>CM031242.1:81037650-86623720 GCA_018340775.1 Taxus wallichiana var. yunnanensis | reverse complement strand
ATACCCCATTCATCGGACTCATAAACACTTTGCGGGGGCATTCGTTAAACCAAAAGGCACCACCGTGATCTCATAGTGCCCATACCTCATGCGGAAGGCGGTATTATGGATGTCCACCTCTCGAATCCTCAAGCTGGTGGTATCTCGACTTGAGATCAATCTTAGAGAACACTGTGGCTCCCTTCATCTAATCAAACAAGTCATCAATGTGAGGAAGAGGGTAATGATTCTTGATCGTCACTTTGTTCAATTGGCGGTAATCAATACACAACCACAATGATCCATCCTTCTTTGTCATGAAAATCACTCGTGCACCCCAAGGGGATACACTAGGATGGATAATTCCCTTATCCAAAATTCCTTTAAGCTAAAAATTGAGATCACAGAGCTCGGGGTGGTCATCTAATACAAAGTGCCCGTGACATAGGCTCTAATCAAAGAACTAGGTCAATATGGAAATCAATCTCACGTGGAGGTGGCATCCCCGGTAGCTCCCCTGGAAAGACATTAGAAAACTCTCTCAAGATGGGATGATCATCTAGCAATGGTCCACTAGACCCATCCTCTGACCTATCACTAACTATAACAGCGTACATCTGACAACCCGTCACACACACCGCTTAAGCTGCATAGCAGAAATGGTGCGAATAGAAACGGGTCTCCTGATCCCTGTAATCACCGACTCAACTCCAAGATCATCTCGCACTAGTAATAGTCTTATGATAACAATCTATCTTGGCCCTATGTGCGAGATAGCTAATCCATGCCTAATATAACTCCATACGAGCCCAAAGGAAGAATACAAAGATCTAAAGTGGTGGTGAAAGGTCCCAAATCTATAACACACCCCTTAACTAAGGAGTCCACAGAGATCTTAGCTCCGAAACCATCTCGAGATCCCAACTAAGACCCTTCCTAACTATCACTAGCCTACATCACTCTACTAAAGATGGTGCAATGAAAGAATCAGAAGAACCAGAATCAAACAATACATAGATAGGAATACCACCAATGCTACATGTGGTCTCAATGACCGTGTGCTCTAGTGCTCTACTTATGATTCTTAACCAATGTATCAATCCTATGGCTATACCCCATGTCAAGCAATCGTCAGCTCGAGGCCCGGTGCCTTACCCTTGTTAGGGTTCTGAGGGAAATCTCTCCAGAAATGTCCAGTTACTCCACATCCAAAGTAACCACCTGATCCTCTCCGAGGAGCAACAACTCTAGTAGGTGCCCTAGAAACCTTTGGTGTGGATCACGATAATCCCATTGTGGTCTGTTGTTGCCTCTACTAACAAGGTCTAGCTGACTAAGCACTAGGTCCACCCTCGTGTCCTAATGGGACCCCTCGGAGGAGGCCCCATGCTCTGACCTCTCTATGCATCAGCTCTCCGAGAAGGTCTATATGGTGGGCGAGACATTTGCCTTGATCTTGTGGCCTAAAGGATGACCGTGGTCTTTGAATGCGACCACCATTAGGAAGAGGTACCAAACCTCTCGATCTACCATCCTACATCTATTCAATGTGAATCTTGACTTGGTTTCTAACATATTGGGTTTTACCCAGAGTCTCCTCTGTAATATAGGCCTTCTTTATGGCCTCTGCTAATGTCTGTGGACAGTGAATCCATACTGCCCCCCTAATTTCCAAATTCAGGCCCCAAATGAACCTGTGAATCTACACCTACTCATCCTACATATACTCAACATACTGAAGTAGATCTAGAAATATACTCACATACTCTACTATAGAAAGGGCAACCTGTCGAAGGTCATGGAACTCGTCAATCCTCTACTGGATGAACCTCTGTGATAGGTACCTACTCCTGAATCTCTCCTCAAATAGCTCCCAAGTATCTATCTTTTAATCTACATGGAGCTTATACTCCTTTGTCCTCCACGAGAATCCTGCTCCATCCCTCGGTAAATGGATCGCAACATGATCTTTCATGTTGCTATAATGAGGACAAATCTTAAAGCAACCACTCAAGGTCACTAGCCAGGCCTCTACTTGAAATCTACCTATATCACCTGAGTAATGTGAGAGCCTAAGCTTTAGGATCTCCATGATGTAATCCACTACCTTGTGGTATGTTGGCCTCTAGGTCTCCCTACAAGCTCATCCCTAAGCCTAGGCTCGAGACCTCTCTATGCTCCGAACTATGTCACCCTATCTCCTACGTGGTGAAACTAATCTGACTGAATCTACATGGGATTTCTCTCCTCTATGCTCCTTACTGAGTGGAGGAGGTGCATATCCCTTAATAGAAGTAACTCTGTCATGTCCCTAAATGCTTCCTACCGATCCTCTGCATGTAGAGTGGCATTAACATCCTAAAGGCGAGAATTTGAGGTAAAATGGCTGCCACACCGATCCAAAGTGGTGGTGGTGGGGATGGTGAATTTGGGTCTCTATGAAGGTTCCTCTCACTCCATCTGAGCCTCCTACACAGACCAAAGTGAGAGTTAGTTCATTACTTCAAGCTCTCTTCTTCAGTTCCTAAGTTTACTATCATGTTTAATTTTCAAATTGTTTTGTTTTCTAGATTAACAGGTTTGTTAGTTTCAAGGTTTCAAGTCTCAATTTTCTAGTGTGCCCAATGGTCCAAGCCTTTGAACCACTACTCTGATACCAAGTGTAATTCCCACTTCAAACTACCACTTGAGACCAAGAAACAAACTAGGTTTAGCTAGGAAAATTATGGAATAATATTTTTTTAAAAGAAAAGTGTTTACAAAAAGGTTACAAGATCATAGTTATTACAAACCCGGTTTAGGTTCACAATCAAGATTGACTTGTAGAAATTATTTTTCAACATCTCTCAACAAGCACCAGGTCAAAACAAGGGATTAAATCCATCACTTAGGTTAGGAGAGTGAATTCTCACTCTTGTCTGCCCTAACAGGCTTACAAGGTTCAACTTGATTTTTCACACACTTAGAGTCATCAAAACTTTCCTAAATCATACTCATTGGATAGGAAATTTTCTCACCTTTCCAACCATATAAGGAATTCCTCCTAACTCCTTGTAAAACTCAAGTTATGGGGCGGCGGAGTTTCAGGGAGAAATTTTCCCTTCCCTAGGCGCAAGGTGCAAAACACCTCTGCGTGCCCACGGGGTCGATGAAGGGGACACGTGGCATGCTCTGGTTGGCTGGAAAGTTTGGTGGCTGATGGAGAATTTTTTGACTTTGTGTCTCAATCACCAAAAAGTGCTAAGCGAGACAAAAATATATGCGCGTATGCTATTGCCCAAGTGCCACGTGTCGAATGCCCATTGGTCACAGGGAAAAATTCCAAATTTTTCCCAAGGTCTAAACCAAAAATTTTCCAAAGGAAAATTTTCCTTTCCTCCTCTGCCATTGCCAAAATGCCATGTGGCGTCCTGTGATTGGACGTGGTTCGGTGGATTGATGGAGGGAATTGGAATTTTGCGCCAAAAAGTTTTTAAAAGGCAAAAGGGCTCACATAGACCCGTGCGTCTTCCTAGACACGTGTCAACACCACATGGGTTGTGGGGGTGTAGAGCTACAGAGGGAAAAGTAGGATTTTTCCCAAAAGGAAAAAATATAAGTTATCAAATTTCTTTCGTGCACCCGTCAAGCCATGTGTCAACACGTGATTGGCTGCGGGGCCGCGGAGTTGTGGAGATAATTTTGAAATGTTTCCCAAGAGCAAATTTTTCAAAAGTTAATATTTCTAGGTGAGTCCACCCTCCGAAGTGTCATGTGGCAACTTCTAATTGGTTGAAAGGTTTGTAGGGCAGTGCACTTTTTGGGGAAATCTTTCCCAAAGTTCAAATTTTGATTTTAATATAGTTAGATTTATTTTGGATGGCCATTTTGAAGTAAAAACTTCAAATGGGCATAAATTTTGACAGGAAACTCCATTTTAGGAAAAAAGGACTTTCCGGAAATCTCTCAGAGTCCTCTTTGTACAAAAATCATAAATTTTGGATTTTTATGAAGTTTTGGGGGTCAATTTTAAGAAATTGATCTGCAGGGTTTCACATTTAAAACTGGCAATTTTTCCAACTTGTAAGATTTATTCAATTTTAATTTTCCTTCTTCTCAACATGTAAATTGAACATGGAGGATTGATATTGGGTAAGTTTAGGATTATTTTCAAAGTTCAATTTTTTGATTGAGTTGCAATTTATATATTTTTACAACTTTTGACAGGAAAGTGGTCCAGCAAGTTCAAAAATTGATTTTATGAGGTTCTAAAATGTCTTTCTTTGGTATTGAGGTCAAATTGAATTCCTTAGAACTTATTACATCTAAATTGCATTGTTTCAATACTCAATTTAAGTTACAGATCTGAACTATACATTTTTTTATACAATTCAATTGCCAGATTTATAAAAAGAACAAAGTTCTTTCATTAACAACTATAATAATTTATTTTCCACTTATCAACTCAAATCTTGCCTAACAATTAGTTTATCCATCTTCTCATTCAAAACAATAAGGCAGCATTTGATATTTCAAATTCTAATTAAATACAAGGACAAAAAGTTGTCTTTTTCTCCCACATGCATTTTCTTTTTTTTTTTTAACAGAGATTTCATTTAAAACAATCATTCCAATTCAAGACAGCAATACAAATTAGAGAAAGAGGGATGTAAATTATTTTATTGATTTCAATCAACAACATTGCAACTTTTACAACTTCATCCTTTCCATAAATTTCAATATACAAAATACGAGCAGATTTCATTTTGTCACGTATTTTCAAAATAGAGTATGAAATGCTAATTCTTTACATTGCACAAATGAATCTCTATCTTTTCCTTGTAATACAAGACGTCTTCCAATTACAATAATCATACATTTCATCTACTACAAGGTGGGAATAGATACAATGATTTTCTCAAATGAAGGGACTGTCAAAAATGTGTCTTCTCTAAGCTTCAAAATAGCAGCATGTTGATTGCTTCTTCTCTGCAACTTGATCACAACAAGGAAGGGGGAAAGGCAATGCTCTCCACCCAACCAAGACATCCAATAGGAAAGGAGAATCCATCCTTCCCCATTGGCCTCCGAGCCCTAACCATATTAAAATGGAGAATGAGCATCAACACATGGCAACAAGGCTTCTTTCACAATAAACATAATCCTTTTCACATACATAGAACAAAAAAATACACAATTCAAATAAGACAATAGTTACCAACTGAATTTAAACATTTCAAACAATATAAAGGCTTTTTCAAGAAAGCCAAACAAGAACAAGATCTATGGGGAGCTCTGTATACCTCCCAAGTTGGAATTGGGCATCCACCAAATGCATACCACCATAAAATATACCAAATCCTATAAAAATTATATCTTCCAACCCCTCATTATGCCCCCTAAATTTTCTCCCTTATGCCCCCCCAAGAGTAAGAAATGCAAGCAACTTATTTTCCTAGGTGGATCCCAAACAAACACTCCCTCCACAAGAATAAGTACCATTGGAAATCCCTTATGCCCCCCCATGTGAAATCCCCATATTCTTCTTCTACACCTTTCCCTAAACAATCTACCCAACTAGCCATGAATTTACAACACAACCACCATTTCATTCATGCAAGAACAAGAGGAAAATAAAACATATAAAAAGGACAAAATCCTACCTCTCCATAGTGGATATTGTTTCCCAAAACAGTAGTTCTTCAATGCTCAAATATGCATTCCAAAATAGCAAGGTGTAAGCATGCAAAAGAATTTCCAACTCCTTCCTCTAAGCAAGCTCCAACAGTAATGAAAAATTAAACCCAAGCATGAGAGAACCAAGTTTCAACAACCCCAAAAAGGAGAAGAAATTTAAATTTTAAAGGAGAGGGAGGGAGAGGATGATGTGGATTCCAAGTGGGATGCCACATCATTCTTACTCATCCCCAAAAGGAGAAGGTCAACCTCACAATAAAACACAATAAATGGAGATGACAAGCAACTTACACACTCAAATTTAACCCATACTTTATCAAGGACTGAATTAAAAATTTGTAAGTAAAGTGCAATAAAGACTTACACATAGTCATTTCAAATTTTAATTATAAAGGCTAAAATTTACTCCCAAGCCATAGGCATGGTTGGTGGATGATTTTAAGAGGTGTGGGACAAGTTTAACTTGTCCCACAAGCCTCCAAATTTGGCCTCCAAGGTCAAATTCGAATTCCAAAAAGGATGGAGTGTTCTACACTACAAAATCTGCCTTACATACTCTTACATCTTTCTTACACATTCACTTACACACTCTTACATCCTCTTACACATTCTTACAACATGAATTAATATCTATGACTTCATTTATTACATACTTTTGACATAATAATTTATTTATTTAACATATGGTTATACATGACATAATTCCAATTTAATTAATAACTAAGGCAACACTTTATTACCTACATTCCACATCCCAATTAAATTTAAATGAAGTTTAACTATAGGGATATCACCTTAAAACTATCACATTTAAATTAAATAATAAAAAGAACACATTGCAAATAAAAATACATACAACAATAAAAAGGGAACACACAAATAAAACACACATATCCCATGGTCACATATAATGGAAATCCCCCCCATGGGAAATCCTAACACAACACAACACACAAACAATTACAGTTGCCATGGTGACCCTATTGAGTTCATCCATAATTTCAATATGGTTAGTCTCCAGTCCCCGACATTATTGTGATATTTTAACCTACAAAATAAAAATACCTCCTTCGGCCTCGTGGCCATATCAAAACATCCAAAATGATATAAGAAACATATAAATATCAAATCCAAATCACAACAATATCAATAATTCATCATTATCTTTTCAAATTCAATTTTGCCACTATATCATCATCCAATGAATCTCTATACTAAAGCTACTCATAATGTCAAATGTCACATGTCTAAAATCAACATCAATAACTTGTCCATATCAAGAAATATATCATCATCCATATATAATAATGTCTCCAATAATCGTCATGCCTACTGACTAAATCAAGGTCCATAATAGTCCTGTTGATGCAAAATCACAGCACCCTTGGATGCAGATCAGGTTTCTAGGTTGATCACTTTGGCATCCAGTGTGATTGCATAACATTGAATCCTTTCTCCAAGTGTGGGACTTGAAAAATGAGAAAGGATTCTCCAGAGAAGCCTGGTTCCTATTCCTCTGTTCAAATGCACACGAAATATGCAGAGGGTTTTCTCAAAACCTAATCTAATCTACCAAGGAGACAAGGTAAGAAGATGCATAAAATAAATCTAAGCTAATAGAGGTGATGCACCGAGGAATGAAGAACACCTATTTTTCCAGTGAACACAGACCATTCAAATGTGATATAAGATCATGCATGAGATAACAAAACTTGTAGTAAAGACCGGGAGGATGCAAGATGAACACGAGAGAGGGTTGAGAATCATCCACAGACATGTATTACTTGCTCCAAAGATTGATACAATACACTGCAGAATGCCAAGAGGCAGAGTCGTATTACAGTTTCAAATGAGAGGTTCGAACTCCACAAATTCGCCTGATAGGAGAAGAAGGGAGGAGCAAAACAGAAAATGTTCGACCTTTGAAAAGAAGCTCCTCTTTACAATATATAGAAAGAATGAGAGAGGAAAGAGAGAGGGGAAGCCAAATCTACTCCAACCACCTCTAGGTTGCATTTAGTTTATCTCATTATGGCAGAAGCGGCGGATCCTGGCAAAACGGCGGGCTGTCCAACAGAAGCGGTGAACTGTCTGCTACATTAAAGTTGTTAGTTGAAGCATTACTTCTACTTGTTATTTCACACCAGAGGTGTTTCTTGATTTTCTCTCTCCAAACTAAACCAAAATGCAATATTGACCCCGGAATCGTGTAGAGAATCTCACAAGCTTTCTGTTGATATAAAGAACATGCAAATCCGAGCTCTGGATCGAAAGATATGTCGATCTGAAGATTTAGGGCACAAAACAGGTGAAAACGGATTTTTAAATTTCTTCCCACGCTCTACCACCTGGATGACACGTGGCAGGTTATGATTCACTGAGAAACTCTCTCTCCTCCACCTCTTGGTGGGCTCTCCTTCAAAATTTCCTTGTGGGCCCTAGCTGGGACACGTGGCACTATCCCATTGGTTCGGGCTGACCCTTCAAAACTCGCCCTTTGACTTTTTGACCATTTCCTTTGTGACACGTGTCATGATTTGGTTGGTTCTCGGCCTTTTCAGCTATCCACGTCCCTCGCGTCCCTGCGGCCTAGATGTCCCAGTACGAACCTTCTTTGTTTCGGCCGAACTAGCCGGTTTGCGTCCATTTGTCCCAAATGTCCCAGTGCTTCGTGGGACAAATTCTTCCGGTTCGCCCGATCCAGCCCGATTCGCATACTTCTGGCCCATATGTCCCTTTTGCTTCCAGACTGTTTGTTCTCATTTCGGCCGATCCGGCCGGTTCGCGTACTTTGCGTACTTGTGTCCCATTTGTCCCAGGATGAAGACTTGGGCAAATTTTTCCTTCTTTCGGCCGATTCGGGCATTTCGCATCCCGCGCGTACCTATGGCCCAGATGTCCCTTTGCTTCACGGGCTGCCTGGAGGCTTTTCGGCCGATCCGCGCCTAGATGTCCCAAATGTCCCGACTGCTCCTAGGACTAGGACTTAGCCATTTTTCGTGATTTTTCCTGTTTCAATCTACTTGCCTGGAACTGCAAAACTCTGATGCATGTTATCGAAATTTACCCTGGGGGTGAAATTTTGACAACAGTTTTGATGACTCAGCGGGGTCACCTGCCTGCTAGGTAGAAGATCAGTGGCCTTTTAGCGATCCATTGGGCATGGAGTTATAAGCAATAACCTGAAACAAGCCTGATACTGCAACTTCTTCTCCAACAACACTCTGAACTGTAGAAAACAACCTGAGAGCAGCAAAACCTGTGCCAAAGCACTTAGGAAAACTGAAACCTAACTACAACAGGACAATGTGCATACGCACTTGGAGGAATGAAAATCTAAACTAATATTTACAAGGGCAAACCTTTTCTTTTTTAGTAGCAATGTTTAAGATAGATTCCGTTAACCGGAATCGGAAGTTCCTCTCCATCCAATGCAGACAATTGGAAGGCATTACTATTTTTGCATCCCGTGACCATGTAGGGACCACTCCAGATGGCATCAAATTTGGAATGCCTTCCTGGTTTTGCCCGATCTGCATCCCATTTCAGAACTAGGTCCCCTTCCTGGAAGGTCCTTGCTCTTGCTCTCTTATCAAACCATCTTTTTACTAAGGCCTGATCCTTTTCAATCGTCTGAACTGCATGTTCTCTGATTTCTTCTAATTCCATCAATTCTGCATACCTGACCTCCATTGGTTCGAACTCAGATAACTCAAACTGCTTCATGAGCTCCAAGGCTGGCAATTCTAATGATATAGGCAATATTGCCTCCTTCCCATAGACCAACTTGTAGGGAGAATTACCTGTAGACCTCTTTGGTGTTATCCTGTCAGCCCATAACGCTGATTTTAGCCTTGTATGCCATGTTCTTTGATTTTCATCCAGAGTCCTGATGATTTTTAGCAAATTCTTGTTTGTGGACTCTGCCTGTCCATTACCCTGCGGGTAATAATTTGAAGAGGTGCTCAAATAGATTCCATTCTTGACAGCCCATTCTGTAATTTTTGAACCTATGAATGCTAATGCATTATCTGATATGATGGTGGCCGGCACACCGAATTTGGTTGTTATTCATTCATAAAAGTCTAGTATGTTAGACTCACTTGACTCTTTGAGCGCTCACGCGGTCCACTTGGTGAAATAGTCTGTCGCTGTAAGAATCCACTTGTGGCCTTGACTCGAATTGGGATTGATGACTCCAATGAAGTCCAATCCCCATTGCATGAATGGATGATCTACTGAAATTGGACGAAGGGGCAGTGCTGCTAACCTTCCTTTCCCTGTGAAGAATGCACATTTCTTGCATTTCTTAACCCATGAGTAGCAATCATTGAATACAGTAGGCCAATAGTAACCAGCTTTCATGATTTTGAGAGCTGTTACTCGTGGGGTGAAATGGCCTCCTGCCTCCCCGTCATGGAACTCGTGTAAGATCCTCTCAACCTGACCTGTCCCAATGCATCTTAATAGAACACCGTTGATGTCTTTTTTAAACAAAACACCATCAACAAGCACATATGGAACTGCTTGTAATCTGAAGTACCTTCTTTTTGCTTTGCTCATTTCTGGAGGGCACATGCCCATCTGTAGGAAATGTATCATATTTTGAGTCCAACAGGGAGTGGACACATCATCATTTTCCTATTTTTGATCATCTTGTAATAGCAGGACAACGTCTTCTTCATCTTCTGGGTTGTCTGGTTGTTTGGAAGCGAGCTGCTCACACAAACCTTTGCCTCTTACCAGCTTGGTGATCTTGATCTCAATGTCATACTCCATGACACGGGTGATCCATCCTGCCCTTTTCTCATTCAAATCCTTGTTGAGGAGGAAGTCCTTAACCCCAGCATGTGAGACTAGCAACTGGACCTTGTTGTTTGAGACTAAATGCTTGAATTTCTTCAAGCTTTTGATTACTGCAAGCACATGCTTTTCAATAAAAGAGTACCTCACTTCATAGTCATCTAGGCTCTGGCTGAAGAAGGAAATTGGTTGTTCATCATTATCTTTGTTACTGCTTGCACGGAATGGCGAAATAGTGTCATCACCTCCAAATGCATAGAGGATGAAATCCTTGGAAAAGTCCGGTTTGATGAGAGTGGGTGCCTCGGGAGATGGCTTCTTTGATTGCTTCAAAATCTCCTTGCCTTCGCGCCCACTTGAAAGCCATGCTTTTCCTTAACATTTTGGTGATGGGCTTGACAAGGGCTGCAAAATCTAGGACAAACCTCCGAACAAAGTTTATCCTTCCTGGAAACTCTGAAGGGCTTTCTTGTGGCTTGGCAATGGTAGTGCTCTTATAGCTTCAACCCTCTCTGGATCAATTGCTAATCCTTCCTTGGAGACAATATATCCAAGGAGCTTCCCTTCATGTGCAAGAAAGATGCACTTCTTAGGATTCAAAGACACTCCAAACTTTCTACACCTCTGAAACACTTGCCTGAGGTGAAAGAAATGGTTTGTTGCATTCTTTGAGAAGACAGTAATATCATCTAGGTATATTAGTACTATCTTGTTGATCAAGCCTTTGAATGCCATATCCATAGCTCACTGGAATGTTGCTCCGGCGTTCGATAGTCCAAATGGCATCTTCTTGTAAGCATATGTGCCCCATTTGGTTATGAAGGCTGTCTTAAACTGGTCTTCCTCCTTCACCATAATCGATTAAAGCTGAGTAACCATCAAGTAGTGAAAACCTTTCAACCAGCTACGACCTGCAATATTTTCTCCATGGAAGGGAGTGGATAATGGTCCTTGAGAGAGGCTCTATTCAAATCTCTGAAGTCAACACACAGCCTGATCTCTCCACTCTTCTTCCTGACTGGAACTAAGTTGGCAACCCAACTAGAATGCTTGATTGGGAATATGATTCTTGATTCAATCAGCTTGTCCAATTCTTTCCTCATGAGAGGCTCCATGTGTGGATTGACTGGTCTCTATTTCTGCCTGACAGGCTTAGTATTTGGATCCAATTCGATGGTATGCTGAGCTAAGTTGGGATTGAAACCTTTCAAGTCTTCATAGCTCCAAGAAAACACGTCAGGGAATTCTTGACATAGCTGTATGAACTCACACCTTTCTTGCTCAGTTGTCATCTTTCCAATTTGCAATGGCTTGTTTTCTTCTACCAATATGGATACCGAATCTTCTCTCTTAACCTGAATGTTTGCTTTCTCCTTTCTAAACTGATCATTGGGGTTAAAAATGGACTCCAAAGTGATAAGTCCCTTGGGCAGCTTGTCAGTTCTCAGCTGTATCACTTGGTCACCATATTGCTGTTCCAACTTTTCTTGATTCTTAGCTGAGAACTCAGCTTCTTCTTGCAAGAAATGGATGATTTGCTGGTCATTCTCAAATACTTGCCAACTGACATCGTTATCCGGCACCGAAGGCCTGACAATCACGTGGATGTTTGGCTGTACCTTGTCTTGTTGAATGTTTTCTACAATGTCAAAGGCTGCCCCTACTGCTGCAAGCCTGTCAGCAGCTTGATTCTCTTTCCTAGGAATGGCTTTAATGCTGAAACCCTCAAAATCTTCCATGAGGTCCCACACCCTGTTCTTGTAGCACCTGAGTAGATCATTTTTGGCCGCATGCTGTCCCTTGACTTGATTTACAATCAATTCACTATCCCCAAAGACTTGCAAGTTCTTTATTTTTTTCTTGATTGCCCAATGCATCCCTTGCACCAAGGCTTCATATTCAGCAGTGTTATTGGAGCATGTAAATTGAAATCTAAAAGTTGAATATTACTTTACTCCTTGAGGTGAAACAAGCACGGCTCCACCTCCTGCACCTTGTCTACTCCTTGATCCATCAAAAAACCGCTGCCATACCTCATTGTCATCCTTGTGGTTTGGCTTAGCGATGCTAGGAATAGGTTGACTTTCTTTGTGTATACAATAGAATCCTAGCTCAGATTCTTCTATTCCTTGATAAGGATCAAAAGCATGCACCTTGTTTGCCCATTCATCAAGAGTCAAATTTGGGATACTTCCAACCTTAGTGTTAGCTTCATCAGTGCTAGGGTGATCTTCTTGATTAAATGCTGAGCATTTGAAATTAATCTGACTTGGAGTGTAGGGCTCAATATGGAAGTTTGCAATAGGTTCAGATCTGATTGTGGCCTTAGTTCCATATCTCGTTCTGAATAGCATGTGTGACCAATCAGCGGACAAATATCCCCCAATCTTGGCAGTGAAGTCCCTTGACAAACAGAGGGCAAAGAGTGGTGGAAGGTCTATGACTGACACATCTTGTAAAACAACAACATTTGGACATGCGTGCAAGGTAAGACTCAAATTTCTAATCACTCCAACTATTGCTATTGCTGTCCCATCCAGCTGCACTACTCCCTTAGATGTTATTTCATACTGAAGCCCTAGTTGATCAACTATTTGTTTGGGCATGACTGAGCTACTTGCTCCAGAATCAATCATGCAATTATGCACTAGCTGATTTCCAATGATTAATGAAACATAGAAAGGAGGGGGTTTCAACATCTTACCTTGTTGTCCTCCATGATTTCCCTCAGGTGGGCAGCATTTGTAAGCACTTTGTCTTGTATCTGCTGATTCGAAGTTGGCCAGTCCTTCATGGCAGCTTGCAGCAGATCTCTTTGGCCTGGGATAGCTAGGGATTCCCACATAGATATATTGACGTTTGTTTTCTTCATCTGATCAATGATACTGAATGGTGATGAAGGATCTCTCTGCTGCCCCTTGGTTTGCACATTTACTCCTTGTATGTGGGCAGCAACAGCTGGCATTTGAGTTGGCCTAGGGGCTGTTCTTGGCTGTCCTTGTGCATTTGAAGCGGGACTTTGCTTGCCAATCATTTGTGGAGCCATGGAAGGTTGTGGATTGGCTGGGGCTAATGGCTGCTCTTCACCCAAATTTCTCCTTTTTGACCTTGTGTTTGCTGCAACACCTTGAGAAACTACTGGTTCATGCCACAAAAATCCTCTGCTTGCCAATTTACCAATGTGGTGTCATTTGGGGCTGATTGCTGTTGGAATGTTTCTTGTTGTTGGCTGTTCTCTTGATTGTTCTCACCATCCACACCAGTAGTTGTTACCATTAAAGCTTGAGTCAAAGCACCATTGAAGCACATGGATTGATTATGAGGCTCATTACATGGAAAACACCAATCATACTCCTGGGAAATGTTGTTTTGTGCTGGTACTAATGCCCTAGAGGCAGATATGGCATTTGGATTATAGGATTGGAATGGTCTATTGACAGGAGGCCTTATTTGATTCATATTTGCAGCTAGATTAGGTGGCCTTTGAGGCTGATATGGCTGCCTATTAGGTTGAGCTTGAGGCTAATACGAAGGTCTAAAACCTTGAGCTTGCTGTCTTTTGAGAGTGACCAGCTCATTGCCTAGATTTTGCAATTGCTTCATGACCTCTTGAAGCTCATTTGGGGCACTTGGAGATGAAGTGGAAGCTTCATTTGAACTCTGATTTCTAGGGGTGGGAATAGGAGCTAAGACAGGTGCTTGACTAGCACTTGGGCTCTCTAAACTTGGATATAATGGCATTGGAGGCCTAGGAGCCAATTTACCAGCTTGGATAAGACAGTTTTCAGCTCTAATGGCAATGCTATAAGCAGCAGGTAAGGTTGTGCCTCCCATAGATTGAATTAACATAGAAATATCAGAATTCAAAGCTTTAAGATAGTATAGAAAAGCACCTTCTGCTATTGGCCTGACTGCCACTGGAATCCTATCCCAAGACCTTTGAAATCTGAAGTTGAAATCAGTCAGCTGCTCGTTGGGGGCTCTCTTGATAGTTGTTAATTGTTCCAGTAGAGACAAATTGTCTCCCTTTTCTCCAAACTGCTCATGAAGTGCAATACACAGCTGATTCCAGTTTGTGATAGAACCAGCTGTAAGGCTCCTAAACCATTGCAATGCTTTCCCCTTGAATGAAGACGCCAGCAATTTGACAGCTACATCCATTTCATTTATCTCATGGATTGCACAGATGTTAGCAATGTCTTTTACATGATCACCAGGAGTGGTATGATTTTCTCCAGTGAAAAATGGAATGTTCTTCAATGCTGCAATTGGAACTAGATTCTGTGCATTGAGGGCGAGTGGGCTGCTGCCAGTGAAATTGACAAAGGGATTTAGTGGTTGCACCATTCTGATTGGTCGAAGGACTCTTGAATACTGAATGAAAGGCCGAGCAGGTGGAGGAGTTGAGAGAGTTCTGTTTGGTGGAGATGGAGACCTTTGAATCCTTCTTCCTCTTTGCCTTCTTCTTGGAGATAATTGCAGGTATTCAAACAACACTTCTTCTTCTCCAACTCTTGACCTTGTGATTCTTCTCATAAGCTTTTAGGCCTGTACTGCTGAAACCAGTTGATCTTCCTCTTGGAGTCGCCAGATATGTGAATAATAGCTCTTTTCAAGCAAGAAAATTGCAGCAGATGCATATCAACTTTGCTGTAATAAAAATGAGACCTCTAGGTCCCACCGGGCGTGCCAAAACTGTTGATGCAAAATCACAGCACCCCTGGATGCAGATCAGGTTTCTAGGTTGATCACTTTGGCATCCAGTGTGATTGCATAACATTGAATCCTTTCTCCAAGTGTGGGACTTGAAAAATGAGAAAGGATTCTCCAGAGAAGGCTGGTTCCTATTCCTCTGTTCAGATGCACACGAAATATGCAGAGGGTTTTCTCAAAACCTAATCTAATCTGCCAAGGAGACAAGGTAAGAAGATGCATAAAATAAATCTAAGCTAATAGAGGTGATGCACCGAGGAATGAAGAACACCTATTTTTCCAGTGAACACAGACCATTCAAATGTGATATAAGATCATGCACAGATAACAAAACTTGTAGTGAAAGACCAGGAGGATGCAAGATGAACACAGAGAGGGTTGAGAATCATCCACAGACATGTATTACTTGCTCCAAAGATTGATACAATACACTGCAGAATGCCAAGAGGCAGAGTCGTATTACAGTTTCAAATGAGAGGTTCGAACTCCACAAATTCGCCTGATAGGAGAAGAAGGGAGGAGCAAAACAGAAAATGTTCGACCTTTGAAAAGAAGCTCCTCTTTACAATATATAGAAAGAATGAGAGAGGAAAGAGAGAGGGGGAAGCCAAATCTACTCCAACCACCTCCAGGTTGCATTCAGTTCATCTCATTATGGCAGAAGCGGCGGATCCTGGCAAAACGGTGGGCTGTCCAACGAAGCGTGGCTATCTGCTGCATTAAAGTTGTTAGTTGAAGCATTACTTCTGCTTGTTATTTCGTGCCAGAGATGTTTCTTGATTTTCTCTCTCCAAACTAAACCAAAATGCAATATTGACCCCGGAATCGTGTAGAGAATCTCACAAGCTTTTCGTTGATATAAAGAACATGCAAATCCGAGCTCTGGATCGAAAGATATGTCGATCTGAAGATTTAGGTTACAAAACAGGTGAAAACGGATTTTTAAATTTCTTCCCGCGCTCGCCACCTGGATGACACGTGGCAGGTTCTAATTCACTGAGCAACTCTCTCTCCTCCACCTCTTGGCGGGCTCTCCTTCGAAATTTCCTTGTGGGCCCTAGCTGGGACACGTGGCACTATCCCATTGGTTCGGGTTGACCCTTCAAAACTCACCCTTTGACTTTTTGACCATTTCCTTTGTGACACGTGTCATGATTTGGTTGGTTCTCGACCTTTTCAGCTATTCACGTCCCTTGCGTCCCTGCGGCCTAGATGTCCCGACGAACCTTTCTGTTTGGCTTCGGCCGAATCGGCGGTTCGTGTCCATTTGTCCCAAATGTCCCAGTGCTTCGTGGGACAAATTCTTCCGGTTCACCCGATCCGGCTGATTCGCATACTTCTGGCCCAGATGTCCCTTTTGCTTCCGTACTGTTTGTTCTCATTTCGGCCGATCCGGCCGGTTCGCGTACTTCACGTACTTGTGTCCCGTTTGTCCCGGATGAAGACTTGGGCAAATTTTTCCTTCTTTCGGCCGATTCGGGCATTTCGCGTCCCGCGCGTACCTGTGGCCCAGATGTCCCTTTGCTTCACGGGCCGCCTGGAGGCTTTTCGGCCGATCCGCGCCTAGATGTCCCAAATGTCCCGACTGCTCCTAGGACTAGGACTTAGCCATTTTTCGTGATTTTTCCTGTTTCAATCTACTTGCCTGGAACTGCAAAACTCTGATGCATGTTATCGAAATTTACCCTGGGGGGTGAAATTTTGACACAAGTCCATGACCTAACATATACACATCATACTAAGTCAAAACATATCAATATCCAAAATGGGATCAATGAGTAGCAAGATTAGTATCTAAGCAAAGTGTCAAAGGGAAGTGGGCTCTACACATTTAATGATTTCTCTTTACGGCCTAGCTTCTTGAGCTAATGATACGATATATCATCGATTGTAGATGAAATTTTCATAGTTGTAGTAGTTGAGATGTTAGCGGATGGTGTGGGTTGCATTACTTTACATGGCAGTCCAGTGAGCTACTCGACCTTGACCTTAAGCTCATCGTTGGTGGCCTTGTCTTTTCAGATTTCTCCAAAAGGGCCCTAAGAGAAGTGTGTACATGTTGCTTATCTCCTTCACGAGTATCCTTCCTTAATGATAACTTTGATATCGAGTAATCTTCTGCTGTGATTGTTTCTTTAGTTTTTCCCTCAATGGGGGTAGCCACTTCTATCACATGCTCACGAGATGAATTAACCATCAAACTTGATACGATTCTCTCGTCTCTTGGCTTTGTCTTTTAAGCATGGACTCCAATATGCTAAGATCTATAACATCTCCTAGAGGAACCTTTTTCTTTTTCTTGGGAGTTTGTTTAAAGAACCATTCGGTATCACCGAGATGATGAAGATGGAGTGGCAAATTCAATACCTAAAGCATCGGTTAGAGCAAGATCACTAGAAGTATCGGCTAGTATTTGAGAAGAGGAAGCAATGATGGAAGGTGTGGAAGTAAGGATAACCATAGGAATTGAAAAATCAATGCGGGGTTTGTAATTAAATAAAGTGGAAGTTTCAAAGGAAGTGGAGCAGAAATTGGTGACCCAATATTTTCCCGAGTTGATAGAACTATAAGTGACGAGAATACCGGAGCATAAAAGGGGATGGGAAAGAAGAAATGATGGTGGAAGTAGAAAGAAATGATATGGGAAGTGATAATGGAGGAAGGAGAAGATGTGATGGATCTTGCTTGACACTAGGAGAGTCATTAACTTTAACTACTTCGCCACAATCACTACGGGTGGTATAATCTTGGGAGTAGTAGACCTAGAGAGATGAGCCACCGATAAAAATGAAATCTTCTTTGGAATTGTAGGAACCATTTCGGTTGACCTATTTCATTTTGTGGGTGTTGGTTGGTTTATTTTTGGTGTAGCCATTGTATTTTTAGGTTTATTTTCCCCTTTGAGTGAGATTCCCAAGGTGGTTAACTAACTGAAAGTTCTCTTTAGAATGGGTCCCATGCTTTCCTTAGTATTTCTCAATTCTTCCACATACCAATCAATCCATGGTAGTGGTTTATTGGCAATATTATAACTCTTTTATGATGAATCTAGGACCTCATAATTGTATTTCATGTCCTTTAGCACATCGTTAAAGCAAATTGTCAAACTTTGTCAAGGTTTAACCTTTCATAATCCCTTTGTTGCATGATGTATTCATCCCAACAATGAATCCATATATCTTCTAATTGGGGTACGTGAGCCTTTGGACCGACATGCCTTCCCAAACTTGACCCAATAGTCAAAATTAGTCTCTGGATGAAAGGTCCACAGGGTTACCTCATCCATTTCTGCATCAACAATTTTTGCCTTGTGAATATTTGGGCAAGAATACCTACTCATCAAAACAGTGAAATGCATTCCCGCCTTGTGATGCTTATTTTGGATTCGATGATCTCAAATCCACCTATTGCAACTTCACTAAGAATCTCACCTATTGAACTTACAATAGGTGAAGGTGGTCAATCTCACCAAGAATCTCTAAAAAATATGTATCTCAAATAATGGAAGCATTCCACTATTTATAAGTTCCTAGGTTGAGCCATTATAGCTGGGCCGTTAACTAACCTTTATCTTAAAATGGAAATTTTATAATAATAAGGGAAAATGCTCCCTTGAAAAAGTGAATTTGTTACAAAATGTTTGACTAAGTCAACCATGCAACTTTGGTGATTCAGAGCTTGAACCTGTCCTTTCATGGCCACTCAGTTTTGGCCTAAATTATTTACATCTCCCTTACCTACAAGTTTTTTTTGTCCTTCCTCCCATAGAACCATTTAGTTTCTGTACTTGAAGAAATGCTTGATAACACCCGAGTTTCTTCATCTCTAGTCCCACATGCACAGTTATTCACTACGTATGATGTCTTGATCTCTTTTGTGATCCCGGCTGGAAACCTTTGAAGTTTATTTGAGACTTTCTTTAGAATCCCTATGAAATTCAGACATAAGACTAGTCAGTCAATGGATTCGCTATTGAATGTCTTGGTGACATCATCATCACGCTTCACTAAATCTTTGAAATTTTCATTAATCTGATCCTCAGGAAGAGCATCGATATTTTCATTGAAGAATTTAAAGTTTCCGTTGTCAAACTCCTCTGAGATGTCATTCACAGAATCTATAATCTCCACTCATTTCTCCCCCAATTTCTTAATTAGATCTTGTAATACTTGACACTAAAATTCCATGGCCTTTTGATATTCAAACAATTTAGATGCATTATCAATCACCTCTTCCTGAAGAACCAAGTCAGAATCCTCTTTTCTAATGTCACTCCATGTTGCCAAAGTTAAATTTAAATTATTATTATCCTTAAAGAAGGATTCATCCATCTTAGAAATGGTTATTTTTGTAACCCGCAAATCATTATATATCTCAATGACTTCCTTGATCAAAGGATTAACTTCTGCAGAATTCTTTCCATCCATCCACTCATAGATCTCCCTTTCTGGCATAGCTTCTTGAGATCATGATAAGAAATATCATCGATTGTAGATGAAATTGTCATAGCCGTAGTAGTTGAGATGTCATTGGATGGAGTGGGTTGGGTTACTTTACATAGTAGTGCGGTGAGCTGCTCAACCTTAGTCTTAAGCTGATCCTTGGTGGCCTTTTCTTTGTCATATTTCTCCAAAAGGGCCCCAAGATTAGTGTGTACATCTTGCTTAACTCCTTTATGAGTAGCCTTCCCCAATGAGAAATTTGATATCTAGTAATCTGCACTGTGATTATTTCTTTATTTTTCCCCTCAATGTGGGTAGCCACTTCTATCATATGCTCACCAGATGAATTAATCATCAGACTTGATACGGTTCTCGGTTTCTTGGCCTGTCTTTTGGGCATGGACTCAAATATGCTGAGATCTATAACATCTCCCAGAGGAACCTTTTTATTTTTCTTGGGAGTCTGTCTAAATAGCCATTCTGGTATGGCTAGAGCTGATGAAGATGGAGTGGTAGATCCAATACCTGAAGCATCAGTTAGAGTAAGATCACTAGAAATATAAGATGGTATTTGAGAAGAGGTAGCAATGATGGAAGGTGTGGAAGTAAGGAAAGCCATAGGAATTGACAAAGCAATGCTAGGGGTTGTAATTGAAGAAAATGGAAGTGTCAAAGGAAGTGAAAAAGAAATGGGTGACACAATATTTTCCCGAGTTGATAGAACTAGAAGTGACGAGATTACCTAGGCCATAGAAGGGGATGGGAAAGAAGAAATGATATGGGAAGTTATAATGAAGGAAGGAGAAGATGTGATGAATCCTACATGACACTAGGAGAGTCATTGACTTCAAGTTCTTCTGTCACAAGCACTACGGGTGGTATAATCTTGGGAGTAGTAGACCTAAAGAGAGATGAGCCACCAAGAACAAATGAAATCTTCTTTGGAATTGTAGGAACCCTTTGAGTCAAACTCTTTCCTTTTATGGGTGTTGGTTGGTTTATTTATGGTGTAGCCGTTGTATTTGTAGGTTGATTTTCCCCTTTGGGGAGATTCTCAAGGTGTTCAACCAACCTGAAAGTCCTCTTTAGAATGGGTCTTGTTCTTTCCTTAGTATTTCTCAATTCTTCCACATACCAATCAATCCATGAAAGTGTTTGATTGAAAATATTATAACTCTTGTTTGATGAATCTCGGACCTCATCATTTTCCTGCATGTCCTTTGGCACATCAACCAAACCAAATTGTTGAACTTCGTGAAGGGTTAACCTTTCATAATCCATTTGTCACATGATGTATTCATCTCGATGATGAATCCATATATATTCTAATTGGGGTACATGAGCCTTTGGGCTAACAAGTCTCCCAAAACTTGACCCAATAGTCAAAATTAGTTTTGCGGATGAAAGGTCCGTAGGGTTACCTCATCTATTTTTACATCAACACTTTTTTCCTTGTGAATATTTGGGCAATAATACCTACCAATCGAAATAAGGAAATGCATTCATGCCTTGTGATGCTTATTTTGGATTCAATGATAATCTAGCAACTTCCGAAATAATTCAAAAAGAATCCATTTGTTAGTGTGGCACCTTGGTAATCTACTTGGGGCACCTATGAAACATGGAATCCAAATGTAGGTGAATGTAGGAAAATAAAAGTAAATTTCTCCCCACTCTCGCACCTCTTAGAAAACCTCATCGGAAACCCTCCGATTGTATAGTTCTTTGTGAAAACAATAGAGGACGATAGTGAACAAAGTGTCGTTGACTCTTGGAACTACTTACTTCCCTCATCCAAAGTGAGTTGGGGATAAAACTCATATATTTTGGAGGTGTTACAAACACCTCGGTATTCAAACCACAAAATATCCCATAGCAAAGCACTCACATATACCGGGAAAGATGTCTTGTAGAAGGTCTTTTTCCGACACTTTTCCCAACCGATAGTGAATGTTGCTACTAATATGCTCCCCGATCGGATAAACTTGTCATTCTTCTTGATAGTTGCTTATGTACAAAAAAATCCATTCTTGGAATTCCTTATAGAAGGAAGACCTGAAACTCTGCTTAATAGCACAATAATATTGTTGATTTCCTGAATAAAATTTGATCAATGCATAGTTTTGCATAATTTGGAGAAATTATTAACCAGATAGGATTTCGTCATAACCTTTGAGCATAGTTTCTCTTTCTTATCCTAGTGTTCCACTACTATTTCTTGTGAAATTGTGACGTAATCATAAATGTCCGGAAGTTTAAACAAATCCTCTAAGAAATATGGGTCTAAACGGATTAGCTCCTTATCATCACTATCCCTAACTGACATGGAGTCCTCGTTGAAGTGGGCTGGTATAACTAAAACAAAATTTGGGCAATGCAAAGATACGTGAAAATTGGTGCCAAGGGCGGGACCACGGTCGTAGATGGCCTACATCCATGGTTTCTTATTAAGAGCCTTTCCTAGAAATCGGGAAGATCAATTTGTCTGATTAGTGTCCCCAATATTCCCTAAGTCAGAGGACATGAAATATTGGGAGAAACCCCAAGAAATGTGTACTTCATCTTCCATTTTCCATTTGAAGTAGAAGAAGACATCAAAACACTGTGTTTTGGGAGTGAATGTCGTAGAAATTCGAACCGAGAAAATTCAGAAAGGAATGACTAAATCAAAATCCTTGAAAGAGTTTCCGAACTGAAATTTCTGATATCAAAAGTCCCAAAAGAAATCTCTAAAACCAGTTTGTCTGAAAATATTTTTTTGAAAGAGTTTCCCAAAGTCGAGGAGCCAAAACCCGAAGGCAAAAATCTCTCGAAATCCCGAAAGCAACAAATCTCCAAAATATTGAAAGAAAAAAATCTCCAAAATCCCGAAAGCAACAAATCTTTAAAATCCCAAAAGTAAAAATATCCGAAAGAAACTTCCTAAACTGAGATCTCTGAAGATTTTCTCTGAAGGAGTTCTCTGAATGAATTTCCGCACTTTGTGATCTTCTAAAGGAATTCTCCAAATGAATTTCTTGAATGAGTATTTCCAAATATTTTTGAGGAATTTGCAACACTAATGTTAAATAGCCAAATACGGAAGATGAGAAATGAAAAAAGGATGAGAGACCTAAAAATATCCTTTAAACAACTTTGAATACCTAGAGGAAACTCAAAAAAGAAACATGGTGAACCAAAAGAATGACATCATAAAAACACAGAGGGAAACCAAAAGAAAAACCCAAATGAGGAGGAAACGGAGGAAAAGACCTAAAACCAAAAGAAAAATAAACAAAAACATACCTTGAAAAAGACGTCACAAAGTACAAGAATGAAATGTCAGAGCGAATGTGTCAGGTAAAAATGACAAGTAAAAATGAGTTTAAATAGAAATCCCGATATTAATGGTAAAAATTTGATCCGTACGGAGGTAGGTGAAAATTAATTACGCATAGAATCTTTGAAGTTCTAAAACTCTGCAGCTTCTGAAATTGAAAATTTGGGATTTCAGACTTCAGAAAATGGGAAGAAAAAAGATGAATTGGCGATTGAAAATCATGAAACCCGAAAACCTGAAAGTCCAAAAATTCAAACTTTCAGAAATTCAGACTTCAGAAAACTTCAAGTGAAAATCCTAAAAATGACTCGAGAGAACTCTGAAAACCTAAAACCCAAAATCCCAAAATTTGGGTTTTCAGACATTTGAACTTTGGAAGTTTGAGAGGGATTTAAACAAAAAGATCCAAAAATTCCTGAAACCTGAAAACCTGAAAGTCTGAAAATTTGGAGTTTTGGGGTTTCAGACTTTGGAAAATTTCAAATGAAATTCCAAAACTAAGCTTAAAAACTCCGAAAGAGGAAAACTCCGAAGTCTGAAAATTCAATTTTTTGATTCTTAGCCTTAGCAAAAATTCACTGTCCAAGGATTTCTTTAAAAATTATTTTTCTGACACATAGCTTTCTTTCGGGTAGGTTAAATGGTTAACAATGAAAAAGACAAAGATAATCAAGATAAAGACTCAAATACATGAGCTCGTAACAAAGGGTTTGATAAGTCGTAGTGTCTCACCATGGGGTGCACTAGGGATATTCATGAAGAAGAAGGATCAAACCCTTTGACTTTGCATAGACCATAGAATGTTGAAAAAGGCAATAGTAAAGAACATATATCCTTTTTTGGGGATTCGACGACCTCTTTGATTAGATGAGAGGTGTTGTGGTATTGTCTAAAATAGACCTATGGTCAGGAAATCACCAATTGCAAATCAAACAAGAAGATATTCATGAAACAACATTTAGAACACTCTATGGGCATTATGAGTTCATGGTTTTTCCATTAAGACTCACTAATGCTCGACATAATTTATTAAACTTATGAAGAGTATATTTTTGTAGTATCTTGAAAAATTGTACTCATGTTCTTAGATGATATACTCATCTACTCCAAGAATGAACAAGAGCACAATACACATCTAGAAACCATGTTGGAAATTTTGAGACAGAACAAGCTTTATGGCAATTTGGCTAAGTGTTATTTTTATCAGAAAGAGATACAATATTTGGGTCATGTAATTAATGATAATGGAATATCCGTGGACCCTGCAAAGATAAGATCCATTGTAGAGTGGCCAACACCGAAGGATGTGCACGAGGTAAGAAGATTTATGGGTTTCTGAGATAATACCTCAAATTCATGAAGGAATTTTCAAGATTGGCTAGTCTAATAATGTCACTTTAGAAGAAGGAAAAAAAAATTATGTGGACAAATAAATGCAATAAAGCATTTAATAAATTGAAGGAGCGTTTGACAACTACTCCAATCCTAACCATTCTTGATATCAAAAGAAATTTTATAGTTGTTACAGATGCATCCAAGGAAGGATTAGGAGGGGTTTTACTACAAGATGATCATGTTGTGGCATATGAGGGGAGAAAAATGAAAGTTCATGAGTATAATTATGCCCCTCATGATCTAGAATTGGCTACAATAGTTCATTCATTATAGGTTTGGAGGAACTATTTGATGGGTAAACCATTTGAGCTAAAAACTAACCACTTGGGGCTGAATTATATCTTCACACAACCCAATTTGAATGCATGAAAATGTAGATGGTTGGATTTTCTTTCACTGAGTATAAATTTTATATTGTTTATATCAAAGGAAAGGAAAATTGGGTAGCAGATTCCTTGAGCCATAGGAAGTACATTTTAGTTGTTATAAGCGTGCACGTGAAATTTAAAGAAAAAGTCATGAAATATTCAACTCTAGATCCATACTATTTGTAAGTACAAGCAACTCTAAAAACTTGCTCGAAGGATAAAATTTATACTATTTTTATTTTTGATAGCGATTAAATTCTGCGTTTTGAAAACAAAATTTATTTTCTTGAAGGAAACAAGCTTAGAACTAAAGTGTTGTAGGAATTCCATGATGCA
The DNA here is from genome assembly GCA_018340775.1 of Taxus wallichiana var. yunnanensis. NCBI lineage: Eukaryota > Viridiplantae > Streptophyta > Pinopsida > Cupressales > Taxaceae > Taxus > Taxus wallichiana. The sequence continues at coordinate 86,598,689 of CM031242.1, read as the reverse complement.
CCACACTATGGTTGTCTCGGAATAATAAAAATGGCAACATGCGTAAAATAACATTATTTATGGAAAGGAATGAAAAGAACATCACATCTTATGTTTCCAATTGTTTAGAATGTAAAAGGGTTAAGGCGGAGCACACAAACCCTGCTGGTCTTTTACATATGCATAGTATTCCACACCACAAATGGCAATTCATTAGTATGGAATTTTTCCAAGGGTTTTCCATGAATGAAAACCGTCATGATATGATTTTTTTGTGGTGTAAAAGTTAACCAAGATAGCTCATTTTATACTTGGTAACCTTAATGATGATTCAACATTACTTTCTACAATATTTTTGCATGAGATATTTTTTTGCATAGTGTTCAAGAAATAATCAATTATGATCAAGATCCAAGGATGACATCTCAATTCTGGAAAACATTAAATTTAGGTTTGGGTACTAAATTAAATTTTAGTTCAGCTTATCATCTGGAAACAGATGGTCAAACTGAGCGTGTGAACCAAGTGTTAGAAGACATGCTTCACATGTACTACATGGATCAGTAGTATAGGTGGGAAGAATACCTACCTTTAGTTGAGTTTGCATACAATAACTCATACCACTCTTCATTGAAAATGGCACCATTTGAAGCTTTATATGGAAGAAAGTGCCATACTCCTGTAAGTTGGGACAACATAGAGGATAGGGAGGTGGTTGGGCCGTAAATGCTAATGGAAATGGAAAAACAAGTTAAGAAAATCTGGGAACACTTGAAAGAAGTAGCAGATCGTCAAAAGAGTTATGTAGATCTGCATAGGAAAGAAAGAGTATTTAAAAAGGGGGACACATTGTTTTTCGTATTAAGTTGAAAAAGAGCTCAATAATGTTTGGGAGGGCTGCCAAGATTTCCCCACGTTATGTTGGGCCATTCAAAGTTCTGGAAGTCCTTTGTCTTGTTGTATACTGACTAGCATTGCCTCCTTCACTGGAAAAGTTACCTGATGTTTTCCATGTTTCATTATTAAAAAATTATGTAGAATATTTGTCACAAATACTTTACTGGGAGTCACTGCAGGTTCTAGAACACAGTATTGTAATTTTGGAGCCCATTAGAGTGCTAGAAACACGTAATTTTCTACTGAAAAATCATGAAATTGGTCAATGCAAGGTGTAATGGGACAAATATTACGAGGAAAACGCAAGTTGGGGGAATCTGGAAGAATTTAAAATTGTTTTTAACATTTATTTGTTTAGAAATTTGTCATGAAACTATTTAATTATAGAAATATTGGTTTTAATTTTGTTGTGATTGAATAAATATTATTGAATAGCATGGAGGTGGTTAAAATTTGTGATTTTCAGTTGATAAGGTTGTTTCAAGCCATACTAATTCTTTTAAAACTTGAATATGAAATTTGGGATACTAATTTTTGGTCTATTTGGTAAAAAAATTAGTTGTTTACCTTTTCTTGTACTTAATTCATCATGTAATATGAATCATTTTATCTAAAAGGAATGTAACATTCGGCTATTTTAATTTTTTCTTTGCGGTTATTTACTTAACTCATTAAATATAAAAATAGATTTTTACTCGATTGATAAGACAACCAACAATACTTAGTTATCTAAGTACTTAATCATAAACTAAGTACTTGGACAAAAAAATACAACTAGTTATGATTATTTAACACATTATGTCTTGTTGCGGAACCTTGTTGTTTGGTTTTGAATTGGGTCACTAGTTTGCTTATGTTGCAATTGCATAAAATCATTAAATTGATGTCATGATTTGGAAAATATAGAAGGCCAGTTAATCTAATTGAATGGTTACAAAACATGATTTTGAGGACCTACAATTAAAATTACTATTAATAATTGAAGGCATAATGTATTAACTACATGGTATGGATCACTATTGAATTGAATCGAGATGTATTTTCAAAAATAATTATGGTGATTATATATATATATATATATATATATATATATATATATATATATATATAATGTCATCGAATGACAATTAAGGAACTTTGTAAAGATCTTGTTAAGTCAAAACATGGACATTCACGTTTATTGGAGGGGAAAAAAATTGTTTTATTATTTCTTGTCTACTATGGTATTTACCTCCTCCCACATTGGTGAAGGCTTCTAAAGGCATCCACTTGGCAATGGTAGATGAATGGACCCTAGGGTTTATTGGGATTTGTGAGAGTAAAGAGGAGATGAGTCTTAGTTGGTTGTTTAACATTCATTTTACACTTGCAGTTAACTCCTCATGGAGGAACTCTGTCAATTATTTTTGGCATATAATAAAGTCAATTTTCCTCAAAAATATTTTATTTATCATAGGAATGCAAAGTTTTGAGGGTTTTTTCAAAAATTTGGAGAGGAATTTGAGAAATCGAATCCATCTTGGATGGAGTAGAAGAAGTGAAGGAATTTTTTTTGGAAAGTGTTTTTTTCCTTGTTCCACTAAGTTCTTATTTTTAATTAAGATGGGTCACTCATTCTTGCTCTATTTTTTATTATGGTTGCAATGTGAAGAAAAATTTCGTGAATCTGGTTCCTTTTCCATATGTTAGTTTGCTACAATAATTGTTTTAAGTAGTGGGTATTTTGATATGGCTATGTTAAATGATTTTCTTGACCTTCTGTTACTTGTTGGTAAGAAAGGAAATTTGTAGTTGTGTTGGGTGTTATTGCTGGAAATGTAAATCGATTTGGGGGATTTTTTTCTTTGAAATTTTAGAAAACAAATAATAGTGTTTGCTAGAATGTGTTGTGGGCTTGTTTAGAAAATTGATTTTTGTGATTTGTTGTGATATGGCATGAAATGCAAGGAAAAACTGATATGGTCTTTGTGATATGGCTTCATATTCTTGAGTGGAATGTAACTCTCTAAGAAAAAAATGTATGAGTACTCTTAAAATTTATTTCCAGCTGAACTGGGATTGGTATGATTTGTTTTTAAGAAGTATGTTAAAAACTACAACTAGGGTTTAAAAAATTATATGATTGAGTTTCCATATTTTTCATTTACAAACAAATTTGTATCTTTAAATTGACATGAATGGTAGGATGGAAAGTATCCTGAAATTGTTTTAGGGGTTTACTTGTTGTGGATATGTTCCCAAAATTTTATATCCATACATGTGCTTATTTTTATATAGAGAACCACTACAAGAAAGTTTAGGTGAATAATATGTATTATCTTTATCTTTCCTTATAAGTATTTCAAATATATGGAAAACGAACTTGAGAATGTGAATATTTCTTGACTAAATAAATAGAATTTCTTTAGCTACCTTGTGATTGTTATCTTTTTTGAGTGTTCTCTTTTACTTGGAGTTGAAAAATTGTGCTTCAACAGAATGTTCTTTCCTTTATTTTTGAACTACTAACGCTTGAAAATTTGGAAAGGAGTTGGGTTAGATTGTTTTACTCTAGTTCTAAATGTTTAAATGTAACTCAACTTGTTGTTGAATGTGAAGTGAAAGAAAATGAAATTCATGTTTAAGCTAGTCAAGTTGGTAACACTCTTATAGGAACAAATAATAATGAAATAAGAATGCTACAAAGGTAAAATTATGTTGATAGGATCAAGTTGGTTAAGTAAATTTCTTTCATTAGATAGATTTCATTTTTCTTTTCATATCCCAATATTTTCTAGCTCGGAGGGTTGGATCACTTGATCCATACCTTTTATTTTTAAGTATTTATCTCGTTCTTGAATCTGTTTGGTTTAATTGGATAACTGGATAATTTTAAAAAGTGAAAAATACAAGGGGAAAGTATAGGAAAAAAATTCTAGAGTTCTATACTTAGGAAATTTTTAGATTAAAAAATTGGTTGACTTTTATGTTATGAGAATTAAAGCTAAAACAATGTTGGATGCAAAAAAATTAATTTCATTGTTTCTTAGTGGTTAAATTCTTTTACTGGACTATTGTTTTGTTTGTGCATTAGTAATGGATCTAACACCATTTGTAAACTAGTGTCCTCCATCAATCACATGATTCACGATTGAAGAGGTGGGAGAAACATATGTAGAGTGTACCTTTGGGGGCACTACACATATATTTCCCACATCTCTTCCTTCACCAGCTATGGGATTGTTGGAGGATTCCAACTACCTAATTCTCATAGAAGCATTTCTACTGCAGAGTGGATGAGTTTAGTTTCATAGACTAATCTTAATTATGAGTCAAAACTTAGTTTAGTAAGTAGAATAACTCTTGCCAGTTATTTGAATTGACACCTCCTAAACATACAGTTTCGTAGGTTAAAAATGGATGATTGGATCATTCACTCCGGCTTGTGAAATTTTGTATTGAATGAATATTTTTAAATGGATCTTGGATCCCATTTGTAAATGTACTTTCAGAATAAATGTAATTTCCTTGGAAAAGTATTCTTGTAATAGTCCTTAGTGGATGTAAAATGTTATATATTAATAAAGTGGGGAATGGTTTATGTATAATTCTATGGCACTTTTGTGGATGTATTATTTATGATCATGAGCAATTAACAAATAGAATGATTGACATGTCAAGATAAGGAAACATACAAATATACTTTTAGTGATTCAAATGATTAGAGGTATGACCAAAAAAATGAAATTATTTACCTAGAAATCTTTCCATGCATATGTGTGGAAGTTTAGGATATAATGTAAATAAAAAATTGATGGGTAAATCTTGAGATGATTAGATGAATCTCTTAAAAGAATCTAAGGTCTTTATAACCTACTTCATCGTGAATAAATTTAGTTTGGTTGGAGTTACTTATGATATGTTATAATAAATTGTACAAAACTACTTTCTTCTCAAGATAATTACAGACATAATGTATGCTTCATAAATTGGTATAAAGGTTGTTTTTAAATTATCTAACTTGCAAAAATTTTAGTGTGATCTCTTAAGTAAGAATGTAGAATATGAGCAATGTATTTGTCTTTTCTTAATCTCAATACAAAAAGTAAACTTGAAAGTAATGTACTTGGTGGGTACATTGTCTAATCACCATTATTCCTTAATCCTGAACTATAGGATACAGCATGGAGGTACTAAGTGAAATCTAGGTAGAGATTAGAGGATCAGTCACAAGATATCACTACCACAATGCGGTAAAAAAATGAAGCTAAATATGAACATACAATTGAATGTTAGGCATGATCATGGATATGAAGGATTTGTAACCCTTACTGTTTGCACATGGTTTATCACTATGTTATAGGATGGATCAAATTTTTAAGAATTTCTTCATAAAGTAGTTTAACTAGTTTCCAAAATAAATTATGGAGAGGAATGTCTTCTCATTATTAATATAAACTTACTACGTTAACTAGATGAAGCTAGTAACCTAATTTGTAATGAATAGGAATGTGTACGTACCCAAAATTGTAGGGTTACGCACCCTTTGGAAAACGTAACACATGCCTCAATGATGATACGAGTCTTGTCGCAAGGTGTTCGGGATTTGGAAAAGCTCTCCAAGTATGTGTTATCATCCCACATGTCCCGCTTAGCCCCCACGTGCTTTTTTTTTTCCTTTTCCCCTCTTTTCTTTGCTTTTTGCTCTTGATTATGAAACCGCTGCCTGCCTGGGCGGCGGTCTCGTGACCGCCGCCCTGGATAGGGTGGCGGTCCTGTAACCACCACCCTACTCAGGGCGGCGGTCCTTCATGCGTTTTCCAGAATAATCTTTTTAACGTGAATCACATTAATTTCAACATTTACCAACATTTTTCACTGCCTTGGGCTTGCATTAATGATTCCTGGTTCCCTAGAATAGTGTTTTGCCATTGTTTATAGTTTAAGAGTTCAATTTGGTTTTTACCTTGGGTAAGTGAAAATTCTATAAATAGTTGGCCTCGCTCAAGCAAATGGCCCCTCAAATTTTCCTCTGAATTTCTCATTGCAATAGATTAGTCTTTAATTTTGCTTAGAATTATTAGTTTCATTCATTGCATGCTTAGTTAGTGTTGTTTTGTTGTTAGGAAGCCACATATCCATCTTGTGCAAGTGTTGTCATCACTTCATCCAAATCAATTGGAATAGGATAGTTTGTTTTCAATAGGAAGCCATTAAAGTTGTAGGTTTTGTTCTTCAAACAGGATAGTTTCAGGTTCTAGACGTTTTATGTTGCATGACTCGCAATAAATCCCGCTAGGAATTGCATAAGCCAAGCTCTGTACTCTTGTGCTATCTCTCTCCTACTCGCATTGTATTCAGTTTGTATCCTAAGCTACCTTTGTCCCAATATCTACTTCTGTTGATGCTAGCATTACAGACTTTTTTGGATCCACATGAACATGAAGGAGTGAGGAGATCACACTGAAGGGGAAAAAATCACACACACCATCGGATTCGCCACTGTTTTGAAGAATCTAGGTTCTAGCTTTCAAAGTTCTAATTAGAAGCATATCAAATAGAGTAGCCAATCACTTTATTTCAGTCAATTTTACTTTCAATATTGCCAGGGAAGCTATGGGAATTTATAGTTTCTAAGAGACTATGATTCATTCCTCACTTCTGAGGTAGGATTGAGAGTCTTTCAAATAGATTAGATCAGTTATTTCATTGTTTAGAATAGATTTACAACTGCACAGGCAAGTAGCTATACTCGGTTGCTTTGTTTGTTTTAAATTCGTCATTAGATTAATTGTCAATTTCTAGATATATTAAAATAGCTGCTCCTTCAATTTCATTCATATAAATTCATCAGAAAAATACAAAAATAGAGAAGTCATATATGCTATAGATACACTTTACATAGTTAATTTCACTTTTCTGCATTTTGATTTACGTTGTTGCTTTTATATGACAATCATGGGACCTAGAGAGCCCAGAGAATACACATTCAAGCCAGTCTTGTCCCATATTGATCTTGTCACAGCAAATAATGACATAGATTAGAATCTTAGGATCCAAGTCTTCCGAACAACGACAAGTTTACAATAAATCAGCCTCCAATTAAGCGGGTTAAACATAGAAGACAAAAAGCACGAGACATTTTGGTCAAATAAACAAAACTACAGATTACCCTAGATATATATCCACATGACTATGGAAGGGCTTGAAAGAGAGAAAAAATTTGGTTGTGATCCTTTGGTCCCACAGCCAGACGTAGGAGACACTCTCACAGATATAGATACTAGCTTAAGAATTCAGGTTGCACGAACACCTGTGAGATACTCTGAAAATATCACACAACTATTAATTCTGAATATAGAGGCTGAGAAAGCATATGACTATTGGATACTAGGGATTAGGGACTAAGTCTACACATGACCATAGTAGGACCACAACAAACATGAATCTATGGTTGTGACCCACAAATCCCATAGCCCAACAAATCCATAGGTGAATCAGACATAGATGCTGGCCTACGTACATTAGTATTCAGATCTACTCCACTTCCACCTATCATCATCGAACAGTTATCCTTGTTAGACATAGCAGCTAACAAAGCTAAGGAATTCTAGACTAGGCTAGAGAATCACCCATAGAGTCAATTATATTTACCATCCACCCTATGACCTTATCTAGAGACATACACGAAACTATCCTAGGTCATTTTCCACGTATTCCATAACCCATAGACCAAATCATGCCAGAGCTCGATATTGATTGGAGCCTTGAGTAGTCATCCTTACTAATTGCTCTATCACACCAGTTTAGGTTAGGAGGGCCTTCTTTGCCTTAGATTTGTAATTTCCACTAGTGCGCATCGAATACATTAGATTGCCTAACTAGTTTTCTACACCCCACGTATATTTGATCCCCACCAACCTGCTTGTCTCGGCAAAACACGGGAGGTCGGGTGCGAGGAAAAGTCACTTGTAGATTCCCACACTCGCTTGTCACTTTTCCATCGTACAAAATTGGTGAACCCAAACTGAAATTCCTACTTTCTGGTTCAGAGTCATATTTCTACTTTCTCTTTCAAATAACATTTATTTCATCTTATCTACCTCATCAGCTTTCACCATTAGCTTCACCAACAAAATTGGTGAACCCAATGTGAAATTCCCACTTCCTGGTTCGGAGTCGGATTTCTACTTGTTCTTGCAATTAAAAAACTTTTTCATCTTTACCACCTCATCAGCTTTCACCATCACCTTCACCCCTTCCCATTATTCTGTGGGTATTCATATACCCCCCAAATATGTCGAGATTTGATGCATATGGAAGGCCTCTCTTAGGTCTTGAGGCATACTACGCTCAATAGAATAGACAATCATCACCCTTGCTCTCAGTATGGGGTGTCAACTACTCAACTAACCAATTATTAACACAAACTCCATCTCCAAGGACTAGATATAACTCATCTTTCCTAATAGAGGAGTTGGATCAGTTAGCTCAAACACAACAAACAGAGCCTTCAAGCTCCAACAATATGACGTTCACGGGAGAATCTAGTTTGTCTCCTCAGATACTCCTTCGACCAAAAATTATTAGATAGTCAGACTCATACCTAGGTTTAGATGATGAACATTCGGTATGTTATGCTAGGAAAGAGCAACACTCTCGAAGTATGTACCCACCCATAGGGAGTTTACAAACACAACCCGAGGTCTCTTTTCAAGAAAATACCTCCATTCCATTACATATAGGAAATTCCCTCGGGAAAAGTTGTAGGAAGTGATCAATTCATATCAGGATATCACATGCCTATACAACATCAAGATATACAACAAATGCCACTAAGGAAAAATATTGTGACTTCACCAAATGAGGTCATTTCAACTTTAGTAGAAAAAGTTAGGGGGTTAGAGCTTGCTCAGGAAAATCACCATTCTCAGTTCATGCGGGTAGGAAATCCTAATCCTCTACACCATCATAGCCAAGTAGACCTCCTCACAGAAATAGGCATATTGGGCATGCCTCCTCAGTATTCACAACAAGTTCCAACTATGACCGCCATTTCTAACACCGTTTTGATATCTTTCGATCTAGTACAAAATAATCCATTCCTGAAAAATACCCCATCGCACTTAAACATGTACTCCAAATCACCACAAGGGGACATGTTCTCCGCTCCCGACATATTTTCTCAAACACAGGGGTTTCCTTACGCCCCTACCAATGCATACGCTATGCCATGTCAACAACCCATTCCACCGCCACTCCCTCAGCAAGCACCATCAATGGTTGAAACCTACGCAATAGGGACTTACTCAGAATATTTGAAAGAGCCCTTAGATTTCACCATACGAAGCATCATGCTTCCAAGACCCCTTCCTGATTTTCCCAAGTACAAAGGAGAGGGAGATCCGAATGCACATATCAAGGCTTACGCCACAGCCATTCGAGAACTACTCCCTTGGGATGGGGTTGTTGCTAAAATATTCCCCAAAACCTTGGAAGGTATCACTCTTGATTGGTATTATAGAATACCTGAGGCTTCCATCCATTCATTTAAACAACTTGTTTTAGAGTTCATTAAGGCATTCGACATGAACAAACTATTAAGAACAAGAATCAAGGAATTCTTGCACATTAAGCAAGAACACAATGAATATGTCACCCATTTCATCCAGAGGTGGCGTATAGTTCTTTATTCTTTGGCAAGTGCTCCAAATATGGATCAGATTGAACTATGTGATTTATTCCTTCATTCTCTCAGCAGGGAAGTGAAGAAAGAAGTCCAGAAGTTTCCACTAAGGACTTACGATGAAGTACTTGAGAGAACTCTCCGAATAGATCAAACGGAAATAGATAGTGGTCATAAGACGTATGGAACAAACGGGAGGTTAGTCACCTCCAACCAAAACACTACAACTTATCCTACTACCACAAGCGTTAATCAAGGACCTAAAATCCTTAATAAAAATCATGGAGTGACAACAGATGGAGTAACCGATAAGGTTAAAAAGGTAAATGTTATGAATACTCCACTGCTAATAAACAACCAACGAAACAACAAATTTACTCCAACAATCAATACACTAGATTTTAATCATCCACAACAACAACAACAACAACGGCGAAATCCGACACAAGGTCCAAGCCAAAACTCAACTGGGTATCAAAACCAGAACCAAATCCAAAAACAACAAATGTAAAACTTTAATCATAATAGGCAACGATTTGATCCGAGTTTCGGCCCACAATATACACCAAGCCAACAAACTAGGAATTACAATCCTAACTCGTATTGTGGTTTCCACAAAATTTGGGGCCATGACACCAAAACGTGCCGTGACTACAATAAATTCATGCAACGTTTTCCAGATGAACAAAGACAAATTTTCATAGATATGTTCTTGGTAGATCCTACATCACCAGCACCAAATACTTTTACAGGGGCAGTCTCCCCTCAAAATGCACCCCTCAAGATCTTCAATGATCCACTCCCAAATCACAACAATAACAAGTTAAATCCGAATGGGACAAACAAGGGTGTAATTACAGGAAACAATGATCATGAAGCCTCAACTTCACTAAATCCATTAGTTGCGCCACAATTAGGAAGTCAGCCACGACCTAAGATAGTCGGTTTAGTGGAGTTAGATGCCGAACTACCCGTAGAAGCTGTAACAAGGACACAAGAGTATTCCTCTCAGCTAAGTCCAAGCTACCCGCTAGAGACAGACAATATCCAACAAGTATTAATAAAACCCATGGGTGCTTACGATTTAATTAATGATCTAACGAAAACCTTCTCGCACATCTCCTTTTTGGATTTATTGAAGAACTCCCCTACCCACAGGGCTTCTCTTTTAGAGGCATTGGGTTTAGGTCATTTAATTAACATCACTCCACCTCCCGAAACATAGGTAAACCATATAGATTTTGATATCCATCCTCCAGGGACAGCTGAATAGAGATACCGAGTTTATATTTGAAATAGACCAAATGCCAACAGACGTTGAGATTGCTCGCAGAGGTGATCTAGCCTTACATTTGCAAGTATGGGTTTATGAAAAGTATGTGAAATGCGCGATGGTTGACGATGGGGTAGCAGTTAACATAGTCCCCTTTTCTTTCCTTCAAAAGCTAGGGTATGGAGAAACAAATTGTTCCATAACTTGAAATACGCTAAGAGGATATGATAGCCTTAAAGCCATCTCAATTGGAACTATAATACTACCAGTCACCTTAGGACCCAAAATAGTCCTGACTGAGTTTTATATTATAGATCAGGAAACTAACTATAATATGATCCTCGGCTGACCATGGATACACCGTATGAAGGCAATCCCTTCTACGTTATTTCAGAAGTAAGATTTTTACACTTAGGAAAGATATTCGTGGCCAAAGGTGATCCAAAACCATTCGATATACACCTAGCTGACTTAAAGAGAAGACCAGGCGTGCACTCAGAGTTTGAACTCCCAACAAACCAGCTTAATAAACCGACTAACGCCAAATCAGAAGAAAAGTTGGTGCCTACAACAGATCTTAAAACTATGAGTCTAGTCAAGATGATCCCAGCCCTCAAGGATGAGGCTAACATTGTAGAAACAATTTCATTAGGAACTACTGCAAAAATTATTGAACTGCTAGAACATGATCTACCAATGTTCCTACCATTTGATTCTGTAGGCATGGGATACACCGTAGGTGTTGATTCTCTCCCAAAGGTAGATTTCTGCATGGTAGAGGTACAAGATGTTAACATAACAAATATCCCAACACCCATATTCCCAGCTAAGTATTGGACTCTCCATTTCGATGGAGCTAAATGTCATTACAGAGCTGGGGTAGGTGTAATAGTTACTTCTCCCAAGGGAAAATTCCTACCATTTTCCTTTAAACTAAATTTTGAATGCATAAACAATGGCACTGAGTACGAAGCCATGCTCCTTGGCCTCATCTTAGCTAAGAGAATCAATGTTGATAACATCAGAGTGTTAGGATACTCGTAATTGGTAGAAAATCAAGTCTCTGAGGTGTATGAAACCAGAGCCAAGCACTTACAGCTCTACAAAGTAGCTGTATTGAATTTAAGCAAGGAGTTTGACTTCATATCAATTGAGGCAATCCCGTGAGAACAAAATCTTCTCGCCAATTCAATAGCAACCTCAGCGTCATGCTTTGCTCCAAAAATAAGTTGGAGGAAACCCGTTTCATGGTATCCCTTCGTACAGAACCATTGGTGAAAACAATGTCAAACCCTCTTCTAACGAATAGATACGAGAACAAATCTACTATCCTAAACCACATTGATAGTGATACAACCACTCTTGACTACTTAAACACCTATGCAGCGTTACATCTCACCCATCATGTGATAGATTTGTCTTTAACCCCACATTCATATTCTTACTTCGGGAATCCCATGACAAAACTTCCCCCACAAAAGGAACTCAGCATACACATAGTCGAGAACGGAGATGATGCGGAACTACCTCCAGCCCCCGCTTTGAACTTAAAGAAGGTAACACTTCTCTAATCAAAGAAACAATCGAAATTAATATCGAAACGGAAGGCGAACCAAGGATATTGAAGTTAGGATCCTCGTTAACATACAAACTCAAATCCTCAAGTAACATCAAAAGGAGTTTGCATTTAATTATAAATCAATTATAGGAGTTGCACCACACATTGCGGTGCATAACCTCATCACTAAATCAGATGCAAAGCCGATTAAGCAAAAATCAAGACCAATGAAACCCAAGGTATTTTGTCATGGTGAAAGAGGAGGTAATAAAGCTCCTCCAAGTAGGATTCATCAAACGATCGATTACTCTCGGTGGGTATCTAATATCATTCCAGTTCTAAAAAGAATGGAAAGATACGCATCTGCATAGACTTCGAGACATTAACAAGGCATGTCCTAAAGACGACTTCCCATTACAATCCATAGACGTCATTGTTGATGTAAAAGATAGATTTGAGATTTTATCTCTCATGGATGGATTCTCGAGATACAATCAAATTAGAATATCCAAACAAGATCAAGTTAAAACCATGTTTATAACCCCTTGGGAACCTATTGCTATGTTGTTATGCCATTCGGTCTCAAGAATGCTTTGGTGCTACGTACCAACGGAAATGACATACATATTTCATGATGTTATTCACAAAATCATGGAATCCTACATAGATGACTTGTTGGCCAATGCCAAGAAGCGTTGTGACCATCCAAAAGTGCTTCATGTCATTCTCTCATGTCTAATAGAATACGGAGTCACATTAAATCTATAAAAATGTGTCTTTGGTGTAACAGGGGAAGCTCCTAGGTTATATTATATCATCACGCGGGATTGATGTTGACCCAACCAAACTTTAAAGTTGTTCTCAAAATGGTGCCACCTTCGGATGAATATGGAATTAGGTCATTTCTCAAAAAAATTGGTGCAATCCAGAGATTCATCCCGGACTTAAGCTTCGCCATTGATCCAATCAACAATTTACTCAAGAAAGATTATAGTATTGATTGGATGAAGACTGCAATGAAGCTTTCAATGCGAGTTAAGTGTTTCTTGTTATCACAACCTATGCTAATGCCACCTAAGCGAGATCACTGTTAATCTTATATTCACGAGCTACCAATGTCTCACTAGCCTGTATGCTAGCTCAAGAAGACGATAACAAGAGAGAACGCGCTATCTATTTCATTAGCCAAACATTGCTCGACTATGAAACGCGTTATACATAGGTAGAACAAGAATGCCTTGCCATAATTTTCATAACCAAACGCTTAAGACATTACATGCTAAATCAAGAAACAAGGTTCATTGTAAAGACAAAACATTTACGAACTTTCCTCACGCAAGGGTCCTTGTCTAAAAAAGTTGGATGCTTTATAACCTTAATGGGTGAATTTGAATTAACATTCGTAAATCAAAAATCCATCAAAGGACAAATCATCGTGGATTGGTTAGCTGATAACCCATTAGATGGAGGCAATCTAGTAAATTTGGACTTTCCTGAATAGTGCATATACTACATCGAAACCCAACCTCTCACCTCGAGTGTCCTTGGTACACCGATATCATCAATTATATCATGGACCATACATATCTAGAAGATGTTACACCACAAAAAGAAGGTGGTTACGCATTATCGTAGCTAAATACATCATTATTGAGCGGGTGCTCTATCGAAAAGCATTCGATGGAATGCTTCTAAGATGTGTCGACACAAAATAATCCAAGAAGATTCTCCACGAATCTCACAGTAGAATGTGTGGAGGCCACTTTGGTGGCCATGCCACCGCTTGTAAAATACATCGATGGGCTATTTCTGGCCTACTCTAGAACACGACGCAGTAGAGTTTGTACGAAGGTGTCATAAGTGCCAAGAATTCTCCCACGAGATTCACATACCAGCACAAGCTCTACAACCAATCGCTACCCCTTGGCCCTTTTCTACGTGGGTCCTAGATTTGATAGGGAAATTCTCTCCCTCATCTACAAATGGCCATAATTTTATAATCACAGCCACCGAATATTTTACCAAGTGGGTAGAGGCTATGCCTCTTACTATTGTACTAGGTTCTGTAATCGCCAAGTTCATTTTGAACCAAATCATTTACAGGTATGGTGTCCCGTAAATGAATATCTCAGATAATGGAACTTATTTTAAGAATGATGAATTTTGTGAATTGTGCAATAAATTTAAAATAAGCCATCATATGGCCTCCTTGTATTACCCTCAAGCCAACGGACAGGCTGAAGCGACAAACAAAACATTAAAATCCATTCTCCTTAAAATGGTGAAAGAAAACAAACAAGATTGACATTTGAAGTTATATCCGGCCTTATGGGCCCACCAAACCTCAATAAGAACACCAAAAAGAGTGACTCCTTTCTCGTTGGTATTCGGGGTAGAAGCAGTTCTCCCACTTGAGGTTAAAATACCCGATCTCCATATCTCATTACAAGGATTCGGATGAAGACGGTTATAGAGAAGCACGTCTCTCCCAATTGGAAAGCCTAGATGAAGCTAGGTTAGATCTTGAACAACGGCACAAATTTCTGCTGACCGGATGTCTGGGAGTATAACAAGAAGGTCTATGAACGTGACATATATTAAGGTGATGTAGTTCTAAGGTGGACAATTGGATCAACAAAAAGACCGGTGAGGAAAGGAAGTTCAGGCCCAAATGGTTGGGCCCATACCGAGTCATGAAGGAGTATGGAAATGGTGCATACCTCTTATGTACGCTGGAAGGTGAGGAATTTAATGAAACAGTCAATTCCCTACACCTTAAATGATTGTATGCATAAGCAACCAGCATTACTTGTATAGCTAAATCTACATTGCATCTTCATTTAGTTAGGATCATTTTGTCTGCTTGTTTCATACAATTTTGTGATCAAGGAATTTAGTACAAATTCTAATGTTTTTGGCATATACACTCTAATCATACTTCATTTTCATGATATCGTCAAACTATTTTGGAATCATTTCATCAAATAAAGCTAGATATGACAAGGTCTTAACGGTAACCATACCAAGATCTGCAGGTTTGTTCTCACTCCTAGTTTCTTCTTAGGATAGGTGTCTTGCCTATGGTCTATTCTAGAAGCTTCATTGTGTCAAATCTATCCCATATATATATCTCTTTGGAAGTAAGAACACACTGACATTTCGCTCAAGTAAACAAGTCAAATATAGATCAAACAAAAAAATTTAAATTTACACTTTTCCTTGCCCCACCAAGCTTTGGTGATGAGATTACGTCTCTTACTAGTGACGTAGGGTTGGGAAAGGATGGAAATGCCCTTATTTTCCTATGCCTTGCCCATGGTGATAAACCCACACTTCTTACTAGTAGCATGGGGCAAAGTGTAGGGGGTCCTCTTGACAAAAAACGTTAAAGGTCATGAACAAACAATTCAAATCTTAAATTCTTGAGTCAAAAACAAATGAATCAGATGTCCAAAATTCCAAGAGAGTTAAAAATCCTAAAAAACCCAGATTTTGTCTACCATGTGGCCATCTACGGATCTAAGTATAGATAAACTGCAAAGTAAGTTACATCCAAAACTATGGAGTCACTCAAGTAAAATATGCTTGTAGCATCCTAATTTGGTTCCACCAAAACTTTGTCTATCGTTCTTCACTATCATTTCAACATACTTCAAAAACTTGTGCCCTTTCTAGCTCTTGGTGACGAGCCCTCACATCTTACTAGTTATGTGGAGCTAGGAGTGGGGCAATTTTATCTACTCATCGTACCAGCTTATCTTCATCACTTTGCCAAAACAAATACGAAGTACCAAAAATTGCTTAAAGAAACTAAAATTTCAGAATCACATCGTGTCTACATTATCATATATCAGCATCATGAAATACAAAAATAAGGTTAACACTTGTATCATTTGTTCTCCATTGCATACATTCTAAAAAACATATAAGCATAACATCATAGTTTACATGAGGAAACGGAAATGGAAGCAAAGCCATAAATGCCAAGAGTCTAATCCAAAAAGAACATATATATATATATATATATGGTAAAAATTCTGTACAATGCCATCATGCGCTAAGTATGGTCAAAATGCTCAAAGAGCCCGGGAAGTACACAAATATCATACAAAAATATAAGAGAGACAAGTGGCTTCTCAACCCCTATGAGATCCCTCTGAAGGTGCACACCCACGCTTAGGACTCGGCTATGCTAACACTCGAATGCATGGGGGCTCACGATCCCAAGGGGTAGCTGCGGTCTCACCATGAGAATGACTCCTCATCAGGTGCTTTGTTGTCCTATACCCTACTAGCTCAGTATGGAGGGTAGATACCATCCTAGCCACATGCCAGATGGGGAAAAGATGTCAGTATGTCTACCAGCTGCTGAGGGCTCCCCTGCATCCATAGACAGCTCTGCACGGGTCCTCTCCATGGGGATCATCAGGGTATCGGTGCATACCCTACGAATCAGGTCTTGCCACTCATCGGCGGTCTCTGTAAACAAAGGAGAAAATGAATTAGAAATAAAATAAGAGATAAAAACAAGTGTAAACAAAAGGAGAGATGATGATTCACGCAATCCTAACTCAAAGAAAAGGAAGGATAACTTACTCGGGTCACCAGGCCTCCAGGATGGATATCTAGGGTCAGCACCTACCAAAAATGCCACCACTGACTGAGGTGCTCCCCCCATGGCTGGAGCGATGTAACATCCCACAACAGACTTATCCTCCCCACCATGGCCTTGGGAGAGTGGCTCCTCTGAAACTAGACTCACACTCTCTACACTCTGCTTTTCCCTCTCTGCCCGCATAATATCCTGAGTGTCATGCCACTCAAGATCACTGTCCTCCTCAGTTTCCTCCTCTGTCTCTCCCCCTATGAACTCCTTAGACTCGGAGTCTATATCGATGGGGTCATCGATGCTATGGGCAGGACCCATGGCAATCGGGAAGTAAGGGTGCCGAGGAGCACCAGCTCTCCCTCTAAAGCATGTGCTACCCGCTTAGCCGCAATAGGAATGCCGGGGGTAACAACTGCCCAACCCCGGTCCCTAGAACCCCTCTCGGCCTCTCGAACCGACCTATATACGGAACTACTGCGGGGCAAGCATACCCATGTAAGGTAGGCCAAAGCCGCGAGGAACTTGGCTAAAGGGTTGTATCTCCACTCGCCCTACTCGTCAACGAGTTGCCTTGTAGTGGAGCGGGAGATCAATGTAAGAGCCTCTCGCCCCATAAACTGCCATGGCATGATACGGTGTGGCCTCTATGTCATCGGTGGTCAAAGAAGAAACTAGCTGATAAGGTGCTCTAAGTACTAACATGTATGTCCATCGGCTGCCCTCACAACCCCGGGATCTATCACCTCTACACCTCTGCCATAAGGGATGAAGTGCTCGTAGACCCAACTCATAATCGTGGTCGGGTGGCTCAAATCGCCCCTTTAAATAGACTACCCTGCAAGTCATGGTAGGTAGTCCCAAGTATATTTTCTCCCAGTGTAAACCGGCCATGTCCCTCAATCTGTGTAATGATGGGGGACCAGCAATATAATAGTGTATCTCCCCCCTTGTCCCCGATCAATCTCGAGACAAGGATCCCCATAATAGCTTGGTGAATCAAGGGGATGGGAAAGCTAGGAATAGACCGAAATCTCACCCCCTTCTTCAAACCAGTGGAGATGACTGCATCTCCCATGTAAGAGGCCCACTATGCTATCTCGATCCAGTGAACTGCTTTGTCTCAAGAGTAAGACGTCTCCCGATGATCGGGACCCCCAATATACGATAGACATCCTCCAAAGTGATGGTCCACTCACCTCGGACCCCTGGTAATCGGAAGGTGTTCCGATTAGCATCCCAATATGAGAATAAGTCACAAAGTATGTGACTAGACAATGCAACATGTGGAACCCGTGATATACGCAGATACCACCCCTCATAGAGTGTCCCGCTCATCCTGTGAAAGGGAATCTAGCACTACCTGGGCCGCCACACTCTCTCTCTCGGCTCCACCAAATGTACTCCTCTCTCACCTGCATACACCCAAAAACACACAAAACAAAGCAAGTTAGCATCCAAGTGACATTAGAAAAATCATGAAAACACATAGAAATGCTAAAAATGCAAAAACAATCTCAAACAAGTGTTCTTTTGACATTCTGTGAAGAACCGCCGCCCTGAGCAGGGCGGTGGTTTTGCAACCGCCACTTTAAAGGTGGAAGTATTGTAACCACCACCCTGAACAGGGTGGCAGCTGTCGTGTAACCACCGCCTTGGGCAGGGCGGCGGTCATGTGCCAAAACCCACGTGGGTTTTATAACTTAAAAAGGCCAAAAAAACATGAAAAAGGACCATTTTAACTAAAAACAAAGCCTACCTAGTAGGTGCCCCCCCTAGATGGACCTTTTGAACCTAACATTTTCAAAAATAAACCCCCCACGACAAAGATTTTAACATTTTCAAAATTTGGGGGTAAAAAGATAAATTAAAGAAAACTAACCTATGTTCTCGTGGGTCAATGTTCCGCTCGCAGAGGCATGATTGCTATCCTGTCACGAATGTTTTGACTCTACTCTCATAAGAAACCATCACCGTGGGTCCCCGAGCTCAGAATCAATCAAATCAACGTGCACAAATGAATAGGAAAATGGACCCACTTTCATATATATAGCAACCTGACTTGTCTTAAATTCCCTTTTCATAGGTTTGAAGCACCGACGGAGGTAAGTTCTTACCCCCGCACAAATGGTACATCCTCATTTCGTATTATTTTAGTACTTATTTTCCAATCTATTGTGTTTATCTGTACTTGAGTTCTCTTTTCATTTTACAGTAGCGGGAATTTTGGATGGCGTCATTCTGACACACATACGTATCAGGTATAACCTCTAACTTTCCATTTTTGGGGCCACCTTACTCGGACCCACAATTTTACTCCTCTTCATGGCTAAAACGCTTCTCCAAGGGGGAAATATGTATGTACCCAAAATTGTAGGGTACGTGACTGCGTAACAACGTAACAAGTGCCCCAATGATGATACAGGTCTCCTCGCAAGGTGTTCGGGATCTAGAAAAGCTCTCCAAGTATGCGTTATCATCCCACATGCTTTGTTTTTCCCTTTTCCCCTCTTTTCTATACCTTTTTCTCTCCAATTACAAAGCGCCACCTTGCAGGCGGCGGTCTTATGACCGCCGCCATGGGACAGGAAGCGGTTCTATAACTGCCGCCCTGCTTAGGGTGGCGGTCCTTCACACATTTTCCGAGAATGATCTTTTTAACATGAATCACGTTAATTTAAATGTTTACCATATTTTTCACCACCTTGGGCTTGCATTAATGATTGGTTCCCTGGAATAGTGTTTTTCCATTGTTTATAGTTTAAGAGTTCAATTTGGTTTTTACCTTGGGTAAGGGCAAATGCTATAAATAGTTGGCTTGTTCTCAATCAAATGGCCCCTCAAATTTTCCTCTCTGAATTTCTCATTACAATAGATTATTCTTTCATTTTTCTTAGAATTCTTAGTTTCATTCATTACATGCTTAGTTAGTGTTGTTTTGTTGTTAGGAAGCCACATATCCATCTTGTGCAAGTGTTATCATCACTTCATCCAAATCAATTGGAAAAGGTTTTTTTGTTTTCAATAGGAAGCCATTAAAGTTGCAGGTTTTGTTCTTCAAATAGGATAGTTTCAGGTTCTGGATGTTTTATGTTGCATGAATCGCAATAAATCCTGCTAGAAATTGCATAAGCCAAGCTCTGTACTCTTGCGCTATCTCTCTCCTACTCGCATTGTATTCAGTATGTATCCTAAGCTACCTTTGTTCCAATATCTACTTCTGTTGATGCTAGCATTACACGCTTTTCTGGATCCACGTGAACATGAAGGAGTGAGGAGATCACACTGAGGGGACAAAATCACACACACCATCAGATTCACCACTGTTCTGCAGAATCCAAGTTCTAGCTTTCAAAGTTCTAATTAGAAGCATATCAAATAGAGTAGCCAATCACTTTATTTCAGTCAATTTTACTTTCGATATTGCCAGGGAAGCTGTGGGGATTGATAGTTTCTGAGAGACTATGATTCATTCCTCACTTCTGAGGTAGGATCGAGAGTCTTTCAAATAGATTAGATCAGTTATTTCATTGTTTAGAATAGATTTACAACTGCACAGGAAAGTAGCTATACTCGGTTGCTTTGTTTGTTTTAAATTCGTCAATAGATTAATTGTCAATTTCTAGATATATTAAAATAGCTGCTCCTTCAATTTCATTCATATAAATTCATCAGAAAAATACAAAAATATAGAAGTCATATATGCTATAGATACACTTTACATAGTTAATTTCACTTTGCTGCATTTGGATTTACGTTGTTGCTTTTGTATGACAATCACGGGACCTAGAGAGCCCAGAGAATACATATTCAAGCCAATCATGTCCCATCCTGATCTCATCATAGCATTAACTGACATAGATCAGAATCTTAGGATCCAAGTCTTCCGAACAATGACAAGTTTAGAACAGATAAGCCCCTAGTTAAGCGGGTTAAACATAGAAGACAAAAAAGCGCACACGTTTTGGTCAAATCAACCAAACTTTAGATTACCCTAGATATATATCTGTATGACTGTGGAAGGGCTTGAAAGAGAGAAAACATTCGGTTGTGATCCTTTGGTCCCATAGCCAGACGCAGGAGACACTCTCACAGATATAGATACTAGCTTAAGAATTCAGGTTGCACGAACACTGTGAGATACTCTGAAAAGATCACACAACTGTTAATTCTGAATATAGAGGCTGAGAAAGAATATGACTATTAGATACTAGGAATTAGGGAATGAGTCCGCAC
Source organism: Taxus wallichiana var. yunnanensis (assembly GCA_018340775.1). NCBI lineage: Eukaryota > Viridiplantae > Streptophyta > Pinopsida > Cupressales > Taxaceae > Taxus > Taxus wallichiana. The sequence continues at coordinate 86,577,475 of CM031242.1, read as the reverse complement.
ATTACCATAAAGCAGCGGGACTACAACAAACACGAATCTATGCTTGTGACCCATAAAGCCCATAGCCCAACAAATCCATAGGTGAATCAGACATAGATGCTAGCCTATGTACATTAGTATTCAGATCTACTCCACTTCCACCTATCATCATCGAATAGTTATCATTGTTAGACATAGCAGCTAACGAAGCTAAGGAATTCTAGACTAGGCCAGAGAATTGCCCATAGAGTCAATTATATTTACCATCCACTCTATGACCTTATTTGGAGACATATATGAAACTATCCTAGGTCATTTTCCATGTATTCCACAACCCATGGATGAATCATGCGGAGCTTGATATTGATTGGAGCCTTGAGCAGTCATCCTTGCTTTGATTGATCTATCACACTAGTTTAGGCTAGGAGGGCCTTCTTTGCCTTAGATTCCAAATTTCCACTAGTGTGCATCGAAGACATTATATTTCCTAACTAGTTTGTCTACACCCCATGTATATTCGATCCCCATGAGCTATCTCGGCACGACCTCGGGAGGTCGGGTGCAAGGAAAAGTCACTTGTAAATTCCCACGCTCGCTTGTCACTTTTCCATCGTAGAATGTATATATGTTTTTGTAAAAATAAAATTATACTAAAGTGGTTTTAATTTTCAAGTTTGTTACATTTGGTATCGAGTTGTACATTTTAGCTCTTGGACTTTATTGGTCCATTTCACCAACATGAACTTATTTTATCTTTACCAGAGACAGATCACCCATAAATTCAAAGTAACTAGTGTTAGGAAGCATTAGGAAATGTGTAAGATGCTCCACCTATTAAGAAGTTACAAGAAATTCTTGAGATCTTCGGAGAAACCCGAGGACCACATGGTTGCTTTAGAACAACAACGGGTTGTTGGTGAACAAGAACTTCTGAAGAGGAGTTTTTAGAGGAAGAACTTCAAGAAGAAAATCATGATGTGGATGAAAAACATGAAAATAAAAATAAACGAGATGGAATCATATCTTTCCTCCGATATTAAGAGGATTAATGCGCAAAGTTTGATGGAACAACCTTGAGAGATGGGGCTCAATCATGCCTGAGTGAAATGGACAAGTACTTTGAAATAAGAGAATTCTCCAAGGAGACTAAAAAATTTTGGGCAGATTTTCAAATTTCTTGACAAGCATCATCATGGTGGGATAAAAATAAGGTTTATATGGGACTAGACATTTCTTCCATAGCCTAGGAGAAATTTAAAATTTACTTCTATCGACTCTAGCTTCCTAGCTATTTTGAATAGAAAATGATAGAGTTACAAAATTTGATTCAAGGGAAGCTCAATGTAACCGAATATTTGGAGCAGTTTACAAGGATTATTAAGTATGTTCCCCAATATCAAAAAGATGAAAAATTTTAGGGTTAGAAAGTTCATTATGGGGCTCAACCCAATCATAGGGGGTGAGGTGGATGTGCACGGTCCATCTACTATGGAGGCAGTCTTTGAGAAGGATATTAGGCAAGAACAAAAATGAAATCTATCTCTACTAATAGAGAGGAAAAAAAAGAAATTTAACAACACTCCATCACCTAGATTTGTTAAAAAACCATGGGTTAAAAAGAGTGATGAAAGCCTACATTGGGCCAAAGAAATGCAACAAATAAACCTCCTATAAAAAAATTTAGGGTAGTTTAAAGTGTAAATTAAAAAAATGAAAGTAAAGGGCCCATAGGTGTGTATTTCAATAGTGGGGGTCAACATTATGCAAACTAGAGCCCAAAAAATAAAAAGGAGTTGGTTTCTAGAAAAATAATATTGATCAGAAAATGCTTGCAATTGTAGGTAATCATGAGGCTGAAAAGAATGCCATAACGGTGGAAGTGTCAGGTAACTTATATGTTCATTCTGTAAAAAAATTAATTGATACTAGAGTAATTGAATTTTTCATTTATAAAGTTATAGCAAAAAAATTACATAGAAAATATAGTTTTATGGAAAACGCATGGACAATATAGTTTGGAAACAATGTTAGGCACAAGGTAGAATAATTATTTCCTATGGAAACATTATAATTACCCAATTTCACAACTGAAGTGAACCTTTATGTAGCTCTATTAGGGTCCTATTACATAATAATTTGAGTCAATTGGTTTTCTGAACATCAAGTTGTTGTGGACTATATAGAAAAACATGTAAAATGCCTTGATGATGAGCTAAAACCAGCCACCATTCAAGGAGTAAAAGGGAGTTTTTAGTAAGGCATATTTCAGCCATGCAGCTAAAAAGGGTGAAGAGGAAGGGTTGCACACTCTTTGCTATTAAAATTGATGATTTAGAGGAAACTACTAAATCACCCTTGGCTGATTCACCACTTTTGCAGTGCTTTAGTGATGTATTTCCAGAGGAGTTACAGTATTACCTTAGAAAAGGAGACTTGAATTCACCATCAACATCAAATTGGGCACTGAGCCTATGTAAAAATCACCTTATCACATCACAACAACAAAGCTAATTGAGTTAAAGGCTCAAATGCATGAGCTCATCATAAAGGGTTTGATAAGACCCAATGTGTCACCATGGGGTGCACCAGTGATCTTTGTGAAGAAGAAGAATGGAACGCTTCGATTGTGCATAGACTATAAAATGTTGAACAAGGAAACTATTAAGATCATATATCCTTTTTCGTTTATTGAAAATCTCTTGATCGAGTTTAGAGGTGTCAAAATATTGTCTAAAATATACCTACGGTTGGGATATCACCAATTGTGAATTAAAGATTAAGATATTCAAAAAAACATCGTTCAAAAAAAAAACTACGAGAATTATGAGTTCATGGTTTTCCTATTCGGAATAACTAATGCTCTTGTAACATTTATGAACCTCTGAACAATATATTTTGTTGGTATCTACACAAGTTTGTACTCGTGTTCTTAGATGATATACTCATCTACTCAAAAAATGAACAAGAGAACAATGTAAATTTTAAAATCATGTTGGATATTTTGAGACAGAATAAGCTTTATGGAAATTTTTCTAAGTGTGATTTTTATGAGAAAGAGATACAATATTTGGGTTATGTAATTAATGATAATGGCATCTTAGTGGATGCTACTAAGATAAGAGCCATTCTAGAGTAGCTAGCACCGAAGGATGTGCACGAGGTAAGAAGCTTCATGGGTTTGGAGGATACTACCACAAATTTGTGAAGGAATTTTTAGAATTGGTTGGTCTAATAAAGTTACTTCAGAAGAAGGAAAAAAAATTTGTGGTCGAGATAAATGCGAGTAACCATTTAATCAATTGAATGAGCAAGCTAAAAATTGCTATAGTCCTAACCATTCTGATCCAAAAATAAATGTTACAATTATTACAAATACATCTTGGGAAGGATTAGGAGGGGTTTTTGTATAGTATGATCATGTTGTGGCATATGAGGGGAGAGAACTTCAAGTTCATGAGTATAATTATTCCCCTTATGATATGGAATTGGTTGCAATAGTTAATTCGTTGAAGGTTTGGAGGCACTATTTGATGACTAAACCATTTGAGCTAAAAATGGAGCACTTTGAGATGAAGTATACCTTCACAAAACCCAATTTGAATGCACAAAAATGTATATGGTTGAAGTTTCTATCAAAATAAGACTTTGATATTAGTTATATAAAAGGAAATGAAAATAAGGGAACAGATGCCTTTAGCCATAGGAAGTACATTTCATTTGTTATAAGCTGTGTCCATGAAATTTTAAAATAATTCATGAAAGAGTCTGCTCTAGATCCATACTATTTGCAAGTACAAGCAGCTCTAAAAATTGACCCAAAGGATAAAAGTTATGCTTATTTTAGTTTTGATAACAATTAAATTTTACGTTTTGAAAAACTTTTATGTTCTAGAAGGAAACAAGCTTATAACCATTTTTTTGTGGGAATTACATGACACACCATACTCTGGTCATCCCAGAATAACCAAAATGGCAATAGACATAAAACAACAATATTTCTAGAAAGGAATGAAAAGAGCATCACATCTTATGTTTCTAGTTGTTTAGAATTTCAAAGGGTTAAAGCGTAACATGCATACCCTGCTTGTCTTTTATATGTGCATAGTATTCCACACCAAAAATGGCAGGTCATTAGTATGGACTTTGTCCAAGGGCTTCCCACTACCAAAAACCATCATGATATGATTTTTATTGTGGTGGACAAGTTAACAAAGGTAGCTCACTTTATACCTGGGAACCTTACTAATGATTCCCGGTACTTGATAAAATTTTTGCATAAGATCATTTGATTGCATGGTGTTCCGAGAAAAAAATATTTTTGATCGAGATCAACGAAGACATCTCAATTTTGAAAACATTAAATTCAGGTTTGGGTACTAAATTAAATTTTAGTTTAGCTTATCATCCGAAACGGATGGTCAAACTAAGTGTGTGAACGAGGTGTTAGAAGACATGCTTCACATGTAATATATGGATCAATAGTATAGGTGGGAACATTACCTACCTTTAGTTGATTTTGCATACAATAACTCATACAAATATTCGTTGAAAAGTTAATGATTTGAAGCTTTATACAGAAGAAAGTGTCGTACTACTATAAGTTGGGACAACGTAGAGGATAGGGAAGTGGTTGGGTTAGGAATGTTAACGGAAATGCAAAAAAAAGTTAAGAAAATCTTGGAACACTTTGAACAGCGGCAGATTGTCAAAAGAGTTTCGTAGATTTGCATAGGAAAGAAATATTATTTGAAAAAGGGAACAAAGTTTTTCTTTGAGTTGAACCTATAAGAGTTCAATAGCATTTGTGAGGGTGTCAATCTTTCCCCATGTTATGTTGAGACATTCAAAGTTACGCAAGTCCTTAGTCTAATTTCATACCGACTAGCATCACCTCCTTCACTATCAAAGTTACGTGATTTTTTTCATGTTTCATTATGAAAAAAGTATATAGCAAATTTGTCACATGTACTTAACTAGGACTCACAAACAACTTCTAGAACTAATAATATTCACTATGGATCCCAATAGAGTGATGGAAACATGTAAGTTGCTGCTAAGAAATAGAGAAATTGGTCAATGCAAGGTCTAATCGGACCAATTTTATGAGAAAAACGCAACTTAAGAGAATCTAGAAGAATTTAAAAGCTGTATTTACACATTTGTTTTGTAGAAATTTGTGATGAAACTATTTGATTGGAGAAAAAAATAGTTTTTATTTTGTTGACAGTTGAATAAATATGATTTAACAATGTGGAGGGTAGTAAAAATTTGTGATTTTTAGTTGATAAGGATGTTTAGACATATTGATACTTTAAAAAACTTGATTATGAAATTTGGGATACTAATTTATGGTCTATTTGGTAAAATTTTCAGTTGTTTACCTTTTCTAGTACTTAATTCATCAGGGACAATGAATCATTTTAGTTAGGAGGAATGTAACATCCTACTATTATAATATTTCCTTCGCGGCTACTTATTTAATTCATTAAATAAAAAAAAGGGATGTTTACTCAATTGATAACACAACCAACGGTACTTAGTTATCTAAGTACTTAATTATAAATTAAGTACTTGGATAACTAAATACCACCAATTGTTATTATTTAACACATTATGTCTTGTCGTGGAACCTTGTTGATTGGTTCCGAATTGGTTTTGCTAATTTGGTTACATGTTCTAAGCGCATAAAATTGTTAAAGTGATGTCATGATTTGGAAAATCTAGAAGGCCACTTAGTTTGGTTGAATGGTTACAAAACATTATTTTGAGGACCTACTTTTAAAATTACTATTAATAATCGAAGGCATAATGTCTTAACCACATGGTATGGATCACTATTTAATTGACTCAGATGTATTTTCAAAAATAGTTATGGAGATTAAACACCATGATGGAAACATTGTTAAGGTCATGATTCTTTTAGTTGAAATTCAATTTTCACATTCACACACACACACACACACACACACACACACACACACACACACACACACACACACACACACACACACATAATTTCATGAAATGACAATGATGGAACTTAGTAAAGTTCTTGTTAACTCAAAACATGGACATTCATGTGTTTTAGAGGGAAATAATAATTTGTTTATTATTTGTTTTGTTTACTATGGTATTTAACCCCTTCCACATTGGATGAAGGCTTCTAAATCCATCCACTTAGTAATGAAAGGTGAATGGGCCCTAGGTTTTTTTGGATTTGTGAGAGTAAAGAGGAGATGAGTCTTAGTTGATTGTTTAGATTTCCTCTTACACTTGTAGTTAACTCCTCATGGAGGAACTATGTGAAATTTTTTCAGCATGTAATTAATTTGATTTTCCTTGGAAATATTTTATTTATTGTGGGAATGGAAATTTTTTTAGGGGTTTTTTAGAAAATTTAGAGAAATCTTTGAGAAATCAACTCAATCTAGGTTGGAGTAGCAAAAGAAAAAAGAAACTTTGTAGGAAAGGGTTTTTTTCCTTGCTCCACTATGTTCTAATTTTTAATTCAGATGGGTCACTTATTCTTTTTCAATTTTTTTATGGTTTCAATGTGAATAAAAATTTCATGAATCGGGTTTCTTGTCGAGATTAGTTTTTCATGAGTAATTGTTGTAAGTAGTGGGTATTTTGATATGGCTATGTCAAACCGATTTGTTTGACCTTTTGTTACTTGTTAGCAAGAAAATAATGTTGTCACTATGTTGGGTACTATTTTTAGAAGTGAAAATTCATTTGGGGGATTTTTCTCTTTGAAATTTTAGGAAAAAAATATAGTATTTGTTGGAATGTGTTTTGTGCTTGTTTAGAAAATCAATTTTTGTGATTTGTTGTGTTCTGGCATGAAATGCAAGGAAACAATGATATGGGTATGTGATATGGCTTCAAATTTTTGAGTGAAATGTAACCATCCATGAAATAAATGTGTAAGTTCTCTTAAAATTTGTTTCTAGTTGAACGGGAGCAGGTATACTCTTTTTTTAAGAAGTATGTTAAAAAAATACATCTAGGGTTTAAAAAAATTATGTGATTGAGTTGTCATATTTTTCATTTACAAAAAAATCTATATGTTTAAATTGACATGGCTAGTAGGATGGAAAGTATCCTAAAATTTTTTTAGGGGTTTCCTTGTTGTGGATTTGTTCCAAAAATTTTATAGTTGTACCTGTGATTCTTTTTATATAGATAACTGCTACCATAAATTTTGGGTGAATAATATGTATTCTCTTTGTCTTTCCTTATAGTTATTTCAAATAGATGGAAAGTGAACTTGCGAATGTGATTATTTCTTGCCTAAATAAATGGAATTTCCTTGGTTGCCTTGTGATTGTTATTTTTGTTGAGTGTTTCTCTTTTACTTGGAGTTGAAACATTGTGCTTCAGCAGAATGTTGTTTCCTTGATTGTTGAACTATTGACGCTTGAAATTTTGGAAAGGAGTTGGGTTAGATTGAATTTACTCTAGTTCTAAATGTTTAAATGTAACTCAAATTGTTGTTGAATGTGAAATGAAAGAAAACTAAATTCATGTTTAAGCCAGTCAAGCTTGTAATGCTCTTGTAGGAACAAATACTAATGAAATAAGAATGCTACAAAGGTAAAATTATTCTGCTAGGATTAGCTGGTTAAATAAATTTCCTTTCATTAGATAGATTTTATTTTTCATATCTTGAGACTTTCTAGTTTGGAGGGTTGGATCACTTGATCCATACCTTTTATTTTTAATTATTTATCTCATTCTTGAATCTCTTTAGTTTAATTGTATAAGCTGGATAATTTTTAAAAATGAAAAATACAAATGGTAACTCTACCAATTTTTTTCAGAATTCTATACTTATCCAATTTTCAGATTAAAAAACAAGGTTGACTTGAATGTAATGATATTTAAAGCTGAAAAAATGTTGGATGCAAAAGAGATTTAATTTCCTTGTTTCTTAGTAGTAAAATTATTTGATTAGACTATTGTTTTGTTTGTGCATTAGCAATGGATAAGACATTGTTCATAAACTGGTTTCCTCTATAAATCACATGGTTCATGATGGAAGAGGTGGGAGAAACATATGTGGAGTGTACCTTGGGGGCACTACACATATATTTCCCATGTCTCTTCCTTCACTAGCTTTGGGATTGCTTGAGGATTCCAACTACCTAACTATCGTGGAAGCATTTCTAATGCGAGTGGATGGTTTTAGTTTAATAGAATAAACTTAATTGTGAGTCAAAACTTAGATTAGTAACTAGATTAAATCCTTGCAATTATTTGAATTGACACCTCCTAAAAGTACGAGATCGTAGGTTGAAAATGAATGATTGGATCATTCACTCTGTCTTGTGGAATTTTGTGTTCAACGTAGTTTCCTTGGTAAATTAATCTTGTAATAGTTCTTCTTGGACGTAAATTTTTATATATAAATAATGTGGGGAATTATTTATGTATAATTCTATGGAATTTTTTGGATGTATTATTTATGATCGTGATAGGTTAGCAAATAGAATGAAAAATATGTCAAGATAAGGAAACTTACGTATATACTTTTAGTGCTTGAAATGATTATAACTATGACTAAAAAAGAAATTATTTACCTAGAAAAATTTCCATGGATATGTATGGAATTTCGGGTTATAATGTAATTCAAAGATTGATGAGTAAATCTTGATATGATTAGAAAAATATCTCATAAGAATCTAAGTTTTTAACAACTTACTTCGTCATGAATAAATTTGGGTAAGCTAGGTTACTATTATATGTTATAAGAAATTGTACAAAACCACTTCCTTATCAAGATAATTAAAAACATAATGTATGGTTCATAAATGGGTATAAAGGTTGTTTTTAAATGGTCTAACTTGAAAAATTATTAGTCTTATCTCTTAAGTAATAATTTTGAATATGAGTAATGTCTTGGTCTTTCCTTAATCTCAATAAGAGAAGTAAACTTGAAAGTAATGTACTTGTTAGGTACATTGTCTAATCACCATGATTCCTCAATCTGAAGTGTAGGATACAAGATGGAGTTACTAAGTGAACTCTAGGTAGACACTAGAGGATCAATCACAAGATCTCACTACCATAATGCAGTAAAACCAATGAAGCTAAATATGAACATTCAACTGAATGTTAAGGGTGATCATGGAGATCAGGGATATGTAACCCTTACAGCTGCACATGGTTTATCACTATGTTATAGGATGGATCAAATTGTTAAGACTTGCTGCATAAACTAGTTTATCTAGTTTCCAAAATAAATTATGTAGAGGAATGTATGATTTTTATTAATAGAAATTGACTTGCTACATTAACTACCTAAAGCTAGTAGCATGATTTGTAATGCAAAGTAATATCTATATGGTCTTGTTAAAAAAATTATACTAAATTGGGGTTAATTTTAAAGTTTGTTACATTTGGTATCGAGTTATAGGTTTCAACTCTTGGATTTTATTGATCCGCTTCATAGACATAAACTTATTTTACCTTTATCAGGGACAAATGGACTGTAAAGGAAAATCAAATTTTGTAGGGGAAGCCTTAGGTATTTTGAATTACCTTTATCTAATGATAAATTAAAATAAATTATTGAGCTACATTGAGACACGTGGTCTTTGCATGGATGTTTTAGAACAACAACTTTTTGTGAACAAGAACTTTGTGAAGAGGATCTATTTATGGAGGGAGAACATCATGCTATGGATGAAACATGTGAAAATAAAATGGCAAGCATGCCATAATAATTTTCCGTGATATTAACAGGATTACTCCACCAAATTTTGATGGAACAACCTTGGGAGATGGGGCTGAATCATGGCTGAGTGAAATGGAGAAGTACTTTGAAATAAGAGACTTCTCAGGAGACTAAAATAGTCTAGGGAGATTTTCATATTTCTTGAGAAGCATCATCATGTTGGAATAATAAGAAGGTTTAGATGGGACTAGAAACTTCTTCCATATCCTGGGAAAAATTTCAAATTTACTTCCATCAATGTTGGCTTCCCTAGCTATACTTTGATAAGAAAGTGTTTGAGTTCCAAAACTTGACTCTAGGGAAGATAAGTGTAAGCGAATATTGTGAGCATTTTACAAGGATGGTTAAGTGTGCTCCCCAATATCAAAAAGATGAAATATTTTAGTGTTCAAAAGTTCATTATGGGGCTCAACCCAATCATAGGGGGAGAGGTGGATGTGCATAGTCCATCTACTATGGAGGAAGTATTTGAGAAGGCTATCAGACAAGAAAAAAATATGAAATTTGTCTCTTCTAATAAATAGGAAAACAAAAATAAATTGAACAACACTCCATTAGCTAGATTTGTAAAGAGACCATGGGTTAAAAGAAAAGGAAGCACGTCCAGCTTTGGCCAAAGAAATACAACAAATAAAATTGTTGTAAACAGGAATTCAAGGTAGTTTAACGCTACAAATAACATAGAGAAAAATCAAAATAAAGAGCTGTAGGTGGATGTTTAACTTTTGGGGTCAAGACTATGAAAAGTGGTGCCCATAAAAGAAACAAGGAGCTGGTTTCCAACAGAAAAAGAATGTTGATCAGAAAATTCATGCAATTGTAGGTAATCATGAGGCTGAAAGAAAGCCACACCAGTGGAAGTGTCGGGTAAGTTGTATGGTCATTATGTAAAAGTTTTAATTGATACCGGAGAAACTGAATGCTTCATTTCTAAATTTTTAGTAGAAAAATTGCATAGAAAAGCTAGTTTTATGGAAAACACATGGAGAATACAGTTTATAAACAATGTTAGGCACAAGGTAGAATAATGTTTGCTATGGAAACATTAGAATTACCTAATTTCACAACTAAAGTGAACCTTTATGTAGATCCATTAGGGTCTTATGACGTAATAATTACCATCAATTGGTTCTCTAAATATCAATTTGTTGATTGCATAGAAAAACATGTAAAATACCTCTATGATGAGCTAAGACTATCCACCATTCAAGGCGTAAAAATAGGGTTTTCAATAAGGTAGATTTCAGCCACACAGCTAAAAAGGGTAAAGAGAAAGGGTTGCATACTCTTCACTGTTAAAATTAATGATTTAAAGAAAACTACTAAATCACCCTTGAATGATTCAAAACTTTTCCAAAGTGCTTTAGTGATTTATTTCCAGAGGATTTACCTAGATTGCCTCTCGAAAAGGAGTATGACTTCACCATTGACATCAAATGTGGTGTTAAACCTATGTCAAAATCACCTTATCACAAGACAACAATAGAGATAATTTAGCTAAGGCTCAAATACATGAGCTCATCACAATGCATTTAATAAGTCCCATTATGTCACCATGGGGTTCATCGATGATCTTCGTGAAAAAAAGGATGGAACTCTTCAATTGTGCATAGACTATAGAATGTTGAATAAGAAAACAATTAAGAACATATATCCTTTTCCACATATTTAGGACCTCTTTGATGAGATGAGAGGTGTCACGGTATTATCTAAAATAGAAATACAATTGGGATATCACCAATTATGAATCAAAGAGGAAGATATTCACAAAAAAAAAAACTCAAAACATGCTACGGGAATTATGTCATATGAGTTCACGATTGTTCCGTTCGAGACTCACTAATGCTCCAACAACATTTATGAACCTCATGAACAATATATTTTTCACTATCTTGATAATTTTGTACTTGTGTTCTTAGATGATATACTCATCTACTCCAAGAATGAATAAGAGTAAAATGCACATCTTGAAACTGTGTTGGAAATTTTTAGATAAAACAAGATTAATGGCAATTTGGATGTGTTCTTTTTATGAGAAAGAGATACAATATTTTCGTCATCTAATCAATGAGAGTGGAATCTCTGTGGACACTAAAAATGTAAGAGCCATTGCAGAGTGGCGAACCAAAGGATGTACACGAGGTAAGAAGATTCTTGGGTTTGGCAGCATACTACCACAAATTCGTGAAGGAATTTTAAAGACTGGATGGGATAATAACATCACTTGAGAAGGACCAAAAAAATTTTGGACATCGAAATGCCAGAAAGCATTTAATCAATTGAAGGATCCTTTGAAAAATTCTCTAGTCCTAACCATTCCTGATCCAAACATAAATTTTACACTTGTTACTGATGCATCTAGGGAAGGATTAGGAGCTTTTTTGCTGCAAGATGATCATGTTGTGGCATATGAGGGGATAAAACTGAAATTTCATGAGTATAATTATGCCCCTCATGATATGGAATTGGCTGCAATAGTTCATTCATTATAGGTTTGGAGGAACTATTTGATGGGTAAACCATTAAAGCTAAAAATGACCACTTGTAGCTGAAGTATATCTTTATGTAGTTCAATTTGAATGCACATCAGCATAGATGGTTGGAGTTTTTGTCAAAATTCCACTTTGATATTAGTTATATCAAAGGCAAGGAAAATTAGGTAGTGGATGCATTGCTTCGTTGGAAGTACATTTAAGGCATTATAAGCGTGTGCATGAAATTTAAAGAAGAAGTCATGAAAGATTTAGTTCTGAGATCCATACTACTTATAAGTAAAAGAAGCTATAAAATATGACCCAAAGGATAAAAGTTATGTTAGTTTTAGTTTTGTGAGAGATAAAATTATGCATTTTGAAAATAGAATTTATTTTCAAGAAGGAAATGAGCCTAGAACTAAAGTTTTGTGAGAATTCTATGATGCATTTTTAAAATAGAATTCCAAGGGCTTCCCATGACCAAAAGCGTCGGGATATGATTTTTGTTGTAGTGGAAAAGTTAACCAAGGTAGCCAACTTTATACCTGGGAACCTTACTAAATATTCCCCAATGCTTGCTAAAAGGCTTGCACATGAGATATTTCAATTACACAGTGCTCCTAAAGCAATAATTTTTGACCCTAATCCAAAGATGAAATCTCAATTCTAACAAACATTAAATTCAATTTTGGGTGCTAAATTACATTTTACTTAAACTTGTCATCCAAAAACGGATGGCCAAACTAAGCATGTGAACCAATTGTTAGAATACATGCTTCACATTTACTATATATATTTCACAGTACATGTGGGAAGAATACATGCCTTTAGTTGAGTTTGTATACAATAAATCATACCACTCTTCCCTAAAAACGGTACCATGTGAATCTTTATACAAAAGAAAGTGTCATACTCAATAAGTTATGACAACCTAGATGATAGGGAATTGGTTGGGGTAAAAATATTATGAAATGGAAAAACAAGTTAGGAAAATATGAGAACACTTGAAATAAGTGGTAAATCATCAAAAGAGTTATGTAGATCTGCATAAGAAAGAAAGATTATTTCAAAAAAGGGGACATTTTTTCTTCTGTTAATCCTAAAAGTTCAATAATGTTTGAGCTGCTAAGCTTTGCCCATAATATGTTGAGCCATTCAAAGTTCGGAAGTCCTTAGTCTTGTTGCATACCGACTAGTATTGAATCCTTCAATGTACAAGTTACATGATGTTTTCCATGTTTCATTATTAAAAAATTATATAGGAGATTTGTACTTAATCGGGACTCTTTACGGGTTCTCAAACCTAGAATCATCATCGTGGAGCCCATTAGAGTGCTAGAAACACGTAAGTTGCTTATGAGAAATAGAGAAATTGGTCAATGTAAAGTCCAATGGGAGCAATATTATGAGGACAACATAATTTGGGAGAATTTACAAGAATTTAAAACTACTTTTCCACATTTATTTGTTTAGAAATTTGTGATGAAACTATTTAATTACAAAAATGTCAGTTTTTATTTTGTTGAGAGTTGAATAAATCTTGTTTAATAGTATAGAGAATGGCAAAATTTCATGATTTTCAGTTGATAAGCTTGTTTCATCTATATTGATACTTTTAAAAAATTGATTCTGAAATTTGGGATACTAATTTATGGTCTATTTGGTAAATTTTTCAGATGTTTACCTTTTTTGGTGCTTAATTCATCAGGGATGATGAATCATTTTAGCTAGGAGGATTGTAACATCTAACTATTTTAATCTTTTCTTCACAACTATTTATTTAATTAATAAAATAAAAATGGATGTTTACTCAATTGATAACACGATCGGCGTGTAGTTAGTTATCTAGGTCTTGACAAGTAAATACCATTGATTGTTATTATTTAACGCATTATGTCTTGTCACAGAACCTTGTTGATTGTTTCGAATTGGGTTAGTTGTTTGGAGTGCGTTGCGACTACATTAAATTGTGAAAGTGATATCATGTGCGAAATCTAGAAGGCTAGTTAGTCTTGTTGAATGGATACAAAACATTATTTTGACCTACGTTTAAAATTATTGTTAGTAATAAGAGGCATAATGTCTTATCCACATGGTATGGATCGTTGTTGAATTGACTCAGATGTATTTTCAAAAATAATTATGTGATTAAATACCACGATGGAAACATTGTTAAGATCATGATTCTTTTATTTGACAGTCAATTATATATATATAATACCATCAAATGAAAATGATGGAACTTTGTAAAGTTCTTGTTAAGTCCAAACATGGACATTCACGTGTATTAGAGGGAAAGAATAATTGTTTTATTATTTATTTTATTGACTATGGGATTTACCCCCTCCCATGTTGGTTGAAGGCTTCTAAATCCATCCACTTGGCAATGGGAGGTGAATGGGCACTAGGGTTTTTTAGGATTTACGAGAGTAAAGAGGAGAAGAGTCTTAGTTGGTTGTTTATCATTCATTTTACACTTGCAGTTAACTCCTCATGGAGGAACTCTGTCAAAATTTTCCAGCATGTAATGAATTCGATTTGCCTTGGAAATATTTTATTTATTATGGGAATGCAACTTTTTGGAGGGGTTTTGGAAAATCTTGAAAGGGATTTGAGAAATTGACTCCATCTAGGTTGGAATAGTAGAAGAAAAGGAAAATTTAGAGGAAAGGGTTTCTCTCCTTGCTCGACTAAGTTCTAATTTTTAATTATGATGGGTCACTCATTCTTGTTCTATTTTTGTTTATGGTTGCAATGTGAAGAATTTTTTTGTGAATTTGGTTCCTTTTGAGTTTCATTTGCTGCAATAATTATTGTAAGTAGTGGGTATTTTGATATGGCTATACCAAAATGATTTACTTGAATTTTCGTTATTTATTGATAAGAAAATAATTTTGTGGCGGTGTGTTGGGTATTATTGTTTGAAGTAAAAAAATTAATTCAGGGGATTTTCTCTTTGAAATTATAGCAAAGAAAATATAGTGTTTCCTAGAATGTGTTGTGTGCTTGTGTAACAAATTGATTTTTTTTTTATTTGTTGTGTTTAGACATGAAATGCAAGGAAAAACTTATATGGGTATGTGATGCGGCTTTAGTTTTTAGTGAAATGTAACCCTCTATGAAAAAAATGTATGGTTTCTCTTAAAATTTATTTCCATCTGAATGAAAATGTGTATTCTCTATTTTTTAAGAAGTATATTAAAAACTACAACTAGGATTTTTTTAAAATGTGATTGACTTGATGTAATTTTAATTTACAAAAAAATATCTATGTTTAAATTGATATGGCTAGTAGGATGGAAAGTATCTTGAAATTGTTTTAGGGTTTTCTTATTGTGGATATGTTCCCAAAATTTGATAGCCATACCTATGATTACTTTTGTATAGATAACTGTTACCACACATTTTGGGTGAATAATATGTATTCTCTTTGTATTTCATTATAGTTATTTCAAATAAATGAAAAGTGAACTTGTGAATGTGAATATTGTTTGAATAAACAAATGGAATGTCCTTGGTTGCCTTTTGATTGTTATTTTTTCGAATGTTTCTCTTTTACTTGGATTTGAAACATTGTGCTTCTGCGGAATGTTGTTTCCTAGAATGTTGAACTATTGACGCTTGAAAATTTAAAAAGGATTTGGATTAGATTGAGTTTACTCTAGTTCTAAATGTTTAAATGTAACTCAAATTGTTGTTGAATGTGAACCTGAAAGAAAATAAAATTCATGTTTAAGACAATCAAGCTTGTAATGCTCTTGTAGGAACAAATACTAATGAAATAAGAATGGTACAAAGGTAAAATTATTTTGCAAGGATCAGCTAGTTAAGTAACTTTCATTTCATTAGATAGATTTCATTTTTTCATATCTCGAGACTTTCTAGTTTGGAGGGTTGGATCACTTGATGCATATCATTTAATTTTAAGTATTTATCTACTTCTCGAATCATTTGGTTTAATTGGACAATTGCATAATTTTAAAATTGAAAAATACAAGGGGAAACTCTAGCAAATAATTTCAGAATTCTATACTTAGCCAATTTTTAAATTAAAAAATATGGTTTAATTTTATGTTATGAGAATTTAAATTGAAACAATTTTGGATGCAAAACAAGTTTAATTTCCTTTTTGCTTAGTTGTTAAATTATTTGACTTGACTGTTGTTTTTTTTGTGCATTAGGAATGGATCGACACCGTTTAGAAACTAATGTCTGCATCAATCACACGGTTTGTGATTGGAGATGTGGGAGAAACATATGTTGATTTTACCTTTAGGGGCACTGCACATATATTTATTGTGTCTCTTCCTTCGCCAACTATGGGATTTCTGGAGGATTCCAGCTCCCTAACTGTCACAGAAGCATTGCTACTACATAGTGGATGAGTTTGGTTTTGTAGACTAATTTGAATTATAAGTCAAAACTTAATATATTAATTAGAATAACTCTTTCCATTTCTTTGAACTAACAGCTCCCAAACATACAATGTTGCGGGTTAAAAATGGATTATTGGATCATTCACTCTACCTTGTGGAAGTTCATGTTAAATGAATGTTTCTCATACATATCTCGTGATCCCATTTGTAAATGTAATTTAAGAATAAATGTAATTTCCTTGGCAAATTATTCTTGTAATAGTCCTTAGTGGACGTAAACTGTTATATATTAATAAAGTGGGGAATGGTTTATGTATAATTCTATGGTAGTTTTGTGGATGTATTATTTATGATCGTGAGCGGTTAGAAAACAAAATGATTAATATGTCAAGATAAGGAAAATTACAGTTATACTTTTAGTGCTTCAAATGATTATAGGTATGACTAAAATAAAAAAGGAATTATTTACCTAGAAATATTTCCATGGATATGTATGGAATTTCAGGTTATAATGTAACTCAAAAATTGATGGGTAAATCTTGAGATGATTAGATGAATCTCTTCAAAGAATCTAAGGTCTTTACAACCTACTTCATCATGAATAAATTTGGTTGGGCTAGGTTACTAAGATATGTTATAAGAAAATGTACAAAACCACTTCCTTATCAATACAATTACAAACATAAGCTATGGTTCAATAATCGGCATAAATATTGTTTTTAAATGGTTTAACTTGAAAAATTATTAGTCTTATCTCTTAAGTAAGAATGTTGAATATGAGTAATGTCTTGGTCTTTCCTTAATCTCAATACGAGAAGTAAACTTAAAAGTAATGTACTTGCTAGATACATTGTCTAATCACCATGACTCCTCAATTCCAAAGTGTAGGATACATTATGGATTTACTAATATAACTCTAGGTATACCCTAAAGGATCAATCACATGATCTCACTATCGAAATGCGGTAAAATAAATGAAGCTAAATACAAAAATTAAACTGAATGTTAAGGGTGAACATGGAGATCAAGGTTATGAAACCCTTATAGGTATGGGGTTTATCACTATGTTATATGATGGATCAAATTATTAAGACTTGTTGCATAAACTAGGTTAACTAGTTTCTAAAATAAATTATATAGAGAAATGTTTGCTCATTATTAATAGAAACTGACTTGCCGCATTAACTAGATGAAGCTAGTAACTTGATTTGTAATGCAGGGGAATGTCTATATGTTGTTGTAAAAAATAGTATAGTAAATTACATTTAATTTTCAAGGTTACACAACTACGGTTTCATATGTGAAAATTGCCAAACTTGAATTTTAGTCAACCAAATTTGTTGAAATTGGGAACATTCCTCTTTTCGAGTCATCATGGAGATTTTGAAAGAACTACATTATTTAATTCAATTTGGGAGGATAAATACTTTCCAATATTGGTTGACAAGTGTGGATGTCTTGAGAAAATAGTTCCGTAGGGTTTCGTATGTGAAAAATTGCCTTGAAATTTTAGAACATTAAAATGTAGATTTTGGGTGATGGAATATCCACATAATTAGTTTTGAAATAGATCATTGGTGAATATAACCCCAAAAGAGATAATATTAGGCTTGTTTCGATTGTGACAAGTCTTATTGAATAACTAGATTCTCTTGAAGGTAAGTGGTCTGATTGTAAACCTTTAGGAAGGTTTTTAAACACCTCTTAAAATATGTATAGTGGAGTATAAAGGCGAGTGTTGTGCTTTGCCTAGTTGGGGCTTATACTAAGTCAAGAGTTTTGAACTAGAAACTACTTGCACTTTAGGAAGATTGGATTTCTTTGAGATACATAACTTTTGTGTGTTAGTTTACAACAAACCTCTTTACATCAATTCATTTATTAATAACACCAAATCACATGCGATTCCAAACAAACTTCATCATTATACGATTAACAAAATACTTTATTAGGATTATACATCGAGGATCCTATTGTTTCACCGAATTTTTGTGTGATAAAATAGATAAGGTAAAAATTTCATGGAGGAATACCTGTTATTACGTTGGTCGAATGTTGAGTCTGCGTATTTTTATTTTCAATTCATGATGATCGTGAAGAGCTTCCTTTTGGCTAGGAGGAACTACCTGTAATACAAAGCAAGACCATAAGATACAGTTAATAACAAAAGTTAGTGGAATTCCTAGCATGATCTAGATCCAGGAAGTGTGATACTTCCTCGATGATTTTCAATCCACTAATATATAACTCAATATAAAATAACTAAACATGAAAATAAAAGAATCTAATGCTAGTGTTCTGATTTAGGTGTCTCAGACTACTATCCATGTCAATCCAATTAAATGTTTTATAACTACATTGGTGAAGGTATTGTGTTAGGTTGCAAGTTGGGTAGGTGGTTTGAGGGTCACTAATGGGGTATGGGTGAGATTTGGTGAAATTTTGGTTGATTGTTAGTGAATATGAGGCTTACTAATCTAAGGAATTTTTACCAGGCACAGAGACCAACACCGGTCAAGGTGACTGATGTCAGTACAGGTATGACCCATGGTGATTTAGGATAATTGATTATGATTACTGTGGGAAATGGAAGAATGTCAAAAGTGGGTGTCCAGGCTCTCTCTGTGTCTGCATAAAGAGTTGGGAAGGTTTGTTGTGAGGTTTTAGGTGGGGTATCAAGTTTGGGGTAAGGTTTTGGGAGATTCGGTGAGATATGGGGTAATTTTGGGTAAACTAAGGGTCTATTGGGCCTAGGGAAGCTTAACAAGCACTATGACCAATATTGGGTAAGGGGGGAGTGATGTCGATTAAGGTGATTGGTGTCGGTAGGGGAAATTTTTGGTAATTAAAAAATAAAATTGTACTTCTTTGTGATTATATAGAGGATGAAGGGAGGATGGTTGGGTTCGTAATAATGCCAAGGAGACTTAAGAATGCATAGAGGTCAGGTACAGAGAGCCAAAAGGCCGTGGGTGGTTGGATGGGTAGATTGGTAAGAAGGTGGGAGTGGTGGAATGAAAGAAATAATAAGATGTAATAACAAAAGATAAGGAATCTACACTTTAAGAAAGTATAGAATGATGAAAATAAAATAAACTTACTTAAATTTGTAGGTATGGTTGGTGAAGGAAGGTATTCATCGATCCGTGAACAAATTTTTGGTTAGTTCTATGGAAATAATTCCTTGAGTGTTCCCATGAATAGTCTAATGCCTTGGGATAAGCATCATGTGCTTGCTTGAGCCTTTGATTGAGTATATCCCATCATCTAGATGTTGAGAAGTCTCTTATTCATGCTTGAATGTAATAGAACTCTCTAAAATCAAAATAACCAACCTGGGTAAAGAGTTTTAAAAGGGTATATAAGGTAACCGATGACGCTTAGGGTGATTGGCATTGGTTGAGGGATAACCGGTGTTAATTAAGGTCGGAAATCTTAGGTTTACCAAAAATAGGAAGATCTTTACAATTTTTGGTGTTCTCTTGATTGATTCCACTTAACGAAGTGGAGTTCACATGAGATAAGGAAGGAAGGTCATAGAAGAAGAAGTCAATTAGGTTTTGGAAGAAGTATCGAGTTAGGTTAATTGGTGACTCAAAGACCTGGGAGTGATGACTTAGTCTTGAGAGTGATGACTTGGTTAGTGTGAGTTAAAGGCCCCTAGGATGGGTCAAGGGTGAGGTTTATAGGTAGGTAACGCATAAATTAACTTAATTACAATACTTAAATTAATTAATAATGTGAGGATTGACATTAATTCAATTATAATTAATTAAATTAATACGAATGTGGGGTAAATGGGTCATGGTTATGTGAACACGTTACATTAATTGATTTAAGGGGACTCGGGAGTGTTACCAAAATTTGGTGTCTATATTCACCCCTTTTTGCTTAGCATTTTTTATAAGTGACGTTAACAAAAACATGAAGTCAATGATGTAGGTATAAGTGAAGATTAAGTTGCTCCAAATGGGGTTGGAGATGATACCCCTCAAACAAGGAACCGATAAGATATTAAATGAAGTCGGTGAATTGTTTTATAAATGGGTGAGTAAAGAAAATGAGGATAGGTGGGTGTAGGTAAGGGTGATAGGTTTATCCAAACATGGTTGAAGTGATTCGAGGGTAACCGAGGCATAGGATATGGACATAAAGCACAATGAGGTTTAGTGTAGGAATGGATAATAGATTTTTTCTCCATGACACCAAGGGTATGGTCGAGATAAATATAATATCATTAGGAAAGGTAAGTTGATTAGGATAAATAGCACGAGTAACAACATCACAAGGTATAACAAGTACACAAATTCCAAATGTCACCAAAAAGGTGATTCATGTCGGGGTATATTTTGTAGGGAGCAGTTAAGGGTGACGTATAGGTAAGTAACAAGTCACTACAGGAAGTTAAAGAAATATACATGTAGCATAGGCTTGTGACTAGGGTGCAATAGGTATTGGTAAGGTCAATTTTTTGGATAAATAATGGTTTTAGGAAAAAAAGGCATGAGGTGGCTTAAATGGGTATGTCAGTGACCGATGTCAATTATGGTGTAATTGATGTCAATTGTTTGAGGCATGACATGACCGACATCAGTCATGTTAAATTGGGGCTAAAAAAGAAAAATTGGTGTTTTACAGATTCATTTTGACTTTTCCACTTTTAGAAAATGAAAAAGTAGAAGTTGAGGAGTAGAAAATGATAGTATGAGATGGTGAGATGAGTTGGTGAGCCACATAATATGTGATTGGCATTATATTAGCGGGTCCATGAGATCTATTTGATTCATTCGTTTTTTTTGGATCCGAGGAGTTGATTTTTTCATGGTAGAGGTGGGAGAGAGATCAAGTAGACCACCGGTGCATCAGCCATACATGGTACCACGTACATGGCATTGATTATAGGTAGGAGACAATACAAATCCCTCATTTAGTTAAAAATAGTATTATTAAAAAAATTGGTTACAAATTTGGCTAGGATTTGAATTTTAAAATTTTTGGATAAAAATGAAGTAAATGAGGGGTGGTAAGGTCAATCATAGGATAAATAGGGTTATAAATTAAGATAGGATAGGTTTGGGTGGGGTAGAGTAGGTTTTTATGTTGGTTTTTGTGAATTTCTCGGGAATGGGGGATGGGTTTTTTGTTTTTGATGCCGCGGCAGAGACCGATGATGGTTAGGGGTTGGTTAATGTCGGTTGGCTTTGTCCAAAGCATTAGTCGAGTTCGGGTGACCGACACCACTCAGAAGGGACTGATGATGATCAAGAAGACCGGTGATGGTCAAGGTAACGACGTCGTTTAAGGTTGAGAGTAAATAGGTGAAAGAATGGCTAGGTAGGAAAGTAAAATAGGTGAGGTAGGTGAAGATTTCTGTAGAGGGAAGAGGGTAAAATGTTATTTTGGTAAGGTGGGATAGGTAACTTGGTGAAATGAACTAAGATAGTGGGTAAATGATTATAAGGGATAATAGGTGTGTAGGTGATGTTAGTATCTAAATTTTTCTCGTTTTCAAGCCGGTAGCAACAAAGATTCAACAGGAGCTTAGAGGCATAAAAATCATAAATATATGTCATTTTGTAGCCAAGGTGGAATCTAATGTCCACTTGTTACTTAAATTTGTGGAGCGATGGATAAAACCTTAAAAGGATGTGATCGATGCTAGCTATTTTAGGTTGTGCCTTTCAACCAAGGTAAGAGAACCTATTTTGTAACCTTTGTTTATTGAAGAGAAATGATAAATCCTTCTTTTGCATGGGTTTTATAGAGAATACCTTGGGAAAATATGATCAATATGCGATTTAACTCCCATGAGTTGTCACTTCCAGATCAACGAGATATTTTCACAACAAGGCAAAGGTTACTGAAGACACTTGAGACCCTGATTGCTTTTGCATGTTTTGGTAATAGAGATTATGCATTTGTGTGCACAGGACAAAAAGGGGTGGTACATGTAGGATTAATTGTTTTTGAATGAATTTTTGGTGGGAGGTGGGGACAGGTGAACTTGATTCACCAAATCCTTGAGGAATCTTACTTAATGGGAGGCTAAACCAACAGAATGCCACAAAATAGCTAGAATGTTTCTTCAACCGAGAATGCATGCTTCAATGGAGGCCTAGATCATCATTCTTTCACATAATCTGTGAGATTATATCATGAAGGCTTGAGTTAGAAAATCCAACAAAGCATCAAGATCTAAGCCAAATCACACCTAAGGTACACCTAGAGGCTTATAGATAATCTTTGTCAACAAATGAAAGAAAAGTGATTTTAAATCATTTATTCCAATCCCAAATGAAAGCTCTTTTGAGAAATGAAATTGCAGATGCCACTAAACTATCACAAGGATTGAGGCCTATGTGATTGGGTCAGATTTTAATACAAGATTGCAATCAGAAACAAGAGAAACTACTTGCATACATTTAGAAATAAAACCAACACATTTTTCTCAAGACAACACAGAAAAACTTGAATTTGATTAAATCTATTAGTGGGGAAAGTTTCATAGAACAGTCTCGAGGCTTGTCAATGGTTGTACACTTGCAACCACCTTGACACAATAAAACTTAATACAAAAAGAGATAACCTAGTTTCTCAGATGGATTCTCAAAAGACAGGCTTAGTCAAATTTTCCTCTTGGGAATTTTCTTCGACCTCTAACACTCTGACCTCCAACTTCCAACCATTTACACAAAAAAATTGTTCCATTTATAAAATTTACAACAGAGCCCCTTTCTCCCCAAAAGACAAAAACCTTAAATACACCAGTGCTCTCATCATGATTCTTTCGTAATTCTAAGAATCAAATCTGTAAAAAGTCACCAGGTGCTCGAGGGGGAATATTTCATCAAATATCTCCTGATTTCAACTCTTTCCTCTGGTAGATCACTCTTTCTTCAATTTTCCAACCACTTCCACCCCTAATCTATCAAATCTAGCTCCTTGCGTGCTTAGGAGAAGAAAAATAGAAAATCCGATTGAGCACAAAAGTCAGACCATTTTAATGGTGAAAGATGTCTTTCTAGATCTTCCCACCAAACTTAGATATCAAAATTAACTCCCCTCTCTATTTGGTGTCCAAAAAGACCAAGAAATCATGGAGACTTGTACTTCTAGACATGTTTTAGAAAAATGGGGGGAAAATTAGATTTCAGACTCTTAGCTATCATTGATCTTTACTTTGAATTTGGGTCATCCACGTGGAAGATTCGAACTTAAGAACAGACCTGGGGGCTTCCTTTGACTTTTTACATTTTTTGAAAAAATGCAAAAAAATTCATTTTGCTCCAACCCTCTTACCTCAAGAAATTAGCGACATGTGTCCAAATATGATTCAAAGCGAGGCCGCACTTCCTTTTTTACTTTTGACTTTTTTCTCCTTAAGGGAATTTTTCCAAATTTTCCTCGAGAGTCCACACCTTTTCCCATGATTGGGGAAAAGCATTGACTATTCCCTCATCAAAGCTTACGGACCATTTTGATATTTTAATCCTTAAGGGGAAAAAAATCCAAGTTTCCTCAGATGGTCCGCCTCCCTACCTCTTTGAATTTTCAAACTTCCATGTGTCATCATGGCGCTCCTTGAGATTGTCCCAAAAATTTGATACCCTAAACAAGCGCGAGCTATCATGTGTCCTATTTCAGTAAGGTTTTCCTAAATACTTGAATCTCAGTGGAAAGTGCCATGTGTCATGCTCCAAGGTAGTCTCCTTTGGCCATTGAAAAGTCCAAGAAAAATGTAAAGTGAGTGGAGGCCTCCACGTGTCTTCATGGCGCAACTTCAAGATGGTGCCTAAAGTGGAGACCCTGAATGAGCAAGAGCTCACCACATGTCTTGTTTCTCCAAAATGTACCAACTACACAAAAATTGAGTAATTCTAGCTAAAGTAGCAGAAGCCTTCATGTGTCCTCCCGAGCTCTTTGCAAGGCTAAACCAAAAGTAGATCTTCAAATGAGCATCGTGCCTCCACGTGGAAAACTTTTCGTGCAACGATTTTCATAAAGTTTTTGAAGTATTTAGTTAAGCCACATCCAACATAAAGGTGCCATGTCCCTTGTAGATGCAAGGATGCAAATTTGACTGGGAGAAATGCCCATCAAATCGTAAAATACAGAAAAATGACCATTTGAGCCTAGGAATGAAATTTTCTTCAAGGACAAAAAGTTTAGAAATGTTACAAGGCTCAAATACATTCTTCAGGGACACATCAATTCATTCTTCTTCAAGTATCTAGGATAGAAATGTCAAGGACAACAAATCCTGACTATGGGAAATAGAGAGAATGGAAAAACACAACTTTTAGAAGGAACAGAGCATGGGAGACTCAAAATACAGACACTTCTAGAGGAACAAAGAAACAAGGAGACAAACATGGACCCATACATGATCTTTGACCCAGAGCTGACTAAAAAAAAAAAAAAAAGACTGACCAAGCATGACACGGGGAAGGAGAAAATGACAGAGGTTGTTAAACAATAACTTTCAAAGGCACAAATCGGGCGAGATAATTTTAAGAACCAACATTGTCTCGACTTAGGGATGGGCACTCCGCGAGTGCCACAAGAACAACATAGACCAAGTGCCAAATTATCCATTGGGTGAAATATTCAGCTTACACAACAGATAAACGAATCAATCTCCAAAAATGAACAAAGAAACCAGCAAAAATAGGTCACCAAGGACCAGAATGAGCAAAAAACACAAAAATAGGAAACAAACAACTGACTATACACTGTACAAAAGATGTTTACCTTGATTAAGGGGAATCAATCCAAGAAATGCTTCAAATGCCTGCCATTAATAGGAAGTTCGAGAAATTCACCATCCAAATCCTTCAAGAAGAAGGTGTGTTCACCAATTCTAATGTCAATGGAGTAAGGGCCCATACATAATGAGTTAAAATTTTCATGCTTTCCCTTGTCTTCATTCCTACTATCCCATAGTAGCAAAAGGTCTCCAACATTCAAAGCTCTGGGAGTGACCTTCTTGTGAAACAATTTCTTTAGCTTTTCTCTGAACTTTATATGTCTCTGGTGGGATGCTCTCCTCTCTTCATCAAGCTGAATAATCTGGTTAATGTGGGAATTATAAGGACTCACCTCTTGATCTTCCAGTTGTTGAATGAACTGATATGAGGATAGTTGCATATGTAGGGAAAAAGGGCCTAAGTTCCATACACCAACTCAAATTTAATCTTTCCAAAGTGGTTCTTTTAACGGTGATCCTATTAGCCTAGATAAAACACTTCAATTGTTCACCCCATTTTCTCTTGTTCGAGTTCAAGGTTCTTCTGATAATCTTCAGCAAGTTTTTGTTACTAGAGTCAGCTTGTCCATTTCCTTGGGGATTGTAATTAGAGGCATATGTCAAATTGATCCCATATTCTTTGCACATTTCCACAAGAGGTTTAGATATGAAACTCATGGCATTATCAACTATGATTTTGACTGGTAATCCAAACCTACAAATGATATGGTTTAGCACAAAGTCCATGACAATTTGGTGTGTGGCCTTCTTGGTGGGGATTGCTTCCACCCATTTGGTAAAGTAGTCAGTGGCTACAAGAATCCACTTATGGCCAACACTTGAAGGATCTTAAATATCACCAATAAAATCCATTCCCCAATGCTTGAATGGAGCTTCAATTGATACTGAGCTATAAAGAAAGGGATCGTAAAGCTTTCGGCCTTCCGAGAGAAACGTTGGCAACTCTCACATCCTCTAACAAACATGGTTGTATCCTTGGAAAGAGTTGGCCACAAATAACCAGCCCTCAGGATCTTGTGTGTTGTGAATCTTGCAGCAAAGTTACCCCCACAAACTCCTCCATGGAGATCAACAATTATCTTGGGGGCTTCATCTTCAGTGATGCATCTTAATAGGACTCACTTTGGGTTCATCCATGCCAACCCAAAATCAGTAATGACATATTTATGGGAAGCCAACTTAAGAGATCTTTTTTGGTTCTTACTTAAATGCTTAGGGAAGTTTAAATGTCTGAGATAGAACATCACATCCTTATACCACTCAGAATTCATCAAATTTTCAAAAAAACCTGCCCTTTCTTCTTCAACCTCATTTACCTCAATAGTTTACAAGTTTCTCTCAACCATAAGCTTAGCTAAGCCCAAACCTCTCACCAACTTGGTGGTTTGGATATCCATATCATATTCTTGCAACTTGTTCACCCACCTACATCTCTTGCTTGAGACTTCCATCTCTGACAAAATTTCCTTCACCATGGTGTGGGGAACATAAGAAACAATCTTAGAACTCAAAATGTAAGGCCTGAAAACCTTTGTTGCTTTTACCAAGGAAAATTCTTGCTTTTCCATAATAGTGTACTTCAGCTCAGCCCCCTACAAGGCCTTACTGAAGAAGGCAATTGGCCTCTTAACTCCTTCATCATCCTTCTACAACAAGAAAGAAGCAATAGTGTTCTATGAAGCAAAGGAAAACAACTCGAAGGGCTTCTTATAGTATGGGGATTCCAAAGCGAGGGCATGCTTCAATGCCTCCTTAATTCCATTGAAATCTTGGATGGAAACCTCCTCCCATTTGATGACTTGGTCTTTCTTTAGTATGAAAATGATTGGGATGGTTAACTCAGAAAATTTTGATATAAATCTCTAATGAAGTTTATCTTCCTAAAGAAGGACTCAATTCCTTTCTTGGTTCTTAGAATCGGGACTTTTTTTATGGCTTCCACTCTTTCTGGATCAATCATCACTCCCTCCTATGACACTATGTGACCAAGAAAATTTTCTTCTGCAATCCAAAATGGCACTTCTTTGGATTGAGTGAGATGCCATATTCTCTACATCTGATCAACATCTTCTCCAAGTGTAGAAATTGGTCACTTATCTTTCTAGAAAACACGGTCACATAATATTGGTAAACCGCAATAAATTCATCGATGTAACAAGAAAAATCAACATCCATTTCTCTTTGAAAAGTTTCTCCAGCGTTCATCGGACAAAGGGCAACCTAACATACACATATGTTCCCCAAGGAGTAGTGAAGGCTATCTTGATCCTTTCGATTCTTTTACCATGACCTAGTTCTAACAAGACAAACTATATGTACCCAAAATTTTAGGTACTTTGCACCACCAGAAAGATGTTACACATATTCCAATGATGATATAGGTCTCCTCACAAGGTGTTCGGGATCCAAAAATATCACCAAGTATACGTTTGTATCCTATATGCCTTTCTTTTCCTCTGCATGATTTGTTTTACCCTCTACCCCACCTTTGGGTGGTGGTCCCGTGACTGCCTCCCAGGATAGGGTGGCGGTCTCATAACCACTGCCCTGCATAGGGCAGAGGTCCTGTACATGTTTTCTAGAATGCTCCGATGATCACGTCAAACTTAAATCTTCAATTTCTACCCGCATTCTTTAGCTACTTTACTTTGCATTTATGTTTTGGCTACCCTATGAATAGTGTTTTCCCTTTGTTTATAGTAAAAGAGTTCAATTGGAAATTACCCTCACGGTAAATGCATTTGTTATAAATAGCAAACTTGTTTTCAAACAAATGGTCCCTCTCCTTCTCTATTTAATCATTTAGTCTTTTAATTTCTTGCTTAGAATTCTATTAGTTTCATGTTTTGCATCCATTTTTGGTCTTTCTTTGTTGTTTAGAAGTCATTTGATCTTCTTGTTTCAGTCTTGCTTCATTACTGTTCCATGCAAGTGAGTTTAGAGTAAAATAGTTTCATTTGTAGATTGGAATCCATTAAAGTTGCATGTTATGTTCATCACAAAGGATAGTTTCAAGAACTCTCGACGTATTTATGTTGTATTCCCACAATAAATCCCGCTAGGAATTGCATAGTCAAGCTCTGTTCACTTGCACTATCCCTCTCATTCTCGCATTGTATTCGGTCTATATCCAAAGCTGCCATTGCTCCAATACCTTCTTCTATTGATGCTATCAAATACACACTTTCCTAGATTCTCGAGAACACAAAGGAATGAGGAGATCACACTGAGGGGACGAATACACACACAACTAAATTTACCATTATTCTGTAAATGCCAGGTTTGAGCTCTCAAATTTCTAGTTACAACGTATCAAATAGAGTAGTGAATTATTTTATTTCGACAAAATTTCACTCTTGATATCACCAGGGAAGCTTTGGCAATTGATAGTTTCTAAGAAACTGTGATCCATTCCTCACTTTTGAGGTAGGATTGAGAGTCTTTCAATTCAAAATAATTAGTTGCTTAGATATTTAGGATAAAATGACAACTACACGGGAAAATAGCAACACCGAGGCTACTTTGTTTTAAATTACATTACTAGATTAGTTGTTCATTTCCTAAATATACTAGAATAGCTTCTCTTTAATTTCATTAAAATACATCATCAAAAACAGAAATAGAAGAATACATGCATAGAATAAATACATCTTTCGTAATTAATTTATTAATGTTAGGTAAAAGTTGAATCGTTTTGCATGACAATCACAGGACCCAGAGAGCCTAGAGAATATATATTTGAACCAATAATGTCTCAACAAAATATACCCACAACATTAGTTGATATAGATCAAGACCTTAAGATATAGGTCTTTTGAGCAACGGAAAATCTACAACCAATTAGTAAACAATCGAGAGGGTTAAATATCAAAGATGATAATGCATATAAACTTTGGTCAAATCATCATAACTATAGATTTGCCTTGATAAAATATCTCGAATGATGCACAAGGATTCAAAAGAGAAAAATTATTTGGTTGTGATCCTTTAGTTCCACAACCTAACGCAGAAACCTCCTCATTGACATAGATACTAGCTTACACATTCAAGTTTCAGAACACACTGTGAGGTATTACGAGAAAAATATACAACTTCTAGTTCTAAACATAGAGATTTGAAAAGGTGTATGATTTTTGGATAGTCATAATAAGGTATTGATTCTTCACATGACCATAATAGGTCCACAACAACCATGAACTCTCGCTTGTGATCCCCAAGTCCCACAACCCAATGGGCACTGTAAATCAGCTAAGTATTGATACCGGTTTACTAACGCTAGTATTTAGATCCTCACCACTCCCACAACATATCATATCGCGATTCTTCATATTAAATATAGAAGCCAATAAATCTAATATTTTCTGTCTGCTAGACCAGAAAATCATCCATAGTTCACTACAAATCCACTACACCTCCTATCACCATTTTCATGACCTTATGCGGAGATATATCTGAAGCTCCCACGAGTCACTTCCCACGTATCCAATAGCCAATAAATAGGATCTTGGTAGATCTTGACATTTATTTGAGCCTCGAATAGCCATTGTATCAGATTCGAGCAATCCATTACACCAATTCAGGTTAGGAGGGCCTTGTTCACCTTAGATTCACAGATTCCATTATTGCATGTTGAGGATATAAGATTACCCAACTAGTTTTTCTATATCCATATATATTCCATATTCATTGGCTGTCTCGGCACGACCTCGAGAGGTCGGGTACAAGGAAGAGTTACTTGTAGATTCCTATGCTTGCATGTCACTTTTCCATCATACAAAATTGATGAACCCGACATGAAACAAATTGTTCTTCCTCTTTTATTTTTCATTTCTTTCCCCCACCTTCACTCTTCCCATTATTCTACGGGTATTCATATACCCCCAAATATGTTGGGATACGAAGCATATGGAAGACCTTTCTTAGGTGTCGAAGAAAACTATAGTAAAAAAATAGACAACCATCACCCTCACTTTATGCATGGGCTGATAACTATTTAAGTAATTACTTGTCATCTCAAAATCCCCCTTACGAACTAGTTCTAGTTATTTGTTTTGAATTGAGGAGTTAGATCAGCTTGCACAAACACAATGTACCAGAGCCATCGGGCTCTAATAATATGATGTTTACTTAAGAATCCACTTCATCTCCTCGGGTCTTGTTCAGAACACGATCGGTAGACAGTCAAATCCACTCCCATTTTTGGATGAGGAGTACTTAGCACACTATGCTAGAAGTGAAAAATGCTTCCAAAACATGTATCCACCTATAGGGAGTTTATAAACACAATCTGATACCCTATTCTAAGAAAACACCCCATTCCTCCACCTATGGGAAATACCCTCGATGATGCTTGGTAGGGTAATGATCAATTCATAGTAGGGTATCGCACCTCTTTACAACCTCAAAGTATGCAACAAATGTCATTAAGGAAAAGCACTTGTGTCTTCACCAATAAAGGTCATCTCAGCCTTAGTTGAAAAGTTTAGAGGGCTAGAACTTGCTTAAGCAAACCAAAATGTATATTTTGGGAAAGTAATAATCCCCAACCCTCTGCATCATCCTAGTCAGGTTGACCTCCTTATAGGAATAGGAATGTTAGCCATGCCTCCTCAAAATCTATATAGTTATCCACAACAAATGCCAACTAGGATTGTGTTTTCAAATATTTCTCTAGTTGAAAACATGACACCTCCCGAATTGGCACCAAACAACCCATACCAGGACAATGCTCCTCCTTATTTAAACATTTATTCAAATTCAACACAAGGGAACATTTTCTCTTCTCTCAGGATGTTCATTCAACCACAAGGATTCCCTTATGTCCTTGCAAATACATATGCTATGCCATATCAACAAACCTTGCCACCCCCACCCCTCGGCAAGCACCATCGATGGTCAAGGCCTACGTAGTAGGGAATTATTCAGAATATTTAAAAGAGCCCCTAGACTTCACCATATGAAATGTTATGCTTCCAAGACCTCTTCCTAATTTACCCAAATATAAAGGGGAAGGTGATCAAAACACACACATTAAGGCCTATGCCATGACCATATGGGAATTACTCCTTGGGATAGGATTGTTGCTAAGATATTCCCTAAAACCTTAGAATCTATTTCCCTTGATTGGTATTATAGAATACACCGAAGCCTCGATACACTCATTTAAACAACTCATGTCCGAGTTCATCAAATCTTTTGATATGAAAAAATTGTTAAGAATGGGAATTAGGGAGTTCTTTCATATTAAACAACAACATAATGAATCCACTACTCATTTTATTCAAAGATGGCATACGGTTCTCTACTCATCGGTAAGTGATCCAAACATGGATAAAATGGAACTATGTGCTTTATTCCTTAATTCTCTCAATAGAGAGATAAAGGAAGAAGTCCAAAAGTTCCCACTCGAGAAGTTATGATGAAGTACTCGAGAGTGTTCTCGAGAATCAAAAAAGTAGTAATAGATAGTGGTTGTAAGACATATGGAACAAATGGGAAATTAACCACTCCCAATCAAAACACCATAGCCTATCCTAATACTAGGAACGCTAATCAAGGACCTAATATCCTTAACAAGAACCGTGGAGTTACAATAGATGGAGTAACTTACCAAGTTAAATGGGAAAACATTGTAAACATTTCGCCACTGTTAATAATTAGTGAAATAAAAATTTTACTCCAACAATCAATGCAATGGATTTTAATCATCCACCATGACCATAACAACAATGACGACAACGAAAAATCCAAACACAAGGTTCAAATCAAAACCCAAATGGATATCGAGTCAAAACCAAAGGCATGACCTCAAAATTTTAACTCTAACAACTAGCAAAATTCTCGAGAATTTTGGGCCACATCGAGTTTTAAATCAATGACCTCAAAATTATAATCCCAATTTGTATTATGGCTTCCACAAGATTCAATGCCATGATACTAGGAGTTGTCGTGACTACAATAAATTCAAGTAGCATTTACGAGAAGATCAAAAGCAAATCTTTATAGATATGTTTTTAGCAAATTCTGTAATACCTACACTAAACACTTATACAAGGGCTACTTCCCCTCAAAATGCACCCCTCAAGATATTTAATGATCCACTCCCAAACCATTCTAATAATAAAAGGCTAGATCCTAACAGAACAAACAAGGGTGTTATAATAGGAAACAATGATCACGAAGCTTCAAATTCATTATATCCATCAGT
Organism: Taxus wallichiana var. yunnanensis; assembly: GCA_018340775.1. Lineage (NCBI taxonomy): Eukaryota > Viridiplantae > Streptophyta > Pinopsida > Cupressales > Taxaceae > Taxus > Taxus wallichiana. The sequence continues at coordinate 86,544,933 of CM031242.1, read as the reverse complement.
CGCACCCCAACTAGGAACTCGACCCCAAACCAAGGTAGTTGGTCTAGTGGAGTTAGACACCGAGTTACCCATAGAAACCATAACAAGAACATAGGATTATTCTTGTCAACCAAATTGAAGTTATCCATTGGAACCGGACAACATTCAACAAATATTGGTAAAACCCATAGGTTCCTACGATTTAATTAATGACTTAACTAAAACATTCTCTCACATTTCCTTTTGGATTTGTTAAAAAATTCTCCCGCCCATAGGGCTGCCCTCTTAGAAACATTATGCCTTGGTCATTTAATAAACATCACTCCTCCTCCAAAAATGCAAGTAAACCATGTAGACTTTGATGTTTATCCTCCGGGGAAGCCAGATAGGATATCTTGAATTTATATTTGATATAAATAAAATTCCAATAGACGCCTTGAGATTGCATGCAGAGGTAACCCAACCTTACATTTACAAGTATGGGTTTATAATAATTATGTTAAACATGCAATGATTGATGATTAGGAAGTGGTTAACATAGTCCCCTTCACTTTTCTTCAAAATTTAGGATATGGAGAGAAAACTGTTTCCACAACACGAAATACGTTAAGAGGATATGATAGCCTCAAGGCCACTTCAATTGGAACCATAGTTTTACCATTCACTTTAGGACCTAAGACGGTCCTCACCAAATTTAACATTATAGATTAGGAAACCAACTACAATATGATCGTTGGTTAGCCATGGATATACCGCATGAAGGCAATATCTTCCATGTTATTCCAAGAAATAAGATTTCTACACTTACGGAAAATATTTGTGGCACAAGGTGACCCAAAACCCTTTGATATACACCTAGCTGGTTTGAAGAAAAGACCAGGCATTCACTCCAAGTTTAAACTCCCAACAAATCAACTCATCAAACCAATTAATTTGAAACCGATAGAGGAGTTGATACCCACCATATAATTGGAATTTACAAATCTAGTCGAGGACATTCCAACACTCAAAAATGAGACCAATGTTATAGAAACAAGTGTCACTAGGGACTACCGCAAAAATTGTCAAGTTTCTAGAGAAAGACTTACCTATTCTCCTACCATTTTATTCTATGGGTATGGGACACACCTTGGGAATTGCTTCTCTTCCATCGATGAATTTTTATGGTAGAAGTGGCGAAGAAAAAGAAATAGATACGACAGATATCCCAACATCCATTTTTCTAAGCAAGTATTGGACTCTCCACTTTGATGGAGCTGTAGTGGGAGTAATCTTTACTTCACCTAAGGGAAACATCCTACCTATCACCTTTAAATTAAAATTTTCTGTACAAACAATGTGGCTGAGTATGAATCTCTCCTCCTTGGCCTCATCCTAGCCAAAATAATGGGTTTCGATAACATTAGAGTACTAGGAGACTCGCAACTAGTTTCAAATCAATTCTCTGAAGTATATGAAACTAGGGTTGAGCATTTACAACTCTATAAAACAATGGTATTAGATCTAAGCAAGGGATTTAAATTCATATCGATTGAAGCAATCCCATGAGAGTAGAACCTTCTCGCATGACTCTCTAACAACCTCAATTTCTGTTTCACTCCAAATAGTGAGTTAGAAGATACAAATTTCATAGTGTCACTTCGTACCAAACCATTAGTGTGTAAAATACCAACAAACTCACTCCTAACTCATGGAGAAGCTGAGAATGATTTTTCTATCATGGATCACTTGGACAATGATAGAGTCACTCTTGAATATCTAAATTCCTATGTGGAGCTACACCTTACTCACTGCATAGTGGATCTTTCCCTAATACCACATTCCTCTTCCTATTTTGGAAATCCCATGGTAGAGTCTCCTCCATAAGAGGATCTCAATATCTATGAGATAGAAGATGGAGAAAGCTTGGAACTACCTCTAGCCCCACCTAAATTTGAAGAAGGTAACACTTCTTTAATAGAAGAAACCATTGACATAAACATGAGAATGGAGGAAGAACAAAAAAAAATATGTTAGGATCCTCATTAACTTTTGAGGAGATAGAAATACACACTCAAATCCTCAAAGAGCATCAAAAGGATTTTGCATTTAACTATAAAGAAATTATGGGTAATGCACCACATATCGCGGCACATAATCTTGTCACTAAACCGATGCAAAACCAATTAAATGAAGTCAAGACCAATGAAGCCAAAAGTGGCTCTCATGGTAAAAGAGGAAGTAATAAAGCTTCTCCAAGTGGGATTCATCAAACTGTTGACTATTCACAATGGGTATCTAATATCATCCCTGTTACGAAAAAGAATGGGAAGATACACATTTGTATAGATTTTCGAGGATATTAACAAAGCTTGTCCCAAGGATGACTTCCCATTACCATCCATTGACGTTATCGTTGATGCAATAGCTAGATTTGAACTTTTTTCCCTCATGGATGGGTTCACAGGGTATAATCAGATTAAAATATCGAATGGGATTAAGCATAAAATAAATTCATAACTCCTGGGAACTTATTGCTATGTTGTCATGCCATTTGGTCTTAAGAATGCTAGCACTACGTATGAATGGGAAATGACATATGTATTCCATTATCTTATCCATAAAATTGTAGAATCCTATGTGGATGACTTGTTGGCCAAGGCCAAGAAGCACTGTGATCATCTAGAAGTGCTCTGTATCATCCTCTCATGATTAATTGAATATGGCGTCACATTAAACCTAGAGAAGTGTGTGTTTGGTGTGACAGGAGGAAAACTTTTGGGCTACATTATATCTTCACGAGGGATTGATGTCGATCCAGCCAAAATCTGGGTTGTTCTAGAAATGATCCCACCATCAGACGAATCTAGAATCAGGTCATTTATTGTGAAACTCGGTCAATACGAAGGTTTATCCTAGATTTAACTTTTCCTATTCATCCAATCAACAATCTATTAAAGAAAGATTATACCGTTGATTGGACTAAAGAATGCAACGAGGCCTTCAAAGCAGTTAAACACTTCTTGTTGTCTCCACCCATGCTAATGCCTCCCAAACTAGACCACCCTTTGATCCTATACTCACGAGCCACTCATGTCTCACTAGCCTACATGCTGGCTCAAGAAGACAATGATAAACGAGAATGTGCGGTCTATTTCATCAACCAAATGTTGCTCAATTTTGAAACATGTTATACACAGTGGAGAGAGAATGCATTGTCATAGTCTTTCCAGCAAAATTTTTAAGACATTACATGTTAAACCAAGAAACAAGGGTAATTATAAAGAAAGATCATTTACGAACATTCATCACGCAAGGGTATTTATCTAAAAAGGTAAAGCATTTTATAACCTTAATGGGTGAATTTGAGTTGACATTCGTAAACAAAAAATCAATTAAGGGAAAAATCATTATAGATTGGTTAGCTAACAATCCACTAGATGGAGGTGATCGGTAACTGCAGAGTTTCCTGATGAGTGTGTATAATTCATCGAAACCAGGCCCCCCATCTCTACATGTCCCTGTTACACTAATATCATCAATTTTATCATAGACCACGCATACCCAGAAGGTACCAAATCACAACAAAGAAGGTGATTACGCATTATTACCACTAAATATGTTGTTTTAGAATAGTTACTCTATCTTAAAGCCTTTGACAACATGCTTCTAAGATGCGTCGACACAGAAAAATCCAAGAAGATTCTTCATGAATACCATATTGGGATATGTGGAGGCCACTTCGGTGGTCATGCCACTTCTCGCAAAATACATCGGATGCATTTTTTTGGCCCACTCTCTAACATGATGCAAAGTGGAATTTGTGCGTAAGTGCCACAAATGCCAAGAATTCTCTCGGGAGATTCACATGCTAGCATAATCCCCTATGACCAATAAGCAAACCCATGGCCCTTATCCACATGGGGTCTGGAATTGATAGGGAAATTCTCTCCCTCATCAATTGATGGCCATAATTTTATAATTACAGCAACGGAATATTTTACCAAATGGGTAGAGGCCATGCCTCTCACCACAGTACCAGGTTCGGTAATTGCCAAATTCATTTTGAATCAAATAATTTACAGGTATGGTGTCCCACAAGTCATTATCTCAGATAATGGCATGTCCTTTAAAAACAATGAGGTCCATGAGTTATGTAGAAAATTCAAGATAAACCATCACATGGCCTCTCTTTACTACCCTCAAGCCAATGGGCAAGCTGAAGCAACAAACAAAACATTAAAATCTATTCTCATCAAAACAATCAAGGAGAACAAGTGAGATTGACATTTGAAACTACATCTGACCTTATGGGCCCATCAAACCTCAATAATAACACCCATAGGAGAAACCCCTTTCTTGTTGGTATTCAGGGTAGAAGTAGTTCTCCCACTTGAGGTTGAAATACCCAGTCTCTGCATCTCATTAAAAGGTATTTTGGATGAAAAATCTTATAGGGAGGCATGCCTCTCTCAACTAGAAATCCTTGATGAGGCCAGGATAAATGCAAAACAACGGCACAGAGCCTATGCCAACCGGATATGCTGGTAGTATAAAAAAAAATCTATGAGTGAGAAATATATGAGGGAGATCTAGTTCTAAGACTAGACAACCAGATTGATAAGAAAACCGGTGAAGGAAGGAAGTTTCAACCCAAGTGGTTAGGTCCATACCAAGTCATGAAGGACTATGAAAGCAAGTGCATGTCTATTGTGCACACTAGAAGGTGAGGACTTCAATGAAACTGTCAATTCCTTACATCTTAAACGGTTTTACGCATGAGACATCAGAATCACCACTCGTACATTATAGTTACCTACATTGCATTAGTCATTTAGCTGCTTCATTCTGTCCACTCATTTTGTAAAAATTGTAGTCCAACAACTTACTCTTAAGCAATTTATTACAAATTTCTGAAAGTATTTGCAAAAGCATTCAAAACACATCTCTTCAAACATCATCAAGTATTTTCAAATCTTCTCATCAAGGTTGTGATTAGAATTGATGAAAGCCATACCAATACTGCATACTTGGTTTTGCTCTTTCTTTCTACTTGGTAAAGTTTTCCTTACCTACGGTCTATTCTATAAGATTCTTGGTGTCACATCTATCCCTATTAAATCTCTTTGAAAGAAAGGATATCCAAAAGTTACAAGTTAGAAAATTCAAAATCAAATGGAATCAAAGGCACCAAGCAAGCAAAATATTTTATTTTACACACTTCTTTGTCCCATCAACCTTCGGTGATAAGCCTACATCCCTTCTTTGGTGGTGTGAGGTGGGAATGGAAAGAAGTTCCCTTACTACTTTGTATCCCACCTTTGGTGACAAACCCGTGCTTCTTACTAGTGGCATGAGGCCGGATGTGGGGGTCCATTCACAAAAATTAACAAATCTTGGTATTCTAGAAGCACAAATCAAATTCTATTAAGAGAAGACAAATGTCTAAATTCCAAAGAGATCAAATCATCAAAACCATATTTTTACAACTGGGTTTCCATTTATAAATCTAAGTCTAGATAAATTGGAAAGTAAATGGCCATCTAAGATTGATGGTAGTTTTGAGTAGGGTAAGTGTGTAGGTATAAGTTTGGTTTACGCAATTTTTTTTGTCTCTCATCATTCCATCCAGTCAAGCTCATACAATTTGTTCTCTTCCTAACTCTTGGTGTAGAGCCCTCACATCTTACTAGTTGTGTGGAGCTAGGAATGGGGCAATTTCATCTCTTTATCACTATAAATTCATCATGTTTTTCCAACATAATAATAAATTACAAACATTTCCCAAAGAGGTTAAAATTTCAATACTACAATGTGTTAATCATCACATTTTAGCATTACAAAAGCATAAAAAGAGAAAGATTATGCTCAACATTTGTTATCATTTGTCATCCATTACATACATATTGAAAAGCACAAAAACAAATACTCTAAAAACATCTAGTATACATGTGGAAACAAGTCACAAAATTCTAGGCACCAAAAGTCTAGATCCAAAAGAGATATATATATATATATAAATCAAGTTTTATATACAATGCCATCATGCACTAGGCATGGTCAAAATGCTCAATGAGCCCGAAAAGTACAAAAACACTCATATAAATATATGAAAAAACACTACAAAAATGGCCTCTCAACCCCTATGGGATCCCTCAGAAGGCACACGACCACGTCTAGGACTCCAGCTATGTCGGCACTCTAAATGCACTAAGGGCTCATGGTCATGGCTAGTAGCTACCATCTCACTATGAGAATGACTCCTCATCAAGCACTTGGCCGTCCTATATCCAGCTACCTCAGCATGGAGAGAAGTCATGATCTTCACCGCCTACCAGACAAAGGAAAAATTTTTGGTATGCCTACCAGCTACTGAAGGCTCCCCCACATCCATAGATAGCTCAACATGAGTCTTCTCTGAGGGGAGCAGCAAGGTATCTATGCATACTCGATGAATCAAGTCTCACCACTCATCAGCAGTCACTGCAAATAAAGGAGAAAACAAGTTAGAAAACAATAAAAAATAAAACCAAGAATAAACGAAATGAAAAGAAATAATAAGACAATTCTAACTAAAACAAAGTCAAGAGAAGAGTGAAAACTCACTCAAATCTCTAGGCCTCTAGGAAGGATCTCTAGGATCTGCGCTTGCCACTGATGCTACCACTGATTGGCATCTCTCTCCCACATCTGGGGAAATGTGACAACCTACAATGGACTCACCATCTCCCCCTCAATCCTGAGAGAGAAACTCCTCTAAGATCAGAGTCACCCTCTCTGTGATCTCTCTGCCCTCTTAGGCCGTAGGATATCCTGAGTTTCATGCCACTCAGAATCACTCTCATCCTCCCCGCCCGTCCCTCTGATCTCCATCTCCTCTATCTCTCCCCTAGTGAACTCCTCAGACTCAGAGTCCTCGTCAATGGGCTCATCGCTACTATGGGTGAGACCAGTGTTAATTCAAAGTAAAGTTTCCTAAGGAGCACCATTTCCTCCTCGAGCATGTACCACTCTGCGGGCTGCGATCGGTATACTAGGGGTATAAATAGTCCAACTCTAGCCTTTAGGACCTCCTCGAGCCTCATGAATAGATCTATACACTAGCCCCACCGAGGAAGCATGTCAATATAGGGGAGGTTGAACTCGTGGTACTCTATTAAAGGGGTGGATCTCCAACCGCCCGCCCTGTATACTAGTGATTGGTGGTAGTCTGACAAGCAATCAATGTGATAGTATCCTCTCCCCATAACCCTATCATGGCTTGATAAGGAGTGGCCTCCATGTCGTAGTGGTCAAAGAGGCCACCGGTGGTGAGGCACTCTAAGACTGGTCATCCCTATCCATCTCACCGCCCGACGGCCCTAGGATCCTCTACCTCTACACTTCTCCCATACGAGTGATATGCTCATACACCCAACTCATGACAAGAGTGGGGTGGCTCGATGACTTTCCACTGTAGTCGGACTACCCTGCACAAATCATGGTAGGTAGTCCCGAGGATGTCTTCTCCTAAGTGTGGACACATCCATGGCCCTCAATATGTGCAATAATGGGGGCCCAACAATATAAGAGAGTGTCTCCTCCCTTATCCCTAATCAATCTCAAAGCAAGGACGCCCATGATGACCTTGTGGAGCACAGGAATGTATGAATCAACAATGGAGTGGATCCTCACCCCTTCTTTGACCCCATTGAAACAACTGCATCCCCATATAGGTGGACCACTGAACCACCTGAGATCTCGATACTGCTATCTTAAGAGACAACCGCCACCTAAGGATCAGAACCCCTAGTATATGGTAAACATCCTCTAGGGTGATGGTCCACTCACCCCTAACTCCTGGCAATCAGAAGGTGTTCCGATCTGCATCCTAGTATGAAAATAAGTCACATAGTATTTGATTAGTAGGAGCAATGTGAGGACTGTGCAATCCTCTAAATGCCGACCCTGCGAAGAGTATCTCACTCTGCACAGGTGAGTGCCTCTAAAACTGTTGGGAGCCAATCACACTCCCTCTCTGGGCTCCATCTAATATACTCATCCTTCTTCTACATACACCCAAAAACACAAAAAATGAGTAAGTTAGTATCAAAATCTGATTAGAAAAACTATCAAAAACATGTAAAAGTGCTAAAAATGCAAAAATAAGTAAAGTAAAGCTTTATTTTTTCTTTCTGTCGCGAACCACCACCCTATGTAGAGCGGTGGTTCCGTAACCTCTACCTTATAAGGTGGTGGTCCCGTAACTACCACCATGTGCGAGGAAGCGGTCTGTTCCAAACCCACAAAAGGCTTGAAAGCCCTAAAAATGCCCCAAAATACGAAAATACACCATTTTAAATAAAATAAGGACCTACCCTTTGGGCACCCTCCTAGAGACTCATTTAAAACTAGTATTTTGAAAATCCCCAAGACAAATATTTTATCATTTCTACATTTTACGTTTAAAAACAATAAATTGAGAAGAACTAAACCAGGACTTTGTGGGTTGATGTTGCATTCTCGGAGGCATGATTGATATCTCACCACCGAATTTTTAACTATACTCTCATTAAGAACCATCACCATGGGTCCTAGAGCTCAAAACTACCAAATCAATCCACGCGAATGAATAGTGAAATGAGTTTGTTTTATTTATATATAGCCTTTTAAAATTGATTTTAAATGTCTTTCACAGAGTCGAGCATCGATGGAGGTAAGTTCTAAACCTCGCGTAGATGATAAGTCCTCATTTCATATCGATTTTGTTTTATTTCTCAATTTATTTTATGTATCTACACTTGAGTCTTGTTTTTCATTTTTACAAATAGTGGGATTTTTATGGCTACTTTCGACACACGGGTGTGTTAGGTATAACACCTAACTCCCCATTTCAGGACAGCCATACTCGGATCCACCGTTTTACCCCTCTTCATGGATAAGACACTTCTCCGGGGAAATATGTACATACCCAAAAATGTAGGGTACTGCACCACCAGAAAGATGTTACACATACCCTAATGATGTTACAGGTCTCCTCACAAGGTGTTCAAGATCCAGAAAATATTTCCAAGTATACGTTTGTATCCTTTATGCCTCACTTAGCCTTTGCATGCTTTATTTTCCCTCTTCCCCCTCTTTTCTTGCATTTGGGTCTTCATTGATGAGACCGCCTCCCTAAGCGGGTGGCGGTCCCATGACTACCGCCAGGATAGGGTGGTGGTCATGTAACCGCCACCCCCTGCATAGGGCGGAGGTCCTATATGCATTTTACGAGAATGCTCCAATGATCACGTCAAATTTAAATCTTCAATTTCTACCCATATTCTTCAGCTACTTTTCTTTGCATTTATGTTTTGGCCACCCTGTGAATAGTTTTTTCCCTTTGTTTATAGTAAAAGAGTTCAATTGGGAATTACCCTCTGATAAATGCATTTGCTATAAATAGCCTACTTGTTTTTAAACAAATGGCCTCTCTCCTTCTCTATTTAATCATTTAGTATTTGAATTTATTTCTTAGAATTCTATTAGTTTCATGTTTTTCATCCATTGTTGGTCTTTCTTTGTTGTTTAGAGGTCAATAGATCTTCTTGTTTCAGTCTTGCTTCAGTTTTGTTCCATGCAAGTGAGTTTAGAGTAAAATAGTTTCATTTGTAGATTGGAATCCATTAGAGTTGCAGGTTTTGTTTTTCACAAAGGATAGTTTTAAGAACTCTCGTTGTATTTGTGTTGTATACCCACAATAAATCCCACTAGGAATTACATAGTCAAGCTCTATTCACTTGCGCTATCCCTCTCCTACTCGTATTGTATTCGAGTCTATATCCAAAGATGCCATTGTTTTAATACCTTCTTCTATTGATGCTATCATATGCACACTTTCATAGATTCACGAGAACACAAAGGAATGAGGAGATCACACTTTGAGGGACGAAGTCACACATAACTAGATTTACCCGTTAGTAAACTCCGGGTTTGAGCTATCAAAGTTCTAGTTACAACGTATCAAATAGAGTAGTTAATTATTTTATTTTAGTCAAAATTTCACTCTCAATATCTTTGGGGAAGTTGTGGGGATTAATAGTTTCGAGAAAGCGTGATTCATTCCTCACTTCGAGGTAGGATCACGAGTCTTTCAATTCAAAATAATTAGTTGCTTAGATATTTAGGATAAAATCACAACTACATAGGCAAATAGCCACACCAGGCTACTTTGTTTATTTTAAATTTTGTTACTAGATTAGTTGTTCATTTTATAAATATACTAGAATAGCTACTCTTTAATTTCATTAAAATACATCATTGAAAATACAAAAATAGAAGAATACATGCATAGTATAAATACATCTTTCGTAATTAGTTTATTAATCTTAGTTAAAAGTTAAATCATTTTACATGAAAATCACAAGACCTAGAGAGCCAAGAGAATATATATTTGAACCAATAGTGCCTCAACCAAATCTACCCACAACATTAGTTGATATAGATCAAGACCTTAGGATACAAGTCTTTCGAGCAATGACAAATCTATAAGAAATTAGTGAACAAGCGAGAGGGTTAAATATCAAAGATGATAAGGCATATACATTGTGGTCAAATCATCCTAACTATAGACTGCCTTGATAAAATATCTGAATGAATGTACAAAGATTCGAAAGAAAACAATTATTTGGTTGCGATCCTTTAGTTCCACAACCTGACTTTTGTGGGAGACCTCCTCATTAACATAGATACTAGCTTACGCATTCAAGTTGCCGAGATCACTTGTGAGGTATTGTATGAAAATTATACAACTTCTAGTTCTAAACATAGAGGCTGAAAAGGCGTATGATTCCTAGATAGTTGGAAGAAGGGATTGATTCTTCACATGACCATAACAGTCCACAACAACCACAAACTCATGGTTGTGATCCCCAAGTCCCACAACCGAACAGACCTATAAATCGGTTAAGTATTGATAATGGTTTATGACGTTGGTATTTAGATCCTCACCACTCCCGCCAAATATCATAACATAATTCTCCGTATTAAATATAGAAGTAAATCAATCTAATATTTTAAGGCTAGACCAGAAAATCACCCATAGTTCACTACAAATCCATTACACCTCCTATCACCATTTTCATGACCTTATTTAGAGATATATACTGAAGCTCCCATAGGTCACTTCCCACGTGTCCAACAGCCAATAAATAGGATCTCGGCAGAGCTCGACACTTATTGGAGCCTCATAACAGCCATCATATCTAAGCAATCCATTACACCAATTCAGGTTATGAGGGCCCTCTTCACCTTAGATTCGTAGATTCCATTATTGAGTGTTAAGGATATAAGATTACCCAACTAGTTTGTCTATATCTATTTATATTCCATATTCACTGCCATCTTGGCACAACCTTGGGAGGTCGAGCTACGAGGAAGAGTTACTTGTAGATTCCTATGCTCGCATGTCAATTTTCCATTTTACATGAACCATCTAAAGTAGAGAGAAACTTAGAACATGTTACTAACTGTATCATGTGTTCCATGTTAGGTAAAGGATAGTTATCCTTCATTAAAGCTCTGTTTAGATTTCTAAAGTCTACACATAGCTTTGATGTCACCATTCTTCTTTCTTAGTGGTACCAATTTTGTAACCCAAGAAACATACCTTATAGGCTATATAATCCCTCCATCTCTTAGTTTCTTTAGTCCTTCTTGCATTTTGAGAGATAAGAGAAGATTAATTGCCCTATTTTTCTACTTGAATGGTTTTGCATTGGGCTCCAAGGGAATATCATGTTGAAGAAAGTCCTCTCTATATGCTTTGAGCTTAGAACACGTCTACGCTGAGCAGGTCTTCGTATTTTTCAACAATTGGATGTATGAATGGTTTTCCTCTTTGTTGAGATTACTTCCTAACCAAATCCTCCTTGGATTCTCCTTTGTGCCAAGATCATGCTCCTAAATATCCTTGAGGCTATCATGCATCTGTTAATAATGCGGTCAACATTATAAAAATTGGACTCAAGAGCAACCACCCTCTAGGAATGGTGTTGGTCTTTAACTGGGTGATTCCCTTACCAAAAAAGCTTTGCTTTCCTTCTGTTATACATACCATGGGCTCCAGATCCATGCACTAATCAACAAATTCCCCTTTATTTTGTAGGAATTTTCTGATCTGAGTATCATCATCAAAAACCTGTCACAATACTTAATATTGTCGGGACGAGAAGGTCTTGTCAATACCTCAACCTCATACTCACAATATGGGACATTGTAAAATTGTCAAAGCGATAACCCAAAACTGCAAGCCTATCTAGAAAATCATTGAATTTTCTATCATGATGCACTATGTTGAACGAATCAAACATCTCAATGAAGTCCCAAACTACATGCTTGTATTGTTTCATTCATTGATTCTTTGTGGCATACAGTCTTCTAACTTGTTTTACAATTAATTCTAAGTATCCTTTGATAACAATGTCCCTAACACCATACTTCCAAGCAGTTCTTAAACCTAGCAACAATGCCTCATACTCAGCAATGTTGTTAGTGCACTCAAAGTTGAGTTTGAAGGAAAAAAAAAAATCTTGACTAGAAGAAAGTAGAACAACACCAGCACCATTCCCAAACTTGGAGCAAGCTCCATCAAATAATAGAGTCCAAGGAGAGCCTATCTGCTCAAGGCATTTGCATTCTTCAATCTTGTGCTCCTTTCCATCAGCAAATCCCACAAAGTTGTCAGCATCAACATTTGTGTATAATACTTCATAAGATGCATTGTTGGGGTCCTCAATAAGGTGCAACATTTTCTTTTCCCCATACAACCTGACAAGGCTGCCTTCAATTGGAATGGTAGCATAGGACATATCCATTTGGACACTCCCACCAACACTTGTAGCCCATTTTCTTGACAATAGCATGCCCCACTTGGTTGGGCAGTCAACAATGACAATATCAATTTTACATTTTTACTTGGATAGGCTAGAAGTTGCACCACCAAACCCTTCACACATCCGACTACTGGAACTTCTCTGGAGTCCATGGTAGTGCACTTACCATATGTTGTTTTTACCTTAATATTCAGCTCATTCATGACTTCTAGAGGCATGACATTACATGATGCCGCTGAGTCAAACATACAGTTATAGAGCAGCCTATCCTTGATGATCGAGTGGTGAATAATGGGTCCACATTCAACCAAGAGTCTACTAAGGATGTCACGAGATAAACCTCAAGTAGTTCAAATAACTCTTCTGATGTTGATGGTGTCTCAGAATCTTCGATGACTAGAGGATTCTCCACAATATTCACATTTCTTCCTAAGGAATTCTTCTCTTCACTCAATCCCAAGTATTCAAATGCTCTCCATTTGTGCTTTGGAATCCTAAGCAACTCAAAAATTGGAAAAGAGACATTGATTTGGATTAATACTTGGGCAATGTCATATGGGACATTCTTTGGTAAGGTGGTATGGGAAGGAAGGCCACCACACTCATTAGGTGGTACATGATTTTTGAAATTTTGGGCATGAGGAAGGGTATGACTCTTATTTGGAACTACGGGGCTTATGGCAAATGGATCCTTCTTAGGGGTCTCCTTAGGAATGTTAGAAAGTAAGGAGCTTTTTCCTTGGCTTGAGGCCCTATCCCCTTGATATCCTTACTTCTTTTTTATATTCCTTCTCTTGAGTCATAACAAATTCATCAAGTAACTTCCTACCTTCCTCGGATGGGATTCTTCCATCATACTTCTTTATCATTAAGGCCCTTAAGTATTCAAATTCATTATTGGGAAATTCAAAAGCTTGTACGTTATCTACTTCTAAAGTAGGAGAGAGAGGAATAATAGGTACCTTATGAATGCAGTCCCAAAAGTGGAAGCAGTTCTAGAAGTTATCACCTCGTTGAGGTTTCTCCATGTTGTGAGCTGGTGGAGCATCCCATCATGCAAACATCATCATAATTTTCATCATCAAATTCTTCTTCTTCCTCTTGCTGACTTTATTCACAAGGATCATGGGGCATAAAAATTTATCACACCAATCAATGACCTCTTTGTCTTCCACCAAAGAAACTCTAGCGACAAAGGATCGGGCACCATTCTATTTTCTCTGCCTTGGGGATGCCTATTTCCAAATCCAACAGGTCCTTTTCCTCTATCATCAAATATTTGATGATATTTAAGTTATTCTTGGCCTTGTTTCTTGTGTTGTCCTTGTGAACTCTTCCTAACTCCCTTCTCATCTCGAGTTAGTTTGTAGAAGATCTCCTTGACAGCCCCTACCATATTTTTCACAACTTATTCCAAATCGAAGCCTTGCATGTCGAGGTTTCTTTGGTTTAACCAAATTCACACCATCCCTCTTAGGAGGTTTTCTAATTTCCTTGATATTATTCTCTATTTGTAGAGCCATGGTGAAGGCTGCCTCAAATTTGTAGGGTTCTTGTCCCTCAAGTAGTATCTGACCTTTTTATCAAATACATCGGTATATTTGATTAAACATGACTCATCACATAGCCTTATCCTAACAGGAAATCTCCTCAAGGTCTTGTTATGCAATTTGTACCCCCAAGGGTAAAAATGATAACATGCATCACAATACTCAAGTCCCAGGAAAATAGATCAATTCAGGGCAAAAAATCATGTTTCTAGGGTCCCCTCAGATTTTTTTCTAACTCTCCTGTCCAGGTTGAAAAGAGCAAGTTTTGAGAAAATGTGAAAAAGTTGCAAAAAATAAGCTTGGGCCAGGAAAAATCATGACATTTGGGAAGTTGGGGTGCGAATCAACCGAAAGGCCACTAGGCGGGCCGCGAGCACCTTTGGGACAGTTAGGACGTGCGGGACGCGGAAAGGTGAACCAGCTGAAGGTCAGAGGAAAATCAACTAACTGCGAGTGGAATAGTGCAGGACATCTAGGCCGCGAAGACGCGAAGGACACGAACCGCCGGATCGGCGAAATAAGGAACTTTCACATTGGGACAGTCGGGCCAAAAGTATGTGGCGGATGCGGGGAACCGAATGAGCCGAGAGCCAATCAAATCACGACACGTGTCATCAGTAGAAAAGGGACAAGGAAGCCCATTTTAGATGGATTAGAGGAAATTTTTCCAAGTAGTTTGGAACAGCCGGGCCATGAGGACGCGAAGGATGTGAAATGTCGGCAAGCCCGCAGACAAATCAGGAAACGCCACATGTCACAAGCAGAAATGTCCAAAAGTTCAAAGGGCGAGGTTTGAAGGGTCAACCCGAGCCAATCAGAATAGGACATGTGTCCAATGCGAGAGGGATGCATGGAGCTTGGGGAGGATTTGGAAAATTTGGCCAAGTTTTGGCCGAAAAGCAAAAAGTAAAGGTCTTCCCCGTGCCCCTGTCCTCCAATCAATGCATGCCACGTGTCCCAAGTGGCGGGACGCTGGGAAAAAGTGAAATTTTTTCCAAAATCACAAAAAGGTCAAATTTCAAGAAAAAACCTGTGGGTAAGCAAAGGAGAGAGAATTACCCATCCAATCAGCACTTGACACATGTCATCCAAGTGGCAGAACGCGGGAAAAAATTTCAAAACACATTTTCACCTGTTTTGTGCCTAAATCTTCATATCGACATATCTTTCGATCCATAGCTCGGATTTGCACGTTCTTTATATCAACAGAAAGCTTATGTAATTCTCTACATGATTCCAGGGTCAATCTTTAATTTTGGTGTAGTCTAGAGAGAGATAGTTAAGAAGCGGCTATGACACATGTTCATGGCCAGAAGTGACATTTCAACGACCAAATTTAATGCAGAATGGGTTGCATTCTCTTGAAAATTGGTCAAAAATGATAGAGTATGGGTTTGTAAGGTCACCCATGCCGTTTTAATGCATCTTGATCGAGGAGGAATGGGCTCTCACGTTTTTATATGTTTCTATCTCACGGGCTTGACCCATGCAATGTAAAAGCCAGTTTTGGCTCATTTCAAGGGGGAACATCTTTTGTCATAGCAATCTTCTTCTTTCACCTCTAGTATGTGATTTTAGGCAAGAATCAGACCTCTTCAAAGACTGTAACAGTTTTTACCTCTCTGAGGTTGTAATGCAATGTTTTGACATTGGAAATAATAATGTAAGCTTTGTGAATGAGTTTCAGTCCTCTGTTTGTATTATTTGCTTCATTTCAGATCCTAAATTATATCTTATCAGCCTGTGTATGTTTTATGTTGCAATCTCTTATTTGTGTCTATTTACTTGACAAAAATATTCACCACTCCTTTTGGTGCATCACCATCTTTAGTTAGTTTCAATTTTTACACTTCTATCCCTGTCTCCTTGTAATTTAGAGTAGGATTAAGATCTGAACCTCTGTAGTTGTGCAAATATAGATCTAAATTAGAGGAGTTTGAGGAACTAGCCTCTAATTTGGAGATTCCTCTCTCAGTTTCACAAGTCCCACACTTGGAGAGAGGTTTCCATGTTGTGCAATCACACTGGGTGCTAGAGTGATCAACCTAGAAGCCTGATCTGCATCCAGGGGTGTTGTGAGCCTGCAACAACAGTTTTGGCATGCCAGGTGGGAGACTAGAGGTCTCATTTTTATTGCAGCAAGGTTGATGTGCATCTGCTGTAATTTTCTTGCTTGAAAAGAGCTATTATTTACATATCTGGCGACTCCAAAGGGAAGAATCAAGCTGGTTTCAAGAGTGCAGGCACTGAAAACTCATGAGAAGAATCACCACAAGGTCAAGAGTTGGAGAAGAAGAAGTGTTGTTTGAATACCTGTAATTATCTCCCAAAAGAAGGCAAAGAGGAAGAAGGATTCAAAGGTCTCCATCTCCACCAAATAGAACTCTCTCAACTCCTCCACCTAGTAGGCCTTTCATTCAGTCAACAAGGGTTTTAAGACCGATTAGAATGGCACAAAACAACCCCTACATCAACTTCACAGGCAGCAGCCCACTTGCCCTCAATGCACAACATCCAAGTTCAGTATTGCAGCCTTGAAGAACATTCCCTACTTCTTGGATAAAATCATACTACTACAGGTGATCACGTCAAAGATATTGCTAACCTTTGTGTAATTCATGAGATCAATGAGATGCAAGTGGCCATCAAGTTCTTTGGCGTCTTCATTCAAGGAAAGCATTGTAATGGTTTAGGAGCCTTGAAGCTGGTTCTATCCTGGAATCAGCTGTGTATAGCTCTTCATGAGCAATTTGGAGAGAAGGGAGACAACTTGTCTCTTTTGGAGCAGCTGACAACCATCAAGAGAGCTCCCAATGAGTAGCTGACCAATTTCAACTTCAGATTTCAAAAGACTTGGGAAAGGATTCCAGTGGCAGTCAAGCCAACAACAGAAGGTGCTTTTCTCTACTATCTCAAAGCTCTAAATTCTGATATTTCTATGTTAATTCAGTCCATGGGAGGCATGACTATCCCCATGGCTTATAGTATTGCCATTCGGGGTGAAAATTGTTTGATCCAAGCTGGCAAACTTGCCCCTAGACCTCCCATGCCATTGTTTCCAAGTGTAGAGAGCCCAAACACCAATCAAGCACCTAGTTTGGCTCCTTCTCCCACTCCTAGAAATCAGAGTTCAAATGAAGCTTCCACTTCATCTCCAAGTGCCCCAAATGAGCTTCAAGAAGTCATGAAGTAATTGTAAAACCTAGGCAATGAGCTGGTTACTCTCAAAAGGCAGCAGGCCCAAGGTTTTAGACCTTCTTATCAACCCCAAGCTCAGCCTAATAGGTAGCCATACCAACCACAAAGGCCTCCTAATCCAGCTGCAAATATGAATCAAACAAGGCCTCCTGCCAATAGACCATTTCAGCCCTATAATCCAAATGCCATATCTACCTCTAAGGCATTGGTGCCAACACAAAACAACATTGCTCAGGAGTATGACTGGTGTTTTCCATGCAATGAGCCTCATAACCAATCCATGTGCTTCAATGGTGCTTTGAATCAAGCACTAATGGTGACAACTACTGGTGTGGAGGGTGAGGGCAGTCAAGGAAATAGTCAACAACAAGAAACATTCCAACAGCAATCAGCCCCAAATGACACCACATTGGTAAATTGGCAAGCAAAAGATTTTTGTGGCATGAACCAGAAGTTTCTCAAGGTGTTGCAGCCAACACAAGGTCAAAAAGGAGGAATTTGGGTGAAGAACAGCCATTAGCCCCAACCAATCCACAACCTTCCATGGCTCCACAAGTGGTTGGCAAGCAAAATCCAATTTCAAATGCACAAGGGCAGCCAAGAACAGCTCCTAGACCAACTCAAATACCAGTTGTTGCTACCCACGTGCAAGGAGTGAATGTGCAAACCAAGGGATAGCAAAGAGATCCTTCATCACCATTCAGTATCATTGATCAGATGAAGAAGACAAACATCAATATATCAATGTGGGAATCCCTATCCATCCCAGGCCAAAGAGATCTGCTGCAAGCTGCCATGAAGGACTAGCCAACTTCGAATCAGCAAGTTTAGATGCAAGACAAAGTGCTTACAAATGCTGCCCAGCCTGAGGGAAATCATGAAGGACAACAAGGTAAGATGTTGAAGCCCCCTCCTTTCTATGTTTCATTGATCATTGGAAATCAGCTAGTGCATAATTGCATGATAGACTCCGGGGCAAGTAGCTCGATAATGCCTAAACAAATAGCTGATCAGCTAGGGCTCCAAAGTATGAAACCATATCCAAAGGGGTAGTGCAGCTAGATGGGACAGCAGTAACAAAAGTTGGGGTGATTAGAAATTTGAGTCTTACCTTGCATGCATGTCCAAATGTTGTTGTTTTACAAGATGTATCAGTCATAGACCTTCCACCACTCTTTGCCCTTTGCTTGTCAAGGGACTTCACAGCCAAGATTGGAGGATATTTTTCTATTGATTGGTCACACATGCTTTGTTGTAAGCGAGGTATGGAACCAAAGCCACAATCAAGTCTGAACCTATTGTAAAATTTCACATTGAGCCTTACACTCCAAGTCAGATCAATGCCAATTGCTCAGCATTTGATCGGGAAGATCACCCAAGCAATTATGAGGCCGACACTAAGGTTGGAAGCATCCCAGACCTAACTCTTGATAAATGGGCAAGCAAGATACATGCATTCGAGCCTTATCAAGAAGTGGAAGAATCGAGCTAGGGTCTATTACATACACGAAGAAAATCAACCTATTCCTAGCATCACCAAGCCAAACCATAAAGATGACAACAAGGTATGGCAGCTATTTTTTGATGGATCAAGGAGTAGACAAGGTGCAGGAGGTGGAGCCATGCTTGTTTCACCTCAAGGAGTAAAGTATTATTCAACTTTTAGATTTCAGTTTGCATGCTCCAATAACACTGCTAAATATGAAGCCTTGGTGTAAGGGATGCATTGGGCAATAAAGAAGAAAATAAAGAACTTTCCAGTCTTTGGTGATAGCAAATTGATTGTAAATCAGGTCAAGGGACAACATGCTACCAAGAATGATCTTCTCAAGTGCTACAAGAACAGGGTGTGGGACCTCATGGAAGATTTTGAGGGTTTTGGCATCAAATCCATTCCTAGGAAAGAGAATCAAGCTGCTGACAGGCTTGCAGTAGTAGGGGCAGCCTTTGACATTGTGGAAAGCATTCAACAAGACAAGGTATAGCCAAACATCCATGTGATTATGAGGCCTTCAGTGCCAGATAACAATGTTAGTTGGCAAGTGTTTGAAAATGACCAGCAAATCATCCATTTCTTGCAAGAAGAAGCTGAGTTCTCAGCCAAGAATCAAGAAAAATTGGAACAACAGTATGGTGACCAAGTGGTACAACTGAGAACTAACAAGCTACCCAAGGGACTTATCACTTTGGAGTCCATTTTTAACCCTAATGATCAGTTTAAAAGGAGAAACCAAGCATTCGAGGTCAAGAGAGAGGATTCGGTATCCATCTTGGTAGAAGAGAACAAAGCATTGCAAATTGGAAGGATGGCAATGAACAAGAAAGGTATGAGTTCATACAAGTTTGTGTCAAGAGTTCCTGACGTGTTTCTTGGAGCTATGAAGACTTGAAGGGTTTCAATCCCAACTTAGCTCAGCATACCATCGAATTGGATCCAAATACTAAGCTGTAGGCGAGAAACAAAGACCAGTCAATCCCCACATGGAGCCTCTCATGAGGAAAGAATTGGACAAGCTGATTGAGTTAAGGATCATATTCCCAATCAAGCATTCTAGTTGGGTTGCCAAATTAGTTCCGATCGAGAAAAAGAAGAGTGGAGAGATTAGATTGTGTGTCGACTTCGAGAGACTTGAATAGAGCCTCTCTCGAGGACCATTACCCACTCCCTTCCATAGAGCAAATATTGCAAGTTGTAGATGGTTGAAAGGTTCTCATTGCTTGATGGCTACTCAGGCTATAATCAGATTATGGTGAAGGAGGAGGACCAGTTCAAGATGGCCTTCACAACCAAATGGGGAACTTTTGCATACGGGAAAATGCCATTTGGGCTTTCCAATGCTGGTGCTACCTTCCAAAGGGCAATGGACATAGCATTCAAACATTTAATTAACAATGTGGTGCTGATCTACCTTGATGATATCACTATTTTTTCCAAAATGCAGCGAGACCACCTCTCTCATTTGAGACAAGTCTTCACAAGGTGCGGGAGATTTGGAGTGTCTTTGAATCCTAAAAGTGCATATTTATTGCACATGAAGGAAATATCCTTGGCTATATTTTCTCCAAAGAAGGATTAGCAATTGATCCAGAGAGGGTTGAAGCCATAAGAGCACTACTATTGCCAAGCCACAAGAAAACCCTTCAGAGTTTCTTGGGAAGGATAAACTTTGTTCGGAGGTTTGTCCCAGATTTTGCAGCCCTTGTCAATCCCATCACCAAAATGTTAAAGAAGAGCATGGCTTTCAAGTGGACAACGAGAAGGCAAGGAAAGTTTTGAAGCAATCAAAGAAGCCATATCCCAAGCACCAACTCTCATCAACCCAGACTTCTCCAAGGATTTCATCCTCTATGCATTTGGAGGTAATGACACTATCTCTGCCATTTTGGTACAGCAGAACAAAGATAATGATGAGCAGCCAATTGCCTTCTTCAGCCAGAGCCTAGATGACTATGAGGTAATATACTCTTTTATTGAGAAGCATGTCTTTGGCGTGAATCAGAAGCTTGAAGAAATTCAAGCATTTAGTTTCAAACAACAAGGTCCAGTTGCTGGTCTCACATCTTTGGGGTCAAGGAATTCCTCCTCAACAAGGATTTGAATGAGAAAAGGGCAGGTTGGATCACCCATGTCATGGAGTATGACATTGAGATCAAGATCACCAATCTGGTAAGAGGGAAAGGATTGTGTGAGTAGCTAGTTTTGGGGAAGTAAAAAGAAGTATGCAACGAATAAGAGGCTACTTTGACAGTCCAGGACAGCCATGAGCCAAGTGGCAATCAAGAAGAAGACAATGTTGCCCCCACTCCTTGCTGGACCCAAGGCATTATGCACTTCCTAGGCATAGGCCTATGCCCTCCAGAGATGAACAAGACCCAAAGGAGACACTTCAGATTGTAGGCTGTCTCGTATGCCATTGTTGATGGAGTTCTGTTCAAAAAGGACGTGAATGGAGTGCTGCTGAGATGCATTAGCACAAATCAGATTCAAAGAGTGTTGGAAGAGTTCCATGGTGGACCAGCTGGTGGCCATTTTGCACCAAGAGTGATAGCTCTAAAAATCATGAAGGTTGGTTATTATTGGCCTAAGATCTTCAGTGATTGCTATGCATGGATCAAGAGGTGTAAGAATTGTGCATTCTTCACAGGAAAAGAGAGACTTGCTGCCCTTCCATTGCATCCAATCTCAGTTGACCAGCCATTCATGCAATGGGGTTTGGACTTCATTGGAGTCATTAATCCCAACTCAAGCCAAGGACACAAATGGATTTTGACAGCCACAGACTACTTCACCAAATGG
This sequence comes from Taxus wallichiana var. yunnanensis, assembly GCA_018340775.1. NCBI lineage: Eukaryota > Viridiplantae > Streptophyta > Pinopsida > Cupressales > Taxaceae > Taxus > Taxus wallichiana. The sequence goes on along the minus strand of CM031242.1, from coordinate 86,523,076 downwards.
ACAGAAGCAGTAGCACTCAAAGAGGCAAATGATTCTAGCATCTTAGACTTTTATGAGGGGATAACAACCAGATTTGGTGTACCCGCTACAATAATCTCTGATAATGCATTGGCATTCATTGGATCTAAGGTGTTGAGTGAGCTGTCAAGAACGGTATTTACCTAAGAACTTCCTCAAACTATTACCCTCAAGGTAATGGCCGGGCCGAGTCTATAAATAAGAACTTGTTGAGGATCATTAGGAGGACTCTTGACGAGAATCAGAGGTCTTGGCATACCAAACTCAAATCAGCCTTATGGGCTGATAGGATAACTCCCAAAAGATCCACAGGTAACTCTCCATTCAAACTTGTCTATGGAAGAGAGGAAATCTTGCCCATGTCACTAGAGTTTCGAACATTGGAACTTATGAAGCAACTGGAGTTGCTAGAGTTTGAGCCTATGGAGGTGAGGTATGCGGAGTTGATGGAGCTGTAAGAGATCAGAAATCAGGCATCCCAAGCAATGGAAAAGGATCAAGCATTGATCAAGAAGACCTTTGATAAGAAGGCCAAGGATAGATCTTTTCAAGTTGGAGATCTAGTGCTGAAATGGGATGTGGATAGAGCAAAACCGGGAAGGCATTCAAAGTTTGATGCCATTTGGAGTGGCCCATACATGGTCACAAAGTGCAAGAATAACAATGCTTTCCAATTGGCCTCATTGGATGGTGAAGAACTACTGATTCGGTTAATGGAATCTATCTCAAGCGTTTCTTCTAGAGGAAGTTCACTACCTTGTAAATATTAGATTAGATTTTCATTTGTCCAAGTGCTTGTGCACATTGTTTTCTTTGTAGGTTAGTTTTGTTTTCCCTAAGTGCTTTGGCTTTGACTTGCTGTCCATGGAAATGTTTTGCAGTCTTTGCTCCCATCAGGTGATATCCCATCTTCTTCCTTACACATTCTAAGTCAGTTGGGGTTCTAAACTGAATATTTGATAACTCCATGCCCAATGGAATGCTTCAGGCAACTGGTATCTTCTACCTAGCTGGCAGGTAACCCCGTTGAGTCACCAAATTGTTATCCAATTTGTAACCCCCAGGCTAAAAATGATAACATGCATCAGAATAATCAAGTCCCAGGCAAATAGATCGATTCAGGGCAAAAAATCATGTTTCTAGGGTCCCTCGATTTTTTTAACTCTCCTGTCCAGGTTGAAAAGAGAAAGTTCTGAGAAAATGTGGAAAAGTTGCAAAAAACAAGCTTGGGCCAGGAAAAATCATGAAAATTGGCTAAGTCCTAGTCCAGGACGTCCTTAGGACATTTGGGATGTCGGGGCGCGAATCGGCCGAAAGGTCGCCAGGCGAGCCCACGAAAGGGACTTTGGGGACAGGTTGGGGCGTGTGGGACATGGAAAGGTGAACCGGCCGAAGGTCAGAGGAAAATCAACTAACTACTGAGCGGAACAGTCTGGGACATCTAGGCCGTGAAGATGTGATGGACGCAAACCACCCAGATTGGCCGAAACAAGGAACTTTCGTATTGGGATAGTCAGGCCATAAGTGCGCGCGACGCGCGTGGAGCCGAAGGAGCCGAGAGCCAATCAAATCACAACACGTGTCATCGGTAAGAAAAGGGACAAGGAAGCCCATTTCGGGTGGATCAGAGGAAATTGTCCCAAGCAGTTTGGAACAGCTGGGCCGTGAGGACATGAAGGACGTGAAATGCTAGCAAGCCCGTAGATGAATCAGGAAATGCCACGTGTCACAAGCGAAACGTCCAAAAGTTCAAAGGGCGAGGTTTGAAGGGTCATCCCGAGCCAATCAGAATAGGAAATGTGTCCAATGGAGCAGGGATGCACAGAGCTCAGGGAGGATTTGGAAAATTTGGCCAAGTTTTGGCGAAAAGCAAAAAGCAAAGGTCTTCCCCGCACCCCTGTCCTCCAATCAATGCATGCCACGTGTCCCAAGTGGCGGGGACGCGGGAAAAAGTGAAATTTTTTCCAAAATCACAAAAAGGTCAAATTTCAAGGAAAAACCCACGGGTAAGTGAAGGAGAGAGAATTACACATCCAATCAACGCTTGACATGTGTCATCCAGGTGGCAGAGCGCGGGAAAAAATTTCAAAACACATTTTCACCTGTTTTGTGCCCTAAATCTTCATATCGACATATCTTTCGATCCAGAGCTCGGATTTGCACGTTCTTTATATCAACGGAAAGATTATGAAATTATCTACATGATTCCACAGTTAATCTTGAATTTTGGTGTAGTCTAGAGAGAGAAAGTTAAGAAACATTTTTGACACATGTTCATGGCCAGAAGTGACATTTCAACGACCAAATTTAACGCAGAATGGATCGTATTCTCTGCAAATCAGTCAAAAATGATAGGGAGTATGTGTTTGTAAGGTCCCCATGCCATTTTAATGCATCTGTAGTCGAGGAGGAATGGGATCTCATGTTTTTGTACGTTTCTATCTCCTGGGCTCGACCCATGTAATGTAAAAGCTAGTTTTGGCTCATTTTCAAGGGGGACATCTTTTGGCATAGCAATCTTCTTCTTTCACCTGTAGTAAGTGATTGTAGGAAAGAATTAGACCTCTTCAAATCTGTATGTGATTTTTACCTCTCTGAGGTTGTAATGCAGTGTTTTGACATTGGAAATAATAATGCAAGCTTTGTGAATGAGTCTCAGTCCTCTGTTTGTATTATTTGCTTCATTTCAGATCCTAAATTATATCTTATTAGCCTGTGTATGTTTTATGTTGCAATCTTTGGTTTGTGTCTATTTGCTTGACAAAAATATTCACCACTCCTTTTTGGTGCATCACCATCTTTAGTTAGTTTCAATTTTGCACTTCTATCCCTGTCTCCTTGCAATTTAGAGTAGGATTAGGATCTGAACCTCTGTAGTTGTGCAAATATAGATCTAAATCAGAGGAGTTTGAAGAACCAGCCTCTAATCTGGAGATTCCTCTTTCATTTTCACAAGTCCCACACTTAGAGAGAGGTTTCCATGTTGTGCAATCACACTGGGTGCTAGAGTGATCAACCTAGAAACCTGATCTGCGCATCGAGGGGTGTCTTTGTGAGCTCGCAACAACAGGTCTTATTGAACCTTGTGTTGAAATCATGTACTGACTCATTAGGATTCTTCTTGATATTTTCAAATTTTGATAGAAGAAACCTAGGGTCAGTCCTATCACCATATTGTAATCTAAATGCATTGTTCATTTCAGCCCAAGAATCAATAGAGTTATCTGGTAATGCTTTATACCAGTCCCTTGCATCCTCTTCTAAAGTGTGGAAAAACAATTTGATGTATACATCCTCATGTTCAATCTCAAAGTCTTCCATCATATTGAGAAAAATATTCAGATGTTGATCACCAGTTATAGCATTGTTTCCCTAGAACTTTGGTAGTCTGTTCCTTACATCTTGAGGTACTGCATTTGGATAACTAGCCATTCCCACAAAATTTATAGGTCCAAAGGTGTTTACAACAAATGGAGGTCTGGGTTGAGCCATATTGATTCGAGGAGGTGATATTGGGGAAAAACAAAATTGATTAGGGGTAGGGGGTCTCGAAATATAGGAGTGTAGCTTCCAAAATGGACACCCTCTAAAGGCCTAGCTTCTTGGAAATCCCTATTAACTTCTGAAAAGACAAGGGCAAGAATGGGAAGCAAACCTTTCAAAATCAAATGAAGGCCCCTCTCCAGTTGGAGAATTCAATTCCACAAAGAGGCTACCTGATTCAGAGTCACTTGAATGGCAGTCTTCAATGATAGGTCGTTCACTTTCATCAATGGAGATCCCTCTTCTTGTCTGTTGTTCTCCCACAACTCTCTAGGATTTCCTTCCTTCTGATTTTGCCTTTCCTAGCTCTAGAAATAATGTCCTAGTAGGATCCCTAGAAAAGAAAGATCTTCTTCCTTCCAGCTTTACAAATATTAGTAACAAATCTTACTTGATAGAGGTTTAGGACACTAGTCCTTATCAAAATCAAATCAATCAGGGAGTTGCCACTAAGGATTTCTACCTTAGTTGTGTAAATGTACTAAAGTATACTCTGTCATATGTCTAACAACACTTATAAACCAGAAATGAAAGCTATGACCTTCCTTTATCAAAATTTATCAATGAATACTAATGCAAAAACTTGTAGAGACTGGAAGAGTTGCATACAACACTTGTAACTTGAAACTTCATACAGGGTCAAACATAGGATAATATTTAATATAGATTTCTGGCACTTTAGAGCATATAAGAAATGTTTACAGTGGTCTCAGTATGAACTATATCTCTATGAACAAATCAGTTCTCAACAACTTTCAAAACACTCCTCGGAAATGGTGCCACTAGCATGTTGACGTGCAAAATGTATATGAACTAGAAAATGAATAAGAAAATTACTCTCAATAACTTAAAATAGTCCCCAACAATGGCACCACTACTATTAGTATCCAAATTTGTTCTCCTTTTCAACCTGGGAAGCAAGACAGATTCAACATGGATCTTAGAGGCATATAAATCATAAATATATGTCATTTTGTAGCGAGGTGGAATCTAATTGTCCCTTTGTTACTTAAATTTGTGGAGAGATGGATAAAAACTTACAAGGATGTGATCTAATGCTAGCTATTTTAGGTTGTGCCTTTCAACCAAGGTAAGAGAGCCTATTTTGTAACCTTTTTTATTGAAGAGCAATGATAAATCCTTCTTTTGCATGGGTTTTATAGAGAATACCTTGGGAAAATATGATCAACACGCTAGGTTTGACTCTCATGAGTTATCACTTCCGAGATCAAGTAGATATTTTCACAACAAGGAAAAGGTTATGAAGATATTGGAGACCCCGATTGCTTTTGTATGCTTTGGTAATAGAGATTATGCATTTGTGTGCACACAAGACAAACAAGGGTGGTATAGGTAGGATTAGTTGTTTTTTAATGAATTTTTGGTGGGAGGTGGGGCAGGGTGAACTTGATTCACCAGATCCTTGAGGAATCTTACATAATGGGAGGCTAAACAATTGGAATGCCACAAAATAGAAAGAATGTTTCTTCAACCAAAATTCATGCTTTAATGGAGGTCCAGATCAGCATTATTTCACATAATCTTTGAGATTCTATCATGAAGTCTCGAGTTAGAAAATCCAACAAAGCATCAAGATCTAAGCCAAATCATGCCTAAGGTACACCCAGAGGCTTACAAACAATCTTTGTCAACAAATGAAACAAAACTGATTTTAAATCATTTATTCCAATCCCAAATGAAAGCTCTTCTGAGAAATGGAATTGCATATGCCACTAAAATATCACAAGGATTGAGGCCCATGTGAATTCTCAAAAGACAGGCTTAGTCAAATTTTCCTCTTGGGAATTTTATTCAACCTCTAACACTCTCACCTCCAACTTCCAACCATTTGCATGAAAAAATTGTGCCATTTATAACCTTTATAATAGATCCCCTTTCTCCCCAAAAGAGAAAAAAATTAAATGCACCAGTGCTTGCCATGATTCTTTCATGATTCTCATAATCAAATATGTAAAAGTCACCAGGTGCTCGAGGGGGCATATTTCATCAAATATCTCCCACTTTCAACTCTTTCCTCTAGTAGATCACTTTTTCTTCAATTTTCCAACCACTTCTGCCCCTAATCTATCAAATTTGGCTCCTTGCATGCTTGGGAGAAGAAAAATAGAAAATATAATTGAGCACAAATGTTAGACCATTTCAATGGTGAAAGACGTCTTTCAAGATCTTCCCACCAAACTTAGATATAATAATTAACTCCCTCTCATTTTGGCATGCAGAAAAGACCAAGAAATCATAGAGACTCGTACTTCTATATGTGTTTCAGAAAAATGGGGGGAAAATTAGATTTCATACTCTCAATTTCCGTTGATCTTTACTTTTAATTTGGGTCATCCACGTGGAAGATTCAAAATTAAGAGAAAACTCAGGGGCTTCCTTTAAATGTTTAATTTTTTTAGAAAAATGGAAAAAATTCCATTTTTCTCCGCACCTCCGCCCTTGGGAAACAAGCCTGACACGCATCCAAATATGATACGAGTGGTGTTGTGCTTCCTTTTTTACTTTTGAATATTTTCTCCCAAAGGGAATTTTTCCGAATTTCCCCTGAGAGTCCGCACTTCCGCCATTGACCGGGGTAAAGGATTGACGATCTCCCTCATCAGGCTTGCAGGCAATTTTGAGATTTTAATCCTTAAGGGGTAAAATATCCAAGTTTCCTCCTATGGTCTACCTCCCTACCTCTTTAAATTTTTAAAATGCTACATGTCATCATGGCGCTCCTTGAGAATGTCCCAAAAATTTGATACCCTGAATGAGCACAAGCTTGTCATGTTTCCTGTTCTAGAAAGGTTTTCCTGAATACTTGAAGCTCAGTGGAAAGTGCCACATATCTCCTTTGGCCATTGAAAATTCCAAGAAAAATGTAAAGTTATTGGAGGCATCCACATGTCTTCATGGCACAACTTCAAGATGGTACCCAAAGTGGAGACCCTGAATGAGTGAGAGATTGCCACGTGTCTTGTTCCACCAAACTGTACTAACTGCACAGAAATTTGTCTAAGTCTAGGAAAAGTAGCAGAAGCCTCCACGTTTCCTCCAGGCACTACTCCAAGGCCAAACCAAAAATTATATCTACAAATGAGCATCGTGCCTCCACGTGGACAAATTTTGAGTTAAGTATTTTTATAGAATTTTTAAAATATTTAGCTGAGCCATGTCTAATGAAAAAATGCAACATCCCCTGTAGATGCAATATAGAAAAACAACCATTTGAGCTTGGGAATGAAATTTTCTTCAAGGATATAAAGTTTAGAAATGTTATAAGGCTCAAATATGTTCTTCAGGGACACATCAATTCATTCTTCTTCAAGTATCTAGGATAGAAACGTCAAGGATAATAAATCCTGACTATGGGAAATAAAGAGAACAAGAAAATGTGATTTTTTTAAGGAGCAGAGAGCAGGAGACTCAAAATACGAGACCCTTAGGAGAAAAAAAAAAGAGGAGACAAACATGGACCCATACATGATCTTCAACCCAGGAGCTGACTAAAAATAACAACAAAGACTGACCAAGCACAACACGGGAAGGAGAAAATGACAAAGGTTGTAAATCAATAATTTTCAAAGGCACAAATGGGGTGAGAGAATTTTGAGCACCAACATGTGAATTAGGTAAAGGGTGTAGGTGTGATAGATGTGGTTGGGAATTGGGTAGTAGGTAATAGGTGATTTGAGGTGGTTGAGTCTTGACAAGGTTGTGTTAGATAATGCAAGTGAGAGATTAGATGAGGATGTGGGAAAAAGTACCACCCTTAGTAATATAGATGTAGCCTAGCGTGGCTTGTGGAGGAGTGGGAGCACATGACCAATGTGGGACTTAGTGTGATTCAATGCTATAGGAATATTACCTAGGATCATAGTTTGATGGTCACTCTCATCAACAGATGGCATTTCGCAACCAATACCTTTTACCTACTGACGGGTGAGATGACCATCACCTTGGAGGATGCATATAGGATCATGTGGCTTCCTATTTTTGGGGAGAAAATATATTCCATTTAGTATAAGGCATTAGTGTAGCCGATAGTGGTTGTATTTTGTGAGGTGATGTGCGAGATGAGGTATCATAATGCGAGTCTCACTTATGGAGATATATATGTAGCCTATCCAAAGGAGACTAGGATATATGTGATCATGATGGTGACAGTTGGTCATTTTACATTACAAGATTCGAGAGGGTGGTAGGTTTCCATAAGCAGCGATGTGGGTTGATAGGATATGATCGAGGATCGGATATGATTTTTTTGGAGAGCTATGGGCCTATGAGAGATTGAAGAGATTTGGTGTGTTGTACTTATTTATTACATCTGTTGGTAATACAAACACATCGTGTGTGTTTTCCCAGTTTGTTTGCAATGAAATGATTGGTTCTAGGGAGGATTTCTCAGATCTAGTTTAAGATTATGGGTACTAGTCACTAAATAGCTAAGGGTGGCAAGGGACACATCTAATGTGTCATACCACATGAAGCAATTAGAGGGCCTTTTTACAGTTAATACTATGTGGAGAACATATGTGGACTATCCATCCTATAGAGGCATGGTTGAGGAGTTAGAGGAGCTCAACTAATGAGATGGATACAAAGGTGACAGGATCGGGAACATGAGATGATACCTTTAGATAGGGTTAGATGGTAGTTTGGATTATGGAAAGAATTTCCCCCACCTTTCCCATAGTACCAAAGAGATGAAATGGAGACATGTCCAAGTGTTGAGACGGGGCTAGATGAGTACGTGGTAGATATATAGATTGATGATGTGGGTTTCACAGTGATGGATACAAATAGTGGTGGGTGGATCAGCTACGAGAGGCACCGTTAAGCCTAGGAAAACCAGATTTAGCCACTATCATAGTACAAAGGGATACTTTACAGTGGTCTGGTTCCTATGTCTAGGCACAAATTATAGTGTTAAAGGGAAACTCACGGGATCGGTGACACAAGTAACCACGTTACAAGCTTCGGTGGTGGTCGTATAGGCCCATGCAACATAGAGACGGGCACTGCATAGGGTAAAGATGGGGATGGAGGATAGGTGGACTCTTGATGGCCATAGGTGGCTGGTTTATAGGCTTAATTAGCCACTACAAAGGCTCGGGATGTGGCATTACAAGCCGGGTTGTATTACAGTACATGTACCCCAATAGGCCCAAGGATAGGGTCTCATATTATAGGCACATACACTAGGACAAAGTCCTATGGAACACATAGGAGGGCATGCCACGGGAAAAGGAACATGATGTAGTAAGACCCATGTCACCACCAAAGACTATATCAATGGCAAGGTTCAAGGATGCTTCGACCAAGGCTTGCTAGTATCATGATCACCTAACGAATGTCAAGTATAGATGTTCCCTCATATGCCGAGCATAGATCTTAGTAGCGAGGAAGTGAGTCAATGATATCTAGGACTCACATTTAAGGGAGCATAGGGGGTGGTCGAGCCCTTGGATAGGGCCGGGGTGATTTTATGCATTCTTGGAGGCTAGGTGAAAGTGAGGGCTAGGAGGAGATTAGGCGAGGCACATGGAGGGTGAAGAGATGCTGACAAGGTGGCTAATAGGTAGGGAGGAGGAGACAAGTAAGACTAGTCATGAGGATATCAGGTGAAGTTAGGTTTAGTCACTATATGTGTGACATTGTATGATCATTGTGATTTTTATTTATATATTGGTATGTGTGACGAATACGTGAGATTGTATATGAGAGTTTTGAGATACTGGTATGTATTTATATCTATGTATATATGTATTGATACATAGACTCTCCCATTTATATAGATTATGATGTTGACTAGATGGATGATGTACTAGTTTTAATTTCCATTTTTATTATGTATTCATGGAAACTAGGTGAATTAAGCATTATTGAGTCAAGGTAATTTAGGCATGATCAAATTTAGGTCATTTAGGCATGATGAAATCAAGGTGATTTAGGTATTCAAGGTCATGTAGGCATGATGGAGTCAGGTATATGCATGGTGGAGTCAAGGTCATGTAGGCATGATTGATTTTAGGTTATTTAGGCATGGTCATGTCTAGTTTATTTAGGTATGATTGATTTTAGGTGACTTAGGCATGATTTGGTAATGTAGGCATGATGAAGTTAGGTATAGGCATGATATGGTCATGGTTTTTTTAAATTTAATTTCCAAGTTATTATTCTTATGGAAAATAAATGATGATGTATATGTATGTTGTGGTGTAAATGTCCAAATATTGGATATTAGGGAAATGTGAAATGAGTGATTTATGATATGGTGATGTTATAAAATGCTAAATATGCATATTTTAATGATTGCGTAATTTCCAAGTTTTGTGTAAAAATTTAAACTAAGGTAGAATGTGAATATAAAGGGTGAAAACTGGTTAGGAGAAATAATGGCTGAGCTAACCTCTAAGGGCTTCATGCCCTTGGAGTACTACCTACATAGCCTCGGTGAAAAGGGGCCTCAAGCCGATGTAGTTCTCCCATAAGCTAGGGAAGAATATGATGAGGTAGAGGAATGGGTTGGTAGGTTTTTAGGCATGATTGATTCTAGGTCAGTAAGGCATGGTTGATTTTATGTTGTTTAGGCATGGTGGAGTCTAGGTCATTTAGGCATGATTAAAATTAGGTCAAATAGGCATGGTTGTTGTCTATGGTGAATAGATATGGGTGATTTTGGTGGAAAAATAATTCCTAACATGTAGGTGTTGAAGGTCTAGTCCTGTAAATGAGGATCAAGAAGTAAGAAAATAGGTGAACGCTTAGATGAGACAAAAATTTCATCTAATTGATAAGAACCCTAACGAGTCTATCATACCAAAAATTGGATTATGAACAGAATACCCTAAAATGCATTACATGATTGACTATTCTATGGGTGAAGAAGGTCACATGATCACAAAATGTCACATTTATGACACATCCATTGAGTAGGTGGAAGGATATAAAGGTAAGACGATGAGGTGAAAGAATTTTGGTTTAGCATAACCTAGTGTGTGACAACATGCCTTTTTGGAAAGATACCTAAGATCAAAATATGAAATTCCATGAAAAATAAGTTACCTTTTTCCTTTTACTATTTTTTTATAGACTGATCGATGTGGGAAGTTTATATTGGATGAGTAGAGTATCTCCTTGACTTCTTCGTGAAGCTAATTGATGCAGGAAACTTAAGAATATTTTTATATTATTTTTGCCAAAATAGTCTTCTTTGTGTGATAGACTATGTAGAGTATGGCTAGTTTTGTATAGCTATCCTTTGAGGGAGTAGTCTATTTATAACATCAAGATAGAAAGATTAAATGTTCTTTTTGAGGGAGTCCTTATTTTGCGAGAATTTTGACTCAAGGAATTTGAATTTGAAAATCTCGTATATTTTTTTGAATTGTTTTTGAACTTTTGGGTCATGTAAAAAACAATGGAGAAGGATAGGCTCATGTTATGAAGATGAAACCATAACGTATGAGGGTTAGCTATGAAATATGGGTTTTAAGTGATGAACGAACAAGGGATTCCATATTGGAACAAACTAAATTTTCCTTTAGAATCATGCCATGTGTGTAGAGTCATGGTGCTCATATTAAAGATAAGACCGAAAAGTGATGGGTAATCACATGAGTCTTGTTTAGTCGTTGATGCTTAAAATAGGTAAGTGGAAAGTGAATGGTGCTCAATGGAAAAAAATTTATAGACATAAGGTGATCTAATACTTGATTCAACAATAAAATGTTTGAAGATGAAAGGCATTCGGGGGCTCGAGGTTTGGGTTTACTTTCGAGTGAAGACAAATAATAAGAACCGATCCATAGGTATGAGTAATGATATCGGTCCAAGCCAACTAGGAGAAATTTTTCCCATTTACTTTTCTCCTCTTTGTTACATGTTTATTTTCCTTCGAGGAAGAGTTCGTTGATATGGAAGGTTCATTCTTGGACACATTTAAAGTAGGCATGTTTGATACGTTTTTGTAGATTTTGAGGTAATCAAGAGCATTGAGATGATGTTCATCGAATAACTCGAGTTGTGATAAATGATTTTGGAAAAAAATCATCGTTGTAAATATCTTTGAGTGAGATACAAAGAGATGGTATTTTGGTTTTGAGAGGCGGGAAATCCTCTATACCTTAGACTAGAGAGAAAGGTGTGGCGGGACTAGAGGTACAAGTACTAGTACGATAAGCCCATAAGGAAAAAGGAATGTGGGTATGCCAATCCTTTCCAAGTATAGTAACTAATTTCATAAAAATATTGTTTAAGTTTTTTTTTTTTGTTTATTCAAATTGGCCATTTTTGAAGGATAGTAAGGTGATGAAAAACTAAGTTTAATGTTGTGAGAATCACGAGTTTTCATAGGATTTTTATTTTGAATTTTTTTACATTATCAATGATAAGGTGGTGAGGAACACCAAAGAAAAATATAATGTTATGATTGATGAATTCACATATTTTATCATCTTTCATAGAAATGAGAGGCATGAATTTCACCCATGTAGACTATTATTCAATAACAATAATAATCTATTGATGACGTTGCGAAGAATGAGGATTAAGCTCTCCGACAAGATCCAATCCTCATTGAGAGAAAGGCCAAAGATATCATGTGACCTATAAGGCATGACTAGGGGTGTGATGGAGATTAGTATGTTGTTGAAATTTCACACAACACTTGAGATTGTCACAATAATCACGGTTTATGGTTGGCGTAATAGCCTAGGAAGACAATGTGTTTAACAATAGCTAAACCACTTAAATGACCCTCACAAATCCCAATGTGAACTTCCTTGATGGTGTAGGGAATTTTAGAACTTGTAAGGCATCATAAGAGGATAATGTAAAAACCATGTGTATAAAGAATATCACCCATAATGACATAGCTAGATACACTTTTGAGAAAGGATCATTGTCCATTGCAAGTAAGATATTGAAATATAATGGAGAGGGAAAGGTATTAAGAAAATTGCCTATAAAAAAGGTTACGTGGGTCCATTTCAATGGTTTTAACAAGGTTGATGTCTCAAAATAGATAAGAAGGTGATTACAACCTTTTTACTGTGAAAAATATTTTTAAGTCAGAGGGCAAAGTGGGGATTTGAGAAGAAAGACAGGCCATGGTGTCCACAAATTTATTAGTGGAATGCAGGGTGGTTTGAAGTTTAGAACAGTCAAAGGTAGTAAAAGTATATTAATATGATGATTATACTTTTGAAGTATCTCATTACGACACTTTGGTATATACAATTAACTTAGTATCCAACATGTTGAGAATTTCCAAAGATATTAATTGATTTAATGTCTAAGGCTCGCGGTTTGAATGCCTAACACGAGTACTTCATATTTGGAAATATTGTTAGTACAATAAAAATCTAGTTTGAAAGATAATGGCATAAACTCACCACAAAGAGGAATGAGGAAAACACTCGACACCACCCCAAGTGACATTTGGAACCATCAAAGAATAAGGTCATATGGAAAATTGTATCATCCGTAGAGATGGTAGCAATAGATTCATCGGGAAATCAAAGTTAGATGATTTATTTCTAGAGAGAGGTGTGTCGTGAGTTTTTCTAGAATGGTTTTTCCTTTGAAAGATTTTTGATTGGTGAATTGAAGGTCTAGTTTTGCAAGAAGCATGATCCAACATACAACATGTTGATGTCGGAAGGGCTTTGCGTACATGTAATGTAAGGGGTCAATATATGTGATAACAAAAGTTTTTGGTTGAGTGGAAAATGATGAAGTTTATCGGTGACAAAAATAAGGCTAAGGAAAGTTTTTCAACATGAGTATATCTAGTTTTTAGTCTAAAAACATACAACTTATATAATAAACCATTTGTTCCCTATGTTTCTCATCACGATGAGTGAAAATGACACCTGGGAATGATCGTAACAAAACATTAAAGGTAAAATTGTTGGTCATCCTTAGGGGAATGAGAATAGGTTGTTAAAGGAGGTATTTATTTAAGGCATCGAAGGCCTTGTGGCATTCATAATCTGATTTGAAGGAGACATCCTTTTTAAGAGATAATGAAATGGATGGCGGTGGTTGAAATACTTGCAAAATAAAATGATGAATAGATTGAAACTTACATTACAAACAAAAAAGTTGACAAAGATTATTAGGTGGATGCATTACAAGAATAGCCTTGATTTTAGCGGGATCAACTCAATGCCACACAAAAAAAATAAAACTAAGGATATTGTTAGAGATAATAATGAATACACACTTCTCGATTAAAGGTGGACACAATACTTGATGACACGGTTGAAGATGACCTTAAGGAATGTAAGGTGTTCAACCCAATGTTTGGATTTGGTGAGAAGATCATCAATGTAATATTCAAACATGTGATGCATATTGTCATGAAAGATATAAGTTATGGCTCATTGATATGTAACACCAATGTTTTTAAGACCAAAGTGCATGACACGATAGTAGAAGGTCCCCCAAAGAGTGATGAAGGTGGTTTTTTGTTGATCTTTTGGGGTGAGTAATATTTTTTTATAACTTGAGAAACCTTCCATGAGTGATAACATCTCGTGGCTAGTGGTGAGATCAACTAGCTGGTCAATACTAGGTATAGGAAAGTCATATTTAGGGACAGTAAGTTCAGGTCACTAAAATCCATACAAATGCGGAGTCTCCATGTCACTTTTGTGACATGAACAATGCTATAGATCCATTTTGGATAATCAATGGGTAGGATGAAGGAAACTGAAAGAAGGTGTTAGAAGTCTTCTTTGACAAGAAGGACAATATGTGGATGCATTTTCCGCAACTTTTGATTCATGGGTTTGGGTTCGGGAATAGTTATGATATTTTGGACCGAGAATGTTTTGGTCAATCTTTGGGCATATTAGTGTAGGAACAAGAAAAATAATTTCTATGATCCCAAAGGAAAGAAGTAAAATCTTATTGTTCAATTAACATCTATAGATTGGCCTAATTTTAGAATGTACGAGTCATCATGAGTGTGAATATTGATTTCAATGGTCGATTCATTAAACATGTTTTTCTTCTTAAGGTAACAAGTGGTAAATATAAGAATCTTCCACACCAAGGTAGGTGATAATATATGCATCTTCCTGACATTGAATGATGTTAATAGAAGGTGTATTGTCATTGATCATGTCGAGGATACGGAAGGGAAGGAAGAGGGAGATTTTTCATCTTGTTAATAATTTAGAGGTGCTGGGGAAATGTTGTTCATGAAATCAACAATTAGGATGAATGGATTTTGGATCCATAGACTTTATAGGTGAAGGTGGTGAAGTTGGTGAATGAGGCAGAGAAGTTTTATCATCCTCAATGAGTTCTACTTGGGCCTTCTTGGGAGATAGTTTGGAAAATCCAATACCACTATGGTCATCACGCTTATGAGTGGTGAATGGGATGACAATATAGAAAAATTGTTCATAGAAACAAAATCCAAATCCCTTCCAAGCACAACAATGGAGGAAGGTGTGTGTGAAGTGGCAGTTTGTGAAATATTGGAGGTCGGAGGAAAATCATCGAGTTTAGGAAGGTGGCTCGGGAGTGTAGGTAAAAGCATTGATTACCCCATATGTTAAGTTTGTGTGAAGGTGGGGAGGAACGTAAGAGAAGAACTCACCTATGTGGTTGTAATTACGGGGTGTTGGTGAAGTTTACCATAATCTTGAGGAATAAGGAATGTGTGAATATTATAAAGGTGGTACTCCCCCAAAGTGAGACATTGAAAAAAACCTTTTAAGGGATTGTTAGTTAATATGTGGGTAGCCGAAGAGATGAATTACATGATAGTGGGGTAGAAGAAGAATTAGTTTGTTAAGAAATAGATGGGTTGGTGGATGGGTCAGATGTAGAGGTGGTGACAACATTGGGAATATATGATTTAGGTGTGGAAGAGGTAGTGGCAACATTGGTGGATGGGGCCATGGGTGAAGGAGAGGTAGTAGCGGTGGTTGATTCATTAACTAGTATAAGGACATTATTAGGTCAATACAACATCTTATAGGTCTTAAATGGGGAAGGGTCAACTGGAATGGTATAGTTATGTCCTTAATGTTCAAATTTTAAACAACGGTGTAAGGTTGAAGGAACACAACCCATGCCATGGATCCAATGTCATCCAAGCAAAGAGGTTGTCTTTGGAATTCCCTCTCTAAGACATAGAATAATTCCAAAATGGTATGGGGGCCACACGAATGTGAAGAATAATGGTGCTAAGTTTGGAAGTGATGGCATCACTAAATGAATGCAACATATACGGGTTATTATCCATGTAATTAGCGAGGATGCATATTTAGTTGTATGCATGGGATAAAATGATGTTTATATCGACACCAACATTGATCATAACGTGTCAAACACATATATTATCAATGTAGATATAAATGAATAGGGTGGTATTAGGATCATCTAATTAGAGAGGTATAATCTCGTCGTTAGAGAAACTGAGAGAAACTACTTGATGAGTGGTAGTGGGTGCAAAGGAAGGGGATGAAGTGGTGAGAGAGGCCACATGGTGAGGAGTGATAATGGATTCCACAAGAGTAAGGTCATTAAGTAAAACCTCAATGGTTTCAGAACCTCCATGAGGCCCTGTTGATGAGACTCAGAGGTTTGGACAAGGTCATACAAATAAATTTTGAGAGGAGATTGGTGTAATTATTTAATCATTATACGATGGGTGACCCCATCAGAAATAGGGTATGTGGGTCCACGGATGGTGATTTTCGGTGCAGGTGCAGATGATATATTGGGTAAAAGAGTGGCGAGATATGCTTTGGGTATTTTCTCCTTTCCTTTTTTTTTCGGGGTGCGAGTGGAAATTTTAACCATAGTAATATGGGGTAAAGGAGAAATTGAGTCGTGATAGGTGTAGTGACAAGATGGGAAAAAGTATGGTGAGGGAATATAGTGGTTTTGTGAAAATAAGGCAATGCATTGAAATTTTGGCATAGGTTTTTCTAGCTCTCTTATGCGAACCATATATATCTTGAATGTTAGAGGAGGATAAAAGGGTGGTGGAGTTGGAGATGATAGCTATTGAATTGGTAAGGAACGAGGATGTGTGGTGATAGGTAAAGGTAGAATAGTTTCATCATCTAGAAGATCATCATTTTCAAATTTTTCTTTGTGAGGACATAGTTGGAGAAGAAGATTCTTAAGAGCCTTAAGATTTTCCACATAATTCTGACACCCAATGGTAAACGTAATTTTTTTATCATCAAACCCTTATGGTTTAGGTGCGAGTGGGTCGTAAGGACTAAGTTGTGGCAAAATGATGACAGTGGTCTTGAAAAGGTTATCTAAGATGTTGGTGTAAGACCCTACCAACAGATCGAATGTGAGGTAAGTGTGGGTCGAGATGGAAGTGTTGGTGATTTTTGTGGGAGAGGCACCATGAGAGGTGAAATAGGATGTTGAGTAAGTTTGACCACCTGTTTAGTAAGTAGTATGGTTTTATGTTTCGATTGTACCTACTTGGGAAAAGATGTAGAAAATGAACTAGCGCTTGAAGGTATCATAGGTTTAAAAAACACATTGGAGGGTAGTGTATTTTTACTTTGGTTGTACCTCCTGGGTAAAGGTGAAGAAGGAGTGTGTGATGTAGAAGGGAAAGCATATGTCGAAGGGGATGGGTTAGCCAAGGTGATAATGAAATTGCAGTGAAGGTTATGGGAAGATCCAAGGTGGAAGGTGATGAGACCATAAATTAGCGATAAAATACCGTTATTTTTCCTTCCATGTTACCTTCGAAAGTAAATTTAAATGTAATCTAGGAACTTATCATTTTCTTAAGACAAAATATAGCATATATATCTTATTCATTCTTTAGAAATATTTTTTAATCTATTTTTTTGACTAATACTATTGATTATTTGGGAAAAGATGCAAAGTCTTGTGTATGCAAGCTATAAAGGAAAAATAGTACTAGTATTGGGAAAAATGGAACTGATCATGAAAATTACATCTAAACTCAAATATGGTTTCATATTCAGATTTCTCTCAAATAATTATGCAATTTCAAAAAAAGAATCATCTCAATCCGAGATCGCATGCAAAATTTATATATATTTTTAAGTTAGCTCTAGAACTCCCGATTTAGTTCTAGAACTCACTAATTTTGTTCTGGAACTCACAGGTTTTGTTCTGGAACTCATAGATTTAGTTTTAGAACTCACAGATTTAGCTACGGAACTCGCAGGTTTAGTTCCAAAACTCATGGATTTAGTTCTAGAACTTGAAGATTTATTTCTAGAACTTGCATCAATAAAATAACATTTATTTCTTGATCTTGTAATTCATATATTTATATTTTCAAGTAATTAAAACAGTTGACAAAACCGCAAGGTATAACATGACAACTAGTTCTAGAAGTTACAATTTATGGAAAAAAGATATTTAGTTCAGGAACTTGCAGACTTAGTTTTGGAACTTGCATAAAAGGAACAACAACTTTAATTTCATAAATTTCATAAAAGGAATGATAGCGTTAGCTTCATAACCTGCATCAATGGAATGAAAATTTTTGAGGGATTGTGAAAAATTAAAGAATCTAATGGAAAATATGAGAGAGGTTTTTTTTCATAGCAATGTCTTTAATATAAAACTCATTCATATTTTCTACAAGTTTTAACAATGAAGAGAAATCTAACTTTTAGTGAGCTACGATCGGAGGAAAAGTGTATTAAATGAGCACTAAAATTTCCATAAACAAAAATAGAAAAGTCAACAGAAAATCGAGAGAGGTTTCTGGTCATAGAAAGGTTTTTAACAAAAATATCATTCATATTTGCTACAAGTTTTATCAATGAAGAGAAATATAACTTTCAATGACTGTAGTCGAGGAAAAATTGTATTAGATGAGTACTAAAGGTTTCATAAATAGAAATAGAAAAGTCAAAAAAAAAAATCAAAGAGAGATTTTTTTACATAGAAATGTGTTTAGCAAAAATTTCACTTGGATTTGCTACGTGTTTTACTTGATGAATTTTAGTGAACTACGATCGAGGAAAAAGCATATCGAACAAGCGTTAAAGGTTCCACAATAAAAACAACAAAGTCAAATGGAAAATCCGGGAAAGGTATTCGGTAAAAATTATCTTTTGAGGAAAAACTTCTTCCAATAATATAGGAGAATAAAATAATTGTGATTCTTGTTACGAGAAAGAAATGAGAAGATTTGGGAGCAAATCTTCCTAAAATAAATAAGATAAGACTTCTGCTCCAATAATATATCTTTCTCCATATTTTGTGGACATGGAGATCTTAGTTGTTAGGATTAGAATAAAGATAAGATCAGATTGTATCTCCTAAAATAAGGATTTGGTTGGATGCATAAATTATAAATGCAACCTTCCACACTCAGATATGTAATGTTTACTACCAAGAAATGAATATGTTCTTTTCTCTCCAATATTTTGTAGCTCGAGTTAAGATGTCGAAGCATAGTTTAAATCATCTTCCAAGGAATGATTCAACTACTCATTCTAATGAAGATGGATCTGTATATTTTGTTTTTATTTTGTAATAATTTTTGTTTATTTATTTTTCTGTAATCATCCTCTTATTGTGTTATTCTTCTCTTTGTATTGTAGCAAGATCATGTTGTAAACTGTAGGTTTTTCATTTAATTTTATTTATTTCTAATTCAAAATTTTCAATTTATGAAAGTGTGTTTTATTCTTGCAAGTTTGATTTCCTTTATGCAAGTGTGTTTACATTTCTGCAAGTGTGCATTTAAATTTCCGCATGTGTGCTTTCAATTTATGCAAGTTTGGATTGTGTTTAAGGGAGTTGCTTTCCAAGATATTCTTCTCTTAATGCATACAACCATCAAAAACCAACCCTGGATTGACATTATCAATGGCAAGTGTTGACAACCCTCATCATTTTGGCACTATTTCGGGGACATGGTGTTATTAGGATATTTTAAGTTTCGTAAAAGAATATTCTAGTGATAGTAGAATACCTTTAGCAAATTTTGTGACAAGAAATATTTTGTACGTTCTTTCTTTAGAATTTTATTTCTTGAAAGTAGATTAAAATTTCATTTATGAAACTAGGAATATTAGATAGTAAATATTTATCTCCCCACAAATTAAGTCTATGTATAAGAAAATGACTGTGATGTTTGATCAAGAAGGTATAATGGTATGAAAAAAAATTCGAGATCGGGAAATGGTAGAGTATGATATTGAATCTAGAAGTATATCTAGTTGATAAAATATCATATTTCATTCTTGATAATCACCACCATTTCCCCTTGTATTAATTAACAGCTCAGTGATATTATTACACATAACCTTAGTCAAAAACTAGCTTATCCAGTTTGTAATAATGAAGTGGTAACATTTCTAATTAACTCCATCCGTATTCAAGGATTTCATTAAAGCCAGAATAAAACCCACTCATAATAAATGCACCCATCCAAATTAGTTTTTATCTCATAATAAACTTCAATCCTTGTACCATATCCATTAGAAAAATTGGTTTTCATGTCATTCAATTTCTTCATTTTTGATATGCTTTTATAACATGAAGAAACAATTATTATGGATATCAAGACATGCACTTTTTTTGTGCTAACATGCATAGGAATTTCCAAATTTGTTCTTGGTACCATCATGTAGATTTTTGTGCACCAACGGTATCAACCAAGGAGTAGTTTGGAGGGACCCATGGATACATAACACAATCCATCTCCTAAGATCACTAGTTTGGGCTTTGAAGATTACTATGGTGATTCCGATAATGCACAATTCAAGTTGGGATTTGAAAACCTAGAAATTATCTACACAAATTTTGAAAATATTCTTGGAGTTACTAAGTATGCAAAGAGGTTTTTATGATATCTTAGACATTGCTTCTTAATTTACAAAATTTTCACTTTGATGAATATATTCTTATGATGAATCAAATTTTTCACTAATCCTTCTCATGTTATCATTTCAACAAAAAAATCAAAAATTTTTTATTGGAAAATTAGCTTGTTGGCCAATCAAAGACAAAAAAATTGATTGGAAAACCATCTTGTTGGCCAATTAAAGACAAAAACAAAATACAACTCTTCTTCAAAAGCAATCAACTGTTACCTGGTGGCTTCCTTCTTGGCACTATTTGACCATGTTAACAATATGATGACAAGGACAACTAGATGTATGATCAAGTTATTTTGTTCTACTATTTTATTTTTAAGTTTTCTTGTAAGTTTTTTTATGACATCTAAATCCACTTTTAAGATCTCCAAGGAAGGAAAGATAAAATTCATATCTCCCCTACATACAAATATGAAAATATATACACCTCTTTGAAATCAAACTTCTAGATTCTAATTTATGGGAAAGCATAAATAAACAACATGCATGCGCTTAGGTTTGGTAGAGAAAAAGAATCACAAGGCATGCATTTTGATTTTAAATATTGAAGATAGCAGAAGGAGATCCACACAAGAAACTATTGTACAAGAAAGAAAATAAAAAATAAAGAAGGATATCCACACAAGAACCTGTTGTACAAGAAAGAAAATAAAAAATAGCAGAAGGAGATCCACAAAAGAACTTGTTGTACAAGAAAGAAAATCAAAAACAGTAGAAGGAGATCCACATAAGAACCTGTTGTACAAGAAAGAAAATAAAAAATAGCAGAAGGAGATCCACACAAGAACCTTATATACAAGAAAGAAAATCAAAAAAAAAAAAAAGAATAAGATCCACACAAGAACCTGTTATACAAGAAAGAAAATAAAAAACAACAAAAGGAGATCCACACAAGAAGTTGTTGTACAAGAAAGAAAATAAAAAACAACAGAAAGATATCCACATAAGAACCTCCTGTACAAGAAATAAAATTAAAAATAGAAGAAGGAGATCCACATAAGAACCTACTGTACAATAAAGAAAATAAAAAATAGTAGAAGGAGATCCACACAAGAACATGTTGTACAAGAAAGAAAATTAAAAATAGAAGAAGGAGATCCACACAGAACTGTTATACAAGAAAGAAAACAAAAAAGAATATCCACATAAGAACTTTTTGTAAAAGAAAATAAATCAAAAAAAAGAAGGAAATCAACACAATAACCTATTGTACAAGAAAGAAAATCAAAAACACCATAAGTAAATCCACACAAGAACCTGTTGTAAAAGAAAGAAAATAAAAAAGTAGAAGGAGATCCACAAGAGCATGTCCTTAAGCTATATATGGAATGCATACATGCATAAGCTCAATATGGAGAAGAATCTAAGAAGAGGAGATGATAATATAATGCATGAGGACATGCATAAGATTAAGTGTGGGGCAATGATGAGATGATAAATTAGCCATAAATTGTCATTATTTTGTCCTTCCAAATTACCTTTGAAAGTGGATTTAAATGTAATCTAGGAACTTATAGTTTTCTTAAGATATAATATAGTATATATATCTTGTTCATTCTTTATAAATATTTTGTTATCTATTTTTTTGACTAATCCTATTGATTATTTGGAAAAAGAAGCAAAGTCTTGTGTATGTAGGCCATAACGAGAAAGATAATGATAGTATTGGGAAAAATGGAACTGATCATGAACAATAAATATAAAATCAAATATGATTTCATATTAATATTCCTCTCGAAAAAATATGCAAGTTCAAAAATGAATCATCTTAATCCAAGATCACATGCAAAAGTTATAGGTTTTTTAAATTAGCTCCAAAACTCCCAAATTTAGTTCAAGAACTCACATGTCTAGTTCTGGAACTCACACATTTAGTTCCAAAAATCACACATTTAGTTCTAAAATTCATAGATTTAGTTCCGGAACTTGCATATTTAGGTCCGGAACTTGAATCAATAAAATAACATTTAGTTCCAGAACTTGCAATTCGTATATTTATATTTTCAAGCAATTAAAATAGTGGACAAAGATGCAAGGTATAAAATGACAGATTAGTTCGGAACTTTTAATTCATGGAAAAAATAGATTTAGTTTTGGAACTTGTAGATTTAGTTCCGGAACTTACATAAAAGGAATGACAACTTTAGTTCTAGAACTTGCATAAAAGGAATGACAACATTAGCTCCGAACTGCATCAATGGAATGACAGTTTTTGAGGAATTGTGAAAAATCAGAGAATCTAATGGAAAATATGAGAGATTTTTTTGTTCATAGAAATGTGCTTAACATAAGACTCGTTCAAATTTGCTACGAGTTTTATCAATGAAGAGAAATCTAACTTTCGGTGAGTTGCGATCGAGAAAAAATGTATCGATGAGCATTAAAAGTTCCATAAATAGTAAACCTGAAAAGTCGAACGGAAAATATGAGAGAGGTTTTTGTTCATAGAAATGTGTTTAACATAAAAATGATTCATATTTTCTATAGGTTTTATCAATGAAGAGAAATCTAATGTTCGGTGAGCTGTAATTTGAAGAAAAAGTGTATCGAGATGAGCACTAAAAGTTCCATAAGAAATAGAAAATTCAAATGGAAAATTAGAGAGAGGAATTTGTTCATAGCAATGTATTTAACAGAAATTTCATTCATATTTTCTAAAGGTTTTAAAAATAAAGAGAAATCTAATTTTTAGTGAACTGTAATTTGAGGAAAAGAAAATCGAACAAGCATTAAAAGTTCCACAATCAAAAACAATAAAGTCAAATGAAAAATTTGGGAAAGGTATTTGGTCAAAATGATATTTTGAGGAAAAACCTTCTTCCAATAATATAGGATAATGAAGCCATTGTGATTTTTGTTACCAAAAGCAAGGATAATATTTAGGAGCAAATCTTCCTAAAACAAACAAGATAAGACATTGACTCCAATAATCTATCTCTCTCCATATTTTGTGGAGATGGAGATCTTAGTTGTTAGGATTAGAATAAAGATAAGATCAGATTGTATCTCCCAAAATAAGGAGTTGGTTAGATTCCTAAATTATAAATGCAACCTTTCACACTCATATATGTAATGTTTTACTATAAAAAATTAATTTGTTCTTTTCTCTCCAATATTCTATAGTTCTGAGTTAAGATCTCAAAGCATGGTTTAAATCCTTTTCCAAGAAATGATCCGGCTATTCATTCTAAGGAAGATGGATCTATATATTTATGTTTTTATTTTGTAATAATTTGTGTTTATTTATTTTTCTATAATTATCTCTTGTTGTTTTGTTCTTCTCTTTGTATTGTAATATTCAGTCTATTGTAAACATGTAGGTGTTTCATTTAATTTTTTTTTTTTCCAATTCATAAATTTCAATTTATGTAAGTGTTTTTTATTCCTGCAAGTTTGATTTCCTTTATGTAAGTGTGTTTACATTTATGCAAGTGTGCATCTAAATTTATGTATGTGTGCTTTCAATTTATCCAAGTTTGGATTGTGTTTAAGGGATCTGCTTTCCAAGATATTCTTCTCTTAATGCATACAACCATTGGACACCAGCCCTGGATTGAATTTATTAATGGTGTTAATTGACAACCATCATCAGAAGGTATTGGTTGAAGAGAAGACCATATCATAAGAGATGATGAGGTCTGGAAGTGTTGTGGGTATAGATGGTAAAAAGGATGCAAGTGACGGTGATGACATACGGTGTGTAGGTAATTTGGTGTAATAGAGGATCATGATGAGGAGGTGAGCTACTACATTTTTGAATTACCTTGGGTAGGAGGTTGTTTGGCCAAGGTTGATGGTTGAGGTCATAGGATAGATGGAAGTGGTGAAGCTAAAAGAGGGGTAGTAGGAAAAGTTGGTGTATGCGGCTATGAGATTGGTTCTTACTCTTAGAATTGGGATATTCTTTATGTGGGCTTATGAGGATGTGGCTAAATCCAATTTGATAGGATGATGTACTTAGATTGATGTTGGAATGACTCCCAATGTTGCAATGGGTGCGGATGCGAATGAAGGTATAGGTGCGGGTAAGGCTTTAGGCATAGGAAAAAGTTTGTTAGTTGGTAAAGGTTTAGGTGTGGGAAAGGGTGATGAAGAAGAGGTCGCTACAACTTGCATGAGCATGGTTTGTTTGATTGTCTAAAACAACTTTGGATAGATCGTGGAAGCATCAACAAACATCATTTACATCGAGTTGAGAAAGGTAGCGAAGGTGTCTCGAAGCATGGAATTGTCAACAAAATCCAAGCGGTCATCCAAGCATGAAAATGACACCATTATAGGAGAAGATGATGGTGATTTTGTAGTAATCAATATAAATAATATCTATGAGACAAGGAAATGGTCATCCTCCAATTACTGTGGTTAAAATATACGAGAGAAAATAAACAGGATCCTTGAAAGACAATGGAGAGTTGTCACTAATAGGAAGGGGCACCTCTAATGGATCCACTATGAATAGGGGAGATGATGAGTAGGATGAGGTAAGTTATTTGTTTGGTGAAGAGGAAGGTAATCATGACTCTCCGTGGGTAGGAGATTTAATATTATAGGTTTTATGTCGGGTTGAGAGGCATATGGGGAAAGCGCATCAACAAATATGGCGGACTCCTTGGGTGAAGGGGAAGATAACGAGAGACTTCTCTATGGGTAAAGGAGCATATGGAATAGGTTCCTCCATGGATGAAGGAGCTCATGTAAGAATCTCCTCAATATAGGGATCAAGAGGAAACTATGGACGGGCTTGTATGATGTCGAAAACAACATGAACCTCATGAATGTTATTGTCATTGGTAGAAGGTTCATTGGTTTGGTTAGATGACAAGGTATGATTAGGTAATGGATTCTTAAAGAAATGAAGATTCGATTAGGCGGCGTGTTAAGGTCATCCATGATGAGATCTCCACTATTTAACATTTCTTGGACATTTTTTTTGAAAGTTATACAATAAATGTTGCTCTGATCTGTAACGTGATGATAGTTGCAGTAATCATTTTATTTGTACCATGTGGGCATATGATGAGAGGTGTTAAAACTAGTATGTGGTTTGACTAGAGAAAGAGTAAGTGCTTCGAGTTTTAGAAGTTTTTCTAAAACTGAAGAGTAGGGTTCTCCTATTAGAGTGTATTTTTGTTGCTCCTACTTGAACTAAAAAGCTTGAACAAGAGAAAAGTTGGAAGAAGAATTTGATTCATTTGATGGGTGAGATGGGCTAGCTTTCAAAACTACCACGTGGGAAGATCCTTTTGCTTTAGAACAGTTCTTTTGGGGTTTGGAAGAGGAAGAGATATCATTTGATTTAAATGAAACATTTTTTTATGTAATTATATCTTCTTCTCTTAAATGGTGCAAATTTCAAGTTTTCAATCCATAGTGAATGCCTCGTCAAACATGTGGAAGGTTTGAAATTTGAGAGTTGCTGATATGTGTATGGCACAAGCTCTAGTGAATAAATCTATTAGCTCGGTTTGAGGTAGTTAGAAAGTGAGATGGTTGATTATATTTCGCCAATGAGTGAAAAAAATTGTGATAGATTCATCTTCATATTGTCTGTTGAGTACTAGTCAATCATATTGACCTTCTTGATGATATTGATCAAAAAAATTTACAAGAAGGATTGAGATACTTGGTTAAATGAGTAAATGGAGTGCCTAGGTAGAGAATTATACTAATCCAATGTAGGTCCTATAAAGGACATTAAGAATGTTCGTAAAAGTAAAGCGCCATCATGAGTGGTCAAATAACACTCATGTTTAAAATAATGAAAGTGTTGTTGTGGGTCTTCTTTGCTTTTTAACTAGTTAAATTTGGGTGTTTCCCAATGTGTAGGGTATGGAATAATGGGGATGGATAGATGAAATTGCTCATTAAAAATTTCATCATATATCGAAAAAGAGGTATATGAGCCGAGACCGATGCTTCCAATGTCTGCATCTTGTCCATCATCATTTTTATAAGATCGTTAGTAGGTTGTGATGAATGGGAACCCCTATAGTATAAGGGGGTAGATGATGAAGGTATGAAAAGGGTGGAATCCTAGTATATGGTGGTGCCAAGTACAAGAATTTTGAGGGGGAATAGATGCAGGTGGCAAGTATCCTAAATAAGTGACATATGAAATAGGGGGTGTTGGTGATAAGTATAGGTAGGTGGAGTGGATGTAACAACTCTCATAGTAATTAGAGGGAGAGACTACACGATGGAGAGGAAAATGTTATGGAAGTATAGGCTACCTACACCATGGGTGGCTGAGATTTAATAAGAATATAAGAGGTGGCGGGTGTAAATAGGCCTACGCTCAAGGGGATAATGAATTAATGGTTGACACCAGAGGATAAATTAATGTCAAAGGTGTGATAGATGTCATAGATGCAACAAATATCGATGATGTAGGGTCAAGTTGGGACACCACAAATGGTAAGGTTGAAGAGGGTAAGGCTGAGCTAGTAGTTGCTGATGCAGAAATAGGTGCAAGGGAAGGAGGAATAGACACCGACATGCCATATACCAGATGTCTTGATGAATCCCAAGTGGATGAATGGCCTAAATAATATTATAAATAATTGGGGTTTTGGTCAAGGAATCTTACAAAATACTCTTCGTCGGTATTGATGATAATAGGTTGAGTGGGATCCATAAGTGATAAAATGGAAGGTGGTGATGGGCTAGGTAGGAGCGGTTGAAGGCTAGAATTCAATACGAGGGTGTTGGCTTGGCTACAGTCGAACCATGTGACTTAGTGTAGACCTGGTAATCTGATCTTTGTAGATGACACAAAAGAACAGAAAGAATGGAGAAAAATAGTTCTAGACGATAAAAACTAGTGTTTTTTTAATTGAAAAATTAAAACATAGGAACTGATGTTGTTAATAGAATGTAACCAATGATGGTTAGGGTGAACGATACCGGTTACTCACGGAAAATTAAAATATTTTCATTGGTGGAAATAACTAATGAAAATGAAGAAAATCTATATTTGACAATGATTTCAAAGACCTAGAGGTATGGTGAAGTATCTGAGGAACCCTAGAAAGAACATAAATGTGATGAGTGCTACTTTGGTTAAAATGACCAAAATAGTAGGAAACCAAAAATGGTTAGGTAAACTGATGATAGTCATATGAGTAAACCGATGATAGTCACTTGACCGATTAACTTTGGTCACTATGAAATTTGAAAAGATGAAAAAAATTGAATTTAGTGACTTAGATCTAATAAAAGACCAACCTAGAAACCTAAGTATGGAAATGATGAACCCTTACACACTCAAAAAGATTCAGAATACACCAACTATAATTATGGAGTGTGAAAGGAAGAATACAACCTCTCACCTCAAAACACAAATCAAGCAAAAACTAGCAAACATGAAATCCTATGTGGTTGATTTTATGTTCTAACTTATGGCATTTAAAACTGAATTGTGAATAGAGAATGTTTTTGTTTGATAAAAGGTGCCCTATGAAATCCAAGAACTAAGGATGGTTTTAGGTAAATTGTTTGTGAGGGGGGTCCTTTCTCTAAGATAATGACCTGGACAAAGACTATTTTTGTTCCCCCATCGATCCTCCAATCGTGTGATCGATTGTGACTTCTTCCGGGTAGGATTGTGTTTAAGAAAATGTGTAAATTGTTTAAACAGTTCGGTATAGAGAATGTGCAAAGTGAACTATGATTGAATTAGTCAACCATCAATTGGGCATGACTTCCAACATATAGGTTTCCCTCAATTTAATGTGAGCTACAATGCGACATACCAAAATGAAATGCAAATGTTTTAAGCCCAAATCCACAATTAAGTTCGATGTAGCAAATAGAGAACAAGAAGAGGAATGCTCTTTCACTAAATGCAATATAGTAGAAAGGAAGACATGTTCTTTTTAGAGCACCAAAAGCACAATTTATTTAGATAATAGAAATAAGGAGAAGATTTTAAGGGAGAAATTTTAATGTGAGTTTTTTAAAAAGAAATAAACACTCAAAATGCACCCTATAAAATGAAACAATGAAAAGGAAACCAAAAATGTGTCCCACTGGGCATGCAAAAATGTTTAACCAAATTTTGGTTGAAAAAAAAGATAAGGTAGAAAGGTCATGGAGGAATATTTGTTATTATGTTGGTCGAAGGTTGAGTGTGCACATTATTGATTTCTAATCCACGTTGACCATAAAGAGCTTCCTTTTGGCTAGGAGGATCTACCTGTAACAAAAAAACATACCACAAGATACATTTAATAGTAAAATTTAGTGGATTGCCTAGTGTGAGCTAGATCCAGGAAGTGTGATACTTCCTCGATGGTTGTCAATCCACTGATATATAACTCAATATAAAATAACTAAACATGCAAATAAAATAATCTAATGCTAGTGTTCTAATTTAGGTGTCTCAGACTACTATCTATGTCAATCTAATTAAATGCTTGATAACTACATTGGTGAAGGTCCCGAGTTAGGTTGTAGGTTGGGTAGGTGGTCTGAGGGTCACAGACGGGGTTTGGGTAAGATTTGGTGAAGTTTGGGTTGATTTTGGGTGATTAGGAAGCTTGTTGGTCTAAGGCATTTTTACAAGGCATAGAAAGCTGGTGCTGCTCGGGGTGAGTGATGTTGGTACAGGTATGACTGATGGTGGTTTAGGATGACTAATATCGATTACTGTGGGAGATGGAAGAATGTCAAAAGTGGGTGTTCCAGGCTCTCTCTATGTCTACATAGAGAGTTAGGAAGGTCTATTGTGAGGTTGTAGGTGGGGTATCAGGTTTGGGTGAGGTTTTGGGGAGGTTCTGGTGAGATATAGGGTAAGTTTGGGTAAAATAAGGGTTAATTGGGCTTAGGGAAGCTTAACAAGAACTATGACCAATATCGGCTAAGGGGGAAACCAATGATGGTTATGGTGTTTGACGTTGCTTTAGAGGAAGTTTGGTGGTAATTAAATAAAAGTAGTTTTGGAATTATATGTTATTGCATATAGGATGAAGGGAGGATGGTTGGGTTCGTAATAATGCCAAGGAGAGTTAGGAATGCATAGAGGTCATGTATGGAGAGCGAGAAGGCCATGGGTGGTTGGATTGGTATATTGGTAAGAAGTTAGGGATGGAGGAATGCAAGAAGGAATAAGATGTAATAACAAAAGATAATGAATCTATAATTTAAGTAGAGAATGATGAAAATCAAATACACTTACTTAAATTTGCAGGTTTGGTAGGTGAAGGAAGGCATAGGTTGATCCATGAATAAATTTATGGTTTGTCGCAACAATACTTCCCACAGTGTTCCCATGAATATTCTAATGCCTTGGGACAAGCATCAGGTGCTTTCTTGAGCCTATGATTGAGTATATCCCATCATCTGGATGGTGAGAAGTCTCTGATTCATGATTTAATGTAATATAACTCTCTAAAATCAAAATGACCAACCTGGGTAAAGAGTTGTAAAAGGGTATATAAGGTAACTGATGACGGTTAGGGTGATCAACATTAGTTGAGGGATAATTGACATCAGTAAAGGTGGGAAATCCTAGGTTTACCAAAAATGGGTAGTTCTTTACTATTTTTGGCATGTTCTTGATTGATTCAAATTATGGAAGTAAATTTCATGTGAGAGAAGGTAGGAAGGTCATAGAAGAAGTCTAATTAAGTTTTTGGAAGAAGTCTTAGTTAGTTAGGTTAAGTGCTGATTTAGCACTGAGAGTGATGACTCAGTGTTGAGAGTGATGACTTGGTCACTATGAGTTAAATTCCCCTAGAATGGGTCCAAGGCGAGGTTTCTAGGTGATGAGTAAATTAAATTAAATAAATTAAATTAATTAATTAATAATGTGAGGATGAACACTAATTCAATTGTAAGTAAATAAATTAATATGAATGTGGGGTAAAGGGGTCATGGTTAGGTGAACACATTATGTTAATTAATTGAAGGGGATTAATGGGAGTGTGACCCAAATTTGGTGTCTACACATATTCACATCATAATTATGATTTCTTTGTGAAATCATTTAGAACAAACAAGATGCCGATTAAATGGATCATTTTATACATGCGATTACAAGATCGTAATCAACAAAAAATATTAAATCAGTCAAAGTAATGGCTTCATATCTTCTCCTATTTACCCGTACATCGGTTAGAGAGAGAAAATAGAAAGAGTTCAATTTGAGATAATTGACATAAGTTAACTCACTCATCTTCTATATCGTAATTGTTATATAATGATAATAACAAGTAAAGGTCGACCAATACAACTCAAATCATATTATTAAATGAAATAATTAAATTAAATCAAGAAATATAATATCATATTTTATAAGAATTTTAAATAATAGATCATAGTCAATCATAAAATAATGATCATCAACTTGCAATACAAGCACATATCATTTAAAAATAATTATCTTCAACTCGCAATTTATACATATCTCATTATATCCTTCTAAAGCATACTCAAATAGACTGCCCTTGTTTTATTTTAAATCCAATATAAAGGAGCTATTGATAACAACATTATAAAGTATTTGTCGAAGTTCATTTCATATGTCTAACATTTCTTACAATTTTGTTTTTCATTAAGACCCACATAAAATAAGCTACACACAAAGTTTATGTGTTATCAAATAATCAAAAACATACAACTGAATCCCTATTATTATGTAAAAATTTATTCTCCCTTAAACAGAGAACAAACATTAAACTTAATGTCCTATAAATAATCAAAACCAAAGCGAAATAACCGTAATAATCCCTTGCAGTCAGACATAGACCTGTAAGACAAAAATAACAATATATATATATATTCCAAATTTTTACCTACCCAACATTGGAAAAACCAACCTTCAGAAGAAGACAACAATAGTTGCTACCTGTATCAAAATATGCCCGCATACATTCGTAACACTTATTAAACATGAAAACCCGTTATGGGTAATTTTAAAATTGTAATATATATCATGTATACATACATTCAAACCCAAAAGACAGAGAATTCTTGATACCTTACCAATAGTCTTAGATCCAAAAGTTTAGTGGATAAAAAAATACGTGTAACAAATCATTAACACGTCGGACCATTATGGGTGTTTTTAAATTTTCTATTAAAGGATAAATAACTATAGAAAAACATAGACTAGAATGCAGGCCTGTATGGTTGCTTAGAAATACTATGAGATAGTGAAAAACGGTAGTCTAAAATTTTACTAAACTCCTATTTCTTTTCCTTCCAATAATAATGCATACACAAATGATAAAACACATTCAAATCTCGTAACATATTATTTCTCATAAAATATGCTTACCCAAATTCAATTTAAACTTCCATTAACATAAATTTGTACAAATCAATATAAATTAGAAATCACGCATACCTATTTTGCATTTAACTTCTAGTCATATAAATCTTTATCCCCTTCCAACATGCAATCCGAGTAACATATATAATTTATAACATATGATTTTATTGTAAAACCCATATATACTAAAAAGAACAAAATATTAATAACTACGTACCAATATTATGTTATGAAAATAACTCAAAAAATAACCCATTTTTCCATTATCAGAATATAACTATTATGTTATTGAGAATCGGGAGAATCTCATGCCTATGATTCAATGGATCTGGATTAACTCGGTGTCATTTCTTCAGTAATCTCCTCTAAAATAAAAAAGAACAATAGTATTAGTGAAACATTCCTTTTTAACTGATCCTTATTTTTTAATATTCTATATCTCATTCATGACCAAAAACACACATAGTGAGGAAATAATTCTACTATCTCCATATCCCAAAAAATAGAAAATAAAAACAAAATGATATAAATGATCAAAAGAAGCTAACCTCAAGGAAGCTAACCATTCCCAAGAAGTGAAGTTACTAATTTAATTACCATAAAACCAAAACCTTTCCTTATAGTTCTTACCTGTCATGTGCTCCCCTCAACTTCCACATTAACCAAAAATATTGAATGAAATTTACCATACATAGTTTGTATGAAACTTTCCTCACCTAAGGCTAGGTTTCCTATGTTCCATTTAATATACCACAAGTAAAAAAACATTGTTATATATAAGCCACCCTAGTTATATGAAACATAGATCAAATAAAACATTTCTATATGCCATCCCCTTATTTTATGTGGGTTTATATGCCAAGATCCCTATAGATAATCTAAAATGCATGAATTTATCCATGCTTGCATGTCATAGTTAACATCATACATGTTGCAAACACCAAGTGAGACTTCAATTTGTATTGCTAACTTAATATAAAATGAAGCCCAACAAACACATTTATACACACACACACATATAATATAACTTCCATAATCAATTCCAAATGATATAATAAGTGATCAATAACCTTACAATCATTATACAACATACGATAACATATATTTGACATAAATTTGAGTACGACCTAAGAATTCTATCCATTAATCTTTGTTGAACCCAACTAATTATCTATCGTTGGTCTATATGGTCATCAAATTTAGAACCCAAAAATGATGGGATATTACAGAGAGTGATCTAGATGAGGAGAATACGTGGCGAGGTGGAGACCATTGCAGAGGAGGGTTCCCATTTTTCACCATATCAACATGATCCAAAACAACATGAGAAATCCCATAGTTGATCTGTATATATGGAAAAGGTCACTTCACGGTGCCTTAGTCATTCATGAATAATTTTTAGGAAACCATCTCTAGAAAGGCCTCCATCACCACATGAAGAGATAATTTTAGATCCTCTTTCACAGGGATAAAAGACTAGAAGTGTCATTAGGGACCTCCTTCAAGTTCGAGATACCTACTTATTAATGTATGAAAAATGGATTTATAGCCAAGTCATGGATCCTCGGTCTTTATATTTACTTTGGGATACACTCATATAAGAGTAACGTCAAGGACCAATTATCCATCCTCCTTCTTTGTGAAATAGCAGGAGCAATAAGGATCATAATATATACTTGAGATAGGATACGATTACATTTGATTTTTTAGGAACATTTGTAAACTCACTACATGTCAAAGAACTTTATCCAATGATTGATAAATTAATTTTAGGATCTTTAACAAGGTCCAATCTTGGTGGTATATTACGAGAGCCATTTTTAAGATTTATTATAGTATGTTGACAATATATGATGATAAATTTAAATTCAACAAATTTTTAGGGGCCTAAATCTAGACTTGGATGGATTAGTTAGGATTTTATCTCCTCTAACTTTGGAGAAGGTCTATTTATCTAAGAACAATAGGGGTAAGGCCAGGATTTTAGTGATAGAAAAAGAATAGGTTCGATAATCTATTCAATCAATACATGATATGAGATCATGAAAACTTCAACACCACGAAGAGGAGGATTTATGCCCACATAAGAATCCCCAAGGTCTACACTACATCCATTATAGAACTCACAACATAATACCCATCGGTAATAGAGAACACAACCCACTCATGATATGTAGAGAGGAAGAGGCCAAGTAGGATAGGGGTTTGGTAGAGGTAGGTGATATGATGGACACTAGGCCCATCCACCTTGTAATCATCATTTAACTAGAGTTGGTACCACATGGTCGGTTTAGTAGAGTACAACTGGTACGCCCATAAAGAGGAAAACAATATTATCTTTTATTTGGGAAACTTTGTATCATTACACTTTCCTATGCCCTCAGAGGCCATATTTTGTCGATATGTAAAATACAACAATGCGAGAGCACACAATAGGTGATGTAGGATATAAGTATCAGGTCTACACCATGATAGAGAACCGATAAGATGAGCAAAAGCCATGGTTATTGATATTATAGGTATCATCAAGGGTATTTTTTGTTTTGGTATTTTTTTATTCTAGTGCTTTTGATTCATTTATTTCACCCTATATAGTGGATTAATTTGGGAATGGTGTTTTCTATGTTTCAAATAGATAGTAGGTAGAGTTGGCCTTTGAGCCAAACTCACCATGGAAACCTTTGTGGAGAGTTGTATGCTTTATCTTGTTGTATTTTATACCATTTTAGACCTTCGTATATTACCATTAGGATCCTATGAGGTAGTTTTATTTATGGTTTGGCTTTATTCTCATTAGGACAAGGTAGATTGTTGAAAAAAATCATTGAGTGATAGGATGATTTGGGTAGTTCGGAAGTGATCACCGAAGTAAAAAAGATATGTTTACTTGTGTATGATTTATATAATGAAACTCAAGAAGAGCATCCATAATGGATGTTAGATGTATGCCATCATGATCAATGATAGGTTTGAGGATGTTCCAACTAGTTCACCACTTGATGAGCATCCTATTTTGAGAGAGTACACAAATGTGTTTCCTAGTGAGCTTCCTAGTTTTCCACCACATAGAGAGGTGGATTTCACGATTGAGATGTTAGCAGTGTAGCTCAAGATATAGTTAGAAGGGTTGTTAGCGAAGGGTCTCGTCTACCCTATGATATCCCCTTGGGGTCCATATCTATTTTTTTAAGAACGATGGATCCCTTCACTTGTGCGTAATTTTAGGAAGTTAATCAAGGTGAAATGAAGAAGCTGGTATCCCTTTCTAAGGATAGATGATTTATTTGATTAGATACAAAGATCCAAAGTGTTTTCCAATATTTAACTAATGTCAAAATATCATTAGCTTAAGATTGTAGAGATAAATAAGTACAAGACATGTAATGGACTCGTTATGAAAACTATGAGTTTTGGTTCCATTCGAGTTGACCAATGCACCTATATTTTTCATGACCTTGTGAATGGGGTTTTCAAGACATTTTGAATCAATTTGTTTGTTTTTCTATATGATGTTTTGATATATTCACACTCAGAGGAGGAACATGAGGAGAATTTGAAATAGGTTTTATAGGATCTAATGGAGAAAAATATTTTGGGAAATTTTGATAAGTACTACTTCAAGTCAAAGATACAATATTTAGGTCACTTGATTTCTAGTGGGGATATCTTAATATATCCTTTAAAGATTCGTGATATATTATAATGGAAATACCCCAACTTAATAAAAAAGGTTAGGAGTTTCATGGGATTGGTAGGGTATTATTATATATTTGATTAGGAATTCTCTAGGATTACACATCATATCACTTCCCTTCACCATAAAGGGAATAAGTTCATCTAGTTAGAGAAGTGTGAGTGGGTATTTTGACTACTCAAATAAAATTTGACATTAAAACCTATTCTTGCAATATGATATATTTTGGGAGAGTTTTGGTTCATACATATTCTTTCTTAGATGGAATTAGGGTAGTTATCATGTAGGAGAAACACATTATCACCTTTAATTCATGTAAGGTCAAGGATTATGAGGTTAACTATCCTACCCATGAGCTTAAGCTTGCGGTAGTATTTCATGCCTTAGTCCATTGGAGAAACTTCCCTTTGGGTAAATGTTTTATTTTGAGAGAAGATCATATAAGTCTACAACACATTTTATGACAACCTAATCTTAATTCTCGTCGAGTAGTGTTATATGGAATTATTTTGTAATTATGACACAAATATCCCATATATTTAAGGAAAAAGAATCTCATCACTAGTGCATTGAGTAGTCGATGATATGAGCTAGTAACATTGACTCTTTTGTGCGGACCTATGGGATCATATACTTGAAAATTTTTGGGTCAATTATTTTATGAGGGTGATAGGAATTAAATTGATTCAATGAGGCCCTTATATGGAAAATAATATGGTTTCACGTTCAAGGAAGATGGTCTTCTCTTATTTTATAGGCGCATTTATGTGCCCAAGGTAGGGGATTTGTGTAGGTTTGTAATTTTTGAGGCTCATTGAGCTCCATATGCATCTCATCCAGGGGTGAAGAAGATCCATGAAAAATTGAGATAGTTACATTAATGGTCATGGATGCACCATGACATTACAAATTTTGTATCTTATTGGACCTCAAGTGCAAGAGGGTTAAGGGTGAACATTCACATCTGGAAGGTCTTATTTAATCACATGATGATGCAAATTAGAAGCGGGATGTGATTTACATGGACTTTATTGTTGGTATTTCTACTTCATCATATAACCATCATGCCATAATTGTGATGGCGGATAAGTTAACCAAGGTTTCCCATTCTCACCTACTAATATCACATATGATGTAGTTATAATTTCTCAAGTATCTCTTGATGATATTGTGAGATTACATGGGATTATGAAAATAATTATGTGTGATTAAGATTCCATTTATAAATAATAAGTCTAGACATCCTTCCAGTTAGCTTTTGGTATGTAGATTAATTTCATTTTATTATATTACCCTAAGGAAGATGGATAGACAGATATGGTGAATATTTTTTTGAGGATATGTTGAGAATGTATGTTACGGACCGAGAAGAGAAAATGGAAGGATTACCTTTATCTTGTTGAGTTTTATTATATTATTAACTATCACAACTTCATTGACATGGTACCTTATCAAGTTTTATATAGGAAGTCATGTAGGACACCCTTGAGTTGGGATTGGTTAGATGACATAGTAGTTTTTAGCCCAACTTTCCTTTAGGATATGGAGTAGTAGCTTATCACCATTAGACAACTCCTTGAGGAGACATAAGAACTTCAAAAGCCATATATATACATAAAGAGGGTTGACCATCACTTATCTATAAGTGAAAAGGTATTCTTGAGAGTACATCCACATAAGAGTCCAATAAATTTTGGAAAGGGACCAAATATTTCCCCTCAATTTTTTTGGTCCATTTTATATTTTAGAGGTCATTTGGATTGTTTCTTACCTCCTAATATTACCACCATGTCTATCAAATCCGAATGATGTTTTCCATGGTTCAATTTTGAGGAAGTATGTTAAAGATATTTCTCATGTTTTGAATTGGTTGAAATTTTAAGTGGATCCAAAAGGAAAGTAGACACTAGAGCCCCTGTGTACTCTAGAGCACTTGGAGATTATCCCTTCAGGGGAAATACTTGGGACCAGAGTTAGAGTGCGGTGATACAATACTAGTTTTGACATTATATTATGTTTTCATGGATTAATGTTTTTAAAAATGTTGTGTATGAGGAACATGGTGTAAATCAATTGTTGTGATTATTATTGTTATTTTTAGTGAGGTTGTTAGGGATATTATCGGGATGTGGTTTAGATGAATTTTATGTGGTATAGGATGGATGTATGTTATTTTGGATAATTATTTTTATTACTATTTTTGGTGATGATGCTATATATGATATTATGATGTGATTTAAATATATTCTATCTTTTTATCTACCTTTCATGAATGTCATTCGGATTAATTATCTCATTACGAGATATTAATTTATTTCCTAATTTTGATTATTTAGCTTTGTAATTGATTAAATTATTTGATGTATGTGGTATCATTTCATTTTTTTTATTTTCTCGAGAAGGTATGATGGCATGCGAATAAAGTGTTCAAGTTACATGTTCACAAAGGAGAATGTATAACTTAAAGTTACACCTCCAAGATTACGAATTGGCCATTTGGGAAGAATTATCAACACTTTGTTTGATAAGTTTTGTCTTTATTGTCCTTGGTTACGAGTGGATATAAGAGTATAACTCTTCTTGTGTATTTTTCTTCATTTTTATGGGAACCTTTGGTTATTGCCTCTTTGGACTCATTTTAGTGCTAATTATTTTAACCTCTTGTTTAAAGTCATTTTTAAGGGTCTAATGATCCCTACTTGTATTAGTTGTTTTTTTGCTAATTAATCATGTTTAAGGAGGTGTGGGACCACCTAAGCATGGGTTAGGTGGGCCCCACCACCTCTCTAAGTGTGTAAAGTTTCCCAAACCCAAATTTTGGCTAAAATTTGAATTTGTAAGAGGTGCTTTACTTTTAGGGGTCTTATTTACACTAAAATGGATCCCTTGGACCCTACCTATGGATAGGAGACCTTTTATAAGATTCCAATATGTTTTTCCATCCCATTTGATCCTCTCTTGTCCACATCCAAATTAATGAGATTATTTTAAGAGATTATTTGAAATTTGGAGGGGATTTTATTTTATTTTATTTAGATTTTGTAGGATATTCCTCCATTAAGTCTTTTGTCTTATGTGTGATGGTAACATGGGGGTGTCTTATTTTGATAAGGAGATGGGTAACAAATGCCAACCTTTAAATGGTGATAATACATCTTCTTATTACTTGTCTTTGAGAGGGTAAGTAATTCTTTCCCCATTTTTCACTGGGAGTTTCAAAGGAGATCTTGGAGGAGCTAGGGGATTGGAGAGATTGGCTTGAACTTAGAAGTTGTATTTATTAGTATGAGAGGTCTGTATCTCACTTTTTTGTTGTTCTTTTATGATTGCGTATAACATTATGGACTGACATCTTTGTTAGTATTAAAAATTATGCTTGATATGTTGGGTTATGAATGTTAATATTTTATTCCTTTGTTTCTCCATCCATCTCACTTGAGATGGATTTTGCGATTTTTGGGGAAGAGAAAGGAAACACCATCCATTACCCACATAGATTGATGGGAAATCCATGATGGGTTTTGTATTTATTTTTCCTCCCCTCATATAGTTGATGAACGAAATGAGATTTCATATAGATTTAAATTCATCTCCCTTCCTTTCCAAGGGAATATTCGAGGTTTAAAAACCTTGACAAATAGAAGGCTTGGAGAATTAGGGATTTGGATAATATAAATGGTTTTGGACTATGACGTTTTCTTAACAAGACATCAATGTTTTTGTTTCAAAATAGTTGTAATGGGCATTCTTTTCCCTCTTCCCCATCTTTAATAATCTTTGAATTTCTTCCTTGTGCTTTAGTATTTAGTTTTTTTACTACAGAATTATGTGTGTATGTAACCCTTTTTTCTTATCCTTACTTTTTGAATCTTGGAGGAATGTAACATCTCTCACCCATGGGATTGGAGAGTGAGGATAGCATTTCCTCCACTTATTGAGATTACATGTAATTATTCCAATTGGTTGGGTTGAAAGCCAAGCCACCTCTCTTTTTGGAGACATGCATGGTTCTTTAGATTCACAAGGATTGATCAATGCTTGTAGACGATAATAAAAATTTAATAAATTGTCATGTTGTTCACTTTTTTGGGGAGGCTTGCCCACTTGAATTTAAAAAAATATTCTATATTATTCAGTATTGAATAAGGAGAGGATTCTAGTTAATTTGATTTCTTGTATGAAAGGTGTGAAAGCACGTTTATAGGTATGGTATTGGGAGTATGGGGGAAAAATGGATTTTGGAATTTAGAAAAAAATTAAACTATATTTTCCATATAAAGGAAGGTGTTCATTGTAATAATTGAAATCATATTTGTAAATATTGTGTGGTAGTGGGGAAGATAATTTTATAGATGTAATGTTCTGTATGAAGAAAGGATTGAAGCCTATGTAAATATTCTTCCTTGTTAAATGAAAATTGTTTTAACTAGTGCTATTTGGTGTTATTTGAGCTCTCTCTTTATGGTTTTCATATAAAGGAAACTATAGGATTATATTGGGAGTATAGAATTGTATGAGATTGTTTATGCGCATATGCATGTAAAAAAATAATCATTAGCATCCTTTGAAAACTAAGTGAAATATCTGTATAAAGTAGTGTAAGAGAAGGAATTACTTCATTATGTTGTGAATATAACTTCATGTGTTATTATAAAGGATAACATTATCTTTGGTTGAGGTGTTTTTAAAACATGTATGAGAAAACTCTTCCAAAATATTTTATATTTGAAAGTGGATGATCATAATGTAGTTACCAAGATTGAGAAATCTCATTATATGGTCTCTTAGTTTGGTATATGGAATTTGGCTAGAATAAGATGAATTTTTTTTTCTTGTTTTTATTTAGGTTGGGGTTTGTGAATATATTTTTGTATTCATATCTCGAATGCAATATTAGTTTTTGTATGGTGTTACAAGTATAAAGCTTATATTATTGTTTATCCTTTTTAAAATTATCATGGTTATTGATTTTAAAGAGAATAGGGGCCTATTCATTTTGGAGTTCGTATGTTATGGACAAAATTTTTACTTAACTTTCTTCGTGAGACATTTACTTTACAAAAAAATCAAAGTTTTTTTCAATCCTTAATAAATGTTTGCAATTCCTCATAAATGAAGAAATTTGAGAAAAATACCATTTAAATTTGGGTATTAGTATAATATAAGAACATACACATAAGTGTGTTGTAATTCATACTTATATTACAAATATTAGATTCCTTATAAGCTTACCATAAAACCAAGTATGAATTCTAGTACGATAATCATGTACATACATATACATTTATGTATTTAAATACATACATACATACATAAATATATATATATATATATATATATATATATATATATATATATATATATATATATATATATTTGGCATTACGCTCCTTGAATATAAATCAACACACTTAGATTGATCACAAAAGTGCATTTACAAAACATTGCTTCTTCTTCTTTAAAATTTTCCATCGTAGGATTAACCCACATACTATTATATATAAATTTTAAGAAAAATATAAATATTAAACAATGTATATTACGAGAGAGTGGGGTGGCCTAGCTGCGACCCCGTAAAAGCCTTGTTACTAATCCTCTCCAACATCATATAAATAAAAAGGGCTCATCTCTCTCACCTACTCCATTATGAAAACATACACACACACAAAAATGCACACACACACATGAATGCACAACACATGCATGCATGGACATGCACGTGTGCACACACACACACACATGCGTATGCACGCACGTATACACACACAAAATAACAAACAAACAAGAAAAAAATTGTAATAAAGGGTGAAGACACTACAGAAGACCTTGGTATGGCTTTAAAATGCCTTTATTACATTTATGTTTTCTTGAAAAATATAGTTATGGCCACTACCCATACCATGGGTTGGAAGAAAACTAGATATTAAAAAGTGTGTGTGTGTGTGTGTGTGCATGCACACAGACGCGTGTGTATCTAAACACATGTACACATATACCTAGTATGTATAAGTAAATATACATATACTTGAATTAAGAAGATTTGATTAAAAATAAGTCACAGAATGGATGTTTTTGGATATATACATCCTATACTTTCACCTTATCCATCTAAGTTGTATATGAAAGGAAAAAATGTTACACCTACCTCCATGAGAATGCATGTGCACCCAAAAACCCAAATAGAAGAAAAAAATTGATAGAAAGGAAGGATGAGATTAAAATAAATTATGATGAGGTATGGGGAATCAGGGATTCCCTAAGATCAATGATGGAGATGGTATCAAATCGAGGGCTTAGATTATCCTAAAGTATCCCATTTGAAATATGTTCAAATTTTAGATTTTATTTTAATGTTTTTAATTGGAATTGTTTCTCTTAACATAAATCCTAGGCGAGATAAATATTTAAGATAGGAATGAATTTGTATTTTAATTCCAAGGGAAAATTATTTTAATAGTTAAATGGTTAAAAGTACTTCTAAAATTTACTCTAAAAAAAGATTTATTTAAACCAATTAAGTGGCCCTATAGTAATATTGTAGGATTTACTAAGTAAATTGTTAATTTAGTAAACCAATAGGCACTTAGTGAATCCAAGGTGATATTTCTTCTTGTAAGACCCAAGATTTAGTAAATACATTTATCCTTATTAGGGCAACTTGACTTGGCATCGATACGTGGGTATTATACAAAAAAATGTTACTCTTAGTATAATTAAGAACATTATTTCCATAGACGTCTTAATTCAATAATGGGGTTTATCCTAGTTATTTTCATACAACGTAAAAATCTTAGTATTTATTTTTAGGTGAAATATGAAGTAAATAAATAATCATCCCAAGAGGTTATGAAATTAAAAAACATTAGTATTAACAATGATTTTTGAAAAGAGTATTAAAATTCACAAGCATTAAATCATGAAATAGTTAATCAATATCGTTGGATTTTATTAATAACATTTGCCTTGAATTTTACGGGATAATGGATTAAATAGATGGATAACTCGGGTTGAAATATAATGGGCATTACTCATATATTTTACAATTACCTCTTTTTATCATATTATCCATACTCTTATTGTATTTATCCTTCTCCTACTAATTCATCATTCTAAACTTTGATAATTACAAATTCTAATTTTATCTAATATACCTTAGTTTCTATTTGGGGGTTCATATAAAATTGATCATCGATACATATTTGTGATTTAGATAAATATCTATTCCAAACTTTGAATTTAATAAATTACAATGTTTCCTTATTATCTATTTATGATACCCACACATAAACGATGTTTGAACTATATATTTAGCATTCTTCCTTGCATTATCCATACTAACAATTGTTGAATTTTATTTATAATAAAAATAACCAAATTTTAATGGAATATCAAACCACACTCTCTACTATTTGGCCTTCCACATATATCTATTCCATGCATAATTTAGTTCCCCACTTCAATGATTTCTATTTTATCTAGCATATATTTTTGTAATACACGAGGAAGAGAGTAACGACCATCTACCCTAATCCCTTTTTAGTCATCAAATTACTTGTGGGCACATCTTTCCATGATTTAATTTTTCATCATTGATGAAGTTATTGGAATTTATTTATCATAAACTACCCTGTCTATTGTAGGGTAGCATTGATTGCATGAATTATAGAGAATTTTTCGATATCTATGGCCATAAAAATTTCTATATGCTATATGAATGGGTTTATTTTTAGGCTATAGAGAGAAAATACTATATTTGAAGTGCAATTAAGCACATACAACATCAACCAAGTAATAAATCATATAATTATTTTTATTTGGATATGAGATATCAATATTCCATTTATCTTGTAAAATTTAACCAATTAAACTTCCCAAATTGGTTTCCTACCCCTGTTTATAATCCCTACTAATAGGGGTACTCATGATTGGTCCACAAAATTAATTATATTTTCTCCCAAATCTTGTTGAAGAAGGCCATTGTAAATATTATTCATTTCCTAAAATGATGGACTAAAACATTTAAATGAATTTTCATTTTCAATCCAAAAATCCCTCTCTGCAAATTTAACTAAACCATTAATTTATCTCATTCCCTAATCATGTAGTAAAATTATCATCATAAATCATAGTGGCCTTGGGAAAGTTATAATGATAATTAAACATAGATTCGTTCATTAGGGAAATTATTTGTATATTTGATTATATGGCTCCACATGGTATTGTGAAATGAGATAATACATGTCAAATGGGAAAAATTCATTCCTAGAAACATCCTCATGAATCATTGAGTCTTAAATTGAGTTCAAATCTTGCACACATTATGCATCTTCATCATTCAAATTTAAATTTTCAGGGTAATTCTCTTGTTAGTTCACTATATTATAATATATCCCATTATAATTTTGTAATGGTCTCGATAATTGGTGGAAATAATGGTGTTTTGTAAATTCCAACTCAATAGCAGCATAAAAATTCATTCCTAGAATTGATTAATGATGTTCCGTAT
The DNA here is from genome assembly GCA_018340775.1 of Taxus wallichiana var. yunnanensis. Classification (NCBI taxonomy): domain Eukaryota; kingdom Viridiplantae; phylum Streptophyta; class Pinopsida; order Cupressales; family Taxaceae; genus Taxus; species Taxus wallichiana. The sequence goes on along the minus strand of CM031242.1, from coordinate 86,479,169 downwards.
TAATTTATGATGGTTTGCCTAAATATTTTTATGGTTGTTTTGAATGAATTTTGAAGCCAATATTTTTATATGATATTATCCTCTATAATTCCTCCTATAAATGGTCGAAATCAAGATCAACCAATATGGTGAACACCAAAAATCTAGAAAATTCTCAAATAGTGGTGAGTTGAAAATAAGTTATCTTTTAGAGTTTTATGGTAGTAAAATTTTATTTTCTTGGTCCCTCGTGAATTAATTTTAAATGATCTTTAATGGTGTCCCATATTTTACTTAAATTTTAATTTCATATGTGTCTCAATATTTATTTATTCTCATTCATCCATCCGTCCTTATCGCAGGTTCTCATGTACTATTTACACTCTTTTGATAGTTCGACTATTAGAGATGTTGACATGTGTTTGGGTCCTTTATCCTCACACTTTATGGCCTCATTACTTATGCATATCTCAATGCTTATTGATGTTTATCTATCCATGTGTCTTTATCACATGTTTTTGAGTCATTAGTTAATTTCCCCCTTGTCCAATATGTACACTCTTTTGATAGGCATTACTATTAGAGATGTTAGCATGTGTTCAAGTCTTTAATCCTCACATTTTATGGCCTCATTATGTGTCTATTTTTTTATCTTGGAAATGGCCCATTTTGAGCTTCATAGTATTGGATCACTTGTATCTTATTTATATTCTTATGTCTCATGTGTTTTGACTTATTTTATGCCACTATGTATTGTGACTTGAATATGAAGGATCGTGAATAGAGCCACATGTATCCATTTTAATCTCTTAACTTTACCATGTTTCGACCATGTAACTCAAATTTTGATCTATTGGGTCTCAAATGTTTTGAATTATATGACATTTTTTATTTATTCCTCATGAAATAAAAGATCCTTTATTATTTTGTGTCCCAATTTTTTGTTTTTAGGTATCCCAAGGTTTAGAATTTTTAACATATGAACTCTTTGTCCTTAGATGACAAACTATTTGAATTTGTGACAAGTGTCACCCTTTATGTACCTTTTTGTCTATACAAACCTCAAGTTTCTTATTATTTTAAACTCTTCTTCCTAATCCAAGTCACAAAAGGAACACAACATTTCCTATTGTTAGAAGTTCATCACTAAACACAAAAATACCTATGAAAATAACTTTTAAATATCAAACAAATATTTGAAATGTGGAAGAATAAACACAAGGAAGTACAATTCTACCAAGTTTCACCCCTTACTATTTTTGAAGTCTATGAGAGTTTTAAAAAATAAAAAAACCAAAGAGATGCTTATTTGAAACACAAAAGCATGTGATTGGTTTAAATTTTTGTTGGTTTTCTCACATAATTTTTATATGCTTCAAAATTTATGACACTCACATATTGTAATTTTTTTGGTATTTCAAATGCATTTAAGACAAAAACTAATATAAGAGATGGGACCTTGTTAAATTTTAGTTTACAATATGTCTAAATATTTCCTTTAGGTGCATTTTTTATACATAAATGAAAAATAACCTAAAGAATGCATGTAAAAACGTTAATGTAAACAAAATGAGAATTATTTTTGAATTTTTTCTCATTTTTTCTCTTCTTGTGTTCTTTGTTTTATTTTATTTAACATCCATTTAACCACAAAGTAATGTTTTTCAATGATATTTTAAATCTTGATAGGGTTACCACTTTCCATATAGAAAGTAGGGGTGTGTTGTTTAAATACAAACCATGAAATTATCAATTGATTAGCGAACCACTTTGTAGGGGCTATTTGAATAAATTGAATTGAGTGTTGAATGTAATTATTTTTACCCATGTCTCTACCCTACATAGTAAATTTCTTCCTTAGATTGGGTACCTATCTTCATATAGTTTCAAATTTCAATTATGAAATCACATTGATCAATAAAATGTTTTATCTCACAAACATTACAAATTTTTGTTTTGTCAAGAGGACAATCACAAGTGCACATTTTTCCCTATACCTAGGGAAATATATGGGTATATTTTCACTGGTCTTGGTTTTTACTTAAATCTCATGTAATGTGATGTTTAGATGCACTAGAATATCTATTTTAAGATTTGTGAATTCCTCCATTAGTTGACCTATCTCACTATGTGATTTTCCTTCATTAGTTTCTTGAATTTCATCCTTAGTTCACGAGTATTTTCTACAAAGATAAAAAATGTTTGGGATTATATATTTATTGGCATCTTTTTTCCCCATGATTTTAAGGCTTCATGAGGTTAATAATCTAGTCCTCTCAAAAATATTATTTTTCTCAACTCCTAGTCTAACTTATTTTAACATCAATGATGGACAAAGTGAAGTAGATCAATATAATATTCCATAATTTCATCCTATTTTTTCTTTACTATAAATAGTTATTCATTAAAATTTCATAGAGTAAAATAATCTCGGTTTTCATCCAATATTTTGGTTTCCATGTTAACCCATGTATGAATGGAACTTGGTTGTAATCCTGTAAGTCGGTGCGTGGTTGAGTCTTTGAGTGTGGAAGGAAATAATTTTAATTTTTGTTATTATTTACATATTTATATGTTTGAAATAACATTTTAAACTCAAATAATAATTGATGAGGGTCCTACAAAGCTATACCCTTAAAATTATGTAATATAGATGGGGATATATTTATCATAGGATATTATTCATTTGGGTGTAATTTTATAGATAAGTGAAGGTTCTCCTATACCAAAACCTATGTTTTATGCATTTAATTATGGTCTAAGTATTCGATATTATTTGGATTAGCCTAAGAGTTGTTTGTTTGGATTTTGTATCAAAGATTTATTCTAGATTTTTTTAAATTTAGGATGGATAATTGTGAACTTGTGGATTTACCTCAAAAATTATTTCGAAGAACTCGTGTGTTTCTACTTATAAACTACTTCTTTCCTAATCTTTTGCTTAATACATAACACTTGTTTTTGGGGTTTGGTAGATAAACCTTACTCTAGAGTCATTTTTATATTCATAAATTAAAATATATATATTTTTAATTAAATATAACTCTTAAAATGAAATATTAAACAATAATTATCTTTAAATTGATGTTTTTGGTAGAATACTTATCGATTTCCAATTACCCCAATCATCCCAATTTTTTTCAACCATCAATATAAACTAGTTCTTATCTTTAAAAGAGTGGTAAAATACAATATTTGAATGAAAAATTACCAAGAATTATTCCACAAAATCCTATTCAAATAATTATTCCCTAATGATACAAATATTATTCCTTGAAAATGATGCAATAAAGTGATGAGTATTGTTATACCTCTCACTTTATTATCATAAATGCCAATCTAGGGCGGTATAAAGCACAAACAATGTGACAATTTAAGCATGCAAAATATAACATTGGACTTCCTTTCTACCTTCATCTCTCAATTTGATGTTCTCGAGAAAAGACAAAAACAACAAGGGTACCAATTTTAGAAAAATAAAAAAGGGTCTAAAGAATATAAAAAGAACTTTTAGAATATTATGAAATAACCTAGTGGATGTTGCTTCTCAATTATATGTTTATGTATTCGATGTTGATCTAGTGCTGAATTCTTGTTGATTCTGTGCTGACTTTAGGATGGTTATTTTGATTTTTTGTAATTTTGGTATTTCAACTATGAATGTGCTGACTTAGTGCTGATTTCATGTTGATTTTAAGTTGATTTCATATTGTTTGTTGTCTTGTTTATTTTCCCAAAATAGTTTTACTTTTGTACTTTCATTGTTTATCTAGGCATTGATCTATTTGTACTTGGGTAGGATCCCAGTAAAAAAACCTTTAACCTTAATAAAAAGATTATTTCTATCAGGGATAAGAGGATGATTTTTAATAGTTCTTTCTATTGATATTTAAACATAAACCGCTTTTAATAAAATTTATATTGTTGAACTAATCTAATTCCATAAATGGAATTTTAATTGATCTTAATCTAAAATTTTGATATCAAATCAAAAACAAATAATTATGGAAATATTCTGTAATATTTATACCTCTAGGAAATGCAAATACATAATAGAAAATAAGGAAACATAAATGTGGAATGAAATCAAAGAAATATTCCACACTTTTGTAAGTTACACAAGAAAGTATTTTGACAATGAAAATAAGTTTATTCTTATCATACCAAAATTCTCCTTCCTCCTTGGTTTAAGTGGCACCTTCTACAATCCCTTAAAATGAGGTTAAGACAAAAATCAAGATAATGCAATAAAATATTCAAATGCTTCAAACTTCCATTTATCAAAAAGTTTTACAAATAAAAAAATCGATTATCTTTTTTTTTTTTTACTTTTTGTTGTCTAATTATTTCATTATTATATTCCTTTTAAATCTAGAAGGTTATATAGATATAAAAACATTCTCAATTGGATCGACAAATGGGCCATTAGCCTTGAATATATACTATTCCCATGTTACACAAGTAATGGAATTAATTTTCTAATTACATTCCTATTACAATAGTAACTCATCCTAACTAATCAAGATCAACATATAAATAATTAGGATTACATGACTCTCCCTACACTATATGGATGAAGACCCTTTATTTCTATTTATACAACTAACCAAAATATAAGTATTCATTCTATCCACTTAGAAGATATATTTGAAAAAACTATACAATCATGCCTTAAATGTATCAAACCTCTATTTCATAATAAACAAATTATAATTTACCAACTCAAAATTGCTTTAATTTCTTTAAGGATGAATTTTCTATTCTTAAAATATGAAGTACTATGAATATTATATACTTCTAGGGTCTTACCATGTCACAACAAGGATCAATTATTACTCTTATGCAATCTTTATAGTTGAATGGTAACGTTCGGGGTCCTCTTAGGATACTTCTAAGCTAACTAGTAGTAATCAAGATCTGCATTAGATACTTCAAAGCTCACCTTGACTGTCAATTTATAATTGGAAAATTTAAATCCTATCCTTCAAATTCTCCACAAATAATATTTATCGTAGTACTCATATTACCTAGAACTTAAATCTTATCAATGATGACTAGTCTGATTTGCTTATACAAAAATATTATATGCATTCAATAAGAAATGGTAAAACATATCAAAAATATAGGCTACAATAATTTTACAAGAATAAACCAAGTTTATATATCCTATATTTCTTGTAAGCTATATATAATCCCTAAAAATTACATCTAAATCAACTTTAGAATAACTCCATGGAAGATAAAAAGATGTTATATTTAAACTTAGATGAGACAATACATGATGTCATTATCAACCAATAGGCTGATAAAGTGACATAATATTTAACTTAAGATAAAATAACACAAAGGAATATTCTATATTCAAAATAATTAATGAGATGTCTAATGCCATGAGTAAAATCCCAACAATAACTATAAAAGGGAACATAAAATGAAGCTATAAGAGATATCAACATCACCTATTAAGGTAGAGGATCATCTCATTTATCACCTTGGGCATACCCCTCTCTATCAATTGGATCTATTTCATCAAGTATTTTGCTCACAACCATCATTTATTTTCTTTTCCTTTTCGAATTTTTTGTTTAGCACCTACCTAAAAGGAGAGATGAATAGATAAATTCGATGAATATTTATTTATATTTTATCTCTCCCTTCACCCACATATAATGATGTTTTCCTACCACTACTTTAATGTTTATGGGATGATAAGAGATTCCTTGAGTGTAACAAACCAGTCCATTTTCAAATGTGATCGAATCATTCGACACTAGCTCCAAAATTGGATACAAACCAATGAATATGAGATAATGAATGTTAGTAGGGATATCCTAGTAACACTCATCTAATTTTGTATGGAACACTTCCTAAATGATTAAAAATGGTTTGAAGGTGCTCTAAGTGGACTTTTTATTATAAAATCACATGATTTCACATGTAATCATGTATCAACCAAAAATAATATGAACAGTTTGAGCCACCTATTTGTATTATGTTTGGAATTTTGTATTTTTTTGTGGTACACAAGACCATTATACAATATCAGTGTTCCACAAAATTTCATAATATAAATTATAGTCTATTGTGTAAGCCACATAAGTTTATGGATTCTTTTCACAAGACACAACTATTAGAAGTTTTTTCTATAGATTCACAATCATGCATGAATAATTACAATTCATGGAAAACTAATAATATATTATAGAATCCATAAATTACTATGAAATCCACATAATACCATATTTATGCTTCAAATTTGTTAAGTACTACTTGAAGCATCAAAATGATAGAAGGTTGTTTGAAATCCAAAAACACAAAACAATGGTCATTTGAAGCTAGAAATGTTTTGGAAAGGTAAATTGATTTTGTAATGGGTCCGATGTGCCTTAAAATTCATGTTATTTCTTATTTTTACAATTTAAGTTTGTATCATTGGTTGTCTATATAAACAAATCCCAATTGTCTTATGGATCATCTTACGAATGTTAAATCATAAAGAAATTTTTGAAATAGATAAAAGTGTGGGGATGTAAGCATAATGCTAAAAATAGTGTGTGTTTGATAGGAGAATGATTATATGGCATTTAATTGTATCACTTTGGTGACTGGTCTATATGTGTTATTCCTTTAAAAATTTACATCATGATTAAATTATGTTATGAAAAACACAATAATAAATAGGATGCAAGGGTTCGTTAAAAGAGGATATTTTGATATAATTAATTTGCATTTAATGATGCATAATTAAAATAATGCAATTATACTTGCAAAAATGATAATAAAAAATAGATTTATACCTAAAATACATAATACGAGATGAAGACTTATATTTATAGAATGGAACAAATAAATTTTGGATGTTTAGATTGGTGGAACATGGTGGTAAAATTATGGAAATGATTTGATTATTACTATTTCCTAGTTTTTTTATTGAAAAATGCGGAGATAAACAAGTCAAGGAATATATAAGGATATATATTGATAAGATTTAGAATGCAAGCATTCATCTTAACAAGGGATAATGGAAAAAATTATCATTTATGTAGTTTAATTTAATAAATTTAAGTGTCTACATTCCCCCTTTAAGTGTGTAATTAACAATTGCATGCTTAAAGGAAAATGTACTGAAAGTGTACACATGATTTTCTTTACTAAATAATTATATTTAATGTGTTATTGTTGGTGCACTCCATTTTGATACCTACAACACTAATTATAGTGAATTTTATGATAAAAATTGAACTATAAATCAAAATACGAGATAAAGCTTGTAACATTGAACTTGCATAAAGTAAAATTGATTAAAAACAAGGAAGGAATACAAATATTAATTATATTTATGGACGAAACATCATTCTTGTATTCATTTGGAGATTTTGAATTATTACTTAAATGTCAAAGGATTGAGGGTGATCAATCCCTAATAGTGTTGAAGGAGAAAATGAAGTCTTGAGTGCATGTAAGCCAACACTAATGGAGAGAGAGGAACCAAAAACGCTATTAAGAAGGAATATCATGTATAAAATTGTTTAATAACCAAGATATCTTCTATTTGAATTCGTAAGAGGAGAGAAAATAATTCCTATGAGTATCTTAGCTAATATGATATATTCAAAATCCTCGAGGACCACACTTTTACACATGGATCTAGATCCAGTTTTTAAAATTTTGTAATTGTTGAGTAATATTGTCAATGAAAACTACATAGTTAAAAAGTAATGTATATATAATTCCCCCACTATGTGTTGTATAGCTAAGAATTGGTGTACAAATTTTAGAATAACATAGAGGATAAAAAGGGTCATTCCCTAAACCATATTATTGTAACATTTTTTGAGTAGTGTAAAGGAGAAGGAATGAAATAAACATGCCCCTCTATAATGATCCGAATTGAGTAATATGTTTTTGAACTTATATAATAAGTATATAAACAGTTGATAGAATATATGAGAATGTATAGAGCACAATTGATAGATCATGAAAATAACACAATAATAAATTTCATTCTATATTATCCACCACAATACATGGCTATTATATAGCCATTTACATAGCTAAACAACCTCCAATTATTTAGGGAGGTGTTATAACAAATAACCGATATGGGTATAATACTCCAACTACTAAACATTCGTAATATATTGTTATTTCAAAAATATATATGACTAACTTACTAATTACAATATTCACACAAATAACTATTAATTATTTTTCCATGTGAACATTAATATTCCTAACATTCCCCCATTAATGTTTACATGGTAAAACATATCTCGTTCTCTGATTGTAGTGTGCCACCTCTGTGTTCTCATGATCAACTCCTCAATTGTGTGGCATCGGGCTTGTATAAAACTTGCATATGTGCCAACACACATTTCTTCCTCCATTGATGGTTTTATCTCGCTTCTACAAAAACCTTACCCAATTGGTTTTGCAGGTGTACCAATAAGCTTTCACAATTGGTTTTGAGTTTACCAAAAACTTAAATAATTGGTTTTACAGGCTCACCAAAAACCTTATATAATTGGTTTTCTTGGTTTACGAAAAAACCTTCACATCATGATTGTTACAATACATTTTGATCAATATTCTACAATATTTATAGAAAAGTAGTTAAAATATAAATACACACAAGTGATCGGGATTTTAAATCATCTGTTCTTATTTTTCACACCATACTAAATAAACAAATGTCATCATACCAAAAGTGTGGCCCCATCATTGATGACTGATGAGATGTCATTGTCTAACCTCCTTCCTTTGTTTCCTCCATCCTCCAATAGAAAATTATCTAGTAGAGGAAATATTCATCACTTTTATTTTCTGTATGAGCAATATTTCCTTCCTCTTCATTCTCTCCTTCATCAACAACCATGACATTGTCTTGCAGTTTCCCATCAAGTAAATCTTGTGTTCTTTTCCTACAATTTGTAGATATATGACCAATTTGTTTACAATAGTAGCAGGTAAGATATTTCTTTGTACCTTTGGAAGTCGAACCATATTTGGATTTTTTAACAAATACTTTTTATTTCTTGTTTCTACCATACATTGCAGTTTCTTCTGGTTCAACAGTCATAATTATTTTTTCTTCTTTGAGTAAAGAAGAAATGTGATCTTCTAAACTAGGATTATTTTTAATAAACATAAAAACCATATTATAATAACATGATGGCATATTATTCAATAAAAAATCCTTTGCAAAATCATCGGTACATCTATTTTAATTCCAATTAAGCGATTTGACATGGATCAAAAATTACGATGTGCTCTACCATAATGTTTCCTTCTTCCATTTAAATACCATTTGCTTCAATTCTATTGTTGTGCTTCCAACTTATGAGCCAAACAATTTGTTTAATGTATTCCAAATTGTATGAGAGGATTTAGACAAATCTATATGATGCAAATAGGCATCAGATAGTCCCAGTCTAATGATTGTTGTGGATTTTTGGTCTTTTCTCTCCCATTTTGTTTATTTGTCTCGCATCTCTTGGTTTCTTCACTTTTCCATGATTGATATCCCAAAGGTATTTATTAACAAGAAATATTATTTTCTTACTTGCCATGTGTGGAAGTCATTTCCATCAAATTTTTGAATATGACTTAGCTTATCCATGACAAAAACAAAAAATCCTAAAATCACCTATTTAAATTTTACAACATTTAATGACAACATGCTTTGACCTAATAACAAAAACACCTTTTTATAACGACCTACTATTTGAACCAAAATAGGACTCAATTAATTGACATGGATTGTCACTCGATGACATTACATATAATGAAACAAATAAATTTTAACATTACCCTAAAAGCTAACACAATATTTGAAACCACACAATTTTGATTTTAGACTTTTAATGATATGAGACCAACAAATAACATATTACAAGGCCATTGACTCAACTTTAGATAACATAAAACGATGAACCAACCACTTAAAGAAACAATTAAAAAATAGGCATCTCGCTAAATAGTTAAATATTATAAATTCCCATACCAAGTAAAAAATATCAAGAAATTTTTTTATAACAGGTGTATTTTTCTACTAGAAAGGTCAAGAAGAGAACATATGCAACACATCCCCCATCAATATCTATGATGGTCTACTTCAGCACTTAGAGAATCTTCAAATCATTATTATATTGGTGTAGACCTCCTCCTTTAATGAAATCGACCTTGCTTCCGACTTTACAATTTTGAAAATCAAGTGATTTGTAAGTGGATGCATATCAGAGTATAAATTCCATGTATCATGTAACAGTGGATGCTTCTTGAACATATCGTTTACGAGGATAAGGTTGAATATAATAAATGCATGCAATTGTTTGGTAGTGTGAACTATGTGTAGGTAGATGCAACCTCATGTATGCAAATCAGATTGATCAAGAATTAATTCAAACCACATTGAAGCAAAGTCATGGTTTCGTGGAGTAGGAAGGATAAAGATCCAATCAAACTCAATACATTGGTGTATAAGTTTGAAGAACTCGCATCAGATCTACATGTAATTATCAAGTGTTGAAAATAATCAATAGTCAATGCAATTTTGGCAGTGGTTCTAATGGTAATCAAAACAAATGCCAGTCAAGCCACTGCAATGTGAAGACATTTGTTGGAATCATCAGATCCACCACAATACCATGATTTGAATCCAAATTCAATGCAATATGGGTGAATAGGATCTTATTCAGCGTTGAATAACTGTGATGCCTTTCATCAGCGAATACTTGCTCTGATACCAAATATAGAGCACAATTCAGTCGATCATGAAAATAACACAATAATAAATTTCATTCTATATTCTCCACCACAATACATGGCTATTATATAGCCATTTACATATCTAAACAACCTCTGATTATTTAGGGAGGTGTTATAACAAATAACCCGATATGGGTATAATACTCCAACTACTAAACATTCGTAATATATTGTTATTTCAACAATATATATGACTAACTTACTAATTACAATATTCACACAAATAACTATTATTTTTTTGCATGTGAACATTAATATTCCTAATAGAATGTTGTTGATGAGAAATTTTCCTCTATTGAGGAACATATAATGAGTTCTACACCATACTACGGTATTGAATGTAGTGTACGATTTTGAATTGTATTAAATTATACCACTTGCAAGTATATGTACTTGTCTATAAGGAATTTTACCATGTAATAACCTATTCTTGTGTCATGTAATCTACAGTAGATGTATAATATATCTTATTCAAATTTTTTATTGGAGTGTTTATTTTCCTCAATTTATTTGTATTATCCAACTTGGGATATTTTACATCACTTATATTTTACCTACACTTATGGGAAATTCTTTCCTAGTTGTACACTTGACTACACTATTCTAGGTGTTGGTTACCATTTGACTATACTATTCTAGGTGTTAGCTACCACTTGACTATAACATTCTAGTTGTTGGTTATTGTTGTCCACTTTTGCATGGTCCCTTGTAAAAATTGAACAACCTGGATTTTCATGAGATAGTTTACGTATGTCGCATGTGAGAATGTAAATTCATGGCCAAAGGGTGAAATATCGTTGAATTTTGTATAAAGCCGCAAGATAAAGAACATTATTATTGATGTTTTTAGAAGATACGTGAGTTGAAGGAAAAGGGCTCATCCATGTTCAACCAAATCCACATTATATTTGAGGCCGTGGGATGAAGCGAGAGAGGATAGTAGAAAAGTGGAATAAACAAGACAGATATGAGGAAGTAAAAAACCAAAAAGAAATAAAACATAAAGCCACATATGAAAGGAAAGCAATAGTTTTCCGTGGGAAAATAAAATGCATATAATTTTTAATCTAATGATCAGATCCTTGCAAATCTAATATCATTAAAGAGATCTTAAACACTTCTACATAATAGAAATAATATTTCTTGAATCAAACGGTTGTAGGTGGGAAAAGTAAAGGAATACATCTCCAATATGCAAAATTCCTATTTCAGTCCATGTGACCACTAGAATTTATGTAGTATGGGTGTTGTTTCTTCTTCAAGAAGGAAAATTGGGTAGAAAAGTGGGATTTTAGAGGTGCTAAGATCTTTCCGAGAGAATTTAATGGGAGATATTTGTTTGTGGGGTTGAACCTTGGTCATTGGTATTATCATTGATGCCAAGTGACATTGATGGTAAAGGAGTGAGAAGTGAATTTTCTTAGAGCTCACAAGATCGGGATGGTCTTAAGTGCTTTACATGATTAGTTGGTGAGCTAGGAGTCTCTTGAAGCATGAACATGACCTGGCATGGCTAGTTCAAATGTGGTACAAGTCAAGTATGATGATGTAAGCATGATAACAAGATTTTACAATTAATATCAAGTTAGTTGATGAAGGTCTTAGTTCAAACTATCCCATTTAGGTATATTCCTTGAGCCTGATGAGGTGTGAAGGTATGCCACAAATCATGATAAGACTCTGAGAGCATGCGATCAACTTTGGTAAGGTGTTTGTAAGTTTCTAAATCTTGAACAAAGGTTTAGTGACGTTCTACATCATTTGAAAATGTCTACAAAAATAAAACTCAAACGCACTTGCTTAACTATATGGTCTTATCAACATGTGCAGGTAGAGTTGAAATAACTATGCTAAAATAATGTGTATTGGAAATGACTTTAGTATATTAGTAGAGTATCAAGGATTTCTATTGAACTTATTAAATGCAAAATTTAATATTTCTCGGACTAAAATCATAAGAAATTATTAAGACACAAAGTGTGTCCTCTCAATATATGAAGATAAAGATTGATTAAATGGATTGAATCTAAAGTTGTGCATATAATAAAGATAAAATTGAGATAAACTCTTTTTCAAACTTCTAAAAATTTCTTGATTTGGAAGGAAATTTTGAAAAGGATCCAAAACTAAACCGAGAAGTACAATAGTCACTCTTTTTCTTGTTAGAAACTAAACCGAACTTGTGTCTTTTGAACTTCAAGATGGAATTCAAAGTGTTAGAGGACTATCACAAGAATTATCTCGAAGAGTATGAACTTTGTTTTATTATGGATTATAGCTACGAGTTAGGAAAAATAAGAAAAAGGATTTTTGAAAGGTCGATTGATTATTAAGGAAAGGAAGAGACATTAAGTGGGTGAAATATGAAAAATAAAGGAGAGTTCTTTGGAATCTTGGGCACTCAAAAGTCAGACATATAGAATGATATAAATTAACCTGAATGACGTAAGAGGAGATATGAAGGAATAGAGATAATATATGAAAAATGTAGATGAATGAATATAAAAATGAGAACACTTTGGGAATAGAGAGTCAAAAAATGATTTAAGTTGTGAGATAGGGGTTTAAATGAGTGCGATGAATGTAAAATATGAGTAAATATTGTGAAAATAGATAAACACATCTATATGAAGTTTGAGACCATGTGCTTTTAGCATGAGGCTATTTTAATTACCTAATTTGAAAGATATAGACATAGAAGTGAATGTAAAATAGTGATGATGTATTGATGAAGAATAAAATTTAAATATTCAAAAGAATATTAGGTGATGTGATGATAAAGGAGAGAACAATGAATGTGTGCCGTTACATAAAAGGATGAGAAATTGCTAAATTAAGGTGTTACTCATAAAAGCAAGAAAAATGTATTAAAGGAAAGAAGGACAAGAAATTCATGAGATGAGAAAAGAAACATCAAACGAGAGATCAAAGACATGATTGAGGCTAAAAATATATGATTATATGAGTATCGGTTTGTATGTATTCTTGAATCGTGGAATAGGTGAATTATGAAGAGCTAGAAAAGGATCACGATCGGTTGAGTAAGCAACATGAAGCTAAATGATCAAGTTTTAATATTATTATTGTGTCCAATTCCTAAGTGGGTGTTTGGGTTATAAGGGGAGGATCTCCTTGTAATATGTAGCTTGCTAAATCAGTCTAGTGGGTGCTAGGAAAAACATAGAAGTGGTTGCTTCATAGTTTAAGTGGGTTCTCAAATTAGTTGATATCATTATAAGTCTTAGGAATGGGTGTTCGAAATAGAGATTTTAATTTCAGTGGGCTTTCTCCCTCTAAGGGTTTCCCACAATAAATTTGGTGTCTTGTATATTTGTCTTCTTGCATGCACTCTAATTTTTTCATGGTTTTACATTAGTTATAGTTAAGAATATTTAAAGGTTTAAAAATTGATCGCACTTATTCACTCCCCCTCTCAACTCTTGTGATTTCCAACAATTATTATGAGTGAGGATCTTTTGAGTTAAGCCTAATAGATTGAAGGTGATCCCGATAATGGAAGCATGGGTTATTTGGATGAATCAATCCTTAAGAGAAAATATGACTTTTCTCAATCCACAGTAGAAGGCCGAAAAATAAGATTAAGCACATAGAAGCTCGCCATTGTCAATAATTAAATGAATTATCTACACTTGTGAAAAATATTTCAAGATATCTAAAAGCAAAAGAAAATGACTACCTAAAACTGGAAGAGGAGGTAAAGACCCTGAAAAATGAACTGATTCAAGTCACAAATCAGTTACAAATACTTTCAAGTGAAATAGAGAATAAGTCTTATCAAGCATCCATCCAATAAAAGACTGAAGAGTGAAAAATTAACTATATATTTGAATACTATCAGAGAATAAGTGACACAAGAAAAGAAAAGAGATTTAAATCTTGAATCAAGCCATTTAGAAAACAAGGAAAATGAAGAGGCTAATCCCAACAAGCAAACTAACAAGAAGAAGACAAATACAGGAAGAGCCAAGTAAATTAGACAACCAAATGAATTAAGCTATGAGAGAAAGTTTAATGGTTATTATTTCTCAAGTTTTTATTTGAACATAGAGATAGTGTATCAAAACTATGAAAAAGAGAACCCATGGAGATCTTGTGCTACTGAATATGAAAAAATATAGTATGTTTCAATTGTAGAAATAAAGGTCATATAGCCAAGTATTTCTTAGAAGAACCTCTAAGCCAATTTAGCAATGACATTCATCACTCAGGAAAAATGATAAATCAAGTCATATGTTATAAATGTCATGAAGGTGGGAATTTCTCAAAGCAATGTTATAACTATAGACAACCCAAGGGTCAAGTATCTCCTGAAAAGAAGAAAATAAAAAGGATATATATAATCAAGGGAACAAATTCAGAAGTTGAGATATCAAAACTGAAAATAAGGTTCCATAAAAATCTAATATTGTATCAACAATGGTTGAAAAAGGTAAGAAATTGGAAAACAACTCTAGTACCTGTTATCCAAAATGTGCCCCTGCTCATTTTGTGGATAACTCCTCTTATTTTTTCCTCTCTTGTGCCTCAGTCACAAAATTTTGGTTTTCAAGCACTCAAAACTTTCTAGGAATGACACCTTTGGTTAGAGCTCTTTCTCGGCTTTCCAGAAAGCTAAATTTTTTCTCCTAACTCCATGTATTTTTGAAGTTATGGCTCGGCGGAGTTTTTTTGGGAAATTTTCCCTTTCAAGGTACGCAGCCAATGAGATGCTGCCACGTGTCCAGGGAAGTGGTGGGGGTTAGAGGAGAACTTGGTTTTTTACCAACTATTTTTGAAAAGTTTTCAAGAGGAGATATTTTCCCCATCATCCCGCCGACGAATCGAGGTAATGCCACATGTCACTGGAGAAAAATTTGAAAAAATTGGCTAAGTGTTGTGCATGGAAAGTTTTGGAAGGAAAGCTCGTGCCCACTAAAACAACACCACATGTCACCGGAGCCTGGAATGGTAGAGCGTGGGAGGAAATTGGTGTTAGGAATAATATTAGATATTGTGAAGATTATTATGAGTGTGGAAATAAATAATATAGTGTAATGTAATACAACTATTTATGAGTTGTTAACTCATGTAAATAGTTGTAACTAGATAATGTTTGTTGTGAGAAAATAATGGGATTGAGAGTTTGAGTGAGATATTGTGGGGATTAGGAGAGATATGTGGGATGAGTGTTGACTCCTAGAATCAAGGAGATCAAACTCTATATATGTAACCTCTACCTGTGAATAATATATCCCGAATCATTTGAATCTATAATATAATTATTCGGTGTATTTTCTCTGTGCAAAACTAGTTTATTGCTTTGATTTGGTATCAGAGCTGGTTTATGATAGAAACATGAGAAAGTTTCAATGAGAGGCATCTTTGATGTATGTTTGCATTCAAAAATACAGTACTTCATCCATTCTAGTCAGAACTACCAGCATTAAGTGTCATTGACATGCTGTGGAAGAGAGGCAATGCTTTGCATTAGCCCATGTGTGGATCGATTTGAATCAATCTTCCTTGCACCACGTCACTACCATTATTGTGGCCTCATTAGACAGCCATCCACCTTTCTCAGAGTATGAATGTTCACCTTTGTGTAAAGGTTTGAGGAGCACATTGGAAGTTAACGCCATTTGACAGACATTTATGCCGCAATCCTCTAAAATGTCTTGAAGTCGATGGCTCAGCTCATGCCTTATGTGACTTGATCTGTAAGACGTCTACAGAAGAAATAACAACTCAGTGGATCTCTTACTGCCTGAACGTAACATCATTGCAATCTAGGTGGCACATATCATGAGCTTTTCACATGCAAGGATTTGAGACACCATTGCAAAAGCTGAAGGAGACGTTTTGTTGAGAAGAAATTCAATCTCTTCTTCTCCCAGCTCAGTCACTTAGCAACTCAAACCTCTGTCAGCAGCACGAAATGCATTGTGATTTGTATTGCTCTGTAGAAACATATTTGCACTGATCTCGAGTTTCTCTCTCAGCACAAGATTTATTACAAATCAATGGTCACGGTCAATTTTGTTTTCATCATTTTTGTAATGCATTGGATCGATTGCACTAGAGTAACCATCGAGTCGACCTAGTATTATGTTGAATATACAGTACAGCTGTATTTGAACATCTGTGCACTCACTACCAAAACGTGACAGCTGTATTATGCAATGAATCATCCTCCTGTGATCTAACCTAGAACGAAACCAAAGCAATGTGAAGACTTGGTCAAGACCCTATCTCATGCCAAGAATTTATATTTTATTCAATAATTTTAATGTTTGATAGTCATATGTTTATAAATTGTCTACTTTAGTAGTATGTCTATTCTAGGTATTTTTGTATATTCCTTTGTTAATTATTTTTTATTAAAAGTTTTTAAAATGTATTGTTATAAAGGTTGTCAATAGTGTTAGTTTAGTTTATTTAACGTCAATTGTGAAGTATTAGTATTATGAATGTCAAAGATAAAATGAGTCGAGAGTTTAGAGTCATTTTCATTTAAAAGTAATTTCATTTTATTATTTTTTAAATTTCTAGTCATCAAATTTACAATATCGTCAAAAGTATTGTTTTAGTCATTAAGTGTTGTCATTTTGCGTTAGTAATTTTGTTGTCAAATTAGATTGTCAGGTCATTGTAAAAAGTCTGTATAAAAAAATAAAATAAAAAATTGCCTCATTGTTCAAGAATTGGACGCATTTTCGCTTGTACGCGACGTCCAAATTGTGGAGGGTGTTTTTTGAGATTCATGATCACATCTGGTTGAGTTAGCAGCTTGCTACAATGGAGGTTGGAGGCAACGGAGGAAGGAGGTTGATCAACGACCTCTCGTCAGGCACCATCGATGAGGCCGCGGTATTGATTTGGTGGCCAAGTATTTCAGTTGTGTGTTTCATTGTTTGTAATAAGAACAGATGTCACATTCCTGTTCAGAGTTGTATTTCCTTTTATAACCTGCTGATGTAAATATGTTGTAGTAGAAAGATAAAAGCACAAGAAAAAGTAGCATCATGTTTTTCTTGAAGAGGATGAACAGAGGTTCATGAGCAGGGGCTCGTACCTAGGACAAAGGTCCGTTATTGTCGAACAGGGGTTCGTATTTATGAACAGAGGTTCATGAACAGGGGTTCTTACCTTGGACTGAGGTCCATATGTGTACCAAGATCATGAGCAAATAGGGGTGTGCAAGCTGCAAAGAAAGTGTAACTATTCTTTTCTACATTGTTCACATTAGGGGAGTGTATGTGTGGAAATAATAATGTTAACAATAGGGGAGTGAATGTTAGGAATAATATTAGATATTGTGAACATTATTATGAGTGTGGAAATAAATAATATAGTGTAATGTAATACAACTATTTATGAGTTGTTAACTCATGTAAATAGTTGTAACTAGATAATGTTTGTTGTGAGAAAATAATGGGATTGAGAGTTTGAGTGAGATATTGTGGGGATTAGGAGAGATATGTGGGATGAGTGTTGACTCCTAGAATCAAGGAGATCAAACTCTATATATATAATGTAACCTCTACCTATGAATAATAGACCCTGAATCATTTGAATCTATAATATAATTATTCGGTGTATTTTCTCTGCAAAAGCTGGTTTATTGCTTTGAATTGGGAACTTTTCCCAAAGTGTTGGTGCAAAAGGAAATATTTTCCCCAAGGGCCCACAACCAATTATATCTCACCACATGTCTTGGAGTGGCAGAGCAAGGGGAGAATTTGGGAAATTTTCCCAAGGAAAAATAAAGGAAAATTCAGAGAGGAAAGCCCGCTCCCCTTATTGCGAGCCAATAGAATCTCACCACGTGTCTAGGTGGCGCCGAAACTTAAGGAAAGAACGCGAGTGAAATTTTAAGAGGGAAAACCCGCACCCAATGGGGTTATGCCATGTGTCTAGGATGGAAATGAATCAAACAGCCCATGGAAAAATTTGGAAGGACAGGCCCGCGTCCAATCAGCGCTTGCCACGTGTCCCAAGCTCATCGGCCCCGGGAGAAATTTTGAAAAATTTTCCAAAGTGCAAAGTGAAGGAAAATAGAGCAGGATGGGCCCGCGCCCAATAAAAATGTGCCACGTGGCACCTGGAGTGGTGGAGCATGGGGAAATTTTGGAAAATTTTCCAAATGACCAAAAAGGTAAAAATTTCAAATTTTTGCCCGCCAACCCGATTTGGCCCTATTTTGCCCTAGAATTTCAAATGGCCATATCTTTCGATCCAGAGCTCATTTTTTCATGTTCTTTATATCAATGGAAATCTGGTAAAATTCTCTACAAGATTCTAGGATCATTTTTCATTTTGATGGAGTTTAGGGAGAGAAAAATGAAAAAATCTTCTGGCACGTGGTCATGGATAGAAATGACGTTTCAACCACTGTTTTTTAATGAAGAATGGCTCGCATTCTCTCCCAGCATGGCTAAAAATGTCAGGGAATGGGTCTATAAGGATTCCCATTCTATTTTTAATGCATTTTGGTCAATGGTTTGGCCCCTTCCATGTTTTCGCGCGTTTCTCTCTTGGGCTTGTCCCCTGCACTGTAAAACCCAGTTTTAGCTCATTTTCAAAGGGTTGAACATTTTTTGTGTATGGCAGGTCCCCTTTCTCTCCTTGAAGGTGATTTTGGTGGAATAATAGACCTTTTCTAGGAACTATAACTTTATTTTTCCTCTCAGGTGTTGTAATGCAAGTGATTTTGATGTTAAAATAACAATACAGGCCCTGTGATTAATATTCCATCCTCTGCTGGTGTTGTTTGACTAATTTCTGATTCTTCATTACAGTTATCAGTTTGTGCATGAGGTTTTGTTGCATTTTATGAACTGTGTCAATCTGCAGTAGTGAGAAATGCTCACCACTCCTTTGGTGCATCACCTATTAGCATTAGTTTTAGCCTTTTTGCATTCTCTATCTTTGTCCCTTTGGAATTTAGAGTAGAAATCAGGAATTTAAACCTCTGCAATTGTGCAAGTGATATATCTGATCAGAGGAGTTGAGGAACCAGCCTCTAAACTAGAGATTCCTCTTCCATTTTACAAGTCCCACACTTGGGGAGAGGATTCAATGTTGTGCAATCACACTGGATGCTTAGGATGATCAAACTAGAAATCTGATCAACATCCAGGGGTGCTGCTGATTTGCAACAACAGTTTTGGCATGCATTCGGTGGGACTTAGAGGTCTTCATCTTCATTTCAACAAAATTGATGTGCATTTGTTTCAATTTCTTGCTTTAAAAGAGCTATAAATTACACATCGGCGACTCCAAGGAAGAAGAATCAGCTAGTTTTAGCAGTGCAAGGCACTGAAAACTCATGAGAAGAATCACTACAAGGTCAAGAGCTGGAGAAGAAGAGGTGTTGTTTGAATATCTGCAGTTATCTCCAAGAAGAAGGAAAAGAGGGAGGATAATTCAAAGGTCTCCATCTCCACCAAACAGAACTCTCTCAACTCCTCCACCTGGCAGGCCTTTCATTCAATCAACAAGGGTTCTAAGGCCAATCAGAATGGCACAAAACAACCCCTATGTCAATTTCACTGGCAGCAGCCCACTTGCTCTCAATGCACAAAATCCAATCCTAGTTGTAGCATTGAAGAACATTCCATACTTTACTGGAGAAAATCAGACCACTCTTGGTGATCATGTCAAGGATATTGCTAACATTTGTGCAATCCATGAGATCAATGAGATGCAAGTTGTTGTCAAACTGCTGGCATCCTCATTCAAAGGGAAAGCTCTGCAATGGTTCAGGATTCTTTCCTCAGGATCTATTCAAAATTGGAACCAGCTATGTATAGCCCTCCATGAGCAGTTTGGAGAAAAGGGAGACAACTTGTCCCTTTTGGAACAGCTGACAACCATCAAGAGAGCTCCAAATGAGTAGCTGACTGATTTTAACTTCAGATTTCAAAGAACTTGGGAGAGAATTCCAGTGGCAGTCAGGCCAACAGCAGAAGGTGCTTTCCTCTATTACCTTAAAGCTTTAAATTCTGATATTTCTATGTTGATTCAATCCATGGGAGGCACAACTATCCCCATTGCTTACAGTATTGCCATTAGAGCTGAAAATTGTTTGATTCAAGCTGGCAAACTAGCTCCTAGGCCTCCAATGCCATTGTTTCCAAGTTTAGAGAGCCCAAGTACTAGCCAAGTGCCTAATTTAGCTCCTATTCCCACTCCTAGAAATAACAATTCAAATGAAGCTTCTACTTCATCTTCTAGTGCCTCAAATGAACTTCAAGAAGTCATGAAGCAGTTGTAAAATTTAGGTAATGAGCTGGTTACACTCAAGAGGTAGCAAGCCCAAGGTTTTAGACCTTCTTTCCAGCCCCAAGCTTAGCCTAACAGGCATCCATATCAACCCCAAAGACCACCCAATCCAGCTGCAAATCTAAATCAAGCAAGGCCTCCTGCCAATAGACCATTTCAGCCTTATAATCTCAATGCTACATCTACCTCTAAAGCGTTAGTGCCAGTACAAAACAACATAGCTCAAGAATATGATTGGTGTTTCCCATGCAATGAACCTCATAACCAATCCATGTGCTTCAACGGTGCCTTGAATCAAGCATTAATGGTGACAACAGTTGGTGTAGAGGGTGAAGGTAGTCAAGGAAGTAACCAACAACAAGACACATTCCCAGCAAAGATCGGCTCAAATGATACCACACTTGTAAGTGGCGGCAGCAAAAGATTTTTTTGGCATGAATTAGATGGTTTCCCAAAGTGTTGCAGCCAACACAAGGTCAAAGAGGAGAAATTTGGGTGAAGAACAACCATTAGCCCCAAGTAATCCTCAATCTTCTATCACTCCACAAACTATTGGCAAACAAAATCCAATCCCAAACATGCAAGGACTGCCTCAAACAATTCCTAAGCCAACTCAAATGCCAGTTGCTGCTGTCCAAGTGTAAGGAATGAATGTGCAGGCCAAGGGACAGCAAAGAGATGCTTCATCCCCATTCAACATCATTGATTAGATGAAGAAGACAAATGTAAACATATCAATATGGGAATCACTCTCTATCCGGGAAAAGAGATTTGCTACAAGCTGCTATGAAGGATTGGTCAACTTCAAATCAGCAAGCCCAAATGTAAGAGAAGGTACTCACAAATGCTACCCATCCTGAGGGGAATCATGGAGGACAACAAGGTAAAATTTTGAAGCCCCCTCCATTCTATGTTTCATTGATCATTGGAAATCAATTAGTACACAATTGCATGATTGATTCCAGAGCAAGTAGTTCAAGAATGATCATTGGGAATTCAAGATGAAACCATATCCAAAGGGGTAGTGCAACTGGATGGGACAGTAGTGACAACAGTTGGAGTGATAAAAACTTGAGTCTTACCTTGCATGCATGTCCCAACGTGGTTGTTTTGCAAGATGTATCAGTAATAGACCTTCCACCACTCTTTTCCCTATGTTTGTCAAGGGATTTCATATCTAATATTGGAGGTTACTTGTTTGCTGATTGGTCACACATGCTGTTCAGAACAAGATATGGAACCAAAGCCACAATCAGGTCTGAACCGATTGCAAAATTTCACATTGAGCCTTACACTCCAAGTCATATCAATGCCAATTGTTTAGCGTTTGATCAAGAAGATCACCCAAGCACTGATGAAGCTGACACCAAGGTAGGAAGCATCCTAGATCTAACTCTTGATGAATGGGAAAATAAGGTACACGCTTTTGATCCTTATCAAGAAATTGAAGAATCTGAGTTAGGAGTCTATTTCATGCATGAAGAAAATCAGCCTATTCCTAGCATCACCAAGCTAGACCACAAGGATGACAATGAGGTATGGAAACTATTTTTTGATGGGTCAAGGAGTAGACAAGGTGCAGGAGGGGGAGCTATGCTTGTTTCACCTCAAGGAGTTAAGTATTACTCAGCTTTTAGATTTCAGTTTGCATGCTCTAATAACACTGCTGAATATGAAGCTTTGGTGCAAGGACTGCATTGGTCAATCAAGAGAGGAATAAAGAATTTGCAGGTCTTTGGTGACAGTGAGTTGATTGTCAACCAAGTTAAGGGGCAGCATGCTATCAAGAATGATCTACTCAAATGCTACAAGAACAGGGTGTTGGACCTCATTGAATATTTTGAGGGTTTTAGCATAAAATCCATTCCTAGGAAGGAGAACCAAGCTGCTGACAGGCTTGCAGCAGTTGGGGCAGCCTTTGATGTTGTTGAAAGCATTCAAAAGGACAAGGTACAACCAAAAATCCATGTGATTGTGAGGCCTTCAGTGCCAAACAACAATGTAACTTGGCAAGTGTTTGAAAATGATCAACAAATCATCCATTTCTTGCAAGAAGAGGCTGAGTTTTCAGCTAAAAATTAGGAAAATTTGGAGTAGCAGTGTGGTAACCAAGTGGTGCAGCTGAGAACCAACAAACTACCAAAGGGAATTATTACTTTGGAGTCCATTTTCAATCCTAATGATCAGTTTAAGAAGGATAAAGCAAACATCCAAGTCCGGGAGAAGATTCAGTGCCCATCTTGTTAGAAGAAGGCAAATCACTCCAAATTGGTAAGATGACAACTGAGCAAGAAAGGTATGTGTTCATACAACTTTGTCAAGGATTCCCTTATGTGTTTTCTTGGAGCTATAAAGATTTGAAAGGGTTCAATCCCTGAGTTAGCTCAACACACCATTGAGTTGGATCCAAATACTAAACCCATCAGGCAAAAACAAAGGCCAGTCAATCCACACATGGAGCCCCTCATGAGAAAAGAATTGAACAAGTTGATAGAATCAAGAATCATATTCCCTATCAAGCATTCTAGTTGGGTTTCCAACTTGGTTCCAGTTAGAAAGAAGAGTGGGGAAATCAGATTGTGTGTTGACTTCAGAGATTTGAATAGAGCATCTCTTAAGGATCATTACCCACTTCCTTCCATGGAGAAAATTTTGCAAGTTGTTGCTGGCTCCGAGAGGTTTTCACTACTTGATGGCTATTCAAGGTACAATCAGATTATGGTGAAGGAAGAAGATCAGTTCAAGATAGCCTTTACAACCAAATGGGGAACTTATGCATACATGAAAATGCCATTTGGGCTGTCCAACACTGGAGCTACCTTCGAAAGGGAAATGGACATGGCGTTCAAAGGTTTGATTAATAACATAGTGCTGATATATCTTGATGATATCACTATTTTTGAAAAAATGCAGTCAGACCACCTCTTTCATTTGAGACAAGTGTTCCAAAGGTGCAAAAGATTTGGAGTATCCTTGAATCCTAAAAAATGTATTTTTCTAGCCCATGAAGGAAAGCTCCTTGGCCACATTGTCTCTAAAGAAGGATTAGCAATTTATCCAGAAAGAGTTGAAGCCATAAGGGCACTACCATTGCCAAGCCATAAGAAGGCCCTTTAGAGTTTCTTGGGGAGAATAAATTTTGTTTGGAGGTTTGTCCCAAATTTTGCAGCCCTTGTCAAACCTATCACCACGATGTTAAACAAAAGCATGGATTTCAAATGGACAGTAGAGGGCAAGGAAATTTTTGAGGCAATCAAAGAAGCCATCTCTCAAGCCCCATCTCTCATCAACCTAGATTTCTCCAAGGATTTTATCCTCTATGCATTTGGGGGTGATGATCTATTTCTGCAATTTTGGTACAAGCCAGAACAAGGAAAATGATGAGCAGCCAATTGTTTTCTTCAACCAAAGCCTGGAGGACTATGAGGTGAGATATTCTTTCATTGAGAAGCATGTTCTTGTAGTAATCAGAATCTTGAAAAAATTTAAGCATTTAGTCTCAAACAACAAGGTTCAGTTGTTGGTTTCCCATGTGGGAGTTAAAGACTTCCTCCTCAACAAATACTTGAATGAAAAGAGAGCAGGTTGGATTACTCGTGTCATGGAGTATGACATTGAGATCAAAGTTACCAAGTTGGTAAGAGGAAAAGGATTGTGTGAGCAGCTGATTTTGGGCAAACAAAAGGAAGCATGCAATGAGAAGGAGGCTGTTTTGGCATTGCAAGACAGCTATGAGAAAGGAAGCACTCAAGAAGAAAATAATGGTTTCCCCACTCCTTGTTGGACCCTAGGTACAATGCACTTCCTAAGCACAGGCCTATGCCCTCTAGAGATGAACAAGACCCAGAGAAGACACTTTAGATTGCAGGCTATCCCATATGCCGTTGTTAATGGTGTTCTGCTCAAAAGAGATGTGAATGGAGTATCGCTGAGATGCATTGACACAAATCAGATTCATAGGGTGTTGGAAGAGTTCCATGGTGGACCATATGGTGGTCATTTTGCACTAAGAGTGACAGCTCTAAAGATCATGAGTGCTGGTTATTATTGGCCCAATATTTTCAATGATTGTTATGCATGGATCAAGAGGTGTAAGAATTGTGCATTATTCACAGGTAAAGAGAGGCTAGCTGCCCTTCCATTGCATCCAATTTCAGTTGACAAGCCATTCATGCAATGGGGTTTAGACTTCATTCGAGTCCTTAATCCCAATTCAAGCCAAGGGTACAAGTGGATTTTAATAGCCACAGATTACTTCACTAAGTGGACTGAAGCAACACCACTCAAGGAAGCAAATGAATCTAGCATCCTAGATTTCTATGAGGGAATAGCAACCAGATTTGGCATACCAGCTATAATAATATCAGATAATGCATTGGCATTCATTGGATCTAAGGTGACTGAATGGGCTGTCAAGAATGGGGTCTATCTAAGTACTTCATCAAACTATTACCCCCAGGGTAATGGCCAGGCTGAGTCTATAAACAAGAACTTGTTGAGAATCATTAGAAGGACTCTTGATGAAAATCAGAGGTCTTGGCATACTAAATTGAAATCAGCCTTATGGGCTGATAGGATAACTCCCAAGAGATCTACAGGTAACTCTCCATTCAAGCTTGTTTATGGGAGAGAGGCAATTTTTCCCATGTCACTTGAGTTGCCAACATTAGAACTCATGAAACTGTTGGAGTTATTGGAATTTGAGCCCATGGTGGTCAGATATGCAGAATTGATGGAGCTCTAAGAAATTAGAAATCAGGCATCCCAAGAAATGGAGAAGGATCAGGCCTTGATAAAGAAGACCTTTGATAGAAAGGCCAAGAATAGATCCTTCCAAGTTGGAGCTCTAGTGTTAAAATGGGATGCAGACAAAGCAAAACTGGGAAGGCATTCAAAATTTGATGCCATTTAGAGTGGCCCATACGTGGTAACAAAGTGTAAGGATAGGAATGCCTTCCAATTGTCTTCATTGGATGGCGAGAAACTACAGATTCCAGTCAATGGAATCCATCTAAAGTATTTCTATTAAATGGAAATTCTCCACCTTGTAAATATTAGCTTAGGTTTTCATTCCTCCAAGTGCTTGCACACATTGTTTTTGTAGGTTAGTTTTCTTTCCGTAAGTGCTTTGGCACAAGCTTCTTGTTCTGGATGTGTGTTTGCGAGCCTTTCTCTATCAGGTGATTTTCCATCTTCCTCCTTGCAGTGTTCTAGTCAGATGGGGTATCAAATAGGGAATTCGATGACTCCATGCCCAATGGATTGTTTCAGGCAACTGGTAACTTCATCCAGCAGGCAGATGACCCCTATGAGTCGCCAAAATTGTTATCCAAAATGTGCCCATGCTCATTTTTTGGCTAAATCCTCTTATTTTTCCTCTCTTGTGCCTCATTCACGAAATTTTTATTTTCGGGCACTCAAAACTTTCTGGAAATGACACCTTTGGATAGAGCTCTTTCTCAGCTTTCCAGAAAGGTAAATTTTTTCTCCTAACTCCATGTATTTTTGAAGTTATGGCTCAGTGGAGTTTTTGTGGGAAATTTTCCCTTTCAAGGTCCTAGCCAATGAGATGCTACCACGTGTCCAGGGAAGTGGCGGGGTTGGAGGAGAACTTGGTTTTTACCAAGTATTTTGGCAAAGTTTTCAAGAGGAGATACTTTCCCCATCAGCCCGCCGACGAATTAGGTAATGCCACGTGTCACTGGAGAGAAATTTGAAAAAATTGGCTAAGTGTTGCACATGGAAAGTTTTGGAAGGAAATCCCATGCCCAATAAAACAACACCACGTGTCACCGGAGCCTGGAATGGTGGAGCGCGGGAGGAAATTGGGAACTTTTCCCAAAGTGTTGGTGTAAAAGGAAATATTTGCCCCAAGGGCCTGTAGTGAATTATATCTCACCATGTGTCCTAGAGTGGCAGAGCAAGGGGAGAATTTGGGAAATTTTCCCAAGGAAAATAAAGGAAAATTCAGAGAGGAAATCCCACTCCCCTTATTGCGAGCCAATAGAATCTCGCCACGTGTCCAGGTGGCACCGAAACTTAAGGAAAGAATGCGAGTGAAATTTTAAGAGGGAAAACCCACACCCAATGGGGTTATGCCACATGTCTAGGATGGAAATGAATCAAATATCCCATGGAAAAATTTGGAAGGACAGGGCCACGTCCAATCAGCGTTTGCCATGTGTCCCAAGCTCATCAGCCCCACAGAAATTTTGAAAAAATTTCCAAATTGCAAAGTGAAGGAAAATAGAGCAGGATGGGCCCGTGCCCAATCAAAACATACCACATGGCACCTAGAGTGGTGGAGCGTGGGGAAATTTTGGAAAATTTTCCAAATGACCCAAAAGGTAAAAATATCAAATTTTTGCCCGCTAACCCGATTTGGCCCTGTTTTTCCCTAGAATTTCAAATGGCCATATCTTTCGATCCAGAGCTCAGTTTTTTGCGTTTTTTATATCAATGGAAATCTGGTAAAATTCTCTACAAGAATCTAGGGTAATTTTTGCATTTTTATTGAGCTTGGAGAGAGAAAAGTAAAAAACATTTTACGGCACATGGTCATGGGAGAAATGATGTTTCAACCACCGTTTTTAATGAAGAATGGCTCGCATTCTCTCCCAGCATGGCTAAAAATGTCAGGGAATGGGCCTATAAGGATTCCCATGCTATTTTGAATGCATTTTGGTCAATGTTTGGGCCCCTTCCATGTTTTCCCACGTTTCTCTCTTGGGCTCGTCCTCTGCACTGTAAAAGCTAGTTTTAGCTCATTTTCAAAGGGTTGAACATTTTTTGTGTATGGTAGGCTCCCTTTCTCTCCTTGAAGGTGATTTTGGTGGAATAATAGACCTTTTCTAGGAACTGTAACTTTATTTTTCCTCTCAGGGGTTGTAATGCAAGTGATTTTGATGTTAAAATAACAATACAGGCCTTATGATTAATATTCCATCCTCTGCTGGTGTTGTTTGACTAATTTCTGATTCTTCATTATAGTTATCAGTTTGTGCATGAGGTTTTGTTACATTTTATGAACTGTGTCAATCTGCAGTAGTGAGAAATTCTCACCACTCCTTTGGTTCATCACCTATTAGCATTAGTTTTATCCTTTTTTGCATTCTCTATCTTTGTCCCTTTGAAATTTAGAGTAGAAATCAGGGATTTAAACCTTTGCAATTGTGCAAGTGATATATTTGATTAGAGGAGCTGAGAAAAATCCTCCAAACTAGAGATTCCTCTTCCATTTTATCAAGTCCCACACTAGGGGAGAGGATTCAATGTTGTGCAATCACACTAGATGCTTAGGATGATCAAACTAGAAATCTGATCAACATCTAGGGGTGCTGCTAATTTGCAACAACAAGTACCAAGGATGAGGAATTTATTCCTCAAGTAGTGGTAGACAAGGTGTATGAAGTGTAGCATTTATTTCTATTAGCCACACAAACAGATTATGAGAGGTCGGGTAATGAGGTTATCACTCCTAGAGATACAACTAAGAAAGTTAGTAAGATTATGAGGACAAGGAAAGGGAAAATGGATTCATCATTTTATTATGATGAATTTATGTTGTTCTAAGATTATTCAAGGCTAACAGTATGTCAAATCTAATTTTATAGGAGGCATATTCATTTAGATGAAGCATTAGATTCAGAACGAGTCTTCTCCATGATGTAAAAAGTATGTAACTTATGATTTTTCAAGGTTTTGTTTGGGTTCTCTTGTGTAGAAGTCTAGAAATTAGTCGTAAGTTGGTTTCAAGTTCTTGTTGGTCTAATCATGATTAAAATTACTTATCCAAGATAGTTGTGTATGTTCATAAGTCTCATGAACTTGACTTATGAAGTATGTAACTCTTTTGAATATGTGAAGATAGGAAGGTGTATATTGTCATTAGTAGGTATTGAAAAGAATTGTGTCACTATCGGAGAAGGTCTATTATGTGGTCATTGGAAAATTTGTGTTCTTAATCATGTAGTATTTTTCATCATCATTCTATGGTCAAAGGTACAAATTCATATTGAGCATACTCCTAGAGGAGTGAGTAAACACATGAGGTATCAACCTTATAGTTGCTAAGTCTACGTCCTATGGAGTATCATGAAGTAAACATGTGTTGGTGTAGATTGCATTCAAGTGTGTTCACATATATGGAGCCATGTAGATGTCATAGAAGTGGTTTAAGGAGATACAAATGTGGTGTTAAGTTCCCTATATAATCTTTGAATTTTTTTAGTATATCAAGTCGACTTGATCATTTAGATCTCAAAAACACTAAGTGAGATAGTGATGTAATCAAGAAAGCACATTAATAGGGATATTCTAAGAAAATTTAGGAGTTACATGTATGAGATTGGACTAAACATGATTGATATTCAGTTAGAAAGGTACTATACATAGTCATAGATATTTTTGCAAGGTGTGAACACTAGTTTAGAGGAGATAAGAGAATATTTAAGACAAAATTCTACCTCACTCCCTTGACTAGGTTTGCACACCCTAATGAGTATTTTTCTTTGAAACTTAGTTTTGAAAGGTCAAATGAGATATTTTGAGGAATTTTTTTAAAAGTCATATTAGTTCATAGGATAAAGGATGGAAAAGTTTTGAGGATTCAATAAAGGGTATATTTTCAGTTACACATGATAGTGTTGGACTATTTTCCAGTGATCAATCTTGTTGATAACTTAGTGAGAGTATACTAGTTCTCTATAGTGTAAGATGATAACATACAGACCTCAAGTTGTCAAAGAAAGAAGGCGTAAGTTGAGTCAGTAGTATGAAGTGTTCTTCAAAGATAAATGTCATCCTAAAAGGTATGTGCATTCTTCATATTTTTGGGTTGCATACATTCATTGATTACAAGTATAAGGAGATGGTTTCGATTAAAGGATGAAAAATTTGTTTTATCCCTAAACTACACCTTACAAGTCTATATATTCTTTTTTTTACATGGACTCATAACATTGGATCTCGGTCTCGACGTGGGCTATTTATGATGGCTAAAGATGAAGTACTTCATTCAATAGTGAAGTGATCAAGACCTAGGCTTATACATTTACCTTGAACTGTAAGTGAAGAATGCTACTCAGTGTAATGCTCGGAAATAGTGGTATGAATGCTAAGAAAGGTTACATACTTAGCTCTGAAATAGGAGAAGTCTAATATAATTCCCATTGAAATTGGTAGCAAGTATTTAGATGTCGCAAGGCACTCTAGTTATTACTTAATGATTATATTGGTTATTGAAATGTAATTATCATTCCTATAACAATATTAGTAGGTTGCACATGATGAATTCTAAATCTCCAAGATAGGTAAAGTGTTTCCATGATCCTTTAATAGGTGACATTGTATTGTCATGATCATTCCAAGTATGAAAGAGATGTCTCTATCATTGGTCAAGTTTGTGTTAGTGTGAAGGTTTCTTGTATCGGTTATACATGATTGTAGAAGACCGATTTGGAGCTTCAGGACCTTGAAAAAATTGTAGAGTTGAGTTCAAGGCATGATAATTAAACTAGTAACTCTAAGTTACACTCTTAAGATAGAATTTGAGTCAATTATCCAAGGGGAGCATGTGGATAGGTAAGATCAGTTTCTCATGTTTTTTTATTCTTAACTATCATTGGTTCATGTCAAGTGGCTAACGTACCTTTTTCAATGATGTCAAAGGAGGAGAGATATATAGTATGCAGCCAAAGCATGGGTTTTCCATAAAAGTTCATAGCTTTTTGAATAGGTTTCCATCAATGAAAAAGGGGAGTTTGTTGAAACCTAGTCATTGGTGGTGTCATTGATGTAAAGTGTAATTTATTGCAAAGGAGGAAGAAGTGAAGTTTATTGGATCTCAAACATTCAAGATGGTCTCAAGTACTTTGCATGCTTAGTTGGTGAGGTAGGAGTATAGTAGAAGCATGCACGTGACTGGAATGACTAGTTCAGATGTGGTACAGGTCATGTATGATGATGTAAGCATGATAACAATATTCTATAATGAATATCAGGTCAGTTGATGAAGTTCTCAGTTCAAACTAGCCCATTTAGGTCTATTCTTTGAGCCTGATGAGGTGTGAAGTATGCCACAAATCATGATAAGACTCTAAGAGCATGGGAGCAACTTTGGTAAGGTATGTGTAAGTTTCTGAAGCTTGAATAAAGGTTAAGTGACCTTCTACATCATTTTAAAATGTCTACACAAATCAAACTCGAACATAATCGGTTGTATGGTCTTATCAACACATGTAGAGTAGAGTTGAAATAAGCGTGATAAAAGATGGTGTATTATAAATTTCATTACTATATTATAAGAGTATCTTGGATTTCTCTTGAACTTATTGAATGCAAAATTGAATATTTCTTATACTAAAATCATAAGAAATAGTTAAGACACAATGTGTCTTCTCAATATATGAAGATACAAATTGATTAAACGGCTTGAATATAAATTAGTGCATATAATAAAGACCAAATTGAGCTAACTTATTCTTAAAACACTTCTAACACCTTATTGACTCAAAGGGAATTTTACAAGGCTCCAAAACTAAGCTGAGAAGTTCACTAGTCATTCTGTTGTCTTATTAGAAACTAAACTAAATTTGTGTCTTTTAAACTTCAAGATGAAATTAGAAGGGTTAGAAAAATATCACAAGACCGAGTTTGAAGAGTACGATTTTTTTTTCTATGGATTATAGATGAAGAGTTAGGAAAAATACGAATGATTTTTTTTTGAAAGGTCGATTGATGATTGAGGGAAAAAGAGACATGGAGTGGGTGAAATGTGAAAAAGAAAGGAGAGTTCTTTGAAATTTTGGGAACTCAATAGTCGAGAGAGATAGCGATTAATATAAATTAACTGAATGAGTTACAAGGATATATGAAGGAATAATATACTCTATGAAATAGTTAAATGAATGAATACGAAAATGAGAACACTGGGAATAGAGAATCAAAACAATGAATAAAATTGTGAGATAGGTTTTTAAATGAAGGTTCATAGATATTAAAATTAGGGTTACTACAACTATACAAGATGTGTAAATATATTTAAAATAGAGAAGCACCTCTATATGAAGTTGAGACCATGTGCTTTAGCATGAGGCTATTCTAATGACCTATGTTAAAAGATATAGATAGAGAAGTGGATGTAAAATAATGAAGAATGTATTAATGAAAACTAACATTTGAATATTCATAAGAATATCTAGTCATGTGATGATAAAGGACAAAAAATTGAATGTGTGTAGTTAGATAAGAGGTAGAGGAATTGGTAAATCAAATTTTCAGTCATCAAAGAAAGAACAATGTATTAAATGAAAGAAGGAAAATAAATTAATGATCCGAGAAAGGCATCATCAAACAGAGATCATATACACAATTGAGGCCACTAATATATGACTGTATCAAGATCAGTTTGTATGTATTATTGATATGGTATGAATAAGAGGAACATGTTAATTTTGAAGAGCTATAAAATGATCATGATAAATTGAGTAAGCAACATGAAGCTAAATGATCAAGTTGTAATATTATTATTTTGTTTTGTTCCTAAGTGGGTACTTAGGTTACAGGGGTTAGGAGATCCTCTAAATTTGTAGATTGCTAAACCAATCTAGTAGGTGCTAAAAAAACATAGAAGTGGGTGATTAATAATTTTAGTGGTTTCTCAAAAAGATAAGATCATTGTAAGTCTTTGGAATTGGTGTTCCTAAATAGATATTTTGATTTCAAAGTGGGTTTTCTCCTCTAAGGGTTCCCACCATAAATTTGGTGTCTTGTGTATTTGTCTTCTTGTATGCACTTTGATATGTTCATGTTTTGATTTTTGTTATAATTAAGAATATTTAAAGGTTGAAAATTTGATCTACATTGATTCACCCCCACTCTAAGTGCTTGTGATTTCTAACAGGTGGAAGGAATTTGAATTCGAGACTTCCCTCTCCTTTCGCTTCCTCTTCTTCTTCCATTTTATATATTTTGTAAAGTGGTGCCTATTTTTAAGGTTGGATACTTTTGGAATGTGAGGGCATCATATTTGTGTTGCACAAGTATACTAAGGTTCTCATGCCTTGGAATTCGATTCAGTAAATATTTTATAAATGTTTTGCATCTTCCTCCTATATCATAATGATCTATGCATGATATTTAAGATATAAAACATTATGTTTTTTTACTCATTTCTTCCCTAGCTATGGTTTTTTTTTGTTTCTTTTACTATTGTTCACTTGTAGGTGTGTGGTATGTGTTTTTATGAATCTATGTTTATTGTGCATCATAAAAATGGGAATGAAGATTTTATTTTGAACCGTGGCTTTTAGTTTGGCCTTTTTATTATTATTTTCTCCCACTTTTATCTTATTGAATTATTCATCCCCTTAATTTTTGTGCTATCACCTACACTAGTTTAGGTTTTTGTTTTATGCATATCCTTCTCATCCTAGTCCCTTGGAAAGATAGAGTATAGTTAGATAGTTGCATTTCAATTCATAGGAGTAGTGTTGCAAGTAGAAGTAAGTAGATGAAGTCAGCGTTCTCCGAGTTCTCGTCTCATTTCTCAGGTCCCATAATTGAGAGATACTCCCATGTTGCCTCATAATTTTTTTTTCATTCATGATCTTATCTAGGTGTAATTTCAAGCTCCAATAGTTTTAGCATGCCTGGTGGGAGAATAATTGAAAACTATATTTCTGGGTGTGTATCTCGTTATACATCTTCATCTCAACAAGTTTGATGTGCTCTTGGTGAGATCTTAGTCTTTGGAGTCAATTTCAAAGATCTAGTGACTCTAGTCGTCTAACTAACCCATTATCACATTTGCGAGACCTTTTCATTTATTCTTCCATTCATTTTAATGTTTTCATTTTATTCATGGATCTTCAAGGATATTTTCCATTCCATCATTTTAGTTCCAGTCCACTTCATTTACATGTAGTTAGATGTTATCCAAAAATAGACTTGAAAAATATTCCCTTTTTTATGGAAATGAAGATCAATCCCTTATTAATCACATTCAAGATATGCGACCATTGTTTCATTCATGATGTCATAGAGGAGAATTTTTTTCTTAGAATTATCATTTCATATTTCAATGGAAAAGAAAAATATTAGTACAAGAGTTTGGCTCTATAATCGATTTCCACATGGAATCCACTAGGAGAATAACTTCACAACTTGTTAAAAGAGGATGAAGATGTAATTTTCCTCATGTAACATCTCAACAAGGTACAACAAGATCCAATGGAAGTAATTCTTGATTTCAACATCAAATTCACAAGGACTTGGTATAGAATTCCTCAATAATATAGACCATCGCAAGGTATGAAATTCTTGTATTATTTGAGATTGTTTGATGTTGATTTAACCGTATTGATTCAATAATTATAGGAAACAGATCTTCCTAAAGATTTTTCCATTACATCCCAAGCTTAGAAGATTCTAGTATAGGATGGAAAACAAAAACCTATCTTTGTTGCTGCAATTATTCCTTCAATACCTCAAATTATTCCTTCCCCTTGTGAAAATAAAGAAAATTCCATCATTCCTTGCCAAAATCAGGAAGCTTCTTTGTTTCCTTGTCCTTCATTTGATGTTTCACAATTTTTTATGCCCAAATCATTCCCCAAAATTTTCCAAAATCCCTCCCATCTCCACCCAGAGCACTACCCAACTTCCCAAGATCTTGCAATAATGTTCCTAGGGGTTGTGGTTTTTCATATGTTATCCCTAATTTATATCCAACACTCACTAAATAGATTTATCCTATGAGGTTGGTAGAAAGGGATGTTTTTATGCTTTTGGAGAGAGGGAACAACCCATGTAACATCCCAAACAATAAAACTTTAGGAAAACCAGATGTTGTTTTGGAAAATGTAGATTAAAAAAGAAGGTTTTATGTGTTGGAGGATAGTTTGGCTTCCCCAATTGATAAAATCAGGCCTTATGAGCATCAAACATCACTTCCCACACATGAGAAAAATCAAAATACCTTTTTTATGCCACTTTTCCAACTAATCCCACTATAAATACAATTCCATATCTGTTGAAGATTGGTTTGACTTGGATCGGGAGGATGAAATGGTTCAAATTCTACATGAAAAGGAGCTGAATATCAAAATAGATTAGGTAGATTTGTAGGAAGATCATATTGGAAATATTGGGGAAGAACATAATTTTTTTTTAAAACTATTGGCACCTAAGGCCTTGAGGAAGAATTAAGTGAAAGTGAGCTAGGTGCCTTGATAGAGTGCAATGATCCTTATTGATCGTGTGTCTAGAGATTGTTGCACTTCGATGGAGAATAAAAATGGAACAAATAATGAGGAAATACATGGTGAAACAAGTAAAAATAAACAACCATCAAGATGTAAATAGTGTTTTTATAGGAAAATTAGATTCAATTCCAAATCATCTTGCAAACAACCACCTTCAAGAAGAAATTATGCACGAGGATTCCACTTGTGGGCTTGAGCTTCAAAAGAGTGGGAAAATTTAGTGGATTAGGGCTTGCCCAATTAGATATCTAGCTTCTTAAGAGCTAGAATCAGAGTTTCCACTAGTCATGCTAACTTCAAAGCATTAGGATGATCATCAAAGTACCAAAGGTCATCTCCAAAAATTCCTCCAACCAAATAAAAAGTAACTTGAGGAGGTATTTATCTAGTTTTTGCTAATACTTTGAAGAAATTGTGAGTGCAAGGAATGTTTGCATTTACACCATGTTATTTAGTTTCTAAACAAATCACATGGCCACATTTTGTGAGGAAAGGCATCAAATTTTCCCTTCCTATTAGAGGATTTGTTTTAAGCTTCCTTTTCCTTTGGTTAGAGTAGTGTAAAGTAGTTTTTATTTCATTTGAAGAAGTGTGTGTGCACACTTTGCATGTTTCCACTTGGAACCTGTATTATCTTCTCTTTCATACATAGTTTTTGTGTGTTTTTTAATCTTGAATGGTTCGTTGGAAGAGGTGTCCATGGTGGGGAAATCATATTTTAAATAATTTCCAAGTGTATCCAAGTTAGTAAGAAATCCAAATCTCCTGCATTACTTCATGCTTGTCGCTGATTCAATTCATTTTTATTCAAAACTTGGCAAAAAATTAGATTTTGGGACGCTCTTTGAGGTTCATCATTCATCCCAATAGATCAGTTGCATAAAAATCAATTATGTGTCCAACAAAGCTTGAAGTGGTCTCAGGGGTTCTTCTTAAAAGTTTCAAATTAGTTTCAAGTTTATAAAGTTGAATCCATGCCCGATGGATGCTTAAAGTACACTAATCAACTCATCTAGTAAGTAGATGGCCCCTCCGATTCACGAAAAAGTTGTCTATTTTTATACCCTTACAAAAATAAAACAACTTGGATTATCGCAAGATATTTTAAGTATGTGGCGGGTGAGAATGTAAAGCCATGGCCAAAGGGTGAAATGTCACCGAAGTGTGTATAAATTTGTTGTAGTCGTTTTTACACCCACCAAGAATAAGGGAATACCATGTGCGTTGGCCTATCACCCAGTTGGCATTGGGTGCTCACCCGAGGCACGCACGGGTGCCGAATCTCTCTTTTATGTGAGTTAAGTGGGAAAACATCATCTATGATAGGAACTTAAAAAGAGTGAGTGGACATGAGACATACATTCGTCAAATAAATTAGAATGGATTCTAGATCAATGCAGTCATTCCAAAAAAAAAAGGATACTTAACAATTTATAGAACTAAACCTGAAAAAGGAAAGGTATATGATTTTATATTCATTCATATAACACATATGAAATAGAACTATGTAGATATATGTATAAACTAGATTCTATTATATTTGTATTTCATCATATCCAAAAACCTCATCACATGCATTATATCCATCACAAAATATAACAAGATGTATGGCGGACCAAAATCATAAATCATAATTAGATTAGAGTCCTCCTAAACAAGAAAGGAAAAATTCATACCCAAACCCCTTGATAAATACTTCCCCTATAGGTCTTCTACCCAACCCAATAGAGTTCCTCACATAATTTCTAGAGAGCTCCACTATTTATTGATCTATATATCAATTCCTCTATGAGAACTTGTATTTTATAGGCCTCTTGAACCGCCAACCCAACTTTCTAAGGCTTCAAATCCATCACCAAGTGTCAAAATGTGGTCCTTCATGGGAGCATGATCCTTTAGGCTTGAGCTCTCCTCTCCTATCCATGATGTTTTTCTATAATCTTCCATCACCAACGTGTCGCTGTGGTGGCATCTTATCCAATCTGCATGCGTAGTCGGGTCATGATTTTTACATGTCTTCTTGGCTCGATATGCCAAATATGGATAACTCCAAAATCCTGCTTTGCCTTACACGCACATGCTACTTGTTCTATTAAATCCTCATAGAACCCTATATTGTGCTCTTTTTCCTCACATGCCCTTCTTTAACAAGGCCTTGCATACCCACACATCTTATTGTACTTAACCAATAAATCAGGGTCCCAACTATTGGTATCCAAATTTTTTCTCCCTTTCAAGTTGATCAACATCACAGATTGAGCAAAAGCTTAGAGACATATAGATCATGATGTATGTCCTTTTTAGGTAGGGATAAGATCTAATTGGCCCTTTATCACTCTGATTTTTGGAGAGATGGATAGCACCTTAAAGAAGATTTGACCTATCCTCACTACTTTAGGTCATGCCTTTCAACGTGGGTGAGAGGACCCGTAGTTTAACCTCTATTTTATGAAGGAGATGGAGATATCCTTCTTTTGCACAAATTTTATGCCAAAACCTTGAGAAAATACGGTCAATACTCCATAATTTAACTCTTAAGAGTTGTCACTTCTAAAAGATGGAGACACTTTCAAAACAAGGCTAAGGTTACTGAAGACATTATGAGATCCTGATTGTTCTACATATTTTAGTAAATTATAGATTTTTTTCCTTTGTTTATATATAGGGAAAACAGGGGTAATTCTTGATGGATTCATGGTTTTTGAATAATTTTTGTGGGATATTGAGTAGGATAAAGTTGATTATACCAAATCTCTAAGAAATTTCACAACAATGGAAAAATAACCAACAAAAACTTCAGAATAGTTAAGACGTTCCTTTAACCAGAAGGTGAGCTTTAATGGAGGCCCAGATCAACATGTTTTAACACAATATTTGAGAATATAGCATGAAATCTCAAGTTAAAAGACTCAATTAAACACCAAAATCTCTAATCAATCATGCCTAAGGTACACCCAAAGACTTACAGACAATATTTATCAACAAATGACAGTGGAATGATTTTAAATTTGTTTATCTCATCACAGGATGAAGGCTCTTCCTAAAATGAAATTGTAAATGCCACTAAATTGTCACAGGGACAAGATCTTGTGTGATTTCACAAATATTTCAATGTAAGATTGTAATAGGAACAAGAAAAACTACTTGCAGACATTCTGAAACAAAGCAGACACTAATTGCTCCAAGATTGACACAAATTAATTTCAAAATTTCTTAAATTCATTAGTAGGGGAAATCTTCCAAAGAAATCTCAGTGCTCATCAATGGCTATACATTTATAACCAACTTGACATGATAGAAAATCTAACACAAAGAAAATTAACCAAGTATCTTGGATGGGTTTCTCAGAATACGACTTTTCTCAAATTTTTCTTATGAAATTTAATCCCTAACCCTTTACAAGAGTATTCTCATTACATTTATACATTTTACTCACTCAATTTTCCCCCAAAAGAGAATAATATTCGAGGGACATTTGTTTGTTACTAATTTTCCTTAGAAAGTGACATTTAACAAATTTACATCCAAAAGCTACCAAGTGGACCAATTGTGAATTGATCACATTTCTCAGACCCTCAACTAATAACTAGGATGTCATGCCACAACATTTTTATAGTACATCTAATCATTCTAATTTGTCATGCAAAAAATCCTCATTTTAATCATTTTTTGAGGGCTCTGCACAACCGGATATGATAGGTAATCATTTTCACCCTCGAGGCAACACCTTTTTCATGTTTTGTGCCTGTTACTTTCATCGTTTCATCCTTTTCCCTTTCTTTCCTCTATAACTCTATCCCGCATCCACTTCTCTCGGTAATTCCCATTTTGCAAGTTCTTGAGCAATTCAAACTTTAAAATATTGATTTGAACAATCCTTGGACTCAAAAATTAAGTTCTGAATCCATTCAATGGCACTTTATAGACAGAGATGACAAGGAATTTCATCAAAGAATGATGAAAAATAGTGCGTATTCACGTTTCCAGGAATCTTAGAGCAAAAATGGTAGAAAAATAGACACAATACACAACAACCATTGTTTCTTCCCTTTTTCTACTTTATATCATAGTCATCCATGTGTTTCCTTGGTGAAACTGCAAAGGAGAAGTATAAGGGCATGCTTCCAAACAAGTGCAGGCCTTCCATGTGCCATAGGCCCACGAAAAATTCCTTTTGGCCTTTGAAAAATTCTCAATAAAAAGGAGTTATTTGAATCCCCCACGCATTACCTTGGCACACCTTTGGTATGGTCCTAAAAATCGAGACCCTGAACAAGCGTGGGCTCACCATGTGTCTCATTCGGATAGGGTTGTGAAAACATTCAAGGATAAGTGGAAGGCACTATGTGTCTAGGGTCCGAGAGAGTTTTCCTTAGCCATCAAAAAGTACAAGAAAAGTTAGAGTGAGCAAGAAGCCTCTAAGTGTCCTCTTGGTGCTTCTTAAAAAATATATGGCGGTCAATTCACAAATAGGCACGGTCCCTCCATGTGTGCCATGCCTTAGAAGATTGCTTTGGAAAGTTTAAGTATAGTGTAAAGTTGACGGAAGCCTCCACATGTCTCCATGTCGCAATTGTTAAGATGTGACCCTGAGGTTGATACTCAAATGAGCATCTACCCCCCACATGTCCATGGTCAGCCAAAACTATACCGTAGTAGTATGAAAAAAAAAAATTATGTCTGCGAAAGGCAATGGAAACCTCCACGTGTCTCCTCGATGCAACTCCAAGGCCAAACCAAAAGGTGAATCTTTATATGATCTCTAACCCTCCACATGGACAAATTTTGAGTTAAAGCGAGCCTTATAGTTTTCAAAGTGTTGTTCCGAGCCACTTCTAACCGTAAAGGGCCATATTTCCATAGATGCTGAGATGTAAATTTGACCAGAAAATACACCTGTCAAATCGTAAAATGTAGGAAAATCACCATTTGCGCCTAGAAATGAATCCTTCTTCAAGGATAGAGAATTTGGAAATGATATAAGGCCCAAATATGATCCTCTAAGCCATATCCAATCACATTTTCACATATATTTGGGACAAAAATGACAAGGACAACAAAACATGACTGTGGAAAATGGAAGGAAAGGAAAAACCTAAGTTTTACGCCCAAGTTACAGATTCTTTCTCATGGACAGAGGAACAAAAACAAATTCTGGACTTTTAAGTGATCCTCGACCAAGGAAGGGACTGATCATGGAAACCAAATGGGGGACATAGTTTTTATGCATCAATACAAGGAGATAGAGAAGACAACAAAGGAGACAAACTAAATAACTTTAAGAATAAATAGGGTGAGATCAATTTGAGCACCAACATCAGCTCCGACTCGAGGATGGCTACTCCTTGTGAGTGCCAACAGAACAAATAAAGCAAACCAAGTGCCAAAATCATCCATTGGGAAATGGTGTTAAATAATAAGCTTTCCGAAGACACAATAATAACTAACTCCCCTAAGGATGAACCAAGAAATCAACAAAATGGCCACCAAGGACTAGGACAAATGAAAATAGAAATACAAAAAAGTAGAAAAAAACTAAAATACTATACACTATATAATGGACCACATTGATTCAAAGAAAACAATCAAGGAAAATATTCAAGTGCCTACCATTTTGGATATGACCATGCTAAGCCGTTCTTATATGTATTTAGTAGCTGGTCATATGATCATCTCTCTTTTCCATCCAAGTCGTTATCTGACCACATTTTTTCAAGCTTATCCTTTGTGCCTGGTTCAAGTTTTTAACATCCTTTGAGGC
Organism: Taxus wallichiana var. yunnanensis; assembly: GCA_018340775.1. Lineage (NCBI taxonomy): Eukaryota > Viridiplantae > Streptophyta > Pinopsida > Cupressales > Taxaceae > Taxus > Taxus wallichiana. Next base: position 86,438,114 of record CM031242.1, on the reverse strand, counting down.
TGCATCACACATCAAATTCTTAGGAAAATCATCCTGCTCATGATACCTTCATTGATCAATTTCATATTCCTTGAAAGAAACATAGCTCACAAAGTTATCAATATCAACATCTGCATGCAATACTTCATAAGAAGCATTATTGGGGTCCTCAATAAGATATAACATTTTCTTTTCACTAGGTAACTTCACAAGGCTTCCTTCAATTAGAATGGTGGAAAAATACATATCCATCTAAACACTTCCACCAACACTTGCAGCCCACTTTCTTGATAATAGCATGCCCCATTTGGTAGGGCAATCAACAATAACAACGTTAAGTTTTAAGTTCTTACCTGGATAAGATGTAAGTTGTACCACTAAGCCTTTTACATATCCTACAACTGGAACCTCTATAGAATCCATTGCAATACACTTTCCATAATATTTTGTCACTTTAATGTTAAATTAATTCATGACATCTAGAGGCATAACATTGCATGATGCTCTGGAATCAAACATACAATTATGTAGCATCTGTCCTTAATAATTAGTGTTGTAAAAATGGATCAAACTTTAATTGAGACTCAAACAAAGATGTTCCCAATTAAACTTCAAGTGGTTCACCTATCTCCTCTAATTTTGGTGGTCTTTCTAGGTCTCTGCAATGGTTGAAGGAGTGTTTACATTATTTATATTTCTACCTAGGGCACTCTATCTTCCTCCAATCCCAAATACTCAAAATCCCTCTTTTTGTGCTCAAGAATCCTAAGGAGTTCAAAAATTGGGACAAAAATCTTGATCGACTCAAGACTTGGGCAATGTCATAAGGATTGTATTTGGGAAAAAAAGCATTTGGAGAAAGATTGACAAACTCATTAGATGGAACAAGATTTTTCACATTTTTGGCATGGCTGGAACACAGTTCTACTTAAGACAACATGGCCTTTGCCAGATGCATCTTTATTTGGAGCCTCTTTTGGGACATTGGTGAGAATTGAGGTCTTTGGTTTGTCTTGAGGCTTCTCCCCTTTGACAGCTTTACTTCTTGTGTTATACTCATTTTCTTGGGCAACAACAACATTTATTAATAGTTATCTATCCTCTTCTAATGGGATCTCTCCATCATACTTCTTAATCATTAGATCTCTTAGGTACTCAAAATCATTATTAGGAAGTTCAAAATATTTTACCATACCTATTTCTAAAGTATGAGAGGGAGTAAGAATAGGTACCTAGTGAATGCAGTCATAAAACTTGCAACAGTTCTTGCACTTATTACTTCTTAAAGTTTCTCCTTGTTTTGATCTTGTAGAGAAATCCACCATGCATGCATCATCATTAATGTTATCATCGTCATCAGCTTCTTCAACTTGCTGATCCACCGCACATGGTGGGTGGGGCATGAAACACTTGTCACACCAATAAATTTAATTTGTCTCTTCAACAACAATGACTTGGCATTTATAGGATCGAGAACTACTCTATTTACGATAGCATGGGGTTTTCTATCTCCCATGTGTCCTTTACCTCTTTCATCAAACCTATGATCATTTCTAGGATGATTTGCAAGTCTATCTTGTCCTTGTTTCCTATGTTGACCCCGAGAACCTTGTCTAATCCCTTTCTTTTCCCTAGCTAGCTTGTAATATATTTCTTTGATAGCCTCGACCAAATTCTTTACAACTTCCTCAAGATCCACAACCTTACTTGATTAAGGCTTTTCTTTGTTGATTAGTTTAACACCCTCCCTCTTAGGAGGTTTTCCAACCGCTTTAATGTTGTTCTCAATTTTGAGCCATGGTAAAGGTCTCGCTTTAAATTTATAGGGTTCTTATCCCTAAAATAGTAAGTATTTTTCTTATCAAATGCATCGAGAATAATTTATTAGACATGATTCATCACATGGCCTCTTGAATTAACAGAAGTCTTCTAAATTTTTGTTAAATCTTGTATTGAAATCATGCACTAATTAATTAGGATTCTTTTTAATATTTTCAAACTATGTTAAAAGAAACATAGGGTCTATTTTATCACCATAATGCATTCTAAAAGCATTCTTCATCTCTCGTCCAAGAATTAATGGAATTATCTCACAAAGATTTATACCAGTCCCTATCATCTTCTTCTAGAGTATGGATAAACAATTTAATGTATACATCCTCAAATTTAATTTCAAATTCCTCCATCATATTAAAAAGAGCTTCAAGTGTTGATCACGGTGATTGCATTATTTCCTTGAAACTTAGGCATTCTATTTCTTACATCTTGTGGCACAACATTTGGATAGCCAGCCATACCTCTTAAATTGATGGGACTAAAAGTATTAACAACAAATGGAGGTCTCGGTGGAGGTTGCGCCATATTATTTTGAGGAGGTGACCTTGTAGGAGATGTAAAATGATGAGGAGTGAGACGTATATGTTTTATAGGGATGTAATTCTCAGAATGACTGCCCTCTAAAGGTCTATTTCTTGGAAAAATCTATTAGCTTTAGAGAATACATGGACATAATGAGAATAAAATGTTTCAAATACAAAATAAGGACCCTCTCCAGATGGATAATTCAATTCAATAAAGAGAGTACCTGATTCAGAAGCACTTGAGGAAGTATTGAAATCTTCAATCACATGTTGATCAGGCCACAAAAGGAGATCTCTTTTCTTGATGCTTGATCTCCAAAAGCCTTCCAAATTCTTCTTCCTTTTGAATTAGACTTTCCCAACTCTTGAAACAACCTTCTACTAGGGTCCCTACCGAAGATAGATCTTATTCCTTCTATCGTTGCATAGATTAATGACAAATATTACTTGATATATGTTAAGAAATTGGTATTTATTAAGAATTTAAACAACACGAAGTCACCAATAAAGATTTTAACCTTAGTGTGTGCAAATTCACTATGAAAGACCTATCGAATTTATGTTAATATCAGATTCATGCAAAGATTATAAGATCTTCTCTTCTTCTACCCAAATTTGTCAATGATGATACAAAATTTAGTGCAATAACTATATAAGCTAGAAATATTGCACTCAAAACTTACATCTTCAAACAATTCTTATAGACTTGAATGATAATGATGTTTCAAGCAATGTATTTGCACTTAGATCATGTAAGATGCATTACAAGGGTCTATATGCACTACTGATGGTGTTCAAAATTTTCACAAAAATCATTTCCCTAGAAATGGTGCCACCGAGTGTTGTTGATGGGCCATATAGATATGAAGCTGGAAATAAATCTACAAATTATCCCCGGCAGCGGCGCCACTAGTGTTGGTATCCAAATTTGATCTCCCTTTCAAGCCGAAAGAGCAGCATCACAGATCTTAGAGACAAATAGATCATGATGTATGTCATTTTGTAGCTGAGGATGAGATCTAATTGGCCCTTTATCACTTAGATTTGTGGAGAGAAGGATAGCACCTTCAAGAGGATTTGACCTATTCTCACTACTTTAGGCCGTGCCTTTTGACCAGGTAGAGAGCACCCATAGTGTAACCTCTGTCTAATGAAGGAGATGGAGGTATCCTTCTTTTGCATAAATTTCATGAAGAAAACCTTGGGAAAATACGGTCAATAATCCATAATTTAACTCTTAAGATTTTTCACTTCTAAAATATGGAGATACTTTCAAAACAAGGCTAAGGTTACTAAAGACATTATGAGATCCTGATTGTTCTACATATTTTAGTAATTAGAGATTGTTCCTTTGTTGATATACATGAAAAACAAGGGTATTTCAGGATGGATTCAAGGTTTTTGAATAATTTTTATGGGAGATTAAGAAAGATAAAGTTGATTATACCAGATCTCTAAGAAATTTCACAACAATGGACAACTCAACAATAGAAAACTTTAGAATAGTTAAGACGTTCCTTCAACTAGAAGGTGTGCTTAAATGGAGGCCTAGATCAACACGTTTTCACACAATATTTGAGAATCTAGCATGAAATATTGAGTTAAAAGACTCAATTAAACACCAAGATCTCTGATCAATCACACCTAAGGTACACCCAAAGACTTATAGAAAATCTTTATCAACAAATGACAGTGGAATGATTTTAAATTTGTTTATCTCATCACAAGATGAAGGATCTTCTTGAAATGAAATTAAAAATGCCACTAAACTATCACAGGGACAAGATCCTGTGTGATTTCACAAATATTTCAATGTAATATTGTAATAGGAATAAGAAAAACTACTTACAGACATTCTAAAACAAAGCAGACACTAATTGCTCCAAGATTGACACAAATTAATTTCAAAATTGCTTAAATTCATTAGTAGGGGAAAGCTTCCAGAGCAATCTTAGTGCTTGTCAATGGCTATACATCTGTAACCAAATTAAAATGATAGAAAATCTAACACAAAGGAAATTAACTTGGTAACTCAAACGGGTTTCTTGGAATACAGATTTTGTCAAATTTTTCTTATGAAATATAATCCCCAACCCTTTGCTATAGTATTCTGATTGCATTTATACATTTTACTCACTCAATTTTCCCCCCAAAAGATAAGAATATTTGAGGGACCTTTTCTTGTTACCAATTTTCCTCAAAAAGTGACAGTAAACGAATTCACATTTGAATGTTTCTAGGTGGACCAATTGTGAATTGATCACGTTTCTCATACCCTTGACTAATGACTAGGATTCCATACCAAAACCTTTTTGATAGTCATTCTAATCATTTTGATTCTCTCATGCGAGAAATCCCTGTTTTAATCATTTTTTGGAGGATCTGTATAGTTGGATATGACAAATAATCCTTTTCACCCTTGAGGCAACACCTTTTTCATCTTTTGCACCTACTACTTTCATCATTTCATCCTTTTCCCTTTCTTTCCTCTAGAACTTTGTCCTCCATCCATCTTCTCTGGTAATTCCTATTTTTGCAAGTTCTGAGGAGTTCTAACTTCAAAATATCGATCTTGACAATCATTGGAATCACAAATTAATTTCTAAATTTATTCAATGGTACTTTAGAGACAGAGACGACAAGGAATATCATCAAAAAATGATGAAAATTAGTGTGTGTTCACGTTTCTAGGAGTCTTAGAGTAAAAGTGGTGGAAAACAGATGTAATACATAGCAACCATTGATTCTTCCCTTTTTCTACTTTATATCATAGCCATCCACGTGTTTAAAGGAGAAGTATAGGGGAAAGCTTCCAAACAAGCGCAGGCCTTCCACGTGCCCTGGGCCCAAGAAAAATGCCTTTTGGCCTTTGAAAAAGTCTCAGTAAACAGGAGCTAGAGGAAGCCTCCATGTGTCACCTTGGTGCACCTTTAGTATTGTCCTCAAAACTGGAGACCCTGAAAAAGTGTGGGCTCACCACGTGTCTCAGTCTGGAGAGTTGTTAAAAAATTTGAAGGATGAGAAAAAGGCGTCATATGTCTAAGGTCCGAGAGAATTTTCCTTGGTCGTTGAAAAGTCTAAGAAAATGAAGAGTGAGAGGAAGCCTCTAAGTTTCCTCCTGACACTTCTCCAAAATAAAATTTAGGGGCTAGTCCCCAAACAGGCCCGGTCCCCCACGTGTCCAAGGCCTTAGAATATTTCTTTGGAAAGTTTAATTATAGATCAAATCCGGTGGAAGCCTCCACATGTCTTGTTGTCAAAATTGTTAAGGTAGGACCCTGAGGCTGATCCTCAAATGAGTTCCTACCCCTCATGTGTCCATGGTCTGCCAAAATTGTACTGGTCATATGAAAAGTTTATTTAAGTCTGAGTAAGGAAGCAGAAACCTCCATGTGTCTCCCCAACATAACTCCAAGGCAAAACCAAAAGATGAATCTTCATATGAGTGTCGGCCCTCCAAATGGACAAATTTTGAGTTGAAGAAATCCTTAGAGTTTTCAAAGTGCCCTATTAAGACACATCCCACAAGAAAGGGCCAGGTTTCCATAGATGTTGAGATGTTAATTTGACTCGGATAAATACACCCGTCAAACCGTTAAATGTAGGAAAATCACCATTTGCACCTGGAAATGAATCCTTCTTAAAGGAAAGAGAATTTGGAAATGATATAAGGCCCAAATATGATCCTTTGAGTTGTATCTAGTAATTTTTTCACATATATTTGGGACAAAAATGATAGGTACGATAAAACATGACTGTGGAAAATGGAAGGAAAGGAAAAACCTAAGTTTTATGCCCAAGTTATAAATTCTTTCTCATGGATAGAGGAACGAAAAACAAATTCTGGACTTTTAAGTGATCCTTGACCAAGGAAGGGACTGATCATGGAAACCAAATGGGGGACATAGTTTTTATGCATCAATATGGGGAGATAGAGAACATGACATAGCCCAAAAACTAAACAACTTTAAGGATAAACAGGGTGAGATCAATTTGAGCACCAACACCAACATCACCCCACACTACACTTGTTCTCCACCCATGGGAACATGTATTCAATGAATAAATAATTATAAAAGATACAAGAATAAAAAATGGTTTGGAAAAGAATAAGGGAAAGATGAATTTAGAAAGATGAAAGAATGTGGAAGTGTTGTTATTTCTACAATAGGAGAGGAAAATATTTCTTCAATTCGGCCTCCAACTTGTTCCAGAATCAACTTCATTTTGTGCTCTTTGGTAGAGTTCGCCGACTAGGGTGCTTACCTCATTAAAACCCAATACATCTCCTTGAGGATTCATTTCCTAAACCACCCCTTCAAGTTTTTTATTGACATCCTCAAGTGCATCGATCCCCCTTGTGATTTATGGGTACAACCTTTTAGCCGCTTCTTGACCGAACCTCATATGAATTCAATGGCTTAAGAATTCTTCTCAACCTCGGCTAAGATCCTATCCCACTCCACCCTGTTCACTTTTTTTCTTCTTTTGGAATTCTTTGAGCTCTACCTCATGAGTGGCAACAAGAATTCTCACAACTCTATCCCTATCTGCATAGTTGTCATACATGGCCTCATTAGCTTTGGTAGAAATTTTTACATTAGAAAGGACCTTACTGTACTCGAAATGATTGTTAAAACCTTCATTTTTTCCCTTTCCAGTGTTCGATATTTTTTCCATGGAATCTAAAGTTAATGGCTTCCTCTCTATGTTGAGGATATGTGTTGAGTCTTGTAGGCACTCTATGGAAGATGCATACTTTAGCGTGGGTGGTGCTAGGTCTAGATGCTTCAAAAAATGGCATCTGTGATGGATTCTACCTTCTTGTATACCTCACACACCCTTTCCTTCTCTCCCCTTAGTGCACACTTGAGATGTGCACCTTTGATTAGTTCATCCCGCTTTAAGTCCTTGGTCCTTCCTTTGAGCTCTTCTTCCTTCTTCTCTAGCTCTTCCTCTAGGAATTTTACCCAATCATTCATCTCAAATATCTTGGCTTCTTGTTCAACCAAGACCTTGTTCAGCACATTGCAGACATGCTTTTCAGATAGCTACGAAGTGTTCACTAGGGGGCTGGTCCCTTTAGAATCTGGCACTTCCATGAATGTCGCTCGGCTTACTTCAAAATCTAGCTCGTCAATGTGGGACTCAAATGCCCATGAAAGCATTTTCCTTCTCTACGGGTATGCACCTTCCACATCAAATGATGTCATGTCCAGGAGTTGGTCTGCTGGATCAGTGCCTTGGAAACACACACATAACACCTTGTTTGGGTCATCAACATAACCCATCCTTAGTCTCTAGATCTTCGTGTAATTTCCTCTTGTGTGTGTACCCTTAGGAACATTACCATCACAAACCGGGGCCTCTGTCTTGTCATGATATTTTCCCACACTTTCTTCTTTATCTTCATTCATAACTATTTCAGTACTGCGCTCCAACTCTTGTTCTACCAAGGCTTCAATGATTCTCCCCACTTCCTTTTCTATAACCTCATTTATCCGCTCCTACGTGGGGCTTGGAGTCGATTCTTCGTACTCATTTCTTTGCTTCCTCCCTTATTTTGGGTACCATCCCCCTTCGGCCACCCTTCTTCCATACGAAGTAAAACTCATTTTCCTCTTCTCCTCCCTCTTCCTCTCGAATCATCCACACTAAAAACAAGTGGTTCTTAGGCCTCTTCAGTTCATCTTCTTCATCATCATCCCTTTTCACCCCTTGTAGGCCTCTAAGCTCTCTGTTTCCTATGACTCAACCTCCTCCAACACCTTTTATTTCTTCCTAACTAGGGATTTGAGTATGGGAGATTAAACTCTTTCTTCCTCCTCCGGTGAATTTTCCTTTGTGATAGGATTTTCTTGTTCTAGCACCTTTTCTCCGACTAGAGACTTCTTCCCGCATGTGTAAATGCTTGTCCTACTACTCATCTCTCGACACACCTACTCGTTTCGCATATTCGGACAGTTGGTGCCTCTTTCCCTTGCACCTCTTCTTTTCCTTTCCTTATTGGCATGGAATTCCTTATTCCCATGGGGTCTTTAGGGATGGAGAGATCCCATCCTAGGTACGCACCCTTCTCAAATTTTGACCTTATGTGCAGATATACATAAGCCATGGTCCTTCCTACAATTGGAAAAGTTAAAGGATTTGTCATCTAGACCTCATGGGAGACATACCTCTCCATGTATGTGTACTTCTTTGGGTAAATGAGCTATCTGCATAGCTCCTTGTGGTCTTGATCCACCTCACTAAGGTCAAACCTTTTTATTTTTGCCTCTGTGAACCGGTTTACCCTCGCTTTGAAATATCAAAGTTGTGAAAGAGAATGGGATTTTACACCATGGGCTCATGGTTTTATGCACCAACTTGAATCTACTAGTGTAGAAGTGCTGGTACACTATAAATTCAGCTTCTCTCTTTGTAATTACAGAAATTGCCTTGGGATCCTCCACTCTACCCGGAACACATCGGTTAAGTGCTTATACCATTTCTCGTGATGTGCCTTGTGAACGGCCGTCATGTTGTCATAAGTGTACTTTTTGAATCTATTTGTGGGTGATGGATCCTTCATTGGGTAATCCCATATAGCCTTGTCTAGCCCATTGAACACTCCAATCTCTGAAAACACAATGGTCAAGAGGAAATTTCTAAAGTGTATCTTGTCACCTTCTTGCATGTTGCAGATAATATCATCCGTGATGTATGCATAAAATTTGTAGATGGCACCTTTTGATATTCTTCTGCAAACATTTAACCAAGACTTGTTCACTTACACCCACCTCTCTTGGCAATTTAACTTGGTCACCAAGCACATGACCATTTTCATCACCAGATATGTGATGTTCACGATATCAAAGTATCGCGACCCCTTATTATAAGCGTATGTGGTCAATGTTTTGTTATGGCTTCCTTGTCACTCAAGTCATCATCTATCATTTATCCTTCATAGATGAGGCCTGTGAATTTTGAAATCAGCTAAGGAGTTATACACATCTTGCTAACCTGTGAAGTAAAAGTGGTCCTCATGTTCATGCGACATTAACCATTGATAAAGGTGCTTAGGTTTTCCAAAATAAAGCAAATAATAGAGTTGGAATAATCCTTCCTTCTCCAACTTCACTTTTACCTCATCACTATAAATAGGCAAACCCTACGGTGTCCTTTTGTTTGTTGGTTGCACCAACTCTAGTGCCATTTCCTTTTCCTTCATGTTTGTGTGATGGTTATAATCGCTTACAACCATTTTCCTTTAATCGGACTCTCATTCCATCCCGAAAAACCTTGTCTAAGTATTGCATTTCGGTGTACCATTCTTTAGTTGTACTTGTGGGGGTTTCTTGTTATTTTCCCTTTCCCTTGCCTTTGGGCTTCTTAGGTGCCATGGTTTAGATTATCTTAACACTTCAAATTCTCTTACTTTCTCTGCGTTTCCACCTCCTCTAGTCCTAGATCCTAAACTTGTGAAGAAACTATTTTCACCTCGTGCCCTAGTTACCAAACCCTAACTAGAATATCCTCTTTCATAAGATGGTGCTTCTCCATAACTCTTTTTCTCTACGTCCGTGAAATTCTTTCCTTCTAGTTTGTAGATAAAATCTAGTCACTCATGGTTAAATTTCTCAAATTTTTCTTCACACGGATCAACTATGGAAACCCTAGTTCACAAGATCTCTTGTTTCTTCAGATTCATAAATGTTGATAATGAAGTGCTCGACCTTCTATTTATAAATTTTCCCACTTTTTAACATTAAATGCTACGTTAACTACCACCATACTTCAACACTTATTGTGGCTTTTCCCACTAAGTTGGACTCTAGCACCCTCACCCATGTGCCCATACTTGTGCAGATAACCCTAGAACATTCCGGAGCACAAAAAATCTATCTCGACATAAGGCTCTTACGCATGTGTTACCAACGCCGAAGGTACTTCTTCCATCCTCATGATTTTTTCTCTCTCACCTACCTCATGTTGTTTTTACACTTCTTTCTCCCTTGTACGTGGAACCAAAATGTAGCCTTATCCTGATACCAACCATCCCCGTTCACCTTTTCTCCTATGTGATTTTTTCCATAGGGCCATTCAACCAAGATTTCCAATGCTATCCTTCCCTGGAATTTCACACTTTTCACTTTCCTTCACTTTATTCTACCGCACACTAAAATGTTCTGCAGTTTCTCTGCATTCAAAACCTTAAAAATTAAAGAGGTTACGGGCACACAAGAAAATAAAAACAAGAAAGGAAATTGTAAACTATCCTGGAAATATTGTCTTATTACAAACACCAAGAAGAATTATTTATAAAATGTCTTCAGCCTACTCCCATTAAATTTTTCTTGAAATCTCATCCCATCTAGTGCTTGTAAGTATCACACACCTAAATCAAGGATGTACGAGATGATGTAGGGACCCAACCAAAGGAATTTTAACATCCCAGGACAGCAAAAAAACTTGGAATCATATAGTAGCACCATCTCGCTAGCCTCAAACTTTTTGTTATTAATGTGACAATTGTGCCATGCCTTTTTTTTTTTTCCTTTTTCGGTCTTCTAGCTCTCTGGGAAAGTGATCATCTTTCATCCAATTGCATTAACTTGTCAATTATTTCTTCCAGCGCTTGCTCATCTACTAAACCTCCTACACACTCTATACATAGTGATGGTAACATGAATTTAATTGGTAGGAAAGCCTCCGTGCCAAACCCTAATTGAAATAGAGTGGCCTTATTTAACCTCTTGTAGGTTTTCCTATATGGCAATAGAACTGCTGATACTTTTTCATCCCAATCTTGTCTACCAAAGTCAAAAATTTTGTTAGGGTATGACTTAGTACTTTTTTAAATGCCTCCTCAGTTTCATTTTCTTGTCAAGGGTAAGGGGGAGTCTTGTGATGAGCCACCATAAATTCCGCTAACAAAATCTTTATTGTCTCATTTAAGAAATGTGTACCCCTATCACTAGTCAAACTCAAAGGGCATCCATAACTTGTAATAATGTTTTCCCACAAGAACATTGCTGCATTGGTTGTTGTACAATCCTTATTAGGTGTTGATTCTTCCCATCTTCTCAAGTAATCTATACAAGTGATTATATAATGTGACCTATTCTATGCGCGTCTAGCGCAATAGGCCTATGAAGTCTATAGCCCACTTTTCAAAGGGATCGACATTGGGAATAGGGCACAAAGGCATTTCATCTCTTCACCCTAGTTTTCCAATGCATTGAAAATGGTCATATGCCTTGGAATATTCCTTACATCTTGATATAGGGTCCGCCACGAGAATCCAAGCCATTAATATATTGCATGCAATAGCGTTGTTGAGTTTTGGAGCTCAATTACTTCATTTTAGCATGAAATTGGAACTTCTTTGGAGAACATAGTAACTAACATCGGTCAAGGAAGATTGACCTCAGTCAAGGGAAAGTAGGAATCGGTGACGGTTAGGCAGAACCGGCATCGGTTACTTGTGTGACGAAGTTTTAATTAACTCTTGGGAATTATATCTATTTTTAGCATTAAAATAGATTTATTGATTGTAATTGCATGGCTAAGTGCCCTAAGTCTATAAATGACTATATAAGCACAAAAGCTAGGGTTTAGAAGACAATGATAAACAAGAATTAGAAATAAATTGAAAAAGGTTGGTGAGAGAGAATTCTTGGTAGAGAAAAAGCTTGAAGGAAGAAAGTACTGAACATCTGAGAGGTGTGGAAGATTGTAAATCTTCATTGTATATCTTGTCAAATCTTTGGATAATAGATTGTCTTGTTTCTTAGTGGATGTAGCCCATATTGGGTGAACCATGTTACATTTGGTGTTGATTTATGTCTCTTGTTTTATATATTTCTTCCGGTAGAATATCCTCTTTTATTTGCATGTAATCTTGGTGTGCTAACCCCAACAACCGGTATCGAGGTGTGTTTGAGGGTTTTATTTGTTGACTGATTTAATCACATAGGGTTTTTGATTGAGTGGGAGCTATAGCAATGGAATAAGATAATAAATACAAGGTATAGAAATGTATCAAAGAGATTGAGGATTATCTGTATCAAAGAGATTTGTACTTACCATTGGATGAGAAGTCTAGACCTATGAAGATGACTGATGAAGAATGGAAGATTCTTGAAAGAGAGGCTTTGGGATATATAAGATTAAGCTCTGGTAGCATCTATAGCTTCCAATATTATAGAAGTGGCTTCGTGGTATACTTAATGAAATATCTTGCTAATTTATATGGAAAACCTAGTGCTTCAAGTAAAGTTTATTTTATGAAGAAACTATTTAGTTCTAAGGTGCATGAAGGTGAATATGCCTCTAGTCATTTGAATGATTTCAGATCTATTATAAATCAGTTAAAATTGGTTGGTATACCATTTGATGATGAAGTAAAATTACTTTTATTCTTATGTTCTTTTCCGATAGTTGGGAGAACTCGGTAATGGCTATTAGTAATACTACATCTACTAATAATATTTTGAAGTTTGACGATGTGGTTAGTATAATATTGAAGCGAGAAATTTGCAAGAAGAATACAGAGGAAACATCATCTAGAAATGCTTTGAATGTAGAAAGTAGGGGAAGGTAGAAAGAGAGATCCAAGAGTAAGAGCCATGGGAAATCAAAGTCGAGGGAAAGCAGATCCAAATCTAGAATTAAGGGAATTACTTGTTGGAAATGTGGAAAGAAAGATTGTTGGCCAAAGGATAAAGAGAATCACCAACCATACAAAGGTAAAGAGGTGAATCTTTCTTCATCGGAGGTAATGCAAGATTATCTTATTCTTTCTTTGGATAGTAGAATTAAATCATGGGTTTTAAACTCGGGATCTTCTTTCCATGCAACCCCTAATAAGGGTTATTTCAGAAATTATGTCAGGGAAATTTTGGGCATGTTTATTTGGGTGATGATGAACTTTTCAATATTATTGGTAAAGGGGAAGATCATCTTAATTTGCAAAATGGAAATACATGGGTATTGAAAGACATGAGGCATGTGTCAAGCCTCAAGACTGCAACGAAACTAGGTGAATCTGGTTACATGGTTACTTTTATAGGAGACTCTTGGAAAGTTTCCGAGGGTGCTTTTATTTTGGCAAGAGGTAAGTTTTATCGAAATGTTCCCCTTGCACATTTTGTGGCTAATTCCCTTCATTCTTCCCTCTCTTGTGCCTCGGTCATAATTTTTTTCTTTTCGTGCACCCAAGACCTTCCGGAAATGGCACCATTAGATAGAGCTTTTTCTATTATTTCTAGAAAGGTAAATTTTTCGTCCTACCTCCATGTATTTTTGAAGTTATGCCTTGGAAAATATTTTATGGGAAAATTTGCCCTGAAAATCCCGAGCCAATAAGATGAGGCCATATGTCCTCGGGAGGGCATAGTGTGGAGGTAAACTTGGAGTTTTTACCAAGTGTTCGGTAATATTTCAAAGGAATTTTTCAGCTTGATGGCCCTCCATCCAATGGGATCTCACCATGTGTCCAAGGGGAAGAAATTAGGAAAATTCCTAAGTGTTGGCGCCATGGAAAAATCTCCAGGAAATGTCCGCGCCCAATCACGTTATGCCGGATGTCCCAGTCGAGGAGTGGCGGAGGGCAAGCAATAAAATTTAAAATTTTACAAAGTGTTTTGGTGAGAGGAAAAGGGAGAGCCACCCCCCGAGGCCCATGAGTGAATAATATTACACCACGTGTTCAGGGGGCATCGGAGCTTCGGCCGCCGGGGAAAAATTGGTAATTTTTCCTAAAGGATAGCATAAAGAGAAGTTTTCCCCCCATGGCCCGCAATGAATGGAAACCCACCACGTGTCTTCAATCGGTGGAGCATGGGGAAAAAGTTGGGATTTTTTCCCAAAGAAAATTCGAAGGAAATATTGAAAGGAAAATTCCATCCCCTAAACGTGAGCTAATGGGATCTTGCCACGTGTCTAGTGGCGGAAAGAAATGCAAGACAGGCCCGCAGAAAAAATTCAAAGGGAAAGTCCCACATCCAATAGGGTTCTGCCACATGTCTAGCTTGGGGAAAATGGTCAACAATGATAGAAAATTTAAGAGAAGATGTCCGCTATGAATCATATGCTGCTACGTGTCCTCAGGTCATCGGCTCGGCGGAGAATTTTGGGAAAATTTTCCAATAGCCAAAACGGTGGAAAATGAAGTGCAGAAAAACCGCATCCAATCAAAACATGCCACGTGGCACTAGATTGGCAGGGCATGGATATTTTTGGGGAAATTTTCCCAAATGCAAAAAGTGGGAAAATTTCAAATTTTTGGCCCGCCAACCCGTTTTGGCCCTGTTTTGCCCTAAATTTTCAAATGGCCATAAATTTCGATCCAGAGTTTGATTTTTCACGTTCTTTATATCAACGGAAAGATTGTGAAATTATCTACATGATTCAGGGCTCAATTTTTTATTTTGATTGAGTTTCAAGAGAGAAAATTGGAAAACACCTCTAGCATGTGATAATCAACTGAAATGATGTTTAAACCACCATTTTTAATGAAGAATGGCTCGCATTCTCTCCCAACATGGTGAAAAATGTCAAGGAATGGACCTGTAAGGATACCCATACTATTTTATTTAATTTTTTGTCGAGTGGTTGAAGCTCCTCTCATGTTTTGCTGCATTTCTCTCTCTTGGGCTCGTTTTTGCTTTGAAAAAGCCAAATTTAGCTCAGTTTCGAAGGGTTGGACATTTTTTTATGTTTTGCAGGCTCCCTCTTTCACCTTGAAAAGTGATTTTGTTGAATATCAGACCTATTCGAAGAATTTAACATGTTTTCTTCCTCTCTAATGTTGTAATGCATATATTTTTGATATTGGAAATGACAATGCAAGCTTTGTGAATGAGTTTCAATTCTCTGTTTGTGTTGTTTGCTTCATTTTTGAACTTTCATTACACTTTATCAGTTTTTGCATGATTTATTGTTGCATTTCTATGATTTGTGTCAATTTTTAGAAGTAAAAAATGCTCAGCACTCCTTTGGTGCATCACCTTATTAGTATTAGTTTTAACTCTTTTACATTCTCTGTCTCTATCCCCTTGGAATTTATAGTAAGATCTGGAATTCAAAACCTCGCAACTTGCAAGTAATACACCTAATCAAAGGAGATGAGGAACTAACCTCTAACCTAGAGATTCTTTTCCCATTTTTACAAGTCCCGCACTTGGGGAAAAGATTCAATGTTGTGCAATCACACTGGATGTCCAAAATGTCAAACTAGAAATCTAATCAACATCCAGGGGTGCTGCTAATTTGCACCAATAGTTTTGGATTGCCCTGGTGGGACCTTAGAGGTCTTCATCTTCATTGCAACAAAATTGATGTGCATTTATTGAAATTTTCTTGCTTAAAAGAGCCCTAAATTACACATCTGGCAACTCCAAGGAAGAAGAATCAGCTGGTTTTAGCAGTGTAGACCTGAAAACTCATGAGAAGAATCACCACAAGGTCAAGAGTTAGAGAAGAAGAGGTGTTGTTTGAGTAAGCGTAATTATCTCCAAGAAGAAGATAAAGTGGGAGGAGAATTCAAAGGTCTCCATCTCCACCA
The DNA here is from genome assembly GCA_018340775.1 of Taxus wallichiana var. yunnanensis. Classification (NCBI taxonomy): domain Eukaryota; kingdom Viridiplantae; phylum Streptophyta; class Pinopsida; order Cupressales; family Taxaceae; genus Taxus; species Taxus wallichiana. The sequence continues at coordinate 86,422,226 of CM031242.1, read as the reverse complement.
AACAAAACTCTATGAACTCCTCCACCGGTAGGCATTTCATTCAATCCACAAGGGTTCTAAGGCCAATCAGAATGGCACAACACAACCCCTATGTCAATTTCACTAGAAGCATCCCACTTGCTCTCAATGCACAAAATCCAATCCCAGTTGCAGCATTGAAGAACATTCCATACTTTACTGGAGAGAATCAGACCACTCCTGGTGATCATGTTAAGGATATTGCTAATATTTGTGCAATCCATGAAATTAATGAGATGTAAGTTTCTGTCAAACTGCTAGCATCTTCATTCAAAGGGAAAGCTTTGTAATGGTTCAGGAGTCTTGCCTCAGGTTCTATCCAAAATTGGAACCAGCTATGTATAGCCTTCCATGAGCAGTTTGGAAAAAAGGGGGATAACTTGTCCCTTTTGGAATAGTTGACAACCATCAAGAGAGCTCCCAATGAGCAGCTGACTGACTTCAACTTCTGGTTTCAAATGACTTGGGAGAGAATTCCAATGGCATTAAGGCCAACAGCAGAAGGTTCTTTTCTATATTACCTTAAAGCTCTAAATTCGATATTTTTATGTTAATTCAATCCATGGGGGGCATAACTATCCCTGTTGCTTATAGCATTGCCATTAGAGCTGAAAATTGTTTGATTCAAACTTGCAAGCTAGCTTGTAGGCCCCCAATGCCATTATATCCAAGTTTAGAGGGCCCAAGTAGTAGTCAAGTTCCTATTTTAGCTCCTATTCCCACTCCTAGAAATCATAATTCAAGTGAAGATTCTACTTCATCTTCTAGTGCCTCAAATGAACTTAAAGAAGTCATGAAGACATTACAAAATTTAGGTAATGAGCTGGTTACACTCAAGAGGCAGCAAGCGCAAGGCTTTACACATTCTTTCCAGCCTCAAGCTCAGCCTAACATATAGCTATACAAGCCTCAAAGACCACCCAATCTAGTTGCAAATCAAAATCAAGCAAAACCTCCCGCCAAAAAACCATTTCATCCCTATAATCCTAATGTTACATCCGCCTCTAAAGCAATAGTGCAGTTTAAAATAAAATAGATCAAGAGTATGATTGGTGTTTCCCATGTAATGAACCTCACAACCAGTCTATGTGTTTTAATGGTGCCTTAAATTAAGCATTAATGGTGACTAAAATTGGTGTGGAGGGTGAAGGGAGTCAAGGAAATAACCAAAAACAAGAAACAACCTAGCAACAATTAGCTCCAAATGATACCACACTTGTAAACCGGGCAAAGTGAATATTTTTGTGGCATGAATCAAATAATATCCCAAAGTGTTGCAGCCAACACAAGGTCAAAAAGGAGAAATTTGGGTGAAGAACAGCCATTGGCTCCAAGTAATCCACAACCTTCTACCACTCCACAAATTATTGGCAAACAAAATGTAGTTCCAAACACGCAAGGGCTACCTAAAACAGCTCCTAGGCCAACTCAAATGCTAGTTGTTGCTGCCCATGTGCAAGGAATGAATGTGTAGGCCAAGGGACAATAGAGAGATGCTTCATCTCCATTCAACATCATTGATCAGATGAAGAAGAAAAATGTGAACATATCAATGTGGGAATCATTATCCATCCTAGGTCAAAGACATTTGCTACAAGCTACCATGATGGACTGGTCAACTTCAAATCAGCAAGTCCAAATGCAAGAGAAGGTACTCACAAATGCTGCCCTACCCGAGGGGAATCATGGAGGATAGCAAGGTAAAGTGTTGAATCCCCCGCATTCTACGTTTCGTTGGTCATTGGAAACCGGTTAGTACATAATTGCATGATTGATTCCGGGGCAATTAGTTCAAGAATACCCAAGCAAATAGCTGATCGGTTGGGGCTTCAATATGAATTCATATCCAAAGGGGTAGTGTAATTATATGTGACAACAAAGAATAATAGTTGGAGTGATAAAAACTCGAGTCTCCCTCGTTAGGGATCCTTCGCGTTCAAAATATTGTAAAATCCCTTCCCGGGAAATTCAGTTTTTGAACTTAGTCTTTTTGAGCCTTTTTGGCTGGGCGCATGGTTTTGCCTTGCAACATCAATTTTTGATGCGCCTCCTTAAAAGCCTTTGGCGCATGGTTTTCCATGTTAGCACGTCTTTCGGTGCGCCAAAGGATGTTGAGTAAGTTTTTGGTGCGCCAAAGGGCGCACGTAATATCTTTGTTACATCAAGTTTTGGTGCGCCAAAGGGCGCACATAGCTTCGTGTCGACAACTCGTTTGATGCGCCAAAGGCGCGCTCATTCTCCTGTTGTCATTTCCTTCCATGCGCCAAAGGGCGCACGCTTTCCCCTGTCGACAGCTGTTTCCATGCGCCATTTCAAAAGTTGGTGGCGCATTAATGACAAGATTTTCTATATATACCCGTGCCCGCCATGTCATTTTCATTTCATTTTGACAAGCACGTGATCGCTCTGGATTTGTCAGCTCTGCTCTGTCATTATCTCGCCCTGTGGACCCGCTTTCCGATTTTAACATATATTTAAGGTAAGAGGTTCATCCTCTTTTTCATTGCATGCTTTCGTGTTTTGGTCTGTGTTTGGTCTGCTGGTCTGTGTTTAAAAGAGTATGTTTAGGTGTTTCCCCCTGAGCTTTTCAATCGTTTTCTTCTCTCCTCTTCTTCCCTTTTTCCAGATCTGCTGGTAAAGGGAGCTTTCTTGAATGGCTTGGCTTGATTAAACCTTTTATAAAACCTTACTTGCCCAAGTAACTATTTAGGTGGAGGAAATGAGTAAGAATGATTTGAGTGGAGAGTCTTTTTTCAAATGGCGCACTGGCGCGCCTTGTTACAATCAAGACAGTCGCGCCCCTCGGCGCGCTTACCCGCCATGCAACATGCTCAAGACCCGCGCCTAGGGCGCACCCGGCCATCCTGCTGCAGTTTAAATTCATGCGCCCTCGAAGCGCGCCCCTTTTACATGCTGCAAGTTTAAATCCCGCGCTTCCATAAAAACTTTGGCGCACCCTTTACCCCTGTTGCATCCCTCTTCTATGCGCCAAAGGGCGCGCCCAGCTTCCATGCAACGCAAGAGTTATTTGCGCAAGTATAAAACCTCCAAGGCGCGGGCGCACCTTCCGTTGTAAGTACATGATGTTGTGTAGACCCTCCATGCGCCGCGCCATATACCTTTGGCGCGCCTTTTTTCCATGTTGCACAATCTGCCCATGCGCCAAGGGGCGCACCAAATCTCAATGTAACATGCATTTCCTGTGCGCCCTTTATATAATGCAGTCTGCTTCATCCATGCGCCACGCGCCTTTGGCGCCAACTTAACCTCTGTTGCACCCTTTTCCTGTGCGCCTTGACTATTCAGCCTGTTATATACATTTTTCATGCGCCCTGCGTCCCGAACCTTAAAAGTTCTAACTCTTTCTTCTGCTAGTATTCCCATGGAAGATCAAATGACTAATTCAAACTTCTTGGATTGGGTTTCGCTCCTTCTACGTGCAGATCATCAGATAAGCCTTGAAGAACACATGTCTACGTCAAGCAAGAGACCCATCAAACCAAGAGGGAAGGCAAAGCTAACAGAAGAAGAAATGAAATACAAATATCAGAGGGTCAGGATGCCCGAATCACAGGCAGAGTGTAATATGGATGTCAGGGATTCTGAATTGGGCCACATTGACATAGAGGAATTCTGGGTAAGGACTCAGAAAGTGACAAGGAGTCCATGGATGGATAAATTGATAGGCAGCGCCCTGCACTTCGCCGGTGGGATTCCTGTCAGTGCTGTTAATAACGAGTTTATGATGGTTGTTGCACAATCCTTCAACAAAGACACAAGATGTGTCGAGAATAGCAAGGGCGAGGTAGTTATAAACCTTACTGCCCGTCGCTTTGAGTTGATGCTTGGCATCCCTCACCACCGAAACTATGTGGCTGTTAGCCAGCAAGAATGCCTCAAGGCTTGGGAGGACAACGAAGACAATTGCATGCAATTGATGAATGAGGTCTACCTCAAGAATAAGAAGGTAGTGACCCGGTGGCCTCAAACTATCCACCGGAGTGATTTCTCAGAGGAACTCAGTGATACAATCACCTTCCTGAGCAGAGTCTTCGGTCTTTCAGATGCTCACTACTTCCATAAGTGGATGCTGCGATACCTGGACACAATGAATAAGAATCTGCCCGATCAGCGTTTCTGCTGGGGGGAGATAATAAGCAGCACAATATCCGAGCAATCGCAATGATTCGCTACAACAGGAGTGTTCCACATGAACTCCTACGTAGTGTATGCTGCTGCGTCTGAAAGGGATTATCCAGGGCTGCACCGAAGTGGAACTTGGCCTCAGGCCAAAATATATGAATACTATCAAGAGCTGAAGCTGGAGAACAGCATCCAACACTTCGCTAAGATCAATGATGTTTTCTTCTATCACATCATGTGCATATTGCGGCCAAATTTGACTCATGGCCGGACAACCAAAAACATAGTGGCAGTCACAGAGAAGTGGGGGGCCTTGTTCACCCAGTTTCCCACATTCACCTATCTGAGGGCGGTCAACTTTTTGGGCGAACCAACCAGGTTGCCAAGGTATGCTGGACCAAAGCTGATTTTATTGGAACTATCAAGACAGCTCGTCACATACCATGAAAAGTGCCTCAAGAGAAAGAAGGGCGGAACTCCTTTCCCCCTCACAGTAGGCCGTTACACATGCTCCAGCTATCACAAGGCGAAGGAGATGTTTGCTGAGCTAGAATTGCTCAACCTAAAGCATGATTTCCCAGCAAGGCCCACATTCGACCCTAGGGGCTGTCTACCAAGGGCTAAGCTTGATCCGATTCATGTCCCTCAGATTGAGGATATCTACATTGACGTTCTCCATGAGGTAGAACTCAGAAGAAAGGATCACTCTCGCTTAGCATTAACGGAAATCATCCATTACGGAGTGGCCATTGTCCCAAAAGGCTTCCAAACCACGGAAGACGAAGTAGACAAAGTGTATAATGACACAGAAGGGGATGATTGGCCCTTCCCGGACATTGACAGAAGCAAGGCTCCTCAGACAATCGAGGAGAGGGTCAAGGAGACTATGCGGAGAACAGAGCATTGGTGCCGCATGAATGGGTTAATCTACCTCGGTGTAGATTTTACAACTTCTCCTTTGGGTAATGCACCTCCAAGGTCAAAGAAGCAGCTAAAAGGCAAAGCTGCGGAAGGTGAGCCTAGCACCATTCAGGAGGAAGCCCCTGAAAGTCCTCTTCCTTCAGAGCCTGAACAAGTAATAACCCTGGATTCGCCAGAGAAGGAATTGACAGAGGATAGTCCTATACGCCCATCCACCCAGGATGTCGGCATCGCTACAACTACAGAGGTCCCTTCTATCCCTCCTTCTTCTCTTCCTCCCCTTCCTCAGATGTCGGCAACCACTCCTTTGGTTGTGTCCTCTCCTTCTTCTTCTACTCTCTCCCCTACCTCTTCGTCCATCTTCTCCTCTCTCGCTGATTTGTCTTCCTCCATTTCTTCCCTCATTTCCGGGCTCCCTTCCCTTCCCATGTCTTCTGCAGCTGCGGTTTCCCTTCCTCCCGTGGGCATGTCTTCGGCTATTCTTTCAATGCCGCCGCCGCGTGTCTCCACGTTCTTCCCCTCTTCTACCGTTGCTGCCTCCCCCTCTGTCTCTGGTCCTTCTTCAATAGGACCAGCTTGGATCTCTCAGCAGCTGAGCCAACCAAAGAGGAAAGTCCCCATCGCTCCGATGGACTTTTCAGTCATTCCGGCTAAAGGAGCAAAGAAGCACAAGCCGGTTACACGCTTCTCCAAGAGCGCTGCAGGTGAGAGGGTTATGGAAATTGCCTACCCCGATCCCACCAAAGAGAAAGAAGATCTGTCTCGGCAAGAGATTTCAGTGACCCAAGTCACAATGGGGACATCCTCCGAAAGTCTCTGTGGGGGAAGCTCTTTCCATGATTGATGCAATCTGCGAAAAGCTTCAGAAACAAAGGAAGAAAAGAGGCTACCAAGGAGCAGAATAAATACCGCTTCAAGCCCTACGAGAAGATGGGAAGTGCACCTCCCACAACCGCGCCGAGACTCCCGAGCTGCTCGGTGGGAGAAGATCAATGAATATTCAAAGATCGAGCGAAAGGTGGTATGGCTGTTTTCGCTTGGAGGAGCCAAATCCTTAAGGATAGTGAAAAGGTGATCGCCGAGTATATCAGTTTATACCTGAACATCGAGAAGGCGAATAAGGAACTCCAAACATTAGCAAGTCCAGTATCAGAAGAGCTCGAAAACGCCAGACTCCAACACGAGGCCTTCCAACAAATGTTCGACTGTTCAGTCGAAGATTTGGTCAAGTTTGGAGTATTCGGTCATCCAAGGACCCTCAACAAGACCATGTCCACTCTGGACTATCGGATAGATCAGCTCGAATTTGTGTTAGAGAAGATAGACAAGGTGAAGGAAGAGGCCCTGGATGCGATGCATCAAATGGAGAAGATTGTTCTATCTATGACTCCAGGGTTGCTCACTCCTTCCCTCACCTTGAGATCAGCTGACGATACTATCCGAATTTTCAAGGAGTTAGCTTCTCAAGGGACAGGGCCAGAAGTCACTTTCGACATCGAATCCATCAACAACCTACTGGCCTGTAGAGACTTCATCGGGTCCCTAATCGAGGCGGGTAAAGACTATTCCAAGGTCCCCGAAAAGCTCATTGATGAGCGGGAAACTTGCGAAGCAATCAGTGAAAGGCACAAGGATCCATCACAGGATCAATTTGCGCCAATGATCAGCAAGTTCTTGGAATACCGCGCTCAGTTCCACATCTCATCTCCTGATCAGCATCAAAAACAGGCGACCCCTTTTAGGCCACAGGATGATGATGATGAATAGCTTCTTCTTCTTCTTCTTCTTCTTCTCCTCTCTATTCTCCGACTTTCTCTTCGAAATATCATAAGTGTGTTGGCATGAACGATGACATCATCCATGTTGCATCATGGGATGATGTCATCCATCCAAGTTGTCAAAGTCAACATGACTTTTGGATATTTTGTAAATATCTTGTGAATAAGTGGTTGGCTCCATTTTGCCTTCTCTCTCCCTCACTTTCTATAAATACTAGAATACTTGTTGTATTCAAGGGTGAACATTTTTCAGATAGAAATAGAAGTGAGGAGAGAAAGACTTTGAGCTTTCTTGTAACAGATAAAAACAATTAATACAATTATTCAGACTTTGTGCTCAATAACTGTGTTATACATTAAGATCTTTCTTATGTTAGGTCTGCATGTGTTTATTCTGTTGAATTCATATCTACTTTTCCGTCACTTGTTTATCAGTATTGCTTTGTTTATTTATGCAAGTAGGTTTGGCTCACATTACCAAGCCCAAAGCATAGATCTTCTGACCCTTCCGCTTTGGAACTCATTTCTTTTCTTCCTTCGGATCTGTTCTTTCTCTTCTCCTTCTTTTATTCCTTTCTCTTCGCAGCCTAGAACACTCTACTGGGATGAGATCCCAACCCCCGAAGGCAGAATCTGTGAGACTTGCATAGGTTCCTGCTAGTAGAAGTAGCAATAAACCAGTTTCGCTTTGCTGTCTCAAAGAGGGGCTAAGCCCTGCACACCGTTGGCCTCGTTTATCCATAGATCTGCCCACGCGACAGATTTTCGGACCAACAGTTTTTGGCGACTCCGCTGGGGATCGGATTTTCTAACAGATTTCGCCAACAGAAACAGATAAATCTGTCAGATCTATGCTGGTAGTAAAATAAAAAATCAGAGAAAATCAGCAGGTTGCTGCCAGTTTGCAAATCTAAACCTTTTTGTTAAAAATCCTAAAAATTTGCAAAAGTACTCAAAATTGAAAATTTTCTTCTGAGAATCATAGATCTGGGCCTGTTACATATCTTTAGTTCGCTGAGTTTTTATCAAAAATCATCATTTTCCGTAGATCTGAGTTTTTAACTATTTTCTGAAATGTTCTAAACCCTCTGAAAATTAAAAACCAGATCTGAAAAATCAGCTTACTATCTTCCCTCCATCTTATCCTCGCTGTTATTTGTCATTTAACCGCAATCGGTTTCTGAAGAGGATAATTTTCAAATATTCCAGAAAAGTGCATGCTGCTGGTTTTTGTCAGAAAAACCAGAAAATCAGCAAGTACACCCAAAAATAAAGTTTAAATCTGCGCTGTAATATTACAGATCTGAAAGGTACACTGGCGAGTGAACCTTTTACGCGCAGCAGAAGAGCCCGTGGAGAAGCTGATCCTACTTTCGATCTGCTTCAGAGGCACAATTTCAGCGTAACACCGGCACGTTTTTCAGCGCTAAGCTCAGCTAGCCGGTCATCCAGGAGTGTCTCGCCTTCACGAAGAAAAAGTCTTTTGCCAGAAGCATCCACATCCCTTTGTAGTGCTTTGCTACTCAGCGGAACTACACTTCCAGCTCGTGTTCTCTTTCCGGCTTTTCAGATGGCGGTACCATGGGGAAACGCTATGGGTCCGTTGGCTTTACCACATCCAGTTCACGCACTCCCTCACGGAAATCGAAAGAATTTTCCTAAATTCGACGGGAGCGGAAATCAAAGCACGGATTCCCACATTTCTGCTTTCATTATGTCATGCAGTATTTTGGATGTGACTCATGAAGATGTGTCGGTTCGCCTTTTTCTAGAAACTCTACAAGGGCCTGCAGCTGAATGGTTTCAGCATTTGCCGGCCGGATCTATCACTAGTTGGGCAACTTTGCGGGACGCTTTTGAAGACAGGTATAAGCCTTCAGAAGATGCATTTACTTTATTGTCACGAATCACTCATCTGAAGAAGGAGGCAAATGAGACCATGCGCGATTTTGTCGCCCGGTTCAATGCGCTAATCAACCGTGTCCCTACTGCCATGCTTCCAACACCGGAGAACCAGAAGTGTTTTTTCGTAAATGCCATGAGCTCAAAAGTTAGCTTCTTACTCCTTCAAGAGCGAGTAGCTACTCTACCTCTCGCTCAGGCTGCTGCCATCCGTATAGAAGACAATCTGATAATATCTGGCGAGTTAAGAAAGGAATCAGTAAAGCCTAAGTCTTTGGGCCCTTCGCCTACCACTTCGTCTGATCCAGCATTCCAAAAAATGGCGAATGATTTGCTTGCACTAAAAAGCAGCTGGCCCAGGCCTCTCCCAGTTCCTCGTATCGGGATATCCCGCGGAGGAATTTTGTTCCTAACAACGCTTCACAAAGGCCGCGCTTGCCTGCAGCTGCTCCACGGTTGGCGCTTGAAGCTCCTCCGGTCAATGCTTTGGCCGAAATTGAAAGAAGAAGAGCAGTACTATGAAGAACCTTCGCTCCAAGGCGAAGATGATCAAGATGTCGGTGAACCGACTGGCGACTCCACAATTGGATACATGGAATTTGATGAGGACGAATCTGATGAAGAAGAGAGTACGCAAGGCTATGCAAGCGGACAATCCTACGCTGTTTTTACCCGCTCGCAAGGAAAAGAAGCGGAAGTTGCTGCCCATACGCAGAAAGAGAAGGCCGTGTCAAACGCGCCTCCAACCATTGTTAAAAGAGGTAATCCTCTTCCCGCTCAACTCCCTGTTAAATCTTTTGCAAAGAAGTCTTTTCCACCTATCTCTCCTCCGAGTCAGCCCTCTCATATTCCTATCAAGATCAGTAACCCTATTCCATCATCGCGGGGTGAAGGACTCATTCCTTTACCAACGCAACCCTTGGCCGCATTTGATATAATAGATCATGCAAAAAAGACCAAGATCCAAATGTCTGAAGCTGAGTATCTTCAGTCAAACCCCGAACAGCTTGTAAGATTGACTAAGTATATCCAAAGTCAAGCTGTTATATCTAGTCAGGCTTCCCCTAAAGGAATCCTTTCCACTCCTCCTGAATCCCACATAAATGTTGCCTCAACATCTGCATCAGGCAAGATAGAGCCTTTCTATCTCTCCCTCCTAATCAATGGCCATAAGTTGAGCAACTGTATAATTGATTCCGGAGCTTCAGATAACGTCATGCCAGCGAAAGTCGCCCATGCTTTGGGCCTCACTCTTACCAAGCCTTTCGGCAGATGCTACTCATTGGAAACCAAGCAAGTGCCATTGATTGGTCAAATCAAAGACGCGCAATTCGCGTTCGCAGCATTCCCCGAAAAGAGGGTAAAAATGACCGTCCTTGTCGCTGACATTCCGGCAGCCTATGGAATTTTGCTGGGAAGGAGCTTTTGCAGCGAAGTTGGTGGAGAAATTCATATGGACTGGTCTAAAGCTAGAATTCCAGTCAAAGGCGTAATGCAAACTTTGGAGCCGGAATCCCAAAAGAAATACTTGGTCACTAGCTCTGAAGACCCCAAAGCCCAAATCCTTTTCGAATCATCAGGGATGGGGAACTACTTCTTATCCACCGAGGCGGATACAAAGGAAGTTTTCATTCAAGAAAAGGACCTTAATAAGGTCTGGACCTTGCAATTTGATGGCAGCTGCGCAACTAGTGGATGTGGCGCTGGGGTTGTGCTAATATCTCCTGAGGAGGAGGTCATTCCTCTCTCTTTCAAATTGCAGTTTTTCAACACTAACAATACTGCCGAGTATGAGTCTCTCTTACTCGGTATGCAAGCCGCAAAGGAAAGAGGAATAAAAAATCTAAAAGTTCAAGGTGATGCCGAGCTAGTTGTAAATCAGGTCAAAAGGATTTACCAAGTAAAAAATGAAAGGCTCAGGCACTACCGTAATGCAGTATGGGACAGCATTGAGGAATTTGATGCCTTTTCAATAGGAGCGATTCCAAGAGCTCAAAATGACATGGCTGATTCGTTGGCTGTTTCAGCATCTCTCATGCTCCCGCACCCGGGTTTGAAAACAAACAAATACACCATTGAAGTGGTTTTCCGCCCAAGCGTGCCAGACAACTCTCAGCATTGGCAGGTATTCAACGATGATAATCACCTCATTGCCTTTCTAGAAAAATCAGAAAATTTTGATGAGTTGTATTTTGAAGGATCCACCTCTCCATGCCGTGAATCAATCAACAGTCAAAACCACGAAACAAAGGAGAACGATGGCATTTGTCAGCTTAAGGGAAATAAAATCCCAAAAGGCCTGGTTTCTCTGGAGCGCCTGTTTGACAGGCATGACCGTTTTGTGAAAAGAAAAGGCGAGATGATCCTAGCTCATCTCCAGAGACAGAACCAGTCAATATAGGTTCTGAGGCACATCCGCAATTCGTGAACATCGGGAAATGTTGCACGCCAGAAGAAAAGCGGAAATTTGTCAAGTTGCTGAAAAGATATATGGATGTATTGGCATGGTCCTATGCAGATTTAAAGTCCTTCAAGCCAGAGGACGTTCAGCATAATATACCACTGAAAGAAGATGCCAAAGCCTTCCGTCAGAAGCAAAGGCATTATAATCCCAAGGTTTCGGGCACCATTCAGGCCGAAATTCAGAAGATGCTTGACGCAAGAATCATCTTCCCTATCCATCACAGCACTTGGGTGGCAAACATTGTGCCGGTACGCAAGAAAAACGGTGAAATACGCATCTGCGTAGACTTCCGAAACTTGAATCAAGCTTCGCTGAAAGACAACTACCCTCTTCCCATAATGGACCAAGTTCTGCAAGCAGTAACTGGGTCAGAGATGCTGTCTATGCTTGACGGTTTTTCAGGCTATAATCAGATTGAAGTCTCGCCTGAAGATCAATTCAAAACAGCATTCACTACTCCATGGGGTACATTTGCCTACAGCAGGATGCCTTTCGGCCTAACCAACGCTGGTGCCACTTTTCAGCGGGCCATGGATTTCGCATTTAAAGGCATGATGGGAAAAGTCATTGTAGTTTATCTAGATGACTTAACCGTGTTCTCCAAACGACGAAGTGATCATTGTGATCACTTGGAGCAAGTATTGGCCAGGTGTCGAGAACATGGGATTTCCCTAAATCCTAAAAAGTCTGTTTTTGGGGTTACTGAAGGGAAATTGCTAGGCCATGTGGTTAGCAAAGAAGGAACGAAGATTGATGCCGAAAGAGTTAAGGCTATCCAAAGCCTTACTCTGCCTACAAGCAAGAATGGTGTTCATTCTTTCTTCGGAAAGGTGAACTTTCTTAGGCGTTTTGTCCCTGATTTTGCTGAGAAGACCCGCCACATACTGAACATGATGAAAGGGTCACCCACTTTCAGATGGAGTGAAGAGGGGAAAAGGTCGTTTGAAGAGATAAAAACTTCTGTTGCTCATGCGCCGGTCCTGGTATGTCCAGATTTCTCCAAAGACTTCGTTATGTATAGTTACGCCTCCGAACATACTGTGTCTGCAATCCTAATGCAAAAGAATTCAGAGGATATTGAATCCCCGATTGCATTCATGAGTTCTCCCCTCAAGCCCCACGAGTTGAAGATGACTCACTGAAAACACGCCTTTGCCGTTGTCAAAGCGGTGAAGAATTTCAGGTATTATATTCTGAACTCGCATACGGTGGTGCTGGTTCCTGACACTGCGGTGAAGTCAATTCTAACTCAGCAGGAGTTAGGAAGCTTGAGAGGGAATTGGATCGCAAAGGTCCAGGAATATGACCTAGATATTAAACCCACCAAGCTGGTGAGGGGCAAAGGCCTGTGTCAGCTAATGGCTGAGAACAAGGGTTCAGAAAATCCTGATGAAAGAGAAAATTGTACCAATGAAGAGCAAACCCCTCTAGAAGGGCCTGATTCTCTGCCTCTGGTTTTGTTTGTTTCAACCAGTGACGAATGGTACTCCGACATTGCTTTCTTCCTTACCTACGGCGAATGCCCGATGCACCTAACTGTAAAGGAGAAGCGTACTGTAAAGCTCAGGGCAGCTAAGTATGTCATCTGGGATGACGGTTTATATAAGCGCGGGATAGACGGTGTCTTTCTGCGATGTGTTGACAAGCCCCAGCAAGTAAAACTGCTGGAAAGTTTTCACAACTCGGCCTGTGGAGGCCATTTTTCTTCTTCCGTGACAGCGACACAAAATCATTCGAGCCAGGTACTACTGGCCGACGCTCTTTCAAGATGCGGCTACCTGGGTGGCAAAATGTGAACCCTGTCAGCAATTCGTCGGCAAGCCCAAGTTGGCTGCCCTCCCCCTAAGGCCGGTCATTATCAATGAACCATTCAGGCAATGGGGAATTGATTTTATTGGTGCACTCAATCCTCAATCGAGTGCTGGACATAGCTATGTCCTCACGGCAACAGATTACTTCACTAAATGGGTGGAGGCCATACCTGTCAAGCATGCCACTTCTGAGGTGGTTTGCAGTTTTATCAAGGAAAATATCATTGTCAGGTTTGGCATTCCAAATAAAATCGTTGCTGATAATGCTTCTAACTTCTCTTCCCGGGAAGTTATTAGTTTTTGCTATGAATATGGGATAACTTTAGCACATGCCTCAGATTATTATCCTCAGGGAAATGGTCAGGCAGAATCCAGTAATAAGAACTTGGTGACCATCATACGGAAATTAGTAGATGAAAATCAGCGGATGTGGCACAAGTCTTTGTACGATGCTTTGTGGGCGGACCGCATTACCCCCAAGAGATCCCTCGGCATGTCACCTTTTCAAGTGTTATATGGCACTGATGCCGAACTTCCCATTTCTGCGGAACTTCCTGCTCTACGCTTGGCACGAGCAATCGAAGATGAAACTTTTCAGAGTTCTCTGGAAAAGAGAATCATGTACCTTGCGGAACTTGAAGAAAAGAGAGTAAGGGTGGTCGACAGGATCACTGAACATCAGAATCAAGTGAAGAAGCTTTTCGACAAGAAGGCCAAGCAGAGGAATTTTGAAGTGGGAGATCTCGTCCTTCTCTGGGACAAGCGAAGAGAGCCAAAGGGTATGCACGGAAAATTTGATTCCCTATGGAGAGGGCCCTTCAAAATCAAGCAACTCAATGGAGAGAATAGTTTCTATCTCTCATATCTGGATGGAGCTGAGCTCCCGCTTCCCTATAGCGGGCAACATCTCAAGATCTTCAGGAAGTAGAGCTTGCTCTCTTCTTTGTACAGTTTATTTTAGTCGTGTGTTTGCTTTCGGTTTTTGTGTGTTTCCTTTTTTCTCCCTCCGGTCCCCCTTGTTTTTGACTCCGTACCCAATGGATAGGCACATGTGATCTGGGATTCTCTACCCCCGAGTTTGCTCAGGGATAGTCCCCAGAAAGAGCCAGCTGTTATCCCGTAAAATTGACAAGGGCAATTTTACCGATAACCATACCGAAAATTTTGTTTCGATCCCTCGTTAGGGATCCTTCGCGTTCAAAATATTGTAAAATCCCTTCCCGGGAAATTCAGTTTTTGAACTTAGTCTTTTTGAGCCTTTTTGGCTGGGCGCATGGTTTTGCCTTGCAACATCAATTTTTGATGCGCCTCCTTAAAAGCCTTTGGCGCATGGTTTTCCATGTTAGCACGTCTTTCGGTGCGCCAAAGGATGTTGAGTAAGTTTTTGGTGCGCCAAAGGGCGCACGTAATATCTTTGTTACATCAAGTTTTGGTGCGCCAAAGGGCGCACATAGCTTCGTGTCGACAACTCGTTTGATGCGCCAAAGGCGCGCTCATTCTCCTGTTGTCATTTCCTTCCATGCGCCAAAGGGCGACGCTTTCCCTCGCCGACACCAAGTTTCCATGCGCCATTTCAAAAGTTGGTGGCGCATTAATGACAAGATTTTCTATATATACCCGTGCCCGCCATGTCATTTTCATTTCATTTTGACAAGCACGTGATCGCCTGGATTTGTCGCTCACCGCTCTGTCATTATCTCGCCCGTGGACCCGCTTTCCGATTTTAACATATATTTAAGGTAAGAGGTTCATCCTCTTTTCATTGCATGCTTTCGTGTTTTGGTCTCTGTGTTTGGTCTCGCTGGTCTCGTGTTTAAAAGAGTATGTTTAGGTGTTTCCCCCGAGCTTTTCAATCGCTTTCTTCTCTCCTCTTCTTCCCTTTTTCCAGATCCGCCGGTAAAGGGAGCTTTTTGAATGGCTTGGCTTGATTAAACCTTTTATAAAACCTTACTTGCCCAAGTAACTATTTAGGTGGAGGAAATGAGTAAGAATGATTTGAGTGGAGAGTCTTTTTCAAATGGCGACCGGGCGCGCCTTGTTACAATCAAGACAGCGCGCGCCTCGGCAAGCGCTTACCCGCCATGCAACATGCTCAAGACCCGCGCTGTAGGCGCACCCGCCATCCCGCTGCAGCTTTAAATTCATGCGCCTCGAAGCTACCCCTTTTACATGCTGCAAGTTTAAATCCCGCGCTTCCATAAAAACTTTGGCGCACCCTTTACCCCTGTTGCATCCCTCTTCTATGCGCCAAAGGGCGCGCCCAGCTTCCATGCAACGCAAGAGTTATTTGCGCAAGTATAAAACCTCCAAGGCGCGGGCGCACCTTCCGTTGCAAGTACATGATGTTGTGTAGACCCTCCATGCGCCGCGCCATATACCTTTGGCGCGCCTTTTTTCCATGTTGCACAATCTGCCCATGCGCCAAGGGGCGCACCAAATCTCAATGTAACATGCATTTCCTGTGCGCCCTTCTATATAATGCAGTCTGCTTCATCCATGCGCCATGCGCCTTTGGCGCCAACTTAACCTCTGTTGCACCCTTTTCCTGTGCGCCTTGACTATTCAGCCTGTTATATACATTTTTCATGCGCCCTGCGTCCCGAACCTTAAAAGTTCTAACTCTTTCTTCTGCTAGTATTCCAATGGAAGATCAAATGACTAATTCAAGCTTCTTGGATTGGGTTTCGCTCCTTCTACGTGCAGATCATCAGATAAGCCTTGAAGAACACATGTCTACGTCAAGCAAGAGACCCACCAAACCAAGAGGGAAGGCAAAGCTAACAGAAGAAGAAATGAAATACAAATATCAGAGGGTCAGGATGCCCGAATCACAGGCAGAGTGTAATATGGATGTCAGGGATTCTGAACTGGGCCACATTGACATAGAGGAATTCTGGGTAAGGACTCAGAAAGTGACAAGGAGTCCATGGATGGATAAATTGATAGGCAGCGCCCTGCACTTCGCCGGTGGGATTCCTGTCAGTGCTGTTAATAACGAGTTTATGATGGTTGTTGCACAATCCTTCAACAAAGACACAAGATGTGTCGAGAATAGCAAGGGCGAGGTAGTTATAAACCTTACTGCCCGTCGCTTTGAGTTGATGCTTGGCATCCCTCACCACCGAAACTATGTGGTCATAGCACAAGAATGCCTCAAGGCTTGGGAGGACAACGAAGACAAGTGCATGCAATTGATGAATGAGGTCTACCTCAAGAATAAGAAGGTAGTGACCCGGTGGCCTCAAACTATCCACCGGAGTGATTTCTCAGAGGAACTCAGTGATACAATCACCTTCCTGAGCAGAGTCTTCGGTCTTTCAGATGCTCACTACTTCCATAAGTGGATGCTGCGATACCTGGAAACAATGAATAAGAATCGCCCGATCGTTTTACTGGGGGAGATAATAAGAAGACAATATCCGAGCAATCGCAATAGTCACACAACAGAGTGTTCCACATGAACTCCTACGTAGTGTATGCTGCTGCGTCTGAAAGAGATTATCCAGGGCTGCACCGAAGTGGAACTTGGCCTCAGGCCAAAATATATGAATACTATCAAGAGCTGAAGCTGGAGAACAGCATCCAACACTTCGCTAAGATCAATGATGTTTTCTTCTATCACATCATGTGCATATTGCGGCCAAATTTGACTCATGGCCGGACAACCAAAAACATAGTGGCAGTCACAGAGAAGTGGGGGGCCTTGTTCACCCAGTTTCCCACATTCACCTATCTGAGGGCGGTCAACTTTTTGGGCGAACCAACCAGGTTGCCAAGGTATGCTGGACCAAAGCTGATTTTATTGGAACTATCAAGACACTCGTCACATACCATGAAAAGTGCCTCAAGAGAAAGAAGGGCGGAACTCCTTTCCCCTCACAGAGGCCGTTACACATGCTCCAGCCTATCACAAGGCGAAGGAGATGTTTCTTTGAGCTAGAATTGCTCAACCTAAAGCATGATTTCCCAGCAAGGCCCACATTCGACCCTAGGGGCTGTCTACCAAGGGCTAAGCTTGATCCGATTCATGTCCCTCAGATTGAGGATATCTACATTGACGTTCTCCATGAGGTAGAACTCAGAAGAAAGGATCACTCTCGCTTAGCATTAACGGAAATCATCCATTACGGAGTGGCCATTGTCCCAAAAGGCTTCCAAACCACGGAAGACGAAGTAGACAAAGTGTATAATGACACAGAAGGGGATGATTGGCCCTTCCCGGACATTGACAGAAGCAAGGCTCCTCAGACAATCGAGGAGAGGGTCAAGGAGACTATGCGGAGAACAGAGCATTGGTGCCGCATGAATGGGTTAATCTACCTCGGTGTAGATTTTACAACTTCTCCTTTGGGTAATGCACCTCCAAGGTCAAAGAAGCAGCTAAAAGGCAAAGCTGCGGAAGGTGAGCCTAGCACCATTCAGGAGGAAGCCCCTGAAAGTCCTCTTCCTTCAGAGCCTGAACAAGTAATAACCCTGGATTCGCCAGAGAAGGAATTGACAGAGGATAGTCCTATACGCCCATCCACCCAGGATGTCGGCATCGCTACAACTACAGAGGTCCCTTCTATCCCTTCTTCTTCTCTTCCTCCCCTTCCTCAGATGTCGGCAACCACTCCTTTGGTTGTGTCCTCTCCCTTCTTCTACTCTCTCCCCTGCCTCTTCGTCCATCTTCTCCTCTCTCGCTGATTTGTCTTCCTCCATTTCTTCCCTCATTTCCGGGCTCCCTTCCCTTCCCATGTCTTCTGCAGCTGCGGTTTCCCTTCCTCCCGTGGGCATGTCTTCGGCTATTCTTTCAATGCCGCCGCCGCGTGTCTCCACGTTCTTCCCCTCTTCTACCGTTGCTGCTTCCCCCTCTGTCTCTGGTCCTTCTTCAATAGGACCAGCTTGGATCTCTCAGCAGCTGAGCCAACCAAAGAGGAAAGTCCCCATCGCTCCGATGGACTTTTCAGTCATTCCGGCTAAAGGAGCAAAGAAGCACAAGCCGGTTACACGCTTCTCCAAGAGCGCTGCAGGTGAGAGAGTTATGGAAATTGCCTACCCCGATCCCACCAAAGAGAAAGAAGATCTGTCTCCAAGCAGATTTCACAAAGTGACCCAAGTCACAATGGGGACATCCTCTCGAAAGTCTCCTGGGGAAGCTCTTTCCGCAGCTTGATGCAACTCGCGAAAAGCTTCAGAAACAAAGGAAGAAAAGAGGCTATCAAGGAGCAGAATAAATACCGCTTCAAGCCCTACGTAAGATGGGAAGTGCACCTCCCACAATCGCCGCCGAGACTCCCGAGCTGCTCAACCAGAGAAGATCAATGAATATTCAAAGATCGGCGAAAGGTGGTATGGTTGTTTTCGCTTGAGGAGCCAAATCCTTAAGGATAGTGAAAAGGTGATCGCGAGTATATCGGGTTTTATACCGAACATCGAGAAGGCGAATAAGGAACTCCAAACATTAGCAAGTCCAAGATCGAAGAGCTCGAAAACGCCGACTCCAACACGAGGCCTTCCAACAAATGTTCGACTGCTCACCAAGATTTGGTCAAGTTTGGAGTATTCGGTCATCCAAGGACCTCAACAAGACCATGTCCACTGGACTATCGGATAGATCAGCTCGAATTTGTGTTAGAGAAGATAGACAAGGTGAAGGAAGAGGCCCTGGATGCGATGCATCAAATGGAGAAGATTGTTCTATCTATGACTGTGGTTGCTCACTCCTTCCCTCACCTTGAGATCACCGACGATACTATCCGAATTTTCAAGGAGTTAGCTTCTCAAGGACAAAAATAAGTCACTTTCGACATCGAATCCATCAACAACCCACCGCCTCGCCTCAGAGACTTCATCGGGTCCCTAATCGAGGCGGGTAAAGACTATTCCAAGGTCCCCGAAAAGCTCATTGATGAGCGGAAACTTGCGAAGGGCAATCAGTGAAAGGCACAAGGATCCATCACAGATCAATTTGCGCCAATGATCAGCAAGTTCTGGAATACCGCGCGCCGCTTCCACATCTCATCTCCCGATCAAGATCAAAAACAAAGCGACCCTTTTAGGCCACAGGTGGATGATGATGATGAATAGCTTCTTCTTCTTCTTCTTCTTCTTCTTCTCCTCTCTATTCTCCGACTTTCTCTTCGAAATATCTGAAGTGTGTTGGCACAAACGATGACATCATCCATGTTGCATCATGGGATGATGTCATCCATCCAAGTTGTCAAAGTCAACATGACTTTTGGATATTTTGTAAATATCTTGTGAATAAGTGGTTGGCTCCATTTTGCCTTCTCTCTCCCTCACTTTCTATAAATACTAGAATACTTGTTGTATTCAAGGAGGGTGAACATTTTTCAGATAGAAATAGAAGTGAGGAGAGAAAGACTTTGAGCTTTCTTGTAACAGATAAAAACAATTAATACAATTATTCAGACTTTGTGCTCAATAACTGTGTTATACATTAAGATCTTTCTTATGTTAGGTCTGCATGTGTTTATTCTGTTGAATTCATATCTACTTTTCCGTCACTTGTTTATCAGTATTGCTTTGTTTATTTATGCAAGTAGGTTTGGCTCTGTTTACTACCAAGCCCAAAGCATAGATCTTCTGACCCTTCCGCTTTGGAACTCATTTCTTTTCTTCCTTCGGATCTGTTCTTTCTCTTCTCCTTCTTTTATTCCTTTCTCTTCGCAGAACACTCTCTTTGGGATGAGATCCCACCCCGAAGGCGTAACACTCTACCGGGATGAGATCCCAACCCCGCCCAAGGCGTAGGGATTTCTGTGGAGGAGACTTGCAAGATATGGATAAAGGTTCCTCGCTAGTAGAAGTCCAAGCAATAAACCAGGTTGGAAGCATCCCGATTCAACTCTTGATGAATGCCTCAAAGAGGGCTATACTTTTTTCACCTCGGGAGTTAAGTATTATTCAACTTTTAGATTTTAATTTGCATGCTCTAATAACATTGCTTGAATATGAAGCTTCGATACAAGGATTGCATTGGTCAATCAAGATAGGAATAAAGAACTTGAAAGACTTTGGTGACAAAGTGAGTTGATTGTCAACCAAGTTAAGGGGCAGCATGCTATCAAGAATGATCTGCTCGAGTGCTATAAAAACAAGGTGAGGGACCTCATTGAAGATTTTGAGGGCTTTGGCATCAAATCCATTCCTAGAAAAGAGAACCAAGCTGCTGATAGGCTTGCAGCAGTTGGAGCAGCCTTTGATGTTGTTGAAAGAATTTAAAAGGACAAGATACAACCAAATATCAATGTGATTATAAGGCCTTCAGTGCCAGACTACAATGTAAGTTGGCAAGTGTTTGAAAATGATCAACAAATCATCCATTTCTTGCAAGAAGAGGTTGAGTTCTCAGCTAAAAATCAGGAAAAGTTAAAACAACAGTATGGTGACCAAGTGGTACAGTTGAGAACCAACAAACTATTAAAGGTACTTATTAATTTGGAGTCCATTTTTAATCCTAATGATTAGTTTAGGAAGGAGAAAGAAAACATCCAAGTCAAGGGAGAAGATTCAAAGTGTCCATCTTGGTGGAAGAGGGATAATCACTCTAAGTTGGTAAAGTGACAACTGAGCAAGAAAGGTATGAGTTCGACAGCTTTTACAAGAATTCCCTGATGTGTTTTCTTAGAGCTATGAAGATTTGAAATTATTTAACCCCAAGTTAGCTCAACACACCATTGAATTGGATCCAAGTGCTAAACCCATCAAGAAAAATCAAAGGGTCACCAATCCACACATGGAGCCTCTCATGAGAAAAGAATTGAATAAGTTGATAGAGTCAAGTATCATATTCCCTATCAAGCATTCTAGTTGGGTGGCCAACTTGGTTCCAGTTAGAAAGAAGAGTGGAGAAATCAGATTGTGTGTTGACTTCAGAGATTTGAATAGAGCATCTCTCAAGGATCATTATCCACTTCCTTCTATGGAGTAGATTTTACAAGTTGTTTCCGGCTCTGAGAGGTTTTCATTACTTGATGGCTATTTAGGGTACAATCAGATTATGGTGAAAGAAGAGGATCAGTTCAAGACAGCCTTTACAACCAAATGGGGAACTTATGCATACAGGAAAATGCCATTTGGGTTGTCCAACGCTGGAGCTACTTTCCAAAGGGAAATGGACATGGCGTTCAAGGATTTGATTAACAACATGGTGCTGATATATCTTGATGATATCACTGTTTTTTCAAAAATGTAGCAGACCATCTCTTTCATTTGAGACAAGTGTTCCAAAGGTGTAGAATATTTGGGGTATCCTTGAATCCTAAAAAGTGTATTTTTCTAGCCCATCAAGGAAAGCCCCTTGGCCACATTGTCTCCGAAAAGGATTAGCAATTGATATAGAAAGAGTTGAAGCCATAAGAGCACTACCATTGCCAAGCAACAAGAAGGCCCTTCAAAGTTTCTTGGGAAGAATAAATTTTGTTCGGAGGTTTGTCCTAAATTTTTCAGCCCTAGTCAAACCTATCACCAAGATGTTAAAGAAAAGCATAGCTTTCAAATGGATAGCAAAAGGCAAGGAAAGTTTTAGAGCAATAAAATAAGCCATATCTCAAGCCCAAACTCTCATTAACCAAGATTTCTCAAAGGATTTCATCCTCTATGCATTTGGGGGTGATGATACTATTTTTGCAATTTTGGTACTGCAGTAACAAAGACAATGATGAGCAGCCAATTGCTTTTTCACCAAAGCCCAAAGGGCTATGAGGTGAGGTATTATTTCATTGAGAAGCATATTCTTCCAGTAATCAAGAGCTTAAATAAATTCAAGCATCTAGTTTCAAAGAACAAGGTTCAATTGTTGGTTTCTCATGTGGGAGTTAAAGACTTCCTCCTCAACAAAGACCGAATGAAAAAGAGTAGGTTGGATTACTCATGTCATGGAGTATGAAATTGATATCAAAGTCACCAAGTTGGTTAGAGGAAAAGGGTTCGTGAGCAGATGGTCTTGAATAAACACAAGGAAGCATGCAATGAGAAAGAGGTTGTTTTGGAGTTGCAAGAAAAGCATGAGCAAGGAAACACTCAAAAGGAAAATGATGGTGTCCTCACTCCTTCTCGGACCCAATACATAATGCACTTCCTAAGCATAGGTCTATGCCCTCTAGAGATGAACAAGACCAAAAGGCGACACTTTAGATTGTAGGCTGTCCCATATGCCCTTATTGATGGTGTTTTGTTCAAAAGGGATGTGAATGGAGTGCTTCGAGATGCATTGGTACAAATCGGACTCATAAGGTGTTGGAAGAGTTCCATGGTGGATCCGTGGTGGTCATTTTACACCAAGAGTGACATATCTGAAGATCATGAGGGCTGGCTATTATTGGCTCAAGATTTTTAGTGATTGTTATGCATGAATCAAGAGGTGTAAGAATTGTGCATTCTTCACGGGTAAGGAGAGACTATCTTCCCTTCCATTGCATCCAATTTCAGTTGACCAGCCATTCATGTAATGAGGTTTGGACTTCATTTGAGTCATTAATCCAAATTCAATCCAAGGACACAAATGGATTCTAACAGCAACAGATTACTTCACCAAATGGACAGAAGCAGTAACACTCAAGGAAGTAACTAAATATAGCATCCTGGACTTCTATGAGAGAATAAAAACCAGATTTGGCATACCTGCTACAATAATATTAGATAATGCATTGGCATTCATTGGGTCTAAGGTAACTGAATGGGCTATCAAGAATGGGATCTACCTAAGCACTTCATCAAATTATTACCCTCAGGGTAATGGCCAAGATGAATCTACAAACAAGAACTTGTTAAGGATCATTAGGAGAAATCTTGATGAAAATCAGAGGTCTTGGCATACTAAGTTGAAATCAGCCTTATGGGCTGATAGGATAACTCCCAAGAGATCTACAGGTAACTCTCCATTCAAGCTTGTTTATGGAAGAGAGGCAATTTTTCCCATGTCACTTGAGTTACCAACATTGGAACTCATGAAACAGTTGGAGTTGTTGGATTTTGAGCCCATGGAGGTTAGATATGTAGAGTTGATGGAGCTCCCAGAAATTAGAAGTCAGGCATCCCAAGCAATGGAGAGGGATCAAGCTTTGATAAAGAAGACCTTTGATAGAAAGGCCAAGGATAGATCTTTCCAAGTTGGAGATCTAGTGTTAAAATGGGATGCAGACAGAACAAACCGGGAGGCATTCAAAATTTGATGCCATTTGGAGTGGCCCATACATGGTCACAAAGTGTAAGGACAACAATGCCTTCCAATTGTCTACATTGGATGGTGAAGAATTGCAGATTCCAGTCAATGGAATCCATCTGAAGCATTGTTACTGAAGGAAATTCTCGACCTTGTACATCTTAGCCTAGGTATTCATTCCTCCAACTACTTGTGCACATTGTTTTGTTGTAGATTAGCTTTGCTTTCCCTAAGTGCTTTGGCACAAGCTTACTATTCCAGGAAATGTGTTTTACAGGCCTTGCTCCAATCAGATGGTGTTCTACCTTCCATCTTCCTCCTTGCAGTGTTCTAATCAGTTGGGGTACCAAGCAGAGAATTTAATGACTCCATGCCCAATGGATTGTTTCAGGCAACTGGTAACCTCATCCAAAAGCAGATGACCCCTCTGAGTCACCAAAATTGTTATCCAAATGTTCCACTTGCACATTTAATGGCTAACTCCATTTATTCTTCCCTCTCTTGTGCATCAGTCATAATTTTTTGCTTTTCAGGCACCCAAGACCTTCTAGAAATGGCACCATTTGATAGATATTTTTCTCATCTTTCTAGAAAGGTAAAGTTTTCCTCCTAACTCCATGTATTTTTGAAGTTATGGCTCGGTGGAGATTTAATGGGAAAATTTCCCCTAAAACGCATGAGCCAATAAGATGAGGCCATGTGTCCTCGGGAGGGCACGGCATGGAGGTAAACATGGAATTTTTACCAAGTGTTTAGAAAAATTTCAAAGGTATTTTTCGGCCCGATGGCCCACCGTCCAATGGGAGCTCACCACATGTCCAAGGGGAAGAAATTAGGAAAATTTCCTAAGTGTTGGAGCCATGGAAAAATCTCCAGGAAATGCTCGCGCCCAATCACGTTATGCCGCGTGTCCTAGGTCAAAGGAGTGGCGGAGGGCGGAAGTAAAATTGAAAATTTGGCAAAGTGTTTCAGTGAGAGGAAAAGGGAGAGCTGCCCTCGAGGCCCGTGAGTGAATAAGATTGCACCACGTGTTCGGGCGTGAAGCTTTGGCACGGGGAAAAATTGGGAATTTTTCCCAAAGGATAGCACAAAGAGAATTTTTCGCCCCATGGCCTGCAATGAATGGAAACCCACCACGTGTCTTCAACTAGTGGAGTGTGGGGAAAAATTTGGGAATTTTTCCCAAAGCAAAGTTGAAGGAAATATTGAAAGGAAAAGTCCGCCCCCTAAATGCGAGCCAATGGGATCTTGCCACGTGTCTAGTGGCGGCAAAAAATGCAAGACAAGCCCGTAGAAAAAATTCAAAGGGAAAATCCCACATCCAATAGGGTTCTTCCATGTGTCCAACTCAGAGAAAATGGTCAACAGTGATGGAGAAACTAAGAGAAGATGCCCGCTGCGAATCATACGCTTCTACATGTCCTCAAGTCATCGGCCCGGTGGAGAATTTTGGGAAAATTTTCCAATAGCCAAAACGGTGAAAAATGAAGCGCAGAAGGCCCACATCCAAAAACATGCCATGTGGAATCAGATTGATGGGGCAAAGATATTTTTGGGGAAATTTTCCCAAATGCAAAAAGTGGGAAAATTTCAAATTTTTGGCCTGCTAACCCGTTTTGGCCCCGTTTTGCCCTAAATTTTCAAACAGCCATAACTTTCGATCCAGAGCTTAGTTTTTCGTGTTCTTTATATCAACAGAAAGCTAGTGAAATTATCTACATGATTATGAGATCAATTTTTTATTTTGATGGATTTTGAGAGAGAAAATTTAAAAACACCTCCAGCACGTGATAATCAATGAAATGACATTTCAACCACCATTTTTAATGATGAATGGCTCAATTCTCTCCGAGCATGGTGAAAAATGTCGTGGAATGGACATGTAAGGATTTCCATGCTGTTTTATTGCATTTTTGGTTAGTGTTTGAAGCTCCTCTCATGTTTTCCTGCATTTCTCTCTCTTGGGCTCTTTTTTGCATTGAAAAAGCCAGGTTTAGCTCATTTTTGAAGGGTTGGACATTTTTTTATGTTTTGTAGGCTCCCTCTTTCACCTTGAAAAGTTATTTTTGGAATATTAGACCTATTAAAATATTGTAACATGTTTTCTACCTCTCTCGATGTTGTAAATCATGTATTTTTGATATTGGAAATGACAATGCAAGCTCTGTGAATGAGTTTCAATCCTCTGTTTGTGTTGTTTGCTTCATTTATGACCTTTCATTATATTTTATCAGTTTGTGCATGATGTTTTGTTGCATTTCTATGATCTGTGTTAATTTTTAGAAGTAAAAATGCTCACCACTCCTTTGGTGCATCACCTTATTAGTATTAGTTTTAGTTCTTTTCCATTCTCTGTCTCTGTCCCCTTGGAATTTAGAGTAGGATCTTGAATTCAAAACCTTTGAAACTTGCAAGTAATACACCTTATCAGAGGAGCTAAGGAACTAGCCTCTAACCTAGAGATTCTTTTCCCATTTTTATAAGTCCCACACTTGGGGAAAAGATTTAATGTTGTGCAATCACTGCTTGGATATCCAAAATGTCAAACTAGAAATCTAATCAACATCCGGGTGCTGCTGATTTGCACCAATAGTAATAAGGTAGGAATTTTATATTTATCTACATGTATTACTTTGGTTCCTTTTCTACATTATCTACTTCAAATTCAGATGCACGCATGTGGCATAATCGGCTAGGTCATATGAGTTAAAGGCTAAGGGTAAGTTATCAGATTTGAAATATTTATATCTTGATTTTTGTGAGCATTGTTTCTTTGGAAAGCAAAAGAGAGTGAGATATATCAAAGTTGGTGCAACTAAAAGGAGAAAAAATTGGAGCTTGTACACTCATATGTGTGGGGACCATCTCAAGTAGTTTCTCATGGAGGAACCCAATATTATGTTACTTTCATTGATGATGATACAAGAAAGGTATGGGTTTATTGTATTAAATGTAAGTCTGATGTTTTTGAGACTTTTAAAAGATAGAAATCCCTTCTTGAGAATGAATCAAATTATAAGTTAAAGTGCCTTAGATCTGACAATGGTGGTGAATAATGTAGCAAGGATTTCAATGATTATTGTTCAGTGAATGGGATACATAGAGAAAGAACGGTTCCAAGAACACCACAAGAGAATGGTGTTGCAGAAATAATGAACAGGGCAATCATTGAATGTGCTAGAAGTATGAGGATCCATTCTAGATTACCCTTGTAGATTTGGGTAGAAGTAGTTGATATAGTGATTTATTTGATAAACTATGGCCCTTCAAGTTCACTAGATGGAGGAATACCACAGGAAGCTTGGACCGGAAAAGAGGTAGATATTTCTTTTCTTAAATTTTTGGTTCGAGTAATAATTTGTGCATGTTGATAAGGAAAATATTAAAAAGTTGGATGCAAAATCCAAGAGGTGAACTTTCATTGGTTATGGATCTGGTGATTTCGGTTTCCTTTTTGGGATTTAGAGAATTCTTAAATAATTAGGATTCGTGATGTTGTATGGAATGAAAAGAGAATGTACAAGGATCAATTTTGGTACACAAGGATGAGAAAATTGAGAAGTTTATTGATGAAAATGAACTCTTAGGTTTTAAAGAAACACCTACAAAAATACATAGTAATCGTGGTTAGTTATCCCTGATCAACATCGGTCAGATGAACTACGATGGTTGTAGAGGATCATAACTGGTATTGGTTAGCGTAACCAATGTCATTTAGAGGTTACCAACATCGGTCACTGTCTAAAGTTTATACTAATGTCCAGGAGGCCCATATTGATCCTCCTGTACCCAAAACTCCTGTGAGAAGGTCACAAAGGGTAAGTAAACTTCCAAAAACATTTACACCTTCTCTATTTTATTTATTGTTGACTGATAGTGGTGAACCAGAGAGATTTTAAGAAGAATGCAAGATAAGACTCATGTTTAGTGGGAGCATGGAATGGATGAGGATATGGACTCCTTGGAATAGAACCAAACTTGGGATTTGGTTAAGTTCCCAGTAGGTAAGAGAACATTGCAGAACAATTGGGTTTATAGGATTAAGGAAGAAGAGGGTAGACAGAAAAGGTACAAGGAAAGACTTGTAGTAAAGGGATTTACACAGAAAGCAGGTATTGACTTTGGTGAAATATTTTCTCCTATTGTTAAGATGAATTCTATTTGTACTGTATTGAGTTTAGTTATAGTAGAAGATTTACATTTAGAGCAAGTAGATGTGAAGATGGATCTCCTTCATGGTGATTTGGATGAAGAAATTTATATGCAGCAATCGCTTGAGTATGAATTCAAGGGTAAGGAGAAACTAGTGTGTAGGTTGAAAAATATCCTATATGGGCTCAAGAAATATCCAAGGCAATTGTACATGAGGTTTGATAGTTTTATACATGAGCATGGTTACTTGAGATGTGAATCGACCATTGTGTTTATTTCAAGAAGCTTGAAAATGGGAGCTATATTATTTTGTTACTATATGTGGATGATATGCTTATTACGGGATCTAGTATGTAAGACATTGGTGAGCTTAAGAGAAAGTTGTCTCACACATTTTCTATGAAGGATTTAGGAGCTGAAAAAGAATCCTTGGTATATAAATACATAGATACGGGAAAAAAAAAGAAATTACATTTGTCTCGGGAGGATTTTATCTACAAGGTGTTAAAAAGGTTCAACATGTATAATGCAAAACCTATCGGCACACATATGGCTAGACACTTCAAATTAGTAAATATCGGTGTCCTTCATCACATGAGGAGGTAAAATACATGACACAAGTACCATTTTCTTCATTAGTTGGAAGTCTCAAGTACGTTATGGTTTGTACTGGACTGGACATTGCATAGGTAGTGGGAGTTGTGAGTAGATATATGGCTAATCCAAGTAAAGATCATTGGAAAGAAGTCCAATAGATACTCGGGTATTTGAAAGGGACATCTCACATGCGGTTATGATATGGAGGTTCATATATTTCATTACGTGGCTATGTTGATTCATATATGGCTGGATATCCGGATGGTAGGAGGAGCACTACTGGATATATTTTAATAGTAGGTGGAACAACAATTAACTAGATTTTGAGATTGCAGAAGGTTGTGGATTTTTCTACTACAAAGCTAGAGTATGTTGTAGCTATAGAGGCTAGGAAGGAGATGATATGGATGAGTAGGTGCATGGAAGAGTTGGGAAAGGAGAAAAGTTATTGTAAACTATTTAGTGACAAATCAAAATGAAATTCATTTGGAAAAGAACTCGGTGTTTCATTCAAGAACGAAACACATTTAGTTAAGGTATAATTTCATTAAATAGGTATTGGAGGATGGAAATTTGAATCTGGAAAATATTCATATGAGATATAACCCTGTGGATATGCTAACGAATCCATTAGAAAAGGATAAGTTAAAGCTACACTCCACTTCTATTGGTATTTGAGTTTGAGACTTCAAGAGGATGAAATAAATCCAAGGAAGGATCCAAAAATGATGTTGTGCAGAAGGTATGGTGCAATAATTAAACTCGAAGTGGGAGATTTTTTGAGTTGTGGAGCTCAATTACTTCATTTTAGCATGCAATTGGAACTTGCTAGAAAACACAATAACCGACATCGGTTAAGGGCAGACCGACATCGGTTCAGGGAAGACCGACATCGGTCAAGGGCAAGTAGGAACTAGTGATGGTTAGGCAAGAACTAGCATCGGTTACTTGTGTGATGAAGTTTTAATTAACTCTTAGGAATTATATCTATTTTTAGCATTAAAATAGATTTATTGATTATAATTACATGGCTAAGTGTCCTAAGTCTATAAATTACTATATAATTACAAAAGATAGGGTTTAGAAAACAATGATAAACAAGAATTAGAAATAACTTGAAAAAGGTTGGTGAGAAAGAATTCTTCGTGGTAGAGCAAAAGCTTTAAGGAAGAAAATCTTGAACATCTGAGAGGTGTGGAAGATTGTAAATCTTCATTGTATATCTTGTCAAAGCTTTGGATAATATATTGGCTTGTTTCTTGGTGGAAGTAGCCCACATTGGGTGAACCACGTTAAATATGGTGTTGATTTATGTCTCTTGTTTTGTATATTTCTTCTGGAAGAATATCCACTTTTATTTTCATGTAAGCTTAGATCTGATATATTGTCTATACAACCGGTGTGCTAACCCCAATAGGTGTTGCCTACATAGTGCCCACCTACACTACCTTCATCCACCTCTTTTATTATGGCTAGGCGCTCATGATCCAACACACACCGGCGTAGAATCTCATCACATCCTAATTTGTATAAATTGCCACTAATCAATATGTACAACATGGAGCATATAGCTAGCTACTTTTTATCCAATGCCTTCATTCCTTCTAGTGCTACACATATCTTGAGAAATATTGAAATATATTATAAGCTTGAGGGTTTGTGCCGTAACCTAAATAGTTGTGCATCGACATGGTATCCTCAATGCTTTGTACATCCTCCCCGAATCGATTCTAGACAAATGATCAGGTCTAGAATTAATTTTTCTTGGTTTGACAACCACCATAAAAACAAATTCTTGGAACAATATTACCCATCGACATATGCGCCTTGTAGAATCGGCTTGTTCACTAAGTATTTAAATTCCATATGGTCGCATAAAATATAAAAGGGGTCACTAGTAGATCTTGTATGAACTTGTGAAGTGCTTAGATCATTGATAATTCCTCGTGCTCGGTGGTAGTATAATTATACTCTATTGGTGTCAACTTTTTGCTTGCAAAGCATAAAATATTATCAACAATCCCTTCACTAGGTTATGCAAGTATTACTCTAATGGAGGTTCTGAGGCATCAAGATGAACATGGAAGGTCTTATCATAAGAGAGGAATCATAGTATGGATATGGTGATAATCCTATCCTTTAAAGTGTGAAATTCCTTTTGTTGTGCCTCTCGCTAAAGGAAGGAACTCTTATGTCTAAGTAACTCTTCTAAAGGTGTGGCGATCTTGGCGTATCCCTTGATGAAATTCTTGTAGTAACCCATGTGTCTAAGGAATCCACGGAATATGCTTTGACTAGTAGGCTCCCCCAATCCCACAATTACTGCAACCTTGGCAAGGTCTACTAATAAGCCTTCTTTACATATGATATGTCCCAACAAGGTTCCAAATGGGGTAGCAAAGACACACTTCTTAATGTTGAGGGATATCCTCAACTACTCGACACCTTTCAAACATTAACCTTAATTTTTCATAATGGTCCTTCACTAACCCATATACTGTCCAATCATCTAGGTAAACTTGAAGAAATTTATGGATGAAGTCCTAGAAAGCTTGCACCATAATGCGCAAGAACACAACAGGTGCATTATTCAACCCAAAAGGCATGACCGTGTAGGAAAAACTTCCCCACTTAGCGGTGAAAGTCATCTTTCTCTTGTCCTCCTTTGTGATCCTTACCTGGTGATAGCATGAGAATCCATCTGTGAAAGATTAGACCTCATGTCATACCACTCCCTCTAATATTTCTTCAGTAAATGGGGTTTGAAAAGGATCAATTACACATACTACATTTAGGTCCCTCTAATCAACACAGATCCTTATCCTCTCATCCTTTTTAATACTAATCACCATTGGAATTATTCATTTTGATTCTTCCACAAACTCAATGATACTTGATGTTATCATTTTTTCTATTTCTTCCTTGACCTTTACACACAAATTGGGATTCATCCGGTATGGTCTCTTCCTGATTGGGCGTGCACCTTCCTTCAGCTTTATCCTCATCTCCCCCAAGGAATGGTGGATGCCTTTAAGCTCATGATACCCACATGGGAAAAAATATTGGAATTTACGTAATAGATCAATGATTTTAGAGACTTCTTTCTCCAACCAATAGTCTCCAATGATTTCCTCCTTCGGTTTTGTTTCGAGACGATGTTAACCTATTTCATCTCTCTACAAAGTTCATGGTAGGTACGTACCCATTCATCAGCACTATCTCTGACCTCGTGCATCCCTACAGAATGGTTAACATCCAATCTTTCCTCTTCTTTCCCATCAATGACATACACCATCTTCCCTTTTCTTTTTCTATACACGCACGCTCAATTTTTATCTCTTATGTTTCTTCTTCCTCAAAGTGCACCTCAGTGCCAGGGCTCACCTACAAATTTTTATATTTCATCTTCCTCCATAACACTATCCCCTGTTCTAAGGTGCTTAACTAGTTGCAACACCTTATGTAATGATGGCTTTGCACTCTGATACTTGAATGTTTGAATGAGATCAGCTGCCAATTATTTCCAATTACCAGTTTGATGACGCATCTCCGAGTGGATATACCATGTGCACGCATAACTTTGTAGGGTGGAGTACAACTTGTGAACCCATAATGAAGGTGGTAATTCTTCTGCACTTCCCATCTAGGCTATCTCACATACTTGGATATGGAAGGAAGCGGTCTCTTTAGCATGGTAGTATCATATAGCCATGTGCACGTTTCTTCTACAAAACCTTATGGAGAAGGTAGTTATCAAATCGCACCATTCCAAGAGGTTCTCCGATTTATCACCCACCCTGCACAAAATAGTTGTGAGTAGGCTTATTTAAACATTTTCCTCCTTTCCTCCTCATTTATCCAATGGGCCTTCACTTCTCACAAGAAATATTTTGGATTAGCCCCTCCCAAGTAACTTGGTAGTTTTCTTCCTCCTAGGTGTTGGACCGTATGTGCCTTTGTCACACCTTGGTTAGCGATCCTCTTAAATTCCATCTAATTAACTCATAGGTACCATGTGCCCAATTGTTACATGCCATGCTCATGGTATAACTCATAGACAGGGCATCCTTAAACTAGATAACTCCTTCTATAGGGTGAATTATCTTAGGATCCCGATTGAGTGCACATATATACTATCAAAGACTTCTTCTCCCAATGGATTTGTGTAGGGCACTAACTTCCCATCTGTCGAAGGGATGATCACTCATTCTTCCTTGTTTTTGAAACTTATATATCCTTTGTTAAATATCATGTCAAGCATTATTCTTGTAACACTATGGGTGCCCAAGAAATGCTTGAAAATTATCTACCTCGGTAAGCACCAAGACTTCAAGTCCCTAGTAAACTTGGCCCCCGAATGGTGATAACCACATCCTTTAATACTCTAATGGGAATTAACTTGGGTTTTTTTTTCCATATACAAAACATTTCAAGATGGCTGCAATGTGGGGCTTCCGATCTGATGCCAAACATCTAAGGTAAGAACATTCACTTCTGCTCCTGTGTCAATGATGATATTTCTCAGGAGCCATCCATCAAAAACTATATTTAGAGTAATTTATTTTTCATACTCAAGGCTGTGTGGAGAAAGTTTTGCATATAAAACCTATCTCTTGCACTCCACTCTAGAGCGTGGTACCTTATCCCTTAGCCATTCTCCAAGCAAGGGAATAATATTCTCTTACCTTAACATTTTACATACTTCTTTGACCTCATCCAAGTAAATTTTTGGAACCTCCTTATCCTTTCACTAACCCACCTACCTTGATTTATCCTTGACACACTATATCTCCCTTTCTAAACTCCCAATCACATCCATAGACTATTGGTATACCTCCTTTTGGTGGGTAGGGTCTGGGTACTTTCCATGTGGTACCACTTCTCTGGAAACCAATGTCCTTAGTCCGAGAATCTCCTTGGTGTACGTGACCTCTACACGTGTTATCACTAGTACATCTTTGAGATCTAACTCATGCACCACCACTCTTGGCATCCATTGTGAATCAACCCTTTTTACACTTACCTTATTAGCGCCCTTATCTTTCTGGTGTTGTTGGTTCATATGCTCATAGATTTTCAAGAACTCTTCATACTTGTGCTTCTTCCCACACCACGAGCATTGTAATATATTAGAACACTCTCATTTATAATGTTATATGGATCCATAATTATAACATGTTCCCCATGCAAACTCACTTCTTCCTCCTCTATGGTTTCCATGACTCTGAAATCCTCCCTAAGAAATTATTCCATGCATGCCTCCATCTACACAATCCTCATAAGGGTAGTCATCACCCTTAGAATGACTAGCAAGGCTGGTCTATTGCACGCCATGATCAATGGCCTCATGGATCTGGTCAATAAGCCTACAATCCTTAGTATCATGGGTTGTAGAGGTGCATATATTACAGTAGAAAGATAAATTATTTTGAATTGTGCACTGTAACAAGGGATATCTACTCACATCATGCTCCCCATGACAAATCTCACAATCTACCACTATGGCATGTAGTATCTTTTGGGGGAAACTATCCTTGGCATTACTCTCTACTTTACAATCAATACACCATATTCCATTACGAATCTTAGGAACTGATTTTAAAGATAAATTTTCCAGCTCCTTAGCCATAACATCAATTTGAGATTACAGAATGGGATAACATGAGTATTAACACTTCCAATAGCTTCGGCGCATAGAGTAGCTTCTAACACCTCACGTGGGTCTAGGAAAGTCTTATGAGATAAATATCTTCTAAATGGTGTTATCAACCCTCCAACAAACCATTGAGCATGCTATGAAGGGTGAATGTCATATGAAAATTTTGACAGGAGATTCTTAAACCATGTGTCATGCTCCTACACACTCTCTCCGCCATTCCTTATTGAATCTCCTTGAGGGAATTGATGCTCTTCTATTCAAAGTCGTGGATGTGGAATTCTTCTAGGAATTAATTTTTCAATGTGGTGTAATCTACCACCATTTGATCGGGGTCATGCTTCATATACTAACTATGCATGCACCCTTGCAACATTGCTACAAATTTATCGACCTTCCAATCGGGCCCCGATCCCCTTCACACACCATAGCAATTCACACTTGTGAAGATGCTCGAGAAGCATCCTCTATGCCTTGGTAGTCTTACAAGTGTAAAGACATTTCAAAGATTACTTGACGAGGTGGTGAGGTCCATGTCCTCCTTTTCCACATCCTTGGTTTCCTCCGATGTTTCCTCCACCGGATCTACTAGATCCACTAGGAATTCTACTTCATGATCAACCAATTCCACCTCTAGATCCTCGTACAACCAATAATGGGCCCGAAGTGGTCACAAACAAGCATCCCCAACATCTCGTTGAACTATGTGCCAATGGTCTCGAGATCATTCCACTACCGGATGTATGCCATGCACCACTCCCGATCCATTACCCAAACCTTATGTATTTGATCCTTATCTCGAATATTACTCCAAAAACTAGAATAGAGTGTGTAGCCATAGAAGTTCCAAATGAGCAATTATACCTCCCGGGTTACGATCGATCACTCCCAATGATACCAACTATGTTATCAACACTTGCATAATTTGGAAAACCTAGTGCCAAGGTCTCTGGTCACTAGGTGGGTTTAGATTCTTATCAATGAATCTTCTCTCTCTACTAAATGAACTCTCGTCGGAAGCCAAAGGGGTATCTCTCTTTCACTTTCCTAGATGGGGTAGTACAGATGATCAGTTCCACATCTTATGTGTAGACCTCAACTCATTCTCATAATGTCTACCTCTATAGATCCATCACACTTGTAACCTCGTGTTTTCTATCAATCTCCCTTTCTCATGCTTCACTATACTTGAGTCATCTCTCCTCTCTTTTGTTTGAGTTGCAATGTCTTCCATCTTCCACCACCCTAGCTTCCTCACCCAATGCTCGGAAGGTTTATCCGGCCATGGAAAATGACTCTAAATTCAAGGTAATGATCAAGATTTTCATCACCAAAGGAATAACACGTATAAATGATCCTCTAGGCTCCTATAGAAACTCTAACTCAGCAACTTCCAGACAAGAATATGAAGAAAAACATATTTTAGAATGTAGCTAGCAAGATTACTCCTCTCCACCAATGATCCACAAAGACGAGTCCAAGTCATATCTACATCTTGTAGACTCGGTACTCTTCTTGGGTCCACATGCATGATCTATAACACCAAATTGATCTATATGTATATGCTTTGAGAGCCATTCATATAGCTCTAATAAAAAGCAAGAAAATAAAGTTTCATACAACTCTTGGTAGAGGTTCTCTTCTACCCATCTACGTGCATCAAACTTAGGCCTAGTGTTGAATTTCTAAGAAAATTCTTCCTCCATGCTCTTGAACCATGATTAAATAATTTACAGAGTTAGGCATTCTATCATCACTCATTACACAAATCATGATGTATGGTATCTCCCACTACAACTTTGAAAAGAGGTCTGTTATCCAAAATGAGCCCCTTGCTCATTTTGTGGCTAACTCCCTTCATTCTTTCCTCTCTTGTGCCTCAGTCATAATTTTTTGCATTTTAGGCACTCAAAACCTTCTAAAAATGCCACCATTGGATAGATATTTTCTCAGCTTTCCAGAAAGGTAAAGTTTTCCTCCTAACTCCATGTATTTTTGAAGTTATGGCTCGACAGAGTTTTTGTGGAAAATTTTCCCTGGAAAAGCCCGAGCCAATAAGGTGAGGCCACGTGTCCTCGGAAGGGCGGAGGTGGAGGTAAAATTGGAATTTTTACCAAGTGTTTGGCAAGATTTCGGAAGGAATTTTTCACCCCGAAGGCCCGCTGATGAATTGAATGCTACCACGTGTCTAGGTGGAGGGAAGATAGAAAATTTGACTAAGTGTTGGTGCCATGGAAAAATCTCCAGGAAAGGTCCGCACCCAATCACATTATGCCACGTGTCCTTAGGCCAAGGAAGTGGCGGAGGGTGGAAGAAAGATTGGAATTTTTGTGAAGTGTTTTGCAAGGGTGCTTAGGAGAAATTTGGTTTGCAGGCTCGCGAGCATATGGGATCACGCCACATGTCTTAGGTCACGCTGAGCTTTGACCGCTAAGGAGAAGTTGGGAATTTTTCCCAAAGGATAGCGCAAAGAAAAGTTCTCGCCCCATGGCCCGCAACGAATGGAAACCCACCATGTGTCTTCAACTGGTAGAGCATGGGAGAAATTGGGAGATTTTTTCCAAGCAAAAAGTAGGAAAATTTCAAAAGAAAAGTCCGCTCCCAAAGGCCGCAACCAATAGATATTGCCACGTGTCCACGTGGCGACAAAATGGAGAAGGCAGGCCCACAGGGAATTTTGAAAGGAAAATCCCACAACATATAAGATGACACCATGTGTCCAGCTCAAGGAAAGGTGGTCAAAAGTGACGGAATAGACAGAGGAAAAATCCCGCGGAAAATCACATCGTGCCATGTGTCCTCAGGTCATCGGCTCTAGAAAGAACTTTGGAAAATTTTCCAATGGCCAAAATGGTGGAAAATGAAGTAGGAAGAGCCTGCGACCAATAGAATCATGCCACATGGCACCAAATAAGTGGGGCAGAGATTTTTGGGAAAATTTTCCCAAATGCAAAAAGTGGGAAAATTTCAAATTTTCGGCCCGCCAACCCGTTTTGGCCCTGTTTTGCCCTAAATTTTCAAATGACCATAACTTTCGATCTAGAGCTCAGTTTTCATGTTCTTTATATCAACAGAAATCTGGTGAAATTCTCTACATGATTCTGGGCTCAATTTTGTATTTTTATGGATTTTGGAGAGATAAAATTGGAAAATGCCTCTGGCACATGGAAATCAAAAGAAATGACGTTTCAACCACCATTTTTAATGAAGAATGGCTCGCATTCTCTCCTAGCATGGTGAAAAATGTCAAGGAATGGAACTTTAAGGATTCTCATCTTGTTTTATTGTATTTTGATTGCTGGTTGGAGCTCCTCTCATGTTTTCTAGTGTTTCTCTCTCCTGGGCTTGTTTCTTGCATTGTAAAAGCCAGAATGGGCTCATTTTTGAAAAAAGGAGACACTCTTTAGTTCTGTAATTTCCCTTTTTCTTCCTTTTGGAAAAAGTTGTGGAATTTTTACCTTTTCATGCAAATACAGCACCTCTTTTTCCTCTTGGTCATTGTAATGCAATGTGTTGAACCTAGAATGATAATATATGCTCTGTGATAAAAAGGTTTCTCAACACTTTCATATCTTTATCATTGTTTTCCTAACCTCTCACCACATTTCTGAAATTTGTGCATGTTTTTGGTTGTATTTCCTCCTAGACTGTGTATGTTTTGCAGTGGCAGGTGTTTAGTACTCCCTTGGTACATCACCTTATCAGCATTAGTCTCATTTTTCTTGCATTCCCTATCTCTGTCCCCTTGGAATTTAGAGTAGGAATTAGGAATTTAAGCCTCTACAAATTTCATGCATATACCTGATAAGAGGAGTTGAGGAACCAACCTCTAACCTAGAGAATCTTTTCCCATTTTTACAAGTCCCACACTTGGGGAAAAGATTCAATGTTGTGCAATCACACTAGATGTCCAAAATGTCAAACTAGAAATCGATAGAACATCCACAGGGTGCTGCTGATTTGCACTAATAGTTTTGGCACACCCGATGGGACCAAGAGGTCTTCATCTTCATTTACAAACAAATAGATGTGCATTTGTTGCAAATTTCTTGCTTAAAAGAGGCCTGAATTACACATCTGGTGACTCCACAGAAGAAGAATCGGTTGGTTTTAGCAGTGCAGACCTGAAAATTCATGAGAAGAATCACCACAAGGTCAAGAGTTGGAGAAGAAGAGGTGATTTTTGATTATTTGTAGTTATCTCCAAGAAGAAGGCAAAGAGGGAGGAGAATTCAAATGTCTCCATCTCCACCAAACATAATTCTATCAACTCCTCCACCTGGTAGGCCTTTCATTCAATCAACAAGGGTTCTAAGGCCAATCAGAATGGCACAACACAACCCCTATGTCAATTTCATTGGCAACAACCCACTTTCTCTCAATGCACAAAATTCAATCCCAGTTGTAGCATTGAAGAACATTCCATACTTTATTGGAGAGAATCAGACCACTCCTGGTGATCATGTCAAGGATATTGCTAATATTTGTGTAATCCATGAAATTAATGAGATGCAAGTTTTCACAAACCTGTTGGCATCTTCATTCAAATGGAAAGCTTTGCAATGGTTTAGGATTCTTGCCTCAAGTTCTATACAAGTGGAACCAGCTATGTATATCCCTCCATGAGCAGTTTGGAGAAAAGGGAGATAACTTGTCCCTTTTGGAACAATTGAAAACCATCAAGAGAGCTCCCAATGAGTAGCTAACCGACTTCAATTTCAGGTTTCAAATGACTTGGGAGAGAATTCCAAAGTGATAAAGAAGACCAAAGCATAAGGTGCTTTTCTATATTACCTTAAAGCTCTAAATTCTGATATTTCTATGTTAATTCAATCCATGGGGGGCACAACTATCCCTATTGCTTATAGCATTGCCATTAGAGCTTAAAATTGTTTGATTCAAGCTGGCAAGCTAGCTCCTAGTCCTCCAATTCCATTGTATCAAATTTTAGAGAACCCAAGTACTAGTCAAGTGCCTATTTTAGCTCCTATTCCCACTCCTAGAAATCAGAATTCAAGTGAATCTTCTACTTCATCTTCTAGTGCCTCAAATGAACTTCAAGAAGTCATGAAGAAATTACAAAATTTAGGTAATGAGCTGGTTACACTCAAGAGGCAGCAAGCCCAAGGTTTTAGACCTTATTTCTAGCCTCAACCTCAGCCTAATAGGCAACCATACCAGCCTTAGAGACCACCCAATCTAGCTGCAAATTTAAATCCAAAGCAAGACCTCCCCGCCAATGACCATTTCAGCGCTATAATCCCAATGCTACATCTCCTCTAAAGCAATAGTGCTAGTGCAAAAAAAAATAGCTCAAGAGTATGATTGGTGTTTCCCATGCAATGAAACTCACAACTAGTCTATGTGTTTCAATGGTGCCTTAAATCAAGCATTAATGGTGAAAACTAATGGTGTGGAGGGTGAAGGGAGTCAAGGAAATAACCAACAACAAGACACATTCTAGTAATAATTAGCTCCAAATGATACCTCACTTGTAAAATGGCAGGAAAAATATTTGTGTGGCATGAATCAAACAATCTCCTGTTGCAGCCAACACAAGGTCAGAAAGGAGAAATTTGGGTGAAGAACAACCATTGGCTCCAAGTGATTCACAACTTTCTACCACTCCACAAATTAGTTGCAAAAAAATGAAGTTCCAAACACGCAAGGACTTCCTAAAACAGCTCCTAGGCTAACTCAAATGCTAGTTGTTACTACCCATGTGCAAGGAATGAATATGAAAGCCAAGGGAAAGTAGAGGGATGCTTCATATCCATTCAACATCATTGATCAGATGAAGAAGATAAATGTAAACATATCAATGTGGGAATCACTATCCACCCCAGTGCCAAAGTGATTTGCTAAAAGCTGCCATGAAGGACTCTGGGTCAACTTCAAATCAGCAGGTCCAAGTGCAAGAGAAGGTACTCAAAAATACTACCGGTCGAGGGGAATCACAGAGGACAGCAAGGTAAAATGTTGAAGCCCCCTCCATTCTATATTTCATTGATCATTGGAAACCAATTAGTACACAACTGCATGATTGATTCTAAGGCAAGTAGTTTAGTAATGCCTAAGCAAATAGCTGATCAGTTGGGGCTCCAATATGAAGTCATATCCAAAGGGGTAGTGTAATTGGATGGGACAATAGTAACAATAGTAGGAGTGATTAAAAATTTGAGTATTACTTTGCATGCATGTCCCAACGTTGTTGTTTTACAAGATGTCTCTTAATAGATCTTTGACCACTTTTGGCCGTATGTTTGTCAAGGGATTTCACAACTAATATTGGAGGTTACTTATCTACTAATTGGTAACACATTTTGTTTAGAACAAGATATGGAACTAAAGCCACAATCGAGTGAGCATATTGCAAACTTTCACATTAAGCCTCACACTTCAAGCCAAATCCATATGAATTGTTCACCATTTGATCAAGAAGATTATCCAAGCACCGATGAAGCTTACACCAAGGTTAGAAGTATCCCATATTTGACTCTTGATGAATGGGCAAGCAAGGTGCATGATTTTGATCCTTATCAAGAAACAAAAGAATCGAACTAGAGTCTATTACGTGCACGAAGAAAATCAGCCTATTCCTAAGCATCACCAAGCCAAAGCACAAGGATGGAAATGAGGTATGGCAGTTGTTTTTGATGGATCAAGGAGTAGACAAGGTGCAGGAGGGGGAGCTATGCTTATTTCACCTTAAGGAGCTAAGTATTATTCATCTTTTAGATTTTATCTTGCATGCTCTAATATCATTGCTGAATACGAAGCTTCAATAAAAGGATTGCATTGGTCAATCAGAGAGGAATAAAGAACTTGCAAGTCTTCGGTGACAGTGAGTTGATTGTCAACCAAGTTAAGGGGAAGCATGTGGCCAAGAATGATCTGCTCAAGTGCTACAAAAAAAGGGTGTGGGACCTCATTTAGGATTTCGAGGGCTTTGGCATCAAATACATTCCTAGAAAAAGAGAACCAAGTTGCTTGATGTGTTTGCAGCATTGGAGCAGCCCTTGATGTTGTTGAAAGCATCCAAAAAGACAAGGTACAACCAAACATCCATGTGATTGTAAGGCATTTGGTGCCGCATAACAATGTAAGTTGGAAAGTGTTTGAAAATGATCAAAAATCATCCATTTCTTACAAGAAGAGGTTGAGTTCTTAGATAAAAATCAAGAAAATTTAGAACAACGAAGACGGTGATCAAGTGGTAGAGCTGAGAACCAACAAACTACCGAAGGGACTTGTCACTTTGGATTCCATTTTCAATCTAATGATTATTTTAGAAAGGAGAAAGCAAACATCCAAGTAAAGGGAGAAGATTCAATGTCCATCTTGGTGGAAGAAGGAAAATCACTCCAAATTGGTACGATGACAATCGAACAAGAAATATATGAGTTCATACAGCTTTGTCAAGAACTCCCTGATGTGTTTCCCTGGGGCTATGAAGATTTGAAAGGTTTCAATCCCGAGTTAGCTCAACACACTATTGAATTGGACCTGAGTGCTAAACCCATCAGGAAAAAGCAAAGGCCAGTTAATCCACACATGGAGCCTCTAATGAGAAAATAATTGAATAAGTTGATAGAGTCAAGTATCATATTCCCTATCAAGCATTCTACTTGGGTAGCCAACTTGGTTCCGGTTAGGAAGAAGAGCGGAGAGATCAAATTGTGTGTTTAATTTAGAGATTTGAATAGAGCATCTCTCAAGGATCATTATCCACTTCCTTCTATGGAGCAGATTTTACAAGTTGTTACCATCTCTGAGAGGTTTTCAATACTTGATGACTATTCAAGGTACAATCAGATTATGGTGAAAGAAGAGGATCAATTCAAGATAACCTTTACAACCAAATGGGGAACTTATGCATATAGGAAAATGCCATTTGGGTTGTCCAACGCTGGAGCTACTTTCCAAAGGGCAATGGACATGGCGTTTAAGGGTTTTATTAACAACATGGTGCTGATATATCTTGATGATATCTCTGTTTTTTTCAAAAATGCAGCAGACCATCTCTTTCATTTGAGACAAGTGTTCAAAAGGTGTAGAAGATTTGGGGTATCCTTGAATCCTAAAAAGTGTATTTTTCTAGCCCATAAATGAAAGCTTCTTGGCCACATTGTCTCCAAAGAAGGATTGGCAATTGATCCAGTAAAGAGTTGAATCCATAAGAGCACTACCATTACCAAGCCACAAGAAGGCCCTTCAAAGTTTCTTGGGAAGAATAAAAAAATTTCGGAGGTTTGTCCCAAAATTTTCAGCCCTAGTCAAACCTATCACCAAGATGTTAAAGAAAATCATAGCTTTCAAATGGATAGCAGAAGGCAAGGAAAGTTTTGGAGCAATCAAAGAAGCCATATCTCAAGCCCCAACTCTCATTAACCAAGATTTCTCCAAGGATTTCATCCTCTATGCATTTGGTGGTGATGATACTATTTCTAAAATTTTGGTACATTAGAACAAAGACAATGATGAGTAGCCAATTGCTTTCTTTAGCCAAATCTTGGAGGGCTATGAGGTGAGGTATTCTTTCATTGAGAAGCATGTTCTTGCAGTAATCAGGAGCTTAAAGAAATTCAAGCATCTAGTTTCAAACACAAGGTTTAATTGCTGGTTTCTTATGTGGGAGTTAAGGACTTCCTCCTCAACAAAGCCCCTGAATGAAAAAAGAGTAGGTTGGATTAATCGTGTCATTGAGTATGACATTGAGATCAAAGTCACCAAGTTGGTTAGAGGAAAATGATTTTGTTAGAAGCTGGTCTCAAATAAACACAAGGAAGCATGCAATGAGAAGGAGGTTGTTTTGGCGTTGCAAGACAACCATGAGCAATGGATCACTCAAGAGGAAAATTATGATGTCCTCACTCCTTGCTGGACCCAAGACATGATGCACTTCCTAAACATAGGTCTATTCCCTCCATAGAAGAACAAGACCAAAAGGAGACACTTCAGATTGTAGGCTGTCCCATATGCCCTTATTGATGGTGTTTGGTTGAAAAGGGATGTGAATGGAATGCTACTAAGATGCTTTGGTACAAATTAGATTCACAGGTGGTGTTGGAAGAGTTCCATGGTGGATCAGCTAGTGGTCATTTTGCACCGAGAGTGACATATCTAAAGATCACAAGGGGTGGCTATTATTGGCCCAAGTTTTTCGTGATTATTATGCATGGATCAAGAGGTGCAAGAATTGTCCATTCTTCATGTTTAAGGAGAGACTATATTCCCTTCCATTGCATCCAATTTTAGTTGACCAACCATTCATGCAATGGGGTTTGGACTTCATTGGACTCATTAATCCAAATTCAAGTGAAGGGAAAAAATGGATTCTTACAGCAATAGATTATTTCACCAAGTGGACTCAAGCAAAGTAGCACTCAAGGAAGCAAATGAATCTAGCATCCTATACTTCTATGAAGGGATTGCAACCAAATTTTGCATACCTGCTATAATAATACCGAGATAATACATTGGCATTCATTGGGTCCAAGGTAATCGAATGGGCTGTCAAGAATGGGATCTACCTAAGCACTTCATCAAATTATTACCCTCGGTGGTAATGGCCAAGCTGAATCTATAAACAATAACTTGTTAAGGATCATTAGGAGGAATCTTGATGAGAATCAGAGGTCTTGGCATACTAAGTTGAAATCAGCCTTATGGGCTGATAGGATAACTCCCAAGAGATCTATAGGTAACTCTCCATTCAAGCTTGTTTATGGAAGGGAGGCAATTTTTGCCATGTCACTTGAGTTGCCAACATTGGAACTCATGAAACAGTTGGAGTTGTTGGAGTTTAGACCCATGGAGGTTAGATATGCAGAATTGATGGAGCTCCAAGAAATCAGAAATAGGCATCCCAAGCAATGGAGAAGGATCATGCTTTGATCAAGAAGACCTTTTATAGAAAGGACAAGGATAGATCTTTCCAATTTGGAGATCTATTGTTAAAATGGGATGCAGACAGAGAGATACCTGGGGAGGCATTCAAAATTTGATGCTATTTAGAGTGGCCCATACACGGTCCTAAAGTGTAAGGATAGTAATGCCTTCTAATTGTCTACATTGGATGGCAAGAGTTGCAGATTCCATTCAATGGAATCCATCCAAGCATTACTACTGAAATAAACTATCCACCTTGTACATATTAGCTTAGGTTCTCATTCCTCCAAGTGCTTATGCACATTGTTTTGTTCTAGTTTAACATTGCTTTCCCTAAGTGCTTTGGCACAAGCTTGTTGTTCCAAGAAATGTGTTTTGCAGGCCTTTCTCTAATCAGATGGTGTTCTACCCTCCATCTTCCTCCTTGTAATGTTCTAATACATTGGGGTACCAAGCAGAGAATTTGATGACCCCATGCCCAACGATTTTCTTCAGGAAACTTGTAACTTCATCCAGCAGGTGGATGACTCCTCTGAGTCACCAAAATTATTATCCAAAATGAGCCCCTTGCTCATTTTGTGGCTAACTCCCTTCATTATTTCCTCTCTTGTGCCTCAGTCATAATTTTTTCTTTTCAAGCACTCAAAACCTTCTAGAAATGGCACCATTGGATAGAGATTTTCTTAGCTTTCCAGAAAGGTAAAGTTTTCCTCCTAACTCCATGTATTTTTGAAGTTATGGCTCGGTGGAGTTTTTGTGGGAAATTTTCCTGGAAAAGCCCGGGCCAATAAGGTGAGGCCACGTGTCCTCGAAAGGGTGGAGGCAGAGGTAAACTTGGAATTTTTACCAAGTGTTTAGAAATATTTTTCAGAAGGAAGTTTTCAACCCGAATGCCCGCCGACGAATTGAATGCTGCCACATTTCTAGGTGGAGGGAAGATAGAAAATTTGACTAAGTGTTGGTGCCATGGAAAAATCTCCAAGAAAGGTCTGCAACCAATCACATTATGCCATGTGTCCTTAGGCCAAAGAAGTGGCGGAGGGTGGAGGAAAGATTGGAAATTTTGTAAAGTGTTTGGCAAGGGTGCTAAGGAGAAATTTTGGCCCGCAGGCCCGCAAGCCAATGGGATC
The DNA here is from genome assembly GCA_018340775.1 of Taxus wallichiana var. yunnanensis. Classification (NCBI taxonomy): domain Eukaryota; kingdom Viridiplantae; phylum Streptophyta; class Pinopsida; order Cupressales; family Taxaceae; genus Taxus; species Taxus wallichiana. Next base: position 86,377,595 of record CM031242.1, on the reverse strand, counting down.
ATGCCACGTGTCTTAGGTTGCGTCAAAGCTTCGACTTCCGGGGAGAAGTTGGGAATTTTTCCCAAAGGATAGTGCAAAGAAGAGTTCTCTCCCCCATGGTCCACAACTAATGGAAATCCACCATGTGTCTTCGACCGGTGGAGCGCGGGAGAAATTGGGAGATTTTTTCCAAAAAAGTAGGAAATTTTCAAAAGAAAAGTCCTCTCCCAAAGGCCATAACCAATCAGAAAATTGCCATGTGTCCACGTGGTGATAAAATGGAGAAAGGAAGGCCCACAGGAATTTTGAAAGGAAAAGCCCACAACAAATAAGATGACACCACGTGTCTAGCTCAAGAAAAGGTGGTAAAAAGTGACGGAACAGATAGAGGAAAAATCCCGCGGAAAATCACATCATGCCACGTGTCCTTAGGTTATTGGCTCGGTGGAGAATTTTTGGAAAATTTTCCAATGGCCAAAATGGTGGAAATGAAGCAAGAAGAGCGTATGACCAATAGAATCATGCCACGTGGCACTAGATTGGTGGGGCATGGAGATTTTTGGGAAAATTTTCCCAAATGCAAAAAAGTGGGAAAATTTCAAATTTTTGGCCCGCCAACCCGTTTTGGCCCTGTTTTGCCCTAAATTTTCAAATGACCATAACTTTCGATCCAGAGCTTGGTTTTTCACATTCTTTATATCAACAGAAAGCTGGTGAAATTCTCTACATGATTCGGGCTCAATTTTGTATTTTGATGGATTTTAGAGAGATAAAATTGGAAAATTCCTCTGGCACGTGGAAATCAACAAAAATGACGTTTCAACCACCATTTTTAATGAAGAATGGTTCGCATTCTCTCCCAGCATGGTGAAAATTTAGGAATGGACCTTTAAGGATGCCCATGCTATTGTATTATATTTTGGTCGAGTGGTTAGAGCTATTCTCACATTTTCCCATGTTTCTCTCTCCCGGCTCGTTTCTTGCATTGTAAAAGCCAGAATGGGCTCATTTTTAAAAAAAGGAGACACTCTTTAGCTCTGTAATTTCCTTTTTCTTCCTTTTGGCAAAATTTATGGAAATTTTTTACCTTTTCATGCAAATACAACACCTCTTTTTCCTCTTGGTCATTGTAATGCACTGTGTTGGACTTGGAATGATAATATATGCTCTATGATTAAAAGGTTTCTCAATCCTTTCATATGTTTATCATTGTTTTCCTAACCTCTCACCACATTTTGGAAATTTGTGCATGTTTTGTGTTGTATTTCCTCCTAGATTGTGTATGTTTTATAGTAGCAGGTGTCTACTACTCCCTTGGTGCATCACCTTATCAGTATTAGCCTCATTTTTCTTATATTCCCTATCTCTGCCCCCTCGGAATTTAGAGTAGGAATTAGGAATTTAAGCCTCTACAAATTTCATGCATATACCTGATAAGAGGAGTTGAGGAACTAGCCTCTAACTTGGAGATTCTTTTCCAATTTTTACAAGTCCCACACTTGGGGAAAAGATTCAATGTTGTGCAATCACATTGGATGTCCAAAATGTTAAACTAGAAATCTGATAAAACATCTAGAGGGTGGTGTTGATTTGCACTAACAGGTCCCAGCAACAAAACCAAGATGTAGTCATTTTTACACCCACCAAGAACAAGGGAATCCCATGCACACTGGTCTATCACCCAGTGGGAACTGGGCACTCACCCGATGCATGCACGGGTGTCGAGTCTCTATTTTATGTTCGTTAAGTGGAAAATAATCATCTATGATAACAACTTAAAAAGAGTGAGTGGAAAAGAGACATACATTCATCATAGAGCTTAGAATGGCTTCTAGATCAATGTAGTCATTCTAAAAAAATGATACTTAACAATTTATATAACTGAACTGAAAAGGAAATGTATATGAGTTTATATTCATTCATATAACACATATGAAATAGAACTACGTAGGTATATGTATAAACTAGAGTCTATTATATTTATATTCCATCATATCTAAAAACCTCATCACATGCATTAGATCCATTACAAAATATCATAGTATGGTAGACTAAAGTCATATATCATAACTATATTAAAGTCCTAAACATTAAAGGAAAATTTCATACCCAAACCCTTGAAACATCCTTCGCCTATAGGTGTTCTACCCAACCCAATAGAGTTCCTCACAACATTTCTCGCAGAGCTCCAATATCTATTGATCTATATATCAATTCCTCTCCAGACGCTTGTATTTATAGGCCTCTTGAACTACTAACCCACCTTTTTGAGGCTTCAGATCTGTCACCAAGTGTCCAAAGGTGGTCCTCCATGGGAGAATGCTCCTCCAGGCTTGAGCTCTCCACTCCTTGTCATGATGGTCTTCTAGAAGCTTCCGTTGTAGGGAATATTACTTCATAGGAAAATTTGTCCCCGAGGATAACATGTTATCCACTCCACATGTATAGTTGAGTCATAATTTTCATGTTTCCTTCCTGATATGCCAAATATGGCTAAGTCCTAAAATCCCGATTTGCGTTACGCGCACGCAATTATTCTATTAAAACCTCCTAGAACCTTGTCCTCTACACTTTCTCCTTACGTACCCTTCTTTAACAAGGCCTTGCGTGCCCACGCACCTTCTTGTACTTAGCCAATAAATTAGGGTCCTAATAGCTATCGCATAAACAACAATGCCACGGTTGTTTTTAGCAAATCCATGAATTGAAGGAAAATTGCCCAAAAATTTTCAACAAAATTTGCACCACAATGGAGGTGCAAGATGAAGCAGAGAGGATAGTAGAACTACAAAATAAAGAATAAATATTCGTGGAAGTCAAAAACAACATATAACTAAAAGAAAACTTAGCCACATAGAAAATGAAAGTTACTGAGTTTTCTACGGGATCTAAAATGCATATAATTTTTAATCGATGATCAAATCCTTATAAATTTGATATCATGAAGAGATCTTAACCACCAATGCACTATAGAAATCAAATTTCTGAATCAAATGGTGGTAGGTGGGACAAATAAAGGAATATGTATCCAACTCATAAAAGGCCTATTTGAGACGGTGCAACCAAAAGAATTTAATGTAGTATATGGGCACAGCTTCATTCTCCAACAATAAAACGGTGTGAAAACGTGGGATTTCAAAGTTTTCTACATATTTTATGAGAATTTAATGGGAGATGTTGGTTGGTGGAAGGAATTCAAATTTAGATTTGTCTCCATTCACTTCTCGCTTCTTCTTCCATTTTCTATATATTGTAAAGTGATGCCTAATTTTAATGTCGATACTTTGGGAATGCAAGGAATCATATTTTTGTTGTATAAGTATTCTAATGGTCACATGCCTTGACTTCGATTCGTAAATGTTTTACATTTTCCTCTTGTATCGTAATGATCTCGTGCATGATCTTTAATGAATAAAATATCATGTTTTGTGGCTCAATTTTTCACTAGATGTGATTTTGTTGTGTTTCCTTTCCTCTCGTTCACTCGCAAGTGCATTGTATGTGATGTTTCAGAATCTACATTTATTGTGCATCATGAAAATGGGAATTCAGATTTGATTTTGAATTATGGCTTTTATTTTGTCCCTCTTCATCATTATTTTCTCCTGCTTTCTCTCTTCATCAAGTGTTCATTCCTTTATTTTTGGTTTTATCACCATCTCTATTTTAGGTTTCTATTTTATGTATCTCCTTCTCACCCTAGTACCTTGGAAAGTTATATTAGAGTTAGATAGTTGCATTTCAATTCCTAGGAGTAGTGTAGCCATAAAAGTAATTAGAGGAAGTTGACCTTCTCCAGAGGTCTATCTAAGTTCCAAGGTCCCATAACTAAGAGACAGTCCCATACTACCTCGGAATTATTGGTCATTCATGATCATATCGAGGATGTAATTTTGAGCTCTAACAGTTACCACTATTATAGGTGAAGATTTCCATGATTCTAGGAGGAGGTTACACATTCACCTCCTATATGCACATCTCTTACATTATTCTATTTGGTTGTATTGCGTTGGAGCTATTTTGTGTTATTTTAATTATCTCTCTTGTGTTTTTCATAATTTGAAGTCTTGTATGCTTGCATTGTTTTATCCTAGAACAATTCATGTCTCACATAATTCACCTGTGCAACCCTCAAACAAGTAGATCTCGTGGCACTTCTCTCGATAAATTCTACCTCTTTTTAGGAACATGTGATCAAGCATTTAAATACATGGCTCAAAAGAAAATATGTGTACTCTTGTTTGAGAAGTCTAATAATCCAGATAGGATCACATAAAAGGATTGAATGGTGGCCATTATTATTCCGTTAAATTTTTAAAAGAGGTTTTGCATTGTGGAGACCATGAAAATAAATATAACAACATGAAATGTTTAATAAGAAAGATTAGAAATAATATTTGTATATATAAGTGTTAAAAATAGTGTAAAAAGAGTTAATCAAGCTAATAAGAACAATAATAAATACTTAATATGCAGTTAAAAAGAGTAAAAACAATGCATGTGTATAGAGATAGAAACAATAGTGTAGATATAGTCAATCAAGCTAACATGAAAAATAGTATAGAAACATAGTCATACTAATTTAAGGGGCTCATTTTTGCAGCCAAGGTATTATGTTCCTATTGATAATTTTGACAAATTCATGTTTTGGATTGATTTTATCTTTCATGAGAACCTATAGATGTGTAGGTATGAGGTAAATTCCTTTACCGTATGTTATGTGTTTGAGGACTCACATAATGGGATCACTAAGTGAAAGTATTATAGCCTACACATCGTAATTTAGAGATAATTTTTAGAAACATTTGACTATATAGACATACTATAACTTACATACAAAATTATGCATGTCAATTTCCGAAAGTTATAACTTTAGGTTTTAATGTAAGAATCATTAAAACATAAGGTAACTATTATGAAAACAATTTAGAAGTGATGAGCATATTTTTTTAGCATGCCATGGCCAAAACCCAAAGAAAAGGAGGTAATGTTTCAAGGCATATTTGATATAGAGGAGATTGTGGAAAAAACAAAAAGGAACTTCAAGGATGTCAAGGAGTTTGATGAAATAATCAAAAATTTAGATTCATTTCCACAAGAAAAAAAAATAGGTATAAGAGGAAAAAATGATGCCCACATATTCCAACTATGTTACATAGAAACATGACAAAGATTGTTGTCCATATAATGTATATCTCGTGGGTTTTCTATCATCATCATTACCAACTATTACACGGCACCATTTAAAGGCATATAGTTGTTTCTAGTTATGGTAAGGACGGTGTTTCAGTTTGTAAGTCTTATTTGGGTATTTTCAGTCCTTGTATGGTGGTTCTAATCCTTCATGTTTCTCACACTTTTATTTTTTGCAAGTAAGTTTCAGTTTTGTATCTATTATACCACTTCTATGTTGCTGATATTGAAAAATATAAAGTCTATAAATATTGTTATTAGTCATAAAAAGTTGTGGGTTTTCACAATTCATGGGAATATCCTTAATAGAAGAAGTTAGAGAAAGGTTTTAGTTGAAGATAATAATTATTCCAGCCACTAAAGCATACCTAGTTGGGTAAATTTTTAGGTTAATTGTGATTGTTCTAGCTTATTTCTAGCACTTCTAAAATTTGATTTGAATTCTACTTGGGAAGGCATACATTACAATCTCTTTGAAAACAATATAGGATCTTACAAGCTGGATCATGAAGCTTAAATAAGTGTTTATATTCTCCATCACCTGGGAAGAAGCAAGAGGTGTAAAAAAATGTGATGGTGAGTACATGTGGCAACATTTGATCTTATTAGAACTCGTGGATATTTTCATACATTTTAAAATAGAAAAATAACATCTTGAGAATGAATTCCATCGTTTATCTAATACTTTTTTGGATTGGAAGGATACTATTTGAGGACTTATATTGGATACACTCTAGATTTTTTAATTATGTTCAATGTCATAAGGGTTTCCTTCATTTATCGATCCAATTCAAAGGTGGAATGGTTTTATCATGCTTCACATCATGGATGTCCCTAAGGTTTACATTAATGAGGTTGGGATTCATGAGGTGAAGTTACTTTTAAAAGAGATGATAAAATTAAATGGGAATTTAACTTGATTCGTGACATAAACACGACGACACTTGAGTATCTAGGCTTACATAGTATTATTTAGTAAGAAATATTCCATATAATAAGTAAAATATTGACTCACAACACTATTTATCATACCCTAGTGGATGAAAAAATAAAATATTGAGAAAAAGGATTGAGCGATAAATAAGGAAATGTGGAAACATAACAATTAGCTTAGGTTAGATGGATCTACATGGGTGAGTATTGATAAAATAATTCATATCACCTATAAAGCATATGAATATTTTCATAGCATTGCATGGGTATGACATGATTTCCTTTGTGTATTTGGTCATTTAAAAAATATAGTGCTAGGAGTTAAGGATTTGGTCTAATAGAGTCGGGATATCATAAAGGTTGTTAAGGAAAATATTCAACATGCTCAAAACTAATAAAATTTTTATCTAGATAAAAATATAATGAAGAGGAATTTTGAGGTAGAAGATTTAATTTTCTTTAGGTTTTAGGCATACCCATAGTTTTCCTAAATCAAAGTGCAGCTAAAAATCTCAAACCATAGTTTTAAGATTCATACAAAGTTAAGAAAAGAGCGGGGAGGTTTCTTATGAGATAGAGTTGTCGTTTGCATAGTCAAATACATAATGTATTCTATGTTTCATCCCTAAAAAAGGTAGTAGGATAAAATATTACTACTTCTATTGAGATGAATCCTTGGAACGATGATGGTAAGATAATTATAGTTCCAAAAGATATCATAGATGTTCATTCAATAAAAATATAAGTAACATGAACATAAGAGAGTACTCAATTTTTTTGAAGGATCTACCAATCAATACGCTATGTGCGAAGGTCATAAAATTTCGGAGCATCCTAGCTTATAATTGCTTGAGGGCATGTAATTTTTTGAAGGGAGGAATGTAATGTCCCTTCTCTAGATTAATATTGAGAATACCCCTTCCATATCCAATATTTTTCCATGGGCTAGTGGGGTAGAAAAAGGGTAAACAAATTAATAGTTAAACTTAAGTATAAAAGTAACGTTAATTATAAGCACTTATGTTTTATTATTAATTTAAAAAGTGACTTTATAAGATAAAGTTCAAATAATAACAAATAAAAGAATTAGTTTTGAAATAAAGTAAAGTATTAATTTATTTTAAATAAATAAAAATTCCAAAGTAGGGTATCCCATTTGGGGACTTTGTATTGAGATACGAGCCACGAGAAAAGCAAAAAAGGAGGTCTCTTGGGGTCATTTGGAATATTTTAGACATTATCATAATTTTTATGAAGGGTTTGAGCTGATGTTATAACTTTTTCATAGACGATGGAAACCCTCTTCTATATTTAGTGATTGAATATAAAAATCCTCCAATATACTAAGGTATCTCCATTCACAGGTTAAAAATGATATTCATATTAGTTTGATAGATCTATTTTGCATAGGGGCACTTCAAAAGCGGCCTAAGCATAACTTTTGTGGATTTCGAGGTTCTTTGAGGGTTGACATCACTTGTTTAGGGATGAAATAACCTTCAAAATGTAAGATAAATTTTCATTCATTAATTTATTCTTCAGGGGTTTTCTAAATTATATTTTCTAATTTAATAAATCCACGAATCAAGTGAATCTTCTTTTATCACAAAATTTCTCTTTGTTCTAACATTTTTATAATTTTTAGCCAACAAATAAATTCCCAAAAATCATATTTATCTTGAATTCAGATTATATTTTATTCCAACATTAATATATATATATATATATATATATATATATATGTTTCCAATGATTTCCAGTCTTTGGTGATTTAGTTTTGATGAGTTGTAATAGTTATATTTAATCAGGTTGCTATCATTTTTGCATAAGGGTTTGTGGGAAAACCCATATTTCTTTTATTTATTCCCTAAAGGTATATTTCAATGCCTTTCCTCCCTTGTGCTCAACAAAGTGGGGATTTTAAAACATTCTTATCTAGGCACATATTCAGCTTTGCATCCTCTTGCTTCTTCATTTTTAGTAGGGTTATTATTGTTAAATTTGGAAGGAATATATCTTGAGGGGATGAGGGGAGGTGGTATAATGTAGACCATTAAAATTTAAAAACATATAAATATGTATTATTAGTCTATTGTTGGAATTTTGTTAGTAGATTAGAAATACGTTTTGTATGTCATTTGTAATAGTAGTGGTAATAGTCAGCTACTAGGTCTTGTCCTATAAGGAACATGAATAATGATGGCATAAGATAACTTGTATCAGGTCCTACATTAACTAATGAGATTGTAATAAGACTTATCCTTGAAGAATACAAAGTTTTTATTTGATATTGTGTTATGGTATGTGATAAATGTACTTTATTTTTATTGTTAGATGGATTTTCACATTAAATATGGGTTTAATTTTTGAAGAAGAAATCTAAATGCTATTAAAACTTTCTCAATTAAAATAATTACTAGAAATACATATTAGTACATGTTTAAAAATTCTTCGTTAGGATAATGAAGGAGAGTTCAATTCTAAGCAATTCAAAGATTATTCCAAGAAGGCATTTTAAGGTAAATTTCAGCTTTGTACGCTATTTGGAATAAATGGGGTTTTTGAAAAAGGAACAATAATATTATGGATGTTTTTGTATGCATGATGCATGATAGAAATGTGTCATACAAATACTACGGTGAAGTAATTCATTCAAAAATATGTCTACTAAATATAATTTTATACAAATCCTGCATGATGTTACTACTAAAGAATCATGGCCAAGCCAAACATAAGATAAATCATCACCACATATTTGGTTTGGTTTTGAAAGAAAAATAATCTTTATCTCCTTATACTACTAACTAAAAAGCAACCCCTCATATGATTATCACTAGTGTTGATGTTTTCATTCCTTCGGAGGAGGTAGAATTGAGTTTTGGGGGTACAAGGTATATTGATATTCAATAATATTTAGAGATGGATATTATCCTACAACAACCTTAAGAGATAGAGACCACTCAAGGGGTTAGACCATTAAAACACTATTAATAAAATTACATTAGTGTAGGATATATGAGTTAAAAAAACTAAAATTATGGTTTAAACACCACAATTATCTCAACATCATATTCATACCAAAATGTAAGATGTGCTTGATGGTAATATTCCTCAATCAAATGAATAGTATCAATGAATGAGGAAACAAATTATTTGTTATAATGAACACATTCTTATTTCTATATCATTGAACCTATTCCAAGTGAATAATCCATGATCATATTCAAAATAAAAGGAAAACATGAGTGATATGTCAGCAATGTGTATACACCCATTTTTTCAATTTTCATCTTTCATACTTGTTATTAACAATTTCCTTTGTATATATAAGGGTCATTGATGTGAGGTCTGAGTGGCTAACCATATTAACCAAATTATTATTAATTAATTAAATATTAAAAATAAACATTATAGCATATGCAATAAAATTAAACTAACATAGACAACAAGTTTAACATGGAAAACCTAGAAGGCTGAAAAACCATGGTGAAATATCTTCCATTAATAAGAAAATTCATCCACTACAATCTCCTTTCCTCACTTCTCTCCTCTCATGAATTCATTACATGAAATTCACACAAATGTGATATGATATATCACCTAACCCCACAAGTCAATATAAACATAATAAATTGGTGTGACTTATCATGAAGTACCCAAACATTTAATTGATTTTAAATAACCAATTAACATAATATACACATACTTTATATTAAATAAATTAAAATATATAATATTCTAATTTATTTAATTATAGACTATAGTTTAGAACTAGAACACTTAATATTAAACTTCCTAACACTGCCCCTTAATATTAAGTGGAGAACATATATCTAATGTATCCGTTTATACAACATGACTTACAAATCCATAAACCGTAGTTAAGGTTTAGGATAGAATATCACTTTTTAAGGATTTATACACCTTCATCATGATAAACTTACCTTTTCTACAAAAGTATTTATAATCCATCAATAAAAAGTTATGATTTAGGATAAGAATAATTTATGACACTACATCTCATGTTTCTCATGGAAAAATCTATACCTGACATCTCTAGGAGACTCTTATATAATAAGGCTCTCCTTACAATAAATGCAACACTACTGGAATAAACAATAAACTTAGAGTTATATGTTTATTAAGATCATAAATAAATATTTTACAATCATTTACATCAGAGTAGAAGTATAAAGGAGATTGAGAAAACACATGTTTGATTATTAGAAGGTGGAATTGACATGCACAATCCCCCTTAATGGAAAAATATAAAAGGCCAAGAATTGCACAAAAGTTATAGATCTTTACAACACACAATGTCTTTGTAAACATATTTACAAATTATTCTTCAGTTGGTAAGTACTAAATATCTATATCACTAGAGAGAACCTTCTTTAAGAAAAATACATATGAATCTCTATATACTTCATTCTCTAATGTTTGGCTGGATTGTAATAACCACTTTTTGTCACTTCACATCTCAAGAATATATATATATATATATATATATTCACTTTATGCTTCACTATTTCAATAACCATATACTTAAATCAAACAGAACTTAACGCAGTCCATTTCGATAAACCTGTTATAAACCATGTGCATTTGCATGAGAGTATAAATATCCTACTCAATCCCTCTCAATGCTCTTTTCAAACCAATACAACAAATGCATCCTTTGGTTTCTCATTTTTCAATAAATGATAATTAAGTGATGCTCTCTAAGGTTGTGGTCCCACGTATGGGAGAGGAAATATATTTTAAGCGATCACTACTGAGATAATTTTTAGGAAAAAATAGCAGTCCATGATCATTGTAGTTTTAATATTTTTGCAAATCTTGTGGAGAATATTAAATTATAATTTTTTGCAAATACATTTGTTTTTGTTTGAACAATTTTGTGGAGGTAATTTGAGTTGGAGTGAAGTATATTTGGATTTAAAATAACTCACACAATACTTTGTTGACAGTTGGGAAACAAAAGTGGAATGCAGTGTGTAAATTTATAGCCCCACTAATTCCCATAGCTGAAAAAGATTCTTTTCTACATTTGTTGCTCCACATTTCAAAGGCAAGATTCTATTTTATGCAGTGGTTGTGAAATTAAATATGCACTGGGACTTCCTAACTATATATATACATTGTGGTTTCCCCACATGGGACCATTTCCTAAGTGTTTACCTAGGTTCCACGACGCAATCCCACCAGAATCCCTAAGCTTAGATCTTGGTGAAATTATGACAAAGTGTAATCAACATCATGTAATACTTTGCACAAATTTTTAGAGTCATGTATTCCATGCTCGGCCCATAACGACACATTCCTCATCGGGATCTTTTCATCTCACCATAATCACTTATTGAGTTATATGGACTAACATTATATAATGGTTCTTTAAACAACAACAAATCTAGTATAAGGTATAAATCCATATTAACATGCAAGAAGGCGTACCTCTATGTCATCCTATGATGTTTATGGGAAGGTAAGTGTCTCTCGCAACTATTTTCATCATTACTATACCACTTCCCTTCCCATATCCATCATAAGTTAGCATCAGGGTATGTATCCATGAGGTTCAATCTACCTTTTAACTCTAACAAGGATTTTACTTAATGCAATACCATGTCACAAGAGGAGGCCACTCAAGACAAATTCTAAGCAGTAGTATCCAAATAGTTACTACCATTTTCAAATGGATACAACCATGTAGCGGCCATAGTGAGTTGACCCACCAAGGGTCCTAAATTGGAACATTATATTTTAATGCTTAAAAGTATTAATTAAATCACGAAAAATTACCCTATGTCTCACGAAACTTTCACCTCGAATGAATTGAGCCTAAGGTCCTATCTCAAGTTGATCCAAGGATTTTTTTCCCATGTTTGATCATCTACCTTAGTAAATCTCATGCCAATAATATCCTTTATTGGATCTAATATCAATAGATTATAAATAGTCCATGTTGCACACAATCACATATACATTTAATATAGGTCACATCATCTTTTAATCATTGAATAAATAATGTACATCATTTAATGTATTACACCGCTTTCCCCTTTATCATTCATAACAAAATATAGGATAACAAATGAGACCTCTTTTCTTACATATCAACCAACACTTTTAGTTCTAGCCAATATAACTTTAGTACTAGTCACCTAGACAATATAAGTAAGTCGAATATGAATCCTTTTACACTTTTCTATATAATATAATTATATATATATACCTCATCCAACTACTATCATTTTGAAACATTCATGGTCCACTAGAACTAATAGTAGGCAAATGTGTATGTCACATTCCTTAAATTATTCATTTATATTATTAAGTATGTGTTGCATAATTTTATAACACAAGAAAGTCTTATAGACCATTAAGTCATAATAGTACAAATAAGAAATGTATATTTCAAGTATACGATAATTAATTACTTATATAACTCAATACTAAGATTCAATATTTTTCTAAACTACATCTTTCATTACTTTTCATCGTATGACAAAACTTAACCAAGATAAAGAGTGTTTATTACTTATTTTTTTCAATGTTGTAGTAAATATACGTATTAGGCATTTTTCCAACTTTTAATCAAATAACAAAACATTTCTATTTCACTTACTCATACAAAAAAATACAAATAAAGGCATCCTTAATCAATCCAATTGAATAATAAAATCTTCCAACTTCATCTATCTTTCAACCTTATAGAGATCCATCTACAAAAATGTCAACAACTATTAGTTCATACGAACCGAGCATGATAAACTATATTTCTCTGCTAACAATTTACACTATTTAATATGTACATGAATGAAATTCAACATTATCCTATATTTATATAGGAGCCTAGATGACTCAACTGAACATTGATCTTATCTAAGAAGTACATTGCGTACTCATCTCTGTCTTTCTCATAAAATATTCTACACAAGATTAAATATCATGTGACTAAATACACATATTTTCAAGCTATCAAATATAAACTTACTGCAACTATAAGGTCATCAATCACGAAACATATTATGTAATTATACTTTATAATCTCAATACCTTATTTAGGTACCAAGTAGCATGTGTTTCTTTCCTCGATTTACATGTACCCATAAATAATAATTTTCAGACCAAATACAAGTGTCTAACCATATTGATCAACTTTAGAAATTTTCACCTCTCGAAGGGAAGGGAAGTTTCTATTAACACATGTATCTCAATATTAACCCAATTGTTTGGTTAAACAAAAATTTCACCCAAAAAAATTCACCCGTGAGGCAAGAAATTATATTTATATACTAAGGATACCATTATAATTGTCTTATTTCCATATCTTTGAATATTTCATATAATAACAATCCAACATCCGGTGAGGGTTTAGTTAATAACACTAACCTCCAATTCTTAATCTACATGGTCAAAATGGAATTACAAATGTCAGATTACATCTCAATTACAATTGACCTTAATTCTAACTTAGTATCATAAGTTAGGTAATTATATCGATAATGTAAGGTTCATTCATACTTATACAAGCATCAAGTAATGTTTTATCTTCCCGAGTAGTTATAATTATGAAATAATATCCATTCTCAAAATTAGGTACAAGTATTGAATGGTAATTTACCACTCACTCATAATTAAGTATCAACTATATTTATTCACATAAAGGAGTACAAGTAACTAGTAGCTCACAATCATTGAATTAACTACAACGATTCATAGTTATAGTAAGTTCACCGAATGTAATTAAAAAAACACTACAAGGAAACCCTTTAAGTTATAATTTCACATATTAGATCTGAACACTCACAATACAGAGTCACCTAACATGGTGGAGGGTTACAATCATCTAGAATCTAGCACAATATTTAACATACACTAGAGAGTCATAGAGAATATTTCCCATTGAAATATTTCCAAGATTACTGGATATCTAGAATGAGATAAGTTAATATTCAATTACATAAATGAGTCAAAGCTTGCAATCGAGGCTTGTTCCCATAGAATGGAAACCCATCCAAATGAAAATGATACAAGAGAATATTTGTAATAGAATAAATTTTTTGATAGTTATGACAATCTCCACATACTAGTAGTGAGACAAAGCTACAATCTCAAACATTGACAGGGATATTTGAGATCCAAAATATAAGATTCCAAGGTTCTAATCAGAGGATTCGATACAAGTGAGAATATACAACAATGATACCTTAACTTTCTTAGTCTAAACACCTACAAAAACAATCAAGGCACATAAAACCCACTAACAAAGACAACCAACATATGTATGTGGTATATCTTTACCACCAAAAGTTCGGGTATTTAAAGAATAACACTCACACCTTAGATTTTATTTCATCTACATATCAAAACGTTAAAAAAACTAATCCTCGGAACTAACTTGAGTCATAACATATTATAAAAACAACAAAAACAATAGTCCACAAAACATTGTATCACTTTTGGGGTTCAAACAAGCCATAACAGTAAAGAAACAAAACAATAAAACCCAAGTCTATAATACTTCAAAACCCTCAATTTATAAATTGAAATACAAGTGAAGAGATTTGATTCATGAAAATATGATACTAGATTGAGACCTCTAGTACCTCTACATAGTCTTCAACTAAACATTTATTCAGTGACTTATAGTAAAGATCTCTCGATTCACCATCTTTCCTTTTATTGGAAGATGTTGAAAAGAGATCACCATAACCCTCAAAAAATCTAAGGTTTTCATATAAAAAGGTTCTTGATTCCAAAAAAATCATGGAATACTTTTCCCTTCGCATAGTTACAATTATAGATCAAAAATAGACAAACCGAACCTCTTCATGCAGAACCCCATAGTCGAGATTCACAAAACAATGCCAAACCAAAATGGGACTTCTCCTTGCATGGTACTAGCCTTTCCATGAAGCTTCACCAAATTTGATACTATTAAAGAATAATAAATGCCAAGGTACCGAAATGGTGGTTTTGGGAGTCTCACCATTGCCTTTCTTACTTACCTCTAAACTTATCCGGAGCCATCAATTCGGATAAATAGTTATTAAAATATTTTAATTTCATGGTCAACCCGCTATCTACTTGCATGGGTAACCAACATGGTTATAACCAATCACATTTTTATTTTCTTTTCATGGTGGGGTCATCATGAACTTATAAATAATAACAATTTTCAAGCAAGGGTTACCAACTATCCCCTTGATTGTTAGGGCATCAATACAACTAAGGTGGTTAATTATATCAACAATCATAATAATCAAGTCAATGCTTCACTATAGAAAAAGTAAATACCCACATTATCTTTGTTCTAAGAGATAAGGTTATTTGACAAATATAAAGATATAAAACATTAGTCCTCCACTTAGTTACACATTAGAGGCCCAAGGTGGCATTTTTTTATATACCTCGGTGTTATTACCAGGTTGTACAATACTTGATAAGAGTTATGATCATAAGTCTAAATCATAATCATTCAATATTATGTCATCAGGTCTATATATGACTATTTTCCACTTATTGTTTCTAAACCTTGGAAAGAGAACATATGTATAGTAGGACCCCCATAAATCATTCATAAATCATTCATAATATGTATAATAAATATATATATATATATATATATATATATATATATATATATACATACATATATATTTATATATATTCCAAAAATGTAAACAAAATAATGGCATGATCATCATTTTCACATATGTCGACAAGAACTACGATCATCATTTATGACTTACCCTTTTCAAACATGAACTAATTTTTCTAGGGTGTGACATGGATTACTAGAAAGAGAAATACAAATCTTAATATCAAACAAGAGGACTAATTCCATAAAATTCCATGTGAATCTTTACCAAAATTTTCAAGAGTCAGCACAGCATTTTTTGCTACTTCCATTGTACTTCTATATTCTGCCTTAGTAGAAGAGATGGAGACTATAGGCTAATTTTTACTACTTTAAGTAATGGAAGTAGTACCAAACTTGAATACATATCTAATTGTATATTTTCTATCTATGACATCACCAACATGGTCATAATCACAATATCCATATAAACATGCATTGTTAGAAGGAGTATAATGTAAACCAAAATTAATTTTTCCTTTAATATATCTCAATATTATTTTGGTTAACTTCTGTGATATTGCATAAATATGATTGCAATACCTACTGCATATGTAATGTCAGGCCTAGTAATAGTAAGATAAATCAAACTACCTACAAGTTATCTATAAAGAGTAGGATTAGATTTCTCACAAGCATGTTTAGGATCAAGTTTACAAACAAATTCTATAGGAATAAAAACTTGTTTACAATCTACAATATTAAAATTTTGAATCAAGTTAGTGGTATATTATGATTAAGATACAATAATAAAAATTCATCTTGAAAAGTTTCCATGCCTAAGAAATGATGCAATAGCCCTAAATCAATATTTCTTCAATTTATCTTTAATTTTGATAAGTAAACTATTATAATTTCTTGTAATAAGAAATTAATCAACATACAATAAAATAAGAATAAAATGCTTATATTCAATTTTAACTATATAATTATCAAAATAATAGTTAGTGAAACCAACATCTTTGGAAAATTCTATTTTGTTTTACATACCAAGCTTTAGGAGCTTGTTTTAAGTAATATAGAGATATTTTTATCTTACACACATACAATTATTTTCCAAGTTCCTCAAAACCTATAGGTTAAGACATTTAAATTTCCTCATTTAAGTTATCATTTAGGTATACATTATTAACATCCATCTCGGTGAATTCACCAACAATATTGGGCGAGATAAGGCAATGAGAATGCCAATTGTGCTCATTTTTTACCAAGAGTGTTAATGTTTCTACGTACTTGATACTTGGTTTCTGAGTAAACCATTGAGTTACCAACCTTTTTTAAAACTTATCAAGACTATCATGGGCCTTATATTTTATTTTGTAAATCCATCTAGAGCCAACTGTACTTCATTTTTTAGGAGAAAGAACAAGATACCGAGTCTGATTTTTTATGAGGGTAGAATATTTAGCTTTCATAGCTTATATCCATCTTTTGTCGTGAGATGAATCTTCGAATGATTGGGGTTATGGTTCATACATAGTCAATAAGGAATGATATGTATGATGGATTCTTGTCATTTTAAGAAGGTTTTCAGGATTAGATTGTTGAAGAAGAGACTGATCCCATTTAAGTATTTTAATTATTGAGAAAACAAGAAGAATCTCTTTTTCAACTACATGATCATTATTAATATATACTTGATCATCATTATCAGGATCATTATTTTATACTTCATTAGGTTTTTCAAGGAAAATAGAAACATAAGAAGATGAAGAGGATCAAAAGGGTATTCTAATATTTTTACATTCCAATTTTCAATAACTTCATGTTTTGCAAGATCATAGATATTAAGACATTTATTTTTTCCTCCTTATCCTACAAAGACTCATGGATATGAAGTTTGATCTAAATTTTTCCTTTTCGGTTTAGTAATGAAGATAGAGATTGGGCTATCAAAAATCTAATGTGAGACACACTTGGTTTTTTACTAGTTAACTTTTCTAAATGAGTGGATTAAATGAAGGACTTCATAGGAACTTTGTTTAGAATATGAAAAATAATATTCATCGCTTCAACCCATACAAACATAGGAATTTGAGCTAAGCTGCAACATTGTTATAACCATTTCAAGAATGATGCAGTTTTTTCTTTTAAGTAATACCATTCTATTGAGGAGAATATGGAGTAGTTATTTCCTTTATATACCACATTCAATTCATAACAAATCAAATGCTTTACTAATATATTCTCCTCCATTATTTGTTATAAGTATTTTAATTTTATGACTAGAACTATTATCAACTAAATATTTGAATTATTTAAATTTTAATAGGACATTAAATTTATTTTTGATAAATAAAGACAAAATCATATAATAATAATCATCAATAAAAGTGACAACATATAAGGAACATGTACACCTAGAAATCAACACGTGAATTAATATGCACTTGAATTCTTGAGGTCATGGAGAAAGATGAAGTGTGTGAGATTATATGAATAATTAATAGGAAAATAAAGATAGTTCATGGGATATGAACTAGTAGTTTGAAATTCTAATAGTTGAGTTTATCGAAGGAAAAACATCAAGCTAATATCAAGTAGTTTGAATTCCCTACGGTTTTATTGCTTGTTTTGATTTGGTTTCTAAACTAAGTCAAAACTTTGTTTTAAATAAATAAAGGAAATAAACTTATTTTAAATAAAAGATGAATGGGTGTAATCATTTAATTAATAATATTAATTACTAATTAATTATATATTCTATTTGTTTGTATTCTCACAATATTTCAAAAGAAATGAAATTGAATGAAACTAATTAAAAACTATAGATTTTTTTATTTTTTAATATTAATTAAAAAATATACATACAGAACATAGGGAAATAATTAAAACTAACACAATTGCTTGTAATTAAAATAAACTAAACTAGGCAATAGTTGGATGTGACTATTCCTCTATCAGCAGGGTTGTCTAATAATGCTATTCTAGAAGAATGTATTCAAAAGTGAAAGGAACAATAAAAATATTGTTCCAAGCCACGATCTTAGATGATAATAGCACACCACATTAGATTTGTAAAAACATAAGAGCTAAAATACCATATATGGAGATCCATCATAATCCATAATGTTAAATACATTACATGACAATGAGATTTGAATTATTCATTAATAAAGATGTACATATAGGAGGAGGGAAGTGCAACTACTACCTAAATCAGTGGTGAAGAACTCCCACTAACTAATACTGGTAGTTAAGTTAACTCTAAAATACTAGTAAGCTAACTCCACACAACTAGTACACCTAAGAAAGCTAATGCAACAAGTGTATGGCTAACACAAGTGTAAGAATCATCCTAATAAATAAATAAAAGGATAAATAGTAACCTACACTAATACCCTCCCATAAGGATAGCTTAGGTGGGTGGAAAGAAGGTGGGTCTTGACAACAAGGACTGATGAGGTACCCACATACAACAACTAGGAAAAATAGACACCACAAGGTACCCAAAAATTTAACAAAGTAAAGAGAGAAAAATATCACTTTAAGATATCCCAATAATTTCGGCTCAAAAAAATCATACAATTTTGAGGAAGTTTGGTGTGCATTGTGGTCTAAATCCACTGCTTGATCATAGAACTCAAAAACAAGCTCGACACTGGGCTTCACTGAATAGCTCCATTCAAGGAAACTATCAATGGAGTGATGTCAAAAGAGAAAAAAACCACCAAACATAATTTTATCAAATGCTACAAATAGTTGTGCCACGATCCAAAAATAACCAAGGCAATAAGGCAAGGCCATGAGATCCAAATAAACAGGAGTGCCATGATCCAAGAAAAGTGAAGGTAACAAGGAAAGGACAAGAAACCCAAAGAACTAGTATCAACATGTAATAAGAAAAGGACATGAAACCAAAAGAATCAGTATTAACACCACACCCTCTCATATTGTTGAATGGGTAGAGTGACACAACAGATCTGTATGAGTTTCCAAAATCAACTATTCAAACATTGACTAGCTAACACTGGGATTGACCAAAATAGTTCCCCCACAAGAGAGACTATCAACATGCCAATTTTTTTTTCGAAAATATAGATCCAAAATATCTCAACAAATAAGAGAGATATAAATATATGCACCCATAGATACAAGAGTACAATAACCAAAAGTTTAGGATGTCGGCTCAACCGGATTTGCGTCCACAAGTGATTACAACACCCTCCCAAATTTGGCAATTTATAATTGAGTGCATGTAAATATTACAATAAGTAATAGTACCTTTTACATTTTAAATATGTGTATAACATTCTCACCAATACATAGATCTTGAAAAATACACAATTTTAACAAAAAGATCACCTTAATCTAAGCTATGGATCAAAAGTTATAATCTCTATAAGGTTTTGTTATTAAAATAATATTTTAAGGCTGATGTTTTTGTAAAAAGGTCCATGTGACACCCAAATGTCCAAATGGGAAAAAGAGCACATCCACACAATACGGGCTTGTGACCAAAGGATAAAATCTGCGCCCATAACCAAAATGTCTAGAGGGTAAATCATTTCCTTAAGAGGGTACATGACAATATCCAATGGATAAAAGAATGCACTCAGAGGGTATAGATCTACATCTAGTGGATAAAATACTACATCTAAAAATTAAATATCCATTGGGTAAAAGAATGCATTTGGAAGGTACACGCTTATATTCAATTGATAAAATAATGCACCGAGAAGGTACATATCTATGTCCAAGTGGATAAAAGACAAAGCATCCAAAATAGAAGTATCTAGAGGGTAAAAGAATGCCTCTTGAAGGTACATGCTTATATCCAATGGATAAAAGAATTCACTAAGAGGGTACATATCTATGTCCAAGTGGATAAAATCGCATCCAAAACCGATATATCCAAAGAGTAAAATAATGTATGTCCGAAAGGTACACTCTTATATCCAATGGATAAAATAAATCACCCAGATGGTACATATCTACAATTAGATTTGACTATCTCAAAACATGGTCGAGTTTACAATCGATTCTAGGTTTTGGCACCTTCCAAACCCAATTTTGCATAAAAATGCATGTTGCGAGAACATTGCTAACAAATTCCAAATACATAAAAATAATAAACCTTTGCTTGCAAAGAAAAACTTACAGATGGATGTCTACATCATTTATAGCTCGATACCATGAAAATAACGACAAGAAGATTGTTCCAAGTTGCGATCTTAGATGATAATAGCTCTTTTGTTTTGAAAATTTAATGTGGTGTGCTATTATCATAAGAGATCGTGGCTTGGGACAATCTTCTTATCGTTCCTTCCAAAAAGTTATTAATCTAAATAAAATAAAATAAAACTTATTTTGGAAATGCTTCTTCCTCAAGTTTCGAAAAAGGCAAAATATTCTTGGAATAAATTTCCTCTTTTCCAAATAAAATTTCCCGGGAATAATTAAATCTAAATTAATCAAAATAAATAAATAATAAAATAAGTGCAAGGATTTCTTCACTTCTTCCTCTAACTAATTTCCCAAGAAGATCCATAGGGATAAGTCGGGAAGAATTTATCAAGGTAATATTTATGTAAGAAATATTTTGAAAGTATTACTTGAAATAACCCAAAATAATTTGGGAGGTGATGGAATACTTTGTTTCTCTTAATCCAAATACACAACTTCTTCATAATAAACACAAATAGAAATTATTCAAAGCTTCAAATAATTTAAGTACAACCCCAATCGAGTTACTATTATAGTATGGTAGATTCCCAAAGGGTATATGTTTTTTTTTCTCCTTATCTATGCATCCTCTTCTAAAGATGAAGTCCAATTGATCTTGGGATGTTTAGAAGTTGGCTGGTAACAAATAAAAGAAAAATATTAGTTTTCATTGGCTTGGTGCAAGAAATAATCGAAAGCATATGGCATAAAGGAAAAAGAAATGAGATAGTTTTATTTTTTATTCTTCTCAAAAATACAACAAACATAAATTTACCTCAACAATTTTAAATATATAACCCATCATAGGGTAAAATTTTGGATTTTCTAAAAATATGGGAAAGAATAATTCCATTTACATGTGTCGAAAAAAAAGTGAAAAATCATCAGAATTAGATGAATTCAACACTCTAAAGCTATACAAAGAAGAAGAGGAAATCAATATGATTTCAATGAGTCCAAAAATAGGAGAAAAAAATCAAGAAAGAGTGAGAAAATCACTACCAAAAGATAAACATGTGTTTAAAAACACAATTTTTAATTACGCATTGGACCACTACTAGACCTTAAATGGATTTGTAGGGGTGGTTGAACAAAACCATTATTTCTATAGGGGTGGCTATGTAACCTCCATTGTGGTTTTGTAACCGTTTCTCTTTGGCAAGTTACAATTACACAATCGACATTCAGAAACAATGCTAAAAGCTCAAAAATGGTCTTATAAGTAAAACTGAAGTCTAGGGACAAAGAAGAAAGGTTGATGTGAGTCAAAGGTGGGATACAAATGATAGATGGAGGGATATAGATCTAATTTTTACCTTATAAGAGGTTTTTATCATCATAGGATACATATCGTGTTTTCTGTTGTACCATTTAATTTTTTGGTACAGTGTATACGTATTGTATCCTTCAAAGAATGTTTTAGCCATGAATGTGATAAAACATGATTTTAGAGAATAGTTCTGCCAGATAGGAGGGATATAAATTTTTCCTCATTCGAATACATGTTGATTCGATGCATGTCAAGCCTTCCCTCTACTTATAAAAGAAACACAAGAATCAAGTGAAGTATAAAGAAATTTTGGCATACGTTTGAAATAAAAAGATATTATTATGAACCATTCATGTGGGTGTGAGAATTATACTGCCTTGTACACATCATCCCTACATACACTCACTCAAAACAATGTCATAAAATCCAAATATGTGCTATATATATGTCATTTTTACCATTTTTGAACTCATTTGTGTTTTGAAAGTTTTCTGAATTTAGAGCTCTAGATTTTTGGTGACCATTTCATTTGTGAGTATAGTCAAATCAGCGGTATGTAAAAATGATGGAGATGGACCCAACAAAAGTGAATAGGGCTCAACAACAAGTTAAAAATAAGATATTTTTTCATTTTGTGTTAGGATTTGGCTTTTGATTTTGAATGAATTCAAGGAGAATTTCTAGGATATTAGTATCTAAAGTGCTCGTAAGGTATCTCAAAGAGATGAATAGGAATAGTGCCTTTATTGCTTAGTCTCATTTTTTTATGTATATCAATATTTTTTTTTGGCTAACGATTGAGCATTTTGACCACACTTGTCCTTAAGTGCAATGGATTTGTATTAGAACACTGACAGATAGATATAAGTGTGTGTGTGTGTGTGTGTGTGTGTGTGTGTGTGTGTGTGTGTGTGTGTGTGTGTGTGTGTGTGTGTGTGTGTGTAATTATTTTGGTTCAACCACCCTTTGCAAATTTGTTTTTGTATGCTTTAACACATTTATGCACTCTTGTATGATTAGGAATATTTTGTATTTTTAGAGTTTTTGGATGAATTCTATGGATGATAATGTAACATGAAAAATAAAATGATGTATATGGCTCCACATATGGCAAAAAATCATAGTTATGAAACTTTATCTTTCAAAAAAATTTAAGCACTCCATATTATTAGCAAAATATGTTGAATAAAATATAATAATAGGATGATATCACTTCATTCTTTACCCCACCGAGCTAGTAATATGTGAGGGATCATCACCAAGAGCCAGGAAGGATGTGAGATGTATGCTTGGAGAATGTGTGAGTAATAATGCTTATCAAGAGACAAGAATTTTGATAAAAATTATTTATGAACCTACACCTCAACCTCAATCGAGATTAACTAACCATGTTAAAAATAATCTCTGCTTATAAGCTCTTACTAGACGTAGATATATAGATGGCCTACTGATTGGTAGGATCTATTTAAGGAATGATTATCTCTCCTAACATGAGCATATAAATAATTTTCATGGAAATTTCAATCATTCAAGATTTTTTTAATTTTCTTTAAGGTTTTATTGACATGGCCCCATACATTTCCCTACATGATTCCATCAAGAAGCATGGGATCATCACCAAGGACAAAATATAGGAAAGTAAGGGAATATTCCTCCTTTATTAGCTTCATGCTATCAATAAGAAGCATGGGTTAACCATTAAATACTAGGAGGGATGGAAAATGTATTTATTTGTAATAAGAACATATGTATATATGTTTTTGTTTTACATGACCACTACATCTTTCCCCATGTTACTAGTAAAAAGCATGGGCTCATCACACAAAACAAAATGTAGGTGATTAAGGGAATCTTCCTCCTTTCCCATCCTCATGCTATCATTAGAAGCATGGGATCACCACCAAATACTAAGAGGGATTAAAAATGTGATTATTTGTAATATATATATATATATATATATTGTTTTATCTTTCCTTATCTTATATTGTGATTGTTGAGAGGGAACATTTTCCCCGATCTTAGCCCCATGAAACTAGTAAGATGTGATGGCTCATCAAGGAATATTGATATGGGAGAACAAATGTTTCTGGTGAAATTCTTAGAATATTTTATTATGGAGAGAGCCTTATAGGAAATATTTTCCATCAGGAAGCTTCTAGAGAAGACTATAGGTGAAGAAAATATAAATTGGAATAAATTGTAAGAGGAATAAAACATGCATGTCCTTATAGGATCGATGTCAAAATATGTCTCATGACTGGAAATAATGATGGAAATTATATAATTAAAGAGTGTGAAGAATTTTTAGAAATGTAATGATTCAGACACTTTCCATTTTTTTAAAGTCTAGGAATCACTTGAAAAGTAAGTTTTCACAAGCATACAAATTTAACTAAATGATAATGAAAATGACATAGAAAATGAGAATGTAAAAGGATGGTGTGGTGATTTAATGACTGTATACATAAGTGTTATAGGTGATAGGAGTCAATGGATTAACAAAAATCCTCACCTTCTAAGGTACATACACAATAAGTATGATTCTTGAAATTTTCATTTGCTTGACACGGGCCTTGTCCTTTTTGGTTTAAGATTATAAACCTTTCTTGGTAGCTTATCTATCCAAAAATATAATATTAGTGCAAGATCACATGTTTAAATGGGATGTTTGTAAACCTATTTGTTGTGTTGTTTACACATAATGTATGCATGAACTTGATGGTATTGTTTAGATTTTATCCTTGTATAGGTAGGTGTTATCATGTTAAATGTATTTCTTATTAGGGTTATGTGTAACATAGACAAATAAAGTTTGTTTTTCCAAAAATTACATTTAGGCCAGAGTTAGGAATGAGATAATCCATAGACATGGATTTCATTGAGATTATTTCACACTCAACATCCTATTTTTCTATAGTATTTATTACATATATAGGTCTATGATATCACCATGAGGAAGAGAGGATAGTCTAAGGAAATTACCAACTCCTTACGGTTCAAAGGGGAGAGTGATTGGAGAATAATTCTCTAAGATTTTCAGAATCTCTCCTATGGTTTTTATCGACATAGTTTTTATAGATGTAACCTTACTCTCATTAGTGTTCACCAGTTTGATCATTTTTGAATTATCAACCTCATATTTTGAAACCCCCTTAGTAAATACAACCAAATCCTTTGAGGGAGGTGGCTTGTTTTATTTTTTCATAGGGAGATCAAACTAAAAATGAATTACAAGTTTCTTATTTAGGTTATCCAAATGTATAGCAAAAGACTTAGGATCCTCTTGAGTGAAGTTACCTAGATGGAGGAATATAATCTCTTGGAATAATATGGAAGGAATGACCTTCATCTGATGAATCCATGGTTTTCCCAAGAGTATATTTTAGTTCACTTCCTTATCAATAATGTAAAATTATGTTACAATAGTTTTTGACCTAAGGTAAATACAAAGGACTATGGTTCCAATTGAGGCAGCTTTAAGATTTTTATATCTTTTGCAATGTGTTTCTAGTAAAGGAACAATTGGTCTCCCATATCCCAAATTCTATAAACAAATAAAATGGAACTACATTCATAGCATCCCCTTCATCAATCATGGATCTCTCAATGCAATTTTTATAGACCCACACTTACAATTATAATGTAGGATCTCCGCTTTGAGTTATTTCTACGTCGCCGAGTGCATCTTTCTTATATTAAAAAAAATGGTGTCAGTTTCATTCTTCCCAAGTAGCATATTTAAAAGTCTATATGACTTATTTGGGCATCAGGTGGAGGTGTAACATGGATTATATTAACAATACCCAATGCATCTAGCAATGAGAAGTGATGCGTACTGAGGAATTCTTCAACAAATTTAGGAAAGAAATGTGAGAAAGTTTCTTGTTCAAATATGAAATCAAATCATAAACTCCAATACGTTTTAGGAATATAGGAATATCATCTTGCAAGATGAAATGAGTGGGAATAGGTTCTAGAGTGTAATCCCTTATCTAAGTCATTACGTTGATCTCTCGGCTCAATTTCTAACTAAACTACTACCAAACCATGGTTTTATTTCTTTATTATAGGTTGGGGTTAACTTGATATTTATAAGAAGTTGAGGCTTCATGGTCATTGGTCCTAATAGGAATACCCTTGTTTATGTTTTGAGGACCTAATTTTTCATCTTAAAAATTCTTAGGGAATTGGTCCTGATAGATTTCTTGGTTCACGTTCTGAGGTGCAATGGGTCCTATATAACTAGGTTGTGAAGATCCTTCAATTTTTCTAGAAATACATCCACAAATATTATTCATTGATAATTAGGGAATATTTGAATGAAATTATCGTAGTATCTACAAGATATTTCATCGTGACCGAAACGTGGTGAAAAATAAAATATATATTGGGATTATAATCCCTCGGACTTTGATTTGGGTTTCGTTGTTCGTTATAACCTCGATTGTTGTTTTGAAGTTTCCTCTTTCTAGATCCTTCAAAACCTCAAATTTTCTAGAAAGGGAAAATTTTCTCAGAAGCAATTTCCTCTTTCCATATAAACTTTCCCCAGAAAATTAAATCTAAACTAATCAAAATAAATAAATAATAAAAGAAGTGCAGGGATTTCTTCACTTCTTCCTCTAACTAATTTTCCAAGCATATCCACAGGGATAAGCCAAGAAGAATTTATCAAGGGAAGATTTATGTAATAAATATTTTGAAATTAATAATAGAAATGAAAAAATGCATTAAGGAATTGGTGGAATCTTCCACTTCTCTTAATCTAAACACACAACTTCTTTGTAATTGAAAATAACAATTATTCAGAGCTTCAAATAATTTAAGTACAACCCCAACCTGGTTACTACTATATTATGGTAGCTTCCCAAAGGGGAGATGTGATTGTTATCTCCTAATATTTTTATCCTCTTCCAAAGATGAAGTCCAATTAATCCTAGTATGTACGGATGTTGGATGGTAATAGGAAAGATAAATACTTTTTATGGCTAGCTTAGTGTAAGAAACGACTAAAAGCATATATGGTAAGAAAGAACATATCAATGACCTAGTTTTTTATGTCGTTCCTCTCAAAAATTAAGTAGCATAAATTTACCTCAAGAATGTGAAATATACAACCCATCATACGGGTAAAATTTTGGATTTTATAAAAATTGGGAAAGAAGAATTCCATTTACATGTTTTGAACAAGAAGTGAAAAATCATCTAAAGGAGAGGTAGTCAACACGATACATTTATCCAAAAAAGAAGAGGAAATCAATTCAATTCCAATGAGTCAAAAAGAGGAAAAATGGTTGAGAAATGAGTGATAAAATAAGCGCATAAATTCAAACACATGTTAAAAATTCATGTTTTCATTGTGCGCTTAACAATGACAAGACCACCACTATTGTGAGAGGGAAAATGTGATGGTTTCATAACTTCCGATATTTTAAAATGGGAGGTTACATAGATACCACGTAGTTGTATAAACACGACTCTTTTTTTTACTAACAATAATACAACCACCGGGAGGTTGCACAACTTTCATTCGAAACAATGCTAAAAGATTAAAAAAATCTTTCAAATTCTAAAGTTTGGGGATAAATAATAAATATTGATGTGATTCAAAGGATGGATGTAAAGGATAGAGGGAAGGATCTGGATCTCATTTTTACCTTCTAAGATGGTTTTATCTGCATAGAGACATATCTTGTTTTCTATTCAACCATGTAATTTTTGGTGCATATAGAACAATTCAGGGGTTGGAACTCCTAAAGGTCCTCTAACATCATTGTGGACAAGTTCCAATTTTTTTTAATATTTTGCATCATGATGTATATAAAAGGGATTTACAAATTTCTTACCATGTAATCACCCTTTACACATTTTATGACCATGAGAGATAGGTAGAAGACTAGAGACTAATTTAAGTTGCTTGACATGTAATACATGCTCCTAAAATTGATATGACCTATCCTTTCATGCAACAATTGAACATCACTTCTATTTTGAGTAGTGAAAAATAAGAATAAGAAAAACCTTTAAAACCATATAAGCCATTATTTTGTATGCCTTCAACTATGGTAATATCTAACTCATTCTTTATAAACCATTTATATTTTTAAAAATGACACTATAATTATTTTGAGTTAGCTATGAACAAGAAAGCAAATTCATTTTTAATTTAGGAACACATAAAACATCATTAATAAAACCATTAAAAACTTTTTCTTGTTGTTGACCACGAACATCGAGAATCACATCATCACCTAGATAGATTTTATCATTACGTTCTCTTATATCAATTAGAATA
Organism: Taxus wallichiana var. yunnanensis; assembly: GCA_018340775.1. NCBI lineage: Eukaryota > Viridiplantae > Streptophyta > Pinopsida > Cupressales > Taxaceae > Taxus > Taxus wallichiana. Next base: position 86,349,113 of record CM031242.1, on the reverse strand, counting down.
TCATAACTATATGTCATGTGCCTAAAATCACCATTGTTTAATATCCATTAATTTTCTTTTGTAGTGAAAAGAGTAACATACAAATTAATAACATTACACTTGAAAAAAAAATCCTATTGTTGTTTTGATTATTATTTGGTTTATTCCTTTTTATTTTTAAAATTTGGCTTAATTTTTTTACTCTACAATCTTCCTTCTTCTGACCAAATTTCCCACAGTTGTGACATTTCCCATCAAAAATGACTCTTAAATTCCCTGTGTTTATTTTCTTTGCTCGGTGGTTTAAATTTTGATTCTTGATTCTTATTAAATCTAGAAATATTGTTATTAGGTTTCTATACAAAAAGTGCATGTTTTGAATTCTCTTTGGAATCAAAATTTAACATGACATGCTCTTCATGGATCATAATAGCACTCAAAGTAGATAGGTCAAGGATGTCTTGTTCAATTTTATATTTAGAGTTTAGAATCCAAATGAAACTTCTAAATATCTCATGGATTCTTATTTGAATAATGAGATATAATATTTTATCATGAATCAAATTTCAATTAAACCCATCTAGTTGAGATTTAATTTTTTAATTTTTCCTAAAAAAATTATTACCTTTTCATCTCCCTTCATAGGAGTCATCATTAACACATGAATGAATTTTATAATTTTTTATAAACACATACCTTCATATATTAATTCTAGTTATGTACAAGATTCACTCCGACTTTCCTGATTCCCAATGTGAAGTAGGAAGTCATCCTACATGATCGAAAATATGATGGAAATTTCTTTCTACACCTTCTAATTATATGTCGATACATTGTCTAATGTTTCACGCCTGTTGGGTCAGAGCCTTCTTAGTACCATTTACACCAGTGCTATGAATTCTGCCTTCAATACAATTTTCCAGATACTATAATTTGATCCATTCAACATTTTCATTTTATCAATAGTAAAATGATTAGACCCCAATTTTTACATTTTTAAACTATTCAAAATAAGGAGAAAAAAAAAGGTTCTTGTAAAGTAGTTTTACGAAGTTCATCTTTCGCTTTGCAAGTTTTAAGATGCCTAAGTGCATCTACCAAATGCCTAACTACACCTTCCATGTGCCCAACTGCACCTTCCAGATGCTCAAATGCACCTTCCAAACACCCGACTACACCTTCTAGAATCTTGAGTACAAGCACAAATTACGTAATCATCTCGATACAAAATGAAAATTATCGACTACAAGCCCAAGCTACATAGACACTTGACTACAAGATGCATGTGCCTAAGGCTACCCCATTAAATGTAGACACCCTAATACAAAAAAATATAGATTTTATGATGCCTAATGCCACCCCAATAAGATGCATATTCCTAATGCCCGATGCCACCAAGGTGAATGAAGAAAACCCAGTGTAAACATGAAGACACCCAATTATAAAAAAATGTAGATTTACGCCACTTGACAACACCTCGGTGAATGCAGATGCCAATCGTAAAAATGTATATGCCAGACACCATATGCCACCTTGATGAATGTTGATACCTAGATAAGAAAATGTATACTATAGTATTTTTTTCTATCCACCCACTAACTTTTAACCCCATGCATGTCGATCATGAACCAATGGCCGGTGGGTGCTTACCCGAGGCATGTGCAAGTGCCTAGCCCCTCCTTTATGTGAGCATTGTGAGAAACTATTGCCATCATTAGAGGATTAGTTACAGAGAAGAGAATATTCATGTAAAATAACAACATGAGCTATCATATCCTTATACCCAAGAATTTAATAACAAGAGAAGCATCATGACATGAAATACAAAGAATAGGTCTTTCATGAAATATAAGGAAATAACATTAGGGTTTTCACCCATGAACCATATATTTCAAACAAATCCATACATTTATATTGATCATAATTCCAACAACCACATTACATTCAAAACTATCATATCAGACCAAATATACAAGGACAAGGATATAACCCATACATCAGAGGTCCTAACTATGCTTTCGTTATTACAAAAATTCCAAAGAACCATCCCTTAGACATGATATTATTCCTAAAGCTCTCTAAAAAGAACCCCAAATCCTAGGGCCACCAAGTATTTTCTATAGATCTTCACTCTCTTCATCTTATATGTCCTCCATTTATGTCTCCCTTAGTATGTATCTCATGGTCTCTCTTAACGCTTTTCCACCCTTATATTCTTCTACCAAAGCATCTCTATATATAGGTTTAAAGCAACCACCACCATGCCTTCCTCCATGAGTCGATTCCTTGCCAAGTGTCCATGTGGTCCTCCAATGGAGCATGTTTATTCTATTTTTAGCTCTCCACTTTCGTGCAAGTCTCCGGGTTGTCACCTTATCCATTCGGCATGCCTAGTCGGGTAATGTTTTTCTTCAAGTTCCTTTGTAACAATGAATATGGCCGATTATTTAGATCCTATGTATTTCCTTGCACACATACCCTAGTTTTTCCCAAACCCTTATTAAAGTTTTTTTCCTACTCTCTTCTCTTCATGCACCCTTCTTCCTATTGGTCCCACGTGCTCATACACCCTATGGTATTTAGGCAATATTTTGAGACCCAAAATCACCCCACACTAAGCTTGTTCTCTATCCTCAAAAACATATTGATCCTCCAAAGAATAAATAATGGTGGGACTTAGATAGTTTGAATAAATAATGAAGGAATGAAGAATGAGAAATGGAAGAATGAAGAATGAAGAATGTTGTTATTGTTGTAAAAGGAGTGGGAACTCCTTCCTCATTGTTTCCTCGATTTTCTCCCATACATCTACTTCACCTTGCACCTACTAGAGTAGGTCTCCCACTAGAGCACTCACCTCTTCAAAACTTAGTTCATCTCCCTTAGCATTAAGCGTATCAACAATCCCCTCCAGCTACTTGCTAAGGTCATCAAGTACATCCATTATTCATGTGACCTAGGGGTACAACTCCTTGAGCCAATTTTTGACTAAACCTCACAAGGTTTTGATTGCTTCCATTTTATTTTCAACCTCAGCTAGGATCTTATCCCGATCTACCCTATTTCCTTTGTTCTTTTCTTGGAATTATTTTAGATCCGCCTCGTTTTTGTAGCAACTAATATAATTTCTACTCTGTGCCCATCAACACAATTATCGTACACATCCTTGGCCATGTGCGTGTCGGTTTATACAATGAAAAGGATTTCGAAATATCATATCACTATCTCCCCAATATTTAGCTTCTCTTCCTCCTTTTCACATGCCAATGCCTCTTCTTCGATTCTATAGCGAGTTTCCACATCTACATGGTAAGGATGCGGGTTAATTCTTCCAAGCATTACAAGGTTGGATGGTATTTCGCTCAAGTGGTGTTAGGTCTGGATGTTTTAAAGTGATGGAATTCATGATCATTTTAATATTTTTTACACCTTAGGCACCTTTTCCATCTCCTCCCTTAGTTCATGCCTTAACTGTGCATTGATCAAATCTTCCTACTTCAAGTCATAGTTCTTCTAAACAAGTTACACCTCCTTCTTCTCCAGTTATTCCTCTAGGAACCTTTCCCTGTAATTGCTTCGAAGATTCTTGCCTCAACCTCAATTGATACCTTATTGAGGGCATTACAAAATTTCTCATCGATAAGCTGTTTTCCATTTATCAAGGGGTTCATTCCATTGGACTCTAGTACCTTCGTCAACACCTCTTTACTCACTTCAAACTTAGGCTCATCAACATGGTACTCAAACACCCAAGATAACATCTTCCTTGTTCATGGGTATGCACCTTCTTCTTCAAATGAAGACCATGTAAGGAGTTGGTCTGTGGGCATGGTACTCTAGAAGTGCACACACAATACCTTACTTGGATAACTAATGTAACACATTCCCTACTCTTTCAACACAACTACGTTGTTCCCTCCGTGTGCAATGCCTTTGGAAAGGTTACTACTAAGACGGGATCTCTATCTATGCTCCCATTCTCTTTCCCTATTCTTTCCTCCTTTATCTCTTTAAGTATCTCAATAGGGATATGTTCCACATCCTGCGCCACCAAATCCTTTATTATTCCCGCTACTTCTCTTTCTATGGTCTCTTCTATATGATACTTGGTGAGGCTTGGGGTCCTTTGATCCTTTGTATTCACTTCCTTTCTCTCCCCTTTTCCTTTAATGCCTTCCTATCCTCCAACCTTTTCTTCATCTTGCTCATCCTCAAAGTCATGCATATTGAAAAAAGGATGGTTCTTATCCTCTTCATGCTCATCATCATCTCTCTCACCCATCTAGGCCTCTAGGCTCTCCATTTATTTGGATCCTACCTTCTACCTCTTCCTTCTCTTCTTCTCAAGTAGTCATCTCCTTTCTTGGTGATTATTCTTATGTAGGAGAATATTCTTTCTCTAGTGCCTCTTCTTTAGCTGATCTTTCTTTTCCCATAATGGGGATTTCTTCCTTCGTGCATATGTTCTTGACTGCGCTAGACTCTTGTGTGCCCACAGATTGTGATGTTTACACACTTGGTGCCTTCTTCTCTAGCGCCTTGTCTCTTTCCATCTTCCTTGGCATGACCTTATTTATTTTGGTGGGGTCTTATGGGATGGAGACATCACTCTCCAAGTAAGCACCCTTCTCATACTTTTTCCTAATCTATAGGTATACCCTTTCTACGATCCTTCCGGTGATTGGAAGTGTTACTAGTTTTTTCATGCGTAACTCATTGAAGACATACTTCTCCACATAAGCACGCTTCTTGGGGTATACTATATTTTTGCACATCTTCTGGTGATATTTGTCCACCTCATTGAGGTTGAACCTTAGTCTTTTGGCATCCTTGAAGTGATTGACCCCTACTTGGAAATATTACATGGTGAATAAGAAAGGTAATTTACACCATGGCCTCTTGGTCCCATCGTTCAATTTGAATCTTCCAATGATTAAACTCCGGTATATAGAAAACTTAACCTCTCCTTGCACTAGTGCTAGCAATTTTTCATGTATCCTCCACTCAACCCCAAACGTGTTGTGCATCCTCTTGTACCATTTCTCCAGGTGCACCTTATGGGTGGCCTTCATGGTGTCACAAGTGTATTTTTTAAATCTCTTTGTGGGGGAAGGATATTCATTTAGATATTCCCATATAAACTTCTCTATTCCATTGGGAACTCTAATTTCTAAGAAGATGATGGTGAGGAGGACATTCCTAAACGTGATCTTCTCTCCTTCATGTAAAACATTGACGATTTCTTCTGCAATTAAGGCGAAAGGTTATAGATGGTTCCTTCCACAATATTTCAGCACACATTCAACCAAACCTTGTTTATTTGTGTCCACCTTTCTTGCCCATTCAACTTGGATACCAAGCACACGGCCATCCTCATCATTGGGTTAGAGATATCTAAGATATCGAAGTAGCGGGATCCCTTCTTATAATAATAGGCATGGACTGTTTCCTTAATAAATTCCTTGTCCTTCAAGTCATCATCCAGCGGATCCCCTACACAAAAAGGCTTGTAAAATTAGAGATTAGTTGTAGGGTTATGCAAATTTTTTTACCTACAGAGTAGAAGTGGTCCTTGTGCATGTGCAACATCAACCATTGGTATAGTCACTCAGGTTTACCAAAGTAGGGAAACTCATAAAGTTGTACCAACCCATCCTTCTCCAATTTTACCTTTACCTCATCATCATAGATTGACATCCCTTATAGTGTCCTTTTGTCTATCAAGCTAACCAGTTCTAATGCCATCTCCTTTTCGTGTTTCTTGTGTGATGGTTGTAATCACTCACGACCATCTTCCTTATATGGGATACCCATTCTTTTACCAGCAACATGTCATTTGGGTATAGCATCTTCACACACCATTCCTTGTTGAAACTAGTGGTGACAAGTTATTTCCCCTTGCCCTTTCCCTTATTAGGTGAGACAATTGCCTTCTTTGGTTCCACTTTCTTGTCAAAGTTAAACAAAACTCTTCCTTACTTACATTCCTTTCTCTTCTCAAATATGTGGCTCAAATTTGCAAAGAATCCCTTTACTCACATGCCCTAGCTACGTAACCCTAACCCTAGAAAAATCCTTCCTTCCACAAGAAGGTGTAACCCATCAAACCTTATTCCTTATGCCCATGTACTCCTTCCATTCGGTTCACAAATCACACTACTCACACACTTAGATATTTTGCAATTCCTCCTTCACACAAATCTTCTTCGTGGATTCCCTTGTTCACAAGATCTATTCTATATCATAATAGCAAGGTAAAAATAATGTTCCCGACCTTCTTCTTATAGCCTCGCTTCTCATCTCCCATGATAAATGTCATGACACCTACCAATTTACTTAGCATTAAATGTGCCTTTTTATACTAAATCTTATCTTAAGTGCTCTTACCCATGCACCCAATCCTACGTGAAAAATAGATACAAACTTTTGGCATGTAAAAATAGGTACTAATCAAATACTCTTATGTGTGCATTTGCAGTTCTAAAGGCACTTCTTTTGCCCTTGACATGATTTTTACCCTCACCTACCTACTTTGTTGTACCTACGCTTCACATATTTTTGTGGTCTTCGTAAAGCTATCCTGACACCAAAATTCCTTATGTCCACCTTTTCTATGTGTGATCTTCCACACTACACACCTTCAATATGGGCCATATCCTTCAATCCGGGCCATTAAAACATAAATTCCACTACCAAATTCTATTTTACTTTGCATCTCCAACCAACACAAAAATATATGTGCTATCCTCTACACATACACAACCTTTTGAAAATAATAAGTGGCTACTAGTGCATAAAGTGAGCAAAACAACAACACAGAGAGGAAAAAGCAACGAGAAAGGGAAACACAAGAAAGAAATGCGTAAAAGAAATCCTAGGCTAAATGGAAATACTACCTTATTTAAAACCTCGAGGAAGACTTATTTATGAAGGGCATCAGCCTACTCCTATTAAAATGGCTTGGTAATCTGTGTTCCATTAAGCACTTTTAGCTAGAAAGTGCCTAAATAAAGGATGTAAGAGATGATATATGACCCTAACCAATGGACTTTAAGTTTCCCAGGATAGTGCGAAACTTGAACCGTATAACAAAACCATCTTCCTAACCTCAAATTGTTTGTTGCTAATATGGTGATCATCCCATGCTTTCTATTGTGCCTTTTCAATCTTCGAATTCATCTATTAAGTGATTTCCTTTCATCCAACTGCATTAATATCTCCATGTACTCTTGAATTGCTTGTTCATTCATTAACCCTCGTGCACACGTAATATATAGTGATAATAGTATAAATTTAATTGGTAAAATAGCCTCTGCGCCAAACACCAACTTAAATGGTGTGGATTTGTTCAATCTCTTGTAGGTTGTCATGTATGCCCATATAATGAATGATATCTTTTCATCCCAATCTTTTCTTCCCACATCACAATTTTTTGTCAATGTGTGACTCAGAATTTTCTTAAACACCTTAGCATTTCCATTATCATGCGAGTGATATGGAGTAGTCTTATTATAGGCCACCGTGAACTCTATGAATGAAATCCTAACTATTTCATTTTAAAAATGTGTACCCCTTTCACTAGTCAAGCTTAAAGGAAATTGATACCTACCGATTATGTTCTCCCATAAGAATCTAGCAGTTGTCACCACTATAAAATCAATTGTAGGAACCGACTCATCCCACTTTGTTAAGTAATCAATGCAAGTGATGATATAGCTCGATCTAGTCCTTCGTGCAGTAGGAGAAATTTTTCCTACAAAGTTAATGGCCACCTTTTCCAATGGTTTGACACTGGGTATAGGTCTTAAGGGCATCTCATCCCTTTTTCTTGGTTTGCCAAGGAATTCGAAATGGTCACTGTACGACGGAAAAGTGACAAGCGAGCTTGGGAATCTACAAGTAACTCTTCCTCACACCCGACCTCCCGAGGTCGTGTCGAGACAGCCGGTGGGGATGGAATATGCGTGGGATATAGACAAACTAGTTAGGAAATCTAATGTCTTCAACATGCACTAGTGGAAATTGTGAATCTAAGGCAAAGAAGGCCCTCCTAACTTGAACTGGTGTGATAGATCAATCAGCAAGGATGACTACTCAAAGGCTCCAATCAATATCAAGCTCTAGCATGATTCGGTCTATAGGTTGTGGAATACATGGAAAATGTCCTGGGATAGTTTCGTGTATATCTCCAGATAAGGTCATAGGGCAGATGGTAAATATAATTGACTCTATGGGTGATTCTCTAGCCTAGTCCAGAACTCCTTAGCTTTGTTAGTTACTATGTCTAACTATGATAACTGTTCGATAATGATAGGTGGAAGTGGAGTATATCTAAATACTAGTGTACGTAGGCCAGCATCTATGTCTGATTCACCTATGGATTCGTTGGGCTATGGGATTTGTGGGTCACAACCATAGATTTGTGGTTGTTGCGGTCCTACTATGGTCATGTATGGAATCAGTCCCTAATCCCTAGTATCCAGTAATCGTATGCTTTCTCAGCTTCTATATTCAGAATCAATAACTGTGTGATCTTCTCAGAATATCTTACAGGCATTCGTGCAACCTGGATTCTTAGGCTAGTATCTATATCTGTGAGAGTGTCTCCTGCGTCTAGATGTGGAACCAAAGGATCACAATCAAATGTCTACTCTCTTTCAAACCCTTCTACAGTCATGTAGATATAAATCTAAGGTAATCTATAGTTTGGTTGATTTGACCAAAATGTGTGTGCTCGGTTGTCTTCTATGTTTAGCCTGTGCAGTTGGAAATTGATTTGTTGAAAGTTTACCGTTGTTCGGAAGAATTAGATCCCGAGATTCTGATCTATATGGTTATGGTCATGTGACGAGATTGTGTTGGGGCACGATTGGCTCGAATATGTATTCCCTGGGTTCTCTAGGTCCCGCGATTGTCATACAAAAGCAACAATGAAAATTAACTGCAGCAAAGTGAAATTTAACTATGTTAAGTATATCTATAGCATATATGATTTCTCTATTTTTGTATTTTTTGATGAACTATTTGAACGAATTTAAAGAGTAACTATTTAATATATCTAAAAATTGATGATTTAGAATAACAAATTAAAACAAACAAGATAACCGAGTATAGCTATTTGTCGTGCAATCGTGAATATATCATAAATAATGAAATACTTGATCTAGTCTATTTGTAAGACTCTCGATCCTACCTCGAAGTGAGGAATGAATCATAGTTTCTCTCGAAACTATCAATCCCCATGACTTCCCAGGAATACCGAAAGTAAAATCGACTGAAATAAAGTGATTAACTACTCTATTTGATATGTTTCTAATTTAGAACTTTGAAAGCTAGAACTTGGATTTTGCAGAATAGTGGTGAATCCGATGGTGTGTGTGATCTTGTCCCCTTAGTGTGATCTCCTCATTCTTTCATGTTCACGTGGATCCAGAAAAGCGTGTAATGCTAGCATCAACAGAAGTAGATATTGGGACAAAGGCAGCTCAAGATACAGACTGAATACAATGCGAGTAGGAGAGGGATAGCGCAAGAGTACAGAGCTTGGCTTATGCAATTCCTAGCGGGATTTATTGCGAGTCATGCAATATAAAACGTCCAGAACCTGAAACTATCCTGTTTGAAGAGCAAAACCTACAACTTTAATGGCTTCCTATTGAAAACACCTGCAATTTTACTCCAATGGATTGGATAAAATGTCAATAGCATTTGCACAAGATGGATATGTGGCTTACTAATAGCAAAATGACACTAACTAAGCATGCAATGAAAGAAACTAGGAATTCTAAGCAAAATGAAAGATTAATCTATTGTAATGAGAAATTCAAAGCCAAATTTGAGGGGCCATTTGCTTGAGCACAAGCAAACTATTTATAGCATTTGCATTTACCCAAGGTAAAAACCAAATAGAACTCTTAAACTATAAACAATGGAAAAACACTATTCCAGAGGAACCGTAATCATTAATGCAAGCTTATGGTGGTGAAAAAGGGTGGTGAATCATTGATTTTTACGTGAGTCATGTTAAAAGAGCTTTTGGAAAACGCGTAAAGGACCGCTGCCCGAGTAGGGGCGGTGGTTACAAGACCGCCACCTTTTTCGGGTTGGCGGTCACGAGACCACCGCCGCCCAAGCAGGCGGCGGTTTTGTCATCTTGAAGATCAAGGCAAGAAAAGAGGGGAAAAGGGAAAACAAAGCATGTGGGGGCTAAGCGGGGCATGCGGGATGTTAACACATTCTTGGAGAGATTCTCCGGATCCCGAACACCTTGCGAGGAATCTGTCTCATCATTAGAGAGCGTGTTATGTTGTTACGCGGCAAAGCAGCATTACCCTACAATTTTGGGTACATACATATTGCCCCCTCGGAGAAGCATTTTAGCCATGAAGAGGCATAAAACGGTGGGTCCGAGTATGGTGGTCACAAAATGGGAAGTTTGAAAGTTATACGATACGTCCGTGTGTTGAAATGATGCCATCCAAAATTCGCCACCTAAAAAAAAAGAGAACTCAAGCGCTGTGAGATAGACACAATAATTTGGAAAATAAATGCTAAAATAATAGGAAACGAGAATGTACCATTCATGCGAGGATAAAAACTTACCTCCGTCGGCGCTCCAAACCTGCAAATTTTTTTTTAAAACAAGTTAGGTTTGTTATATATACGAAAGTGGGCCCATTTTCCTATTCATTTGCACGAGTTGATTTGATTGATTCTGAGCTCTGGAACCCACGGTGATGGTTTCTTGCGTGAGTAGAGTCGAAACGTTCGTGACGGGATAGTGATCATTCCTCCGCGAGTGGAACACCGACCTGCGAAATCACAGGTTAGTTTTCTTCAATTTATCCTTTTTACCCCCTTAACTTTAAAATGCTAAAATCTTTGTTGTGGGGGGGTTATTTTTGAAAATGCTAGGTTTAAAAGGTCCATCTAGGGGGCACTCTTGGGTAGGCTTTTTTTTTAGCCAAAACGGTCCTTTTTAGCATTTTTAGTCTTTTTAAATTATAAAACTTGCATGGGTTTTGGCACACGACGACCGCCACCCCCGCCCAGGCGGTGGTTACACGACCGCCGCCTTGTTCGGTGGTGGTGGTTACATGACCACCACCCTTAAGGTGGCAAGCATAAAACCGCCTCCTGCTCGGGGTGGCGGTTTTACATGTAATGCCAAAAGTACATCTGTTTGAGATTTTTTTAAAATTTTTAGCATTTCTATGTGTTTTCATGATTTTTCTAATATCACTCTGATTCTAACTTGCTTTGTTTTGTGTGTTTTGGGTGTATGCAGTGAGAGAGGAGTATATCCAGGTGGAGCCGAGAGAGGGAGTGTGACCGGCTACCTGTGAGTACCTGGATGCACTTTCACAGGATGAGGAGGACACTCTTCAAAGGGTCAGGATACTACGTATCTCACGCGTTCCTCATGTTGCACCCTCCAGTCACATTCTTTGTGACCTATTCTCCTATTGGGATGCTGATAGGTACACCTTCCGATTACCAGGGGTCCGTGGTGAGTGGACCATCACTTTGGAGGATGTTTATCACATTCTGGGGGTCCCGATCATTGGGAGATGTCTGATCCTTGAGACAGCAAGTTCGTGGGCCTAGATAGCACAGTGGGCCACTTATATGGGAGATGTATTCATCTCCACGTGTTCGAAGAAGGGGGTGAGAGTTTGATCCATTCCTAGCTTGCCCATCCCTTTGCTTCGCCAGGCCATTATGGGGATCCTTTCCTTGAGACTAATTGGGGACAAGGGAGGAGACACACTATTATACTCACTTGGTCCCCCATCATTGCATGAGATAGAGGGACATGACCGGATATATGCCCGGGGAGCAGATATTCTTGGGACTACCTACCATGATTTATACAGGGTAGTCCATTTTGGGCGATCCTTGAGCCACCCGACCTGGGTCATGAGTTGGGTTTAAGAGGTGTAGAGGTGACAGATCCCAAAGCTATGAGGGCAGCTAGATGGATGAGATATGTCGGTGCTCGAGCACCTCATCGCCTAGTTGCTTATCGACCACCGCCGACATGGAGGCCACACCGTATCAAACTATGGCAGGTATATGAGGCAAAGAGGCTCTTACTTTGATCTCCTGCTCCACTAATGGGTAGCTTATTGACAAAGTGGGATGAGTGGAGATACACCTCTTTGGCCGAGTTCCTCAGTAGTTTGGCCTACCCTACATGGGCATGCTTCCCCAATAGCACCGCATATACGAGGTCATTTCGAGAGGCTATAGGGGGGGGTCTTAGAGTCCGGGGTTGGATAGTGGTTACTCCTAGCGCTCCTATTGTGGCTAGGAGGGTAGTACGTGCCAGAGGGAGAGCTGGTGCGCCTCAGGCACCCTTGCTTCAGATTACCGCGGGCCCTGCCCATAGTAGCGATGACCCCATTGACATAGACTCTGAGTCTAAGGAGTTTACAGGGGGAGAGACAGAGGAGGACAACGATCCTGAGTGGCATGACACTCAGGATATTATGCAGGCAGCGAGGGCCGAGCAGAGTGCAGAGAGAGTTACTCTAGTTTCAAAGGAGCCACTCTCCCAGGGCCATGGTGGGGAGGATGAGTCTATTGCGGGATGCTACGTTGCTCCAGTCACAGGAGTAGCACCCCAGTCAGCGGCGGCATCCATGGCAGGTGTTGACCCTAGCGATCCATCCTGGAGGCCTAGTGATCCGAGTAAGTTACCATCCTTCCTTTTAATGTTTGTTTTTAGTTAGGATTACCTTAATTGCTATCTCTCTTTTTGTTTTATCTTGTATTCCTAATCTCTTGTTTTGTTTCTAATTTTTTTCTCCTTTGTTTGTAGAGACCGTTGATGAGTGGCGGGACTTGATTCGTAGGGTATGCACCGATACCCTAATGATCCCCATGGAGAGGACTCACACAGAGTTGTTTGTGGATGCTGGGGAGCCCTCAACAAGCTGGTAGACATACTGATGTCTTTTCCCTAGTCTGGCATGTGGCCAGGATGGTATCGACTCTCCACACGAAGCTAGCGGGGTATAGGACAGCCGAGCGCTTGATGAGGAGTCATTCTCATGGTGAGATTGTGGCTGCCCCTCGGGATCCTGAGCCCTCCATGCACTCAGAGCGCCGGTGTAGCCGGAGTCCTAGGCGTGGGCGTGCACCTTCAGAGGGGTCTCGTAGGGATTGAGAAGCCACTTGGCTCTCCTAGATTTTGTATGATATATTCTTTTGTATATCCCGGGCTCTTTGAGCATTTTGACCATGCTTAGCGCATGATGGCATTGTATAGAAACTTTGATCACATTTATATATATATATATATTCTTTTTGGATCAAAACCCTTGGTATTTATGGCTTTGTTTCCTTTCCAGTTTCCTCATGTAAATCATGATGTTATGCTTGTATGCCTTTTAAAATGTATGCAATGGAGAACAAATGATGCAAGTGTTTACTTTCTTTTTGTATTTCATGATGCTGATATATGGTAATGTAGATACAATGTGACGTTGAATCTTAGTTTCTATAAGCAATTTTGGATACTTCATATTTGTTTTGGCAAAGTGGTGAAGATAAGCTGATATGATGAGTAGATAAACCTGCCCCTACTCCTAAATCCACGTAACTAGTAAGATGTGAGGGCTCATCACCGAGAGTTGGGAAGGGAACACGTTATGAAATGTGTTGAAATGATATCGATGAAAGATAGACAAAGATTTTCATGGAACCAAATTAGGATACCACAAGCCTACTCCACTCAAGTGACTTCATAGTTTTGGGATGCAACTTGCTTTGCGGTTTATCTAGACTTAGATCCGTAGATGGCCACATGGTAGACAAAATCTAGGCTTTAGGATTTTGAACTCTCTTGGAATTTTAGACATCCGATTCATTTGTTTTTGACTCAAGACTTCAAGATTTGAATTGTTTGTTTATAACCTTTTGCATTTGTTTGTCAAGAGGACCCCCTACACTTTTCCCCATACTACAAGTAAGAAGTGTGGGTTTATCACCGTGGGAAAATCATAGGCGAGTAAGGGAATTTCCATCCTTTCCCAACCCTATGTCACTAGTAAGAGATGCAAGCTCATCACCAAAGGTTGGTGGGGCAAGGAAATGTGTAAAATTAAAATTTTTTGTTTGATCAATATTTGACTTGTTTACTTGAGTAAAATGTTAGTATGTGCTTATTTCCAAAGAGATATACATATGGGATAGATGTGACACCATGAAGCTTCTAGAATAGACCATAGGAAAGACACCTATCCTAAGAAGAAACCAAAAGTGAGAGTAAACCCACAGATCTTGGCATGGTTACCGTTAAGACCTTGTCATATCTAACTTTATTTGATGAAATGATTCTGAGATAGTTTGATGATATCATGGAAATGGAGAAGCATGATTAGAGTGTTTATGCCAACAACATCATGAGTTTGTAATGAATTGCTTTGAGAACAAATTCCTTAATCACACACATTTTTTTGGTACGAAACAAGTGGACAAAATGATCTTAATCTATATGAAGATGCAATGTAGATGTAATTATAAATAGTGCTAGTTGCTTACGTGTAGAATTGTTTGAGGTGTAGGGAATTGACTGTTTTGCCAAATTCCTCACCTTCTAGCGTACATAAGAGGTATGCCCCATTTCCATAGTCCTTCATGACTCAGTACGGGCCCAACCATTTGGGCCGAAAATTCCTTCCTTCGCCAGTATTTTTGTTGATCCGGTTGTCTAGCCTTAGAACTAGATCACCTTCATATATGTTGCATTCATAGACTTTCTTGTTATAATGCTGGCACATCCGGTCAGCATAGAATATGTGCCACTATTCAACATCTAACCTAGCTTCATCTAGGATTTCTAGTTGGGAAAGACGTGCTTCTCTATAAGTGTCTTCATCCAGGATCCCTTGTAATGAAATGCGGAGACTAGGTATTTCAACCTCAAGCGGGAGAATTGCTTCTACCCCGAATACTAGCGAGAAAGGAGTCACTCCTATTGGTGTTCTTATTGAGGTTTGGTGGGCCCATAAGGCTGGATATAACTTCAAATGCCAATCTCATTTGTTTTCTTTCACCATTTTAAGGAGAATGGATTTTAATGTTTTGTTTGTCGCCTCATCCTGTCCATTGGCTTGAGGGTAATATAACGAAGCCGTATGATGGCTTATTTTAAATTTATTACACAATTCATGAACTTTGTCATTCTTAAAAGAAGTTCCATTATCTGAGATAATGATTTGCGGGACACCGTACCTGTAAATGATTTGGTTCAAAATGAACTTGGTGATTACAGAACCTAGTACAGTAGTAAGAGGCATAGCCTCTACCCACTTGGTAAAATATTTGGTGGCCGTGATTATAAAATTATGGCCATCTATGGATGAGGGAGAGAATTTCCCTATCAAATCTAGGCCCCATGTGGAAAAGGGCCACAGAGTAGCGATCAGTTGTAGAGCTTGTGCTGGCATGTGAATCTTGTGGGAGAATTCTTGACACTTATGACATCTACATACAAACTCTACTACGTCGTGTTCTAGAGTGGGCCAGAAATAGCCCATTTGATGTATTTTATGAGCGGTGGCATGGCCACCGAAGTGACCCCCACACATTCCACTATGAGATTCATGGAGAATCTTCTTGGATTCTTTTGTGTCAACACATCTTAGAAGCATTCCATCGAACACTTTTGATAGAGCACTTGCTCTATAATGACGTATTTTGCTACTACGATAATGCGTAACCACCTTCTTTTTTGTAGAGTAGAACTTTCGGATACGTATGGTCCATGATATAATTAATGTTTTCGTGTACCAAGGACACTCAGAGATAGGAGGTCTAGTTTCAATGTAGTATACGCACTCATCTGGAAAATCCAGATCTACTAGATCACCTCCATCTAATGGGTTATCAGCTAACCAATCCATGATGATTTGTCCCTTAACGGACTTCTGATTTACAAATGTTAATTTGAATTCTCCCATTAAGGTTATAAAACATCCAGCCTTCTTAGAAAAGGACCCTTGTGTGAGGAAAGTTTGTAAATGGTCTGTTTTTACCATGACCCTTGTTTCTTGATTTAGCATATAATGTCTTAAGTGTTTGGTTGCAAAGACTATAGCAAGGCACTCTCATTCTGCTTGTGTATAACATGTTTCATAGTCGAGTAACATTCGGCTAATGAAATAGATCGCGCATTCTCTCTTGTCATCGTCTTCTTGAGCCAGCATACAGGCTAGCAAGACATTGGTAGCTTGTGAATATAAAATTAACGGGCGATCTGGTTTAGGTGGCATTAGCATAGGTGGTGACAACAAGAAACACTTAACTGCGTTGAAAGCTTCATTGCAGTCTTCGGTCCAATCAATGCTATAGTATTTCTTGAGTAGATTGTTGATTGGATGAATGGCAAAACTGAAGTCCGGGATGAATCTCTGGATTGCACCAAGCTTTCCGAGAAATGACCTGATTCCAGATTCATCCAAGGGTGGGACCATTTTGAGGATAGCCTGAATTTTGGTTGGGTCAACATCGATCCCGCGTGATGATATAATGTAACCTAGGAGCTTCCCTCCTGTTACACCAAAGACGCATTTTTCTGGATTTAGCATGACTCCGTATTCTATCAGACATGAAAGAATGATGTGAAGTACTTCCGGATGGTCACAACGCTTCTTGGCCTTAGCCAACAAGTCATCTACGTAGGATTCCACAATTTTATGAATAAGATTGTGAAATATATATGTCATAGCTCAGTTGGTATGTAGCACCAGCGTTCTTGAGACCAAATGGCATAACAACATAGCAATAGGTTCCCCAAGGAGTTATAAACGTGGTTTTAGCTTGATCTTGTTTAGATATTCTGATTTGATTGTATCCCGAGAATCCATCCATGAGAGACAAAAGTTCAAATCCAGCTGTTGCATCAACAATGACATCAATGGATGGCAACGGGAAGTCATCTTTAGGACACGCTTTGTTAATGTCTCAGAAATCTATGCAGATGCGTATCTTCCCATTTTTTTAGAATGGGAACGATATTAGATACCCATTGAGAGTAATCGACTGGTTTGATGAATCCTACTTGGAGGAGCTTTATCACCTCCTCTTTCACCATGAGAGCTACCTTAGGTTTCATTGGTCTCGATTTTTGTTTAATTGGCTTTGCATCTGATTTAGTGACGAGGTTATGTACCGCAATGTGCGGTGTAACTCCTGTCATTTCTTTATAACTAAATGCGAAAGCCTTCTGATGTTCTTTGAGGATTCAAGTGTGTATTTCTACTTCTGATGGAGTTAACGAGGATCCTAGTTTTAAGATCCTTGGTTCATCCTCTGTTCCGATGTTAATATCAATTGTTTCTTCGATTAAAGAAGCGTTACCTTCTTCAAACTCAGGTGGGGCTGGAGGTAAATCTAAATCGTCTCCATTCTCGACTGAGTATATGCTAAGCTTCTTTTGTGGGGGAAGCTCCATCATAGGATTTTGAAGTAGGAAGATGAATGCGGGATTAAGGACACATCTATCATGTGATGGGAGAGATGTAATGCCACGTAGGATTTTAAGTAATTTGAGTGGTTGTATCACTATCAATGTGTTTTAGGATAGTAGATTTGTCCTCATCTTTGTTTGTTAAAAGACGGCTTGACATTTCTTTTACCAATGGTTCAAGATGAAGGGACACCATGAAACAGGTATCATGGAATTCATTATTTAGAGTGAAGCGTGATGATGAGGTTGTTTATTGAATCGGTGAGAATATTTTTCTCATGGGATTGCTTCAATTGATACGAAGTCAAACTCCTTGCTTAAATCTAATACAACTGATTTTGTAAAGTTGTAAGTGCTCGGCTCTAGTTTCATATACTTCAGAGACTTGGTTTGCTACCAATTGCAAGTCTCCTAACACTCTGATGTTATCTACACCGATTGTCCTAGCTAAGATGAGGCCAAGGAGGAGGGCTTCATACCCAATGCTGTTGTTTGTGCATTCAAAATTTAGTTTGAAGGTGAATGGTAGAACTCTTCCCTCAGGAGAAGTAAGGATTATACCTGCCCCAGCTCCATAACAACATCTAGCTCCATCAAAATGGAGAGTCCAATATTTAGATGGGAGTATAGATGTTGGGATATTTTTTGTATTAACATCTTCTACCTCTACCATGAAGAGATCTACCACTGGGAGAGAACTGACACCTATGGAATATCCCACGCCTACAGAATCAAATGGTAGGAACATTGGTAGATCTAGTTCTAATAATTCAACAATTTTTGTAGTATTTCCTAATGATACTGTTTTCTACAAATGTCAGCCTCATTTTTGGGGGTGGGGTTGCCTTGGCTAGGATCATAGTTTCAAGATCTGTCATAGGTACCAACTTTTCTTCTGGTTTTGTGTCGGTAGGTTTATTAAGTTGGTTTGTTGGGAGTTCGGACTCGATTGCATGCTTGGTCTTTTCTCGTAAGTCAGCTAGGTGTACGTCAAATGGATTTGGATCACCTTTGGCTATGAACACTTTTCCTAAATGCAAGAACCTTACTTCTTGAAATAGCGTAGAAGGGATTGCCTTCATACGGTGTATCCATGGTCGGTTGAGGATCATATTATAGTTAGTTTCCCGATCTATAATATAAAACTCAGTCAGGATGGTTTTGGGTCCTAAGGTGACTGGTAATATTATAGTTCCAATCGAGGTGGCTTTAAGGCTATCATAGCCTCTTAGTGTGTTTCGAGTTGTGGAACAATTTGTTTCTCCATACCCTAGCTTTTGAAGGAAAGAGAAGGGGACTATGTTGACCGCTGCCCCATCATCTACCATTGCACACTTTACATAGTTGTTATAAATCCATACTTGCAAATGTAAGGTTGGATCGCCTCGATGTGTGATCTCAACATCCGTTGGCATTTTGTTTATTTTGAATATGAATTTAACATCTTTATCCGCCTGCCCCAGAGGATGAACATCAAAGTCTATGTGATTTACCTATGTTTCAGGAGGTGGGGTGATGTTAATTAAATGACCTAAACCTAATGCCTCTAAAAGAGTGTCCCCTGTGAGCAGAGCAGAGAGTTCTTTAGTAAGTCTAAAAATGAAATGTGTGAGAAGGTTTTTGTTAGGTCATTAATTAAATCATAGGCACCCACAGGTTTTGCTACTATTTGTTGGATGTTATCTATCCTGGCAGGTGGCTTGGACTTGGCTGAGAGGAATACTCTCGTGTCCTTGTTACAACCTCTATGGGTAATTTGGCATCTAACTCCACTAAGCCGACTATCTTAGGTCGTGGCTGACTTCCTAATTGTGGCGCAACTAATGGATTTAGCAAAGTTGAAGCTTCATGATCATTATTTCCTGTCATTACACTCTTGTTTGTCCCAGTTAGATTTAGCCTATTGTTATCGTGATTTGGGAGTGGATCATTGAAGATCTTGAGGGGTGCGTTTTGAGGGGAAACCACCCCTGCAAAAGTATTTGATGCTGGTGACATAGGATCTGCCAAAAACATATCTATGAAAAGTTGTCTTTGTTCTTGTGGCAAGCGTTGCATGAATTTATTGTAGTCATGGCACGTTCTAGTGTCGTGGCCCTGAATTTTATGGAAACCACAATACGAATTAGGATTGTAATTCCTAGTTTGTTGGTTTGGTGTGTATTGTGGCCCAAAACTTTGACCAAACCATTGCTATTAAGGTATTACATTTGTTGTTTTTGATTTTGATTCGGTTTTGGTAACCGGTTGAGCTTTGGCTTAAACCTGCGTAAGGTTTTGTCGTAATTGTTGTTGTTGTTGTGGATGATTAAAATCTACTGCATTGATTGTTGGGGTAAGGTTGTTGTTTTGTTGATTGTTTATTTGTGGTGGAGTATTCACAACGTTTGTCTTTCTAGCCTGATTAGTTACTCCATTCGTTGTTACGCCGTAATTTTTATTAAGGACTTTAGGTCCTTGATTGACATTCATGGTAGTAGGATAAGTTGTAGTGTTCTGGTTGGAGGTGATTAACCTCCCGTTTGCTCCATATGTTTTGCGGCCACTATCAATTGCCGCTTGATCTATTCAGAGAGCACTTTCAAGTACTTCATCGTAAGTTCTTAGTGGGAACTTCTGGACTTCTTCCTTCACTTCTCTGCTAAGAGAATGAAGGAATAAATTACATAGTTCCATCTGATCCATGTTTGGAGCACTTGCCGGAGAATAAAGAATTGTACGCCACCTCTGGATGAAATGGGTGATAGATTCATTGTGTTCTTGCTTGATGTGTAAAAATTCCCTTATTCCTATTCTTAATAGTTTGTTCATGTCAAATGCCTTGATGAACTCTGAAATGAGTTACTTGAATGAATGGATGGAAGCCTCAAGTATTCTATAATACCAATCGAGAGCGATGCCTTCTAAGGTTTTTGGGAATATTTTAGCAACAACCCCATCCCAAGGGAGTAATTCTCAAATGGCTGTAGCGTAAGCCTTGATATGTGCATTCGGATCTCCCTCACCTTTGTACTTGGGTAAATCAGGAAGAGTTCTTGGAAGCATGATTCTTCGTACAGTGAAATCTAAAGGCTCTTTCAATTATTCTCGAATATGTCCCTATCGCATAGGTTTCGACCATTGATGGTGCCTATTGAGGAGCAAAGTGGTGGAATGGGTTCTTGACATGGCATATCGTATACATGTTAGCGGGGGCGTAAGGAAACCCTTGTGCTTGAGGAACCATGCGTTGGGAGAGGAGAACATATCCCCTTGTGGTGATTTGGAGTACATGTTTAAGTATGAAGGGGTATTGTCCAAAAATGGATTACTTTGTATTAGACCGGGAGGAGTGGTGTTAGAAATGGCAGCTCTTGTTGGGGTTTGTTGTGAATACTAAGGAGTCATGCCTAACGTGCCTACTCCTGTGAGGAGGTCTATCTTGGCTAGGATGGTGTGGAGGATTAGGACTTCTTTCCTGCATGAATTGAGAATTTTGACTTGCTTGGGCAAGCTCTAACCCCCTAACCTTTTCTACTAGTGTTGAAATGACTTCATTTGGTGAAGTCCCGATACTTTTCCTTGGCGGCATTTGTTATATATCATGGTGTTGTATAGGCATGTGATATCCTCACTTTGTGAATCGATCACGCCCTACGAAGTTTCTCCGAGGGTATTTTCGTATGCAAGTGGCATAGAGGTATTTTCTCGAAAAAAGACCTCGGGTTGTGTTTGTAAACCTCCTATAGGTGGGTACATACCTCGAAAATGTTGTTCATTCCTGGCATAATGTACCAAATGTTCATCATCTAAACCTAGGTATGAGTCTGATTGTCTACTAATTTGTGGTCTAAGTAGTACCTGAGGAGACGAACTTGATTCTCCTATGAGCATCATATTGTTCGAGCCTGAAGGCTCTGTTTGTTGTGTTTGAGAAAACTGATCCAACTCCTCTATTCAGAGGGATGAGGTATATCTAATCTTCAAAGTTTGTGTTGATAACTAGTTAGTTGAGTAGTTATCACCCCATACTAAGAGCGAAGGTGATGATTGTCTATTCTGTTGGGCGTAGTATGCCTCAAGACCCAAAAGGGGTCTGCCATATGCATCGAATCCCGACATATTCTGGGGGTATATGAATACCCGCAGAATAATGGGAAGGAGCAAAGGTGATGGTGAAAGCTGATGTGGTAATAGAGATGAAAGAGTCACTTTTAATATGAAAGAACCAAGAGAAATCTAACTCCTGCAGAAAGTAGAAAGATTCATGTCGGAGTTCACCAATTTTGTATGATGGAAAAGTGACAAGTGAGCTTGGGAATCTACAAGTAACTCTTCCTTGCACCCGACCTCCCGAGGTCGTGCCGAGACAGCCGGTGGGGATGGAATATGTATGGGATACAGAAAAACTAGTTAGGAAATCTAATGTCTTCGACACGCACTAGTGGAAATTGTGAATCTAAGGCAAAGAAGGCCCTCCTAACTTGAACTGGTGTGATAGATCGATCAGCAAGGATGACTGCTCGAAGGCTCCAATCAATATCGAGCTCTGGCGTGATTCGGTCTATAGGTTGTGGAATACGTGGAAAATGTCCTGGGATAGTTTCGTGTATATCTCCAGATAAGGTCATAGGGCAGATGGTATAATTGACTCTATGGGTGATTCTCTGGCCTAGTCTAGAACTCCTTAGCTTTGTTAGCTGCTATGTCTAACCAGGATAATTATTCGATAATGATAGGTGGAAGTGGAGTAGATCTAAATACTAGTGTACGTAGGCCAGCATCTATGTCTGATTCACCTATGGATTTGTTGGGCTGTGGGATTTGTGGGTCACAACCGTAGATTCATAGTTGTTGTGGTCCTGCTATGGTCATGTATGGAATCAGTCCCTAATCCCTAGTATCCAGTAATCGTATGCTTTCTCAGCTTCTATATTCAGAATCAATAACTGTGTGATCTTCTCATAATATCTTACAGGCATTCGTGCAACCTGGATTCTTAGGCTGGTATCTATATCTGTGAGAGTGTCTCCTGCATCTGGCTATGGAACCAAAGGATCACAATCAAATGTCCGCTCTCTTTCAAACCCTTCTACAGTCATGTAGATATAAATCTAAGGTAATCTGTAGTTTGGTTGATTTGACCAAAATGTGTGTGCTCGGTCGTCTTCTATGTTTAACCCGTGCAGTTGGAAACTGATTTGTTGCAAGTTTACCGTTGTTCGGAAGACTTGGATCCTGAGATTTTGATCTATATCAGTTATGGCTATGATGAGATTGGGTTGGGGCATGATTGGCTCGAATATGTATTCCCTGGGTTCTCTAGGTCTGCGATTGTCATAAAAAGGCAGCAATGAAAATTAACTGCAACAAAGTGAAATTTAACTATGTTAAGTATATCTATAGCATATATGATTTCTCTATTTTTGTATTTTTGATGAACTATTCGAATGAATTTAAAGAGTAACTATTTAATATATCTATAAATTGATGATTAGAATAACAAATTAAAACAAACAAGATAACTGAGTATAGTTATTTGTTTGTGCAACTGTGAATCTATTCTAAATAATGAAATACTTGATCTAGTCTATTTGTAAGACTTTTGATCCTACCTTAGAAGTTAGGAATGAATCATAGTCTCTCAGAAAATATCAATCCCCACAGCTTCCCCGGAAATACCAAAAGTAAAATTGATGAAATAAAGTGATTAACTACTCTACTTGATATGTTTCTAATTTATAACTTTGAAAGCTAGAACTTGGATTTTGCATAACAGTGGCGAATCGGATGGTGTGTGTGATCTTGTCCCCTCAGTGTGATCTCCTTGTTCTTTCGTGTTCACGTGGATCTAGAAAAGCGTGTAATGCTAGCATCAACAGAAGTAGATATTAGGACAAAGGAAGCTCAAGATATAGACTGAATACAATGCGAGTAGGAGAGGGATAGCACAAGAGTACAAACCTTGGCTTATGCAATTCCTAGTGGGATTTATTGCGAGTCATGCAATATATAACGTCCAGAACCTGAAACTATCCTGTTTGAAGGGCAAAACCTCGTAACTTTAAAATATTCCTATTGAAAACACATACAATTTTACTCCAATGGATTGGATAAAATGTCAATAGCATTTGCACAAGATGGATATGTGGCATACTAACAAGCAAAATGACACTAACTAAGCATTCAATGAAAGAAACTAGGAATTCTAAGCAAAATGAAAGACTAATCTATTGTAATGAGAAATTCAAAGGAAAATTTGAGGGGCCATTTGCTTGAGCACAAGCCAACTATTTATAGCATTTGTATTTACCCAAGGTAAAAACCAAATAGAACTCTTAAACTATAAACAATGGCAAAACACTATTCCAGGGAACCAGAATCATTAATGCAAGCTTATGGCGGTGAAAAAAGCTGGTGAATCGTTGATTTTTACGTGAGTCATGTTAAAAGAGATTTCTAGAAAACACGTAAAGGACCGCCACCCTGATCAGGGTGGTGGTCACGAGACCGCCACCCAAGCAGGGCGGCGGTTTCATCGAAGAGCAAAAGGCCAAGAAAAGAGGGGAAAAGGGAAAAACAAAGCACGTGGGGGCTAAGTGGGGCATGCGGGATGTTAACGCATTCTTGGAGAGATTTTCGGATCCCGAATGCCTTGCGAGGAGACTCAGTATCATCATGGGGAGCATGTTACATTGTTCGGTAGCGCACAAGTAGCACTCTACAATTTTGGGTACGTATAGTCATAGGCCTTGCAAAACACAATGTAATCCTCATATATAATTTCCCACCAAATACCTACAAAGAGTATCTATCTACCATGCGGTGGCATTTCCTACATAGTGCCCTCTTATAACCCAACCATGTTCTTCCTCCATGATTACAACACACCCATGTTCTAATATACATTGGCACAAAACTTCCTCATGGCCTAAGCCGTTATAAGTCTCCACTAATTAGTATATAGGATGCAATGCATATATCTAATTGATTCCTTTCCAAGGTTTTCATTCCTTCCGGAGCAACACCCATTTTGAGAAAAAAACAATATCTTCTAATTCATAGGGCACTCACCACAACCTAAACAATTACACATCCGGCATAACATCCTCAATGTTCGCATGTCCTCCTGATTCAATTCTTGATAAATAGTCGGACCACTCGAGTTATTCTTTCCTAATTTCCCAACAATTGTAAACTCAAACTTGTGAAACAACAGGACCCACCAACATATACACCCTTACAAAATGGGATTTTTACCAAGTACTTCAAGGCCATGTGATTTATGTAAAATATGAAAGGTGATGCCAGAAGATACTACCTGATTTTACTTAATGCATAGATCATCGATAGTGCTTCCCGCTCAGTAGTGGTGTAAATTTTTTTTCTAGTATTAACTTCCTACCTGTAAAGCAAATGGGGTGATCAACAATCCCTTCTCTAGGTTGTGTTATGACTTCTCCAATGGTTTTCCCTGAGGAATCAACATGCACATGGAAAGGTTTATCCCAAGAGGGAAACCGTAATATGGGTGCAATGATAATTCTATCCTTAAAGTGTCAAACGTTGTCTCCTGTTTCTCTCCCCAGTAAAAGGCACTCTTGTGTTTTAGTAAATTCTCTAATGATGTGGTGATGTTATAATAACCCTTGATAAAATTATAGTAGTACCCTGTATTCCCAATGAATTCATGTAATGCACTCGACCGGTAGGATCCCCTAACCCCATAATAACAACAACCTTGGTGGGATCCACCAACAAACCTTACTTGCATATGATATGCCCCAAAAAAGTCCCAAATGGGTTAGCAAAAACACACTTATTAATGTTGAGGGAAATCCTCAACTCCCAACATCTTTCAAACATTATCCTCAAATTTTTACAATGGTCTTTCATTAGTCCATACTATAGACAACAAAATTAGGTCACACTCCCTTGGTCACCCGTCAAATAAATACCTTGAACACATTCACTAGCCATGGCCCCCTTCACCCCACTATAATATTAATTTAATTATTTAAATCAAATTAATTCATTATCTTCACATTATTTATTATTTAAATATCTAATTGACATAATGCCCACATATCCACCTCACCAGACACCTCATCTAGCCACCTTGCCCTAAGACCTATTCTTAGTAGGTTGCCATAACTAACTAAGACTTACCCAAACCCTAAAAATCAATGCCTACATTCCCTCTAACCACATTCTTGCATGTTAGAAGGAAGATTCTAGTCTAATCTATAGGAAAAATGAAACGAGATCCCATAAAATCAAGGGATCTTCCTAGTTTAGTAAACCTAGGAAATCTCACCCCGACACCGGTTACCTTTAAGCGCTGGTGTTTAAGAAAAAACCACCATCGATTACCATTTAATTCCCAAAACAACCTTATTTTCGAGGTTGGTAGATTCCTAAGAGATATCACATCTTTTGAGAACAAGTTTTGAGGAGAACACGCATGTAAAGAAGGAGATCAAGAATTTTATCTTGCAAAGACAACCAACATTCACCCAACAACCATCCAACACTCATCCCAACTCATATTTGAATTAATTAGGAAAGGAGGAGAGCACATGCAGCCCATGCAAGAGCTCCCCAACATTTGGTGATCCTCTGTAGCATTCATCCTCTTATTAGCACCTTCATTCCTCACTTACAGACGCCCGTAACCATTCCCAAAGTAAGTAGAATATTTTACTCCTTTGGTTCACTTTTTTCATCATTTTATTTTCATCCTTCATTCTCCTGACACTCACTCACATCCATAAATACTCACCCTCCATATAACTATTAAAAACCTCGCCAAATCTAATCCAAACAACTTAATACTTCATTCGACCAGCCTAGTACTTTGTGCAATCATAAGGGCCATCTAAAGCTCATTCGTGACATTCCAAATGCCCCAAAGTAATTGGCACAAGTTCTCCCAAACTAGCATCGGGAACCCTTAACTAGAATCGGTCATGTATCTACCAATATAGCCCCAGGCTTAACAAAGAACTCCGCCTACCTACTCCCACATCACCCTTACTCACATGTTACCTACCTAAGACTTTTATTAGGCTTGCAAAGACCCATAACCAGTTACTTGACCTTTAGATCTTATTTTAACCTAGCTTGTTAGATTATATATTTCTCATAGTGTTCTAAATAACATACCTAAATCATTTTAACTACAATAGGAATTACTTTATTACCAACATTAACTTGTTTTAAACAATGGATTGAAATTTGTCTAGGAAGTATCACACTTCCGGGATCTAGCACATGCTATGCAGTCCACTTCATATATTGTTTAACTCTTTCGATGTTCTTTCTTTCTATTTTAGGTAGTTCCTCCCAGCCAAAAGGAAGCTCTCATGATCATTTTGTGGATCGGGAAGTCAACACGCGCGCAATAACCTATCAACCAACATTTCAACAGGTATTCCTCCTACACCCGTTACCCTATCTTTTCGTCATTTTCAAAGAAACATAAAAGAATCAAGTGAAACATTTTCACACGTCGGTCAAGAGTGATAAAACTTCGCTCATCTAATAAGTCAAGTTGTGCTACACGGTCTTGATGAAAGTCATCATCATTGAGAATGTCACGGAGATAAATGTAGAGTGAGGGAATTTGGACTTCGAGAGGTAGAACATTCTTGGTACCATAGACTAGAGACAATTTTGTGGCCGCAAGTGGAAGTTTGGATACTAGTACAAAGATATGCCCACAGTGGCGAAAGGAATGTGTGTATGCCAATCCCTCCTAGTATCATTAACCACTTTAATGGGAATTTTGTTTAAGGTTTGGTTAGTGGATTCAGCTTGGTGTTGATCCGTAGGTAATAAGGTGAGGAGAAACTTAACTGAATGTCGAAGGTGTCGTAAAGTTTTCAAAATGTTTTGTTTTTGAATTATTTTCCATTGTCTGTGATGAGGCGATGAGGAACACCAAAGTGACAAATGATGTGATGATTAATGAACTCGCATATTTTCTCGGCTTTCATGGAGATGAGTGGCATGGCTTCAACCCATTTTTTTAGTATTTGGTAGCAGTAATAATCCATTAATGGCATTGGGAAGAATGGGGGTTGATCTCTCGTGACAAGATCTAAATCCCATTGAGAGAAGGGCCAAAGGTCACAGGTGACCTATAAGATGTAACTAGGTGTATGATGAAGGTCGGTGTGTCATTGGAATTTGACACAACGCTTGACATAGTCGCAATAATCATGGTTGAGGGTCATCTAGTAATAGACGAGGTGAATAATATTCTTAGCAACAACAAGGCCACCGAATTGACCTCCACATGCCATCATGAACCTAGTTTCCATCCATATCACAACAAAAAATTAAAATTCTCATAAAACACCAAAAAATCAAGAATCTCATCCATCTCATCATATAAACAAATATGTGTGTCTCAATACAATATACATGGATATCCAATCCTATCCATATCTCAAAATCTTTGCACGCAGGCCGATACTCAATACAAAATGTCATCAGCATGCAGGCTAGTCTCATATAAAATAAAATAATAAAACAATACAAAATGTCATCGACACGTATTTGGTCTCGTATACAATAAAATAATAAAACAATACAAAATATCTTCGACGCAGGCCGGTATATGCTCACAAATATACAAAAACTCTCATACATCCTCACTATCTTTGGCATATAGGCCGGTATATATAAAAAAATGACTACAATACATAAAAAATATAGGGTCTGGGCATCAAGCCTCACCCTGCCAGACATCCTCCATGTCGGTCTCTCCAGTCTCCTCCTCGGCTCCTGTCCACCGGCCTAGTATCATCTCACCACCCCTACTGGCACATCACCTGGAGCTGGTCTCCATGAGTTGGTGGCCTCTCCCTAATCCTGTCTAGGAGCTCGATGGCCCCATGTGCTCTCTACATTGTGATTCTGGGATCTAGTCCTCTCACTCGAGGCCTGTTGTGCCCTATACTCTATAGGATAGGAAATCTATCTTGGCCACCATTAGCTGATCTTGGTAGTATCTGGCCTCACCTAGGGCATCCCGTAACCTAGATATGGGAATGGTTTGTGGTGGCCCCATAGGCCTTGGCCCCTGTACCTATTATGTGGGACCACGTCCCGATGCCTATGGTAGTGCCATCGGCCCCTCGCCTCGTGCTTCATATCTCGGTCCTATAAGGGCCCAATATGTGTTCGTGTTATGGCAGCAGGCTAATCGGCCTCGTAACACATGCACACTGTGCATGTAGGGCAGCCACTCGACCATCATCTCCATCTCCATCTCCATCCCCACCTCGGGCCATCTGGGCCTGAAGACTAGCCACCTATACATGTAACTTAGCCACCTCCGCCTCTGAGCTGGCAAGTTGTGTCTGCACCATACCCAACTAGGTAATCAGGTCACCACCTACCCCTGTAGGGCATCCCTCTACACCATGATGGTGGCTAGATATGGCTGCCCTAGCCTAGGTAGTATGGCTCGTAAATGAGCCACCCACCATTTTTGTATCTATATATAACCCCGACATCATCAATCCACTAGTCTACTGCTTGCTCCTTCTGCCCTAAGGGCATTTTCACCTTTGGTAGAGGTAAGGTCCTCTCCACATTTTCTCTCCTATACTATAGGAAGGGCGGAGGTATGTCCTTTAGCAGCGCAAAATGCCTCCTAACTCTGTCAACTAGGATCATCTCGTGCTCCCAAAAAGGCACCCCACTATCCATCTCACCAACTGAAGCCCATATAGCTCATCACACATATTCCTATATGATGGGAAGCCCACATATGGCCTCCAAATGATGTCCACCCTGGACAACCCCTCTAATAGTTACCTGAAGTATGCTACATTATGTGTAGCCCTGTCTGATCTCCGCTCTCCAATAGCAGGCACCCATCGCCTATACCCCACTCGTACAAAGCCTGGTGGAAAGGCATCAGCCCGGGGCATACCCACTGGATGCACACAAAAATGTGCTCATATGCCCAATAGTGAAGTAAAAAGGTACAACACAGCTGAACTCTACGCAGACACCCATACGACAACTCTCTCGTATAACTACACCCGAAATGCTAGCACCTAGAAAAAGAGGGTCTAATATATCATCATGTCATGTAATACCCCCATCAGTGAGTGGGGAAACCACCCACCCTTTGCATCTGGTGGTGCAAAGCAACACACTGCCTCCATCAATAGAACTACTAGCCTTGTCTCCTCCCGGATGGGCTAGGTACATCTCTCCATAGCTCAAGCTGGCACTATGGAATGTCAGCTTGACCATCCCCTCTCCAAACACTGTTAGCATCGAATCTCCGAGGCCTCGGGGAGATCAAATAGACCTGTGTACCCAATATGGGTAGCCGTAGAATCCTAAACACGTCCTCCAGGGTGACTGTAATCTCACCCATCGGTAGGTGGAACGTGTTGGTCATGGAATCCCATCTATCGATGAGAGTGACCATCAAACTCAGTTGTTGGACTACATGTTGGTAGTGTCAGACCCCACTTAGGCCCACCTCCTCCACATGCCGCAACTCCTCAGGGGTCACTACACCACAAACTGTCATGAGCAGGGGTGGAACCTTATCCCGCATGCATAGCTGATCTCTCACCTACATCCAACAAAATGATCACATTATTAAAAACTTACCCATACCTACAACTTTTTTACCATTACCTTTGACCCCAAATTCTACCGAACCCATCTACCCATACCCCAAGCCTTCATCTATTTACCTTTTCCTCTAACCCCACATCTTGACCTAACCTACTTACTAGCACCCAAACCCTAGCCTCGCCACTTTACCTATCTATCCCTACCTTTCCTTATCTAATTTAACCATTGCCTACCCCTCCCTACCCACTACACTTCCCTTGTTTATCCTCATCTAGACCAGTGTCGGTCAGCATTGATCGACCTCGGTCTACCCTTGACTAACCATGGTCTCCCTACGACTAGCATCAGTCACCTCTCTTGGGACCGATACCGGTCCACACCCACCGACGTTGGCCACAGTGGAACCGACGTCGGTCACTGTCGCAGTGACCACCACATCCCCAAACCCCTTTTTCTCTCCACACTCCCCACCCTACCCACCCATTCCTCCCCCAAACCCTCCACATCCCTTCCTACCCCTCCTTGTTTTCATTAGTGAAGCAAGAACCATTGTTTTTAAGCATTCTTATGGGACGTTTACATAGATTAAAAGTTAGAGGTGGAAATTAATTTATTGAACCATGTTAGTAGTTGGTGTAGCATTTTTATGAGCTTTTGATACCGTAGATAAGTAAGGTAAAATATGAAGAAAACTTAAAGTCAATATTTGATTGCCATGGAGCTAAGACCAAGGAAATTCCTTGAAGGAAAAGGTAAGGGAAGATAAGAGTAATTAAATTTTTTTCATTGAAATTGATCATTTTACTATGATAATTGGTGTTTTTTTGAACAAATGGAGTGGGGAATGAGTGATAGGTAGACTGGAGGATTATAAAGGTCCTTTTTGCATATTTTGAGCATTAGAGAAAGTTGGAGAACTACTAAAAAGAGTAATAATGAGATGTGAATGAAATTGAATGTTTTGGATTGATGAATGCATACAAATGGTATAGGTGTATATATCATTTGGTATAAGATCTTGGGTTTTGTTGGATTTTATTTTGAAATTTAATATATAGTTTTTATTGTTGTTAATAGTGTTTTTGTGAGTGTGTAGTGAAGAGTGAGAGTGAAGATGACTAAAGGGAAGAGTATGAAATCAATCTTTGATCATGGTTATAGGATGCCACATCAGATGGAGAGGTCATTAGTATAGAGATAATATGCTAGATTAAAGAAATTATAGGAGAGGATAAGAGAACAAGAGAGGTTGAGAAAAATAGCAAGGATGAGTGAAAAAAAGAAAACGTGCATAGAAATAGAGTTGAAGTTAGTTAGGAATCATAAATTAGACTTGACAATTGGTGAAGAGGAAGAGGAACCAACAAAAATATGATTCAAGGGTTGATATAGCTAATGAGGTAAAATAAGAGAGAACAAAAGGAGAGAGAAAATGAAATAAGTAAGAAGTAAGACAAAATAGACACGATTTCAAAGTAGGATATCATAGTGTTTAACCAAGAGGTGGCACATCGATGGTGCTCATTAAAGAGAGAAATAAGAACCAAGGATAAGAAAAAATATGGTGATTAAGAATAAAGTTAAGTGGCCATTAGAGCTACTTGTGAGGAAGAAAAAGAGAGAGTAGTTAAAAATAAAGATAAGAGAAGAAGAGAGGAATTTGAAACAAGAAGAGAAAAGGATGACAAAAAGAGAGAGAAGTTGACAAGGAGATAGTGTATGAATAAATTCAAATTCTAAATGAGGAAGAAATAATTACAATATTTTTATCTCTCCTTGGAAAAGATGAAGTATGGGATAATGAAATGGAGTAGTAGAGTGGAAATGTGAAAGAGCTCATGTATAAAACATCTTATGGGGCTAAAAGGTCTCCCTACTTTTGTTCTAATATTTCCTATAAGTGTGTGTATGTTGGTTATGAAGATGAGAATTCAAATAATAATAATATTGTCTATAAAGAGGATGAACAAAGTGAAAATGAAGAAAATAATGATGATGATGAAGAATTGACAGTTGAGGAAGATACTTCGTGGAAAAAAATCATGCAAGGACAATAGATTTCAGCCTTGTTTAAGAATGATGAAGACTTAAAGAGAGGAGAAGAAGAATTTGAGAGGATATTACAAGATAAAGAGGAAGATAAAATCTATGAATAATTCAATGAAATCAAAATTGAGAAGCAATAGTAAGTCCAAGAATAAGATATAAATAATTAAGAAGAGAATGAGGAAGAAGATGGCTATGGAGAAACATACTTAGTTTATGAATACCAAGTACCAAATGAGAACTAGGCAATGTATAAGACTAAAAAAATGAAAAAAATTTAGGTTTAAGAAAAAGAGAATATCATAGTGAAGATAAAGAATCAAATAAACTAGAAGGAGAATAAGAAAACATGAGGTGTGGTCTAATCTTTCTTACCCTTGGAGTTTGATGCAAGAGCATCGACTCCATATTTGTAAAGAGATCAAAATGACATAAATTTTGGCTTGTAGGGGTGGTTTTGAGTCCTAGGGATCCATTTAAATCATTTTTATGTGATATTTATTTTGTCTATTCTTCTAATTGAAATAAAAATTTCCCTCAAAACTGTAAAATTTTGATGTAGAGGTCATTTTTACCTTGTCATTGTTGTTTTCATGAATTCATGGGCCAATAAACTTGTAAAAAGATGAAAAGAGGTCAAAATGAGTGTCTTAGGTCTTCTTAGGGGTTTAGAAGTCATAATATGAGTCAATAATTAAGGACTTGAGTCTTTAAGCTAAGAAACCTAGTGTTAAGTCTAGAAGTCACTCATGTGACCAAGAGAACTAAGAGCTTATTCGGTTAGAATTGGATGAGATGACTATATATTGAAAAATGTAACTAAATCTCCTCATTCTTATCTAGGTAATGAATCAAAAGTTGAGTTTCAAGAGGCATTGAGGTGTGAAAATCTCATAATGTGCTATGATTTGCATAATTTATGTGTTACTCATGGTTGTGATAGATTTTCACCTGATCTTTGTGTGTTGTTGTTTTACATGGAGGATATGTCTAGTATAAGAAAGGTAATCATAAGAACTTGTGGTAATCTAAAGTGTGGATACATGGATTTTTTTATTTCTTGTTCATTTATAATCTTTGTGACAATTTTAGTTTCTAGTAATGAATGTGGTGTAACTCGGTTTGGGCTTAGTTTCTTTCATGTTTCTAGTGGTTTCCATTGTGTAGGTAAATGGTTCTTGATCTCAGAATGGAATTCTTGTCCTCATAATGAAGGTAAAGTGATCAAAGAGTTTTTATAAACTTGTGAGTGATAAAACACATATTTGGTTGATATTCTCACACCTTTTAACCTTGTATTATTTTGAGCCTTTGTGCATGGTTGAGAATGTGTGATTCAAGATCTATGTTAAACATGAGATATTGATTTTCGATAAAGTAATAATTTTATGGTGTGTATTTTGATGGTATTGTACGGTGTAGACCTTGAGGGTTTGTGATTGTAAATGAAAATGAGGAGACGTTGTGATAAACATTGATTTGTGAGAAGAGCATGAAGCCTCTAATGATCAATGAGAGTGTAAGAATGGGTAAATAAATACAAAGAGTGAACTATACAGTTGTACTCTACTTGGATGTTAGGGTTGTTGGAGAATACTTTGAATTAGAGAGTGAATTAATTGTTGATCTAAGAGAATCCTTATTTGACATCATAAACGACTAGAAGAGAGTGTAAAAACCACTATGAGTAGGGGATTAGAGCACAAAAATAATATATCCTTCACTGTAAGACCTTATCTTAGAAAACTATGAAGAGATCTATCTCCCTAACGTGTGTAATAAAGTTTTTTTACTTGGTAGAAGGTAATATGATTGTTTTTGTAAAGAACCAGTAAGATATTATCCTTCACCTCATTACAAGAGTTCTTCTTGCATATATTCAGGCATGGAATAGGTTTTTAGTAGGATTTATAAAACAAAGAGAGCCTCTTGAGCTTGATCTGTAAGCTATAGTCCAAACTTGACTAGGGTATGACCTATGAACCTTTAAATCAAGATGTTGCTTCCTGAAAATAGGAAAAAATAAAAATGGATAGGTACACAAGAAGATTCAATAAAAATTTTAGGGATTCATTAGTGGAATTCAAAGAAAATCTTAATAGTTCTCCCTAAGACTGTGTATAATAGGGTATATCCTAATTGCTCATATCACTTAACAAAGGAACCAAGGTCCTGTGAGTGAGGTATATTCTTGGAAATTAGAACTTAGAAAGGAGATAATATTGGGTGTATGAATCAATCCTTATTTAATATTGAAAGTGCCTATATTGATATTTATGCATGATAGTCCTATCTCCAAGATGTAGTGGATGGTTTAAGAACCAAATACATAAAGACACCTACAAGGAGATGTACATGAATTAAAAGCCTAATATTTTACAATCATGTTAGGGGTATGTAGAAACAACCAATGGAGGTGTTATAACTTTTGGGTAGAGATAGAACCTTGTTTGTAGTAGTGAACCAAGAACCATTGTTCTCAAGCATTCTTATGGGGAGTTTGCATAGATAAAGAGTTGGCGGTGGAAATACACTTCCATAACAATGTTACTAGTTGGTGTAACATTTTTACGAGATTTTGACATAGGAGGTAAGAAGGGTAAGAGAAAAAGAAAACTAAAAATCAATATTTGACTATTAGGAGATCAGGCCAGGAAATCCCTCAAAGGACAAGGTAAGGGAAGATAATAATAATTCAATATTTTCATTGAAATTCATCATTTTAATAGAATAATTGGTTTGTTTTGGAATAAATGGAGCAGGAAATGAGTGATAGGTAGACTTGAAGATGAATAATGTCAATTTTTGTAATATTTTGAGTATTGGATCTAGTTGAAGAACTACTAAAAACAAAGTCCTAATGAGATGTGAATGAAATCAAATGTTTTGAATTTATGAATATATACAAATGGTATAGGTTCATACATCACATTTTGAATCCCCATATTACATATTTATTTGATTGGATTTGATGTGGTATTATGGTTTTGTAGGTGAAAATAGTTTACGGGTTATGGGTACAACCAATGATCAAGGTGTGACATAAAGGAGACCAATAATGAATACCGGTGAGACTTGTGTGACATTAGAAAAATTAGATTTCTACCACCTTCGTAGTCATAGGAATGTACTCATAGGCTCTAACACCTAGGTGTCTATGACCCGATCTAGGTGCACTAGTCCTGGCCTTATCCGATAGTTTCAAACTTTATAGTGAGCAAAAATGGCACATTTTTTTTTGTCCATCAATTTTGTAGTCCATATCGGTTTGGGAAAATTACAAAATCATATAAGTCTTGCTACTCCTATTACACTTAGGGTTTCATATTTTATTTTATTATTTCTTGTGTTATAGGATATCTAGTAGTTGTACTTCATTTGTTTCTATCGGTTACTCTACGATTAGGGTTTTACATAATCTATATTTTTGTTAATTCATTTGTTGAAACCATCACTCGAACCCAACCTTGCTTCTAGTTGTCTTCTCATATTTTTATCATGGTTGAAACTCATGCACCATATGCTTATGAAGACCTTTATGATCTTAATGCTCATATTTTTGAACATATACAAGATCTAGATATGCTCTTATTCTCTACTTGTGAGGAGGCCACCAATATCGTTGAGCATAGTCACACGCCTTTATTTCCTCATGCATTAGGTGGAGGACCCTTTGCCTTCACTTTCATTGGATATCTTGCTTGTCATCATAAAATTGGGGGAATCACGTTTACTTCTCTTCCCCTCTTAACATCATCAGTGTCTAATATTTTTATTATTACACTTTGTTCTTCATACTTCATATTTATAAGCATCATTACACAAATTCATAAACATTGTATCATCACTACCCTATGATGAACTCTAGGTCCATGGTTCATACTCAATCGCTTTGAGGGTCTAAATCTTAAATAAACCTCACCACATACACTCTATGCTCTGCGCTTCATGATCTATCTTTCTATCATCCATTTTCAAACCATTTTCCAAAGATGCAATCTTGTTTTATGGTTCATTCTTGATTATTTAGGGGTATTTTATAAATGAACCATATCTCATACTCATCTAAATACATTGAGGGGAATACTTCTCCTTTCAACTTCCAATTGTATACTAATCCATCTCACTCATAAATATAATATTTCATATCTTGGTTGATTATACTTACATGTACACTTTGTTTCCCATGCTAGACGAATACTTATTATGTCAATATATTTTGCGTGTTAACTTGGTCTTTAGTTATGATTACGAGACTTCCTATAGATCTTTACATGCAATAATGATGTTTGCAACTATACCTCTTACAAGTTCCACTAAGTCTCCTTGGGGCATCTTCTTTATCATAAATTACATGTGATATTATTTCATGTTATACAACCGCCTACTCTTACTAGTACACTACTTATTCTATTGATACATACACATCTTGACATACTCTTTATATTTCTAACATGCTAATAGGTGATTCATGTCAAGTATTTACTTAGCAGGACTATTTTCCACCATGGTTGTTTGTTACACTTTTCTTGACATTGTTTTCCATTATATTCTATTGTTTGTGGGCTAATCCCTTTTGTCTTGTATGCACACTATATGTTTTTGGTGCTTGGCCATGATTGTATTGTGACATTGTGAGGGATGTCCCGTATCTAAAACCTACTTTTCACGATCTATATTGCCTTATTTTTTACTTGATTGTACATTATTTTATACTTACATACCTACTTTGATTACACTAACACATGTTACTAGCCTTATTGTTTGCATGTGCTTTGGTTTTTACCATGAACATTCCCTTCCTTGTAAGGTATACAATATAGATCAGTTTCAGGTCCTATCTTTTAGACCACATGCTCCTATTAGTGTCACATGCACCCCAAACAACGGGGACATACACGGGTGATTCAGTCACCCCATATAGTAGCTCAGAGATATAGTTGATTTGTATAGTGTAAGAACAAAATAGGCTATAGTTACAGAAATGGTCCAAGATATGACTTGGGTCCTTAATTCAGCGCATAAACTAGTGCCTAGATGTAGACACTAGCACCTAAGTGTTCCTTACCTCTCCTGGACTCCTATGTCCTAGGGAGAACAAAAATACTTTCTCATATAAGCATAGTTTACATGAGTTCACAAATGAATTTCATAGTACATGCACACTCCTCCAACAAGTAGAATGTATTCTTTCTCCATTTCAACTTAGAAAAATATAGACATAACACGGTATAACTCGGAATAAAAAAGTATCACACCATCTACAAGTGATGTATAATCGGGAAACAATCATGGAAAGAGAGTAACAATAAACCTCTCTCCCCAAAAATCTTCTCGCCATGGTGTGAGATTGCCCAAAAACTTCGCACTTGGAATGAGATCACCCAAAAACTCATTCTTGGTGTGAAATCTCCCAAAAACTCTCTCTTGGCATCAAATCACTCAAAAAAATTATTCTTCACAACATGTTCAGAAAATATTTCTATCCTTTTACACTCATGTTCATCAGTGCACACTTTCCTTTCACTACTTGTACACACTTTTACATACTTGTAAAAAGTTTTCATAATGCATGACTTTGATTACTCTTTCACTATTCTTTTGCATGTACACCATTAATAAAAAACAATAATCCACCCTAAATTAAGCACAATAATAGGTATAACATAGTACAACACAATATGCTTCACCCCTAACGTCACTTCCTCTTTTTAGCTTCCACGTTTCATTTTTTATCACTCTAAATTTTCACTTCTCTTGTTGGGACATTATCGCCATCACATTCTACATAGTTATCAAGTACATATCTATTATCAACTTTATATTATTTATTATTCACCCAAATACATAAATTGGGGAAAATATAGACATTACATCATGTACCTAGGTACATTTCTAGGTCCTAGAAGCATACTTGCATTCATATGATGCCTATGCGAGAAAACTAATACTTGACAACTATATTTGGCCTCTTTGCTTTGTTTCTTCTATTATTTCTTTTATTTTACACCCTATATCCCATCAAGTACTTCACTTATATTTTATGGCTTGAGACACTATCACCCACCTAGAAACCAACACCTTGAATCCCTCATCCCCTATAGGTTCTCTTAACCTCTTTCCACCTCACTCTCTCTTTTTGGGATTATTTTATGTTTTAGGCATCTTATTTTTTATGGTTCGAACTTCTCTTTTCAATTAAAAAATTCAACAAAGTGAATCATATAAATACAAAGCTATGTGACCAAAATAAGGGATAAAACTCTAAGCATCTATTATCTTCACTGAGTTTGCATCGAAGGCATCTAAGAGAACTAAACGCATCCATATAACATCCATTAAAGGGACAAGGTATTGCATTTTATGCATACAATACATAGGAAGGGGAAGTTCATTATTCCATCCACACATCTATTTACATCGCTACATCTAGCAACTTCCCATTATCAAGTGCACTTGCAAAAGGGGATTCTAGGGAACGATTAATTTACACATTGACAAGAAGCGCATTGAGTCGAGATGTAGTGTAGTGCTCGGTCATAGGTTCACTTAGTCGAGCGACCATTGGGGTTAATCCCACTACCCATATTGCATCTTTCTTTTTTGGATTTGATGTCATATTTTGGGTTTAGCACGTAAATATTTATTTTATAGGTTACTGGTACATCCAAAGCCAATCAAGGTGCAATATACAAGTGACAAAAATGACTACCAGCGACACTTGTGTAACAACATAAAAATCATATTTTTACCACCTACATAGTCATGAGAACCCAATATAAAAGTACAAAGTGCCGGTGCCCCTAACAGTCTACGCGCCCTAGTCCGGCCTTATCCGAAAGTTCTAGATTTTACAATACTTAATAAAGACAATTTACTTTATGTCCATCAGTTTTTGAGTCCATATTATTACCAGAAAAAATGTGAAATTAGATAAGTCTTTTAATCTCTCTCTTTCACTTAGGATTTCGTATTTTATTTTCTTATTTCCTATGTCATAGTGTATCTAGTAGTTGTACCTCTTTTTTTTCTATAACTTAATCTACAATTAGGGTTTAACATAAACTCTATTTATTGTTAATTCAGAGACCACCCTACGATTCTGAGGTAAGTTCTCTAACCATCTTTGTCATTTTGTATAAATTAGTTCACACTTAATTTCCATTCCCCATTTCTCTATGTTATCTCAAAGTATTACAAGTAGATTGATGCTAGTTAGCATAGTGCTCTTATTCGATCATCACCTTAGCTTTCCTTCAATCTCATTTTAGTCATATTGTTCATGTTCTCCTTATCTATCATTGATCTATAGCTCTTTTCACCCATATACTAATATATCACTAGATTACTCACCTTTATTTGATTTGTAGGCCTTGGAAATCCTAGGTTAACCTAGTGCAAAGACTACTACCCTCTAGATATGTGACCCTATTGCTTTTTGTAACCCCTTTAAATATATCCAATGTGTGATAGTTTATGTTTTCTCTCTTATATGATGCCTTGATACCATTGTAGAATGGAATAATTAGGAATTCAAATTATTAAGACACATTTCTAGCCTTCCAACCATTT
Source organism: Taxus wallichiana var. yunnanensis (assembly GCA_018340775.1). Taxonomy (NCBI): domain Eukaryota; kingdom Viridiplantae; phylum Streptophyta; class Pinopsida; order Cupressales; family Taxaceae; genus Taxus; species Taxus wallichiana. Next base: position 86,309,449 of record CM031242.1, on the reverse strand, counting down.
CTAGTGAACTTAACGTGAATTGAACATGCGAACTTATTATCAAGAATTACTTGTTAAAATCATTCATCTTCAATCTTGATCCCATCCCGGAAGAAACAAAATCATAAAATCCCTAAGAATATATCGACATAGACACCATATCTTAGGGAAAATTTTATCTATTTTTGTAACATTTTCCTTCAAAAACCTTTGGCCTCTATGTAAACTCTATTTCCTGACTGATCCATTTTGCATCTATTTTTACATTTCTTAGACACCTTTGGCATTTTTTCAATCTTTTGGGTAGGGCCGATTCTTTCTGTACCTATGTGTATGTCTCCTAACACCATAGACTCTGTGTAAACATTCAACAACATTGATTGTGTTTGAAACATATATTTCTAGAACCTTGTTTTAGCCTCGAAATTTTAAATATGTCACATTTAAGGATATTTTTGGCACAAATGAACCCCATGAAATTATCCATGGGATATTTGTTTATTGCTAAATTTCCTCTTCATGATCCTAAATGCTCTATTTTGTGTATTAAAATCAATAACCTTCCTAGTCACTTCAATATCACTTGTGAAACTTTGTTGTTCCAACCATGTCCCTATGATCGGTTAGAACATGTTCACTTAGTATAATATAATGTGGTTGAGGTTAATCTAGAGATTTGGACAACTTTTCGTAAATAAAAAGTAATAATAATCTTTGTATTTTATCAACCAGTGCATTTGGCTATTATATAGCCATTACAATAGAAAATAGCTTCCTACTAAATAGGAAGAAATAATAATGATTAACCCGTTAATAGATCTACGGGTATAACCAAACTCAAAAAATAATTTATGTGGGTTGTTATTACTAACAACCATCCACACATAATATTATCAAGCCACATAATGTTATCACTAAAAATATTATCCCAACATTCCCCCTTGAAATACGAACATGGGAGAAAAATAATCCCACTTCTTATGCAGACTTGTCGCCCGTGCGTTCTCATGATCTTGGCTCATTGATGGTTTTGCAAATTGACCAACGACCACGGTATGAACCCTTATTCATATGAAATTAACCCCTGTTCATTTGAAATTAACCCTTGTTCACTATACAAACCCCTGTTAAAAAAATGAACCCCTATCCATAAAAAAGGAACCCCTAGTAATCCTCTTCAAAAATCATGACAATGATTTTTCTCTCGTGCTTTCATTTTTTCACTATATCTTCACATCAAGAAAGTACATAAGAATCTTCTTGCTTTATCGGGAACATATTGAAAAATGAATAAAAGAGATACACTTCAAATTAAAAAAAAAACATGAAACAAAATTCCACAACCTCATTTTGTGGCCCTGTCGCTTGCAGCTAGCGAGAGGTCGTTGTTTTTCCTCCATCCTCATGTGCCTCCATCCTCCAGTGAATGATGTTGCTTACTCAACAAATATGATCATGTCACTCAATTGTTTCCACATTGTGATTATTATTTTCTTCCCTCCTGCAATGTGAAACACTTTATTTTTGGACGTCGGGTAACATCGAAAATGCATCCACGAGGTAATTTTTATTTTATTTTCACGAGTTTTGACTCACAAAAAAACCTTATGGTTTGACTAACCATACAACACTTTTGACTTGGACAAGAGAACTTGACTAGATAAATGTCCTAAAATCACCTATTTAATTAACTTGACAATACAATGACACTTGTATACGACTCAAGGAATACTAGATTCTAGTGGAGTACAACAATTCAAATGGTAAACACACACTTAGATATTCAATCCTAAACTCCTAGTAAAATCATAATTATTACGTAAGACACATACAACACTATAAACGTTGAGAAATAACTTATAAAAAAACACACAACCTGACAATAAGCTCCAAAAATATTAACGATGTCTACTAAATATAATATCATGCTGATGCAATTTAAATCACATGTATGACAAACTTGATGTTAACTCACTACTGAGATGACATGCCTGACCATATCACGGTTGGAATTTGTTATTGACTACTGCATGACCATAAAACTGATGAACCTCCGAACAACAACTATGATCTAAAAAATGAATTCCTTGGAGCGTAGATCAAGGAAACAATATTGGGTTGAATGTACATTGGTGCACCAAGTATCTGGCAACGTGGATAAGAAATTTGAATGTCCTAACCATTGACAGACGTCGGCAGGTTATCACGTTATGCATCTCGATCAAGAGAATATTTTAGCACTTGAAATAAATAGAAACACAAGTCTCCACGTCTACAGCATAACAAAGCGTCGGTGGTTGTGTGTAATGGAGAGCTATAGGGGACATTGACGCGGAAATATGAGTTACCATGACATAATTCAAGAGGAATTAGAATGGTTCTTTATGCCAACTGCAAGCTTGAATACCAAGCTCTATGTGAAGCAAAAGTGCAGAACAATATCTGAATAAATTGGTCAGACCTATATGCAGTTCTATTACAATGCATGTGTACATATCACCAGCCCGCCTGTGAGAAATACCATAAATGACTCCTTTACACAATCCTGGAAAAACATATGACAGGTAGTAAAGAACAAAAGTCGCCCCCAAATAATTTACTTTCCCATCACAGATATAAGATCGCCGATTTGCTGATGTTCCTCTTCTATCATCCTTTCATAGTTTTGAAGGTTAGAAGATCTCCTTGTTAAAACTAAATGATTGGACATCATAGAATATGGATCTATTCATGCATCAAGTCTAGCGGTTGTCTGAGATAAATGAGAAGTAGCTTTTTCAATAGAGAATTTTGCCGATCCTCAACCACGTGAGACACCCAAGATCGCAGACATACCCAATAGAATGCAAAACAAATAAAACTAAATGTTGAACTTATCGAATCCCAAAACTGACTGTAAATTTTTATAAACCAAACTTTCAAATGTAATCCATATTCGGGCAACCACAAATACCAATAGAATTTTCCGTCAACAAATACTCAGGACCTCGACATGCTCTTGATACCAAATCTAGAGATTTGGATTGTTGTTCCTAAATACAAAGTAATAATAATCATTGTATTTATTCAACCAGTGCATTTGGCTATTACATAGCCATTACAATAGAAAATAGCTTCCTACTAAATAGGAAGAAATAATAACAATTAACTCGTTAATAGATCTACAGGCATAACCAAACTCAACAAATTATAAACCCACATAATGTTAGCACTAAACCAATATTTTATTTTCGAACGGTTGAAAAAATAGATCCTAGATCCATTATTAATAATATCAATAACAATGAACTCGAGAACTACTCTTTTGGATTGAAGCTCTGTGTTGATTCCCCGATAGGTAGTGAGGACACTTAATTGTATCCTTTTGGAGAGATGGCAAGCCTCTCATCATGTTATATCAACGAAGTGTTTTGAGATATTTTAAAATGATTTGACTAAGTCTTTGACGCCACAATTGTGTTGAGGAAGAATTCTTAGAAACAAGTTCCTTACCATCTTTGAGGATAAAGTCAAGCTGGAACATATGTCCCACATTAGAGGATTTTACAACAATTTTTAGCCTCTCTATTTGTCTCGAATCAAACCTAGTTTCTTACCGGAATTACTATTAAAGTTAATCTTCATATTATGATCTAGAAGGTGACTAACTAATAGTAGGTTATTTGTTAACCGAGTGACAAATAACACATCTCATAATCTAAAAATTCATAAACAAAGAGGTACAAAAATATTCCCAATTCCTTCTACAAAGTGTAAGAAGAGTCATCACCTAGTGAAACATAGTTTTTGAAGGTGTGTCCCTTATGGTATTAAACCGGTCTCTGTAGCCAATCATGCAACAAGCCGATCCATTAACAAATCTAGAAAGGGAAACAACAAGCTAACAACCTGTTTGAATCCAATCCAAACCTCACTAGGATCGGTCTATTTAATACACCAATGACCTACATTCTATGGAGGTGGCGAGCAAACAAAAGAAATAGCGGTGAGGAATATCAAGCATGTAGTCGCTTTATACAAACATAAAGTGCCAATAAAAATCAAAAGGGAGGTGATAAAAAAAGAAGCGAACAAAACACTCTAAAAGTTGTCTTGATCCATTTTATTATGAGGAAACCCTAATCTGACATCCTCTAAGTGACTGCCAAGTGGCTCAATAGCTTGAAGACACCTCTACTTGTTTTAAAAAGTCAACATTCATTTATCTTTAATTATATTGTTCTCCATTTTCATGTTACATGGGCTATAAGCGTTACGAAGTGGCTAATGGTGAGTTGATAAGACATTGGGTGTGGGAAGGTTAGGCTTTTGACCCCCTAGAACCATTAATTTTTTAAAATATTTGAATTTGGCATAGTTTTAGTGGAAATTGCCAAACGTAGTAGCAGATATAGTGGAGAAAATCTTATTAAGCCACTTAGTCGAACTAAACCTCCTATTAAATGTAGAGGAGAAAACCCTATTTTTGTGTAAAAAAATATCCCATTTTGTATAAAAACAAATTTGAGCAAATTTTGTAAAAGGAGGGGCATCTTAAATTGCATTTTTATTTGTATTTTTGTGGTTTTTGCACGGTGAGTTGTTTCGAGCTCTGGAGGCCATCAATGCCTCATAAAAAACTTGCATGTCAATCATATATTTTATTAGATTCTAATAATTTGCAGGTTATCATATTCAACTGAAAACATTGTAATTGATAAAAAATGGCAAAGATTTGAAAATAAAAAAGTGAAATTTGGTTCTTTTAATACTCACAAGATCTTTGGATCTCTTTCGCGACATTTGGTATATATTGTTCCTTTGGGAAGCACTTACCAATAAATTCATCATGACTACTACTACACTTAACCCTTGATATAGTTGTAATAACATCATATAGAAATTGTCCTTATGAATCAATGGGGAGAAATAAGGACACACACGCATACACTTTGTTTCCTCCCATCCATCTATGAACAATTGGATGACATAAATATGGACACCTGAAATTATCCGAATACATAGCGAAGTTATGTGTGCATATGGGGATATTTATTTGAACCAAAGTGTCAATAATCACATAGACCCCTTTCAATATTGCCTTGGTACCATGTATCAAATTATTTCACATAGGTTAACAATTCTTTCACACACCATCGGACATATCAAAAGGGAAACCTTCTTCCATGTACCAATAGGTATATCAAAAGGGCATGTATATAGAAAGGTTTCTTATATCAAAATGATGGTATATAGATTGGGAGACCTTATACTTGGAATGATAAGAGCCTTAACCTTTGTTAGTAAATTTAAAAATGGGCACCAATACCCCTAAGTTATTTCTTTAAGATTCATATCTCATAAGAGAAGATAATTATGCTTCATTGAAGACTAAGATCATAACATAACTTGAGTTTGAAGATATTTTTCCTATCTTGAATGGTTCCATAACTAGATCACCAAATGTTGTAGCCTAACAAAGACAATTTTACAAGGCCAATCAGAAGGCCAAAGTCATAATATTTTTTACATTGTCTAATGACGTTCAACCCCGCATTCAAGATGCCAAAACAACCAAATAAGCGTGGGATAAGTTTAACAATGAGTATGAGGCAAAAACTAAGAACACAATATTGAATTTTCGAGAGTAAGTTACATCGAAATTCAAACAAAAAAAGAAAGTGGAATCTTTCTCGAGGAGAGTTATAGAATTGAGTGCTTCACTTCTATCCCGGGAGAGGAGGTTACTGATACAACTCTTGTTCCCATTATTTTGAGAGCATTGCCTCCTTCTTACCTAATTTTTGTGACGACACTAAAATTTTCAGATCAGACAGTTACTTTTGACAAGTTAGTGAATCTACTGCAACAAGAAGAAGCAATATACAATAAAGATGATGAAGAGAAGTAGGCACTATCTTCTCATCATAAATCAAAAGACAAATCTCAATCTTCTTAAAAGTCCCAAAAACAACATCAACAACGGGACAAAAACAATAAGAAATTTCCTATCTGTAAAAGAGGACATGAGTTGAAGTATTATTGGTTTAACTCATATAAGAAAGGTTAATCTAGAAATTTTGGACCTAAAAATCGACAATCTCATCAAGGACGGCCATATTACAAGCAAGGCGGTAAGAAGGGAACTAGTAATGTAGCATTTGAGTAAGGAGATAATAAAAAAATGAAAAATTCATGTACACTACTCATTCCAAAGTAAACCATCCATGTCATCTAGTGTTGTTTGGTATTTTGATTTAGGATCCACTTGACACATGACCATGTAGAATCTTTGGTTTAATACCATGGGAGAAACACCTTCAAAAACATCTTTCATTAGGCAATCACTCTTCTTACACTTTGTACAAGGAATTAGGATAATTTCTCTACCTCTTTGTTCATGGAATTGTATATTATCATATGTTTTATATGTCCTGAGTTAACAAATAATTTACTATCGGTTATTCAACCTCTAGATCATAATTTGAAGACTAAATTTGATAGTTAATATGGTAAGAAAGTATGTTTGATTCAAGACAAATCAAGAGGCTCGAAAATTGTTACAAAAGCCTCCAATGTGGGACGTATGTTCCATCTTGACTTTATCCATAGGGATGATCAAGCACTTATGGCTAAGAATTATTCCTCAACATAGTTGTGGCATCAGAGACTTGGTCACATCATTCTCAAATATCTCAAAACACTTCAACAGTATAACATGGTGAGAGGCTTTCCATCTCTCTAACACGATATATATAAGTGTCCTCACTGCCTAGTAGGTAAACAACACATAGATTCATTCTAGAAGAGTACTTCTCAAGCTCCTGGTAAGCTTGATTTAGTTCTTATCGATATTTTTAGTCCGATGCAACATACTCATTCTAGATTACAGTATTTAATGTTATGTGTTGATTATTATTCAATAAAAAGTGGATATTTTATCTTCGTAAGAAAATTGAAGCTTTTGAGAAATTCAAAAATTTCAAAGTGGCTATGGAGAATGAGACTCGATCATCATATCGATCTCTTGGCTTAGATCGAGGGGGAATTCACCGAATGAGTTCAAATCCTACCTTCAAGCTCACGAGATTCGTTGACATATTACTCCTCCACACATAACGCAAAAAAATGGTGTTATTTAGAGAAGAAACCATACTATCATGGAGATGGTACCTTACATGATTGATGATTCTAGACTAGTGAGGAAGTTCTAGGATGGATGAGAAAATACATTAGTTTATTTTCTTGATAGAGTTCCTAAAGATTCTCTTCGTGGAGTAACACCACATAAAGCATGGTCAAAGTGGAAACCATCCATTGTACACCTCAAAGTGTCCAGGTGTAATGTTAGTGTGCACATACCCGGGAAGAACAAAAAGAAGTTGGAGATGAAATCTCAAAACTCATCTTCATTGGTTACAGTGAAGAGGCTCTTGGGTATAGATTGATGGATCGAAGAACAAGAAATTCTATACTGTAGAGATGATAAATTATTTGACAAAAATGAAGTGAGTCTTTATCTCCAGACTCACCGATATATATATTTCACCTGTTATGAAAAATGAAGTTGATGTTCAAGTTGATGATGATAGTGATGACGGGGATGATGGTGATGATCGAGATAGGACCACAACCCATGAGAGAAGTACAACGTATGCCCAAGTGGTATACTAATATGATACCATATGCAAAATTAGATGATCCACCGAGATACATCCATTGTTGGGCCTCAATGTATTCGCTAAGTGCCAAAGGGTGTATGCACGTGTGATGCCACGAAGAGGATGGGAACGTGGGGAAAAGTGTGTACGAAAGGGTTTAAGAAGGTTTTATGAGGAACTATGGCTCGTGTGTAAGGAAACACAATAGGATGTGAGTACTTAGCCATATTCAGCGTTCTAAAGGGACTCAAGGAAAAATGTGACCCGATTAGGCGTACTAAGTGGATAAGGTCCCATCCTTGAGGCTTGGTGGTCAAGGAAAGAATATTCCATGCATGGAAGGTTCCCAAAAGATGTCAATACAAAGAATCGAGATCTCGGAATAGGATTATCATGATCCATTGGAGGACTACCTGGACACTTGGCATGTGATTCGCTTCTGAAGGAAGGAATGGACGTGAGTGCTAAACCTATATATAGAGATGCTCGGGTAGATGAAGAGTCAGTCAAGAACGAGAGAAGAATCATGACCATCATAGAGAGGATGGAAAGAAAATCTCTGCAGAAAATATTAGGAGGTTCTAGGAGCTGGGGTTCTCATTAGAGGATTGTAGGAATGTTATCATGTCTAAGGGGATGGGTCTGCAAGATTTTTGTAATAAGGGAAGCATAGCTAGGACTTCTGATACATGAGTCAAATCCCTATTTTGATACATTTTGTCATTATGACCCTTTTGAATGTAATGTGGTTACTAAAATTATAATCAATATGAATATATGACTCTATTTTAAATATTTGGCTCATGGGTGCAAACCCTAATGTCTTTTCTTTATGTTAAGAATCAGATTTGTTCTTTGTATGATGTTTCTCTTGTTATCTGAATGGGTATATTGATGTAATAACTCATCCTATGCTTTCAGAATGAATGCATGAACATTTAATTTTCTACATCTAGTCTTTCATTAATGGCATCAACTTCTCCCAATTCTCACATAAAGGAGGAGCTTCGTGTCGTGCGTGCCTTGGGTGAGAACACAAAACCCACTAGGTGATAGAACAACATGCATGGGACTAAAAATTTAGTGGGTGGATAGAAAAATGACTACATCTTGGTTCAAAGTAGCTAGGAAATCTTTTGAAAGCTACTATGAGAGTGATACGTGATGACATAGTGCTTGACCACTGGATAGTGTTGAGCCATGGTTAAAGAGCATGGAGGATGGTTTTTCTCAGATATTTAGTATTGGACCTCAGTTTGATGCATGTAAATGGGTAGAATAACATCCATATTATTAGATGTGTGAGACCTTCTTTTGCTTCTTTACAAGATACAATTGTATTAATGGATTTCTATGTATGCATATAGATGAAGCGATTCTTATAGATCTCGCATTTTGTCCCAAGAAGAATATCGAGGCTACATGATGTTGATCTGACTTGGACACATATTGTTAATAATTGGTGGAAGAGAGTTGATGAGTTATAATCTGGAATACACTATTTCTATGTATTCTTGTTCCGAGGTTCTTTGAGTTTGAGTTCTTAAGGGAGCCTAGAGGATCATTCTTGTGCCCTATCCCTTTAGCTATGAAGATCCCGATCATTTCCCGAGCTTAGAAGCATTCCCTATGGCTAGATAAGATTCTCTAAGCATTGGGCAAGGAAGCTAGGGTGGAGGAAGATGGCATACATTTTTACTAAAAAGAAAGAGAGGAGAGACGACTCAAGTATAACAAAGCATGTGATAGGGAGTTGGGTAGACAACACGAGGTTTTGAGAGTGATGGATTTATGGAGGTAGACATTACAGGAAATAATTAAGGTTCACATGGAGGACATGGAGCCTAAACAACCTATTCTAAGAGTGGAAGAGATATCCCTTCGAGTTTCGATGAGAGTTCATCACTTAGGAAAGGATATCCATTGATGCACATCCGAATCCATCAGTGACCAAACCCTAGCACATAGTTGGTATCGGTGGGATTGGTGATCTATGCCTAGGATATATAATGTTTCATTTCAAACATCTATGGCTACACAATCATTTCCTTTGTATGGAGAAATATTTTCTAGAATGACATTTGGGAAAAGTGCGAGTATGAAAATCTTGGGTATCATGTCTAGCAGTAATGTAAGACACACATCTGGTAGTGGTGCAGTATCACAAACTATTGACATGCAATTTAGTGGGACATTGGGAGCATTAGGCATGACCACTTTAGACCCCTTCCCAGCCTATAAGAGGTAGATCTAGAAGACTTGGTGGACACAGGCGGATCTCGGTGGATTAGGAGGTTTAGGATCCTGGTGGATCTAATGGCTCTAGTAGGGAGGAAACACCAGAGGGAATCAAGGTTCTAGATCAGGTGGACAAGGGCCTCAACCACCTCAACAAGTGTTTTTGAGATGTCTTTTCCCTACAAGACTACAAGGGTGTTGAGGATGCTACAGATCATGTACACAAGTGTGAATTGCTATGGCACACAAAGGGGATCACTATCCCGAGTGAAAGGAAATTCAATTTTCAACGATGTTGAAGGACGTGCACATAGTTGATATCGAAAGTATGACCCCCATTAGGAAATAGTGGATTACACTGCGTTGAGGAATGCCTTCTTGGCTGAATTCCATATCCTAGAGTTTAAATAAATGAGAAGTAGCATGTTGAAGAAGATCTAGCAGGAATGGTGGAGAGTGTGTAGGAGTATGACGTGCATTTCAAGACTCTCTCATTAATTCTATCCTATGATAGTCACGCCTCTAAGTATGCTTAGTGGATTGTTGGAGGATTGATATGACCATTTAGGAGGTGCTTTCACACAAGACTTTCAAAACCCGCGTAAGGCCTTAAAGGCTTCCGTACACTCTAAGGACATTGGAAGCATTGATACCAATGTTAGCCCCTTCCTTGAGGCTTAAATTTCCACAATGGTGAAGTATTTGGAGAAGCTATCTGCAAACTCGACATATAAGACTCGCAGTGGTCTATGGTACACAGATTGTGAGGTAGAGGGGCATATACAGAACATTTTCCTTAGAAGATCGGTACGCATCATGGTAGTGCACTGTGAAATATCCCACGAGAGATCATGATACAAGTAGATGCCCCTCTTTGCAGCATGTGCTCCATAAGAATGTGTCATGTTATTGCAAGATAAATACCTCTACTACCCATGACACCAAGTATTGTAGATTGATTGATCATATACATATACCGACATCATTGATATTGGTGTGTAGACTAGACTAGCCTCGTGAATAATTCCAAATAAAATGGTCATCACTTTGAGGGGTGCGCGGATGGTGGGGCATGTAGAAGATATTTTGAGGAGGATTTTAGGGTCTTGGTAACCACAGAGGAAGAAGTGAGTTCCCACGTGGGACATGTTACAACTATGGATCAATGGAGCACTACAAGCTCAAGTGCTCGATTTTCTATAATGCTTATGGTGCGAGTAAAGAAGCACAACTTTTAGGAGTTCCTAGATTTATTTGAGCACATGATCCAAAAACACAAGAAAGACAAAGATGACAAGATGGTAATATTGAGGAAGGCTGATTCACAATAGATGCCAAGAGAGGCACGCGAGTTAGTAATAGAACCGGTACTAGATACGACACATGATGAGGCTACACTCGCAAGGGAATTACCAAGGAAAAGACAACTTTTTGATATAAGAGAGGTGGTGTATGAAAAATATCTATACCTTACTCATCAAGAGGAGGTGTATCAAGAAACCATTGATGTGAATCGAGTCTTCAGGAGAGATTACATTCTGAAAGAATAGTCAAGGTAGTTAGAACAAAGGAAGAATGTTGAGGCACCATAGAAGGATATGGATGAGGTTAGATAAATATGTATCATATTGAGGTAAGAGAATATCATTCCCTTCCTAAGAGAGTGGTTACGGGAGAAAGTACTTTTCTTTGGAGAAGGGCGCGAGAGGTAGGTTTTCCATGCCAACCTCCCTCCCCACAGCCTTGATTATGAAAAGGAGATTACCTTTAATTTTTTGTAAATGGATGGTTTTTGAGCAATATTTTTATTGACACAAAAAGTGCGCGAGTCAATGTTCTCACCTTAGACACATGGAATAAAATGGGAAGGCCCTCATTATAGCCATCCTTGAATTTGTTGTATATGGTTAACATGACAAAGGTGATGCCCATTGGTGTCTTGAAGGATGCTTATATTACTATCTAAGGGGAAATGTTCGTTGGGGATTTCAAAGTCTTGGTGCTAGCTTAGGCGAGATAACTTTTCAACGCTACTGGGAACCTCTAGTGTTATAAGAATAATGTTGACCTAAGGTTCAATAAGGGATACATAAGTTTTTAAAACAAGGAGGAGTAGGTCATCATCCCTTAACCGGGAAAATGACGACCATATACTTATCCTTTGGGAGAAGAAATTATCGACAGGATCTATATGCGCTCTATCAGGGACCTTGAGGTGATTCACCCTAAAAAGGGAGTTATCTAGTTGAAATATGCTTAGTCCATAAGTGATAAAAATAGTGTGGCATGTGAAAATTTGTTGCATGGGACATATGAATTAATTGGGTGCCAACTAAGAGGCTTTCCGAAAAGGGCAAAACGGCACACTCAGTCAAGCGCTTGTGAAGGAAGAATTTGCCAAGTTACTCCGGAGGGGCTAACCCTGATGATTTCTTACAAGAAATGGAGGATCAATGGAGGAATGAGGTAGAAAAATAAGGATTCTAAGCTATAACTTGCTTGGGATAGTAACATGCTAGTGGGTGACCCATTTTGATATCCTTCTAGAGTGGCATGAGGTGAGAATCACATTTTCTGTAAGGTTCTCCTGAGGCAATGGACCCACTACAATATGAGACTACCATGGGAAGGAACTCACCTCATTTCACATCCAAGCATGTGAGAAATCATGGATGGGAGGCATGGAGGCCTTACCACCTTCCTTATAGGTGTATAAGTTTTATTCTACCTTACAAATATGCATGCGTGCATGGTACATTCACTTAGAGATGCTCTGCTAGAAAGGAATTGGTAGGAGCTAATGGCTGATATCCTTCAAGATTTCGAGTACCAGAGTACTAAACCATAATTGGATAAGGATTTGCAAATTTTCAAGCACCTTATGATGGGAGATAGTTCTATGGTGGAGAGTAGGCTATAGGAAGCTGTTTGGTGAACTTGGTTTATATATGTGCTTTGATGAAGAAGAATAAGAAGAGATGGAGCTTGAGCGCCCATGCATGGAGAAGGAAAAGGGAAATATGGTCTATGTAATAGATGGAAAAGAGACGGAGAGTTTGGATTTTAACCATACTAAATGTACGTGTGAAGTTATTGATAGTGTTGATAACCAAGCACATGCCTACCATGATCCCCTAAAAAAAATGTTAACATTGGTACGGAGGTTGAACCTAAGGGGGCCACTATTTGAGACTATTGGCCAAAGAAGGAAGTCTCAAAGATTATTGATTTATCACGTGAGTTTCAAGATTTATTCCCACGTGGAAACCAAGAGCTTAAAGGCATTCACCACTCCTTGGGGGAGATGAAGATCAAATTAAAAGAAGAGGCACACCTGATTACAAAAAGGCCTTATCGATGAACCTGAATCTTCGAGTTAAGGTCAAAGAAGAGATAGACAAGATGATAGCATATAGCATCATTAAAGATGTGGAGGAATCATAATGGGTAATGCCCATGGTCATCAGTACTAAGAAGGATGGAAGGATAAGGATCTATGTTGACTACATGGACTTAAATGCAGAATTTGTAATTGATCCTTTTCTAACCACCTTCATTGAGGAGATCCTAGAAGGAGTGGTTGGGTGTGAAATCTATTCCTCCATGGATTGATTCTCAGGATACCATCAAGTTATAATTTCTAAAGAAGACCAAGAGAAGACAAATTTCTCTACTGAGTCCATGGGTAATGTTTTCCTATATAGTCATGCCTTTTGCACTAAAGAACGCGTAGACTTTGTTTTCATGCATAGTGGTCAAGGCATTTCACAATTTCATGCATAAGTTTCTACAATTCTACCTTAATGATTAGACAATGTATGGATTAGTAAAATACCATTGTGATAATTTGAGGCCGATGTTTAAAAGATGTCAAGCATTTGAGGATATCCCTCAACATTAAGAAAAGTTTCTTTGCTTCTCATTTTGGGACTCTCTTGGGGCATATCATATTCAAAGAAGGTTTGTTGGTGGATCTCGCCATGGTCATTGTTATTGTGGGGTTAGGGGAGCCTACTATTTAGAGTGCAAGTGTTTAGATTCCTTGGGTATATGAGATACTATAGGAATTTTATCAAGGGATATGCTAAAATCACCGTGCCATTAGAGAAGCTACTAAAACACAAGAGTGAATTTCATTAGTGAGAGGCGTGATAGACAACGCGTTTGAAAAATTGAAGAATAAGCTTTTTATTATGTCAATATTACAGTTTACCTCTTGGGATAAGCCTTTCCATGTGCATGTTGATGCCTTAGGAAAAACCATTGGAGCAATATTAGCACATCCGGAGAAGGGATTGTTGATCATCCCCTTTGTTTTGCAAGTAGGAAGTTGACACCAGAAAAATAAAATTACACCACTACTGAGTGTGAAGCACTTTCGATGATCTATGCACTACATAAGTTTAGTAAGTATCTATGGGAAAACCCCTTCATATTTTACACTCGATTACATGGCCTTGAAGTACTTCATGAACAAGCCCAGTTTACATGGGAGCATATATTAGTGGGTCTTGTTATTTCGGGAGTTTGAGTTTGATTATTGTGAAACCAGGAAAGAGTAACTCAAAGTGCACGATCATTTATCAAAGATTAACTTAGGGGAGGACATATAGAACATTTAAGATGTTATTCTAGATGCGTAAATATTTATGTTGCATCACTCGCCATATGAATTAGAATATATTGTTGTGTTTTTCAAAACAAGTATGGTGACAGAAAGAATGAAAGCCTTGGAAAGAAAGCAGTTAGCTATACACACCACACCATACATGCTAATTAGTGGGGACATATACAAGTTATTTCATGATGAGGTTCTATGTCGATGTGTGTTAAAACATGATCACATTGCGATAATGGAAGAAGAACATGGTGGGATTTTAGGAGGGCACTATGGAGGAAATTTCACCATGCGAGAAGATTCCACTTACAGGGCTTTAGTGGGAAAACATATACAAGGATGTTACTAAATTTTGCAAGGCCTATGACCATTGCCAGTGCCTTGAAAAGCCAGGAAAAAGGGATGAGATACCCATACGACCTTTTGTTAGTGCAAAACCATTTGAAAAATGGGTAATTGATTTTGTAGGACCAATTTCACCCACTACGCAAAGGACTGGTTCGCACTATATCATCAATTGCACTCATTACTTAATAAGTTAGGGGGATGTAGCACCTACGAGGGGGTGTAAAACAACGATGGCTACTAGACTCTTATGGGAGAACATAATCAGTAGGTATGGATGTCCTTTAAGCTTGATTAGTGATAGGGGTACACATTTTTTGAATGAAACAGTTAGGATTTTGTTGGTTGAGTTCATGGTGGCCCATCATAAGACTACTCCATACCACCCTCAAGCTAATTGAATTGTTGAGGTGTTTAACAAAAATTTTAAGCCACAAACTAACCAATATTTATGATGTGGGAAGAAAATATTGGGATGACAAGGTATCAACCATCCTATGGGCATATATGACAACTTACAAGAGGTTAAACAAGGCCACACCATTTCAATTGGTGTTTGGTGTGGAGATTTATTTTCTAGTTGAATTCATGTTACCATCACTCTATATTACATGCATGGGAGGGTTAGCTAATGAACAAGACATTCAATAACACATAGAGAATTTAATGCAGCTAGATGAAAGATGATCACTTGATAGATAGAGTTAGAATATTGAAAGGGAACCAAAAAAAGCATTGCATTATCACCATATTAAAAACAAGCAATTTTAGGTTAGGAAGATGGTTTTGTTATATGATTCCAAGTTTCTACGCCATCTTGTGAAACTAAAATTCCATTGGTTGGGCCCATACATCATCTTGTACATCCTTGATTAGGGAACATGCTGAACAAGCACTAGATGGGACGAGGTTACCAAGTCATTTAAATGGGAGTAGGTGAAGCCCTACTATAAATAAGTCTTCCTTATGTTTGTAATAAGGTAATATTTTCATTTAACATAGGATTTCATTTTATGCATTTATTTTCCTTGTGTTTCCCTTTCTCGTTGTTTATTCTCTTTTTTTTTTTTTTGTTTTTACACCTTTTTTACTAGTAGCCACTTATTATTTTCAAAAGGTTGTGTATGCGTAGAGGGCCATACATCTATTTTTTTGTGGGCTAGAGAAGATACAAAGTGAAATAAAATTTGGTAGTGGAAGTTGTGTTTCGATGGCTGGATTGAAGGATAAAAAGTGTGTAAGGTAGGAGAGCATGCATGGAAAATTTGGATGAAGAATTTTTGTGTCAAGATAGTTTTACAATGACCACGTACAAAGAATGAAAAGTGCATTGAAAAGATGAGGTAGGTGAGGGAAAAAATCAGGTAGAGGGCAGAAGAAGTGCCTTCGGCACTACAAGTGCGCACATAAGAGTCTTCAACCAGTAACTCTTTTTACACACCGAGAAGGTTGTAAGTATTTTTTTGCATAGGATTAGGTGCATGGGAAAAATCACTTAAGATCAGATTTGGTGGAGAAAGCCACATTTAATGCTAAGTACATTGGTAGGTGGCATAACATTTATTATGAGAAAGAAGAAAAATCTATAAGTAGAATGTCAGACACATTATTGTTTACGTTACTATTATGATATTGAAGAACTCTTGTGAAATAGGGAATTTGCAAAGAAATATTAGTTTGAAGGAGGAATTGTGAAAATCTAAGTGTGTGACTAGTTTTATTTTTGAATTAGAGTGGAAGGAGTAGATGAGTGTAGGGAAGAACGGTTTAGAAGAGTACACCATGTTGTGGAAGAATTTTCCAAGTTAGGGTTCCGCACATAGGGGATGGGAGAAAAGAGATTCTTCGTAAAGGAAATACATGAATTTGAGTAGAGTAGGGAAGAGGAGCAAGGAAGAGTTTATTTTTAACCCAAAAAGGAAATGGCACCAAAGAAGGCAATCATCTCACTAAATAAGGTCAAGGGAAAGGGAAACAAACTTACGCCACGAGTTTAAATGAAGAATGGTATGTAGAGATGTAATACTTGGATGGAGTGTTTCTTGGAAAATAATGGGTATCCCACATGCGGAAGATTTTCGTGAATGACTATAACCACCCCACAAGCACCACGAGAGAAGGGGATGGCATTAGAACTAGTTTTTCTAATGGAAAAGTTGATGCCATAAGGGGTGCCAATCTACAACGATGAGGTGAAGGTAAAATTAGAGAAGGATGGGTTCTTAAAAATATATGAGTTTCCATATTTTGACAATCCTGAGTGTCTATACCAATGGTTGATGTCATGCTTAGACAAAGACCACTTCTACTGCACGTCGCAAAATGTGCAAAACTTCCCAACTTATCGTAAATTTATTGGCCTTTTAGGAAGGGGACCTGAATGATGGTGACCTAGAGGATAAGGAAGTAATTAAGGATACGGTTCGAGTGGTATGATTATAAGAATGTCTTACACTACTTTGATATTTCAGATATCTATGACCTATTATGAGGATTTCCATGCACTTAGTATCCAAGCTTAATGGGAAAGAGAGGTGGACATAGATAAACAAGGTGCAGTTGAATGTGTCTTTGGAAGATTGAGGTGGAACCATCTATAACATGTCCACCTTCACTTCAGTAGAAATCATCATGGCTATGCAATAAGGAGAAAAGATCATGTTTGGGAGTGTGCTCCTCACCATTGTCTTCTTAGAGATTGGAGTGCTCGATGGGAAAGAAAAGTTTGTATGGGAATATCGCAATGAAGACCCCTCCCTCATAAAAAGTTTTGAAAAATAAACTTATGACACCATGATGGTTTCCCACAAGGCACATGATGAGGGTCATCAATCCTCTCCATTAATAATGTCAATCTAGGGTTGGTGTCGATGACTGTATGCATTAAGAGAAAAAAATTCTTTGGAAAACAACTTCGTTAAACACAATCCAAACTTGCATAAAATAAATCACACATGTAGAAATGTAAAGGAACACTTATAGAAATAAAGTTTACATGAAAGAAACACACTTGCATAAATGAAATTTCTGAATTAAAATAAATGAAAGATAAATAAGACACCTGCAGGTTCACAACAGAAATTGTATGGAAAGAAAGATCACATAACATGAAATCAGAAGTTCACAACAAAAGGAAAACAGAATAAAGAAAGGAACATAAAACATTGAAAGAAAAGAACATAAAACATTGATCCTTCTTCCTTGGAATGAGTTTCCAGCTCATTCCTTGGAAGAGGAATTAATTCATACTTTCAAACTTAATTCAAAACCTGTAGAACAATTTCACTCAGAAGATTGAGAAAGAACAAATCTATTATTCTTGGTAGGGAAAAATTACATATCAAAGTGTGGGAGGTTGCATCTATAATTCATGCATCCAACCAACTCCTTATTTTAGGAAATACAATATGATCTTATCATTATTCCAATCCTAAAAACTAAGATCTTTATCTCTACAAAATATGGATTGAGATATATTATTGGAGTCAAAGTTTTATTTCATTATTTTAGGAAGATTTGCTCCCAAATCTTCTCCTTACTTTTTGGTAACAAGAATCAAAATAATTTTATTCTCCTACTTTATTGGAAGGAGTTTTTCCTCAAAAAATTAATTTGACCAAATAACTCTCCCGGATTTCCCATTTGACTTTTATTTTTTTCGATTGTGGAGCTTTTGGTGCTCACTATATACACTCTTTCCTTATACTGCAACTCACTACAAGTTTGATTTCTCTCTATTGGAAAAACCTATAGAAAATATGAATGAGGTTTTTTTAAACACATTTCTATGAAATAAAATCTCTCTCGTATTTTCTGTTTGACTTTGTTGTTTCTGACTGTGGAGCTTTTTTTGATCGTTGTATACACTTTTTCCTGATACTATAACTCACTAAAAGTTATATTTCTGTTTATTGGTAAAACCTGTAGCAAATCTAAATGATTTTTTTTTTAAAAGCATTTTTTATGAACAAAAATCTATATCATATTTTCTATTTGATTTTTCTATTTCTATTTGTGGAACTTTTAGTGCTTGTTTGATACACTTTTTCCTTGGACTACAACTCACTAAAAGTTAGATTTCTCTTTATTGGTAAAACTGTAGCAAATATGAATGATTTTTTTGTTAAAAAAATTGGTATGACAAAAATTCTCTCAAATTTCACATTGGATTCTCACGATCATTCATAATTTCTCATTTGATGAAACTAAAATTGAAAGTTCGGAGCTAACTCGAATTGTTACAAGCTAACTATAAATATCTATAAATTTTACACATGATCTCGGATTGAGATGATTATTTTTATGAACTTCCATAATTTTTTAATAAGAATGTGGATATGAAATCATATTTCATTTTATATGTACTAACCACAACCGATTCCACTTTTCCCGAACTAGCATTATCTATCCTTTATGGCCTTTGAGCACAAGACTTTGCATCTTTCCTAAATAATCAATACGATTAGTTAACAACAAAAATAACAAAATAATTCTAAAAAAATGAAAAAAATATATATCCTATATTCTATCTCAAGTAAACTATAATTTTTTAGATTAGATTTAAATCAACTTTCAAAGGTAATGTTATCTAAAATGAGCCCCTACTTATTTTGGATAACTTTCCTTCATTATTTCCTTCCTTATGATTCAACTTCAATTTTCACACATTAGAAGCACTCAAAATATTCTGGAAATTGATTCATCAGATAGATAATTTCTTTCCCTTTCTAGAAAGGTAAGGAAGACCTCCTAACTCCTTGTATTTTTTGAGTTATGGCTCGATGGAGTTCGAGGGGAAATTTTCCCTAGGTGGGCCCATGGAGCTAAGTTAGAAAATTTTCAAGGAAATTGGTGGGTTCTTAGAGCCATGGAGAGAAATTTTGCACTTAGGCTTTTGGGTAAAAACTCAAAGGTAAAAAGTTCACCTGCAAGCCTACAAAGGAGAATGGAGATAAATTGTTTGAGGCCCACAACCAATTAAGATACACCACATGTCCAAGTCAGCAGTGGGAGTCAAGGGGTTGGAAGGATTTTTGGTTTTTTTCCAAAACCATAAGAGTGCAAAGGTGAAAATTTGAACTGCATCTCTGCACCAAATCAGAAAGTGCCACTTGTCCATATCAGCAGTGGAGGTTAAGCCGGCGGGGGACCTTGGGAAAATTTTACCAGGTGAGAAAAAAGAGGTAGAATGTTATTTTGAAGGTTGTGGACCAATCGGGAAGCACCACGTGTCATCAGAGGAGTGGGGCACGAGAGAGTTTTTGGGAAATTTTCCTAATTTGAAAAAAGGAAAAAATCGGGATTTTGCCCTATGAACCCGATTTTTGCCCTAATTTTGCCATTTTCACCCTAAATATTAAGAGGGCCATATCTTAATTAAAGTGCATCCTGTTTAAAATAGGAAGAAATGTCTAAGATCTCATAAAAACCTCTTTGCTTACATGATAAATAATAGAAGATTTCCAAAAATTGTGTAAACAATTTCTAGGTCTTCAAATCCCAACTTAATTTTTTCATTATCATAATCACCATAGTAATCTTCAAAGATCAAAATAGTAATATTAGGAGATGGATTGTGTTATGTATCTATGGGTCCCTCCAAAATACTCCTTGGTTGATATTGTTGGTGCTAAAAAATCTGCATGCTAGTATCAAGAGCAACTCTGGAAATTCCTGTGGACATTAGCATGAAAAAAGTGCTTTCCTTGATATTCACAATAATTTCTTCTTAATGTTATACAAGCATATACAAAAATGAAGAAATTGACATATAAGGAAACAAATTTTGCTTATGGATATGGTTGAGGATTGAATTTTATTATGGGTGAAAATCTATTTTGGATGGGTGGATTTATTATGAGTGGGGTTTTATGTTTGCTCTAATGAATTCCCTGAATATGGATGAAATCAATTAGAAATGCTACCACTTCATTATTACAAACTAGATAAGCCAATTTTTTACTAAAGTTATGTGTGATAAGATTATTGAGTTGTTATTTGATACTGGGGAATGGTGGTGGTTTTCAAAAATGACCTTTGATATTTCATCAACTATATCTACTTCCAGATTCAATATCATATTTCTACAATTTCTTCATAAAAAGAAACCATATTTTAATTCTTTGTCCCTACCATTATACCTTCTTGATCAAACATCACAATCATTTATCTTATACATAGAGTTAGTTTTGGGTAGGTAAATATTTACAATCTATCATTCCTAATTTTAGAAATAAAATTTTAATCTATATTACATGAAATAAATATTAATCTATTTGCAGAAAATAAAATTTTAAAGAACTACCTCCAAATACTTCCTGTCACAAAATTTTCTAAGAGGTATTCTACTGTCACTAGAATATTCTCTTAGAAAAATTTGAATCTCTTAATAACACCATCCCCGGAAACGACACCAAAATGAAGAGGGTCATCAATCGTCTCCATTAAAAATGTCAATCTAGGGCTGGTTTTTGATGGTTGTATGCATTAAGAGAAAAAAATCTTTGGAAAGAAGCTCCGTTAAACACAATCCAAACTTGCATAAAATAAATCACACATGCAGAAATGTAAAGGCACACTTGCAAAAATAAATTTTACATGAAGGAAACACACTTTCATAAATGAAATTTTGAATTAAAATAAATTAAAGATGAATAAGACACTTGTATGTTCACAACAGAAATTGTATGGAAAGAAAGATCACATAACATGAAATCAAAAGTTCACAACAAAAGGAAAACAAAATAAAGAAAGGAACATAAAAATTGAAAGAAATTAACATAAAACATTGGTCTTTCTTATACGGAATGAGTGGCCAACTCATTCGTTAGAAGACAACTCAATCCATACTTTCAAACTTAATTTAAAACACCTGTAAAACAATTTCACTTAGAAGATTGAGAAAGAACGGATATATTATTCTTGGTAGGGAAAAATTACATATCAAAGTGTGAGAGGTTGTATCTATAATTCATGCATCCAACCAGATCCTTATCTTGGTAAATACAATTTAATCTTATCTTTATTCCAATCCTAATAACTAAGATCTCCATTTCAGAAATTATGGAAATATATATATATATATATATATTATTGGAATCAAAGTGTTATTTCACTATTTTAGGAAGATTTTATCCAAAATCTTCTCCTTACTTTAGGATAATAAGAATCTGAATGATTTTATTCTCCTAATTTATTGGAAGGATATTTTTTCTCAAAAATTTACTTTGACAAAATACCTCTCCCATATTTCCCATTTGACTTTGTTGTTTCTGACTGTGGAACTTTTGGTGCTCGTCGATACACTTTTCCCATTTATCTTTATTGGTAAAACTTGTAGAAAATATGAATTATTATTTTTAAACACATTGGCATAAATAAAAACCTCTCTCATATTTTCCATTTGACTTTGTTGTTTCTGACTATGGAACTTTTGGTGCTCATCGATACACTTTTTCCTTAGATAGTAACTCACTAAATTTTAGATTTATCTTTATTTGTAAAACTTGTAGAAAATATGAATGAGGCTTTTGTTATAAAAAAATTTATGAACAAAAACCTCTCTCATATTTTCAATTTAACTTTCTTGTTTCTATTTATGGAAAATTTTGTGCTAAATCGATACACTTTTTCCTTTATTTAACTCACTAACAGATTAGATTTATCTTTATTGGTAAAACCTATAGAAAATATGAATGAGGTTTTTTTAAAACACATTTCTATGAACATAAAATTCTCTCATATTTCTCATTGGATTCTATGATCATTCACAATTCCTCATTTTATGAAACTAAAACTACAAGTTTTGGAGCTAACTAAAAACAACTATAACTTTTACACATGATCTCAGATTATGTTGATTTTTTTGAACTTACATAATTTATGAGAGGAATATGGGTATGAAATCATATTTTAGTTTATATGTAATAACCATGATCAATTAAATTTTTCCTAGAACTAGCATTATCTTTCCTTTATGGTGCGCATGCACCACAATTTGTATCTTTCCTAAATAATCAATATGATTAGTTAAGAAAATAGAAAAAAATATTTCTAAAGAATTAACAAGATATATATCCTATATTCTATCTCAAGAAAACTATATGTTCCAAGATTACATTTAAATCCACTTTCAAAGGTAACTTGAAAGGATGAAATAATGGTAATTTATGGCCAATTTATAGCCTCATCAATGTACCTAGAGAAATGGTACAAGAGGATGTTTGAAACATTTGAGTGGAATGGAGGATACCTTAAAAATTACCAGCACTAGTACAAGGAGAGGTCAAGTTTTCTAAATACCAATATTTCTACATTGGCAAGTTCACCTGACAACTAGAACCAAGATTCCATGGTGCAAGTTGTCTTTCTCTTTCACCACACAATAATTTCAAGCATGGGTCAATCATTTTAAAGAAATGAAAAGACAGATCTATGGATAAACGGGCCAACGGTGTTGCGAGGGCTTAGCCCCTCTTTGAGGCAAGCCAAAGCGAAACGGTTTATTGCTACTTCTACTAGCGAGGAACCTATGCAAGTCTCACATTCGCCTTCGGGGTTGGGATCTCATCCCGGTAGAGTGTTCAGGTTGCGAAGAGAAAGGAATAAAAGGAGAAGAGAAAGAACAGATCCGAAGGAAGAAAAGAAATGAGTTCCAAAGCGGAAGGGTCAGAAGATCTATGCTTTTAGTTTGGTAGTAAACAGAGCCAAACCTACTTGCATAAATAAACAAAGCAATACTGATAAACAAATGACGGAAAAGTAGATATGAATCCAACAGATTAAACACATACAGATCTAACGTAAGAAAGATCTAATGCATAACACAGCTATTGAGCACAAAGTCTGAATAATTGTATTACTGTTCTTTTCTGTTACAAGAAAGCTCAAAGTCTTTCTCTCCTCACTTCTATTTCTATCTGAAAAATGTTCACCCCGAATACAACAAGTATTCTTGTATTTATAGAAGATGAGAGAGAGAAGGCAAAATGGAGCCAACCACTTATCTACAAGATATTTACAAAATATCTAAAGTCATGTTGACTTTTACATTTTGAGTGGATGACATCATCCCATGATGCAACATGGATGATGTCATCGTTGGCACCAACATACTTGAGATATGGCGAAAAGAAAGTCGGAGAATAGCGAGAGGAAGAAGAAGAAGAGAAAAAGAAGAAGCTAGTCATCATCATCGCCCCTGCGGCCGAAAAGGGGTCGCTTTGCCCGATCTTGCTCGGGAGATGAGATGTGGAGGCCGAGCGCGGTATTCCAAGAACTTGCGATCATTGACCCAACGATCTGTGATGGATCCTTGTGCCGATCACCGATTACTTATGCAAGTTTCCGCTCTTCTACAAGCTTTTCGGGAAGTTTGGAATAATCTTTCTCCGCCTCAATCAGGAAACCGATGAAGTCCCTGCAAGCTAGCAGGTTATTGATGGATTCGGTATCAAACGTGACTTCCGGCCCTGTTCCTTGAGAAGCTAACTCCTTGAAAACCCGGATAGTATCATCAGCCGTTCTTAAGGTGAGGGAAGGAGTGAGCAACCTTGGATTCATGGATAAAACAATTTTCTCCATTTGATACATCGCATCCAGGGCCTCTTCCTTCACCTTATCTATTTTTTCTAACACAAACTCGAGCTGATCTATCCGATAGTCCAAAGTGGACATAGTCTTGTTGAGGGTCCTTGGGTGACCGAATACTCCGAATTTGACCAAATCTTCGAGTGAACAGTCGAACATCTGTTGGAAGGCCTCGTGTTGGAGTCTAGCGTTTTCTAACTCTTCTGATATCGGGGCGCTAATGCTTGAAGCTCCTTATTCGCCTTTTCAATGTTCAGGGATAAGTGATATATTCGGCGATTACCTTTTCGCTATCTTTGAGAATCGACTTCTCAAGCGAAAGCTTGCCATGCCCCGCTCACCGATCTTTGAATATTCATTGATCTTGTCTGGTTGACCGAGCTCGGGAGTCTCGGCGGCGGTTGTGGGAGGTGCACTTCCCATCTTACGTAAGGCACAAGCAGTATTTATTCTGTTCTTTCGGCAGCCTTTTCTCTTCTTTGGCTTCTTGAAGCTTTTCACAAAGTGCATCAATCGCGGAACGAGCTTCCCCCTGGAGACTTTCAGAGGACGTCCCCATCGTGACTTGGGTCACTGTGAAATCTGCTGGAGACAGATCCTCTTTTTCTTTGGTGGGATCGGGGTAAGCTATTTCCAGGACTCTCTCACCTGCAGCGCTCTTTGAGAAGCGTGTAACCGGCTTGTGCTTCTTTGCTCCTTTAGCCGGAATAACCGAAAAGTCCATCGGAGCGATGGGGACTTTCCTCTTTGGCTGGCTCAGCTGCTGAGAGATCCAAGCTGGTCCTATTGAAGAAGGACCAGAGACAGAGGGGGAGACAGCAACAGTAGAAGAGGGGAAGAACGTGGAGACACGCGGCGGTGGCATTGAAAGAATAGCCGCGGAGGTGTCCACGGGAGGAAGGGAAACCGGGGCTGCAGAAGACATAGGAAGGGAAGGGAGCCCGGAAAGGAGAGAAGAAATGGAAGGAGACAAATCAGTAAGAGAGGAGAAGATGGATGAGAGGCGGGGAAAGGGTAGAAGAAGGGGAGAGGACACTGACCAAAGGAGTGGTTCTTTGACACTGGGGAAGGAGAGGAAGAGAAGGAGAAGGGACAGAAGGAACCTCGTAGTCGTAGCAGCAACGCCGACATCACGAGTGGATGGGCCTTCGGGAACGTCCTCCATGAACTCCTCTTCCAAAGTTATGACTTGTTCGAGCTCAGGGAAGAGGACTTTCGGGGACTTCCTCAGTGGCGCTTGATTCACCACTGCACCCTTGCCTTTTATTGCTTCTTTGATCTTGGGCGCATTACCCAAAGGAGAAGTTATAAAATCTACGCCGAGGTAGATCAATCCATTCATACGGCACTGAGCTCCGTTCTCCGCATGGTTTCTTTGACCCTCTCCTCGTTATGCGAGGAGCCTTGCTTCTATCAATAGCCGGGAAGGGCCAATTGTCCCCATCTGTGTTATTATACACCTTGTCTACTTCATCTTCCGAAGTTTGGAAGCCTTTGGGGACGATGGCTACTCCATACTGAATAATTTCTGCCAATGCTAAGCGGGAGTGATCCTGTCTCCTGAGTGCCACCTCATGGATGACGTCAATGTAAATGTCCTCAATTTGAGGGACATGGATAGGATCAAGCTTAGCCCTTGGCAAGCAGCCTCTCGGGTCGAATGTAGGCCTTCTTTGGGAAATCATGCTTTAGATTGAGCAATTCTAGCTCGCAAACATCTCCTTCGCCTTGTGATAGCTGGAACAAGTGTATCGGCCTCTTGTGAGGGGAAAGGAGTTCCACCCTTCTTTCTCTTCTGACACTTCTCATGATATGTGACCAGCTGCCTTGACAATTCCAATAGAACCAGCTTTGGTCCAGCATACCTTGGCAACCTAGTGGGCTCGCCCAAGAAGTTAACCGCCCTCAGATAGGTGAATGTGGGAAATTGGGTGAACAAGGCCCCCCACTTTTCCACAGCAGAAACAGTATTCTTAATTGTGCGGCCATGAGTCAACTTTGGTCGCAGCATGCATATAATTTGGTAGAAGAAAGCATCATTGATTTTTGAAAAGTGTTGGATGCTATTCTCCAGCTTTAGCTCTGGGTAGTATTCATATATCTTGGCCTGAGGCCAAGTTCCACTTCGGTGCAGCCCTGGATAGTCCCTTTCAGACGCTGCAGCATACACTACGTAGGAGTTCATATGAAACACTCCTGTTGTGGCAAACTGTTGTAGCTGCTCAGAAATGGCGCTGCTTATTATTTCCCCCCAGCAGAAGCGCTGATCGGGCAAATTTTTGTTCATCGTCTCCAGGTACCGCAGCATCCATTTATGGAAGTAGTGGGCGTCTGAAAGCCCAAGACTACTGCTCGGGAAAGTGATGGTGTCACTGAGTTCTTCGGAGAAGTCGCTTCGGTGGATAGTCTGGGGCCACCGGGTCACTACCTTCTTATTTTTGAGGTAGACTTCATTCATTAATTGCATGCATAGGTCCTCATTGCCCTCCCAGGTCTGGACACATTCTTCTTGGGTAACGGCCACGAAGCTTCGGTGATGAGGGATGCCAAGAATCTTTTCAAAATGGCGAGTGGTGAGGTCAATGACCACTTCTCCCTTACTATTTTCGACACACCTGGTGTCCTTGTTGTAAGATTGGGCAACCACCATTATGAACTCATTATTAATGGCGCTGACTGGAATCCCACCGGCGAAATGTAGAGCACTACCCATCAATTTATCCATCCAGGGGCTTCTTGTTACTTTCTGAGTTCTCATCCAGAATTCGTCCATGTCAATGTGGCCCAGTTCAGAATCTCTGACATCCATATTGCATTCCGCCTGAGATTCGGGCATTCTAACCCTTTGGTACTTATACTTCATTTCTTCCTCTGTTAGCTTAGCTTTTCCTCTTGGTTTGGCGGGTCTCTTGCTTGAGGTAGACATGTGTTCTTCAAAGCTTATCTGATGATCTGCACGTAGGAGAAGAGAAACCCAATCCAAGAAGCTTGAATTAGTCATTTGATCTTCCATTGGAATACTAGCAGAAGAAAGAGTTAGAACTTTTAAGGCTCGGGGCGCAGGGCGCATGGAAGATGTGTGTAACAGGCTGCATTTTATAACAGGGCGCACAGGAAATGCGTGTTACATTGGGGTTCGATGCGCCTGTGGCGCATGGAAAGATTGTGTAACATGGACGAATGATGCGCCAAAGGAATATAGCGCGGCGCATGGAGGGTTTACACAACATCATGTTACTGCATCGGAGGGTGTGCCAGCGCCTATGTAATCTTTATACTTGCGCGAAAAAGGCTTTTGTTGCATCGAAACTGGGTGCGCTCTTTGGCGCGTGGAAATGGGATGCAACATGGGTAAAGGGTGCGCCAAGGCTTATAGGAGGAAGCGCGGGATTTACACTTGGAGCATGCAAAAGGGGTGCGCTTATGGGCGCATGAATTTCAGCTGTATCAGGATGGCAGGGTGCGCCATGGCGCGGATCTTTGAGTATGTTGCAAGTCGGATAGGTGCGCCGAGGGGCGCGACTGTCTTGATTGTTACAAGGCGCGCCGGTGCGCCTTGTGAAATAAGCTCTCAAACCTCTCTTTTTCTTTCTCTTCCACTTCAAAAATTGCTTGGACAAGTAAGGTTTTCCAAAAACTTGTAAACAGATCAAGTTAGCTACAAAAGCGACCCCTTTTCCAGCAGATCCCGGAAAGGGGAGGGAGAGCAAAACAAGAAGAAAAGATACGAGGCAAAGCACGGGTGGAAAGGCTCAAACACATTCAAACTTTGATGAAACAGCCAGAAGTTGGCATACACACCAAAACCGGACAAAAACAAGCCCAAAGAAGAGAAAACATAAAACGGGGAAGGGGAAGAACCTCTTACCTTAAAATATAGCGAAAATTCCTTGAGCGGGTCCACAACTTTCTGAAAGCGGCAGAGCAAAAATGACAAATCCAGAAAAATCACGTGCTGACAAAAGAACAATGAAAATGACATGGCGCGCATAGGTATATATAACAAAATTTGTCATAAATGCGCCAACCACCATTTGACAAGGCGCGTGAAAACGACTGTCGACAGAGGAAAGCATGCGCCCTTTGGCGCATGGAAGTAACTGACAACAGGAGAATGGGTGCGACTTTGGCGCATCAAACGAGTTGTCGACATGAATTTATGTGCGCCATTGGCGCACCAAAACGTGGTGTAACACGGAAAATACATGCGCCTTTGGCGCACCGAGAAGCGTGCTAACATGGAAAACCATGCGCCAAAGGCTTTTAAGGGGGCGCATCAAAAATTGATGTTGCAAGGAAAAACCATGCGCCCAGCCAAAAAAGGCTCAAAAAGACTAAGTTCAAAAACTGAATTTCCCGGGAAGGGATTTTACAATATTCTGAATGCGGAGGATCCCTAACGAGGGATCGAAACAAAATTTTCGGTATGGTTATCGGTAAAATCGCCCTTGTCAATTTTACAGGATAACAGCTGGCTCCTCCTGGGGACTATCCTTGAGTAAAATCAGGGGTAGAGAATCCCAGATGACATGTGCCTATCCATTGGGTACGGAGTCAAAAACAAGGGGGACCGGAGGGAGAACAAAGGAAACACACAACAAACGAAAGCAAACACGCGACGAAAGCAAACACACAACCAAAATAAACTGTACAAAGAAGAGAGCAAGCTCTACTTCCTGAAGATCTTGAGATGTTGCCCGCTGTAGGGAAGCGGGAGTTCAGCTCCATCCAGATACGAGAGATAGAAACTATTCTCTCCATTGAGTTGTTTGATTTTGAAGGGCCCTCTCCACAAGGAGTCAAACTTTCCATGCATACCCTTTGGCTCTCTTCGCTTGTCCCAGAGAAGAACAAGATCTCCCACTTCAAAATCCCTCTGCTTGGCCTTCTTGTCGAAAAGCTTCTTCACGTGATTCTGATGTTCAGTGATCCTGTCGACCACCCTTACTCTCTTTTCTTCAAGTTCCGCAAGGTACATGATTCTCTTCTCTAGAGAACTTTGAAAAGTTTCATCTTCGATAGCTTGTGCCAAGCGAAGAGCAGGAAGTTCCGCTGAAATGGGAAGCTCGGCATCAGTGCCATATAACACTTGAAAAGGTGACATGCCGAGAGATCTCTTGGGAGTAATACGGTCTGCCCACAAAGCGTCGTACAAAGCCTTGTGCCACATTCGCTGGTTTGATTCCACCAACTTCCGTATAATGGTCACTAGGTTCTTATTGCTGGATTCCGCCTGACCATTTCCTTGCGGGTAGTAATCCGAAGCATGGGCTAAAGTTATTCCATATTCATAACAAAAACTAATAACTTCTCGGGAGGAGAAGTTAGAAGCATTATCAGCAACGATTTTGTTCGGGATGCCGAACCTGACAATGATATTTTCCTTGATAAAACTGCAAACCACCTCAGAAGTGGCATGCTTGACTGGTATGGCTTCCACCCATTTGGTGAAGTAATCAGTTGCTGTAAGGACATAGCTATGTCCGGCACTCGATTGGGGATTGAGTGCGCCAATAAAATCGATTCCCCACTGCTTGAATGGCTCATTTATAATAACCGGCCTTAGGGGAAAGGCAGCCAATTTGGGCTTACCAACAAACTGCTGGCAAGGCTCGCATTTCGCTACCCAGGTAGCTGCATCTTGAAAGAGCGTCGGCCAATAGTACCTGGCTCGAATGATCTTATGTGCCGTCACGGAAGAAGAAAAATGGCCTCCACAGGCTGAGTTGTGAAAACTTTCCAGCAGTTTTACTTGCTGGGGCTTGTCAACACATCGCAGAAAGATACCATCTATCCCACGCTTATATAAACCGTCATCCCAGATAACATACTTGGCCGCTCTGAGCTTTATAGCACGCTTCTCCTTTGCATTCAGGTGCACTGGGCATTCGCCGTAGGTGAGGAAGAAAGCAATGTCGGAGTACCATTCGTCACTAGTTGCCACAAACAAAACCAGAGGCAGAGAATCTGGCCCTTCTAGAGGGGTTTGCTCTTCATTGGTACAATTTTCTCTTTCATCATGATTTTCTGAACCCTTGTTTTCAGCCATTAGCTGACACAGGCCTTTGCCCCTCACCAGCTTGGTGGGTTTAATATCTAGGTCATATTCCTGGACCTTTGCGATCCAATTCCCTCTCACACTTCCCAACTCTTGTTGAGTTAGAATTGATTTCACCGCTGTGTCGGGGACCAGCACCACCGTATGCGAGTTCAGAATGTAATACCTGAAACTCTTCACCGCTTTAACGACGGCAAAGGCGTGCTTTTCCAATTGAGTCATTTTCAACTCGTGAGGCTTGAGAGGAGAACTCATGAATGCGATTGGAGATTCAATATCCTCCGAGTTCTTTTGCATCAGGATTGCAGAAACAGTATGTTCGGAGGCATAACTATACATAATGAAGTCTTTGGAGAAATCCGGACATACCAGGACCGGTGCATGAGCAACAGAAGTTTTTATCTCCTCAAACGATCTTTTCCCTTCTTCACTCCATCTGAAAGTTGGTGTTCCCTTCATCATGTTCAAAATGTGGCGAGTCTTCTCAGCAAAGTCAGGGACAAAACGCCTAAGAAAATTCACCTTTCCGAAGAAAGAATGAACACCGGTCTTGCTTGTGGGCAGAGTAAGGCTCTGAATAGCCTTGACCCTTTCGGCATCAATCTTTGTTCCTTCTTTGCTAACCACATGGCCTAGCAATTTCCCTTCCGTGACCCCGAAAACAGACTTTTTTGGGTTAAGGGAAATTCCGTGTTCTCGGCATCTGGCCAATACCTGTTCCAAATGATCATAATGATCACTTCGTCGTTTGGAGAACACGGTTAAGTCATCTAGATAAACTACAATGACCTTTCCCATCATGCCTTTGAAAGCAAAGTCCATGGCTCGCTGAAAAGTGGCACCAGCGTTGGTTAGGCCGAAAGGCATCCTGCTATAGGCAAACGTACCCCACGGAGTAGTGAATGCTGTTTTGAATTGATCTTCAGGCGAGACTTCAATCTGATTATAGCCCGAAAAACCATCAAGCATAGACAGCATTTCTGATCCAGTCACCGCTTGCAGAACTTGATCCATTATGGGAAGAGGGTAGTTGTCTTTCAGCGAAGCTTGATTTAAGTTTCGGAAATCTACGCAGATGCGTATTTCACCGTTTTTCTTGCGTACTGGCACAATGTTCGCCACCCAAGTGCTGTGATGGATAGGGAAGATGATTCTTGCGTCCAGCATCTTCTGAATTTCGGCTTGAATAGTGCCCGAAATCTTGGGATTATAATGCCTTTGCTTCTGACGGAAGGCTTTGGCATCTTCTTTTAGCGGTATATCATGCTGAACGTCCTTTGGCTTGAAAGACTTTAAATCGGCATAGGACCATGCCAATACATCCATATATTTTTCAGCAACTTGACAAACTTTTGCTTTTCTCCAGGCGTGCAGCATTTGCCAATGTTCACGAATTGCGGATGTGCCTCTGAACCCATATTGACTGGTTCAGTCTCTGGAGATGAGCCAGGATCATCCCGCCTCTTCTTTTTTACAAAACGGTCGTGCCTGTCAAACAAGCGTTCCAGAGAAACCAAGCCCTTTGGAATTTTATTTCCTTTGAGCTGACATATGCCATCGTTCTCTTTTGATTCATGATTTTGGTCGTTGATTGATTCACGGCACGTAGAGGTGGATCCTTCAAAATACAACTCATCAAAGTTTTCTGCTTTTTCTAGAAAGGCAATGAGATGATTATCATCGTTGAATACTTGCCAATGCTGAGAGTTGTCTGGCACGCTTGGACGGAAAACCACTTCAATGGTGTATTTGTTCGTTTTCAAACCCGGGTGCGGGAGCATGAGAGATGCTGAAACAGCCAACGAATCAGCCATGTCATTTTGGGCCCTTGGAATGGCCTCTATTGAAAAAGCGTCAAATTCCTCAATGCTGTCCCATACCGCATTACGGTAGTGCCTGAGCCTTTCATTTTTCACTTGATAAATCCTTTTGACCTGATTTACAACTAGCTCGGCATCACCTTGGACTTTCAGATTTTTTATTCCTCTTTCTTTTGCAGCTTGCATACCGTAAAAGTAGTGAGATTCGTACTCAGCAGTATTATTAGTGTTGAAAAACTGCAATTTGAAAGAAAGAGGAATTACCTCCTCCTCGGGAGATATCAGCACAACTCCAGCGCCACATCCACTAGTCGCGCAGCTGCCATCAAATTGCAAGGTCCAGATCTTATTACAATCCTTTTCCTGAACAAAAACGTCCTTTGTATCCGCCTCGGTGGATAAGAAGTAATTCCCCAACCCTGATGATTCGAAAAGAATTTGGGCTTTTGGGTCTTCAGAGCTAGTGACCAAGTATTTCTTTTGGGATTCCGGCTCCAAAGTTTGCATTACGCCTTTGACTGGGATTCTAGCTTTGGACCAGTCCATGTGAATTTCTCCACCAACTTCGCTGCAAAAGCTCCTTCCCAACAGAATTCCATAGGCTGCCGGAATGTCAGCGACGAGGACGGTCATCTTTACTCTTTTATCCGGGAAGGCCGCAAACGCAAATTGCGCGTCTTTGATTTGGCCAATCAATGGCACTTGCTTGGTCTCCAATGAATAGCATCTGCCGAATGGTTTGGTAAGAGTGAGGCCCAAAGCATGGGCGACTTTTGCCGGCATGACGTTATCGGAAGCTCCGGAATCAATTATACAGTTGCTCAACTTATGGCCGTTGATTAGGAGAGAGAGATAGAAAGGTTCTATTTTGCCTGATGCGGATGTTGAAGCAACATTTATATGGGATTCAGGGGGAGTGGAAAGGATTCCTTTTGGGGAAACCTGTTTGGGTGAAACAGCTTGACTCTGGATGTATTTGGTCAATCTTACAAGTTGTTCGGGGTTTGACTGAAGGTACTCAGCTTCAGACATTTGGATCTTGGTCTTTTTTGCATGATCTATAATATCAAACACGGCCAAGGGTTGCGTTGGTGAGGGAATGAGTCCTTCACTTCGCGGTGGTGGAATGGGATTACTGATCTTAGTAGGAACTTGAGGGGGCTGACTTGGAGGAGAGATGGGCGGAAAAGACTTCTTAGCAAAAGACTTAACAGGGAATTGAGTAGGAAGAGGATTACCTCTTCTAGCAATGGTTGGAGGTGCGTTTGACGCGACCTTCTCCTTCTGTACGTGGGTAGCAACTTCCGTCTCTTTTCCTTGAGAGCGGGTGAAAACAGCATATGATTGTCCGCTTGCGTAGCCCTGAGTACTCTCTTCTTCGTCAGATTCATCCTCGTCAAACTCCATATATCCAATAGTAGAGTCGCCAGTCGGCTCACCGACATCTTGATCATCTTCGTCTTGAAACGAAGGTTCTTCATAATACTGCTCTTCTTCTTCAACTTCGGCCAAAGCATTGACCGGAGGAGCTTCAAGCGCCAACCGTGGAGCAGTCGCAGGTAGACGCGGCCTTTGTGAAGCATGGTTAGGAACAAAACTCCTTCTTGGAACATCCCGGTATGAAGAACTAGGAGCCTGGGCCAACTGCTTCTTCAATGCGAGCAAATCATTCGCCATTTTTTGGAATGCTGGGTCAGACGAAGTGGTAGGTGAAGGGCCCAAGGACTTAGGCTTTGATGATTCCTTTTTCAATTCGCCAGATATTATCAAATTGTCTTCTATCCGGATGGCAGCGGCCTGAGCGAGAGGTAGAGTAGCCACTCGCTCTTGAAGGAGCAAGAAGCTGACTTTTGAGTTCATGGCGTTCATGAAGAAACACTTCTGATTCTCCGGCGTTGGAAGCATGGCAGTAGGGACACGGTTGATTAGAGCATTGAACCGGGCGATAAAATCGCGCATGGTCTCGTTTGCCTCCTTCTTCAGATGAGTGATTCGTGATAATAAAGTGAACGCATCTTCTGAGGGTTTATACCTGTCTTCAAAAGCGTCCCGCAAAGTTGCCCAACTGGTGATAGATCCGGCCGGCAAATGTTGAAACCATTCAGCTGCAGGCCCTTGTAGGGTTTCCAGAAAAAGGCGAACTGACACATCTTCATGAGTCACGTCCAAAATACTGCATGACATAATGAAAGCAGATATGTGGGAATCCGTGCTTTGATTTCCGCTCCCGTCGAATTTAGGAAAATTCTTTCGATTTCCGTGAGGGAGTGCGTGAACTGGATGTGGCAGTGCGAGAGGGCCCATAGCATTTCCCCATGGTACCGCCATTTGAAAAGTTGGAAAAAGCACACGAGCTGGAAGGGTGGTTCCACTGAGCAGCAAGGCACTACAAAGGGATGTAGATGCTTCTGGTAACCGACCTTTTCTTTGTGAAGGTGAGACACTCCTGGATGACCGGCTAGCTGAGCTTAGCGCTGAAAAACGTGCCGGTGTTACGCTGAAATTGTGCCTCTGAAGCAGATCGAAAGTAGGATCAGCTTCTCCTCGGGCTCTCCTGCTGCGCGTAAAAGGTTCACTCGCCAGTGTACCTTTCAGATCTGCAATATTACAGCGCAGATTTAAACTTTATTTTTGGGTGTACCTGCTGATTTTCTGGTTTTTCTGACAAAAACCAGCAGCACGCACTTTTCTGGATATTAAAAATTATCCTCTTCAAACCGATTGCGGTTAAATGACAGATGAAAATGAGGATAAGATGGTGGGGAAGATAGTAAGCTGATTTTCGGATCTGATTTGGACTTTTTCAGAGGGTTTCAAACTTTTTTAGAAAAAGTCAAAACTCAGATCTACGGAAAAATAATGATTTCTGTAAAAACTCAGCGAACTAAAGATATGTAAGAAGCCCAGATCTATGACTCTCAGAAGAAAAATTTTCGATTCGGGCACTTTTGCAAATTTTTTGGATTTTCAACAAAAAGCTCAGATTTGCAAACTGGCAGCAACCTGCTGATTTTTTCTGATTTTTTTTTTTATTACTACCAGCATAGATCTGACAGATCTGTCTGTTCGATCCCCAGCGGAGTCGCCAAAAAACTGTTGGTCCGAAAATCTGTCGCGCGGACAGATCTATGGATAAACGGGCCAACGGTGTTGCAGGGCTTAGCCCCTCTTTGAGACAAGAAAGCGGCGGTTTATTGCTACTTCTACTAGCAGGAACCTATGCAAGTCTCACAGATTCTGCCTTCGGGGGTTGGGATCTCATCCCAGTAGAGTGTTCTGGGTTGCGAAGAGAAAGGAATAAAAGGAGAAGAGAAAGAACAGATCCGAAGGAAGAAAAGAAATGAGTTCCAAAGCGGAAGGGTCAGAAGATCTATGCTTTTAGTTTGGTAGTAAACAGAGCCAAACCTACTTGCATAAATAAACAAAGCAATACTGATAAACAAATGACGGAAAAGTAGATATGAATCCAACAGATTAAACACATACAGATCTAACGTAAGAAAGATCTAATGCATAACACAGCTATTGAGCACAAAGTCTGAATAATTGTATTACTGTTCTTTTCTGTTACAAGAAAGCTCAAAGTCTTTCTCTCCTCACTTCTATTTCTATCTGAAAAATGTTCACCCCGAATACAACAAGTATTCTTGTATTTATAGAAGATGAGAGAGAGAAGGCAAAATGGAGCCAACCACTTATCTACAAGATATTTACAAAATATCTAAAGTCATGTTGACTTTTACATTTTTGAGTGGATGACATCATCCCATGATGCAACATGGATGATGTCATCGTTGGCACCAACATACTTGAGATATGGCGAAAAGAAAGTCGGAGAATAGCGAGAGGAAGAAGAAGAAGAGGAAAAAGAAGAAGCTAGTCATCATCATCGTCCTGCGGCCGAAAAGGGGTCGCCTGCTTCTGATGCTGCTCAGGAGATGAGATGTGGAACTGAGCGCGGTATTCCAAGAACTTGCTGATCATTGACCCGAACTGATCCTGTGATGGATCCTTGTGCCGATCACCGATTACTTCGCAAGTTTCCCGCTCTTCTACAAGCTTTTCGGGAAGTTTGGAATAATCTTTCTCCGCCTCAATCAGGAAACCGATGAAGTCCCTGCAAGCCAGCAGGTTATTGATGGATTCGGTATCAAACGTGACTTCTGGCCCTGTTCCTTGAGAAGCTAACTCCTTGAAAATCCGGATAGTATCATCAGCCGTTCTTAAGGTGAGGGAAGGAGTGAGCAACCTTGGATTCATGGATAAAACAATTTTCTCCATTTGATACATCGCATCCAGGGCCTCTTCCTTCACCTTATCTATTTTTTCTAACACAAACTCAAGCTGATCTATCCGATAGTCCAGAGTGGACATAGTCTTGTTGAGGGTCCTTGGGTGACCGAATACTCCGAACTTGACCAAATCTTCGACTGAACAGTCGAACATCTGTTGGAAGGCCTCGTGTTGGAGTCTAGCGTTTTCTAACTCTTCTGATATCGGGGCCGCTAATGCTTGAAGCTCCTTATTCGCCTTTTCAATGTTCAGGGATAAGCTGATATATTCGGCGATTACCTTTTCGCTATCTTTGAGAATCTGACTTCTCCAAGCAGAAACAGCCATGCCCTGCTCACCGATCTTTGAATATTCATTGATCTTGTCCTGACTGAGCAGCTCAGGAGTCTCGGCGGCAGTTGTGGGAGGTGCACTTCCCATCTTCTGTAAGGCCTGAAGCAGGTATTTATTCTGTTCTTTCAGCAGCCTTTTCTCTTCTTTGGCTTCTTGAAGCTTTTCACAAAGTGCATCAATCGCGGAACGAGCTTCCCCCTGGAGACTTTCAGAGGACGTCCCCATCGTGACTTGGGTCACTGTGAAATCTGCTGGAGACAGATCCTCTTTTTCTTTGGTGGGATCGGGGTAAGCTATTTCCGTGACTCTCTCACCTGCAGCGCTCTTTGAGAAGCGTGTAACCGGCTTGTGCTTCTTTGCTCCTTTAGCCGGAATAACCGAAAAGTCCATCGGAGCGATGGGGACTTTCCTCTTTGGCTGGCTCAGCTGCTGAGAGATCCAAGCTGGTCCTATTGAAGAAGGACCAGAGACAGAGGGGGAGACAGCAACAGTAGAAGAGGGGAAGAACGTGGAGACACGCGGCGGTGGCATTGAAAGAATAGCCGCGGAGGTGTCCACGGGAGGAAGGGAAACCGGGGCTGCAGAAGACATAGGAAGGGAAGGGAGCCCGGAAAGGAGAGAAGAAATGGAAGGAGACAAATCAGTAAGAGAGGAGAAGATGGATGAAGAGGCAGGGGAAAGGGTAGAAGAAGGGGGAGAGGACACAACCAAAGGAGTGGTTGCTGACACCTGGGGAAGGAGAGGAAGAGAAGGAGAAGGGACAGAAGGAACCTCCGTAGTCGTAGCAACGCCGACATCCTGAGTGGATGGGCCTTCGGGAACGTCCTCCATGAACTCCTCTTCCAAAGTTATGACTTGTTCAGGCTCCGAGGGAAGAGGACTTTCAGGGACTTCCTCCTGACTGGCGCTTGATTCACCCACTGCACCCTTGCCTTTTAGCTGCTTCTTTGATCTTGGAGGCGCATTACCCAAAGGAGAAGTTATAAAATCTACGCCGAGGTAGATCAATCCATTCATACGGCACCAGAGCTCCGTTCTCCGCATGGTTTCTTTGACCCTCTCCTCAATTGTCTGAGGAGCCTTGCTTCTATCAATAGCCGGGAAGGGCCAATTGTCCCCATCTGTGTTATTATACACCTTGTCTACTTCATCTTCCGAAGTTTGGAAGCCTTTGGGGACGATGGCTACTCCATACTGAATAATTTCTGCCAATGCTAAGCGGGAGTGATCCTGTCTCCTGAGTGCCACCTCATGGATGACGTCAATGTAAATGTCCTCAATTTGAGGGACATGGATAGGATCAAGCTTAGCCCTTGGCAAGCAGCCTCTCGGGTCGAATGTAGGCCTTGCTGGGAAATCATGCTTTAGATTGAGCAATTCTAGCTCGGCAAACATCTCCTTCGCCTTGTGATAGCTGGAACAAGTGTATCGGCCTACTGTGAGGGGGAAAGGAGTTCCACCCTTCTTTCTCTTCTGACACTTCTCATGATATGTGACCAGCTGCCTTGACAATTCCAATAGAACCAGCTTTGGTCCAGCATACCTTGGCAACCTAGTGGGCTCGCCCAAGAAGTTAACCGCCTCGATAGGTGAATGTGGGAAATTGGGTGAACAAGGCCCCCCACTTTTCCACAAAGCAGTAAATAAGATTCTTAATTGTGCGGCCATGAGTCAACTTTGGTCGCAAAGATGCATATAATTTGGTAGAAGAAAGCATCATTGATTTTGAAAAGTGTTGGATGCTATTCTCCAGCTTTAGCTCTGGGTAGTATTCATATATCTTGGCCTGAGGCCAAGTTCCACTTCGGTGCAGCCCTGGATAGTCCCTTTCAGACGCGCTGCCGGCAGATACACTACGTA
The DNA here is from genome assembly GCA_018340775.1 of Taxus wallichiana var. yunnanensis. Taxonomy (NCBI): domain Eukaryota; kingdom Viridiplantae; phylum Streptophyta; class Pinopsida; order Cupressales; family Taxaceae; genus Taxus; species Taxus wallichiana. Next base: position 86,270,677 of record CM031242.1, on the reverse strand, counting down.
GGAGTTCATATGAAACACTCCTGTTGTGGCAAAAACCTGTCAGAAGCCGCCGTAAATGGCGCTGCTTATTATTTCCCCCCAGCAGAAGCGCTGATCGGGCAAATTTTTGTTCATCGTCTCCAGGTACCGCAGCATCCATTTATGGAAGTAGTGGGCGTCTGAAAGCCCGAAGACTCGCTCAGAAAGTGATGGTGTCACCGAAGTTCTTCGGAGAAGTCGCCCGGTGGATAGTGGGGCCACCGGGTCACTACCTTCTTATTTTTGAGGTAGACTTCATTCATTAATTGCATGCATAGGTCCTCATTGCCCTCCTGTGTCCTGGACACATTCTTCTTGGGTAACGGCCACGAAGCTTCGGTGATGAGGGATGCCAAGAATCTTTTCAAAATGGCGAGTGGTGAGGTCAATGACCACTTCTCCCTTACTATTTTCGACACACCTGGTGTCCTTGTTGTAAGATTGGGCAACCACCATTATGAACTCATTATTAATGGCGCCTGACTGAATCCCACCGCGAAATGTAGAGCACTACCCATCAATTTATCCATCCAGGGGCTTCTTGTTACTTTCTCGAGTTCTCATCCAGACTGGCCCATGTCAATGTGGGCCAGCCTGTAATCTCTCGACATCCATATTGCATTCCGCTTTGAGATTCGGGCATTCTAACCCTTTGGTACTTATACTTCATTTCTTCCTCTGTTAGCTTAGCTTTTCCTCTTGGTTTGGCGGGTCTCTTGCTTGAGGTAGACATGTGTTCTTCAAAGCTTATCTGATGATCTGCACGTAGGAGAAGAGAAACCCAATCCAAGAAGCTTGAATTAGTCATTTGATCTTCCATTGGAATACTAGCAGAAGAAAGAGTTAGAACTTTTAAGGCTCGGGGCGCAGGGCGCATGGAAGATGTGTGTAACAGGCTGCATTTTATAACAGGGCGCACAGGAAATGCGTGTTACATTGGGGTTCGATGCGCCTGTGGCGCATGGAAAGATTGTGTAACATGGACGAATGATGCGCCAAAGGAATATAGCGCGGCGCATGGAGGGTTTACACAACATCATGTTACTGCATCGGAGGGTGTGCCAGCGCCTATGTAATCTTTATACTTGCGCGAAAAAGGCTTTTGTTGCATCGAAACTGGGTGCGCTCTTTGGCGCGTGGAAATGGGATGCAACATGGGTAAAGGGTGCGCCAAGGCTTATAGGAGGAAGCGCGGGATTTACACTTGGAGCATGCAAAAGGGGTGCGCTTATGGGCGCATGAATTTCAGCTGTATCAGGATGGCAGGGTGCGCCATGGCGCGGATCTTTGAGTATGTTGCAAGTCGGATAGGTGCGCCGAGGGGCGCGACTGTCTTGATTGTTACAAGGCGCGCCGGTGCGCCTTGTGAAATAAGCTCTCAAACCTCTCTTTTTCTTTCTCTTCCACTTCAAAATTTGCTTGGACAAGTAAGGTTTTTCCAAAAAACTTGTAAACAGATCAAGTTAGCTACAAAACGACCCCTTTTCCAGCAGATCCGGAAAGGGGAGGGAGAGCAAGAGCAACAGAAGAAAAGATACAGGACAGCACGGGTGGAAAGGCTCAAACACATTCAAACTTTGATGAAAACTGGCCAGCAAGTTGGCATACACACCAAAACCGGACAAAAACAAGCCCAAAGAACAGAAAACATAAAACAGGGAAGGGGAAGAACCTCTTACCTTAAAATATAGCGAAAATTCCTTGAGCGGGTCCACAACACGACGAAAGCGACAGAGCAGGGGCTGACAAATCCAGAAAAATCACGTGCTGACAAAAGAACAATGAAAATGACATGGCGCGCATAGGTATATATAACAAAATTTGTCATAAATGCGCCAACCACCATTTGACAAGGCGCGTGAAAACGACTGTCGACAGAGGAAAGCATGCGCCCTTTGGCGCATGGAAGTAACTGACAACAGGAGAATGGGTGCGACTTTGGCGCATCAAACGAGTTGTCGACATGAATTTATGTGCGCCATTGGCGCACCAAAACGTGGTGTAACACGGAAAATACATGCGCCTTTGGCGCACCGAGAAGCGTGCTAACATGGAAAACCATGCGCCAAAGGCTTTTAGGGGGCGCATCAAAAATTGATGTTGCAAGGAAAAACCATGCGCCCAGCCAAAAAAGGCTCAAAAAGACTAAGTTCAAAAACTGAATTTCCCGGGAAGGGATTTTACAATATTCTGAATGCGGAGGATCCCTAACGAGGGATCGAAACAAAATTTTCGGTATGGTTATCGGTAAAATCGCCCTTGTCAATTTACAGATAACAGAGCTACGCATACATTTGGTATATCCCAAGAAGCACACTTATGTGGAGAAGTATGTCTCCCATGAGGTGCGCATGAAAAAACCATGATGCTACCAATTGCTTGAAAGGACTAAAACAAGGGTATACCTATGGATATGGACTAAATATGAGAAGGGAGACCACTTGGAGAGTAATGTATCTGTCCAAGAAGAATCCACCGGAGTAAGAAAGAAGGTCACGTCGAAAAATAGCAAGAGGGAAGAGGCACTAGAGAAGAAAGCACCAAGTGTGCGAGATAACATAATCTATGGGCACGCCGGAGTAAGACATCAAGCTAATAACATATGCATGGAGGAAGAAGTTCCCCATTAAGGAAAAAGAAAAGTCACTTGAGGAAGAGGTGCCAGAGCAAGAAGATCCTCTTACACAAGAGGAATCACCAAGGAAGGATTTGCCTACGTGAAGAAGAAGAAAAGGAAGAGTCTCCAACACTGGAGTCACAAGCTAGGATGAAGTAGATGGTGGTAGAAAAGGTTGACTCGTAAAAACAGAGAGTTTGGAGGCCTACATAGGTGAAAGGGATGATGAAAAGCCTAAAGAGGCTTAAAACCATGCAGTGTACGAGGTGGATGAATCTAAAGACAAAGTAAATGAAGAAAAGGGAAGAGAAGAGGAAGGCACTCAAGGAAAAGGGGAGAGTGAGGAAGTAAATACAAAGGATCAATGGATCCCAAGCTTGACCAAGGAGAAAATAGAAGAGGCCGTGTAAAGAGAAGTATTAGGCATAATAGATAATTTAGTGCAACAGGAAGTGGAGCAAAGTGCTAATGAAATGCTCAAAGAGATAGAGGAGGAAAGCATAGGAAAAGAGTATGGGAGCATGGGTGGAGATCCCATCTTATCAATAACCTTTCGAGAAGGTAGTGTGAATAGGAGGGGAGAGCATGGTAGTGGTGCGGGATTAGGGGATGAGCTACATAAATGATCCAAGTAAGGTATTGTGTGCACTTCTAGAGTCTCTTCTGCTCCCGTAGGCCAACTCCTTGTGTGCTATTCCTTCAAATACTAAGGTCCGTACCCCAAAAAAAGGAAGATTCTATCTTGGGATTTTGAGTCCCATGTTGATGAACTTGAGTTCAAGGTTAGTCAAGGAGCATTGATGAAGGTACCAGAAAAAAAGAATAAACCTGCTAGTAAACAATCAACAATTATCAAATGAGAAAGTATATAATGCCCCTAACAAGGTATCAAGTAAGGTAGAGGTGAGGCTATTTGGAGGGAATGATAGGGTAAGATTCCTAGAAGAATAGATAGAGAAGAAGAAGGAGGAACTCATTGAGAAGAGCAAGGACCTAAAGTAGGAAGAAATGATCAATGCATAGTTAAGGCATGAACTAAGGGAGGAAAAGGAGAAGGTGTGAGAGGTGTACAAGAAAATTGAAATGATCACAAATGCCATTATCCTAAAACACCTAGACCTAGCACCACCTGAGTAGAAATATGAGTCAACCTTGTAATGCTTGGAAGACTTAACGTGCATCCTCACCATGGAAAGGTGGCCACTTTCTCTAGAATCAACAAAAGAAGTATTAGCACACCAAATGGAGGAAGAAAATTTGAAGGTTACAGGCAGGTCACTTGATATTCCCAACTTCTCACCACTGTATAGACCGCTGCATACATAGATGAGGTTGTATATGATAATTACATTGATAGGGATAAAGTAACAAGTATACTAGTTGCTACACATGACATGGATCTGAAGGAGTTTTAAGAAAAGAACAGAGGAAATAGGGTAGAGCGGGATAATATCTTGGGTGAGATTTAAAAGAAAATGGAAGTGATCAAAACCTTGCCAGTTCGGTCAAAAATCATCTCAAGGAATTATACCCCTAGGTCACATGAAGAATGGATATATTTGATGACCTTAGAAAGAAGTTGGAAGTAATTTTGATACGTTGAATCCTAAGGGTGATGAACTGAGCTTTGAAGAGGTGAGTGCTCTTATGGGTGACCTACTCCAACAAGCGCAGGGTGAGGTTAATGCCTAGGATAAGATTGAGGTGACAATGAGGAAGGATTTCCACTCCTTTTACAATAGTAGTAGAATTATTCATTCTTCCCTTCTCCATTCTTTCATTCCTCCAATTATTCATTCCTTCATTCTTTATTCAGACTATCCAAGTCGCACGATTATTTATTCCTTGGAGGATCGGTATGTTTCTAAGGATGTAAAACATGCTTAGGGTGGGGTGATGTTTGGCATCAAAGTATTGGCTAAGTGCCAAATGGCACGTGCATGCATGAGGACAGAAGAGGAAGGGAACATGGGGAAAATTCTATAGGACAAGGGTTTAGGAAGGGTTTATGAGGAACTAGGGTGTGCATGTAAGGTAGGCAATATGATCTCAGGAATTAGCCATATTTAAAATTCTAAAGGCACTTGATGAAAAACGTGACCCAAATAGGTGTGTTAAGTGGATAAGGTGCCAACTTGGAGGCTTGGTTGTCAAGGAAAGAATATTCCATGCATGGAAGGTTCCCGAAAGACATCATTACATAGAATGAAGAGCTTAAAACAAGATTAACATGCTTCATTGGAGGACCGCTTAGACACTTGGTATGTGATCTTCTCCTGAAGGAGGGCATGGCGATGGGTGTTAAACCTATATATAGAGATGCTCGGGTAGATGAAGAGGCGGTCGAGAAAGAGAGAAGCATCAGGATCATAATAGAGAGGATGGAAAGAAAATATCTACACAAAATATTGGGAGGTCTTAGAAGCTAGGGTTCCCATTATAGGATTGTAGGAATATTATCATGTCTAAGGGGATGGGTCTGCAAGATTTTTGTAATAGGGGAAGCATAGCTAGGAGTTATGATACATGAGTCGATCCTTGGTTTTTATACATTTTAGTCTACTATGACCCTTTGATTATAATGTGGTTACTAAAATTATAATCAATATGAATATATGTCTCTGTTATGAATATCTGGATCATCGGTACAAACCCTAATATCTTTTCTTTATGTTAAGAATCAGATCTGTTCTTTTTATGATGTATCTTGTGCTATCTGAATGGGTATATTGATGTAATAACTCATCCTATACTTTCAGAATGAATGCATGAACATTTACTTTTCTGCATCTAGTCTTTTATCAATGGCATCATCTTCTCATAATGCTCACATAAAGGAGGGCTCGGTGCCCGCACATGCCTTGAGTGAGATCCCAACACCCACTTGGTGATAGGTTGAAACATATGGGATTATAAATTTAGTGGGTGGATAGAGAAAGGAAAACATCCATCACTGTACCATGGACTCATAGTAAATCACAAGAAGAGGTAAATTTTTCTTTAATGAGTAGAGTTTTTGAATATTTTGAGCCCTCTACTATTAAATAATCCCTACAATCTAAATATTTGAAATATGTCATCGATATTGAGTATCATTCGGTGATGAAAAATAACACTTAGTAGCTTGTCAATCTTCCAAAAGGAAGAAACCCATTAGTTACATATGGATATTCAAAAAAGTACAAAGTAGATGGGTCCATTGACAAGTACAAAGTGAGACTGGTAGCAAATGGCTATTCACAAAAAGAATCCATATACTATAAATAGACAATTTATCCCACAACCAAGATCAAAATGATTAAGTTGATCTTTCCTCTAGTTGCTCAATTTGGTTGGAAATTCCATCATATGGATGTGAAAAGTATCTTTTTGAATGGAGATCTACAGGAAGAAGTCTACATGACTCAAATTGACAAATTTTTTGTACCTCATGAAGGAAAAAAGGTATGTAGACTCAAGAAATAGCTATATGGCCTTAAAAAAACACCTCGGGATCGGTACATCAAAATTTATGAGCATATCATTCAACATGGATTCGTTAGAAATCCATATGATCGCAATCTCTACATCAAGAGGCAAGGAAGGGAGATTGTGATATTTTTTTCTATGTCGACAATCAAGTCTTCACCAATAGAAAAATGAATATGATTGATTCAACAAAGAAAAATCATAATCAATCGTGTGACATAATAGATTGTGGGCTCATGCACTACTATCTTGGATTGGAAGTATGGTAGAAAGAGAAACACATATTTATTTCTCGGTTGAAGTATACCAATAAAACACTTGATAAATTCAAGATGGTGGATTGTAAACCTATTTCTACACCTATGCGGACAAGACTGCAATTATCTCATTTAGATCTATCTCCTCTGGTAAATGTAACTCTTTATCGACACTTTATCGGGAGTATCATTTACCTAACTTATACTAGACTAGATATTAGCTTTGCGGTGAGCTATCTTTCACAGTTTAGGTAGGAACGTAGAGTTTTTCATTAGAAAGTAATAATGTGTATCTTGAGATATCTCAAGGGTATAATGGATCTTTGTCTAGAGTACAAGAAGAACAATAACATCTTCTTTACTAAATATTTGGATTTAGATCATGAAAGTAACATTGATGATAGGAAATCCAATTTTGGACTTTTCTTATTTTTGGGATTTGAAAGATTTCATGGGGAAGCAAGAAACAATTTTTTTTTCTCGCTCTTCTATAGAATCCAAATATCATGTTGCAGGTGGAGCTGTCTACAAAATGATATAGTTGCATCTCATGCTGAAAGACTTGGAGTATCAAAAGAAAAAACTACCACTTTTAATGTAGACAATTAAGGTGTTCTCAAACTTGTTCATGATCTAGTGTTTCATGAGAGAACAAAGAACATCCAGGTATAAGTTCATTTCATACATGATCATGTCTTGAAATAAAACATACAACTTCACTTTTTCCCAACTTCTGAACAATGAGAAGATATATTCACAAAGTCACTTGCATGTGCCAAGTTTGAGTTGTTCAAATAGTTCTTCTCATCTCTTGAGGAAAAAAATGAAGGAGAGAATGTTAGGTAAATATAGTTTACTATAGTTTATTTATGCATTTACTATTACTGGGGTAATTGGTTGGTTACTTATGGTTAGGTAGGTAACTTGTTATGTAATATTCATTATATGGTTGAAACCATTTTGTTTGGCATATTATATTCACATATTCTTATTGTTATATACTTAATTTTGTATAACCATATTGTTATTGATGCTTGTGTATATTGTTGCACATATACAACAATCATTTGTTTGTACTCGATTGTATAATACCTCTAATTATTGCACCCTTCTCTATTGTATTTTTATTTTTGATTTCATATTAGTAATATTTTTAGGCTTCCATACCTCTTCTAAACTACCATATTCAAGCTCCTAGATCATATGGCCTTATCCCAAGATACCACCACAACTAGAATTCTCAAAATAAAAAATTAGATGTTTTAGATAACATCTCAAAATTTGGTGCCTAGCACACCTCTTTATCCACCGCTCCATTGGTGGAGGAACATGGGAATCCTATTCCTTCTCCACCACTCTAAAGCAAGATTTTATAAATTGTCTAAAATGAACCTTTAGCTCTATACATTTCTTCCATGGAATTGAGAGAGTATGTCCCTACTATCTCTTATGATGACTCTCTAGATCCAAACCTCTATCTTAAGACCTTCGGTAACCTTTATAATGAATGTATTCAAACAAACACTTATGAAAATCCTATAAATATAGCAAATACTTTTGTAGGAAAGGAACTAGAATGGTATAAGTAGCTTCCTACCAACTCAATAGTTCATTTATAATGGTTTTCAAGGATATCATTGTTAAATTTCAGCAACAAGACCTTCCTTAAAACAATTTACGAATATTCATTAACCTTAAGTAAGTAACTCATGAATCTACCCAAATATTTATTAATAAATGGACAACACTTTCCATACAAGGTAATAATAATATCGATAATCAAAATATACTCCAAATCTTTCTTAAGGCCATTACAACTAATCTAAAATATAATGTAATTTCCTTCTCTCCCAACACATTGGAGGAATCCCTCAAACAATCTAAATGGCAAGATCATATCATGTGTGAAGTTTTATGCACTTCAAGTTCATTCCCTAAAATTAAAATAAAATTTTTATGTAATCAACCCTTCAAATTTTCCAAGAGAAAAAGGAATGGGAGGATGTAAATAATCTCCTTTCCCCTCCCTTCATACTCCTTTATCTCATGTCAAACTTCTCCAAATTCTTCCCACTATAAAAATAGTCCCCCTTAGAAACAATCCTTTTAAAACTTTAGGGGTGATCTAATATGTTGGTGGCATGCCACTATAGGAAATTCTCAGAGTGATTGTAAGGAACTTAGGAAAGAATCACTCAACTTCTTCCTTGGATCTTCTTTTGATAATTCTTCCATTATACAAGATATTTTTGAGAAATATCAATCTCTAGAGAAATGTCATTCCAACCATCAAAATAAGCATCATAAAATCCCCATGAACAATATTATGTGCATTGTAGAACCTTCGTATTGAAATGCAATTTTTCCCTTGACAAAAATCTTAAATGCTGAACTCGATTCATTTTCCTAACATTTTAATACTATTATATGTCAAATTACAAAGATCTATACATTTCTAATTAATTTAATAAGCTAAATAAAATCATAAATGTTTTTATTTAATAAAATTAAGAACAAATTTACAAACCTACAACCACAATTAACAAGGTTAAATAAGATTAAAACATGATTATTTAACTGGGATTAACCCAAAGACATGTTTGTTGATTCCATGTATTTTCTTAATGATGTAGCCCTACAGACTCCATGCTTTTGGAAATAAACAAATACTATATAACTTTGGGTCTGAAATATTTGTGAAAGAAAAGGTTAAGGACAAGTGGCAATAATCTATTGGAAAATGTAAAATAAGTTTGACACTACAAAAATAGTTATAGATGTTTCTTTATTATTCGATTGCACTTCATAGTGAAGAATAATTTATAGAAGAACATACATGGATTTAACTAAATGGTTTGCTATTTCCTAACTGACATAGCCATGATAAGATAAAACAATGTGGGAACATTTTATTTTCTTGTTGATCTGAAAACTTTGACATAGGATTACAACATATGAAATTGGCGGCTTTATCTAATTGGATAAAAATGTCAGGGCCTTACAAAAAAATGACAATGCAAAATGTGATAGGACTTAGAACAATCATCTTTGGGTTGGGTTTCACTTTTTACATAGATCAACTACATAAAGTGTAAATCTACGAAGGACGTGGAATGATCTAATTAGACCGTACTTTGCAAAAATCAAAATATATGGACACATGCATGAAATTACGAAGCTATTGGTCATTATCTCATTGGTTAAACATTTGGATTAGTCTATGAGTTGTCATGGAATTCTTTAGGTGGCTAAAATCTTCATAATTTTGTATATTGTACTTTGTCGAGGATTGAATTAGAACATATAATTAACTAGGGTTAAGGGGACTTTCACGGACGGGGCATAAAATAGAGTAATACAAATGTGAAGAGATAGAAACACAATAGAATCAACTTTAAAATAAAGAATACAGATAATTTATCTCAAAATATAATGCAAAGTGTAAGATTATGATCAAATACAATAGAAACAATCTTATTCTATATTAAATTTAACAGATTCTTTTCTTTTAAAACACATATATACATATCAAATTTACGTATTTCTTTAACTTATTACTACAATTCAATGCTTCTACTAACATAAACATGTATTTTTCAAATTATACATAGAAAATTAATAGAATATATCCATTTATTAACTTATCTAGTAAAAAAGAAGAGTTAACTTATTTTTATTAGCATTATACAAATATTTATAGAGATTTTACAGATGTTTATAGAGATTTTACAGAGAGGAAACTTATCTAAGATAGAAATAAGGAATTCTAATACCAAATTCCAATTTATAGACATGGGAAATAGACACCGGACTATCGCCACACCATGAGAAGACTGTGTTATACACCCTATGTATCTTCACCTTTTCTGGCCAAGACCATCCAAGGTTGTTCTTTGTAGCCCTGGTTAGGACACTATTGATGCCCCTCTCTCTTTCCCACCACATGTCTGTACCTAGTCAGCCTTGGAATTTACTTCCATAGACTCAATATTCTTTTTCTTAGAATCACAAGTACAATTCAATTCATGTCCATCTTATAATAATTTACATGCCTTTTATAAGACTCCATTGGTAGTTATGAACCATCACAATGGTTTCACACCCTTTCATAAATAAATTAAGCATCTTTAATCAATTACTTGAGATATTCATTACAATATCTTTCGTATAAACTTGTCTTTAACAAATCTACATGTCTTTAAATTCTTTTATAGCTTAGAGGATTTAGTCACATGAAATTTCTCCCCCTTGAATCATGTAATGTCCTCAGTAGTGTAAAATATATTCTAAATATAACATATCAAAACAAAATTCATTAGTTAAACAATCGAGGATATCTTTCTTTTAGGAAATATTCTCTTTCTCATGTAGCACTTTCAATATCACAAAAAGTCCATTTTACTTTAACTTCAATAATATTTCTATTCCTAAGGTTCTTATTCCTTTCCAAAATTATTTTAGGTTCAATTTTAAATTCACATGTAGGCTCAATAACTATGTTCTTCCAATCAATAACATGATTAGTATCTTAAACATATTTCTTTAATAAGATTACATGAAACACATTATGAATTCTAGATAATTCGGGAGGTAAATCAATTCTATAAGTAAAGTTTCCTATTCTTTCTAGAATTTTAAATTTTCATCAATAGCGAGAAGCTAACTTAGCATATTTTAATAATTTCAAAGAAATATTCTTAGGTTTAACCCTAAGAAATACTTGGTCCCTTATTGTAAATTCTCTAATTGATATTTTTGAATCATCCTAATATTTATACCTATTTTGGGAAACTTTCATGTTTTGTTTAGCTTTATTTATGATCTCTTCCATTTCTTTCAAGTTATCATTTCCATACAATGATCTATGTTCAGAGTTTGACCATGAAATAGAGTACTACAATTCCTACCATACACAACTTCAAAATGGGCCATTTTGAATGTAGTATGATAACCTCAAGTTACAATAAAATTTAATTAAATGCAAATATTGTTCCCAATTCCGAGGTCTTTCACCTCTTTACATTATAAGCATATGTTCTAATATTGTATTTATTCTTTTAGTTTGACCATCTGAATCAGGGTGATAAGCAGTACTAAAGATCAAACTAGTACCAAATTCATCAAACAAGGATCTCCATAAAGAAGATGTAAATCTAGGATCTCTATCAGTCACTAAATCTTTAGGAAGACCATGAAAAAAATATTTATTTAAAAAAAATGAGCTATATTTGAAGCAGAGGTTTTGATCTTGGTTGGTAGAAAATGAGCCATTTTTGTCAATCTATCAACCACAACAAGAATAACATCATGACCATTCTTGGTTTTAGGTAAACCTATAATAAAATCCATACTAACTGACTCCCATTTCCAATCAGGAATAGACAAAGGTTGCAATTGACCAGGTTTACTACATTGTTTAGATTTAACCTTTTGACAAGTCAAACATTATTGCACATACTTCCTAATGTATTATTTCATCCTAGGCTAGAAATAATTATTTTTGACTGACAAGTAAGTCTTTTGAAAACTAGGATGTCTAGCTATGGGAATGTCATGAGAATCTCTCAAAATTTGTTGTCTTAAACTAGGAATACTAGGAATACACAATCTACCTTTATAGTACAACTTTAAATTCATACCAAACAAATAAGAAATAAGCCTGTCTTTTAAGTGTAAATTTGAAGTTCCATTTTTTAAACCAGAATAAAATTAAGAAAAATAACTATCATTAGGTAATGCCTCTTTTATTTCCAGATCATACTAACTTCTTTCTAATGACAAAGCATTTGCAAACATTATTTTCCTACTTAAATCAACTACAACTAAATTTTCTTTACTGGTACATACTTTATTTCAAAATAAAACTTAATTAACAATTCTACTGATCTTCTTTTTCTCATATTTAAAAAGGGCTGAATAAAAATATATTACAAACTTCTATGATCAATTTTTTAAAAAAAATTACGACCTAACAAATAGTGTCTACAAATTTTCAAGGCATGAATTATCCTAAAAATTCAGAATTATGAGTAGGAAATTAATTTCAATAGGAAAAAAATTGCTATACCTAAACCATAAAACTCTCTATCTTGTGTTAGTACATAACCAATACTAGAACCATAAGCATCAATAGCAACCATAAATGGATTATAAAAATGGGGAATACATAACACAAGTGTGTTGGTTAAGGATTATTTCACTTTAATAAATACAACTTCACATTCCTCACACCAATGATAAGAGTTATTTTTCTTTGTTAAGTCTTTGAGAGGACTAGATATTTTGAATATTTTTAATAAATCTACCATTAAAACTAGACAACCCAAGAAAAATCATCATTTTTTTACATATTTAGGTGCATCCCAATCTTGTCTTTGCTTTTATTTTAGAAGGATCCGAAGTAATTCCATTTTCAGATATAATGTGTCCTAAATAGGAGACATCAATTTTAAATAACTCACATTTACTTAGTTTACCATACAAATGATGTTTCCTTAAAGTCTCAAGCATTATCCTAACATTTTTCTCATGTTCTTCCTCATTTTTAGCAAAGATAACAATATCGTCTAGAAATATAATCACAAACACATCTAGAAAAGGTTTGAAAACATTATGCATCAAATTCATGAAAGCAATTTGGAGTGTTTGTTAAACCAAAAGGCATAACAAAAAACTCATAATGACCATATCTAGTCCTAAAATAATTCTTTGTAATATTAGCATCCTTTATTCTAATATGATTTTATCCAAAATGTAAATCAATTTTAGAAAAACTTTTAGCACCATTTAGTTGACCTAACAAATCATCAATTCTAAGAAAAGGGTATTTATTCTTAATGGTTAGCTTACTTAATTTTCTATAATCATTACATAATCTCATAGTGAAATATTTGTTTTTTACAAACAACACTAGTGCACCCCAATGAGAAGCACTACGTTTAATATTTCCTTATTTTATTAATTCATCTAATTATATCTTAAGATTAGCTAATTCGGTATATATTTTCTATACGGTGTTTTTAACACTAGTCCAAACTCTAGGAATAAGGTCAATAACATGTTCTACAAATATACTAGGTGGAAATTCTTCAACATCAGACGTAAATAAATCCATGAATTCTTGAACTACAGGATGATCATTTCTACCTAATTTAAGTTTAATGATCTGAGTAATCAGATCACAAAAAAAAAAATCAATTTTATTTTAGAATCCTTTTTAAGTTGGACAACAGAAATAGTTTTCAAAGTTAATTGTATTTTAATTCCTTGTAAAATATGTTAGGAATTATTAATAGTTATCTGATAATTAATTATTATTTATGTTAGTGGTTAGTTGTTATACTCGTGTTTCTATACAAAGTTTCTTATTACTCTCACTTCTTATTGTTTAGAAAGTTGTTTCGCTACCTTTATGGGTACATAATAGAAAATCTCATGTACATTGAAAATCATGATGTTAATAATATATTATGTGTTTTTCTTTATGAAAAACTAGTGTGTTTTCTAGATTTGGTATCACAACATTTTAAGATCTGCATGTTATGGAAGCATAGTGAAATTTTTAAGGGGCATTTGTATTTTACTTCACCCCTATAGATGAGGAAAAAAAATTGGGGAAAATAATTAAATTATATTTGTATGTTGCACTTAAGCATGGATGGATTTTGTGGCGTATGTGGATTGAGTTATCCACCCATTTTTGATTCCAAGTTTATCTACATTCTGAATCAAATCTCTATTTTGAAGTGACGAAGGTTTTACATTGATGTTTTTGAACACCATTTATTAGTAGCAATTCAACATTCTACATTCAAATAAATTGCATCTACATTCATCTTCAAAGGCCCATGTTGTGTTGCATTTGCAATAACATTTTATCGATTAGGTATGGCTCCATAGTTGAGCTTGATAAACTCGTGCACATCAGCCATCATCGACCTCCAACCTTATGCTCTAGATCTGAACTATAGACCTCACATTTTCTACAACATTAGTGCCTTCATGTAATTTTAACAATGAGTCGTTTCACTTTTCTTGGTGCAAATCCATTCGTCTCAACTTTGCACCTGTCATTCACTGAATTCCATGTCTAACCTAATTTTGGTGCTTCATTCACTATCAAATATGGTCCTTTGAAAATTCATGTCAATTTTTTGCATAATAAACTACGATCGGCAAATTATTTTAATTTTACATAAAAACTATAGTCTTGAAAAATTAATTTTTCCTATAGTTTTTATTTAATAATTGGATTTTGAGTGTAATTAATATAGTTTTGGAAAAATTAATATTTTACAGTGTTAGTTCTCTAAAATATTGAAATTTTTGGAATCCTCATTTCCTCTCAATTCTAACGAGTGGCCACACAAAAATTTTCTCTCCATTTAAAGAAAAATTTTAATTGTTGTGTCAATTTTAATTAAATTAGGTCGTTTTATGGGAAATTTTAACCTCAATAAATTTTACATGATAACTTGAAATTGAGTGCCATTTTTTTTTTGCAAAATTGCTTATTTTTTCATTCAAGTCGCATTGGTTATAATTCTGGGAGTAAATACCAATTTTGTAAAATACCCTCTTTTTTGGCCATCCAGTGGGTATTACCTCATTTTTTTAATGTAAATATAAGTATCATTATGTCCTCAACGCTAAAATTTAAAATTTTAAAGGATACACTATCGCTAGAATGAGACATCTAAAATATGCAACACCAAGAATACAAGATTCATAAGAATCTTGAGGCTAGATATGAGCCTTACATTGAACCTGAGGAATCTCGACCACAAAAACATCAATGGTTGATAGTGTGTGAATACATAAAGATCCCTAAAGCCAAATAAAGTTGAGTTATTAGTCCTTTAATGGAGGATGGAGGCACAAGAGGAACGATGTCATTTAGCAACCTCTCATCAATTGCCAACGACGGGGCTGCACTTGTGGTATGGTGACTTGTGTTTTTAGTTGTGTGGTGTGGATTTCAATTTTTAAAATTATCAGTGTGGTGTGAAGAATAAGAGAAGAGGTTCATTCATGTTCTCATGTGTATATGGATATTCCTACATAATTCCCTAATGTCATAACATAATGAAGAACGTATAACATAGTAAAAAGTAGTATCATGCTTCTTGAAGAGGTTGGACAGTCAGATGTGTTCTTATTCATACCTAGGTTTGTGGAAAGCCTTAAAAAATCATTAAAGGTTGTACACACGGTTCTTGCTAAATTTCCCACATAATCTAGGTTAGATACATCCTTATAGTGATCAATTGATAAGAAGATGGTTTTTGTATGAACTACCCACAATGATTGATCGGATATGTTCCCGACATTGCTTGGTTGATAAGAAGTTGATGTGTTATTTCATTACCTTCAATTCAAGATGTGTTCTAATATCATGAGCAAGATGAGGTAAGTAAGCTACATAGGAAGTGTGATAGTTCTTTTTACCATATAAACACTAAGTGTGGCAATGTTAGGAATTAGTAATAATGCTCTCGTAATTAATTATTATGTATGTTAGTGGTTAATTTTTATACCTGTGTTTCTATACCGGGTTACTTGTTACTCTCACTTCCTATTCTTTAGGAAGTTATTTGGCTACCTTTATGGCTATACAATAACCAATCTATTGTACGCTGAAAATCATGAAGTGAATAATATATTATGTGTTTTTTAATGCAAAAATAGTGTGGTTTCTATAAAAATATGAGTATTTGCATAATGATCTTGAATACAAACTTGCTTATTTTCATAGTTAATTAGGGCATGATTCTTTTCTATCCATGTCATCCCTAAAATGACATCATACTGAATTAAAATAAGTACATGAAAAGATTCACTAGATTAATATTATCTATTTAAAAATCTAAGTCTTTAACCAAATCTCTTATTTTCCTTATTATTCTTCCATCATCCATTTCTATAGCCACTGGTTCAATTTTCCTAGAAACTAAACTCAATTTTTAAACCAAGTTAGTAGGTATTTTTTTATATTACTACTACCAGAATCAATCAAGGAAACAAGGGCTTCATTTTTAAGAAACCATTTTACTTCAATTAGATACACTTTTTATGCACTTTACTTATATTAGTAGCAACATAAACCTTCATATTTTTATTCTCTTCTTTAGGTTTATCATCAGCTTTCTGATCTTTATTTTTATCCCAACTTTTATTCTTCTTAGGAAAACCCCTAGCATAGTGGTTATCTCCACAATTCCAACATTTAATTTCCTTTGGTTTAGTTTTGACATACTCTTGTTTCTTTTGTTGATTTCTAATTTCAATATTTTTGCACTTAACAGTTTCACTGAATGGTCTTTTTCTATCCTTAAAATTAAAATTAGAATTATTTTTCTTATAGTATTATTTCTTTTTATGCACAATAGTCTTATATTTTTCAAATTGTTCAGCAATTTGAGCAACCTCATCTACTGAATTAGGTTTTCCACACAAGACACTAGGTTTATATTCTTCTCTTAGACCATTTATAAATCTAACAACTTTATCTATTCTAGAAATAAAAGGAACAAATATATTCAATTTTTCAAAGGCTTGTTTATACTCATTCAATGTTTTAAAACATTGTTTTGTATCGAAGAATTCATTTTGTCTTTTTTACAAGAGCAATTCAGGAAAATATTTCATTTTAACCAACTTGCTAAATTTTCTCCAGGAGAATTTATGGTATTTGGGTTTTTCATACCTTAATGTGTCTTCCCACCAATTAAGGGAAGCATTTTCAACTGATATGAAGCTATTTGAGTTCTTCTTAGCTTATTAGTCTTTTGTAATTCAAAATATCTTTCTAAGCTTGATAGCCAAGTTTCAACCTATTCCCTTGTTCCTACTTCTCTAGCATATTCAAGAAATTTAATTTTCTTAGCAAAGTTTTGTATGTCTTTAGAATTCTTACTTGAACTAGCTTGATTACTATTAGATGAATCAAAAGAACTAGAAGAATCAAAATATTTATTTACTTTATCATGAAGAGAACCATCATATGCTGAATAGTGATTTATTTTTTGTAATATATTTTTAGACTTATTACATTTCTTTTCTTTCATCTAATTTACTAGACTTATAAACTTTATCAATCATAGCTTCTGTAAATAGGATTTTTAATGTTTCTAATTACTCAAAACAGATAATTTACTCCCCTTTCCAATTTCTATTTTTGTCGCTCTAATTTGTTGTAGTCCATGCCATTTTTGAATCCATTATGTTCAAATCTGATTTTTTTCCATTCTATGTGTATATACATTATTTTATCTTTGTGAGAAAATCACCACAATCTTTTACTTCACATCGAAATTAAATTCCCTTTATCAATTTAAGCGTAGAACATTTGTTTAACGAGGATAACTATCTACGATACCAAACAAAATGCAACTTTTCCCTCGACAAAAATCTATAAATTCTTGACAAAAAGCTTAACTATGGAAATATGATACATTTTCCTAACATTCTTATACTGTTATATGTTGAATTACAAAGATCTATATGTTTCTACTTAATTTAATAAGATAAATAAAATTACAAACACATTTTATTTAATAAAATTAAGAAGAACGTTATTAACCAATGACCATAGTTAACAAAATAAAACATGATTAATTAATTGGGATTAACCAAAATACACATTTCCTATGGACTATAAGATTCTGAATTAAAAAAGTCTATATAACTTCAGTTCCGATAGATTTGCAAAAGAAAATATTAAAGACAAGTGGAAATAATCCATTGGAAAAGGTGATATAAGTATGAGTCTGCAAACAATAGTTATACATGTTTCTTTATTATTCGATCACACTTGAGTGAAGAATAACAAAAAGAAGAATGTGTGTGGCTTTAACTAAATGGTTCACTATTTGGCAAGTCGACATGGATCTAACAAGATCAAATAATGTGGGCACGTTTTATTGTCATGTTGATGACATCTATGACCAAGGATTACATCATGTGAAATAGGTGGCTTAATATCATTGACTAACCACTTTGAAAATACTTTTGAGAAAAAAATGACAACATGAAATGCATTAGGACTTTTAACAATTGTATTGGGTCAGGTGTCACATTTGAAAAAGATCAACTAGCGAAAATATGAATCTATGAAGGATGTGGAATGATCGATTGGATCTTACTTCACAAAAATTAGGATGGACTCGACATGGGCTTGACATTACAAATCTATTGGTCATTATCTCATTTTTTTAAACCTTCCCAATAGTCGATAAATTTGCATAGACTTTCTTATTGGCTTAAAGCTTCACAATTTCATATATTGCATAGTGTCGGGGTGGACTTAGAACATAGAATTAACTACAATTAAGGTGAATTTTGGGTCCAAGGCACAAAATACAGTAATGATTGTGAAGAGACATAAACACAACAAATACAAGTATAAATTATAGAAGATAGATAATTTATGTTAAAACATAATTAAAAATTTAGGATTATGATCAAATACACTAAAAAAATATTATTATATATTAAATTTAACATATTCTTTTCTTTTAAAACATAGATATACATATGAAATTTACGTATTTCATTAAATAATTACTACACATCATTGGGTCTGCTAACATAAACATGTATTTTTAAAATTATACATAATAAATTAACATATTATATCCATTTTTTAATTTATCAATTAAAACATAAGAGTGAACTTATTTATATTAACATTAAACAAATATTTACATAGTTTTTATAGATGTTTGCAAAGATTTTATAGAGAGGAAACTTATCGAGGAATAAATAAGGAATTCTAATACCAAATTTCAATGTAGAGACATAGGTAACAAACACCAAACTATGGCCACACTATGAGAGGATTGTGTTATACACCCCATGTATGTTCACCTTGCCCTGGCCAAGACCATCCAAGGTTATACTCTATACCCCTAGTTAGGACACCATTGGTGCCCCTCTCTTGCCCACCACCTATTTGTACCTAGTCATCCTTGGAATTTACTTCCACAGACTCAATATTATTTTCTCTTAGAATCACAAGCACAATTCAATTCGTGTCCCTCTCAGAATAATTTACATGCCTTTTATAAGACTCCATTGATAGTTATGAACCATCACAATGGTTTCACACCCTTTCATAAATAAATTAAGCATCTTTAATCAATTGTTTGGGATATTCATTACAATATATTTGATATAAACTTGTGTTAAAAAAATGTAAGTCTTTAGATGCGTTTAAATTGTTAGGGATTTTATTCAAATAAAACATGAATATAATATCCTATATTATCAATATATCAATGTGGGTAAGGTAAAATATAGACATAAACCTACCCATAAGGATCATGTTATTAAACCGAATAAATTATCGATAACCCACCATTGTTTGATACTTCCCAAGACCCACCAATGATGGAGCTTGCTCCCAAGCTGATCCTCCACCCGTGGTGTCACAAGAAGTACCAAGTAAAGATCATATCCCACCTTCTTCCAACAAAATAGATCCAAATTATCCACTAACACATTTGGATACGTCTTCTAATGTGCCACCACCATAGCATCACTATGGAAGATATTGTAAGAATCATTAGAAATTTTTAGATGAACTAAATTCCCTTACATGTAAGATACGTTTTATGGAACTCATGCACACCTTAGCTTCAAATTTAAGATTTATCCTTCAACATTTAAATTTTTTTGAGTGTCCTTGTGTGGCTCTAAAAAATCCTACCATATCCCTAAATGTAGAAATCCATCACATAGAAACTACAAGATCATCCTTTTGAAATCTACGTCTAGGTTGCTTAGCCTTAGAGTTTGTAGAGAATGAAATGATTACCAACGAGGTCCTATTTCATGTAGATGACCCACCATTACTCATTAGTTTTATCATTCATGATGCACATTTTTGTATAAACCTTGTCAATGAAGGATCAAGAATTAATATAGATTCTTTCTCCCTCATCAAGTATCTTGGATATTCTATCGATGACCTCAAGCCTACTCACCTAACTTGTCATGGATTTGACAAAAATAAACTCACCCATACAATACATGTTGTTACCAATCACAACTAGACCTGAAATGGTTTGAACCAAGTTAATGGTTCTACATCGTCCTCTCCCTTACAACCTCTTATTGGGTGGACCATGGTCACATCACATGTCCATAGTCACATCAAATGGGTACTAATGTATTGAATTTATCCATAACAAACAACACTTTAGGAATTATTTTTATCCCAATCATTTAGATATCATGATACAATTTCATAATGAGATTTTCCTATTGCCAACTACTACTGAGATCTAAAGTATCCCCCAACCTGAGATATTTGATCTTACGTCTAAAATATAATTTACATTAGTGGATTCAGATGATGACGAGCCTAATTATCTTCAAATGATAGTCAATATATACAGGTTACCCAATGATATTATGCACCGGGTTCCTCTGGTTCTTCTACCTTGAGATTGATTTCCACCTCAAATTGATGCAAAGGAGGCAATGAGTGATTCCTCAAAATCCAACCACTTAGAATGTAATGAGCTAGGAATTATGCATCTATTTTCTAAACACCCTCCCCTTTGACCCAAATATTTTAGTGAGATCAATTTTTTAGCTAAGGAGATAATGCTAGATCTTAAGGAAAATGACTCACCTTTAATGAAGATTACATCATATCGCAAAATTATTCTAGGAACTTGGAAGTATTACATTACCAACATTCCTTGTCCAAAATATAATCTTCTCAATTTGAAACTAATACCATCGAAACATATTATGAGCTCCTATTTACGATACTAGTGACAATGAGGATGAGGAAGAAATGTTTCCTTATGTTCTCACCACTTATTCATTCATCACTCCTCATACTCCTGTGTCATCAAAAAAATATCTAAATATGATTTTCTGATGGCTCCCACAATAATGCCACCACCCAAACCAACTTCTAATCCAACCTCTACACTAAAAATTGGTCTTGGTGTTCCTAGCATGACCACTATTAATCCTACACCTAAAGAGTAAATCTATGAAAAACAAGCTCTAAGAATCATAGATATGTTAGGAAATATGTAGGCCTAGAAATCGATGTAGAATACCATAGACCTATCCCTACCCTAGACAATGATTAGGCTATTCTAGAACTCCTATGTTTTTGAGATGTTTAAATACCTAACATTTTTATAAGTTGGGAAACTTCTATAATACACCTCTATAATTTGACTATTATGTTTCTATGATTGATGTCAACCAAGAAAAAGTAGTTAAATTTCTCAAAGACCCATAACATTTCAAATATGGAAATGCTATGTTTTTGAATCAACCATCAATGTGTAGTTTGTCGATGATCCCACACACACAATCATTCTTGGAATTTATTTTCCTCATTTGTAAGAGTGCCACATAAAGGTCTTATAAAAACATAAAGAGGTATTTGCATGGGGATATGATGATATTCTTGGAATTGAACTTAATATTATATCCCTTAAAATCATTACCTATCCCAACACAAATCCCATTTAGAAATATAATGAAGTTCCCTTGCAAGATAAATTATTTATGTCATAAATAAATCATCAAAATCTTAGACACAAAATTCATTTATATAGTGGATTATTCTGAGTGGGTGTCAATATCGTCTGGTGTGGAAAGGACCACCTTAGCCATCTATATTTACATTAAATTTCTAAATATTAATGTTTATTTTAATAAAGATAAATTTTCTTTACCCTTCATTGACACCATCGTCAAAACAACGATGGGTTATGAAATTATATCTCTTATGGAAGGGTTCTCAAGGTATAATCAAATTTAGATTGCTCGAGACCAACATAAGAATAATTTTAACAGAATGGGGAACCTAATGTTATGTAAAAATTTGCTTTGGACTCAAAAACAACTTTGCAACATATCAACGCACCATAACACACATGTTTCATGAAATCATACATAAAATAGTGAAATTCTACATCAATAATCTACTCATGAAATCTCAACACAATGATGACCACACTCAGGACTTAGAAATTATCTTGGAATTCCTTTGCAAATATAAGGTTTACCTTAATCCCTTAAAATTCATATTTGATGTGACGTGAGAAAAAATCCTAGGATTTTTGATATCTTAATGTTGTATCAATCTTGACACAACAAATATTAAAGCTATCATGGACATACCACGACCATCGTCCATAGTAGACATACACACTTTCCTTAGAAAACTTGGGGTAATCCTAAAATTTCTCTCTTAGTTTACCTATGACACTCATGTTGTAAATATCCTCCTTAAAAAATATACCAAACTAGAGTGGAACAAATAATATCAACAAACATTTGAAAATATAAAGCACTCTTTGTCCTCATTACTAACCTTACAACCTACTTTACTAGATCAAACTTTTCTACTATATACCTCTTCCACTCTAGTGTTTGTATGGTAAATGTTAACTCATGGATACAAAAAGAGAAAGGAAGATGTCATTTATTATGTTAGTTGAGCCCTAATAGACTATGAATTATGATATAGATTCATTGCATGATAATTTTTATCCATAGATTATGCAACTATGAATTTACGTCACTTCATGTTATATCAAACCACTTACGTCGGTATCCATGTAGCTCCTATTGGTACCCAAATTTAATCTCCTTAAAAGGCCGAGAAACATCATGGATTTAACAGGACACTCAGAGGTAGATAGATGATTATGTTTGGCATTTTACAGCAAGGGAAGCAATCTATCTGAATTTTTAGTGCTCAAGCTTTGAAAAGGAGTGGGTATCACCTTAAGAGGTTTCGATCTATCCTCACTATTTTAGGTTATTCCTTTTAAACAGGGTAAGAGGACCCTTTTGTAGCCTGTTGTTTATGGAAGAGATGGGGATATCCTTCCTAATGAATTTGTTAAGGAGAACTTGGAGAAAATATGATCAATGCAACAAAATCTAACTCTCACTAGTTGTCACTCTAAATAGTGGAGATATTTTCTAGGCAAGGTTCAGGCTACTAAAGACATTTGAAATCCTGATTGTTTCTGCATGCTTTGGTAATGGAAATTATGCTTTTGTGCACACATAGGACAAACAGGGGTAGTATGGGTAGGATTAGTTGTTTTAAATGAATTTTTGTTAGAGGTAAGGAAAAATGAACTTTATTTTCTAGGTCTCTCAGAAATCTTACAAAATGGAAAGTCTAGACAATAGAATGCTTCAGAATAGCTAAAATGTTCCTTTAACCAGAATATGTGCTTCAATGGAGGCCCAAATTATCAATTTTTCACACAATCTATGAGATTTTAACATGAAGGATCGAGTTAGAAAACCCAACAAAGTATTGAGATCCAAACCCAATCATGCCTGAGGTACACCTAGAGGCTTATAGACAATCTCTATCAACAAATGAAATAAAAGTGATTTTAAATCATTTATTTCATTCCCAGATGAAATCTCTTCTAGGAAATAAAATTGCAGATGCTTGCTAAAATAGTCACAAGGATTGAGACCCATGTGATTAAGATAGATTTTGATACAAGATTGCAACAGGAACAAGAAAAAACTATCTACATGCATTCAGAAATAAAAAAAAAACATAAATGGCTTAAGATCAATAAAAATAACTTGAGTTTGATTAAATTTATCAAAAGGGGAAATTTTCTAGAACAATCTCAGAGCTTGTCAATGGTTGTACACTCGCAACCACCTTGACATGATCAAACTTAATACAAAAGAGATAACCAGGTTTCTCAGATGACTTCTCAAAAGATAGGCTTTGTCAAATTTTCCTCTTGGGAATTTTCTTCGACCTCTAACACTCCAACCATTTGCATGAAAAATTTGTGCCATTTATAACATTTACAACAGATCCCCTTTTTCCCCAAAAATCATGACATTGAGTGCTACTAGTGCTCACCATGATCATGATCATGATTTCCAGAATCAGATCTATAAAAAGTCGCCAAGTGCTCAAGGGGAAAATATCTTTGAATATCTCCCGCATTCAACTCCTCCTTCTGGTAGATCACTCTTTCTTCAACTCGTCAACCACTTCCACCCCTAATCTATCAAATTTGGTTCCTTGCATGCTTGGGAGAAGAAAAATAGAAAATTAGATTGAGCGAGAGTCAGACCATTTTAATGGCAAAAGACATCTCTAGATCTCCTCCACCAAACTTAGATATCAAAATTAACTCTCCTCTCTATTTGGCATGTAGGAAATACCAAGAAATCATGAAGACTCACACTTCTAGGAGCATTTCAGTAAAAATGGGGGAAAATTAGATTCAGAATCACAATTTTCATTGATCTTTACTTTGAATTTGGGCCGTCCATGTGGAAGATTCATTTTAAGATGGGCCCGGGGTTCTTCATTGACTTTTTACAACTTTTGGAAAAATGTAAAATTTTCACATTTTCTCCGTGCCTCTACCCCGAGAAATGATCCTAACACGTGTCCTAAGGTGGGTCCCAAAAGAACCGTGGCCAATTTCTACTATTTCACCTCCTTTTTGGAAAAGGGAAAATTTTCCAAGTTTTCCCCACACCTTCGCCCTTTAAAAATGGGCCTGACATGTGTCCCAATGTGGGTCCAAGTGGAACCACACTACCCTTTTTACTTTTAAATCTTTTCTCCTAAAAGGAAAAATTTCCATATTTCCTTTGAGGCTCCGCATCTCGCATTGTTGACCAGAGCAAGTTTTGAATTTTCTCCATTGGGCCCGCAAGTCATTAAACACCAAGGGGAAAAAAACCAAGTTTCCCCCAATGGCCTCGCCTCCCACCTCTTAACATTTTTAAAGCCAACCTTGACCTCCTTCTTGTCGTGCTTGTGGGCCATTTTAAGATTTTAATCCTTTTGATGAAAAGAGGCAAAAAATCTAATTCACCCCCGATGTTCGCTTCCCGCCTTGGAATTTTCAAACTACCACGTGTCACAATGGTGCATCTTGAGATGATCCCCAAAGGTTGAGACCTTGAATGAGCACGGGCTCGCCATGTGTCGTTATGGCGCAACTTCAAAAACTTAAGGTTTCAAAATTATTTGGCGGGGGTGTTTTCCCATTTTATAATTTTATTTCATTTTTCCAAAAGGTAAAAACATTCAACTTACCTCCAAAGGCCCACATCTCCACCATTAGCTTTGCCACATGTCCTCATGCGGGGTCAAAGTAAGAATTTTTCCCTGCCACTTAAAATTTTCTTTAATTAGATCTTGGTGGGGCCACGGGGTGAGTTCAAACCTTTTTCCAAAGTGTCCACAATGAACAAGCTAAAAAAAAACCCGTTGTGCCCCATCCAATTAGAAGAAGCCATGTAATCACCAAAAGAACCAATCAGAAATGAGCAGAGCCACGGGATCAAATTTTCCCTTTTGTCAAAAATCAAAAAGTGATAAGTTAAAGCATTTTCCTGCCATCCCCTGACCAACCAAAATAAGCCACATGACCGCTAAATGCAAGGATGCAAATTTGACCCAAGGAAACACCGTCAAACCATAAAATGCAAAAAAATGACCATTTGAGCCCAGGGATGAAGTTTTTCCAAGGAAAGAGGATTTACAAATGTTGCAAGGCTCAAATATGCTCTTCATAGCTACATCCATTCATTTTTCATCAATTATTTGGGGCAAAACAACAAGGGCAGTAAATCCTGGTGGTAAAAAATGGAAAGAATGAGAAAGCCCGAGTTTTTGAATGAATAGAGGATGGGAGACCCAAATCTCAGAACTCTTCACAGAAAAAGAGAAACAAGGACACAAATATAGATCTATACGTGATCTTCGGTCCAAGGAAATATTAATTATGGAAACAAAGGAAAGTAAAGACTTCCTGGCACAACACGGGGGGATAAAAAGTGACAGAGGCCATTAACCAATAGATTTTCAAAGGTAAAATGGGGTGAGAATATTTTGAGCACCAACATCTCCCTACAATTATTTTGATTACATGTTATCCTCCCAACTTATTTCATCAAGAAGTGGATGGCCCTTCTTATGCAATTTACCTTTATATCATCACACAAAATGTCATAAAAGGCTAATTCATAGAAAATACACTAGCCACTTATCTCATATTTGTTCCTTAACCTATTCATGATGTACTATTTGATGAGTATTAGACAAGGTGTCATACTTTTTCATTGATGTCAAAGGATTTCAAAGTTATCTAGGTGTCTCCATGAGGTGTCACATACTTGAATCATGGTATTCCTCCAAATGGCATGGTTGATCTTGTGAGGGTTGTGCTTGTGCAATATTTTTTGAGCATAATATTTATGTTCCAAGATGATTATAGAATCTATAATTATGGTGATGATGTGTAAAAAGATAACCATGTTGTTTCATGATCCCATATGATGAGGTGATGATAGGTTGGTTTTCTCCAAAAGTTGACTTTCTATGTAATCTCAAGCTAGTTTCCAAGCAAACAAGGCATGAGATGATAAACCAAGGTATAAAGATGCTAACCAAGAACTGTATGAGAATTATATGAGCATAGATGACATGTTCATGAATTCACAAGTGTATGAGGAGGCATTTTGAGCACTTATACAAGCTTGTATAGAAATATTTCTCAAGAAAGGAGACCAAATGTTTCCCAAATGAGATGGGGTCGGAAGTTGTAGGGTGAACCATGACAAAGTAGCCATTAGATATTGTTGAGGAGGTATTCATGCAGATTTAGACCATATTTGAGGACCATAGAATGCATTTCGATTAAAAAATTGAAATTTTGTGAAAAATGGTCTAAGCACGTTATGCCAAAATAATTCCCTAACTTCTTAACGGTTGATATAAATTGAAAAGAATTGTTAAGATAAATCATAAGAGAAAAATACTATGTAAAAAGTCTAAATTCAAAAGGATCAATGATAAGAAAGTTCTATTCATTATTTTGGCACTGTTATCTAAAACCCTCCTAACCCTAATCAGAAGCGATATGGATACAATTTATTGGTAATGCCTCTAAATGGAGTTTTTTTCCTGGAAAATGATTTTAGCTTGTAGATAATTCCTCATAGTGTATTTTCAAATTGTAAAGGATAAATTTTCAAATAATTCCTCTCAATTTTTTGGTGAAATATGTTGGGGATGTGCTCTTGATGTTCATGAAGTAATCTCAGTTAGTTATTTAGAGAAATGTGATGATACATGTTTGTTTTTCTCCCACCACTTAAAAATTCCATGAAGGAAACTACTCATGAAGATATAAGGGTATACATGAATAATTACATAATAAAGTGATTTTTTAGTCCTCAATATAATGAAGGTGTCCCATATGAGATAAGAGTGTTCTTCATTTAGTTTGATGAATTTCTTGCATTCATAAGCTTGAGTGATCCAAAAAATTCCTACAACACTAGTCAAGAAGGATGATGTTTTTGAGCATGCAAACTTTATTTTCCTCATTCAATCCATGTATAAGAATAATTTTCCATGGAGTAGAGGTGTCTCTTGAAGTGTTTAATCCATTGGGTCATCATGAAAGTAATCTTTCATGTTTTTAGTGCTGAATGCTATGAAAATTGATAGTAAATGGAGGAGTAACAAAACACGATTTGCAAACCTCCTACTGACTTCTCAATGCAACCTCAAGTAGGGTTATGTGATATTTTAAGTTGTGTAACCTTTTGAATGATGAATCATGGGTTCTCTTGAATATCCTTCAAAATGGGGATGTAATTACTACAAACACATGTTTTGGAGCTTCTAATATGTAGATATTGGAGTAAAATTGTGAGTAATTATGTTTTAAACCTAAGAGGATTTGGAAGAGGGTGAGATTGCATTTTATAGAGGATAAAAGTGTTGGAAATTTCTTAAAAGTAGTTAAATGTACTTGCTAAAAATAAAATTTGAGGAATTTACAGTAGTTTTGGGCTAATAAATGCCATTTAGGGAAGTGAATGAATTTAGTTAGCGAAGTTACATCCGAGAAAGGTGGTTGTATGTGCGATTGAATAACCCCACCTTTCTAGGATTCTAGAAGTGCGATTTACTAGATTGATGAAGTGCATCCAAATGGCTATTGACTAAGAATCTAAGTGGTATTTGACTAGGATGTGTACACTAATTAATTAATCATTTAATTAATAAATGATAATTTACTAACTAATGGGATACTAAAGACTAATTTAATTAATCTGAAGGGGTATAAGAGCATTATTAATCAATGTAATTAATCGGTCATAAAGGGGTATAATCTAGGATGCACTAAGATAGCAACATGAACATGTATGATTGATTTGGTGTGTCTATATTTGACCCTCTTTAAATTTATATTGCAAAGTAATAGTTCTTTACAGATAATAAATGCACGCAAAACAATTAGTAGAAAAAATGAAGATTTAGGATGCTCGAGAAAGTAAGATAATAGAGAAATGAACACTCAAGAAGATGGATGATGCAAGAAAGTGGTGGAAATCCAATTGATAGGAAGAAAGCAAGGGACTGAAATAAGGATGGGAAAGGATTGATCTCGTATCATGAGAGTCATTTGGAGAATAATTTTAGAGAAATCTTATTTTTTATTATTGCACAATAGAGTTGTCACCATGATTATGAAGTAATCAAGATGGTTACCCTATATGTGCATAAACAAAAAAATGCACCAAAGAAAAGATAAAAGGAAAAAAACACCCAATATATAGAGTAGGTGTAGGCATTAGGGTTATAAGGGAACCAACATGTAATCATGCTGCTTACAAGTTGTCCAAATCGTAAACATCAACAATATAACATAAATTTGAAAAAGAAGACAATCATCTATGCCCCTAATGTGTGCCAAAATGATGATTAAATAGATGTAGATGATCCCAAGGTGGGAATAGGATTAGACTGGAAGAGCAGAGTAAAGCGACTCTTTTTAACACTCTTGTTGGACCCATTATGTAATTGATGAGAAGAAAATTTTCCCAGGTGAAGTTATATCATGAAGGAAAAACAATTTTGTGACTTTCCCCAAGAAGAGTTAGCATATCATGAAAAGGGAAGAAAGTGATAGTTGTGAGATTGGAACGATCACTAGGGTAGTAGATAAAGGTATGAATTTATCAAGATTGTGTTGAAATGTTGAAATATTCATTTCAAGGGTTTTCCAATTGTAGGATTTCTGTGATAAGTGAATGTTTGTTTAAAAATTTGTATAATTTTTTATTATTTTTGGATTTTTGAAATATATGATGTTTTGGATTTTTTTAGTTTTAAAAATATTTAAATACAAATGTAGATACATGAAAAAAACATAAATACATAACAATTGGGAAAAAATCCATGGCTTATTTATTAAAACAAGAGGAAAACACAACACATGCAAGCAACAAAAATGCACAAAACAAGCATTGCAAACAAACCCAATATGAACAATGAACCACACCAAAGCTATATGTGAATTACGATGCAAAAAAATTTCCTGTAATTGATTTATAGCAAAGGTAAACAATGTACAACAAAATAAGAAACTAAAATAAGTAAAATCATAATCATAATGTCGTAAAACCTCAATAGTACAACATAACATGATAAAATGATGTCTAATAACACCTTAAATTTGTTCCACATTAAGAACTAGACATATTTGAATGCTCTAGTCAATAGCTTATGATGCAGCCTAGAATCTACTATGAATAACGCAAGCATGTTGGCACATCACTCACTCCCGAGGTGAGCGCTCACCCAAAGTACACAAACATATTCAAATCGTTAACTTATCATAAACATTTTACAGTGCGTAAAATAGATCTAGATCTTAGAGAATCATGAACTAAATAATAACTATAATAAGGCTAACCATATAAGAACTAGATTTAGTTATGTCTAACACCATTATCTAGCCAATATACTCCATTTCATTAAACATTGTAAAAAAATTAAGCTTTTTCACTACAAAGTATCTCCATGAGTCATGTGCACATCAGAACTAGCAACATAACTCTACACTAATTCACACACACTAAACTACATAGTTCACTACATATTTATACGGTGAGGAGTTTCCTTCACCACCCATGCACTTTTAAAATAAGTCGCATATTGATTATAGCCATGTGCCTTTACATTGGCATGCACAACATTCAAGTTTTCGATAATAGATGTCATATAGTTAAGTCTAAGAAGAAATCATATTATTAGTTTAAATCATGCATGGCGCTTAATAGCCGATTGTTCCCAAAATACTATTGCATGTCGCAAAAGTTTCCATCTCTATGTGTGCCTCACACACTATCTCTAAAAATATCCCTTATCCATAAAAATGGCTAAGTCCTGAGCGAATGTGTTCTAGCATGTGTTTCCTTCCCTATATTCTTGCTCCTTTAAATGTGTCTCATTCTCACATGTGAATCCTTTGTGATTATTCTCCTTAGAGAAACATTCTATCTGCTCAACATTACCCCACACTAAAGTAAATTATCATCCTAGAAATGGGAATTATTTCTGATGTTCCTAATAATAAAGAATAAGGAATGAAAGAATTAATGAAACACTTTACAAAAGAATGAATTTTCACTCTACAACACCCTCTTCTTCAACTGGGAGGATTAGCTCTGGATATTCATTTTTGATTTCAGCCTCCAATGTTTGCTAGTCACTTAGCATGGTCTTTGTATTATCTAGAGTATCTATGGTTATGGCATCCAGTTCATCCTGAGTAATATTCTCTTTCTCATTCTATAGTACCCAGACAACATTGGCCATAACTAACATCATTCCTTCCAGGAGGTCCATTTTTGGGCTATAAGCTCTCTAATCTTATCAATCATCTCTTTGTGTGGATCTTGGGATTACGCGAGGGCCTTGAGATTTTGTTTCACTAGTTCCAATATTTTTGCATGCCCAAGTTTCTCATCTTTCATCGCTGCCAAAACTTCATTATATTCAACTAGAGTTAGGTGTATATTATTGCTTCTAGTGTTGCACATAAATTGAGAGCTTGGTCGTCTCTCTTCAGCTCATCCTTCAAAGTTTGGAGAAATTCCTCGTAAGTTGAAATTTTCCTAACCATAGAGGCCCTTTCTCTCTCTACCTCTTTTTTAGAATTGTTTGGTGTAGGCATCAAATTTGTTTTGTCATCTAACACTAAATCGACCAAAGTGCACATATAATACATAGTAGAAGGAAAAAAATTTGGAACCTGAGATTCTAGATGAGGCCTTGTTTTCAGGATGTCATCACCAATTTACTTTTCCATGCTAATGAAAGACTCATTATTTTCCCATTCTTATTTCTTCTCTTCCTTTAAACATGCTATCTCTGCATATTTAGCCTTGTTATCTTCAAGAAGTGCTAGAATGGTGGCTGCCTTATCATTTTTTCTCCACACCACCTTAGTAGATACCTTGAAGATTTCATTACCGACCTATTCATTAGACATTAGAGTATTTTTATCTTCATGTGCCTTCTCGGGGTTCCTTCTTCACTCTTCGTGAGACATAGGACTCCTTACACACATCAAAATATGGTTCGTCCATTTGAGTCTACATGGACCAAGATAAATGCTTCCTTGTGCAAATAGTGGCCATATCTAGATCCATCATCTCCCACTCATATAACTCCTTAAGGCCCAAAATTCTCTAGAATCGGGCACGAGATGATTTTTCTTATGTCCTGAGTATAGCCTATACTAGGCACAACATACACTTCTCTTGTTCTTTCTCTTTTTGTTCTTGGTCCCTTAAGAACATGGGTGCTAAGGTCTATAGTTGGTATTTCTCCTACTTGAGTTGTAGTGGAAATGATGTGTTGTTCTTAAATAATTTCTTTTGCTTCTTTCACCCCTTCCTCTTCATCTCTCATTTCTTCATCTTGGGGTTCCTCCACACTTGAGTTGAACTAGGGTTCCTATTGCACTCTCTTTAGAATCCTCCTCATCATTAAGCTTCATCTTTCTTCTTATCTTTCCCTTGTGTAATTATTTTTTAGGGGAGAGTCGATATGACCTTCATAAAGTTTGAGATGTTCCTGCACCTTGGGTTCTAGTTCTTCTGAACACCTTTTGAAAATAGAATTCCTCATGGACTGTACCCACATCCAAGTCTTCCTCTCCTCCTTATGTTTGTGGGGGAGTATTTACGCATTCACTCTCAATTTTTTCTGTGGGCGACTCTGTCCTCTATGGTCAAAGACTCCACTATCCTCATTGAGCTCTTCTTCTTTGTCTCCTTCTACAATCAAGGAAAGATTTGGATCTGCCATATTTTTAACTATTTTTTTCCCCTTAAGTGGCCCTAGGAGCATAAAATCATTCTCCACATACTTTCCTTTTTCCATCCTAGGCTTGAGATGAAGTTATCTAAGTGCAGCCCCATTGTCCCCAATAACCAAACTTACCGAATTCATGCGTATAACATCATAAATAAGCCTCTCAATATAGGCAGATTGACTGGATAAAAATAAGTTTTTCTTAGAGTATTATAATTACATTCTACCTTGTATGTGTTGTATCTCAACTGATGTGCATCGGTAAACATGTGTATTGTTGTCTGGAAGTAGAGCACTATGAAGGCATATAGAAGTTTGCATTAAGGAATCCATCTCCCATCCTTTATTGCGAGACAAGCAATGAAAAAAATGATACACCACAAATTTCACTTCCTTTCCCTACCGAGGGTAACTCCTTTGGAATGTGCCCTTTGTTTGAACCATAGTTCGCCCTTTGTTTAAATGGGCCACTCATTTTCCTCCACAAAAATAATTTTTAAACCTCTCTACGAGGTACTTCTTTTCTATGGGGTATTCCCAAATTTTGTTATTTGGCCCATCAGGAACTCCAATTTCTACAAACACAAGAGATAATAGGATAGTGCCGAAACTTATCTTTTCACCTATGTGCGCTTCCTCAATAACAATTTTTTCTATGTAGCCAACTAAGTTCTACATTTATCCTTGTGAAATTTTCTTTGTAATATGTAGGGACATGGTATTTACTTGTTACCATCTCTCCGATCATTCAACTTAATGAGAAGATGCGTGGTTTCTGCGGCATAGGGTACTTCCTTAATTTTTAGATGTCCATTTTACACGGAACCTTGGTGTATCCCAACTCCTTTCTTGTGGCTATAAGAGTTTCCTTATTAGTTAGATCACTAATAACCTCTATCCCTATGCCATTTAATCATGTAAATGTAGC
Organism: Taxus wallichiana var. yunnanensis; assembly: GCA_018340775.1. NCBI lineage: Eukaryota > Viridiplantae > Streptophyta > Pinopsida > Cupressales > Taxaceae > Taxus > Taxus wallichiana. The sequence continues at coordinate 86,237,216 of CM031242.1, read as the reverse complement.
AATCAAAGGAATGGTGATCCTTACCCATCGTCCAACAAAATAGAAGAATTCCTCATGGACATTTCTAATAAGCCATTGGTATAAATTATCGGCTTTCCAAAATATGGGAGTTCATATAACTAATACACCCCTACCTTCTTGAGAAAATTCTCCCCAACATCATCATACACTAGCATGTCATCCACCATGCGCTTGTTGGTCTTCTTATTCAACAATGCATCCAACTCCCCCTTGTTGTCGGTGGTGCAGTGGTTGTAGTCACTTACTTTACATCTGCGGATATGGGAATCCCAATCTCATCCGATGATCACTCCTTTTAGATACTGCATTTCTAAAAAAATTCTCTTGGGAGCATCTTCGACCTTGATTTCCACCTTTTTCTTCCCCTTCGTTCCTGCTCTAGGTGCTTTCCTTGGTGCCATGGTAAAAATCTCACCTTTTACTCTCTCAAGTAATCTCTTATGCCCTATCTTGAAACCACATGCCCTACCTCAAAACCATGTTCCCTATCTCCTTTTCAATGCTTCACGCTTCACTCAAACCCTTCTCTAATGGGGATGCAAGAACTTTTGTGCACAAATCTTCTCTCCCGTCTGGTTTTGCAACTCTCTCGCACTTGAACACATTTCTCTTGGTTTGGTTTCAACTAGCTCACTTGAATACTTTTGATCAAAATGGTAGAAATAAACTAGCATCATGTTTTTATATAGAAATTTTGCTAAAATTTATTGTGTTTATTAGTCCTTTACATACCATGATTGTCTCATTAATTGACTATTTTCCCAATTTCCGTGAGATACACCTACATGCCATAGTTATAACCTTGGGCATGCCTTCCTACTAGTTGGCTATAGACCTCCTTCTACGTGTATCCATACACCAAATTACCTCACAAGTGTGCCTTCCTCTAGTAGTTTCTACGGCCACCGCTTACCTCGCGTTATAGTGTTCATTCATTTATTTATAGCTATGGTATTCCTTACGAGCAACCTTCTTTCTTGCAGCACCCTTCCATTTTTGAATAACACCTTGTAACAATATGTTCTCATGTGTAACCCTTTTTGAATAATAACCACCCCACACCAATTGTATGTGTAGTCCTCGGCATAAAAATACTACAGATTATAATTAGCTTCCAATGTAAAAATAAGCTTATTACACAAAACAACGAACTAAATTGATAAAGCAAAGTGATGAAGAAGGAAATACATTTAAATAAATACGAAGGGAAATCTATTCTAAATGGAAATACTTCCTTATTACAAACACCAAGAAGGATTATTTATAGTAGGGCTTCTACCTACTCCCATTAAAGTAACTGGAAACCATGTTCCATCAAACACCTCTAGTTGAAAAGTGCCGATTCAAGTACATGAGTGATAACATATGGTGCCAAGAAATGGACCTTATGTTTTCCTGGATGGTGCTAAAACTTGGAATCATAAAGAAGTACCAATCTATCTAATATCAAGCTTCTTTTACTTGATGTGTCTATCATGCCATGCTTTTTTTCTTACTGTTCCTACTTTTAAATCCAATGTGCTATGGCGCACCTCTCATCGAACTATATTAACTTGCCAATTCTTTCTTCTAATGCTTCCTCATCAGCCTAGACTGTCGCATGCACAATATGTAAAAAGGTAACATGAATTCCATGGGAATAACTACTTATGTGCCAAACACCAAATTAAAGGGCTTGGCCTTATTTAACCTTTTGTAGGTTGTTGTATATGCCCAAAGTATAATGAAACTTTATCATCCCAATATTTCCTTCCAACATCAAAATTGTTTGTGAAGGTCTTGCTCAATATCTTGTTGAAGGCCTCAGAAGTCCCATTTTCTTGAGGGTGATAAGGTGTAGACTTTTGAGTACGCAACCATAAATTCATACAACAATATACTAATTTTCTCATTCAAGAAGTGTGTGCCCCTATCATTTGTCAAACTCAACCAACATCCATACCTAGTAAGAATATTTTTCCATAAGAACCTTCTTGATGTAGCTATTGTATAATCATTTATAGGTGCTCATTCTTCCAATCATGTAAGATAATCTATACAAGTGATGATGTAGCATGATCGGTTCTACGTAGGGATGGGGAAATAGGACCCACAAATTCTAAATGTGAGAGGATTGGACCGGATTGAAGTGTGGAGTGATACATAGATACTCTGGAAGATACTCTTTTCCGATCGTATTTAAGTTTGATTTGTATTGAATTAAAATGAAAAATCAAAGTGTTCCTCAAGAAAAGTTATATTGAGAAAGGGTAAATGATTTCCTCGAGGCATAGATATACACCATGGATAAGAAAAATGATTATCAAAAGATGATATGGAGCGAACATGAGGAATGTCGTCAAAATTTGAAATTGCTAAAATGTGCTATCTAGTTGCTAAAATTTTCTCAAACATTTTTTTAATGTTTTGATTTTAACACTTTTATACATTCTTTTTACTTTTGAACATTTTTATATTATTTTTGTATTTTTGAGAAACATATATGAATTTTTTTATATTCTTGACTTAATATAAGTGTAATACTTGAACACAAGTCAAAAAAATTATAAAAATTCATTCCATTGGTAGAAATGTATATGATGTAATGATATGGTGTTTCACTTTTCTCATGAATTGACATAACTAGGAAGATGTGAGGGCTCATCATCGAGATCTAAGAAGGAGGTGATAATAAGGTGAATAGTGATATAAAGGTGAAGATAATTTATACCAAGAGACCTGAGGTGTAATAATGATCCATGTGAGAAAAATGTAACACATCTCAAGTCAAGATTATCGACTAATTCTAAGATAATTCAACTTTATATTTTTTACAAGAATTAGATTCTTAGATGGCCTATTAATTAGAAAATTTAGGTTGAAGTAATTTTTGTTCCCTTAACATGAGTAGATAAATTAATTGTTGCGATGTTTTTTATTAAGAAATTTTTGTTCATATTTCACAAAGGATTTATTTGTTGATTGATTTTTTAAGGACCCCCTACATGTTTCCCCATGTCACCATTAAGAGACAAGGGCTCAACACCGAAAAAAACATAGGCAAGTAAGGGCTTATTTCATTCCTAGTATCATACTATGAGTGAGAAGTATGGGGTTATTACATGCAGATTGTGAAGGATGAAAGGTGAAATGATTTTATAATTTTTTTGTATTTTTAGATTGATTTAATTTTCCTTGTTAGTTGATAATGTACTTTTCTGTAAGGAGCATTTTACCCCCAAGTGATAGACTCTTACCAATGGTTCAACATCATAGATAGAGATGGGAGGTCGAAAAGGACAAATAAAATAAGCTTGATCTTTCTATTAAAGAGAGAATTTATTTGAAAGGAGGATTTTCCATCAGTAAGCTTCGAGACAAAACAATAGGTAAAAATCTCTTAAATGGTAGAAACCACAATAGGGATGAGACACATTATTCCTAAGAGGAATAAGGTTAACCTATTTCATAATAGGTGAAGAAAGTGAATATATGATAATGGTATGATTAATATATCTACCAATAGATGGAATGAATGACATTATTTATACGCTATTTTCCAATTCAAAAACAATGTGTTAATACGGAGTTTTATCCTCTTTTTTATTTTTTTATTTTTCTAAATTTTGAAGGATGAGGATTAAGAATGGAATTATACTGAAAAATTTCCATGTTCATTAAATTTTAATGCTTCTATAAGGTGAGACACTGGGTGGAAAAGATCCAAGTCAAAGGTGGAAATATTAATATTTGATAGGTCTTACAATGCGATACTTAGGTAGATGAAATCCAAGTCAAAGGATGTGTGATTAGATAATTATTATATGAGATTGAAATAAATTTTTGATGCTAGAAGAGGATTTTATATGCGAGGAATATATTGAGATTGATATTCATCTATGAGTGAAAAAGTGAGAGGAGAGAAGGATTAATCTATAGACGTACACTTGAGATTTCTTGTAAGACATAGAGAGGAAATATTTCTGTTTATCCTTTGAGGTTGTGAATTAGTTGATTTGAAAAAATATTTGCATTTAAAGCATGAAAAGGTTGTATAAGGATATTTGTGGGTATACAAACCTCATAGAGTGTACTAATGTAGATGTATTGATAGGTATAAATCGTCGTTAATGTGATGCCTTCAAGATTGATCGTTTGAGGTATAATGGACATAAAAGGTTACATTGTAACAAGTCTATAAGCTCATTTTTGTTGTTTTTAAAAAACAAGTCTAGAGATGTTAGGTGTAGGAGACAAAATGATAATATTAGAACAAAGCTCAAAGGTTCTTGATGATGGACCCTATTACTGTTATGTTAAGGGTAAAAAGAGAGTCTTGGATAAATGTCAATATCACGTTATGTGTTAGAAGGTTATTTTCTAAAATAGGTTCAATGTTTGTTCAGAAAAATGGAATAAAATATAGAGAAGAAGATGCTTGGTTTGAAGGGATAGATACTTGACCTTCATTATTATCTCTTTAAATGTCAGTATGTATAGAAGTGGGGATAACAATCAAATCTTCATTTGAAGTTTTGGAATTTAATTTTTCATCAATTGCAAGAGCTTCATCATTGAGCTTGAAATGGTTACATTGTCAATTATGTCTTGAACATAATGACGAAGAGGTTTATAATTATCAATAGAATGGCCATGCATGTGATGGTATTCACAATATTTAGATGCATTGTACGATGTAGGATTAGGTTCCCCATTAGAAAAGGGTCTCATAGGTGGGTATTCAATTATGTTAGCCTTTACTAATTTTTGAAAGGAACTAGATAGAATCTATCCAGGAAGTGCAAAATAATGTCCAATGGTGTGAAAAGTAGTGCGATCTATATGGGATATCATGGATTTATAATCAACATTGTTTGAGGATTCACAATTTTTGTGATCTTTTCCCTTTGTATCATGGTTAGGTCGTAGGTCTCTATCCACTATTTATTTTTGGTCAACGAGGTCTTGGATGTAGTTATGAATATGTTTTCATTTTTTTATGATCTGTCGATTGAATGAAAATAAAAATAGGTGTTAGGTCTATACAAACTTGGATTGGGTTATCATTCAAGAAAGGGTTGTGTGATAGGATAAGTGACCATATTAATACTTTCTAGTTATTGTAAGACACTTGAAAGAGATTCCCCCAAAGATGTATATTTTATTTAGTTGTAGTCATGAGGATGATGAAAAATTTATCTATTTGGAATGGTGATAAATGTTTTAGACTTAATCTTCTTATATTGTTTGTTCTATAAGTTGTGCATGTTACAATTACCTATAACAACATCATTGAAAATTTCATATTTGGGGTTGATGTATTGAAGTTTTTCGTGAGAAGTGCTAGGGTTATTATTATGTTTTTGTTATGATTGATCCCATGGTCTTTATAATGAGCCTTGATTAAGCCTTTAGAAATGAGTGATTTTTCAATTTGATTTCCCTTTTTGATAACTTCCTCAAAGTTGTAGAGGTAGTGCATCTTCATGTGAGAGGACAACTCATCATTAAGGTTCGGGATGAAGATGGTAATAATCTATTCTTAGGGATTATAAATCGTAAAAACTCACAATTCCTCGCCCTAAAAAAACTATGTAATTCTCTCATTTTTTCATTGTTTTACATTGCACAAATCCATCATTGTTACCTCAGAGTCAAGCTTGAAGGAATTATTTTGAAGAAATTCTCTAAGAGGTCCTTGAAGGTAGAGATAGATCCCTTATGAAGGCATAGGAAGAAGTACAAATATTTCCCTCTTAGTCTTAGGAAAAGGAAGAAAACAAAGATTTTGTCATAAGTGACTTCTTCGTATGCCATGAAAAATTCCTTGACATGTTATATGGAATTGGTTTTCCCTTATATTTGTCAATTTTGGGAATCTCAAAATAGCATGGGAAGGGTATGTGTAAGATGTCCATGTCGAAAGGGTGTGGACATAATTCATACAAATTGAATTGTTTGTGTTACTTTTGCATGCCCAAAATGGTGTCCTTCATCATTTTCCACTTTTGAGAAAATGGTGAATTGCATTGTAGGATAAATAGTGATTTATCATTCTTGTGAATTTTATTCTTGCTATTAGACTCAAAATTAATTTTTAATGTGTCATCACTTTTTTCATGTTTTGATACCTTTAGTCTTGTTTTTAGTGACTCTAGAGGATATGCGATACTTTTTTCCCCATTGCATTGATTTGATCAAACAATGATTGGTTGGGATTCGAGGACGAATATTAGATTTGAATTTATTATTGGCATGTTTTTACTTGGTTCTTTGTTGTCATGTTTTTTTTACTCAAGTGTGGAAACTTAGGAGATTTAGGTTGTCCTTTTAATTATTTCAATTCATCCTCATCAACATCGAAGGGAAATATTTCTCCCCCTGCAAGGATATGGAGAAGGAATTGGTCTTTGTTTTGTTGTAAAGTGTCATCTATGGAAATTTTTTATGTTAGTGTCCATCCTCTTCATCCGAGCTGATATGGAAATGATGACTTTCCTCCCATCAAAAGGGACTATAATTGTAATGTTGTGTTCCCACCATTGTTTGAAAGAGGGGAGGAACAAGAAGAGGTGTGATAGAAAACTCAACCCTTAGCAAAGTGAATGCTAAGATGGAAGAGGGGAGAAGACTATAAATCTTGATTGTATAAAAATTAGTGTTGTGAGGAAGAGGTGAAAATGGTTCGTTGATTGCACGACTTCTAATAAAATAAGATTTAAGAGGAAATGGACTAAAAGATAGTTAAATTTAATCTACTCTATAACAAAAATTGGATGTTAAGGGAAAAGATATGTGAAAAGGTGAATGTAATCAAATCTTACAAAAATTAGTGATAAGAGTGATGAGAATACGTGAAAATGGTAACTATTAACAATATGAGTGTTAAGAGGAATGAAGAAGAAGTGAAAAGTGAAATGTGCTCGACACTTAAAAAAATGAATGGCAAGGGAGACAAGACTTATCAAAATGAATGCAATCAAATATTAAAAATATTAATGATGAAAAGTGAAACATTTTCGACACTTACCAAAATGAATGTTAAGGGAGACAAGACTTATCAAGATGAATGCAATCAAATCTTTAAAAATGAATGATAAGAGTGAGAAAAAGAGAGTATTAAAGATTAACTCCTAATCATATGAGTGTTAAGAGGAGCTAAAAGGGGAATTCACAACACTTAACAAAATGAATGATGTTAAGGTGGAAGAGGGATCAAAATTTTAGTTAGATAACTCTCATAAAAATGAGTGGTAGGAAAGATGAAGAGGGTTTGAATGAATTCACAATCTGTACAAAATTAAATGTAAAGAGGGAAGAGATGAAAGAAATTATTTTTCTCAACTTGTGACAAATTGAGTGCAACAAGAGGATACTTAGAACATGATGAAAGATGCTCAATTTTTGATGAGAATGTGTTAAGGGAAGATACTTATGAAATATGATGAGTTTTCTTGACTTTTAATAATGTGTGTGTTAAAAGGGGAAACTTGGGAAGACAATAAAGTATCTCCACTCTTAAGAAAATTGTGTTAAAGTAGGAGACGACTAAAAATAAATGGGAGTATTAAAATAATGACAAAGTTAATGTCATCACAAAAGTGAGGTAATGACGATGAAAAGGTTTTAATGTCGTAAAAGTGGAGATAAGAGAAAAGGGGAAAATGATGGATTAATGATTTTAGATAAAAGTGAAGGGAATGCTTTACTGAGAGAGGATTGAATAAATAGTGAGGATGTCAATAATGTAATAAATTAATTGTGAAATATGGTGACACAAGAGTATGGAAGAAAGATAATGAAGATGTCGATAATTCAACAAAGTGAATGTGAAATGTGATGACATAATATAATGATATAACAATATTGAAAATTTCGATAAGTCCACAAATTGAATGTGAAATGTGACGATGTAATATGATGGGAAAAATATATTGAAAATGATGACAAGTACACAAAGTGAATGTGAAGTAAGATGACATAAGATGACGGGAGAAAGATATTGAAAATTTTGAAAACTCCACAAATTAAATTTTAAATGCAATGACGTAAGAGTATGGAATACTTAGATTTTAACAAGATAATATTAAACTTAAGACTTACGAAAATGAAAGATCAAGCTGATCAAGAGGGTTCTTCACCATGATAAATTGAGTATCAAGATGTCAAGACTTAGGCGAAAAGCATGAAAGTGTTTAAGTGTAGATATGGATGTCTGTAACCCAAGACTCATACACATTTACAAACCAAAAAGGTGGATGAGAGATAAAATGTGAATGATGAGAGTGAAACACAAGTGTGTAACACATAAAAAAACTAAAAATTGTGAAGTAAATGTTTTCCTCTACCTTATATTGGATTTTACAAGGCATGGATTCTCGAGTGGTTCACTCAAATATGTGTCAACAATATACCCGAGCGAGCATGTGGCTATTACTATTTATCGCTTTACTTTACCCCCTTTAAAATGATAAGAAAATATCTTTCTCAAATTAATCACCCTAGGATCGCCACTAGGGATATGTGTGACTCTAATCTCACAAGGTGCACTAGTCGAGATGATATTACCCATTTCATCATCCAGTTCCCTCAATGTGCTAAATAATTTTGGGTTTATGTGGTACTCATCAAGTGAGTTTTATGTATGAATCAAAGAATTTCCCATATTTATGGTGGTTGGTAAATAGCCTTGTCAACCAAACCTGTAAATATAATGTGTAGAGTTAGTTCTATCTTGATTAAAAATATTCCTCACACATAATGAACTAATTATTTGCATAGTTGACAAGTAAGGAAACCCTGTAATTATTGGTTTCAATGTAGTCTTCATAATGTAGTCCTCTAAATGAGGGTTAGTAGTTTTCCAAGTGAGATCAAAAATAAAAAAATGAAACACAAAACAATCATGTTTCTGATTTCAAGATCAATTATGAAAAGAGTGAGAGAAGAATATATGCATAGAGTGTGTATGACTAATATTTACAAAAATATAAAAACCGATAACGGAAATGTATGATAAACACATTACAAAGTGTTAGTGATGTTGAAAAAATCAAGAAAAAATGATTAAACACTAACCAAAATTCTAAGAAGTGACAAAAAGTGGACCAAATTGTCCAAGTAACCCTAGATTAACAACTTGCATGAGTATTTGAAATGACAAAAGAGATGGAAACATTATGGTAGAAGGGGATGAAATGATTAAGTGTTGCGAAAATTGGCATAAAAAGTGAAAATGGGACTTAGTTTGAAGCGTCCAAAAGCCTGCAAAATAAAGTTGCACACTAAGTCTAATTTAATAAAATAATAAAAATAATGAAGAAAACATTTCTAAGGTTAGTTTAAAATACCTAATTGAAATAAAAATTAAATTAATTGAATTACGGTTTAAGGAATTAACTAAATGTAGTGTTGTAAATAAAATAACGTTTAATTACTTAAACTAAAGTAAGATGATTAAAAATAATAATAATAATAATAAATAAAACTAACATGACCTAAACAATTTAAAGATAATTTATAATAAAGAAATAAAAAATGTGAGCCCAAAGTTAAAACATATAAAAGATAGCTGAAAAAGATAATGAAGAAAATTAATGCCTCAATGAGTGTGGCATTAGTAGTCTATTGGTTGTAGAATTTAATCTTTTGAAAACAAACAACAATCAAGGGACAACAGTCCCTCCTCTTTATGGGAGAGGTTCCCTTATTGAAAGCCAAAAAACCATATTTACAATATAAACATGTGTTCAATATTTTGGTGCGGATTTTGATATCTTTAGATGCATTTATTAAAATGTTTTCAATATAGAAGAAAATAGGAAAAGTCATGACTGATATTCAGAAATAGAAGATAGGAGAGCATTTTCAGACATATAGATAGCAGAGAGATATCTTACTTATGCTTGATAAAATAACAGTATTTAGACTATGCATATGAAACACAGGACATGCATGTATTAGACACAAAGTTCCAAATACACTTATCAACCGAAAGACACAAATTTCTTGCTTCAAATACATATAGCCTTGAATGAATTAGGCGAGAGAGGGTGAAATTTCTTCTGTATTGAGTATTTCTATGTTATCTTTTACATATGGATATCAAAAACGTTGATCTCTTACAATGATAAGAAAAGATCTTTAAATAACCCACAAAATGGTTACAAAGAGAATATTCAGTTTCCTTTCTTTTAATCTCCAAAGCTAATATGTAATAAAATATTACAAACTTGGCTTATCCATTGCTTTTATAACACATGATTTCAAATCCATAAAAAACACCTTAACTAGATATTTTTACAAGAAGAAAGGAAAATAAGAATTAGGAAGTTGAGACACTAGTGGAAGCACTTGTAGTCCCCTTTGACTTTAGCACTTGATTTCTGAAATGCTTCAATGTTGCAGCTATGTCCATTCCTCGAGGAATTGTTGTATTGGTAGTGGCATGAGTCCAACTACCCAAACACTTCTCCATGTATTTCTCAAACTTTGAATTTTCCAAGAACTCTATGTTGTCATCTATGATGGCATCTGCAATGTGCAAATTTATTTTGTTTTCTCATTGGAGATGGTATCCTACTTGAAAAGATTTTCTTTAACAAAATCCTTGAACTAGGATTCGATCTTTTGAATAGTGAATTTATCACTTGAATTATCTTTGAATATTTGGAAATGTATATCCAAGAAGGTAGATATGACACAAGATTTAAAAGCTTCTCCTTTCTGCAACATATTCCTAAGTTCTCCAATGGATTCTTCTAGAACTTTGATTTTCCAGTCAATGTTGAAGACCCACTATTTGGACAGATTCTTCTTAACATCATCAAAAAACTTATTAGTCAAGAGGATCTACACATCTGTCTCACTCATCAATTTGAGGTCTTGAATGCACTCACTCCACAATTTCAATTCTCTATCCAACTCTTGAGTGTTGTGGAAAACTTCAGTTGAATCTTGACAATTTTCTCATATGCCTTGAATGCTTCTTCAATAAAATTCAATCCTGTGATTATTAAATCATCAACCATAGCTTCCATTTCTTTACCATAAGTAGCATGCTTATGGATGTCTTTAATGGCTTGAACTTCATTAGTGGAAAAGATAGCAAGGAGGTGGGATGGAAGCTAAGGGAGTGGGATCAAGAACCTTATCTTTTTCCAATAAGGATTTGATGAAACTAGATAGAATTTTGTTCTACTCCTCCAACTTCTCTTGTTTTTTCTTCCCCTTCTCAACTCTTTCAATCACCCTAGACATAGTCTCCCTCAGATTATGTACTTCACTTTATGGGGTTTATTCTCTAAGGGAATTCTATTCAACTCCAGATCACCCATTGATAGGTCCTTTTCATCTTTATCAGACTTGGGTTTTGTAATTTCCATGAACTATTGACCTTGAGAGTCTGAGACCAACCTTGATGTGATTTTGACATTTTAAGTCGAGGGGGAGGAATAGTACCAGAAACGATTGCCCTTTGCATCAAACTTGGGAACAACAACACTTGAAGTAGCCTTTCTCTTCTTGCTTTCTAGTAATGGTTGTACCTAGGTGAATGAGGAACTAGAAGTGGAAGGGCAATGGGTCCAAGTGTAGAAGCACTCATAGCACTCAGAGTCTATACAACAACCACCTCTAGCATAGAGGTATCAGTTTGAGTAGAGTCAAGAGCGTCCTTAGAAGATATTTCTACAGACTTTGAAATCATTTACTTTAATTGATCTTACCTCATACTACCCGCTTAAGGTGTATTCTCTTGAGACTTTTCTTGTTATTTTCCCCTGAATGGCATCATCATTAACTAGGTCCATAATTGTTTCCTTTTCTTCAACTTGTTTAGGAAAGTGTTCACTTTCTTGAATAACATCAGCTAACTTATCTTATTTCTTGATTTTCCCTTTTTTAGTATATACTAGAGTTGAGGATTCTATAGTTTTTTTATTATTGGCAAATAGTTTTTGAAAGGGACTATACCCTGTATGCAATGAAGGCTCGGAAGCGAATAGGAAAATAAAGCTCGAAAAAAGGATCAACATCACGATATAACAATAAGGACCAAGTGCGAACGCGATGCTGAAAGAAACAACAAGCAGCAAACAACACAACAAAGCAAATAAACACCCATTTGGACGGTGATCAAACAAAGCGGCAAACACGCGGTGGTCGGCCACAAAAATGATAACAATGTACTCGGCCGACCACGAGCGGAGAAAACATCGACGATCATCACAAAAGATCCCAACAAAAGCGTCAAGGAAGGAACCAGCAAAAGCAAACCGGTGCAACAAAACAGCAACAAAACAACAACAATTTGCTTAAAGAATGCGTAGAGTAGCGAGCCATATGCCAAAATGTAGCAATAATAGCGCCCAAAAAGACAAGAATCAAATCTTGTCCGATATGGTGGGGATTTAGATTTGGCATTACCCTTCTTTTCGATCCACCTTGTCCATTCTGATTTGGGATTCTATAGTTAAAGAGACAGATTGCTCAAATATATCAGGAGCTAATATAGGTATTTCCTTCTGAGGAGTAGGGGTATCTTGGGAAGTAGACCTAGATTTCCTTTCCCTAAATCCCTTCATTTTCCTGTCAAACCAAAGTCTAGTTCTTACTAGGACAAGATTATTTAGCTCCTTTAAATCATCTCTCTCCTTGAAAAACCAATCAATGGTTTCAATAGGAGTATGTTTGATTGATATTTCATAGTCAAGAGACTATAGCTCTTCATCATCATCTTCCAATCCTTTAAGGACATCAAAATACCAAAATAAATGACCTAGTGCATAGATAACCTCTTATAATATCTCCTTCTAGCTTCATAATCATCTGAACAATCTACCCAATGGTCTTAAATATCAGAAAGATGTTGATAACCCATTATGAAATTGAAGGAAATGAACTACTTAATGTGAAAGAAAGTTCTAGGCTTATAGCGATGAAGGATGCAATGGGAAATTGTTCTATCAACATTTTAAGTGTCTAGGATAGTCTTGCAAGTGTAATTACCTAGTGTGATTGGGAATTGAATTCTTGCAATGTTCTTATCCCTACAAGTTCTTATCACTGCAATACATGGGAATTTTCAGGGGTTGTCCTCAAATCTAACCAATCTTATATATGAAAAATTCCTGAATTGGGTGAAGAAGTTGCCATAGACATTGATCAATTATTTTGCCTCATCTAAAAATATTTTAGCAGTATCTCCTTCTAGTAGCCTAACAATATACATAGTGAATGCATCATTCACCCTCCTAAAGTGATGATTACTAATCTTTAGGATAAATTGTGGGTGATACATATAAATGGGGGAATCCTTCTTATCATCCACATGGGAGAAACCCAACCACTCTCTATAAGCTGCAATAGATTACATTTGACATGAGGTCATGTAGATGGTATGTGTTCTATGAAAATTTGATAATTTCTCAGTCAAGCTATCACAAATGATTCCTACCCAATTTTAAATTCTCATTACCCTCATATATGATTTTAATGTCGTTACATATCAAACAATGAAACTCATTAATGGTGGAAATTTTTTCTATTACGGCCAACAAAGTGATGATGTGTACGAAAAATTTTCATGGAAATAAACTCTTAACATTGTCTTAGGTAGCCTTAAGGCTCCTTTTTAGGGTTATTAAACCAAGACTTGTCAATTTTGCTCTTGTATTTTTCACTTTCTTGATCAAAAATAATTTGGGTCCGATTCTTGGTGAGATTATTTGAATTTTAAATCATAGTAATCGAGGGAAATACGAATGCAATCTTCATCAACTCATGCCACCACCTTACCTTGAGGATAAAAAATTTACTTTGTATTAGGTTCAAAACAAGAGCTAAAAACAAGAATTCTATCGGCACACTGGACTGAAATGGGATAAACCCCCACCTCTGCGATCCCACTTCCTTTAATCAATTGAGCCATAGGAGTAGGGTTTTGACAATTCATTCACATTAAGAATTATTCTAAGTCTATTTGTTGCACTTCACTATCACCAATGTTTGAGTACGGATGTCTCTAAGGAGGACATGTGTTCATGACCTTTAAAACTAATCTTCATCTTGCGGCCAGAGTAGAAGATTACTTGTGAGAAAGGATTCCTTAGTTCCGTAATCAACACCTTGACATTTCATAACTTCTTTTTACACCTACAGATTTGAATTAAATAATGAAACCTAACTCAAATAGGGATATAAATGGTGAAGGAGAGACAACACAAATGGTCAATAGCAATTTGTAAGTGAGGTGATACAAAATGACCAATTACCCAAATATTTATAAACATTTTAAACCCAAGTAGGTGAGTGTAATAAATGGGGTAATTAATACTTGTGTTGACCTTGAAATAATGCAAATTAGGTAAGGCGGTTCAAAATTTCACAACTGTCCCATCGGACATTAGGACACCGAGATGCACAAAGCCGGAATAGCCGATTTGCACAACTATCCCGAGGGACATTGGGATGGATGGGACGTTCAAGAAAAAATATCCAACATGAATGTAAATTGAAAAGATGGGTTTGCAAGGAAATGGTGGTCAAGTGGCACTGGGACAAGTGGGACGAAAAAAGTGAAACAAGCTGCAATACCCTAAAAAAAAGATAAGTCAGAAAAAAATTGACATAGACCGCACTTGGGATGTCAGCACATTCGGGATGCACAAAGCCAAAATATTCAACAACAAAGGAAAAGCAAGACCAATCGAAAAAATCGAAATCGGGAACAAACGACCTAGATGAACTTGGGACATGAGTGACAGAAAAAACATAAATACCCACAAAAGACTTAAAAATTTTCAAAACTCAAAACTTTGAAAAACAACTAACTATTTTGAACTAGGCTTTATCTTAAGATACTTTTACAAGGGTATTTAGCAAATACCAAACCAGTAAAATCTCCAATAATAGAGAAGAAAATTTTCAACTCATGAAGAGGTGACAACATAGTCGTAAGGGCTGGGTAGGGAGTTGGATAGGGTCATTAGGAGTTGGGGAGAGGTGAGAGATAGGTAGCTTGTTCGAGTAATGGGCTAAGATGGTAGGGGAGGAGGAAGGGGTAAATGTAGTTTGGAGTTTTTTCAAAAAAAAATTTATTTTCTTATATTTTTAATTTTATTGTTTATTTTTACTAATTTACTAACTTTTTTTTTGAATTTTTACACGTTTGGGAGTTAAGCACATAATTATTTTCCATCTATAACTAAAAAAATCATTAAAATTGGAGGAAAAACACCTACAAATACATATTTTATAACTAATTTTTGCACTCAACAATTGCAGAAAATACCTCTAATAAGAGGAAATTTTTATATCTTTATTTATTGTTGAATTGAAATATTGCTTTGATTTCCTCCCAAGAACCTACACAACAACATAAAAACAAAAAAGCAATAAAAAAGCACCAAAAATACACCAAATGCAAAATTAATCGAATTAAATTGAAATAAAATGGAAAAAGAGGAGTGTGGTCCCACAGAGTGCCGAAATGAATGCTATGGAAAATGATAGTAAATAGAGGACTAACAAGACACTATTGCAAACCTCTTGCAATCTCCCAATGAAACGTCAAGTAAGGTTGTGTGAGATTTGAAGTTGTGTAACCTTGTGAATGAATAATTTTGGGTGATCTTGAATTCCTCCAAAGCGGGGATGCAATTACGACTAACTCATTTTTGGGAGCTTTTAATATGGTAGTGTTGGAGAAAATTTGATAGAGTAATTGTGCTATAAATCCAAGATAATTTTCAAGAGGGTGAGCTTCAATTTTATAGAGGTTGAATTGGGTGGATAGAGTTGAATGCACATGCTAAAAATAATATTAGTTGAAGTTGTAGCCATTTAGGGGTAGTAAATGAATTTAGTTGGTAGAAGTTGCATATGGAAAGGTGGTTGTACATGTAATTGAATTGGCCCCACCTTTCTAATATTATAGAAGTGTAATTGACTAGAATGGTTAAGTGGAGTCCATGTAGAGACCAAATGAAGGCAATGGAAAATGACAAGTAAATGAAGGACTAACAAAACATAGTTGTAAACCTCATGAATCTTCCCAATGTAGCCTTATGCAAGGTTGTGTGATATTTTAAGCTATGTAATATTTTGAATGAATTATTGTGGGTGATCTTAAATGGCCTCTAAAGTGGGGATGAAATTGCTATGAACACGGTTTAGAGATTCCAATCTGTAGATAATGGATAAAAATTGTGAGTGTAATTGTGTTGTAAATCCAAGAGGATTTGTAATAGGGTGAGTTTGAATTTTAGAGAGGATAAATTAGTTGGAAATTGGTTAGAAGTAGTTAAATTCACATGATGAGTGGACTATGAAAACCATGATTTTTTGAAATCTTTGACCTGAAATGAAGCAAGGTATGGACCTGAAAATTTACCCAAGACATAGAAATATCCATGAATGTTGATTAGGATCCATGAAGGAGTGTTTGAGTGCATGATCAAGATTTCTTTCTAGAGGTAAAAATTTAGAGTTTTGAATCCTTGATTGTTTCTTTCCAAAATCTTCATCTTATTTCTTGAATGAGAGTGATCGAGTAAATATTTACACTTGAAGGTGATCTACAAATAAATACCTATCATCTCCATGTTTTAGAATGGTTTGGAGTTAGATACATCATTTTTTAGAAGAGGATCACTATAACTAGAATTTTCAGTCTTCTTTGAATGAAAATGAATTCTCTAATGATGTCCTAACAATGAAATGGGGATATGTGTTACATATAAAGGATTTAAAGAGATAAATGGAGGTGTAAGTAATGTTCCTATGTGCCCAAGACACTTGGTACAATATCGTTTCTCTACAAGATGAGGTGTATACGCTAGAGAATAATACAACATTATTCATGACCATTACAAGTCAAGTAATACAGAGGTCAGCGATGTCATAGGTGGAATAGGAGTTACTAATGTGTTGAATAAACTTCCCATCCTCAAGCATTTTCATGTTAGGTCATAGGAAGTAAGTTAATGTAACGACATAAATGTATATGTCGGTGAAATTGAATTAGGTGAAACTATCTTACTCTATGTGCATGCACTATTAAGATAAAATCAGAACCGCATAGACTTGAGATTTGAAGACTCAATTGTAATGTAAAGTGAAAAAGGTGGCAGGGTATGTCTCTTAAGATAAATATATTTTACTATACATAAAAGGGTGGTTGAAAAATCATAGAGTTGAGGACTGATTAAAATGGAGATCGTGATGGTTTGTGAATGCTAGTTGAGTGAAGAGGAAAAAGTATGAGAATGAAGGATTGATACCTATGTTTTTAAGGAGCTCAAGGACATGAAAAATAAGTGGACCAAGAAGAGAAATAAATTCCTTTATGACTGTAATTTTTAGTAGTTTGAACACATGAAAAATTGAGTTCTTGATAAGATAATCCAAGGATAGGATATTAACAATAATGAGTGTGTAAAGTGGCTTTGCATGACATATTTTTTACAATATAAGAAGTGGAAAAGAAAAGATATGAATCAAGGTGAGAGAAGAAGAAGTTGAGTTGAATAATTGATCACAACTTTTGTAAAACAACTTAAGAAAAGTGATAAAAAAACCTTTGAAGAATTCTTAATGGATGCTTAACATATAAGGGGTTGAAGCTTCCTAGAAAGTGGCATCTTATTGAAGATCAAGAAGAAACTTGAATTGATTATTTTGGAGTTGTGGCTTCCAAGAAAGTGGTGGATTACAAAAGGTCAAGGGACATCTTGACTAAATTTTGGAGTTATAACTTCATGTTGAGTGGATGCTCAATAGTAAAATCATTGTAACATTTATAGTACATTTTTTTCCAAATTAGTTCTTTTGTTTGAGTGAATTTTTCTCTGTTTAAGGTTTTTCCACATTAAATCATGTATCTTTGTGTATGTTCACCTTTTGATTTATTTTGAGTTATGTTGTGGTTTCATCATAATTTTTAAGTAAACATAATTGTATCACAAGTTTTAGAACTAATTCACCACCCTTTCAATGCTTATAATTTTCAACAATTGGTATTATATCCTAGTCATCTTGTAACATGTTTAACAACTTAGAGGAGATCCTTGAGGTACAAGAATGGGTAATTTTACGGATGAAAATTGACATGTACCTTCAACTACACTTAACCCCCGAGGTCATGCTAGGGAAGCTGATGTGGAAATGTGTGTGAATAAATGTAGGAGGACTAGTGACTAAGATCTGGTAGTTAGATCCCCTAGTAAATGAGTTGGAAAAGGGGAGGTTTAAAGGATATGAACAGTAGAGTAAATTCCTATGGGTTGTCTAACTAAATTCAATGTTAAACTAGTTTTAAGTGTCCAAATTAACTAAGATGAAACTAACAATATATGCTCTGCTGAAAGGAAACTAACCTAAATAAATTAACAAAACAAAAACATCATAATTACAAACAATAATGTTCTTTTATTCTAAATAATCAAATCTACTTTTATAATAAAGATAAATAAGAAAAATAACCCAAAGTGTGGTTATTCACACATCTTGAGTGTTTTCTAAATATTGCTAACATAAAACAAGAACTTTTCCTAATAATCTACGATATGCAAAAACTTCCTATAAATATTCTCCTTTAAATCCATAGGGATAGGAAGAACAAGATATGTCATTAGGAGGTGATATTAATGATTTAAAACCTCTTGGAAATTAAATAATTACTTACAAATGAAAGAATACTAGTTTTCTACTCTATTTGATGTGATATAACAATAATAAATTACAATAATGAAGGAAAATCAAACAACAAAACCAATCTAGAATTTACTAAATAGAGATAAATCCAAATGTGTGATGACTTATCTGCTCAGTTTATCCTTTTTCTCTCGTGTGTCCATGTAATTCCAATGAATTAGGAATGTAAAGGTAGCATCATGAGACAAAACTTGAGTAATGACAACTTGAAGGAAAATCTAGTTCCAATGCAAGTAGAAGAGAGATAACACATGTGAACAGAGCTTGGATAAGCAATTTCCGGTAGGATTGTACTTGAAATACTATGCAAGATAGACAAAATTATCAAGCCCTTTTGTTGAATACAAGCATTGAATATATAGGAATTGGTTGGGATGTGCCTTAATGCACAAGCAATCCTTGCATTTCCAAATCATTGGGTGAAGAGGTAGTTCAAGCTATTTAAATCTATTTAAAAATAGAAGAGGGAAGAGAATACCATGCGATAAAAACTATTTTTAGGAAATTTGGTTCGAGAAATGCATCTTGGAAGTCAAGTTAAGTGAAGTGTCACATGTTAAAATTATGCATGAAGAGTTATGGAAAAATCACTCATGGATCGCTGCCCATACAGGTGATGATCCGAGGACTAGCACCTTATCTTATGTGGTGGTGAAAAAACCACCACCCTACTTAGGAAGTGGTCACAAACCACCACCCTACTACGAGAAGCGGTCACCAAATGCTGCCTAAATAGGGTGGCGGTTTGACACTTAAGGCCAAAACATGCGAAAGTAAAGATGGAAGAAACTTTGGAAAAGCTGGAAGAAACTTTAGAAAAGCTAAGTAAAGATGCCTAAGATACAAATATATAATTTATATGAGATTTGGAACTTGAACATGTTCTAAAATGATATGAATCATCATTGTGGAATTTGATAACCATTTTCCAATAATGTAGCACATGTAATTTTGGGTGCGTACATATTGCCTGCCTTAGAGAAGCATCTTATCCATAAAATGGTGTAAATCATAAAGTCCAAGTATGGAGTTCCCAAAATGGGGAGTTAGAAGCTATACGACATGCCGTGTATCAAAATGTAATCATCAAAACTCCTGTTACCTACAAAACAAAGAGAAGAATCAATTACGAGATAGATAAAATATTGAAAAATAAAAACTAAATTTAAATGAAAAGAGGACTTACCATTTGTGTGGGGATAAGAACTTACCCTGCCTATGCTCCGACCCTATAAACATATGCACTCAAATAGAAGTTATAACAACACACACACACACACACATAATCATTTTCTAATTCTTTTGCACGTATTGACCTAGTGGTTTTGAGAGTGCTGGGCCCACGGTGACCATTTTTGATGAGAGTATATCTAGAATGACTCTTGAGAGATCATGATCATGCTTTCATGAGCGGGAGATCGACTCACGTGGTTTGAGGTTAGTTTTCCTCATTTGTTTATTTTGAAACCTAAAATGTTAAAAGTTAAAAATATTTGTGTCGGGGATTATTTTCAAAATTTCTTGTGTTTTAAACTAGCCTCTAGGTGGGCACCTATAGGGTAGTCATTTATTTTGTAAAAATGGTGTATTTTGTAGTTTTAGGAACTTTCTAGGGCCATGTAGCTTTTTTACACCGAATCGGTTCAAAACTATTGTGCTAAGTAGGGCAGTGGCTACAGGACCGCCATCTTGTCATGGTAGTGGTTTCAAAACCACCACCTTGATAAGGTAGCGATCACAAAACCACCGCCTTACACAGGGTGGTGGTTATGAAAGCAGAATACAAAATCCTTATGTTAAATTTTTTTTTTTGGATTTTTGATGTTTTGTCATGTTTTTGATGATCTCGTCTCTTGAAATGTTCTAATAAATTTCTCTTTTTCATTTTTTGGTGGATGTAAAAGAAGGAAGAGTACATCCGCTAGAGTCATGAGAGAAAGTTTGACTAGCTCCCAGAGATTTAGATCAGTTGACTCAAGCTGAGACGAAAATTCTACAAAGGGAGGGCATATGGAGGATTACACGGGTGGCCCATGTTACTCCTGCCAGTCACATACTATGTGACTTGTTTTCTTATTGGGACATAGTTTGGAATACCTTCCAATTTTTGGGTGTTAAGGGTGAGTGGAATATTACATTGGACGATGTGTATCAGATACGAGGAATTGTGATACTTGGGAGGAGGATGACTCTTGAGACAACAATATCCGAGCCACGATGACTCCATGGGCTACTTATATGAGAGATCTCGTGGTGTCATTCGGTTTGAAGAAGGGGATGAAGGTCTTATCTATTGCCATTTCTCCCATCCCGACTATCCATAATGCCATCATGGGTATTAGGTCTTCATGGTTGATAGGGGATAAGGGAGGAGATACATTGTTATATTACTAGGCTCCCATTATTACACATACTAATGCTCATGGTTGTATCTAAGCTTCGGGGAAAATATCCTTGGTAGCTCTTATCACAACTTATACAAGATTGTCGGAGTTACTGGGATAGTCCTCAAGCCACCCTACATTGGTTATGAGCTAGGTGTATTAGTGGATCATCCCCTATGGGAGGAGTCCTAAGTAAAGGACCCGTGGGCTGTCACGCCCATTAGATGGATGTAAATGTCGGTTCTTAGAGTTCCACATCAGCTAGTGGCTTCCTTGACCACAAAATACATGGTGTCCACTCCATACCAGGACATGACGAGTTGTGGGGATAGGATGGGACTATAGTGGTGGGTTTTACCACTACTAGCCAGTTAGTTGATAGGATGGGGAAGGTTGAGACTCACCCATTTGGCTGAGTTCCTCATAAATTTAGTCTTCCATATATTGATATGCTTCCACCAAAGTGTAACCTATATACAAGAGTGTTAAGGAGGCTTGAAATGGCCCTCGTGAGAGATATGGTTTAGGTAGTGGTTATTCCAGGAGTGCCTATTGTAGTTAGACAAGTTGTTCATGCCCACTACAGAGAGCGGGTGCCACTTGTGCACCTTTACTCGATATTTAGGTGAAACCTTCCCATAGTCGGGAAGAATATGAGACCATAGATGTGGAATCGATTCTATGGAGGAGAAAGGAGATGCAACTGGCGGAGAGGAGGCCGGTGATGAGGATGCGATGATGGGTCCGATGATGAGGGATTAGGCGGTGAGACTGGCAAGGTAGCTCACATGGAATAGAGGAGGGTTACCCTAAGATGTGTGAAACCCAAAATATACTAAGAGTAGAACGGGAGGAGATAGACATAGAGAAGGAGACCTTAGTATCGGGGATCTACTCCCTCAAGATGAAGGAGGAGATGATGGGTATGTCATGGGACAACACATATCCTCGGGTGGAGAGGTGGCACACGGTACCTTCTGCAATAGTTCTAAGCTATGCGGTTTGACCCCACATGGATTCAAGGACATCCAAGTATGTTGATACTCTTCTCTTGACTTCATTTGTTTGAAATGTTATTTGGTATTTATTTTGTTGTTGATTTTTGTAGCCTTATAACTTGTTGTTTCTCTTTGTTTGCAATGAGTGCATAAGGATGGTGAGATCTTACTCATAAGGTTTGCATGGAAAAATTGTTGAACCCTTCAAGGAAGACACTATCTGAGCTAATTGAGGACATAGGAAAATCATTATCAGTCGGCAGACACACTAACATGTTTGTACCTATCTAGAGGGTAGTGAAGATCATGAATTCTCTTTGTACTTAGGTTTCTACATACAAGACATGTGAGAGATTGATGAGGTGGATCTATTATGATAGTGAGAAGACAACCATTAACCTCCATCATGATCACTCCCACCATTCAATTCATTCTTGACATCATATCCACAATAAGAGTCCTAGATGTAGTTGTGCCTTGTTTTAAGGATCCCATAGGGATTGACAAGCCATTGGGCCTTTCATTACTTAGGTACCATATTTTAAGGCATTTATACAATTTTTTTGTATATTTTGGGCTCATTTTGATCACTTTGACCATGCCTATTGTGTGATGGCATTGTACACAAACTCAATTTATTATGATATATATAGAAACTCCTCTTCTTGGTTCAGTAATTCATTATATCTAAGTTAAATTCCTCTTGGCTCACTTTACATGTGTACTCTAGATGTTTATAACTTCCATTTTTATATGCTTTTCAGAATGTATGCAGTGGATATGAATGCTAACAAAATGATTTATTTTTTTGTGTTTTGTAATGTTGATACATGATAATGCAAATACACTGTAATGTTGAACTTTAGTTTCTCTAAGAAATTTTGATACTTCGTATTATTTTGGCAAGACATGACGAAAGAGTGATATGATAAGTGAACAAACTTTCCCCACTCCTAACTCCACACAATCGGTAAGATGTAAGGGCTCAACACCAAGAGCTAGAAGGGGCACAAGTTATAGAAATTTGTTGAATGGTAATGATGAGAGAAAGACAAGGATTTGGAAAAACCAAATTGAGACCCTACAACCTCATTCTACTCAAGTTTGCTTCATAGTTTAAAATGTGAATTTATTTCTAGTTTATCTAGACTTAGATCTGTAGATGGCCACTTGGTTGACAAAATATGGTTTTGAGGTTTTAAAATCTTTTGGAATTCTAGACATCTAACTCACTTTTTCTGATTTATGATTTCACAGACATTTGAATGAATTGTTTCTAACTTTTAAATTTTTCAAAGAGATCCCATACACCTTGCCCCATGCTACTAGTAGGAAGTATGAGTTCATCACCATGGACAAGGCATAGGTGAGTAAGGGAAATTCTCTCCTTTCCCAACTTTATGCCATTAGTAAGAGATGCGGGCTCAACACCAAATGTTAGTAGGCGAAAGAAATGTGTAAAATAAAAATGTATCTATGGATTTTCATTTGACTTATTTATCTAGCCAAAATGTTTAGAATTTTCTTATTTCCAAAGAGATGTATATGGGATAGATTGGAGACCATGAAGCTTGTAGAATAGACCGTAGTAAAAGACACATAATCTAGAAGAAACTACAAATAGAACCAAGTATGCATGCCTTGGTATGGTTATTGTCAAATCTTGTCTTATCTAATTTGAGCTGATGAAATGATTCGAAAACAATTGATGATTACGTAAGAAGTTGAAGAGGCGTGACTTGAATTTTTTTCCAATGTTTTCAGAAGTTTTTAGGAATTTCTATAAGAATGAGTCCCTTGATCACAAATTTATGAAATGAACCCAGGAGATGAAAATGCAATGTGGATGCATGCAATGTACATGTGGAGATGCAAGTTAAAATACATGTCATGATGTCTAAGGTGAATAAAGTTGATGAATATCAAATTCTTCACCCCTAAAATTACACAACGGAGAACCATGATACTCAAAATTTCCATTCTCCTAACAACGACCTACCATTCTTACTTTAAACCGAAAACCCTTACCTGAAGTGTATATGTCAAATCATTAAAATCATTTGTTTTAAATAGGTATTCATGCACCTTTTTTTCACGTTCTTGAGACATGGTGTATGGGTGAGCATGACTATGTTTCTCATCCTTGTTTCCTATGTAGAACATTTTTTTACTTGTGACCCTCGATGAATGATGAGGCCTTTCCCCATGGATATGGTAAGCTTAGTTTTAGATGCATATGGGTTGAAACCAGGGTTTAGAATAGAATAACTCATATATATGGTTTTTATGGGCATAAATTTGATCTCAAATTTCCCTTCTTCGTTTGTTAATTCTATCATGTTTACACCTAGACCTAGGTCATTGGAGGGAAGAGATGCTAAACCGAGAAGACTACCCATCCCCTGTGGTTCAAACAGGAGGAAGATTAGATCATCACTCTCTAAGAGTTTCATAATTTCTGTTGTGGTTTTAGTGGACACTATTTCCATAGATATTGATTTACCCTTATCTATTTTTTCCACCTCAAATGTTTTTGGGTCAATGACTTCAGCCTTGACACACTTGGGGTGATCGGGACTAACTCTTTTGATGGAGATGGTTTGTTCAATTGATTTGTAGGAAGTTCATACGCCGTATGGAATCCTTTCTTCTTCTTGATTTTTATAATTGTATATCAAAGGTCTTAGGATCCCGTTGAGTGATGAAGACCTTCCCCAAATGGAGAAATATAATCTCTTGGAACAAGGAAAAGAGGATAGTCTTCATTTCATTAATCGAGGGTCTCCCAAGGATCACATTATAACTTTCTTCCCTTTAGATAATGTAAGATTCCATAAAGATGGTTTTGGTTCAAGTGTGACTGGAATAACTATGGTTCCAATTGAGGTCACTTTAATATTTTCATACCCATGTAATGTGTTTCTTATAGAGGAACAATTTGTCTCTCCATATCCAAAATTTTGCAAGAAGGAGAAGTGAACCACATTTATAACATCCTCGTCATAAATCATGGCTCTCTTAGTCATATTTCACTCCATAATTAAAAATTCATGCTTTAATATTGAGTATGCCCCATCAAACTGATTCAAACTAATGAGGAGGTGAGAAATAAATTACATTCATGAAATTATTTGATATTCATGGCTATGTCTTGAAGTTATCTCACCAAGTTATCCATTTTTGTCAAATCCATAATATGGTCTTATCAAAAAAATTATTGAATCATCTTGGAGGTGTGAAAAGAGATCCAAGTATGGCGAGAGGATAGGTATGCTTTATATTGTCACTTTAGTTATTATTCATGGACGAAGGATTCTGAGTACTATGTAGATGTTCACCTTGTTGAACTCATGACTAAAGTTGTCAAGGATTTCTAAAACCATGAAAGCATTAATATTGTTAGTACTTGATAATTCATGATGCTTTGTAATGATTATATGGAGATAAGAATGATTTTGAGTGCTCACAATTTAGTGAGTGAAACCATCGAGTGTGGATAGGACATGGAGCAAGGGAGATTGATAAAATATTGAGATTTCAAGAAGAAACGTGAAGGTAAAAGTTTGGTTCAGAAGGTTAAGGGTTAGTTGAAATCCTAAAACTCGTCAGAGATCCTAATAACTATGGTATAAATGTATAGATATCATTTTAATTGAGAACCTTCAAAAGACCAAACAAAATATAAACCCCCCTATTTCAAGAGAGCGGAGTAGTGTAATTTGGATTCATATCTCATAGTTTAGAAAAAATATAGAATAGTAACAAGTTTGAGCTCATAAATGTGTGCACTAACCTAGTAAAGGAGGTTATAGGATTTTAAAACAATAAAATCCATTTGGTGAGAAAATATACTCCCGGGAACTATGTAAAACCTTCCTAGGGTGTGATGGAAAAGCATAATTTGAAGGACCTAAACTAAAGATCCTTCACTATAAATCTCAATAATCCATCTATAGAAGGACCTAAAAAAGAATAAAGAAGAATATTGTATAGAAAAACTCTCAATGTTCTAGATACTTTGATAGTATTCATTAATTTATGTAGCTTATCTTAGAAGGCCTAATTTGAATCTTACGACTATGGACTTCAAGATTTTTTAACAAAGGAACTTATGGTAAATTTTTGAGCACATATTGTACGAAAAATGGGTACTCAAATTGGTTATTATCTTGTAATTT
The DNA here is from genome assembly GCA_018340775.1 of Taxus wallichiana var. yunnanensis. NCBI lineage: Eukaryota > Viridiplantae > Streptophyta > Pinopsida > Cupressales > Taxaceae > Taxus > Taxus wallichiana. The sequence goes on along the minus strand of CM031242.1, from coordinate 86,210,942 downwards.
ACAACTATGTATCAAGATTTATACTTGAACTTGACCTTGAGGAGAGTTGCTAAGAAAGACTTAGGCCTAGTGAAGGAATAGTGGACAAAGAAAATTTTCCTATAGATTTGAGAAAAAAAATTTATCCCATACTTGTAAGAGAAAATGTGTATTTAAAAGTGGTGTTAGTTTCTTCTAGGTGTTTTTCTTTTTCTCCAATAACCAACTCACTAAGATTTCAGCTCTTGAGAATCCTAAGAAGGAAATATTTGAAAAAACTAAGGTAATTCATTGATTTCTTCTCCATTTATCTAATTTTATGGACGATTTATCTTTTTATGGGGTTCAAGAATAGGTTCCAAGAAGATGGTTATCACTAATTAATTTTGTAAGGTCAATTTTGGACAATCAATAAATAGTTATAAGGATTGTAAAGTAGTTTAAAGGCATGAAATAAAAACCTACATGACTGAAATGAATAACTAAGGTAGAGGGAGTCAAAACTCTCAACATAAGCGAGTGATGAAAAATAAATCTATGTAGGGAAGTATGATGAAATTTTTCTATCTTCCGACAAGGAGGAAACTAAATCACTATACTATGCAAAGTAACTTGGTTAAAATCCTCAAAACAGGGATATACAGGTTTGATAAAACATTGTCTAGAAGAATGAGAAGATTTGAATCCCAATAAAGTTCTACAGATATCAAACAAAATATATAAGTTGAGTATGGTATGTTATAAGCACATAACAAAAGCCGATTAGTGTTGAGACTATGAAACACAATAGTTCAAGCAAGTAGGGATGTGAACACTATAAAAATAACTCGGGAAAAGTAAAATTGTTAATTCACTTGCATGACATAAGAGAAAGGAATGAAAACTAATTTTTGGCATAGATAATTAGAAAGAGGTGGAATATATACAAGGTGAGAATTAGAAGAATGATTCATGAGATGGTAATGCCTCTAGAGAGTATCAAAGTTAAGAAAAAATGCATTAAATATATGTTTTAGGGATCTCTCGTACCATAGTGTTATCTAGGAGTCAATGAAAATATGCTCGAGACTTATTCCAACTTAATATGTCATAATTATTTTTATCTAGACATAGGGATTGCACAAAGTTAGGAGGATAATGGTATAGGCTCAAAGGTATCTTATCAAACCATGTACATGTGTTGAGTTCCCAATTCACTAAGGTAATAGAGAAAAGAGGTAGAGCATGCAAATTTTGTATGAGTTCTTGGTGGAAAAAGTCTAGAAGGTGATCTATAGTAAAGTTGAAGAAAAATTAAAAGGAATAAATTCATATGGTGATATTTTTTAATGTTCATGACAATTCCATGGATCTCAAATGTTGTTGTTTGGAGTCAAGAAGAGAGATTACATTCCTAACGGATCTTGTGAACAAGAAAGTCTACCTACATGAATTATTGTCATTAGTTGTCATTTTTTTCATGTAAATTAGTCAAGTATCCTTTTTCATAGATGTCAAAGGGGGAGAGTGAACAAATAAACATGAAAAATAGGTCTTGTAGGTGTTGGTCTTCCTGGTTTCCAACAATGTTTATGGAAGTCATCGCCATCAATAATGAGAGGGGAGATTGTTGGAAAAATTTCATAGTGTTGTAATTGATGTCAAGTGTTCATTGATGTCAAAGATGTCAAAGTGGTCTAGGTGTCTCCTTGAGGTGTTACATGGTTATGTCATGGTATTCCTCCAAATGGAATGGTTTATCCTTTGAGGGTTGTGCTTGTGGAATCCCTTTTAAGCATGATAGCTATGTTCAAATATTATGATGGAATTTATAAGTATGGTGATGATGTGTATGATAGGTATATATGTTGTTTAAGGCTCCCATACAATGAGGTGATGATGAGATAGGTTGGTTTCATCTAAAATATGACTATTCTCTACAATCCCAAGCTATTTTCCAAGAAAAAAACGGATGAGATGATGAATCAATGTATGAAGATGCTAAAAAATTAGTGTATGAGCATGTTATGAGCATTTGATATGTTTGCATGACTTCACAACTGTCTAAGGAGATATTTTAAGTACTTATACAAGTATTTATCTAAATATTTCTCAAGATAATAGAGTTAATATTTCAAAACATACTTGGGGTTGGAATTTCCATAGTGAAATATGAAAAATTAGCCATTGTATATCATGGAGGAGGTATTAATGAGGTTTGGACAAAATTTTAAGACCAAGCGAAGAGGTTTGTTCAAAAAATTGAAATTTTGTCAAAACTAGGCTAAACAAGGCATGCCAAAATAGTGCCCTAATTTCTTAGAGGTTTATCTAAAATGAAAATAATTTTTAAGATAAATCATAACATAAATGTTTTAAGAGAATAAAGTGATAGATTATTAAAAAATTATGAAGTCAAAATATTGAAGGATAAGAAATTTCTATTCATTTTTCTAGCAATGTCTAAAAGCTTCCTAAACCCTAGTTGGAAGCGGTATGGAGAAAATTGATTGGTTATACCTCCAAATGGAATTTTTTTCCTAGAAAACTATTTGAGCTTGTAGATAATTCCTCATAGCATCTTCTCATGGTGGTTTAAGTCTATGAAACATGGTGGGATGAAGAAAAAAACTATCTTAGGAAGAATTCAGTGTATAAGATAAATTTTTAAAGGAACTCACACTCAATTTTTGGTAAAATTTTTTGGGGATGTGATATTGATGTTCATATTCATCTGGGTTAGTTATTTATAGAAATTTGATGATACATATGTGTTTTTATCCCACCAATTGATAATGTTATGAAGGAAACCCTTCATGAAGATATAAGGGTATATATGATGAATTACAAAATAATGTGATTGTTTTTGTCCTAACTATAATCAAGGTGTCCCATACAAGCTAAGAGTATTCTTTGTTTAGTTTCATGAATTCCTTTCATGTATAATCTTGAATGATCCAAAACTTTCCTACCAAACTAGTCAACAAGGAATGTGTTTTTAGCATGAAAACATGATTTTCCTCATCCATTCAATGTAAAAGAAAATTTTCCAAGGATAAGAGGTGTCTATTGAAGTTTTCAATGAATTTTTTTATCATGAAAGTGATGTTTCATTTGTTTTGTGAATGGAAAATTAAGACTAGTTTTAGGAAGCCTAAAACACATTTTGAGTGGTCTATAAAAACATGCTTGTTTGAACTCTTTGAGCTGATATGAAGAAAGGTATGGAACTAATAAGTTACTCAAGACATAGAACTCTCCAATAATTTTTACTAAAATCCATGGAGTGTTTTATTGCATGATCAAGCTTTCTTTGTGGAGGAAATAATTCGAGTTTTGAATCCCTAATTATTGCTTCCCAAAATTTGCATCTTCTTTCTTCAATGAGAGTGATGGTGTAAATATTTAAACATGAAGGTTATATTCAAATCATATCCCATCATATCCATTTTTATAATTATTTGAAGTTTCATACATCATTGATTAGAAGAGGCTATCGTGACTATAATATTTAGTCCTCCATGACTGAGTATGAGAGCTCCAATGAAATCCTAACAATGAAATGTCAAGATGTGTTTCATATAAAGGAGTTAAAGAGTTAAATGGAGGTGTGAGTAATTTTTCTACATGCCCAAGACACTTGGTAAAATATTCCTTTCACTACAAGATAAGGTTCGTACATTAGAGAGTAATACTGAGGCATGTATGACTATAAAAAGTCAGTTTGTATAGATGGCGGAGATGTCATAGGTGGAAGATGAGTTACAAGTTTATTGATTAACCTTCTTATGCTTGATATATTTCATGTTGGGTTAGAGGAATTTATTTCATGTAGCTGACATAAATGTAGATGTTAGTGAAAATGAATCAGGTAAAGCCATATTAATCTATGTGCATGAGTTATCAAGACAAAATTAGAAGTGGAAATAATTGGGATTTGAAGTGTCAATTGTAATGTGAAGTGAAAAAGGTGGTAGAGTATGTATCTTAATATAAATAGAGTTTATTGTACATAAAAGTGTGGTTGAAAAATCAGAGAGATGAAGGATGATGATGATACTGACTCATGACGGTTTGTGAAGGCTAGTTGAGTGAAGAGGAACAAAGTATGAGAATGAAGGATTGATGACTATATTTTGAAGGAGCTTAAGGACATTAAAAATATGTGTACCAAAGCAATAAATTTCTTTGGGAATGAAAATAATCAGTAGTTTGAACACATGAAAAAGTGAGTTTTGATAATGTAATCCAATGAGTGGAGCTTGACAAGAATGAGTGTGTAATAGGGATTCTCATGACCGAGTTTGTGTAGTAGAAGAAGAGGGTGAGAAAAGAGATGAATCATGGTGAAATATGAAGAATTTGAGATCAAGAATTGATCACAATTGGTTTTTTGAGACAACTAAAGAGATGTGATCAAAACACTTTGAAGAAGTCTAAGTCGATGCTTAGCATATAGGGGGTTGAAGCCTCCTATTAAGTGGAATCTTATTGGAGATGAATTAGAAGATTGAATTGATGTTTTAAGAGTTGTGTCTTCCAAGAAATTCATGCCTTTGGTAGCTTGACTAAATTTTTGAGTTGTAGATTCATTTTAGGGGATTCTCAATAGTGAAATCTTTGTAACATTTAGTAGACATTTGTTTCCAACTTAGTTCTTTGGTTTGAAGATTTTCTCGCTTGATGGGTTTCCCATATTAAATATTTTCTCTCTATGTTTTTTCTCATGTTGATTTATTGTGATTGATGTTGTGGTTTCATCATAAAAAATTTATTTAAATAGAATTTTATCTCAAGTTTGAATTATCAATGATTCACATGGGAATATGGCAACCTGCGTGACAGAGAAAACTATGGCAATGCGGTTTCTACAGTTCTGGCTACAGAATGTCTACGCACTAAGCTTAAAATTGCTGAGGAGAGGCTGATCTGTGGCCAGAATCGGATGGTTGTAAGCATGAGTACGAGCGAAGGAGAAAGCACTGGAGGTACTGTCAGTGCAGTTTCTGCAGTTCTGGCCACAGAAAGTCTACGCGCTAAACCTAAGAATGCTGAGGAGAGGTAGATCTCTGGCCAAAATCAGACGGTTATAAATGAAAATGTGGAAATGTTGGGATCCACACCTATGGCCTGGAATAAGTTGCTTCAAAGCCCTAACATCAAGGTGGGTCCGAAAATTACTGGTCAGTTCACGTGGGAAAAGGACAACGAGGGTGCCACCTGCCTGAGGGTCCCAGATGGATGTGTTGATAGAGCCTTAAGCAAAGTGAATCTCTCCCTCGTTGGTAAGTTTCTTGGCTCTAGACCTAATATTGATTTCATTAGAAAATGGGCTTTGAGAAAGTGGAAACCTAAGGGAGCCCTGAGCATTACCATCATGCCAAAAGGCTTTTTTCTAGCAAAATTTAATCAGCAAGAGGATTTGGAATCGGTGCTTCTGGGAGGACCTTGGTGGCTGGGTAATATGGGCCTTTTTTTGAAAAAATGGTATCCTGGATTTGACCCTAATACTGAAAATATAAACACCATCCCAATCTGGTGTAGGTTACCTGGACTACCATTGCATTTTTGGGATGATGAAATTCTGCTAAATATTGTAAAATCCTTAGGTGCCCCTATCATTTGGATGGGCCCACGAGAAATAGATCCAGACTTGCTTTTGCTCATTTTTGCATTTTCTCTGCAATGGAACAGGAGTTTCCGGAGCACATAATCTTGAAATCTAGATATGGGATATGGACCCAAAAAATTGAGTTTGAAACTTTGAGATGTAAACATTGTCATAGCATAGGACACTCTGACAAAATATGTTCCAAGAAGAAGACGCCTATAATGGAAGCTGAACAACCTATGGAGGGTTCAGTTCTGAGCAAGGATAGTAGGGTTCCTAGCACGGATAGCCAGAATGAAGACAAAGCCCCTAGTCAAAAGGAGTTGGAGTTCAATAGAAAGGGGAAAAAAGGGGTTTTAGAACTCAAATAAGGAAACATCTGGTCTGGCGTCCCAAAGTCTTAGCAGCAGCTTTTCTGAAGCACCTAACAAAGAGGACTTGGAAAATCCTGTGAAGGTATCCATGGTGGTGAACGAGCAAGAAGGCTCTGTGAAGATTAATATAGTCCCTATTGAGCAATTTCAGAGCAGTAAGGAAGTCGAGATAGATAATCAACTTGTGCATCACTAAGGAAACTTCGAACAAGGACTGTATGGCTTTTAAAGAACCTTTGCAGAAAAACACTCCTAGGGGAGATGGTAATTCATTTGCAGATATACCTCCTTGTTCCAGCAACATATCAGTGGTTTCACCTACTTGCTTCAGCACCAGAACAGCTGATACACACACACCTGATAGGATTCAGAAAGAATGTGAAGAGGGAGAAGTTACGCCTATCAAGGATGAGGAGGATCCAGATTCTGGATTCACAAAGGTCATTTCAAAAAAGAAAAAAAGAATGAAAGGATTTGAAATGATCCCAGAATCACTCTACAGTGATAAGAAAAAGAAAAAAGACAACTGGGACACCTCAACATCTAGAACAACTAGATCTTCTGCTAGACGATTAGTTGACTTTGGAGGAAGTACAAAAAGAGGAAGACCCTCTAAAAAGGCTCTTAGATCTAAGAGAACGGAGAGGGACATTACAGATGGCGTTCAACGTCAGTTGAACCATCAGGAAATTCCAACCACCAATCATTCCAAATGAAGATTATTTCTTGGAACATCCGAGGCCTAAATGGAAACTCCAAGCAGAGAATCATCAAGGAGTTACGGGATTCTAGTAATCCTAGTATTTTGATTCTGCAAGAAACTAAGATGAAAGCTAAGACCCTAGAAACTATTAAAAAGAGTTTTTGGGATAACTCTGAAATGGCGGTTGTTGACTCCCAGGGAGCTTCTGGAGGACTGGCTACTCTTTGGGATAAAAGGCACTATACTGGTACGGTTCTCAATGCTAGTATTAATCATCTTGCAATCAAATTTGTTGCTATTGAGAATAATGGTGAATGGATCCTTTCTAACATTTATGCCCCTAATACGGTTAGTGGTAGAAGGAATATTTGGGCTGACCTTAAAACATTTAGAAACTAGCATTGTTCTACTAACTAGCTTATTATGGGGGATTTCAACTCCCCACTAAACCTAGGTGAAAAGTATGGAGGTACCTCCAGCTTTTCTACCGGTATGGAGGATTTTGCTGATTTTATTGCTGAACATAACCTCTTAGATGTGGATCTTCATGGGAATAAATAAACTTGGAATAATAGAAGGTTGGGAAAGGAGTTTATCCAGGTGAGATTGGATAGGGCACTAATGTTTGCAAGCTAGATTCTCAGTCAAGACTTCCACCTCTCTTCCTTTCCCAGAGTTGGATCGGATCACAATTCGGTTGCTTTAAAGTTTCTCAATGGACTAAACCCACTAAAAGCTCATTCAAATTTGAAAAGATGTGGATACAAAGCATGAAAATATCTATGACAAGATAAAATAATGGTGGGGATGGAATGGTGAAGGCACTGCTCAATTTAGATTGGTTCAAAAGCTCAAAAATGTCAAAAAGCAAGTCAAAATCTAGAATAAAAGCATTTTTGGTAATGTATTTGACAATAAAAAAGTTAAAACAAAAACTTCAGGATCTGGAAATAAAAATGGATACTATGGGGAGATCGGCTGAAGATAAAGTTAATGAAAAGAATATTCTTTTAGAGTTGCATACGATCTGCAGCAGAGAGGAATCTTTATGGAGACTTAAATCTAGAGCTATTTGGCTTAAAGAGGGAGACAGGAATATGAAGTTCTTTCATATGACCACTTTGAAGCACAGAGCCTGTAATAGGATCTTAGAAGTTTCTAAAAACAATGGAAATATCATAAAAGATCCCAATAGCATCAAGAAAGAAGCACTTGATTTTTATAAAAAACTTCTTGAGGAGAGGAATATCATCAATTCTGAAGCTATTTATTTTATGTTGGAGGCCATTCCCCAAGATAAAATTGAGGAACAGAAATTTAGAAGTATCACCAAAGCGGTCACGCTTGAAGAGCTGCAAAAAGTTGTATTTGCTTTAGAGGGTGACAAGGCTCCTGGTCCGGATGGGTTCTCCATAAATTTTGGGAAATCTGTTCAGAGGATCTTCTCAGAGTGGTGAATGAATTCTATAGAATGGGAAATCTTTTGAAAGAGCTTAATAACACTCACATTGTGCTGGCCCCAAAAAAATGGATGCTAAAGATTTCAAAGACTTCAGACCTATCAGCCTTGTGAATGCCATCTATAGAATTTTTACCAAAATTATTACTACTAGGCTTTAGCTCATTATGAATGAACTTATCTCAAGGCAGTAGAGTGGCTTCATCAAAGGTAGGATTATACAAGATGGAGTGATTATGGTTCATGAGACCATACATTCTATGGAAAATAATAAAAAGGCAAATATGGTCCTCAAGCTTGATATGAATAAAGCTTTTGACAAGGTCTCTTGGGTTTTCCTTGACAAAGTCTTAACAAAATTTGGGTTTCCGGAAAAATTTAGAAGAATTATTAAGGCTTGTATCTCTACGGCCAGATTCTCAGTGGTAGTTAATGGTGAGCCTGTGGGTTTTTTCACTAGCAGCAGAGGACTTAGACAAGGGGACCCTATCTCCCCCTTGCTCTTCATTCTTTTGGCTGACAGCCTTAGTAGAACAATTGGCAAAGCAGTTAATGATGGGCTTTTAAATGGCTCTAAGCCCACTTCCATCAGTCAAGTTGTCTCCCATCAGCAATTTGTGGACGACACTATCCTTCTTCTTCTGGCATCAGTCATTGAAGCCAAGGCTACCAAGGCTTTACTGCGGCTCTACGAATCTGCTTCTGGGCAAGAGATCAATTATGATAAAAGCTCCATCTTCTTTTTCAACACTCCTGAGGAAAGACTTAAAATTTCTAAAATTTTGGGTTGTAAAATAAGTGTACTTCCAGCCACTTACTTGGGCCTTCCTCTCGGCACTAGGAAAGTTTCTTACAAGGTGTGGGATGATTTATTGGAGAGATTCCAAAAAAATGGCTGGTTGGAAAGGAGCCATTTTATCTAGTGCTGGTAAGTGCCTGCTCATTAAAAGTACTCTTCAAAATCTACCCATTTATGTCATGTCACTCTACAAGATCCCCTCTTCCTTCAGAGATAAGATTGAAAGGATTTAGAAAAAAAAATTATGGCAAGGCATGGAAGAGAAGTTCAAATTTCACTTAGTGGCTTGGGACAAGGTTTGCACCCCGAAGTTTATGGGAGGTCTGGGTATAAAAGATATTGAGAAAATGAATGAGGCCCTCATTGCTAAAATGGGCTAGAGAATGTTGTCTGAGAAACAACCCTAGATTGATTTAATCAAAGAAAAATACCTAAATCATCAAACTGTGTACTCTTTCCTACAAGATGAGCACCTCCCCTATGGTTCCATTTTTTGGAATAATCTGGTCAAGAGCAGAAATTTCATCAAGCAGGGAAGTAAATGGAAAGTGGGGGATGGTAGGGACATAAAATTCTGGGAGGATAATTGGTTTAATGGCAATCTCATGGATAGATTTGGGATTGTTAAGGACAGTCTTATAAGCAAGTATGGCATTAAAATCAAGGACTATATTGAGGGAAATGGTACCAGCAAGAATTGGAAAAAACTTACTGTGGAGAGAAATAATCTGATGCAAATTACTTCCTCCCTTTAAGATCAATTAGATCTTATTCCATTAAGTCAGTTGGATTCCAAGGATGAGCTGGTATGGAATAATTCTAATGATGGGAATTACTCTGTCAAAACTGGATATAATAATTTCTTCCACAGTAGTCAAACAGAGTTCAATTGGAATAAGATTTGGATGACTAAATTAACTCTTAAAATAAATTTTTTCCTTTGGCTAGCTATCAGAGGCAGGATTCTTACCGCTAACAACCTGATGAGAAGAGGATTTATAATCCCTAATATGTGCCATCTTTATAAGAAAGATTCTGAGGATATCACCACTGCTCATACATTGTGAGTATGCTACCAGAATATGGAGTTTTACCCTCTCTAAATTTGAAGCTCTCTGGGTGGTGCCAAAGGATCTTAATCAGCTATGGACTCAATGGAACCCACCCTTTAGGCATTGTGTTGTTAAAAGGATCTGGAAGCTGGTTATCCCTCATTTAATCTAGAGGATATGGAAGGATAGAAATGATATTATCTTCAGAAATAAGAAGCAAAACTATAAACTTAGTATTGGTAAAATTTCTAATGGTATCAAAGAGAATATTGCTAGATTTAAACCCCCCAAGAACAAGAGATATCCAGAGAATGAAGAATACATCTTATCCAATTGGCAGATTGGAACTGTCAATAGTCGGAGCAATCCCGGGAATAGCATTGATAGATCTTTGATTAAATGGCATCCTCCTGATTTTAATTGGTATAAGTTGAACTTTGATGGGGCCTCTAAGGGGAACCCTAGGATTGTGGCAGGGGGAGGAGCGATACGGGATCATAAAGGTAATTTGATTGCTGCGTATGCTGGGAAAATGGGAATTCAAACTAATCATTTTACCAAAGCATTATCTGCTCTATGGGGCCTGAGAATTGCCCAGACTCAAAATATCTAGAACCTCATTATTGAAGGGGACTCCCTGAATATCATTAATCTCCTTAAACAGTGCTCATCTCCAAGTTGGAGCATCAAGGATTTTATCTCAGAGTCCATAAGTATTTGTCAAACATTCAATAACATCAGGATCATGCATACTTACCGGGAGGGTAATAAATTGGCAGATGCACGCTAGCTAATTATGGAATTAATGTTAACCACATTTTTGGCATAATAATAGCATCCCTAAGCAGCTTCAAAACAGCATTCATGTGGATTTCTATACGCACGCAATATCTTGAGCTGAGTTATGATTATTGGGTGTGGATCAGCATCAATAATACTCCCACACGTGTTGACTTAAAAAATATGATTATGCAAATCATGTCAAGTAATAAAGATAGTGTGAAGTATATAGGGAATTCCAAGTGGAGTTACATTGATTTGAAAATCGCGTATACGGGATGCACTGCATCTGCTAAAAGTTGGATACAAGGCTCCACGAGAAACCGAAGACAGTAGTAATGTGATTGATGACAGGGAGCGGGCTAACAAAAAGGCTGTTATTCCCACATGTGATTTTCTGTAGGCTCAGATCAGCAGAGACATGCAACCGTTCATGGGAAAAGCAACGGCTCTCATTTCCAACATTGTGTGGATTACAACAGTAAAAAGTAGACTGGCTTCAGCGCTCACAAGGATTTGGGAATTTGTTGCAAACAGTTAAGCACAGTGAAGATGGGGGGTCCCCCTTGCCAAATTGAGCCTAGTGCGGACCCGGACTGGAAGGATAATATTGAGCTATGGAGCATACTCAGCAAGGGTGGCATCACCAACTTCATGGAGAAGGTTCAGGGGCATGATCAAAGCATCTCAGTGTGTTTTGCAAAGGATTGGAAGGAGCGGACTGTGGAATATGGGGGGCAGAAGATCTTGGTCAATGAGGAACTTATTGCTGAAGCGACTAGCCTTGGCTTGGAGGGCTACCGTTTTTTTAACAAAAGGGTCGACAGAGATGTTGAAGAGAGGAGATTTGTGGAGGGATCTGAGAAGTTGATCTACGTTATGAGGCCTGCTTGTTAGCTCAATCCCTCCGCCTTATGATGAGGTTACTCGCATGATGATACGGTTCATTTCCTTGGAAGGAAGGTTTGTCACTGTACCTGCTAAGCACCTTATCTTTCTTAACCACTTCCATAGGAATCGCATGGTTTGTTTCCCCCATTACTTGTTGAACTCTCTTGAGTGCTCCATTTTGGAGTTTCAAAAGCATACCTGGTAGTTCCTTTACACCAGGGGCTTATTTTGCTGCTGCATAAATGTTGTCTTCTTAAGTATCCTGGTCTCCCATCCTCTCCTAGCCTGGGCCCCTCTCGCCAAGTTCTCTGCTAGCCCCAGCTTCTCCATTCTCTCGCCCCCCACCATCGCTGCTGTCACCCCCCTGCCGGCCGTCCAGGCTTCTTCTTCCATTCCCCCTACTACTGCTCCCACCCCCACTTCACCTCCACCTTGGCCAGACCAGTCACTAGGGCTTCTAGAAAGCTTAACCTTGAGACTCTTGCTATGGGGAAGGGTCCTCATGAAATTGAAATTGCACATGACCTACTAAATATTAGCAGTGCCAGTCCCGGGATGTGCATATGGAAAGCTCTTCAAAAAGGTTGGAAGCCTTAGAGGCTGATATGAAACTATTGAAGGATGAGGTTAAGAACTTGGCAAAACAGAAAGGTAAGAGGAAGAAGGAGGAGGAGGTGGATATTGATAACAGCTAGATTGATGATATCTACAAGAAGCTGAACTCCTTAGACTCCCGTTTAGGGAAGGCCAAAACTCGTCATGATTACAATATGGCCATCTTTAGGGTGATTGAGGAGTTCATTGAGCAACATGTCAAAAGTGTCTCCAACCTCAGCGGAGTTCCGGCAACACTTTGGGGCAATGATAAGGAAAGAAAAAGGACCATTGATCAGTTGGATAAGACTGATGTTGCCCACATGACAACTTTGGGTATGTTCCATTCCTGGAAGAATATCAAGACCAGCATAGACAAAGCTGCCAAAAAGTAGTTGTAGATGCTTTAGTTGTTCTTGTCTATTTTTATGTTGTTTTTGCGGTCTCTCTACTACTTTTTTGTAGTGTTTTTGTTGTTTTGTCCTGTTTGGGTAGTTATTTTTTGGCTAGTTTGGGCTTCATTGTCACATTTGGATTCTGATCCTTTTCTCTCTGTTTTTCATTCCTATCTTGGATCCTAGGCCATCTTTTGTACTCAAGGGTATAGTCCCTTTCTAAAAACTATTTGCCAATAATAAAAAAAAATTATCAATGATTCACCCCCTTTTAGTGCCTATAATTCCAACAATGAGGAGATCCTCCTCATTGAAGATATAGAAAACAATATTCCAATAAAAATACTACTATATATTAATGACCATCCCTATAGATGTAGTCCTCCGACCTCGAAATGAAGCACTTCCCCACCTAAAAAAATGCCAACAAACATAATCATCGAGGAGGAGGTCACCATCAATATCCATGAGGATACATAGATGCTACAATCGGATGAGAAAAAATTCCTCCAAGGAGCTGGGGTAGGTTGTGTTCTCACTAATCCTCTTTCTAGGATTTCCCTCTCTCTAATCAACTTGAGTTTGAAATCACTAAGAACAAGGAAGAATATGATTATTTATCTTAGGTATATAGGCCACCTTAACTAAAAGCGTCTATTATCTCCATGCTATAGGGAATTCTAAGTTAGTGTGTTTGTGAGTTAGTGGTGCATATCAATGTCACAATGAAAACCTTAAATTTTTTTGTGATTTAGTCGAGAATTAATTCCACGCATTACTTCATTTACCATTGAATCAATCCCAAGTGAATAGAATGTCTTGGTTGAAACTTTTGCCACATCTTCAACTTAGTTTTAGTGACATTGTGATTATCATGATGATTCTATTATAATTCAATTCCATCAAACTCTAACTACTTGACCTCCTTCAAATATGCAATATTTATATCATATTGAGCCACATGGCCTTGTACAAGATCCTTGGTATGCTAACATCTACCAATTCATATAATAATAAATCTACCTAGAAATTACTGACCCCCAAATGTGACTACGAATATTTAAAAAGGCTCTAAAATAGATACGTAAAGATGACCTATTGTACTATATAAACTTTGAGGGCATCCTATTATGATGTGTTAACAAAGATGAGTTCCCCTTGTTTTAGAGGAAGAAAATGGGAGAACTTGTGGTGGCCATTGTAGCGGTCATGCTACTACACGAATGTGCCTATTTATGGGTTACTACTAGCCTAAACTAGAATCTAACAAGTAGGCCTTTCCAAAAAGTGTCAACCTTGCCAATATCATGATGAATTGATTGAATACCCTTTAGCGAGTTATAGTCTATTTCATCTCTACAGTTCTTTAGTATATGGGGAATAGATTTGTTATCACAAACAAGTAGCACCCTCATATTTGGATATGCAAATCTCTAATTTTTTCTAACAAAGTTACCACCTCTAAGGCTTAAGGACTTGCATTCTTGAGGTGGACCTCCAGAGAAGGTTTGATTCCTCTTCTTAATTCCATGGCTACAACTACTCCTAATGAAATAAAAACACCTATCTAAACCTAGTCTAACAATTCCAAGGAAAAAGGAGAGAGACAATGCATGAATAGGGAAATCATACACTAAGGGATGGCAATAGCACCAAGGAAAGGGGTTGATAGGGAAGCTTGATGCCTGAAAAAAGAGAGAGGTGAGCATGGAAAGGATGACCATGCATCACAAACCAATATAATACACACAATACACCATTTTAAGTTATAAAAACCAAATAAAATCACTTCATAAAAAAGTTATGCATAGTTACCTGCAAACATGGGGAAAGGTAAGAAAAGGAAACAAAACTAATAGAAGTATAAAGAAGTAGTCATAACACATAAATTTATTATTCCAAGATTATGCACAATACACCATTACTATAGAGAGGGAAAAGATTCATCATTGTAAAGCTCAAACATGGAGGCTAGAGGCTCCACAAAATTCTTGTAGAGAAGAAGAAGGGAGGAAAGCATGAAAAATGTCTAACCTCTTACAAATTTCCCCTCCTTTACAATTAATAGGAATTATGTGAGAAGAGAGAGAGAAAATGGGAGACAAAAATTCATTCCTTTAATAACACTCAAAACTAAATTGTTGATGTGAAGTCAGCATGGGACACCTACAAATCCCATACCTCGTATATTCTTTCTTTTGAAGAAGGAATTGGCCTTCATCCTTCATTAATGGTGGTGGTTGATTACAATTTTTCATTTGAGTAGAAAGTAATAAATGCTAATTTTTGACACCTTTCCTTCATAAATATTAATAATTTAAGTTTTTGTGCCTAGAAGGATTTGAGACATTTCAAGAAAGTCCAATTTTGTGTGAAACATAGCTTTGAACTGAAATTTATAGCCATTCAAACTTTTACAATTCTATGGAAAACTAGGGTGTCATTACTTCTACTTCACCTTCATTATGGATAACTGACCCCAAATTACTTTCCCTAGTCATCAAACTTCCTCATCTACTTTACTTTTATTATTTTTAGGAAATAAAGTAATTCCCATTCACTGATTACTTTACTTCATTTTGCCTCTTTGCGGTGTTTTGGAGGTGCATTCTTTGTTGCATGGGGTGGTGAGGTAGCTCAAAACCTAGATCACATTTTAGTTTATTGCATGGCTCTCCTTGAAACTCGGTCTTCATTTGCATTTGTTTCTTCATTGGCTCAACTCAGTATTTAGATCACCTTGCAAATACTACACTTGTTTATTGGTGATTTATATTACTCATACTAAAAACATGCATCACTTTATAAGTCCAAACCATCCCGTTTACCACTATACCTCGTCTCACCCAAATCACCATGACTTAGTATTTTTTTGGTGCTTGAGTTTTCTTTGAATTTTATTGGGATTTTCTTACCTAAGACTTCCCTCTATTGTTTACCACTCTACACATTCAACTCAGCCTTATGTTAAATTTCCACACTCTCCAACTTTCCCGATGACTTCTACTTAAAAATGCACCACCACCATATGCAAGACTTTGACCTCTTACTGAGAAAATATAACTTTATTAGCTAGTCTGTTTCACTTCCATATTTACCATGGTTTCAAATTACTTTACTTGTCTTGTGGTCATTGGCATCAAATGTCTTCACCTATCACAACACTACTTACGACTTGTTGACTCACCCGTTCCTTTATTATAACATTTGCATTATCTTTTTCTTCACTAATCTCAACCCCACCACATGGAATTCAAAGCTTTCGAATTTTCCTTAATGAATTAAAAATATCATGGGGTTATGCTCCTTTAATTATGGTGATTTAATTTACTTTGACTTACGTCAAACTTCCCCCTCAACTTCAAATATTGATCCCATGTGTTCAATATAACTCCTTTGTGGATGAGCTCATTTCATTCACCTCACCAAGCTTTCTAGCTAAGCTTGGCCCTAAATCTTCTCCTTTTTCTGTTTGACTCCCTTCTGCCTCCCCGCGAACTCGAGAAAGTCCTCCACACTTAACCGACACTACCATCAAGTGGCTAATCGGGCCTTCACCATGGCTCTTTGATTCCATTTAATATGAAAGGTGAGTCCAAAATGCTAAGCCATCATGTTATTATCCTCCTCCACAAGCCACCTACCTATTTTTTTCATTGACTCATGTATTAACCTTGAATCAACCACCAATGCTTCCAAACGGCCGAGCTCGGGGAACTCTCGCCTAGCTCACTTGTTCATATTTTCACTAAGGCTCTAGGCTTAAGACCACTTAATAAGGTAACTAACTGGTTGAGAAACCTTTGAATCTAGCTCCCATCTACCATTTATCTCAATTCAGCGATGATCTTCCTTACTGAGCTCGCTCGAGTGAGATTTCCCCTGCTATGGGTTCCTCCACCTTGGTTTGACTCCTACCAATGCTTCAACCAACTCAGCTCGTTGAGTATCTCGGTGGGTAACTTGGCTTCCTCCCCTCTTAAAAATCAATGTTAAGAGATCCTCCAACTTTCTAGAATGAACAACTAGCTTGACGAGCTATTTTAGCTCAATGGCCTCCAAAGGCCTTTTTAGCATTTTTTTGGCATTTTTGGATTTTAATGAAGATTTCTATAAATGGGAGGCTAAGGGGGAGTAATAGTATGCTCTGAATCCATTTTTGACTTTTCTCCCTTTTCATTCATTTTGGCAGTATGTGGGCCCCCGCAGTCCCACCTTTCTTCTTTTTTAGGTTGAACCTTAAGATTTGAAACCAAAAGAGAAAAAATCCTCTTATGACCACTCCCAAAAACACTGAAATTTCTCCCAAAGTTACTAAAAATTTCTTTCACCTTGGGTGAATCCTTTGATGGCTAGGAAAGCTACAAGTCAAGGCTTTCTAGTTGTCTTTTTCACCTTGGGGGTGAAAATTGATAAAAATTTGGTGACTCACGGGGCCATCTTCCTGCTTGAAATAATACTACGAATTCAACCTGTTGCTTGCAATCTTCCTATTTTTGTAATAAATTATTAAAATTGATTTTACGACACTAGAAAATTGTTGTAAAATTTGAATTCCAACTTTCCCTACAACTATGACCCATGAGGTTGAATGATGAATGCCTACAACTTTGTTGCCTCAACATCCGGTTCTGTCAACATGAAGCACAAACCAACTGATTTCTTGACAAGATGAAATCTTTGTAGGACTTGCAGACATGCTTATTTGGGAGGTAACTTCGAACTAGTAGAAACTTTATTCCTCCTTATGTATGCTACTTACATGAATTTGGGGAAGGTCACCATGACACTGCAGATTTTATGTTTTCTTAGAAGGGGAACTAGAAGCTTAGTTGCAGCAGTTCTTGAAGAAACTGGAAGATGAAGAAATGGAAACTTATTCCTTAACTAATTTTATGTTTCTCTGCATTTGAATATTCTTGAGGGTGCAACTATTTTTGCAACTATGAGATCCTTTTCAGTAACTAGTTTTGGGGAACATGATGCATTGTGCTTGGAGAAACCATGAACAAAGATATTTACAAAGAAACAAATCATACATGCCTCAAGTAAATCATTCACATTGTGTAAAAGCACTTCTTATACTGAAAACAAATTGAATCCTTCCCTACACTAATTGAAGGCAATGAAGGCCTAAAAAAACCCAAAGTAACTTGTGATGAGAAGTAACTTCCCTTTCTCACAATAGGCAGCCATGTAGATGATTTGACACTAAACACAGTTGTGGTTAAGAGTGCAAATTTTATTGCAAGCTGATTTTCCACCCTTCTCATCAAGGTATCACCCAATGAAAAGATAAATACCTCCTGTAGTTGTTATTCATTTGATTCTAAAAGGAATTGTAGCTTATCCTTGGCAATCTTTGGCTCATCCTCATGATTATAAGTAAGTATGACTAGTTTTGGATCCTCCTTTTGCTCCAATGAAGCCAAATACCTAATGGGGAAAGGTTTGATCTGCTACATTTTCCCACCACTCTGAATTCAAACTTCAATAAGGAATTCCTCTTGCGAGATATTCCTCGAAAGGGTGATTATATGTGAGCTAATAGTTTCTTTGTTTCTCATCTACAAATAACTGATCTATTGCATTCATGAATGGTATGAAATAGTTTTCATATTTTTTTCTCCTCCTTCTCCTCATCCATTATGAAGTATGGAAGATTCAATTCCTCCAATATTTATTCGAGAGGAATGTTATGAAGCTGCAGGATGCTCTTGCATGTTCTCTTTCGTGGTAGTAGGTTCTTGTTGAAGGATGAATGATGGAGTAGAAAAGGTTGTGATCTCTATAGGATATTCTCCATCAAATCACTCCTCCAAGTGAGATAATAAATCAAGCTCCTCATTTTCCTATTGTGCTAGGGATCCTCCCTCTTCTATGATGACCTCAAAATCTAAAACTTTTTTGTCATGTGCACTTCATCCTCGAACATGAAGTTTGTGAGCTCAAAATCATCCAAAAATATATATTTTTGGAGAGATGGAGTGGGAGTGAGATCTAAAATCTCTTATGTAACCTTCTCATTGCTTGAAACCTCTAAAATTGTATTTCTCAACTCCATGTTCACTTCTTTCTTTGGATTTAGATATGTTGTTACCTCTTCCTTGACTAATTGTGTGATCGATAGTGGATAAAAAATTATTAAAATATGGTGCCATCATGAACACTACACTCAAAATAAATGGATTTTTTATCATCACTTTATTCTTCTTCCTTTTTGCTTCTTCTACAAAATCGGCCTTAGCCACCAAAGTGTTTTTTCAAGCTTGATCGACTCTAAAAGATTCACCATCAAGGGATCTTTTCTATTATGAATCTTAAAGCCTAATTTCTCATATTTCTAGTCATATCTTCTCTATTGGGCTCCACTAATTATTTCCTTTGGTTGTTTTCTTGATTCTCTTCCCAACATGGAATTGGGAGCCAAGAGGTGGGGTGTGTTGGGTCACAAATTATTTTTTATTTCTTGTGGTAGAGGAAGGGGTTTCACATTATAATCTTGTGGATGGGACTTGAGTTTTGAAGGGCAAAGTGCATAATAATTAAGGTGGTATGGAAGACTAGAATATGGAGAATGGGATTCCATATTAGGGGAAACATGCAAGAAACTAGAACCATGACACTACTAAAATGATGTAGGATAGGAAGGATAAAAGGGAAGAATAGGAGATAGTGATGGAATTACCCATTGACAAGGTTACCTTGTCGTAAGCTCATAACATTCAATCTTCTAGATGCGCTTTACAAGTTAGAGAATTATCTCAGTCATGAATTCAAGCTTTTCTTGTGGGATATAGTGTTTTGGAAAAGGGCCACCCATGGACAAGGTGCCTTGAAACCAATCGTATGGATTAATTTGAGTTGTATCCCTTTATCTTGAACCATATTTTCCTCTATCTTTTCAATCTTCTCTGAAAAATCAGAATTCTCAACGTAAATTCTATCATCATATCTATATCCTTATTGTTTATAGGCTCCATATCCAAATGGAATCTGGTACTACTCATATGGATAGGCATAGTGATTTTTAATTTGATCATAAAAATTATCTCTGGAGGAGTTGATAATTACATTGGATGTGGATTGTAATGTTGCAAGTGTGAATCCCATGAAGGAAATGAAGTCATGACTACACAACTTCATGAGTGGAATAAGAATTAAAGTTATGGAAAGAAAAATGGATGGAAAAAATATATGCAAGTTAGAGAATGGGTTTCTTGGATCAATGGATTCACTAGATGTGTTTGGGTTTTAGATCCTTGATTACTTAATTCTTTGAATCTATTGAAACTCTAAGTAATCAATCTACTGAAGTAATCAGTTTTCTTGAAATAATCAACTTGAAGTAACACAACTTACTTCTTCTTCTTCCTATCGATTTATTGACCTGAATTACCTCCTCTTGTTCATCGAGTTACGAGACTGATTACTTCAAATTCCTCCTTCTTTGTTCATCGGTTTTTGGAACCTTCATTACTTCTTGCTATTATCGATCTTTATAAATGCACTTACTTATTCTTCCTATCATACTTTACAAGGGAAATTAATTAATTGTTTCAACTCAAGTAACTAGATTATTGGAACTAGTGCAACTTAGAGGTGCATCTAATTCGTTATTTCTATTGAAGTAATTAGATCACTTGAAGTAAACAACTTACTTTAAGTAATTGCATAATTTGAAGTAATCGGAGTTTGGAAGTCCAATTACTTAATTCTTCACATTTGAAGTAATAAACTTATTTCCTACTCTTCTCGCTTATTGGTGTTACGAGGTTTAATAATTACTCCTCTTTTCTATGTTTTTAGACTACTAATTACTTCATCTTGTTTTTGGTGTTCTAGGACCTCATTACTTCAATTGTTATTTATTGCAAATGCTCCCAAATCTGTATATTTTTTCTAAGTGCACATCAACTAAGAAAAAAATTGAAATTATGTAATGCACTCTAGCTAAAGATATGAATTTGATTGTTTTACCACCGAGTGTGTCATAATCATCACAAAAAAACTAGCACTTGAGATTTGGATATGCGAGATCTCTAGTTTTTGCTAACATGGGTACCACCTCTAAAGTTGTGGGACTTGCATGCTTGAGGTGAACCTCCAAAGAAATTCAGCTTCCTCTTCCTAATCCTAATACTATAACTACTTCTAATGTAAGAAAAACATCTATCTAAACCTAGTCTAAAAATTCTAAAGAGACAAGTAGAGAGATGGTGCATGAAAATGGAAATCCTACACTAAGGGGTAATGATAGCACCAAGAAAATGTGTTGTTGGAAAAGCTTGATGCCTAAAAATAGAGAGAGGTGAGCATGGAGAGGATGGACATGCATCATAGACCAAGATAATACACATCGTACACACCATTGTCGGTTAGCACAACCAAATAAAAGTATGAAGTAAAAATAAAATATACACTATCACCTATAAACGTGAGAAAAGACAAGAAAAGATAACAAAACTAGTGGAAGGACACATCAATAGTCACAAAACATAAATTTATTGCTCTAAGAGTATGAACAATACACCATTACTAGAGATTGAGGAAAGATTCATCATTATAGATATCAAACATGGAAGCTGGATGCTCCACAACATTCTTACGAGAGAAGGAGAAGGGAAGGCAACACCAAAAAATGTCCAACCTCTTACAAATGTGCCCTCGTTTAAAATTTATAGAAATGATGTAAGAAGAGAGAAAATGGAAGAACCAAATGCAATCCTTTATTAAAAATCAAAACTCAATTAGTAATGTGAAGGAAACATGGGACACATGGAAATTTCATATCCCTTTTACTCTTTCTTTCTGAAGAAGGAATTGTCCTTCATGCTTCATTAATGGTAGTGGTTGACTACTGACTTTACATTTGAGTACAAAAGAATCAATTCAACCTTTGACCACCTGTACCTCATCAAAATTGAAAATTGAAGTTTTTGGTGTGTAGAAAGCTCGATGCCTTTATGAAAATTCCAATTTTGCATGAAACGAAGCTCTGAGTTGAAAGTTATAGCAGTTAGAAGATTTGTAATTCTGCGGGAAACCAAGTAGGCATTACTTATACTTCACCTTCATTACATGAAAATGACTCCCAATTACTTCCCCTAGTCATGGGAATTTCCCATCTGCTTTACTTTGCTTATTTTTTTTAGAAGTAAATTAATTCCTATTCATATATTACTTTACTTCAATTTTCCTCTCTCAGTATTTTGGTGTTTTATTACTATTGCATGGGGTGGCAAGCACACTCGCCACCCGGATCACCTTTTAGTTTAGGTCATGGCTCTCCTTACAACTTAGTCTCCCTTTCCATCAATTTCTGCATTAGTACAACTCATTATTTTGCTCCCCTTGCAAATAATATACTCGTTTATCAGTGATTTACATTACTCTTGCTTAAAAAATGTGTCGCCCTATAATTCCAAGCCATCCCATATATTGATTTACCTCATATCACCCAATCGCAAGATCGACAATTTTTGGTGCTTTATTTTTCTTTGAATTGTGTTGGGATTTTCTTACCTAAGACTTCCCTCCATTGTTTACCACTCCATACATTCAACTTGGCCTTATTTTAAATTTCCATGATTTTTGGCTTTCCCGATGACTTCTACTTCAAAATGCACCCCCACCTTATGTATAACTTTGACCTAACGAAGACCATACAAAAATTCAACCTCCCAAAGAGCACATAGCTTTATTAGCTCACTTTTTTACTTCCCTTTTTTTTTTGGTTTCAAATTACTTTAATTTTCTTTCGGTCATTGGCATTGGGAGTCTTCTCTTATCACAACACCGCTTATGACTCGTTGACTCACCCATTTATTTCTTTGCGGTGTTTGCATTATCTTTTTCTTCATTAATCTCTACTCCACCACATCAAAGTCAAATATTTCCTATTTTCAACAATGAAACAATAATCTTACAAAATTATGCTCCTTTCATTATTGTTGTTTCATTTTCTTTGAATTGTGTTGGACATTTCCCCCTCAACTTTAAAGTTGGAGTCCCCACGTCAATGAAACTCCTCCACGGCCGAGAGCATTTCATTCACCTCGCCAAGCTCTTTAGCTGATATCATAACTAAATTTTCTCCTCCGCCATATATTGAATCCCCTTGGATCTCTTGTGAACTCGATTAGTTCTCAAAACTTCACAAATTCTACCATTTTGGTCGAGTCAGCCTTCACCTAATGCATCGGACCAATCCACCATCTCATCACCATAACTAGCCAATTCCATGAAATAGCTCATTGTGGTGAGTCAAAAATGCCAAGAAATTGCATTCTTCTACTCCGCTATGAGCCACCTCCTTGTTTTCTACCACCGGCTCACGTATTGACCATACATCACCCCATCGATGCTTATGAGCTTGAGGAGCTCGGTCCTCGCTTGTAGGTTTGGCTTTTCATTGTGACCCTAGGCTCAACACTACTCATTGAGGTAACTGAGGCAGTCACCTCCTAGCCCATGTATACCATTTCTCTCACTTTTGTTATGATATTCATTTGTGATCTCACTCGAGAGAGCTTTCTCTTCTTTGCAGGATCTTTTTTTCTAGTTTGACTATTACCAACGCTTCAACCAACTCATCTCACCGAGTAGATTAGCGAACTACTCAATTACTTCCCCTAATGTAACTTGACATTAATAGACCCTCCAACTCAACAAAATGACCAACAAGATTGCAGAGCTATTCTTTGAGCATCTTAGTGATCTATTTTAGCTTAGTGGCCCCTAAAGGCCTTTTTGCCATTTTTTGGAATTTTTTTGGATTTTAATAATTTTTTTCTAAACCAGGAGGCTGAGGGGGAAGTAATAGGACGCCTTGAAGCCATTTTTTCACTTCCCCCATTTTTTTCCCCATTTTGGCCATATGTGGGCCCATGGAACTTGCCTTTCTTATTTTTCAGGTTGAACCTTAAGACTTGAAATCCAAAAGAGGAAAAAATCCTCTTATGACCTCAGCACTACCAAAAACACCGAAAATGCTCCTGAAGTTACTAAAAACTAATTATACATATGTTGAACCTCGTTGATTCCCAATAAAGCAACAAGTTAGGGATTTCTAGTTGTTTGTTTCACCCTCGGGGTGAAAATGCTTAACATGATTATATCGAGAAATTGCCTTGGTCTCAAGATGGTCGTGTCTTCATCATTACAATCACAAAATAATTTACTAAGTGTGTTGAATCCATAAATCTCAATAATATGTTTGGCCTTACTACATCTTAGTTTATCCTTAATCAAATCATTTTTCCACTTTTAAAATCCTCATATCATCATAACTAACGATGGTCGGAGTTTAAAATGCAAAGAAATAAAGCAATTTTACACCAGGTTCAAAACAAAAATTTGATTCTTAGCACCATATCATCCACAATACAACAAACAAGCTTAGTCTATGAATAAAATTATCAACAAGATCTTCAAGAATAAAATCCATGAGTCATGCATAGATTGTAGTTGGTGGTGTAAATTACCCAAAGAACAATTAAAATGTTGTTCTCTAATCCACAATCATTTATTCATCCGACATAGGGCGTAAAATTTCAATGCTTCCACTATTGTATACACACTTATGAGTTCTTTAGAAGTATAAACTAAAATATTGTTGTCACAAAAATTAGAAATACAATGCTGGAAATAAACTACGTTGTAGATGAAAGTAGATGCTACAACTAAGTAATAAAATAGATAAAATCATAACACAAGTAAAATAATGAGCATCTACAATTCTAATCTACTCATGCAAGGAACTAAAATAGAAAACAAAAAGGAAAGGGGGTTTAACAAACCACAAGTGGGCCTTGCCTTGGTGCTAACCCTTCCTAAGGCTTGTGTCTACAACAAAATGATAGAACTTAAATTTTATTCATCAACATGAAGATTTAGAATGAACATACAACAATTCCTTAACTATGGATCTATATCTACTACAGTCTCGCCACTCTCTTTATAATCAACAAAGATGTGAAGAGACTCTTTCAAACTAACAATTACATTTTGATTAAGTAAAATATCACTACCAAGAAATCCATAGATTCTTATGCATGCAATCAAAATTGAGAAAATTTGTTATAATAAAACACCATAACTAACTATTCATTATAACAATTAGTTATCAAGATAAATCACCTAGTTCCATAGTTGTATTTGTAGAGCATAATAAAGTATTGGCATGATGTCCAATTCTTGTTGTCATAAGCTGTTTCTCCATTGATATGCACAAACTCAGGTGAATTATTCACGTTGATCAAGATTCCCATAATCATAGTCTTGTATATGTGTGTGTTCTCCTTTGGCTACAAGTGATTTATTGTGGATGATTCCCGATTCTGCTGCATGTTAGTTAATATGGACGTGGCCTTTTAAATTGTAATAGAGTTTCTTTAGCTGCATATTAGTTGCAACATTTAAAAATTCTTGCAAACAAGTATGACATTCAGATAAATCACTATTAATCATTTCATTGTATCAAAGAGATTAATATGCACATTCAAAATCCATAAAATAGAGTAACTTAGTAATAGTTATATTAATTAATATAAGTTCCATAAGTTTAAGTTCAAGTGGAAATGTTTGACAAAATAATAAGGATAAAAAGTGCAAATGTATAAAAATATATACAACATGTGATACAAGTAAAATAGTAATTATAGGGTCTCATCACACCCCGGACCTAATTTCTTGAATGTTCCCATTCAAGAATTCATTGGTCTATCATCTATTTTCTTGGAATCAACCTGTATTATACTGCATAGTCACTTGAAATCCACTGGGAGTGATATGCCTTCTGGTTTTGTAAATAAATATCTTGCATTCCTTCTGAAATTTTCCATTACCCTTTCCTACAGTTCCTCATTCAGTTCTTTGTTCCTAGACCAATGAGGTATTGGGTAGTGGAAAATTGGTGGATAATATCCAATAGGGAACCAATTTTTTCCACATCCCTTATCTACTTCAATATATGATTGATTCTCTTGAAATTTGGGATAATTTTTGGATATGAATTCATTTATTTTCTCCTCATCTCTTGTGATATTTCTTCCCATCGTCTTTTGCATGCCTGTACTATTTCTACACCATTGAACCTAATGTAATCTCTTACCTCATCATGGGATTCTTCTCTCATCATGTATACCCTCTGTTTTATTTTCTTCTCTTTCATAAACTTACCATACTCCTCAATCATTTCCTTGGTATTGCTTGCCTCTTCTTTGATCATCAATGGTTTTTCTTTGCACAATTATCTATACTCCACCAGTTTTCCCTGTATAACTCATTGTTGAAGTAAGAACATAATACCCAAATTTGTACATCCCTAATGTAGAGAATAGGGACCTAGTCTCTGGCATACTCTAAATCATAATTAAACATATACAGTTCACAAAGAAGTAACTGGATCTCATGAGGTATTTTTCATATATATCCTGAAGAAAGGAGTTGCTCCACTGATATCATATGGTATGTCATGATTGATACAAGTGTATTTAAATTACAACATTTTTTCCTTTAAGAATACAACATAAATATTTTATGGTGGTCTATGTTTGAATATTTCATTTTCTACCTATACTATAACTTCTTGTTTCTTTTAAGCCTTTACAATATCATTGTGCTTAGCCCTTAGTTATCTATCTTATTCCTCTAGATCCTGTTATTTTTGGAAGAGTAACACATCCTTTTCTCTATCCCACCTTCTTTGTAGCTTTTTAAAATAATTTGTAAACTTCTACACCCAATAGTTTGAATTTTTTTGGGTTGTCATATCTCCATATACTACCCTAGGAGGATCTCTAAAAACTTCTTGTATGACAACTTGTGGTTGTAGATTGTGTTATGGCATAATCACAACACCCTTGATTACTCACAAGTTGCTAGTTGAGGTAGTCAGTGTGATTCATCAAACATGGAGTTATCCTAAAGTGTGGGAATTTGTAAATGAGATAACCCTCTAGATGAAGGTCAATTCCTATTCCTCTATTCTAATGCACACATCCAAATTGTAGAGGATCTTCCTTAAAATATACTCTAACTTGCCAAGGAGACAGGGTTAAGAAGATTACAATAAATTAAACCTAAACTAATAGAGGTGATGCACCAAAGGAATGTTGAATAACTTTCCTTATATGGAAATGATTGTGAAACAAGACCAAAGAGGATGAACACCAACACATATTAGTTTTTTATCACCAATTCATTTACCATTAAAGACATACCATCAAATGTGCAACAAAATAACCATGCAAAAATAACCAATATTGTAATGAGAGATCAAATGAAAATAATCAACATAAGAGGGGTTGAAATTCATCCACGAATTCTATTATTGGCCAACAAATTTGATACAATGAATTACAATGGCCGAAGAAGCACAAACATGCATTATAACTTGAATAAGAGGTTTGAACTCCACAAATTCACTTGCAGACAAGAGAAGAAGGGAGGGTGCAAATAAAAGTTATCTAACATTTAAACGGTGACCCTCCTTAAAATATATAGGAATAATGAGAGAAAAAAGGGGAGGTAAGAATTCAAAATCTTGCTTCAACCACCTTAAAATGCATTAAAATCTCTGCAACAATGATGGGTTCCAAAACCCATGCCTCCTTGTACTTTTCCTTTTTGGAGAAGAAAGGAATCCTATACTTCATCATTTTGATAGGTGATAATCCTGGAACATGCTCTAAAATGGTTGATTATATGCATTAATTTTGAATAACTTAGTCTCACTTAAAGTTTTCCAAAAATTCCTTTCTTGTTCAAATCTGAGCTCCCAGTCAAAAGTTATGGCCATTTGAAGGTTGGGGTGCCATATTATATTAATTGTTGGTTGTTGAATCTATATTTTTATACTTTGAAATGTCTTTGCAACCTTTGATATATGAAAATTAAAACTTTCAAAATTCAGGAATTTGGACATTGCGCCTTCGAGAATCGTGACATTGTTCATTCATCAAGTCAGCATGAGATTTCCAAAACTTCGAAACCTGAACCTTTGAAACCTCAAAGGCTAAAATTTAGACTTCGGGTTTTAGACCTTGTTCCATTTATACTTATTTCCACTTCAACCCTAAAACAAACCTCTGAAACCAGGGCCTCCAAAATTCTGAAATCCAAACCTCCAAAATCTAAACCTCTAAAAGTCGAAAATTCCTGCCGTATTGACCCCCAAGTCAAGTTTGACCCCAAAAATTCCGAACCCTTCCAGACTTTAGAATTTTTGTATTTTGGGAATTAGCTCACATTTTTCTTGGTGAAGACACCAAACCTCTGAACCTCTAAAGTCCAAAATTCATACTTCAGAGTTAGGACTCCGATCCATGGTGTTGTTGACAACGAAAGACAAGTTGACCTAAAAAATCCAAATCCTTTCTACACTTCGGGATTTTGGGCCTTTTTATTTTTTTATTAATTTTCCTACCAAAATTATCCACCTCCAAAGCCCAAAATTCAGACTTGGGAGCTTTTCTTTTCTTGAAATTCTCGGCAATGCTTGACATGTTTCAACCATATTCGACAAAACTCGAAATGCAATATCCCATGACTAAATCAACCCCATTTTCTTAGTGCAAAAGTTCATGTTTGTTCAATTTTTCCTAAGGGGAAAATTGGATAACATGTTGGGTGGTGGCATTGTTAGAGACACAGGTTTTATGATTACATTAGCTATATTTGGTGAAACTAGAGGATTTTTATGTGCATTAGATCAATAGATTCATCAACAGGTTATTTTTAAAAGGTTTAGAAAATGTTACCAACTATTTATTTTAAATCAAGTGGTAATATTTATTGATTATCCATGGCATTTTTTTGTGCTTCATGTGTTGGTTCGGTAATAGTTCCTAGGATGTTCTTCATTATCTGCAGCCATAATTGTTACTTCCTCACCTTCCTTTGTCACTACATATTCTTCATGTTGTGCATGAAAAACCTCTATTTTATTAGGGATCTTATAAACATTGGTTAAATTTTCAAATTATTCAAATGATACTACTTCTTCATGTTACATGTGGGTTTCCCGGGATGAACAACCTCTATTTGAATCTCAAATAGTTTAGTAGGGAATTTCTCACCTAATTCTTAATTCTTTGTCTCTTCCACTTCCTTACATGTATCTTCCATGACTACATATTTATATGCATTTACAGGATCTCCTACTCAACTTTGATTGGAATTTGTTCCTCCTTTGTTTCTAGCCCTTCTTCATCACTATCTAGGAAGATTTGAATGTTTCTTCTAGGCCTTGGTCTTTTGGTATTTTTATTAATCATGTTTGGCCTCTTAGATAGTTCAGAGACTTTTTCTCTTCCACTTCCTTACATGCATATTCCATGACTATATCTTTATATGTGTTTAGAGGATCTCCCTTTTCAATATCCTTTGGAATGTTTTCCTCATTTTTCTATCCCTTCTTCATCATAGTCTAGGAAGATTTGAATGTTTCTACTAGGACTTGTGGTTTTGGTATTTTTATTAATCTTGTTTGACCTCCTAGACGGTTTAAATACTTTTCTGAGCTTTTCCATTTTCCTTTGGAGGAATAATACCCTCATGTTGATATATTGAATAAGGTTTCATCCACCATAACCCTTTCATGGGAGATAGGCCTAGGGATTTGTTTTGGATATTAAGCTTCTTCATGGATAGATGGTTCTATATGTATGGAATATTTAGGAGAAATGGAGGTTTTTGTAGGAGTATAATTTTTGAGGCAATGTGGATTTCAACATTAAAAGAGGTAGTAGCTATGGTTTTAGGTGGTGGAGGTGCAGAAGAACTAGTTTCTCTCCTATATTTCTTATTCCCCTTTTGAACTAAATCATTAATATATTTTTCTCTACAAAACTTCCCATAGTTTATTTTAGGATGTTATGTTAACAATGTATGTTGTATAACCAAATTGTCAAGGCAATGGTGAGAAAAGGAAACGTACACCTTTGTAATTCTTTACTCATCTTGTTAAGACTCTCATGCAAGAAATTTGGAATTTTCACATGTCTGCCATTTTTTAAATGATTAAGAAGTTTGAATGGAAATTATTTTACCTTGAATATCGACCTTCATAGGTAAAATATTTTATGATATAGTTTGACACATCTTCCCAAAAGGGTTTTAAAGAAGTTCATAGAGTACCTTGTCTATTTGTCACAAAGTGTCATAATCATCTCAATTTTTTTGTGAGGTTCATATGGATTTTCTTTTGTAAGAAATATCTTCCCTTCCACTAATAGTTTAGTGACTACAGCCAATATTTCATCACCACCTTTAAATTTCATACCCTTTACTATTTTTTTCCCTTCCCTGAAGGTGGTGGAGAATTTTGTTACCATCTACTCATTGAAACCTTGGGATTTATTGATGTATTCCATCCAAAAACTATCATGAAAGTACTTTAGAATGTTTGGTTAATTTCACGGTGAGAGTGGTCTGCGTAGGTTCATTTTTAATCAATTATCCTCCCATTTTAAGTTTTGTAACTTCCTTAAAATATGTGAATGAAGAAATATTTCACTTTGAATGGGTTATGTAAAATTCAAATGAGTGTAATAACTCAAGTGTTTTTGATTTTCTAATTGTGTAACCGATTTGCAGTTAGCTCAAAAGGGAATACATTAATTAGATATGAAGGATACACTTGTGTGAGGTGAAGAGGTCAAATGATGTGGGAGACAAGTCACTTTATAGAAGGCAACAGAAAATTATTGTAAATAAATTTTATTTATGACTTGACACATATATTAATTAATAATATTTATTCTAGCTACTTTATTAAAGGAAATTGAGTTAACTTAACTTAAATATACACAAAATGATTATGACATGTGCCTTGTTTGAGTTCAATCCCTTGGATGCATGAATGAGGATGCATGTTGAGGTATTTGGGTACATACTCCTATAAGTGGATGATCTAGTCTTTACACCACCTTCTTTTATCAAATATTATGCACACCTTGCCAAAAATACACCAAATTGTAAAAAATACAAATGTTGATCACAATGAAGGCTAATCACATCACTTTTATTCCTTTCTAAGGTATCAAGAAAGTTGGATATACCAAGGCCACTAAGGATCTCATTCCTCTAAAACTTTAGAAGATAAACCAATAGGTTTAAATTTTGACCTCAATTATGATGTTCTTATTTCCATCCTTCTTTGGCCTCCTCTGAACTATTTGATGAAGGTATTCCTATCATTTGGATTTTTGTATAGCCTTAATCTATGACCATTTACAAGTAGTTATAATCTTACAAGATCAATGGTTGTGAGCTTCATAGCTCCATTAGGAAATATCTTCTCAATATCATATGGACCTAGCCAACTTTTCTGATTTTTCCCATGTAATCCTTGAATTTCAAAGAGAAGTGCCAAATCACCTTCTTGAAATTTCCTTGTTTTGATGAACCTATCATGCCACTTGATCCTTTTTGTACTACCTTTGTATTATAAATAGGTTTCCTCCTCATTTCATCCAACTAATTGAGTTGAAGTATCCTTTTCCTTTGAGCTTTAGTCAAATCTATACCCAATTCCAATGCGCAGTTATTAATGTCTTGTGATCAAACTAAATATGGATAAAATTAGTTTTACCATACAGTATCTCAAAATTTGTGAATCCGGTTGTTGTATTCCATATACTATTGAATTTGTAAACTTCCTCTGGAATTTTTTTGACCAATCCCTTCTATGCATCATAATAGTATTTGTCAAGATGGCCTCAATTTGTCTTTTTTACTTGACTTTGCCATTGGATTGTGTATGATAAAGTGTGGAATTCATATGCGTGATTTCAAATTTTGTAGGTAAATCAACAATTAACTTCAGTAGTGAAGTGGGTACCTTGATCTGTGATAATGTCTCTTGGGACTCCATACCTTGTAAAGATGTGGTCATATAGGAATTTCACAAGTTTTTCACTATTTTGATTTGGTAACACTTTCACTTCTATCCATTTAGTGAGTTATTTTATGCACACTATAATGTACTATTTTTATAGAAACTTAGGTTCTATGGGACCAATAAAGTCTAATCCCCATTTCTTAAATGGTTGCAATACTAGATAAGGTGGAATGGTATTTTATCCGACTTGGTAAGCTTTCCCATTCTCTGGAACTTATCACATCTTCTTGTAGACAAGGTTCTATCCTTTTGTAGTGTGAGCCAATAATACCCTATTGTTAATACATTCCATGTTGTTATATTTACAGAAAAGTGTCCTCCACATGGCTCACCATTGAAGGCTTTGAAGACATCATAAATTTCGTCAACATATATCATAACATTATCTTGCCCTGTGTGGAATATGACGCTATCTATCTAAGAAAAATTCACACTTTTCTCAACAATATATTTCTTTTCAGAATATAGATAGTGTGGAGGTGTCTTACCTGAAACCAAATAGTTGGCTATATTAGCATACCAGGGTTTCTTGGTAGAAATGGAAAACAAATGCTCATCTAGGAAAGAATCATCCACTAATTCTTCTTCATTATTATTCTCCATTCTTAAGAGAAAATATACTACAACATTGTATTTCTTAGTCTTATCCACAACTGTTACATCAAAATATTTTAAGAGAAACAACCATCTTATTATCTTGCTAGTTAGAACTAGTTATTTGATTAGATATTTAATGGTAGGATGGTCTATGTGGAAAAATACTAGATATCCTATGATAGACTGCCTGAACGTGTTTATGGTGTATACAACTATCAAAAATACTTTTGAGTGATTGTAAAGTTAAGCTTAGTGTGCTACATGTTCTTACTAACATAATATATTTCATAATTGAGTATCCCATCATTATTTCCTATAATTGCTCCAATGGTGTGATCGAGGCATCATTGTGTATATAAAATGGAAAACTCCAATTTGGTTCTCTTAAAAAGCAGTGCCAAAGTTAACATTTGTTTCAAAGTTTTGAATGTAGCTTCACATTTATCTATCCATACAAATATAACATCCTTTCTAAAAAAACAAACAATGGTGTTGTAAAACTAGTGAAATCTTGAATAAATCTCCTATAATACCCAACATGGCCCAAGAAGCTCCTTACATATTTCTACTTTTTAGGTGTTGGTAGGTTTATAATCACTGATATTTTTGTTAGATCTACCTGGATTCCAACAGATGATAGATAATGACCTAACACTATCCCCTCAGACATCATCATGTAGCATTTTTCATTTCTTAAGGATAAATTATGCTCCTTGCATCTCTTGAGAACCTTGTCTAAGTTCTTCATTTCTTCATCAAAATTACTTCCATGGAATGTAAAATCATCCATATATACCTCCATGTAATCATTGGTTAGATCTAAGAAGATGCTAAGAAATTCTCTCTGAAATGTGGCAGGTACATTGCACAGTCCAAAGGGAAGAATGGAGTATGAAAATGTTCCCCATAGGCACACAAATGTGGTCTTGTACTGATCCGCTGGTGTAATTTGAATTTGGTTATAGCCACTGTAACTGTCCAGAAAATAAAAATACTTTTTTAGAGAAAGAGTGTCGAGTACTTGATCAATAAAAGGGAGTGGAAAATCATCTTTCTTTTTTGTTGCATTTAGTTCCTATAGGCTATGCAAGTTATCCATTTTTCATTCTTTTTAGGGACATTAAAAACTAGGGAAACCCAATGATGGTTTGATATTAGATATATGAATCTAACATCTAATAATTTCTTTAGTTCCTCTTTCACTATATCCCTCACTATTGGGTTCATTCTCCTCTATGGCTATCTTATTGGCTTGTAGTTGTCCTTGATGTATATCTTATGAGTACAAAGTTTAGGATGGATTCCATGCATGTCTCCATAATCCCATGCAAATTTTGTCATGTGATTTTTGAGAAGGGAAATTAACAGATGTTATTATGCAATGCTCAATGTTTTGTTCACATTAAGTGGCTTTCTTGGTGTAATCTCCATTTTCTTAGAAAGATCATTCATGGAGCATATGTTTCTACTTACAGAATTCAAGATACAATCATGTGGAAGAAGCTGGTGTAGGATGCATTTCTTACCTAGAACATTCATAGTACTCTGTTGCGGTAAGATTTGATTTTCAGGACAGCTTATGCATTGCAATTTTCCATCTTCTTCTTCATTCTTACCATAATTATTCTATAGAATGTTTGAAAGAACAACATCCTCCTCCTATCCTTCTATTATGCATGATTTTTCCAGCATCATGAATTATTGACTGAGCTCTGGTCTTCTTCTAGTTCTTCCACCCAAATGGTTTGGTCTTCTTCATTGAATGGTTGTGCAGGTGGGTAGAGCATAAGATTTTTGGTGTCACTTCCATTAGAGATGATCATATTACTAGATCTGCATCTAATGAATGCATCAATAGTTGCTAACCACAATATTCCTAGGATGATAGGATATCCTCCTAAGCTCACTTTTGGCTAGAGAATAATGAAGTCAGCAGGGTA
The DNA here is from genome assembly GCA_018340775.1 of Taxus wallichiana var. yunnanensis. Taxonomy (NCBI): domain Eukaryota; kingdom Viridiplantae; phylum Streptophyta; class Pinopsida; order Cupressales; family Taxaceae; genus Taxus; species Taxus wallichiana. The sequence continues at coordinate 86,176,882 of CM031242.1, read as the reverse complement.
CTCCCAGGAGTCTACCACTACTACCACATCCTCCAAAACTCCTTTAGGATTAACTATTGATCTATCTGCAAGTTGTAAGATTGTGGTTGTTGGTATTAATCCTTCTAATTTCAAATCATCCATGATTTTTTTCATTACATTTATTTCTTCCCCTAATTCAATCGAGTGTTTTTATCACTATACCATTGATTGTGACATTTACTAGAGGGATGTTTGGATCTATATACTTGGGAAAAACTGAGTTCCCAAGAATAATATTAACTAGTTGTCCAATGACCTATACAGTAGATAGGTATTTCTCGTTTCTTCCGATTTCTTAATGCATAGGTCCTTAACTAGTTTATTGTAAATGGGAACATCCTTAATATCTTGTATCAATGGTATTTTGACACAAATGTATTTGAGCTGATTGAAAAAGTTAGAATCAGATTATGATCTGAGGTTAGTATTATTTTCTTGTAACCTTTCAGGAAATGGTGAATCATTACCCTACATTTTATCCTTGCTGGACTTTTACATAGGTTGTTACGGATAAGCTTGCGGTGACTTTAGTCCTTATTGCGGATCATCATGCATCAACTGTGGTTCTTCTCTATAATTTCAGTAATGGTAAGTCTAGCTAGTGGAGTAATTGATCTTCCTAAGTGAAGATGGATATTTTAGATATCAATAGAATAGGTAGGGTATTAAGTTGATTAAGTGGAATAGGATGGCTAAGAAACTTTATTGTGAGGATTAGGCATTGGTTGAGAAGGAATTTGTGTAGCTTTTGGTTGGGATCATGATTGGTGGTTTGACATTAGAGCTTGTTTTTGTTGATAAGGAGGCTATTGATAAGCTTGTTACTAATTAGGAGATTGGTTGTTAAACTTATGTCCCATCTATGGTTGTTTCCATGATGAGGGAGGTTGTTACCATTGTTGTTGTGGTTGGCCTTGGTATTAAGGTTGTCACTATTATTGGTATTGGTTAGCATATGGGGCCCATCCTTGAGGGTTATCCCAAGGTGGGGACTGTATATATGAATTATTACACCAATTTTGAAATGAATGCATAGGGTATTATGGCATACCTCCTTACCTTGGTGGTTATGGATTTTTTGAACAACATAGAAAAATTGCCCATCTTCTGTCTCCAAAATTTTAAAATTAGATGAAGCTTCTCTTTTTGAGAAATACTTGGCCAATTCTCTACATCTACAATTTGATTTCCTTCTTCTTTATGCATGGAATAACTTTATGAGTGCTACGTTTGCATCTTCTTTCTTCTTTTTTAGAGTGTAGAGCATCTAGTTGATTAGCCATGTAGTTGACAACCTCTTGCTTCATGTTTTTAACCATGGTAACAATCTCTAACTTGTAGATGTCCCCCATTGTGTGGTAGATAATTCACCTCTTGATCTTACATTCCTTACTCTCTTCATAGTAGGTATAGAGTAATTTCTACATGCATCACAAATGTCTTCAAAACTATCCTTTGAAATATCTCTTGTTCCTATCAGATCCATAACATCCATGTCTTCATAGTTGAGCCCCTTTAAAAAGAGTAATTTCAGGAAGTCAAGTAGTATATCGTGGTTTACCTTGATTTCTAAACACAAAACGCGAACCTTTCCAAATATTCTTCTAATGGTTCATCCTCTTTTTGTGCCATCCTATAGATTTCATCACCTCCTCTGTTGTTTGGTTTGCAATAGTCTTAGTACTTATTAAGGAAATTCTCCTTCATTTGTTCCCATGTGGTAACAACATTCCTTCCCAATCCCATGAACCACCTTAAGACTACATCTTTGAGATAAACATGAATAAATTTCAACTTATGTGCATCAATGGTATAATCATAGCTCCTACACAAAATATCAAACTCAAAGAGAAAGGTGTTTGTATCTTTTGACATAGCTCCATGGAAATTTGGCAAGGCTGATGGAGAAATATTATTCATTCCAACATCTGAATTGTTATCAATAAAAGGGAACTCAAATATGGTTTCCACATTTCAAGAATTCTAGTCTATTTCTTCTACCATACCTAGCTGCTCGTAAGTAGCTACTGTAAGGCGGGGATTGTCTTGGAAAAGAAAACTTAGTACAGAGCTTCACGCTTAATCCTTAGAATATTCAAAGTTATATGAAGATATGTTTTCTACTTGTGGATTAGCTAAAAATATACCATGGGAATTCCTTAGATGGTGCATGCATCAACTAATCAATTCATTCAATGGTAATTAGTCCGTGGCTCAATTTGAGGTCACTTCCTACAAACCTAGACTTCTTCTAAGAAATGAAAAACCTTCATAAAAACCTAATAAATTGGCAATGTCCCCAGAAATGGCACCAAAAATGGTGATGTAAATTAACTTGCAACAATTAATATGTTGTTCACTAATCCACAATCATTTATTCATCATACCTAGGGACGTAAACTTTCAACTTTGTTAGTGTTGTATACATAGTTACATGTGCTTAAGAGGTATAAAATAAAATATTACTATCACAACAATTGTAAATAAAATGATGGAAATAAACTACATTTCAGATGAAAGTATATGTTACAGACTAAGTAATAAAATAGATAAAATCATAACTCAAGTAAAGCAATGAATTAATACAATTATAATCTATTCATGCAAGGGAATAAAAAAGAAAACAAAAAGGATACGGGGTTTAGTGAACCCCAAGTGGGCCATGCCTTGGGTACTAACCCTTCCTAAGTCTTGTGTCTACAGAAAAATGATAAAACTCATATTTTATTCAACAATATGAATATTTACAATGAACTTACAACAATTCCTTAACTATGGATTGATATCTACTACAATATTTCCATTATCTATATATTCAGTAGATATATGAAGAGACTCCTTCAAACTAATAGTTGAATTTTGATTAAGTAAAATATTACGCAAGAAATTTTTGTATTCTTATGCATGCAATCAGAACTAAGAAAATATGTTCTAATACAACAACATAACTAATTATTCATTCTAACAATTAGTTATCAAGTTAAATCAACTAGTTCCATAGTTGTAGTTGTAGAGCATAATCAGGTATTGGTGTGAGATCCAATTCTTGTTTTCATAACTAATTATCCACCGATATTCATAAAATCGGTGAAGTATCCACATTGATCAAGCTTCCCAAAATCATGGTCTTATATATGTGTGTGTTCTCCTTTGGCTACAGGTGTTTTGTTGTGGATGATTCCTAGTTGTTGCATGTCAGTTGCTGCAGATAAGTCCCTTTACATTGTGAAAAATTTTCTTTGGTTGCATGTTAGTGGCAACATATAACAACTTCTTGCAAACAAGTATGACATTCAGACAAAGCACTATTAATCATTTCATTGTATCAAAGAGATTAACATGCACATTCAAAATACATAAAATAGAGTAACTTATTAATAGTTATATTAATTAATATAAGTTCCATAAGTTTAAGTTAAAGTGGAAATGTCTAATAGGATAACCGGGATAAACATTGTAGACAATAGATGAGACAATTAAAAAGTAATTAAAGGATCTCATCAAGCATACACAACTATATCCTACATTATGGGCATACTACACAAGTTTCTATGTGGCCACTAGGATAACCCCATTTTCACTTACTTATGGAGCTAATGTGGTTTTTCCACTTGAGGTGGAACTCCCTTTGCTGAAAATTTCCCTTCACGGTATCATTCTCGGATGAGAAAATATGTGAATTCAGTCTCCATGACCTTGAAATATTAGAAGAATGATGTGAGAAATCATACAATCATAATCAGAAACATAAAAACCACTTTTCCAAACAACATAAAAATTTGTTTGTCTTCAAAATTTCGACATGGGTGACCTTGTCCTTAAACTTGATTATACACAAGGAAAATAATGAAAACATGTTAAAAATTTATGGGGTCTTTACCTCATTTAAGATATCGTAGGTCCTAATGCATTTTTCTTCAAACTAATGTAGGTCACTTCTTCAAAGAACCAAAAATTCTCAACTCCTCTAGAAGTTTCATATATGAAGGAAATCAAGATTTTTGCTACTCGCCATTCTTGTCTCTCATCCTTCTTTTAAAATTCACTACTTTATTGAGCTCAACCTACTCTTTAACAACTAACAACATTATCAAAAATTTAGCTTTGTACACCTCGTTATTTCCTAGTATATTTCTTTGGTATTATGTGCATCCTTGATTAAGCTCATGTCTTTGCTTGGATTTAAATTTATTTCTAACAACCTTATTCTTATAGCATATACCTCATGGTTTTTTTGCTATTCAACATTGATATCTACCCTTTTGGATAATCAATCATCTTCCCATTAGCTATACCTTTGGGTTTATGACAATTTCTCCCTATAGCACATACCTCATTTTTTTTTCCTCTTTTCATCAGTTTTTTCCACCCTTTGGGATAATAATCCACCTTCCCTTTATTTTACACCTTCGGGTTTATGATAGTTTATCTTTGTAGATTTTACAATATGGTTTTTTAAGATTTTCGGTGTTTTTACCCACTACTACGATATGACATCATTTCATCTCGACACTATGATATGACATCCATCCTATTCCACCCTACTTAGGTGATTTATGTCTTATTTTTTGTATGATCCTTTAGTGTTTCCTTTCAGTTTTTATTTTTAGGGTTCTTCTAATATGGATTACACCCACACATGGAATGAAGAGTGACACTATTAGGTACACACTAGTGGGTATATTTCATTTTAGCTAGTCTTTTATATTTTACTTTTATTATCTAGTTTTGGTTTCAATGTTATATGTTGTTTATTTCCATTAACCACCCCATGTTTCACTATTTCACAATGTTATGATCAACGGATGAGGCATACGTATACACCTAAATTTTTCACTTTTCATCTTTCATGCATCTTATGAACAATTTACTTTGTGTAGATAATGTTAACTGTTGTATATATTTATTAAGAGGGTTCCTTAAGTGGCTTTACGGGAATGGGAATTATTATTCACATAATCATTATGGATTAGACACAAGACAAAAACATATTATTTCTATGTGGTCCCGACCTTAGTAGTCTCCGCACTATTTATCCATGTCACTCTAGATCTATTACACATTACACTCCCAACACCTTGCTATAATTATTGACATAAAAAACCCCGAAAATATTGTAGGGCTTAGGAATATTCGATCTTGGTTAAGGATGTATGTGGGAAATACACCACTACTACTCTAAGAACAAAAAAGTAAAGAATAATATGCAAGATAATTCATTCCCAAAACTCCAATATTTATTCATTTATCAAAATGCATTACATCAGTCTAGTACATATACATTCCTTTCATTCTAACTCTCTTATCTCTCTTACAAAATCTCAAAATGGAACTCTCACATAAGTCTTTCATGAGGCACACTTATACAATACATTAGTTACAATAAATATACAAAATACAATATGTTTTAAAAGACACTTATTTTGACTCCTACTAGTGTGATTTGTATTTATTTCATGGCTTGATATCGGTTTCTACATCTCTTTCCAAAGTGTTACATGGATTTTCCAGTCTTGGGATTCTTCCATGTATCGCATCTTTGTTCTTTCAAGAAAGCTTCTTCAAAGTATTCAAAGTGGAAATCTACTATTGTTTGCAGCTTCTTTCAAAGTATTCGGTAGCTTTGTCTTTTTATACGTGGAACCTAGTTTATTGAAGATTCTTCCCTTATCTCTTCACATGGTTAACTTTATCTCTTCATGGCTTTCTCCAAATTTTGGCATATTTATATATATTTCTATAAATTATGTCAAAATTTGATGAGGACCCTCATCAACACTAATATTACCATTTGGTACCTTGTTCATCCACTTGTTTGATCCATGACACGTATTTTCACTCTAGATGACACATTACCATCCATTGTAAAAGTCATCACCCATAGACGATGGTATTAGTGTTAGGTTTTTCATGGTTTTTGGCATCATCCATGGTCGATGGAATCATTTATATGCTCACCACATATTGACATTTTAATGTAGCCAAATTGTAACACACATATAATATACTACACATATCTAGAAATCAAAGAAAATAAATATTCTTCTTCATTATTAAATGATTAATTACAATGCTTCATAAATAAGAAAAAAATCCCAACTTGATTTGCCAACAAAAATCTAACTAACTTAGACTAAATCTACTCTAGATGGCGAAATTCACTATTTTTAGCGAGTTTACTAGAACATGTTATTCTTAGTAAGTTCGTATGCTTATCCGTGTAGGCACAAAAATTTCCACGCATCTTCCACATGCCTAAATTATAGGAATTTACATACTTAGAACCTACTATATATTCAAGATACTACAATTAACTAATTCCCTAATATAGGAAAAATATGAATCATGACTTAAATCCTAATTTTCGGTTCTAGATGGCAAATTTTGGGCCCAAAAATGTGCCAAAATGGATCCAACTAGATAGGTATGTTGACTGGTGTATTCATCTCATTCAAAAAAGTGGTTTAATTTTTTTGAATTAAATGGACACTGGATTGAAAGATATTACCATTTCAAGTTTTTGCTAAAAATAGGGCATCATTCTCCCCGATTGAAAAAGATGCAAGTGTTGCAAGTTGTATTCTTCAAATTTATGTCATTTATCTTTATCCAGCTCCTTAATCTCCCACATTGTGACCCATGTGTCATCTTTTTGTTCCAATCCTTTCCAATGTATAAAATAATAATTATAATGTCAATGTTGCATGTTCTCTGTTTTCTTGTCTAAAATATGATCCACTTATTCTTTCTTTTTCAGCAGAAGTCTGCTACCTCCAATCTACTACTTCTTCAATAAGATCACCTTATTCAACATCCCCAAGAAAATAGTATAATTTTGAAAAATTAATCACTATATAAATATAAAAATTTCCCTGCAATTCTACCTCATAAGAATTATCATTTATTTTTATCATGATTTTGTAGGGACCAATCTTCTTATACTTTAGCTTGTTATAGGTTCCTTTTGGAAACCTTTCCTTCCAAAGGTATACCATAACCAACTCACCCACTGTAAACACCTTTCTCCTTCTGTGCACATATGTTATTTCCTTATACTTATTATTACTATTTTGTAGCTTCTTTTGCACTTCTTCTTACAATTATTGTATATGTTTGGCAAATTATTACGCATTATCACCGACTCTGCCATCAATTGGTGGCTACATAAAATCTAACACCCTGTTTCGATAAATCCCATATAAAATATAAAATAGATATTTTACTATGGATCTATTTATTGAGTTATTATAAGAAAACTCAGCTTGTGGAAATACTAATTCCCATTGTTTTGGATTTTCCCCAACTATGCATCTTAACAGGTTTCCCAAACTCCTATTTAGTACCTCTATTTTCCCATCAGTATGAGGATGATAGGCACTACTAAAGTGTATTTTAGTTCCCAACTTATACAAATAAATTCCTCCGAAATGACTTAATAACCTTGTGTCCCTATCTAAAGTAATGGTTTTGAAAAACTTTGCATCCTAATAACTTCTCGAAAAAACAAATTTTTTTACTCTGTTGCATCACTAGTTTTCTTATAGGAAATTAAATGAACCATATTTTAGAACCTATAAAAACCAAAAAAATTGATTCATTACATCATTGTGTTTTTGTAATCCCAAAACAAAATCCATACTCAAATTTGTCCTGATCCCCTGTAGGAACAGCAATGACATATACAACCTTGTATTTTGTGTATTTCCTTTCGAGACTTGGTGAAATCTACATATTTTACCACATCCATTTTCATCTTTGGGAAATATTATTTCTCTTCTACCAAACAAATATTCTTATCCTTACTAAAGTTTCCAACCAATCCTCCGTTATGCAATTCTTTCACTATATTATCTCTCCTAGACCCAATTGGAATACATAGTTTCCATTCCTCAAATAAATAGCCATTATGTAAAAGGTACTCCTCTAGGAAATCACCTTCATCACTTGAAAATGGTATTCTTAACCTTAAAACAATATCCTTGAAATCAGAATAAAAAAAATCCAAATCCTTTATTTCTTCAAAACCAACCACCTCATTCTCCATAATTGTAAATAGAATCACATGCCTACTCAATGTATCCACAACTTGGTTCTGTTTTCCTAATTTATGCTTTAGATAAAATGTATAACCCTCTAAAATTGATACCCAATTTTCATGCCTACTATTCAAATTATTTTGTGTATTCACATACTTCAAGGCTATGTGGTTTGTAAATAACACAAACTCCTTAGGCACTAAGCAATGCCTCCAATGCCTTAGTTCTTGTACATTTGCCTAAAATTGCACATCATAATTAGAGTAGGTATTCCTTACCTCATTCAATTTATCACTAAAGAAAGTTATTGGCTTCCTACCTTGACTTAGGATAACACCAATTCCCACATGTGAGGTGTCACAATCAACCTTGAACATTGTCAAAATTTGGTAGTGAAAAATAGGTCCTTATGTCCCCTTCTTCTTCTTCAAGAATTTAAAGCTATCCTTAGTTTCCTTTTTCCACAAAAATCCCTTCATTTTGTGCAATCTATTATAGGTGCTACAATATTCCTAAACATTTTAATAAAATTTATGTAAAACATTTATAAACCATGAAAGCCTCTTACCTCTATTATATTCCATGGAGTGGACGATTCAATAATTTCCTTTATCTTTTCGAGCCCATTTATACCCCATCTATTAAAATAATAAAAACTAAAAATACCAAACTATCTTGCATAAATTTACACTTATTAAAATTTGCATAGATCTTATCTTTCCTTAACACCTAAAATATCACCCTTATATTCCTCAAATGTTCTTCTTTAGTTTTCTGAAAATCAAGATATCATCAAAATAAACCACAAGAAACCTACCATTATACTCCCATAAAGACAATGTTCATCAAACTCATAAAAGTTCTAGGTGCATTAGATAACCCGAATGAGATCACCAACCACTCATATAATTCAACCCCTATCTTGAATGTTGTTTTCTACTCATCTCCTTATTTGATCTAAATCTGATGGTAACAACTATGACAATCAATCTTAGTGAAATACCTAGACCTAACAAACACGTCCATCATATCATCAAGGAGAGGTATAGAAAACTGATACTTGATTGTAATTTTATTGATTTATCTAATATACATGTACATTATCCATGTTCCATCCTTCTTTAGAGTTAATAAAGCTAGATTTACACATGGAATCATGCTCTCCTTACTACACCCTTTCTTACAAGATCTGTCACTTTTTTATTGAGTTATGCATGTAATGTTAGGCTCATCCTATAAGTTTCTTGATTTTGGAGTGAAGACCATGGGATAAAATGAATATGGTTTTGAATATCTATTTTTCATGGCAACCCATCTAGTAGTTCATCGGGAATAACATCCTAAAATTATTATATTAATTTTTTTGCCTCTACTAGTATTTTTGCACTTACAGGTTCATCCTTATTTGTAACCAACGCATGAAAAAACCCAATTGCCTTCTCCTCCTTCAAAAATTATATTGTAGAAAGAATATTTTCAGCCTTTCCCTCTTCCTTAAGAGGTAAAAAAACTATTTTTGTGTCATCCTTCCAAAAATTATACGTATTCTTCCCCTATCATGAATAAATTTTCTATCAAATTGTCATGGTCTGCCTAGCAGCATATGACATGCATCCATAGGAATAACATCACACCAAATCTCATCCTTATAAATTTTCCCAATAAAAAAACTTATTAAACATATCTTATCAACAATAACTTCATTACCCTTCTTAAACCATGCAATACGGTAAGGGTTAGGATTCTTCTCATAATACAGCCTAGTTTCTCAACCATCTCATTTGAAACCATGTTCTCACAACTACCACCATCAATAATAACATTACATACCTTTCCTCCTAAAGTGCATCTAGTTTTGAAAATACTTATACATATCCATGCATCCTTCTTTATCTCCTTTCTTGGAGAAATCATCATCCTTTTGATCATACAATTTTCTCCCAAATCTGGTGGAAATTATAGATCATGTCCTTTTTCTTCTTGTTTAGCTTCAAGAATATTTTCTCTTCGAGGATATTCTTGGATATTTTCATTTGTATAATAATATAGACATTCAAATTCCTAATTCCCATCTTCACCAAATCAGTAGAAAAAAATGGTCTTCGTGGAGCCTCCCATCATATTTCGGCAAGTATATTCTCTACTCATAGGAAATCCTTTGCCTCTTTTGATTTGGAAGATATTGTCTTGTATCTTCTTTCTTTTCAAATCCACAAGGTTTTCCTCCTCCGCCTTTACTAAAACTAGATAATCCCGAAAGGAGCATGTGGCCCCATATTCACCCCAAGTGATCTCCTAAAACTTTGACGGTTTTGTTTTTCTTCACCTTTAAAGCTAGTTGATAGGAATCCTCTATTCTCTTGATCCTATGCATGCTTACCTCATTTTCAACAGAAAATTTTAATCCATTTACATACCTTGTAGCAATTTGTTCCTCAATTTATTCATGCTCTACAAGACTAGACAAATTGTAAAACTCATCCATGTATTCTTGTATGGTTTTTAAGTTCTGTATGAGATTCTGAAACCTCCTATAAAGGGTTTGTGCATAACATATAATGAGAAATTTTTCTTTTAGCTTGTTCTCTATCTTACTCCAGGTCCTTCTAATTTATTTTCCTTTCCTTAACCACTCCGTTTGTAGGTGATCCCACCATAACATAACATGACCTTTTAATTTTGTGTATGCAAATTTTATCTTCTTTTCCTCCCATAGCATTCCACTCAAAAATATTTCTCATGCTAGTCAATCCTTACATCAATTCCTCTACTTTTAAGCTACCTCAATATTCTAAAACATCAACTCTAATCCCATCATTCTTTCCTTTTAATACTCAAAGAATCCTTTCTTCAAAATCTGAGGGTGGTCCTTGTTCTTCCTCCTCTTCACAAAATTCTTCATCTATGTCATCTCCACCTTGATTTCCTATCTCGAGATATACTCATGCAACAAGCTCAAAAAATTTCTGTGTAGATATTGAATGTTTCTATTCACCTAGGAAATACCAACCCATCTTCCTCTTCCTCTTCCTATTATTTAATTTTGTTATCTCCACCAAGAATCCAACTTGCTCGATAATAGATAATGTAGCCAAAATGTAACACACACATAATATACTACAAATATCTTGAACTCGAAAAATAAATCTTCTTCTTCAGTATTGACTGATTAATTACAATGATTCACAAATAAGAAGACAACTCTCAACTCGATTTTTGAACCAAACTCTAACTAACTTGGACTAGATCTACTCTAGATGGAAAAATTTACTATTTTTAGATGTTTACTAGAAACTGTTATTCTTAGTAAATTTTCAATCTTATTCATATAGGCACAAAATTGCCACACATATTATACATGCCTAAATTATAAGAATTTCAAACTTTCTAACCTACTATGTATTCAAGAGACTAAAATTAAATAATGCCCTAAAATAGGAAGAAACCACTTTACAACATAAATCATTATTTTTGGCCACTAGATGGCAGATTTTGGGCCCGAAAATGTGTCTAAAATGGCTACAACTTTGTAGGGAGGGTTAACCGGTGTGTTCATCTTATCGGAACAAGTGGTTTAAAAAAAAGGACTCAAATGGACAACTAGATCAAAATATACAACCATTTTAAGTTTTTACTAAAAATAATGCATCACATTTATAAAGGAAGAAAGCCCGAATCTTAGAAACTACCATTTTCTCTATTCTCTTACACCAACTTAAAATTTTCTTTCTCATCCCTTGGTTCATATTTTATTTATCTTATATTGGACTGCACACTTTTCATCTTGATTCAAATTCTAGCACTATTGGGTCATCTATAATGATTCTATGACATGAATGGTGTTCCCCTTCTCCACCTATAATGGTTTTCTTTATGCGTACTTCTTATCTAGAGAGATAGATACATAAATGAACACCCTACAGGTACAAGTAAGTGTTATAACCACATTTTAAATTTTTCATGGACTAGTTGATTTTGCCTCCTCATTTTTCTATGTTATCTTAGTATTACATATACATTGATGCTAGTTAGAATAGTGCTCTTATTTGAGCAGTTCCTTAGCTTTCCTTCACTTTCATTTTATTCATATTGTTCATGTTCTCTTTATCTATCATTTATCTATACCACTTCTCACCCACCTACCGATATCTCATTAGCATAATCTCCTCTATATTGATTGTGGGCCTTGGAAACCCTAGGTTGACCTAGTATAAGGTTTACTTACCTCTATATATACAACATAACACTTGTTGTACCCCCTTTAAATCTATCCACTATGTCCAATTTCATGTGTGTCACCGAATCATTTTCTTGATACCATTTTAGAACAAAAGACTCGGGATTGTAAGTTCTTGAGACACGTTATTAGATTTCCATACATGGTGCATTTTGAGTATGATGCCTCAATGAAAATCATACTATATTGCAAGGATATGAGTGAAGTATGTGGTATTACACATACTAGATTACATAAATATGAGGGAAAGATGTTGTAATGCACATACACTTGAGGCCCAAAGAAAGACAATAACATACCTTGAAAATTGTGAGGAGAGAAAAAATGAAAAAAGAGAGGAAAGTTGATGCACTTGCATCCTTGGTGAATAAGAGATCAACAAGGGATGTTTATAACATTGAGGCCATTTATGCTTCCATAACTCTAGGAGGTTAAGGATGGGGAAAAGGCTTATCTATTGGAGATAATTTTGATTCTATTTAAATCCTCAAAGTATTCCTATGCAACAATATTAACTTAAAGGTACTAGTTGGACTAAATAAGTTCCCAATGAAGAAAGGATAGTTTTAGCAAAATTATGTTAGTAGAAAAAATTTCCACTTAATGTGGAAAAAATTCCCATATTGGTACAATTTAGTAACTACATTTGCCACTTTGTTAATAACGGTTTCATACATCCTACTCCACATGATTTGATTTGCATTTTGTTTGAAGATTTAGTAAACCATATAGAATTTATTGGAGAAGATAAATAAAAAGTATGGAAAAGAAGGCTTTCATCATTTTTTATAATGGGTGCATGAATGATAAAAATGCACACTAACTTTTGAGTAAATTATAGCAGACAATTAGAGTTTATTAATTTTGTTTATACCTCCCAAAAAATGAAAAAGAAAAACTTTGTGTGATATGTTAGATGAAGTGGTGATGGAAGCGGGTGTATAGTATTTTTTCCAAGTTGTGACTAACACAATGACATATGTAGTAGTAGAGAGACCTTCTCGAGGAGAGGCACCCTACATTTTTTGAATATCGTATGTTGCCCATTTCATTGATCTCTTACTTGAGGACATAGGAAATAAGAAAAATGTGAAACATGTGGTTAAACAGTAAGAAATATTCCAAATTTCATTTACAATCAAATGAGAGAGAACACCAACGGAAAAATCTTAGCCAAAAAGATTAATAGGAGGTAGTGGAAAAGTTAAGTTTCCCTTAATTAGTTACTTATTACATCATGTTGTGACCACATTAAATTTGAGCTCCATTGAAGAAGGTGTAAAACAAGACAGGATGTTGCATAGGATATATGTATTCAACTTATATAAATATAAGTAGGATTCTCATCGATCACGAAGAAAGTAGAATGCATATAAAGTATGGGCATGGACTTAGTTAAAGAAATTATATCCCTTAATAGAAAGATAGAGTGACCCCTTAAGTTTGATGTTAATATCATACAATATTTAAGGAAGAGGCATGATAATACAAATATAATACATAGATAGAATACAAAAAAATAAATATAAAACATGGGGCTTGTCATGCCCTTAATTTTCTCACTAAAAACCCAAGTAATTTTTTAAATGCATTGTTTCGATGCAAAGAGATCCTTAACTCAATTATACATGTACGCAAAAACAATGTTTAAAAGAAACATTCCTTGATTTTCATGTATGTTGATGCATCTTTATGGAGCTAAGAGGTCCTTCTCTTGAGTTATGTGTGATATCCTTACATAGGGGCCATGCTAATATTCTTTGTATCATTCTAATTTTATCAGTTTTCTCTGAAGAGACTACTACGTTAGATTGTATATATTATAGTATCATTATTTTCATTAGAAAGTTGTTATATTATATCTATAATGTATTATATATCATATAATACTTCATAAAACTATCATAATACTGACCATTATAGACCTTACACATATTATGAACGCTAGTAACCAATCAATAATCATCTTAACATAATAATGAAAAGTATCTCATTATAATGGTGATATGTTATAATATCATTTAAAACTATTATAATAAAATTGTTTTATATATAATAATGAGATTATAAGATATATGTTTTGACTTTACATCTTGACAAACAATATTATATTACACTTAATAATAACCTTATAATAACTTTTTTGGAGCCATTACATTTTATAAATAATAATACTATTAGAGATTTATAGAATAACATTATTATATTGTAGAGATTGTAAGTACTATGTTATGTTACAATATATATATATATTATATTATATATATAGTCTATATGTTTATTATCATTATATATATTATTATATTTTTTTACCATTGGTAATTGGTTTTAAAGGAACCATACCCTATAGTACAAAAGGGCTCAATAGATAGATAATACATTAACAACAAAGTGATTTTTTGATATGTAGGTCCATTTCCCAGTAAAATATCCTAAGAGCTAGATATTTAGGAAAAAAACATAGGCGGGGCTAACTTCCAAAGAAGGAACCTGACTAACAACACAAAAAAAGAAATAGAACATTAACAGAACAAAACACAAATCTAAGACAAAGATTTTTGTAAAGCTTCAATGTAATCTTAAAGGGTTTGTAGAGGTTGACAGATATTTGCACTTATGGGTATTGGCTTCTCTCGATGATAGTCATATTTTTTATTTTACCATTCTTCCAAGCAGACCTAGGGATGCCACAAGCCTCACATACCTACAGTACATTAGTTTGGATACAATCCAAAACCGCCCTATGAATATCCGGCTATTTGGAATGCATGTCTTCAATCCTCAAAATCCTTTCCTCCAAATCATAGAGTTGAGTGGAAAGGATACTAATATTCTCTTCAAGGTTAGAGAGGGTAGAGGATTCTAGGTTGGTGTTGAAGCCTTCTTTCATAAGGATATCAAAATTCTCCTCAATCCCCTTAAGTGCCTCGACCTGTTGTTTAATTTGAGAAGAAAAACAAGAGATAATATATGGAACATGGGAGGCTTGACTAATTTATAACACACTCACATCTCTAATAACATCCTTTCCCTTTTAACTATGAAAAATTATTTTTCTAGAGGCAGGATTAGAAAAGGAACCATGAACATTCAGATTTTTGGTGTGTATACTCAATTGTTGAGGAGGAGGGGGGGTTAGATGGGGATCCAGAGGGGGAGCAGGGTAATTTTCCACCACATCAAGAAACAAATGATAAATGAGGAAGATCACTCCTTGGTTCATATAGTCATTTTTACCCCTATCACAAAAGAAAGGAACCCCATGCGCTCCAGGCCTATCACTCGGTGAAAGATGGGCGCTCACCCAAGGCATGTGTAGGTTCGAGTCTCTCTTTTATGTGAGTTTAGTGTGAAAATTCATCTATGATTTGTGTTTAAAATACTTTCAAATGGATTTAGGACATACAAGAACCATAGAGCTCAAAACGGCCTCTAGATTCTTGTAGTCATTTCAAATAGAGTACTTAATGAATCTATAACATGTACCATGATAGAAAGAATTATACAAACATACATACTTAGCATAACATTAAAGAGAACATATGAAAGAGATGCATGCATCAAAATCATTGATATTCATATATATAACAAGAAACCTTATTACATCCATGGAGCCATTATAGAGGGTCACAAAGAAGCAGACCACAGTCATGCATTGTAACTAGACTAATGTAACTATGCTACCAAAAAGAAAAATTACAATCCCTTGTCAAATACATACTTCCCCAAGTCCAATTACACATTTAATGATTCTTGGTATTTTGCAGAGCTCGCCCACACTTTGTAAGTCTCTCATGTTTACTTTGTAGGTGCTTGTATTTATAGCCTCACTGGCCTGCCAACTCATCTTCCAATGCCTTCAGATCCGATGCCAAGTGTCTGAATGTGGTCATCCATGTGAGCATGCTCCTCTAGGCCTGAGCTTCCCACTATATCCTGTGATGTGCTTCTAGAGGATTCTACCTGCATTTGGGTCATGATTTTCATGTGTTCTACCTCGAACATCCAATTTGACTAATTCCCGAAGCCTTAGTTCTATCTACATGCATCGTGTGCACCATGAGCTTCCTTAAACCCAATTCTTAAACTCTACCTTGCACATTTTATCCTTACGTGCCTTTGTTTAATCGTGGCCTTGCGTGCCTATGTGCGTTCTAGACTTAATCAATAATCTAGGAGCCCAACATCACCCCACACTAGATCTGTTCTCCATCCATGGGAACACTTCCCTTAGTGAGAGAAAGAATAAAAATAGGATTATGCCTAGGAAAAAGAATAAGGGGATGAAAGAATGGGGAAAGAAGAAAGAATGGGAGAGTGAAAGAATTACAACAACAGACTGGGAAAATCCTTTTTCAAGTCAGCTTCCAATTTATTCCAGGAATCGAATTCATCCTACGCTCTATGGTAGAGGTCGCCAACTAAGGTGCTTACCTCCCCAAAATTTAGTCCATCCCCTTGCATGCTCATAGTATCTGTAAGATTCTCCAATTCCTTACACGTATCCTCCAACATGTCCATTCTTCGTGCGATACGTTGATATAGCTCCTTTAACCAATTTTTGATTGAATCCCTTAAGGTTTCAATGGCCCTCGATTTCTTCTCAACCTCGGAAACGATTTTGTCTCTTTCCACCCTCTTCCCCTTTTTTTCTCCTAGAACTCCTTGACTTTTGCTTCATGAGTGGTGACCGGGTGCTGTCACTTTATCTCTATCTCGTGTAATTGTCGTATGTGGCCTCGGTGGTCCAGAAGTATCCCTTACATCGACTAGTACCTTGTTGTACTCTATGATGAGCGCTATGATTTTCAACTTATCTTCCCTTTCTAAGCACACTGCCACTTCCTCTATAGACTCCAAGGCTAGCGGCTATCTTTCCATGGTGAGCACCCTTGTTAAATCCTCTAGGCATCCCAAGGTAGATCCATACTTCTACATGGGAGATGTCAGGTCCGGATGCTTTAATAGTATGGCCCCGTTGATGAATTCTACTTTCTTGTACACAACACTCACCTTGGCCTTTTCATCCTTCAATTCCCGCTGCCATTGGGTGTTGATTAAATTTTCTTGGCTCATCTACTTGGTTAATGTAGCTAACTCTTCCTCTTTCTCCTTCATCTCCCATTCTAGATCCCCGATTCTATCATTTCACCCGAAGAGTCTAGCCTCTATCTCAATGGAGAATTTGTTAAGCATGTTGCTCACTTGTTCATCCGGAATCTGCTTGGTATCCACCACTAGGTTATCTTTTCCTAGTCCTAGTATCCACCACAGGTTATCTTCCTTGTCTATGGGTAGGTATCCTCCTTGTCAAAAGATGACATGCATATAAGCTCCTCTACCGAAGTGTCCTTTGGAACCACACACAAAACACCTTCTTGGGGTCATCAATATAACCCATATCTGGCCTCCCCATTCTGCGTGCCTTCCTATTGTGCACATATCTTTGGTTATACTTACAGTTAAAAATAGGCCCCTAGTACTACCACATTCCTCTTCCGCACTCTCCTTCTCTTTGTTTAATATTGGCTCAGTGTTGTGTTTCACTTTGTCCTCCACCGTGGTCTCAATATACCTTGTCTCATCTTCTTCTTCCACCTTATCCATTTTCTCTTGTGCCAAAAATTGGAACCTCTTTCTTCTATGTGCTAGCCTCTTCATATTTTCCCATGTCTTGGGCACTTCCTCCTACCTAGCTATCCTTGTGCCGCACAAAAAGGAACCCTTGTTCTTCTTCTCTGCCTTCCTCCTCTAAATCATGTATATTGAAAATAGGTGGCCCTTGATCTTTCTCGGGGTCCTCTTCCCCACTTACTTCTTCTTCACTACCATCCTTCTCTCCTATGTACTTGCCCATACTTCCATCTTCTTCTCGAGGTTGTCTCCTCCTCTACTCTATAATTTTTCCTAACTGGAGATTTTGGTGTAGGTGACTCTATTTCTTCTTCTGATGACTCCTTATCTGATGGCTCTTCTAGATCTGGAGTCTTTTCTCTGATTATGGACTTTTTCTTGTGTGCATATGTACTGGGTCCGATACCTACCCTGGGGGAACCTATTTCTTGTGTGTCCACCACACTTAGATTTCTCCTTTCTAGTTTTTTCTCCTCCCAGTTGGATCCTGAGGTATAGATACCTCATTTTCTAGGTATGTTCCCTTCTCAAACTTGGGCCTTATGCAAATGTAATTATGTACCACAGATCCTCCTCTAATGGGTGGAGTCATGGGCCTTCTCATTTGCACTTCATGTGACACTTACTACTCTATGTACGCATGCTTGCCAGGGTAGAAGAACCATTTGTGTAATTCCTTGTGGTCTTGGTCCAAAATACCAAGGTCTAACTTAAACATTTTGGACTCCTTGAACCTATTTACTCCTGCTTGGAAGTACTGAGTTGTGAAAGCAAAGGGGAGCTTGCACCATGGGCTCCATGAGTCATCTATCAACTTGAATCTTCCCAGCAGTAATGCTGGTACATAGAAAATTATACCTCTCCCTAGTGGCCATTGGTAGTTGTTTGGGAATTCTCCATTCTACCCCGAATGCATTCCTTAGGCACATGTACCACTTTTCCAAGCACGCCTTGTGCACAGTTGTCATAGTGTCACAAGCGTACTTCTCAAATATTTTGGTGGGTGAGGGGTCTTCAACAAGGTACTCCCATATGAATTTATCTTATGCGTCTGGTACCCCAATCTCTGAAAACACGATGGTTAACAACACATTTCCAAAAAGGATCATGTCACCTTCCTTCACGCAGTTGATAATTTCATCCGTAATGAATGTGGAAAAATTATAGATGGTGCCCTCTAAAATATTTCTACAAATGTTTAACCATGGCTTACTAACTTGAGTCCATCTCTCCTGGCCATTCAGCTTTGACACCAGGTGCGCAGCCATCTTCATTACTGGATCCTTGATGTCTGTGACATCATAATACCTTGACCCCTTTTTACAAGAAAAAGTGGTGATAGTTTCCTTAATCACTTCCTTGTCTGTCAAGTCATCTTCTAACCCATCTCCTTCATAGATGAGGCCTGTGAAATGTGAAATGAGATGAGGAGTTATGTGCATCTTGTGCCCCACAAAGTGGAAATAGTCCTCATGCACGCACAACATCAGCCACTGATACAGTCACTCAGGTTTCCCGAAGTAGGGAAACTCAAAGAGTTGTAGTAACCCTACCTTCTCCAACTTGACCTTCATGTCATCATTATATATGGGAAAACCTTTATGGCATCCTCTTGTTTGTTGGGCACACTAACTCCAGTGTGAACTCCTTTTCAATTGTGCTTGTCTGATGATTATAATCATTTACAGACATATCCCTAAGATGGGACTCCCACTCCTTCCCTAACAACACTCCATCCGGTACCGCATTTCGCATCCCACTCCTCATTTGTCCTTGCTCCAATTTCTTGCTTCTTTCCCTTGCCCTTTCCTTTGCCCTTTTGGGTGTATTAACTATTTTCTTGGGTGCCATTTTCTATGTCTTCTACCCACTTCAATCACTTATGTTACTTTGTTATTCCACTCTCTCCAACCCTAGATCTCAAAATTATGAAGAAAATTACTTAAACCCATGCCCTATTTCTTCAAACCATAATTGGGATACTCCCTTCACAAGACAACATTTTATCACACTTTCTTCTACACTCGTGAAATACCCCAACAACACTCCATCTGGTACTGCATTTCGCATCCCACTCCTCATTTGTTCTTGCTCCAATTTCTTGCTTCTTTCCCTTGCCCTTTCCTTTTCCCTTTTTGGGTGTATTAACTATTTTCTTGGGTGCCATTTTCTACGTCTTCTACCCACTTCAATCACTTATGTTACTTTGTTATTCCACTCTCTCCAACCCTAGATCTCAAAATTATGAAGAAAATTACTTAAACCCATGCCCTATTTCTTCAAACCATAATTGGGATACTCCCTTCACAAGACAACATTTTCTCACACTTTCTCCTACACTCGTGAAATACCTTCCTCCTAGTTCGCAAATCCAAACTAGCTACTCACACTTCAATTTCTACAGCCTATTTCTTCACACGAATCAGTTTTTGGAAGCCTTAGTTTTCAAAGGTGCAAAAAGTTCTTTGTTCTCTTATACGGAAAGTGAAAATGAAGTTTCCCAACCCCCTTATTTATAGTTTTTCCTTTTTGAGCATTAAGTGCTACTTCACCTACCACTATACTTTTTCATTTAATGCAACTTTTTCAAACAAAGCCCGACTTAAGTGCATTCCCTCACGCGCCCAACCTACACAGATAATCCTTCAACCTTCTAAAGACGTAACCAATGCAACTTCACAAGATACTCTTCCATGTGCATAACCAACACCAAAGGAACTTATTCTGTCTTGATTTTTGCTCTTTCCTACCTCGTGTTGCTTAATGCACTTTCTCCTCCTTTGTACGTGGGATCTATAAGTAGCTTTATCTTGGCACCAACCATCATTTTTCCATATTATATCTCCATACACCTCTTTCAACCGGGCCATTCCACTTAGATTTTTAACACAAACTTTCCTTGGCACTCTAACCATGTGCTCCTTCACATTACTCCACCCCTCACTAAAATTATGCGCAGTCCTCTGCGCACTCACAAATTCTTAAAAATTAGCAATAAGGTTACCAGCACCCAAGGTGCAAAACAAAACAACAACACAAAAGGGAAAAACAAGAAAATAAATACATAAAGGAAAATTCTAAACTAAATAGTAAAACTACCTTATTACAAACACCAAGAAGACTTATTTATAGTAGGGATTCAGCCTGCTCCCATTGAAGTGTATAGAAAACTTCGTCCCATCCAAAGCACTTATAACAGGCACGCGCATGAATCAAGGATGTACGATATTGTGTAAGAACCCAACCAATGGAATTTTAACTTCCCAGGATGGCGTAGAAACTTAGAATCATACAATAAGACCACCTACCCAACCTCAAACTTCTTGTTTCTAATGTGGCGATCATGCCAAGCTTTTTTCTTTGCTTTCTCTATTGTTTGGCTCCACCTGGCGAGTGATTGTCTCTCATCTAGTTTCATTAACTCCTCAATTATTTCTTCTAGTGCTTTCTCATTAGCTAACCCTCCTGCACGTGCTATTCATAGAGAAGGTAACATGAATTCAACCGGCGAACAAATTCCACCCCAAACACCAATCGAAAAGCAGTGTGGCTTTGTTTAGCTTTTTATAAGTTGTCCTATAAGCCCACAATATCTGCTGATACTTTTTCATCCTAATCTTGTCTTCGACATCACAAATTTTGTTAGGGTATGTCTCAATATTTTGTTGAATGTCTTCAGATTCCATTTACTTGTGGGTGATAGGACATAGTTTTGTGATGCACGGTCTCATTCAAGAAATGTGTACCCCCTATCACTGGTCAAACTCAATAGACATCCATACCTTGTGATAATGTTCTCCCATAAGAACCTTGCCACCGTGGCTGCTATCTAATCTTTATTTGGGGCTTCCTCTACACTCCTGGTCAAATAATCTATGCAAGTGATGACATAATGTGACCTAGTCCTACCTGCTCGTTAGTCCAATAGAGCCTACAAATTCTATTTCCCACTTCTCAAAAGATTCGTGCTAGGTATAGGGTGCAAGTAAATTTCATCTCTTTCCCGGTTTTCCAATGTGATGACAATAGTCACACGCTTTACAATAATTTTTACAATCCTTGTATAGGGTTTCCCACCAAAAACTACCATTAATATCTTACACATGGTGGCATCACCTACATAATTCCCACTCGCGCTTCTCTCTGTGTGCTTCCTCCATGATGGTGAGGTGCTCATGCTCTAATACAAACTTGTGGAACACTTCATCATGTCCCAACTTGTATAATTTTCCACTTTGATTAACACATAGGGAGTGGTACGTATGGCTAACTGCTTCTTTTCTAATGCCTTCATTCCTTCCAAAGCTACACCTAGTACTCTGTGCATCCTCCCTCGAATCAATTCTTGAGAGATGATTAGGTCCACAATTGTTTTTTCCCAAGATTCACTACAACGGTGAACTAAAATTCTTGAAAAAAAACAACACCCACCGACATATGCACCCTTATAGAATGATATTGTTCAATAAATACTTTAATTCCATGTGGTCGGTGTAAAAACAAAGGGTGTTGCCAACAAATATTGTCTAAACTTGAAAAGATAGTAGATCATTGACAATGCCTCATGCTTAGATATAGTGTTGTTCTACTCTTCTTGTGTAAGCTTCCTACTTGCAAAACACATAGGATTATCAATAATTCCTTCGGTGGCTATGCAAGCACTACTCCAAAAGTGGTCCTTGAGGCATCTACATGGACATGAAAGGGCTTGTCCCAAGCAGTAAAACGTAATATAGGCATAGTGACAATCCTATCCTTTAATGTATCAAACTCCCTCTATTGTACCTCTCCCCAATGGAAGGCAATTTTATGTCTGATAAGTTCCTCTAATGGTGTGACGATCTTGGCATACCCCTTGATGAATTTCCTATAATAACTAGTATATCCAAGGAATCCACACACTACGCTCGGGCTAGTAGGCTCCCCTAACCCCACAATAATTGTAACTTTAGCATGATCTACTAGCAAGACCTCCTTACATATGACATGCCCCACTAAAGTCCCAAAGGGTGTAGCAAAAACACACTTCTTAATGTTGAGGGAAATCGTCAACTACCTACACCTCTCAAACATTAACCTCAAATTGTCACAATGGTCTTTAACTAGACCATGCACTATTCAATCATCCAAATAGACTGAAGAAATTTATGGATGAAGTCTCGGAATGCTTACACCACCATGCGTGAAAAAATAGCAGCGCATTATTCAACCCAAAGGGCATGACTATGTATGCAAAAATTCCCCACTCGGTGGAAAAATTTGTCTTCTCTTGGTCCTCCTTTGCAATCCAGACTTGGTGGTACCTTGAAAATCCATCTATAAAGGAATAGATTTCGCACCTTGTGAATCCTTCCAAAATTTCATCCGTGAAGGGGGTTGGAAAAGTATCAATGACACAAGTAGCATTTAGCTCCATATAATCCATGTAGATCCTAATCCTTCCATCCTTCTTGATGTTGATCACCATAAAACTTACCCATTCCAATTCTTCCACTGCTTCAATGATCCCAAAACATATCATTTTATCTATCTCCTCTTTAACCTTCACGCGCAAATTGAAATTCATCATGTAGGGCCTCTTCTTAACTAGGTGTGCACCTTTGTCCTTAAGTTTTATCTTTATCTCCCCATGAATGGTGAATGCCTTTGAGTTTATAGTACCCGCATGGGAATAAATCATCAAATTCGTAATGATTAATGATCTTAGATACTTCCTTCTTCGCCAAGTAATCTCCAATAATAGCTTCATTAGGTTCTTCTCCTAAATCGATGTTAATCTTATTTTTATTTAAGGGATCATTGTAGGAACGTGCATGAGTATCAGCACTTACCATTACCTTGTGCATCCCGACATAATAGCAAACATCTAAAGTTTCTACTTCCTCCCCATCAATCACATACACAAACTTTCCTTTATCCTTTTCCAAACATGCGTGCTCAAGCTTTAACTCTTATGTTTTCCACCATCTCCTCTTCAAAGCGTGCTTCCAAACCTAGTCCACATAGCAACTCATATAGCCTATCTTCCACCATGGAACTATCCCCCATGGTAATGTAATTGATACCCTACAAGGCCTTATTAATCGATGTGTTGGTACTCCGGTACTCAAAGGTTTGAATAAGGTCAGCCATGAGCTCTTACCAATCCCCTAACTGGTGGCGTGTCTCCGAATGACTGAACCATGTGTGCACGTAACCTTGAAGTGTAGAATACAACTTGTGCACCCAGAGGGATTGTAATAAAGCACGTGACTTCTCCTGCAGACCCGTTCACACTCCTAGATATGGAAAGAGGTGGGATCCTTCCCATGGTAGTCCTTGATGGTGGTAGGCATGTTGCTCCTAGAGAATCTGACAAAAAGAGAAATTATTACCTTGCGCAATTCCAAAAGGCTCTCATGATGTGTAGCCCACCACCATGTCATTGTGCCGAGCAGGACATAACTTAGCATCCATCTCTGTTTCTTCTCATTCTTCCCTTTGAGCTTCCACTTCCTCGCTTTGAAAGATATCAGGGAAGGCTCCTCCTGAATACTTGGGTAGATCTTTTCCTCCTAGGTGCTGAGCTGTGTGCACTTTTTTTTTACCTTGGTCACCAACCCTCTCAACTACCATCCCATCAATTCATAAGTTCCCCATGCCCAATTGTCACATGCTAGACTGGTGGTATCACTTACTGACTAAGCATCCTCAAACTAGATAACTTCGTCGGTAGGATGTATTATCTCTGGGTCTCTAATTGAGTGCACATATATCCTATCTAGAACTTCTTCCCTTAAAGGTTCAATATAGGGTGTCGACTTCCCATCATCCAGGGGTATAATGACTTGCTCCTCCTTGTTTTCAAAGTTGATGTACCAGTTGTTGAAACAAAGGTCCGTATTGTTCTTGTAACACCATGGGCACCCAAGTAGCATTGGGAAATTGTTTGCCTTGGTGAGAGCCAAGACTTTGAAGTCCCCAATAAAATTAGCTCCTTGGATAATAATAGTTGCATCCTTTAAAACACTAATGGGCATCACCTTAGTCTTATTTTCCATAACAATACATTTGAAGATGGTTGTAATGTAGGTCTTCCCATCTAATGCCATGTATCCAAAGTTAGAACATTAACCTCCACACCAGTTTCAATGAGGATGTTACTAAGGAGCCATCCATCTACAACTGCATTCAACGTGATCTACTTGTCATAGTCAATGATGTGAGGGGGAAGTTTTGCATGCAAGACCTACCTCTCGTGCTTTCCTCCAAAGCATGTGGTACCTTCTCTCTTAACCATGATCCTAACAAGGGAATGATATACTCTTGCCTTAGCATTTTACACACCTCTTTGACCTCATCCAAGTCATCTTTTGGCACCTTGAATCTCCTTACTTGTTTCTCCCTCTGGATTGCTCCTTTAGACGGTGGATTTCCCCTTGTAAACTTTCAATGACATCCATAGTGTCTTGATACACCTCCTTTTGATGCCTAGGGTTTGGGTACTTTTCATGAACTACTTCCTCCGTTGAAACCAGGTTCTTCTACCTTGGTATCTCTTTTGCACACGTGGCTTCTACCCTTATTGTTACCAAGACCGGCTCCAAACCTACATCTCGTGTTACGAGGCATCCATTTGATGTCTAACTTCTTAATTCGACCATTCTAGCACCATTTTCCTTCCGTTGTTGTTGTTTCATGTGCTCAAAAATTCCAAGAACTCCTCATACTTATGCTTCTTTTCGCACCATGAGCACTACAACAAGTCTGGGAACTCTTATTTGTAATGCTCCATAGATCCAAATTGAAACAGTTCCACACGGAACTCACTTCTTCCTCCTCCGTGGTCACCATGACCATGGAATTCTCATCAAAAACCTATTCCATGTTCACCTCCATCTAAACTCTCCTCATAATGGTGATCATCACCCTTAGAACTACAGCAACACTTGGTTTGATGCATCTCATGATTAATGGCCTCTTGGATCTTATCAATGAGCCTACAATCCTTAGTATCATGGGTTGTAGAGGTGTAAATATTTCAATAACAAGACACATTCTTCCGGATTGGGTGCTGGAGCAAGGGGAACCTACTACTCGCATCATGGTCTCGCATGACAAATTTCACAATCTACTTTCGCCACGACGTGTACTATTCTCTAGGGAAATTATCCTTAATGTGTCCCTTTACTTCAAAATTTGTGCACCACAAACCACTTTGTGAGTCTTGTGGGCTGAGTTTACAAATAAATTTTCCAACTTCTTGACCATAGCAAGAATCGAGACTCTAGGAATGGGAAAACACCAAGATCAACACTACTAATGTGACCTCGGCGTGCATAGTAGATTCCAATGCCTTTCGTGGTTCCGTAAAAGTTTTATGAGATAAGGTCCTTCTAAAAGGGGTGATCAATCCTCCAACAAACCACCGAGCATTTTGTGAAGGATGAATATCATATGATAATTTAGACAAGAGAGTTATAAATCACTCATCATACTCATGTACACTCTCTGCCATTCCTTGTTGAATCTCCTTCGATGCCTTGATGCTCTTTTGATCAAACTCAAGAATGTGAAATTCTGCTAAGAATGCATTTTAAAAAGTAGTATAGTATCTGCTATCCGATGAGGGTCATACATCATATACGAGCTATGCGTGCGCCCTTGCAATATTGTTTCAAACTCACTAGCCTTCTACTCCGAGGTTGTGATACCCTTTGCATGCCATAGTAGTTCACACTTGTGAACATGTTCTCGCACCTTCCTCAATACCTCTGTCATCGAGAAAATGTATAGAAATTTCAAAGAAAACTTGGGGGTGGTTGGAGCCCGAATCCTCTTGAGCCGAGATCCTTGGTTTCCATATGTGTTTCCTCTACCACACGATCCACCAGTTCACCAAGTCCTGAACCACTAGATCCACCAAACCCATCAACTTCTATTCCTCCCGAACCACCAAATCCACCGGGTTCTAAACCGTTAGAGCCACTAGATCCACTAGGTCCTAAAGTGGTCATGCCAAGGGTCCCCATAGTTCCACTGAGCTGCGCACCTATGGTTTGTGACAATACCCCACTACAAAGAGTATACCATGTGACACTCTCAAAAGTGAGACCAAAATATTGTATGTCTATACCTTTCCGAAAAATTCCTAACACTAGATTAGTGTTTGGGACATAGAAGGCCCAAACAAGAAATTATACCTCCCGGGTATAGACCAATCACTCCTAATGTAACCAAATGGATCAGAAATATTTTCCCTTGATCCGAAAAACCAAGCACTAGGGTCCTATCACTAGGTGGGCTTAGATGCGTGCTAACGGTTCTTCTCTCTCGGCGTGACGAACTCTCATCGGAAGTGAAGGGGTCTCTCTTATACACTTGCTAAGATGGGGTCACACAAACTCCTCACTTCCATGTCTTCGATTTGAACCACAAAACCTTCCCATACCATCTATTGCCATACATCAATCACACCCTGCAACCTCGCGTTGTCTACCAATCTCCCTTTCACACACTTCACCATACTTGAGTCATCTTTCCTCCCTATCTTTCTCCACCACAACATCTGCCATCTTCCTCCACCCTAGCTTCCTCACCTAGCACTTAGAATGGTTTATCCGGCCATTAGAAATGCCTTTAAACTCTAGAGTATGTAGAAACGATCCTCTGGGCTCCTTTAAAAACTCAAACTCAGCAACCTCCGGAAAAGAATATGTGGAAATGACATACTCTAGAGTGTAGCTAGCCAATACTCCTTTCCACTAATGATCCACAACATGGGTCCACATCAGATCTGCATCTTGTAGCCTTTGGTATTCTTCTTGGGTCCACACATGTGATCCATAACACCAACTTGATCTAGATGTATAGGCTATGATCCATTCATACAGTTCCAATGGGAAGCAACAGAAAAAATTCTCATATAGGACATGGTAGATGTTCTCTTCTACCCATCTACGTGCATCAAAATCAGGTCCAATGTTGAATCTCTGAGCAAATTCATCCTCTGTGCTCTTAAACCAAGATTCAACACTTTCCAAATTTAACCACTCATTACATTACTTACTACATAGATCATGATGCATGTTATTTCCCACTACAAATTCAAAACAGGTCCTAGAAATGGAACCAAGATGTAGTCATTTTTACCCCTATTACAAAATAAAGGAACCCCATGCACACTATCCTATCACACGGTGAAAGTTAGGTGCTCATCCAAGGCACGCAATGGTGCTTTGAGTCTCTCTTTTATGTGAGTTTAGTGGGAAATATCATCTATGTTTGTGTTTAAAATACTTTCAAATGGATTTAGGACATACAAGAACCATAGAGATCGAATGGCCTCTAGATCCTTGTAGTCATTTCAGATAGAGTACTTAACCGAATCTATAATGTGCACCATGATAGAAAGAAATATACAAACATCCATACTTAGAATAAAATGAAAGAGAAATTATGAAAGAGATGTATGCATCGAATCATTGATATTCATATATACAATAGGTAATCTTATTACATCCATGGAGCCATTACAGAGGGTCACGAGAAGAAGCTGCAGTCATGCCATGCATTGCATTGGACTAATGTAACTATGCTACCAAAAAGAAAAATTACAATCCCCTTACCAAATACATCCTTCCTTAAGTCCAATTACTTACTTAACAGAGTTCTTGCAGTATTTCTGTAGAGCTTCGCTCACACTCTAAGTCTCTCCTATTTACTCTGCATGCACTTGTATTTATAGCCTCATTGGGCTACCAACTCATCTTCCGGTGCCCTCGGATCTAATGCCAAGTGTCCGAATGTAGCCATCCATTAGAGCATGCTCCTCCTGCCCGAGCTTCCCACTTTATCTAATGATGTGCTTCTAGAAGATTGTACTTGGGCATGCTCCTTCCTTGGCCAACTGTTGCTAGGTGGTGGCACCTTATCCATGCACATTCAAGTCATGATTTTCACGTGTTCTTCCCCGAACATCCAATTTGACTAAGTCCCGAACCCTTGGTTCTATCCACGTGTGCATGCGTGCGTGCACGGGATTCCTTAAATCAAATTCTTAAACCCTACCTTACGTGCTTTGTCCTTATGCCTCTCTTTAACTAGGGCCCTTGTATGCTTATGTGCCTTCTATACTTAGTCAATAATATAAGGGCCCAATAGTGCAAATGGAGTACTCTCATGTGGGATTAAACTTCGCTAATAGATTTCTCAAGAGAATGCAATATGTAGTGTGGGAAACTAACTTTAACAACATGCCTAAAGTGATTAAAGAGGACAAGATGGTGCAAAGGAAGGGTCAAAAATTGACCTTCAAAAGTAATATAGTGAACAACTCTCTTAGCAACGTCATTCAATAGAGGGGGTATGGAGGAATATAGGATTCCCGACATACCAATTTTGCAGATACTCATTCCCCACTAGGAAACACTACTCCTCAACATCTTTATCGAACTTGTTCCCGAAAACCTTTACCATGTCCATGCTCATGCATGTATATTATAATCTATTTTATAATATATTATATTAATTATAATGTCATATAGTTCTAAATGTTATGAATTTTATAACAATATGTTATATTGTATATAATACCAATATCTTGTACATAATACATTATATAACATTACAAATA
This sequence comes from Taxus wallichiana var. yunnanensis, assembly GCA_018340775.1. NCBI lineage: Eukaryota > Viridiplantae > Streptophyta > Pinopsida > Cupressales > Taxaceae > Taxus > Taxus wallichiana. The sequence goes on along the minus strand of CM031242.1, from coordinate 86,147,340 downwards.
TTATATCAATATATCATAAACATCATAGAAATGTAAATGTAGTATATGTTACAATGTTACATACGGTAATATGATCGTTAATTATGTTCTATTAATATTATAATATAATGATAATATTATAGCTTTATAACATCTTAACAAAACACATTATGATATTATGAAAAAATATTCATTTTAACCATTATGACATTGTATTCGTATTAGATTAATTATAATAATCTATTATATAATACCTATATTATATTATTTATATATTATAATATAATATTATATAACTTTCTTTTCTTTTTCCTAACCCTAATTCCCCCCCCGTGTTATATTATCAAATGTTATACCTAATATATATATATATATATATATATATATATATAAATTCTATTATAATATATGTTATATTAGATATATTATTCCACATACATGTACATCAATAATTAGTTTTAGTTACGCCAATTTACATGTAACATGTGGTATTTTAAAAAAAAATCATAATTTTTTATACTCAAATTTAAAATATTAAAATAAAAAAAAATATCTCGTTGTTTTATTGGTCAAGGATTTATTCCTAACACTGGACAATTTTTTTACAAATTTAAAGCGGGACTATATTTTTGTATGTGAAAAGTTTTTTTTTTTTTTCCTATTTTGATATTTTGTTTTTGTAATCCTCATTAATCTTCTAAAAATTTGAATTACCAAATACGAGTTCCGGATAATTTTTGTAATTTGTTTGTATTAGAAAAGTATTTTTTCTTCTTTACTTTTTGATTTTTGATTTTTTCATTTCAATTTTTACACGAATATGTTATAAAATATTTACAAAATACAAATTGGGACCTCATTGCACACCGAGAATTAGATTTTTTAAGTTTTCGTATTTGTTTTGCATAAATTTTAGTTTTATTAATACAATTAATATTGTTTCAATGTTTTTGGATGATTTAATCCTTCACTAAGTGTCTTCTTCCTCTTTCAAGATGATTTCATTCCTATCTAATTATATAAACATGTTACATATACTAGAGTCAATATTATTTTATCTAATTTCATTTATAGACAAAGTGGTATAAGTATGATGGAAAATGATATGTTATTTAAGAGGAGTTTGGAAGCATTATAGTGTGTTCTTCCATTGACTCCATGAAAAGGTAAGTAGAAATATTGGCATTTATGTTTTAATTTGTTTCCTTACTCTATATTCAAATCAACAATCTTTGTGAACATCCAAGCAAATCCTTGACCTTACTTATTATGGTGACAATATGAACTCTTAACAATTTGTTTGAAGTTCAAAAATATATTCCACCACATTGTGTCGATCAATAATTATTTATTTCAACACATTGTTTCAATCCATAAAGATTTTCCACATATTTACTATTACTCATGGATGGTTTAATTTTTGATATAAATGTGAAGGTGGAGAAATTATGGATCGTTTGAACCTACAATTGTGGTTTTACATTCACAAAGTGCTAAAAGAGATTTGTAGAATATCTTTTTTTTTTCTTGCAAAGGTTATCCAGGGTAAAGATAAAGTAGGTTGTTTTAGGTGAGAGTAAATTCTATCTTATGCATATTTTTCTTATATTTATCCAAATGGTAACCACTCATACATCACAAAGTACTATATTAATGATAATTTATTTATTCGGAAAGAAATATAGTTAGTTTTTTATTCAAATCATATACAAGTTTTATATTAATATTAGTCATTGTAATTTATTTTATATTAATAAACCACGTATTGCATATATGTATTTGGACATATTCTTGTCCTATATAAGCTACAACTACAAATATTAATCAAGTGTTTTTTGTTTGATTTATGTATCTTCTTCGACACATCCTGGATGGTTCATCTCGCATGCATAAACTTACATACTTGAATCTGGATAGTGTCACGACGCTTAAATGTGTTAAGTGGTATCTTATATCAAAATCAAGTGTTTATAAGGGAATCCACCCTATGGGTCTCAATGTTTGACTAACTCACAATATTTAGTTGTATTGATAACACACCATATAACACTAATACAATAATAATAGCAACAAAAACAACAACAACGAAAAAGCATTTTAGTGGGTTTTACATTATACCAATTAGAGACCATTCTTCTTTTATGGGATTGTCACATTTAAATTTTTTTATCATGAATTTAATTTTAAAACCATCACATAGTGAAGTTTCCATGTTGTTCCTTAATGATTCTTGTAAGTTCAAAGAAGACATAAGTTATAGAAATCTAAAATTACTCAAAGGAACCCGCATTAAAAATGTTCTCTGGTCAACCCATCGGAACCGCAAACGACCTGCTAATAATGATGCAAATTATTTGGTAAAATAATTACTTCTAGCAAGGACTATTTCTTATGGTGTAAAGAGCACTTAAAAACATACATGTCACTCACATCTTTTTCCACTTCTACTACATATGTGGCACATAACTATCACTATAAGAGATGAGATTTGACACCCATCCTATGCATTTTTAATGATTTAGGACGTATTTTACACTTTTATTCATTTTTGTAGTCATATATATTGATCTTTGGTAAAACAAGGGTCTTGGTAGCATCCCTACCCTATTACAATAAGGATCTACAATCCAGATATGACCATATACATTTTATGAGTCAAAAATAAACAAAAAAACAAAAACAATTGGTGTATACATCAAAAATAGTTATACACACACACAAAGAGACAGTACACATATATAACTATTTAATTAATTTAATTATATTATAATTTAATACGACCATAATATTTTCAGGATGAGGGGTGGAAAATATATTCACCAACTTAATTAAAATGTACATCTAAATCAAAGTAAATAATAACATAAAACAAAGTACACCTTGTAACACCGTATGTAATGTGGAAAACCCATAAATGGGTAAAAAATAGAAGAATTTTCCACTATAAGAGAAAATTTTACATCCACCAATCTAGTAACTCCTCTCCTCACTTCTTGCTCGATGTTTTTAACCTAGAGTAATTTTTCATACGTCTGATTATGGCCCACGACCATATTTAAATAACCCGAAGGGTTATGACCATATTAAGTGATAGGCACACCTCCCTATTTAATGCTTAGTTAATTAAATTAATTGACCACCTAATATAAAGTTTATATTTAAATAATAATAATATAGATTATTCTATGTTAATTAAATATAAATTATATATTATGATATACTTAATAGTATAGTTTTAACACTCCCCCTTAATATTAAGTAGGAATCCATATCCCAACATTACTGTTTGTACAATTGGATTTACAAATCCATAAACCCCAAAGGTTTAGGCTAGCATATGTATTTTTGAAGGAATGGTAAGACTTTCATTATTCTCAACATACTTTTTGTTAAAAGTATTTGGAATCCATAAATCAAGTGTATGATTTTGGCTAAGCATGATCTGTGAGAATAAATCCCACCATTTCTCATGCAAACATTATTATATGACATCTCTAAGTGCCTTTTATAATACAAGGACCTCCTTTACCAATATATGTACACCGAATCGCATTTTCTATAAACCGTATCAATTTACATAGATCATACAAGATATTTTAACAATGATTTATACCTGAGTAAAAGTATAGAGGAGGAGTTAACAACCAGCCAAGCATTAGGAGGTGACATTACATACACACTCCACCTCAATGGAAACTCTAAAAACCAAGCATTAGACACACTTACAGTATAATATTTAGTCTAGAAGAACTGGATATCTCTATCACCACAGATAACTTTCGATTTGATAATATGCATATGAAATTCAAGTATGCTTTATTATCGACATTGAACTAGATTATTTAGCAATATTAATACAACTATGACTACCACATAGAAGAGGAATACTTCCTTCAACTTCCATGTGTATCTCATCTAACATCCACTTCAAGCACATAGCATATTTTTACTTCCATTATACTTCTCTACCTCAAGTAGAAGAATTTGAGACCGTTGGTTATTTTTGTTGTTCAAAGTAATGGTTCTTGCACAAAATAATTGAACACATATCCAGTAGATTTTATAGCTAAAACAACATCAGGGTAAGTGCACGAAGTTGGGGGGCTAAAAAGTGGACAAAAACTTGAAAAAAGCAAAATGCGTACACATTCTATTATAACGTGGTCACATTTTAAATTCTTAGGTTTAGGATTTACCAAAGCATAATGTGTACATGTATGCATTATAACATTTATGTGTTATGTATGCTATAAATAAAAGGGATGTTGGGGGGCCACAATATATAAAAAAATCATAACGCGTACACATTATACTTTTTACCTTTTCCAGGACATGCCTCAAGGCTTGGGATCCAGTTTGGATCCCCAACCATGAGGCATGGACCTACATAAACACAACAAACAACATGTTTTTGAAGGAAAATGCCACTTCCTCTATGATAAATCAAAGTCAAACAATCGACCCATTTAAGAAAAATTATACCACAACATAGAGTAGAGTTTTTCTTTCTAAAAATATAATTTTTCATGTTTTTCGACTAATACAAGGTTTCCATATTATTTATTTTCTAACTATGTATTTTTATAGATATTTTTTGAAGTTTAAATATGTTTATCTTTCATCATGTATCTTTTATTTAGGTCATCAAAATTGAAAAAAAATACTAGCACAAACTAGGCATAATTCTATACATATTAAAAAAATTCTAATTTTCGATATTTTTTGAGGTAGTTAGGGGGACATGGTGAGAGCTCTATTTTTTTTTCAAAACATTAATTTTATGTACTAGAATAATAAAAAATAAAAACTACTCATTAAAAAAATCTAAAACAAACTAGATGCTCCTCGTTATCTTTCTACCAAAGGGTTTTCAAAAATACTCAATGGTGCTCAAAAAATGGTGGGGGTACGAAAGTCACTCTATTATGTTTTTTAACAAAAACAGGAGCACCTATTGGTATTTTAGTTTTTTTATGCACTTACACTTATCCATTTTCAATAAAATTTAGTAGCTTAGAATCTACACTCAAAATGCTACGATTCATATTTCTACAACATCTACCAATTTTGAGTGTAACTATTTGAAAAACTAGTACAAGTTGAAGTTTTTATTTTTTAGAAAAATGCGTCCACTTAAGACCCCTCTTTGGCCCCACAACTTGGCGTACTTATCCATCAGCATGGTTAGAGTTACAATATCCATATCGATATCATAATAAGCATATAGATCTAAATAATTATTGATTTCACTTTTATCATCTTCAACAATTAAACACTAATTGTATAAAAACTAACATAAAAATATACTTAACAACTAACCATGTTAATAAATATGTTGAAAATATTCAATGTATTATTCTTGTAAAAATATGTATTTGATACAATTAGTATTGGATGTCTCTAATACAAATAAAACAACATCCCCAAGTGTCATTTGATATGCATATAATAATATTTTAATATTCACATACTAATTTTTTTATATTTTTTTAATCAAAAAAACATATATATCTTCATTATCTTATTCTATGCCTTTGCAAATGAGATAAGAATTGATTGATAACATATTCAAACTAATAATTAAATCACTAAAGGATAATCATAACATATAATGAATCAACTAGATCTTAATTTTAAATTCACAAAGGTGAGGTTTTTTTCACATTAGATACTGAACACAAGAATAGGGAGTGGTATTCTTGGGGTGGCAGCCCCCAGCGGGATCGAGGGTGATGCACCAGAATTAATAGGAACTTAACAAGGTCATAACTTGAGCTCCAGGTGTCCGTTTGAGTCCGTTTTTTTTAAACCATGTGTTTTGATGAGAAAAACACAGCAACAACTAGCACTACCAGTTAGGGAAAGTTTTCAAACGTTTTCGGGCCCTAAATCCACTATCTTGAGGTCAAAAATTAGGATTTGAGTTATAGTTTGGTTTTTCCTATTTTTGGGCATTAGTTAATTTTAGTCTAATAATTGCATTATGAGTTAGAAAGTTGGCAATTCCTCTAATTTAGGGATGTAGAAGATGCATGGCAATTTGTGTCTGTATGAATAAGCATGTGAACTTACTAAGAATAGCAGGTTCTAGTAAACTGCTAAAAATAGTAATTTTCGCCACCTAGAGTAGTTTTAGTCAGAGTTAGTTAGAGTTTACTTGGCAACTCGAGTTGGGAGTTGTTTTCCTATTTAGGAAACATTGTAATTCATTATTCAACAATGAAGAAGGAGATCTATTTTCTTTGGAGTTCATATTATTTGCAGTAAATCAAGTTTGGTTAGAATTTGGCTACATTATCTGGTATCAGAGCTCGAGTCTTTTATAAAAAAAAGGTAGGAAGAGGAAGAGGAAGAGGAGGTGGTATTACCTGATGAATAGAAATATGAAAGATCTGTAGAGGCAAGTTACTACGCTTGCTGCAATGATAACACAAAGAGGAAATCAAGGTGGAGATGACACAGATGAAGAAGAAGTTTGTGAAGAGGAGGAAATGCAAGTGCCACCATTAGCTTTTGAAGAAAGGATGCTTCATGCATTAGAAGGGAAGAATGATGGGATAAGAGTTGATGTTTCAGAGTATGGTGGTAGTCTAAAACCAGAGGAGCTGATAGACTAGTTGACTAGCATGGGGAAATTTTTTGAGTGGAAGGCTATGTCAGAAGAAAAGAAGGTAAAATTTGCATGCATGAAATTGAAAGGTAAAATTTGTAATGCCCATTTCCGAGACAACGAACATGAAACAGAAGTTACTAACAATTTTGGGTGAATTTTTTTTTTTTAAAGGGTTTAATTAGTACTACTCCATCGTTAATCTTATTCTCGATAATAACAAATTTTATTCTAATTTAATTTACCTAATTAAATTAATTACCAATCTAATCCCGTCTTTGACTATTTACTTATCTTTTAAATTTATTAGGGCCATAATTAGCAAAACTACACCCCTTCTATTTTATTCACCCTCTTCTCCTTCACTTAACTCTCCACACTCATTTTTTTTAAAATTTATTTACCCTTCCCACTATATTTCCCTTATCCAAGGTATGTAGGGTCTTATTTGGGCCCTAGGATCTGACAAATCTCAGCCCTAGATCTAATTTTGACCTAAATCCCTTTATCTCTTTCTTTTCTTTTCATTTCCATGTTATTTTCTCTCATTTACTTTGTGTGTTATTGCAGGTAGAAGACAGGGAGCTTGGAGATAGCCAGATCTCCCAAGATTTACTTCTTTGTTTTTTTTTTTTTTTTTGAATAAATGTGCATATTTATGTATATGTTCTTATTTTTCCCTGAGAGTGAGGAGGGGTGGATTTGGTTTTATCCACAAGGGGTGAAGGAGGAGGAAGGAGCAGGTTGGGGAGTCGAGTGTGTGGAGTGGGTGTGAAGGGGGCTGCATGGAGGTCAGGCACGGCGCTGCATAGGGCGTGGGGAAGAGGAGGAGGAGGTTGAGAGGGGAGGGGTGGGACAGGCCCAAAGGGGTAGCGGGATAGTGCCGACGGTGAGGGAGTGTAAAAAGAGGAGACCGGTGTATGTTGGGTGGGGGTGCGAACCCCCCACCCCAAGTTATTTTTCTTTATTTTTGTTTTAAAATTTATTTTTATATATATATATATATATATATATATATATATATATATAGACACACATACGCATATACAAATATTATAATATATGATTTATTATATATATATATATATATATATATATATCTATATATATATATATATATCTCAATACATATTTAAATTATTACTTATTTTCAAAATATTATGTATATATATGTATACATTTTAATGTATATAAAATTTTGTTTATATATATATAATATAATATATATATTAACACACATATAATATATATAATGTTATAATTTTAAAAAAAACTAGGTATAAAATTATACATGTATGTATATTTTACTTCACACTTTTAAATCTGCAAAATAGAGTTTTATTGACATAACAATTTAATTATGACTTGATACTTAACTAAAATGCAGTTGTCATTTAAAACAAAACCTCATTAGATACATGCTGATTTTACTTATTTTTGTATTTCATGATATAGATTGTTTAATAAGAGCAAAATATCCAACTCCTCATGGAAATGAAAACTAAAATTTCAACTTTCAGTTTATGTATTAACATTATCAACATTTACAAGAAAGGAACATATTGCAAGAAGGAGAGTGTTTTTGTTTAATAACAGTCACATGATTCCATAGCCAAAATAAAACAATTAGATTTCTAAATAACATCTTTCCTTAAGTTTTCACAAAAACAAGAAAGTGCAAGAAAATAATAGATTTCTTTTCTTGACATAATACTATCAATGTTGCACGGAAACAAAAACTAAGGCAAACAACACTTTCAACAAACTATGTTTCTTTTGTAAATATAAATACAAGAGTTACATCAAGATTCAAGTAGATAGATTTTTACTACAATACTTCACCTCCACAAGCTTGGGCTATATGTGTGTTAAATCCCAAGTGGCAACTAATCAAAAATTTCTAAGACAAGTTTCCAAGTGATACAAAATGTACAAAATGGAGGGTTTACAAGGAGATGTAACTTCTTACATAACTATATTCGAAAGAGGGTTACAATGCAAGAAAGTATCACAAGGAAGGATAAGAACAATGAGAGCCCAAGATGCCACCAATTCCAACTTGAGAGCCAACCTCCATGTCTTCACGAAATCCATGCAAGGAGAAAAGAGCTTGTTTACCACCCAACCATAGGCATCATGACATGCCTTTCCCAAGGTTGGGATGCATGCTAGCCTCCCCCAAGCCCATGGGAAGAGGAAAACTAACCAAAACTTGCACAAGATGGAGGGTAAACCAACAATGATACAAGCACACAAAAATAGGTCAAATACAAAACAAGACTCCAAATTTACAAGGAGGAGAACCCATGTTCTTCCTCAAAAGTGGGGAAGAGAGGAGAAAGTTCTCCAAAGTTATATTTCAAATTGCTTGCACAAATCAAAAATCTCCATACCCTCCTTATTGCTCATAAATTCAATCAAAACCCTCCTTATTCCTCCACCCTTTCTCCAAGTCCTTCTTGGAAGGATTTTCAAACCCAAAGGGGTTTCCTTACCAAGAATGGGGAAGGAGATTCAAGCCAAATGAATCAACTTCCCCACCTCAACCATTTGAGGGGAAAACAATAAGACCCTACAAGGCTTGTCCATCAAGCCTTGAGGATTGAGAGAGAAAATCCCTCTCTCTTCCCCCACAACTCCAAAACTCCATCTTGCCATGTGATGGAGGGAGTAAAACAACAACACACAACCAAAAATCCACATGCACAATAACAATTTCAAACACCCAATCTAACATCTAAAAGGAAACAACACAAACAAAAGACATAAGAGCCTACCTCAAGGAAAGCTCTCCAAAAAGCTCTCCAACTTCAAATTTCTCCACTCTTGACTCAAGCAAATCACAAGCTCCAAATCACCCAAGCATCCAAGCAAGAAGTTCCAAAAAGAAAAAGTCCCTCTCTTTTCCCATGAATGGGAATTTTAAGAGGAGCAAGCAAGAATCCTCACAAATGAGGGGGTGACATGTGTCACCCCTCTCCTTCTTCAAGATCCAAGATGCCAAAACAAAAGAGAGAAAGGGTAAAATTGTCTTTTTCCCTCTTCTCCCAAATTCCCCTAAATGTTAGCAAGACAAAATTAGTGAAAATTTTAATAAGCACTCCAATCCACACCCCTTACATGGATGTGACCAAACAAGAGGTAAAAAGGGAGGGAAAAATCCCTCTAGCCTTGAAAATAATCCCCCCTACCCATTAGGTAGGGTCCAAGGGCTCATTTTTATGTTAGGGGAACTCCCAAGCTACAAAGGGGTCCCCAAAAATGCCCAAAATAACCTGATTTCGGGTTTTGTATTTTTGGCACAAGGGTAGAGGGTGTGGGGACCACCCAAGGGTCTCACATGTGGCCCTAAACCCTTGTGATTAAGTGACTTATTAAACAAAATAAATTTTTTAAATTAAAGTGGGATTATTAACTCCCAAAACAAGTTTACATCATAATTAACTACCCTAAACAAAATTAATAATTCATGGCACAATACATTAGAAAAATTGGGGTCACTCATAGTGCCCAAAATAATAATCTCCTATACTAAGGCTTCACATAATGAACATGGCTAGGACTCAGCCCGTGGCGCTGCTTGTGCAAGATTGTGTAGCTGGCCTGAATTCCCACATTCTCCTATAAACCTGTCACTTGCACACTCATTGCACACATTAACTGTACCTGTCCGATAAAATATAAAACAATGACACAATAACATATCAATAACTTCTAAAATAGCCTAACATCCTACTAAAATCAAAATGTGACAACATGCACAATTATACTCAATATTCCAAAAGTTAGACAAGATGATAAAGTGACATATAACCATGGAATTTCCACATGCAACAACTATCCATCAATATAATTATGTTCCAAACACAACATCATATCCATTAGTATCCATGACATCATAAGAAAATGTGACAACATAGAATTTAAGCTAAATTGGCGCTATACGCCTGAATGTCCACACATGTCTAATAAGATCAAATCTTTAATATAATGTCGACGATATAATAAAACTCTGTCAAAACATTTCTATGAGAAAAGAAACAACAAACTACTAAGCTATTAAAAGTGTGGGCACTACATCCCCCTCTACTAAAATTAGACTTCCTCCTAGAAGTCACTGAAAGAGATAGGGATATCTAGCCCTCAAAGGTATCACATCCTCCCAGGTCACTACTGTCTCGTCGTACACCGGTCCCACTTTGTACTCTAACCTTGTCTAAGTCTCGACCCAGAAGGGCCAACCTCCGGTGCTCCGGATGCGTATGGGCTCCAATATTCTTGTCCTCCATCCTCTACCCGTAATGTCGACCAATCCAAAACATGAGAAGCATCAGGTACATATCTACGTAGTACAGAAACATGAAATACATCATGGGCCCGCAAGGCATGGTGGCAAAGCTAGGTGATAGAGAACCTGGACCGATGAACTCTAAAATATCAAAAGGCCCCACAAAATGAGGTGATAGCAGAGGTGGCATGGAGGTCGGTAGGCACGGCGCTGCATAGGGCGTGGGGAAGACGAGGAGGAGGTTGAGAGGGGAGGGGCGGGACAGGCCCAAAGGGGTAGCCGGGATAGTGCCGACGGGTGAGGGAGTGTAACAAGAGGAGACTTGTATCTTTGGGAAGGGGGAAGTGCGAACACCCCCACACCCGATTTATTTTTCTTTATTTTTGTTTTTTGATTATTATAATTTTATATTAATAAAAACGTTTTATTTTTGTTTTAAAATTTATTTTATATATATATATATATAGACACACATACGCATATACAAATATTATAATATATGGGTAATATATGATTTATTTATATATATATATATATATATATATATATATATCTCAATACATATTTAAAATATTACTTATTTTGAAATATTATGTATATATATGTGTACATTTTAATGTATATAAAATCTTGTTTATATATATATAATATAATATATATTTTAAAACACGTATAATATATATAAATGTATAATCTTAAAAAGAACTAGGTATAGAAGTATACATGTATGTATATTTTACTTCACACTCCTAAATCTGCAAAATGGAGTTTTATTGACATAACAATTTAATTATGATTTGATACTTAACTAAAATGTAGTTGTCATTTAAAAAAATCTCATTAGATACATGTTGATTATACTTTTTTGTATTTCATGATATAGATTGTTTAATAAGAGCAAAATATCAAACTCCTCATGGAAATGAAATCTAAAGTTTCAACTTTCAGTTCATGTATTAACATTATCAACATTTACAAGAAAGGAACATATTGCAAGAAGGAGAGTGTTTTCATTTAATAACAGTCACATGATTCCATAGCCAAAATAAAACAATTAGATTTCTAAATAACATCCTTCCTTAAGTTTTCACAAAAACAAGAAAGTGCAAGAAAATAACAGATTTCTTTTCTTGACATAATACTATCAATGTTGGCAAGGAAACAAAGGCTAAGGCAAACAACACCTTCAACAAACTATGTTTCTTTTGTAAATATAAATACAAGAGTTACATCATGATTCAATTAGATAGATCATTTACTACAATACTTTACCTCCACAAGCTTGGGCTATATGTGTGTTAAATCCCAAGTGGCAACTAATCAAAAATTTCTAAGACAAGTTTCCAAGTGATACAAAATGTACAAAATGGAGGGTTTACAAGGAGATGTAACTTCTTACATAACTATATTCGAAATAGGGTTACAATGTAAGAAAGTATCACAAGGAAGGATAAAAACAATGAGAGCCCAAGATGCCACCAATTCCAACTTGAGAGCCAACCTCCATGTCTTCATGAAATCCATGCAAGGAGAAAAGAGCTCATTTACCACCCAACCATAGGCATCATGACATGCCTTTCCCAAGGTTGGGATGCATGCTAGCCTCCCCCAAGCCCATGGGAAAGAGGAAAACTAACCAAAACTTGCACAAGATGGAGGGTAAACCAACAATGATACAAGCACACAAAAATAGGTCAAATACAAAACAAGACTCCAAATTTACAAGGAGGAGAACCCATGTTCTTCCTCAAAAGTGGGGAAGAGAGGAGAAATTTCTCCAAAAATTATATTCCAAATTGCTTGCACAAAGCAAAAATCTCCATACCCTCCTTATTGCTCCTAAATTCAATCAAAACCCTCCTTATTCCTCCACCCTTTCTCCAAGTCCTTCTTGGAAGGATTTTCAAACCCAAAGGGGTTTCCTTACCAAGAATGGGGAAGGAGATTCAAGCCAAATGAATCAACTTCCCCACCTCAACCATTTGAGGGGAAAACAATAAGACCCTACAAGGCTTTTCCATCAAGCCTTGAGTATTGAGAGAGAAAATCCCTCTCTATTGCCCCACAACTCCAAAACTCCATCTTTCCATGTGACGGAGGGAGTAAAACAACAACACACAACCAAAAAAACCACATGCACAATAACAATTTCAAACACCCAATCTAACATCTAAAAGGAAAACAACACAAACAAAAGACATAAGAGCCTACCTCAAGGAAAGCTCTCCAAAAAGCTCTCCAACTTCAAATTTCTCCACTCTTGACTCAAGCAAATCACAAGCTCCAAATCACACAAGCATCCAAGAAAGAATTTCCAAAAAGAAAAAGTCCCTCTCTTTTCCTATGAATGGGAATTTTACGAGGAGCAAGCAAGGATCCTCACAAATGAGGGGGTTACATGTTTCACCCCTCTCCTTCTTCAAGGTCAAAGATGCTAAAACAAAAGAGAGAAAGGGTAAAATTGTCTTTTTTCCCTCTTCTCCCAAATTCCCCTAAATGCTAGCAAGAAAAAATTAGTAAAACTTTTAATAAGCACTCCAATCCACATCCCTTACATGGATGTGACCAAACAAGAGGTAAAAAGGGAGGCATAACTCCCTCTAGCCTTGAAAATAAGCCCCCATACCCATTAGGTAGGGTCCAAAGGATCATTTTTATGTTAGGGAACTCCCAAGCTACAAAGTGGTCCCCAAAAATGCCCAAAATAACCTAATTTCGGGTTTTGCATTTTTGGCACAAGGGTAGAGGGTGTGGGGACCACCCAAGGGTCTAACATGTGACCCTAAACCCTTCTGATTAAGTGACTCATTAAACAAAATAAAAAATTTAAATGAAATTGGTATTATTAACTCCCAAAACAAGTTTACATCATAATTAACTACCCTAAACAAAATTAATAATTCATGGCACGATACATTACAAAATTGGAGGGTCACTCTTAGTGCCCAAAATAATAATCTCCTATACTAATGCTTCACACAATGAAAATGGCTAGGTCTCAGCCAATGGGCTACTTATGCAAGATTGTGTAGCTGGCCTGAATTCCCACGTTCTCCTGTAAACCTGTCACCTACACACTCATTGCACACATTAATTGTACTTGTCTGATAAAATATAAAACAATGACACAATAAGATATCAATAAGTTCTAAACTAGCCTAACATCCTACTGAAATCAAAATGCGACAACATGCACAATTATACTCAATATTATAAAAGTTAGACAAGATGATAAAGTGACATATAACCATGGAATTTCCACATGTAACAACTATCCATGAATATAATTATTTTCCAAACATAGCATCATATCTATTAGTATCCATGACATCATAAGAAAATGTGACAACATAGAATTTAAGCTAAATTGGTGCTATACGCCTGAATGCCAACACATGTCTAATAAGATGAAATCTCTAAAATAATGTCCACGATATAACAAAAACTCTGTCAAAACATGTCTATGAGCAAAGAAACAACAAGCTAATGAGCTATAAAAAGTGTGGGCACTACGAGAAGAGGAGGAAACGCAAGCACCACCATTAGCTTTTGAAGAAAGGATGTTTCACACATTAGAAGGGAAGAATGATGGGATAAGAGTTAATGTTTCAGAGTATGGTGGTAGTCTAAAACCAGAGGAGATGATAGACTGGTTGAATAGCATGGGGAAATTTTTTTGAGTGGAAGGCTATGTCAGAAGAAAAGAAGGTAAAATTTGCATGCATGAAATTTAAAGGTCATGCTATGTTATGGTGGGATCACCTACAGAAAGAGAGGTGAAGAAAGGGGAAAGAAAGAATTAGGACATGGAGTAAGATGGAGAAGAAGATGAAGGATAAATTTCTCCCTGTGGATTATGCACAAACCCTTTACAAGAGGTTTCAGAATCTCAGACAGAACCTACAAACCGTGCAATAATACAAAGATGAGTTCTACAAGTTGTCCATTCATGTAGAGCATGAATAAACTGAGGAACAAATGGCTGCAAGGTATGTAAATGGATTAAAATTTTCTATTCAAGATGAGATAAGTATGCATAGGATTAAGAGCATGGAGGATGCCTATCAATTAGCCTTAAAGGCTAAGGAAAAACAAAATCATCAAATTTTTAGGAGATCACCTGGAATGAATAAGGGGGCCTCATCTTCCTTTCGGGGATGAGCTGGTTTCAACCAAGGTAGGGGAGAATCATCTCATGGATTGGACAAGCAAGAAGATATGAGACAAGATTTCCAAAATCAACAAAGAGGCAGAGGATTTTCTAGGGGTAGAGGATACACTAGCGATAGAGGATGGGAGGCTCCATGAAGACCATTTGTTTGTTACAGATGTGGTGAAGAGGGGCATCGGGATTTTGAATTCCCACATTCTTATTCACATGACAAGAGACAAGGAGATGCACCAAGAGTAAATCTTGTTGAAGCTGAACAAGTAGAAGATGAATAAGACCTAGAAATTCCACCAGATGTTGGAGAAAATTTTATGATCAAGAGGATGATGATTGCTCCAAGAAAGGATATCAAGGGGGATGCATGGCTGCATACAAATATTTTTAGAACAAGATGCACTTCAGAGGAAAGGTATGTAATGTTATTATTGATGGTGGTAGTTGTGAAAACATGGTTTCAAATGAGATGGTCGAGAAATTAGGTCTGCATTATGAGAAGAATCCTAACCCTTACCATATTGCATGGTTTAAAAAGGGTAATGAAGTTACTGTTGATAAGAGATGTTTAATGATTTTTTCTATTGGGAGAAGTTACAAGGGTGAGATTTGGTGTAATGTTATTCCTATGGATGCATGTCATATGCTTCTAGGAAGACCATGGCAATTTGATAGGAAAGTTATTCATGATGGGGGAAGAATACTTATAATTTCTAGAAGGATGGCACAAAAATAGTTTTACTACCTCTCAAGGAAGAGGGGAAGGCTGAAAATATGCTTTCTATAAAGGAATTTGTGAAGGGGGAAAAGGAAACCGGTTTTTGTTATGCACTATTTGCCGACAAGGATGAACCTGTAAGCGCACAAATACCAGTAGAAACAACAAAATTAATAAAAGAATTTTTTGATGTTATCCCTGATGAGCTACCAGACAGATTACCACCCAAAAGAGATATTAAACACCATATTGATTTTATTCCAAGGTCTTCACTTCAAAATCAAGTGGCGTATGGGATGAGCCCAACATTGCATGTTGAGTTGAATAGGTAAGTGGCAGAGCTCGTGAGAAAGGGAGTTATGAGGGAAAACATGAGTCCATGTGCAACCCCAGCTTTATCAACACCAAATAAGGATGGAACATGGAGAATGTGCACTGATAGTAGAGCAATCAATAAAATTACAATCAAGTATAGGTTCCCAATACCTCGCCTTGATGATATGATGGATGTGCTTGTTGGATCTAGGTATTTCACCAAGATTTATCTTGAAGTGGTTACCATTAGATAAGGAGATGAGTGGAAAACAACATTCAAGATAGGAAATGGATTATATGAGTGGTTGGTGATGCCATTTGGGTTATCCAATGCACCTAGTACTTTTATGAGACTAATGAACACCGTGCTTTGGGAGTATAATGGTAAGTTTGTTGTGGTTTATTTTGATGATATCTTGATCTTTAGTAAAACTAAGGAAGAACATTTGAGGCATCTAAGGGTGATATTCAAAGTGTTAAGGAAAGAGAAACTATATGCAAATATGAAGAAGTGCACATTTATGCAAGAGAGTTTGGTATTCTTGGGCTTTATTATTTCAGCAGATGGGGTACAAATGGACTCAGAAAAGATAAAGGCAATTATTGAATGGCCTACTCCATGGAGTATAATAGAGGTAAGAAGATTTCATGGTCTAAAAACATTTTACAGAAAGTTTATTAAAAATTTTAGTAGTATTGTAGCACCTATAACAGATTACACAAAAGGAAGGGAGTTTTTGTGGACGAAGGCAACTGAGGATAGTTTTCAGTTCTTGAAGAAGAAGGTGACAGAGGCACCTATTTTGGCACTACCAGATTTTGATAAAGTGTTTGAGGTTGATTGTGACGCCTCACATGTGGGTATTGGTGTTGTTCTAAGTCAAGGTGGAAAGCCAGTAGCTTTCTTTAGTGAGAAACTGAATGAGGTAAGAAATAACTACTCTACTTATGATGTGGAATTTTATGCAATTGTACAAGCATTAAGGCATTAGAGGCATTACTTAGTGCCTAAGGAATTTTTGTTATTTACAGACCACATAGCCCTGAAGTATGTGAATACACAAAAGAAGTTAAATAGTAGGCATACAAAGTGGGTATCATTTTTGTAGGGTTATAATTTTTCTCTAAAACATAAATCAAAAAAACAGAATCAAGTTGCAGATGCATTGAGTAGGCATGTGAATTTTTTTACCACTATGGAAAATGAGGTGGTGGGTTTTGAAGCAATAAAGGGTTTGTATTCTTTTGATATTGATTTCAAGGATATTGTTGAAAGGTTAACTTGTCCATTGTCAGACAATGCAGGAGATGTTCTGGATGAATACATTTTATAGGATGGCTATCTATTCAAGGGACACCAACTATGTATTCCAGTTGGGTCTATGAGAGAGAACATAGTAAAAGAGTTGCATAGTGGAGGATTGGCTGGGCATTTTGGTAAAGATAAGATGATAGCCTTGGTAGTAGAGAAATACTATTGGAAAAAGCTGAAAAGAGATGTGGTAAGATATGTGGAGAGGTGTCAAATTTGTCAAGTCTCGAAAGGCCATGCACAGAATACAGGGTTGTATATGCCGTTGCCTGTTCCTAAAGGGTCGTGGATAGATCTGAGTATGGATTTTGTTTTGGGATTACCAAAAACACAACGAGGTAATGACTCAATTTTTTTTGTTGTTGATAGATTTTCTAAGATGGTTCATTTTATTGCCTGTAAGAAAACAAGTGATGTGACATGCATAGAAGATTTGTTTTTCAAAGAAGTTGTTTGTTTGCATGGTGTTCCAAAAACCATTACTTCAGATAGGGACACAAGGTTCTTAAGTCACTTCTGGTGGAATTTATGGAATAAATTGGGAAATCAATTACAGTTTAGTAGTTCCTATCATCCTCAAACTGATGGAAAAACAGAAGTGGTAAATCGGAGTTTGGGAAACCTGTTAAGGTGCATTGTTGGGGAAAAGCCAAAACAATGGGACTTAGCATTACCACAAGCTAAGTTTGCATATAATAGTTCCATAAATAGATCCACAGGAAAGTATCCATTTTCAATTGTGTATGGGAGTAATCCAAATGGGGTGTTAGATTTGGTACACTACCAGTTGATGGCAGAGTCAGTGATGATGCAGAAGCATTTTCTCGAACATATACAACAATTACAGGAAGAAGTGCGGAAGAAGTTACAGAATAGTAATGATAAGTATAAGGAAATAGTAGATGTGCATAGAAGGAGAAAGGTATTTACAGTTGGTGAGTTAGTTATGGTATATCTATGGAAGGAAAGGTTTCCAAAAGGAACCTATAACAAGCTGAAGTACAAGAAGATTGGTCCCTGTAAAATTGTGAAAAAAATAAATGATAATGCTTATGAGGTAGAATTGCTAGGGAATTTTTATATTTATCTAGTGTTTAATGTTTCATATTTGTATTATTTTCATGGGGATGGTGTAGAAGGGGATGTTATTGATGAAGTAGTAGATTGGAGGCAACAAGTTCCGGTGAAGAAGAAAGAAGAAGTGGATCAGATTCTAGATAAGAAAACAATGGACACGCGACATGGGAAATACAACAAATATTTGGTACATTGGAAAGGACTGGAACAAGAGGACAATACTTGGGTCACAAAGTGGGAGATTAAGAATTTAGATGTAGATAAATGGAAGAATTTTGAAGAAGACAACTTGCAGGAGCTACGTTTTTTTTCAAGCAGGGAGAATGATGCGCCAGAATTAGCAGGAACTTGAAAAGGTCATAACTTGAGCTCCGGGTGTCTGTTTGAGTCCATTTTTTTAAAACCATGTGTTTCGATGAGATGAACACAGCTCGCAAGTGGCCTTACCAGTTGGGGAAAGTTTTTATATGTTTTGGGGCCCTAAATCCGCCATCTTGAGGCCGAAAATTAGGATTTAAGTTATAGTTCAATTTTTTCCTATTTTTGGGAATTAGTTAATTTTAGTATAATAATTACATTATGAGTTAGAATGGTGGAAATTACTCTAATTTAGGGATGTAGAAGATGATGTGCGGAATTTTTTTGCTCGTATGAATAAGCATGCGAACTTACTAAGAATAGCAGGTTCTAGTAAACTGCTAAAAATAGTAATTTTCGCCACCTAGAGTAGTTTTAGTCAGAGTTAGTTAGAGTTTACTTGGAAAATCGAGTTGGGAGTTTTTTACTATTTAGTAAACATTGTAATTCATTATTCAACAACAAAGAAGGATATCTATTTTCTTTGGAGTTTATATTATTCATAAATCAAGCTTAGTTAGAATTTTGCTACATTAGAGGGGTGGTGCCCCTTGTGTGTTCCGGGGAAGTGCTTGAGTGAGCTCCTTGTCGTGATATAGGGGGGGCAAGGGCTGCGCCCCTCAATACCAATTACAATTTATAATTAATTCCTCCTTTTCAATTGACAAAAACCAACTCTTTGTGCTAAAAAAACATGATAGTTACTGACAATTCGTATAGTTAAATTTTCAATAATAAATCAAGTTTTATGAAGGGAAAAACAATACAAAAAAGTTTAGAAACAATCCCCTTATTTGTTTAAGTTCATATGCCATACATATTTAAATTATATTTCCCTTGCTCATGTCAAAATTTGACCTTTCAAATAAATACACAAAAATGTATTAGTTTTACCATAATATTTAATCAAAATGTGAGTGAATAATTTTTACATCCACCAAGTCAAATAACTCGCTCCTCACTTCCTAGTCCATATTTTTAACCCAGAGTATTTATTCGTACATCTGATTAGGGTCCACGACCATATTTAAATAACTCGAAGGGTTATGACCATATTAAGTGATGGGGCACACCTCCCTAATTTAATTGTTACTTAATTAAATTAACTAACCACCTAATAAAACATTAATATTTAAATAATAAGAATATATATTATTCTATATTATTTAAAAATAAAATATATATTAGGATACACTTAATATTATAGTTCTAAACCTTTTAACCTATAACATTGTTCTTGATATAAATATTTATATACATACATACTCATAGTTTAAAATATTTTTCATAATCTCAAATTGGGCTTCAATATCACAAGGTATGTGTTAATACTAAATTGGCTTGTAACTAAATATAGTAACAAAATTATTACAAAAACCTTATAACTCAACACAAAAATAATGCCATCAATTTTATCCACTTCAATCAATTACTCAAACTTTCCATATATATTTCAAACACGTTATCGTAATCCAAGTAAATAAGAGGGGGAAAAGAATTATTAACCACATTCTTTTTTTTTTAATTGTTTCCTTTCTATAAAGTAACAACCATTTGCACCAACAATATTTTTCAACACTTACGTATTTATAAGTAATGTGACATGATCTCTAATGATATCAAAATAAGGAAATTATAATCTCGATTACAAAGAATATAACACTTTTTGAAATCATACAAGTCCCATATGCAACAACTAAGTCTTTTATTTCCATGCTCAATACCACTTTCAACACAAAATGTACAACCAAAATATCATTTATTTATTTCCAATCCAATTACATACACCTATATGAATAACTCTTACAATAAAATAGAGAAATGAAAAAGAGAACCTCACATTGTTTCATTAATTGTGTTATTAAAACTTTCAACAATTTTTTTTTCCACGTATAGATTGCAAATGCCACATTACAAAACATATTTTTCCCATTTTATTTACAATGTTGATTTTACAACTTATTTAAACCTATAAATTTGCATACATTACAACCTGTCTTAAATGAATATCCTTATATTTTATAAGACCTTAATGCACAAAAACCTACTTTGGAAGGTTAAAAATTTAGAAAAAATTTCAAAACAACAAGCAAGAAGAGATATGCAAGAATGGAGTCAATATTATTCTCAAGCTATCTAAAAACACAAGGGGAACACAAGGGGATCCAAGAAATGCTCTCCTCCCAACTTTACCATTAGAGAAGGGTAACACTTCTACAATTTCCCTAAGACCCAAAAAAGGAACAATTAGAGAGACAAAAACCCTTTGAGATACTCTAACTTTTGGTCTTTCTTCTTGAGACCCAAAACAAGAAAAACCACACAAAGATATGTTCGAAACAAAAAAACAAGAACAATGACTTGACACCAAGCCAAGTGGGAGAGGAAGAAATGAAGGCTAGTATCCTTATCACTCCAAAAAGGTATTGAATTAGGACTTAATACTCCATTATACCAACCCTCTCGTATGCCTCCACTAGTGACCTTATACCCCCAAGTCCACCTCTTTTAGATCCAATAGAGGCCTAAGTCTTATCTACCCCAAACTCCCTACAATAATTCATAATAAGAAACTATAATTATAAAAATAAACCTAGTTCCTTATTTCTCCACCAAAACCAATTCATCACCCTCCACTCCAATACCCCACCTAGGGATTTATACCCTTCCCAAAACACATTCCAAAGTAACAATAAAAAAACCATAAGAGAGAAATAAAATGAAATCTAAAATGAACTTTAAAGCCAAATAAATACCAATAACAAGAAACAAAAAAAAAAATATAATAAAAATATTGAAATAATCATTAGAACCAACCCTTTCCTTGAAGCCATATCAATGGTCTCTACTTGATCTAAGCTTCAATCTACTTCTAAGCTTGTCCAAGAAAAATAATTCTCCCAAAATATAACAAGACAATGTAACTACCCAACCCCTTATCAATGTCATGGGAGATATTTATAGATTTTTAAGGAGGTGGGTTAGTTGGCTCCACATGTATGCCAAATAAGTGTAATAATTCAAACTCACCCAAAGTACATACCATTTGCATATAGTTAAAATCACAACATAATGATAATAATTACAATCATCATCGTAATTACATTCAATATAGAAAATTTAAGCTCAGTTGCATTAGTATAAACATCCAACATCAAAAAATTCACAAGATATAAATTTGTTATAACATAATCATCATAATTACAGGTTTGATCCTTGAATGGGCTAGATTTTTCAGTAAAAGGGTTGACAAGAATGTTGAAGCCAAGAAATTCCTTGTAGAAGGGGAAAATATTGAATTTGTTGTAGAAGGTGTAAAAGTGGCCTCTATTCCTGAACCCTTTGACAAAATTGCAAGGATGATTGTCAGGTATGTAACTTTGGAAGGTAGATATGTGATGGTTCCTCTTAAACATCTGGTTTCCTCAATCACTTTAGAAGGAATCTATAGGTTATCTTTCCATATTATCTTTTAAATTAATTACAAAAATCTATCATCGAGTTTGAAAACCATACCCATGCCACCCGCCTCCATCAAGGTCTAATTTTTTTGTTGCATCATCATTCCCTTTCCTAGCTTCATACAATCCCAACTTCCCCTTCCCCCTTTCCTTGACTCCATTACCCCCACCACCACTCCTGAGCATAGAAAAATCAGAACCAAAAATCCTCTTTACCCCATCATTCAACCCCTCCTCTCCCAAAATATCCTTCACAACAATGGTAAAAATATTGAATCGGAAAAAATATGCTCCATACTAGAAACCCTACTGAGTTATTTTCCAATGAAAAGGAGGAATGACTTATCAACAAAATTTTCAAGCTCGAAAAGGAAGTTAGAGACCTGAAAGAAAAGCTCAAATAGATTGGTAAGAGATAAGGTAAAAGGAAGATGAATGATGACCCAGATACAAATAATGAGAAGACTTTGTAAATTTATAAAAAAATAATTCTATGGATAATAGACTGGGTTTGACAAAAGATAGGCATGAATTTACTATTTCTATGCTCAAGGCTATATACAAATTCATGGAGAAACATGTCAAAAGTGTTTACATACTCTGCGACATTCCTACTACCATTTGGGAGTTAGATTTAGCAAGGGACATGGTTCTCTCATAGATGGATCAAAATTACCCCTCCCATGTCACTGCTCTAGCATTATTCATGTCTTTTGAGAGGATAAAAATAAGATTGATAAATTAGTCAAGTAACGTGGACTATTACTGCTTTCAAATTCTTGTTTTGATGTTGTATAATTATTGTTTTCAGGATGCTTTGTTGCATATTTGAATCTTTTTTTCCCTCTTTAAAGATTTTGTTTAAGCTATAGTTGGTACTCTTTTTTATCTTAGATTCTAATCCATTTTTATGGTTTTACTACACTTTTGGTTTTGAGTCTTCTTATATTAGGGCTTAGTCCCTTCAATACTTTGGTATACTTATTGATGCTCTATTTGTCTTGTGATATTTTTCTAACCGGGTATAGTCCCTTCAAAACTATTTAACCCTAATAAAATAACATCATCATAATCATTAAATAATCTCATTCATGACCAAAATAAGAAACATTGAAGTTTATTAATCCTTTCATCACCAAAGTTATCACAATCCACATATACAATATATAAACCTTAATATCATCAATATAATTATGTCATGAAGTGTGAAGATAATAATGTCCAAATGTTGATTTATCTAACATCATAACCCCTATCGAATGTCTTATGGGATATCTACAATATCCATAAATATCTAGTCTAGCTACATAAAAGTGTCTAAGGGAAGTGGCATTACATCCCCATCCCCTTAAACATTACTTCATTTTGGAAGTCACTAAAGTAGATGTGGGCATTGTACTCAAAGAGTGACTACATCCTTCCATCTAGACTATTGACCCATCACATACAATCCAAAGTATAAAATTTGAATTCCAAAACTAACTAGGATGTCTTTGATGAAATATTCTAGTTAAACACTAATTAGCTAACACAAGGTTTATATGTTAACAAGATCACCATGATCAACTCACATGTGAAAGTAGAGAAGTATCGTTTACTAATTTTTGTGAAGTTTGGCGCGTTCCTTCTCCACTCATATATTACTTTTACTACTTGTTGGGGGTCCTAAAGTTCTTAGGTAAACTTAAATTGTTGTGTTACTTCATTCATTGGTAATTTTATTTTTTTCCCTTACTTATGAGGTATTTCTTTCATTAGCCTCAAATGTGACATTTAACTTGTAATTTTATTATCGTAAAGTTTCAATTTTCATACTAGTTATACTTCTTATACCTATGCCTAGCTCAATTACTAAAGGAGTTTGAACTTGCTTATATACATCCCATTATTTTACCCACTATAAACTTCCAATTCAATATTATTTACTCCTTTTTACTCTATTACTATCATTTGGGGTTTCAAATCATACACTACTCTTAATTTTATTCTATCGTTCTTAAAGTGGTTTTGTTTACTATTCTTTATTTTGTTATTAAGCTCAAGTTTTAAATTATTAATTTTTACCACTTGTTCATGGTTCAATTATAATTTTCTTCTTTAGTTGTTTATTATTATCAATACTCTTGTCCTTACTTCCTTATCTTATTACACCATTAAGGGTTACTTAGGTAGTTTCCTTTTAGCTTCGAATTCACATTCTAATTCTTATCCTTGATTATTATATATTCATCCCCTTACTTAAAATTATATTGTTGAAAATCTAAAATATTACACAACTCCTTGTTAGGGCTTACTACTAGTTTTGATTTATTTCCCCTTTTATCTTGCATATTATCTTGATGATTGATTAATTTAGAATTACTTTTGTTATAGTCCTCTTATTAACATTTCATCCTTTTTAAGACTACATTTACATTTTCTAAAGTTCACTTTTTACTTTACTTATTTATAGTGTCTCATCTCCAAACTTATTATTCCTTCATCTTTAACTTTGGTTACCACAATTACTTATTCTCATCATTTTTGTTTAAAATATTATATTTTATCAATTTCATTTTTAAAAATTATTGTTAGTCCCTTATATGGTTATTATTTCCAAACATGACCTTATACGCTTGTTAAAATATTTTGATGATTCATTATAGCCATTTACCCTCTTATCATCTTGCAAGATACAACCATCTTTTTTTATTTTTGTAAAAGTATTCTATAAATTTTAGCCTATTTTGTTTACACCCTTGTTTTATTTTTTCCACAATCTTTTCCAATAATTTTTTCTACTCCTTATCTTATAATTTCTCGATTCTAATAGTTTTGTTTACTAAATTAGGGTTATTTAGATATATAAGACAAGTGAGTACACTTAGATTTTTCAAATATGCAAAAATAAGGTTCCAATGGTGATGGATTCTTTGGGTCGCTTTTACATTTCAAATAATGTTGTAATAATAGTTTACAAGATTTCACAAAACACCCGCACACAAAAACTTGTGTGAAATATCTAGGTACTATAATTCTTTGAAGAGAATTTACATAAAAACACACCATCTATCATCCAAAATAACAATGAATAAAATGAGGAACAATGATTCACTCTCTAAGAGGGTTACATGGTCGTAATTTCCATGTTGGTAGAGGATTTTAGATGTGGAAAAAGCTTGTATAATGATGATATGACGTAGATAGAAAAAAACACTTATGGAGGTGTGATCCTCTTGCTAAGACTCTATGTGTTGCACCACTAACCCTTATTAGTGTTACATGAGAATGAAGTTGATTCACCTACTATGATCATCTCATGGTGGTATGTATGTTATGGGGGATAACAATATTTCAGCATATGGGGAAGGAGGATCCTCATGTACTTATATGTATTTCTCTCGGTTATTTTGTGGCTCACAATTAAGATGCGTTGTGCATTGCTTTAATTATCATCACTTTCCATCCTACAAAATGATTAAGTTCTACTTCATTATGAACACTAAAACAACCATCACAGAGATCCAAGAGTTGTAAACCTATAATCTAATACCAAGAGTCACACCCCTAATTTTCTCAATCAAAACCCATCCAATTTTTTTAATGCATTGTTTTGATGCAGAGATATCCTTAACTTGATTTTACATGTGTTCCAAAATGATGTTTAAAAGAAACATTCATTGATACAATATATATAGTAACATAACATAGTACTTATAATCTCTATAATATCATAATGTTATTCTATAAATATAATATTATTGCTATTTATATAATATAATCACTCCATAAAATAGATAAGGTTATTATAACGTTTAGAAAATAGTATCATAATGTTATTATTAAGTATAATATAAATTTTTTTGCAATGTAAAGGCATATCTTATAATCTCATATATATATATATATATATATATATATATATATATATATATATATATATATATATATATATATATATATAGTTATTATAATACTTTTAAATGATATTATAGCATATTGCCATTATAACGAGATAGTTTTCATTATAATGTTATATGATTATTAATTGGTTAATAGTGTTTATAATATCGTAATGTCTATAATGGTCGAGTAGTACGATAGTTTTCCGTAGTATCATATGATATATAATACATATATAGATATAATATAATAGTTTTCGAATGAAAATAATGATACTATAATATATAAAATCTATTGAGTAGTCTCTTGGGAACATCCGATAAAATTGGAATGATACGAGATAAGATTAGCATGGCCCCCGCACAAGGATGACACAAATTTGTGAGAAGGACTACTTAACTCCATAAAGACACATCAAAACACATTCAAATAAAGGAATTATACTTTTAACATCCTTTTGGCGCACATGTATAATCAAGTTAAGGATATCTCTTTATTGAAACAATGCATTTAAAAAATTACTTGAGTTTTGAGTGAAAAATTAGGAGTGTGAGAAGGTTACTAGGGTTTAAGACATACATTCGATTCCAAAATTGGGTTCACCAAATGTGTACACCATGATTAATTTTTTATTAAAAAAACCAAAAAATATAGGATAAAATGGTTCATTACATGAGGCTATTATGATCTAATTAATTAACTATTAACCATACATAATCATTAAAATTGACTAATACTTGCAACAATGATATATATATATATATATATATATATATATATTAATAATTCAAATAAAAAATAAAAACAAATACTTAGTTGTACACATGAAATAATGAAATATGGATATGCAAATAGGTGGAGTAGGGTGGTAGTAGTTTTCAAATGTTTTGTTACTGATACTAGAACTATAAAATAAATTGGGTTCGGATTATACCACTCTGAAAGTACGAATGATTGAACGATGTCCCTTCTTATGTACGGTCTTGAACCATATTACAATGATCTTCTATAAAATTTTGTGCCCTTCACTTTTATGGAAATGTCCCTTTGTATATGTAACTCCCACTAAAAAAATATTGAGAAAACCTATAGTGACTTGTAACAAATTTGAAACCATATATGATTATATTAACATCATCAAAGAATTAGATAAATAGGAGATATCATGTGTTTGGTAAGGCTAGAATACCATTAGTGTTCAACCCTTTCTAAACCAATACAAGTTCCATCCTACCAATAGTGATGTGGGATCAAGCCTTATGTAGTTCTCGTAGATGAATGTCTAAGTGTGAGTGTGATCTAAGCCAACCACTTATGAATGTCTTATTTCTCTTACAAAATATATAATGGGATAATTATACAGTTAAATATTTACCCAACATAGTACTTGTTTCATGTAGTGTGCTTTAGGTACTATACTAATCCCTTTTCCCCTTGAAACTGGTTAAAAATGTGTGAAATGAATTAACTCTTGGTATGTCATGGATCTAGGACCTTTACATGATTGTAAATGGAGGAATTTTTAATTTTTAATTAGTTGAGTGCATCATACATGTAATATCAAGCTCTGTAACTGATTTAAAGATGATTTATAGAGATATATGAGATCCTTAAGTCTCTCTTGGAGTTATTTTTGACATCATATCATTTAAGAGTATCGGGTGAGTAATAAATTGATATTGAATTGCTTATATAGTCTTCTATAGATAAATTATTATGACAAGGACAACCCTAGGAAAATGATACCAAAAGTAAAGGATATTCAAATTCAAATCAATGTCAAAATATGAGAAAGGGTAGGACCATAAAAGTCTAATAGGAAATACAACATATCATAACCAAATGCTGACCTTAGGCAGAGCAAGCATGTGATGTAAAATAGAAAGTTTTGAAATGATGCACATATATGATTTATATATGTGAATAATTAACATTTCCTATTTTTTTGAAAAAGTAGAGTATGGAGACAAGAAAATCAAAAAATAATTAGGGATATTTATGATTGGACATAGAATTTGGAAATTTTTCTTAACAAGGGATCATGACAAAACTTGTCATTTTAAAAGGATAAGTTACAAAATTTGAGTGTGCATATCATTATATGAATAAATCTTGTCAATGGGTTATATTGCTATTGAGTTCAATTATATGTTATTACATTCCTATTTTCATGTTTTCCATATGTGATTATGATGGTTGTATGGTCTAATGTGGTTTTTCATTGATCACCCTTGAGATATACATCATTTGGTATTACGAAAGGTTGTGTTTCCTTGTGAGTGGTGACATAATAGGTGATTTTTCATTTTTCACATTTGTGAGTGTGGGTAGAAAATAATTATGGACAAATTCTAGTGGGTAACTTTTTAGGAGAATATGTAAGGGTTACAAAACAATAATTGGTGTTTTTCTACTTTTGAAAGAGTCGGTAGGAAATTGTTACAAACATATTCTATAAATGAAATTATTGGGTAGAAGGAATGTTGTTAAAAGGTAATGGCTAAGAATAGGTTCCATAACCCTCATGACAACAACCAATCTACTCCAAGATTTGGTAGAGGGTGTGGCCATAATATCTTGGGAGGCTAGGGGGTAATGGTTTCAATTGGATCTAATCTAGCGACCTTAGAAATAACTACTTCTGCTCTATTGACCCAACTCATTGGCAAGGTGATGAAATATATCATGGAAAAGGTGATGAAAGAGGGAGATTCATGTTTCTAATCTGTAAACAATACCATTATTTAGTATGACCATCATTGGTCCAAGTGGTGCTTTGGTCCATTTGCATGGTGGTTTGGGAGGTGATACCACATTTAAGGATGGTGTCTCAACATGGGGAAAATAACAGATCCCTTCCCAAGGAATTCCATGACAATTCAATGACATACCTACCAAGGATTTACCCCCTACTCAGGGAATATTTTAAGGTATCTCTACAGGGAAAGGTAATAGGAATAGGGGATTGATGACTCCATAGTATTATAAGCCCGTGGCTTATGGAAAATATACCTTGTTGGTGCTAAAAATAGTCTCACCCCATTTTTCCTTTTAAAATATATCGATTTATGTCCTTTGTCACTTTCTTTGTCCCCGTGTTGTGTTTGTTAATCTTTGTTACCACTTTTAATTTATTCCTAGGTCGTAGATCATTTATGGGTCCCTGGTTTTGTCTTTGTTTCTTTGTTCCTCTGGAAAGGTCTGTAATTTGGGTCTCCCATTCTGTGTTCATCTAAAAACTCGGTATCTCCCATGTTTTCTGTTCTCCATGGTCGGGATTTTTTTCCTTATTGTTTATGCCCTAAATACTTGAAGAAAAATGAATGGATGTATCTCTAAGGAACGTATTTGATCCTTGTACCTTTCTAAATTCTTTTTCCTTGGAGAAATTTTCATTTTTGGGCTCGAATGATCATTTTTCTATATTTTATAGTTTGACAGGCATTTCTCCTAGTCAAATTTGCATCCTTGCATCAACAGGAATGTGGCCTCTTTTGGTTGGATGTGGCTCAGTTGGGTACTTCAAAATTTCTATGAATTGCCTCAACTTAAAATGTGTCCATGTGGAGGAACAATGCTCGTTTGAAGATCTACTTTTGGTTTGGCCTTGGAGTAGCACCGAGAGGACACGTGGAGGTTTCACTACTTTTCCCAGACTTAGATAAATTTAATGCAACTAAAATAGTTTGACAAAGAACAAGGACATGTGGCAATCCCGTGCTCACTCGAAGTGTTTTAAAGAAGCGTCAGGAGGACACTTGGATGCCTCCGCTCACTTTGCATTTTTCTTGGACTTTTCAATGGCCAAAGGAGATTGCCTTGGAGCATGACACTTGGCGCCTGTTGGTCTAAAAATCTATCGGTGGGTAGATCTATGGATAGATAGGCCAACAGTGTGTAGGGCATAGCCCCTCTTTGAGACAACAAAGCAAAACTGGTTTATTGTTATTCTACCAGCAAGAATCTATGCAAGTCTTATAGTATTCTGCCTTCAAGGGGGTTTGGGATCTCATCCGGTGGAGTTAGTTTCGACGAAGAATAGAAAGGGATGAAGGAGGGAATAGAAGAAAGATGGATCTAAAGGGAGAAAAGAAATGAATTCCAAAGTAGAAAGGTCAAAGGGTTTATGTTTTGGGCCAATAGTAAACAGAGCCAAACTTACTCGCATAAACAAAAAAAGCAATATTTTTTAAAAAATGAAAAAATAATAGGTGAATCTAGTATGATAAGCATGTAGATCAAACTTAAGAAAGATCTAACACATAACACAAGAATTCAACACAAAGTCTCAATTTTTGTATTAATAAGTTGTTCTGTTACAAGAAAGCTCAAAGTCTTTCTCTCCTCACTTCTATTTTTCATACAAATTTGCTCACACGGAATACAACAAGCATTCCAATATTTATAGAAGGAGAAGGAGAAAGAAGACAAAAAGGAGCCAATAACTATTTACAAAATATCTACAAAATATTTAAAAGTCAAAAGTTGACTTTGGGGCAATTTTGTGGATAACAACATCTCATGATACAACATGTAACATCCTCATTTTATACATTAGAACAAGTCAAATTTTTTATTTTTTATTTTTGATAAATGCTTCCTAGTTCTAAATACATAATTTAGAACTCACAAATCAAATAACCATTCTTATACAGATAACCATAAGCAACAGAATGACTCTGAGTACCTCCGATCTATTCATTCCATGACTCAAAGCAATCTACCGATCTATTCATGAGTAATAAGAGTTAGCGTTTTTATTTAACACATCACTCTTGCGGTTCTCTTCCCTATTCTGGGATTCAAAATGCTCTGTCCAAGGAACCTAACTGAATAATTGTTACCATTATTCATCGGCATCTCATCCCTTAGACCAGGGTGACTCAGACAACACAATCGAGCTTGCGATACTTTGGCCAAAGATTTGAAACATACTGCTTATGTCTCGTATTCCTTAACGGCATACTCGTCAATCTAGAATACGTCCTTCACCCCATTCTTATGTTATATAGAATGTCTTATACCGACTTCTGTCAGTCCTTCTTATCCCAAGTTATTCACTCGGAAATGGATTAGTAAGGTGACAATGTTATATGGATGCACTCGAGGACTAGGGATAAGATGACATACTGGGTCAACCCCAGTTGAACCAGTGTGTCAAGATACCCCGAGTCTCCTAGGCAGCCATATAATGTGACCACATTCCTAATCGGTCCCAGAGTAACTTGTTCAAGTTAAAGGTGTAAATCTTAATGATCAATGCAAAGGGTGTCGTCATAAGTCACCTGCATTGTTGTATCTTTGAGAAGATCCTAATCTTCTCGAAGGTACAACCCTGTAGTTGACTTGTGCCGTCAACCTTTAAATCCACCTCGAAAAGGTCTACTTATTAATAAGCGTTATGCACATTGAGTTTAAATTATATTAACAGACGTTCCCCTAAGGTTAGCCTTTCCCGATCCCTGGGTTCCTCACCTTAGAATGACCTTTCTTAATAAAACCCTTTGCACATAGATGTCTTTAAGACTAAGGTCCCATCAAGGAGTTCATAGAATTTACTTAATTCTATATCAATGAAATTGGACAATAACCCAAAATCTTCACATGAGATTGCCATCTGAACCCTATTTAGGTTTAATTCAGTTCTCAAATTGAATTTATATCTTACCTATAAGTATCGAGATATAGTGATTAAGATTCCAATTACACGTTGTCCTGGTTTAATCAAGACTAGGAATTAATAATTTAATTCAGCTTGTTTAGCGTTCTGCTTAGGTTTATTTTAACCCTAGTTTCCAGTAAGACAGTGATCCATATTTCAATTTAGCTTTAGATAGAACACACTAGAATTGCTAAACAATCATAAGTAATCAGTCACATATTCTTGCAAGCTTACATTGATAATCACAAAAGTCTCCAATATAAACAATAATAACAATGCTCTTTAGATCATTTGAACCGAAGAAGGTCAAACTATCAAGATACAGATGCAAACATATAAGTATCAGTTATCTATTTCATTTCCTTCAGAACTAATCAAATACATTTTATGCATTCAGCATACTTGATACAATGCTCAATGGAAAAAGAACATCTTTCCTCATATAGTACATTTAGAAAATTAAGCTGTAATTCAACATAAAATCAAATTTAAACAATCTGATCATCCTATCAGATTTGCATGCTTTTACCACTTACGACATCCATTTGCAAAAATTGTCAACATGGGTCAGTTCGATGAACTGAGCATGATAAGCACTAACTCTTAAAACAATTGCAATCCATCAATTGTTTTCATTAAACAACCTGTTTAAATGAGATCAAATCACCAAACAAGTAAACATATTTCAGATTATGCTTTTGTAAAACAACATGACTATAAACGCGTAGCTCATATTATAGTCACTAAATAGTCTCAGATACTTTTCAATTATTTCATCAAAACGTTAGTGACCAAGAAGACAAGTGCATCTAACCAGCTATCCATCTGAATCCCAAGGACAACAACATCAGACGGATTATATATTCAACATAATAAATAAATAACCTTTCATGATTCCATCAGCATGATAGAACAATTCCAAAAGTTAGATAAATAACTATATCAACCTATACTTTATAATGAGAAGAGAAATAAACGAATCATACATATTTCCTTCAGAACTAGCTCATGACTGTACCGTCTTTCCAAGAGCAAGGAATTCACCTTAAACACATGCAAATAAATCAGACGAGACCATCAAAAGCACCACAGATTTGTTAAAGATCAAATATAACAACCTACTGTAGTTATCCAGCAGTACAGTAGCTCTCACGCTAAACAGTGATGACCCTCTACCAACAGACTCCACAAGACCTTCCACATGAAGCGGCAAACAAGAAGATATTCACCACATCACTGTCGAGGTGCAGTCGACGGCTCTAAGTTCAGTCAAGCTCAAGGCAGGATTGTCATGCTACAGAATACATAAACACGACTACAATCCCTCATATCAACCTACAGCCCCCTTCTAGTCCCTAATAAACACTGCAAGGCTTTCGGACCCAAGGTCGAAATCAAAGAGCTTCAATTTAATCAAAGTCAACAATAAACTCCTTGACATTAAGCAATTGATGTTTCCCTAAGACTATGCTGAGACAATCACACAGAATTCCTGCAACATGCACAACCTTATCTAACTGGAATAATCAGAAAGGAAACATGACATATCGTATTCTCATCTGGACGCATTCAGGATTTGAAGTGTGGTATTCACAACCCACTTTTACAGAGCCAAGTTACATGATATCTAACTATACTCAAGGAATCCAATAGTGCCAAAAACAACAAGTGTACCAATCAGGTTAAATAGAGGCAGATACTATAGTTACCTATCAAGGATTTAACTGAACCCGAGTAACAGTATACAAGATAAATAATAATTAATGATTCCCAACTGTGCAACAATGGTAAACATTCAAAATCAAGCTTATACAAAAGCTAATTACTGATTTCATGACAAAGAATCCAACTGAGCCTCTTCCATATTTTCACACAAGCTTACGCAGAAGGAAACGTAAGTACACTCAAGAGTCTGTACCAAAAATTCATTACAAAATAACATAGGTCGTATACCTGTTACTCCTTCAGGACTCCAACAAAATCAAATTACCAATACTCAAATATATATGTATATATAGCTTCAACAGTGGTCCATAATACACGAATCATTCAATGGATTCCACAGAGTCGTTTCGAATACAATATATATATATATTGCATACTATCAACGGGTTGCATCCCATAACCACAATGCAAGGGAAAAACAACTTCAACAAGGTCGCAATGAAACACTGTAACACAACAAGTTATCCATTCACAAATAACTTTAAAAATCAAGCGAAACCCAACAAGATTCAGTAACCACTACCTTAATAACCTCGACAGAAGTTACAAAGAAGTCCAATTAAACTGAACAAAATGTCCATCAGTATTCTTTCCAACGAGTAACAACAACAAGCATCAACAGTAAGCGTTAACAACAAGTTTCGACAGTAAACATTGACAACAAGTATCAACAGTAGCCTGTTCCCATCAAGAGAACAATTCATGGGCTCTCACAGAGCAAGCCCAGTACACATTCTTGCATATATATTCACAAATTAAAGCTGGAATGCAAAACACCAAGAAATATTGCAACAGTTTGAAAAATAAAATACACCCATCAAGGTTTAAATTGAAAAATCGAACCAGCAAGATGATACAGTGACAAAATCACACAAGGCTACCATATAATTCATCTAATTCCAAAAATCATCTGAACATAGTTGTTCTAATGAAATCATTTGAAAGAGAGCAAGATTTTTAAAGGTTAGGGCCTAACATGCCTGGTTATTTGCTTAAAATTTCGAAGCAGACCAATGAAAGAGCTCGAACCTTCTCCTCCTTTTCCAAGTTAGAGCCACCAACAAAAATTTGCTATTTCCATGACTTATATATTTTCCTTGCCAGAGGAAAGAGCTAGTTACGCTCATACTTGCCATGTAACTCCAAGAAGACTCGGGTGTGAAGAACCAAAGTGAATGATTAAAAGGAAAACGGAGCGCATGCAAAACCCAATAAACTACTAAATTTCCATTTTGCCTGCCTTCCCGTAAAACTCGAGCTCGACTACCGAGTTCCTTAATTACATTTACTTCCAATTTCCCGCTCAATCTCCACTGCCACCGACCACCATAGTTGGCGATGGACAATTGCACATCAAAGACCATTTCCAACTTTGGCGACCTGCCACGTCGGCTCTAGTTAGCCGTTTTAAAACCTCCACCAAATTACCTGTCCCTCATGCTTATCCACGCATTTAATAACATAGAAACTGCGCCCATGGTTTGCACCCTTCCAAAGGTCCCCTTCCTCCTTGTTCAATAGTTAGGTTAGTAACTTAGGTTAGGATTTAGGATAACACCTAGTCTAACCACTTTGCACATAGATACTAACTTAGAACATTAGCTCTTAGCCTAGGTCTAGGTTAGATTAATACTAATCTAACCCCTAGGTTAGGTTTAGTTTTAGGTTACTAACCTTAACAAATCCAGTTGGGTCTAATATTTCAAATGTTTAGAAAAATAACCTTCAACATACATTCATGAACAGGGTTCACTCCTGTACTGCCAATAGGCTAGTGAATTAAATGTAACTGAATTATTACCTGGTCCACGATCAAGATATTCCAGATATATTACGATATCTGGCACCAGTTCATTTAACATGATCAGCCTGAGTTATACTGGACTAGTTTATTCAATGCATCCAGACCTTGCAACCCGCTCAAGGTCTATAATTTTAATTCATCAAAAATAAACTTAAAGCACCACTTGGATCAATACCACCTGATCCAAGGCTAGGTCTTATAGATGGATAACTCCATAACTCATTCCAAAATCAGATTAAACTCGGGTGTAAAATGAAAGAAATAAAAGAGTCCAATCACATTCCAACTAGTCAAAGATCTCGTAACTGCAAAGAAGATACTGATCCATATCAAGCATGACTTCTCAATCAAAGGAACACATCCTTTTTACAAAAGAAATCACATATCAACACTTGTATGCTCGGGAGGAAGTAACAATGATTCAGTGGTGTTACACAACATGGATGATGTCATCATTTGTGCTAACACTATTTTAGATATTTTACAAAAATGGGATAAATCCTAGGAGGAAGGATCCTATTCATCATCATCCCTTGGTTGCAAAGGAGTGTCCTACTTCTGCTCAGGAGAGGAAATGTGAAATTGAGCTCGATACTCCATGAACTTGCTAACCATTGTTAGAATTTGATCTTGAGCGGGACCTTTGGTATGATCCCAAATGACTTCGCAAGTCTCTTGTTCATCTCTGAGTCTTTCTAAGAGTTTGAAGTATTCATTACCTACCTCCATCAGGTATCAAACAAAGTCGTGGCACACCAGAAGGTTGTTGATAGATTCTATATCAAAAGCGGCCTTTGACGCTAAACCTTGCGACGTGATTTCCTTAAAGAGAAAAATAGTGTCATCTACCTTCCTCAAGGCATATGATGGGGTGAGAAAACCTGGAGACATCCTTAAGATGATCTGCTCCATTTGATGCATTACATCCAAGGCTTCCTCCTTGATTTTGTCTATTTTCTCCAAGACAAACTCCATTTGGTCAACCCGATAGTCTAGAGCAACAAGGATTTTATTGGGTGCTCTCGGGTGATCGAAGATGCCAAATTTCATCAATTCATCAACTGGGTAGTCAAGCATCTTCGGAATGTCTCGTGTTACAACCTGGCATGGTCCAACTCTTCAAAGATAGGTCCTCTTATTGCTTGGATTTCTTTGTTAGCTTGATCTATATTTTGATATAGCTCTGTGAACTTTGTAATAACTTCCTCACTATCTTTGAGGATCTTCTCTCTCAGGTGGACACTTCTACACCTTGCTCGCTGATCTTGGCATACTCATTTATCTTCTCCTGACCAAGGGCTTCAACTGTTTCGGTGGCAGCTACAGGAGGTGCATTTCCCATATTTTGCAGGGTTTGGAGAAGATGTTGGTTTTGTTCTTTCAATATCCTCTTCTCTTCCTTTTCTTCTTGAAGCTTTTTGCAAAGGGAATCCATTGTGGATAAGGCCTCTCCTTGCAGGATTTCTGAGGATGTTCCCATTGTGACCTGAGTCACTGTGAAACTGTAGGAGATAGATATTTTTTCTCCTTTTTGGTATCAGGGTATGCGATATCCATAACTCTTTCACCTGAAGTGCTTTGAGAGAAGTGGTTTATAGCCTTTTTCTTCTTAGCCCCTTTAGTTGGAATAATGGAGAAGTCCATAGGTGTAATAGGGACTTTCCTCTTGAGTTGACTCAGGTGTTTGGAGATCCATTCTAGACTTAAGGGAGTGGGACTAGAGGAAGAAGAGGAAACGGGGGTGGAAGAAGGAGCAACTACAATGGACACGAGGAAATGTGTCAAGACACTTGGTGGTGGAATTGAGAAAGAAGCCAACCCTCCGATGCTCACAGGGGTAGGAGTCACTGCAGGAGAGGAAACCGTGGGGTGGAAGCGATCTGTGTTATGAGGGAATAAATGTTGGGGGATAGATCGTGAGGGAAGAGAACATGGAGGAAGAGGAAGGGGAACGGTAGTAGAGGGGAGAAAACACAACCAAAGGAGTGGTTGGTTGAGTGGCATGAGGAGGAGAAGGGGGAGTGGGAGAGGGGACAGTGGGAACCTCAACAATTTTAGTAGTGGCAACATCCTGAGTGGATGTTCCGATTGGAACACTTACCGCTTCTTCTTCTTACGGAGATATCGGAGCTTACTACTGTTCTTCAAAGCAACAAAAGGAGGACTCTCAGGAGCTTCCTCTTGAGTAGTGCTTGTCTCTCCCTCTTTATCTTTTCCCTTGCCTTTAGGAAATTACTTTGGCTTGGTGGGTGCATTACCTAAGGGAGATGTGGTAAAGTCTACTCCAAGGTAGATGAGACTATTTTTCTTGCACCAATGTTCAGTGCACTATAGAGTTCCTTTGGCCCTTTCCTCAATAGTCTGAGGTACCTTGGTTCTATCAATCTCAGAAAATGGCCAATTATCCTCGTCCTTGTTTAGATAAAATTTATCAACTTCTTGATCAGTTGCTTGGAAACCTTTCGGGACGATGGCCACACCATATTGAATGATCTCTGTTAGGGCCAATCGGGAGTGATCCTTTCGTCTGAGCTCAAATTCATTAAACAGATCAATGTAGATATCTTTGATCTAAGGGATGTGAATCAGATCGAGCTTTTCCCTTGGAAGGAAATCATGAGGATCAAAGGTTGGCCTTGCCGGGAAATTATGCTTTAAGTTGAGTAATTTGAGTTTTGCAAACATTTCCCAAGATTTTCTCTATGAAGTGTAGGTGTACCTACCCACTGTGAGGGGGAATGGAGTTCCACCCTTCTCTTTTTTCAAACACCTCTCATGGTATGTGATAAGTTTTCTGACTGACTCCAAAGTAGGATCAGCTTGGGTCCCCCATACCTTGGCGGTTTGGTGGGCTCTCCCAAGAAGTTAGTAGCTCTGAGATAGGTGAAAGTGGGGAATTACGTGAATAATGCTCCCCACTTCTCTGTGGTAGTTACCACACTTTTGGTCATTCGACCGTGAGTCATATTAGGCCTCAAGAGGCAGATGACACCATAGAAGAAGGCATCATTGATTTTTTTGAATTGGGCTATACTATTTTCCAGTCTTAACTCTTGATAATACTCATATATTCTGACTTGGGGCCATACCCCACATCGATTCAATGTTGGGTAGTCCCTTTCGGAGGCAGTAGCGTATACCACATAGGAGTTCATATAGAACCTCCCAGTTGTTGAAATTTTTTGAAGCTACTCGGAGATTGTGTTGCTGATAATCTCCGCCCATTCAAAACGTTGATCAGGAACATTTTTACTCATTGTTTCTAAATATCTAAGCATCCACTTGTGAAAGTAATGGGCATCGGGAATCCCAAACACCCTGCTCAAGAAGGTGATGGTGTCACTCAGCTCTTCTGAAAAGTCACTGCGATGAATGACTTGTGGCCACCTGCTTACCACCTTCTTGTTTTTGAGGTACACCTCATTCATCAGTTGCATGCATTTGTCTTCATTTTCATTCCATGTCTTCAAGCAATCATCTTGGCTTACTACTACAAAATTATGGTGGTGGGGGATACCCAACATAATCTCAAAATTTCAGGAAGCGAGGTTGATTATTACCTCACCCTTCTCATTTTCAACACATCTTGTGTCCTTATTATAACAACGGCCCACCAACATCATGAACTCGTTGTTGATTGTGCTCACAGGAATCCTCGCAAGAAAGCGCGAGACCACTACCAACCAGCTTATCCATCCATGGGCTTCTCATGACCTTCTTGGTTTGGGACCATAAGTCCTCTATGTCAATATGAATAAGTTCTAAATCCTTGATATATAGGTCACACTGTAAGGGATTCAGAATCCTAACCCTTTTGTATTTGTATTTCATTAATTCTTCCGTTTGCTGGCTTTATCCTTATACTTAGTTGGATTATTACTCAATGAAGACATGTGTGAATCTGATTTCAGCTATTGATCTGCAACAAGAATTAGAGAAATCCATCGTAGAAGAACCATGTTAGCTGTTAAGTCATCCATCAAATCTTACAGAATGAAAAGTTAGCAATTTATGAGTCTCTAGGCGTAAGGTGCAGCTCTACTACATGCTATAAGGTATTAGAAAAGAAAGGAAATCTTTGGGAATGTGTTGCATTGAAGGAAACATCACCAAAAAGGGACACATGGCATGGAAAGACTACACATAACATTCAGATGTTGGTGTCAATGGATGTGTGCTGCGCCATGTGAAGGGTTTTAACTAGGTGCATATTTATTCGGTGTAGCAAGGTCTCAGGGTGCACCATTGGCATAGATGTGGTATATGTTGCAAAATATTATAATGCGCCAAGGATTTAAGCTTCATGCAGTGTGGGAAGAGCCTGCACAACATGCATTTGTTGTTGTAGTTGTATGTGCGCTTGTGCCTGCACTTGTGCTTTAGGAATTTATAAGGCACGGGAAAGCTAATGTTGCATGTGGGGATAGTGCACCTATGGTGCAACTGTGTTTGGTGTAACAATGACAAAGCCTGCAGCTGAAGGAAAAATAGTGGGCTTGATTGCAAAGACTTTATAATTTTCACTGCCTTTGCTTGTGGTTTTAAACGGTTAGGAGGGAAAACCTTAGCATAGCAGGGACAAAAGAGTTGAGTAGTTTTGAGGTAGGAACTTCCAGTTTTACAGATCTGGAAGGTGGATGGAGAACGGTTTGAAGTGGGTTTTATTTTGCAAAATGGGTTGGAGTTGCATTACCTTCTTAGGTTCATTGTTGTTTTTAATAACACAAACCACCAAAACAAACAAAGAAACCACAAAAAATCCACAAGAAGGGCAAGGGCCACTTACCAGGAATATATATAAGATAGAGGAAATGATGTGGGGTCCATGAATGTGATGAAAAGCAACACAGGGGGCTGACAGAAACACTAAAAAGTGTAGAAGAATAACTTTTCACACTTTTTCAATCATGAAAATGATAGGTTAGATGCGCCTATATATAACAAAAGGTGCAATAATTGCGCCACCAACTTTTCTAAGGTGCACAAAAATGGATACTGACACGAAGGGATTTACACCCTAGGTGCAACTTTGGGAGTTTCAACACTGCATTTTCAGTGCCTTGGCACACCATAGGGAGTCACAACATTTTGAATGTTAACAAGATGGTGCATGCGCCTTGGCACAACCTTGGGGAGGTGCAACATTAGGAGGAACAACATCTAGAGTGTTGAAACTCCAAACAATGTGCCAAAGGAAAGGAGGGGCATAATTTTGGTTGATGTAACGTGAATAAAAAT
Organism: Taxus wallichiana var. yunnanensis; assembly: GCA_018340775.1. NCBI lineage: Eukaryota > Viridiplantae > Streptophyta > Pinopsida > Cupressales > Taxaceae > Taxus > Taxus wallichiana. The sequence continues at coordinate 86,106,747 of CM031242.1, read as the reverse complement.
TACGCCTAACCCAAAAAGGATTAAAATGACCAAGTTCTAGAAACTAGATTTTTGGAAAGGGATTTTATGCCATTCCAAATGCTAAGAGACCTCAACAGGGGACCAAAATAGAAATTTTGGTATGGTTACCTACAAAATTGCCCTTGTCAATTTTACGGGATAACAACTGGCTCTTTTTGGGGACTAACTTTGAGTGAAGCTTAAGGGTAGAGAATCCCATATCAACATGTGCCTATCCATTGGGCTTGGGGTAAAAACAATGGTGATGAAAAAGGAAAACACAACCAAAAACAAACACATGACAAAAACAAACACAGAACTAAAGCAAACTGTACAAAGAAGAGAGCAAGGTCTACTTCCTAAATATTTTGAGATGTTGCCCGCTATAGGGAAGTGGGAGATTAGTTCCGTCCAGATATGAGAGATAGAAGCTATTCTCTTCATTGAGCTACTTGATCTTGAAAGGCCCTCTCCAAAGAGAGTCAAATTTCCCATGCATGCCCTTTGGCTCTCTTCACTTATCCCACAAAAGGAAGAGATCTCCCACCTAGAAATTCCTCTACTTAGCCTTTTTATCAAATAGTCTCTTCACTTGATCATGATGTTCAGTGATCCTGTCAACCACCCTTACTCTCCTTTCTTCAAGTTCCGTTAGATACATGATCCTCTCTTCAAGAGAATTGGAAAGTCTCATCCTTGATCGCTCTTACCAAGTGTAGAGCAGGGAGTTCCACAGAAATGGGGAGCTCAACATTGATTCCATATAGCACTTGGAAAGGTGACATACCGATAGATCTCTTCAGAGTAATACAGTCTACCCATAAAGAATCATATAATGACTTGTGCCAAGACCGCTGATTCTCATTGAATAGCTTCCATATGATGGTTACTAGGTTCTTATTACTGGATTCTACCTGACCATTTCCTCGGGGTAATAATCTAAGGCATGGGCCAAGGTTATCTCGTATTCATAGCAAAAATTAATAACTTCCCATGAGGAGAAGTTGGAAGCATTATCAGCAACGATCTTGTGTGGGATGCCAAACCTCACAATGATATTTTCTTTGATGAAGTTGCAAACAACTTCAGAGGTGGCATTCTTAATAGGTATGGCCTCCACCCATTTGGTGAAGTAATCTATTGTTGTTAGGACATAACTATGTCTGGCACTTGATTGGGGATGTAGTGCTCCGATGAAGTCAATTCCCCATTTCTTGAATGGTTTGTCAATAATGACGGGCCTGAGGGGAAAAGCAGCCAATTTTGGTTTGCCAACAAACTGTTGGCAAAGCTCACATTTTGCTACCTGTGGTTGTATCTTGAAATAGTGTTGGCCAGTAATACCTAGCCCAAATGATCTTATGTGCTATCATGGACAAGGAGAAATGACCACCGCAGCTGATTCATGAAAACCTTTAAGCAATTTTATCTGTTATGGTTTGTCAATGCATCACAAGAAGATGCCATCAATATTGCGCTTGTATAAACCGTCATCCCATATGACATATCTAGCTGCCCTGAGCTTTACAGTCCACTTTTCCTTTGAATTTAGATGAGCTGGGCACTCACCATAAGTGAGAAAGAAAGCGATGTCCAAATACCATTTGTCACTAGTTGTAACGAATAGAACCATAGGTAGAGAATCGCTTTCTCCGGTGGCCTTGCGCTTTATCAATACAATCATATTTCTCTTTAGGGAACTCTCAAACATTGTTTTCAGCCATAAGCTGACATAGGCCCTTGCCTCTTACCAGCTTGGTTGGTTTTATGTCTAGATCATACTCTCGGACCTTTGTGATCCAATTCCCTCGTAATCTTCCTAACTCTTGTTGAGTTAGGATAGACTTAACTGTCGTGTCAGGAACCAACACTACCGTATGAGAGTTTAGGATGTAGTACCGAAAGTTCTTGACTGCTTTGACAATGGTGAAGGCATGCTTTTCTAACTGAGACATCTTCAATTCATGGAGTTTGAGAGGAGAGCTCATGAATGTGATGGGAGATTCAACATCTTCAGAGTTCTTTTGCATTAAGATGGCTGATACAGTATGTGCTGATGCATAACTGTACATGATAAAATCCTTGGAGAAGTTGGGGCATACCAGGACGGGTGCATGAGCAACAGAGGATTTTATGTCCTCGAATGATGCCTTTCCTTCTTTGCTCCACTAGAAATTTTGTGACCCTTTCATCATATTCGATATGTGACGAATCTTTTCAGCGAAGTCGGGAACAAATCATCTGAGAAAATTCACTTTTTCGAAGGAGTGAACACCAATCTTGCTTGTGGGAAATGTAAGGCTTTGAATAACCTTAACCCTTTCGAAATCTATCTTTTTTCCTTCCTTACTGACAATGTTTCCCAACAAATTTCCTTTAATGACCTCAAAATAGACTTTTTTAGATTTAGGGAAATCCTGTGTTCTCGGCATCTAATCAATACTTTCTCCAAATGATCACAATGATCACTTCACTTTTTAGAGAACATAGTTAAGTCATCTAGATAAACTACGATGACCTTTCCCATCATACCTTTGAATGTGAAGTCCATCACTCACTGAAAGGTGGCACTAAGCATTGGTCAAGCCAAAAGGCATCCTGCTGTAGGCGAATGTGCCCTAGGGAGTAGTGAATGTTGTTTTGAATTGGTCTTCAGGTGAGACCTCAATTTGATTATAGCCTGAAAAACCATCAAGCATGGACAACATCTCTGAACCGGTTACTACTTGTAGAACTTGATCCATTATGGGTAGCGGGTAATTGTCCTTCAAGGATGCCTAATTCAGATTGTGAAAATCTATGCATATGCATATCTCACCATTCTTCTTTCATACTGGTACGATGTTTGTGACCCAGGTACTATGATGGATAGGAAAGATAATCCTCGACATCTAGCATCTTTTGTATTTCTACCTAGATGGTACCGAGATCTTAGGATTATAGTGCCTCTGTTTCTAGCGAAAGGGTTTGACATCATCTTTTAATAGGATGTCATGCTGAACGTCCTTAGGCTTGAAAGACTTTAGATCAGCATAAGACCATGCCAATACGTCCATATATTTCTTTAGAAATTTGACAAACTTCCACTTTTCTTCGGGTGTACAACATTTCCTAATGTTCACAAACTGTGGATGTTCCACAGTACCTAGGTTGACCGATTCGGTCTCTGGAGAGGAGTTAGGATCATCTTGTCACTTCTTCTTGACAAAACGATCATGTTTGTCAAACAATCGTTCCAGAGAGACTAAACCCTTTGGAATTTTATTTCCCTTGAGCTGGCATATGCCATCACCTTCTTTTGATTTGTTCACTTGACCAGGGACTGATTCATGGCATACAGTAGTAGATCCTTCAAAATGAAGCTCATTGAAATTTTTTGCTTTCTCTAGAAAGGAAATAAGCTAATTGTCATCGTTGAATACCTGCCAGTGCTGAGAATTGTCTGGCACGCTTGGGTGGAAGACTACCTCAATGGTATATGTGTCTATTTTCAACCCTGGGTGAGGGAGCATAAGGGATGCAGAGATGGCCAATGAATCGGCCATGTCATTCGAGCTCTTGGAATGGATTTTATCGAGAAAGCATCAAATTCCTCAATGTTGTCCCATACTGCATTGCGGTAGTGCCTGAGTCTATCATTTTTCACTTGGTACACCCCTTTTACCTAGTTGATGATTAGTTCGGCACACCTTGTACTTTTAGGTTCTTGATTCCTCTTTCTTTTGCAGCTTGCATACCAAGTAACAAAGATTCATACTTAGTAGTATTGTTTGTATTAAAAACTTACAATTTGAAAGAAAGGGGAAAATCTCCTCTTCAGGAGATATTAGGACAGCTCCAATGCCACATCCACTTGTTGCACAACTGCCATCAAACTGCAGTTTCCATATCTTGTTAAGGTCCTTCTCCTAAATGAGAATGTCCATTTTATCGGACTCATTGGATAAGAAGTAGTTCCCCATCCCTGATGATTTGAAGAGGATTTCGGCTTTGGGGTCGTCAAAATTTGTGACCAATTACTTCTTTTTGATTCAAGCTCCAATGTCTGCATAACACCCTTGACGGGGATTCTAGCTTTGGACCAGTCCATATGAATCTCTCCACTAAATTCTCTGTAAAATTTTCTCCCTAGTAGAATTCCATATGCTGTTGGGATATCAGCAATGACGATGGTCATTTTTACCCTTTTCTCTGGGAACGTTGCAAATGCAAACTGTGCATCTTTGATCTGACCAATCAATGGAACCTATTTGATTTCTATGGAGTAACATCTGCCGAAAGGCTTGGTAAGAGTGAGGCCCAAAGCATGGGAAACCTTTGCTAGCATGACATTATTGGAAGCCCCAGAATCAATTATGCAGTTTCTTAGCTTGTGACCATTGATTAGGAGGGAGAGATAAAAAGGTTCAATTTTTCCTGACGTAGAAGTCGAGGCAACATTTATGTGAGATGCAGGAGTGGAAAGGATTCCTTTTGGGGAGACAGGAGAGGGGATGGCAGCTTGGCTTTGGATATATTCGGTCAATCTTACAAGCTGCTCAAGGTTAGACTGAAGATACTCAGCTTCAGACATTTGAATCTTGGTCTTTTTAGCATGATTGATTATGTTGAATGCGACCAAGGGTTACGTTGACGAAGGAATGAGTCCCTCATTTCGCAATGGTAGGGTAGGATTACTGGTCTTTATGGAAACAGAAGAAGGCTGATTTAGAGGAGAGATGGGAGGAAAATATTTCTTTGTAAAAGGCTTAATAGGAGGTTGAGCAGGAAGAGGATTACCTCTTTTAGCAATTATTGGAGGCATGTTTGACACAACCTTCTCTTTTTGTATCTGGCAGCAACTTCTGCTTCTTTTCCTTGGGAGCAGTGAAAACAACATATGACTATCTGCTTGCATACCCTTAGGTACCCTCTTCTTCATCAGATTCCTCATCTTCAAATTCCATATACCGATTGTAGAGTTGCCAGCCGGTTCACCGACATCTTGATCATCTCCACCTTGCGATGAAGGTTCTTCATAAATTTTCTCCTCTTCTTCGATCTCAACCAAGGCATTAACCAGGAGGGACCTCAAGTGCCAACCATTGAGCAGCTATAGGAAAATGTATCCTTTGTGGGGCATTGTTGCGAGTGAAGTTTCTCTGTGGGATATCCCGGTATGGAGTGGAGGAAGAAGCTTGAGATAATTACTTTTTAATGCAAGTAAGTCATTTACAATCTTTTGGAATGCCGGATCCGCTGAAGTGGCTTGAGGAGTTGAAGTCTTAGGCTTGGGCAACTCTCTTTTTAACTCACCAGAGATAAGAAAATTATCTTCTATCCAAATGGCCACAGCTTGAGTGAGAATGAGGATGGTGATTTGTTCTTGTAAAAGTAATAAACTTACTCTTGAGCTCATGGCATTCACAAAGAAACACTTTTGATTTTCTGGTGTGGGCAACATGGCAGGCAACACATGGTTAATCGTGAATTGAAACAGGTGATAAAATCATGCATGGTTTCATTGGCCTCCTTCTTTAAGTGAGTGATCTTTGATAGTAACGCAAATACATCTTCTGAAGGCTTATACCTATCTTCAAATGCAGTTCGTAATGTGGCCCAACTGGTGATAGATCCGGTGACAAATGTTGGAACCACTTTGCTGCAGGTCCTTGCAAGGTCTCTAGAAAGAGGCATACCGACACATCTTCATGGGTCACATCTAGGATGCTACATGACATAATGAATGTAGATATATGTGAATCCATGCTTTGGTTTCCACTCCCATCAAATCTTGGGAAATTCTTACAGTTTCCATGAGGGAGTGCGTGAACTGGATGTAGTAATGCAAGAGGGCCCATAAGCGTTTCCCATGGTACTTGTAACACCCTGAACTGTTGTTACTTCCTCCTAAGCATACAAGTGTTGATATGTGATTTCTTTGTAAAAAGGATGTGTTCCTTTGATTGAGAAGTCATGCTTGATATGTACTGTATCTTCTTTGCAGATTGCAGATCTTTGACTGAGTCGGAATATGATTGGACTCTTTTATTTCTTTCATTTTACGCCTGAGTTTAATCTGATCTCGGAATGAATTATGGAGTTATCCATCTATAAGACCTAGCCTTGGATCAGTGGAATTGATCCAAGTGGTGCTTTAAGTTATTCGTGATGAATTAAAAATTATAAACCTTTCACAGGTTGCAAGGTCTGAATTCGTTGAATAAAGCCAATCCCGAGTCTAACTCAGGCTGAGCGTGTTAAATGAATTGGTTCCCGATATCGTAGTATCAGGAAGGTCTTAATCATGGACCAGGTAATAAATTCTGATACATTTAATTCCATAGCCATTTGGCAGTGCAGGAGTGAACCCTGTTCGTGAATGTATGATTAGGTTCTTTTCTGAGCATATGAAATGTTAGACCTAACTGGAATTATTAATGTTAGTAACCTAAAACTAAACTTAACCTAGGGGTTAGATTAGTGTTAATCTAACCTAGACCTAGGCTAAGAGCTAATGCTCTAAGTTAGTATCTATGTTCTAAGAGGTTAGCCTAGGTGTTATCCTAAATCCTAACCTAAGTTACTAACCTAACTATTGAGCAAGGATTAAAGGGGACCTATGGAGGGGTGCGAACCATGGGCGGAAGTTTCTATGTTATTAAATGCATGGATAAGCTTGAGAGACAGGTAATTTGGTGGAGGTTTTAAAACAGCTAACTTGAGCCGACGTGGCAGGTCGCCAAAGTTGGAAATGGTCTTTGAATTTCATTTGTCTATCGCCAACTATGGCGGTCGGTGGCAGTGGAGTTTGAGCGGGAAACTGGGAATTAATGCAATCAATGAACTCGGTAGTCAAGCTCAGATTTCATGGAAAGGCAGGCAAAATGGAAAGTTAATGGTTTGTTTAGTTTTGCATGCGCTCCGGTTTTCCTTCTGTCTATTCACTGGTTCTTCGCACCAGTCTTCTTGGTGTTGCATGGCAAGTATGAGCGTAACTAGCTCTTTCCTCTGGCAAGGAAAATATATAAGTCATGGAAATAGCAAAATTTTGTTGGTGGCTCTAACTTGGAAAAGGAAGAGAAGGATCGAGCTCTTTCAGTGGTCTGCTTCGGAATTTTGAGCAAATATCCAGGCATGTTAGGCCCTAACCTTTAAAAATCTTGCTGTCTTTCAAGTGATTTCATTAGAACAACTCTGTTCAGATGATTTTTGGAATTGGTTGGTTTCTATGGTAGTCTTGTGTGATTTTTGGCACTGTATCTTCATGCTGGTTCGGTTTTTCAATTTAACCCTTGATGGGTGTTTATTGTATTTCGAACTGTTGCTATATTTCCTTGTGTTTTGCATTCCGGCTTTAAGTTTGCGAAATATATGAAATGAATGTATGCTAGGCCTGCTCTGTGAGAACCCATGAATTGTTCTCGTGATGGGTACAGGCTACTGTGATGCTTGTTGATTTACACTTGTCGTCGATGCTTGTTGTTTATACTCGTCGGAAGGGATACTGCTGGACATTTGTTTGATTGTTCAGTTTATTGAACTTTTTGTAAGCTCTGTCGTGGTTATTATTGGTGGTGGTTATTGATTCTTGTGGGTTTCGTTTTGTCATTTAAAGTTATTTGTGAATAAATAACTTGTTGTGTAACTGTATCTCATTGCGATCCTGTTGAAGTTGTTTTTCCTTTTCGTTGTGGTTATGGGATTCAACCCGTGACAGTATGCAATTTGGATATATGTATTTTTTGTATTTGAAACGACTCTGTAGAGTCCATTGAATGATTCGTGTACTATGGACCACTGTGGAAGCTATATATACTTGAATATTGGTAATTTGATTTGACAGAGTCTGGAAGGAGTAACAGGTAATGCGACTTCTGTTATTTTGTAATGAATACCTTCGTTTTACAAGGAATTGTGGTTCAGACTCAGTTGGGTACTTATTATGTTTCCACTATGTAAGCTTGAGCGAATATTGTTATACGGGCTCAGTTGGATTCCTTGTTACAAAATTGTAATTTAGCTTTTGTATAAGCCTGATTTTGAATGCTTGCCATTGTTGGCACGGATGGAATCATTAACTATTATTTATCTTGTATATTGTTGTTTAGACTCAGTTGAATTCTTGATAAATAAACAGTGTAATTGCCTCAAATTATGCCTATTTGGTTTACTGTTGTTTTCGACACTGTTGGGTTCCTTGAGTAGAGAAAGATATCTTGTATATCGGCTTCTGTAAAAGCTTAATCGTGAATACTGTTATACGGATTTAGTTTTAAATCCTTGATAGGTAATCAGTGTCACTGCTTCTGTATAAGCCTGATTATGAACATGTAATGTTTTTGGCTTTGTTGGATTTCGTTAAATAGCTTGACATCATGTCTTTCACTTTTTGTTTAGTAGGTCGTGAATACCATACTTTCAACTCTGGATGCGTTCAGAAGTGACTACGATATGTTATGTTTTCTTTCTGATTAAATTCCAGTTAGATGTGGCTGTGCATGTTGCGTGGATTTCGTTTAAAAATCTCTCTGCATAGACATAGGGTAATGTCATTGCTTTAATGATTTTGAGTCTCTTGTTGACTGCGATAACAGAGAAGATCTTTTGATTTCGACTTTGGATCTAAAGGCCTTACAGTGTTTAGTAAGGACTAGAATGGGCTGTAGGTTGATGTAAGGGATTGTTGGCATGTTACGTCTTCTATGGCAGGTATATCTACTCTTGAGTATGATTGAACTTATGAGTTGTTGACTGCACCTCAACAGGTACTAGCAGTGAACATCTTCTTGTCTGTCGCTTCTTGTGGGAGGTCATACAGAGTCTGTTTGGTAGTTAGTCTCCACTGTTTGGCATGAGAGCTATTGTACTTTAGTTTGTTATATTGTAAACTTAAACGGAACAGTGGTGCTTTTGGTGGTCTGGTCTATTTTATTCGCATGTGTTTAAGGTGAATGCCTTGCTCTTGGAAAGGCGGTACAGTCATGAGCTAGTTCTGAGGGAAATATGTATAATTCGTGTATTCCTCTTCTGTTGCAAATTGTAAGTTGATATAAATGTTTATCTAACTTCTGAAATTGTTTTTATATAATGATGGAATCATGTTTTGATATGATTTTCCTCTTCTTATGTTGAATTACTAAAGTATAGTCTGAATTATGTTTACTTGTTTGGTGAATTGATCTCATTTAAACAGGGTGTTTAATGAAAACAATTGATGGATTGCAATTGTTTTAAGAGTTAGTGCTTATCATGCTCAGTTCATCGAACTGACCCATGTTGACTATTTTTGCAGATGGTTGCCGTAAGTGGTAAAAGCATGCAGATCTGATAGGATGATCAGATTGTTTAGATTTGATTTTAAGTAGAATTACAGTTTGATTCTCTAAATGTACTATATGGGGAAAGATGTTCTTTTTCCGTTGAGCATTGTATCAAGTATGCTGAATGCATAAAATGTAATTGATTAATTCTGAAAGGAATAGAAATAAGTATTTGCTACTTATGTGTTGTATTCTTATTTTGATAGTTGACCTTCTTCGGTTTATATACCGGAGGGGCATGGTTATTATTGTATAATTTGGAGACTTTTGTGATTGTCAATGAAAGCTTACAAGAATATGTGAATGAATTCTTATGAGTGTTTAGCAGTTCTTGTATGTTCTATCGAAGGCTAAATTGAACTTAGATCACTGTCTTTTTGGAAGATAGGGTTAAAATATACCTAAGCAGAACGCTAAACAAGCTGAATTAAATTATTAATCCCTAGTCCTGATTATGACAGGACAACATTTAATTGGATTCTTAATCATTTATATCTTGATACTAATAAGTATGATATAAATTCAGTTATGAGAACTGATATAAACCTAATGGGGTTCAGATGGCAATCTCATGTGAAGTTTATGAGATATTGTCCAATTCCGTTGTTTTAGAATTATGTATATTCTATGAACTCCTTGATGAGACCTTGGCCTTAATAACTCCTCTGTGTAGTGGGTTTTATTGAGAAAGGTCATCCTAAGATGAGGAATCCAGGGATCGGGAAAGGCTAACCTTAGGGGAACGTCTTTAATGTAATTTAAACTTAGTGTGCGTAACACTTATTAATAAGTAGATCTTTTCGAGGTGGATTTAAAGGTTGACGGCACAAGTCAACTGCGGGGTTGTACCTCCAGAAGATTAGGATCTTCTCGAAGTTACAACAATGCAGGTGACTTATGATGACACCCTTTGCATTGATCGCTAAGATTTACATCTTGATCTCGAACGAGTTACTCAGGGACCGATTAGGAATGTGGTCACGTTATAAGGCTGCCTAGGAGATTCGGGGTATCTTGACACACTGGTTTAACTAGGGTTGAACCAGTATGTCATCGTATCCCTAGTCCTCGTGGGCATCCATATAACGTTATCACCTTACTAATCCATTTCCGAGTGAATAAGTTGGGATAGGAGGGACTGACTGAAGTCGGTATAAGACATTCTACATAACATAAGAATGGGGTGAGGGACGTATTCCAGATTGACGAGTATGCCGTTAAGGAATACGAGACATAAGCAGTATGTTTCAAATCTTTGGCCAAAGTATCGCAAGCTACTGATTGCGTTGTCCTGAATCACCTAGTCTAAGGAATGAGATGCCGATGAATAATAGTAACAATTATTCAGATAGGTTCCTTGGACAGAGCATTCTGATTCCCAGAATAGGGAAGAGATCCGCAAGAGTGGGGTGTTAAATAAAAACGCCAACTCATATCACTCATGAATAGATCGGTAGATTACCGAGTCATGGAATGAATAGATCGGAGGTACTCCGAGTCATTACAGCTGCATATGGTTATCTGTTATATGAATGGTTATTTGAATTGTGAGTTCTAAATTATGTATTTAGAACCAGGAAGCATTTTAAAAAATTAAAAAATAAAAAATTGACTTGTTCTATTGTCTATAATGAGGATGTTTCTGATCTTGCTATTTGAAAAGATGGAAATAGGACACGAGTTGGTTGTGCGGTTCCACCGAGTAAGAGAGCGCTGCAAAGGGACATGGAGCCCGCTTGCAAAAACTTGTTTTTTTATGGGTGCGAGGCACTTCGGCTAACCGATCAGCTCAACTCACCGATAAGAAGCGTGTTAGTGTATAAGCGAAGTTGTGCCTCTGAAGTAGATAAAAAATAGGATCAACTTCTCCACAAGCTCTCCTGCTATGGGTAAATGGCTCACTGCCCGGTGTGTCTATTTGGATCTACCATGCTTTTCGAGTAGATTTACAAACTTATCTTTTTTTGTGTTTGTACTTGCTGATTTTCTGATTTTTCTGACAAAAATCAGCAGCATGTACTTTTCTAAATATTTAATTTTATCCCTCTTTTGAAAACCGATTGTGGTTTAATGACAAAGATTAACGAGGATAAAATGATGGTTAACTTAGTAAGCTGATTTTTGGATCTTAGATTTGACTTTTTGCAAGGGTTTGAAAATATTTGTAAAAATATCAAGATCTCAGATCTATGGAAATATACGGGTTTTTATAAAAACTCAATGAACTAAAGGTTTCTAACTAGTCTAGATCTATGGATCTCTGAAGAAAATTTTCAGTTTGGATCACTTTTGCAAAAATTTTGGATTTTAAACAAAGAGTTAAGATTTGCAAACAGGTAGTGATTTTTATAGTTTTATCTATTTTCTTAGTCACCTTAGCAGCTTTAAAAACTGTTAGTGTCTTTTAGCTGACATAACACCCACATAGATCTGGTTCGATCCCTAGCGGAGTCACCAAAAATATTAGTCAAATTCTTTTTGGGTGGGTAGATATATGGATAGGCAGACGGGCCAACAAAGTGTGCAGGCATAACCCCTCTTTGAGATAGCAAAGTGAAACCGGTTTATTGTTATTACGCCTTTAATGGGGTTTGGGATCTCATTCTAGTGTTGTTAGTTCGATGAAGAACAAAAAGGGATGAATGAGGGAATATAAGAAAGATGGATCGAAGGGAGAAAAGAAATTAATTCCAAAGTAGAAAGGTCAAAGAGTTTATGTTTTAGGCCGGTACTTATGAGAGCCAAACTTACTCGCATAAACAAAAAAGCAATAATGTTAAACAAAAATCAAAAGCATAGGTGAATCCAATAGAATAAGCATGCGAGATAAAACTTAAGAAAGATCTAACACATAACACCGAATTCAGCACAAAGTCTCAATTTTTTTATTAATAAGTTGTTATGTTACAAGAAGGCTCAAAGTCTTTCTCTCCTCACTTCTATTTTTCATAAAAAATGTTCACACAGAACACAACAAGTATTCGATATTTATATAAGAAGAACGAGAAAGAAGACAAAAAGAGCCAACAAATATTTACAAAATATCTATAAAATATATAAAATTCAAAAGTTGACTTTGGGGTAATTTTGTGGATAACAACATCTCATATTGCAACATGGATGATGTCATCATTTGTGCCAACATTATTTTAAATATTTTACAAAAATGGGATAAATCCTAGGAGGAAGGAGCCTATTCGTCATCATCCCTTGGTTGGAAAGGAGTGTCTTGCTTCTGCTCAGGAGAGGAAATGTGAAATTGAGCTCGATACTCCATGAACTTACTAACCATCATTTGAAGTTGATCCTGAGCGAGACCTTTGGTGTGATCCCGATGACTTTGCAAGTCTCCCGTTCATCTCTGATTCTTTCTGGGAGTTTTAAGTATTCATTACCTACCTCCATCAGGTATCCAACAAAGTCACGGCAGACCGAAAGGTTGTTGATAGATTCTATATCACAAGCAGACCTCGATGCTAAACCTTGCAACGTGATTTCCTTCAAAATCTGAATAGTGTCATCTGCCTTCCTCAAGGTGTATGATGGGGTGAGAAAACCTAGAGACATCCTTAAGACAATATGCTCCATTTGATGCATTGCATCCAAGGCTTCCTCCTTGGTTTTTTCTATTTTCTCCAAGACAAACTCCATTTGGTCAACTCGATAGTCCTGGAGCAACAAGGATTTTATTGGGTTCTCTCGGGTGATCCAAGACACTGAATTTCATCTAGTCATCGACTGGGTAGTCAAGCATCTTCTGGAATGTCTCGTGTTGTAACCTGGTATGGTCCAACTCTTCAGAGATAGGTCCTGCTATTGCTTGGAGTTCCTTGTTAACTTGATCTATATTTTGATATAGTTCTGTGAACTTTGTAATAACTTCCTCACTATCTTTGAGGATCTACTCTCTCCAGACGGACACTGCTACACCTTGCTCGCTGATCTTGGTGTACTCATTTATCTTCTCCTGACTAAGGGCTTCAGGAGTTTCAGTGGCAGCTACAGGAGGTGCATTGCCCATCTTTTGTAGGGCTTGGAGAAGATGCTTGTTTTGTTCTTTCAATATCCTCTTCTCTTCCTTTACTTCTTGAATATTTTTACAAAGGGCATCCACTATGGATAAGGCCTCTCCTTGTAGGCTTTCTAAGGATGTTCCCATTGTGACCTGAGTCACTGTAAAATCTGTAGGAGATAGATCTTTTTTCTCCTTTGTGGGATCAGGGTATGCGATCTCCATAACTCTTTCACCTGAAGTGCTTTGAGAGAAGCGGGTTATAGCCTTTTTCTTCTTATCCCCTTTAGTTAGAATAATGGAGAAGTCCATAGGTGTAATAGGGACTTTCCTCTTGAGCTAACTCAGGTGTTTGGAGATCCATTCTGGACTTAGGGGAGTGGGACTAGAGGAAGAAGAGGAAATGGGGGTGGAAGAAGGAGCAAATCTTTGTGGACATGGGGAAATGTGTCAAGACACTTGGTGGTTTCATTGAGAAATAAGCCAACCCTTCGACGCTCACGGGGGTGGGAGTCACTGCAGGAGAGGAAACCGTCGGGGTGGAAGGGATCTATGAGATGAGGGAAGAAATGTTGGTGGACAGATCCGTGAGGGAATAGAAGATGGAGGAAGAGGAAGGGGGAAAGGTAGAAGATGGGGGAGAAGACACAACCAAAGGAGTGGTTGGTTGAGCGACATGAGGAGAAGGGGATCGGGAGAGGGGATAGTGGGAACCTCAACAGTTGTAGTAGTGGCAACATCCTGAGTGGATGTGCCCATTAGAACACTTACCGCTTCTTCTTCTTCTTCTCGGGGATATCGGGATTACTACCTGTTCTTTAGTAGCAAAGGAGGACTCTCAAGAGCTTCCTCTTGAGTAGTGCTTGTCTCTCTCCCTCTTTATCTTTTCACTTACCTTTAGGTAAGTGCTTTGGTAAAGTCTATTCTAAGGTAGATAAGACTATTTTTCTTGCACCAATGTTCAAGGTGCGTTGCAGAGTGCCTTTGGCCTTTTCCTCAATAGTCCTGGGTGCATTGGTTCTATCGATTTTAGAAAATGGCCAATTGTCCCCATCGGTGTCTCGATAAACTTTATCAAATTCTTGATCAGTTTCTTGAAACCTTCGGAGGACGATGGCCACACCATATTGAATGATCTCTGCCAGGGCTAGTCAAGAGTGATCCTTTAAATGTCTCGAGCTCGACTTCATTAAATAGATCAATGTAGATATCTTTGATCGAGGGATGTGAATCAGATCAATCTTTTCCTTCAAAGGTAATCACAAGGATTAATGATTGGCCATGTAAGGAAAATATTCTTTAAGTTGAGAAATTTGAGTTTTGGAAACATTTCCTCACTTTTCTCTCGTGAAGTGTAGGTGTACTGCCACTATGAGGGGGAATGGAGTTCCACCTTTCTTTCTTTTCAAACACTTCTCATGGTATGTGATAAGATATCTAGATTGCTCCAATAGGATCAGCTTGGGTCCCATATATCTCGGCAATTTGGTGGGCTCCCAAGAAGTTATTAGCTCGAGATAGGTGAAAGTGGAGAATTGCGTGAATAATGCTCCCCACTTCTCTGTGGTAGTTACCATGCTTTTTATCATTCGATTGAGAATCATATTAGGCCTTAAGAGGTGGATGATGTTGTAGAAGAAGGCATCATTGATTTTGTTGAATTGTGCTATACTATTTTCTAGTCTTAACTCTGGATAATACTCATATATTCTGACTTGGGGCCATACCCCACATTGATTCAATGTTGGGTAGTCCCTTTCAGAGGTGGCTGCATATACCACATAGGAGTTCATATAGAACCTCCTAGTTGTTGAAAGCTATTGAAGCCTGCTCGAGATGTGTGTTGCTAATAATCTTTGCCCATTCAAAACGTTGATCAGGAACATTTTTTCTCATTGTTTCTAAGTATCTAAGCATCTACTTATGAAAGTAATGGGCCTTAGGAAGCCCAAAAACCCTACTCAGGAAGGTTATGGTGACACTCAACTCTTTTGAAAAGTCACCGCAATGAATGACTTGTGGCCACCTGCTTACCACCTTCTTGTTTTTAGGTACACCTCATTCATCAGCTGCATGCATTTGTCTTCATTTTCGTTCCATGTCTTCAAGTAGTCATCTTGGCTTACTGCTAAAAAATTCCAATGGTGAGGGATACCCAACATAATCTCAAAATTCCGGGTAGTGAGGTTGATTATTACCTCACCCTTCTCATTTTCAACACATCTTGTGTCCTTATTGTAACAACAACCCACCAACATCATGACCTCATTTATGATTTCACTCACAGGAATCCCTGCAAAGCAAAGTGCAGACCACACTTTGCCAACTTGACTCATCCATCTATGGGATTCCCGTGACCTTCTTGGTTTAGGCCTAGAAGTCCTCCATGTTAATATGACCAAGTTCTCAATCCGATATCCAGGTCACACTTTGCAAGGGATTCAGGCATCCTAACACTTTGCTATTTGTATATCATTTCTTATTCCATTAGCCTAGCTTTACCCTTGGACTTAGTTGGCTTCTTACTCGATGAATATATGTGTGAATCTGAGTTCTGCTATTGATCTGTAAGAAGAATTAGGGAAGTCCATCGTAGAAGAGCCATGTTAGCTGTTAAGTCATCCATCAAAGCTTACATAATGAAAAGTTAGCAATTTATGAGTCTCTAGGTGCAAGGCGTAGCTCTACTACAGGCTACAGGGTTTCAGAAAAGCAAGGCACACTTTGGGAACATGTTGCATGGAAGGAAACAACACCAAAAAGGGGCACATGGCATGGAAATACTACACACAACATTCAGATGTTGGTGTCAATGGATGTGTGCCTGCACCATGTGAAGGGTTTTAACCGGGTGCATATGTATTCGGTGTAGCAAGGTCTCAAGGTGTACCATTGGCATATATGTGGTATATGTTGCAAAATATTATAATGTGCCAAGGATTTAAGCTTCACGCATTGTGGGAAGACCCCGCACAACATGCATTTGTTGTTATAGTTATGTGCATTTGCACTGCGCTTGTTCTTTAGGAATTTATAAGGTGCGGGAAAAGCTAATGTTGCATGTGGGTGCAAAGTGTGCCTATTGTGTAAGCGTGTTTGGTGTAACAATGATAAAGCATGCACCGAAGGAAAAGCTGTGGGCTTGATTACAAAGACTTTATAATTTCTCTCTACCTTTACTTTCGGTTTGTAAACGGTTAGGAGGGAAAACCTTAGCATAAAGAGGGACAAAAGAGTTGAGTAGTTTCGAGGCAGGGGAACTTCTAGTTTTGTAGATCGGAAGGTGGAAAGAGAAAAGTTTGAAGTGTGTTTTATTTTGCAAAATGGGTTGGATTTGTATTACCTTCTTAGGTTCATTGTTTTTTTTAATAACAAAAACCACCAAAACAAATAAAGAAACCACAAAAATCCACAAGAAGGGCAAGGGCTACTTACCAGGAATATATATAAGATAGAGGAAATGATGTGGGGTCCACAAATGCAATGAAAAGTAACACATGGGGCTGACAGGAACATGTACAAGTGTAGAAGAATAACTTTTCACATTTTTTCAATCATGAAAATGACAGGTTAGATGTGCCTATATATAGAAAAAGGTGCAATAAATGTGCCACCAAATTTTCTAAGGCGCACCAAAATGGATGCTAACACGAAGGGATTTGTGCCCTAGGCATAGCTTTTGGAGTGTGAACACCATGTTTTCAGCACCTTGGCACACCATAGGGAGGCGCAACATTTTGAATGTTAATAAGTTAGCGCATGTGCCTTGGCGCACTCTTGGGGAGGTGTAACATTGGGAGGCATAACATCTAGAGTTTTGACACTCCAAACGATGTGCCAAAAGAAAGGAGGGGCATAATTTTGGTTGATGTAATGCTAGTAAAAACTGTGCCCAACCCAAAAAGGATTAAAATGACCAAGTTCTAAAAACTAGATTTTTCGGAAAGGGATTTTATGCCATTCCGAACGGTAAGAGACCTCAACGGGGACCAAAACAGAATTTTTTTTATGGTTACCGACAAAATTGCCCTTGTCAATTTTACGGGATAACAACACCTTCTACTGAGCTTTGAGCCTTCAAACAAATCTTGTTAGGCCAAAACACGTGGCAAGCCCGCGCTCATTCAAGGTCTCAATTTTTGGGGACTATCTCAAGGTGTACCATAGTGACATGTGGCAGTTTAACAAGTCAAAAGGAGTGGGGAAGTGGACCATCAGGGGAAACTTAGAATTTTTACCTCTTATCCTGAGAAGGATGTAAGATATCAAAAATGGCCCGCAAGCCTAACAAAGGATCAATCAAAGTTTGTTTCAAGTCAAAGGGGTGGGGAGGCGGACCATCGGGGGTAACTTGCATTTTTTTCCCCTGATTTTCAAAGGATCAAAACATCAAAATGGCCCACAAGCCCGATGGAAGAAAGGTCAAAGCTTGCTCCAGTCAATAGTGGAGGTGCGGGCTTTTGGAGGAAATTTGGAAAATTTTCCCTTTGTGGGAAAAAGAGTTAAAAGTAAAAGGGAAGCGTGGTTCCGCTAGGACCCACATTGGGACATGTGTTAGAAGCATTTCTCAAGGGCGGAGCTGCGGGGAAAACTTGGAAAATTTTCCTTTTTTTCCAAAAAGAGGGTCAAATGGTAGAATTTATCTGTGGTTCCTTTAGGACCCACCTCAGGACATGTGTTAAGCTCATTTCTCAAGGGTGGAGGTGTGGAACAAAATGTGAATTTTTTCCATTTTTCCAAAATTTGTAAAAATTCAGAGGAAACCCTTGGGTCTATTTTTAAGTTTGAATCTTCCATGTGGACGGCCCAAATTCAAAGTAAAGATCAATGGCAGCTGAGAGTCTGAATCTGATTTTCCCCCATTTTTACTGAAACACACCTAGAAGTGTGAGTCTTCATGATTTCTTGGTATTTCCTACATGCTAAGTAGAGAGGGGAGTTAATGTTGATATATGAGTTTGGTGGGAAGATTTGGAAGACATCTTTTGCCATTAAAATGGTCTGACTATCATGCTCGATTGGATTTTCCATTTTTCTTCTCCCAAGCATGTAAAGAGGAAAATTTTAATAGATTAGGGGTGGAATTGGTTGGTAAATTGAAGAAAGAGTGATCTACCAGAGGAAGGAGTTGAATGCAGGAGATATTCAATGAGATCCCCCCTCGAGCACCTAGTAACTTTTTACATATCTAGTGGGAATCGCGATCGTGATCATGACAAGCACTGGTAGCACTCAAGGTCTAGATTTTGGAGGGGAAAAGGGTCTCTATTGTAAATGTTATAAATGGTACAAATTTTTCATGTAAATGGTTGGAGTGTTAGGGGTCGGGACTGAATTTTCTAATAGAAAAAAGCTTGATAGAGATCATCATTTTTGAGAAGCCATATGAGAATCTTATATATCTCCTTTACATTAAATCTAATCATGTCAAGGTGGTTACAAGTGTACAGCCATTGACAAGCTCTGAGACTATTCTAGAAACTTTCCCTTGCTGATAGATTTAATCAAATTCGAGTTATTCGTGTTGTCTTGAGAAAAATGTGTTTGTTTTATTTTTGAATGTATGCGAGTAGTTTTTCTTGTTTCTGTTGCAATCTTGTATTAAAATATGATTCAATCACACATGCCTCAATCCTTGTGACAGTTTAGTGGCATTTGCAATTTCATTTCTCATAAGATCTTTCATCTGGGATTGGAATAAATGATTTAAAATCACTTTTCTTTCATCTATTGACAGAGATTGTCTGTAAGCCTCTAGGTGTACCTTAGGTGTGATTTGACTCAGATCTTGATGCTTTGTTGGATTTTCTAACTCAAGCCTTCATGATATAATCTCAAAGATTGTGTGAAAGAGTGCTAATCTGGGCCTCCATTGAAGCACATATTCTAGTTAAAGAAACATTTTAGCTATTTTGTGGCATTATGTTGGTTTAACCTTCCATTTTGTAAGATTCCTCAAGGATCTGGTGAATCAAGTTCATCCTGCCCCACCTCCCACCAAAAATTTATTCAAAAATAACCAATCCTACCCGTACTACCCTTTTTTTTTCATATGTGTATGCTAATGCATAATCCCAATCACCAAAACATGTAAAAGCAATCAGGGTCCCAAATGTCTTTAGTAACCTTTTCCTTGTGAAAATATCTCCATGATCTAGAAGTGACAACTTGTGAGAGTCATATTTGGTGTGTTGATCATATTTTCCCAAGGTCTTCTCTATAAAATTTATGCAAAAGAAGGATTTATCATTATTCTTCAATAACAAAGGTTAAAAAATAGGTTCTCTTACCTTGGTTGAAAGGCACAACCTAAAATAGTTAGGATCAGATCACATCCTTTTAAGGTGCTACCCACTCCTTTCGAAACCTGAGTGCTAACAAGTTAGATAGATTGCTTCCCTAGCTACAAAATGACATACATGATTATCTATCTACCTTTGAGTGTCCTGTCAAAATCCATGATGTTGCTCGGTCTTTAAAGGAGATTAAATTTGGGTACCAACACACTTCGGTGCCATTTTCAGGGAATATAGTTTATACTAAGACCCTGGTGGTGTGTGTAAATTTTTCAGTCTCTACAATTTTTATGTAGCTTTCATTTGATAAATATGGGTGAAGAAAGGTTAGAATCCTTCCATTTCCAATTTATAGCATTAACATACATTTGACATATCATATTTAGTGTATTTACACAACTAGGGTGGAAATCCTTAGTGGCGACTCCCTGTTGATCTGATTTTTAATAAGTACTAATGCCTTAAAACTCTGTCAAAGTTAGATTTGTTACTAATATTGGCAAAGCTGGAAGGAAGAAGATCTTTCTTTACTATAGATCATGCTAGGACATTGTTTCCAAACCTAGGACATTGTTTCTTGGAGAGTTGTGGGAGAACAACAAACAAGAAGAGGGATCTACATTGATGAAATTGATCGGCCTATCATTGAATACTGTAATTCAAGTGACTCTGAATCAGGAAGCCTCTTTATGGAATTGAATTATCCAGCTGGAGAAGGGCCTTCATTTGATTTTGAATGGTTTTCTTCACATTCAACACCTGTCTTTTATGATGTTGATAGGGATTTCCAAGAGACAATTCCTTTGGGGGATATCCATTTCGAAACTTATACTCCTGTGTTCTAAGGACCCTCAGCCCTTTATCAATTTGTCATCCCTCTAGGGTCACCTTCTCGAATCAACATGGCCTAGCCCCCACCCAACCCCCTTTTGTTGTAAACACCTTTGGACCTATAAATTTTGTGGGAATGGCTAGATATCCAAATGCAGTGCCTCAAGATGTAAGGAACAAAATGCCAAATTTTCAGGAAACAATGCTATAACTGGTGATCAACATCTAAATCTTTTTATCAATATGATGGAATAATTTGAGATTAAACATGAAGATGTATATATCAAGTTGTTTATCCATACCTTGGAAGAGGATGCTAGGGATTAGTATAAATCATTGCCAGATAACTCTATTGATTCTTGGATTGAGATGAGCAATGCATTTAGATTGCAGTATGGTGATAGAACTGACCCTAGGTTTCTTTTGACAGAATTTGAAAACATAAAAAATAATCCTAATGATTCAGTACATGATTTCAACACAAGGTTTAATAATACCTTGAGGAGATTTCTTATTAGGATAAGGCCTTGTGATGAGTCATGTTTGATTAAATATTCTAATGCATTTGATAAAAATGTTGTATATTACTTAAGAGACAAAAACCCCAAAAATTTGAGGCAGGCCTTCACCATGGCTTTGCAAATAGAGAACAACATCAAGGCAATTGGAAAGCCTCCAAAAAGGGAGGGTGTAAAGCTAGTTAACCTAGAAAAGCCTCAAACAAGCAAGGCTACTGATTTGGAAGAAGTTGTGAAAACTTTGGTAGGGGTTGTCAAAGAAATTTCCTACAAACTATCCTAGGATGAGAAGGGAATTGGGCAGAAATCATAAGATAAACACATGAAACAAAGCCAAGACAAGTTTACAAATCACCAAAGATTTGATGACAGAGGAAAAGGACCTGTTGGATTTGGAAACAAGAAGCCCCAAGGCAAGGAGAATAGATTGGTGCCTGATTCTTTGGCTGTCAAAGTTGTTGTTGTGGAGGAGACAGTATCATTGATTAGTGTGATAAATGTTTCATGCCTCATGCTCCTTGTGAAGAAGACCAACAAGAAGAAGAAGAAGGTGATGATAATGATGATGATGTCTGCATGATGGGTTGCTCCACAAGCTCACAACAGGGGGAAACTTCAATCTGAAGTGATAATTTCTTAGACTGCTGCCACCTTTTGGGACTACATTCGTACGGTACCTATCCTTTCTCCCTCACATACTTTAGAAGTATATAGTGTATAGTATTTTGAATTACCAAATAATGACCTTAAATATTTAAGGGCTTTAATGATCTGAAGTATGATGCAAGAATTCCACACGAGGAATATAGGTAGTTCCGATGAATGTTATTGTTGCTCAAGAAAAGGAATATAACACAAGAAGTAAGGCTATCATAGGGATAGGGCCTCAAGCCAAGCCAAAATCTCCCTTACTTTAAAATATTCGTAAAGAGATTCCTAAGAAATATGCATCTCTCAAGATCCCTATAATTCTAAACAAAAATCATACCCCTACTCATGCCCAAGTTGTCAAAAATCTTGTACCACCTAATGAGTGTGTTGGCTTTCCTTCCAATACTACCTTACCAAGGAATGTCCCATATGATATTGCCCAAGTTTTAAGTCAAATAAAAGTCTCTGTTCAATTGTTGAGTTGCTTAGGATTTCTGAGCACAAAAAGAGAGCATTTGAATACTTGGGATTGAAAGAAGAGAAGACTACCCTAGGTAGAAATGTAAATATTGTGGAGACTCCTCCAATCATTCAAGAATTAGAGACACCACCAGCATTGGAGGAGCTAGATGAACCGCTTGAGGTCTATTTGGGGACATCCTTGGTGGACTCTCAAATGAATGTGGATCCATTCTTCACCACTTTGATCATTAAGGATAGACTGTTGCACAATTGCATGTTTGATTCAGGGGCATCATGCAATGTCATGCCTTTGGAAGTCATGAATGAGATAAATATCAAAGTGACAACAACATATGGGAAGTGCACTACCATGGAATCCAGAGAAGTTATAGTAGTGGGATGTGTGAAGGGTTTGGTGGTGTAGCTTGCAGCTTACCCAGGTAAATATTTAAAACTTGATGTTTTCATCGTTGATTGCCCACCAATTGGGGCATGCTATCGTCAATAAAATGGGCTACTAGTGTTTTTGGGAGTGTCCAAATGGATAGTTTATATGCCACCATTCCAATTGAAGGAATCCTTGTCGGGTTGTATAGAGAGAAAAAAAAAAGTTACATCTTATTGAGGATCCCAAAGAATGCATCCTATGAAGTATTGTACACAAATATTGATGCCGACAACTTTGTAGGATTTTCTGATGGAAAGGAGCAAAAGATTGAGGAATGTAGGCATATTGAAAAAGAAGGATCTCCTTGGACTCTATTGTTTGATGGAGCTTGTTCCGAGTTTGGGAATGGTGCTTGGTGTTGTTCTACTTTCTCTTGGTCAGGAAATTTTTTTTTCCTTCAAACTCAACTTTGAGTGCGCCAACAACATTGATGAGTATGGGGCACTATTTTGGGTTTAAGAATTGCTTGGAAATATGGTATCAAGGACATCATTGTCAAAGGAGACTCAAAATTAATTGTAAAACAAGTCAGAAAATTGTATGCCACAAAGAATCAATGAATGAAATAGTATAAACATGTAGTTTGGGATCTTATTGAGATGTTTGATTCATTCAACATAGTGCATCATGATAGGAAATTCAATGACTTGGCATATAAGCTTGCAGTGTTGGGGTCTCAGTTTGACAATTGTACAATTTCCCATATTGTGAATATGATGTTGAGGTATTGACAAGACCTTCTATCCCTGACAACATTAAACATTGGTAGGTTTTTGATGATGATGCTCAGATCAGAATATTTTTGTAGAACAAGGGAGAGTTTTCGATCAATGCATTGATTTGGAGCCAATGGTATGTACAACAAAAGGAAAAGAAACCTTGTTTGGAAAGGGCATCATCCAGCTAAAGACCAATACCATTCCTAGAGTGATGGTTTCTCTTGAGTCCAATTATAATAATGTTGATTGTATTGTTAATGATGCATAGTAGCCTCGAGGGATGTTGAGGAACATG
Source organism: Taxus wallichiana var. yunnanensis (assembly GCA_018340775.1). Taxonomy (NCBI): domain Eukaryota; kingdom Viridiplantae; phylum Streptophyta; class Pinopsida; order Cupressales; family Taxaceae; genus Taxus; species Taxus wallichiana. The sequence goes on along the minus strand of CM031242.1, from coordinate 86,083,213 downwards.
ATCTTGGTACAAAGGAGAATCCAAGGAAAATTTTGTTAGGAAATAATCTTAGCAAGGAGGAGAAGTAATCATACATCCAGTTGTTGAAAAAATACCAAGATTTCATGGCTTGGACCTATTCTAAACTAAAAGCATGCACAGAGGACCTCTTTCAGCAATAGATTCCCTTAGATTCTAATACAAAGACATTTAGGCAGAAGCAGAGGCCCATCAATCCACTCTTATCTCTCAAAATGCAAGAGGAATTGAAGAAACTAAGGGATGGAGGGATTATTCAGCCCACAAGGTATTCTTCTTGGGTTGTAAACCTAGTGCCAGTGAGAAAGAAGAATGGTGACATCAAGTTGTGTGTAGATTTCAAGAATCTGAATAGAGCATCAATGAAGGATAATTATCCTTTACCAAATATGGAGAACATGCTGCAATTAGTGACTAGTTTTGAGTTTCTTTCCACCTTGGATGGTTTCTCTAGTTATAACCAAGTTGTGGTGAAGGAATCAGAAAGGATCAAGACATCCTTTACTACTCCTTGGGGGACCTATGTTTATATTAGGATGCCCTTTTGTCTGATGAATATTGGAGCCACCTTTCAAAGAGAAATGGATGTTTCTTTTGCTGGTTACATCAATGAGTTTATTATTGTCTACTAGGATGATGTGACTATGTTTTCTAGAAAGAGAAGTGAAAACTTGTTGCACTTGGATAAGATGGTGATAAGATGTAGAGAATGTGGCATCTCACTCAGTCTAAAGAAGTGCCATTTTTGAGTGCAGAAGGAAACGTTGCTTGGTCACATTATGTCATAAGGAGTGATGATTGATCCAGAAAGAGTAGAGGCCATCAACAAGGTCCCAATCCCAAGAACCAAGAAAGGAATTCAGTCCTTCTTTGGGTAGATAAACTTCATCAGAAGATTCATATCAAACTTTGTTGAGTTGACCATTCCAATCACTTCCATGTTGAAGAAAGACCAAGTCATCAAATGGGAGGAGGTTGCCATCCAAGCTTTCAATGGAATCAAGGAGGCATTAAAACATGCCCTTGTTTTAGTAGCTCCAGATTATAAGAAGCATTTCTAACTATTTTCCTTTGCTTCAAAGAAAATTATTACTTTTTTCCTATTGCAGAAGGATGATGAAGGGGCTGAGAGGCCAATTGCCTTTTTAGTAAGGCCTTGTAGGGGGCTGAGATGAGGTACACTATCATGGAAAAGAAAGCATTTGCCTTGGTAAGAGCAACAAAAAAATTTAGCCTTACATTCTAAGTTCTAAAGTGGTTGCTTATGTTCCCCACACCATGGTGAAGGACATTTTTTCAGAGATGGAAGTCTCAAGCAAAAGATGCAGGTGGGTGAAAAAGTTGCAAGAATATGATATGGATATCCAAACCATAAAGTTGGTGAGAGGTTTGGGCTTAGCTAAGCTTATGGCTAAGAGAAAATTGCAAACTATTGAGGTAAATGAGGTAGAAGAAGAAAGGGAAGGTGTTTTTGAAAGGTTGATGAGTTCTGAGTGGTACAAGGATGTAATTTTCTATCTCAGACACTTATACTACCCTGAGTATTTAAGTAAGAACCAGAAAAGAGCTCTTAAGTTGGCTTCCTAGAAATATGTCATCACTGATTATGGGTTAGCTTGGAAGAACCCAGAGGGAGTCCTCTTAAGGTGCATTACTGAAGAAGAATCCCCTAAGATAATTGTTGATCTCCATGGAGGATTTTGTGGGGAGCATTTTTCTACAAGAATAATAGCACAAATGATCCTGAGGGCTGGTTATTGGTGGCCAACTCTCTTCAACAATACAAAATTTTTTGTTAGAAGATGTGAGAGTTACCAACACTTCTCTAGAAAATTGAAAGCTTTAGCTTCCCTTCATTTTTATCATGTATCAATTGAAGCCCCATTCATGTAATGGAGAATTGATTTCATTGGTGATATTTTAGACCCTTCAAGTGTTTTCCATTAGTGGATTCTTGTAAACACTGATTACTTCACCAAGTGGGTGGAGGCAATCCCCACCAAAAGTGCAACACACCAAATTGTCATGGAATTTCTATTGAACCATATCATATGTAGGTTTGGGGTACCAGTCAAGATTGTTGCTGACAATGCCATGAGCTAAACCTTTGATGGCAATGTGAAAAGAATATGGGATGAACCTGACATATGCCTCTAATTACAATCCCCAAGGAAATGGAAAACTTGAGTCCAATAATAAAAATTTGCTGAAGATTATCGTAAGAACATTGGAGCAAAACAAGAGAAAGTGGGGTGAACAGCTGAAGTTTTCTATTTGGGTAGATAAGATCACCTTTGTCAAGAGAGTCACTAAGAAGAGTCCATTTAAGTTGGTATATGGGACTGAGGCCCTATTGCCTCTTCATATGCAACTATCTTCTTATCAATTTATGCAACAAATGGAAGATCAAGAGCTAATTCCTTATGACGATCACATTAACCAGATTGTTGATCTTGATGAAGACAGAGGGCATCCCATCATTGGCATGTAAATTTTAGAGAAAGGATGAAGAATTTATTTGAAAATAAGGTCACTCCCATGGCTTTCAACGTTGGAGATCTTTTGCTACTATGGGATAGTAGGCATGAAGATAAGGGAAAGCATGGAAAGTTTGACTCATTATGGATGGGCCCTTACTCCATTGATATCAGGATTGGTGAGCATACCTTCTTCCTCAAGGACTTAGATGGTGAATTGATTGAATTACTTATTAATGGCAGGAATTTGAAGCATTTCTTGGATTGATTCCTTGAATCAAGGAAAAAATATTATGTACAGTGTATACTTTATTTTTGTTTCCTATCTTTTGTGTTTTTGCTCGTTTTGGTCCTCGGTGACCTATTTTTGCTAGTTTCTCTATTTCATTTTTGGGAGGTGGCTCTATTTCTCTAATTTACAAGTTGACTTCGTTGCCCAATAGATAATTTTGGCACTTGGTCTACTGATGTTCTTGTGGCACTCACAAGGAGTGCCCATCCCCAAGTCGGAGCCAATGTTGGTACTCAAAAAAGTCTCACCCCATTTTTCCTTTGAAAATATATTGATTTACAACCTTTTTACTTTCTTTGACCCCTTGTTGTGTGTGGTTAATCATTTTTTCCATTTTGTAATATGTTTCTAGGTTATAGATCATTTATGGGTCCATGGTTTTCTACTTGTTTCTTTATTCCTCTGGAAAAGGCTTGTAATTTGGGTCTCCCGTTCTCTATTCATCAAAAACTCAATTTCTTCCATGTTTTCTATTCTCCATGGTCGGGATTTGTTTTCCTTTTCATTTCTACCCTAAATACTTGAATAAAAATGAATGGATATATCTCTGAGGAACGTATTTGAGCCTTGTAACATTTCTAAATTCTTTGTCCTTGGAGAAATTTTCATTTTGGTCTCAAATGATCATTTTTCTGTATTTTATAGTTTGACTAGAGTTTCTCCCAGTAAAATTGTATCCTTGCATCAACAAGGAATGTGGCATCTTTTGGTTGGATGCGGCTCAATTGGGTACTCAAAATTTCTATGAATCTCCTCAACTTAAAATGTGTCCACGTGAAGGAACGATGCTTGTTTCAAGATATGCCTTTTGGTTTGGCCTTGGAGTAGCGTCGGGAGGACACTTGGAGGTTTTCACTACTCAACCTGAACTTAGATAAATTTTATGCAACTAAAATATTTTGGCAGAGAACAAGGACACGTGACGAGCCAGTGCTCTCTTAGAGTGTTTTAAAGAAGCACCCAGAGGACACTTGGAGGCCTCCGCTCACTTTACATTTTTCTTGGACTTTTCAACGGCCAAAAGAGACTACCTTGGAGCATGAAATTTGACACCTTCCACTGAGCTTCAACCCTTCAAACAAATATTTTCAGTCCAGAACATGTGGCGAGCCCACGCTCATTCAAGGTATCAAATTTTGGGGAACATCTCAAGGTGTACCATGGTGACACGTGGCAGTTTGACAAGTCAAAAGGAGCGGGGAAGTGGACCATTGGAGGCAACTTAGAATTTTTTCCTCTTATGCTCAAAAGGGTTAAGATATCAAAAATGGCTCGCAAGCCCGACAAAGGATCAGTCAAAGTTTGTTTCAAGTCAAAGGGGCAGGGAGGTGGACCATCGGGGGTAACTTGCATTTTTTCCCCTTGATTTTCAAAGGATCAAAACATCAAAATGGCATGCAAGCCCGATGGAAGAAAGGTCAAAGCTTGCTCCAGTCAATAGTGGAGGTGTGGGCCTTTGGAGGAAATTTGGAAATTTTTCCCTTTGTGGGAAAAAGAGTTAAAATTAAAAAAGGAAGCGTGGTTCCACTAGGACCCACATTGGGACACGTGTCAAAAGCATTTCTCAAGGGTGGAGCTACAGGGAAAACTTGAAAATATTTCCTTTTTACAAAAAGAGGGTAAAATGGTAGAATTTATCCATGGTTCCTTTGGGACCCACCTCAGGACACATGTCAAGCTCATTTCTCAAGGGTGGAGGTGTGGAACAAAATGTGAATTTTTTCCATTTTTCCAAAAGTTGTAAAAAGTCAGAAGAAACCCCTGGGTTTATTTTTAAGTTTTAATCTTCCACATGGACAGCCCAAATTCAAAGTAAATATCAATGGTAGCTGAGAGTTTGAATCTAATTTTCCCCCCATTTTTACTGAAACACACCGAAGTGTGATTATTCATGATTTATTGGTATTTCCTACACACCAAGTAGAGAGGGGAGTTAATGTTGATATCTTAATTTGGTGGGAAGATCTAGAAGACGTCTTTTGCCATGAAAATGGTCTGACTATTGTCCTCGATCAGATTTTCCATTTTTCTTCTCCCGAGTAGGTAAGGAGCAAGATTTGACAGATTAGGGGTGGAAGTGGTTACTAAATTCAAGAAAGAGTGATCTACCAGAGGAAGGTGTTAAATGTAGGAGATATTCGATGAGATCTTCCCCCTCAAGCACCTGGAAACTTTTTATAGATCTGATTTTGGGAATCGCAATCGTGATCATGGCAAGCACTGGTAGCACTCAAGGTATGGATTTTTGAGGGGAAAAGGATCTCTATTGTAAATGATATAAATGGTAAAAATTTATCAAGGAAATGGTTGGAGTGTTAGGGGTCGTGACGGAATTTTCTAATACATAAAATCTTGACATAGCCCATCATTTTTTAGAATCCATTTAAGAAGCTTGTATATCTCTTGTGCATTAAATCTGATCATGTCAAGGTGGTTGCAAGTGTACAACCATTGAAAAGCTCTGAGAATATTTGAGAAACTTTCCCTTGCTGATATATTTAATCAAATTTGAGTTATTCTGTGTTGTCTTGAGAAAAATGTGTTTGTTTTATTTCTGAGTGTATATGAGTAGTTTTTCTTTTTTCTATTGCAATCTTGTATTAAAATATGATTCAATCACACAGACCTCAATCCTTGTGATAGTTTAGTGGCATCTACAATTTTATTTCTCAGAAGAGCTTTCATCTGGGATTGGAATAAATGATTTAAAATAACTTTTCTTTCATCTATTCATAGAGATTATTTGTAAGCCTCTAGGTGTACCTTAGGTGTGATTTGACTCAGATCTTGATGCTTTGTTGGATTTTCTAACTCAATCCTTTGTGATAGAATATCAAAGATTGTGTGAAAGAGTGCTAATCTGGGCCTCCATTTAAGCACATATTCTAGTTAAAGAAACATTTTATCTATTTTGTGGAATTTTGTTCGTTTAACCTTCCATTTTGTAAGATTCATCAAGGATCTGGTGAATCAAGTTCATCCTGCCGCACCTCCCACCAAAAATTTAATTAAAAACAACCAATCCTAGCTGTACTACCCCTTTTTGTCATGTGTGTATACTAATCCATAATCCCCATCACCAAAACATGCAGAAGCAATCGGGTCCCAAATGTCTTTAGTAACCTTTTCCTTGTGAAAATATATCCTTGATCTAGAAGTGACAACTCGTGAGAGTCAAATTTGGCATGTTGATCATATTTTCCCAAGGTCTTCTCTATAAAATTCATGTAAAAGAAGGATTTATCACTTTTCTTCAATAACTTGAGAGGTTAAAAATAGGTTCTCTTACCTTTGTTGAAATTAATAACCTAAAATAGTTAGGATCAGATCACATCCTTTTAAAGTGCTACCCACTTCTTTCAAAACCTAAGTGCTAAAAAGTCGATAGATTGTATTCCGGCTACAAAATGACATACACAATTATCTATCTGTCTCTAAGTGTTTGGTTGAAATCCATGATGTTGCTCGGTCTTTGAAGGATATTAAATTTGGGTACCAATATACCCCATCAGTTTGTTTTGGTCAAGAGGTGGTGAAATATGAAACTTTTTTCCAAAAAATGGATTGATTTGTAGATTCAACAACTTATGTCTAGGTATACGCTCTCTTTATGCTTGGATATGTAGTCGTTGGGGACCCCTCATGGAAGATAGGTTGGATATCTATCCTAGTGCTCATGTTTTTTTCATAGTTGTATTTTATAAAACATGGGACAGGATTTAAAATTTGGAAGAGTTTTAGATTTTGAATCCCATTTGTTATTGATGAAACCATGGTTAACTTTGTTTAACCGGATATCTGATAATTTCCATGTTAAGATAGTTTGGATTCATTGACCTTATCTTCCACTCCAATTTTGGTTATAGATTTGATTAACCTCTATAGGTAAATCATTAAGGAAATGTTTGGATATTGACCTAAAACTGAAGATTTTAAGCACACTATGTATGCCATAATCTTGGTTGATATTGACATTTCTATAGATTTCCTTTCCACTATTGAACTCAAAGTCAAGGATATAACTTGGATACAAACTATGTTCTATGAATGGTTTCCTTTTATTTATAGAACATGATTTTCTCTTGCTTCTTTAGCTTCAGATTGTCATATGGAAAGAAAACATGTTAAAATCATAAGCTCATCATGGAAGAAATCTAATCCCAATAACCTAGTTGTGAATACCCATAAGATTATGATTCTAACTCTAAATCCAAGAAATCGGCTGATCTTGAGGCTGAAAAAGAGAAAAAGCATATTCCTCCTCATATGGATCCATTGCAACAAGATCATAATAATGAAGCAGATTTTATGGTTTTAGAATAGGGAATATGTTCCCTTCCTCTTTCTTCATCAAGGACCAAAAATTTAAAGGAGCAGTTTAAAGTTACGATTCCAATTAGTAATAATGAAACTTAATATCATAATACATAAAAGGATTGGATGGTTGTGAATGACAAAAAGAAAGGTACTATCTCTCCCATTAAGATCCAATGGGAAGGGGTCACAAAGATGAGATAGTTGTTGGTTTTTGTTTTGTGTTGGTAGTTTCATTTGTTTATTTTCTTTGTGCCACTTTGGTGGAGACTTCTTTATTTGTTCCTAATTTTCATATCCATTTATCCACTTATTATATGAGGTAGGGTCCCATTAAGCTTCCTTTAATTATAATAAAAAAGGTAATATTTTGAGAAAACATAATGGAACATGAGAGGAATTTCATAGGAGGTTACAAAAGCTAGGTTTTTAGAGTTGACGATTTGGCCTAGTTAATACTAAAAATGCAAGCTCAATTGGATGCCATAGAAGTGTTACAATGTCAAGGTGTTGTTTTGGAATATCATAATGATGATGAAGTAGGACCTATACAAAAATAAGTGTGGACTCTAAATAAAAATTTATAATAATAATAACAAGTTTATAGACAAGAAGACATTATAATACATGTAATTAGTAGGATAGGGGTTAAGTCTAGGTTGGATACCTTGAGTTATTATAACACTTTAGAACCAATATAGCTCATTGTTTGGAAAATTAATAACAAGATGTATTTTGAGTGTGAAGACATGGAGGCTACTAAAACATTAAAATTTTCCTTCACAAGGTTTAAAGGTCGTGCATGTCTTTGGTGTGATTCTATTCAAATAGAAAGATTACAAGGAGGAAAATTTAAGATAAATAAAATGGGAAGAATTTTGAAATATTTGAAGGTGAAATTATTCCATGAAGATTACCAAGTTTATTTAATAAGTTGTAGACCTTGTGATAGAGAGATCTCAATGTGAAATAATACATTGAATATTTTTAACAACTTACCATTACAACGAGACATAAAAAATATGACATGGAGATAATCTTAGATATATGAATGGGTTGTGTATTATGATCGAAGAATAGTTTAGAATGATCCAAGCAAAGTTACTTGAGGAATATTGGTAGCATAAATTGAAGTTAAAGGATAATTTAGCACACAAACAACAATTATACCCATGGAAAAGGAATTCATCCGTGGATAATGTGGTGGAAGAGGAACATTTTAACAATATGAACATGGGGAAATTTTGATTCCACATAGTGAAGAAATATGTAGAGGAAGAGGAAATGAATCTAGAGGAAGAGGATCAATTGGTCGAGAAGAGGTCATGAATGTAGTGGCACATATTATATGTCTAGAAAAATAACTTATATATATTTTGAGTTCCTATATGCCCAAATTGATGGGAAGAATAATAATTTGAGAGTAAAAATTATGCAGATGTGGGGAATATCTATCATGTTGTGGAAAATAATCATAGATGTGAGTAATTTTATGCTCAAACACATATTATTGAAACAAACAAAAGAGGAAGTTGGTATTGAAAAGATAATAGTTTGTTTAGAATCACATGTAAGTCAAGATGAAAAGTATTCAAATTGACAAAGTGGATGATAAAAGTAGTGATAATTTGGGTATGGAAAATATGGTGGATAATTTATGGTTAAAGATGATCAAACATCCTAATACCTAGAAGGTTTCATAGATATATAAGGGACACCAATTTTTAGTAAGTAAGCAATGTATGATTAAGTTCCATATTGGGATATATGAAGATGAATTTTTATATAATATAATTTCCACAGACACATGTTCTATGATACTTGAAAGACCTTGGAAATTTGATTGGAAGGGTAAATATGATGGATGCACGAACACCTAAACATTGGTGAAGGATGGGAAGGAGTGAAATTTATATCTAATTAAGGGAATGGTGAAGCAGTAGTAATTCAAGGACATAAGGCTCTATTGCTATCAGAGAAGTAGGCATTGAATATGGTGAAGAAAAATAGTACATGTTTTGTGTTGATTATGAAGATCCTACAAAGATAAAGAACATGGATTATGGTGAAGAAGGATGAATCCATTCCATGAGAGGTGTTAGAAATGTTGAGAGATTTTATAGAAATTATTTCTAGCAAGTTACTAGAAGGGTTAGTCTCTTTAACTAGCATAATTCATTACATGGATTTGATTTTAAGATGGAGATTTGTAAACAAATCAATGTGCAAGATAACTTAGAAAGGAAATTTTGAGATATAATGATAGGTTAATTTTTTGAATATGATATTGATCATAGAGTGATTGAGACCATAAAAAGTACCCATAATTATAACACCAAAGAAGGGTGATGAATAGTATATGTGTAAAAATTTAAGATCCATAAACAAGATCACCATTAAGTGTAGACATAATTTTACATCCATGGATAACATCATGAATTATCTTAGTATTACAATTTATTTTAACAAGATTTATTTTAAGAGTGGATACCATCAAATTCTCATAAGAGAGGATGAATGGAAGACTATGTTCAAGATGCACGAAGGATTGTATGAGTGGCTAGTTATGTTATTTAGATTAAGTAATGCATTAAGCACCTTTATGAGGATAATGAATGAAGTGATGAAATATTTTTGGGAAAATTTTTGATCACATACCTTAATGATATCTTAATATTTAATATGATAAGTTAAGGGAATTTGTTATATATAAGGAAAGTGATGCGAAGAATCTTCTCCATTTTTGGAAATTTTTGTTTGTGTGTTCAATTTTTGTTTTCTAATAGGTCAAGAGTGATTAGGAATGTTTCATAGGTCCTTTTACTTTATTTGGTGCATTAGAATTAGTTCTAGGGTTGCTGAATTTTGAAATTTAGTTATCCCTCCAAAATTTGAAATTCTAAAAGTGAGATCACTTTTGGCTTGTTTCTTAGTAAATTTTATGCTTACTTCAAGAAATTTGCATGTAAAAATGTTAGAATGGTCCGTTTACGGAATTGAAGGATAATTATTGGTTTATAAAGAATTATTCTTGTCTCTTAAGTCTTAATGAATTAGCTTGATGAAGCGGATTTTGAAGAAGATATTAATTAAATGTAACTATTTTTGAGATAATTCATTGAAATACAAGTAGTGAAAAATTACTTGTTACGATAAATTTTGTGTTGTGCATGCGCATTTCCTAAGAAGGATAGGATTTAATTCATATTTTTAATAAAATCTCCTTTTGTTAGGGTTAGAACCTTCTATGCATATTTGAATCCTTGAATAGGTGTAAAATTTAATATCTATAGGTTGTTTATTTTTTGAATTGTTTAAATTCATCCTCTTTATTATTCAAAATAACACAAAACTTCAAGGAGGACCTACAATTCTCTCTTATATTAAAATAGTTCAAATTGAAGATTAGAGCATTGATAACTCGAATCGTGCATCATTTTGATAAAATTTTCAAGAAGATTTTGAGCATTGAAGAGGTTTTGGAGTGAATAGAGCTCTAGAAGCTTGTAATTTCAAAAAGGATAAAAATTTGAGAAATAAACATCCAAAATTTACCTATATGGCCTTTATAGAGAGATATAGCATGCATGAGGATCAAAAGGTAAATTTTTCAAGAATAAATCTCAAGGGTCATACATCTATATGGTGGGAATATGTTCAGGAGGGTAGAAGAAAGAAGAAACAACCCAATATAAAGTCATGGGATAGGAAGGTGACCATACTCAAAGGTAACTTCCTACCTACCGATTATATGAAAAAGTTATATAGATAATTGAAAAATCTGAAGAGAAATGATATGGGAGAAAAAAATTACACAAAATAATTATATAAACTAGGCATCATATCAGGTCATATAGAAGATGATACAGATAAATTGGCAAGGTATTTGAATATTATAAGGTACCAAATTTAAGATGAAATTAGTCTAAGTAGCCCTAGAAGCCTAGAATAGTGCTACTAATTTTATTTGAATTCTAAAGAAAAACTGGATAGAAGGCATACTCAAAAAAATAGAGGAAGAGGAAGAAGTTAAACTGTTAAAAGACAATTTGGAGGTAGAGGAAAATCACAAAGGATTCAAGCTAAATCAAGACAAACACAATAAGAGCATCCAACTAAATTTAGAGGTGGATTCAGAGGTAGAAGACCATACTTTAGAGGTGGTTATGGCACCAGGGGAAGAGGAACAACTTGATTCATTGGTAGGTGCTACAAGTATAATAAATTTTTAGGTCGAGAGGTCATGGGAATGTCTACAAGGGAAGTTTCCAAATAGTATAAGAAGTGAATGTAAAACTCAGCTTGTGAAAGTTGGAGAAGAATAAAGGGTTTTCTCTCCTTCATTAGTTGAAGAAACACAAGTGGGGGAGTCCTTACTCATGAAAATAATTATAACTAAGACACCTAAAGAAAGGATCCGCCTCAAAGGAAATCGTTGTTTAGGACTACGTGCAAGAGTCAAGGAAAGTGTTTCAAAACAATCATATATTCGGAGTAGCATAAACAATTTGGTTTTTGTTGAAATGGATAAAAAATTAATATTGAAAAAGATACCTCATCCTACACCATAAAAATTTTCTTGGTGTAATAAAATATAGAAGGTGATAGTGAATGAAAAGTGTTGGTTGGATTTCCAAATTGGGAGGTATAAGGGTAGGGTATCATATGATGCTTAGAAGGCCTTGGAAATATGAAAGGAAAAATACACATGATGGGAGAAAAAATGTTTACATTCTAGAGAAATATGGAGTTACTCACACCTTAGTGCCCATGAGAGAATAAGAAGGAGAGTAGAAGATAGGTTATATCATGATGCTCATATGGGAGAAAGATTTCTTAAAAGTAGTGGAAGAGGAAGAGATAGGATTTGCATTGGTGATAAATCCAAGAACACTCATAACAGAAACAAGGATGGCTGATTTTCCTCAATAAATACAAGTTATGTTAGAGTAATATGCTTATATAGTGGTGGATGAGCTACCTATCCCTTTTCCTCCTATAAGAGAGATAATTCATCACAAATACTTCATACAGGTACTAATCTAACAAAAAAGGAAGCCTATAAAATGACACCAAAAGAGAATAAAGAGATTAAAAATTTTAAGAGTTGTTAATAAGGGGCTGATTAGATCAATCCTTAGTCCTTGTGAAGTTCCTAAGAAATCCTTTACTATGGTGCTAAGTGCTATATGAGGTAAAGTTGATGGTTCTCGCTTTTAAAGCCTGGTAAAGGTTTATTAGTGCATAGAAATCATGTCTAAGGGTGTTCCATTATTTTTATCATGGAAGTTTGTTTTGGTGTGATGGATTATGTTGAGCCCGTGTCTAGTTCTTAAGACCTAGAAGGAATAAGAAGTAGTTTGCAGAGATGCACTTAGTTGAAGGCCTTCCACATGCAGTTGGAAGGAGTTAAAATATTTTATAGTAAAGAGGATTCAGAGGTATTTCCAATGGTATAAGTTTTGTCTCATGATGATGGATCATACATATCATCTTTTGGAGATGAAGGTTTATTTTTTCAGGAGATGACTACTTTTTCTGAAATAATGAAGTGATTGAAGCATGAGATGGATGATTTTATGCTTCATATCACTTGGGTAGTGAAGAGGGATTAATTTTTTTCCTATTTAAGGAATTTTTAGGTATTCGAGTGAAGTAAAAGGTGCAAACCAATTGAGTTTGAAAAATAGGTCTAAGGAAAGCTTAATTTGGAGAAGAGGAAAATATTCTTAGATTGAGCACATGAATGTTTCATAGTCTCATTTTTTCATGGATACAATTTACATATCCCGAGGATTCCATAAAGAGGTCACATTACATATTTTATTTGTTCTTAGGTTATCTTGAGACCCAAAGGTGAAGATAGGATGCAAGAAACAAATGTTTTATGAAGGAAATGAGGCTCGTGGGCCCATTCAATGATTTATTTGATTGCTCTAAGTAAATGTGATACCATGTATGATTATTATATGTTATATTACTCATGTATTGTTAATTTAAGATCTTTCATAAGCATGGGTTTGTGATTTATTGTTTTATCTCATCCTAGTGATGGGATTTTTAGAATTTTAGAGGAATTTGGATGGTTTTAGGCATGGCCGACCTATCTAAGTCATATGTAACCATTTTAATGAATTTACTTGGTTGTTTTTAAGTTTCATTGGTCTAATTTTTTTAAGCACCAACCCCTAATTTTTGAAGCATCAAGTACAAAAGGAGGTTGTAAACCCCCATATGATAAATCACCCACTAAACCACCTTATGATGTTTATATCTCCAATTTTTAATTCCAAAACTTATGGAGATCTAATATTCATCTCACACCCTAGGTGATCACACTTTACAAAACAAGATCTTCAAACCCTCTAAAAATCATCAAACTCTTGCTATCATGTCCTTTTATTTTTTCTTAACCTAAAACACAATTGAATCATATCCAAATCATGCTGAAAAAATACAATCACACTTCACCTAGGTCACTCCACATGCACACACTAAACTAGTTCCAGAAAGCACCAGAAAACATGTTTTTATATGTTTATCCTAATTTCAAACTTAGGAACAACATTTTTCCTCTTTTTGGATCCATACACCAAATAAATAATTAGAATTTGAAATAGAAAAGTCACAAGTGACCCAATTAGGTCATCCTAGCTCAAACCATCATTTCATGTGCCAAAAATGGCTTAAAACCCCATGGGCACAATCTTAAAATTTCCCTAACATTAGTACCATACTTTTTCATGACCCAAAACCCTCACATATGAATAAAATATCATTAACATTCATTCATGGTTGTAATTAATATCAACCAATCAAATTATTTCATTTATTAATCCAAATTCCCTTTATAATTCTAAAAAACGGTTGTTTCATGCACCCTTCATCCCCCTTGAAACTTTTTAGAAGGAAAAAAATCACTTTAAAAATATAAATCCATGCCATGTGAAAACTTTATGGAAATTACAGAACCTTTAGAACACTTCTAAGAAATTTATAAGTCATGAAACATCCATCTCTTCAAACCATATCTACTTTTTCCTTCACAAAAATAACTTACCAAAATCATTGTTTCCAAATGTTATCTCATAAAAACATTTATACATACAGAAAATACCTAAAAATTTGATTAATTTGATGACCAATTCATCTCTCTTCACATTACAGTTATATGAAGAATCACACAATCCCTATAATTCTTTAAACATCATCAAGCTTTCACTTGAAACACATCATGTCTTGAACTTCTAAAAATATTCCTATTAAAAATGACATAGAAACCATGTCATTTAACCTAATAATGAGTCCATATATATCTCAATAGAAATATATGTCAATATAATTTCAACCACAAATTAAATCATCTCAAAACGCCTCCTATATCTCAATGTATAACACTTTTGTGAACTGTTCTATTTGAGATCCCAAAACTACCCTTTGACCAGTCAACCTATTTGGACCTCAAAACACCATGTACCTACATGAAATATTCCTGAAAAATTCATGTACATCAATTAAAACTACCATACATCATGCACCATCAATTTTGCATGCTACTCCTTTGGACCATCTTGTCCTAAAACCTTCTTCTTCATAAAATGCTATTTTAGGTAGGGCCCACTCATGACCATGACCTCAACCATACATTTTTGTAAACCTAATAGATTCCTCTACAACATCTAATAATCAATTTTGATGAAACAATCAAAATTTGGTCAGTATACTTCACTTTTTACTAACTTCTCCTAGTTAGGGTTTAACTAGGGTTTTAGACCTCTTTACCTTCTTAACATTCATTCATAAAAACGTTGCAATCAAAGGACATCATTATTTTTTGAAACCTTTTTAAATCAACATATAATATTCCTTCAAAGGCACAAGGTCCAATAAAAAATCACATTGTTCACAATGAGCAGCTAAAGTTCAACTTTGAGCTGGAAATACACTTGATTTTAACCATGTGTCACAAAATCAGTCATACCTTGCAAAATACGCATTATGGGCACCTAATTTTTTTCTCAGAGAATAATGAATAATATTTCTAATATCTCCAATCATCATAATGTCAATTCGATACTTCAATCTCTCTATTATATCTCATTTACATAGCTTCACCTTAGGGATTCTCACTGTAGAAGCTAGGGTCAACTAAAATAATGCAATAACTAAACAAAAACCTCTAAAAATGACCCAAACATACATCATATTCCATTATACACCTGAATTCATACTTCCATGAGCTCATATAGCTCCAAACCACTTTATCACACCTCCAAGCTATTATACCTGCTCCCAATGAGCACTGGAATGAAGTGAAACATTTGTACCTATACTATGCCACATCTTTGAGTGCTCAAGAACCCTCAAATAATGTTATTCATAATACTAAAATTCTTCCATATAATCCAATAATCTCACACTACCAAGATACATCTCCTAGGAACCTATATAGGCTTACAAGAGTAAACAATCCTCATTGAATCTCATTATATCAACTCAAACACATCTGAACTAGTATGATAGCATCATATAAATCATCATAAAATCATTCAATTTGTCATTTATGTGGTTTTACATCAATAAAAACACATATTAGGCCTACATGCTAACGATCTCCCCAATTTTCATTGATGGAAAACACCTAAAAATTTCATAATCTCACCTTGTTAGGAGCTAAAACAAGATTCTCCATCCTCTAGACATGCAAACAAACACATTTTCTTCTATAAACCTATTTTTAGATTCTTAATGGAATTGTAGGATTCTTGTAACAATGGCATAAACACCTTAAATGTCCTTGAGAACAACATTTCAATCCCATGAAGGAAAAACAAATCACTCCCCTTTCTTGGAGAGATCACACACACCTTGAGAAACATTTCTTCTTGTAATGATAACATTTAAATATTGTTAGAGGACTGTCAATAACCTATCTCTATCAAAACTCCATTGATAAGGAAAAAGTATCTCTATGATTCTTAAATACTTACAACCTCTTGCATAGTGACCTATATAAAGCCCCCCTATCATGGGACACAAATTCCAGCCTCTTACTAGTCAACACTTTCTCTTAGGACACGGTAGCATTGTCTCATCACTCACCTAGAGGTCAATGTCAACATATTGACCTAAAATAGATCATTTTAACTCATCATCACACTCCTCCATATGCATTTATTGTGTAATGATAATACAAAGGATTGTAGGCCATCATTAGTGCTTCAATACCGATATCAACTGAGATCCTATATGCCTATATGATGTTATTTTAGTGCAAGAGAAAGTTTTTAATACTTTGTAAGAAGCTAAGATTTTATCCTTACACCATCACATTGTAAATCATAGATAGATGAATGAATCATACCTTTAAAAATGAGGATAATATTTGGTACATATGTTATACCACTGAGAAAAGCATACTCTGCCCCATCTAATCCTATAGATGATACTTTTCTTTATGGAGCACTAAGAGACTCCCACAAGCACATATAAACTGAGATATAATTCAAATTCTCTCCAAAAAAATTTAGATAATTTAAGGATGCTCCAGATCTATTAACATCACAATAATTGATGAGACATTATCATACATACTTGAGAAGCCATCACCTCTTCCTTTGTACTATAGAATGTAACCTTTTGGCACTAATCATGATGAAGAAAAAAATTGTATTCTTCACAGCCATTATGAACCATATGAAATAGTTTACGTATAATTTGAACACTTCTTAGATTGAGTCAACACTTTGAATAACTTGTTAAGCCTTGAGAAACCCAAAAGTTAGGGTTTTAATGATCAAACACTCCTCATTGTGCATCATGAGTAAAATCTTCAACTCTATCATAGATTACTAAATAAATATTATTACTTGATGCTCCATTCCTATTACATCATTTATATCTTTTATCCTAGATGATTTTCTCAAAAATTTGGCTTCAGACTCCTCCATTTTGACCTCCAAAAATGGGTTTCGATGCATATCACTCATTTAAACTCGTAAACCTAGTCGGTGGCGGTGAAGTGTCAAATTCATTTTTTTGCATTGTTTAGTCTCATGCTTTCACAAAACCTTTAAAACATATCTAAACTTTTATAGAACCTTTTTAATGAGTATTTATCATAAAAAAATATTACAGATATCTGTAGCACCTCAATTTGCTTGGAAAAACCATGATATTGAGATACTTAAGTCCAATTGAGCCATTCTCTCCATAAACAGTGATCAAGTTGTCATTTGATCACATTAAACATATTATTAAAGATAATTCATCTTGTTGGAGTGATGTATATGCTTGAGGAACTCATTAGAGAGACACAAGTGATCATCACAGACCAAATAACAAACATAGACCTCTAGAAACTAACAACACTCATGAACTGGTATGCAAGACCACCTCTTTCAATGCATAGAACACAATTAAAGATTCAAATACATATAATACAATGTCACACACAAGACAAAAATTTTAATTCTTCATGACAACACCTTATGTCTCCATGACAATGCAAAAAAAGACAGTCCTAACACCGTCAACTCATAGAATCAAAACATATAAAAGCGATGGCACAACCTCTAGAGAACTCAAAAAAACCCTTGATAACAACTTCATACATTATAAGGACATCATATACACTTGAGAAAACACATGATTGATCATGAAGTACTGACTGCAACTGATACATGATCCTAGACAACTCATAGATCAAACCAACTTTCAATATAGCCAAAAACATACACTAGAACTTATGAAACTCACATTTATGAACTCAAGAACCATTTTCACATGACTATTAAACTCAAGAACATGTACCAAAAACTCACACAAAGAGATTACAGGACCTCGAATATTTTTTCCTTTGCTAGGAGAAGATATAACATTTCTTTCTCCCTAAATAACACACCTTAGACCATTTAAGGTCTATTAGGAGCTGAGATTACTCCCAACAAGCTTCTTAAATACTCAAATGCAGGCTTTGGAAGTGGTTTAGTGAGAATTTCAGCCACTTATTCCTTTGTAGACACATGCTCCAACTTGATACATCCTTTTCTCACAAGATCTCTTAGGTAATGATACTTGATAGGAATGTGTTTTGTCTTGGAATGTAGAATTGGATTCTTTGAGACACTAATTACACTAGTGATATCACACAATATAGATGTAGGTCCATCATTCTTTACCTTGTAATCCTCCAAATTTTGTCTCATCCATACAACTTGTGAACAACAGTGAGCAGCAACAACATATTTAGCTTCACATGTTGAGAGTGCTACAAGAGATTGCTTCTTACTTGACCATGAGACAAGACATATTCCAACAAAGTATGCTCCACCACTAGTAATCTTCCTATCATCCATGTTTCCTTCCCAATCAACATCAAAATAAGCCCTTAATTTAAAAAAATTCACTTTTAGGATACCACAAACCATACTCAACTATACCCTTAATATATCTAAAAATTTACTGCTTATAGATGTGATTCTCTAGGATCTTCTTGAAACCTTCCAACCAAACTAACAACTTGAAAAATATCAGGTCTAGAGGTAATAACATATAGTAGGCTTCCTATCATGGATCTATATTCAGTTTGATTTACCTTAGGGGTGTCATCTTCCTTGCAAATTTTGCATCTTGTAACCATAGGTGTGCCAACAGGTCTACATTCATCCATTTGAAACTTCTTAAGAATTTCCTTGACATATTTGGATTGAGAAATGAATATACCTTTTTCATGTTGACTTACTTGAAGTCCAAGAAAGAAGGAAATTTCTCCCAACATGGACATTTCAAACTCTTTCTTCATAGCTTCAGCAAAATTGTGAACCATATGATCACTACCTCCACCAAAGATGATGTCATCCACATAAACTAAAACTATCAATAAATGATATCCTTCACTTTTGATATAAAATTTATTATCAGCTACACCTCTCTTGAATCCTTGTTCAATCAAGTATTTATCAATTCTTTCATACCAAGCTCTAGGGGATTGCTTTAGACCATAAAGAGCCTTATTTAGTTTGCACACATAATCAAATTTATCAGTTAAAGAAAAACCATCAGGTTGTTCCATATAGACTTCTTCATTTAGAAAACCATTCAAGAAGGAAGATTTTACATCCATTTGATAAACTTTAAAACCTTTAAAACCAGCATATGCCAAGAATAATCTGATTGCTTCCATCCTAGCTATAGGTGAAAATGTCTCATCAAATTCAATCCCCTCAACTTGAGCATACCCCTTGCAAACAAGTATTTATTTATTTCTTATGAATTATCCATTTTCATTTAGTTTGTTCCTAAAAACCCATTTGGATCCAATTACATTCTTATCTTTTGGTCTAGGTACAAGTTCCCAAGTTTTGTTCTTTTCAATCTGATCTAACTCTTCATTCATAGCCTTAACCCAATGCTCATCTTTACTAGCTTCTACTACATTCTTAGGTTCAATTTTTGAAAGAAGAGCTAGGTTCTCTTGATTTTTAATACTTACCAATTTCCTTCTTATGGTAACTCCAGAATATTTCTTGCCCAAAATTTGAGTTTCAAGATGATCTCTTCTAACTTGTCTAGAAGGAACCTTTGTGTCTTGTCTTTCTTCCTCATCATCCTCTTCTTGATTCTCTTGAAAAACTTCATCATCTTCTTCCTTAGAAATATCCTCACAAGATGTTTCATTAGCTCTAGAAAAATATCTCATAGTGGATGATTCATCAAACTTAACACTAGCACTTTCAACAATAGATTTCAACCTCTTGTTATAACATAAATAAGATGTGATTCTTGAGGAGTAACCCAAAATATACCTTCATCATATCTAGAATAAAACTTACCAAGGTTGTCTTCAGTCCTCTTGATGAAGCATCTACACCCAAATACTCTAAAATGCTCCACATTGGTTGGTCTTCCTTTCCATAGCTCATAAGGAGTCTTATCACTATTTACTCTTAGTTAACACCTGTTAAGAATATAAACAACAGTACATATTGCTTCTTTCCAATAACCATTAGGTAATTTAGACTCATTAATCATGGTCCTTTCCATCTCTTGAACAATCCTATTCTTTATTTCAATAAATCCATTTTTTTGGGAGTTCTATAGGATGAAAATTGTTTTCTAATGTCATGCTCACTAAAAACTCATCAAATTAATTAGACAAAAATTATCCTCCATTATCAGATCTTATACACTTTATCTTTCCATTCTTTTCATTTTCAATGAGAGCCTTGAAGGATCTAAAAACATCTAATGCATCATATTTTTTTCTCAAACATGTCACCCAAGTGTATCTAGTGAAATCATCAATAAGAAGCATGAAATAATAATCACCTGAAGTACTTTTAGTCCTCATAGGCCCACATAAATCAGTATGAATCAGCTGAAGTGGACTTGTAATAGACTCATATTCGTTAGTTTTGAATCTCCTTCTAGTTTTCTATGCATGTATACATTCCTTACACAAAGTATCTTCTAGTTTCTTGAGTTTAGGCATGTTTCTCACATAATTATTAGAGCTTATTTTAACAATATTATCAAAGTTCACATGGCCTAGCCTCCTATTCCATAACCAAAAATCATCCATCTTACTCATAAGACATCTTTCATTATTAATTTCCTTAAGAACAAACATGTTACCATCATTATTTTTTTCCTTTTGCAACTAGTTTACCAAATTCTCCTTTTCTTATCTTACAACCTTTCACATCAAAAGTAAGAACATACCCTTGCTTGACCATTTGAATTACACTAAGTAGATTATGTTTCAAACCTTCTACATATAAAACATCTTTGGTGATAGTTTTTCCATTTTCCAAACTCAAAGTGCCTCTTACCTATAATGTTTATGGAATTTTTTTCCAAATCCCTCTAATCCTAAAGAATGTTTTTGAGGAGAAGCAAATTTACTATTATCTCTGTCATATGAGATGAAAAACCACTATTAATGTACCAAATCAGATTTTCATCTTGACTATGAAAGGTAGTTTGAGCAAGATTACATACTTCATTATGTTGCAAAGAGGATGAACAAGTTCCATAGATTTCATACCAAATATCAAATCCTAAAGGATTAAAATAATCTCTCATATTCATTAATGGAAACATATCACCTTGATTCTTAGAACACTCCATAGTTGTGCTTCAGAAGATCTCCTTCAAGTTGTCAAGATCCTCTAGAAAGGCCTACTCTAATACTAATTATTATAAGCATAATGGACTAGAGGGGGGTGAATCAGTCCTTTAAAAAAATAATTTTATAGTTTACATCAGAAACTATAAATACCATAAGCATACAATCACAATAACCACTTATTCAACTCTTAATGTGTGCACACCATATACCATCAATGAAGTATGTAACCATGAAAGAAAACAAAAACACAAGAACACAAGATATAAGTGGGAAACCATCAAGGGGAAAAAATCCTTTGAAACATAATCTTATATTGATATTTCTATGAATTTAATGAGGAACCAACCTCAGAAGGATCACCAACCCTACAAGGAGCAATAACCTAATTTTGAGAAACACCAACTCCACAAGGAGGCTAAAACCCCCAAGATTATCAATAACCAAATCAACCACCTTACGATGTGTATATATCTTATTTTTTCTTCCAAAACTTATGGAGATCCAATATCCATCTCACACTTCTTCACTAAAACCCTAGGTGATCACAATTCACAAAACAAGCTCTTCAAACCCTCTAAAAATAAAAATAAAAATTATTTCATGTCCTTTTATTTTTATTAACCTAAAACACACATAAATAATCTCAAAATCATTTCCAAACACCTACAATCACACTTCACCTAGGTCTCTCCACATGCATACACTAAACTAATTCCAAAAAGCACCAAAAACATGCTTTTATATGTTTCTCCTCATTCCAAAATTAGGCATAACATTTTCCCTCCTTTTGGTTCTACACATAAATAAAATAAACAATCAAAATTTTAAATATATTAGTATTAACTGACCAAATTATTTCGGCCTAGCTGAAACTATCGTTTCATGTGCCAAAAATGGCTCAAAACCCCATGTGCACAATCTTAAAAGTTTCGCTAACATTAGTACTGTAATTTTTCATGACCAAAAACCCCTTACATATGAATAAAATATCATTAAAAATTCATACATGGTCAGAATTAATATCAACCAATCAAATTGCTTCATTTACTTGGCGTAGTTCCCTTTATAATTCTCAAAAACAGTTGTTTCATACACTCTTCATCACCTTGGAAACTTCATAAGGCCAATAAATCACTTCAACAAGAGAAAAACATGATATTTTAATAATTTATGGAAATTTTTTAACCTTTAGAAAACTTCTACGCAAGTTATAAGTCACGAAACATCCACCTCCTCAAACCACATCTACTTTTAGCTTCACCAAAATAACCTATCAAAAACATTATTTCTGAATGTTAGCTCATAAAAACATTTATACATACAATCAATGCCTCAAAATTCATTAATTAGATGTCAAATTCATCCCTCTTCACATTCTAGGTTATATGAAGAATCACACAATCCATCACATGCTTCAATCAACATCAAGCTTTCACTTTGAAACACATCCTGTCTTAAACTTCAAAGAATATTCCTACTTAAAAATGACCTAGAAAACTATCCATATGGCCTCAACATTGGGAAATAAATATATAACTATAATTATCTATGAATATAATTTCCAAAATAACTTGAATCATCTCAAAACTCGACCCGAAGCTCAACTTATAGCTAGTTTACAAAACCCCTGCTATTTAAGATCCCAAAAATGCCCTTTGACTAGTCCACTTGTTTGGAACTAAAAAAACCATGTATTTGCATGAACGTTTCCTAAAACCTTCATGTAAATAAATAAAATCTTCCATAGATCATGTATCATTAATTCTTTTTGATACTCATTTGGACCATCTTTTCCTAAAACCTTCTTCTTCATAAACTACTTTTTTTGGTGGGGCCCACTCATGACCATGACCTCAACCATGAATTTATGAAAAATTGACAGAGTCCTATTCAACATCAAATAATAATTTTTTATGAAACAATCAAAAATGGGTAACTATGTTTCACTTCTCGCCAACCACTCCTAGCTAGGGTTTGACTATGGTTTTAAAAATCTTTACCTTCTTAACATTCATTCATAAAAACGTGAAAATAAACTAACCTAATATTTTTGGAAACCTTCCAAACTCATATTATAAGTTTTCTTGAAATTCACAAGGTCCCATGCAAAGCACATTGTTCTCAACAAGCATATGAAGTTAAACTTCAAGTTGGAAGTACACTCTATTTTGACCATGTCTCACAAAATCAGTCATGCCCTGCAAAATATAAATCATGGGCACCTAATTTTTTTCTCAAAGCATAATTAATCATCCTTATAACATATCCAATCATCATAATGTCATTTCCATACCTAAATCTCTCCACCCTATCTCATTTTCATAGCTTCACCTTAGGGATTCTCGTTGTAGGAGCTAGGGTCAACTAAAATAATGCAATAGCTAAACAAGAAACCTATAAAAATGACCCAAACAATACCCCATATGCTATGATACACCTGAATTAATACTTTCATGATCTCATATAGCTCCAAACCTCTCTGTCACACCTCCAAAATACTATACGAGCTCCCCCAATGAGCACTTGAAACAAAGTTAAACACATGTACCTATACTTTGTGCCACTACTATGAGTGCTTAATCACCCTCAAATAATTATATTCATCATGCCAAAATTCTTCCCAAGAATTCAAGAAGCTCACACTTCCAAACTACATCTTGTAGGTACCTGTATAAGCTTAAAAGAGCAGGAAATCCTCACTTAACTGACATTGTATCAACTCAAAACATCTCGAACCAATATGTTAGTATCATATACATCATCATAAAATAATTCACTTTTTCATTAATGTGGTTTTCATGAATGACAATACATATTAATCCTACATGCCAATAATGGCATGTAGCCAAGAAGTATATTTTAGGTAAGAGATACTAAAGACATGGAGAAAAGGAGTGTTTAAGGAGAAAAATTTATAGTAACCATGCATGGGATACATCAAAATGTGAAAAATAATTTGTAAGAAAATGTAGATAAGTGCAAGCAATAGGTAGATTTTAGAATAAGAGAGACTAATTATGAGGTTGGTGATATTGTGATGGCTCATCTAAGGAAGTAGAGATTCCCTCAAGGGAATATAACCAACTAAAAATGAAAAAGACATGCCCTTACAAGGTGTTGACAAAATTTGCAAGCAATTCTTATTAGTTAGAGTTTCCTAGATGGAGTAGGTATATCTCCTATGTTCAATGTTTCAAATTTGTATCACTACAAGGAAGAAAAAAGGTAAAGACATAGTAGAAGAAGCATTGACATCAAAGGAAGAGTGATGCACAGTTTCCAAAGGTCTAGCGAGGAGATTTAGTGTGTTATGGATAATAAAGAACTCAAAAGGACTAGAGGAAAACAATATTTTCAATACCTCATCAAGTGGAAGGACAAACCATTTGAGGAGGCCACATGGATGACTGAGAGAGACATTCTATAGCATGGAAATAATTTGGAGGAGCTTTTCAACATCAAAACCTGATGTCTTTTTCTCTTTCTGTGGAGTATGATGTAGGAGCATCTTCGCCATTTTTGGAAATTTTTGTTTTTGTTTTAATTTTTGTTTGCTAATAGGTCAGGAGTGATTAGGAATGTTTCATAGGTCCCTTTACTACATTTTGTGTGTTATACTTAGTTCTAGGCTTGCTAAAGTTTGTATTTTCAATTTCCCTCTAAAAGTGGAAATTATAAAAATTGAGAGAACTTTTGGCATGTTTCTTGGAAAATTTTGTGTTTTTTTGGCTATTTGCATGTAAAAGTGTTATAATGGTCCTCTTAGGGACTTGAAGGCTAAATATTGGTTAAAAATAATTATTTTTGTCTCAATCCTTTAAAAGGCTCATCAAATGTGTGTAATTTGAAATATGGTGTGTGTGAAGGATAAGTCTCAATGACTTAGCTCAATGCAACTAAATTTTAAAGAAGATATTATTTGGATGTGACTATTTTTGAGACAATTTATTCAAATGTAAGAAGAAGGAAAACCCCAATAAGTGGAAAATAACTTGTTACAATGAATTATATGTTTTGCATGTGCATTTTCTAAGCATGATAGGCTTAAATTCATCCTTTTAGAGAAATATTCTTCTATGTTAATGGTATCACACAATTATTTATTACATTTACTATGTAACTTATTTATTAGTGAAGAAATTGGTTTGGTATTGATTAGTTTGTTAATGCACTAGTCAAGATTAGAACCTTTTATGCAGAGTTGAATCCCTGAATAGGTGTAAAAATCAATATTGATAGGTTGTTTATTGTTATAATTCTTTAAATTCATCCTTTTATTATTCAAGATAGTACATAACTTCAAGGAGGACCTACAGTTCTCTCTTATATTGAAATATGGAAACTTGAATATTGAAGCACGGATAACTTGAGTTGTGCATCATTTTGTCAAATTGTTCAAGAATATTTAGAGCATTAAAGAGTTTCTTTAGGAGGGTACCATATGCTCCCAAAATTACACATGCTACATTGTCGTGAAAATCGTTACAAGAATCACTAATGATGATTCAAAATCCTTTTAAGAAGGTGTTCGAGCTCCAAAACCTATTCACACTATATATTTGTAGCCTAGATGGCCTTACTTAACTTTTCAAAGCATTTTTCCATCTTTCCACCTCTTTCTATGCTTTTCTTGGTCTTCTTGCCGGGATCGCCGACTTGCACTGGATGGCAATCCCTGCCGGTTTTTCTAGATTCTTCACATGTGTTTTCAACATGCAATGGTTCACTTAAATTTTCTTTTTGTATTCATCCATGAGACGAATTGGCTAAAAATCGATTTCTTTATTTTGTTCTCCTTCCTCCTATTTTAAATAAAATTTAATTAGTTGGAATTGTCTCTCCATGCATTATGCATGAAGTAACCTCCTAACCTTCATTTCTATATATTCCATGCTTGTACTCAAGCAAAAGTCCTTAGAATTTAGTGTATCTTGTATTGTTTTATTCCCATAATCTCGCTTAGGAATTGCATAGCCAAGCTCAGATCTCTTATATTATCTCTCTTCTACTTGCATTGCATCCAGATTGCTTTCAAGATTTTAGTGCTCAAGAACCATCCTCTTGTTGTTGTTATTTACATTCCCAATCCCTTGGACTCAAATGAAAACTCACAGAAATAAAGGAAAGAACTGAGGGGACAGATATTGATACTACTAGATTTGCCAAGGTTCTCGATCTTCTAGGTTGGAGTTGTGTATTTGCTTACTTTGTTTATCAAATTGTCAATCATCTTGCCAGATGTCGACTTGCACGGATGGCAATCCCGCTAGTTTTTCTAGATTCTTCACATGTGTTTTCAACATGCAATGGTTCACCTTCCTCCTATTTTAAATAAAATTTAATTAGTTGGAATTGTCTCTCCATGCATTGTGCATGAAGTAACCTCCTAACCTTCATTTCTATATATTCCATGCTTGTACTCAAGCAAAAGTCCTTAGAATTTAGTGTATCTTGTATTGTTTTATTCCCATAATCTCGCTTAGGAATTGCATAGCCAAGATCAAATCTCTTATATTATCTCTCTTCTACTTGCATTGCATCCAGATTGCTTTCAAGATTTTAGTGCTCAAGAACCATCCTCTTGTTGTTGTTATTTACATTCCCAATCCCTTGGACTCACATGAAAACTCAGCGAAATAAAGGAAAAAACTAAGGGGACAGATATTGATACTACTAGATTTGCCAAGGTTCTCGATCTTCCAGGTTGGAGTTGTGTATTTGCTTGCTTTGTTTATCAAATTGTCAATTACGAATTGTTAATTTAAATTACATATCAAATAGAGTAGAAATCAATTTATTTTCATTTGAAAGTAATTAGTTAATTTCAAGAGGGTTTAAATCATTAATATAAATCCTCGGTGATGGATCCTCCTCTTCCCATCCTTGTGGATCTAAATGAGAGAATGTCTATAGGAGGTTGTTTACAAATCATAGATCATTTGGATAAGTTATTATTTTAAGTTAGTTTCATTTCCATACACTCATCACATGTGAATAACCACACTGGGTTATCTCGCTTGTTTATTTTTAGTGTAGAAGTAGATTTAATTATTTAGAATAGAAGAATTTTTTTTTTTTTGTGATTGTAGTATTTCAGTTTTGTGATTTGTTTAGATTAGTTTTATTTCAATAGTAGCATACATTGTTAATTTCATTCAGCTCACCTAGAAACTTCAAGCTAGATCAACACTTAGATTCAAGTTAGGAAAACAAACCATATGGAATTTATGGCTACCCGTTCATAGCCTCTAAATATCCCCTTTGTCAACATGGCTACAAGGAGATCACACTACCAGATATTTTTCACTTGATCATCCTATAGTTAGCCACACACATTCAACATTGGTTTCTCTAACACAACCTTGTGGGGTTGAGTGCAGTTGAAGTTCACATGTTCATTTTCATTAGTACAAAATTGGTAATGATGAGGGAAAGACAATGGTCATGAAAATGGTTAGAAGAACCCCAATGATGATTCCATATCCTTTCAAGAAGGTGTTCGAGCTCCAAAACCCATTCTTTGTGTATATTTGTAGCCTAGATATCCTTAGATAGATTTTTCCATGCATTTTTCCATCTCCTCGCCTCTTTATGTGCTTGTTTTGGCCTTGGTGCTGACTACCACCCTTCTGGGTGGCGGTTCTTAAACTACCACCCGAGGTAGGGTAGTAGTCCTAAAACCACCACCCTATACGGGGTGGTGGTCCTACCCGCTTTACAAATTATTCACGCATGTTTTAAACATGCAACAGTTCACTTAAATTTTCTTTTTGCATGCATTCGTGAGCCGAATTGGCTAAAAATATCTTTGTTTTCTAGGTAATCCTTGCTCCTATTTTAAATAAGATCTAATTAGTTGGAACTACCTCTTCTTGCCTTGTGTATACGGTAACCTCCTACCCTCCATTCCTATATATTCTATGCTTGTATTCAAGTAAAAAGGCTGTAGAATTTTGTGTATCTTGTATTGTTTCATTGTAATAATCTCCTAGGAATTGTATATCCAAGCTTAGATATCTTGTGTTATCTCTCTTTTATGTGCATTGCGTCTAGATTTCTTCCAATTTATCATTTCTCAAGCTCCATCCTCTTGTTGTTGTTATTTTTATTCCCAATCCCTTGGAATCACATGAACACTCAAAGAAAGAAAGGAAAAGTGAGGGGACAAATTACTACACGAGATGGATTAACCTCATTCTATGAATTCCATGTTTGATTTGTTATTTGATTTCCTTCATTCCTATAATTTATCATTGTTACATCATATCAAATAGAGTATAAATCAATTTCCTTTCATTTACAAGTAATTAGTTAATTTCCAAGAGGGTTTAAATCATTAATAGCAATCCCAGTGACGGATCCTCTTCTTCCCATCCCTATGGATCTAAAGGAGAGAATATCTGTAGGAGGTTTTCTACACATCATAGATCATTTGGAAAATTTATTGTTTTAAGTTAGTTTAGTTTCCATACACTTAGTAGAGGTGAATAACCATGATAGGTTATCTCACTTGTTTAGTTTTAGTGTAGAAATATTTTAATTATTTAGAATAGAAGCAAATTGTTGTTTGTGATTGTAGTATTTCAATTTTGTGATTTGTTGATTATTTTCCTTTTAGCCTAGCATAGATTGTTAATTTCATTTATTTTACATGGACACTTGAGAATATTTTAGTGCTTGGATTCAAGTTAGGAAAATAAACCATAGGGAGTTTATGTTACCCATTCATAGCCTCTAAATCTCCCCTTTGTCAACTCGGCTACCAAGATATCACACTACCATATCTTAGTAAGTGATCCTCCTATAGTTAGCCACACACAATCAAAATCACTTTGCTCTCGGCACGATGTCGGGGTCGATTGTTGTTGAAGATCACGTATTCATTTTCATCCGTATAAATTGATGAACCCTGACATGAAGGATTAATTCCTTCTTGTTTCCTATTCTTTCATTTTTATCACCTAACCTCCCCATTTCTTCCCCTATTTTAGTAGGTATTTTATACTTTCTAAAATATGTCTAGAAGAGATTTTGGTAGGAAATTTGGCTCGATAGATATTACACCAATGTTCAACCATAATAATCCCCTTCTCTTTCGAGGTGGGGTAACAATTAGACAAAAACATTCAAACCTCCCCAATGACACTTCAAACCCCATTAGCTATGTAAGGATGTAGGAGGTTGATCAGCTGTTAGACATGCAAGAAGGTCAACCCAATGCAAACCACGTTCTTATCACAAATGGAACAAGTTCTTACCATAGAGTCCTCTCAAGACCTCGATTTCAAAGCAATCAAAAGAAGATTATATATTTTCATGGATAGCTAATCCTCTTTGTCAGATAAATGAGTCTTTGGATAGAATGAAGACTACGGCCTCTACGAGATTTCGAATACCTATCCTAAGATTATTACTTCGAGGAAGATAAGAATTATACCAATGAACAATGTATGAAAGGGTATCATGAGCCTACTCATTCAAACCCTACACCACAGGCACCCAAATAAGGGACTCAATCCTCTCCTAACGATCTCATTTCTACTTTAGTAGGGAGGATTAGAGAACTAGAAAGTTCCCACACTTCACAAACAACACTTGTGGTAGGGTAGAACATGAGGTATCAAGTTTACAACAAAGGATACATCCCTTCCAATGAGAAAACAATGTAAGATACTATAAAACAATATTATCTCGATTCATTCAAATCAAGGTGATTTTCTCATAGGATTAGATACACTAGGGATGAGTCCTCATCCTTTTCAATCTTAGCCTACGTAAGGGCTTTCCTAAAGTGCATTTTTGAATGCCACCACAACAGAAATGTGACATTCTTTTCTTTTACACCCACCAGTCCATATCCTAGAACTATCCCACATTACATGTATATGTATTCAAAACTCATCAAATGGACCCATATATCATTCTTGCTCCCTACATGCCATATCAAGGGACCCCATACATTCCAATCAATGCTTATAATGCATCTTATCCAAATCGTCCTCCTCCACTTCCTCATCAAGGATCTTCAATGGTGGAATCTTACGCAATGGGTACATACATTGAGTACTTAAAGGAGCCTATTGAATTTACCATATGTGGTGTCATGCTTCCATTCCCATTGCTAGATCTTCAAAATTTAAGGGTGAAGGCTGCGTGAATGCTAATATCAAGGCTACACTATTGCTATCGGGAGATGCTTCCTTGGGATTCTATAGTGTCTAAGATATTTCCAAAGACTCTCGAAGGAATCACACTAGATTGGTATTACCATATTTTGGAAGCTTCTATACGTTCCTTTAAAAACATCTTTCTCGAGCTCATCAAAGCATTTTACATAAACAATTTGTTACGTATATGGATTAGGGTGTTCCTACATATTATACGGGAGGAAAATGAATCATGTCCCCATTTCATCCATAGATGGCACCAATTTCTCTATTCCTCTCTAAGTGTGTCTAACATGGATTAAATGAAACTTTTTGATCTTTTCCTTCACTCGCTCGATTGAGAGACTAAGGAAGAGGTACCAAAGTTTCCTTTCCATAGTTATGAGGAGGTATTAGAAGGAGAACTTTGAATTGGTCAAGCCTCTATAGATATTGGGCGTAATACCTATGGTAGCAATGGGAAATTGGTATCCATAAATCAAAATAATGAAAATTATCATAACAATGGTGAAAAAAACCAAGGACCTAAGGGTGTGAATCGTAATCACTGTACTACCACGAATAATGCTACCGATCAAACCAAGAACGTTGGTTTTTTCAAACAAAATTAACACTAACAATAACAACTCGGGAAATTAAAGAGGCCCTAACACTATGTCCTCTCTCAACACGTTCGATGTGAATTGTCCACCATAAAAAAAAATGAAATGCAAGTCTCAAACAAGCATCAAAACTCGGCCAAGGGGCAACGAATCATGGTTATACAAACCAATTTAAAAACTAAAAGCGAGGTTATAATCAACAACAGCAAGATGCTTATCAAAGACCAAGAGATTACGACCCTAACCTATATTGTGGTTTCCATAAGGTTTGATGTCATGATGATGGGATTAGCTGCGATTGCAATTAGTTTTGGCAAAGAATTCCTAAAACCAAAGGAAAATATTTGTAGACATGTTCCTATAAAATCTCTGAAATAAACTCACAATCGACTATACAAAACCCGTAGCTCCTTAGAATGCTAATGTGAGCATATTTTGAGATTCACTTCCTACACATATTGAAAATTTCAAGGTAAATTCACAAAACACAAACAGAGTCATTCCTATAGGAAATAATGACCATGAAGCCTCAACTTACAATAAATCTCTACTCGCTCCTAACCTTGGTTCAAACTATAACACAAAAATCGGGGATTGGTTGAGCTAGAGGTTGAGCATGAAATTAACGCAACAACCCGGATGAAGGAGCATGTTTCACAACCCCTACCTTATCTTTCCTTCCCTGGTGATGCTCATACAATCGCAAGACTAGCAGGATCATATGATTTAATATCAGATTTAAACAATACCTTTTCTCACATTTTGTTTCTAGATTTGCTGAAGAATTCACCTACGCATCACTCTACATTGCTCAATGCACTAGGGCTTGGTCATCTATTCCATGTTACGCCACATCCTAGTGCTCAAATAAATCATATTTACTTTGACATATATGTCCCGATCACCGTAGATGTTCCAAAGGTTGAAGTCATTGACCCAAAAAAATTCTAGGTAGCAAAAAGGTAGGGGTAAATCAATATCTATGGAAACATTGTTCACTAAGACCACATTAGGAATTATGAAACTCTTAGAGAGTGACGATACGATCTTCCTCCCATTTGAACCACAGGGAATAGGTAGTATTATCAGTTTAGCATCTCTTTCCTCCTCCGACCTAGGTATAGGTGTGAACATGATAAAATTAACAAACGAAGAAGGGAAATTTAATATTGAAATGATGCCCATCAAAACCATCTCTAGGTTTTGTTCTATTATAAACCCTAGTTTCAACCCATGTGCGTCATAAAATAAGTTTTCCTTATCCATAAGGAAAGGCCTCATTATTCGAGAAAGTGTCATAATTAAACACAATTCTCCACATAGGAAACAAGGCCGATTAGCATAGTCATGCTCACCCACACACCATGTCTCAAGAACATGACAAAGAGGTTTACGAATTCCTCTTTCAGACAAATTATTTTAATGATTGGACATATACACTTCTAAGAAAGGGTTGTAAGTTTAAACCCAAAATGGTAGGCCCTTTTCAAGAAAACAATTTTTTTTAGGATAATGGTTCTCTGTTGTGTACTTTTAGGGGTGAATAATTCAATATTCATCAACTTTCTTCACCTTAGACATCATGACATGTAGTTTCACCTACATTTTCATATGTACATTATTGCATTTGCATTGTATTTTCATCCATCCGTTCATTTTGTAAAATTCATGATATAGGGATTTATTCTTTTGGAAACTCCTAAAAAATTTGAATTTTTTTGAAAAACATTCAGATCATATCTCTTCAAATCTTCATAGTATCATCAATTATTTCTAAATCATCTCATCTGTTCAAGCAAGACAAGACAAATTTTCTACCATGATCATACCAAGGCTGTATATTTGGTTCTTCTTATAGTTTCTTTCTAGGTTAGGGGTCTTTGCCTATATTCTTTCTAGAAACTTCATGTTGTCACATCTATCGAATGAAAATATCTTTGGAAATATGAACATACTAAACATTTTGTCTAGATAAGTAAGTTGAATGCAAATCCACAGAAATTTTTTATTTTACACATTTCTTTTCCCTACCAAGCTTCGGTGTTGAGCCTGCATCTCTTACTAGTGATGTAGGGTTGGGAAACGAGAGAAATTCCCTTATCCTTGGTGATGAGCCCATGCTTCCTCTTGGTAGCATGGGGCAAGGAGTAGGGGTTCTCACTGATAAACTTGAAAGTCACAAATAATTCTTCCAAATGTTGTGGGTCCTTAAATAAAAAACAAAGTGAGTTAGATGTCCAAAATTCCAAAAGAGTTTAAAAACCTCAAAACCATATTTTTTCAACCAAGTATCCATCTACGGATCTAAGTTTAGATAAAATAGAAACAATTCACATTCTAAACTATGAAGCAAACTTGAGTAGAGTGAGGTTGTAGTCTCTCAATTTGGTCCTATCAAACCATTGTCTTTCCCTCATCATTACCATTCAATAAATTTTCGTAATGTAATCCCTTTCTAGCTCTTGGTGTTGAGCCCTCACATCTTATAGGTTGTATGGGGTCAAGAGTGGGGAAAGTAGTACATCTTCTTATAATATCATTTTATCATGACAGTTTGCAAGGACAATATGGGGTATCAAATATTTCTTAAAGAAACTAAAATTCAAACATCACATTATGCTTGCATCATCATATATCAACATTATGAAATATAAAAGAAATCATTTTGTTATCATTTCTTATCCACTGCATACATTTTGAAAAGCATTGAAAATCAGAATTTATAAACAACTAAGAGTGCACACGTGAATTAATTCATCAATGTAAGTCAAATCTATACAAGGAATAACAGAGCCAAAAAGAGATATCTTTACATACCATGGTGTTTCATTGTTTTTACAATGTCATTGCACACTAGGTGCGGTCAAAATGCTTGAAATGAGCACAAAATACCAAAACATCATATATGCCTCACAAAATGGAGACTAAGCAATAAAGGCATGTGCCTATCTCCGCCTCTTTGAGGCCCCTTATGACTTGTCTAGCTACGAATTTATTAGGAGTTATTCTCAAAATAATTCAAAAAAAAAAGGAAAATCCTAATGCAAAAATCCATTCCAAAATCCATTCCAATTCAACCATACTCAAAAATGAAAAAACGGTCACTTTGTGGGCCCAGAGCTAAAAATCTTCAAGTCGGTATGCATAAATGAATTAAAAACGAGTTTGTTTCAATATATATATATATAATTTTAACCTTGTTTTGAGTGTATGTGTTCACATGGCTCGAGTGTTTGCGTAGGTATATTTCTATATCTTCGCGTAAATGGTAAGTCCTCTTGTCATTTTAATTTAGTGTTTATTTTTCAATATTTTATCTATCTGCACTTGAGTCTTCTTTTCGTTTCACAGTAGCAAGAGTTTAGATGGTGACATTTGGACATACTAGAGTATCGAGATATTAGATTCTAACTCCCCATTTCAGGAATGTCATACTTGGACTCTATGTTTTATGCCTTTTCATGGCTAAGACGCTTCTCCGAGAGGGAAATATGTACACACCCAAAATTGTAAGTGCTACATTGTCGAGAAAACGGTAACAAGAATCCCCAATGATGATTCAAAATCCTTTCAAGAAGGTGTTTGAGCTCCAAAACCTATTTGCATTGTATATTTGTAGCCTAGATAGCCTTACTTAACTTTTCCATGCATTTTTCCATCTTTTCACCTCTTTCTATGCTTGTTTTGGCCTTCAATGCCATGACCGCCACCCTACGAAAGGCGGTTCTCAAACCGCCACCAAGGAAGGGCAGTGGTCCTACTACTTTTTCCAAATTCTTCACACATATTTTATGTAGATACCTATAATTTAGCATGAATAATTTAAATACTTAAATTGTGTTAATTATTCCCTTTCCCGTAAATTGGTGACATATCATCAATCTTTGCTCATCTTCGCTCCTATCATCGTTAATTAATTACAATATTTAATTAATTAAGTCTTCTATTCAACAAATACCCTAATTAATGACCTCCCATTAATTAATCCTTCCTCCTATCTAGATTAATTAATTATTATTAATTAATTATCTTCCCCTTTCATTAAATCAATAAACCATTATTTATTGGATTTAATCCCCTTCTATAGTCTAAATCATACTAACTATTCCTCTAAAAAATTTTATAAGCTTGCACACATATTAATTAATCATCTTGATTAATTAATAAACACCCTTTATCCACATGAGTCACTAAAGGACAAGCTAAAATTTCCTAAAGTTAACTCAACCCTTTCTAAACCCCCTTTATCCATAACTAAACATCTCTATTATCCCACATGCAAAGGGATGTAGAGATTCCTTTATCCATTGTTCTATATAAAGATCCCTCTTCCTACCTTTACACTTACACCTAATTCCAGAGAAACAAAAGAAAGCATATAGTACATACACTATAAGCCTTTTGTCATCCTTAAGCATTTCACCATTAGAAGAGCTAAGCCTCATTCTTGCATTTCATCCATTTAAGCTTTTGGGTCATATGGAAATAATCAAAGTGGTCTTGTAGCCATGTTTTGATGAGCTTCCATTCCTAATCCCTTAAAGATCAAACAATCAACTTTGATTTCCATGAATCTACCTAGGTTCAATTTAGTTGTTTTGGTGATCTAAAGAGTAGAGGTTTTAATAATTAACATGTTAGTTTGATTTCCATTTCAAAGTTCTGATGCAATAATGTTGTTATTTAATCTTTCTTAGCTCTTAACGTGATGGTGTTTAAATTTTGATTTAACTTTGTTATTAGGACTACTAGGTGTTAGTTCTAATTTTCTTAACTTAGTTAAACAAAACCATGCACACATTTGGCATGCCCAGTGGGACGGGTCCTTAGTCCCTTAAAATTCTAGCTTGAATTCTATTATTTTTGTTAACCTTTGATATACACATATGAAAAATAATGTTCAATTTCTCAGGATTTTGCTAGTATTATATGTTTATGTTCTCATTTAGAGTTATCATTCTAATGGCTTGTTCTTAATTTCGAGCAAACTTACTAAAATTTTAAGTGTTGTGATATTTTTGGTGTCTTTGGCCGTAATTTGACTATAGGAGGGGCACATGCACACTAACCCTAGTGCAGGTACATTAAATCGACACAAGCACACTAACCCTGGCATAGGGACCTCTCGGGTGGCATAGGCACATTGTCAAAGTTTTGTATCTCTGTTCGGTTACCTTCTTTTGCACATACTGTAACCGTAGTGTAGGCACACTAACCATGGCATAGGAACATCTAAGCTGGGTGCAAGAACTTTGTTCTTACTATACCTTCACTACAAAATGAGGAAACCTCGTTAGGCTAGTGCACATGCCCAAACATTGGCACAAGCACCTCTTGGGTGGCGCAAGCACTCTATCAGAATTTTGTACCTCTGTTATCTACCCTAGCACACATATCACTATACTAGCGTAGACACCTCTCGGGTGGCACAGGCACATTGTGAGTCTGAAAAACATAGAGGGGTGTATCCACCCTAACCCACGTGCACATGCCTAAACTGGTGCATAGGTGCCTTAGTTTGACTTGGCATACACATTTCAGTTTTCTCAAATTAAAGTGTTAAAGTGCTAACTTCTTTACAGGTTTTATCTAATTAATGCCTATTTTTGCAGGGTATGTTTACATGATTTTATTTTCTAGATTAGATAAACTTTGCATGCTTGCTTATAAG
Organism: Taxus wallichiana var. yunnanensis; assembly: GCA_018340775.1. NCBI lineage: Eukaryota > Viridiplantae > Streptophyta > Pinopsida > Cupressales > Taxaceae > Taxus > Taxus wallichiana. The sequence continues at coordinate 86,046,541 of CM031242.1, read as the reverse complement.
AGTAAGGTCGCGCATGCTCTTCCCTCATGTCTTTTGAGGTGATCTTGGGAATCATAAATGATTCTTAGCTCTTTTTGCACTTTGAGAATGTTGAGAATGTCCTAATTGAGTAGAAATGAGTTAAATTGGTGTGTTTTGAATTGATTTTTTTCCATTTGGTAAAATTCTTGGATTCTAAAAAACATCACGTATGCTCTTCTCTTTCATCCTTGGATGATCTTGAGAATTAGAAATGATTTTTAGTATTTTTATGGAAAATCACTAACCTATTGTGTAGGACCAAAAACATGCTTGTCAAAGAAAGGTGGAGTCAAAACAAAAAATCAAACTACTAATACAGTTTTTGTGCACCTTGCTAGAAGGTGTTCAAGCAAACCACATCAAAATTAAGCAAGATAAAAAGAACACCACATTTAAAACATTGTATTTGCGCAGGTTTGGATAAGGGTACGTCTCATCCTCTTAAAACTTAGACATAACCCCTTTGGCATAAGCCTTACGCTACAACAATGGGGGTGGTCCTAGGAACCCCAAAGTATCCACGTAAGAGGAACCTTATCGACGAAAGGGGAAGTGCTCGGACAACCTACTTGACTAGTTGTTCCTTTTGAGTTCTGATTACTTGTTATTTGAATATGGCAACCAAAGTGATAGTAAATGTATATGCACTAGTTTCCTACTGTGCTTGAAGGGGGTAAAGTAAAGCCAAGATACTCCCAAATTAGTCATTGTAATTTTTGGGTAAATCGAGCTCAATTAAGATAGCTTTGTAACACCTAGGAAGAGGGAACCACCTAGGAATATATTCTTTGGCTAGGATCCCACTTTGACCATTTCAAAATAGTGTTGAGTTGTGAGCCATCATTCATCATGAAACATGGGAAGCGTTACTTTTGCTTAGTTTTTCACTTGCCTTAAGGCAAGGTGAAACTCTACTGAAGTAAAGCCAACATTTTTCATCCCCATTTTGATTTACTTCCCTCACTTTTTTCACATTTTGTTGATAAAAATAAGAGTGACTACCTTTGCGTTATCAATTGATTGTTTCTACCACTTTTTATCCATTTACACCCATCCATGTTTGCGGTTGGGTAAGTTAAATGTCTAAAGTGTGTGGAGATGTATTCATATCATTGGTGGCCTTTGTGATCTTGATACCCATGTCAGGATTGTCATCATAGTTAGGCGTGGTTCATCATCTTGAACTTCCTTAGAAAGGTTACCTTGTTTATATCGTATCACTACAATTTTGGTATTTACGTCTTGTTTCTTGTAAACTTGACCTAAATATCTGCATTGTAAGGTTACACTATACACATTTTAACAATTCTTAGTTATACTATAAGCTTTTAGTTTGATTCCATTACTACCTCGATTTTGAAAAGTGCTACGTGTTACTACTTGTGTGTGTTATATCAATATCATCTTGATATCAATACCTTACTTTCTCACAAATTTTGGTTAACATATCTTGGTGACATTGTTGTGTCACTCACAAATTATAACTGGAACTTTTTGGGATATAGGTATTAATTGAATTTGAGCTTGTTTCTAGTATACCTTGTTAGGAGGTCACATTAAATTCTTGTTATTACTTACGTCTTGTTCATTTCCTTGAACTCGACATAAGTAGGGACATCTTGTTAATTATCTTACGACACCAACTACCTTTTTGAAACAAACCTAGGAAGTACTTCATTCGATTGATAGGATTGGTACCAAACATTGTGTCACTATTGACTTATCACTTTATCACATTGGTACTTTAACATTTATACTCATTCATATTATTAACATTCTTTTTGCATAGGTGTGATCACAAATTTTTGAACACATTCACAAGGTACCTTGGTGAAATTATTGCACATCATGGCTCCTAAAACACGATTAGGGCTCAAAAAGAAAACATTAGAAGCACAACAAGTGCAAACTTGGGAAGTCTCAAACAAACAAGGGTCAAACCCTTTTATTGGTCATGATCTTGGGCCTTTATTTTCCATGGAAAAAGAGATAGAAGACATGATAGATCATAGTGGTGATGAATTGGAATCCCCACATGTAGAATTTGACTTTGACCCCACCTTGTTAGATGAATTCCTTTTTAGAAACAAGGATAGGGTGCTAGCACGAGTTGTAGAATTAGGAGCCAAAATGCCCATTGAACATGAAACAATCCCACCTACAAATGATGCTAATGACAAGGAGTGACCTCTTATCAACATGGATGATATTTTAACACATGGACATGTTTATACCTCCACTTTAGGAAAAATCAATGTAGTGGGACATATAATACCGTTCATTAAAGTGCCACATAAAATCAGGTTATGACAAGAGAATGTTGAAGAACCTCCATAGTATGAAGAAGAAGAGGAACCTTTAGAAGAAGAAGTCACTATTCAGCAACAAATTTGTAACCTTAGTCGATAACTAGCCTTGTTAACCTCACATGTACAAAATGAAACAAGCAAGAATGTCCAAAAGACAAAACCTAAGGTCAAAAACAGTGAACTTCATAGGGAAACCAAGGAGGGGACAATATAGAGTACAGTCAAGTGTATATACCTACTTCCCCCACTAAAGAACAATTACTCACACAAGAAGTACAATCTATGAAAGTGACACTTATAAGCCTTCAAGAGAGAAATGTGGGGAGCATAAAAAAATATCAATATGAAGAAATATGGCCCCATCTGTTTTAAAAAGCTATGAGACTTCAACCCTTCACTAAAAAATTTGACATGCCCAAATTCAAAAAATATAGAGGAAAGGGAGACCCATGAGATCATGTAGAGGATTTTTATATGGCATCCTAAGAGGTATCCTATAGCAATAATTACCTCATCCGACTCTTTCCCAAGAGTCTAGGAGGCCAAGCCTTGGAGTGGTTTACATGTTTTCCTTCGGGGTCTATTTTTACCTATCCGAGAATCAGCAGAGAGGTTTATGACGACACTTATTATACAATATACAAAGTTATAACACCATGGAAGACTTGTGCAGCACTAAACAACATCCTAATGATACATTCACCAACTTTCTACAATGGTGGAGAGGGATAGCCATTCACTTCCCTTGCACATTCCTAGAAAAATAGTATGTAAGTATCGTTGTGCACAATCTAAATATAGACATTATTTTCCACCTTCAAATGCATTGTGTTCGCACTTTCGAGGAGTTCATTAAAAGGGAGATCAAATAGAGAAATCCCCATATTGCCAAAGAAACGTTTAAGTCACAATATAAAGATAAAAAAGTGTTAAACCTATGGAAAAGTTGAAAATATTCAACAAAAACAAGAATGTGGTGGGAGACTGGATCACAGATTCCAAACGCGTGCAAATGGTTCAAACTGGTCAAACTTTTAAACTAACCAAAGGACCTATTCAACCACTACTTAAATGTAAAATGTTCACTCCTATAAACAATCCTTTTTCAGCCATATTAAAACAATTGGATGCATCTCACATGGTGACTTATCCCACGACACAACCTTTGATGAAAATGCTCCAAAACCATCATGGTATAAAGAGCATGACTATTATGAGTTACATCATGTCAAGGGACACAAAATAGACAAATTTCTACAAATTTTTCACTACATCCAAGACCTCGTCAACGATGAGGAGATAGAAGTGGACAAACCGAGAAAAACTCAGATGCCCAATGAAAATATGGGGATATACAAAGAACCATTCCCCAAACATGGTAAGTTAGAGGAGCCAAAGTTGGATCAACGAGAGTCATCCCAGAGTTATAAATTAAGGAATTATCTATATATGAAGAAATTCAATAATCATTACAATTCACTCATTGGATGTATCTGCTCCCCCAAGTGAACATGTGAACACCATTTGAATCAAGGAAAAGGATTATGCTAGGGTAATAAGTGTGTGACACCTCATGATTCCGGAACCCTCTCTGTCAACCCCACAAAATGGTAGGTACAACCTCTTAGAACAACTTGAGAAGACATCTGCCAAGATTTCAATCTTGGATCTTCTCAAAATATCGAATGTACATAAAGACATTTTGTACCAAACTCTTCAAGGGTCAGGAGTGCCACTAGAAGTAGATCCTACACATCTTTAGGCTATGGTAGAAAACATTGTACCAACTGAGCACATTTCCTTTAATCATAGGGAAATCCCTATTGAAAATCTAACACATAATCTCCCCTTGTATATTGAGGTATTCATTACCCGCCAAAAGATAAAATGGGTACTTATGGACAACGGATCAAGATTGAATATATGCACATTGAAATTAGTTAAACAACTAGGACATACCAAAGAAGACCTTGATTCAAACATCATTACCATAACCACTTATAACAACGTGGAAAGAGGGTAATCTCATAAAATCACATTACCCATGGAAGTCGGACACAATTTTCATCACACAAAGCTTCATGTCTTGGACTTGAACTTCCATACAATATGCTTTGAGGCCGACTATGGATTCATGTCATGTAGGTCGTGCCATCAACATTTCATCAATGCATCAAACTACAACACAAGGGAAACATTTTCATGATCTGGAGATCCAAATCCCTTCACTCACTACAGATCTCTCAATAGTTTTGTGTGTAAGGGTGCCTATATGTGTCCCTCTAGTGATATAGTTTTCTTATTCAACTGAAGCCATGGAGTCTGAGTAGATTCGGATTCCCTCGTAATTGCACCCATGGTGCCTCTACATCAACTTCCCCTTTTGATTCATGGGAGATGAAGGTTCTAGAATATGGTTGTGGAGAGTATAATGTGCAACAAGCCCTTTTAGTTTCAGACCTCTCATTGTCACCTAAAACTAGAGGTTGACCCAACAATCATTTTCAGATGGCCTAGAGATGAGAAAACTATTGGGTCATTTTTACCGGAGGCTGCTAGTGAAGAGAATTTTTTTGATCCACCTATGACTTGGGTCTTCGAAGATACTCAATGAACTTGCTACCAAACCCCAGAGTATGAGAAATCCATCCAAATGATGTATTCCATGGGCTATAAAGATCTAGGATACGAAAGGAATGAGCAAGGATAGCGAGAACTAGTTCCTCTCCCACATTTTAAGACAAGAAGGTATGGCATCGACATTTCACCCTATGGGTCATACCCCAATGATCAAGATGCCACCTATTCTAAGAGCGAAGATAGCTCATACTATTTAGACAGCGATACAAATTCCCACTATAGCCAATACGAAGATCTTGTCTCCATGAACATGTTCATGAATATCACTCTCCTCACCATAACCCCCTACAGAACCTACACTTGACCTTGTTTATCCTTACCTTCTTGAATGGGACCAAAAATATCACATACCACTAGATCTTTTTGAAAATGATGAAGCCATTACTGAGTTCATGGGAATTCAGGATACAATTTCCATTAGAGATCACAAAAAGGTTTTTACGTTGGTGAGATACTGCACCTACTTCAAAGAGGAAGTGAGCTTCGTGGTCAAATAAATTTAAGAAAAATTGAGGGAAAAGTTTGTAATGAAAATCCTCATAAAAATTCAAAATCCATGTTGCATAGTGAAAACCTCTTTGAGGCACTAGAGGACCAACAAGTAAAAAATCAAAGGACAGTATAAGTGACCACGCCAAAGATAAAAATCTCATAGAGACATCCTTGGATGAATACCTCAACCTTCCTCCCAATCCTACACATATGGAGGATTTGTCAAAATTACTGGTAGAAGAAACCATTGATGTAAACATTAACATAGAAGATGAACCAAAAATAGTTAAGTTGGGAGATTTTCCCTCAGCACGGGAACAAAAAACATTCACCATGTTGGTACAAGAATTTATAGATGTGTTCACATGGTCCTAAAAGGATATTCCTGGCTTGGATCCAACTTTGGTCATGTACAACTTAGTTGTACATGTAGATGCCAAGCCCATCAAGAAAATTCTTAGAAATATGCACCCAAGAGTGGCTCTCCTAGTTAAAGAAGAGTTAGAAATATTTCTCATGGTAGGATTCATTCGACCCATTGATTACTCCGAATGGATATCAAACATCGTCTGTGTACAAAATAAACCTATTGCGATTAGAATCTTTACCAAATTAAGAGAAATAAATAAGGCATGCCCAAAGGATGATTTTTCGTTGCCTAATATCGATATGATTGTGGATTCAACTGTAGGATATGAAATGTTATCTCTTATGGATGGATTTTTCTAGCTACAATCAGATCAAGATAGCTAAAAGGGAAATTACAGTAATTTTTATGATATGGTCCATGATATCATGGAATATTATTTGGATGATAGCCTCGAGAAATATAATATGAGGGAGGACCACCTTGCTATTTTATGATGTATCTTTGAATGCCTACGAGAGTACAAGGTCCATTTAAACCCAAAGAAATGTGTGTTTGGCATCTATCAAGAAAATTTCTTCGTTTCATTGTATCAAGAAGGGGGAATAAGGTAGACCCTACTAAATTGTTTGCTATTATTGATATGCCTCCTCCCGAAACATTAAGCAATTACTGACTTGCGGGAAAAATACAAGCTATTCACCACTTCATCTCCCGATTTCCATTAAGTATTATTCATTAACTCATGTACTTAAAAAGGATGTTGCCTTTATCTCGGGATAAGAGCAACAACAAGCCTTCACCCCTGTTTAAGCAATACTTGGCCAATCCACCTGTCCTCATGCCTCCAACTCCTGGTGATCCACTCCGCATTATACCTCTACTACTCAATTTACTATTGGTGCGTTTCTCGCCTAGTATGAACTCATCCACAAAGAAAAAGCATCATACTACCTCAGTCATACTCTCATCTCTTATGAGCTCAACTATCCATGGGTTATATACTTCACATTCCTCTGGAAAGTAATGATATGTCATTCTTTGTGGAAAATCTACACAAACCTGCATAGGATATGCCAGAATCCTTTCTGGCTTGTGATGTTGTTGGTCTTGATTCCCCATGGTATGATCCCATTTTCACTTACCTTAAAGACAAAACATTCCCTCCTGAAATATCCCATTCTAAAAATAAAGCCTCATCCATTAGATAGCTAGTTATACCCTAGTAGGAGGTATAGTCTATTATTGTGGCTACGATGGGAATTTATTATGTTGTCTCTATACGATAGAGTCAGTCCAAGTGATTACAAAGGTGCATGAAGGGGTGTGTGGGGTCCATACTAATGGAATGGTTCTAGCCACTAATTTGTTAAGAGGGGGCTATTATTTTCCTACCATGGAAATAAACTATTACAACTATGTAAGGAAATGTGTACTTTGTCAGAAGTATGGAAATTCCATCCATGCTCCATCACAACCGTTGCAACCCATTACCACCCCATGGCCATTTTCTAAATGGGGACTTGAATTAATATGGAATCTCACCCCTAGTTCATCTGATGGCCACACCCACATCATTACAACTACTGAATACTTTACTAAGTGGGTGGAAGTTATCCCTTTAACCTATGTAACGAGTTCTTAGATTTCAAAGTTCATCATGAATCACCTTATTTGCTGGTATGGCATTCCTATAGCCATAGTTATTAAAAATGAAAAATCATTCAAGAATAAGAAAGTAAAGGATCTATGTCATCGGTTTCAAATAAGGTTGAAATTTTCTACACCGTATTACCCCCAAGGTAATGGATAGGTCAAGGCTACTAATAAGACTTTGGTTCAAATCATGGAGAAGATGGTAAGTAAGACAGGTTGTAATTGGAATTTGCAAATCCACCCAACTCTTTGGGCTTATAGGACCTCTATTCATACCCCTACTGGTGTGACACCATATTCCCTAGTATTTGGAATGGAATCTATCATCCCGTTAGAAATTGAGCTTCCTTCCCTAAGAATCTCTCTTAGGGATTATTTGGACAAGGATGAAGATTACCGAGTGGCTAGATTGGTAGAGTTAGAACTCCTAGATGAGAAGTGCATCCATGCCCTAAATCATCTTAAAGTGTATCAAAACATAGTTTCTCACAATTACAACAAAAGAATCATACCTCGTCAGTTTGAGGTTAGTGATTTGGTCATGAAAGAAAATCAGTTCAACACAAGGGTAGAGAGAGAGAAGAAAGGAAAGTTTGAACCAAATTGATTAAGACCATATGTTATTATGGCCAATTATGGCACAGGAGCATACAAAATTTCCCACCCCAATGGTGATGAGCTCCACGAGCCCATGAATTCCATGCACCTTAAGTGGTTCTATGATTAAATGTGGTGCACAAAAATAAGAAAAAAACCAAAAATAGGGTAAAAATAATAAAAATACAAAAAAATTAAAATAAGATGAAAAAGAGAGAAAATAGGTCATCCATAAGTGAAAACCACGCAATTGTGGCACTTTGGATAAGTCCTTGGGTGAAAACTGGTTTTTGGCACCTTGGGAGGATTCATTGTTCACAAGCATCTTACATCTAGAGGGTACTTTTACTTAGCCTAGGGATAGTTCTGCATCTACCTCCAAGATTCCCTGTGAGCCTAATCTTGTCAAGCCTTGATCCGGCTTTTTCTCCTATTGTTAGTCTGTGAAGGCATGGTCTTTGTCTATTCCCCATCTCATGTTGGGGGCACTTCTATAACTTCACCTTCTGTTTATAAGCACATGGAATTTTCCCTTATATATACCCATTATAACGTTGAGGGCATCCATGCTTTCTTGGTTAGTTGTGCATAGCTCCGAAAAAATGTTAGAAAAACACAAAAACATTCAAATATGTTAGAAAAATCTAAACAATAGAAAATTATTTCACAAAACTCTAAAACAATAGAAAATTGTTTCACAAAAATCACAACAATAGAAAATTGTTCGCAAAACTCTAAACAATAGAAAATTGTTTCACAAAACTCTAAACAATAGAAAATTGTTTCACAAAAATCAAAACAATAGAAAATTGTTTCACAAAACTCTAAACAATAGAAAATTGTTTCACAAAAATCAAAACAATAGAAAATTGTTTCACAAAAAAATCTTACAAAAACATTCACTTTAGTTTACTTACTTTATCTTGTTTCTTGCTTTGCTTGGTTGCTTGTATAGTTGTTTCATGTTTGTACATTTGTATAGTTTTTTTCTTAGACATACTTTGTAATGATTCATCATTTCTTAATTAGATTAGATTTATTCTTTCTTGTGCATATGAAAATGTGTTTTTGCATGTTGGTGAATCATAGTACATTGTTGGTTCATTATGTTCTTTGTTAGCACTTGATTTTGTTTGCATGTTGCATGTGCATTGTTTTTATCACATCATCATATTTCCATAAATCTCATCACATATAACATCATCTATACATCATATATAAAGAAAATGCTAAGTATACATCATACATGGATTCTACGCTAATTGTCACATATCGTATCATCAAATGGGGGCAAGAGGGATCACAAATATCAAAATCTATCCCCCCCACACCCATATCATCATGTCATCCCATCCACTAAATCTAGCACATCACATGAGAAAATACATTTGATATACTCTACAGATCTATCATCTAAAAATCAAAGCACATATGATACATCAAACATCAAGATACATATGCATGCAAATGTAATCAAAACAACAATAACATCCATCATTTCATAACACATGTATCAGGTCCAAAAAGTGTCCATCTCTATATACATGTGTGTGGTATATCTGTATCAAAAATAGATATACATCACTACTATACATCAAAAATGCCTTCATCTGAGGCATATAAAAAGGATGATATACATCAATCAAAGAATACAACTTCCTTCATCAGAGGCATATGTCAAAATTGTTATACATAAAGAATGTTATACATCGAGCATAAGATGCTCATAGCCTTCATCAAGAGGAACATGTATCAATACAATATGCATAAGGGGTGACTCGAGCCCTCAGATGGGTTGGCTCGTTTGTTCCATGGTGGAGGCATAACATGAGCACCTTTGCTCAGTCCTACATGCTACCCCCATGGCTGCTCCACTGAGGCCTGAGGCCTCTCTGACCTCGTCGCTCTACTCAAATTCTGACTATAAGAAGGTGCCCGCCACTCATCCATAACTACCTCATAATATAATGATCTATAATAAGATGTTATGCCCTCGATGTAGCTAGATCTCTATGAGTGCGAGGCCGTCACCACCGTGCCATCTATGTGTCAGAAGGACACTATCTCTGCTGATAGTCTGGAAAGCTCAGCCTAACCCACAACCCCTCTGCTCTCAATTGATCTCTCTCCAATATCATGGCCTATAACCGAGCCTACGTCTATTGATATAGGATCATCACTTGATCCATTTGTGTTTCCAACTATCGTATCTACTGGAAATGAATAGCACCATCACCCTCCTCCCTAGCCTAGGCCCGATCCTGATCCTGCTCTACTATCACTACTAAAGTTTGAGCTCGGACCTAGTCTCTCTCTTTTATAGCCTTATTAAGTTGTTATTATAAGGTGGCTATCTGTACCACTAGCACCGCACCACACGGGGACATGTCCTTGAATCATGTCCTTGAATTGGTCTAGAGGCCTATCCCTGCTCTCATAATCTAATCCTCGGAAACTTGTGCATGTTCTCGTAGTGGTCCCTACTACCTCTATCCCTACACCTATAATGTACCATACCTGTCATGTGACTTCCCATCAAATGGATCATCTAGGTCACAGCCACTCGAATCCCGCCTCTCATCACCATTGTAAGGGAGCTCTAGTGGTGGCCGAGTGCCTATTACCCATGCCTCATCTAGAATAGTCAAATGCTGAGGTAAAACAATGGCGTACCAATCCATGTAGTCGGTCGTGGTACCTAGGTTTCTAATCTATTTGACCGGGTCCCATGCCTATGGTTCCTCCCCTGTAAAAATTTATCCCTAGCTCGAGCCACTTGTATGTGTGGCCCCATAATCTACCTCTCAACATCTCGACGAGCATACCACAAATTTGGCTATGAAACCCCCGCACCCTTCCTATATGTTGCTAACACTTTGGTCTACTCTGTATAACTCTATGATGTAACTACGGATACCTAGAAGGAAGTGCTCCACCATACAAACACTAAGCTTTGCTTCGTCCTCTAGCCACTGTATGTGCTTGTAAGGCCTTTATATAATGTCTCTGTCTAGAATCTCATCGAAATCTTATCGATAATGATATAAGCTGCCTAGGTGCCCCCGTATGTCATCACCTATAGAAACCCAAGCCATGTATGTCGGATCCTCTAGGACTCGGACATGTAATGTGCCTACAGGACACCCAATAGCTATGTGGTCCCAAGACCAAATCTGTAGTAAAGAAGCTGGCCCCACCGTCTTCTAACGGTGGTATGTAATCAGGTGCAGGTCCCAGTATAGATGTGCTAGTATACACCAGCCCTAAAAATAGCACTCACCACTAAAAATATCTGAACCAATGTCATCAGACCCATAGGGAAGGATGTCCCTATCTTATCAGTGAGCAAAACCCACTGATAAGTGACATCACATATAGCAGCCCCTAGTGCAATGTCGGATCAGCTATACACTCATGCAACGACACTATCATGCCATCGTGGGGTATCTCATCGTGGTCAAACAAGTCACTGACCACTACCCTAATCTGCCCAAGGTCACTCATGTACTCGATCATCAAGCCTATGATAGGTACGTGGAGGATCTACCATACATCCTCCAGGGTAACTGTCATCTCTCTTGTCAGAGCCTAAAGCACTGGCTCTCGTTGTGCCACCGCTCAGTCAATGTGGTCAAGTAGACCATGATCCAATGTGATGGAAGGAATCTGGGATATGGGGCCTAGGCCCACCACCTCTAGGAGTATCACCACCATGCACCGATCTCGTTGGTGCCTCGCTCCCTCAAGCTTTGATATGCACATGTGTTTCTCTCGTGTTTGTAGCACTAGAAACTGTCTCTGTAAAACCATTCCATATGTTAGCTACTACCATTTCTTCTAAATATTTCATGTCATTCTTTAGGGTTAACCCAAATATCTTAATTTTGTTCCAAGTGTCATCATTTTTGACATTTTTCTTTCTCTCCTTCATCTATTCTATGTGCCCATGCACCCTTTAGGGAAAATGTGCACCCCATGGTGTGTGCGTTATTATTTTAGCACATGCACGTGCATACATCCACCTATGGATGCTTACACCATTCTTTATGTGCATGCACGTGCACACATACATGTGTTATGTGTGTGTGCACTACCATTTTGGTTCTTGCACATGTGCACATGTGTTTTGTGTGTGTGTGTTATCATAAAGGCGTATGCGTGTGTGTGTGTGTACATCTCTTTGTGTTTGTGCATGCCCAGTAAATTATCTAAGGGCACTTACATCACCATTAAGGCACTGCGCCCCGTGCATGTGCGCCATGTAACCCTACCCTAATTTCGTACTTCTAGCATTAATTAAGGGAATTAATTACAAAAATTGACAAAGAGGGTTAGGCTACTCACAAAGACATCGGTGTCGGCATGTCGGTTATACCCCAAACCTGTGTCATCTCATCTCAAATGGTCTCGTGCTCTCACCATCATCCTCATGCTATTAGAGTATCACAAGTAAAAAATTGATAGCGGTCGGTAAAAAATGAATTGGTCGCGAGTGATTTATCCCCCTGAGTGGGGTATATCAAGCCATTTTTCACCGGTCGTGATGCCTGGAGGCTTGTTTTGACCATTGTTTTCTTTTCTATTTACCGTCAATAATTATTTTAATTAAATAATTATTTTTCTTTCATTTTTCATCGTGTTGGGGAATTTTTTCCGTCTAGTACCCCTTTCTTCTCACTAGGACAATTTTTATTGCTCCTAGGCAATTTTTCTTCTTATCCACACTCTATCGAATAATTATTTTTATTAAATAATTATTTTATTAATTTTTCATTGTCATGGGGACATTCTTTATCAATTGTTTCTTCTATCTTCACCCTAAGTAATTTTCTTTTGCATCTAGGTACTTCATTATGATTCTTCTACTTTCTTCTATGCATCTACTATCCACGACATTTTAGAAAACACAAAAGCAAAAGAAACAAATATATATATATATATATATATATATTGATTCAAAATTCACAAACAAGGAAAAATTCTCCATAAAATCCTAAAAATTAGAAAACCTACAAAAATAGGTAACCCACTTATTGCAGCTGAAACTTGTGTCTTAGGCATGGTATTATTTCTGTATCCTATGGGTTTGTTTCACATTTGCATTGATCAACATGACTTGCAGATCACCGGATTCACAACTATTCACAAAGCTAGCTGCTTGCTTTGTCTATACTCTGGGGCACATCTCATTGCCTGGTGTTGTTTTGTTGTGCACAAATCTTTCTCCTTGGACCCAATATCCATTATCAATTACCCTTGCATGTATCCTTTCTCGAGGCATCGTTTTTAACCCTTGTCATCAATCACAAACATGTGGAACTCTTCATCTTGATAAAAAAACATTTGTACAACCATATTGACCATTGTTGGGTTGGATATGTGCGTTCGTACTTGTTTTCCCTATTGTGTGAGCTTGTTTCCTTCACATATTGCATTTCTTTTTGTATGCTTTGCATGGAATTGGTGTTTTTAGCAATGGAAAAAATTTCGTAGTATGGTTTTTCATGCCATTCTACTTTTTCATATGCTTATATTTTTAATAAGGACCGATGATGTAGATCTTTTGGCATTATGATAACACCGAACTTGTCCCAACGCAAAGGATGAAAACTAGTTCTTCTCTTTGCTTCCCCATATTTCTTCTACATCACACTCATATCAACACTATTATTCTACTTCACTTGGGGCATCCTACTCCTCTCCTTTCTTCTATCAATTTTTCACCTTTTTTTGATTGTTGATTGTCTTACTTCATCACCCCATCAACACTCGAGGGGCATCTCTCACTTCTACTAATTTTCTTCTACCCCTTCAATATTTTATCTATCTACTATTTTTGAATTGGCGTCGCTTATGCCACCCCAAAGAGGGGAAAATGTAGACACCTATAATTTATCCTAAATAATTTAAATACTTAAATTGTGCTAATTATCCCCTTTCCCGCAAATTGGTGACATATCGTCAATAGTTCTCATCTTCTCTCCTATCATCGTTAATTAATTACAATAAGTAATTAATTAAGTCTTCTATTCAACAAATACCCTAATTAACGACCTTCTGTTAATTAATCCTTCCTCCTATCTATACTAATTAATTATTATTAATTATTTAGCTTCCTTTTCATTAAATCAATAAACCATTATTTATCGATTTAATCCCCTTATATAATCTAAAGCATACTAACTATTCCTCTAAAAAGGTTTTATAACCTTGCACATCTATTGATTAATCATCTTTATTAATTAATAAACCTCTTTTATCCACATGAGTCACTAGAGGAAAAGCTAAAATCTCCAAAAGTTAACTCGACCCTTTCTAAACCCCCCTTATCCATAATTAACTCAACATCTCTATTATCCCACATGCAAAGGTATGTAGAGATTCCTTTATCCATTGGGCTATATAAAGAGCCCTCCTCCTACCTTTACACTTTCACCTAACTCTTGAGAAACAAAAGAAAGCATATAGTACAAACATTATAAGCGTTTTGTCATCCTTAAGCATTTCACCATTAGAAGAGCTAAGCCTCATTCTTGAATTTCATCCATTTAAGATTTTGGGTCATATGGAAATAATCGAAGTGGTCTTGTAGAAATGTTTTGGTGAGCTTCCATTCTTAATGCCTTAAATATCAAACAATCAAATTTGATTTCCATGAATCTACCTAGGTTAAATTTTGTTGTTTTGGTGATCTAAAGAGTAGAGGTTTTAATAATTAACATGTTAATTTGATTTCCATTTCAAATTTATGATGCAATAATGTTTTTATTTAATCTTTCTTAGCTCTTAACGTGATGGTGTTTAGATTTTTATTTAACTTTGTTATTAGGACTACCAGGTGTTAGTTCTAATTTTCTTAACTTAGTTAAACAAAACCATGCACACATTTTAAACATGTGACGATTCACTTAAATTTGCTTTTTGCATGCATCCGTGAGATGAATTGGCTAAAAATAGATTTGTTTGCTTGGTTCTCCTTCTTCCTTCTATTATAAATAAGATTTAATTAGTTGGAACTACCTCTTCTTTCCTTGTGCATGAAGTAACCTCCTATCCTCCATTCATATATATTCCATGCTTGTATTCAAGCAAAAAGGCTTGAGAATTTTGTGTATCTTGTATTGTTTCACCGCCATAATCTCGTTAGGAATTGCATAGCCAAGATCAAATCTCTTGGGCTATATCTCTTCTATGTGAATTGTGTTCAGATTGCTTTCAAGTTTCTATTTCTCAAGATCCATCCTCTTGTTGTTGTTCTTTGAATTCCTAATTTCTTAGAATCATATGAGAACTCGAGAAAGAAAGGACAAATTAAGGGGACAAATTACTACATAGATGGATTTACCTCTATTCTTTGAATTCCATGTTGGATTTTTTATTTTATTTCCTTCATTTTTGTAATTTATCATTGTTACATCATATCAAATAGAGTAGAAATCAATTTCCTTTCATTTGCAAGTAATTAGTTAATTTCAAGAGGGTTTAAATCATTAATAGAAATCCCTGTGATGATCCTCTTCTTCCCATCCCTGTGGATCTGAAGGAGAGAATATTTGTAGGAGGTTGTCTACACATCATAGATCATTTGGAAAATTTCTTGTTTCAAGTTAGTTTAGTTTCCATACACTCAGCATAGGTGAATAACCACACTAGGTTATCTCACTTGTTTAGTTTTAGTGTAGAAATATTTGAATTATTTAGAATAGAAGCAAATTGTTGTTTGTGATTGTAATATTTCAGTTTTGTGATTTTTTTAGATTAGTTTCCTTTCAACAGTAGCATAGATTGTTAATTTCATTTAGTTTACATGGACACTTCAAACTAGTTTAGCACTTAGATCCAAGTTAGGAAAACAAACCATAGGGAATTTATGCTACCTGTTCATAGCCTCTAAATCTCCCCTTTTTCAACTCAGCTACCAGGAGATCACACTACCAGATCTTAGTCACTGATCCTCCTATAGTTATCCACACACATTCAACATTTTCTACTGCGAGAATGACCTCGGGGGTCGAGTGCCATCCTCTTGTTGTTTTTCTTTGCATTCCCAATCCCTTAGACTCACATGAACACTAAGAGAAATACGGGGAAAGAAGCGAGGGGACAAATACGATACTAATGGATTTTCCAAGATTCTTTCTCTTTACCTTGGATTTGTGTATTTGTTCACTTTGTTTATCAAATTTTCAATTATAAATTGTGAATTTTAATTGCAAATCAAATAGACTAAAAAAATAGTTCATCCAATTAGCTAGATAATCTCAAGTAGATGAAATCAATAGGAAGTTTTCTCTTTAGCATTACCAGGGAAGCTATAGGGAACAATAGGTCTCATTAGGGTTATGATTTATTCTTCACTTATGAGGTAGGGCTAGAAGGATTTTGATTGAAATAGAATTGGTTTTTAGATTTAGATTCACACATCTACATAAATTGTTAGCTACATCTAGATAATTGTTTGTATTTAATTTGTTTATTAAATTAGATGCATTGTCTAAAAAGTTAGAAAAGAAAAAAATAATTTACATTCCGTAGATTATCTCATTTTTGCTTTGTCCCAATATATTGAGAAAACACCAAAAACATAGGTTAGATTTACTTTGATAGATAGTTTATTTACTGAAAGAAAATCAATTCATCTTGCATTACCATCAACGGTACACAATAGAAAAAGACTTATAGTTATGGTCCCCTAGTCCCACAACCCAACGAGCCGAGCTAGTAATCGACATTGACACAAGTTTGTGTTTAACATTGTTACACACACTGTAACATACGATGAGAAAATAGGGCAACTCAATACATTGAACATAGTTGCTAATCAAGCCTACAAATTTTAGACTGCTCCTAGAAATAGGGTTTGATTGCGCAGCATGACCATCTAAGGGCCACAAACCTCATGAGTCTTTGGTTATGATCCATAGGTCCCATAACCAAACGGGCCTACTAGTCAAATAGATATTGACACTAGTTTACACACATTGGTATTCATATCTTCACCGCTTGCACCCGATATTATTACATAGATTTCATTATTAAATATAGGAGCCGATTAGGATAAGACTTTATAGACAAGACCATAAAATCACCCATAGTCCCCGTAGCTCCACTACACCTATTATATTCACTTCATGACCTTTTCTAGAAACCCATACGAGGCACCTAAAGGTTACTTTCCACGTATTCGTAACCAATCAATAGAATCTTAGCAGATATAGACTTCACTTTGAGTCTTCGAGTAGCTATCATATCAGACCATACCATCACACCCCTTTAGGTTAGGAGAGCATTCTTTGCCTTAGATTCACATATTCAAGTATTGTGTGTCAAAGACATAAGGTTTCCCAATTAGATTTTTCGCCGCCATCACTTTCACTTCCATTTCATTTCCACATCGGATTTCTCGGCATAACCTCGGGAGGTCGGGTGTGAAGAAGGTCACGTGTTGATTTTCTATCGTACAAATTGGTGAACCCAACATGAAGGATTAATTCCTTCTTGTTTCATTTTATTTCATTGTTATTACCTCACCTCTCCATTTCTTCCCCTATTTTGGTAGGTATTTTATACTTTCTAAAATATGTATGGAAGAGAGTTTGGTGGGCCATTTGGCTCTGATAGATATTACACCAATGTTAAACCACAACAATACCCTTCTCTTTCGAGGTGGGGTGAAAATTACACAAGAAACATTCAAACCTCCCTAGTTACACTTTAAACCCCATTAGCTATGTAAGGATCGAGGAGGTTGATCAACAGTTAGACATGCAATACGGTAAACCCAATGCAAATCTTGTTGTTATCACAAATGAAACAAGTTCTTACCATAGATTCCTTTCAAGACCTCACATTTCCATGCAATCAACGAAAGATATATTTGTACAGATAGTTAATCCTCTTCATCACATAGATGAGTATTTGGATAGAATGAAGGGTGTAGCCTTTGATATTTTGAATACCTATCCTAAGATTATTACTTCTGAGGAAGACAATAATTATAACACTAAACAATGCATGACTAGGTTTCGTGAGCCTACTCAATCAAACCCTACGCCACAGAACCCCAACAAGGGACTCAATCCTCTTCCAATGATCTCATTTCTACTTTAGTAGGGAGGATTTGAGAAACTAGTAAGTTCCTAGACTTCATAACCAACACATGTAGTAGGGTAGAATGTAGGGTATCTAGTTGACAATAAAGGATACATCCCTTACAATGAGAAACCAACGCAATATCCTCGTAAAAAAATTATCCGATTCATTCAAATCTAGGTGTCTTTCTCGGGAGTGCATTCGGAATGCCACCACAATATTAAATGCAACGTTCCTTGGTTTTATGCCCGTTATTCCATATCCTAGAACTATCACACCTTACATGCATATGTATTCAAAAAAATTCCATATGGACCAATATCCCATTCCTGCTCCCTACATGCCATATCAAGGGACCCCATACATTCCCATAAATGCTTATAATGCATCTTATCCAACTCCTCATCCACTTCCTCATTAAGGATCTTCGATGGTGGAATCTTATGTAATGGGTACATACGTTGAGTACTTAAAGGAGCCTCTTGAATTTACCATACGTGGTGTCATGCATCCACACCCATTGCGAAATATTCAAAAATTTAAGGGTGAAGGAGGCGTGAATGCTAATATCAAGGCCTACACTATTGCTATCATGGATTTTCTTCCTTGGGATTCTCAGTAGTGGCTAAGATCTTTCCAAAACTCTCGAATGAATCGCACTAGATTTATATTACCATATTTTAGAAGATTCTATATATGTTGCTTTAAAACACTTGTTTCTAAGCTCATCATAGCATTTAACATGAACAAGTTGTTGCGTACAAGGATTAGGGTGTTCTATATATTAGACAGAGGAAAATGAATCTCTCTATTTCACCGATTCTAGATTATTTCTTTGAATGTTGATGAAACAAATAAGGGTAAAGGACTAGGAGGAATACCTATTGAAATGGTGGTTATAGGTTGTTACATGCATATGAATTCTGGATCCACATATGATCGTGAGAGCTTCCTTTTTGCTTGGAGGAACTACCGAAATGGAAAATAAGACCACCAAAAAAAATGTAAACCATATATGTAGTGGATCACTTTGAGCATGTGCTAGATCTAGGACGTGTGATACTTTCTAGATGGTTGTTAATCCACCGTTTAAAACATCTTAATGGTAATAATAAAAAAAATCCTACCGTAGTTAAAATGATTTAGGTATCTCATTCATCTATAATAAGAAAAATTGTTCACAACAAAGCTAAGTTATGACTAAATCTAAGGTCAAGGTCTTGATGTGGTATAAATACTAGTTGAGGTGAGGTTCTGGGGCTTTTGGTATTTGGTAGAGGTTTTAAGCTATGCTCTTGGTTTCTTGTCAAAACACGAGACCAACGTCGGTCCGGTATACCGATGTCGTTTAGGTTAACCAAAGTGGCGATTTTGGGTAACCAAAGTGTCGGTATGGTTGGGTACAGTACGAAACTCAATAAAAACTTGAGGTGAGGATAGTTCTAAGGCTAGACAAAAGTGAAAGGGAAATGAAAAGGTTCGTGTGGGTCTTAGGTACACACAGGAATGATTAAAATCTGGATATGGGAAGTTCAAGGGTGTGGGTGAAGGGATGGTCAAGTTTTCATGGAGGAAAAATGGTGGGGGAATGGATAGGGGAGTAGAAACTAATAATAGAAGTAAAGAGTCTGCTTAAATGATAATGAACTAGTGCTGGTTAACAAAAACTTACCATTCGTATGAGCTTGATGTCTGGTTGGCAATGGTGGGTGATCAAATGGATGAAACTTGGTGTGGTATTGGCGCTTCCCTGGATGCTCCCGTGAAGGAAAATGGCTCTATGGTTGCTTCAGGTGTTGGCTATGGATGCTCGATGTGTGTACTAATGTTGGTTCTGCTTGCATGTAGCTCTAGTTTTGTCACTTGTTCTCAGAAGATGTACCAACCTCTAAACAATGTGCCAACCTCAAAATAAGGTTATTTTAGGGGTTAAATGGTAACCGATGATGTTCCGGGTTAATCATAAATAGTTTAGGGTAACCGGCATCGATTAGGGCGGGATTTCCTAGGTTTACTAAACTAGGTAGATCCCCTTGATTTTCTAAGATCTCATTCATTTTTGCTCCATGGATTAGAATGGAAGATTCCGTTTAACATGCAGAAATGTGGTTAGAGGGTATGTAGGCTTTGATTTTTAGGGTTTGGGTAGGTCTTAGTTAGTTATGGTAACTTACTAAGAATAGGTCTTAAGGTGAGGTGGCTAGGTGAGGTGTCTAGGTGAGGATAACGAATATTTAAATAATGAATATTGTGAGGATAATGAATTCATTTAATTAAATTAATATTAGATTGGGACGAAAGGGGCCATGGTTAGGTGAATGTGTCCAAGGTGTTTATTTGATGAGGGACCAAGGGGAGTGTGATCCAATTTTTGTGTCTACATTTTGCCCCTTTTGTTGCGTATTTTGTATTGGTAAGTGACGCCGACAAAAATATGATGTGATTGCCCCATGTGTCAGTGAAGGTGATCGCCTTCAAACTAGAAACCGACGAGGAAAAATTTAGAATCGGTGAATAATTTGATAAAAGGTGAATGTGATGAAGAAGAAGGTGGGCAATGGGTAAAAAGGAAAAAAGGTCTACTCGGGTGATTTAGGTTATGGGTCAGGGTCAAAGGTAGTAACAGCCAAATGCATGCACATGTATAAACTGTAACACAGTACCATGTTGAAGAGCAAGAAAACTCTACATTGTCTAAGGTCAATAGGTTTATCCAAATAATGGTTGAGGTGATTCCAGTATCCAAGGTATAGGATATGGTTAGGAAACATGATGCAGTGAGGTGCAGAACGTATAGGTATGTTACGATACACCAAGGGTTGGGTCAGATAAACAATCACGAAAGAGGCAAGGTAAGGTCAAGTATGTCCATCAACAAAGGTAATGTGCCATAAGGTATATAAAACACATGAGGTAAAAGGTCACTAACAATGTTCCGATTCTAAGTATCTAGGTCACAAAGCATGGATAGGGCTGAGGTATGGGAAAATAATGAGTCATCGAATGAGAATGAGGTGAGGGGATAAATGATAAGGTCAAGAAAGTCAAGTGCTGTGGCCAAGTGAGGTGAGGGTAAGATAAAAAGGATTCGGGTAAAAATTAGGGATAGTAGGTAGTAGAAAGGCTAAGCAATATAACCGATGAAAGTTGGAAGGGACCGATGTTGGTCAATATGGACCGACCACGTTAAGATAGGGCACAGGACCGATGTCGGTTAAGGTAAAACTGTCACTAGTCAGGTTAGGTAGGTTGTAAAAGAAAAATTGCCATATTTTTCAAATCATATGTCTTTTAGTGAATTGGGAAAATGACAAGAGAGAGAGAGAGAGAGAGAAAAGGTGGGAAGTGACAGAGTGAGACTAAGGATTGAATTAGTGAGCCATGTGGCAGGTGATAGTTGGTTGATAGGTGGATTTGCGGTGGGATCAATTTGAGTTGATTGATTAGTTGGAGAGTGAGAGGGTCTTTTGGTGATGGGAGAGGCATAAGAGGGATTAGGGGACCACCAGTGTAGTGGTCTTGAGGTGCCACCATGCAAACGAAGTGCGATGAGGTAAGATTCAATCCTATGCTTTGTTTTGTTTATGAGATTGAATTAGAGGTTAGGTGTTTGAAAATGGGTTTTTCTTTTTGGGGGAAGATAAATTTTGAATTATGGGAGGGAAATTAAGTAAAATAGGGATGGGGAGGGAGGGGATTGGGTGAAGAAGGGGTGGGGAATGGTTTAGGGGGATTTGAGTAATATTAGGTGGGTAAAAGGGAGCAAAAGGGGATTTTGAATGAAAAATGGGGGTTTGGGCGTCGTGGTTTTCGATGTGACAGTGGGGTAAGTGCATCAAGTTGGGGACAATTAAGTGGACATCAAATCCTAAATTTTACATCAAAAATAGCAAAACATAATATTTAGTATTCGCAGACTTGAACCATGTTGAAAAGTCAAAAATATGTCATGAAAATGTTACCATCGCGTTGGGGAGACTATTAACTTTATAGAAATATTGATTTTAAAGTGAATATAATAGGATAAATATCATTTTATAATTTTTTACTAATAGTAGGTCTTTAAGACACTTTTTCCCAGAATGTTTATGTCTACATTTAAGACTCGCAAATTTTGTTTCACTTGTAATAATGTGATAAAACTTATACCATCCCCACCATGGTGAAATTATATACATGTTCAAAAAAAATATTTGATTTCAATATTTTTGATGAAGTTATGAAAGGAAAACAGAAATTTCTCTGCGTTTTCTTTATGTTTTTATACCACTTTCACGGAAAAATCCATAAAAAATAAATATTGATAAAAAAATAAAAAATTAAATCTATCCCAAGATAAATAACATGACATTTAACTTCTCACCAAAGGAAAATAATATATATCAATTTTTGGTCATCCAATTCACGGAAAACAACTCTACAATCTTATAGGAGTTTTAAAAAAAAATACCAAGTCATTAAATTTTGAGTGTTTAATAGAGCTAAGCTTATACATTTTTTTAAAAAAAATTAGTAGTTTAGAAACTAGGTTCTGGATGCTACGATTCATACCGATATAAGTTATTGTAATTTTGAGTTTATTCATTGCTAATAATCCCTACAAGTTGATATAATGTTGTTATTTGCAATATGATGTCCACTTATGACCCCTTTGTCCCCCAACTTGCTGCACTTACCCGGTGGACCGACATCGGTTGAAGGTTAGCTGACGTCGGTGTTAGGGCACTGGTATCGGCCATGAAGCGGTGACTAATACATGTTGAAGGGGGACCGTGGTCCGTTAGGGGTAACCGGTACTGGTCATAATTAGAGGGAAAAGGGGCCAAAAGGTGTCCGAGGTTGGGTGGGTGAGGTAGATAGGGGTGAGAAAAGTGGTTTTGGTGAAAATCATAACATAGGTAAGGGGTAAAAATAGGTAAGGGTGGAATTGTTAGGGAAAAATGTATAGATGTGTAGGAAAAAGGTAAGGTCAGGGAGTGGGTCAAAATGGAAGTAGGTGAGGGTTTAGGGTGTGTGCTTTAATAGGTGAGGTGATATTAGGTTAGGTAGGGTTAGGGTAGGTAGGTTAGTAGGTTAGGGTTGGGTTGGGTAAGTAGGGAGGTGCGGGTTGGTTTGGGGTGGAGGGTAGGCCATGGGATAAATGAGTAAGTAGCGAAGTAAAAGAGGTAGGGTAATGGGAATGGGTATGGGTGAATGTAGATATGGTCATGTTTTAATAATGTGATTGTTTTGTTAGATGTAGGCGAGAGATCAGCTGAAGATGCGAGATAGGGTGCCACCCCTTCTCGTGACATTTCAAGGCATAGCGACAGTCGAGGAGTTGTGGCATGTTGAGGAGGTGGGCCTGATTGGGGTCCGATGCTACCGGCATGTAGTCCAATAGCCAAGT
This sequence comes from Taxus wallichiana var. yunnanensis, assembly GCA_018340775.1. Taxonomy (NCBI): domain Eukaryota; kingdom Viridiplantae; phylum Streptophyta; class Pinopsida; order Cupressales; family Taxaceae; genus Taxus; species Taxus wallichiana. Next base: position 86,022,978 of record CM031242.1, on the reverse strand, counting down.
CGATGGTCACCCTCATCAATAGATGGGATTCGGTGACCAACACGTTCCACCTACCGATGGGTGAGATGACAATCACCCTGGAGGATGTGTATAAGATCCTATGGTTACCTATATTGGGTATGCAGGTATATTTGATCTCCTCAGAGGCATCGAGAGGAGTTGATGTTGATGGTGTTTGGTGAGGGGGTGGTAGAGATGACATTCCATAGTGCCACTGAGCTATGGAGATATGTACCTAGCCCATCCAGAGGAGATGAGGCTAGTAGTATTAGTGATGGAGGCAGTATGTTGTTTTACACCTGTCGATGAAGAGGATGGGAGATTCCCATGATCACAAATGGGAGTGTTACATGACATGATGATGGAGAGTACCTAATTTTCCTAGGCACAAGCACTCTGGTGCGATTATATAGAGATTTGTGGGCATATAGATGGCTCGTCGGGATTAGTCTATGTTGCACATTCATTCTTCACTATCTTGGGCCTTTTATCCAAAATTCACCCCCCAGGGTAATTTTGATAACATGCATCAGAATATTCAAGTCCCAGGCAAATAGATTGATTCAAGGCCCAAAATCATGTTTCTGGGGTCCCCTCAGCTTCTTTCTAACTCTCCTGTCCAAGAAGAAATCCCAACAGGTTGATAAAATGAAAGAAATGCAGAAAATAAGGTTGAAGGACTGTTTCAAGGAATTTTAGGTCTAAAGGGCTCAGGTTGTACCAGTTCGGGTTGAATTGAGGTTCGTCGTACCAAGCTTTGGGCCAAAAAAAGTGAGAAAATCAGCTATGTCCTAGCCTAGGCAGCACTTGGGATAGTTGGGACATCGGGACGCGCGGGGCGCGAAAAGCTGAACTGGCTGAAAAAATGAAGAAAATTGCCTAAGTCTTGTTTCGTGTAGTTTGGGACATCTGGGCCATAAGTACGTGAAGGACGCGGATCAGCCGGTTTGGCACAAGTCAGTCCATTTCAGGTGGTTCAGAGATATTTGTCCCAGGCAGATCGAGACAGTTGGGACAAGAGTACGTGGAGGACGCGAACCGGCCGGTTCGGGCCGAAGGCAGCAGGATTTTCATCCGGGGACAATTAGGCCAAAAGGACGCGTGGGATGTGAAAATATGGAAGAGCCGAGAGTGAATGGAATCTTGCCACGTGTCTTCGCCACAAATAGGAACAAGGAAGCCCGAATCGGGCGGTTCGGAGAAATTTTTCCCAGATAGTTTGGGACATCCGGCCAAAAGTACGCGTGGGACACGAAAAGGCGAAGTGGCCGAAAAGAGACAAGGAGGCCCACGGATGAATCGCAGCGTGACACATGTCACAAGGGGAAGCACAATGGAAATTGGCTAAGTGTTTTTTGGCCAAAAAATTTCAAAGGGCAAGGTTTGAAGGGTCGGCCTGAGCTAATAGACATAGGACACGTGTCCTAAGGTGGGGGAGTTCGGAGCCAGGGAAAGACTTAGGAAAATTTGACAAAATTCTTGGGCCAAAAAATTAAAAGACAAGGATGACCCGTGCCCTGTCCTCCAAACGAGATCACGCCATGTGTCCCAAGTGGCGGGGCGCGGGGAAAAAAATGGAAAATTTTCCAAAGTCAAAATTTTCAAGGAAAACCCACGGAAAGGGAAGGATAGAGAATTACATGGCAATCAGTTCCTAACACGTGTCATCAAAGTGGCGGTCATGCGGGGAAAAATTCAAGTGTTTTCCGCCGATCCGCTTTGGCCTGTTTTTTCTCTAAATCTTCAAATCGCCATAACTTTCGATCCTTAGCTCGGATTTTCACGTTATTTATATCAATGGAAAGATGATGAAATTATCTACATGATTATGTGGTCAATATTGCATTTTGGTTCAGTTTGGAGAGAGAAAATCAAGAAACATGTCTGGCATGTGGTAATGGCCAGTTGTGATGTTTCAACAACCAGTTTTAATGCACATGGGTCGCATTCTTCTTCAACATGGCCAGAAGTGACATTTCAACAACCATTTTTAATGGACATGGGTCACATTCTTCTTCAACATGGCCAGAAGTGATGTTTCAACCACCGATTTTAATGAAGAATGCATTTTGGTCAATGGTTGGGCTGTTTACACGTTTTCCTATGTTTTCTCTCTCTTGGGCTTGACCCATGCATTGTAAATAGCCAGATTTGGCTCATTTTTTAAAAAAAGTGGTTCATATTTTTAGCTCGCCCGCCTTCTTTTCTTCTCCAGGGTTGAAAATGGAGTTCGAACCTCCTCCCTTGCTCTGTAATAGCATTTTTGCCTTTTACCATTAAAATGATGTTCTGTGCAAACTTTTGAAGCAACAAAAATGTGTTTCGTGATGCATCTATCCATCCTTGCTTGTTTTTCACTTGTTTTCTTCTTGCCTCTCTTCATTGCAGGTATTTGTGCACGTTTGAATGTTCATTACAGGTTTGGAGCTATGTTCATGGAGTTTTGGGACATTTTCTGTGTGAAATCTATCCTTGGGCTTGTGATGCATCTATCCATCCTTCCCATTGCTCACCTCTCCTTGTTCCATGGCAGTTTTGATAGATGTTCAACATTCTCCTTCTCTGGTGTATCACCATTTTAGTGTAGGCTCTATTTTTCCCTTTTTCTCTCTCTCTCTCTCTCTCTCTCTCTCTGTCTCCTTGGCATGGTTAGATTAGGATTAGATTAGCTTGCCTGCACTGGAATAGCTTGTGGCAGGTAGTTTAGGAGTAGGAACCAGCCTTCTCTGGAGATTCCTTTCTCATATTTACAAGTCCCACACTTGGAGAGAGGATTCAATGTTGTGCAATCACACTGGATGCTTCGAATGATCAACCTAGAAATCTGATCAACATCCAGGGGTGCTGTGATTTTGCATCAACATGGCCTATGAGAACATTGTCAGTTCTGCTTGCATCCAGTGGGTATGCCTTGAGAAGATGCATTTGATTTGGGTTTTGTGCAGGTGGGGTACAAGAGATGGGTGCCTATTATTAGAGAGCAGCAATTAGATAGGCCTATGCATGATGTAGCATATTATAGGTGGCTATTAGAGGGATTATCTTGGGTAGACATTATATGAAGACCGTATGTGGGTTATCCCTCATATCGATAGATGGTTGAGTATTTAGCTGGCCTTGCCTACTTAGATTGATATAGGGGCATCGTTTAGGAGAGCATGAGATGATCCTTGTTGACAGGATCAAATGGTAGTTTGGGCTACCATAGGATATACCTCTACCCTTCCTATAGTACAAGAGAGATGATGTGGAGAGGCCATTACCTCTACCATAGCTGAAAATTCCTACAGGGTAGGAGGAGTAGGTGATAGAAACGTAGATCGATGATGCTAGGGTGATAGATAGATATAGACAGTGGTGGGTGGCCCATCTATGAGCAAGGTACCTCCCAGTGGGTAGCTAGATTTAGCCACCATTACTGTGTAGAGAGATGCCCAAGTAGGGGCATGTGGGGACCCCGATTACACGGTTGGGGATGGTATAGGGAAGTTAGCAGCTTCGGAGGTGGAGGTGGCTAGTTTATAGGCCCATATGGTGCAAGGTGGAGATGGAGATGGTGATGATGTGTGGGTGGCCACCCTACAGCGCAAGTTACAAGTTTGCAAGGCCAATTGGCCACTACACATGCACGTATTCGTGCACTACAGTGCTCAGGCACAAGTACGGGAATAGGGTGCGAGGCTAATGGCACCTTTACAGGACTAGGACAGGTCCCAATTCATGGTAGGGGAAGGACAAGTACAAGGGTTGAGGCCAATGGGGCCAAGCACATACCATACACACATCCAAGTTATAGGATGCCCTAGGTGAGACCATATATTATTAGGATCATTGATGGCAGCAGGGATAGATTTTCTATCCTAGTGAGAGTACAGGCATAGAAAGCGTGGAGTGAGAGGACCAGATCTAGGACTCACAGCCGTGGAGAGCATAGGGGTACATCAAGCTCACGAGACATGATTAGGGTGAGGCCACTAGTTTACAGAGGCTAGCACCTGTGTGATGTAACAAACAAGGTCCTAGCCATAACCCATGGCATGTGGTGAGAGGTTATCAAGCCACCTGCTAGGACTCGAGGAGACAGTGAGACTAACATGGATGATGTCCGGTAGGATGATTCCTGATGCCCATCCCTTTATGTTGGTGTATTTTAGTCATTTTTGATATATACCGCCTCGCATGTTGAAGATAGTGAGGATGTACAAGATTTTTGTATATTATTGGTCATATACCGGCCTGTGTGCCAAAGATGGTGAGGTCAGTATATGATATTTTTAAGCGATTTGGTTATATACACTAGTTTACATGCGGAAGATATTTGAGAGTTATGTATATGGATACACATGTTTGGATTTTTTTATTTATAGAGATGATGATGATTATGGTCATTATGTGTTTGTGTTGATAGCATTTTATTATTTTGCATAGATGGATTTAGGATAGGTGTGTTAGGAATGGATTGAGTTAGGTTATAGGAAAGGATTGAGTTAGGTTATAGGCATGGATAGAGTCAAGTCATAGGCATGGCTGAGTTAGGTCATAGGCATGGTTGAGTCAGGTCATAGGCATGGTTGAGTCAAGTCATAGGCATGGTTGATTTTGTAATTCATTAATGTGTACAATTAATGATGATATGGACCATGTTTAAGATGTTTTATAATACATGCATGATAATGGTAAAGAAATGGTAGACATAATAAATGTATGTTTTATGAGGATAAAGATGGAAAGCAACTTTTTTTATGGGTTTTAATTTCCAATTATTGATATAAAAAGAAACTAAGTTATGGTAGAATGTGATTTAGGAAATTGAAAGATGAATTGGTTAGGGTAGAGAGTGGCCGAGCTAACCTCCAAGGGCCTTATGCCCTCGGATTGTTACCTACATAGTCCTGGCAAAAAGGGACCTCAAGGCTGATGTAGTTCTCCGTAAGTGAGGGAAGAATACAAGGAGGTATGATTATGGGTGGGTATGTTATAGGCATGATTGAGTCTAGGTTTGTTAGGTATGGGTGAATTGTGGGCACATTGTTCAAGGTGATTATGGTGAAGGAGGAGAAAAGATAGCCAAAAAGAAGCGTTGAGGGTCAAGTCATGTATAAGGTAATCAATAGTAATGAAGAAGGTTTAAAATATAAGAGGAGGTAAGAAAGCAACCTGATTAGTAAGGATCATAATGGGTGGATCAAACCTTAGATGGGTTGATGAACGTAAGACCCTAGAATCATTGCATGATTGATTATTCTAAAGGTGAAAAAGTAGTCACATGATCACCAAATGTCATGGTCTAATAGGTCCCTTGAGGTGGTAGGAAATGAAAGTGTGAATGGTGAGAGGGTGAAAAGTGGTTAGTTTTTATATGGTACTAGGTAGCATGCCTTTTTGGTAAGAGATCCAAGGTCACATTGGGCAAGACCTTGACTAAAAGGATTTTTGTTTTGACTGATATTTGAGATAGATTGATCGATGCGGGAAGTCTATGTGGGATGAGGAAATTAACTCCATGAGGTCTTCACAAAGCTGATTGATGTAGGAAGCTTCAGATTCTCTCTCTCTTTCTGCTTCTTGTTCATTTTTGTTTTTGAAAGAGCTTTATATAGTTGTCCTTTAAGGGAGTAGTCTATTTATAGTAGTAATGTAGAGAGAAAGATGTCCTTTTGAGGGAGTCATCTTTTATTGGAATTTTGACTCAAGGAGTTAGATCCCGCGTGAGGGATTTAAATTCATGGATGATACTAAGGTGAAGAATAGGATTCTTGTTTAGAAAGTAGGGTGAAACAACCATGGGATCTCATCTAAAGGTAGACAAAAAGTATCCATGAGAATCATGTTATGTGCAACACCATGGTACACATATTTAAGAGAAGATAAAAAGTGACGGGTACACACATGATTCTTATTTAATCATTGGTGATGGTGTAGGAAGTGGATAGCACTCAAGGGATGAGCATGGAAAGAGGTAGAAGGTGACTTCAAGGGGTAGAATAGCCTCTATACTATAGACCGTGAGAAAAGATGTGGTGGCAATGGAAGTGCAAATACTAGTGCAATATGCCCATAAGGAGAAAGGAATGTGCATATGCTAGTCCTTCCCAATATCATTAAGCACTTTCATGAGAATTTTGTTCAGTGGTTTTGTTATTGGACTCAGATTGGCCATTGGTTTGTGGGTAATAAGGTGACAAGAAACTTAGTTGAATGCCGAAGGAATCACAATTTTTTCGTAGGTTTTTATTTTTGAATTGTTTTCTATTATCAATGATGAGGTCATGTGGGATACTAAAGCAACAAATGATCGATGATTGATGAACTTACATATTTTCTCAGCTTTCATGGAGACGAGAGGTATGGCTTCAACCCATTTTGTGTAGTACTTGGTAGCGGTGGTGATCCATTGATGTCATTGGGAAGAATGGGGATTGATCTCTCCGGAAAGATCCAAACCCCATTGAGAAAAGGGCCAAAGGTCACGGGTAACCTATAAGGCATGACTAGGTGTATGATGAAGGTTGGAATGTTGTTAGAATTTTGCACAACACTTAACATAGTCACAACAATCATGGTTAAGGGTTGGCCAGTAATAGCCTAGTCGAAGAATACGCTTAGCAACCACAAGACCACTGAAGTGACCTCCACATATGCCATCATGAACTTCCTTAGTCATATAAGGAATTTCAAAACTCGTAAGGAACCATAAGAGAATGCCATCAAAGCCGCATTTATAGAGGAGGCCACCCATGATGATGTAATGAGATACCTTTTTAAGAAAGGTCCGTTGTCCATTACAAGTGAGGTCGGGAGGCAAGATGGAATGGGAAAGGTAGTCTAAGTATTGTTTATACCAAAGGTCACTCGAGTCGGCGGTAGTGGTTATGATAGAGTAAACTTCATGAGGTAAATAAGAGCATGATTGGATTAGTTGTATGGTGACAAATATTTTAGAATCGACGTGCGAAGTGGGTATTTGAGAGGCCAAGTAGGCCATGGTATCTACAAATTTGTTGGTTAAATGTGGGATAGTTTGAAGGGCGTAATAGTTGAAGGTCGTCAAAAGTAAGTCTACATAATGTTTATACTTTTGAAGTGTACCATTGCAACATTGGTATATACCATTGACTTTGTTTACAACCAATTGATAATCACCAAAGATGTTAATCGACTAAACATCTAAGGCATAGGTAGCTTGGAGACCTAATAAAAGTGCTTCATATTCGGCAATATTGTTCGTATAATCAAAATTGAGTTTGAAAGACAAAGGCATGGGTTCAGCATCAAGCAGAATGAGGATAATGCCAACCCCACCTCCACATTGAAAATTGGAATAATCAAATAAGAGTGTCATTTAGTAAGTGGGTTTGTCTAGGGAAAGGGTGGCAATTGACTGATCTGGAAAGTTAGAATTAGAGGATTGATCCCTGGAAATAGGTGCATCAGCCAATTGGTCGGCGATATCTTGGCCGTTAATGGAATATTGGTGGATGAATTTAAGGTCAAGGTCGGAAAAAATCATGAGCCAGTGTCTGGCACGTTGATTTTGGTAAGGTTTGGCATACATGAAGTGTAAAGGGTCGGTGTTGGTCACAACATAGGTTTTTTGGTTGAGCAGGTAATGGTAGAGTTTCATGGCAACAAAAACTAAGGCTAAGAAATTTTTTTTGGCATGGGTGTATCAGGTTTCATAGTCCAAAAGTGTACGGCTTATGTAATAAACCTCCTGCTCCTTGTGTTGTTCATCGTGATGACCAAGCATGGCCCCCAAGGAATGATCAAGAATCGAGAAATATAAGTAGAATGTTTGATCATCTTTAGGTGGAATGAGTATGGGTGGTTGGAGAAGGTATTGTTTTAAGGGCCTCAAAAGCTTTGTAGTAGTCATCATCCCATTTAAAGGAGACATCCTTCTTGAGCACATGATGAACTCGGTTGACACCGATCGACAATTGCAAAATGAAGTAGTGGATAGACTGCAACTTACCTTGTAGGATACGGAGTTGTCTAAGGTTAGTGGGTGGAGGAATTTCGAGAATGGCCTTGAATTTAGTAGGGTCAACTTCTATACCACGTAGGGAAACAATAAATCCCAGGAGCTTTCCCGAGAGAACCGCGAAGACACATTTCTTGGGCTGAAGGTGAACACAATATTTAATGAGATGGTCAAAGATGTTTTTAGGACGGTGAGGTGCTCGGAGCGGTGTTTGGATTTGGCAAGGAGGTCATCCACGTAATATTTCAATATATAATGCATGATATCATGGAAGATGTAAGTCATAGCCCGCTGATATGTGGCACCAATATTTCTAAAGACAAAAGGCATGACTCAATAGAAAAAGGTCCCCTAAGGGGTAATGAATGCAGTTTTGTGTTGATCCTCTGGGGAAAGCAAGATTTGGTTATAACCAGAGAAGCCATCCATGAGTGATAGCATCTCGTGACCAGTAGTAAGGTCAACCAGTTGGTCAATACCAGCAGGGAAAGTCACTTTTAGGTGAGCTAGGTTGAGGTCATGGAAATATGTGTAAATGTAGAGTCCCCTTATTACCTTAGTGATAGGGACAATGTTAAAAATCCAATGAGGATAATCAATGGGTAAGATGAAGGAAACTAAAAGGAGGCATCGAATTTCTTCTTTGACCGAGATGAACAATGTGAGGGTGTATTTTCCTCATCTTTTGTTTGACGGGTTTGGCATTGATAATGGTTACGATGTTGTGGACCACTATAGTGGGGTCAATACTAGGCATCTTTACGTAAGACCAAGCGAAACCATGGTTAAAGTTTTTGAGAAAAAAATTAATGGCTTCCTATTCAACAGCATTTAATGATTTTCCTATCATTAGAATGTGTGGGTAATCCTGAGTATGAATGTTGATCATGATAGTCGATTCATTCAACATGGTTTGTGTCTCGAGGGTAATGACCGATGAATATATGAGTCTTCTACACCAAGGTAGGTGAGTATAGATTCATCATGTTGACATTGAACGACATTAATTGAAGGTGTATCATCATTGATCATTTTAGGATACAGGAAGGGAAGAGCTGAAGGAGCCTTGCCTTCGTGTTGATAAGTCAGAGGTCCCAAGGAGATGGTGTTTATGAAATTTTTTTTTAGGAGGAATGGATTCTAGATCCATTGACTCTATTGGAAAAGGTGGTGATTGTGGTGAAGAAGGTGGAGAAGGGCTAATGTCCTCAATGAGTTCAATACGGGTCTTCTTGGTAGGTGGTTCATCAAAGATGATACCACTACGATCATTATGTTTACGGGTAGTACATGGAATAATGGTATGGCGGCCTTACTCGTAAAATCCAAAACCAAAACCTTTCCAAGCACATCAGTGTAGGAAGTTGTGGGTGAAACAATGATTGGTGAGTGATTGGAGGTCAATAGAAAATGGGTGGGTTTGTGATGGTGGTTGGGTGTCTAAGTGGTAGTATCAAGTCCCCGTAGGTGAGACTAGTACGAAGGTAGGGAAGACCATAAAGGAGGTGCTCTCCTATACGGTGATTATAACAAGGATGTTGGTTAAGACTTCCATACTCTTGCGGAGTATGGAATGTGTTGAAAATATATAGGGATACTCCCCTAGAATGAGGCATTGAAAAATTCCTTCCAAGGATCGATGGTTGGTATTTGGGTAGCTAGAATGGACGATGTATCGAGATCGAGATCGTGAGGTGGGGTTAATAGATTGGGAGGCTGATGGTTTTGCCATGGAGGTTGTGGTAGTGGTAGGAATGGAGGAGGTATGTGTGGTTGAGGTAGTAGCTGCACTGGTGAGTGGAGGTGTAGGTGAAGAGGCAGTGGTTGTGGAGGTAGATGCTTTAATGGGTATGAGCATGGCATTGGGTCAGTAAAGCATGTTGTAAGTTTTGAAAGGTGATGGTTCAGCTGGAATGGTATAGGTGTGTCCTTCATACTCAAACTTTACATAAGGATGAAAAGTGGAAGGAACATAACCCATAACACGAATCCAGGGTCGACCAAGCAACAGGTTATATTGAAATTCCCCCTCCAAGATGTAAAATAACTCTAGAACTATGTGGGGTCCCACGTGAACATGGAGGATGACAGTGCCAAGTGTAGAGATGATAGCATCATTGAATGAATGCAACATGACAAGATGTTTATGCATGTAATTGTTAGGTATGCACATTTGAGTGAATGCATGGGAGGAAATGATATTAATGCTAGTGCCCACGTTAATCATAACATGTCGTATATGTATATCATCAAGCTAGGTCTAGGTCATCAGTTTGGTGCGGTGTGATCTCTTCCTTTGAGAAGCCATGGGAGGCTACTTGGTGAGTAGGTGGAGCTGTGGATAAAGGTGGTAATTTGGTGAGAGAAGCTACATGATGGGACATAATAATGGAGGCTGGTGGGTACGGTCATTGGGTAAAACCTTAATAGATTCAAGGACTTCCATGAGAGCTTGACGATGGGAATATGAGGTTTGGATGAGGTCATACAGAGAAATTTTGAGGGGAGATTGGTGTAATTTTTTTAGAATTGTGTGGTGTGTAACCCCTTTGGAAATAGGATATGTGGGGCTGTAGATAGTGATTTTAGGTGTGGGTGTAGATGGTATATTGGGTATAGGATTGGTTGGTGGGTCAGTTGCCTTTTCCTTTCCTTTGTCCTTCTAAGCATGGGTAACAATGTGGATCATGTTGATATAAGGTGGGGAGGTAGGTGAGGTAGGTGAGCCATGAAAAGTATAGCAGCAAGAGGGGAAAAATCCAAGTGGCGGGAAGGAACCTTGTGAGATGAATTGAGCACACCGACATTTGGGTGGAGGTTTGGTGAGTTCTTTGATGTGAACCATGTTAATTTCGAATCTTGGGGGTGGCTCTAAGAGTTGTGGAGGTGGAGGTCTTGGTTACTAAGTAGGTAATGAGGGAAGCACTGTGGGAATGGGTGATGGTGAAATGGGGTCCTCATCAAGAAGGTCATTATCATCAAATTTTTCTTCGGGAGGACACAACTCGATAAGAATAGTTTTCAAAGGCTTGCAGCTCTCAACACCATGCCTTAGAACATGATGGTAGGCACAAATTTTTGTATTATCAAACCCCTTTACTTTTGGTTTGAGTGGGTCATAAGGTCTGAGAGGTGGTAATGTGATGACAAAATTTTCAAGGAGGTTGGTTAAGATTTTGGAATAGGATCTCACTAGTGGATCGCAATCGGAAGTGAAAGTGGGTTTGGGTGTAGGTGTGGTTAACTATAGAGGAATGGTATTTACATGAGGGGAAGTGGATCGAGGCATGGTTTTATGTGTTGGTGTGGTCTTGGGTGTTGGTCATGTTTTCTTGGGTAGGGGTATGGTATATGAACTGGTAAGAGAATGTTTAGTTGTATTGACTACCTTAATGGAGGGTAGCGGATTTTTTTTTAGGTTAGACCTTCTTGGGTAAAGGTGATATGGTAGTATGAGATCTAGAGGGAAAATCAAATGGTGGAAGAGGACAAGTTACCCATGGGGATAACTAAGGTACTATGAAGGTAGACCGTGCAGAGTGTCATGCCGGAGGTGTGAGGGAAAGAGACGAAGTTTCGTGGGTAGTGAAGGAGTGATCATTGGTATTGGACGTATGGGTGGTAAATATGTTGGAGGTGTGGGAGGAAGTCATGTCAGGTACTTGGGTATTTTAGAGGTTTGCAATGGAGGAATGGGCTGTTGTGTTTTTAGTTTACTAGTGGGTGGAGGTTTCTTAACCGTGCTAGAAGGGTGAGGTCCTAAGATAGATGGAAAGGGTGAAGGTGATGAAGGTGTGATCGGTGAGGTTGGAGTATGAGATCTATGGGATTGGTTCTTTTTTTTGGGTGCCAAAGTATGTTTGGTGTTGGATTTGGAAGATGTAGCTAAATCTAATTTAATGGGTGGATGAGTAAGGTTGGCGGTTGGGATGATCCCTAAGGTAGTAATGTTTTTAGGTGAGGAAGATGATGTAGGTGTGGGTTTGGATTTAGATGCATGTTGGGTTATGGGTAAAGGTGTGAGTTGAGCCATGAGTGGTATTGTGGAAGAATTTGTGATAGAGGTGGTTGTGTTTGGTTCGATTGGATAAAATATTTTTGGATAGATAGTGGAAGTGTTAGCAAGTGACATTTGCATTTGCATTGAAATAGGAAGTTGAATACGTCCCCAAAGTAAGGCTCTATCCACATAATCTAGGCGATCAGCTATGCATGCGAATGACATGGCTATAGGTGAGGTTGATGAGGATCCAATGGCAATTCCCATAAAATGTGTCTTAGAAATAGGGAATTTGCTAGCTTCAACTTCTATGGGTAAGAGAGCTGAAAGTAAGTCCACAGGATCTTGGGTAGCTGATGGAGAATGGTCACCTAGAGGTAAAGGTATTTCTACTTGATCCTTGATATGTGGAAGATAAAAGGGGTGCTCCTCTATGGGTGGATGAGATAATTAGTGTTCCTCTTTGGGTGGAGGAGATAAACAAGCCTCTTTCATAGGTCAGAGATGTACTATGGGTGACAGATCTCTAGGTGGAGAAGCCAAAGGTTAAATGGTCTCAATGTTAACATGAGGCTCCTTCATAGGTGAGAGAGGAGACAAAGGGTGTTTTGCTATGGGTGAAGGAATAGGTGAAGTAGGTTCAAGTGTATGTGGAGGAATTTGGGCAAGAATTTCTTCTATGGAAGGAATATTAGGTAATTGGAAAGTGGCTAGGCATTACTCAAAATAACATGGACCTCGTGGGTATGGCTATCATGAGTTATGGTCTCTCCGGTTTGATCGGAAGAATGGGCATGATTAGGAAAGGGTTTCTTGAAGATGTTTAGGTTTTGATTGGCAAGTGCATTAGGATTATCCAAGGTTAACTCACCTTTCTCGAGTATTTCTTGGACAATATTTTTGAAAGTGATGCAATTTTTGTCACTATGACCCTTTACTCAATGATAGTTACAGAATTCATGCTCTTTATACCACGCGGGTGTGGGGTGAGTAGGATCAAAACTAGTGTGTGGTTTTACAGGAGGAAGGGTGATGGCCCCATATTTAATGAGATTTTCTAAGATAGAAGAATAAGGCTCCCCAATTGGGGTGTATTTCCATTGTTCCTATTTGAATTGAAAATTCTGGACAGGAGAAAGATTAGATGAGGGGCTAGCCTGATTTGATGGATGAGCTACGCTAGCCTTGAGTACCACTGCGTTAGTAGTTCCCTTGGCTTTTGAATAATTGTTCTGTGGTTTCAAAGAAGAATAGGTATCATTTGACTTAAATGTTGAGTTCTTATTATGTAGTTGGATTTTGTTTTTTCGATGGCTCGAATCTATAGCTTTTGTGCCATGGTGAATGCTTTATCAAAGGTTCAAAAGTCTTGACCTGCAAGGTTAGCAAGATATATCTACCACAAGCCCGCGTGAAGAGAAATATGAGTTTGGTTTTTGTAGTTTGAATGTGAGTTAATTGATCAGCTATGCTAACGAGCAACAAAATCGTGATAGATTCATCGTCATATTGACACATAGAGTAGAGGTCAGTCATGGTAACCTTCTTAACAATGTTAATGGAGAAGTGATCCAAGAAGGCTTGGGCTACCTGATTAAATGAGAAGATAGAGTGTCTAGGTAACCCACTATACCAATCTAATGTAGGCCTAGTCAGAGACATGGGAAAGGTCCTCAAAAGCAAAGCATCATCATGGGTGATCAGATAACACCCATGTTTGAAAGACCACAAATGTTGTTGCAGGTCTTCTTTGCTATTGATGCAGTTAAATTTAGGCATTTCCAAATGCATGGGATGGGTGGATAGGAATGGATGGGTGGATAGGCTCATTAAAAATCTCATCGTAGGTAAGAGTGTTGTAGGAGCCCTAAACCAATGCCTCTAACATCTGCGTCTTGTCCATCATTAACTTGATTAGGTCAGTGGTAGGTTGTGATGTATGGGTATCTCCTATAGTGAAAGGTGGTTGATGTTGGGCATATGATGGAGGTGGAATTCTAGTATATGGTGCTGCCATATAGGTAGATTGAGAAGGAGGAAGTGAAATAGGGGTACGTACCCAGAATGAACAATAGATGAAATGAGAGGTTGTTGATAGTACGTATATGGAGGTGGAAGGGTCATGGTGACCCTAGTGGTAGTGAGAGCCAAGGATTGTGGAATATAAAGAACAAAGTTTTGAAAATGGGTAGGGGTTACCAACACCGGGGTGGTTGTGTAGCTATGGGTATATGTGAGACAATAGGCATGGATGAGGTTATGTTTTGGGTGGTTGGTGAAGGTATATTGGATGTGGTGGGTGCAATATATGTGGTAGACGCGGCGGTCATAGCAGGTATGGGGCCTAGCTATGAAACGATTGGGTGTAAAGTAGGTGTGGGTAGCATGGAGCCAGAGGAGGTTGGAGCAGAAGTAGGAGTGAGTGTTGGGGGAATAGATACGGGCATTCCATATATCAACTAACCCAAGGCATCTCAAGTGGATGAGTGTGAACGATAAAATTGCAAGGCGGAATGGTTTTGACCAAGGATACGTGTGAACTCCTTGTCTCTCTGGTGGTGCTAGTGATAGGTTGGGTAGGATCCATGGGTTATAAAATAGAAGGTGGTGAAGGAATAGGTGGGAGTGGTTGATGAATGGCGTGGAATATGAGGGCATTTTCTTGGCTTCAGGTCAACACCATGTAAAAAAGTACTGATGTGGCATGATTTTTGTCTCAGTAAATGACATAGAAATATAGTAAAAATAGGAAAAAATAAGTGGTGGTAGGTGGATTGGGGTTAAGATGTTAGTTGGAGAAATTACATAGTCTAAGCAATGCCGGTTAGGTTAAACTAAAGCGCCGGTCACAGTGTAATCGTGGTCGGTCACTTTGTGGAAAATGGTTAGTTTGTCAAAATAAGGTAAAAGGCCAATAATCGCCAAGTATGTAAGTTCTTGATGAAATTAACCAGAAAGTGAATATAATAAGAGTAGTGAGACTCGAACAACAAATAAAATGAAGTAGGTGTCCTTTTTGATGGGTTAACGAAAAGAACATTGAACCGACATCGGTTGGGTAAAATTGATGACTATCATAGGGTAACCAACGATGGTCTCTAGACCGACACCGATTATTGTGAAATTAAAACAGGATGAAGAAAATATGGTTGTTAGTTAAAATTTGATGTGGAATCAAACCTAGAATTTTGAGAATGATGAGAATATGGTCCAAGAAAAGTCAAATGAAGCTAGAATACACCAACTATGATGAGGAGCATGTAAGGGAAAATAAGAAAAATGAAGAATGAATCCTCTCACCTCAAAATGCAAGCCAAGTAGAAACACTAAGAAAAATACGATCCTAAGAGTGCTTTTTCTATTATGTTTGTTTAGCTTATGCTATTTAAGGACTAACTCATGAAATTTAGAATATAATTTTTTGGTGAGGATGGCTTCCTACAAAGAAGGAGATCTACAAGGAGAGGTTTCAGGTATGTTATGGCGGGGGTAGGCCATCCTCTGATGGGGTATTGGACAGAGATAACTAGTGGGGTGCCAACTGTACCATGATCATGTGATCACCTACAGACTTCTTTTAGGTGATATGTATTTAAATAATGTGTATATATATTTATTTTTGTGATGTTTGGTAAGACTTGGAGAGAGAAAGAGAAATGAAGTCCTTTTCTATGATTCATTTATCAACCATCAGTTGGGAATGACTTCTAGCGTATAGGTTGCCCTCAATTAATGTGAGCTAATGCAGAGAAGCAGAATGAAATGAAATGAGTTTTAAACCCAAATTGAAATGTTGAATTCAATGCCATAAATAGATGAATAGGATCAGGGATGTTCTTTCACTAATGCGATACTAATGAAAGGGAACAAGTGCTCTTTTTAAAGCACCAAAATACAATTGCCTTTAGATAATAGAAGGAGAGTAGGTTCCGGGGAGAAATTTTAATGTAAGAAACTTTTAGAAAAGAAACAAACATGCAACATTTTACCTAGAAATGAAAGAATGAAAAGAACCCGAATGGGTCCCATCAAGCATGCAAAATTTTTTCACCCGATTCTAGATCGCTTTTCTTTGAATGTTGACAAAATAGATAAGGGTAAAGGGATAGGATGAATACATGTTGAAATGCTACTTGTAGGTTGTTGTCCGCGTATGAATTTTGGATCCACAGCTGATCATGAGAGCTTCCTTTTTGCTTGGAGGAACTACCTGAAATGGAATACAAGACCATCAAATAAAATTTAAACAATATATGCAGTGGACTACCTAGCGTGTGCTAGATCTAGGAAGTGTGATACTTCCTACATGGCTGTCAATCCATTGTTTAAAAAAACTTAATGCTAATAATAAAGAAAATCCTATCGTAGTTAAAATGATTTAGGTATCTCATTCATCTACAATAAGCAAATTTGTTCACAATAGGATAAGCTATGACTGAATCTGAAGGTCAAGGTCTTGGTTAGGGTACTGGTACTGGTCAGGGTGAGGTTCTGGGTGGTTTTGGGTATTTGGTGGAGGTTTTAAGCTCTGTTCTTGGTTTCTGGTCAAAACATAGAGACCGACGTCGGTTTGGTATGACCAATGTTGGTTTAGGTTAACCGGCGGTGATTGTGGATAGCCAATGTCAATATGGTTGTCGTGACAACAAACTCAATAAAAACTTGAGGTGAGGATAGATATGAGGCTAGATGAAAGTGAAAGGGAAATGGCAAAGGTTTGTGTGGGTCTTAGGTATACACAGGAATGATTAAAATATAGATATGGGTAGTTCAAGGGTGTGGGTGAAGGGATGGTCAAGTTTACATGGAGGAAAAATGGTGGGGGATGGAAAGGGGAGTAGAAACTAATAACAGAAGTAAAGAGTCTACTTAAATGATAATGAACTAGTGCTGGTTAACAAAAACTTACCGTTCATACAAGCTTGATGTCTAGTTGGAAATGGTGGGTGATCAAATGGATAGAACTTGGTGTGGTACTGGCGCTTCCCTAGATGCTCCCGTGAAGGCAAATGGCTCTGTGGTTGCTTCAGGTGTTGGCTATGGATGCTCTAATGCATGTACTAATGTTGGTTCTACTTACATGCAGCTCTAGTTTCGTCACTTGTTCTCAGAAGATGTACCAACCTCTAAACAATGTGCCAACCTTGAAATAAGGTTGTTTTGGGGGTTAAATGGTAACCGATGGAACTTTTGGGTTAAGCGGTGATAGTTTAGGTAACTTAGGCGTCAATTAGGTGGGATTTCTCGGGTTTACTAAACTAGGCAGATCCCCTTGATTTTTGGGATCTCGTTTGTTTTTTCTCCACGGATTAGAATGGAATATTCCTTTTAACATGCGGGAGTGTGGTTAGAGGGAATGTAGGCTTTGATTTTTAGGGTTTGGGTAGGTCTTAGTTAGTTATGGAAACTTACTAAGACTAGTTATTAAAGTGAGGTGGCTAGATGAGGTGTCTAGGTGAGAATAATGCATATTTAAATAATAAATATTGTTAGGATAATGAATTAATTTAATTAAATTAATATTAGAGTGGGATGAAAGGGGTCATGGTTAGGTTAATGTGTCCAAGGTGTTTGTTTGACAAGGGACCAAGGGGAGTGTGACCCAATTTTGGTGTCTACACTCTCACCCATCTCATCCATACATAGCGGCAAGTTCTTTATTCCTCTCTAAGTGCACCTAACATGGACCGAATTTAACTTTGTGATCTTTTCCTTCACTCGCTCAATTAAGAGACTAAGGAATAGGTACAAAATTTTCCTTTCTGTAGCTATGAGGAGGTATTGGAAGGAGTGCTTCAAATTAGTCAAGCCTCTATAGACGGTGGGTGTAAGACCTATGGTCCCAATGGGAAATTGGTATCCCCAAATCAAAATAATGTAAATTATCATAACAATGGTGCGTAGAAACCAAGGACCTAAGGATGTGAATCACAATCATCGTACTACCATGAATAATGTTCCGATCAATCCAAGAATGTTGGTTTTCCAAATAATGGAAACACTAACGATAAAATCAACTTGGGAAATAAAAGAGGCCCTAAAATTGTGTCCTCTATCAACATCGTCAATGTAAATCATTCACCACAAAAACAAAATCAAACACAATGCCAAAACCAACATCAAAACTCGGCCAAGGGGAAATGAATCATGGTTATAAAAACCAATTTCAAAACTACAATTGAGGTTATAATCAACAACAACAAGATGTTTATCAAATACCAAGAGATTACGACCATAACCTATATTGTGGTTTCCATAAGGTTCGATGTCATGATTATAGGAGTTAGAACAATTGCAAAAGTTTCTACAAAAATGCACTATAAATCAAAGGCAAGTCTTTGTAGACATGTTCCTAGAAAATCATGAAAAAAAATCAAAATTTGACTATACGGGACCTGTAGCTCCCGAGAACACTAATGTGAGCATATTTTGAGATCTGCTCCTACACATCCTCAAAATTTCAAGCTGAAATCACAAAACACAAATATGATATTCTGTAGGAAACAATGACCATGAAGCCTCAACTTCTAATAACTCTCGAGTCGATCCTATCCTTGGTTCAAATGATAACACAAAAATCTTGGGATTAGTTGAGCTAGAGGTTGAGCATGAAATTAATGCAACAACCCTGATGAAGGAGTATGTTTCACAACCCCTACTTTATCTTTCCTTCCCACATGATGACATTCATACAATCACAAATCCGGTAGGAGCCTATGATTTAATATCAGATTTAAACAAGACCCTTTCTCACATTTCATTTCTAGATTTGGTGAAGAATTCACTTGCGCATCACTCTGCATTTCTCAATGCACTAGGTCTTGGTAATCTATTCCAGGTTACCCAACCTCCTAGTGCTCAAATAAATCATATTGACTTCGACATGCATCCTCTAGGATAGAATGATAGGGAAACTAGGTTTGTTTTTTATATAGACAAGATGTCATCTCGACGCCGAAATCACCGAAGAGGTGATCCTCCCTTATTTTTACAATTTTAGGTTTATAAGAATTACATTAAGAGAGCCATGATTGATGACAAAGCTAATGTAAATGTGGTTCCCTTCTCTTTCTTACGTGAAGTTAGGATATGGAGAGACAAATTGTTCCTCTACAAGAAAAAAATTACGGGTACGACATTCTTAAAGCAGCCTTGATTGGAACCATAGTTCTTCTAGTCATACTTGGTCAAAAACCATCTTGATATATTTTTACATTATCAACGGGAAATAAGTTATAACATGAACTTTGGGAGACCTTTGATTCATGGAATGAAGGTTATCCCTTTTACCCTATTCTAGGAGATTAGATTCCTCCATTTGGTGAAGGTATTCATCACTCAAGGGGATCCTTTTGGTGCTCAAATTAGTCTCACCCTGTTTTTCATTAAAATCCCTTAGTTTGTACCCTCTGTCACATTTTTTATCTCCTTGTGTTAAAGCTTGAAAGTTTTTTTCCTCCATTTGGTTTCCGTGATCAGTCCCTTCTTGGCTCAAGGATCACTTAAAGATCTAGAATTCATTTTTGTTTCTCTGTCCATCTAAAGGTGTCTGTAAATTGGTCGTAAAACTTGTGCTACTCCTTTCCTTCCATTTTCCACAGTTGTGTTTTGTTTTCCTTGTCACTTTTTATCCCAAATACTTGAGAAAACGTGAGTGGATGTAGCTCGGAGGATCATGTTTGAACCTTAAAACATTTCCAAATTCTCTATCCTTGGAGAAAATTTCATCTCCGGGCTGAAACAGTGGTTTCCCTGCATTTTTACGGTTTGACAGTGTGTTTTTCCCCATCAAATTTACATCTTTGCATCATTGTAAACATGGCTCTTTTTGGTTAGATGTGCCTCAAAGGGGCACTCTAAAAACTCTATGGCTTGCTTCAACCCAAAAATTTCCATGTGGAGGAACGACACTCGTTTGAAAATTCACCTTTTGGTTTGGCCTTGGAGTTGCGCCGGGAGGACACATGGAGGATTTCACTACTTTTCCCAGACTTAGACAAAAAATTTGTGTAGATGGTAAATTTTTAGTGGGCCATGGACATGTGGTGAACCCACGCTTGTTCAGGGTCTCCACTCTTGGGGACTATCTTGAAGTTGCGCCATGAGGACACGTGGAGGTTTCCACACTGGGCCTTCCCTTACTTAGACTTTTCAAATAACTTTCTAAAGGGCCTGGGACACATGGAGGGACCACGCATGTTTGGGGATTGGCCCCTAGGTTTTATTTTGAAGAAGCACTAGGAGGACACTTGGAGGCTTCCGCTCACTCTGCCCTTTGCTCGGAATTTTCAACAACTAAAGGATACTGCCTCAAACCCTAGACACATTGCACCTTCTGCTAAACATTCAAATTTTTAAGAGACTTTGCTAGACTGAGACATGTGTTCAGCCCATGCTTGTTTGGGGTCTCTACTTTGTGGGACCATCTCAAGATGCACCATTGAGACACACAGTAGTTTGAAAATTTAAAAGGCAGGGAGGTGGGCTTCTGAGGGAAATTTGAAAAAATTTCATTTTGTGAAAAAAGGAGTTAAAGTGTAAAAAGGAAGCACAGGTCCGCTAGGACCCACATTGGAAAATGTGTCAAGCCCATTTTTCAAGGTGGAGGGGTAGAGAAAAATGAGAAATTTTGGATTTTTTCCAAAATTTGTAAAAGGCAAAAGGAACCCCAAGCCCATTATTAAATCAGATCTCCCACGTGGATGGTCCAAATTCAAAAATGAAATCATTGGCAACTTTACATTTGTATATGATTTTCTGCCATTTTTCTCCAAAGCTCCTAGGGGTGTAAATTTCGATGGTTTTTATCATTTCTTGACATCCGCTACATGCCAAATGAAGAGGACAATTAATTTTATATCTTGATTTGTTAGGGAATATCTAAAAATGTCTTTTACCATTAAAATGTGATATGAATATCATGTTCGATCTGATTTTTTGATCTTTCCTTCCTTGGCATGTAAAAAAATAGATTTGACTTGGATTAGAGGAGGAAGTAGTTGGTGCATGAGATGAAGAGTGATTTAATAGATTCTTGAAATCATCATCAATATTACAACAAGAAATGGTGCTTTGAATGTTTTTATTTTTGGGGGAAAACTCTATTGTATATTAAATATTTTAAATTGCATGAACTTGCCATGAAAATCATTGGAATGTTAGAGGTCGGGAGTTATTTTCCTAAGAGAAAAGTTTGTGAGCCTATCTTTATGAGAAACCATATGAGCAACCCTGTTTATTTCTATTGTGTTAAATTTGATCATGTCAAGGTGGTTGCAAGTGTACAACCATTAACAAGCTCTGAGATTGTTCTAGATATGTTCCCCTGTTTATGAATTTAATCAAATTTGAGTTAATCTATGTTGATTTTGGGAAAAAATGTACCTGCTTCATTTCTAAATGTCTGCAAATAGTTTTTATTGTTCCCATTGCAATCTTACATTGAAATCTTTGTGAATCACACAAGATCTTATCCTTGTGATAGTTTGGTGGCATTTTTAATTTCATTCATCAGAATAGCTTTCATTTGATAGTGAAATAAAAAAATTTACAATCACATTACTCCTAGCATGATGATAATATTGTTTGTTAGCCTTTGAGGGTATCTTAGGCATGATAAACAGAGGTTGATAATGTTTAATTAAGTTTTTCAAGTTGAGCCTTCATTTTGGATTCTTAAATTTTGTGTGAAAACGTGTTCATCTAGGCCTCCAGTGAAGCACACCTTCTAGTTAAAGGAACATTTTAGCTATTATGAAGCATTCTATTGATTAAGCCTTCCATTTTTGTAAAAGATATCAAAGATCTGGTGAATCAAGTTAATTCTATCTCACCTCCCACCAAAATTTTATTTAAAAACAACCAATCTTACCCATACTACCCCTGTTTGTCATGCATGTGTACAAATGCATGAAAACTATTACCAAAACATGTAAAAGCAATCAGGTTTTCATGGTCTTTAGTAGCCCTGAACATTTCTTAGAAAATATCTCCATTATCTAGGGTGACAACTCATTAGAGTTAAGTTTTTTTGTATTGATCATATTTTCTTCAAGATCTTCTCAATAACTTTACAAGGAAGGACATCTATATCTCCTCCACAAACAACGGGATACAAAAGGGTCCTCTCACCATGGTTGAATGGAACAACCATAAAGTAGTGAGGATAGATCAAATCCTCTTGAGTTGATATCCATTTCTCCCCATCCGAGTTACAAAGAGCAAGCTACATTTCTTCCCGTGTACAAAACAACACACAACATGATCTCTTTATCTCTAAGCTTCATGCCAAATATGTGATGCTGATCATCTTCGAAGGAGAATCAATTTGGGTACCAACACCATGTTAGCACCATTTCGGGGACATTATGATTGCAATTCATATTCGGACACTGATAAACATTTCTTATATGCTCTAAGTGCTAGTACATTGTTTCAACATCATCGTGTGTTTAGACCTATAAGAAGAGTTCAAAGTTACAAGTGTTGTGTATAATTTTTCAAGTTTCTATAGTTATTACACTAAGTTTCACTTTGATAAATTTGGGTAAAGAAAGGTCGATCATTCCATTTCTAGTTTCTAGTGTTGACTAAAATTTGACAGATCATATTTTGTAGTGCATTTTCACAACTAAGATGGAAATCCTTAGTGGAGACTCCATGTTGATCTGATTTTTAATAAATACTAGTGTTGTAACCTTTTTCAAGTGAGATTTATTACTTGTCTTTGCAAAACTAGAAGGAACAAGATCTTTCTTCGCTAAGGATCCTGCTAGGGTATTATTTCTAGAGCTAGAAAAAACAAAGTCAAAAGGAAGAAAATCCTAGAGAGTTGTCAGATAACAACAATCAAGAAAAGATATATCCATTGATGAAAGTGATCAGCATATCATTAAATATTGCCATTCAAGTGCTTCTGAATCAGGTAGTCTTTTTGTGTAATTGAATTCTCCATTTGGAGAGGGGCCTTCATATGAATTTGAAAAGTTTGGTTTTCATTATGCCCCTGTGTTTTCCAAAGTTGGTAGGTTTTCCAACAAACAAATAATTTAGGGATATTTGTTTTGAAAGTTATACTCTGTGTTTTAAAGACCCCTTTTCCCTTATCATTTTAATTCTCCTCTAAGGTCACCTCCTCAAAATAACCCGACCCATCCCCCACTAAGACCTCCATTTGTTGTAAATACCTTTGGTCCTATAAATTTTAGAGGGATGGATGGTTATCAAAATTCCATTCCCAAGATGTAAGAAATAGACTACCAAAATTCTAAGGAAATAATATTATAAGCGGTGATTAACACTTAGATCTTTTTATCAACATGATGGAAGACTTTGAGATTGAATTTCAAGATGTATATATCAAATTATTTATCCATACTTTGGAAGAGAACACAAGGGAATGGTATATATTTTTTCCAAATAATTCCATTGATTCTTGGATGGAAATGAATAATGCATTTAGATTGTAGGATGGTGATAAAACAAACCCTAGGTTTCTTTTATCAGAGTTTGAAAATGTCAAGAAGAATACTAATTAATCAAAGTGCATGATTTCAACACAAGATTTAACAAGACCTTGAGGAGATTGCATTTTAATTTGAAGCCATGTGATGAATCATCTCGATAAAGTATTCAGATGCATTTGATAATAAATTTTCTTACTATTTGACGGAAAAAAAACACCTACCAATTTTAGGCGGACCTTCACCATGGCTTGTAAATTGAGAACAACATTAAAGCAATTGGAAAACATCCTAAGAGGGAGCATGTGAAACTAGTTAACCTGGAAAAACCTCAAGCAAGTAAGGTTGCTTATTTGGAGGAAGTTTTGAAAACTTTTGTAGGGGCTATCAAAGAAATCTCATACAAATGAGCCTGGAAGAGAAAAGAATTGGGTAGAGTTCAAAAGGTCAAAGCACAAGTAGCAAGGCAAAGATATATTTGCAAATCATCCTAGAAATGAGAAAAGATCTTATTACAGAGGCAAGTGACCTATTGGATTTGTAACTAAACAGCCCTGTGCTAGAGAAAATAGAATGGTGCCTAATCCTTTGGCTATCATAGTTGTTATTGTTAAAGAAATAGATGTAATTCATTGGTGTGATAGATGTTTCATGCCCCATGCTCCATGTGAAGTAGATAAATAAGTAGAAGAAGAAGTCGATGATGATGTCTGTATGATGGGTTACTCCATGAGATCACAACAAGGAGTAACTTCAAATGAGGTAATAAGTGCTAGAACTTCTACTAGTTATAGGATTGCATCCACCGGGTACCTCTTCTTCCTTCCTCTCATACTTTAGAAATAGATACTATACAAGATTTTGAAATACCTAATAATGAATTTGAATACTTAAGAGCTTTAATGATAAAGAAGTATGATGGAGGAATCCCATCTGAGGAGGATAGGCAGTTGTTGATGAACGTTGTTGTTTCCCAAGAAAAGGAGTATAACACAAGAAGTAAAGTTTTCAAAGGGGCAAGACCTCAATCCAAACCTAAAACTCCATTGCTTACTAGTATTCCTAAAGAGGTTCCTAAGAAAGATACACCTTCCAAACGCCTTTGAGTGTAAGAAAAGGGCCTTTGAGTATTTGGGGCTGAAAGAAGAGAAGAGTACCCTAGGCATAAATGTAAACATTGTGGAGAATCCTCCAATCATTGAAGAGCTAGAAAGACTACAGAGGTGGAAGAAATAGATGAACCACCCGAGGTTTATTTGGGAACATCCTTGGTAGATTCTTAGCTAAATGTAGATCAATTCTTCACTACTCTGATCATTAAGGACAAATTGTTACACAACTGTATGTTTGATTCGGGAGAATCATGCAATGTTATGCCTCTAGAAGTCATGAATGAACTAGATATCAAAGTAATAATAGCATATGGGAAGTGCACTACCATGGATTCCATAGAAGTTCTAGTGGTGGGATGTGTGAAAGGTTTGGTGGTACAACTTGTAGCTTATCCAAGTAGGAACTTGAAACTTGATGTTGTTATTGTTGATTGCCCAGCCAAGTGGGGTATGTTTTTGTCTAGAAAATGGGATGAAAGTGTTGGTGGGAGTTTTCAAATGGATATGTTCTATGCCACCATTCCAATTGAGGGTAGCCTTGTCAAGTTCTAAGGAAAAAGAAAATGTTGCACCTCATTGAAGATCCCAACAATGCATCTTATGAAGTGTTGTACATGAAGTGTTGATGTTGATAGATTTGTTGGATTTACTGATGGGAAAGAGAAAAATTTTATTAATGTAATATTCTTGAACGAGTAGGCTCTACATGGACTTTGTTATTTGATGGAGCTTGCTCCAAATTTGGAAATGGTGTTGGTGTAGTTCTGATTTCTCCAAGACTGGAAGAGTTTTTTTGTTTCAAACTTAAATTTGAGTGTACTAACAACATTATTGAGTATGAAGCATTTTTTTTAGGTTTGAGGATTACTTGGAAATACTATGTCAAAGACATCATTTTTAAGGGAGATTTAGAACTAATTGTCAAAAAAATCAGAAAACTATATGCTAGTAAAAAGAAGAGAATGATAGAGTACAAGCATACAAAGTATGGGACTTGATTGAGATGTTTGATTCATTTAATATTGTGCATCATGATAGGAAGTTCAATGTTATGGAAGACAATCTTGCATTATTGGGATCTTGGTTTGATAATTGTGCAATGTCCCCATATTGTGAATATGATGTTGAAGTGTTAACAAGGCCATCTGTCCCTGACAACATTAAACATTGGTAAATTTTTGATGATGATGCTCAAGTCAAGTGATTTCAGAAAAAAAAGGGGAGTTTTCTGATCAATGTATTGATTGGGAGCTAATGGTGTGTGTAGTAGAGGGTAAAGAAACTTTTTTTGGCAAAGACATCATCCAACTGAAAACTAATACCATTCCTAGAGGACTAGTTGCTCTTGAATAAAACTTTGATAATGTTGATTGCATTATTAACAGGAATATAGCAGCCTCAAGGGATGTTGAGGAGCATGAACTTGGTACAAAGGAGAAACCAAGGAAGATCTGGTTGGGAAGCAATCTGAACAAGGAGGAAAAGTAGTCCTATGTCCAATTGTTGAAAAATATCAAGATTGCCTAGCTTGGTCTTATTCTGAATTGAAGGCATACAAAGAGGATTTGTTTCAACATGAAATTCCTTTGGAATCTAATGCAAAGCCATTTAGGAAGAAACAGAGGCCAATCAATCCACTCCTATCTCTTAAAATGCAAGAAGAACTAAAGAAACTGAGGGATGGAGGGATTATTCAGCCCACAAGGTATTCTTCTTGGGTTGCAAACTTAGTGCCAGTTAGAAAAAAGAATGGTGATATTAGGTTGTGTGTGGATTTTAGAAATCTAAATAGAGCATCAATGAAGGATAATTATCCTTTACCAAACATGGAAAACATGTTGTAATTAGTGATTGGTTCTGAGCTGCTTTCTACCTTGGATGGTTTCTCGGCTATTATCAAGTTGTTGTGAAGTAATAAGAGAGAATCAAGATATCCTTTACCACTCCTTGGGGAGCTTATGTCTATGTTAGAATGTGCTTTGCTTTGATGAATGTTGGAGCAACCTTTCAAAGAGAATTGGATGTTACTTTTGCTGGTTACATTAATGATTTTATTGTTGTTTACCAAGATGATGTGACTGTGTTTTCGAGAAGGAGAGGTGACCACTTGTAACACTTGGAAATTTTTTGATGAGATGAAGAGAGTATAGCATTTAACTCAATCCAAAGAAGTTCCATTTTGGGGTACAAAAGGCATAGTTTCTTGGTCACATTATATCAAAGGATGGTGTAATGATAGGTCCTAAGAGGGTAGAGGCCATCAGCAAGGTCCCAATTCCAAGAACCAAGAAGGGAATTTCGTCCTTCTTTGGGAAAATAAACTTTATCAAAAGATTCATATCAATATTTTTTGAGTTGACCATTCCAATTACTTGAATGCTAAAGAAGGACCAAGTTATCAAATGGGAAGAGGCTATCATTCAAGATTTCAATGGGATCAAAGAAGCATTAAAGCATGCCCCTGTTTTAGTAGCTCCAAATTATAAGAAGCCTTTCCAAATGTTTTCTTTTACTTCAGAGAACATTGTTGCATTTGTCTTGTTGTAGAAGGATAAAGAAGGGGTGAGGGCCATTTGCCTTTCTCAAGAAGGCATTGTAGGGGCTGATTTGAAATACACCATTATGGAGAAACAAGAATTTTCCTTGGTAAAAGCAAAAAGGTTTTCAGACCTTACATTTTGAGCTCTAAATTTATTTCTAATGTTTCCCACACCATGGTGAAAGATATCTTATCGAGATGGAGGTCTTAAGAAAAATATGCATATGGGTGAAAAAGTTACAAGAATATGACATGGGTATCTAAACCATGAAGTTGGTAAGAGGTTTGGGCTTAGCTAAGCTTATGGTTGAGAAAAATTTCAAACCATTGAGGTGAATAAAGTAGAAGAAGGAATGGTGGATTTCCTTGAAAATTTGATGAGTTTGGAATGGTACAAAGATATAATTTTTATCTCGGACATCTATATTTCTATGATTATTAAAGTAAAAATCAAAAAGATATCTTAAGTTGGCTTCCCAAAAATATGCCATTACTAATTTTGGGTTAGCTTGGAAGAATCCGAGGATTTCTCTTAAGGTGCATTATCAAGGTGAAGCCCCCAAGATAATTGGTGATATCCATGGAGGAGTTTATGGGTGCATTTTTGCTTTGGAAGAGTCACAACACACAAGATCTTAAGGGCGGGTTATTGGTGGCCAACTCTTTTCAAATATACACCTTTGTTGGTTAGAAGATGTGAGAGTTTCCAACATTTTTCTCGGAATACTTGAAAGCTTTAGGCTCCCTTCCTTTTAGACTGTATCAATTGAAGTCTCGTTCAAGCAATGCGAATGGATTTCATTGGTGAGATTTTAGACCCTTCAAGTGTTGGCCATATGTGGATTTCTTGTAGCTACTTGATTAGTTCACTAGGTGGGTGGAGGAAAACCCCACCAAGAGAGAAACACGCCAAATTTTCATGCACTTCATGTTGAACCATATCATCTCGCAGTTTAGAGTGCCGTTAAAATTTTTTTGACAATGCCATCACTTCAGATCTAAACCTTTGATGGTGATGTCTAAATAATATGGGATAAATTTTACATATGCCTCCAACTATAACCCCCAAGGAAATGAAAAATCAGAGTCCAAGAATAAAAATTCTATTAAATATCATTAGGAGAACCTTGGAGCTGAAAAAAAAAGGAAATTTGAGTAGCTACTGGAAAAATTCCATTTGAATTGGTGTATGGAACTCAAGCTCGCTGCCCCTACATATGCAATTATCTTCATCTCAGTTCATTCAGCAACTAGAAGATCAAGAGGCCAGTCCATATGATGCTCTCATTAAGTTAAGAGAAAGGAGGGCATCCCAACAAAGGCATGTAAAGTTCGAGAGAAAAATTGAAGAGGTTATTTGATAAGAAGGTCACTCCAAGAGCTTTCACTTTGGAGACCTTGTCTGTTATGGGATAGAAGGCATGAGGATAAGGGCAAGCATGGTAAATTTGATGCATTATGGATGAGATCTTACTCCATCGACATTAAAATTGGTCAACATACCTTCTTCTTGAAATACTTGGATGGGGAATTGCTCGAATTGCTTGTTAATGACAGAATTTGAAACATTTCCTTGATTGATCATTTGTAGAGTGTATAGTTTGTTGGTTTCTTTCTATATTTTGTGTTTTTGCTCATTCTAGTCCTTGGTGACCTGGTTTTGTGGGTTTCTTGGTTTATTTTTAGGAGATGGTTCTGGTTTTCTACTCTACAAGATGAATCCTTTTCCCAATGGATATTTTTGTCCCTTGGTATGTTGTTTGGTTCTTTTGGCACTAATAGGAGTGCCCATCCCCGAGTCAAAGTTGATGTTGGTGATAAAATTAGTCTCTCCCTATTTGTCATTTAAATCCCTCAATTTGTGGCGTTTGTCATGTTTTTTATCTCCCTGTGTTCATGCTTGAAATTTTATGTCCTCTATTTGGTTTCCATGATCAGTCCCTTCCTAGTTCAAGGATCACTTAAAGATCCAGAATTGGTTTTTCATTTCTATGTCAATCGAAGGTTTCGTAAATTGGGCGTAAAACTTAGGTTGCTCCTTTCCTTCCATTTTCTGCAGTCATGTCTTATTGTCCTGTCACTTTTATCCCAAAACCTGAAGAAACATGAGTGGATGTATGTTTGATTATCATGTTCTAACCTTGTAACAATTATAAATTCTCTATCCTTGGAGAAAATTTCATCTCCGAGCTCAAATGGTGGTTTCCCCGCATTTTTACAGCTTTAACAGTGTGTTTTTCCCGTCAAATTTACATCTCATCTGTAGACACTTAAAATTGGTTACCCAATTTAGTGTCCCTTCTCATCCGTTTACTTGCCTAGGTAACCTGGGGCACGTTTACGTCACCAACTATCCCCTTGGGATATTATCCAATTTGTGATTTAATCACTTATTCCAAATTTAATTCATCCCATCACATCTTACCCATGAGTGATTAAATATTAAATATTTAATTACGCTTCTTCCCATGCATCTTAATCACTTATTCACCCCAAATTTATTCTATCCATGTATCACATCTATTTTTAATCTTCCCTAAGCGGGATATTTTCCCATAGTCGGGATAAGTCTTATCTTTCTCGAAATCGATCATTTTTAGGCACCTCGGGAGTCTTTTCCGCGATCGGCGCCGACCCATATGGTCGGGCGCCGATTTTCTAGAGCAGCGCCGATTATAAAAGCAAGCCGAACTCGGTTCTGGGACTAAGAGACCGAAGAGAGCGAAGAGACCGAAGAAGAGATTACGAACGAGCGAAAAAGTGAACAGAGAGCGAAAGATACAGGTTGAGAGAAAGAGAGATCTTCTTAGCATCAATTGTATCAAATTAGGGCAGATCCTGTCCAAATCAATCCCTGAGAGGAGCACCGTTACTCTGCCCGTATCATATCAACATCACACACCACCGTCTATCATCTGGTGACTCTGTTCCAGTGTCTCTCCATCTTCGGCACATCCAGCAGACCACATTCATATTCCAATCCCCGAATCTCATAAATACAGTCCCGATTGGTCGGTCTACCTTGATCGATGCCGATCTTACCGATGGGCCGCGCGATCACACATCGCCACCGCCGATTTTACCTGGGCCGACGCCGATTTCCCTGCAGACAGGTAAAAGGTCACAGGTAACACAAATCCAGCATTATTTCCCAGTTCCCTGTTTTCTGTACTTTCTGTCTGCTGTTCAGTTTCTGTTTTATTACTGCAATCAGAAAATCTAGTCTTTATTTACATCTTTTATCATGTATGCTTCTTTTCTTAATTGAAAACGTGGAGTGACATCCGCCGAGGAAGCTTATCGTTTCTCGGACCGCTTTCTTGGGCAGTCCACTTAAATATCTTTTAACGTGGTCTTTTTCTGTCAAGCATCGGTGTTTTGCAGGTTATTCGGATCTATTGTGCGAATTGCTCGTGTGCGCCCGTCTTGTCTACATCGGCTTCCTCATCCGTCTACATCTTCATCAGGTATCAATTTCATTGGAGTTTTTCAGGGTTTTTGTGTTTAGTTTGGTACATTAACTTGGACAGGTAACAAGCACGAAATTCTTGATCTACATTCTGGCACGCCCGGTGGGACCTAACCAAAGTCCCTTATTGGTAAGTTCATTTCTTTTCTAGTTTTGAACTTTGTTCCTTTTCTTCACTGATTTCTATCAGTCCTATTTGAGCATTTATGTTCATCATTTCAATCTTGCTTTTAGGTGAAATCATTCTCTTGAAAAAATTTATTTCCTTTAAATAGAAATTTTTCGTTTCGCCACTATCTGGATGTATCTTTCCGGATCTTGTTTGTTGTTTGCTTGATCTTTTCTTGCGGAGCACTTTGCTTGTTCGTGGGATTGTTCGAGGGGAAGAGCTCAACAACGCGATTTTGAAGTCCACACACCTTGGAGAGCTAAATCTACAGGTATTCCTCTTTTACGGTGTTTTCTCCTTTTTTAGGATTTCTTTGTTGGTTGTCTATCACATCCAAACACTTCAATTTTTGGTGCTTAAAAGGAACTTAATCGCATTTGGGAAAGAACCTGTTTGACTTGTCTTCATCGAAATCAAACATTTCGTTTTAAGTGCTTAAAAAGAACCTTTTCTTCGTCATTGCTGCATGCTTTTTCATCTAGTTTTAATTAGGTTGAAGAATTGATCAAAATCGGTAGTGACACTATTTGATTTTTATTTTTCACCCTTGCACACAAAGCCAAAATCACTAGGTATAAAGCATCTAAACAAAACTCCTTCCCTGGCCTCGCCTACTTGGAAGTGATATCCAAGAGGAAGAGCCTACGCGGT
Source organism: Taxus wallichiana var. yunnanensis (assembly GCA_018340775.1). NCBI lineage: Eukaryota > Viridiplantae > Streptophyta > Pinopsida > Cupressales > Taxaceae > Taxus > Taxus wallichiana. The sequence continues at coordinate 85,991,592 of CM031242.1, read as the reverse complement.
ACTCGGGCCGCGCTATAAATTCACGGAAGATTTTGGTATATATTGGCAAAGCACCCGACTCCCTTATCGCAGCGGTGTGTGAAGTGCGGGGGTAGGCCCCTATATCAAGCCACGCACGGTCTTTTCTTGAAGTGCCTTCGGGACTCCTCACCAAACATTACCCAAACCATCCCTAGTTTGGCTATCTGAGTAGTTCCTGTTCTAAAAAGCCTTCCCTAACATTTTCTTTTCTTAAAAGCATCAAAATTTAAAGGAGATAATCACTTGCGCTGCTTGAATTGTTTGTGCATTAGTTAGGACAATCTTCTTTCTTGCTTGTTTATGACGGTTATCACCCGGTCACAATCTAGGAAAATGGCCCAACAGGTTCCTTCTTCCTCCGAAATCACCACCAGCGTGGATGTTTCGGCACCCCTCCAATCTTCCTCGGGACCGCTGTTAGTTGGTTCCCCCTCATGGTCGTATAATCCCTTCTATCAAACCAAAGCACCTCCATCACGTCCAGCTTCTCCTAGTCCCTCCGAGATATCATCTGGCTCGGAGTATGTCCCTCGCGGGGATCCTGAATTTCAGGCTTTCCTCGATCGCAATCCAATAGCCCTCATGGACTACCTAGTACACAAGTCGATCCAAATATCTGACCAAGACCCACCAATCCGACAAGTGTACAATTATCCTCGTGGATCATCCCAGGCCCTTGTAGAGCAGTTTGCACCATCTCTCTTGCCTCGAGCCACGGAGAAGGGCGAAGCCCCTATGCCTCCCTTTTCTCTTCCACCTACCATGTCGACTAGTTCTCAATTAGTCTTACCTATCCCTAACACTGCAGTTACCTCGAATATTCCACAACCCATCTCTGAGAGGTCTTCTGCCCTGGCTATAATGAATGCGTCTGCACACCCGCACATTGCCGTCAATTCATCTATGCCCTCCATTGTGTCTCAAGGTCAGTACCTCTTCATGAGCCAACCCCCTCCGGCTAGTCAGTTGGTTCCTACTTCTCGTCCTCCAGTGAATCTTTCTTCCAATATTCCAGCAACTGCGACCTTCGCCCATCCCCTAGTATCGGCACCCTTGGTACCAAATCCGGCGGTAGAAGGTCCCTTTCAGGTCTTGTTCCCCAACATGTCCAATCTAACCAACACCCATGTTCCTCAATCTGTCCCTATTCAATCAACAAACATAGGAGTCCACCAATCACAGGTTCCATCCGTCACCCAACCTATATTTTCTCAACCACTTATTATCTCACAGCCTGCCTATACGCAAGCCGCCACAAAGAAATACCCACACCGGTGTCACCGGACACACTGGTTATTCCTCTTATCATCCTATCCAACAACAGATGAATCCCCCATTGACATCTCAACAACATCCACCACTTGCTTCTTATGTAGGACATACCAATGTACCTCCTCCCCAATCCGACGTAGTTCAAATTCTCTTCAAGAAAATTGCAGACTTGGAGGCCTCCACAAAGGAACTCGTCCTTCATACTCCTTTGAAGAAGTGTGTAATGAACCCATTCATCCTTCGGTGGCTTTTAAGCCTTATCCTCCCCAATGGGAAATTCCCAAATTCTCAAAATTTCATAAAGCGGGAAGACCCCCAACAACATCTACGAGCATTCAAACATGCTTGCTACCTTATCGCCCAGATCGGGAACTCATGCTCCGTACCTTTCCTATGTCTCTAGCGGGTCCCACTTTTGGTGGTACAATAATATTCCTCAACATTCCTTATTTTCTTTCTCTCAATTGGCCCAGATGTTTGTTGAAAACTTCTCAATAAATATCGCGCATAAGATCTCAATCACAGATCTTTATAACATTCGCCAATTCGACGATGAGTCTATAGCAGACTTTGTCGCTCGTTGGAGAGGGATAATCAACCAATTGTCTTTCTCCCTTCCCCAATCCCAACAAATCAAGTTGTTCACCCGATCTTGTGCTAATCACATTTCTTCCACTCTAAGGATCCAAACTTTTCATACCTTTGAAGAGGCCTTTACGATGGCACGCAAACTTGAATCTCGCGCCATTGAACAAGGAAAGTTAAAACTTCGCTCCAAATCTAAACCAGATTTCTCTCGGTTCACCAAACCAAATTCTTTCCCTCCTAAAGATAAGAATCAAGGGTCCACAAATGCTATCGTATTAAAAACATCAAGAACCGATAGTACTCCTAATCAACCACCACGAAGAGACCCTTCATCTGTTCGTAAAGGGGCTTCATCATCTCGATCCTTTGCTCCCTTGGGGGAATCATATGCCTCTATCTTAGAAAAAATGTTGGAAGTTCGCATGATCGAACTTCCACCCATTAGGGATATTGATGAAAGCCGAGAACGCCCATTCTGGTATAGGGAAAACGATTTCTGTCATTATCACAGAACCAAGGGTCATGACATCGAACGATGCCAGACCTTCAAAAACCTTGTCCAAAAATTCATTGATAAAGGCGAGCTCATTCTGGATAACCCAAATGCTCCCCCAAATCAAGCACTGGACGTTTTTAAACAACCTTTCCCCAATCATGCCCCAAATCATAATTCTTCGGAATCTCAAAAACCAAACACCCACACCATCAATTTCATCTCCACTGAAGAATCCGCTTCTGAAACCAAGCCATCTACGAACACATCAATCGAATCAGATCCTCCTTCCACTTCATCAATCACACGGAATTCCTCTATCTTCAGATGGCCCACCTTTGAATATCCCTACATTACCAAGCACGGAGTTATCTCTCTCCGCTCCTTTGTCTGACCTTCCATCTATACCCGAGACAGTGTCATCCTCATCTGTCTCATCATCAGACATTCTTTCAATGCTCGAGGCAATCACATCCCTCCGAGTTTCCACTACGGACACATCCACTTCTGTTGCTCCCATTCCCGCTGCAACTATGCCCTTGGTGAACATACCTATCATTGTGCCAACTTCAACGGAAGCATCTTCAATTTTGACCCTTCCTATCTCTTTTCCTACAGTAGTTTCACCAATGATTACTGCATCAGAAGTAGTCCCTTCGCTAGGAACTGCTTCGTCATCACCCCCTTCTTCCATCACCAATGTTACTTCACCTATTCAGGAAAAATCAAAAGAAGTAGCACCAACACCTATACACTCGGTTCCTGAACCTAAACCGAGACAACCAAAATCTAACATTACACCATCAGTATCTCCCCACTTACTTCCCCCAAAAAGGTTACAATCACCTTATGCCGTTGAAGTCGTCACCATCCCTGAAAAAGGAAAGCCCATATTTCGGACCATCAAGACTCTTGGTGCTCTTCCACAAAAATCTCTCTCCACGCCTCATAAATGATTGGATTTGCCCGCTGAGAAGGCGTCTTCTTCTACACACTTATCAAAGCCATCATCTTCTTCCACAACACATTCTTCATCAATACCCCTAAAAATAGACTTACCTACCAAAAAGATGCCACCTCTTCTATCAGGATCATCATCTTCATTACCAAAAACCAAAGCACCCTATATTCCTCCTATTACACCTACCTTGAGGACTTCTTCCTCATCTAAATCAACATTATCTAAATCATCCGTAAATCCGACTAAGCAACCCCCTTTGTCTCCAAAGACCGCAAAATCTGTCACATCTCCATCCTCCTCAAAATCTATCTTAGGGGCTCCCCCTCCACCAAAGTCAATCATGTCTCATTTACTCCCATCCCAAGCACCCAAGACTGCTCCTCCAAATGTCCAAACAAACAAGAGGATCCCTAAAGAGACTGTTAAACCTAACATGCAAGTTCTTTTACCTCGGCAGTCGATTAAGGTAAAAGAACCATCTTCATCATCTCTATCCTCCTCTTCGTCTACCGGATTCTATACCGAAATCCTTCATCAACTCATCCAATCTTCATCCATAACCCTTCCTCCGATTAAACCTTATAATCCTAAAGGAGTGAAACCTACTTGGTTTAACTCTGATCTGATTTGTGCTTACCACCGTACCCCGGGTCATGACACTGAGGGGTGTAAAGCTCTTCAAGCCGTTATCAAGAACCTTCTGGAAGAAAGTGACCTTTTGCTGGAGGAGGAACAATTACCTCCTGTCATCTTAGCCCCATCCAAACCTCAACCATCCACTCAGACCTCTAGTGGTTCCATCCCACTTGATCTTCCACCTCCCAAATTGACACAATCCATATCGCCACTAGAACCCAACACTATGATAACCCATCTTCATCTTCAGCATCTCGACCACGAGTTGTCATTTCTGCAGCCCCTGAAGGTGTTTCTCCTTCCTCATCAGCCCCACGACCCAGGGTCTCTATTCGTGCTGCACCTCGGGCTCAAGTTCCCGTGTCTGTTGAGGAGAGTGTTATGAAACAACTCACCCAGGCTCCGGTCAAAATGTCTCTTTTTGACCTCATCCAATCCTCTCCACAACATCGCCAAGCTTTGATTGATAATCTGCGTCGCATCGCAGTGAATTCCGATGAGCCCCAGCCCTTCGAGTTGGTTGTTGGACTGAATGGACCATCAACTACCATTTCTTTTGAAGATTCAGAAATTCCTTCTCTTTCTTCCGAAGATTTGGAGGCTCCCCTCTTCATCACAGTCCAAATCAATAACACTACCTTAAAACGTGTTATGATCGATAGTGGAGCTGCACTCAACGTCATCTCCTCGCACACATTCGAACAACTTAAGTTACCAAAGAATGTGGTGTCACCCCCACCCTTCGCCCTTCGATCATTTAACGATCAGCTAGCAGTCACTCTAGGAACTGTGGTCTTACCCATCCGAGTAGGTAAGAAGCTGCTCCATGAACTCTTCTATATTGTCGAAGGAAAATTCCACTATAACATGATCCTCGGACGCTCCTGGATTCGCGCAATGCATTGTGTCCCATCCACCCTCCATCGATGCCTAAAATATCAATATGAGGGCAAAATATATACTCATCCAGGAGATCCTTTTCCTTCCGCACAATGCGACATGACCACTAGGTCTGCCCCTTTAAAAGAAAATACATCTTCTCCAGATGGGGCCTCATCTTCTTCCATACCTGCAACCAAACTACCAGATTTACAAAATCTGGAAGAGACATTGCAGCGTTTCTCACTAGGAGAGCTTCCTCTCTTTTCTTTTGATGCCCATCTCAAACCTAATGAGTATGGTAGACCCGGACAAACAACCCGAATATCAACCAGGTCTCGGCCGCATCGTCACCATGGGTCCGCCCAATCAACAGACCAATTTCATCTACGGTGGTCTTGATACACCTCATTATCGCCCGGATTCTCCTCCTAGAGCCAAACCTTACCTAACAGGGTTTGATTATCTACAGAATCCCACGTTTGCAAAAACTTATCTATATCGATGCGCGTGGAAAGGTTTTGGCCTTGGAAAATATGAACAAGGTATACATGACCTCAAATCCATTCCTACTCTCATGCCACATCAAAAATTTGGGTTAGGATTTAAACCCCTTTCAGAGGCCACCGTCACTATTCTTGATGAACCTCTTCCTACTAAGGAACCATCTTCTCCCACTAAATCAGAAGCATCACTTGATGTGGATGACGACATTTCCATCCCACCTAACTTTTTTTTTTGATCAATACCATTTCCTTAGGGCCGTTAGTCTATGAGACTAACAATCGGTCCACTTCTATACCATTAATCTTCCCTGAAATAGTTGGAGACGACTCTCCCACTATCAACACTATCCACTGTGCGGATGATGATTCTGTCCTCACCTATCTAGGGGCAGAGGATTCATATCTTCCCAAGACTATTCCTTCTGACACGTCTACCCTTCTCAACGAAGCCACTATCGACCTTAATATAGGGACTTCTGAAGACCCTCGCATCATTAAGGTCGGCCAATCCCTTAATCCACAGGAATTAGGGGACTTTACCGCTTTTCTTTCCAAACATCGTCAAGCCTTTGCTTGGTCATACGAGGATATGCGGGGATTTCGATCCCGATATTGTGGTTCACAATATCGTTACCCTTCCCAACATCAAACCAGTCAAGCAAAAATTGTGTAAAATGCACCCTAGAGTAGCTCTTCTTGTTAAAGAAGAATTACAACACTTGCTCTCGGCTAGCTTCATCCAACCCATCGATTATCCGCAATGGGTGTCTAATGTAGTACCAGTAACTAAGGCTACTGGGAAGATTCGAATTTGTACCGACTTCCGGGATCTTAATCTTGCCTGTCCAAAGGATGATTTTCCTCTTCCTAATATCGACCAACTCGTAGATTTAACTGCGGGTCATGAGATGCTTTCTCTTATGGATGGTTTCTCTGGATATAATCAAATCCTCATCGCACCAGAAGACCAACATAAGACCTCCTTCATAACTCCTTGGGGGACCTTTTGCTATCATGTCATGTCTTTTGGCCTTAAGAACGCAGGAGCAACCTATCAACGAGCAATGACATACATCTTCCATGACCTCTTACACAAAACTGTAGAGGATTATGTTGACGATCTTCTTGGCAAGTCCAAGCGTCGTCAGGATCATCTTTTCATCCTTGCACCTCTCTTTGAGAGGCTTATCCGCTTTTGTCTTCGTCTAAATCCAGCTAAGTGCGTGTTTGGCGTTCTCACTGGTAAACTTTTAGGTTTTATCATTTCCATCAGGGGTATTGAAGTCGACCCCGCAAAAATAAAAGCCATCCTTGAGATGCCTCCCCCTTCTAACTTGAAGCAACTCCGCAGTCTCCAAGGACGTCTTCAATCAGTGCGTCGTTTTATCTCCCAATTGTCGGACCGTTGTCAACCTTTTCACCATCTTCTCCGTAAGAATGTTCATTTTGAATGGGATGAGCATTGCCAAAAGGCCTTTGATGATCTCAAAGCTTATCTTCTTTCTCCACCTGTGCTTACACCTCCACGCGAGGGGGAGCCTTTCTATCTTTATATCTCTGTGACTGACCATGCTCTGGGAGCCATGATCTCGCATCGGGACACTTGTGGTAAAGAACAAGCTGTCTATTACATCAGTCGCACCCTCCATGAGTATGAGACACGTTACTCCGAAGCTGAAAAACTATGTTGCGCTCTCTTCTTCGCAACTTCTAAGCTTCGTCATTATCTCCTTAATCACAAAACTTATATTGTCACAAGTGTCAATCCCCTCAAGACAATCCATGCAAAACCTTATCACAATGATCGCATCACTCGTTGGCTTATGCTTATGACTGAGTTTGACCTCAAGTTTATCCCGCAAAAGTCTATCAAGGGTCAGGTTATTGCAGATCAATTAGCAGATGCTCCTCTTCCGGACACTCAAGACCCCCTTGCTCAATTCCCCGATGAATTTATCCAACAAATCGATTTTGGTCTATCTCCATTTAAAGTAAAGCTCTTCTTTGACGGATCCAAATGCCAGCAAGGGGGAGGTGCGGGTTTTGTGATGATTCCTCCTTGGGGTACGCCTATCCCAGTCGCACACAAATTAAACTTTGAATGCACCAATAATATGGCTGAGTACGAAGCTCTTGTCTTAGGTCTTCAAAATGCCATTAATCTCGGCGCTCGTCATATTGACATCTTTGGTGATTCTGAACTCATCGTTAACCAGGTCACGGGTGTCTATCAATGCAAGAATGATATCCTTCAAAAATATCGTGACATCGTTCTTGCCCAACTCCAATCTTTCGATAAGTTCACTATCCAAGCCATTCCTCGTACTGCAAATCGATTCGCAGATACCATGGCCTCTTTAGCCTCCCTTATCCCGCCTTTTACCGAAGACTCGCGTCTTTATGTGGCTGTGCAACGATTAGATCAACCATCTCATCTTGGGCAACTAACGTCAATCAATGCTGTCACAACCCATACTCAGGATGAGTGGTATCAACGGATAGTTGATTATCTATCTCATTCGGTCCTTCCTCCAGATCTGACTCCCAATGGTAGAAGGTCTTTTGTCCAACGCGCCAACCGCTATACTATTCTAGGTGGCCTTCTTTACAAACGCGGCTTTGATGGTATTTTGCTTCGATGCCTCAAAACCCATGAATCATCTAAAGCTATCCAGGAGGTCCATGACGGTATCTGTGGTGGACATTTTAGTGGTTTAGCTATAGCTAAGTGCATCTTACGTTTGGGATATTATTGGCCTTCTCTTAATCAAGATTGTTGTGAATACACTAAGAAGTGCGTCAAGTGTCAGCAACATTCCAATCTCACGCACATCCCTAGTCAGGCTTTGCAACCTGCGGCGGATTTGTGGCCTTTTTCGCAGTGGGGTCTTGATCTTATTGGTCTCATCAATCCTCGTTCTTCACAACGTCATCATTCTATCATTACTGCCACTGAGTACTTTACTAAGTGGGTAGAAGCTATCCCTCTTTCTTCAACAAAGGCTAAACCCATAGTTGATTTCGTCTATCAACACATCATTTGTCGCTTTGGCGTTCCACACAAGCTAATCACAGATAATGGTAAGTCTTTCAAGAACGCTGATTTGCAGAATCTCTGCAATGCTTTCAATATCAAGCTCAGTTTTTCTTCTCCATACTATCCTCAAGCTAATGGTCAAGCCGAAGCTTCCAATAAAACTTTGCGTAATATCCTCGCAAAGGTAACTAGTCGAGCTGGTAGGGATTGGCATCTACATATCCCTTTTGCTCTCTGGGCTTATCGGACTAGCATTCGTACTCCTACTGGTGCTACTCCCTTCTCTCTCGTCTATGGGTCTGAGGCTGTCCTTCCTTTGGAGGTCCAAATCCCATCTCTCCGTGTTTCTCTCAGAGAATTTGTCTCCGATGAGGATTATCGTCAAAATCGTCTAGCACAACTTGAATTATTAGATGAGCGACGTCTTAACGCTCTTGAGCATCATCAGGTCTATCTCGAGCGTGTCAAACGTGCTTATAACAAGCACTTGCAACACCGTGACTTCAAAATTGGTGATCTTGTTCTTAAGGAAAATCAAAATGTCACTACACTCGAAAGGAGTCAACGTGGTAAGTTTGCTCCCAACTGGATGGGCCCCTACATTATCACTCATAAATATGGGTCTGGGGCTTATCGTTTATCTTCCATGGATGGTATCCCTGAAGCGGAACCTCTTAATGCCTTGCATCTACGGCCCTTCTACTGTTAAAATCTATCTTACACAAATCTAGTCGCAACACAGATCTTTCATCCGTCCTATTAACCAGTCATCTACTTTTGTGGTGATTTGAAATCGTGTGGTTCTCCGCCTATTGCCTCATCTACCTTAAATATGAGTATCGCGGCTCTACTCATTGCACGTTTCTTTTGGATATGTTCCTCCTCATGGTAGGAATACCTTAATCACCACTTCATCTGTCCCAAGTACTTATCTTAATTGGATCTACTCGGGGCATGAGTACATGTTCTTCTATGCTCTCTTCCCCTCCATCTGATCTATCTAGGTCTAAACTCAGCTTCTTTCAAAAAGTTTCAAAAAAAAAAAAAAAAAAAAAAAGAAAAAGATGCTATCCAAAAAGATAGACTGATCCCTCGAAGGACAGCTATCCATATATTACCAAGCGAATCAAAAATTCTAAAAATATAGACCATACCCTCGAAGGATGGCTATCATTCAAATACTGTAATACTGCACCGCTCCCTTGAAGGACTAATTTGTTTCTCAAAGAAATATTCAAGGCTTCTTGTAATCAATCAGCCTTCCAGTCAGTTTATACACTTTTTAGCATCACTGAAAGACTTCCCGCATCGATCAGTCTTTCCATATCAAGCAAACTTCCCGCATTGATCAGTTTGCTTATCTGTCAAAGTCATGAAGCTGAGATTTAGGACCTGTTGTCGATCATATGGAGAATCCTATTTTCCCACTATGGACATGTATTTCGTCCCTTGTAAGTTCCGACAAGATACTTACTTACTTTTCTTTCCGTTTCTATCCTAGATCTGGTTTGCGACTAGTTAGTGTCAGATTTATTTTAATCTTATATAGGGCCTTGTCTGCTTGGTCTTTCGGTTTCCTTTCTGGATTTTATCTATGGTCGGTTGGAAGTCCAACTTATCATTTTTCTTCTTCTCCGAGTATCTTCTCTTCTAAGTCACGGTTGTTTCCGCTTTCATCTTTGGCTCTTGCAAGGAGTATTCCCCATTTCTTTGTCTTGCAACCCTGTTAAATTGGCATTTCACATGTTAATTAAATCAAAATTTATCTTCTATCAAAATTCCTCTTATCTATCAAAACATCTATCTTTTTTCATTTCTCATTAAAATTACATCTATCTATATCTAAATCTATCCATCAAATGTACATCCAAGATACATTACATCTATCTATATCTAATCCATACATCAAACACATCTATCTATTTATTCATCAAAATATTTAAACACATGTACATCCAAGTTACATCATATCCATCTATCAAAGTTCTATCCACATCACATATATCATCTATCAGTCTATATCTATCTAATCACATCTATTTCTATCATCTATATCTATTCAATCACATCTATTTTATCCTCTATCTATATCCATCTACCCATCTATATCTAAACCAAAAAGCATGAGTACAATTATATGACAAATAACGTGATCAATCTATATATACATGTGTGTTTGTACAAAAATGGGTGGCTTCCAATCAAGCCATCTATACAATGCCTTCCAATCGAGGCTACATCACTATACAAATACACAATCTATCAAATCTCTATATGGTAAAATCGGAAGCGTGGAGGACACTATCTCCTCCACCCTCCTCTGCACCCGGCTGTCTCTCCTGGCCGCCGCCTACCGAGCTCGATGCACCTGCTGCTGGAGGTCTCGGCCCACCTCGATCTCTCCCAGTGCTCCCTCCGCCTGAGGCTCCGCTCGTCGCTGCCGTCCTGCTCTCCTCCTCGCCCCGTACCGAGGCACATCTGGGGCATGCTGCACTAGGGCATCCTCATAATATCTCACCTCGAGAGAGAGGCGAGTACGTGCTCGGGCTCACAGTGCCGGTGCTCCTAACGATCGCGCTTTGGCTGCTTGCAGTGTTGCTGCTTAGCGCTGCTGGTGGTGCCCCTCCTAGGGTCGTACCTGTGTGCCAGACTCTGATGTGGCACCTGTCTCCCCATACTTGGCCCTGAGGGCCTCCCTGTGCCGAAAGTAGCGGTCCCTCTGCTGGATCGCTGTATCTCGCTCCTGGCGAGCGGTGTCTCTCTCCACAATCAGGGAATCCCTCTCCTCTGTCAAGGCCCTGATCTCCTCTAGAGCTACCTGATGTGTCTGTATCAGTGTGGCATGCTCTCCCTCTAATCTGTCCAGCGTAGCAGCTATGTCCTCCTCATCAGCATCTATAGAGGGCGGGAGATGTCATGGCAACTCTGTATCGTACCATGCTGCGTAGCCCTCATCCACCCCCGCGTCATCATCACTGTCTGTGGAGGGTGGGGCCTCTCTCAATGGGTCTGCCGGGATCAAAATCGGCAAATCCGTCTCTCTGCTATCCCGCCTATACGGCGTGTAGGTGGCTTGCAGTCTTGTCTGCACTAGCCAAAGCTGTCTCGATATCTGCATGAATGGGACCCGCTCCCACATATCGGCCTACGGCCCCTGACCACCCGACTCCGTCTCAATGCTACCAAGTGGGCATCCTGACCAACCCATATCGGAAATGCCCGATATGGCCTCCAGATGACCTGATCTGGTGTAAGCGTCCTGAAACGCTCAGAGTACCACTCGGCTGATCTACCTGTATCTCCTGCGGCCATGTCAGCCCGCCATCTCCGAAATCCATAATCCACACCCCCCACTGCTGCTGGCATCCAAGGAAGCCCGGATGGCCTGATCACTGCTATGTGCTCGTATGCCCAGCAATGAAGCACAAAGCTGACATCGATCCCTGTCCTCCGACCAGTGGTGTACATCCATAGCTCATAATATACCTGAGCTATCAGGGCATCGGCAAAGGCAAAAACCTGTCTGTGCTGCAAGATGTCGCACACGCAGTCTAATAGTAGCAATGGGAATCTCCCACCTCCTGAGTCTGGTAAGGCAAAATAAGATATAGCCATCTGAATCAAGGCTATCCGCCTGCTCCGAGGGCTATCCTGCCTGTACTGTGAGGCTATCCTCACTGCCCCAGATACTATCTCCGAGTCATCTGCTCTGTCTGTCTAATCGCACTTTTGAGCCCTCTGCTGCTGCTCCCGGGGTGTGATCTCAATCGGGTCCCCCGTAATCGGTAATCGGAGGATCCTGTATACATCCTCATGGGTGATAGTCATCTCACCCGTCCTAAACCAAAATGTGCACGTGTGGCTGTCCCACCGTCGCACTAATGCTCGCATGAGCTCCACATCCCGTGGCACTCGTCTATAATATCTGAAACCCCCGAGCCCGGCTAGCTCTAAATGCTGCCAGTCTGCATCTGTCACATCAGGAAGGATCGTCTCCAATAGCTCAGGGATGGCATCCCTCATATGAAGAGCCTCTCGTGCCTGCATCCACAACATCAAAAGCATAATCAGTCTCTCTTTTTTCCCAAATCTCATCTTCCAAAACACAAAAAAATGCACATCTTTCAATCGGCGCCGATTTATTAAAATCGGCGTCGTTCATTTAAGTCGACGCCGATTTATACCAATCGACGCCGATCCAAAAGAAAACCGACGCCGATTAAACCAATCGCCACCATTGCTGGCTGGATGTCAACCAGACCCTAGCCTCCCATGCACCAAAACATCACAAAAATATATATATATATATAATAACAAAGGTGGGTTCAAGAATGACCACTTACCCCAGGTCGTGTCCTCCTGCGCTTCTGTCCGCTCCGAGAGGCTTCCATTGTGTTCAAATCTCAAATCTATCTCTGTCTGAATCAATCGTCACGTTGCGAATAAATCGTTTACGTTTTCCGTTCGCATATTTATATGCGTCTGGATTGGTCGGCGCCAATTTATTGGGTCGACGCCGATTGTTTTGGTCGGCACCGATTAGTTTGATCGCCGCCGATTTTTCATGTCTGTTTGCCGTAGTGTTGATGCTTGGCTTACTTATCTATCTGATCATTGTTGTGTGCTGAATCTTGCCTTTTGGCGCATCTTTTAGATATCCTTGTCTATTTTGGGTTTGTTCCCTTTGCGTGGGACACTCATACCTTTTGGCAGCTTAGAGTTACGCGGGTCTGTAGGCACTAACGTCGTCTCATGAGGAGACCGGCTAGTTTTCCCTACCAATGTGAGTTCCTTAGGTTGCTGCCCTTGTGTTTATTTTTATGCGTCATCAATGATCAGATCTACTCCAGCCATCCAACTGGGGCATCCTGCATTTTTCATCTACCTCTTTCAAACTCGGGATCGTCTGTTCTATCATCCATCCCATCCCTAGTTTGAGGGGGATCACATCACCACAAATTCTTCTCTTCTTCCATCCCTTTGTTTTTGTCTCATAACCTTGCTTATCGCAAGTTACTTGACAAAAAGGGGCAAAATGTAGACACTTAAAATTGGTTACCCAATTTAGTGTCCCTTCTCATCCGTTTACTTGCCTAGGTAACCTGGGGCACGTTTACGTCACCAACTATCCCCTTGGGATATTATCCAATTTGTGATTTAATCACTTATTCCAAATTTAATTCATCCCATCACATCTTACCCATGAGTGATTAAATATTAAATATTTAATTACGCTTCTTCCCATGCATCTTAATCACTTATTCACCCCAAATTTATTCTATCCATGTATCACATCTATTTTTAATCTTCCCTAAGCGGGATATTTTCCCGTAGTCGGGATAAGTCTTATCTTTCTCGAAATCGATCATTTTTAGGCACCTCGGGAGTCTTTTCCGCGATCGGCGCCGACCCATATGGTCGGCGCCGATTTTCTAGGAGCGGCGCCGATTATAAAAGCAAGCCCAGAACTCAGTTCTAGAGACCGAAGAGAGCGAAGAGACCGAAGAAGAGATTACGAACGAGCGAAAAAGCGAACAGAGAGCGAAAGATACAGGTTGAGAGAAAGAGAGATCTTCTTAGCATCAATTGTATCAAATTAGGGCAGATCCTGTCCAAATCAATCCCTGAGAGGAGCACCGTTACTCTGCCCGTATCATATCAACATCACACACCACCGTCTATCATCTGGTGACTCTGTTCCAGTGTCTCTCCATCTTCGGCACATCCAGCAGACCACATTCATATTCCAATCCCCGAATCTCATCGCACAGTCCCTGATTGGTCAGTCTACCTTCAGTCGACGCCGATCTTACCCAGTCGACGCCGATCACATCAGTCGCCGCCGATTCTACCCAGTCGACGCCGATTTCCCTGCAGACAGGTAAAAGGTCACAGGTAACACAAATCCAGCATTATTTCCCAGTTCCCTGTTTTCTGTACTTTCTGTCTGCTGTTCAGTTTCTGTTTTATTACTACAATCAGAAAATCTAGTCTTTATTTACATCTTTTATCATGTATGCTTCTTTTCTTAATTGAAAACGTGGACTGACATCCGCCGAGGAAGCTTATCGCTTCTCGGACCCGCTTCTTGGGCAGTCCACTTAAATATCTTTTAACGTGGTCTTTTTCTGTCAAGCATCGGTGTTTTGCAGGTTATTCGGATCTATTGTGCGAATTGCTCGTGTGCGCCCGTCTTGTCTACATCGGCTTCCTCATCCGTCTACATCTTCATCAGGTATCAATTTCATTGAGGTTTTTCAGGGTTTTTGTGTTTAGTTTGGTACATTAACTTGGACAGGTAACAAGCACGAAATTCTTGATCTACATCTACATCGGTGGAAATGTGGCTCCTTTTGGTTAGATAGAGCTTGGTGGGGCACTCTAAAAACTTTATGGCTTGCTTAAACTCAAAACTTGTCCATGTGGAGGAATGACAATCGTTTGAAAATTCACCTTTTGGTTTGGCCTTGGAGTTGTCTTTGCGAGGACACATGGAGAATTCCATTCTTTTTCCCGAACTTAGAAAAAAATTTCATGCAGATGGTAAATTTTTGGCGGGTCATGGGCACGTGGTGAACTCCTGCCCTCATTCAAGGTCTCCACTCTTAGCAACTATCTTGAAGTTGGACCATGAGGACATGTGGAGGTTTCCGTTGAGCCTTCCGTTACTTAGACTTTTAAAATAACTTCTTAAAGGGTCCTGGGAAACATGGAGGGACCACGCATGTTTGGGGAATGGCCATTGGGTTTTATTTTGAAGAAGCACCAAGAGGAAACTTGGAGGCTTCCGCTCACTCTGCCCTTTTCTCAAACTTTTCAACAACTAAAGGAGACTACCTCGGACCCTATACACATGGCGCCTTCCACTAAACATTCAAATTTTTAACATACTCTTTCGAGAATGAGACATGTGTTTAGCCTGCACTTATTTGGGGTCTCAGTACTTTTGGAGACCATCTCAAGATGCACCATTGAGAGACGTGGTAGTTTGAAAAGTCAAAAGGCGGGGAGGTGGGCTTTAGGGAAATTTGGAAAAAATCCTTTTTTGAAAAAAGGGGTTAAAGTGTAAAAACGAAGCGGGATTCTACTTGGACCCACATTGGGACATGTGTCAAGCCCATTTTTCAAGGCGGAGGGGCAAAAGAAAAATGAGAAATTTTGTAATTTTTTCTAAAAGTTGTAAAAGGTTAAAGGGAACCCCAAAACTCATTTTTAACTCAGATCTCCCACGTTGACAGTCCAAATTCAAAAAGGAAATTGATGGCAACTGTGCATTTGTATCTGATTTTCTGCCATTTTTCTCGAAAGCTCCTAGGGATGTGAATTTTTATGGTTTTTAATCATTTCTTGACGTCTCCTAGATGTAAAATGAAGAGGATAATTAATTTGATATCTTGATTTGGTAGGGAATATCTGAAAACTTCTTTTACCATGAAGATGTGATCTGACTATCGGGTTTGATATGATTTTCCGATCTTTCCTTCCTTGGCACGCAAAAAACTAGATTTGATGGATTAGAGGATGAAGTAGTTGGCATGTGAGATGAAGAGTGATTTATCGATGAAATAATTGAAGGTCGACAATATTTTAAGATATTTACCCTCTAAGCACCTAATATATTTTTTTTGTACAAATCTTATTCGGGAATCACAATCAAAATCACAACAAACAATGGTTCTTTGAATGTTTTTGTTTTGGGGGAAACTCTGTTGTAGATTAAATTTTATAAATTTCATGAACTTTTCATACAAATCATTGTAATGTTAGAGGTCGGGAGTTATTTTCCTAAGAGAAAAGTTTGACAAATCCTATATTTCTAAGAAACCATTTGAGGAACTGTTTATTTCTTTTTTGTTAAATTTGATCATGTTAAGGTGGTTGCAAGTTTATAACCATTAACAAGATCTGAGATTTTTCTAGAAACTTTCCCCTGTTAATGAATATAATCAAATTTGAGTTAATCTATGTTGATTTTGGGAAAAAATTTGTCTGCTTCATTTCTGAATGTCTGTAAATAGTTTTTCTTGTTTTTATTGCAATATTACATTGAAATTTTTGTGAATCACACAGGATCTTATACTTGTGATAGTTTGGTGGAATTTGTAATTTCATTTATCAGAAGAGCTTTCATTTGATAGTTAAATAAACAAATTTAAAACCACTTTACTCCTAACATGATGATAATATTCTTTGTTATCCTTTGAGGGTATCTTAGGCGTGATAAAACAAAGGCTGATAATGTTCAATTAAGTTTTTCAATTTGAGCCTTCATTTTGGATTCTTAAAGTTTGTCTCAAAACGTGTTGATCGGGCCTCTAGTGAAGCATACCTTCTAGTTAAAGGAACATTTTAGCTATTATGAAGCATTTTGTTGATTAAGACTTCCATTTTTTGTAAAATCTCTCAAAGATCGGTGAATCATGTTCATTCTACCTCACCTCCCACCAAAAATTCATTTAAAAACAACCAATCTTACCCATACTACCCATGTTTATTGTGTGTGTGTGTACAAATGCATGACTTATATTACCAAAACATGCATAATTACTTTTCATTGTCTTTAGTAGCTTGAACCTTGCTTAGAAAATATCTCTATTATCTAGGGTGAGAACTCGTGAGAGTTAGGTTTTTGTTGTATTGATAATATTTTCTTCATGGTCTTCTTAATAACTTTACAAGGAAGGACATCTATATCTCCTCCAAAAACAACGAGGATACAAAAGGGTCCTCTCACCTAGGTCGAAGGGCACAAGTCATAAAGTAATGAGGATAGATCAATACCTCTTCATGGTGCTAGCCATTTCTCCACATCTAAGTGACAAAGAGAAAGTTGCATTTCTTCCCGGCTACAAAATGACACATAATATGATATGCTTGTCTCTAAGCTTCCTATCAAATCTGTGATGTTGCTCAGCTTCTGAGGGAGAATCAATCTGGGTACCAATAGATCCTAAGGCCTTTGATATACATTTAGAAAACCTCAAGAAGAAGAAAGGAATCCATACAAAGTATGAACTTCCCGTGAATCAATTAAACAAACCACCTCCAACAAAGGAGTCATTCCTAGTCACCCAGGATGCTCCAAAGGTTGAATTCATTAACCCAAAAAAATTTGAGGTGGAAAAAATAGATAGGGGTAAATCAATATCTATGGAAACATTAAGTGTCAAATAAGACCACAGTAGGAATTATGAAACTCTTAGAGAGTGACGATCCAATCTTCTTCCCGTTTGAACCATAGCGAATGGCTAGTCTTCTCGGTTTAGCAAATCTTCCCTCTAATGACCTAGGTCTAGGTGTGAACATGATAGAATGAAAAAAACGAAAAGGAAAATTCTAGATTGAAATGATGCCCATCAAAACCATCTCTTTGGAAATAAGAACATACTAAACCATCTAAAACTAAGCTTTCCATATCCATGGGGCAAGGCCTCATCATTCAAAGAAATGTCACAATTAAACACAACTCTCTAGATAGGAAAAAGGCCGAGAAACATAGTCATGCTCACCCACGACCATGTCTCAAGAACATGACAAAGAGGTTCATGAATGCCTCTTTCGGATAATTGATTTTAATCATTGGACATATACACTTCTTAGAAAGGGTTATGAGTTTATACCCAAAATGGTAGGCTTTTGTCAAGAGAACAAAATTTTTGAGGATAATGATTCTCCGTTATGTAATTTTAGGGGTGAAGAATTTGATATTCATCAACTTTCTTCACCTTAGACATCATGACATGTAGTTTCACCTGCATTTTCATATGTACATTATTGCATCTGCATTACATTTTCATCCATCCATTTATTTTGTAAAATTCATAATCAAGGGATTTATTATTATAGAAAGTCCTAAAACTTCTGAAAAACATTGGAAAAACATTCAAATCATGTCTCTTAAAATATTCATGGTGTCATCAATTTTTTTGAATCATTTCATCAATCCAAACAAGATAACACAAAGTTTTGACCGTGATCATATCAAGACCTACATACTTGGTTATACTTATAGTCTCTTTTTAGATTATGTGTCTTTGCTTATAGTATGTTCTGTAAGATTAATGGTGTCACATATATCCCATAAACATCTCTTTGGAAATAAGAACATACTAAACCTTTTTCTTAGATAAGTAATTCAAATGCAAATCCATAGAAAAATTTTATTTTACACATTTCTTCTCCCGGCCAACCTTCGAGTGTTGAGCCTACATCTCTACTTGGTGATGTCGGGTTGTGAAAGGAGAGAAATTCCCTTAATCACCTATTCCTTGTCCATGGTGATGAGCCCATGCTTCCTACTAGTAGTATGGGGCAAGGTTTATGGGGTCTCTTTCATAAACTTCAAAGTTACAAATAATTCGTTCAAATGTTGTGAAATCATTAATCAAAACAAAGTGAGATAGATGTACAAAATTCCAAAAGAGTTTAAAACATCAAAACCATATTTTTTCAACCAAGTAGCCATCTACATATCTAAGTCTAGATAAAATGGAAACAATTCACATTCTAAACTATGAAGAAAACTTGAGTAGAGTGAAGTTGTAGTTTCCCAATTTGGTCTTGTCAAACCATTGTATATCCCTCATCATTACCATTCAACAAATTTTCGTAACGTGTGCCCTTCCTAGCTCTTCATGTTGAGCCCTCCCATCCTACTGGTTGTGTGGGGTCAAGAGTGGGGAAAGTACATATTCTTATTTTATCATTTTATCACAACATTTTTGCAAGACAATATGAGGTATCAAAGATTGTTTAAAGAAAGCTAAAGTTCAAAATCATAATGTGATTGAATTATCATATATCAGCATTACAAAGCAAAAAAATTGAAATCATTATGTTAGCATTCATGTCCACTTTGCATGCATTGTAAAAAGCATAGAAAATCGGAAATTTTAAACATCTAAGATTACACACATCAATCAAATCATCAATGAAAGCCAACTCTATGCAAGGAATAACCAAGCCAAAAAAGAGACATCTTTACATATCATGGTGCTTCATAGTTTTGTATAATTCCATCACATACTAGGTGTGGTCAAAATGCTTGAAATGAGAACAAAATACCAAAACATCATGTATGCCTCACAAAATGGAGACTAAGCAATAAAGGAACTCGCCTATTCGCCTCTTTGAGGCCCTCTTGTGACCACTTTAGTTATAAGTTTCTTAGGAGTTTTTCTCAAAAGTATTAAAAAACCAAGGGTTGGGCCTAACACAAAATACCATTCCCAAATCCATTCCAATTCAACCATACTCAAAAGTGAAAATGGTCAACATGGGCCCAAAGCTCAAAAATCACCAAGTCAATATGCAAAAAGTGTGTGTGTGTGTGTGTGTGTGTGTTATTTTAACCTCATTTTGAGTGTATGTGTTCACAGGGAAATAGCATTCACATAGGTATATTTTGTTATCCCCAAAAATGGTAAGTCCTCTTATCATTTTAATTTAGTGTTTATTTATCGATATTTTATCTATCTGCACTTGAATCTTCTTTTCATTTTATAGGTAGTGGGAGTTTGGACAGAGACATTTGGACACACTTGCATGTCGTATTAGCTTCTAACTCCCCATTTCGGGAACGCCATACTCAGGCTCTATGTTTTATGCCTTTTCATCGCTAAGATGCTTCTTGAGGGAGAAATATGTACGCACCAATAATTACATGTGCTACATCGTTGGGAAAACGGTTACAAGAATCCTCAAAGATGATTCAAAACCCTTTCAAGAAGGTGTTCAAGCTCTAAAACCCATTCGCAATGTATATTTGTAGCCTAGATATCCTTAACTTTTCCATACATTTTTCCATCTCTTCGCCTCTTTCGTGATTATTTTGGCCTTCCGTGCCAAGATCGCTACCTTGCCTAGGTGGCAATTCTCAAACCGCCGCCCAAGTAAGGCAAAGAGTCCTGAAACCACCACCTTGCATAGGGTGGCAGTCCTACCCACTTTTTATATATTCTTCACACATTTTTTAAACATGTGACAGTTCACTTAAATTTTCTTTTTACATGCATCCGTGAGCCGAATTGGCTAAAAATAGCTTTGTTTTCTTGGTTATCCTTCCTCCTTTTATTTTAAATAAGATTTAATTAGTTAGAACTTCCTCTTCTTTCCTTGTGCATGAAGTAACCTCCTAGCCTTCATTTGTATATATTCCATGCTTGTATTCAATAAAAAGGCTCGAGAATTTTTTCCATCTTTTATTGTTTTGTTGCCATAATCTCGATAGGAATTGTATAGCAAAGATCAGATCTCTTTTGTTATCTCTCTTCTACTTGCATTGCGTCTAGATTGCTTCCAAGTTGCCATTTCTCAAGCACCATCCTCTTGTTTTTGTTCTTTGCATTCCCAATCCCTTGGAATCACATGAACAATTAGAGAAAGAAAGGATATAACCTAGGGGATAGATACTCGATACTACTTGATTTTCCAAGGTTCTTGCTCTTCTAGGTTGGAGTTGTGTATTTGTTATATTTGTTTATCAAATTTTCAAGTATGAATTGTTAATATCAATTGCATATGAAATAGATTATAAATCAATTTCTTTTCATTTTCAAGTAATTAGTTAATTTATAAGAGGTTTTGAATCATTAATAGCAATCCTCTTCTTCACATCCCCGTGGATCGAAGGAGAGAATATCTATCTATAGGATGTTGTCTACACATCATAGATCATTTGGAAAAGTTCTTGTTTTAAGTTAGTTTAGTTTCCATACACTCAAAGATAGGTGAGTAACCACACCGGGTTATCTCACTTGTTTAGTTTTAGTGTAGAAGTAGATTTAATTATTTAGAATAGAAATAAATTGTTTTTTGTGATTGTTGTATTTTATTTTTGTGATTTGTTTAGATTATTTTTCTTTCAATTGTATCATAGATTATTAATTTCATTCATCTTACATGGACACTTCAAGCTAGATCAAAACTTAGATTAAATTTAGTAAAACAAACCATAGGGAACTTACGTTACCCATTCATATCCTCTAAATATCCCATTTGTCAATTTGGCTACCAAGAGATCACACAACAAGATCTTAGTCACTGATCCTCCTATATTTAGTCACACACATTCAACATCGGCTGCTCTGGTATGACCTTAAGAGGTCAAGTGCGGTTGAAGATCATGTGTTCATTTTCATCCATACAGTACAAAGATATATAATCTTTTAGTTTTGAAAAGGATTTTAAAAAGAACAAGAAAAATCCAAAAGTCACGTCATGTGCCTTAACAAAGAGATATACCCAACAACTAGGATTTCTTATGTGCAAAATTTCAAAACTCGAGTTCTAACCAAGTAGAATTGTCCAAATTGGAAATATTCCATTTTCTATAAGTTGTCTAAGAGATTTCAAATCAATAAAGTGATTTTCTTCACTCTTGAGGGAGATTATCATACCAGTTTCATTTTATAGTCATGGAGGGTTAAAGATAATAGTGCAATAACAAATGAAATACACTTTTATTTGACTATGGTGCCCTTTAACCTTTAGTAAAATTTGAGAAGGATAAAGGGTGATATAAAAACCTCTTTTTGGTTTAAAAGTGTTTTTAGGAGAGAGTTAAGCCGGGCAGTGTACAAACCCACGCCTCCTTGGACTAAGATAGCATTGTTGATTAACAATTATGGCTTTTTGATGTAAGATATACGACCTTCAACCTTTAGGAGGTTTGTAAGTGCACACAAGTTAATTTTGAGTCTTAAACAGCTTAAAAAAATCATTAAATCGAGAGAATTTGTGTTTGAGAGCTCTTACTGAATTGGTGAAGTGGATTCTTGGAGTCATAAGTTTGAGTGAGATAGTCAGGATCAAACCTCTTTCCATAAAAAAGTGTTGTAATGGTTAAATGAGGATAATTTGATGATTAATTTGAAGAATTGAAGTTTTATACGAAAGAAATGGTGTATTTAAGATTTATGATTTCAATTAAAGGTTTAAAGATAGTTCTAGATAATTTTAACACAATCATAAAGTGTGCATTTTTGTATAATTATTTTAAATACCATTTTCATGAGTTTGGATTTAATTTACCAAAATTTCATAAGTGATTTTAGTGAAGTGTATGCACACATTACATAGACCATGTGAGGAGATAATACCAATTTTTTCTAGATCCAATGTGCAAAGGAAAACTTTCAATAACTTTAGAGGAAGGTAACTAAGAAACTAGTGGTTTCATTTCTTTATTTTTATGAAGGTGTTCTCGATGGATTGGAACACTAATTATTTATCGATTGATATATTTTTTCTAAAATAAGTCCCCTATTTCATTTTGTGAAACTAATTTTAACTCCAATGACTCAAAGAATTTTAAGGGTGTTAAATAGGAATTTTAGGAGCTTTTTTTTTTATTCAAAACTCTTCAATATTTCTTGCACATAGTAGCTCTAGGTTCATACGGGCTTGATATAAGAGGAATTATTCATTTGTATCTTGGTTTGGCCTTAATAAGAGTAGAAGATGTTCAAATCAATTAACTGATTAAGGAGATTTCTCATATAATTTTATCAAAGTAAGAGGGTGCATGTGGTGACCAACTACTGGTTAGGACTTATCAAATTTTTTAATTTAAGTTCCCTAACCGATGAGTGAAAAGTTTCCCCAATCATTCTTCTCATGTCCCACAAGACTTCTAATCTTGGCTCAAGCCTCCAAACATTACATGATATTGATGGATTCCAAGAGGCATAAATCAATGAAGTTAGGATGATATGAAGCCTTAAAATTGTTAGACATAACTTGGCTACATTCATGGCAAGTGGTCAAGTTTGAAATGTTGTTTTCAACAACTTGTCCACTTTTTTCAGGATAATTGAGATTTAAACCCTCGCATAGTATTTGGAAACTTTAGTGATGTGTACCAAGTAAAAAACATCATATCCATATGCTCCTGGAGTCCTTGAGTTAAATATATACATATTAAAATCTAGTAATGCATGACATATGGGAAAGGAAACATGTGTTACTAATCAACACTTAAGGCCTTCACAGACTTTCCCAATGGATAAGGTCTAGCTCCCAATCCTAAAAAAGGTTGATGATAACAAATTATTGTACAAAGGGACAAGTGGAAGCAATTGACACATCTTTATCTCTCAAGGCTCTTTATCCCTTCATGCCATTGTGAATTCCAAATGTTAGAGATCATATCAACTATGCCTTTTAAAGGATTATTTCCTTGCACGTGCTCTCAGGACTCCCTTAGACTACCAATATGAGATACATAACATAGAATACACATTTAAATTATCCATGAGGCTGAATATTCATTAACATATCTCTTAAGGAGTTTAAATTTGACATTTTTCCCTAGTTTAAGTTTGAACTTGGGGGTGTCATTGTGGTATTATAGTGGATTTGGTATTTTCCTCATAAATTTTGACTAAGACCTTATTTTAACCTACACATGGTAGTGTTAGAAAGGTCATGAAAAGAGATACACTTAGAGCTTTGTTTCAAAGTAAATGATTGATTTATTAGAGAGATATCCATGACATATTATTGGAGGTATATTTAACTTGACTTCTCAATTGAAAGATTCCCAAATTAGTTGTAAATTTCTTTAGAGGAATCTTCACTCCTTCTAGAAGATTCTTCAAGATATTATCACTTTTTAGCCTCGCCCAATTACAAAGAAAATAATTAATATGGTTTTTAAGCATAAGATGAGTTTTTATTTGTGGTCCAAAGTATAATCATGGATAAATAAAACAAATAGTAGCTAAAAATTAATATTATCTCTCGATCTCATGTACAAATGATAATTCTTATCAATTTTATCTTTAGAGAAAATATATACTCATTTGATTAAAAGTGAAGGCACCTCCATGGTTATGTAATATCATGACTTATAAATATCCCATGGAATATTCTTTGAGAGTGGTTTTTGGTAGATCACACCAATTTGACATCTTTTATAGAATATTTACACCTTCATGAACCTTATGGAGTGGATAAGGATGAAAGGAGATATTTTTGGAATATATTGATCCCCTTATCTATCTTTTTTAACCCCTTTCTATCTCATTTGGGATATTTGTAACTTTCTTATAATAATTGTAAAGTACACTCTTTTGAATGCAAGGTTACTTTTCCCAATTGGGTGAAAACATTCTAAGTTCCTATGACCTCTAGGTTAAGTTCTATAGAAGATTGATCACCTTGACTTATGGTGGTAAAAGACTATGTATATTATATATTTTAATATAAATTTAGTTGTGGATCATATATTCCCTCTATATTTCTGTTAATTTGTCTCTTACCAATCTATTAACCCCGTGATTTATTATGTGTGGCATTTATAATACTATAATTCATTTTCTCTCAAGGTTTAGAGTGGAATTTCGATTTAGGTACATGTTTTGGTTATGGATTATGTCTTACCTTCAAATTTGTATCTTTTCTTATCACTTATTGAACTCATTGAAGAGTGATCCACTTATTTTCTTAGTGCCATCAACGCCATTTTTTCAAGTTTTTCCTTCATCCATTTTTCCTGTAATTTAGTATATTAGTGTTTTGTTGTAGTTAGTGGTTGGCATTAGAGTAACTAATGTAGAAGAAAAAATTTCTATGTAGGTTTTTCCTAAGGATCCAAGGTCCCACACCTTTAGGAATATTACATGTTGTTTCTAAGCTGCTCAAAGTCCTCCAATATTTGTTGATCTTACATAGGTGCACAATTTCATTGAAAAAATAGTGTTGATATAAAAGGGGATGTAAATATATTAATTTACTGATAATTTAAATGATGCAAAGAAGAAGTATAATGTGTATGATGAATTGTTATGTGAAATTGTGTAAGCTCTCAAGAAGTGGAGGTACTACCTATTTCCAAAGAAATTTGTGATGTCTACGATCATCAATCATTGTAATGTATTAATAGTTAGGGAAATGGGACTAGAGGTATATGAAGTGGTTTGATTACTTATAGGGTGACACTTTTGTGTTGAAGCATAGAAGTGGAAAATCTAACAAAATTGTGGATCATGGTAAATTTTATGAACCCTATTAAAACTCGTATATATTTCTATGCAAATATGTGAAAATGAATTTTGAAATGATGGTGAATCTAAGGGAAATGGATTTCGAATGGTTTAGTGAATCATTTGATAATGGTGTTGGTCGGTAGTAATGTTTGGCTAATAGTATATGTTATCAACTAACATTATATGCTATCGGCAAAAAAAATGTAATTTTTCAAAAATATTTTTTTAGAAATAATAGTTAAAATGATTGTCTCAACGAGAAATATTTCGTTACAAAATATGGCTAAAAACTAAATTGAAAAGATTGATTTTTGTGAAAATTGTAGATTTCAGTAGTGTTTTATGGGAACTTTTTGTTTGAATTTTTTTGTTTTTAGTAATTAAAATGAGCATCTAAATATGGAATATTTCCTTATAAAAATTAGGTAAAAATGCCATATTCTTTCCCCACCTCTCCAATGATGTCACCTTTGAAAAATGCTACTAGTTGGTAGCATTTTTTGAGTGGTACCGACCAACACCTTTTTTTCATATTAATGGTGAGTAGCATATTTCCATTCTACCAACTAGTAGCATTTTTTTCTTGCTACCAACCGATAGCATTCTTTCTACTACTGACTCATACCATATTTTATGCTACCATATGATAGCATATTTTATGCCTCTTCGATCGGTAGCATTTTTCTACTATCAGACGATAGCATTTTTTTTTGACTACTAGTCGGTAGTATATTATATGTTACCACCCAATAGTAAATTTTTGCTACCAATTGATAGTATTATTTTCTCGCTAATGGCCGATAGTTTTATTTTTTCCTATTGGTTGGTAGCATATTGTATGGTACCAGTTGGTAGAGAAGTATATGCAACTTAAACATAATAAAATATAAACTATTAAAATACATTTAATGTTAGAGGGTTTTGATATGAATTCAATCTCAATCATCAATTACCATAGGACCACAAGCATGGGTACAGGAATTGTGAAGAAATTTTTATCTATATTTGATATTCAAAATTGTCAATTTGTAATTGTTATATATGAAGGTGAATTTTATAAATTTCATTTTTTTGCTAATGGAGATTTGAATTTAAAAATTCATTTATCAGTGTAAATACTTGGCAAATAGACCCTCTTAAAATCACAATGTAATGAGATTTGGTGGTGAATCATTATTACAAATTCTTTATTTCATTTACCATTAATTGTATCATCCATTAACATACATTCATTCGTATACATTAAATGAGAGCTTATTAAGTTTTCACAATATATTAAAAAAAACATAACACATGAGAAGAATCACATATAAATAAGATAAAAGTGGGAAACCATCATGAAGAATAAAACCCACCGAGATTATGCTTATATTAAACATAGCAAAGAGTTTAGTGAAGCACTAACTTCAAAAGGATAACTAACCACTAGTTTAGTAGAGCGTCAACCCTACAATGAGCACCAACCAATAATTTCATGAAGCACCCACTCCACAAGGAGGCTAAAACCCCTAATATGACTAAACACTAACTCAATAACCTCCCGATGATGATATCACAATTTTTTTGCTACCAAAACTAATGGAGATCATAATTTCAACTCACATAATCTTCTTCAAACCCTATTTTCTCTAGCTTGCTTTATCTTCTTCTTCATTGACTTGTCTTGGCTATAAAATATTTCAAAAATTATATAAAACCTTCCTAAAATTGTAACACATTTGATCATCTCTCAAATCATGCCTTTAAACCTACATAACACTTCTACTTGGGTCACATTTTTCCTCTAAGAGAACAAGTTCAAAAATGAACTAAACAAACACTTAAATATGATTTTATTCCTTCAAACTCACCATAGGTAGGTCTTATACATTTATATTGACAAATTAATTTTTAAAAAACCAATACATTCATTAAAATGTTCAAATATGACACATATAGGTTGGTCATGCCTAAAACCATCTAACTTGCACAAAAATTCTCAAAAGCTTGTCACTAGGATGAGTTAAAACCAAAAATAAAAAAACCATGCTTAGTCAAGATCCCAAATTCACCATACATGTGTAATATAACATATAAGCATCATAAATGTTTAAAATTTTACGTGGACCAATAAAAATCATTAAATGGGCCCCTTTGGCTCATCTCGTTCACAAAACAATTATTTCCAAAGCACCTTGTCTTCACCTTTGGGCCTCAAGATCACCTAATAACAACTAAAATATGGAATGTGACCACTCTATGGAATAATTAGGACCTATACATCACATCCATGCAAGTTATACACCATGAAACTTCCATGGGTTAAATCCACAATTACTTTCCTCTTCTAAAAATTAAGCTACCCAAAAATGCTTTTGTAAACTCAACTAGTTTACACCTTTGCTATCACTTCCAAGAGCTCCAAAATCCTTCAATAGGAAAATAATTCACACATTTTCAATCTCCATGTTATATCAAGCATCAAATAATCTATATCATGCTTCAATCACTTCATTCTCTTAGAAAAAGTAGTCTTATGCTAAAAACAAGAAACCTTCATCTCCACAAAATGACCTGGATGGCCCATCAAATATCATCATCATAAGAAAAATTTCTAAAAATGGAAAGACATTTTAATCATATTTCCTAAACATATTTTAACTCCTTCGAAATTCACGTAGAAGGCCTTCATCCAAGCCCATATATGCAAACTACTCATTATGCCTTCTAGCTCTCAAGAAATGGACATGCGCCCAACATACTCCATCACAAAAACACACTTTCACACTCATCCAAATAATTTAAAACACTTATAAATGATTCCTAAGCACTTATAAATATTCACCAATCTTGAACAACTCAGAATCATCAAATTTACTTCATGTATCTCTTAGCACCATACTAGAAAAACATTATTCAAACATGACCCTCAAAAACTACTCACAAATTTTGCATATATCATCCAATCATCAATTTTTATATACCAATGGAAATATATCTAAACCAAGATCAACAAAAACTTTAATAAAGTCGTAACTCCACCTGTATCTCCTCCAATGTCAATTTTATTGAAAGTTGCTCCGAAGCGCCCCAAAAACTAGTCTTTATAAATGTTGGGGTTAACACAAGGTTGTATAGATAATATATCAAATATAATCATACATGAAACAAAAGTGGATATTATACCAAAATAAATATACAAAACAAGATGTATAAATCAACACCAGATTTAACGTGGTTCACCTAGTGTGGGCTACATCCACTAAGAAACAAGTCAATCTATTATCCAAAGATTTCAGAAGATCTACAATCATCCACACCTCTTAGATGCACAATAATTCCTTTTTCTCAAGCTTCTCCTTCTTCTCAAATAATTCTCTCTCTAACAATTATTCTCACAATAATCATTAACAAACACTTCTATACCCTATATTTTATGCTTATATACGCATATAAAACCTTAGGGCACTTAGGCATGGAATTACAATCAATAGATCTACTTTAATGCAAAAATTAGATCCAAATTTTGTGAGTTAAATAAAACACCCATGCCCAGGTAACCAATGTCGATTATCCCTAAGTGATGTCAGTTCCTCCTTGCCTAACCAATGTCGATCATAAGTGACTGATGTCGGTCCCTCCATAACCAATACTAGTTACTGTGCTTTCCTGCAAGTTTAATATATCATTCTAATCTAAAGTAATTGAGCTCCATAACTCAACAATATCTAACTTGGAGATAAATTATTGCACTATACCTGTACAACATCATTCTTGGATCCTTTCCTTAGCTTTGTTACTTCCTCTTCAAGTATAAAACTCAAGACCAACAAAAGCAAAGTGTAGCTCCAATTTATCTTTTACTAATAGCTTTGTTAGCATATCCGCAGGGTTTTCACTTGTATGAATCTTCTCCAATTTCAGTTTCCCATCCTCCAATACCTTCCATATGAAGTGATACCTCAACTAAATGTGTTTCATTCTAGAATGAAACGTTGAGTTATTTTCCAAATGAATTACACTCTAACTATCACTAAACAATTTGCAATCATCCCGATCCTTTACCAACTCTTCCACGAACCTGCTCATCTATATCATATATTTCTACCCTTTGTAGTTACAACATACTCTACCTCTGTAGTAGACAAAGCCATAACCTTCTGCAATCTCAATATCTAGCTAATTTTCATCCCACCTACTATGAAAATATATCCAAAGTAGTACTCCTCCTACCATCCAGATCTCTAGCCATATCCGAATCAACATAGCGACATAAATTAATATCCAAACCTCAGTAACATAACTACATGCTATATGTCCCTCTCAAATACCTAAGAATCCATTGTACTTATTAGATTAGACATAAATCTACTCACAACTCCCACTTCATGTGCAATTTTTGGTTTGGTAAAAACCATAGCATACATGATACTCCCAACTTCTAAACCATATGGTACTCATGTCATGTATTTTACCTCCTCATATGATGAAGGACATTGATATTTTCTCAATTTTAGGTGTCCAACCATAGGTGTACTCACAAGTTTTGAGTTTTACATGTTAAACCTCTCCAACACCTTATTGATATAAGCCTCCTGAGACAAATACAATTTCTTGTTCTTCATGGCTCTGTGTATATGCATGCCAAAGATTATTTTTTCAGCTCCTAATTCCTTCATATAAAATGTGTGAGTTATCTTTCCTTAATCTTAGTAATATCCTACATACTAGATCCTGTAATAAGGATATGATCCACATACAATAAAAAAATAATATAGCTCCCATTTTCAAGATTCTTGAAATAAACACAATGATCAGACTCACATCTCAAGTAACCAATCTCATGTATAAAACTATCAAACCTCATATACCACTACCTTAGAGGTTGCTTGAGCCCATATAAACTCTTTCTCAACCTACACACTAATTTATCCTTACCCTTAACTTCACACCCAAGTGATTGTTGAATATAAATCACTTCATCCAAATCATCATGAAGTAAATCTATCTTCACATCTAGTTTCTCTAAATGTAAATCATGTATTGTAACTAAACTCAATACAATACGTATATAAGTTATTTTAACAACAGGAGAAAATATTTAACCAAATTCAATACCTACTTTCTGTGTAAATCCATTTACTACAAGCCTTACCTTGTTTCTTTTCTTTCCACCCTCTTCTTCCTTGA
This sequence comes from Taxus wallichiana var. yunnanensis, assembly GCA_018340775.1. Lineage (NCBI taxonomy): Eukaryota > Viridiplantae > Streptophyta > Pinopsida > Cupressales > Taxaceae > Taxus > Taxus wallichiana. Next base: position 85,961,042 of record CM031242.1, on the reverse strand, counting down.
TCATCTAAACCCTTTTGTTCTATAATGTCATCTTTCATACTAGTAACTTAACCAAATCCCAAGTCTGGTTTTGTTCCAAGGAGTCCATCTCCTCATCCAGGCAATGCTCCCACTGCACGTGGGTCTTATCCTACATTGCTTCTTAAAAAAAAATTGGTTCACCATTATTAGTCAATAATAAAAAAGATAAAGAAGGTGTAAATATTTATGGACATTTATTTACCCTTTGCGAATTTCTCACAAATGTTTGGGGTACCAGAGGATCATTCTGATCCTCCTAGAAATTCGTTTCCAATTCTGACACTGATCGAAACCAGTCAATCGTAACTGATGCCAGTTCTGCTAATTGATGTTTATTTGTCTCTTCTATAATCAATATCGGTTCTCATTGACCAATGTCGGGTATCGTGGGTCAATCGATGCCGATCTGCATTCTTATGTAACCTGTCAAGATTATTTTTAAATCCAAGAGTTCATTTTGATTCACAAACTTCTCAACTGGTTCATCCTTGGGTACCAAAATTTTATCCCTGTACATTCTCTTTTCATTCCTTTCAATGTCATAACTCCTAATAATTTTAGAATTCTCTAAATCCAAAAAAAGGAATCTAAAATCACGGATCCATAACAAATGAAAGTGCATCTCTTAGATTTTTCATCCAACATTTTTCTATTTTCCTTATCAATATGAACAAAAGCTTCTAAACCAAAAATTTTAAGAAAAGAAAGATCTACCTCTTTTCTGGTCCAAGATTCCTCTTGTATTCCTCCATTTTGTGAACTTGAAGGCCCACTGTTAATCAAATAAACTATTGTATCAACTACTTCTGCCAAAAACTGAAAGGCCAATCCAACATGTATCCTCATACTTCTCCATATTCCATGATTTTCATGTTCATTCTTTCTGCAACACCATTCTCTTGTGGTGTTCTTGGAACCATCCTTTCTCTACGTATTGCATTCACTAAATAATAATCATTGAAAGTATTGCTACAATATTCACCACCATTGTCAAATATAAGGAAATTTAACTTTGATTTTGATCCATTCTCAATAAGGGCTTTCCATATTTTAAAAGTATCAAAACATCATATTTACATTTAATACAATAAACCCATACCTTTCTTGTAGCATCATCAATGAAAGTAACATCATACCGAGATCCTCTATGAGAAGCTATCTAATATTTTCCCACACACTTGAGTGTACAAGTTCCATTTTCACTTCTTTTTAGTTTCCCCAACTTTGAGAAATGTCACTCTCTTTTTCTTTCCAAAGATACAATTCTCATGGAAATCAAGATCTAAATATTTCAAATATGGTAACTTACCCTTAGCCTTTAATATTTGCATGCCTTTTTGACTCATATGGACCAACTGATTATGCAACATGAATGCATTTGAATATGAAGTAGATAACACATAAAATGAATCAATAACACATGTGGATAAATATAATGTTCCCACCTTCTTAACTCTTGCCACAAAAACACCTTTGGTGACTTTTGAAGAGTCTGCTATGAATGTAACCATGCAACAAGGTTCAGTAGTTTCCCTACAAATATAAGATTCATATTAAGGCATGACACATGCCTCACATCTTTCAATACCCATGTATTTCCATTTTGAAATTTTAGATGAACTTCCTTTTACCAATAATACTGCAAGGTTCATCATCACCCAAACAAACATGTTTGAAATTGACTGAACATATTTTCTCGAAATAACCCTTATTAGGGGTTGCATCAAAAGAAGGTATTAAATCTAAAACCCATGATTCTATTCTATTATCCAAATAAAAATAAGATCATCTTGCATTACCTCTTATACAATATTTTATTCCTTATTTAACTTTTCACCTTTGTTTGGGTTTAGATCTTTTTATCCTTTAACCAACAATCTTTCTTTGCATGTATTCTCTTTCCACATTTCCAACAAGTGATTCCCTTACCTCTAGATTTAGATCTTCCATCCCATGACTTTGATTTCCCATTATTCTTACTCTTAGATCTCTCCTTCTTCCCGCCTCTACTTTCTACATTCAAAGCATTCCTAGATGACAGTTCCTCTATAATTTTCCTATGAATTTCTTCTTTCAAGATTGTAATAACCGCATTATAAAAATTTAAAATATTATTAGCATATAATGTATTACTAATATCCATTGCCAAGTTATCTCAGCTATCAAGCAAAGAGCATACGAATAAAAGTGCTTTCACTTCATTTTCAAATAGAATATCAACCGATTAAGCGATTTATAATAGATCGGAAATCATTCAATTGACTAGATACAAATCCACCTTCATGCATATTAGAACTAAATACTTTCTTCATCAAATAAAATTTATTTTAAGAACTTGGTTTTTCATATAAACTAGGAAGATATTTCATTAACTCTACCAGTAGAAGTCGCCGGCAATATTAGAAGCCACGGATACTATTAAACTCAATATTATAGATCCCAAAGCATTTCTGTCAAGAATATTCTATTCTTCATCAGTCATATTCATAGGTATATAATTTTCATCTAATAGTAAGTATAAATCTCTTTGATATAGATAATTATCAATTTGTATCTTCCGTAATTGATAATTTCAGCCCTCAAACTTCTCTACCTTGTATTTTTTTCTGCCATTGTTGTAGCTTCCACTCAATCAGAGAACCCTCTATGAGTAAATATGTCAACACACAAAACCCTAAAAAAATCTGATACCACTTGTTGGGGTAAGCACAAGGTTGTAAAAATAATATATGATATCTACGCATACATGCAAAAAAATCAAATATTATAACAAAAGAAATATACAAAACAAGAGTTATAAATCAACACTAGATTTAACATGGTTCACATAGTGTGGGCTACATCCACCAAGAAACAAGCCAATATATTATGAAAAGATTTTAGAAGATATACAATTGAAGATCTACAATCTTTCACACCTCTCGATGTACAATACTTTCTTTCTCTTAAGCTTCTCCTTTCTTCTCCAAGAATTCTCTCTCTCACAATTACTCTCATAATAATCATTAACACACAATTCTAAACCATAGATTACATGCTTATATATGCATATTAAAACATAGGGCACTTAACCATGTAATTACAATCAATAGATCTACTTTAATGCTAAAATTAGATTTGATTCCCGTGAGTTAAATAAAACAACCATGCAAAGGTAATCGACGGCGGTTATAACTAACTAATGTCAGTTCCTCCTTGCCTAGTTTAATCGATGTCGGTCATAGATGACTGATGTCAGTCCCTCCATAACCGATGTCAATTATTGTGCTTTCCTACAAGTTTAATAGAGCATGATAGATTTTGTATATCTTATCCAGTCATCAATTTTTATATACCAATGGAAATATATCTAAACTAGGATCACAAAAAAACTATAATAGAGTCCTAACTCCACCTATATCTCCTCCAATGTCAATTTTACTGAAATTTGCTTTCGAACTTTCCCAAAACTAGTCTTCATAAATAGTGCACAATATGCCATTTTTGAGCCCAACCATGACCTGATACCTTCATGTAAACCTAGAAAAATGTTAGGGCTAAAAATTATGTCAATTTATTTCATACCATCTTTGGGAAACGTCTTCTTAAACTAGACTTCTTTAGAATCTATAGATTTTTGTTGAGACCCACATATCACCACATGCTCTAATATAAATTTTTAGAAAACCTAGAAGATTCCTCTATAACATACAATCATCAAATTTTCAAAAAAAAAAACATGTGTTGGTACAAGAAATATTCTCCAAGGTACTCATAGCTAGGGTTTTGGTAGGGATTCATACCACTTTACCTTCATAATGATCAGTAATAACAATGTGACAAATAAACAACCTAATTGTTTTTATAAAAGCTTCATAAATGACCTAAAAATATATTCCAACTATCTCAAGTCCCCATGCAAAGCATACAATTCACAACAAGCATGATAATGTCCACTTTTGCTTTAAAAACACATTGTTACTTATCGGTTTTTCCAAAATTTGTATGTCTTCAAAATTATTCTTCACCTTCACTTGAAACTTATCATGAAACATCATGACAACATATTCTAAAAATCCATACTTACCATATATCCCAAATAGCTCTCAAAATCTCCATCCAAGATCATTTACCTATGTAATCTAGCCTATTCTCACCAATATATTTCCCACAAACCCTGAAACACTATTAAACCTTTGAGTTCTAACCTAAAACTCACCGTAAACCTTAGGTACATGTCCACCATACTAATACAATTATCCACCATGAATTATTGAGTCCAAATCTCACACCTCCATCTCATTATGCATGCTCTACGACTATGAATAGGCTTGGAATGACTTGACTCAACCATAAATTCTCATGAAATTACCATGTTAACCTAATGTAGACTCATGTACACCTCATGGACAATTAATGACCTAATGAAACACTCTAACTAATTCAAGAGGACTCAAACCATGACTTCTTCCTACCAAACCAAGCTCGGGACCTCATAAGACTTCACAAAACATGACACTACCAATCAACCTTCATGTTTTACATTTTATTGACACCTTATGGAGACTCATACGATACCATGACACTCTTTTCCCTTAATTCACTTGACATAAATGAGAAAACTAACACACATTGGCCAACAATCCCCCTTTTTCATTGATGGTAGCCACCTTCAAAAACATTGATGGCCACCAATAAGACAAACACACAAAAAAATGAACTTAATCCCATGTTTCTAATCCTTCCCTCCCCCTTTGACATATATGAAAAAGTATACAATGAAAGTAATACATGGAAAATGACAACAAATAATGCAAACAATGTTCAAAAAACTTACTTGACTCAAATAGCTCCACTGGGGTGAACTCACTCTTCTTTGACTCCTTGAGCAACATGAGAAGTTCCATGGACCTAATATAATCCTCAACAAATCTCCCCTAAACTATTGTACCTCAATTTATCCTCCATTCATGTTTGACATCTCTTACTAGGTCTTTTTCATGCTCAAATCACCATTTTTCCTCCAAACCCAACATACTGACCTTTGGGACTTTTGTCCCTAAACAACATTCTAAGTGTAAATATGACCAAATTATTCATTCTAAATAAACACACATACCTCAAGAATCATTTTCCTAAGACTCCCCTTGAAAATATACCATCATTCTCAACTAAAAACTCAAAATTTAGGTTTCTTACCTTGTTTTTATGATATTTAGATGGTTTAACCCAAACATCATTTCACCGTGACACTATTATAGTGTTTTCTACCTTATTTTATTATTAATGCATCTCACTTGGTAGAACAACATGATTTATTACCAATAATCTTGTAATTTATGTTATAAGCCTTCAAGGGACTTCTTTACACAAGAACTCGTGATTAGAGATGAACACTCTCTCCCCTTCCTTAAATGTCTAACATCGACTAATAGCCTTCATTTTTCTTGTATTGTGGACCACATGGCACTTTAGAATATAGATATAACTGAATAGGACCATAGATATATTAATTCATACTAGATTTGACCTCCTGAACTCAAGATAAAAATAGGTACACAATCTAAAATATTCCACTACAACTCATAGATGATAGTGAGCATAGACCTTCATACCTAAGAAAATCAATACCCACTTCCTTTATCTCAAAAGCTACCTCAAGCCTGCAACTTACATTCCACCTTGTAGATATCATGATACTTAAGGTGGCCAAGAGCATCTCTGCCATGTTTCCAAGAGTTTGAAAGAGCATGTCAACACCCCTCACACATGTAGCTTCTCATATTTCATCAATTAACAATCTTAATCACATATTTAATTTTCCAAACCTTGTATCTTTGATCTTTGAAGATCCTCTATTTTTTTATGAAGAAATATTCCCTTATAAAACCAGACTAATTCTGGTTTAGACTTAATTTTCAAACCAAGACATAACTCACTTATATATTGGGCTAAATAACTCAATACATATGACTTTGATCTACAAACTTGACCAAAGAACTCCTTCAAGCATGATGAATCAAAATAGAGAACCTATAGATTTCTTCAAAATTTTAAAATTATGTACTTGTACAACTATCCTCTCTCTTACCATCTTCAACTGTGTTACATGCAAACATGGTCTTCTAAAGTTACCGTAAAGTCATTAAGATATTGTACCAAGTTTTTACTACCTGTAGCACCACATTTCCATCTACAAATGAGTAAGAGTTTCAACATACCTCATTGAACCATGTGCCAAAATCATCTGAGACACCTTTCATAGAATCAAAGCATAACTAAGATATAAGAAAACATTGATCTCTTTAATCTCATTTATTGAGCCAAAAAAATTTCCCTTATGCCAAAAACCTTCCCCGACCTCTAGGTCCTAATTATTTACAATACGCGGGATAAATTACACCTTGAATTAGATCATGGTTCACTTCATGTTCTTTACATGTACTACTAGGGAATACTCCTTTGTTGTCTCTAAAGATCTTTAAAACATGCATTTATCATTTGAAATAACATCACCATGTTCCTTTTCTCAAATTTCAATCTACATAACCTTTCAAAGATTGAATTCTTCATAAAGTATCCCTGAGACTCTTTTTATGACCTTCCAAATATGAACATAGTCTTGTATCCATCAACACACCTTCACAATGAATCTTACTTTTTCATCAAAATTCTTAAACTAATGATGTACCTTTTAGATCAAAAACCATTAAACAGACATGTAGCTTTTAAATTTCTTTTTCAAAAATATTAACTTTTGTAACACCTTCTAATGATGTAAAATTTGACATTGTATTTCACTCAAAATACATGTTATACAAGACCTAATAGGCTTAATACTATGACTTTTATATCACACCTTAAGACACTAATTATAACATCATACTCTAATATCTTATGTCAACTAAGAAGAACTCACACAAGATCATGATGACCCTTAGCACACGTAACATTCTCTCTTGAAATAGATAATTATGACCTTGAAAATCCAACCAAGAACCTCACACATTCATGGGCATGTAGTGTAAGTAGATACAAATGCATCAAATCCTCACTAAGAACTATACATTGGATGGATACCTTAGATATTTAATAGTCATGACCACACAAAGCTACAATGTATTTATGGATTTTTTTACAAGATTAGACATGATATTTGACTCAAAGACAACACACATGGATGTTATACATTTCATGATGATGACATAGTTTTAATAGTTTCTTCTTTTCGAGAGACAACTTTAGAGTACATTCTTAAATCATCATAACCACACTACCAAGAAATGGCTAGATTTTTGTAAAAACAAAGACCTTTGAATTTTTACTAACATAAACCTTTCATCTCACACCATAACATAGAACAATGAAATCTTGATAATGATGTAAATTCTCTATACATATCTCCAACGTAGTAGGTTTTACTTCTCAATTATGGGATCAACTTACTATGTTCACTTCTTTTTTCCTATTCAAGAATTAAGAACACAATTTAGACCATGAATTTGAATCAGACTTTCTCATGATGCTTGCATCTTTATTTGACTTATATCATAGTATTTCTTCAAGATTGAGAAAATAAATACTTTAAACTTGTCCAAGATACATTACTTTCATGAAGAACAATAGTGTGAGTCAAAGAAAGACCCAATAAACTCCAACTAGGGAAACTCACATATTCATAATCAATAATATTTCACACATGATACTTTATCCATTCTTCAGGTCTTTAGGCATGTTGCAATCACCATCAACCCGAGAAGACCTATCACAGACCTTTTGAAAAATTTATGCTTAATTTGACTAAAAACGAGAGACTACTAGGTCACACCTTGCAATACCTTTGATATACTTTTAGAAAGTGATAAATTGTGTATAATCCCTGCATGATAAGGTACTAGGATATTCTTTGCACAATTGAGTACTTCATATTTAGACCCTCAAATTATACCTTGATTAATAGGACTATGAAATACTTGACTCATGAAGGCACATAAAACTCTTCTCATATTGACAAATCAAGACATAAAGATACCATGACATACATGACACAACTTGGAGACAAAGAGAACATGACAAAATTAGACACCTATTAAATGAATGAATTTAACTCATGGATCAAATCAAAAATCTCACAACTTTTGAGGTATATAAAATACCTAACTCATTCATCTTGTCATGTACAGAGGTTTGAATGGATGATAATCACATATGATCTTCTTCAACGAATGCAAGCATGCTTCCTTGACCTGGGTTAGGCTTAATGACCTTGTTTTCCATACTAACAGCACGGAATCTTCCTTGATAGACTTCATACAGATCATGGTGATATGAGAATTAATTTTCCTGACCTCCTTGACTTTAGCAACATTCTTCTTGACAATAGGAGTAGAGCTTACAATGAATCTCTTCTTACTTTGACAAAGTCTTGATATATGACCAAAATTTTGACAATTGAATAAAAAAACATCCTTCTTTCCTCTTATCTCAAACACAGTAATATTTCATCCACACCTTTAGCCTTATTTCCATACTCACAACATAAAAAACACTCACCTTTAAAAAAATATTCACCTATCCTAGGAGATCCTATTTAAGAATCTCTAGCTTTATGACCACATTCATGAAAAACATAGCAATATACATTGAAACAAGTACCATAAGTAGTAGCATTTGGTTTTATAACTGAGTTAGAATTTCTCAAATCAGTCTTATTTATTTCCCTTTTTCTTGTTTGAGAGTTAGGACTAGCTTCACCATCATTATCCTTTTTCTTACTCTTGAAACCTAGGTATGTCTTATCATTTACATCTCTTTGTCTCTCCAAAATCCCATCAATGTCTTCAAATCTCTTCTCAAACCTCTCATACATCCTTAACCTATTATATGCACTCTCCAAATATGATTATAGAGATTTAAATTTTTCTTCATACTTGGAACAAGTGTCTTCAATCTCCTTTAGAGATTTGGAAAAATTTCCACTTGATATTTCAAACCGTAACTTAATCATGCTTTATCTCCATATCCTTGATATGACCCTATAAAAATAAATCACTAACTAAGAAAATTCATTCCTCATCCTTAATGTTACTTCAACATCTAAATATCTACCCATAATTTTGCTTCAAAATATCTCCTTCAAGTTGTTAAATATGCTTCTCAAGGACCTGGTATTATACCAATTATTGGAAGCACAATGAAATGAGAGGTTAGGGGGTAGAATTAGTCCAAAAGATTCTTTATTTCATTTACCATTAACTTTAGCATCCATTAACATCGATTCATTCATTTTGACAACTTATTACATGCACAATAATCAAAAAACCATACATGAGAATAAAACTTACACAAGATATAAGTGGGAAAATGTGCACAATTACATTCAAAAAAACCATAACACATGAGAATAAACACATCCACAAGGAGGATACAAACAAGATATAAGTGGGAAAACCGTTGTCAAGGGGAAAAAAACCCATAATGTCTTCTTATATTACACAAAGAAAAACTTATTTATGTGAATCACCAACTTCACAAGGATTTACCCCCAACCCAAAAAAATATATTATATTTTTCACTCAGATTTTTTAAATGCACCCGAAAGATAACTCCCAAGACCAACCTTATAGGAGCTTTAATCATTTAAAGTTGTTCAAATAATTAAGATGGTGAAATAATACTGAAAAGCACTAAATCAGTTTTCTACCATCTTATTATTCTTGTTAAGAATGATTTCTTTATTAATGATATAATTTATGACCACACTACTTTTTTCTACCAAAACTAGGGTTGGAGTTTTATATTAAAATCAAATCACAATTTCATCTCACCACAATCTTCTTAAAACCCTCATTTCTCTAGCTTGACTCTATCTTCTTATTTTATACCTTTTCTTGGATCTAAAATATTTAAAACATGCTATAATGGAGATCACAATTTCATCTCACACAATCTTCTTCAAACCCTCATTTCTTCCTTAACCTGGATAATACATCTAATTAGATCTTAAATAATGCATCTTAAACCTATGAAACACTTATAACTGGATCACACTTTTCCTCCATGAGCACTAGTTAAAAATGAACTAATCAAGCACTTAAATATGTTTTTCTTCCTTAAAAATCAATATAGGTCGGTCCTATACATTTATCTAGTCCAATAAAAATTAAAAATATTAATAAATTCATTAAAATGGTTGCATATGACCCATATAGGTCATACATGCCTAAAACCATCTAACTTACACTAAAAATGCTCAAAACCCCATCACTAAGATGAGCTAAAACCATTAATCCCCAAACCATGCTTATTAAAGATACCAAATTAACAATACATGAGTAATATAACATATAATAATCATAAATTATCTCACATTTAATTGGAACCATCAAATAAATCATTAAATGGACCCACGAGTTCATTTCCTTCCTAAAACAATTGTTTGTTTCGTTACCCTATCTTCACCTTTGGGCCTCAAGATAACCCAAGAACAAATAAAATATGGAATGTGATATCTCTATGGAATTATTAGGAAATTTAAATAGTATCCGTGCAATTTAGACACCATGAAACATCCATGTGTTCAATCCAAGACTATTTTCCTCTTCTCCAAATTAAGCTTCCTAGAAACCTTTTTTACAAACTCAACATGTTTGCACCCTTTTGCCACTTCTAATACCTATAAGGCCTTAAATAGAAAAACTTTTACCCCTATTCACTCTTCAAGTGATATCAAGCACCAACTCATCGATCGCATGCCTCAATCACTTCATTCTTTTAGCAAAAGAAGTCATGTCCTGAAAAAAAAAACTTTCATCTCCACAAAATGACATGTACAATCCATCATCATGAGACAAAACTTATACCTCTGAATTATATTTCTATAAAATATTTTAACTCCTTCCAATTGCACATGTATGGCCTTCAACCAAGCCCATCTCTGCAAACTGCTCCTTATGCCTTCTAGATCTCAAGAACTAGACATGGGCTCAACATACTCCATCACACCAAAACACAATTTGAAACTCAAAAAAATAATGAAACGCCCTTATACATTATTTATAAGAACTAATAAACCTTCATCAAGATTTAAAAACTCATAATCATTAAGTTTACCCCATGTAGCACTTGGCACCCTACTAAAGGATTTCTTAGGCACTTCACAAGGACTACGGATTTCTTTAATCATCCCCTTATTCATTAGCTTGTCCACCAGATTCTTAATATATTTCTCTTTTTCTATCATTTTAAAGGCTTAATTTTTTTGTAGACTACTACTTGTTATGAATTCTTTGTGACGAATTATCTCTCTCATAGGAGACAAAGATCTAGGAAGCTCATCCACCACTATATCAGCATATTCCCTAACATAACTTGTATTTCTTGAGGAAAATCATCTCTCCTTGCTTATGTTATGATTTTTATTTGATTGATCACCAATGCAAAGCCTATCTCTTCCTCTTACACTATTTTCAAGAACTCTTTCTACCTCATGAGCATCACATAAAGAACCTATCTTTTGTTCTCCTTCTTATTCTCTCATGGGTACTAAGGTGTGACTAACTCCATATTTCTCTAGAATGTAAACATTCTTCCTACCATAATGTGTATTTTTCCTGTCATATTGTTAAGGCCTTCTGAGAGTTACATGGCAAAAATATATGGTATAACATCACACGATACACTATCCTTATACCTCCCAATTTGGAAATCAACCCAACACTGTTCATTTAATAGAACCTTCTTTCCTTTATTCAACCAAGAAATGTTTTATGGTTCAGGATGAGGTATATTTTTCAAACCTAATTTTCTAGCCATTTCAAGTGAAACCAAATTATCTATGCTACCTAAATCTATAATCATTTTGTAGCAATTACTTTGACTCTTGCAAGTAGTCATGAAAATGTTTTCCTTTGAGGTAGATCCTTTTCTTTAGGGTTCTTAATCATAATTATTCTCATGAGTAAGGACTCCCCCACTTCTGGTTCTTCCATTAATGAAGGACATAAAAAAATTTCTTCTTCTACACCTTGCACAATCCAATTTTTACATTCACTTATTATAATATTTGTATGCTACCCTTCTAGACATTCCCATGACCTGTGACCTGAAAAATTATTACACTTTTAGCACCTACTAGTGAATCAAGTTTTTCCTCTTCCCATGGTTCCATAACTACCTCTAAAGTAAGGTCTTCTACCTCTAAATCCACCTTTGAAGTTAGTAGGTTTATCTTATTGTGTTTTTCTTGATTCTCCTTGACTCCTTTCTAATTTTCCTCTACCTAAAAGGTGTCCTCTAACATTGTAACTTATTCCTCCTCCTCTATTTCGTTGAGTATTCCTTTTATTCAATTTTTCTTCATCATTCAAAGCAAATTGGTAGCACTCTTATAGGCTTCTAGGACTATTCAAACTAAGTTCATCTTGTATTTGGTACCTTAGACCATTCAAATACCTTGCCAATTTATCTCGTATCATCTTCTATATGATCTAACATGTGCCTAGTTTATATAATTCTTTTGTTTATTACTTGAATCCCATATCATTTTTCCTCATATTTTGTAATTATCTATATAATTTTGTCATATAATCATTAGGTAGGAACTTACCTTTGAGTTTGGTCACCATCATATCTTATGACTTGATCTTATGTTTTTTCTTCTTCCTTCTCTCGTCTTGAACATAGTCCCACCATATGGATGCATGTCCCTTAAGATTTGTTCTGGAAAACTTTACCTTTTGATCCTCAATCACATTCTCAAAATCAAAGTATTTGTATAACTCTACTATCCAAGTAATGAATTTATTTTCCATTTGAAATACCTACATATATTGTCAATTCCAATTTCGCTTATCTCCAAAAATTTTTACAACCTTCAACAATATTTACATTATCAATTCATCAAGGTCTCTTTTGTATCTATCTGTTTGTTGTAGAGACCTTGATGAATTGATAACTCTTCAATTCTCAAAATATTGTTGAAAATTTTCACAAAATGATGCAAAGTTTGAGTTATTAGTGCTTCAATCTTCAAGTTGCCCTATTTTAATCTAAGAGAGAACTAAAGGTCCACCTTGAGATTTCTTTTGTTATCTTGAGTAATAAAGAGGATGAATTTTAAAAATTCCAACAATAAACAACCTATCAAGATTTATTTTTACACATGTTCAGGATTCAACTCTAAAGATAAGGTTCTAACCCTAAATAGCGAATTAAAAAAATAATGAATCCCAATCTAATGTCTTCACCGAACAATAACTTAAACACCAAATGAAATAAATAATTGTGTGATGACATGACATATAAGGAGATTTTATTAAATGGATGAATTAAAGCCTATCCCGCTCAATAAGCGCACATGCACAACACAAAACATATTGTACCAAGTGATTTTCCACTTCTTGGAGTCTTCCTTCTTCTTGAATTTGAGTGAATTATCTCAAAAATAGTTACATGACGATAATATCTTCTTGAAAATTCAGTTTCATCGAGCTAATTCAATACTTATCCTCACACATTTTTTTTTCAAATTGCATACATTTGATCATTTTTAAAGGCTCGAGACAAAAATAACGCTCTATAAACCAATATTTATACTTAAAGTCCCTAAAAGGACCATTATAAATTTTTCACATACAAATCACTCCAATTAGGCACACAAAAATGAACACACAAACCAAAATTTCAAAAAGTGGAGAATATTCTCCTTCATCACTTTCCTTATATATAATAAACTCCCTTCACTTATCATATTAAATATCAAGATTTCATTAAGGTAAGTGATCAAAAAAATTCCCAAAAATTGTTTCATCACTTATTCACTATTCGCATAAAGGTACTTAATGCATTAATTAATCTAAATAACATAACTAGCCACTCATACGATCATTCTTGCATCTTGAACAAACTTTTCCATTCATCTACTGTTATGAGAATTTGATGGTATGCACCCTTAAAATAAATCTCGTTAAAATAAATTGTGATACGAAGATAACCCATGATGTCATCCATGGATGGAAAATTAAGTCTACACTTGATGGTGATCTTGTTTATGGCTCTTAAATGTTTAAACATACATTATTCATCACCCTTCTTTGGTGTTATAATTATGGGTACTTTTATGGTATCAAACACTCTATGATCAATCTCATATTAAAAACCCCTCAACCTATCATTGTATCTCCACATTCCCTTGATATGTTATCTTATATGTGTATTTTTTCAGAAATATCAATACTAAAATAAAATCCATGCAATGAATTATGCCATTCGAGACTAACCCTTCTAGTAACTTTCTAGAAATAATTTCTATAAAATCTCCCAACTTGTCTTACACCTCTCACAGAATTGATTCATCCTTCTTCACCATAATTCATTGTCTTTAGCTTTGGAGGATCTTCATAATCAATAAAAAAACATGTACTATTTTTCTTCACCACATTCAAGTAAATAATTCTCTAATAGTAATAGAACCTTAAGTCCTTGAATTAATATTGATTCACCCTTTCCCTTCATTCGATATAGATTGCGGGTAAGTGCACCAAGTTGGGGGACAAAAAAGGGGTCATAAGTGGACATCATATTGCAAATAACAACATAATATCAACTTGTAGGGATTATTAGCAATGCATACACTCAAAATTAGAAAAACTTATATTAATATGAATCATAGCATCCGGAATCTAGTTTCTAAACTACTATTTTTAAAAAAATTGGACAAGTTTAGCTATATTAAACACTTAAAATTCAATGACTTGTTTTTTTTTTTTAAATGCCTCTGAGATTGTAGTCCATTTGCCCGCAATTTGGATGACCAAAAATTGATATATATATTTTTCCTTTAGTGAGAAGTTAGATGCTGCTATCTATCTTGGGATAGATTTTATTTTGCATTTTTTTGAGCAATATTTTATTTTTTATGATTTTTTCCACGAAAGTGGTATGAAAACATAAAGAAAATAGAGCACTTTCCGTTTTCCCACCATAACTTCATCAAAAAATATTGAAATCAAATTATTATTTTTTTGAACATGTATATAATTTCACCATGGTTGGGATGGTATAATTTTTATCACATTCTGACAAGTGAAAAAAAAATTGCAGTCTTAAATGTAGACATAAATATTCACGGGAAAAAGTGTCTTAAAGACCTACTATTAGTAAAAAATTATAAAATGATATTTATCCTATTCTATTCACTTTAAAATCAATATTTCTACAAATCTAATAGTCTCTCCTACATGATGGTACCATTTTTATGACATATTTTTACTTTCAGCATGGTTCAAGTCCACGGAAGACTAAATTTGATGTTTTGCTATTTTTGATGTAAAATTCAGGATTTGATGTCCACTTAATTGTCCCCCAACTTACTGCACTTACCCTTGCACTCCTTCTCATGCTTCACCAAATTTTAGGTATTTGTGCATCCACCATATTTTCCCTTAAAATAAAACATCAAAGATCTTCAAAGTAGTACATAACATGTGTCCATGGAAATTATATTACATAAATATTCATCTTCATATATCCCAATATGGAACTTAATCATACATTTCTTACTCACCAATAATCGTTGTCCCTTATATAATCTGTGAAACATCATGGGTATTAGGATTCTTGATCATATTTAACCCAAAACTATCCACCATATCTTCCATACAAAAATTATCACTACTTTTATTATCCACTATCAATTTGCATACTTTTCATCTTAACTTACATGTGATTCTAAACACAATACTCTCTTTTCAAGACCAACTTCCTCTTTTTTGGTTTCAATAATATTTGTTTGAACATCAACACTTCTCACATCTATAATTATTTCCCACAACATGATATATCTTCCCCACCCCTACATAATGTGCACACTTATATTATTATTCTTCCGTCACTTTGGCCATACAGAACTCAAAATATATATGAATTTTTCTCCACACATATAATATGTGCACCAAATTTATGACCTATTTTGCGACTAATGGATCATCTTCCTCTAGATTCATTTCCTCTTCCTCTACCTATTCCTTCACTATGTGACATAAAAATCTCCCCATGTTCATATTGTTAAAATGTTCCTCTTCCACCATTATCCATGGATGACTTCCTTTTCTATGGGTATAATTGTTATTTGTATGTTAAATTATCCTTCACTAGTTTATACTACTAATCCTCCTCAACTAACCTTATTTGGATCATTCCAAAGTCATCTTAGATCATAATGCATAATCCATTTATATATATAAGATTATCTCCATGTCAAATTTTTCATGTTTCGTTTTAATGGTATGTTGGTAAAATTATTCAGTTGTATTATTTAACATTGAGATCTATCTATCACAATTGTTAAAACTTATGAATTAAATTTTTTAATCTGCATGGAATAATTTCACCTTCAAATAGTCCAAAAGTATATTGATTTCCTTGATCTTAAATTTTCCTCTTTGTACTCTATCTATTTGGATACACTCTCACCAAAGATATGCATGACCCTTAAACCTTGTGAAGTAAAATTTTAAAGTTTTAATATCCTTCATGTTTTCAAAATAAAATTACATCTCATTCTTCATTATCCAAAAATGATCTATGTCGGTGCTAAAGTAATAGAATAACTCAAGGTATCAATTCTAGACTCAATCCCTATCCTACCCATTACATGTAATATCATGTCTTCTTGTCCATCAGCTTGTGATTATTATTATACATTTTTATTTACAATCCATTTTTTTTTTTATGTCCTACTTCATCATCATTATGATCTTCCAAAATAACA
The DNA here is from genome assembly GCA_018340775.1 of Taxus wallichiana var. yunnanensis. Classification (NCBI taxonomy): domain Eukaryota; kingdom Viridiplantae; phylum Streptophyta; class Pinopsida; order Cupressales; family Taxaceae; genus Taxus; species Taxus wallichiana. The sequence continues at coordinate 85,944,271 of CM031242.1, read as the reverse complement.
CCTCGACATTGTATCGCTTCTATGGCATCCAAATGAGCTTGCATTGTTAGCATTAATTAGGCCAAATCCTCAACTCTCACACCTTTATTCTTATAACCTCCTATGAAATTCCTCTCATGTTCCTTTATGTTTCCTCAAAATATTATCTTTTTATTAGAGGTAAATGAGGTTTAATGGGACTGACGACCTGTATAATAAGTGGAGAAATGGATATGAAAATTAGGAATAAATGAAGTGGCCTCTACCAACGGCACAAAGAAACAAAACAAAGAAAACTAACAACACAAAATAAAAACCAAAAACTATCTCATCATTGTGACCCCTTTCCATTGGATTTTAAGGGGAGAGATAGTCCCTTTCTTTTTATTTTTCACAACTGTTTAATCCTTTTCCATATTTGGATTTTCATTTTCATTATTATGGATTGGAATCATAACTTCAAACTTCTCCTTCAAAATTTGGGTTCTAGATGACGTAAGAGGAAGGGAACATGTTCCCTTTTCCAAAACTATAAAATCCACTTCATTCTTATTATCTTTTTGTAATGGATCCATCTGAGGAGGAATTTGTTCTTCATCCTTTTCCGCCTCAAGATCAACCGATTTCTTGGATTCAAAATCAAAATCACAATCTAATGGCTAATTCACTACTAGGTGGCTAGGATTAGAGTTATTCAACCATGAGATTCTTCTTCTAACATGTTTTATTTCCATATGATGATCTCGAAGCTAAATAACTGATGCACCTATATTAGTAGGAACTTCACAAGGTCATAACTTGAGATCCGTGTGTCCATCTCGAGTCTATTTTTTTAAACCACATGTTTTGATCAAATCTATTTTCTTTTGGATTTCATATTATTTGAATTATATCAAGTTTGTGTATAATTTGGATACATTATCTAGTATTATATTTGGTTCGAGTCTTTAAAAAATGGCAGGAAGAGGAAGAAGAAGAAGAGGAGGTAGTATTGCTTAGACGAATAGAAATATGTAAGATCTGCAGAGGCAAGTTGTTACGCTTGTTGCAATGATAACCCAAAGAGGAAATCAAGGTGGATATGAAATAGATTAAGAAGAATTTTTGAAAAGGAGGAAACACCGATTGCCACCATTATCTTTTGAAGAAAGGATTCTTTGAGCATTAGAACGAAAGAATGATGGGATAAGAGTTGATGTTTCAAAGTATGATGGTAGTCTAAAACATGAGGATTTGATTTAATGGTTGAATAACATCGGGAAATGTTTTGAGTGGAAGGCTATGTCAGAAGAAAAGAAGGTAAAATTTTCATGCATGAAATTTAAAGGTCATGTTATGTTATGGTGGGATCACCTACAGAAAGAGCAGTCAAGAAAGGGGAAATAAAGAATTAGGATGTGAAGTAAGATGGATAAGAAGCTGAGAGATAAATTTCTCCATGTGGATTATGCACAAAACCCTTTAGAGGAGGTTTCAGAATCTCAAATAGAACTTACAAATAGTGCAAGAATACATAGATGAGTTCTATAAGTTTTCCATTCATGTAGAGCATGAAGAAATTGAGGAATAGATGGCTAAAAGGTATGTAAATGGATTAAAATTTTCTATTCATGATGAGATAAGTATGCATAGGATTAAGATCATGGAGGGTGTCTATCAATTATCCTTAAAGACCAAGGAAAAAAATCATCAAAGTTTAGGAGAGATCAACCTGGAATGAATAATGGGGCCTTATCTTCCTTTCGGGGATGAGCTAGTTTCAACCAAGGTAGGGGAGAATCATCTTATGGATTAGAAAAGCAAGAAGATACGAGACAAGATTTCCAGAATCAACAAAGAGGCAGAGGATTTTCTAGGGGCAAAGGATATGTTGGTGATAAAGGATGGGAGGCTCCACGAAGACCATTTTTTTTTACAGATGTAGTGAAGAGGGGCATCGGGATTTTGAATGCCCGCATTCTTATACACATGACAAGAGGAAAGGAGATGCTCTAAGAGTAAATCTTGTTGAAGCTAAACAAGTAGAAGATAAACAGGACCTAGAAATTCCACTAGATGTTGGAGAAAATTTGATGATCAAGAGGAAGATGATTTCTCCAAGAAAGGATATCAAGTGGGATACATGGGTGATACAAATATTTTCAGAACAAGATGCACTTCAGGAGGAAAGGTATGTTATGTTATTATTGATGGTGGTAGTTGTGAGAACATGGTTTTAAATAAGATGGTCGAGAAATTGGGTCTACATTGTGAGAAGAATCCTAACCCTTACCGTATTGTATGGTTTAATAAGGGTAATGAAGTTACTATTGATAAGAGATTTTTAATGAGTTTTTATATTGGGAACAGTTATAAGCATAAGATTTGGTGTGATGTTATTCCTATGGATGCATGTCATATGTTGTTAGGAAGACCATGGAAATTTGATAGAAAAGTTATTCATGATGGGGAAAGAATACTTATACTTTCTAGAAGGATGGCACAAAAATAGTTTTTCTACCTCTTAAGGAAGAGGGGAAGGCTGAAAATATGCTCTCTACAAAGGAATTTGTGAAGGAGGAAAAGGCAACTGGTTTTCTATGCACTAGTCACAAATAAGGATGAACCTACAAGTGCACAAATACTAGTAGAAACAACAGAATTAATAGAAGAATTTTTGATGTTATTCCTGATGAGCTACCAAATGGATTACTACCTAAAAGAGATATTGAACACCATATTGATTTGACTCGGTGGTCTTCACTCCCAAATCAAGTGACTTATAGGATAAGCCCAAAATTACATGCAGAGTTGAATAAGAAAGTGGCGAGATCTTGTGAGAAAGGGGGTCGTAAGGGAGATCATGAGTCCGTCTACAACCCCAGCTTTATTAACACCAAAGAAGGATGGAACATGGAGAATTTGCATGTATAGCAGAACAATCAATAAAATTACAGTCAAATATAGGTAACCAATACCTCACCTTGATGATATGATGGATGTGCTTGCTGGATCTCGGGTATTTCACCAAAATTAATCTTCGAATTGGTTACCATCAAATTCAGATCAGAGAAGGAGACGAGTGGAAAACAACATTCAAGACAAGGAATGGATTATATGAGTGGATGGTGATGCCATTCGGGTTATCCAATGCACCTAGTACTTTTATGAGATGATGAGCACCGTGCTACGGAATATAATGGTAAGTTTTTTGTGGTTTATTTTGATGATATCTTGATCTTTAGTAAAACTAAGGAAGAAAATTTTAGGCATCTAAGGGTGTTATTTGAAGTGTTAAGGAAAGAGAAACTCTATGAAAATATGAAGAAGTGCACATTTATGCAAGAGAGTTTGGTATTCTTGTGCTTGATTATTTCAGTAGATGGGGTACAAATGGACTTGAAAAGATAAAGGCAATTATTGAATGGCCTACTCCACAGAGTATAATAGAGGTAAGAAGCTTTCATGGTCTAGCAACATTTTACAGAAATTTTATTGAAAAATTCATCAATATTGTAATGTATAATAGATTGCACAAAAGGAAGGGAGTGTTTGTGGACAAAGGAAACTAAGGATAGTTTTCAGTTATTGAAGAAGAAGGTGAGAGAGGCACCCATTTTGGCACCGTACCAAATTTTGATAAAGTGTTTGAGGTTGATTCGATGCCTCACATGTGGGTATTTGTGTTGTTCTAAGTCAAGGTGGACAGCTAGTAACTTTCTTTAGTGAGAAACCTGGATGAGGTAATAAATAACTACTCTACTTATGATGTGGAATTTTATGCAATTGTATAAGAATTAAGGAATTGGAGGCATTACTTAGTGCCTAAGGAGTTTTTGTTATTTACTGCACCACATAGCCCCAAGTATGTGAATACACAAAATAAGTTTAATAGTAGGCATGCAAAGTTGGTATCATTTTTGCAGGGTTATAATTTTTCTCTAAAACATAAATCGGAAAATAGAATCAAGTTCTGAGATGCATTGAGTAGGCGTGAGTATTTTTTTCCACTATGGAAAAGGAGGTGGTGGGTTTAGAATAAATAAAGAGTTTGTATTCTTCTGATTCTGATTTCAAGGATATTGTTGAAAGGTTAATTCATCCATTGTCAGACAATGCAGGAGATGTCCTAGATGAGTACATTTTATAGGATGGCTACCTATTCAAGGGATGCCAACTATGTATTCCAGTTGGGTCTATGAGAGAGAATATAGTGAAATATTTGCATAGCGGAGGATTGGCTGGGAATTTTGGTAAAGATAAGATGATAGCCTTGGTAGCAGAGAAATACTATTGGCCAAAGTTGAAAAGAGATGTGGTAATATATGTGGAGAGGTGTTGAATTTTTCAAGACTCGAAATGCCATGTAAAGAATACAAGGTTATATATGTCGTCGCATGTTCCTAAAGGGTCGTGGATAGATCTAAGTATGGATTTTGTTTTGGGATTACCAAAAAGCAACGAGGTAATGACTCAATTTTTGTGGTTTTTGATAGGTTTTCTAAGATGGTTCATTTTATTGCATGTAAGAAAATAAGTGATGCCACAGTGTAGAAGATTTGTTTTTCAGATCAATTGTTCGTTTGCATGGTGTTCCATAAACCATTACGTCGATACTGGTACACAAGGTTCTTAAGTCACTTCAGAGACTTTATGGAAGAAATTGGGAACTCAACTATAGTTTAGCAGTTCCTATCATCCTCAGACTGATGGGAAAATAGAGGTGGTAAATTGGAGTTTGGGAAACCTATCAATGTGCATCGTTGGGGAAAATCCGAAACAACCATAAGATGAGTTTGCATATAACAATTCCATAAATAGATCCACAGAATGTCTCCATTTTCAATTGTGTATGGGAGTAATCCAAATGGGGTGTTAGATTTGGTATAGCTACCAGTTGATGGCAAAGTCTAGTGATGATGTAGAAGCATTTTTAAACATATATAACAATTACGGGAAGAAGTATAGAAGAAGCTATAGAATAGTAATGATTAAGTATAATGAAATAGAGGATGTGCATAGAAAAAGGAGGGTTTATATAGTTGTTGATTCGGTTATTGTATATCTGTAGAACAAAAGGTTTCCAAAAGGAACCTATAACAAGTTGAATTACAAGATGATTAGTTTCTGCAAAATCCTAAAAAAATAAATGATAATGCTTATGAGGTAGAATTTCCATGGAATTTTGATATTTCTCCAGTGTTTAATGTTTTAGATTTGTATTATTTTCATGGGGATGGTGCAGAAGGGGATGTTATTTATGAAGTAGTAAATTGGAGGTAGCAAGTTCTAGTGAAAAAGAAATAAGAAGTGGATCATATTCTAGATAAGAAAACAATGGACACACAACATGGGAAATACAACAAATATTTGGTCCATTGGAAAGGACTGGAACAAAAATACAATACTTGGGTCACAAAGTGGGATATTAAGAAGTTGGATGTAGATAAATGGAAGGATTTTGAATAAAATAACTTACAAGAGCTGCATTTTTTTCAAGCGAGGGGTGAATAATGCACCTAAATTAGCAAGAACTTAACAAGGTCATAACTTGAGCTTCAGGTGTCCGTTTGAGTCCATTTTTTTTTAAACCACATGTTTCAATGAGGAAAAAACACTGGAAAGCTTCCTTACCCTATCATTTGGAGCAAGTTTCAACACATTTCCGAGCCCTAAAGCCACCATCTTGAGACCGAAAATTAGGATTTAAGTTGTAGTTTGGTTTTTTCCTATTTTTGGGCATTAGTTAATTTTAGTATATTAGTTGCATTATGAGTTAGAAAGTTGGAAATTCCTCTAATTTAGGATTGTAGAATATGCGTGGAAAAAAATTTCCCATACAAATTAGCATGCGCACTTATTAAGAATAACGGGTTCTAGTAAATTGCTAAAAATATTAATTTCCGCCACCTAGAGTAGATTTAGTCAAAGTTAGATTTTACTTGGCAACTCAAGTTAGGAGTTGTTTTCCTATTTTGGAAACAATGTAATTAATTATTCGATAATGAATAAGGAGATCTATTTTCTTTTGGAGTTCATATTATTTTAAGTATATCACATTTGTTTACAATTTGGCTACATTAATAACCAAGAGAAAAGCATGTTCTATAGCTAAAGTAAACCCTTGATAGTCCATATTTTGTATCCAAGTTCTTTCCTTGACTTTGAGTTTAATTTTGGTAGGAAAATATATGGAAGTATCCATATCAACCAAGATTCAAGCATATGTAGTGTGCTCAAAATACTCAGTTTTTGGGTCAATAGCCAAACATTTCCCCAAAGTGTTAACTATAGAGGTTAAGCAAATATCCAAAAAAAATTGAGGGGAAGATAAGGTAGACAAATCCAAACTGGATTAAGATAGCAATTATCAGATATCGGGTTAAACAGAGAGGACCACGGTTTCATCAATAGCAAATCGGATTAAAAATCCCAAACTCTTCCAAAATCAAATCCTTGTCCGATTTTTCAGAAAATATAACTATGAAAAAACCACAAACACTAGGATAGATATCCAACCTACCTTCCATGATGGAGCCCCAGTGACTAGATATCCAAGCATGAAGAGAGGCAAGACCAGAATATAAGTTGTTGAATCTACAAATCAATCCATTTTTCCGGAAGAAAGTTTTAGATTCCACGACCTCTTGACCAAAAGAAATTGATGGGGTAGATTTTCCATAATCAATAGGTTTATAACGTTGTGGATCTGTCAATCCCTTGTTCTTATTTCCTTTACCCTATAAATCTTCCTTGAAAGATACCCGAGTGGGGGTAAATCATTTGTGGCTACATCATTTAATTATCTTAGAATTCCACGGGAAGGGATCTGGTTTTTACCCCATCTTGAGCCACCATGATCAAACTGAATAGGGAATTATTTAAAAGGAGAAACATGAATCTCCTGCTTCTATTTCTTCACCTTTCCCGAAATCTAGGTCAATAGCGTAGAAGTGGCCATTTCTAGGGTCATTTGGAGAAAATCCAACTGAAACCATTATCTTCTTAGCATCCCGAGATCTTGCGGTCATGCCCTCTACCAAATCTTGGAGTAGAGTCATCACTATCTCTAGGGTTAGGGCACCCATTTGTTGTAATTACCTTTTAACTCCATTCCTTCCCCAATAAATTCATTTATATAATATGTTTGTAATAATTTCCTACCCACACTTATGAAAGTGGAAAACCACCAATTATTGTTTTGTAATCCTTACATATTCTCCCCAAAAGTTACACACTAGAAGATGTCCATAATTATTTTCTACCCACACTCACAAATGTGAAAAATTAAATTCACCTATTATGTCACTGCTCACAAGGAAACAAAACCTTTCTCTAATACCAAATGATGTATATATGTTTAGGGTGATCAATGAATAACCACCTTAGACCAGACAACCCTCATAATCTCATGTGGAAAACATGAAAATAGGTCTGTAATAACATAGAATTAAACTTAATAGAAATATAACACATTACTAATATTTATTCATATACTTATATACACACTAAAATTTGGTAACTTATCCTTTTAGAATGACAAGGTTGGTCATGCTTCATTGTTAGGAAAAATGTTCAAATTCTATGTCCAATCATAAATATCCCTAATTTTTTTTGATTTTATTGTCTCCATACTCTACTATGTTTAAAAAAATAGGAAATATTAATTTATCAAATATATAAATCATATATGTGCATCATTTCAAAAATTTCTATTTTACATCACATGCTTCTTGTCTAAGGCCATACAGTTTGGTTAGTATAATTTGTACGGCCTTATCAAACTTTTAAGGTCCTACCTTTTCTCATCTTTTGACATTGATTTAAATTTGAATATCATTATTGTGTTGTTTCATATTCCTAGGGTTGTCCTTGTCATAATATTTCACCTATGGAAGGATATATAAGCAATTCAATATCACTTTATTACTCACCGACACTCTTAAAATATACTATGTCCAAAATTACTCCAAGAGAGACTCAAATCTCTCTTAGATATCTATAAATCTTCTTTAAATCATTTAAAGAAACTACTACTACATGTATGAAGCACTCAACTAAGAAACAAATTCAATCTTCCTCCATTTACAATCATGCAAATGTCTTAGAGCCTTGGAATATCAAGAGTAAATTCACTTCAAGCGGTTTCAAGGGGAAAGGGGCTTATTCTAATAGCTAAAGAACACTTTGCATCACACACTACTACTATGTTGGGTACAAATTTAACTCTATAATTATCCCACTATATATTTGTTAAGATACATAAGTCTCTCATAAGGGGTTGGCTTAGATCACACTCACACTTAGACATACATGTAGGAGAACTACATAAGGCTTGATCGCACATGAGTTACGGTAGGGTGGCACTTGTATTGGTTTAGAAAGGGTTGACCACTAATGGTATTCTAGCCTCACCACATACATGATATCTCCTATTTATCTAATTCTTTGATGATGTTAATATAATCATATAAGATTTCAAATTGCGTTTCAAGTCACTATAGGTTGTCTCACTATTTTTGTAGTGGGAATGACATATACAAAGGAACATTTCCATAAAAGTGAAGGGTATTAAAATTTATAAAATATCATTGTAAAATGGTGCAAGACTGTATATAAAAGGCAACATCGTGCAATCATTCCTACTAGAGTAGTACAATCCTACACCAATTTATTTTATAGTTCTAGTATCAATAACAAAGCATTTCAAAACTCTACCACCCTACTCCAACTATTTTCAAATCCACATTTCATTTGTTCCATTATGTACAACTAAGTCTTTGTTTTTCTTATGTATTTGACTTATCAATATATTTTTTATCATTGTTTCATGTATTTGTCAATTGTTTTGATTATGTGTGGTTAATTATTAATTAATTAGATCATAATAGCCTCATATAATGAATGTTTTTATCCTATATATTTTTTTGGTGTTATTTTAATAATACAATTTAATTAGGGTGAACCAAATTTTGGAATCTAATCTATGTCTTAAAACCTAGAAGCCTGTCACACCCCTAATTTTCTCACTCAAAACCCAAGTAATTTCTTTAAATGCATTGTTCGATACTGAGAGAGATCCTTAACTTGATTTTACGTGTGCATGAAAATGATGTTTAAAAGAAACATTCCTTGATTTAAATGTGTGTTGATCCATCATTATGGAGGTAATAGGTCCTTCTCACAAGTTATGTGTGTTATCCTTGTGTAGGGGCCATGTTAATATTCTCTCGTGTTGTTCTAATTTTATCGATGTCTTTGAAGAGACTACTCAAGTGGATTGTAAATATTATAGTATCATTATTTTCATTAGAAAACTATTGCAATACTAACCATTATAGACCTTAAACATATTATAAACAATATTAACCAATTAATAATCATATAACATTATCTTTGAAAACTATCTAGTTATAATGGAGATATGCTATAATATTATTTAAAACTATTATAATAACATTGTTTTATATATAATAATGATATCATAAGATATATGTTCTAACTTTACATCGCAAAAAATAAATGTTTTTAATACTTAATAATAACATTATGGTACTATTTTATAAACGTTCTCACAACCTTATAAATTTTATGGTGCCATTATATTATATAAATAACAATAATATTATATTTATAAAATAATGTTATGATATTGTAGAGATTGTAATTATTGTGCTATGTTATATATATATATATATATATATATATATATATATATATATAGTATCAAGGAATGTTGTTTTAAAAATCATATTGGCACACACGTAAAATTGAGTTAAGGATCTCACTACATCGAAACAACGCATTAAAAAATAACACGGGTTTTGAGTCATAAAATTAAGGGCGTGACACTTGGTATTAGATTGTAGTTTTACAATGCTTGGATCTTTGGGATAGTTGTTTTACTATTTGTAATAAAGCGAGAACTTAATCCTTTTTAGGATGGAAAGTGAGTATGATTCAAGCAATGCATGACACATCTTCATTATGAGGCACACAAACAACCAAAGAAATACATATAAGTACATGAGTAAGCTCCTTCCCGTATGCTTTGAGATATTGTGATCCCTCCAATATAGACATAACACCATAAGAGAATCATAGTAGGTAAATCAGAATCAAATTCATTCTCATGTAATGTCATTAGGATTCATGATGTAACATGTAGAGTCTTAGTAAGAGGATGACACCTTTGTGGGTGTTATTTTCTATACGATTCATATGATCATTATATATGAGTTTTTCACATCTAAATCTTCTACCACCATTGAAATTGGGGCTGTGTAACCCTCTTAGAGTGTGAATCATTGTTCCTCATTTTATTCATTGTTCTTTTGGCTGATAGATGGTGTGTTTTTATGTAAATTCTCTTGGAACAATTATAGTACCATGATATGTCACACAAGTTTGTGTGTATGGGTTTTTAGAGTAATCTTGTAAATTGGTATTACAACATTATTGGAAATATGAAATGACTCAGTTATACATGCCAATGTTATGTTCTAAGACATGATTTTCGATATTGTATTGTTACTTATGAATTTATATTTGGATTCCTCTCCCTTTTAGTCTTGTAAATATATTACAACACCCTTATGAGTAGAAATCGATCACCATTAGAGCCTTATTCTCGTGCATATTTGACAAATATAATTGGACTCACTTGTCCTAGATATCTAAACAATCCTAAAATTAGTGGACAAAAAAATTAGTAGAATCGAGAAATTATAAGGTAAGGAGTAGAATAAACGATTGGAAAACATTGTGTGAAAAATCAAACAAGGGTGTAAATAAAATAGCCTAAAACTTATATGATACTTTTAAAAAATCAACAAGATGGTCATATCTTGCAAGATGATAAGAGGGTAAATGGATGTAATTAATCATCATAAGAATAATTTTTGTTAAATGAAACTAACGAAATAGAATATTTTGAACAAGAATGATGAGAATAAGTAAATTATGGTAAACAAAGTTGAAGATGAAGGAATCAAATGTTCGGGGATGGGATACTATAAATAATTAAAGTAAAAAGTGAAATTTAGAATATTTAAATGTAGTCTAAAACAAGAATCAAACGTTAATAAAAGGACTAGAACACAAGTAATTATAACTTAATCAAGCATAAAGATAAGATGCAGTAGAAAAGAAGAAATAAATCAAAACTAATAGTTAGCCCTAGAAAGTGGTTGTGTAATCTTTTAGATTTTCAACAATATAATTTTAAGCAGGGGTTTGAAGATATAATAATAAATAATGATACTTAGAATGTGAATTTGGAAGCTAAAAGGAAACTACCTAAGTAGCCCTTAATGGTTTAAAAGAAAAGGAAGTAAGGATGAGAGTCTTAATAGTAATAAACAACTTAAGAACAAAATTATAATTGAACCATGAACAAGTGGTAATAATTAACAATTTAAAACTTGAGCTTAATTAAAAATTAGAGAATAGTGAGAAAAAAACACTCTCATAAGGGTAGGATAAAATGAAGTGTAGTGTATGATTTTAAACTCCAATTGGTAGTAATATCATGAAAATGAGTAAATAATATTGAATTGGAAGTTTATAGTGAGTAAAATAGTGGGTTATAACACTAATGAATAAATGGGATATATCGAAGCAAGTTGAAACTCCTTTAGTAATTGAGCTAGGCATAGGTATAAGAAGGATAACTAGTACAAAAATTGAAACTTGATAATAAAATGGCAAGTTAAATGTCCCGTTTGAGGCTAATGAAGGAAATACCTCATAAGTAAGGAAAACGAATAAATTGACCAATGAATGAAGTAACTCAATGATTTAAGTTTACCTAAGAATACTAGGAACCCAAACAAGTAGTAAAAGAAAGATTTAAGTGGAGAAGGAACTACTAGTCTTCATAGAAATTAGTAATCCAGGTCCTTCTCTACTTTCACATTTGAGTTGATCATGGTGAACTTGTTAATAGAGAAACCTTGGGTTATGTAATTAGTGTTTAACTAGAATATTTACTCGAGGACACCCTAGTTAGTATTGTAATTCAAATATCAGACTTTGGATTATACATGATGGGTCAAAAGTATAGATGGGAGGATGTAGTCACTCTTGAGTACAAAGTGCCCACATCTACTTGAGTGAATTCCAGAAGGAAGTCATGTTTAAGGGGAGGGGGATGTAATGTCACTTCCATTAGACACTTTTATGTAACTAGACTAGCTATTTTTGGATATTCTAGATATCCAATAAGACATTATAATAGGGGTTATGATGTTTGATAAATCAACATTTGGACACCATTATCTTCACACTTCACGACATAATTATATTGATGATATTAAGGTTTATATATTGTATACATGGATTGTGATAAACTTGGTGATGAAAGGATTAATCAAACTTAAATGTTTCTTATTTTGGTCATGAATGACATTTTTATGATGATTATGATGTTATAACATTTATATATTGTGATATTTTTTATGTTGGATGTTTATAGTAATGCAACTGAGCTTGAATTTTCTATATTAAATGTAATTACAATGATGATTGTTATTAGTATTGATGTGCTTTGAGTTGTGATGTTAGCTATATGTGAATAGTATGTACTTTGGGTTAGTTGGAATGAGTGCACTTAGTTGGCACACATGTGGAGCCAACTATCCCACTTCCCTTAAAAACCTATAAATATGTCCCATTCCTTTTATAAGGGGTTGGCTAGTTACACTCTCTTGTTCTATTTTTGGAGAGTTCTTTCACTTGGAGTAGATTAGGAGTATATTGAAGTTTAGATCAAGTAGATACCATTGCTAGGGCTTCAAGGTAGGGTTTTTTCCCAATGATTATTTCAATATGTTTATTATATCTTGTTTTTTGTTTCTTGTTGGTGTTTCTTCAATTTCAAAGTTCATTTTTGGATTTCATTTTCTTTCTCTCTTATGGTTTTGTAGTCCCCACTGATTCTAGCCTTAGTTATCTACCGATTTCTTAACCAATAGTTATGATTTGACAAGGATCTTGACATATTTTGGACATGTATGGTGATTCAGGCGCGTAGCACCAATTTATCCTTGATTAGCATTATGACATATTTCATTAGATGTTGTGGATACTAACATATTGTGATGTTATCTAGACCAAATTTATATATGTTGGATACTTAGTTAGTCACATGTCTTAAGGTTATAGATTATTCGTTTATCGATGAGTACATATGATAGCTTGGATGTATGTCCTTTATATTTATCTCTATGGCTAATTCATGGTGAATTGAGTGAAATGGTGCATGTTTATCAGTTACATTTCCATATTGATGTTGTGATGGCATAGAATTCATGTTTGGACTTATTCGTTTATTGAATAGTTAGTTTACTCTGTATTGGAAAAATGTGTTTAATGTGTGCATTGAGTGTGCAGTGACAGGTTACAAGAGAACGTGGGTTTAGGGTGGCTACAAAAATTGTGCACAAGCAGCCCATGGGGCTAAGCCTTAACCATGTTAGTTGTATGAGGCCTTAGTATTATATTTCATTATTTTGGGCACCATGAGTGACCCTCATTTGTAATGTAGTATGTCATGTAAAATTAATCTTGTTTAGGATGTTTTATTTTGTTAAGTAAACTTGGTTTGGGGACTTAATGGTCCCCACTTGCATTAAGTTTTGTATTTGGGTAATTGTGTATTAATTAGAGAGGATTAGGGTCACATGTGAACCCTTGAGTGGGCCCCACATCCTCTACACTTGTGCCCAAATGTGTCAAACCTGAAATTGGGTTATTTATGGCATTTTAAGTGACCCTTTTTAATTTTGGGAGTTCACTTAGCATGAAAATAAGCCCTTGGACCCTACCTAATAGGTAGGGGGCTTAATTTCAAGGCATAAAGGGATTTTCCCTCCCATTTTCCTCTCTTTGGTCACCATCCATGTAAGATGGATTGGTATGTGTGTTTTGTAGAAAGTTGCACAATCTTGTTTTATTTTCATTTTGGGCATTTTGGGAAGGAGTGTTAAAAGTGAATTTATCTTTTCTTCTTTTTATTTTTGGAATATTTGACTTGGAGGGAAGAGAGGGGTGACACATGTCACCCCCTCATTGGTGAGGAAATTTATTGTCTTCTCTTCAAATTCTCCCTCATGGGGGAGAAAGAGGACTCTTTTTTTTGGAGTTTTGCTTGGTGCTTGAGATTTTGGAGCTAGAATTGCTTGAGGAAGAAAGTTGGAAAAATATTAGAGTGTTGGAGAGCTCTTGGAGGTAGGCTCTTTGAGCTCATTTTATGTTTTATGTTATTTCTAGATCTTAGCTTGCTTATAGTTGGAATGTATGTTCATTTTCTTGTAAGGTTTATTGCTTAAGTATGTTGTTGTATTTATTTTTCTCCATCCATCATATGGCTTGATGGATGTTGGAGTTCTATGGGGGAAGAGAGAGGGATTTTCCCTCTCAAACCTCATGGCTTGATGGGCAAGCCATGTAGGTTCATTTTACTCCCCTTATATGGTTTGAGGTGGGAAAGGTGGTTCATATGGTTTGAACCCCTACCTCATTCTTAGAGAGGAAACCTAATGGGTTTGAAAATCCTCCCAAGAAATATTTTGGTGAATGGGTGGAGCAATAAGGAAGGTTTTTTTGATTCGAAGATATAAGGAGGTTGAGAAGAATTTTTTTTTTTGCATCCTATGGTTGGATCACACCTTTTGACACTTTCGAGTATCTCATATAATCTTCCCCATTTATGAGGATGAATATGGTTTTCTCCTCCTTTCTTTTATTTTCTAAATGTTGTGTTGTTCTTAGTGCATGGTTTGTCTTGTTTGTGAGTGTATTGTGGTGTTTGTCTCCCTAAAATCTTGTGTACAAATTGTGGAAGCTATCCTCTCTCCCATGGTCTTGGGGGGGTTAGCATGCATTCCAACCCTTGGAAAGACATGTAATGATGCCTAAAGGTTGGGTGGTTAAACAAGCCTTGTTCTCTTGGAGTTGGATTCTTTGAATGACACTCAAAGTTAGATCTCAAGTTGGAAGTTGGTTTGGAGTTATTGATATCTTAGCTTCTAATTTTTTTCTCCAAATCATGTGAACATCACTCTCATTACAAATTTATGAATGTGACTATCTAAAAATTTTCTTGTCTCGTTAAGTATCCTCTTTGTGATTTGGAATCACTTGTAAATTTGTGTCACTTTTGTTGAGTAATCTACTTCAAGCTTGTAAAGAAGCTTTGTAATGTGTCTTCTTGAATATTTTAGATATGTTGGAAAAATGGTATTGGGAGCTTAAGTTCATTGGAAAAGAAAGGTTGTAAAATGAATGATTCCTTTAATATAAAATTGTTGTAACTCTATGTTGAAAAGAAAGTTTGTTCTTTGGGTATATATTTATTTATTTTAAATAAATAAATAAAAACGTATGGTGATGTGTTTTAGTACTAAAAGAAAGTGTGACGATCTCCCTTTTATAGAAATCTGCAATATTAAGCTAGTTATACATTTGAAGGAAGGTTAGTGTCACATGGAGATTGAGGATTTATTTTAAATGGAAACATTATAATTCTATAGTAGTTCTCTTCTTGCAAATTTTGGTAGTACTATATAATGAAAATAAATTAGTTTTCTTTTTATTTTCTTTCCATGTAATACTAAATGATTTGTTCTTAATAAGAAAAATAAGATTTGAGTATGTGTTCTCTCTTACAAATTTCAAATATACTCTAAATCACTCTTCCATTGTACCAATTTTCTACAAGTCTTCCTTTAAACACTCAATCAAGAAATTCATTTTAATATGCATATATTGCAAGGAAGTAGTGAGTTCATACTTCACTACAATGATCAAACATGGTTCATTGAATTGGGTTAGTTCTCTTAAACATTGTATGTGGAGTAATTATTATATAAAAGATAATTATAATAATAATTAAATGGACATATATTTACATTTGTAAAATAAGGTTGTCCTTCATTATCAAACTATGTTAAAATTTAACGTATATTTACATATTAAATCTATGTACTAAATTTTTATATTTCATTCAGTGAGGTAATAGCAATTATATTACAATTTATATTATGCTTTATTTATCATAATATAAATGTATTATAATTGATATATTAAAATTGATAAATGTATAATAATTTATATTTTGTGATATAAAATTATTTAGTTACTTTTAATATATATATTTTTATTTAATGATAAAAAAAAAAGAGTATTGGGGAGGGTCGAAACCCTCCCTACTCCCCTATGCACCCACCACCACAGTCTCCACCACCCATATCCTTCCCATGTAGTCCCACACCCCCTTCCATGTTGTCCACTCCCCATGCACCTCTCCCCTATCCCATACCACTCCACATTGAGACCAAACACCGTGGCCAATACTCGGTCGTTGCCCTTCCACCGTGGATCCCGGTCCTCCTCCATGCAGCCACTTTCTCCCTGTTTGCCACATACCCCTTGTGTCATCTCGCATATCCTTCCACTCATGCCTCCTTCCCCAAAATATACGGCCAACACCAAACCACACGCCATGGTTCACATTAAAACCAGTGATTCTTCCTTCCCCGACTCTCAAACAAAACATTGTTCATCTTTTAAAAAATAACAATACATTTCCATAATACATATACAGATGTTTGCTTCAAGCATACTGTCTTTAAAAATATACATATTTACATTCAGATATTTGGGGCATCCACCATTAATCCGACCAAGGGAATGTGTATGGAAGAAACTGGTAAAAAAATAAATAATAATATGAAGACAATAAGGATATTATCCTTTTCTCCATGAGATCAAGCTCCATAGCTCTCCAATCAACTTGCAAATGATGAAGCAAAACTAACAAAATGAGAAAGGGAAGGAAAGGAAAAGAACATAAGGATAATTTAGGGCATCCTTAGGGAAAAATTAGATCAAGGGCTAAGATCTCTTTGATCCTAGGGTCCACAATTAACCCTACATATTTTTAAGCCATGGGTATTTTAAATGTGAATGGGAAATAAAGTTTAGGATGTGTGTGTGGGTAAAAAAAATAAAAAGGGGGAAATCTAATTAATTTAAAAGGGGTGTAGACTCTTATTAGGTGTCTCTAGTAAACTTAATAGAATTAAATAAATAAAATTGTTTTGGGCTAGTGATTAAGTAATTGGGTAAATCAATTTAGTTTAAAATAAATAATAATGGGAATCGATTAGTATTGTTAGTATTTTTATTTTTTTAAGTTTACCTAAATTTTTAGTCACTTTTGGTGTGTGTTTTTTTTGTCCAGGAGGGGCATTACAAGTTTGTTTTATTGTCTCTTTGGACTCTGTTTTGGAAAGTGTATACATCCCTAGGTGGGGTGTTGGATGAGTTTGTTCGGTGGAGGCAAAAGGAACTACATTTATTTTTGTAATTATAGTTGCTTATTGTGACTTATTGGAGGGAGTTTGGGGTAGATAAGACATGAAACATCCATTTCTTAAAACCACATCTACTTTTGGCTTCACCAAAAGAACATGCAAAAAAACCAATATTAATATTCAATTTCACTAAAACCAATGGAAATTTACCATGTGTGATTTCATTTTTATAATGTTTGATATTAAAATTTCACAAAATAAAATAATTTTTTTTTATTTATCCTCAATTTAATTGGTCGAGCCTTTATTCTTAGTGGGGAACACCATTTTTATTTTTGCTATAACTGCACTCTAATTTTCAGTAAGGAAAGATTTTTGCTTTTTTTATTTGTACTTTCTTTTTTTGCAATCTAACAAAGGAAACAATGCTCTTTTTATTTTGATTTTTTTTTTTTTTTTTTTAAATTAGGTCGGAGAAATGGAGTGCCAAGTATAGAAATTTCTGGAATATGTGCAAATATTTGTAAATCTTTCCCACAAGATATTAAATCTGCATCGTAAAGTTTATGGAGAAAATGGTCTTGACCTATTCTCCATCATGCGCCATCCCATGTTGATCAACAAACACCATTGTTTTTCCATGAGTATTTTGGGACAGGTATTTTACAACGTTGTATACAAGATATTGACAACCACATTAAGTTCCATTTGGTAACTAGGAAGGTGGAGATTTGTAAGCGAGGCATAAGCGAAGAGTGGTGCTATACCATATCATTTGCAGGTGTAAAACAATCGCGAGCTCAAATGCCAAGGATGCGCGTGCCCTCCTCTCTTCTTTGTTATCTGTGTATACCTCCACCCCGACTAAGCTCAAGGTAATGCACAATTTATTAATCTAATTATTATCTGGATCCAATAAGTTTACTTTCCCTATCTCGTGATCCCGCCAAATACATACAGATCAGCAGGATATCGGGCCGATCCTAACTCACATATATGCAGATTATTGATGTGTATGTGGTCTACGCCATTCTTATCTGCCTTATTTGCTTTTTGTTGTTTTTGTATCGCAATAAGGGTTTTGTATCATTTTGTAAGGGGGTTTATAGTGCTTTATCAATTTATCCGGGCGGTTTGAATTGTTTTACCCAGCGTCTCTTATATGTTTCATTATCTGTAGCTCCAGTGGTTTAATGCGAATCACCTTTGCAACAACTAGAGGGACGGCACTTCCCAATGCCCAGGGATTTGTAAGATGTGATATTTATGTACAGAAAGCGACCGTCTTGTCAAGGAAAACAAAGAGAAATGTGTTTGTCCAATGGATTTCTATTTATTCTTTAAAATTTAAAAATACATGCCATACATTTCTTTTGCCATTCCATGTAAAACCTTTTACCTTTCGAAAACAATTTTATTGTGTTATTAAATTATAGTTTTGTGCGTAATTGTTTTATCATTTGATAATAACTCAGTCTAGTCTCTAAAAAGATCAAATCATTGTCAAATTTTAAGTATTAATGGTGTACCTGCGTCTCACATACATTCTCCAACCACCTCAAAACAATTTGGATCGATAATAGTCACATTAGCCTCAATATTCTCCAACTTTGTAGTCTCTTGATTTTTCAGCTATTTTATAGATTAAAGATATACACAGTTAAAGAGTCTCGGTTTACAGATTTTTTGCAAGAAACGGAAAACGTTTTTCATGGCCAACAACTGAAATCTAATTGCAATTGGAAATGGCCATTGTGAATGGGATGGACCATTTCTTTATGTCTATGCAACTTTAACCTATTTCCCTAGATGTTTTCCAAAGCTCCAACCCCTTTTCTATATATAATTTATTTTTAAAAATCCCTAAAACAGTAACATATACCAGCATTCAAATTGCAGAGCTTTGACATTAGGGTTCAAAAGGCAAATCATTTATACGCCTTACACTTTGTAATTTTTTTTTATTATTGGCAAATAGTTTTTTGAAAGGGACTATACCCTTGAGTACAAAAGAAGGCCTAAGAGCCGGAATAGGAGTGAGAATCAGAGAGAATGGATCAAGATCCAAGTGTTACAATGAAGCTCGAAGTAGCCCAGAAATAGCTACTCAAACGAGACAAAACAACAAAAATACAAAGCAAAAAAGCAGTAAAGAGACCGCAAAAAAATAGCAAAAAAATAAACAAGAGTAGAAGCAACCAATACTACTTCTTGGCAGCTTTGTCGATGCTGGTCTTGACTCTCTTCCAGGTGTGAAACATACCCAAAGTTGTCATGTGGGCAGCATCGGTTTATCAAGCTCCTCAATGGTTCTTTTGCTTTCTTTTTCGTTGCCCCAAAGTGTAGCGGGACACCGCTGAGGTTGGAAACACTTTTGGCATGACCCTCAATGAACTCCTCAATCGCCCTAAAGGCGGCAATGTTGTAATCATGTCTAGTTTTGGCCTTCCCTAAGCGGGAGTCTAAGGAGGTCAGCTTCTTATAGATGTCCTCAATCTGACTGTTATCAATGTTCCCCTCCCCCTCCATGTTTTTCTTGCCTTCTATTTAGCCAGGTTCTTGACCTCATCCTTCAACAGTTTCATCTCAGCCTCTAAGGCCTCCAACCTCTTTGAAGAGCTATCCATCTGCACTTCCCGGGGACTGGCACTGCTGATATTCAGAAGGTCATGTGCAATCTCTAATTCGAAAGGCTCCTTCTCCACAGCAAGAGCCTCAAGGTTGAGCTTCCTGGAGGCCCTGGTGACCGGTCTTTTAGATGTAGAGGCGAGGTGGGTGGCGGGAGCAGCAGCAGGGGGAATGGATGGAGAAGCTTGAAACGGCCAGGCCGGGGGTGACATCACGGTGGCGGGGCAGCGGAGAAACAGGTTGGCAGAAAGAAGCAGAGCCCATCAAAGGGGAGCCGGGCTAGGAGAGGAAGGAAGACCAGGGTATTTTAGAAGGCAACATTTATGAATCAACAAAATAAGTCCTTGATGCAAGGGAACCGCCTGGGTGTGCTTCTGAAACTCCAAAATGGAGCGTTCAAGGGAGTTCAGCAGATAATGGGGAAAGAAAACCAATCGATTCCTTACACCGTAATTTGATTCCGCAAAATCCTCGCTTTAACACTTCATGACACACTCTAGTAAATAAACTTCTCCTCTTATGTATATTTTATCGAGAGAATAACTAGAAGTCTTGACCAATGAATAATATAATATTATGATGTTTGCGTAAAAAATCAGGTCCAAAACTTCTTGGTAATAATTGTAATTTTTTTCATTTGCATTAATGCGAAGGCATAGAGATTATGCTTGGAGTTAAAAGGTTAGAAGAGGGTAGAGTAGAAGTAAAAGCATCCTTTCAGATCAATGCGGTGCCATGTGACCACCAACATATGTCTTGGGGTTTATGCATATGCAACATATGCAATCTCATTATCCTCGCCACTCCACCCGAATGGCTTTGGAAAACTTTCTTGGTTTTGTGCCATTGGCAAATGTTTATTTCCTTTTATGTTGATGTGTTTTTGGTTTGTTTTGGTGCATCCCATATGCTTCAAAGTTTATTACCTCTTTTTGCAAGGAATAATTGGTCAAACATCGAGTGGTTTTTCAAATATAAGTAAAACACGTCTATTTAATATTTGTTTGAATTTTTTTATAAATAATTGAATTTTTAAGGCATTGTTTTGAAAATATTAATTACAATGAGATAACAAGTATTTGGGAAAAACTATAGTTTTATTGAAATGGGTCTCTTACATCCATTTCTCTATAACTATATAATTCTTTTCTTGTCATGGGGATGTCCTTGAAATTGAAAAACTCTATAGTGTCCCCACGAAGAATAAAGGCTCAACCAATAAAATTGAGGATAAATATTTTCTTTAATTTTTTTTTTTGAAATTTTAACATCAAACATTATAAAAACTAAATGAAATCACACATGGTAAATTTTGATTGGTTTACTTGAAATTGAAAATTAATGTTAGTAAATTTAAAATTGCATATTTATATAGCCGAGGTTAGGTTTAGTAGCCTTCTGTTTCAATTCCACTTTGGGGTTAATAGAAAAGTTTATAATAATGGCCTCTATCTCTTTCTCTCTTTCACACACACACTCTCACTCTCTCTTCCCCCACCCCACCTCTCTCTTACCTCCTCTCTTTCAATCTCACTCTTAATCTCGCTCTCTCTTCCCTCATCTCTCTCTCTCCTCTCCTACTCTCTCTATCTCCCTCCATCTTCCTCTCAAACTCTCTTCCTCACCCACCCCTCTCTCTTGATCTATCTTGTATAATTGGATATATAATGTATATACCTCTACTAATACGATAAGATCAAGTTTGAGGAGGATAATGAGGACACAGATTTGGTGTGTGACCAATGAAATGGATTAAAACCAAAGGTCATAAAATAAAGGAATGAAAGGATCATTTTGTTAAAGCTTCTCTTCATTTCAAGAATATAAATTCTTTATTGATGGCACCAACCATGCGAATGTAGAAGATTATTTGGAACAACTAACCTAAACTATTAACATTAGTACCGATATAAATAAATAAAATTAATGAAAAAATTACTCAAACACACAAGCCTTAAGAATGAAATAATATACTTACAAACTATAAAACTTACATGCCACCGTAGCAATTCAATCTAATGAATCATGTAGGTCTAATCTAGTCTTTAGGAATCTAAGTATTGCTTCATGGTCAGACTCAAGAACTTTCCATAAGTTCTTATTCCATGGTCTACCCCTATTAAATCAATTGAACATTAGATGCAACAATAAGGTAAGAATAATGAATAATCTTTCTATAAGTATAAATTTCCTCAAATAACTACACATTGGATTTCCTCATTGGGTATCTTTTAGGCCATGTTCCAATAACAACCTCATGTCACTTAGGATACTCTAAGCCTTCTCCATCTATAAATTGGGGGTATCAAATTTTGTTTTCATATACACATTGAGACAAGTAATAATTTATTCCTTCTTTATTCTTTTCTTCTACAACAAATGCATAAACATGACCTGCATCACATTGTACAAAAATTTAATTTCAATAAATGATTCATAAATAAGTTACATAATGAGATAAAATATTAATTGTAACTAAAAAATGCATGTATAATACTTGGTTGCACTAGATCTGATACACGTCAAAAGTAAATTGATGATTCATTCACTGTGAGTTATAGAGCTCGTGGAGGTCGATATGTCTTAAGTGGATGCAAAGGTCTTATTGGTGCTCAAATTAGTCTCGCCTGCGTTTGTCATAGATATCCCTCGATTTGCGGCCTTTGTCATGTTTTTTATCTCCCCGTGTTAGTGCTTTAAAGACTCTATCCTCCATTTGGTTTCCATGATCAGTCCCTTCCTTGGTCGAGGATCACTTAAAGATCTAGAATTGGTTTTTTGTTTCTCTGTCCATTTGAAGGAGTTCAGTAAATTGGGTGTAAAACTCGGGTTGTTCCTTTCCTTCCATTTTCCATAGTCGTGTGTTGTTGTCCTTGTCATTTTTGTCCTAAATACCTGAAGAAACATGAATGGATGTAGCTCGAGGATCATGTTTGAACCTTATAACATTTCCAAATTCTCTGTCCTTGAAGAAAAATTCATCTCTCGGGCTCAAATGGTGGTTTTCTACATTTTTACGGTTCGACGGGTGAGTTTTCCCCATCAAATTTTCATCTCTACATTTATGGAAACATGGCCCTCTTTGGTTGGATGCAACTTGGCAAGGAACTCAAAAAAATCTATGGCTCACTTCAACCCAAAACTTTTCCATGTGGAGGAACGACGCTCATTTGAAAATTCCTCTTTTGGTTTGGCTTTAGAGTGCGCTGAGGGGACACATGGAGGATTATGTTGCTTTGTCTAGACTTAGAAAAATTCTTCATGTATCCGGCATAGTTTTGGCGGGCCATGGACACGTGGTGAACCTGCGCTCGTCAGTGGTCTCGCTCTTGGGCACCATCTTGAAGTTACACCATGAGAACACTTGGAGGCTTTCGCAGACCTTCCTTAGACTTTTAAGTAACTTTCTAAATGCTCTGGGACACATGGAGGGACTACGCATGTTTGGGGATCGTCCCCTGAGTTTTATTTTGAAGAAGCAATAGGAGGACACTTAGAGGCTTCCGCTCACTCTGCTCTTTACTTGGACTTTTCAACAGCCAAGGGAGACTGCCTCGAGACCCTAGACATATGGCACCTTTTGTTGAACCTTAAAATTTTTAATAGATTCTTCTAGACTGGGACACGTGTTGAGCCTGCACTTGTTTGGGGTCTTTACTTTTGGGGACCATCTCAAGATGTGCCATTGAGACACGTGATAGTTTGAAAAGTCAAAAGGCGGGAGGCGCGCCATCGGAGACAACTTGGATTTTTTGACTCTTATTGTCAAAAAGATTAAAGTCATCAAAATGACCCACAAGCCTGACAGAGAATAGTCAAAATTTGCTTTGAAAAGTCAATGGCAGAGGTGCGGACTTCTAGGGAAATTTGGAAAATTTTCTTGTTGTGAAAAAGGGGTTAAAGTGTAAAAAGGAAGCGCGGTTCCGCTGGGACCCACATTGGGACATGTGTCAAGCCCATTTTTCAAAGGCAGAGGGGCGGAGAAAAATGAGAAATTTTGCATTTTTCCCAAAAGTTGTAAAAGGTAAAAAGGAACCCCTAGGCCCATTTTAACTCAGATCTCCCATGTGGATGGTCCAAATTCAAAAGGGAAATCGATGGCACTATGCATTTGTATCTGATTTTCCACCATTTTTGCTCCAAATCTCCTAGAGATGTGAGTTTTTATGATTTCTTGATGTCTCCTACACACCAAACAAAGAGGAGAATTAATTTGATATCTTGATTTGGTGGGGAAGATCTGAAAACGTCTTTTACCATTAAGATGTGATCTGACTATCGGATTCGATTTGATTTTCCATTCTTTCCTTAGCACGCAAAAAACCAGATTTGATAGATTAGAGGAGGAAGTAGTTGGTGCGTGAGATGAAGAGTGATTTACTAGATGAAAGAATTGAATGCTGGAAATATTTTAAGAGATTTTCCTCCGAGCACCGACAACTTTTTTTTGCAAATCTAATTCTAGGAATCACGATCAAAATCGTAACAAACAATGGTGCTTTGAATGTTTTTTGTTTTGGGGGAAACTCTGTTGTAGATTAAATGTTATAAATTGCATGAATTTTTATGCAAATGGTTGGAGTGTTAGAGGTCGGGAGTTAATTCCTAAGAGAAAAGTTTGATAGAGCCCATCTTTTTGAGAAACCATTTGAGAAACCTGTTTATTTATTTTGTGTTAAATTTGATCATGTCAAGGTGGTTGCAAGTGTATAGCCATTGACAAGCTCTGAGATTGTTCTAGAAAAATTTCCCCTGCTGATAAATTTAATCAAATTTGAGTTAATCTGTGTTGATTTTGGGCCAAATTTGTTAGCATTAGTTTAGTTTACATTGTTGTTTGTTATGTATTTGATGGACAGTTATAACTGTCCTCCTTCCTCCTGCAGGCTTTATATTTGAGGCTCTGCTCATTTGTTACATGCATTGAATGAAAATCATACTTGTCTCTATCATCATTGGTAATAGAGCCCCTCTTTCTTCCCTTAGTGTGCATGGAATCTGGAGTTATTTTTGATGTGGAGAATAATCATTGGATCATGAAGCAACCTAGTTTGGGCCTCACCTACACGGACTCCACGTGAAGAAGAAGGTGGTGTAGCACAACTTTAGATAGGAGAAGAGTTCTTGAAAGCTAAATGTCTGATGAATGTTGAGGTTGCACTAATTCTGGAGAAAAAAATTGATCGGAGTTCAAGCAGTATCCGAAGACGCTTCATCTCAAGTGTCTCAAGTGTTTGAGAGATCTTTGCATTATGTGACACGGTTCAGTTGTTACAAAAATCTAGATGTCGTGAAACAAGTTTGAGATGTGCTGAGCAAACATGCATTGAGCAAGTTCGAGCTTTGTGTGATTGGAAATCTTTTCCCTGACACCACAGAAGAGGCTAAAGTTATGGTTCCATCTCTTAAACATAAGGGTCATGGGTTGGATGATGAAAAGATTGATAAAATGCTTAGTGATCTTGCCTTGATAAGAAAATTTGAGTAAGATACTCTATATGCTCTACCATGTGTACACCATTTGTTGGTGTCAATGATGGATGTGCTTCCACATTGTTGACAAACACCTTAGGAATTTTGGAATTCTTTGAATTTCATGTAAAAAGTTAATCTTTTATTTGGTGTAAAGGAGGATGGAGGACAACGGAGGCTGGAGGAAATCCAGTGACCTCTTACAAGCTGCAAGTGATGAGGCCGCTGTCAGATATTGTGGCAAATAAGGTATTGAGGACCAAATTCCTTAATTTTTGGTTTGTGTTTATTTCAGTTTCTATTTTGTTCGTGTTCTGTTGTTTTGTGATCGGATGCTAAAAATGGATTACTCTGGAGCATAGTTGTTTGCCAATGGTTCTTCATTTTGAATTGATCCTCTGAGTGTCGTGCTTCGAAAAGAAGATGGTTCACTTGTGAATACGTTCACTTGTAACATGAACCATGTGCAATAAGGTCTAAGTGGAAAGATCTAGTCGATAGCATGTTTCTTGATGCAGTTTCTTTCTCAGTATTCATATTTCACATTATGGGCAAAAACAACTTAGTCAAGGGAAACATTTAGTGACGGTGATTTTTTTCCTTTCTTTGTTGAAGATTGGCTAAACGACAATCGACATAGTGGCTACAACTAAGAATATGATTGCTATGATTCTTAGAAGTGAATGTGGAATATTTGTCAGTATTGTTTGTTGTTTTCCTATGTTGTTTGGTTGTTCAATAAAGTGCAGATGGTGCATAGTTTCTGTTTGGGACCTCCAAACTGAAGAGTGTCATGGGGAGTAGAAAAGCACTGAAAGCAGCACATGGTACTCGAAGTTGGGTTCATGGTAATCCTATAAAACCACCGAGGTATCATCCTCTTGGGTTCGTGGTACGCCTGTAAAACCACCAAGGTAAAATCCTCTTGGTTCATGGTAAGCTTGTAAAACCACCGAGGTGAACAGTCAGAAAGTGCTCCTGTCCCTCTAGGTTTATGGTCAACCTTAGAAAAACCATGTGTATCGAGACCATGTAGGCACATGCTCGTGTGAAGACCCTCTTTGCGGTGTTCTCATTAAGGGGGGGACATCCAGTATCAGGAAATGTATGTTTGTATGAACAATGTAATAAGGGGGGGAATGTTAGCATTAGTTTAGTTTACATTGTTGTTTGTTATGTATTTGATGGACAGTTATAACTGTCCTCCCCTCCCACAGGATTTATATTTGAGGGCTCTGCTCATTTGTTACATGCATTGAATGAAAATCATACTTTTCTCTACCATCAAAATTGTTTTCGCTTCATTTATGAATGTCTACAAATAGTTTTTCTTGTTCCCATTGCAATCTTACATTGAAAACTTTGTGAATCACACAAGATCTTATCCTTGTGATAGTTTGGTGGCATTTACAATTTCATTTATCGAATAGCTTTCATTTGATAGTGACATAAAAAAGTTTAAAATCACTTTACTCCTAACATGATGATCAGATTGTATGTTACCCTTTGAGGGTATCTTAGGTGTGATAAAATAGAGGTTGATAATGTTCAATTAAGTTTTAAATTTGAGCCTTCATTTTGGATTCTTAAAGTTTGTGTGAAAACGTGCTGATCTGGGCCTCCATTGAAGCACACCTTCTAGTTAAAGGAACATTTTAGCTGTTATGAAGCATTTTGTTGATTAAGCCTTTCATTTTTGTAAAAGCTCTCAAAGATCTAGCGAATCAAGTTCATTCTACCTCACCTCCCACAAAAAAATCATTTAAAACAACCAATCTTACCCATATTACCCCTGTTTTTCCTGTGTGTGTACAAATGCATAGTTTCTATTACCAAAACATGTAGAAGCAATCATGTTTTCATTGTCTTTAGTATCCTTAATATTTCTTTGAAAATATCTCTATTATCTAGGGTGACAACTCATGAGAGTTAGGTTTTTGTTGTATTGATCATATTTTCTTCAAGGTATTCTTAATAACTTTACAAGGAATGACATCTCCATCTTCTCGCACAAATAGCAGCTACAAAAGGGTCCTCTCACCTTGGTTAAAAGGAAAAACCATAAAAGTAGTGAGGATAGATCAAATCCTCTTAAGGGTGTTACCCATTTCTCCACATCTAAGTGATAAAGATCAAGATGCATTTCTTCCCTAGCTACAAAATGACACACAACATGATCTACTTGTCTCTAAGCTTCCTGTCAAATCTGTGATGTTGCTCAACTTCTGAGGGAGAATCAATTTGGGTACCAACACCGTTTTGGCACCGTTGCGGGACATTGTGATTGCAATTCATATTCAGACCCTAGTAAACATTTCTTATATGCTCTAAGTGCTAGTACATTGTTTCAACATCATCCTGTGTTCAGGCCTGTAAGAAGTGTTCAAAGTTACAAGTGTTGTGTGTAATTTTTCTAGTTTCTACAATTATTGCACTAAGTTTCATTGATAAATCTGGGTAAAGGAAGGTCAGATCATTCCATTTCCAATTTCTAGTGTTGACAAACATTTGACAGATCATATTTTTAGTGCATTTGCACAACTAAGGTGGAAATCCTTAGTGGCGACTCCATGTTGATCTATTTTTTTATAAATACCAGTGTCTTAACCTCTGTCAAGTGATATTTATTACTAATCTTTACAAAGACGGAAGGAAGAAGATATTTCTTGCTTAAGGATCTTGCTAGGACATTATTTCCAAAGCTAGGAAAAACAAAGTTAGAAGGAAGAAGATCCTGGAGAGTTGTTGGAGATCAGTAGTCAAGAAAAGATATCTCCATTGATGAAAGTGTTCACCTATCATTGAAGATTTACATTCAAGTGCTTCTGAATCAGGTAGTCTTTTTGTGGAATTGAATTCTCCATATGGAGAGGGGCCTTCATTTGAATTTGAAAATTTTTCTTCTCATTCTACCCCGTGTTTTCCAAATTTGATAGGGTTTTCCAAGAAACAAAGCCTTTAGGGGATATCCATTTTGAAATTTATACTCCTATGTTTCAAAGACCCCTTGTCCCTTATTAGTTTGATTCTCCTCCAAGGTCACCTCCTCAAAACAACATGGCCCATCCCCCACCTGACCTCCATTTGTTGTAAATACCTTTGGTCCTATAAATTTTAGAGGGATGGTTGGTTATCCAAATGTAGTTCCCCAAGATGTAAGAAATAGACTACCAAAGTTCCAAGGAAATAATGCTATAACTGGTGATCAACACTTAAAGTTTTTTATCAACATGATGGAAGACTTTGAGATTGAATTCGAATATAAATATAGCAAATTGTTTATCCATACTTTGGAAGAAAATGTAAGGGACTAGTATAAATATTTTATAGATAATTCGATTGATTCTTGGATATAAATGAATAATGCATTTAGATTGTAGTATGGTGAAAAAATGGACCCTAGGTTTCTTTTATCAGAGTTTGAAAATATCAAGAAGAATCCTAATGAATCAGTGCATGACTTCAACACTAGATTTAATAAGACATTGAGGATATTTCCTGTAAGTTTAAGGCCATGTGATGAATCATGTCTGATAAAGTATTCAGATGCTTTTGATAAGAAAGTTGCTTACTATTTGAGGGAAAAAAACCCTACCAATTTGAGGCAGGCCTTCACCATGGATCTGCAAATTGAGAACAACATTAAAGCAATTGGAAAACCTCCTAAGAGGGAGGGTGTGAAACTGGTTTACCAGAAAAACCTCAAGCAAGTAAGGTTGTTGATTTGGAGGAAGTTGTGAAAACTTTGGTAGGGGATGTCAAAGAAATCTCATACAAATTAGCCCGGGAAGAGAAAGGAATTGGGCAGAGTTCACAAGGTCAGCACAAGCAACAAGGCCAAGATAGATTTGTAAATCATCCTAGAAATGAGTAGAGATCTGATGACAGAGGCAAGGGACCTATTGGATTTGGAAATAAATAGCCCCAGGCTAGGGAAAATAGAATGGTGCCTGATCCTTTGGCTGCCAAAGTTGTTGTTGTTGAAGAAACATATGTAATTGATTAGTGTGACAGATGTTTCATGCCCCATGCTCCATGTGAAGTAGATCAACAAGTAGAAGAAGAAGTTGATGATGATACTGATGATGATGTTTGCATGATGGGTTGCTCCATGAGCTCACAACAAGGAGAAACTTCAACTGAAGTGATAAGTTCTCGAACTGCTACAAGTTTTTTGGATTGCATCCACCAAGTACCTCTTCTTCCTTTCTTTCATAATTTATAAATAGATATTGTAGAATCTTTTGAAATACCTAATAATGACTTTTAATACTTAAGAGTTTTAATGATAGAGAAGTATGATGGAGGAATCCCATCTGAGGAGGATAGGCAGTTGTTGATCAACATTATTGTTTCCCAAGAAAAGGAGTATAAAACAAGAAGTAAAGTTGTCAAAGGGGAAGGACCTCAGGTAAAGCCAAAAACTCCATTGCTTTCAAATATTCCTAAAGAGGCTCCTAAGAAATATGCATCTGCCAAAGGCCTTTCTATCCCAAACAAAATTCATACTTCTCCTCATGCCCAAATTGTCAAAAATCCCATGCCATCTAATGAGTTTTTCAATCTCCTTCCAATGCTACCTTGCCAAAGTATGTTCCTTATGATATTGCCCAAGTCTTGAGTCAGATCAAGATTTATGTTCTAATTTTTGAGTTTCTTAGGATTCCACGAGCACAAGAAAAGGGCCTTTGAGTATTTAGGGTGAAAGAAGAGAAGACTACCATAGGAAGAAATGTAAACATTTTGGAGACTCCTCCAATCATTGAAGGTCTAGAAATACCACCGGCATTGGATGAACTAGGTGAACCACCTAATTTTTATTTGGGAACATCCTTGGTGGAGTCTCACTAAATGTAGATCCATTCTTCACTACTCTAACCATTAAGGACATATTGCTACACAACTGTATGTTTGATTATGCAATGTTATGCCTCTGGAAGTCATGAATCAACTAGATATCAAAGTAACAACAACATATGGGAAGTGCATTGCCATGGATTGCAGGGAAGTGCCGGTGGTGGGATGTGTGAAAGGTTTTTGGTACAACTTACAACTTATCCGGTAAGAACTTGAAACTTGATGTTGTTATTATTGATTTCCCAACCAAGTGGGGTATGTTGTTGTCTAGAAAATGGGTTGTAAGTGTTGGTAGGCGTGTTCAAATGGATATGTCCTATGCCTCCATCCCAATTGAGGGCATCCTTGTAAGGTTGCATGGATAAAATAATATGTTGCACCTTATTGAAGATCCCAACAATGCATCGTATGCAAAGTGTTGTACACAAGTGTTGATGTTGATAACTTCGTTGGATTTTTGATGGTAAAGAGTGCAAGTGTCTTGAATAGGAAGGCTCTCCTTGGACTTTATTGTTTGATGGAGCTTGTTCCAAGTTTGGAAATGGTGTTGGTGTTGTTTTGATTTCTCCAGGACAGGAAGATTTTGTTTTTTTCTTTGAAACTCAACTTTGAGTTCACTAACAACATTGTTGAATACAAAGCACTGTTATTAGGTTTGAGAATTTCTTGGAAATATGGTGTTAAGGACATCATTGTCAAAGGAGATTCAAAACTAATTGTCAAGCAAGTTAGAAAACGTTATGCTACTAAAAATTAGTGAATGAAACAATATAAGCATGTACGTTGGGATCTTATTGAGATGTTTGATTACTTTAAAATTGTGCATCATGATAAGAAGTTCAATGTTATGGTAGAAAATATTACAGTATTGGGATCTCGGTTTGATAATTGTGTAATGTCCCCATATTGTGAATATGATGTTGAAGTGTTAACAAGGCCATCTTTCCCTGACAACATTAAACATTGGCAAATTTTTTATGATGATGCTCAGGTCAAAAGATTTCTATAGAACAAAGGGGAGTTTTTTTATCAATGTATTGATTGGGAGCCAATGGTGTGTGCAAGAGGGTAAAGAAACCTTGTTTGGCAAAGACATCATCCAACTGAAAATTAATACCATTCCTACAGGTTTGGTTTCTCTTGAATCAAACTTTGATAATGTTTATTGTATTATTAACAGACATATAGCATCCTTAAGGGATGTTGAGGAGCATGACCTTGGTACAAAGGAGAAACCAAGGAAAATCTAGTTAGGAAGAAATCTCAACAAGGAAGAGAAGTAGTCCTCTATTCAATTGCTGAAAAAATATTAAAATTACCTAGCTTGGTCTTATTTTGAACTCAAGGCATTTAGAGAGGATCTGTTTCAACATGAAATTCCTTTGGAATCTAATGTAAATCCATTCAGGAAGAAACAGAGGCTGATCAATCCACTCGTATCTCGTAAAATGAAAGAAGAACTGAAGAAACTGAGGGATGAAGGGATTATTTAGCCCACAAGGTATTCTTCTTGGGTTACAAACTTAGTGCCAGTTAGAAAAAGAATGGTGATATCAAGCTATGCGTGGATTTTAGAAATCTAAACAGAGCATCAATGAAGGATAATTATCCTTTACCAAACATGGAAAACATGTTGCAATTAGTGACTGGTTCTAAGCTACTTTCTACCTTGGATGGTTTCTCTGGCTATAATCAAGTTGTTTTGAAGGAATCAGAAAGAATTAATATAGCCTTTACCACTCATTGGGAAACTTATTTCTATGTTAGAATGCCCTTTGGTTTGATGAATCTTTGGAGCAACCTTGCAAAGAGAAATGGATGTTGTTTTTGTTGGTTACATTAATGATTTTATTGTTGTTTACCAAGATGATGCGATTGTGTTTTCTAGAAAGAGAAGTGATCACGTACTGACACTGGGAAAAATGTTGACAAGGTGTAGAGAGTATGGCATTTCACTCAATCCAAAGAAGTTCCATTTCGGAGTGTGAAGGAAAATTTGCTTGGTTAATTGTATCAAAAGAGGGGTAATGATAGATCCACGAAGGGTAGAGGCCATTAGAAAGGTCCCAATTCCAAGAACCAAGAAGGGAATTCAGTCCTTCTTTGGGAAAATAAACTTTATGAAAAGTTTCATATCAAACTTTTCCTAGTTGACCATTCCAATTACTTGCATGCTAAAGAAGGACCAAGTTATCAAATGGGAAGAGGATGCCATTCAAGATTTCAATGGGATCAAAGAAGCATTAAAGCATGCCCCTGTTTTAGCAACTCTAAATTATAAGAAGCCTTTTCAAATGTTTTCTTTTGCTTCAAAGAACACTATTGCATCTGTCTTATTGCAGAAGGATGATGAAGAGGATGAGAGGCCAATTACCTTTTTAGTAAGGTATTGCAAGGGGATGAGTTGAAGTACACCATTATGGAGAAGCAAGCATTTGCCTTGGTAAAAGCAACAAAGGTTTTCAGACCTTATATTTTGAGCTCTAAAGTTGTTGCTTATGTTCCCCACACCATGGTGAAAGACATCTTAACAGAGATGGAGGTATGAAGAAAAAAATGCATATGGGTGAACAAGTTACGGGAATATGACATGGATATCCAAACCATGAAGTTGGTAAGAGGTTTTGGATTAGCTAAGCTTATGGCTGAGAGCAACTTGCAAACTATTGTGGTGAATGAAGTAGAAGAAGGATGGATGGATGTCCTTGAAAATTTGATGAGTTCTGAATGGTACAAAGATATAATTTTTTATCTCAGACATTTATATTGCCCTAAGTATTTGAGTAAAAATAAAAAAAGAGCTCTTAATTTGGCTTCCCAGAAATATGTTATTACTGATTTTGGGTTATCTTAGAAGAACCACGAGGGAGTTCTCTTAAGGAGCATTATCGAAGATGAAGCCCCTAAGATAATTGTTGATCTCCATGGAGGAATTTGTGGGGGGAATTTTATTGGAAGAGTTACAACACACAATATCTTTAGGGCTGATTATTGGTGGCCAAATCTCTTCAAGGATACAACTTTGTTGGTTAGAAGATGTGAGAGTTGACAACCTTTTTCGGAAGATTGAAAGCTTTGGGCTCCTTTCCTTTTCTGACTGTATCAATTGAAGCCCGTCGATCAATGGAAAATGGATTTCATTGGTGATATTTCATACCCTTCAAGTCTTTGGCTGTAAGTGGATTCTTGTAGCCACCTTGATTACTTCACTAAGTGGGTGGAGGAAATCCCCACCAAGAGATCAACACACAAAATTTTCATGGACTTCATGCTGAACCATATCATTTGCGAGGTTTAGAGTGCCGTTAAAATTTGTTCGATAATGCCATGAGCTTCGAGAGATAAACATTTGATAGCAATGTGCAAAGAGTATGGGATCAATTTGACATATGCTTCTAACTATAATCCCCAAGGAAATGGAAAAGTTCATTCTAGTAATAAAAACTTGCTGAAGATTATTAGAAGAACCTTTGATCTAAACAGAAGGAAACGGGGCGAGCAGTTGAAGTTTGCTGTTTGGACTGATCAAATTACTGTTAAAAGAGATACTGGAAAAAGTTCATTTGAATTGGTGTATGGAACTCAAGCTCTGCTGCCCCTGTGTATGCAATTATCATCATATCAGTTAATTCAACAACTGGAAGATCAAGATCTTATTCCATATGATTCTCGCATTAACCAAATTGTTGAACTTGATGAAGAAAGGAGGGCATCCCACCAAAGGCATGTAAAGTTCAAAGAAAAATTGAAGAATTTATTTGACAAGAAGGTCACTCCAAGAGCTTTCAACATTGGAGATCTTGTGTTGTTATGGGATAGCAGACATGAAGATAAGGGCAAGCATGGTAAATTTGATGCATTATGGATGGGCCCTTACTCCATTGACATTCGAATTGGTGAACATACCTTCTTCTTGAAAGACTTGGATGGGGAATTGCTCGAATTTCCTATTAATGGTAGGCATTTGAAACATTTCCTTGATTGATTCCCAGAATCAAGGTGAGCATCATTTGTATAGTGTATAGTTTGTTGGTTTCTTTCTATCTTTTGTGTTTTTGCTCATTTTGGTCCTTGGTGACCTAGTTTTGTTGGTTTTTGTTTCTTTTTTAGGATATGGTTCTCATTTTCTACTCTATAAACTAACTCCTTTTCCCAATGGATTTTTTTCTTGGTCTGTTATTTGGTTCTTATGGCACTCACAGGGAGTTCCAATCCTTGAGAGCTGATGTTGGTGCTCAAATAAGTATTGCCTCGTTTGTCATTGAAATCCCTCGCTTCCGGCCTCTATCACCTTTTTGTATCCCCCGTGTTGGTGCTTAAAAGAGTCTATCCTCCATTTGGTTTCCATAATAAGTCCCTTCCAGGTCGAGGATAACTTATAGATCCAGAATTTTTTTCATTTCTCTATCCATCTGAAGGAGTCTATAAATTGGGTGTAAAACCGGGTTGTTCCTTTCCTTCCGTTTT
The DNA here is from genome assembly GCA_018340775.1 of Taxus wallichiana var. yunnanensis. Lineage (NCBI taxonomy): Eukaryota > Viridiplantae > Streptophyta > Pinopsida > Cupressales > Taxaceae > Taxus > Taxus wallichiana. The sequence continues at coordinate 85,909,571 of CM031242.1, read as the reverse complement.
TTCATAGTCGTGTGTTGTTGTCCCTGTCATTTTTTGTCCCAAATACCTGAAGAAACGTGAATGGATGTAGCTTGGAGGATCATGTTTGAACCTTATAACATTTCCAAATTCTCTATCCTTGAAGAAAAATTCATCTCCGAGATTAAATGGTGGTTTTCTTGCATTTTTACCATTTGACAGTGAGTTTTCCCCATCAAATTTTCATCTCGCATCTGCGGAAACATGGACCTCTTTCATTTTATGTGGCTTGGCTAGCAGTACTCAAAAAAATCTATGGCTCGCTTCAACAAAAAAATTTCCACATGGAGGAACGACATTAGTTTGAAAATTCACCTTTTGGTTTGGCTTTAGAGTTGCACCGAGGGGGACACGTGGAGGATTCCACTGCTTTTCCTAGTCATAGACAAATTCTTCATGTAGCTAGTATAGTTTTGGTAGGCCATGGACACGTGGTGAACCCACACTTGTTCGTGGTCTCTTCTCTTGGGCACCATCTTGAAGTTGCACCATAAGGACATGTGGAGGATTCTGGACTTTCACTTAGACGTTTTAAGAAACTTTCTAAAGGTCTTGGGACACGTGGAGGGACCTTGCATGTTTAAGGACTAGCCCTTGAGTTTTATTTTGAAGAAGCGTCAGGAGGAAACTTGAGGCTTCGCTCACTCGCCCTTTGCTCAAACTTTTCAATAGCCAAAGGAGATTGCCTCGGACCCTAAACACATGGCACCTTTCTCGAACCTTCAAATTTTTAACATGATTCTATCGAATTATGACACATGTTGAGCCCACGCTTGTTTGGGGTCTCTACTTTTAGGATCATCTCAAGATGTGCCATTGAGACATGTGGCAGTTTGAAATGTCAAAAGGCAAGGAGGCAGGCCATCGGAGGCAACTTGGATTTTTTTCCTCTTATTGTCAAAAAGATTAAAGTCATCAAAATGACCCATAAGCCCGATAGAGAATAGTCAAAATTTTATTTGAAAATTCGACAGAAGAGGTGCGAACTTTGGGGGAAAATTTTCCTTTTGTGAAAAAATGGGTTAAAGTGTAAAAAGGAAGCACGCTTCTGCTGGGACCCACATTGGGACATGTGTTAAGCCAATTTCTCAAAGGCAGAGGGGCGGAGCAAAATGAGAAATTTTGCATTTTTCCCAAAATTTGTAAAAGGTAAAAATGAACCCCTAGGCCCATTTTAACTTGGATCTCCCATGTGGATGGTCCAAATTCAAAAGCAAACTTGACGGAAAGCGAGCCTTTATATTTGATTTTCCACCATTTTTTGCTCCAAATCTCCTAGAGAAGCGATTTCTTGATGTCTCCTACACGCCAAAAGAAGAGGAGAATTAATTTGATATCTTGATTTGGTGGGGAAGATCTGAAAACGTCTTTTACCATTAAGATTTGATCTGACTATCGGATTCAATCTGTTTTTCCAATATTTCCTTCCTTGGCATGTAAAAACTAGATTTGACATATTAGAGGAGGAAGTAGTTGACACGTGAGATGAAGAGTGATTTACCAGATGAAATAATTGAATGCTGGAAATATTTGAAGAGATTTTCCCCGAGTACCTAACAATTTTTTAGAAATCGAACTGGGAATCACGATCAAAATCCTAAAAATCAATGGTCTTTGTGAATGTTTTTGTTTTGGGGGAAAAACTCTGTTGTAGATTAAATGTTATAAATTTCATGAATTTTTCATGCAAATGGTTGAAGTGTTAGAGGTCGGGAGTTAATTCCTAAGAGAAAAGTTTGACAGAGCCCATCTTTCTGAGAAACTTGTTTATTTCTTTTGTGTTAAATTTGATCATGTCAAGGTGGTTGCAAGTGTACAACCATTGAAAAGCTCTGAGATTGTTCTAGAAACTTTCCCTTGCTAATGAATTTAATCAAATTTGAGTTAATCTATGTTGATTTAGGTCCAAATTGTGTCTGCTTCATTTCTGAATGTCTACAAATAGTTTTTCTTGTTCCCATTGCAATCTTACATTGAAATCTTTATGAATCACACAAGATCTTATCCTTGTGATAGTTTGGTGGAATTTGTAATTTCATTTATCATAAGATCTTTCATTTGATAGTGAAATAAACAAATTTAAAATCACTTTACTCCTAGCATAATGATAAGATTATATGTTAGCGTTTGACCGTATCTTAGGTGTGATAAAATAGATGTTGATAATGTTAAATTAAGATTTTCAATTTCAGCCTTCATTTTGGATTCTTAAAGTTTGTGTGAAAACGTGATGATCTTGTCCTAAAGAGAAAGAGGAGGTTACACGAAATCTCGGTTCAAGAAGAACAAAGACATCAATAAGGAAGATCCGAAAGGTAAGTGAGATATGCAACCAAATGGAAGTGGACCTTCAACGTTAAATCCTTCATGGAAATAGATAAATAAACCATTGGAGATCAAATATCGTATTATAGAAGGCCTAATAAATGGTCCCGAAGAAGAAGCACTCAAGTAGGTTAGGAGAAGGAAAACAATATGGTTGTGGAATGACCTAGAAAAAGATAAAGAGGTTGTGGTTTTCAAAGATTTTCGGGATGAAATTATTGTAGGAACATTTTAGTTGTTATGAAACATTCTTTTGATTAAGCCTTCCATTTTTTTGTAAAAACTCTAGAAGATCTGGTGAGTCAAGTTCATTCTACCTCACCTCCCACAAAAAAATCATTTAAAAAACCGATCTTACCCATATTACCCCTGTTTTTCCCGTTGTGTAAAAATGCATAATTTCTATTACCAAAACATGCAAAAGCAATCAGGTTTTCATTGTCTTTATTATCCTAAACCTTTCTTAGAAAATATATCCATTATCTAGGGTGATAACTTGTGAGAGTTATGTTATTGTTATATTGAGAATGTTTTCTTGAAGGTCTTTTTAATAAATTTACAAGGAAGGACATCTCCATATCCACCAAAAACAACAGGCTACAAAAGGGTCCTCTCACCTTGGTTGAAAGGAACAACCATAAAGTAGTGAGGATAGATCAAATCCTCTTGAGGGTGTTATCCATTTCTCCACATCTGAGTGATAAAGAGCAAGGTGCATTTCTTCCCCAACTACAAAATGACACACAACATGATTTGCTTGTCTCTAAGCTTCCTCTAAAATCTGTGATGTTTCTCAGCTTCTGAGGGAGAATAAATTTGGGTACCAACAATTCTACCAAACTATTCATCAACCTAATTATTTGACTCACACAAAATAATACTTACATGAAGAACAAAAATATGCCATTTTCCTTGCATGAACAATCCATAAACATGCATTGGAACTTCTAAAATAATGCAACACAATAGATCTCATTAGTGTATAATAATCTTCATATTCTGCAAAGCTAGCTTCTTCTACCAAACAAAAAAATCTACAAACTATACACTTACACTCATTACTCCGGAACTATAGTTGACTTACATCATTTCACGATAGATGTTGCATCGATCTAGTTTACACCACATTTTTATTTTAACTCTTCTTTTGCTATGAGATATTTTAGCACATGTTCCTACACCATTAAATTCTCTCCTTTTCCATACCTTATCTCAGTGAAATTCGAAATATGTTAAACACCACTCATCTTATGCATCCTTCCCAGCTAATAGAACATTCATGAATTCTTATGTTACTCAAATTACCATAGAATATCCCAAAGAAACCTTGTATGACCTTTGTAAAATGTGCACAATCATCACTAATATATAAACTATACTCCTCAATATATTTTATGTCTTCCTCCGTGTTTTTAAGAGTACGATTGAAATATATATATACATGAATATAGAAACTTAAATAGAGGTGTAGTACTATAATTGGAATTCATTTTGTGGTGTTAGCATATAGTTCTTTGCAAAATAAAAAGCGACGCAATGGTACCAAGAGAAAATATAATCTTATATAACTTTAATTTCTCATCAAACCATTGTACTCTATGTGTATTCCTTGCATAATCATACATTATCTTTTCTTTAAATATATTCATAAAATTTGATACTCTTATTTATTTACTCAATAATTCACACCTCTTGGCTTCTTTACAATCTTTTCAAATATATTGCACCGAATTCTATTTACCAATAATAACTAGTTCATTTCCAATTACATGTGTATTATTTATTTGTATACCCTTTTCGCAAACATTGCAAACCACCACAACTATCATAGGTTTTTCCCAAACTTGATTTCTTATGAAAAATGACAATCTCTTGTACACATAACACTTGAGACGAAATCCCTTGTCGATTTAGGTGTAAATTGATCATATATTCATGTAAAATATTGTAAGTATGTAAAATAACATATATATGATAGAAAATATCATAATGCATAGCAAATTGATATTTACCATACAAAGCAATTATTTTGTCAGCAATTTATTTTAACATAAAAAACAAGACTAGATCCAGTTACTTATCCTAAAAACCAAACTTCTATTTACACAGTTCTGTGTTAATGTGGTCCTTGAAACCTCTTTACCTAGAAGCATCGAGATCAAGACACCATGGGGAATTCATACCTAGAAGATTGACTACGAGTTTGCACCGTTTATGTGTTTTTCATGCTTCAAAGTAAAGCACAATATTGAATCTTGTTCTAAAGAGAAAGAGGAGGTTACACAAAAGCTTAGTTCAAGAAGAACAAAGGCATCAATAAGGAAGATCTGAAAGGTAAGGGATTTATGCAACCAAATGGAAGTGGACCCTCAAAGGTAAATCCTTCATGGAAATAGATAAATAAACCATTAGAGATCAAATATCGTACTCTAGAAGGCCCAATAAATGGTCACGAAGAAGAAGCACTTGAAGTAGGTCGGAGAAGGACAACAATATGGTTGTGGAACATGACCTAGAAAATGATGAAGAGGTGGTGGTTTTCAAATGTTATCGGACGAAATTATTGTAGGAATATTTTAGTTGTTATGAAGAATTATATTGATTAAGCCTTCCATTTTTGTAAAAGCTCTCAAAGATCCGCGAATCAAGTTTATTCGCCTCACCTCCCACAAAAAAATCATTTAAAACAACACATCTTACCCATATTTAGCCTATTTTTCCTGTGTGTGTATAAATACATAATTTCTATTACATAAAAATGCAAAAGCAATCAGTTTTCATTGTCTTTATTAGCCTGAACCTTTCTTAGAAAATATCTCCATTATCTAGGGTGATAACTTGTGAGAGTTATGTTTTTGTTCTATTGATCATATTTTCTTCAAGGTACTTTTAATAACTTTATAAGGAAGGACATCTCCATCTCTACCACAAACAAAAGGCTACAAAAGGGTCCTCTCACCTGGTTAAAAGGACCAACCATAAAGTAGTGAGTATAAATCAAATCCTCTTGATGGTGTTATCCATTTGTCCACATCTGACTGATAAAGAGCAAGCTACATTTCTTCCCCAGCTACAAAATGACACACAACATGATTTGCTTGTCTCTAAGCTTCCTGTGAAATCTGTGATGTTGCTCAGCTTCTAAGGGAGAATCGATTTGGGTACCAACAGTTCTACCACACTATTCATCAACCTAATTTTTGACTCACACAAAATAATACTTACGTGAAGAACAAAAAATATGCCATTTGCCTTGCATGAACAATACATGAACATGCATTGGAACTTCTAAAATAATGCAACACAATAGATATCATTAGTGTATAATAATCTTCATATTCGTAAAGCTAGCTTCTTCTACAAACAAAAAAATCTACAAACCGTAGACTTACCCTCATTACTGGACCTATAGTTGAGTTACATCGTTTCATGATAGATGTTGCATCGATCTAGTTTACACCACATTTTTATTTTAACTCTTCTTTTGCTATGAGATATTTTAGCACATGTTCCTACACCATTCATTCTCTCCTTTTCCATACCTCATCTCAATGAAATTCTAAATATGTTAAACACCACTCATCTTATGCATCATTCCCACTAATAGAAGATTCATGAATTCTTATGTTACTCAAATTACCATAGAATATCCCAAAGAAACCTTGTATGACCTTTTAAAATGTGCACAAACATCACTAATATATAAATTATACTCCCTCAATATATTTTATGTCTACCTCCGTGTTTTCAAGAGTACGAGTGAAATATATATATACATGAATATAGAAACTTAAATAGAGGTGTAGTACTATAATTGGAATTCATTTTGTGGTGTTAGCATATAGTTCTTTATAAAAATAAAAAAATGACACAATGGTACCAAGAGAAAATATAATCTTACATAACTTGAATCGCTCATCAAACCATTGTACTCTATGTGTATTCCTTTCATAATCATACATTAAATTTTCTTTAAATATATTCATAAAATTTGATACGCTTATTTATTTACTCAATAATTCACACCTCTTGGCTTCTTTAAAATCTTTTCAAATATATTGCATCGAATTCTATTTACCAATAATAACTAGTTCATTTCAATTACATGTGTATTTTTATTTATATACCATTTGCAAACATCGAAACCACCATAACTATCATAGGTTTTATCCAAACTTGATTTCTTATGAAAATGACAATCTCTTGTACACATAACACTTGAGATGATATCCCTTGTCGATTTAGGTGTAAATTGATCATACATTCATGTAAAATATTCTAAGTATGTAAAATAACACATATATGCTAGAAAATATCATAATGCGTAGCAAATTGATATTTACCATACAAAGCAATTATTTTGTCGGTGATTTATTTTAACATAACAAACAAGACTAGATCTAGTTACTTATCCTAAAAACCAAACTTCTATTTACACATTTCGTGTTAATGTGGTCCTTGAAACCTATTTACCTAGAAGCATCGAGATCAAGACACGATGGGGAGTTCATACCTAGAAGATTGACTACGAGTTTGCACCGTTTATGTGTTTTTCATGATTCAAAGTAAAGCACAATATTAAATCTTGTCCTAACGAGAAAGAGGAGGTTACATAGAAAGCTTAGTTTAAGAAGAACAAAGGCATCAATAAAGAATATCCGAAAGGTAAGTGAGTTATACAACCAAATTGAAGTGGACCTTCAAAGTGAAATCCTTCATGGAAACAGATAAATAAACCATTAGAGATCAAATATCGTACTCTAGAAGGCCCAATAAATGGTCACGAAGAAGAAGCACTTGAAGTAGGTCGGGAGAAGGACAACAATATGGTTGTGGAACATGACCTAGAAAATGATGAAGAGGTGGTGGTTTTCAAAGATTATCGGGATGAAAGTATTGTAGGAATATTTTAGCTGTTATGAAGAATTATATTGATTAAGCCTTCCATTTCTTGTAAAAGCTCTCAAAGATCTAGCGAATCAAGTTCATTCGCCTCACCTCCCACAAAATATCATTTAAAACAACACATCTTACCCATATTACCCCTGCTTTTTCATGTGTGTGTATAAATACATAATTTCTATTACATAAAAATGTAAAAGCAATCGTGTTTTCATTGTCTTTATTAGCCTGAACCTTTTTTAGAAAATATCTCCATTATCTAGGGTAATAACTTGTTAGAGTTATGTTTTTGTTCTATTGATCATATTTTCTTCAAGGTCTTTTTAATAACTTTACAAGGAAGGAAATCTCCATCTCCACCACAAACAAAAGGCTACAAAAGGGTCCTCTCACCTTGGTTAAAAGGAACAACCATAAAGTAGTGAGGATAGATCAAATCCTCTTGAGGGTGTTATCCATTTCTCCACATCTGAGTGATAAAGAGCAAGCTGCATTTCTTCCCCAAACTACAAAATGACACACAACATGATCTCGCTTGTATCTAAGCTTCCCGTGAACTGTGATGTTGCTCACTTCCGAGGGAGAATCGATTTAGGTACCAATAGTTCTACCACACTATTAATCAACCTAATTTTTAGACTCACACAAAATAATACTTACATGAAGAACAAAAATATGCCATTTTCCTTGCATGAACAATCCATGAACATGCATTGGAACTTCTAAAATAATGCAACACAATAGATCTCATTAGTGTATAATAATCTTTATATTTTGTAAAGCTAGCTTCTTCTACCAAACAAAAAAATATACAAAATATAGACTTACCCTCATTACCTGGACCTATAGTTGAGTTACATCGTTTCACGATAGATGTTGCATCGATATAGTTTACACCACATTTTTATTTTAACTCTTCTTTTTCTATGAGATATTTTAGCACATGTTCCTACACCATTCATTCTCTCCTTTTCCATACCTTATCTCATTGAAATTCTAAATATGTTAAACACCACTCATCTTATGCATCCTTCCCACTAATAGAACATTCATGAATTCTTATGTTACTCAAATTACCATAGAATATCTCAAAGAAACCTTGTATGACCTTCGTAAAATGTGCACAATCATCACTAATATATGAATTATACTCCTCAATATATTTTATGTTTGCTCTCTGTGTTTTCAAGAGTATGAGTGAAATATATATATACATGAATATAGAAACTTAAATAGAGGTGTAGTACTATAATTGGAATTCATTTTGTGGTGTTAGCATATAGTTCTTTGCAAAATAAAAACTCGACGCAATGGTACCAAGAGAAAATATAATCTTAAATAACTTGAATCGCTCATCAAACCATTTTACTCTATGTGTATTCCTCGCATAATCATACATTATCTTTTCTTTAAATATATTCATAAAATTTGATACGCTTATTTATTTACTCAATAATTCACACCTCTTGGCTTCTTTACATTCTTTTCAAATATATTGCACCGAATTCTATTTACCAATAATAACTAGTTCATTTGCAATTACATGTGTATTTTTTATTTGTATACCATTTTGCAAACATTGCAAACCACCACAACTATCATAGGTTTTGTCCAAACTTGATTTCTTATGAAAACGACAATCTCTTGTACACATAACACTTGAGACGAAATCCCTTGTCGATTTAGGTGTAAATTGATCATATATTCATGTAAAATATTGTAAGTATGTAAAATAACATATATATGATAGAAAATATCATAATGCATAGCAAATTGATATTTACCATACAAAGCAATTATTTTGTCAGCAATTTATTTTAACATAAAAACAAGACTAGATCCGCTTACTTATCCTAAAAACCAAACTTCTATTTACACAGTTCGTGTTAATGTGGTCCTTGAAACCTCTTTACCTAGAAGCATTGAGATCAAGGCACCATGGGGAGTTCATACCTAGAAGATTGACTATGAGTTTGCACTGTTTATGTGTTTCTCATGTTTCAAAGTAAAGCACAATATTAAATCTTGTCCTAAAGAGAAAGAGGAGTTTACATGTAAATCTCGATGACAAGAAGAACAAAGGCATCAATAAGGAATATCTAAAAGGTAAGGGAGTTATGAAACCAAATGGAAGTGGACCTTCAATGGTAAATCCTTCATGGAAACATATAAATAAACCATTAGAGATCAAGGATCGTACTCAGAAGGCCCAATAAATGGTCCCAAGAAGAAGCACTCAAGTAGGTCAGAGAAGGAAAAAAATATGGTTTTGGAACATGACCTAGAAAAGGATGAAGAGGAGGTGGTTTTCAAAGATTGTTAGGATGAAAGTATTGTAGGATCCATACTCCCAGATACTATGGATGCAAGTTTTTTTCCCAAAGAATAGTGGAATCACTACTAGTAAGCAATATATTCAAGATCCTCGACGTTAACTGGAGGGCATTCCTACGGTTGAGGAGGATCTCCAATGTCCTAGTGTGACTTCTACAAATGATGTACATGAAACACCAGTTTAAGACACTGTGGTTAAAGAAATGGAAAAGAAATTCTAATTGAGGTATGTTACGAGTTGTACAAGTCACTTAGACGACTAGCATATTGTCTCCAAAACAAAAACTAACACCGAGAACCATATCAAATGTAGATGTTGGAGACAATAAAGCATCTCCAAGAAGACCATCCGAAAAGGAAAATATGGAGAGAGATACAAAGAAGGATATTATGGAGGGGTGTCAAAAACCATTATTGGTAGGTCCAAAATCCTCCCATTCTAAATGATTTTATTATCTTAGAATATAGGGGGCCTATATCGTCCCTATAAGCATAGGAATTTTTTGGACTTCAAAATGAAAATGAAGGAAAACTGGATGTAATAATGCTTCAAGAGACTAAGATGAACCGGGAAAATATGAAAGACTTTAAGGTTTTCTTTTGGAAAGAACTGGATTCCATCAATCCTTAGCTAGGGCTTATAGGGGTATTTTGTGCATGTATAATAAGAATATTTATTAATGCTTCCCCCTCATTAATATTCAAGTATCATATATCTATTTTTTTACCGAAAATAGTTCCAAAAAATAGTTTATTCTCTCTAATATATATGCGCCTAATACCACTACTGGTATAAGGATGCTCTAAGATGAGTTGACCACCTTCGAGAAGGATGTTTACTGATTTAAAATGTATTATAGGAGGATAATTTAATACACCTCTCATACCCTCGAAGAGAAAGGAGGAGTTAATGTTTATACCGAGAGTATGGAGGACTTGGAAAATTTCTGTGTGGAACGATTTGATGGATCTGAACCTCAATGGTACAAAATACACCTAGTTTAATATGAGAGAAGGGGAAAGTCTGATTCAAATCAGACTGGACCATTTCTTGTGAATATTCATTAGATTAAGAAGCAATAATATACCCTCTGCTCTATATCTCACATTGGATTGGATCAAAATCCATCGATTCTTAAATTATATGTGAGCGAGAAACCCATAGGAAGACGCTTCAGGATCGAAAAAGTAGGACCACTCATCCAAAGCTGGAAATGAGGATAGAAGAATGGTGAATCTTAGAATTCAATGTTAATAATATGTTTAATGTGGCAACCAAACTCAAAAATATTAAGGTTAATCTTAAAAATTAGAACAAGAAATTTTTGGAAACATTTTTCTCCAAAAAAGAAAAATTACTAAAGATCTTTGAGCTATAGAAGAAGTTATGGAACAAAGAGGATGGAGGATGGAGGAAAAATTTAGGAGAAAATATCTAATTTTTGAATATCATAATATACTAAACACGTAAGAGATATATTGGAAGCAACAATCTAGAATTACTTGACTCAAAGAAGGTGACCATAACACCAAGTTCTTCCATATCTCCACCACCATTAAATCTAAAAAAGGAAGAATTCCGTAAATTAAGAAAGATAATGGTGACATGGATATGAAGGATAAGAATATATCTACTACCATTGTCTCTTTATTTCCGAACTTGTTTTTCAAGATCTCCTTTTAGATGAGATTTCTAGAGTTGAGATTCTTAATCTTTTTGAATCGGTAAATTTTCAAGTTGAGAACAATGAACTCATAGTCATTCCTTCTAAGGAAGAGATAAAATCTATTCTAGACTCTATAGAAGGTGAAAAAATCCATGGGTAGGATGGATTCATTTCCTTCTTTTTCAAATGTATTGGGATATTGTTAAGAAAGAAGTGGTTTCAATGGTTCAATAATTTTTTCGACTGTGCTACCTACTTAAATAAATCAACAACAACTTTATAGCTCTCATACCTTAAAATCATGAGCTAAGGACCTTGAGGACTTTATACCTATTAGTTTATGCAATACTATGTATAAGCTCATCTAAAAAAATTGCCTTCGATTAAGGGATACTCTAAGTAACTTTATATCCCCAAGTCAAGGATCCTTACAACGTGGAAGAAAAATTATGGACAACTTAATAATTATACATGAGACGATACACTTTATGGAATTCTCGTAGTAGGGAGGATATGATTGTGAAGCTGGACATACAAAAATCCCGACAAGATATCCTCAGATTTATTGTACTCCCTTCGATTGGGATACCATCCCCACTTCATCAATATGATATAAGATTGCACTAAAGACCCGAGATTCTCTATTATAATTAATGGAAAAACTAATGGTTTCTTCAAATCTGAAAGGGGGTTGAGGCAAGGAGATCCCCTATCACCTTTCTTATATATAATAGTTACTTAAACCTTGAGCAGGTTATGTTCTAGGGCTCAAAGTGATGGTATTATGGAAGGTATTAAAATGGCGCATGGAGATGAGAATCAATGTCTGATGTAGTTTGTGGATGACACGGTTTTGCTTGGTCAAGCTTCGTTTAAGAGGCTTGGGCCCTTAAAATCATCACTAAACAATCTAAAAACATTATAGGAAGAGGATAAACTTTAGAAAGAGTTCATGTTTCTTCATTAATGTGGGGGAGGAGTAAGCCGAAAAAGATTTCTAACATTCTAGAGTGTAACATCAAGACCCTCCCCGATACATACCTTGGAATGCCTCTTTGTGGGAAAAAGTTATAGGAAGGAGGATGGAATAAACTAATAGAAATATTTCATAAAAACTTGCCTCTTGGAAAGGCTCATTACTTTCACAAACTGGAAAACTCAACTTCTTCAAATATTCTTATAGGGTATTGTTGTTTTCATTATTTCCATCTTTACCTTACCAATTATAGTCAAGAAATCTATAGAAGGAATACAAAAATGGTTTGTATGGACTAGATCAGAGGAAAAGAATAGAATTCCTTTAGTTGCTTGGGATAAGGTCACTCAACCTAAGGATAGGGGTTGTCTTGCATTAATAAATATACAACTTTTGAATTAAAAAAATAGCTAAGGTTGGCTAGAGATTACACAAATAGGAGGGATCCTAGGTCAAAATTTTGAAAGTGAAATATTTTCGGCCCTTTGGTGTTACTCGCTCTCGCCTTTGGTTTGGAGATTCTTATAGGTTCTATTTTCTCGTAATAACCTTTGCCAAACTAGAAGGTTGTTGATAAAAGGTTCAAATGGAATATTGATAATGGAACTAAGATAAAATTTTTGGAGGACCCATGGATCAAGGACATAGCCCGAAAATGGTTGAGCTATGGAGTGAGCTTTGGTCTTTTTGAACCAGAACAAGGAGAATTGGTTTGTAACTATTGGAAAGAAGAGAGGAAGTTGATCTCCTCCTCCCTCCCCCAGTACCTTGAGGATATTTTAACCTTTCATGACTTAAATAAGAGCCTTAAATATTACCATATTCCCATTATAGAGCTCAGGATGAGCTGATTTGGAGAACCATGGACATAGGGGAGTATGGAGTTAAATATGGTTATTTGTTAAATTTTGAGCAAATTGAACCTAATACTCTCTGGAGATAGGTCTGGAATAAGAATCTTATTCCTAAAATCAATATATTCTTTTAGGAAGTTTTCGAAGGAAAGATTCTTACTATGGATAGGCTAAGAAAAAAAAGAATGATCATCATTAATAGATGTGGCATGTGCAAATGTAATGAAGAGTCAATTCATCATCTCTTCCTCGAATGCTCATTTTCCTCTCATGTCTTCTCTGTTGTCCTTAGTTTTTTTAAGTTACACATGGTCCTTCCCAGTCATGTGGCTCTCCTTCCTAATTAATGAAGCTTCAATTTTCATAATGGTCTAGTGAAGGAAATCATGAAATTTCCTACCCTCACATGTTATGGGGGCTATGGCTGGAATAAAATAATAGGATTTTTAGGAAAAAGTTACCAGCCTGGAGAAGGTTATCAAAAAGGTGAGACACTCCCTTATAGATAATTCTCAAATTTTAAATCCCAAATACTCCACAAAGTACCCGAATTTGGAAAAAAAAACATTCTTAGTAAAGATGGACATCATTCCTAATAACCTCGTGAAGGAGAGGGTCACCTAGAGTACTAAATGGTCAAAGTCCCCTAATGGTTACTTCAAGCTCAATTTTGATGGCTCAGCCATGTTGGTACCCAAATTTAACCTCCTTTAGAGACCGAGTAGCATCATGGGTTTTGCAGGACACTCAAAGGCAGATAGACAATCATGTATGTCATTTTGTAGCTGGGGAAGAAAACTATCCGACTTGTTGGCACTGTGCTCAAGCGAGTGGGTAACACACGCAAAAGGATGTGATTTGATCGTCACTATTTTAGGTTGTTCCTTTCAACCAAGGTAAGAGAAACTATTTTATAACCTCTCGTTATTTGAAAGGAGATTGCAGGTACCTTTCTTTTGCATAAATTTTATAGAGAAGGCCTTGGGGAAAATATGATCCATGCACCAAATATGACTCTCACAAGTTGTCATGTCTAGATTATGGAGATATTCTCACAACAAGGCAAAGGTTACTAAAGACATTTGAGGCCCTGATTGTTTCTGTATGTTTTGGTAACAAAGATTATGAATTTGTGTACACACATGAAAAAAATGGGTATTATGGGTAGGATTGGTTGTTGTTAAATGAATTTTGGTGGGAGGGGAGATAGGATGGACTTGACTCATCAGAACCTTGAGAGCTTATGCAAAATGGAAAGATTTAATCAACAAAATTCCACAAAAAGTTAAATTATTTCCTCAACTAGAATATGTGCTTCAATGGAGGCCCAGATCAACACTCTTTCACACAACCTATGGGATTTTTTCATGAAGGCTCGAGTAAGAGGACCTAATAAAGCACCAATATTTAAACCAAGTCACGCCTCAGGTACTCCCAGAGGCTTACAGATAATCTCTATCAACAAAATGAAAGAAAAGTGATTTTAAACCGTTTATCCCATTCCTAGATGAAGGATCTTATGAGAAATGAAATTGCAGATGCCACTAAACTATCAAAAGGATTGATACCTATGTGATTGGACTATACTTTGGTAAAATATTGTAATAGAAACAAGAAAAACTACCCGTATGCATTTAGAAATGAAATAAATACACTTTACTCAAGATTGAAATAGAATAACTCAAAGTTTGATCAAATGTATCAGCAAGGGAAAGTTTCCAGAACAATCTCAAGGCTTGTCAATAGCTGTACACTTGCAACCACCTTAACACGATCAAATTTGACACAAAGAGAGATATACAAGCTTCTCTAGATGGCTTCTCAAAATGGATGGGCCCTGTCAAGCTTTTTCTGCTGGAGAAAATTAGTCTTGATCTTTCCAAAAACTCCAAACCATTTGCATGATGAATTCATGCCATTTATAACATTTACAACAAAGCCACTTCCTCCAAAAACACAAAAACGTTAAATGCACCAGTGCTCACCATGATTCTTTTGTGATTCATAGAATCAGATCTACAAACGTCTCCAAGTGATCGATGGCAAATATCTTTGATTTATTCTCGCATTTGACTCCATTCTCTGGTACATTACTCCTTCAATTTTCCAACCACTTCCACCCCATATCAATCAAATCTGGTCCC
Organism: Taxus wallichiana var. yunnanensis; assembly: GCA_018340775.1. Taxonomy (NCBI): domain Eukaryota; kingdom Viridiplantae; phylum Streptophyta; class Pinopsida; order Cupressales; family Taxaceae; genus Taxus; species Taxus wallichiana. The sequence goes on along the minus strand of CM031242.1, from coordinate 85,894,351 downwards.
TTGTGTTCTTAGGAGAAGAAAAATGGAAAAATAGATCGAGATTGAGAGTCAGACCATTTTAATCACAAAATACATCTCCAGATATCTCCCACCAAACTCTAGATATCAAAATTAACTCGCTCCTCTATTTGGCATGTAGAAAATAGCAAGAAATCATGAAGACTCGCACTCTAGGAGTTTTACGTAAAAATGGGGAAAATAAGATTTAGATGCACAACAGTCATTGATCTTTATTTTGAATGTGGTTCGTCCACGTGGAAGATGCAAAAATAGGCTCAAGGGATTCCTTTGACCTTTTCTGACCCTTTTAGAAAAATGGAAAAATTTCACCTTTTGCCCCGCACCTCCGCTTCTTAAAATGGGCCTGACACGTGTTCTAAGGTTGGCCCTAAAAGAAACATGCAGAAATTCTGCCATTTGATTCTCTTTTGGAAAAAGGAAAATTTTCCAAGTTTTCCCACAAAGACCACCCTTGAGAAATACTTTTGACACGTGTCCCAATGTGGGTCCCAGTGGAACTATGCTTCCCCTTTTACTTTTAACTCTTTTTTCTCAAAAGGAAAATTTTCCAATTTTCCTCGTGGGTCTCGCACCTCCGCCATTGACCAGACAAAACATTGACTATTTCCCATTAGGCTCATGGGCCATTTTTGCTATTTTAACCTTTATGAAGCAAAGAGGTGAAAAGTTTTAATTTCCTCCAATGGTTTGCCTCCCACCTCCTATGAATTTTCAAATTGCCATGTGTCACCATAATGCACCTTGAGGCGGTCCCAAAAATTTGATACCTTGAATAAGCGCAGCTCACCATGTGTCCCTGCTGGAAAGTTTTTTTGAAGGCTTAAAGCTCAGTGGAAGGCGCCACTTGTCAAGCTCCAAGGCAGTCTCCTTTTGGACGTTGAAAAGTCTAAGAAAATATGCAAATTGAGAGGAATGCCCAACATGTCCTCATGGTGCTTCTTCAAAATGGTGCCCAAGTTAAAGACCCTGAATGAGCATGGGCTCACCACGTGTCCCTGTTCCACCAAACTATTTCTATCTGCATAAAAATTTGTCTAAGTATGAGAAAGCAACATAAGCCTCCACGTGTCCTCCCGGCACTACTCCAAGGCAAAGCCCAAAAGTAGATCTTCAAATGAGCGTCATTCCTCCACGTGTCTTGGACTTCCCAAAAACCTTTTGAAATTTGTCTAAGTATGGGAAACCCAGCAGAAGCCTCCACATGTCTCTTTCCTGCCAACCCTCCATGTGTCCTCCCAAAGTGCTACTTCAAAGCCAAACCAAAAATTTGATTCTCAAATGAGTGTTGTTCCTCCACGTGGACACATTTTAAAGTTGAGGCTTTTTATAGAATTTTTGAAGTGTCCGTCAAGCCACATCCAACCAAAGGATGCCATGTTTCCCCATTGATGTAAAGATGTAAATTTGACTGGGGGAAACACCCTTCAAACCATAAAATATAGAAACACGAGCATTTGAGCTAGGAAATGAGGTTTTCTTCAAGGACAAAGATTTTAGAAATGTTGCAAGACTCAAATACATTCCTCAAGGACACATCAATTCATTTCTCTTTGAGTATTCAGAGCAAAAATGGCAGGGATAGTAGATATTGACTGTGGAAAATGGAGGAAATGGGAAAACATGAGTTTTGAAGGAACAGAGCATGGGAGACTCAAAATATAGAGCTTTTCCAAAGGAACAAAGGAACCATGAGACAAATACGGACCCACACATGATCTTCAACCCAGAGAGATTAAAATGGCAACAAAGACTAGCCAAACACAATATGGGGAAGGATAAAATGATAGAGGCCGCGAATCAATAAATCTTCAAGGGCACAAATGGGTCAAGACAATTCTAAGCACCAACAAACCAAACAAAAGGAAAATGTTGCTGGAGGAGGAGGTTTGATTCACGATAACTTGGGTAGCTACATCAGTGCCTATGTGGGTCCCATTAGTATGCATACCAATAATTATGTTGAAGTAAATGCTATTCTGTAGGGCATCATCATGTGTAAAGATATGGGTTTAAAATCCATCATTATAGAAGGTGACTCCTTGTGTGTTATTAATTCTCTAAAGGATCAAACTAAGTGTGGGTGGAAACTCATCAACATGATCAAGGAAGCTCGTTGAATTTTAGAATCATTTGATAAAGTGGTCATCTAACTCACTTACATAGATGGTAATAAACCTATGGATGCACTTACTAATGAGGGAAATGACATTCCAAAACTAATGATGTGGCTAGGGACACGTATTCCTTGGGAAAATATTAAAAATTTGATTAATGATGACACATATTAGGAGGCAAAGTTAATGATGGTGAACAAGACTCTCATGCTTGGGATTTTGAAAAGGCCTTCTTAATTTTGAAAATGGTTACGATTCATTTGATTTGGCATTTACTCAAGTTTTTTGAGATTGGCGAATGCATCCGGTGGTGTCCAAACAATGAAAAATTGAGCTTACAATGGGTGGTAACGGGGTTTGAACCAAGCCTACTTCCTTTCTTCACTTGAAAACGACTCGGTCTTATGGAAAGTGATCATAAAGGGGCTTCACTAGGTATATCGGCATCTTAGAGGTAATGACCATGTGATTTCTATTGATTTTGGCAATTATTCGATTGATGGGGGATTTATTTTAAGAGGGGTTCACATTAAGGTCTCGAGGATGCCATTACCGAGATAACGAGTCTCAAAATGGAGGGCTCAACATCTATAAGGATAAAAACCATAAAAACACAAAATTTCCACTTTTTTAAGGCGGGTGAGCATATTGTTGCCTACGATGACGGTATAGACCGTACTTTCCTCCCTAATTTTTGGGTTGATGATTGCTTAATCGTCATGAAATACCTGACTTTGGAAGGAAAATGGAAGATTTTATCTCATCATCTCTCTATTTTAAACTTCTTCCGTAGAAACCAAACCATGAGTTTGGCTTTCTTCCTCTACATGTCCCTGCTTTCCACCATTGAGGACTTCAAAAATAAGAAAATTGATGTCCCTCTCCATCAAGGCCTGATTCTTTTGTTTGTCCAAAGAAGCCAACCCATTATCCCCGCTTTCAAACCTAAGCACATTAATGATCCCGAGTCCGATCCTCGAAACCTTGGTGTTGGAACACAAACGTATGAAGAAAAGGAAAGGGAAAGACACTTCTAAGGGGATCTGTTGACATTTTGTGCAACTTGAAAAGGGGGTTCAAAGTGTGGGTGAGAGCTCTTGAAATAGGAGAAGGACTTCATGGATTGGAAGGGTAGTTTGCTACATGCCGAGTTAAGCTGTTGATACTATTCTCTTTGCTAAGAATAATCTCATACAAGAACCGGAGGAGTGCCAACACTAATTAGAGAATTGGGGGTATTCAAGCTAATTTTTTCATGTAGGAACAAAGGGTCTCTATACTCTAGGATCAAATGGCCAAGAAGCACAAGAAACCCAATATGAAGCTCATGCTTAGTATTTTGGACAGTGATGAATCTAAGACTGACAAGGGTTCTGATATGGAGGTAGTGAACACATAGGTAAAATAAAGGGAGGAGGAAAGCCTAAAGGATCTTGAGTGCCAACACCAAAAATGTGTACAAAGAGGAGAAAATACCTACGAGATTGATCATCAAAGTTGCAGGTAGGAAGGATAGTTGGCCGAGCACCAAAACCTGCAACAAGCCTATGTAGAAATATTGACTAGCCTTTGGATACCCTTTTCCTTCATCTTGTTGGTTGCTCTTTTTTAATTTTAAGTCAAAAGGTATTTTGTTTAATATTCAGAACTTATGGTTGTCGGCTCTTTTTTTTTTTGGTGGTCTATAGTCAAGTCTTTTTGACTTAGCCTCAATGGAATTTTTTTGTTTTCTTTTAAACCTGAATTCGTTTTCTTGAGTTTTTTTAGCCCCTTAAAAGCAAATTTTTTTATCTTATCCAAATAAAAATTAACATAATTTTTTTTTCATTTGAAAATACCTTTTACTACTTTCTATATTGAGATAAGTCTCTTTGAACTTATTGTGATATTGTGTTTGTGTCATAACCAAAAAATTTTAGGATTTGATTCACGCTTTTACAACCAATTGTTCTTTTTTAAAATGTATTTTCATTGGTGAAACCCTTGTATTAATTTTCTAAAATTGTTCAATTTTGTATTATAACTCTTCAAGTGTATCTTTGTCTTCTCATAGTAGTCTTTGGAGAATCCCATTATTCATTGTTATTAGGATATGTTGAGTTCTAGAATAATATTTTGTGGACACTACATTTGACCCTCTTAATATTCATGATTTAAAAAAAAAAGTTTAGAAACTAGATTCCAAGCATTTTGACACACTTTTGGTCCCCCATTTCTATGCACTTATCCTCCTAGTGGAAATGAAAAAATTGACACTTTATTATAATGTAGAAAAATGACATTTAAGGAGTTTAAAATATGTTTAAACACGCTTTTTAATTAATAAAAATAATAAAAAAAGGGGAGATAAGTCATGCGACTATATATAATCATTAATAATATAGTCGTCACATTATTATAAACCCTGTTATTCTATTCCCTTTCTAAAAACTGTTATTCTATCCCATTTCTCAAAAATAGACAAATAATAGATGGTGGTATCATTATAAACTTGAACTGAAAAAAAAATAACACTATAATAAAAACATATGATAAGAAAAGGAAATATATAATGGTCAACATAGAGAAAATATTGCCATAAAAACCTAATTTAAACCAATAATCAATAAACACATAAATATACTAGCACAATAACAATCAACTAATCATTTACTAACATAAGATATTTAAATAAACTTAAAATAGTATATTATATTCACCATTTCTCTCCTATTAATAGGTGAAAATTATTATAAAATAGCCACCATTAATAGATGTCCCTTTAAATTTATTTTAAAACTCACACATAAAAATCTATTGCATAAATCCATCCATACCAATATAAATAGGTGGAGATTAATCTCTATACAAAATGCACTGATGTTCATACATAAACACATGCATACATGATCCTGACATGATAGGCCTAACATGCTGACATGTTGTCATCTATCACACCAACTCAAAACAAAAAAAAATGTTTTGTAATAAATGAAAGTTTATACAAATCATTTTGATGTTTCAGTAACAACTGAGTTGGTAAATTTATATACCCTGTAAAATCACAAGTCATAGTTCAAATCATAGTTGATGCGAAGTTATTTTTAGTGAAAACACAGTGTATTATTTAACCTAACTGAAAAACACAAACCTATTTGCAACATATTTTTTTCATATACTAGAAAAATATTGAAATATATGTACCATGCATGCACATCAATACAATTTGTATAGAGATTATTCAACTCCACACAAATAAAAGAAGATTCGAAACACTTATCTTAATAACTCGAGAAAATGTTCCTTGGAAATCATGGCATTAAGGGAAAAATTATTTCTTACATCTCTATTCACAACATATTTCTCATTCTTTCATCGATGACACTCAAAATGTTCTGTTGAACACGAAACCATTTGATGACAATCAAAACTTTGTTTATATGTGATCACGATGATTTTTCTGCAACCTCTTTGATGTTCGACCTTGTAAATATCTGTTTCAAGTCCCTGAAAAAAATAGAGCAGAGCACTCGGTTAAAATAATCAAGTAGTATATTTACAATGATTTTTTTTTTTAACAAAACCATACGACAATACAAATGTATGGATATCTTGGTATTGGAAGAAGTATTTATGACTACTTAAAATCCAAAAAGATTGAGAAAATACAAGTAATAAAAACATTGAACAGTTTAGATTATTGTAAACTTTACTTGCAGCGTGGAATGACACATTTAGATTGGGTGCAATTCCAAGCATGTAGCTGTAAAATGTACCACATCTTCTTGCAAGGAGTGCATCCGTGTGTAGCACCAATTTTGCATTTCATTCCATGATGAAATATTGCTTTAAGATTTGGACAATATTGATGGGTACATTGGGGATTCAGACACCCACAAACATGCATAAGAAGATTCATTATCTGCATTCAAGAAGAAGGTTGAATGTCTAAGTGACAATGACGAAAAAATAAAATAAAATGAAAAACTTGTAATCTTGAGCGAACTTAACTTTCCCAAAACAAGACGACCAATCGAAAACACTGTGATTTTCTTTCTAATTTACATACCTTTCGATCATGTCGATTGGCAGCGGATACAACAGATGTAGTTGGATTGTGAAGATGAAATACTACTCCCATTGGAGACACAGAATTACAGCTGAATAATATGATCAGGAAATTTCAAATATTAACTCCTTTAAATCTCTACGACGTGACAGACTTTTGAAGCTCTCAAATCATGCAAAGTGAAACATTTGATTTCTATTTATCGGTTATTCTAAAATTTCGATAATCTTGTTTGGGCGGTGTAAATAATTTAAATATTTATTGATGGCTCAAGTCGGAGATTTTTCCTTTATTTTATTGGTCAAGGCTTTATTCCCAAACTGTGGACAATTTTTTTTATAAATTTAAAACCGGACTATAATTTTTGCAGGTGAAAAGATTTTTGTTTTTGATTTTTGCTTTTTCCTATTTTGATGTTTTGATATTTTGTTTTTGTAATCCTCATTAATCTTCTGAAAATTTGAATTACTTACTACAGTTCCGGATTATTTTTTTAACTCAGTTTGTATTAGGAAAGTTTTTTTGCTTTTTAAATTTTTGATTTTTGATTTTTTCGTTTTTCTTCTTGCACGAATAATGTTAGATTTTACAAGGCGTTTTAATGTTTTTAGTCATTTTAGGCGTTAAAGTACAACCACTTCTAAAATATAACCGTGGTTGACAGGTAAATATATAATGTAAATGTCAAAATAACATGTATATTCAATGTTTGACTATCAATATATATAGAGAGAATTTATAATAATTAAGAAATTTAATAAATTAAACATTACAATTTACATTATAGTTTAAAATTTTGTGAGATTGATAAAAATACAACATAAATGAAAATAGAAATTTTAGAATGTAAAAAAATTCAAAAAAATAGAATTGTATTAATGACTATCAAATTTGATAAAATAGAAACATCTATCAATCTATCAATTTTGATTTTCAATTAGTTTTGTTTAATATCTTTTTTAACTTTATTTGATTTTTACTTTATTGATTTTGATTTGTAATTGTTTTTAATTTTTAATTGTTTGATTTCTTACAAATAAAGATTGGATACTAGACTAAATGCATTGAATTCGAGATTTTGCTAGAAAGGAAGTCTAAAAATTAGAAGTTAGAAGCTAGAAATCATTTTCTACACAAGTTTTCACCAATGATTTTTAGTGAGTCATTTGTATCAATTTCTTCAATATTCTTTTTAAATTGTAATTTGAAATTCTATTTTAATATTCCATACAAATAATTAAAATACCAAAGATTAGTATTGATTTTTTCATTATTGGTAAATAGTTTTTTGAAAGGGACTATACCCTTGTACAAAAAGGCTCAAATGTCGAGATATTACAATAGCCTCATATCAAAAATGATCAAAATCATGATATTACAATAGAGCCCAAAGGGCGAGAAAAGCAATATGCCGGGAAAAGTACCACTAAACAATAGCTAATAGAGTATATACAACAACAAAACAACAAAAGCAAACACCAAAAAGAGGTAGGGATATCCACTTCACTTGAAGGCCTTGTCAATAGTTTGCTTCATCTCCTGGAGGGCAATGAATAATAGCAGTGTTGTAACTTGAGAATGATCATTCTTGTCCACCTAGCTAAAAACTTGGTCTTGAGCTGGCCCCTCCTTCCAAATATTCTCATAAATGTCTCTCAACATGCATACATTTTTAACTTGTGCTTCCAAAAAGTTTGTAACTACTTTGAAGGCTAAAAGAGTATCATCTTGAATGTATCTTACTCCATGGAGCCTGGTATCAAGAGAGTGGAGCTTCTTGTAAATCTCAACAATCTGGTTGTCTTCCATGCTAGATCTCTCATCTAATTTTATTTTCCCTTCCTTCTTTGAAAATTGTTTCACCTCACCCTTCAAAGCTCTAATTTCCTTCTCCATGTCATCAATTCTCCTTTCCAAATCTCCTTTCTTATCCTCCTTTAAAGATATAAGGTCTTGAACAACTTCAAGTTCTTGATTTTTATTGCTACAAAGAATCCTCTTTGGAGGAAGGGGGATTGGGGGTGTAAAATGAATTCTTTGATCTAAATTTTCTCCGCTTCTGGGTTTGAAGAAATAGGCGCAAAAGTTTGAGGGAGACAGGTAGGGTTAGGGCTAGGGTTGTGGGAGATGTGAGGGGTTTGGAGGTTATGCTGGTGTAGTAGAAAGATGATCCCTTGATGTAGTGGAAGGGCCCTGGAGTGCTTTTGAACCTCCAAAATGGAATTATCTAAAGATTTTAAAATGTAATGAGGAAAGAAGAATTTGACATTTCTCCTAAAATTATTGAGAAAAATAAGGTGCTTTAGGGGTAAATTGATGTATCTACCTTCCAAAGTGACATATCTCACCATCATTCTTGGAATGTCAGCAAATGGAATTGAGGCCACTTTAATTCTAGTTGTGACAAGTTCAATCTCTTTGCCATCCTCCAGAAATTTCTTGGTCTCCGCAATTTATCAAATCTTCTATTGAAGAAGCGGTTTCCTTCCATATCAAGCCTTATAACCTCGGTGATCATCTCCTCGATGATAGTGACTCGAGATGCCCTCGTATATCACAATCCTATCCTTCCATCCATTTACAACTTGTAAGGCGATGTGCTAGTCATACCCATTCATTCTCTCAATCAGATTAGTAACTCATCCAATCGTAGATATCTCCAAAGCTCATCGTTCCCCTTCCACCCGAGTCACATGTCTACTCTACCTTACATGGTGCACCACCCATTTGGCTTTGAATCTATTATTTTTCCTCTTCATCTTTGCTATGTCGATGAGGTTGTTTCTAAACCGCTTGTTATCAACCTTTCTCTCCACCCAAAAAGTGTGTAGATTTATGAGAGGAACAAGGCGCTTGAGGATGTTAGTACGTTGACTAATCATTTTAATAATTATCTTTTTTGCCAACAATATGAAGGACATCTCACCGTTATGTTTGAGTTAAGTTGTTGTATAAATCATTATAAATACCACTTTGAACATTATTAGGTAAATCTTCATGATTGTACTAAAATTATAATTTCTTATTCAAGTACCCTTAATTTTCAAGGGTGTTCGCCACCTTATTCCCCTCCCTATAGAAAAGTGAATTTTTTTAATTATTGAAAGAATTACATATGTTAATAGCCTAAAAAAATGAAGTCTTTAATTGTCAAGTAGGGTGGGTTCATATTATTCAAACGGTTAATGATATTCATGGAGTCTCCTTCTATGATGATGTTAGAAATGTTGCATTCCTTAACTAACTTAATTCTCCATAATTCTTCTAAAGCTTCAACACAATGATGGTGATATGATAACCCACATTACCAAAGCATAAGCAACAACTATACAGCCTTTGTGATCCCTAATTATTCCTCCTCCCCTAGCAACTCCTAGGTTTCCCTTTGAAGTTGCATCAAACTTGATCTTAAACCAAAGATTAGGGGTGGTATCTTGTGAACTAGAGACCTATCAATGATAGTATTATCATTTCTCTGTAGATCTCCAATATCTACACTCTAAGTTGATAGTATAGCTTCCTCCTCATTTGGATAATTTTTATTTTTGGGGTCTGAATTTCTCAATATTTTCTTTGATAGTAATAGAAATATCCTTGAGAAACTTTTTACATTAATTTCTATTATCTTTAAAGATGAAACCATTTATAGTTTTGGAAATTCTCCGAGATAGTGTGTGGAGAGACCAACTTCCATAGTATTTTAACCATGCAATGTCTATATGGGGGTCCCATTGAAACCAAACTCGCAAAACATCATGTGGGAAATTCCAACACATATCAAATCTAGAAAATTTTAAGCCTCGTAACTTAGTAGTATACTCATAGTGTCATAACAAATGCTTCACATTTTTAGCCTCACTCTTGCAAAGACAACACATATTTGGCATAATGTACCCTCTTCTGATAAGATTATCATTAGTTAAAATATTTCCTTTAAGGGCAAGCCAAAGGAAATGATTAATCTTGGGGGTTAGCTTTGTCATCCAAATTTTACTCCATTTTAAGTCACTTTGCATTTCAGCAAAGAACATGTTATAACTAGATTTGACACTGTATTCACCATTAATAGAGCTGCTTAATATTTAAGGAATATTGAGGAACTTATCGATCTTGATGGTCTTAATACGGTTCTAAAGGAGTAGGAAAAAAATCTATTGGTTGAGTATCATGACATCCTGGCTAAGGAAGAATTCTATTGGAAGTAGAAGTCGAGGGTGAAATGGCTTAGGGAGGGGGACAAGAATACCAATTTCTTCCACTTCTCAGCCACCTCCTGGACAAACCTCCTCAAGATAAATGAAATTAAGAATGAGAATGGTGAGATCCTTTTGGAGAGCAAGGAAATAAATCAAGTCATCATAAACTATTTCAAGGATCTTTTCAGCAAGGTCAGGGGATTGAGGAAAAGAATCAAAAAAATATCCTGAACCTGTTCCAGAAAGTCATCTCCCTTGAAGAAAATTGCGAGCTCTTAAGGATCCCTTATGAGGAGGAAATATGATTTGTTTTCTTTGATATGGAACCTAACAAGACACCTGGGCCTGATAGTTTTCAGGCTTTCTTTTACCAGAAATTTTGGGAGCTAATAAAGAAAGAAATCATTGAAATGCTCCAAGATTTCTTCAATAGAGGGAATCTTCTCAGCCAGCTTAATAATACTTTCTTGGTCCTTATTCCAAAAATTGCAGGGGCCAATGAAGTCAAAGATTTTAGACCAATCAATCTTTGTAACACGAGTTATAAAATCTTGACTAAAATCTTAGCTGGTAGAATCAGATTGGTTCTCTCCCATTTTATCTCTAAAAATCAAGGTGCTATTTTCCCAGGTAGGCATATTATTGACATTATTGTGGTGATTCAGGAATCCATCCACTCAATTGTTAATTCTGATAGATTGGATATGTTCCTTAATTTAGATATGCACAAGGCCTATGACAGGATTACTTGGTCTTTCCTTGGTGCCATCCTGAATAAAGTGGGCTTTGATAATACTCTTGTTAGAGTGATTATGACCTGCATATCTACTACTAGTTATTCAGTCTTGGTTAATGGCAGCTCGTAGGGCTTCTTCAAAGTTGGTAGATGCTTGAGACAAGGTGAACCCCTATCTCCTTTCCTCTATGTTATAATGGTTGAATCTTTGTGTAGAATTTGTAAGCAGGCTTTGATTTCTAGGAGTATTCAAGGAATCAAGATTTCTAATGGTCTCCCTTTGATCTTCCTCAACCAATTTGTTGATGATAACTTCTTGATGGGAAAGGCCTCTGTCCAAGAAGCCACCAATTGCAAACTTGCTCTCAAGGACTATGAGTCGGTCTCAAGGCAGATGGTTAATTTTCTCAAAAGTGTCATTTACTTTATTAATGTGGATAAACAAGTCCAATTAAGGATAGCTTGCATTCTGGGTTGCAAAATCAAGTGTTTTTGAACTCTTACTTAAGAATGCCTCATATCTACAAAATGCCTGACATCTCTATTTGGAATGCCCTGTTGGAAAGAGTTAACAAGAAACTTTCCTCCTGGAAAGGTCTCCTTCTCTCACAAGATGGAAAGATTCAACTCCTTATGAGCTCTCTTCAAGGTGTCCCCATTTACATTATGTCTCTCTTTAAACTCCCGACCAAAATAATTGACACTCTGGAAAAAATTCAGAAGAGATTTCTCTGGGCTGGGGCCTCGGAAAAGTTTAAATTCCCTTTGGTGGCCTAGAGAAGGTCACTAGGCCAAAGATGTGTGGCGGTATGGGTTTGAAAAGTATACCTATCATGAACAAAGCTTTGGTTGCTAAAGCTGGCTGGAGAATTGCTAGAGAGGAAGGACTATGGATTGATATAATAAAAAAGAAATACCTACGGAATTTAGGTAGAATTGACTCGTTCTTCTTTCATGAAAATATATAATCTCTGTTGGAATCAAAATATATAATCTCAAAGGGATCCTTATGGGAGATTGGAAAGGGGAACATGATCAGATTTTGGTGGGATAGTTGGATTGAAGATTCCCCTTTAGTAGATCAGGATATATGGAAGGAGGTTGCTCAATTCTATGAGGAGAATGGTAAAATATGGATAAGATATTTTTGGAGTTATGATGATAAGGTCCAATGGGAAACCATAGACGATCCTCCTAATTATGATGGTGATATCAAACATTTTCAATATCTCAATAAGAAACTCAGGGAATTCCACATCCCCATCTTCCAAACTAAGGAAGATTCCATCATTTGGAAAGAGGAAGACTCTGTAAACTATTCTGTTAAATCCACCTATAGCTTACACTTCAAGAAATATTTTGAAAGGAGTATTGGGGTAGGTTATGGATCAAGGACTTGATCCTTAGGATCAATATTTTTTTTGGCTGGCTGTTCAAAATAGAATCCTGTCGGTTGAAAATCTTATAAAAAGAGGAATGCAGATCCCAAACAGGTGCTCTCTTTGTTAGAGAGGGGAAGAGAATGTGAATCATCTTTTTTACATTTCCCTTTCTCTAAAGGTGTCTTCTCGTTGATTTCAGAACTTTTCAACATGCAATGGATTATGCCTTCAAATATGGAGGATTGTTGTACTCAATGGGAGAGCCCTTTTAGGTTCCTTATCTGGCCTGGGCCTAGAAGATTACTCTGCCTCATCTCTTATGGGGTTTGTGGAAAATAAGGAATGATAGTGTTTTTAGAGATCGGAAACCTCTGATTATGGTGGCTAAAAGGAAAATCCTAGTAGCCATAAAGGAAAATATCAAACTGTTTAAAGGTAAAACAAAAAACCCTTACCCGAAATGGGAACATGATTGGATAAGTTTTCCTATAGTTCACCAAGATCAAAAGCCTTGGTAAGAATGTTTACTAGATTAGACTTATGGGAAATAGGATCAATAATATTTTTAAGGGGCTTAAAAGGGGAATCCTTGTCAAGTGGGGAGGGGGTATCTTAAGGAATAGTGAGGGTGATTGGTTGTTCATCTATACGGGTCCCTTGGGAAAGCAGACTAATAACATGACTGAAGCTAGAGCCCTCCTATGGGGTATTTTGGTTGCTAAGGAAAAAGGCCTTAAGGAAATCCATATTTAAGGTGAATCCTTAATTATTATAAATGCTATCCTCAATAGGAGTATGATAAATTGGTTGTTAAAAATATAATTCAAGATATCAAGGAATTGCTAAAGTATTTTGATAAGATATCTATCAATCATACCTTGGCGGGTAAATAAATGTGCGAGACAAGATGGCCAATGTGGGAGTCCTCATGTAATGAGTAAAAATTTGGTGCAAAGGAGAGAGATTACCCTCTAATATTAATGATGAAATCATTAAGAATAGCAGCGCTATGATAAATGAAGCCAACACGAGCGGAGGAAAGTGTCCTGGTACCATGCTAACTTTTACAAATATCATTTTTTCTGTTCGATCTCTAATAGGGTGAACAATTTGTTGGTTGTGGAAATATTTTTTTGGGACAACAACTTTGGCTATGAGCAGATGGGTGGAGACAGATTCGAGTGGAACCCGCTAGTCAGCACATGGAGGAGAGAAACCAAGATCTTTGGAATAAGCTTAAATTTGGTGGATTTAGTAATTATATCACTAAATTACATGGTCATGACCCATCTCTATCAAAGGAGTTCATAAATTCCTGGAAAGAGGGGGTTTTTATTGTCCACGGTGTGGAGGTTTAGGTCTCAGAGTCCAATATTACCAGGGTGAGTGATATGAAGATGGAAGGGTTAAAGATCTACAAGGAAAGAACCCATAGAGACCTTGAGATTGATTGATTTTTCATTGGCAAGGAGAAATGTTACTTCTTCATGGATGACATTGCACATTTGTGCATTCCTGGGGTCTGGAAGGATGTTTTCCTTTAAGTTATGAAATATATTATCGTTGGAGGGTAAGTATAGAAAAATATATACCCATCACATGACCTTCCTCAACATGTTCCATCACAAGTTTATGGCTAGTATTCCCTTTTTTCTTGCCACCTCTCTTTCAAATTCACTGATGGCTTTCCAGAATGAGAAAGCTGAGCTGCCCCTCCATGAGGGCCTGATTCTTCTTCTGGTTGAGAATGGCAAGCCGGTTCTGGATTATCCTTTGACAACGGTCCTGGAGGAGCAAGCCGAGGAAGATGATATTACTCTTGCAGAGTGTCTAACTAAAATGAAAGTGGGTAAGGGTATCCTTCGGGGGAATGAGAAAGATAAAGACAAAAATGAGGGTGGTGTTGGGGAAGCTAGCGCTTCGAGGAAGAATGAATGTGTGGGAGACCCCAATGTATTTGAAGAATGGAGCAGGAAGATGTTGTATTTATAAGGGGTCCTAAAAGCCATGGAGGACATGAATGAGGGGCAAAGGGAGTCCATTCTGAACATCATCAACATTTCAAAGAAGATGGTCATGGATCAGGTCTAGATAAAACATAGAATGAAGAAGCTGGAGATTCAAGTTAAAGTTATACTTGATAGAGTGGAGGGGATTAAAGGGGAAAAGAAAAGGAGGAGATTCAACCTTTGCATAAGTAGCTCAGAGGAGGAGTAGGAGATGGATGGTTCTGAAATCTAGGATGGTGCTCTGGCACAGGGCCTTCGGTGGGCTTATTGCGGAGGTTTTTTTTTTGTTGTTCGAACGGGCGTATGCGGATTGCTAGTGAACTGTGGTGTCCTATTGTTTTTTGGTCTTTTTTTCCTCTCTAGGGTCCAGATCATGCAATGTAAGAGTTAAGCCTATTTAACTCATCTTTCTGGGACCCCTTTCTGGTTTTTTTCTTATTTTGTTTCTGGTTGCATTCCTCTCTTTTGTTATGGCCCCTAGGAGCCGATCCCTATTTTTTGCCTAATCTAATAAAAAAAACAGTAATAGAGTTGGTCCAGATAAGCTCATCCTTATATTTAATTTGACTTAGTGGAATGAGAGCAAGCTGATCTTGAAGAGAGGAGAGCATTGGCTCCATATCATAAATGTCCACATGAAGTTCCTTCAAAACTTTCTTACCATTCTCCATAACTATGTAATCCTTCACCTTACTCCCATACTTTTCAATAAGAATATCCTTGATAGCACCAAACCTATCCCCTAAATCAAAATTGGCCCAATTTTTAGTCCAGAACTGAATATCATTACCATTTCCCATCTTCCATTTGCATCCCTTTGTGAGATTGTTCCTAATTTTCAACAAATTATTCCAAAAGACTTAACCAATAGGGAGATTCTCTTCAAAAAGAAAAGTGTGAACATGATTTTGTGCCAAGTACTTGGTTCTTATGAGCTCAATCCAAGGTTGTTCCTCCTTTATTAACCTCCAACCCATTTTAGCAATTAGGGATGTATTCATTTGTCTTATGTTTTTAATACCAAGTCCACCAAGCCTCTTAGGCATGCAAATTTTTCCCAAACAACAAGATGATATCTAAACCTTACCTCAAGTACCATGCCAAAGAAAGTTCTTTCAATTTTTTTCTATGTTATCCACTCTTGTTGAAGGTATGATGAACATAAACATGATATAAATGGGAATGTTCTATAGATTTATCTTGATAAGCAAGCATTTACCAACACTTTGGATAACACCGCCCTTTCCACCAAGCAAGCTTCATGTGAAATCTATCCAATAAAGCATTCCATACATCCATAGAAAATTTATTTGTATCAAGGGGAAGCCCAAGGTAATTAGCATGTAAAGAATTTATTTTGCATCCCAATATAAGAGCAATCCTCTTTTTCCTTTCCAAAGGATTATTAAAGAAGTATACAGAGCTCTTATCAAATTTAACTTGTCGTGTAGAAGTTGCTTCATAAAAAATGAGAATAGTCTTAATATATTTTACGTCCAAGATAGAGGCCATTAGCAACAATATGGTGTCATCAGAAATTTTTGATGAGAGTTTGTTTGATTGGAAGAAGTAGGCCTGAAACCTTTGAGAAAACCTACATTAAAAACCTAGTGATAGATCTACTAAGACTGTCAGCCATTAAAATAAAAAGAAAGGGGGATATAGGATCTCCATATCTTATGCCCCGCTGCTCGCAAAGAAATCCTTTGGAACTCCATTAACTACAACAACAAATATATATGTAGAAATACAAGCTTGAATAATTTTTCTAAATTTAGTATGAAATCATAAATTCATCAGTACCTTGTCCAAAAATTTCCAAGAGACTCTATCAAAATCCTTATTCATATCCATCTTTATAGCCATCGCTACCTTCTTGTTTTTATCCGTGGAGTGAATTATTTCATGAACCATAATGACACCATCTTGAATGATCCTCCCTTTAATGAAACCAATTTTTTGTTTTGAGATCGGGATAGAGAGTATATGTTGAATTTTGGTGGCAAGAATCTTAGTGAAAATTTTGTAAATGACATTTACCAAATTGATGGGTTAAAATTCCTTAAAATATTTAGCTTCCATATTTTTAGGAACTAGCACTATGTGAGTGTTATTCATCTATTTGACTAGATGTCAAGTTCTGTAGAAATCATTTACCATTTTGAGGAGATCTTCAGAAAAAAATATCACAAAATCTCTAAAATAAATTTACGAAAAGCCATCGGGGCTAG
The DNA here is from genome assembly GCA_018340775.1 of Taxus wallichiana var. yunnanensis. Taxonomy (NCBI): domain Eukaryota; kingdom Viridiplantae; phylum Streptophyta; class Pinopsida; order Cupressales; family Taxaceae; genus Taxus; species Taxus wallichiana. The sequence continues at coordinate 85,877,614 of CM031242.1, read as the reverse complement.
GGGACTTATAACTTTCTAAATAAACAACTAGTAATTTTAAATATTCAATGGTCAATGTTTCAGTGAGGTATTTAAATATCTCATTAAAAATGAGACCCCTTAGGATGGATTCTAATAAATAGGAGGCTTCTTCTTCCTTTTAAGGATTAGTCTCGGTGAGAAAATTATTATAGTATCTCTTTGTTTCCTCCTTGATATCATTATGATCCTTATTCACCATGCCATTAACGATGGAAACCTAATAAATTATATTGCATGCCTTATGTTTTAGGGTGGTCATGTGAAAAATTTAGTTTTTATGTCACCTTATTTTAGCCAAAGAGCCAAGGATTTATGTCTCCAAAAATATTCTTCTCTATTACAAATATTATGAAAATATGAGAGCAAGATCTTTTCAAGATAGTATTCATTAGAATCCATACCTTTTTATGAACACTCTTTGCTCAAGATTATCCAATTGTTGTTTAAGATCCTTTTTCTTTTCAAAGAAATTTCCAAAAACTTCCTTGTTCCATACTCTCACTCTTTTCTTAACATTTTTCAATTTTTGGACCAAGTGGTATTGGGAAGTGCCTTCACCATCCCATTGCCACCATTCTTTAAATCTATCAATAATTTTGGCATGATGAAACCACATTTTCTCAAATTTGAAAGAGCTATGAGATGGTTTAGACCAATTGAATAAGTTTAACACTATTGGATTATGGTCTGAACCAATCCTAGGTAAAGATGATAGATGAAAATCCTAATTTAAAATCCAACAAGTAGAAATAAGAGCTTTTTCAATTCTTACCTGAATCATATCTTCACCAATTCTCCTATTTGACTAGGTGAATGGGTTCCCATGTATTCCAATATCCATAAGATTCAAAGGAGAGACAAATTCAATAAAATCATCCATTCCTATAGTGTAATCAGTCTCACCACCTTTCTTTTCCATTAGGGTTGAGAGGGGTGTTAAAGTCCCCCATAATTAGCCAATTATCAGTAGGATATCTACTTCTAAACTCCCTTAGTTTCTCATAAATATTCCTTCTTCCAGTAATTGAATTGGGTGCATAATCATTTGAGAGTATCCATTCCATATCATTATATAAATCACAAAATTTAATAGCTACATGATTTTGAGAAGTCATCAACATATCACTAGATAGGATTCTAGAATTATAGAAGACAACAATACCTTGAGATGTACCTTAAGAATCAAAATGAAAGAACTTAGATTTGTTCCGGAAGTTCTTTTTACACTTAGCCAAAGAGTTTGTTGTCATTGTATGTCTCTTGAAGAGCTAAAATTCCAAGCCTACACGATCTTCTAAGTTCCTTACGAAATCTCTGTTTAGGAACCCCATTAAGTCCTCGGACATTCAAATATTAAATATTCATCTTAAAAATATGGGGAAGAACTTTCGGATGGGCCGGTTGGTTTTGGGTCCCATCTGCAATATCTCTTTCAGTCTCCTTTTTATGACATCGGATTTTTCGGGTCTACCTTTTTTGGCACTAAAATTAATATTTGCTATCTTCTTAACATATGATCTTATCACCCTTGAAGTGGAAGCTTCCCAATTACAAATTTTCCTTTTTTAATTATTGTATAGAACATCGGGAAATCCTCAAAACCCTTCATTCTTCTTTTCTTGGATTTGAATTGAGTGAAAAATTATTTAAGTAATTACTTGCAATCACCAAGCACTTTATCGGGTCAAGTGTTAGTTCACCCTCTTCCTTATTATATATTTCTTGTATAACCTCTTGTTGTGAAAGTGCTGAAATGATGTTGTTAATCGGCTGATCACAAGATGGTAGAAGAAGAAAAGATTGTTCACGGGGAATTCACACCTCTTTAGGGCTTTATCCCTCAGGTGATGCATTTTATTTTGTCTCATAAAAATCCTCCAGAATGGATTCTAATGGCTCCATCAAAGAATCATCTCCCATAAGCTTCTCCAACTCATTAAGATCTCTTGTTGATAAAACACTGCTTTGAGGCTGCTCATTGATCTCAAGGTTATCCCTGAATAGACAATGTCAAATTATCCTTTCCCTCATCCAATTGAGGTTCCTAACCTCTTTCCAAAAGAATGATCTTAATCCTAGAGTTAGCTTCATCAACATTCGTAATAAGATTGGTTGGCTTATCTTGTTCCAGATTCTCTTTCACTCCTCCTTGATCAAGAAGTATATCATACCCCTTTTTAGGAAGGGGAGCATTTATATTCCAAAGATTTCTACAAATAGGTTCCCTCCTTATAGGGGTTTTAAAACCCTTCTTTTTCTTTTATATTTCATCTCTAGTGGCTTTAGATATGTTTTATTATGATTTCCCAATATTTATGCCTAAGAGAAAGGATTTATAACATCATTTCCTTTAGGTTGATCCTCATTATTCAAGTCCTTATTTTTCTAAGTGTTGCAAAATTTCTAATCCATCTCGAGATCCTGCATTTTTCTTAGGGTTTCTACCCTCTTTTCTCTACTCTTTATGGGATCCTGGATTAACAACTTCAAATCTGGATTTCTCCTTAGAGTTTTTAGACTCCTTATCCCTGTTCTTTGGATTTTTAGTAGTAGGAAATTTGTTAGTGAAATGCCCCAATTTATAGCACTTTTTACACCTCAACTAAAAAGTTTCATATTCAATCACTTGTTTCCATGGAAAAATTTTAGACTACAATATGATGTGATCTACAAGTTCTTTTTTCTTGAGGGTTGATTTTGTTGAATCTTTCTCTTCCTTCGTTTTCCATCCGAAGGCTATGTCTTTCTCGAGCATCAAGGTAATGGGCCGAACCAGTCCTGTAAAGTTAGGGATAAAATGCCTAAATTTTTATCTTTCCAAGGAAGGACTATAGGGCCCTTTTGTGCGCCGGCAAGGAAAGAGCTAGGATGGCTAAAACGTGCTCATGATCAATTACGATGCCATCATTTGAAACCACATGGCCCAAGAGCTTACCTTGTGCCACTACAAAATTTCACTTATTGGGGTTAAGAGACACCCCAAAATTTCTACATCTCTCAAAGAATTTTTCTAGGTGCATCATATGATCCACACCTTGCTTTGAGAAGACAATTATGTCATCAAGGTAAACCAGGATGAACTCATTGATGTATCCTTTGAAGGAAATATCCATGGCATGCTGAAATGTGGCACCTGCATTTGATGGACCAAAGGGAATATTTTGATATTCATATGTTCCCCATTTGGTTGTAAATGTTGTTTTGAATTGATCCTTTTCCTTGACCAATATCTCATTAAATCCGAATACCGATATAGCATGGAGAATCTCTATGCGCTAGCCATAGTCTGTAAAATCTACTCCATAGAAGGAAAAGGATAGTGATCCTTTAGAGATGCCTTATTCAAATCTCTGAAATAAAAAAAAAGTCTGATTTCACCATTCTTCTTATGTGCTAGAACAAGATTTTTGACCTAGGTGGAGTATTTGATAGGAAAAATAATGTTTTCCTCAATGAGTTTGGATAACTCCTTTCTCATGAGGGGCTCTATCTTTTGATTGAATGTTCGCTACTTACATCTGATGGGCTTGATACTAGGATCAAGGTCAATGGAGTGTTGAGAAATAATTGGATCAAAACCTTTGAGGTCTTCATATTCCCATGAGAAGATATCATTGTATTTTTAGAAGAGAGAGATGAAGGCATGTTTCTTTCATATGCACAAGCTTTCTTGAGCAAAAATATTTCCCACGTGCAATAGTGACTTGGGAATAGTCTTCTTGCGTGGCGTGCATGTTTCTTTATTCACCCTTGAACTCACCAGCAGGGCTAAATATTTTCTCTAAGGTGACTAGCCCTTTAGGCAACTAGTTTTTCTTCAGCTATATCACTGGGCCACCATAGCTATCATACAAGTAATCTTACATACTTGATGAAAAATCAGCTTCATTTTGAATGAATTGGACAATTTGTGCATCACTTTCAAACACTTTACAACTGGTGTTGTTTTCTAGAATGGATGGTTTAATCACCATCTTGATGTGTTGAGTGTTTCCTTTGAAAAATTCCTTAGTAGGAGAAAATTGTGAACTAAGCGTGACCATCTAGTCAGCTTCCTTGTTCATTCGGCGCAGCACCACTTGCAGATTCAGAGCATCAAAGTTCTCAAGGAGGTCCCATACTCTATGCTTATAAGCTTTGAGAAGATTATTCTTTATCTAGAATTTTTTGGTTACTTGGTGGATAACCAATTCTATGTCCCCAAAGATCTACAACACCTTAATTTTATTCTTTTCAGCAATGAGCTATCCATGTGCCAGCGCTTCATACTCTGTCATATTGTTAGAATATGCAAATTGTATCCTGTGTGCGAAGAATAATTTCTCATCCTCGGGGAAGTGAGAACCACTTCTAGTCCCATGATGTTTATGCTTCTAGATCCATCAAAGTACAAGTTCCATATACCCTTTTCAACTTTATTTTGCCTAAGCACGTGCAAAAGCATTGCTTCTTCTTCAAGAATGAAATAAGTACCAAGCCCAATTTCATAAGCTTCCAATTCTACACTTTGTATGGCTAAAATTTATGGTGCCTCTCCTCCCATTCATCAAGCACTAGGTAAAGAATAGAGGGTGGAAGAGATTGCTCTTTAGGAACTGAATCTTGTTCTTCTTGGATTAAACAGTTGGCTTAGAGAGGGGATGGGACATATTGTAGACACCTGTAGTTTGATCAAATACACTATTATTTCTAATGGTGCACTAACGCTTATTCCCATTTCAAATTGATGGCACACTATCAGATATACCTATTTAACTCCCCTCTCATGACACCTTTTTGGTCATTTTTCCTCTTATAAACCATTTAAACAGGCTATTATAGCCTCGTTCTAATTGTATTAGCTTCTTATTCCCTTCTATCTTGCTTCCATTAGCTCCTAGAATATCAATCCACTTCATTGGATTGATTAAGCCCTTCAGAAATCCCTTCGAGAAACCCTTCCAAAACCCTAATAACTCTCTAAGAGAGATTAATTAGTCTAACCTAGGTTAAAACCCTAAACATAGTCAAATCACACTTTGACTTGCTAAAAGTTTTTTTGACTTTACCCTTTGTCCCACATGCACCCAAATCTCCCTTTTTCTTCCAAACCAAAAACTATAAATAGGGATATACCCCTCCCTCATTTCATAAGAATTCTCTCTTCTTCCTAGCATAGATTATAGAAATTTGTTTAGGCTTTAGATTGTATTTCAGCTTCTTCCATTTGAGCTAAAAGCATTTGATTTTGTATTTCATAGCATTAACATGGAGTAAAAGGGAATATCCATTGGACTTGAAGCCATTAATGGGGATATCTCTTTCTCTTAAACACCTAATTAGATGATTAGATCCTCTTAGGTTCATTATTTCAAGATTTCAAAGAACATAGTTTAACTTCATTTGCTTAATTTGCATGTTTATTTCAAATTAATGTATGTAAAGAAGACAATCTTTCTCATTTCTTATCACATGGTCCATTGATCAATTTCCTAAAATCCTTTGGGGATTATTTAGAGATTCATACCCCAAATCCATGGCTTTTGTAACTTTTCATTGAACACACATATGACTCGAAATGATAAGAAAATATAGGCTCAAATTAATGGTAAACCGGGTACCATACCTTATCTTGAGTAACATATGAGACCAATCAGAAGACAAGTAACCACCTAATTTAGCGGTGAAGTCTGTTGATAGGTATAGGAAAACAAAGGAGGTAGGTCAATGATTGACACATCTTGAGTAATGGTTAGGCTCGGACATACATGAAGAGTTAACTCAAGATATTTTATGAATCCTAAAGTGATAATAGTTAAACCATCAAGTTGCAAGAATCCTTTAGACAACGGGATATATTTGACCTTGTTCGTCATCAAATAGGACTTCAAGAAGAGCAACAGTTAGGGGACAAGAAGTCCCTCCTCTTTAATGGGAGAGGTTCCCTTATTCAAAAACGAACCTATTTACACATATACAAAGCATGATTTTACTATGGAACTTGGATATTATGAAAGTGTTTTCTAAAAGGATCATCAATCACAGAAGGATTGAGGAATGAAAATGTGAGAATGAGCAGAAAGGCACCATTCAGAATTATAGATGACAGAATAATTCCTTATGCATGTGAGGGTACAATGAATTGGAATAAGATCATTTGTATCACATTAATAAGATGAAATTTGAAAAGACACAAAGTTCTGTAAATAACATCTGCAAGAATACAAAGCTTCTTAGCATAATACAGACAAATGATCTAACAAGATTAAATGAATAGCTTGAGAATAAAGGAAACCAGATAGACAAAGAATGAAAAATCCTTCTGTATTGATTTCGTTATGATTTATTTACACTTTCAAAAAATAAGCCAAGTTCTTCCCCCTTAAAAATGACGAGGAGAGGCCATTATATAGTTTACAAATTAGTTACTCTCGGTAACTACTTCTTTTAACTAATGATTAGTTAAAGGGTTGCTAATCGCAATACCCCAACTAATTACAACAAATCCGAGAGAAAGAAGGGGAAGAGAAGAGAAGAATTAGGAGAAGAAGATAGGTGCTTATGACTGGGAGGGACCCACCGACTTTAAGATCCACTGTCTGAATCTCTTCAACACCTCTGCTATGTCTCTGCCTCATGGGACTGATGTGTTGGCAGTAGACTGAGTCCAAAATCCGAGGCACTTCTCCATTTCCTTATCGAACTCGACATAAGTATGATAATATTTATTGGCTTCTTTTATGGCAGATTGAAGAGAACAGATATACTTCATTTTTTCCTTGGAAGCGGAGCTTTCGTTGAATAGATCCCCTTTGAAAAAAGCTCTGAATTGAGCTTTGATTTCTTGTAAAGTGAGAGGCACACCGAAGTCTCATCATGAAGATGGAAATGTATATCTTTGAAGGCAGATATAACAAGTGTTTTGAAGGCCTCACCCTTACGCCAGCCTATTCTCAGTAACTCTCCCAAAGCCTCCTCCAACACCTTGATTTTCCATTCCATGTTGTAGACCCGGGAATTTGAAAAATTATCGTTGGCATCCTCGAAGACCTTGCTTTCCGTCAAAATATTTTCAACTGTTTGTCCCATTAGACGAAGGTCTACTATGCAACTGCCCCAAATTTTAAGTTCTTTATCAATGCTTCCAATAGTGGAGGAGAGCTTCTGTTGCAAATCACTCACCTTCCCGTGAAGTTTGAAGGCTTCATCAATGAAGTTTAATCCTGCAACCAGCATATCATCCACCATGGCCTCCATAGCCCTTCCATATATAGAGTACTTGTGCATGTCTTTGATACTCTACACTTCATCTTGACTCAGAATTACAGGTGGTGGAAGAGTAGTCAATGGGGTAGGGTCCAAAACTTTGTCCTTGGACAAAAGGGATTTGATGAAACTTGTAAGAATCGGGCTTGTTCTTCCAACTGTTATATGGTTTTCTGCCCTTTCTCTACCCTCCCAATGACTCTGGTGATTGTTTCCTGAAGATTGTGGATCTCACCTTCAGGGGTAGATTCTCCCATGGGAATTCTTGAGAGCTCAAGATCAGACGCTTGCAAATCTTGTTCTGGCTTGTCTACCTTAGGCTTGGCTATCTCCAGGAATTGTTGGCCTTGAGCGTCAGACACTATCCTGGAGGTAATTCTGGCTTTTTTGGTGTGAGTAGGAGTAGTGCCTAACAAGGCTGCCACAACATTAAAATTTGGTTCTGAGATCGGGAGGAAGACTTCCTCTTCCTACTATCAACAAGAGGCTACACCCATGCAAAAGAGGAAGAGGAAGAAGCAGGTGGGGCAAGAGGACCAAGAGACAGAGAACTCATGGTGCCCAAGGTTTGTACTGCTGTTGCCTCGAGCTGAGATATGAGTGGAGCGCTTGAGGCTCTTGGGACAGAGGAATCAACAGTGCTTGGAAGTTCAGTGCTCTATACTTCTTTGTCCTTATCCATTGGGGCTTCAGGGGCACTTGTAGGAGTTGGCACTTCACTCTCTTCAATTTCACAAAGAATAATAATGTCCTCTGGTCCCGAAGGCAATTCTACATGCTTCCTCAGGGGGTCTTCTTCCATAGGCTCCTTCTTAACTTCTTTGACTTTCTTCTGATACACCTAGGTGGATGAGGAAGGAGTAGAGATTGCAGGTCCTTGAGTTGATGAGGCAGGAGGGGTTTGCATAGATGCTTCTGATCTGGGTGTCGATGCTTCCCTCCTTGGTGTTGAAGCATCCTTAGAGGAGGATTCCCCTGAGTGCCTCCTAAGCTCATAGACTTTCCTATCAAACCAGATCTTGGTCCTGACTAAGACCGGAGCTAGGATTTCAGCCAAATCATCCTTCTCCTTTTTGAACCAATCCAAGTCCTCCAATGGAGTATTTTTACCACATTTTCATACTCATATGAGTACAAGTTAGAATTATCATCTTGAATCCCTTCAGAACTTGGTACAAATTGAGTTCTGAATCAATTGTAGAGAAAACCTGCTTTGTAATGCCTCCTTCTTGCTTCAAAATCATCAAAGACAAATCACTCAATAGTCCTCTCGTATCCCCTATGATGATAGGTGATCTTGATGTTTTGCTCAATAAACTTCTTCAAGTCAAAACAAGTTCTTGGCTTGAAGAAATGGATAGTAATGGGAGTTCGGGCTCTTTCTATATTTTGTGTGTCCGTGGTTGTTTTGCAGGTGTAGTTTCCAAAAGAGATGGGGAAATGCAAGCCAGTAATTTTCTTGTCCCTGCAGGTTCTATGTAATTTGTCCAATTTCCTGCACACTTCAATCAAGGCCATTTTGTCATTACAGAACATAGGAAGCTTGAGGGGAGTGCTTTCATAGCCAGTAAGCCTAATATAGGAAAATTTTTAGAATTGAATAAAGTAGGCACCATAGTGTGATATCAGATTCATAGCTTCATCAGAAAATCTCCTTGTGGTGTCGCTCTCTAGTAGCCTAAAAATGTACATGGTGAAAGCATCATTCACCCTTCAAAAATTGTGATTGCTGGTTTCTAGGGTGAACTGTGGGTAGTAGGCATACACGGGGTCATCCTTGTGAGCATCGATGTATGAGAAACCAAACCATTGCCTCGATGCTGCCAGAGTATACATCAAGTATGAAGTCATATAAAATTTCTTAGTTTGCTGCACATTTGACAGTTGCTCTGCTAGATTCATACTAATGATCTCTTCCCAGTTGATATTCTGAGTTCCCTCGCACACCATATTGATAAGCGGGCACATCTAGAAATGGAACTCATTTGTAGAGGGTAAACCCATGACCCGAGCCAGTAGGATTATAAAATCTGACAATTCTTCATTGAAATCCACACGGAAAAGAGTCTTGGATAGATGAGATGCCCCTTTCTTAGGGTTTTTTAGCCTAGGACTTCACCACCCGCGCCTTATAGTTATCACTTTCTTGATCGAAAAAGGCCTGTACTTGATTCTGGGAGATAACTATAGCATTGTCCATTTCTGGAATCCTTAGGGTAGTGCTAATGGTGGTGGCATCTAACTTGGCAATGAGTTCTCCATGCACATTCGTTAGTTCACTTGAGTTGGGACTGAAATGAGCTCCAAGCGAGCATCACGTATCTCGCACATTGTTTTGAAATTGGGAAGCCACCGGCGAACGCCAAGCCACTGTCATGAATCATCTGTGCCATAGCTGAAGGATTTGCATCTGTCATCCTTGCCCAAAAATCCCCAAAATCAAGGTGGTGAACTTCACTGTCCCCGATATCGAGAACGGCAGACTCGAGTGGTGAAACTTGTTCCTCGCCCTCGGAATTTGATCTTCATGTTGATAATGCGCAGAGAGAAAATTTACAAGCTATACTTGGGATGGAATTGCGGGGGAATGGATACGTGTGCAGAAATTTTGGTTGCAAGGGTTCAAGCAATAGATAACATGAAAGTAGTGTGCAAAACACATAGGGGGTAGTTCATTATATAGCCGTTTAGGAGAGAGAAAGATAATAAATGTGTATTAAGTACCCATCTACCAAATTGAAAAGCAAGATATTCGGGTAGAGTGGGAAAAAAATTAGCACGAATGGCACTTGGTTAATTTGGGACATGAGGGACGTGAAAGTGCGAATGCGCGGTTTGGCCGATTCAGGTGATGCGGGGAAAAGATGCACAAATGATTTTGGGACATACGGGACAAAAGTATGCGGAATACACGTCTCGGCCGAATCAAACGAAAAGGGAATAAATGGTCTAGGTGAACTTGGGACACTTAGGACAAAAATTTCGACGGGCCCAAAAAGAACGATCTTCGGGTAAATCGGCCGATCGGGGAACAGAGAGCCTGAATGAACCTGGGACACTTTGGACAAAAATGTCCGACAGGCCCAAAAATCACACAAAATGACCCAAAAAATGTAGATTCTTCCAATTTCTTGACTTTTCACATTACCAAGACAACAAAAAAGACACTTAACCTCAAAAAATTTTAATTTTCAACTTCTCAAAAGTAGGGGAATTTTGAGTGGACAACAGCTGGCTCCTTCTGGGGATGACTTGGCATGAATTCAAAGAATGAGACAAGGCAAGAATTTAGAAAAACTCGGGAAGCAGACCAGTACCTTATCCATTGGGCCACGGAATCAAAAAGAAAACCAATATAGAAGACAACACTGCAAACAACACACAAAAACAAGGGAAGGAAAGGAGAACACACACTATACAGAATATACAAAGGACTTCCTAATCACCTAAGATTTAAACAGTTTCAAGTACTGCCCACTATAAGGAAGTGGGAGAGAAGAACCATACATATAATCAAGGTAAAAAGAATTCTTACCGGTGAAGTGCCGATCTTGAAAGGTCCGAGCCAAAGGGAATCAAACTTGCCATGGCTGCCACGAGGTTCATGCCTTTTATCCCACAACAAAACAGTGTCTCCAACTTTGAAATCCCTGAACCTGGATTTCTTATCAAACAAGACCTTTACCTTCTGTTGGTGAGCAGATATCCTATCAGCAACTTCCAATCTATCCTCATTCAATTTGTGAAGATACATGATTCTCTTATCCAAAGAATCATTGAAACTGGTATCTTCAATGGCCTTCATTAAATGCAGGGCTGGAAGCTCCACTGTGACTGGCAATTGGGCCTCCACTCCATATACTACCTGAAAAGGAGACATCCCAATGGCTCTCTTAGGTGTGATCCTATCTGCCCAAAGAGCATCATAGAGTTTCTTGTGCCAGTTCCATTGGGATTCATTGACTAATTTCCTTATTATGGCCACCAGATTTTTATTTGTTGATTTTGCTTGTCCATTTCCCTGAGGATAGTAATCTGAGGAGTGAGCCAAGGAGATGCCATATCCATAGCAAAAATCCATCATCTCGGTTGAAGAAAAATTTGAAGCATTATCTGTCACAATCTTGTTTGGCACACCATACCTTATCAAGATGTTTTCTTTGATAAAACTGCATACTACTTCTGAAGTAGTACTCTTTACTGGAATGGCTTCTACCCATTTGGTGAAATAATCTGTGGCAGTTAATACATGGGTATGACCAGCACTAGAAGAGGGATTAAGTGTTCCAATGAAATCTAAACCCCATTTTTGAAAAGGTTCTTCGATCACAACTAGTTTAAGGGGAAAGGAGGCCAACTTGGGTCTACCCACGAAAGTCTGACAAGCCTCACATTTATCAACCCATTTTGATGCATCCTTGAACAAGGTGGGCCAGTAATATCCCCCACGAAGAATCTTGTGAGTAGTAACAGTTGATGAGTAGTGCCCTCCACATGCCTGATCATGAAAAGCTGAGAGTAGCTTCTTTTGTTGTTCCTTGTCCACACATTTCAAAAACCTTCCATCTAACCCACGCTTAAACAAGGTGTTTTCCCACAACACATATTGAACTGACCTTAGTTTAACAGCCCTCTTTTCTTTGGTAGTCAAATGAGAGGGGCATTCCCCATAGGTGAGAAAATGAGTGATATCAGCATACCATTCGTCAACTGAGCTAAGAAACAGAACGGTAGGAAGACCAACTTTATCCTCCAGTAACTCATGTCTAGCTCCTTCAGCGATGAGTTCACACAGGCCTTTTCCACGGACGAGCTTAGTTGGTCTGATGTCAATGTCATATTCTTGGACCTTGGCCACCTAGTTTCCTCTCTTGGATCCAAATTCCTGTTGTGTGAGAATTGACTTGATAGTTGTATCTGGTACCAACACTGTGGAGTGAGAGTTAAGAATGTAAAACGAAAGCTGCTTGTGACTTTAACCACTACAAAAGCATGTTTTTCCATTATGGTGTATTTTACCTCATGATGTTTTAGAATGTAGCTCATAAATGCAATTGGGAGTTTGTGCTCATTAGAATCTTCCTGAGTCAAAATAGCAGCCAAGGTGTTATCCGTGGCGTAGCAATAGATAATGAAATCTTTGCTGAAATCTGGACATGCTAAAACAAGAGTTTTAGCAATGGCCCTTTTAATACCTTCAAAGGCTTCTTTCCCTTCAGGAGACCAACCAAATGTTTGTTTTCCTTTCATCATTTGGGAGATATTCAAAGTTAGCTCTGCAAAATCAGGGATGAACCTTCTCGAAAAGTTGATTTAGAGTGCACTCCCTTTTTCTTTGGTTAGTAGAGGAATTTGCTGAATAACTTGAACTCGCTCAGGATAGATTTTTATACCATCTTTGGAGACAACGTGCCCCAATAATTTCCCCTCCATGACACAAAAAACAGATTTCTTAGGATTTAAAGAGATCCCATGTTCTCTACATTTCAAAAGAACTGTTTCTAGGTGCTGAAAATGATCGGCCCTTGTTTTAGAAAACACAGTCAAGTCATCAAGGTATACAACAATACACTTCCCTTTCAAACTTCCAAAGGCTAAGTCCATAGCTCTCTGAAAAGTAGCACCAGCATTAATGAGCCCAAAAGGCATCCTTTTGTAAGCAAAGGTACCCCAAGGGGTAGTGAAAGCTATTTTGTGTTGATCTGTAGTATTAACTTCTACCTGGTTATATCCTGAGAAGCCATTAAGCATAGACAACATTTCGGATCCCGTTACTACTTGCAAGACTTGATCCATCATAGGTAAGGGATAATTATATTTTAAGGAAGCTTGATTTAGATTCCTGAAGTCAACACAGATACGAATCTCACCATTTTTCTTTCTAACAGGCACAATATTGGCAATCCATATTGAATGATGGATAGGAAAAATGATTTTAGCCTTTAATAACTTCTGTATTTCCTGAAAGATGGTGTCAGCTATTTTAGGATTGTATTGCCTCTGCTTCTGTTTAAAAGGCTTAATCCCAGGTTTGAGAGGGATAAAATGTTGCATCTCCTTTGGTTGAAAGGCTTTTAAGTCTTCATAGGAATAAGCAAGGACATCTTTATACTTTTTCAAAAGACTAATTACCTTCTTCTTTTCTTCTGGGGTGCAACATTTTCCAATGTTCACGAGTTTAGGATCAGTAGAACTCCCAATATTAATTTTTTCATATTCATTGCATGCATAGGGGGCGATCAAAACGCATAGGGGCATCATTATATAACCGTTTAGGAGAGAGAAAGACAATAAATGCATATTAAGTACCCATCTACCAAATTGAAAAGCAAAATATTCGGGTAGAGCGGTAAAAAAATTAGCACGAATGGAACTTGGTTCATTTGGGACACGAGGGACACGAAAGCGTGAAGTACGCGGTTCGGCCAATTCGGGCGATGTGGGGAAAAGATGCACAAATGATTTTGGGACATGTGGGACAAAAGTACGCGGAATACGCGACTCGGCCAAATCGAACGAAAAGGGAACAACTGGTCCGGGCAAACTTGGGACACTTGGGACAAAAAGTTCGACGGGCCCGAAAAGAATGGTCTTCGGGTAAACCGGCCGATCGGGGAACAGAGAGCCCGAATGAACCTGGGACACTTGGGACAAAAATGTCTGACAGGCCCGAAAATCACACCAAATGACCCGAAAAAAGTAGATTTTTCCAATTTCTTGACTTTTCACATTACCAGGACAATAGAAAAGACACTTAACCTCAAAAATTTTAATTTGCAACTTCTCAAAAGCAGGGGAATTTCGAGTGGACAATGAGACCTAAAACATCAACTATTTTCTTAGGCATGACATAAGTACTAGACCTTTGAATCAATCATGAAATTATGCACTAGGTGTTTTCCTATGATGAAGGACATATAGAAGGGTGGAGTTTTAACAAATTTACTTACTTGTTTCTCCTCTTCTTGGAAGAAATTAATATAAGTGTGTGGCTTCTTTATAGCTAGATCCACGTGTAAGAGTTGTGCTAGAGCTTCATGTAATGAATCCCACTTTGAGATGAAATGGTCGGGGCATCCCATATTGTCACATTCATGTTTTCTATTTTCATGTGGTCCATAATGCTAAATGGAAAGCCTCCCATCCCTGTGCATTTGAGGAACAACAATACCTTCTTTACTGTTTAGGAGCGAAATCCTAGATTTTAGCTAGAGAAAAGGCTTGACCTACTAAAGGAGAGAAACATCGCTTCATAAGGAGCTTTGTGTAAGACCTCTTGTGTGAGGAGTTGAGAACTTTTACTACATGATTCCTTATCGTATCTTTCGCTTTCAAGGATATTCTTTCATTGATGGGAGTGGGACCAACGTGCCTTACTCTAACATCATCTTCTTGTATCTTGTGTTTTTCACAACTTACGCACACGGTCTTTTGAATCTTCCGCATCTTGGTTAACTACACAAAAGTCTTCCACACCAAAGAACATCAATTTTTTTTGGAGGAGATTTTGGTCTTTCTTGGTTATATACTTGAGATAATTTTTTTGAAGGCTCGTAAACTGAAGAATTCTTGAAAATGAATGCTTGGGCACACACATAATTTACAAAATGATATTGACTATGAGGCATGTTACAAGGGAAACACCATTTTGATTCTTGCACCAACTTGTTCCTAACTTGGATGAGCACCTGACTTGCACTGGGTGTTGGAAGGGAAGGTGTAGGAGGAATAACTTGCAAGGGAAAATGTGCATTGGGATGTCATCTATCATTCTGGCATTGACCAGGCGCGTATCTTTGGTTTCCATACAGATTCTACCAAGATCAGATGACTTTAGCCTGCACTGATTAGAATTAACTTTATAGGTTTATGCTTGTATCTTTTCTAATGATATGACCTTGTTTGATAAATTTCTAATCAATGCCTTTAATTATTCATCTTCCTTCTATTGCATTAGAGATTAGGATGTTGAGGAAACCGATTGCGTGATTTTCTCAGAGCATGGGGATAAGGGCCGAAGAAGGCTAGGGTGCTTGTGACATTTATGGGAATAAGGGCATAGGCATTCTAGGAGCTATCTTTCCCACCTAAATAAGACTATTTTCTACCCTTTGTAATATTATAAGAAGTTGGTAAAGTCCTACCTCCCATGGATTGGATCATAACTAAAATATCGTTATTGAGTGCCTTTAGATAATATAGGAAAACATGTTGAGCTATAGGTCTTACCACAAGAGGGATTCTATCCCAAGTCTTCTGAAATATGATGTTGAAATCAGTCATCTACTCATTGGGTGCCCTCCTTGTTGTTGTCAATTACTCCACCAGAGATAGGTGATCTGACTTATCTTCAAATTAATTAGAAAGAGTTGTTCCTAGCCCATCCCGGTGGTGATAGATCTAAGTATCAATCCTCAGTACCATTAAATCACTTTACCTTTGAAAGAGGTTGCAAGTATCTTGACTTCTACATCGTCATGTGTGATCAAATAGAGTGAACACATGTTTTCTATATCCTGGATATGCTCTTGAGGGGTGACTTGATTATCTCCAAGTAAATTATGGAATACTCTTGAGTGTACCATTTGGCATATCATGTTGCACATCCAATAGCAAGGGACTACCTCCAAAAATGTTTTTAAAGTTTCTCAATGGAGGAGGTTGTTGATGTGCCATTCATGCAAGCCACACATGTTATCTATTTTGAGGAGTATAATGTAGTGCATAGGAGATATAGATGCACGTGTGGATTTTCTAGAACAAACTCTCCTTTGGGATAACTTGAGGTGCTTAAAAGAATCCTCGGATGTTTGAATTATTCTTGTGTGTACTCTTTTTATGAAAGGCATTCGGGATTGTTGAAACATAGATCTTAAAATGTTGGGACTCACCAGATGTGTTGAAATGAGCTTCTAAAGGATGAAACACTAAGTCCACACACCAAAACTTAGAGATATGAAATTTGAGATTTCAATGTTGGTCCCACTGGGCATTCTAGAAACTATTGGTTTCCTCAAACATCCACCCACATCTCAGATCTCAAAAGGGCTGAAGTGTTTGAGACCACAATGGAACCATCCCTAAGTTTTGGGACCTTGCGAGCTTGGGACGGATCTCTAGAGAAGGCCGGTTCCTCTATCTATTTTTACTGCTACTGCTACTCCTAGTGCTGAAAGGGGAAACTAAGCTAATAATGCCAAGGGACTTGGGGTAGAAGGATAACATAAAATTGAACTAAACTAAAAGGTGATAGCACCAGAAAAGAGGGATGAATACTATCTTCTCTAAGCATGAATGAAAGGAAATGTGTGAGATGAGGCTAGGCATAAGTAAAGCACAACTACAAACGTATTCACCAAATTGTTCTCATGGAACACAACTAAATAAAGAACTACAAGGGATGTGAAATAACACAACCAACACACAACGCAAAAGAAAAGGAAAGAAGAAGGAATGTGAACATGTTAGGACAAAGAATAGTCACAAAATGATGCTTCTATTACTTCCGAGAGATGCTGAGAGATTTTACAATGATTAAGGAGACTTATATTCACATGCAAGAGTAAGATCTAGAGGTCTGCAACTCAAAATACAGAAAGTATGGAGTCCTTAGAAAAATGTGTACGGGTCGAGAGTGTCCTACATAACAAATGAGTCTATCTCTTACATTTATAGATTAATGCATGGAGGAAGAAGGTAATAATGGGGGAAACTCGAATTATAAATGTAACCACCAATAAGAAGCATTAAATGCCCATACATCCACATGGAAATCTATGAAATATGCTTCACTAAGCATGTTTGGCATGTTGAATAAGAAAGGAGACTAGATCATATCAAATCAGGTGGTTGGAGGAATCAGATCTTCTCATCAATGTTCAAAGAGATTTTTTCCCATTTCTCACCTACTATATCCACCAAGAATTTTAATTTTAATTTCTTTCTCTGTAGCTGATGTAAAAATATTTCTAACAAGTCTAGGCACACACCGATCTAAGCTCTATAGAAAAATATATGGCTGTCATAAGATGTCAGAGTTGTCGATGGTTGACGCACACAAAACACGTGGCGCACGTGGATTGGCTGAGATGATGGCCAATTGTGTTAATATTTTCATTTCGCCACATGTCACTTGGTGATTTTTTTCAAGGATTTGGTGCCCTGTTGGTGTGCTTTGACTGGTTGTGCATGACATATTTAGGCATGTCAAAAGCTGACCTTGGCACATAAGGGAAAAAGGAGGGCACAGGATGCATATGAAAGAATGAGGCATGGGAAGAAGACAAAAGGAAGGCATGCAAGAGTGTGCATGGAGGGAAAATGAAGCAAACTGGTGAGTAGAGAATGTATGGTGAAGGCATAACTATTACAAAGTGATGGGTGCGAAGCGCGATTTTGAGCCATGGAATTAGTTGATTGAAACAAGTTTGAGATGCACATAGGGTGTTGAAGCTTCTTAGGAAGAAGGAGAAAGCACGAGAAGGTTGGTGTAAGGGTGGAGTGGAACAAAGAGTAAAAGGATGAGAGAACAGAAAGTGCACAAGGGAATTTGAGGAAAAAAAGGGCGCAGGGGAAAGCGCAACTAAGGAATTATGTCAACTAAACACGAGCATGCACAACCTTCAATGAGGAATTAAGAGAAATAATATTTATACTAGTTACCCAAATAACTAAGAGCTTCATTTGGATAAACGGAGGTTAATATCAAACTATTTTCCAAGATTGGGGATTGGGTGTAAATATTTGAACATGAACCATCCCCTCTTACTTTTATAAAATGTATGATAGTATGGCATGAATTCAGGGGATTCCATTCATCCAAAATAAATAAGGAACCAAACCCAAAACCTCTTTCACACATCAATAATAAGGATAATCAAGAATGGATGAAGGTCGGGAAAAATGACAAAGTGGTCAATCCTAATAAATTAGCCAGAGGAGGAAGTCATTAAGGAAACTAATATCTCCTCCCAAAAAGCAATCGAATCTCAGGGAGAGGGTCCTAGTAGCAAGGAAGAACAAGATAAAAAAGTCAAACAATGAAGTAATAAAGTTTGTTTATTACCCTAAATAAAAAATATGAAACTAAATTTATTTTCGTGTGTTGGAGGGCAGTGTGCCTTGAAATTGGCCCTCGGTCCCTCTTTGGAGGTGGTTTCATCTATTGGACCAAGTTATTTTGTGAAAAGATATGAAGATATCATCACTACCTCAAATGCCTTTGAAATCTTGATGGGTATAGGAGGGGTGATTCCAGATACTATATATGACATTCCATCTCAAGTAATTGTCGTAAACAAAACCAATCCAAATACTAAAAGAAACAACATAGAAGATGTTGGGAAAGAATCAACTTCTAAGGGGAGGAAAACAAATAAGGAAAAGAGGGAAACTTCAGCGAAGAAGGAAATGGATAAAGGGTTACATAGGCCATTGAGGTTCTCCCAAGCAAATAGAAATTAATGATTCTTCTATCATGGAACATAAGAGGGTTGAAAAACCTAGTAAACATAGAATAGTGAAATATCTGAGGAACAAATATAAGCCCAACATTATGATGATACAAGAAACCAAGATGATCCTTGATAGATTTAAAGAGGTTAGTAGGATTATATGGAAGGATGGTCTTTGGAATGGTGTGAATTCTGCTCATTCTTCAAGGGGTATTGTTACCCTTTAGAATCCCTAGGTGGTGAGAGGTGAGCTGATAACTTCCTCGCTTTGTTACATGGCTATCAGTTTCACTCAGATTAAATCTAAAAAAACTTGGATTGTCTCCAACATTTATGCTCCAAACATGGTTAGTGGTAGGAGAAAACTATGGGGGGAACTTTCAAGTTTCAAGAAACTTTTTAAAGATGGATATTGATTGATTAAGGGACATTTCAATACTCCTCTTTCCCCAATTGATAAAATAGGGGGCTATGTGTCCTACATTGATAACATGGAGGATTTAGCTAAATTTTTATATGAGAAATTACATGTTTGATTTGGAATTCGAGGGTCCAAATTTACATGGGAAAATAGAAGAACAAGGTAGGATCTTATCCAAATCAGATTGGATAGGTTTTTGGTGAGCCATTTGTGTATGATTAACCAACTTTACTCTTTATCTACTCTCCCAAGAATAGGATCGGATCACAATCCAATCCTTCTGAACTTGGGTTTGGACCTTCCTAAGAAATCTAGGCCTTTTAGATTTGAAAATATGTGGCTTGAGCATCTAGATATTCACAATAGAATCCATGAGTTGTGGGAAGTGTAAGTTCACATGGTTTTGATGTTCACATTGAGTTTCAAACTGAAGCACATTAAAAATAAGCTTAAATTTTGGAATAAGGATACCTTTGGGTGTATCTTCTAGGAGAAAAGTAGAATTGTTGAGGATCGTGAAATATTTAAGAATTGATGGAAGAATACGGCATCAATCTTTCCCTCAAGTATTAGGAATGGAAGCTACTCATTAAATACTCATTGAATAGCGTTGGTATGGTCAAGGTAAAAGAAAAGAAAATAGATCAAATGGCGGGGCTGATCCGGGGTGAGATGAAGTTGGGAGCATGGATGAGAAGGTGCGTGGAGATCTCGGGTATGCTTAGAAATGGATATTAGGTCAGAATGTTGATTTTTTGTGTGGGTAAGGGGAGTGGTTGAATTACAAGCTAATAAGAAATGGAGGAATGAACATGCAAAGTGCAAACTAATGATGGGAATGAAAAAATTTAACTATGCCGAAATAGACAATGTTGGTAGAGATGTACTTACTATGATGTAGGTTTTGATGGCTGAATGGAGATGGTTGTTGATCGGTTGATGTAACAGGCTTGGTGTAGTGGTGATGCTTCCTAGAATGTTACCATGGGTGCCAATGCTTCTAGATCTATCCTAGTGTTGACTGTGGATGCCTAGGTGTGTGAAAGACACTGGTTCTTCTTGCATTCAACTCTCTTCTCATCTTCTTGCTCTCAAAATGTGCTAACCCAAAAACAAGGTTGTTTGGATGAATAAATGGTAACCAATGACGGTTCTGGGTTGACCGACATCAGTTTAGGTCTTACTAGCGTCAGTTAACGCGGGATTCCCTAGGTGTACTAAAATGGGAAGATATTTCTAATTTCTTTGGCTCAATTTGTTTGCTCTCCCAGATCAGAATGGAAACTTCCCTTCTAATGGGTGGGAATGTGGTTAGATAGATCTTATGCATTGATTTTATGGTTGGACCAAATCTTAGCTTAGTAAGGCAAGTAATATTAGGTCTTACTTAGTTATGGAAACATGCCAAGAATAGGTATAGGGTGAGGTGGATGGATGAGGTGTCTAGGTGAGGTGGTAATTAGGTCAATTAATGTAATTAAATGATGAATATTGTGAGGATGGGTATTAATTTAATTAAATTAATATTAATGTGGGGTGAAAGGGGCCATGGTTAGGTGAATATGTTTGTGTTGGTTATCTGACTAGAGATTAAGGGTAGTTTGACCTGATTTTGGTGTCTACAAGAAGAGGAATTTAGAAATTTGTATTAGATTTACAGAAATTTACAACAACAAATTAAACACAAAATAATCTATTTTCTATTCAAATTATCTTTGAACTACATTCACATGCTATTATATAGCTACAATATTAGATAAACTACTTCATATATAAATTAGGAAGTCAATTAACAACTTACCCATTTATACAATTTGTGGGTATAAACAAACAATAGAATACATTTTTGTTACAATAATATAAAATAACCGAAGCAAAGCATAATATATTATACCCATGGAAATATTAATTTCCTAACATTCCCCCCCTTAGTTTTTACATGGTAGAAAAAGAAATTTCACACTTACTCTGCAACCTGTCACCCATGCTTGCTCATGATCTTCGTGACAACACTCGAGTGATCAAGGTAGAAGAAGTAACACAAACTTCTTATCAACCATGCACTATCAGGAACACATCTAACCGACGAGGATGGGAACGCACTCACAAATCATCTGCTTATCAAACAATCACTCTAGGGAACACATCTAACCTAGTAGTGTGCGAAATCAAGAAGAAACATATATGAATAGCCTTTAATGGTTTTCAAGAGGCTAACCTCAAACCTAGGTATGAACAAGAACACATCTGACTATTCTACATCATCAAGACTCATGATGCTACATTTCAATGTGCTATTTTCTCTTCACTATGTTTTTGCATAGGGGAAATAGGAATAACCACATACCAATGAACAGGAATGAACTTGTTCTTATTTTTCAATTCAAATGGAAAACCACACCAAAATAAAATGTTTAAATCAAACATACGCACACTAACATAATCACACACGTGCCACCAAATCATTCTATGTGGTCCTGTCCTTAGTGACTAATGAGAGGTTGTTGCACGATCTCCATCTTCCATTACCTCTTTCCTCCAAGTAACATCTTGCTAAGTCAATTGGATGCAAACATGAAGCACATTTATTTCCACATTGAGCTTATTCTTTTCTTCCCTCCCTTAACATGAAACACTTTTATTTTGTGGATGTCGGGTAACACCGAAAATGCAGCCGTAAGACAATTTTTTTATATATACAATTTTTTACAACTTGACTATTTTTATTAATAAAAAAATATACTAAAATCACCTATTCGACAATGACACAAAATTTTAAAATTAACTTAACATCTCAATGACACTTTTGCCACAATGATGACGCAAAAATAACTTTACTAATTGATCAACTCTTTTGTGAAAAGTAAAATTTTAAAATAAAATCAAATGAAACTTTGATGACGACAAAGATTCTATAAAATAATTTAACAATTTTATGTTAATACTAACAAGATGAAAAAATACTATTACCAACTACTCAATAACACAAAATGACAAAAATGAAGGCTAAAGAGTAATATTAAATTACTTTTTAATAATTATTTGATTGACCACTTTTGTTTATTTTTATTTGACAATAGATCCATACATATAAAATTTATGATGAATCTTGACAGTATAATATATAGACCTACAAATATTACACACGCAGTATACTCTATATGACTTTAAAAAATAACTCTAGATTTAACATGAATGATTGACATAAACTATAATTAAAGACCACAAAGAAATAAAGTGAAATCTAAAGGAATAACATAAATCTCTATGAAAAACATACATGGTATTATGTGTGTCAAGTTGTATTCCCAAACGGAGGAGAGTCCAACTTCTAAGGTAGAGTGGCAATCAATAGACAACCACATGAGATTGCAGCACCATATTTATGAAAGGAAGCACAATAATGAACTGAGATCCAATGCAATATAGAACCAAGCTTGGATTGGAGTCACTGTAGGCTAAAAATAGATATGATGATATAGTATTCATGATCGTTGTATGTTGTGAGTTGTGCACAGGTCAATACGTGGAGAGAAAATTTCAATAACAGAATCCTTAACATAAGAAAATCAAATCACAATCACAATATTTCTGTATGAGGAGAATGAGTTTGAGAGCTTGGAGATCGATCTCAAGGACTGAGAATAGAGACTGTTCTGTTCAAGACCATAAACAATGTGAAAAGTGCTGACGCAACGTAGAGGGACACAAAACGATGCTTTGAATCCTTTCCATGGGATTACACGCAGTTCCAAATTATATTTTATCAGTGTGAGGCACACACAATCTCCACTAGTCTGATCCGTTATAACACCACCTTTAAGAGATATGGCATATAGATTTTGCATGTGAATGGAACTAGCCAAACCAAGATGTAAATTCAAAAATGAATTTCATCACTGGGAGAAATAACATTTAAGTGCTGCCCCTTAAAAATGCCGTTATACTTTCATCACATGCTTAATTAAACTCTCTCTGATACCAAATAATAGATGTGGATCAGATTTACCGAAATTTACAGCAACAAATTAAACATAGAATAATATTTTTTCTATTCAATTTTTCTTTGAATTACATTCATAGGATATTATATAGCCACAATATTAGATAAACTACTTCCTATAAAATAGGAAGTCAATTAACAACTTACCCATTTATACAATTTGCGGGTATAAAAAAACAATAGAATATATTGTTTGTTACAAAAATATAAAATAAATAAAGTAAACAATAATATATTATACCCATGTAAATATTAATTTCCTAAAACTTTCTTTCTTCTTAGAATGTTCGAGTAAAGGAATTAAGTGGAACATTGGAAAAGGCAACAATATCTAGTTTTGGTAGGACTGCTGGGTAGAAGAGAAACCCTTAGTTGAGGAGGAGCCTTGAAATCAGTGTTTCAACACTTTGAGGATATGGGAAAGGTTTGGATCTAGGAATATTGGAAGGTCTGTTGGCGAAGGTCCCAAATGGGTTGTGCTAACCCCACCTCCTAACTACATTGGTGAGTACCAACCCTTCATTGACCTCAACTGCAAATTAAGGAACTTTCATATCCCTAGATTTCAACACCAAGAGGACTCCTTTTTGGAAAGAAGAGGGATATATAAAGTACTCAATTAAATTTTCTTATCTCTTGAACTTTAAAGAGTTTGAACAAAAGGATTATTGGAATAGACTATGGGTGAAAGATCTCCTCCCCAAGGTGAACATTTTCTACTAGTTGGTTGCACAAAATAAAATTCTCATGGTGGATAATTTGAGGAAGAGGGGCATGGTCATACCCAATAGATATTTTTATGCGGTAGGGAGGAGGAAAGTGTTAACCACCTCTTTTTATTATGCCCTTTTCTCTGGAGTTTTCTCATTGGCTATACATTTGTTTAAAGTTTAGTGGATGCAACCCAACAATATTGAGGATTTTAGCCTATAATGGGATTGCCCCTTTATATTCTCTATCCTTATGGTAGATTGGAGAATGAATCTTCCTCATTTCATATGGTGTTTTGGAAGGAAATGAATGCTCTTATCTTCAGAAACTAGAAATCCAACATCAAGAAGGTTAGTGCTCACTTAATTTCTTCCATTAAATAAAATATTAAACTCTTCAAAGGCAAGATAAAAGCTTCTGTTCTAGGGTGGAAGAGGAAGTTCTCAAACAATTCTCCTTTAGTCCTCCTCCATTAAATTTCCCCATATCTCGAATCAAATGGTCCAATTTCAAAATGGAACTATTTCAAACTGAACTTTTATGGTGCGTCAAAAGGTAATCCTAGGTAGGTTGGTGGGGAGGTATCATCAAAAGTCATGAGGGTGATTGGATCTTGGCTTATGTGGGACCTATGGGAATTCAAAGCAATAATGTGGTGGAAGCTAAAGCCTTTTTATGGGGGTCAACTTAGCCAGAGAGAAAGGGATCAAACACATCCAAATTGAGGGTGACTCACTTCTCATTGTTAATGCCCTCAATAGGAATAATTTTCAAAATTGGGATTTGGGAAATATTCTTCATGATGTTCAAGAACACCTTAAATATTTTGATAGGTTTAATATTAATCACACCCCCCATCTTGGTAATAAATGTGTGGACAATCTTGCTAACTTAGGGGTGTATAGTCATGATTTCAAAGTTTGGATAAAAGGTGATGTTATGCCCGCATCTATTAATGATATCATACAACATGAAAGATCATAAAGATTTATTTTTATCTGACACGAACGATTTGATTTTTCATGATTGTCAAGGCAGTAAGTTCAAGTGTGGTGTTTTCATTCCCAAGATCGTCTGATTTGATCCCATTAATTGTAGAGTGTGACTGGTTTTGTTTTGGAAAAATAGTAGAGAAATCATGGGAGGTGATAGAGTTTGAGTTGAACCCTCCAACCACAATAACATCAAAATAACCCATCTATGTGGCATATGCTCAAAATTGGGGGTTTTAGGAAGTATATCACCAAGCTCCAAAGCCATGACCCTTCTATGTCCATGTATTTTAGCATGGCGTGGGGGATGGAAATGTTGTGGTTCGGATAATGGAGATGGAGGTTACTGAGAGTTTCATTTCCTAGGTCACCAAAATGGAGATGAAGGGTCTCAATATTTTCAAGGATAAGAATAGGAGGGAGCATGAAATCAATACTTTATTTTTGGTAAGGAAAAAGTACAATTTTTCACTGATGGCATTGCTAGGTCTTGTTTCCCATGGGTATGGAAGGAGTTTTGTCTCCATTTTATGAAGTGCATTTCTCTAGATGGAAAGTATCGTAAGATTTATATACACCGCTTGTGACTATTGAAAATGTTTAGGCATTAAATTATGATGAGTATTCCCTTTTTTATATGTATTTTTGTCTTATGTGAGAGACTTTAAGGGAGGTAAATTGAAGTCCCCCATTCATGAAGGCCTCATTCTTATCTTGTTCTAGAATGGTAACTGTTCCACCAAAGGCAGTTGGTTCGAATGAGGAGGATGATGACATCACCCTAGCTGAGTGCCTTACCAAGATGCATGCGGAAAGGATCCCTATAATAGAGCTAAGGAGGATAGCGATGAGAACATTAGGGCTGAGAAGGATAAAGGTAGGAAAGAGTCTTCCAAAGGGAAAGGTAAGTGCATGGATGATGAAGGTCAAAGTTATGAAGACCTAGGTAAAATAGTGAAACAGATAGAGATGGTAGTGCAGGTCATGGAAGAAGCTAATTCTGATATGAAAAATGGGATGATTGACAAAATTGAGGCCACTAAGAAGATCTCGTATGCCTCATAGGAACATCGAGGGGACATCATGGAGCTGGAAAAGATGGTTAAAGCTACGAGGATCGGTTGGATGTTATGGAAGAGCGCTTGAAGAGAAGGAAGTTCCAACCCAACATCAGTAGCTCAAAGGATGATGATGAAGGTGGGAAAACCCAAAAGGAGCTTGAGAAGGATCACAATCAAGTGTAACTTGCAAAGACTTCAGAAATTCCCCCAAATGCCAAAAGATAAACTAGTTTTCTTTGTTGTTATTCTTGAACTTCTTGTTGTCTTTTGGAAAACTATCTTGGTCTGTAGAAGATTGTTTTATCTTATCTCTTTGGCTAGATTTATCAACCATATTTCTTCTGAGTTAAGTCTTTTTAACTCGTTTTGGTCCCATCTGTCATTTTCTTTGTTATTTGTGCTTTCATGATGTATTCTCCTATGTGATGCCTTTGGGATCCGATCCTATTTTTATCTAATCTAATATATATATAACTATTTAATTAATTTAGTTATACTATAATTTAATACAACCATAATGTAACTTGTAACATTGTTCTTAGTATTGCTCGAGATTGCTCCATGATCGCTTCGCTGGCGTTTCGTGATTGTTCCACACACATTGCTCCGCGACCATTCCGGGTCTGTTCCATGGTCGCTACCAGGCGTACCTTTAATCGCGTCCATGGTGGCGGCTCTGCTCCTGGACGGGAAAACAATGTGGCTGCGGGTATGGGATCCACGGGAGACACCAGGACTAGGGTGGGCAGCGGTCCTCCTTCCCCAGATCAAGAGGACTCGGCCCTTTCTTGGATTAATCTTGCTTTTGCATCCTCTAAGGAAAACGACACAATCACCGGTCAAGCTCCCCCTGGTGGTGATGGAGCACCTGTCCTGGGAGTTCACCATGCTCTTGTCGGGACTGGCAAAGGCGCATCTACTCACGGCCCCACTGTAACCTCATTCAAGGATGCTTTAAGAGGTAAGGATTCTCCTATGAAGCCAGCAGACATTACTCCATGCATAACATTTGGGGAGGAGGTCATTACAACTGAAAAATACTATCAGGAACATGCTCTGATCTGCAGATTTGGAGGACTCTGGCCCAGCCTTCCTGACCTACATGCATGGATTTCCAAGAACTGGACTCCTTTGCTCGTTGGGAGGTTAGACTTATATCCGTGTGCTAAAGGTATCTTCATAGTGACTTTCTCTTCAATTGCTGATAAAAACTCCATTGCTTCCAAGCTTTGGGTTTTCCAATCCAAGTACCTGATCATTAAACCCTGGTTCCCCTCTTTCAACCCGCTCACTGAGTCTTTTTCATGCAAACCTGTTTGGATCCGACTGCCCCATTTACCCCTCCAATTTTGGAGCAGTGAATGTTTGAAATCTATTGGAAACACCTTGGGAACTACGTTGTTTATAGACTCTCAAACTTCTGATTACACCCACACTACCTATGCTCGAATCTTGGTGGAACTTGACACGGCTAAAAACCTCCCAGCAACCATTGATCTTAGGGTGCAAAACAGAACTTGGTCACAACCTTTAGATTACGAGGGCCTTCCATTTCGTTGCAGAAAGTGTTTCTGTTTAGGTCATACCTCTATTGCTTGTGGGTTGGCAAAGGGCCAGCATGAGAAACGCAGTTGGTGGAAGGATGCCCTCCCGGAACATTTGGTTTTCGATGCAAAAGAGGACCTTGATTCAAATTCAAATGCTAAGGATGAATCTGGGTTTGTCCCTGAAATTCCTTTTTTGGAAAATCCTATTTCCAACAGCAAGGAAATTGCAACAAATTTATCTCATTTATCCGAAACTCAGATTGTTAGAAACATGGAAAATTCACAAGCTGCTGAGGGCAGCATGGAAAATGAAAAATATATCTCTCAGGAGAACAACTTGGCTGTTCCAAATGGGACATTTGCGACTAAGGAAAATACTCCTCCTTTGTCTTCTTCTCCAACCGCGAAGGCTCCATCAGGGTGGGTAACGGTCAGCAAAAAGAAAAAATCTACCACTCTGAAGGGTAACGCTTCGCCTGGGTAAGGGTAACAGTCGCAGAGCTTCTGTTTGCTGTTTCTCTGCGGTTGGTTTGCTGTTTTTTTGCTGTTGTTTTGCTGTTATGTCTCGTTTGTGTAGCTGTTTCTGAGCTACTTTGAGCTTCATTGTAACACTTGGATCTTGATCCATTCTCTTTGTTTCTCACTCTTATTCTCGGCTCTCAGGCCTTCTTTTGTATTCAAGGGTATAGTCCCTTTCAAAAAACTATTTGCCAATAATAAAAAAACATTGTTCTTAGTATAAATATTTATATACACATACTCATATTTTAAAATGTTTTTCATAATCTCAAATTGGGCTTCAATATAATAAGGTATATGTTAATACTAAATTGACTTGTAACTAAATATAGTAAAAACTTATTACAAAAACCTTTTAACTCAACACAAAGAAGATAATGCCATCAATTTTATCCACTTCAAGCATTGTATCAACCTTTCCCTATATCTTTCAAACACATTATCGTAATCCAAGTAAATAAGAGGGAAAAAGAGTTATCAACCACGTTCTTCCATGTTCAATTTTTTAAATTGTTTCCTTTTTATAAAGAAACAACCATTGACACCAACAATATTTTTGAACGCTTAGGTATTGATAAGTAATGTGAAATGATTTCATATGATATCAAAATAAAGAAATCATATTGTCAATTACAAGGAATATAACACTTTGTGAAATCATAAAAGTCTCAAATGCAACAAGTAAGTCTTTTATTTCCATTCACAAAACCACTTTCAATACCAAATGTACAACCAAAATAGTGTTTAGTTCTTTCCAATGCAATTTCATACACTTATATAAATAACTCTTACAAGAAAATAGAGAGAAATGAAAAAATAAACTTTCACATTGTTTCATCAACCATGCAATTACAACTTTAAACAAAAAAATTGTCCACGTATATATTTAAAATGCCACATTACAAAACATATTTTTCCCATTTTATTTAAAATTCTGATTTTACAAATTATTTAAAACTACAAATTGGCTTAAATACATTACAAATGTCTCAAATGAATCTCCTTAAAGTCTATAATACCTTAGTGCACAATAAGCCACTTTGTGGAAGGTTACAAATTCATAACAAGTTTTGAGGAAAACAAGAAGGAAGAAAGATGCAAGAAAGGATTCAATATCCTTCTCAAGCTATCCACAAACACACAAGGGGAACATAAGGGGATACAAAAACACTCTCCTACCAACCATACTATTGGATAAGGGGAACACTTCTATAATGACCCTCGAGACCGAAAAAATGAACAATGAAAGAGCTAAAACACCTTTGAGAAAATCTAACTTTTGGTCTTGCTCCATGAGACCCAAAATAAGAAAACACAAACAAAGATATATCACAACAAAAAACAAGAACAAGGGCTTGAAACCAAGTCAAGTGGGAGAGGGAGAAATTAAGGTTGGTCTCCTTATCACTCCAAAAATGGTAGTCAATTATGCCTTAATACTCCATTATTCCAACCCTCCTTATGCCTCCACTACTGAAATTATACCGCCAAAATCCACCCCTTTTATCTCCACCAAAACCTAAGTCTTATCTACCAAAAATCCCTCCAATAAGTCACAATAAGAAACTATAATTGTAAAAATAAAGCTATATCCTTTGCCTCCACCAAAACCAACTCATCACCCTCCACTCCAGCACCCCACTTAGGGATTTCTAACCTTCCCAAAACACATTCCAAAGAAACAATAAAACAAACCACAAGAGAGAAATACAATGAAATCCACAAATGAACTTTCAACACAAAGAAACACCAACAACAAGTAACGAAAAATAAGATATAATAATAATAATATTGAAATTATCATTGGGAAAAAACCCATATCTTGAAGCCATAGCATTCATCTCTACTTGATCCAAGCTTCAATATACTCCTAAGCTCCTCCGGGTAAAGTAGTTCTCCCAAAATAGAACAAGAGAGTGTAACTAGCCAACCCCTTCTCAAAGGCATGGGACATATTTATATATTTTTAAGGGAAGTGGACAAGTTGGATCCACATGTATGCCAACTAATTGTACTCATTTTAACTCACCCAAAGTGTATACCATTCGCATATCATTAACATCGAAACTCAACGCACATCAATACTAAAAACTTTGTCATCATAATTACATTTAATATAGGACATTTAGTTGGTATAAACATCTAACATCAAAATTTATCAAGTTATAAATGTTATAACATCATCATCAACATAAAATAATATAATTCATGACCACAATAATAAACATTTAAGTTTTATTAATCCTTGAGTTACCAAAGTTATCACAATTCGCGTACACAATATATATACCTTAATATCATCAATATAATTATGTCATGAAGTGCAAAGATAATAGTGTCCAAATGTTGATGTATCAAACATCATATCCCCTATCATAATGTCTTATGAGATAGCTAGAATATATAGAAATAATTAGTCTAGTAACATAAAATGGTCTAAGGGAAGTGGCATTACATCCCCTCCCCTTAAACCTAAATTCCTTTTGAAATTCACTCAAGTAGATGTGGGCACTATACTCAAGAGTGATTGCATCCTCCCATATATTTGTTGAACCATCACATATAATCTAAAGTCTGAAATTTGAATTACAATAATAACTAAGATGTCATGAAGGAAATATTCTAGTTAAACACTAATTACCTAACACAATGTTTCTCTATTAACAAGATCAACATGATCAGCTCACATGTTAAAGTATAGAAGGATCGATTTACTAATTTCTATGAATATTGGTAGTTCCTTCTTGTCTTAGATCTTTCTTTTACTACTTGCTGGGATCCCTAGTGTGCTTAGGTAAACTTAAATTGATGAGTTACTTCATTCATTGGTCACTTTATTTGTTTTCCTTACTTATGATGGATTTCCTTCATTAGCCTCAAATGAGACATTTAACTTGTCATTTTATTATCATGTTTCAATTTTTTTACTAGTTATCCTTCTTATACCTATGCCTAACTCAATTACTAAAGGAGTTTCAACTTACTTAGATACATCCCATTTATTCATCAGTGTTACAACCCATTATTTTACCCGTTATAAACTTCCAATTCAATATTATTTACTCATTTTCACTATATTACTACCAATTGGGGTTTTAAATCATACACTACACTTCATTTTATCGCATCTTGTTATGAGAGTGGTTTTGCTTACTATTCTATAACTTGTTATTAATATTAATTTTAAATTGTTGATTCTTACCATTTGTTCATGGTTCAAGTATAATTTTCTTGTTAAGCCAATTATTACTATCAAGACCTGTCATCCTTACTTCCTTTTTTCTTGTTACACCATAAGGGTTACTAAGGTAAGTTCCTTTAAGCTTCGAATTCACATTCTAAGTCTAATTCTTTATTATTATATCTTTAAACCCCCTGCTTAAAATTATACTATTGAAAATCTAAAATATTACACAACTCCTTCTTTATGGTGACTATTAATTTTGATTTGTTTCCTCTTTTCTCTTTCATCTTACCTTGATGCTTGATTAAGATAGAATTACTTTTGTTATAGTCCTTTTATTAACATTTGACCCTTGTTTTAAAATACATTTACATTTTCTAAAGTTCACTTTTTACTTTATTTATTTATAGTATCCCATCTCCAAACATTTGATTCCTGCATCTTCAAATTTTTTTACCGCAATTTACTTATTCTCATCATTCTTGTTCAAAATATTATATTTCATCAATTTCAGTTAACAAAAATTATTCTTAGTCCCTTATATGTTTACCATTTACAAAAACGACCCTATATGTTTGTTAAAATGTTTTGACGATTAATTACAACCATTTACCCTCTTATCGTCTTGTAAGATACGACCATCATGTTGATTTTTAAAAAAATTATCGTACAAATTTTAGCCTATTTTGTTTACACCCTTGTTAGATTTTTCCCACAATGTTTTCCAATCATTTCTTTTGCTCCTTAGCTTATAATTTCTCAATTCTTCTAGTTTTTTTAACTAATTTAGGGTTTTTAGATATATAGGACAAGTGAGTCCACTTATATTTTTCAAATATGTAGAAAATAAGGCTCCAATGGTGATTGATTTCCGCTTATTTAGGTGTCGCAACATCTTTACAATATGGAAAGGGAGAGGAATCCACATATAAATTCTTAAGTAAAAATATTATATCAAAAATCATGGCTTAGAACATAACATTCACACGTATAACTAGCTCATTTCACATTTTCAATAATGTTGTAACAATGGTTTACAAGATTGCACAAAACATCCATACACACAAAATTGTGTGGCATATCCTTGTATTATAATTTTTCCAATAGAATTCACATTAAAACACACCATCTATTAGCCAAAAAAAAATGAATAAAATGAGGAACAATGATTCACCCTCCAAGAGGGTTCCACGGTCTCAATTTCCATGATGGTAGAGGATTCAAATAATAAAAAATCATATATATTGATCATATGACCTGCATAGAAAACCACACCCATGCAGATTTCATCCTCTTTCTAGGACTCTACATACCGCACCACTAACCCTTATTGGCGTTACATGAGAATGAAGTTGATTCGATTCACCGCTACCATCATCTCATGATGGTACATCTGTTGTGGAGGGATTGTAATATCTCAAAGCATACGGGAAGGAAGTTCCTCATGTAATTATATGTAGTTATTTGGTTGTTTGTGTGTCTCATAATGAATATTCATTATGTATTTTTGAATTATCCTCACTTTCCATCATCCAAAATGATAAATTTTTACTTCATTATGAACACCAAAACAACTATCTAAGAGATCTAAGCATTGTAAACCTACAATCTAAAACCAAGTGTCACACCCATAATTTTCTCACTCAAAACCCATGTAATTTTTTAATGCATCATTAACTCAATTTTATGTGTGTTCCCAAATGATGTTTAAAATTAACATTCCTTGATACAATATATATATATATATATATATATATATATATATATAGTAACATAAAATTGTACTTACAATCTCTATAATATCATAACATTATTCTATAAATATAAGATTATCTCTATTTATCTAATATAATTGCTCCATAAAATTTATAAGGTTGTTATAACATTTATAGAATAATATGATAATGTTATTATCAAGTATAATATAATTTTTTTTTCCAATGTAAAGTCATAACATATATCTTATAATCTCATTATTATATATAAAAAAATGTTATTATAATAATTTTAAATGATATTGTAGCATAATTCCATTATCTGAGATAGTTTTCATTATAATGTTATATGATTATTAATTGGTTAATAGTGTTTATAATATGTATAAGGTATGTAATGGTCATTATTACAATATTTTTCCATAGTATCATATGATATATAATACATGTATACATATAATATAATAGCTTTATAATGAAAATAATGGTACTATAATATATACAATGTAACGTACTAGTCTCTTTGGGGACATCCGATCAAATTGGAATGATACAAAGAATATTAGAATGGCCCCTACACAAGGATGACACACATAACTTTTTAGAAGGCCCTCTTATCTTCATAATGACACATCAACATGCATGAGAATCAAGGAATGCTACTTTAAACATCATTTTGGAGCACATCTACAATCAAGTTAAGGATCCATCGTATCGAAATAATGCATTTAAAAACAATACTTGGGTTTTGAGTGATAAAATTAGAAGTGTGACATGGATGTTAGGGTTTAAGATATAGATTTGATTCTAAAATTGGGCTCACCAAATGTGTACACCCCAATTAAATTTTTGTATTAAAAGAACACCAAAAAGTATAGGATAAAAGGGTTCATTACGTGAGGCTATTATGATGTAATTAATTAATATTTAACCATACATAATCAAAACAATAGACTAATTCTTGCAACAATGATAAAAAATATATTAATAAGTCAAATACATAAGAAAAACAAAGACATAGCTGTACATAATGAAACAAATGAAATATGGATATACAAATATGTGGAGCAAGGTGGTAGTAGTTTGAAAGGCTTCATTCGATACTAGAACTATAAAATATATATTTTTAGGATTGTACCACTCTATTATGAATGATTGTATGATATTCCCTCTTATGTATGATATTGAAACATATGACAATGATCTTCTATTTATTTTTGCACCCTTCACGTATGGAAATGTTCCTCTATATATGTCACTCCCACTCAAAAATCTTGAGACAACCTATGGTGACTTGTAAAAATTTGAAACCCTATATTCTTATATTAAAATTATCAAAGAATTATATAAAAAGGAGATATCAAGTGTGTGGTGAGGATAGAATACCATTAGTGGTAAACCCTTTCTAAGATAATACAATTTGCACCCTACCAACACTCATGTGGGATCAAGCCTCATGCAGCTCTCCAAGGTGCATATCTAAGTGTGAGTGTGATCTAATCCAACCCCTTATGAGTGTCTTATGTATCTTAAAAATATATAATGGGATAATTCTAGAGTTAAATATGTACCCAACATAGTAGTAGTGTGATGTAGTGTGCTTTAGCTATTAGAATAAGCCCTTTTCCCCTTGAAACTAGTTGAAAATTCTTGAAGTGAATTTACTCTTGATATGTCATGGCTCTAGGACCTTTGGATGATTCTAAATTGATGAAGCTTAAATTTTTACTTAGTTGTGTACTTCATGCATGTAGTAGTGGCTATTGTGAATTATTTAAATATGGTTTATAAAGATTTAAGAGAGCCTTGAGTCTCTCTTGGAATTATTTTTGACATACTATATTTTAAGAGTGTCGGTGAGTGATAAAGTGATATTGAATTTCTTATATAGCCTTCGTAGGTGAAATATTATGACAAAGAAAACCCTAGGAAGTTGAAACAACACAATAATGATATTCAAATTTAAGTTAAAAGACGAGAAAAGGTAGGAACATAAAAGTTTGATAGGGCCATGAAACTTATCCAAACCAAACTGGATGACCTTAGACAAGAAGCATGTGATGTAAAATAGATAGTTTTGAAATGATGCAAATATATGATTTATATATTCGATTAATTAATATTTCCTATTGTTTTGACAATATAGAGTATGGAGACATGAAAATAAAAAAATAATTAGGGATATTTATGATTGGAAATAGAATTTGAACACTTTTCTTAAGAAGGAGCATGACCAAACTTGTCATTTTGAAAGGATAAGTTACCAAATTTGAGTGTGTATATAAGTATATGATTAAATCTTGTCAATGTGTTATATTGCTATTGATTTCAATTATATTTTATTGCATGCATATTTTAATGTTTTCCACATGTGATTATGAGGGTTACATGGTATAAGTTGGTTTATTCATTGATAAGCCTAAACAAATATACATAATTTGGTATTAAAGAAAGGTTTTGTTTCCTTGTGAGTGGTAGCATAATAGGTGATTTTAATTTTTCACATTTGTGAGTGTGGGTAGAAAATCATTATGGAAATATTCTAGTGGGTAAATTTTGGGGAGAATATGTGAGGATTACACAACAATAGTTGGTAGTTTTCAAATTTTGCAAGAGTGGGTAGGAAATTGTTACAAACATATTCTATATATGAAATTATTAGGCAAAAGGAATGGAATTAAAAGGTAATGGAAATGAATGGGTGCCTACATAGATGAAAATAGACACGTAACCTTCACCTACACTTGAATCACGGAGGTTGTGCTCGGGAAGCCAATGGAGAAGTATGGATGGCCAAATGATAGTGAAATACGGTGGTGGGCGAAAGTGTGCATAAATGGTATAATCTGGGTTATCAAGGAAATACAATGTCTTCAACTTACAATGATGCATGGCAAATTGCTCATTAAGTGAAATGAAATCCTATATAACTTGGACAAAGTTAAATGGATGGATCAGAAAGGATGGAAATGTGGAGACTCCATTCAATATCAAGCTCTATAGATATCCTTTCTACCGGTTGCGAAATTCATGGGAAACCAATGGGAGCCTCATAAATATGTCTAGACAGGGTCATGGAACAAGTGAGAAAGGCTTGGTTTCATGGAATCTAGATCTGGTTGGCAGGAGTATTCCAAAATGTGAGGGTTGGTTGGGCTTCCTTGTTTAGAGTGTTCAATTATGATATGATATTGGGTGGTAGTGGTGATGTACGGAAAACCAACATGCGTAGACTCGTGTCAATGTTAGTAAATAATTCTAGCATGTTTGGTTGTGGGACTGTAGGATCACTTCCAAATGTTCTTGGTTGCTGGGGTCCTTGTATGGTCATGTGAATGATCAAAATCTATTTCCAACTATCCAATACTCATAAGATTTTTCAGCTTCTACATTTAAACAAGGAGTTGTGTGATCTTCTTAGAATATCTCACTGGTGTTCTAGTAACTTGTATGTGTAATCTTGTATCTATGTTGGTAAAAAGGTCTCCTATATCTGGTTACAGAACTAATGGGTCATAGCCAAATGTTTGTTCTCATTTGGGTTTGTTTATAGTCATATGGGAATTTTTTCTCATTGATGTGAATGTTTAAATACTTTCAAGGAAATCTATAGTTGGGTTGGTTTGACCAAAACTCATACGCTTTTTCATCCTCAATGTTTAACTCTCTTAATTGTTCAGTGGTTGTTTGTGCATCTCGTGGTTTTTTTAAAGATGTGAATTTTGAGACCTTGATCTATGTCTGCTAATGCTCTCAAAGATTTGTCTAAGGCACTATTGGTTCAAATATGTAATCCTTGGGCTCTCTGGGGCCCGTAATTGTCATGCAAGATATAATTGAATTAATCTAGTGAAGAAAACTAATTAAATGAAGGAAATATACACTATGTTTTTGTATTTTCAAGACATAAACTGAATAAAGCAATAAAGGAAGCTAATCTAATGAAAGTAAATGTTTTTGTTGTTTTCTATTTAAATGAGGAAATAACAATAAAGCTTCTAACTAAATCTAAATCCTAAAACAAATAAAACACCTAGATGTGGATGTTTATCTGTGTAGAAAGGAAATATATTTTATTTTAAATGAAATATTTTCTAATTATGAATGTAAATCTAACCTCAATTGCCTTAGAAAGGTAAGAAGAAATCAAAACTTCTTGGAAGATTTTCTTCTCTACAACTTCCCCAAAAAAATAACAGAGGATTTTCCTATATGGATTGATGCTTGAAAATATTTGAATGCTTGTAACTATGACAATGATTTCTCTACTCTATTTGATAATTTGCATATAATTCAGAAACAACAATTTTGAATAAATGAAGGAAATCAAATCACAAAGACCAACCTAAAATACGTAACAATGGCAATCCGGATGTGTGGTAATTGGTCACCTTAGTTTATCTTGGCAATTCCTCATGTCCACATGATTCCAAAGGTTAGGAATGTATGACAAGCAATGGGAAGATTGAATTAGTATTCTGGAACAATGCAAGTGGAAGAAATATAACACAATAGAACTGAGATTGGATATGCGGTTCTAGTAGAAAATAAAGCAACTTAAAAATTGTAAGGATACATAAAATAATTCTTTGGCCATTTTTTTGAAAAAAGCGATCATTTTTATAGAAAGTTAGTTATAGAGTGCAGAAGAAAACTTAGCAGTAATGAGATGCCAAATCATCACATAAAGAAGAAGTTAACTATGTAATCAACAATCATAAGTGAAAGAGGAGTTAAGTATCAAAAAATCAATCCTAAATTTAGGAATTTTGACTAAGAAATGCGTCCAAAAACTAAACTAGAGTTGAGTTATATGCATATAAAGCACAAGTGAAAATTATTTAAAATGTGTAAGGAATACCACCTTATGCAGAGTGTCGATTACAAGACCACTTCCCTTCTCGGGGTAGTGGTTGTATAACCGCCACCCTACCTAGGTGGTAGTTACAAAACCACTACCTTGGCAAGGCAATGGTTTTGACACTAGAGGGGAAAACTAGCCTAAAATGAAGAAGGAAGATAAGAAAAGGCATGCAAAGGATAAGTAAGGAATTCTAGGCTATAAATATAAGATGAAAATAGGTTTAGGAGCTCGAACATCTTTTGAAAAAGATATGAATCATCATGGGGGACCTTTGTAATCGTTTTACGACAATGTAACATGTGCAAATTTGGGTGTACACATATTTCCCCTTGGAGAATTGTTTTAGCCATAAAGAGGCATAAAATGTAGAGTCCAGAGAGCTATAAGTTATACCTAACATGCAAGTGTGTCGAAATGTCACCATCCAATCTCCCGCTACTTGCAAGATGAAAGGAAAACTTCAAGTGCAAATACATAAAAATAGAGAAAAATAAATTCAAAATCAAAATGACCAGAGGACTTACCATTTACGCGGGGATAAGAATATACCTTTTCCAATGCTCCACCCCGTGGTCACATACATACATAATAAAATTAAAATACAACCTATATATATCAAAACAATTTATTTTCTAATTCATTTGTACATATCCCATTTGTGGTTTTGAGCTCTGGGCCCATGGTGACCATTTCGAGATAGATTATAGTTTAATTATTTGGTGTGACAAGGTGATTATGGCTCGAGACTCGAGAAACCCAACAACATAGAAAATGGTTAGTTTTACTTGTGTTATTTGTTTTGAAACCTAAAATGTAAAATGTTGAAAATTTAAGCATAGGGGAAGATTTTAGATATTTGTGTTTTAAAAATGATCCCTAGGGGGATGCTCATTGGTTAGCTTTTAAGGGCTAAAGGGACGGGACGCTAGTTTTTGACAAGACCGCCACTCTGCATAGGAGGAAATTATAGGATCACCACTTTTCCAGGGTGGTAGTTACAAAATCACCACCCTACCAAGGAAAAATTTAAAAAAATCTGCTCCGCATAGGGTGGCAATTCTGTCAATTTTGGCACACGGAGAGAATTTGACATGTTTAGATCAATTTTTCAGATTTTTTTGTAATTTTTTTATGAGCTTTCCAATGTTATTGACTCACTCTTTCTTATATAAATGTAGAAGGAAGATTACATCCACTAGAGTCAAGAAAGAGAGTTTTAATGGTTACCGGCCTTAATTGATCGGTGACTCACTGAGATTGACTTACTACGCCGAGAAGGGATATGGAGGATCACACAGGTGCCACATATTACACCTACTAGTCGATTATATATGACCTCTTTTCTTATTGAGACACAAACGTGAACACTTTCTATTTTCCATGGGTTAGAGGATAGTGGACCATCACTCTCAAGGATTTATACAAGATACTTGGTTTTCCCATACTTTTCCGATGATTGAAACTTGAGATGACAAGACCTACGAGATAGGGATATAATTTGGGCCACTTACTTTAGAGATGATGGGATGTCCTCAAGCACCAAAAAGGGTATGAGGCTCCTTTTTTTCCCCACTTTGCTCCTATCCACCGTAACGCCATTATGGGTATCTTGGCCGTAGTAGATAAGGGATACGGATGGGAACAAGTTCTTCTATTGTTGGGCCCCGATAGTGATATAAATATAGTAGTATGGGAGGACCTATGGCTGGGGAGTAAATATATTAGGCACTACATACCATGATTTATACAGGTGGTCATATCATAGGGTTAGTCACATAGTCATTCCGCACTCTTGATGAGTTAGGTATGAGAGAGGATTATCCCCTATCGGGGAGAGCAGTACAAGATCCATGGGCCATAACGGCCACGAGGTGGACCGAGATGTTAATGCTTAGGGTACCACACCAACCATAGGTTACCTTGACTATGGATGACTTTATTACTATGCCCTAATAAGAGATGGTAGGATTGTGGGGAATGGACGGGAACATAGTGATAACCTATACCACCACCCAGTCGAGTTAGTTAACAGTCAAGGAAGGTGGAGACTCATCCATTTGGAAGAGTCCCCCAATAATTTCTACTACCATACATTGATATTCTTCCTCATGTGCATGTTTTTAATAGGAGTGTCATGGAGTCTCGAGATGGTTCTATAGGTGATCATGGTTAGACCATTGTGACACCAGGAATTCCTATTGTAGTGAGATAGGTTATTTGTGTTCGTCGAGAAACTAGGCCCACACCGCTTCTCCAAAGACGAGGATGCACCCACTCATAGTGGGGAGAAACAAGAGGTAAAAATTAACATAGACTTTGAGAATGAGGTAGAGATGGGGGAGGATACCAATGAGGAGGTAAGTGAGGATCCCCATACAGAGAGGGGGATGATGCAGAGAATAGTGACACTAAGTGGCATGATACTCAAGAGATATCTACGGCTGAGAGAGAGGAGGTGGATGCAGAGATGGAGACATGGGTTTCTTAGGATCCACTTCCTCATGAGGGAGGTGGAGACGAGGAGGTTGTCATGGGATAGCATGTTGCCTCACGAGGGGAGAGGCACAACACACATTTTTAGTAGACACATTAGTTGCGCCAATGGACTGATGTGAATGCCTAGAGATTTTAGTATGTGATTATTCTTTTAGAAACCTTGTTAGATAGAAATTTTAGTCACTATGCTTTGTAATTATGTTTTTTTAATGTTTTCTAAACTCACTATTTGTTTTCTTTTTTGCACCTACTTCTCGGGAATGGAAAGATCTTATTCATTGAGTCTACATGGATACCCTACTACTCCCTATGTGGAATACCATAGTGGAGAAGTTGGAGGATGTGGGAAATTATTTACATGCCGACAACCATACCAATGTATTTTCACCTATTTGGAACGTGGCGAGACAATTCTTTCTCGAACACGAGGATTGTAGGGTAAAACGCAGCCGAAAGACCGATGGGGCAGCGTCATTCACACAAAGTGAGATAATGGCTAGTGGTCATACACATGGTCACTCACACCACTCGGTGCATTCACACCATCGGAGCTGCAACAGGAGTCCCGGTGTCAAGTGTGCACCTTCTCAGGGATCCCATAGGGATTGATAGGCCATTGAGCCTTTATTGCTTTGTTTCCATTTTGTGAGGCAAATATATGATTTTTTATATTTCTAGGCTCATTGTGAGCATTTTGACCATGCCTAGTGTGTGATGGCATTGTACTAAAACTCAATTTATTATGATATATATATATATATATATATATATATATGTCTTTTGGTTTAGGTATCCTTTGCATTACAATTGACTTCTTTTGGTTGTTTTCTTTGCATACGTACTCTAGATGTTTACAATTTCTAATTTTGAATGCTTTGTAGAATGTATGCAATGGATGATGAATGCTAACATAATGATTTATTTTTGTGTTTTTATAATATTGATATATGATGATTATGTAGACACATTGTAATGTTGAACTTTAGATTTTCAAGTAATGTTTAGTACTTCTCTTGTATTGGTGACATGTGATGAATAATGATATGATAATAAAATGAATTCACTCCACTCTTAACCTCACACAACCAAGAAGATATAATGGCTCAACATTGAAATCCGGGAGGGATGTGAATTTTATGGTTTTGATAGAGATGGAATTGGTGAGAGAAAAAAAAGATTTCGGTTCTCCCTCCTGTGAACACAACATCCCGATATACAAGTAAGGACTTAAGAAGACATCAAAAATTCATCAAGAGGAATGATATCAACCTCTAATACATCAATATATTGGGTATTTATCCCAAAATGAAAACTACATTTTTTTGTAACATATACATCTACACCCTTCTTCACCCACCCCAATGGGTATGGATGTGGATGCGCGTAAGTTTCTACACCAAGATGTTATACAACCACATCATAAATCAGATTTGACTGAGAACCATAATCTAATAATGTGTATACCTTAGTCCTCTTGATTTGGATTCTAATTTGAAATAGCTTAATCAAATCTTCTTTTATACCCCCATACATGTTAGTGCTTGTGCATCCTAGCCTCTCATGTACATCCGAATCATACTCAATCTCCTACTCTCCTTTTTTTTTCATAGTGGCCATGGATTTCTTGGAATCCTAGGTTCAGTGCTTTGGGTGTAATTCTAGATACAAATTGAAACATGTGGCATTAGTATGTCCATTTATATCACAATTCTTACATAAATTCTTTGGTTCTTTACAAGTATGCAAACAAGTAGTGGAATGTTTACCTTTCTATTTACCTTTGCTACTTGTCTTACCTTAAAAATTTCTGTTGATCTATTGACTTCTCTCCCTTTGGCTCTATTTGTCCTTGATTCTTGTTTTCGACCTCAAAATACCCCCTAATTTTTAAAGTAAAATTATTAAATTTTGAGCTCACACCCTCAAGAAGTGTTCAAGTAAAGTTGGAAGTCCGAAAAGATAGAGAAATTCATGCTTTAAAGTTGTTTAAAATCTCATGTCTGCATGTTTTGATAAATTTTCCATTTTCCTGTATGGACACATGAAAATTTTATTGTTTTCCTCATTTGAATCAAATTTCAATCTTTCTATGGGTAGGGATCATCTAACCTTGTATTGTTTTCAATCCCTTTGTTCAAAAAATAAATTTGAAAATTGGGTGCGAAATGGTGGAGTTTTCTTCTTCTCTACATTTTTTCCACACTCATGAACGATGGGTGTTTTCTTCCCCATCAAATTTTGGCCCCATTATCCATGGGTACGTGGACATATATAATTAGAGGTAGGCCGATGGAGTAATTTACATCTTTGAGCCCACATTGTAAAAGGGGATAAAAGTCATAAAGTGACCCGCAACCCCGATCATGCTATGAGGAAAAAGTCATAAAGTGACCCATAACTCCGATCATGCTATGAGGAAAAAGTCAAATTTTGAGCCCGCATTGAAAGTCAAAGCCAGGAAGTGGGTCGGTGGAAGCCTCCACCTGTTAGCCTGGTGTAACTTTAAAGGAAAAATTAAAAGGTAGGTTCCAAATGAGCGCCATCTCTCCACGTTTCTAGGGTCAGATATACGGCCCCACTAAACAAAAGGGAGAAATTCAAACGTTGAGCCCACATTGAAAGGTCAAAGTGGGGAGATGGGTTGGCAAAGCAATTTTTGTTTTTGAGGCCGCATTGAAAAAAGGTAAAATTATAAAAGTTACCCACATTTTTGTCTCCACTCAAGTAAGGCCACTTGTCAAAACCATATCAAAAGTGGGAGAATAGGCCAAAATGTTCCAAAACGCCATTTCTCCAACAAGTCACAAAATGCAAAAGGCATCCTCCGTGCCCGCTCCGATAAATTTATCCCACGTGGATGACTTTGGTTTAAAGTTTCAAAAGTAAGATGAATGGTTCAAATTTAAAGTTACAAAATGAGTGTAATGGCCACATTATGAAAATTATGGTATTTCTACCATTGGTATTTCTTCATGAATCAAGAATCGAATGTATGTGAAGGATTGAAGAAGTTGTAATAATTTCTTGCTAACAAAAAAATTTATGCTTGTTTCTTACAAGATATTTAAGGGATTCTTCAAGCATTGTAAAGGGGTTGACAATTGATCTTGTAAACTCTAGAGTGTATTGTACATAGAGAAAGAAAAGGAGATAGCCAATTTTATTCTACTTTCCTCCTTTCTCAAATTTCTTCAATTCCCATGTTATGTACAATCTATGTTTAAGAATCAATACAAGAAGAAGTATTTTGTAGCCTCTTTGATGAGGAAATTTTAGAAACTTTGAGTTCGCAATATTATCTTGTCTTGTTGCCATTTACATGGTTGTTTCTTCTCATGAATGCATGTGTTCAAGTTTCTAACTAGTGCGTGTAGGAATCTGAATTTCTACTTGCGACATTAGTTCTCCTACCTCTTTTCTCACTCCCTTTCCCACCTTCATAGAAAATTCCCCCCTTTCAGAGAACTCCAAGAATTTTTTGTAGGGTCAGTGGAGTTCCGCTATTGGATCCCTGGCCAAAAGGCCACCATAGAAATCCATGCTTTTTCACACATACATACACAACAGTTACACCAATTAAGTAGAGGGACTTAGATTCCTAAAGCATTGGAAAGGAATTCAAAAAAATTTCCACCCAAAAAATTTCCTCACCAATAGTTTTTGGTGCCCACCATGGGGCATATTTAGCAGCATTTGCACCGAATGCGACCCAAGGTTAGAAAATTCAAAAAAGAGAAAAAGAGAAAAAATTCATGAATTTGTATGGCTATATGAGCCACATGGATTTAAATCATGGCTATCTCGAGAAACCCTCTGTTGAAAGACCTGAATCACTCTTCCATATCCAAGAAGATGTTGCTTGAGATTTGAGGAAAGCTATCTAGGATAATAGAAAAGTGCAATCACTACTTCATTGCCACGAGAATTCTAGACCTTGAAGAAGAATGCACTACTGAATTGGAGAGGAAAAGACAAATTCCAGCACCACAAAGAAGAGCATAGATTTTCAAGCTAGTGGATAGAAGATACACCTAGAAATAGAGATAAGGAGGACAAAATGATCCCATTTTTAGGAACTTCAAAGGAGACAAGAGCTACTTGGAATCCAGAGGCTTCCTTTTCAAGAAATTGGTCACGTTGGGAACCTGAGTGTTGCCAATCCTTTAGATGGTGAATTTTCATACATCAACAAGAACCTTGTAGACTTCACTAATGTGAAGACCAA
This sequence comes from Taxus wallichiana var. yunnanensis, assembly GCA_018340775.1. NCBI lineage: Eukaryota > Viridiplantae > Streptophyta > Pinopsida > Cupressales > Taxaceae > Taxus > Taxus wallichiana. Next base: position 85,833,157 of record CM031242.1, on the reverse strand, counting down.
AGAAGAAGCTAGAGAAAGAGAGGCGAGATCGATGAAGAAATAATAGCTCAACTCGAATAAATCGAGAGACTTCAAGCCGAGGCAGATGAAAGAGTAGCAACAGAATCCTCGGACTTAGCAAGGTTAAAGGATAGAAAAATAAATATAATGGGGATCATGATCATGATCGTGAGGCCTCTAGGCCTAATGTACCATGGGGAAGAAACACTAGTCCATTGACTCTTTCTCAACCACTCTACGAGCTATAGAGAGGCTTGAGAAAAAACTTCCCAAAATTCAGAGGGGATGGTTCTCAACTCCCTGAAGAACATGTAGCAACATTTATCACTACTTGCGGTGTGTTGGGTGTTGAGGATGAAGATGTGTCAGTCCGACTCTTTGTGGAGTAACTTCAAGAGAAAGATGTCGAATGGTTCTACATGCTACCACCGAGGTCTGTCACCTGTTGGGAGGATATAAGAAGTGTATGCAAACATAGGTTCATGAGCACAAAAGATTTTCAGGATCTTTTGGTCCAATTGGTACAAATGAATAAATAACCTCCGATTCAATGAGGGACTTCATAGCAATATATAACAGAGTGATAATAAGAATCTATGAAGATGTGATGCCTCCTAAAAATAATTTGAAGAGATACTTCACCAATGCCTTGCCATTAGAAATACGTTTATTCCTTAGAAGAACCCAACCAAGAACATTAACAAGATCAAGAGCATGCAATAGAAACTGATGATGATATAATCTTGTTTGGAAAGGTGAAAGCTCCCAATGGAAAGAAAAAGGGTTAGAATTCAAACTCTCTCACCATAGATCGATGTTCCAAAAATGGCAAATGACTTGGTTTCCTTGAAGAAGAATCTATCTTAGATCACAATGCAAAATGATTCAAGGAAACCAAACCCTCAAGATAGTCCAAGTATTTCTCCACCTCCTCATCCGCTTGCTGCTTTAAAGCACCACCATTCCATGTCATCTGTGACACCAAAGAGATGGAGGAGGAAGTAGAAATTGATGAAATCGAAGAAGAAAATATTGAAGACTATGAAAACTATCTCGAGGTTGAGGAAGTTAATATGCACAATGGCCTAATTTAGTACTATGATGATGAAGAAGATCCAATTTATTCATGTGATCTTTTCACTCGTGCACAATCTAAGAAGGTGCTTCATTCTCAATGGCTGCGGTAAAGGATAATAAGAGTAAAGAATATTCTCCCTAGATATCACACAAGATAAAATCATCGGTAGAGAGGATCACCATTACCACCTTCTCTAGAGTCACGAGTCAAAGAAAAATAAACTCATTGATTGTCGGGGATCATGCTACTATGCCAAGTAAGTCATCTAATTCTTCTCCCAACTCAAAAGTTGCTAAGAAAAATTCTCCTTTAAATTTTGTTCCTACAAAAACATCTAAGGTTCAATCAAAAGCTACACCCTCACCCCCTTCCAAGCCAATTGATACACCCAAAAAGGAGAATTCAACACCCAAAGTAGCAGAGTCTCTACCATGTAAATCTTCCTCCATTTTTAGAACCTCTTCCTCACTCACCATAACCCCATTTGACTTTGTGGAACATGCAAGCAAAACTAAAGTCCAGCTCTCAGAAATAGAATACCTACAAACACACCATGCCCAATTTGACAGGATTATTAATACAGTTCATGGTGGTAACCCTGTATCCTCGAGTCCTAATTCTAAAGGATTATTTCCCACACAATCCACACCACCTTCCCAAAACATGCTAGCCCTTAGTGCCTCCAAAACCAATAGGGTTGAACCTTTCTACCTGTCACTCCTCATTAAAGGCTTCCAACTAAATAATTGTATCATAGATTCCAGAGCCTTAGAAAATGTGATGCCCGCCAAAGTTGTAAATTCTCTAGGCCTCACCTTGACCCAGTTAAATGGCACCTTCTACTCAAAATAATCCAAACAAGTTCCATTGGTAGGAAAAATCAAAGATGCACAAGTAGCACTAGCTGATTTTCTAGACAAGAAGGTGCTCCTAAACATATTGGTAACAGACATCCTAGCATCCTTTGGTATGCTATTGAGTAGAAGTTTTTGCAGATACCTAAGTGGAGAGATAAAAATGGATTGTTCATCTACAACTATCCCGGTAAAAGGTGAGATGAAGAATTTGCTACCAGTAAGAAAGATGAAGTTTACAGTACGAACTCCTAATGATCCAGAAGCAAACATTCTCTTTCAAGATTATGGGCTAGGAAACTAATTCGTCACATCAAAAAAAAAGGAAAACTTTCGACTTCTCATGGAACAAGAGGAAGATAAAATTTGGACAATGGAATTTGATGGTAGTCATTCTAGTGTGGGCTTGGGAGATGGTGTAGTATTTTACTCTCCTTCTAATGAGTTGTACCCATTTTCCTACAAGTTGCAATTTGATAATACAAATAACATTGTAGAGTATGAAGCACTACTCTTAGGAATGATTACAACAGAGGACATGGGAATCAAGAAACTAAGATGTTGAGGTGATGCAAAGGTTGTAGTAAAGTAGGTCCACCAACAATATCAGGTGAAGAATCCAAGACTTCGACATTACAGAAACAAAGTGTTAGATTGCATTGAATCTTTTGATGCATTTACCATTGAATCTATTCTAAGGGAACAAAATGAAAAATATGATTCTCTTATAGTGTCAGCTTCCTAGTGACACCTCATCCTTCTTTTGGTAAAGACAAAGTGACCATTGAAATGGTATTCAGGCCTAGTGTACTAGATAATGTAAATCATTGGCAAGTCTTCAATGATGATAACCAAATTCTAGCCTTTTTAGAGAAAAGGGATAATTTCAATAATCTCTTCTTCGAAGGAGGTGAAAATCCACACCAAGAAGCATTCCCAAAGAAGAGAAAGAGGGAATTGAAGGGATTAATTATGATGGAATAATCAAATTAAAAGCGAACAAAATTTCCAAAGTCCTAGTCTCTTTAGAAGACCTCTTTGAAAAACATGATAGATTCATTCAATATAAATAAAAGAAATCTTCTCTCGCCCATCTGATTTTGATAAAGAAAATATTGGTACACTGGAGGAGCCAATGATGGTAAATATTAGAAAATGTTGCTCTCTAAAAAAAAAAGAAGGTTTGTTGCATTACTCAAGAAATACTCAGATGTCTTGGCCTACTCTTATGATGAACTCAAATCTTTCCAGCCAAAGGAAATGCATCACTCAATTCCTTTGAACTAGGGTGTTAGCAAAGCGGGTTAGCCAACAATATCAGGTGAAGAATCCAAGACTCTAGCATTACAGAAATAGAGTGTCGGACTGCATTGAATCTTTTGATGCATTTTCCATTGAAGCTATTCCAAGGGAACAAAATGAAAAGGATGATTCTCTTACAGTGTCAACTTCCCTAGTGACACCTCATCTTTCTTTCGGTAAAGACAAAGTGACCATTGAAATGGTATTCAGGCCTAGTGTAGAAGCTAATCTAAATCATTGGCAACTCTTCAATGATGATAACCAAATTCTATCCTTTTTAGAGAAAAGGGATAATTTCAATAATCTCTTCTTCGAAGGAGGTGAAAATCCACACCAAGAAGTAGTACCCAAAGAAGATAAAGAAGGAATTGAAGGGATTAATTATGATGGAATAATCAAATTGAAAGGGAATAAAATTCCCAAAGGCCTAGTCTCTTTAGAAGACCTCTTTCACAAACATGATAGATTCATTCAAGAGAAAGAAAAGCAATCTTCTCATTGCCTAGCTGATTTTGATAAAGAAAACATTGGTACCCTAGAGGAGCCAAGGATGGTCAATATTAGAAAATGTTGCTCTCCTGAAGAAAAAAGAAGGTTTTTGCATTACTCAAGAAATACTTAGATGTCTTGGCCTACTCTTATGATTGACTCAAATCCTTCTAGCCAAAGGAAATGCATCACTCAATTCCTTTGAACTAGGTGTTAAGCCCTTTAGAAATAAAAAAGTTCATACAACCAAAAGATTGATGATACCATGAAGGAGGAGGTAATTGTAACATCCTCATTTTATACCTTAGAACAAGTGATTTTTTTTTTTTTTGATAATATCATCCCGGTTCTAAATACATAATTTAGAACTCACAAATCAAATAACCATTCATATAACAAAAAATTATATGCAGCTGTAATGACTCGGAGTACTTCCGATCTATTCATTCCATGACGCGGTAATCTACCAATCTATTCATGAGTAATAAGAGTTGGTGTTTTTATTTAACACTTTACTCTTGCGGTTCTCTTCCCTACTCTGGGATTCAGAATGCTCATCTAAGGAACCTAATTGAATAATTGTTACCATTATTCATCAAAGCATCTCATCCCTTAGACTAGGTGAATTAGGACAACGCAATCAGCAGCTTGCGATACTTTGGCCAAAGATTTGAAACATACTGTTTATGTCTCGTATTCCTTAACGGCATACTCGTCAATCTGGAATACGTCCTTCACCCCATTCTTATGTTATATAGAATGTCTTATACTGACTACTGTCAGTCCTTCCTTTCTCAACTTAATCACTCGGAGACAGATTAACAAGGTGATAATGTTATATGGATGCCCACGAGGATTAGGGATATGGTGACATACTGGTTCAACCTTGCAGTTCAACCAGTGTGTCATGATACCCCGAATCTCCTAGGCAGCCTTATAACATGACCACGTTCTTAATCGGACCCTGAGTAACTCGTGCGAGATCAAAGTGTAAATCTTAGCGATCAATGCAAAGGGTGTCGCCATAAGTCACCTGCATTGTTGTAACTTCGAGAAGATCCTAATCTTCTCGGAGGCACAACCCTGCAGTTGACTTGTGTCGTCAACCTTTAAATCCACCTCGAAAAGATCTACTTAGTAACATGCGTTACGCACTTGAGTTTAAATTACTTTAAAGACTTTTCCCTAAGGTTAGCCTATCCCGATCCCTGGATTCTTCGTCTTAAGACGACCTTCCTCTATAAAACCCATTACATGGTAGAGGTATTAAGGTCAAGCTCTCATCAAGGAGTCATTAGAATACTCATGATTCTAAAACAACAGAATTGGACAATATCTCATAACCTTTACTTGAGATTGCCATCTGAACCCCATTAGATTTACATCAGTTCTCCTAACTGAATTTATATCATACTTATTAGTATAAGATATAAATGATTAAGAATCCAATTTAATATTGTCCTGTCATACTCAGGACTAGGGATTAGTAATTTAATTCGGCTTGTTTAGCATTCTGCTTAGGTTCATTTTTAACCTATCTTTTAGAAAGACAATTGTTTAAATTCAATATTGCTTTCACTAGAACAATAAGATCTGCTAAACACTCATATGAATTCAATCACATTTTCTTGTAAGCTTTCATAGTCAATCACAAAAGCATCCAAATTACACAAGATAACATTGCCACTCTGGTATATAAACCGAAGAAGGTCAACTATCAGAATAAGAATACAACACAAGTATCAAATACTTATTCCCATTCCTGTCAGAACTATATAATTACATTTTATGCAAACAACATACTTGATACAATGCTTAATGGAAAAGTACATCTTTCCACATATAATACATTTAGGAAATCAAGTCTGTAATTCATTATAAACCAAATTAAACAATCTGATCACCTGTCGATCTGCATTGCTTTTACCTCTTACAAAGAACCATCCGCAAAAATAGTCAACATGAGTCAGTTCGATGAACTGAGCATGATAAGCACTAACTTTTAAAACAATTGCAATCCGTCAATTGTTTTCATTAAACACCCTGTTTAAATGAGATCAATTATCCAAACAAGTAAACATATTCAAAATATGCCTTTATAATACAAAATTGACTACAAACGTGTAACTCTATCAACGTTACAGAATAGTCCTAAACACTTCTCAAATATTTCATCAAATATTAAGAATCAAGAACGAAAGTATTAAAAACAACCAATTGAAGCCAATATCAGCAACATTGGACAGATCGTTCCATTCATCCAAAAAGGAAATATCATAACAACTCTTGAGTATATCAATATGTTAAAAACAGCTCCTACTGTTACAGATATCAACATGTATTATAATAATAAAAGAGAAAGGAACAAATCATTCACACTTCCCTTCACACAAGTTCACTACTGTACCGTCTCCACATATGGAATGCATTAATCCAGTATATGTGTGAACAAGTCCGTCAAACCACAAGAAGAATCACTGTCTTAATAAAAATCGAACACAGCAAGGCTTTTCGACCCAAGTTCGAAATCAAAGAACCTCTAGTATTGCGGTCAACAACAGACTCCATTGCATTAGACAATTGGATGTTTCCCTAAGTCTATGCCAAGACAATCACACAAAATTTCTCGAACATGTTCAGTCTCAATCGGACTGGAGTAAACGGAAAGGAAAATAGCAAATCTATTCTCACCTTGGCGCATGCAAGTCTAAAGTATGGTATTCGCGACTCACTTCAACAGAGCCAGAACACGAGATAATTATCCATACTCAAGGAACTCAAACAGTGACAAACGACAGTGTCCAAATATCAGGTTCAATAAGAGACAGAAATACAGGTTAACTTCCAAGAATTCAAATGAATCCGAACAGTAGTAACAAGACAAATAATTGCATACGATTCCATCTGAGCCCATCAACGGAGCATATTAAAAATCAGGCAAAGCAAATTTAATTACTGATTTCAAAACAAGGAATCCGACTGAACCCTTGCCAATCTTTTACACAAACTTGCACAGACTGAAGAACGTAAAAATATACCAAAAGAATCTGTACCACAAAATCCTTGCGGCACGATGGTATTCTTACGAAATAACAGAGATCGAAATACATATTATTCCCTTTAGTCGCTGGAACAACAATTTCCAATATTCAACTATATTCAACCATAACAAGTGATTCAAACATATAAATCATTCAATCGACTCCACAGAGTCGTTCAGATTAAAACGAATATGAATCTATATTTACATTTCATACTGTTAACGGGTTATTATCCATAACCACGGAACCCAACAACAGTATAAGATAAAAAAATAGTTTAAGAATCAATCTATGCCATTCAAGGTAAGCATTCGACAAGGACCAAGTGTAAGCAATTCAAATACCAATTTTCATAACAAGGGATTCAACCGAGCCTCGTCAAAATTCCCGAACAAGCTTACACATAAGAAACATAAATGCATACCCAGGAAGTCGGTACTAAATTCCATTACAATAACAGAGGTCGTATGACCTGTAACTTCTATATGACTTCCAACGGAATTCATATTAACAAAACTCAAGGATGTATCTATATCCTCAGCAGTGGACTATAGTATACGATTCATTCAGAGGACTCCACAGAGTCGTTCAAAAACAATACATATATCCCTAATGTATACTGTCAACGATAAAATCCCGTTACCACAATAACAAGGGAAAAACAACTTCCACTGGGTCATAATGGCTACTGTAACACAAAAGTTACCTGTTCCCAAGCAAATCTAAAAGACAAAACGAAACCAGACAAGTAACAATAACCACCCCATCAATACCCACGACAGAGCTTACAAGATTCCATTAAAACGGAATAATCAAACAAATGTCCAGCAGTTTCCCTTTCAACAAGTATTCACAACATGCACCGGTGACAAAACCGACATGCATGACAGTGGCCTGTACCCCCTCACAAGAACAATTTAAGGGTTCTCGCCGAGCAGACCGAGCATTCCTTTCTTTTATAATTTTTTTTTTGCATAATTAAACCAGAATGCAAAACACAGAGAAATAAAGCCACAGTTTGAATTTAATAAACACCCATCAAGGATAAATGAAAAATCGAACCAGAAAGAGATACAGTGCCAAAATCACACAATGACATCCATAGAAAAACATCTAATTCCTTATATCATTTGAACAGAGTTGTTCTAATGAAATCACTTGAAAGACAACAAGATTTTTAAAGGTTAGGGCCTAACATGCCTGGATTTTTACTCAAAATTCCGAAGCAGACCACTGGAAGAGCTCAGACTTCCTTTTCCTTTTCCAAGTTCGAGCGACCAACAAAATTTTGCTATCCCCATGACATATATATTTCCCTTGCCAGAGAAAAGAGCTAGATAACCTCATACTCGCCATGCAACACAAAGAAGACTGGTGCGAAGAACCAGTGAACAGGCAGAAGGAAAACCAAAAATCGCGATAAGCCAAACAAACCAACAAACTTCCTGTTTGCATGCCTTCTCGCGAGTTCCGAGCTCGACTACCGAGCACATTGAATGCAATTACACCAACTTTCCCGCTCAAACGCCACTTCCACCGACCGCCAAAGTTGGCGACAGTCAAATAAAATCCCAAGTTCATTTCCAGTTTTGGCGACCTGCCACGTCGGCTTAGGTTAGCTGTTGCTTAAACCTCCACCATGACCTGTCCTCCATCCTTATCCTTAGCATTTAATGACATAGAAAACGCCGCCCATGGTTCGCACCCCTTCCATAGGTCCCTTTACATTCTTGCTCATAGTTAGGTTAGTATCTTAGGTTAGAATTTAGGATAATACTTATTCTAACCATATTACACGTAGATACTAACTTAGGACATTAACACATAGCCTAGGTCTAGGTTAGATTAACACTAATCTAACCCCTAGGTTAGGTTTAGTCTTAGGTTACTAATCATTTAATAATTCCAGTTAGGTCTACATTCTGTACACTCAGAAAAAGACCTACATCATACCTTCTTGAACAGGGTTAGCTCCTGTTCTGCCTTAGGCTGCAGAATCGTATGTAACCGAATTATTACCTGGTCCACGATCGAGACCTTCCAGATATACTTCGATATCGGGAACCAATTCATTTCACTTGATCAGCCTAAGTCATACTCCTGACTAGCTTATTCAATGCTTCTAGACCTTGCAACCTGTTCAGGGTCTGTAAATTAATTCATCACGAACAAACTTAAAGCAATACTTGGATCAATTCCACTGATCCAAGACTAGGTATTATAGATGGATAACTCTATAATTCATTCCGAGATCAGATTAAACTCAGATACAAAATGAAATAGATAAAAGAGTCTAATCATATTCTGACTCAGTCAAAGATCTGCAAAGAAAATACAGTACATATCAAGCATGATTTCTAAATCGAGGAATACATCCTTTTACAAGAAATCACATATCAACACTTGTATGCTCAGGAGAAAGTAACAACAGTTCAGGGTGTTACATGCTTCCCTCCTAAAAAGATTCATCGTCCCGATGAATTACATATTAAATTAACCTTCAGGTCAATCAATTTATCAGTACACAAATAATGTGCCTATTTCATATTTGAATAGTTCCAGAAATCAATGTCACAACACATTTTATTCAACCTGAATAAAGTCTGCCTTCATCTGGCTTTCATAAATACTTAAAAAAATCAGTTCATAAAGTATGTTTTGTCAATGATTTCATTCGTTGAAAAAGAGAAGGAAAAGCAATTTTCATCTCTTCCATATTTTCCCAAGTTACACTTTCTTCGCTAAACTGGTCCCACTAGACCTTACATTGTTGTATTTCACGATTTCTTAAATGCAATTGGCGAGTTTCTAGCACTCGTGTGGATTTAACCACGATTATTCCTGGGTCTTGGACCTACAAGGAATTCCAATTTAAAACATGTGATAGATCTGAAACGTATTTCTTAAGCAAAGAAATATGGAAAACATCATGCATGCAAGATAAAGCGGTGGCAATGCTAAACGATAAGCTACGGATTGATTATTTCGACAATTTCAAAGGTCCCACAAATCGAGGTGACAACTTGGCAGCCTTGCCAAAAGTTATAGAACTCTTTTTCGGGTTTAACACGAAGGAAAACCTTATCACCAAGCTCAAACCTTCTATCAACCCGCTTAAGGTTAGCATAGCTCTTTCTCGTCTATCCGCCGCTTCCTTTAATCGCTCATGAATCGCCTTAACTTCTGTTCCATTTTTCGTGAGAATCTCTCGGTCCAATTACCACTCTATCCTCAACACTGTCCCAACTAAAGGGGTTCTCGCACTTTCTTCCATAAAGTGCTTCAAATGGTGCCATTTTAAGAGATGAGTGATAAGTGTTGTTGTATGCGAACTCAACTAATGGAAGATACTCTTCCCATTTATACTGTTGATCCATACAATACATTCGCAATGTGTCCTCCAACACTTGATTTGCCCTCTCGCTTGTCCATCTGCTTCGGATGATATGCATAACTGAAGTTTAGTTTCGTTCCAAGAGCTGCGTTAAGCGTTTGCCAAAACCTTGATGTCATTCTAGGATCCCTGTCAGATATAATCAATTCTGGTACACCATGTAATCTAAAAATTTCGTGTACGAATCTCTTGGCCAGCACTGGTGAATCATCCTTTAGATTTCCAGCGATGAAATGAGCTACCTTGGTCAGTTTATCTACAACTACCAGGATAACATCATGTTTATTCCTGGACATAGGTAGTCCTTGTACAAAATCCATGGTTATTACTTGCCATTTGTACTGCGGTATGCTATGAGGATATAACAGTCCAGCCGGGTGCATATGTTCTGCCTTCACCCGCTGACATTCCAGACAATGAGTCACAAAATTAATCACATCCTTTTTCATACCTTTCCAGAAGTATTGCTGTTTTAAATCAGCAAGCATTTTTGTGATACCTGGGTGTCCAGAGAAAGGTGAATTATGAAATTCAACTAACAACTTCTTTCTCAAATCATTCAGCATAGGTACATATACCCTGTTTTCATAACGCAAGATTCCTTCATTATCAAAATGAAAACCTTTATACCTTATATCCTTAGGTTCTGCAACAAGCGCTGCTTTTACTTGCCTGAAAGTATGCATCTGATTCGAGGCACTTTTTACCTCGTCTTTAAACTGAGTTCTTAATGTTATAAGAGCAGAAATGTGCCTCCTATGACTTAGAGCATCAGCTACTCTATTCTCCTTCCCTTTGATATAGCTAATATCAAAGTCATATTGCGATAAAAATTCTAACCACCTTCTCTCGTCATGCACGGCGTTCAGATTGGACAATGAGTAAAAATATATTTCAGTCCTAAGTGATCAGTTTTCAACTCAAAAGGTTTCCCAAGTAAATAGTGTCTCCAGACTTGAAGTGCATGAACAATGGCAGCAAGTTCCAAATCATGAGGGGCATAATTCAGCTCATGTAACTTAAGTTTTCTACTTTCATATGCTATGACCTGATCATTTTGTAGCAAAACACCTCCAAGGCCTTCCCCAGAAGCATCCGTTACAACAGTAAAACTCCCATTAGGGTCTGGCACAGCTAGTATAGGTGCAGAAGTCAACTGGTCTTTCAAACTTTTGAAAGCCGCTTCGCACTTATCATTCCATATGAATTTCTTATCCTTCTTCTGCAGTGAAGTTATTGGTGCAGCTACTTTAGAAAAATCCTTTACAAATTTTCTATAATAACCAGCAAGACCCATGAAGCTTCTTACTTCATGCACATTCTTTGGTGCGCAGCCACTCGATTATTGCCACTATTTTTGAAGGATCTACAGCAATTCCTTCTTTACTTATAACATGACCCAAATAGTGAACTTCTGAATCAAAGAAAGAACATTTGGATAACTTACCATACAACTTTCTCTTTCTCAATATTCCCAAAACTATCTTCAAATGCTCATTGTGCTCCTCAACACTTTTAGAATAAATGAGAATATCGTCCAAGAATACAAGTACAAATTGTCCAAGTATTCTTGAAAGATATTGTTCATTAAATTCATAAAGGCTGCGGGTGCATTAGTTAACCCAAAGGGTAGAATCGTGAATTCATAATGTCCGTACCTTGCTCGGAAAGCTATTTTATGAATATCTTCCTCTCTAATCCTTAACTGATGATAACCAGATCAAGGTCTATCTTAGAATAAACCGCTGCTCCACGCATCTCGATCAAACAGATCATCAATCCTAGGAAGTGGATATCGGTTCGTGACTGTTGCTTTGTTCAACATCCGATAATCAATACACAGCCTTAGTGTTCCATCCTTCTTTTTCACAAATATTACAGGCGCTCCCCAAGGTGAAACACTTGGTCTGACCAAACCTTTAGACAAAAGCTCTTGCAACTGTGCCTTAAGCTCGACTAACTCAGTAGTAGTCATCCGATAAGGCGCTTTGGATATAGGTTCTGTTCCTGGCTTGATTTCAATGGTGAAGTCAAATTCTCTCTTGGGTGGTAACCCTGGTAATTCCTCAGGAAAAACATCCCTGAAACCTTGTAAAAGAGGGAATCGTTCCATGAAATCATCATCTTCTTCGGAAGATTCAGATATCTTTACCGCATAAAGGGTACATCCTTTATTTTTAGCCTTTTTAAGCTGCATAGCTGACAGTTTTCTAACTGAAATTTCCCGTTTCACACCTTGAATCTCTGCTGATTCCAGCTGATCATCTAAACATTTTATGTTCTTTTCATAACAGTCTACCTTTGCTTTATGGTCTGCTAACCAATTGACACCGATGACAATGTCATACGATCCCAAAGGTGCAACATAGAGATCAACTTCCGTGGAAAAGTTAGGTAAGTCAAGGACTGCCCCAAAAAGACACATACTCACTGTATGAACAGAACTATTACCATCTGCATACCCATGATTTATCCATTTTTCCAGCTTTTCTTTTAAGTTTTGAAGCAAGTTTATTAGATATAAAACATTCAAGATCTCCCGTATCAAAAAGAATAGTATGTGTATGCCGAATAACTTACCGGAACTTCTATAGGTGTCACTTGCTTTTCAAGCTTGTTTGTCCGCATCGCAAAGCATGTATCTTATGTCGTTGATTACGATCATCCTTCTTCAAAGGGAATTAATTTGCGTAGTGATCTTTGCCACAATTATAGTAGCCTCCTACAGGTCCCTTTTTAGGCTCAAAGTTGCCTCCAGTTTTGTAATTGTCACGCTGTCCTCCATAGGGCTTCTGCCCATTATTTTTAACAAAATTTTCCCTTGCATTTCCAGCAGGCTTATTTACTGTTGCTTTCTTATTGTTATCTCCTGGAAACTTACTCTTGTTTCTAAACTTTTTCCATGGTCCTTTTCTGGGTGCAAGAGAGGTTGAAGAAGGGTTTGCAGTCTTCTTCCGCACTTCCTCCTTATGGGTAGAAATAGCCTTTAATTTCTGTTCTTGCCTTATGGCCTTTTCAACAACTCCTTCCATAGTGGTTGGACTGTGAACATCGACCTCTCCCCCTATCACAGGATTCAATCCCATGATGAATTTTCGTATTCTGAACTTCTCGTCAGTTTGATACTGTGGTACATACTTGAGGAGTTTTGTAAACCGCTCCCAGTATTCAGTTACTGTTAGCTTCCCTTGAGCTAAGTTCTGAAATTCTGTCATTTTCTGATCATAGAAAAGTTGTGGCAGCCAACGTTGCCTAAAATAGCCTTTAAATTGATCCCAAGTAATATTGGTCTCATCAATGTTTAGTTCAGCTTTACGGCTATCCCACCACGAAGATGCTTCGTGAGAAAGCTGATAGGCTCCCCAAATAGCTTTGGTTTCCTCTGAGAAGTTCCTTATTGCAAAGTACTTCTCCATTTCCCGAGCGCTTCTCTCGCTCCATCTCCTAATGTGGTGCCATCATACTTAGGTGGACTTATCCTTTTATATCATTAGTGAGTTCGCACGCTAATCGGCCTTTTTGTTTTTCTGGTTGGACAGTGCATTCCCGACATTAACATCAACACCCATGTCGGGGTTGTCCTCAGGAGGTTGCTGATTATTATTATCAGCTTCTTCATCCTCCTCATTTCCCATCACCTGCTGTTCAAGTACAGCTAAGCGATCTCTTGTGTCCAACAGGGCAGCAAGGATCTCATCAAGTTTCTGGGTTGTTGCCACTCCTCCTTCAGGTGGAGCATTATTCACAACGTTCCCCCTTGTTCTAACCATTTTCTGTTACAAGAAAATTCAGGTTTTTATCAGATTATGGACACAATAGGTCCAAGAGCTGCAACCTTCAGCTCTGATACCAAGATGTAACATCCTCATTTTATACCTTAGAACAAGTGAATTTTTTTTTTTTTTGATAATTGCATCCTGGTTCTAAATACATAATTTAGAACTCACAAATCAAATAACCATTCATATAACAGACAACCATATGCAGCTGTAATGACTCGGAGTACTTCCGATCTATTCATTCCATGACTCGGTAATCTACCGATCTATTCATGAGTAATAAGAGTTGGTGTTTTTATTTAACACTTTACTCTTGCGGTTCTCTTCCCTACTCTGGGATTCAGAATGCTCTGTCCAAGGAACCTAACTGAATAATTGTTACCATTATTCATCAGCATCTCATCCCTTAGACTAGGTGAATTAGGACAATGTAATCAGCACTTGCGATACTTTGCCCAAAGATTTGAAACATCTGTTTATGTCTCGTATTCCTTAACGGCATACTCGCCAACTGAATACGCCCTTCACCCCATTCTTATGTTATATAGAATGTCTTATACCGACTCACCGTCGGTCCTTCCTTTCTCAACTTAATCACTCGGAGACAGATTAACAAGGTGATAATGTTATATGGATGCCCACGAGGATTAGGGATATGGTGACATACTGGTTCAACCTTGCAGTTCAACCAGTGTGTCATGATACCCCAAATCTCCTAGGCAGCCTTATAACATGACCACGTTCTTAATCGGACCCTGAGTAACTCGTGCGAGATCAAAGTGTAAATCTTAGCGATCAATGCAAAGGGTGTCGCCATAAGTCACCTGCATTGTTGTAACTTCGAGAAGATCCTAATCTTCTCGGAGGCACAACCCTGTAGTTGACTTGTGTCGTCAACCTTTAAATCCGCCTCGAAAAGATCTACTTAGTAACATGCGTTACGCACTTGAGTTTAAATTACTTTAAAGACTTTTCCCTAAGGTTAGCCTATCCCGATCCCTGGATTCTTCATCTTAAGACGACCTTCCTCTATAAAACCCATTACATGGTAGAGGTATTAAGGTCAAGCTCTCATCAAGGAGTCATTAGAATACTCATGATTCTAAAACAACAGAATTGGACAATATCTCATAACCTTTACTTGAGATTGCCATCTGAACCCCATTAGATTTACATCGTTCTCCTAACCGAATTTATATCATACTTATTAGTATAAGATATAAATGATTAAGAATCCAATTTAATATTGTCCTGTCATACTCAGGACTAGGGATTAGTAATTTAATTCGGCTTGTTTAGCGTTCTGTTTAGGTTCATTTTTAACCTATCTTTTAGAAAGACAATTGTTTAAATTCAATATTGCTTTCACTAGAACAATAAGATCTGCTAAACACTCATATGAATTCAATCACATTTTCTTGTAAGCTTTCATAGTCAATCACAAAAGCATCCAAATTACACAAGATAACATTGCCACTCTGGTATATAAACCGAAGAAGGTCAACTATCAGAATAAGAATACAACACAAGTATCAAATACTTATTCCCATTCCTGTCAGAACTATATAATTACATTTTATGCAAACAACATACTTGATACAATGCTTAACGGAAAAGTACATCTTTCCACATATAATACATTTAGGAAATCAAGCTGTAATTCATTATAAAACAAATTAAACAATCTGATCAGCCTGTCAGATCTGCATTGCTTTTACCTCTTACGGCAACCATCTGCAAAAATAGTCAACATGAGTCAGTTCGATGAACTGAGCATGATAAGCACTAACTTTTAAAACAATTGCAATCCGTCAATTGTTTTCATTAAACACCCTGTTTAAATGAGATCAATTATCCAAACAAGTAAACATATTCAAAATATGCCTTTATAATACAAAATTGACTACAAACGTGTAACTCTATCAACGTTACAGAATAGTCCTAAACACTTCTCAAATATTTCATCAAATATTAAGAATCAAGAACGAAAGTATTAAAAACAACCAATTGAAGCCAATATCAGCAACATTGGACAGATCGTTCCATTCATCCAAAAAGGAAATATCATAACAACTCTTGAGTATATCAATATGTTAAAAACAGCTCCTCATTACATGTATATCAACATGTATTATAATAATAAAAGAGAAAGGAACAAATCATTCAAACTTCCCTTCACACAAGTTCACTACTGTACCGTCTCCACATATGGAATGCATTAATCCAGTATATGTGTGAACAAGTCCGTCAAACCACAAGAAGAATCACTGTCTTAATAAAATCGAACACAAGAAGGCTTTTCAACCCATGTTCGAAATCAAAGAACCTCTAGTATTGCGGTCAACAATGAGACTCCATTGCATTAGACAATTGGATGTTTCCTAAGTCTATGCCAAGACAATCACACAAAATTTCCGAACATGTTCAGTCTCAATCGAACTGGAGTAAACGGAAAGAAAAATATCAAATCTATTCTCACCTTGGCGCATGCAAGTCTAAAGTATGGTATTCGCGACTCACTTCAACAGAGCCAGAACACGAGATAATTATCCATACTCAAGGAACTCAAACAGTGACAAACGACAGTGTCCAAATATCAGGTTCAATAAGAGACAGAAATACAGGTTAACTTCCAAGAATTCAAACGAATCCGAACAGTAGTAACAAGACAAATAATTGCATACGATTCCATCTAAGCCCATCAACGGAGCATATTAAAAATCAGGGAAAGCAAATTTAATTACTGATTTCAAAACAAGGAATCCGACTGAACCCTTGCCAATCTTTTACACAAACGTGTGATCAAGAACGTAAAAATATACCAAAAGAATTGTACCACAAAATCCTTCATGCACGATGGTATTCTTACGAAATAACAGAGATTGAAATACATATTATTCCCTTTAGTCGCTGGAACAACAATTTCCAATATTCAACTATATTCAACCATAAAAAGTGATTCAAACATATAAATCATTCAATAGACTCCACAGAGTCGTTCAGATTAAAACAAATATGAATCTATATTTACATTTCATACTGTTAACGGGTTATTATCCATAACCACGGAACCCAACAACAGTATAAGATAAAAAAATAGTTTAAGAATCAATCTATGCCATTCAAGGTAAGCATTCGACAAGGACCAAGTGTAAGCAATTCAAATACCGATTTTCATAACAAGGGATTCAACCGAGCCTCGTCAAAATTCCCGAACAAGCTTACACATAAGAAACATAAATGCATACCCAGGAAGTCGGTACTAAATTCCATTACAATAACAGAGGTCGTATGACCTGTAACTTCTATATGACTTCCAACGGAATTCATATTAACAAAACTCAAGGATGTATCTATATCCTCAGCAGTGGACTATAGTATACGATTCATTCAGAGGACTCCACAGAGTCGTTCAAAAACAATACATATATCCCTAATGTATACTGTCAACGATAAAATCCCGTTACCACAATAACAAGGGAAAAACAACTTCCACTGGGTCATAATGGCTACTGTAACACAAAAGTTACCTGTTCCCAAGCAAATCTAAAAGACAAAACGAAACCAGACAAGTAACAATAACCACCCCATCAATACCCACGACAGAGCTTACAAGATTCCATTAAAACGGAATAATCAAACAAATGTCCAGCAGTTTCCCTTTCAACAAGTATTCACAACATGCACCGGCGACAAAACCGACATGCATGACAGTGGCCTGTACCCCCTCACAAGAACAATTTAAGGGTTCTCGCCGAGCAGACCGAGCATTCCTTTCTTTTATAATTTCTTTTTTGCATAATTAAACCAGAATGCAAAACACAGAGAAATAAAGCCACAGTTCGAATTTAATAAACACCCATCAAGGATAAATGAAAAATCGAACCAGCAAGAGATACAGTGCCAAAATCACACAATGACATCCATAGAAAAACATCTAATTCCTTAAATCATTTGAACAGAGTTGTTCTAATGAAATCACTTGAAAGACAGCAAGATTTTTAAAGGTTAGGGCCTAACATGCCTGGATTTTTACTCAAAATTCCGAAGCAGACCACTGGAAGAGCTCAGACTTCCTTTTCCTTTTCCAAGTTCGAGCGACCAACAAAATTTTGCTATCCCCATGACATATATATTTCCCTTGCCAGAGAAAAGAGCTAGATAACCTCATACTCGCCATGCAACACAAAGAAGACTGGTGCGAAGAACCAGTGAACAGGCAGAAGGAAAACCGAAAATCGCGATAAGCCAAACAAACCAACAAACTTCTTGTTTGCATGCCTTCTCGCGAGTTCCAAGCTCGACTATCGAGCACATTGAATGCAATTACACCAACTTTCCCGCTCAAACGCCACTTCCACCGACCGCCAAAATTGGCGACAGTAAAATAAAATCCCAGGTTCATTTCTAGTTTTGGCGACCTGCCACGTCGGCTTAGGTTAGCTGTTGCTTAAACCTCCACCATGACCTGTCCTCCATCCTTATCCTTAGCATTTAATGACATAGAAAACGCCGCCCATGGTTTGCACCCCTTCTATAGGTCCCTTTACATTCTTGCTCATAGTTAGGTTAGTATCTTAGGTTAGAATTTAGGAAAATACTTATTCTAACCATATTACACGTAGATACTAACTTAGAACATTAACACATAGCCTAGGTCTAGGTTAGATTAACACTAATCTAACCCCTAGGTTAGGTTTAGTCTTAGGTTACTAATCATTTAATAATTCTAGTTAGGTATGCATTCCGTACACTCGTAAAAGACCTACATCATACCTTCTTGAACAGGTTAGCTCCTATTCTCGCCTTAGCCGCGTAATCGTATGTAACCGAATTATTACCTGGTCCATGATCGAGACCTTCCAGATATACTTCGATATCGGGAACCAATTCATTTCACTTGATCAGCCTAAGTCATACTCCTGACTAGCTTATTCAATGCTTCTAGACCTTGCAACCTGTTCAGGGTCTGTAAATTAATTCATCACGAACAAACTTAAAGCAATACTTGGATCAATTCCACTGATCCAAGACTAGGTATTATAGATGGATAACTCTATAATTCATTCCGAGATCAGATTAAACTCAGATACAAAATGAAATAGATAAAAGAGTCTAATCATATTCTGACTCAGTCAAAGATCTGCAAAGAAAATACAGTACATATCAAGCATGATTTCTAAATCGAGGAATACATCCTTTTACAAGAAATCACATATCAACACTTGTATGCTCAGGAGAAAGTAACAACAGTTCAGGGTGTTACAATAATGAAGATGCTTAATGCAAGGATCATCTTTCCCATCCACCATTTAATGTGAGTGGCTAACATTGTGCAAGTGCAGAAGAAAAATGGTGAAATAAGGATATGTGTAGATTTTCGTAACCTGAACCAGGCATCACTAAAAGAAAATTATCCTCTTCCTATCATGGACCATATCCTACAAGTAGTCACTAGATCTGAAATTATTTCATTACTTGATGGATTCTTAGGATATAATCAAATCAAAGTGGTAGAGGAGGACCACACCAAGACAACCTTTACAACACCTTGGGGCACTTTTTCCTACAACAGAATGCCTTTTAGCGTAATAAATGCAGGAGCTACATTCCAAAGGGCGATGGATCTCACCTTAAAATATTTGAAGAATTACATTATCATATATCTTGATGATCTCACAATATTTTCAAAGAATAGGTGAGATCATATCTATCAATTAGAGTAGGTACTTGAAAGGTGTAGGAAACATGGCATATCACTAAATCCAAAAAAGTGCATTTTTGGAGTCACAAAAAGTAAGTTATTGGGGCACGTTATGAAAAAACATGGAGCACACATTGATCCCGAGAGGATTAGATCGATTCAAGCACTAACCCTACCCACAAGCAACAAAGGAGTTCATTCATTCTTTAGAAAGGTGAACTTTATTTGTCATTTTGTGCCTAAGTTTTTCGAGTTGATGAAGCACATCTCTTCCATGATGAAACCATAAGCAAACATAAAATGGAACAATGAAGGGAAGGAAACATTCAAAGAGATCAATAAATCCATTTCCAAGGCTCTGACTCTTGTATCTCCATATTTTAACAAAGAATTCATCATGTATTGTTATGCATTAGAACATACACTCTCTGTCATTCTCATTCAGAAAAATGATGAAGGCGTGGAAGCACCAATTTCCTTCATGAGTTTTCCTTTGAAAAATCATGAGCTAAAATACAGCCAATTGGAGAAGCATGCCTATGTAGTGGTCAAGGCTGTAAAAAACTTTAGGTTTTACATTCTCAATTCCCATATGGTGGTGATGGTCCCCGATAGTGCAATCAAGTCCATCTTGACACAACAAGATCCCAGAGCTAAAATAGGAAATTGGATTGAAAAGACTCAAGAATATGACTTGGAGATTTGACCCTCCAATATGGTAAGGGGAAATGGTTTGTGCAAGTTTATTTTTGAAGATGAAACACTCAAAGTTCAATATGGCAAAGAAAATTGTGCTTGCTCAACTTGTTCAAAAGACAATCCACGTGTTCTCTTCACAAGACTAATGATGAGTGGTATGTTGATATTGCCTATTACCTGACTTATGGAGAATTCCCTCCCCATCTTGATTACAAGAAAAGGAGAAAACTCAAGCTGAAGGAATCTAAATTTGTAATATGGAATCATGTGTTTTAGAAAGGAGGTCGGATGGTTGTTTCCTCAAAGTGCGTAGATAAAGAGAAATAATAAAATTTTCTTAAAGCATGCCATGACCAAGCATATTGTGGACATTTTTAGTAATGGTCACTGCACACAAGATGTTCTAAGGAAGGTATTATTGGCCCACCATATTTGTAGACACTCAAAATTGGGATTCTAAACGCAAAGCATGCCAATAGTTTGTTGGAAGACCAAAACTAGCTACATTACCACTCACGCCCGTGGTTATTAAAGAACCATTTCAATAGTGAGGTTTGGACTTCATTGGTGTTCTTAAGCCTCACTCAAGCATAGGGCAAACATATTTACTCACAACAACATACTACTTCACCAAATGGGTGAAATACATTCTCGACCAAACAAGCCAACACTAAAACAATATGTAACTTCATCAAGGAGAATATCATAGTCCATTTTAGAGTGCCACAGAAGATTGTAGCAGATAATGCTACCTATTTATCTTCAAGAGAGATGACCGATTTTTTCTATGGCTACAAAATCTCCCTATCTCATTCTTCTGACTACTATCCACAAGGAAACGGACAAGCCAAATCAAGTAACAAGAACATTGTGACCATTGTTCGTAAGCTTGTAAATGAGAATCAAAGGAATTGGCACAAAAGGTTGTACAAAGCATTATGGGTGGATAGGATCACTCCTAAGAAGGCAATAGGTATGTAACCATTTCAACTATTGTATGGAGTCGAAGCAGAAATTCCTCTCATGATCGAGATGCTAGCTCTCAAGCTGGCACATGCAATAGAATATGGTCGAGTACAAGGATTCCATCGAGAAGAGGATCTTCTTTATTGAGAATCTAGAAGAAAATAGACTCCAATTGGTGGATCACATTAAGGTGCGCCAATTGAAAGTAAAGAATATTTTTGATAAGAAGGCCAAGGAAAGAGAATTCAAAGTTGGATATTTCATCCTGCTATGGGACAAAAGAAGAGAACCAAAAGGTAGCCAAGGAAATTTTAATTCATTATGGCTCGACCCATTCCAGATTCATGAAGCTTGCGGAAAGAACACTTTTATTCTCTCATATTTTAATGGAACACCACTAGAAGTGCCTCGGAGCACGAAATACTTGAAATTGTATCATTAATGAAAGCAAGTTGTTCCCCTACCTTGTACCATAGGTGTGTTTCCCTTTCCATTGTGTGCTTTTGTTTCCCCTTCTGTTGTGTGCCATGTGTTCCCTTTATGTTGTGTTCTTGTGTGTTTCCTTCTTCTAATATTTATTTCTCAAATTTGTTCAAAAATGAAAGGCCCAATGGATAAGGCACTAGTCAATGAATTATAGGGTCTAGAGATTGAGATTCTAGATTCCCATGTCATGTCTTCACTATGCTCAGTCCATGTCATGTCCCCAAGCTAGAGCCAACTATTTTCACCCTCAAAATCCCCCCCTCATTTAAAAATTCAAATTGAAAATTTTGAACTCACGCCCTCCAAAAGTGTTCAAGTAAAGTTGGAAGTCTGAAAAGATAGAGAAATTCATGCTTTGAAGTTGTTTAAACTTTCTAGTCTACACATTTTAATAAATTTTTTGTTTTCCTATCTAGATGCGTGAAAATTTTATTTTTATCCTCATTTGTATGAAATTTTCAATATTTTTATGGCCATGGATCATCTAACTTTATATTTTTGTTAATCCTTGGTTCACAAAAGAAATTTGATAATCGGATATGAACCGGTGGAGTTTTCATCTTCTCTACATTTGTTCCACGATTGTGAATGAAAAGCGTTTTCTTCCTTGTCAAATTTTTGTCCCATTATCCATGGGTACATGGACATATATAATTAGAGGTAGGCCGATGGAGCAATTTACATATTTGAGCCCACATTGTAAAAAGGGATAAAATTCATAAAGTGACCCGCAACCCCGATCATGCTATGAGGAAAAAGTCATAAAGTGACCCGTAACTCCGATCATGCTATGAGGAAAAAGTCAAATTTTGAGCCTCGCATTGAAAGTAAAAGCGAGGGAAGCGGGTCGGTGGAAGCCTCCACCTGTTAGCTCGGTGTAAATTCAAAGGAAAAATTCAAAGGCAGGTTCCAAATGAGTGCCAACTCTCCATGTGTCCAGGGTCAGATATATGGCCCCGCCAAATGAATGGAAAAATTCAAATGTTGAGCTTGCATTGAAAGGTCAAAGCAGGAGGTGAGCCGGTGTTGCAATTTTTGTTTTTGAGCCCACATTGAAAAAAGGTAAAATTATAAAAGTGACCCACAATTCTATCTCCACTCAAGTAATGCCACGTGTTAAAACCATATCAAAAGTGGTAGAGTGGGTGAAAATGTTCCAAAATGCCATTTCTCCAAAAGTCACAAAATGCAAAAGGCATCCTCTAGGCCTGCTCCAGTAAATTTCTCGCACGTGGATGAATCTAGTTTAAATTTTCAAAGGCAAGATGAATGGTTTAAATTCAAAGTTAAAAAATGAGTGTAACGACCGCATTATGAAAAGTCTATTTTTTTCGCCATTGGTGTTTCTTCACAAATCAAGAATCTTAATGGACGCGAAGGATTGAAGAAGTTGTAACCGTTTCTTGCTAACAAAGAAGAAGTTGTAACAATTTCTTGCAAGATATTTTAGGGATTCTTCAAGCATTGTACAGGGGTTGGAAATTGATCTTGTAAACTCCAGAGTGCATTATACCTATAGAAATCAAAGGAAATAGCCAATTTTCTTCTACTTTCTTGCATTATCAAATTTCTTCCATTCCCACATTATGTACAATGTCTATTTAAGAATCAATACGGAAGAAGTATTTTTAGCCTATTCAATTAGGATATTTTATAAACTTTGAGTTCACAATATTATCTTGTCTTGTTGCCATTTTCGTGGTTATTTCTTCTCAAGAATGCATGTGTTGAAGTTTCTAACTAGTGCATGCAGGAATTTGATTTTCTACCTATGACATTAGTTATCCTACCTATTTTCTCATTCCCTTTCCCACCTTCATAGAAAATTCCCCCCTTGCAGATAACTACAAGCATTTTCTGTAGGGTCAATGGAGAGCCCCTGTTTGATCCCCGGCCAAAAGGCCACCACAAAAATCCACACTTTTTCATGCATGCATACATGGTAGCTCTATCGGTTAAGTAGAGGGAATTAGATTCCCAGAGCATTGGTAAGGAATTTACAAATTTGTCCACCCAAAAAATTCCGTCACCAACACTTCTTGTCATCATCAATATAGTATGATTTGATACAAGCTTCATTGTGATCCTTGGGCTTCATGGAGATTACGTTTCTCTGAAGGTGAGTGTGACGTCCTCCCAGATTCTTTGTAAGAATTTCCTCATCCTCCAAGTCCATATTAAGCAACATGACTTGTCTCTAAAATTCTATAGTGTTGTCTTGCATACTTTGACCACTGCCCTATCTAAAGTATGGAAACTTAATGATCATGTAACTCTTATGGCCAATTGGATAGAAGTTAGCTCTAAGAAATTCTATAAGATATTTCCAAGTACTAACATTAGAACATTTCTTCTTCTCATATGTGTCTAGATGGGTTTCCCACCAAATTAGAGAATGACCTTCCATTTTGAGGCATGCAAAGGTAATCCTTTGTTCCTCGGTAACACTATGCACACTAAAATAGACTTCCAACCATTTTATCCACTTATTAAGAACTTCTACATCTACTTGTCCTTCAAAGTTCTTTATTTCCACTTTCATTTCAAATTTATAAGGTGTATGAGAATATTTTACCTTCTCACTTAAAATTGGCATCTCTTCTTCATGGTCATCCCATTCTCCCTCTTCGTGGTTGTTTCTGATACCAAAATTTTTAGCTAGTGATTAAACCAATGATTCCATGGAATATTTCTCAATTGAAGCCATCGTTTCCATATCTAAAAACTCTTCTTATTTTCTTTACAACCTATCCATCATGGTCAGTAGCATTTTGACTCTACGAACCAAGTTCTCTTCTCCCATTTGAGCTTAAATTTTTTGTTTCCACTTCTTCGTAGAAATATTTGGCTTGCAAGGTAAAACTTATATGCATTTGGACCTTGTCACTATCATATAAATCACAAGAAAGAATCAAATTCCACAGTCATGAATATATAATTAGCTCTGATACCAAAATGATCCGTAAAATTCTACTTTGGAACTCTACGAAATCACACAATTATGTTGTTCTACTTTCAACTTTGGAAAATGACAGATTGATTGAAGATTAGAGCTTTAGTGACTGATTAACTAGTGCTTAGGACAGAATTGTAGAGAAATGCTAAAAGAATTCCACACACAACACAAGAATTTTATCCTAGAAACCCTTAATTTGAGATAAAACCGGTTGGGAAAGGAAATTGATCTTTCTTCCCACTTGTATCAGACCAATTATAGAATTTACAAATTATAATAATTATAAAAATAATAAACAATGTAAACCTTCTCTCCAATTACTTGTTTTCTCTATTTTCTTACACCTTGCTCCACAATTATACTCAAGCACCGAAGAATCTCTTCTTAATAGCTCTCATTAATACTTTACTTCTTGATCTTTCTAGATCATCAAATACTCAATTCTCTTACACCTCCTTGTATTTATAGAATTCTCCCATGTCCCCTAGCACACTTTGGAGAATGGGAAAGGTCAAAGAGGGAAGAGACACATTTAGATGCTTAAAATTTAAGTCCATTCATGCTCCATTTCTCTTTTATATTTGAAAGTGTCAGAACTGCCACCCCGAGTAGGCCGGTGGTTTATAGAGCACCACCCTAGCTGGGTGGTGGTTATAGGATTACCATCATAGAGAGTGGGATTTCTGCAACCTCCACTCTACACAGAGTGGTTGTTCTATCTAGAACCTTTGTTTACCTCATTTTTCTTCATTTTCTTCAATTCTCCTTCTTGGTGCTGATGGAACTAATGAAGTGGTGTGTTTTTTTGGATCCCTATGGATCACCAAGGGTCGTTAAGATGGTTTAGTATAGTTAGTCTTATTGTTGTCCACTTAGAGGGTCCTCTTTAATGTAGCCTTGAAAAATTTGTTCTTTTGGCGTGTGCTAGTAAGCAAGGACATAGAAAGTGAGGGAACTATGACAAAAACTCTTCTTCGAATTCTCCAAGAACTTCAAATTCTACTGTTTTGTAACATATATTTAGTCTTTTGGATTCTCCTTTGATAAAATTATGAATTTTCACTTCCCACCAATCTTCAATTTATTCAAAAGTAGGTTTCTAGTATCCTAGTGGTGATATTTTTCCTGACATCTACTTAATAAAAGGATATCTTGGCTCAAACACCAAATGTCGACCTATAACCTTGATACCAGTTTGGGGTTTAGGACATTTGACCTTAGTTAAGGATGTACACGGGAAAAGTAAATTGGATCTAGAACTACTAACATAAGTAAAAACACAACATATTTTATCCAAACTTCAATCTTTATTTATTTATAAATTTTTTTGCATAAATCTCAATTACATTCATATTCTCTTCACTCTATCTCATAAAATTCACTCTTTACAATATTCTCTCAATATGGCACTCACATATTCATTTCTTGTGATGCCCTCATATACAAAAAGTTAATTACAATAAATATACAAAATACATAACTGAAAAAGTAACTTCTCTTGAATTTTTCATCTCTCCACTTCTATCTTTTATCTTGGCTTGATTTGTCTTCAATCCGCAGCTTCATGTCGACTTCTATGGCTTCCTAGAGTGTAATGCGGTTTTTTCTCATATTTCATGGCTTTTTGGTCTTTTGCGAATTTTCTTACTTATGCACAAATTCTTCCTTTTATCTACAGACTTTCTTCCTTTACCTCGTGGCTTCATTCCTTGTCCGGAGGATTTCCTAATTTACATACAACTTAATGTATCTCTTCGTGGTTTCATTCTTATGCTCGTGGCTTATCAAAAATTTGATAAAGAACCCTATCAACAACCTTGAAATATTATGTAGGCAACTATATCACTTCAAAACAACCAAAATATGTATTTTTATCACACAATGGAAAATTAAAAACGTTTATAACAATTTAAAATAAGTTATTAATTCATGATACAATCACTTGGTCAAACCACAACCACTTTTTTATTCACCAAATCAACTTACCCAAAAAGTTGTTTTTAACGATCAACTAGCTAACACATTTTGAGGAATAATAAATACCTCAAAATCAAGTCATTTAATTTCCAATGTATCCCTATTCACCCTCCAGGTGATAGCAAGCATCACCTAATCCATTTCATGCTTCAAACAACTCAAAATGTCTAACAAATCCAATCCTTTCTTGCATTGGAAAAAATATTCTTATGCAAAAAATGACCTTGAAACATTATCAAAACTCACCATAATGATACAAATATAATATCACTAGAAATATATCTAAATCTTATTTAAAAAAAAACTTTAATCACCTCATAATTCCACCCGTAGTTCTAGTTATGCCCATTTTACTGAACTCGCTTTTTATGGCCTCAAAACTACCCTTTGACTAGTCAACCTGAACAAAGCTCATTAAACCATGAAATTGTAGCACAATTTCCCAAAAATCTTTTTAAATATAAAAAACTCCCATACATCACACAATGCCAATTTATCTTGCTTCTCTTTTAGGTAACCTTGTCTCAAGGCACTCTTCTTCAAAAACTAATCCCTTTAAGTGGGACCCACTCATCACCATGAACTCTACCATAACTTTATGGAAATATGAAGGATTATTATACATTTTTAAATCATCATCCATGCTCTAGTGATAAATTATGTCCACTTAGGAATCAATTCCTCCATGCCACTTTCAAGCTAGGTTTTCAAACTCATAAATAGTTGTTTACCTTCTTAACATTCGTTTATAAACACCGAATATGAAATGACCTCACTATTTTTGTGAAATTTTTATAATAAATGTATAAACATCCTTGAAAGCCAAAATTTCCCATGAAAATTACACAATTCAGGGTAAGTATTAGAATTTCCAGATTCAAGTTGGAAATATCTTTGTTTTAAACCCTGTCTCACCAAAATGACATATCTTGCAAATTTCACATCCTAACATACTATTTTTATAAAAAAATCCCACGAATCATTACACTAACATATAAAATCATCATAAATTCATCACCACCTCTCAAACCTGTCCGGATACTAAGACTTACATAGGTACCCCTTAGATTTTTACATTGTAGAAGCTAGAGTCAACTAAAATAACACTATAACACATCATGAAAGAACTCAAAAATACCGAAACATACAAGGTAAACAATGATACACCTGAATACATGCATCCATGAGCTCATATGGCTGCATACCTAAATCTCCCGCCTCCTAACATGCATACCTACTCCAAATGAGCACCTAAAACATGGTCAATCACCTATATCTACACCCTAAAACTGATGTGAGTGCCCAATAACTCTCCAAACCTATTATCCATCATTCCAACATGCTTCTCAAGAAACCAAGAATCTCCTACCTCCATACAACATCACCTAGGCACCTGAATGGGCTTGTAAGAACAACTTATTCTCATTGAATCTTCCTCAGTATCACCATAGGCTCACCTGAAAAATCATGTGAACACCATCCACAACATCATCTATCCCTACTCCATCATCCACTTTCTCATTAATTTGTTTTTTTAGTAATTATAACACTTATATGACCACATGCAAATAATCTCCCCCTTTGTCATTGATGGAAAACTACCTTAACTTCTCCCCTTTTTACATAAATGACAAAGGAATATTGTACCTACATAATATTCATATTTCTTATCTTCAAAACATCAATTTTTTGTTATAAGCATCAACCAAAGATATTTGACAAGCTCAAAACCTTGAAAAATCCCTCAAACCCGATTTTTCACTTCTTTGCTAGCATGCAACCACCGTGCTCCCTTTGGTCCAAACATCTACAACATCTGAGCATGTGCTAATGAAAAGGAAAGAGACACCATATTACCTTTTTTGGATCCAAAAATTCCACTCTTCACCTTATATATATGTTCAAACGATCTATTTTCACTTTATCCATGTTTTAGCCTTAAAAACATCACCGTAGTTGAGTACAATCTAAGGCATACTCACTGAGAACATACAAAAAATTTCGTAAATGATTATATCAAATCATCATTTATTCTTACTTTACCACAAAACAACTTTTATAATAATATTTTAAGAATATAAATTCACTTTCTTTCTATTCAAATTGACTCAACATCACAAGTGCATAATCAAACTTCTCGGTGGTTTAGAGATAAACTTTGATGCTCTCCTAATCTTCACTCAACTTAAGGTTAAACAAATTAGCACACCCCTAGACTCAAGAGCACTATATATAGTAGAAAAACATAAAAAGTGAGCTACTTACCTTGAGTTATTTCCAATTAATCACTTGAAAAACTTTTTCTCATTCCTAAACAAATTTCTTGGTTCCTTACAGTCATAATTGACTGAGATCATGCATATAATGAACAAAAATTTCCAGTACATTATTTATACACCTAATACACAAATTAAATTCCTTAAGGTCTTAATATCACCATATAGAGGTATAATCCCAAGATCCCCTATCATGAAGACATCATGCACACTATATTCTCCTATAGAAATAACCTTTTGAGCCACTTTACTAATGTACCAATCAGATTTGAGGTTTGGAATCAACATTTTTCTTAACATGATCAAATTAGATGAAAATACTCACTTTTCCATACCTTTACAAACTTTTTTCACCTTAAGAAGAAATTAAAACATTCTAAACTTTCTCATACACTACCAACACACTTCATTAGGGAATCTACTAGCCTATAAGAGCTTACTTTCAACTGAGAGCAATGTGACCAGCTTTTTTCGATACAACCATTTAACCAATTCAATAAGAAAATAAAAGAGAAATTTTGGGATCATCTTATAAACATAAAATTAACTCAAACAAACACAATCCATATATGAATACCAGCATACTCTTCCTTTTATATGCACAATACCTATAGCTAGTCATATGAGAAACATTTTATCCTTCACATACTTGATATCATACTTTAATAATGAAACAATGCTCAAGGAATCCTTTACCACTTCAAAACCATATTCTAAAGGTTAGAACACCACAAATATTATGCACAACCACACCCATACCCTAAGATGCAACGTTATCTACCTCTATATATGTACCCTTCACCTATAGATTGTTATATTGCCATTTTAACTCAATGAGCACTTAATCATTCTTGTTATTAGCATATTTTATGTTTAAGAAACTTGACACACCTTCAAGAGCACATAGATAGGTTCATATCCATCCTCATGTAGACATACCTATAGAAATTTACATACTTTGTCTTTGTACTGTAGAACCTCACTTCCACACTAATTCTTATGTAACTAGTAGTCTTGAAATTGTTATGGAGAAATTAAAATAAACAATCACTATAAATCCTACATCAAACAAAGGACCAATCATTATTAATATAACCAATCACATTTTCATTCATGGACACTAATAAGAAAGAATCGAGATCCTAAATGTCACCAACAACTTTGTGATAAGCCATACAAGCTCAAAAAATAGTCTTGTAGTATTAATAATCTCATAAGATCTAAATTCATTATGTTGCATCCTTGATCATCTACATGATATCATTCACATAATTTACACTCCCATACATGTAATACGAGCTATGAGAATCAACAATTTTACACAACATTTTATCTACTCCACAAATGCATAGTTCACTAGTCAACTGGCCCATACTAAGATGAAATCGCACTTGATATTTGAAGTACACATCTTCATGAAGATACCTTTCCTAATTTAGATACCCTTTTTGCCATATTATTTATATCTTAATACTTAGACCAACCTCATGAATTCATCTTATCTAGTTTGTACTTCTCTCTTTAGAAATTAGGCCATCTTCATCCACACTATCAATCCTACTATACTATTAAGAATTCCAAAATAATTTATACATACTCATGACATCAAACCTCTAAAATCCTATAGCCCTCCATTTTTAGAAGATAAGTTTAAAATTTTATCCCAAGACACCATTCTCGGGACCTTCAAATCCTAATTTCCATCTTTACCACTCGAAACACTTGTGAAAACACTGTCTGTCCAGGGGTAGAGTAACCTCAAGGGAGTATAAAATTTGATTTTATGATCTCATAACATACCCACAACACTGTAATCACATCTTCTACCTCATTGATCATAATTTGACATGATTTAAGATCATCAATAGTAATAACACACATGTTAACACCTTGATTTTGTCTTGTTACCTTCAAGAATCACTAGATAAAGAACCACTTTTCATATTATTTGAAAAAATAATTAGCTTGAAGGGCATTACACATTTAGAATTTTTTTCCAATGCACCAGGCACGTGACACTCCAATTAACACCTCATATCTCGGGACACTTTGGACTCGGACAACATAAATGAGATCATGGCAAACCAATGGAAAACCTAGTGAACTGAAGGAGACCATACATATCATGGCTTCACAAATTAAACTCACACCATAACTATACATAATTCATATACCATGAGACACACATGATTATTGATTATACAACTTCTTATCATCTCATGACACACCTTTTGTCATAGATAAGATAATATAAGGACTTCTGAGACCTCAGACCAACCATAATTTCTTAAACATAGACACAAAGTCTATAAGAACACTCTTTATGAGTTATAAAACTCTTACATACTTCTTATGCCATAGAAATTAGAATCTTGAACATACAGAGACACCTCATACTATCAATTTGGACATGACAATGCAAGACTCAAACTATGAGAACTCAAACTCATACACCTTATCACTACAACAATTGAGATCATGACATCTCACACTTGAGAACAATTTTTTTTTATTAATAAAAGCATTAAAAATAGCAAAAAGTAAATACCTTGACCTTATGGAGGAGGAACATTTTTACTTAGACATCTCCCCCTTAGTTGAATTCTTCTTTTCATTAGTAAACCTCTAAGAAGCATAGTAGAGATATTTGATCACCAAGAAGACCTAAAATAAGGTCTTTAGGAGGTCCCAAGCCCTCTTATGTGCTTACAAGACTCCTTCCAGTCTCTTCGATCTATGTTATGTGTTTTGTCTCTTAATCCATTATCTCAAGCTCTTGAGGCAACAACAAGGTATCTCCTTGGTTCCCAAATCCTTCTAGGGCCATTATCTTGCATTGTAGACCTTTGAAATTTACCTCCTTACATTCTAGAACATTGAATCATCTATTTTTGTCTTGAATAAGAATGAAAACAAACTCTTGTCACATTACCAATCTCATTATAGTTATATCATACTACAAAATTCTATCTCTTGAAACCTCCATCTTGACTAGGTGAATCATACAAGCAATACCTGCTAGTGTGACCTTGTTCATTGCAATTGTAGAATATTATCCTCTTAAAAATTCACTTTTATTGTCTCTGCAAGGTTGAGAGTCTTTTAGAGATCTTATACACTCTCTATCCCTATGACCAAATGCATTACAAGCAAAAAAATAACAATTGAAGGTTCTCTCATACATTGAGGTATTGGGCTAACTAATAGATCTATTTCACATTTTCCTTGATTAGTTTCACATTAGTTTATTCCTTGATAATAGGTTCACCTGATTCTTTTCTTGAAACAAATTATTCTTTTTTTAATTCCTTGTCTTTATACTCCTCTTTGAAACCCAAAACAATTGTATCACCTGCTACCTTTTGTTTACCAAGGAGATCATCTAGGTCTTTTGCACTTTTCTAAAAATTTTGAGATGATATAGTCTTCTTTCTAGCCTCTAGTAACTCAGACCTTATGAACTCTATATCTTCTTCATATTTTAAAAAAAAAAAAATTCTTTATCTTTAAAATTTAAAATAAGATACTTTACCTTTTCTTCTAGTAATCTAATTAAATCATTTTTTTGGTAGATTTAGACACATATTGTTCATCTAGCTTATGAAACTGATTTTCATATTCCTTGATCTACAAACTCATATTTTGGTTCTCTTTCTCAGTGTGCATTAGCTCTCTTTTGATGATCTCAAAATCATCTTTGTTATCCTCATCATCTTCATTAGAATAGCTACAATAACCTAAAATAAAGTCTCCTAACAAAGAATATCCATCACTGGAAGACCTCATAGCTTCTTTAGTCATGAACAATGCCTCATTTCCAATATCTTCATAATCATATTCATAATCTGAAACACCACTACTATAATTAGATAAACAATCATCCTTATTTGTGTAGAAACTTTTCTTTTCCTTCTTCGTGTAGTTAAAATTCTTAAAGTTTCTCTTATCTTTACCAAACTTGTGATCCTTATTTTTAGGTTTAGTACCATGATCCTCATCATCATCATCCTTCTCATGATTATGAGGAAAATTGGTAGAAAAATTTCCTACTTCACTGCAATTAAAACACTTGAACGGAATTTTACCACTATACTTACCAGAACCATGATTCAATATTCTAGCCAACATAGTAAAGAGTTCTTCATCTTCAAGTTTAGAACTAGCAATTTCATCCTTAAATTTCTTGTCCTTAGTATTCATATTAGATTTAATATCAATCTCCTTCTTGGCTAGTTTAGAGTCACCTATTCTCATTTCATAAGTTTTCAAAGTACCATGAAACTTGTCCATTTTTAAGGTATTTGATCCTTTGCTTCTTCAATAGTAGAAACTTTGGAATCGAATCTAGGTGTTAATGACCTCAAAATTTTTGAACAAAGGCTTATTATTTCACATCTTCTCCTAACCCTTTCATGCTATTGACAACTTTGTCAACTCTAAGAAGGTATGTAAAAATGGACTCATTATCATTCATCCTAATACCTTCAAACTGATTTCTAAAAGTTTGGAGCTTTTCAAGTTTTACCTTTGTGTCACCTTCATATAGAACTTTTAGTTTATCCCATCCTTCCTTTACTGATTTGTAATGCATAATTTTTCCCATCTATGATTCTCCAATGCCACTTATGATAGCATTAATAGAATTTGAGTTATTGGTGTATGCTCTCTTTTCATCCTCAATAGTTGAAGTAGTGGCATAAGGAGTATAGCCATGCTCCATAACATTCCAAACATCAAATCCATGAGCCATAATAGAGGAATTCTTTTTATAGCTCCAAAATCATAATTCACACCATCAAACATTGGTCCTTTGCTAGTAACTGCAACACCCGCCATTTTTTGCTTCTAGGATCTCCTTTCAAGTTTTCAAAATTCTTCAAAAGGAATTTCTTTGATAGTAATTATTAGAATAACAATGGAATAGGGGGGGTGAATTAGTCCTTACAAAACTTTAAATTCAGATTTTAGATTTACTTATTCAAATACTCGCAAAAATTCAACCATCCATAAATGAGTGCATATAATCAATTATCACATGTGCAATAAACCATAAGAAAGATATATAAAAAATACAAAATATACAAGTGAGAAACCATCAAGGGTAAGAAAAACCACTGAAACACAATCCTTATATTGATATGTTTCAAATTTAGTAAAACACCAACCCCACAAGGAGCACCAACCCCTAGTTTAGTAGAAAAAAACCTACAAGGAGCACTAAACCCTAATTTTTAAAACACCAACTCTAAAAGGAGAATACAACCCCAAGATGATCAATCACCCATTCAACCACATTATGATGATGTGATCTCTAATTTGTTTTTTCCATAATAGATGGAGATAAAATATTCATCTCGCACTTCTTCAAACCTTCACTCAAACCCTAGATGTCCAATCCTTCATAAACTAGCTCTTCCTTCACTTCTTAAGCCTTCATTCTCACACACCTGTAAAACAATGCCACCTAGGTCACACTTCTTGCACACAAACACCTAACTCAAAAAATCACCCAAAACAATGCTTTTGGAATCTCCTCTTCATTTCAAATCAAAACAAAAACATTTTCCTCCTTTTTCTTGATCCATGAATAATATAACCATTCTGAATTAAAAATATAAAATTCATAAGTGACCCAATTAGGTCAGCCTAGACAAAAACATCATTTCATGCTCCAAAATTTCTTAAATCTCTATGAGCACAAAGAGAAAAATACCGTAACACAAAATCCATACTTATTCACAACCCATAAATCACCACACATGTTTAAATTAATAATTTAAAATCATAAATGGTCACAATTTATCTCAATTAATCAAATTATTTCATTTAGTTAGCCCATTGTTCTTTATACTTGTCGAATAGTTGTTTCTTACACCCTTTAGGACCCCGAAAGCTTCTCTAGGCCATTATATCACTTTAAAACATCTAAAATATGTCACATGACAAATTAATGGAAATAGAAGATCCTGTAGAAAACTTTTAATAATATTATAAGTCATGAAACAATCACCTACTCAAACCATAACCACTTTTGTCTTCACCAAATCAACCTACCCAAAAATTATTGTCAAAGATAATATGATTAGCACATTTATAGGAAATTTAAATACCTAAAAATGGATTAATTAGATGATAAATTAATCCCTATTCATCCTCATGGTTATATTAAGTAACACTTAATCTGTCTTATGCTTCAAAAAACTTAAAACTTCCAACACATCCAATCTTGTCCTACACTGGAAAAAAATATTTTGTCGAAAACATGACCTAGAAACTATACCAAAAATAATTATCATGAGACATAACTCATATAAATATAAATATCTCTTAATAATATTTCCAAAACAACTTGAATCACCTTATAGTTCCACCTGTAGCTCCAGTTATGCCCATTTTAATGAACACTACTTTTTATGGCCTCAAGACTACCCTTTAACCAATAGGCTGAATGGAGAACATTTGAACATAAAATTGCATCAATATTTCCTAACACATATTTTTACATATATAACAACTACCACACATCACACAATTCCAATTTATCTCGCTATTTCTTTAGACAACCTTGTCTCAAAACACTCTTCTTCAAATTCTAACCTTTTTGATTGGGGGAAGTCATCACCATGACCTATACCACACGTTTATGGAAATATGAATAATTCATCTACATGTCAAAATAATCATCCATGAACTAGGAATAAATTATGGCCACTTAGGAAACAATTCAACCATACCGCTTTCAATCTATGGTTTCAAACTCATAAATAGTTGTTTACCTTCTTAACATTTGTTCATAAAAACATGATGATGAAATGACCTCATTTTTTATAAACATTATATAATAAATTTATAAACATCCCTGAAATCCAAAATGTCCAATGCAAAGCATACAATTTAGGGTGAGCATCAAAATTTCTAATTCGAGCTAGAAATGGCCTTATTCTTAACCTTGTCTCACCAAAACTGACATATATCTTGCAAAATTCACATCCTATAAACCTAAGTGTTTTCTAAAATCCCCATGAAAAATAAAAATAACATATTCAATCATCATAAATTCATCACCACTTCTAAAACTCTATATATATAAATATGTGTATAGCTACCCCTAGGATTTTGTACATTGGAAGCTAGAGCCAATTGAAAAGAACACTATAACACATCATAAAAGCATTCAAAAAGGCCCAAACACACCTGGTACACCATGATACACCTGAATGCATGCATCCATGAGATCATATGGCTCCATACCTAAATCTCATACCTCTTAACATGCATACCTACTCGAAATGAGCACCTAAAACATGGTCAATCACTTGTATATGCACTATGAAAATGATGTGAATGCTTAAGAACTCTCAAAACGTATTATCCATCATGGAAAAATTATTTTCAATCGTCTAAGAATATCCTACCCCCATGCAACATCACCTAGGAACCTGAATGGACTTGCAAGAGCAAGTTATCCTCATTGAATCTTCCTGTATCATCATGGAATCACCTGAACCATCATGTCAACACCATCCATAGAATCATATGAACCTACTACATCATCAAATTTTTCATTCATTTGTTTTTTCATGAATGAAAACACCTATAGGAACACATGCTAACATCCTTCATATCACTTGATATGATTTGTTATAACCTATAACCTCCTTGACTTGACTTCTAAAATTGTCCATAAGATCTACCAAAAAACTCCTGGTAATGATGGTTTGATCAAGTCATCATATTTTATGACTCACACCCTTCTTCATTTATTCTTAGTAAATCATGAAAATTATTTGATCCATTAAAAGCATGACACCATGATACTTAAGCCAATATGTAGAGATTAACCAAATTTTGAAAATGAAGTAACACTACTTGAATTATATGCAAGCTTAGATTCTTTACGTGACATAACATGACTTCATTACATGGATCATACTTAATTTTAGACCTTAAATTTCATCATAGAAACTTGAATTCTCATGAAACACCTTTTCTCATACTAGAATTTTGAACTTCATTCACCAACTTACCAAGGTGTCTCAGACCATAGACTTCATGATTCATACATGGATTAAGACCAACACACATATCTTGACCATACCTAAAAGAATTAAAAAATATTTAAATTGACATTAATCATCAAGATCCCATCACATGATAGACACACACTCAACACATGACTATATACTCTTTAGGATGACTCCTTGACCAATTATACTCATTTTATTGCATGAACCATCACTCATCAACAACATATAACTAAGAGACAATCTATAGTGGTATACCTCAAAAAATCAACTCCCCTTTTTCCAATGCTTCATATGGAACAATACACCTCTAATAATCCTAGTAGAGGCATAAAACACCATGAGTGTTTAGAAATACGACTTAAAGAGGTCCCAAGCCCACTTAGTCACTTGAAAGACTCCTCCTTGTTTATGATATGTACCTTGAGAAACATCAATCTATCACTCACATCATCTCCTTATAGGACATTTTAGTTCCTTCTAGGCTCCCATATCCTTCCTTGACTATTATCATACAATATAGAACTTTGAACACCTCTTTCTTTCTCTATAGGATGTTGAAAACTTTTTTTTTTCCTTGAGTAACCATAGTGACATTATCTAGGAACATGACCAAATTAATTACAACTGAAGCACACCACTGAAATATTCATTTTGTAGCCCTCAACTTGACTACGTGGATCATACAAAAAATCTACTAACATGATGTCTCTCATTGCAATTATTGCATACCTAACTCTTATCTTTCTCACTCCTATTATCTATACAAGAATTATCATCTCTAACAGACCTCCTAAACTCCTTTTCCCTATTATAAAATACATTACAATTAAAATAATAACCATTAAATGATCTCTCATACCTTGAAGCATTTGGATACCTTACTGATTTTGTCTTCACATTGTCTTTGGTGAATATATCCTTCTTTCCATCCTTGACACTTAGTTCTCCATCCTTTTGTCTTGGAACATTATATTCTTACCTTTGAGGTCATCACAAAATCCAAAACCTTCTCTATCATTTTCTGATCTTTGTTTTCTAAGAAGATCATCAATATCTTTGGCACTTTTATCAAATTTTCGAAAGGTCATGGTTTTCTTACCAACCTCTAACAATTATACCCTTAGAAATTCTACATCTTGTTCAAACTTAGTACACATGCTCTCTTTATATTGCAAACTTGAGAAAAAAACGTTACCTTTTCTTCTAGGAATTTGATTGACCCATTGAGCTTGCTTGTTTCAGACCATTACTTTTCTTCTAGATCATGAATCTTATCTTTATAATCTTTGACCTCAGAAATCTGCTTCGTGTTCTTATTTTCAGCATGTCTTGATTCATTTTGGGTACACTCTAGGTCATCTTTAACATCCTCTTCATCTTCCTCAGAATAACTACAAGTAACCTAATATAAAATCACTTGATAATGAAGAAAAATCACTAGAAGATCTCATGGCATATTTATTCATGAAAAAACCTCATTTCCAACATCTTCATGATCAAATTCAAACTCAAAATTTGAAACACCACTACTAGCATCAGACAAGAAATCATCTTCCTTTGTGTAAAATATTCTTTTTCCCTTCTTCTTATAGTTAAACCTCTTAAATTTATTCTTACCTTTGTTAAAATTATGATTCTTCTTGTTATGATCATCCTCATGCTCTTCATCACCTTCCTTTTCATGCCTATGAGGACACTTAGCAACAAAGTGACCTACTTCACCACAATTGAAACACTTAAATGGAATTTTACCTTTGTACTTACCAGATCCAACATTCAATATTCTAGCCACCATTGCAAATAGTTATTCATCATCAATTTTAGGAGAAATATCATCACCTTTGTCCTTCTTGAATTTGGCCTTCATTTCAGATTTGAAAGTAATCTCTTTCTTGGTTGGTTTGGAATAAAAATCCTCATTTCATAGGTAGTTAAAGTCCCATGAAACTCATCCACATTTTAAGTAGTCGAATCCTTTTCTTCTTATATAACAAATACTTTGGAATAAAACTTATAAAATGAGGATCTCAAAACCTTTTAACAATTAATTCTTCCTTTACCTCTTCTCATAAACCTTTCATCATATTGAAAATATTGTAAACCCTCAGTAGATATGTAACAATATTCTCATCATGATTCATTTTTAATCCTTCAAACTGATTTTTAAAAAATTTCAACATAGCGAGTATTACCTTGGAATATCCTTCATACATAACCTAAAGTTTCTCCCACATAGCCTTTCTTGATTAGCAATATACCACCTTTACCATCTCATATTATCCTATACCACACAAAATAACATTCATAGCTTTTGAATTGTCACTACATAGCTTCTTTTTGTATTAATAGTTTGTGGAGTAGCACGATCAATATAATCATCCTCCACAACTTTCCAAATATCAAACCCTAGGGACATGATACGAGTATTCATCCTCAAACTCTAAAAATCATACTTTACTCTATCAAACAAATGTTCATTGTTGGTAGAATAACCACTTTGTTGACTCACCATTTTTGTACTTAAAAGGATCTCCTTTCAAGTGATCAAACTTCTATAAAATGACCTTCTCTCGATACCTTTTTTGAAGCACAATGGGTGAGAGGGGGTGAATCTGTCCTTACAAACTTAATTATATATCATATTTATTACCTAAACCATAAACCATTTAACCATCCATTAATGTGTACACAACATTATATAACATGCATTCAATTAACGATGAACAAGAGATATGTTGGTGAAAAAAAAATCATTTAGGAAAATTATGTTTCTCCACCAATGTTCACGAGGCTACACCCCTCTGCATTGAATTGTACAACTCCCATTATTTAACATAACTAATATAATCCTAAAATAAGTGTTTTTGGTTATCCAAATAGGTTGGGGATAACAGAAGGACACTCCACTTAACCTATGGAAAATTTCTTGTATGGGGTATAAGGAGGAAATCACAATGATGAGAGGGAGGGAGAGAATTTGGGAAATTAAAGTTACTATTGTCAATAGGAAAATTCTATAGTTTAAATCCGATAACCGAGTAGTTAAAAATTCAATATAGATGAAAACAAC
Source organism: Taxus wallichiana var. yunnanensis (assembly GCA_018340775.1). Classification (NCBI taxonomy): domain Eukaryota; kingdom Viridiplantae; phylum Streptophyta; class Pinopsida; order Cupressales; family Taxaceae; genus Taxus; species Taxus wallichiana. The sequence goes on along the minus strand of CM031242.1, from coordinate 85,793,059 downwards.
AATAAATATAGTGGGACCAATGAACTAAAACACAATTTTTTTAGATTCATCTATAAAGGAAGAAAAATTCCTCTCAACATCATACAAGATCACTATGCTTGCAAAGTGTATAAAGAGATAAGTAGTGGAAAGAATGGGATAAATGTAGATTTATTTCATGTATATTGATGACACAAATTCGAACAACATATCAAAATCTACCATTTATAAAAATTATTAAATTTTTAGGATGCTTTGGAATGGAGAATCCATCCCAATTTATAGCAATGTAATTTGACCCTTTTCCTACCCTGACATGACTCTTCGTTATCTCATTCAACTCATGAATTTTCACATTCCTACAAAATGAGAAGTATGCTCCATTTCAATAAAATAAGGGAATTTTACAATGTTAATTTATAAAGTCACTTAAGTGAATGATATGACATACAATGATTATGCCCAACAAAGAATTAAAAAGGGGAGAGAAAGAAGAGGGAGAAAGAGAGAAGGAAGAACCAGTTTTCACATATAATTAAGAGATTCCATTTGATGAATAAATTTAATGAATCATGCCTCCGATGGTGGATCTAAGAAACAAGTTCCTTTTCCATGAATTCCTTGCTAAAATGAGTTATCACAACCATCAACTTATCTTTCCATGGAATGAAAATGTAGCACAAAAACTTGGTTCATGTCTTAGGGACACCACTAATAATTTTACATTAAATATGTCATTCTTCATAATCCTTTGAAATTTCAGAAATGAAACTTTGGATATTGGATAGGGACTAAAAATTGTCGTTATGAAGGAAAGAGAGTCACCTATCTCATTCTTGACAATCTCTTGAAATGAAATGATGAGTTCTTCCGATTATGAGTCCTTAGTGAGTGGGGGAACTAAAATATTTGAACATAGTGCTTAAATTTATAGAAGATTCTAGAAAATTGGCATCCATAGGATTATAATTCTAATATTTCATTCTTGAGCATTGTATATCATGCATCCATGATGCGTATCCAAACTTAAGACAATTCCTCGGTAGTTAATGTAAACACTTCCTTGTTCATGAGGTTGCGAGAATTGAAGGAACTCATTTTAGATAGTAGTGGGAGTACCTCCTCCAAATGAATAACCTATTTTTCAAACTCCTCCTTCATATTGTTTACTTTAGTCAATCTTAGAGGAGCATACTAGATGAGAGAAATGACGTCTTGAAAAAATGGCCTACCTTTCTTCATGATTTCCTCAATCCACTTCTAATTTGTAAATATTTGGTGATTATAAATTCACCAAGGGGGAGAAGATGTTTTAACAGACAAATATTTACAAATGATAATCTCTAGAGAATTTAACCCCTTTTAGTACTTATTGGATTACATGATGTCTCGGGTTTTACCTGTTGCTCCTGTAGTGTTCAATCTTGCTCTCGGGCACAAATATAATGTCGCAAGACCTTTGTGAAGGATGAACTAACTTATTTGACATATGAAACCATCCCAAAACCCTATGAATATGAAAAAATATGAGATGGATGAAAATTGAATCTACTTCAAATTTTTCACTGAAACTGGAACTTTGTATTTTTAGACACCAGGCTTTAGGAGCTACTATTTTAGGAAAAAAATTCTTGTTTGTCTTAGTGTCAGCACCAAGAGTCTCTTATAATGTTTGAAGTGTGTTCACATATGTTTTAGGGCCAAGTTTAAGCACTTTAAAAAAATTTAAAGTTTCTGTTTTCTTTTTTTTTTCATTTTCTTTTTTTTTTTGACTGTGTACCCTAGTTTTCCAATTATGTGTTTTTAGTGTTTTCTCTTCTGGAGGTTTTTAATTTTTAGTAAAATTACTAAAAATAGTAAGAAAAAACCAATGGAAATTAATATTTTTGGAATATTTTATTGTTATCTTTAGTTTGAAAAAAATAATTGACTTTGTTCTAGGTTTTCATTCTTGAGGCTCTATGCAAAATTTCATGTGATTCTTCCTTTTGCCTACGAGGGTTTCTCGAGAAAAAGACATGGTAACATCTTGAAAATTTGTACTTTTTACATTGAAACAATGGGAAAGGATGGAAAATTAATATGGGGAGAATATATGTTAGAATTAAATTATCATAAATGGAAGAAATTAAGAAATATATAAGTAGAGGTTTATGATGTGTGCATGCAAATAGAAGTAGAACAAACTATTAAAATTAAATATTTGAAAATTTATCCTAGTTGAGAATGGGTGGAATTTATTTTCCCAACCATCCAAAATTTTTGGGATGGTTAGTGTAAAAAATTGCACTCCCTTCCCATTGGTCCATGTGTCGATGCGTGATTGTTTGATGCCGAAGAGAGGGGGCTAAAAAAAAAGGGCCTTTAGCCACTTCTTGGATCACGTGGGTGATTAGGGGATAAAAGTAGAGGGGGAACATTTGTGTGTCCCAAGCATCCAATTTTTTAGATGGTTTGTAACATCCCCATTTTAAGATACTTAGAACAAATAATTTTTCATTTTTTATTTTTTTTTATACAACGTTCCTCGTTATGAATTATATAATTCAAGCACACATTCAATTTTTAATAATTTGCAATTTGGATCACACAATTTCCTTTTAAAACCAATGTTCTCTGTTCACATACTTGCAATATGGAACACACATTCAATGCCATTCAATCATATAATAGTTACCATATGCTGCTGTAAATGACTCGAAGAACTACCGATCTCCCATTTTATGGCTCGGAGTTTCAGCGATCTCTCATTTCATGACTCGGTGACTTACCGATCCTTCATGTTAATCCATGCATTGTATAATGAATATACAGGGTTCTCTTACCATTTCTGGTTATCGAAGTGATCCATTTAAGAAGCCTATCGAATATCTCATTATTCGATATTCATCGACATCTGCATCTTAAACTAGGTGATTAGGACAACGCAACCAGCACTTGCGATACTTTGGCCAAAGATTTTCACATGCTTTGCATGATCATATTCCTGGATGTGGTACACATCATTGGAATACGTCCTTCACCTCACTTCGTCTATTATCTAGAATGGTCTTTCCTGGTCTCTTCTAGTCCTTCCGTTTAAGGTCAAGCTCTAACCCCAATTAGCAATATGAATGAGCATAGGAAGTTACTCATGGTAACTAAAGATACGCAGACATACGATGTCGTCCCTAGATGACTCCATGTGTCTAGTTACCTTTAGTCCTCTAGAGTCACTTCGTATGCGTGATCACATTCCTATCCCCATCTAAGAACTTAGTATCCAGCTTATGTAAACTTGATGATTTAATTCGGGAGGGCATTGTAATATGTCAGCTATAACATTGTGTCGTCATGAAGGCCCCGCCTTCATGAAGACACTATATTGTAGCTGGCGTATGTCAATGTCCTACGGAATCCTCTCATCGAGGGTACACATCCAGCTCAATTGTGATTTGGTTATAATCTTAGTATTTAAGATCAACTTTCAGCAGCCATGCTGATCCTTTATCCTTGTTCTTGTTTCAGTTGTATGTAGCTAAGAGAGACTTAATCCATCTTCTAGCTTAATACGCATTTCCTCCTTCATACCAAAGGGTTTCCTATTCACTTCTTGGTTCCTTTCTTAATCTTTGGACTAAGCAGTCCATTATCGATAACTTAATAAGTTTAACCTATTAAACTTAACCAAGTTTTCCACAACTGTAAACAAATTCAGAATTCCATCTTATTAGACGTCATTTAAACGAGGTCTAATTCTAAATGAATTTATTCATTTATCCTCCTTAACCTTACTTAGTTAAGGTCTGTTAACAATAGATATGATTTCCCATATCTTTATTTTCTGAATTTAAACATTCGAGGCTATTAACGGAGTCGAATACAAGGTTTGGCTGCCTCTAAGTTATTTGATATCCCTTAGTTTTCAAACTAATCCGAATACCTTCCAATTAGGATTTCATGTTTATCTAAATCTTTTTAATGTCAATTCAAAATTCATCTTAACCCAAGTATGAACTAATTGCACATTTCAACGTAAAAGTTGCATTCAGGTAAAGAATAGATGTTATTTCCTTTTAAATTCATCCATTAACATTTGAATAATTCCAAGTCAAGGAATAATGTTATATTCTCAAACTTATTCAACAATATCAAACGATACGATTATTGAAAATATCACACTTTTACTTGTATTCATCCATCGATTTACAATCAGTACATTTGCCATCAAAAGATGGACTTTGTTTATATCAAACAACATTACAACTCATAAAGATAGAAGAATGTAACTTCTTCCTTTCTCATTTCCTCGTGGAGGAGTAATAGCTATCAATACTATCCATCTTCAGTTAATCAAAGAAGTATCAGAAAACAACCATGTCTTCATTTATACTCAAGTTTCATCTGCAAAATTACTTGCACGGGTCAGTTCATTGAACTGAGCATATTAAGCACTTGTCATTAAAATGAGGTGCTTTTAATTAACTGTCTCAATAAAAGAACCCTGCTTTTATGAAACGTTAATATGAACATCATTCCAGAATTAAATACCAAAAAGGATGAACAACATATCAACTTAATCATCTAATTACCATCCCAATTGGTCAAAGGATTACTGTCCTCTTTCCGAATACTTATAACAAGAAGTAATTTCCTTCAAACATTTCAGATTACAAACATCCGTAAGAACTGAAAATACAATTATGCAACTGTTGTTCTAACATAATGCTATCAATTCCTTTCCCCTACATTAGTTAGAGGAAGATTCACAATTAGATTTTAAATAAAACTTCCAGCAGAACCATTTTCCTTTCCTTTCATACAACTTGTCTAATCTCAAACAATCAAACGTTGAAGAGAAAAGTAAACAGCAATTTAAATACAAATGCTTAACCCAAGCAGTACGAAATTCGTTCCATAACAATTATAGATTTCCAACTGTATGAGAGAAAATGATCATTAATTCAATTATCCATTCACACTCTCTTTCCTTTCCTCATAACTGTACTAGAAATTTTAATTCAAACGTGATATCAATCAATGATAACAGTCCAAAGAGAAATGAACGAAAATCAATAATCGAATAAAAGGGAGAAAGATCATATCACCTCTTCTTACTGTCTATCCAAATACCTCTTATTTAGAGCAGACATACTCCAATAGTATAATTCATTCAGAGTAGTATATTCAGTAATTGAAAACTACTATTACCTTTCCAAAAAGTTGACCAGAGTTCATTGCAACTGGTCAATAAACATTAGTACCAAAAGAACCTCTAAACACAATCATTTCCTTTTAAATATTTCACTCTACAGACATTCACGTCAATATATAACATGTAAGAGTGTACAGCAACAACATATCACGCTTTCATTGTAATAGTGAGAGAATTCACTTTCCAACAGCAAAGGAGAAATCTTTTCATATTTCGTTTCAATGAAAACAATGAAAGGTTTTCAATCCGTAAATTATTATATATACATATATATATATCCTTGAGTTCAACAAGACACAGAGTATGAATTATATGCTCTACCCAGTCTATTCTATAGACTGACTTTTCTGTTCCCATTCAGATCAGAACTTCTTTCCAAATAGTCATATATGAATACCAAGAACAAGCAGGTAGAACACCATATCCATTTAGAACAACGAGGTAAGATGCTACTATGACCTTACTATCCCAAGGAGGTTTCATACCCCACACACTGTAATATGACAAGAGGAACAGTTAAACATGAGTCTTGTCAAGCATTTTTATGGCTTTCCTTAACCATTATCGCACACAAATCAAAACAACAATTCACACATTGTTGTTACTACAGCAAGTTCGACCCATAATACACAATGAAATCCTATTATCATTATTTTCAGGATTCATAACAGCAAAAGAGATAACTCGTTTCATTAACTATTTCTGTAAGACAACACTCATCATTCTTTTTAAAATGCAACAAGTATGCCCAAGTCGTGTTCGTTTTGTAATGACAGCTCAAACCAGAAGGTCCTACCGAATCCTTTTATTCTTCCACTTTTACAAGAGAGCACAGAACTCATAAAATAATACATGCATAGCTAATACATTCAACAACTCAACTCATATTGAGTAAAGAAACGATTACCCAACATTGTCAAACAACTCACACATCAAGAACAGAATTATTTCATTTACCCATTTTTTAAAATTTTTTTACCCAAGTCGTGTTCAGCAAGGGAAAAATGACTCAACCCAGAAATTACTTCATTCAAATCAACAACATCATTTAACTAAAACACCCATCGTAAAAGCAGGGTTGTTTTAATGAGACGTTTAAACAAAAGCAAATGGTTTAAGGAGAAGGGCTTAACATGCCTGAAATTCTTTTTTGTGGTTCGAAGAAAACCACGTCCACAGGAGCTATTTCTCTCCACGGCATGTCCGCAGCAGGGCTTTCCCAATAGTCCACTAACTTCCTCAAGCTCAAAAATAGCTGTGGCTATTCCAACAACAGTAACAATAACCAAAACTAACAGTGGGTTGACAGAACCATGGAAAAAAATGCAGAGCAACTAAAAACCCGATTGCACACAATGACAAACAAATTTTTCCTCTATCCTCTTTCCAAGGTGAGCTGGTCGCTAAGACCAAGGTCATTGAATGCATTGAATGCAGTGCTTTTTCCTCATTCCTCATGCCACCGCCGACTCAGGTTGGTGAGTTTCCTTTTTCAAATTTTGCATGTAATTCCTTTTTAGCCACTTAGCTAGTTGGATGCCTCCAACTTTTTCTTGTTCCCGCCAAACTTGGTGCTGAAACTTGTAAGGACATTATTTATTGTCCTAATAAATTTCTTACCTCCCCCCCTTATCCTTTCCATCCACATGGGTCTATGCGTCCCCTTCCTTAGGTTAGGATTAGTCTAGTATTTTAATAGTCCATATCTAGGTCATTCGCCTAGTTCATAGGTTAATGGAATTTATACCTATTTTCTCCCTTATGAAATCTAAAATCCATATAGGATAGTAGTTAGGGTATAAGATAAAACTTAGGGGTTGGTTAGGGTTTAATCCCCTAATATTTAATTAACTAGTTTCCATATCAAGTCTCATTAGCAATCACACAAGCAATAGTAACTTCTGTCCCAAGTATCAAGTTACAACAAACAAGGGTCCAGATCAGCAACACATTCCTCTAAGATCAAAAGATGTGTCTTAACATATTTATCTTCATTTCTGCAGTTACAACATCATGAAAGGTAATTACCATGATAACTTACAAAAATCAAGGTGTTACATTCCTCCCTTCTTAAAGAATCATCATCCCGATGATCAAATTAACCAATTCAAGGAGTTTCTAGGACAAAATTCAGTTATTGTCCTTCCATTCATAAGTTCATACCAAAAACAGATTCACTCTTTAAAATAGTGTTTTAAGATAACTGTAAAATAGACCAATAATTGTCTAAATTTGGTAGAATTATCAATTTTTTGAATTTCAATTTCGATCAAACAAGTATGGAAAAGTAGATCTCATTTCTTGAGATTTTCCCAAGTTGCACTTTCTTCGCTAAACTGGTCCCACTGGACCTTACATTGATTCACTTCATGATTTCTTAAGCACAACTGGTGAGTTCCCAGCACTCGAATGGGCTTAATCATGATTATTCCTGGGTCTTGGACCTGCAAGGAATTCCAATTCAGCACATGTGATAAATCTATTACGTATTTCTTAAGCAAAGAAATATGAAAAACATCATGCATTTGTGATAAAGTAGGAGGTAATGCTAGACGATAAGCTACAGGGTTGATTATTTCAACAATTTCAAAAGGTCCCACGTAACGTGGTGACAACTTGGCAGCCTTGCCAAAAGTTATTGAGCTCTTTTTCGGCTTAACCCGAAGAAAGACCTTCTCACCAAGTTTATAATTCCTATCAACCCGCTTTAAGTCTGCATAACTCTTTACCTATTGGCAGCCTCCTTTAGATGTTCCCGAATCATTTTGATTTGTTGTTCCATTTCCTTGAGGATTTCTGGCCCAATTACCTCTCTGTCCTCTACGTTGTCCCAGCTAACAGGGGTTCTGCATTTTCTTCCATACAATGCTTCAAAGGGCGCCATTTTTAAAGAGGCGTGATATGTATTATTGTAGGAAAATTCAACCAGCGGAAGGTATTCCTCCCATTTATACTACTGGTCCATGCAATACATTCTTAACATGTCCTCTAAAACTTGATTGACTCTCTCGGTCTGTCCATCCGTCTCCGGATGATATGCAGAGCTGAAGTTTAATTTAGTTCCCAAGGCCGCATTAAGCGTTTGCCAAAACCTTGATGTCATCCTCGGATCTCTGTCGATATGATCAATTCGGGTATTCCATGCAATCTGAAAATTTCATGTACAAATCTTCTTGCTAATACTGGTGCATCGTCTTTCAAATTACCAGCAATGAAGTGTGCCACTTTGGTTAATTTGTCGATGAAAACCAGGATGATATCATGCTTGTTCCTTGACATAGGCAATCCTTGAACGAAATCCATCGTTATCACTTGCCATTTGTACTGTGGAATGCTGTGGGGATACAATAATCCAGCGGGATGCATATGTTCCACCTTAACATGCTGACATTCCAAGCAGTGTGTTACAAATTTCACCACATCCTTTTTCATTCCCTTCCAGAAGTATTGCTTCTTAAGATCAACAAGCATTTTCGTAATGCCAGGATGTCCAGAAAAAGGTGAATTATGAAATTCAGTTAACAATTTCCTTCTTAAATCATTTGCCAAGGGTATATAGACCCTATTTTCAAATCTCAGAATTCCTTCGCTATCAAAGCGAAATCCTTTATACTTCACATCCTTTGGATCTGCAGCAAGTGTTGTTTTAACTTGCTGGAAATAAGGATCTGATTCCAAGGCATCTTTCACCTCATCCTTAAACTGAGTTCTTAACGTTATAAGAGTAGAGATGTGCTTCCTTCGACTCAGAGCATCTGCCACTCTATTTTCCTTGCCTTTGATGTAGCTTATATCAAAATCATACTGAGACAGAAATTCTAACCATCTTCACTTGTCTTGCATTCAAATTTGGCTGAGTAAAAATATACTTCAACCCCAGATGGTCAGTTTTTAACTCAAAAGGTTTGCCTAAAAGGTAATGCCTCCACATTTGAAGTGCATGTACAATGGCAGTGAGCTCTAGGTCATGTGGAGCATAATTTTGTTCATGTAACTTAAGCTTTCTGCTTTCATAAGCTATAACATGGTCATTTCTGTAATCAGAATACCTCCAAGGCCTTCTCCGATGCATCCGTTACAACCATAAAATTTCCATTTGGATCTGGTACAGTTAAAATAGGTGCTGTAGTTAACTGTTCCTTTAAATTTTTAAAGGCAGATTCACATTTGTCAGTCCAGACAAATTTCTTATCCTTCTTTTGCGTAGTGAAGTGATTGGGGCAGCAATTTTTGAAAAATCCTTAATGAACTTTCTATAATATCCTGCCAAGCCCATGAAGCTTCTTACTTCATGCACGTTCTTAGGCGCAGGCCACTCGGTTATAGCTGCGATCTTTGAAGGGTCTACAACTATTCCATTCTTGCTTATAACGTGTCCCAAATAATGCACCTCTGCATCATAAAAGGAACATTTAGACAGTTTACCATACAACTTCCTCTTTCTTAAAACTTCCAGCACTACCCTTAAATGTTCTTGGTGCTCTTCGACATTTTTAGAGTATATAAGAATGTCGTCTAAGAATACAAGCACAAACTTGTCTAGGTATTCTTGAAAAATATTGTTCATCAAATTCATGAAGGTGGCAGGTGCATTTGTCAACCCAAAAGGTAACACCGTGAATTCATAATGCCCGTACCTTGTTCTAAAAGTTGTTTTATGAATATCTTCTTCCTTTATTCTCAGCTGATGATACCCAGATCGAAGATCTATTTTTGAATAGACTGATGCTCCACGCATCTGGTCGAACAGATCATCAATCCTAGGAAGTGGGTATCGATTCTTAATAGTTGCCTTGTTCAACATTCTATAATCAATGCACAGTCTCAATGTGCCATCCTTTTTCTTTACAAAAATTACCGGCGCTCCCCATGGTGAGACGCTCGGTCTTATCAGCCCCTTAGTCAAAAGTTCTTGTAATTGAGCCTTTAGCTCTACCAACTCGAGGGTGGTCATTCTATAAGGTGCCTTAGATATGGGTTCAGTTCCTGGCTTGATTTCTATTGCAAAGTCAAACTCTCGTTTGGGTGGAAGACCTGGTAATTCCTCTAGAAATACATCACTGAAATCCCTTAATAATGGATATCTTTCCATGAAATCATTATCCTCCTCAGCATTTTCTGTCATTTTTACTGCATACAAGGTGCAGCCTCTATTTTTAGCCCTTTTTAGTTGCATAGCTGTTAGTTTCCTAACTGCAACTTCACGCTTTACACCTTGAATGACTGTTGCTTTCTGCAGGTCGTCAAAACAACAAATTTGTTTTTCATAACAGTCGACCTTTGCCTTATGTTCTGCCAACCAGTTAACTCCAATAATGATATCATATGATCCTAAAGGAGTGACATACAGGTCAACTTCGGTGGAGAAACTGGGCAAGTCAAGAATTGCCCCAAAAAGGCACATTTCGACTGTATGGACAACATTATTCCCATAATGCACTGTCCATGTCTTATCCATTCATTCAGCCTTTCTTTTTAATTTCATTGCAAGTTTAGTAGAAATAAAGCATTCAGTGGCTCCAGTATCAAAAAGTATGACTACAGGTGTACCGAATAACTTACCGGAACTTCTATAGGCGTAACTTGCTTTTCAACTTGTCTGTTAGCCACCGCAGCATGTATCCTATGCTGTTGATCGCGATCATCCTTTTTTAGAGGACAGTGACTCGCGTAATGGTCCTTTCCATAGTTGAAGCATCCTCCAACTGGCCCTTTCCTAGGCTCAAATTTGTTACCAGCTTTGAAGTTATCATTCTGGCTCCCATAGGACTTTTGTCCATTGCCACTAACTTTTGTGAAGCTGCTCCGCACACTATTTGCAGGTTTGTTCATTACAGATTTCTTGTTGTTATCTACAAAATTTTGTTTTTCACACCAAACCTTTTCCAAGGCCCCCTTTTGGGTGCGAGAGATGAAGAAGAATTGGGAATCTTCTTCCTTATCTCTTCCCTATGAGCAGAAATTGCTCTCAATTTCTGTTCCTGTCTTATTGCCTTTTCGACAACTCCTTCCATGGTGGTTGGACCATGGACATCCACTTCACCACCAATGATGGGATTTAGTCCCATTATGAACTTTCGTATTCTGAACTTCGTCATAGCTTGGTACTGCGGCACATACTTAAGGAGTTTAGTAAACCCTTCCCAGTATTCTATCACCGTCAGCCTTCCTTGCGACTAGTTCTGAAATTCAGTCATTTTCCTATCAAAATAGAGTTGAGGCAGCCACCGTTGCCTAAAGTAACCCTTAAATTGATCCCAAGTTATGTCTGATTCGACAATATTCAACTCAACCTTACGGTTGTCCCACCATGATGATGCTTCATGAGAAAGCTGATATGCTCCCCATATCACTTTGGTCTCCTCGAGAGAAGTTTCTTATTGCAAAGTACTTCTCCATTTCACTGAGCCAATTCTCAGCTCCGTCCCCAAGGGTTGTTCCATCAAACTTTGGAGGACTTATTCTCTTTATGTCATTTGTAAGTTCAGCTACTAATCTTGCCCTTTTAGTTCCAGGATGATTAGGAGCATTCACATTACTATTATCAACACCCGGATTCCCTCCATTGGTGTTGTCCACAGGAGGTGGCTGATCATTTATATCAGCTTCTTCTTCCTCCTCTTCATTCCCATTGACTGTTGTTCCAAAACAGTCAAACGATCTCTCGTGTCTAGTAGGGTAGCAAGGATTTCATCCAGCTTTTGAGCAGTAGCTGCTTCTCCACCCGGTAACGGGTTGTTCGCAAGCATTTCTTCTTGTTCTGACCATTTTCTGTTCAATAAGAAAATGTAAACCTTATTAAATTGTGGACTCATTAGGTCCAAGAGCTGCAACCTTCAGCTCTGATACCAAGATGTAACATCCCCATTTTAAGATACTAGAACAAAGAATTTTTTTTTTTATACAACGTTCCCTGTTATGAATTATATAATTCAAACACACGTTCAAGTTTTAATAATTGTTCTCTGTCCAACTAATGCAATTTGGATCACACAATTTCCTTTTAAAACCAATGTTCTTTGTTCACATACTTACAATATGGAACACACATTCAATGCCATTCAATCATATAACAGATTTACCATATGCTATTGTAAATGACTTGAAGAACTACCGATCTCCCATTTTATGGCTCGGAGTTTCAACGATCTCTCATTTCATGACTCGGTGACTTACCGATCCTTCATGTTAATCATGCATTGTATAATGAATATACAAGGTTCTCTTACCATTTCTGGTTATCGAAGTGATCCATTTAAGAAGCCTATCTGAATATCTATTATTGATATTCATCTGACATCCTGCATCTTAAACTAGGTGATTAGGACAACAACGCAACCAAACTTGCGATACTTTGGCCAAAGATTTTCACATGCTTTGCATGATCATATTCTGGATGTGGTACACATCATTGGAATACATCCTTCACCTCACTTCGTCTGTTATCTAGAATGGTCTTTCCTGGTCTCTTCTAGTCCTTCCATTTAAGGTCAAGCTCTAACCCCAATTAGCAATATGAACGAGCATAGGAAGTTACTCATGGTAACTAAAGATACGCAGACATACGATGTCATCCCTAGATGACTTGTGTGTCTAGTTACCTTTAGTCTTTCGGAGTCACTTCGTATGCGTGATCACATTCCTATCCCCATCTAAGAACTTAGTATCTAGCTTATGTAAACTTGATGATTTAATTTGGGAGGGCATTGTAATATGTCAGCTATAACATTGTGTCGTCATGAAGGCCCCACCTTCATGAAGACACTATATTGTAGCTGGCGTATGTCAATGTCCTACGGAATCCTCTCATCGAGGGTACACATCCAGCTCAATTGTGATTTGGTTATAATCTTAGTATTTAAGATCAACTTTCAGCAGCCATGCTGATCCTTTATCCTTGTTCTTGTTTCAGTTGTATGTAGCTAAGAGAGACTTAATCCATCTTCTAGCTTAATACACATTTCCTCCTTCATACCGAAGGGTTGCCTATTCACTTCTTGGTTCCTTTCTTAATCTTTGGACTAAGCAGTCCATTATCGATAACTTAATAAGTTTAACCTATTAAACTTAACCAAGTTTTCCACAACTGTAAACAAATTAAGAATTCCATCTTATTAGACGTCATTTAAACGAGGTCTAATTCTAAATGAATTTATTCATTTATCCTCCTTAACCTTACTTAGTTAAGGTCTGTTAACAATAGATATGATTTCCCATATCTTTATTTTCTGAATTTAAACATTCGAGGCTATTAACGGAGTCCGAATACAAGGTTCGGCTGCCTCTAAGTTATTTGATATCCCTTAGTTTTCAAACTAATCCCGAATACCTTCCAATTAGGATTTCGTGTTTATCTAAATCTTTTTAATGTCAATTCAAAATTCATCTTAACCCAAGTATGAACTAATTGCACATTTCAACGTAAAAGTTGCATTCAGGTAAAGAATAGATGTTATTTCCTTTTAAATTCATCCATTAACATTTGAATAATTCCAAGTCAAGGAATAATGTTATATTCTCAAACTTATTCAACAATATCAAACTGATACAGTTATTGAAAATATCACACTTTTACTTGTATTCATCCATCAGATTTACAATCTATACATTTGCCAGTCCAAACGACTGGACTTTGTTTATATCAAACAACATTACAACTCATAAAGATAGAAGAATGTAACTTCTTCCTTTCTCATTTCCTCATGGAGGAGTAATAGCTATCAATACAATCCATCTTCAGTTAATCAAAGAAGTATCGGAAAACAACCATGTCTTCATTTATACTCAAGTTTCATCTACAAAATTACTTGCACGGGTCAGTTCATTGAACTGAGCATATTAAGCACTTGTCATTAAAATGAGGTGCTTTTAATTAACTGTCTCAATAAAAGAACCCTACTTTTATGAAACGTTAATATGAACATCATTCCAGAATTAAATACCAAAAAGGATGAACAACATATCAACTTAATCATCTAATTACCATCCCAATCGGTCAAAGGATTACTGTCCTCTTTCGAATACTTATAACAAGAAGTAATTTCCTTCAAACATTTCCAGATTACAAACATCCGTAAGAACTGAAAATACAATTATGCAACTGTTGTTCTAACATAATGCTATCAATTCCTTTCCCCTACATTAGTTAGAGGAAGATTCACAATTAGATTTTAAATAAAACTTCCAGCAGAACCATTTTCCTTTCCTTTCATACAACTTGTCTAATCTCAAACAATCAAACGCTGAAGAGAAAAGTAAACAACAATTTAAATACAAATGCTTAACCCAAGCAGTACATGAAATTCGTTCCATAACAATTATAGATTTCAACTGTATGAGAGAAAATGATCATTAATTCAATTATCCATTCACACTCTCTTTCCTTTCCTCATAACTGTACTAGAAATTTTAATTCAAACGTGATATCAATCAATGATAACAGTCCAAAGAGAAATGAACGAAAATCAATAATCGAATAAAAGGGAGAAAGATCATATCACCTCTTCTTACTGTCTATCCAAATACCTCTTATTTAGAGCATAGACATACTCCAATAGTATAATTCATTTAGAGTAGTATATTTCAGTAATTGAAAACTACTATTACCTTTCCAAAAAGTTGACTAGAGTTCATTGCAACTGGTCAATAAACATTATTACCAAAAGAACCTCTAAACACAATCATTTCCTTTTAAATATTTCACTCTATAGACATTCACGTCAATATATAACATGTAAGAGTGTACAACAACAACATATCATGCTTTCATTGTAATAGTGAGAGAATTCACTTTCCAACAGCAAAGGAGAAATCTTTTCATATTTCGTTTCAATGAAAACAATGAAAGGTTTTCAATCCGTAAATTATATATACATATATATATCCTTGAGTTCAACAAGACACAGAGTATGAATTATATGCTCTACCCAGTCTATTCTATAGACTGACTTTTCTGTTCCCATTCAGATCAGAACTTCTTTCCAAACAGTCATATATGAATACCAAGAACAAGCAGGCAGAACACCATATCCATTTAGAACAATGAGGTAAGATGCTACTATGACCTTACTATCCCAAGGAGGTTTCATACCCCACACACTATAATATGACAAGAGGAATAGTTAAACATGAGTCTTGTCAAGCATTTTTACGGCTTTCCTTAACCATTATCGCACACAAATCAAAACAACAATTCACACATTGCTGTTATTACTACAACAAGTTTGACCCATAATACACAATGAAATCCTATTATCATTATTTTTAGGATTAATAACAGCAAAAGAGATAACTTGTTTCATTAACTATTTCTGTAAGACAACACTCATCATTATTTTTAAAATGCAACAAGTATGCCCAATTCGTGTTCGTTTTGTAATGACAGCTCAAACCATAAGGTCCTACCGAATCCTTTTATTCTTCCACTTTTACAAGAGAGCACATAACTCATAAAATAATACACGCATAGCTAATAGATTCAACAAATCAACTCATATTGAGTAAAGAAACGATTACCCAACATTGTCAAACAACTCACACATCAAGAACATAATTATTTCATTTACCCATTTTAAATTTTTTTTTTTACCCAAGTCGTGTTCAGCAATGGAAAAATGACTCAACCTACAAATTACTTCATTCAAATCAACAACATCATTTAACTAAAACACCCATCGTAAAAGCAGGGTTGTTTTAATGAGACGTTTAAACAAAAGAAAACGGTTTAAGGAGAAGGGCTTAACATGCCTGAAATTCTTTTTGTGGTTCGAAGAAAACCACATCCACAGGAGCTATTTCTCTCCATGGCGTCCGCAGCAGGGCTTTCCCAATAGTCCACTAACTTCCTCAAGCTCAAAAATAGCCATGGCTATTCCAACAACAGCAACAATAACCAAAACTAACAGCAGGTTTGACAGAACCATGGAAAAAATGCAGAGCAACTAAAAACCCGATTGCACACAATGACAAACAAATTTTTCCTCTATCCTCTTTCCAAGGCGAGCTGGTCGCTAAGACCAAGGTCATTGAATGCATTGAATGCAGTGATTTTTCCTCATTCCTCACGCCACCGCCGACTCAAGGTTGGTGAGTTTCCTTTTCAAATTTTGCATGTAATTCCTTTTTAGCCACTTAGCTAGTTGGATGCCTCCAACTTTTTCTTGTTCCCACCAAACTTGGCGCTGAAACTTGTAAGGACATTATTTATTGTCCTAATAAATTTCTTACCTCCCCTCCCCTTATCCTTTCCATCCACATGGGTCTATGCGTCCCCTTCCTTAGGTTAGGATTAGTCTAGTATTTTAATAGTCCATATCTAGGTCATTCACCTAGTTCATAGGTTAATGGAATTTATACCTATTTTCTCCCTTATGAAATCTAAAATCCATATAGGATAGTAGTTAGGGTATAAGATAAAACTTAGGGGTTGGTTAGGGTTTAATCCCCTAATATTTAATTAACTAGTTTCCATATCAAGTCTCATTAGCAATCACACAAGCAATAGTAACTTCTGTCCCAAGTATCAAGTTTAGTCGGATCAGCAACACACAAGATCAAAAGATGTGTCTTAACATATTTATCTTCATTTCTTCAGTTCAACATCATGAAAGGTATTCATGATAACTTACAAAAATCAAGGTGTTACATGGTTAGATAAAGTGTGCCCCTCTTTGATTACACTTGGTTTTCCTGATGGATGAAGATGGAAAAGATGTGTCTTAACATATTTGAAGCTCTTCATCATGGTGAAATATTAATTGGATTTCCAAAATATTTTTGGGATTCTAACTCATGACAAAACTCTAAAAATTGCTTCCCAAAGCTCGGGTACTATTTTTGCATTATACACTCGCTTCACTCTCTAGGACCCACTTTTCCTTAAACTTCTACAAAACCTCTTAAAACTAAAAATTATTCCAAAACAAGTTACACTAAATTATTATCTCTTTGATACACCTCCTTTATGAGTTTTTTCTTTCATTCTTCTCTCGGGGTGTGCACCAACCTAAAGAATACTAGGGAATAACCTTTCTTAAGTTCCTCAAAGACCTTATCTTGAATAATTTTGTCTTGGAAGAGATTGAATAGACAAGATATCCCTAAATCACCTATGGACATGGTTATAAAACACACTAGACCACTCATTAGGATGGGATAGGACTGATTTAGGGGTTAAGATGACCTAGAGGAGGGCTTGTGATGACCTTGAAGAACAAAAATTGTGGTAGGGTATGGTTGTCATGATTTCAAGTATGAATTTTCCCTTGCAAAAATCATGACAATAGCTAGTTGTGACTTGGGTAAATGTTTTGGATCAAGAAAAATGAGTAAATGACATGATAAATCTATAATCTCAATTCATCTTACATACCAAGGCCATATCCATTGGGCTATAGAGTCACTAGAAAGATATACTATAGAAATTTCTTTACTGAGAACACACACAAAAAAAAAACATGCGAAAGGGAAACACATCAAAAGTAGAGAAACACACAACAACAAAATGAAACTATGTCATAGGGGATGGATTTCTATAAAGGTGGGGAAATAATATGCACATATCCAGAAATGGGTTGGGAAAAGTACATGTCCTCATGGAACAACAAATCTGAAGTTTTACCTTTGAAGAAAAAGTCGTGTCTTATCATATCATGATCCCGTGACGGATTTGCATGGCTTGAGAAGAAGGAGAAATACCAATATTTCATCTTCATATTCACAATATATTGATAAATATCTTGTATCCAATGAAAATTAAATCACCTTATTGAAACTCCTACATTTTCCGAATTCCATTCGATGTCTTTTGATCATGCGCAGCATTCCTCCATGCTCTCAAAAGTGTGAAAATTTATCTTATCATGGAAAATTTATTCATCTAGGAATTACAATGTGGAATCATTCCTTTAATTAGTGAGGCACTTTGAAGAGGTGAGAAAAAAATATTCCTTCCATTTGATAGCTTATGTGGAAATCTCACTTTGTTGTTATATGTGATTTATTTCAAAAATGTAGGTTACGTCATTAAGCCGAAGGTCTTCATCATCCTTAAGAAATTGTTGCAATATGGAAACATGTTCAAGACTAATCGGAGCTTTGGAAATAGAGAGTGTAATTTGATTTTGAATTCTCTCATAAGATTCATGCAGATCCTCATTTTGTTGTTTGGAATTTTTTTTTCAATATTCATCCACTCGACATTGATTCAAACATCATTCTAACAAGCAAATCTATGTTTTTGTCATTACAACCTCTATCACCCTCAAGTTAATATAATGGTGTGGATTCTTGCTCCATATTATTAGGACATCTTGTGGTAGTGAGAATTATTTGACCTTGAATATCCTCGTAGGAATCTTATGACTTTTCACCTTGTTTTGAACCACTCTCTTCAATGTAAATAAGTTTAACATTTTTCACATTATCATCTTCTATGGAAAAATGTTTCCCTCAAGCTTGGGGATATTTAAAGGATATTAAATAACCTTCCTTATTTTTTACTTATGACCTTCATCAAAAATGGGAAAGGGAAGGGCATATCTTCATATTCCTTCTCACTAAATAAGGCATTGGGGAGAACATCAAACTCATCCATATGCTCCATCTCAACATAAAACATCGGTGTATCAAAAAAGAGGAGAAAAAAATGATTCATACCTATCTTTCATTTCCATAGCTTGATTAATGAACTTGAGACAAATTTTAGGGTATTTAGTATCTTTAGAAACCTTTAAGATGTGTTTCACAAACAACTTCTACAGATTTTTCTACGTGATTGTCTTCATCCTCACTGAAATAATATCTACATTTTCCTTCCAAGATATGATTGAAAATATGATTCTCAAGGGCCGATGATTCATTTGAAATACCCTCATTCACATTATTTATGCTTTCATTCATCCAAGGCTCACCTACTTGTAGGCACATGAATACTTGATTCATAACATTTTCTATAAAGGAGAATAGGTCCATGCTTCGTGGGAATGGAACTCCTCCAAGTTAAAAATCCATATAATCCTCTTGATGGGAAGCATATGACCATGTTGGGGAAAAATGTGGGAATGATTTTCCATTCTATTTTGATCATCCATTATTGAATCTTCTTACTTATATGAAACATGGAATGTTTCATACTCACTGTGATGATCAATGTTATGTCACTTGGACGAAATCAGCTCCTCGATGAGGTTATGCTCAAATTTTTCATTTTCCTTGGCTTCAAGAAGGGGATTGACATATTCCATTTGGTCATCCATGATTAAATTGGGTATATAATTTGATTCTTAAATTTCCTCCCTCTCATCATTTAATATTTCTTCATCACTTGAAAAGTTAAAATTTGAAAGAAAAATATCCATGAATAACTTGCATTCATCATCTTGAGTCCAAAGTGAAGGATGACTTTTTTTAAATTAATCATTATTGATGGATTTTTCAGAAAGAATCAGATCTTCTATAGTAGAGAAATAATCTTACTTGTTTGAGTTCATTATTTCATCCACGAGTTGTGCCTCAAGCCATAATGAGTCGTTGAATAGTGGTTCAACCTCCATGCTTTCTTCATTGTTCTCCTCAAAGGTACTAATTTGATTTTCATCAAAGGGATCAAGAATAATATCTTCTTCGGTAGTATCAAAGAATATTCCAGGATGAACACCCTATAGTATGAATGATCCTAGGGTATTACTCCATAGGAAAAATATCCTCTTATTCTTCCTTGCTATGGATTTCTTCAAGTATCTCGTACATTTCTTACAAGGCTTCAACATATTCTAGAATTTCAACGTAGATTTGAGGATAAAAATTTCCTTGTATGGAGCTTGAAATTCTTTTCATATAATCAAACTTTAATTATGTTAATTCATCATTTCTATATGCAAGAAAATCATCCCAAGAGAGGGTGATGAAAAACATGGCTCAAAGATTTTCATTATGTTGTGCATGATTGATAGTATTATCTTTATATTATTGTTCTTCTTTGGATTCAGACAACATCTTGTATCTTCTTTGTGACCTTTTCAATTGTTCATTACCTTCTTCTTCATCGGAAAGTTATATTTTCTTTCCTTTACATGATTTCAGATTATTACTTGAAGTAAGAGACCCTTTTGTTGTTCTTGAATCCTCATCTTTGTGAGAATTGGTCTAGAACCATGACTGATGAACAATATGTATTTGTCAACCACCATATTTTTCTTCTTCTTCACTATCACTCATTGGTACCTCACTCCCATTTATAAATGTATTCATTATGTGTGGGAAATGAATGTAACATGATTCTTTCCTTGATGGAGTCAAATTGAAAAATGATTCTTTTTTGAATATATTTTTTTGTGCCAAGATCATTTTTTGGTGTACTTGGGAAAATATCTCCCCAATAGAGTTGTAAAAAATATTTTGTGAGAAAATTTGTCAATTTCGTAAATTAGATTTCTCCACCAATGTTCATGGGGATACACCCCTCTGCATTGAATGGTGTAGTCCCAATTATTCAATCAAATGAATCTAATCCTAAAATAAGTGTTGTGGGTTGGTCAAATAGGTTGATGATCACACAAGGACACTTCACCGAACCTATGGCAAAGTTCTTGTACGGTGTACAAGGAAGAAATCGTAATGATGAGAGGGAATGAGAAAATTTAGGAAAGGAAAGTTACTACCATGCATAGGCCAATTGCATAATTCACACCCAAGAACAAGATTAGTTTAAACATTTAATATAGAACAAAACAACAATCAAGCTAGTGGGACCAATGAACTAAACCAAAAAGTTTTTTGTTTCATCTGTCAAAGAAGATAAGTTCCTCTCAACACCATACAGGATCATTATGCTTGCAAAATGCATAAAATAAGTAGAGGAAACACAATAAAATGAGAACGGAAGAAATGTAGCTTTATTTCATGTATATTGATGACACAAAGTCAAAAATAATATCATAATCCACTATTTATACAAAGTACAAAATTTTCAAGTTTCTTTGGAATGGAGAATTCATCCCAATTTATAACAATGTAAATTGACCCTTTAGCTACCCCTTACATGACTCTTCATTGTCTCATTCAACTCATGACTTTTCACCCTCCTACGAAGTGAGAAATAATATCCCTTTCTATAAAATAAAGTGACTTTTAAAATATTACTTTATGAAGTCACTTAATTGAATTAGATGACTGTAGACACCCATTATTATGCCCGAGCAATTTAAATACTTAAATTCCTATAATTATCCCCCTTCCTATAAATTGGTGACATATCGTCAAGAGCACTCACCTTCTCTCCGATCATCATTAATTAATTACACTATGCCAGTTAATTAAGTCACCTATCTAACAAGTACCCTAATTAATGACCTTCCGTTAATAAATCCCCCCTTCTATCTAGACTAATTAATTAGCTTCCCCTTTCATTTAACCAATAAATCAATATTTAATTGATTTAATCCCCTTCTATAGTCTAAATCATGCTAATATTCCTCTAAAAGATTTTATAAGCTTGCACATCTATTAATTAAATCATCTTGATTAATTAATAGGCCCCCTTTATCCACATGGGTCACTAAAGGACAAGTTAAACCCTCCTAAAGTTAACTCAACCCTATCTAAACCCCCCTTATCCATAACTAACTCAACATCCCTATTATCCCACATGCAAAGGGATGTAGTGATTCCTTTATCCATTGGGCTATATAAAGAGCCCTCCTCCTACCTTTACACTTACACCTAAATTTCTTGAGAAGAAAAGAGTTAAGCACATAACAAATAGACTATAAGATTTTCCTTTGTTACTCTTGGGGAATTCACCATTTGAAGAGCTAAGCCTCCTTCCTTGCATTTTTCCAAGTGCTTGGGTCATATGGGGATAGTCAAATAGTCTTGTAGCCAAGCTTTGATGAGCTCCCATTCCTAAGTTATTGAAGATCAAAATAATCAATTTGATTGCCATGGAGTCTACATAGGTCCATTTGCATTTTTTGTTGGTAATCTAGAGAAGTAGAGGTTTTAATACTTTAGCATGTTAATTCAAATTTAATGCATTATGCTTAGTATTAATTTTGTTTAGCTCTCATCTTTGATGGTGCTTAGATTTTGTCTTAGCTTTGTTATAGAACTATTTAGGTGGTAGTTCTTATTCATCTAACTTAGCTTAAGCACAAATACATGCACACATATGGCACACCCAGTGGGACCGGATCCCTAGTCCCTTAGCATTTTTTTTAGCTTGAATTCTATTGTTTTGGCTAACCTTTGATATGCACATGTAGTAATTAATGTTCAATTTCTTGGGATTTTTGCTAATATTATATGTGTAGGTTCTCATTCATAGTTATCATTTTAATGGGTTGTTGCCAATTTCAAGCTAACTTGTTAAAATTTGAGGTATTGTGAGCTTTGTTGTGTTTTGTTTTCAGTACTTTGGTTAGCAGGAGTAGTGCGAGACACACTAACAGGGGCACAGTGCACTTATTCTCGAATAGGAACCTCTCGAGTGGCGTAGGCACATTGTTGAAGCTTGAATCTCTATTTTTGGTCCCTAATGCATATGCACTAACCCCGATGCACATACCATAACTAGGGCATAGGTGCACTAACCTAGGTGTAGATGCTATTTTGTACTGTACCTTCACTGCAATGCAAAACCTGTTAGAATAGTGAATACACACTAACCTGCATAGGCATCTCTTTGGTGGCGCAGAATGTTTTTTGTAACGCAAGTGCTCTGTTAAAATTTGGAACTAATTTAATCATTTGTGGTGCACACGCCCTAATCATAGCGTAGGCACCTCTCTGGTGGTGCAGGTGCTCGTCGGATCCTAATGTTATTATTTACCTCATTGGTGCACATGCCCTTATCCTAGTGCACACACCTTTCTAGTGGTGCAGGTGCACTGTAAGTCAGAAAATATAGAGTGGCACATCTGCGCTAACCCGCACACACACACCTAAATTGGGGTGTAGGTATCTTTCCATGTTCTTAAAATTAGGGTGCTAGGGTGCTAACTTCTTTACTGGAGTTTTCATCTAATTAATGCTTATTTTTGCAGGGTATGTTTACATGTTTTTATAGATTAGATAAACCTTTGCATGTTTTCTTATAAGAATAAGGTCACGTATGCTCTTCCCTTGCATCCCTTGGGGTGATCTTGGGAATAAGAAATGATTCTTAGGTCTTTTTGATGCTTTGAAATTGTTAGGAATATCTGAATTGGAATGGTTTAACTTGGTGTGTTTGAATTAAAGTGTTTTTCCATTTGATATCTTCTTGGATTTTGGAAACATCACATATGCTCTTCTCTTGTGTCCTTGGATGATCTTGAGAATCAGAAATGATGTTTACTCTTTTTATGGAAAACTACTAAACTCATTGTGCAGGACCAAAACACATGCTTGTCAAAGAAAGGTGGAATCGAAATGAAGTCAAAAACTACTAATACAGTTGTCGTACAGGTTGCCAAATGGTGTTCAAGAAAACCACATCTAAATTAAACAAGATAAAAATAACAACATATTCTAAACACTCAGACATGTGTTTTAGAAAAGGATACGTCCCTATCTGCTCAATTGGATCATAACCCCTTTGGCATAATGCCTTAAGCTACAACAATGGGGGTGGTACCAGAACCCTAAAGTATTCCACCCAAGAGGGAACCTTGTGGACAATGGGAAGTTCTCCGCATTACCTAATTGACTAGTATTACCTTGTGAGATAGAGTTAATAGTTTTCCGTATGGAAACCCCAGTGAGAGCACACATCGACGCACTAGTTTCCATTTGTGCTCGAAAAGGGTAAAGTAAAGCCGAGATACTCCCAATATAGTCGGGACTATTTGGGTAAATCACACTCACTTAAGATAGCTTTGTAACACCTAGGATGAGAGAACCACCTAGGAAGATATTCTTTAGCCAGGAGCCCACTTTAACCATTTCAAAATAGTATTGAGTTGTGAGCCATCTATCATCACGAAACATGTGACATGTTACTTTCACTTAGTTTTTTCACTTGCCTTAAGGAAAGGTGAAACTCCGCCAAGTAAAGCCAACATTTTTCATCCCCATTTTGATCTACTTCCTTCACATTCTTTTGACACTTTGTTGATCAAAAGAAGGGTGACTACCTTTGTCTTACCAATTGATTGTTTTTGCCACTTTTTTGTCCATTTACGCCCATCCATATTTGCGTCTAGGTAAGTTAAACGTCTAAAGTGTTGTTGGTCGTCAAATAGGACTTTTGAGAGAGCAGATGGGGGACGAAAAGTCCCTCCTCTTTAATGGGAGAGGTTCCTTATTTCGAAACAAACCTATTTACAAATATATGAACGTCATGGTATGGTCGAACTTGGATATTACGAAAGTGTTTTCCACAAGGATTATCAGTTACACAAGGACTGAGGAAAATGAATAAGAAGATGAGCAGAATAGCAACATTCAGAATTATAGATAGCAGAATAATTCTTCGTGTATGCGAAGCTTCAAAGGATTTAAGACAAGATCATTTGCATGAGATTAAATTTAAGACACAAAGTTCTATAAATAACCTCCTTCAGATTTATAAATCAAGGACACAAAGTTCCTTCTTGGTTGTACAAGATCGCTGTACTTGCAAAATCAATGAAAGCAGTGTGCAATCGGAGAGACTAAACGAGTTAAGAACAAAAATGATCTTCACAATATTAAAGGAAAACACTGATATGACAAGAATCAGATAGAAAAAGAATGAAAAGCCCTTTTGTATTGATTTCTTTAAGATCGATTCTTGTCATATCTGTGTTTTCCTTTAATATTGTGAAGATCATTTTGTTCTTAACTCGTTTAGTCTCTCTGATTACATACTGTTCAGTTTTGCAAGTACAACGATCTTGTACAACCAAGAAGGAACTTTGTGTCCTTGATTTATAAATCTGAAGGAGGTTATTTATAGAACTTTGTGTCTTAAATTTAATCTCATGCAAATGATCTTGTCTTGAATCCTTTGAAGCTTCACATACACGAAGAATTATTCTCGCTATCTATAATTCTCGAATGTTGCTATTCTCGCTCATCTTCTTATTCCTTTTCCTCGGTCTCCTGTGTAATCGATAATCCTGTGGGAAAACACTTTCGTAATATCCAAGTTTGACCATACCATGACGTTCTGTATATTTGTAAATAGGTTTGTTTCAGAATAAGGGAACCTCTCCCATTAAAGAGGAGGGACTTTTCGTCCCCTGTCTGTTGCTCTCTAAAAAGTCCTATTTGACGACCAACAGTTTTTGGCGACTCCGCTGGGGAAAATCGCATTCCAGTACTACAATTTTTGATCATCCTTTGATCTGGCGACTCCACGTTTCACTCGAGGGAGAAGGGCCCTTGGTATCGAAGATTCTCAGTTTCAGCTTTTGGAGCAACAGGGTTTTCCTTTCCCTTCAAATCGAAGAACTCGTTCGACGAGCACTCCGCCTGTTCGAGATAGAAGTCCTACACAGCCAGCTAGCCCTAATCTGCGAGCTCTGATCCTTGCTGGTGTTAAAGTTCCCCTTCAAGTCGTATTCCCGAGAAGAATGGCACAATTACCATGGGGTCAACGTGTCGGACCTCTGGCTCTTGCGCACCCTTTGCATGAGTTACCTCGAGGTAACCGAAAGAACTTCCCAAAATTTAAAGGAGATGGCAAAATTCACCCTGATGAACATATTGCAGCATTCATAGTTGCATGTGGGGTCTTGGGGGTTGAACATGAAGACGTCTCAGTAAGACTGTTCGTTGAGACGTTACAGGATAATGCTGCTGACTGGTTCTATCACCTTCCGGCTGGTGCCATCACCGACTGGACTACCATGAGAACTCAGTTCGAAAACCGTTTTAAGCCGGCAGAAGATGTGCATGCCCTGCTTGCCCAGATTTCTCAGATAAAGAAAGATCCATCAGAACCCATGAGAGAATTTGTGGCTCGGTTCAACAGATTGATCAACAAGATTCC
Organism: Taxus wallichiana var. yunnanensis; assembly: GCA_018340775.1. NCBI lineage: Eukaryota > Viridiplantae > Streptophyta > Pinopsida > Cupressales > Taxaceae > Taxus > Taxus wallichiana. The sequence continues at coordinate 85,766,933 of CM031242.1, read as the reverse complement.
TGCAAATACTCGACCGGTTGATCAAATTCAAAAATGTTTCTTTTTGAATGCCCAAACGCCTAAAGTCAGTTATGCTCTAAGAAGGGCTAATCTTGGAACGCTAGTTCTGGATCAAGAACTGGCTGTTAGTATCGAGGACGACCTGATCATGTCAGGGAAGTTGAAAAGAGATCCTCTTAAATCGAAATTGCTGCTTCTTCCTCTTCCACCTCTGGACCCAATTCTGATCCATTAGTCCAGAAACTTGCAAATGATCTAGTGGCTATAAAGAAACAATTAGCCCAGCATGCACCATATGCAGATGTTCCGAGAAGAAATTTTCAACCCAGAAACCGTCTGCCAGCCCCCCACACCAGACTGGCACTTGAAGGACCTCCTGTCAAAGTTCCGGTGAATGCAACTTGTGAGGTTGAAGAACCAGAAGATGATAACGAAGTTTGTGAGGAGTTCCTGGAGCAATTCGATGATGAGGCAGAAGAACCCGAGGGATCTCGAGTCAATTTCTTTACCACTGAAGGCATTGATGATGCGGATGACTACGATGAAGTGGTAGCAGATATGAACAGCGAGTCCTTCGCTGTCATGACTCGGGAACAGACACATCAGAGGGAAAAGGTGACGCAACCCCTGAAGAAGTCCAAAGAGCAGCCTGCGACTATTCCTGTAATTGCCAGAAGAGGATCTCCTATTCCTACCTCATCTACACCAAAGGTAAGTACTGCCAATCCTGCCCCCAAAGTTGCTTCTTCTTCTTTTTCTCCTAGGGTTGATAAGCCTAAGATTCCAAATGATGACGGACCATCCACCTCTGGATCCTTTGATATTGTGGATCATCTAAAAAGGACCAAAGTTCAAATTTCAGAAGCTGAATATTACCAAACCCATCCTAAAGCTTTTGCCAAGATGATCCAATTTGTTAATTCCCATTCCAAGACCACCTCTAAAGGCCTTTTGCCCACACCTCCTTCTATACCACAGCCTAGTCTGGTAGCTGCTGTCACCTCGCCTGGAGACAAAATCAAGCCTTTTTATGTTACCCTCCTTATAGCGGGCCATAGGCTTAGTAACTGTGTCATAGATTCCGGAGCCTCTGATAATGTGATGCCCGCCAAAGTAGCTCATGCTTTAGGTCTGACCCTTACTCGTACTTATGGATCCTGCTACTCCATGGAAAGTAAGGAAGTGCCTTTAGTTGGAAGGATTAAAGATGCACAAGTGGCTTTTGCTGCTTTACCTGAAAAGAAAGTCTTGGCTACCATACTAGTAGCCGACATTCCTCCTTCCTATGGAATGTTGCTAAGCAGAAACTTCTGTAAAGATGTGGGTGGAGAGATTCAAATGGATTGGTCACACGCCCTCATACCTGTCAATGGACAAATGAAGAAGCTACTACCTGAGAAGCAGTCCGAGTATATTGTGCAAAAGACAGATGATCCCAAGGCACAAATACTCTATGAAGACAGAGGCCATGGTAATTACATGATTTTGTCCCCTGATGAAGTCCGACCCTGCAAAATATCACCTAAAGATCCTAATGGTGTCTGGATTTTAGAATTCGATGGCAGTTGTTCCTCGGCTGGCTCTGGAGCTGGTGTTCTGCTAATATCACCTGAAGGCTGCCTGCACCCCTTTTCATTTAAATTGCAGTTCGAGAACACTAACAACACAGCAGAGTATGAGGCTCTCATCCTTGGACTGCAAGTGGCCAAAGAACGAGGTGTTAAGAATCTTTTGGCTCGTGGTGATGCAGAGCTGATTGTGAAGCAAGTCAGAAGCCTGTTTCAGGTAAAGAACGGGAGGCTGAAGCATTATCGGAACCAAGTTTGGGATTCAATTGAATTCCTTGATGCCTTCTCCATTGAAGCGATGCCTAGAGAAAAGAACAGCAGAGCTGATTCACTGGCTGTCTCAGGGTCACTGTTGATTCCTCATCCTGAATTCTCTCAGGATAAGTTCACCATTGAAATGGTCCACCGACCTAGTGTCCCTGACAATACTAGTAACTGGCAAGTCTTCAACGACGACCAGCATTTGCTTTCCTTCCTGGAGCTCAAGGGCAATTTTGAACAACTGTATTTCGAAGGAAGTGACAACCTGCCTCGTGAGAGCGTGTCTTCTGACCAAGCCGTCACCCAAGGAGAAGAAACTGATCAGGAAGGGTGCATTAAGCTCAAAGGAAATAAGATTCCCAAAGGTTTGGTGAGTTTGGAGGAGTTGTTTGATAAACATGACAGATACGTGAGGTCTAAAGCTACCACTGGACCTCAGCAATCAGCTGAGTATGATAAGATTGATATTGGGAGTTCTGATGGCCCGAAGCTGGTAAATATCGGGAAGTGTTGCACATCAGATGAAAGGAGAAGAGCAATTGACCTTCTAAGGAAATATAAGGATGTGCTTGCTTATTCTTATGAAGATCTAAAAGCCTTCAAGCCAAAAGAAATGCAACACTCTATCCCTCTCAAGCCAGGAATCAAGCCTTTCAAGCAGAAGCAGAGGCAGTACAACCCAAAGATAGCTGACACCATATTTCAGGAGATTCAGAAACTGCTGAAGGCTAAGATCATCTTTCCCATTCACCATTCGACTTGGATTGCAAACATTGTACCTGTTAGGAAGAAGAATGGTGAGATCCGCATCTGTGTTGATTTCAGGAACCTGAATCAGGCCTCTCTGAAAGATAACTACCCTCTGCCTATGATGGATCAGATTTTGCAAGCGGTAACAGGCTCTGAGATGTTATCTATGCTTGATGGTTTTTCTGGATACAATCAGGTAGAGGTTGATACTGCTGATCAACATAAGACAGCCTTCACAACTCCTTGGGGTACCTTCGCCTACAAGAGAATGCCTTTTGGGCTGATTAATGCCGGTGCCACTTTCCAGAGAGCTATGGATCTGGCTTTTGGGAGCTTGAAAGGGAAATGTATTGTCATATACCTTGATGACCTGACAGTGTTTTCAAAGACAAGAGCAGATCATTTCGATCACCTGGAAACAGTTCTGCAGAGATGTAGAGAGCATGGAATCTCCCTGAACCCTAAAAAATCTGTCTTCTGTGTTACGGAGGGAAAGCTATTAGGACACATTGTCTCAAAGGACGGCATCAAAATTGATCCTGAACGAGTTCAAGCCATCCAACAGATTCCTCTCCCTACTAGTAAAAAAGGCGTGCATTCCTTTTTCGGTAAGATCAATTTTCTAAGAAGATTCATTCCTGATTTTGCTGAATTAACTTTGGATATTTCTCAGATGATGAAAGGAAAGCAAGCATTTGGTTGGTCTTCTGAAGGAAAGGAATCCTTTGAGGGTATCAAGAAAGCTATTGCTAAAACTCCAGTTTTGGCCTGCCCCGATTTCAGCAAGGATTTCATTATCTATTGCTACGCTACAGATAGTACTCTGGCTGCTGTCTTAACCCAAGAAGATTCTGATAAACATGAGCTACCCATTGCCTTCATGAGCTATATCCTGAAGAACCATGAGCTAAAGTACACCATGATGGAGAAGCATGCCTTTGCAGTAGTCAAAGCTGTCAAGCAGTTCCGTTTCTATATCCTCAACTCTCACTCTACGGTGCTGGTCCCAGATACGACTGTAAAGTCAATTCTCACGCAACAAGAATTTGGATCCAAGAGGGGAAACTGGGTGGCTAAGGTCCAGGAGTATGACCTTGATATCAAGCCAACCAAGCTGGTTCGGGGAAAAGGTCTTTGCGAGCTCATTGCTGAAGGAGCCCAACATGAGTTGCTGGAAGAGAAAGTTGACATCCCTACTGTTCTATTCCTTAGTTCAGTCGATGAATGGTATGCTGACATCGCCTATTTTCTTACCTATGGGGAATGCCCCTCTCATTTAACTGCCAAAGAAAAGAGGACTGTTAAATTGAGATCAGCGCAATATGTACTATGGGAGAATGCTTTGTTCAAGCGTGGCCTAGATGGGAGATTCCTGAAATGTGTTGATAAGGAACAACAGAGAAAGTTGCTCTCAGCTTTTCATGATCAAGCATGTGGAGGGCACTATTCATCAACAGTCACAGCTCACAAGATACTCCGGGGAGGATATTACTGGCCTTCCTTGTTCAGAGATACGTCCAAGTGGGTGGATAAATGCGAGGCCTGTCAGACCTTTGTGGGAAGACCCAAACTGGCCGCTTTGCCTCTCAAGCCAGTTGTGATTGAGGAACCATTCCAGCAATGGGGTCTAGACTTCATTGGTACACTGAATCCTGCTTCTAGTGCGGGCCACACGCATGTGCTAACTGCTACTGACTACTTCACCAAATGGGTGGAGGCTATTCCAGTCAAGAGCACCACTTCTGAAGTAGTATGCAACTTCATCAAAGAGAACATCTTGGTTAGGTATGGTGTACCCAACAAGATTGTAACAGATAATGCTTCGAACTTCTCCTCAAATGAGATAATGGATTTCTGCTACGGGTATGGCATCTCTCTAGCTCATTCTTCAGATTATTATCCCAGGAGTCGCCAAAAACTGTTGGTCGTCAAATAGGACTTTTTAGAGAGCAACAGACAGAGGACGAAAAGTCCCTCCTCTTTAATGGGAGAGGTTCCCTTATTACGAAACAAACCTATTTACAAATATACGAACGTCATGGTATGGAGGAAGAACTTGGAATTTTTACTGAAAGTGTAAATAGATCTTAAAGAAATCAATACAAAAGGGCTTTTCATTCTTTGTCTATCTGATTCTTGTCATATCTGTGTTTTCCTTTAATATTGTGAAGATCATTTTTGTTCTTAACTCGTTTAGTCTCTCTGATTGCATACTGTTCAGTTTTGCAAGTACAGCGATCTTGTACAACCAAGAAGGAACTTTGTGTCCTTGATTTATAAATCTGAAGGAGGTTATTTATAGAACTTTGTGTCTTAAATTTAATCTCATGCAAATGATCTTGTCTTAAATCCTTTGAAGCTTCGCATACACGAAGAATTATTCTGCTATCTATAATTCTGAATGTTGCTATTCTGCTCATCTTCTTATTCCTTTTCCTCAGTCCTTGTGTAACTGATAATCCTTGTGGAAAACACTTTCGTAATATCCAAGTTCGACCATACCATGACGTTCTGTATATTTGTAAATAGGTTTGTTTCAGAATAAGGGAACCTCTCCCATTAAAGAGGAGGGACTTTTCGTCCCCTGTCTGTTGCTCTCTAAAAAGTCCTATTTGACGACCAACAAGTGTGTAGAGGCATATTCATATCATTGGTAGCCTTTGTGATCTTGATACCCATGTCAAGACCATCATCATAGTTAGGCATGGTTCATCATCCTGGAACTTCCATAGAAAGGTTACCTTTTTTATATCGTATCATTACAATTTTGGTATTTACGTCTTGTTTCTGTAAAATTTAGCTAAATACCCATATTATAAGGTTATGCTATACACATTCTAACAATTCATAGTTATACTTAAATATTTTAGTTTGACTCTATTATTACCTCGATTTTTAAGAGTGCTATGTGTTACCAATTTTGTGTGTTATATCAATATCATCTTGATGTCAATACCTCACTTTCTCACAAATTTTGGTTAACATATCTTGGTGACATTGTTGTGTCACTCCAAAATTATAATCGACACTTTTTGTGATATATGTATTAATTGAATTTGACCTTTCTTCTATTATACCTTATTAGGAGGTCACATTAAATTATTTTATTTACTTACGTCCTGTTCATTCCTTGAACTTGGCATAAGTGAGGACATCTCGTTAATTATCTTACGACACCAACTAATTTTTGAAGAACAATCTAGGAAGTACTTCATTCATTTGATAGGCTTAGGTACCAAACATTGTGTCACTATTGATTTATCACTCTATCACATTGGTATTCTAACATTTATACTCATTCATATTCTTGACATTCATCTTGCATTTCACTTAGGTGTGGTCACAAAGTTTTGAACACATTTACAACTTACCTTAGTGAAACTATTGCAAATCATGGCTCCCAAAACATGATTAGGGCTCAAGAAGCAAACATATGAGGCACAACAAGTGTAAGCTTGGGAAGCCTCAAATAGAAAAGGGTCGAACCCTTTTATTGGACATGATTTAGGGCCTCTATTTTCCATAGAAAAAGAGATAGAAGACATGGTTGATCATAGTGGTGATGAATTGGAATCCCCACATGCAGAATTTGACTTTGACCCCACCTTATTAGATGAGTTCCTTTTTAGAAACAAGGATAGGGTGTTAGCACGGGTTATAGAACTAGGGGCCAAACTACCCATGGAAAATGAAACAATCCCACCTATGAATAACGCCAATGAGGAGGAGTGACCCCTTATCAACATGGAGGATATTTTAACACATGGACATGCTTCTACCTCCAACGCAAGAAATGATAATGTAGTGGGACATAGAATACCCTTTATCAAAGTGCCATGTAAAATCAGGTCAGGACACGAGAATGTTGAAGAACCTCCACAATATGAGGAAGAGGAGGAACCTTTGGAAGAAGAGGTCACCATTCAACAAAAAATTAGTAACCTTAGCTGATAATTAGCCTTGCTAACCTCTCATGTACAAAAGGAAGCAAGAAAGAATGTCCAAAAACCAAGGCCTAAGGTCAAAATCAGTGAACTCCATAGAGAAAATCAAGGAGAAGACAATGCGGAGTATCATCGAGTATATATCCCCACTTCTCCCACTAAAGAACAATTGCTCGCACAAGAGGTACAATATATGAAAGAAACACTCACAAGTCTTCAAGAGAGCAATGTGGGGAGCATTAGAAAGTATCAATATGAAGAACTATGTCCTCATCCTTTTGACAAAGCTATGACACTTCAACCTTTCCCTAAAAAATTCGACATGCCAAAATTTGAAAAATATAGAGGGAAGGGAGATCCACGAGATCATGTCAAGGATTTCTATATGGCATGTCAAGAGGTGTCCTATAGTGATAATTATCTCATATGAATCTTTCCCAAGAGTCTAGGAGGTCAAGCCTTGGAGTGGTTTACTCATTTACCTCAGGGGTCTATTTTTACCTGGCTAGAATTGGCAGAGAGGTTTGTGCGTCACTTCTCATACAATATAGAAAGTGATATCACCATGGTAGATTTATGTAGCACCAAACAACACCCTAATGATAATTTCTCTAGCTTCCTATAATGGTGGAGAGGGATAGCTAGCCACTTCCCTTGCACTTTCCCTGAAAAATAACTGGTAAGTATCTTTGTGCCCAACCTAAATCTAGACATTGCTTTCCACCTTCAAATGCATTGTGTTCACACTTTTGAGGAGGTCATTGAAAAGGGGGTTCAAATAGAGAAAGCCCTTATTTCCAAAGGAACTCTTAAGTCACAATCTAAGGATAATCATAGTGTTAAACCTATGGAGAATCCAAAGATATTTAACAAAAACAAAAATGTGGTGGGTGACAAGATCACAGATTCCAAACATGTACAAATGGTTCAAACCAGTCAACCTTTTAAACTAACCAAAGGACCTATTCAACCACCACCAAAGTGAAGAATGTTCACTCCTCTCAATGAGCCTTTGTCGGTTATATTAAAACAATTGGATGTGGCTCACATGGTGACGTACCCTATGACACAACCCTTTGATGACAGTGCTCCAAAACCATCATGGTACATGGAGCATGAATATTACAAATTACATCATGTTAAAGGACATAAAATAGACAAATGTCTGTGACTTCGTCACTATATTCAAGACCTCATCAACAATGGGGAGATAGAGGTGGAAAACCCAAAGAAAAATCAAACACCCAATGAAAATATGGGGATATATAAAGAACCATTCCCCAAGCATGGTAAATCAGAAGAGTCAAATCCGGATCGGGAGAGTCATCCCAGAGTTATAAAGAAGTGAATTATTTATACACCAAAAGAGACAACAATCATTATGATTTGCTTATTGGATGTATTCACTCTCCTACTGACCATGTCAACACCATTCAAATCAAGGGAAAGGATTATGCCACGGTAACAAGGCATGCCCACCTTGTGATTCCTGAACCCTCTCCATCAACCCCACCAAGTGGTAGGTATGACCTCTTAGAGAAACTTGAGAAAACATCTGCCAAGATTTCGATCTTGGATCTTCTTAAGATATCAAATGTGCATAAAGACATTTTGTACCAAACTCTTTAGGGGTCAGGAGTGCCACTAGAGATAGATCCTACACATCTTCAGGCCGCAGTAGCACACATTGTACCGACTGAACACATCACCTTTGATCATAGGGAAATCCCAACTGAAAATCCAATGCATAATCTTCCTTTGTACATTGAGGTATTTTTACCCATAAGAAGATCAAATAAGTTCTTTTGGACAATGATCAAGGTTGAACATATGCACGCTAAATTTGGTTAAGTAGCTGGGACATACTGAAACAAATATTTAGTGAAACATCATTATTATCATCGCTTACGACAATGCAGAATGGGATTCAACAGGAAAAATGACGTTGCCCATGGAATTTGGTCCCACTTTTCATCAAAAAAAGTTCCATGTCCTAGACTTGGAATTTCCATATAGTATGCTTCTAGGCCAACCATGCATTCATGCCATGTGGAATGTGCCATCGACATTCTATCAATGCATTAAACTAAAGCATGAGGGATACATTATTATAGTATAGGAAGATTCAGAGCCCTTCACTCACTACAGAGCTCTCAATAGCCTTACACGTAAGGGTACATATATGTGTCCCTCTGCCAATACAGTTGTTCCTCTCTAATCTGAAGCCATGGAGTCCGGGTAGATTTGGATTCTCTCAGTTCTTGTGCCCATGGTGCCTCTACATCCACTTCTCCTTTTGATTCATGGGAGATGAAGATCCTAGAATATGGCTATGGAGAATATAATGTACAACAAGCCCTCCTAGTTTCAGACCTCTCATTGTCACCAAAGACTAGAGGTCGACCCAACTATCATTTTAGATGACCTAGAAATGAGCAAACTATTGGGTCATTTTTACCTAGAGGCTTGTTGGCTGAAGAAAAATTGTTGGATCCACCTATGACTTGGGTCCCAGAGGATACTCAGCCAACCTGTTATCAAACCCCGAATATGAGAAATCTAGTAGAATGATGTACTCCATGGGCTACAAGGGCCTAGGATGTGGAAGAAATGAGCAAGGATAGCGAGAACCAATGCCTCTCCCGCATTTTAAAATAGAAAGATATGGCATTGGAATTCACCCTTATGGGGTGCATCCCAATGATCAAGATGCTACTTTCTCTGAATGTGAGGATAGCTCTGACTATCTAGATAGTGATATGGATTCCCATTGTAGCCAATATGAGGATCTTGCCTCCATGAACCTATTCATGAATATCATTGTCCTAACCATAACCCCTATGAAACCTACACTTGACCTTGTTTACCCTTCCCTTGTTGAATGGGACCAACAACGTCATATGTCACTAGACCTATTTGAGAATGATGAAGCTATCATAGAGTTCATTGGTATTTGGGATACAATTCCCATTGGAGACCACAAGAAGGGCTTCTATATTGACTTGGATACCTGTGCCTACTTTGGGAAGGAGGTGAGCTCGTGGTCGCAGAACTTAAGAAAAAGCAAGGAAAAAGTTCTAAAACAAAGCCTCGATAAAAATCAAAGTCTAAGACACACGGTGAAATCATCTTTGAGACACTAGCCGAAAAATATGTGTAAAAATCAAAGGACAATAAAAGTGACCACGCCAAGGATGAAAATCTCGTAGAGACATCCTTGGATGAAGATCTCAACCTTCCTCCCGATCCTACGTATATGGAGGACTTGTCAAAGTTACTAGTAGAGGAAACTATCGATGTAAACATTAGTACAAAACAGGACCCTAAAATAGTCAAATTAGGAGCATCACTCTCGGCACGAGAACAAAAAATGTTCACCATACTACTACGAGAGTTTAGAGATGTATTCACATGGTCCTATAAGAATATTCTAGGCTTAGATCCAACTTTTTTTTACACAACTTAGTTATACATGTAGACACTAAGCCTATTAAAAAAAATCTCAGAAAGATGCACCCAAGGGTGGCCTTATTGGTTAAAGAGGAATTAGAAAGATTACTTGTGGCAGGATTCATTCGGCCCATTGATTATTCTAAATGGATATCCAACATCGTCCCTATCCAGAAAAATCCTATCGGTATCGAATGCACGCTAATTTTAGAGACATTAATAAATATTTCCCTAAGGATGATTTTCCACTGCCAAATATTGATATGATTGTGGATTCAATAGCAGGATATGAGATGCTATCTCTTATGGATGGATTTTCAGGTTATAACCAAATCAAGATAGTTGATGAAGATCAACACAAAATGAATTTTACAACTCCTTGGGGTACCTTCTGTTATCAGGTAATGCCATTTGGTCTCAAAAATGTAGGAGCTACTTATCAAAGGAAATGATAGTAATTTTCCATGATATGATCCATGATATCATGGAAGACTATGTGGATGATATTCTCAAAAATCTAAGACAAGGGAATATCACCTGCTATTTTGTGCAGTGTATCTTTGAGCACCTACAAGAGTATAAGGTCCAACTGAATCAAGAAATTTTTGTTCGGTGTGCTATCAGGAAAATTGTTGGGTTTCATTGTATCAAGAAGGGGAATTGAGGTAGACCCTGCTAAAGTGTCTGCTATTACTGAGATGCCTCCTCCTAAGAACATTAAGCAATTATGCAGCTTATAAGGAAAAATATAGGCTATTCACCGCTTCATCTCCCAACTTGTTGATAAGTGTCATTCATTCACCCACCTACTTAAAAAGGACGTCGCCTTCATCTGGGGACCAGAGAAACAACAAGCCTTCACCTTGCTTAAACAATACCTGGCCAATCTACCTGTCCTCATGCCTCCAACTCCTGGTGAGCTACTCCTGCTTTATATCTCTACTACTCAATTTTCTATTGGTGCGTTTCTCACCCAATACAACCTTGGTCACAAAAGAAAAATTAATGTACGACCTCAGTCACACTCTACTCGCTTATGAGCTCAACTATCCCCAAATTAAAAAGATTGTTTTTTTTTTGTTTTTTACTTTTCAAAAACTTCGCCATTATCTATTAAATACCAAAACCAAGCTTATATCCAAAGTTGACCCGCTCAAGTACTTGCTGTCTAAACCCACCCTCACAAGAAGAATGGCTAATTGGATCATTCTACTAAGTGAATTTGACATAGAGTTTGTGCATCAGAAGTCGGTTAAGGGACAAGTACTCATTGATCAATTAGTATAAGCACCTTTGCAAGGCATTGAACCTTTGAATCTAGATCTTCTAGATGCCTCATTGTTATACATTGAAGAATTTATCATGTGGCAGATACATTTTGATGGGTCCTTTACTTTTCATGGTTTAGGCGCAGGTGTGGTCCTCATTACTCCTTCTGGCGACCCCATACTGCAGGATTTTCATTTAGGTTTTCCTTGCACAAATAATATCATAGAGTATGAGGCACTTATTACGTAGGGATGAAGCTCGCCATCAAATGGGACATTCACCATGTTAATATTGTGGGTGATTCTTAATTAATTATCAAGCAAGTTAATGATGAATACAAGGTTAAGGATGAAAAACTCATACCTTACAAGAAGTTGGTAGAAACTATGAAAGAGTATTTTGTGCACATCACATTTGAAAAAATTCCAAGAGCACAAAACAGATTTGTAGATGTTATGGCCATAGTGGGTTCTATGCTCCACATTCCGCCGAAATTAATGACATGCCATTCTTTGTGGAAAATCTACGTCAACCTACGTATGACATGCCAGAATCATGTCTGGCTTGTGATGTTATTTGGTCCCAATTCCCCATGGTATGAGCCCATATTTACCTATCTCAAAGACAACACGTTCCCTCCCAACATCTCTCATTCTAAGAAACAAATCCTAATTCACCAAATAGCCCGTTATACCCTTTTAGGAGGTACACTTTATCATCATGGCTATGATGGGAATCTATTACGTTGTCTCAATATGATAGAGTTGGTCCAAGTGATCAAAGAAGTACATGAAGGGGTGTGTGGAGCACATACTAATGGAATGGTTTTGGCCAAGAAATTGTTAAGAGTAGGCTACTATTGGCCTACCATGGAAACCGACTATTGCAACTATGTAAGGAAGTGTGTACTTTGTCAGAAGTATGGAAATTTCATCCATGCTCCATCACAACATTACAACCTATCACCACCCCATGGCCATTTTCTAAATGGGGACTTGACTTGATAGGGAAGCTTACCCCTACTTCATCTGATGGCCATACCCACATCATCACGGCTACTGAATACTTTACCAAGTGGGTAGAAGTTGTCCCTTAACCTATGTAACAGGAGCTCATATTTCCAAATTCATCATGAATCATATCATTTGTTGGTATGGCATTCCTATAGCCATTGTTACTGATAATGGAAATTCATTCAAGAATAAAATGGTAAAGGATCTCTGTCATCGAGTTCCAAATCAGGTTAAAATGGTCTATGCCATATTATCCCCAAGGTAATGGACAAGTCGAAGCCACGAATAAGACTTTGGTGTGAATAATGGAGAAAATGGTAAGTAAGATAGGTCATAATTGGCATTTGCAAATCCACCTAGCTCTTTGGGCTTACAGGACCTCTATTTACACTCCTACGGGTGTGACACCATATTCTCTAGTATTTGGGACAAAATCTATCATCCCATTAGAAATTGAACTTCCTTCCCTAAGAATCTCTCTTAGGGATTATCTGGATAAAGATGAAGATTACAGGTGGCTAGACTAGCTGAGTTAGAGCTCCTAGATGAGAAGTGCATCCGTGCCCTTAATCACCTCAAAGTGTATCAGAATAGAGTCTCCAAAAATTACAACAAGAGAATCATACCTCGTCAGTTTGAGGTTGGTGATTTGGTCATGAAGGAGAATCAATTCAACACAAGGGCAAAACAAGAAAAGAAAGGAAAGTTCAAACCACATTGGTTAGGACCTTATGTTATTGTGGCTAAGTATGGCATAGGAGCATACAAAATTTCTCACCCCAATGGTGATGAGCTCCGCGAGCCCATGAATGCCATGCACCTTAAGCGGTTCTATGCTTAAGCATGGTGCAAAAAAAAAAAAAAAGCAAAAATAAAAAACATGGTAAAATAGTCAAAATACAAAAAAATCAAAAAAAGAAAAAGAAAAAGAGAAAACAGGTCATCCATAAGTGAAAACCATGCAATTGTGGCACTTTGGATAATTCCTTGGGTGAAAACTAGTTTTCAGTGCCTTGGGAAGATTCGTTGTTCACAAGCATCTTGCATCTGGAGGGTACTTTTACTTAGCCTAGGGCTAGTTCTACCTTCAAGATTCCCTATGAGCCCAATCTGGTCAAGCCTTGATCTGAATTTGTCTCCTTTTGTTCATCTATGAAGGGCATGGTATTTTTCTATTCCCCATCTTACGCTAGGGGCACTTATGTGACTTCACCTTCTTGTTTATAAGCGCGTGGCATTTGCCCTTGTATATTCCCCATCTAACGCTGGGGGCATCCACGCTTTTCTTGGTTACCTATGCATAAGCTCTGGAAAACTATGGGAAAAATACAAAAACAATAGAAAATTGTTTCAAAAAACACAAAAACAATAGAAAATTGTTTCAAAAACACAAAAACAATAGAACATTGTTTCACAAAACACAAAAACATTCAAAAATGTTAGAAAACCCTAAACAATAGAAAATTGTCTTACAAAACAAATCTTACAAAAACATTTACTTAAGTTTACTTGCATTGTCTTGTTTCTTGCTTTGCTTGATTTCTTGTATAGTTGCTTCATGTTTGTACATTTGTTTTGTCTATTGCTTAGGCATGCTTTGTTAGGATTCATCTTTTCTTGATTAGATTAGATTTATTCTTACTTGTGCATATTGAAGTGTGTTTTTGCATGATAATGAGTCATGATACATTGGTTGTATTAGTTCATTATGTTCTTTGTTGGCATTTGATTGTGTTTGCTTGTTGCATGTGCATCGTTTTGTTATCACATCATCATATTTCCATCAATATCATCACATATAACATCATCTATACATCATATATCAAGAAAAATCTAAGTATACATCATACATGAATGCTAAGCTAGTCATCACATATCGTATCATCAAATGGGGGAAAGAGGGATTATAAATATCAAAATCTATCCCCCCACACCCATATCATCATATCATCCCATCCACTAAGTCTGGCACATCACATGAGAAAATACATTTGATATAACTACAAGATCTATCATATGGAAATCAAAACACATGAAATACATCAACAAATTAGGATATATCACAAACATGTCAAATCAAATCAAGATATATCACAAACACATCTATCTATCCATGAACTCCATCAAGAAATAATAAATAATGTCCAACATCTCATAAGCACATATGTCATGTCAAAAGAATGTCCATATATATATACATGTGTGTGGTATATCTATATCAAAAATGGGTATACATCGCTGCTATACATCAAAAATGCCTTCATCAGAGGCATAAAAAGAGATGATATACATCAAATCACTGAATACAAAATCCTTCATCAGAGGCATGTGTCAAAACTACTATACAAATAAAGAATGGTGTACATCGAGCACAATCTGCTCATAGCCTTCATCAAGAGGTGTATGTGAAAATACAATCATCAAGGCTGACTCAAGCCCTCGATGGGGTGGCTGGTCTGTCTTGTGGTGGTGGCATAGCATGAGCATAACTAGGTCTCACTGGTCATGGCTACTCCACTGAGGCTTGAGGCCTCTCGTACCTAGTCCCTCTACTCAATTGCTGGCTATAAGAAGGTTCTTGTAACTCAACCGACACTGCCTCAAAGTACAATGATCTGTAGTAGGATGCTCTACCCTCTACTGTAGATAAATCTCTATGTGTCTAGGTAGTCATCACTGTGCCATATGTGTCTCAGAAAGATGCTATCTCTATTAAGGCTCGGGTAAGCTCGGCCTAGCCCACTACATGCTTTGCTCTCAGCCTGTCTCGCTCCAGTATCACAGGTTGCAACTAGGCCTATGTATGATGATATAGGCTCATCACATGAGCCATGGGAGGCCATCTATTGTATTTTCTGAAAGTGAACAACATTGTCACCTCCTCCTCGGCCAGCCCGAGCCCGAGCCTAATCTCTCTCGATATCACACGCTAAAATCTAGACTTAGGTCTGGTCTCTCTACTACTAAAGGGTGGCTGTTTGTGCTATCAATGCAACACCAAGGCTTTTCCTTGTTTCACTCTTAAAGAATGTCCTAGATGACTACTCTCGTAATATAAGCTGGGAAACTTTACAGTACCTATCCTAGTTCCTATGGCCTTGGTCCCCTGCACCCACCCACCGCACCCTACTCATCATGTGGTAGCCCATCAAATGGATCCTCTGGGTCATGGGACACTACACCCTCCCTCATATCACCACCATACAAAATATCTCTCATTGGTTGAGAACCTTCTTCCCAGGCCTCCTCTTGGATAGTCAAGCGTTGTGGTACAAAAGTAACATACCAAGTCTAGTAATCTGTGGTAGTGCCTGGATATCTAACTGTCATGTTGAATACCATACCTATGGAATCACTTGTAAGAAACGGCCCTATCTCTTGGGTCACCTATATAGGCCCCATGGTCACCTCTCGAGTCTCGACAAGCATACCACATGTCTGGCTATGGGACCCCCTACACCATGCCTAGTTGTTGCTAACATCTGTCTACCCTATATAACTCAATGATGTAACTACGAATGCCAAGAAGGAAATGCTCTACTATACAAATGCTGAGCTCTAATGCATCCTTCGGCCATTGTATCTACCTGTAGGGTCTCCATATGATATCCCTATCTAGTACCTCATCAAACTCTTGGTGATATCTGTATAAACTACCTAGGTGACCTTGTATGTCGTCACCTACTGAAACCCACACCATATAAGATGGATCCTCTAGAGCTCAGACATGTAGAGTTCCTACGAGGTGCCTGATAGCTATGTGGTCCCATGACCAAATCTATAGTAGCAAGGCAAGCCCCACTGTCTTCTAATGGTGGTAGGTAATAAGATGAAGGTCCCAGTAAAGATGCGCCAATATGCACTGACCCCAACAATAGCGCTCACCACTAAAAATCCCATGTACTAGTGTCATCATCCCTCTCGGAAAGGATGTCCTAGTCTTATCAGTGAGTAAAAACCCACTAATAAGTGACATAACATATAGAGGCCCCCAGTGTTTGGGTCCACGATACAATCATGTAATGTAATAGTCATACCGTCATGTGGTATATCATCTCTGTCAAACAAATCACTAACAACTGCCTTGATCTGCCCTAGGTCAGAGGTATACTCAATCAATGAACCCAAGATAGGCACATGGAGAATCTACCACATGTCCTCTAAGGTCATGGTCATCTCTCTAGTGGGGATCCTGAAGCAATGGCTCTCACCGTAACACCACTTTTCAAGTACAGTAAGTAGTCCATGATCTAACATAATAGATGACATCGGGATATGGGGCCTAGGCCCACCACCTCTAGGAGTATGACCATCACATGCCGGTCTCGTTAGCACATGCTCCCCTCTAGCTCTGTAATATGTAAATGACACTCATGCATCTGAAGTACGGGTAGGCATCTCCACAAAATAAGACTACATGTTAGTTACTAACATTTCTTCTAAATTATGGCTATCATTTTAGGGTTAACCCACAAATCCTAAATATTCTTCTAAGTGTCACCTTTCTATCATTTTTCTATTTTTTCATCCATCGACAAGCATTCCTGCGTGCCCTTTGGTGCGTGTGCACACCCTTTTCATGTACATGTTCACCTTTTGGTGTGTGCACCATCCTTTTGGTGCATGCATTCATGAAAGCCTATGGGCACATGCACACCATCATTTGGGTGCTTGTGCATACACATGTGTGTGGACCCTAATCATATGTACTCCTCTATTGCATACATGTGTATGCACACAAGTGTGGCATATGTGCATTTTCATGGGTGTGATTTTTGTACTTGTGAGTGTGCAAACATGTGTTAAGATGTACATGCACCTATTTGGACACTGCACCACCTTTAGTGCACTCGTGCCCATGTGCACGCACATCCGACGCGACCCCTAACCTAGTTTCCTACTTCTAAGGGCATTAATTACAAAATTGACAAGCAGGGTTAGGGTACTCACAAAGACACCATTGTTTGCATGTCGCTCGTACCCTTGAACTGTGTCTTCCCATCTCAATTGGTCTCATGCTCTCACCATCGTTCTCATCGCTATCAGAGCCTCATGGTAAAAACTCAGCAGTGGTTAGTAACAAATGAATTGGTCGTGGTGATTTACCCCCCCAGGTGGGGTATATCAAGCTATTTTTCACCACTGTGATACCTGGAGGCTTGTTTTGACCGCCATTTTCTCCTCTGTTCACCATTGAATAATTATTTTAATTAAATAATTATTTTTCTCTTATTTTTCACCGTGTTGGGGCATTTTTTGCCGTCTAGTACCCCTTTCTTCTCCCTAGGACAATTTTTATTGCTCCTAAGTGATTTTTCTTCTTATCCACACTCTCATAAAGTAATTATTTTAAAAATAATTATTTTATTAATTTTTCCATTATACAGGGACATTATTTGTCATTTGTCTCACCTTTCTTCCACCTAGGGCATTTTCTTTTGCATCTAGGCACTTCATTCTATTTCTTCTATTTTCTTCTACTGTCCACCACATTTTAGAAAGCATATATATATATATATATATATATCACTTCAAAAATCCAAAAATAGGGAAAAATTCTTCACAAAATCCTAAAAAGTAAAAACCTACAAAATAGGTAACCGCTTAATACAACCAAAATTTGTGTCTTGCACATGGCATTCTTTCCATATCCTACTAGTTTTTTTCACATCTTCCTCGATTAAACATGGCTCATGGATTTCAGATTCACAACCATTCACAAAGCTAGCTGCTTGCTTTGTCTATACTCTAGGGCATGTCTTATTGCCTGGTGTTGTTTCATTACACACAAAGCTTTCTACTTGGACCTAGTTTCCATCATCATTTCCCCTTGCATGTATCCTTGCTTGGGACATCATTTTTTACCCTTGTCATCAATCATGAACATGTGGACCTCTTCAGCTTGATAACAAAACATTTGTACAACTATCTTGACCATTGTTGGGTTGGATATGTGTGTTTGTACTTATTTTCCTGTTAAATGAGCTTGTTTCCTTCTCGTATTGCATTACATTTTGTATGTTGCATGGAGTTGGTGTTTTCAGCAATGGACAATTTTTCATAGTATGGATTTTCATGTCATTCTACTTTTTTTGTATGCTTATATTTTTCATAAGGACCGATGACGTAGATATTTTGGCAATATGATGACACTGAAGTTGTTCCAATACAAAGGCTAGAGGCTAAGTTCTTCTCTCCACTTCTCCATATTTCTTCTACATCACTTTCTTCTCACCCCTAATCTTCCATTTCACCAGGGCATTCTACCCCCACCCATTCTTCTATCTATTTCTCACCTTTTTGATCGTCGATCATCTTCCTTCATCACCCCATCGACACTCAAGGGGGCATCTCTCACGTCTACTAATTTTTCTTCTACCCCTTCAAAATTTCATCCATCTACTATCTTTGAAGTGGCATCACTTACACCACCCCAAAGAGGGGAAAATGTAGACACCCATAATTACGCCCGAGCAATTTAAATACTTAAATTGTGCTAATTATCTCCCTTCCTGCAAATTGGTGACATATTGTCAAGAGCACTCACCTTCTCTCCTATCATCATTAATTAATTACACTACGCTAGTTAATTAAGTCACCTATCCAACAAGTACCCTAATTAATGACCTTTCGTTAATAAATCCCCCTTCTATCTAGACTAATTAATTATTATTAATTAATTAGCTTCCCCTTTCATTTAACCAATAAATCAATATTTAATTGATTTAATCCCCTTCTATAGTCTAAATAATTCTAATATTCCTCTAAAAGCTTTTATAATCTTGCACATCTATTAATTAAACCACCTCGATTAATTAATAGCCCCCTTTATCCACATAGGTCACTAAAGGACAAGTTAAACCCTTCTAAAGTTAACTCAACCCTATGTAAACCCCCATTATCCACAACTAACTCAACATCCCTATTATCCCACATGCAAAGGGATGTAGTGATTCCTTTATCCATTGGGCTATATAAAGAGCCCTCCTCCTACCTTTACACTTACACCTAAATTTCTTGAGAAGACAAGAGCAAAGCACATAGCAAATAGACTATAAGCTTTTCCTTTGTTACTCTTGGGAATTCACCATTTGAAGAGCTAAGCCTCCTTCCTTGCATTTTTCCAAGTGCTTGGGTCATATGGGAATAGTCAAAGGGTCTTGTAGCCAAGCTTTGATGAGCTCCCATTCCTAGGTTCTTGAAGATCAAAACAATCAATTTGATTTCCATGGAGTCTACATAGGTCCATTTGCATTTTTTTTTGGTAATCTAGAGAAGTAGAGGTTTTAATACTTTAGCATGTTAATTCAAAGTTAATGCATTATGCTTAGTATTAATCTTGTTTAGCTCTCATCTTTGATGGTGCTTAGATTTTGTCTTAGATTTGTTATAGAACTATTTAGGTGGTAGTTCTTATTCATCTAGCTTAGCTTAAGCACAAATACACACACACAATGACATATAATGATTATGACCAACAAAGAATTAGAAAGGGGAGAGAAAGAAGAGGGAGAAAGAGAGAAGGAAGGAGTGGTTATCACATCTAATGAAGAGGCTCCTATGATGAATAAATTTAATGAATCATGCCTCCTAATGGTGGACATCTGAATCAAGTTCATTTTCCTTGAATTCCTTGTTGAATCAATCTATCGCAATCGTCAACTTATCTTACCTTATAATGAAAATGCATCCCAACACCTTGGTCCATGTCTTGGGGACACCACTGATAATTTTACATAGATTCTATAGCATTTGAAGAAATGTAACTTTTGATACCGATAAGGAACTTTTAAATGTCTTTACTGAAGAAAAGAGAGTCACATATCTCCTTCTTGATCATCTCTTGAAATGCAATGATGAGTTCTTCTAATCATGAGTCCGTATTGAGGAGGGAAACTCAAATATTTGAATATAGGGGTAGAATTCATTCAAGATTCAAGAAACCTAGTATTTTGAGGATTCCAACTTGGATATGGAATTCTTGAGCATTACATACCATGCATTTATGATGTGGATCCAAAATTGAGATAAGTCCTCAGAAGTTGATGCAAAATCTTCCTTTCTCACAAGGGTGTGATAATCGAAGGAACTAATTTCAGAAACTAGTGGGAGTACCTCCTCCAAATGAATGACCTCTTTTTAAAACTCATCCTTCATTTTTTTACTTTATATAATGTTACATGAGCATCTAGATGAGATTAATGATGTCTAGAAACAATTCCCTTACTTACTTGATGATTTCCTTAATCCACTTCTCATTGGATTCTCCCACATCATGTATTCATGTGATTTCTAGACTTCTTTAGAATCAATACCATTTGAAGGAGGGATA
Organism: Taxus wallichiana var. yunnanensis; assembly: GCA_018340775.1. Taxonomy (NCBI): domain Eukaryota; kingdom Viridiplantae; phylum Streptophyta; class Pinopsida; order Cupressales; family Taxaceae; genus Taxus; species Taxus wallichiana. The sequence goes on along the minus strand of CM031242.1, from coordinate 85,746,346 downwards.
TATTTGATCATAGAAGGAGATGTTAGGTTGGGATTTGAGAAGGGTTGAATGTATACACTGAGAGCTCTTAGATGTTCTTCCAATTACAAAATGGTTCACTTGTATTAATCGGTCGAGAAAGAAAATGAGAAAAATATTATTTGAACAGGTTAGTTCCTCCCTCATGAGAAGCTTGACCTAATAAGATATGGGCTAATCAATAGTCATATATATTCATTTAATCCATAGGATTATCAGTATTAGGCCTAACAACTTCAACATACTAGTTACCTAAGATGCCAATGAAGAATCGGGAAGTTTGTTTTTCCTAATTTCTTCTCTTGGACTTTAACTTTCCAGTTATTTATGTGAGACTGGTAATGAAAATGAGCTGCATTTTTCTTGGCCCACTTTTGAGAATTTCTTGAATCCATGGAAATGACTCTTTGGGAGTTATAACGATGTATATCACGAGTAATTACAAATTCTCATCGCCGAGTCACATTTTTATCACTTTGAGGGAGATATAAATATTGATAATACATATTCTAATGCTTGTGTAGAGAAAGATACTACGTGGATCACCTCTTCTTTTCCTAAGAATCTCAATCCAATTAACTTCCCTTAACTCACTTAGCCTACTCATCGAGCTCACCGACTTAACTTGTTTTGAATCAATGAACCGAGGGGGAGAAATTTATTTAAACCAGATTAATATTTACAAACAATAATCTTTGGAGCCTTTGACCCCTTTTTAATACTTATTAGATTGCACGATGTCCTTGGGTTTTAGCTTTTGTGCTATGCGGTGTTTAGTTTTTCTCCGGGCACAAACTTGATGCCTCAAGACATCTATAAATGATGAAATGACTTTTTGAGATATAAAACCATATCAAAACCTTGCGAAGATGATAACAAGTAGTTTGATAGCTAGAAACTGAGTCTAATGCAACTTTTTACACCTAAAATGGAATGTTCTATTTTTATACATTGGGATTTACGAACTGCTATTTTGGGAAAGGTTTCCTTTCTTTCCTTGGTGTCAAAGCATTGATAGGTTCTTATCATATTTTAACCATATTCACAATTTTTTGAGGGAAAATTTGAAGCACTTACTATATTTATAAAGTTACTTTTTTTTTCTTTTTTTCTTTAATACGTTTTCGGACCGTGTACCCTAGTTTTCCAACTCTGTGCTTTTCAATGTTTACTCTTCTGTAGTTTTTTACAGTTATAGGAAAATTAATAAAAATAGTAAATGTGAAGTAGTGAAACTTAATATTTTTATAATAGCGTATTCTACTGCTTGGTTCAATGAAAAAAATCTATCTTCATTATGAGTTTTTTCATTTTTGAGGCTCCGTGAAAAATTTCATGTAAACCTATTTTTTGGATCAATGAAAAATGACAGAAGAAGGATTTAGGGGAAAAAAAATCATTTTTCTTGTATTAAAAATATTATATGATTTTAGAACTTTGTTTTCTTTTAGCATCAAGGTTCCCAAGAGAGGAAGAGATGCTCCAAGTTTCATCGGGTTACAGTATGTGGTTTGCAAGATGCAAGTGATTCTTAATTTTTTTCTTACAAGGGTTTCTAGCACCAAATGGACATGATAACATCTTGAAAAGTATTTTATTTAGAATTTCAGTAGTGGGGAAGGATGGAAAATTAGTGTGGGGATAAGATATTTTTAAATGGAATTATTTTCAAGGGAATAAATTAAGAAATATGACAACAAAGGCTTCTCGTGTGTGTGTGCGGTAGAAGCAACAATTAAAATTAAAAATTAAAAATTTCCCCAAGTTGAGGATGGAAACACTTTCTTGTCTCAAACATTTAAAAATTTTGGGATGGTTGGTGAAAAACATTTGTCCCCTTCCCATTGGTCCATGTGCAATGCGTGATTTTCCAAGGTGGAAGAGAGGGGGCTAAAAAGGGCCTTTAGCCACTTCTTCGATCATGTGGGTGATCGGGGGCCAAAATGGGAAAGGTGGAATTTTTTTGTCCCAACCCTCCCAAAAATTTGGGATTTTTGTGTATAAAAGTGTGCCTTTCTCTGATTGGGCCATTTGGTGCTTCATGACTAGATGAGGCTGCGGGCTTGAAATCAATACACACAGGCTTAAATTGTCATTTGGAGCTCCAAAGCGGTCAAATCATGGTAAAAGGGAATAAATAGGAGGGGTTGAACTTTTATATCCAATTTTTTTGAGATGGTTGGTGTAAAAAAGTGTGCCACTCTCTGATTGGCTCATTTTTCAAGCTGGAAAATTGACTAACTCATCAACCATACCTTGAAGGGAAATTGTTTGGATGCATAACTTGATCTCTCGGATGACATTTTTCACACTTATTTATATGAAATTGATTGGAAAAGTATTTTTGAACACAATGGTGGGTATATCATACCTTTATTCTTCCTAAAACCTCCTGAAAAATAGGATTTTTCTTTAGGCTTAAATGTTGTGCATGCTTAAAATAGGTTGTGGAAAGAACATCCCAATTCTTATGAAATTTATTATATAACCATCATATATATATTTTAATTATATTTATTACAATATTTTTTGGGTTTCTAACTTGTTACGGAACTCCCAAAATTACTTCCCAAAGCTCAGGGGTTGTTTTTGCATTGTACATTATTTCACCCTCTAGGACCCACTTTTGCTGAAATTGCTCCTAAACCTTTAAAACTTCCCAGATTATTCCAAAACCAGATGAAAAACATTATTAGCTCTCTGATACATCTCCTTGATGAGTTTTATTTTTCTTTGTTCTCTAGCGGTGTGCACTAACCTCAAGTAGACTACGAAATAGCCTTTCTTAAGCTCCTTAAAGAGTTTGTCTTGAAAAATCTTATCTTATAAGTGCTTGAATAGATTGGATATACCTAAATCACCCATCTACATGAATATTAAACACATTGGAATACTTATAAGGATTTAATAGGACTGATACATGGGTTAATATGACCAAGAGGAGGGCTTGGGATGACCTTTAATCAAAACAAATTGTGGTACGGTATGGTTGTTATGCTTTCAAGTATGAATATTTTCCCTTGCAAAAATTCATGACAACAAGGTAAAACACCATATTGTGATATATAAGTGGTAAACCCTCAAGGAAAAAAAAACACTCTAAATTTTTATTATATTATTCATCTAAATTTTTTTTATTGAAGCACCAACCTCACAAGGAGCACCAAGTTCTAGTTTAGTAGACCACCAACCCTATAAGGAGAAACAACCTCTATTTTAGTGAAGCACCAACTACATAAAGTAGATATAACCCCATAAAATGATCAATCTCTTGATCAATTTTTTTTTATAAGATCTCTTATTTCTTTTTTCTTCCACAGTGATTGAGATCACTGATTCACCTCACAACATTCAAACCCTTGCACACCCTGACTTTCTCATTTTATTTCCTTATTCAATTTTTCTTGGCCTCTGAAACTTGCACACATTATTTCAATTAGTCTTAAACATATCATACATTATATAATCTCTCAAAACATGCATTAAAACTTGTTACAAGCACACACGTGGGTCGTACATTTTCCCTCTCAAAGAACTACTTTGAATTCAAACTTAAACTTCTCTTATATACCCTTCTCTTGATTAAAAACACACAAGGTATGTTTCCATAATTTTTTATACAAATAAATTTAAAAAAAAATCCTATTGTAATCATTAAAAAATTCACATTTGACCCGTATAGGTCAGTCATGCCCAAAACTACTCAATTGGCTCAAAACTAGTTCAAAACCCTATCACCTGGATGAGCTAAAACAAAAAATGCCAACACCATGATTATTAAAGATCAAAAATTCACCATAAATGTGTAATATTACATAAAAACATCAACTATAGTCATTAATTATATTTCACAAATAAAAAAACTCATAACGCAAATCAAAAGTCTCATATCCTTCTCATAAAAGTTATTTCCACCACTGTCTTAACCTATGGATATCAATACCAGCCAAGAACAAAAAAATATGGAATGAAAATACTATATGGAATCCTTAGAACATATATATCACATTGATACAATTTATATTTCATGAAACATCCATGTGTTCAAACCACACAACTTTCCTCTTCACCAAATCAAGTAGCCAAGAAAGTAGCTTCATAGACTCAATTAGTGTGTACCATTTATGCCACATTCAAGACCACCAAATTCCTTTAATGGAAAAAAATTCACCCCTCTTCACTCATGAACTGATATCAAGTATCAAATAATGCATTTCATTCCTTATTCACGTCAATAGTTTAACTTAAGGAGTCTTGTCTGAAAAATAAGCATTCCTTATTCACAAATTATCCTTGATTACCCATCAAATTTCATCATCATGAGACAAACCATATACCATTAGAAATATATCTGAATATTATTTTCATAATACATTATAAATCCTCCCAATTCTAAGTGGAAGGGATTCAACCAAGACAATCTCTGAAACCGCTTGAAGCGCCTTTTGACTAGTCTTCATAAATAGGGACCATTTTTCCATCTAGAACCATCACCATGACCTAAAACCATCATGATCATAAATTACATGTTCCATGATAAAAATAATGTTCATTTATTTTGCAACTCCTTGGGACAACCTTATCCCAAATTCAACTTCTTTAGAATCGGACATGTTTTATTAGGGTCAACTCATCACTAGATGTTATATCATACCTTTATAGAAACCTGGAAAAGTCTTCTACATCATCAAATCATCATACTAGCACTAGAAATCCATTCGAGGAACTTAGGAAGAAAATATATCTTACCACTTTCAAGATAATGTTTTGAACTCCCAAAAAGTTGTTTAGCTTCTTTACATTCATTTATGAAAATGTGACAATGAAATGACATAATTATTGTTGTGAAAACTTATTAGTTCAATATAGAAACATCCCTAAAACCCAAAAGGTGCCATGTAAATCACACAATTTAGGGTGTGTATTAGAAGATGCAATTCGAGATGGAAATAAACTTCTTCTTGACTATATTTCACAAAAACAACTTATCTTAAAAATATTATTTAGAATGACTCCAAATATTTCTCAAACCTCTAGGATACCCTATCAAATCATATCAAATCATCATCATATCTCAAATAGGTCTCCATATTCTCATCCCATATCATTTTCGTGACTATCCCTTGGGTTTTTACGTGGTTGAGGTTAGGTTCAACTAAAATATCACTATAACTAAACATGAAACTTGTCTAAAGGGTCATAAAAACCACAATACATCATGAAACACTATATATATGCATCTATGAGCTCACTTGGATCTACAACGCATCCTCATGCCTCCGGGAACCTAGACCTATTCTACATGAGCACACGAATATTTATCTTCAACCTATACCTGCACTCTGAAACTCATGTGATTTCATTAAAAATCCTTAGAAATGTTCTACATACTTCAAAAATATCCTCAAGCTACCAAGAAACTCAAACAATCATGCTCCATCACCCAACCTAGCTAGGTCACTTGACAAGACTTGTTAGACAGGCCATTCTCACTTAAAAACTCTTTCCATCATGAACACATTTGAATCTCCTTGTCACCAATCTAATGAGAATCCCCTAACAATTCACGAACAACCTATTTTTCATTCATGGACTTCTACATCAATGAAAACACCTAGAACACAACATGCCAGCAACCCCATCTCTTAAAAGGGTGGAAATACATTGCTAAACCCACTCCCAAGCCTCATAAAATCACCATTGTTTATAGAGGTTCTGGTTCTTCTTCAAAGGTTCCCTCTATAGAGTGTGATCCTTCCATTGTTATTTCTACATAGGTTATTGATCTTAGTTCCCCACCACCGCACACAGCTCAAGTTTTCCTCTCACCTTCTTCACCCCTCTCCATTCCTCCCAATTTTCAGCTCCTTCACATCTCACTCTCTCTTTATTCACATCTTCCATTTCTTCTCCTCCCATTTATCCCACTACCATCACCTCATCCCATACCATCATCGAGGTTTTTTCTTCCCTTCCCTCTCTCTCATCTAGGGATGTTTTGGGTCCGAGTCCCCCTAAGAACTCCCTCCCTCAAAAGTTTCGTCCCATTTCTTCTTTCACCACCCTTCCTGCTTCATCCATTCCCATGCCAATCCTTCCTCACTTATCACCACTTCATTTTCACTCATGCTTTCTACAAAAATTCCCTTATATCATCTATCCACTTTAGTAATTTGATGACATTGCCCATGTCATCCTCTAAACAATTGTCTTCTTCTTCTACCCCTGCATGGTTGAATAGGAAAACTCCCAAGAAGAAGAATAAAATTCCTATTGGAGATGATGTGGATCTCTACATCTTATATTTGAATCCTCGGTGAAAATCAAAGAGGCCAAATGTTATTTATCACCTTTTAGTTGATCAAACAGGGAAAGATTCCTTGACATAAGGACTCGATCGCCAAAAATTCAAAAGAGAATATCATTATAGGATACTATCAGATTTTAAATTTTTCACTTTGTAATGTGACACATGAAGGTGTAAAACAATATGTCAAGGTTACCCTTGGTAATCTTATATAAAAACTCGATAAGGAAAATATCACTAATGATGAGCTAAAATGAAAGGTAGAACATTTTAAAACCATCCAACATAAGATCACACAACCAACTCATATAACTTATCTTACCGTATCTACAAGTTTTTATGAAACTTATTTCTCCACAATTGAGAAAATTGGATAAAAAGATTGAGCGAGTTGAAGAATGGATTGAGTCAATATTGCAAGAGGGAAAACAATTGATCAAGGAAGTTATGGTATTTTACAAAAATCTTGAACGAGAGTAAGACGTTGTCACTAAGATGTATGGTATTATTAGAGAAGAATGTGACAATTTGGAACTCACATTAGAATTTTAGAAGGAGGCTGGAGCGTGAAAAATGCTCTAATATTAGGATAAGGGATCATTCATGACTCCTCTAATTATTTTGAATATAATGAATCCATGGAGTATCATACCCAAGTACTACAAGAGGAAATGATAAAGTTGAATGAGGTAATAAATGAAGCAATTGATGGACTCAATGATATCACATATGAGTTTTACATCATTCACTACAGGTTCCTTAATGAAGATCTTCATGTGTTACCACCATATCAAATTATTGCCCATTTCAAGAGTTTAATTATTTTTGGTACTTAATCCATTCATAAGTTGGTATCATACCAAAATTTCTTGAGCCAACTTAGGAAAACCATAAATTAGACCAATAAGTTACCTATAAAATTTAACAAAACAATTGAATCCACTAAGGTACTAAATCACTATGCATTGGACCTAATGATAGAGATGTCTAGGAATTCATCACATGATTTCTTGACTACAAGCACAAATTACCTGGAGAAGGAAAAAAAGAAATTTTCATAGATCAATAAAAGGGTGGAGCCAAACCTAGCTAATATTGGATGCCATTTTCACAGTCTCAAGACCACAATCAACATTCGAGTTGCGAGTTTAACCCATCCATACTTACACAACCATCTTGGCTATTTTTTTGGGAGATTGATTTTGAAATGTAAATGCATCCTATTTTTAGTATGTAATGATTAATAAGAGTGGCTATAATTTCTCAACCTTCTTAATATATAAATATGGGGATGCATTAGGTAGAAAAGGAATTTTTGATTGTTTTTATAAGGAGGCTCTGCCATTTTTAAGTCTTGAATTATAGGCTTTAGCCTCAATATTATATACAAAACTAATATTTTTACTTCATCTACTTTAATGTGTTATGTTTTCTCATAGTTCATTTAGTAATTGTGAATGTTTCTTTCCTAGTATGTCGTGATCTATTTTACCTTTAGATTAAACTATCTTTCCTTGTGGAATAAGCAAAATTACAAGTTGTGATTACGAAGACTTATTTACTACAATTGTGAAATAGAAAGTTGTTAATATAATTATTATTATTATTTTGAAGTGTTCTATGCTTATGAAATTTGATCTTATTTTTCCTTAAAATATATGTGCATAACCATTTTTGAGCATTTTCAGTTATCTCGCTTCATTTTTCTTAGAAGAATTAGATAATATAGTTTGTTTTCTAGAATTTTATATTTTGTAGTTTGATCTTATATTAGATGCACATAATTAAGAAGGAAGAAGAACTTCTCCATAGGTTCATCCCAAGGAAAAAGAGTCCCACACCTTGGGGATATTCCCGTTTTACACTGGATCATCTAAAAAAATTGTGGGTGTAAGATCTAAGTGACACCAATTTTTCAAAATTATGGTGGGATAGATCTTAAGAGTTGTTGCTTCTCTTAGAATTTTCATTAATCAAAGTTACCTAGTGACTCCATTTATATAATTTTTGGATCTAGTGCATGTAATTATGTGAAGTATTCAGACAAGATATTATTCAAAGAAAGGAAAAAAATGAAATACTAAACTTTATTTGTCTCCTATAAGAAGAATGAAAGGAGAAGGTTTTCATCTTCTTGTTAAGTGCAGTCAAGATCTCCATTCAAAACTTTCCCTCCACTAAGGAGAGATAAAAACTCATTATAATGGTGGTAAGGAAGCATGTTTTCCCACCTTTAATGGAGGAAATCCCTTGGTTCTATCTCACCTGATTCTATAATTGTAGTAACTCAAAAACGTTTACCCTTATTCACTTTGGTGAAACCAATGTTACTCCTACAGAGCACATCCAAGATGTCATCAACATCTAATCAGTTCACAATATCATATAAGATAACATGGAGGTCACAATTCTCACTACTTCACTAAAAGGAAAGCCACTTCATTAGTTATGTGGTTTTGAACCTAACACTACACACAATGGGATAATTTATGATAGATACTCTGTAAACAATTCAAACATAAGATTGATCACAGTTTCTTATGGAGAAATTGAATAATATCAAAAGAGCTCCCACGAGTTCATTGGAGATTTCAATTTCCAGTTGTAAAATACATGGAATAGGATTCCACCACTAATCAAGACTTCCCCAAATAACATTTTCTTGTATTATTTACATGTGTTGAATATTTATGTTATGGTTATGATCTAATCGATGTGTGAAATAACTCTATCAGATTCTTATGATATTTCTAGATGAGATAAGAACTATTTTATCTAGGATGGGAATATAGATCCAAGGCCACCAATGCCTTTTTTTCTTGAGTTTCCCACTAAGCATCCAACCATTTCTCCTCTCCCTTGATTGTCTAACCAATCATTTCAACCAGTACCTCCTCTTTGAAATTATCTCTATGAGGTTAAAACCTTGCTTCAAAGTTTTGGAAATGAGATGGTTTCCCTCAAACGATAGTAGTCTTAATATAATCATCCCTACCAATATACAAATCAAAAATATCAACCCAACATGCACCCTTTCCATAGTAATTCCCATATTAAAAATAATATTCTAATTTCAAGCCTTTGAATACCAAATAACCCCTTGATTCCATTTCCTCTAGAGATATTATTCTCATGAAAAATAATTGTGTTCGGGACTACAAATGGTGTTAACAATGTTCTCAGCTACATAATCAAAATATGTGTCCCAATGGAGTGCTTATTCAATAACTTATGGTTCATATAATATCCACACGCACGGAGTAACAAACATAATTTTCTCCACAAGAAGATGTAAGTCAACCACAAAGACAAGGGAGGTAACCTTTTTGAATTGGTATGAGGAGGATTTTTGTGGATTTAATGTGGAATCTACAGAAAAATAATCTAATACTTGATTAGATAAGAGGGTAATTTAAGGAAATCTCATAAAGTATATTAAGCATCAAATTCCAAATATCTCTTGCAAGAAACAATAAGCCAAGATGTAGTGGATAAAACATCGAGGGTCCATGTTAATCAAGTTGTGAGGAAAAAAAATCAACCCGAGTATGATAGTGCCATATGTCTACCTTCCAAAGGATGATGTAGTAGCACTAAATAATCCATATAAGATAGGGAGTATCTCTTTCATCAGTATTTTGAACAGATGAAGAAGGTAAACCTTAATGTCACTATGTGGAAGATAATTTTTATCCCTTTATAGAGAAATCTACTACAAGAATCTTTGAAAATTTTGGTTCACAAGATGAAGGATAAAATTGAAGGTTGTCTACTTCTACCGGTTTATGCCAACTTGAAGGGAGGAATACTACTAAATAAGGTAAACTACCTCATTTTTACATCTTTCTTATCATTGGTAAGAATCTAGTGCATAATTGTATGATTGACTCTGCTACCAACAGTTTTGTAATTCCTAAAAAAATGTTTTATGTGTTGCGTATTCAATATGTGCCAATGAAAATGAAGTTTTTCAATTGGAGCGCATTGTTGTCAAAATATTAGGATCATTTAGGATATGAATCTTACTATACATATTTTCGCAACTTTATCAATCATAGACATATCATTACTAATCTTCCTCCATTCTTTCCATATGCCTCTCTAGGGATTTCACCACTAAGATGGGTAGGTATTTGTTTTTGACTAGTCACACCTATTCTTTATAACAAGATATAGGAATAAGGAAACTATAAGAGAAAATACAATTTCTAAGGATCATGTCAAACCCTATAATCCTAGTGCCATCAACATGAATTACACCATACACAATCAAGAAGAATATTTTGAGGATCATGAATCCACCACTCTTGTTGAAGAGATCCCAGACATCTTACTTGATGATTGGGGAACTAGACTTCAATTTGATCCATATGCCCAAGAATTGGAACAAATGAGATTAGTAACTTATTGTATTCATGAGAAGGAAACTATGATATTCAATCTTATCAAATATCAAGATGAACTTAAAGGATTATAGAAAATATTATATGATGGATCAAGAATAAAAAATTGAGTCCGTGTTGGAATCATGTTGATTTCCCCACAAGGTAAGAAACACTTCTCGTCTTTTAGAATCAAGTTCAATTACACTAATAATGTATCCAAATATGAAGCATTGGTATAGGGATTTCAACTAGCTCAAAACAAGGGAATCAAGGCATTAACTATTTTTGGGGATAACAAGATTGATGTGCATTAGTTCAAGACTCAAAGTGCGGTAAATAACAATCTGTTGAGATTATATAAGAATAGTTTATGGGACTTGATTAAATACTTTGAATCTTTTGACATTCATAAATTCCCTAGGAATCAAAATAAAGATATAGATAGACTTGCAATAGTGGGATCTAAGTATGATATCCTGTTGATATCATGAATGAAGAAAGGAAGATAATTTCTTAAGTTGGATATAAGACCAACGGTGCTAGATAATGCAAGTAATTGGTAGGTTTTTAACAATGAGCAGTAAATCATTCTTTTTCTTCAAGAAGAGGCCAAATTTTCATCCAAAAATCATACTAAGTTATAGGAATCCTATAATGATCAAATCATTCAATTTAATGGTGATAACTTTCCAAAGGGTCTCGTCACCCTTGAACCTATCTTCAATTCAAATGACTATTTTAAGAGAGAAAAAAGTAACTTACTTATCAAAGAGGATGATTTTGAATAGGTACAGGTTGCAGAAGATAAATTCTTGAAAATTGGAAAGATATGTATGACAAATGAAATACAATATTTCATAAACCTATTTTAAGAATATAATAAAAAAAAATTGGGAGTTATGAAGACCTAGGGGTTATATTATACCCAACATACCATTAAAATTGACCCAAATGCTAAGCCGATTAGGAAAAAGTAGAGATCAGTCAATCCTAAGATTGAACCACTGATGAGAAAGGATCTTTCAAAACTCATCAAGGATAGTATTATTTTCCGAATCAAGCACTCCTCTAGTATCCAATATGGTTCCAATAGGAAGAAGAAACAAAATGGGAAATTAGACTATGCATGGATTTTAGAGATCTTGATCAAGCTTTTCTCAAAGATACTTACCATCTCCCATATATGGAGAATATTCCTCAAACAATGGTGGTGGAAGAAAAATTTTCATTTCTTGATGGGTATTAGGGTTATAGTAATATAATGGTCAAGGAATAAGATCAATTCAAAATGGATTTCCCTATTAAGTGGGGAACCTTTTTTATAATAAGATTTCATTCAAATTGTCTAAATCTAGTGCAACTTTCCAATGAGATATGGACATGTCCTTAAAAGGTATTATAAATGGTATGATCCTAGTTTATTTAGAAGATTTAAATGTGTACTCAAACCATGCACAATATCATATGGATCATTTAAATAATTTATTTGATAGATGTAGGGAATTTCGGGGTTTCCTTGAACTCAAAGAAATGTATTTTTCCTATCCATGAAGGGAAATTGAAAGAACATATAGTTTTGGTGGAAGTAATTTCAATTTACCTAGAGAGAATACGTGTCATCTTGGACATTTCTCTTCCAAGCCATATGAAGGGTCTCCAGAGCTTTTTAGGGACTATAAATTTTGTAAGGAGGTTTATACCTCAATTTTCCACTTTGGCCAAGCCACTCACAACTATGCTGAAAAATAACATACCATTTAGTTGGACTAAATAGGGTAAGAATAATTTAAAGGCCATAAAAACTATCATTTCCCAAACCCATACTTTGGTAAATCCCAATTATGAGAAAAAAATTCATTCTATATTCCTTTGCGGGATCGAAAGCATCTCGGGGATTCTCACTCAAGACAATGATGATTCAATAGAACAACCAATCAATTTCTTATGTCAATCCATAAAATACTATGAAATCAAATACTCCTTTGTTGAGAAAAACGTTTTACCATCATTTGAGCATTGAATAAGTTCAAGCATATGTTATCCAATAACAGGATTCGGTGATGGTATCACATCCAGAGGTTAAAGAGTGTTTGTTGAATAAAGACATGAACTAGAAAAGCACTAGATGGATTATGAAGGTTATGGAGTACAACATTTGAATAAAGTTAAACAAAGTGGTTAGATGGAAAGGTTTTGTGTCAATACCTCAATACTAAATTAGAAGTGAAAGAGGGATATGATATTGTGTTTAACAATCATCATCAAGAAGATACTCACGCTCCTTCGATTGGATGTCAAACATGAGGAATTTTTTGTATTCATGTGAGTATCCTCCCAATCTATAAAAAACTCTAAGGTGGATCTTCAGGATTGAATCTATCCCTTATACCCTCATATATAATGTACTCTTTTAAAGGGATTTAAATGGAGTTCTTCTTAGGTGTATAGGCCCAAATCAAGTTGGTAAAATGATAGAAGAATTTCATAATGGGTTGTCAAGAGGTAATTAATAAGGAAGGACAAAAACTACAAAAATCATGAGGGTTATTTACTATTGGCTCGATTTATTCAAATATGTCCATATATGGGTAAGGAAATGTAAGGAATGTGCCCTTTTTCATAGGGAACAAGAGGTTATCTACTCTTCCTCTTCATCCAATCCAGATAGACTAACCTTAAATGTAATGGGGCTTGGATTTTATTGGAATGATAAATCCTCCATCTAGTGATGGTCATAGGTGGGTGCTAACTATAACTAATTATTTCACTTGATGGATGAGAGGTAGTAACATTGAAGGAAGGAAATAATAAATCCATTTTGGATTTTCTTGAAGGTATTATGACAAGGTTTGGTGTTCCCTTTATATTTAATTCAGAAAAATATAAGGCATTTCTAGGGACAAAGATTAGTGAATGGGTTGTGAAAATTGATGTTTATTCAAAAAATTCATCAAACTATTACTTACAGGGTAACAGTTTGGTAGTATCCATCAATAAGAGTCTGACACTGATTACCAAGAGGATAATGGCAAGTAACTAGTGAAATTTTTACATGTAACTCAAGATCTATCTTTGAGAAGATAAGAGCATTACAAAAAGGGCCATTGGAATTTATCCATTTATGTTAGTGTACTAGAGGGAAGCAAAGATTCCCTTGTGTTTGGAGTTTCCTTCATTAAAACTAGCATAGTAGTTGGAAATAATGGAGATTGATCCTATGATAGTATGATTTTATGAAATTATGGAATTGGAAGAGACGTGAAACAAAACAATGAAGACCCTAGAGCTGTATCAAGCTCAAAGAAACAATTCTTTTGAAAGGTAAGAAGCTCATAGATATTTTCAGAAGGAGACCCCATTTTTAAATGGGATGCGATAAGGCCAAGAATGGAATGCATGAAAATTTTGATACCCTCTGGAGTGGGCCATACTTGATCACGGTTGTAAGTAAATAGAAAAATTCATTTTTCCTATTTAATATTTATGGTGAATGCTACCTATCCCATTAATGAGATACACCTTAAAGCTTTCTATTAAGTTATTTTTTCCTTGTACAATATTAGTTTAGTTTCCCTTCCTGTAAGTGCTTACGCACATTCTATTTCTTTTTTTTTCCTTTTTAATGTTTGTTTTCATTTGGTTTTTGGTTAATTTCCATTTTGTATATTCTTGAGGTTAAGTTACTCATGTCCTTAATGGATTTCATAAGCTCTAGATGTATTAATATTTAGCATGAAAGCATTCCCTGGAGGTCATTACAAATGTTAAATTTTCATGTCCCTTGCAGGGTTTTCCTTCTTTTGAAATAATTTCTTATAAAATATTCCCTTTTATCAAGTGTTACTTTTCACAAAATTATTTGAAAAAATTGTCTATGTACTGAAGTTTTCTTATGTATTTTGGATTTCAATTTTCAGAATCTAATTGTAGTTTACATATAAATTACTTCCCAAAACCCGAAACCTAAAATACATAGGAAATTAGTGCAAATCAAAAGAAAGAACCCAAATTTTAGTTTGCATGCAAAGCTGTGAGATGAATCCCAAAATCCTATCCCCAAAGTGCATTTTGGGTTTTGAAACTGAATGATAGTTTGCATGTAAATTGAAAATCACCTTCTAAAACATGAATTTCGACCATTCAAGAACATTTTGGGTTTAGAAGTCATCTTGCAATTTGCATGCAAACTGCAAAATCGACTTCTAACCTCTAAAATATAAAGGCCTTAGACCATTCGGGTTTGATTCAAAATTGTAATTTACATGCGATGTGCACACGATGACTTCCAAAACCCAAAACTTGATACGAGCTAAGTGCATTTAATACCACCTACCCACATGTTCACCAACATGGTAATTAATTTTCCTTTTCTATTAAAGGGAAAATTTATTACTTGTATTTTTCATGTGACACTTTGTACATTGACATGCTAACACTTCACCTACCTTGATCGTACTCCTTGAATGGTTTTTGTGAAAATTTCACATTTTCCTCTTCGACCCACTTGATATTTAGGTAATTTTTAATGTTTTAATAATTTTTGCAAGGTTTTTCAGTCCGTGTTTTTGGGTTTTATTTTCCATCTTTTACTTGGCATTATGTGTGCACTTGGAATTTTCATTTTTGTTTACTTCCTAAGGTTTTCCTTATCATGTCTTTGGATTAACATTTCCATGTCTTTCCCTCCTTCATTGGTTGTGTTTTTAATGAAGCTTAGGATTCAAAGTATTTTTTCTTGAATATGAAAGGAGCATATATCACTAAAACTCTATTTTTGAATTTGAAGCTACAAAAAGGGTTTTAATTCCATCAAATACCAAATTAGGGGTTTGGCCTTATTAAGAAAGATTCAACTTCCACCATTAGAAGTCAGGGATTGAAAGGAATATTTCAAGTTCCACCAAGTATAGTTTGAAGGTCAAAGCTTGAAAAGCAAGGGTTGAATTACACCAAGTTTTTTTAATTTAGGAATTTGCAGGTCAAAAGTACAACTTATGTTCTTCAAATTTTTGAAGGTTTCTTGTTACATTTTAGGTGTTGACTTGTAAAATAAAGTTTCAAGAGACTTTATAAAGTGTTTAGGGACCTTACTTAAGGAAAATATATCAGAATTTGTCTAAGGAGAAAGAGAAAATGAAGTATAGTTTCCAATAGGCATCTCAACCTTCTGGTATCACATCGAACATTGATAGTATTAGGGATACCGACCTCAGACACAGTGATCTGCAAGAATTTTGTAGTAGAGCTATATATCCATCGAAGAATTTTTGGATGAAGATTATTTACAATAGTGGACTTTCTCTTTCCATCGCCCTTCCACCATCAATGCAATATCTGAAATTTGTGCTCACAATTACTGACACATTATGATAGGTACTCTCGAATATTAAAGATGATGATGGAGAATTTTTAATCATACTAGATATTGACTATTTTGAATATTTATTAAATATTTCTGATGTCGAGGGGTATGCCTCAAATTCTCTCATCTCAACTCTTGAGAATTGGAAAATTAATTCGATAATTTTTCCAAGGCCTTAAGAAAATCTATTTAGCAAACCTCAAGCCTTTAGTGACAAGAGTTCTAAAGACCATTCCCACTCATATTTCATCTAGGAGGTGAATGAATTCATCACATCATTGAGTAGATTTACAGGGATCCCATCTTCTAAATATTTCTAGGAATGAATGTACATGTAAATATCTACTATTCATAAAAATTCTGATCTCATTTAATGGGAGGAGCACATAAGTAAATCTATACATGTCTAGATGTTAGATGTCCAAAGCTCAAGAAATTTTTAGATGAATTCATCACTTGTTTAAGTTGTCACATAAATGAAGAACTATCAAGGATTTTCATCTAACGGAGAAAAAAATTAATCATAGATTTATGAATTTTTTCTTCAACTCATAATAAAGGAAGTACCAAGTCCCTTTAGGTGGGTTTTCATGCTTTCTTTACTTGCATCCTATGTGTTTTTGGTAAGGATATCTATAACAAAAAGATATTAGATAGTTCTTAGAATGTGTTCAATACTTGGGGAGGTATTTTCTTACATTTCCCAACATTCACATATCTCAGGGTGGGAGGATTTTCATGTGATCCTTATAAATTGCCAAGGTGTCTGAAAAATAAGTGGTTTTGATGGAATTAGTTCAAAAATTACTACATATCCATAAAATCCAACATGACAGGAAGAAGATAGGGGTTCAATTCCCAGTAGTTTTGGGTTGATACATGCATACATCCTATTAAGAAGAAAATTATTTGAAGGTTGAAATGGGCCAAATGAAATTGAAGACCTATCACCCATGAGTTAGAATTGATTATTCGGGTGTGTTTGGATGAATCATCCCCACTATTTTTCACATACCTAATTGGAGGACATCTAAAAAATTGAAGAGATGAAATTTCCATACGGGAAAGAGAATACCAAGTTTTGACTTGAGAGGAAGTAGCTAAATATGGAATTGCGAGAGACGATCCCGAGGCCCTTCGCGATTATGGAAATTTATTAGACCCCATTTATGATCAAAATAATGTGAAATACCAGACATTTCCATGGATCAATTGGTCACTCCAAGAGTGCATCAATTTGAAGGATCATACAACTTATATTATTAACCAGACCCACTAATGGCTGATATCATTGGGAGTAACACAACAAATTTTCAAGAAGCTTCCTATTACAGTAGCATAGGAACAACCACTGGTGTGCCACCTCACCTCTTAAAAAGGATGGAGTTCCACTACCAAACCCACTACGAATCCTCATAAAATCCCATTATCTACAAAGGTTTTTTTTTATTCCAAGGTTCCCTCCACATAGTCTTCTCCTTCAAGGTTACTTCTACATAGGTTATTGATCTTAGTTCCTCACCACCACACACAACTCAAGTGTTGTAGTCACCTTCTTCAACCCCTCTCTCTTCCTCCCCATTTTCAGCTCCTCCATCTCCTCCACCTCTCACTCTCTCTTTTCCCATATCTTTCATTTCTTCTCCTCCCATTTCTCCCACTCCCATAACCTCATCCCCTACCATGTCCTAGGTCTTTTCTTCCCTTCCCTCTCTCTCATTTGGGATTTTTGGCTCACGAGTTACCCCTAGGAGCTTCCCCTCCCTCAGTAGTTCCTTCTTGTTTCTTCTTCCACCAACGTTCCTACTTCATCCATTCTCGTGTCATTCCTTTCCACTCCTTCCTCACTTATTACCGCTTCATTTACACTCATGGTTACTATAAAAGTACCCTTATATCACCTATCTAGTTTACTACTATGATGAAATTTCCCATGTCATCCTCTGAATAATTGTCTTCTTCTTTTACTCCTACATGGTTGAACATGAAAACTCCCAAGAAGAAGAATAAAATTCATATTGGAGATGATGTGTATCTCAACATCTTATATTGGATCTCACTCTCATTAGAAAATGAAATGAGGAAAAGGTTTTTTCAACTTTTGGTCAATCAAATAGGGAAATATTAATTTAGATAGTGACAATTGACTATGGACAAGTCAGAAGATAACATCACTTTAGTAGACTAAGATTTCAAAGTTTTCAATTGGTAAGAAAACACAAAAAGGTGTAAAACATGATGTCAGGTTTCCCTTGGTAATCTTCTTAACAATTTTGATAGGAAAAGATTAGTAAGGATGAGCTAAGAAAAAACTATAGAATAATTAACAACCATCCTCCATAAGATCACACAACCGACTCATACAACTACTCTTTCCATATCTACAAGTTTTGATGACACTTCTTTCTCCATAGTTGAGAAAATTAGATAAGCAATTTCAAGGAGTTGGAGGATGGATTGAGTACCTCTTGTAAGAGGGAGAATAGGTGATCAAGGATTATGTTGTCTTCTATAACAAGATTGAACTACATAAGACATTTTCTAAGATATATGGGATTATTAGAGAAGAATGTGAATTTTTTGACTCACATCGGAAGCTTGGAAGGAGGTTCAAAGCATCAAATATAATCTACTCTTAGGATAAGGGATCATTGATGACTCCTAAAAGTTGTTTGAATATAATGAAGCCATGGATTTTTGTACCAAGATACTATAAGAGGAAATGATAATGTTGAATGAGGGAAGAAATGAGGAAACTAATGGCCTCAATGATATCACATATGAGTTTGACATCATTCACTACAAGTTATTTAATGAAGATCTTGATGTGCTTGCAGTATATCAAATTATTTATAATTTGAAGAGTTTAGTTAATGAAGATATTGAGGTAACAAATTCATTTGGTCTTGAATCCATTCATAAGCTGGTATCGTACCATAATTTCTTGAGCCAACTCAAGAAAACCATAAATCAGACCAAGAAGTTACTTTGAAAATTGAATAGAACAACTTAATCTGCCGAGGTCCTAAATGGCTATGCATGTGGACCTTATGATAAATATGTCCAAGAAATCATAAAACGATTTCTTGACTATAGGAACAAGTTACCTGGAGAAGAAGAAGAAGAAAATTGACACAAATCGGTAAAAGGGTAGTGTTATCCCTATCTAAGCTTGGCTACCATTTTTTCGCAATCTCTAATCCACAATGACCATTAGAGTTGAAGGTTTGACCTGGTCAAACTTTCACAACCACTTGGCTATTTTTGTGGAGAATTTTTTCTCAAATGTAAATTCATCTTATTTTTAGTATGTAATGATTAAGAAGAGTGGATATAATTTCTCAACCTTCTTAATCTATAAATAAGAGGATGCATTAGGCATAAAATGACTTTTTGATCATTTGTGTAAGGAGGCTCTACCATTTTTGAGTACTCATATACAAGATTTAGCCTCAATACTATATACAAAACTAATATTTTTCCTTCATCTACTTTAATGTGTTGTGTATTTTAGTAGTTCATTTTATACTTGTGAATGTTTCTTTCCTAGTATGTGGTGATCTATTTTACCTTCACATTAAACTATATTTTCTTTAGAAAAATTGCAAGTTGTGATTAGTGAGACTTATTTATTATAGTTGTGGAATAAGGAAAATCCCTTCTGTTATTATTAAGTTTTATCTTCATAAAGGTTCTTTATTAAAGAAAAGAATTAAAAAGTTGTGCATATCATTATTATTCTGTCAAAGTGTTTTTTACTTGTTAAATATCATCTTCTTGTTTCTTATATTATTGGTACATCACCATTTTTAAATCATTTTTAGTTATCTCCGTTCCTTTCTCTTAGAATAATTAGATATTATAGTTTTTTTCTAGCATTTTAGATTTTTATTCTGATCTTATATTAGATGCACATAGTTTAGAAGGAATCGACCTTCTCAAAGGTTCATCCCGAGGATCCAAACCTTGGGGATGTTCCCATGTTGCATTGGAAACTCTAACAATTTTGCGGGTGCAAGATACAAGTGACAACATAACCCAGGTATCGATGCCAAGTTGGCTCTAACAAGGATAATGATATTTCCTATCTTGGATCGACAAGAGGAAATATCATCTGGATTAATTAAGGGCCTATTGGTTTACTAAGATAACAATTTATTCAATGAATCCTACAATATTCCTATTGGTCCACTTAATTGGTTTAAATAAATCCCTTTTTAGGAGTAAATTTTAGAAGTAATTTTAACCATTTAACTATTAGCACAATTTACCATTGGCATTAAAATTTGAATTCATTCCTAGCTTAAATATTTATCCTAACTATCATATAGGTCAATGGAAACAAATCCATTTACCATTGTTTAAATGAAATCTAAAATTTGACTACTTGTCAAATGGGAAACTCTAGGATAATCTAAGCCATATGATTTGATATTATCTCCAATATTGATCTTAGGGAATCCTTAATTCATCATACCTCCTCATAACTTATTTTAATTTCATCCTTCTTTTCTATCAATTTCTAATTTCTACTATTTGGGTTTTGCGGGTGGATAAGTATTGTTATGGAGATGTGGAGAAAATTTTTCTTCTATATACAAATTATATGGATAATTGGAAGTATAGGATGTTTATGTCAGAATGCATCCATTTTTTGGCTTATTTTTTTTAATAAAATATTAGTAACTTAGTTCTCTTTATATTTATTTATACATACTAGGTATATGTGTACATATTTAGGTGTGTATATACATTTTCATATCTAGTATTTTTTCCAAACCACAATATGGGTGGAGACCATACCTATATTTTTGAAAAAATATAAATCCAACCATGTTGTTTAAATCCATACCAAGGCCCTCCTTAGTGGTCATACACTTTATTACAGGTGTGTGTTTGTGTGTGTGTGTGTGTGTGTGTGTTTATTGCAATAATGGAGTACGAAATGGTTTAAAAATACTCGATCCCTTTTTCTCTATATGGTGGTGGTGAGGAGTAATTTTCGGAGGAATGACAAAGATCTGGAAGGAATACATGTGCATAGAATAGTTTTACTTCACCAAAGTGTAGGAGTTGCGAAATTAAAGCAAGCAAGCTTTGTAAAGCAATGTGCATACATATGAGAGCTCAAGATTCGAAAAATGGAGTAGAATGGAATGCTTGGCTTGGCTTGTCATAGATCAAAGGAGGTGAGTACAAGTAGGGGAGTGAATGTGTAAAGCCCATGTAAGATAATGTTCCTCCATAATGGAGAAGAGGAGATACTTTCCCAAATGGGAATGCAACTCCTATGACAAACTTACACATATGACAGATTCTGTAAGAGAATCTATCATAAACAAGATGACACCTAGATCCATGTCCACCTAAGTGAGATGACTCACCCGGTGAGGTGGAATAATAGTAAATAAGTGAAGAAAAATACCACCTACACCAACACCCCCTTCATCATAACTTAGGATGAGGCGGTAAGTCATAAATGAGAAATGGATCCTGGCACAAAGCTTGGTGAGGTACCCACGTACAAGAAAATCTCAAAAAGTGGAGTAAAAGGAGAAAACCCAGTGGCAAAAACTCCCCAAAAGAGAGATAAGTCCACTCTCAAATGTAAAAAAGATTCAAGGATGGGTCCCAAACATAGACGAGTCTATACGGTACCCATGTACAAAGAGGAAATATCTTAGAAAGAAGAAGAAGAGGGACGAGAGGAATGCAAAGATGCCATGGACGAATCTAAACTCTGCAGCTCTAGGAGGTCTCCTAGAAGAATGTCAAGAATGAGATCCTCTACCTCTGGATTAAAGAAGAGACACCCCACCGAACTATGTGCCTACCCTTAGGAAGGACAAAAATGGCGTATTGGAAGTATGCCCACTCCGTGAAGGAAACTAAAGGAAATAACACAAAGAACTCTTAGTCTACGGTCCATGAAAGTGTGACACGAGGTCTTTTAAGTGAGTGCAAAGGAATGGAAGGTAATGTCATGAGTGTAGAAGCTGTTAGAGTCTAAAAAGTGAACACCCGGTAGAAAGGATGTCCAAGTGATGTGAAGGTAACAGAACCCCCACCACACAAAAGGGATCCACAAGAAAGGGTGGATCAATGAAGGTCTCTCAAAAAGTGGAAGTGGTAAGAGTCCCAAAAGGGGCACTCCCAATAATGGAGATAATGAAATCCTTTGAAACACCTGTAGATGGATGAAGATCTGTAGTACATCACAAGTGTAATCTACGAAAAGATGACCAAGGTCGGGAAAATACTCATCCCAACGAGGGGCTCAATAAATAGAAGAGCGTCGTTAAATAGAGTACGAGTCATCCAATGAAGGTAGAGGAGTGAAAGGGGCCTCACACACTAAAGGTGGAAAAGAGGTGGGTGTGATGACTGTATGAGGCCCAGTAGGAGACTTCTTGATATCTGATGAGATGGGAGGGGTGACAACACTCTCTAGAATAGTGAGAGAAGGAGGAGAAGAGTCCTTTGTAGTACTCTCAACATCAGAACTGGGTGCACAATCCTCGTCATCAGAAGTAGAACCAAGTGAGTCTGTGTCAATGGAACTATCATCACATGAAGAAGAAGAGGAGACCACTAAATTAGTAGCAACAATAATGGCAGCAATATGTGAAGGGTCTCCATAGAGGGACTGAAGAATGATCCGGACACGGTGGGAGGATCGAGTCTTCCACCTGAAACAAGAGAGATACAAAGACATGCATCCTCATGTGATGAAAAACATGGTCGCAAGTGTCAAGGAAGTCCTCCGGATGACAATGATCGGTGGGTAAAGGGCTGGGCTAAGTAAGAAGGGTGAAAGATCCTCGTGAGTGAAGTAACATTTCATGGAAGCAATCCAAGATGAATAGTTCCCTTTCCCCATGAGAAGTGGTGGAGGATGTAAGGAAAACCTAGGATGTGCAAGTGCGGAAAGATCACTCTCCATGATGCGGAATTAAAAGTGCAAGGTGCACAAAAAAGTAAGCGTCGGACTCAGCTTTGGATAATGCGTCTACGTGTAAAAACCCAAGAGTACTAGTGAACCCCCCTAGAATGTGGAACTTTATAAAGTAGTGTGTTTACAAAAATAACAATTTCATCACATAATGTGTAAAAAATCATGCAACTTTTACTAAAGAAGTGCTTAAAAATGAACAATGAGTTAAAAGTTATAGCAAGAAAACAATTCCTGCAACTGATGAAAAATGCCAATAAGCTTTATAAACTGATTAGAAAAGTTCCCAAAATGGGTACAAAGGGTGTCGTGTGGGTACTCATTGGAAATGGCATCAAATTTTAGGAAGGGGTTGTTTTGATTGCGAGGGGGAATTATCCTCCTTCCAACCCCGGACCTCTCCCTCCGTCTTCGACAAACATAGGAAGGGCATACTTAACAAGCAAAAAGAAGCCTTAGAATTATTACAATTCCATTAAATGAATTTTTGTAAGCTTAAAACATTAAAAATAGATTATTTTAACCTTCAAAAAATTCTAAAAGGGAAGGCCCAACTAAGGTGTTAAGCCATGTTGTGGAAGACTTGATCTTTGAGCTAGGAGTGCAGGATATGTGTAGGTTGTAAACTAGTGACGTGCCATGCTGATCCCACATGCCTAGAGATCCTAACACTAGAGGCAATTGAGTGACTGAGCCAAGTCCATGTGTAATGTCATTTAGGAGGGTGGGAAGGTCTGCAGAGCTGGCAACATGCTTTGTAACCATCGAACGATGAGTGAACCATCCATAACATTATTGCAAGGTTGTAACCACTGTAGTAACCATCGAGCGGGGGTAATGAGCGTGATGTGGAGTGAGTTAGACATTACCACATGCCAAATGAATAGTCGGGTAGTGTTGATGAGATGATGGTGCATACGGAGCCGAGTTCAGAGTCGGTTGAGAAATGTCGTAGGGTTGAGATCACACTTAATCTGGAGACCCAATGGGAATCGATGCATAGTTAAACACGAGCACAAGAAGTCAATATCCAAGCCATTGAACCAATGAAAAGACATGATCGAAGCATGTAATGACAAATGCAGATCGGTGGAAGTAGTGCAAGAGTAACATAGATTAGAGTGGTAATACAAATGCACATCGGTGAGGATTCGTTTAAAAAAGCACAAGTCGAAGAGAACAAACACGGGACAATGTAACACATTCAAATCAAGCCAAAATCCAAGGTTGATGTAGAAGTAGGGAATAATACGCAACACGGGGTTTCAAATGCTAAATAGATCTACCCGAGCTAAGAACGAGGGTAAACCCGGTGGTGAGGTTGCAAAAATGCTGCAGTCGAGTGTAAAATGTGAGTTGATGATGATAGTGAGAGAGGCACGAGACATCAATGAAAGTAAACAACTAAGCACAAGTCAATCGCAAGTCACAAATCCAAATCGAGTGTTCAATGCAAAGTTGTGAAGGCAATGGGGGAACCATGCACAATTGTAGGTACAAAACATGAGTTGTAACTAATGTAAAGCGAGCCCACTAAAGATCAACCACCAACAAAGTGAACACGCAAAAACACCTTAACCCTAGAACTTTTTCATGAAGTCAAACACAACAAACACCACAAGAATCTCAAAGCATGCAAGTAAAGCACATGCAAAAGTGAGAGCTTGCAGAAACTACACAGTGGTGAATAATGTGATTACGGTCCCTTAGCTATGATACTATGTCGGAGGAATGAAAAAAACACTGGAAGGAATACACATGCATCGAATAGTTACACTTCACCAAAGTGTAGGACTTGCGAGATTAAAACAAGAAAGCTTTGTAAAGTAATGTGCATGCATATGAGAGCTCAAGATTTGAAAAATGGAGTAGAATGGAATGTTTGGCTTGGCTTATCATAGATCAAAGGAGGTGAGTACAAATAGGGGAGTGAATGTGTAACTCCCATGTAAGAGAATATTCCTCCATAATGGAGAAGAGGAGTTACTTTCCCAAATGGGAATGTAACTCCTATGACACACTTACACATATGACAGATTATGTAAGAGAATCTATCATAACTAATATGACACCTAGATCCATGTCCACCTAAGTGAGATGACTCACTTGGTGAGGTGGAATAACACTAAATAAGTGAAGAAAACTACTACCTACACCAAAACCCCCCTTCATCATAACTTAGGATGAGGTGGCATGTCAGAAATGAGAAATGGGTCCCGGCACAAAGCCTGATGAGGTACCCACGTACCGAAAATCTCAAAAAGTTGAGTAAGAGGAGAAAACCCAATGGGAAAAACTCCTCCCAAAAAGAGAGACAAGTCCACTCTCTAATCTAAAAAAGATGCCAAGGATAGGTCCCAACCATAGACGAGCCTGTACAGATACTTATGTATAACGAGGAAATCTCTTAGAAAGAAGAAGAAGAGAGAAGAAGAGGGAAATGAGAGGAATGCGAGAAGATGCCATAGATGAATCTAAACTCTATAGCTCTAGGAGGTCTCTCAGAAGAATGTCGATAATGAGATCCTCTGCCTCTGGATTGAAGAAGAGCCAGCCCCACCGAACTATGTGCCTACCCTTAGGAAAGACAAAAATGATGTCCTTGAAGTCTTCCCACTCCACGAAGGAAACTAAAGGAAACAACACAAAGAAATCTTAGTCTGGTCCATGAAAAAGTGTGACATAGGTCTAGCAAGTGAGAGCAAAGTAACCAAAGGTAATGTCACGAGTGCAGAAATTTAAGAGTGTGAAGAGTGAACACCCATGAGAAAGGATGTCTAAGTGATGTGAAGGTAACATAACCCCCATAATAGAAAAGGGATCCACACGTGAGTTCGATCAATGAAGGTCTGGAAAAGTGGAAGTGATAAGAGTCCCTAAAGGGGCACTCCCAACAACAAAGATAATGAAATCCTCTGAAATACATGTAGATGGATGATGAACTTATAGTACATCACAAGTGTAATCTACAAAAAGATGACCAAGGGCAGGAAAATACTTTTCCCAATGAGGGGGCTCAAAAAATATAAGAGCAATGTTAAATAGGTATGAGTAATCCAATGAAGGTAGAGGAGTGAAAGGGTCCTCACACACTAAAGGTGGAAAAGAGGTGGGGGTGATGAATGCATGAGGCCCGATGAGCAGACTCCTCGATATCTCATGAGATGGGAGGGTTGACAACACTCTTTGGAATAGTGAGAGGAGGAGAAGAGTCCTCTATCATACTCTTAATGTAGAAGGGTACATAATCCTCATCATCAAAAGTAGATCCAAGTGAGTCTATGTCAATGGGCTGTCATCACATGAAGAAGAAGAGGAGACCACTTAACTAGCAGCAACAACAATGGTAGTAGTATGTGAAGGGTCTCCATATAGGGACTAAAGAATGCTCCAGACATGGTGGGGAGGATCTAAGTCTGCCATGTGAAACTAGAGAGATCAAGAGACATGCATCCTCATGTGAGCAAAAACATGGTCGAAGTGTCAACGAAGTCCTCCGGATGACGATGATCATCGAGTACGGGAAATAGCCCAAGTAAGAAGCGTGAAAGACCCTCATGAGCGAAGTAACATTCGATGGAAGTACACCAAGATGAATAGTTCCCTTTCCCCGTGAGAAGTGGCAGAAGCTGTAAGGAAAACCTAGGATGCACAAGTCTTGAAAGAGCACTCTTCATGATGCAGAATCAAAAGTGCAAGGTGCATAAAAGTAAGATGTTAGAATCGGCGAGATAATGCATCTGCGTGTAAAAATCAAGAGTCCTAGTGAACCCCCTAGAATGTGGAACTTTATAAAGTAGGTTGTTTACAAAACTTACAATATCATCACATAATGGCATCAAATTTTAGGTAGGGTTTGTTTTTCTTGCAAGGGGGATTTAGCCTCCTGCTAACCCAGAACTCTCGCCTTGCATCTTCAACACATGTATGAAGGGCATACTTAACAAGAAAAAAGAATCCTTAAAATTATTACAATGCCATAAAATTAATGTTTTTAACCTTAAAACATTAAAAATAGATTGTTTTAACTTTAAAAAAATTGTAAAAGGAAGGCCCGGCTAAAGTGTCGACCCATGTGGTGGAAGATTTGATCTTGAGCTAAGGGTCTAGGCCACGTATAGGTTTTAAACTAGTGATATGCCATCTATATTCCACATGCACGGAGATCCTAATGCTGGAGGTGATTGAGTAATTGAGCCAAGTCCATGTGCAATGTCATGCATGAGGGTTGATAGGTCTACAATGCTGGAAACATGCTTTGTAACCGTCGAATGATGAGTGAACCATTTAGAATAATCTTGCAAGGTTAAAATCACTTTGAAGTAACTATTGATAAGGGTAATGGATGTGTTGTGGAGTGAGTTAGCCGTTACCACGTGACAAATTAATAGTCGGGTAGTGTTGAGCTGAGATGATGGGTGCATGGAGCTGACTTGTAGAGTCGGTCAAGAAACATTGCGGGGCTGAGATCTGCTTGAATCTTGAGACCCAATTAAACACGAGAAAAAGAAGGTGATAAGCCAAGCTAGTAAGCCAATGAAAAAATGTGATCGAAGCATGCAATGAAAAATGCAGATCGGTGGACTCTAGTGCAAAGAGTAACATAGATCAAAGTGTTAATAAAAATGCATAGTGGTTGAGGATTCATTCAAACAAAGCATGAGTCAGAGATCAAACATAAGATAATGCAACATGTTCAAACCGAGCCAAAATCCAAGGTCGATGTAGAAGTAGGGAATAATATGCAATGCGGGTTTCACAAAACTAAAGCAGATCTACCCCATCCAAGAACCACGGTAAACCGGTGGCAAGGTTGAATAAATGATGCAGGTCGGTGAAAAATGTGACTTGAGGATGAGTGAGAGAGGCATTGAGACATTGGTGAAGGTAAACAACCAAGCACGAGTCAATGGCGAGTCACAAATCCAAAGCGGTGATCAATGCAAAGTTGTGAAGGCAACGCGGGAACCATGCATGATTGTAGGTACAAAACATGAGTTGTAACTAATGCGAACAAGCCCGCTAAAGATCAACCACAAACAAAATGACCACACAAAAAAACCTTAACCCTGGAACTTTTTCCCGAAGTTGAATAGAGAAAACACCAAAAAAGTCTCTAAATATGCAAGTAAAAACATGCAAAAGTGAGAGCTTGCATAAGCAATTTACAGTGGACCAATGATCTTTGACCAATGTGATTCCGGTGGTCCCCTTAGCTCTTATACAATTTTGGAGGAATGAAAAATACCTTGAAGGAATACACGTCCCTCGAATAGTTTCAGTTCACCAAAGTGTAAGAGTTACAAGATTAAAGCAAGAAAGCTTTGTAAAGCAATGTGCATGCATATGAGAGCTCAAGATTTGAAAAATGGAGTAGAATGGAATTCCTTGGCTTGGATTATCATAGATCAAAGGAGGTGAGTGCAAATAGGGGAGTGAATGTGTAAATCCCATGTAAGATAATATTCCTCTATAATGGAGAAGAGGAGTTACTTTCCCAAATGGGAATGTAACTCCTATGACACTACTTACTGAGATATACAGATTACGTAAGAGAATCATCATAACTAAGATGACACCTAGATCAATGTCCACCTAAGTGAGGTTTCCAAAATTCTATAGGTCGGTGCAAAAGCGTGAGTTGAGGATGATTGAGAGAGAATGCTTGATATGTCGGTGAAGGTAAAAAACCAAGCACGAGTCAAAAATCCAAAGAGGTGATCAACACAAAGTTGTGAAGGAAATGCAAAAACCATGCATTATTGTAGGTAAAAAACATGACCCTGCACCTAATGTAAATGAGCCCATTGAATATCAACCATGAACAAAATGACCACATAAACAACACCTTAACCTTGGAACTTTTTCCCTGAATTCGAACACAACAAACACCACAAGAATCTCAAAATATGCAAGTAAAGCACATGCAAAAGTGAGAGCTTGCACAAGAAACTACATGGTGGAGCAACACTTTGGTGAGCAATGTGATTCGGTCCTCTAAACCACGATACCATGTTGGAGGAATGATGAAGACCTAGAAGGAATACACGTGCATTGAATATTTACACTTCACCAAGGTGTAGGAGTTGGGAGATTAAAGAAAGCAAGCTTTATAAAGCAATGTGCATGCATATGAGAGCTCAAGATTTGAAAAATGGAATAGAATGGAATGCTTGGCTTGGCTTGTCATAGATCAAAGGAGGTGAGTATAAATAAGGGATTGAATGTGTAACTCCCATGTATGAGAATATTCCTCCATAATGGAGAAGAGGAGTTACTTTCCCAAATGGAATGTAACACTTACACCTAGATCCATGACACACTTACACATATGACATAATCTATAAGAGAATCTGGCATAACTAAGATGACACCTAGATCCATGTCCACCTAATGGTGAGGTTGCCAAAATGTTGCGAGTCGGTGAAAAATGTGAGTTGAGGATGTGTGAGAGAGGCAGGCGAGGCGTCGGTGAAGGTAAACAACCAAGCACGAGTCAATGATGAGTAATAAATCCAAAGTGGTGATAAATGTAAAGTTGTGTAGGCAATGTGGGAACCATGCATGATTGTAGGTACAAAACATGAGCTACAACTAATCTAAACAAGATTACTAAAGATTAACCATGACAAAAATGACCATGCAAAAAACACCTTAACCCTGGAACTTTTTCCCTTAAGTCAAACATAGGAAACACCACAAAAATATAAAAATATGCAAGTAAAGCACATGTAAAAGTGAGAGCTTGCATAAGCAACTACACGACGGAGAAATGATGGTGAGCCATGTGATTTTTTTCCCCTCAACTCTGATACCATGTCAGAGGAATGACGAAGACCTGGAAGGAATACATGTGCATCAAATAGTTGCACTTCACCAAACTGTAGGAGTTGCTCGATTAAATAAAGCAAGATTTGTAAAGCAATGTGCATGCATATGAGAGCTCAAGATTCGAAAAATGGAGTAGAATGGAATGTTTGGCTTGGCTTATCATAGATCAAAGGAGGTGAGTACAAATAGGGGAGTGAATGTGTAACTCCCATGTAAGAGAATATTCCTCCATAATGGAGAAGAGGAGTTACTTTCCCAAATGGGAATGTAACTCCTATGACACACTTACACATATGACAGATTCTATAAGAGAATCTATCATAACTAAGATGACACCTAGATCCATGTCCACCTAAGTGAGATGACTCACCCGATGAGGTGGAATAACACTAAATAAGTGAAGAAAAATACCACCTACACCAACACCCCCTTCATCATAACTTAGGATGAGGCGGCAAGTTAGAAATGAGAAATGGGTCCCGACACAAATCTTGATGAGGTACCCACGTACAAGAAACTCTCAAAAAGTGGAGTAAAAGGAGAAAACCTAGTGGGAAAAACTCCCCCAAAAAGAGAGACAAGTCCACTCTCTAATCTAAGAAAGATGCCAAGGATGGGTCCCAGCCATAGACGAGCCTATAAAGGTACCCATGTACAAATATGCAATCTCGAGAAAGAATAAGAAGAGAGAAGAAGAGGGAGATGAGAGGAATGTAGAAGATGTCATGGAGAAATCTGAACTCTGCAGCTCTAGGAGGTCTCCCAGAATAATGTCAATGACGAGATCCTCTACCTCGGGTGAAGAAGAGTCACTCGCATCTAGCGTGTACCTACCCTTAGGAAAGATATAAATGACATTCGGAATTGTGCCCACTCCGTAAAGGAAACTAAAGGAAGCAACGCAAAGAACTCTTAGTTTGGTCCATGAAAGTGTAACATATGTCTTTTAAGTGAGTGAAAATGAATTGAAGGTAATGTCATGAGTGGAGAATTGTTAGAGTGTGAAGAGTGAACAACCGTAGAAAGGATTTCCAAGTGATGTGAAGGTAACAGAACCCCCACAATAGAAAAGGGATCCACAAGAAAGGGTGGATCAATGAAGGTCTCTCGAAAAGTGGAAGTGGTAAGATTCCCTAAAGGGGCACTCCCAACAACAAAGATAATGAAATCCTCACGAAATACTTGTAGATGGATGAGGAATATATAGTACATCACAAGTGTAATCTATGAAAAGATGACCAAGGTAAGGTAGATACTTGTCGTAATGAAGGGGATCAAAAAATAGAAGATCGATGTCAGATAGGTATGAGTCATCCAATAAAGGTAGAGGAGTTAAAGGGGCCTCACACACGGTAAAGGAGGAAAAGAGGTGGGTGTGATGACTGTATGAGGCCTAGTAGGAGACTACTCAATATCTGATGAGATGGGAGGGGTGACAACACTCTTGTGAATAGTGAGATAAGGAGGAGGAGAGTCCTTTGTAGTACTCTCAACATCGGAATTGGGTACACAATCCTCATCATCGAAGTAGAGCTAAGTGAGTGCGTGTCAATGGAATTGTCATCACACGAAGAAGAAGAAGAGACTACTGAATTAGCGGTATCAACAATGGCGAGAAATATGTGAAGGGTCTCCTTAGACGGAATTAGTAGTATCAAGAATGCTTTAGACACATTGGGAGGATCGAGTCTACCACGTGAAACAAGAGAGATCAAGAGACATACATCCTTTTGTGACCAAAAACATGGTCACAAGTATCAAGGAAGTCCTCTAGATGATGATGGTCAGTGGATGTAGGAACTGGCCCAAGTAAGAAGGGTGAAAGACCCTCGTGAGTGAAGTAACATTCCATGGAAGCACGCCAAGATGAATAGTTCCATTTCCCCATGAGAAGTGGTGGAGGATGTAAGGAAAAATAGGATGTGAAAGTATGGAAAGAGCACTCTCCATGATGTGGAATCAAAAGTGCAAGGTGCATTAAAGCAAGACGTTGGACTCGGCCGATAATGCATCTGCATGTAAAACCCTAAGAGTACTAGTGAACGCCCCCAGAATGTGGTAGTTTATAAAGTAGTACATTTACAAAACTAAAAATCTCATCACGTAATGTGTAAAAAATAATGCAACTTTGACTAAAGAAGCACTAAAAATCGAGCAATGAGTCAAAAGTAATAGCAAGAAAACAATTCCTGTAACTGATGGAAAATGCCAATAAGCTTTCCAAACTGATTAAAAAAGTGCCTGAAATGGGTACAAAGGGTTTCGTGTGGGTAGTCATTGGAAATGGCATAAAATTTTAGGTAGGTTTTGTTTTGCTTGGAAAGGGGGAATCATCCTCCTTCCAACCTCGGACCTCGCCCTTTGTATTTAACACACGTAGGAAGAGCATACTTTACAAGCAAAAAGAAGCCTTAAAATTATTACAATTCCATAAAATGAATGTTTTTAACGTTAAAACATTAAAAAGAGATTTCTTTAACCTTCAAACAATTCTAATAGGAAGGCCCAACTAAGGTGTCAAGCCATGTGGTGGAAGACTTGATGCCGATCCGAGTGCTGGGGGCCACTTGTAGGTTGCAAACTAGTGACGTGACATGTAGATCCAACATGCCTAGAGATCATAACGCTGGAGGCAATTGAGCAACTTAGCCAAGTCCACGTGTAATGTCATGCACAAGGGTGGGTAGGTCTGCGAGTTGGAAAAATGCTTTGTAACCTTCGAACGATGAGTGAACCATTTAGAACAATCTTGCAAGTTTGTAACCACTAGAGTAACCGTAGAGTAGGGTAACAGACATGATGTGGAGTGAGCTAGCCGTTACCACGTGCCAAATGAATAGTCAGGAAGTGTTGACCAAAATGTTGGGTGCATAGATCCGAGTTGCGAGTCAATTGAGAAACATTGCAAGGCTGAGATCACACTGAATCTGGAGACCCAATGTAGGAATTGATGCACAGTTAAACATGAGCACAAGAAGCCGATAGCCAAGCCAGTGAACCAATGCAAAAATGTGACCAAAGCATGCAATGAAAAATGTAGATCGGTGGACTCAGTGCCAAGAGTAACACAGATTAGAGTGTTAATACAAATGCACAGTGGCTGAGGATTTGTTCAAACAAAGCACGAGTCGAGAGATCAAACACAAGACAATGCAACACGTTCAAACCAAGCCAAAATCCAAGGTTGATGTAGAAGCATGGAATAATAAGTAATGCAAGGTTTCACAATGCTAAATAGATCTACCCGAGCCAAGAATGAGGGTAAACTAGTGGCGAGGTTACCAAAATGTTGTAGGTCAATGCAAAACATGAGTTGAGGATGAATGAGAGAGGCAATGAGACGTCGGTGAAGGTAAACAACCAAGCACAAGTCAATTTTGAGTCACAAATCCAAAGTGGTGATCAATGCAAAATTGTGAAGGTAATGCGGGAACCATACATGATTGTAGGTACAAAACACGAGCTACAAATAATGTAAATGAGCCTTAAGATTAACCATGGAAAAAATGACCACGCAAAAAAACACCTTCACCCTGGAAGTTTTCCCTGAAGTTGAACATAGCAAACACCACATGAATCTCAAAATATGCAAGTAAAGTACATGCAAAAGAGAGAGCTTGCACAATCATCAACTACATGGTGGAGCAACGATGGTGAGCAACATGATTCCGATCCCCTTAGCTCGATACCATGTCGGAGGAATGATGAATACGGATCGAATACACATGCATCAAATAGTTGCACTTCACCAAAGTTTAGGAGTTTTGAGATTAAAGCAAGAAAGAAAGCTTTGTAAAGTAATGTGCATGCATGTAAGAGCTCAAGATTCTAAAATGGACTAGAATGGAATGCTTGTCTTGGCTTGTCATAGATCAAAGGAGGTGAGTACAAATAGGGGAGTGAATGTGTAACTCCCATGTAAGAGAATATTCCTCCATAATGGAGAAGAGGATTTACTTTCCCAAATAGGAATGTAACTCCTATGACACACTTGCATATATGACAGATTCTGTAAGAGGATTTGTCATAAGTAAGATGACACCTAGATCCATGTCCACCTAAGTGAGATGACTCACCCATTGAGGTGGAATAACACTAAATAAGTGAAGAAAAATACCACCTACACCAACAGTAATTATAGAAGTTTAAAAGGGTCATGGATAAGCCACCACCCTCCATAATATGTGGTGTTTATTAATTACAATTATTTTACAACATGTTTATATATATATATATATATTAGTACGTGGATAAATCCTTTTCAACTTTTTTAAAGGATCGGAAGATAAGTTTTGTAAAGGTTCTTATGTCATAGACCTAAGTGTGTTGATTTCTAGTCAAGGATTGTAATGTTGAATACACACACACACACATACACATATACATACATAATGTGTGTGTGTGTGTGTGTGTGTCTGTATACGTATATATGTATATATATGTACATGAGTATCCTACTACAATTCATGCTGAATTTTATAGTAATATTCCAAGGAATGTAATATTTATAATGGTGACCATATAATTATGAATTATAAACACTTATATGTATGTTATTAGATTATAGGAATACCCAAACGTAAATTTAGGTATTTTTCTTTCCCAAATTTCTTTATTTATAATTTTTACAAATTTTTAATAGGAACTAAAAGTAATTTAATGATTTTTAAGTAAATGTCTCACTATGATAGTTAATTAAAAAAATTGTCCATTTAATACTAACTTCAAAATGAAGAAACCCCTATTCTCTTTAAAATCAATAACCAAAATAGTTTAAGAAAGGAGAAACAATAATCTAAGATTTATCCTTAGAACACCATTTAAAAACTGATATTTGATTTGAGATATGAATACAAAACTATCTATATATAACCCAACCTACTTATAAACTAGGAAAATAGTTATTTTTATTCTAACTTGAGTTCATGTCTTAAACTAAGATACCATATAATGAGATTTCTCAAGCTTGGTAACTACATTATGATCATCCAATTTTAAATCCAAAATATATTGGAAGAATTTTCTCATACAAGATTTAAAAACTTATCAACCTAAGGTAATTTTGTCATTTATAACCACACACAATGTTACTTTTATAACACAATGAACTACTTCCTTCTCTTACACTACTTTATAAAGATATTGCACTTAGTTTTCAAAGGATACTAATGGTTGATTTTCTTCACACAAGGATTCAAATTAATAAGCTTGTATAGTTCCATAGTCTTAAGATAATCCCATACTTTCCTTCATATGACAGCCCAAAAAAGAGAGATCTAAAATAACACCGATTAAAACCTTCTTCATTTAATAAGGAAATATATTTAAATATTCTTCAATCCTTTTTTCATACAAGAACATTAAATCTATAAAATTACCTTCGTAACTACCACACAAGATTTATAAAAATGATTTCAATTTAGAAAATGAAATCCTTCATTTATATGGAAAATCAAGTTTACAAATTGATCCAAGTTACAAAAATACATTTTTGTTCCCATACTCACTAAACAAGTTTGGGAAATGTGCTCTCATACCTTTTCAAAAAGAAATAAAAATAAGTAGGACCCTCTCCTTCTTGAAAATTCAATATGATTTAGTAAATTTTAAAATTCAATTGGAAAAGCCTCCACAAAAAGAACAACATTCCAAACTACTAATTTTTTTCTTATATTCTACAAGAAATTATCAATCCTTACTAAGCCCAAGAACCATGATTCACAATAGAAACAATTGTATGCAACACATTAGAGGTGGATTTTTTCTCCACTAAACCAATTGGCATCATTACATGTCATATCCATAATTTTAGGACATGCTAACCTCCCTTTAATCCATAGGAGAAAGATGTTGCATACTTATAGATACACAAAGTAAGGATAAGAAAGAAAAGGTAGCACACACCCACCCACCCACACACACACACACAACTCCATAACCAACAAATAAAAATAAAAATTCCTATTACAACCATTTTGAAACTAAAAGTAGTCATGTCTTGTTAAGAAAACATCATATTCCAAAATTTGTTATATCATCCAAATCTGAAATTATCTAATCCTCCTCCTTTCCAATTTTTTTCAAACCTTGGAACATTTCCTTGGAAATGAATGAAAATTAGTTTTAATCCATATGAAATCTCATCTCCCTCATCAACCATATGAGGGGAGGAAAAATAAATACAAATCCCATCATGGCTTTCCCATCAAGCCATGTGGGTGCAAGAGGGGTTTCCTCCCTCTTCCCCAACACTCCCAAAATCCATCTCAAGTGAGATGGATGGAAAAACAAAGGAAGACAAGATTAACATTCATCACCCAAAATAATAAGCATAATTTCTAAGACTAACATACATATCATTTCATAATGTCCTACACAATCATAAAAAAAAAACAAAAAAGTGAGATACCTACCTCTCTAACCAAGAAAGCCAATTTCAAAGTGTAATCCAAGATCTCTAATCTTCTAGATCCTTTAATCTCTCCCAAAAACCCTCAAACGTAAAATGAGGTAAAATTCCTTACCCCCTCTAAAGTGGAGGAATAAGAATAAACATCTAAATTATTCTAACAATGAGAATCGACATATGTCACACATATCCTTATCAAAACAAGGCACTTCACATGTCCCCATCACACGTAAGACAAAATACTTCTTGGAAAAATATCCCACAAAATAAAAATTTAATAAAACAAAATTCCCTCCAAATTTCAAAATAGATCTTGCAATAAGTTTGATAGTTTTAATGTGGATAAGAGATGCTAAAATTGGAAGGAAAGGAATATTGGAACATTGGAAAAGGTCCCCCTACCCATAGGTAGGATCTAAGGGGTCCACTATAGTGTAAATAAGACCCCTAAAAAGTAAAGTACCTCTTAAAAATTGCACTTTTAGACTAAATTCCGGTTTAGGAAAAGTGGAACACTTAGA
Organism: Taxus wallichiana var. yunnanensis; assembly: GCA_018340775.1. NCBI lineage: Eukaryota > Viridiplantae > Streptophyta > Pinopsida > Cupressales > Taxaceae > Taxus > Taxus wallichiana. The sequence continues at coordinate 85,709,561 of CM031242.1, read as the reverse complement.
GAGGTGGTGGGGTCCGCCAAACACATGCTTACATGGTCCCACACCTCCTTAAAAATTATTAAATAATTAAAGCACCACAAATACATTTAGGGATCATTAGGATCTATTATCACAATAAAGTAGCACCCGAGATTTGGAGATACATATCTCTACTTTATGCTAACATTGGGTTAACTATCGAGTTGTGGGACTTGCGGGTTTGAGATAACCCTCAAGAGAAAACTAGTTCTCTCTCCTAAAATTCCTACCACAATCTAATCCTAATGAAAGGAAAATTATCTAATCCTATCCTAATATTCCAAGGGACCAGGGAGAGAGAGTGCATGAAAATAAACCTACACTAAAAGCGGTGATACACCAGAAAAGGAGGTGAGAGACAATCTAGTGAGGGAGAAAGAGAAATAAATGAAGAACGGAAAGGCCAAACATAAGTGACACATATCCAAGCTTAATTTACAATATATTCTCACATGAAACACACCATAATGAACTTTCGAGGAGAAATACATGCATGAAAAAATGCAATAATCAAAAGAGAGGCAATGTTGCATCTAAAACAAGAAAAGATAGAAAAATGTGTCACAAAACAAGCTTTATTGCAATAAAAGTATGCAAAGACCATTATAGTTGCAAAGGAAGGCACAAGAACACATTGCCAAGCCCAAAATGGAGGTTCAACAGTTCATAGCTGCTTTGGAACAAATTTTACAGAGTTCCATTGTAGTTTTTAATGTCCTTCATCATCCTTTCAAAAATGAAAGATTTCACAATTTATAGCTCAAATGAAAGAGAAGGAAGAAAGAGTGTAGTCAGTTTCTATACCCTCTAACAATTATTGACAATCCCATGTGTGCCGACCTTTCACCTAGCAAGTATTGGGTGCTCAACCGAGGCACGCGAGTGCTAATTCCCTCCTTTATGTGATTTGTTTGAGAATGTATTATTTATGATAGAAACTTAAGTGAACTTATTGGAAAGGGACCACACATTCATCTTAGAGCTCAGAATGACTTCTAGACCAATGTGTTCATTCACATAAGGAAAGCATTATAGAACATAGATCTGAATCATAATAGAAAATAAATGCATAGGGGTTTACACCCACTCATACGAAATATATATATAACCATGTAATAGAACTGGAACCACACATATATTCATATTAAGCATGTCAATAACCACATTACAATAGCCCAAGAAATCATGATTCATACGATAATGTAGATCAATGTCATGTAATCAGAAAAAACTTAGGCCCTTTATAGTATAAAGAAAAATGTTCAAACCCATCCCCTTAGTACAACATTCCCTTATAGATCCTCTAAACTCAACCTATGGGGCTTTCCCAGTATTCTTGCATGGCTTCACCTCTTTCTCCTTCTCCTGCTTCTTCTCTAGCGGGTGCTTGTATTTATATCCTTTCTCAACATCTTGAAGCCTTCACATGAGTCAAAGATCCATTACGAAGTTTCCAAGGTGGTCCTCCATGGGAGAATGCTTCTTCAAGCTCGAGCTCTCCACTCTTTGTTATAATGGCCTTCTAGAATCTTCCATTGTAAGGTATATTCCTTCCTAGGCCACCCTTTTTCTAGGATGACACCTTATCCACTCTACATGCATTGTCGGGTCATGTTTTTCTCATGTTCTAGATGGTATGCCAAAAATGCTAAGTCCCAAAACCTTTTCTTTTCCTTGCACATGCACCGCTTGTTCTACTAAACCCTCCTAGAACCCTTCCTTGCACACCATCTCTGTGTGTGCCCTTCTTCAATTAGGCCTTGCATGCCCACGCACCTTCTTATAATTATCCAGTATTTTAGGGGCACAAAATCACCCCACACTATGCCTATTCTCCGACCTTAGAAAGACCTTTTCAAAGAATAAAGAATGACTATCCTATAATCGTTCGGAGAAATAATACGAGAATGAACAATTTTGGGGAAGAATGAAAGAATGGGGAACTATGATTATCTCTGTAAGAGGAGAGAGAAATATTTCGTTAAGTCTTCTTCTAACTTATCCCAAGTATTGACCTTGTTTTGTGCCTATTGACATAGGTCAGCGACCAAGGTGCTCAACTCTTTTAAGCTTAGCCCTTCTCCTTGGGTATTCATTATTTCCACAATCCCCTCTAATTGTTTTCCCGAATCCTTGAGCGCATCCATTCTTCGAGTGATCTGGGGATACAACTCTTTCAAATAGTTTTTAATTGAGCCCCCTCAATGTCTCAATAGCCTCTGATTTCTTCTCAACCTTGGCTATAATTTTGTCTCTTTCATCCCTATTCCACTTTTTTTTTCTTGAAACTCCTTGATATCCGCTTCATGGGTGGCAACCAGAATGCTCACCACTCTATCTCTATCGGTGCAGTTGTCATAGGTGACCTCAGTAACTTGGGAGGTGAATTTCACATCCGTGAGGACTTTCTTGTACTAATCCACAATGGCCAAAACTTTCATCTTATCCTCATTTTTATGCACGTCAATTCCTCCTCTGCAAACTCCAAGGTCGGTGGTTGTCTTTCCATTGTGAGAATGCAAGTTAAATCTTATAGGCATTGCAGATTGATTCATATTTCGCGCGCGGGTGGTGTCAAGTCTATATGCTTCAATATAATGGTGCTCCTAATCATCTCCACCTTCTTGGAGACTTCTTATACCCTTTCCTTGCCTTCTCTTCCTTTAATTAAGGCCTTAGCTAAGCAACCGACTAGTTCCTCATGTTTTAACTCCTTATTTCTTTTCTCAGGCTCCTCTTCCTTCTTCTCTAGCTCTACCTCTTGAAACTTCACTCTGTCACTCCTCTCAAAGAATCTGGCCTCTACTTAAACCAAAAATTTATTCAACACATTGCAGTTATGTTCGTCGGATAGCTGTTGAGTGTTTACCAAGGGGTTGTCACCTTTTTCACTCTGGTACCATCATTATTGCCCCTGGCTCACTTCGAATTCTGGTTCATCGATGTGGGACTCAAATTCCCAAGAAATAATTTTCCTTTTCTAAAAGTATGCACAGTCCTCTTCAAATGATGACATAGATAGTATTTTCTCTATTGGAATGGTGCTTTGAAAGCGCACACACAACACCTTGTTTAGGTCATTTATATAGCCCATTCTCTAAACCTGTGATGCTTCTGCACTTTTTCTCCTTGTGTACGTGGCCTTAGGAAAGCTCATAACCAAACTGGGATCCCCTCCCATGCTACCATATTCTTTTCCTATGTTTTCCTTCTTTGCTTCCTTCATTACTAGGTCTGCACAAGCATGTTCCATCTCTTTCTCCACTAAGTCTTTAATGATTTTGGCTACTTCCTTCTCTGTGACCTTGTTTATCTATTCCTTAGTGATGCTTGGGGTCTTTTTTTATTTTGTGAATTCCTCACTTAGCCCTTTTTCCTAAGTATATTATTCTTCCTTGTTATTCTCCCTCTTGGCAAAGATGTATTCATTTTATTCTTTCTCTCCTTCCTCCTCCGAGTCATGAACCTCATAGAAAGGATGGTCCTCACCTCCTGTTTCATCTTCATCATCATCATATATCTTGCCTCTATAGGCCTCCAAGATCTATATATCCTATAAATCATTTTCTTCTAGCACCTTTTGCTTATTCTTTACAGGATATTCTACTTCCTTTTCCTCCTCCTCTGGTGACCTCTCCGAGTGATGAGTTCCTCGATGCTTCCTCCTCTGGAGTCTTTGCTTCCACTAGGGAATTCTTTCTTCGTGTATACGTGTTGGGCTTAGCACTTTTCCCCAGCACGTTTAACACTTGTGTAGCCTAAACACTTGGTGCTTTCCACACCTCTTCCCTTTCCCTCTTCTTTGGTGTGGGCCTCTTTCTACCTATGGGGTCCTCAGGGATGGATACATCATTTTCCAAGTATGCACATTTTTCAAAATTTGGCTAGATGCGAAGGTATATCCTTGGTGCATCCCTTCCAGGTGATAGTCAAAGTCTTTGGTTTCATCATCTGTATCTCATGGGAAACATATCTTTCCACGTAGGTGTGATTTTTGGGATAAACTAGCTTCCTGCAGAATTACCTGTGGTATTGATCCACCTTGCTAAGGTCAAACCTTAGTCTCTTTGTCTCTTTGAATCTATTCACCCCCACTTGGAAGTATAACACGGTGAAGGATAAAGGAATCTTGCACCATGGGCTCATTATTTCATCTTTCAACCTAAATCTGCCAATGTGAAAGTGTTGATATATTGCAAATTCCACTTCTCCTTGTACGAGCATGGGTAACTACTGTAGAATTCTCCGTTCTTCCCCAAATGCGTCCCTCATGCACTTATACCATTTTTCTAGATGCGCCTTGTGAGTGGTTGTCATGGTCTCACAATTATATTTTGTGAACCACTTCGTGGGTGAGGAATCCTCTTCTAGGTACTCCTAAACAAAACTTTACGCCCCATCAGGCACTCGATCTCTCGAGATGATAATTTTGAGGAGGATGTTTCCAAATAGTATCGTCTCACCTTCTTACACGTTCTTGATGATTTCATCTACGATGAAAGTAGAAAAGTTTTCAATGGTCACCTCAAATATTTTCTGGCACACATTCATCCATGCCTTGTTTACTTGAGTCCATCTCTCTTGGTCATTGAGCTTGGTTACCAAGTGTGCAGCCATCCTCATCACAGGGTCTGGGATATCTGAAATGTCAATGTAACATGATCCTTTCTTATAGTCATATGCGAAACTATTTATTTGATGGCCTCCTTGTTTCTTAGGTCATCATCAATGCTATCACCTTCATAGATAAGGCCCTGTGAAGTTGGAAATTAGCTAGGGATTTATGTGCATCTTGTGCTCTATGAAGTAAAAATTCTCTTCTTGTACTGCACCATTAGCCTTTGATAGAGGCACTCATTTTTATGAAGTAGGGTAACTCGTAAAGTTGTAGTAACCTTTCCTTCTCTAATTTAACCTTTACTTTGTCATTGTATATAGGCATGCCCTTTGGTGTCCTCTTGTTTGTTGGGCAAACCAACTCCAAAGCCATTTCCTTCTCTGTTGTAGTTGTGAGATGGTTATAATCACTCACCATCATCTTCCTTTGGTGTGATTCCCATTCTTTTCCTAGCAACACCCCATCTTGGTACTTCATCTCTCGCATACCACTTTGTTCATTTTTCTTGCGGCGACATCCATTTGCTTCTCGTTTCCCTTGCCCTTCTACTTTTTAGGTGAGGTGGTTGCTTTCTTTGGTGTCATCCTTCTGGTTAGGTTAACACCTCAACCATCTTCTCCTTTCTATGTTCTACCACTCTATCCAACCTTAATGCTCAACCTTGTGAAGAAATCCCTCCTTACACCATGCCCTAGCCGCCAAACCCTAACTAAAACAATTCTTCCACAGACGGTGCCTCTCAACAACTTTTTTAACTTCCTCTACGCCCAGTGTAATCCTTTCCTACTGGTTTGTAGATATGATCTAGTCACATCCTTTCATATTTCTTCAAATTTTCTTCGCATGCAGATCACTTTTGGATGCCTTAGTTTGCGAGAGATAATTTCTCTTTGTAAAATGCAAGGTAAATAATGAAGTTCTCATCTTCTTATTTATAGTTTTTCCCTCTTTCTGGCATTAGATGCTATTTTACCTACCACTTTACTTGGTATTAAATGTGAATTTTTCCACTACACCGACCTTACGTGCCCAACCTTTCTTAAAAAAATTCTACAACCTTACGGCATGTAAATAATCCATCCGACACAAGACTCTTACATGTGCGTTAACAATGCCGATGGCACTTCCGCCATCCACCTAATTTTTGATCTCACCTGCCTTTTGTTGTTCCTGCACTTTTCTTTGTACAAGGTTTCTCTAAGGATTTCTTGACACCAACCCTTCACATCCATCTCTTCTCTACATGCCTATTAACCTTATGTGCCTTTAGTCCTTTAACCAGACCATTCACCACAACTTTTATTGCCAACACACACTTGTATTACAGGCCCATACTTTGCATCACTCCACCCCACCCTAAAATAGATACATGGTCCTCTGTTCATTCACAACCTTCAAAAGTAATGTCATTCTTGCGATACACACAATGCTAAACAAAACAACAAAAGGAATGAACAACGAGAAAGGGAAACACAAGAAAAGAAAATGCACTAAAGTAAATTCTATTCTAACTCACAACACTACCTTATTACAAACACCAAGAAGACTTATTTATAGTAGGGCTTCAGCCTACTTCCATTGAAGTGTCCTGGTAATCTCATCCCATCCAGTACTTGAATCGAGCTGACATGTGCATGAATCAAAGATGTATGAGATGATGTAAGGGCCCAACCAATAAAATTTTAGCTTCGCTAGATGGCGCAAAAACATGGAATCATATAGCAAAACCATCTACCCAACCTCAAAATTCTTGTTCTTGATGTTATGATCATGCCATGCCTTTTGTTTTGCTTTTTCAATTTTCTAGTTCTACCGCTTTCGGTGATCATCTTTCATCCAATTACATTAGTTTGTGACTCCTTTCTTCCAGCACTTTCTCATCTACTAATCCTCTTACGTGCACTATATGCAGCGAAGGTAACATGAATTTAACTGGTAGGAAAACCTCCATGCTAAACACCAATTGAAATAGTGTGGAATTATTTAACCTCTTGTAGGTTTTCCTATATGCCCAAAGAACGGATGATACTTTGTCATCCTAATCTTGTCTACCAACATCACATATCTTAGTTAACATGTGACTAAGTATTTTATTAAATGCCTCAGTAGTTCCATTTTCTTAAGGGTGATAGGGGGTAGTCTTGTGATGGGCCACCATAAATTCTAATAAAATAATCCCGACCATCTCATTGAGAAAGTGCGTACATCTATCGGTTGTCAAACTCAATGGGTATACCCACTAATTACATTTTACCATAAAAAATCTAGCAGTTTAGTGCTGCTATAAAATCCCTTATAGGTGTTGCCTCCGCCCCACCATGTCAAATAATGAGTACAAGTGATGATATACTATGAACCAGTCCTTCACGCCATGGCGAGATTTCTCCTACAAATTTGATAGACCATTTTTCAAATGGTTACGCATTGGCTATTGGTCATAAGGGAATTTCATCCCTCTTTCCAGGTTTTTCAAGGCACTAGCAATGGTCACAAGCCTTACAAAAATCAATACAATCTTGGTAAATGGTGTCCCACCAAAGCCCTGTGAGTAGGATCTTCTCGCATGGTTGCATTTCCCACATAGTGTCCTCCTGTGATCCCACTATGCGATTCCTCCATAATTGTAATTCACTCATGTTCTAGCACGCATCAGCGAAGAACCTCATCACAACCCAATTTATATATATCTCTACTAATCAGCATGTAATGTGTAAGGCATATGGCCAATTTTTTCCTCTCTAAGGCCTTCATTCTATCTAAAGCACCACACTTGTCTTAATGAATACTATAATTTCCTTCAAATCGAGGGTGCACGCCACAAGCTAAACAATTGTGTGGTGGCATAGTCTCCTTAATGCTCTACGTTTCCTCCCGAGTTAATCCTAGATAGATGATCGGGTCTAGAATTACTCTTTCTTGGCTGCACAACCACGATAAACTTGAATTCTTGAAATAGCATGACCCACCAACATATGTGCCCTTAAAGAACATGCTTATTGAATAAGTATTTTAATTCCATGTTGTCCATGTAGAATATAAAGGGAGTTTCCTATAGATACTACCTAAAATTATGCAGTACATAGATCATGGATAATTCTTTACACTTAGTAGTTTTGTAAGTTTTCTCTACTGGTGTTAACTTTTACTAGCAAAACACAAGGGATGATCAACAATCCCTTCACTAGGTTGTGTCAGTATTGCTCCAATGGCTATGACTGAGGCATCAACATGAGCATGGAAAGAATTATCCCAAGAAGGGAATCATATGATGTGTGCGGTGACAAGATTATCCTTTAAAGTATTAAATGCCTTCTCTGTACCTCTCCCTAAAGGAAGGTACTCTTATGTTTAAGAATATCTTCTAAGGGCATGGATATCTTGACATATCCCTTGATGAACTTTCTATAATACCCTATATGCCTAAGGAACCCCCACACTACGCTTTGACTAGTAGGTTCCCCAACCCCATAATGATATAAACTTTGGAGGGATCTACTACTAATCCCTCCCTACATATGATGTGCTCCAATAATGTTCCAAATAGGGTAGAAAAGACACATTTCTTGATTTTGAGGGATATTTTCAACTGCCGACATCTCTCAAACATTAATCTTAAGTTATCATAGTGGTCCTTCACTAGGCCATACAACTGTCCAATCATCCGAGATAGACTTGAATAAATTTTTGGATAAAGTATTGAATTGCTTGTACTATAATGCACAATAACATAGCATGCACATTCTTCAACCTAAAGGGCATGACCGTATAGGAAAAACTTCCCCACTCAGTGGAAAAAAAATTTATTCTCCTGGTCCTCCTTTCTTATCTGAACCTGATGGTAGCCTGAAAATCCATCTTCAAAGGAGTAGACTTCGCGTCTGGCCACACCTTCCAAAATTTCTTTAGTGAAGGAGGTTGGAAAAGGATCAATGACATAAAGCGCATTCAAATCCCTATAGTATACACAAATCCTTATCCTCCCATCCTTTTTATACTAATGACCATTGGACTTACCGACTTTGATTCTTTAACAACTTCAATGATATCGATGCTATTAGATTATCTATTTCTTCCTTGAAATTCATGTGTAGGTTATGATTCATTCAAGTATGGCCTCTTCCAAATGGGCGTGCACCCTCCTTCAACTTGATCCTTATTTCCCTCAATGAATAGTGAACACCTTTGAGCTCATGATACCCATGAGGGAATAAATCCTGGAACTCACGTAATGAGATCAATGATTGTAGAGACCTCCTTCTCCGACCAATAGTCCCCGATGATGGCCTCCTTAGGTTCCTCTTCTATACCAATGTTAACCCCTTTGTCTTGAATGGCTAATGGTATGCGCACACCCATTCATCATCATCATCTATTACTTCACACATCCCTATAGAATAGTTAACATATAAGATTTCCACTTCCTCCCCATCGATTATATACACCATATTTCCTTTTTCTTTTACCATGCATGCATTCTCAAGTTATATCTACTCTAATTGTTCTTCTTCAAAGATCACCTCAAAACCAAGTTCTCCTAGCAACTCTTGTACTCTATCCTCCGCCATAACACTATCCCCTATTATAAGGTGCTTAACAAACCTGTAAAGCTTTATCTAATGATGGATTTGAACTCGATATTTGAATGGTTGGGTGATATTAGCTGTTAATTCTTGCTAGTTACCAACCTCATGGCGTGTTTCGAATGGATATACCATGCATGTGCACAACCTTGTATGGTGGATACAACTCATGTACCTATAATGATGGAAACAAGGCTTATATGCCTCCTACGTAGGCCTTCTCACATGCTTATATATGAAATGAGGAGGATCCTTTACCATGATAGTCTTAATTGACCGTAGGTGCATTACTCTTTAAAAATATTATAGAGAATGTGATTCTTGCCTCATGCCACTCTAGAAAGGTCTCTTGATGTGTAGCCCACCAACACATTACAGTCCCAAGTAGGATATAGCTGAGCATCCTTCTTCTCTCGCCCTCATTTTCCACTTTGAGCTTCCATGTATTTGTAAGAAAACTTGGTGGTATGCCTCTCTAGAGTAACTTGGTAACTTCTTTCCTCCTAGGTTCCTGAGTGAGTGTGCCTTGGTCACTTTTGTTATGGAACCCTCGGTTTTCATGTAATTAACTCATAGGTCATGTGTGCCCAATTGTCACATGCCATGTTTGTGGTATCACTTATAGATTGGGCATCCTCAAATTGGATAACTCTTTCTGTAGGGTGAATTATCTCTGGGTCTCTAATGGAGTGCACATAAATTATATCAAGGACCTCTTCTCCCAAAGGTTTTGTGTAGGGTGCCTACTTCCCATCCATCGAGGGATGATGACCCATTCTTCCTTTTTTCAAACTGATATATCCTTTTTTGAACCTTAGGTCAACGTTGTTCTTATAACACCATGGGCACCCAAGAAATGCTAGAAAATTGTCTACCTTAGTGATCACCAAGACTTCAAAGTCTCCAATAAACTTGGCCCCCTGAATGGTAATCACTTCATCCTTTAATAACCTAATGGGCCTTTGTGTTAGTTTTTTTTTCCATACACAACACATTTGAAAATGGCTGCAATGCAGGCCTTCTCATTTGATGTCAGGCATCCAATGTAAGAACATTGACTTCTACTCCTGTGGCAATCAATATGTTTCTTAGAATCCAACCATCCACAACTGCATTCAGTGTGATTTCTTTTTCATAATCAAGGCTATGGGAAGGGAGGTTTTCATGCAAATCCTTCCTTTTGAGGTCCATTGCGGCATTTGGAATATTTTCTCATAGCCATTCTCCTAGCAAGGGAATAATATTCTCTTTCCTTAACATTTTACATACTTCCCTGACCTCATCTAGGTCCTTCTATGGAGCCTCGACATTCCTTCTTTGCTCCCGATATCTAGATTTGCTCTTTCGGACACTGGATTTCTCCTGTAAACTCGAATGACATCCATTGTTTCTTGGTACACTTCCTTCGGTGGGTAGGGTCCAGATACTTCCCATGCACTACTTCCTCTCTTGAGACTAGAGTCTTTTTCCTTGGTACTTATTTGGCATGTATAGCTTCTACTCGTGTTGTCACCAGAATAGGTTCTAACCTAGACTCACGTGCCACTCTAGGCATCCACTAAGTGTCAGCCTTATTTATACTTACCATCGCAATGCCCTTGTCTTTTTGGTGTTGTTGGCTCATGTGCTCAAAACCTCGGGACACTCCTTAGACTTGTGCTTCTTTCCACACCATGAGCATTGCAATAACCCTAAGCAATTACATTTGTAATGTTCGTCGATCTATAATTATAGCAGGTTCCTCATGGGAACTCACTCATTCCCCCTCCATGGTTAGCACGTCCATGAAATCCTCTATGTGAATCTCTTCCACATGCCCCTCTATTCACACGTCCTTCATAATGACATCCATCTTTCTTGGAACCACTAGCAAGGCTGGTTTGGCACACACCATGATCAATGGCCTCATGGATCTGATCAATAAGCCTACTGATCCTTAGTATCATGTGTTGTAGAGGTGTAGATCTTACTGTAGCAAGACACATTATTCGAATTACACACATCGCAATGGGGTCATCTACTCACATCATGGTCCCTATGACAAATATCACAATTTACCACTATGGCACGTACTAATTTCCGGGAAACTATCCTTGGCATGCCCTTGTACTTCACAATCCATACACTAGAGACCACTACAAGTCACATGTGTAGAGTTTCTGAATATCTTCTCCAACAGTTTGGCCATGGCAGAAATTTGGCCCTTTATATAAGGGCTCACTGCTGGTATGAATTCTCCCAACAACTTCAAGCGTGTCTGAGAATCTTCCAATGCCTTACACAGTGCAGTGAAAGTATTATGTGAAAATGCCCTTCTAAATGGTTTAATCAACCCTCCAACAAACCATTGAGAATATTGTGAGGGGTGGATGTCATATGAAAAATTGACAGGAGAGTTTTAGACCATGTGTTATACTCCCACACACTATACGACATTCCCTACTAAATCTCCTTTAGAGCATCGATGCTCTTATGCTCAAAATAAGGGATGTGGAATTATGATAAGAAGGAATTTTTAATGTGGTGTAATCTACCAACATCTTATGGGGTCATACTTCCTATACTATCTATGTGTGCACCCTTGAAACATCGTTGCAAATTGAATAGCATTCTATTCTAGGGTTATGATCTCCTTCACACGCCATAGCAAATCAAACTTGTGAACATGCTCTATAACATCCTCTATACCCCTGGTAGTATGGAAAGTGTAAATACATTTAAAATATTAATTGTGTAAATAAATGTCCCTAGGTGGGTTTAGATGCATGCCAATGACTCTTCTTTCTCCACACAATGAAATCTCATCAAAAGATGAAGGGGTCTCTCTCCTGCACTTTCCAAGATGGGGTAGTACAGACTGCTCAAGTTCCACATCCTCTACGTGAACCTCAAATCCTTCCCACAATGTCTGCCTCTATAGATCCATCACACTTACAAACTCACGTTGTCTAACAATATACCTTTAACGTGCTTCACTATACTTGATTCATCCCTTTTCCCTCTCCTTTTCAACCACAATGTCTTCCATCTTCCTCCACCCTAGCTTCCTCTCCCGGTTCTCATAAGGGTTTAATTTGGGCATTATAAATGCCTCTAAACTCAAAGTAACAATCAATATCTTTATCGCCAAAGGGATAACAAATAGAAATGATCCTCTAGGCTCCCTCAAAAACTCAAACTCAAAAACTTGGACAAGAGTATGTATAAATATCATATTACATAGTGTATCTAGCAAGCACTCCCTTCCACCAATTATCCACAACATGAGTCCATGTCATATTTTCATCTCGTAGCCTCTAGTAATCATCTTGGGCCCATACATATGCTCTATAGTACCAACTTGATCTAGATGCATATGTTTAGAGACATTCGTAAAAATCTATGGGGAAGCAAAAGAAGAAATTTTTGTATAACTCATGGTAGAAGTTCCCTTCTACCCATCTACGTGCATCAAACTTAGGTCCAGTGATCAATCTCTAGGAAAATTCATCATCCATTCTCTTGAACCATGTTTCAACACTTTTTAAGGTGAAATGCTCTATCATCACATATTACAGATAAAAATATGCATACCATCTCTTACAAAAACTTCAAAAAGAGGTCCCAACAATGCAACCAAGATGTAGTCAATTTTTATAACCTCTAACAATTAAGAACAATTCCATGTGCACCGACATTTCACTCGGTAGGAGCTAGGTGCTCACTCGAGGCACGTACGGTGATGAGTCCCTCCTTAGTGTGAGTTGTGTGAGAATTCATTATTTATGATAGAAAATTGAGTGAATAGATTTGAAATGGACCACACATTCATTTTAGATCTTAGAACATCTTCTAGACCAATGTGTTCATTCACATAAGGAAAACATTACAAAACATAGATCTGAATCATAAAAAAAGAAATGCATAGGGGCTTACACCCACTCATACAATATATATATATATATATATATCCATGTAATAGAACTAGAACCACACATATATTCATATTAAGCATATTGATAACCACATTACAATAGCCTAGGAAATCATAGATTTATACAATAATGCGGATCAATGTCATGCAATCGAATCGAACTTAGGCCCTTTATAGTACAAAGAAAATTTTTCAAACCCATCCCCTTAGTACAACATTCCCTTATAGATCCTCTAAACTCAACCTATGGGGATTTCTGAGTATTCATGCATGGATTTTTCTCTTTCTCCTTCTCCTCCTTTTTCTCCGACAGTGCTTGTATTTATATCCTTTCTAAACATCTTCAATCCTTCATGGGAGTTACAAATCCATTGTCAAGTGTCCAAGGTGGCCCTCAATGGTAGCATGCTTCTTTAGGATTTATCTATCCACTCTTTGTTATGATGGCCTTCTAGAATCTTCCACCACAAGGTATATTCCATCCTAGGCCACTCTATTGCCGAGGATGACACCTTATCCACTCCACATGTGCAGTCGGGTCACACTTTTCTCATGTTCTAGATAATATGCCAAAAATGGCTAAGTCCCAAAACATTTTCTCTACCTTGTGTGCGCGCCACTTGTTCTACTAAATCCTCCTAGAATATTATCCTATGTGTAATCTCTTTGAATGCCCTTCTTTAATTAGGCCTTGCACACCCACACTCCTACTTAGCGGTATTTAAGGGGTCCAACAAAGAGATGAGGGAAAAGATAAGGGGAAAATACTTTTCTCGGGCTCCAACCACTAATAGTATGCATTTAAATCCTTTGTAAAGCACATGGGCACCTTATAGATCACTTATTCAATCTATTTCATCTTAAAAAGAAAACGAAGCCATGCTTCATCAATTTTGGTGGTAGAGCTACTTGATTTAATCATTTGCCTACCCAAAAGTACTCTTATACTTCAAAAGTTGTGTTTTACTTTTTTACCCACTAAACACCACCAAAATAACATTATGATGATTTCAAATTGAAGGTATTGATGAGATATTTCTAGTGATATAAATTTTATATAATCGGGTGCAAGGGATCAAAAGATATGGCCATTTGAAGATTTGTTAGTCGGGAGGCACATGAATTTGACACATGGAAACATTTAATTGGATCAGGGATCGACCTCTATCATGTGTACCTGCATCACCTTTTTTAAAGTGTCTACCTCTCATTGGGTCGCAATATTGGTGTTTACTTCTTCGTTCATCATCTATCCTTTCTTTTACCTTTTGCAGGCTTCCTTTATGAAAATACGGGCCAATAAGACTTCACCACTTTCCTTTGGGATGTTACCCTATCCTTTACCTTTTTCAGTCTCCAAAAACATGGACAAATGATAAGGCTCCATGCTCCTTTGAATTGAAGACCCTTTTAGACCCTTAGAACCATGAGTGAATAAGAAACAACCACATTTCTTCACAATTTACCCCGATCCTGACAAATGTGAAATGTGAGCCAATGGGAGGTTTCTATGCACTTGCATGTCAATCCTTGAGTAGCCCCATCCTCTAAAAATTAAAAAATGCAAGACAATAGGAAATATCCACGCTGTGATACATTGTTATACTTTTCTTTGATATCCACTGAAAACTGTGAAATGCAAGTGAATAAGAAAGCTCCATGCTTCCATAATGTCAGAACCTATCAGTCTTTACTTCACACTTGGATCTAATTGGATGAGCCTTTCCATTTTTCAGATTTGTGAAATGTGAGATACTAAAATGACACCATATATCTCATTAATTTCCTTTATATCTCAGCTTTCTAATGTTCTACAGGTTTAAGAAAAACCCACCCAAGTCTTTGACCGAGCTCCTTTTCATTGACCTAGCTCAATTCTTTCACGGCTTAGAACTTGTAGCCCATTGAATTACATCTAGTTTCCTTTGACCATATCTAACTTAGCTAGATCGCTAAGCTCTTGTCATGTATCTCCGTTGATGTTATCATTGAGTTTGACGAGCATTTTAACATTTGTCAGATTTTCTTAATATAGCCCACTAATGAAACTATACCATGTGGATTTTTAAATGACAATAGATAGGGATTTTGGGAAGTGCAATTTGATGGTTGTTTGACCATCACAAACCTATAAAAATGGCTAAGTCCATTTTTAGAGCTTTTTAAATCCAAAATAACCCGAGGGTGAATTTTTATAACATTTTCGCAACCTCTCAGGGTAATTTTCGTACTAGATTAGATTAGTAGACTTGATGCATTCCATTAGTCATGGATTCAATCCAAAACTTTAAAACTTATTTGCAACATTGAAATATATTACCTTGGGGCCCTATTGAAGCATGAAATGAACTTATGAAGTTCTAGAATCTTGAAGTTAATTTTTGGAGCTCCAAATAAAGCTTTCAAATTGCTTCATCTATCTGATTTCACCATTAAAATTCTCAAGATAAAGATGAAGCTATAATTGACCATATCATTATGAAAAGTCTTCTAATTTTTGTTTTTTGAGAGTGGAAAATTGCAAAATCTTGAAGCTTCACTTTTTTACTTGAATTTTGATCTATCGAGACAAAGAAAAGCATCGAAGTTGCTTCAAATATTATTTTGTCATGTTTTGGAGAAAAAGTGAATTGAATATTTGACAAATAATGAGTCATTACAGAGTTTTGGATATCATGTTGAATTGGAAATTAAATGCATGCAATTGGAACTATATGAAGCAATGAATTTGGAAAATAAAGATGCACCATGGGCTCTTGACTACAACTGATATTTCGGGACAAAAAATGAATTTTAGAGTTGCCCCAAAATCTGATTTGGCCAAGAAAGTTTCCCCAAACTGAAATGGACAATGGAAGACCAAAAAGTACACAAAAACTATGTACAAACATGAAAAAACATACATGCTCTAAGTGGATACATGCGAGTGTGCACAATGAAATTACTCTCTTGAAAGAAAACCTATGCCTACCCTACTCTAACTAGGACAAGGAAAAGTAAAAAAATCCTACAAAAAGAAGGGAGAAATAGATTCCCTTCCTTACAAAGTGTGGTCATGTAATTAATTTAGCAATGAACATGGCATGCGATAAGAGTGAAAAATTGAACAAATTCCAATCTTCCACAAAAATTATGAAACTATTAACATCAAATGAAAATACCTTCTCAATATTATTGATGTTGGACTCTTGGAGGTGTTGATGGTGACCTTTGGTGCATTGAATATCATCCTCATGATATGAAGTTAGCATGATAGATTTTGGTTTCTCTATTGGCTCTAATGAAGACAAGTACCTTATGGGGCAAGGTATGATCATTGAGTTTTCACATTTCTCTTAAACTTGACTCCAAGAATGGAGTCTTCGTGTAGACCTTCTCAAAGAAAAGAGGAGGTTTTTACATGTTGACTTGTGCTTTGCACTTCTCCTACAAGTATTTGGTCTTCTTCCTTGATGAATAGTATAGAAATGGTGTCATCCTTATTCTCTTCCCTCTCCTCACCTAATGAAAAAATTGGAAGAATTGAATCTTCCAATCCTTTCCCAAGAGGATTATTTGGAGTAAGATCTTCATACATGTTTTCCTCCATGTCAGTAGATTTTTGATGTTGGAGGGTGAGTGATGGAATAAAAAAGTGGTGATTTCCATGGGATCTTCTCCATCAAAGAAATCCTCCAAGTTAGACAAATAATCTTCCTACACATGGTCTTGTTGTGCGGGTGTTATCCTTCCTCCATGATGACCCCTGAATCTACAACTTATTCATCACGGTTCCCCTCATCTTCAAACATGAATTTTGAGAGATCAAATTTATCCTCATCATCATATTTTTGGGAGGATGAAGTGGAAGGAAGTATTGGAGATTATTCTGTATCTTACTCGCATTCAAGACCTCTCAGTCTATGCGATTCTCCTCCATATGCTCCTCTTTAACTGAACTTGGAGCTTCTTTTTCTTCCTCTTCTTGGGCTGATTTTTTAGTTTTAATTGGATAAAAAACATCTTCAAATAGAGTTCCATCATGGACACTACACTATGAGCATACCAATTTTTGATCATATTCTTCTTCTCTTTTCTTTACCGCTTCTAAACAATTAGCTTTAGCCACCACTGGTTCTTCAATTTTGGCCTCCTTTATAGGCTTTACCATCAACAAAAAATTTTCAATACCAAACCTAAGAGCCCATATTTTTCATTCTTATTTCATTTCTTTTTATCTGGACTCTTCCTTTTGTTTCCCTTGGCTAGAGTTTTGACTAATTTCTTCCCAAGATGGACTTGGGAATGTAAGAGGAGAGGTTGGTTGAGTTATAAAAGGTTTTGCAATTATTTGTGGTGTTGAAGGAGATAAAAACTCTTTCTTCTGTGAAGGGGAAAAAAATTTAGAAGGGAAAAGGGTAGAATAAATGAGATGTGATAGAATATTGGAAGATGGATAAGGGAACTCAACACTGGGGTAGCATATAGTTAGCTTGAATCATGATCTTTGCTGAAATGATAAATCTTAGGAAGGAGAAAAAGAAGAACTAGGATCTTGTGACTGACTTACCCATTGACAAGGTTGTCTTACCTCAAGCTCATAAGCTTCTATCTCCTCAGCCCATTGTACAAGTTGTGGAAAAATTTCAACCATGAATTCAATATGCTATTGAAGGATGTAGTGTCTTGGAAAATGACCTTTCCATGGACAAGGTTCCCTATAGCCAATCTTGAATTATTTTATATGTGTTGTAGCCGAGATTGAACCAGGATAGCCTCCATTATTTGAATCTTATCATACACATAAAAATATCCATGTAATCTGTTGCCATCATATAAATACCCTTCTTCTTGATAGGCTCCATAGCTAAAATGTTCTTGACATTGTTAATAGGGGTAAGAATAATGGTTTTGAATTTGATCATACGACTAATATGGAGGAGTTGGAATGTACATTAGAGGCTGGTTACAATGTTGCAAGTATGAATTCCCTTTGTGGGAATGAAGCCATGATCTCACAAATATATATGATGGAATAAAATGAAAAGATGTCGAAAGAAATATGAATGCAAATGGATGAAGAAAAGGTCTACAATTTCATAGAATTGTTTTTTAAACCATATGGAGTAACTAAATGTGGTTTGCATGTGCTTCCAAAGGTTGAATCTCACCAAGAACACACAAAATTTATGAAATGAAGTGGTAAGGTGCTTCAAACATGTTCGACTAGGCATGCCAAAATTGTTATCACAAAAAAGTAGCACCCTAAGATTTGGAAATATAGATCTCTACTTTTTTCTAACATTGGGTTACCTCTCAAGTTGTGGGACTTGCAAGCTTGAGATAACCCTCTAGAGAAAGTCAGTTCTCTCTCCTAAAATACCTAATGCAGGGAAAAATATCTAATATTATCCTAATATTCCAATGGACCAAGGAGAGAGAGTGCATGAAAAAAAAACCAACACTAAAAGTGGTGATACACCAAAAAATGAGTTGAGAGACAATCTAGTGAGGGAGAAAGAAATGAAGAAGGGAAATTCCATACAGAAGTAACACAGACCCAATCTTCATTTACCATCCATCCTCACATGAAACACACCATAATGAACTTGTAAGGAGAAATACATGCACAAAAAATGTAATAATCAAAAGAGAGGCAAGGCTACGGCTAAAATGAGCAAGACAGGACAAATGTGTCACGAACAAGATTTATTGTAATACAAGTATGCATATACCATTACGGTTTCAAAGGAAGGAAAAATAACACATTTTAAATCCCAAAATGGAGGTTTGAAAACTTGAATCTACTTTGGAACAAATTTTATAGAGTTCCATTGTATTTTTGAATTCCGTCATCAACCTTTCAAAAATGAAAGATTTTACAATATATAGCTCAAATGAAAGAGAAGGAAGAAAGAGAAGAGGGAAAAGGGAAGGGGCATGACTTGTTTGGGCTCCAACAACTAAAATTATACATTAAAATTGTTTTCAAATCACATGGACACCTTATAGATCCATTATTCAGTCTATTTCGTCTTGTAAAATCAAATGAAGCCATCCTTCATCAATTCTGGTTGTTGAGCTACGAATTGATCATTTATGTGCCCAAAAAGTCCTCTTATACTTCTAAAAGATATGTTTTCCATTTTTACCCAATAAATGCCACTAGAGTCAGATTCTTACAATGTCAAATTAAAGGGATCGATTGGAGCTTTCTAGGGATGTAAATTTTTTCTAATTCGGTGCGGGGATCAAAAGATATGGGCATTTAAAAAATTTCAATCGGGAGGCACAAGAATTTGACATGTGGAAACATTTAAGTGGTTTGGGGATTGACCTCTTTCATGTGTACCTTATTTTCCTTTTTCAAGTGTCTACCTCCCATTGGGTCGCAATATCGGGTTTACTTCAACGTTCACCATATGTCTTTTTTTTTACCTTTTGTGGGTTGCCTTTATGAAAATACGGGCCAATAAGACTTCACCACATTCTTCAGATTTCATTATTTCCTTTACCTTTATCACTCTCCAAACACATGGAGTAATGAAAAGGATCCGAGAATCCTTTGCATTGCAAACCCTTTGAACCGTGATCCAATAAGAAATGTCCACGTTTCTTTTTGCAATTTTCCCCTTGACTGACAAATGTCAAATGTGAGCCAATGGGAGGGCTCCACGAACTTGCATGTAATTCCTTGAATATACCTAGCCTTTGACAATTATGAAATGTGAGTGAAAAGGAAAGATCTACACTTTAATGGGTTGTCACACTTTTCTTTTATATCCACTAACAATAATGAAATGTGAGTGAATGAGAAAGCTCCACGTTTTCACATTGTCAAAACCTATGAGTCTTTGCTTTGTGCTTGGATCTTATTGATAGATCCTTTGTATTTTTTTGTCTTTGACCCTATCTAACTAAGTCGAACCTATAAGCTCTTTCCACATAGTCCCGATGATGTTTTCATTGAATTTGATGGTCATTTCAACACTAGTTGACTTTTCTTAATATAGCCCACTAATGAAACCAGACCACATGGATTTTTAAATGCCAATAGATATTGATTTCAAGAAGTGGAATTTGACAATTTGGTTGTCACAAACCTATAAAAATGGATAAATCCATTTTTAAATCTTTTTAAATCCAAAATAATTCGAGAGGCTAATTTTGGATAACATGCCCTTAAATATGACTTTAAAAAGAGGTTAAAATATTTAGCACTAAAATGAGTTCAAGGAGGTGAAAACCCAAGGTGCCCATAAAAAAGAGCAAACATACACAAAGAAAATGGTTTTCTCATATCCACTCAAAACCAAGGACAAAACAAAATTGATCAAAAAAATGGGTGAGGATTCGGCCCAAATGACCGATTGTATAATCTTGGAAGTGTAACTCTGAGTCCCACATTCTCCTGTGTGAACCTGTAACCTACATACTCAATTCAAACATCATCATACCCACATGATACAGTCAAATAGGTGATATGATACCACATACATCCAACAATTAAATCTATTACGGAATAAAAATATAAATTATGAAATCAAAAATATATATAATGAGATAATTAATCAGAATTACATACATCCATAGTAGATCAAAATTATAATCTATCTAAATCACATCACAATAACAACTATAGAATCATCACCATATCTATTAATAAAAACAGTTATCCTTAATGGCATACATCCATCATATACCAAATAAAATCCATCTAAATCACATCTTGATAATATCCATAACAACATCACTAAAAACTAGCAATAAAAATCACAACAATAGATTGGTACCATGTGCCTCATACACAACCTGTGTCACAAAATTAATCCATGAAAAAACCATATAATGTCCAAAATATTACTATATAAATGTCACTAATCTAATTGATAAGATGAGTCAATAATGAAATAAAGAAGTAAAATTGTGGGCACTACAATGATAAATATCATCCTTATGGGAATATCAAATATCCCTTTATCAATATAGACTCTACCTTTATCTCCACCGTGTGAGAATTATTTATCTATGCAAAGAGAATTAGAACTAACGCCTAGTAGTTCTAAAAAATATAAACTAAAATATATGCACCATCATGATTAGAGCTTAAAGAAGACTAATCTACAAACATCTTTCCATTAGAATATGAATAAACATCCAAACTAACATTCTAAGAAATTAATTTATATCTCTATTGAATGCTAATTAGTGAAATGAACCTATTTAAATCCTTAGCAATCAAAAGGTTTGACTATATGTTTGAATCCCAAGGTTTCAAGAATGGATTCTTGTCAATCCATGGCTACAAGAACACTTGACATATCTTCATATGACTTCAAAATCACATGGATGAATGAAAGAAATGAAGATAGCTAGCTCTGTAATGGAATAATGCTCTAAGATGATAAAATGGCCATAGGCTCTATGTTGATTTAGGTGTAAGTAGAAAGGTATGAGGAAGGCTCTTTATATAGCACAATGGACAAAAATATTTGCATCCCTTTACATGTGGTATAATATCAAGGTTGAGTTAGTTGAGGATGATCATTGTTGAAAGTGGGTTGAGTCAACCTTATGACATTTTAGTTTTTCCTTTAGTGACTCATGGGG
This sequence comes from Taxus wallichiana var. yunnanensis, assembly GCA_018340775.1. Taxonomy (NCBI): domain Eukaryota; kingdom Viridiplantae; phylum Streptophyta; class Pinopsida; order Cupressales; family Taxaceae; genus Taxus; species Taxus wallichiana. The sequence continues at coordinate 85,687,843 of CM031242.1, read as the reverse complement.
TTTGTGGGGATTTATTAATTTACCAAAGTTATTAATTAATAGGTGAGGAAGATTATAGAATCTTTTTAGAATAATAATTTGTATGATTTAGAGAATAAGAAGGATTTAATCAAATAAATGATGATTTATTGATCTAATAGAAGAGGAAACTTAATTAATTAAGAATAATTATTTAATTTATGTAGAAAGGGGTTTAATTAATGAAAGCTCATTAGTTGTCATCTTTGCTGGATATAAAGGTTAATTAACTAATTTGATGTAATTAATTAATGAGGATGAAAGAGAAAATGTGTAATATTGACGAAATTTCATCAAATTGCGGGAAGCGGTATAATTGACACAATTTAAGTATTTAATTTTCTAGACCTAAATTATAGGTGTATACATTTTCCCCTCTTTTGGGTGGCATAAGCAACGTCACTACAAAGATAGTAGATAGGTAAAATTTTGAAGGGATAGAAGAAAAGTTAGTAGAAGTGAGAGATTCCCCTCAAGTGTCGATGGGGTGATGAAAGAAGGAGATTGAGGATCGAAAAGATGAGAGACATGGATAGAAGAATGAGAAGGGGAAGTATGCCCCAAGTGAATTAAAATAATAATATCGATAAGGGAATGATATAGAAGAAATTAGAAGATGGCAAGATACGAAAAAGCTTTCATCCATTGAGTTAAAAAAATTGTGTCATCATATTTTCAAGGATCTACGTCATTGGTCCTTATTAAAAATATAAGCATATGGAAAAGTAGAATGAAATGAAAAATCCATACAACAAACAATTTCACATTACTGAAAAACACCAACTCAATGCCATATATATAAATGCAATTTAATAAAAGAGAGTAAATAAGCTCATTTAACGGGAAACAAGTACAAACACACATACTCAAACCAACAATGGTCAAGATTGTTACACAAATGTTTTGTTATCAAGTTGAAGATCCCCAAATGTTTGTGATTGATGAAAAGGGTTAAAAATGATGCCCCTGGAAAGGATACATGTGAGGGAAAAGGATGAAGTACATATGGTCGATGATAAAGATTTGTGCGTAATGAAACAACATCGAGCAATTTGATGTGCGCTAGAAGTCTTGATGAAGTAAGCAAACTCGCTTTCTAAATGGTTGTAAATTTGATGATCTACGAGTTGATTTATTTAGGAACATGTGAAAATAACAACAATATATGGAATGAATACCATGCACAAGACACAAGTTTTATCCGCTTAGTGTGGTTTACCCATTTTTGTAAATTTTTAACTTTTTACAATTTTTAGGATTTTTGAGAAATTTTTAAATGTTGAGGATTTTTCGATTCTCTTGAATTTTTTGGAAAATTTTGATTTTCGTAACTTTTTATGGATTTTTTATGTTTATAGAAGAAAAAGGAAAGTAGGAGATCACCTAAATGTGATAAAATTTCCTCATGGGAAAAATCACTTAAAAATTATTATTTAATAAAAATAACTATTACAAAGCGGATAAAAGAAGTGTTATTAAAAATAAGCGTGGTCAAAATATGCCCGAGGGAATCACGGTGGGTTAAATAAGTTAGATATAACCCACACGGGGTGGGTCAACCATCACAATAATTTCATTTGTTGCCAATTCTTATCAAAATTCTTACGATGAGCTACTTATGCGTAACAAGTGAGTTGGTCGGGGTTCAAATTTTCCACAGACATGCCGTCACCATCTTGAAGTATGTATGATATGATGATGATGGACTATTTGTTAGTGCCTTGACCTTTCTTTGTCCTTTCTTATATTTATTACGCATTTATTAAAATTAATAGCTAGGGTAAAACGTGTACATGCAGCCTTAGGTGCGTATGTAGAAAAAGGTAAGCGTACACATTAGAAAAATGTGTATGCATAGGCATACATGCCAATTTTACATGTAAGCGCAAACGTAGGCATCCTTAGGGAGAATACATGCTCATTAGAAGAACCTATATATGCCTTAGCATACACACAAAAGGGGCTACGTGTGCGAAAAAGGGTCGTGTATGCACGAGGGTTACTGATTTGGATAAGGTACACGTGCACACACACACACACATGTTCACATATGCACATGACTAAAGGTACATATATAATAAATCACGTATACACCCAAGGATGTGCGTAAATTCCAAAAGGGCACGTATGCATCGAAGAAGGGTAAAAATACCAACTTGTTAATTTTTAGAAGAATTGTTAGTGAATGAAAAGAGGAAATTTTAGATGAAAAATTAGTTAGATAGAATAAAATAAAAAGAATTAGAATTAAAGAAAATTTTAGCATGTGTATTTTACTTTTGTAGTATCATTTACCATCACTTTAGATGAGGGAGCGACATAGTTGACTAGCCATGATAGAGGCTAGATTTTATCCACATGACTGGTGGATGTTGGGAATATTTTTATATGTGATTGGACTATCTTATGCGGCTTAAATTTCTAAGATCACCTTAGACCATGGTATTCTTACAAATTTTTCTGAGAGATGGAACTCATAAAGTTAGTGTTTCCAATTCTCAATAGGGGATATGGCTGTTACACTTGAGGACGTCGACTTGTATTTCGTGTTACCATTATCGACTAATTAGTTGAGTGCATCACGAGGGATAAGGATATCATGGGTATCATGATTGAGGTGTTTGGTGGTATTGATATACCTCACCGAGGGATGATGGTTTATCTAAACCATTATATTACAGACCCCTTTTTTCATTGTATCACTATATATTTGATGACTCTTATTAGTTTCCTCCTTGTCCCCGACAAGACAAATTCTACCTTTCTTCTTAGCTTGATTCGAGTTATAAAAAGTTTACTATGAGGTGATATATGTTACTAGGGACAATGTATGTTAGCACACTTGTATTGGGACTTACATCTTATTACATACCATGGTCAGAATACCATGGACCCAACACTTTTTTAAAGATATTATAACATTCCCATTTTAAGACTTTAGAAACAAGGGAATTTTTTTTTACACAATGTTATTTGTTCTAAATAAAACATCATTTAGAACAAACATTCCATACCAATCAATCTCATAACAGAGATAACCATATGCGGCACTGTAATGACTCGAGAAGTTACCAATCTCTCATTCCATGACTTAGTTACTAACCGATCTCTCATATTTTTCTTAAATTATATCATACTTTATGTATACCACATATACTTGGTTTTCCTACCCTAATCCGGGTACTAAGTGATCTGTTTAAAGAACCTATTTTAATATTTGTTACCATATTCATCGACATCATGTCTCTTTAAACTAGGTGACATAGGACAACGCAACCATTAGCTTGCGATACTTTGGCCAAATATTTTCAACATATTGTTCATACTACTATTCCTAGATGACATACTCTTCATTTCATAATATATCCTTCACCTCACTCTTCTATTATCTAGAATGGTCTTTCTTGACTACCATCAATCCACTAGCCCAAGGCTTTACCCTATCCTAGGTTAGCAACATAATTTATTATAAGAAGACGCTCAAGATGACTTAGGGTATATGGGCATACTCGATTGACCTAAGTCGACCAAATGTGCCAAGGTAGCCTAAGTCATAGAAAGCTACTCCCTATTCTAAACTTTCTACTAACTTGACCTAGAGAGAAAGTAAGTTGAAGTTCGAGATGTGTGTAGATCTAGATGAATAAATACGAAGGGTGTTTCCACATGTCAACTGCAACACCGTATCCTTGAGAAGCCCTTGTAATTGTCTAAGGTACAGTCTGTAGTTGGCGTGTGCCAACATCTGTTAGAAATGATTCATCATAATGTACATACCCCTTGGTGGTCATTAAATTGGATTAAGATTCAGATTGCAACAACCATGCCTATCCCTAATTCCAACATTCATTAAGTTATTTATCCATATTTAATCTGATTTGATATTAAGAAATTCATTAACTCATGCTTGCATTGATGTTCATAAATGTGGCCTATCGGTAGTTAGCCCGAAAATAGGATAGAAAACATCAACGCTTAATTTTTAATGCAACCTAGTTGTCCAAAGAAGGTGTATCATTCAATCAGATTCATCTAGTGTTTACTTTTTATGTACGAAGAACAAGGATTAAAGATCATAACCACCATTCCTTTTATTTTTCCTTTTTATGAGATAGGAAGAGTCTTCCTCTACATGGTTAGATGTTAGGGTTAACATAAACTGTTTATCATTCATTACCATATAGTTTAATTATATGTCCAATGCATATTTCATTATTAAACTATATTTTTTTAGTTAGAGAATGACATCTTTTGCAATTTAACAAGTTTCATAATAGTAATGGAGATTGTACTATCCCATTTATCCAACTTATTAATTGATAACAACAATAGTATATAAATAGATATAAAGAATATCAACAAGATATCACTAATATTTCCTTCATATAAAGTACAAGAGAATTTACACCAAAAATTGGAGTCGGTCTCCAAACCTTTCAATTCATCATGATAAAATATACATTTAGAAGACTATGCATTTCGGGCATCTTGCATGTCAATCAACATTAAGATCATAAAATAACATCACATTTATTTTCCAAATACAACTCAAGAATGAATCAAAATTCTTTATATAAGATCTAGAATTAAATAAGCCAATGCATTATAAAAAAATTTCCTTCTTTTATCACTTACGATGCCCATCAGTAAAATTTGCTAGCAGGGCCAATTCATTAAACCGAGCATGATAAACACTAAGCATTAAAACGAAGTGCATTCCACTAATTGTTCCTTTAAAACAAATCTTCTTTAATGAAACAATTAATAAGTGTCATACAAATAAGCATAAATGATAAAACCAAAAAAGAAGTGCAAATATTGAATCAAGATTCACTTTTAAGAAAAGAGCATAGTATAATCATCAACAAATCCATTATAACATATATTTTAATTGATACAATCAACTACCTTTTAAAAAAATAACATATCTTGTCATCTAATTATTTCATACTTCATTATGAATTTAAATAAATAATTTATTTTAACTATTGTTAACCATTTAACCTACCTGGAAAAAGGATGTATGTCAGACCTATGTTTTTAAGGAACCCTTGCACAATGAATTTTGCTAAGAGAAAGAGTCCAAAAAATTCCAAATTTTCGAACTTGAGGTCTTTTCCTTTTCGGAGTTGCATTTGATTTTTTTAAAACCCAAAACTCGAAAGTATGAATTTGAGACTTTCGTGTTTTAGAATTTGAGAACTTTTCTCGGCTCTTTTTGTTTAAATCACGCTTGAGAATTTTGAATTCGAATTTTTGGATTTTTGTGTTTGAGGTTTTGGATTTCTCTAAGTCATTTTGGGATTTTCACTTTATTTTTCTTAAGTCTGGAACTCCAAAATTTTGAATTTGGACTTTTAGTTGCCAAATTATCCTTTGCTTCCCCATTTTTTCCGAAGTCGAAATCCCGAATTTTAGAATTTTGGGTTTTTGGGTTTCAGAACTTCAGAGGTTTTAAGTGTGATTAATTCTCACCTACCTCCATACGGATTGGATTTTTACCATTAATGTCGGGATTTCTATATAAACGTGGATTTTTACTTTTAATTTTTACCTGACACATTCACTCTGACATCTCATTCTTGTCCTTTTTGGCGTCCTTTTCAAGGTATGTTTTTGGTTTTACTTTCTTTTGGTTTTTAGGTCTTTTTTCTCCTTTTTCCCCATTTGGGTTTCTTTTTGTTTCCCCTCTGTATTCTCTTGTGATATCCTTCTTTTTTACCTTGTTTTGCTATAGAGGTTTTTCCAGGTTTTTAAGTATGGGGATCTCTCTGAGTCCCTCATACTTCCCCCTATTTCTCAAAATCCACTTTGGTTTCTTAACACTTCTTTTTTATAGTTACTTCAGGATCATTCACAGTGTCTTTTGGAAAATTTTCATTTCAGAGAATTCCTCAACAAATCACAAGGCGGGAAACTACGTGGGAGAACCTTTTCATAAAAAATATCCGAAGTTCTAAGATTTCAAATAATCAGAGATTCCAATTTAAGGTTTTAAGATTTTGGAGAATCGGAGATTCTAGTTTCGGGTTTTTAGATTTCAGAGAATCAGTGATTCTAGTTTCAGGTTTTGATTTTGGAGAATCGGAGATTCTAACTTGAGTTTCTAGATAATCGAGATTTTGGATTTTGAGATCCCACGATTTTGGAAAAAAAATTCAGACGTTTCTTTCAGTGTTTCCTTTTGGAATTTTTTGGTTCAGGTTTTCAGAGTTTTCCTACTCTCAGATTTTTAGATTTCTATAGCATTCAAACTCTTGAAACATAGGTTTGATGTCTACCTCTACTTTAAAAGGGAAAGAGAAGATGAAGTACACATTTCTTGGAGTTTCTCCTCAATCCTGCTTAACCTCTAATTTGGGAAATATTAGGGACACCGATCTCGGGTAGATTGATCTTCCTGAGTTCTGGGAAAGATTAAAGGCCCCAAATAAAAAGCCATGGATGCAGGCCATCTTTGACAGTGGTATTACTCTTTCCACTAGTTTTCCCACATCCTTGCAACACCTAGATTTTTTCCTAGCTACAGCAACTCACTACGATGAAGACTATATGTTGATAAGAGATAACAAGATAAGGTGGTAATTTGTCTAAATCCAGATTTCATCGAGGAATTGTTCAAAATTATAGATGTACAATATTATGCCACTATCTCACCTGAGATAACAGTCGAGAACTAGGATAAAAAGTAGGAAGTATGCTCGAAGGTTATGATGAAGTCTTACCTAACTAAGAATTTTTCCAAATTGCCCAAGACTATACATCAATCAGATTTTATTTAGGAGGTCAACGACCTCATTATACTCTTAAGCGAGTTTCAAGTCTTTTGTCTACTAAGTAATTCCAAGAATGGATGTTCTTGTACATAGTAACGATAAGAAATAATGATGATTTTATCCGATGAGGTGAACATATCAGCAGTAATATCTGCTACCAGTTGGGCAAGGTGGCAGAGACTAAATCCTTCTACATGACATCTTTCCTAGTGTATGCAGCTACTACTATGGGGGATTTTGTAGGGTTAAACACCAGGGGTGTTTGCAGCACATCCCAAATATATGAATTTTATCCCCAACTTACTCTAGACGGGGAGAAAACACTTCGAAGGATCAGTGATGCTTTCTTCACTATTTTCCTCTATTATTTTGACAAGGAGCTATATAATCATGGATTTATGATGAGGCTTTCCAAGAGGTGTGAGAATGGGGAACAATTTACCTATAGTTTTCCAAATTCACCTAACTTTGGATTCCAGGTTTCATAGGTGCCCCCAACAAGTTGCCAAGGTGCCCTACTGACAAGTGGATTCTTCTAGAATTGGTTCAGCAGTTGTTGGATTACCACAAAATCCAAAAAAATGTCACAAGGTGGGGATGTGTTTCCCTATTACAATTGGTAGGTATTCTTGCCCAACTATCCATAAGGCAAGAAACGTGGATGTTGAAATGGCTAAGGTAACCTGCAGACCTTCCATCCATGAACTAAATTTGACTATTGGGGTAAGTTTGGGGAGATAGGGAAATCCAGTGCTCATATGCCCTAATTAGAAGATATATGGATCCATTTCCGAGATGAATTCATCATATGGCAAAGGGATTATGAAAGATTAACCCTTGACGAAGTGTGGCAGTTTGGGTTGGCTGATGTGCCAAATGACTTACAAGATAATGATGAGGTTCTAGATGCATCATACAGGGATGATGATGTTGCTAATAGACCACTGCCATTGGTTGACTGGTATATAGAAGAATGCAGCAATACTAAGGAAAGAGTGGGCCCCATTCTAAAAAGAACTTTCAGCTAGTTGGCCACTTTGGGAATCTCACCCAAAGGGGAAAATCAACCTTCAAATACAGGGCCCACATCAGTAGTACACCAACCAACACCTACAAAAGGCAAGAGATCAACCCAAAGGGTTCCCATGGTTCCAAAGAAGATCTCATTTGTGGTTGGTGGCTCATCTCTTTCTAGGTCTATTGCTTCCAGGGTTACAACATCTATAGTATCTGAGATAGTGGAAGTAAGTGATTCCCAAGTACCATTCAGGATCCATCCCATCTTCCCCTTCCTCCATTATCACTTCCAATATCAGTTCCCTCCACATCTACCATTTCCTCTTTTCCATCTCCTTCTATGGCCCAGGTATTTTCGTCACTTCCAGTTTTATCAGCTGGGGAAAATATTGGGTCACCCATTTCTTCCTCACTTCCTTTGACACTCCCATTTTCTTCAATCTCAACTCCAGCATCACCTTGTCAATTCCCATGGCTCTCCTCACTCCCACACCTTCCATCATTGCCACCTCTGCTCAAATGTTAGATGGCATGTCTAGCGATATTTCCTTAACTGGTACTTGAGGTATCTGATCTGTTGTTTTGCCTTCCTCAGCACTAGCTATAGCAGAGTGGTTATTTAGACAAACTCCTAAACAAAAGAAAAAGGTTCCTCTAGGAGATGTGATAGATCTTAGTATATTGGAGTCCATGCCCAAAATACAAGCCAAGAGACCGAGAACCGTATCAAGTCTAACGGTTAATCCATCAAGAGAGTGCGTGATAAAAATAGCTACCCCTATCGAGGGGAAAACTAAAGAGACTATCATAGCATAAGATTATTGGAACTTGAAGTTTCCATTGGGGAAGGCTACACATGAAGGATCCAAGCAAGATGTACATACTGCTCTTAGGGATATTTTGAAAAAGTGTGATAAAGACAAGGCCACCAAGGATGAGGTTAAGGCCAAGGTCGAGTAGCTCACCTTTGCTGCAAAAATTAACTCAATGCACTCCCTCCACCAACATCTCAACTACTATGGCCATGAAAATATCATCTACCATCGATGATATTTCTTATCATGAACTCGAAAAGCTAGGCCAGAAAGGGAGAGTGGTGAATGGATGGATGGAGAGGATCTTGCAGGAGGCCAACCCCTTGATCAAGGAAGCTATGGAGATTTATGCTGATTTACAGATTGCAAAACCACCATCGCTAAGATGGATGAATCCCTCTCTGAAGATAATAACAACTTGAACTTAACCTTGGTGACATGGAGTGACATAAGAGAGGAATATTTTGACTTACTTTTGCAAGAGGAGGTAATTGATGATGCCTAAAAATTGTTTGAATATCAAAAGCTATGGAATTCCGGTGTCAAGTGCTGTAAGATCTAATTAAGAAGCTGGAGGATAAATGGGTGGAAATTACGGATTCCCTCAATGATATCTCTAAAGAGTTCGATAATGCCCACTGCAAGTTTTTCAATGAGAATATCGATGCTCTTCCCAAGGACCAGATCAAAGAGAATTTCAAACACTTGGTGGAGCAGGATGGTGATATTGTGAAAACTTTCAATAGTGACTCCATTGATCAACTGGTTCTATGCCAGAACTTTATAGGGAGACTAAAGAAAGTCATAAGTAAGCTTCGAAGGTTGTCGGCAAGGATCACAAAAGAGATCAAAACAACAGACGTGGTGAATCACTATGCGTGTGGACCTGGAGATGAAAAAACTCAGGGTATTTTCAAGCGTTACTTTGAATACAGACACCACATGGCCAAATGGGAAGAAGGACCAAAAAAATATGTAGAGGAAGGAGAGGAGGGTAAACCAGGCCAAAGCTAAGATGTCATGAAAGGATAGGTTGAGCTCTGGAAATGGTCAAAGTTGTAGGGTTGACTTGGTCAACCCTCAGCAACAAATTTTCTATTTTTGCGGGAGCATGTTCCCTTTCATAAATGACATTACCTTTTTTAGTTAACTATTAGTTAAGGCTCAGCTGTAATGGCTTAGCCTAGGAACTTATAAATAATGGAGTGCTCTACATTATTTGATATACATATTTTTGGAGAGATTTGAAGAAAGTTTCTCTTCAAGCTTGGAAGAGTACTTTCAGAATTTTGTTGAAACCTTTTAATTATATTCAAATTTGTTCCTTACACTTGAAAATATTTCTATTGTGTTTAATGATTAATCATTACATGCCTTGTGAATGAGATTCCTTAGTGTTATCTGATTAATCTACCTTTAGTTCAGGTTATCTGTTTTCATATTGAAAAAGAATAGTGTGATTTCTTCCTATCAGTTGTGAGAAAATATTTTCCTTTTGCTGATTAAAAGTTACATTATTATTATCATTTAAGTGAATAATGGATCTGTGTTTGTGATTATCCCTTTGATAAATTACCTGTGTATCGAATCAAAGCTGATTTCTCTATTGTGTATGTTCAAGGTTTAACAGAGGAACATGTGCTTCTAATTTGTGGTATTTTATCCTTTCCAAGTTGCAATAGGTGAGGGTGGTTAATGGTGAAATCATCATACCCACATTAACCCTTCTAGAAGTTAAATCTCCCTTTTCTTGGTGCATCACCACTTCTAGAATAGATTTATTTCCTTGTATTCTTCTTCCCTAAATCCCATGAAGTGTTAGTATAGGTCTAGTTATACATTTTTCTTACTTCAGAAGTAGTGTTGTGTTTAGTTTAGGAAAAGGAAGTCAGCCTTCTCCAGAGGTTCACCTCGAGCCCAAGTCCCACTAGCTTGAGAGGTGATCCCATGTGTCCCAATCACACCAAATGTCATGATTCATATCAGGCCATTTGGGGGTGCAGTGATTTGGAGACAATATTTTTTGGCATGCGTGGTGGGACAGAGTTGGTACCACTCTTCTCATTTCATTAACACAAGGTACCTAGTGACTCTATCTCTCTAGATTTCAAAGTTTAGTACAACAACTCATGTAAAGGATTGGTACCTTTCAAAGTGCCATTAGCTATGGATTTACCTCGTAGGGGACATTCAACTCCTCCTGAAAGACATTGCCCCTTACCAAGGTATAACCAGTTTGTGAATGTCATGGCAGCCAATACTTGTCCTCCATTCAATACTAGCAGTCCCCTGTTGTTAGCACAAAGAGATGCAATACCAGCAGCTGCTTTGAAAATTTTACCATTTTACATGGGGAAAATAATGTATCACCTCGGGAGCACATACTGGATGTGGCTAGCATTTGCGCAGTACACAGTATTACAAAAGATAACATGGCAGTTTGACTCCTTACTACTTCATTCAAAGGCAGGGCACTTTAATGGTTCTAGAGTTTAACTGTAGGATCCATTACCAATTGGAATGATTTGGGCACAAAGTTGTGTAAACAATTCAAAGATAAGAGTGATAATATTTCACTTGTGGAGCAATTTCATACTATCAAGTGATCTTCCCAAGAATATATGAGCGACTTCAACCTCCGCTTTGACAGGACTTGGAAATGGATCCCAACACTCGTAAGGCCATCCCCAAAAAGCGCATTTTATATTACTTACGGGCATTGAACAATGATGTCACTATCATGATCCAGTCTATGGGGGAACATGATCCCTGATGCTTACGAAGTGGCCGTACGAGCTGAGAAATTCCTGATTCAAGTAGGTAAAATTATTCCTAGACCCCCCATTCCTATTTTTACAGAGTTGGAAAGACAATAGCCTATCTCCACCCCAATCCCGGTTGCTTCGGTTCTAATAGCTACACATGCTTCCAATACCTCAAATGATTTGGCTGAGGTAAAATCACTATTACAGACCTTTGGGAATGAACTCGTAGCAATGAAAAGGCAGCAGTCCCAATATACTCACCCCTTTCAATCCCAATATCAAACAAATCATCCTCCTTTCTAGGGGAGTGGTCAGCCACAGAACCAAGCCATAACCCAAGATGCAACTATGAAACCTTTGAACTTTTGGAATCCCTCAGCTGCTAGCTCATCCAGAGCCATAGTCCCAATACTGAGAACAACCTCATCCAAGACTACAAATGGTGTTATCCATGTTCTCAGCCCCATAATCAAAATCTTTTCCCAAATGGAGTTTTGAGTCAAGCTCTCATGGTTCAAAGCATAACAACTCCGCCTAAATCATCTGTTGAACCATCCAATTCAGAAGGTCAAGATCAAGCCCCTGATGAAACCACATTATTAAATTGGCAGGCAGAGGACTTTTGTGGTTTGAATACTGATTCCTCCACCATAGCATCTAACACCTATTCTAAGAAAAGGGCAATAGACGCAGGGTCTCCCAATACTGATCAGACATCCACTTCTCTAGGCCCCAACACGATACCAGATGATAAAGGCACGAGGAAGAAATCACCAGAAATATCCACTGATCAAAATACAAAGAAAGATGAGATGTCCAGTATCATGATACCCAATAAGCACTATCCGAAGGAAGACCCCAACGTCCCAAAAGGTATTAGCAAAGTGGGAGAAATTGCTCAGCATAGTGGAACAAATGAAGAAAACCAATTTGAGCATCACAATGTGGGATGCACTTTCAATTCCTTCTCAAAGGAACTTGTTACGAGAAGCTTTAAACAACTTTGGCACTACTAACAGATCGTCAGGTCAAGAAGTCACAGTGGCAACCAGTTTGTGCCAACCTGAAACAAAAATACAAGCTAAGACCAACAAGCCTCCACCATTTTATATCTCACTGATCATTGGTGACCATTTGGTGCACAATTGTATGATCGATTCTAGAGCTAGTAGTTTTGTGATGCGTAAGCAAATTACAAATGCACTATAGATACCATATGCTCCAATTTCGAGAGGAGTTGTTCAATTTGGATGGTACTATTATCCAAAATGTTCCCCTTGCATATTTTTTGGCTAACTCCTTTCAATCTTCACTCCCTTGTTCCTCAGTCATAATTTTTTGCTTTTCAGGCACTCGAGACCTTCTAGAAATGAAACCATTGGATAGATATTTTTCTTAGCTTTCCGAGAAAGGTAAATTTTACCTCCTAACTCCATGTATTTTTGAAGTTATGGCTCAGCGGAGTTTTTGTGGAAAATTTTCCCCTAGAAGGCCCACAACTAGTAATATGGTGCCATGTGTCGAAGGAAGTGGTGGGGGTCGGAGGAAAACTTGGATTTTTACCAAGTGTTTAGCGAATTTCAAAAGGAATATTTCAACCCATAGGCCCGCCGGTGAATTGGATCATGCCACATGTCTAAGGGGGAAAAAATTGAAAAAATGACTAAGTGTTGGTGCCATGGAAAAATCTCTAGGAAAGGTCTGTGCCCAATAACATCATGCCACGTGTCCTTAGTCCCCTGGAAGTGGTGGAGGGTAGAGGTGAAGTTAAAATTTTGGTGAAATATTTTACGAGGGCACAAAGTCAAAATTTTCCCACAAATTCCGCATCCAATGGCCTCATGCCACATGTCTCAAGCCCAGCAGGCTGCGGAGTGAAACTTAAAATTTTGGTGAAGTGTTTGGGCGGGAGGAAAGGAGAAATATTGGTCTGTCATCCCTCCAACCAGTTAGATTATGCCACGTGTCCCTAGGGGTCGAATGATGGAGCACAGGGGGAGACTGGGAATTTTTCCCAAAGGTAAAGCACAAAAGGAGATGTTTTCCCCGTGGTTTGCACCGAATGGGAGCCCGCCACATGCCACCGGAGCTTTAGAACATAGGGGAAATTTTGGAAAGTTTCCCAAAAAAAAAAAGGAAATTTTGAAAGGAAAATTCTTCCTCCCAAACATGATCCAATGGCATCTTTCCACGTGTCCGGTGGCAGCAAAAAATACAAGATAGGCCTGCAAGAGAAAAGGAAAGGAAAAGCTCGTGACCAATGGGGTGCTACCACGTGTCCTAAGGTCATTGACCCATAGGAGTTTTTGGAAAAAATTTCCAATGGTCACAACGATGGAAAATGAGGAATCAAGAGCCAACGGCCAATGGAATCATGCCACGTGGCACTTGGAATGTTGGAGCATGGGGATTTTTTTGGGAAATTTTCCCAAATGCAAAAAGTGGAAAATTTCAAATTTTTCGCCCGCCAATCCGTTTTGGCCCTGTTTTTCCCTAAAATTTCAAATGGCCATAACTTTTGATCCAGAACTTGGTTTTTCACGTTCTTTATATCAACAGAAAGCTGGTGAAATTATCTACAAGATTTTGGGGTCAATTTTGTATTTTTATTGAGTTTGGAGAGATAAAATTTAAAAACGCCTTGGGCATGTGGTAATGGACAGAAATGAGGTTTCAACCACCATTTTAATGAACAATGGCTCGCATTCTCTCCCGAATGGTGAAAAATATCGGGAATGGACCTATAAGGATGCCCATTCTGTTTTATTGCATTTTGGTTGGTGGTTGGAGCTCTCCCACATTTTCTCCCGTTTCTCTCTCTGGGGTCATTTCTAGCATGGTAAAAGCTAGATCTCGCTCATTTTGAAGGGTTGAACATTTTTCATGTATTGCATGAAGCTCCCTCTTTCACCTTGAAATTGATTATGTGGAAAAATCAGACCTATTCCAAGATTGTAATCTATTTTTGCCTCTTAGATATTGTAAAGCATGTGTTTTGATGTTGGAAATGACAATGCAAGCTCGTGAATGAGTTCCAATCCTATGTTTGTGTTGTTTGATTCAATTCTAACCTTTCATTACTGATTTATCGGTTTGTGCATGAATTTTTGCTGAATTTCTATGATTTTTTCAATCTACGTAAGTAAAAATTCTCACTACGGTCATTTGGTGCATCACCTTATTAGCATTAGTTTTAGTTTTTTCATTCTATATCTCTATCCTGTTTGGAATTTAGAGTAGGATTTTGAGCTTAAAACCTGCATAACTTGAAAGTAACCCCCTTATCGAGGAGTTGAGGAACCATCCTCTAACCTAGGGATTATTTTCCCATTTTTACAAGTCCCACACTTTGGGAAAAGATTCAATGTTGTGCAATAACACTGGATGTCCAAAGTGTCAAACTAGAAATCGATCAACATCCGTGGGTGCGCTGATTTACACCAACAGTTTTGTCACATCCGGTGGGACCTTAGAGTTATTCCTCTTCATTGTAACAAAATTGATGTGCATTTGTTGTAAGTTTCTTTCTTAAAAGAGCCCTAAATTACACATCTAGCGACTCCAAGGAAGAAGAATCAGCTGGTTTTAATAGTGCAGACCTGAAAACTCATGAGAAGAATCAACACAAGGTTAAGAGTTCAAGAAGAAGATGTGTTTTTTGAGTATTTATAATTATCTCCGAGAAGAAGGAAAAGATGGAGGAGAATTCAAATGTCTCCATCTCCAACAAACAGGACTCTATCAACTCCACCTAGTAGGCCTTTCATTCAATCAACAAGGGTTCTAAGGCCAATCAAAATGGCACAAAACAACCCCTATGTAAATTTCATTGGAAGCATCCCACTTTCTCTCAATGCACAAAATCCAATCCTAGTTGCAGCATTGAAGAACATTCCACACTTTACTGGAGAGAATCAGACCACTCTTAGTGACCATGTTAAGGATATTACTAATATTTTTGCAATCCATGAGATTAATGAGATGCAAGTTGCTGTCAAACTACTGGCATCTTCATTCAAAGGGAAAGCTTTGCAATGGTTTAGGATTCTTGCCTCAGGTTCTATCCAAAATTGGAACCAACTTTGACTGACCCTCCATGAGCAGTTTGGGGAGAAGGGAGATAACTTGTCCCTTTTGGAACAATTGACAACTATCAAGAGAGCTCCCAATGAGTAGTGATCGACTTCAACTTCAGAGTTTCAAATGACTAGGCAAAGAATTCCAAAGTGATAGTAATGCCGTAGTAGAAGGTGCTTTTCTATATTACCTCAAAGCTTTAAATTTTGATATTTTTATGTTAATTCAATCCATGGGAGGCACAACTATCCCTATTGCTTATAGCATTTCAATCATAGCTGAAATTTTTTTTGATTCAAGCTAGCAAGCTAGCTCCTTGGCCTCCAATGCCATTGTATCCAAGTTTAGAGAGCCCAAGTACTAGTCAAGTGCCTAGTTTAGCTGCTATTCCTACTCCTAGAAATTAGAATTTAAGTGAAGCTTCTACTTCATCTCTTAGTGCCTCAAATGAACTTCAAGAAGTCATAAAGCAATTGAAAAATTTAGGCAATGAGCTGGTTACACTCAAGAGATAGTAAGCCCAAGGTTTTAGACCTTCTTTCCAGCCTCAAGCTCAGCCTAATAGGCAGCCATACCAGCCTCAAAGACCACCCAATCTAGTTGCAAATCAAAATCAAACAAGACCCCCTTGCCAATGACCATTTCAGCCCTGTGATCCCAATGCTACATCGCCTCTAAAGCAATAGTGCCGAGGCAAAAAAACATAGCTTAAGAGTATGATTGGTGTTTCCCATGCAATGAACCTCAAAACGATCCGTGTTTCAACAAATTGCCTTAAATCAAGAATTAATGGTGACTACAACTGGTGTGGAGGGTGAAGGGAGTCAAGGAAATAACCAACAACTAGAAACATTCCAGCAACAATCAGCTCCAAATGATGCCACACTTGTAAACTGATAGGTAGAAGGTTTTGTGGCATGAATCAAATGATTCCCAAAGTGTTGCAGCCAACACAAGGTCAAAAAGGAGATATTTGGGTGAAGAACAGCCATTGGCTCCAAGTAATCCACAATCTTATATCACTCCACAAATTATTGGCAAGCAAAATGCAGTTCCAAACATGCAAGGACTACCTAAGACAGCTCCTAGGAAACCTCAAATGCTAGTTGCTACTGCCCATGTGTAAGGAATGAATGTGTAGGCCAAGGGACAATAGAGAGATGCTTCATCTCCATTCAACATCATCGACCAGATGAATAAGACAAATGTAAACATATTAATGTGGGAATCACTATCCATCCTAGGCCAAAGAGATTTGCTACAAGCTGCCATGAAGGACTGGTCAAATTCAAATCAGCAGGTCCAAATGCAAGAGAAGGTACTCACAAATGCTACCTAGCTTGAGGGGAATCATGGAGGACAAAGCAAGGTAAAATGTTGAAGCCCCCTCCATTCTATGTTTCATTGATCATTGGAAACCAATTAGTACACAATTACATGATTGATTCCAGGGCAAGTAGTTCAGTAATGCCTAAGAAAATAGCTGATTAGTTAGGGATTCAATATGAAGTCATATCCAAAGGGGTAGTGCAATTGGATGGGACAACAGTAACAATAGTTGGAGTGATAAAAAATTGAGTCTTACTTTGCATGCATGCCCCAACGTTGTTGTTTTACAAGATGTCTTAGTAATAGACCTTCCACCACTCTTTTCCCTATGTCTGTCAAGGGATTTCATAGCCAAGATTGGAGGTTACTTATCTGCTGATTGGTCACACATGTTGTTTAGAACAAGATATGGAACTAAAGCCACAATTAGATCTGAGCCTATTGCAAACTTTCACATTGAGCCTTACACTCAAAGACAAATCAATACCAATTGTTCAACGTTTGATCAAGAAGATTATCCAAACACTGATGAAGCTGACACCAAGGTTGGAAGTATCCCAGATCTAACTCTTGATGAATGGGTAAACAAAGTGCATGCTTTTGATCCTTATCAAGAAATATAAGAATCTGAGTTAGAAGTCTATTGCATCCATGAAGAAAATCAGCTCATCCCTAGCATCACCAAGCCGGACCACAAGGATGACAATGAGGTATGGCGCTTGTTTTTGATGGATCAAGGAGTAGATAAGGAAATTTGGAGGGGGCTATTCTTGTTTCACCTCAAGGATTTAAGTATTATTCAACTTTTAGATTTTAGTTTGCATGCTTTGTAATAACACTGCTGAATATGAAGCTTTGATATAAGGATTGCATTGGTCAATCAAGAGAGGAATAAATAACTTGCAACTCTTTAGTGACAGTGAGTTGATTGTCAACTAGGTTAAGGGGAAGCATGCTATCAAGAATTATTTGCTCAAGTAATAAAAAAATAGGGTGTGGGAC
The DNA here is from genome assembly GCA_018340775.1 of Taxus wallichiana var. yunnanensis. Classification (NCBI taxonomy): domain Eukaryota; kingdom Viridiplantae; phylum Streptophyta; class Pinopsida; order Cupressales; family Taxaceae; genus Taxus; species Taxus wallichiana. The sequence continues at coordinate 85,670,044 of CM031242.1, read as the reverse complement.
CTCATTGAATATTTTGAGGGCTTTGGCATCAAATCCATTCCTAGAAAAGAGAACCAAGCTGCTGACAGGCTTGCAATAGTTGGAGCAGCCTTTGATGTTTTTGAAAGCATCCAAAAAGACAAGGTACAACCAAACATCCATGTGATTGTAAGGCCTTCAGTGCCAAACAACAATGTAAGTTGGAAAGTGTTCGAAAATGATCAACAAATCATCCACTTCTTGTAAGAAGACGCTGATTTCTAAGCTAAAAATCAGGAAAAGTTGGAGCAGCAATATGGTGACCAAGTGGTACAGCTGAGAACCAAAAAACTACCAAAGGGACTTGTTACTTTGGAGTCCATTTTTAATCCTAATGATCAGTTTAGGAAGGAGAAAGAAAACATCCAAGTCAAGGGAGAAGATTCAGTTCCCATCTTGGTGGAAGAAGGAAAATCACTCCAAGTTGGTAAAGTGACAACTGAGCAAGAAAGGTATGAGTTCATAAAACTTTGTCAAGAATTCCCTGATGTCTTTTCTTGGAGCTATGAAGATTTGAAACGTTTCAATCCCAAGCTAGCTCAACACACCATTGAATTGGATCCAAGTACTAAACCCATCAGGAAAAATAAAGGCCAATCAATCCACACATGGAGCCTCTCATGAGAAAAGAATTGAATAAGTTGATAGAGTCAAGAATCATATTCCCTATCAAGCATTCTAGTTGGGTGGCCAACTTGGTTCTAGTTAGAAAGAAGAGTGGGGAAATCAGATTATGTGTTGACTTCAGAGATTTGAATAGAGCATCTCTCAAGGATCATTATCCACTTCCTTCCATGGAGTAGATTTTACAAGTTGTTGCTAGCTCTGAGAGGTTTTCATTGCTTGATGGCTATTCGGGGTACAATCAGATTATGGTGAAAGAAGAAGATCAGTTCAAGATAGCCTTTACAACTAAATGGGGAACTTATGCATACAAGAAAATGCCATTTGGGTTGTCCAATGTTGGAGCTACTTTCCAAAGAGCAATGGACATGGCATTCAAGGATTTGATTAACAACATGGTGCTGATATATCTTGATGATATCACTATTTTTTCAAAAATGCAATCAGACCATCTGTTTCATTTGAGACAAGTATTCCAAAGGTGCAGAAGATTTAGAGTATCCTTGAATCCTAAAAAGTGTATTTTCCTATCCCATGAAGGAAAACTCCTTGGCCACATTTTCTCCAAAGAAGGATTGGCAATTGATCCAGAAAGAGTTGAAGCCATAAGATCACCTTTGCCATTGCAAGCCACAAGAAGGCCCTTCAAAGTTTCTTGGAGAGAATAAATTTTGTTCGGAGGTTTGTCCCAAATTTTGCAGCCCTAGTCAAGCCTATCACCAAGATGTTAAAGAAAAGCATGGATTTCAAATGGATAGTAGAAGGCAAGGAAACTTTTGAAGAAATCAAAGAATCCATCTCTTAAGCCCCAACTCTCATTAACCCGGATTTCTCCAAGGATTTCATCCTCTATACATTTGGGGGTGATAATACTATTTCTGCAATTTTGGTACGGTAGAACAAAGACAATGATGAGTAGCCAATTTATTTCTTCAGCAAAATCCTAGAGGACTATGAGGTGAGATATTCTTTCATTGAGAAGCATGTTCTTGTAGTGATCAAGAGCTTGAAGAAATTCAAGCATCTAGTTTCAAACAACAAGGTTCAATTTATGGTTTCTCATGTGGGAGTTAAGGACTTCCTCCTCAACGAGAGACCTGAATGAAAAGAGAGCAGGATGGATTAATCATGTCATGGAGTATGAAATTAAGATCAAATTCACCAAGTTAGTCGAGGAAAATGATTATGTGAGCAGCTAGTCTTGAACAAACAAAAGGAAGCATGTAATGAGAAGGAGGTTTTTTTGGCGTTACAGACAACCATGAGAAAGGTAGCACTCAAAAGGAAAATGATGATGTCCTCACTCCTTGCTAGACCCAAGACATAATGCACTTCTTAAGCGTAGGTCTATGCCCTCCAGAGATGAACAAAACCAAAAGAATACACTTTAGATTGGAGGCTGTCCCATATGCCCTTGTTGATGGTGTTTTGTTCAAGAGGAATGTGAATGGAGTGCTGTTGAGATGCATTGGTACAAATCAGATTCATAGGGTGTTGGAAGAGTTCCATGGTGGATCAGCCGGTGGTCATTTTTCACCAAGAGTGACAGCTCTAAAGATCATGAGGGCTGGCTATTATTGGCCCAAGATTTTCAGTGATTGTTATGCATGGATCAAGAGGTGCAAGAATTGTTCCTTCTTCACATGTAAATATACGCTAGCTACCCTTCCATTGCATCCAATTTCAGTTGACCAGCCATTCATGCAATGGGGTTTGGAATTCATTGGAGTCATTAATCCCAATTCAAGCCAAGGGCACAAATGGATTTTAACAACAATAGATTACTTCACCAAGTGGACTGAAGCAGTAGCACTCAAGGAAGCAAATGAATCTAGCATCCTAGATTTCTATGAGGGAATAGCAACTAGATTTGGCATACCTACTAAAATAATATTAGATTATGTATTGGCATTCATTGGGTCCAAGGTGATTGAATGGGCTGTCAAGAATGGGATCTACCTAAGTAATTCATCGAACTATTACCCTCAGGGTAATGGCAGTGAGTCTACAAACAAGAACTTGTTAAGGATCGGTAGGAGGACTACGATGAAATTCAGTGATCTTGGCATCTTAAGTTGAAATCAGCCTTATGGGATGATAGGATAACTCCTAAAAGATCTACAGTAACTCCCCATTCAAGATTTTTTATGGAAGAGAGGCAATTTTGCCCATGTCACTTGAGTTGCCAATGTTGGAACTTATGAAACTTGATTGGAGTTTGAGCTCATGGAGGTTAGATATGTAGAATTGATGGAGCTCCAAGAAATCAGAAATCAGGCATCTTGAGCAATGGAGAAGGATCAAGCTTTGATCAAGAAGACCTTCGATAGGAAGGAAAAGGATAGATCTTTCCAAGTTGGAGATTTAGTGTTAAAATGGGATGTAGATAGATAAAAGCTGGGAAGGCATTTAAAATTTGATGCCATTTGGAGTGGCCCATACATGGTCACAAAGCATAAGGAAAACAATGCTTTCCAATTATCTTCATTGGATGGCGAAGAACTGTAGATTCCAGTCAATGGAATCCATCTAAAGCATTACTACTGAAGGGAATTTCCCACCTTGTACATATTAGCTTAGGTTTTCATTCCTCCAAGTTCTTGTGCACATTGTTTTGTTGTATATTAGATTTGCTTTCCGTAAGTGCTTTGGCACAAGCTTGCTATTCCTGGAAATGTGTGTTGCAGGCCTTGCCCCAATAAAATGATGTTCCATCCTCCATCTTCCTCCTTGTAGTGTTCTAATTAGTTGGCGTACCAAGCAGAGAATTTGATGACCCCATGCCCAATAGATTGCTTGTGAGCAACCTGGTAACTTCATCCAGCAGGCAAATGACCCCTCTGAGTCACAAAAATTGTTATAAAAAATGTTCCCCTTGCACATTTTGTGGATAACTCCTTTCATTCTTCCCTCCCTTGTGCCTCAGTCATAATTTTTTGCTTTTCAAGCACTCAATACCTTTCGGAAATGGCACCATTGGATAGATATTTTTCTCGGCTTTCCGAGAAAGGTAAATTTTTTACCAAGTGTTTGGAAAATTTCAAAGGAATATTTCACCCCGCAAGCCCGCCGGTGAATTGGATCATGCCATGTGTCCAAGGGGGAAAAAATTAAAAATATGAGTAAGTGTTGGCACCATGGAAAAATCTCCAGGAAAGGTCCACGCCCAATAACATCATGCCACATGTCCTTAGTCCCCGGAAGTGGCGGAGGGTAGAGGTGAAGTTAAAATTTTGATGAAATATTTTGTGATGGTGCAAAGTCAAAGTTTTCCCACAAAGTACACATCCAATGGCCTCATGCCATATGTCTCAAGCCTAGCAGCCGTGGAAAAAACTTAAAATTTTGGTGAAGTGTTTTGGTGAGAGGAAAGGAGAAATATTGGCCTGTCAACCCACCAACTAGTCAAATTGTGCAACATGTCCCCGTGGGTGGAACGGTAGAGTGCGGGGGAGAATGGGAATTTTACAAAAGGTAAAGTGTAAAAGGAGATGTTTTCCCCAGCACCGCGCCCAATGGGAGCCCGTCATGTGGCACCGAAGCTTCAAAATGCGGGGGAAATGTTGGAAATTTTCCCAAAGAAAAATGAAGGAAATTTTGAAAGGAAAAGTCCACCTCCCAAATGTGAGCCAATAGCATCTTTCCATCTATCTAGTGGTAAAAAAAAATATAGGATAGGCCCACAGGAAAAAAGGAAAGGAAAATCCCGTGACCAATGGGGTGCCGCCACATGTCCTCAGGTCATCAGCCCGGTGGAGTTTTTTGGAAAATTTTTCCAATGGTCAAACTGATGGAAAATGAGACATCAAGAGCCCATAGCCAATGGAATCATGCCACGTGGCACTAGGAATAGTGGAGCGTGGGGATTTTTTGGGAAATTTTCCCAAATGCAAAAAGTGGAAAATTTCAAATTTTTCGCCTACCAATCTGTTTTGGCTCTGTTTTTCCCTAAAATTTCAAATGGCCATAACTTTCGATCTAGAACTTGGTTTTTTGCATTCTTTATATCAATGGAAATCTGGTGAAATTATCTACAAGATTCTAGGTTCAATTTTGTATTTTGATAGATTTTAGAGAGAGAAAATTGGAAAAATCCTCGGGCACATGGTAATGGGACGAAATGATGTTTCAACCACCATTTTTAATGAAGAATGGCTCGCATTCTCTCCCAAAGCATGGTGAAAAATTTCAAGAAATGGACTGCAAGGATGCATATTCTATTTCATTACATTTTGGTTGGTGGTTGGAGCTCTCCCATGTTTTCCCATGTTTCTCTCTCATCGGGTCGTTTCTGGCATGGTAAAAGCCAGATCTGGCTCATTTTTGAAGGGTTAAACATTTTTCATGTATGCAAGCTCCCTCTTTCACCAGAAAGTGATTGTGTGGATAAATCAGACCTCTTCCAAGACTACAACATATTTTTTTCCTCTCGGATGTTGTAATGCATGTGTTTTGATGTTGGAAATGACAATGCAAGCTCTGTGAATTATTTCTAATCCTCTCTGTTTGTGTTGTTTGATTCATTTCTAACCTTTCATTACAGTTTATCAATTTGTGCATGAAGTTTCTCTACATTTCTATGATTTGTGTCAATTTGCAGAAGTAAAAATGCTCACCACTCCTTTGGTGCATCACCTTATTAGCATTAGTTTTATTTTTTTGCATTCTCTATCTCTGTCCTCTTTGGAATTTAGAGTAGGATTTTGAGTTTAAAACCTACATAACTTGTAAGTAACCCCCCTTATTAGAGGATTTGAGGAACCATCCTGTAACCTGGAGATTATTTTCCCATTTTTACAAGTCCCACACTTGGGGAAAAGATTCAATGTTATGCAATCACATTGGATGTCCAAAGTGTCAAACTAGAAAGTTGATCAACATCCAAGGGTGCGAATGATTTGCACCAACAAGTATCGTAGTCCAAAATGTGGGGGTTATTAAGGGGCTTCAACTCATCATCTATGCATGTCCTAGTTTGAATTTCATGCAGGATATATCCGTCATTGATCTCCCTCCCCTCTTCACCATCTTCTTATCATGGGATTTCACCATGAAAATGGGAGGATATTTTTCATCAAACTGGTCACATATGATCTTGAGAACTCGTTATGGGACAAAGGTAACCATAAGAGTAGAACCAATTTCTCCTACCCATGTGGAACCATACATGTCCAAGCCCATAGAAGGTAACTACGCCGTTTGTGACCCAGAAGAAGAGATCATAGATCATGAACCTGCTACTCTTGTAGAAGAGGTGCCTAGATACAGTGCTTGATGAGGTAAGTATAGACCATCAATATGACCCGTATGCTGATTTATTAGCTAATGAGGAATCTGTCCTGTTGTTTTTGGATGAGACTGGATTAGGAACTTATTGTATACATGAATAAGGTACAACCATACCATAGTTGATTAAGACACCCGGTGACTCCAAAGGAATATGACATCTTTTCTTCAATGGTTTGAGGACTAAGAATGAATCAGTATAGGAGTCATGTTAATTTTTCCATGAGGGGATAAATATTTCTTGTCTATTAGATTGCAGTTCAGTTTTACCAATAATATTCTCGAGTATGAGGCTCTTATACAAGGGTTGCGATTGGCCAAACAACGAGGAATCAAATTTGTGATTGCTTCACGGTGATAGCGAATAGGTGGTTCACCAAGCAACCACCCACAACACATCAAATAATGATCTCTTAAGATCATATAAGAATCAAGTTTGGGACCTAATAGAAGACTTTGAAGCTTTCAAAATTTGTGTGGTTCCTAGAACTCAAAATCAAGATGTTGATAGGCTTGCCACCGTCGGATCCCAATATGATATACCTATGGATATCATGAAGGAAGGGCAGCAAATAGTCAAAATATTTTTGTCCGCAATACCAGATAATGTAAGCAGTTGGTAAGTTTTTGATAGCGATAAGCAAATTGTTCTCTTTCTACAACAAGAAGCAGAGTTCACCACCAAACAACAAGGTAAATTGCAGGAATCCTATGGTGACCAGGTCATTTAGTTGAGAGGAAACAAATTTCCAAAAGGCTTGGTCACGCTTGAATCTATCTTCAATTCAGATGACCAGGCTAAATGGAAAAACACAAATATGGTGGTAAAAGAAGAAGATTTTGAGGAAGTCAAGGTGGCTAGTGAGAAACATTTAAAGATTGGTAAGATATGCACTACTCAGAAAAGGAATATTTCATTGAGTTGTGTCGGGAATATCATGATATTTTTGCATGGAGCTATAAAGACTTGCATGGTTTTGACCCAGGCCTAGCCCAACACACGATTGAACTGGATCCAAACTCTAAACCAGTTCATCAAAAACAAAGGCCAATCAATCCCAAGGTTGAGTCACTAATGAGGAAAGAGCTAAGAAAGCTTATTGAAGCTTGCATAATTTTTCCCATCAAGCATTCATCATGGGTAGCTAATCTAGTGCCCGTGAGGAAAAAGAATGGGGAGATTCACTTTGCATAGATTTCAGGGATTTGAACCGTGCCTCATTAAAGGATCACTACCCTCTTCCATCAATGGAACAAATCCTCCAAATAGTGGTAGGTGCTCAAAGGTTTTCTTTGCTAGATGGCTATTTAGGGTATAATCAGATTTTGGTCCAAGAATCTGATCAATTCAAAATGGCATTCACCACTAAGTGGGGCACGTATGCATACAAAAAAATGTCATTCAGATTGTCTAATGCGGGGGCTAATTTTCAAAGAGCCATGGACATGGAATTTAAAGGACTCATCAATGATATGATCTTGGTTTACCTTGATGATATTACTGTCTATTCCAAACATTCTCGAAGATCATATTACTCACCTAAGGAAAGTTTTCTGAAGGTGTAGGGAGTTTGGGATCTCACTAAACCCCAAAAAATGCATTTTCTCAGTGTAGGAAGGCAAGCTATTGGGGCATATTGTTTCAGCTGAAGGACTCTCAATCGACCTAGCTAGGATTTAGTTGATCTTGTCTCTATCTCTCCCAAGTCACAAAAAGGGTCTCCAGAGCTTCCTAGGAACTATAAACTTTGTTTGGAGATTCATTCCCCAATTTGCAGCATTAGCCAAGTCGTGACGACTATGCTTAAAAAGAACATTCCTTTCTTATGTATAAAAGAGGGGAGAGAAAGATTTGAGGATATCAAAGCTACTACTTCCCAAGCTCCTACTGTTGGTAAACCCCTATTTTGACAAGGATTTTATTCTCTACGATTTTTGGGTCATGAGATTATTTCAGGTATCCTCACTCAGTAGAATGATGATCTAATGGAGCAACCTATCACCTTATTTAGTCAGTCTCTCAAGGAATACGAGATAAAGTATTATTTTGTTGAAAAGTAGGTTTTTGCGGTCATTCAAGCTTTAAAAAATTTTAGGCATATGTTGTCCAACAACAAGATACACTTAATGGTTTCTCACCCTGGTGTTAAAGATTTTTTGTTGAATAAGGAGATGAATGAGAAATGTGTTGGGTGGATCACAAAAGTAATGGAGTATGATGTACACATTAAAGTCACTAAACTTGTCAGAGGCAAGGGTTTATGCCATCAGTTGGTTACGAAAATGGAGATAAAAATTTTAAGGATGTCACACTCCTCAACATTGATGAAGGAAATGGTCAGATTGATTGGTTTACTATAATGGAAAATTTCCTCCTCTTGGGAGTATATCCCCCAAATATGGATAAGATTCAACAATGTACTTTCCATCTCCGGTCTATTCCATATGTTGTGGTGGATGGAATTAGTTTCTAAAAGAATCTTAATCATGTTCTTTTACGCTGCATCAAACCAAAGAAGGTAAACAAGGTATTGGAGGAATTCCACAATGGGCTGTTAGGAGGACATTTTTGGCATGAATGAATGCTACCAAGATCATGTGGGCTAGTTACCACTAGCTAAACTTGTTCAAAGATGCCCATTTTTGGGTATAAAAATGTAAGGAATGTGCTCTTTTTGTAGGTAAACAAAATCTAGCAACCCTCCCATTGCGTCCCATTCAGGTGGATCAACCTTTTGTTCAATGGGGGTTGAATTTTATTGGTATGATCAACCCTCCATCCAGTGAAGGACATAAATGGGTCCTTACTACGACAGATTATTTCACCCGCGAAGTGGTGGCCTTGAAGGAAAGCAATGAAAAAGTAGTCCTTGAATTCTTGGAGAGTATCATGACAAGATTTGGTGTTCCATTTACTGTCATCTCTGATAATGCAATGGCATTCCTTGGGATGAGAATAAGTGAATGGGCCATCAGGAACGGGGTCTATCTCAAGAATTCATCTAATTACTATCCACAGGGAAATGGGTTGGCCAAGTCTAGCAATAAGAACCTGATAAGAATCATCAAGTGCACAATGGAGGCCAACAAACGTACCTGGCATACCCAACTTAAGGTTGCTCTATGGGAAGATTGAATAACACCTAAAAATGCTATTGGAGTTTCACCTTTTATGCTCGTATATGGAAGGGAAGAAAAGTTTCCACTTTCCTTAGAATTGCCTTCCTTGGATTTGGCTTATCGGCTAGAAGTTATGGAGGACGAAGCCTTGATAGTGAGGTTTTTAGAACTCATGGAGCTAGAGGAGATTTGAGACACTGCTATGAATACGTTGACAGAACATCAAGCTCATCTTAAGAAATCCTTTGACAAAGAAACCTCGATAGGTTGTTTCAGGGAAGGGGATTAAGTTCTAAAATGGGATGAAGATCGTGCCAAACCAGAAAAGCACGATAAGTTTGATGCTCTTTGGAGTGGGCCCTATGTCATTATAAGCTACAAGGAGGAAAATTCATTTTTCCTATCTAGACTCAATGGAGAGGAATTTCCCATTCATGTGAATGGTATACACCTCAAAGCTTGTTTTTTAGGAGGTTCCACCCTGTATAGTTTTGTTATTTTCCTCAAAGTGCTCTGCACATGGTTTGGTTTTCTTTACTTATGCTTGTGTTTTTCTGTTTTGGTTTTTTTCTTTAGGACTCCTTTGCCAAATGTTTTACTTAAGGCTACTGGTGTACAAGCTTAGCGAGTAAGATTTCCTAGAGATCACCAAAAATGTTAACATTTAACCTACCTAGAAAAAGGATGTATGTCAGACCTATGTTTTTTAAGGAACCCTCACACAATGAATTTTGCTAAGAGAAAGAGTCGAAAAATTCCAAATTTTTAGACTTCGGAATTTTTTCCTTTTCTGATTTTTCAAGATAAGTTTGAAGTTACATTTGATTTTTTTCCAAAACACGAAACTCGAAAGTCCAAATTTAGACTTTTGAGTTTTTATAATTTTAAAAAAATTGGCTCTTTTTGTTTAAATCTAACTCGGACTTCCGAAGTCTGAAACTCGAAAGTCTGAATTTTTAGATTTTTAGGTTTTAGGTTTTGGATTTCTCTGAGTCATTTTAGGATTTTCAATTGATTTTTTTGAAGTCTAAAACTCTAAAAGTATGAATTTCAGACTTTTGGGTTTTTGGGTTTCAGACTTTTAGTTGCCAAATTATCCTTTACTTCCCCATTTTTTCTAAAGTCTGAAATCCTGAATTTTAGAATTTCAGGTTTTCAGGTTTTGGAACTTCAGAAGTTTTAAGCATGATTAATTATCACCTACCTCTGTACAGATCATATTTTTTACCATTAATGTCAGGATTTCTATAAAAACATCGATTTTTACTTTTAATTTTTACCTGACACATTCACTCTGACATCTCATTCTTGTACTTTTTGGCATCCTTTTCAAGGTATGTTTTTGGTTTTACTTTCTTTTGGTTTTTAGGTCATTTTCTCCTTTTTTCCCCATTTGGGTTTCCTTTTGTTTCCCCTCTGTATTCTCTTGTGATATCCTTCTTTTTACCTTGTTTTGCTGTAGAGGTTTTTCTAGGTTTTTAAGTATGGGGATCTCTCTGAGTCCCTCATACTTCCCCCTATTTCTCAAAATCCACTTTGGTTTCTTAACACTTCTTTTTGCAGTTACTTCAGAGATCATTCAGAGTGTCTTTTGGAAAAATTTCATTTCAGAGAATTCCTCAAAAAATCACAAGGTGGGAAACTACATGGGAGAAAATTTTTGGAAAAAATCTTTGAAGTTTTTAGATTTCGAAGAATCGGAGATTCAGTTTGAGTTTTTACATTTGAGAGAATCGAGATTCCAGTATTGGGTTTTCAAATTTCTAAGAATTAGAGATTCTAGTTTTGGGTTTTCAGATTTTAGAGAATCGAAGATTCAGACTTTGGATTTTGGAGAATCGAGATTTCAGATTTTGGGATCCCGATTTCGAGAAAAAAATTCAAGGGTTTCTTTCAGTGTTTTCTTTCAGACTTTTTCGGTTTGGGTTTTTGGAGTTTTCCTACTCTCAATTTTTTGATTTTCTGTAGCATTAAAACTCCCAAAACACAGGTTTGATGTCTACCTCTACTTCAAAAGGGAAAGAGAAGATGAAGTACACATTTCTTGGAGTTGCTCCTCAATCCTGCTTAACCTCTAATTTGGGAAATATTGGGACATCGATCTCAGGCAGATTGATCTTCCGAGTTCTAGGAAAGATTAAAGGCCCCAAATAAAAATCCATGGATGTAGGCCATCTTCGATAGTGGTCTTGCTCTTACCGCTAGTTTTCCTACATCCGTGCAATGCCCGGAATTTGTCCTAGCTGCAACAACTCACTACGACGAAGACTCTATGTCAATAAGAGATAGCGATGATAAGGTGGTAATCCATCTAGACCCAAATTTCTTCAAGGACTTGTTCAAACTTCTAGATGTATAAGATTATGCCACTATCTCACCTGAAATAGTAGTTGAGCACTAGGATAAAAATCAAGAAGTATGCTCAAAGGTTATGATGAAGTCTTACCTAACTAAGAATTTTTCCAAATTTCCCAAGACTATACATCGATCAGATTTTATTTAGGAGGTCAACGACCTCATTATACTCTTGAGCAGAGTTTTAGGTCTTCTGTCTACTAAGGAATTCCAAGAATGGATGTTCTTGTACATAGGAACAATAAAAATAAATGATGAGTTTATCCGATGGGGTGAACATATCAGCAGTAATATCTGCTACCAGTTGGGCAAGGTGGCAGAGACTAAATCCTTCTACATGACATCTTTCCTAGTGTATGTAACTACTACTATGGGGGATTTTTCGGGTTAAACACCAGGGGTTTTCGCAGCACATCCCAAATATACAAATTTTATCCCCATCTTACTCTAAACAAGGGAAGAAAACACTTCTAAAGGATCAACGATGCTTTCTTCACTATTGTCCTCTATTATTTTGACAAGGAGCTATATAATCAGTGGATTTCTAATGAGGCTTTCCAAGAGGTGTGAGAATGGGGAGAAATTTACCTTCAGTTTCCCACATTCACCTACCTTAGGATTCTAGGTTTCATACTTGCCCAAAGAAGTTACCAAGATGCCCTCCGACAAGTGGATTCTTCTAGAATTGGTTTGGAAGTTCTTGGATTATAAAAAAATCCAAAACAATTGTCATAAGGTGGGGATGCATTTCACTTGTTCAAATTGGTAGGTATTCTTGCCCAACTATACACAAGGTAAGAAATTTGGATGCTGAAATGGTTAAGGTAACCTGCATGGACCTTCCATCCACGAACTAACTTTGACTATTGGGGTAAGTTTGGGGAGACAGGAAATCCAATGCTCATTTTTCGCCAATTAGAAGATATATGGATCCATTGTCGAGAAGAATTCATCATACAGAAAAGGAATTACGAAAGATTAACCCTTGACGAAGTGTGGAAGTTTGGGTTGGCTGATGTGCCAAAGGACTTACAAGATAATGATGAGGTTCTAGATGCATCATACGGGGATGATGATGTTGCTTTAATAGACCCGCCTTTGGTTAACTGGTATATATAAGAATGCAACAATACCAAGGAAAGAACGGGCCCCATTCTAAAAAGAACTTTTAGTTGGTTGGCCACTTTGGAAATCTCACCCAAAGGGGAAAATCAACCTTCAAATACAGGGCCCACATCAGCAGTACACCAACCAACACCTATAAAAGGCAAGAGATCAATCCAAAGGGTTCCCATGGTTCTAAATAATATCTCATTTTTGGTTAGTGGGTCATCTCTTTCTAGGTCTCTGCTACTTCTGTGGTTATAACATCTGCAATATCTCGAGATAGTGGAAGTAAGTGATTCCTCAAGTACCATTCAGGATCCATCCAAATTCCCCTTCCTCCATTATAACTTCCAATATTAGTTCCCTCCACTTCTACCATTTCCTTTTTCCATCTCCTTCTATGGCCTAGGTATTTTCATCACTTCAAGTTTTATCAGTTGGGGAAAATATTAAGTCACCCATTTCTTCCCCACTTCCTTTCACAATCTCATTTTCTTCAAACTCAACTCCCAGATTGCCTTATCAGTTCCCATGGCTCTCCTCACTCCCACACCTTCCATCATTGCCACCTCTACTCAGATGTCAGATGGCATGTCTAGCAATATTTCCTTAATTGGTACTTCAGGTATCGGATCTACTGTTCTACCTTCCTTAGCTCTAGCTATACCAGAGTGGCTGTTTAGATAGACTCCTAAACGAAGAAAAAGGTTCCTCTGGGAGATGTGATAGATCTCAACATATTGGATTCCATGCCCAAAAGACAAGCCAAGAGACCAAGAACCGTATCAATTCTAACGGTTAATCCATCAGGAGAGCGCGTGATAGAAGTAGCTATCCCTATTGAGGGGAAAAATAAATAGACTATCATAGAAGCAGATTACATCTTTGGATCTTGAAATTCTCATTGGGGAAGGATACACATGAAGGAGTCAAGTAGGATGTACATACTGTTATTGGGGCCCTTTTGTAGAAGTATGATAAATACAAGGCCACCAAAGACGAGCTTAAGGCTAAGGTCAAGTAGCTCACTGCAGTGCTACACAGAGTAACTCAGTGCACTCCCTCCACCGACATCTTAAATACTATGGCCATGAAAATATCATCTACCATTGATGATATCTCTTATCATGAAATCGAAAAGCTAGGCTAGAAAGGGAGAGTGGTGAATGGATGGATGGAGAGGATGTTGCAGGAGGCCAACCCCTTGATCAAGGAAGCTGTGGAGATTTATGCTGATTTACAGATTTCAAAAACACCATCGCTAAGATGGATGAATCCCTCTCCAAAGATAATAACAACTTGAACTTAACCTTGGCGACATGGAGTGACATAAGAGAGGAAGATTCTGACTTACTTTTGCAAGAGGAGGTAATTGATGATGCCTCAAAATTGTTTGAATATCAAAAAGCTATGGAATTCGGTGTCAAGTGCTGCAAGATCTAATTAAGAAGCTAGAGGATAAATGGGTGGAAATTAAGGATTCCCTCAATGATATCTCTAAATAATTTGATAATGCTCATTGCAAGTTTTTCAAAGAGAATATCGATGCTCTTCCCGAGGACCACCTCAAAGAGAATTTGCAACACTTGGTGGAACAGGGATGGTGATATTGTGAAAAATTTCTATAGTGACTCCTTTGATCAAGCTGTTTCTATGCCATAACTTTATAGGGAGACTAAATAAATTCATAAGTAAGCTTTGAAGGTTTCCAATAAGGATCACAAAAGAGATCAAAACAACGGACATGGTGAATCACTATGTGTGAGGACCTGGAGATGACAAAACTCAGGGTATTGTCAAGTGTTACTTTGAATACAGACAACACATGGCCACATGGGAAGAAGGACAAAAAAATATGTAGAGGAAGGAGAGGAGGGTGAACCAGGCCAAAGTTGAGCGGCCATGAAAGGACAGGTTGAGCTCTGGAAATGGTCAAAGTTACAGGATTGACTTGGTCAACCCTCAACAAAAAATTTTCTATTTTTATGGGAGCATGTTCCCTTTCATAAATGACATTACTATTTTTAGTTAACTTTTAGTTAAGGCTCAACTGTAATGGCTCAGCCTAGGAACTTATAAATAGTGGAGTGCTCTACATTATTAGATATACATATTTTTTGGAGAGATTTGGAGGAAAGTTGCTCTTCAAGCTTGGAAGAGTACTTTCATAATTTTTTGAAACCTTTTAATTATATTCAAATTTGCTCCTTGCACTTGAAAATATATCTATTGTGTTTAATGATTAATCATTGCATGCCTTGTGAATGAGATTCCTTAGTGTTATCTGATTAATCTACCTTTAGTTCAGGTTATCTGTTTTCATATTGAGAAAAGAATAGTGTGATTTCTTCCCATCAGTTGTGAGAAAATATTTTCCTTCTGCTGATTAAAAGTTACATTATTATTATCATTTAAGTGAATAAATGACCTTTGTTTGTGATTATCCCTTTTATAAATTACTTGTGTATCGAATATAATCTGATTTATTTATTGTGTATGTTTAAGGTTTAATAGAGGAACGTGTGTGCTTCTAATCTGTGGTATTTTATCCTTTCCAAGTTGCAATAGGTGAGGGTGGTTAACGGTGAAATCATCACACCCACATTAACCCTTCTAGAAGTTAAATATTCCTTTTCTTGGTACATCACCACTTCTAGAATAAATTTATTTCCTTGTATTCTTCTTCCCTAAATCCCATGAAGTGTTAGTATAGGTCTAGTTATACATTTTTCTTACTTTGAGGTAGTGTTGTGTTTATTTTAGGAAAAGGAAGACGACCTTCTCGGAGGTTCACCTTGAGCCCAAGTCCCAAATCTTGAGAGGTGATCCCATGTGTCCAATCACACCAAATGTCATGATTCATATCATGCCATTTGGGGGATGCATTGATTTGGAGACAAAAAGTATGTAACAAAAAGAGTTACCTTGAGCATAGTACATATTTATAATGATTCATCCCATGACTTAAAAAAAAAAAAGAATCAATACATAATATCCACCATTCAAAATCATCTGAAAGACAAAGACAGGTTCATAAAGTACAAAATTAATTACCTACATAGCTGCATCAATCAATGGAAACCAAAAAAGGATTCACCATTTAAGAGACATCATCAAATACAAGAATCCCAATCAATCTGAAAAGGAAGAGAGAATCAAACAGTCTACCTACAAGTCTTAACTAACTTCTACATGTTAGAAGATATCATTAAAATATCTCAAACCATACTTTCATAAAATCAAAGCAAGGCTCACACAAGATTAATCTATTCTCATGTCTAACCAAGGAGGATTCATAATAAGATAGAGTGCAAAAAGAGAAATCCTTCCAATAACAAATCCAAATGGAGTATGACTCAGTCAAACAAAGTATTCAGTCTAAACATGATTACATTTTCTCTGCTTTCTGTAACCGACTCGGTAGTTCTCTTTCCACATCATTACAACAAATTAATTTATACAAAGTAGACTAAACAATCCACAAGGAAATTTTCATCTCGAAGAGTGGTTTCCACTATTTCTAGAAGACAAAAAGGATAGAAAAGATGAACCAAAGAAGTCCAACATGCCTAAGAGAGTAATCACTCTACACCAAGAAGAGAGTTGAGTAATAGAGAAGTTTGATCAAATGAACTTATCTCAACAAAATTTAAAGGATCTCAAATAGAAAATATCCAATTAGGGTTTCATTTCTTTTATACTATCAAATGAATTCCCTTTTTTATTTCAAAGTCGGAAGTTCTTTTACTTGGTTCCCAAAGGAGAACACAAAATCAAACTTGTTTGTACCCAAATTTATTCTCCTTCTTAGTCTGAGCAGCATTAGAGATATGGCATGAAGCTTGAATTCAGATAGATCATGATCTGTGTCATTTTTTAGCCAGGTATGTGATCTAACTGGCACTCAGATTTGTGGTGAGATGGATAGCACTCAAATAGGACTTGATCTTGTCCTAACTGATTTAGGTTGTGCCTTTTAACAAAGGTAAGAAAACCTACTTTGTAGCCCTCAAATGGTGAAGTAGATGAAGATATCCCTCAATTTGTGCAAATAGTATGGAAAGTCCTTGGGAAAATATGATCAACACTCCAAATCTGAATTTCACAAGTTGTCATTACTCCCAGATTATGGAGATATTTGCAAAGAAAGGCAAGGGTTATCAAGACGTTGCATGATCCTGATTTGCTTTATGTATTTTTGTAGATGGATTATATTTTGTTGTTGAAACACAATATAATGTAGGGGTGGTATAGGGTAGGATTATTTATTTTGAATGAATTTTGGTGGGATATTTTTAGACAAGATTAACTAGAATTTTCCAAATTATTGAGGACCTTTACAAGAAATTTGTAAGACCTAAACAATAGAATACTTAAAAGGGGTTAAGGTACTCCTTCCACTAGGATATGTGCAACAAATGGATGCCCAAATCTATACTCTTCCACACAATCTTTGACAACATGCCAAAAAATCTTAAAGTAGATGAACCAACAAAGCATCCAGAAACCTCTATTTTATCATGACCTAAGGTACAAACAAAGGTTTATAAATAATCTCTAAATTCAAGTAAGGTAAAGTGATTTTAAATCTATTTATCTCTTTATCAGATGAAATATCTTTTGAGTGTGAGATTGAAAATGCCACTAAACTATCAATAAGAAATGAGACCATGTATGATCAAGAGATATTTTAAACACAAGACTACAACAGAGTCGAAACACAAATTGAAAACATTCTAAAACATAAGTGCATGCAAATTTTGCCAAGAGACAACACAAAATAATCCAGAATGATAAAATTTATCAGCAGGGGAATGTTATAAGAACAATCTCAAATCTTGTTGATGGCTTTACAACTGAAACCAACTCAACATGATAGAAATCTGATGCAGAAAGGAATTAGAAATGGTTCTTAGGTGGTTTCTCATAGAATAGGCTTCTTCCCATATTTTCCTATGAAATTATAAGTTTCTATGACCTCTTGCATGTCAAATAACATGCATTATATAACACTCTATTACATTTTATCCTTCTTTCCCAAGAAAAGAATATGAAAAGCATCAAGTTTGTTACGAAATTCCAACATGATTCGCAGATAGGGACATTTCACAAATTTGCAACAAAAGTTTCAGTGTTTCAAAAAGGTGAATCATTAAAAATCCTTCATCATTTTCCATTTTGGAGGCTAATTTTTCAACCTCAAAGCATACATGCCCCTTTCATTTCATAATTTCATCCTTATCCCTCCAAAATTCAATTCTACAACATCTTCATTTGATATTTCACTTTTGGATAGGTTGTGGCAAAAATTATTTCAAAAACACCTCACATCTACAAATTGATCCCTAAAACCACTTGCATTGGTCCTTACAGGTACAAGCGACATGAATTTTCTAAAAAATTGATGAAAATTGATGCAAAATTCACATTTCCACACTTCTTGGAGCAAAAATCGTGGCTAAAATGAAAAATGCACAATTATAGTTGATTTTCCCTTTTTCCTTCAATCTAAGCCCTCCACATGTCAAAATACGATTGGGAATGGATTTGGGATCTTTTTTTGAATTTTTAACATCTTTGGAAAAATGTAAAATTTTGACTTTTTTCTCTGCCCCTCCACCCTTGAAATTTGGAGCTAACACGTGGCATATTATGGGCCCCTTTGAAGTCACTATTCAATTCCGCACATTTCCACCCTTTTTGGAATTTTCGAAATTTTTCAATTTTTACCCCGCAAACCCACACCTCCACCTTCTTCCATGCCACGTGTTTCCTTCTAATTTATCACGGAGCCATGCATCAAATTCTCATTCTAATTCTTTTTTCCAAAAGGTTAAAATTTCCCTTTTTCCTCTAGTGACCCGCCAACCCACTCTACCCGCCATGTGTCTCCCCACTATACTTGGTGGATCCGTGGCCCCTTTCGTAACTTTCATCACTTTTGCCAAAAAGGAAAAAAATGCCTAAGTCCTCCAATAGTCCATACTTTCCTCTAACCCTACCCGCCACGTGTTCACCCCTGATTGGCTTGGTGGATGCGCGGGCCTATTTTGGTCTATAATACCTTTTCACCAAAGGGTGATATTTTCCAAACTACTCCACCTTTCTCCCTACCTACCACATGTCCCCCCGTGGTTCATTATGGTCCCGTGGCCCTTTCCTCACCTTTTTTCCTTTTCGCCAAAAGGAAAAAAACTTCTAAGTCCCCACCAGCCTTCCATTCCACCTTTGAATAAGAACACAACATTTTTCCTCCTAGGGTACTTCATGGAGTTACGGGAAAAATTTGTGAAATTTTCCGAAACCAAAAAATGTTAAGTTTTTATAAGAAACCCACCAAATCTCGACCAACAAAAATGGCCACGTATTATGGGATGCTTGAGCTTAATTTTGACAAGTAATTGACACCGTAATTGGCCCGAATTTGATTTTTTCTTCATGGGTGAAGGATTTTTTGGTCAAAAAATAAATGGGAAATGATTCAAGGCAATTTTCGACCATGGGGATAGTGTTTTGAGGGAAAATAAGCAAAAAATGAGCAACCACAAGTTCTTAAGGCCAAGAAAAGTAGAAAAAATGATAGAGGCCCGTGCATTTTGAAATTTAGGGCACAAAACAGGGCATGCGTGCATTTTTCTTTCAAGTTGGGGAAAAATAATAATTTATGAGAAATTTTCAAGGCATCTAATCTAGAGGGAAAGTTTACACACCAAATTTTTGAAGAAAAATGTTTTAGAGAAAGAAAACCAAAGGGGAAAGATGGAAATATAAAAGAGGATTAAAATGGGCACTAACATCAGTTCCTTCTCGGGAATGGGCACTTCCAAAGTGAGTGCTGCAAGAACAATAAGTAGACCAATCACCAAAATAATCCATTGAGAAAAGATTTCATGAGTCAAAACCACCCAAAAACTAGCTAAGAAACTCGATAAAAATAGTATTTACACACCAAGGAAAACCAAAAACCACCAAAACACCAAAAACAAATAAAAAAAACCAAACACTATACACTGTACAAGTTAGTGCATAACTCAAATTTGAGGTTTAATCTAAGAAATTCTTCAGATGCCTACCATTAACAGGTAGTTCAAGCAATTCCCCATCTAAGTCTTTGAGATAAAAAGTATTCTCACCAATTCTAATATCAATGGAGTAAAGGTCCATCCATAATGCATCAAAATTTCCATGTTTTTCCTTATCTTCATTTCTTCTATCCTATAAAAAAACTAGATCTCCAATATTGAAGGTCCTAGTAGTGACGTTATTTTCAAACGATCTCTTCAAATTCTCTCTAAATTTGACATGCCTTTAGTGGGATGCTCTTCTCTCTTCATCTAGCTCTACAATCTGATTAATCCTTGCTTCATATGGGCTGACCTCTTGATCTTCAAGTTGTTGAATAAACTTAAAATAAGATAATTACAAATGTAAGGTCGAGAAATCTTGAGTTCTATACACCAATTCAAACGGGATCTTATGAGTAGCTCTCTTGGTAGTGATTCTATCAGCCCAAACTAAAAATTTCAGTTATTTACCCCATTTTCTCTTGTTCAACTCCAAAGTCCTCCTAATGATCTTCAATAATTTCTTACTTTTGGAATAAACTTGTCCTTTTCTTTGGGGCTTATATTTTGAAGAATAAGTCAAATTGGTTCCATACTCTTGCACATTGCCATCAAAGGTTTAGATATGAAACACATGGCATTATCGGCCACAATATTGACTAGCACACCAAATCTACATATCATATTATTCAACAAGAAATCCATTACAACTTGGTGCGTTGCTTTCTTGGTGGGGATTGCTTCTACCCATGTGGTGAAGTAATCTGTGGCTACAAGGATCCACTTATGTTGAACAATGGGAGGGTTTGAGATCTCACCAATGAAGTCCACCCCCACTATTTGAAAGGAGCGTCAATTAATACAGTCTGCAAAGGAAGGAGCTTGAAGCTTTTATTCTTACATAGAAAATCTTGACATGACTTTCAAATTTTTTAATCAACATGGTTACATCTTTGACGAGAGTAGGCCACCAATAACCAGCTCTCAAAATTTTGTGTGTTATAACCCTTCCGGTAAAGTGTCCTCCACAAAATCACCCATGGAAATCATCAATTACTTTGAGATCTTCATCTTCCATTACACATTTCAAGAGGACGCCTTTAGGGTTCTTCCAAGCCAGCCCAAAGGTAGTGATGATGTATTTTTGAGAAGCCATCTTGAGGGCTCTTTTCTGATTTTTATTTAAATGATCAGGGCAGCATAGGTGTGTGAGGTAAAATATTATATCCTTGTACCACTCAAAACTCATCAATTTCTCAATAACATATGCCCTTTCTTCCTCTACTTCATTCAATTCCACACTCTACAAGTTTCTCTCGGTCATGAGCTTGGCAAGACCCAAACCTCTTACTAGCTTTATGGTTTGGATTTCCATATCATACTCCTAAAGTTCATTCACCCACCTACATATTTTACTTGAGAACTCCATCTCTGATAATATGTCTTTTAACATGGTGTGGGGAACATAAGCAATAACTTTTGAACTTATGATATAAGGCTTGAAAACCTTTGTTGCTTTACCAGTGGCAAATTCTTGTTTTCCCATGATTGTGTACTTTAGCTCAGCAACTTGTAAATCCTTGCTAAAGAAGGCAATAGGCCTCTCAACCCCATCTTCATCCTTTGGGAGCAAAAATATGTAATAGTATTTTCAGAAGCAAAAGAAAATATTTGGAAGGGCTTCTTATAATTCGGAGATGTAAAGACAGTGCTTGTTTCAATGCCTCTTTGATTCCTTCAAAAGCTTGAATAACAACCTCCTCCCACTTGATAACTTGATCTTTCTTTAACATGCATGTGATAGGAAGAGTCAACTCAAAAAATTTGACACAAACCTTCTAATGAAATTGATCTACCTAAAGAAAGATTGGATACCCTTCTTTGTTCTTGGAATTGGGACCTTGCTGATTACTTCTACTCTCTCAAGGTCAATCATGACACCAACCTTTGAAAAAATATCACCAAGTAGCTTGGCCTTTTTCACCCCAAAGTAGCACTTCTTTGGATTGAGAGTGATTCCAAATTATCTACATCTGATCAACATTCTTTCCAAGTGGTGCAAGTGTTCTTTTTTACTCCTTGAAAACACGGTCACATCATCCTAATAAACTGCAATGAAGTAATTTATGTAACCAGTAAAAGCAACATCCATTTCTCTTTGGAAAGTAGTCCCAACATTCATGAGACCAAAAGGCATTTTCACATAAACATATGTTCCCCAAGGAGTGGTAAAGGTAGTTTTAAATATTTCGACTCCTTGACAACAACTTGAGTGTAGCTAGAGAAACCACCCAAGGTGGACAAAAATTCAGATCTAGTCACTAACTATAGCATGTTCTCCATGTTTCAAAGGATAATTGTCTTTCAATGAAGCTCTATTTAGATTTTTGAATTCTACACAAAGTTTGATATCTCCATTCTTCTTTTCTGATCTGCCAAAAGGTTTGCAAGCCAAGATGAATACCTCGTGGGTTGAATGATCCCTCCCTTCTTTAGTTTTTTCAATTCATATTGCATTTTCATGGAGAGGAGTGGATTAATTGGCCTTTGATTCTTTCTGAATGGTTTGGAATTTTTCTCAAGAGGGATCTCATGTTTGAACAAGTCTTTTCTATGTGCTTTCAGCTCTGAATATGACTAGCAAGACAGTCTTGATATTGTTTTAACAAATGGAGATAGGACTATTTTTCTTCTTTGCTTAAACTACTACCCAACCAAACTTTTCTTTGTTTATCACTAGTTCCCAATTTATTCTCCTCCACATCCCTTGAGGTAGATATTTTTCTATTAATTATGCAATTAGCATTGTTAAAATGTGACTCAAGAGCAACAAGACCTCTAGGAATGGTGTTAGTTTTCAATTGGATAATATATTTTCCAAACAATGTCTCTCTTCCTTCATTCACACACCATTGGCTCCCAATAAATATTTTGATCTACAAACTCACCTTGATTTTGTAATAACCTTTTCACTTGAGCATCATCATTAAACACTTACCGATGCTTGATGTTGTTAGGGGACAATTGACCTAGTTAACACTTCAACATTGTACTCACAATAAGGTGAAATGGTGCAATATCCAAATCTTGACCCCAACACTGCAAACTTGTCAGTAGTAGTATTCAAAATTCTATCATGGTGCACAATATTGAAGGAATCAAATATCTCAATTAGATCCCAAACTGCATGCTTATACTATTTCATCCACTGATTTTTGTAGCATACAATTTTCTTATTTGTTTGATAACCAGCTCTGAATCTCCCTTTGTAATTATGTCCTTGACACCATACTTCCATGCAATTCTCAAACCCAACAACAAGGCTTCATACTCAACAATTTTTTTAGTAAATTCAAAATTAATCTTGAAGGAAAAAACAAAATCTTCCAAGCTAGGAGAAATCAAAATTAAACCAAAGCACCATTTCTAAATTTAGAGCAAGCTTCATCAAATAGCAAGGTCCAAGGAGAACCTACCTATTCAAGGCACTTTGACTAATTCATCTTGTGTTATTTTCCATCAGCAAACCCAATAAAATTATCATCATCTACATCAGAAAACAACACCTCATAGGAAGCATTGTTTGGATCCTTAATTAGATGCAACATTTACTTTTCTACATAGAGCTTGAAAAGGCTGCCCTCAATGGGAATGGTGGAAAAATACATATCCATTTGACACTCTCTCCAATACTTGTAGCCCACTTCCTTGACAATAATATAGCCCATTTGGTATGGCAATCAACAATCACAACATCCAATTTTAAATTTCTCTCGGATAAGATGCAAGCTGCACCACCATACCCTTCACACAACCAACTACCAACACTTCTCTTGAGTCCATGGTAGTAAACTTTCCATAGGATGTTGTCACTTTGATATCTAACTCACTCATGACTTCTAGAGGCATGGCATTACATGATGTACCAGAATCAAACATATAATTATTAAGTATCCTATTCTTTATGATCAAATTTGTGAAGAATGGATCAACATTCAATTGGGAATCAACCAAGGATGTCCCCAAATATACCTAAGGTATCTCTCCAAAATCCTCTACTATCGGTGGTGTTTCAAGGTCTGTAATGATCTGAGGAGGAGTTTCAACAACATTTACATTTCTTCCTGGAGTAGTCTTCTCCTCCTTCAATCCCAAGTACTCAAATACTCTCTTCTTATGCTCAAGAATCTTAAGAAACTCAATGATTAGAACACTCACTTTGATTTGGCTCAATAATTGGGATATGAAAGCAGCATTGGAAGGGATACAAACAAATTCATCAGATGGCAAGGGATTCTTGGCAGCTTGGGCATGAGGAGGAGGTAATTTTTGATTGGGAAAACAGAACTTTTGGCAAGTGCTTCTCTTCTCGGAGCTTCTTTGGGAATTCTTGTGAGCAAGGGTGTTTTAGGTTTGGCTTGAAGCCTAGCTCCCTTAACAAATTTTCTTCTAGTGTTATAGTATTTATCTTGAGCTATAACAACATTCATCAACAATTGTCTATTTTCCTCCGAAGGGATACCACCATCATACTTCTTAATCATCAAAGCTCATAAGTTTTCAAAGTCATTGTTAGGAATTTCAAAACCTTGCACTACATCAACTTCAAGAGTATGAGGGGGAAGAAATACTTGTGCCCATTTGATGCAATCCCAAAATTAGTAGCTATCCTTGAACTTATCACTTCATTAGATGTTGTTCCTCCTTGTGAGCTTAAAGAAAATCCCAACATGCATATATCATCATCAGTACCATCATCATTATTAGCTTCACCATCTTTCTGGTCCACTTCACATGGAGGATGGGGAAGCAAACACCTATCACACCAATCAATATCAACAACTTCCTCAACATCAGCAACCCTAATAGTTAGGGATTAGGTAACACTCTTCCTTCATGTGCTTGAAGATATCTATTTGTAGACCCCATGGGTTTGTTTCCTCTATCATCTACCCTTTGATCACCTCTACGATGATTGGAAAAATTTTCATGGTTTTGTGCTCTTGGATGACCTTGTGAAGTCTTTCCCATTCCCTTCTCAGCCCTTTCCAACTTGTAGGAAATCTCTTTGATAGCCCTGCCAAAGTTTTCACAACATCCTCCAAATCAGCACCCTTGATAGCTTGAGGTTTTAGGGTTTATCAACTTTACACCATCTCTCTTGAGAGGTTTCCCAATTGCTTTGATATTGTTTTCAATTTGAAGTGCCATGGTGAAAGCTTTCCTTAGATTGGTAGGGTTCTTGTCTCTTAAGTAGTAGGCTTCCTTTTTATCAAATGCATCTACATATTTGATTAAACAAGACTCATCACAAGGCCTCAAATTAACTGGAAGCCTTCTCAAAGTTTTTTTAAACCTTGTGTTGAAGTCATGAACTGATTCATTTGGGTTTTTCTTAATATTCTCAAATTCAGACAAGAGAAATCTAGGATCAGTCTTGTCACCATATTGAAACCTATATGCATTCTTCATCTCAGTTCAAGAATCAATTGAATTATCAAGTAGACCCTTGTACCAATCCCTATCATCCTCTTCTAGTGTATGAATGAACAATTTAATATACACATCTTCAAACTCTATTTCAAAATCCTCCATCATGTTAATTTTTTTTTTGAGATGTTGATCACTAGTTATAACGTTGTTACCTTGGAACTCGCAACCTATTTCGACATCTTGTGGGAAAGTACTTGGGTAACCATCCATTCCTCTAAAGTCTATATGACCAAAGGTGTTAACAACAAATGGAGGTCTAGGGTAAGCCATATTGATTGGTGGAGGTGATCTTAGGGGTGACACAAGATAATGAGGAGTGCAAGGTCTTTGGGGCTCAAGAATGTGATTCATAAGATTGGTATTCTCTAAGTGCTGATTTTCTTGGAAAGTTTTATTTGATTTGAAACATAGAGGTGCAGATTGATGAAGGAACTTACCAGGTACAATAGGAGGACCTTCACTAGCTAAGGCAAACAAGTTTATGAGATGATTGCTTGAATCAAAATCCTTTGAAAGAAGAGTGATAATCCTGTATCAAAGAATGATCTCTCTCACTAATGGATATTTTTTTCTTGATGTCGACCTTTAACAACTTTCCAAACTCTTCTCCCTTCTAACTTTGAGTTCCTTGAATTTGAGAACAACTTCTTAGTAGAGTCTCTAACAAAGAGAGATATTCTTCCTTCCAGTTTTGCAGAGATTAGCAACACAAAAATAAATGACAAAAAGGTAAAGACATCGGTATATATCAAGATCGAACAACATGGAGTTGCCACTAAGGATTTTCACCCTAGTTGTGTAAATGCAGTAAAATACTCTGTCAAATACCTATCAAAGCATTGAAAATCTTGCCAAACTTTATAGATCGAGCTTCCTTTTTCTTGAATCTATCAAGCAAAAATGTAAATGAAGTGTAACAACCTGCTAGAAACTAATAAAATTGTAGGAAAAACTTATATCTTCACTTAATCCTTAAAAATATCATTATAAAATGATGCTTCAACAATGTATTTGCATGTAAAATTTGCAAGGGACATTCCTGTTAGGAATTAGTGTTTACATCATGGTAAATAATTATATGGTTAGTTTTATATATATTTTTATAACAAACATATAACAATATATATTATGGGGATTATTGTCGTACGTGAGTTTTCAAGTGGTTGAGGTTATTAACAACCATCACCTTGTTTATAGGAAAGTATTTTCCTATATATTTGTAATCTATTGTACAACATACAATGTGAAGAATATTATTCTGTGTGTTTATTCTGTGTAAATCAGAGCTACTCTTACATCTGGTATCAAAGCGCTTAAGATATAGAAATGCCTCTTCCATAAGTCTGGTCATCATTCTTCGAGAAAGGATCCATGGGAGTCTCTTACAACAATTTCCCTTTATTAAATGCCATTTTGTGAAGTCAGATACGTGTACAACCTTTCCATTGCATGTGAGTTATCAGTGGTTGCGCAGATCGGGACCTAGCTCATACGTGGTTGTGACTTTGCTCATATGTGATTTGACATCAAATTTCTAAACGTGTAGCATCAAGGTACAAGGCGGCTCGATTTTCCATTATTTGTGGAATCTAGAAAATTTGTGTATTAATCCATTTTGGCTCATATACATCTGCATCGGCATGGCATTAGCTCCAGATCTAGACAACCATAGTTCTCCGAATGGTGAAGAGAATCAAACATATGTTTGCATCAATATATTAATCTAGACTTGCATGCCGCAGTTCTACAGACTTATGTTCTGTTAATTCATGCCTGATTTTATGACATCCATTTAATTCTACAGTACTCCTATTGATGGGTGTAGAGGAATGAAGGACGTGCTTGGTTCATGCGATTCATTTTGATTGACAGTATTTGTGTGTAGTAAGGTTTACATTGAATCACATTTGCTTTGAACTGCTTTGTGGAGACATTATTTTTAATGTCGTTTCCAGATCTATTTCAGATGCACTCGTGTGCATAGCAAATACTACCAGAATCTAGAATTTTTTGGGCAAATTGTGCATATTCTATCAACAATCGCCAGACCAAAGTAGTGTTACGTGAGATCGGATCACTTCTTGACGACATGCTCATCATCATCACAACCAATCGTCCGTAAAACAAGCTGTGGGTGGATCTATCTAACCGTGTCATTTGGAAGTTATCATTTATTGTTCTTGGTTGACCATTGTGAAGTACCTTGTGTGGATTCCCTTCAACACAGATCGTGTGGATCAATTCTAATATTGGCGAGCCCAATCCAATGGTATTAAGCTTTTTGTAAAAATTGTAAAATGAGCTTCATTAACAAATCCACTAAGTAGCATCTTGGTGGAGGTAGGAAGTCGAACAATGACCTTTTGTTAGTCACCAATGATGGGGCCATGCGAGAAGGTGTGGTGGCATATGTATGGTGTGAGTATATGATTTTCAAAGTGTGGTTTTCATTTTATTAGTGTGCTTTAGTTTGCAGTGTTCCTATTGCTTTGAGTGGTGTGCTTTATTGTTAATACTGGAAAATAATTTTATAAGAGACCATAAAACTACGGAGACCCTCTGATTGTAGAGATCCTCTAACTATCGTACTTTGTTGGAAGAAAGTTGGTCGGTGAATATGTTCACCCAAAATGGTGAGCATTTTCAGCAAGATCCAAGATCCATTAGTATGATATAACACAATACATTTTTCCCTTTTTGATTTCTTATTTGGAATTTCACATTGTGGGGGAATACATACCAATGTTCCATTCCCATTCTACATGTGAAATGAATTAGTCAAGGAAATCTTCTAGTAGTGGCAAGTGGAAATTTTTTATGCTATTCGAGATCGAGTGGTAGTGATCAATGATAGAGACTACAATTACGAACATTATGATTCTTATAGGAAGTAATGGGAAATTTTTTCAATATATCTTCTATTGTGTAGTTTTGTAATATTCAAGTTATGTTTCCTACATAATTCCATGATGTATAAGAATAGTGATGAATAGTAGCACCGTGAGTAAGTCGAGTTCATGGATCTTGAAAGAGTTTGTGGGAGGATCAGAGAAAAACACACGAGGTGGATAGTTGATGAGACATGTTCACGTCAAGGTTTGTGGTAAGCCTGTTTAAAACCATGGAAGGAGAGGGCCTTTCTTTTGGATCAAGGTCATGATTCATAGAGTTGGACATGTCACAAGGGTGAGCATACTTCAGTTGAGAGTGTGGATGTTTTTCTACCATGTAAACACTAAGTGGGGAATGTTAGGAATTAGTATTTACATCATGGTAAATAATTATATGGTTAGTTTTATATATATTGTTATAACAAATATATAACAATATATATTATGGGATTATTGTTGTACGTGAGTTTTCAGATGGTTGAGGTTGTTAACAACCATCACCTTGTTTATAGGAAAGTATTTTCCTATATATTTGTAATCTATTGTACATCATATGGTGTGAAGAATATTATTCGTGTGTTTATTCTATGTAAATTTGTAGCTGCTCTTACAATTACTAGGGTTTTATATGCATTCAAATATCTCAAATATGTATGCACATGGATCAGATTGAACTAAGAAAATATCAAACTCATAAATCTACTCTTCATTCCAGCTTTATAAATATGATCGGATGATGATACTCAGATTTGTAATTGCACCAAAATCAAATAAGAAGTATTACCAAGGATCCGAAATAATGAAATACTGAAATAAGAAGTAATACTAGTCCCCAAAGGAGAACACAAAATCAAACATGTTGGTAACCAATTTTTTCTCCTTTTAGATCGAAAGCAGATCAGAGATATGGCATGAAGCTTGAAGTTAGATATATAATGATGTGTGTCATGTTTTAGCCGGGATGTGATCTAACTCGGCACTCAAATTTATGGAGAGATGAATAGCACTCAAATAGGACTTGATCTTTTCCTAACTTTTTTAGCTTATGCCTTTAAAACAAGGTAGGAGAACCTACTTTGTAACCCTCAAATGGTGAAGGAGATGAAGATAACCCTAAATTTATGTAAATAGTATGGAAAGGGCCTTGGGAAAATATGATCAACACTCCAAATTTGAATTTCACAAGTTGTCACTCCCAGATTGTGGAGATATTTTCAAAGCAAAGCAAGGGTTACTCAAGACATTCCATGATCCTAATTTTCTTTTTACATTTTTTTATATGGACTGTATTCTATTGTTGACACACAATGCAATGTAGGGGTAGTATGGGGTAGGATTAGTTATTTTGAATGAATTTTGGTGGGAGATTTTTAGACAAGATTAACTAGAATTTGCCAAATTCTTTGAGGACCTTTGCAAGAAATTTGTAAGACCTAAACAACAAAATGATTCAAAGGGGTTAAGGTACTCCTTCAACCAAGATATGTGCAACAAATGGAGGCCTAGATCTGCACTCTTCCACACAATCTTTGACAACCTACCACAAAATCTTGAAGCAAATGAACCAACAAAGCATCCATAAATCTTTATTTTATCATGACCTAAGGTGGGCCCAAATGTTTACAAACAATCTCTAAATTCGGGG
The DNA here is from genome assembly GCA_018340775.1 of Taxus wallichiana var. yunnanensis. Taxonomy (NCBI): domain Eukaryota; kingdom Viridiplantae; phylum Streptophyta; class Pinopsida; order Cupressales; family Taxaceae; genus Taxus; species Taxus wallichiana. Next base: position 85,640,441 of record CM031242.1, on the reverse strand, counting down.
AAGGTAAATTTATTCTAAATTTGTTTATCTCTTTATCGATGAAAGCTCTTCTAAGTGTGAGATTGCAAATGCCACTAAACTATCAACATGAAATGAGACCATGAATGATCAAGAGAGATTTTAAACACAAGATTACAACAAGAGCCAGAAACACAAATTGAAAACATTTTGAAAGATAAGTGCATGCAAATTTTGCCAAGAGAATAGAAAATAATCCAGAATGACCAAATTTATCGGTAGGGGAATGTTATAAGAACAATCTTAGAGCTTTTTGATGGCTTTACAATTGAAACCAACTCAACAAAATACAAATCTGATGTAGATAGGAATTAGAAATGGTTCTCATGTAGTTTCTCGAGAGAATGGGATTCTTCCCATATTTTCTGTGAAATTCTAAGTTTCTTCGACCTCTTCCATGTCAACGAATATGCATTATATAACACTCTATTTCATTTTATCCTTCTTTCCCAAGAAAAGAATATGCTAAGCATTATGTTTTTTACGAAATTCCAACATGATTCGTAGATAGGGACATTTAAAAATTTACAAAAAAAGTTGCCATGTGTTTCAAAAAAGGTGAATCATTACAAATCCTTCATCATTATCCATTATGGAGGCATGTTTTTCATCCTCAAAGAATGCAATCCCTTTCAGTTCATCATTTCATCCTTATCCCTCTAAAATTTGATTTTGCAACATCTTGATATGATATTTCTCATTCAGAGACGGGCTGGGGCAAAAATTATTTCAAAAACACCTCAAATCTACAAATTGATCCCTAAAACCACTTGCATTGGTCCTTGCAGGCACAAACGACATGAATTTGCAAAAAAATGATGAAAATTGATGCAAAATTCACATTTCCACACTTCCTGGAGCAAAAATGGTGGCCAAAATGAAAAATGCATAGTTACCATTGATTTGCCCTTTTTCCTTCAATCTGAGCCCTCCACATGTCAAAATACAATTGGGAATGGATTTGGGATCCTTTTTGACTTTTTAACATCTTTGGGAAAATGTAAAATTTTGACTTTTTCTCCACCGCTCCGCCCTTGAAATTTGGAGTTGACACGTGGCATAAGGTGGGCCCCATTAAAGTTGCGGTTCAATTCTACACATTTCCATGCTTTTTGGAATTTTTGGAATTTTTCTATTTTTTCCTCACAAGGCCCACACCTCTACCTTCTTCCCTACCACGTGTCTCCTTCGATTTTTCATGGAGCCATGCCTCAAATTCTCATTCTAAGTATTTTTGCCAAAAGGGAAAAATTTCCCTTTTTCCTCCAACGACACGCCGACCTGCTCTACCCAAAGACATGTCTTCCCGCTATACTTAATGAGACTCCATGGACCCTTTGGCAACGTTCATCCCTTTCACCAAAAAAGGAAAAAAATCCAAAGTCCTCCACCAATCCGCACTCCCCTCGGCCCCTCCGCCATGTGTCTACCTCTAATTTGTGGTGGTTAGATATTTTGTCAATCCAAAATATGAGGTTCAACCACGGTACATGGGATTAAATCCCTCCTCAAACACGAGTGAGGCTGCTGTTTATTACTAATCTAAAACACAACGAAACAATATATACAAAGTATTCACACTAATCTAACCATTGGGGTTGGGATAGAATCCCGAAATCCATATCCACACGTTGGGAATTTGTTGTTTTTCTAAATGGACAGGTCAGGAATTATTACAATAGAAGAATCACAATGGAAAGGAAATGAGAGAAATGTATTTTCTTTCAAGTAAACATAGAGCATGAAATAATCATATGAGCTTTAGATCATAAATATAATGTCCTGAAATGATTAGAAACACCAAGATTCTAAACAAAGAATAGCTTAAGATTATGAACATAAGAACAATATCTTAAGAAAGATATATAAAATAGTATCAACTCCTATTTCTCAAAATGATTAAAATAAAACACAAAGTTTTTCTTCTTCCCAATGAGCTCCCAATATTTAAAAAATATCGACCTTTTGGAAGTGTACACACATCCCTAATTTATAATAGAAAGAGTAGAGAGAAAATAGGATGAATCCTAGAAAATAATCTTTTAACGAGAGTCCTATTTTGCTTGACTCTCACGTAGGAGACCAAGTCAAAATTTACTTCTATGTGTGAAATAGAAATGAAAAAGACATGTCAATTTCAAGATTGAAATGACATGAAACATCAAAAATTATTCGAATCGTCATCTTTTTCTTCCTCATCTTTCCCTTCTTCCAACTAAGCCTGTTTGTTCGAAATTCTTGGAACTTTTAGATTATGCCTTGCATTTCATTTTCATCAGTGTAAGTGGAATGATCACTCAAAACTTCACGGGTTTCATGAGTGTCACCTGGCACTATCGGGAAGTTTCCTCAATCTTTTTTTGAGTCTTCTCAAGGCCTCCATAGAATGTTCAATCTTCACAAACTGTCGATGATTTCAATACCAAATCCATGAGTTGGTTCATTTTGAATAGATTTTGGATTTTCTTGAAAAGGTCATTGGTCGATAGGATGCCCGAGTTTCCAACCGACACTTTTGTACAAATTTTTAAGAGTTTTTCTTCTTGGTTGCCCTTGCCATTGATAAACCGATCCTTGATTCTCTCAATTTACCACAGGCTTCATTGAGAATATTTACTCTAAACCTGATGGCTTTGGTCAGCTGGAAATGCTTATCTGCATGTGGGATGATGCCTTCTTTTACAAAGAGGCATGATGGCATTTGCTTTAACACCTAGAGAGCTTGAAAGTCAAATCAAGATGTCCAATTTCTTGGGAGAAATCATCGTCCATATTTTCTCCATCACTCTTAATATTTCCCAAAGATTGATAGATTTCCATGACATCTTGAATCACCTCCTTCCCCGTTGAAGTATCCTTTAGATCCATTCATCGACCACCCTTCCTTTTTTATTAATCTTCTCAATTATAGGAACTGATGAGAAATCAAATCCGACAGGACAGAGGAAGATGATATGGATTCAAGGGTTTAGAGAGCTTAAGAAATACCTCTCACCAACAGCTCCACCTTTCTTTTAAGCTCATCTCTCGTTGTCTTTTGTTTCCTTCAATTTCGGCACAACACATTTGTGGCATCCCATACATCCTGTTGTGCTCCTTCCGTTGTCACCTCTCCTAGATCCACCCTAGTTATCTAATAGTCAGAGTCTGTTATGTATTCTTTGGTTTTGTCAGTCGCAGGAGTGGCGATCTTTGCAAACTTATGCCCTGAAGCGTCCACCAAAACCCTTGAAACTATTTTGGGTTTCTTGGCTGATTTAGTAATAGAAGCCTTGAGTGAGCTAAAATCAAAGGCTGGTATGGGTACAATCACCTTCCTCTTCCTTGGAGTTTGCTTGAGTAGCCATTGATGCATGTCAGAGGGAGTTGCCACTATTGTAGAAGTTGGTATCATAATTTCAGGAGGAGAGGGATCTAATGGTGAAGTAGGGACAGTTACCAATGTGGCAGCAGATTCAATAAAAAGAGGCACAGGAGGGGGCGTGTTGGTGATTAATTTGGTACCAGCAGAGAGGGGTGAGAATCCAGAGAAAATTCTGGCCATGATTGAAGAAGTCGATGGGGAATGAGGAGGTAGAAGTGGTTGTGAGGGAGGAAGCGCAGATCCGGACTTCAAGCCCTGGGAGGTAAGAGATAAGGTCTCTTTAGTTGGGCAGTCAACAAATTGTGAAACTAGAGGCTGGCTTCCTTCTCCTTCCAAAGAAATTTCTCCTATTTCTGGTGGTGTTGGTGATTCTAGCACATTCACCGTTTCAACTAGAGAAATAATTGAAGAGATTTCTCGTTCTCTTCTCTTCTTAACAAACTTGACCTTTATAGGCCCCTTAGAATATCTTTTGTCTTTTCCCTTTATTGAGGGCCCCACCTCGAAGTAACCAACTTTGAAAAATTATCATCTTTAAAACTCATTCCCAAGAGGTGAGCCATGCCTTGGTGTGTGTGTAAGAATCGTGGCTGACCTATCCGTAATGGAGGCTTTTTCACCGATAGAATAATCAATAGGTGGGAAAATATATTGATCTTCGTTCAGTCCATCATAGTAAGGGTCCAAAACACTCTCATTATCGCTAGTACCTTCTGGTATGTTATCGAGCTCAAGTTTTTGAATCTCAAAGCAAGTGTCAATCTACTATGATCTTTTCTTTGGACGGAAACCTCATCACGTAAATCAATCCAAACATCTTCTACACTTGGCACATGCGGGTAGAGAGTTCCATATGCCCCCGAGGACTCCTCAAATATCAAACACGTCTCTGAGCTTCATGTGATTCTTCAATTTATCTTGAAGCTCATAGACAACATTCTTGGCTTTCACCACTATTGAACAAGTATACCTTCCAATATAAATTTGGAAATATACAAGCTGACCTTGTGTTTACTCTGTTGGAACTTGTGAAAATCCAATAATTGCCTCGACCAACTTCATCAACATTAGTTTGTCCCCCGGATATACGGGAAAACGGAAAGGATCCCCAGGTACATGACTACTCAAAGATATGTGAACTTCTTAAATTGAAAAAATACACAACCCCATTTTGAAACTTCAGCCCATGCTTCATCGGATACTCGTTTTCCTCGGTTTGGGACTTAACTGCAGATGTTCTCATAAAAGAAGGCATCATTTACTCTTCGAATTGGTCTTCAAACCCTTTTTTGTCACCGAGGGAATTCTCGATAAATATGTTCCACTGTCTTGTTCTCCTTAGTGTCCAACAAGGGATAGTTCCACATACCGCCACTACATAGGTGACATACGAGGACATGTAAAACTTTCCCATAGACAGGATGTTGTCATTTGAGAATCTATCTATTCTATCGATAAGAGTATCCCTCGTTGATTCTTCTTAATAGTGATCATGAACTTGTACATCCATCCTTGGAAAACATTTGATTTGGGGAAACCAAAAACCTGACTCAACAGAGTAATGATATTGTTGTTTTCTGAATGAAATCACTTCTGGGAACAAGTCTTGGGAACCTAGAAACATCCGGTTTGGCTTTGATAATAAACTTCTTATTTACGTGCTTGATGCAATCCTCCCGATCATTATCGCAAGATTTTTGGGCTGACTTGAGATCCATATCTCCATATTCCTCAAAATTACACAACTTGAAAAGGTCATCGAAGTAACCTCCGTCTAATTTGATTATGACTTCTCCCACATGGTTTTTCATGTAACGAGAAGCATAGTCATAATTTGAAGCACGAGACAAGATGAACTTGGGGCACCGAGTGGACATAGGGAAGCCTATCGCAAGATGTAGGCCACTTGACTATTTATTTCATCCATGGAGTTTGAGAAGAGCTCTTGACCCTATTCCGTAAATCCTCCATATCCACGTTTCGAGCTCTATATCTCGGATGTCAAAATTACATTCAATATAGGATGGAGACTCCACCTTCCTGAATTTGTATTTCATCCTCCCTGACTTTTTAGTCTTTTCTTGTGATGGACCAAGGTCCGACATGAGGAATTTCGAAGGAGGAGGGTGTCGGATATCAAGAGATGTTGAACATTGTGAAAACCCGACACACCGAAAAGGATCTTTGGAGTGTTCAGAAAACCCGACACTGAGAAGAATGCCAGAGAGTTTAGAAAACCTGACACATCGAGAATAATTCCAGAGAGTTTGGAAAACTTGACATTGAGAAGAATGCCGGATAGTTCGAAAAACCCGACACGAGATTTTCGATATATGCGGTTTTTAACACCGCAAAGCACCTGCGAAACCCGAGAAGAGGGAATAGTGTAATTCTTGAGTTGAAACATGTGGGTTTCCTTCACCATTTATATCCGGAACATATTTTTAATTATAACAACATTCTGGGAATAAAACAAAGTGATAATTCCAAAGGGGGAAAACCCTAAAACATAAACCTAATTTTAGAAAACAACCCCAAAATGGAAAAGATAAAAACCCCAAAACAACCCACGATAAGAAACTTGGAAGAATTCCTTACACAATTAATCCAAAAAAACCACAAATAAAGAATGAAGAAAAATACCTTCAACTAGGAAAATGAATGATAAAAAATGAGCAATACAATCGGGCACGAGAGGCGAGTTTCAGGTTTTGGGGTTGAAGATGCATGCGCGAAAATCCATGAGGTAAAAAGTACGTCTGGTAAAAATGACGTGGAAATCCAAATATATATAATAAAATTTGCATTTAATACACTTGATTGACACGTGCCAACTACCCGATAACTCGGCATTAATTCGGCATGCTTGGGATATCTGAAAACCTGACACAAAGGTTTTTAGAGTAATTTAGGTTTCGGGTTCATGGGAAAAATTGACATGAAGCATGATGTTTGATGGCCCCGAAACCCGAAACAAAGGAGTAAATCAAAGCTTGAGGATCGGAAGACATGCGACATGGAGCATGTTTTGACGAAGGCACATTTCGATGCTCGGAAGGTTTGCAAACCCGACTTACCTTACTTGATGCGGGTTTTAGGTTTCGGGAACACACGACATGAAGCACCCAAAACACATGTTGTCTTGCTTGTGAAACCCAAAAACCCGATTATCTCTCTAAAAGGTAATTTTTAGAAAACCACTCAAAAATTTCTTAGGGTTATTTGATTTTTTTTGGCGTAAACTCAAAAATGAGATAACAACGGCTCTAGTTGGGGACTTTCTTTGTGATATCAAAGGAATAGAACTCGAGAATCTATAGCTTTATCCATTGGGCTACGGAGTAAGAAAAGAAGAAAACTGAAAAATAAAACAAGGAAAGAAAGAAGACTAAAATCAAACACACGAAAGAAAATAAAGTATGTACAATGTAAAAGAGCGTCTTGCATTAATGATGGAACAACTTCAGATGTTGACCGCTGAAAGGAAAAGGGAGTAACCTCGATCAAGGTATGATAGATGGAAACTATTTTCACCACTCATTGATGAATCTTAAAAGATCCTTTCCATAAGAGTCAAACTTTCCATGCATTCCCATCGCCTTGGGGATAATAATCGGATGAGTGAGCTAGAGTGATGCGTAATCCATAGAAAAATTCTATCAATTGATGTGATCTGAAATTGAGGCATTGTCACCACAATCTTGTGAGGAACACCGAATCGACAATTATATTTTCTTTAAGGAACTTGCACACAACCGAGGTTGCTTGCTTGATTGGTGAGGCTTCCACCCACTTGGTAAAATAGTCTATAGCAGCTTAGCACGTAATTATGTCTGCAGTCGGAGGTAAGATTCAACATTCCAATGAATTCAATTCCCCACTAGCGAAAAGGTTCTTCAATCACTACGGGCTTCAAGGGGAGAGCTACTAGCTTGGGACAACCAACGAAATGTTGACAAGCTTCACACTTGGACACCCACTCGGCTAAATCCCAGAAAAGAGTAGGCCAATAGTACCTAGCCCGTAGGATCTTATAAGCTATTACAGAGGATGAGAAATGTCCTCCACATGCTAGGCTATGGAAGGATTCTAACAACTTTAACTGTTGTGATTTATCAACACAGCGTAGGAATACACCATCAATACCTTTCTTATATATCCCATTATCCCACAGGAGGTATCTCGCAGATCTTAACTTGACCATCCTCTTCTCCTTTTGGCTTAAATGTAGAGGGAATTCACCATAAGTTATAAAGAAAGCAATAGTGTACCATTCATCGAGCTTGTACTCATGAAAAACACCATGGGAAACTCTAAAGAAGTATCTTCGGTCTTTTCACATTCTCGCTCTGTAGATGGTTTTCACGTGATCAATTGGCACATGTCCCTTCCTCGTACCAACTTGGTAGGTCTGATGTCCAAGTCATACTCCAAAACTTTAGCTATCCAGGTACCTCGTTGGCTCCCCAGCTCTTGTTGAGTCAAAATGGATTTAACGGCAGTGTCGGGAATGAGAACGAGGGTATGGGAGTTCAAAGACATAGTACCAGAAATGTTTCACCACTTGTACCCTTTGCATAAGCATGCTTTTCAATTTGTGACATCTTTAACTCATGTTCCTTCAATCGACAACTCAAAAACGCGATGGGAGATTCAATGCCTTCCCCATTCTCATATATCGGGATGGCCGACACCTTTGTGTGAGTAGAGGCGTAACTATACATGATGAAATATTTTTGAAGTCCTGGACATACTAGGGTAGGAGCGCAAGCAACTTCCCTTTTGATTTCATCGAATGCAAGCTTCCCTTTAGTACTCCATCAAAATGGAATTTTTCCTTTCATCATCCCAAGGATATCCTTGGTTTTATTAGCAAAATCAGGTATAAACCTTCTTAGGAAATTGACCTTTCCAAAGAAGGAATGAACTCCAGTTTTACTTGTGGGTAGGGTAAGGCTTTGAATGGCCTTTACCCTCTCTGGGTTAATTTTGGTTCCTTCTCTAGTCACGATATGACCCAACAACTTTCCTTTGGTCACTCCGAACATGGACTTCTTAGGATTTAATGAAATCCCGTGACGCTTGCATCTCAAAAGTACTTTCTCTAAATGATCATAATGATCACTCTATTTTTGGAGAAAACGGTCAAGTCATCCAAATATACTACTATGACTTTTCCCATCAGGTCTCTGAATGCCAAGTCCATAGCTCTCTGAAAGGTGGCTCCGGCGTTGATCAAGCCGAAAGGCATCCTCCTGTAAGCAAAGGTACCCCATGGGGTTGTGAAGGCCGTCTTGTGTTGATCCTCCGCAGTTACCTCAACTTGATTATATCCTGAAAATCCGTCGAGCATGGATAGCATTTCTGATCTAGTAACGGTCTGTAACACCTGATCCATGATAGGCAAGGGATAGTTTTCTTTTAACAAAGACTGATTTAGGTTTCGGAAGTCAACACAAATTTAGATTTTTCCATTCTTCTTCCTGATAGGGACGATGTTAGCAATCCAGGTGGAGTGATGGATTGGAAAAAATTATAGCATATAACATTTTCTAGATTTCCGCAAGGATAGTCCCTGAGATCTTGGGGTTGTAATGTCTTTTCTTCTATCTGTATGGTTTCACATCAGATTTCAAAGGCATATTGTGTTGTACGTCTTTGGGCTTGAAGGATTTTAAATCTACATAAGACCAGGCTAACACATCCATGTATCTCTTCAGGAGTGAAGTGAATTTTGATTTCTCCTCAAGGGAACAACATTTCCCAATATTCACCATCCGAGGTTAATCAGACGAACCTAGATTGACTTGATCTACTTATGAAGAAGAAGCTCCTTCAACTTGTTTCTTGTTTTGAATAAAATGATCATGCTTATTCAACAAACTCTCGAGAGAAACCAGACCTTTGGGTATCTTGTTTTTTTAAGTTGAATAAACTCACCATGAACCTCTTCATATGGATCTCGAGATAGATTCACGAAATCTGATTCTCAACCTTCAAAGTACAACTACCACTCGAAATTGTCACCTTTTCTAGAAAAGCCAACACCGTTGATCATCATTGAACACTTGCCGGTGAGTCACATTATCGGGATACCGAGACGGTACACAATCCGAATGGTGTACGTATCTTGTTTGAAGCGGGATGAGGGAGAAGGAGGGATGCGAGACATGACCAAATAATTAGCCTTGTCATTATAATCTCTCAAATCGCCTTAATGGAGAATGCATCAAAGCATTCTATATTATCCCAAAATTTGCTCCTGTAATGTCTCAAGCAATCATTTTTTACCTAATAGATTCCTTTGACCTGGTTGAAAATCAGCTTTGCATCCCCCTTAACCTTGATATTTTGAATTCCCTTCTATCTGGCCATTTCTAATCCTAGTAATAGAGCTTCATATTCAGCCGTGTTATTAGTATTATCAAACTGCAATTTGTAAGTTGATGGGAAAATCTCATAATTAGGAGATATAAGAACTACACCAGCACCCGATCCGGTGGTTGAGAAACTACCATCGAATTCAAGGGTCCAAATAGCATTAGGATATTCTTCCTTGACATCCACATGCCAAAGTATCTCTGATGTCATGAAATAATTTCCAAAGCTAGCATCTTCAAAAATAATTTGAGCTTTAGGGTCATCTGATTTAGTTACCAAATACCTCACCTGAGGCTCGGGATGGAGAACATGATAAACCCCATTGACTAGAATCCTGGCCTTAGTCCAATCCATATTAATCTCTCCTCTGACATCTTTACAAAAACCTCTACCCAAGAGGATACCGTAAGTTGCAGGGATGTCAGCAACTAGAATGGTTATTTTCACTCTCCTCTCTGGGAAAGCAACGAATGCAAACTGTGCATATTTGATTTGACCAATCAAGGGAACTTGTTTGGTTTCCATGGAGTAACACCATCCATATGAATTAGTCAGAGTAAGCCCAAGGGCATGGGCTACTTTTGCGGGCATAACATTGTCGGAGGCCCCTGAGTCGATGATGTAATTGCTGAGTTTAAACCCATTTATAAGCAAAGACAAATAAAATGGTTCAATCTTTCCTGAAGAAGAAGCAGAGGTCAGATTTTTTTGAGGTGGGGGTTGAGTAGGATTTGGAAGGATACCTTTTGAAGATGGGGGAACAATGGCTTTACTTCTAATGAATTTGGCAAGTTTTTCGAACTGTTCAGGATTTGACTGAAGGTATTCTACTTCCGACATTTGGATTTTGGTTCTCTTTGCATGATCGATAATGTCAAGAAAGTATAAGAAGGGGTGATGGTAGGCTCAGTTCTAATCACATGAGCTTGAGTGAGGAAATGACCTTAGGAGAAAGAGAATGAGGAGAAGTTGCCTTTTGGTGACTTCTCTTTCTGGGATTTGTCTTGAAATAGGAGTGCCTCTCTTAATTATGGCTATGGGAGGTTCCTTATTCTTCTCCTTGGGTTTTTCAAGAGGTTTTCTTGGGTTTTGAGATTGGGATTGAGTGAAGACAACAAATGACTGACCATCCGGTGCACATCCATCTTCTTCATATTCCAAATACCTAATGTTGGAATCACCAGCCGAATCGTCATAAGACTCATCAGCATATCCTGAAGCTTCAAAATCCTTAGGGGAATCTTGTTCTTCTGGTTTGTCCTCTTCTTCGACTATTTCTACTACCACGTTAATAGGAGGAGCTTCGATTGCTAGCCTTGGTTGAGTAGGAGTTAACCGCGGCCTATCTCTTGCAGGCGCACCATTGTTGTTATTGAAATTCCATCTAGGGATATCCTAATATGAAACATTGCTCACTCATCGAGACATTTGCTTTCTTAAAGCAATCAAATCATTAGCCATTTTTGAATCATAGGATCAGTATTACCTTGGGAAGAACCTAGATTTTTAGGTTTGGGTACATCTTTTATGATCCTTCCGGCCAAAATGAGATCATCCTCTATTTCAATAGCTGTTGAGTGAGCGATAGCCAAATTTGGGATAGCCGACCTTCTTAATAAAAAGCTCACATCGGGAGGCTGGGCATTAATGAAGAAGCATTTCTGATTTTCCAGCGTAGGTACAACTATTTCTAGAATCTTTCGGATAAGCTTGTTAAACTTTGCCACGAAGTCCCACATGGGTTGATGCGATTCCTTCTTCATATCGGTAAGTTGTGCTAACAAATCATGAGAATATTCAGCTGGTTTGAAACTTGCTTCGAATCTGGTCTTCATGGTAGCCCAATTCATGATGCATGCATTAGGAAGGTTGTAAAACCATTCAGCTGCTGCACCGTGCAATGTTTCAATGAAAAGTTGAACAGAGACATCTTTTTGAGCTACTCCAAGGATGCCACACGCTATAAAGAAAGATGTAATGTGTTCATCAGGATGCTGCTTCCCATCCCCATTGAGCTTGGGAATGTTTTTACATGATCCATGTGGTAACTCGTGCAATGGTGGAGTTAAAGAAAGAGGACCAATAGTTGCGCCCTAAGGCACAGGTTGTGCTGCCATCCTTCTAACAAGAGTGCGCATGGGGATCCGAGTGTCAGAAAAGAATAACACGCGATAAGTTGCGGACACGCCTCATTCTACGGGGATCGATTTCTTCGAATAGGTGAAGAACTTCTAGTTCGGTTGGAAATAACGCTATTGAGGGAGAGACTGAAATTGTGCCTTTGTAGTAACTCAAAAATGAATCAACTTCACCCCGGGCTCGGAGACCGAGTGAAGATATTTCTAGCTAGTGTGAATCGAGAAAGAGGCCTTGTTGAAAATAAGGAAAATACGGAGTCTGCGGACACCAAGAGGATAAGCTTTACACTATAAATTCGTATTCCCTAGCGGAGTTGCCAAAACTATTGGTTGGATATATTTTCAATCCAAAAATTTGAGGTTCAACCACAAGACATGGGATTAAATCCCTCCTCAAAGACATGTGAGGCTTCCTATTTATTACTAATCTAAAACACAATAGAAACAATATATACAAAAGTATTCACATTAATCTAACCATTGGGGTTGGGATAGAATCCTAAAATCGATATCCACACGTTGGGAAGATATCATTTTTCTAAATGGAGAGGGTTAGGAATTATTACAATTAAAGAATCACAATGGAAAGGAAATGAGAGAAATGTATTTTCTTTCGAGTGAACACAGAGCATGAAATAATCATATGATATTTAGATCATAAATATAATGTCTAAAATGATTAGAAACACCAAGATGCTAAACAAAGAATAGCTTAAGATTATGAACGTAAGAACAATATCTTAAGAAAGATATATCTCACAACACAAAGTTTGTAAAATAGTATCAACTCCTATTCCTCAAAATGATAAAAGAAAACAAAAAGTTTTTCTTCTTCCAAATAGCTCCCAATATTTCAAAAATCTCGACCCTCTAGAGTGTACACACATCCCTAATTTATAATAGAAAAGAGTAGAGAGAAAATAGGATGAATCCTAGAAAATAGTCTTTTAACGAGAGTCCTATTTTGCTTGACTCTCATGCAGGAGACCAAGTCAAAATTTGCTTCCTATGTGACGAAACAAAAATGAAAAAGACATGTCAATTTCAAGATTGAAATGACATGAAACATCAAAACTTAGTTTGAATCATCATCTTTTTCTTCCTCATCTTTCCCTTCCTCTAACTGAGCCTGTTTGTTCAAAAATTCTTGGAGCTTTCGGATTATGCCTTGCATTTCATTTTCATCAGTGTAGTGGAATGATCACTCAAAACTTTGTAGTTTTCATGATTGCACTTGGCACTACCAAGAAGTTTCCTCAATCTTTTGCTAAGTCTTCTCAAGGCCTCCAAAGAATGTTTAATCTTCACAAACATGTCGATGATTTCAATACCAAATCCATCAGTTGGTTCATGCCGAATAGATTCTTGGATTTTCTTGAAAAGGTCATCGACTGATAGGATGCCCGAGTTTCCAACTGACACTTTTGCACAGATTTTTAACAGTTCTTCTTCCAGGTCGCTCTTGCCATCGATCAACTGATCTCTTGATTCTCTCAATTTACCACAAGCTTTGTTGAGAATCTTTACCCTGAACCTGATGGCTTTGGTTAGCTGGAAATGCTTATCCGCATGTGGGATGATGCCTTCTTCTACCAAGAGGCGTGATGGCATTTGCTTTAACACCTAGAGAGCTTCGAAAGTCAAATCAAGATGTCCAATTTCTTGGGAGAAATCATCATCCATATTTTCTCCATCACTCTGAATATTCCCCAAAGATTGATAGACTTCCATGACATCTTGAATCACCTCCTTCCCCTGTTGAAGTAGCCTTTGGATCCATTCATCGACCACCCTTCCTTTTTTATTAATCTTCTCAATTGTAGGCACTGATGAGAAATAAAATCCGACAGGGACAGAGGAAGATGATATGGATTCAAGGGGTTTAGAGAGCTTAAGCAATACCTCACCAACTGCTCCACCTTTCTTCTAAGCTCATCTCTACTGTCTTTCGTTTCCTTCAATTTCTAGCACAACATGTTTGTGGCATCCCATGCATCCTATTATGCTCCTTCCATTGTCACCTCTCCTAGAGCCACCCCGGTTATCCGATAGTCGAGGTTGTTATGTCTTCTTTGGTTTTGTCGACCACAGGAGTGGCGATCTCTACAAAATTATGCCTGAAGCATCCACAAAACCCTTGAAACTATTTTGGGTTTCTTGGTTGATTTAGTAGTAGAAGCCTTGAGCGAGCTAAAATCAAATGCTAGTATGGGTACAATCACCTTCCTCTTCCTCGAGTTTTCTTGAGTAGCCATTGAGGCATGTCGAGAGGAGTTTCCACTATTGTACAAGTTGGTATCATACTTTCGAGGAGGAGAGGGATGTAATGGTGAAGTAGGGATAGTTACGAATGTGGCAGTAGATTCAATAAAAAGAGGCACAGGAGGGGGCGTGTTGGTGATTACTTTGGTACCAGTAGAGAGGGGTGAGAGTTTAGAGAAAATGCTAGACATGATTAAAGAATTCGATGGGGAATGAGGAGGTAGAAGTGGTTGTGAGGGAGGAATCGCAGATCCAGACTTCAAGGCCTAGGATGCAAGAGATAAGGTCTCTTGGTTGGGTAGTCAACAAATGGTGAAAGCAGAGGTGGCCTCCTTCTCCTTCCAAAGAAATTTCTCCTATTTCTGGTGGTGTTGGTGATTTTGGGACATTCACCATTTCAATGGAGAAACAATTGAAGAGACTTCTCGTTCTCTTCTCTTCGACAAACTTGACCTTTATAGGCCCCTTAGAATATCTTTTGTCTTTTCCCTTTTTGGAGGGCCCTGCCTCTGAAGTAACCAACTTTGAAAAATTATCATCTTTAAAACTCATTCGCCAAGAGGTGATCCATGCCTTGGTGCGTGCAAGAATCAGGGCTGACCTATCCGTAATGGAGGATTTTTCACTGATAGACCAATCAATAGGTGGGAAAACTTATTGATCTTCATTCAATCCATCATAGGAAGGGTCCAGAACACTTTCATCATCACTAGTACCTTCTCGGTAAGTTAGCAAGCTCAAGTGTTTTAATCTCACCAAGTGTCAATGTACTATGATCTTTTCTTCAGACGGCAACCTCATCACGTAAATCAATCCAAATGTCTTCTACACTTGGCACATGCGGGTAGAGAGTTCTATACACCCCGAGGACTCCTCGAATATCAAACCCGTCTTGGGGCTTCATGTTCTTCTTTAATTTATCTTGAAGCTCATGGACAACGTTCTTGGCTTTCACCACCGTTGAACAAGTATACCATCCAATAGAAATTGGGAAAGATACAATGGCCTTGTGTTTACTCTGTTGGAACTTGTGAAAATCCGATAATTTCCGACCAACTCCATCAAGATTAGTGTGTCCCCCTGGATATCCGGGTAAATGGAAAGGATCCCCAGGTACATGACTACTCGAAGATATGTGAACTTCTTAAATTGTAAAAAGACACAACCCAATTTTAAAACTTCATCCCATGCTTCATTAGATACTCTCGTTTTCCTCGGTTCATGACTTAACCTGTAGATGTTCTCATAAAAGAAGGCATCATTTACCCTTCTGAATTGGTCTTCGGACCCTTTTTTTGTAAGATAAGGGAAATACTTGATAAACATGTTCAACTATCTTTTTCCCCTTGGTGTCCAACCGGGATAGTTCCTTAAACCGGTCATTTGTATAGGTGACATACGAGGACATGTAAACATTTCCCATAGACAGGACTATTTTCATTTGAGAATCTATGTCGTTACTGACAACAGTACCCCAATCAATTCCCTGTTGATTCTTCTTAATAGTGATCATGAACTGGTACATCCATCCTTGGAAAACATTTGATTCAGGGAAACCAAAAACCCGACTCAACAGAGTAATGATATCATTGATTTCTTGAATGAAATCACTTCTGGGAACAAGTCTTGGGAACCTGGAAACAGCTAGTTTGGCTTTGATTAGAAACTTCTTATTTACGTGCTTGATGCAATCCTCCTGATCATTATCCCAAGATTTTTGGGCTGACTTGAGATCCATATCTCCATATTCTTCAAAATTAGGCTGCTTGAGAAGGTCATCAAGTAACCTCCGTCAATATGATTACAAATTCTCCCACCGGTTTTTCACGAGAATGAGAAGCGAGTCATAATTTGAAGCACAGGCCAAGATGAACTTGGGGCACTAAGCAGACATAGGGAAGCTTGCCGCAAGATGTAGGCCACTGCCGACTATTGATTTCATCCATGGAGTTTGAGAAGAGATCTTGACCCTATTCTAGAAATCCCGCATATCCACGTTTCCGAGCTCGTATCTTTGATGTCAAAATTACAGTCAATATAGGATGGAGACTCCACCTTCCCGAATTTCTATTTCATCCTCCTTGACTTTTCAGTCTTTTCTTGTGATGGACCAGGTCCGACATGAGGAATTTCGAAGGAGGATGGTGTCAAGATCGGAGATGTTGAACACTCTTGAAAACCCGACACATTGAAAAGGATGCAGAGAGTTCGAAAACCCGACACCGAGAAGAATGCCGAGAGTTCGGAAAAAAACCGAGAAGAATGTCTTTGGCAGTTTGAAAACCCAACCCCGAGAAGAATGCCGAGAGTTCGGAAAACCCGACACCGAGATTTTCCCATATACGGTGGTTTTGAACACCGCAAAGCACCTGCGAAACCCGAGAAGAGGGAATAGGGTAATTGTTGAGTTGAAACATGCGGGTTTCCTTCACCATTTATATCTGGAACATATTTTTAATTATAACAACATTATAGGGAATAAAACAAAGTGATAATTCTAAAGGGGAAAACCCTAAAACATAAACCTGATTTTAGAAAACAACCCCCAAAATGGAAAATATAAAAACCCCAAAACAACCCTGATAAGAAACTTGGAAGAATTCCTTACACAATTAATTCACAAAAACCAAAAATAAAGAATGAAGAAAAATACCTTCAACCAGGACAAGGAATGATCAAAAACAAGCAATGCAATCAGCACAGAGGCGAGTTTTGGGTTTCGGGGTCGAAGATGCATGCGTGAAAATCCACGAGGTAAAAAGTATGTCTGGTAAAAATGATGTGGAAATCCGAATATATATAAGAAAATTCACATTTAATACACTTCAGTTTACATGTGCCAACTACACGACAACTCGGCATTAATTCGACATGCTTGGGATATCCAAAACCTCGACACAAAGGTTTTTAGAGTAATTCTGAGTTTGTGTTACGGAAACAATCGACATGAAGCATGATGTTTGATGGCCCTTGAAACCTGAAACAAAGGAGTAAATCGGGCTTCGGGGATCGGAAGACATGCGACATGGAGCATGTTTTGACGAAGGCATGTTTCGATGCTCGGAAGGTCCACAAACCCAACTTACCTTACTTGATGCGGGTTTGGGTTTGGGAACACACGACATGAAGCACCCAAAACACATGTTTTCTTGCTTGTGAAACCCGAAAACCCGATTATCTCTCTGAAAGGTAATTTTTAGAAAACCAGCTCAAAAATTTCTTAGGGTTATCTGATTTTTTTTTGGCGTAAACTCAAAAATGAGATAACAATTTGTTTTGTGGATGCGTAGGCCTATTTTGTTCTATAATACCTTTTCACCAAAGGGTGAGATTTTCCAAACTACTCCATCTTTCTCCCTACCCGCCACGTGTCCCCCTATGGTTCATTGCGGTCCCACAACCCTTTCCTCACCTTTTTTCCGTTTCTCGAAAAGGAAAAACAATTCCAAGTGCCCCGCCAGCCTTCCATCCAACCTGCGTTCCATCCCGCCTTTGAATAAGAACACGACACGTGTTCTCCTCGAGACTTACAGAGTTGCAGGAAAAATTTGTGAAATTTTCCAAAACCAAAAACATTAAATTTTTATAAGAAACCCACCGAATCTCGACCAATGAAAAATGGCGATGTATGAGGGGAGGCTTGAGCTTAATTTTGATGGGTAATTGACACCCGTATAACCATCAAAAAACACATAATTTGCCAAAGATGCCCGAATTTGATTTTTTCTTCGTGGATGAAGGATTTTTTGGTCAAAAAACAAATGGGAAATTATTAAAGGTAATTTTTGATCATGGGGATAGTTTTTTGAGGGAAAATAAGAAAAAATGAGTAACCATGAGCTCTAAATGCCGGGAAAAGTAGAAAAAATGACAGAGGCCCGTGGATTTTGAAATTTAGGGCACAAAATAGGGTATGCATGTATTTTTCTTTCAAGTTGGGGAAAAATAATCAATTATGAGAACTTTTCAAGGCCTCCAACTGGAGGGAAAGTTTCTGAGACCATGAATTTTCAAGAAAAAATTTTTAGAGCAAGAAAACCAAAGGGGAAAGATGGAAATATAATAGAGGATTAAAATGGGCACCAACAAAACCCATAGCAAAAGAAAGAAACACTTCTAGTTTCTTATGATTTCAACTTTATCAATCAATTATATCAACACTATCCTAGTTCATCTATTCCACGTTGTTAAACACAAGTTTGAATTCATACAATAGAGAGAAGTATACAGTACAGTCCCTAGGTGGAAGTAAAAATTCTGGATGAAACATGATACATTCCATAAGAGAAATCCATTCTTTTCTCCTTTTTAAAGACCCAAAGTTCCATTCAAGTGAAACTAAAGAGAATACAAAACCCATAGATTAATTAAAAAGGATCAGAAAGAGAGTATGAAAACCCAACATGTGTTTAAGTCAAGCAAGGTCTCAATGTACCTCGAGATTGATTGAAACAGTAATAATAACAATTTACTTTCACTACTTTGTCTAGTACATAAATATTGAGACTGAGAATGTATTTGTTCCAATCATCTAACACAAGAAGAAATACAAACTCCGCATTTTCTAAAACTTCAAAAACCTCGTTATCGATTGTTTCAATGAGATCTGATTCATACCAATGAATAAATAACAATACAAGATATCTAACCAGAGGTTCCATAGCCCCACAAAAATATCCAGCTCCATAAAATTTCCAAGAACCTTCAAACAAGACATGGGTTTTCTCAAAGAAAAGGAGAGAAGAATATCCTCCCATATTACATTCCATTATAAGTTCAAAGAAAGCTGTGATACACAGGGGATAGAAGTACCACAACCATTCCAAACTCAAGAAGCATCAAGGAGAAGATCTCAAAAGAGATTACCAGATCAACTCAAACCAAAACTATTCTCTCAAGTTTTTTCGAGCAGACAGTCCCATATATGAGTTCTAAGCAACACAAAACCTTGAATATGAGTAAAATGAAAAGCTTAGAATACAAGTACAGAACCAAACAAAATGCTTCGAATTCAAGTTCATAACAATACAAGCCTCCAATACAAGTTCAAAATGAACACAAAGCTATGAACATGAGTTCAGTGCAAAACACAAGTTTCAAACACAAGTTCAGAACAAACACAAAGCTTATCACCAACAAACATGCAAAGAGAAAGAGAGTTTCCAAATGTAAACATTATCATGCAATGGATTCATATCCAAAAATCACAAAGATTCATACAATCAAGAAAGTAAATAACAAAACAAAACATGCGAACATTTATCTCATGAGAGAAGAATTGTTTTAATGAATCATTTAGAAGAAACCAAGAAATCTTAATGGGTAGAGCCTATCATGCCTGATAGTTCTTCTACCAATTCTAAGGAGACTTCCAACCGAGCTACCAACTCTTTTTCTCCTCCAAAAATATCAAGAACCAATCATCTTTCCTTGGATCGAAAATAGATGAGAAAAATAAAAATTACCACAAAGTAAAAGTCAAACTGCTGATTTGAAGAACTAGATAGCTCCATGCAGAGAAAAATCACAAGGCATGCAAGACCAAAAAACCTCCAAAACATACACCTTCCTTGTTTCTAAGATGGTTTTCATGCAAAAATTTAGGTTTATTAATGAAATTACTCCATAATATCCCACATGTCTCTCCTTGCCACCACCTCCTAAAACTCGACGAATGTTATTTCCAACTTTAGTGAAGCCTCCACATATGCTTCCACTAAATTTTACTTGCCTTTGCCAAAACTGGTTGTACCTCCATTCATTTAACTAAATCAAATCAAATAAATCCCTTTAGAACCATTTCCATAATGCCATGCAACCCTAGGTTCCTTTTCAATAGTTTAGCATAGATTTCCCAAACTTAGGTTAGTATAAAATAATTACCTTAGGTTTTAAAAATATTTCCACAGGTAATTTCCACCTTAGGTTTGATCAAATTCACAACCATATAGTATTATGTAATAGGTTAAAATAGCCTAGCATTACCTTAGTAATTTCTCCCTTATTCATTTAGCACAAGAACTTAGGTTAGGACATCATCCCAACAAAATAGAATATGAAGCTTAGGTTAGATTGTAACCCAAATAAGTACACATAGCTAGGAAGTAGGTGCATTTATCTAAATTTAGAATATTGTTAGGATAATCCTTTAGGTTTAGGATTTATATTCCCCTCATAGTCGTAAAGCAAGCTTAGTTCTGCTTACGTGTTACATGTCCTAAAGAGATCAATCCCAAAGATCCAAGCACAAACATATAATTGAATGAAGGAACATTCATATAAGACCAAAGAATTTGTAACATACAAAGTTCAGTTTTTATGTCTCTCAAGCTTATGAATGTCAATTTACCATTTAGTCTAGTAAGGAGATTTAAAACATTCCTTGGATCACTGGAATTGATCTAAGGATGAGTCATTTAAAAGAGATAAGTTTGCACTCTCACCTCAAATAAGTGAAAAGGGATTCTTGCAATCCATTTCATTTCAGTCTAATGAATCCAAGAGAAGAAATGGTTTATCCATAACAAGCATGATTTTCAAAAATCAAGGGAACATACCTCATTCAATAAAATCACATGCGAACACTTGCAATATAAAAGAGAAATATAACGGTTTGTCAAAGGTGTTACATACTTCCCTCCTAAAAATAATCATTGTCCCGATGATTGTCTTATGTTTGACCATTGCATTAAGGATGATCAATTTATTCACTTACTTAACATATGTTTGCAACAATATTAGAATTTAAAGTTCCAAAAATCAACATTCACATAGTTTTTTATTTAAAAATAAATAGTTCTTTTCCTAAAATTGGAAGACTTATTGACATATAAAGATAAAATCACAATTTTTTATCAGTCATCATAGTCAATTCTAATCAAATAAATATGGAAAAGTAGTTTTCATATCTTCTAGATTTTCCTAGGTTACACTTTCGTTAAACTGGTCCCACTGGACCTTACATTGACTTATTTCATGATTTCTTAAATGCAACTAGTGAGTTTCTAGCACTCGAATGGATTTAACCATGATTATTCCTCGGTATTATACCTTCAAGGAATTCCAATTCAACACGTGTGATAAATTTGAAACGTATTTTTAAGCAAAGAAATATGGAAAACATCATGCATTCATAAAAAATCAGGAGGCAATGTTAAATGGTAAGCTACATGGTTGATTACTTCAACTATCTCAAAGGGTCCCACATAACAAGGTGATGACTTGGAAGCATTGCCAAAAGTTATAGAGCTCTTTTTTAGTTTAACCCAAAGAAAGACCTTCTCACCAAGTTCAAATTTCCTGTCAACCCACTTTAAATCAACATAACTCTTTTTCCTATCTGCTACTTCTTTCAAGCATTTAGGAATCATTTTAACTTGTTGTTCCATTTCCATAAGGATTTCAAGGCCAATTATGTCTCCATCCTCATTGTTGTCCCAACTAATGGGGGTTCTGCATTTTCTTTCGTATAATGCTTCAAAAGGTGCCATCTTAAGAGAGGCATGATATGTGTTATTATAAACAAAATCAACTAGTGGAAGGTACTCTTCCCACTTATACTACTGATCCATATAATACATTCATAACATAACCTCTAAAACTTGATTAACTATTTCATTCTATCCATCCATTTATGGATGATACGTATAACTAAAATTCAGCTTAGTTCCTAGAGATGCATTAAGTGTTTGCCAAAACCTTGACATCATTCTAATATCTCTATCAGATAGGATTAATTCAGGTACTCCATGTAATATGAATTTTTTTATGTATAAATCTCATAGCCAACACAAGAGAATCATCCTTCAAATTACCAACAATAAAATGTGCTACCTTTCTTAGTTTATCAACAAGTACAAAAGTAACATCATGTTTATTTCTTGACATAGGAAACCCTTGTACAAAATCCATGCTTATTACTTTCCATTTGTGTCGTGGTATGCTATGAGGATGCAATAAACCGGCTGGGTGTATATGTTCAACTTTAACACATTGACATTCAAGGCAATGTGTCACAAAATCAATAACATCCTTTTTCATCCCCTTCCAAAAATATTGTTGTCTTATATCAGCAAGCATCTTTGTAATACCAGGGTGTCCAGAATAAGGTAAATTGTGAAGTTCTTCTAGCAATTTCTTTTTTAAATCATTTAGGAAAGGTATGTATACTCTATTTTCAAATAATAAGATTCCTTCATTGTCAAAGTTAAAACCTTTATACCTCACATCATTTGGATCTATAGAAAGCACTATTTTACTTGCTAAACATAAGAATCGAGTCCATAACACTTTTTACTTCATCCTTAAACCGAGTTCTCTATGTTATAAGAGCATCAATGTGCTACTTGTGACATAGAGCGTCGCCTACTCTATTTTCCTTACCTTTGATATAATTGATGTCAAAATCATATTGAGACAAAAATCTAACCATGTTCATTGTTTTGTATTTAGATTGGGTGAGTGAAAATATAATGCAGCCGAAGATGATCAATTTTAATTCAAAAGGTTTACGAAGTAGGTAATTCCTCCATACATGTAGTTCATGAAAAATAGTAGAAAGCTCTAAATCATGTGGAGCATAATTCAACTCATGCAATTTTAGTTTTCTACTTTCGTAAGCTATCACATGATAATTTTGTAACAAAATACCTCCTAGACCTTCCCCAAATGTATCCGTTACAACAAAGTAAAATCTCCATTAGGATATGGAATAGCTAGAATAGGTGCCAAATTTCCAAATGTGGATTCACATTTCTCATTCCAAAAAAAATTCTTATCCTTTTTTTGTAATGAAGTTATTGGTGCATCCACCTTAGAAAAATCTTTTACAAATTTTCTATAGTAACCTGCAAGTCCCATGAAGCTTCTAACTTCATGAACATTATTTAGTACAGGCCACTTAGTTATAGCTAAAATTTTAGAAGGATATATGGAAATTCCATTCTTACTTATTGCATGTACCAAATAGTGCATCTGTGTCATAGAAAGAACATTTAGATAGCTTACCATATAAATGTCTCTTTTTCAAAATTTCCAAAACTATCTTCAAATTCTCATGGTATTTCTCAATAATTTTAGAATATATGAGAATGTCATCCAAGAATACAAGCACAAATTTATCCAAGTATTCTTGAAAGATTATTCATTAAATTCATAAAAGCTACAGTGCATTTGTTAATCCAAACGTTAAACTTGTTAACTCATAATGTCCATACCTTGTTCGAAAGATATTTTATGAATTTCCTCATCCTTAATTTGTAATTGATGATATCCTAATCAAAGATATATCTTAGAATATACCGATGCTCCATGCATCCGATCAAATAAATCATCAATTCTAGGGAGTGGGTATCTATTCTTGATTGTCTCTTTGTTTAACATTCTATAATCAATGCACAATCTAAGGGTTCCATTTTTCTTTTTCAAAAAAATCACTGGTGCTCCCCAAGGTGGAACACTTGGTCTAATCAAACCTTTAGACAACAGTTCTTGCAATTGAGCCTTAAGCTCTACTAGTTCTATAGTAGTCATTTGATATGGTGCCTTAGAAATAGGTTCGGTTCAAGCTTGATTTTGATTATGAATTCAAATTCCCTTTTGGGTGGAAGACCAGTAAATCTTCCAGAAACATGTCATCGAAGTTTCATAATAGCGGATATCATTCAATGACATCACTATTCTCTTTGATTGTTTCTACAATCTTTACTGCATATAAGGTTCAATCTTTATTTTTGGCCTTTTTAAGTTGCATAGCTGATAGTTTTCTAACAGAAATCTCATGTTTCACTCCTTGAATCTCAGGTGTTTTCTGCAGATCATCTAAACAACTAGTATGTTTTTCAAAACAATCCACTTTTTCCTTATGTTTAGCTAACCAATTAACACCTATGATTAAATCATAATACCCCAAAGGTGCAACATAGAGATCAACTTTACTGGAAACACTAGGTAAGTCATCGATTGCTCCAAAAAGACACATACTAAGTATATGAACAACATTGTTTCCATAATGTAAAATCCATGTTTCCATCTTTTCTTTTTATTTTTGATGCTAATTTACTAGAAATAAAATGTTGAATAGCTCTGGTATTGAAAATAATAGATATAGGTATGCCAAATAACTTACTTAGAACCTCTATGGGTGTGGCCTATTTTTCACTTACTTGTCAGTACTATAACATGTATCTTGTGTTGCTGATTATGATCATCATTTTTCAAAGGACATTAATTTGTGTAATGATATTTTCACAGCTTATAACAACCTCCTACAGTCCCTTTCTAGACTCGATTTATTTCCAACCCTAGAATTTTCATTCGACCTCCATAGGACTTCTTTCCGTTATTATTATTCTTAACAAGGTTGTTCTATGCATTACCAACAGACTTATTTGTTGCTGATTTTTTATTATTATCAATGAGAAAACTTACTTTTCTTTCCAAATTTCTTTCATGGTCCTTTCTTAGGTGTAAGAGATGATGAAGAGGATTTTGGGAATTTCTTCCTTACTTCCTCTTTATGAGCATAAATTGCATTCAATTTCTATTCATGCCTTTTGGTTTTTTCAACAACCCTTCAATCGTGGTTGGGCGTGAACATCCACCTCTCCTCCTATAATGAGATTCAATCCCATGATGAATTTTTGTATCCCGAACTTCTTGTCGATTGATACCGAGGTACATACTTAAGGAGTTTACTAAAATATTCCTAATACTCAGTAATAGTTAGCTTTCCTTGAGCTAAGTTTTGGATTTTAGTCATTTTCTGATCATAATAAAGTTGTGGCAGCCAACGTTGCCCAAAGTAACCTTTAAATTGATCCCAAGTGATATTAGTTTCAGTAAATATTTAACTCAGCCTTACGGTTGTCCCACCATGAAGATGCCTCATGGGAAAGCTAATATAATCCCCATATGACCTTTGTTTCTTCCGAGAAATTCCTTATTGCAAAGTACTTCTCAATTTTGTTGAGCCAATTCTCAGCTCCATCTCCTAATGTGGTGTAATCAAACTTGGGTGGAATTATCCTTTTATATCATTAGTGAGTTCAGCTATCGGCCCCTAGCCTTTTTTTTTTCTCGGGATGATCGGGTATGTTCACATTATTATTATCAACACCTAAATTGGCGTTATCCTCAAGAGGTGGCTAATTATTATTACTAGCATCTTCTTCCTCCTCATTTCCCATTACTTGTTGTTCAAGTACAACCAAATGATCACTTGTGTCCAACAGGGTAACAAGGATCTCATCGAGTTTTTAGGTAGATGATTCTCCTTCCTTAGGTGGAGGATTATTTCCAATATTTCCTCTTGTTCTAACCATTTTCTATTAACAAGAAAATTTAAGTTTCATCAGATTATGGACACAATATGTCAAAGAGCTACAACCTTCAGCTCTTATACCAAGATGTAACATTCCCATTTTAAGACTTTAGAAACAAGGGAATTTTTGTGTAAACAATGTTCTATGTTCTAAATAAAACATCATTTAGAACAAAAATTCTATGCCAATCAATCTCATAACAGATAACCATATGTAGTTGTAATGACTTGGTAAGTTACCGATCTCTCATGATTCTCTTAAAGTATAGAATACTTTATGTATACCATGTATACTTGGTTTTCCTACCCTAATCTAGGTACTAAGTGATCTGTTTAAAGAACATTTCTAAATATTTGTTACCAATATTCATCTGAGATCACGTTTCTTTAAACTAGGTGACATAGGAAAGCGCAACCAACAATACTTTTTTTTACAGATATGGTCATGGGACCACACAAATATTTCTTACCTTGTAGGTGAGTTATGGACCATGAGATCTAGAGGAATCATATATTATGTGATGGGTTTCGATAGGTGGTTACGTTCAAGAAAACATGGGTGATATTTACCGTTATAGGAGAGAGTTTTATGATCTTACAAAGAAGATGATAGTGTAGAGGCCTTACTACTATTATCAGTGGGCTGAGGATGCTGATGAGCTCAGTGTAGCGATGGTAGAACACTTCTTGATAGGAAACAAGGGCTACATTATAGAGTATTATCACGTAGAGTGATGTTCTTGAAAATTTGGGGGTATTCGGGATGTTCTCGACCTATATATGTTGTATGCTGCAGGCTATTGATAGATTCAACATGTCACCCCAAATTCATCAAGTCAAGCCCCGGGCCATTTTTTATTAGATGGTTCTATAGCATTGGCTTCCATTGAGGCACATTAGAGATGTTGAGACTACCATACAATATGCTCCTTTGTATTTAAAAGTGGTGAAATGACATATTACTATTCCAAAGGAATCACGGGCGCGCAAGGGCTAGGGCACATTTATAGGGTGAGGGCAAGGATGATGATGATGGGGAGGAGGACGAGGAGGAGGAGGAGGAGGAGGATGAGGGGAAAAACTAGATTGGTGGTGAGGGTCGAGTTCCTCCACTGTGTAGTAGTAGGTACATAGGCAAAGCGAGTCCATGTACGGAAAATCGAGATGCCCCAAGTGGGAATGGTTATAGGATTAGATGTCTCATTACTTGTAGGTGCTAGTACATAGAGCACCACAAAGTCCTCCTATAAGAGGATTTCCATAAAAAGGGCCACTTACTATCCCTCATAGGGATGAGGGAGAGTAGACGGGGAGGATATTGGAGAGGTGGGAAAAGATGGGGGACAAATAACGACACTTGGTTTTAGCTTCAAAGCAAGTTATAGTTTTCCAGCTTTTAGGTTATAACGGAGAGGTATTAGACCATATTCTAGGTACAGAAACTCAAAGTTGAGTGTGACCATGTTAGGGTTCATGTACAAACACTAACACGTGAGAAGGATGAGGTAAGGGCACAAGCTAGCTAGGGAGGTGATAGTGCAACATGGTTTTTATAGATACTGATAGATGGTGGCCCGGATGTCACAAATTACAAGAACCTTACAATAGACACATGCCCAGTTACATGTATTTACCACACAAAGGGACCACATATAGGCCCAAGTTAACACTATTACTACATGCCCAAGTTCATGCCTATCTCACATGGGTTACTGAGAAAGCGAGATGCCGTAGTAGAGGTAGTTATAGAAAGTGGGATAGAATGACATATTATCAAACATTATGAGAGATAGCTTGGAGGCTTCCTAATACAAGGAATATTACTACAGAGCAATTCTATATGGGAAGAGGATTACACCATTTGATTAGATTATTGTTAGTATGTCTGGGACCAGATCACAGAGGACACCCAGATCCACCTGCTTAGTATAATAGTCCATAGTATAGAAGAGTTTTGTTGTAGTAGTAGGTACCTCCTACTAGTAGCAGATGTCACCTCCCACCCATACTCAATTTTGATCAATGTACATGTTATATTATTGGCATGCCTCATGAGGAATTCTTATTTTGATCTAGGCCCATGATGGTCGAATTTGTATCTAGATGATTTACATTTTGAGACATACATGTATATGCACCCTTTCCCTTTGATATTTATGATGATGGCGATGATTATGGACTCTATATATTTTGAAGATGTATCAAATGTTTAATGATTCATTATATATCCATAGATGTTATAATTTTTTATTGCATATGTGATGTTGTTTTGATTTATTGCACATGATTATATGATGATATTGGTGTGGTGGGATATATTTTGATGTTTTTGACTCCTCTTTCCCCCATTGATAATACGATATGTGATGAATAGATTAGTATACATATATGATTTAGACTTAGCATTCTATTTATATATGATGTATAGATGATGTTAGATATGATGATATAGATGGAGATATGCTGATGTGATAGCAAAAATATGTACAAGTAACAAACAAGAACAAGAAAATGCTAACAAATCTTCCAAATATACACATGAAAACAACCTTAAGCAAAGAAACTATGTACAACTACTTCCAAAAATGCGAAACACACTCCATATGCACACATACAAATAAATATATTATGAGTAAAAATAATCAATATCAAGTTGTATTTTTAAGCAACATAATATATGAATGTACAAGTAAAATATATACCAATAATGTACGAGCAACCAAACAAACAAAGTAAGAAACAAAGCAAGTAAAATAAAACTATGTTTCGTGATCTGTTTTCTATGTGTTTTGCGTTGTTTTTGAGAGTTTTGTGAAAAAAATTCTATTGTTTTGGTTTTTATCAAGTATTATGTGAACATTTTTGAAGATTTTCAACATTTTTGAATATTATTTTATTTTTCAAACATATTTGGATGTTTTTGGCTTTTAATTTTTTTTCCGAAGCTATGTACATGAAATCGAGAAACATGGATGCCCTTAACATTAGATGGGAATATACAAGGGTAGGTGCTAAGTGTTATATTTAGAAATATGAAAGTGTGAAGGTGCCTTCAACCTTAGATGTGGAAGATACAAAGGAAATCCCTTCACTAATTTACAAGAGTAGAATTAATGGATCAAGGCTTCGTGGGATAGATTCATCAAGAAACTCGGATCTAGGTGCAGAAATAGTCCTAGGCTAAGTAAAATTACCCCCTAGATGCAAGATTATTGTGACCAATGAATCCTCCCAAGGCACTAAAAATCAGTTTTCACAGAGGGACCTATCAAAAGCACCAGAATTGCATGGTTTTCACATTTAGATGAACTATTTTCTCTTTTCTGTTTTCTCCATTTTTATATATATTTTTAATAAATTTCTACATTTTTGGTTGTTTTATTAATTTTGTGCCATGCTCAAGCATCAAATTCCTTGAGATGCATGTCATTCATAGGTTCTTTGAGTTCATCTCAATTTTGATGGGCAATCTTGTATGCTTCGACCCATATTTGACCATAACGACATAGGGTCCTAATTAATGAGGTTCAAACTTTCCTTTCTTCTCTCTTTCTACCCTTGTGTTGAACTGGTTCTCTTTCATCACCAAATATCCAACCTCAAACTAACAAGGTATGATCCTTTTGTTGTAGTTTCATGATACTCTATTTTGATACACCTTGAGATGGTTGAGGGCATGGATGTGTCTTTCATCTAGGAGCTCTAATTTTGTGAGCCTGGCCACTCTGTAATCCTCATCCTTATCTAGGTAATCTCTAAGAGATATTCTTAGATAAGGAAGCTTGAATCTCCAATGGGATGATAGATTCAGTTTCAAATACTAGGGTGTAGGGTGTCGTACTAGTAGGAGTGCAAATGGAAGTCCTATAAGCCAGAGGGCTTGGTGAATTTTTAAATGTCAGTTATGACCTATCTTACTCACCATCTTCTCCATGATTTGAACCAATGTTTTGTTATTGGATTCTTATTTCCCATTACCTTGTGGGTAATATGGTGTGGACCACTTTAATATTATCTAAAAATGATGAAATAGATCCTTAACCATATTTTTCTTGAATGACTTGACGTTATCAATAATAATGGCAGCCGAGAATGCCATACTGGAAAATGAGGTGATTCATGATGAACTTTGATATCTGAGAACCTATAACATATGTCAACAAAATAGCCTCCACCCACTTAGTAAAGTATTCTTTGGCGATGATGACGTGGATATGAAAATCGAGGAGGTAATGGTGAGATTGCCTATTAAGTCTAATCCCCATTTAGAAAATGTCCATGGTGTTGTTATTGGTTGTAAAGGTTATGATGGTGCATGAATGAAATTTCCATAATTTTTACATAGAACACACTTTCTTACATGGTTGCAATAATCTGTATCTATAGTAGATCAAGTAATAACCTACCCTTAATAACATCTTTGTTAATACCATTATGTTTGTATGGGTTCCGCATACTCCTTCATGTACCTCCTTGACCACTTGGACTTACTCTGCTACATCTAGACAACACAACTGATTCCCATCATAGCCACAGTGATAAAGTGTGCCTCTTGGGGACCGTGTAACGGGCTATTTGGTGAATAAGGATTTATTTTTCAGAATGGGTAATGTCATGAGGGAAGGTACCAATTTTGAGGTAGTTACAAATATGGGCATACCATGGGGAGTGGGGACTAAAAACTCACATGCTAGGTAATAATCCAGCATGTCCTATGTAGGCTAACGTATATTTTCAACCAAATATAACCTATCATTAATTTCTTATAGAATCCATAGCATAAAACCCACTATTTCCATTGATATGTGGATTGGTTTTTGCCCTTGGAATTTATTCAAAGGTGATGCACACAAAATATTCCTTCAAAGTTTCCACCAACTTTCTATATGGGATGATTTTTTCATCCTTGACCTTGTACTCATCGTTCACTTCCTTGATGATCAATTTTGAATCACTAATGACATTAAGGTGGTGGATAATCCATTTTATATCTATCTTCATTCAAGAAATGAGTGTCACATATTCTATAATGTTATTTGTGCAAGGAAAGACAAGACAAAAATCTTGCAGTATGGGATCTCTTGAAGGAGTGATAAGCACTACACCCACCCTCGAAACATAGAAAGTGAATGATCCATCAAAATGGAATTTCCACAAGAAAAATTCTTCAATAGAGATTAATGATGCATCGGGTAGATCCAAAATCATAGGCTCTATTCTAGGTGAGGGTTCTTTAGCCAATTGGTCTACGAGCACCTATCTCGTTGACTTATTTCTAGTGTACGTAATCAATGTAAAATTCACTGAGTATAATGATCCAATTAGCCATTCTACCCATAAGGGTGGGTTTTGAAAACATGTACTTGAGAGGGTCAACTTTATATATAAGCTTGGTTTTAGTATTCAATAGGTAATGGTGAAGTTTTTGGAAGGTAAAAATGACAACCAGACAAGCTTTTTCAATTTGAGGATAGTTGAGCTCATAGGAGATTAATGTATGAATGAGATAACTTACATGATTTCTCTTTTCATCTTAGGTCATGTGTGTGAGAAAAGCACCAATAGAAAATTGGGTAGCAAATATTTATAGTAAAAGTGGCTCACTGGAGTTGGAGGCATGAGGACAAGTGGATTGGCCAAGTATTGTTTAAGCAAGGTTAAGGATTATTGTTGCTTTGCTCCCAAATGAATTCAAAATATTTTAAAAAATATGAATTAATGAATGACATTTGTCGCTAAGCAAGCTACGAAATTAAGCCGAGAATGGCTTTTATCTTCCCTTATAGGTTGTGTAGCTATTTTATGTTCTTGGGAGGAGGCATTTGAGTAATAGCAATTATTTTGGTTGGATCCACCTCAATACCTCTTTTGATACAATAAATCCTAGTAGCTTCCCCGATAATACTCCAAACACACATTTATTTATATTCAATCGACCTTATACTCTCATAGATGTCCAAATATGTGCCACAAAACTTGTGGTGGTCTTATCTTGTCTTTGATTTCCCAAGGATATCATCTACATATTCCTCCATGATGTCGTGCAAGTATATCATGGAATATCACTGTCATTTCCCTTTGATAAGCTACAACCACATATTTGAGGCGAAGGGAATTACTTGATAACACAATGTCCCTCAATGGGTTATAAAGGACATATTATGTTAATCTTCTTCGCCATCTTCCTTTGGTTGTATCCCGAGAAGCCATCCATAAGAGATAGCATTTTATAACCCACAATTGAATCGATAATCATGTTGATATTAGGAAAAGGAAAATCATCATTTTGGCATGTGTTGTTGATGTCTCAAAATTATGTGAAAATTCTAATTCCAAAAGGTGTTTTTATACTAGAATGACGTTTTATATCTACTTGGAGTAGTCAATGGGTTTGATTGTTAGAAATAAACTAACACTTAATTCATCATATGAGTTAAAGTGATATTGTTGTAAAGTAATTTTTTAATTACTTAAGTTAGCTTAGATAAAGTCAATTATTAGTGAGTTTTCTTTTAGTTGTCTTATCCCTTGGTTTGTGGGATCATGTTCTATCTTACATTTTTTTTTGAGATGATTTCTATGAGGAGTAATAAGGGCGAGTTAGTGGTAATATGTTATTCCTGCATATGTTCTCAGATTATGTGACATGTTTCCATATTTTTTGGATGAGATAGAAGTTGAATGATATCTATAAATATGTCGGATATATCATTTATTTTTAATGCTTGATTTTGATATTAATAAAATACACAAGCACTATCTTACTCATGTGTAAAGATTCTTTGTCAAATATTATTTTCAATTATTCACTTTGTACATATTTATTTCATTGTCAATATTTGGTATTAGAGCTAGAAGAGCGTGAACCTGTGGGTGCGAGAGAGTATATGAATTTTGAGTGAGGATGAATAAGAAGATTAATCTAGGAGGAACCATAGTTTCCCTAGCCCTTCCATATCCCCCTACCCCTAATCACACCCCGGCAGCAGAAAAAATTAGTAATTGGAGTAAAAATTTAAAAGTACAATCAAAGGTAGATCACCTTGATGTACCTTCACTATTCCCATTATTATTTAAGGTCAAGCCTTTGATTGAAATTTGGTGATTTTCAAAACCTACACAATAATTCAATTAACCTACACATCAAGAGGCCAACCCTCCTCCACATCGACCATAGCAAGCTTGTGTATGTCCCATTTTTGGACAAGTTGGAGCAAGCTCATGTGAAAAGCCTCCAATTCGATCTCGACATGTAAAAAGTAAGGTGAGTGATTTTCCCTCCCTCATATCCACAATTGTAGTCATTTTTACCATGAAAAGAACAAGAAACTCCAATGTGCTCCATCCTATCTCCCAGTGGGTGCTGGGCACTCACCCGAGGCACACACGGGTGTCGAGCCCCTCCTTTGTGTGAGTTGTGTGAGAAGGAATCATCTATGACAGATACTTAAATGTAGAGACTGGAAAAAATCATGCATTCATATTGAGAGTGTATGACAAGTTTCTAGACTAATGCATCCATTCAGACAAGAAAAGCATTAAAATAATACAAATTTAGACCATAATAGAAAGAAAATGCACAATGGTTTACATACATTCTCAAGTAATATACAGAGCAGTCTATATAGATATAAGTATAAACCAGGAACCACATATATTCATATTCAACATGTTTGATAATCACATTACATTCATTGAGGCCATCATATATCAATATAACAGTGCAAACCAGAGTCATGCATCAAAACTAGACTTAGGTCCCTCATATTACATAGAAAACAGACCCATTCCCTTGTTATTCCATTACTCCTATAGATCTTCTAAACCCATCCCATAGAACTCTCCATGATATTTCTAGAGATATTAACCTCTACTCTTTGTCCTCTACTTTTCTTCTTTGTCACCAACATCCCCCTTTTATTCTACCAAGCAATTCAATGTATAGCCTCAAAGAACCACCGTCATGCTTTTTAGAAGTTACAGATCAGTCACTAAGTGTCGAAGTGGTCCTCCATGGGAGCATGCCTTCTCCAATATGAGATCACCACTTCTTGTAATGATGTGTTCTAGAACCTTCTATCGCATTCCTGGAATATTTTCATTTTGATCCACAAAGTGGCCAAGCTAGCACCTTATCCACAAGGGTTGTGATTTTCTCTTGTGCTACCTAGGATGTCGAATGTGGCTAAGTAAAAACCTATTTTACCCTGTGCATGCGTGGCATGTGTCCTGCAAAAGCATATTAGAACCTTTTCCCTTGTGTTCCTTCAACCCACATGCCCATCTTCAATTAGGTCCCATGCACTCACATGCCTTCTTGTACTTAGCTAATATTTTGGGGCCCAACATCACCCCACACTACGCCTTTTTTTTTTTCCCTGGAAACACTCTTCAACAAATAATTAAAGAATGGTGGATCCTTACAAATTGTTGGAATGGAATAATGAAGGAATGAAGAAATGGGAAAATAATGAAATAATGGTGGATCCTCCAAGTGATTTGAGGGTACAATTCCTTTAGCAAGTTCTTGATTGAGCCCCACAAGGTCTTAATGGCCTCTGATTTCTTTTCTACCTTGACTAGGATATTGTCTCACTCTACCCTATTCCTTTTGTTCTTTACCTAGAACTCCTTGAAGTATGCTTCATGGGTTTCCACTAAGATAATTTCCACTTTATCTCTGTCTGTGGATTTATCATAGGCAACCTCAACAACTTATGCAGTGGCCTTTACATCAGCAAGGATTTTGTTGTACTAAGCAACAATCTCCACCACCTTCATCTTATTTTATTTCTCTTAGCATGCCAATGCCTCCTCTGGTGATTCTAGAGAAATTGGTTTCCTTTCCATAGTGATTATGTGGGTCAATTACTCCAGGCATTGCAAGGATTATCCATACTTTTGCGTGGGTGGCATCAAGTCTAGATGCTTTAGGAAAATGAAATCCATGATCATCTCTATCTTCTTGTATGCCTCACACATTCTTCCCTTTTCATATTTTAACTCACGCCTTAACTAAGCACTAATTAGCTCTTCCTACTTCAATTCCTTGGTCTTTTCAATGATCTCTTCTTCCTTTTTCTCCAGCTCTACCTCTAGGAACTTTACCCTATCATTTCTCTCAAAGAACCTGACTTCAACCTCAACTGAGACTTTTTGAGTGCGTTGCAGATATGTTCATCTAACAGCCTCTAAGCATTCACTAAGGGTTTTATCCCTTTTTATTTGTAACTTTCATTAATTCCCCTTGTCTTACTTAAAATTTCAGCTCATCAATGTTGGACTCAAATGCCCATGGCAAGATTTTCCTTTTCTGAGGGTATGCACCTTCCTCATCAAATAAATTCATGGCTAAACGTTGTTCCATTAGTACAATGCTCTTGAAGCATGCACACAACACCTTTTTAGATCATCAATGTAACCCATTCCTTGAAATTTTGATTCTTCTGTGCTCTTCCTCCTTGTGCATGTGGCCTTTAGAAAGCTCAAATCCAAACTAGGATCTCCTCCCATGCTGCCATATTTTTTCCCACACTCTCCTCCTCAACTTCCTTCATCACCACATCTATGCTATGTTCTACTTCTTATTCCACCAGGTCCTTAATGATTTTTTCCACTTCTTTCTCTGTAGCTTTGTCTACCTATTCCTTCATGAGGCTTGGGGTCCTTTTCTCTTTTGTAACTTCTTCCCTATATATGCCCTTGCATTGGATCTCATATTCTTATTCATCCTCCTCCTCCTCATCCAATTCATTATATTCCTCATCTCCTTCTTCTTAAAAATCATATATTTCATAGAAAAGATGGTCTTCACCTCCCGGTTCATCTTCATCATCACCCCTATCACCGATGTAGGCATCTAGGTCTTCTATTTCTTGTGAATCAGCCTCATCTTGTTATCTTTTGCTTCTTCCTTATTAGGGATTCCAGTACAGAGGATTCTTCTCTTTCTTTTCTTTGATAGGTGATATCTTCCTTGGTAATTCCTCTTGAGTGAGGGTTTCTTTGTGCTCCAAAACCTCTTCTTCTCGGGGTATTTTCTTTAATCGGAGAATTATTTCTCCATGTGTAAGTACTAGGCTTAATGATTTCCTCCGATGTGCTTACCATTTGTATAGTTTGAACACTTGGTGCCTTCGCACCTATTCTCTTTTCTCTCTTTTAGGTGCATCCTTCTTCCATCTTGTAGGTTATTCAAGGATGGAGACATAATTCTCCAAGTATGCACATTTTTCAAATTTGTTCCTTATGCATAGGTACACCCTTGTTGCAGTCCTTCCTGAAATAGGTAGCATTAAAGGATTCATCATTTGTATCTCATGGGAGACATATCTCTCCACGTAAGCACATTTATTTGTGTAGAATAGCTTTCGGTGTAGCTCAAGGTCATCTATATCTACCTCTCCAAGGTCAAACCTTAGTTTATTGCCCTTCTTGAACCGATTAACTCTGGTTTGGAAATATAACGCGGTGAAGGAGAAGGGTAGTTTACACCATGGACTCATGTTCTCATTTGTCATCATAAATCTACCAATGTAGAAGTGTTGGTACACTAAAAATTATTCCTCTCCACTCACAAGCATGGGAAACTACTTTGATATTCTCCACTTAACCCGAAATGTGTCACGCATTTGCCTATACTATTTCTCTAGGCGCGCCTTGTGAACGGTCATCATGGTTTCATAAGTATACTTAGAAAACCTCTTTGCAGCGAGGATCCTATTCTAAATATTTCCAAACAAACTTTTCCAGCCCATCTCGGCACTCTAATCTCCGAGAAAACAATTTTAAGCAGGACATTTCCGAATAGTATTTTCTCTCCCTCCTGCACATTGATTATAATTTCATTTTCAATGAATGTGGATAAGTTATAGATGGTTCCTTCGATATCTTTCAACATACATTCATCCATTCCTTGTTCAGTGATTGTGTCCATCGCTCCTAGTCATTTAGCTTAGTGACTAAGGGTGCTGCCATCCTCATCACTGGATTTGGGATCTTAGCGATATAAAAGTATCATGACCCCTTCTTTTTGTCATACACGGCTATAGTCTCCTTGATATCCTCCGTATCATTTAGATCATCATCAATGTTATCTTCTTCACAAATGAGGCCTATGAACTTGGATATCGGTTGTAGTGTAATGTGCATCTTACACCCTACGAAGTAAAAGTTTTCTTCATAAATGCATGACATCAACCATTGATACAGTCTCTAAGGCTTGTCAAAGTAAGGTAACTCATAAAGCTACAATAGCCCTACCTTCTCTAATTTTACCTTTACTTTGTCATTGTATATGGGCATCCCTTCTAGTGTCATCTTATTGGTTGGTCGAACCAACTCCAAATCCATCTCCTTCTCTATTGTGCTTGTGTGATGATTATAATCACTTGTGGCCATCTTTCGCAGGTGTGACTCCCATTATTTTTCTAGCAATACCCCATTTGGGTACTGCATTTCTGCATACCATTCTTTATTAGTGCTTGTAATGGCCACATTTTTATTTCCCTTTTCATTTCCTTTGTTTTCTTTGGTGAAATGGTTGGTTTCCTTGGTGTCATTCTTCTGGTTAGTGCTAACACTTAAATCCTCTTCTCCTTACTCTGTTCTACTACTCTATCTAATCCCAAATCTCAACCTTGTGAATAAACCCTTCTAACTATGTTCCCTATCCGCCAAACACCTAATTAGAAAAATGCTTCCACAAGGTGACGCTTCCTCAAAAATTTACCCATGCCCGTGTACTCCTTCCACACTGGTTTGTAGATCTACCCTAGTCACACACTTTAGATTTCTTGGATTCTCTTTTTTCACAAAATCTCTTTGGATGCCCTAGTTCGCAAGAGATTTTTCTTCTTTTGTAGATGCAAGGTAAAAAATGATTTACCCGACCTTGTATTTATAGTTTTTTCTTCTTTCCATCATTAAATGTTATACCACCTACCAACGTACTTTAACATTAAATGCATTTTTTTCCATTAATTTTATTTTAAGATCTTTTACCCACGCACTACATCCTACGCGAAAAACCTTTTTCAACCTTCTAGCATGCAAAAATCCAACCTGATCAAAGAATCTTACACGCACATCCATAGTGTCAAAGGCACTTCTTCCGTCCATTACCCGAATTTTTCCTCGCCTAACTCATGTTGTTCCTATGCTCTTCATCTTTTTTGTACGTGGTTTCCACAAATCCTTTTGACAAAGCAAAAATTCTCATCCACTTTCACTTCTACATGCTTCTTAACCTCATGCATTTTTTATCCTTCAATCTGGCCACTCACCGCAACTTCTACTGCGAGCTCAAACTTTTATTATAGGCCTATACTTTGTATCACTCCACCCCACACTAAAACAGATGTGCAGTCCTCTGCACATACAAAACTTTAGAAAATTAATGTGGTTCCTAATGCACAAGGTAAAAAATGAAACAAAGCAAAATGAAAAAGCAATGAAAAAGGGAAACACAAGAAAATAAAAAGCAAAAGGAAAATTCTAAGCTAAATGGTAATACCGCTTTATTACGAACACCAAGAAGACTTATTTATAGTAGGGCTTTAGCCTAATCCCATTAAAGTGACCTCATAACCTTGTTTGATCCAGCACTTGTAACTGGAAAGCACCTGAATAATGAATATATGAGATGATGTAAGGTCCTAACCAACGGAGTTTCAACTTCCTAGGATGGAGTAGATACTTGGAGTCATAAAAACAACACCAACCATCCAACCTTAAACTTATTTTTTTGATATGACAATCATGTCATGCCTTTTATCTTGTTTTCTCTATCTTCTAAATCCATCTAGAAAGTGATCACCTTTCGTCTAACTGCATCAATTTATCAATTCTTTCTTCTAGTGCTTGTTTGTCAGCTAACCCTCCTATGCATGCTATATACAACGATGATAACATGAATTCCACTAGTAAAATAGCCTCCATGCCAAACACCAATAAAAACGGCGTGGTCTTGTTCAACCTATTGTAGGTTTTCCTTTATTCTCATAGAATGGATGATACATTGTCATCCTAATCCTATCTTCCAACATCATAAATCATAGTTAATGTGTGACTTAGTATTTATTTAAATTCCCCAGTAGTTCCATTTTCTTGAGGGTGATATGGGGTAGTCTTATGATGGGCCACCATAAATTATGCTAACATAATCATGACTGTTTCATTAAGAAAGTGTCTAACCCTATCACTTATTAAAATTAAAGGGAAACCATACTGCGATTATGTTTTCACATAAAAATCTAGCAATTGTTGTTGCGGTACAATATTTTGTAGTAACTTCCTCTACCCACCATGTCAAGTAATTAGTGCAAGTGATGATATAACATGAACCAATCCTTCGTGCGGCTGGTGCAATTGGTCCTATAAATTTGATTGCCCATTTTTCAAATGGTTCAAGTGTTGTATATTGCTTGCAACGGAATTTCATCTCTCTTTCTAGGTTTACCAAGGCACTGGCAATGGTCACAGGCCTTGAAAAACTCAATACAATCTTTGTAGATGGTTTCCCACCAAATCCCTACTAATAAAATCTTCCACACGGTAGTATTTCCTACATAGTTTCCTCTTGCAATCCCCTCATACTCTTCCTCTATAATTTACATGAGTTCATGTTCCAATACACATTGGCATAGAACCTCATAATGATATAACTTATACAAATATCCACTAGTCAACATGTAGGGTGTGACATGTATTGCTAATTGCTTTCTCTCTAGGGCCTTCATCCCTTTCGACACCACACCTATTTTTAAGAACACTACGATATCTTCCAAGTCTAAGGGTGCATGCCACAACCTAAACAGTTGTGAATCTAACATGGTATCCTCAATGCTTTGCATTTCCTCTCCGAATTAATCCTTAACAAGTGGTCAGGTTGTTAATTACTTCTTCCTATTTTTATGACCACTATAAATTTAAATTCTTGAAACAAAAGGACCTAAAAGATAATGCTCCCATATAGAATGCAGGACTTATTGACTAAGTATTTCAATGTCATGTGGTCTATGTAGAAGATAAATGGTGTTACCAATAGATACTTACTAAACTTATGTAGTGCATAGATCATAGACAATACTTCGTGCTCTGTAGTTATGTAATTCTTCTCTGCTGGTGTCAACTTTCTACTTGAAAAGAAAAAGGGATGATCAACAATTCCCTCACCAGTGTCAGTGCTAGTACCTCTCCTATAGCTATTCCTACGGCATGGAAAGGCTTATCCCCTTAAGGAAAACATAATATGGGCACTTTGATAAGCCTATCTTTCAAAGTGTCAAATGCCTTATGTTGCGCTTCTCTCCAATAAAAGGAACTTTTGTGTTTCAATAATTCCTCTAAGGGCATGGTGATCTTGAGATATCCCTTGATTAACTTCATGTAATACCCGATATGTCCAAGGAATCCACATACTACACTTTGACTAGTAGGCTCCCCTAATCCTACAATAATTGTAACTTTAGTTGGGTCTACTAGTAAGCCTCCTTTACATATAATTTATCCTAATAGGGTTTCAAATGGAGTAGCAAAGACACATTTTTATGTTGAGTGATATCCTTAATTTTTGACATCTCTCAAACATCAACCTTAAGTTGTCACAATGGTATTTCACCAATCCATACACTGTCCAATCATCTAGGTAAACTTGAAGAAACTTATGGACGAAGTCCTGAAATTCTTGTCTCACAATGCGCAAGAACACAATAGGTGCATTCTTTAATCCAAAAGGCATAACCGTGTAGGAAAAAATTCCTTATTCAGTGGAAAAAGTTGTCTCTCTCTGGTCTTCCTTTGTAATCCTGACTTGGTGGTACCTTGAGAGCTCATCCGTAAAAGAGTAGACTTCACACCTAGATACTCCCTCTAAAATTTCCTCAGTAAAGGGGGTTAGGAAGGGACCGATGACACACACTACATTCAAGTCCCTATAGTCAACACATATCCTTATCCTCCCATCCTTCTTGATACTGATGACCATTGGGCTTATCCACTCTGATTCTTCTACTGCCTCAATGATACCAGATGCTATCATTTTTTCTATTTCTTCCTTAACCCGTACGCATAAATTTGGATTCATCCGATAAGGCCTCTTCTTAATCAGGTGCACACCTTCCTTTAACTTGATCCTCATCTCCCCTAAGGAATGGTGAACACCTTTGAGTTCATCGTACCCATGAGGGAACAAATCAGTAACTCAAGTAACAAATCAATGATCTTTAAAACCTCATTTTACAACCAATAGTCACCGATGATAGCTTCCTTAGGTTCTACCTCTATCCTAATGTTAACCTTATTTATTTGTAAGGGCTTATGGTAGGTGTGTACTCAATCATCAGTGTTTTCTATGAATTTTCACATACCCTCTGAATGGTTAACATCCAAAGTCTCCATCTCTTCTCTGTTTATTACATAGACCATTTTCCCTTTTTCTTTTTCCATGCACGCGCACTCAAGTTAGGTGCATCTCTAAAGATGGCTAACCTAGAAGTTATAGTAGCCTATCCTCTTCCATAGTGTTATCCCCCATCATAAGGTGTTGTATCACTTGCAACACCTTATCCTCTAATGGTTTAGTACTCCTATACTCGAAATCTTCAATGAGATCAACCGCCAACTCTTGCCAATTACCCTTTTGATGACTCATCTCTGAATGAATGTACCAAACACATGCATAGCCTTGTAAGGTGGAATATAAATTATGTACACATAATGAAGGTAGTAATGCTTATACGCTTCCCATCTAGACCTTATCACACACTTAGATATGAAATGAAGTGACCTCTTTACCATGGTAGTCTTGCATGACCATGGGCGCATTTCCCATGGAAAACCTTACGCTTAATGTGATCCTTACCTCGCACCACTCTAGGAGGTTATCCTCGATGTGTAGTCCACTAACGTGGTGTAGTTCCAAGTAGGTTGAAACTAAACATTCCTCTTCTCTCATCCTCATTTTTAACCGAGCTTCCATGTCCCATAAGAAAATTTTAGGATATTCCCTTCTAGAGTAACTTGGTAACTTCATTTCTCCTAGGTGCTTGATCGAGTATGCCTCTATCACCCTTGTTATAGATTTTCTTAACTATCACCCAATGAACTCATAATTCCCATGTGCCTAATTATCGCATGCCACACTAGTGGTATAACTCATGGACCGAGCATCTTCAAACTGGATAACTCCTTTCGTGGGGTGAATTATCGTAGGATCTCTCGATGGAGTGCACATATATTCTATTAAGGACTTTCTCTCCTAAGCGTTAAGTATAGGGTGTTGAATTCCCATATGTCAAAGGAAATACCACCCTTTTCTTGTTATTCTTAAACTGATATACCCTTTGTTAAACTACAGGTTGACATTATTCTTGTAACACCATGGGAGCCCAAGAAATGATAGAAAGTTGTCTTCCTCGGTGAGTGCAAAGACTTTGAATTCTCCCAAAAACTTTTCTCCTTGAATGGTGATAAATGCATCCTTTAGGACTCTAATGGGCATTTCCTTAGTCTTGTTTTCCATATACATCACATTCAAAGATGGCTGCAACATGGGCCTTCCCATCTAATGTTAGGAAACTAAGGTAAGAACATTTACCTTTACTCCCATGTTGATGAGAATATTGCTGAATCCACCCATCAAAAATTACATTTAAAGTAATGTCCTTGTCATAGTTGAGGATTTGAGGGGTAAGGTTTGCATGCAAAATATACTTTTGTGCTCTACTCCGGTGCGTGGTACCTTTTCTCTTAGCCATTTTCCTAGTAAGGGAATAATAACCTCTTGTATTAACATTTTACACACTTCTTTGACTTCATCCAGGTCCTTCAGAGCCTCCGTATTCCTTGTTTGTTCCTACTGCGTAGACTACTCCTTTAGACAATGGATCTCTCCTTGTAAACTCTAAATGACATCCATAATATCTCAATATACTTCTTTCGATGAGCATGGTCTGGATAATTTTAATGTACTACTTCTTCACTTGAAACTAGCACCCTTTTCCTTGGTATCTCCCTAGTGTGCATAACTTCTACTCATGTCGTGACCAAAGACAAAGTTTTACCCCGACTCACATGCCGCTCGCTACATCCACTGTGAATTGGCCTTCTTGATGCTTACCATCCCAACACCTTTATCTTTCTAGTGCTGTTGGTTCATATGCTCATAAATTTTTAGACACTCTTTATACTTGTGTTTCTTTCCACACCATGAGAATTGTAAGAGATCATGACACTTGTGTTTGTAATGCTCGTAGATCAAAAATTATAGTAAGCCCCTCAAGGGAATTCACTTCATCCTCCACCATGGTTAATGTGACCATATAATCCTCTAAAAAAACCTCTTCCATGCGTTCCTCCATTAGTGCTCCCTTCATAACATCGGTCATCATCCTTTAAAATGCTTGTAAGGCTAGTATGGTGCACACCTAGATCAATAGCATCATGTATCCGATCAATCATTCTACAATCCTTAGTATCATGGGCTTTAGAGGTACAAATGTTGAAATAACAAGAAACATTCTTATGGATTACATGCTGGAGTAGAGGGCATCTACTTTCACCATGATCCCCATGGAATATCTCACAATCTACCACCATAGCGTGCACCAATTTACGAGGGATACTATCCTTTGAATGGCCATCAACTTCACATTCTCGTACACCAAAGCCTACTATGAACCTCATCCACCGAGTTATAGATAGCTTCTCCAACTCCTTAGACATTACAATAATTTGAACCTCTAGAAAGGGGATAACACCGGTCAATTCTCCCAACAGCCTCAACACGTAGGGTAGCTTCTAATGCCTCGTGCAAGTCAGTGAAACTCTTGTGTGATAGAGCCCTTCTATATTGTATTATCAACCCTCGAAAAACCATTGAGCATTTTGAGAATGATGAATGTCATAGGATAGATTTGACAAGATAGTCTTGAAATGCATGTCATACTCCCACACACTCTCATCCATTCCCTACCTGGATCTCCTTAAGAGCGTTGATTCTCTTCTACTCAAACTCTAGGATATGGAGTTATGTTAGGAAGGCATTTTGTAATGTAGTGTATTCTACCACCGTATGATGGGGTTCATACTTCCTATACAACCTATGTGCATGCCCGCAACATTGTTTCAAACTAAATTGCCTTCTACTCTAGAGTATCTGATCCCCTTCATGCGCTATAGTAGCTCACACTTATGCACATGATCTCGTAGTATCTTCAATACCCCTATAATATGGTAGGTGCAAAGACATAAAAAAAAACTTAGGGAGGTGGTTGGGGTCGTTGTCCTCCTTATCCAAAACTTTGATTCCTCCGGTGTTTCCTCCTCAACCAAATCAACTAGATCCACTAGGTCTTGTTCCTCCTAACCCACCAGATCCACCTCATGTAGTCGAAAATGACTAGAAATGTTCGCGCCTAGTTTTCCTAGCATCCCACCGAACTGTGCATCAATGGTTTGTGATATTTTCCCACTACCAGTTGTATTTCCTATGCCACTCCTAGATGTGATACCCAAATCTTGTGTACTTACACCTTTTCTAAAGATTCCTTCAAATAAAGGAATGGCTTGCGCAACCATGGATGTTCCAAACAAAAAATTATATCTCATAGGCACATATCAATTACTCCTACCGATACTAACTAGTTTAACAATACTTCTTCCTTGATCCGGAAAACCAAGTGTGAGGGGTTTATCACTAGGTTGGTTCATATGCTTGTTGATGACTCTTCTTTCTTCATGAGATGAACTCTCAATGAAGTTAAAGGGGCTGCTCTCCCTTTCTTTCCAAGATGGGGTAGCACAGATCGATTAGGCTCCAAGTCCTCTGCATGAACCTCAACTCCTTCCCACAAAATCTACCTCCATATATCCATCACACTTATAGCTTCACATCATTTAGTCATCTCCCTTTCATGACCTTTTCTATACTTGAGTCTTCTCTCCTCCCTTTCCTTTTCATCTGTAATGTCCATCATCTTCCTTCACCCTAGCTTCCTCTCCCAGTGCTCATAGAAGCTTTAGCCGGCCATGGGGAATGATTATAAACTCAAAGTAATGACCAATTTCTTCATCACAAAAGGAATAGCACACAAAAATCATCCTATACGATCCCTTAGAAACTCAAAATCAGCAACTTATGGGAAAGAATTCATCGAAATTGTGTATTACAAAGTATAACCGGCCAACACTCCCTTCCACCACCGGTGATCAATAACACATGTCCAAGTCAGATTTGCATCCTGAACCCTCTAATAGTCATCTTCATTCCACACACACAATCTATAATACCATCTATGTTTGAATGCGTATGTTAAAA
This sequence comes from Taxus wallichiana var. yunnanensis, assembly GCA_018340775.1. Taxonomy (NCBI): domain Eukaryota; kingdom Viridiplantae; phylum Streptophyta; class Pinopsida; order Cupressales; family Taxaceae; genus Taxus; species Taxus wallichiana. The sequence goes on along the minus strand of CM031242.1, from coordinate 85,595,640 downwards.
GCCATTCATATAGTTCTCCTGGGAAATAGGAAAATAATGTCTCATATAGCTCATGGTATAGGTTATGTTCTACCCATCTACACACATGAAACTCAAGTCTAGTTCGAGTCTTTGAGAAAACTCCTCCTCTATGTTCCCGAACCATTTTTCAACACTTTCTAAGGTCAAGTGCTTTGTCATCACGCATCACAGGGACAAAAATGCATGTGATTTCTCACAATAAATTTGAAAAGAGGTCTCGGAAACGGAACCAAGATGTAGTCATTTTTGTACCCTTAAAAGAATAGGAAACTCCCATGCACCTGGCCTATCACCCAATGGGTGTTGGGCACTCAACCAAGGCATGTGTGGGCATTGAGCCCATCCTTTGTACGAGTTGTGTGATAAGGCATCATATATGATAGATAGTTAAATGTAGAGACTAGAAAAGAACCATGCATTCATATTGAGGGAATATGGAAAGTTTCTAAACTAATGCATCCATTCGGATAAGGAAAGAAAAAATAGAATATAGATATGGACCATAATAGAAATAAATTACACAAGGGTTTACATCCATTCACAAGGAATATACAGAGAACAGGTCCTTATAGATATAAGTATAAACCAAGAACCACATATATTCATATTCAACATGTTTGATAATCCCATTACATTCATTCAGGACATCATAGATCAATATAATAGTGAAAACTAGAGTCATGCATCAGAACTAGACTTAGGTCCCTCATATTACATAGAAAACAAACACCCATTCCCTTGTTATTCCATTACTCCTACAGATCTTCCAAACACATCCCATAGAACTCTCCACAATATTTATGTAGATCTTCACCTCTCCTCTTCATCCTCTGCTCTGCTTCTTCCTCACCGACATCCCCTTTTCTTCTATCGGGTGCTTGAATATATAGCCTCATTAACCACCGTAATGAATTTTAGAAGTTCTGATTAGTCACCAAGAGTCGAAGTGGTCCTCCATGGGAGCATGCCTTCTTTGATCGAGCTCTCCACTTCTTGTAATGATGTCTTCTTGAACCTTCTATCTCATGCCTAGAATATTAACTTTTTGATCCACAGTCACTAGGATGGCACCTTATCCACAAGGGTCATGCTTTTCTCATGTTCTTCCCGGGATTCATAATGTGGATAAGTATAAATCCTTTATTTCCTTATGCACTCGTGACGTGTGTATTACAAAGCCCTACTAAAACATTTTCCCTTACATGCCTTCAACCCACACACCCTTATTCAACTAGGTCCCATGCGCCCATGTGCCTTCTTGTTCTTAATCGATATTTTGGGGCCCAATAATAAAGAACTGCAATATGCATTTCCAAACAAAAAGAAAATTTACCCTATAGAAGTCACAAAGTGTCAAAGAACTCCTCCAATTACGTGCATGCAAACCGATCCAATACACACCAAAATTTTAATGTTTTTGGATAAATAAAACTTTAGGCTTTAATCATAGATAATTGAGTTAAATAGCTCCTTCAACAGAGAAAACAAGGCTATACATAGCTAGGTAAGCCCTAATCTGTGTTTTATTTTTAAAATGTGCTTTGAAAAAAAAATCCATTTTCAGATTTTGGGAAAGGAAAAAATTCCATTATTGAAATGGTACCTAAAAGATATTGAAATTAGAATTTTAAAAAATTCTTAACTTTCAACTATTACCTCAGATTGAGGGGCCATTTTTTTAAAGTGTATGGTCTTTTGATCTCTACATCTTAGACTAGCTTTTAATAAGCTTTTTTTTTTTTAAATGGAACAAATTAGAGTTTATTTGTATCTGAAAAGATTCCAAAGCACCAAATTTTTTTAAAAACATCAATATTTTATTATTGTAAATTGGCCAAAGAGCCAAATTTGTAACAGGGCCAATAGTGCCAAAAATTCATTGTACACGGCCGAAAAGGAGCCCAAAATGAATAAAATATTATTTTTGGGGAGTGTGCATGCTTTAACGGGGAAAAGTGTTCAATTTTTTTCTTTTTTTCTTGTTTATTAGTTTTCAAAATGGTTATAATTACGACACCAAAATTCTTTTTTCCGATTCTCAAATTTTACGTTTACATTATGATAATTATCCAACCTAGAAAACAAAAATTTGCGGACAACTTGAATTTGAAAATATATGGTCTATTATTTATGGTACATTAACAAGATCTACAATAGATGTTACACAACAATATACATTTGATCATGTAAATAAAAAATCAAAGTTAATAATCTTCTTTAGAGTTTCGGATGAGGTACAACCTCATATTTGTTACGACACAACAACAAATGAATCTTAGGACAACAACAAAATAATATTAGGACAAGTTGAAAATAATATATGAGTGAAAAATTAGAACACAATACTTCATCTCTAGAGTCAACTATTAAACTTGAAAATGCAACCAACTAAGAAAGTTGAATTATTTTTTAGAAGAGTGATAACTTTATTTGCATCACTTCAAGCTTTAAGACGAAGTAACCGACACATCAGTTATGCCTATAGTATTAAGATCTCTTCCTCCTTGTTATAGGATTTTTGATACCATGTTAAACATAATTGGTCAAAAACAAATTTTGAAGAGTTAGTTAATATGCTACAATAATATGAAGTTATTCGCTCAACTACTGAAACTAAAAAGCATGCATTTTCTTCCAATCAAAAAGAAAAAAACAAACTAAGTCTAGTAAACATCCTCGAAGAAAGAAAGTTAAGATTAAACAAGGCCAAAAGGACCAACAAAAATGTCTTATTTGTGGTCAAAAAGGATATGAGTTAAATAATTTTTGTTATAATACATTCCAACAAGGATCGTCAAGTGGAAAAAATATTGATAACCAATAAACAAAATTAGGCCAACAATAGAGTAAACAAGGACAAAATAATCAAAAGTGGAAGAAGAAACCAACTCAACAAGGAAATGTAGTTGTAGAGTAAGATCAATTTGATGATGATGACTTCTATATTATACATAGTAAAATGAAGTATCCAATTATACAAATCAAATTTTGTATGTCGACTCGGGTGTAACTCGACACATGACAGAAAGAAATATTGGTTCTTCACAATGAGTAAAACACCCACAAAAATCATGTCGCTTTCGGTGATGATAAATCATATAGTGTTGAAGGCATTTGTTCCATTTCACTACCACTTGTGAAACATAATTATATAATTATAGATGTTTTCTATGTCCTTGGTTTAGTAAAAAGATATGTTATCGGTGAGTCAATTATTATATCACAATCTCAAAATTGACTTTGATTGTAAAGGAAGTAAAAATATATTCTTAGTTCGAGATAAGTCAAAAACATCAAAACGATTTGCAAAATATTCGAATTTGGGAAGAATTTTTGGTTGGATTTTGTTCAATGAAATGATCAATCACTTTTAGCCAAGGATACATCATCAGCTCAACTATGGCATCGAACACTTGGACATGTGAGTTTTGTCTATCTTGACACACTTTGTCAATATAACATGGTTAGGGGTTTGTCACTTATAAAAAGGGTGAAAATAAATGTCAAAATTGTTTGGTAGGAAAACAACATAGAGCACCATTCACACATAGTACATTTTGGGCTAAGGAAAAACTTGACTTTGTATACCGATCCGCATGCAGGACCAATGAGACCTAGCCGCTCCGAGTTTCAATATTTCATGCTCTTCGTTGATGATTTTTGAACAAAAATATAGATACATTGTATTTCTACAAAATACCGAGCTTTTGAAAATTTCCATAAGTTCAAAGCCTTTGTTGAACCAGAATCCGTAGGAAAATAAAACAACTCCACTCAAATCGATGGGGAGAACACACTAGCAATGAGTTCAACAATATTTTAGAAACACATGGCATTATTTTTCAAATTTCTCCTCCTCACACACCAAAACAAAATGGTGGTGTTCAAAGGTGAAATCATACTATCATGGATATGGTGCGATGTATGATTAATGATACAGGATTATCAAAAACATTTTGAGCCAAAGAAGCTAAATTGGCGGTCTATTTACTAAACAGAGTTTCCACTACAATTCTTGATGGAGTAACACCACAGGAAGCATGGTTAGGGAATAATCCATCTATTTCACACCTTATATTTTTGGATGTAAAGATAATATACTCATTCCTAAAAAAGAAATAACTAAGCTTGATATTAAATCATAAAAAATTATCTTCTTAGGATACAATGATGAAGCAATTGGCTATAGAATTCTAGATCCAAGAACATGGAGGGTATACACTAGTTGGGATGTTGATTTCTTTAAGAAGAAAGAAGTATATGCTTCTTCCATACACTCACATGATGAAAAAATCATCCCTACAATGAAAATAGAGGATGGTAATCACTTTGATGATGACAATGATGATGGGGAAGATGGTGAAATTCAACCTCCCACAAGAACCACTAAAAGTATTCCTAAATAGTATACAAGTATTATGAGAGATACAAAATTTGATAGTTCCCTGGACACATCTACCACTAGAATGAGGACTTCGCAGTATGGATCAAAATGAGGTCAATTTTGCCTTAATGAGTAAAGTTGTTGAAACTATTGAGACGTCCATAGTTTCAAAAGCCCTATAGTCTAAACCATGGAAAGATGTTATCCATACAAAATATAAGTCACATATGAAAAATAATACATGGAAACTTATAGATCTTCCACCAGGGAAAAAGTCGATTGGATGTAGATGGATCTTCAAAACAAAGTACAAAATAGATGGAAAAATTGATAAACACAAGGCTAGACTATTTGCTAAGGGATATGTTCAAAAAGAAGGCATTCATTATGAGGAGAATTTTTCTCCCATATCTAAGATAAAAACGTTCGAGTTTTATCTTTTCTTTAGCAATATAATTTTCTTGGAAAATACACCAAATGGTTGTGAAAACTACGTTTCGTAATGGTGATTTACATGAAGAAGTTTTCATGAGTTAAATAGAATGATTTTTCATACCGGGTAAAGAGGAAAATGTATGTACACTCATAAATCATTATATGGTTTAAAATGGTCTCCCGTGGCATGGTATATTAAAATTGATGAATATCTCATTCAACATGGATTTAACAGAGTCCATATCATCCTAATATTTATCTCAAAAATCATGGGGGAGATAGTGATGATTTTATTATATGTCAATGATTTAGTCATCACTAGAGGATTAATGAGGATGATTGAGTCAACAAAGAAATATCTAACATGATCATTCAATATGACCGATCTCAAAGCTTCGAATTATCATCTTGGACTTGAAGTTTTCCAAAGAGAAAATCATATCTTTGTGTCACAACTGAAATACGCTAAGATAATGCCTAAGAATTTGAATACGATGGATTCTAAACTAATTTCCACACCTATAGAGACAAGACTTTAACTTTCTCGAAAAAATCCATCACCACAAGTAAATACAACTCTCTATCAGCAGTTGATCAGGAGTCTCATCTACTTAACTTACACTAGGAAAGATATCAGCTAGGAAGTGAAATATATTTCATGGTTCATGCAAGAAAAAAGAGTTTCACACTGGAATGTAGAAAATTAGATACTAAGGTATATTAGAGAAACTATGCACTATGTCCTAGACTACAAGAAGAACAATAGCTTGTTCTCGATGGGATATCTAGATTCGAGATCATGCATGAAACATCAATGATATGAAATCCACTTCAAGATTTGTATTCATTTTGGGATCTTGACTGATATCATGGGGTGTGAGAAGAAGAATTTTGTTTCAAGACCCTCCACAGTAAAACAAAATATCGTGCGGAAGGTAGAGTTGTATATGAAGTGATATGGCTATTAGGTATACTTGAAGGATTAGGAATACCGTAGAAATATCCAACAATCCTACATGTAGACAATGAAGGAGTAATAAAACTTGTTCATAATATGGTTTCTCATGAATGCACTAAACACTTTTAGGTGTAAGTACATTTCATTCACGAACATTTTTAGAACAACAAATTCTAGCTCCAACATTTCCTGATAGAACATCGGCGTCTAAATATCTTCAAAACTCTCTTTTATGTCTAAAATTTGAGGCATTTAAGATTTTTCTCCTATTCACTTCTAAGTATTATAAATTAAGGGGAAATGTTAGAAATAAACTAACACTTAATTCATTATATGAGTTAAAGTGATATTGTAATAAACTAATTTTTTAATTATTTAAGTTAGCTTAGATAAAGTCAATTCTTAGTGATTTGTCATTTAGTTGTCTTAACCCTTAGTTTCTAGGATCATGTTATATCTTACATATTTTATTCCTAGAAGATTTCCATGAGGGCAATAGGGGTAGTTAGGGGAAATAAGCTATTCCTACATATTTTCTCAGATTAGGTGATATGTTTCCATATTTTGTCGATGAGATAGAAGTTGTACAATATCTATAAATTTTACAACTCTCTCATTTCTTTCTAATACTTGATTTTGATATTAATAAAATACATAAGCACCATCTTGTTTTTGTGTAAAGCTTTTGTGTCAAGTATTCATTGTTAAGATTTATTTCCTAAGATTTATTTCATTGTCAAGAATGATGAACCCTATCACTTGTGCTCTCTAAATTCTCTTTAACCAAAAGGGCCACTTGTGGATGCATTTTCTTTATCTTCTTCTTAATAGGATTTACATCTATATGCACCACCAAAGTTGGATCTAATCCGACATATCTTTATAAGAACATGCAAATTTATCCAAAAATTCTCTCGAGATATAAGGTGAATGTCCTTTATTATTGTGCTAAAAGTGAATCTCCCAGCTTGACTACCTTTAGGTCTTCTTCTATTCCAATATTCATAGAAAATCAACACGTGACCTTCTTCGCACCCGACCTCTCGAGGTTGTGTTGAGACAGCCGGTGTGGAATAAATGTGAATGTGAGTATGGTGACATTGATCGATCTAATTGGGCAATCTTATATCTTGCACACAGAATGTTGGGATCTATAAGTCTAAGATGACAAATGCTCTCCTAAATTGAAGTGGTGTGATGGTTCGATCTGAGATAATAGCCACTCGGAGACTCCAATCAATGTTGATATATGTCAAGATTCTATTTTTGGTTGTTAAACATGTAGAGAATGACTTGCAGTGCCTCATATATATTTCCGATGAGGTCATGGAAGTAAGAATGAGAGTGTGGTGGAACCACAGGATCTATGGGTGATATTCTATTCTAGTCCATAAATTCTTAGCTTGATTGACTATTATGTTCAGTAAGGAAAGTTGTGCAATAATGTCTAGTGGAAGTGGTGAAGATCTGAATACTAATGTACATAAACTAGTGTCAATGTCTAACTAATTAGTAGGCCCATTGGGTTATGGGACCTAAGGATCACAACCAAAGACTCGTGGAGGTTGTGGCCCTTGTATGGTCATACACGTAATCAAGCCCTATTTCCAAGAGTAGTCTCATAGTCATAGGATTGATTAGCAATGGTGTTTAGTGTATTGAGTTATATTTTCTTAGCAAAAGTTACAAGTGTGCATAAGACTGTCAAACATAAGCTGGTATCAATGTCCGCTTATAATTTTCGCCTATTGGGTTATGGGACCAAGGGATCATAGCTGTATGTCTTTTTCTTTTGTGGATCGTTTATGGTCATACACAATGAAATAAAATGATTTTCATAAGAAAACTAATTACTCAATGAGATATAATCTATTTTTTTGATTTTTCACAATATATCGTATAAAAGAAATAAAAGAAAACTAATCTATCAAAGGAAATATTTTTGTTCTTTCTAACTTTTTAGAAAAGAGTTCTAATCTAATAAATAAACTAAAGACAAGTCATCAGCCAAATGTAGTTGGCTACATGCACATTTGTGTGAATCTAATCTAAAGAAAATAACCTCATATAATCAAAACCCTTCAAACCCTACCTCAGAGGTGAAGAACAAATCATGACCCGAAGGGGATATTTTTCCCCACAACTTCCCTGGTAATGTTAAAGAGGAAAACTTACTAATGATTTGATATACTTGTGATTGACTAATCTATTGAAATGGACTATTTTATACTCTATTTGATATGAATGATTTCTACTATATTTGATATTTGATTGAAACTAGTGATTTGGAATTGACAATTCAACAAATAAATCAAACAAACACACAATTCCAACATGTACAAGCAATATCTTTGGAAAAACTAGTTATATTTGTATCTGCCCCCTCAGTATGTTCCTTTCTATCTCCAAGTTTTCATGTGAGTCCAAGGGATTGGGAATGCAAGAAAAACTACAGGAGGATGACACTTGAGTAATGGCATCTTAATGACAAACTGGATGTAATGTAAGTAGAAAAAAGACAACACAAGAGATCAAAGATTGGCTATGAAATTCCTAGCAACATCGTAACAACAATACAATGCAACATACACAAAAATTTTCATGCCTTTTACTTGAATACAAGCATGGAATATATATGATTGGAGGATGGGAGGTGCCTTCATGTGAAAGCAAGGAGCAGTTCAACTAATTAAATCTATTTAAAACTAGGAGGAAAGAGAACCAAGAAATCAAAGATAATTTTAGGCAATTTGGCTCATGGATGCATGAAAAAGTCAAATTAAGTTAATGGTTGCATGTTAAAACATGTGTGAGGGATTCTGGAAAAAATGGGCAGGACCGCACCTTGCGTAGGGTGGTAGTTTAAGGACTGTTGCCATATTTTGGGTGGCGTTTTAGAACCGCGCCAGGCGGGCGGTGGTCCGGCACTAAACACCAACACATGTGCAGTAAAGGGAAAGAAGCTGGAAAAATCATGTAAAGGCTAAGTAAAGACATATAGGTAACAAATATACAATACAAATGGAATTTGGAGATCGAACACATTCTTGAAAGGACCTAAATCACCATTGGGGACTTTTATAACCATTTTTTTCGATAATGTAGCACATACGATTTTGGGTGTGTACATATTTCTCCCTCAAAGAAGCATCTTAGCCATGAAAAGGTGTAAAACATAGAGTCTAAGTATGGTGAACCCGAAAAGGGAGTTAGAAATCATACTTGACACGTCCATGTGTCAAAATATTTTCACCCAAACACCCACTACCTGCAAGAGAAAAAGAAGATTCAAGTGTAGATAGATAAAATATTGAAAAATAAACACTAAATCAAAACAACAAGAGGACTTACCATTTTTGTGAGGATATAGAGATATACCTACACTAATGCTCTAGCTTTGTTAGCAAAAACTCAAAATGAGGTTAAAATAACATATATATATATATATATATATATATATATATATCAAAATAACCTCATTTTTTCAATTCATTTATGCATTCTCGATTTGGCAAATTTGGAGATCTAGATTCATGGTGACCGTTTCAAAAGAATATAGCTGAAATGACCATTGAGGAATAATGATCATGCCTCCACATTTGGGATATCGACCAACGTAGTCAAAGGTTGGTTATTTTCACATTTTCCTTTTTATGCCTAAAATGTAGAAACGCTGAAAAGTTCACCTAGGGGGTATTATTTTCAATATTTTTTTGTCTTAAATGAGCCTCTAGGGGGTACCTATAAGGCATGATTTTAGTTCTGTCAAAAATGGTCATTTTTTTTTTTACACTTTTCAATGTTTTTTAAGGGTAAAGGGAACGTTTGGAAAATTTGTTCAAGACCACACCCCCCAAAGAAGGATGGTGGTAACACTACCCTACTTTTGGTAGTGATTTCGAACATAATGATTAAAATGCTCACTAACTTGGTTTTTTTTTGGATTTTTCATGTTTTATTATGTTTTGGTAAGCTTGTCTTCTTGTATATGTTACTAAATTTATATTTTCTCATGTTTTGGTGATGTAGAAGGAGGAATACATCCATTGGAGTAGAGAGAGAGTGTGTGATTGAATTTTTAAAATTCTAGATCAACTAACTCAGCCGAGAGAGACATTCTACAGAGGGTAGGTATCTAGAGGATTGCACGTGATACAACACGTTGACCCCCGCCATTCATATATTGTGTGACTTGTTCTCCCTCTTTGGGATGTAGATTAGTACACCTTCCAGTTTCTGGGCATTAGGGGTGAGTTGACCATTACTCTGGAGGATGTATACTACATCGTTGGGTTCTCGATTCTTGTAAGGAGACTGAATTTAGAGGTAGCAGGATCTAGGGCTGCATTGACATAGTGGGACACATATATGGGAGACGTTGTTTTCTCATTTGGTTAGAAGAAGAGGATAAAATTATGGTCGATTTTTACTGCTCCAATTCCAATCATTTGGAGAGAAATCATGAGTATACTTTCTTCACAATTGATCAAGGACAAGGGAGGTGACATTTTCCTCTATTGTTGGGCTCCCATTATCTCATATATTGAGGCACATGGACGTATGTATGCATGGGGAGTGGAAATAATAAGAACTACCTACTATGACTTAAATAGGGTAGTTTGATTCTAGGGGAAGTCATTGAACCACCCCACTCTTGTCATGAGCTAAATATATGAGCATGTCACCCCCTTTGGAAGGGGAGTATAGGTATTAGACCCAAGAGCCATCTACATAGCAAGGTGGAAAACTATGTCAGTTCTTAGGACCCACCGGCTTCTCTCGATTACAACCGATATGCTCGCCACTCCCTATTAGGACATGGTAGGGTTGTGGGGACATAAGGTGATAATGATGGGGACAAGGCCATGAAAATTGAGATTCACCCCTTTTATTGGGTTCCTCAATAGTTTTTCCTGCCATATGTTGATGTACCTCCCCCTATAGTACCGGTTTATAGGATCATTCAGAGGCCCAAAGGTTCCCTAGAGGATATCCTAGTTGGATAGTGGTCACTATAGGTGTGCCTATTGCAGTTAGGTGCATTGTTCATTCTCGATGAATAGTTGGTGGCCCTTGAGCACCTTTACTCTAGTTTTTGGACTCTCTCACTCACAACAAAGAGAAGGATGAGTTGATTAGTGTAGATTATTGTTCAGAGGAGCACACTAGAGACGGGACAAAGGAGGAGTCGAGTTGAACAGAGGAGACCGAGGAAAATGAACGGGCAGATATCGAGACTGGTGAGGCATCCCATATGGAATAGGAGGAGAGTGATATTGAGTGGCATGACACTTAGGAGATGATGAGATCCGTACATGAGGAGGATAGAGCATAGAGATACCTTAGTCTCAGAGGATCAATTTCCTTTAGGTGGGGAGGGGGATGATGATTCCGTGATCGGACAATGTTTGGCCTCTCGACTTTGGGGAGGGCCCACACCACCAATAGAACCAACAATAGCGGTCGGTGACCCTACCTAGATTCCCAGAGATCTAGGTATGTTTACCACTCTTCTCTTGCCTTTGTTAAATTTGAAACCTTAGTTTTGATATTCTCTTTTTATTTACATTTTGTGATTTTATAACTTATATGTTTCTTCTCCTTTCCTTCTTCTAGAAAATGCACGGGATTGGAGAGATCTCATTTGACAGTTTGCGTGGAGACTCTAATAATCCGTTCTGGAAGACCTTATTTGAGCTAACTATTTATTCATATTATCCATTGGCTTCTCATAGAGACACTAATGTGTTTTCTCCCATTTGGAGGAAAGTGGAGGTGGTGACCTCCCTTCGTACCAGTGGTAACCAGATATGAGGCTTCTAATAATTTGATGAAGCAAAGAAATTCCCACTGTGAGACTACAGCCCAATGGCTTCCACCATGAGCATTTGCATCATTCATTTCAATCCCAGCGTCGTCACAAGTTCACAACAGGAGCCCTAGAAGTGGCCATGCACCATCTGAGGGATCCCATAGGGATTGACAGCTATTTGGTGATTTATTACTTTTTTGCTATTTTTTGGTGCTTTATGATTATTTTTGTATATTTCAAAGCTCATTACGAGTGTGTTGACCACACCTTAGTTCATGATGATATTCTATAGAAAATTGACCCACTATGATATATACAGACTCTTATTTGTTGTTCAATAATCTATTATATTTGATTTGACTCTTCGGTTTATTTCTCATGTGTACTCTAGACGTTTAGAATTTCCATTTTTCTATGATTTTCAGAATGTATGTAGAGGATATGAAATGATAATAGAATGATATTTTTTTATATTTTATAATGTTGATATATGATAATGTGAACACAATGTGATTTTAAAATTTATATTATCTAAGCAATATTTGATACTTCCTATTGTCTTGAAAAAATGTGGTGATACAAATATGATAAGTGAGAGTACTTTCTCCACTCCTAACTCCATGCAACTAGTAGTATGCGGTGGCTCAACACCAAGAGCTGGAAAGGCACAAGTTAAGAGATTTTATTGAATGGTAATGATGAGGGAAAACCAATGCTTTGACAAGACCAAATTGACACACTACAACCTCATCCTACTCAAGTTTCCTCATAGCTTAGAATTTTATTTACTTTCCAATTTATCTAGACTTAGGCTCGTAGATGGCTACCTAGTTAAAAAATCTAGTGTTGATGTTATAAACTCTTTTGGAATTTTAGACATCTAACTCACTTTGTTTTTGACTTATGATTTCACAACATTTGAAGGAATTATTTGTAACTTTCAAGTTTATCAAAGAGACCCCCTACACCTTGCCCCATGTCACTAGTAGGAAGCATGGGCTTATCACCATCGATAATAAATAGGTGAGTAAGGGCATTTATCTCATTTCCCAACCCTACATCACTATTAAGAGATGCAGGCTCAACACCGAAGGCTGGAAGGGAAAAGAAATGTGTAAAATAAAATTTTCTGTGGACTTGCATTTGACTTACTCATCGAGGATTTTTTTTTAGTATGTACTTATTTCTAAAGATATTTTTATGGGATAGATGTGACACCATGAACCTTCTAGAACAGACTATAGGTAAAGACACCTAATCTAGAAAGAGACTATAAGCGTAAGCAGTATGCAATCCTTGGTATGATCATAGTAAAAACTTTTTCTTATCCTATTTGAATTGATGAAGTAATTTGAAAACAATTGATGATACCATGAAAAATTGGAGAGACGCGATTTGAATATTTTTCCAATGTTTTTCATAATTGTTTAGGAGTTGCTATGATAAAAATCCCTTGATCATAAATTTTATAGAATGAGCTAGAAAATGAAAGTAAAATGAAGATAAATTAATCTACATATGAAAATGCTAATAGATCATGCGTAATACCCGTTAGAATATGAGGATTCTAATAAATACAGATTTAATCAACTTTCATATTACATAATATTACAATAAATATTTAAATAAGTATTACATCATAACATAATTAAATAAAGCGATACTTACGGGAAATAAATAACACATGCGACAAAGTATTTATAGTGGAAAACTCCAATAGGGTAAAACCACTTTGAAAATAACCTTTTACTTTAGAGAACTTATTTTGCATCCAAGAAGATCACCTCCTCATTTGAAATCATATTTACCAAGGGTAAAACTAAATCACATGAATTACACACCTTTGATATATTTCCCAAATATTTCAAATGAGGACCTAAATTCCTTTTTATATAAGGTGATCGGGTATGTCTCCAAACCCACATTTTCAACCTAAAATGGTTGACACATACACCTAGGTTTATAATATTTAATAATAGAAATATAATCATTTCATAATATTAAATATTTAACCTAAATTATACACCTAGGTTAGCATATTTAATAATAAAAATATAAATATTTCATATTATTAAATATTAATCTATATATTAGTGATGAACCCATATACATTAAGGGTTGGCTGACCACTTAATCATTATGTTCCAACACTCCCGCTTAATGTTAAGTGGGATAAATAACATATGCAAATAGATTACCTTCCCGTGGTACACTACAATATTTATAATCCTTAAACCATAAAGGTTTTAGGATATCATATCGGTTGATGAAATTATAACACCTTCATCATACTCAATTTAAATTTTCGTACAAAAGGATTTGGAATTCCAAAGATTATCCCATGATAAGTGGCTAAGTATGATTTATGAGTTTTATATGTTCTCACAGGTTCTCATAAAATGTTATTGAACCCAAGCATATAGGAGCCTTTTACAAGCAAGGACCTCCTTAACAATATGGTTGTATTGGATGTTTACCAGTAAACTCAATAGCACTAAAGAGTTTACTGAAGACCACCTTTAAGATCTTTCTACACTTCTTTGTACAAAAGAAGTCGAGGAGGTATACATGCTCGAAGGGTTTTTTACACTTTCTTGAAGGTCTTTTATAAATGGCTAAAGGTATTTTTACAAAAACAAGCTCTATTAGGATATGAAATTATCATGCACACTCCCCCTCAATGGAAACTTTGACAATCCACGCTTTTCACGAAAGTGATAAAAATTTTCAACACTAAGGAAATTTTTGAAGATGTCAACAACATGCTCTTAGTCAACATGAACTTGAGATTTATCTCATCACTTTTCACCTTCTCATGGGTGAAGCGTATATGTATCTCAATGTTATTTGTCCTCTGATGTTGAACTGGATTCTTAATCTGATAATACAACTTTGACAACCACATAGAAGATAAATAATTCCTTTAGCTTCCATATGTCTCTACTAACAATTGTTATAATCACATGACTTCTTTACTTCTTCCATTGTACTTTTCTACCTTAGTGTAAAAAATGGAGACTGTTGATTATATTTTTTGTTCTAAGTAATGGTTCCTACACCAAAAAAATTAAACACATATCTAGTATATTTTATAACACAACATCAGTATGGTTAGAATCACAAAATCCATATAACATAGCATTTTCATTCTTATTATAATGCAACCCATAATTGATTGTTCCTTTCAAATATCTAAAAATTCTTTTTGCAAGATTCCAATAATCTTTAAAAAAGGTTCCTGCATAAACCTTGAAGTAATTCGTTTTGTATATTAAATATTTGATCTAGTTATAGTTACATAAATAAAACTATCAACTAATAACATATATAAAATATGATCAACCTTTTTCATATGTAGATTTATGATCAATATTTATTCCAACTTCTATTGAAGTAGAAAATGGTTTACAATCAATCATAAGAAACTTTTTCAATACAATGGTTGCATATTGTGTTTTGAAAAATTGCAATAGAATGAAATACAATCATACAAATAACATGATGTGAGAGACCTAACTCATTCATTTCAAAGTACATCGCTTCATTTTCTTTAATCCTATGAATAATATTAGAATTGTCACGGACATTAGCAAATCATCAACATATATATACATAATGATAATATGCAAGCCTTATTGCTTGATGAATATGTCATTGTTAGAAGAACAATTAATACAACCTAATAGTTTAAAGAAGGAAACAAATTTTACATACCAAGATCTAAGAGCTTGTTTTAAACCATAAAAGGATTTCTCAACTTATAAACATAGTTTTCTTTACAATTTACTTCAATTCCTTTAGGTTGAAACATGTAAAGTTCTTCTTTTAAATTGCCATTCAAAAATTAATTTTTCTTATCCATTTGGTGGATTTCCGCCCAAATTGAGCAAAAATTGCAAATAAGGCCATAAGAGTACTCATTTTAGCTACAAGAAATCTCTCAAGCATAATCAATACCAAGTTTATGACTGAAATCTCTAGTAATAAGTCTATCTTTATGTTTGTTAATACTACCATCACTATTATATTTTACTTTGTATATCCATCTAGACCCTATAATACTTCACGGCTTAGGTTCACACAAGGTAATTAATCCATGGTGCATATGATGGCTTCTGGTCATTTTCTTAAGGTTAATAGGATTTGATTTTTCTAACATAGATTGAGCCCAATTTAATTTCTTATTTAGGAAGATAAAAGTTTCAGAAATATCTATAGCATCAAAACATCATCATGACCATTTACTAAATCAGAATCAAAACTATCATTTAGAAGCATTTAATTAAGTAACTTCAAAAGAAGAAGAAAACGCATGTAAACCTATCACTAGATTTTATCTAGACATTTCATATAAGCTTTGATAATTAACATGTCCTAACCTTTCATGCCATAGTTTTGAATTATTTAAACTTTGAGATATAAAACAAGATGTAGAAGAGAAATCATAAAAATATACAGACCATTTCTTTAAATTGCTTCAACTATTATACTCTCATTATTATCCTTGATATACCAATTATCCTTCATGCATGGATTCTCGTTGTGTCCATACAACTTTCAGATGTTTGATATTACCAATGTGTAGAAGTTACTCATTGTTCACATTGCATAGAATCATAGAAAGAGATTCTTGCATTCATTGCAAGAATTTATTCATGTTATCTATAGTTGCTTGATGACCGGTGCGAGCAATCTCAGATCTAGAAACAATCAATTAGAGTTTCCTTGCCATATATATTTTTTCACCCAAATGTTGTAGTTGGTTTCATTCAGGATCTAGGTTTTGTCAAGACATAAATAATTTAATGCCATTGTTTTCCTAAACTGTAAAACACACCCCATTATAATATACAATGTACCACATATTTAGATACATATTTAATGATCATAAGAACATCACTTTTAATAGAACTAGATCTAAATTTTATAAATATAAAGAAACTATTTGATCATAACTAATTTAGTCATTATAATGCATACTAATTAACCTCCCATGATTAAAATAATAACCCACATTATAAAGGGCTCTGCATTATACCTCGATTTATATTAAAAATATTTCGACCATATAGAAGTGAAAAAGAGACCCCTAAGAATGCATAACAACTTCAAATTTCTTAAAAATTATTGTAGACAAAAATTCAGCCAGCTTAAATTTGAGGTCTAAATGACCATCATAATGGCTTATTTTTAGGTGTATCGTGATGATCATTTGACCGTCAACTTTATCATAGTTAAAGTTTCCTGGAACCTACGAGCTTATATTTGACGCCTAAATGACCATCATATTGTGTTATGTTTGTCTACCATGACGGTCATTTAACCGTCAAATTTAATGAAGCCAAAACTTGTGTATTTCAAAATATGAAATTCCAAAATTTCTTCTTTGTATAATATTAGGAGGTTATATTTTAACATATTATAAAAACTTATTATAATTTATAATGTAAAAATATATACATTTTTTTATTAAAAAAATGTATATAATTTATAGAATGAAATAAAAAACAACATATAGTTCATAAAAATTATAAACTAAAATATATATTTTTTATATTAAAAACACATAACCCTTATTAAAGGGGTTTAAAGAATATAGACTAGGTTAAAAGAATTTTACTATGTGCAAGTAGATTTATGAGAGTATATATTAACTCGCATATTTTATAGAGGGGGCAAGTAATTTCACCCAACCAATGAAATAAATTGAAATATCTATTTTCATGAACCTTGTCTCCTCCCTTTATTTACTTCTAATTTTACTCCACACACATTTAAAAGTATGGAAATATTGTAAAATATTTTATATAATTGCTGCAAGCTAAAAAAATTCAAACTTTTATGTGGTTGTAACTACCAATATTTTAATAAATATTTACCACACATTATGTGGGCCACCAATAAACTAGCCCCCTTTTTTAATTCTCCACTTATACTTTAGATTTCCACATTTATACCTAAGATATTATCTCATTTTATTCTCCACTCCCACTCTTATACAAAAGAAAACATTTAAATCGGTTTTATTTATATAGTTTTTATAAGCTATAAGATCTAAATGAATGGGGCCGCCCTTAGATGGATAATATAAATAGTTAGGGACACATGCTAGGTTTTATTTAATAAGTATTAAGATTTAAAAAGTAATCCGTTCATGGCCAAGAAATAAACACAGTCCCCTTACTAAAAAAGTAAGCACTGCTTTTTTTTTTCAAAAACATATATAAACCAAATCTAATAAAATTTATATTTTAAATAGTTTAAAATAACCATATATATAAAATATGATTTAAACTTAGGTTTGTTTCTTTTTAAAAATATATATATGCCTAGATTTATAAGTTAAGTTTAAATATGATTTAAACTTAGGCTTAAAATATGGTATGTTGACTTTTCCTTCAATCCCATGTATTTTTAATATGGTTTAAGGCTTTTAATATATATTTCCAAAACTATATAAATTTTAATATGATATTTATATAAATTGTTATATAAACCTCATTCCATATTATATATATATATATATATTATTTAAAAATAATAATACAGTTTTCAAATAATATAGGATATAGTTATAGATTAACTATAAACTATATTTTTTAAATCAAATCATTTTAGAGGGGACCAAAGAACACGGGTATGAATTTACCTTCCGAAATATTTAACCCGCAAACATTTAAAATTATAAAAACATGAAAATTATCATTTCTTTTTTCGTATGTGACTTTCACACACGTAAATATTTGAAGCCCCTTTCACTGTGCACACATCAATCTCCAAACAAACATGAATTCCATATAATTTCAAAATGTAAATAAAATTAAGAATCATATCATATTACATATCCCCCTAAAAATTAGGTTTTTAAAATTGAAAAGCCCTAAAATTTTATGAGAGTTTAATTACACAAATGTAATGCCAAAATAAATTGGGGAAAAAAAGAAGGGGACCCAATACTTTTAAATACCCTTTCGGGTTGGTTGAAAAAAATCTGACAAATTAAATAAATAAAATACAAAACATTTGATCATAATTTATTTAATTTAGCTCATTTCTATTACCATGTTAGAATTTAAGGATTCTAATAAATACGGATTTAATCAACTTACATATTACATAATGTTACAATAAATATTTAAATAAATATTACATCATAACATAAGTAAATAAAGAAATACGTACAGAAATAAATAATACAGTGACACAATATTTATAGTGGAAAACCCCAATAGGGTAAATACCACTTTGAAAATAACCTTTTACTTCAGAGAACTTATTTTACATCTAGTAAGATCACCTCCTCCTTTGAAACCATATTTACTAAGGGTAAAACCAAATCACTTGATTTGCACACCTTTGATATATTTCTTGAATATATCAAATGAGGACCTAAAGTCCTTTTTATAGAAGGTGATCGAGTATGTCTCCACCCACCTTTTCAACCTAAAATTGTTCATACATACACCTAGATTTATAATATTTAATATTAGAAATATAATTATTTCATAATATTAAATATTTAACCTAAATTATATACCTAGGTTAGCATATTTAATAATAGAACTATAAATATTTCATATTATTAAATATTAACATCTATATTAGTGATAGACCCATATACATTAAGGGTTGGCCATAGCACTTAATCATTATGTTCCAACAATACCTCTTTAGGTGAAGATATTTGACTGATTCGTTAAACTCCTAACCCTCTAGTGTACATAGGTGAAATGTCCCATTTTTATTCTTCTACTACTCGATATGGACCCAACCACCTCGATCTGAATTTTCTTCCCTCTCTGGTCTTGTTGTCTATTTAGCTGTCAAGTTTTAAGACCAAATATCCCTTGTATATTTCACACTTGTAAACCTTCTTATTGTATTGTCAACCCATTCGGTCAGCATAAAATTTGTGTCGTTGTTTAATGTTGAGTTTAACCTTTTCAAGACTTTCTAACTGATTGATTCATGCTTCTTGATAGGATTCTTCTTCCAAGATTTTTTTAGCGAAACACAAAGATTTGGTATTTTAACCTCGAGTAGTAAAACCGCTTCTACACCAAATACCAAAGAAAAGGCGGTTTCCCTTGTTGGTGTTCTAACCGATGTTCGATAAGCCCACAAGGCTAGGAAAATCTTTGAATTTAAATATCGCTTGTTCTCCTTAAGATTTTTAAGGAGGATGGATTTTAATGTTTTATTCATAGCTTCAACTTATCCATCAGCCAAAGGATAATAAAGGGCAGTCATGTGATGACTTATCTTGAACTTTGCAAATAATTCATGCACATTATTTTTGAAATACATGCCATTATCTAGGATAATGACTTTTGGGACCCCATACCTACAAATGATCTAGTTTAAGATGAACTTAGAAATCACAAACTCAAGTACAATGGTAAGAGGCATGGCTAATACCCACTTAGTAAAGTACTCGATAGGCATGATTATGAAGTTATGGCCTTGTTGAAGAGGGAGATAATTTACCTATTAAATCTAGGCCCAATGTGGAGAAGGGTCATGGGGTTGCGATTGGTTGCAAAGCTTGTGTTGGTATGTGGATATCATGGGAGAAATCTTGGAATTTGTGGCATTTGCACACAATATATACTTGCATCATGATCTAGGGTGGGCCAAAAATATCCCATCCAATGTATCTTTCGAGCAGTGGCATGGCCACGGAAGTGACCTCCACATACTCCACTATGTGATTCATAAAGAATATTTTCAGATTCTTTAGCGTTGATACATCTTAACAACATTCTACCAAAATTCTATCGAAGGCTCTATGATAGAGCACTAGCTCTAAAATAACGTACTTAGTAGCAATGACATGTAATTTCCTTCTTTCTTACAATATTTCCCCTTTTGGGTATGTATGGTGCATTATAAAATTAATGATGTCAGTATACCATGGACGTGCGTAGAAATGGGGGCCTAGTCTCAAAAATGTACACCCAATCATTGAGGAATTCTAGATCTACCAAATCACCTCCATCTAATGGATTATTAGCTAATAAATCCTTTTCCTTTGATGAATTTATGATTAAAAAATGTTAACTCAAATTAATCCATAAGAGTTATGAAGTTCCCGACCTTCTTAGATAAGTATCCTTATGTGAGGAATGTGCGTAAGTGATTTGACTTAACAATGACCCTCATTTATTGATTCAACATATATTGTCTTAAGCACTTTGTTGTAAAGACTATGACAAAGTGTTCTTTTCTCTACCTGGCTATAATGTGTCTCATAATCAAGAAACATTCGACTAATAAAATAGATTGCACGCTCTTGTTTTTCGTTATCTTCTTGAGCCAACATGCGTGGTAGTGAAACATATGTAGCACATGAATACAAGATCAAAGGGAAACCTGATGTAGGTGACATTAGCATTGGAGGGGAGAATAATAATCATTAAACTACCTCAAAGGCCTTGTTGAATTCATCCATCCAATCAATGCTATAATCATTTTTCAATAGATTATTGATGGGGTGGATAACAAAGGTCAGGTCAGGGATAAATCTTTGGATTGCCAAAAGTTTTCCAAGAAAAGATCTGATGCAAGAATCATCCATTAGTGGAATCATTTCCAATACAACTCTGATTTTTGCTAGTTTTACATCAATTCGTTTTGAAGATATGATGTACCCTTAATATTTCCTCCTATTACACTGAATACACACTTTTCTTGATTCAATGTGACACCTGTATTCGATTAAGCGTGAAAGGATGATATGAAGCACCTTTGGGTGATCACAACACTTTTAGCGTTATCGAAGGTCATCCACATAGGATTCTAGAATCTTATGCATAATATCATGGAATATATAATTCATTGCTCCTTGTTATGTAGCTCTAGTGTTATTAAGCTCAAATGTCTTGATCACGTAATAGTAAGTTCTCCATGGTGTTATAAAAGTGGTTTTGGCCTAATCCTATTCAGATATTATGATCTAATTATACCTAGAGAATCCATCCATAAGAGACAAAAATTTGAAACCAATATTTTTGTGAATGATAACATTGATGAATGGTAATGGGAAATCATCTTTAAGGAAACCCTTATTTATATCCCAAAAATCCATGTAGATGCGAGATCTTCCCATTTTTTTTCAGAATGGGGACTATGTTAGATACCCATTAAGAGTAGTCAATGGTTTGATGAATCCCACTTTGAGGAGATTCATCACTTCTTCCTTCACTATGAGTGCCACCTTTGGCTTCATGAGCCTCGACATTTGCTTAATTGGCTTCGCATCCGGTTTTGTGACAATATTGTGCACCACAATGTGGGATGCAATCCATATCATTTCCTTGTAATTAAATGAAAATTCTTTACAATGCTTCTTGAGAATAAGGGTATGTATTTCAACCTCCTCAGACTTAAAGAGGACCTTAGCTTCAAAATATTTGGTTCTTCCTCATTCCTAATACTTATATCCATTTTTCCCTCGATTAAGAAGGTTTTGGAATCCCCAAACTCATGCAAGTCCGTGAGGTAAATCTCAATCGACCTCTTCTTCCACCTCACAAATTTCAAGTTATTTCATAGGGAAGACACTATCATGGGATTTCCAAAATAGGAATAAGAGTGTGGAATTAGAAAATATTAAACTCGTGATGTGTAAGATGTGGCTCTACGAGAGTGTTTAGATATGCTAGAGTTTTTATCAATGTCAACGTGATATGTAATGACAGACTCACTCTCGGCCTCTCTACATATGTCAACATTGGAGTTATCGGTGTATTAGAAACCAAAGCTTATGCAAGAACCGAGACAATAAAGATTGAATCTTCCAACTCAACATTTAGAGTAAAGAGAGAAGCATATGTTGTGATTGAGCTTGTAAGGATATTTTGGTCTCATGGAATTTCCTTGATTTATATGAATTCAAACCTATTCATTCGCTTTAGAATCGTTGCTTTATAAAGTTTCAAATGCTTAGATCAAGTCTTGTTGGGCCCTGGAAAATTAGCTAAGTATGAAGGCACGTGGGCACGCGAGATACCAGTTATTAAAGGGCACACAAGGTAAAAGCATGCAGGAGGAAGAGTTAAGAAGGCACATGGTTCACGCAGCGTGTGAAATGAGTTTTGGGATTTAGCTGATTTAAGCATCCAAGGAAGAACTCATGAAAAGTGTGATTGGTTACACGTGGATAAGATGTCACCTTGGAAACAGGTGGCCCAAGAAAGAACATGCTAGTGATGGGATCTTCTAGAAGATCATCATGAGATGGAGTAGAGAGCTCAGGCCTAAAGGAACATGCTCGCTTGGAGGACCACATTCGACACTTGATGGCAGATCTCGAGGGCGTGGAAAGGCAAGTCGACAAAGATAGGAAGATGATAAATACAAGTGCCTCACATGGGAAAAAAAAAGAAGAAGATGAAAATAACATACGAGATGGGGATATAGAGATACAGAAGAAATGTACACAGAGGGAGAGATAACATGGGTGAAGCTCTACAAGATTCTCATGAGTGGAAATTTGATGCAGGAAAGAATGTACTAGGCTTAATATTGTAATTTATTTTTCTTTTAGCATAACCGTACAAGCCTAGTGATGTGCATGACTCGTGGTCTACCCTTTATGGCTCTTTGTAATGAAACTATGAATACAATGAGCTTACTGTTGTAAATAGACATGGATATCAAGTAGCTTAATGTATATTTCATTCATAGGAGTTCTCTTTCCTTGCATGCTATGAATGAATGACTGTATCTTTCTTTTTGTTATAAAATATGTTATGGAGCCCGTTAAAACATCCGGTTTGAAGAAGCTAAAAGGATATAGAGGCCATTATGAGCCCTATGATTCTTGTATGTCTAAACTTCTTTCCTGAATACTCTTACACTAATCATAGATAAATTTTTCCCACTAAAACTCACATAAAAGAGAGACTCGGCTCTTGTGTGTGCCTCGTGTGAGTGCTCAACCTCTGCTAGGTGATAGGTCGACATGCATGGGATTCCTTCCTTTTATAGTGGGAATAAAATTGAATACATCTTGGTTTCATTATCGGGACCTCTTTTCGAAGTTGTAATGGGTATATAGCATGCATCATGTTCTATGTAAAGAGTAATGATGGATCGGTTAACATTGGAAAATGTTAATTCATGGTTTAAGAACACCGAAGATGAATTTTCCCAGAGATTCAAAGACTAGACCCGAGTTCAATACACGTAGATGGGTAGAAGAGAATCTCTACCATGATCTCGTATGATACTTTTTTTTCACTGTTTCCGAGTAGAGTTATATGGATGGATTTCAGGCTATGTATCTAGAGTAAGTTGGCATTATGGATCAAGGATATGGACCAAAGAAGACTACCAGAGGTTATAGGATGTAGATATGATGTGGACCCATGCTGTAGATCACTAGTGGGGAGGATTACTAGCTAGCTACACTCTAGAATACGCCATTTCCATGTATTCGTGCCCAAAGATTGCTGAGTTTGAGTTTCTACAAGAAATTAGAGGAACATTTCTACATGTTATTATTCTAGATATGAAGATATTGATGGTTACCATGAGTTTAGAGGTGATCCCAATGGCCAGCTAAACCATTATGAGCGCTAGGTAAGGAATCTTAGGTGTAGGAACATGGAAGATGATATGATAGAAAAGGACAGGGAAGAAAGATGGCTCAAGTATGGTGAAGCATGTGAAAGGGAGATTACTAGGTGACGTGAGGCTGCTAGTGTGATGGATCTATGGAGACAGACGTTGCCGGATGTAGTTGAGGTTCACATGAAAGACATGGAACTTGAGCAATCTGTGCTACCCCATCTTGACAAGTGTGTGAGGGAGAGCGCTCAGTTTCTGGTGAGACTTCATCTCATGAAGAAAAGAGATTCATTGGCACATATCTGAACCCACCCAGTGATCGAGCCCCGGTGCTTAGATTTCCGATTCGGGAGGAATTATTGACCCAATTGACACCAATGGAAGAGATAGACCCACACCTAGGAGGTATAATTTTTGAGTTCCTTCTTCTATGGCAACACATATTCTAGTATTTGGATGATTTTTTGGACAAGGGTTAAGTGTACAAGCTTTTGGTCTTGCATCATGGAGTTTTGCAAGACAAAGCAAATGTAGTGGGATGTTATCACAGACCATCGATAGTGGGACCATGGGGGCTCTTGGCATAGATCTTATAGGACCTATTGGACCAAAGTGGTTTTTGTGGATCTAGTGGATCTCGGAGGTATAGGCCCTGGTGGACCTGGTCGATCGGTGGTGGAGGAACATCTGAGGGAACCAAGGCTCTAGTTGAATACAAGGATCCCAACGACAACCTCAGTTTTATTTGAGATGTCTCTACATTTACCAGATTACAAGGGAATTGAGGATGTTGTAGAACATGTTCACAAGTGTGAACTGGTATGGTGTGCAAAAGGTATCACAACCCTAGAACGAAAGGCTATTCAATTTGCAACCACGTTGCAAGGGTGCACGTATAGCTGGTATAAAAAGCATGACCCTCATAAAATGGTGGTGGATTACACTACCTTAAAGAATGCATTCCTGGAAGAATTCCACATTCCTTAGTTCAAGAAAAAAATCATTAGCACTTTGAAGGAGATACAACAAGGAATGGCAGAGAGTGTGCGGGAGTATGATGCGTGGTTTAAGACTCTCTTATCTAAATTAACATATGATATACATCCTTCTCAACATGCAAAGTGGTTTTTTGGAGGATTAATCACCCCTTTTAAAAGGGATTTGTCTCATAAAAATTTTATGAGATCCGTACAAAGCATTGGAGGCTTCCTTGCATGCCAAAGCTGTTGGTAGTATTGATACTGGCATTAGCCCATTCTTAGAGGCTCAAATTGCTACTATGGCTAAGCAGTTGGAAAAGCTATCTGTGAATGTGGTTCATGAGAATCATAGTGGTTTGTGGTACACATATTATGAAATAGATGGCCATGTTAAGGAAAATTGGGTGGTACGCACCGTGATGTTAGACTATGAAATCTATCATGGGGACCATGATGCAAGTAGATGTCCCTTTGCAGCGTGTGAACAGGAGAATGCATCTTGTTATTGTAATATTTTCACCTCCACAACCCATGATACTAAGGACTGTAGGTTCATTTATTAGATTCATGAGGTCATTGATCATGGGGTGTGCTAAACCAACATTACCATTGGTTCTAAAATGATGATCACCATTATGAATATAGTGCATATGGAGGTGTGTGTGGAAGAGGTTTTGAGGAGGATTTCATGGATGAGGTAAATATAGAGGAAGGAGTGATTTCCGTGAGGAACATGTTTTAATTGTGGATCTATAGAACATTACAAGCCCGAGTGCCCCGACTTGTGGTAGTGCTCATGGTGTGGTAAGAAGCATAAGTATAAGGAGTGCCGAGGAATTATTTGAGTATATGAATCAAGAAAGACCGGAAGAATAAAGGCACCGTGATGGTTAACATAAAGAAATTAGACTTAAAGTGGATTCCTTGGGTAACACGAGATGAAGGCTTGGAGCTTATCTTAGTAATAACAAGGGAAGAAGCCACACACGCAAGGGAGATACCAAGATAAAAGAACTTGGTTTCAAGAGAAGAGGTTGTTCATGAAAATTATCCAGACCCTCGCGTATCAAACGGATATATATCAGGACACCATGGATGTTATTCAAAGCTTGCAAGGGGAGATCTAGTGTCTAAAGGAGAAATCTAGGAGGGAGGAACAAGGAAGGAGAATTGAGGCATAGAAAGATGACCTGGATGAGGTCAAGGAGGTGTGCAAAATGCTAAGGCAGGAGAACATCATTCCTCTGCGAGGATCCTGGTTAACATAGAAGGTACCACATGCCAGAGAAGAGCACGAGAGACAATTCTTACACGTGAACCTTCCCCCTCATAGCCTCAACTATGAAAAGGAGATTACATTGAATGCAGTTGTAGATGGATGGCTCCTCAGCAATATACTCATTGACATTGGTGCAAAGGTTAATGTTTTAACTTTGGATGCATGGCATTAGATGGGGAGACCTACATTACATCCATCCTAAAATGTGTTGTTTATGGAAAATAAGACTAAGGTAATGCCCATTGGTGTCTTGAAGGATGCATTTATTACTATTCAAGGAGACAAGTTTACTGGGGACTTTGAAGTTTTGGCATTCACCGAGGTGGACAATTTCCTAGCATTACTTGGGTGCCCTTGGTGTTACAAGAACAATGCAGACCTTTGGTTCAATAAAGGGTACATCAATTTCGAGAACAAAGAGGAGTGGGTCATTATACCCTTGGTTGATGGGAAGTCGTGCCGTAAATTGAACCATTAGGAGAAGAATTTCGGACAAGATTTATGTGCACTCAATCGAGAGACCATAATATGGTACACCCTATTAACGGGTTATCTAGTTTGAAGATGATAAGTCGTGAGTGATACCACCATCGGCATGTGACAATTGGGTGCATGGGAATTATGAATTAATGGGACAAAGAGTTGATAGGATCAGTGACCAAGGTAATAAAGGTGCATATGGTTCAGTTCCTTGAAGGAAAAGAAATGCCCAAGTACTCTAAAGGAGCCTTCCCTGAGATCTTTCTGCAAGAGATAGAAGCTCAGTGGAAGAACGAGAATGACCAAAGGGAGATGCTAATTTACATCTTTCTCGGCACAATAGCTCATTGGTGGGCCACACATCAGAGAGCCTTTTAGAGTGGCACGAGGTAAGAATTGCTCTCTCTATCAGATTTTCTAGAACTAATATACCCACATCATTAGGGAGTACCACGGGATGGAGCCCACCTCTTTCCATATTCAAGAATGTGAACGGTCTAGAGAGAAGGTGTGGAAGCCTTGCAACCATAGCTCTAGGTGCACAAGTTGTATTCTACACTGCAAGGTTGTGCATACATATGGTACATTCATTTGGAGACACGTTGTTAGATAAGGAATTGGCAAGATCTCGTGGCTAATCTTATTTAAACCTTTGAGTATCAAAGTACCAAACCATTAGTTGATAAGGCCTTGCAAGGTATCAAGTGCCTTACCATGGGGGATAGTGCAGAATGGAAGATAGGTTGTTGGAACTACTAGGTGAACTAGGATTGGAGGTGCGCTTCAAAGAGATTGAAGAAATAGAAGAGTTACAGCTTGAGCGCGTGTGTTTGGAAAAGGAGAAGGGAAAGTTAGTATATGTGATTGATGGAGAGGAATCAAAAAGCCTAGATGTTAAAGATTCGTAGGAATGTATGAGGTAGTGAATATTGCAGATGCTCTTGTGTGTACCTACCATGAGCCGTTAAAGACAAAGAAAGTTAACATCGGTTCAGGATAAGAACCTAAGGAAGATATTATTTGGGATTATTGGACGGAGAAGGAAGTATCAAAGATCATTGATCTGTTGTGCAAATTCGAGGATTTAATCCCATGCGGGTACCATGAGCTAAAATGTGTTCACCATTCCTTGGGGAGATGAGGATAAAATCGAAGGAAGGTGTGTGCTTGGTTAGAAAAAGTCCCTACCGGATAAATCCCAGCTTACACATGAAGCTCAAGGAGGAAATAGAAAAGATGATAGCTTCTAAGATCATTGAGGTAGTGGAAGAATTAGAATGGATAAGTTCGATGGTAATCAGCATCAAGAAAGATGGGTGGATTAGAATTTGTGTGGATTATAGGGAATTGAATGTAGTTTGTGTCATTGATCCATTTCGACCCCCTTCACTGAAGAAATTTTGGAAGGAGTCGCTGGGCGCAAAATCTATTCCTTTACGAATGGATTTTTAGAAACCATGAAGTCCCGATTACGAAGGAGAACTATGAGAAGATAAATTTTTCCACCAAGTGGGGAAGTTTTGCATATACGGTCATGCCCTTTGGGTTGAAGAATGCACCTACTGTCTTTTCACGCATAGTGGTGCAAGCATTCCAGGACTTCATTCATAAGTTTCTCCAGGTTTATTTGGATGATTGGATAGTATATGGTCTGGTTAAGGACCACTGTGACAACTTGAGATTAATGTTTGAAAGGTGTAGGTAGTTGAGGATATACCTCAACATTAATAAGTGTGCGTTTGCTACACCCTTTGGGACTTTATTGAGGCATATCATATGTAAGGAGGGCTTGTTGGGAGATCCCACTAAAGTTGCAATTATGGTGGGGTTAAAGGAGCCTACTTTCCAGAAAGCACAGTGCATGGATTCCTTGGGCATACAGGGTATTACAATAAATTCATTAAATGGTATGCCAAGATCACCATGACCTTAGAGGAGCTACTCAGACAAAAATTACCTTCCATTGGGGAAAGGTGTAGTAGACGGCATTAGATACATTAAAATATAGGCTTATTATTGGGCCTATTTTACAATTTCCCTCTTGGGACAATCCCTTCCATGTCTATGTAGATGCATTAGGAACCATGATTGGAGCAAGATTTGCACAACTGGTGAGGGCATTAGTGATCATCCTCTTTGTTTTACAAGTAAGAAGTTAACACCAACTGATTAGAATTATACCAAAACCAAGTGTGAGGCATTGTTAATGATCTATACGCTTTTTAAATTTAGATAGTATCTGCTGGCGACACCCTTTGTATTCTACACCAACCATATGGCATTAAAGTATTTAGTGAACAATCCCATTCTTCAAGGGCGCATATGTCGATGGGTGTTGTTGTTTTAAGAGTTTGAATTCACTATTGTAGTGAAGCCTAGAGAAAATAATGTGGGCCTAATCATCTCGTCAAGGATTGACTCACGAGAGGATGGGAAAAGTATTGAGGAAGCCCATACTGCACACGTAAATTTTTAGATCATGGAATGTGCCCTCGGATTTGGAAGAGATTGTTGTATTCTTAAAAAAGTTCTAGCACCAAATGCAATGAAGGCATTGGAAAATAAGCACTTGGCCATACGTGACATGCCCTATATGTTGATTAGTGGAGATTTATACAAATATGGACATGATGAGGTTTTACCCAGATGTGTGTTAGAGCATGAGTGCCTGGCCATCATGTAGGAAGCACATGGAGGAAGTGTGGGTGGGCATTATGCAAGTGACGCCACCATGCACAAAATATTAATGGTAAGTTTATGGTGGGAAACCTTGTACAAAGATTATAGGAATTATTTTAAAGCATGCGACCACTTTGTCAGTGCATTGGAAAACCAAGAAGAAGAGATGAAATGCCTTTACGTCCTATTCCTAGCGTGGAGCCTTTTGAAAATGGGAAATATACTTTGTAGGACCTATTTCACCGACAACATGTAAGACGGGGTCACGTTATGTCATCACTTGCATGGATTATCTCACAAGGTGGGTGGAAGTAGCCTTGACTAAATATTGCATGGCGAGTAATAGCGGTAAGGTTCTTATGGGAGAACATTATCACAAAGTATGGATTCCCTTTGAGTTTGACCGGTGAAGGGGTACACATTTTTGAATGAGACCATGAGGATCCTTCTATCTGATTTCATGGTGGCTCATCATAAGACTATGCCCTATCACCCGTAATAAAATGCAACCGCATAAGCATTCAACAAAATACTGAGTCATACCTTGACCAAAATCTGTGATGTTGGAAGACAAGATTGGGATGATAAGGTATCAATAGTTTTATGGGCTTACAGGACTACTTATAAAAGACTAAATAAAGACACACCTTTTCAATTGGTGTTTAGCGTGGAAGCTATTTTACCGGTTGAATTTATGTTACCTTCTCTGTGAATAGCGCATGCAGAGGATTAGCCAATGAACAAGCATTGGAAGAAATAATTAATGAACTAATGAATCTAGATGAGAGACGATCACTTTCCCATTAGAGACAAATAATAGAAAAGGTAAAGAAAAAGGCTTGGCATGATCACCATATTAGAAATAAGAAGTTTGAGGTTGGGAAGATTGTATTACTATATGATTCAAGATTTCTGTGCCATCCTGTAAATTTGAAATTCCATTAGTTAGGTCCCTACACAATCTCGTACATCCTTGATTTAGGTGCATGCCTGCCGATTAAGTATTACAAGCGCTGGATGGAATGAAGTTTCCTGGACACTTCAATGGCAGTAGGCTAAAGCCCTACTATAAATAAGCCTTCTTGTTGTTTGTAAATAAGGAAATTTTTCTAGTTAGTTTAGAAATTTTCCTTTATGCATTTTCCTTTCCTTGTGTTCCCCTTTCATGTTGTTTTATTTTGTGCTTTGGGCGCCCTGTAACCTTATTGCTATTCTTGGAGAATTTATGAGTGTGTAGAGGACCACACATTGTTTAAGTATGGGGTGGAGAAAAGTGAAGGAGAAAAGTGAAGAAGTGCGTGCTTAAAAGTACCAAGGAAGTTGTGTTGAAGAGCCTTGTTGAGTAGCCCGGTTAAAAGAGAGATGAAGAGAAAATATAGAATGGTTGGTGCTAGGATAAAGCTACTTGTAGATCTCACGTACAAAGGAAAAGGAAGCACAGTTAAAGCAACATGAGGTAGGTGAAAGTAAGAATCTAGATAGAAGAAGTGCCTTCAGCATGTGTTGAGCGCACGTAAGAGTCTCTGTCAGGTTGGTTTACGTGCTAGAAGGTTGGAGGTGTTTTCACGCAGAAGGGCACGTGAGTTAAAGAGGGTTTTTGCATAGGAAGGGCATGTGAGTGAAGGCGCTGAAGATGGGATTTGTTTTAAAAATACGCATTAAATGAACAAAGTATGGGGTAGGTAAAGTAGCATTTAATGACCAGAAAAAGGAAAAACTATAAATAGAGGGTTGTGGGGTCTCATTTTACTTTGCGAAAATGAAGAGTTAGAGATATAAGCGAGTGTTATCAACTAGATGTTTTAATATTTGATCAAGTGGAAGATCTATGTGATTAGAAACTGAAGAGCCAATTTGAGATTGTGAACTAGAAGGAAGGAATTACACGGGCATGGAAAGAAGTGAAGAGACACTGTCTTGTGAAGAATTTATCAAAGTTAGGGTTCAACAAACTAGGGCATGAGTTTAGAAGAATTGTATCGTGGATCTGAGATGGAACATTGGGAGAAGGAAAGTAGAGTAACAAGGAGAGGATTGGAGTGATAAAATTACCTCGACCATGGCACCCAAGAAAGGAAAGGGCAAAGCGAAGGCTAAACAACCAGAGCCCGAGGTAGATACAAATAAAGAATGGTATGCAGAAATGCAGTACCCAGATGGAGTGATGATGGGGAAGGAATGGGAATTCCATTTGAGAAGCCTATCGGTCAGTGACTATAATCACCACACCAACACTATAAAGAAATAAATGGCATTAGAGTTAGTATGCCCAACCAAAAACAAACACCTAAAGGTTTACCTATCTATAATGATGACATAAAGGTCAAGCTAACAAAGGTAGGGTTACCGTAACTCGTGAGTTACTTTATTTTGGGAAGCCGATCACTTGTACTAGTGGTTGATGTCTCAAGTGCACAAGGACTACTTCCAATTTTCTAGGCGCAAGATGCGCATGACTCCCTAGTTGATTTCATAGTTTACGGTGCCTCATACGCGAGGGAGATAGATCACGGAAGATGACCTTGGCAACAAGGAGGCTATTTAAGAGACCGTCACTGAGTATGCATGCAAGAAAGGTTCGCAATACTATGACATCTCGACATCAAGGACCCCATTATGAATATGGTCGTGCACCGGTAATAAAGCTGAATGACCAAGAAAGATGGACGAAGTCAACAAGCCATGGCTACATGTCTACCGTAACATCCTCATTTTATACTTTAGAAAAAGTGAATTTTTATTTATTTATTTTATAATTGCATCCTGGTTCTAAATACATAATTTAGAACTCACAATTCAAATAACCATTTATATAATAGACAACCATATGCAGCTGTAATGACTCGGAGTACCTCCGATCTATTCATTCCATGACTCGGTAATCTACCGATCTATTCATGAGTAATAAGAGTCTGTGTTTTTATTTAACACATTACTCTTGCGGTTCTCTTCCCTAATCTGGGATTCGTAATGCTCGTCAAGGAATCTAACTGAATAATTGTTACTATTATTCATCGGCATCTCATCCCTTAGACTAGGTGAATTAGGACAACGCAATCAGCAGCTTGCGATACTTTGGCCAAAGATTTGAAACATACTGTTTATGTCTCGTATTCCTTAATGGCATACTGGCCAATCAATCTGAATACGCCCTTCACCCCATTCATATGTTATATAGAATGTCTTACACCGACTACATCGGTCCTTCCTTTCACAATCGAATCACTTGAGGAAGATTAACAAGGTGATAATGTTATATGGATGCCCACGAGGATTAGGGATATAGTGACATACTGGTTCAACCTTGCAGTTCAACCAGTGTGTCATGATACCCCGAATCTCCTAGGCAGCCTTATAACATGACCACGTTCTTAATCGGTCCCAGGGTAACTCGTGTGAAATCAAGTGTAAATCTTAGCGATCAATGCAAAGGGTGTCGCCATAAGTCATCTGCATTGTTGTAACTTTGAGAAGATCCTAATCTTCTCGGAGGTACAACCCTGCAGTTGACTTATGTCGTCAACCTTTAAATCCGCCTCGAAAAGATCTACTCAGTAACAAGCGTTACACACTTGAGTTCAAATTACTTTAAAGACTTTTCCCTAAGGTTAGCCTTTCCGATCCATGGATTCTTCGCCTTAAGACGACCCTCCTCTATAAAACCCATTACTTGGTAGAGATATTAAGGTCAAGTTCTTCATCAAGGAGTCATTAGAATACACCTGATTCTAAAGCAACAGAATCGGACAATACCTCATAACCTTTGCTTGAGATTGCCATCTGAACTCCATTTGATTGAATATCAGTTCTCTTAATTGAATTTATATCATACTTTTTAGTATAAAGATATAAATGATTAAGAATCCAATTTAATATTGTCCTGTTATACTTAGGACTAGGGATTAGTAATTTAATCCAGCTTGTTTAGCGTTTCTTTTAGGCTCATTTTTAACCTATCTTCTAGAAAGACAATTATTTAAATCCAATATTGCTTTCGCTAGCACAAATTAGAACTACTAAACACTCATAAGAATTCAATCTCATTTTCTTGCAAGCTTTCATTGTCAATCACAAAAGCATTCATATTATACAATGATAACAATGCCCCTTCGTTACATAAACCGAAGAAGGTCAACTATCAGAAATAGAATACAACACATAAGTTTCAAACACTTATTTCCATTCCTTTCAAAACTATACAATTACATTTTATGCAACAACATACTTGATACAATGCTCAACGGAAAAGAAACATCTTTTCACATATAGTACATCTGTAAAATCAAGCTGTAATTCATTATAAATCAAATAAACAATCTGATCAGCCTGTCAGATCTGCATTGCTTTTACCTCTTACGGTAACCATCTGCAAAAATAGTCAACATGAGTCAGTTCAATGAACTGAGCATGATAAGCACTAACTTTTAAAACAATTGCAATCCATCAATTGTTTTCATTAAACACCCTGTTTAAATGAGATCAGATATTCACATTAGTAAACATATTCAGACTATGCCCTTGTAATACAAAATGATTACAAATATGTAACTCTAACATGGTTACAAAATAGTCTTAATCACTTTCTAATATTTCATCAAATATTAAAAATCAAGGAACGAATGTACACAAACAATCATTGAATCCAAAATCACAACATTGGTCAGATCATTTCATTCATCCAATAAGGAAAATATCATAACAAATCGGGTTCCACCAATATGTTTACAACACAATCCCCATCGTTTAGATGATATCATCAAATAAGCAAAAGAAGGGAAAGAACCAAATCATTCATACTCCCTTTCACATAAGTTCATATCGATCGTCTACACAAATGAAATACATTCATCCAAAGAAGCATACAAACAAGTCAGTCAAACAACAGAAGAATCACGTCATAATAAAATCGAACACAACAAGGCTTTACGGCCCGAATTCGAAATCAAGAAACCCAAGATTGCGGTCAGCCATAGACTACATTGCCTTAGGCAATTGGATGTTTCCCAAGATCATGCCAAGACAATCACTCAAAATCTCCGAACATGCCGGGCCTCAATCAGACAGAGTGAATGGAAAAGAATATAGCAAATCTATTCTTACCTTGGCGCATGCAAGGCTAAGGTAATGATATTCGCGGTTCACTTCAAAGCAGAGCTAGAACACGAGATAAAGATTCATGCTCAAGGATCTCAAACAAAGTGACAAAGGGCGGTGTCCAAATGTCAAGTTCGTAAAGAAAACAAGTACAAGTTACCTTTCCAGAATTCTAATGATTCAAACAGAGGTAACAATTCAAACAATTGCATATGAATTCATACTGTATTCATCAATGAAGCATTATGAAAATCAGCAAACAAATTAATCTCTCGATTTCAAACCAAGAACCCAATCGAACCCTTGTCAATGCGACACAATGGTATTCTTACGAATATCGAGATCAAAATACAAATTATTTCCTTAAGTCGCTGAAACAACGATTTCCCAAAATTCATCTATATTCAACCATGAACAGTGACTTAAACATGTAAATCATTCAATCGACTCCACTGAGTCATTCTAATAAAAAAAAAAGAATACAATTCTCGTATTTATA
Organism: Taxus wallichiana var. yunnanensis; assembly: GCA_018340775.1. NCBI lineage: Eukaryota > Viridiplantae > Streptophyta > Pinopsida > Cupressales > Taxaceae > Taxus > Taxus wallichiana. Next base: position 85,560,446 of record CM031242.1, on the reverse strand, counting down.
TTGCATACCGATATGGGTTTAATAACCATGACCTAGCTCATAAGGCCGATATACAAGATGTCAACTCTCTCACGTAAATCCATCAAGGCCAAAATAAACATCACGAGTTCAATATCAAAGCTTGTACGTAAGCCAAAGAAGTAAGACATCTTCCGCAGGTCAAACAACAGGATAATCCAACAGCCCTAATGAAACAAAGCTTACACTTTGTCCATCTATCATAAGTTCAACTCGAGTCCTAACAACAAGAACTAAATAATGCCAGATGATAAATCATCGGTGCCAACAATGGCAACATTAAGATCAGGCAAAAACAAACCGGAATACCGAATTTCCAAAACAAGAAGTCCAACGGTACCCTTACCATCATTTTCACACAAGATGGCACAGGAAAGAAACGTGGAATCTCATCCAAAGAGTATAAACCACAAGTTCTTGCAACACGAATGTAAAATAACAGAGGTCGTGTATACTCGCTACTCTTCGAGTACAAAATCAAATTACCAAAGATCCCAATAGATATTCAAACGAAGTTCAACAATGGTTCACAATACGATTCATTTAAAGGACTCCACATAGTCGACCTAATACATATATCCATACTGTACATTGTCAACGGTTTAGATCCCGTTACACAAATAACATGGAAAAACAAATACTAATGAGTTGAAAGGAAAAACTCAGTAACACTAGTTACCCGATTCCAAACCATTTTAATGCATGTAACGAACCCAAATAGTATCATTAGTCATCGTCACTAAAAACCACAACAGGGTTTTCAAAGGTTCAACAAACTGATCAAACAAACAGTCCCATTAATATTTAATCCGACTGTTTCCAAAACAAGAATCGACGACCAAAAATCGACAACATAACAATCAATGGCCTATACCCATCACAGGATCGATTCATGGGCTCACGCCGAACAGGCCGAGAAATCATACATATCACAAGTTTCGCATAATCAAACCGAAATGCAAACACAAGGAAACAATGACACAGTTCGAATTTAATAAACACCCAACAAGGATAATGAAGATTCGAACTTAAGAGATTCAAGATCAAAATCAAACAAGATCTCCATAGAAAATCCTCTATTTTCTCAAAACATTTGAACAGAGTTGTTCTAATGAAATCACTTGAAAGACAGCAAGATATTTAAAGGTTAGGGCCTAACATGCCTGGATTTTTGATCAAATTTCCGAAGCAGACCACAGGAAGAGCTCAAACTTCCTTTTCTTTTTCCAAGATAAAGCGACCAACAAAATTTCGCTATCTCCATCACATATATATCCTCCATGACAGAGAAAAGAGCTAGAGCAGTTCATACTTGCCATGCAACTCAAAGAGGACTGGTGCGAAGAACCAGTAAACAAGCAGAGAGAAAACCGAAAATCGCGACAAACCAAACAAACCCTCAAACTTCCCGTTTGCATGCCTTCTCACGAGTTCCGGGCTCATTTACCGAGAATATTGAATGCCATTAAACCAACTTTCCCGCTTAAACTCAACTTCCACCGACCGCCGTAATTGGCATGCGATACCCAATGAAAATTCAAGTCCATTTCCAAACTTAGCGAATTGCCACGTCTGCACAGGTTAGCCGTTGCCTAAACCTTCGCCATGACCTGTCCCTCATCCTTATCCACGCATTAAATGTCATAGAGAACGCCACCCATGGTTCGCACCCCCTTCCATAGGCCCCTTTCCATTCTCCTCATTAGTTAGGTTAGTATCTTAGGTTAGAATTTAGGATAACACATATTCTAACCATATTACATGTAGTTACTAACTTAGGACATTAACACATAGCCTAGGTCTAGGTTAGATTAACACTAATCTAACCCCTAGGTTAGGTTTTAGTTTTAGGTTACTAACCATTAATAATTCCAGTTAGGTATAACATTTTATATGCCAAGAAAAGACCTAAAATCATGCATCTCCGAACAGATTCACTCCTATACAACATTGTAGGCTACAGAATATACATGACAGAATTATTACTTGGTCCACATCCGAGACCTTCCAGATATACTTCGATATCGGGAACCAATTCATTTCCCAAGATCAGCCCGAGTCATACCCGACCAGCCTTAATCAATGCTTCCATACCTTGCAACTGTTCAAGGTCTGTGATCTAATTCATCACAAACAAATTTAAAGCATTACTTGGATCAATTCCACTGATCCAAGACTAGATATTATAGATGAATATCTCTATAATTCATTCCGTGATCAGATTAATATTCAGACACAAAATGAAATAAATAAAAGAGTCTAATCATATTCTGACTCAGTCAAGATCTGCAATCTGCAAGGAAATTACAATACATATCAAGCATGATTTCTAAATCGAGGAACACATCCTTATACAAGAAATCACATATCAACACTTGTATGTCCAGGAGAAAGTAACAACAGTTCAGGGTGTTACATGCTTCCCTCCTAAAAAGATTCATCGTCCCGATGAATTACATATTAAATTAACCTTCAGGTCAATCAATTTATTAGTTCACAAACACTGTGACTACTTCCATATTAAATAGTTCCAGAAATCAATGTCACAACACATTTATTCAACCTGAATAAAGTCTGCCTTAATCTGGCTTTCATAAATACTTAAAAACAATCAGTTCATAAAAGTATATTTTTGTCAACAGTTTTCATTCTGTTGCAAAAAGAGAAGGAAAAGCAATTTTCATCTCTTCCAGTTTTCCCAAGTTGCACTTTCTTCGCTAAACTGGTCCCACTGGACCTTACATTGCTGTATATCACGATTTCTCAAATGCAATTGGCGAGTTTCCAGCACTCGTGTGGGTTTAACCACGATTATTCCTGGGTCTTGGACCTGCAAGGAATTCCAATTTAAAACATGTGACAGATCTGAAATGTATTTCTTAAGCAAAGAAATATGGAAAACATCATGCATGCGAGATAAAGCAGGTGGCAATGCTAAACGATAAGCTACAGGGTTGATTATTTCGACAATTTCGAAAGGTCCCACAAATCGAGGTGACAACTTGGCAGCCTTGCCAAAAGTTATAGAGCTCTTTCTGGGTTTAACACGCAGGAAAACCTTATCACCCAGCTCAAACCTTCATCAACCCGCTTAAGGTCAAAGATAGCTCTTCCGTCTATCCGCCGCTTCCTTTAATCGCTCACGAATCAGCTTAACTTGTTGTTCCATTTCTGTGAGAATCTCTGGTCCAATTACCACTCTATCCTCAACACTGTCCCAACTTACAGGGGTTCTGCACTTTCTTCCATAAAGTGCTTCAAATGGTGCCATCTTAAGAGATGAGTGATAAGTGTTGTTGTATGCGAACTCAACTAATGGAAGATACTCTTCCCATTTATACTGTTGATCCATGCAATACATTCGCAACATGTCCTCCAACACTTGATTTACCCTCTCAGTTTTCCCATCCGTTTCTGGATGATATGCAGAACTGAAGTTTAGTTTTGTTCCTAGGGCTGCGTTAAGCATTTGCCAAAACCTTGACGTCATTCTAGGATCCCTGTCAGATATAATCAGTTCTGGTACACCATGCAATCTGAAAATTTCATGTACAAACCTCTTGGCAAAGACCTTTGGTGAATCATCCTTTAGATTTCAAGCGATGAAATGAGCTACCTTAGTCGGGCTTTATCTACAACTACCAGTGATAACATCATGCTTATTCCTAGACATAGGTAGTCCTTGTACAAAATCCATGGTTATTACTTGCCATTTGTATTGCGGTATGCTATGAGGATATAATGCCACCAAAGCAGGTGCATATGTTCTCGCCTTCACCCGCCGACATTCCAGACAATGAGTCACAAAATTAATCACATCCTTTTTCATACCTTTCCAGAAGTATTGTTGTTTCAAATCAGCTAGCATTTTTGTGATACCTGGGTGTCCAGAGAAAGGTGAATTATGAAATTCAACTAACAACTTCTTTCTTAAATCATTCAGCACAGGTACATATACCCTATTTTCATAACGCAAGATTCCTTCATTATCAAAATGAAAACCTTCATACCTTTTATCTTTAGGTTCTGCAGCAAGCGCTGCTTTTACTTGCTGAAAATATGCATCTGATTCTGAGGCACTTTTTACCTCATCTTTAAACTGAGTTCTTAATGTTATAAGAGCAGAAATGTGCCTCCTACGACTTAGAGCATCAGCTACTCTATTCTCCTTCCCTTTGATATAGCTAATATCAAAGTCATATTGTGATAAAAATTCTAACCACCTTCTCTGTCTGGCATTCAGATTGGGCTGAGTAAAAATATATTTCAGTCCCAAGTGATCAGTTTTCAACTCAAAAGGTTTTCCAAGTAAATAGTGTCTCCAGACTTGAAGTGCATGAACAATGGCAGCAAGTTCCAAATCATGAGGGGCATAATTCAGCTCATGTAACTTAAGTTTTCTACTTTCATAAGCAATGACTTGATCATTTTGTAACAAAACACCTCCAAGGCCTTCCCCAGAAGCATCCGTTACAACAGTAAAATTCCCATTAGGGTCGGGTACAGCTAATATAGGTGCAGAAGTCAACTGGTCTTTCAGACTTTTGAAAGCCGCTTCGCACTTGTCATTCCACATGAATTTCTTATCCTTCTTTTGCAATGAAGTTATTGGTGCAGCTACCTTAGAAAAATCCTTTACAAATTTTCTATAGTAACCAGCAAGACCCATGAAGCTTCTTACTTCGTGCACATTCTTTGGTGCAGGCCACTCAGTTATTGCCACTATTTTTGAAGGATCTACAGCGATTCCTTCTTTACTTATGACATGACCCAAATAGTGAACTTCTGAATCAAAGAAAGAACATTTGGATAACTTACCATACAACTTTCTCTTTCTCAAAATTCCCAAAACTATCTTCAGATGCTCATTGTGCTCCTCAACACTTTTAGAATAAATGAGAATATCGTCCAAGAATACAAGTACAAACTTGTCCAGGTATTCTTGAAAAATATTGTTCATTAAATTCATAAAGGCTGCGAGTGCATTAGTTAACCCAAAGGGTAGAACTGTGAATTCATAATGTCCGTACCTTGTTCGGAAAGCTGTTTTATGAATATCTTCCTCTTTAATTCTTAGTTGATGATAACCAGATCGAAGGTCTATCTTAGAATAAACCGCTGCTCCACGCATTTGATCAAACAGATCATCTATCCTTGGAAGTGGATATCGGTTCTTGATTGTTGCTTTGTTCAACATCCGATAATCAATACACAGCCTTAGTGTTCCATCCTTCTTTTTCACAAATATTACAGGTGCTCCCCAAGGTGAAACACTTGGTCTAATCAAACCTTTTGACAAAATTTCATGTAACTGTGCCTTAAGCTCGACTAACTCAGTAGTAGTCATCCTATAAGGTGCTTTGGAAATAGGTTCAGTTCCTGGTTTGATTTCAATGGTGAAGTCAAATTCTCTCTTGGGTGGTAACCCTGGTAATTCTTCAGGAAAAACATCCCTGAAACTTTGTAACAGTGGAATTTGCTTCATGTAATCACCATCTTCTTCTGAAGATTCAGATATCTTTACTGCATAAAGAGTACATCCTTTATTCTTAGCCTTTTTAAGTCGTATATTTGATGAGCTTTTCTAACTGAAATTTCTCTTTCACACCTTGAATCTCTCGCTGATTCCAAATTTGATCATCTAAACATTTTATGTTCTTTTCATAGCAATCTACCTTTGCTTTATGGTCAGCTAACCAATTGACACCAATAATAATGTCATATGATCCTAAAGGTGTAACATAGAGATCAACTTCCATGGAGAAATTAGGTAAATCAAGGACTGCTCCAAAGAGACACATACTCACCGTATGAATGTAATTATTACCATACTCTGCATACCCAAGATTTATCCATTTTCCCAGCTTTTCTTTTAAGTTTAGAAGCAAGTTTATTAGAAATAAAACATTCAAAGAGCTCTCCGTATCAAAAAGAATAGTGACAGTATGCCGAATAACTTACCGGAACTTCTATAGGTGTTACTTGCTTTTCACTTGTTTGTCTTGCGCATCTTTGCAGCATGCAAAGATGTATCTTATGTCATTGATTACGATCATCCTTCTTCAAAGGACATTGATTCGCATAGTGGTCCTTGCCACAATTGTAGCAGCCTCCTACAGGTCCCTTCTTAGGCTCAGCATTTCCTCCAGCCTTGTAATTGTCACGCTGTCCTCCATAGGGCTTCTGCCCATTGTTATAATTTTTAACAAAATTATCCCTTACATTTCCAGCAGGCTTATTTACTGCTGCTTTCTTGTTGTTTTCTCCTGGAAACTTACTCTTGTTTCCAAACTTTTTCCACGGTCCTTTTCTGGGTGCAAGAGAGGTTGAAGAAGGGTTTGCAGTCTTCTTCCGCACTTCCTCCTTATGAGCAGAAATAGCCTTTAATTTCTGTTCTTGCCTTATGGCCTTTTCAACAACTCCTTCCATAGTGGTTGGACTGTGAACATCGACCTCTCCCCCTATCACTGGATTCAATCCCATGATGAATTTCCGTATCCTGAACTTTTCGTTAGTTTGATACTGCGGTACATACTTGAGGAGTTTTGTAAACCGCTCCCAGTATTCAGTTACCATTAGCTTCCCTTGAGCTAAGTTCTGAAATTCTGTCATTTTCTGATCATAGAAAAGTTGTGGCAGCCAACGTTGCCTAAAATAGCCTTTAAATTGATCCCAAGTAATATTGGTCTCATCAATGTTTAGCTCAGCTTTTCGGCTATCCCACCACGAAGATGCTTCGTGAGAAAGCTGATAGGCTCCCCAAATAGCCTTGGTTTCTCTCTGAGAAGTTCCTTATTGCAAAGTACTTCTCCATTTCACTGAGCCAGTTCTCAGCTCCATCTCCTAATGTGGTGCCATCATACTTAGGTGGACTTATCCTTTTTATATCATTAGTGAGTTCTGCTGCTAATCTGGCCTTTTTGTTTTCTAGTTGACAGTGCATTCACAAAGATTAACATCAACACCCGTTTCGGGGTTGTCCTCAGGAGGTTGCTGATTATTATTATCAGCTTCTTCATCCTCCTCATTTCCCATCACCTGCTGTTCAAGTACAGCTAAGCGATCTCTTGTGTCCAACAGGGCAGCAAGGATCTCATCAAGTTTCTGGGTTGTTGCCGCTCCTCCTTCAGGTGGAGCATTACTCGCAATGTTCCCTCTTATTCTAACCATTTTCTGTTACAAGAAAATTGAGGTTTTTATCAGATTATGGACTCAATAGGTCCAAGAGCTGCAAACCTTCAGCTCTGATACCAAGATGTAACATCCTCATTTTATACTTTAGAACAAGTGAATTTTTTTTTTTTTTTTGATAATTGCATCCTGGTTCTAAATACATAATTTAGAACTCACAATTCAAATAACCATTTATATAACAGACAACCATATGCAGCTGTAATGACTCAGAGTACCTCCGATCTATTCATTCCATGACTCGGTAATCTACCGATCTATTCATGAGTAATAAGAGTCGTGTTTTTATTTAACACATTACTCTTGCGGTTCTCTTCCCTAACTGGGATTCGTAATGCTCTGTCAAGGAATCTAACTCGAATAATTGTTACTATTATTCATCGGCATCTCATCCCTTAGACTAGGTGAATTAGACAACGCAATCAAAGCAACTTGCGATACTTTGGCCAAAGATTTGAAACATATGCTTATGTCTTGTATTCCTTAACGGCATACTCGCCAACTGAATACGCCCTTCACCCCATTCATATGTTATATAGAATGTCTTACACTGACTACTGTCAGTCCTTCCTTTCACAACTGAATCACTCGGAGGCAGATTAACAAGGTGATAATGTTATATGGATGCCCACGAGGATTAGGGATATAGTGACATACTGGTTCAACCTTGCAGTTCAACCAGTGTGTCATGATACCCCGAATCTCCTAGGCAGCCTTATAACATGACCACGTTCTTAATCGGTCCCAGGGTAACTCGTGCGAAATCAAGTGTAAATCTTAGCGATCAATGCAAAGGGTGTCGCCATAAGTCATCTGCATTGTTGTAACTTCGAGAAGATCCTAATCTTCTCGGAGGTACAACCCTGCAGTTGACTTATGTCGTCAACCTTTAAATCCGCCTCGAAAAGATCTACTCAACAACAAGCGTTACGCACTTGAGTTTAAATTACTTTAAAGACTTTTCCCTAAGGTTAGCCTTTCCGATCCCTGGATTCTTCGCCTTAAGACGACCCTCCTCTATAAAACCCATTACTTGGTAGAGATATTAAGGTCAAGTTCTTCATCAAGGAGTCATTAGAATACACCTGATTCTAAAGCAACAGAATCGGACAATACCTCATAACCTTTGCTTGAGATTGCCATCTGAACTCCATTTGATTGAATATCAGTTCTCTTAATTGAATTTATATCATACTTTTTAGTATAAAGATATAAATGATTAAGAATCCAATTTAATATTGTCCTGTTATACTTAGGACTAGGGATTAGTAATTTAATCCAGCTTGTTTAGCGTTCTCTTTAGGCTCATTTTTAACCTATCTTCTAGAAAGACAATTATTTAAATCCAATATTGCTTTCGCTAGCACAAATTAGAACTACTAAACACTCATAAGAATTCAATCTCATTTTCTTGCAAGCTTTCATTGTCAATCACAAAAGCATTCATATTATACAATGATAACAATGCCCCTTCGTTACATAAACCGAAGAAGGTCAACTATCAGAAATAGAATACAACACATAAGTTTCAAACACTTATTTCCATTCCTTTCAAAACTATACAATTACATTTTATGCAACAACATACTTGATACAATGCTCAACGGAAAAGAAACATCTTTTCACATATAGTACATCTATAAAATCAAGCTGTAATTCATTATAAATCAAATAAACAATCTGATCAGCCTGTCAGATCTGCATTGCTTTTACCTCTTACGGCAACCATCTGCAAAAATAGTCAACATGAGTCAGTTCAATGAACTGAGCATGATAAGCACTAACTTTTAAAACAATTGCAATCCATCAATTGTTTTCATTAAACACCCTGTTTAAATGAGATCAGATATTCACATTAGTAAACATATTCAGACTATGCCCTTGTAATACAAAATGATTACAAATATGTAACTCTAACATGGTTACAAAATAGTCTTAATCACTTTCTAATATTTCATCAAATATTAAAAATCAAGGAACGAATGTACACAAACAATCATTGAATCCAAAATCACAACATTGGTCAGATCGTTTCATTCATCCTATAAGGAAAATATCATAACAAATCGGGTTCCACCAATATGTTTACAACACAATTCCCACTGTTAGACAGATATCATCAAATAAGCAAAAGAAGGGAAAGAACCAAATCATTCATACTCCCTTTCACATAAGTTCGTTACTGTACTGTCTACACAAATGAAATACATTCATCCAGTAAGCATACAAACAAGTCAGTCAAACAACAGGAAGAATCACTGTCATAATAAAAATCGAACACAACAAGGCTTTACGGCCCGAATTCGAAATCAAGAAACCCAGTATTGCGGTCAGCCATAGACTACATTGCCTTAGGCAATTGGATGTTTCCCAAGATCATGCCAAGACAATCACTCAAAATCTCCGAACATGCTCAGTCTCAATCAGACAGGAGTGAATGGAAAAGAATATAGCAAATCTATTCTTACCTTGGCGCATGCAAGGCTAAGGTATGATATTCGCGGTTCACTTCAGCAGAGCTAGAACACGAGATAAAGATTCATGCTCAAGGATCTCAAATAGTGACAAAGGCAGTGTCCAAATGTCAAGTTCAGAAAGAAACAGAAGTACAAGTTACCTTTCCAGAATTCTAATGATTCAAACAGAGGTAACAATTCAAACAATTGCATATGAATTCATACTGTATTCATCAACGAAGCATTATGAAAATCAGGCAAACAAATTAATCTCTGATTTCAAACCAAGAACCCAACTGAACCCTTGTCAATGCGACACAATGGTATTCTTACGAATATCAGAGATCAAAATACAAATTATTTCCTTAAGTCGCTGAAACAACGATTTCCCAAAATTCATCTATATTCAACCATGAACAGTGACTTAAACATGTAAATCATTCAATCGACTCCACTGAGTCATTCTAATAAAAAAAAGAATACAATTCTGTATTTATATTGCATACTGATACGGGTTTAATAACCATGACCTAGCTCATAAGGCCGATATACAAGATGTCAAACTGTTCACAGAAATCCATCAAGGCCAAAATAAACATCACGAGTTCAATATCAGGCTTGTACAGAAGCCAAAGAAGCAAGACATCTTCCGCAGGGTCAAACAACAGGATAACCCAACAGTCCTAATTGAAACAGTTACACTGTCCATCTATCATAAGTTCAACTGAGTCCTAACAACAGTAACCAAATAATGCCAGATGATAAATCATCGGTGCCAACAATGGCAACATTAAGATCAGGCAAAAACAAACCGGAATACCGAATTTCCAAAACAAGAAGTCCAACGGTACCCTTACCATCATTTTCACACAAGATGGCACAGGAAAGAAACGTGGAATCTCATCCAAAGAGTATAAACCACAAGTTCTTGCAACACGAATGTAAAATAACAGAGGTCGTGCTACTCGTTACTCTTCGAGTACAAAATCAAATTACCAGTATCCCAATAGATATTCAAACGAAGTTCAACAATGGTTCACAATACGATTCATTTAAAGGACTCCACATAGTCGACCGAATACATATATCCATACTGTACACTGTCAACGGTTTAGATCCCGTTACACAAATAACATGGAAAAACAACTACTAATGAGTCGAAAGGAAAAACTGTAACACTAGTTACCTGATTCCAAACCATTTTAACAGACAGAACGAACCCAAATAGTATCATTAGTCACTGTCACTAAAAACCACAACAGGGTTTTCAAAGGTTCAACAAACTGATCAAACAAACAGTCCCATTAATATTTAATCCGACTGTTTCCAAAACAAGAATCGACGACCAAAAATCGACAACATAACAATCAATGGCCTATACCCATCACAGGATCGATTCATGGGCTCACGCCGAACAGGCCGAGCAATCATACATATCACAAGTTTCGCATAATCAAACCGAAATGCAAACACAAGGAAAAACAAATGACACGCTTCGAATTTAATAAACACCCAACAAGGATAATGAAGATTCGAACTTAAGAGATTCAGTACCAAAAATCAAACAAGATCTCCATAGAAAATCCTCTATTTTCTCAAAACATTTGAACAGAGTTGTTCTAATGAAATCACTTGAAAGACAGCAAGATATTTAAAGGTTAGGGCCTAACATGCCTGGATTTTTGATCAAATTTCCGAAGCAGACCACAGGAAGAGCTCAAACTTCCTTTTCTTTTTCCAAGATAAAGCGACCAACAAAATTTCGCTATCTCCATCACATATATATCCTCCATGACAGAGAAAAGAGCTAGAGCAGTTCATACTTGCCATGCAACTCAAAGAGGACTGGTGCGAAGAACCAGTAAACAAGCAGAGAGAAAACCGAAAATCGCGACAAACCAAACAAACCCTCAAACTTCCCGTTTGCATGCCTTCTCGCGAGTTCTGGGCTCGTTTACCGAGAATATTGAATGCCATTAAACCAACTTTCCCACTTAAACTCAACTTCCACCGACCGCCAGAATTGGCGACAGTCCAATGAAAATTCAAGTCCATTTCCAAACTTAGCGAATTGCCACGTCTGCACAGGTTAGCCGTCGCTTAAACCTCCGCCATGACCTGTCCCTCATCCTTATCCACGCATTAAATGTCATAGAGAACGCCGCCCATGGTTCGCACCCCCTTCCATAGGCCCCTTTCCATTCTCCTCATTAGTTAGGTTAGTATCTTAGGTTAGAATTTAGGATAACACATATTCTAACCATATTACATGTAGTTACTAACTTAGGACATTAACACATAGCCTAGGTCTAGGTTAGATTAACACTAATCTAACCCCTAGGTTAGGTTTTAGTTTTAGGTTACTAACCATTAATAATTCCAGTTAGGTATAACATTTTATATGCCAAGAAAAGACCTAAAATCATGCATCTCCGAACAGGATTCACTCCTATACAGCCGTTAGGCTACAGGAATATACATGACAGAATTATTACTTGGTCCACGTCCGAGACCTTCCAGATATACTTCGATATCGGGAACCAATTCATTTCCCAAGATCAGCCTGAGTCATACTCCTGACCAGCTTAATCAATGCTTCCATACCTTGCAACCTGTTCAAGGTCTGTGATCTAATTCATCACAAACAAATTTAAAGCATTACTTGGATCAATTCCACTGATCCAAGACTAGATATTATAGATGAATATCTCTATAATTCATTCCGTGATCAGATTAATATTCAGACACAAAATGAAATAAATAAAAGAGTCTAATCATATTCTCGACTCGTTAAGACAAAATGAAATAAATACATATCAAGATGATTTCTAAATCATGAACACATCCTTATACAAGAAATCTCATATATCAACACTTGTATGTCAGGGAGAAAGTAACATTCAGGTGTTACATCTACAAGAAATTACAGAGGGGACTATTTACAACTTGCATGTACATTGCAAAGGAGATAGTTAAATGCTCAAAAGAAGGGGACAGGATCCTCTTTGGAAATGTCCTACTCACCATAGTGTTTGTAATAATTGGAGTGTCGGATGCACCAAACAAGTTTATGTGGGAGTACCGAGTGAAGACCCTTCACCTGCGAAGAGGTTTGAAAAATATTCATGTGATTTAATGACGGCTCCCCATAAAGTGCATCTAGAAAAGTGGCATACGCGCTTGAGAAATGCATTTCGAGAAAAATGGAGGATTCTGAATAACTCCGGCAGCTACATAGGGAGAAGAAATGAGTTTGCGATGTACTAACACTACTACTTGGGTAGGTTTGAGCTTATTAACGAATCATGGAGCCCTTGGTGCAAGCTCCCTTTCGCGTTCACTGCCCAATATTTTAAAGCAGTGGTGAACTGATTTAAAGAATCAAAGAAGATAAGGATGGAGCTAGGAATGTTGGACCAGGAGGACAAGAATATGAGGAAGAAACTGAACTACCCTAGAGGTAAGTGTGCATACATGGAGAAGTACATGTTGCACGAAATCCATATGACTAAGCTAATAACACTTCCCATCACTGGAGGATCTACGACGTGCGTATACATGCGCATAAGGCCAAATTTTGAGAATGGTGTATACTTGATGGATGAGATCTCAATACCGAGGACCCCTTAAGAAAGAAGAAGCTAACATCTAAGAAGAGAGGCAGAGGAGAGGAAGGAGCACCAAGTGTGCCAACTGCTCAGACCGTGAGCATGCCTTCTACAAGTGCCAAGCCAAGCACCTATGTTCAGAGAAAGAAGTCTCTAGTAAAGGAGAAGATGCTAGAAGTAGAGGTGCATGAACAACCCACCACCATGGAGGAGTCACAAGAGGAAGAAGAGAAGGTAGAATGTCTCGACCGAGAAGACACCTCTTACGAAGAAGTAGAGGGTGGATGAAGAAGCTAACTCGGATGTGACCGATGACTTAGAGAGATATTTGGGAGAAGGAAAGAATGAAAGTGAAGGAGGTGGCAACAAGGAGGAAGAGCTAAAGAAAGATGAGGAACCTTTGGAACCTCATGTATTTAGTGTTTATGAATCGGAGGAAGAGAGTGGGGATGAAAAGAAAGAGTTTGTATTCATGCGATGAAAAGGCACACAAGGTGATGAAGCCAATGGAGATATAAATATGGATGAGAAGGATGCCATGGAGAAGCGGGGAGAAATAAGTTTTACCAAGGAGAAGATAACCAAAATAGAAGAGAGATAAGTGAAGAAGATTCTTGAGGCCCTTGTAGACCAGAGCTAGAGAATATCGTAGACATAGTATTTAAGTAAGAGGAGGAAAGCATTGAAAAGGGAAATGATAGCCTAGGAGGCCCCACTTTGACAGTTAGCTTCCCCAAAGGTGCACGCTTGGGTAGAAGAAATCTAAATGTAGAACATAGGAAGATAATGGGCTATGTGGACGATTCAAGGAAAGTGCTACGTGTACGGTTCTAGAGCATGATACCCAGTGGAACTTATAGCCATGTGATCGTTCGAGAAGGAGGGCACATATCCCAGGACCAAGAAGATGCTTTCTTGGGCATTTGAGTCCCACGTTTATGAGCCAGACTTTGAGGTCTACCAAAAGTGCTTATCATGTTGTCAGAGTCTACGGGAGACAACCCCTTTGTAAATGCTTAGGAGCTCTCGGACGAGCAAGTGTGAGGCGAGACTATTCACATGGAATGATAGTATAAGGGCCCTAGAGGGAAAGTTGGCCAAGAAGGAAGAAGAGTTGGCTAAGGTGGCTAGCAAATTAAAGCAAGAGGAATTAATCAGTGTGTAGTTGAAGCATGAGCTCAAGGAGGAAAAGGAAAATGTACATGAGGTCTATAAGAAAGTAGAACCAATAAAAAGTTCCATCATATTAAAGCACCTAGATCTAACGCCAATCCCCCAGAGGTATGCATCAACGCTATAATTCCTAGAAGAATTAACATGCATCCTCACTATGGAGAGATGAACCTTGGCATTGGAATCTAGGGAGGAAGTGGTCGCGCACTGAAGGAGGAGGACCTGGTAGCACTTGTTTCCAAGTAAAGCCAAGTACTCACAGAGATCAAGGTTGCCGCCCTCTGTAGAAGCTGCATATGACACATGCGTGGATCAAGATAAGGTGGTAAGCTCCTTGGTTACCACACTTGAAGTAGAGTGAAGGAGTTACGGGGAAAAGAACAAGGGGAACAGGGCGAGAGGGACAATGTTTTGGCCAAGGTATAAAAGAAATCAGAGGTGATTAAGGCTTTAAGAAGCTCAATTAAGGCCTGGCTGAAGGAACTATACCCCGATATTACCAGAAGAATAGACAAGCTCATGGACCTGGGTAAGGAAATGGAACAAATTGTGGACATTTTGGGTGCCCAGGGAGTTGTCCTAAGCTTTGATGAAGTGAGCACCCTGGTGGATGACCTATGCAAGAAGGTGAAGGGAAAGGTCGAAGTATGGAACAAGCTGGAGGCAGATCTATGATGGGAATTCCCTAGCCTTTTGAATTAATGTTCCCCCATTCTTCATTCTTTCCCCTATTCTTTCATTCCTTATTCATTTTATAAGATATGTCTACATCTTGGTTCCATTGAACCAACTTACACCTTGGTCAAGTAAAATGTTTCCGAGGACAGAGAAGGCGGCATAGTGTGGGGTGATGTTGGGCCCCTGGAAAATTGGCTAAGTATGAAGGCACGTGGGCGCATGGGATCCCAGTTATAAAAGGGCATGCAAGGTAAAAGCACACAGGAGGAAGAGTTAAGAAGGCACATGGTTCGCACGGCATGTGAAAGGAGGTTTGGGACTTATCCGATTTAAGCATCCAAGGTAGAACACGTGAAAAGTGTGATCGGTTACACGTAGATAAGATGCCAGCCTAGCAACAGGTGGCCCAAGAAAGAGCATGCCAGTGATGGGATCTTCTAGAAGATCATCATGAGATGGAGTGGAGAGCTTAGGCTTGAAGGAACATGCTCACTTGGAGGACCACATTTGACACTTTGAGATGGATCTAAGGGTACATCAAGGTGAGTTGGCACCACGGGAAGATGATAAATACAAGTTCCTACTATGGGAAAAAATAAGAAGAAGATGGAGATAACATATGGATGGGGATATAGAGATAGAGGAAGAAATGTACATAGAGGGAGAAAGAACATGGGTGAAGCTATACAGATTGTGTGAGTGGAACTTTGATGCAGGAAGGAATGTACTAGGATTAGTATTGTAATTTCTTTTTCTTTTGGCATAGTTATACAAGCCTAGTGATGTTTATGATTGCGGTCTTCCCTTTATGGATATTTGTAATGAAACAATGAATACAATGATGTTACCTTTTGGAAATAGACATGGATATCAATAGCTTAATGTATATTTCATTCATAGGAGTTCTCTTTCCTTACATGATATGAATGAATGATTGTATCTTTCTTTCTGTTATAATATATGTTATGGATTCTGTTAAAACATCCGGTCTGAAGAAGCTACAAGGATCTAGAGGTCATTTTGAGCCCTATGATTCTTGTATGTCTAAAATTATTTCCTGAATACTCTTACACTCATCATAAATAAATGCTTCCCACTAAAACTCACATAAAAGAGAGACTCAACACCCGTGCATGCCTCGGGTGAGAACTCAGATTCTGCTAGGTGATAGGCCAATGTGCATGGGATTCCTTCCTTTTATAGTGGGAGTAAAATTGAATACAAGTCTCATAAACTTCGGATACCTGATTTGCAAGTAGTTGTGAATCACCTACTACCCTAATATTAAGAACACCCATTCTTCGGCTACAATGAGACCAAGTGGAAGGGATTCATATTCAGCCCCATTATTTATGCACTCAAAGTTTAATTTGAAGGAAAAGGTAGAATCCTTCCCTCATGAGAGGTAAGAATCACACCGCTTGATGCCAAAATGGCACTTGGCTCCATTGAAATTGAGAGTCCAACAATTACTTGGAAAAATGGACATTGAGCGATCCTTTGAATATTTCTCCTTTACTTTAGTTATGTCAACCATACAAACATCATTTCCTAGTAGATATTCGAGTCCTAGGGTATGTACCATGCCCATAGAATCAAAAGGATGGAGAATGTGTAAATCATTTTCCAATATCTCAAAAATATTTGTCGTAGTTCTTAACGATCTGTGTCTCTACTATGACGGTTTCATCTCGACTTCCAGAATGCCTTCAATCAAACCCCGACTCCTAATTCCATTGTAGAAACCATATTTTCCTTTGGTACTAAGATTTTAGGTTTATTCAAATGATTCATAGGAAGTTCAAACTCAAAGTGGACCCTGGACTCTTTTTCAAATTAGCTATGTGAATGTCCAAGGGTTTTGGATCTCCCTATGCCACAAAGACCTTCCCTAAATGTAAGAGCCTAAATTCCTGAAAAGAGTTGAGGGAATCACTTTCATGTGATGAATCCAAGGACAAAAAGGATCATATTATAACTGGTTTCCTAATCTATAATATAAAAATTGGTTAGTAATTTCTTAGGTCCAAGGGTCCCCAAAAACACTATAGTTCGATTGACGTTGTTTTGAGGTTGTTGTAGCCCCTTAGTGTACTTCGTGTCAAAGAAGAATTGGTCTCTTTGTACCCTAGTTTTTGATGGAAAAGGAACAGGACTATGTTGACTACTGTTCCATCATCAATCATTTCATGCGTTTTGTATTTATTGTAAATCTAGACTTGTAAAAACAATGCCAGATCGCCCATGAACTATGGTAGATTCTGTGGGCATCTTGCTAATGTCGAATATTAATCAAACATATCTCATGATGCCCTAGAGGATAGACATAAAATTCCACATGGTTTATTCAAGAATATAGAGGAGGGGCAACATTAGTCAAATGACCAAGACCCAATGCTTCTAGTAGAGTGGTCCTATGAGCGGGGAGTTCTTGAGTAAATCCAAGAAAGAAATGTGTGAGAAAATATTAGTTAAGTTGTTAATCAAATCGTAAGCTATTATTGGCTTGCTTAGGGTATCATGAATGTCATATGATGTGGTTGTGTAGATCAGCATAGGATGCAAAGAATAATCCCTAGTTCTAGTGGTAGCATTAATTTTTGGTTCAATGTCCAACTCTACCAACTCCACAATTTTTCGTTTGTTGGAAACCATCTAAAGGAGGTGCTACTTGTGGGTTTGATGAAGTCAAGGCTTCATGATCATGGGTCCCTATTACAATACCTTTATTCAAACCATTGGGTTCTAATCTACTATCCTTTAAATGTATGGGGAGAGGATCATTTAAGATTCCCAGTAGTGTGTTCTATGGAGATACCGGTCCCACGTAGGTGTTTCTAGTGGGAGCTATTGGGTTTTCCAAAAAAATGTAAATAAATAATTATGTTTGATCCTTAGGAAAATGCTGTAAAAACTTGTTACAATAGAGACATGTTATTGTATCATTCCCACCAACCCTATGGAAATCACAATATAAATCAGGATTGTAATCTCGAGGCCTTTGGTTTACACCTTGTTGTGGCCTAAAATTATGGTAATTATTTAGTTGTTGATTGTTATTGTTAAAATTTGGGAACCCTTTCCCTTGATTTTGAAATTGGTTCAAATACCCACCTCGGTATTTGTTGGGGCCTTGGGTTTATGTTTGTCTTGCTTGCTGAGGTTGTTGTTGTTGTTGTTGTGATTAAAATTTATGGCATTGACTAAGGGCAAAAAGATATTATTTCTTTGATTGTTGTCATTGTTATTGTGGTTTTTGAAGTGGAATTATTGGGAGCATTAACAATGTTAGGCTTCTTAGGTTGGTCTGTCACCCCATCCATCACGACTCTAGGATTCTTATTAAGGATTTTCGGTCCTTGATTGCTATTTTTTATTGGAGTAACTAGGGTTATTTTGATTAGGGAGACCAACCTTCCATTAGCTCTATAATTATTACAACCACTATCAATGGCTGCTTGATCAATTTGAAGAGAACCCTCTAGCACCTCTTCATAGCTCCTCGGGGAACTTTTGAACCTATTCCTTTGTCTCCTATTGAGAGAGTGGAGGAACAAATCAGAAAGTTTTGTTGAGTGCTTGTAGAGGAGTAGAGAACTTGTATCCAAATTTGAATGAAGTGGGCTTCAAACTCATTATGCTCTTTCTTTATATGAAATGTCCTAAATTCATCAAAAGACTATTCATATCAAAAACTTTAATAAATTTTAATATGAATGAATGAGAGTCTTGAATCTGTGGTATATTAAGACAATCGAGAGTAATATTCATCTTAGGGAAAAGTAATACAACATATGAAAAGACTTTAATAAATTTTAATCCACCATGAATTGGTTGTTAACAAGATGAAGTTTTGGGGTGTGGACATCCCTTGTGGTTGTCCATATGGAGTCATGGAGATTTAGAATACATGTGTTACATATGATTACCTTTCATGTTTTAAACTCCTCAGATATGCTCATTTTCATTTCCCATGATTTTTAATCAAAATTCCTTCCTCATTTCCCATGATATTCTACCGTTAAAACATTTTACCTATTTTTAATGGATGGGAAATGATTTTAGTTCTTCTTTTATGCATTTGGAATGCATGGGACCTTGCATCTTTCATTTTTAACCTTTTGTAGAGAAATAAATTCTTCATCGGGAGCAAAAATGGCATTTTCCCATTTCCTGCAACTTCCTACGTTCTTTTCCCCATCAAATTCTTGCTCGAAAAGGTGAAGCTACACATTTTTTTCCCATTGGATGTGGCGGATGGGTTCTTTTTGAACTTATCACTTTTGGTGATTTTGGAAAAAATGTCAGATTTTCCCCGCCCCCCCAGGTCCCTGATTGGTTGGAGTAGTTTTGGTGGAAGTTTGGGATGGATCCATTTTATTCTCTAAGGCATTATGGTGAAAGGGTGAAAAGTTCTAAAATGACCCATGGCCCGCCAAGTGAAAGGATAAATTCTGAGTTGAAATCCGTAGCAAATCAGAAAGGGACACGTGTTCATGTTGAAAATTCAATGGCGAGAGGCATGGAATTTTGGGGAAAGGTTGGAATTTTTCCCTTTCAAAAAATAGATAAAAAGTGAAGCACATCCCCAAACCAATCAGGTGATGCCATGTTGAAGAATCAGAAAGGGACATGTGGCCATTTTTCAATTCATAGGTGCTTTGGCGGACCGGTGGAGGACTTTGGGAATTTTAGCCTTGTTTCCACAAAGGGAAAAAAGTTCTAAAATGGCCCATGGCCCCACTCATGTGAAGGAAAATTTCTAAGTTAAGGCCCGCAACAAATTAGAAAGGGACACGTGGCCTACGTTGAAAAGTCAATGGTGGGGGCATGGACTTTTGGGGAAAAGTTGGAATTTTCCCCTTTTCAAAAATAGATAAAGTATAAAACTAAAGCGCATTCCCACACCTAGTCAGGTGATGCCACATGTTGAAGGATGAAATGGAACAATGGGCCCGGGGGAAATTGAGAATTTGAGCCTTTTTCACCAAAGGTTAAAATGTTGCAAATTGAGCCATGACCCCTTTTTCCAATCGTGGTGTGCCACGTGTTCATGTTGAAAAGTCAAAGTAGGGGACCGGCGGAGGTTTTTGAGAATTTGAGATTTTTGTTAAAAAGAGTTTAAATGGAAGATTTGAACCACATTTCCTCAGCCACTTAGATGGTGCCATGTGTCCGGCTTTTGGCGGAGCTAGGAGGGGGGAGAAAAATGAGAAATCATGCTTTTTCTCCCAAATGTCAGGAAATGTAGATTTCTCCCCTAGGGCCATCATTGCTTGGATCTTGCCACGTGTAGGGTCCAAATTTGAAGGTAAAAGGGGAAAAGATAGCCAAATGCACTCATCTAGTTTTTAACATGCCATTAATGAACTAGAGCTCTGCAAAAATGCAAAAATGGATCATTCTTCATTATTTTTCTCTGTATCCTTGTCATTTCTCCATGAGATGTTTTTTGGTTTATTATGGAGCCAAATTGATAAGTTTAAAGGGATGTAAAGTTTGATCATCAAAAAATGGAGTTTATCGGGCATACATGATAAAAAGGGAGAAAACTTACTAGTAAGCACTTGAGTGCTATGAAAGTGGTTAAAAGGTGGAAATGGTAGGACCACATGAAGAAGAAAATCATGAGATGCCCCCTGCTAAAGTAATCATGCTCAAACTGATGAAATATTCACCTTTTTGAACCTCTGGTTTTCATGAGTGCATTTGTTTCATGTCACTTTCCAAAAGTGGATCTATAACAAACATTATTCCTTTTGGATATTCTTTTCTTGGGGAAAAAGTATGGATGTATACAAATTGTTATAAGAACATGGTTTTGGCCATGGAAAAAGGGATTCTAGTTTTCTAGGAAGGTTGTAAATTCTAAAGTAATTCAATACAAAAGTTCTTTCTTTTCTTATTTTCCTCTATTATATATCTCTCTCTTGGCTCGATTCAATGGATCATTTGTTTTGCATTCAATAGAAACTTTGTGTTTTAGTCTGTGTAATCTTTAGAACTTTGTGTCTGTAGATTTGCATCGGTGGTGAAGTAATTGATCCTTTTCTATATTTTCTTGGTTTAATGTGAGTAGGGAGATACTCTGCTATCTATATTTCCCAAAATCATTGTTGTTTTCTTCCTTCCCCATCTCTATATTCTTCCATTCCTTTTGATTGATAATATTTTAAGTATGAAAACATTCCAGAATATCAGGGTCCAAACATTGAGAGTTGTATATATTGTACATTTTTTTTTCCTTCTTTCAATAAGGGAACCTCTCCCATTAAAGAGGAGGGACTTGTTGTCCCCTGACTGTGGTTTCAACCCATGTTCCATTCTGAAACCCAATAGTTTTTGGTGACTCCATTGGGGAATTCATTACAAATGGATTCTAATTTTTTGAATAACAACTTCTTGATCATCTTTGATCTGGTGACTCCAAGATACACTCGGGGTAGAAGAACCCTTGGGGAAGAAGACCCTCATTTCCAACTTTTGGATCATCAAGGTTTCTCTCTCCCTTCATCAACAAGAAAAAGAAGAGGAACAAGATCTACAAGCACTCCTCTCTACTAGAGACAAAACTTCTAGGAGTGACATCCCTCAAGATCAAATCAGTCCTAATTTGCATGCTTTGATTCTCACTGGTGTTTCAGTTCCTCTCCAAACAATCTTTCCAAGGATGGCAGCTCCTCTGCCTTGGGGCCAAAGGGTTGGGCCTCTTGCTCTTCCCTAGCCATTGCATGAATTTCCTAGAGGCAATAGAAAGAATTTCCCTAAATTCAGAGGTGATGGGAAGGTTCATCTAGATGAACATATTGCACGGCCTTCATTGTTTCTTGTGGTGTTCTCGGAGTTGAACATGAGGATATCTCTATTAGAATTTTTGTGGAGACATTGCAAGATAATGTTGTTGATTGGTTTTATCATCTCCTTGGATCCATCACCAATTGGAACACCATGATGACCTAGTTTGAGCAACATTTCAAACCATGTTGAGGATGTACATGCCCTCTTGGCCCAGATTTCTCAAATCAAGAAAGAGTCACATGAGCCCATGAGGGAATTTGTGGCCAAATTCAATAGGCTAGTTAACAAGATCCCACAAAACACATGCCTATGGATCAGATTCAGAAATGTTTCTTCCTTAATGCCCAACTTCCTGAAGTGAGCTATGCACTTAGAAGAGCTAATCTTGCCACTTTAGATGTTGATCAGAGATTTTTGTTAGTGTTGAAGATGATCTGATCATGTCTGGAAAGCTAAGGAGAGAATTCATCCAAATCCAAAGCATCTCCTTCTTCCACATCTTCTCCTAGAGCTAATGTAGATCAGTTGGTATAGAAACTTGCTAATGATCTTATTTCTCTCAAGAAGTTAGTTCACCCAACATGCTCTTATCAGGATGTTCCTAGGAAGAACTTTCAGCCTAGGAATCGGTTTCCCTCTACTCAGACTAGACTGGCAATTGAAGGCCCACCTATTAAAGTTCCAGTCAATGCAACATGTGAAGTGTTGGAGCCTGATGATGAGGAGGAGGATGAAATATGTGAAGAACATGAAGAGGAAGTTGATGAAGAATTAGAAGAGTTGAGTGGATCTCATGTCCATTTTCTCACCACTGAAGGTATAGATGAAGAGGATGATTATGAAGAAAGAGTTATAGAGATGAACAATGAATCATATGTTGTCATGACTCATGAGCAAGCCAACAAGAAGGAGAAAGTGGTGCAGCCTACTAAAAGATCTAAGGAGCCTCCTACGGTCATTCCAGTGATTGCAAGGAGAGGAGCTCCTATTCCAACTTCTTCCACACCCAAGGTAGGTTTGTTGTTCCTTCCTCCTCTGTTTCTGCTCCTAAAACTTCTTTCCCTTCAAATGATAGAGTTGATAAGTCAAAATTTTCATCTACTCCTATCAATGATGCTCCATCTACCTCTGGTTCTTTTGACATTATTGACCATCTCAAGAAAACTAAGGTCCAGATCTCAGAAGCTGAATTCTACCAAACCCATCCCAAGGCCTTTGCTAAGATGGTAGACTTTGTAAACTCCAAATCCAAGCCTTCATCCCCTAGTTCTAAAGGTCTCTTGCCCACTCCTTCTCCTTCATCTCAACCAAGCCTTGTGGCAGCAGTCACTTCATCTGATGGGAAGATCAAACCATTTTATGTCACTCTCCTCATAGCTGGCCACAAACTCAACAATTGTGTTATTGATTTTGGTGCTTCAGATAATGTGATGCCTGCTAAGGTAGCTCATGCCCTAGGCTTAACCCTAACCCACACTTTTGGTTCATGTTACTCAATGGAAAGTAGAGAAGTGCCATTGGTTGGGAGGATCAAGGATGCACAAGTAGCCTTTGTTGCTTTTCCAGAGAAGAGAGTTTTAGCCACCATTTTGGTAGCTGATATTCCCCCTTCCTATGACATGCTGCTGAGTAGAAATTTTTGTAAAAATGTTGGAGGAGAAATCATGATGGATTGGTCACATGCTCTTATTCTAGTGAATGGGAAAATGAAGAAGCTACTACCTGAGAAACAAACTGAATATATCGTGTAAAAAATAGATGACCCAAAGGCACAAATACTTTATGAGGACATTGGTCATGGTAACTACATGATCATGTCACAAGATGAGGCTAACCATCCTAAGGAAGTGCTTCTTGATCCTAATGGCATTTGGATCTTGGAATTTGATGGGAGCTTGCTCCTCAGTTGGTTCTAGAGCTGGTGTGGTGCTTATTTCTCCTGAAGGGAAAATTCATCCTTTCTCCTTCAAGCTCCAATTCAAAAACACAAATAATACAGCTGAGTATGAGGCTCTCATCCTTGGTTTAAGCATGGAAAAAGAGATGGGGATCAAGAATCTCCTTGCTCGTGGAGATGTAGAGCTGATTGTAAAATAGTAGAGAGATCTTTTCAAGTGAAGAATAGAAGGTTGAAACATTACAGGAATCTAGTTTGGGATTCCATTGAGTTCCTTGATGCCTTTTCAATTGAAGCCATGCCAAGGGAAAGAAACACAGGGCTGATTCCTTGGCTATCTCGGGGTCTCTACTGATCCCTCATCTAGATTTCTCCCAAGATAAATTCACCATTGAGATGATTCATAGGCCTAGTGTGCCTGACAATGCAAACAATTGGTAGGTCTTTAATGATGATCAACACTTGCTTTCCTTCCTTGAACTCAGAGATAATTTTGACCAGTTGTACTTTGAAGGAAGTGGGAATCTTCCTAGAGAGTGTGTGCCCCAAATGAAGAAGATAACAAAGAAGAAATGGATCATGATGGCTGCATAAAACTAAAAGGTAATAAGATACCTAAAGGGTTGGTAAGTTTGGAAGAGTTATTTGATAAACATGATAGGTACATCAAGTCCAAAACTTCCAAAGGAGCTCAAGTAGTCTGCTGATTGACTATGAAAAGATAAACATTGGGAGTCTTAATGAACCCATGTTGGTAAACATTGGAAAAGTGCTACACAAGAGAGAAAAAAAAAGCAAAATCTATTGAAAAGGTATGTTGATGTTCTTGCATATTCTTATGATGATCTCAAGGATTTTCAGCCAAAAGAGATGCAACATTTCATTCCTCTAAAACCTGGGATCAAGCCCTTTTAGAAAAAGTAGAGGTAGTATAACCCTAAAATTGTTGATACAATCTTTCAAGAGATCCAAAAGTTATTGAAGGCTAAGATCATTTTCCCCATTCACCATTCAACGTGGATTGCTAATAATATTGTGCTATCAGGAAGAAGAATGGTGAGATCGGATTTGTGTTGATTTTAGGAATTTGAATCAAGCCTCTTTGAAGGATAATTATCCTCTCCCATAATGGATCAAGTGTTGTAGGTTGTTATAGGTTAGAAATGTTGTCCATGCTTGATGGATTCTCAGGATATAATCAAGTAGAAGTAAGTGTTGCAGATCAACATAAGACTGCCTTTACCACTCCTTGGGGCACCTTTTCTTACAGGAGAATGCCTTTTGGCCTCATCAATGTTGGTGCCACCTTTTAGAGGGAAATGGACCTAGCCTTTGGCAGTCTCAAGGGAAAATGCATAGTTGTATACCTTGATGATCTGACTGTGTTTTCAAAAACCAGAGCTGATCATTTCCAACACCTTGAAACTGTCCTCCAAAAGTGTAGAGAGCATGGCATCTCCTTGAATCCCAAGAAATGTCTTTTGTGTCACCGAGGGAAAATTATTGGGACACATTGTCTCTAAGGAGGGAATCAAGATTGATCAGAAAGAGTCCAGATGATTCAACAAGATCCCTCTCCCCACAAGCAAGAAGGGTGTGCACTCTTTCTTTGGCAAGATCAACTTCTTAAGAAGATTCATACCTGATTTTTCTGAACTTACTTTGAACATAGCCCACATGATGAAAGGGAAGAAAAACTTTTGGTTGGTCCTCTGAAGGAAAGGTTGCATTTGAAGACATCAAGAGAGCTATAACAAAGACTCCAATCTTGGCATGCCCTGATTATAACAAAGACTTCATTATCTATTGCTATGCTACTGAAAGTACTCTAGTTGTTGTGTTAACCTAGGAGAATGTTGAAGGTCATGAACTCCCCATAGCATTCATGAGTTATATTTTGAAATCCCATGAGCTGAAGTACACCATGATGGAGAAACATGCTTTTGTAGTGGTCAAAGTTGTGAAGCAGTTTCATTTTACATCCTCAACTCTCATTCTATTGTGCTTGTGTGCATACGATACAACTATTAAATCCATTCTTACACAACAAGAATTTGGAACCAAGAGAGGAAATTGGGTAGCCAAAGTTTAGGAGTATGATCTTGACATCAAACCCACCAAGCTAGTTTGAGGAAAGGGCTTATGTGAACTCATTGCTGAAGGAGCTGATGCCAAATTGTCAAGGAGGAAGTTGATATCCTGTTGTTCTTTTCCTCAGCTCAACTGATGAATGGTATGTTGCATTGCACACTTTCTTACTTATGGAGAATGTCCATCTCATTTGAGTGCCAAGGATAAGAGAGCCATCAAATTAAGGTCTCATGCAATATGTGTTGTGGGAAAATGCATTGTTCAAACGAGGATAGATGGAAGGTTTTTGAAATGTGTTGACAAAGAGTAGCAAAAGAAATTGTTCTCAGCCTTTCATGACTAGGCCTATGGAGGTCATTTCTCTTCTATTGTCATGGCCCACAAAATCCTCTCGTGTTGGATATTATTGGCCTACCTTGTTCAAAGATGCATCAAAGTGGGTAGGAAAGTGTGAAGCATGTCAAACCTTTGTTGGAAGACCCAAATTGGCTGCTTTACCTCTCAAACTAAGTGGTGATTGAGGAACCTTTTCAACAATGGGGTTTGGACTTCATTGGGACACTCAATCCACCTTCAAGTGTAGGGCATACTCATGTTTTGACTGCCATTGATTATTTCACCAAGTGGGTGGAAGCCATTCCAGTTAAAAGTACTACTTCTGAAGTAGTATGCAACTTCATCAAGGAGCACATCTTAATAAGGTTTGGGATACCAAACAAGATTGTCATTGACAATGCTTCCAATTTTTTTCTTGAGATGATGGATTTCTGCTATGGATATGGCATTTCCCTTGCCACTCTTCAGATTACTATCCCCAAGGGAATGGGACAAGCAGAATCAACTAACAAGAACTTGGTCACCATTGTTCGGAAGCTTGTTAATGACTCTCAGAGGAATTGGCATAAGAAACTATATGATGCTTTATGGGAAGATAGGATTACACCTAAGAGAGCCATTGGAATGTCTCCTTTTCAAGTGGTATATGGAGTTGAAGCTCAACTTCCAGTGACATTAGAACTACCAGCCTTACATTTGATGAAGGCCATTGAGGATGCCAACTTTACCAATTCATTGGACAAAAGAATTATGTACCTCCAGAAGTTGAATGAAGACAGATTGCAAGTGGTTGATAGAATATCAGCTCATCAACTCAAGGTAAAAGCTCTTTGTTTGACAAAAAGGCTAAACCCAAGAACTTTTCAAGTGGGAGACAATGTTCTTCTTTGGGACAAAAGGCATGAACCTCGAGGAAGCCATGGTAAATTTGATTCCCTTTGGCTTGGTCCTTTTAAAATTAGACATTTTTGCTGGTGAGAACTCTTTTTACCTAGATTACATGGATGGTTCTCCTCTCCCACTTCCTTATAGTGGGAAATTTTGAAGTTGTTCAAAACCTAGGAGTTTTGGTGGTCCCTCTGTACATTTTGTATAGCATTTTTTCTTTCCTTGTTTTTGTTTTGGTTGGTTTCCTTTTTCATGTTCTCTTTATGTTGGTATTGCTTCTTTTTGACTCCATTTCCCATTGGCTAAGACATTGATTTGATCTGATTACCCAAAATTCTCTAAGGTTCTTGATTTTCCTCTTTCCTCTGCCAAATCATCCCCAGAAGGAGCCAATTGTTGTCCTCTCAATTTTCCCCACCCTTTGAATCTAATTTCATGAAAATTGGAGCCCTGCCATAGAAGAAATTCATGTTTTAAACTCCTCAGATGCTGTTTTCATTTCCCATGATGTTTTTAATCAAAATTCCTCAGTCTATTTTACCGTTAAAATGTTTTACCTATTTTCAATGGATGGGAAATGATTTTAGTTCTTCTTTTATGCATTTGGAATGTGTGGGACCTTGCATCTTTCATTTTTAACCTTTTGCAGAGAAAGAAATTCTTCATCGGGAGAAAAAATGGCATTTTCCCATTTCCTGCAACTTCCTACATTCTTTTCCCCATCAAATTCTTGCTCGAAAGGTGAAGCTACATGTTTTTTCCCATTGGATGTGGCCAGGATGGGTTCCTTTTGAACTTATCACTTTTGGTGATTTTGGAAAAAATGTCATATTTTCCCTACATCCCCGCTTGGTCCCTGATTGGTTGGAGTAGTTTTGGTAGAAGTTGGGGTGATGGATCCATTTTATTCTCTAAGGCATTATGGTGAAAGGGTGAAAAGTTCTAAAATGACCCCGTGGCCCCACCCAGTGAAAGGATAAATTTAAGTTGAAATCCGTGGCAAATCAGAAGGGACGTGTTCATGTTGAAAAGTCAATGGCAGAGGCATGGACTTTTGGGGGAAAGGTTGGAATTTTTCCCTTTTCAAAATAGATAAAAAGTGAAGCACATCCCGCAACCAATCAGGTGATGCCATGTGTTGAAGAATCAAAAAGGGACACGTGGCCATTTTTCAGTTCACATATGCACTTTGGTGGACCGGCGGAGGACTTTGGGAATTTTAGCCTTGTTTCCACAAAGGGAAAAAAGTTCTAAAATGGCCCATGACCCGCTCATGTGAAGGGAAAATTTCTAAGTTAAGGCCCATAGCAGATTAGAAAGGGACATGTGGCCTACGTTGAAAAATTCAATGGTGGGGGCATGGAATTTTGGGGAAAAGTTGGAATTTCCCTTTTTCAAAAATAGATAAAGTATAAAACTGAAGTGCATTCCCACACCTAGTCAGGTGATGCCATGTGTTGAAGGATGAAATCGGAACAATGGGCTGTGGAGGAAATTGAGAATTTGAGCCTTTTTCACCAAAAGGTTAAAATGTTGCAAATTGAGCATGACCCCTTTTTCCAATCGTGGTGTGCCACGTGTTCACGTTGAAAAGTCAAAGTGGGCGTGGAGAGGTTTTGAGAATTTGAGATTTTTGTTAAAAAGAGTTTAAATGGAAGATTTGAACCACATTTCCTTAGCCACTCAGATGGTGCCATGTGTCCGGATTTTGGCGGAGATCTGCGGGGGGAGAAAAATGAGAAATCGTGCTTTTTCTCCCAAATGTCAGGAAATGTAGATTTCTTCCCTAGGGCCATCATTGCTTGGATCTTGCCATGTGTAGGGTCCAAATTTGAAGGTAAAAGGGGAAAAGATAGCCAAATGCACTCATCTAGTTTTTAACGCCATTAACGAACAGAGCTCTAAAATGCAAAAATGGATCATTCTTCATTTATTTTTCTCTGTATTCCTTGTCATTTCTCCATGAGATGCATTTTTGGTTTATTATGGAGCCAAATCGATAAGTTTAAAGGGATGTAAAGTTTGATCATCAGAAAATGGATTTTATCGGGCATACGCGATAAAAAGGAGGAAAACTTACTAGTAAGCACTTGAGTGCTATGAAAGTGGTTAAAAGGTGGAAATGGTAGGACCACATAAAGAAGAAAATCATGAGATGCCCCCTGCTAAAATAATCATGCTCGAACTGATGAAATATTCACCTTTTTGAACCTCTAGTTTTCATGAGTGTTTGTTTCATGTCACTTTCCAAAAGTGGATCTATAACAAACATTATTCCTTTTGGATATTCTTTTCTTGGGGACAAAGTATGGATGTATACAAATTGTTATAAGAACATGGTTTTGGCCATGGGAAAAGGGGATTCTAGTTTTTGGGAAGGTTGTAAATTTGAAGTAATTCAATACAAAAGTTCTTTCTTTTTTCTTATTTTCCTCTGTTATATCTCTCTCTCTTGCTCGATTCAATGGATCATTTGTTTTGCATTCAATAGAAACTTTGTGTTCTAGTCTGTGTAATCCTTTAGAACTTTGTGTCTGTAGATTTGCATTGGTGGTGAAGTAATTGATCCTTTTCTATATTTTCTTGGTTCAATGTGAGTAGGGAGATACTCTGCTATCTATATTTCCCAAAATCATTGTTTTTTTCTTCCTTCTCCCATCTCTATATTCTTCCATTCCTTCTTGATTGATAATATTTTAAGTATGAAAACATTCCAGAATATCAGGGTCAAACATTGAGAGTTGTATATCTGTACATTTTTTTTCCTTCTTTCAATAAGGGAACCTCTCCCATTAAAGAGGAGGGACTTTTTTTCCCCTGACTATGGTTTCAACCCATGTTCCATTATTTTTGAATAACAACTTTTGATCATCTTTGATCTAGTGACTCCAAGATACACTGGGGTAGAAGAACCCTTGGGGAAGAAGACCCTCATTTCCAACTTTGGATCATCAAGGTTTCTCTCTCCTTCATCAACAAGAAAAAGAAGAAGAACAAGATCTGCAAGCACTCCTCTGCTAGAGACAAAAATTATGGGAGTGACATCCCTCAAGATCAAATTAGTCCTAATTTGCATGCTTTGATTCTTGTTGGTGTTTCAGTTCCTCTCTAAATAATATTTCCAAGGATGGCAGCTCCTCTGCCTTGGGGCCAAAGGGTTGGGCCTCTTGCTCTTCCCCAACCATTGCATGAATTTCCTAGAGGCAATAGAAATAATTTCCCTAAATTAGAGGTGATGGGAAGGTTCATCTAGATGAACATATTACAGCCTTCATTGTTGCTTGTGGTGTTCTCAGAGTTGAACATGAGGATATCTCATTAGATTTTTGTGGAGACATTGCAAGATAATGTTGCTGATTGGTTTTATCATCTCCCTGCTAGATCCATCACCAATTGGAACACCATGATGACCCAGTTTGAGTAGCATTTCAAACCTGTTGAGGATGTACATGCCCTCTTGGCCTAGATTTCTCAAATCAAGAAAGAGTCACATGAGCCCATGAGGGAATTTGTGGCCAAATTCAATAGGCTAGTTAACAAGATCCCACAAAACACATGCCCTATGGATCATATTCAAAAATGTTTCTTCCTTAATGCCCAACTTCCTGAAGTGAGCTATGCACTTAGAAGAGCTAATCTTGCCACTTTAGATGTTGATAAGAGATTTTTTGTTAGTGTTGAAGATGATTTGATCATGTCTGGCAAGATAAGGAGAGATTCATCCAAATCCAAAGCATCTCCTTCTTCCACATCTTCTCCTAGAGCTAATGCAAATCAGTTGGTATAGAAACTTGCTAATGATCTTATTGCTCTCAAGAAGTAGTTCACCCAGCATGCTCCTTATCAGGATGTTCCTAGGAAGAACTTTCACCCAGAATCGGTTTCCCTCTACTCAGACCAGATTAGAAATTGAAGGCCCACCTGTTAAAGTTTCAGTCAATGCAACATGTGAAGTGCTAGAGCCTGATGATGAGGAGGAGGATGAAATATGTGAAGAACATGAAGAGGAATTTGATGAAGAATTAGAAGAGTTGAGTGGATCTCATGTCCATTTTCTCACCATTGAAGGTATAGATGAAGAGGATGATTATGAAGAAAGAGTTGCAGAGATGAACAATGAATCATATGCTGTCATGACTCATGAGAAAGCCAACAAGAAGGAGAAAGTGGTGCATCCTGCTAAAAGATCTAAGGAGCCTCCTATGGTCATTCCAGTGATTACAAGGAGAGGAGCTCCTATTCCAACTTCTTCCACACCCAAGGTAGGTTCTGTTGTTCCTTCCTCCTCTGTTTCTACTCCTAAAACTTCTTGTCCTTCAAATGATAGAGTTGATAAGTCAAAAGTTTCATCTACTCCTATCAATGATGCTCCATCTACCTCTGGTTCTTTTGACATTATTGACCATCTCAAGAAAACTAAGGTCTAGATCTCAAAAGCTGAATTCTACCAAACCCATCCCAAGGCCTTTACTAAGATGGTAGACTTTGTAAACTCCAAATCCAAGCCTTCATCCCCTAGTTCTAAAGGTATCTTGCCCACTCCTTCTCCTTCATCTCAACCAAGCCTTGTGGTAGTAATCACTTCATCTGATGAGAAGATCAAACCATTTTATGTCACTCTCCTCATAGCTAGCCACAAACTCAAGCAATTGTGTTATTGATTCTAGTGCTTCAAATAATGTGATGCCTGCTAAGGTAGCTCATGCCCTAGGCTTAACCCTAACCCCATTTTGGTTCATGTTACTCAATGGAAAGTAGAGAAGTGCCATTGGTTGGAAGGATCAAGGATGCACAAGTAGCCTTTTCTTCTTTGCCAGAGAAGAGATTTTTAGCCACCATTTTGGTAGTTGATATTCCCCCTTCCTACGACATGCTGCTGAGTAGAAATTTTTGCAAAAATGTTGGAGGAGAAATCATGATGGATTGGTCACATGCTCTTATTCCAGTGAATGGGAAAATGAAGAAGCTACTACCTGAGAAACAAACTAAATATATCATGTAAAAAATAGATGACCCAAAGGCACAAATACTTTATGAGGACATTGGTCATGGTAACTACATGATCATGTCACAAGATGAGGCTAACCATCCTAAGAAATTGCTTCCTAATCCTAATGGAATTTGGATCTTGGAATTTGATGGGAGCTCCTCCTCGGTCCTAGAGTTGGTGTGGTGCTTATTTCTCAAGAAGGAAAATTCATCCTTTCTCTTTCAAGCTCCAATGAGGAAAACACAAATAATACAGCTGAGTATGAGGCTCTCATCCGATTTAAGCATGGAAAAATAGATGGAGATCAAGAATCTCCTTGCTCATGGAGATGTAGAGATGATTGTAAAATAGGTCAGAGATATTTTTCAAGTGAAGAATAGAAGGTTGAAACATTACAGGAATCTAGTTTGGGATTCCATTGAGTTCCTTGATGCCTTTTCAATTGAAGCCATGCAAGAGGAAAGAAACACCAGGGATGATTCCTTGGCTATCTTGGGGTCTCTATTGATCCCTCATCAGATTTCTCCCAAGATAAATTCACCATTGAGATGATTCATAGGCCTAGTGTTCCTGACAATGCAAACAATTGGCAGGTATTTAATGATGATCAGCACTTGCTTTCCTTCCTTGAACTCAGAGATAATTTTTGATTGTACTTTTGAAGGAAGTGGGAATCTTCTAGAGAGTGTGTGTACCCTTGAAGAAGATAACAAAGAAGGAATTGCATCCTAGAAGGTAATAAGATCATCCTAAAGGTTTGGTAAGTTTGGAAGAGTTATTTGATAAACATGATAAGAAGTCCAAAATGGATCATGATGGCTGCTATAAAAGATAAAGGAATCTTAAGATACATTAAGTAAAAAAGTGTTGCACATTAGCACATGAGAGAGAAAGAAAGCAATGAATTTGTTGAAAAGGATATGTTGATGTTCTTGCATATTCTTATGATGATCCACTTTTCACCTAAAAAAGATAAACATTTGGGAGTCTTAATGAACCCATGTTGAAACAATTCCTCTAAAACACTCGGGACATTGGAAAAAGTAAGTATAAATTTAATACAATATTTCAAGAGATCCAAAAGTTATTGAAGGCTAAGATCATTTTCCCCATTCACCATTCAATGTGGATTTCGCTAATATTGAGAGGAGAAAAATGGTAGAGAAAATTTTGTTGATTTTAGGAAAGAATCAAGCCTCTTTGAAGGATAATTCTCTCCCCACGTAATGGATCAAGTGTCATAGGTTGTTATAGTTCAAAAATGATGATGGATTCTCAAGGATATAATCAGTAGAAGTAAAGATACGCATAAGACTACCTTTACCACTCCTTGGGGAACCTTTGCTTATAGGAGAATGCCTTTTGGCCTCATCAATGTTGGTGCCACCTTTCAGAGGGCAATGGACCTGGCCTTTGGTAGTCTCAAGGGAAAATGCATAGTTGTATACCTTGATGATCTAAATATGTTTTCAAAAACTAGAGCTGATCATTTCCAACACCTTGAAACTGTCCTCCAAAAGTGTAGAGAGCATGGCATCTCCTTGAATCCCAAGAAATCTATATTTTGTGTCACCGAGGGAAAATTATTGGGACACATTGTCTCCAAGGAGGGAATCAAGATTGATCCAAAAAGAGTCTAGATGATTCAGCAGATCCCTCTCCCCACAAGCAAGAAGGGTGTGCACTCTTTCTTTGGCAAGATCAACTTCTTAAGAAGATTCATACCTGATTTTGCTGAACTTACTTTGAACATAGCCCACATGATGAAAGGGAAGAAAACTTTTGGTTGGTCCTCTAAAGGAAAGGTTGCATTTGAAGACATCAAGAGAGCTATAGCAAAGACTCCAATCTTGGCATGACGATTATCATATCAAAACTTCATTATCTATTGCTATGCTAATGAAGTACTCTAGCTGTTATGTTAACCTAGGAGAATGTTGAAGGTCATGAACTTCCCATAGAATTCATGAGTTATATTTTGAAATCCCATGAGATGAAGTACACCATGATGGAGAAACATGCTTTTGTAGTGGTCAAAGTTGTGAAGTAGTTTCATTTTTACATCCTCAACTCTCATTCTATTGTGCTTGTGCCTGATACAACTATTAAATCCATTCTTACACAACAAGAATTTGGAACCAAGAGAGGAAATTAGGTAGCCAAAGTTTAGGAGTATGATCTTGACATCAAACCCACCAAGCTAGTTCGAGGAAAGGGCTTATGTGAACTCATTGTTAAAGGAGCTGATGCCAAATTATCCAAGGAGGAAGTTGATATCCATGTTGTTCTTTTCCTCAGCTCAACTGATGAATGGTATGTTGGCATTACACACTTTCTTACTTATGGAGAATTTCCATCTCATTTGAGTACCAAGGATAAGAGATCCAACAAATTAAGGTCTGTGCAATATGTGTTTTGGGAAAATGCATTGTTCAAATGAGGACATAGATGGAAGGTTTTGAAATGTTTTGACAAAGAGCAACAAAAGAAATTATTCTCAGCCTTTCATGACCTGGCTTGTGGAGGTCATTTCTCTTCTGCTGTCACGACCCACAAAATCCTCCGTGTTGGATATTATTGGCCTACCTTGTTCAAAGATGCATCAAAGTGGGTAGGCAAGTGTGAAGCATGTCAAAACTTTGTTGGAAACACCAAAATTGGCTGCTTTACCTCTCAAACAAGTGGTGATTGAGGAACCTTTTCAAAAATGGGGTTTGGACTTCATTGGGACACTCAATCCACCTTCAAGTGTAAGGAATACTCATGTTTTTACTACCACTGATTATTTCACCAAGTGGGTGGAAGCCATTCTAGTTAAAAGTACTACTTATGAAGTAGTATGAAACTTCATCAAGGAGCACATCTTAATAAGGTTTGGGATACCAAACAAGATTTTCACTGACAATGCTTCTAATTTTTCTTCTACTGAGATGGTGATTTCTGCTATGGATATGGAATTTCCCTTGCACACTCTTCATATTACTATCCCCAAGGGAATGGACAAGTAAAATTAACTAACAAAAACTTGGTCACCATTATTCGGAAGCTTTTAATGACTCTTAGAGGAATTGGCATAAGAAACTATATGATGCTTTATGGGAAGATAGGATTACACCTAAGAGAGCTATTGGAATGTCTCCTTTTCAAGTGGTATATGGAGTTGAAGCTCAGCTGTCAATGACATTAGAACTACTAGCCTTGCATTTGATGAAGGCCATTGAGGATGCTAGCTTTACCAATTCATTGGACAAAAGAATTATGTACCTCAGGAAGTTAAATGAAGACATATTGGAAGTGGTTGACAGAATATTAGCTCATCAACTCAAGATAAAAATTCTATTTGATAAAAACACTAAACCCAGAACTTTTCAAGTGGGAGAAAATGTTCTTCTTTGGGAAAAAGCATGAACCTCGAGGCACGGAAGCCATAATTTAAATTTGTTCCCTTTGGCTTGGTCCTTTAAAAATTAGACATTTTTCTGGTGAGAACTCTTTTTACCTGGATTACATGGATGGTTCTCCTCTCCCACTTCCTTATAGTGGGAAATTTTTGAATTTGTTCAAAACCTAGCAGTTTTGGTGGTCCCTCTATACATTTTGTATAGCATTTTTCTTTCCTTGTTTTTGTTTTGGTTGGTTTCTTTCGCATTCTCTCTTGTGTTGGTATTGCTTCTTTTTACTCCGTTTCCCATTGGATAAGACATTGATTCAATTTGATTACCCAAAATTGTCTAAGGTTCTTCATTTTTCCTCTTTCCTTTGCCAAATCATCCCTAAAAGGAGCCAAATGTTGTCATCTCAATTTTACCCACCCTTTTGAATCTAAATTCATGAAAATTGGAGCCCTGCCATAGAAGAAATTCATGTTTTAAACTCCTCATATATTTGATTTCATTTCCCATGATGTTTTTAATAAAAATTACCCCAGTCTGCTGCCGTTAATTTGTTTTACCTATTTTCAATGGATGGGAAATGATTTTAGTTCTTCTTTTATGCATTTGGAATGTGTGGGACCTTGTATCTTTTGTTTTTAACCTTTTGCAGAGAAATAAATTCTTCATCATGAGAAAAAAACGTTTTCATGTTTCCTGAAACTTCCTACATTCTTTTCCCATCAAATTCTTGCTCGGAAAGGTGAAGTTACATGTTTGCTTCTCATTGGATGCGGTCAGATGGGTTCCTTTTTAAACTTATCGCTTTTGGTTATTTTGGGAACAAATGTCAGATTTTCCCTACATCCCCCTGGTCCCTAATTGGTTGGAGTAGTTTTGGTGGAAGTTCGGGGAACGATCCATTTTATTGTCTAAGGCATTTACTAAAAGGGTGAAAAATTCTAAAAGACCCATGCAGCCCCACCCAGTGAAAGGATAACTTCCAAGTTGAAATCAAATCAAGTCGAAAGGGACATGTTTTCATGTTGAAAATTCAATGGCAGAGGCATGGACTTTGGGGGGAAAGGTTTGAATTTTTCCCTTTTCAACAAAGGGAAAAAGTGAAGAATGTCATTACAACCAATCATGCAATGCCATATGTTGAAGAATTAGAAAGGGACACGTGGCCATTTTTTAGTTCACATGCACTTTGGTGGACCGATGAAGGACTTTGGGAATTTTAGCCTTATTTCCAAAAAGGGTGAATTTTTTTCTAAATGGCCCACGGCCCCACTCATGCAAAGGGAAAATTTCCAAGCTAAGGCCTGTGAGCAAATTAGAGAGGGACACTTGGCCTAAGTTGAAAATTCAATGGTGGGGGCATATAATTTCAAGGGAAAATTTGGAATTTTCCCCTTCTCAAAAATAGATAAAGTATAAGAATAAAGCACATTCCCCACGCACCTAGTCGAGACGATGCCACATGTTGAAGGATGAAATCGCAACAACGGGACTACGGGGAAATTGAGAATTTGAGCCTTTTTCACCAAAATTTTAAAATGTTACAAATTGAGTCATAACCCCTTTTTCCAATCATGGTGTGCCACGTGTTCACATTGAAAAGTCAAAATGAGCCGGTGGAGGTTTCTGAGAATTTGAGATTTTTGTTAAAAATAGTTTAAATGGAATATTTGAACCACATTTCCTTACCCAATTAGATGGCACCATGTGTCCAGATTTTGGTGGAGTTGCGTAGGGGCAGAGAAAAATGAGAAATCACACTTTTTCTCCCAAATGTCAGGAAATGTAGATTTATTCCCCAGGGCCATCGTTGTTTGGATCTTTCCACGTGTAGGGTCCAAATTTTAAGGTAAAAGGGGGAAAAGATAGCCAAATGTACTGACATGGTTTTTAACACCATTAATGAACCAGAGATGTACAAAACAAAAAAATGGATCATTCTTCATTATTTTTCTTTGTATTCTTGTTGTTTATCCATGGGATGCATTTTTGGTCTATTATGGAGACAAATCTATAAGTTTGAAGGGATGTAAATTTTGATCATCAGAAGACAGATTTTATCGGGCATACGTGATAAAAAGGGAGAAAAATTTACCAATAAGCACTTGAGTGCTATAAAAGTGGTTAAAAGGTTTAAATAGTAGGACCACATAAAGAAGAAAATCATGAGATGCCCCCTGCTAAAGTAATCATGCTCAAACACCAAAAATATTTGCCTTTTTGAACCTCTAGTTTTTATGAGTGCATTTGTTTCATGTCACTTTCCAAAATCAGATATACAACAAACATTATTCCTTTCATATATTATTTTCTTGGGGACAAAGTATGGATGTATATGAATTGTTATAAGAACATGGTTTTGGCCATGGAAAATGGGGATTCTAGTTTTCTAGGAAGGTTTTAAATTCTAAAGTAATTCAATATAGAAGTTCTTTCTATTCTTATTTTGCTGTTATATATCTCTCTCTTGGCTCGATTCAATGGATCATTTGTTTTGCATTCAATAGAATCTATGTGTTCTAGTCTTTGTAATCCTCGAACTTCGTGTCTCGTAGATTTGCATTGGTGGTGAGGTAATTTATCTTTTCTATATTTTATTAGTTTAATGTGGGTAGGGAGATACTTTTCTATGTATATTTCCCAAAAGCATTGTTTTTTTCTTCCTTCCCCATCTCTATATTCTTCCATTCCTTCGATTGATAATATTTTAAGTATGAAAACATTCCGAATATCATTGTCCAAACATTGAGAGTTGTATATTTGTACATTTGTTTTTCCTACTTTAAATAAGGGAACCTCTCCCATTAAAGAGGAGGGACTTGTTGTACCATGACCGAGGTTTCAACCCATGTTCCATTCTAAAACCCAAAATATGAAATCAAAGGAACCAAGCCAAGAAACATTGCATTTCTAGCTAGTATGGCGTTCAGAACACACTTTTGATTGGTTTCCGATGTAGATATCCATAGGTGGCTTGAGGGGGAATACCCAAGGTGCCTGTCCTAGTAAGAAAGTCTCTACGGTGTTTATTATTCATATAAAATGAAAGATTTTTTGTAGAAGGTAATTTTCCATAATTTTGTTGGTAGGGAGAAGTTTTTGCTTGCCTTGAATATGAATTCCGAGTATTTTAGGCAAGCTATAGATCCTTGAATTTGTCTAATGAGCTGATATGACATCACCTCTGAGAGGGAGGTGGTTTTCTTAGGTTCTTTTTGTTGAATCCTCGTGAGGTTTTTGAGGAGTATAGTATCCTACTATTAATTCTTGACTATGTTGTAACCCTTCATGGCAGTATTTTCTATTGGTGGAGGGGTATTATTACTATTTTGGAGAAGAACATCATATTTTCCTTGCAACCTATCAAAATCTTGGTTCATGTTCTGGAATTATTTTTCACTCCTAGTATATCGTGCTAAATATTCCTCATCTATATGCGGTAGTTAATTTGATTGCATGCTAATGGGCTACTGAAATAATACCCAAGGAGATGAACTTGCTTCGCTAGTAAAATTCATGTTGTTTGAACTTGATTGTTCATGAGGATAGGTGTGTGTGACTTATTCAAGATCCTCAATATGTACAAAGGAACCAACATTCATTCCCTGAAGTAGAGGGTTTTGAAAAACTGAGTAGTTGTCCACCCACTTTGAAAGTGAAGGTAATTGTTGTGGTAAACTTGATTGATAGTTGTACATGTCAAAACCTAGGATGGGCTGACCATACTCATCATATCCCGACATATTTGGGGGGTATAAGAATACTTGTACAATAAAGGATAGAAAAATAAAGCGGAAACATTTAGAAAATAGATCTTCACGTCAGGTTCACCAATTTGTACGACATAAAATCAACACGTGACCTTCTTCACACCCAACCTCTCGAGGTTGTGCCAAGACAACTAGTGTGAAATGAATGTGAATGTGAGTGTGGTGATAGATATCGAGATAATTGGAAAATCTTATATCTTCAACACGTAATTTCATGATCTGTGATTCTAAGCCAAAGAATGCTCTCCTGGCTTAAATTGGTGTGATGCTTCATTCTAAGATAATAGCCTTTCGGATACTCCAATCAATGTCGAGCTCTTTTGAGATTTTGTTTTTGGTTATTGAAAACACAAAAAGTGACTGCGGGTGCCTCATATAGATTTCTAGACAATGTCATGAAAGTAATAATGAGTGGCATGGTGGAACCATAAGGATATATCGAAAATATTATGGTCTTGTCTAGAAACTCTTAGCCTAATTGGCTACTATGTTCAGTAAGGAAATTTGTGCAATAATTTTTTGTGAGAGAGGTGAATATCTAAATAATAATGTACACAAACTAGTGTCAATGTCTAACTAATTAGTAGGCCCATTGGGTTATGGGACCTAAGCATCACAATCAAAGACTCGTGAAGGTTATGACCCTTGTATGGTCATGTGCGTGATTAAGCCTTATTGCAGGAGTAGTCCAATATTCGTAGGCTTGATTAGCAGTGATTTTTAGTGTATTGAGTTGTTCTATTTTCTCAAAAAACGCATGGTGTGCGTAATACTATAAAATGTAAGATGGTATTAATGTCAATTATCAATTCTGACCCATTGGGTTATGGGACCAAGGGATCACAACTATATGTCTCTTCCTTTTATGGACTCGTGTATGGTCATACATAATGAAATAAATTGATTTTGATAAGAAAAATAATTACTGAAGGAGATCTAATTTATGTTTTTGGATTTTTCACAATATATCGATCAAAACAACAAAAGAAAACTAATATATCAAAGGAAATATTTTTGGTCTTTTCTAACTTTTGAGCAATGCATTCTAATCTGATAAATAAACTAAAGACAAGTAATTAGCCAAATGTAGTTGGTTACTTGTGTAATTGTATGAATCTAATCTAAAGAAAATAACCTAATCTAATCAAAACAGTTTGAACCCTACCTTAGAGGTGAATAAAAATGATGATCCTAGAAGGGTCTATTGTTCCCCACAACTTCCATAGTAATGTTAAATAGGAAAACTTAGTAATGATTTGATCTACTTGTGATTGACTAATCTATTGAAATGAACGATTTTCTACTCTATTTGATATGAATGATTTTGTAATCTATTTGATATTTGATTGAAAATATTTATTTGGAATTGACAATTCATAAAAAAGAAAACAAGCACACAATTCCAACCTATAAAAGCAAGAGCTTTGGCAAATCTAGTTGTATCTCGTATATGTCCCCTCAAGTATTTCCCTTTCTTTCTTTGAGTTTTCATGTGAGTCCAAGGGATTGGGAATGCAAGAAAATTAGCAAGAGGATGACGCTTGAGCAATGGAAGTTTGATGGCATCCCGATGTAATGCAAATAGAAGAGAGATAACACAATATATCGAGCTTGGCTATGCAATTCCTAGTAAGATCATAACATCAATAAAATGTAGGATACATAAAAATTCTTAGGTCTTTTTCTTAAATAAAAGCATGGAATATATAGGAATGAAGGATGGGAGGTTTCTTCTTGTTCAAGGAAAGAAGGAGAAGTTCCAACTAATTTAATCTATTTAAAAATAGGACGAAAGAGAACCAAGAAATCAAAGATAATTTTAGACAATTAAGCTCATGGATGCATGCAAAAAGTGAAATTAAGTGAACTGTGACATGTTAAAAACATGTGAGGGATTATGGAAGAATTGGGGATGCCACCCTACATAGGATGGCGGTTTAACGACCACTTGCCAAGGCAAGGTGGAGGTCCTGGAACTAAAGGCCAACACATGCACAAAAAGAGGCAAGAAGATGGAAAATTCATGGGAAGGATAAGTAAAGATGTTTAGGAAACAAATATACACTACGAATGGAATTTGGATCTCGAACACCTTATTGAAAGGACCTAAATAATCATTTGGTAATTTTGTAACCATTTTTCCAATAATGTAGCACATGCAATTTTGGGTGCGTAGAGTACCCCTATGCCAAATTTGTTGAGATATTTGTAATGAGGGAACGGTTATTGATCACCTTGAATGGTAACAGTGTGTCCCTCATGTTTCAATTTAATACACTAATGAAAATTTGATGGTATGGCTTGCAAGGAATGAATCCATTGGCAGCTAGGAAGCATATTATAAGGTATTTCCAAATCTAAGACATGACACTTTGTGTGGTGGTAAGTAGTCCCTACTACCATTGGTAGTGTTATTATTCCACATAACTCCTTCTCTTCATTGTCATATGTGTTTATGTTGACAATGTGAGACTCTAGATCTTCTTCCTTGCATCCAAACTATTTGATTTGTTTCAATCTACATATGTCTAATCCCAACCCATTTTCCACAAGCACCCTCTTTATCTTTCAGTGAGTAACAAATACTTCTATATAAAGAGGAAGGTTATGTGTATGATCTTCATTAGGGATTTCCTTGTGGTTAAAAGCAATGTGTTTGCTTGGTGTAATGTTTTCCACCATAACTTGTAGGTGTGAAGGATCTACTTCTATTGACACTCCTGACCCTTGGAGGGTTTTGTAAAGGATGTCTTTATGTATGTTTGATATCTTGAGAAGATCTAAGATTGAAATATTAGTAGATGCCTTCTCAAGATGCTCTAGAATATTAAACTAACTATCCTAAGGGTTAGATAAGGGAGGTTATGAGAGTGTTAGATGAGCACACCCTTATTCTTGTAGAAAAATATTTTCCCTTAATCCTAATGGTATTCACATGCTCATTAGAAGAGCGAACACATCCAATGAGTGAGTCATAATGATTGTTATCACTTTTGGTATATAGATAGTTTCCATATTTTTAGCTTTGGCATGACTCACCCTGATTGAGCTTCTTCTCACTTGGTTTATCATGTTTAGGGAATGGTTCTTTGAATATCCCCATCTTTTCATTTAGCATCTTATTTTTCTCTGGTGCATCAAATTCTATCTCTCCATTATCAATAAGATCTTGGATGTAGTGGTGAAGTATTATGCACTTTTCTTTGTTGTGTATCTTTACATGATGAAAATCGCAATATTCATGTTCTTTATACCATGAAGGTTTATGAGCGTTGTTATCAAAAGGTTGCGTCGTAGGATAAGTCACCATGTGGATTGCATCCAATTGTTTCAAGATTGTAGACAAATACTCATTAAGAGGAGTGAACATTATACACTTGGTTGGTGGTTGGATTGGCCCTTTGGTCAGTTTAAAAGGTTGACCAACTTGGACTGCTTGTATATGTTTGGAATCTGTGATTCCATCTCCTACCACATTCTTATTTTTTTAAAGATATTTGGC
Organism: Taxus wallichiana var. yunnanensis; assembly: GCA_018340775.1. NCBI lineage: Eukaryota > Viridiplantae > Streptophyta > Pinopsida > Cupressales > Taxaceae > Taxus > Taxus wallichiana. The sequence goes on along the minus strand of CM031242.1, from coordinate 85,517,658 downwards.
TTGTTTGTTGGTTTTGTAGATTGATTATCCTTGGAAGATGATTTGATTGTTCCTTTTACAATGAGGGATTTTTTATATTTGTATGCCCTTCTCGATGACCTCTTCAAATCTTTAAACATAATGCATTTGTAAATGAAAATCAATGTCTAAATTTAAATTTGGTACAAATATGCTAACAAGCTTCTTCCGGGGATTCAACAAGGAAAGTGGCTAGCTTTTCCCGCCATCTTTGTAGGAAGCTTGCAAAGGATACATTTGGAATTTGGTTAGTGTTACATAATTATGACATGGTTATGTCACTTTCCATATTATATGAGAAATGTTGCACAAATATTTCTGCTAGTTTAGGCCATGTGAAGATAGACCCACGAGGTAAGTGAGTAAACCATTCCAAGGCTTGTCCTCCTAGACTTTTTAGAAAGATTTGTATGAGGTAATTGTCGTTGTAGGCCACTTCTTGGCATGCCATGTAAAAATATTTCACATGATCCCATGGATCACCTTTCCCTCTATACTTGTCAAATTTTGGCATGTCAAATTTCTTAGGAAAGGGTTGAAGCAACATAGCCTTATCAAATGGATGGGGGCATAACTCTTCATATTGATACCTTTTTCTATTTCCCCCATTACTTTCTTGAAGGCTTATGAGCATTTATTTCATAGATTTTATTTCTTGTGATACAAGTTGCTCTTTATTTGGGGAAGATAACATATAGACGTGACTATATTTCTACATTTCTCCCTCTTGGTTTTCTATGTGAATTTCACTATTTTTGACCTTAGGTTTCTCTTGATGTACATTTTTGTTGTTTTTTTTGCATATGATATGTCAATAAAGCTAATTATCAACTAAGGTTCTGAATTTTTGTGGTATAGTGACTTCTTCCTCATGATGTTCTTCTTCATCTTCATTGAATGGGGGTTGTTCCACATTTTCATGTTCTATTCGTACTCTATGTGGTACTTTAATGAATTGTAACCACCATGTTGTTTTTTGTGTGTTTTATGTGGAAGCATGTCCATGTGCTAAGATGTCATCCATGTTAATGAGAGGTGGTTCTTCCTCATTAGCCTCATTTGTGGGTGGAATAGTTTCATGTTCTGTTGGAATTCTAGCACCTAATTCCACCACTCTCACAAGTACCATATCTTTGTTTATGAAAAATAATTCATCTAATAGGGCGGGGTCAAAGTCAAACTCTGCACGTGGTGATCTTTCCTCATCACCACTATGATCTACCATCTCTTCCACTTCTTTCTCTGTGGAGAATAGAGGTCCTAAATCATGACCAATAAATGGATTTGACCCTTGTTTGTTCAATGTTTCCCATGCTTGTTTTCAATTACTTTTCTTTTAGCATCTAGTCTCATTTTGGGGGCCATGATGTATGAGAACTTCACTAAGGTGTTTTGAATTTGTTTAAAAGGTATTGATCAAACCTAAGTGGAAGTTTACAAATGTCAAATAATTTCAATAGTTCAAAGAATGATGAATGTCAAATGATCAATATGTCAAAGTGATTTTCTTAAAAGAATAATTAAAAGTGATAAACAAGATACAATCACACAATGTTTGTTTTAGACCAATCAATCAAAATATCATACTTCCTAAGTTCGTTCTCAAATGGTAGTTGGTGTTTAAGATGATTAAAAAAATGTCACCACTTATGTCAAGTTCAAATAAATGAACAAGGCGTAAGTAATAACAAAAAATTAATACGATCCCTAAACAATGTATACTAAAAGTGATCTTGAATCCAATCAAGAACTATATTTGAAAAATTAGTAGTTACGATTGTGAGAAACACAACAATACCACAAAGATATGTTAACCAAATGTTTCAGAAAACTAAGGTATTAATATCAAAATGACATTGATATACCATGCACAAATGGTAACACTCAACACTTTTAAAAATCAAGGTAATGTTTGAATGAAAAATAATGCTAGAGTATACCAAGGAATTGTTAGAATGCATGTAGCATAACGTTACAATTTAGACACTTAGCCCAATTTTGTAAGAAACAAGACGTACATATCAAAAAAATTGTGATACGATAAAAGAAAGATAAAATTTCAAAGGAGAATCAAGATGATGAATCAAGCCTAACTATGATTGAAAATCTTGAATTGGGTATCAAGACAAAAAAATGATACCAATGATATGAAAACGTCTTCACACACTTTAGATGTTTAACAACTCAGCCAAAAACATGGATGAGTGTAAATGGACAAAAAGTGGTGAATACAATCAATTAACAACAAAAAGGTAATCACTGTTCTATTGATCAATAAAGTGTCAAATGAAAGTGAAGGAAGTATATCAATTGGGGTAAAAGATATTTTGGTGTCACTTGACTGAGTTTCACCTCACCTAAGGGAGAATGAAAAAAATGAAAAAAAGTAATGTTTCACACTCTCCATGATGAATGATGCATAGTTTGAAATTTAATGGAATCTCCTCTTGTTCAAAAAACAAGATTTTGATTCTGAGAAATTTTCCCCCTTTGTGATGGCTCTCAACTCAAATTGGTCTTGATATGGTCAAAGTTTACTCCTAGACAAGATATCTTCCTATGTGGTTAACTCAACTAGGTTTCACAAGTTATCTAGATGTGAGCTTGATTTTCCAAGTTTTTCCAAGGTGTGTCATGTATTTAGTTTACCCCCTTCAAGAACAGTGGGCAATAAATGCATCCATCGTGTACTCTCATTGGGGTCACGATACATATAACTTTGACACTAATTATCACATGTATCACTAGTCAAGTAGGTGTGTGGAGAACTTAACATTTCATCCATAAGGTTCCCTCTTGTGTCGACTACTTTTGGGTTCCTAGGACCACCCCCATTGTTGTAGCTTAAGGCTTATGCCAAAGGGGTTATGTCCTAGTTAAGAAAATGGGGCGTACCCTTATCCGAACCTACAAATATAGTCTTTTAATTGTGGTGTATTTTTTATGTTTTATACTTAATTTTGTTTTCTTAAACACCATTTGGTAACCTACATGGAAAATGTATTAGTAGTTTTGTTTTGTCTCGATCCTTCATTCTTTTACAAGAATTTAGGTCCTACATGATGGATTTAGTAGTTTTTCACCCAAATAAAGAGGATGAACATCATTTCTTATTCTCAATATTTTCCTAGGATACAAGAGAAGAGCATACATGATTTAAAATCCAACTATAAAATCAATAATGGAAAATACTCAATTCAAACACAAAATTTGTTCATTTTAACCAAATTTGACATTCTTTTCAAATGTTTTTCAAAGAAAAAGTGATATCGAAATAATTTTTTATTCACAAGATCTAGTAGAAGGTGCGGGAGAATAACATACATGACTTTAATCTCACAATTAAGTATGAAATGTTTATTTAACCCTTTAAACAATTCAAATTAGAAAAAAATACAAATAAACCCTACAAAACAAAATTTAATCTTCAATTAAAACCTGTAAGGAGTTAATAAATACATAAAACATGCTTTTGCAATTTTTAAAGTAAACCTCAAATCTGAAGTGTGACATATACACTCAAATTTTAGTGTGTATGCCCTCTTCAGGATGTGTACACACCTCTATGGAAATTTATAGTGAGCTAATGGGTACGTGGTCATTGAGTTGTGTACATTAGCTTTTGGATGTATACACTCAAAGAAAGAATGGTCAAAGTAATAGACTGTGCAGATGGGTACACTCGGGTATAGGTGTGTACATCGGTGGTTTAAATGCATATCCTAGAAAACATAAAGGTCATAAAAATTTTAGACACAAGGTCATGTATGTTGAAAGTAAGATGTATACACTAGAATTTAGAAATGAACGCTAGTCTTTTGGTACCTACACCGTGTTTGGCCGTGTATGCCTGCATTAGGATGTGTATGTGACTATGTCATTTTTGTGTACGCCTGTACCTGTAAGTGATGCCAAAACATGAGGAATGACGTAATGGATATCAAAAATCTCAAATTTTTGGCATCTTATCTCAAAATTGATAAGAACCCATTTAAATTAGATCTCTAAGAAAGAATCAACACATGTAAAGTTGGTAAAAATCGTAAGAAATTCAACATTTATTTACACATGCATATATCTAGGGTTATCAAAAAATTGAAATAAAAACAAAATTCGAACCAAAATTCTAAGGGATTAAGGATCCATCCCACAAGGCATGTGAAATGTGTGTAAGAATTAGTTAGCTATGCAAAGAGAATTAGAACTAAAAACTAGTAGTCCTAAAACAAAGATAATCTAAAATCTATGCACCAATACTTAGATCTTAAACAAGACTAATATACCAACATATTTGCATTATAACATGAATAAACATCCAAACTAATATGCCAAACAATTAATCTATATCTCTATTGATTTTATATCAATGAAATGAACCTATTTAAATCCTTAGCAATAAAAAGGGTTGATTTTATGTTTGAATCCCAAGGTTTCAAGAATGGAGTCTTGTCGATCCATGGCTAAAAACTACTTGTCATATCTCCATATGACTTCAAACTTAGATGGATGAATGCAACATCATGGTTGAAAGAGGTTTGAATCAACCTTAGGAGAGTTTCTTTTTTCCTTTAGCAACTCATGGGGTTTGAGGGGATTTATTAATTAACCAAAGTGATTAATTAATAGGTGAGAAAGCTTACGTAAGATTTTTATAAGAATAATTATTATGATTTAAAGGATAAGAAGGATTTAATCAAATAAATGACGATTTATTGATCTAATAGAAGAGGAAACTAAATTAATTAAGAATAATTAATTAATTCAGGTAGAAAGGGGTTTAGTTAACGGAAGGTCGTTAATTGTCATCTTTGCTAGATAGAAAGGTCAATTAACTAACGTAATGTAATTAATTAATGACGATGGAAGAGAAAATGTGTAATATTGATGATATGTCATCAATTTGTGGGAAGGGGTATAATTAGTGCAATTTAAGTATTTAAATTGCTAGAGCTAAATTATAGGTGTCTTCATCCTCTTGTAGTTTATTCTTAAGGTGCCTCCATTTTTTATATTCCATCTAAAAGTAACCCTCATACAAAAATGAAAATCACGGTGAGTCATGTATCTTTCAATTTTCCCTTCACAAGTAATGTTGTTCAAACATCTTATCTATATAATGTTGATGTCTCAAACTAGTGGATATTAGTTATTTGTTTCTCAAGAAATTGTATCCCATATTAGTGTGTCTAACTCTATTTCCTCTACAGTTGAATGTTTCTTTAAATGATCATATGGTTTTACCTTATATTGAGGTGTCTAATGTTGAAAATCCCAAAGATTACACTAACGCATACTTTATCAATGCTCCAAATTATAACAATAAAATGGCATTAAAAGAGCTAACCCCTATTCATCCCAACGAAATATTTATAAACCTAACACAAATTTTCAGATGTATTTTGTATGTAAGAGAACAAGATATAACATTCATGTAAGAAGACAATACACGCACACCTAGAGTAGATAACAACAAAGAAAAAACCTTTTAAAATACCCATTTCGTATGAGTTTTATGAAATATTTCCATATCAAATTTTTATTAATATAACTACGCATTTATCATATTCAAATCTAGAATAGAAAACTCTACTATATTCTCTTATTGAAAAGTAAAACAAGAGAATATGAGTTAGATATTCATGTCTAGTAAAATATGCCTTTATTCCAAATTCCTTTTTCTCATACCCACAAAAATAAGTAAATTAATTGTCTTTCAATTCGAAAGAATGCTTCCACAGACTCTAGACCCAAAAACCCCCAATTAGCTTATAGCTCTGCTTTTAACTAATTCTAAAATATTGAATCCAAATAATTTCCCAACTTTCTCTTCCAACTACAAATAGCAAAGAAAAAATAGCCTTAGCTATGAAAAATGTGGATGAAGTGGCCTTGCATGAATTCTAGCTTATTCTGAAATTCTCTCTAATTCTAAGGGACCGTACACAAGTAAATTAATGCAATTTAATTTAGTCTAATCTCATATATTTCTCACCTAATTCTCCAAGACAACTCTTTTTATGCTCATTTCCTTTTCCCTTAGATGGTTTTTTTAAATTATTTAATCATTGCCAAGTTTACTCATTTTTAATTATAATGTTTCCACGTAACCAATATGGACAATGACTGAATTGACTAAGAAATAACCTTATTTATTCTTTTTCATGAGGTCGGCCATGAGGTTAATTATTATTAACTATCATAACGCTTATAGGTATAGTAAATTTTATCCCAAGCCAATGATAAGGTTAATGGCCTTTGATTAAAAAAATAAAACAATAACTTTATCACCACAAGACTAATAAAAAAATTCCTTCTTACCTTATATGATTAACACACATAAGAAAACATACTTTTAAAGGTACTCCCCACAAGCTATTAGTCATATAAAAGGACCAACCCATGCAATTCAAAAAGAATCAACATTGGAAAGGTCAAAATTGAAGCAACAGATTGAAAGAATTCAAATAACCTACCACACATATTTTTCCATCTTTGGAAAATTATAACTATCTAAATGCATCTTGAGGTAAATGACCATCTAATTTAAACAATGTTCCTTGTCAATAAAATGTTTGACTTACCTTACATTGCTATGTATATTTTTAACCCTGTGTTATGGTCTAAGACCAATACTTTTGGAATTAGGAATAAAGCCACACATAACAAAAATTTAACTTGCATTATGGTCAAAGACCTGTTCCATATCATTATTAGTCTTTTCCAAATAAGATGAAAAATTATTATACCTTTACCTTATTGAAAATCACAAACATTTTCTATACAACAAAGTATATCAATTCAAATGTCTCGTAATTTAAGACTAATTTAACATGACAAGAAGTTTAGTCACTCCTTATACAATTATGATTATTTCTTAGTACCAAAAATAATTCAAATATGGTTGTGTAATATATTTATAAATATTGGAAACCACTAATCAAGTAAGCAAGATAAATGGAATCATATTAACAGTATAACAACTAAATAGCACACACAAAGTGTCATGAACTCATCACATACAACAATGTAAAGAAAACTCATACAACCTAGAATAGAAAAAGTAAGCTATAAACGTTAAGTGCTCTATGAATACTTGGTGAAAAACCATGTTACACGGTTTGGTTTACAACTACATGTAAGTTTATATATCATTTTTAGGATATACATAAGTATTTATAGTTGTAAACTCATCTAAGCAACAACATCTTTCCCTCCACCTTCGTAAACCACTTTTCATATTAAAACTTATCCTTGCGACAACTTAGAATGAAATTGTGGGATGTGACATACTTCTCCCTAATTAAATCACCATCCCGCTAATTTTCCTCATTAACAAAGAGAAAGAATAAATCAAACACAAACTTGTATCATTTAGCTAAGAAAATAATCAATGTTTCTCACTAGAATTGTAATTTTCTGGATTTTTCAATTTTTCCGCATTCAAATTTATTGGCTAAAACAAGCTTTCTACTAGCAAGAACTATTAAATAATCAACAATATGACATGATTTTTTCATTACGCTTAGTCGAACATGCAAAAATCATTTATTATATTAGAACATATAGTCAGTTTAAAAGATTTCATCGCTGAAATAGGTAAGGAAAAATCATTTTTATTTCCCCAGCGTTCCTAAGTTGCATAATTCATTAGAACATTAGTCTTATTAGACTTTGTATTAAAAAAATTCCCAATTTTTAAAGTTACAAATAATGATTTTTTTAATTTGGCGCTGATTTTTACAAAAATAACTTTATGATTCAGTTTTATTCAAGTATTCTTGTATAAGATCCGTGTTTCACTCAAAACACATATTTTAGACAAGGGTATGGAAAAATTATGCATCCTAGGCATTTCAAGTGATATATCTAATCTTACAGGATACAAGGATTGTTGCTCCTATAGTTTTCAAAGGACTACACACATCTTAGTCATAATTTTGGCATCCTTTCCACACAACTTAGTGCTCTTTTGGGTTTCACCCACAAAAACCTTTTCTAAAAACTAAGTTTTTAAAAACTTAACCAGTTAGTAATTTTTTTATCCTCAAAATCCCAAAGTATGGTGCATAAATTAATTCGACATAGCCTTCCATTTCAATTTTTCTTTTATTGAAATTAAACATTGCCAATTCATATTGGTACAAATCCCAAGTCAACTACGCTTATCTTACATCAAATTTAGGTCTGTATGAAATTATTTTTCAATCCCAATTAGTTTATTTCCATTTTTAAAAAGGCTTCCTAGAATATACTACCTCAAATATTTCAATTCATTATCTATGACAACAAGTTCCATGTTGTGGACAACATAGCTTAGTTCATGCTATTTCAACTTTCTAATTTTTTGTAATAAGCAATGAAAGGATTGGTTTTAGAAGTTTTCCACCCAACCCCTTGCCTAAGAAAGAACATTACCCCGACGAAGTTCCTAATAAGATCAAAAAAATCAAAACATGTGTTTCTTTTCGTTAATCTCAAGGATAAGAAATGATATTTCAAACTTAGTAAATTATCATAGTCTCTTAATCTTTTCAACAAAGATATTATCAGTGAAGCCTTATAAAGGAATCCATTGAATTTTTAATAAATAACCCATGTGCATAAATTTTGTGTTTCCCATGTGATGATGAAGATGTAGAGATTTGTACCAGTTATACTATAACGGGAAGTGTTCTTGATTAGATTGACTTGATGGTTGATGTGGTTTGGTTGATGGGTCCCAATTCATGTATTCACTTGGATAGGTTAATGGTCCTCTTTTCATGGATGATGTATTTTCCATAGTCGGTGTTGAGTATGGATACCATGTGTAGGCTACAGATCAACATTTTTCTTTCTTAAAGATGATATTTTTCCTCATGTTCACACTAGGGGGGATGTTAGGAAAATATCATGTTAGTGCTTACATGTGTGAGTGAATATATATTTGGGTTAGTAGTTATAATATTATATTTGTTACATGTATTGTTGTAAGTTACAACAATACTACAAATATAGGGTTGTTGGGAGGTTGATATTGTTAGAGAGATTATTTGGGAGATATTATAGGTACTAGAATCTCCTAGAAAATAGGAATAATCTCTCCTATATATTTGTATGATATTAACGTGAGAAGTATGAACTATTTTGTTTTGTGTTAATGTGTTGGTGTTATGTCATTGAGAACCATATGCACTCTATTATTTGTTTCTAAAAGAACAATATTGTAGGTGGAAAATATCAAGAATTCGGAAAAATTGCCTCATGAGCTAGATATTGAAGTACAATTATTGAAAGCATACTTTAACAACATAGTAGAGAAATAGAATCAATTATATGAGTTCTTGCATGGTTACCTTTTAGTGAACATCATTGGTTTCATGAAAAATTTATAAATCGAAGAGGTAAAGATAAGATATTTAAAATATCTTTTGTAAAAATGAATCTTGTGGAGGAAGGAATAAAAATATTTCACCAGTTTGGAGACACACACTAGATTTATCATGAGGTATGAGTTTCCAAAGAAAAAATATTTAACTAGATTTTTTTCAATTAATGTATAGTGGAAATGTAGAAGAGAAATATTTTATTTAAATGTAAGGTGTAATTTTTGACTTTAAACATTTTTATAAAAATAAATTAACCGATGTATTCACAACCTATATAGTGAGTTATGATTCCATCAATTTTTATGTGATGATAAGATAAGTTATTTCCCTACTAATATAACATGGATAGATATAAGAGATATATCCATGATGCAATTCATGAGATAATTTGGGAAATAATGGATAGGAATGAGGTATAGGGCTCTTGTACTCTTTATATCGTACACCGCATTGGAAACATTAAAGAGAATAATTTTTAGTTTTATTCACTCATTAGGGGGATAAAATTAGAAAAAATAAAGGGTATAAAATTGAGAAAAAAAAATTGTTCATTTTATCTTTATGAGTATGATTTGATGATAATTCATGATGAAGAAAGAGAACAATAATAGATTGCGATATTTTATAACATCCGAGTGCTAGATGTTGGAAATTGTGTGTTTTTTTCATTGATGTCAAGTAAATTTATGGAAAACTATGTCATTGTGTTTTATGAGTCTCCATGTGGTGTTATTCAATGGTGAAACATGAAGGTTGATTTGTAGTGTCATGTTTGAAAGCATTCTATGAGGTTCAGTGTATGGTCTAGTGATCCAAGTCTTCGTTAGAGGTCTCCCAAGTTGATTGAAGTCTTTTATGAGGTAATACATAGTTGGGATGATATGTCATGGGTTTCTAAGAGTATACGTGAGGTCATCAAGGTCAATTTATGAGTTGTATGTGTTGAGTTAGGTCATTCCATGCCTATACCTAGCTCACGGGGCACATGAGAATGAGATAGAGATATCAAATTTGGAGCTGATCAGTTTTTTGGAGTATAGTAGCAGCATGGTGACATGAATTATCATATGTTTGATGATTTTCATGTCATAAATCAGAGATATAGGGCATATTTGATGTACTTGGGAAACAAGCTGGTGAGAATAAGCATTTTAACATAGGTAAGACTTAATGGATAGAGAGTTTCAGATCTATTTGAGCTATGTGGTGAGTATGGAAAGCTATAGTATATTGTAATGATTCTTCGTGAAAATTTTTAGGTAATTTTGAAGCAGGAATTGCAATATACTTTAGTCTTGGTAAAAGCTGGGTGTTTTACAGTGTGATGTTGAAGAAAAAGTGAACCTTATGATGCTCGTTGCAAGTTATTTTATTTTCATGGGGACCTAATATCTTTAGAATATATTCTTAGGTTAGTTATGAAGGTTTCACAAAAATATTGAGGTGGTTTGAGTGTCAAATGTTTATGAACAATTGTAAAGAAGATAAGTTTCTTTAAAATGCTAGCTAAACCCTAACTCAAAGTCACTTGGGAGAAAGTTATTATACTAAGCCTGAGTTGATTCTTTATAAAAAAAAATTGATTTTACATTGTAAAGGAATCGTCTTTATTTCTAGAAAGTTAAGATAGTGCTTGTGACTATATCTAGGCCCCACCTAAAAATGCTTCTTTCTAAAGAGTTTCAAGTATGGGACAAGGTTGTCCAAAGAAGGTAAGAAATAAATGTACATTATTTTTTATTATTTCCATGGTGTTTTTAGGTTATGTTCATTCTTCAAAAGGTAAAAGTGTTCCTTATTTGTGAGGACTAGTTAAAGGGCTATTTTGGGGTATTTTCTTGCGGTTTGCAAAGATGGGCTTAGTTGAATGCCTTCCACTTGGAGTTAGATGAAGTTACAATATGTTATGGAAAGAGGATTCATAGATATTTCAAATTTTATATGTTTTTTGTCTTTGTTATTTTATTTTATTGTCCATTCACGTCAGGTTTTAGAGAAGGTTTGTTATTTCTCGGGACAAATATGCTTTTTTTGAAAGAATGAATTGATTGAAGCATGAGATGAAAGATTTGATGCCTTATATCACCTAAAACGTGAATAGTGATAGATTTTGTTCCTATTTAAGGAATTTTTTAGGTATTTAAAGTGGCATAAATGGTACAAACTAGTCGAGTTTACAAAACTAATTTTTGGGAAATATGATTTAAAGAAGATGAAATTATCTCTTGTTTGAACATATGAATGTTTCATGACCTATAAATTTCATGAATGTGATTTATATATCCAGGGGATTCCATATATTTCTTATATGCCATAGTTGAGTTTATTTGGTGTGGTCTTGATGCCCAAATTTGAAGAAAGGGTGTTGGAAACAACTGTTTAGTGAAGGATATGAGACTTTTGGCTTGTGTTATGAATTATTTGATTGGTCCAAGATAATTAACGACCATGGATGATGTTTTTATGATATATTACACATGTTTGATGAATTTTATATCTTGAATAATCATGGTTTTTGTGTTAGTGGATTTTACTCATCCTAGTGATAGGGTTTTGAGCCTGTTTTGTGCAAGTTGAGTGGTTTTGAGCATGGTCGACCTATATGGGACATATATGAACATTGTAATGAGTTTATTAGGATTTAATTACTTTGAATTGGTCAAACCAAAGTATGAAGACCAACTCCTTGTGTTTTTAGTTGAGAAGAGTATAAAAGCAAAGTTTTGAGTTCATTTGTGAACTAGTTGTGCATGGGGGAAAGTGTGACACAAGAGGAAAACTCTAACAGGTTTGAAGGCATAAAGAGAGATATGAGGATGTGTGAAAATTTATCAAGATTGATGTAGAAAATGTGTGGAAGGGTTTGAATATAAATTATTTCATGAAATACCTAAAGAGACCGAGTTGAAAAGGTGTGTTTGGATGATGGTTTGAAAGAATTTGGAGATGAATTTTGGATCACTATCATCTGTGGTATCATCATATTTTGAGTGGTCATACTTCTGAAAAATATCTTATCATGAGTCATATTCGTAGGAGTATATTTTTGTGAATAATATCAACAATGGTTTAGGGGTTGGTGCTCCTTGTGGGATTGGTGCCTTACTAAATAAATCTCTCGTGATGTGTAATATTCAGTTTAGTATTTTTATGTGTAATATCAACAAAAATTTTAGTGGGTTTTCTTCCCCTTAAGAGTTTCCCACTTACATCTTGTGTCTATGTGTTCTTTTCAATGTATTTTTTCATTTAAATGTATGGTGCACACTTAATAAGCTCTCATGGAGTGTAAATGATTGAAAGGATATTAATGGATGATGGAACTAATGGTAAATTAAGTAATAAATTGTTAGGAGTGATTGACCCCCCTCTCTCATTCCATTGTGCTTCCAACAACTGGTATATAGTAGGTCCTTAAGAATAAATTTTAATCACTTGAAGGAGATTCTATTGAAGTAGAAATCCATAGGTAAACCATCGCATTTTTGCAAGAAAATTTGTCAGGTGGAAAAATTGGTGGTTATATTTCCAACATCTCAGGGACTCTAGGTCCCTCTTCTTGGGTGGTGTAACTCTACTTTATTATGAATGAAAAAAATGGGAAATAAGAGGTTGGACTAGAGGTCGGTGATCGAACAGGTGCACTCTATCAGTAGCCATGGAAAATTCTAACAAGGAATTGTAGGGGAATAATTTTTTGAACTGTGGGAAAAGTGGAGTGAGAAGTTAGATAAGGAAAACTAAATTTGTGAGTATAAAATCATATTCTCTCTATGGTTGATTAGAAGGTTCACATTCACAATTAACTAGAAAGAAACAAAAAATTTATTATGCTAACAACCAAAGGAAACCATGCACACAAATTTGCACACATTCATGAGTCATGAAAAGAAACAATCCCTTTCTTTATTGACATTTTTATCAAGTTGTAAAATGTTGGAAATGGAGGAAAAATGGTGAAGGAAAGTGGAAGAATGTTATCTCTCTTGTATTTCTCAATTGATCTCTCTCTTGAGTGCAAAAAATTGACAACCCTTAAGAAAGAGTATGCCATTACATTATATAGATCAAGAAATGAATCTTCATCTACCCCCCACATGACCCTTCATTGTCTCATTCAACTCGTGACTTTTCACCTTCCTAGGATCTAGGAAATTAAGTTCCCTTTTTATAAATCAAAGGGAATTTTACAATTCAACTTTATAAAGTCACTTTAATGAATAATAAAAACTAACATGATTACACACAAAAATAATTATAAAGGGGGTAGAGAAGAAGAGGAAGAATGAGAGAAGAGAAGGAAGAAGGGATGTTGATGAAGATGATGCCTTACCACCTTCGCCTTGTTTCTTGAGTGATCTGATGAAATGTCCCAATGTGGGGAATTATAGATCCCTAAATATTTTACACCATGAAAAAATTCCTCACATGATGCATGAATGCCTCAAACTAAGATTTTAGAAACACTATTGAATTATCACTTAGATGACCATAAATGTTTCTCACTGAGGTTTACTTTGAAGAAGTTAGAGGATGGAGAACAATCTCGATGTCATTTCGCTCTATAACCCCACCGCTATACTCATCAAAAAAATTATGAGGTTCATTTTGAACACAATTTCCTTGCCAATGATGATAAAAATTTATCCCTTTTACATGATTCTTGCACATCTCAGTCACATAATGAGTGTTGAGAAACACTATTTCAGGACTTCCCAATGTGAGCTTGGGATGAACGTTGTAACTACTCATAATGACCCTTTTTGATACTTGATTGATGAACCACTTCAAATCATTAAATTATCTATGGAAAAATCATTTCAAATCACCCGGATCCTTGAGTGATGAAGATGGATCCACCTCCTACGTATTACAATGCCTCACCTTGCTGCGGGACATAATTTGACTCAAGTTGATGCTTTCAGGATCCTTGTGGAGTTATCATTTCTCATTTTGAAACATGAAACCATCACACAACCTTGTAGAGAGAAAAAAAGTTTCAGGATGAGTGAAAATGAAGCCATCTGCAACTTTCTACACTTGGGAACCGAAAACTGTTATTTTTGAAGCTAGGTCTCTGGAGCTACTATTTTTGGTAGTGTGTATTTTTTTCCCCATTCCTTATACTAAGATGTTTCCTTCACATTCCAATTTTATCATAGTTTTCTTGGGTTCAATTCAAATAAGTTTCCATTATTGGAAATTTGATTTTTTACTTTTTTCTTTTTTGACATTTTGAACCACGGGCCCTAGTTTTTTGTTTGTGCGATTTTCATTGTTCTTTCTTCTAGAGGGAGTTTTCCATTTTTAGAAACTTACTAAAAATGGAATGTGTAAAAATTGGAACTTAATATTTTTATAATCTAACCTTTGGGACTTAGATTGACAAAAATTTTGTGGATTCTTTATGGGTTTTTTCTCTTTAGTCTTTGTTCATATTTTTGGCTCAATCCGCTTCATGAATTGATTGAAAAATGATGAAAAGATGCTTTAGGGAAAAAAATTGAGAATTTTTCATTAAAAATCAAACAATATCTGATATTTCAATTTTTTTCTTCTCTAAGGCACCTAGATGATGGAGATCTTCCCAAAATTTCACAGAGATTGGGTGCATGGAATGAGAGATATGATCAATTTCGTGTTTTGGATCCTAGGGTTCTTGACAACATTTAGTTCTTGATTTGGATTGGAAATATTCTAATTTGTCACTATATAAATGTTGGAGGACAATAATGGATGGTTGAGGTTTTGTGGAAGGTGTGGTAGAAGCAGCAATGGAGGTTCGAAAATGGAGGATTTCCTATGCGTGCATGAAGGAACAAAGATACGCAGAGGTGACAACACAAAAACAAAAAAATCAAATTTTAAAAGGGATGATGAGGAGTGAAATTTT
The DNA here is from genome assembly GCA_018340775.1 of Taxus wallichiana var. yunnanensis. Taxonomy (NCBI): domain Eukaryota; kingdom Viridiplantae; phylum Streptophyta; class Pinopsida; order Cupressales; family Taxaceae; genus Taxus; species Taxus wallichiana. Next base: position 85,502,379 of record CM031242.1, on the reverse strand, counting down.
TCACCAATTAAAATAAGGTAATTGTGTAAAAATGCATCCCATCCCTCTTCATCCAACTTTGGTAATGTTATTTACTGAGGGGAAGAAGGGGGGCTTGAAAAAACACTTTAAAATGACTTCCTAGGTGACATGGGTGACCGAGGGAATAAGAGGGAGGGGGAAAATTTTATTGCACAATATTCAGCAAGGCTTGGTGAAATTGGTTCACAAAAGTACACCCCATCTTGATTGGGTGACTTAGCGGTGTTTGGTAGGATGGAGTGGGGTTTGGGTTATGGAGCACATGGGGCTTAACTTGTGAAAAGGTGTTGAAAAATGATCACATTGAGGTCCAGATGATTAACCAGGAGGGGTCACATTTTATTTTACCATTTGTACCAAAACCTTTGTGCATAAAAGTCTACTACTCTCCCATTGGCACAAATTTCAATCAAAAAATTTGACTAACTGTTGAACTTTTACCATGGGGTGATGCTTGTTTAGACCATAACATGAGATCTCAAAGGAGTTTATTGATCAAAATTTATGTGATACATCATGAAAATTAACTTATGAATCCAATGGTTTTGGTCTCATGTCTTGATTAAGACATTTTGCCTGAAAAATATGATTTTTTTTTCTCTAAGGTTGTGCACACGAAAAAGCAGATTGTAGATAGAGAGCACTTAGGTGTTGTGAAAAATATGAAATCACCATCTTATATGTATCTAAATTATATTTCCACCGATATATATTTTTACTCGTAAATTCTTATGGAACTCCAAAATTGATTTCCAAAGCTCATGACCTATTTTGGCACTATGCATTGTTTAGGCCTCCAACACCCACATTTTCCAAAACTACTCTAAAACTTGTGAAACCTCCCAAAACCTTGCAAAAATGATTGGAATTTTTTATTGGCTCTCTGTTACACCTCCTAGATAACTTCAATCCTTTCTTTCTGCTCCAAGGGTGTGTACCAACTTTGAGAAGACTAGAGAATAACCTTTCCCAAGCTTATCAAAAATCCTTTTTGATGGATCTTCCCTTGGATGAACTTGTTATGATTGGATATCACTAAATCACCTATGGTTACATTGACATGACAAATGGGACTAGTTTATAGAGATGGGATAGTACGACTTGGGGATTAGGGTAATATGAAGGAGGGCTTAGGATGACCTTTGAGTAAAAATTTTCGGGTAGGGTATGGTTGTCATGCTTGAAAATTGGGAATTTTATTTTTGTAAATTTGCATGACAACATAGATTTTGAAGCATCCCTTAGAAATAAGAATGATATTTTAGATTCAATTATTGAGATTTTTTAATAAAAATCATTGTCATGGAAGATGAGCATAGTCAAGCCATTCAGGTTTTGGAGTCGAATGGAGAAGTTGTCTAAAACGCTAAAGGTCAAAGAAGAATATTGCAGAAGGTATAAAGATGATTTTAGATCCTTAAAATCAGATTCCTATCAGTGCCTGAGTAAGTTGAAGACATAGGAGATATTAGATAAAAGTTTATAATCCCTAAATGACATGTTGGATAACCAAATATCTACAAATGACAAATCTGGTTTAGGATACAAAGAAGAGTATTTCTGAAGCATGGAGTGGAAAATTTTTGAGCTAGTGATGCTAGTGAAGCCATAAATGATGTCAAATATCTCAAGAAGGTTATCAAGTAGCCTAATGTAATGAAATATACAAGTAAGTTTAATGGTGTTTGCTACTCTTGTAATAATTATTGTTATAGAGCTAGGGACCGTAAAAGATCTATTAAGAATGCATTTCCATGGAGAAATGGTTGGCATGATCATTCATATCAGTCGGAGAACTTGCAGAGTTATGATTGTAATAAAAGGGGAATATTTCTAAGTTTTGTCATCACGAGTCTCCTAATCAAATTTGGAATAATGAAAACAAGTATGGAGTTGTGTGATATAACAAGAATCAAATTGGTCATATAGCTAGATTGTCATAAAAATATATCTAAACAAAAGGATGAATATTTTAGAGGTAAGATTTCCTCTACCTATTTCAAGTGTAACAAATTTGGTCACATTATAAGATACTGTAGAGACAAAATGAATACCTAAAAAAGGAAGGATGATGTCAAGTCTACACAAGTTGAGAAAGTGAAAGAAGAACTTAAAAATAAAAAAGGTGATCCTAAAGTTTTTGGTTCTAGTCATGGTGAACCTATTTCTCACGAAGGTCTATTTCCTCTTGTATAACCTCAAGAATTGTTCTTTCCTGCTCATGAAGTCCTCAAGAAGAGTAAACGAGAAGAAAAGGGTCAAATTATCTGAAAGTTGATGAAGAATCTCTTGGTGTCATGTCCCATGTGGACATGGATGTTTTACCTTGTTAGGTGCATTTATATGTCATGGGTACCTTCGTTATGCTTCATGGAATCATCATTCTACGGATGTTGAATCATGTGAAGCTTGAAGTTTGTTGGGAATCATATATCAAGGGGGAGTTGTTTGTTTAAAGCTTGTTGATGAGGGTGGTATGTTGAATAATGTCATCACATGTCAAGGTATGGTTTCATTGTCTCAAAGTAGATTTTATGGTCTTTCTTGGGTTTTCATTTAGTGAAAATGTTATAGTCATTGTCAAAGAGGTCTCGATTTTGTATAGTTGTGTTCTCGTAATCTCGGTATAAAGAGTTGTTATTTCATCAAGCAGTCTTTTTCAAGATGTATCAAAGAAGTATCAAGGCATGTCAAGTGTATTATGTTTGAGTATGTAGTCATGCTAGTGAAGTTAGGTATGAGTAAAATCAAGATGTGTCATAGGCACGTAATATGCTATAATGCCTATTTAAAGTTTGTGTTAAGTGTATATGTCATATTTGAAGATGAATAATGGTCTCAAATGGTCTAGATAAGGTGCATCATTGTTAAGAGATCAATTTTCTAGGATAGGTATGAGAGTCCTTGTTTGTGTTATCTTGTCAAGGAGTGTAGTGATCTTGAAAGAAGTACTCAGTCTAGTCTCTTGAATTTTTGTCATGTATATAAGAATATGTTCTTAAAGTTATCAAAGTTCTTATAGATTGAAACTTATATGTTCATGTGTCTATATCATTTTCATAAGAAAATAAGTATGTGCATCATAAATATTTGTCTCATGGTGTTAAGGGTTCCGTTGTGAAAAGACTACTAGTGTGTGTCTCAAAGATTGAATGAGAAAAAGGTTTTTCATTACATAATGACTAGTCTCAGTCAAAGAAATTTTTAAATCTGAAAAGTCATTATAGTCAAAAGGTGTCCACTATGCCAAGGAAGGTAAATCTGATTTTGTGCTTCTATTCAAGCTTACAAAGGAATAAGAGGTTATATGTTGTGTAGGATGGTACTATGATTCTAATACAATAAATTATCAAGAGTGAAGGTCTTGTAACTACCTAGAAGTATGAAAGATAGGTGGTGTTGATGTATTGAGAAGGGAATGTAGGTACATGTATGCAAAAATATAAATCTTGAAGGATGTTAAGGTGTTTGGTTATTCATGTTGCATTATCCAAGTCTAAGTTTAGTTGAATAAATACTATAGAGGTACTCTCCATTATGGGATTGTCAAGACCTCAAATGATTAGTATCATTTCCTAAATCATGACTAAGATAGAAGGGGAAAGGTAAACTACACGTATCTATGTGGTGTATAAGGAAGGGGGAGAATTTTTTTATGCTCAATATCATGAGAAAGGTGACATGAAAATTGCTTGGGAAGAGTTAAGAGTAATGCAAGATCTACTTGGTTGATTCTTTTCTTCTAGTGTGTTGGATTGTTGCTTGATAAGATGTTGTAGGTTCATGGTAGTCAAATGATGGTATGATTCAGGTTTTACTAGCTCACCAAGACAAGGGAGCTTGATTTTCATCTCTAGTAGAAGTTTTAGATGTTTATAAGGTCTATAAGGCAAGGTGATTGATGAAATTAAATTCCATACCAAAGCTATATGGTTTGTTGACTCAAGATGTTCAAGGCAGCAAGTCTTTGATGTTGAAATGACTGAGAAATAGATTTAAGGAAGAGTCAATATGGTTGAGTCATCTCCATGAATCATACGTAAGGTATGTGGTCCTTTTTTTCATTTAGAGAAGGATAGTATGGTTCCCAGTGGAGATATAAAAAATGGATTCATGTTGTGTATTGGTTTTCATGATTGGAAAACATTGGTCTAAATTGCTCTAAAGATGTGGTTTAGGGAAAATGGTCCTAAATGAGGTTTTGAAAATATTAAAGGAATATTTTTATTTATTATATGGTTCATACCTAGATGGAGATGATTAGAATGAATGAACATAAAGTGAAGTGGATATCTTCTTAGGGGGAGTTGTTTTGAGGCTCATTACAAGTCCATGGATCATTCATTACATTTGTTAAAGTTAGACAAGAGAAACTACAGTCAAGGGGGAGTCATTTGAGAAAGTAAGTTGATTTTGTGTATTGTTTCCATTATGCCACATTGTATGTTGTCATTTTTCATGTAGTGTCATCATAGTAGACTTTTTATAGATATAAAAGGGGAAAGAAGCATCATAAACACAAAAATGATGTCATGTAGGTGTGTGTGGTATTACTAGTTTCCATAAATGTTTCAGATATATTTGAGCTATGTGGTGAGTATAGGAATTTATAGAATGTTTTCATGATGCCTCATGACAAGTTTCATGTCGTTATGAAGAAGGAATTGCAAGATATTGAAGTTTTGGCAAACCGAGTGTTTTATAGTGTGATTTTAAAGAAAAAGTGAACATAAGGATACTCATTCGAGATGTGTGATTTGTATGGGGACCTAAAATCTTTGGAATAACTTCTTAGGTTAGATTATTAGGTTTCACAAAAATAATGAGGTGGTTTGATTGTCACTTTTTATGAATGATTGTTAAGAATATAAGTTGCTTTGAAACCCTAGCTAAACCATAATTGAAAGATTATTTATTATATTGAGCCTATTTTGATTACTTTTAAAAAATTGATTATTTTATGTTGTAAATAACTCCTAGAGATTTATAGAAAGGTAAGATAATGTTTGTGATTGTATGTGGGCCCCACTAAAAATGCTTGTTTCTGAAGAAGTTCAGTTTAGGACAAGGTTTTCTAAAGAAGTTAAGAAATAAATGGACATTATTTTTATTATGTTATTTTTAATTTATTTCCATGGTGTTTTTAGGTCATGGAGATTCTTCTAAATGGCAGTGTTCCCTATTTGTGAAGACTAGTCAAAGGGTAGTTATGGGGCAGTTTTAGGAAGTTTACAAATATGGGCTTGGTTGGAGGCCTTCCACTTGTAGTTTGAAGGTGTTCGAATATGTTCTGGAAAGAGGATTCAAAGATATTTCCAATGGTATATATTTTTTGTATTGATTATTTGATTTTATGGTTCATTTAGGTTAGTATGTATAGAAAAAGGTTTGTTGCTTCTCATGATAGATATGCTTTTGTTGAAAGAATGAAGTGATTGAAGCATGAGATGAATGATTTGATGTCTAATATCACCTATAAATTGAAGATAAATGACATTGGTTAGTATTGAATGCATATAGAGGTCTTGGAAAAGGTAAAAAGGGTGCAAAATAGTTGAGTTTGTAAAACAATTTTCTCGGGCAATATGATTTAGAGAAGAGGAAAGTATCTATGGTTTAAAATTATGGATGTTTCATGACCTCTAAACCACATTGATTTTATGTACATGTTCTTATAATTCCATAGAGTTTCTTTATGTCATAGTTTAGTTATTTTGGTGTGGTCTTCATGCCCAAATATGAATATAAGGTGTTGGAAACAATGTTTGTGAAGGATATGAGGATTTTTGCTTATGTTATGAATTATATGATTTGTGCAAGATAATTAACAACCATTTATTATTTTTTATGATAAATTACACATATGATGAATTTTAGATCTGGGATACTCATGGTTTTGGTGTGAGTGGATTTTACTCATTCTAGTGATAGGGTTTTGAGCTTGTTTTCTGCAAATTGAGTGGTTTTGAGAATGTACGACCTATATGGGACATATGTGAATGTTTTAATGAGTTTTTGGGATTTTATTATGATTTTCTTGTCAAAAAAATCATGAATAATGACCTCCCTTGTTTGTTTGAGTTTGGAAGGGTATAAAAGAAAATTTTTTAGTTCATTTGTGAACCAATTGTCCATGGGGAAAGAGTGCAACCCAAGAGGAAGAGTGTAACAGATTTAAAGGTACAAAGAGAGATCTGATTATGTATGTATATTTCTAAATATTTATGGTTAAGATTTGTGTAAGGTTATGAATCACAATCATTCCATGAAATACCTAGAAAGAACGAGTTGAAAAAGGTGTGTCTGGATAAGGTTTTGAAGGAATTTGGAGAGGAATTTTGGGATTGCTATCGGTTGTGGTAGAAGAATATTTTCATTGTTCACAATTCTACAAAATCACTTGTTGTGATTAATATCAACAATGGTTTAGGTGTTGGTGCCTTACTTAAGAAATCTCTTGTGATGTGTAATATTCACTTGATTTTTTGTTGTGTGTAACATCGAAAAGTTTTTAGTGGGTTTTCTTCCTCTTTAGGGTTCCCCACTTACAACTTATGTCTAAGTGTTCTCTTGCATGTGTTATGTTCATTTGAATGTATAGTGCACACTTAATAATCTCTCATTGAATGTATATGATTGAATGGATGTTGAAAATAATGGTAAACGAAGTAATAAATTTGTATGACTTATTTACCCCAGTTTATTTTTCTTCCAATACTAGAGTCTATTATTCAAGCACCATAGTTCATCGATGAGTGATGGATTCTATCAATTGAGTGTTAGAGTTCATCTGAGGAGCGTCATATCCTATCAAACTAGCACCACAGATTATCAAATTAGTTTTAATGTTCATTTGAGGAGTGTTTATGTCTACTAATCATGCATTAGAGTTCATATGAGGAGTTTTAGAGTCTATCAACATGTTTTCTATGATATATCATGTAATACGAAAAATTATATTGAAACATTGTACAATTTATATTTGAACTTATGTATATTTTATTTATATTAGTCATGAAGTATAATCTAACAAAAATCAATATTTACTAGCCTTTCTGTGGTTTAGATACTCCTTGTCATTTGAAAGATTATATTTTAAAGATTTATCTAACTCAGTAAGACCTAATATTTGTAGATTGAATATTGTAAAGAACTCAAAAGGGTTCGGACCCTTGGTAATTTTTATCGATAGAAAAAAACCCTCATATTTTTCATGAATGAATGGATGAGCCTCTAGAGAAAGTTATTTTTTCTACTTATTCTTAATGCTAAAATGCTCATACAATAGGAAATTGAACTATATAATACAAATCTAACATCCAAAAGGACAAGAGAAAGATAAATATGCATAAAAAGGAAATCCTAAGATAACAAAGGTGATAGCACTAGAAGTAAGGGGTGAACACTCTTACATGAGTGGAAACAAGGAAGAATGGAGAAAGAAAGGGCAAAAAATGTGCTAGTCCCAGAAAACACTCACACAATCATTCCCATGGGGCATAACAGAAACAAAACCTACAAGGGACATGAATAATTCACAAAAAACTATTACAATAAAGGAAATGAATGAAGATGTAAGAAAATATGAGTTAGGGCAGAGAATAACCACAAAACAATAATTTTATTACTTCCAAATGATGCAAAAAATTTTACAATGGTGGAAAGAGGTGAGTATCCACAGATAATAACCGGATATAAGGAATGTAATTAAAAATGAAAAGGAACACTACTACGAATAATTCTCTTAGCGAGGAAAGAGAGAAAGGAAAGAAAGAGGGAAATTTTAATTCCTTCCATAAACCAATGACAAAAAGTCATTAAGTGCTTTGTAGAGAATCCAAGAACCTTTGAAAGACCATTTCTACATGTCATGTGACCTATAGAAGAAGAGGGGCTTCGTTCTTCATTAATTATAGTAGCGATTGGAGAATGATTTGGTAACCTTACATTTTTAGGACCACTTATTTTCCTTAAACTTTTTTTTGACATTTTGGTCCTCAAAACTACATTGATTTATAAAATATTTCATACTAGAATGTAGCTATTGATGATACGTCTCCACCAAGACCAATTTCTCTTGATTTGGTTAACCATAATGATAATTATGGGAAAAAATTCTTCATCTCTCATCTAACATATTTTCCCTACATTTCTCTCTCCTTTGAAAACCTTTTGAATAATTTGAATATTTTGGTGAACCTCAACACCTTGTTTACTATCGATCTCCATATTTTCTTTTGGGTTTTTTTCCTCTTTCTGGGATGGTTAAATCCCTAGAACATTGAATTTTGAGAAATCCACATAACATTGAATCATTGTTCAATGGGTTTAGACCTAGTTCTATTTCTTCAATTCCTCGCAAAACAACCTTACAAAATTTTATATTAGCATTGAATGATCATATTTTCCTGATTCATGGTCCAATCATATCCTTTTTCTGTAGGTTCTTTGAGGATCCTCATAATACTATGTTCGTGAACTCTACGATGTGATTAGTGATACCGACAGCAGGTTTTAGTAGAGCATGGAAACAATGACATCCATTTGACGAGTTATTAAAAGTTACAAGAGGTGAAATTTTGGATAAAAATTTAGTGACTCAATGGGGTAGTCTACTTATTAGATGAAGATATAAATGGAATTGAAACATCCATTGGGCATGGAGATAGTATAAAGACTTGGAAACTGATATGAAACTTGAATTTGTTTCCCATGAATTTTCGAGAGTCCTACCTAGAACTTGAACCGATTTGGGACTCTAGACAATTTTTTATGAGAGTGGAAATTTTATTCAATAATACTTTTCCATCGTCGTACTAAGATTGTGTGCATAAGAACTTGCAAATAATTCCTCCCTTTTAAACATGAACTATCCCCAAGAAGAAATAGAAGAGCACACATAAGAACATGTGAAATAAATCAAACCTAGAGTACCAATAAGACAATATGCTATAAACACTTGGAGGAATTAAAACTAAACTATTGTGTATAAGGGGGTACATTTTTCTCAATAACAATGCTTGAGATAAATCCCATTCACTAGGGTCTTGAACTCCTCTCCATCTAATTTTCACAATTGGAAAGCATTGTTTAATTTGTAGCCTAAAATCATATAGGGCCCACTCTATATTGTATCAAACTTTGAGTGTCTTCCTATTTTTTCTCTATCTACATCCCACTTTAGCACTATATATCCTTCTTCAAAACTCTTGGTTGTTGATATGTTAGACCCTAAAATATTGGTTAAGTAACAAGAGGTGCACACACACGTAGGATCAATAGATAGAAGGGAATTTAGGAAAAGAACACAAGAAAAAAGGGTTTAAGAAGGGTTTAAGTGAGACCAAGGCACTCGTAGGAGGCTGAACAAGGGTTTAAACGACAAGTTGTAACCAACATCATGGGGTTACTTGAGGAAAAATGTGAGGACACAAATAGCCGTGATGATTGGATAAGGTGTAAGTCTAGAGCTTTAGAGGTCAAGAAAAGGATATCCTCATAGGGAATATTCCTAGAGACATCATTACGATTAGTGACAGGTTTTGCGAAGAGGATAAGAATTCACCAATGGAGGACCACATTGAAACTTGGCACATGATCTTCTCAGAAGAGAAGTCATGGTGGTGGTTGATGATCCTATTTAAAGAGATGCTTGGGTTGGGAGTAGAGGTAGATAAAACACACAGGAAGAAATACATGGAGGAATGAAGGGAATGTAGAGAGAATGCAGAGAAAGATAAGGAGAGTAACAAAGTGCTATAGTAATGCTAGGGTTTAGAGTACTTAGTGCTAGAGGGTTGTAAGGGATACCATAAGAATACATATGGGTATTGAGATCTATAACAAGGGATAAAATGGGGAAAAGTATAGTTAGGATCTCAGATAAGAGAGGTTTGTAGGAGTTAAGTATCTTTCATTTAATATACATGGTCTAAGATGACCCTTTTGAATGTATCATGACTATCAAATATTACATTAAATTGATATACATGAATATATTCTTTACATCTTGTTTATGGCTGTAAAACCTCATGTTATATGACTTATCATGACTCAAATATGGTTTATTATACTTCATATAATGACATTTAGCTTATGTGATGCATTAATGTGTAGATTTGTTAGTTGCATCTTCTACATTTGAAAGTAAGTGAATGTACCTTTTTTTGTAAATAATCCTCCATTAATGGTAGAAATATCTTGCAAATCTCACATAAAAGAGGGGCTCGAGATCTGCGCATGCCTCGGGTGAGTTCCAGTGTATGATAGATTATAGATTGGTGTGCTTGGTGTTAGGAAAGAAGTATTAAGGGTAAAATAATGACCACATATTAGTATCGTTGTTGGGACCTTTTTCAAAGCTGTTGTGAGAATGGTGTGTGATGACTTAGAGCTTTACCTTGGACAATGTTGAAGCATGTCTTAAAATCACAGAGGATGATTTCTCTCAAAGATTTATTACTGGACATAAGTTTTATGCACATAAATGGGTGGAAGAAAATTTGTATCATGAGTTGTATGAGACCTTCTTTTATTGTTTTATAATTGAGTTGTATGAATGGATCTTAGCGTATGCATCTAGATCAAGATGGTACTATAGACATCATGTATGGACCCAAGATGAGTGTCAGAGGTTGCATGATGTTTATCTATCTTGGAAACATGTTTTTGATCATTAGTGGAGTAGAATGTTGATGAGTTACACCTTAGAGGATGTGATTTCTATGTATTCCTATCCAGAGATTGTTGAGTTTGAGTTCTTGAGGGAGCCAAGAGGATCATTCTTTCATGATATCCCTTTAGCTATAAATATCCTAATCATTACACTGATTTTAGAAGCATTTCCTATGGTTTTCTATGATTCTTCCGAGCACCGGGAAAGGAAGCTAGAATAGACGAAGATGGTGGACCTTGCGGCATTTGAAAAGTAGAGGGAAGAGATACGACTTAAGTATAATGAGGATTAGGAGAGGGAATCTACAAGACCACATGAAGCTACGAGAGTGATGGATTTATGGAGTTAGACATTGCAAGAAGGATTTGAGGTTCACGCAGAGGAAATGGAACCTGAGTATTCTGTGGTACCCCATCTTGGCAAGTGCAGAAGAGAAACCCCCTCGGCTTCTGGAGAGAGCTCATCATATGAAGAAAGGATAAGAGTCATTGGCACACATCTTAATCCACCTAGTGACCAACCCCTAGCGCTTAGTTTTCCAAATCTAGAGATAAGTATTACTAACCCAGTTGGTATTGGTGGAAGTAATTAATCAACACCTAGGAGGTATAAATTTTCATTTGGCACATCTATGGTTGCACAATCATTTCTTGTGTTTAGAGGTATATTGTTTGGAATGATATTTGGAAAAATTATGGGTACAAAAAGCTTGGGTATTACATTTGGAAGAGACATGGGACACACATCTGGTAGTGGTGCAATATCATAGACTATTGGCACATAGTTCAGCTGTGACAATGGGGACAACACACGACCACTTCGGGACCCTTGCTAACCACATGAGGTGGATACGGTGGGTCAAGTGGGATAAGAACTAGTGGACCTAGTGGATCTAGTGGATCTAGTGGGTCAGGAGGGATAGGAACTAGTGAATCTAGTGGATCCGGTGGTAGACATAACACCATAGGGAATCAAGTTTATGGAATAGGTGGTCATGAACCTCAACCGCCTCACCAAGTATTTTTCAAAATGTATTTACATCTACTAGATTATAAAGGTGTTGAGGATGTTGTAGAAAATGTACACAAATGTGAGCTGCTATGGTGCATGAAGGGGATCATTACTCCATAATGAGAGGTAAGTTGGTTTGTAATAAATTTACAAGGGTACATGCATAGTTGGTACCGGAAGTATGACCCCCACTAGACAGTAATAGATTATATCGTGTCACGTAATGCCTTCTTAGATGAATTCCATATTCCTAAGTTTAAATAGAAGAGCATTAGCATGCTAAAGGATATTCAACAAGGTATGGTAGAGAGTGTGTGAGAGTATGATGCATGTTTTAAAAATATCTTATCAAAATTATCTTATGATATTCATCCTTCTCAGCATGCTCAATGGTTCATTGGAGGACTAATAACACCCTTCAGGAGAGCACTTTTGCATAAGACTTTCACAGACCCACATGAGGCCTTGGAGGTTGCCCTACATGCTGAGGCTATGGGAAGCATGGATATTGGTGTTAGTCCCTTTCTTGAATCCTATATTTTTGCAAATGACAAAGAAACTAAAGAAGCTATATGTGAACTCAGCCCATGAGACTCTCAATGGCCTATAGTGTGTGGATTGTGAGGTAGAGGGGCATACGAAGGATAGATATCCTTAGAGATAATTACCTATCATGATGGTAGACTATGAAATTTTCCATAGAGATCATGATGTAAGTAGGTGTCTGCTACTGTAGTGCATGATCCCTAAGAATGTGTCTTGCTTATTGCAAGATTTGCACCTCTACTACTCATAACACCAAGGATTGTAGATTAATTGACTAGATACATGATGCCATTGATATTGGTGTGTGCTAGACCAACATTACAAATAATTCCAAGGATGATGGTCATCACTATGAAGGATGTGTAGATGGAGGAGCTCATGGAAGAGGATTTCATGGAGGATTTAGAGGTTGTGGCAATCACAGAGGTGGAAGAGGTGAATTCCCTCATGGAACTTGTTATAATTGTGGATTCATAGAGAATTACAAGTAAGAATTTTCTGACCTACTACAGTGCTCATGGTATGGGAAGAAGCACAAGAATGGTAGGGGGCGAGATATTTGAACTCATGAGCCAATAATAATTGAAAGATAAGGGATTGTAAGCGTTAAGAAAGTAGACTCATAGTAGATGCCAAGGGTGGCACGTGAGTAAGAATTAGAACTTGTATTGGTGACAACATGAGATGAGGCTACATGCACCGGGAAAATACCAAAATATAGACCATTGATTACAAATGAAGAGGTGGTGTATTGGAATTTTTTGAATCCTACCCATTAGAAGGAAGTCTTTCAAGAGACTATGGATGTAATAAGGAGTCTTGGGAAATTCAATATCTAAAGGAGCAATCTATGAAGTTGGAGTATAAGAAAAGCATTGAGGTACATTGATTAGATATAGATGATGTCGAGAGAGGTGTGTAAGATGTTTTTCTAAGAGAATATCATTCCTCTATTATGACAATGGTTGAGGGATAAGATACCAAGCACTAGAGTAGAGCACGAGAGACAAGTGTGGCATGCTAACCTTTCTCCCCAAAACCTTGACTATGATAAGTAGATTACCTTGAATATATTTGTTGATGAATGGATCCTAAGCAATATTTTGATTGACATAGGTGTGGAATTTAATATTCTCACCCTCGATGCCTAGAATAAGAAAAATACAAGGTATAGACATCTTCAAATGTGATGTATATGGTTAATAAGACAAATGTAATGCCCACTAGTGTTTTAAAACATTTTTTTATCACTATCCAAGGAGAAAAAATTACTAGGGAATTTGAAGTCTTAGTGCTTGCTTGAGGTGGAAATTTTTTTGTGTTACTTGGGCACCCATGGTGCTATAAAAACAATGCTAAATTATGTTTCAATAAGGGGTATATAAGTTTTGAGAACAAAGAAGAATGTGTTATCATTCCTTTGACAAATGGGAAGTCAGCGCCCTATATTGAGCCTTTAGGATAAGAAGACCTAGACATAATTCACATGTGCACTATCCAAGACCTTAAAGTTGTGAAACGAACAAAATAGGGTGTTATTTAGTAGGAAGAAGCTCAATCTATAAGTGATACAACTAGTGTGGCATGTGACAATTGAGAAAACAGGACATATGACTTAGTTTGAAAGTAGTTGAGAGGCTATGTGATGAGGGTAATAAAAGTGTGCTTAGTTAAGTGCCTAGGAGGAAAGAAGATTCCAAATTATTCTAGGGAGTTGACCTTGATGTTTTCCAAAGTGAGAAATGGAGATCCAGTGGAGATGTGAGATTGAAAGGAGAAGGATGGTTAACTATACCTTACTTGGGACCGCAACACATTTTTGAAATCCATTATGATAACCTTCTAGAGCAGCATGAAGTAAGAATCACATTCTTTGTTATATTATACAAGAGCAATGCACCTCCTATCATACAATATTATCATGGGAAGGAACCCACCTCATTTCATGTTCAAGCATGTGAGAAGGCCTAGATGGAAGGTGTGGAAGGATTTATTCCTTTGTAATGGGTACATAATCTTTACTCCACCTTATAAGGCTATGTGCATAGATGGTACATTCACTCATAGATGTACCTTTAGACAAGAAAGCTGGCGGGAGTTAACAACTGACCTCCTTTAACCTTTCGAATATTGGAGTACTAAGTCATCATTGGATGAGGCATTGTAGGTTGTTAAGAACCTAACTATGGGAGATAGTGTCATGGTGGAGGATAAAATACTGGAATTATTGGGTGAACCTAGTTTAGAAGTGTGCTTTTATGAGGAATAATCAGAGGAGATACAACTTGAGCATGCATACATGGAAAAAGAGAAAGGAAAATTGGTCTATGTGATAGATGGTGAAGAAGTGGAAAATTTGGATGTTAACCATACTTGGTATGCATGATCTTATGGATAGTGCTAATGAGAAAGCATGTACCTACCATGAACCCCTGAAAATTATAGTCATTTTTACAACCACCAAGAACAAGGGAGCCCCATGTGCACCGACCTATCACCCAGTGGGCGCTGGGCACTCACCCGAGGCACACATGGGTGCCAATTCTCTCTTTTATGTGAGTTGAGTGGGAAAAACATTGTTTATGATCCAAACTTAAAAGAACTGAGTGGAAAAGAGACATGCAAGCATCATAGAGCTCTAGAATAGCTTCTAGATCAGTGCAGAAATTCCAGATAGAAAATTACTTAACATATTAAGAACTAAATCAAAACAGAAAGGAAAATGTGTAAGGATTCATACTCATTCCATAAACATGCATAACATAGAACCATGAGGATATGTAAATGCACCGAATCATTACCGATCATATCAATATAACCTGGTAACCTCATTACATTAATTAGATTCATTATAGAGCATCACAGAAAGCGGAGACCGATATCATGCATCATAAGCTGGATTCCTATCGCTTAACTCTTAAAATAAAAATTTAAGCATCCAAGCCCTTGATACATCCATCTCCTATGTTTTATCTACCCAACTCAAATAGAGTTCCTTTGTCACATTTCGCATAGCTCTCTCTCTCTTCATCTCTCTCTCTCTCTCTCTCTCTCTATATATATATATATATATATATATATATATCTTATGTGGGCGCTTGTATATATAGGCATACCATAGTGCCAAATCATCCTTACGTGGCATCGATCCGAGTGCAAGTGTTTGAATATGGTCCTCCATAGGTGCATACCCCTCAAGGCCTAAGCTCTCCACTCCTTGTCATGATGGTCTTCTAGGAGTTTCCATCACATGGCATATTCCTTCCTAGGTCAACATGTCACCAAGAAAGCATCCTATCCACTTCGCATGTGCATCCGGTCACACTTTTCTCATGTCCTACACAATACGCCAAATAACTGGCTAAGTCCCAAGATGTCTTCCACGTGGGTGCGCATCATGGGTTCTACTAAGATCCTCCTTGAACCTTGCCTTGTGTTCCTTCTCCTTACATGACCATTTCTTAACTTAATTTTTGCATGCCCATGCACCTTATTGGACTTAGTCAGTATTTTAGGGGTCCAACATCACCCCACACTTTACATGTTCTCTGTCCATGAATTTTTTTTTCCAATGAATAAAGAATCATAATAGAATTACCATCTTGGGAAAAGAATAAGGGAATGAAGAATTTGGGAAAGAATAAAGAATGGGGAAGTGATGGAATTATTGCAACAAGATAGGAAAATATTTTTGCAAGTTGGCCTCCAACTTGTTCCAAGCATTGACTTCATTTTGCGCTCTCTGGTAGAGGTCACCGACTAGGGTGCTTACCTCCCCAAAACTTAGTCCATCTCCTTGAGCATTCATAGTGTCAAATTTTTTTCCAACTCCTTGCCCACATCCTCAAGCATGTCCATCCTTCTAGTAATATGTGGGTATAGCTCCTTTAGCCGGTTCTTGATTGTACCCCTTAGGGCCTCAATAGATTCTGAATTATTTTCAACCTCGGCCAAGATTCTATCATGTTTTACGCTGTTCCCTTTGTGATTTTCTTGGAAATATTTAAGCTCTTCATAGATCTTGACAGAATACTTGCCACTTTATCTCTGTCTACGCAGCGATTTGTCATATGCGTCCTCAACGGTAGGGGCATAAATCTTTACATCAATGCAAGGAATTTCTTTGTATTCAGCCAAGATTGCTACTACCTTTAATTTGTCATCCTTTTGCAAGTGTACTTCTTGTTCTTCCACGGATTCTAAAGCCGAGGTTGGATCTCAATGGTGAAGATGTAGGTTAAGTCTTCAAGGAACTCAAGGGAAGATCCATACTTTTTCACGGGTGGTGGTAGGTTCAGATGCTTAAAAAAAATGGCATCTGTGATGGATTCTACCTTCTTATGTACTTCGCACACTCTTTCCTTTTCTTCCCTTAGTTCACACTTTAGCTAAGCACTAATTAAATCCTTATGATTTAAATCCTTGGCCCTCTCTTCTAGCTCTTCCTCCTTTTCTAGTTCTGATTGTAGAAATTTTACTTTTTCATTCCATCCAAAGAGCCTAGTTCCAACCTCAACTGATACCTTGTTAAGCATGTTGCATAAATGGTCATCTGAAATTTGTTGAGTATTTACTAAGAGGTTGTCTCCTTTTAACCTAGGCATTTCCATTAGTTTCCTCTAGCTTACCTCGAACTTTATCTCGTGGATGTGGGACTCAATTTCCCAAGAGAGCATATTCCTCACCCGAGGGTATGCACCTTCGTCATCAAATGACTTCATTACCAAGAGTTGATATATTAGGTCTATGCTTTCAAGTGCACACGCAAAACTTTTTGGGATCATCAATGTAGCACATTCCTTGCCTCTAGATATCCATTTGCTTTACTCCTATGTGCATGCCTTTAGGAGTAGTTACCAATAGATTAGGTCCTACCGCGCTACCGTGATATTTCTGGAGATTTCTTCCTTATCTTATTTCATGACAATTTCAGTGTTACGCTCCAACTCTTGCTCCACCAAGGCCTTGATGATTTTCATTTATTCTCTTTCTGGCACCTTATTTATTTTCTCCTTTGTGAGGCTTGGATTTCTCTGATCCTATGTGCCAACCTCTTCACTTCTTCCCATGTTCTAAGTGCCTTCCTTCTCCTAGCTACCCTTGCACCCCATGAAAAGGAAGTTCTTTTCTTCTTCTCTGCCCTCTTCTTTGAATCATGCACACTAAAAACAATTGGTTCTCATCCTCCTTCAGAGTTCATCTTCTTAATCACCATCCCTCTCAACCATATTTTCTCTAAGCTCTTTATCCTGTTCTCAAACAACCTCCTCCATCATCTTATGTTTCTTCCTAACTAGGATTCTAGTACAAGAGATTCTACTTTTTCTTGTTCCTCCTCTAGTGATTTCTAATTTTTGATAATATTTACTTGTTCGGCACCTCCTCTCTAAGTGGTGACCTCTTCCTGTGCGTGTAAGTACTTGTTCAAGCACTTGTTCTTAGGGCGCCTATTACTTATGTAACCTGGGCACTTGGTGCCTAATTTTGCTTTTATTTTTCCTTCTATGGGCATGGGCTTGTTCCTACCTTTGGGTCCTCGGGTATAGATACTTCACTTTCAAGATAAAAACATTCTCAAACTTGGCCTTATGAAAAGGTATACTCACGTTGTTGACCTAACCGCAATGGGCAGAGTCGGGGTTTCACCATTTGGACTTCATGTGACACGTACTTTTCCATGTACATGCACTTGTTGGGGTAGACCAACATCCTGTGCATCTCCCTATGGTCCTAGTCCACCTCACTAAGGTCAAACTTTAACTTCTTGGACTCCTTGAATCTGTTAACTCCCACCTAGAAGTATTGAGCTATGAAGGTGAATGGGAGCTTGCACCATGGGCTCATGGTTTCATCAGTCAACTTGAACCTACCAATACAAAAGTGTTGGTATACAATGAACTCAACTTCTCCTACTCTGTAAGTGCTGGAACTTGTTATGGTATTCTCCATTCTACCCTAAATGCATTCCTTAAACACGTATACCACTTTTCAAGATGCACCTTATGAATGAGCGTCATGCTATCCCAAGTGTATTTCTCAAATCTTTTTGTAGGCGAGGGGTCTTCCTATGGGTACTCAAAAATTAACTTTTCTCGTTGCATTTGGTACTCCGATATCCAATAATAGAATGGTTAAAAGGACATTACTAAAGATAATATTTTCTCCTTCCCATGCGCTAGTGATAATTTCATCTGGAATGTATGTGGATAGATTGTAGATACTTCCCTCCGATATTCTTCTACAAACATTTATCCAAGACTTGTTTTCCTGCTTCCATATTTCTTGTGTTTTGTTATTAGGTGTGTAGCTATTCTCATCACTGGGTCTTGGATATCCATGATATCAAAGTACCTTGACCCCTTCTTGTATGAATACACCACTGTTTCCTTAATTTGTTCCTTATCACACAGGTCATCCTCTAAGATTTCTCCCTCACAGATAAGGCCTGTGAATCTTGAAATTAGCTAAGGGATTATGCACATCTTGCACCCCGTGAAGTTAAAGTGGTCTTCATGTATGTGTGATGTTAGCCAATGATAGAGGCGCTCGGCTTTCCAAAGTAGGGTAGATCATATAGTTGTAATAATCTCACCTTCTCTAACTTCATCTTGACTTTGTTACTATAAATTGGTAACTCCTTAGGTATTCTCTGGTTAGTCAAGTGCACTAACTCCAGTGCCATTTCCTTTTAAATCACGTTCATGCGATGATTGTAGTCACTTACTATCATTTTTATTAAGTGGGATTCCCATTCCATCTTGAGAAAAACCCCATATGGGTACTGCATTTTTGAATAGCATTCCTCATTTGTACTTGTGGTAATCTCTTGTTGTTTTCCCTTGCCCTTGCCCTCCTTAGGTGTTACTGCTGGTTTCTTAGGTGTCATTTCTTGGGTTATACTTTCAACTTCTCTTCCTAGCTCTGCTCTTCTATCTTTTCCAAGTTCAAATCTCGAACTTGTGAAGAAACCCCTTTCCAACCCATTCCCTAGCTGCTAAACCCTAGTATGGATATCCCTTTGATAAGACGATGCTTCTCCACAACCTTCTCTATACCTGTGAACTACTTCCTTTCTAGTTTTTAGATCAAAACAAGTCACTCACGGTTTAAATATTTCCAATTTTTCTTCACACGGATCAACTCTGGAAACCCTAGTTCAAAAATATCTTCCTTCTCGTATTCACAAAGTAAAATGATGAAGTGTCCAACCTTCTATTTATAGTTTTCCCCTCTTTATAACATTAAATGCTACCTTACCTACCACCATATTTCAACACTTAATTCATATTTTTCAACAAAACATGACTTTAGCACTTTCACCACCCAATTCTATGCAAACAATTCCCCAACCTTCTAGCACGCCACTAATCACTCTTGATAGGAGACTCTTGTGCACACATAACTAAAGACCGAAGGCATTTCTTTCGTCATGATTTTTTCTCTCACCTACCTTGTGTTGCATTTACACTTCTTCCTCTCGTTGTACATGGATCCATAATGTAGCATTACCCTAATACCAACCATCCTTTTTCAACTTTTTTTGCATGCACTTTCTTCATAGGGCCATTTAACCGGGTTTTCGACGTAATACTTCTTGGTGCTTAACACTTTTCATTTTCTTCCACCTTACACTAACCCACACTAAAATGATGTGTGGTCATCTATACATTCATAACCTTCAAAAAGTAATGAGGTTATCGGTGCATAAGGTGCAAAATAAAAGAATGAGAAAGGGAAACACAAGAAAAGTAACATGCGATAAAGGAAATCTCGAACTATCCGGCAATCCTGCCTTATTACAAACACCAAGAAGACTTATTTATAGTAGTGGTTTAGCCTACTCCCATTGAAGTGTCCTAAAAATATCGTCCCATCCAGCACTTATGACTGGCACATGCTTGAATAAAGGATGTATGAGATGATTTAAGGGCCCAACTAATGGACTTTTAACTTCTTAAGATGGCATAGAAACTTTGAATCATATAGCAAGACCATCTTCCCAACTTAAAACTTCTTTCTTTTAATGTTATGATCATGCCATGCCTTTTTAATTTATTTTTCAGTCGTATGGCTCCACTTGGCAAGTGATCATCTTTCATCCAATTGCATTAACTTGTGAATTATTTCTTCTAGCACTTGTTCATCATCTAATCCTCTTGCGCGTGCTATACACAAAGAGGGTAACATGAATTCAAATGGTAGGAAAACCTCTACGCCAAACACCAATTGAAATGGTGTGGCCTTATTCAACCTCTTGTAGGTTATCCTATATGCCCAAAGAATAGCTGATACTTTTTCATCCCAATCCTATCTACCAACATCACAGATCTTAGTCAATGTGTGCCTGAGTATTTTGTTAAATGCCTCAATAGTTCCATTTGCTTGAGGCTGATAGGGATTAGTTTTATGATGGGTCACCATGAATTTTGATAGCAAAATCCTAACCATTTCATTGAGGAAGTGCTTGCCATTGTCACTTTTCAAAATCAATGGGCATACATATATGTTGATTATATTTTCCCATAAAAATTTAGTAGTAGTAACCAGCTGTACAATCGTTTATAGGTGCTACCTCTACCCTCCATGTCAAATAATCAGTGCAAGTGAGGATATATTGTAAATAAGTCCTTCATGACACTAGTGAGATTGGTTTGAAAATTTTTATAGCCCACTTCTCAAATGGTTCTATGTTGGTTATTGGTGACAAGGGCATTTCATCCCTTTTTCTAGGTTTGCCAAGGCACTAGACATGGTCATGGACCTTGCAAAACTCAATGCAATCTTAATAAATGGTCTCCCACAAAAGTCTCATGAGTAGAATCTTCTATGTGGTTGCATTTCCTACATAGTGTCCTCCCGAAATCCCACCATGCACCTCTCCCATAATTATAATGTTCTCATGTTCTAGTATGCATTAGCGTAGAAACTCATCATGATTGATTTTGTACTGAGATCTACACTAATTAGCATGTAGGGCGTGGTGTGTATGGCCAACTTATTCTTCTCAAGCCCTTCATTCCGACCGACGCCACATGTATTTTGATAAATAGTACAATATCTTCTAATTCTAAGAGTGCGTGCTACAACCTAAATAATTGTGCATCTAGCATGGTATCCTCAATGCTTTGTGCATCCTCCCCTAAGTCAATCCTAGACAAATGATCAGGTCCGGAATTACTTTTTCTAGTTTGACAACCACTGTGAACTTGAATTCTTGGAACAATAGTACCCACCGACATATGCACCCTTGTATAATGGGCTTGTTCACCAAGTATTTCAATGCCATATGGTTAGTGTAAAATATAAAAGGGGTTGCCAACAAATATTGTATGAATTTATGAAGTGCGTAGATCATTGAAAATTCCTCATGCTCAGTTGTAGTATAATTCTACTCCATTGGTGTCAACTTCCTGCTTGCAAAGCACAAAGGATGATCAACAATCCCTTCACTAGGTTGTGCAAGTACTACTCCAATGGCGGTTCCTGAAGCATCCACATGAACATAGAAGGGCTTATCTCAAGAAGGGAATCATAGTATGAGCGTGTGACAAGCATATCCCTAAAAGTGTTGAATGCCTTCTATTGCATCTCTCCCCAATGAAAGGAGCTTTTACGTCTAAGTAATTCTTCTAAGGGCATGATGATCTTGGAATATTCCTTGATGAACTTCCTATAGTACCTCATATTCCTAAGAAATCCATGCATTGCGCTTTGACTAGTAGGTTCCCTTAATCCCACAATTAATGTAACTTTTGTGGGATCTACTAGTAGGCCATCCTTATATATGATGTCCCAATAATGTTCCAAATGGGGTAAAAAATACATGTTTCTCAATGTTGAGGGATGTCCTCACCGCCGACACCTTTCAAATATCAGCCTTAAATTGTCATAATGGTCCTTTATTAACCCATATACTATCCAATCATCTAGATAGAATTGAATAAATTTATGGATTAAGTCATGGAAAGCTTGCACCAAAATGCATGAAAACACAACAGGTGCATTATTCAACCCAAAAGACATGACTGTATAGGAAAAAATTCCCACTCGGTGGCAAAATTTTCTTCCTTTCATCCTCCTTTACAATTCTTACCTGGTGATAACACAAGAATCCATCTGTGAAAGAGTAGACCTCATGTCCTACCACTGCTAAGATCTCTTCAGTAAATGGGGCTGGGAAAGGATCAACGATACATACTACATTCAGGTCACTATAATCAACAAAGATCCTTATCCTTCCATCCTTCTTAATACTAATCACCATTGGACTTATCTATTTTGACTCTTCAACAACTTCGATGATGCCCAACACTATCATCTTATCTATTTCTTCTTTGACCCTCACGTGCAGGTTAGGATTCATCCAAAGTATGGTCTTTTCCTGATCCGTGCGCACACCTTCCTTCAACTTTATCCTCATTTCCACCAAGGAATGGTGAATGTCTTTAAGCTCATGATACCCGTGTGGGAATAAATCCTCAAACTCACATAAAATGTCAATGATCTTAGAGACTTATTTCTCGACCAATAGTCTCAAATGGTTACCTCTTTAAGCTCTTCTTTTGATCCGTTGTTAACCTTATTTGTCTTTAAAGGTTCATGATAGGCACACGCCCATTCATCATCACTATCTATGACTTCACGCATCCCTACAGAGTGGTTAACATCCAAGTTCTTTGCTTCTTCTCCATCAATAACATACACCATTTTCCCCTTTTCTTTCTCTATACATGTGTGCTCAAACTATATCTCTTTTGTTTCTTCCTCCTCAAAGTGCGCTTCCAGGCCAGGTTCTCCTAGAAACTCTTGTATTTTGTCTTCCACCATAGTACTATCCCCTATTGTAAGGTGCTTGATAACCTATAACACCTTATGTACTGATGGATTTGTAGTCTGGTACTTGAATGTTTGAATGAGGTTAGCTGCCAATTGTTACCAATTAACAATTTGGAAATGCATCTATGGGTGGATATACCATGCACGTGCATAGCCTTACAAGGTGGAGTAAACATTTTTAACAAATAATGAAGGTGGTAATGCTTCTACGTTTCCCATCCAGGCTATCTCACATGCTTGGATATGGAAGGAAGTAGTCTCTTTACCATTATAGTCTTTTATAGCCATGGGTGTATTGCTCCTACCAAAAATTACAGAGAAGGAAATTCTCACCTTGCACCATTCCAAGAGATTATCCCGATGTGTTTCCCACCAAAGACATGTAACATTTTCAAGTAGGACGTAACTTAACATCCCTCTTTGTTTGTTCTCTTTCTTCCACTAGGCTTTTATCTCCTACAAAAAGACCTCAAGGAAGGCTCTCCTTAGTATTGAGGTAGCTCCTTTCCCCCTAGGCACCAAACTTTATGTGCCTTTGTCACCTTTGTTACCGATCCCCTCAAATTTTGTCTCCGCTTAACTCATAGGTCATCACCAATCCGGCACTATGATAATTCTTCACCGGGAACTCCTCGTGCTATGATTATTTACTAATGCACAACCTTTAGTTTGGTGGATGTAATCTGGAAACAAAACAATAAACATAACACAAGAATACCATCGACTATGATAAGAAGGAATGATGAAAAATCTGAAATATCAAAGTAAATTATAATATTAACAAGAAATTGTTACAATCTCACCCATGAGGTACTTCAAGTGTTATTGACTTCACTTTCCTTCCACCAATACTATGGGAGAAACTTTACAATTACACCTCTTAATAATTTCTTCAACACACATTTAAACCGATGGCTTCCTTTACACACTTCATAAAATATTTCTCACTACTTCCTTCTATGCTAAATGAGGGGGGTGGCCTCCTTATTTATAGACGTCTAGGATTATCCATCTTATCTCTAAGATAGGATAAGAAATCCACTCTGACGAATCATATTCCATACCTTAAGTCTTATCTGTACATGTAAGCTTATCTTTTAAGATAAGATAAACCTTATCATTTCACATGGGTTCCACATTTTTAGACTTTTTACAAATAAAATATATAAAATATTTATGACCTCACTCCTTGTCCTTATTACCAATATAATATTTCTAATTCCTAATCATGTAGACCCTACTTCTCTACTTACCCCAACTTTGACATTTTAACATTCTTTGGACCACTTACGACAACTATTTACTTTTTACCACAACATTCCTATTGTACTTTTGACTATTGCCATACTATACATTATTGGCGGCGTAAATGTCTTTAAGCGACCTTTGTTATCTTCTATCGGATGCTACTACTAATTATACTTAACAACATCCTATTCCTAATACATACATTAATGAAATAGAAATTACGGAGGAAAATTTTAGTGTCAACATCTTCCCCCTTCCTAGCTTCTACTCCGTCCTCGGAGTAGACTATTCTGGTGCTTGGAAAATCTTCAACTTGTCATGGTTGACCCATTTTGTAATGGGAGTGCCATCTAATTCCTCTAGTCGATACATACCATTTTCATGCACAGCTGCTATTTTGTAGGGCCCCATCCATTTTGGAAGAAATTTTCTCTATCTTCTGTTTTTGTATCTACAATCATATACTAGAACCAAGTCATTAACATGAAATGGAGACCAACGGATATTTTGATCAAAGTATTCCTTCCGATTCATTTTATTCTTATAGCTTGTATCCTTAGCTATTTCCATCATTTCCTCTAGCAAATGAAGATGTACCAACATTTCTTTTCTTGAATAACTTTCATCCATCATTTTCCATAACTCGACCATGGGAATATCAAACTCAATAGGAAGAACTAGATCAATGCCATAAGCCAACTGAAATGGGGAGTATCATGTTGTTGACTTTGATGTTACCCTATATGCCCACAATGTTGCATGAATCCTTTTACCCCATTTATGTACTTACAAGGATGCATCTTTTGCTAGAATTTGACACAACACAAAATTTGTTCGTTCCAATTGTCCATTTGTGCTTGGCTTGTATGTTTTTGCCTTTACGTGCTTAATATAAAACTTATTGACTAGGGCTTCTACCACCTCATTAATGAAGTGGCTTCCTTGATCTATTACAATTTCTAATAGACAACCAAATCTGGTGACAATGCGTTCATATATGAACCTTGCCACTTCATCCATCAGCAAAACTATAGCACTCTGGCCGCCTACTTCATTCAAGATCTAATATGAAAATGGAAGAGGGTAATGATCCTTCTTTTTTGCCTTATTGAGCTTCCTGTAATCAACACAAATGTGTAGCTTCCCATTCTTTTTTATTAAGATCACAATTGGAGAAACCCATTCTGAATTCTCCATAGCAAATATGAATCCTACATTAAGCAACTTATCTATTTCTTCTTTTACAGTCTTAGAAAAATTAGGATTCATTCTATATGGCATTTTCTTTATGGGCTTAGCACCATCTACCATCTCAATAGAATCTTCTACCCAACTTACTTGACAGAGTTCCTTGTAATAAAAAGTGAATATGTGTATGTACCTTTGAAAGAGTGGAGGTAGGATTCCTTATCACTCTCCATCACAAAGCATCACCAATCTTTATTTGTTGGAGATGATCATCAACTTCTTCTTGAGATAATTTTATGGGGTCGGGAGTTGGTGTGGATCTGGAAGGATATCTATGACTGAAACATCAACCTCACTTTCTTCATCTTGATGTCCACTTCACCGATACTAGAGTAATCGAGAGGATGTCCAATCATCAGTTTCATCACTTGAATCCACAGGTTCTACCTTATGATGTCGAGGGATCACGTTTATCTTCACCCTCTCTCTACTACGTCCAAGTGTCATGAAGCTTTCATTCCAGTAGTTTCTTGCATGAAATATCCTTAGCCATGGTCTTCCCAAAGAACATTGGAGTACGCAAGAGTACAATTTTTCATCACTGAAATTCTACCACACATACAACACCATATGAGATATTGCCACATTTGAAACTACACCTTACGGTTTATTTTTTCCCTTATTTAATGACATTAACATAAGTGTTGAAGGGCGATCAATTTTTAAACCCAACATATTCATTACAAACTCGGTCATTACATTAACTGCAGCACCTCCATTAACTAAGACATCATGAATTGAAATACCATTACATAATACCTCGGCTTCCCGGAGCATAGGGATCCACCTCTACCTCCAAAATAAGGACCTCAACCTCCTTCCTTCGTCGAGCATTGAGTCCACTTCGCAGCTCCCGCCTCTTCTCAGAAGACATAGCCAAGAGTTGACCATATGTAATATTTGTAGGACTTTTGGACAAATCTTCCAAGATGGAGTATGGTCCTTACCCCTGTGAAATCAGAAAATTTTGCACACCCAACTTTCTTCTCCTATGTTTCTTACTAGTTTCTCCTTTCATCTTCTTAGGATCATTTCCATCTTGATTATCTTTTTCTTTCTTTCTTTTTGTTACAAACACATCTACTTCATTATTTCTGCTCTTATCTACTACATCAAAAGAATTCACAGTGATTTTCCTTTATCATTTTCTCCTTTACCAAATGTAGAAGCTATATCTAGACAATTATACTTATAATGACCCTTTTATAACAACCATAACATACTGACTTCAGAAATATTTCTTTTTGGACCTCTATCTCTTGCACGAGAACTAAATTCTTTTCCATGGAGAAGATTAATAGTTAACTGCCCCATCTTCTTGAGCGAGATCTTCATACTCGGTAGATGTACTAGGAGAAATATTTGTGCTCACCGAGAGTGGTTGTGGATTACGGAGCAATGGTGCTGGTGTAGGCTCTACTTTAGCAACAATTTCTTTGGGCTCCTCTTCCATGCTTTCTTCTTGCCTTCTTACAATCTCCTTTTCTTGTTCAATGGTAGATGGGTGGTCATACTTCACTCGTTGTCGATCATTGGCTTCATCCCAAGAATGAAGTTCTTACATTGGATATTATCCATGCCATTCATCAACACATCCGCTAATCCTTCCTTCTCGGATCTCGGGCATCGAGCTTCCTCCTTAGCTCTAGAACACGAGCATGATAATCCCTTATCTTCTCCTTCTCTCCTTCGGTTAGCTTTGTGATATCGATCATGAGATCTACATATCTTTGTTGTTCACCAAATTCTTCAAGAAAACTTTCAGTTAATAAATCCCATGAGTTTTTCACATTATCACCTAGTGTTTCAAACCACCTAAGGGTGAACCATCCAAAAAGGTAGGAAAAATTCAGTCCATTGTTCCCTTCTTATAAGGCAATTACAAATACAAGATCGTTTAAACTCTTGAATGAAAGGGGAAGCATCTTCATTAGATTGGGCTGAAAAAATAGGAATCTTCCCCATTTTCAAAAGTAACCACAGTGAAATACCAACACAAAAGTACAATCAACAAGACTTATGTGCACCAATAATTAAAATCACTATAATAGAAAATAGAAATGACCACGGTAAACTATGGTAAAACTTGACTTACTGCGGTAAAAACTGACTTTACTGTGGTAAACACTATTCACAGTAAAAAGTGAAGTTACTGCGGTAAATACTATTCACGGTAAAAAGTGACTTTACTGTGGTAAATACTATTCACAGCAAAAATGACTTTACCATGGTAACTACTATTCACGGCAAAAATGACTTTACCATGGTAACTACTATGCACAGTAAAAACAAGGTTACCCTCCAATTGATTTTTGACTAAGTGGGAATATCTCTCCAGACAATCCACCAACGAGGAATGGTCCCGGCAACGGAACCAAAATGTCATCACCAATCCGGCACTATGATAATTCTTCACTGGGAACTCCTCATGCTATGATTATTTACTAATGCACAACCTTTAGTTTGGTGGATGTAATCTGGAAACAAAACAACAAACATAACACAAGAATACCATCGACTATGATAATAAGGAATGATGAAAACTCTGAAATATCAAAGTAAATTATAATATTAACAAGAAATTGTTACAATCTCACCCATGAGGTACTTCAAGTGTTATTGACTTCACTTTCCTTCCACCAATACTATGGGAGAAACTTTACAATTACACCTCTTAATAGCTTCTTCAACACACCTTTAAACTGATGGCTTCCTTTACACACTTCATACAATATTTCTCACTACTTCCTTCTATGCTAAATGAGGGGGTGGCCTCTTTATTTATAGAATTCAAGGCTTATCCATCTTATCTCTAAGATAGGATAAGAAATCCACTCTAACGAATCATATTACATGCCTTAACTCTTATACGTACATGTAAGCTTATCTTTTAAGATAAGATTAACCTTATCATTTCACATGGGTTCCACATTTTTAGACTTTTTACAAATAAAATATATAAAATATTTATGACCTCACTCCTTGTCCTTATTACCAATATAATATTTCTAATTCCTAATCATGTAGACCCTACTTCTCTACTTACCCCAACTTTGACATTTTAACATTCTTGGACCACTTACGACAACTATTTATTTTTACCACAACATTCCTATTGTACTTTTGACTATTGCCGTACTATACATTATTGCCGCGCGTCAGATCGGCAACAACATTATCTTCTATCGGATGCTACTACTAATTATACTTAACAACATCCTATTCCTAATACATACATTAATGATATAGAAATTATGGAGGAAAATTTTAGTGTCGAGTCCCATGAACCCAATTATCAAACACTATACTAGTGGTGTCACTTAGGGACTGAGCATCCTTAAACTAGATAACTCCCTCCGTGGGATGAATTGTCTCTAGATCCTTGATTGAGTGCACATGTATAGTATCCAAGACCTCTTCTCCCAAATGTTCAGTAGAGGGTGTTGATTTTCCATTAGGAAGGGGTATGAAGACCTATTCCTCCTCATTATCAAAGCTTATGTATCCCTAGTTAAACCGAAGATCTACATTTTTCTTATAGCACCATGGACACCCAAGTAATGCTAGGAAATTTTCTACCTCGGAAAGCACCAATAATTTGAATTCTCCACTAAACTTAGCCCCCTGACTAGTGATAGTTGCATCCTCTAAGACACTGATTGGCATTGCCTTCATTTTTTTTGCCATATACAACACATTTGAAGATAGCTGTAATGTAAGTATTCCCATCTGATGCCATGCATCCAAGGTGAGAACATTGACCACTACACCTATGTCAATGAGGATATTACTAAGGATCCATCCATCCACAACTGTATTTAATGTGATCTCCCTATCATAGTCAAGGTTGTGAGGGGGAAGGATTATATACAAGACCTTCCTATCACGCTCTTCTTTGGCGCATGGTACCTTCTCTCTCAACCATGCTCCTTACAAGGGAATACTATTCTCTTTCCTTATCATTTTACATACTTCCTTGACCTCATCCAAGTCATCTTTTTGTGCCTCGACATTCCTTCTTTGCTCCTCCCTCCTAGAATATTGCTTTAGACACTAGATTTCTCCTTGTAAACTTTGAATGACGTTCATGGTTTTTGATATACCTCCTTCGATGCGTAGGGTCCTGGGTACTTCCCATGTACCACTTCTTCCCTTGAAACTAGGTTCTTACGCCATGATATTTCATTTGCATGCACTGACCTCTGCTCTTGTTGTTACCATAACAGTTCCAAACCTACATCACGTGTCACCCATGAAATCGATTGTGTGTTAACCTTGTTAATGATTACCATTACGTAACCCTTGTCTTTCCGGTGCTGTTGTTTCATATCCTCAAACAACTTAGGGAAATCCTCATACTTGTGCTTCTTCCCACACCATAAACAATGTAATAAATTTGAATACTAGCACACTGTAGTGGTCTGTAGACCCACAATTAAAACAAGTTCCACGTGGGAACTCACTTCTTCCTCCTCTGCAGTTACCACAACCACATAATCCTCCATGAAATCCCCTTCTGCATGTGCCTCCATCTATGTGCTCCTCATAACAATGATCATTACCCTTAGAGATAGTAGAAATGTTGGTTTGGCACACACCATGATCAATGGCCTCATGGATCTGGTCAATAAGCCTACAATCCTTAGTATCATGGGTTGTAGAGGTGTAAATTTTACAGTAGCAAGATACATTCTTCTGAATTATGCACTATAACAAGGGACATCTACTCACATCATGGTCCTCATGAAAAATTTCACACTCTCTGCTATGGTGCATATAGTATTCAGGAGAAACTATCTTTGGCATGCCCTTCTACTTCACAATCTGTACACCACATTCCACTACAAGTCTCATGAGTTGAGTTCACAAAAAAAATTTCCAACTGCTTAACCATAGTAGTGATTTGAGCTTCTAGGAATAGGATAACCCTAGTTTCAACACTTGAAACAACTTCAGTGCATATAGCGGCTTCTAACACCTCACGCGGGTCTGTGAAATTTTTATGAGATAAATATCTTCTAAATGGAGTTATCAACCCTCAAAAAAACCATTGAGCATGTTGTGAAGGGTGAATGTCATATGAAAATTTTGACAGGAGAGTCTTAAACCACATATCATACTCTCGCACACTCTCTACCATTCCCTGTTGAATCTCCTTAAGGGTGTTGATGCTCTTCTACTCGAACTTAGGGATGTGGGACTTTGCTAGAAAGGAATTTTTCAATGTGGTGTAATCTACCACTATCTGATGGGGGTCATACTTCCTATATAAGCTATGCGTGCACCCTTACAATGTCATTGTAAACTGACTAGCCTTCCACTGTAGGGTTTTGATCCCCTTCACGCACCATAGAAATTCACACTTTTGAACATGCTCTGTAACATCTTCAATACCCTGTAATCTCACAAATGTAAAGACATCTAAAAAAAAACTTGAGGAGGTGGTTGAGGCCCCTGTCCTCCTAGTCCAGACCCTTGGTTTCCTTCGGTGTTTCCTCCTCCACCGGATCCACTAGATCCATTAGGCCCTATGCCTCTAGATCCACTAGTCCCACCTCAATATCCTCTTGCCACCAATAATGGGCCTAAAGAGGTCATGCCTAGGTTCCCCAATGTCCCACTGAACTGTGTGCCAACCATCTATAAGATTTTTCCACTACCAGATGTGTGTCACATGCCACTCCTCGATGTGTTACCAATGTCTTGTGTACATGATCCTTGTTTGAACATTCCTCTGAGTACTGGAATAGTTTACAAAGCCATATAAGTAGGAAATGGAAAATTGTATCTCATGGGTGCAGATCTATCACTTCCATCGATACCAACTCGGTCAATGATACTCCTCCCTTGATCTGGAAAACCAAGCACCAAGGTCTTATCACTAGGTTTTTTTAGATGCATGCCAACTACTCTTATCTCTCCACATGATGAAATATCATCATAATCCAATGGGTCTCTCTTACACACTTTCCAAGATTGGGTAGCACAAACTACTTAGGTTCCACATCCTCTATGCAAACCTTAAATCCTTTCCCACAATGTCTACCTCCATACATCCATCACACTTGTAACCTCACATTGCCTAAAGCAATCTCCCTTTCATGCACTTCATTATACCTAAGCCATCTCTCCTCCCTTTCTTTCTCTTTCACAATTTCTACCATCTTCCTCCACTCTAGCTTCCTCGCCCGATTGCTCGATTAGTTAGTGGCCATTAGAGATACCTCTAAACTCAAGGTAACAATAAATATCTTCATTTCCAGAGGGATAACACATAGATTAGATCCTCTGGGCTCCCACAAAAACTAAAACTCGGTGACTTCTAGATAATAAAATTTAGAAATAGCATACTCAAGAGTGTAGCTAGCTAACACACCTTTCCACCAATGATCCACAACACGAGTCTATGTCGATTTGCATCTTGTAGCATCTTGTAATCTTCTTAGATCCACATGCGTGATATACAATACCATCTTGATCTAGATGCATATCCCGAGAGCCATTCATACAACTCTAGTGGGAAGCAACAGAAAAAAGTTTCATACAAATCATGGTAGAGGTTGTCTTTTACCCGTATAGGTGCATCAAAATCATGTCCAGTGATGAATCTCTAATAAAATTCTTTCTTCATGCTCTTAAACCATGATTCAACACTTTCCAAAGTTAAACGATCTGTCATCACTCATTACCCAGATCATGATGTATGCCATTTCCCATTACAAATTTGAAAAGAGATCCTGAAAAACAAGAATCAAGATGTAGTATTTTTTACACCCACCAAGAACAAGGGAACCCCATGCATGTTGACCTATCACCTAGAGGGTTCTAGGAGCGCACGCAAGGCATGCACGGGTGCCAAGTCTCTCTTTTATGTCAGTTGAGTGGGAAAACATCATCTATGATCCAAACTTAAAAGAAGTGAGTGGAAAAGAGACATGCAAGAATCATACAGCTCATAATGGCTTCTAGATTAGTGCAGACATTCCAGACCCTATGATAATTTAAGTATCTAAGCCCTTGATACATCCATCTCCTATTTTTTATCTACCCAACCCAGATAGAGTTCCTTTGCAGTATATCTGCAGAAATATGCTCTCTCTTCATTTCTCTCTCTCTCTATATATTTTCTATGGGTGCTTCTATAAATAGGCATCCCGAAGTGCCAACTCATCCTTATGTGTCCTCGATATGGTTCCATGTGTCTAAGTGTGTTCCTCCATGGGCACATGCCCCTCCAGGCCTAAGCTCTCCACTCCTTGTCATGATTTTCTTCTAGGAGCTTACATCGAATGGCATATTCCTTCTTAGGCCAACATATCGCTAGGCTGATATATTATCCACTCTACACGTGTAGTCATGTCATAATTTTCTCATGTCCTACCCAATACACCAAATATGGCTAAGTACCGAGACCTTGTCCTACGGATGCGCATCAAGGGTTTTACTAAGATCCTACTAGAACATTACCTTGCATGCCTTCTCCTTACACGCCCATTTCTTAATTTTAGTCTTGCATGCCCATGTGCCTTTTTGGACATAGTAAATATTTTAGGGGCCAAAAAAAAAACCAAGAAGGTTAACATTTTTTTGGAGTTAGAAACTAAAGAGACTACTAATAGAGATTATTTTTCAGAAAAGAAAGTTTTTAAAATCATCGATCTATTACACGAATTTCAAGAATTTTTTCCTTGTGGGTACCACAAGCTTAAAGGAGTTCACCACTCCTTGGGAGAAATGATTATCAAAATTAAAGGAGGAAGTGTGCCCAATTTGGAAGATACCTTGTCAAATGAATCTTAATCTACGTGTCAAAGTCAAGGAGGATATTAACAAGATGATTTCATTGGGCATCATTGAAGATGTTAAAGAATTAGAATCGATAAGTCGATGGTCATCATCATTAAGAAGGATGAGAGGAAAACAATTTTTTTATTATAGGGATTTGAATGTGGTATGTTTTATTGACCCTTTTTAACCATCTTCACCGAGGAGATCTAGGAAGGAGTAGGTGAGTGTGAGATTTATTGTTTCATAGATGGATTCTTAGGATATCATTAGTTTAGAATTGTAAAGGAGGACCAATAAAAGATAACTTTTTCCATTGAATGGGGAAGATTTTCCTACACATTCATGCCTTTTTGACTAAAGAACATGCTTACTATGTTTTCACGCATTGTGGTGTAGGCATTTCAAGACTTCATCCATAAGTTTCTTCAAGTCTACCTTGATGATTGGACAATATATGGATTAGTGAGGGACCATTCGACAATCTTAGGGTGATGTTTGAAATATTTCCAAAGTTGAGGATATCCCTCAACATTTAGAAATTTGTTTTCACTACTCCATTTGGAACCCTTTTTGGGAATATCATATGTAAGGAAGGATTGCTGGTGGATATTGCCAAAGTTGCCATTATTATGGGATTAGGGAAACCTACCAATGTGAGTGCAATGCATGGATTCCTTGGCCATATGGTGTATTACCAGAAATTTGTTAGGGGGTATGCTAAGATCTTCGTGCCTTTGGAAAAGTTACTAAAACAAAAAAATTCATTTCACTCGGGAAAGGTGCAGCATATGGCATTTGATAAATTAAAGAATAATCTTATCATTTTTCCCATATTACTTTTTCCTTATTGGGATAGGCCATTCCATGTACATGTTGATGCTTCAAGAGTGGTGATTAGGGAAATATTATCATAACCTAGAGAGGGAATTTTTGACCACCCCTTGTGCTTTGCTAGTAGAAAGCTAACCATAGTATAATAGAGCTATACTACTACTGAGCGCAAAGCATTTTTAATGATCTACACGCTATAAAAATTTAGGATGTATCTATTTGCAACATCCTTTATATTCTATATGGACCACATGGCATTGAAGTACTTAGTAAACAAGCCCATTTTATAAGGGCGCATATGTTGGTGGGTCATGTTGTTTGAAGAGTTCAAGTTTATGATTGTTGTTAAAATAGGTAAGAGTAATTTGGGACTTGACCATTTATCAAGGATTGACTCAAGGGACGACATGTAAAGCATTGAGGATACAATGCTAGATGCGTAATTGTTTAGATTGTGATGTATGCCCTCTTACTTGGAAGATATTGTTGTGTTTCTCAAGATGGATGTGACATGAAGGGAATGGAGACTTTGGAAAGGAATAAATTAGCCATATGCGTTACACCCTACATGTTAATTAGTGGAGAATTATACAAGATAGGTCGTGATGAGGTTTTACATTGGTGTGTGTTAAACCATGAACACATTGTAATCATGGAGGAAGAACATGGTGGAATTGTATGAGGACACTATATAAGGAATCCAACCGTGTGCAAGATCCTTCTAGTAGGGTTTTCATGGGAAATGGTTTACAAGGATTGTATCGAGTATTGCAAGAATGTGAGAACTTCCAGTACCCTTGTAAATCATGGAAAAGAGATGAAATTCCATTAAGATTTATTACCTGTACAGAACCATTTGAGGAGTGGGAAATTGACTTTATAGGCCCTATTTACCCAATTGTGCGAAGGAAATTTTTGTGATATATCATTACATGCACAAATTATCTTACAATGTGGGTAGAAGTGGCACCTACAAGGGATTGCACAATGATAACAATAGCTAGGTTCTTGTGGGAAAACATAATCAATAGATATGGATGTCCGCTGAGTTTAACAAGTGATAGGGGTACTCATTTCTTGAATGAGACAATTAGGATCTTGTTGGCAGAATTCATGGTAGCCCACCAAAAGACTACCCCTTATCACCATAAGATAATGGGACTACTAAGGCATTTAATGGAATTTTGAATCACATGTTAACCGAGATTTGTGATGTGGAAAGACAAGATTGGGATGATAAAGTTACTTATTGCGTTATGGTCATACCTGAATACTTATAAAAGACTTAACAAGGCCACACCTTTTTAATTGGTGTTTGGCATGAAAGTGGTGTTACCTATTGATTTCATATTACCATCAATGCATAAAACACACGTAGGAGTATTAGATGATGAACAAGAGCTTGAGGAGAGGATTGATAAGTTAATGTAGTTCGATGAGAGGTGGGATATTACTTATTGGAGTCGAGAAAATAGAAAAATCTAGGCAGAAGGCATGGTATGATAGAAACATCAGAAAAAATATTTTAAGGTTGGGTAGATGGTTCTATTGTATGATTCTAATTTTCTATGCCATCATGGGAAATTAAAATTCCTTTGGATGGGACCATACATTGTATCTTAAATACTTGATTTGGGCACTTTCCAATTACAAACCCTAGATGGAACCTAGTTACCAAGGCATTTCAATGGGAGTAGGCTAAAGCCCTACGATAAATAATTCTTCCTTGTGTTTGTAAATAAGTCACTATTGTTAGTTATCCTCAGTTTAAATTTATTGTTGTTTCCTTTCTTTGTGTTTCCCTTTCTCATTACTTTGTGTTATGTGCTTTTGTACATTGGTAGCCACTTATTAGTTTCAAAAGTTTTCTATGCACAAAGGACCGTGCATCTAGTTTTTGTGGGGTGGAGTGATGTAATAAGTACTATAAGCTATGATTGTGGATGGCCCGAGTTGAAAAATAAAAAAACACATGGATTAGATTATCACTCGTAGAATAGGTGACATGAAGGATGGTGTATAAAGGCTTTTAGAAACCACAAACAAGGGTAAAGAGCATAGGAGCAACATGAGATAGGTAGTGCGAAGAACTTGGTCCAAGAAATAGAATAAGAATTGAATTCGGTGGAGACAAAGCATAAAGAACTCTATGTTTGAGGCAATTGTGTGCCGAAGGTTGTAGAAGTGTTCACGTAAGATTGAGCACAAAATAAAAGTGGTAAAGGTTGGCATTGGAAAGAAAAAAATGCCTTTATTGCAAATGAATGTTGGTAGGATGCATGACATTTGTCATAGATAAAACAAAAATTATAAATAGAAGATCGAGAGGTATGTTATTTTCTACCTTGCATTTTAAAAAATCTCTCGTGAACTAGGCATCCTTATGATGAAAGTTTTAAAATAGTTGTGAATATTTGTGTTTATAGCTAATTTAATCCATGAACGAAAGTGGAAATAAGTACACAAGCGTAAGCAGAGAAGGTTGTGTGGAATAATCTCATGGGTGATTACGCCATCTTGTGCAAAAATGGTTTTCCGAGTTAGGGTTGTGTAAGCTAGGACATGAGGTTTGAAGGAATTTTCTAAAGTAATTGAGCCGCAAAGTTTAGTAGATCCAAGATTAAAAGAAAGGAATAAATTTTAAGGATGTGGAAAAGAAATGGAACCAAGGAAATTAGAAAATGTTTCACCGAAGAAGGGAAAGGGCAAGGGGAAACAAGATATCTCCACCAGTTTCAATGAAGAATGGTATGTATAAATTCAATACCCATATGACATATTACTTGGTAAAGAATGGGTGTCTCACATTAGAAAGATGGCTATCAGTGATTATAACCATCAAATGAGAACAATAGAGAATGAAATGACACTAGAACTAGTTCACTCTATAGAGAAGAGGATACAGGATGTAATTCTCATCTATGTTGATGAGTTAAAGGTAAAAATGGAGAAGGCTAGGTTGTGTCAAAACTATGAGTTTCCCTATTTTAACAAGACCGAGTGAATCTACCAATGGTTGATGTCATATGTGCATGAAGACCACTTCTATTTAATAGGATGGAAGATGTGCATAACCCCCTACCTAATTTCTAAGTTCATCGGCCTTATCTGTGAAGGAGATTCATTGGAAAATGACTTAGAAGACAAATAAGCCATTAAGAAGACCATTAAGGCTTATCACTATAAGAAGGGTTTAAGCTACTTCAACATTTTTATGATTTAGTGATGAGAATTGCCACATGTTTGGTTAAAAAGTTGAATGTGTAAGAGAGATGGAAATAGATCGACAAGACTTGGTTGAATGTGTGTCACAAGATCTCTGAGGAAACCATCTATAACCTCTTATATTTCATTACATAGGAGATCATAAATGCCACGTGTGATGGAGAAAATATTATGTTTGGTAATGTCCTCCTCACCATTGTCTTTTCAGATATTGGAGTGCTGAAGGGATGGAAACATTTGTTTGGTAGTACCAGGATAAGAACCCCTCCCCCACGAAGAGGTTTGAATAGTATACTTGTGACACCATGAGGGACGATCATAAGGTATGCCTAGAAAAGTGGTATAAGTGGATGCACAATGCATTTGGTGATCAATGGAGAATACCAAAATTTTTGCATTGGTAAATTTACTTTGATAGAGGGCACTAAGAGTCCCTAGTGTAAATTAAATTTCTCCTTCACGGTGCTGCAAGTACTTCCAGTCAGGGTCAATCATTTCCAAGAAGCGAAGAAACTCATATTTGATCTAAGTGTAGTGGATCAAGACTACCACAAGCTACGTAGGAAACTAATATACCCATAGAATCATGCCTATGTGGAGAAATATATCTCCCGGGACATATACATATTAAAACTAGTAACATTTCCTATTGTAGGGAGGAAAGAAGCAAGGGTTTACTATCGCATAAGGCCTAAGTATAAAAAGGGTGTTTATGTTGAAGATGATGTCTCCATTCCTGAAGACCCAACCATGCGGAAGAACAATACACTAAAGAAAAAAAGATAGAAGAGAAAATCGTAAGAAAAATGTGTTGAGTGTGCAGAGAGTGTAGATAGTAGGGGTATAGGAGTTGGTCATGGGAAATAGTACTTACATCCATCGGAATAAGTCTCCCATGAGAAAAGAGTTGCCACAAAAGGAGGAGTCTCCATAGAAGAAAGAGCTACCGGTAAGTAAGGGAAGAGTCACCAGAGAAAGAAGAAAAAGATAGGTCATCTAAACTAGAATAACCAAAGAACTTGAAGAAGTAAAGGGTTAATAAAGGGTCAAAATCAGATGAAACATAAAGCATGGAGGCAAAAAGGGTGATGAATATGATAAAGAGTGCAATGAGGCTACAAACCCTTATGTGTATGATGTCCATGAGTCAGAGGAAGAAGGAAATGAAGATAAGCATGAGGATGAATGAGGTGCTACCAAAAAGGGGGTAAAGAAGTAAACATGAAGGATCGAAGACCTTGACCCCAACCTAGGAGTATATGGATAATACCATAGAGAGGGAAGTGGCATGAGTTACCCAAAAGTTGATAGATAATGAAGTTGAGTGAAGTCTCAAGGAAGTCTTGAAGGAGACAAAGGAAAACACAAGTTTGGGAAAGGGGTATGGAAGTATAGATGGAGACCCCAACTTAGTAATAGGCTTCCCAAAGGCAACAATGACAGATGATGTCGAAAGGGCATAGTTGTCGCACAAAAACAAGAAATGACTTACATTAATGATCTAAATAAGGCAATGCACACATGTTTCCAAATTATTGTGCCTACTAACCAACTCCTTGGTTGGTATTCTTTCAATTATAACGTTGTGTACCAAGACGAGAAAATTACATCATGGGATTTTGATTCCCATGTTGATAAACCCAAATTCAAGGTCAACCGAGATGCATTGATGAAGATACCAGATGCCAAGGGAGTAAACCCTCTGGTGAATTCCTCGACAATTGTCTTATGAGAAATTTTTTAATACACTCAACAAAGTATTAGTTGAGGTAGAAGCAATAGTATTCGACATAAACAACATAATAAGGGTCTTGGAGGAAGAGCTTGATAAAAATAATGAGGAGATAATTGAGCAAGACAAAGAGATAAAATAGAAGGAATTGATTAGTGTCTAGTTAAGGTGTGAAATGAGGGATGAAAAGGAAAAGATGAGTGGAATCCATAAGAAGATAGAGGTCATTTTAGTTGCCATAATCATAAAGCACCCATACCTAGCCCTTCCGAGTAGAAATACAAGTCAACCATGCAATGTTTGGAAGACTTGGCATGCATTGTCACCATGGAAAGGTGACCACTCACACTATATTCAGCAGAGGAGGTGATGGCACACTAGGAGGAGGAAAAGGAGAAGATTGGGGAAATAGTGAATTGGTACTCTGATCTCCTTGCTACAGTAAAGACTACCACACAAATGGATGAAGCTATGTATGAGAGTTGTTCCAACAATAATAGGGTAGAAAGCATATTGGTTTTACACATTAGGTGGATCTAAAATAATTTTAGGAAAAACAAAGGTAATAGGGCAGAGGGTGAAAAGATCACGGCTGAAGTTGAGAAGGAATTGCAAGAAATCGAGACCTTACAAGGTTCGATTAAGAGTAAACTAAAGGAACTATAACCCTAATTCTATTGCAAGATTCATGCACTAGGTGATCTTAGCAAGCAACTGGAGAGCATTGTTGATACCCTGAAATCTAAGAGCGAGGAAATTACTTTTGATGAAGTAAGCGCATTAGTGGGTTACCTACTTTAGCAAGCACAGAGAGAAGTAGACCCATGGGAGAAAATTGAGGCATCTGTGAAGAAAGAATTCCCACTCCTCATGCAACATTGGCACATTCTTCTATTCTTCTATTTCTTTCATGCTTCCATTCTTCGATTTTTTGATACCTCTATTCTTTATTCTTTGAAGAAGTAGAATGTTTCCAAGGATAGAAAACATGCTTAATGTGGGGTGATGTTGGGCCCTAGAATATTGGCTAAGTACTAAGTGGGGCACATGTGAAGGATTAGTAGATAGAAGGGTGCTTAGGAAAATTACACAAGATAAAGGGGTTTGAGAATGGTTTAAGTGAAACAAGGGCACACACGGTAGGCAAAATAAGGGTTTAAACGACTTATCCATAATTGGAATCATAGGGTCACTTGAGGAATAACATGAGGACCCAAATAGGAATGATGCGTGGATAAGGTGCGGACTATAACCTTGGAGGTCAAGAAAAGGATATTCCCACACGTAATATTCCTAGAGACGTCACTACACTTAGTGGAAGGTTTGTGAAGAGGATACAAATTCATCAATAGAGGACCACATTGAAACTTAGCACATGATCTCGCTCAAAAGAGAAGTCATGGCGGTGGTTGATGATACTATTTAATGAGATTCATGGGCCATGAGCAAGTGGTAGGTGGAACACACGGTAGAAATACATAGAGGAATGAAGGGAATATAAAGAGAATTTATAGAGAATGTAGAGAAAGAGGAGAGTAATGAGTCTTTGGAATAATATCGGGTTTAGAATACTTAATGCTAGAGGGTTATAAGGGATACCATAAACATATATATGGGTATTGGGATCTGTAACAAGGGATAGAATTAGGAAAAGTATAGTTAGGATCTTAGAACAGAGAGGTTTGCAAGATTTTTAAGTTTTTATCATTTAATATATATGGTTTGTGATGACCCTTTTGAATGTAGCATGACTACCAGAGATTCTATTAAATCATATACATGGATCTATTCTATACATATTTTTTAGGGGTATAAACCCTCATGTTATATGACTAATCATGACTCAGATTTGGTTTATTATACTTCTGACAATGTCATTTAGCTTCTGTGATGCATTAATGTGTTGATCGGTTAGTTCCATCTTCTACATTTTAAAGTAAGTGAATGCTCTTTTCTTTCTACAAATAATCCTCCATTAATGGTAGAACTCTCTTGCAAATCTCACATAAAAGAGGGGATCGACACCCACGAGGGCATTGAATGAGTGAAAAATGTATGTTGGATGATTGACTAGCATGCTCTGGGTTAGAAAGAAGCATTAAGGGAAAAATAATCACTACATGATCTCTTGTCAAAACTCTTTTAATCTAAGCATGATCTCTCCCCATTTTCTACACTACTTGATTTCTTAACTCTTCTATCTCCATGAGGTCTACATACCTAACTTCTATGGATCTAAATCAAAACTTTATATTTGTTTGATAAGCTCTAACATTGGATATTAAAGATGTATTGGAAACCTTTCTTCCTTACCATACATCGGTTTGTAAGGGTGGATACAGGTTATCTTTTAGGAGTGATTTTATCATCCCAAAAAGATAACTTTAACTCGTGTGCTAAGTCCTCTAATTCTCATAAAAGGTCCTCTTCATGATCCTTAAAATATTCTTGTTTGTCAAATCAACCTGCCCATTACCTTGGGGATAATATTTTCAGGAGGTGCGCAGTATATACCATTTTTAACATCTGAATTAGATATCTTTGTGTTAAGGAATGCCAAAGAATTGTCTAAACAGCATTGTGGAAAGAATGCCAAATATGGTCACAATAATTGTGTACAACTCTAGAATGCTAGCCTCATTTACTACCTTTAGTGAAAATTCCTTCATCCATTTGGTAAAATAATCAATGGCTGTGAAGATCCACTTATGACCCAATCTTGAATGTCAGTTAATCACTCCAATGAAATCTAATCCCCATTGCATGAATGGTTGATTTAAAAAGATGGGGTGGACTGGAAGAAATGGTATCCTTTATTTTCATGTAAATATTACACACTTCTTACATTTCTTGAACCATGAATGGAAGTCACTCAAGAGTTTAGGCCAAGTAGTAACTAGCTTCATGATCCCGAGAGATGTTATTCTTGGAGAAAAGTGACCACCTACTTCTCC
The DNA here is from genome assembly GCA_018340775.1 of Taxus wallichiana var. yunnanensis. Classification (NCBI taxonomy): domain Eukaryota; kingdom Viridiplantae; phylum Streptophyta; class Pinopsida; order Cupressales; family Taxaceae; genus Taxus; species Taxus wallichiana. The sequence goes on along the minus strand of CM031242.1, from coordinate 85,460,264 downwards.
ATCATGAAACCAAAGTGTAGTACCTTCTTGATCTAATTGGTTTGAATGCATCTCAAGAGAACACCATTCACATCTTTCCTAAATCGGATCTTATCAATAATTAAAAATGGGATGGAATGAAGTCGAGAACGACCTCATTTTATATTTTCTCAATCCTTGAGGGCATTGACCTATTTGGAGAAATTTGATAACATAATGCATCCAATAATGAGTAAGTATAAAATCAATTGATATTTCTTGATCATGTTGAAGCATGAGAATGTATTCTTCCTCATTGTGTTGGTCTGAAAATATTTTCTCACACAATCCCTTAGCTCTAAAAATATTAGTACCCTTGATATATACATCATATTCCATTACTTTGGTTATCTAACCAAATCTTTACTTATTCAAGTCCTTGGTCAAAAGAAAGTCTTTCACACCATGTGAAGCTAGTGAATGGATCTTGTTGTTGGATATCAAATACATGAATTTCTGAAAAATGCTTACAATATCAAGGGCGTGTATTTCAAAAAATGAGTATCTCACCTCATAATCCTCCATAATTTGGCTAAAAATGCAATGGGTTGTTCTAAACCTTCTTCATTTGTTTGTAATAGTATAGCAGATATTATGTCCATGCTACTAAAAGAGTATAAGGTGAAATGTTTTGTAAAATTTGGATTAATGATATTTGAGACCTATGTTATTACTTACTTTATGGATTGAAAGTTATTCCATCCTTGAGTGGTCCATTTTAATTTCATGCACTTCTTCAACATTAATGTCAATGACTTAACTAAGTTGGAAATTTTTTGGGGCAAACCAATTGAAAAATTTGATTCTCTTTATGAAGGTGTATAGTTCCCTTTTGTGACTAGGAAATAGAAATGCAAGGATGGAAGTAACTCTTTCTAGATCAATTCTTAACCCATATTTAGAGACAATATGTTCAAGGATCTTTCCTTAATGAGCTAGGAAGATGCTCTTTTTAGGATTGAGAGAGAGAGAGAGAGATCAAATTGTTTACACCTTTCAAATACCTTCTCAAATGGAAAATATGATCATATGAACTTTTGGAAAATATTCTGATATCATCAAGGTAGAATAGAACAATGTTGTTGATCAGTCCCTTGAATTTCATATCCATGGATCTTTGAAAAAAAATTCTACATATAAACCAAGGCATTTTTCGTATGCATAGGTACTTCATTTCATGGTAAAATATTTCTTGAATTGATATTCCTCCTTTACGTTGGTATGATTATACCTAGAGTAACCATATAAGAGAGAAATTATTTTATAACGTACTACTATTTGTGAGATTTGTTCCATAGAGGGAAGCGGGTAACCATATTTCAAAGATTTCTTATTTAAATCGTTGAAATTGACATACAGTCTAATTTATCCATTCCTTTTCCTCACTGGAACTAGATTGGATACCCAAGATGAATTCTTGATGCGAAAAATCATAATTCGTTAGTTAAATTGTTCAACTACTTCCTCATCGGGGCTCAATATGTGTATTGATAGGTCTCTATTTCTTCTTGATAGGCTTGGCACTTGAATTCAAATTAATGGTGTGCAGAGATAAATTAGGATTATTTATTTTAAGGTATTCATATATCCATGAAACAATATCAAATTTTTTTGGGAAGAGTTCTACGAAATAATCTTTCTCATGTAGAGTTCTTTCCTTACAAATGTTATCCATGTCTACTTCTTGATCCATCAATTTTTTCCAAATGCCACTCTCTTCTTCATCAATGTTTGATTTACCAATGCTATGTAAATGTGAATCATCCCGATGTAAATAATAAATGTGAAGGTCATTTTATTCAATATATTGATATGGATAAAAACCATGAAATTCATTTCCACGTTCATCAAGTAGAAAATTAGGAATGCCCTCAATCTAAGTATATGTATCTTCGAATTTAGACAATCCTCTTGATCAAATACTGTAAAATTGGAATCAATGAGGCTATGAACAATAGGTTCAAATTTTATGGTAGTGTTAGTACCATACCTAGTTCTAAATAGCATATGAGACCAATCAGCTAATAAATATCCTCCAATTTTGGTAGTGAAGTCTCTAGATAAACATAGAGAAAAGAGTGGAGGTAGATCAATTATGAAGATGTCTTAAGGAACTGAGAAATTAGGGCATGCATGTAGCATGAGGCTTAGACCTTTGATAAATCCAACACTTCCCATTGTTATTCCATCTAGTTGTACCACACCCTTAGAAAGAGGCTCATAATTGAGGCCTAACCGATTCAAAATATATTTGGCATGATAGACCTTCTTTCTACCAAATCAATCATAAAATTATGCACCAAATGATCTATGATGATCAAGGATACATAGAAGGGTGGAGGTTTCATATTTATACTTTATTGATCCTCCTATTAAGTCATATTAGTAAGAACAACCTTGGTCTATTTCCTTTTATGCCTCACTTAGGATTGAAAGTTTGGCCATAGTTTCTTGTAAGAGATCCTTTTGTCTTGTAATTTACAATCATTCCCATAATGATACATTCATGTTGGTCTTATTCATTTTTTCAATAATGTTTAAAGTGATGCTCATGGATTTTAGCATTAGAGGTACAACACTTCCCTTGAATTTTTGTTCAATTCACATAATTTCTATGGTTGGAAGAACTTATGTGTTATGTGGGTTTTGAATATCCTATGACAACCTAGGTGGGGCTTAAAAAATTACCCAAGTCCGTGAACTAATTACACAGTCTTGCTGAAATGGGTGATTCAAGGGGAAAACCTTACATCCATTTGCCGTTTCCTTGACCTTGTGTTATCCATCACATGGAGTTGTGGCTTTCCTGAGTGACCTGTAGCTTGATTAACCACACAAAATTCCTCCATTTTCTAGTTCACAAGTGAAGTTTTGTTTGGCGGTATTTCTTGAGTGACTATCTGTTGTTGATTTCCTTCTATGGGTACATCCTTAGGAATAAATGTACTTTACACCATCAAATATTGGTTTAAAATGCCATTGGGGTATGTTTCTTGGTTTTTCTGAAGATGAAAAGGGATGTAACACTCATAATATTGCACCATATTATTTTTAATAGGAACTAAAGCTTTAGATGAACCATTTGCATTTGGATTATACGGTTCAAATAGTCTTACAAGAAGAAATTGATTCGACTTTGGGGAGGAGCTTTCAAAGGAGGTTTATTTGGTTGATAAGGAGACTTGTTAGGTTGGTATAGAGGCTTGTAAGGTTTTAAAAATTATTGCTACCTCTTAATGGATACCAACTCATTCCTAAAAAAATCAATTGTTTCATCACTTCTTACAACTTAGTGGAGGTACATGAGGAAGTAGGTTCTTGGCTAGAGATTTGTTTTCTCAGGGATGGAATAGGAGATAACTTTAGGGTGTGATGAGAAGTAGGTGTCTCATTCTCTAGGAATATAGGAATTAAGGGTCCAAGGAAATATTCTTATCTTGAATAAGGTTATTATCATATCTAATAGCAATTTTATAAGCATTTCGTAATGTTCTACCACCCATAGACCAAATCATAAGTGAAATATCATTAATCAAAGCCATCATATAGTAGAGAAATGCATGTCAGGGTGTAGGTCTTACCGTTTGAGAAATTTAGTCCCAAATCCTTTGAAATATATTGTTGAAATCAGTCATATGCTCATTTACATATATTTCTATAGTTGTTAGCTACTCTACTAAAGACATGTGATATAATTTATTGTCCAAATGGTTGCATAGGGTTATGGAAATTTCATCCTAATAATGAATTGAAGGAGGTATCAAAATAATGTACCATTGGAGTGGTTTCCCTTTAAACAATGAAGCCAAGGGTCCGATTTCACTCGCATCATCTTGATAATAAAATAGATTGAAAAAACATTAGCAATGTCTTGGATATGATCAGTTGGGGAAATCTAATTTTCACTAGTGAAGAAAGGGATAATTTTAAGTACATAAACTAGTATATGATGTTGTTCTTTGAGAGATACATGATTACCACCATTAATTCTTGGAGAGACATTAATGGGATGGGTCTTAAAACTCTATAATATATCAAAAAGTATGTACCAAGAGGAGTAGAGAGAAATTTATTTGGTAGTGATGGTGATCTCTAGATTGATCTTCCTCCTCTTGTTTTTGGTGATAGTTGCAAGTAAGTAAAAGATTCTTCTTCCACTATTCTATACCTTGTTTTTTATTCTTCTCATTAAACTGAGAAACTAAAATTCTAAAATTAGAAGATATAGTACTTAGAATCACCATATGTGTTATTAAAAATGCTCAAAAGGGATAAAAATAAAAAATATACACACCAAAACACAGTGAAATAATAAGAAAATATCATGATGTCCCACCAGGCATGCCAAAACTATTATCTCTAGAAAACAACATCCTTTGATTTTTCAAGAATGAATGGATCAGAAATTAGTGTTTTTGGGTAACATGGGATTGTCTCCAAATTATGGGACTTGCTACTTGAGAAAAACCTTTAGAGAAGGTTGTTTCCTCTACCTATTCCTAATTCTCAACTACTCTTATAGTAGGAAACAAAATTATCTAATCCTACAATAACATACACAATGATCGGGGAAAGAAAGATGCATAAAAGGGAAATCCTAAGCTAACATAGGTGATAGCACTATAACGAGGGGTGAAAACTCTAAAATGAGTGGAAATAAGGGGGATGGAGAAAGGAATGGCAAAAAAATGTGCCACAGTCCTAGACGATACACACACACTCATTCCATTGGGGCACAATATAATTTTTTTAAGGGACATGAACAATGCACAAAAAACCAATAAAACAAAGGAAATAAAGGAAGATGTAACAGAATATAAGTTAGGTTGGAGAATAGCCATAAAATAAGACTTTTATTACTTCTAAATGATTTACATTAGATGAAAATGGTGGAAAGAGGCAAGTATCCACATGAAAATAACCATATCTAAGTCCTAGAAGTCAAATTACAAAGGATCACTACCAGTAAATAATTCTCTTACAATCCAAAAGGGTATAACCCTTATAAATGGGCCTCATTTTATAATATATATAAGGTGGGGAAAGAGAGAAAGGGAGAAAAGATGGAAATTAAAATTCCTCCCATCAACCATCGACAAAAACTCATTAAGTCCTCTATAGAGCACTGGGTGCCTCTAGATGACCAATTCTACATGCCATCTAACCTATAGAAGGAGAGGGGCATCATTCTTCATTAATGCTAGTAGTTGGGGAATGATTTTATAACGTTACAAGTTTAGGACTGCCTCTTTTTTTAAAACCTATTTTTGAAATTTTTGTCCCCAAGACTATATAAATTTATGAATTCTTTGATACAAGAATGTAAGTGTTGATGAGACCTCTCCAAAAAGACCAATTTCATTTGATTTTGTTAACCACGATGAGATTTATGGGGAAAAAATGCTTCATCATTCATCTTGCAAATTTTCCTTACATTTATCTCTCCTTCATGGAATTTTTTAAAAATTTAAATATTTTGGTGTCCGTCATAACCTCATTTTCTAGCGGACTCCATAGAGTCATCTACGTGTCTGTTTCTTCTTTTCGCAGATTGGTGAAATCCACATAACATTAACTTTTGATAAATCTATGGAAAATTGAATCAGCTTTTCCACGGGTTTAGACTTAGATACGTTTCTTCAATTCCTCACAAAACAACCTTGTATCCTTTATGATTATCACCTGACTAATCATATTCACCCAATTAATGGTTCTCTCATCTCCTTTGTTCTGCGTGTTCCTAGATGATCCAGAGAACACTATGTTCGTAAAATATACAATATGTTGAGTGAGACCCTCACAGGTTTTAGTAGAACATGTAAATGGTGACATCCATTTGATGATGTATTCAAAGCTACAAGATTTTTAAAATTTAGATAGCAAGTACCTATTTTGAATTAAAATTATAGAAAAATTTAATATTTTTATAGTATGCACTTGTTTTAGGAAAAAATATTAGTCTTGGCGGTCTTTGCAAAAATAAATTCACCAAAATAAAATTAAACTTGTACAATGAGAAAATTATTGTTTTCCTCATCTACTCCTTTCACTCTCAATTTATTCATAAATTGCGCAAAAATACTCCACTTGCCATTGATGTAGTATTTGGATCAATTGTCTTGAAAGGAAACTTGGGTGACTTTGCAAAATCACTTCCTTTAATAGTTTCATAATTTTCACCATCCTCAAAAAAATAAATTCCAATTCAATTATAAATTAGTAAGAAACAAAAATGGTCTAAAAAATCCAATAAAAATTTCTATAGCATTGTAGGGTTTTATGACTAAATCGCTAGACTATATCGCAATAAATTTAACAAAATAAAACTAAACCTATAGAATGATAAAATTATTGTTGTCCAATTCTACTTCTTTAACTCTCAATTGTCTTAAAATGTAACTTAAGTGACCAAAAATAATTTCCTTTAATAGGTCCATAATTTTCACCATCCTCCAAAAAAAAGGTATAATAATTGAAGAAATTTATACAATCAAATATAATACTACTAAGGTTTAGTTGACTTCAGTATATGAGAGTATAAAAGAAGGAAAAATAAAGGGTACGAAAGTCAAAAAAATATTTGGCTAATACATCTTATTGAGTATCATTTCATCAAACGACACTATGAATAAATAAAATAACTATAACTTGCAAATGTACTTCCATGACTTTGGGTGTGCAAGAGATAATGAGTTCCCAAAATATAATTTTGTCATTTTTTCCTACATTATGTTCCCAATATTTTATATAAAAGTTGACATTGTATAAAGCATGCATAAATACTAGTTCCATCTTGAAGTTAATTTCCACCAGCTTAGGATGGGATTTAACCATCTCTAGATTCTATCAACAAAGCACTAAATTTCATCATTGAGCATTAAAATTCATTTCAGGAGCACCATATTCTCATCATCCGAGCTCTAGAGTTCATCTAAAGAGTATCAAAGTCTATCACATAAGCACATGAGTCAATCATATCAAAAGAATAAGGATTAAATATTAAGAGGAATGATCATAATATAATTATAAGAAGAGTGGAAAATCGTTCATCTTTATCCCCATTATCACTTTCTATCCCAAATTATCTTTATAATATCTTCTTTAACTCTTTTATAGATGTACTTATATCTTCATCTCCCTCTCCATTACCTTCATCTTCATCCTATAATATTCAAGTATAAATATCACTACTCAATCACAATATCAATACACAAATCAATGTCATTTCATTTATAATATTATATAAATTGCATGGATTTAGGACTTAATCTCAGTCTTGTTGGAAAATGTCACAATACATTCACTAAAAGTAAATATGTACAATAGAAAATGGTTGTTATCCACATGACTACAAAATTATTTCCTTTAATAGGTTCATAATTTTCACCATCCTCCAAAAGAACATAGAGGTATAATATTGGAATAAATTAATACAACCAAATGCACAAATACCAAGTTTTAGCTAACTTCAACATATGGGAGCATAAAATTAGGAAAAATAATAGATACAAAATTCAAAAAAATATTTTGCTAATATATTTTTCTGAGTATGATTTGATATAAATTTGTGATGAGGAAAGAAAACAAAAATATATTGCAAAGGGGCTTACATGAGTTTTTGTATGGGGGAGATTATGAGTCACCAAAATATCATTTTTCTCCTTTTGCCTACATTATGTTCCCAGATTATTTCGTATAAAAGTGGGAATTGTATAAAACGTGCATTAATACCAGCTTGATATTGAAGTTAAATTCCATAAACCTAGGATGAGAGTCACCCATCTATATAATCTGTAAACCAAATGTTGAAATTCATCAGGGGACCATTGGAGTCTATAAGCCAAGCATTGGAGTTCATCTTAGGAGTTTCAAATTCTATCAGGAGCTCTAGAGTTCATCTAATGAGCACTAGAGGTTATCACATAAGCATCAAAGTCTATCATATAAGTGAAATAGTCAATTATATTAAAACACTAAGGCTTAAATATTGGGGGATGATTAAAAATACTTATAGTAAGGGTTGAAATGTATACATCCTTGTGCCCATTATCTCGTTCTAACCCTAATTTTATTTCCAATATATTCTTCAAATATTTTCTAGATGTTCTTATATCTTCTTCTCTATTACCATTACCTTCATATAAATCATGCAATATTCAAATATAAATATCACTACTAAATCATAATATCAATACACTAATCAATGTAATTTCACTTATAAATTGGTAAGAAATAAAAATGGTCTAAAACAAAATCCAATAAATATTTCTATAACATGCAAGGTTTTAGGACTAAATATCAGTCTTTTTGGATTGTGTCATAATAAATTCACCAAAATAAAACTAAAACTATAGAATGAGAAAATGATTGTTGTCCAAGTCTACTCATTTTGCTTGTAATTGTCTCAAAATGCAACTCAAGTGACTACAAAATCACTTCATTTAACAGGCTCATAATTTTCACCATCCTCTAAAAAATAAAAACATAGAGGTACAATAATTGAATAAATTAATACAATCAAATCCACATATACAAAGAGAATGTATAACATTAACAGTAAAAAGCATGACATATATTCTTTGTATAATATCAAAAAGAAATTAATATATGTCCAAAATTTCTTCAATACTAGAAATTTGTCTCAAACCACCAAACACAAATCAATTTTGATAAGAAAAAAACATTGTTAGTTAAATAGGAGCAATTTTTCACTTCATATCTCAATGTCATGCCCTATTTTTTATAATTCTTATAGGATTTATTTGCACAATAAAACTATCATACCTCTTAAAAAGTAACATTGGTTTTTAGATAACTTGGTACAACCATCTAGTTTTTCCTCATAATGAACAAGAACATCTATTAATAATTTTAGTACATAAACATTGACATCATTTAGACCAAGCCTCTCTCCATGACATGTCTCAAGTGAATGTATCCTTCCATGTCCTATAACTTTTTATGTGATTGAATATATCATTTCCACTTTATCACCCACTAGAAATTGAATTTTCTTCGAACAATAGCACAAAAAGTAATATTAGTATATTTGAAGTAAATAATAAGTGAAAAACAAAAACTCATATACACAAGATTAAGTCCAATATACTTACCATGTCATATTTTTCTACAAAATTATTTTTCTCACCATTAGCATGGTTGATATAGGTCTCATCATGAGCATTACCTTTTCCTCCACCTATATCTTCAGATATTTTCATTATTTCCTTATATCACAAATGAGATAAATTACTAAAATGAAAAGATTCCTACATATATGTATGTATGTATGTATGTATGTATGTGTGTATGTATAATGGTGAAAATTATTCAATATTACCTCTAAATAATCAAACCCTTTATATTATTGATACCATGCACTAATAATTGATGCATTTGAGCATTAAAGTGCATCCATTTTTCAATCATCTTAGATGAGAATACCTCAATTTTTCAATAAATGTTTCCATAACCCTCATTTGATCAAAATTACAGATCCAAAGATGTGATTGTAGTTCTTGGATTTTACCATATGAATCTGTTAAAGGTGGATATTTTGACCTCCCTTTCATCATCTCATTCTACATAAAATTTTCACTTGTCAAATTCTCTGTAAGACATCAGTTTTATTAGATAAGTTATATGCTTTGAGAAGGGTTAGATTATAATACCAGCAAAAATGTTTAGATGTGTTAGATTATATGTCAATGCCCAAGAGGTGTATTATATGTGTTGGAATCTTTGAGAATGGTTTTAGAAAATTTTCTTAAAAATAATTAACAAATCAATAGAAAAAGGAATGTTTAGAGACTCTAACATAACAACATTACTTCATGGATTTTGATTAATGAAACTATTAGAGGAAGAAATTTTCTCCTATCTTGCATCATTTGAGTCTTCATAGCATCTTATTTTGTCAATATATATATATATATATATATATATATATATATATATATATATATATATATATCTCATCAATTGTAGGTGCTCTATCATGTTGCTCCTCCTATAAAAAAGATCAAATTTGGTCAAAAATCATGTCATTTTAGCACCAATTAAACTCAAACAATGATCAGGTATGTTAGGTAGAAGAAGGTAAAAATAAGTACATAATTAAAAAAATTACAAATATTTATCTTCTTACTATCACCCTCACTCTCTGAAAGTCACATTGAGATGTCATGGAATTTATTTATTTTTTTCCCCTGCTACTTTTTTCCAAAAAATCCACATAACATAAAATATCTTTTAATGCATTCCAAATCTTTGGATCCAAGGCTGAATTTTCTTCCCTTCCTTCAAGAATCATGTTTCTACACTTACACTTGTAATTATTTATGATTTTTTAGATTTTGTATATATAGAATTTGTGTGATACCACCCCACCAATACTCTCAAACATGTTTTCCATTTTTGAATAACAAGATCTACATGTCTTTGGTTTTGTTGTGATAATGATTCAATTCTAACATCCAAATGTGACCTCATTTTCATCCCCAATATTTTGGCCCACCTTGTAACATGTATTCTAATAGGAACCCATCTCTCACCTCAATCACATAGGGAACCTTTCCTTCCTTTTCTCTTTGATTACATTCTTTCAATGTGGCCCTATACAAATCTTGATAAATTTTACATTTTTTAATAGATCAAAACCATGACTCGATGTTGAATCATGAGCATGTAGTTCATTTGAATCAACTGCATTGAAATTTTTAGGTGTTTTTACCTGTAAACCTATCTGGATAATCTATAGAAGGATCATGGTCAACAATTGGAGGTGTTGTGGACAATTTATTTCTATTAAATTTCATATCTTTTTGTTATAGGTGGAGATGGTACTTGATTATTTGCAATAGGTGTCATGAGACCATTATGATTATTTTCCCCTCCTTCATACAATTTATTCAATTGTTCATATAATGCTCATAAATTGGGGTCATCAACTTGATTTAGAATTTTGGGGTCGATAACTTGATTTAGAAGGGGTCCATGTTCATTGGCATTGTTCCCTTCTTGAATTGTTTCTTTTGAACACATGTTTTTCTAAGAAGATGCAATTTCCTCAAGATCTTTTTTATTTTTACCCTTTTTATACGTATTTTTGGCCTAAAAATTAGATTACATAAAAAGTATTATATAAAAATAAGATGTATACAATAATAATTTAATTAAATATATACAAATGTAAATGAGATTCAAAATATTAGAGACATACACTGATGATTTGGAGATGTTAATTGGTATACCAAGTGACATTAAATATTCATTATTTTTCTTCACATTCTCACTATGGAGATGCTCATAATCAGTCATCCATTCTTGTGCATCATCACAATCATGTTTCAATCCCTCATTTATTTTAACAACACCCTACACATGAACATAAAATTAGAAACATAGTCATTCATTTCATGCATTATTTTTTTGAAATTGGTGACTAAGAAGATAGTAACAAAGATACATCAATGGAATGTAACAAGGATAAGATAATTGAGTAGAAAGATAATTGAGTTGTTTTATATTTGTAATATATTTAGGAATTAATATCTAATACTCATGATATGAATTTTTTAAAAATATTGAATATTATAGTAATGACACCAAAAAGAGAAACTAAGAAACATCAAGATGAGCATAATTGATTGTTATTACACCACACAATGAATTTCCCTTAGGCCAAAATAACTCCCTTATTTTCAAGAGAGTTTTCATGTACATTGATACTCATTCAAGTATGCATGAATTGATGAGATAAAATCATAAAAAACATTTCAATTTAGAGAGGAAGGTCATCATCATCTTCTGTGTCATTTGAATGGAACTCTTCATCACTCATATATGCATCTGCTTCAGTTTCATCCTCATCACCATTTATTTCATTACCCTCCCCAACATCAATTTCAAGATCTTCATTTGGATCTAAATTCACTTCTTCAAATCCTCTAATCTCATCTTCACCATCATCAACTTCCAATGTCTATTGTAATGTATCAACATATTTTCCATTGTGCATTACATCAAAATCCATTAAATGACATTTTGATCGAGAATCTGTTTGAATGACATAAGACCATCCATGATTCATGACATCATTAATAAAAAATCTTGTTTTACTTGAGAAGGGAACACATATGGTTCATGTATAAGTGACAAAAACTAGTGAGTATTAGTAAGTATAAATCCATACTCATTCTAACACATTGGAGATGGTTTAATCCATTTACATTTCAATAGTATAGGGATGTTTTCCCCATAATCAACTCAAATGATCTCATTTATGATACCAACATAAAGTTTCTTATGAGAACCATGTTGAAATTCAACACTGACAACACAATCACAATTTTCCTTCCCTTGGTCTTTGTCTTCCACTCTAAAATGATTTCCATATGCCCACATTCCACTGAATTTGGAAGCCATAATTGATGGAGGATTTGAAATATCATATTCCCCCATAGGTATATCTTGACCATGTTCTTGTTCTTGATTCATTGCATCAATAATCCATTCATCAAATGATGGAAATGAATATTCTTTAACCGGTACATAATTTCTACGCTTTCTAGAAAAATGCATTCCTATTTATTTATCTTCGCTATATTGCCTACAAATATAATTATTGTAAAAGATTTCAAAAAAAAAAAGAAAAGAGAGAGAATAATTGAATTAAAATTTAAATAATAAAAACATCACTAATAGAGAATATATTCACCTGTACCACTTCTCCATTGTAGATATGTTTTGAAGAACATAAGAATGTATCACATTTATTTCATTATATGATAGCTCAAAACAAGTATTCTTTCCTTCTATAAAATCCCTTACAAATATTTCATATCCTTCATCATCCCATACATGCTGAATTAGTAATGTATAGCATACAACACATCTACACACTCATCCAAGCTAGTTTGATGAAAATAAATTAGTCAATCACTCTTAACTTGAAAATTGCTTGTTTTTGTCAACTCAAGAAACCTCATAAACCCACACTTTTAACTTCAAAATATAAAAATGATTTATTCAAATCCTAAAAAATAATCTATATCCTATATTCATGCTAAAATAACCATCTAGTCCATTGGACTCACAAGAAATATCTCATGTGGTTTTCTTTTGAAAACATTGTCTATACTAGCTTCTCAAGGAAAGGTTGATGGTGAGTCATAGTTGGGAAAAAAACCAAAAGTCACCCCAAAAACTAAGAATAATTTTGAATACAATTTTCATAGTTTAAGGTGTGGGTTTGTCTCAATTCCCCATGCTTATGTCATTTTGTCTCTCTTCCACCTTCTAGACATGTTACACTTTACTAACCCTACCCTACGTGAAATTTGGGCTTATATTATGAAAAATGACTTAACAAGCAAGATCCTGGTATTTTAGACTACCCTTCTAGATAAAAATGTAGAGTTAAAAGTTTCACAATCACCTCCTTTGTAAATAAGGCTCCAAAAAGCACTTACTGAGACCTTAATTAGGTATTTATTGTGCATACATAGGAATGGATCTAGACCGGTAAGGTTTTCTCTCTCCTAGGGTTATGATTTCAAAATTTATTCTTTAATGTGATTAGGTAATCTGTACATAGGGTTTACTACAAAATTTTATCTCTTAATTTTGTGTTTCAAGCCTTCGAATTCTCTTCTACTGTAAACTCTAGTGAGGGTTTTAAAACAAAGCCCAAGATTGAGTTTTCTTCACTAAATCAAATTTTGTTAATTTCAAAGTTTCAAAACACCTTGGTCAAGTTTGTGCACACATATAGAAACTAAATTTATCACCAATAAGCCACATTAACACTTTGAAGCACATGTTTGTGTTAGCATCTCGTCGTACTCTACCCTCTAGTATAAAGGATTATCAATAAGTTTAGGATTTTCATTACATTTTTAATGTTTTATCTCCTTAATCATAGGATCTTAAGACTTTTAAAACATGAGAAACACTTTAGGTTCACTCACCCACTCTAATTTCACATATTCCTTCCCAAATATTGACTTTACTTTCATTAAAATCTTGAATGTGCTTGCAAATTTACCCTACTACAGATTTATTAGGGTTCTAACACTCATTTACAATAATATCAATTATTATACTTAGATAAATTTAATGAAAAAAATATTATATGATCTCTTAATTACCTATTACATCAATTCATTTCTTAACAACATTCATGCAAACATCTACCATGGTGATATACGGTTTCAAAGAACAATGAAAAATAGTGCAAAATGTGTCTTCCTTCTTCCACACATTCTTAGAGCTCCAAATACTCATTCCTTTGATTGATCAAAAATGAAAACATTACAAAAATTCATTTTATACCTCCTTGGCTAACATTTCTAGCACTAATCGACCAAGAGGTCATAAGACTAAGATTAAAATGGAGGTTACATTACAATAAAAGATATTAAGTGTGTTATTTAAAACTTACATGACCAAAAACACTTCAAAATGAGCCCCAAATCATCACAATTCCTTAAAAACCTAAAAACATGCTTAAACCAACTTTAGGACCCCTATACTAAACAAGGAAGCCAAAGTTGGCTCAATACGATTCAAAAATTTAAACTTGTAAAATGGAGGGAACTCCACAATTTAAAATTTTGACCATTTGAGCTCACCAAACAAAAATTATTTGACTCCTAGAACCTCTAAAGACTTGATAAAACCAAAATTGGACTATATATACCTAAAATATCCTCAGGAGTGATTCTCCTACATCATATTCCCAAGGAAAATAAGAAGTCTTCTCATCATTTATTTTCTTGCAAGTTTTTTCTTTTTCTTCTTTCTTTTCTTCCAATTTCACATGGGCTTTTGAAATTTATTTCTAATTGAGTTCCTTGTTTGGTTCATATTCCAAAAATTTACCATTATTTTCACATTCTCTTTATGCTTTGAATTGATTATACTTTTGAGAAAAAAAAATTATAGGACTATGTATGATGTCCTTCACTTCTTGCCTAAGATTATCCATTTGTTTCATGCCCATATGCGATGGTTTTTCATGTTCTTTGACTATTAAACTATGTTTGATACCTTCCTTTTTTTCTTCTTTATTCATTTCAACATAAAAATGGATAGAATGACATTTTCTTGACATCATCTCTCTCATTTGATTGTTGCAACTTTGCCTTGCATGTCGGACCTCCATAAGCAATATTCAAATAAGAATTAGAGGGGGAAATATGAGCCTCCTCCTCCTTATTCACACTTTTCATTCCATGTTTTTTCCTTTGTTCTTTTAATATTTGGTCTCCTTGGATAGTTTTGTCACACTTTACAAGACTATTTTCACCCTTCACTATGTCCGATTGCTTTTTGTCTTCCTTAAGTTCTGAGTTGTATCAATTCTTGATTGTCTCTAAGATCTTACCACTGTCCTTTTTCTTAGTATGAGGGAAAAATACATATTATTACCCCTTTTAATCATTTTCCTTTACATGTTTCCTTGTTATTTATTCTCTCCACTTAGCTATTCCCGCATCCTATTGCTTGTAACAATTTTTCTTTCTTCCACATCATCCTCTTCTATCTGGTGAAATAATTTTTCACTCCCATGAACATCACTATAGGATGATCTTCATGCCATGCTTTCATATCCTTCAATGGATTCAATGTATTCCTAGCCCCATTATTCACAACATTCTATGTGTTTTCCCATCCATCATGGATGGAGTTTCTATCAAATTTTCATGCTCTACCTACTAAAAGATGACATGTATCCATGGGAAATATATCACATAATACATGATCATGATATCTACCAAAATGAAAATCAAACAAACACTACTTGTATCACCAACACCTGATGATATTTTTGGACCTAATAGACTTTGTATGGATTAGGATGTCTCATTCTTTTCAACTCTAGCTTTTCAACCATATCGGAAGAAACTCAATTGTCTATTCTACCATTATCAACTATGATCTTGAAACATTTACCTCTTTCTTCATGTATGATTCTAAAAAAATTCCTCCTTTGAACTAGTTCATCGTCCCTTTTTTTTATTGATCAAGGTTATCCTACTCATCAATACTTCATCTACTTCTAGTTCCTCCACTAGTGATGGTGATGCCATACTCTCTTTATATAAAACATGTGTTATCTGATTTCTTGCCTCCTTTACTTAGCTTCTTATTTTTCATGGATTTTCAGGGAACTCAAATTCCTTATGTTCAATAAACTTATTATACTTAAAAAATCTACCTATAAATTCACCTCTTCCTCTTCCAAATTCACCTCTACCTCTATATGAGTAACCACCCGTAACATATCCACCTCTAAATGTACTCTATGTTTGTGAGTTTCTTACCATTTCCTCATCATTTTTCTTCTACTATTGTCCTTTTTATAAGTTTTAACTCTTCCTCTCATTCATCTTACCCTTCTTCTTAAGTGATGTGTTTGTTTTCTTGACAATTTTTCCTCTATCTTCAAGGTAGATTGGTATACTTCCTCTACCGACCTTAGATTAAATAAAGTGATTTCAACCTCTATGTTTATCCTCAAACCATTCACATATCTATCCAATTTTTCAAAATCATCCTCTATGTGACCAGGTCTAATAGCCAATTTTAAAAATCATCAATACTATCAGCTACATTCATTTCCATTTGTCTCAATTTTTACAAATTTTAAAACAAGCTAGTTTTGTAGCATAAAGTAATAAACTTACCTTTATTTTTTTGCAATCATCTTGTCTAATTTCTTGATGTTATCCTTGCCTCTGCTCACTCTTTACTCTTGTAAAAACTCCCACAAAATAGCCTCATGCTCTCTAATTTTTGTACATGAAAATTTCACCTTCTTATCCTCTGCAATGTTCTCAAAGTTAATGTACTTAACCATTTTTTCTATCCTTTCTATCAGTTCTTACGGATGCATGCTTCCACCATACCCGGTACCTTCATCCTTGGCTTAGTACCTTCTCCCATGATTTCTTTCAATAATATAACATCTGGTACTTCTTGTAGATCTCTCTTTCCTGCCACATCTCTTTCTCTCTCTTCTTCACCATATTCATCCAATGCTTTCCCTCTTCTATGAGAAACATCTAATTCTCTGTCAAGATGAGGGGTATGAATTTATATTAATTATTGAGTAAACATTACTATGCACATAAAACTAAATAAATAAACAGGAAAGAAAATTCACACTATAACACAACATATAATGTGGAAAACCCAATGGGATAAAAAACATGGAAGAATGTTTTCCATTAATCAAGAAACTTTTCACCCAGTCCAAGTAACTCCCTTTCTCACTCATGCTCCTTGTTTTGTAACCTAAAATTACATAATGAACTGAATATGGCCTATAGCCATATTTAAATAACCGAAAGGGTTATGACCTTATTAAGTGATGGGACACACCCGATTCAATATTTAGTTAATAAATAACTAATAACCTATTATAAATTCTACATTAAATAATGAAGAATAACTTATATTTTATGTTATTTAATTATAAACTAAATATTATGATCACTTAATATTATATTTATAATAATCCCCTTTACTATTAAGTGGGGATCCATATGCCAACATTACTGTTTGTACAAAAATATTTTCAAATCCATAAATGACATAAGGTTTAGGATAACATGTGTCTTTTTGAAGGAATAATAAAACCTTCATCATTCTCAACTTATCCTTTGAGTACAAAAGGATTTCGAATCCATAAATCATAAGTATGATTTAGGATAAGCATGATATGTGAGACTACATCCCACCATTTCTCATGGAAAATTTCTTAAAACCACATCTCTAGGAGCCTTTTATAACACAAGGAAATCCTTTAAAAATATATGTAACACATTGGATTAAAATTTTTGTAAACTATATCAGTTTACATAGATAATAAAACCTAATTTTACAATGCTTTATAGCTGAGCACAAGTATAGAGGAGGAGTCAACAAGTAAATGACCATTATGAGGTGACATTTCCATGTCCACTTCTTCTCAAAAGAAACTCTTAAAGGCCAGGAATTGCACAAAATTTGTAATATTTTATATCACATAATAGCTCGTAAACATATATACAATATAATCTTTAATCTTGAATTCTGGAGATCTCTAAAGCACTATAGAGAAACTTACCTCGAGATAACATGCATATGAACTTCAATATGCTTCATTCTTTGATGTTGAACTATATTCTTTAGCAACATTAATACAACTTTGACCACCACATAGAAGATAAATACTTTGTTTAGCTTCCATGTGTATCTTTCAATAGTCACTTCACCACATGGATTTGTCGTTGCTTCCATTGCACTTCTATGCTCTTCCTCAATAGAATAAATTAAAATTGTTGATTTCTTTTTATGTTCAAAGTAATGGAACCTTCATGTATTAATTCTAATTAAGTCCAAGGCTCACTCAGAATTTATTGATTCCTGATATGAAAATGAAAATCATCCTGTATGCTTCACAAAATGATGGACATCACCTCTTGTAATTTTTTTTATACTCAACGACTTTGTCTGCAGTTTCATTTAAAATTTCCCATAGTTTTCGAACCATGAATTCTTACTTCATTCAAATATTCTAAATGTTGTAATTATTCCCATTCAACGTCTAAGATTTATTAATTGAAACTGATTAGACCTCATTTTTGCATAAATAAAATTTAAATAATTAATGAGAATTAAAAAGTAAAAGTTAAATTGAATCCCCATGTCATTGTTTAATCCTCGCAATCAAAAAATTGATCATTTTATGCCAAAAAAGAGGTCGTGTCAAGTGGATAATCTACACACGAATGTATTAGTATGATATTAAAATTAAATCGAAATTTGAGTGAATTTTTTTTTAGTTTTCTATCTAAATGACGACGATGATCCAATCATCGTGTAGCAAAAAGATATCACTTCAAAAGAAATGACTACATTATTTAACTATTTTTCTTAAAAAGAAATAAATTTACAATTAATTTATATTTTTCAAAAAAGATAAAACAATAATAATTTATATTAATAAACTTTTAAGTGTTGTTCCTTTATTGTTTGAAATTTCTATCAACTCAACCAAGTTAGTATAATTGATGATGCAACCTAGAATACAGTGATACAAACCAAATGAAACCCTATGTGCACTTTGACACATCACTCATCCTAGGACCGAGTGCTCACCCAGAAGCACGCAAAGGTACCAAGTCCTCTTTAGGTTTTTTTGTTGTACGATGTTATCATAATGGAGGCTTAACATATATAGTTCTATTACTAGCACATCATTCTACGAGAGAATACCAAATCTATATATAAGGAAAAGTAGAATTAAGTACTAACCATGATGAGATCAAAAACATACTAGATTCGGATAAACAAAAAAATAACACTTATATTTAGCCAATATCCTTCATTACATCTAATGCAATAAATATATGGAAGCTTCATTACACTAATAGTAGTATGCATGTACCATATTTAACAACATATCTCTGTATATATCTCCTCTTTCTATTACATAGTTTACTACATATATATAAGGGTGGGAACTTTTCCTTCACCACTTATTTATTCCCAAAATAGGTTGCATGCTCTTCTTAGGCACATGTCTTTACAAAACTAGCCACACATGCAAGTGCGCTAAGAATAGAATAATACTAGCTAACTAACAAGAATGAGATCTATTTTCAGCCCATGTCCATGAAAATTGCTTCATATCCAATTCTCTAAAAATAGCCAATGTGTGGCACTCATGTCTCTACCTCATTTGTGTGCTTTGTACGCCATCTCTAAAAATAGACCTTTATGAGTGAAAACGGATAAGTCCCAAAATTTGAACTTTTGTTTTGCGTGCGTGTTCTCCTATCCATTCACACCTTCAAATATGAATCACTTCCTCACATGGACTTCTTGTGTGCTTTTTTTCAAGTGTTCTTTGATTAACATTACCCCACACTAATTTCATTATCTCTCGACAATGGTCATCTCTCGAAAATGAAGTAAAGAACAGAAGAATGGAAAAAATGGAATGAATGAAAGAATGTTTTTACTCTGCAGTCTCTTCTTTATTCTAAACAACTAATTCAAGATATTTTTGTTTTATTTCAGCCTCCTGTGGTCTCACGCCACTCAATGAGTGCTTCCTCTAATTTTTCTCGGAATGTCCACAACAAGGAATCCAATTCATACCTCACAATTTCCCCTTTTTCATTTGGAAATACCAACACAATGTTAGACATTGTAGTCATCCTCCCCTCTAGTAAATTTGTCTTCTACGTAATGAGTGTTATCCAAAATTCACCCCTCAAGGTAATTTTGATAACATGCATCAAATTCTTTAATCCCAAGCAATTATGTTGATTCAGAGTGAAAGGTCATGTTTCTAAGGTCCCATCATATTTTTCTAACTCCCCTGTCCAAGTAGAAGAGAGCAAGTTCTGAGGAAAGGTAAGAAAATTGCAAAAAACAGACTCGGGCCAGGAAAAATCACAAAAAATGGCTAAGTCCTAGACCAGGCAGCTTGGGACAGTTGGGACGAAAAGGCGCGAACCGGCCGAAATGAGCACAAACAGTCCAAATGCAAGTGGGACAGATGGGACATCCGGGCGCGAACCGGCCGAACCGACCGAAATTAGTCAAGGCGGCCCGAAAGCAAAAGGGACGCGCGGGCCAAAAGTACGCGAACCGGGCGAATCGGCCGAAATGAGTCAAGGCGGCCCGAAACAGTTGGGCCGAAGGTACGCGAAGTACGCGAACCGGCCGGATCGGCCGAAATGAGAACTTTTGTCCCGGGACAGTTGGGACAAAAGGGCGCGAACCGGCCGAACCGGGTGAATTTGTCCCAGACAGTCCAAAAGCAAATGGGACGCGCGGGCCAAAAGTACGCGAACCGGCCGGATCGGCCGAAATGGGAAATTTCAGCACTGTGCCAAATGGGACAAAGGGACATCCGGGACGCGAAAAGCCGAAATGGCCGAAGGCAGGGAAGAAAAGTCAACGTTTGGTCCGGAAACTTCAAACGGCCATAACTTTTGACTCCGAGCTCCGATTTTCATAAAATTGGACTTTTGAAAGCACGATGTCCTCTACGCCACAAAACTGGATTTCTTATTTTTAATGAGGGTAGATATATTTAAATAAAATAAACATATTCGGCTCCAGTCAATCAATGCTCATTCCCGTCAAATGACGAAAAACGCTGCAGCCCAAAAGCAATTGCCCGCACTCGAAGACCATAACTTTTGTATTTCTCAACGAAATTGCACAAAATTGGTACCGTTGGAATCGTGGTTCCGAGCCCAATGCACAGTAATCAATAAATTCCAGATTTGAGTAGAAATTGATTGATATTTTTAAGAAAACGTGGCCGGGTTCAGAACAGTGTTTTATTTTGTAGCTGGGAGTGTAATTAAGAGGCATGGTCATCATTCCTTCTCTCTTTGCAGCACATGGGACAGATGGGGAGCCTTTTTCAAGTAATGTATACCCATTCCACTCAATTTAATGCCTCTTACAGGTGGTTGAAGGACAGATTTCGGGATTTCCATTTTTCCCTTCTCTTTTCCTTCTCATTTTTTTATAAATTGGAGTGTTGGGTTCATTGTAAAGGGAGAGTTTTGGGTAACAAAGCTCTGTCAAAATTGCTTTGTGAAGCCAGTGTGTTGTAGGCCCTTGTAGTGGACTCCTTGCATGGTGATCCAGGCCCTTATCTTGTAATAGATTGAACTGTGCATATCATGAAGCAATAAAATATCAGTTTGTGGATATATCTTCCCCTGCTGTGTTTCCTTGCATTCTTCTTGCCCCTTTAATCTTTCTACAAGTATATTGTGTCTATTTATTATGTTCTTGCAGGAATTCATTATCATTGTGTGTGCTTGGAATATTGCTGTGAATGCATTTTGCTGGATTATGGTGAACTGTCATCACCTCTTCTAGTGTGCACTTTGCCTCTGTATTTCACACATTTGGAGATTACTCTCACACCCTCTTTTTCTGGTGTATCACCACTTTAGTGTAGGCTTTCATTTTATGCATTCTCTCTCTCTGGTCCCTTGGAATTTTAGGTTAGAATAGCTAGTTTCTCCTGCATTAGAGTAGATTGTGGCAGGTAGTTTAGGAGCAAGAACCAGCTTTCTCTGGAGGTCTATCTCAAGTAGCAAGTCCCACAACTTGGAGATAGTACCCATGTTATCCAATCACACTGGATGCTTAGAGTGATCAAACTAGAAATGTGATCAATATCCAGGGGTGTTGTGATTCGGTGATAACATGAGCTTCCCAATCTCTTCCAACCGAGTCTTATGTGGTTCTTGTGCTACCTGCAAGGGCCTCATGCTTCGTTTAACTATTTATAATATTTATGCATGGCCCAATGTTTCATCCGCATCACTTTCTGGACTTCATTGTTCTCCTCTAGGGTTTTTATGTTGATGAGCACCTCTCGGGAGCTGTGCGGATGTTCAAGGCTTGGTCTTATTTCTTGAGTTTTTCTTACAACGCTTGCAGTGTAAAGCATTTCATAGGATGTAATCTTCCACATCACTCAAGCCTTCTCTCGTTCTTCCTATTGTGTTGGATCCTTAAGCGCGACATGCGCAAAGGCTCATCTTCAAGTAGTAGGTCCACCAACTTTCCAAAATAATGTATTTCTGAAGGAAATGTTTATGGTACCTTTTGATCCAAGTGTGGCCTAGATCTTATGAAATTATCACCAATTTCCTCTGCGATGCTAATAAATACAACATTCTTTTACTACGCTAAGTCTCTCTCCTACATTAGGTGTTAAATTTCCCCATCCTTAGTTTTAATCTCTTCCTTGAGCACCCTAATTGTAGCAGCCTTCTCCATATTCTACCTCACAACCTCTATTGAGACTTTCACCAATGCTTTGCTCACCTATTCATCTAATATGAGAGTAGGCTTTACTATCATGTGTCTAGCCTGAGGTGTATTTTTCAACCTTCGTGATACGCATGACTCCTCATATATATAAAAATTTGGGTCATCCATATGTGTGTGCATGGACCATGACAACTAATTCCTTGTGCACACCGTAACCAAATCTTCATCCTTTAATTCCCAAAGCAATATAATTCCTTTTATGATAGTGTTCTCTAGAAATGGGCGTAGATAATTTTACTTGCATCCTCTATATAACCCATGGCTGGTGGAATGTTCTCTCCACTTGTTCTTCTAGAGCGAAGCTTCTTAGGAACTTGAGCTTCCATATTTGGGACTTTTGTTTCTATGTCTTGCGCGGTCTCTGTAGTTGTCTCATTAGTTCCCTTTTCCTCCTCTTCCCCTTCCTTCATTTCTCAATCTTTCTGTTCTACATTCTTTAAAGGTGTAGGAGAATTAAGTGTGCTTTCCTCTTACTCTTCCACCTCCTCATTAAAATTTAGTTTCCTTCTCCTTTTCATGGTTTCCTCTTTCTATGGAGAGATTTTGGGTGATTTGTGCACTATTTACGGAGTACCACCTTGATTCCTTATTCTCCGAACATCCACATAAATCTGTTCTCTCCTTGGAGTACATCCAAGTACTCATCATCCCCATCTTGTGGTTGAGGTGGTGTAGTGGTGAAATCAGTTTCATCCTTATTCATATGATGCCTTCTACCTCTATGCTATAAACCACCACTATCCTTGAACTCATCCTCCTCATTGTCCACTTCAATTGGCTTTGTGGGCTTAGGCACTAGGATGTTCTCCATCATATGATTTACCTTTGGTGGTCTTTGGAAGTGCAAAATCATCTTCCACATACTTTTATTCTCCATCTTGGGACTCATTTGAAGATACACCAATACTACTCAAATATATTCCTTAGAAAAACTTTTTGGTTTAATGCTCAATAGATCTAAAATGAGTCTTTCAATATATGCACCCCTCCCTGGACACACATATTTCTTCCTTAGTGTGTGGTAGTCACAATCTACATTATCTACATTGAATGTAATTCATTGCGTGTCTAAGAACCTTTGTTCGATGCTTGGAAGTACCTTGTTGTGAAGGAATATAGTAACTTACACCAAGGGCTCCACGCTACATGTTTCATGGCAAGATGTGCTATGAAAAAGTCTTTGGTATATGACGAATTGAACTCCCTTTCCAACCTCACGAAGGAAATTCCTTAGGGATGCATCATTCCTCTTCAAAGGCCACATGGAGCTTATCATACCATTTATAATCCCTTTTCTTGATCTGTTCTATCATGGATCCCTCATACAAGTAATTTTTAAAGCATTCTATAGGTGACTTTTGCTCCATGGGATACTCTCATATCTTCTACTCGGTCCATCCGGTACTCCAATCGCCGTGACCAACCTATGATAACAAAATAACTCCAAAGTTGATATTTCCTTCAGGCGTGCACACTTATTCAATGATAGTTTTTGTAATATACCATGAAATGGTATAGAATACTCCTTCGAGACATCTTTTTGACAATGTGTAGCCACAAGGTGTCCACTTGTGACCACCTTTTTACGATTATTTAACTTTGTAACAAGATGTGTAGCTGCTTTGCACTTTTGGATACCACTTTATTTTATCGATGTCCATGTCATGTGGACCCTTTATGTACCCCAACTCCTTTTTGGTCTCCAATATTTTTGCCTTGTCTATTAAATCATCTCAAAATCATTTCTGTGCCTTTTAACCTCGTTATCGTGGAGATGAGCGTAGCTGAAATTTTGATCTCGCATCCTACGAAGTAGGAAAATCTTCATGCACTCGGTCATGAGCCACGGTACAAGGGCTCATATTTCCCAAATTAAGGGATTTCGTATAGCTAGTAAACCCCAATCATTTTAAAGAGATTCTCATCAATATATTCATACAATGGTATGTATTCCACCGTTTGTTTATTTGTTTTTGTGTTCAAAGAAGGCATCAAGCTCCTTCTTATTCTCTATAGTACAATGATTGTACTCACTCACCTTGCTTCTTATTATGTGAGAATCACACTCCTAGGCTATGATAACCCCTTTGAATATTGCATTTCTGAAAATTTTCTTTCAGGAGCCATCTCCGGCCTTTCAATATATGCACCCCTCTCTGGACACACATATTTCTTCCTTAGTGTGTGGTAGTAACAATATACCTTATCCACATTGAATGTCATTCACCACGTGCCTAATAACCTTTGTGATAATTCCTCGAAGTACCTTGTTGTGAAGGAATATAGTAACTTACACCAAGGTCTCCATGCTAAATATTTCATGGCGAGCCACACTATGAAGAAGTCTTTGGTACACGGTGAATTGAAATCCCTTTCCAACCACTAAAGGAAAATCCTTAAGGATGCATCACTCTTCTTCAAAGGTTGCATGGAGCTTATCATACCATTTCTCATTCCTTTTTTATCTATTCTATCATAGATCCCTCATACAAGTAATTTTTGAAGCATTCTGCAGGTGACTATTGCTCCATGGGATAGTCCTATATCTTCTCCTTTGGTCCATTAGATACTCCAATCTCCATGAACACCAGTGATAACAAAATAACTCCAAAGTTTATCTTTCCTCCTGTGCGCACTTCTTCAATGATAGTTTTTTTAATATACCATGAAATTATATAGAATATTCCTTCGGACATCTTTTTGACAATGTGCAGCCACATGGTGTCCACTTGTGACAACCTTTCCTGATTATTTAACTTTGTAACAAGATGTGTAGCTGCTTGCACCACTGGATACCTCTTTAGTTTATCAATGTCCATGTCATGTGGACCCTTTGTGTACCTAAACTCCTTTTTGTTCTCCAATATTTTTCCTTGTCTATTAAATCATCTCAAAATCTTTTCTGTGCTCTCAACCCCATTATCATGGAGATGAGCACAACTGAAATTTTGCTCTGCATCCTATGAAGTAAAAAAAATATTTATATACTCCGGTCATGAGCCACCTGGTACAAGGGCTCGTATTTCTCAAATTAAGGGAGTTTGTATGGCTAGTAAATTCCAATATTCTTCAAGAGCTTCTCGTCGTATTCTTCATACACCGGCATGTCTTCAACCATTTGTTTTCTTTTTTGTGTTCAAGAAGGCAACAAGCTCCTTCTTATTCTCTCGTAGTACGGTGATTGTACTCGATCACCTTGCTTCTTCTTATGTGAGAATCACACTCCTAGCATATGATAACATCCTTTAAATATTGCATTTTGAAAAATTGCTTTCGGGAGCCATCTTCGGCCTTTCAATATATGCACCCCTCCTGGACACACATATTTCTTCCTTAGTGTGTGGTAGTCACAATCTACATTATCTGCATTGAATGTCATTCATTGTGTGTCTAAGAATCTTTGTACTTGATGCTTGGAAGTACCTTGTTGTGAAGGAATATAGTAACTTACACCAAGGGCTCCACGCTACATGTTTCATGGCAAGATGTGCTATGAAAAAGTGCTGGTATATGACGAATTGAACTCCCTTTCCAACCTCGAAGGAAATTCCTTAGGGATGCATCATTCCTCTTCAAAGGCCACATGGAGCTTATCATACCATTTATAATCCCTTTTCTTGATCTGTTCTATCATGGATCCCTCATACAAGTAATTTTTAAAGCATTCTATAGGTGACTTTTGTTCCATGGGATACTCATATATCTTCTACTGGTCCATCCGGTACTCCAATCGCCGTGACCAACCTATGATAAAAAAATAACTCCAAAGTTGATATTTCCTTACGTGCACACTTATTCAATGATAGTTTTTGTAATATACCATGAAATGGTATAGAATACTCCTTCGACATCTTTTTGACAATGTGCTGCCACAAGGTGTCCACTTGTGACCACCTTTTACGATTATTTAACTTTGTAACAAGATGTGTAGCTACTTGCACCATGTATACCTCTTTATTTTATCAATGTCCATGTCATGTGGACCCTTTGTGTACCCCAACTCCTTTTTGTTCTCCAGTATTTTTTCCTTGTCTATTAAATCATCTCAAAAATAATTTCTGTGCCTTTTAACCCGTTATCATGGAGATGAGCGCATCTGAAATTTTTGATCAGCATTGTATGAAGTAGAAAAAGTCTTCATGCACTCTAGTCATGAGCCATTAGTACAAGGGCTCATATTTCCCAAATTAAGGGAGTTCATATAACTAGTAAACTCCAATCTTCTTTAAGAGCTTCTCGTCGGCATCTTCATACAGTGCATGTCTTCCACCATTTGTTTATTTGTTTTTGTGTTCAAAGAAGGCATCGAGCTCCTTCTTGTTCTCTACAGTGGTGATTGTACTCACTTAACTTTCTTATTCTTATGAGAGAATCACACTCCTAGCCTATAATAACCCCTTTGAATATTGCATTTCTGAAAAATTAATTTCGGGAGCCATCTCCTCTTCCTCTTCGGCTATCTTATTCTTTCCTTTCACTCCTACCGTAACTACTTTCTTGGGTGCCATTTCTAACTTGCAATCCTTTATAGACCTTTCCTCTTAAATTCTATAATGTGTGAATCAAACCCAAGCTTGATTTAGCGTTTGATAGGTGAAATTGCATTCCCTTAGTCTCTCTTTCTCCTTGGTTCACTCAAACCATTTACCACCAAGGACACAAGCTCTTTCTATGCAAAAATTTCTTTTTCACGACTAGTTACACACCTGTCGTACCTCAATACAATCACCCATCTCTTCACACTTGGCTCCTTTCCAATTACTCTTAATCGCAATGGTAAAAATTAATTTGCATCCTATCCATGTATAGATTTCCAAATTTTTGATGCATTCATTGCTCCTTCAACTACCAAATATCCTCGCATTAATTGACCAATTCCATCCTTTCCATGCGTTACATCTTCATGTCTTCCTACCCTTTGGTCATAGACTTAACTTCAGAAAAATTCCTTGCACTGAGTACCTTGTCACTACACCTTCTACCTTGGTAGTTGTTATGGCCTCTCGATTACCTTGCCTTATATTGTCTCTTCATTCGTCTCTACCTTTGGTCACTTTTTAGAGGCAATCCTTTGAATTAAAGAGCATCCGTAGTAGCTTATTCCTTTCACGTTTCAATTCCCACAATCTTGTACCTGGATATCAACAACCACCCCACACTAATAGTATGTGCAGTCCTCTACACATAATAATGTTTCATGTAGTAATTAGCTTCATGCGCGCAAGCGCACTTATTTCACAACACACCAACTAAATTGAAAAAGCATAGTGAAAAACAAGGAAACACATTAAGGAAATGTAGAATTGAAAACCTAATCTAAATGGAAATACTACCTTATTACAAACACCAAGAAGACTTATTTATAGTAAGGCTTCAGCTTATTTCCGTTGAAGTAACTAGGTAGCCATGTTCCATCAAGTGATTCTAATTGGAAAGTGCATGTTTCAAGGATGTAAGTGATAACATACAACCCCAAAAAATATACCTTATTTTTTTCCTAGATGGCATAAGAACTTAGAGTCATAGAGAAAGACCATTTGTCCAATCTCATACTTCTTATCCCTTATGTTTTTGTCATGTCATGCATTCTACCTGGCCTTTTCTTGCTTCTAACTCCAACGTGCTATGGCTCATCACATATCCAGTTGAATTATATTTTCAATCCATTCTTCTAATGATTTCTCATCAGCTAGACCTCCAGCACGTGCAATACGCAAAGAAGGTAACATAAATTTCATAGGAAGAGTGGCTTCTATGCCAAACACTAACTGAAATGGTGTGGCTTTGATCATCCTTTTATATGTTGTTCTATATGCTCAAAATACTAGAGATACTCTATCATCCCAATCCTTTCTTACAATATCACAGATATTTGTCAATGTGTGGCCCAAAATTTTGTTACAAGTGTCAATAGTTCCATTTTCCTAAGGATGATAGGGTGTAGTTTTATGGTGTGCAATCATGAACTTATCCAATAAAATTTTGATTGTCTCATTAATAAAATGTGTGCCCTTATCACTGGTCAAACTCAAAGGAAATCCATACCTTGTAATAATATGTTCCCATAGAAACCAAGATGTTGTAGCCATTATACAGTCCTTGGTAGGTGTTGCTTCTACCCACCTTGTCGATAGTCGTGTAAATTATCATATAGCACGATCCAGCTTCTACATGTAGCTTGTGAAATATAACCCAAAAAATCCATAGCCTATTTCTCAAACGGTTCTGCGCTAGCAATAGGTCTCGAGACATTTCATCTCACTAACCTGGTCTTCGAGGATGTTGAAAATGATCACATGCCTTAAAAAATTCCTTATAATATTTATAGAGGGTCCCCACCATAATCCAATGAGTAGAATCTTGCTCATTGTGGCATCACCTGCATATTAGCCTCTTGCAATTCCACAATGAGATTCTTATATAATACCCGTGCGCTCATGTTCCAATACACAATAAAGGCAATACTTCATCCCACCCAATTTGTATAAGTCACCACTAATTAACATATAAGGTGTAACGCATATAGAAAGTTGTTTCTTCCTAAGGATTTCATTCCTTCTAGTGTCATCCCCTGTGTGAGTAGAAAGACAACAATGTCCACTAGTTCGATGGCGCACATTGTAACCTGTATAATTGTGCATCTTGCATGGTATCCTAAATTGCATTTCCTTATTCTCTGACTTTATTCTTATTAAATGGTCTGGTCCAAAATTACTTTTTCCTAGTTTTACCACAACTGTGAAATAAAACTCTTGAAATAAGAGCACCCAATGACATATGCGCCCTTGTAAAACATGCTTATTTACCAAATACTTCAATGTAATGTGATATATATAAAATATGAATGGTGTAGCTAGTAGGTACTGGAAAAATTTATGCAATGCATAGATCATTGAAAAAGCTTCATGCTCTATAGTTGTGTAATTTTGTTCTGCAGGAGTTAGCTTTCTACTAGCAAAATAGATAGGATGATCTACAATACCTTCTCTAGGTTGAGCCAACACCATGCCAATGGCCATGCTAGAGGTGTCAACATGTACATGAAATGGCTTGTCCCATGAAGGAAAATGTAGAATAGGTGCGGTAGTAAGTTTCTCCTTCAATGTCTCAAATGTGTGTTGTTGTTGTTCTCCCCAATAGAACGTACCTTTCCCTTTCAATATCTATTCTAAGGGTGTGGAAATTTTGGCATAGCCTTTGATAAATTTTCTATAATATCCTGTATGTCCCAAAAATCTGTGCACCTCACTTTGACTGGTAGGCTCCCCTAGGCCTATAATGATTGCAACCTTTGTTGGATCAACCAAAAAAATCTCCTTACAGATTATGTTTCCTAAAAGTGTCTAAAATGGTTTAGCAATTATACACTTCTTGATGTTCAAAGAGACACTCAATTCCCTACACCATTCAAACACTAAGTGCATATTTTCATAGTGGTCCTTAACTAATCCATACAACATCCAATTGTCTAAATATACCTGTAAGAAGTTGTGAATAAATTCCTTGAACGCTTGTACAACTATGCAAAAATATAGCAGGTGCATTTTTCAGATAGAAGGGCATTACAATATAGATGAAGCTACCCCATTTAGTAGTAAATGTAGTCTTTTCTTGATCCTCCTCGGAAAGCCTAACTTGATGATACCCAGATAACCCATCTATAAGTGAATAGATTTCGTGCCTTACGACTCCTAGTATTTCCTCAGTGAATGGCATAGGGAATTAATCCACTACACAATGCAACATTCAAATCCCCGTAGTCCACGCATATTCAAATCTATCCATCCTTCTCGATATCGATCACCATTGGAATAACCCATTCTAACTCATCAAGGGGCTTAATAATTCCATACTTCAACATGTTATCAATCTCTTCTTTGACCTTTTCGTGTAAATTGGGGTTCATTTTGTAAGGCCTCTTTCTATCTAGGTGCACACACTCTTTAACACTTATCTTCATCTCCCTAATGATTCGGAACACCTTTAAGTTCATGGTACCCCTAGGAAATACGTCCTGGTAGTCCCTTAGTAACTCTATGATTTTTTCCACTTTAGAGTTTGACCAATAGTCTTCAATTATAGCTTCCTTAGGCTCAAGATATCTATTCCAATATTCACCTATTTTTTCTTCATAATTTCATGATAGGTGTGTGTGGTCCTATCTACACTATCCAATACCTCACACCTTCTGTTGAATGTTTTACATCCAGATTATCTACTCCTTCATCATCCCATACGTAGACAATTTTTCCTTTCTCTTTCTCAAGGAAAGCGCGTTAAAGTAATGTTGCATCAGCCTCTTTTTCATTATCAATATGCTCTCCGAGTCTTATTTATCTAATAACTCCTAAAGGATTTCTTCAGCCTTGGCACTATCCCCCATAGTTAAGTGCTTGATAACTTTCAATGCTTCTTCTACTGGAGGTTTTGTAGAGAAGAAGTCAAATGTATGGGTCATTCCTATAATTAAATTCTCACAATTTCTATTTTTGCTATGGAGTTCTGCATATACATACCAAGCACACGCACAACCTTGTAAAGTGGAATAAAACTAGTGCACCCATAGTGAAGGTGGTAAAGCTTCCTACCCTTATGTCTAGAGTCTCTCACACTTCTGAACGTGGTGCTGAACAAGTTGATTACCATGATAAATATAGATTTGAGTAGGTGCATTTCTCCTAAAGAACCTAGTAGTAAGAGAAATCCCAATTTCATCCCATCTGACAAGATTATCCCTGTGGACCACACACTAGCATGCTACTATCCCACATAGTGTATATGATAGCATATTTCTCCTCTCCAGTGGGTCTATCCATTTTTCTTCCATGGCACACAAGAATACCATGGGATCCCCTTCTCCATTATAATAAGGTACTGAGTTGTTACCCATCCTCCTGATATAACATGGTTTTGTGCCTTGAGGGAATATTCTCTTTACTTTGTGCCCTACTAACTCATAAGTGTTGTGAGCCCAATTATCACAAGTAACACTTATAGTATTGATAATAGACTATGAATCCTTCAACTGAATTAGTCCTTCTTTGGTTGGTTCAATCATCTCTAGATCTCAGATGGTGCGTACATAAATCCTATTTAGATCTTCCTCACTTAAGGGATCAACATAGGGTGCAAAATTTCCTTATGTTAAAGGGATAATGACCCTTTCCTCTTTATTTGAAAAACTTATATATCCCTTTTTGAACCAAATATCAGCATTATTTTCATAGCACCAAGGATGCCCTAATAGAGCTCGGAAGCTATTTTATTTTGCAGTGCTTAAAACTTCAAGTCTCTAGTGAACTTGGCTCCTTGTATGGTAATGGATGCATCTTTTGAAAATCCTATGGGAGTGGCTTTAGTCGGATTAGCCATGTATAATACATTAGAGGATGGCTACAATGGGGGTCTCCCCATTTGTACCCATGAATCCAAGGTAAGAACATTGACTTATGTGCTCGTATTAATTAGTATATTAATCAATGAGACACCCATCCACAACAACATTCGAGTGATTTCCTTATCATAATATAGGCTTTGAGGAGGGATATTTTCATGCAAGATCTTTCGTCGATCTCGTACTTATGCATCAAGTGTTCCCTTTTAACCAACTCCCTAATAGTGGAATGATGTTCTCCTAGCGTAACATTTTGCACACTTCTCTCAAGTCATCTATATCAGTTTGAACTATCTTTGATTCTTTCTTCTTATCTTTTAAATATTTTATCTCACCCTAAATATTCCTTGGAAATTCCATGGTATCTTAATAAACCTCCTTCGATAGGCAAGATCTAGGTACAAGTGCATGAATAACCTCATTTTTAGTGATGGTATGTTTTTGATTTAATTCTTCCCTGGTATGTGTTGCCTCAATGTGGGTCATGATCCTCACTTGTAGTGCCTCGGACTCTGCTTCCATTTTGGGCATCCATTGATTGTCCACAAGTGCATTGTATCCTAACCATCGTTACACCCTTGTTTTCTTATTTATGTTGCTGACTCAGATGCTCATATAAGTATGGGAACTCTTCATAGCTATGGTTCTTTTCGTAGAAATAACATGTAATATTATGAGGAAATTCATGCCTATAATGGTCACGAGATCTGCATGTATAACATGTTTCATGAGGAAACTCACTTCTTTGACCACCGTGGTCTCATCCTCTCGAATCCACTACGGTATTCTTGACCTTTTCCATGGCTGCCTTCAAAACATCCCTCATTCCAATCATAGCATGCCTAATTGTGCTCCCGGTCTTGACGCTCATTTTTTCCTTTAGAGTTATGTGAAACTCTTGTCTGTCATACACCAATATCTATAGCATCATGGATCTCTCCAATCAGTTGACATTCCTTCATGTACCGAGTTGTGGACTCGCAGATTTTACATTAGCTTGAAACGTTCTTCATTATCACGCGTTGTAATAATGGGCAGCATCTAACATCATGGTTAAATTGGCATATCTCACAATCCATCAACAATGAGTGTACTATTCTACAAGGAAATATATCCTTTGTGTGACCCTATACTTCACAATCAGTACACTAAACTCCTAAGCACATTTCCCTAGTTGAATTCACCAATAATTTCTCTAGCTATTTTTCCATAGCTAAAATATGTGCCTTTAAGAATGGGCTAACAAAAATTTCAATACTCGAACCGCCTCAACACATATGGTTTATTCCAATGCCTCGTGTGGATCAAGTATATGTCTTATGTGAGATTACCCTCATAAATGGTGTAATCAATCTCCCAAAAAAACCATTTTGCATGTTGGCTTATGTGAATATCATAGGAAATTTTAGATAGAAGTGTTTCAAAATGGGCATCATACTCCCGCATTCTCTAAGTAGTGCCTTGCTTAATATCCTTGAGTAAACTTATACTCTTCTACTCAAATTTATGAATATAAAACTCTTTTAAGAACACATCCTTCAATCTTTGCATAATCCACACAAGTCCGATCGGGGTCAAACATTCTATACTAGCTATGTGCTGCCCTTATAATGTACTAGAAAATTGGCTTGTATTACGCTCAAAAGCTATGACTCATTTTTGCACCAAAATATTTCACACATATGCATATGTTGAGTAGCATCTTATATTACCCTATACTCTAGAAGATGAAGAGACATTTCCATTTAAATATTTTTGGGTTGGTGCGGACATTTCCCATCTAATATAGAACCTCCAGTGTTCCCCCGCCTTCAAAACCTCTAGATCCACCTGAACAAGAACTTCCCATGCCTCCTAATCCCAAACCTATAACTGAAATAGTTCATGTAGATGTACTCCCCTATGCTCCGATAGTAGTACTATACAAAAACCCTATGGTCTCGTGAAGTAGTTCCACTTCTAGAAGTGAATCCAAAATTCATCATGCTCAAATTGCGTGTAGACAATGCACTGAAAACACACCTCGAAATAACAATGAAATTATCTTCCCCGACATTGATGTGATTTCTCTCTTACTTCGCACACTTGCTTTACGATAACTTTTCATTCTAGATACTGAAAAAACAAGTGCAAGGGCTATATTACAGTGGATAGATGCGCACCCATGGCCCTGTAGTCTCGCTAGCATGCTTTGTTGTGAGGCCAAGGTGGGATCCTGTCATGCATTCCAAGATGGAGGAGTTCTTGATGCTCTTTCTCTAAGTCTTCTACATGATCTCTAAATCCTTCACAAGCCATCTCTTTCCTCAATGCCATACTTTTTGTAATGGTACATTTCTTCTCTATCTCCCTCTCATGTGCCTCATTATACTTAAGTCACATTTTCTCTCTTTTCCTTTCCACCACTAGGTCTGCCATCTTTCACCAATCCTGTTGCTTCCCCATGTGTGTGGTGGGGTTTAGTTAGCCATCAATTTACTCTCAATATTCAAAGTTACCATCAAGATCTTGATATCTAGTGGAATACCTTGTAGGTAAGATCCATGTGGATGTCTTAAGAATTGGAATTCAGCTAACTCGGATAGGAATAAGTGGAAATTGAGTATTCTAAGATAAAATTGTTCAAGACACCATGAAACCATGTATCCGCAGCTCGAGTCCAAATCAGATCAGCATTATAAAGGGTCTAGAATTTTCATGTGTCCAGACAAGTCCATGATACCTCCAATTCCATTTAGATACATAAGCAACCAGACCACTTGTATAATTATCTTTGGAAAGATAGTAAAAATTTCTCATAGAAGTTGTCACACAAATTTTTTCCACCCAAGTGCATGCATTAAACTTAGTTCCAGTGTTGAATTTCCATGCATATTCTTCTTCCGGATCATGTATCCATTCTTCAATACTTGCTAAGGTTAACCGGTATATCTTCATCATAGACCATCTTGAAAACAACTGAAAAAGAGGTCTTGACAATGGAACCAATTATGCATATTAGAATTTAGTGATACAAACCCAATGAAACCATATGTGCCTTTGGCACATCACTCATCCTAGACTTAGTGCTCACCGAAGTGTGCAAAGGTATTAGGTCCTCTTTAGGGTTGTTGTTGTAGGATGTTAGCATAATGGAGGCTTAAAATATATAGTTCTATTACTAGCACATCATTATACGAGCATACCGGATCTATAACTAGGGAAAAGTAGAATTAAGTACTAACCATGATGAGATCAAAAACATACTATATTCAGATAAACACAAAAATTAACACTTAGATTCAGCCAATATCCTCCACTATATCCAATGCAATAAGTATACATAAGCTTGATTACAATAACAAGAGTAGTATGCACGTAATAGATTTAACAAGTATATCTTTGTATATATCTCCTCTCTCTATTACACAGTTTATTACATATGTCTAATGGTGGGTAATTTCCCTTCACTACTTATTTATTCCCAAAATAGGCTCCATGCTCTTCTTAGCCACGTGCCTTTACAAAACTAGCCACACATGCAAGTGTGCTAACAATAGACTACTACTAGCTAACTAAATGATGAAAATATATTTTCATCCTATGTCCATGCAAAGTGCTTCATATCCAATCCTTGAAAAATAACCACTTTGTGGCAGGCACATCTCTACCTTGTTTGTGTACTCTACACGCCATCTTTAAAAATAGACCTTTATGAGTGAAAATGTCTAAGTCCCGAAAGCTGAACTTTTGTTCCACGTGTACATTATCCCTATCCATTTGCACCTTTAAATATGACTAAATTCCCCTCCCAAACTTCTTGTGTTTTTTTTTTTTTCAAGTGTTCTTTGATCAAAAATTTACTCGATGAGTTTATATATATATGTCACCAAGAAAATTTATAACCAAAAATTATACCAAATTTTATTCCAATGTTTAAATTGAACCATATAACTATACTCAACCACCGCAACCAATCCTCATATTATTCAAAGTAACCATGCAAATTGAAGGAAAGCCATATGAGCGAGCCAAAGAGTAGAACTCAGGCTGAGCCATACAAGACTCAATGAACTCTTCTTTGCCCATGACCCAAGCCGTTTCTAACAAAAAAATGGTTATGTGACCGAGGTTAGACCACCGATCTCAATGTAAAAGGATTTTAAAGCCTTATTCAATCCATACTCATCATCATGTGTGTCTAAACCATACCAAATAATAACACGAGGTTCCATGCCATGATAGAGAGATGGAGGAATTTAGAGGAGGGGCTGTGACGAGTACACAACATAGAAGAATAGGAGGGGCTACACAAGTGAAAGAATTTCAAATTATTGGTGAATGGAGATGGATTCTCTAAAGGAAGGGGGCCGTCAAAAGTTATTTTTATTTATATAGCTTAAACTATAAACTATGAATGAATTTAGTAAAGAAATAGAAAGGAATTTATTTAAAGGGAACCTAGAAACTATAGATGAACCCTTAATTTATATAGGTGAAATTATTAAAATAATTCAAACTAGGACTTTAGAGAGACTATATTTTTGGCCCCATTCAATGGGTTTTTAACAAAAATATTGGAAAAATTATATTCCTATTCTCAAGGAATATTGCCTCCTATGGGAGACATTGTGACTTGAATTTTACATGTTTACCCTGGAATTTAACCTTGCTCTGCACATACATTACAAACTATACAAAAATTAATAAAATGTTTCTCTAATATTTTAACCCTTTGATGATCTCATAACTGATTTCAAATAGGTAAATATTTGGAGCTCCTTTCACCTATGCACACACAAATATCCAAAAACATTGATAAATTCAAGAGATGGAAGGGTTGGTTAAATAGGTTCCCATCCAACTAACCAATTAACTTCCCAACCGATATGACTTTAGGATTGAGTTATTTAACCAATACATTACCTCACTTTGATACCATGTCGAATGAGTGGTATACATTTATATCAACCATATTAAAAATTAATATGAACATAAAAGTAAATAAATACAAAGTAAGTAAAATTCAAACCATAACACAACATATATCGTGAAAAACCCCAATGGGGTAAAAACCACAAAAGATATTTTCCATTAATAGAGAAATTTTTCACCTAGTCTAGTAACTCCCTTCCTCACTTCTACTCCCTCTTTTAACCCTTGATTTACATAATGATCTTAATATGACATATAGCCATATTTAAATAACCTGAAGGATTATGACATTATTAAGTGATGGGGCACACCCCAATTTAATATTTAGTTAATAAATAATTAATAACCTAATATTATGATCACTTAATATTATAGTTCTAACATGGTCCTAATATATCCTATATTTTTATCAACACAAAAACTAACTCGGTGTCCCTAGGATACTCTCTACTTCCTCCTCTTACCACTCTTCTTGGTGCATCTTGTCAATATCTTCACTTCTCTTCTCTTCTCTTCAATGCTTCTTTTTCTCTTCCCTATATTTTTTTTTCAAATTATTCTTACTCTCAACTCTTATACAAAATGATGTAGAGCATACAATACACAATCACTCTCGCAACAAGTTAGATTAAAGAAACAATTTAACTTAGTCTTAGTTTTCAAAGATTGACTCTTTTCTCCTAATGCTATGAAGGCCTTCAAATAAGAAAATGTTCTCTAAATGATCAAATTAGCTTATTCAATGCTTGAAACATGTTCATTGGCCTTTAACCATTCTAACTCAATCATCAAATTGATTAGAAATGTAATAATTAATTAAATTTTTCACCTTTTGTAAAAATATCCCTTAAGCCTATTAAAAACAAGGTGTTTGGTGCGTTAGAGTTTAGAGAAAACTACAAATAAAAAAAAAAGTGAAATCACTTCTGAGTACCCTTTTTCCTCCTACAAGTATGGGGTAAAATGTTTGGTTCAATTCCAAATGTTTATGTCCTTTTATTTCTCTTTCACCTTTTATACCTTCTTGGCTCTTCTTGAAGTGCATTTGGCTTAACTCCCAATGCATTTAATACTTCTTTGGCTCTAGTTTCTTCCACTAATTGACCACTAGGGTAATAATACCAAGATTAAAATGGAGTTACATTACAATAAAATATATAAAGTTTTTCATTTGAAACTTACATGATCAAACATGCTTGAGAAGACCCCCAAATCCTCACAATTCCTAAAACAACCTAAAAACATGCTTAGACCAACTGTAGGACCCTATACTAAAAAAGGAAGAAAAAT
The DNA here is from genome assembly GCA_018340775.1 of Taxus wallichiana var. yunnanensis. Lineage (NCBI taxonomy): Eukaryota > Viridiplantae > Streptophyta > Pinopsida > Cupressales > Taxaceae > Taxus > Taxus wallichiana. The sequence continues at coordinate 85,421,779 of CM031242.1, read as the reverse complement.
TGTCTAAATAAGTTTCAAAATTCAAATTTACAAAATGGAGGTAAACCCCACAATTTGAAATTTGTAAATTTTCAGCTCACAATACCAAAATGAATTGACTCTTTGACCTCTTAAGACTGAGAAACCCAAAATTGGACTAGGTACACCTAAAATATCCTCGAAGTGATGCTCCTACATTAGATACAATTTTAAATTTCTTCATATAATTTATAAAAATCCAATGGATTCTTACATTTTATATCCTTCAAACATGCAACATTCAGGTCTTGTTTTATTATGAATAATTGTTTTAAAACCTTCATCTATTGTTATATAAGATACATACATCTTGTTTTCAATGGCCTTAAATACTCAAATTCCTTATCTATATGTATTAGAAGATGCACACAAATATTAAATATTTTTGGTGGAAAATCACATTTAGAAAATAAAAATGACATCAACAAGCTCCCACCTCAAATAATCAAAATTTGAAGGATGTAAGACATGCAAACTCATAATTTATAATTGTAAGCATATCCATATGATTTCTATTTTTTGACCATTTTATAAACTTCATAGGACTATAATACATAAAACATCCTCAATAAAAACATGAAATTAATGGGTGTTCTTACCTCTTAAACCTTTAATATCATCTTGACATCTCAATGAATTTATTGCATATCTACTTTGAAATCATGTTTGAAACAAAAACTTAAGAATTTTCAATGTTGTTCCTATATCAAAACATAAAGAACATGTGGATTTTTAAATTTCCATTATTAAGAATTTTAACCCAAGTATTTTACTGAATCTTTAGTTATTTAAATTCTTTTCACACTAAAAATATATCATGCACATCAAAAAGAGTTTCCAAAATAACCCAAGTAATATTTTTCCTTGGTAAGAAAAATTGTCAGGGGACGAATTTATGGGTTTCTTGCAAATGCTCTGGGAATCTAAGTCCCTCTAATTAAATGGTGCAACTTCTTTATGTGCATGCATGAATATGGTGAGTTCTTTTTGGGTTAGCCTTGCAACCAGGGATCTAACAGGGACATTCCAATGACCCTACGACAAAATCTTGTGGATACCTGTAAGAGAAGAATTTGCTAGGAGAGAAGGAAAGACAGTGAGAATGTTAGATAAGAGGACTAATGCTGCAAGTAGAAAATCAAAGTTTTGCATACATCAGTTAGAAATTTCATCACATGCACTAAAATTAAGAAGAAACAACTCTAAAAATAGCAACAAGACTGATTAGAATTTATGAGCACAAAGTATCAATAAATTCCTCAGTCAAAAGAGGGCTACAAAATATTTTTTCTTGTATTAATGATTAATTTATTTTTTTCCATAGTATGAGAATAGAGGAAGTTTGAGGATGGGGAATGAGAGAATTTTATATTTCTTTGATTTTTCACAAGGATCTCTCTCTCATGGATTCCTAAAAATAGGTAAGAAGACCCTCAAATGAGGAGTTCATCATAATTTATAGAAGAGAATCAACTCTTTGTCTTCCTAGTGACTTTTCATATGCCATATTTTTGACTTTAGGATGTTCATATTCCTATCAAATATTAAGTCCCTTTTATAAAAACAACGTGACTTAAATTTTACACCATGTTTCTAAAGTAACTTAAAGACAAATAAATAAGTGCAAACCCGAATGCTAAATTAGAAAATTGAAGAGAGAGAACATTGGAAGTGAAGATAAGAGAGAGAGAGAAATAGAAGGAAGAAGAAGATAGAGGAACAATCATGCGAGAAGATCTCCATCGAATTGATCTCTCTCCTTAACTAGTCTCCATCTCATGTTGTTGAGAATATCTCTACGGTTCTTAAAATTCTTTATTGAAACAAGTTGCTGCAGCTTCACTTTATCGGTGTGAGGAATGTGCACAAAAATTAGAGTCTCTATCCACTGTCGGACACACCATTGATATTTGTGCACTTTCCGAAACCACGATGGATGTTTCTTTACAACGAGTGTAATGATGGACCCAATCTATGAGAGGAACTTTAGGGTATCCATATTGAATGATAATCGATTACGCACTTTTTTATTAATATAAAACTCAAATGGCCCAATAAAATCATTGGCAGTTATGTCTTCTCCCATTGCAGGCACTCCAAGTTTCTAAATTTGGTGATTGATGCTATCTTGCAACTTATACGCTTATTATTTTTCATCAAAATCAATAATGGATCTATTGATTGCTTCAAATATGATAGTTGTGGTCCTTTCCCATACACACAAAAAGTATTCAGAAGGGGTGCAAAAAAATTATTTCTAATCAAATATTGAGAGCGAGTGTTTCTCATTTCACTCACCACTCGACCCAGAGGATCCCAGTGACCCCTTTCTTTCTCCAAATCTTCTCTAAGCATCCACTTCCTATTTGCAATTTCATATATGTAGGATAAGAGTTTGACTACCTCTTTGAGCATCGATTTTCCATTTTTAGAAATTATATCGATCCATTCATTATTAGCTCATCCCTACATCCCGAGATCATGTGTTGCATTTATAGATTCTAGATTAAAGTTACTTGATGGGTGTAACTTCTTTGATGGGAAGCTGTTGAGGCATTCGAATTCACGGGTGTTGCACATAGGACAAAAGAGTTTACACCTATTATTTTAGCTCATCAATCTTCTTCTTATATTATTTTTTCCTTAATACCATGTGATTGGAAGAATGCTTTGATACATATGAAAATTCCCTTCATGAGTAGTTGATAATAGTTGGATTGTGCTCATTTCATAATCAGTTGGTGTCATCTAATCCACTTGCTTGATCACATTTAGTCATGATACTTCAATATATTGATTACATGTTTCTCATTTATAGAACCATGAGGCCATATGTGTGAGCTTCCTTTTCCTTTCCTTGACCAATGAGGAAATTTCGATAAATAAGTTGTCGCTCCTTGTTGAACAGTATGAGTATTCGATGTTATTTTATCTTACATCCATGGGAATATATTAATAGAATCGGGCTCCTTGAAAGGAATACCAATTGTTTCGTACTCGGCGAGAAGAGGAACATTTTTATGGGAGAGGCACTAGTGTCGACAAGATACGAGACCTCCTATGGTGGTTTGAAGCACTGGGTCTTGAACTGTGTGTTGTTCCTTCACTTTTTTTTCTTCCACTGGATCTTCTTCTTGCATTTTTTAAAATAGGTCTTCTACTTACATTGTTGGAACTGATCCTTCTTCTAACCTAGCTCTATTTTCTAACTTTACGTGAGAAAACATTCCCGGTCTGTAGCTCTTGATTTTGAATTGGCTCCAGATTGTCTTGAACTTGAAGTAACTTCCAAAATTTTCAACGATGAATATCATGAGGCTTGTATCTAACTTGTGGGGGTAGCTCGTGATTGAATGGACATGGCTCTCTTTCTTTGAAACTAATCCATTTTTATCTTGACCACTTTCTCAGTTCTTTCCTTTATATCTCATAGCTCACGAATGCTCTAATTGACTTGAGGAAATGGGGAAACCTTCATCACTCCATACTCATGATCATATACTTATGCTTCGTCATCTTACAAAATATCTTCATACCAAGAGAACTTGAATTTCCTCATCTCATCAACTACCATCCTCATGTGATCTTTCTCCCATAATTATAATTCATCTACGAGTTGGCGTAATAGTATTTAATTTTTGGATCATGGTGTAAGTATGGAACATGAAAAGATTCAAGGTCATCTCAAATGTTGAAATTGGGTCTATAAGTGTAGGAATATAAGGTCAAATGTGTGAAGTTATCTTCCAAATGAGATGCATCATTTGAATTCTTACACGTGAACACCCCGAGAGAGATGGGAAATGAAATTAACTTCTTTTTCCTGCTCCTAAGTTTTTTTTTTAGTTGTTTTAACTTCTTGCAAAGATAAAATAGAAAAAAATTCTCACTAAGGTACACTGAGAAACCTTAGTAGAGCTTTGTTGAAGCAGAAAACTTGCAAGTATGAAAAAATCAATAATTTTATGCAATAGGAGCCATATTTTTCGATAAAGGATATTGCTTGTGGTGACATCCTTGCCTCCATATCACCCTCTAAATTTTGAATGTCGTACATTGTTAATGCATCATCCATGTGTGTAAATTGTCTCTGAATTTCTTCCATTACCAACTGTCGGAGTTTCTCAAATGTGGGCACCTTGGCAACAATGTTCTATGTGAGAGCCAATCCATTGAATGATCTTGAGTGGGAACAAATAGACCAAGTAATAATTCATGTGGAACTTCTTTTTCATGGGAACTGAAGTATTTTTAGATGTAAATTATCATTGATTATCTTCCCACCAGTTAATTATTTTCTTTCCTTTAGTCACTATCAAGATGAAAAGGGCCATCCAATCTTGGAAGTCCCTCATGTTTTCTTCTCCCATCACTCTGCTGAGGAGAGTGATTGCATCTGAATAGCCTTCATGAAACTCACATCTCAAATTTTTTTGACATATTTAAGGGATTTCTCCTTGTCTTCATCCATGATCTTAGTGCAATCCCTTGCATGCATGCATCCACATTTTCCCACTTGTGCATGGAATTTTCTTCATGATGATTACCATGCTAGGTGATGTCAGAATTTATAGAGTGATTGAGATGGTTTTGGGATTAATGACCACCATTTGCATACCATTTTCATCTCAAATTTTGTGTGTTTCCATATCATAGTGGTGTGAGAAGGCCAAGACTAGCTCAATGCTCAGAAGCGACACGGGGTATCTCGTAGTTGTGAATAACCAACTTGTAAATACTTGATCTTCTATATTCTCTCTTTCCTCAGTAGTAATGTGATCCTTTAGATCATTGAAATACATATAAGAGACATATTTATCCTCTATCTCGTACTCAAAAGTGAAAGGTTGTGTCGGATTCTATCCTAAAAACTTGTACTTCATGATTTCTCAACACAAACTATTTCTTGAAAGAGAACATTACTATTTGAAGTAAGTGTGAAAATTCTTCTCCAAACTCTAACTGCATTAGCCAATTAAAAATTTCAACCCTCAAAATAATCATTTTATAAAATTCACCTTATGGAATGACTTACTATTTTTAGTACGTGCCTATGAGATAACTTACTATTTTTAGGAAGTGTAAAAATTAAACTCTTTCGAATATTGGATGGATGTGACAACTGAGTTCCTTTTTTCCTGTGTTCCTCTCACCTTTTGAACTAGTTTGCTAATTTTAACAGGTTGTGAGACCAATTACTATTTTTAGTAAGTGTCAATATAGGAATGAGATGACCATTTCAATGATTTTCTCTGAAATACCTTTTTCTAATTTTCACCTCCTTCGTAGCTTCTTCAGATGGTGGCTTACCTAAAATAGCAATCTCCTATATAAAAGGCATACTATTTTTAGTAATTATTCTTATGGTGGTTAGATCATGGTAGAATTTTTTTTTACTATGGGATTTTTCCTAATATCACCCTCTACGAAATTTCGGGCTTATTTGATCAACAGCTTTATGAGATTTTGAAATTTTAATTTTTTCACCTAGCAGCAGACTACGGACACTACATCCATTAATGAGCTTGAAAATTGTATTTTTGGTTTTCTCCTCTAATTTTGATGTAAATTATATTTTTATGAGGTTATTTCTTTCTCATTCCACCGGTGAATTTTCTCTTCAAACCAAATGTTGGTTTGACAGAAATCTATTTTTATTTTCATTCGCCAAGAGAGAGATTTCTTGATGTGAAAAATCCTTGCATCAAATGGGAGATCTGTTGGTGAGGTTTTTATGGCCTTAAAAAATGATGAACACGAAACAAATTTTCTTCCATTCATTACCCATTTTGCAAGATTGTAGTAATTTTTTTACCCTTCACATAATAGGGAAATCCCATGCGTGCCAGGATATCACCCATCGGGTGCAAGGAACTCACTTGAGGCATGCGTGGGCACCGAGTCTCTCCTTTATGTGAGTCTTGTGATAATTCATCATCTTAGAATAGACAATAAAATGCAAGAAAAAAAAAACTAAACAACATTCTTATGAACTTAGGAAAACATTTCATCCGATTGTATGCGGGTAAGAGAAATAGAAAGCAACACATGGAAATGATTTATACAAAAGAAAAGCATGAGTAATGAACAAAGATGATTTATAATAAAGTATTATATTCATACTAACAAGGTGAACCCCCACATTACATACCTTGAGATCATAATAGATCCTCATATTATGCAAAGCCTAATCATGCATCAGAGCTATGTCATGCTCATCATATTATAAAGAGAAATTATAACACATCCCCTTCTATATGTTATCACTCACAGATCTTCCCTAATCCCTAGCCATAACAACCTCTATTCTATTTTCTATGGGGCTTCACCTCTCATCCACTATATCCTCTTCTTCTATCGGGCACTTGTATATATATAGCCTTAGCACCCACCACCATTCCTTCCATAAGGTTTAGATTAGTTTCCAAGTGTTAAAGTGGTCCTCCATGGGAGAATTCCTTTCCAAATCCAAGATCTCCACTCCTTGTAATGATGTCCTCTAGAAACTTCCATGACATGCTCATAATATTACCTTTTCGATCCATAGTCACTAGGTTGGCACCTTATCGACAAGGGTCATGCTTTTCTCACGTGTTTCCTAGGATGTCAAATGTGGCAAAGTAAAAAACCCATTTTACATTGTGTTCCTTCAACCCGTGCACCCTTATTTGACTAGGTCCCACACCCATGCACCATCTCATACTTAACTAATATTTTGGGGCCCAAAGTCACCCCACACTATGTTTGTTTTCTATCCCCAAAAACACTCTTCGATAAAGAATTAAAGAATGGTGGATCCCTATAGATGATTAGAATGGAAGAGTGAAGGAGTAAACAAAAGGTGAAAATAATGAAAGAATGGGAAATCCTGCCTTAAATCAACATCTAATTTCCCCCAATTTTCAACCTTGTTCTACGCTTGCTGACAAAGGTTACCCACTTGGGATCTTACATCCTAAAAACTAAGCTCTTATCCCTTAGCACTGATTGTCTCCACAATTACCTCCAACTATTTTCCCAAATCCTCGAGCACATCCATCCTTCGAGTGATTTGTGGTACAATTCCTTCAACCAATTTTTGATTGAACCTCATAAGGTCTCAATGGCTTTTGATTTCATTTCCACTTCGCTAGGATCTTATTTCTCTCAACCCTATTCCCTTGTTCTTTTCATAGAAATCCTTAAGTTACACTTCATAGGTGGTAACTAGGATACTTTAAACTCTATATCTATCCACACAATTATCATAGGCAACATCAACAATTTGTGCAGGGGCTTTTACATCAGCGAGGATCTTGTTGTGCTGAGAAACAATCTTCATAACCTTCATATTATTTTCTTTCTCCTAGCATGTTAACGCCTCATTTTTTGATTCTAGGGAAAGTGGTTGCCTCTCAATGGTAAGTATGTAGGTCAATTCCTCTAGACATTACAAGGATGATCCATACTTTTGCATGGGTAGCGTTAATTTTGGATGCTTTAGAAAAATGACATATATGATCATCTATATCTTCTTGTATACCTTGCACACTCCTTCTTTCTCATCATTTAAGTAACGCCTTAACTAAGAATTGATTATCTCTTCTTGATTCAAGTCCTTAGTTTTTCAAAGAGCTCTTTTTTTCCATCTCTCGCCTCTAGGAACTTTACCCTACCATTTCTCCCAAAGAGCCTAGCTTCAACATCAACTGAGACTTTGTTGAGTGCATTGAAAATATTCTCATCTGATAGCCTTTGAGAATTGACCAATGGGGTTGTCCCTTTTTTCTTTAGCACTTGCATAAATTCCCCTTAGCTTACATCAAATTTTAGCTCATCAATCTTGGACTCAAATGCCCATTACAACATTTTCCTTGTCTAAGGGTATGTAACTTCCTCATCAAATGAAGCCATAGCTAGGATTTGTTCCATTGGAATGGTGTTCTAGAAGCGCATGTAAAACACCTTTCCTATATAATCAATATAGCCCATTCCTTGAACTTGTGAAGCTTCTGTGCTCTTCCTCCTTGTGTGTGCAGCCTTTGGAAAGATAACATTCAAACTAGGATCTCCTCCCATGTTTCCATATTCTTTCTCTACACTCTCCTCCTCAACTTCCTTCATCACCACATCTTCTTTTTGTTCCACTTCTTGTTCTACCATGTCCTTGATGATTTATTCTACTTATTTTTCTGCAGCCTCATCTACCTGTTCCTTTGTGAGGCTTGGGGTTCTTTTGTTATTTTGTAACTTCTTCCCCACCTACTCCCTTTCCTTAGGTCTCAGCCTCTTCTTCATCCTCCTCCTCATCTTCTTCATTATATTCCTCATCTCTTTCTTCTTTAGAATCATGTATTTCATAGATGGGATGGTCTTCACCTCCTGATTCATCTTCATCATCATCCTTGTCACCGATGTAGGCATCTAGGTCTTCTGTTTCCTCTTAATTGGCCTCATCTGTCACCTTCTGCTTCATCCTTACTAGGGATTCCAAAGACATGAGATCCTTATTTTTCTTTTCCCTTGGCAGGTGATCTCTTCCTTAGTGAGGAGATCATCATGTTCCAGATTCTTCTTCTTCTCAAGTCTTTTCTTTTCTTTGGAGACTTCTTCCTCTCGTGTGTAAGTACTAGGCTTAGCACTATCTCTCTCTCGGTGTGTTTACCACTTGTGTATTCTAAACAAATGGTTCTTTCGCACCTCTTCACTTTCCATATTTCTAGGAGAGGCCTTCTTCCTTCCTATGGGGTATTTAGGGATGGAAACATCATTCTCCAAGTAAGAATATTTTTCAAACTTCATACTTGTGTGAAGGTATATCATTTTTAGCCTTTCAAGTGATTAACGGTGTTATAGGCTTCATCATTTGTATCTCATGGAAGACTTATCTCTTCATGTACACACGCTTCATGGGAGACGTATTTACCTCACTAAGGTCAAACCTTAGTCTCTTGGCCTCATTAAATCGATTTAATCCAGCTTGGAAGTATAAAGCGGTGAAGGAGAAGGGTAGCTTACACCACATACTCATGTTCTCATATTTCAACCTAAAACCACTAAGGCGAAGTGTTCATATACAAAAATTCTACTTCTCCATTCACAAGAATGGGAAATTTCTTTGGAATTTTGCACACAACCCTAAATGTGTCACACATTTTTTCGAGACCATTTCTCTAGGCGCACCTTATGAGTGGTGTCATGATTTCACAAGTGTATTTTGCAAATCTCTTTGAGGGTGAGGGATCCTCTTTTGGATATTCACGAATAAATTTTTCTGGCCTGTTGGGAACTCATATCTCTAAAAAACAATGGTGAGAAGGAAGTTATTTAAGATTATCTTCTCTCCCTCCAATGCATCTCTTATAATTTCATCTGCGATGAAATTTAACAAGTGTAGATGGTCCTTCCCGATATCTTGGCATACATTCAGCCATGCCTTGTTTACTTGTGTCCATCTTTCTTGATCATTGAGATTGGTTACCAAATGCATGGTCATCCTCATCACTGGGTCTAATATTTTTGAAGTGTCAAATTATCTTAAACCCTTTTTGTATTCATGCACAGATACAGTCTCTTTGATAGCCTCTTTGTTACTTAGATAAGCATCAATGTTATCTCCTTCACAATTGATGAATGTGAAATTGGATATCGGTTGTGGTGTGATGGACATCTTGTGCCCTGTGAAATAAAAATGATCTATATGTATGCGCAACATCAGCAATCTGGTAAATGTTCTTAGGTTTTCCAAAGTAGTGCAACTCGTATAATTGTAACAACCCAACCTTTTCTAGTTTTATCTTCACCTCTTCATGGTAAATGGACACTACATTTAGTGTCCTATTGTTAGTTGGTCAGACCAACTCCGGCGCCATTTCCTTCTCATTTTTTCTCATGTGATGATTATAATCACTTACGGTCATCTTTAAGGGTGTGATTACGATACATTTCCTAGCAATACCCCATCTAGGTACTACATTTCCGTGTACCATTCTTCATTTGTGCTCGTGACAATAGTGATCTATTTTCCCTTAACTTGCCCTTTAATTTCTTTGGTTAGATGGTTGGTTTCCTTAGTGTCATTCTTCTTATCGGTGATAACACTTAAATCATGTTCCCCTTGCTCTGTTATACTAATCTGTCTAATCCCAAATCTCAATCTTGCAAATAAACCCTTCTAACTTTGTACCCTAGCCACCAAACCCTAACTGGAAAAAACCTTCCACAAGATGGTGCTTCCTCAACAAACATCCCTATGCCCATGTACTCCTTCCACACTAGTTTGCAGATTTACCCTAGTCACGCACTCTTAGATCTCTCTGGTTCTTCTTCGCACAAATCACTTTTGGATGCCCTAGTTCACGAGAGATTTCTTCACTTCGTAATCACAAGGTAAAATAATGAAGTGTTTGACTTCATATTTATAGATTTTCCTTCTTTCTAGCATTAAATGTTATATCACCTACCACCATACTTTAACATTAAATGCAATTTTTTCCCTAAGTCTTCTTGAAGCACATTTTCCCATGCACCTTATCCTATGTAAAAACCCTTTACAACCTTCTAGCGCACAAAAATTCAACCCAACCGAAGACTCTCGGGTGTGTGTCTATAGCGCCGAAGGCACTTCTTTTGTCCTTTATTTAATTTTTTCCCTCACTTACCTCATGTTGTTCCTGTACTCTTCATCCTTTGTATGTGGTTTCCACAAAGCCTTTCTAACACCAACCATCCACCTTTTTCCTACACGCTTCTTTCTCCTTATGTATTTTGTATCCATCAATTGGCCTATTTACCACAAGTTCTCTGCCAGTTCAATCTTGTATTATGGGCCTATACTTCACATCACCGCAACCCACACTAAAATAGATGTGCGGTTCTCTACACATACACAACTTTGAGAAATAAAGTGGTTACCGGCACACAAGGTGCAAAATGAGACAAAATGAAATGAACAAGTAACGCGAAGGAAAACACTAGAAAATAAAAAGAATAAATGGAAATTCTAAGATAACTTATACTAATTCCTTATTACAAACACCAAGAAGACTTATTTATAGTAGGGCTTTAGCTGCTCCCATTAAAGTGACACAGTAACATCGTCCCATTCAATGCTTATAACTAGCAAGCACCTAAATCAACAATGTACATGATGATGTAAGGTCCTAAGCAATGGACTTTCAACTTCCCAGGATGGCATAGATACTTGGAATCATATAACAATACCAACTGTCCAACCTCAAACTTCTTGTTCTTGATATGAAAATCATGCCATTCTTTTTGTCTTTCTTTTTCTTTCTTCTAAATCCCTCTAGCAAGTGATTTCCTTTTGTCCAACTACATCAATTTATCAATTCTTTCTTCTAGCACTTTCTCATCATCTAACCCTCTTACATGCACTAAACACAACAAGGTAACATGAATTACACTAGTAAAAAAACCTCCGCGTGAAACACGAATTGAAATGGTGTGGCCTTGGTCAATATTTTATAGGTTTTCCTCTAAGCCCATATAATGAATGTTACCTTATCATCCCAATTCTGTCTTTCAATGTCACAAATGTTAGTTAACATGTGACTTAGTATTTTAAATGCCTCAAGAGTCCCATTTTCTTGAGGGTGATATGGGGTAGTTTTATGATGGGACACCATAAATTCTACCAACAAAATCCTGATTATTTAATTGAGAAAGTGTGTACCTGTCAATTGTTAAACTTAAACGGAAACCATATCTATTGCTTATGTTTCCACATAAGAATCTAGCGATTGTCACCCTGGTGCAATCCTTTGTAGGCATGGCCTCTGCCCACTATGTCAAGTAATCAGTGTAAGTGGTGATATACCATGAACTAATCATTTGTGTGACTTGCGCAATTGGTCCTACAAAGTATATTGTCCATTTCTCAAATGGTTCAATTCTTGCTTTATTGTTTGTTAAGGCATTTCATCTCTCTTTCCAAGTTTTCCAAGGTGCTAGTAATGGTCACACGGGCCTTACAAAACTCAATACAATCTTTGTAGATTATTTCCCACCAAATGCTAGCTAATAAAATCTTCATGCGGTAGCATTTCGCATAGTTTCCTCTTGCATTCCAACCATGTGCTTCTTTCATAATGCCTACGTGCTCATTTTCCAATACACATCATTGCAAAACATCATCGTGACCTAATTAAATAGGTCTCCACTAATAAGCATGTAGCGTATGACATGTGTTTCCAAGCTGCTTTCTCTCTAGAGCCTTCATCCCTTTTGGTGCCACACCTATTTTTAAAAATAATTTTATATCTTTCATATGTCGAGGGTGTGCGGTGTAACCTAAATAGTTACACATCCGACACGGTATCCTCAATGTTTTTCTTGTCCTATCCCAAATCAATCCTTGATAAGTGGTCGGGCCTTGAATAGCTAATTCCGAGCTTCACACCATTGTGAATTCAAACTCCTGAAATGTAGAAGGACCCAACCACATATGCATCATTGTAGAATGGGTTTTTTGACTAAGTATTTCAATGCCACATGTTCTGTATAAAATACGAAGGGTGTTGAAAATAGATAATTTCTTAACTTATGCGGTGCGTAGATCATAGATAATACTTCATGCTCAGTAATTATGTAATTTTTTTCTACAAGTGCCAATTTCCTACTTGGAAAGCACAATGGATGATAAAAATTCCATCACTAAGTTGTGCGATCTTTGCTCCCATGAGTTGTTCATGAGGTGTTAATATGCACATGGAAAGGCTTATCCCAAGAAGGAAAATGTAATATGGGCATGGTGATAAGCCTATCCTTCAAAATTTCAAATGCCTTCTATTGTTGCTCTCCCCAATGAAAGGCACACTTGTATTTTAATAATTCTTGCAACAGCATGATGATCTTAGCATAACTTTTCATGAACTTCATCTAATACCCCCTATGCCCAAGGAATCCGCACACTACGCTTTGACTAGTAGGCTCCTCTAATCCCACAATAACTGAAACTTTAGTGGTATCTACTAGTAAGCCTTCTTTACATATAATGTGTCCTAACAGGGTTCCAAATGGAGTAGCAAAGACACATTTCTAAATGTTGAGGGATATCTTCAACTATCAACATCTCTCAAACATCAGCTTTAAGTTGTCACAAGGATCCTTCACCAATCCATACATTATCTATTCATCCAAGTAAACTTGAATGAACTTATGGATGAAATCTTGAAATACTTGTACCAAAATGCATAACAACACAACAGTGCATTCTTTAATCCAAAAGACATAACCATTTAGGAAAACTTCCGCATTCGAGTGCCATAAGTTGTCTTTGTTTGGTATTCCTTTTCAATCCTTAGTTGGTGGTACCCTAAGAACCCATCCGTGAAAGAGTAAAATTTGCACTTGGCTACTCCCTCCATAATTTCTTTAGTAAAGGGGATTGGGAAGGGGTCAATGACACATAATGCAATCAGATCCCTATAGTCAACAAAAATTCTTATCCTACCATCCTTCTTCATACCGATAACCATCGGGCTTATCCATTCGACTCTTTCACTTCCTCAATGATACCGAGATGCTATCACTTTGTCTATCTTATTCTTAACCCATACGTTTAAATTTGGATTCATCTGATAAAGCCTCTTCCAAATCGAGTGTGAACCTTCCTTCAAATTTATCTTCATCTCACCCAAGGAATGGTGAATTCCTTTTAGTTCATGGTAACCATGAGGGAACAAACCTTTGAACTCGTGTAACAGATCAATGATCTTTGAAACTTCCTTTTATTACCAATAGTCATCGATGATAGCTTGTTTAGGTTCTACATCCATCCCAATCTTAACCTTATTTATTTTTAAAGGCTCGTGGTAGGCGTGTGCTCACTCATCAATGTTATCTATGACCTCATGCATACGTTTCGAATGGTTAACATCTAAGGTCTCCATCTATTACATAGACCATTTTTCCTTTTTCTTTTTACATGCATGAGAACTCAAGATGTACCTCTTCTAATTCTTCTTCACTAAGGTGCATCTCCAAAGAAGGCTCACCTTACAAATATAGTATCCTATCTTCTTCCATATCACTATCCCCCATCATATGGTTATTAATCACTTGGAACTCCTTATCCAATGATGGTTTGGTACTCCTATACTCAAAATATTGAATGAGATCAGCCACCAAATCTTGTCAATTACCCATCTGACGATGCATCTCCAAATGAGTTTACCAATTGCACGCACAACCTTGAAAGGTGGAATACAACTTATGCACCCATAATGAAGGAGGAAATGCTTGGTGCTTCCCATCTTGGACATCTAACATGTTAGGATATGAAATGAAGTGGTCTCCTTACCATGGTAGTCTTGTATAGCCATGGGCTTGTTGTTCCTAGAAAACCTTACAAAAGACTCTTACCTTGCACCACTTAAAGAGTTTCTCCCAATGTGTAGCCCACTAGCATGCTACAGTTCTTATTAGGTCATGAATCGAGCATCCCTCTTCTTTCAATCTCATTTTTCCACTAAGCTTCCATCTCCCACAAGAAAATTTCTGGATATGCCTTTATTGAGTAACTTGGCAACTTATTTCCTCCTAGGCACTTGAATAAGCACAAATTTGTCACCCTTGTTAAAAATCCTCTTAGCTATCACCCAATTAACTCATAAGTCCCATGCTTCCAATTGTCATATGCCATACTAGTGGTATTAGTCACGGATGAGCATCTTCAAATTGGATGACTCTCCAAGGGTGAGTTACCTCGGGATCTCGATGGAATGCACATAGATTATATCAAGGACTTATTCTCCTAAGGGCTCATTATAGGTTGCTAAATTCCCATCCATCAAAGGAATGACCACCCTTTCCTCCTTTCTCTCAAAACTGAGATACCCTTTGTTAAACCATAGGTCGGTGTTGTTCTTGTAACACCATGGGTGCCTAAGCCACACTAGAAAGTTTTCTACTTCAGCGAGTGCCATGACTTGAAGTCTCCGGTGAACTTGGCCCTTTGAATGGTGATAACTACATCCTTAAGGACTCCAATGGGAATTTCCTTAGTCTTGTTTGGCATATACATTACATTTAAAGATGGTTGTAATGCGGGCCTTCCCATATAATGTCGGGAATCTAAGGTAAGAACATTCGCGTCTTCTCCGTGTCGATGAGGATATTTCTAATTAGCCTCCCATCAAAAATTACATTCAAAGTAATCTCCTTGTCATATCAAAGGGTGTGAGGGGAAAGGTTTTCATGTAAAACCTTCCTTTTGTTCTCCACCTTGGCGTGTGGTACCTTCTGTCTCACCATTCTCATAGCAAGGAAATAATATTATCTTGCCTCAACATCTTGCACATGATTCTTTGATTTCATCCATTTCCCTCTATGGAGCCTCGGCATTCCTTCTTTTCTCATGCTACATGGAATTATCCTTTAGACACTAGATCTCCCCTTGTAAACTTTGAATGGCATCCATAATCTCTGATATACTTCTTTCTTATAAGAAAGATATGAATACTTTCCATGTACTACTTACTCTCTTGAAACTAGTGTAGTTGGTCTTGGAATTTCCATGGCGCATGTAACCTCTACTTGCATTGTCACCAAAGCATAGGTTCTAGCCTTGACTTATGGCCACTTCTGGCATCCATTGTGAATCAACATTTTTATGCTTACCATAGAAGAGCCCTTGTCTTTCCGGTGCTATTGGTTCATATTATCATAAAGTTATGGACACTCTTCATACTTATGTTTCTTTCCACACCATGAGCATTGTAGCAGATCAGGACACTCACATTTATAATGATCCGTAGATCCATAATTATAACATGTTCCTCATGGGAACTCACTCCATCCTCCTCTACGATTTACGCAACCATAAAATCTTCCACGAATATCTCTTCAATGAATTCCTCCATCTCCACACCCTTTATAACGTCAGTCATCATACTTTGACCTACTTGCAAGGCTAGTTTGATGCACACCTAGATAAATAGAATCATGGATCTGATCAATCAGTCTATAATCCTTGATATCATGGGTTGTAGAGGTATAAATCTTAAAATAGTAAGAAACATTATTGAGAATTACACACTAGAGTAGAGGGCATATACTTACATCATGATCCCCATGGAAAATATCACAGTTTACCACCATAGGGAGCACTAATTTATGAGGGAAACTATCCTTTGCATGCCCCTCCACTTTATAGTTTGTACACCAAAGACCACTACAAACCTCATGTCGTTGAGTTTGTAGATATTTTTTCCAACTGCTTGGCCATTACAACAATTTGAGCCTCCAAGAAAGGGCTCCGCCGGTGTCAACACTCTCAATAGCTTAAGTGCGCAGGGAAGCTTCTAATGTCTCACATGGGTCTCAGTAAAATTCTTGTGCGAAAAAGGCCTTCTAAACGGTGTTATCAATCCTCTAACAAACCATTGAGCATGTTGAGAAGGATAAATTTCATAGGAGAGATTTGACAAGAGAGTCTTAAAACACGTGTCATACTCCTGTACACTCTCTATCATTCCTGATTGGATCTCCTTCATAGTGCTGATGCTCTTTTCCTCAAACTCTGGAATATGGAGCTCTACTAGGAAGGTGTTTTTCAACGCGGTGTAGTCTACCACCAAATGATGGGGGTCATACTTCCCATACGAAATATGTGTGTACCCTTGGAATGTTGTTGTAAATTGACTTTCCTTCTTCTGCGGGGTAGTGATCCCCTTTGTGTGCCATAGTAACTCACATTTATACACATGATCTACAACATCTTCAATACCTGTATAGTCTGGTAAGTGCAAAGACATCTCAAAGAACACTTGGGGAGGTGGATGGGGTCCTTTTCCTCATGATCGAGAGACTCGGTTCCCTCTAGTGTTTCCTTCGATCCACCGGATCTCTGGATCCATAAGGTCCTATTCCTCCCTGAATAACCAAATCCACCTCCTCTAGTTAGGAAAGGACCAGAAGTGGTTGCACCTAGTGTTCCTAGTGTCCCACCGAACTATGAGGCTAATGGTTTATGATTTTATCCAGTTGTATGTCTGCACCACTCCCGGATGTGATACCCAAATCTTATGTACTTTCACCTTGTTTTAATATTTCTCCAACTATAGGAATGGCTTGTACAACAATGGATGTTTCAAATGAAAAATTATATCTCCGGGGCCAATCATCGGTCACTCCCACCGATACCAACCAGTTTGAGTTATCAATACTTCTACCTTGATTTAGAAAACCAAGCACCAAGGGTCGGTTCTTAGGTGGGTTCAAATGCACACCGACAACTATTCTTTCTCCATGTGATGAACTCTCATCAAAAGCTAGAAGGGCCTCTCTCTCGTGCTTTCCAAGATGGGGTAGTAAAGAATTCTTAGGCTCCATGTCCTCCATGTGAACTTCAACTCCTTTTCACAATGTCCACCTCCATAGATCCATCACACTTGTAACCTTACATTTTCTCGTCATCTCCCTTTCATGAGATTTGCTATACTTGAGTCATCTCTCCTCCCTTTCCTTTTGGACATAATGTCTGTGATCTTCCTCCACCCTAGCTTCATCTCCCAAAGTGCTCAAAGAAGCTTTAGCTAACCATGACAATGCTTGTAAACTCAAAGTAATGACCAATATCTTCATAGCCGAAGGAAAATCATTCAAAAATGACCCTATAGGATCACTTAGAAACTCTAACTTAGCAAACATCGGGAAAGAATACGTTGAAATGGCGTATTATAAAGTATACCTAGTCAACACCCTCTTCCAAAAGTGATCAAAAAAATGTGTCTAAGTGGATCTCGTATCCTGAATCCTCCGATATTCATCTTGGGTCCACATTTATGATGTATAATACCATCTTGATCTAGATGTGTATGCTGAAAACAATTCATATAGTTTTACTATGAAGTAGTAAAATAATGTCTCATACAACTCATGGTTCTCTTCTACCCATCTATGCACATTAAACTTAGGTCCAGTCTTGAATCTTTGAGTAAATTTGTCCTTCATTCTCTTGAACTATGTTTCAAAACTTTCTAAGGTCAAGCACTCTGTCATTACATATCACATGGAAAAATATGCATGTAATTTCTCACCAAAAAAAAAAGAGGTCCGAGTAATGGAACCAAGATGTAGTCATTTTTGTACCCTTTATAGAACAAGGAAATCCCATGCACATTGGCCTATCACCCGGTGGGTGCTTGGATGCTCACCGAGGCATGCATGAACGTTGAGTCTCTATTTTATGTGAGTCTTGTGAGAATGCATCATATTATAACAGATCAATAAAATGTAAGACAAAAATAACTAAACCACATTCTTATAAACTTAGGAAAAGTTGTCATTTCATTGTATGCAAGTAAGAAAACTAACAAGAAACACATGGAGATGATTTATAAAGAAAATAAAATCATGATTACTTGACACAAATGATTTATAATGAAGTATTGTATTCATATTATCAAGTTGAATAACCCACATTACATCCCTTGAGATCATAACATATCCTCATATTACGCAGAGCCTAATCATGCATCACGAGCTATGTCATGCTCATCATATTACAAAGAAAAATGTGAACCCATCCCCTTTTATATGTTATCACTCATAGATCTCCCCTAATCCATAGCCATAACACCCTCCATTCTATTTTATGTGGGGCTTCTCCTTTCTTCCACTATATCCTCTTCTTCTATCGGGTGTTTGTATATATAGCCTTAGCACCCACCGCCATGCCTTCCAGAAGCTTCAAATTATTGCCAAGTTTCAAAGTGGTCCTCCATGGGAGCATGCCTTTCCAAATCTGATATCTCCACTCCTTATAATGATGACCATTGGAAACTTCCATCGCATGCCTAGAATATTCCCTTTTTGATCCATAGTCGTCAGGTTGGCACCTTATCCATAAGGGTCATGCTTTTCTCGTGTCTTTGCCTTGGATGCGAATGTGGCCAAGTACAAAACAAATTTTTCCTTGTGTACCTTAAAACCACACACCCTTCTTTGAATAGGTTTGGTGCACCCACACACCTTCTTGTACCTAGCTGATATTTTTGGGCTCAACAAAGATTCATCGATTTCTTCATGTCATGGCAATGAAGTTTTTTGAGATGAAGATCTTCATTTATCTTCCATTCTTCGTTCCTCAACCTATGAGATACTTCTATTTTCATGCAGTGATGGATATGATGGAGTTGGATTGATTTACAAAAATGGTGGTTATAAATTTTGAACAAGAATGGACAGAGCTATGGCAAGGTGTGAAGTTGTGGAGAAGAAGTGAAGGTGGGATAAAATGCTAAGTATTGGATTTAAATCATTCAAAAACACATGCTAGGGGTGGGGTGCATTTTTATGCCCTGATTTCCCTTTAGCTAAAGGAATGAAAAGGTTATCAAATTGCACATCGCGCATCCTCGTGACACTTGTCATCCATCAAACGGTTAAGCATTAGAGCTATGGAGCTAGAGAAAAACACTTGGGGGCTAGAAATCGACGTATGGAGGACCAAGAGCAAAAATTGGGGCTGGGAAGGTTTCATTGTCCCCTATGTCCCTATAGCTAAAGGGACAAAAGGGTCATTATTTTTCACATCGCACCTAGAGCTAACACATAGCGGGCATCCGGCGGTTATGTATTTTGCTTTAACTAGCTCCCGGGGTTGAATATTACACTGTAGAAGGTCGCAATTATGACCTAGAGGCTGCAAGGTACTTGGCACATTTCTATGTCTCTTAGCTTAAGGGATAAAAGTGTCATCGGTTTTCACATCGCGATAGGTTGCAACACTTTTCGGTCATATGTGTCTTTTGAAGAGATAGGCTCTAGGAAGCATGTGGGGCATGAACTTGCGATGTAGAGGGTTCCATGGGTGACAAGAGGGAAAAATATGGTTGGGAAAATTTTACCGTCCCCTATGTACCTTTTCCTAACGGATGAAAGGGACACCAAAATGTGCCAGTGGTCTAGAGTGACACATGTCCTCTTTGAAAATTGACTAGTGTTGGAAGCTTTCCTTGAGGACAACTTGTGATGGAGATAACTTGAGGTCCTAAATTAGTTTCAAGATGAAATTGTATATGAAATTGATTGAAAAAGGCCTTATAAATCCAATTATGGGGGCATCAAATCTTTATTTCTCTATTTAAGCCCTAAAAAGTCATTTTTTCCTCTGGCTCCCTAAATGAGCATGATAAAACCTGTATATATACCTATTACTCCTAGGTGTTGTGAAGAATATTATTTCACCATCTTGTAGAAATATGAATTCCATTTCCAAAAATTATTTCATTAGCTCTTAACTCCTTCCAGAGATCTTGGAATCACTTCTCGAAGCTTAGATACTTTTTTGGCCTTATGCAATGCCTAGGCTTTAGAAACATGTTTATGATGAATCTATCCTAACTCATCCAAATATTTCATGAATCTTCTAAAATAAACTCCGTGATGTTATTCATCCTTTGTTTCAAATCCATGTTGAATTTTCCTCCTTTGGTCCACACTAGGGGTTACACCGATCCGGGGAAGGCCAGTGGTAGCCCTTCCCAATATTGCCAAAACTTGACATTCTTCAAGAACTCCTAAAGTCACCTAGAGCGATTGACTTGAATTATCTAATTCACCTATGGTATTGAGTTAATATCCATTGGGGGTCATTGGACTAACTTGGTAAGGCCCAAGTATTAAGGACAGTAGACTGGGGTGTCTTGAAAAGGCATAATTTGAAAATTTTGACATATGAATCTCGTTTTCATTCTAAAAATTATAAATTTTATCATTGCACATTTGCATGACAACAGTTGTCTCTAGCTTGGAGAGATGATATGGACTAAGTCTAGTGAAGAAATGGCATAAGGAATCCAAAAATCTCAACTTATAACATATTGACCGAGTGCCTTATCTATTGGGCCCCGCATAGTCAAGTACAACTTATAAGAGAGATAAAAAAGAATAACAAAGACACACACAAAATGATGAAAAGAAAACACATATCACACATAAAAAGGGAAATATTCACAAAACATATATGGAAGCACACCTAGAAATCACCTATGGTATAAGGCAGGGGAAAAATTACTTTCACCGATGATACTACTTCAGATATTTCCCACTATGAGGCAATTCTAATGGCATTCCATCCAAATATGTGAGTAGAAATATATTTTCTCTACAAGATTTGTAAATCTGAAATGGGTCGAGCCATAATAATTCAAAATTTCCATGGTTGCCTTTTGGTTCTATCCTTCTTTTCCCATAGTAGGAAAATGTTTATAACTTTAAATTCCCTTGCCTTAGTATTTTTGTCAAAAATCTTCTTCACTTTTAGTTTTTTCTCCCAATATGGTCCACTACTCATAGTCGATTTTCTTCTAGATTCTAAATAAATAGGATCCTCTTGTTAATATAATCCTTGTATTGTTTGTCTTATATTCCTTAGAGAAATTTAAGTGCTAGAATTTTAAATATAATGGGAATTTATGTTTCAAATCCATATAGGAGATGGAATGGTAAAATACTTATTTCTTTCTTCATATTGATCCTATATGCCCATAATGCATCGTACAACTTTTTGAATTCCTTATGTTTTCATCCATGAGCTTGTGGATATTGGTCATTATGTTATTGTTGCTAGATTCTCCCTAACCATTTCCTAATGGATAGTAGTCTAATGAGTGGGATAGGAGATTCCATATCCATAGAATAACTTAGTTAACTCCTTAAAGAAAAAAATGTATCATTATCCAATATGATATTTTGCAGCACTCGAAACACATTGTGATGTTGTCTTTGATGAAATTTCATACCATTTCAATCTTAGATTGCTTGACTAGAATGGCCTCCACCCAATTTGCAAAATAATCTGTTGTTGTGAGAATATAGATCTACCCCGTGCTTGAGTGAGGATTTAGAGAAACAATGAAGTCTAATTGCCCTTTCGCTGAAATGGTTCTTTAATGAAAAATGGCTTCAATGGTAATGGTACAAGTTGTGGTCTCCCAATAATTTGTTGACATGTTTCACACTTCAAATAACATTCTTGCATATCTACAAAGAGGGTAGGCCAATAAAATCTTCCTCGGAGGAACTTTTGTGTAGTTACCATGGCTAAAAATGCCTACCACACGTCTATTTGTGATATATTTTAAGAAACTTATCTTGTTGTTCTTTGTCTACACACCTGATAAATAATCAAACAAGACTTATTTTATAGAGCATGTGGTTATAGATCACAAATTTTGTTTCTTTCAACTTGATTTTTCTCATTTTCTTGTAATCAAGATGAGGGGGCATTATCCTTAGGATAGATAATAGGACTTTTTACATACCACTCGTTAGTAGTAGTTACGAAGAGGACATGTGGATTATCTTCAAAATAATTTGAGCAAATGCAATTATCTTCACCATGTTGAGAATTGAGAGCTTCATCTTCAAAAATCAACATAAAAAGACAATTTCCCTACACAATATTGGAGGGCCATATCTCCAAGTTGTACTCTTGAGTATTTACAACCCAATTTCATAATTTAGCTCTAGGATATTGTTGTCTCTAGCTAGACTTGATTGCATAGCTAGGGACCATAACCACCATATGTGAGTTTAGTATTTAAAACCTGAAATTTTTTACATCCTTGACCACCACATAGGCATGTTTCTCTAATTGGTTGTAGTTTAGCTCATGCTTATTCAAAGAGCATCTCATGAAAGAATATGTGCTTCCACACCTTCATCATTCTTCAAGAAAATAAAAATAGAGGATGTATGTTGTGATGCTTAACAATACATGATGAAATCTTTATTAAAATCTAAAGATACATGAGTCGGGGATTTGGTAATGAATGTTTTGATTTGTTCAAAGTAAAGTTTTCCCTCTTCATTCCTCTTGAAGATTTCTTGAGGTTTCATCATGGTGGTGATGTGCTTTTCCATTTTTGCAAACTCTAGAACAAAGCGACGAATAAATTTTACCTTGCCAAAGAGGTAGTAAACTCCTATCTTACTTGTGGGTAGAGATGGTGCTTGGATGGCTTTCACTCTTTCAGGATCAATGTGTGCTACATGTTTGTTCACAATTTACCCCAACAACTAATGTTCGTAACTCAAAAATACTATTATTTGGGTTCAAGGATGTGTTCTTCTTTATAAACCTTGTGATTACTTCTTCTAAATGGTGAATATGGTCTTCCATTTTTATAAGACTTTGAGATCATCCAAGTATACGAAAATGCAATTATTCAAATATTTGAATGCCGGATCCATCACCCTTTGAAATATATCCCATGCGTTGATTAGACCAAAAAGGTATTAATTCTAATGTATGTAAAATTTCCGCAAGATGTTGTGAAATTTTTCTTAGTGCGATATTCTTTTTCCACCTTAATTTGGTTGTACCCTTAAAATCCTTCGAGATAGGAGAGAATTTTAGATCCATTGACCACCTACAAAATATGATCCATGATGGAGAGGGGAAAATTATATTTTAATGAAACTTTGTTTAAACTGTTGAAGTCTACGCGTATTCTTTTTTTTCCATTCTTCTTCTCGCTTTGGAACAATGTTCGCCACCCACATGGTATGATGGATGGGGAAGACAATCCTTGCACTGATAATTTTCATCACCTCCTCTTTGACGATGTTTACTATATTCAAGTTGTATGGCCTCTATTATTTATTGAATGGCTTAGCATCCGGCTTGAAGGGAATTGAATGGTACATTTCCTTTGGTTGTAAATATTTAAGCTCATTGTAAGAATAGGCCAAAAAATATGAATATTTCTTGAGAAATGACCCGAATCTCCTCTTTTTTTTCAGGTGAACAACACTTTCCAATGTTTACCATTCTTGGGTTCTCTTGGGTACTAATGTTTTTCTTCCCAAAATCATCTAGGCACTACAAATATTTCTTTTCCTTCTCTTGAATGAATCTATCATGTGTATCAAAGAGGTCTTGTAGAGAGTCTAGGATTTTAGGGATCTTATTTCCTTTGAGTTTTATAACTCCTTCATAAATTCCTTATTTCTCCTCTTCAGCCTACCTCTTCCTGTGTGAATTATCACTTCCTTCAAAGAAGATATTACTTAAAATTTCTCTTTGTTCCAATAAATCCAAGAGTTGATTATCATCTTTGAAGACTTGCAAGTGATTTATATTATCGAGCACACTAGGTCTGAAAACCATCTCAATAGTTAACTTATCCTTGTTGAATGATGAGTGTGGTATCACAAGAGAGGATGACACTACAAGGGATTCACCTATTTTATTATGTTCTTGAGGAACATATTCAATGAAGAATGTGTTGATGTCGAATCACAGCACCCCCGAATGTCTCGCAACATGATGGGTTGAGAATCTCGATGCGATTGCATAACATGGATATTTTCCCAAGTGTGGGACATTGTGAAAACAGAAAAGCTCTCCGGATGAAGGCCGGTTCCTATTCCTCTGTTCGATGCACATGTAGAAAGTGTAGAGGGTTTACTAAAAACCTAATCTAAGTTGCCAAGGAGACAGGTGAGAAGATGCATAAAATAAAACCTAAACTACAAAGGTGATGCATCGAGGAATAAAGAACACTGTCTTGCCAATAAACACAAACCATAAAAACGCAATGCAAGATCATGCACTGAGATAACTAGATTCATAGTGAAAGATCGAAGGATGAAAATGAAACACGAGAGAGGTTGAGAATCATCCACAGTCATGCATTAATTTCCTCCAAAGATTGATAGAACACACCGTAAAATGCCAAGAGGGAAGGTTGCATTACAGTTTCAAATGGGAGATTTTAACTCCACAAGTTCACCTGCCAAAGAGAAGAAGGGAGGGGCAAAACAGAAATGTCCAACCTTTAGAAAGAAGCCCCTCCTTACAATTTATACGAAAAATGAGAGAGAAAAGAGAGAGGAAGTTTAAAACTACCCCAACCACATCTAGGTTGCATTTAATTCATCTCATTATGATGGTAGGTGAGAACCCCAACGAACCCAAAAGTGGTGAACTGTATTTTGAATTTTTAAGAACTTATTCTCACCTAATTAAAGATATCTAGTCATAGTTGGATAGAGCACCTCGTAAGCTTTCCAAAAAGTCCAACCTTGCATGAATCTGAGCTCTCAGTCAAAAGTTATGGCCATCGAATATCTCGTGCTGTGGTTTGCTTCTGTCAGTGCTCAAAATGTTGCGCCTCCTGAAGGTGCGCCTTGGCGCATCCATGTGTGTGTCGACATCCTCTTCCATGCACCAAGGGTGCATCCTTTACCCTGTCGACACTCCGTGTCATGCGCCACTTCTGTGCGCCAAGGGTGCATCCTTTACCCTGTCGACACTCCGTGTCATGCGCCTCTTCTGTGCGCCAAGGGCGCATCCTTTACCCTGTCGACACTCCGTGTCATGCACCTCTTCTATGCACCAAGGGTGCATCCTTTACCCTATCGACACTCTGTGTCATGCACCTCTTCTGTGTTCCAAGGCGCATCCTTTACCTTGTCGACACTCCGTGTCATGCGCCACTTCTGTGCGCCAAGGGCGCATCCTTTACCCTGTCGACACTCGTGTCATGCGCCATTTCCATGTGCCAAGGCGATAAATGTCAGGGATTTGAGCTTCTTTGATTTCTATATTCTTCTGCTTGTCTATATCTACCTGGGGGAATATATATACAACAGAATGCATCAAAAGATTCAATGTAATCCCACACTTTGTTTCGTAGTGTCGAGCCTTGGATTCTTTACTTCACACTACTTCCCAACTTTCCTTACTATTACCTCCATGTCTCCCTAGTATTTTAGATTCTTGATTCTCATATCTTCTGCTACACCCATGCCTAATAGGATGGATTCATACTCCGTTAGGTCATTTTTTCTAACAAATTGTAGCTTATAGGAAAATGGGTACAATTCACTAAAAGGAGAACACAACATCACACTTGCTCCCGAACTTGTCCTAGAATGACTACCGTAAAGTTAAATTTTTGAGATTTTATCTTAGAGAAAAATTATCATCTTTCTCTATTGTTAAAAATTAGTTTCCTAGCCCACTATCTTGAAATAGAATGTTTGCCCTTGGATCATAATATTTTCATACCATGTACTTCATCTTCCTTACTCGTAGCAATTTATTCAGTTCACCTTTTACTAGAATAGTTGTATATGACCAATACATTTTGATCTCTGCACCCAAATCTCTATTGAAAATTTGACTCAGAACATCCTAAAGTATACTCGAATGTTTGCCACTAGGATGGTGAGAAGCACCTTCTTCTCTAGAAAATCAGCTAGTGTTACCTATGCATCTTTGATTCTTCCCACCAATGGCACTTGTTTGGATTCCATTGAATAACAACAACCACTTACTCAGGTTAAGGTGAGGCCTAGATAATTTGAAAATTTGACTCACATCACATTATCTATGGCTATGGAATCTATGATGTAATTATTGAGTTGAAATCCATTAATGAGAAGTTATAGGTAGAAAGGCTCAACTTTTTTGTTTTCAAAGCGCTAAGGGTTAGCATGTTTTGTGATAGTGGTGTGCATGGCATGGGAAGTAGGCCTTTGGAATTTGGATTTGATTCTATAGAACTACAACAAAGGACAAAATCAACAAACCTATTAAATTAGGTAGGGTGTGTTTGTAAATACTCTAGCTCTGTGATATGGAATTTTTTTGCTTGCATATTCCACATAATCAAATGGGGTCATGGTGAGAAAGGTTAAGGTTCTAGGGACAATGGAATATTTGCATGGAAAATGTTTTAATACTTTGGGATTTGGATTTTCCATCATGGACATGGTAATTGGCTTGAAGGAAGGTGAGGACATGGGTTTTGAGTGGACCTCGAGATGATTTTACATGAATAACATTTGAAGAAGAATCATTTTTAGCAACTTTAGAACTAAGAGAAGGACTATAAGTCTTAATTGGTGTGGTAGTGTCATCCTTTCTAACTAGTGGGTCTATTTTTTCTTTAGCTGACTCTATTAAATGTGGTAGTGGTGACCCTTTGCTTGATGATTTTGTTTTGTTGAACTTCCATGGGAGGATATACTTTATTTTTATTTTACTTTACTACAGACATTGAGGATGAGGATCCTTTTTTTTCTTTTGTACAAGTGAAAAATACACATAAGAAGCTCAGGGCATCTTCATCATTGTAATCTTCATCTCCATCAATGTATTCAATCAGGCCATTGTGCATAACACTTTCAACTTCTTCCACATCGATATAGTAATCATCATCACCTACATATTCCTCCTCATGTTCTTCTACCTCTTCTTCTTCCTCTGGATCATTAGTATCATAGGCAACATTAGCGGTGGTGCTTCGAGATCGATTGGCAAGGAGGTGGGGTGATCCTCAGTCTACTGGGAGGATTTGGATTCCTTGGAGTATTATGCATTCTTAAATAAGACATTTGTTTCTTCACTACAATTAAGTTGTTTGCCATTTTATGGAACATTGGGTCTATGGTTACTTGAGCTTGAAATATAACCTTTTTATTTCCTTTTTGACCATTCACTTTTCCGAGTAAAAGATCAAATCATCTTTCATCTCGATCATGAAGTCCCGTGATTCCCTCAAATTTCTAGGTTGTGCTCTTCGATGAAGAAACCAATTTCTATTGGTAAATAACTCGATGAAGAATATTTTTGAGATCCATGAAATCTTCAGGAATTTCTTATCATCCTTTAATATTTGGCGATGAAGTATCACATTGATTCGGAAGCATATTTCTTCATTTTTACTAACTGGTCTAAGAGATCCCGACAGTCTTATGTAGATTTGAACCTATATTCAAATTAACTTCTTATATCTTCCGACTAGGTGATAAACCTCAAGGGTAACCTATAGAACCATTTAGAAGATTTTTATTGAAATGATTCCACAAAGAAAAATACTTATACATCTCCATGATCAACACCCAACACATCGCAAGTAGTGATGAACATTTCTACATGTTCATCGGGGAGTTGAGAACCATCCCCTTTGAATTTTGGGAATTTTTTTCTTAATCCTTTTGGTAGCTTGTGTAGTGGTTGAGGAAGGGAAAGTGGGCCAATGTTTCCACCCCATGGTACATTTGGCCTATGTTCTTCATGATCATGATCCACCATTCCATTTCTAATTATAACATTAAACCTTTCTAAAGTTTTGGCTTTAGCTAGTGATCTTGCATTTGCTTCATCTTGAGCTCTTTCAATCTCTTCAATTTGAGCTCTTATTTCTACTTCAGCTCTTGCTTCTCTTTCTCTAGCTTCTTCTTCAGTCTCTATGTCAGTGAAATCTTCAAGATTCTCATTGATGTATGGAAACTATACATCTAATGGATTGACAACACTTGAAATCCGATGAGACCAGTTGTGTGACAAATGGGAGACCTCTGATTTCTTAGAATCTCTTGTCTTCTTTAAATTTCTTTGAAAATGGGATCGGTTTTTTCTCATTTTATTTGTTGTCATATGTATATTCTGTCTGTCATCTTGAACATTTATACTCTTCTTTCCAATGCCTGAATCTACCTTTTTCTTTCTAATTTAGCATTTTCTTCTTCTTCGAGATTAATTATTCTTCTTGCAATGAAGTAGTGGTTGACACTTTCCTGTTATGTTGAATAGCCTCTCACAAATCTGAAGTAATATCCTCTTGAATGTGGAAGAGAAAATTAGGTCTTTCAACAAGAGGATTTCTTGGAATAGTGTCAGGCCCCAAAATATCAGCTGAGTATAAAAAGGCATATCGGTGTACGAGATGTATTTGAAAAGGGAGTGCAAGTTGAAGGTTAGTAGGGAAGGGTCCTAGTAGTAGGTTATAAAACATATAGCGAATGTGTAAGGAAAAATGGGTTTTGTACTTAGCCACATTTGAAATATCAAGAAGCACATGAGAAAAGCATGACCCTTGTGGATAAGGTACTAGCACTGGCGACTATGAGATCAAAATAGTATTATTCAAGGCATGAAATGGAAGGTTATAAAATACATCATTGCAAGGAGTGGAGAGCTTAGATATATGAAGTCATGATCCCATGGAGGACCACTTCGACACTTGATGACCGATCTCAGATACGCTTCTAAAAGACATGACGGTGGGTGCTAGGGTTATAAATACAAGCACTTGATAGAATAAATATATAGATAGAGAGTATGGAGAGTGCAAAGGAGATAAAGAGAAGTGAATCCCTGTAGAAACAAAATGGAGGATGTTGTGTGTTAGGGATTAGGATAGATCTGTAAGTAATGGTAAAATTAGAGGGATGGGTCTGCATTCTTTTTATTTTTCCAATATGGTGAGCATAATGTAGTTCTCATGCATGACTTTACTCTGCATTGTTATATAAGGGTCTATCATGACCTCAAGGAATTGAAATGTTGTTATTGAATCTATTAATATGAATATAATTCTCTATTGTAAATCATCTCTATGCTCAGGAGTATACTACTTATGCATTTCCTTTCTGCATACGAACCATTTTCAATATGTTGCTTGTTAATTCTCTTTTTGGATGCAATGAGATAAAAACTCATTCTAGGATTTTAGAATATGGCATGGTTCTTTTCTCGCTCATTTCCATTTGAATATCTATTATGAGATGGTGTATTCTCACAAGACTCATATAAAGGAGAGACTCGGCACTCGTGCCCGTGCCTCGGGTGAGTGCCCAACATGCACTTGGGTGATAGGTTAGTGCTTATGGTATTATACTATTGGTCTAAGGGTATAAAATATGACTACATCTTGGTTCCATTTTCAGGACCTATTTTCTAAGTTGTTGTGATAAATCGCATGCATCTTTGTCACTTTGAAATGCATGATCACAAATATTTTGACCTTGGAAATTTTTATAGATGGTTCAAGTGCACAGAGGTTGATTTTTCTTAGAGATTTAGCATTGGATGTGAGTTTGATGTTTGTATATGGGTAGAGGAAAACCTATACCATGAGTTGTTTCAAAAATTCTTCTATTGTTTCCCAGTAGAACTATATGAATGGATTTCAGCATATGCATCCAGATCGAGTTGGTACTATAGATCATGTGTATGGACCCAATATGACTATCAAAGGCTGCAGGATGTAGATATGACTTGGACACGTGTTGTTGATCATTGGTGGAAGAGAGTGTTGACTAGTTATACCCTTGAATATGCCATTTCTACATATTCTTGCCTAGAAGTTACTGAGTTTAAGTTTATAAGGGAGCCCAAAGGATCATTTTTACATTTTATTCCTTTGGTTATGAATACTCTAGTCATTATATTGAGTTTTGAGGAATTTTCCATGTCCATGTAATCTTCTCTAAGTGCTAGGAGAGGAAGCTAGGGTGGAGGAAGATGGAAGACATTGCGGCTGAAATGGAAAGGGAGGAGAGACAACTCAAGTATAACAAAGCTCATGAAATGGAAATGACTAGATAAAATGAGGTTGTAAGTGTGATGGATCTATGGAGGTAGATGTTTCAGGAAGGATTTGAGGTTCACGCAGAGGACGTAGAGCCTAAGCATGTCTATGCTACCTCATCTTGGAAACCACAGGAGAGAGGCCCCTTTAGCTTATGATGAGATTTCATCACATGGAGAAAGAAGAGTCATCGAAGTGCATCTAAACCCACCTAGCAACCAACCCCTGGTGCTTGGTTTTATAGATTAAGGGAGGAGTATTGTTAACCCATATAGTATCGATGGGAGTAAATTATTTACACCCAAGAGATATATATTTATCATTTAGAACATCCATGGATTTTCAATCCATTATTGTATTTGGAGGAATATTTGGACAAGGTAAAAGTATGCAAGGATTGGATATCACATCTAGGAATGGTGCGGGACATATGAATCAAAGTGGAAAAATATTAGAAACCATCAACGCATAGTCTAGTTGGACATTGGAAACACTAGGCACAACCACTTATAGTACTTTTTCGACTATGGGGATGGATCTAGAGGGTTATGAGGAATATAACATAGTGGATCTAGTGTATGAGGGAACACCGGAGGGAACCAAGGCTCTAGATTGGGAGGGAAAGGATCCCAACCACTTACCCAAGTGTTTTTGAGATGCCATTGCACTTTCTAGACTATAGGGGTATTGAAGATGCTACAGAGCATGTGCACAAGTGTGAATTACTATGGCACATGAAAGGAATCACTACCCCAGTGGAAGGCAAGTTAGTTTGCAATAACATTGTAAGGGTGCACACATAAGTTGTGTAGGAAGTATGAATCCCATCGAAAGTGGTAGACTATACTGCATTAAAGAAGGCCTTCCTAGAAGAGTTCTATATCATTGAGTTTGAGCGAGAAGAGAATCAACACTCAAGGAGATCCATGAGGAAATGGTAGAGAGTGTGTGGGAGTATGATATGCATTTCAATACTCTCTTGTCTAAACTATCCTATGACATTCATCCCTCTCAACATGCTCAATGGTTTTTTGGAGGATTGATAACACCATTTAGAAGGGATTTTTTGCAAAATAATTTCATAGACCCGTGTGAGGAATTAGAAGATTCCCTAGATTCCAAAGTTGTTGGGAGTATTGATACTGGTGTTAGAAAATTTTTGGAGGCTCAAGTTGCTGCAATGTCCAAGCGATTGGAGAAGCATCAAGTAAACTCAATGCATGGGGTTCATAGTGGTATTTGGTGTACAGACTGTGAAGTGGAGGGGCATGTAAAGGATATTTTCCCTAAGAAGTCAATGCACGCTATGTTGGTATAATATGATATTTTCCATGGGGAACATGATGCAAGTAGGTGCCCTCTACTACAATACACAATTTGTAAAAATGTTTCTTGTTATTGTAATATTTGTACCTCTATGACACATGATACCAAGGATTGCAGATTGATTGATCAGATCCACGATGCTATGATTTGGGTGTGTGTAAGACTAGCCTTGAAAGTAGTTTGAAGGATGATGACCTCTGTTATGAAGGCGCGTAGATGGAGGGATTTGTGGAAGATTTTTTTGCTAAGGATTTTTGTCACAAGAACCAAAACAGAGGAAAAAGTGAGTTCTGGAAAGAACTGTTATAACTATGGATCTATAGAGCATTATAAACATGAGTGTCATGATCTATTACAATGTTCATGGTGCTAAAACAAAAAAAAATTACAAATACTATCAAGAAATTTATGAGCATATGAACCAAGAAAGCACAAGGGCACTAGAATGGTGAGCATCAAGAAGGTTGATTCGCATTGGATACCAATAATGGCACATGAGTTAGGGCTAAAACATGTACCGGTAATGATGTGACTAGAGGCCGCACATGCTAGGAAGAAGCCAAGATAAAGGACACTAGTTTAAAGAAAGGAGGTGGCACATGGAAAATATCTGGACCCTTCTCATCAAAAGGAGGTATATCAAGAGACTATGAAGGTGATTCGAAGTTTGCAGGGGAGATCCAATTTCTCAAGGAACAATTGAGGAAGTTGGAGCAAAGGAGGAATTCCTAGATTCCAAAGAAAGACTGGACAAGGTCAAGGAAGTATGTAAAATTTTAAGGAAAGTGAGTATTATATCCTTGCTAAGAGAATGGTTGAGGGAGAAGGTACCACACACCATAGTAGAGTGCGAAAGACAGGTGTTACATGTAAACCTTCCTCCTGAAAACCTTGACTATGATAAAGAGATTAATTTAAATATGGTTGTTGATAGATGGCTTCTAAGTAATATCCTCATTGACATGGGAATAGAGGTCAATGTTCTTACCTTAGATGTGTGACATCAAATGGGGAGGCATTCATTATATCCATCCTCGAATGTGATGTATGTGGAAAAAAAAACTAAGGAAATGCCTATTAGAGTCCTGAAGGATGTAGTTATCACCATTCAAGGGGCCAAATTCACTAGATACTTTGAATTCTTGGTGCTCACCGAGGTAGATAACTTTCTAGTGTTTCTTGGGCACCCATGGTGTTACAAGAACAATGCTAACCTGTGGTTTAACAAAGAGTACATCAACCTTGAAAACAAGGAACAAAGGGTGATCATCCCTTTGACATATGTGAATTCAGTGCCCTATACTGAACCCTTAGGAGAAGAAGTCCTTAACAAAATCTATGTACACTCCATTAGATATCCCGAGATAATTCACCCCACAAAAGGAGTTATCTAGTCTGAAGATGCTCAATCCTTGAGTGATAACACTAGTGTGGCATTCAAAAATTGGGTGCATGGGACTTATGTGTTGATAGGAAGATAGTTAAGATGATTTTTATAAGGGTAACAAAGGTGTAATCAGTAAACCACCTAGGAGGAAAGAAGTTACCAAATTACTCTAGGGGAGCATACCCAGAAATTTTCTTACAAGAAATTAAATCTCGGTGGAAGAATGAGGATGGGAGAAGAGGAATGCTTAGTTATAACCTACTAATAACTACAACGTGCTAGTGGTCTACACATCAAGAGAACCTCCTAGAGTGGTATGGGGTAAGGTTCACATTTTACGTAAGGTTCTCCTGAGCAACATGCCCAAAGTCTTACAAGAGGCTGCCATGGTAAAGAGACCACCTCATTTCATATCCAAGAGTGTGAGAAGGCTCGGATGGGAAGCACAAAAGTGTTACCTCCTTCGTTCTAGGTGCATAAATTTTATTACACCTTACTAGGTTGTGCATGCACATGGTATATTAATTTTGAGATGCATCATCAAACAATTAATCGGAAGGAGTTGGCAATGATGTCATTCAAGCCTTAAAGTAAAGAGTAATAAGCCATCAAGTAGATAAGGTTTTACAAGTGATCAAGCTCCTTGTGATGTTATATAGTGCTATGGAAGAGGACAGTTATTGGAGTTACCAGGTGAGCATTACCTAGAGACATGCCTCAATGAAGAAGAATCAAGAAATATAGATTGAGAACACATGCATGGAAAAAGAAAAGGGAAAAATGGTCTATGTAATAGATAGAGAAAAGATGGAGACTTTGGATGTTAACCATTGGAAGGTATGCATGAAGTCATAACAAACGTTGATGAGTGAGTAGGCACCTACCTTGAGCCCTTGAAAAAAAATAAGGTTAACATTGGGTGGAGACGAGAACCTAAGGAGGCTATCATCAGATATTATTAGTTGGAAAAAAAAGTTGTAGAGGTCATTGATACATTACATGGGTTCCAAGATTTGTTTCCTTCCAGGTACCATAAATTCAAAGGAACTCACCATTCCTTGAGAGGGATGAAGATCAAGTTGAAGGAAGGTGCACACCTGATTTGGAATAAAGGCAGATGTATCATATGAATCAAAATTTGTGTGTACGAGTCAAGGAAGAAATAGACACAATGATTACATTTGGTATCATTGAGGTAGTGGAAGAATCGAGAATGGGTAAGGCCAATTTTTATCAATATCAAGAAGGATAGTAGGATAATAATGTGTGTTAACTATAGGGATCTAAATGCAGTATGTGTCATCGATCCTTTTCCAACCCCTTTACTAAAGAAATTTTGGAGGGAATAGCCAAGCGAAAAGTCTACTCATTCACAGATGGGTTCTCAAGGTATCACTAAGTCCAGAATGCAAAGGAAGACCAGAGAAAGACTACTTTCACTCTTGAATGGAGAATTTTTTTCCTACATGGTTATGCCTTTTGGATTGAAGAGTTCACTGTTGTGTTCTCGTACATCATAGGACAAGAATTTTAGAACTTCATCCATAATTTTCTTCAAGTTTACCCGGATGAATCGATTGTGTATGAAAAATCATTGTGACAATCTAAAATTCATGTTTGAGAGATGTTGATGATTAAGGATATCCTCAAAGCATTAAGAAATGTGTCTTGCTACTACATTTGGAACCCTGTTCGAACATATTATATGAAAATAAGGCTTACTGGTAGATCCCGCCAAATTTACAGTTATTGTGGGATTAGGGGAGCCTATTAGTTAAAGCATAGTGTGTGGATTCCTTAGGCATGCATGGTATTACAAAAAAATTCAACCAAGGTTATGCCAATATTTTCATGCCCTTGGAAGAATTTGTAAAACATAAGAATGCCTTTCATTAGGGAGAGGTGCAACAGAAGGAATGTGACACTTTAAAGGATAGGCTTATCGCGACGCCCATATTACATTTTCTTTCTTGGGAAAAGCCTTTCCATGTGCATGTTTATGCCTCAGGAACAACTATGGGAGTAATACTATAACAACATGGTGAGCGAATTATTGATCATCCCTTATGTTTTGCAAGTAGAAAGTTGACACGAGAAGAAAAAAATTACACAACTACTGAGCATGAGGCATTATCTATGATCTACTCACTATATAAGTTTAGAAAATATTTGTTGGCAACACCATTTATATTATACACGAACCAAATGGTATTGAAATACTTAGTCAACAAGCCCATGCTGTAAGGGTGCATATGTCGTTGGGTCCTATTATTTCAAGCATTTGAGTTCACAGTGGTCATAAAACTAGGAAAAATCAATTCAGGACTTGACCACTTATCAAGGATTAACTGAGTGGAGGATGCACAAAGCATTGAAGATACCATGTCAGATGCATAATTTTTTAGGTTACGGCATGCGCCCTAAGATTTGGAAGATATCGCAGTGTTTTTAAAAATAAGTGCGGGGACGGAAAGGATGAAGGATCTTGAGCTAAATCCATTAGGAATACGCATCATGCCTTACATGTTGATTAGTGAAGAGACTGTATAAGTTGAGTCGGGATGAGGTTCTCGACCGATGCGTATTGGAGCATTAGCACATGGAAATTTTGGAAGAAGTGCATGGTGGGACCTGGAGGAGGAAACTATGCGGGAAATGCCACTACATGGAAGATTTTATTAGTAGGGAGTTGGTAGGAAACCATCTACAAGGATTTTATTGAGTTTTGTAACACCTGTGACCATTGCTAGCACCTCAGAAAACCTAGAAAGAGATATGAAATGCCTTTGTGACCAATAGTCAAAGACCGAACCTGTTTGAAAAATGGGTAATCGACTTTATAGGGCCAATTGTTCCAGCTGCACAAAGGACTTGTTTGTAGTATATACTCGCTTGCACCTTTGATTACTTGACACGGTGGGTAGAGGCGGTGCACATGAAGGATTGCACCACAACAACTACTATATTTTTATGGGAGAACATAATCAATATGTATGGTTGTCCTTTAAGTTTAACAAGTGATAGAGGTACACACTTTCTCAATGAAATGGTTAGAATTCTATTCACAGAATTTATGGTGGCCGATCACAAGACTACCCCATATCACCCATGAGAAAATGAAACTATTGAGGCATTTAACAAGATACTAAATCACACGTTAACTAAGATCTGTGACATTGAGAGGCATGATTGGGATGACAAAGTATCATCCATTCTATGGGAATAAATGACATCCTATAAGAGGTTGAACAAGGCCACCTTTGCTTCAATTGGTGTTAATCATAGAGGCTATTTTACTAGTAGAATTCATGTTACCATCATTGCATATAGGGCGGGAGAGTTAGGCGATAAAAAGTGCTAGAAGAAAACATTGATAAGTTGATGTAGTTAGACTAAGAGAAATCACTTACTAGATGGATTCAAAAGACAAAAATCAAGACACAAGGCATGACATGATCATCATATTAAGATAAAGAAGTTTGAGGTTGGGAAGATGGTTTTTTTGTATGATTCCAAGTATACGTG
This sequence comes from Taxus wallichiana var. yunnanensis, assembly GCA_018340775.1. Taxonomy (NCBI): domain Eukaryota; kingdom Viridiplantae; phylum Streptophyta; class Pinopsida; order Cupressales; family Taxaceae; genus Taxus; species Taxus wallichiana. The sequence goes on along the minus strand of CM031242.1, from coordinate 85,385,185 downwards.
CCACCACTGGGAAGTTGAAAGTCCATTGGTTAGTACCTTACATCATCTTGTACATTCTTGATTTGAGGTGCTTTCAGTTAAAATCACTAGATGGGATGATGTTACTAGGTCACTTCAATTGGATTAGACTTGAATACCTACTATAAATAAGTGTTTTTGGTGTTTGTAATAAGGTAGTATTGCCATTTAGCTCAGAATTTCCCTTTATGATTTTTCTTTTCTTGTGATTCTCTTTCTCGTTGCTTTTCCTTTTTTTTCTGTTTCATTTTACGCCTTGTGTGTCGGTAAACACATTATTTTTTCCCAATGTCGTGTATGTGCAGAGTATTGTGCATTTATTTTAGTGTGGGGTGGACTAATGCAAAGTATAGGCCTATAATACAAGTTAAATTTCCCAGTAGAAGGAAGCACATAAGGTGGAGAAATCACATGAGGAAAAGGTGGATATTGGATTATGGTGTTAAAAAGGATTTCTAGAAACCACATACAAAAAGGATGATGAGTGCAGGAACAACATGAGGTAGGTGATGGAAAAAATAATATAAAGGACAAAATAAGTTCCTTTAACATTTTGGATGTGCGTGTAAGTGTCCTTGTTTGAGCTATATTTTTGCACGCCAGAAGGTTGTAAAGGGTTTTTCATGCAGGATGTGGCACATGGGTAAGGGCGCTTAAAGTTGGCTTAGTGGAAAAATCTACATTTAATGTTAAAGTACATTGGTAGGTGGTATAAAATTTAATGCTGGAAAGAAGAAAAAACTATAAATACAAGGTTGGGAAAGTCATTTGTTACCTTGTGATTACGAAGTGAAATAAGCTCTTGCGAACTAGGGCATGAAGAGAGAAATTTGTGTGAAGAAATGAGAATACAAGAAATAAGAGTGTGCATCTAGAGTAGATATGTGAAATATTACATGGATGTGGGGAAGGTTATGTGAATAATTTCATCTTGTGGAAGGATTTCTTGGTTATGGTTTTGCAGCTAGGGCACAGAGAAAGAAGGATTCATTTAAGGAGTTGAAGCTTTGGAGTGACCTTTGGGATTGAGTAGAGTAACAAAAAAAAGAAAGAGGAAGGATTATTTAAGTTCAGTATGACTAGAAAGTATGGCACCCAATAAACCAACTATTTCACCAAAGAAAACAAAGGGGAAGGGTAAGGGAAATAAAATCACTGCCATTACAAGCACCAATGAAGAATGGTATGTGGAAATGTAGTACCCATATGGGGTATTTATAGGAAATGAGTGGGAGTCACACTTATGAAATATGGTTATAAGTGATTATAACCATCACAAATGAGTGGTGCTATAATTTGTCCCACCAACTAACAAGAGGATGCCAGATGGAATGCCCATTAACAATGATGAGGTAAAGGTCAAATTAGAGAAGGTTGGATTATTGCAACTATATGAGTTTCCTTACTTTGACAAGCCTGAGCACATTTACCAATGGTTGATTTCGTGTGTGCATGAGGATCACTTTTATTTTTGGGGTGTAAAATGTGCATCACACCACAAATGATATTTAAGTTCACATGACTCAATTATGAAGGAAATAACATAGATGATGATCCGAGTGAAAAGGAGGTCATCAAGGAGATCAGTAACCACGTATGACTACAAGAAGGGGTCATGATACTTTGACATCACTAAGATTATAGACCCAATTATGAGGATGGATGCATGCTTGGTGACAAAAATCAATGATCAGGAATGATGGACACAAGTACACAAGGAATGGCTAAATGTATGTCAAAAGATATTTGAAGGAACCATCTATAACTTTTCCACTTTCAACACGGATGATATTATAAGTAGCGCGCAAGAGGGAGAGAAGATAATCTTTGGAAACATCCTCCTCAACATTGTATTTTAAGAGATTGGAGTGCTCGATTGGCCAAAAAAGTTTTTGGGAGTATCCAGAAGAGGATCCCTCACCCACAAAAAGGTTTACAAAATACACTTGTGAAACCATGATGGCTGCTCACAAAGCATGCTGGAGAAGTGGTATAAGTGAATACATGACACATTTGGGGCTAAGTGGAGGATCCTAGATCATTTTTCTACACTCGTGAGGGGAGAGGTAGAATTCATAGTGTACCAACACTTCTGCATTGGCAGATTTACATTGATAGATGGGAATATGAGTCCATGGTGCAAGCTACCCTTCTCCTTCACCACACAATACTTCTAAGCCGGAGTTAATCGGTTCACGGAGGCCAATAGACTAATATTTTACCTTAGGTAGGTAGATATAGACCACCACAAGCTATGTCAAAATATTTCCTACCCAAATAACCGTGCATACGTGGAGAGATATGTTTCCCGCGAGATACAGGTGATGAAGCCTTTAACACTACCAATTGCATGAAGGACCGCAACAAGGGTGTATCTGCACATAAGGAATTTTTTTGAAAATTTTTTTTACTTGGAGAATGATGTCTCCATCCTTAAAGACCCTATAGGAAGGAAGAAGGTCACACTTAGAAAGAGAGAAAGAGAAGAGGTACAAAAGGCACCAAGTGTTCAAACCACACAAACAATGATCGTGTGGAAGAAAGCACTAAGCCTAGTACTTACACACCGAGAAAGAATTCTCAGGTTGAAGTGAATACCCTAGAGGAAGCGGTGCTATAGCACGAAGAGCCCTTCACCCATGAGGAATCACCCATGAAGACATCACCTCTCAAAGGAAAATAAAAATAAGAATCTCTGTATTGGAATCCCCAATAAGGAAGAAGTAGAAGGTGACTAATGAGGAAGATTTAGAAGAAAAAAAAAGTCTAGATGCCTTCATCGGTGACAGGGATGATGATGATGAGCTAGAAGGAGGTGAAGACCATCTATTGTATGAGATACATGATTTTGAGGAAGAAGGAGATGAGGATTATAATGAAGGGGATGAGGAGGAGGACAAAGAAGAAACTGAGGCTTAAGGAAAGGGGGTAAGTGGGGAAGAAAATACAAAAGATAAAAGGAACCCAAGCCTCACAAAGGAATAGATAGAATAGGCTATGGAGAGATAAATGGTGGGAATTATCAAGATTTTTTTGGAACAAGATGAACAATGCAGCATGGATGAGGTGCTAAAGGAAGCTGAGGAGGAGAGCATAGGAAAATAATAAGGCAACATGGGAGGAGATCACAATTTGGCTATAAGATTTTCCAAAGCCTAAAGCATAGGGAGGAAGAGAAAAGAAGTAGCATAAGTTCAAGGAATGATCTATATAAATTATCTCGAATAAGGTATTGCATGTGCACTTCTAGAGCACCGTGCTAACAAAACAAATCTTAGCCATGTCTTCATTTGATGAGCGAGGTGCATACCCTCGGACAAGTAAAATGCTATCATGGGCATTTGATTCCCACATTGATGAGCTTGAAATTGAAATAATCCAAGGAGCATTGATGAAAGTGCCAGAAACAAAGAGAATAAAACCCTTGGTGAATGATCAACAATTATTAGATGAGAAAATATACAATGCCCTCAACAATGTATTTGTTGAGGTTGAAGTCAGGATCTTTGGAAGAAATGATAGGGTGAAGTTCCTAGAGGCTAAGTTTGAGAAAAATGAGGATGAGCTCCTTTATAATGATAAGGCCATGAAGTAGGAGGAACTAATCAGTGCTCAATTAAGGTGTGAGTTAAAGGATGAGAAGGAAAGAGTGTGTGAGGCATACAAGAAGATAGAGATGATCACAGATGCCATTGTCTTGAAGCATCCAAACTTAACACCACCCACGCAAAAATATGGATCATCCTTACAATTCCTAGAGGACTTGACCCACATACTCACTATGGAGAGGCAGCCACTTTCCTTAGAATCCACAAAAGAGGCATTGGCATGCCAAGAAAAAGAAAATAAGATAAAGGTTATGGAAATTTTTCTTAGTACAACAAGATCCTCACCGATGTAAAAGCCACCGCACAAATTGTTGAGGCTGCCTATGATACGTATGTAGATAGGGATAAAGTGGAAAGTATCTTGGTTTCCACCCATGAAGCATAACTCAAGGAGTTTCAGAAAAGAACAAAGGGAACAGGGCTAAGTGATACAAAATCCTAGCTAAAGTAGAAAAGAAATTAGAGTCCATTAAGGCTGTGTGGGGCTCAATCAAGAACTAGATGAGGAAATTTTATCCCCAAATCACTTGGAGGATGGATGCACTTGAGGATTTGGGAAAAAAATTAGAGGATATTATGGAGACAATGAGTGCTAAGGGAGAGGAGTTGAGTTTTGAAGAAGTGAGCACCCTGGTGGGTGACCTCTGTCAACAAGCTCAGAATGAGGTCGACACTTGGGGAAAGTTAGAAGCAGAATTAGGGAAGGATTTCCCTCTCCTCCTCTAGAAGTAAACAAGTTCCCCATTCTTTCATTATTTTCCCCATTTCTTCATTCCTTTATTCTTCCATTCCAACCATTTGTAAGGATATGCCATTCTTTATTTATTTATTAAAGAGTGTTTTTGAGGATGGAGAACAGGCATAGTGTGGGGTGATGTTGGGCCCCAAAATATCAGCTAAGTACAAGAAGGCGCATGGGCACATGAGACCTAGTTGAAGAAGGGTGTGTGGGTTGAAGGAAAACAAGGAAGGTTCCTAGCAGAGGTTGTAAGACATATGAAGTGTGTGAAAGGAAAAATAGGTTTTGTACTTAGCCACATTTGACATCCCAAGAAGCACACAAGAAAATCATGACCCTTGTGGATAAGGTGCCAGCCTGACGACTGTGGGATCAAAAAGGGAATATTCCAGGCATGCAATGGAAGGTTCAGAAGACATCATTGGAAGGAGTGGACAAATCAAATCTATGAAGGCATGCTCCCATGGAGGACCACTTCGACACTTGGTGATCAGTCTGTAACTTCTAAAAGACATGGCGGTGGGTGTTAGGGTTATAAATAAAAGTTCTGATAGAAGAAAGATATAAATAAAGAGTGTGGAGAGTGTGGAGGAGAAAAAAGAGAGGTGAAGCCCTACAGAAATAGAATGAAGGATGTTACGGGTTAGAGATTATGAGAGATCTGTAAGTAACGACACAATTAGAGGGATGGGTCTACATTTTTTTGTAATATGGTGAGCGAGAATGTAGTTCTAATGCATGACTTGACTTTGCATTGTTTTATAAGAATTTTCATGACCTCAAGGTATTGTAATGCGGTTATTGAATATGTTAATATGAATACAATTCTCTGTTATAAATCATCTCTCGTGTTCAGGAGTATACTACTTATGCAATTCCTTTCTATATGAACAATTTCCATATACTACTTGTTTATTGTCTTTTTGGATGCAATGAGATAACACCTCATTCTAGGATCTTAGAATGTCGCATGGTTATTTTCTACTCGTTTCCATTTGAATATCTATTATAAGATGGTGCATTCTCAAAAGACTCACATAAAGAAGAGACTTGACACCCACGCGTGCCTCTATTGAGTGCCCAATGCCTCTTGGGTGATAGGTCGACACACATGGGACTAGAATATTGGTCTAAGGGTATAAAACATGTCTACAAATAACCATGGTTTTAAGAGACAAGTCTTAGGTGCCTATTCAAATTCCAATTTTTTTTGAATTTTTTGAGTTTTTTTGTATTTTTCCAAGTCTATTTTTTTGGTACAGAATCTTGATAAATATGCCACATGGTGGGCTCAAAACTATTAGAAAAACAAAATTTCAGGGGAAAAATTTGTGGGTTTCTTACCAATGCTCTAGGAGTCTAAGTACATTTACTTAAATAGTGCAAAATATATATATGTATGTGTAAGTAAGGTGTGATTTATCCGGTTTGGCCTTGCAGCTAAGGATCAAATAGGGGCACTCCACTGACCTTCCAGAAAAATCTTGCGGATACCTACAAGAGAAGAATTTACTAAGAGATAAGGAAAGGGGGTGAAAATTTTAAATAAGAGGACTAATTTAGTAAGTATAAAATCATAGTCTTGCATACATCAGTTACAAATTTATTCATATGCACCAAAATTAAGAAGAAACAACTCTACAAATAGCAACAAGACTAATTAGAATTTATGAGCACAAAGTATCAATAAATTCCTCATTCAAAAGAGGGATAGAAACTCCTTCTTGTATTGATGCTTAAACAAAAGTTGTACATAGTATGAGAATAGAGGAAATTTGAGAATGGGGAATGGAAGAATTTTCTAATTCTTTGATTTTCCACAAGGATCTCTCTCTCATAAATTCCTAAAAACAACTAAGAAGACCCTTAAATGAGGATTTCATCACAATTTATAGAAGATACGTAACTCTTCATCTTCTCAGTGACTTTTCATATGCCATATTTTTTAATTTAGGCTATTCATATTCCTATCAAATACTAAGTACCTTTTATAAAAACAAGCTTACTTAAGTTGTACATCATGTTTCTAAATTCACTTAAAGAGATCGAAAATTGCAAACCCTAACACAAAATTACAATATTGAAGAGAGATAACGTTGGAAGGGAAGAGAATAGAGAGAGAGAGAGAAGGAATAAGAAGAAAGATGAATAATCATGCAGAAGAATGAGATTCTCCATTAAAGTTGATCTCGCTCCATGACTAGTCTCCATCTCATCTTCTTTGAGAAGATATCTCGATTTTCCAAATTATTTGTTGAAATGAGCTACTGCGCAGGATCCACTTTATTGGTGTGAGGAATGCACACACAACTTAGAGTCTCTATCCACTAATCATACACACCGTTGATATCTTTACAATTTCCCAATTAGGATGGATGTTTCTCTCTAACGAGTACAATGGTGACCTAAATATTTAATAGGAAATCTAGGGTATCTAATATGAGGATAATGGATTGCCTTCTTCTTTCTTAACATATTTCTTGAATGGACCAATCAGCTCATTGGAATTTTTTTCTTCTCCCATTGTAGGAACTCCAAGATTCTAAATTTGGTGATTGATACTATCTTGCAACTTGTACACTTGTTCTAATTTTTCATTGAGCTCGGTGATGGCTTGGTTGGTTTATTCAAATCTAATTACTATTTCCCTTTCCCATACATGTGACAAGTATTCAGAAGGGTTTCCAAAAACCTTCTTGCTAATCAGCTCCTAAGAGTGAGTGTTTCTCATATATGTCATTAATATACCCAAAGGATCCTAGTGACCCATTTCTTTCTCCAAATCTTCTCTAAGTGTTTCGCCCTATTTGCGATTACACATAGGTAGGAAAAGAGTTTGACTGACTCTTAGAGAATAAATTTTCCCTTTTGGAAATTACTTGATCCATTTTTTATTAGCTTGTCCTTGCATCTTGAGTTCATGTGTGCTCTTGATAGATTATGGATAGAACCTACTGATGGGTGTAACTTTGTTGATGGGAATTGCTAAGGTATTCAAATCCACTAGGTGTTACACATAGGATGAAATATTTTACACCTATTATTTTACCTCATTAATATTATTCATATATTATTTATTCCTTGCCACCATGCAAGTGAAATACTAGTGCTACATATGTAAATCACCTTCATCGAGAAATTCGACCCTATTTGGATAGTGTTCATATCATATTAAGATTGTGTCATCTCATCCACTAGCTTGATCACCTTCGGTTAGGCTACTTCAATATACTAATTACTTATTTTTTCACTCTAGAACCTGTGAAGCCATGTGAACAAGATTACTTTTCCTTCCCTTGGCCAATGAGGCAATTACTGATAAAATAGGGGGTGCTACTTGTTGAACAGTGTGAGTATTTGGTATTATTTTCTTTTACATCCATGGGAATTTCTCATCAAAATCAGGCTCCATGAGAGGCATACCAATTATTCCCTTCTTTGGTGAAAGACACACATCTTGGATGGGATATGCATTAGTGTCAAAAAGAGGTGAGACATCTTATGGTGGTTTAAAGACTAGGTCTTGAACTACGTGCTCTTCCTCTACTTGTGTTTCTGCCACTGGATCTTCTTTTTGCATTTCTACAACCAGGTCTTCCTCTTGCATTGTTGCAAGTGAGCCTTTTTCTTTCTTGGATCTCTTTGGTGAATTTTCATGAGAAGTCTCGATTCTTCGGCCTTTAATTTTGAACTTTCAGAGTGTCTTTAAATTTAAGGAACTTCCACAATGTTCAACGATGACTATAGTGAGGTTTGTTTCTTACTTGTGGGGGTACCTCGTGATTGAATGGCCATGTCTCTCTTTCTTTGAAACTTTCTCATTTCATTCCTTTATATCCCCTGACTCATGAATGTTCCAATTGACTTGAGGAAATGATGAAAGCTTGATCACAAAAGCATCCTTAGGATCATATATTTTTGTTCCATCTTCTTGGAAAATATCTTCATACCAAGAGAACTTGAATTTCTTCATCTCATCAACTATCATAATCATGTGATATTTCTCTCGTACTTCAATTTTTTTCGCATAGTTGGCTCAACAACCTTCAATTTATTGATCATGGCATAATTTTTTAACATGAAAAGAGTTAGGATCATCTCGAATGTCAAAATTGGGTCCGGAAGTTTACGAAAGAAAATTCAAATGTGTGAAGGCATCTTACAAATGAGATGCATCATTTGCATTCTTACATGTGAAGACCCTAAGAGAGATGAGAAATGAAATCAGCTTCTTTTTCCTTCTCCTTAGTATTTTGTTTACTTTTATGAACTATTTGTAAAGCTCAAATAGTATAATTTGGTCACTAAGGTACTTGGGAAACCTTAATAGAGCTTGGTCAAAGTCAAAACTCACAAGTATGAGAAATTAGAGAATTGTATGAAATAGGAGCCATATTTTCTGATTAAGGATGTTGTTCGTGTGACATCCTTACCTCCAAATCACCCTGCAAATTTCATACCATGTACATCATGAATGCATCATTCACACGGGTGAAGTTTATACAACTTTATTCCATCACCAATTGTGGGAGTTTCTCAAAAGGGGGCACCTTGGCAGCAATGTTCTTTATGAGAGCCAATCCCTAGAATGACCTTGAGCTAGTGAACAAATAAACCAAGTAAGAAGTCATGTGGAACTTCTTTGTCATGGGCACTGGAATAGTTAAAAATGCAAATTTTCATTGATTATCTTCCCTTAGTAAATTCTTTGTTTTCCTTCGCCATCGTTAATATGAAAATGACCGTATAATATGGAAGTCCCACCTATTTGATTCTCCCATCACTCTGTTGAGGAGAGTGATTGCGTTCGAATAGCCTTCACAAAACTCACATCTCAAAAGTTTTTTTTCATCCTTAAGGGATTTCTCCTTGTATTCATTTATGATCCTAGTGTAATTCCTTACACGTATGCATCCATACTTTCCCCTCGTGCATGACCTTTTCCTTTGTGATGACGACCACACTAGCTAATGTCAAAATTTGTAGAGCAATTTATATGGTTCTGTTATTAATGACAGCCATTGTCATACCATTTTAAGCTCAAATTTTTTTTAAAGGGTCATAGTGGTGTGATGAGGAAAATACCATCTTAATGGTTTGTATAGACACAAGGTGTCCCGCAGCTGTGAACAACCCACTTGTGAATACTTGATCTTCGATCTTCCATCTTTCCTTGGTAGTCATGCAAGCCCTTATATCATTAAAATCCATATAGGAGACATCAATATCCTCTCTCTCATACTTAGAAGTGAAAGGTTGTGTTAGCTTATGTCTTGAAAACTTGTACGTCATGATTTCTCAACAATTACAATTTCTAGAAAGAGTAACTTACTATTTTTATTAAGTGTGAAAATTCTTCTCCAAACTCCAACTATAGCTACCAATTTTAATATTCAACTCTTAAAATTATCCTTTTTTAAATTCACTGTTTGGAATGATTTAATATTTCTAGTAAGTTCCTTTAAGACAACTTATATTTCTAGTAATATTGAAAATTCAACTCTTTTGAATCTTGATTAAATGTGACAACTTGAGTTCCTATTTTTCCCCATGTTCCTCTCACCTTTTGGACCAATTTTATATTTTTAGTAGGTGCTTGTGAGACAACTTACTATTTTTAGTAAGTGTCAATTCAGGAACAAGATGACCATTTCGATGATTTTCTCCTGTGATACCTCTTCGTGTTTTACACCTCCTTCATTGCTTCTTCAGATGGTGGCTTACTTGAAATAGTAGTTTGCTATGTAAAAGGATTTCTATCTTTATTAAGTACTCTTCTAGTGGTCAGATCATGGTGGAAAAAAGTTTTCTGATATGGGTTTTTTCCCAATATCACCTCTCTGAAATTTCAGGCTTACTTGATCAATAGTTTATAATATTTTAAAATTTTAAATTTTTCACCTGGCGGCAGCTACGGACACAACAACCATTAATGGAGCTTGAAAATTTTATGTCTGATTTTATCCTCCAATCGCAACATAAATTATATTTTTTATTTGTGTTTTTCTTTCTCATTCCACCGTTGAATTTTGTCTTCAAACCAATTGTTGGTTTGATGGGAAATATGATTTTTATTTTTGTTGTGCTAAGAAAGATATTTCTTCACCAAAAATAATCCTTGCTACAAACGGGATATATGTTGGGTTTTTTTTTATGGCCTTCAAAAATTAAGAGCACAAAAATAGCGGTTCTTCGATTTATGCCATGGTTTGAAAGATTCATCGATTTCTTCATCTCACAACAATGCGGGTTTTCAGACAAAGATCTTCATTTTTCTATTATGTTATTCATTCCTTAGATCAGATTTCCCTCGATACCTTTGTATTTTCATGGAGTTATGTATTTTACGGAGCTGGTTTAGAGTGCAGCAATGGTGGTTATAAGTTCGAATAAGGATGGACAGAACTCGACATGAAGTTGTGGAGAAGAAGTGGAGGAAAATTTGATAAGTGTTGGATTTAAATCATTCAAAAACACATGCTAGGGGTGGGGTGCATTTTTATGTCCCTGATGTACCTTTAGCTAAAGGGATGAAAGGGTCATCAAATTGCACATTGCGCTCTACTCCCTACACTTTTCATTCATCCAATGGTTGAACATTAGGGCTAGGGAGCTAGAGAAAAGCACATGGGGAACGGAAATAAGACTTATGGAGGACTAGAAGGAATACGGGGTTGGGAACATTTTAATGTCCCCTATGTCCCTTTATCCAAAGGGTTGAAAAGGTCATCATTTTTCACATCACACCTAGAGTTAACACTTGGTGGGTATCCAACGATTGTGTATTTGGCTCCAACTAGCTCCGGGGGTTGTATATTGCACTGTAGAAGGTCGCATTGATGACCTAGGGGCCACAAGGGGCTAGGAGAATTTTTATATCCCTCATGTTCCTTATCTTAGGGGACAAAAGTTTCATCAATTTTCACATCCCAATAGGTTATGACACTTGGCGGTCATCCACGCCCGAGGGGATAGGCTCCGATAAGCACTGGGGGCTGAGGCCTGACGATGAAAAGGGTTCCATGGGTGATGAGAGGGAAACATAGGGCTGGGTGAATTTTACTATCCGCTATTTCCTTTTTCTTAAGGGATGAAAGAGACATGAAAATGTAATAGGCTCTGGAGCCGACACGTTCCTCTTCAAAAATTGATTAAGTGTTAGAAGCTTACCTTGAGGACAACTTGTGATGGTGATAACTTGAGCTTTTGGATGAGTTTCAAGGTGAAAATTTATATGAAATTGACTGAAAAATTCCATCTAAATCTAATGGTTGGGTTTTTATGTCATGATTCCTCCATTTAAACCTTGAAAAATCATATTTTTATCTAGCTCCTTGATTGAGCATGATAAAAACTAGATATAGACCTATTGCACATAGGTGTTGTGAAGAATTTGATTCTAACATATCTTATATCTCTACATTCCCTTTCGATAATATTTTTAGCTCTTAAATCCTTCCAAATCTCCCGAATTACTTCTTGAAGCTCAAGAACATTTTTGGCCATGTCCAATTGTTAGGCCTGGTAAACATGTTTCTAATGAATCTTCCCCAACTCCCCAAATATTTCTTGAATGTGCCAAAGTCAATTCCTTTATGTTATTATTGCTTTTTTTTCATCTCCATTTTGAATTTTCCTCCTTTTTCTACTCGAGGAGGTTACACCATCCAGCAAAGGCGCAGTGGTAGCCCTTACATTTACTTCCCAAAATTGGCATTCTTCAAGAACTCCTAAAATCACCTAGGGGGATTGAATTGACTTTACTAATTCACCTAAGGGACTAAGTTAAAATCCACTGGGGGTCATTGGATTAACTGGGTAAGACTCGATGGTGAGGACAGTAGACCTTGGGTGTCTTGAAAAGAAAAAATTTTAAATTTTTTACATATGGGTATCGTTGTCATGCTTGAAATTTGTAAATTTTGCTATTGCACATTTGCATGAAAACATTCTCACAACACATGAAGTCAATAATGTTTCTAATAAGAAATTTTGTAAAGTATGTCAGCTTAGAGAATATACACAATCATTTTACACATATATCATTTACTAGATCATATTTACCATCAAAAATACCACCACTTTCCATAAATTACTTTCTTATTGTAGACTTATCAATAATGTATTCACTTGTTATTGCCAATGGGGATTGTCAAAACTCTTCGTTACCATCAAAAAGTGATTTTTTAATGATATGGATGATCTATTAGAAGGTAAGCATGGTGTCCAAAATAAATGCACTAATTCAAATCACTCAATATCATAGCACAAATGGCTTCATAATGCAAGAAAGAAATCTATTATAGCCATGAATACGATCATAGATAAGTTTTCATATGCAATAAGGTCATGCATTGTAATAATTATTGTTTCCTTGATTTGAACCTTAAATAAGAACCATCCCTTAAAGATTTAAATACATCAACCCATTCCCATAATTATTTTAACTCATCATATAATGGCTCCAAATAAACATCTATTATATCTAAAGTTACACTTTTCTTCCCTAGTATAATCAATAAAAGCATTAAGAAATATGGCTTGGTTGCTAACCAAGGAGGAAAATTGTAAATTATAAAAACCATTGGCCTAGTAAAGCAAGTAGTGCTCATATATGAAAATGGGTTCACACCATCTAAAGTCAACTTGATCCTTATATTACATTGTTCTTATGCAATATTAGGCCATTTGTAATCAAATTCCATCCACATTTAGGAATCAACAATATGGAATTATTTTCCATCATGGATCTTATTTTTGGCATGACATTGCATATGTTTAGAAATTTCTATACACTTAAACATTTGAAGTAACCTTTTTAAAGAGGAATATGAAGAACCTTTCTTAGAACATCTGATTTCAAATATTTTCTATATCTTACTTCTCCACATGTTGGATAATGGATTTTATTTACAAGTGTTTTGTTAAATATCACACACTCTTCACACATGAATAAATACTTTCATAACCTAATACTAGCTTGGAAATCAAATCTTTACATTTATATCATTTTCCTGGTAATGAAGATCCATATGGTAATAAATCATGTAGAAATACTACCATGTACCCACACTATCATTTTTTCATCCATGAACCACTTGTAAATAAAGAATTTTTACGATTGTTAATACAATACTAAGTTTGTAACCTAGATAAATAGGTATTGAAGCTTGATACATTAAAATTTCCCATAATCTTGTATCCTTATCCTTGTAATTAATTTCACCCTAAAAATGAGTGACACTTTTTTTTGTGAGGTAATCACAAAGTAGCATTCCACAATCTAGTCAATTCCATCCCTTCATTTATGTGTTTTACCTCATTATAACCTCTCATACAATAATTAAAGTCATCAAGATAATTATATTAAGGCCAAGGGATAACTTTAGAGTGTCCATAATTGATTATTATATAAAAAAATCATGTACTTGGGTACATTTCTAGGTCCTAGTATTAATATGATTCATAAGAAATAAAACTAGTAATTGATTTAATTGTCTTTTTCCTCTTGTATTTTTGTATTTGATATTTGGTCTTACAAACCCTACTGCCTAGTCATTATTTTACTTATTTATCATTTATGGCTCAAGAAACTAGTGTCTAGCACCGGACGGGAGTGCTCATGTGCCCATGTCCCCTCCGGGTTCCCCGACCCTTTTCGCCTTACTTGATTCTTTTGGGTCTCTTTTATGTTTTGGGATTTTTTTTCACTTACGGGTTGGCCTTTTAGTTGTCAATTACAAAATTAAAAAAAGGGAATCATATAAATACATATTTATCTGTTTAAAATTAGAGACCAATCATTAAGCATATACTATCATCACCTAATATTGTATCCAAAGGAACTTAAAGAACTTCAAATAATCCATCTAGAATTCATTCAAAGGAAAATGGATTGCATTTTCTAAATACACATCATAAGAAGGGGAAGTTCTTTATTCCATTGACAAATTTTGTCACATTATTACATTTAGCTAAAACCCTCTATCAAGTGCACTTGCACAAGGGAATCCTAGGGTATGATTCTTACCCCCACTCATTAGAATTACATGGAGTCCGATATGTAATACAACAATCAATTGTAATTTTACTCTCGGGGTGACCAATGGGGTCATTCTAAGTCCCCATAGTGCATAATTATTTTTAGATTTGATGTGGTATTGTGGGTTTTGTAGGTGATATCTATTTTGTAGGTTACAAGCACCCTTGGTGAGTAAAGACTGAAAAACAAGTGATGAACAGGGGGATATTTGTGATACTTGTGTGACAATGTCAAAAATTAGATTCCAATAATTTTCACAATTGTGGGAGTCCAATAGCAATATTAAGTTCCCAAGCACCCCTATCCAGCCATGTGTGCCCATGTCTTACATCATCCATGAGGTCCCAAATTTATCCTGAGCATTGATGACACTATTCACTTCTTGTTCAAAGTAGTTTTCCTAGTCTAGAGCATGATCGGATCAAGTGTTAATCATTTAAGTCATTCTTTCTATAAATATTGCTTAGGGTATTATGATTTTATTTATTATTACTTATATCATATTGTATTTAGAAAATCTATATCATAATTTACATTTAGTTACTCTTTAATTAGGGTTTTACAAAATATTCAATATTTTTTCAATCATTTGGTGAACCCACATTCAAACACTATTCACTCCTTCTTTCTTTCCAATATGAGTATATCCCTCCATGCCTTATTGCAGAGGTCAATCCTGAATGTGCAAATAAAATTCACCCTTTTTCTAATACATACCTTCATCCTAACACCTATCCTAAATATTTTTATCATAGACTCACTACATCACTCTCTTTTAACGAAGAACATATTACTCTTACATCTTCTAAAATTGTTTATCGATTTTTTTAAATAATGATCATCTCATTTATAAGAAAGTTCAAATTAATAAATACGGGTTAAATAATCATTATTTGATAATGTACTTGTCATTACAATTTATAATTCACTATTTATTTAGTAGTGTGACTATTGAACAACATATTTAACAACCTCACTTATCCACATTCATGGATTCAACAATATTCATACACAAGTCTTAAGTATAATAACGCTTCCTGTTACTATTGGTCCATGTACTTTGTCCATCCCATTCCATGTCATTCCTATAAATATTAACTATAATATTCTTCTCGGACATCCTTGGATCCATGTCATACATTTGGTCCCTTCAACCCTTCATGCACATATTAAATTCTTATACCAGGATGTGGTCTATGAAGCCTTAACAAATCCCTCTCCATTTTCCTATTGTAATACTATGAATACTCACATAAATCCCCCACTTCAGCCACCCCTTATTCTAATTTAAAAATTAAGGTCCTAGGTATAAGTATCCACTTCATTAGGGTTTCAATGGCACCAAATTAGGAAAATATGCAAAATGAGTCAAAGAACCTCTTTCCATTTCGATAAAATCCACCCAAATCGGCCTTGGCTATCTCCCCTATGCTTTTTCCTCTTATTCCCGCTACATATCCTCCCGAGGTTTACACTATTTCACATACTCACCATCATAAAAATAAATTTCAATTTTCTCTCAATGCTACAACTTACTTTGGAAAATCTACTCCTCCTAACACCAATATTGATACTCCTAACACATTTCCACATCCACCACCATGGCATGGTTTCTCTTCCATTCCCAGATAGATCTCCATCCCTCATACACTTGGGGTGCCGTCATGTTTCCCCTCCTTTTATATAATTTAAACCGATCCTTTCTAATCTCTATGCATACACATTACGCTCCATGTTTTACATCTAATGACTCGACACATCTTCATACACAATTGGTATCATCATTACCCTATGATGCACTCTAGCTCCAAAATTCATAATAAACTATTGGGGGTATAAATATCAAATGAACCTTGCCACCATTCACTCTTTACACTCTATGCTTCATGTTTTATTCTATCTAGTGCACATTTTCAAACCATTTCCCAATGACACACTCTTGTTCTATGGTTCATTCTTGATTGTTAAGGGGTATTTTATAAATGAACCTCATCTCATACACAACTCATTCACATCTGTTGTGGATCATGTTCCTCTTATAAAATTCACATTGGATATCATTCCATCACATTCACACTAAATATATTTCATATCTTGGTTGCACTCACTCTTTCTTTCCTTAGTCGATATTTAGTATGTCAATATATTTTATATATACACATACATGTTCACTTGGTCTTTTCAAGTGAATATATATATCTTACAGGTGTATTTACAAGTTGTAATGATGCTTGATATTTTACCTCTTACCAGTCTCACCGAGACTCCTCGAGGAATATACTTTCTCATACTTCACATATGCTATTGTTTCATTATTTACTACTACTTCCTTGCACACTAATTTCTATCGATACATACATGCCTTGACATAATTCTTATCTTTCTAACATAGTAGCGGGTGCTTCATGTGTAGAATTTGTCTTTTAGGACTATTTACCACCATGGTTATCTAATATATTTTTCTTGAAATTTCTTTCTAATTGTATGTTATTGTTTGCAGGCTATGCATTATGTCTTGTTTGATCACTATTTTTATTTTTTTCCACTTTGGTCCTAATTTATTTTGAAAATTTGATCAAAGTCCCATGTTTAAAACCCACTTTTTTTGTCTATATTTTATGAACATTTTCTTATTACATTGTTTTTTATGACATGCTTACTAATTTTTCTAGTAACAAATGAATCTAGCCACTTTGTTTACTTGTGCCTTGGTTTATACCATGCACATTATCTCCCACTACAGGATATAATTCAACTTAGCATCAAGTCCTCTCTTTAGGCCACACACTCCTACCGATGTCACATTCACACCAAATGAAGGGGATATACATTGGGTGAAAAAATCACCCCATATAATAGCTCGAGCTATAACACAAGACAATACAACATAGAATCGTAACGGGAACAAAATTACATAACTATGCAAAAATTGACTTGGGTTCTCAGCACAACATAGACACCAACACTTAGGCTCAAAAATGAACTACTAGGTGCATGTATCCTCCCCCGGGAACTAATTTTCTAGGGTCACACATAATCAATATTATCATATCATTATAGTATATATAAGCCTTCAGAGAAGTTTTACAATATCGACACATTCCTCCAGTAATAAAATGCATTCTATCTGCATTTCCATTAGAACAAACATTACATTCATAATTAATTTGGGAAAAAAAGAACAAAAAAGGAACACGCCATATGTAGTGGTGTATATCGGGAAGAGTCATAGAAGGAGAGTAACACTAGACCTCTCTCCCCAACACTTGCTCTTTGGCATGATATTACCCTAAATAATAGAATTTGGTGTGAGATCACCCAAAAAACTCTCTCTTAGCATGAGATCACCCAAAAAACTCTCTTCACAGTAGTTCAAAAAAACTTTCTATCCATTTACACTCTTCTACATTAGGTGCACACTTTCCTTTTTATATACTTTCTCACTTGTTACATACTTGTACATGTTTTACTTAGATTTATCATAAATAGGGATTTGATCACGTTCTTGCTCTACTTTTTGCAGGTCCATCCTTACAAGAAGCAACAAAAACAATCATAACAACATGTACAACATGGTAAAATGCATAGCTTCATCCCTAGGGTCACTTTCGTTTCCTAGTTTCCACACTTCATTATTTACATCATTTTATGCTTCACTTGTCCACTTAACATACTTTTTTTTGCACCCTCTACATGGGTTATCAAGTACACATCTTCTATCCACTTTATGTTATCGAGTATTTATTCAAAAAAATGGGGATAAATGTAGACACAAAATCATGCACTTGGTTATATTTCTAGGTCCTAAACATATACTAGAATTCATATGATTGCTAAGCAAGAAAACAAGTAATCAACATTTGTTTTTGGCCTCTTGTCTTTGTTTCTTATTTTCTATTTGGTCTTACACACCCTAAAACCTAGTTGGTATTTTAATTATTTATATTTTATGGCTCAAGATAATAGCTCCTAGCCACAATAGGAGTTCCAAGGTGCCATTATCTCCTTTGGGTACCCTTGACCCTTTTCCACCTTACTCACTTCTTTTGGGTCTCTTTTATCTTTTGGGCATATTTTTCACTTATGGGTTGGCCTTCTAGTTTTCAATTATGAAATTAAAACAAAGGAGTCATATAAATACATATTTATTTATTAAAAATTAGATACCAAACATTAAGCATATACTATTATCACCTAAGCCATCCATCTAAAGCACCCATTCAAGGGACAAGAGATTACATTTTCTGCATATACAACATAAAACGGGGAAGTTACTTATTCCATCCACACATTCTATTACATTTTTACATCTAGATACAACCCACGATCAAGTGTACTTACATAAGGTAATCCAAAGGCATGATTCTTACACATACTCACTAGAACCGCATGGATTCCGAGATATAGTGCAATGCTTGATTTTGAGTTCACTCTCAGAGTTGTTGGCCATTTTTTTTTTGTGTTTTCATTGATGTCAACTCCCTTTGATGGAAAATGGTGTCATGGTGTCATGTGATTCTCATTATAATGTTTTTAAGGTGTTAAACATGAAGGTTTATTGGTAGTATTGGGATTTTGTGAGTTAGGATGGTGTCCTTACATGGTTCTACCTTTTTAATCATGGTATGAGTGTTCTTGAGATGATTAGAGTGTTTTATGATGTCATAAATTGTTTATGAAGTGTGTGTTTTAGGTGTATATTATGATGCCTTGAGTCAACATAGTTAGTTCATGAGTAGTATGGCTTCAATCAGGTCATTCCATGCTTATTTCTAGCCCTGGAGCATTAAGAATGGTATGGATATTTTATAGGACTCTCTAATATTTCTAGAAAGGTAAGATAGAGCTTTGTGACCGTATCTTTGGCCCCATGTGAAAAGTATTATTGATGAAGAGTTCCAATTTGTGGAAAAGTTATCTAAATGAGGTGATAAATAAATTGTAATTTATTATATCCCATGATTTTTTCTATATGTTCATGAAATTTTTAGGTCATGGTGATGGTGAAAAAGTGCAAAGTGTGCCCTGTTTGTGTTGACTAGTCAAATGGAAGTTTGAAGACACATGGAGTAATATTGACATTATAGGATCTACAAGATGATTTAGGATGTAATTCAAGTTTTGTTGGGAAGATAATTAAGATAGATTTCCAGTGATATAAATTTTTTTCTCATGATGATGAGTTTTGATATGATTTCCAGGTCATTTTGTGGACAAGGTGATGTTTTGCTATCCAAGACAAAACTGTTTGAATTAAACACTTGAGTTGGTTAGATCATGAGATGGATTTGGTGATGATTATATCATATTTAATGTGAATATGGATTCATTTTGAATCTAATGAATCCATTTGGAGGTATTGAAAGTGTCAGGAAGGGTGTTAATTAGTTGTATTTTGAAACTAACTTTTGGGCATCTTGATTTCTTTGAAGGAAAAAGTTGATGTACTTTGCACTAGTATATGTTTCATGAGCTCTAACCTGATTGCAAGTGTTATAAAATTTAATTAATTTATAATAATTTATCACATGTCATATTTATGTGTTCTTTTATGATCTTGAAGCCAAAAGATGAAGATAGGGTGTTTGAAATAGGTGTTTTGTGAATGCTATTAGGCACTAGCCCCGTTAAACAAAATAATTTGGTTGGTCCATGATAATTGTGACCATGTATGATGTTTAAATTTTATTTTAAACATGTGTGGTTATTTTTATATCTTGGATAAAATTAATTTTAGAATTAAGATATTTTTTTCATTCCAATGAAAGGGTTTTGAGAATGTTTGGTGTGTGGATGATGGTTTTTGGCTAGGCTAACCTACTTGGGTCATAAATGACCATTATAATGAAGTAACATGGATTTTATAATGTTTTATGGGATGAAATTATAATTAGGTACCCACCTCTCTCATTTTTGGAAGAAGGAAAACATATTTAAGTGTTTGTTTAGTTCATTTTTGAACTAGTGCTCTTGGAGGGAAATTCGCGACCTAGAGGAGAGTGATTTGTAGTTATGTGTACATTATTTTAAGGATGAGGAAGAACATGATAGGTTGAGGAATATTATGGAGAATTTTAATATTTTTTTAGATCCATGACAAGTTAAACAATAGGAACATAGAGAAATATTGAAGACCTAGGGTATGAGATAGGGTATTTGAGATGAATATGTGATCTCCATCAATTGTGCAAAAAAAAATAGAGATAAAACATCTTTAGGTGGTTGAGTTTATGCTTTGTCATGCTAGGGTGTTGTAAACTCCTTATGGAGGTTGTAATTCACCAAATTAGGGGTTGGTGCTCTACTAAACTAGGGTTTGGTGCTCCTTATTGAGTTAGTGCCTCACTAAATTTAAAACATGGTAATATAATGTTTGTGTCTCATTGGGTTTTCTTTGGGACTTAAAAATTTCCGACTTAAATTTGGTGTCTTATGTAATCTCTTTCTCTTGGTATTTTTATGGTTGTTTATATGCTTAAGTAATCACACTTATGATTCATGATTGAATAAATGGTTGAATTAATAAAAAAATGATAAATCGTAAATGAAAATATTTTTTTCAGAATGATTCATCCCACCTCTCGCTCCATTATGCTTCCAACAATTGGTATCAAAGCATGTCATTGAGAAGTAAGCATAACAACTTGAAATATATCCTAGAAGCATAAGCTATGAGTTAGTCCTCGAGATATCGAGGCTATATTAAGGAGAAGAAATGAAATAGCTCAGTCATGTATTGAGGCCTATCAAAATCAAGTCAAGGAAATGGAGAAATATCATGATCAAGTTTATCAATTGTTTAAAATATCAAGCTGATATTTTTACCAAATTCCTAAAGGAGAAAGAGGACACTTGTTCTAGGTATGAGGAGAGGATAAATATTTGAAATCTGATTTATAGGATGTTTCTAATAGAATGAAAATGTATGGAAAGATTTAGAAGATCTCCAAATCTCTTGATAATATGTTAAAATGTCAAAGAGTCATAGATGACAAAACATGCCCAGGGTTTAAAGGAAAACATGGTGATGAAGTTTGTCAAAGTAATAAATCAGTTAAAATGGTGATTAATAAGGTTGATACAAGAAATTATAACTGCATTATACAACCTAATGCTATGAGGTATGGTTCATCATTTAATGGATATTACTATGTTAGTCATGATTTTTGTCATAGAGATAGATATTATAAAAGGAGGTCTCTAAGGGATCATATCGGTCTCTTCAAAGTTGAGTGTTTTTCATTTTATGAGTATAGGCATAGAGCCAAACATTGTGGATGGAATCTGAGTCTGTATTAACCAAGGAAGAAGAAGAGTGGGATTTTGTGTCACAAATTTCATAAGCAAGGGAATCTTGGAAGATATTTCCATCAAATGATATTTTCAAGGTACTCCAATAGGTTTCAAGTATTAAATGGAAGGGTTTTCAAAAGGAAAGTGAGTCCCATTTATGAGTACAATACTACCATATCAGTTCAAAAGGACAAGAAGGAGGTTTCTCAAGTAAAAGAGGTCAATAATAATGATTCTCAACCTAATCCAATGCGGTTTGTCAAAGAAGGACTGGAATCAAGTCAAGCAAGTATGTTTACACTTGTTGAAGAAGACCGTATGTGTTTGAATTCCTTTCAAACTCTTGTGTAAGATAAGCTAAATAAAATTGGTCTATGGGACAAAAAAGTTATAATTTATGTTAAGTGACCTATGTAGAGACATAAATTCCTCTTTTGTGATATTATTTCTAAAATCACACTAATCACTCTCATTCTTACCATTCCCATTATAATTAGTGATTTCAACTAATTAACTAAAATTTATTACCATTTTTGTTAATTAACAATTTTTTATTACCTATCCTCTTTCACATTCATGATGCAAATTTATGAGACATCATAAGTCAAAATCCTCTTCCAAACAAATAATTACTGATTATTAGCTAATTAAGCCTATTTGACCCTTGTTTTGGTCAATAAACCCTATTATTGGATCAAACTCATGTTCCAAGCACTCAAAATCAGCCCATTTCCTCCAATAAATCTTAGAAGGCTTCAAAATCTTATCCTAGCCTTTGAATTGACCCTAACTAGTTGATTAAGTTTCCTCACATCCTAATCAATTGTTAATTCACTAATCATGATTAGCAAGCCTTAATCAGGATTATAAAACCTTAATCTACTTTTTTCTTTTAGTCCCGGATGCACCACGATGCAATTTTTCCTCAAGGAAAAACTATAAATAAGACTAATCACATACCTTTAAACTTTACACCATGCTTTGAATTGCATATCATATAAGAAACATGATTGAGAGCCCAACTTCCTCCTTAGAATAGTTTCTCAATCGTTGCATCCAATCTTCATGTTGGTTAGTAGAGAGATATCCACTATAAAATTGTAGTCATTGTTGGAGAGATCATCTCACCATTTGTGAAGTAGCAAAAAACCATAATTTGATTACTCCTAGATCTATTTAGGTCTATGTTAGTTAGACATTCATGCTAAGTGTTGGTATCCAGATTTAATCTCCTTCACAACTTGAACAACATCATGAATCTGCACAAGACACTCAAGGATAGATAGATGTTTTGTATGTCATTTGTAGCTGGGGATCACACCTATCTACTTGTTTGCATTCAATAATTGAGGGAGTGGATAACACCTTCATAAGGGTTTTGATCTAACCCTCACTATTTTAGGTTGTGCCTATCAACCAAGGTAAGAGAACCTATATTACAACCCTTGTATGGTAAAGGAGATGAAGATATCCTTGTGTTTTTCATATGACATGGAAAAGGCCTTGTGAAAACATGATCAAGTATCCATTATCCAAGCTCAAAGGAGTTGTCACTACTAAATGATGGAAATGTTCTCAAAACAAAGCTAGAGCTGCTAAAGATATGATAAAACCCGATCAACTTTGTGCATTTTTGTGAAAGGATTGAAGTCTTTTATGGACACATAATGCAAATGTAGGGGTATTGTAGGTAGGATGAGTTAGTTTAAAGTAAAATTCTGATGAGAGATGTTGGGACAATAGTAGTGAGGAGTCATCGCCTTCTTTGGGAAACCTTGCAAAAGAATTACAACAATTGAACAAAAGAGATATTTCAATGAATTTGAAGTGATCTTTCAACCGGGATGTGTGCACACATGGATGCCCAAATCTGCACTATTCCATAAAAATTTGATAGCCTCGCCTCAAAGGCTTGAAGCAAAATATCAATAAATCATTGAGAACCCTTGTTAGATCATGTCCTAAGGTACACCCAAAGTTTTATAAACACCCTCAATTTACAAGGAAGGTAAGATGAATTTAAATCTGTTTATCTCCACTCAAATGAATTCTCTTCTAAATGGAATATTGTAGATGCCTTCAAACTCTCTACAAGAAATGAGACCATGTATGACCAATAAAGATCCAAAACACAAATTGAAAACATAATTAAATAGAAGTGAATGCAAGCCTTGCCAAGAGATAAAACCAGTTAATCCAAGAATTTAATGAAATATATCAGCAAGGGAATGTTATTTAAACAATCTCAAAGCTTTTGATGGATTTATAGCTAAAACCAACTCAACATGATGAACATTTGATGTAAACTGGAATCAAAATGGCTCTTTAGCAGTTTCTCAAAAGGAAATGGATTTCTTCAAGTTTTTTCCTGTGAAATTTCTTCTCTTTCTCCAAAATTCTCATGAGACCCTCAAAAATGTTTGCAAACTATATGATATATCCTATTCCAACTTGGATCCTTGCATCCCAAGAAAATAATATGCCAAAGGGATCAAATTTGTTACAAAACCCTATCCATTTGATGAAAAATGATATAAAATTGTGAAACATTTCCTGCGAAATGCCGAGATGCACAAATATTTTAAAATATTACATGAACTCGGATCCTTATCCATCCTAGGGTCACATTTTTGGCATTCCACCATGCCAGCATGCATTTGCAATCATTTTTCACCTTTTTCCCTCACCATTTTTAACTCTGCAACTTTTCATTTTTACCTTTCACATGTTTTTCACGGGCTGAGAAAAATATCTCACAAAAACACTATAGGGCACCAAATCAGCTCAAATAAATGATGCCATTGTGTTTAGAAGGCTGAAGGGATGCAGATTCATATAAAATTTCATGTGTTTTGGTGTAAAAATGATGATTCCACACTTCTTGGAGCTCCAATGGTGCCCAAAAAATGAAAATGCATAGCTACCATTGATTAAAATCAACTTTAAATGCCAGCCTTCCACATGGCAGATCCAAATCCTCTCTAAAAAGTGCCAAAATTACCTTTTTGCCTTTACACAAGGTGGGACATGTGTCCAAACATGATTGGGGTGGGCCCCCAATCCTTAAAAAGCATTTTAAACCCCTTTTGAATTTTGGAAAAATTTTGAAAATTTTCCCGCGGGCCCCTGAATGCGCCACGTGTCCTCCTGTGGACCCTGTTTGAAAATCATGGGCCAAAATGACAAATTTTCTCCCCATTTTGAGAAAAGGAAAATTTTCTCAAAATGTTTCGTGCCCCCAAACACCATTGTTTCGCCACGCTTCGATCTCCCATTGGATGCGGAGCCGAGTCATCAAGTTTTTCCGTGGGTTTATTTTTCACTTTGAAATTTTTCACTAAAATTTGAAAAAAATTCCATCTTTCCTCCACGCTCTAAATTTCCTGTTGGGAAATATAATTTATTTAGTGCTCCATTAATATTTATGATTGAATATTTACTTAGAGGTAAATATATATGGGTGATGTAAATGTTAATGTGAGTTGTTTGATAAACAACTCATATAACAATATTAGTTTGGGTGAGTTTTAATAACTCACGTATATAGGTGTTGAGAGAGAGATTTGTGGGAGTGTTGTTAAACAAACTCCTTTTTTAGGAATGCATATTCCTATATATGTGTAATCTGAATCAATTGATTAATTAGAGAATTATTATTGTGTTATTTTGCTATGATAGCCTGAATCTTGCTCTATATGTGGTATCAGAGCAGTCTTTAACCTTGCACCTGTGATGTTGTAGCAATTTTTTAAGGGGCAACCATCTCTTATACTGCCCCTTGGTTATGTGAGAAATCAAATTTGTAAAGAGTTTCTATTAGTTTTTGTAGTAACTTTCATGTTAGTTAAGATCTTATTCATTGAAAACCAGGATCTATTTTATTTTTCGTAATCCTGTGTAGAAGTGGACAGTTGTATCTTTCTCAGGCACTTCTGTATCAAGAATAAAATATTGTATGAAGATCTAGCTAAGCAAATTAAGTGTCAAACTCTTCTGCTAAATCTTGTCTAATATCTAGTGAGGAGCAGGTAGATATATACACTATTGAAACCGCCCATCACACGAGCATTATTCTGCTATGTTCGTGCCTTCTTCTGATCCGATCTGGATACTATAAATGCATCTAATCCTGGAAAGAAGTGATCTCCTTCATGCATCACCCATGACATTAATGCATTGAGGTCAAATTATAGTGCAGGGTGTATAAAATTACCATACCTATGGGCATTCATTGTTTGTTATCCACCTATACATATCGGCTATCATCTGTATCAGGTTCTCTTTGAGCAGAATCAATTTGAATGTGGATGGGGTGGACGTGTTTGGTATGAATGGTAGAAAATTCTCTTGAAATATTCAATGTGAAAGCTGCTGAAAGGAAAAGCTGCTTGCAGTCTATCTACATCCAAATGCATGCCGTCTTGATCCTCCTCATTGACAACTTACAGTTTTCCACTAATTCCTGGTACGTGGCTCAACGCATGGAAAGGGGTAGCTCAGTTCATAAAACTAGCTCATCTCCAATGAG
The DNA here is from genome assembly GCA_018340775.1 of Taxus wallichiana var. yunnanensis. NCBI lineage: Eukaryota > Viridiplantae > Streptophyta > Pinopsida > Cupressales > Taxaceae > Taxus > Taxus wallichiana. The sequence continues at coordinate 85,358,957 of CM031242.1, read as the reverse complement.
GCATCTGACGTGTTTTAAACCTGTTCAATCACCTTGATATGTGTTTCCATAGCGATCAACTTCTCCATGCATATATGTCATGCGTACTTCTATGTGTATCAAGGAGCATATTCGAGTCATAAAGTAAGTTGAGTTTACAATAGTTTTGATAGTCTAAAGTGTTTGTCTATGTTATTTTCTATTTGCGAGTTATTATCTAAAGTCTCGTGTTATATTGAGGAAGAGTCATTAGTTATTCAATACATTTGTCGTTAAAAGAATCAAAGTCATGTAAAAGATTCATTTTTAAAAAGTAATCTCATTTTATTACTTTTTAAAATTTTAGTTGTGTCCTCTTGTCGAAGTTGTAAAAGTTAAATAGGTGATTTTAGGATATTTGTTTTTTGTCTTTTTTTATTGTCATCAAAAAGTTGTGTCATTGTATTAAGTCTGAAAAATAAAATAAAAAATTCCCGCATTTCAATTTCAGACGCATTTTTGCTTGTACATGATGTCCAAATTATTGAAGGTATTTTGAGCTTCATATCCAAACCCGGCTGAGCTAGCAGCATGTTACTAGAGGATGGAGGCACAGGAGGGTGGAGGTCATTCAGTGACCTCTCGTCAGTCACCAACGATGGGGCTGCATGAAGCTGTGGTGATAGTGTGTGTGTGAGTTTTCTTTCTTTTCAGAGTTGCAGTTGATTTCATTTGTGTGTAGCATGATTCTTTTTCAGTGTTCTTGTTATATCTTGAATAAGTGAAATGTTCACATTGAGGGGGGGAACATGGTCTCAATGTTCGATTTTCCCTTTTCATATTTGTTATCAGTGAGCAGTGTTTCCTACATAATTCCCTAAAGGAAAATCATAGTGGATAGATGAAAGCACAAGGAAAAGTAGCATCATGATATTGAGGTTGTTGGTTGTCCTGTAAAACCATCCCTTTTGAGGTTTTTGGCTGTCCTGTAAAACCATCCATGTTGAGGTTGTTGGCTTTCCTAAAAACCATATAGATCATGAGCACGCACGGGCGGCACGCTACAAAAGGAAGTGCAATTGTCATTTTCCCCATGTTCGCACCAAGGGGGAATGTTGGGAAATATAATTTATTTAGTGCTGCATTAATATTTATGATTGAATATTTACTTAGAGGTAAATATATATGGGTGATGTAAATGTTAATGTGATTTTTTTGATAAACAACTCATATAACAATATTAGTTTGGGTGAGTTTTAATAACTCACGTATATAGGTGTTAAGAGAGAGATTTGTGGGAGTGTTGTTAAACAACCTCCTTGTTTTTAGGAATGCATATTCCTATATATGTGTAATCCAAATCAATTGATTAATTAGAGAATTATTATTGTGTTATTTTGTTGTGATAGCCTGAATCTTGCTCTATATTTCCATCAAAATTCAGACACGTGTCCACTGTTCATTGGTGGCAGGACCTTGAACCGAAATTTTCCTTCTTACCTTTTGAAGTTAAAAAACTTCAACTGCCTCCAAGCCTCCACCTCTCCATTTCATCCCTGTGCATACGTGTCACACTATGATTCGCGTGGAGATCTGGCTCAAAATGTTACTTTAAAATTTTGCCTCCAAAGGCAAAAATCCAAAAAAATGCATCACCCCACTTTTCCCTTACTCCCATGGACATGTGTCGCCCCTCCATTGGGTGGGCCCTTGGTTCCAAATTTTCCATGACATTTTGAGCCCAAAAAATTGAAATTTTTTTGAATCCACCATCGCCCATTTGATCCTCCCATGCCACGTGTCACCCTTCCATTGGGCGTGGGTCTTCGGGCCAAATTGTAACTTTAACACTTTGAAGTTAAAAGACTTCGAATTTTTCACAAATTCCACCCATCCATGCTAACTTTCTTGGACACATGTCCTCTTTGTATTGGGTTCGGACCCCCAGGTAAATATTTTCCTTTTGCATTTTGAAACCAAAAACTTTTAAATTATTCTAAGTTCGCACTATTCCGGTCGACCTCCCTAGACACATGTCACCTTTCCAATGGTTGTGGGCTCACGGACCAAATTTTTCCCCTGATACCCGAGCCAAAAACACCAAAATTTTCCAAGTCCTTGACCATCCACCTGGCCCTCCTAGACACATGTCATCATGCCATTCGCTGCGGGCCTTCGAGGAAAAAATTTAATTTTGAGAAATTTTTCCAAAATGGAAGAAAAATTTCCTAAGTTACTTCCGCCACCCACCAATCCTTGACCAATCACATCAGGCCATGTAAGCACATCCCTGTAGCACTGTGGGGCCATGGGGAAAAATTTTCTTCCGACATCTTTGAGTCTAAAACAATAAAATTTTCCCAACTCCCACACTGTCTGTTTGATCTCCCTGTGCCACGTGTCACCCTCCCATTGGGCGCGGGCCTTCGGGAAAAAACTTGATTTTGAGAAATTTGCAAAAATGAAGGCAAAATTTTTAAGTGACCTCGCCACTCGATGCTCCATCTGTTTAATCGAATCATGCCACATAGGCACACTAGGCAAATGTGCGGCCATAGAGCAAATTATCCCTTCGCCAAAAATTGAAAATTTGACAAGTTATAACATTTTTTCCGACCGCACCCGGCCAATGAGAGCTTGCCATGTCAGCATAGAATTTACAATGATAAATTTGACGGCCCGAGAGCACGTCAAAAATGTGAAAAATTCAGGGAATACCCTAGAAACTGATTTTTTTGACACGGAAGGCAAAATTCTTCATTTTAAACCAACTGAATCATCTCTTGACATCATTTTGCAACCTTGGGATTGGGGAAACACTTGTACAAATTCGAAATTTGATCAATTTCGAGCTCTTTCATGATTTGGCAAAGAAAAAAATGGTACAACCCATGAAAATGAATAAATCAGGGCATAAATGGGGGAACTTGGATTTTACTTCAATTTAGGGTAGAATAACAACAATGAGGGCATTTTCGAAGGTATTCAGTTGGAAAATGTGAACTGCAGACCATGAAATCAAAAAATGAAATGTTTGTGAGCATATTCATTCATGGAAAAACAAGGCACATTATGTAAACTTAATAATGGGACCAACATTGGCTCCTGCTTGGGGATGAGCACTCCCAGTGAGTACCAGAAGATCACAACATAGACCAAGTTCCAGAAATCCATTGGGCAAGGATTCAAAACATGCAGAGCAGCCCAAAACAAGAATTTCCACCAAAAATAAGCTGAGATAAACACACCAACAATGGTTTCCAAGGAAAAAAGGGAAAACCACAAGCCAACAACAAGTAAAAACAAAGAAAAGGAAAAACAAAAATAAGGGCTATACAAAATATAAAACTTGTGCATACCTCCTTTGGATATTTAATCCAAAACGTTTTTCAAATGTCCGCCATTAACGAGTAACTCCAACAAATCCCCATCCAAATCCTTCATAAAAATGTATTTTCTCCAATCCCGATATTAATGGCATAAGGGCCCATCCATAGAGCATCAAATTTGTCATGTTTTCCCTTGTCTTCATGCCTACTATCCCATAGAAAAACCAGATCTCCAACACTGAAAGCTCTAAGGGTGACATTCTTATCAAACAACTTCTTCAATTTCTCCCTAAACCTGACATGCCTTTAATGAGAAGCTCTCCTTTCTTCATCCAACTCAATGATATGATTGATTCTTGATTCATATGGGCCATGTTCTTGATCTTCCAATTGTTGGGAAAACTGAAAAGTGGATAAGCTGCAGTGTAATGGTAGCAAAGCTGACTTCCATACACTAGTTCAATTGGGCTTTTACTAGTTTCTCTTTTTGGAGTTATCCTATCATCCCAAACTACAAATTTTAACTGTTCTCCCCACTTCTTCTTGTTGATTTCAAGGTTATTCTAATGATCTTGAGCAATTTTTTGTTACTTGATTCAGCTTGCCCATTCCCTTGTGGGTTGTAGTTTGAAGAATAGGTTAGATTTATCCCATATTCATTGCACATTGTCATCAAAGGCTTGGCTCTAAAACACATAGCATTATCAGACACAATCTTAACTAGAACCCCAAATCTGCATATGATATGATTCAACAAGAAATCCATTACCACTTGGTGTGTTGCCTTTCTAGATGGAATTGCCTCAACCCATTTTGTAAAATAATCAGTTGCTACAAGGATCCATTTATAACCAGCACTGAAGGATCTGAAATCTCATCAATAAAATTTGTTCCCCATTGTTTGAAAGGAGCTTCAACTGATACAGGCTGCAAAGGAAGGGGGCTTGAAGCTCTCAATCTTCCTAAAAAATGTTGGCCACTATCACACCTTCTAACCAACTAGTTTGCATCTTTGAAAAGACTTGGCCAACAATAACCAGCTCTTAAAATCTTATGTGTCATCAATCTCCCAAAGAAAATTTCCTCCACAAACTCCCTCATGGAAATCAGAAATTAACTTGGGAGCGTCATCTTCAGTTATGCATTTCAAGAGGACACCTTCGGGGTTCTTCCAAGCCAGCCCAAGGTCTGTTATGACATATTTCGAGAAGCCATGTTAAGGGCTCTTTTCCGATTTTTATTTAAGTGACTGGGATAGCATAAGTGCTTGAGGTAATAGACCACACCCTTGTACCACTCTAAAATCATCAATTTGTCAAGGAGATATGCCCTTTCTTCCCCTAGATGATTCACTTCTACATTCTGCAAATTACTCTCAGCCATGAGTTTGACAAGACCTAAACCTCTTACCAGCTTTTTTGTTTGGATATCCATATCATACTTTTGTAATTTTTTAACCCATCTACATCTATTGCTTGATATTTCCATGTCAGATAAGATGTCTTTAACCATTGTGTGGGGAACATAAGAAACAACCTTTGAACTCAAAATGTAGGGCCTGAAAATCTTTGTTGCTTTTACTACTACAAATGCTTGTTTCTCCATAATTGTGTACCTCAATTTAGCTTCTTGTAAAGCCTTGCTAAAGAAGGAAATAGGCCTCTCAACTCCATTTTCATCCTTTTGCAGAAAAGCTGAAGCAATAGTAAATTCAGATGCAAAAGACAAGATTTGGAAAGGCATCTTATAGTTTAGAGCTGCCAAAATAGGTGCATGCTTGAGTTTATCCTTTATTCCTTCAAAATCTCAGAGGACAACCTCCTCCCACTTAATAACTTGATCCTTTCTTATCATGCTTGTGATTGGAAGAGTCAACTCAGAAAAATTGGAGACAAACCTTCTAATGAAATTGATTTGGCCAAAGAAAGATTGAATACCCTTTTTGGTTCTTGCACAGCACCTTGTTGATTGCTTACAATCTCTCGGGATCTATCATAACACCTTATTTAGACACAATATGCCCCAATAGCTTGGATTTTGGCACACAAAAATGAAACTTCTTTGGATTAATTGAAATTCCATACTCCCTACATCTGATCAAAGATCTTCTCTAGGTGTTGCAAATGGTCTCGCTCATTGTCTTGAAAAAGCTGTCACATCATCCTAGTAAACGCAATAAACTCATTCATATAACCAGCAAAGGAAACATCCATTGCCCTCTGAAAAGTAGAACCAGTATTCATCAATCCAAAATGTATCCTTACTAAAACATAAGTTCCCAAGGAGTAGTGAAGGCTGTCTTAAGTCTTTCTGATTCTTTAACAACTACTTGATTGTATCCGGAGAAACCATCCAAAGTAGAAAGCATTTTTGACCCTATCACAAGATGTAGCATATTCTCCATGTTTGGTAAAGGATAGTTGTCCTTCATGGATGCTTTGTTTAAATTCCTAAAATCCACACAAAGTCTGATATCTCTGTTCTTCTTTCTAACTGGCACAAGGTTGGCAACCCAAGAAGAGTATCTAGTAGGTTGAATGATGCCACCATCTCTCAATTTCTTCAACTCTTCTTGCATTTTCATGGAAAGTAGTGGGTTAATAGGCTTTTTTATTGTCTAAACAGATTAGTCTTGGCCTCAATGGGAATCTCATGCTAAAATAAATCTTCTCTATATGCCTTCAGCTTTGAATAAGACCAAGAAAGGTAGTTTTGATATTTCTTTAAAAGTTGGGCATAGGACTATTTTTCTTCTTTGCTGAGATGACTGCCCAACCAGAATTTCCTTGGTTTGTCTTTAGTTCCCAACTTATGCTCTTCCACATCCCTTGAAGCAGACATATTTCTATTAATGATGCAATCAACATTGCTAAAATTGGATTCAAGTGCAACAAAACCTTTGGGAATGGTATTTGTCTTCAACTGTATAATATCCTTGTCAAACAAATTTTATCTACCTTCATTTATGCACACCATTGGTTCCCAATCAATATTATGACTAGAAAACTCTTCTTGGCATTTTAAGAATCTCAACACTTGTGCATCATCATAAAAATATTCCAATGTTTCACATTATCCGGGACACATCGGCCTTATTAGAACTTCAACATCATATTCACAAAAGGGTGAAACAATGCAATTATCAAATTTAGAACCAAGGACAACCATCTTATTAGCAGCAAAATTAAGACTTCTATCATGGTAACAATGTTAAAGGAATCAAACATTTCAATCAAGTCCTAAACAACATGCTTATATTGTCTCATACAAGCATACAACTTTCTTACTTGCTTGACAACCAGCTCTAAATCTCCTTTAGCAACAATATCCTTTACTCCATACTTCCATGTAATCCTTAATCCTAATAATAATGCCTCGTACTCAGTGATGTTGTTAGTACATTCAAAATTGATCTTGAAGGAAAAAGGAAACTCTTCTAAACTAGGGGAAACCAACACTATACCAGCACCATTTCCAACTTTGGAGAAAGCTCCATCAAATAGTAATGTCCATGGAGAACCTTCCATACCAAAGCACTCTGATTTGTACATCTTATTCTCTTTTCCATCAGCAAAACCAATGAAATTTTCAACATCGCATCAGCAAACAACACTTCATAAGAAGCATTGTTGGGATCCTCAATCAAGTGTAACATCTTCTTTTCACCATAGAGTTTGACAAGGCTTCCTCAATGGGAATGGTGGTATAGAACATTTCCATTTGAACACTACCACCAACACTTGCAGCCCACTTTCTTGACAAAAGCATACCCCATTTGGTAGGGCAGTCAACAATTACAACATCAAGTTTTAAATTCTTACCTAGATAGGCTACAAGTTGCACTACTAAACCCTTCACACATCCAACAACTGGCACTTCCCTTGAATCCATGGCTATACACTTCCCATATGTTGTTGTCACCTTGATATTCAACTCATTCATAACTTCTAGAGGCATAACATTACATGATGCACTGGAATCAAACATGCAATTGTGAAGCAACCTACCTTTTATGAGAAAAGTTGTGAAGAATGGATCAACATTCAATTGGGAATCAACCAAAGATGTCCCCAAATAGAATTTAGGTGCCTCTCCAAGATATTCCATTGGTGATGGTGTTTAGGGCACAAGAATGCTTCAAGAGGATTCTCAACAACATTCACATTTCTACTTGGTATAATCTTTTCTTCTTTTAATCCCAAGTATTCAAAATCTCTATTCTTATGCTCAGGTATTCTAAGCAACTTAATGATGGGAACAATCACTTTAATTTAGCTCAATACCTGGGCTATATCATATGGAACATTCTTTGGCAAAACAACATTGGAAGGAAAACAAGAAGGTTCATCAGATGGAGAAGTATTCTTGGCAGCACTGGGCATGGAGAGGATTGATATTTTTGCATGGAACGACAGTGGTTTTTAGAAATTGTTTCTCTTCTAGGATTATCTTTGGGAATTCTTGTGAGCAAGGGTGTCTTTAGCTTGGCTTGAGGACCAGCTCCTCTAACAACTTTACTTCTATTATTTTACTCCTTTTCTTGACCAACCACAAAATTCGTTAACAATTGTCTATCTTCCTCTAAAGGAATGCCACCGTCATACTTCTTGATCATTAAAGCCCTTATATATTAAAAGTCATTATTAGGAATTTCAAAGGCCTGAACTACATCTACATCATGAGTTTGAGGAAGAGAAAGAAATGGTACCATCTTTATGCAATCCCAAAAGGTTGCAACATTCCTTGCACTTATCACATCTGTTGATGTTGCTACTTGCTATGAGCCTAAAGAGCTACCCATAATACAAATGTCATCATCCATTTCATTCTCATTATCATCATCTATATCTCGCTGGTCCATTTCACATGGAGGATGAGGAAGAAAACATCTATCACACCAATCCATATCAGCAACTTCTTGAACAGCAGCAACTCTTGCAGTCAGAGGGTCAAGCACCACTCTATTTTCACGTGCTTGGGGTTGTCTATTTGCAGATCCAATAAGCCCTTTACCTCTATCATCTTGTCTTTGATCACCCCTAGGATGATTGCCAAATCTATCATGGTTTTGAGTTCTTTGCTGTCCTTGTGAACTTTTCCCAATTCCTTTCTCTTCCGGGCTAATTTGTAGGAAATTTCTTTGACATCCCTGCCAAAGTCTTGACAACATCCTCCAAATCAGCACCCTTGCTAGTTTGAGGCTTCTCAGGGTTTATCAACTTCACACCATCCCTCTTAAGTGGTTTACCAACAACTTTAATATTATTTTCAATTTGAAGTGCCATGGTGAAAGCTTGCCTCAAGTTTGTAGGATTTTTGTCTCTCAAGTAATAGGTTGCCTTTTTATCAAATGCATTTGCATATTTGATCAAGCAAGATTCATCACAAGGCCTCAAAATTATAGGCATCCTTCTCAATGTATTATTAAACCTTGTATTGAAATCATGAACGGTCTCATTCAGGTTCTTCTTGATGTTCTCAAACTTGGATAGAAGGAACCTTTGATCTATTTTGTCTCCATATTGTAATATGAATGCATTACTCATCTTAGTCCATGAATCAATAGAGTTATCAAGCAGAGCTTTATACCAATCTCTTGCATCTTCCTCAAGTGTATGGATAAACAACTTGATATACACATCCTCAAATTCTATTTCAAAGTCTTCCATCATGTTAACAAAGAGTTTGAGATGTTGATCTCTAGTTATGGCATTGTTACCTTGGAATTTTGGTAACCTATTTCTCACATCTTGTGGGACAGCATTTGGATAACCATCCATTCCTCCAAAATTTATAGGACCAAAGGTGTTTACAACAAATGGAGGTCTAGGTTGAGCCATATTGTTTGGTGGGGGTGATCTTGGAGGTGAAACAAGCTGATGAGGAGTAGTAATGGGTCTGATTGGAATAGATGAATGATCTCTAAAATGACAACCCCCCAAAGGCTCTCTCTCTTGATAAACTTTAGCAAACTTAGAAACCACAGGAGAAAATTTAGGAGAAAGTTTTTTAAATACACAAGAAGGTCCCTCACCTGATGGAGAATGAAAATCAGCAAGAAGATTGCCTAAATCAGATCTACTTGAAGAGGAATTATAATCTTCAATGACAGGCTATTCTCCTTCAAATTCAACTATGGGGATTCCTTTCCTTGCAACCAAATCACCAACCACTTTCCACACTCTTCTTCCTTCTAGTTCTGAGCTTCTTGATTTGGTGAGCAACTTCTTAGAAGATTCCTTGATGAAGAGGAATCTCCTTCCCTCTAGTTTGACAGATTTAAACAACAAGTTTCAAATGATAAAAATGTGTTAGACAACTGGTATTTTCAAGATCGCAACAACATGGAGTCACCACCAAGGATTTTCACCTTAGTTGTGCAAGAAAGCACTAAAAATATTCTGTCAAATGCATGCTATACTGAAAACTTGCATGGATTTACAAATCAGATTTTCTTCTTCTTAATTAAACCAAAAAAGTGAATCCAAATCACATAAACTGCTGGTAGATGAGGAGAGCAGCTAAGTTTGAAGTCTTTCTTACCCAAAACATCCAAATCTGAAGTATGAAATGATATCTCAAGAACATAACAACTCAAGTACTTGATCACACAAATTCTCAAACCTTTCAAGTACTTCAAAACCACCAAGAAATTGCAAGAAGTCCCCGAAAACGGTGCCACTCGGGTGTTGGTATCTAGATTTAATCTCCTTCATAACTTGAACAAAATCATGAATTTTCACAAGACACTAAGGATAGATAGATGTTTTCTATGTCATTTGTAATCGGGATCACACCTATCTTCTTGTTTACATTCAATAATTGAGGGAGTGGATAGCACCTTCATAAGGGTTTTGATCTAACCCTCACTATTTGAGGTTGTGCCTATCAACCAAGGTAAGAGAACCTATATTACAACCCTTGTATGGTAAAGGAGATGAAGATATCCTTATATTTTGCATATGACATGGAAAAGGCCTTGTGAAAACATGATCAAGTATCCATTATCCAAACTCAAAGGAGTTGTCACTACTAAATGATGGAAATGTTCTCAAAACAAAGCTAGAGCTACTAAAGATATGATAAAACCCTGATCAACTTTGTGCATTTTTGTGAAAGGATTGAATTCTTTTGTGGACACACAATGTAGATGTAGGGGTATTGTAGGTAGGATGAGTTAGTTTAAAGTAAAATTATGATGAGAGATGTTAGGACAAGAGTAGTTAGGATTCATCACCTTCTTTGGGAAACCTTGCAAAAGAATTACAACACCCGAATAATGAGAGATATTTCAATGAATTTGAAGTGCTCTTTCAACCACTATGTGTGCACACATGGATGCCCAAATCTGCACTATTCCATACAAAATTTGATAGCTGCCTCAAAGGCTTGAAGAAAAATATCAATAAAGAATTCAAGACTCCTTGTTAGATCATGTCCTAAGGTACACCCAAAGTTTTATAAACACCCTCAATTTACAAGGAAGGAAGATGAATTTAAATCTGTTTATCTCCACTTAAATGAATGCTCTTCTAAATGGAAGATTGTAGATGCCTTCAAACCCTCTACAAGAAATGAGACCATGTATGACAAATAAAGATCCAAAACACAAGATTGCAACATGAGCATGAAACACAAATTGAAAACATAATTAAATAGAAGTGAATGCAAGCCTTGCCAAGAGATAAAACCAGATTAATCCAAGAATTTGATCAAATATATCAGCAAGAGAATGTTATTTAGAAAATCTCAAAGCTTGTTGATGGCTTTACAGCTGAAACCAACTCAACATGTGAACATTTGATGCAAACTGGAATCAAAATGGCTCTCGTGTAGTTTCTCAAAATGGAAATGGACTTCTTCCAGTTTTTTCCTGTGAAATTTGTTCTCTCTTTCTCCAAAATTCTCAACAAACCCTCAAAAATGTTTCCAAACTATATGATATATCCTATGCCAACTTGGATCCTTGCATCCGGGAAAAGAATATGCCAAAGGGATCAAATTCATTACAAAACCCTATCCATTTGATGAAAATGATAGAAAATTGTGAAACAGCTCGACAAATACAAGAGATGCACATATATTTTAAAATATTGCATGAACTCAGATCCTTATCCATCCCAGTGGTCACGTTTTGGCATTCCACCTTGCTAGCATGCATTTTCAATCATTTTTCACCTTTTTCCCTCAGCATTTTTAACTCTACAACTTTTCATTTTTACCTTTCACATGTTTTTCACGGGCTGAGAAAAATATCTCACGAAAAAAACTATAGGGCACCGAATCAGCTCAAATAAATGATGCCATTATGTTCAAAAGGATGAAGGGATGTAGATTCATATAAAATTTCATGTTTTTTGGTGCAAAAATGATGATTCCACACTTCTTAGAACTCCAATGGTGCCTAAAATTTGAAAATGCACAACTATCATTGATTAAAATCAACTTTAAATGCCAGCCTTCCATGTGACAGATCCAAATCCTCTCTAAAAAGTGCCAAAATTACCTTTTTTCCTTTACACAAGGTGGGACATGTGTCCAAACATGATTGGGACAGGCCCCCAATCCTTAAAAAGAATTTTAAACCCCTTTTGAATTTTGGAAATTTTTTGAAAATATTCTCGTGGGCCCCTGAATGCACCACGTGTCCTCCTATGGACCCTGTTTGAAAATCACGGGCCAAAATGAAAAATTTTCTCCCATTTTGAGAAAAGGAAAATTTTCTCAAAATGTTCCGCGCCCCCAAACACCCGTTGTTTCTCTGCCACGTGTCGATCTCCCATTGGATGTGGAGCCGACTCATCAAGTTTTTCAGGGGTTTATTTTTCACTTTGAGATTTTTCGCTAAAATTTGGAAAATTTTCCATCTTTCCTCTACGCTCGAATTTCCATCGAAAGTCGACACATGTCCACTGTTCATTGGTGGCGGGACCTTGAACCAAAATTTTCCTTCTTACCTTTTGAAGTTAAAATTCTTCAACCGCCTCCAAGCCACCGCTCTCCATTTCATCCTCTCGCATACATGTGACACTATCATTCACACGGAGATCTCGCTCAAAATGTTACTTTAAAATTTTTCCTCCAAAGGTAAATAAAAATAAAAATGCATCATCCCACTTTTCCCTTACTCCCATGGACACGTGTTGCCCCTCCATTAGGTGCGGGCCCTTGGTTCCAAATTTTCCATGACGTTTTGAGCCCAAAAAATTGAAAAAAAATTCAATCCACCATCGCCCATTTGATCTTCTCATGCCACGTGTTGCCCTTCCATTGGGCGCGGGTCTTCAAGCTGAATTGTAACTTTAACACTTTGAAGTTAAAAGACTTCGAAATTTTCACAAATTCCACTCATCCATGCTAAATTTCTTAGACACGTGTCATCTTCATATTGGGTGCGGACCCCTGGGAAAATATTTTCCTTTTGCATTTTGAAACCAAAAATTTCAAATTCTTCTAAGTTCCCACTATTCCGGTTGATCTCCCTGGACACGTGTCACCTTTCCAATGGTTACGGGCTCGCGGGCCAAATTTTTCCCCTGACACCCCGAGCCAAAAAACACCAAAATTTTCCAAGTCCTTGACCATCCACCTGGCCCTCCTAGACACGTGTCATCATGCCATTTATCTTGTAAGCCTTTGGGAAAAAAATTTAATTTTGAGAAATTTTTCCAAAATGGAAAATAAAATCTTAAGTTACTTCCACCACCCACCAATCCTCGACCAATCACATCGTGCCACGTAGGCACACTAGGAAAATGTGGGGTCATGGAGAAAATTCTCCCTTCGCCAAAAATGGAAAATTTGACAAGTTATAACATTATTTCCAACCACACCCGGCCAATGAGAGCCTGCCATGTCAGCATAGAATTTACAATGATAAATTTGACGGCCCAAGAGCACGTCAAAAACGTGAAAAATTCAGGGAATGCCCTAGAAACTAAATTTTTGATAGGGAAGGCAGAATTCTTCATTTTAAACCAATTGAATCATCTCTTGACATCATTTGCGACCTTGGGATTGGGGAAACACTTGCACAAATTCAGGATTTGATCAATTTTGAGCTCTTTCATGATTTGGCAAAGGAGAAAATGGTACAGCCCGTGAAAATGAATAAATCAGGGCACAAATGGGGGAGAAACTTGGATTTTACTTCAATTTAGGGTAGAATAACAATAATGAGGGCATTTTCGAAGGTATTCAGTTGGAAAATGTGAACTGTAGACCATGAAATCAAAAAATGAAACGTTTGTGAGCATATTCGGTCATGGAAAAACAAGGCACATTATGCAAACTCAATAATGGGACCAACACTAAGTAGGCATGCTTTATCAAAGATATATTGATATCATGTTACTTATTTTAAGTGTTCCATTACGCTTTAGTCATTGATGTTACTATTGTTAATTCCTATCTTTATTAATAGACTATGTGATGTTAGTCTAGCTATTTGGCTTTACAATAGTTTATAGTATTTTTTATTTTGTTCTTTGTGACGAATTGATGTTGTTAAGATGCGAAAATTTACCTAAGGTCTATTTTAGTCAACATTAGTAAAAAAATTCATGTTATTCCTCCTACCACAAGAATAGGGCATCAAAAACTAGGGACATGTCCCTTTGGAGATGAAATCTTAAACCTAATTTTGGACGACAATGTGTTGGCTAGATTTTATGCTCGGCTAAGACACACAACCTAGGCAAGCATGGGATATATCCCCTTCATGTAACGGTGAAGATATTGTATTTTTGTTTATTATATCACCTATTTAACTTTTCTTAGGTATTACTTTACCTCGAATAGATAGTGAACCACATCTAGATAATTTGAGAACAAGTAATCAACTATTTTGTAAATGAAAACATAAATATGGAATAGAAACTAGATAGGATGTATGGAGTGTACGAAAATGTGCTTGCAGACAGGTAGATTTCACAACAATTTACTCACACATTAAATAAAAACATTTTTTGATCCTCACAAATTTTAATAAAATTAAAAAGAAGCACACACTTATGAAAGTTAAGATAACTCAAAGTCTATCCTTAACATCCACAAATGTTATAGTTAGACTTAAGTAGACACAAAGTTCAAAAAAAGTCTTTCTTCCTTCTTATTAAATTTTCAATTGCTTATAATGAGTACATTTAGTTATTTCAACACAAATTCTAAAATAACCATGCACGAGTTATAACAGTTGATTTCTCAAAGCTTTTTCAGATTAGATTCCTTTACATGTAGGCCTTTTCTTCTATTTATAGTTTTCATGAGTAAAGCATATGGAAGAGATATCTGTTATACTTTAATAAATGAACAACTAAAAAATAGTTAGGAGTTGAGAAATTTACTCCTCAAAATATTCATTTAATGCCACCTAGCTATTTTCAGAAAGTTTGAACATTAAAACCATAAAAATTGCTTCATAACTACTTTTTGAGCATTTGAATTTATCAAATAAATTAAAGTAATGGTGATTATACACCACATTACTTAAGTCTTACAATGAATGTAATCAAAAAGTAAATAAGAAAGGTAGAAAAGAAAGTAGAAGAATCATTCGAATTAGCAAATATTGTCTCCAGTTTATCTTTCCCTTTATTCTTATCCTTGGATTTTCTTTTATTTGATTCATCTTCATCCACTTCATCTTTTTCATCCTTATGCTTCTCTTTATAGATAGAAAATTGATCCCTCATGTACTTGATGGCATTATTATCTGCATCATGTGTAGCCTCAATTTCTATTTCAAACATGATCCATTCCTCTCGAGAAACCTTACACAGCCCCCTTTACCTTCCCAAGACAAGATCCCAACTGATTGACAATATCTTGAATATTTGATAATTTTTCTAGGGACTTTTGGTTGAAAGGAATAATAGCCTTGTCCATTAATTTCTAAAATAATGGAAGAAACTCATCAATACTCTATGGATACTTGGAAGTATCATACTTTGTCATACCATAAATTACATCATCAAGTTCTTCCAGAATTTTCTCAGCTCGTTCTTCCATCATTTCCATCTTGGTCATAATGTGCTTTATAATATTTCACCTAACCGATAAAATATTTTTATGTAGTTTCCCCTTTCTAATTGACCCTTCAGTGTAAAATATTTTCTCTAATTAAAACATCATCTGATAATTCATTAATTTCTTCTAGACTCTGTAGTTGTAATTCAGCAATACCACCTTCATTATTTGCTTCTTTCTTGAGATCCTTCAATTTATCCAGCTTCTCTTTATACTCAACAAATTTTACCAAAATTTCTTTGTAAAAGTTCATAGTTGTATTAGTGATATTAGCCACCCATTCATCTATATCCTTTGATATATCACTTGTCTCTTCCACAATAGTAATTACCTATGGATTTACTTGTTCCTCCATAAGCATTGGTTGTGTGGGGTTCTTGGAAACCTTCATGATAATATTACAAAGCTTAGATGATTTCTCTTTCAGTTTAGCATTTTTCACTTTTTCTTCATCTAATTTTTGGAAAAGGATATTTATCAATGTTTGTGTGTCATGTTTTAAACATTCAATGACAACTTATTTGAGAGGCACCTTTGTAATTTCCAAAGTCTCTCTAGTCAATTCTCCTATTCTTTTCCCGGTGGTGGACTAGATACCTCAAAAAATTTCTTTCCTAAAGAATCGATGATCAATCTTGAAGTAACCTTGGCCATTTTTGGTCTTTTCCTCTTCTTTTCAATACTTCTTAACAACTAAAGATCCATTTCCTCCAAATTGATTACTTCCTTGGAAGTAGGAAAGGAATTCTTAGACAACTAATTTGAAAATTCCTAACTAGAAAGAGTTTGAGATTCGGGATGCAAAATTATTTTGTTATCACTTACGGAAAGGGAAGTGCCACTATTTCTAGCTATTTTTTAGGTTCTTCAGTCATAGAATCTTACTACAAACCACCTCCTACAACAAACATATTTTCCTAGTCAATTCCTATTTTATCTCTTCTTCATTCACCATATTAATATTTTCAATGTTCTTACATTCATGCGGTATATGGTACTAAAAAGAATTCAACTATTTGATCAAGAAGCTCATCAAAACTTCCTTTATAATTTCTCTTTCTTCCACTCTACATATTTCATCTTAGCTTCACTTTTTCCTGATTTTTCAAATTCTCCTTGAAGCCAAGAAACATCTTGTATCTTCTATTGTGGTGTAGTTAATAATTCCTCTAGATGCACAAGAGGGGGAGAGTAATCTGGTGGAAATATGAAAGAGGCTAGCATAAGCATTGGAATCACAATGTCTTCTTTAGAAGGAGGTTCTTGAATGGTAGGAGTAATAACTGATGATGTTAATACACTAGAATTATTTTCTAGGACAACTCTAGAAATAAAGTGATTCTTTGTTCTTTCTCTCTAGATTGGATTTAACTTCACAACCATGCCATTGATCTCCCCTTGAGGTTACTTTCTATTCCTACTTTTACTAAAATATTCTTTCTTTCCAGTGCTTATTCGAGTAATCTATTTCATTACTGATTCCTCAAGGAAATAACCTCAACTAGTCAACCATTCAACAATGTATAATAATAATTTTGATGTTCTCTCCATAATTTAATTTAAAATATAAATAATTAAAATAAAAGGAGCATTATCACCTCCTTTATCATAATATGCACTAGAAATAACTTGCCCATCATCTGCAAGTCCTTCTGGAATCTTGGCCAAACCAAACTTTGAAATCTATTATACAGTAAATTGACTATAATCTCTTCTCTTGACTTCAAATTCATCTCTACAATCAGCCCAAAAATATTCCAATGTTGGAAAGTGTGCATAATTTAGTGAAACTGACTTCTTGGCTATATTTCTATAATCAAAATTCCCCCTTTCATTGAAGGAAATATGATTATAATGGAGATACATCTCTCTCTGAACATCTCTTGCCTTATGAATATTTATACAATGATATTGTCCAATCACAATAGGAAAATTCACAACTAACCTATGGAGACCTTATTGCTAATCGTGAAATATTGATAACTATTTACACAACCCAGAAAAATCCATCTATAGCTTGTATATCTTGGAAACATTAATGGGGCATTTGAGAAACCAAGGACTCTTAAATATGCAAAGTGAAAAAGTTGAATAAAAAAGCATCCATACGGTTGGACTACATTCCATGCTTCATAAGTCACCCTTCCATCTCTTGAATCAGGATCAAGCCTACAAATGACCTCATACAAGAAGAAGTCTTTACCCTGTTTATATTCATTGAATTATCCTGGTAAGGATAACTACGAGATAATATTCATAGATGGGTTTCATGGCCTTTTTCTAAAGTTTCCTAAATTGGGAAAATTTACCTATGTTGCTATAACATAGACAAGATAAGAATTCATTTTAAAATACAGAGTTTGAATAACATTTCTCAACTAAAATTAACAAAAGATTCATTGATTATTTTAGCCAAATTAATCAAAGTATCAGGCTTAGCATTCTCTATCATTCTCATAAAATAATACATCCATTTATAAAAAAGCACTCTTCTCACCATTAATCTTGCAAAGTAGTTGAGTAATATCATCAGCTTCCTGAATCAAATCAGATCTCACAACTGATTTGGGGAATCTAGAAGCCTATTTTGATTCCTTTAAATAATGTAAATTCGTGATCTTTATGGAATCTTTCCTCTTTTTTCCCAATACTCATTGGATTTTTCCATACTAATACTCAAGGAATTTGGTGTAGTTGGAATATTCAAGAAAAATTTGAAGAAATGAGTATCTAGTCTTCTCAAAAGGTCACCGACATCATTCTTGATTATTCTGGTCTAGGAATCATAATGTTTGGTACACTCTAACACAAATTCTAGCAATTGCCAAGTGTTTGGAAAGGTAGTTTCTTCAATCAATCCACTCCTAGTTAATTCCCTCATCAAAGGTGTTTTGTTTTTTTAGCTTTAGAAATCTCTACTAACTCAAACAATGTGATGTGACCCATATTTGTATCACCTATTCCAGCCATCTTTGATGTAATACAGTCTCCTTAGGTTATCCCTTATAATCATACTTCATTTTATCTTTCTTAGCTCTAGTTTTTCTTTTTCCTTTTTTTTTTGCACTTATAGAATATTCAATATCAAAATTTAAATTCTCTCTTATAACAATTTTATCTTCTCCTCTTGCAGTTCCTCCTTTTTCTCTATCTTGTTACTTATTTCAATTGGATCCTCTCTATTTTTAGACATTTTATCTTTCTTTTTGTTTCCACCACTGAGAACTAGCAACTGTTTCTGCTCTTTAAATAATGATCATCAAATTAATGCACATGTTCCTCAATTGTATGCATGCATTCAAGACTTAATTTACTCATGCAATCATGTTAAAAACATCCTAAAAGTCAAGTTCTAAGTGATAGATAGAAATTTCTCAATCAGTAGTTCATTGTGGGTTTCCAAGGTATAACTACATAATACAAGCCATTAATAAGCATAAGAAACTCAAATCAGCATAATGAAAAGAAAGCAACAACAACACAACTCAACGTAGAACTAAGAAAGCAATAGGTACTTGATTTAACAAAAATCACATGTGGGAAGCAATAGTAATCTCTTTTTGCAAAAAGAAGAAGTAACGGGTGGTCATTTTAGCACAATGAGTAGAAGAAGTAACGACCATGTAAATTGATGCAATGAACATAATTGGCGGTGAACTCACATTACTTTACTTATTTTATAAAGAAAATGAGTAAAGTAAATAAAAATTACGCAATGAATAGGAAGTATGTTTTGTATATTTTATACATTACTTTACTTCTTTTATACCAAGGCTAGTAATAAGCCATTAGATTGATGAAATGAATTAGGATATATGTCGTAGTTAAATCTTATTACTTTACTTCTTTTAACAAAAAAGTAAAGTACATTTAGATCGACACAATAGGTAAGATAGACAAATCGTATGAATCAACACGAAATAAGAATGTGGCTAGTGATATTTTTGTAATACTTTACTATTGTTTTCAAAAGAAGTAAAAGACAATTGATTTGATGCAACGAACTAAATGGGGAACATGTTTTACGAGTTGATTTAAAAATATTCTCGCTATTATTACAAAAGAAAGTAAAGCATATATGAATCCGTATAAAATAAAGGTTTAATATTAGTACAAGAAGAAGGAAGAAAAAAAGATGCAAAACTTAGAGAAAATCATTTTTGTTTATCCAATTGACACTAATTTTTTGAATACAAAGGCAAGGAAAAGACAACCAGATCACCGCATTAAATGGGGTCACCTTTTTAGTTGATTTCACCCTACTCAAATCTTGTTACAAATGTAATTAAATTATGCTTAAATCAATTCAAAAACATGAGGAATAATAAAATTCCACGAAAAACGGAGAAAAAGACAAACAGACACAAACCTAGGGAAAAGCTAGGGCTAAATATTTAATAAATCACCTTCATAGGTAACAATGGATTCAATTATTGAAAACAAATCCCAATCCCAATGAAGTAGCATACATGAATCTTTAATTATTTACCTGAAAGATAGACACTAAAATAAAATAGATAAGCTCAAGCCTAAAATGACACACATAAGAAAAGGAAACCAGAAAAGAAAAAATCGAAACAATCAACTAGCCTCATCCGCAAACGGGTTGGAGTCGATTTGTGCAAATTCTTCCTCGATCGATCACTAGAGTTGTTTTGGTTTTAGAAATTCGACGCTACTTTATTCTTGATAATGTTAATGTGTGGATCCTAGGTTGATTTAATTAGGGATTTTATATTTTCCACATCATTAAATGTTGATTATGCAATTTCAGCTTAACCATCTTCTTTATGTATTTTTGAAATGTCTTTCCTTTAACAAAATTTTAAAAATAAGTAAGCAAGTTAGATTCGTAACAATGAATGGATAAGCGGTGGAGTTAGAATTTGACGTAATAAACTAACAAGAAATGAGTTTGGTATTTAATCAATGCTTTACTTGTTTTAAAATAAGATAAGTAAAGTAACATGAATTCAACGCAATGAAAGGAAAAAGTAAAGCACTTTGAGTTTAGTGCATTGAATAGATAGTAAACCACTTTGAGTTTAGCACATTACTGATAAAACCTAAGACATTTCTATGACTTTATTTAACCCCTTTACTTAATAAGAAAAATTACTTCAAAATAGCGCAAAGAAGCAAGTTTTTGATCTTTTGAGGATTTACAGAGAATCTAACACATGATTACTTAATGAACCACCCCTAAGAAACCTCCTGCAACCTCTTAAAGAATAATCATGCACCCCTTCAACCCAAATGAGTTAAAGGCACAAGCTATACACACACTAAACAACAATCTATAACTACAAACAAACATGAACAAAACTAATCAAAAACATGAAAAACATAAATTTCAAAGGGGTACCCCAATATTTCTTAAATAAATCTTGGGGACACTAGATGGATCCATCAGTGGACATGTTTATTTCATTCCAAAGGGAAATAAAATAAGATGAGATCCCATCATCTCTAGTTTCAAGCATTGTTCATTGGCTCAGAGTCACATACAAAAACAAAACAAAAACTAACTTAGGGATTTATTTATATACATACAGGTTTTATCTTGAATCATCAATTCTTATATAGCTTCAGATGTTACCCATTGTATAATAGTGACAATTCAACTCCATCCATATAAGTAAGGATGAAACTATCAAATCCAATAACCCTCACAATTGTGAATGGCCCTTTGCATAATGAATTGAAATTTACATGCATTCCTTAAGGCTATTTTTTTAATCCTACAAGAGTACCCAATGTCCAACCTAAAATTTCCTTTCTTGATATTTTTTTCAAATATTATATTAACTTTCTTCTAGTGATCAACTAACTGTCTCTGCTACTTTAAACTTGTAGTTCTCATAGTTCATCAAAATATAATTTTCTCTTATCAATGGAATTTTCATGAGTAGTATGCTCGAAGCTTTGCTTTGTTGCAATGCAAGAAATTCTAGAGTAATAGGAAATTCCACATCTCTCCCATCTAACAACTACAAATTATACATACCTATAGATTTCTTTGGAGTAATCATATCTATCCACAATGCATAAAAAAATTTCTTGTGCAAGTCCTCTCGATTTTGGTTATCAACTTTTAAATGATTGCTACCAAATTCTTATTAGTCAATTCTACCTAACCATTTCCTTAAGTATAGTAATTGGAAGAATGTACCAACTAAATCCCATGTGTATTAAAAATTATATCAACTCCTCAAAGGATAGATTAGGATCATTATCTATCACTATCTTACTAGGTACACCGAATCTTATGACAATATTTTCCTTAACAAAATTACACACATGTTAAGAAGTGGCATTCTCTATAGGTATAGCTTCCATCCACTTACTAAAATAATCAGTAGTGGTGATAATGTAATGGTGACTAGTATTAGAAGGATTCAATGTTATAATGAAATCAACACCCCATTGTTAGAATGGTTCTTATTAGTGCAAAATCATAGCACCCTTAGATGACCTCTCATATTTGGTGTTTCAAACTTGTCATTTGGTTTGATCCGCATAACATTGAGTCTTCCCCAAAAGTGTGGGACTTTGAAAATGGGAAAAATCTCCAGATTAAGGATGGTTCCTATTCCTTTGTCTAGGTGCATACGTGAAATTTGCAAAGGATTGATTCTTAAACCTAATCTAATATTGCCAAGGATACAAGGATGAAAGAAATGCAAGAAATTAAAACTAAGATAACCAGGTGATACATGAAGGAATGATGAACATTTGTTTTTCCGATAGGGACAAACCAAAAAAAGTGACAATAATCAAGCATAGGTAACCTGTTTTGAAATGGAAGACCAAATGAGAGCAATGAAGACAAGAAAAGGTCCAAAATCAGCCACAAACATGTATTATTACTATGTAGATTTGATACAATGCATTTAAAAAATGTCCAAAAGGTAAAAAATGTGTTGAAATCTAATGGAGGGTCTAAAACTCCATGAATTTGTTTGCAGAGAAAAAGGGGAGTCTCAGTAAAATAGAATAATGTCCAACACATTACAATGAGTCTTGACCATGCTTTTATAGATTCAACACAGAGGGAAGAAAGAGAGAGAGGTAGGAAAACATGGTTCGAAGTTCAACCACTATCATCAATGCCTCCTGTAAAATAAACCCCAAATCTTTCTTGACTGCGTCAATTTCTTGTTTGGCACCTCGAAGGAGGAGGAAATGGATGATCAAATTAAATCTTATCTAGTTGTTGAGGCAAAAATAGATCCTGTATTAATGGCCCAAAGATTGTTTTCTCCAGTTTTCTCCCACCTAACCTCTCCAAACATAAATTTTTAGATCTCCATAGCATAAATGAGTCTAATATCTTTGCAACGGTGTTAGATTTGTTAGATTTTGAGCTATGAATCAAAATATATGCCCATTTGAAATTTGGATCGGGTCCATACAAAATAGTGGGAAAACTAGTTCGAAAATGGGCCCCTTTTGAAACTGGACACATGGAGGGCTGGTGCATGTCTAAGGGTATCCTCTGTATTTTTTTTTTGAAGGAGCGTCAGGTCAACACGTGGCTTCTTCTATGACCTTCTTGATTTCCTTATGTTTTTGGCTAAGTCCTTTACTCGATGGGGTCATATATTTGACTAGGGACACACGGTGGCTTGGTGTTTCCTTGAAAACCCTCCCTTAACTCTTCCCTTGAATTAACATCGTGCGACACTTGGAACCCTCTTGGTCTTTCTCAATGCATTGACTATTCAACTTGACCCTGTCCCTTTTTGAAATGGGACATGTGGAGGCTTCACACTTACTTAGAAAATTGCTTAGGATTTTGCCTCTAAAGGAGCATGGGATTGACACATGGAAACCTCCGCAGGATCTTAGAATTTTTAATGGTCCCTCTTACCTTTTACAACCTTAGAATATGTGGATCCAACACTCATTTGGGTCTCAACTTGTGGACTAATGTTTAGAGATGTGCCAAGTCGATGCATGGCGTTTCACTAGAACTTCCATACTTAGCCTTTTTAAGTCTTGCCTTGTCTACCTTTTAACTTTTAGTTTTGACTCCACCTCCATTTTGGGTCCTGGGACACATGGAGGCATGGCCCTTGTTTGAGCCTCTCTTTTTGGACTCAACTTTGAAGATGTTTCGTTTGGACACTTGGCAGCATCTGCTAAGTCGAAGACTTTTCAATGGCCGGTGAAAATTTCTAGGGCTCTAAACGCATGGAAGCTTGGCACTCGTTTGGGTCTTCCCCTTTGGATTTAATCTTTAGAGGTGTGTTATTAAGATACTTGGCTCCCTCCACTGTCTCCTCCATACTTATTTGATTTTGAGCTCGTTCAACTATTTCTGAGCCCGAAGGCTTCGAGATAAATTTGTTTCTTCTCTTTCTTCTTCGGGATTCTTTTACACTAATTTCTTCTTCCCCTGACCCTACTATTCCATTTCCTAGCTCACCTATAATTTGTTTAATGGATTTAATTCACGAATTTTCTCATTAGAGTCATTTCTTGAATTTCTTTGTGTACATGGTCGTTTGATCTTTGGTAGGCCTAACCACTCCATTCTAAAGTCCCTCTCGCAACATGTTTTCAAGGTTTGAATGTTATTTCTTTGGTTCTTTCTATGCGGGGTCGTGGCTGATCCAATATTTTTCTGGGGGGTGAAATATATATAACAATTTGGCAACTCACAGGGGTATCTTCCTACTAGATGAAAAGACTAGTTTCCTTATCGTATCCATTGGGCATGGAGTTGAGAATGATGGTCTGATATTGATCCTACCTCTAATCCATGAGCCCGACCATTTACACTCTCAATTTTCATAAGAAATCTTGAAATGATGGTTTCTGAGAGTAGAAAATTGCTTTGACCTAGGGCTTTCATCTTTCCCTAAATGGACTGTGCAAGAGAAACAAAACAACACCACACAACTATGTATAAAATTTTAAATCATACATGCTCCAAGTAGAACATGCAGAGTATGCCAAGCACTTAGGAAAAAATCAACCTAAAATACAACAGGGAAATGTACACAAGCACTTAGAGGAATGAGAAATTAAACTAGTTTGTAAAAGATGAAAAAATTTCCTTCTAGTAGCAATGTTTAAGATAAATTCCATTCACTGGAATCTACAGATCTTCACCATCTAACGCAGATAATTGGAAAGCATTTCTACTTTTAAATCTTATGACCATGTAGGAGCACTCAAATGGCATCAAACTTGGAATGCCTTCCTAGTTTCTCCCAATCTACATCCCATTTCAAAACTAGGTCTTCTTCTTGAAACGTCCTTGTTTTTGCTTTCTTATCAAAGTATTTCTTGATTGAGACCTGATCCTTCTCTATTATTTGAAGTTCATGCTCTTTGGTTTCTTCCAATTCCATCAATTCTACATACCTATCCTCTACTGAGTCAAACTCAAACATCTCCAATTGCTTCATGAGTTCCAATGTTGGCAACTCAAGAGATATAGGAAACACTACCTCTTTCCCATAGACAAGTTTGAATGGAGAGCTGTATATAGACCTCTTGGGTGTTGTCCTATCAGCCCATAAGGCTGATTTGAGTTTTGTGTGCCAAGTTCTCTTATTTTCATGAAGAGTTATTTTGACAATCCTTAATAGGTTCTTGTTTGTGGATTCAACTTAGTCATTACCTTAAGGATTATAGTTTGATGAAGTGCTCAAGTAAATCCCATTCCTAACAGCCCATTTTGTGATTTTTGAACCTATGAATTCCAATGCATTGTTTGATATAATGGTAGTTGGCACTCCAAATCTGGTCATTATCCCTTCATAAAAATCTAGTATGCTAGACTCATTAACTTCTTTGAGTGCCACTGCCTCGATCCACTTAGTGAAATAGTCTGTTGCTGTCAGAATCCATTTGTGGCCTTGGCTCAAATTTGGATTGATGACTCCAATAAAGTCCAATACCCATTGTATGAAATGTTGGTTAACTGAAATTAGGTGCAATGGAAGAGTTGCTAACCTTTCTTTGCCTTTGAAGAATGCATAGTTCTTACACTTTTTGATCCATGCATAACAATCACTAAACACCATGGGCCAATAATAACCCACCTTCATGATCTTGAGTGCTATCACTTGTGGAGCAAAATGGCCTCCAGATGCTCCAACATGGAACTCTTGTAACATTCTCTCAATCTGATCTATCCTAATGCATCTTAACAAAATGCCATTAATGTCCCTTTTGAACAAGATGCCATCAATAAGCATGTATGGGATGGCCTATAGTTTAAAGTGTATCCTTTTGTTTTACTCATTTCTAGAGGGC
This sequence comes from Taxus wallichiana var. yunnanensis, assembly GCA_018340775.1. Classification (NCBI taxonomy): domain Eukaryota; kingdom Viridiplantae; phylum Streptophyta; class Pinopsida; order Cupressales; family Taxaceae; genus Taxus; species Taxus wallichiana. The sequence goes on along the minus strand of CM031242.1, from coordinate 85,333,371 downwards.
ATAGGATTTTTGTTGGAAGTGCATAATGTTATGAGTCCAACAAGGAGTGGGCACATCATCATTTTCTCCTCTTGACTATTCTACAGGAGAAAAATAGCTTCCTTTTCACCGCTTCCTTCACTTTGTTGACTCGAGGCCAATTTTTCACACAATCCTTTCCCATGGACCAACTTAGTAACCTTGAACTCAATGTCATACTCCATGACACAAGTGATCCATCTTGCACATTTTTCATTCAAATCTTTTCTAAGAAGGAAGTCTTTAACTCCTGCATGGGAGACTAATAGTTGGATCTTATTATTTGAAACCAGATGTCTAAAATTCTTTAACCCTCTTATCATTGCAAGGAAATTCTTTTTAATGAAGGAGTATATAACTTCATAATCTTCCAGACTTTGGCTGAAGAAGGAAATTGGATTCTCTATACCCTCTTGTTTTTTTGTACTAAGATTACACAAACTATGTCACTTTGCCACTAAAGGATTATAGTATGAAGTCCTTAAAGAATTCTAGATTCATGAGATTTGGTGATTGTGATATAGCTTCTTGGATGGCCTCAAATCTTTCTCTTCCTTTAGTTTTCCACCTAAATGCCAAATTATTCTTCAAAATCAATGTTATTGGCTTGAGAAGGGAAGTAAAGTCGTGTACAAACCTACGAAAAAATTAATATTTCCTAAGAATATTTAAAGAGATTTCTTATGGCTTTGTAATGGAAATGCTATTATTGCTTCAACCCTCTCTAGGTGAATTACCAAACCCTCCTTTAACACAATATGGCCTAGAAAATTGCCCTCATGGGCCAAGAATATGCATTTTTAGGGTTCAATGATACCCTAAATCTCCTACATCTTTGAAATACCTATCTTAGGTAAAAAGGTGGTCCACCGCATTTTTGGAGAACACAGGTGATGTCATTCAAATATATTAGTATTATCTTATTGATCAACGCTTTGAATGCCACATCCATTGCCATTTGGAAAGTGGCTCTAGCATTAAAAACAATCCAAATGGAATTTTTTTGTAGGTATAGGTGCCTAATTTAGTGGTGAAAGGTGTTTTGAAATGATCATATTATTTCACCATTATCTCGTTATACCTCGAATAGCCGTCTATTAGAGAGAATCCCTCTAATCTAGACACCACTTGCAAAATCTACTCAATTGAGAGGAGTGGGTACTGGTCCTTAAGTGATGCTTTGTTAAAGTCTCGAAATTCTACACAAAATTTAATTTCTCCATTCTTCTTCCTGACTGGGACCTAGTTTGCAATCTAGATTGAGTGTTTGATTGGAAATATAATAATTACCTCTATCATCTTGTTTAGCTCTTTCTTCATCAGAGGTTCAATGTGTGTATTGACCGATCTCTATTTTTTCCTAATGGGCTTAGCACCTAGATCAAGTTCAATCGTGTGGTGTGCTAACTTCAAATTGAACCCTCTTAGGTATTCATAGATCCAAGAAAATGTATATGGAAACTATTGGAAAAGTTACATGAATTCATACCTTTCTTGCTCAGTGGCCACTTTGCCAATTTGAAGTGTTTTGCCTTCTCCAACAAGAATTGACTCAGAATCTTCTCCTTTGATATGTATATTAGCCTTCTCCTTTCAAAACTTATAATTAGGATTGAAGATAGATTCCAATGTCACCAAACCTTAGGGAAGCTTGTTTGTATGTAGCTACACTACTTGATCTCCATATTTCTGCTCTAATTTTTCTTGATTCCTAGATGATAATTTAGCTTCCTCTTAAGAAATTGATGATCCGATGATCATTCTCAAAACCTACTAGCATGTGTTGTTATCTATCACTACTGGCCTCAAAATGACATGGATATGTGGCTTTCTTTTTCCCTCCCGATGTGTCAACCACATCAAATGTTTCTCTAACTACTTCAAGCCTATCAACAGATTCATTCTCCTTCTTGGGGGTAAGCACACAATGTTGAAGGATTTGAAATCCTCAATGAGATCCCATACCCTATTCTTATAGCTATTGAGTAGGTCATTCTTGACAACATTTTGTCCTCCTACTTGATTAGCAACTAGTTCACTATCACTAAACACTTACAAGTTCTTGATTCCATGTTTTCCTTCCCATTGAAATCCATGAACCAAAGCCTCATATTTTTTTGTACTATTTGAACAGGAAAATTGGAAACAAAAAGTTGAGCAGTATTTCATACCTTGGGGTTACACAATCATAGCTCCTCCTCTGGTTCCTTGCCTACTTCTCAAGCCATCAAAGAATAATTTCCATACTTCATTGTCATCTTTGTGTTTCAGCTTAATGATGTCATGAAGAGGATGATTCTCCTCATGCAGGCAATAGACTCCTAGCTTATATTCTTCCATATCCTTATAGGGGTCAAAAGCATGTATTTTGTTTTCCCATTCGTCGAGAGTCAATTCTAGGATACACCACACCTTAGTGTCTACTTCACAAGTGTTTAGGAGGTCATCTTGACAAAAACTTGAACAATTTGCATTGATTGGGCTAGGCACATAAGACTCAATGTGGTAATCCGCTATGGGCTTAGATCTGATTATGGCCTTAGCTCCATACCTTGTTCTAAAAAGCATATGTGACCAGTCAGTAGATAAATAGCCTCCAATTTTGGCAGTGAAGTCCCTAGTTAAACACAATGTAAAATTTGGTGGCAAGTCTATGACTCTTATGTTATGAAATGTACTCACATTAGGATAGGCATGTAGTGTGAGGCTCAAATCCTTGATGAGTCCAACAGTTGTCACTGTTGTCCCATCCAATTGTACAACCCCTCTAGAGATGAATTCATACTGGAGACCCAATTGATCAGCTATTTGTTTAGGCATTACAAAACTACTTTCCACCAAACCAATCATGTAATTATAAACTTGTTTGTCCCCAATGATTAATGAAGCATAGAATGGAAGAGGCCTCGGTTTTTACCTTGTTTTTTCCATGTTTATCCTTAGTTTGAGCTGAATTGGTAAGAAATTTCTCTTGCTAGTAATGGGGTTGATTTGAGCTTGACCAATTGGCCATAACAGTCTGCAATAGATCCCTCTGTCTTAGAATGGCCAGTGATTCCCATAGTGAAATATTCACACTTGACTTCTTCATTTTCTCAATGATATTGAATGAGTTATCCTTATGCTGCCCCTTTCTTGACACATTTTTCTCTTACACATGGGTTGCTACAACCGACGCCTGAGTGGATTTGGAAGGTGGCTTGGATTGGCTCTACATGTTGGGAGTTACATTTGGAGTGCCAAAACCTTGTGGAGTAATGGAGGATTGAGGGTTAATTGAGTTTTGTGGTTTTCCTTATCCAATATTTCTACTTTTAGACCATGTATTGGAAGCTACACTTTGAGAAGGGGATTGATTCATTCCACATAAGTCTTCAAATTGCCAATTGACAAGCATATTTTCACTTAGAGATGTCTCTCTTGCTGAGCTCCATACTACTAATTTTCTTCTTGGCTAGGTTCTTGTGATACACCAATGGTTTTCACCATCAATGCCTGATTTAGTGCACCATTGAGACAAATTGATTGGTTATGTGGCTTATTGCATGGGAAACACAAATCATATTCTTGTGTCATGTTGTTTTGTGTTGGAACCAATGCCCTTGATGTTGAAGCTGTATTTGGATCATATGACCTGAAAGGTCCCGCACTTGAGGTTTTCCTTGGTTTTGAATCTGATTTAGAGTCTGAGCTAGTGGTCTATTTTTTTGATATGGGGGTCTATCTTGATACTAAGCTTGAGGATAATATGGCCTAGAGCTTTGATCCTATTGTATTTTGATAGTTACTAACTCATTCCCAGGTTATTAAGCTATTTCATAACTTCTTGAATCTCTTTTGAGGTGTTATAGGATGAGGTGGAGGCTTCAACTAAACTTTGATTCCTAGGAGTAGGTATAGGAGCTAATGTGGGTGTCTAGCTGGTACTTGGGTTTCCTAATTTAGGGTATAGAGGCATGGAGGGCCTAGGAGCAAGCTTTATAGCCTAAATTAAACAATTTTCAGCTCTTATAGAGAGGCTTTAGGCTATAGATAGAGTGGTGCCTCCCATTGATTGAATTATTAAAGAAATATCATAATTTAAAGATCTAAGAAAGTATAAGTCACCTTCTTCTATGGGCTTCAATACCACCGGAGTCTTATCCCAGGTCCTTTGAAATATGAGGTTGAAATCCATCAACTACTCATTTGGAGATTTTTTTATTGTTTTTAGTTTCTCCAACAAGGATAAGTTTTCTCCCTTTTCTCCAAACCGGTCATGAAGAGCTTTGCACGGATGGTCCTAAGTTTGAATAGAGCCTACTTCTAGGCTCCTAAACCATTTTGAGGATTTACCCTTAAGTGAAGAGGCTAGCAACTTGACTGTAATGCCCATCTCATTGATCTCATGGATTGTACAAAACTTTGGAATCTCTTGAACATGGTCATTGTGAGAAGTCTTGTTTTCTCCGGTGAAATATGGGATGCTCTTTAATGTTGCCAATAGGACTAGATTTTATACATTCATAGCAAGTGGGCTGCTTCTAGTGAAATTGACATAATAATTTGGTTGTGCCATCCTTATTAGATTGAGCACCCTTCTTGATTGAAAGATTGTGCCACTAGGAGGAGGTGTTGATAAGGCTCTGTTTGGTGGAGATGGAGATCATTGGGATCTTCTCCCCTACTCCTTCTATCCGGAGATAAGTGTATGTGGAAAAATTGTCCCTTTCCTCTAGTTCTTGACCTAGTTTGTATTCTTCTCATGAACTTGGCAAGTTTGGGATGTTGAAACCATTGGATTTTGTCCCTTTTGGAGTCCCCAGATTCACAGTATTTAAAAATTCTTAAAAGCTAGAATCACAGCAACTTCACATCAATCTTACTGTAATAAATATGGATACTTCTTTATCACACTGGGTGCGCCAAAACTGTTAGTGCAAAATCGCAACACCCGCAAATGAACTCTAAGAGTTGGTGTTTCAAACTTGTCATTTGGTGTGATCCGCATAACATTGAGTCTTCCCCGAAAGTGTGGGACTTTGCAAATGGGAAAACTATCCATATCAAGGTTGGTTCTTATTCCTTTGTCTAAGGGTATTCATGAAATTTGCAAAGGATTGATTCTTAAACCTAATATAATACTTCCAAGGAGAGAAGGATGAAAGGAATGGAAGAAATTAAAACTAAGCTAACCTGGTGATACACCAAAGGAATGATGAAAATTTGTTTTTCGATAGGAACACACAAAAATGCATAAAATAATCAAGCGCGAGTAACTAGTTTTGCAATGAAATACCATATGAGAGCAATGAAGACAAGAAAGGGTTGAAAATCAGCCACAAATGTGTATTATTGCTCTACAAATTTGATACAATGCATTTACAAATTGGCCAAAAGGTAAAAAATGCGTTGCAATCTAATGGAAGGTCTAAAACTCCACAAATTTTTTTTCCAAAGCAAAAGGGGATTCTATAAAATAGAATAATGTCCAACCCTTTACAATGATTCCCGACCATGCTATTATAGATTCAACATATAGGGAAGAAAGAGAGAGAGATAGGAAAACTAGTTCGAAGTTCAACCACTATCATCAATGCCTCCTATAAAATTTGACCTAAATCTATCTTGATCGCATCGGTTTCTTATTTGGTGCCTTGAAGGAGGAGGAAACACTAGATAAGATCAAATCTGATCTAGTTGTTAAGGTGAAAACAGATCCTACATTAATGGCCCAAAGACTTTTTTCTCAACTTTTCTCCCACCTAACCTCTCCAAACTTAAAGTTTTATATCTCCATGGCACAGACAAGGTCGAGATATTTCTAATGGTGTCAAATTTGTTGGATTTTGATCCCCAACTCAAAATATGTGCCCATTTGAAATTTGGATTGGGTCCGTATAAAATAGCGGGAAAACTAGTTCAAAAATGGGCACCCTTTTGAAACTAGACACGTGGAGGGCTGAAGCACGTATGAGGGCAGCCTCTATTTTTTTAAGGATTTTTGGGTCGACACATGGCTTATTTGGCAACCTTCTTGATTTCCTTATGTGTTTGGCTAAGTCCTTTGCTTTACGGGGTCATATATCTAACTGCGGACACACGATGGCTTAGCGCTTGTCCGAAAACCTTACCTTAATTCTTCTTTGGAATTAGCACAATGCCGACACTTGGCACCCTTTGTTGGCCTATCTCAATGCATTGATTATTCAACCCATCCCTTCCCCTTTTTGAAATGGGATGCATGGAGGCTTTGCGCTTACTTAGAAACCTGCTTAGGATTTTTCCTCTTAAGGAGTGTCGGGTTGACACGTAGAAACCTCCGCAGGCTCTTATTATTTTCAATGGCCCCTCTTACCTTTTGGGACCTTAGACTACGTGGAAAACCTACACTCATTCAGGTCTCCTCTTCTGGACTAAATTTTCGAGATGCGCCAAGCTGACACGTGGCAGCTTCTGCTAGCACTTCCATACTTAGCCTTTTTTAGGCCCACCTTGTCTGCCTTTTGAAATTTAGTTTTGACTCTACCTCCATTTTGGGCCTGAGACATGTGGAGGCCTGGCACTTATTCAAGCCTCTTGTTATGGATTAAAATTTGAAGATGTGCCATTTAGATGCTTGGTAGCGTCTGCTAAGTCGAATAATTTTCAACGGTCGGTGTAACTTTTGGGGGCTCTAGACGTGTGGAAGCTTGGTGCTCATTTAGGTCTTCCCCTTTGGATTTAATCTCTGGAGGCGTGTTTTTAAGATACTTGTCTCCCTCAACTATCTCCTCCATACTTAATCGATTTTGAGCTCATTCTCGAATCAAGCTTTGAGCCCGAAGACTTTGAACCTGAGCTATTTCTTCTCTTTCTTCTTATGGCTTCTTTGACACTACTTTCTCCTTCCCCGACTCTGCTATTCCATTTCCTAGATGACCGTAAAAACTGTTTGATAGATTTATGGCACAAATTCACTCATTAGAGACATTTCTTTAATTTCTTCATGCACAAGGTCATTTGATCTTTCACAAGCCCCGCCACTCCATTGTGGAGTCCCTCTAAAACCTGTTAGCAAGGTTTGAATGTAGTTTCTTAGGTTCTTTCTGTGTGGGATCGTGGTTGATCCAATATTTTTCTAGAGGGGTGAAATATGGATAACAACTCTTCTATCACCATTGGCTTTAAGGGAAAAGTTAGAAGCTTAAATTTCCCAACAAACAATGTCATGTGTAAGGACCTCGAAAACTGAGGTCTAATTTTTTTCCATTACTCCCAATAATCCCATTGCTTAATTGATATGTTGATTTCACACATAATCAAATCATACAATTATACAAACAAATCATATGTGCTAAACACATCGATAAAAATCAGCTTTGAGTCCAAAGGATATTTCATTATTTTTAATATCTCAGTACAATCTTATAAGGTTACATGCAATGGCAAAGAGCCTCATAAGCTTATATAATATACTCATTATTTTAGTAGTACATCCAAGTATAATTTATTCCATAACTAAAATATAAAAGTAACTAAGCAAGATCTGAAATCAGCTTGAATCCTTTTAAATTCTTTCCTTTCCCTTATCTCCAGAATGGCCTGTATTTTCCACAAAGGGTCAGCTCAAACTGAATTAGAAAGGATTTTCATTTTCATATATGTAGTATTCTACAAATGAAAATGTATTAAGAAATATACATTCATGCATCAGCATACTAATTCATTCATTATTATAATAATGATGTCAAAAAGCATGTATACATGCATGAACTAGCCAAGTTAAAAATATCTTTCAAGACTGGTTTCTTTAACCATCTTACATGAAAATGCATAAAACTTAACTCATGTAAGGTTGATTACCTAATGCATTTCATAAAATTATTTCATGCCAAATCAAATCAGCGTACCAATTGTTTGAAGAAATGTCACATATAGGCTCCATATAAAAAGTATAAGGCATGATAAGCAATTGTCAAAGCATCAACATGAACTTCACTTTACAATTCTTATAATGAACATTATGCCAAATCAGATCAGCAACATAACATAATTTCCAAGAGGAACAAAAGATCCTTTATACCCAAGAATGCATGCCAACCATATGACAAAATGTCATATAATGAATTCACATATATTCCAAGGAATGCATACCAATTGTATGACAAAATTTCATATCATGAACTTCACTTCACAAGCTCAAAATGAACAATATGCCAAATCAGATCAGCAACATAATGCATTTTCAATAGGCACAACAAATCCTTTTTACTCAAAGGATACATGTGAACCGTATGAAAAATGTCATAATATAACCTTCCAATATAATCCAAGAATGCATTTCAGCAGCATGACAAAGTGTCATAAAAGAATTTCACATAAATTCCAATGAATCCAATCCAACAACATGATAAAATGCCATAAAATAACTTCACATAAATTCAAATGAATTTGTTCCAGTAGCATAATAAAATGCCATAAATATATTCACTTCAATTCCAATGAATTCATTTCAGCAGCATGATAAAATGCCATAATCCATACTCATGTATTTATGCCAATAAAAGATTGCATATCAATTGTTTGATGTAATGTCACAACACCTCATTCTTTAAATATTCTAGCCAAATGATTTCACACTAACCGTTTGACAAAATGTCATAGCACAACATTCTTTTAAAATGTTATGCAAATGATTGCACACTAACCATTTGAAGAAATTTATTGTATTAGCAGCAAAGAAAATAGCAATCAACAATAAATATGTAGCATAGAAATCATCCCAAAGCACTGTGCTTTGATAGCTAATGTTACATAAAATAACACCTCAAATAATAACTACGTACAACAGGGAATTAACCTAAAACTTGGTGTTATAATAGTTGATGCTACAACAACAAATGCAACAATAATTTAATAGAAAAAAACACTTTAAGTAGCTATTACCACAACAATAAATCCTTAAAGAAAAAAGCTCTTCTAGTAGCTATTACCACACCAATAAATCCTTAAAGAACAAAGATCTTCTAGTAGCTATTATAGTAGCAACAACACAACTTATAACAGTTTTAGTACAACAAATCAGCCAATAAAAATAACATTCCAACATTTAAAAATGCAGCTTGGATATCAGTCAAAAACCCATAGAGAAAATGTCAAGAAATCTTCTTTGAACACCCAAAGAATAATCTCATTAACTCCATTTACCAAGGATTTAAAAAAAAATCTCGGCTCTCATACTTGAGAGATCTGAAATCTATATTATCCATAATAAAATAAACACATTTTCCAAATACCCATAAAGGATTGATTTGAAAATATTAATACCCACAATAGATAATCCATATTTCTCATTACCCAGAAGAGGAATAAACTGAATATGCATTTATTTGTAAAATATTGCATAGACAAAAATAAGAAACCCTTGCCTGAAAGATTCAAGATGAAGATGACCAAAAAAAACCTCTGTGCTTTTCCTCTTTCCTTCTCTATTTTCTGCCTCCAACTTATTAGCTCCACACCGTACAAAATAAAACCTAAAATCTTATTTATTTTTCTAGAAAATTTCTCCCCAACATTGTTGCAATAAAGAATGGCAAGATCCCAAATTACATAACCAAAATCAACTCCGGATGGCCATAAAACTTATATGAAATCCTCCAGATTTGTTTTTGACATGGTCTCCCTATATCTCTCCTCTCTTCATGCCATGCTAAATGGTAAATATCAAAACCTAAATCTCCTTTATTTCATGGATTCTAAAATCTATTTAAATATAATTAAACTTAAAAATGCCTCCACTTAGCTTTAGGCTAAATTTAATTGTTTTATTTATTTATTTTAAATAAAACTATGTGCCACATTCCACAAGGAATAATTAACACATAAGTTAATGCCAAGATAATTCAAAATTAGAATTCCACAAAATATCATTCCAATTAAGCCTTATTAAAAATATTGAGTTCCAAAAGTCGGGATGTTACATCCTCCCCCTTAACAAGGGTAATGTCCCGATTATCGAGACTTAAAAAGAAATGGAAAATTCTTTCTTACATACTCTGCATCTTCCCAAGTGGCATTTATTTCACTTAGGTTGTCCCACTGGACCAAAACTTGTTGGATATCTCTATTTCACAACTTAATGCTTTGATGCAATAATATCCTTACCGGCTCAAACTGAAAATTTAGCTTATCATCTACTTGCAAGTTCTGCCAAGTTAGCACATGTGAGGGATCATGCACATATTTTCTCAAAAGTGAGACATGAAATATGTCATGAATTTTAGAAAGTGAAGGAGGCAATGCTAACCTGCAGGTTACAACACTAATTTTCTATAAAATTTCAAATGGACCAACAAATATGGGTGTAAGTTTAGATGCATTTCCAAACTTAATTTAACTTTTATGAGGTTTCACCCTCAAAACCACTTTTTCATCCACCTAAAATTCTTTTTCAGTCATTTTCTTATTAGCGTAATTCTTTTGTCTATCACTTACTGACCTTTAATTTTTATCTTATAACAATCATCTATTGATCATATTTTTTTAAAACATCGGGACTGTGGTTAACTAATTTTCAAGGCCTTCCCACCCCAAGGGTGTTCTACATTTCCCTCAATATAAAGCTTCAAAAGGAGCCATTTGCAAAGAAGTATGATAAGTATTATTATAAGAAAATTAAACTAAGTGCAGAGAATCTTCCCACTTGTTTTGTTGGTCCATAAAATACATTATTAGCATGTCTTCTAATACCTAATTTACTCTTTCAGTTTTCCCATCCATTTTAGGATGATAAGAATAACTAAAATGTAGCTTTGTGCCAAAAGTAGCTACTAGAGTTTGCCAAAACCGAGATGTAAACAAAGTATGTCTATTAGTAATAATCAATTTAGGAACACCGTGCAATCTTACAAATTCCTTCACAAATCTATCAGCAAGTATAGGTGCATCATCCATTAGATTACCAGGAACAAAAAGATCAACCTTTGTTAGCTTTTCAACAACAACTAAAATAGTATCATGCCTCTTTTTAGATTTTACTAAACCAGAAATAAAATCCATAGTTATAGTTGTCCATTTGTGTTTTGGAATTTCATGGGGAAAAAGCTTACCACCAGTCGGTAATGATCAACTTTCACCTTTTGACATTCTAAACATTTATAAACAAATATAGCCACATCCTTTTTCATACCAGGACAAAAATAAAATTGTTTCAATTCATGAGTCATTTTAGCGACCCCAAGATGTGCAAAATGAAGAGCTTGATGCAATTCTTCATCGAATAGTTCTGAAGTTTCCTTCAAAAGGTACGTAAATTCTACCTTGGAACCTTAGAAGACCACATAAGTCCAAGGTGTACCCAACATACTTTTTATCCACTATTTCTTGTACAAAAATTTCTTTCATTTCCTAAAAAAAAATATCTATTTCCTGCTAGTGTAATAGCTGATCGTTTAGCAAAATTTTTATTCTAGAAACAACAACAAAGTGGACTCTATGGCTAAGTGCATCAGCCACTCAATTCTCTTTACCCTTGACATATTTTATGTCCATATCATAGTCACTAATCAATTCCAACAATCTCCTTTGTCAAGCATTCAAGTTGTCTTGAGTAAACAAATGCTCCAGAATTTTATGATCTATTCTAAGTTTTAATGGCTTACTCAACAAGAAATGTCTCCATTTCTTAATAGCATGAAATACTGCAGCCAACTCTAATTCATGTGGGGGATAGTTCATCCCATTAGGCTTTAATTTCCATGACTCATAAGCCACTACCTTTCCTTCTTGAGTTAGTACACCCCCTAAACCATCTAGGGATGCATCAGTCTAGACCTCAAAAGGGTTGTTTGGATCTAGAACTAGCAAGATAGGTGTTGTAGTGAGAGCATGTTTCAACTTTAAAAATTCTTCCTCACACCTAGCAGTCCATTCAAAACATTTACCCTTTTGCTGTAGTGATGTGATAGGATGGGCTATTCGTGAAAATTCATTCACAAACATTCTATAGTACCCAGCTAAGCCCATGAAACTTCAGATTTCTGTCACATTTTTAGGATCTCGCCATTCTTTGATAGCTTTAATCTTGGATGGATCCATAGAAATCCCATCCTTAGAAATGATATGTCCTAAGTAGTGCACTTTATCTTTATAAAACTCACACTTAGAAATAGTTTTGCATATAATTTGTGGTCCCTAAGCCTTTGTAGAACCATTATTAAATGATTTTCATGTTCTTGCTCATCCCTAGAATAAATTAAAATGTCATCCAAGAAGACTAATACAAACTTATCCATAAAATCTCTGAAAACACTATTCATTAGGTTCATAAAAGTAGCCGGTGTATTGGTCAAACCAAAAGGCATAACCATGAATTCATAGTGTCCATATCTTGTATAGAAATTTGTTTTATGTAAATCTTCCTCTTTGATTCTAACTTAATGGTAACTAGACCTTAAGTCAATCTTAGAAAATATAGCTGCCCATTTCATTTGATCAAATAAATCATCTATCCTAGGAAGAAGATATTTATTCTTAATGGTAACCTTGTTGAGCATGTGGTAATAAATACAAAACCGTAATGTACCATCTTTCTTTTAACAAAGACCATTGGTGCTCCCCAATGGGACACACTTGGCCTAATCATTCCTTACTCAAGAAGTTCTTGCAGATGAACTTTTAGCTCTTGCAAGTCCACAGTATTCATTCCGTAAGGTGCTTTATAGGAAGGGGCTGAACCTGGAATTATATCTAATGAAAAATAAAACACTCTTTTTTCAAAGGACACTGAAATTTGTTAGGAAAAAATCCTTAAAATCATTTAATACTAGATAATCATGCAAACTAGGTTCCTTCATATCAAAAGACTCTTCCATGTGTAAGGAAAATAAGAGAAACCCCTTACAGACTGCTCTTTTCAACTGTAATGCAAAAAGAGTGGGTAAAAACTTGTTTTCGATACCAAATTTTTTTTTTTCAAAGCCAAAATAATCAAAACAGTGTATCATTTTGTCAAAAAAATAAATCTGAGCTATATGGTCTTACAACCAATCCATACCAATAATCATATCATAATATCCCAAAGGAACAACATGTAAATTTAATCTAGTTTTAAACATCCCTAGATCAACTTCTATTTGATCTAAATATTTAGAAATATGCACTTTCTTACTAGTCCCAAATTCTACTTGTCATTTTTCTTTCATAGGAGCTGTTTTCAAATCTAGCTTTTGCATTATTCTAAGAGATGTAAAGTAATTAGATGCTCCATAATCAAATAGAACAGAAATTTCAGCACCAAATATTTTACCTCTAGTCTCAATAAGGGTTTCTTGGAGTGCAACCTTGTGGTTATCTACTGTTGCATAGACCTGGTGGCTTGATGTCTTACTTGCAAGGAATTATAGGTAATCTCATTGGTAATGGTTCTTACCACATGTCCAACAGCCTTGTTGATGTTCCTTTTTACCACTAGAACCTTGTTGGCTCCTGTAGCAGGTGTGTATCTATATCCACCAACCCTACTGATTATTTTTTGTTTTTTAATGAGAGGCCTTGGCCCTCCTCGATAATTATTTCCATGAAACTTTCCATTGTTCTACTTTCCATTAAAAGCATTCCTTTTGAACTCAGGTTTTTAAGGTAAGGTCCAAAAGAGAAGAAACAATAGTCTTTAACCTTTTGTTGCCTTCTCTTTCATTTCCTGGTGGTATTTTAGGCAAGACTGCTCTTTTTCTTCTACCTTGTAGGCTGCACTAACTACTTGTGCAAGACTCTTAGGGTTGACCATATTCACATCGTGCCATATAACCTCTCTCAAATCTAGTTTGAACTTGGTTACCTTGGACTCTTCATCCTTCATATAGTCCACATGATGGATCGATTTAAAAATTGAGCTTCATACTCAGCTACATTCATGTTATTTTGTTTCAAACTATGAAACTCATTTTTATTCCTTTCTTGGTGATTAGATAAGACATATATAGTTATGAATTTCTTCTCAAACTTTTCCCAAGTAATGGTGGAATCCACAAACCCAAAATGAGCCCACCATAGGAAAACATGCTCTTAGGGTGGTAAACCGCAATATGGGCCTTGGTATTGGAGTTGCAGTCATGCAGCCCAAATTATTTTTGTAATTTAAACAACCAAGCCTTAGCTTTATCACCCGAGTGAGTGGATAACCCTTTGAATCTAGGAAAAGGAACTTTTTGCAATTCCTTGAAGAAGGGATCTATTACACTATTCCCTATAGGTAAATCTTCATGAGCATGCAGTTGGTTGTTCAAGTTTCCTAGGTTTACCTCATGTTGGTCATGTCTTGCTTGATTACCCCTTAGGCCACTATTTTTGCTCTAGGTTCTTCTCATGAGTTGTTATTCTATATTGCAAAGTTTTTATAGTCCTAAGAAGTTCATTGAGGAATTTTTAGTGGGGTTGAGAACAAGGTTGATGTTTCCACCAAATCCTCTTCCCGTACCTCTTCCAGCTCCTCCCCTTTAGCCACCACAACCTTGGTTTGGATTATTCACACCACCACTACTCTGAGTTCTTACCATTATTCCTAGTAAGTAAAAATATAAGTATTAGATATGCTCCTGAGGCCTAACTATTATACAACCTTGGCTCGATACAAGTGTAAGGACCTCAAAAACTGAGGTCCAATTTTTTTTTTCCATTACTCCCATGAATCCCATTGCTTAATTGATATGCCGATTTCACACATAATCAAATCATACAATTATGCAAAAAAATCATATGTGCTAAACACATCGATAAAAATCAGCTTTGATTCCAAAGGATATTTCACTATTTTTAATATCTTAGTACAATCTTATAAGGTTACATATAATGGTAAAGAGCCTCATAAGCTTATATAATATACTCATTATTTCAGCAGACACCCAAGACAATTTAATCCATAACTGAAATATAATAACTAATTAGCTTGAATCCGTTCAAATTCTTTCCTTTCTCTTATCTCCAGAATGGTTGGTATTTTCCACAAAGGGTCAACTCAAACTGAACTGGAAAATATTTCCATTTTCATATATGTAGTATTTTACAAATGAAAACGTATTTAGAAATATATAGTCATGCATCAACATACTAATTCATTCATTATTATAATAATGATTTCAAAAAGCATGTATACATGCATGAACTATCCAAGTTCATAATATCTTTCAAGAGTGGTTTCTTTAACCATATTACATGAAAATTCATAAAAATTACCTCACGTAAGGTTGATTACATAATGAATTTCATAATATTATTTCATGCCAAATCAAATCAACCTACCAATTGTTTGAAGAAATGTCACATATAGGCTCCATATAAAAAGGAGAAGGCATGATAAGCAATTGTCAAAGCATCAACATGAAATTCACTTTACAATTCTTACAATGAACATTATGCCAAATTAGATCAACAACATAACATAATTTCCAAGAGGAAAAAAAGATCCTTTATACCCAAGAATGCTTGCCAACCATATGACAAAATGTCATATAATGAATTCACATATATTCCAAGGAATACATACCAATTATATGACAAAATTTCATATCATGAACTTCACTGCACAAGCTCAAAATGAACAATATGCCATATCAGATCAGTAACATAATGCATTTTCAACAGGCACAAAAAATCCTTTTTACTCAAAGGATACATGTGAACCGTATGACAAAATTTCATAATATAACCTTCCAATATAATCCAAGAATGCATTTCAACAACATGACAAAGTGTCATAAAATAATTTCACATAAATTCCAATGAATCCAATCCAACAGCATGATAAAATGCCATAAAATAACTTCACATAAATTAAAACAAATTTCTTCCAAAGTAGTATAATAAAATGCCATAAATATATTCACTTCAATTCCAACGAATTCAGTTCAACAAACATGATAAAATGCCATAATCCATACTCACATATTTATGCCATTAAAAGACTCGCATATCAACTGTTTAATGTAATGTCACAACACCTCATTCTTTAAATATTCTATCCAAATGATTTCACACTAACCATTTGACAAAATGTCATAGCACAACATTCTTTTAAAATTCTATGCAAATGATTGCACACTAACCATTTGATGAAATGCATCATACTAGCAGAAAAAATTATAGCAAAGAAAATAGCAATCAACAACAAATATGGAGCATAGAAATCACCCCAAAGCACTGTGCTTTGATAGCTAATGTTGCAGCAAAATAACACCTCAAATAATAACTACACACAACAAGGAATTAACCCAAAACTTGGCGTTATAATAGCCGATGCTGCAGCAACAAATGCAGCAATAATTTAATAAAAAACAACACTTCTAGCAGTTGTTACCACACCAATAAATCCTTAAAGAACACAACTCTTCTAGCAGTTGTTACAACAACAACAACACAACTTATAACAGTTGTAGCAGACCAACAAATCAACCAACAAAAACAACATTCCAACATTTAAAAATGTAGCTTGGATATCAGTCCAAAACCCATAGCAAAAATGTCAAGAAATCTTCTCTCAACACCCAAAGAATAACCTCATTGATTCCATTTATCAAGTAAGGATTTAAAAACAAAATCTCTAGCTCTCATACTTGAGAGATCTGAAATATATAATTCCCATATTAAAATAAACACATTTTCCAAATACCCATAAAGGATTGATTCAAAAATATTAATACCCATAATAGATAATCCATATTTCTCATTACCCAAAAGAGGAATAAACTGAATATGCATTTATTTGTAAAATATTGCATAGACAAAAATAAGAAACCCTTTCCTGAAAGATTCGAGATGAAGATGACAAAAAAACCTTTGTGCTTTTCCTCTTTCCTTCTCTATTTTCTTCCTCCAACTTCCTAGCTCCACACTGTACAAAATAAAAATCCAAAACCTTATTTATTTTTCTAGAAAATTTCTTCCCAACATTACTGTAATAGAGAATGGAAAGATCCCAAATTACATGCCCAAAATCAGCTCCAGATGGCCATAAAACTTCCATGAAATCCTCCAGATTTGTTTTTGACATGGTCTCCCCTTTATCTCCTCCTCTCTTCACGCCATGCTAAATGGTAAATATCAAAACCTAATTCTCCTTTATTTCATGGATTCCAAAATCCATTTAAATATAATTAAACTTCAAAAATGCCTCCACTTAGCTTTCGTATAAATTTAATTGTTTTATTTATTTATTTTAAATCAAACTATGTGCCACATTCCACAAGGAATAATTAACACAAAAGTTAATGCCAAGATAATTCAAAATTAAAATTCCATAAAATATCATTCCAATTAAGCCTTATTAAAAATAATGAGTTCCAAAAGTTGGGATGTGACATCATGCTTTATATTTTGAAACCTAATCAATTTTATACTAAAATAAAGAAGGCCAAGAATACCTTCGTCAAGTATCTTATTTGTAGTAACTCTTTCTCATAAGTTGCCTCCATATGGTTTATCATGAAATTGTTTAATAAATCTCTCTTGTTGAGAATTATCCACACATCTAAGAAAGACACCATCTATTCCTTACTTATACAAACTATTGTCCTAAAAAACAAAATCCTTGGACCTAAGTTTGATAGTCCATTTTTCTTTAAAGTAAATATGTTACGTAAATTTCCCATGCGTCGGAAAATAGGAAATCTTAATATACCATTCATCTACCAAATTTATAAAGAGAAGCACGGGAGAATTTCATCCCCTATGGATCAAATGTCTTTTTCTTAGTCATCAATTCACAAACACATCTTCCTCGAACCAACTTCGTAGGCTTGATTTCTAGGTCATACTCTTGAAACCTTGTTACCCACTTTCCTCTCAACAATTCCAACTCTTGTTGTGTTAGGATAGACTTTAATATAGTATGTGGAACATAAATCACAAGTGTGTGAAGAAGGAATGTAGTACCTAAATGCTTTGTAAGCCTTCAAAATTACATATGCATTTTTCTCCATTGGAGTGTACTTAAATTCATGAGCATTCAAAGGTGTACTCATGAAAGATATTGGGGATTATATGTCTTACTATTTCTTCTACATTAAAATCGATGACATTGTATGCTCGAGGAATAATAAAGTAAAGGATAAATTTTTATCAAAATCTAGTGATATTAGGACCTAGGTGCTTGAGATAAAGTTTCTTTAATCTTTTCGAATTCTTTCTTTCTTCTTTCTTGAAACTCCACTTGAAATATGGTGGATTAACTCAACAAAATTATGAATGAATCTTATAATAAAATTAACCTTTCCTTTGAAGGAGTGAACTCGCTTTCTTAGAAGTTTGTAAAAATAAAATGAATATATTTCACCCATTGAGGATCTAATTTATTTCTATATTTTGAAAAGAATATTTCCTTTCATCATAGAAAAGACATACTTATTGGGGTTTAGATAAATCCCATGCTTATGGAAATGACTGAAGACTTCGTCTAGATTTGAAATGTGATTACCCCTTACATTAGAAAATATTGTCAAGTCATCAAGATAAACCACTATTCTCGTTGTCCTTCGGGTGATAAAATACAAAATCCATAGCCATTTGTAATGTTTATCTAGCATTAATTAATCCAAAAGGCATCCTCTCGATAAGAGAACATTCCAAAAGGTGTGATCAATGTTGTTTTATACTATTATTCTTTTGCTACCTAAACCTAATTATAACATGAGAAACCATCAAGCATAGACAACATTTCAGATCCCATAACAACCTGTAAGGTATGATCCATGATAGGAATGGGATAATTATCTTTTAATGAGGCCTAATTAATATTATGAAAGTCGACACACAATCTAATATCACCATTCTTTTTCCTCATGATAACTATGTTTTCTAACCACTCAGAATGATGGATAGGATAGATTATCTTTGCATCCAACAACTTATAAATTTCCATAAAAATAGACGAAATAGTCGGATTATGTCTTTGAAGATTTTATGGGAAAGGTTTTTTCCCTTGTTTCAATGGAATATAATGTTGGAATTCAGTAGGCTGATATGTCTTTAAGTATTAATAATACCAAGAAAAGACATCCATATATTTCTTGATAAGTCTTGTGAAAGTTTCATGTTCGACTCATAACAACATTTGCCTAAATTCACCAACTTGGGTTCATCCTCTACCCCTAGATTTAATGGTCATACATCAGACAAATAACCCTCTCCATATTCCTTATTCTTTTTGAGAAATTGATCATGTTTATCAAACATATCTTCAAGAGATACCAAGCCTTTAGGAATATTGTTTCCTTTAAGATGAATAATCCCTTTTATACCTTCAATTTCTAGGTTAGCTTCACCAACCGTAGTCTATCTCGAAGTGAATTAATTCCTTCATAATATATTTCTTAAAAACTATCTTGTTAAAGAAGGAAAACTAAAATCTTCATATCATCATTGAATACTTGCAACTGTTCAACATTATCAGGTACCTTTAGACAAAAAACCATCTCTACTTTATAAAAACTTGTCTAAATATTGTAGGTGGAGGGTTTGGATTATGAAAAGATATGGTAATCTCTAGGAATATACTATGGACTTCGATCCCTTAGAATATAAGTGACCGAGAAGGATAGAAAGTCCATAGTAATGTAATACACCAAGTATCTATAACGCCTCATCTTATCTTTCTTTACTTGATAAATACTATGTATGTGCTTAACAATAAGTTCAACATCTTTTCTTACATGCTCCATCCTAACTCCCATCTTTTTTTATTCTTCCATTCCCAACATCGTGCTTCATAATCAACTATGTTTTAAATATTTTCAAGCATGAATTTAAAAGAATGTGCAAATACCTTTCCTTCGGGGAGAAATCAATACAATGCATGCACCACATCTAAGTGAACAATAAATACCATCAAAATCCAAAGTCCAAAATTTATTATCTTCGATATGTGACTCATGAGCTATAGATTGAGCTTCTTCATTTTCCAAATCTAGGTAGTAAACTCCATGATCTAATTCTTGAAAAATAATATGAGACTTAGGATCTTCAGATTTTGAAACCATGTATTTGGATTTCTTTTCATGCTCTAACTTTTGATTATCTCCTTTGATTGGAATATGAGCACAAGACAAATCCATCTTGACATCACCTCCTAACTCTTTATAGAAGTTCCTGATTAGTAACATACCATAATAAAATGGAACATTCGCCACCAGTATTTTCATATTTAGTATTTTATCTGGGAAAGAAAAAAGAATTACTTGTGTATCTTTGATCTGTCTAATGAGAGGTACTTGTCTCTCCATTGAATAACATCTTCTGATTATTTTCATTAGTGTAAGCCCCAAAGCATCTACAACTTTGGCTAGCATGACATTATCATAAGTTTCTTAATATAAAATGCATTTACTCGATTTATAACCATTAAAAAGAAAATAAACATAAAATGGTTCACTCCTTTCAGTAAACATAGGAGTAGAAGTTTAGCATTGTTCAATGGAGGACTACTTTTTGGATTATTTAAGATTCCTTGTGAATTATTATTACATAATTTATTAGGACCGTTACTCTACACATACTTTGCCAACCTGTTCAGCTACTCTAAGAAAACCCTCAAATATTCATCTTCTGACATCTGGATCTTAGTTTTCTTAATGTTATTGATGATATCAAAAGAAGGAAGAATAGTAATTCAACTTACTTCATCTACTATTACCATCATCCTCTACTACTACTTAGAAGTTGTATTTACTTTCTTATCTCTTGGGGCCAAGGAAGAAGGTAGTGGGCTACCTATTTTCATAATAGTAACAATCGGTCTAGGATCTTCTCTTTCTATCCTTTTTCCACATGAATAATCTTCAGCACCTTGTTGTTCCTGAGATCTTATAAACACCATAAATGTGTGACCATCACTATATTCAAAAGATTCCTAATATCCTTATCATATTCATAGTCTAGGAAGAAAATATTAGATTCGCTAACAAGATCTACAAAGTCTTCTTCATCAATTAATTCATTCTAAATATTATCATGATCTTCATATTTCATTTCCAGGTTGTTCTTTGGAGGAACTTCAATTACTAGCCTCTATGGTGCAATAGTGAGTTTGTTTTGATTCTAATTTTGACCATTAAAACTTCAAGTGGGAGTTGCACTTAAAGGGGTAGTATTTCCTCCTTGAGCTATTTATTTCTTAATCTACAACATATAATTCACTAACTTCTAAAGCGGTGGATCAGCAACATTAATTGAAGGTGTTCCTTCAATATTAGGGGCTGAATAGTTGATTTTTCCAGCCATAATCAAGTCATCCTCAACCTCAATTGCAACATTCTATGTTTCCAACAAATTTTCTAGTCGTTCCTTTCATAATTGATATCCAAATTCTGGTAACAAATGTTTATGAAAAATGTTTTCTTTTTCTCATTACCAAGTGTAGCAGAAGTAGGGATCTTATACAAAATCCTCTAGAACTTAGCAATAAATTCCCTCATATTTTTGTGTGGTACCTTCTTCAAGTGCATCAACTGAGTAATGATTTTCTTTTATCTTTTTCTATCTTGAACCTATTTAGGAAGTGCTCACGCATAGTTTTCCAATTTTTATAGTTCCAAGGGTCAATCGATAAAACCATTCTCTAACCAAGTCATGAAAATTATTGATGAATAGTATTATAGACACATCATCACGCTCCACGAAAGTACTCCGTGAAAAATGTAGAAAGCCTCCAACTGATCATCAGGATTCTATTTCGCATCTCCATATAATTTTGGGAAATTATTCGTAGAGCCCTTAGGTATTTCATGCAGGAGTTAAGTTGAAAGGGCCAAAATCCCTACCCCATGGACTAGGAAACTTCTGAACCATTTGCACAAGAATTAACAACTACGGATTAATTAGATGAATAATACTAGCGGTTGAGCCATGTTGTAAGTGATTTGGTGAGGTATGAACTCTCCTTATAGGTGATAAACTTTCTCTTCAGATTTAGGCTTGAGGTGGATAATTGAAATTAAATTGTTCTTATAGATGAAAGAAATGGTCAGTCCTACCCCGAGCCCTAAGTACACATGTAAATGCATGACTTGCCAATATGAAATCAAGAAAGTAATAAACAACAAAAAAACTTCTCCTATAACCATGATATTTAGCACAAGTGTTTAGATTAAAAAAATTCCCCATCAGAATTTTCATAAAATGTTGCCTAGATTTTATGCTTAGCTAAGACACACAACCTAGGAAATCATGTGATATATCCCCTTCATTTAACGGTGAAGCTACCATATGATTTGTTTGTTTATTCTATCACCTATTTAACTTTTCTATGGTATTAATTGAACTGAATAGCTCATGAACCAAAACTAGATAGTTTGGCAGCAAGTAAGAAGCTATTTTGTAAAAGAAAATAGAAATATAGAATAGGAACTAGAAAGGATGTATGAAGTGCAGGAAATGTGCTTTGCAATAGGTAGATTTTAGAGCAAGTTACTCACACATAAAATAAACAAACATTGGTTGATCCTCAAAAATTTTAAGAAAATTACAAATAAGCATGCACTTATGAAAGTTAAGATAACGAAAAGTCTATCCTTAACATCCAAAAATGTTACAGTTAGACTTAAGTAGACACAAAGTTCAAAAAAATTATTTCTTCCTTCTTATTAAATTGTCAACTACTTACAATGAGTACATGAGTACATCTAATTATTTCAACACAAAGTCTAAAATAACCATGCATGAGTTATAATAGTTAACTTCTCAAAGATTTTTAGATTACATTCCTTTACATGTAGGCCTTTTCTTCTATTTATAGTTGTCACGAGTAAAGAATATGGAAGAGATATCTGTTATACTTTAATAAATGAACAACTAACAAATAGTTAGGAGTTGAGAAATTTACTCCTCAAAATCTTCATTTAATGCCACCTAGTTATTCTCAGAAAGTTCAAACATTAAAACCATAAAAACTGCTTCATAACTACTGAGCATTTGAATTTATCAAACAACTTAAAGTAATGGTGATTATACACCACATTACTTAAGTCTTACAATGAATGTACTCAAAAAGTAAAGAAGAAATGTAGAAAAGGAAGTAGAAGAAATAGAAGAATCATTCCAAATCAGCAGCTATTGTCCCCACTTTATCTTTCCCTTTATTCTTATCCTTGGCTTTTCCTTTATCTACTTCATCTTCATCCGCTTCATATTTTTCATCCTTATGCTTCTCTTTATAGATAGAAAATTGATTCCTCATGTACTTGATGGCATTATTATCCACATCATTTTCATCTTCCATTTCTGTTTCAAACATGAGAAATTCCTCTCCCAAAACCTTGCAGCCCCATCTTAACTTCCCGAGATAAGATCCTAGTTGATTGACAATATCCGAATATCTGCTAATTTTTCCAAGGAATTTTGGTTGAAAGGAATAATAGCCTTGTCCATTAATCACTGAAACAATGGAAGAAACTCATCAATACTTTGTGGATACTTAGAAGTATCATACTTTTTCAGACCATAAATTACATCATCAAGTTCTTCCAGAATTTCCTTAGCTCATTCTTCCATCATTTCCATCTTGGTCATAATATTCTTCCTAAATGATAAAAGATGTTTTTGTTGTTTCCCCTTCCTAATTGACCCTTCAGGTGCAATATTTTCTCCAATTAAAACATCATATGATAATTCATTAATTTCTTCCAGAATCTACAGTTGTAATTCAGAAATACCACCTTCATTATCTACTTCTTGCTTAAGATCCTTCAATTTATCTAGCTTCTCTTTATACTCAACAACTTTTACCAAAATTTCTTTGTAAAAATTTGTAGTTGTATTAGTGATATCAGCCACCCATTCATCTATAGCCTTTGATCTATCACTTGTCTCTTCCACAATAGTAATTACCTATGGATTTACTTGTTCCTCCATAATGACTAGTAGTGTGGGGTTCTTGATAACCTTCATGATAATATTACAGAGCTTAGATGATTTCACTTTCAGATTAGAAGTTTTCAGTTTTTCTTCATGTAACTTCTGGAAAAGGTTATTTTCGATGTTTGTGTGCTATGCTTTAAACCTTTAGTGGTGAATTATCCCAAAGGAACCTTTGTAATTTCCAAATCATCTCTTGTCAATTCTCCTTTTCTTTTCCCAGTTGGTGGAGTAGATACTCAAAAATTTCTTTCTGAAGAATCAATGATCAATCTTGAAGTAACCTTGGCCATTTTTGGTCTTTTCCTCTTCTTTTCAATACTTTTTAACAGTTGAAGATCCATTTCCTCCAAATTGATTACTTCCTTGAAATTAGGAAAGGACTGCTTAGACAACCAATTTGTAAATTCTTGACTGAAAGAGTTTGAGCTTCAGGATGCACAATTATTTCTTTACCACTTCCTTCTGGGAAGGGAAGTGCCACTATTTCCAGTTATTTTTCAGGTTCTTCAGTAGTAGAATCTTGCTACAAAACCCCTCCTAACTCAACCATCTTTTCCCTTATCAATTCCTCTTTTATCTCTTCTTCGGTCCCTATATCAATATCTTCAATGTTCTTCTATTCTGCAACATATGGGACTAAAGAGATTTAAATTTTTGATCATGCATCTCATCACCAACTTCCTTTACAATCTCTCCTTCTTCCACCTCTGCATATTTCATCTGGGATTCACTTTTTCCTGATGTTTGAGATGCTCCTTGAAGAGAAGAAACATCATGTGTATTTTTGTGGTGTAGTTAATGATTCCTCTAGATATGGAGGAGGGGGTGGAGTAACTTGTGGAGAATAGGGAGGTGCTCTAGATAATATGGTTTTGATGGTGACTGAGGTAAATATGAAAGAGGCTAGCATTAGCATTGGTATCACAATGTCTTCTTTATAAGAATTTTCTTGAATGGTAGGAGTAATAAACGATGATGTTGCTACACTAGAATTATTTTTTAGGACAGTCCATAAATCAATTGATTATTTGTTCTTTCTCTCTGGATCGGATTTTAATTCACAACCATGCCTCTAATCTTCCCTTGAGTTTCATTTCTCTTCGTACTTTTCTTGACATATTCTTTCTTTCCGAAAGTGCTTATTCGAGTAATCTCTTTCATTACTGATTCCTTAAGGAAATAGCCTTGACTAGTCAACCATTCAACAATGTATAACAATACTTTTGATGTTCTCTCCATAATTGAATTTGAAATATGAGTAACCAAAACAAAGGAGCACTATCACCTCCTTATTCATAACATGTAATAGAAATGACTTGCCCATAATCTACAAGTCCTTATGGAATATAGGCCAAACCAAAATCTAAATTTTGTTGTACAGTTAATCAACTATAATCTCTTCTCCTAACTTCAAATTCATCTCTATAATTAGCCCAAAAAATTCCAATGCTAGCAAGTGTGCATAATTTAGTGAAACTAACTTCTTGGATATATTTATATAATAAAAATTCCCCCTTTCATTGAAGTAAATTTTATTATAACAAATATACATCTCTCCATGAACATCTCTTGCCTTATGAATATTTATACAATGATATTTTCCAATCACAATAGGAAAATGCACAACTGACCTATGGAGACCTTGTTGCAAATCATGAAGTACTGCTAATTATCTACACAACTCTAGAAAAATCCATCTATCACTTGGATATCTGGGAAAATTTAATGGAGCATTTGAGAAACCAAAGACTCTTAAATATGTAAAGTGAGAAAATTGAATAAAAATTCACCCATAAGGTTGGACTACATTCCATGCTTCATCAGTCACCCTTCTGGCTCTTAAGTCAGGATCAAGCCTGTAAATGACCTCATACAAGAAGAATTCATTAACTTGTTTATATTCATTGAAGTATCTTAGTAAGGCTAATTGTAGATAATATTCATAGATGGGTTTCTCAGCCTTTGTTCCAACAATTCTTAATTTGGGAAAATTTCCCTATGCTGCTATAGCATAGACAAGATAAGAAGTCATTTTAAAATACAGAGTTTGAATAACATTTCTCAACTGAAAATCAATATTATCACTGATGATTTAAGATGAATTAATAAAAGTATTAGTCTTATCATTCTCTATCATTATCATAAAATAATAAATCAATTTGTAAAAAAATTTGGAATCTTCTCACCATTAATCATATAAAGAAGATGAGAAATATTATCACTTCAGAATCGAATCGAGATCTCATAACCGATTTGGGGAATCTAGAAGCTTGTTTTGATTAATTCATGATCTTTATTACATATTTCCTCTTTTTTTCCCAATACTCATTGGATTTCTCCATACTAATACTCAAGGCATTTGGTGTAGTTTTAATATTCAAGAAAAATTTCAATAAGTGAGTATCCATTCTTCCCACAAGGTCACCAATATCATTCTCGATTGTTACGGTATGGGGGTCATAATGTTTGGCATGCTCTAACATAGATTCTTGAAACTGATGAGTGCTTAGAAAGGAAGTTTCTTCAATAAATCCACTCCTATTTAATTAACTCATCAAAGGTTTATTTTTAATCTTTAGATCTATCCATTAAATCAAATAATATGACGTGACTCATATATGTAACACCTATTCTATCCAGCATGGATGTAATGCAATTCTCAATAGGATATCCCTAATAATCAAACTTCAGTTTGTCTTTCTTAGCTTTGGTTTTCTTTTTCATTTTCTGGAACTTGAATCTTCTTCAATATCAAATTTTGGATCCTCTCTAATCACAACAACTTCCTCTTCTCCTCGTGCAGTTCCTCCTTCTCCCTCTAACCTATCACTTGATTCAAATTTCTCATCTCTAGTTTCAGACATCTTCTCTTTCTTTTTTGTTCCCACCATTATGAACTAGCAATTGTTTCTACTATTTTAATAATGATAACCTAATTAATGCACACATTTATCATTTTTATGGATGAATTCAAGATGCAATTTACTAATGCAATCATGTCCAAAACATCTTGGAAGTCAAGTTCTAAGTGATAGATTGAAACAGTTCAATCTGTAGTTCATTGCGGGTTTCCAGGGTATAACTACTTAAGACTAGTAGTTAATAAGCATAAGAAGATAAAATCAGCATAATGCAAAGAAATCAACATCAACAAAACTCGAAAAAGAGCTAAGAAAGCAATAGGTACTTGATTTAACACAAATCACTTGTGGGAATTCCAATAGTAATCTCCTTTTCTATAAATGAGAATAAGTAATGAGTGGTCATTTTAGCATAATGAGTAGAACTAATTACCATGTAAATTGACAAAATGAACACAATTGGCAGTGAACTCAAATTACTCTACTTTTTTAGAAAGAGAATGATTAAAGTAAATCAAAAATGACACAATAAATATGAAGTATGGTTTTCAGATTTTATACATTACTTTACTTCTTTTAAACCAAGGAAAGTAGTAAGCCATCAGATCAACGCAATGAATAGGGATATATGCTTCTGTAGTTAACTCTTATTACTTTACTTATTTTAAATAAAATAAGTAAAGTAAATTCAAATCGACACAATGAGTAAGGTAAGAAAATCATGTTAGAATCAACACAAAACTAAGAATGTGGAAAGATTTTTTTCATAATACTTTACTCATTTTTCCAAAAGAAGTAAAATACAATTGATTTGATGCAATGAACTAAATGGGAACATGTTTTGTGGTGATTTAGTATTACTCTACTGCTATTACAAAATTAATTAAAGAACATCTGAATTGACGCAAAATAAATTTTTGATCTTAGTATAAGCAGAAGCAAGTGAAAACGACGCAGAACTTAGATAAAAGCATTTGTGATTTATCAAATCGACTTTACTTTTTGAATACAAAGGTAAGGAAAATAAAACCAAATCAACACATTGAATGGGGGAAAATTTTCATTGATTTCACCCTACTTGACTCTTATTACAAACGTAATTAAAGTATTCTTAAATTGATGCAAAACATAGAAGGAACAATAAACTTCCATGGACCCCTGAGAAAAATATTGCCAGACACAAACCTAGAGTAAAGTTAAGGCTAAAAATTTAATAAATCACATTAAGAGGTAACAAAAGATTCAATTATTGAAAAAAATCCTAATCCCAATGAAGTAACATACTTAAATTTAGGATTATTAACTGGAAATATAGAAACCAAAAGAAAATAGATAAACTAAAACCTAAAACAACACATAGAAGAAAGGAAAACCAGAAATGAAAGAAGAAAAACAATAAACTAACCTTATCCACAAATGGGTTGGAGTCAATTTGTGTAAATTCTTCCTCAATCAATTGTTGGAGTTTCTTGGGGTTTGGAGGGTTGACAACTACTTTCTTCTTGACAATGTGAATGCATGGATCCTAGGTGGAATTACTTAGGGATTTTATATTTTCCACATCATTAAATGTTGATTATATGAATGCAAACTCAACCCTCTTCTTTATGTGGCTTTTTGAAATGTCTTTACTTCAACAAATTTTTAAAATGAAGTAAAGCAAGTTGGATTCAACACAATGAATGGATAAGTATCAAATTTATAAATCAACATAATTAACTACTAAGAAATGACGTTGGGCTTCAACGCAATACATGGGATCATTTTAATGACATTTAAGCATTGCTTTAATTTTCTTAATATAAGATAAGTAAATTAACATGAAAAAAGTAAGCACTTTGAGTTTAACGCATTGAATAGGAAGTAAAGAAATTTTATTTTAGTGCATTAATAAGAAAACCTAAGCCAATTTTACAGATTTCTTGAACCACTTTACTTAATAAGAAGTACTTAAAAATAGTGCAAAGAAGCAAGTTTTTGATCTTTTGAGGATTTACAAAGAATCTAACACGTGATTAATTAATAAACCACCCCCAAGAAACCTCTTGCAACCTCTTAAAGAATCATCATGCACTCTTGCAACCCAAATGAGTTAAAGTAACAAGCTACACACACACTAAACAACAATTTAGAACTAAAAACAAACATGAACACAACTCATCAAAAACTTGAAAACCCAAAATTTCAAAGGGGTACCCCAATATTTTTGAAATAAATCTTGGGTACATCACAATGCCATGGTTGATTAAAGTGGTGCTGAGGAGAACTCTCCTTGAGAAAATTTTGAGTTGAATCCCACCCACTTTGACAATTATATATACCAAAAAAATGATGTCCTAATGTGGGTCGAAGATCTTAAAGCAAGGTTACCCTCTATGGTTGACTCTTCTTTTACCACCGAAATGGTTCGTGGAGACAACGAAGTATAATGTACTTCTTGAAATATTAAAAATATCTTGAACACATGTCATGCCTCTTCTCCTGGGTAAAATAATTATGAGGAGATACCTTTTTGAAATGATGGATACTATTGTATACCTACTATTAGAGTCCATTATGAAGACCATGAAGAGCACACTCATCATGAGAAACCTCCTCCTTATGACAATTGTAAAGAAGTACCCACTTAGGAGGTAATTTTAGAATAAAAAGTGCAATCTATCACTCACCAATTGGCCAGTTTGGCTTCACACATAAACAAGGAACAACCAAAATAGTTGAAACAAGTCATAACAAAAGTGAAACCTAAGGCTTCATACCATGAATTCAATACCAATTCTCCTCATCAAGAAACACGTAAATAACCTTATGAGGAATTCTATGCGGAAAATAAAGATGGGGATATGACTAGAGTTAATAATTTGTAGTGCTCCACACCACACACACAAGACCATTTCTTCAATCAAGAGTGGTCAACCATGAAAAATGCTCTCATAGCTTTACAAGAAAGAAAAACATGCAATAACAAAAAGTACCAATTGTAAGAGTTATGGCCATAAACCTTTGATAGAGACATATTGTAGGTACCTTTCCCACGTCATTTTGATTTTCCAAAGTTTGAAAAATAAAAGGGAAAATGTGACCCTAAAGACCATATTAAGTACTTTTATATGACATTTCAAGAGGTCGCATTTAGAAATAACTATCTCATTCACCTCTTCCCATGAAGTTTGGAAGGTCAATCGTTGTAATGGTTTTTACACATACCTAAGGATATATATCTACATGGACAAAAAAAGCGGCTGAACATTTGTGCCTAAATTTTCAATAAATATAGAAAATGATGTCACCATGTTAGCTTTTGTAATGCAAAAAACTGAAATAATGAGAAGTTCACTTCTTTCCTACTACCATGGAGGGGGTTAGCTAGCCACTTTCATTGCTCCATACTTGAAAAATAACTTATTAGTATATGTGTACCCAACCTCCACCCTAAAATTACATTCCACTTGCAAATTCATTATGGTAAAAAATTTGAAGAGGTAATCAAAAAGGGGAGTCAAATAGAAAAGCATTATTATCTAGAGGGACCTTAAAACCCCTTTCATGTGACCATGATCGTAACCATTCCAAACTCGATGAAAATACAAGGTTTCTTCCTAATAAGAACAAAATATTTGTAGGCTAAAAATAGTAGAATCTAAACGAGTGCAAGTAGTCTAAAATCACGCTCCTTTGAAACTCAAAAAGGGAACTCGCCACGGAGTATAAATGTCGTAACTTCACCCCTCTTTCTAAATCTATGTAGTCAATATTAAAATAACTAGAGGTGGTTAATATGGTTAGATATCTTGAAACTGCACCTTATGGGGATGGCGCACCTAAGCCATCATGGTTTAGGGAAAAATAATATTATGTATTTCACCATGCTAATGGTCACAAGACTGATAAGTGTTAAAATTGAAACATTATATTCAGTATTTAATTGACAGTGGTGATGTGGAAATGGATTTCTCTACCCCTACTAATTATCCTAACATAAACATGGGGATATTCAAAGAACCTTTCCCAAAGCACAATAAATGGAAGGAAAAGTCAAATCAAGGATAGTTTTCTCAAACCAAGAATTCCAATTATGTTTCAAAGATGGAAAATTTTGATGCCTTAATAGGTTTTGTCAATCCACTTGTTGAGCATATCAACACGATAAATATTAAGTCAAGGGAGTGTGTTGTGATAATGCAATAGGATCACCTTTTATTTAAAAACCTCCCTCCCCAACTTGTTACAAGATTCATTATGATGTATTAGACCAATTAGAGAAAATAATGGCTAAGATTACAATATTAGACCTTAAAATTTATGGCATCCATAAAAAAATCCTTTGTAAGACCTTAGTGTTATGTTTTTGGAGCCTATTTTCATGTTAGAGTGTAGTACACCTTCTATGTGTTACACTCGGGTATTTTTATGGCGATCCTGCTCACATGATGAGTCTGGTCATGGGGGTTCGGAGAAAATCCCCGAAGCAAATTTTCATGGGTGGTTTATTAACCCATGGGTAATGGGTAACTATTATGGGATGTTTTTGGACCCATGGTTTTTTGGTACCCATTGTTTTGATACCCACAGTTTTTTTGCCCATTGTTTTCATACCCACGGTTTTTTCCCATGGTTTTGATACCCATGGTTTTGTATCAAACTTCTTAAGAAATTGTCTATTTATATGGTATTATGCATATGATACATAGACAATCAAATGTATTGTATATGTGTTTTGAATTCGGGTGTGAATTTTGTAGAGTTTGATGAGAATAGCTCCAAACGGATCTGGGTATCGTATTGAAAGAGTGAAGGCTTGTAATAAAATATGAGCAAGTGATTCTTGTTAGACATAGCCCAAATTGGGTGAACCACGTTAAATCTTGTCTCTCTATGTTGTGTTATTTATTCGAACTTTTATTTGAGATCTGTAATATTTTCTACATATTAGTTTCTACTATTTTGATTCTATAAGGGATTATTTCACATATTTTATCTCGTATTTCCTAACACTTAGAAGGATCAAGAGTATACATTGATATTTACCCCAAACACTTACAAGAAATGGTAATGTAGATCACTCCTTTAGAAGATATAGCCTTCAGGTCAAAAGAAATCCCGAGAAGAGAATCCCTCTCATTATTTACCATTACATATTGAACTCATAATCAAACATAATAATTCCATACAATTTCTTGTGGATGGAGGATCAGGTTTAAATATTTGTACTATGAAATTAATTCAGAAACTAGGGTGCATTAAAGCTAATTTAGAGAAAAAGGTCATCACCATAAAGGCATATGAGAATAAAGAGTGGCATTAGGCCAATATGATCACTTTATCATTAGATGTAGGTCCTATAAATCAATATACGGAGTTCCATGTCATGGACTTGGAGCTCCCTTATAACATATTACTTGGCTGCCCATGGATTGATGCCATATAAGCCATACCTTTAACATATCATCAATGCTTAAAGTTACACCATGAAGGAATGAGAACCTCCCTACTCAGGAGATCTTCAACCATTTACTCATTGTAGAGAATTTTGGGCTACTTACCCACAATTTATGAATGCCCTTTTATAGAGAGAGTTGTTCCAGTGAAATTTGAGAGGTCCTCACATCATGATTGGATCCAAATAACTTGTCACCTAATGAAAATGGTAATTATACATCAAAGAATCCTTTTACTATGTGGGATATGAAGGTTAGAGAAAACAGATGTGAATAATATGATATTAAACAATCCTTTCTAGTTCATAACATTACCCTATCTTCCAAAGTGTATGGTAAACCATGTTACAAGTTTTAAATATCCAGCAGAAATTCCATTTTGACACTTTCACTCTTGGTAGGTTATTAAAAGATGAAAGGTTACTCAAAGATTTTGTATTTCATCCTAAAGAAGATGAAATGTCTCTATGCTACCAATCACCTAGGTATGTTATCCTTAATCAAATTATGCTTACTATGGGATATAAAGGACATAGTTATGGCCACAATAAACAAGGTATACTCGAAGCTCTTCCAATATCTTCTCTTGTAGTGGGTAATTTTGGTATCGGTGTTTGACTATATGAAGCTCACCCCTTAGAGGTCAAGGATACCTCTTATGAACACAAAGATAGTTCATCAAAATATGAAAGAAAAAAATATTCTTGGTGTAGTCTTTACAAAGACATTACATCCATGAACATATTTTCCAATGTGGCTATCCTAACCATAACTCACAAACTAAACCTCATTTACCCATCACTCATGAATTGGGACCAACAACAACATGTGTTAATTGATGTATTTTAGAACGATGAAGCTATTAGTGAGTTCTTTAGGATTCGTGACAACATTACAAGAAATTACCACAAGAAAGGCTTCTTCATTGAGATCAATGCATGCACATACTTTGGGGAGGAGAAAAAATTGTGTGGTCGTTTAAGAAAAAAAGTAAGAAAGGAAAAATTCCTATAGAAAAACCTTGCAAAAATTACAAGTCCTATATCAAACACCTCTTTGAGGTACTTGTGGAAA
Source organism: Taxus wallichiana var. yunnanensis (assembly GCA_018340775.1). NCBI lineage: Eukaryota > Viridiplantae > Streptophyta > Pinopsida > Cupressales > Taxaceae > Taxus > Taxus wallichiana. Next base: position 85,300,115 of record CM031242.1, on the reverse strand, counting down.
ATAAAAAAGAAAAATCAACGTATAGAATAATTGACCCACTTCAAGATGAATATCTCTTTGAACCACCTTTTGTAGAAGAGGATTTTAATCTCCCCCGATCCTATGTGCATCAAGGACAAGTACACGCTACTAGTGGAGGAGATAATAGATGTGAACATTACCACGAAGGAGCTTTCTAAAATAGTTAAGTAGGAGCTTTGCTCTCGGCTCAAGAAAAAAAAATTATATTGATTTTGAGATAATTTGCATATATTATTTCTTGGTCTTATGTAGACATGTCAAGAATTTATCTTGCATTAGTGGTACACAATCTTTTCATACACTTGGATGCCTAGCCCATAAAATAAAATATCTGAAAGATTCATCCTTGCATCACCTTGTTGGTTAAAGAAGAGATAGAAAAATTAGAGGAAGTAGGATGCATTAGACCTATCAAGTATTCAGAGTGGATTTCCAATGTGGTCCTAGTTTAGAAGAATCTTGTTAGTATTAGAGTTTTCACCAATTTTTGAGATATTAATAAATCTTATCCTAAGGATGATTTTGCTCTTCCCAACATTGACATGATTATTGATTCAACAGTTGTGTACCATATGATCTCACTCATGGATGGATTCTTAGGATATAACTAGATAAAGATCACTGACAAAGACCAACATAAGACATATTTTACCACCCCATGGGGAAATTTCTATTATCAAGTCATTCGTTTGGTATTAAGAATGCAAACATGACCTATCAATGGGAAATGACTATAATCTTTCACAATATGATTAGTGACATAATGAAAGATTATTTTGATGACATATTGGAAAAATCCATGACTTGTGAAGAGCACCCAAAATTTTTGTGACATATCTTTTAGCATGTAAGGGACTACAAGGTTTTTACTAAACCCAAAGAAGTGTGTCTTTGGTGTGTTATCTAGAAAACTACTAGGATTCATTACTTAACTGAGAGGAATAAAAGTAGATCCTACAAAGGTTACTACTACAACAAAATTACCTCCTCCGACAAATATTAGACAATTGTGAAGCTTACAAGGAAATATCCAAGTAATTGTAAGGTTCATATGTCATCTTGCATATAAGTTTCACATCTTCACGCATCTTCTCAAGAAAGATGTCGGTTTTAGTAGGGACCGAACAACAACAATCATTTTCTTTACTCAAAGACTACATGGCTAAACCCCCTATTCTAATGCCACCCACGACAAGTGAATAGTTGTTACTCTATATTTCTGTCACACACTTTGCAATTGGGGCAATTGTTGGCTCAATATGATAAGGAGTATAAATAAAAATTTGTGTACTACATAAGCCAAATGTTGATCGCTTATAAGATCAACTATCCATAGATAGAAAATTATTTCTTGGCTATGGTATTTGATTTTCGAGAACAAATTAGTAGATGTTATTTCCATAGTGGGGTCTATATTTAGTATCCCCCCGGGAACAAAGATATTCTATTCTTCATTGAACTTTTATGAACACCAACATATGACATACCAGATTCTTGTTTGGTATACGAGGTTATAAACCTCCTTTTCCTCGTGATATAGTGACATATTTAATTACCTTAATGATGGAACCTTTCTCTAAAATATTTCCTAAAGCAATAAACAAAAACTCATCGAGCATATAGCTTATTATACCCTACTTATGGGCAATCTCTTCTATCAAGTCTATGATAGGAATCTGTTACACTATGTAAATTTGGACAAATCCATTCTAGTAATAAAATAAGTGTACAAAGGCATCTACGGGGCTCAGACGAACTAGATTGTCCTAGAAAGGAAGATACTTAGAGTTGGCTACTATTAGACTACCATGGAAAATGATTACTACAAACATGTGAAGAAATTATTGCATTTTCATAAGTACAAAACTTTGATACACACGTCGGTGACAATCATTACATCCTATCTCGATGCCTTGGTTATTCTCATAAAATTGGGGGATAGAACTCATAGGTAATCTTAACCCTTTATCCTCATATGGCCACAAGTTCATTATAAATACTATGAAATATTTTACAAAATGGGTAGAGGTTGTTCATCTTACCTATGTTGACGTTCCAAAATATCTAAGTTTATAATGAAACATGTCATTTTTCGATACAATATCGCCTCTTCCATTGTATCCGAAAATTGTAAGTATTTTAAAACTATTATCCCACTTAGTATCCATCTTCATCCTTGCAATAAGGGACTCATATTATATTATATTATTTTTGTATGGGAATCTCGGCCAAAATTCCCGAGGGATCAAGTCTCTGAAGGAGTGATCAAAACAACTCTAACACCGAACCATGAAAGGTAAAGGAAAAATTGAAGTATATTTTCCATATAAAAATTCCTTGAGGTACATTGTGGACACATCTAGGATTTCTAAACTCTAAGGTTAAGTGTACCTAGTAGTAGTGCTCCTAGTTAATCTACTAAAACCTATCCTTTTATTGATTTTTGTTGTAAATAATGTAAAAAAATTGAGTAAGATGATCTAATTAGCCATCTTCCCTTTGACGATGTAGGTTTTGACAATAAGTATTTGAATAAATCCTCTTTTGAAATAAGTTTTACCTTATAATTTAACAAATAATGGTACAACTTCTAAAAATCATAGATCGCAACCAAATAATCCTTTTTCATCCATGGATAGTTGATCTCGTAAGCTATCAACATTTTTCATTAGTACACAAATTTTCTTTCTTCTCCTTTTCATAGAAAGCCAATAGTTCCCCAATTGCAAAGTACGTGCTAGAAATGTAGAGTAAAAGTGCTTCACCTATAGTGGGCGGCATTAGAATAGGGGTTTAGCCAAATAGTCTTTGAGAAAAGATTTTTTTGTTATTTTTGTAGTCCCCAAAGTGAAAATGACATATTTCTTAAGAATATACGTAAATGTGTGAAACTTATTTGCAAGTAAGCGAGAGATGAACCTTTTAATTTCTTGGATCTTTCCTTGTAACGCGTTTAGGTTGTTCGATACTCGTCAAAGGAGGAATTTAAGTTATAGCAGTAACTTTATAGGTTATACTTCTATTCCTCTCCATGAAATAGTGAATCCTAGTATTTTTCCAGATTACACATCGAAGACAAAATTATTGATTTAGTCGACCTTGTAGTCCCTTAGATGATGAAAGAAAATAAAAAAATAGGTGCATCCAATAGTGAAAACCACACAATTGTGGCACTTTGGACAAGTCCTTTGGTGAAAAATGGTTTCTAGCACCAATGGAGGGTTTGTTATTCACAAGAATTTCAGGTCTAGGATTGTGATAGCTTTTTCCTAAGCTAGTATTTGTCTACATCTGAGCTACTTTTTATCCTAACCCTATTATCCTTGATCATACTAATTTTACCTATATGTAAAAAGGGTGTGCCTTCATAAATTCCCATATCATGCTAGGGGAACGTTTGCATTTTCTATTATTACACATAGCACGTGGCATTTTACCCTTTTATATCCCATCTAACATTAGGGGTATCCACGTTTCTTCATTTCATTGCATTTAGCTTTAGAAAACTTCCTAGAAAACATGAAAAACATTCATATAACTTTGTGAAAATCCTAAAACATTTCTATGTGTTAGTTGGAAAAAATCAAAACATTCACATAATTTTTATAGAAAACTCCAAAACAATAGGACATTTTCTTGAGATAATACCAAAAACAATCAATGTTTTTTCAAAAATGTCCCGCAAAAACATAGTAATTTTCTTACTTTTCGTTGTTTATTTATTTGTATATTTTCATTTGCATTATTTTTTCATCTTGTGTTCATTAAAAAGAATTCATTTTATTACTTACATTGAGTTTTAATTTAATATTTTATGCTTTGCATTGAGTTCATTTTATCTTTCATGCATATATGTAGTTGTATTTCTTTGATTAGATTTGATTAATTTATACTTGTTGTTTTCTTATAAAAAAAATTGTCATTTCATCATCATATCATCTATCATACCTTATATACATCATCTATCAATAAAGGTTAAGCTACATAATCATGAACATGACAATTAAACATGTATGCTAAGATAACATCATATAATATCACCAAGAGGGGAAAGAGGGACCACCTTCGCCCCCTCGAACGTAGACCATAATAAAAATATGGATTAAACACGTTATATTATACATAAAATGTGATAAGTAAAACACAAAGCATCTCATCAACATGAAAAGTGATGTCATGAGATGCTATATTATAATCTAACAACATGTGATACAAACATAAACATATAGATTAATCATGATATCTCATAAGAAAAATGTGATACATAAATAATCCATCAATCATCATATATCCATAAATATCAAATGTCCATGTACAAAATAAATGTGTCTTGATACATATCAGATACAAAATGCCATCATGGGCATGGGTCAAAAATGTGCCTTCATCACGAGGCATGATAAAAATATTATATAACATACATTTGTATAAAAACATGCCTTGATTAAGAGGCATGATAAACAACAATACATATACATCCGTACAAAATTATGCCTTCATATCAAGGTGATACAAAAAATATATGTTAAGTACATAAATAATGGAGTCAAACGACTCTCACCCTCTCCAGGACTACCGAATCAATTCGACACTAGGTGGTGGCATATGATGTGATGGTTGTGTAGAAGGCTTTGCACCATGTTGTTTTGAGCCATGTTACTCGGAGGCCTCCTCGCCAAAGGAACCTATACCGATCACGTTGATTGTGATGGCCTCATAGATCTAGGCTGTGATAAAATATCGAATAGCTAACTATAATTTTGAGCTATCTACTTAGTTGGAATGGTCTCATGATATGTCATCCTCTAGTAGGTGGCCTAACCTGCTAAAGAGACACTCTAACCAATCAAAATTTTTCCTCCTAAGGAGCTACCTACCTCTGAATTGTATCTCACTCTACTCTCACAATTTTTATCTCTACTTGAAGATGAGGTTTTTATGATAAGGTCTAATATCTCTCATCCTACAACCGTGCTCTCTCTCTACAATCACCTAATCTCATTCTTTCCTAAGATGATCTCCTGTGTCATGATCTGATCCCACTCTACAATAATCTAATCTCTCTCTATGGAAATTTTGACTCTCTCATCTGTCACATGCGGTGTAGGCTTATAACCTACTATAACTATTGCTGTAAGGAATCAACATACCCACCACCCTATATATCCTCCTTTATAGCCTCTCCACCCCCACCATATCCTCCACCTCCTAGTGGACTATGTGGTGGGATCACATGTGGGCGTGATGGAGGTTCTTGTAAGGAGTGCTCATAAAGGGATTTGAAGGGGCATCCAGGGTAACAATATCTATGATTGAACCACTACCTAATGTTGTATAACCACCTACTCTTAGAGTAGTACCTTCTATATTTTTGACCCTACCTATTTCCCTTGGCCCTACCTATTTCCCTACCTGTGGATCTACTTGACCTAATGCCCTATGATATGGGTTTTATAACCCATCCACTTCGATATCTCACAATACCTTTGGTATCATCAATATTCATGGCCACTGATGTGGCATACCATCCTACATAATCTGGGGTCATCCCTAGATAAAAAAATATATGCTTTCTACACTCAAGGTTGTGGGACCACATGTAGAAAATTGGTGTGAGCTCATCCTATCCTGATCCATGACCCCATATGAAAGGTCTCTCTCGACTCGTGCGCATACCACATCTCATCGCTAGGAATCTGTTGAATGAGACCGAACTCGCCACTTAAACATGTCCACTCTTTACCACTCAAGGATATAAATTCTACTCCCAATAATAAAATTATCTACTACAATGTTACTCAAGTAAATTACATCATCTACCCAATGGTATAGCAGTATGGGTGCTATATAATCATATGAGGTTATAACTCATCCGGAGTCTACCTATAATAGGGTGTGTCTCGATATGACCAAAAATGTCATCTACATCTTGAACCCAACCCATGATGGATGAATATCTAACAACTCGGTCTCAAAATGATCGTGCAAAGTGTCCTATGGTGGTATGGTCCCATGCCCATATCTCGTAGTAAAATAGGACCCGTGGTATTATTGCCTTGTTAAACTAATAGGGGAATATCTGCATATAAATAATCTAGTATACCTACCCCAAACAATAAACCTCTCCATGGAGAAGGAAGTGTATCACTCCAATAAGGCCCAAAGGAAACTGATCACCGGTATTTTTAGGAAACAATCTACCCCCGACAAGAGCTAGCAAAGATATAAGAACCTATCGTAGTTGATGATCTCACATACACTGGTAATGTCAATGGTAAAACCAAAGTAAGGTATGTCTACCACTCCAAACATCTCATCTATGATCTATCAAATATGGTCATGAGGACCGTCATAAGTAATTATCCTCTAATGTAATACTCATCTAGTTTGTTGAAAGGCTAAATGTCGTACTTTCGTATGTCATCTGTTAGCTACAGATGTGAGTAGGATATAATCCAATGTAATTTTTGGTATATGGGCCACATATGATAAAACGATCACCTCTAATGTAATCTCCAAATATATCTGGTCACATCATCTAAATGACACCTCATAGGCTGAAGTCACCCATACCACTCTCGCGTCTCCAATCGAGGTAGCCTAACCTATAAAATGAAACACAACATGTGTTGAAAATAATTTTCTTATATACTACATCATTACATTCTTCTATTTCATCATCTAATTTTTATGAAAAACTTATTTTCATCTTCTCGGGCCACCCAAGTTGACACATCCACGTCGGTAGACCCCGACAATGCCAACACACCCTATACAATGTCAGTTCCTTCAAGCACTAGTGACCCTTTTGCATGAAGGATACTACATTTTGACACAAACATGCCCACTTCCCCATCCAACTCTCTAGCTCATGCAAGTAAGTCTCGTTTGAGGTCGGCATACCCATTTTCCAAGTAACCATGCATATGTATGCATTTCTAATAAATTTCCATGCTAGTGCACATTCTTTTGCACCCGACGATCATGCATGTGTTCTTTCATCACCAACACACCCCCAACCATGATGGTGCATCCCAAGGGCCATGCTACCGTGATCATGCATCTTTATTATGATTTTAGACACCTCTAATTTAGATTGAGCATTTTAAATACTTAAATTGCACTAATTATACCATTTCCATAAATTGACGACATATCAAAAATATCACACATTTTCTCTACTATCTTCATTAATTAATTATATTACGTTAGTTAATTAACTCTTCTATCCAACAACGATGCCAATTAACGACCTTTCATTAATCAAATCCTCTTTCTATCTAGATTAATTTATTATTTATAATTAATTAAGCTCCCCTTTCTATCTAGATTAATTAATTCTAGTTCATTAATACTCCAATCTATTTAGATTAATTAATTATTCTTAATTAATTAATTCTCTCATCTATTTAATCAATAAATCATTATTTATTTGATTAAAATCATCTCATAACATAAATCATACTAACTATTCCTTTAAAAATCTTCTATAAGATCGCACACCTGTTAATTAATCAATTTAGTTAATTAATAAACCCCCTCAATCCACACGAGTCACTAGAGGACAAAATAAAATCTCCTAATGTAAAGTTAAACCATATTTATCCATAACTAACCTAGCTCGATATTATCCCACATATAATATGATGCAAAGCTTCTTCAAACCATTGTGTTATAAAAGGAACCCTCCTCTTGCCTTTCTACTTAAACCTAAATGAGCATAAAGCCTATACTATAGCCATTTTATCATCTTAGATAATTATTCCATTAGACGTCTGGCTATCTTCACTTCTTGGATTCATCCATCCATATTTTGAAGTCATATGGAGATATGTCAAATGGTCTTTTAGCCATGGATTGATAATACTCCATTCTTGAAAACCTTAGGATTCAAGCATATAGTCAACCCTTTTGATTGCTAAAGATCTAAATAGGTTCATTTTATTATCATTAAATTAGAGATAGAGGTTAATTTGTTTAACATGTTAGTTTGATTCTTCGTTTCATGTTCTAATGCAAATCATTAATAGATTAGCTTTGCTTAAGCTCTAAGCATGATGGTATATTGATATAGTTAGCATTGTATTCAAGCTATTAGGTGTTAGATTTGAATTTCTTTGTAATTTTAAATAATTCATATACATATTTTCATGCTCGGTGGGACTTACTCCATTGTTCTTTACACTTAATTTCAAGTTTTTGTAGTTAAGTTTCAATTTTGGTTACTAAACCTCTTTTTGCATATATTAACATAACTTGTTTTTATTAACTTATTTTGTTAAGTTTGAATGTGTTGACTCTTACTTGTAGGTATAAAAGAGGCTAAGTGCTGTAAAAATTAGGTCTTGATGGGAAAATTTTAATATTTCTTTATGTTTTAATTTTTAGAGCTTACTTTTTCAACATTTTATATGCTAGTTTTGGCAATTTATTGAAAATCTTAAATTCTTAAGCATGTAGGTTAGTGTTTGATAGTCTTTGAGTGTTGTCGAAATTGAGAATTCTAAGAAATATGGATTTAATCAAATTACATATTACATATGTTACAATAAATATTTAAATAAATATTACATCATCACATAAGTAAATAAAGAAATACTTATAGGAAATAAATAACACAAGTGACACAAAGTATTTATAGTGGAAAACCCCAATAGGGTAAAAACTACTTTGAAAATAACCTTTTACTTGAGAGAACTTATTTTACATCAAGTAACATCACCTCCTCCTTTTAAACCCTATTTACCAAGGGTAAAAGTAAATCACTTGATTTGTACCCCTTTGATATATTTCTGAATATATCAAATGAGGATCTAAAGTACTTTTTATATAAGGTGATCAAGTATGTCTCCCAACCCACCTTTTCAACCTAAAATGGTTGACACATACACTAGGTTTATAATATTTAATATTATAAATATAATCATTTCATGATATTAAATATTTAACCTAAATTATATACCTAGGTTAGCATATTTAATAATAGAAATAAAAATATTTCATATTATTAAATATTAACCTATATATTAGTGATGGAACCATATATATTAAGGGTTGTCCAAACCACTTAATCATTATGTTCCAACACTCCCCCTTAATTTTAAGTGGGATAACATAACATATGCCAATAGATTACCTGCTCATGGTACACTACAGAATTTATAATCCTTAAACCATAAAGGTTTTAGGCTAGCATATCAGTTGAAAGAATTATAACACCTTCATCATACTAAAATTACCTTTTGGTATGAGTTTGGTTCAAAAGGATTTGGAATCTCAAAGATCATCCCATGATCAGTGGCTAAGTATGATTTTTGAGTTTTACATGTTCTCACAGGTTCTCATAAAAGGTTATTGAACCCAAGTATATAGGAGCCTTTTACAACCAAGGACTTCCTTAACAATATGCTTGTACTGGATGTTTATCAGTAAACTCAATAACACTAAAGAGTTTATTGAAGACCACCTTTAAGGTCTTTCTACACTTCTTTATAAAAACAAGTCAAGGAGGTATACATGCCCAAAGGTCTTTTTACACTTTCCGAAGGTATTTTACAAATTCCCAAAGGTATTTTTACAAATACTAAGTTCCATTAGAATGTGACATTATCATGAAAACTCCCACTCAATGGAAACTCCGACAATACAAGCTTTTCACGAAAGTGACAAAACTTTGTAGCACTCAAGGACTTTGTGAAGATGTCAGCAACATGCTCTTCAGTCAACATGAACTTGAGATTTATCTTATCACTCTGCACCTTCTCATGGGTGAAGCGTATATGTATCGTAATGTTCTTTGTCCTCGATGTTAAACTGTATTCTTAATCAAGACTAATACAACTATGACCACCACCTAAAAGATAAATACTTTATTTATATTCCATGTGTATTTCTACCAACAGTCATTATAGCCACGTGACTTATTTATTTCTTCCATTGTACTTCTTTGCCTCAAAGTAGAAAAAATGATGAATTTTGATTGTATTTATTGTTCCAAGTAATGGTTCCTACACCAAAAACTTGAACACATATCTAGTATATTTTATAACACAACATCTGTATGATTAGAATCACAAAATCCATATAAGATAGCATTTTCATTCTTATTATAATGCAACCCATAATTTATTGTTCCTTTCAAATATCTAAAAATTCTTTTTGCAAGATTTCAATGATTTCTAAAAAAGTTTCCTACATAAACCATGAAGTAATTCCTTTTGTATAGGAAATTTATTATTTAGTTATAGTTAGATAAATCAAACTATGAACTAACAATGTATATACAATAGGATCAACCTTTTTCATATGCAAATTTATGATGAATATTTATTCCAACTTCTATTGAAGTAGAAAATGGTTTACAATCAATCTTAAGAAACTTTTTCAATACAATGTTTGCATATTATGTTTTGAAAAATAACAATAAAATGAAATACAATCATACAAATAACATGATGTGAGATGCCTAACTCATTTATTTCAAATCTTGCTTCAATTTCTCTTTAATCCTATGAATTAAATCAGAATTTTCACAGGTATAAGCAAATCATCAACATATATACATATAATGATAATATATGATCCTTATTGCTTGATGAATATATCATTGTTAGAAGAATAATTAACAAAACCTAATAGTTTAAAGAACGAAACAATTTTTACACACCAAGCTCTAAGAGCTTGTTTTAAACCATAGAAGGATTTCTCAACATACAAACATAGTTTTCGTTACCATTTTCTTCAATTCCTTTAGGTTGAAATATGTAAAGTTCTTATTTTAAATCACAATTCAAAAAGAATTTTCTTATCCATTTAGTGGATTTCCCAACCAAATTGAGCAGAAATTGTAAATAAGGCCCCAATAGTACTCATTTTAGCTTTAGGGGAAAATGTCTCAACATAATCAATACCAAGTTCCTAAGTGAAACCTCTAGTAACAAATCTGGATTTTTTTAATACTATCATCAACATTATATTTTACTTGCTATATCACCTAGACCCTATAATACTTCGCGGCTCGGAGTTCATACAAGGTAATTATTACATGGTACATATGTTGGCTTCTAGTCATTTTGCTAAGGTTAATAAGATTTAAACTTTCTAACATAGATTGAGCCCAATTTAATTTCTTATCTAGGAAGATAAGAGTTTTGAAACATCTATAACATCAAAACATCATCATGAGCATTTATTAAATCAAAATCAAAACCATCATTTTAAGCATTTAATGAAGTAACTTTAAGAGAAGAAGACAAGACTTTTAATTCAATCAGATCTAACTTTTATAAATCTAAAGAAACTATTTGATCATAACTAATTGTTTCATTACAATGCATACTAATTAACCTCCCATGATCAAAATAATAACCATGCAATATAAAGGGCTCTACATTATATACCATGATTTATATAAAAAAATATTTCGACTATATAGATGTGAAGAAGAGACCCCCGAGAATGCATAATAACATCAAATTTCTAAGAAAAATATATAGACAAAGATCCAACAAACTTCAATTTGATATCTAAATGACCGTCATAATGACTTATTTTTGGTCTATCGTGATGGTCATTTGACTTTCAATTTTTACAAAATGACATTTTCATAGAACATATGATCTTAGATTTTACGTCTAAATGATTGTCATATTGTCTTATGTTTGGTCTCTTTGTGTGACGGTCATTTGACCATCAAATTTAATGAAGCTAAAACTTTATGTGTCTTTCCAAAATGTGAAATTCCAAAATTTCTTATTTTGTATAGTATTAGGAGGTTATATTTTAATACATTATAATAACCTATTATAATTTATAATGTAAAAATATATATAATTTTTATTAAAATTTGTATATAATTTATAGAATGAAAATTAAAAACAACATATAGTTCATAAAAATTATAAACTATAGTATATTGTTTTTAAATTAAGAAAACATAACCCTTATTAAAGGGGTTCAAAGGACATAGACCAGTTAAAAGAATGTTACGATGTACAAGTAGATTTATAAGAGTATAGATTAACTGCATATATTTTAAAGAGGTGACAAGTAATTTCACCTAACCAATGAAATAAATTGAAATCCCTATTTTCATGAACCTTGTCTCCTCCCTTCATTTACTCTTAATTTTACCCCGCACACATTTAAAAGTATGGAAATATTACAAAATATTTTATATAATACCTGCAAGCTATAAACTCTACAACTTTTATGTGGCTATAACTACTAATATTTTAATAAATATTTACCACACTTCACATGGGCCACTAATAAACTCACACCTTTTTTAATTCTCCATTTATACTTAAGAATTCCACATTTATACCTGAGATATTATCTCATTTTATTCTCCACTCCCACTCTTATATAAAAGAAAACCTTTAAATAGGTTTATTTATATAGTTTTTATAAACTATAAGATCTAAATGAATGGGACCACCCCCTTACATGGATAATATAAATAGTTAGAGACACATGTTAGGTTTTATTTAATAAGTGTTAAGATTTAAAAAGTAATCCCTTCATGGCCAAGAAATAAACACGGCCCCCTTACTAAAAAAGCTAAGCACTATCATTTTTATAAAACATATATAAACCAAATCTAATAAAATTTATATTTTAAGTGGTTTAAAATAACCATATGTATAAAATATGATTCAAACTTAGGTTTATTTCTTTTTAAAAATAAACTATATATGCCTAGATTTATAAGTTAAGTTTAAATATGATTTGAACTTAGGTTTAGAATATGGTCTGTTGACTCTTCCCTCAATCCCATGTAATTTTAGTATGGTTTAAAACTTTTAATATATATATATATTAACTATATAAATTTTAATATAATGTTTACATAAATTATTATATAAACCTCATTCTATATTATATATATTTTTATTTAAAAATTATAATATAGTTTTTCAAATCAAATCCTTTTAGAGGGGACCAAAGAACATGGGTATGAATTTACCTTCTGAAATATTTAACTTACAAATATTTGAAAGTATAGAAAACATGAAAATTATTTCATATACTAATAAATTCTCTCTTTTTTGTATGTGAATTTCATGGAGATAAATATTTGAAGCCTCTTTCACCTGTGCACACATAAATCTCCAAACAAACATTAATTCCATATAATTTACAAAATGTAAATGAAATTAAGAATCATATCATATTACATCTCTCCCCAAAAATTAAGGGTTTAAAATTGAAAAACCCTAAAAATTTTATGAGAGTTTAATTGCACAAATGTAATGTCAAAATAAATTGGGGAAAAAAAAAAGGGGACCAGATACTTTTGAATACCCTTTCGGGTTGGTTGAAAAAACTTGTACAAATTAAATAATTAAAATATTAAATATTTGATCTTAATTTATTTAATTTACCGCACTGTTACCATCTTATAATTTGAGGATTCTAATAAATATGGATATAATCAACTTATATATTACATAATATTACAACAAATATTTAAATAAAGATTACATAATAACATAAGTAAATAAAGAAATACTTAAATGAAATAATAACACAGGTGATACAATATTTATAGTGGAAAACCCCAATAAGGTAAAACCACTTTGAAAATAACCTTTTACTTCAAAGAAATTATTTTACATCCAAGTAACATCACCTCCTCCTTTGAAACCCTATTTACTAAGGGTAAAACCAAATCACTTGATTTGCATACCTTTGATATATTTCCTCAATATATCAAATGAGGACCTAAAGACCTTTTTATATAAGGTGTTGGGTATGTCTCGACCCACATTATCAACCTAAAATGGTTGACACATACACCTAGGTTTATAATATTTAATATTAGAAATATAATCATTTAATGATATTAAATATTTAACCTAAAGTGTTATAAAAAAATTTACCCTCAAGGTAATTTTTATAACGTGGCACAAATTCTTCAGTCCTGAGAAAGTAAAATTGATTCAAGGCCCAAAATCATGTTTTTGGGGTCCCTTTGGCTTCTCTCTAAATTCCCCATCCAAGAAAAAATCCAAGAGGTTAGGAAAAAATTGAAAAAATCATAAAAATGAAGTCGCAGGATTGTTTTAAAGCATTGCAGGTATGGAGGTTGTGGGTCCTACTAATGCGGGTTGAACCAAGGTTTGTCATACTAGGTTTAGAGCTGAAATACAAAGGAATCAAAAAAATTATACACTTTTGTCCCGGGTGGTTTGTGATACAGTTGGGACACGTAGGACGTGCAAAGCCGAAATGTCGCATGTAGTGAAAATTGCCAAGGAAATTTTTGTTCGCGTGGTCCTGGGACAGCCAGGATAAAAGTACGCATGGGATGCAAACCAGCCAATTTTCTGCAAGTTAATCTATTACAAGTGGTGTGGAGATTTTTTTTTGGGACATTTGGAACAAAAGTATGCGTGGATGCGTAGGACGTGCAAAGGTAAAATCACCGCACAAGGAGCCAAGTTAAGTGGATGCGGTCGATGTGGAAGTCAATGGCCCTCATGACCCAATCAATGAAGGACATGCAAGGACAAGGAGGCTTGAATTGGTCGATGTGGAAGAATGTGTGCAGGGACAGCGGGACACGCAGACTTGATTTTGTTGAAATAGCTGCAAAGAAAGAGAAAAGTCAATGTTTGACTCTAGAACTTCAAACGGCCATAATTTTTGAATTCGAGCTCCCATTTTCATAAAGTTGGAATTTATAGAGCGAGCACGACTTCCTCTACTCTGATTTTTAAATTTTAATGAAGGTAGATATATTTAAATAAAATAAACATATTTGACTCAGTCGATTAATGCTCATTCTTGTCAAATGACAGAAAATTCTGTGAGACCCAAAATAGTTTCTCGCACTCAAAAGGCCATAACTTTTGTATTTCTAACAAAATCACACAAAATTGGTACTATAGGAATTGTGGCGCTGATCCTGACGTATGAAAATCAAGAAATTCTGGATTTCATGAGAAATCGATGGGGATTTTTCATAAAACATGGTACATTTCATGACATGGTGTTTTATTTGGTAGTTAGGAATGCAATTAAGAGACATGGTCATCATTATTTCTCTCTTTGTAGCACACTGGGACAGTATGGGGAGCCTTTTGCAAGTAAAATATAATCATTTCACTCCATTTAATGTATCTTACAAGTGGTTCAAGGATATATTTTAGGATTTCTACTTTCCCCTTCTCTCTCTCTTCTCTTTCTATAAATGGGAGTGTTGGGCTCATTGTAAAGAGGAGATTTTTATAGCATAACTTTGTCAAAAATGCTTCGTGAAGCCAATGTGCTATAGGCCCTTGTAGTGGACTCCTTGCATGGTGATCTAGGCCCTTATCTTGTAATAGATTGAACAATGCATGATTTGAAGCGATAAAATACAAGTTTGTGGATGCATCTTCCCTTGCTGTGTTTGTTTGCACTCTTCTTACCCTTTCAACCTTCATTACAAGAATATTGTGTCTATTTTTATGCTCTTACAGGGATCCATTATCATTGTGTATGTTTGAGATGTTGTTGTAAAATGCATTTTTCTAGATTGTGGAGAACTGTCATCACCCCTTCTAGTGTGCACTTTGCTTCTGTATCTCACGCATTGGAAGACTACTCTCCCACCCCCTCCTTTTCTGGTGTATCACCATTGTAGTGTAGGCTTTCATGTTTTATGCATTCTCTCTCCTTGGTCCCTTAGAAAGTTAGATTAGGACAGTTAGTTTTTCCTACATTAGAGTAGATTGTGGCAGGTAGTTTAGGAGTAAGAAGTAGTTTTCTTTAGAGGTCTATCTCAAGTAGCAAGTCCCAAAACTTGGAGATAGTGCCCATGTTATCCAATCACACCGTTAGCTCAAGTATATGCACTTGTGTAAACATAAGGGTGTTGTGATTCGGTGATAACATAAAGTATATACCTAGGTTAACATATTTAATAATATAAATATAAATATTTCATATTATTAAATATTAACCTATATATTAGTGATGGACCCATATACATTAATGGTTGGCTGACCACTTAATCATTATGTTCCAACACTCTTTTTGCA
Source organism: Taxus wallichiana var. yunnanensis (assembly GCA_018340775.1). Taxonomy (NCBI): domain Eukaryota; kingdom Viridiplantae; phylum Streptophyta; class Pinopsida; order Cupressales; family Taxaceae; genus Taxus; species Taxus wallichiana. Next base: position 85,284,066 of record CM031242.1, on the reverse strand, counting down.
TATATTGACATAACTTTTTTTTAACTTGTTTTGTTAATTTTACATGTGTTGAGTCTTACTTGTAGGTATTGTTTTACCCGATTCTTAGACATTTCTTTAAAGAATTGATGAAACAGATAGGGTAATGGGCGTAGGAGGAATACCTATTCAAATGTAGGTTGATGGGTTATTGTGTGCGTATGAATTTCAAATCCAGAGCTAATTGTGAGAGCTTCCTTTTGGCTAGGAGGAACTACTTGTAATGAAAAATAAGATGACCGAGAAAGAGTTAAACAATATGTGCATTGAACTACCTAGCGTGTGCTAGATCTAGGAAGTGTGATTTGGGTCAGCACTATGTGAACCAAGTAATGATTAGGTAGGGTTGCTTTCTCAGTAAATGACATAGAAAAAATAATAGAAAAAATTGAATCGATGGTAAAAGTGTATTACGTACCAAATTTGGGATGGGAAACGAAACAAGATAATGGATGATGGTTAGGGAAAACCGATGCGGATCGGGGTAACCACTTCCGGTCACTATAGAAAATGGACAAAGTGAGTGGAAAAATAGGTATAATGTCAAATCGACAAGTATTTCAAACCCGATGAGTTTTACAATGTCAATGGGAATGATAGTAGTGACAGGGACTGTGAAAAATGGAAGAAGATGAATAAAAATGTCCTTTTGGGTAGGTTAACAAAAGGACATGGAACTGATGCTGATTGGGTATAACCAATGACGGTGGAGGGTAATCGATGACGGCATTCTTGTGAAATTGAAATAGTGATGAAAGAATAGTGGTTATGAATTAAAATTTGATGTGGAATCAGACCCAAAATTCTGAGAATGATGATAACATGGTCCAAACACACTCAAGGTGAAGCCGAATACACTAGCTATGATGAGGAGCAAGCAGGATGATGAAAAAAAAATAAAAAATGAAGAATGTGCTCTTTCAACTCAAAACACAAGCCAAGTAGAAACACTAAGAAAAAGGTGATCCTAGGAGTTCCTTTTCTATTATGTTTGTTGAGCTTATGCTATTTAAGGACTGACACATGAACTGTGAAATAGATTTTTTTGGTGAGGATGGCTTTCTACGAAGAAGGATATCTAAAAGGTGAGGTTTTAGGTATGTTATGGTGGGGTTGGGCTTCGCTCTAAAGTATGAATTGATAGAGAAGTGAGCTGGGGAGTACCTACCAATCCTCATATCAGTGTGATCATTGGCAGGCATTCGTAAGAAATATATTGTTTAAGAATATGGATATCTTTTGAATTTGTGTAATTTGGAAAGACTCAGAGAGAGAGAGAGAGAGAGAGAGATATGTGCTTTGTACGGTTCGTTTTTCAATCATCAACTGGTCATGACTTCATGCGTATAGGTTTCCCTCAATTAATGTGAGCTAATGCGATAAATCAGAATGCAATGCACGTATTTTTAAGCCCAAATCTAAGTGTGAAGTTGGATGACATAAATTGATGAAGAGGAAGAGGGATGCTCTTTCACTATAATGTAGAAAACACAAAGAAATGGCTATTTTTAAATACACCAAAAGAAATGTTTTGTTTAGAGCAAATAGAAAGAAAAGGTGGGTTACCCAGAAGAAAATTAATGTGTATGATTTTCATAAGGGAAACAAACACACAACTTTTCCTAGAAATGAATAAAATGGAAGGAACCCGGATGAGGTCCCATCGGGCATGCCAAAATATTTGATCTTAGATGTTTCTTTGAAGTATTAACTAAACGGATAGGGTAACAGGCGTAGGAGGAATACCTATTCAAATGTAGGTTGATGGGTTGTGCATGTGTATGACTTCCAAATCCACAGCTGATTGTGAGAGATTCCTTTTGGCTGGGAGGAAACTACTGTAATGAAAAACATGAGCACGAGAAAGAGTTAAACAATATGTGCAGTGAAGTACCCACTAGATTTTTAAACAATTTAATGTGAATAATAAATTAAATCCTAGTGTAATTTGAAATGATTTAGGTATCTCACTTAAAACACAATAAGAAAGATCTAATCTAATAGGATAGGCTAGAGTAGGATATGAAGGTCAAATATTTGGTTCTAGATCTCTATAGGTCCGACAGAAGTCTCGGGTAGGTCACAGTGTGATTAAGGAGATGTAAAATTAGGTGGATAGGTCCTATTGCAGGTTATATGAAACATACGGTAACCAATGCCGGTTAAGGGTGATCGATGGCGAGTTAGGCATGACCGGTGTCGGTTCTTATGGAGTTACTGGGGATGCCACATAATGGGTTTGGGGTCTCCTTTGTGATTACACAAATGACTTTGGTTGGTTGGGATGAGGTGTTGGGTTATTTGGGTAGGATTTGGTGAGTTTTTAATGGGTATATCGAGGTAGAATTTTGAAGGAGGTCAATGGGTGGCTAGGTAAACAATAGGTGATAATATAATGATGAAAATGAAATGAACTAGAGAAGTATAACATTTTTCTTAGATTCTGGTCTGGCCCTGTGAGTGAGGGATGGAGGTGTTCTAGGAAGAAGTTGAAGGCTATAGGTGATCACCAATTTTAGGAGAGCTTCTGCATGGGCTGCATGTGCATTCCTATTTGCTTGGTTAGATCATATCATTATTTTGGGGTGGTGTGCAAGAGAAAAGGCTTGATCTCTTTCCTTGCATGAGTGTTCTTGTTGGAATTTGACCTTAGAAGATGTGATATCTCTCGGGAAGATCTCAATGTTTTCCAACCTCTTCCAATATTTTCCGACCTTGAAAATAAGGTTTTTTGGGGGGTTAAAAGGGTAACCAATGGTAGTTTCAGCCTAACTAGTGACTGTTAGGGCTAACTGGCAGTCGTCAAGGTGGGATTTCCTAGGTTTACTAAACTAAGGAGATCCTCTTGATTTTCTCAGATCTCGTGTCATTAACCCACGGAATAATCTAGAAGCTTTTTGTAAGCATGCGGGAATGTGGTTATAGAGAATGTAGGCATTGATTTTTAGGGTTTGGGTAAGTCTTAGTTAGTTATGGCAACTTACTAAGAATAGGTCTTAGGGTGAGTTGGCTTGATGAGGTGTCTAGGTGAAGTGTATGTGTGGATATTATTTAAATTAAGATATTTAAATAATAAATATGGTGAGGATAATGAATTAATTTAATTAGATTAATTAAATTAATATTAGTGAGTGAAGGGGGCCATGGCTAGGTGAATGTGATGAAGGGTGCTTATTTGTCGAGGGACCAAAGGGGAGTGTGACCTAATTTTAGTGTCTACATTTTGCCCCTTTTTGTTGCGTAGCTTGTATTAGTAAGCGACACTAACAAAAATAAGATGTGGTTGCCCCATGTGTGGGTGAAGGTGATCCCCTCAAACCAGGAACTGACGAGGCAATAGAAAAGAAGAATCGGTGAGTGGTTTGATAAAAGGTAAATGTGATGAAAAGAAAGGTGGGTAATAGGGGAAAAAGGAGAAAGGTCTACTCGGGTAAGCTAGGTAATGGGTCAAGGTCAAAGGTAGTAATAGTCAAACACACACACACGTATAAACTACAACAAACTACCAAGTTGAAGAGCACACAAACTCTACATTTTCTAAGGTCGATAGGTTTATCCAAACGAGGTTGAAGTGATTCTAGTATCTAAGGTATAGGATATGGTTAGGAAACATGATGTAGGTTAGGTGCATGAATGTTTAGGTATGTTCGGTACACCAAAGGTAGGGTCAGGATAAACGGTCATGGAAATAGGCTAGGTAAGGTCATTAGGTCAACAACACAGGTAATAGTGCTGCAAGGTATAGTGAACACATGAGGTCAAAGGTCACTAGCGATGGTCTAGGTCCAAATATCTAGGTCACATGACATGGGTAAGGCCAAGGTAGGGGTAAAATAATAAGTCCCAAAAGGAAAAAAAGGTAGGTAGAAAATGATGTGGTCAGGAAGGTGAGGTAAATGGGTTGGGTAAAGGTGGGGTGGGGTAAATGATCAAGGTGAAGGTTGGGTGGGGAAAAAAAGAAGGTAGGGGTAGGGTAAAGGGGTAAAACATAGGGCAATGTGCAGGTGAGGGTGACCGATGCCGGTCAAGGATAACGATGTTCGGTATAGGTTAGTCGATGATTGTTAGGTAGGGCACGACCGATGTCGGTTAAGGGTAACCGAGGTTGGTTAGGTTGGGTTTGTTATAAAAACAAAAAATCCACATTTTTTGTTATTCATTTGTCTTTTAGCTAATTGAGAAAATGAAAAAAGAGAGAAAAAAGAGAAAATTTCTTAGACAAAATGGAGCATTGAGTTGGTAGTGTGAATGATGGGTGAGTGGTTGGTGAGAAGCGGGTCCATAGGATCAGTGTGAGGATTTGATTGGGTAGAGGTTATGGGTAGCGATTTGGTGATGGCGAGAGGCTGGAGAGGGATCGTACAGGCCACCTGGGTGCAATGGCATCTAGATGTGTCACCGTGATGATCGTAGTGTGATGAGGTAAGCACCCTACTCTATGTGTATTGGATTAGATAGATTAGAGGATTAGGATATTGTTTTTGTAGGTTTGTTTGTTTTTGTTTTTGTGGGTGGTTAAAAAATTAAATTTGGAATGAGCGGGGGAATAGTGGGTAAAAGAGGAATGGGGAGGGTAATAAATGGTATAGGGGGTGGGTGGAGGTCCGAGGGTAGTTTAGGTCATTGTAGGTGGGTAAAAGGGGCAAGGGGAGGGGTTTTTAGAAAAGGGGGTTTTGGGAAATCATGGGTTTTACGCGATAGTGATTGGCGTTGATCAAGTTTCGTCGGCATCGGTAAGGTTGAACTAGTATCGGTCACCAAATAGGTGATTGATTCGGTTAAGGGGTAACCGGGGTTAGTAAGGGTGAACCGGTATCGGTCACCAAATAGTGACCGATGTTGGTTAAGGGGTGACCAGGGTTGGTAAGGGTGAACCGGTATTGGTAGGTTTTGGGAACAAGGGTCCAAAAGTGATGTGGGCTAGGTGGTTGAGATGGGTAGGGTGAAAATAGGGTGTGGGAAAATGATAATTGGTAAATATGGATATGATAAATGTAGATTAATGTTTTGTTTGTATTGGATGCAGGGGAGAGCATAGCTACATATGCGGGATAGGGTTCTGCCTCTACTAGTGATAATACATGGCGCAGTGACCCCGGAGGAGCTGTAACATGTGGAGGTAGTTGGCTTGAGTGGGGTTTTTCGTTATTAACATATAGTTTGGCAGCCTAATTTTGATGGTTGCGCTCATCGATAGATGGGATTCCATGACCAACACGTTCCACCTACCGATGGGTGAGATTACTATCACCTTGGAGGATGTGTTCTAGATTCTTGGTTACCCATATTGGGTGCATAGGTCTACCTTATCTCTCTCGAGGCCTCAAAGGAGCTGATTGTGAATATTTTTGGAGAGGGATGGCTGATTTGAGATTCCATAGTGCCAGCTTGAGCTATGGAGAGATGTACCTAGCCCATGTCTAAAGGAGATGAGGCTAGTGGTTTGTTGATGGAGGCGAGTGTGTGCTTATGCACTACTAGATGCATAGAGAGGGTGGATGTTTTCCCTGATCACTGATGGGGGTACTCCATGACATGATGGTGGATGAGACCCACTTTTCCTAGGCACCAACATTCTTGGTGTAGCTGTACAGGGAGTTGTGGGCATATGGGTGGTTGCGTAGGTTCATCTGTGTTGTACATTTTTACTGCACTGCTGGGCATATGAGCACATAGTTTGTGTGTGGCCTATAGGGATGCCCCAAGCAGATGCATTCCAGTGAGATTTGTGTGGGTGGGGTATAGGAGATGGGTTTTGGTTATTAGAGAGTGGAGATCTGAGAGGCCCACACATGATGTGGCCTATTTCCGATAGTTACTAGAGGGTTTGTCTCGGAGTGGACATTATATGGAGGCCATATGTGGGATTCCCCTCATATAGGCATATGCATGAGGAGCTAGCTTGAGCTCTAGCTAGAGAGATGGATACAGGGTCACCGTGTCGGGGAGTATGAGATGATCCCAGTGGACAGAGTCAGTGGTAGTTTAGGCTAGTATAAGACATACCTCTGCCCTTCCCATAGTACCGGAGAGATGACGTGGAGAGGCCCTTACCTCTACCATAACCTATAGTTCCCATAGGGTAGGAGGAGTAGCTAGTGGACCGGTGGATAGATGATACGGGTGCATGACAGACACATGTACATAGTGGTGGTGGCTCACTTATGAGCCATACCACCCAGACCAGGGTAGCAGATCTAGCCACCATTACGGTGTCCAGAGAGATGCCCTATAGGGTAGGTGGCTACATTGATTACCCAGTTGGGTATACTACAGACACATACACCTGGAGGGCTCGAGGAGAGAGGTAGTAGCATAGCTACATGTACACAGTGGCTAGTCTAGGCCTAGATTGTTGGTGGAGGAGATGGAGATGGAGAGGAGGGGATGGTTAGGTGGCGGCCTTACAGGCTGTAGGTGGCAGGTTTACAAGGCTAGTTGGCCACAACCAAGCATATATTGGGGTCTTACAAGCCTAGATACAGGCACAGGGGCAAGGAGGCACCACCACATGCACCACCATCATAGGCACCGGGACCGGGTCCCAGTTCACAAGAAGGAGTGGGACAGGGTCTCATAGGATAGGTACATGGGTTGAGACCTATGGGACCACCACAAACCATGCCTATATCTAGGTTATGGGATGCCCTAGGTGAGGCTAGATATTACCAGGACTAGCTGATGGTGGCCGAGATAGACTTCATATCCTATATAGTATAGGGCACATCAGGCATCTAGTGAGAGGATGAGATCCCACACTCATAGTGTGGAGAGCACAGGGGTTAGTGAGTGAGCTCGAGGCCCAATCGGGGAAGAGGCTACTAGCACATGGAGGGCCAGCTCTGGTTGAGGTTCCAGTGAGGGACCTAGGAGGCGAGAGGGCATAGGTGATACAAGAGATGGAGGACATCGTCGAGATGCTACGATATGTGGTGCCTATTTTTTATGTATGATAGTATTTTGTGAGTTTATATTGGCCTACATGTGTGCGAGAGATAGTTGTATTTTTATCACATACTCGGCCTATGTGCCAATGACAGTGAGGATGTATGAGATATTTTGTCTATTTTGAGCATATTCGGCTCTATGTACCAAAGAGATTTTATATTATTTCATTATTTTGTTGTATATATGATATCGGCTCGGCTGCATGTCGATGACATTTTGTATTGTATATCGGCTACATGCTTTGATGATTTTAAGATGATGGACATGATGAGATAGCCATATATTTTTGAGATACACATTGATTTATTTATATGATGAGATATATGGTGATTTTTGATTTGTTGATGTGTTAATGAGATTTTGATTTGTTATTTTGATATGGATGGAAAGTAGGTGAGCTAGGCATGATATGATTTGATTTATGATAGGCATGGATCAATTTAGGTCATAAGTATGGTTGAGTCAAGTTTAATAGTAATGATGGAGTCGAGTTGATTTAGGCATGGATCAAGTCAGGTTTGTTAGGCATGGATAGGGTCAGGTTTGTTAGGCATGGATCGAGTCAATTCCTAGGTATGGTTTGAGTTAGATTTATTAGGCATGGTGGAGTCACGTCTTAGGTATATTTTGAGTTAGGTATTAGGTATGGTTTGAGTTAGGGTTGTTAGGCATCGATCGAGTCGGGTCTTAAGTATGGTTTGAGTTAGGCATAAGGATGGTGGAGTTGAGTCTTAGGTATGGTTTGAGTTAGGTCTTAGGTATGGTTTGACTTCATAGTTGGTGAAGTTGTGATTTAGTATTTTATATAATGAATGATAATATGGGTCATATGTGAGATGTGGTATAATATATGCATGATGATGCTAGAGAAATGGTAGGCGTAATAAATGTATGTTGTGATGATGATTAAAATATGAAGTAACTTGTTGTTTGTTTGGTTTAATTTCCAATTTGGGATAAAAAAAAGGAAACTAAGTGAGGTGTGATGTAATGTGAGGAACATGGAAGATGAATTGTTTAGGGTAGAGAATGGATGAGCTAACCTCCAAGGGCCCCATGCCCTCGGAGTGTTGCCTACATAGTCCCGGTGAAAAGGGACCTCAGGCCGATGTAGTTCTCCCATGAGCTAGGGAAGAATATGAGGAGGTATGAAAATGAGTTAGTAGGTTTTAGGCATGGTGTGGGTTTAGATTTGTTAGGTGTGGGTGGATTATAGGTAAAGTGATGTAGGTGGGGTCGATTGTGGTGAAAGAAGAAGATTACCCCAAAGGTAAGTGTCGAGGACCAAGTCCTGTATAAGGTAATCAAAATGTAAACAAAGATGGTTAAAAGATAAGAGGGGGAAATAAATCCACTTGATTGGGTAGGATCATACTGAGTAGATCATACCTTGGAGGAGGTGATGAATGTAAGACCCTAAAGACATTACATGATTGATTGTTCTACGGTGAAAAGTAGTCACATGATCACCAAATGTCTAAGTTCCAAGAAGTCCCTTGAGGTAGTAGGAAATGGGAGTGGGAATGGTTTAAGAAGGGTGAAAGGTAGTTAATTTTTATATGGTATAGGTAGCATGCGCTTTGGGAAAGAGACCTAGGTCATAATGGGCAAGTCCATGACTAAAAGGTTTGTTGTTTTGACTTATAGTTGAGATAGACTAGATCGATGTGGGAAGTCTATATGGGATGAAGAAAATTTAACTCCTTGAGGTCTTCGTGAAGCTGATCGATGTGAGAAGCTTTCGATTTGCTCTCTTGTTTGTTTTTTTTTAAAGAGCTTTACATAGTTGTCCTTTGAGGGAGTAGTCTATTTATAGCAGCAATTATCGAGAGGAAGATGTCCTTTTGAGGGAGTCATCTTTTGAGTGGAAGTTTGACTCAAGGAGTTATATCCCATGTGAGGGCTTTGAAGTCATGGACTAGACCAAGGTGGAGGATAGGACTCTTGTTCAAAAGGAAAGGTGAAATGACCATGGGATCTCATCTAAAGGTAGATGAAAAGTATCCATGAGAATCATGCTATGTGTAGCGTGGTACACATATTCAAGAGAAGATAACAAGTGATGGGTACTCACATGATTCTTGTTTAATCATTGGTGAGGTGTATGAAGTGAATAGCGCTCAAGGGATGAGCATGGAAAGAGACAAAAGGTGAGGTAGGATGACAAGTCAACAATAGAATGGTTGAAGATGCAAGGCGTTAAGGGGCTCAAGTTTGGGTTTACCATCGAGTGAAGATAAACGATAAGCACTTGATCCATAGGTATGAGTCATGATGTATGGTCCAAGCCAATTAGGAGAAAATTTGCCCCGTTTACTTTTTCTGCTTTAGTTACATGTTGATTTTCTTTTAGGACAAGGTCACCGACTTGGAAAGTTTCGTGCATGGACACATTTTTGTAAGCATGTTTGATACGTTTTTGGTAAACTTGAAGGTGATCCAGAGCATTAAGATGACATTCATCTAATAACTCTCGAGCTGTGCTAAAAGGTCTGATGAAATTCATCATCATTGAGCATGTCATGGAGAGAAATGTAGAGTGAGGGAATTTGGACTTCGAGAGGTAGAACTGCCTCTATACCGTAGACCAGAGAAAATGGTGTGGCCATAGTGGAAGTGTGAATACTAGTGCGGTATGCCCATAGGGAAAAAGGAATGTGCGTATGCCAATCCTTCCTAGTATCATTAACCACTTTCATAAGAATTTTTTTGAGGTTTTGTTAGTGGATTTGGCTTGGCTATTGGTTTGTGGGTAATAAGGTGATGAGAAACTAAGTTGAATGCCAAAGGTGTCACAAATTTTTTACAATGTTTTTTTTTGAATTGTTTTCCATTATTAGTGATGAGGCGATGAGGAACACCAAAGTGAAAAATGATGTGGTGGTTAATGAACTCACATATTTTCTCAGCTTTTGTGGAGATGAGTGGTATGGCTTCCACCCATTTTGTATAGTATTTGGTAGTAGTGATGATCCATTGATGGCATTGGGAAGAATGGGGATTGATTTCTCTGACAAGATCCAAACCCCATTGAGAGAAGGGCCAAAGGTCATGAGTGACCTATAAGGTGGATAGGTGTATGATGAAGATTGGAATGTTGTTGGCATTTTACACAACATTTGACGTAGTCACAACAATCATGGTTAAGGGTTGGTCAGTAATAGCCCAGAGGTGAAAAGAATATGCTTAGCAAAAACAAGGCCACTAAAGTGACCTCCACATATGCCATCATGAACTTCCTTAATGGTATAAGGAATTTCAGAACTTGTGAGGCATCGTAAGAGAATACCATCAAAGTTACACTTATAGAGGAGTCCCCCAGGATGACGTAATGAGAGACCTTTTAAGGAAGGTGCATTGTCCATTATGGGTGAGATTAGGAGGTAAGATGGAGAGAGAAAGATAGTTGGAGTATTGTTTGTACCAAAGGTCACTCGAGTCGAAGGTGATGGTTTGATGGAGTAAACATCATGAGGTAAATAAGAAGGTGATTGGAGTCATTGTACGGTGATGACAAATATTTTAGAATCGGTGGGTGAAGCGGGTATTTGGGAAGCTAAGTAGGCCATGGTATCTGTAAATTTGTTGGTTGAACATGGGATGGTTTGAAGGGTGTAATGGTCAAAGGTGGTCAAAAGTACATCTACATGATGTTTATACTTTTGAAGTATCTCATTATGACATTGGTATATACCATTGACTTGGTTTATGACCAATTGAGAATCACCAAAGATGTTGATTGATTTGACATCTAGGGCATAGGTAGCTTGGAGACCTAATACGAGCACTTCGTATTTGGCAATATTGTTGGTGCATTCAAAATCTAGTTTGAAAGACAAAGGCATGGGTTCACCATCAAGAGGAATGAGGATAATACCAGCCCCACCCCCATTGACACTTGGAACCATTGAAGAAGAGTGTCATTTGGTAAGGGGTTCATCCAGGGAAAGGGTAGTAATTGACTCATCTGGAAAGTCAAAATTAGAGGGTTGATCCATGGAAATAGGTGCGTTGGCCAATTGGTCATGGTGATATGGCTTGGCCCTTGATGGACTTTTGATGAATGAATTCAAGGTCAAGATCAGCTAAAAGCATAAGCCATCATGTGGCACGCTGATTTTGATAAGGTTTGGCATACATGAAGTGTAAGGGGTTGGTGTTGGTCACAACATAGGTTTTGTGGTTGAGTAGGTAATGGCGGAGTTTGGTGGCAATGAAAACTAAGGCTAAGAAAAGTTTTTGGGGTGGGTGTATCGGGTTTCATAGTCCAAAAGAGTATACTTATGTAATAAACCACCTGCTCCTCTGTTGTTCATCATCAATGAGTGAGCATGGCTCCCAAGGAATGATCGGTAGATGAGATGTATAGGAAAAAGGTTGATCATCTTTAGGTGGAATGAGTATGGGTGGTTGGAGAAGGTATTTTTTAAGGCCTCAAAAGCTTTGTGGTAGTCATCATCCCATTTAAAGGAGACATCCTTCTTGAGTAGATGATGAAATGGTTGACATCGATTAGATAATTGTGAAATGAAATGGTGAATAGACTGTAATTTACCTTACAGGCTATGGAGTTGTTTAAGGTTAGTGGGTGGAGGCATTTGAGAATGGCCTTGACTTTAGTAGGATCAACTTCTATACCACGTAGGGAAATGATAAATCCCTAGGAGCTTTCCTGAGAGAACCATGAAGACACACTTCTTAGGCTGAAGGTGGATGCGTAATATTTAATGAGATGGTCAAAGATGGTTTTAAGGATGGTAAGGTGCTCAGAGCGGTGCTTAGATTTGGCCAAGAGATCATCCACGTAATCTTCAATATGTGATGCATGATGTCATGGAAGATGTAAGTCATAGTCCTAATGATATGTGGCACCATTGTTTTTAAGGCCAAAAGGCATGACTCGATAGTAGAAGGTCCCCAAGGGGTGATGAATGAGGTTTGTGTTGATCTTCTAGGGCAAGCAAAATTTGGTTATAACCCGAGAAGCCATCCATGAGTGATAGCATCTCATGACCAGTGGTAAGGTCAACTAGTTGGTCAATATCGGGTAAGGAAAGTCATCTTTTGGACATGCTAGGTTGAGGTCATGGAATTCCATGCAAATGTGGAGTCCCCTTATCACTTTAGTGATAGGGACAATGTTAGAAATCCAATGAGGATAATCAATGGGTAAGATGAAGGAAATGGAAAGAAGGCACTGAAGTTCTTCTTTGACGAGAAGGGCAAATGCGAGGTGCATTTTCCTCAGCTTTTGTTTGATGGGTTTGGCATCGGGAATGGTTATGATATTGTGGACCACTATGGTGGGGTCAATACTGGGCATGTTTGCGTAAGACCAAGTGAAAGTGTGGTTATGATTTGAGAAAAGAAGTGATGGCTTCTATTAGCAAGCATCTAAAGATTGATTGATCTTTAGGATGTGCGGGTCATCCTGAGTATGAATGTTGATCTCGATAGTCGATTCATTCAACATGGTTTGCGTCTCAGAAGGTAACGACTGATGAATATATGAGTCTTCTGCACCAAGGTAGGTGAGTATAGATTCATCATCTTGACATTGAATGACATTAATTGAAGGTGTATCATTATTGATCATTTAGGATATAGGAAGGGAAGAGTGGAAGGGGCCTCACCCTCATGTTGATAAGTCAGAGGCCCCAAGGAAATGGTGTTTATGAAAAAAAAAAAAAAGTTAGGAGGGATAGATTCAAGATCCATCGACTCCATTGGTGAGGGTGGTGATGAAGGTGGAGTGGGTGAAGAAGGTGGAGAAGGGCTAGTGTCCTTGATGAGTTCAATGTGGGCCTATTTGGTAGGTGGTTTGGGAAAGCCGATACCACTATGGTCGTTATGTTTGTGGGTGGTACATGGAATAATGGTATGGTGGCCTTTCTCATAAAATCCAAAACCAAAACCCTTCCATGCACATCGGTGTAGGAAGGTGTGGGAAAAATGGTGATTGGTAAGTGATTGGAAGTCAACGGAAAATGGGTGAGTTTGTGACGGTGGTTTGGGTGTGTAAGTGGTAGTATCAAGTCCCCATAGGTGAGACTAGTATGAAGGTGAGGAGGACCATAAAGGAGGACATTCTCCTATGTGGTGATCATAATGAGGGTGTTGGTGAAGGCTTCCATACTCTTGTGGAGTAAGGAATGTGTTGACACTATATAGGTGGTACTCCCCAAAGTGAGGCATTGAAAAACACCTTCCAAGGGATCGGTGGTTGGTATGTAGGTAGATGGAATGGATGAAGTGTCGGAGGTCGATGTGGAGGTAGAGTTAATGGATTGGGAGGCTAATGGGTCAGCCGTGGAGGTTGGGGGTAGAATAGGAATGGAGGGAGGTATGTGTGGTAGAAGTAGTGGCATGTATCTTGGTAAGTGGAGGTGTAGGTGAAGTGGTGGTGGTCGCGAGAGGTAGATGCTTTAATAGGTATGAGCACATCATTGGGTCGGTAAAGCATGTTGCATGTTTTGAAAGGTGATGGATTAGTTGGAATGGTATAGGTGTGTCCTTCATGTTCAAACTTTACACAATGATGCAAAGTGGAAGGAACATAACCCATGACATGAATCCAGGGTCTGCCAAGCAACAAGTTATATTGAAATTCCCCCTCCAAAATGTAAAATAATTCTGGAATAGTGTGGGGCCCACGCAAATGTGGAGGATGATGGTGCCTAGTGTAGAGGTGATAGTGTCATTGAATGAATGCAACATGACATAGGATGTTTATGCATGTAATTGTTAGGTATGTGCATTTGAGTGAATGCATGGGATGAAATGATGTTAATGCTAGCACCCCCATCAATCATCACATGTACCCATATGTCATCGATGTGGACAAGAGATGAAGAGGGCTAGGTCAGGTCATCATTTTGGTGTGGTGCGATCTCTTCCTCTTGAGAAGCTAAGGGAGGCTACTTGGTGAATAGGGTGGGGTGAAGATGAAGGTGGTAATTTGGTGAGAGAGGCTACATGATGGGGTGTGATAATGGAGGCTACGGGTGTAGGGTCATTGGGTAAAACCTCAATAGATTGAAGAACCTCCATGAGAGCTTGATGATGGGATTCTGAGGTTTGAATGAGGTCATATAAGGACATTTTGAGGGGAGATTGGTGTAATTGTTTGAGCATGGTGCGATGTGTGATGCCATTAGAAATGGGGTATGTGGGGCCATGCGAGATAGTGATTTTAGGTATGGGTGCAGATGGTATGTTGGGTATAGGATTGGTTGGTGGGTCAGTTGCCTTTTCTTTACCTTTATCCTTCTGAGCATGTGTAGTGATGTGTATCATGTTGATTGAGGGGAGTTGGAAAATGGAGAAGGTGTAGGGTGAGTGGTATAATGACATGATGGGAAAAAACCTACTGGAGGAGAAAAACCTTATGAGGTGAGTTGGTGCAAATGACATTTGGGTGGTGGCGTGGCAAGTTCTCTGATGTGAACCATGTTAATTTCAAATCTTGGGGGTGGCTCTAGGAGCTGTGAGGGTGGAGGTTGTGGTTGTTGAGTGGGCAGTGTGGGAATGGGTGTCGGTGAAGTAGGGTCCTCATCGAGAAGGTCATCATCATCAAAGTTGGCTTCGGAGGACACAACTAGATAAGGATGGTTTTCAAGGCCTTGCAGTTCTCCACATTGTGCCCTGGCACATGATGGTATGCACAAATTTTAGTATCATCAAACCCTTTTGGCTTGGGTTTGAGGGGGTCATAAGGTCTGAGTGGTGGTAATGTGATGACAGAAGTCTCAAGGAGGTTGGTTAAAATTTTGGCATAGGACCCTGCTAGTGGATCACAATGGGAAGTGAATGGGTTTGGGTGTAGGTGTGGTTGATTGTTGAGGAATGGTCTTTGGAAGAGGAGGAGTGGATCGAGCTATGGTTTTGGGTGTTGGCGTGGTTTTGGGTGTTGGTCATGTTTGTTTAGGTAGGGGTATGGTGGATGAATGGGTAGAGGGTGTGTGGTTGTTTTGACTACCTTATTGTGGGGTAGTGGAGTTTTGTTTTTGGGTTGCACCTTCTTGGGTAAAGGTGATATGGGTGTATGAGGTCTAGAAGGAAAAGGTAGATGGGGAAGAGGATGAGTTACCCATGGGGATAATGAGGTGTTATGAAGGTAGAGGATGTGGGTCGTGTAGGAGGTGTAAGGGACAAAGAGATTGAAGTGTAGTGGGTAGTGAAGGAATTGCTGAAGGTATTGGAGGTATGGGTGGTAAAGATGTTGTAGGTGTGGGTGTAAGTCATGTTGGGTGTTTGGGGAGGTTAGAGGTTTGTGAGGAAGGAATGGGTTGTTGTGTTTTTGGTTTATTGATGGGTGGAGGTTTCTTGACCATGTTGGGAAGTTGAGGTCTTAAGATAGATGGATAGGTGAAGGTGTGATTGGCGTAGCTGGGGTATGAGTTCTATGGGTTTGGTGCTTATTTTTGGGTGTCAGAGTAGGTGTGGTGTTGACTTTGGAGGATGTAGCTAAATCTAGTTTGATAGGTGGATGAGTAAGGCTGGTGGTTGGGGTGACCCCTAAGTGGTAATAGGTTTAGTCGAGGAAAATGTTGTAGGTGTGGGTTTGGGTTTAGATGTAGTTTGGTTATGGGTAAGGGTGTATGTTGAGTTATGATGGGTGTCATGGAAGGAATGGTGATAGAGGTGGTTGTATTTGGTTTGATTGGTTAGAATAATTTTGGGTAGATAGTGGAAGTATCAGTAAGTGACATCTGCATCTGTGTTGAGACCGGAAGTAGAAGACGCCCCCATAATAAGGCTCTATCCACATAATCTAAGTGATCGGAGCCAAAATGTGAGAATGACATGTCTGTAGGTGGAGTTGATGAGGACCTAATGGAAATTCCCATAAAATGTGTCTTAGAGACGGGAAATTGGCTAGCTTCAGCTTCCATGGGTAGGAGAGCTGAAAGTAGGTCTGTAGGATTTTGGGTAGCTGATGGAGAATGCTCACCAAGAGGAAAAGGTATCTCAACTAGGTCTATGATAGGTGGAGGAGATGATGGGAGCTCCTCTATAGGTGGAGGAGATGATGGGTGCTCCTCTATGGGTGGAGGAGGTAATGGGTGCTCCTCTATGGGTGGAGGAGGTACTATGGGTATCGGTTCTCTAAGTGGAGAAGCCAAAGGTGAAATGGTCTCGATGTTAGTGGAAGACTCCTCCATAGGTGATGAAGGAGATGAAAGGTGTTCCTCTGTGGGTGGAGGAGTAGGTGTGGTGGGTTCAATGTGGAAGGAGGATTTCAGGCTAGGATTTCCTCTATGGAAGGAATGTGAGGTAATTGGGAGGTGACAGGTATGTCATTAAAGATAGCATGGACCTCGTGGGTATGGGTATCATGAGTTGAGGTCTCACCGGTTTGATCAGATGAAGGGGCATGGTTGGGAAATGGTTTCTTGAAGATGTGTAGGTTTTGGTTGGCAGGTGCATTAGGATTATCCATGGTTAACTCACCTTTTCTTGAGCATTTCTTGGACAATATTTTGAAAGTGATGCAATTCCATCACTATGACCCTTTACTCGATGATAGTTATAGAAGTCATGTTCTTTATACCATGCGGGCATGGGGTGAGTAGGGTCAAAACCAGTGTGTGGTTTTATAGGTGGAAGGGTGATGGCTCCAACTTTGATAAGATTTTCTAAGATAGAAGAGTAAGGTTCCCGATTGGGGTGTATTTCCGTTCTCTCATATGAATTGAAAAGTCTGGATGGGTGAGAGATTAGATGAGGGGTAGCTTGATTTGATGGATGAGCTGGGCCGGCCTTGAGTACCACTGTGTTAGCGGTGCCCTTAGCTTTTGAATAATTGTTTTGTGGTTTGGAAGAAGAAGAGGTATCATTGACTTGAATGCCAAATTCTTATTGCGTAATTGGATTTTCTTCTCTTCGATGGCCCGAATCTCTAACTTTTGTGCCATAGTGAATGCTTCATCGAATGTTCGAAAGGTTTGGACCTGTAAGGTTGGTGAGATATGTCTAGCACAAGCCCATGTGAAGCTCGATGAGTTCTATTTGTGGTAGTTGGAAGGTGAGTTGATTGATCAAGCTACACTAGTGAGTGACAAAATCTATGATAGATTCATCCTCATATTGATGCGTGGAGTATAGGTCGGTCATGGTAACCTTCTTGATGATATTGATAGAGAAATGATCCAAGAAGGCTTGGGCTACCTGATTGAATGAGAATATAGAGTGTCTAGGTAACCCACTATACCAATCTAATGCAAGTCCAGTCAGAGACATGGGAAAGGTTCTCAAGAGCAAAGCATCATCGTGAGTGATCAGATAACACCCATGTTTGAATGAATACAAATGTTGCTATGGGTCTTCTTTGCTATTGAAATGATTGAATTTAGGCATTTCCCAATGCATGGGGTATGGGCGGATAGGAATGGATGGGTGGATGGGTTCATTGCAAATCTCATCATAGGTGAGAGTGTTGTGGGAGCTAGAAACCGATGCCTCAATGTTTACATCTTGTCCAACATCAATTTGATTAGGTCATTGGTAGGTTATGATGATTGGGGCCTCTTGTAGCATGAGAGGGTTGATTTTGGGCATATAACTGGGGTGGCACTCCAGTGTATGTGTTTGCCATGTAGGTTGATTGAGAAGAAGGTAGTGAAATAGGGGTATGTACCCAGAGTGAATAATAGATGAAATAGGAGGTGGCTGATAGTATGTATATGGAGGTGGAAGGGTCGTGGTAACCCTAGTGGTAATGGGGGCTAATGATTGTGGAATGGAAAGGACCATGTTCTGAAAAGGGGTAGGGGTCACTAACATCGGAGGTGGTAGTGTAGCTATGGGTATGTGTGAGACATTAGGGGTGGATGAGGTTGCATTTTGGGTAGTTTTCGAGGGTATGGTGGATGTGGCGGGTGCCATGGAGGTGGAAGATGTGGTAGTCATAGCGGGTATAGGACCTAGTTGTGAAATGACTGGGGTAAAGTAGATGCAGGAAACATGGAGCTAGATGGGGCGATGCGGGAGTGGGAGTGAGAGTTGGGGGGATAGATATGGGCATGCCATATATCAACTGACCCGAGGCATCTCGAGTGGATGAGTGGGAAAGGTAAAACTACAAAGCGGGGTTTTGGTCAAGGAGTCATGTGAACTCCTCATCTCAGTAGCGATAGTGATAGGTTGGATGGGATCCATGGCTGGTGATAAAATGGAAGGTGGTGAAGGACTAGGTGGGAGTGGTTGATAACTGGCATGAAATATGAGTGTGCTTGCTTGTTTTTCGGGTCAGCACCATGTGAACCAATACTGATCAGGTAGGGCTACTTCTCTGTAAATGACATAGAAAAAAATAGTAGGAATAGGTGAATCTGATGGTAAAAAGTGTATTAGGTACCAAATGTTGGTTGGGAAGTGAAACAGGCTAACCGATGCCGGTTAGGGAAAATTGATTCTGGTCAGGGGTAACCACACTAGTCACTTTATAGAAAATGGACAGTGAGTGAAAAACAAGGTATAAAGTCAAATTTGATAGGTATGCCAAATCTGATGAGTTTTACAATGTCAATGGGAATGATGATAAAGTGACAGGGACTGTGAAAAGTGGAAGAAGATGAATAAAATGTCCTTTTGGGTAGGTTAACAAAAGGACTGGAACCGACATCGGTTGGGTATAACCGATGATCGAAGGGAAGCGAGGGTAAGCGAGGTTGGATGGATTACTATGAAATTGAAATAGTGATGAAAGAATAGTGGTTGTGAATTAAAATTTGATGTGGAATCAGACCCAAAATTTTGAGAATGATGATAATATGGTCCAGGCACACTCAGGTGAAGCTAGAATACACAGTAGATGATGATGAGGAGCATGCAAGGATGAACAAGAAAAATGAAGAACGTGATCTCTCACCTCAAAACACAAGCCAAGTAGAAACACTAAGAAAAATGTGATCCTAGGAGTGCCTTTTCTATTATGTTTGTTTAGCTTATGCTATTTAAGGACTGACACATGAACTTGTGAAATAGATTTTTTTGGTGAGGATGGCTTCCTATGAAGAAGGAGATCTAAAAGGTGAGGTTTCAGGTATGTTATGGTGGGGGCGGGCTTTGCTCTAAAGTATGACTCGACAGAGCAGTGAGTAGGAGTACCTGCCAATCCTCATATTAGTGTGATCATTGATAGGCATTCCTAGGAAAGATGTTGTTTAAGAATATGTATTTGTTTTGAATTTTTGCAATTTGGCAAGACTCAGAGAGAGAGAGAGAGAGAGAGATGTGCTTTCTATGGTTCGTTTGTCAACCATCAGCTGGTCATGACTTCCAGTGTATAGGTTTCCCTCAATTAATGTGAGCTAATGCGATAAATTAGAATGCAATGCACTTATTTTTAAGCCCAAATCAAAGTGTGAAGTTGGATGACACAAAAATATGAAGAGGAAGAGGGATGCTCTTTCACTATAATGTAGAAAACATGAAGAAATGGTTCTTTTTAATTACACCAAAAGAAAGGTTTCCTTTAGAGAAAATAGAAAGAAAAGGTGGGTTACCAAGGAAGAAAATTAATGTGTATGCTTTTAGAAGGGAAACAAACACACAAATTTTCCTAGGAATGAATAAAATGCAAGGAACCTCGGATGGGTCCCCCAGTGTGCCAAAATGTTTCACCTGATTCTTAGACATTTCTTTGAAGTATTGATGAAACAGATAGGGTAACAGGCGTAGGAGGAATACCTATTCAAATGTTGGTTGATGGGTTGTTATGCGTATGACTTTTGAATCCATAGCTGATTGTGAGAGCTTCCTTTTGGCTAGGAGGAACTACCTATAATGAAAAACAAGACCACCAGAAAGAGTTAAACAATATGTGCAGTGAACTTGCCTAGCGTGTGCTAGATCGGGAAGTGTGATACTTCCTAGATGGTTATCAGTCCATTATTTTAAACAATTTAATGTGAATAATAAAGTAAATCCTATTGTAATTTAAAATGATTTAGGTATCTCACTTAAAACACAATAAGAAAGATCTAATCTAACAGGCTAGGTTAGAGTAGGATCCGAAGGTCAAATAGTTGGTTCTAGGTCTCTGTAGGTCTGATAGAAGTCTCAGGTAGGTCACAGGTGATAAAGGGTGATGTGGAATTAGGTGGATAGGTCACTATTCTAGGTTGTATGAGCACATATAGTAACCGATGCCGGTTAAAGGTGACCAAGCGATGGTTAGGTGTAACCGGTGCGATTCTTGTGGAAAAGTTCTGGGAATGCCACAGAATGGGTTTTGGGTCTCCTTTGTGATTACACAAAGGACTTTGGTTGGTCGGGATGAGGTATTGGGTGATTTGGGTAGGATTTGGTGAGGTTTTAATGGGTATATGGAGGAGAATGTTGAAGGAGGTCAATGGGTGGCTAGGTAAACAATAGGTGATAATATAATGATGAAATGAAATGAACTAGAAGAAGTATAATGCATTTTACTTACTTGGATTCTAGTCCTGGACACTGTGAGTGAGGGATGGAGGTGCTTGGTAAGAGGTTGAAGGCTGTAGGTGATCACCAATCATAGGAGAGCTTCTGCATGGGCTGCATGTGCATTCCTCTTTGCTTGGTTAGATTAGATCATTGTTGGGGTGGTTGTGTAGGAGAAAATGCTTGATCTCTTTCCTTGCATGCATGTTCTCATTGAATTTGATCTCAGAAGATGTGATATCTCTCAGGAAGATCTCAATGTTTTCCAACCTTTTCCAATCTTTTCCAACCTTGAAAATAAGGTTGTTTTGGGGTTAAAAGGGTAACTGATGATGGTTTCGGCTTAACCGGTGATGGTTAGGGCTAACCAGCGTCGGTCAAGGTGGGATTTCCTAGGTTTACTAAACTAGGAGATCCTCTTGATTTTCTCGAGATCTTGTGTCGTTAACCCATGGATTAAACTAGAAGCTTCTTGTAAGCATGCGGGAATGTGGTTAGAGAGAATGTAGGCATTGATTTTTAGGGTTTGGGTAAGTCTTAGTTAGTTATGGCAACTTACTAAGAATAGGTCTTAGGGTGAGTTGGCTTGATGAGGTAATTAAATTAGGTGTGAGGTGTATGTGTGGATATTATTTAAATTAAGATATTTAAATAATAAATATGGTGAGATAATGAAAATTAATTTAATTTTTAGATTAATTAAATTAATATTAGTGAGGTGAAAATCTTAATGTTAATGTTTGATAGTTTTGAGTCTTTTATTCATATATTAATGTGATGTGTTGTTGTCAAAATTTGTTCTTGGTAGAAAAAATTGACCTTTTTACAGATTGAGGGACATTTTTTGACATTTTTAGGTACATGTTAATTGCATACCCGTGAGCATAAGGGCATATGTATAACACATCTTCTAGAGGCCATAAATTTTTCTCTCAAATTTTAAATGAATCCATTTTTTTGTGTTGGAAAGGTATTGAACTGAAATATGAAATGAAAAAAATAAATTTAGGATTTTTACTTACAAAATTTTTAGGTTTTTCCTTTATTGTACAATTGCTAATTTTACGACATGTTTAATATTTTTATGAATGGTCTATTTCCATGCTTTACTTAATTTAGAAAAAATATTGTGTATTCTCTTCTCTTGGACCTTACGATAATATTTAGAGTCAAAAGAAACTTTAGTCTTCATTTTATAACATTTGATTAATTGGATAATTTCATCTCTCTTTTTGGCTTAAAGGAATGAACATTTATTAAGCCTTTTGTATGGTTCATTATTTGCAAAGCTTTCCTTTACTTTTCAATTGAATTATTTGTTATGTATGCTCTTCTCTTACATCCTTGAATGATCTTAAGAATAAAAAGAAAATATTAATCCTCTTTCAAATAATGTGCTTTTCTTGGAGAACTAGTAAACTTGGAATGCAAGACCTAAATACACTTTTCAAAGATTCGAGATTGAAACAAAATACTAATGCAATTTGATGTAAGTTACCAAATAGTGTACAACTAAAGAACACTAAGAATAAAATATAAAAATCAAACCACATTTAGAACACTATATTTATAGGTTTAGATAAGGGTACGCCCCATCCACTTAAGTAAGACATAACCCCTTTGGCATAAACCTTAAGCTACAACAATGGGGGTAGTTTTAGGAACCATAAAGTAGTCCATGCAAGAGGGAACCTTGTGGAAAAATAAAAAGTGCTCCACACACCTACTTGACTAATTTTACCTTTGTGAGATTTAGCATCAAAGTTGTATGTATCGTGACCCTACCGAGAGTACACAATGAATGCATTAATTATTTATTGTACTTGAAGGAGATAAAGCAAGTACGAGATAACCCAAAACTAGTCAGTGTGACTTTCTTGGTAAATCAAGCTCACATCTAGATAAATTGTGACATCTAGTTGAGTTAACCACATAGGAAATCCATTCATTCTTTGGAGCCAACTTGATCAAATCATTGTTGTAAACAAACATCATTTACAATGAAATGTGTGAAGCATTACTTTTATTAGTTTTTCACTCACCCTAATGCGAGGCAAAGCTTTTCTGAAGTGAGGCCAAAAATTATCATCCTCACTTGTAATACTTTCTTTGCTTTCTTTTCACACTTTTTGATCAAAAGAAAAGTTACCACACAAGTATTGCCAATTTATTGTGTACCCACTTTTATGTTCGTTTATTCTCATCCATATTTGCGGATGGGTTGTTAAACATCTAAAGTGTGTGGTAACATTATCATATCATTGGTAACCATTTTGATCTTGATACCCACATCAAGATCATCATTATAGTTAGGTTCAGTTCATCACTTGATTCTCCTTTGAATTTTTATCTTGATTTGTATTGTATGACAACAATTTTGATACTTACGTCTTATTTCTGCAAATTTTACCTAAGTGTTTAGATTGTATCATTATGTTACGCACATCGTAAAAATTACTTGGTATACTCTAGCATTTTTTATTTTAAACATTACCTTAATTTTAAAATGTGTTATTGTTTCATTTGTGCACATAGTATTAATGTTATTTCAATACTAATACCTTACTTTTCGTAAAGTTTGGTTAAGGTATCTTAGTGGTATTTTTATGTCGTTCATATTCATAACTTCAACTTTTTTAGATTTCGGTCTTGGTTGGACTTAAAATTTCTTCTAGAATACATTGTTTGGAAATTGTATCAACCTTTTGTTATTTTTTATGTCTTGTTCAGTTTTGAACTTGGCATAAGTGGTGACATTATGTTGATCATTTTCTACTAACCTACATTTGGAAAACATTTGCATAAGGAGTATTTACATATATATTGGCTTTTCATTTCAAACTTTTGTGATTGGTCCTTGTGTTTATCCATATTGTAAACTTGTTTCTAGGCTAATCCTTTAGGAATTTCGATCCTCTTAATTTTATTTTTCTCCTAAATTCATGGTCATTTTTGAACATATCTTTCAAACTTTAGCAAAAACATTTCCTATCAAGAAACTTGTGCATCAATCAAGTATTGGAAATATTTCCTTTCTATCCTTTATTTTTCTAAAATTTTGATCAATCCTTTGTGATTATGCCTCAAAACTTGTTGTCAAACCTTGTTGGATTATCAATTTTATGTCAACACAATGTGTGTTTTATTTAGCTTCCCTTTGGAAAATCATACAAGCATCCCCTATGTATTTTTAAAATGTCTATTTGGTCTCCATTATACTACCCGAATCGACATGAAACTTCCTTATATTTGAAGGAATTCAATCACACTATGTAGGTCTAGGAATTTGGACTTAGTGAATGCCATCCATGACTGATTATCATAGGATTCCTTATATGTACAACCATAAAGAATAAAAATTTAGGTGTTCACATCAAAATACACCCATCATGACTAAACCATGTTTGGTTCTTCATGCTAAAGAACCCATTCAAGTAACCCATTCCCCACCTTCATCTCATAGTTGGTGGTATTATTTGGACACTTCTAATCCAATTATTATTTAGTATCCCCCACTCTTCCTCTAATTCTAACCCAAAATTTCCTCTTCTTATGATGATTTAAATCCAAATGTTTCCTCTAATTCCTGTGATGATTTAGATCCAAACTACTATTCAAATTCCTTTAATTCAAATCCTAAGTCATGGTCTTCCCCTTCTTCATAGGACCTCCTTCATCATACTTCTATTGTGATTCTTGAGTCCCCCTTTCTTTATGGGACCTCCTTTATCATTCATCCAATTCGAATCCTAAGTCATGGTCCTCCCCTTCTTTGCAGGACCTTCTTTATAAAACATCTAATGTGATTCTTCAATCACGGTCCTCCCCTTCTTTGTAGGACCTATTTTATCAGTCACCTCAATGAACCCTTCCTCCTTTAAATATTCATTCAAATAAAATTTCTTCTATTCAATCATCTAAGTTGAATCCTACATGACAATATATAGAATTTTGGATACAAAATCCTCCTATTCTTCCTTCATGATGTCGTTTTATAGGAAAACATATGCCAAACAATTATAAATGCACATCTTGTTATACTCATGAGACATATAGCCCTAATTCTACTTCATCTTTTGAGTCATCTTCTTCTATCAATCATCATCAAACATCTTTTAAGTCTTCCACACCAATTGGACCTTTTCTTCCAATCAAACCCAAAGGTGGTCGATCAACAACCCATAACAATTGATTTATTTTAGAATGAAGGAGAGATTATGGAATTTATAGGGGCACATGATGATATCCATATAAAAATATATGATCAAGGATTCTCGTTATACCTCGATGCATTCACATATTTTGGGGAAAATATTGATTCCTCTTATTAAGAAATAGAGGAGGAGCCTAAGAGCATGCAACTTGATCCTCCTCTTATTCTTCCATCCTCACATTATTCATTTTGTGATTAAATTCTTGGGTCTAGTATTATTTCATGGCCCATATTCTCTTCACCCAATTATTCTTTAAACATCACAATTTCTCAATCCCAATCATACTTTAGATCATCACCAAGTATCCCGTCACCTTCTTCTATATATGGGCCACCTCCAAGTAGCCCTTCATGATCTACTTATGGGTCTCCTTCTCGTATCCCATTACCTTATATTATGGGGACACGTATAATTATCCCATTGTCTTATAAATATGGGACACCTTCTAGTAACCCCTCATCTTCTATTCTTGGGTTGCCTCCTAGTAGCCCTTCTTCCTCTACATTGGGGCCACATCTAAGTAGTCTTCCATTGTTTTTTCGTGGCTCACCTCCTAGTAGCCCATCTTCTTTAATTATTGGACCACATCCTTTTCATCTGTCATATTATGCTATTAATGATTGTGGCAAGCCCAACACCATTCCTCTCATTAATTCTAAACATCCACATTATTGTCCTATTTTTCTAGGATCAAAAATTTGAGCATTAGCTTATAAGAAACCCATACAAGTTCGTTATCAAGCTAAGATCAAAACTCCGAAGATCTCTAAAGCTCCCAAAAACTTAAATGCTTATAAAATTCAAAATCAAATTTAATTGTAGAATGCACACCAATGTACCCATCAAGTATGGTGTAAAGTGTAAAAACATATAGATAGGGAGCTCAATATCCCACATACAAAACCCATGTTTTAAAACAAATCACTTTGTCATTTATTGATTGTGAACTCACCATGATCATCGAGATCGGGTATAATATTACACTTGATAAAAAAATGATCTTAGTCTCTCTTATCAAAGAAATTGTGAAGATCATTGTTGGATCCTATCACTTAGAGTGACATGTTTCCTTTCGATAACCATCAAAAAATCAAAAAATTCATAAAACAATTCAAAGATACAAAAAAATGAGAAAACATTAAAACATTACAAAAAAAAATCAAAGTTACAAAGATCAAACATTGCAATCAGGTATTGTGTATAGATGGATGTTCTTTCTTCCCTTTCTTTCATATTCCTCTACAAGTCATCTACCAATTTCATCCCTTTGATGTTATTGTGGTTAGCCCTTTCATACACATTTTGTGACATTTATCTCTATTCTATCGATTTGACATTGGTCTTTCATCACCTTGGTAAATTAAAGATTGAATAACATCTTAGAGATCATATCACTCTACACATAATAAACTTGAGGGGAAGAATTTTTGGGTGTATTTGTTAACACTAGCCAATGTTTTCATCATAATCACTTCCAAATCCTTCCATCAAGGCATCGGTGGTTCTTAGTCCTTGTCAAACAAGAGGGATGAAATCATTTTTCAAAAAGCAAAAGAATCAAAATCAATCAATCAAAAAGAAAAAGCAAATTGATATATAACTCTCTCTTGGGGTATTTCAAATAATCTCTACCGGGGATATGGATGCCTAAATGATAGTAGAGAAATGTTGTGATTAGAATCAAATGCATCTCCATTAGGGCTATGCATACCTATCTAGTAGAAAGAAATATACGTCTCTCCTTCAACAATTCATTCAGAAATCACCTTTCAAACTAAATCATTCCTACACATTAGCTAGTGTCTTCACTTTTTGACTATTAACTCTTTCCTTTAAGATTTAATTTATTTCCATGTGCACACATGGGATCTTGATGAGTAAATAGGATTAGTATGTTACCAAGTGTTACTTTTTGGACCTTGTTGAAACTCTTCCTTTAGTGCATGTCTTGTCTTAGGATTTATGCCTTGGGATAATCAATTTTTCATCGACCACCTTATAAATATTTTCATAACATCCTATATTCATCAAAAATAGTTTAGAACATCCATGTGTATAGGATTTCCTCTTTTCCATGTTTCTAGACCCTTTTTTCCCCTTTTAATAAGATAATTTTCTAATTCCTTTGTGTCATGTGTTTCTTGGACAACTTACATTGGGGGCATCCTTACTCCCTGATGATTGAACCTATTTTATCTTGGCATATATCCCCCTTAAACACGTGAAGTATTTTCCTTTGAATACTCCCACCTAATTGATTGGGAATTTTCACATGACTTCACTTTCTTGTGCATATATAGGAATTATGCCCTTGTACATCCCATTTATCACTAGGGGAATCCATGCTTATTTGTCTTCCTATACATAGTTTTAGAAAAATTTAAAAATAAATGACATTCAAATATGTTTCGTAAAATAAAAACAATAAAAAATCATCCTAAAAAAATTGAATCTTTTGTTCTCACTTGTTCTTTTGTGTGACTCATGGATCATCTTAATTTACCTCTATTAACAAATTTGGTTTTCTTATTATGTATGTATTCTCGGGCACAATGAGTTTTTGGGCTGTTTCATAGTGCACTTCTTTTCATAGGTCCCAAGTGTCCTTCGTCATTCCCCTTGCATGTATCCTTACTAGGGGCACCATATTTTAACCCTTTTCATTAATTCACATAGGTCAGAATCAAATCTTTTTAACAAAAACATTGCATTATGTTTCTCTGTTAGGTAAGCTTGTTTACATTCTCATATTGAATTGCATTATGTACATTGTAGGGAGTTAGGCATATTTTACTTTCTCGTATTGCATTGAATTTTGTATGTTGCATGGATTTGGTGTTTTTAGCTATGGGAATTTATTCATATATGTATTTTCATGTCATACTACACTTATGTTCATTCTTTTCAATAAGGACCAATGGCGTTGATCATTAAAAAAATGATGAAATAAATTTGATTTTTACATTGGCAAGATGATAGCTATATCCATCTCTTTTCATCTTTATTTTTCTTCCATATCACTCTCCTTCTATCAATACTTTTCTTCAAAATAAATTTGTGGAAATACGCATCAATTCTTCTATTTCTTTTATTATGTTGTTTCATATTTTGAGTGTTGATAGACCTCTTTCATCACACCATCAACACTCAAGGGGGCATCCTTTGTTCTACTAATTTTTATTTAAAATTTTTACTTGTTTGTATATTGTATTTGAAGTGGCGTCACTTATGCCACCCCAAATAGGGGAAAATGTAGACACCTAAAATCTGCTTACGTAGGATTTAATTCTAAGATTGCACTAATTATCCTCTTTCTCATCATTTCCATAATAATTAGTGATTTTATGATAATTAGCTAACACTCATCTTAATATTCATTAATTAATGACCTTTTGTTAATTTATTAGCCTTCTGATCATTAAGGATTCTGATTAACAAAAATTCGTTGATTAATATCCACTTATAATTGGGTTAACTAATTAATTATGCTTGCGTAAATCTAAATAAATATATTTCCATTTATTAAATCAAATTCCTCTCTTACATCTTGTAAATCATACTAATTTTCCTATGATTATATTATATAAGCTTACCTCTACCTATTAATTTAACACCTTTGATTAATTAAAACATCCCCAACTCCCATGACTTACGAATGATAAATTAAACTCTTCTAAATCAAGATTACCTTTTATAAAGAAACCATATCCATTCATATTATTGTTTTACCTTTATCCCACATTCATCAATTTTCTAACCTTTCCTCTTAAGAAAATCTATATAAAGAACCATCCTTTTTACCTTTCTTCTTGTACCATGCTTTGAATAGTGAAAACTATAAGCATTTTGATCTTGAGCCATTCTCCATTGTTGGAAATAACTTCTCCATCTTGCATCCTTTCACTCAAATTTGAGTAATATGGGAAGATCCAAAATGGCCTTGTAGCCATTCTTGGTGAGATTCCATTCTCAATTCTTGAGATCTCCACCATTCCATTTTGATTTCTTATGTTCTTCATAGGTGCATAGTTTATATTTTAGCAATCATAGAGAATAGAGATTTATCTTGTTATCATGTTAGTTTGGTTTTATTCAAGTTTATATGCATGTTAATAATGTTTAGTATCTTAAATTTATTATCATGATGGTTCTTGTTTAGTTAATTTGCTTTGGAACTAATGTAGATTGTGTTGGTTCTATTTCTCTAACTTAGTTAACTAATCCATTTGCACACCGATAAATATGATTAAAACGTAATAAATGCACTATAAAATGATAGGGGTGAAAAATTTGGCTTTATGCACCTGTGGGCCATCCAATGGAAGTCTAATATAGTCTCCAACATGATCCACATGGTGTTTTCAGTTCTGCACCCTCGCCATTTTTCTCATAGGTTAGAGAAAATTTAATAGTAACAATGGTAAAAGTGGGTAACAAATGAACTAGCCGAGATGATTTTTACCCCCTAGTGGCATGGTTTATATGTTTTTTTGACCCCCCATGTCATGTCTCTCACCCTCGAAGTTCCCTAAGACCATTATGTTTCTCATAAAATTTTCTATAACTTTCCGTGATTATTCTTTTTAATAAATAATTATTTTTCTCCCATTTTCACTACGTTGGGGCATGTTTTTGCTTCCCAGTGACCCTTTCTACTACTTGGGGCATATTTTTCCTTCCAACATATTTTGATGATGTCCCATGAATTTTTCATTTCTTATATAATATTTTATTCTATTAAATTCGTAGATTCAAAATAATATTAAAATTTTCAAAAAATTCAACAAATTGGTAAAAATCATTAAAAATCCAAACAATTGAAAAAATTCATAACTTTTCAAAAATTTGTAAATGACATGCATGCAACTGAATCCTATATCAAATGAATTTTCCTCAAACATAAAAATTGTCCTACAAAAACATCTTTCTTAGGTTCTTGTTTATTTATGTTTGAAACGGTCATGCGGATCATTGTGATCTACCTCCATTAACAAAGCTTTCTTGCTTGATATGTCAATACTCCCATACAACAATTAGTTGCCAAAGACTATTTCATAATGCATGAATACTTTTTATGGGAATAATTATGTCCTTTTTATTCCTTGTACACGTATCCTTTCTTGGGGCACCATTTTTAACCCTTGTCGTTACAACACAAACATTCGCGAACTAAAGCTTGATAAAAAACACATTAGTGGAACTGTCTGGAACATTGTTTTTTATGTCTGATTGTACTTGTTTATCTATTAGGTTAGTTGGTTTAATTTCTCATATTACATTGCATTATGTATGTTGCATTTAGTTACGCATTTTTAGTAATGAACACATTTTCTTAATATAATTTTCCATGTTATTTTATAATTTTGTTTATGTTGGGCCCGAATTATTAGATAAGTACCAAAAGGTGTGTACGCACATGAGTAATGAAGATAAGGGAGTGAAGGGAGAATCGTGTAGGAAAAATATGTTTAATAAGGGTTTAGGAGAGACTAGGGCGCACGCAAGGAGATAATACATGGGATTTAAGGACTTAGCCATATTCATAATTCTAAAGGCAGTTGAGGAAAAATGTGACACGACTAAGCATGCCAAGTGGATAAGGTACCAACCTAGAGAATTGATTATCAATAAAATGATATTCCACATAGGGAATATTCCTAGGAAGAAATTATTACAGAAAGTGGAGAGCTTAGAATAGGATAAACATTCACCAATGAAGGACCACATGGACACTTGGCATGTGATCTACTCCTAAAGGAAGGCATGGTGGTGGGTACTGGACCTATAAGAAGAGATGATTGGGTAGAAGAAGACACACCAAGATATATATGGATAGACATATAGCCTAGGAAAAGGGGAAGCTTTGTTGAAAGTATTAGGAGGCCCTAGGGTTACCATTTTCATTAGGGAGTTAAGAAATTCATCATATGTAAGGGATGGATTTGTAAAAATTAAAAAAGGGGCGTAGCTAAGACTCCTTATATATGAGTTAGATATTTTTTTAGCATATATTATATGTGCAGATCCCTGGAAATTCGTATTCGACTTGACATGGACTTTTGAATGTATTGTGGTTATTTAGCACTCTTGATCATATATATATATATATATATATATATATATATATATATGTATGTATGTATGTTCTAGATATCTTGTTTAGGGTGTAAAACCTAGTGTAATTTCATAATATTATGAATCAGATTTGTTCTTTGTAATCCATGTTGTGTTGTTTATCTAGTTCTCATGCATGGGTATAAGGATATGACAACTCATGTTTTTCTTTTACATGAATATCTACTTTTCTGAAACTAATCCTTTAACAATGGAACAATCTTCTAATAGTGCTCCCATAAAAGTGGGTCTTGGCACCCGTGCATCCCTCAAGTGAGCACCCAAAGGCCCACTAGGTAATAGGTCGAGTGTATGGAGTTAGAATCTAGTAGGTGGATAAAAATGACTACATTTTGGTTCCGTTGATGTGACCTCTTTTCAAAGTTGTTATGAGAATGATGCATGATGTGAGTTCTTAACCTTGATTGAGATTGTTGAAGCATGATTTAAAAGCACGTAGGATGAGTTTTATTAGAGATTTAGTATTGCACTTGAGTTTAATGAACATAGATGGGTAGAAGAACACCTACATCATGAGTTGTATGAGACCTTCGTTGTTTTTACTAGTGGATTTATGTCAATGGATTTCCACGTATGCATCTAGATCAAGATGGTATTATAAATCTCACATGTGGACCCAAGATGAATATCGAGGCTATAGGATGTGGATCTGAATTGCACACATTTTGTTTATCATTGGTGGAAAATATTGCTGACTAGTTATACCTTGGAATACGTTATTTATATGTATTCTTGTCCTAAGGTTACTTGAGTTTGAGTTCTTAAGGGAGTCTATAGGATCATTTTTGCATGTTATCCCTTTAGCTATAAAGATCTTGATCATTCCAATAAGTTTGGAAGAATTTCCTATGGTGGTTAAGCTTTTCTCGAGCATTAGGTGAGGGAACCGGGATGGAGGAAGATGGTAGACCTTGTAGTGGAAAAGTAGAGGAAAAGAGAAAAATCAAGTATAGTGAAGCTCATGAAATGGAGTTTTCTAGAAAACATGAGGTTACTGGGGAGTGATGGATCTATAGAGGTAGATGTTATGGGAAGGGATTGAGGTTCACACAGAGGATGCGGAGCACGAGCAGTCTTTACTACCCCATCTTGGAAAATGTGGGAGAGAGACCCCTTGAGCCTTTGATGAGAGTTCTTTGCTTGGATAAAGGAGAGTTGTTGTCACACATCCGAATCCACCTATTGACCAATCTTTGGGACTTAGTCTTCCAAATCAAGATATAAGTATTGCTAACCTAGTTGGTATTTGTGGGAGTGACCGATTTACACCTATGAGATATAATTTATCATTGGGTACATCTATGACCACGCAATCATTTCTGTGTTAGGAGGAATATTTTTGGAATGAAATTTGGGAAAATTACAGTACACAAAGCTTGGGAATCACATCTGGGAGCGACACACAACACACATCTACTAGCGGTGAAATATCACAAACCATTGGCACACAATTTAGTGGGACATTGGGGACACTAGGAATGACCATTTCAAGCTCATTCTACTGGTTACATGAGGTGGATCTGGTTGTATAGGATTTGGAGGATGTAGTGGACCGATAGATCTAGAGGATGTTATGGGTCATGAGGGATAGGACTTTTTGGATCTAGTCGATCTGGTGGAGGAAGTAACTACAGAGGAAATCAAGGTTTTAGATCAAGCGGTAAGGACCTCAACCACATCAATGCATGTTTTTTTAATGTCTTTGCATCTACGGGAATATAAAAGTGTTAAGGATGTGGTAGAGAATGTACACAAGTGTGAGCTACTGTGATGTGTAAAGCGGATCACTACCCTAGAGTGGAAGGTAAGTTAGTTTGTAAGAATGTTGTAAGGACGCATATTTAGTTGGTACAAAAAGTATGACCCCATCAAATAGTGGTGGATTACACCATGCTAAAAATGTGTTCTTGGCTGAATTTCATTTCTCCAAGTTTGAAAAAAGAGCATCAGCACACTAAATGAGATTCAATAGGGTATGGTATAGAGTGTGTGGGAGTATGATGCTCATTTCAAAACTCTCTAATCAAAACTATCTTATGATATTAATCCTGTCCATCATGCTCGGTGGTTTTGGAGGGTTGATAACACCGTTTAGGAGATTAATTTCACACAAGAATATCACCAACCCACGTGAGGCCTTAGAGGATTCCTGCACAACAAGGCTATTGGAAGCATGGATACCGGTGTTATCTATTTTATTGAGGCTCGATTACTACAATGACGAAGTAGTTGGGAAATATTTCTATGAACTCCATGCATGAAACTCATAGTGGCCTATGCTACATGGATTGTGAGGTGCAAGGGCATACAAAGAATAATTGTCCATGGAGATTAGTACGCACCATGATAGTGGACTAAAATTTTCCACACATATCATGATGCAAGAAGGTATCCACTATAGCAGCGCATGATCTATAAAAATGTGTCTTGATATTGTAATATCTTCACTTCTACTACTCATGACACCAAGGATTGTAGATTGATTGACCAGATACATGATGTCATTGATATTGGTGTGCACCAGACTAGCCTCATGAATAATTCCAAGGATGATGGTCATCACTATGAAGGGTGCACAGATGGAGGGGCACATAAAAGAGGTTTCTAAGGAGTATTTCTTGTTCTTTGTAATAGTGGAGGAAGAAGTGAGTTCCCACGTGAATGCCTTGATCTACTACAATGCTCTTGGTGTGGGAAAAAACATAAGTATGAGGAGTGTCAAGAGCTATTATAACATATGATCCAACAACTCCAAAATTACAAAGGTGTGAGAATGGTAAGTGTAAAGATGGTCAATTCAAAATGGATGCTAAAGGTGGCACTCGAGTCATAAATAGAGCATGTATTAGTTACAACGTGAGTGAGCTTATGCATGCAAGGGATATAACAAGGTAGAGACCAGAAATTATTATAAAAGAGGTTGTACATGGATGTAATTTGAAGCCTACAAGGAGAGATCTAGTACATAAAGGAACAATGAAGGAAGTTAGAGAAAAGGAAGAGTGTTGAGGCTCTGTGTAAATATCTAAATGAGGTAAGGGAAGTATGTAATATGTTAAGGAAATAGAATATCATTCCTTTGCTATGGGAATGGTTATGGGAAAAATTACCATGTGTCGAGAAGAGTATGAAAGGAAGGTCATGCATGCTAACCTTCCTCCCCTTAGCATTTACTATGATAAGGAGTTTTCCTTAAATGTTGTTGTAGATGGATTGGTTATCGAAATATTTTGATTGACATGGGTGTCGAAGTCAATTTTCTCACCCTAGATGCATGTCATCAATTTGGAAGTCCCCATTACAGTCATCCTTGAATGTGTGTCTTAAAGGATGCTTTTATCACTATCCAATGGGAAAATTTCATTGGGGATTTCGAATTCTTGGTGCTAGCTAAGGGTGGAAAACTTTATAGCATTACTTAGGAAACCCTAGTGTTATAAGAACAATGTTGACCTAAGGTTCAATAAAGGGTACATAATTATTGAAAAAAAGGAAGAACGGGTTATCATCCCCTTAACCGATGGGAATCCATCACCCTATGCTAAGCCCTTGGGAGAAGAAGTTCTTGATAGGATTTATGTGTGCTCTATTAGGGACCCTGAGGTGATTCACCCTACATAAGGAATTATTCAGTTCGAAGACGCTCAATCTATGAGTGATAAAAATAGTGTGGAATTTGAAAATTGGGCACATAGGACATATGAGTTAATTAGGTGATAGTTAAGAGGCTATGTTACAAGGGTGATAAAGGTGTGCTCGATTAAGCACATGGGAGGAAAGAATTTTCCAAGTTACTCTGGAGGGCCCAACCCCGATGTTTTCTTACAAGAGATTGAGGCCCAATGGAAAAATTAGTTCGAGATAAGAGTGATGGTCAGTTATAAGCTGTCTTAGGACCACAACGCATTTGTGGGTGAAACATTTTGATATCCTTCTAGAGTGGCGTGAGGTAAGAATCACATTCTCTATTAGGTTTTCTGGATCAATCCACCCACTATCGAAAAAAACTACCATGGGAAGGAACCCACCTCATTTCATATCCAGGCATGTGAGAAATCATGGATGAAAGGAGTGAAGGCCTAGTCACCTTATTTATGCTTGCATAATTTGTATTCCACCTTAAAGTGGTGTGTGTGCATATGGTATATTCACTTAGAGATGCAACATCGAGACATGAAATTGGCGGGGAGTTAATGATTGGCCTCCTTCAAGCTTTCAAATATTGGAGTACTAAACCATTGTTGAATAGGGCATTGAGGTTTGTTAAGTTCCTTATGATGGGAGATAGTGCCATGAAGGAGGATAGAGAAATGGAATTAATAGGTGAACCTAGTTTAGAACTATGCTTTTATGAGGAAGAGTTAGAAGAGGTGCAGCTTGAGCACACATGTATGGAGAAAGAGAAGGGAAATATGGTCTACCTGATAGATGGTGAAGAGATGTAGAGTTTATATGTTAACCATACTCAAGGTAAGTGCAAATTTATTTATAGTGAAAATGAGAAAGCACGTGCCTACCATCAGCCCCTCAAAATAAACAAGGTTAACATTGGTTCATAGCTAGAACCTAAGGAGGCCACTATTAGAGACTATTGGTCAAAGAAGGAGGTTTTGAAGATCATTGACCTACTATGTGAATTTTAGGACTTTTTCCCTACAGATACTATGAGATTAAAGGAATTAACCACTCCTTTGGAGAAATGAAAATCAAGTTAAATGAGGGTGCGCGCCTGATTCAAAAGAGGCCTTATCGAATGAATCTGAATCTTTGCATCAAAGTTAAGGAGGAGATAGACAAAATGATCACTTCATGCATCATTAAAGCTATGGAGGAATAAGAATGGGTAAGCCCTATAGTCATCAAAATTAAAAGGATAGAATGATAAGGATCTATTTTTACTACAGAGACTTAAATGCAATATGTGTAATTGATACTTTTCCAACCCCTTTTATTGAATAAATTCTGAAAGGAGTGGCTAGGCGTGAAATCTATTCCTTCACGAATGGATTCTCAAGATACCATCAAGTTAGAATTGATAAAGAAGACAATGAAAAGAAAAATTTCACCACTAAATGGGGAATTTTTTATTATACGGTCACACCTTTTGACTGAAGAATGTGCCTATTGTATTTTTGTGCATTGTGGTACATTCATTTCAAGACTTCATATATAAGTTTCTTCAAGTCTACCTTGATGAATGGATAGTGAATGGACTAGTGAAAGACCATTGTGACAATCGAGACTGATGTTTGAAAGATGTAGGTAGTTGAGGATATCCCTCAACATTAAGAAATTTTTTTCTACTTGATTTGGAACCCTTCTAGGGCATGTTATATGTAAGGAAGGCTTACTAGTGGATCCTGCCAAAGTTGTCGTTATTGTGGGATTTGGGGAGCCTACCAACTAGAGTGAAATGCATAGATTCCTTGGGCATATGGGATACTACCGGAAGTTTATTAAAGGATATGCTAGGATAATTGTGTCCTTGGAGGAATTACTAAAGCACAAGAGTGCATTTAACTAGGGAGAGGTGCAATAGAGGGTGTTTGATACATTAAAAGATAAGCTCATCACTTTGCACCCATAATACATTTTTATTCTTTGGATAAGCCATTCCATGTACATGTTGATGCTTCATAGATGGCAATTATATCAATC
This sequence comes from Taxus wallichiana var. yunnanensis, assembly GCA_018340775.1. Classification (NCBI taxonomy): domain Eukaryota; kingdom Viridiplantae; phylum Streptophyta; class Pinopsida; order Cupressales; family Taxaceae; genus Taxus; species Taxus wallichiana. Next base: position 85,247,668 of record CM031242.1, on the reverse strand, counting down.
TTATCACAACCTAGAGAAGGTATTGTTGACCACCCTTGTGTCTTACTAGAAAGAAGTTAAGACCCACACAATGGAACTATACTACTACTAAGTGTGAAATTATATCAATGGTCTACGCTCTACAAAAATTTAGCAATATCTCTTAGAAAAACCCTTCATATTCTACATGACCACATGGCATTGAAGTACTTTGTGAAGAAGCCCATTTTTTAAGGGCACATATGTCAGTAGGTCTTGTTGTTTCAAGAGTTTGAGTTTAGAGTTGTTGTGAAACTAGGAAAGAGTAACTCATGCCCTAACTATTTGTCAAGGATTGACTCGGGGAGGACACACATAGTATTGAGGATGTTATGCTAGACACGTAACTATTTAGGCTATGGAACATGCCCTTTCACTTAGAATATATTGCATTGTTTCTCAAAACGGGTGTGGTAACCTGGAAGGAATGAATACTTTGGAAAGAAAACAGTTAGCCATATGTGTCACACCCTACATGCTAATCAATTGAGACTTATACAAACTAGGCCATGATGAAGTTTAGCGGTGGTGTGTGTTTTGACATGAGTGCATTATAATCATGGAGGAAGCACACATTGGGATTATATGACACTATGTAGGGAATGCTATCGCGTGAAAAATCCTGCTAGTAAGGTTTTAGTGGGAAAACATCTACCAGATTGCATTGACTTTTCCAAGGCTTGTGACCATTGCGGTGCCTTGACAAGCTAGGAAGAAGGGATCAAATTCCATTGAGGCTAATAGCTAGCATAGAACCATTTGAAAAGAGGGCCATGGATTTTGTAGGACCAATTTCACCTACCGTGTGAAGTACTGTTTCACGTTATATCATCACTTGACCGACTACTTAACAAGGGATTGTCAGATGTAACAACAACAACTAGGTTCTTGTGGAAAAATATAATCAATAGATATGTATGTCCAATAAGCTTAATAATTGATAGTGGTACTCATTTCTTAAATGAGACGATTCACGATATTTTAGCGAGAATTAATGGTAGTCCACCATAAGAATACACCATATCACCCACAAGATAATGGATCTACGAGGAATTTAACAAAATTTCGAGTCATATGCTAACAAAAATTTGTGATGTGGGAAGAAAGGATTGGGATGAAAAAGTTTTAGTTGTACTATGGGAATATAGGACTACCTACAAGAAATTGAATAAGGCCACACCATTTCAATTCGTGTTTGACATGGAAACTATGTTACTAGTAGAATTCATGCTACCATCCATGTGTCTTATGTATGCAGGAGGGTTATCTAATGAACAAGTAATTCAAGATCGCATGGAGAAGTTAATACATCTAGATGAAACGTGATCACTTTTTAGATGGATTTAGAAGACTTAAAATGCATGAAAAAAAGAATGGCATGATCATCATATTAAAAATAAACAATTCGAGGTTGGGAAGATGGTCTTGCTTTATGACTTCAATTTTTTGTGCTATCCTAGGAAACTAAAATTCCATTAGTTAGGGCCATATATCATCTCATACATCCTCTATTAGACGCTTTTCATTTACAAGAGCTGGATGGAATATAGTTACAGTGATTTAAATCGAGTAGGTTGAAGTCCTACACTAAAGAAGTCTTCCTTGCATTCATAAATAAGGTAGTATTACCATTTGTCTTAGGATTTCCCCTTAATGCATTTATTTTCTTTATTTTTCCCTTTCTCATCTCCTATTCCTTTATTTTTTTGTTGTTATTTTACGTTCCTTGTGTGTTGGTAGTCACTTAATATTTAAAAAGGTTGTGTATGTGCAGAGGACAATACATTTGTTTTTATGTGGGGTGGATTAATGTGAAGTAAATTGGAAGTTTGGTAGTGGAAGTTATGTTTGATGGCCCGAATTGAAGGATAAAGAAGCACGTAATGTGGAAGAGCACAAGTAGAAAAGGTGGACATAAGGATTTTGGTGTCAAGATAACTTTACAAAGGCCACATACAAAGGATGAGAAGTGCGAATAATAAGGCGTAGGTGACGAAAAAAATCAGGTTAAAGATAGAAGAAGTTCCTTCGGTGTTGCAAGTGTATGCATAAGGAGCTTCGATTAACAAGGATTTTTGCATGCGAGAAGGTTGTAGAGAGTTTTCATGTAGGATAGGGCATGGGGGTAAAAGTGCTTAAGGCTATATTTAGATGAAAAATCCCCTATATTATAAAGGTATGATGGTAGGTGGCATTGCATTTATTATGGGAAAAGAAGAAAAACTATAATTAGAAGGTCGGGAACATTATTTTTAGCTTGCAATTATAGTATCAAAGAACTCTTGCGAACTAGGGAATCCATGAAGAAGATTTGTACAAAGGAAAAATTGTGAAAATTTGAGTGCGTAACTAGTATGATTTGCGAAGTAGAGTGGAAGAAGTACAAGGGCATAAGGAAGAAGGTTTTAGGAGAGTACATCATATTATGGAAGGGTTGTCCACGCTAGGGTTCTACACTAGGAACGAGAGTAAAGGGATTTTTTCATGAAGATAAGCCATAGATTTGAGCAGAGAGTGGAAGAGAAGTGAGGAAAAGTTTTTTTAGTAACCTAACAAGAAGATGACACCAAATAAGGGCAAGGGGATGAGGAAAAGTTTGTTTTCAATCTGTTTTCAATGAGGAGTGGTATGCGGAGATGCAATACCCATATGGCATGTTGCTCAGAAAGGAGTGGGTATCCCATGTAAGGAAGATGATAGTAATTAATTACAACCTTTGCACAAATGTCACGAGAGAAAGAGATGGTGTTAGAAATGGTTAGACCTACAAACAAGAGGACACCTAATGGAATGCCCATCTATGACGATGAAGTCAAGGTGAAAATGGAGAAGGTTAAATTATTGCAACTATATGAGTTTCCCTAATTTGGTAAACTCAAGTAGTTGTACCAATGGCTGATGTCACACGTACATGAAGACCATTTGTACTTTGCGGGGTGAAGGATGAGGATAACTCCCAACCGATCTCCAAATTTCTGGTTTTACTCGTGAGGGAGATTCATTTGTTGATGAATTGGATGACAAGGAGGCAATAAAGAAAACTATGGAGGCCTATGACTATAACAAGGATCATTGTACTTTGAAAATTCTATGATTTCCAATCCTATGATGAGGTGGCCACATGCTTAGTGATGAATCGAATGGATAGGAGAGCTGGAAACAAATCAATAAGTCCTTGTTAAATTTTTTTCTAGAGAATCTCTGAAGGTACCATCTATAACCTCTCAACATTCATAGTGGAGGAGATCATCAATGTCATGCACCACATGGAGAAGATCATGTTTAGTAATGTACTTCTTACCATCATGTTTTCAGAAATTGGATTTTTTGATGGGCAAGTCAAATTTATATGGGAGTTCCTATATGAGAATCCCTCCCCTACAAAAAGATTCAAGAAATACACTTGTAACACCATGATGACCACCCATAAAGTGCACCTGAAGAAATGGTATTAGAGAATAGGTGATGCATTCAGGGTTGAGTGGAGAATACCCAAAAAAAATTCATCTCTAATACAAGGAGAAGCTAAGTTTTTAGTGTACCAACATTTATGTATTGGAAGGTTCAATTTAGAAAACAACACTAAGATCCCATGGTGTAAACTATCGTTCTCCTTCATTGTACAATATTTCCAAGCCGGGGTCAATCACTTCAAGGAGGCCAAAAGACTAAGGTTCAACCTTAGCGAGGTAGACCAAGACCACCATGAGCTATGTAGAAATATAATATACCCCAAGAAGTGCACTTATGTGGAGAAGTACGTATCTCATGAGGTGCATATGATAAAACTTGTGACACTCCCAATTGCTGGAAGGATAGAAAAAGGGTATACCTATGCATTAGGCCCAAGTATGAGAAAGGAACCTACATGGAGAATGATGTCTCCATCCTAGAATACCCCCACATAAGGAAGAAGACCACACTAAGTAAGAGGGAGAGAAAGGAGGCACCAGAGAAAAGCTAACGAGTGTTAAAAAATACAATATATTCATGCAGGAGTCAAGCATTAATCCAAGAACATATGCTTAAAGGAAGAAGTTCCCCATTAAGGAAAAATAAAATAAACCTGAGGAAGAGGCACCAGAGAAAGAAGAGTCCCTTGTAAAATAAGATTTGTCAACAAAGGAGTCACCTATTGAAGAAGATGAGAAAGAATAATCTCCTATCTTTGGAGTCACTAGTTAGGAAGAAGTGAAAGGTAATATAGGAGGTGGATGCAGAAGAAATAGAGAGTATGGAAGCCTACATAGATTAGAAAGATGATGATGAGAATGAAGAGGCTCAAGACCATCCTGTGTACGATGTACACAACTCAGAGGAGGAAGGAGATGTTCATGGTAAGGAGGAAGTGAGGAGGTAAACACTAAGGATCAAATGAATCCAAGCGTCACCAAGGAGAAAATATAGGAGGCCATGGAAAGGGAGGTAGTGGGCATAATAAAGGACTTGGTGGAGTAGGAGGTAGATTGCAGTGCCAATGAAGTGCTCAAGGAAATAGATAGAAAATATGGAAGCATGGGTGGAGATCCTAACTTAGTAGTAAGCTCTCTAAAGGTAGTGAACAAAGGATGGAAGGCTGTGGTAGTGGCACAAGAGTAAGGAATGGGTTACATCAATGATCCAAGTAAGTTACTATGTAAATGCTTCCAAAGTATCATGCCTACAGGCCAACTCCTTGCATGGTCTTCACTTGAAGAAGAAGGTGCATACCCACGTACAAGGAAGATTCTATCTTGGGATTTTGAGTCCCATGTTGATGAGACCAAGTTTAAGGTCAGCAAAGGGGTGTTGATGAAGATACCAAAGACCAAGGGAGTGAACCCCTAATAAATTCTCAACAGTTATCTAATGACCTAGTCTACAACACACTCAAGAAGGTATCAGTAGATATTGAGGTGAGAATCTTTGGGAGGAATGACAGAGTAAGGGTTTTGGAGGAGGAACTAGAGAAGAAGAATGAAGAAATCATTGAGAAGAGTAAGGATATAAAGTAGGAGGATATGATCAGTGCATAATTAAGGCATGAACTAAGGGAGGAAAAGGTGAAGGTGTGTGAGGTCTATAAAAAGATAGAGATGATTATAGATGCCATCATCTTGAAGCATCTAGACCTAGCCTTGCCTAAGTAGAAATACTAGTCGACCTTATAATACTTGGAAAACTTAACCCACATCCTTACCATGGAAAGGAAATCGCTCACACTAGAATTAGTAGAAGAGGCATTGGCATGCCAGAATAAGAAAAAAAGGCTAAATATCTAGGACATAGTCACTCAGTTTTCTTAGCTCCTTTCCATTGTGAATACTATTGTGTGAATGGTCTAGGACATATATGATAACTACATTGACAATGATAGGGTAGTATTATCTCATTTTTAGTGATTTAAGCTAAAATTGAGATAACCATAGATTTTTTTTGATAAAATCCCCTAAAAATTCCCTTTGAAGGAGATTTTCAGGTTTTTGGGTTTCCATCGCATGGAAACATATCCTTTCATGTTTCTTGTCAAATATTTCTGAAACCCGAAACCTAATTACAAGCCAAGTATATCAGGTTTTCAGAACTTAGAAGCATTGGAACATACCTTACAAAATGTATGCTCCATGTCGCTTGGTTCTGAATTATCCTTTGTGTCAAGTTTTGAACGTGATAACATCCAAACACCTCATGTTTCATAACATTGTTTCCGAAACCTAATTTGATAGTAAAACCTTTGTATCAGGTTTTCAGACACTTGAGCATGATGACATGGCATTAATGTCAAGTTTTTAGGTAGTTGGCACACGTGTCGGATGAGGTGTAATTAATGCTAGGGATTTATAAATAGTTTGAATTTACACGTCATTTTTACTTGTGCATTTTATCGTGTGGATTTTTTGTGCATGTTCCTTCGACCTCCAAACCTAACTGAACCTCTTGATTGATTTTGTGATCTGTCTTCAACCATTTTTCAAATTTATTGAAGGTATTTTTCTCTTCTCTCCACTTTGAGGTCTTTGGGGTTGTTTTTGAGATATTCTTTTGGTTTTTTTCTTTTTTTCTTTTTCTTCCCTCTAGGTTTAGGGTTTTGGGTTGTTTTCTTCATTTCCTGTTGTATTCTTGTGAAACATCTTGTTTTTAATTCAACCTTTGGGTTTTTCTTATTTTTCCCATGGGATATATTCTATTTGGTTTTGGGATGAATTTAAAATCCTAATTTGTGAACTTGGCAAGAATTTTATTTGTTCTAACATCTCAAAAACCTGACACCTTTGTTTCAGGTTTTATAGAGTGCTGAACATCCCATGAATTCTTCTTGTATTAGGTTTTTGAAGTGTTCAAGCATCATCCTGGCTCCACTATCTATCAGGTTTTATAAAGTGCTCAACATCATCTTGTTTCCATAGTGTATCGGGTTTCACAAGCTGCTTAACATCCACTAAGTTCTTCCTTTGGGTCGGGTTTCATGAGGTGTTTGACATGACCAAATTTATGATATACATTGTAGTGTGTCGGGTTTTAGGAATTTATTTGTGGGTCCCAAAGTCCGGTTAGTGTGGCAGGTCTATAGGGTTGCTCAACAAGCTTTCAAGCCCGATTTTTCAACCAGAGGTCATCTAGGCATTCTTTCTTAAAGAAACTTCTCATGTTGGATCCTAGACAATCTAAGGATAAGTCAGACAGGTCAAGAAAGATGAAGTACAAGTACTAGAAGATGGAATCCCCTTCCTACACAGATTACAATTACGACATTCGAGACATAGATCTTGGTAATATAGACATAGAAGAATTTTGGAACAAAATCAAGGATTCTTCTCGAGTCTCCGGATGAAGTCAAATGGTAGTAGTTGCCTCCATCTCGCGGCGGGATTCCTAATGTATGTTAAATGTCCCGATTTCATTCTAGCTGTGCTTGCAATTCGACTCGGCTTCTCATTCGGTGAGAAATAAATCGGGAGAAACCATAGTGAAGTTGGACGGTTGTTAGTTTTATGACCTCTTAAGATTTCCCCACTTTGCGAGAATATGTTGATATAAACCTTCAATCAATGCGAAGGCACAGGATAATGATCAAGAAGATTACATCGTGCATGTAAACAAAAAATTCTTAATCAAGGCCAAGCCAGCCATCTCTAGGTTTCCCAAGTTTGTCCCTAGGATTGATTTCATCCTTGAAATCAGTGTTATCATTACCCTGCTAAGTTGAGTATTTGGACTCCCCGAGTCAAGAGACTTAAAAGGGTGGATGTATCAATTCATGGTCACCATAAAGAAAAACCAAGGAATTGATTGGAGCAGTCTTATAAGTGATGAGATAGACTCCCAGATGAAAATAATATTGACTACTAACAACTTCTATATGTCGGCATACGTCACCTATGCAGCGGTGGCATGAGAAATTATCCAGGGTTGGATACAAAGGGAAATAAGGAAACAAAATATATATATCAGTATTTCCCTCAGCTGACAATAAAGGGGTCTGAGGATCAATTGTGAAGAGTGAATGATGCCTTCTTTTATGAAAACATCTACATGTTGAACAATGATTTAAGGAAGAGAAGAGTCTCTAACGAAGCATGGGCCAAAATAATTAAATGGGGTTATATCTTCTTACAATTCAATAAGTTCACGTACCTTCGGGTGGTCATGTAACAAGGTGATCCTTTTCGTTTTCCCTAGTTCCCGGGTGATAAGTTGATCCTAATGGAGTTGGTTAGAAAATTGTTGGATTTTCACAAATTCCAATAGAGTAAGCACAAGGCCGTCGTCTCCTTCCATATTTCCATCGGAAGGTACACATGCTCAACATTGGTTAAAGCCATGAATGTGGTGCACGAGTGTAGGATAAGTTAAAAAAGCACATGAAACACATAGATGGGTTTGATTTCGAGGAGTCCTTAAGTCATATGGGACCTTATATTTACATGTTCTTAGTGTAGAAGACATTTGGGTTGATCTTCAAAACGAAGTTTCCATCCGAAGAAAGGACAATAGTAGGTTAACACTTCAAGATATTCAGATGTTAGATCTATCGACATCCTAGTAGGCACCATGAATAATGAAAGTGTCCTTGATGCCTTGTATGATGGGCTAAATGAAGACAATATGTTTTCCCACCATTGATTGGTCCATTCACGAGAAAGCTTCTATGCAGGAAAAGCTATTCAAATTATTTCTGTACTAAGGTGTGGTTCATTTCTTGGGAATGAGTTATAAAGAAAATATTTTTCAAAGCTAGCTACTTTGGAAGTGGGACGCTCCAAGGGAAAAAAGGAAAAGGATAAGGACTCTTCCAAAAGGCCAATAAAGGTTAAGTTTTTTAGAAAGGGAGAAGAACAAGTGACCACATCATTAGCCACTATCTCACAAATGGTTAAGATACTTGATTCACCTTGACTACCAAAACAAGGAAATATTCGTTCAAGAGAAGAGGTTGGTCAACCTCTCATTCCCCTTTTGGTTGGCATCTCATCAAACGTAAGTCTTCCTCTTACTTCTCAAGCTTTAATTTTAGAATCATTGCCTCCTCCCATTCAGCCATCCTTACCTCAGATTTATTCACCAAGTTCCTCATCTATGGCCAACATCTTCTCTAACCTCTCACCTCTCCCCACTAGACACAAGTTAACCATGGATATGCCTCATCCTTCTATACCTTCATTCCCTAAGTTCATTTCCATGAACACTACACTTTGCGAGTGATCACCACCCCACAAGAAAACCTTCCTTCACCTAAGGATGTGACCGTAATAGCTATGATGGGAGAAACTTCTTCCAGTATGGCTTAATGGTTAATAGATATGAACCCAAGGAAGAGGAAGGTGGTAGTTCCCTACTTGACCTTTGATTTTAGTTCCCTTAAGGTCACTCCTACCAAGTCTGCCAAGAAACCCAAAATAGTTTCAAGGGTTTTAAAGGATTCCTCGGGGCATAAGTTTATAGAAATTGCCACTCTCATGGATGAAAAAACCATGGATGATATAATGGTAACTAATTATCAAATCATAAGGGTTGATCTAGGAAAAGTAACAATGGAGGGAGCACAACAAGGTGTGAAAAATTTCATTAATGTGTTACGCTAAAAGCTAAAGGAAACAAAGTCAGAAGAGATGAGCGAAAAGATAAAGTAGAGCAGCTATGAAGTACTACTCAAGCTCTCAAAGCCTCTTGAGTCAACACCTTCATCCTTTACTCCTATCGAGTTAAATTTCTCATTGGTACCCATGATTGAAAAGGTTAATGATGAGGTGAGAATGGTCGATGAATGGATCCAGAGGCTACTTTTATAAGGAAAAGAGGTCATTGATGACACCGTGGAAGTCTACAAATCTGTGAAGATATAAAGAAGGATGGCGAGAAAATGGATGATGATTTTTTTGGCAGAAGTCGAGAACCTAGAGTTAAATTTTGAAGCTCTCAATATGTTGAACCAGGTTTCATCTCGCATCTTGGTCGAAGAAGGCATCATTCCACATGGGGAAAATAATTTTAAGTTGACCAAATCCATTAGATTTAGAATAAATATTCTCAATGAAGCTTGCAACAAATTGAGGGAATCAAGAGATCAATTGGTTGATGGCACAAATGACATAGAAGAAGAGCTAATCAAGATCTATGCTAAAGTGTTGAATGAAAGTTCGATTATTCTTCCCACTTATGATCTTTACAAGTAGATCCAAGAGTCAATTGAGCACAAACCAACTGATGGATTTATCCTAAAAATCATTAATAGGTTCATGAAGATTGAAAAATCTTAGGAAACACCGAGGAAACTCAAAAAAGTCTAAAGAAACTTCACAGTACGCGAGTGATACTCAAGAAACATGTGAAGTCTGAGTGACCATTCCACTACGCTAGATGAAGATGAGATGCAGGGAATAATTCAGAAGTTCCAAGAATTTCGGGATAAGTAGGCTTTGTTGGAGGAAGACAAAGATGATGAAATAAAATTGGTATAATGTTTCATGTCATTTCAATCCTGAAATTGACATGTATTTTTCATTTTTGTTTCATCATATAGGAAGCAAATTTTGATTTGGTCTCTTGTGTGAGAGTTAAGAAAAATAGGTCTCTCATTAATAGACTATTTCCTAGGATTTATCCTATTTTCTCTTAACTCTTTTTATTATAAATAAGGGATACTTATGCATTCCAAAGGGTTGAGATTTTTGGAATATTGAGAACTATTGTGAAGAAGAAAAACATTGTGTTTTCTTTTAATCATTTGAGGAATAAAACCAATGCTATTTTGAAAACTTTGTGTTTTGAGATCCATCTCTCTTAATATATTGTTCTTATGTTCAGAATCTTAAGCTATTCTTTGTTTAGCATTCTCAATTATTTTAATTGCTTCAAACACTACATTTGTTATCTAGAACTCGTATGATTATTTCATGATCATGTATGCGCTTGAAAGAAAATACGTTCCCCTCATTTCCTTTCCATTGTGTTTCTTCCATAATAATAATTTCCTTTCCAATCCATTCCATTTCGAAAAACAACAACATCTTCACCTAGTGTGGATATGGATTTCGGGATTCTATCCCAACCCCAATGGTTAGAATAGTGTGAATATTGTATGTATTATTTCCACTGTGTTTTAGATTAGTAATAAATAGGTAGCCTCACTTGTATCTTTGAGGAGGGATTTAATCCCATGTACTATGGTTGAACCTCATATTTTGGCTTGACAAAATATCCAACCAATAGTTTTTGGTGACTCTACTAGGGAATACGGATTGATAAGACTAAGCTTATCCTATTGGTGTCTGGCGACTCCGTATTTGCCTTATTTTCAAAAATATCTAACTTCCAATTCAAGCTAGCTAGAAATATTTTCACTCGGTTAAGCTGAGCCAGGGGTGAAACTGATCCATTATTTGATTTGCTTCAAAGAACATAATTTAGAATTTTACCCAACATGTTGTTACATATAATCGAGTAAGAAGTTCTTCGCCCATCTAAAGTACTCGATTCCTCAAACGCAAGAATTTTATGCAACTTGTCGTGCATTATTGTTTTTTCGATACTCAAATTCCGTACGCACTTCATTTAGAAGAATGGCAGCACAACATGTGCCTTGGGGTGTGGCTATTGGTCCTCTTTCCCTAACTCCATTGTTGCATGATCTACCTCATGGATCACGTAAGAATATTCCTAAGTTTAACGGTGATGGGAAGTAATACCCTGATGAACACATCACTTCATTCTTTGTCACATGTGGTGTTCTTGGAGTTGTTCATGAAGATGTCTCTGTTTGAATCTTCATTGATACATTGTATGGTGTAGCAGCAGAATGGTTCTACCATCTTATGAATGCATGCATTAAAAACTGGGCTACCATGAGATCTATATTTGAATCAAGGTTTAAACCAGCTGAATATTATCATTCCTTGTTAACATAGCTTACACACAAGAAGAAGGAATATTATGAACCTATGTGGGACTTCATAGCCAAATTCATCAAGTTTATCCATAAGATTATAGACCTAGCTGTTCCCACTCTTGAAAATCAAAAGTGTTTCTTCATCAATGCTCAACCCTCGATGTGAGTGTCTTGTGGAGAAGTTCGTTATCCCCGATTTGGCCAACTTGCTCAAGCTACAACCATTGAAATAGAAGATGATCTGATTATGGTTGGAAAAATCGAAGAGAATCATCTAAGCCTAAAAATCGAGTTCCTCTCGAGTACCATTGATCCTATGATTAAAAATATGGCCAATGACTTGATCTCTTTAAAGAATAAAATGTCCCAACAAGTGAGCAATGCTCCTTATCTGGATATTCCTAGACAAAATTTCAACAATACCAATGGAACTCCCGCAAGAGATAGGAATCGGTTGATCATTGCTCCAACCAGGATGGCCATTGAAGCTCCTCCTATCAATGCAGTAGTTGAAATAGTTGAGGAGGGTGAAGAACCAGATGATCAAGAATTTCATGAAGCTTTCAAAGCTTTAGGATATGTTGATGAGTCTTTTGACGATTCAGCTGGTGACTCCATCAATGGGTATTTGGAGTACGAGGAAGATGAAGGTGAGCATGATGGAAAATCATTCATAGTCTTCACTCGATCCCAATCTCAGAATCCTATAAATCCGGTCAAAGTCTCTAAGGAGAAAAGTAAAGAAGCTCTTGTGGTTATGGCTAAAAGAGGATCTCTTATCTCAGTATAAACTAAAAAGGAGACAACTATAAAAGTAACTTCATCTTATAACTCTTTTTCTCCTTCCCTCAAGACTAGTACCTTAGCTCAGACTAGTTCAACCAAAACTCAGCCCTCCATTATTCCTTCATATACTACTTTCAACATCATTGATCATGCAAAGAAAACCAAAATCCAAATGTCAGAAGTTGAGTACTTGCAGTCCAACCCTGAGTAATTTGAGAAACTTTCCAAATTCATTAGAAGCAAGGCTGTTATTCCTTCATCTTCAAAAGGAATTTTGCCTAGCCCCAATTAGTCTTTACCTCAGAGTAATATGACCTCGGCTTCTTCTTCAGGAAAGATCAAACTATTTTATTTGTCCTTACTTATAAACGGTTTTAAACTCAACAACTGCATAATTGACTCAGGAGCCTCTAATAATGTAATGCCCACAAAAGTAACTCATGCCCTTGCACTCACCTTAAATAAATCTTATGGGTGGTGGTATTCCATGGAAACAAAATAGGTCCCCTTGATTGGCCAAATGAAGGATGCACAATTTGCATTTGTTGCCTTCCCTGAAAATAGAGTGAAAATGAATATCCCGGTTGTTGATATCCCATCCGCTTATGGAATTCTCTTGGGAAGAGTTTTTACAAATATGTTAGAGGAGAAATCAACATGGATTGGACCAAAGATATAATTATAGTAAATGGAGTTCCTCATGTCCTTCACCATGAAGCACAAGAAAAGTACCTGGTCACTAAATCAGATGATCCTAAGGCTCAAATTCTCTTTGAAGATGAAGGCTTGGGTAATTATTTCATGACATCTAAGGTGCCCTCCATAGAAGTCAAAGAAGAAGATCCTAATGTTGTTTAGACCCTTGAGTTTGACGGGAGCTATTCAACTATTGGTTCAGGCGCTGGTGTGGTTCTTATATCTCTATATTTTGAGATTTTCCCTTTTCTTTCAAGTTGCAGTTTGATAATACTAATAACACAGCCGAATATGGAGCTTTGTTATTAGGATTATAAATGACAAGATAAAAAGGAGTCCAAAATATTGAAGTTTAGGGAGATGTTGAGTTGATTGTGAATCAAGTAAGGGGGACCTATCAGGTAAAAAATGATCACCTAAGACATTATAGGAACAAGGTTTGGGACAACATAGAATGCTTTGATGATTTTTCCATTAAGGAAATATTAAGAGATTACAATGATAAATATGATTCTTTAGCCATATCTACATCTCTTCTCCTTCCTCACCCAAAGTTCAAATAGGACACGTATACCATTGAGATTGTGTATCGTCCAAGTGTTCTAGATAATTCAGCACATTGGCAAGTATTTAATGATGATCAACATGTATTTTCTTTTCTTGAGAAAGATGATAATTTTAGTGAGCTTTATTTTGAAGGATCAGAATCAGCTTTTCATGAGTCCATCTCAAATTCATATCAAGAAATTGATGGTGAATTCATCCATCTTAAAGGCAATAAGATTCCAAAGGGATTAGTTTCTCTGGAAGGTTTGTTTGACAAGCATGACCATTTCATTCAGGATAAAAGGCAAGCTGAAGGTGCTTCCTCATCAGAGGTAGATCAAGTTAACCTAGGCTTCACTGGTCAACCGCGGATGGTAAACAATGGTAAATGTTGTTCTCTAGAGGAAAAACAAAGTTTCTCTTCACTTCTTAAGAGATATATGGACATCCTAGCATGGTCATATGCAGATCTAAAGTATTTCAAGCCTAAGGATGTGAAACATAGCATTCCTTTAAAGCCTGACGTTAAACTCTACGGGGAAGAAGCAAAGGCTTTACAACCCAAAGATCTCAGGGACTATCCTTGCTGAAATTGAGAAGATGTTAGATGCACGAGGATTATCTTTCCAATTCATCATTCCACTGGGTTGCTAATATTGTTCCCGTCGGAAGAAGAACAAAGTGAAATCTGGATTTTTGTTGATTTCCATAACCTTAATCAATCTTCATTGAAATATAATTATCCATTGCCCATCATGTACCAAATATTAAATACCATCACTAGATCAGAAATGTTATCCATGCTTGATGAATTTTCAGGGCATAATCGGAGTTGAGGTAACTCGAAGATCAACATAAAACGACATTCACCACCCCATGGGGAACCTTTTCTTATAGGAGGATGACTTTTAGTTTGATTAATTCTGGAGCCACGTTTCAAAGGGCTATGGATTTATCTTTCAGAGATTTTATGGGCAAGGTCATAGTTGTGTATTTAGATGACTTAACAGTCTTCTCAAAAAGTGATGTGATCATTATGATCATCTAGACAGGTACTCTTAAGGTGTAGGTGTCATGGGATTTCATTAAATCCTAAAAAAATCCATGTTTAGAGTAACAAAAGGAAATTTTTGGGTCATATCGTGACTAAAGAAGGAACCAAGATCAACCTAGAAAGGGTGAAGGCCATCCAAAGCCTTACCTTACCCACAAGCAAATTGGGGTGCACTCCTTTTTCGGGAAGGTCAATTTCCTAAGAAGATTTGTACCTAAATTTGCTAATAAAACCAAGGATATCCTTGGGATGATGAAAGGTAAAACTCCATTTTGATGGAGCACTGAAGGGAAGCTTGTATTTGAAGAAGTCAAAAGAGAAATTTCTCACGCTCCCATCCTGGTGTGCCCAGATTTCAAAAAATATTTCATCATGTACAGCTATGCTTCCACACATACAGATCAACCTTCTTGATGCAAGAGAATGAAGAATGAATCAAAGCTCCCATCACTTTCATGAGCTTCCCATTAAAGGAACATGAATTGAAGATGTCACAAATTGAAAAACATGCTTATGTAGTGGTGAGAGTAGTGAAGCATTTCAAGTATTATGTGTTGAGTTCTCACACTCTCGTTCTTGTTCCTAATACTGTAGTTAAATCCATCTTGACCCAATAGGAGTTAGGTAGTCAATGGGGTAACTGGATAGCCTAATTCTAGGAGTGCGACCTAGACATCAGACCTACCAAGTTTGTACGGGGAAGAGGCTTGTGTCAAATGATCGTGGAAAACAATGCTTTGAGACAAAATGTGAAGAAAGGCGATGGTACTAATTCAAAATCACCCATGGTGCTTTTTGTAAGCACGGATGATGAGTGGAACACACATATTTCTTTACTTTTAACTTATGGAGAATTCCCTCCACATTTAAGCCAAAAATAAAATAGGATAGTTAGGTTAAGGTCTGCAAGATACATTCTATGGGATAATGGTATATACAAGAAAGGTATTGATGGTGTATTCCTATGTTGTGTTGATGAGTCTCAATAGGTAAGGTTACTAGATTCCTTTCACAATCTAGCATGCAGAGGACATTTCTCTTCCTCTATAATGGTTTACAAGATCTTATGGGCAGTACTATTGGCCTACTCTCTTCCCAAGTGTGAAGCTTGTCAACATTTCGTTGGTCATCTTAAACTAGTAGCTCTTCCCTTAAAACTTGTGGTTATTGAAGAACCTTTTCACCAATGGGGGATTGATTTCATTGTAATGCTGAATCCTACCTCTAGTGCCATTCATCATTATGTCCTCACTGCCACAGACTATTTCACCAAGTGGGTGGAAGCCACTCCAATCAAATAGGCTACCTCCGAAGATGTGTGTAACTTCCTCCAGGAGAATATAATTGTTAGATTCGGTGTGCCTCATAAGATTGTTGCTGACAACGCTTCCAATTTCTCATCTCATGACTTGAAATTTTTTTGTTATGGCTTTGGAATCACATTGGCTCATTCATCTGATTATTAATCCCAAGGCAATGGTCAAGTTGAATCAAGCAACAAGAACCTGGTGACCATAATAAAAAAGTTGGTCGATGAGAATCAGAAGACATGGCACAAAGCATTGTATGATGCATTATGGGCAGATCAAATTACTCCTAAGCATACTATTGGAATGTCCCCATTCCAAGTATTGCATGGGATTGATGTTGAGATTCCTATCTCTCGTATAATTTCAGCCTTACGGTTGGATAAAGTAATTTAGGATGAAACTTTTCAAAGTTTCATTGAGAAAAGGATAATGTACCTAGCCTAGGTTAGAAGAAGAACAGAGAAAGGTCGTGGATCATATTACGGATCATCATAGAAAATTCAAAAGGATATTTAATAAAAATTGAAGCAACGTGATTTCCGGATCGGAGATCTAGTACTTCTACGGGACAAGAGAAGGGATCGAGAAAGGGATGCATGGAAAGTTTGACTCCTTATGGAAAGGTCCTTTCAAAATACATCAACTAAATGGTGAAAATAGCTTACGCTTCTATCGTATCACGGATGGATATTTTCTGTTGTCATGTTTGCTTTCTTTTCTTTCTTTCTTTCTTTGTTTTTAGTTTTTCTATTTGAGACTCCATAGCCCAATGGATAAATATTTTTGATTTATGAGTTCTCTTACTTTTATGTCTCAAAGAAATTCCCAAATGGAGCCAACTCTTATCTCTTTTTAATGATTTATGCTAAAATTGAGATAACCATAGAAATTTTTTGACAAAATCCCCTAAAAATTCCCTTTGAAGGAGATTTTTAGGTTTTTAGGTTTGCATCACATCGAAACATATCCTTTCATGTTTCTTTTCAAATGTTTCCTAAAACCCAAAACCTGATTACAAGCCAGTGTATTAGGTTTTCAAAACTCAGAAGCATCAAAACATACCTTGCAAAATGCATGCTCCATGTCACTTGGTTCCCAAAACTCGAACTCGAATGATCCTTTGTGTCGGGTTTTAGAACTTGATAACATCCAAACACCTCATGTTTCATGATAGTTGTTTCCTGAAACCCGATTTGATAGTAAAACCTTTATATCGGTTTTCGAGACACTCTAAGCATGATGACATGGCATTAATGTTGATTTGTTAGGTAGTTGGCACACATGTCGAATGAGGTGTAATTAATGCTAGGGCTTTATAAATAGTTTGAATTTACATGTCATTTTTACCTATACATTTTTTCTACGTGGATTTTTCTTGCATGTTCTTTCGACCACAAAACTCAACTAAACCTCTTGATCAATCTTGTGATCCATCTTCGACCATTTTTCAAATTTATTAAAGGTATTTTTCTCTTCTCTCCGCTTTGAGGTCTTTGGGGTTGTTTTTGAGATATTCTTTTGGCATTTTTCTTCTTTTTCTTCCCTCTAGGTTTAGGGTTTTGGGTTGTTTTCTTCATTTCCTGTTGTATTCCTATGAAACATCTTGTTTGGAATTCACCCTTTGGGTGTTTTCTTATTTTTCCCATGGGATATACTCTATTTGGTTTTTGAGATGAATCTAAAATCCTAATTTGTGAACTTGGCGGGAATTTTATTTGTTCTAACATCTCATAAACCCGATGCCTTTGTTTCAGGTTTTACAGAGTGCTTAAAAACCCCTAAATTTCACTTGTATTAGGTTTCACGAAGTGTTCAACATCATCCCGGCTGCGGTCTATCAAGTTTTATAAAGTGCTCAACATCATCTTGTTTCCATAGTATATAGCGTTTTACAAGCTTCTTAACATCCATTCGATTACGCGCTTTGGGTTGGGTTTCACGAGGTGTTCGACACTACCAAATTTTGATATACATTGTAGTGTGTCGGGTTTCAGGAAGTGCTTTGTAGGTCCCAAATTCCGGTTAGTGCGGCAGTCTGTAGGGTTGCTCAACAAGCTTTCAAGCCCAATTGTTCAACCAAAGGTCATCTAGGCATTCTTTCTTCCAAAAACTTCTCATGTCGAATCCTGGACAATCTAAGGATAAGTTAGACAGGTCAGGAAAGATGAAGTATAAGTACCAGAAGATGGAATCCCCTTCCTACATAGATTACAATTACAACATCTGAGACGTAGAGCTTGGTAATATAGACATGGAAGACTTTTGGAACTGAATCAAGGATTCTTCTCAGAGTCCCTGGATGAAGTCAATAGCTGGAAGTGACCTCCCTCTCGCAGTAGGATTGTCAATGTCTACTCAATGCTCCGAGTTCATTCTAGCATGTGCTTCCAATTATGACTCAGCTTCCTGCTCAGTGAGAAATCACTCAGAAGAAACCATAGTGAAATTGGATGGTTGTTACTTTGATGACCTCTTAAGATTTCCCCACTTTGTAGAATATGTTGATTTAAAACTTAAATCAGTGCAAAGGCTGGGACAATGATTAAGAAGATTGCATCAGGCATGTAAACAAAAATTTCTTAATCAAGTCCAAGCCAACCATCTCTAGGTTTCCCAAGTTTGTCCCTAGGAGTGATTTCATCCTTGAAATCAGTGATATCCTTACCCTGCTAAGTCGATTATTTGGAATCCCCAAGTTAAGAGACTTCTAAGGGTGGATGTATCAATTCATGTTCATCATAAAGAAGAACGTCGAGGAATCAATTGGAGCATTCTTATAAGTGATGAGATAGACTCCTAGATGAAAGCAGTCTTGAGCACTAGAAAGTTCTATATGTCGTCATACGTCACCTATGCAACAGCTAGCATGAGAAATTATCCATGGTTGGATGTAAATGTAAATAGGGAAAAACAACATATATTCAGTATTTACCTCAGCTGACAAAGAAGGTGTCTTAGGATCAATTCAAAAGAGTGAACAATGCCTTCTTTTATGAAAACATCTGCATGCTAAACCCTATTTTAAGGAAGAGAAGAGTCTCTAACGAGGCATGGGATGAAGTATCGAAATGGGGTTGTATCTTCTTGCAATTCAAGAAGTTCACATACCTTTGGGTGGTCATGTATCCATGTGATCCTTTCCATTTTCCAGGTTCTCGGGTGATAAGTGGTCCTAATGGATTTGTTAGATAATTGTTGGATTTTCACAAATTCCAACAGAGTAAGCACAAGGCCACTATATCCTTCTCTATTTCCATTGGAAGGTACATGTCCTCAACAGTGGTTAAAGCCAAGAATGTGGTGCATGAGATGTGGGATAAGTTGAAAAAGCACATGAAGCACAGATATGGGTTTGATTTTTGAGGAGTCCTTAAGTCATATGGGACCTTATATCTACATGTGCCCAGTGTAGAAGAAATTTGGGTTGATGTTCGGGATGAAGTTGCCATCCGAACAAAGGACAAAAGAGTTAACACTGAAGAGATTCAGATGTCAAATCTATCTACATCCTAGAAGGCACCTTGGATAATTAAAGTGTCCTTGATGCCTCGTATGATGGGTGAATGAAGCCCAATATGTATTCCGAGCCATTGATTTTTCCATTGCTGAGAAATATTCTATTGCGGGAAGAGATGCTTGAATTATTGCTCGTACTAAGGGGTGGCTCATTTCTTGGGGAATGAGTTATAAAGAAAATAATTTTTCAAAGCTAGCTACTTTGGAAGTGAGACCCTCCAAGGGAAAAAAAGGAAAAGGATAAGGACTCTTCCAAAAGGCCAATAAAGGTTAAGTTTGTTAGAAAGGGAGAAGAGCAAGTAACCACATCATTGGCCACTATCCCACAAATAGTTGAGATACTTGATTTACCTCCACCACTAGAAAAAGGAAATCTTACTTCAAGAGAAGAGGTTGGTCAACATCTCATTCCCCTTTTAGTTGGTATCTCATCAAAGGTAAGTGTTCCTCTTACCTCCCAAGCTATAATTTTAGAATCATTGCCTCCTCCCATTTTTCCTTCCTTGCCTCATATTTCTTCACCAAGTTTCTCGGCTATGGCTAGCATCTTCTCTAGCATCTCACCTCTCCCCACTGGACCTAAGTTAAGAATGGATATGCCTCCTCCTTCGTACCTTCATTCCCTATGTCCATTTCAATGGACACTACACTTATAGTGATCATCACCCCAAAAACAAACCTTCTTCCACCTAAAGATGTGACCGTAACACCTACGATGGGAGAAACTTCTTCCGGTATGCCTCAATGGTTAATAGATCGAGCCCAAGGAAGAGGAAGGTGGTAGTTCACCTACCAACCATTGATTTCAGTTCCCTCAAGTTCACTCCTTCCAAGTCTTCCAAGAAACCCAAAACAATTTAAGGGGTTTCGGTGGATGCCTTGGGGCATAAGTTTGTAGAAATTACCACTCCTGTGGCTAACAAAACCAAGAATGATATAATGATCACTTTGATTATCAAATCAAAAGGGTTGATCTAGATAAAGTAACAATGGAGGGAGCACAACAGGATGCACAAGATGCCATGAATGTGTTGTGCTAGAAGATGAAGGAAATAAAGTCAAGTAGAGATGAGCTAAAAATAAAGTAGAGAAGTGATAGAAGTACTACTCAAGCTCTCAAATCCTCTGAGTCAACACCATCATCCTCTACTCGTATCAAGTTCAATTTCTCATCGGTACCCATGACTGAAAAGATTAATGAGAAGGGGAGAACGGTCGATGAATTTATCTAGAGGCTACTCCTGTAAGGAAAAGAGGTCATTTATAACACCATGGAATTCTGCAAATCCTTGAAGGATATAAAGAAGGATGGTGAGAAAATGGATGATCAATTTTGGTGAAGTCGATAACCTAGAGTTAAATTTTGAATCATGTCAATACATTGAAATAGGTTCCATCCAACATCTTGGTTGAAGAAGGCATCATTCCACATGGGGAAAAGTATTTTCAACTAACCAAAGCCATTAGATTCAGAATAAATATTCTCAATGAATCTTAGAAAATATAGGGAATCAAGAGATCAATTGGTTGATGGCACAAATGACATAGAATAAAAGCTAATCAAGATCCGGGCTAAATTGTTGAATGAAAGCTCAAGTATTATACCCACTGATGATCTTTACAAGTAGATCCAAGAATCAATTCAGCACAAACCAACTGATGGCTTTAGCCTAGAAATCATTGATAGGTTTGTGAAGATTGAACTTTCAATGGAAACATTGAGGAAACTCAACAAGAATCTTGAAGAAACTTCCTTGTAACATGAGTGTTACTCAAGAAAAGTGTGAAGTCTGAGTGACCATTCCACCACACATGATGAAGATGTGATGTAGGGCATAATACGAAAGTTCCAAGAATTTTGGTACAAGAAAGCTTTGTTGGAGGAAGACAAAGATGATGAAATAGAATAATCATAATGTTTCATGTCATTTCAATCCTGAAATCGACATGTCATTTTCATTTTGTTTTGTCATATAGGAAGAAAATTTTGAATTGGTCTCCTACGTGAGAGTCAAGAAAAATAGGTCTCTCATTAATAGACTATTTCCTAGGATTTATCCTATTTTCTCTTAACTCTTTTTATTATAAATAAGGGATACTTATGCATTCCAAAGGGTTGATATTTTGGAATATTGAGAACTATTGTGAAGAAGAAAAACTTTTTGTTTTCTTTTAATCATTTGAGGAGAAGAAATAGATGCTATTTTTTAAACTTTTTGTTGTGAGATTCGTCTCTCTTAAGATATTGTTCTTATGTTCATAATATTAAGATATTATTTGTTTAGCATTATTGCTTATTTTAATTATTTCAAACATTACATTTGTTATCTAGAACTCGTATCATTATTTTGTGATCTATGTTTTCTCAAAAGAAAATATGTTCCCCTCATTTCCTTTCCATTTTGTTTCTTCCATAATAATAATTTCCTTTCCAATCCATTCCATTTCGAAAAACAACAACATCTTCACCTAGTGTGGATATGGATTTTCGGGATTCTATCCCAACCCCAATGGTTAGAATAGTGTGAATATTGTATGTATTATTTCCACTGTGTTTTAGATTAGTAATAAACAGGTAGCCTCACATGTCTTTGAGGAGGGATTTAATCCCATGGACTATGGTTGAACCTCATATTTTTGCTTGAAAAAATATCCAACCAATAGGTAGTAAGTATACTAGTTGCTACACATGAGGCAGATCTAAAATAATTCCAAGAAAAGAACAAGGGAAATATGACGGAGTGGGATAAAATCCTAGCCAAAGTTGAGAAGAAAATGGAATTAATCAAAACCTTTCGAGGTTCGGTTAAAAATTAGTGAAGGAAATATAACCCCAAGCCACTTACAGAATGGATGTGCAAGATGACCTTAACAAGTAGCTGAAATGGATTGTAGAAACGCTGAACACTAAGGGTGATGAATTGAGCTTTGAATAGGTGATATCTCTAACATGTGACCTAATCTAGCAAGTGGAGGGTGGAGTGGATGCCTAGGAGAAGATTGAGGCAACAATGAGGAAGGAGTTCCCACTCCTCTTGTAGTAATAGCATATTTTTCCATTCTTCCATTCTTAATTCCTCCATTCTTTCATTCTTCATTCAAAATTATCTGAGTCCCACAATTATTTATTATTTGGGGAAGAAGGATGTTTTTGAGGATGGAGAACAAGCTTAGTGTGGGGTGATGTTGGGCCCCAAATTATTGGCTAAGTACCAAAAGGCATGTGTGTGCATGAGGAATAACGAGAAGGGATTGCATGGAGAAATGTGCATTAGAAAGAGGTTTAAAGACGAGTTTAGGGAAACTAGGGCACACGTGGGGAAACAGTACCACAGGATCTAAGGACTTAGCCATATTTGGCATTCTAGAGGCACTTGAGGAAAAATGTGACCTGACTAGGCATGCCGAGTGGATAAGGTACCATCTTAGAGACTTGATGGTCAATAAAAGGATATTCCATGCAGGGAATATTCCTAAGAAGACATCATTACATAAAGTGGAGATCTCGAGAACAGGATAAGCATTCACCAATGAAGGACCACATGGACACTTGACATGCAATCTACTCTTAAAGGAAGGTAACATAATGGGTACTTGACCTATAAGAATAAATTCTCGGGTATAAGAAGACACACGGGATATATATGGATAGACATATAGCATGAGAAAATATGAAGCTCTATAAAAAGTATTAGGAGGCCTTTGGATTGGTGGTTTTCATTATGGAGTTAAAATAAGGACATCTTATCTAAGGGATGGTTTCGTAAAACTTTTAAAGAGGGCATAGCTAGGACTCCTTATATATGAGTCGAGATCTCTATTTTAGCATATATTATATGGGTCGGATCCTTGGCCATAATTATATTCAACATGGCATGGCCTTTTGAATGTAAAGTGTTTATTTAGCACTCTTGATATGTGTGTGTGTGTGTGTGTGTGTGTGTGTGTGTGTGTGTGTTCTGGATATCTTGTTCATGGTTGCAAACCCTAGTGTCATTTCTTCATATTATGAAAAACAAATGTTCTTTATAATCCATCTTTTGTTTTTTTCTTGTTTTTATATATAGGTATAAGGATATGGTAGCTCATGTCGTGATTTTACATAAATATTTAATTTTCGGCATCACATAAAGGAGGCACTCGATGTTCGTACATGCCTTGGGTGAGCTCCCGGTGCCTCTTGGGTGATAGGCCAATGCACATGGGGTTGGAAGTTAGTAGGTGGATAAAAAGACTACATATTATTTTAATAATGGTTGATGATGTAGATCATAGGGGAAATATGATGAAACCAAGTTGTTTATTAAATATTGGATGCAAAGATCTATTCCTACATTATCCACTATCATATCTTGTCACTATTAATTTTTCTTCCAAAACCCCTAGGAAATAAACAATCATGTTTATGCCTATCTTAATTATTATTTTCATTTCGATCATATTTTTGATTATCGATTGACTTATTCTATCACCCCATCGAAACTTGAGGGGTCATCCTTCATTATGCTAATTTTTTTTCAAAACTTTACTTCTTTATGCTAGTCTACTATGTTTGGTGTGATTTCACCTAATTCACCTCAAACAGGGGTAAATGTAGACACCTAAATTAAATTTTTCTATCTTATTACTAAAAGCACAGTAATCACTCTCATTCTTACCATTCCCATTATAATTAGTGATTTCTTCTAATTAACTAATGTTTCTTACCATTTTGGTTAATTAACAATGTTTTGTTGCTTACCTAGCCTCTTTCACTTTCAGGATGCCAATTTACAACACATCCTAAGTCAAAATCCTCTTACGAATAGACAATTAGCGATTATTACCTAATTAAGCCTATTTTTCCCCTGGTTTAGTCAATGAACCTTATTGTTGGCTCAAACCCCTCTTCTAACCACTCAAAATCACCCTATTTCCCTCAAGACATCTCAAAAGGCTTCAAAATCTTATCCTATCCTCTTAATTGACCCTCAATTGTTGATCGAGGATCCTCACATCCTAATCACTTGTTAATTCACTAATTAAGATTATCAAGTCTTAATCAAGATTAGCAAACCTTAATCTAGTTTGTTTTTTTATTCCACATGCACCAAGATGAAATTTTTCCTCAAACGAAGAATTATAAATAATACTAACCACATACCTTCAGACTTTACACCATGCTTTGAATTACATATCATATAAGAAATATGATTAAGAGCATAACTTCCTCCTTAGAATAACTTGATCAATATTTACATCCAATATTCATGTTGGTTAGTAGAGGATATCCAATAATTCCTTGTAGTCATTGTTGGATATATCCTCTCATGATTTTTGAAGTACCAACAAACCATAATTTGATTACTCCTAGATCTATTTAGGTTTATGGTAGTTAGTAATTCATACTAAGTAGGCATGCTTTTGCTAAGATTGATTGATATCATGTTAGTTATTTTAAGTGTTCCATTAATATTTAATAATTAATGTTACTATTTTTAATTCCTATATTTGTTAATAGACTATGTGGTTTTAGTATAGCCATTTGGCTTTGCAATATTTTTAATAGTATCGACATGTTTTAGGAATTATTTGATTTTTTCGGTCTTATAGATATTTGTGTGTGCATTAAATTGTCCACTATCATCAAGGATAGGTGAAGTATGATCATGATGTCTCTCAAGGCCATTTTTCATGATAATCAAGTGTAAAAAAATTGTAATAGTGTGTTTTACATGGTGATGTTTGGTCCGAGTCAAGGTATGGTATGTCTCTAGTTCTAAGCTGTTGCATTAGAATTGTGTGTCATGCAATAATAGGTCTCTAATTTATAAATGTATCGGTCAAGTCTAGGAAGAACGTGAAAATTTCCATGTAATCTAAGTCATAAAGTATTAAGTGGTCCTTATATTAATGAAACTTTGTAGTATGCTCAATTTTCAGTATTTGGCATGTTATAAGTTATGAAGGGACCATTTTGTCAATATCTGCCAAGTATGCATCAAAGTAATCGGTGTTATCTATCTATTGTGTGTTTAGTCAGTAGGTTCCCATGTTTATCATCAAGTATAGTTTGAGTATGATATTATTATAAGGTTTCAATGATATGTGTCCAAGCTTGGAAGTAATTATCATTGAGTTTGTTTTATTTTGGTATAAAAGAAATAAGATTATCATCATAAGAAAGTCATGATCTTGTTGAATCTATGTCTCGAGTTTTCAAAAGTGTTGCACAATGTTATAAGATTTTGTATTTCTCATCCATGAATAACATGTGTCTTAGGTTAAATGTGAAGATGTGCATGAGTCCATATGGAGGTACTCTCCATACTTATAGGTATGCATCTAATGTCTCTATGTCTCCACTAGTCGATTTGAGGCTTAAATTCCTTCTTTCATCCATCATATGAGTGGTTTGATATTCATGTAGCCTATCGGTATGAGAGTGTGTCGATATCTTAAATTTTTTGGAAAAGTGAGGAAGATGAACAACACCGGTCTATATTCAAGATTGTAAAGTCAAAATTTAGTGCTACAATCATAATGAATGTCAATCTGCTCAAGTGATAGAGATTAGGAAAAAATTTGTATCAAATTTGATACTCGGTGTGTGTGCAATACTATTCCAAGTTATAAAGTTTGGAGATGCAAAGAGGGTTCTTTAAGGCAGTAGTCCATGAAACAAGGTGTTCAAGACCACATTGAATGTTTCTTATCAAGGTACAATTTAAAGGGATATGATATAAGTTTGAGGTACTTAAGTACTACGTGAGTGAGAAACATGTATCTACGGTACTACTGGGTTCTATATTTCAAGTACATATGCTTATTAGGTGTTAAAGTCTCCTAGATATGTTTATGTTCATCATATTGAAGATATTAAAGCCTAAAGGTACTTCAAAGTTCAATTAAATTAATGTTAAGACCTCTTAGATATTAGATGATGTGAAAAAGAAGATACAGGTATAAAGATTTCAAGATCTCTTTGACAAGGGTTTATGAAGTTTTACCGGGATGAGTATATGATACAAAAGGTTGAGAATAAAGTAAAGAAGTTTTGTAAGATTAAAAATATTATGAATTGGTCAATTTTCATGATTTTACGAGAAGTAAGCGATATTTGGTCTTGTGAAAAAGTGTATAATATGGTGGTTATCGATTAAAAGGAACTTGTATCTAAGATAAATGTGTCATCATTGTCATAATCTATGCTAAAAGCATCATAAGGGCCTATTAGTATGTTCTAATACATGAATTGGTAATCTACATGTGTTCCAACATGACAGGAGATATATACAAACGTATAAGTTCCTTCAAGATGATCTATAGATCATAAGTCCAATCTAAGGTTATGACAAATTATGAGATGTAACTTTCCTTCCAAATGTCTTCATGAAGATCTATCACGGGTTGATGATTGTAGAGATCAAGAATGAGGAATATGGTTCAAAAGGTTACAAGCCTTGCAATCCTAAATGAGGATGATAATCAAACCAGGGGAGAGTAATATTTACCAAGTTTCTCATTCTTAATGAAGTTGATGCACTAGTTATTGAAGAAAATAGAAATCTATGAAATGATGGAGGGTTTAATTTACCTCGGATGTGATGTGATATAAGCAAAAGATGATGATCAATTCCACTAATGAAAACCTCATGAAACCTACAAATCACATGAAGAAAATTAATTATATGGTTTGGTCGGGGGTTACTATTATCCAAAATAAGCCCCTTGCTTATTTTTTGGCTAACTCCCTTCATTCCCTCCTCCCTTGTGTCTCAGTCAGAATTTTTATTTTTCAAGCACTCAAAACCTTCTAGAAATGGAACCATTAGATAGAGCTCCTTCTCAAATTTCCAAAAAGGTAAATTTTTCCTCTAACTCCATGTATTTTTGAAGTTATTGCTCGGTGGAGTTTTTGTGGGAAATTTTCCCTGGACAGGCCTGCCAACCAATTAAAGAGTGCCACATCAGCAAAAAGTGGTGGGGGTGGAGTCAACCTTGAAATTTTTAACAAGTGTTTGATGAAGTTCTAGGAGGAAATTTTTTTGCCTTGAGAGCCCACCGTTGAATCACGGCATGCCACGTCGTGCAAAGGACCGAGTGTAGTGTGGAGGAGGCTTGGAAAATTGCCAAAGTGTTTAGTGAAGGCACTAAGAATAAATTTTGCCCGAAATCCTACCAACTAGTAAGATCACACCACGTGTCTAGGGGCATCGGGGGTTGGGGGTGTGAAAGGAATTTTTCCTTTTTCACTGAAGTTTAGAAAATTTTAGAAAAGGAAGGCTCGACCCAAAGCCCGAGCCAATATGAGGAAGCCACGTGTTCCGGGGGCATTGGGGGTTGAAGAGGCGGGAAGAAGATTGGAAAATTTCCCAAATGTTAGTGTAAAGAAAATTCTTGGCCCCAAAGCCCACCAACCAATTGAAAGAAGCCACGTGTCCTTGGGTCGGCAGAGCGTGGGGGAGAGTTCGGAATTTTTCCAAGGAAAAATCAAAGGAAAATACTGAAAGGAAAGCCCACCCCTGAAAGCTCAAGCCGGTAGCATCATGCCACGTGTCCACATGGAGGTAAAA
Organism: Taxus wallichiana var. yunnanensis; assembly: GCA_018340775.1. Classification (NCBI taxonomy): domain Eukaryota; kingdom Viridiplantae; phylum Streptophyta; class Pinopsida; order Cupressales; family Taxaceae; genus Taxus; species Taxus wallichiana. The sequence goes on along the minus strand of CM031242.1, from coordinate 85,219,822 downwards.
AATATAAGGAAGGCACTAAGAAAAATTATGCCCTGGAAGGCCCGAATCCAATAGCATCACGCCACGTGTCCAATTCGATAACGGTGGTCCACGTGCCCTCGGAGCTTCAAATGGCGAGAGAATTTTGGAAAATTTTCGAAAGGCCAAAACGATGGAAAATGAAGTAGGAAGAGCCCGCATCCAATTAGAACGTGCCACATGGCACCAGAGTGGCGAGGCATGGAGATTTTTGAGGAAATTTTCCAAAACGTAAAAAGGTGGGAAATTTTCAAATTTTGCCCTTGCCAACCAATTTTGGCCCTGTTTTGCCCTAAATTTTCGAGGAGGAGCATAACTTTCTATCCGAACTTAGTTTCTTGTGTTCTTTATATCAATGGAAATCTGGTGAAATTCTCTACATGATTCCAAGATCATTTTTGTGTTTTGGTGGAATTTGGAGGGATAAAATAGGAAAACACCTCTAGCACTTGGAAATCAACAAAACTAACATTTTAACCACCATTTTTAATGAAGTATGGCATGCATCTCTCCCAGCATGGTTAAAAATGTTAGGGAATGGACTTTTGAGGGTTCCCATGTTGTTTTAATACCATTTGGTCGAGTGGTTAAAGCATCTTTCATGTTTTCCCACTTTTCTCTCTTCCTGAGTTTGAATGGGCATTGTAAAAGCCAGAATGGGCTCATTTTTGAAATAGTTAGACATTTTTCTAGCTCTGTAACTTCTATTTTCTTCCCCATGAGATAGATTTGTAGATTTTTACCTTTTCATGCAAATAAAACATCTCTTTTTACCTCTTGGTCATTGTAATGCAATGTATTGGACTTGGAATGATAATGTATGCTCTGTGATTAAAATTTTCTCAATCCTTTCATATGTTTATCATTGTTTCTGATATTTGGTTACATTCTAGAAATTTATGCATGTTTTGTGCTGAATTTTCTTGTGGATTGTGTATGTTTTGTAGTAGAAGGTGTCTACTAATCCTTTGGTGCATCACCTTATTTAGACTAGGTTTTTTTTTTTACATTTTAAGGAACCGTGTCTTCTTGGAAAAGTTTGATTAAGTTATAGTAAACCCTCTACAGAATTTCATGCACACTTGAACAAGGGATTTGAGGAACCATCCTCTAATCTAGAGGATCTTTTCCAATTTTGCAATTCCCACACTTGTGTGAAAATATCCAATGTTGTGCAATCACACTGGATGCTAAAATGTCAAACTAGAAATCTGATAGAACATCTAGAGGGTGCTGTTGATTTGCACTAACAATTTTGGCATGCCCGGTGGGACCTTAGAGGTCTTCATCTTCATTGCAACAAAATTGATGTGTATTTTTTGCAAGTTTCTTGCTTAAAAGAACCCTGAATTACACATTTGGTGACTCCAAGGAAGAAGAATCAACTAGTTTTAGTAGTCTAAACCTGAAAAACTCATGAGAAGAATCTCCACAAGGTCAAGAGTTGGAGAAGAAGAAGTGTTGTTTGAGTATCTATAATTATCTCCAAGAAGAAGGCAAAGAGGGAGGAGAATTCAAAGGTCTCCATCTCCACAAAACAGAACTCTATCAACTCCTCGACCTGGTAGACCTTTCATCCAATCAACAAGGGTTCTAAGACCAATCAAAATGGCACAACACAACCCACACGTCAACTTCTTGGCACCAACCCACTTTATCTCAATGCACAAAATCCAATCCTAGTTATAGCACTGAAGAACATTCCATACTTTCTTGGAGAAAATCGGACCACTCCGATGATCATGTCAAGGATATTGCTAATATTTGTGCAATCCATGAGATTGATGAGATGTAAGTTGCTGTCAAACTGTTGGCATATTCATTGAAAGGGAAGGATTTGCAATGGTTCAGGAGCCTTGTTTCAGGCTCTATCCAAAATTAGAACCAATTATGTATAGCCCTCCATGAGCAGTTTGGAGAAAAGGGAGATAACTTGTCCCTTTTGGAACAATTGACAACTATCAAAAGAGCTCCCAATGAGCAGCTGAATGACTTCAACTTCAGATTTTAAAGGACTTGGGAGAGAATTCCAATGGCAGTAAGGCCAACAATAGAAGGTGCTTTTCTATATTACCTTAAATCTTTAAATTTTGATATTTCTATGTTGATTCAATCCATGGGAGGCACAACTATCCCCGTTGCTTATAGCATTGCCATTAGAGCTGAAAATTGTCTGATTCAAGCTGGTAAGCTAGCTCCTATGCCTCCAATGCCATTGTATCCAAATTTAAAGAGTCTAAGCACTAGTCAAGTGCCTAATTTAGCTCCTATTCCCACTCCTCGAAATTAGGGTTCAAATGAAGCTTCTACTTCATCTTCTAGTGGCCCAAATGAACTGTGAGAAGTCATGAAGCAATTGCAAAATTTAGGTAATGAGATGGTTACACTCAAGAGGAAGCAAGCCCAAAGTTTTAGACCTTCTTATTAGCCTCAAGCTCAGCCTAACAGTAGCCATATCAGCCCCAAAGGCCACCCAATCCAGCTACAAATCAAAACCAAGAAAGGCCTGCTATCAGCATGGACCATTTCTGCCCTATAATCCCAATGCTACATCTACCTCTAAAGCACTAGTGCCAGTACAAAATGACATTGCTCAAGAGTATGATTTATGTTTCCCATGAAATGAACCTCAAAACCAATCTATGTGCTTCAATGGTGCTCTAAATCAAGCCTTAATGGTAACAACAACTGATGTGGAGGGTGAAGGGAGTCAAGGAAATAACCAACAACAAGAAACATCCCAAAGAACAATCAGCTCCAAATGATACCACACTTGTAAACTAGCAAAGGGCGGAGTAATTTTCTAGTATGAATCAAATAATATCTCAAAGTTTTACAGCCAACACAAGGTCAATAAGGAGAAATTTGGGTGAAGGACAGCCATTGGCTCCAAGTAATCCAAAACCTTCTACCACTCCACAAACTATTGACAAACAAAATACAGTTCCAAACATGCAAGGACTACCCAAACCAGCTCTTAGACCAACTTAGATACCAGTTGTTGCTGCCCATGTGTAAGGAATGAATGTGCAGGCCAAAGGGTAGTAGAGAGATGCTTCATCTCCATTCAACATCATTAATCAGATGAAGAAGACAAATGTAAACATATCAATGTGGGAATCACTATCCATCCCAAGCCAAAGAGATTTTCTATAAGATGCCATGAAGGACTGGTCAACTTCAAATCAACAGGTCCAAATGTAAGAGAAGGTAATTTTAAATGCTTCCCAACCTGAAGGGAATCATGGAGGATAGCAAGGTAAAATGTTGAAGCCCCCTCCATTATATATTTCATTGATCATTGGGGACCAATTAGTGCACAATTGCATGATTGATTCGGGGCAAGTAGTTCAGTAATGCCCAAGCAAATCACCGATCGGTTGGGGCTCTAATATGAAATAATATTCAAAGGGGTAGTGCAATTGGATGGAACAATAGTGACAATATTAGGAGTGATTAAAAACTTGATTCTTACTTTGCATGCATGCCCCAACATTGTTGTTTTGCAAGATGTCTTAGTGATAGATCTTCCACCACTCTTTACCCTATGTTTGTCAAGGGATTTCAAAAATAAGATTGGAGGTTACTTATCTACTAATTGGTCACACATGTTGTTCAGAACAAGATCTACAACCAAAGCCACAATCAGATATGAGCCTATTGCAAACTTTCACATTGAGCCTCACACTCCAAGCCAAATCAATACCAATTGTTCAGCGTTTGATCAAGAAGATTATCCAAGCACTGATGAAGCTGACACCAAGGTTGGAAGCATCCTAGATTTGACTCTTGATGAATGGGCAAGCAAGGTGCATGCTTTTGATCCTTATCAAGAAATAGAAGAATCTGAGCTAGGAGTCTATTGCATGCATGAAGAAAATCAACCTATTCCTAGCATCACCAAGCCAGACCACAAGGATGACAATGAGGTATGGAAATTGTTCTTTGATGGATCAAGAAGTAGACAAGGTACAGGAGGGGGAGCTATGCTTGTTTCACCTCAAGGAGTTAAGTACTATTCATCTTTTAGATTTTAGTTTACATGTTCTAATAACACTGCTGAGTATGAAGCTTTGATACAAGGATTGCATTGGTCAATCAAGAGAGGAATAAAGAACTTGCAAGTCTTTGGTGACAGTGAGCTGATTGTCAACCAAGTTAAAGGGCAAAATTCTACCAAGAATGATCTTCTCAAGTGCTACAAAAATAGGGTATGGGACCTTATTGAATATTTTGAGGGCTTTAGCATCAAGTCCATCCCTAGAAAAGAGAACCAAGCTGCTGACAGGCTTGTAGCAGTTGGAGCAGCCTTTGATGTTGTTGAAAGCATCAAGAAAGACAAAGTATAACCAAACATTCATGTGATTGTAAGGCCTTCAGTTCCAGACAACAATGTAAGTTGGAAAGTGTTTGAAAATGATCAACAAATCATCCATTTCTTGCAAGAAGAGGCTGAGTTCTCAACTAAAAATCAGGAAAAGTTAGAACAACAGTATGGTGATCAAGTGGTACAGCTGAGAACCAACAAACTACCAAAGGGACTTGTCACTTTGGAGTCCATTTTCAATCCTAATGATCAGTTTAGGAAGGAGAAAGAAAACATCCAAGTCAAGGGAGAAGATTCAGTGCCCATCTTGGTGGAAGAAGGCAAGTCACTCCAAATTGGTAAAGTGACAACTAAGCAAGAAAGGTATGAGTTCATACAGCTTTTTCAAGAATTCCCTAATGTGTTTTCTTGGAGCTATGAAGATTTGAAAGGCTTCAATCCCAAGTTAGCTTAACACACTATTGAATTGGACCCATGTGCTAAACCCATCAGGAAAAAACAAAGGCCAGTCAATCCACACATGGAGCCTCTCATGAGAAAAGAATTGAATAAGTTAATAGGGTCAAGTATCATATTTCCTATCAAGCATTCTAGTTGGGTAGCCAACTTGGTTCCGGTTAGAAAGAAGAGTGGAGAAATCAGATTGTGTGTTGACTTCAGAGATTTGAATAGAGCATCTCTCAAGGATCATTACCCACTTCCTTCTATGGAGTAGATTTTACAAGTTGTTGCTGGCTTTGAAAGGTTTTCATTGCTTGATGGCTATTTAGGGTATAATCATATCATGGTGAAGGAAGAGGATCAGTTCAAGACAGCCTTCACAACCAAATGGGGGACCTATGCATATAGAAAAATTCCATTTGGGCTGTCCAACGCTGGAGCCACATTCCAAAGGGCAATGGACATGGCATTCAAGGATTTGATTAATAAAATGGTGCTGATATATCTAGATGATATCACTATTTTTTCAAAAATGCCGAGACCATCTCTTCCATTTGAGACAAGTGTTCCAAAGGTGTAGAAAATTTGGGGTATCATTGAATCCCAACAAGTATATTTTCTAGCTCATAAAGGAAAGCTTCTTGGCCACATTATCTCCAAAGAAGGGTTAGCAATCGATCCAGAAAGATTTTAAGCCATAAGAGTGCTACCATTGCCAAGCCATAAGAAAGCCCTCGAAAGTTTCTTGGGAAGGATAAAAATTTTCGGAGGTTTGTCCCAAATTTTACAGCCCTAGTCGAGCCCATCACCAAGATGTTAAAGAAAATAATATCTTTCAAATGGATAGCAGAGGGAAAGGAAAGCTTTGAAGCAATCAAAGAAGCTATCTCATAGGCTCCAACCCTCATTAACCTAGATTTCTTCAAGGATTTCATTGTCTATGCATTTGGAGGTGATGATACTATTTCTACAATTTTGGTACAGCAGAACAAATACAATGATGAAAAGCCGTTGCTTTCTTTAGCCAAATCCTAGAGGACTATGAGGTGAGATATACCTTCATTGAGAAGCATGTTCTTGTAGTGATTAGGAGCTTGAAGAAAGTTAAGCATCTAGTTTCAAACAAGAAGGTTCAACTGCTGGTTTCTCATATGGGAGTTAAAGACTTCCTCTTCAATAAAGACCTAAATTAAAAGAGAACAAGGTTGATTACTTGTGTCATGGAGTATGACATTAAGATCATAGTCACTAAGTTGGTCAAAGGAAAATTATTGTGTGAGCAGCTGGTATTAAACAAACAAATGGACGCATGTAATGAGAAAGAGGTTGTTTTAGCATTACAAGACAACCATGAACAAGGGAGAACTCAAAAATAAGATGATGGTGTCCCCACTCCTTGCTGGACCCAAGACATAATGCACTTCCTAAACACAGGCTTATGCCCTCCAGAGATGAATAAAACCAAAAGGAGACACTTGATTGCAGGAAATGTCCCATATGCCCTTGTTGATGATGTTTTTTTCAAAAGGGATGTGAATGGAGTGCCACCGAGATGCATTGGTACAAATCAAATTCACAAAATGTTGGAAGATTTCCATGGTGGATCAGTGGGGTCATTTTTCACCGAGAGTGATAACTCTCAAGATCATGAGGGTTGGCTATTCGCCCAATATTTTCGGTGGCTGTTATGCATAGATCAAGAGGTGCAAGAATTTTGCATTCTTCACGAGGTAAGGAGAGACTACCCGCCCTTCCATTGCATCCAATTTTAGTTGACCAACCATTCATGCAATGGGGATTGGAATTCATTAGATTCATTGATCCAAATTCGGGCCAAGGACACAAGTGGATTCTAACAACAATAGATTACTTCACCAAGTGGACTGAGGTAGTGGCACTCAAGGAAGTAAATGAATATAGCATCCTAAACTTCTATGAAGGGATAGCAGCCATATTTGGCATACCTACTACAATAATATCAGATAATGCATTGAAATTCATTGGGTTTAAGGTAAGCTGAATGGGCTATCAAGAATGGGATCTACCTAAGCACTTCATCAAATTATTATTCTCAGGGTAATGGCCAAGCTGAATCTACAAACAAGAACTTATTAAGGATCATCAAGAGGAATCTTGATGAAAATCAGATGTCTTGGCCTACTAAGTTGAAATCAGCCTTGTGGGCTGATAGGATAAACCCAAAGAGATCTACGGGTAATTATCCATTCAAGCTTGTTTATGGAAGAGAGAAATTTTTCCCATATCACTTGAGTTGCCAGCATTTGAACTCATGAAGTAGTTGGAGTTATTGGAGTTTGGGCCCATGGAGGTTAGGTATGCAGAATTGATGGAGCTCAAGAAATCATAAATCGGGCATCCCAAGAAATGGAGAAGGATCAAGCTTTGATCAAGAAGACCTTTAATAGAAAGGCCAAGGATAGATCATTCCAAGTTGGGGATCTAGTGTTAAAATGGGATGTAGATAGAGAAAAACCAGGGAGGCATTCAAAATTTGATGACATTTGGAGTGGCCCCTACATGGTCAAAAAGTGTAAGGACAACAATGCCTTCCAATTGTCTACATTAGATGGTGAAGAATTATAGATTCCATTCAATGGAATCCATCTGAAGCATTGCTACTAAAGGAAATTCTCCACCTTGTACATATTAGCTTATGTTTTCATTCCTCCAAGTGCGTATGCACATTGTTTTGTTGTAGTTTAGCTTTGCTTTCCATAAGTGCTTTGGAACAAGCTTGCTATTCCAGGAAATGTATTTTGTAGGCCTTGCCCAAATCAAATGTTGTTCTTCCCTCCATCTTCCTCCTTGCATTACTCTATTAGTTTGGGTACCAAGCGAGAGAATTTGATGACTCCATGCCCAATCGATTGCTTCAGGCAACTGGTAACTTCATCCAGCAGACAGATGACCCCTCCGAGTCACCAATATTATTATCCAAAATAAGCCCCTTGCTTATTTTTTTAGCTAACTCCTTCATTCCCTCCTCCCTTTTGTATCAGTCAAATTTTTACTTTTTGAGGCACTCAAAACCTTCGAGAAATGGCACCATTAGATAGAGCTCCTTCTCAACTTTCCAGAAAGGTAAAATTTTCCTCCTAACTCCATGTATTTTTGAAGTTATGGCTCGATGGAGTTTTTGTGGGAAATTTTCCCTGGACAGGCCCGCCAACCAATCAGAGAGTGCCATGTCAACAAAAAGTGGTGGGGGCGGATTCAACTTAGAAGTTTTTAACAAGTGTTTGGTGGAGTTCTAAGAGGAATTTTTTTCCCCAAGGGCCCTCGGGTGAATCACAGCATGCCACATCAGCAAAGGACCAGCGGAGCATGGAGGGAGACTTGGAAAATTGCCAAAGTGTTTGGCAAAGGCACTAAAAAGAAATTTTTCCCTGAAAGCCCACTAACCAGTAAGATTGCGCCACATGTCCAAGGGCGTCGGGGGTTGGGGGTGCAAAAAGAATTTTTCCTTATTCACCCAAGTTTAGAATTTTTTTAAAAGCGGGCCCGCTCCAAAGCCTGAGCCAATACAAGGAAGCCACGTGTTCTAGGGGCATCAGGGGTTGAAGCGGTGGGAAGAAGTTGGGAAAATTTTCCAAATGTTAGCGTAAAGAAAATTGTTGGCCCCAAGGCCTACTAACCAATTGAAAGAAGCAACGTGTCATCAGGTCAGTGGAGTGTAGGGGAGTGTTGGGAATTTTTCCCAAGGAAAAATTAGATGAAAATACTAAAAGGAAAGCCCAACCCCCAAAGCTCGAGCAAGTAGCATCATGCCACGTGTCCATGTGGCGGTAAAAAATATAAGGTAGGTACTAAGAAAAATTATGTCATGGAAGACCCACATCTAATAGCATCACGCCACATGTCCAGTTCGGTAAGGGTGGTTGAAGCGGCAAAAATTTGAGAGCATAGGCCCACGATGAATCACATCGAGCCACGAGCCCTCAATACTTTGGCAGCAGAAAGAATTTTGGAAAATTTTCCAAAGGCCAAAATGATGGAAAATGAAGCGGGAAGAGCCCACATCCATTAAAAATGTGCCACGTGGCACGTGAGCGGCAAGGCGTAGAGATTTTTGAGGAAATTTTCCAAAATGCAAAAAGGTGGGAAAATTTCAAACTTTTGCCCCGCCAACCCATTTTGGCCCTGTTTTGCCCTAAATTTTTAGAGGGGCATAACTTTCAATCCAGAGCTTGGTTTCTTACGTTCTTTATATCAATGGAAAGATGGTGAAATTATCTACATTATTCCTATACCATTTTGTGTTTTGGTGGAGTTTTGAGGGAGAAAATTGGAAAACTCCTCTTGCACGTGGAAATCAATAAAACTAACATTTCAACCACCATTTTTAATGAAGTATGGCATGCATTCTCTCCCATCATGGTTAAAAACATCAGGGAATGGACTTTTGAGGGTGCCCATGATGTTTTAATACCATTTGGTTTCGGTTAAAGTATCTTTCATGTTTTCCCATGTTTCTCTCTTGAGTTCAAATCGGCATTATAAAATCCGAGAATGGGTTCATTTTTGAAATAGTTAGACATTTTTTTGGCTCTGCAACTTATCTTTTCTTCCCCATCAGGTAGATTTGTATAATTTTTACCTTTTCATGCAAATAAAACATCTCTTTTTACCTCTTGGTCATTGAACGCACTTGTATTGACACGGAATGATAATGTATGCTCTTTGATTAAAATTTTCTTAATCTTTTCATATGTTTATCATTGTTTCCTTATAACTCATTACATTCTAGCAATTTTTGCATGTTTTGTGCTGAATTTTCTTGTGGATTGTGTATGTTTTGCAGTAGCAGTGTCTACTACTCCTTTGGTGCATCACCTTATTTAGAATAGGTTTTTTTTTTTTGCATTTTCGAACCCTGTCTCCTTGGCAAAGTTTGATTAAGTTATAGGTAAACCCTCTACGAATGTCATGCATACTTGAACGAGAGGAGTTGAGGAACTAGCCTCTAATATTGAGGATCTTTACTAGTTCTACAATTCCCACACTTGTGTGAAAAGATCCAATGTTGTGCGGTCACACGAGATGCTAAAATGTCAAACTAGAGATATGATAGAACATCCATGGGGTGCTGATAATTTGCACTAATAGTTACCTAACAAAGTGGAATTGAGAAGCGTTAACTTCTTTGGTTGTCAATTGTCGTTGTTAAAAACAATTGATGTTATGTAAAGATAAAATTAAAATATGAAGAAATTGAAGAAATTACAAAATCAGAAAGCCTTATTGAATGATTTAAGTATTCATCTGATCAAAATAAACTAAAATCTAATTTACATGGTTTGGGTTGGTGGTGACCTAGACTAAGCAGAGGTAGGTTGGTGGTGACCTTGAAGATAGATATGAAAAATAAGTTAAATATTCAGATCCTAGAAGATCTAGATGTAATATAAATATAACATAAATTGGTGAATGTTGGGATCAATGTGCAGAGGGAATCGATGAAGAAGAAACCAAGAAAATGACATAAAGAAAAGGTGAGAAGGGTAAGTTGGGAACTAGGACCCTATTCGACAACAAACTAGGTGCGAACAAGATAAATTTGATGACACTAAGGAATTAGAAGAAAGTTTTGAAAAATTGGGGCTAAACCAAAACTCATGCAGAGATGGGAGAAGGTTCTAGAATAGAAAACAAAAATTACACAAGTTCAAGTCAATGGAGATCTATTAAGGCCGATTTGACGACTATGAAAAAGTTAGATAAAAATTTAGAAAGGTAAGTCAAAAGAGAAACCTTGAAGTATGGATCTAAAAAGGAGGTTGGTGAAGAATATGTGAGAACTTGTTGTCGATGATTTTCTCCTTTAAAAGGTTAGATACTTAAAAGCTACAATAAAACTATGATATTGAAATAAATCAATTCAAAGATAATGACATGCTCATGAGGGATGATTGTGATGGATGTAAGCATGTTCCAAAGAGGTCTATAATTGGTTCTAAAATGCAAAGGTGCAAGAGGGAGTTTGCAAATCACCGAAAGATATGTCTATAAAGAATGGAAAAAATAACTTAGCTTTATAGGGTCGACAATAATTGGGCGGGTCACCCACAGGACCATGGGGAAAGTTTCCCCAATATGCTATATTTTTGAATTTTAGCATGATTTCAGGTTTTTAATAGATTAGGAAAGTGCTTTACAACATTATCCAGGAAGTGGATGTTCAGGGATGAGGTGTAGGTGAGTTGGTGGTAGAGATAGGTTATAAAAGTGTAGGGATGGGAAATAGAAAGTCCATTAGGGAAAGGGATAGGATATTAATTGATTAATAAGAATTAATTAATTAAATTCAATAGGGATGGGATAAATGGGGGCATTTTAATAAATTAAGGGGATGAAATAATTTAATATACGTACATGGGCGATAATGGTATAGATACCGAATTTAGGTCTCTACATTTTCCCCTTTTTTGTTGAGTGGTTTGAGATAATAAGCCATGAGACAAAACTGATGAGAGTTGGTGAAGAATAAAAAGGATTGATGATGATATCCCAATCAAATAGGGGATTGATGATGTTAAGGAAAATTGATGATGCATTTGAAAAAAGGATAGTTGAGTAAGGCGGGTGGGTGAAGGCATAACCAAGGAAAGATGCCCCAGGTAAAAAGGATTGCAATAACAATAAAAACTATGGTGGTGACTCTAATATCACATCCTTAGAGCATACTTACATTATGAATAGATATGGATTATAATGTTCTATTGACCCATGAGTGGCGGAAACCACTGCATTATGTATGCAAGTTAGGATGACTAATGGGTCCTATACACATTATAAAAGTATGCTCAACTATATGAAAAAACTATGAAAAATCCATTTTACACAAGGAATCAAGTGAAAATGTAAGATTCCATGAGGATTGTAACACCTCTAACATGGCTGATATCTATGATGAATTTTTTTAGGAAGTTGCAAGCATTGACATGTGATTCTTGTCTTAAGACAAGTGTATTCTTATCATCTACGACATCATGTTTTCTATAGTTAATATGTTATCTTCTCAAAAAGGTACAATTCTTACATGTTTATGATGTATAAAAATGAAGTAATTAATCTCTTCTTATGTTTAAAAGTTCACCGCTTGGGAAATGAGAAATTGAGTTTCGATTTTCATAATTTATTGGGATGTAGAATAGTATTACCTTGGATAAATTTTGTTGATCCAAGGTATTCTTCTAAATCATAAATTTGTTGTCATAATGACCAATTTGGATAGATAATGTGATCTCGAACTCTAACTATGTTGAAGTCACAAAGGATCTCCATGGCTCACTTTACCGTATCTAATCTTGGATGGTAATTTGGTTTTTCTTTGAATATTTGGATCCAATTCTTTCGTGGACTAAGAAACCTAATTAAAATACATTCCTTAAATTAGTAAATATATCCTAAAGGTGAAACCTAACCTAAGTTACAATGATATTTTGTTAATGTGGAATGTTAATAAAAAACGCATGACTAAGACTAAAACTATAGACTTAGACCTAACGACCTATGTTAATTACTAAACTAATGTTCAAACTAACCTAATTTTTGGCTAAAATAAAAGGGGCCTATGTGATGACATGGAGAGGGGGAGGTTGATGGTATCAATCCCTCAACATTTATGAGAAATTAATATAGTCTTATCTCTTTTTAAAAATTGCCTAATTTTATGAATACATGAGAAATGTTTGGGGAATCACTGGCACTCTGCACCAATTTTTAGTTTCATGTAATTTTGAAGGTAGTAATTTCCAAACATAGAGATGGAGATGGCGGGATAAGTGGAATGATGACAGTCATGTTTTGCATTTTACATTTTGAAAATGGAAAAAACCGCCTAGGAAGAAGAAAGGGGATTTTTGTTTTGTTTTGTTCATTTGGTATTTTTGAGGTTAAGCTCTGCATGTGGTTTTTTCTCTTCAAACCTCTAGTTTAAATTATTGCATGAATATTTTTTCCTTATATGGCGTTTGATTGAAGAAGTAGCACTTGGAAAACTATAAGAAGAAGAAGAAGGTTTTGAGGGCTTTTTGGTGTTTTGAGGGAAAGAATTGAAGCTCTTCTTGGTGATTTTCTATGAAAAAGTGAAGACTAGAGCTCTATCAAGAATGATAGGCCCTATCCATTAAGTATTTTTCTTTTACTTAAATGCTTCATAAAAACAACTCTACTCTACTTGAAACCTTCTGGTGTTTATGATTGTATATTCTTGCTTCCTTGGTGTTCGTTTATTTATCTAGATGTAAATTGGTTCTTTTTTGTTGTTTGGCAAATGAAATATAGAAGTGTTGATTGTTGTTGTTATAATAACTTGTGTATTAGGATCTTCAAGACATTGGAAAGGATACTCTAGATGACCTCGGTTTGAATCAATATTGAATTAATAGTTGTTTAAGTTTTAAATAGTTTATGAGTTTATTTAAATCTTATGTTTTAACTTTCATGCTCCCATTATTATGTTGTTTGAATATATCTTGAAGGAGTATCTATTTTAGCATCATGCCATTGTTCAAGTTAAGGTGGGTAATTTTCTTTGGATAGATTTATTTGTAATAAAAGTAGAGGTCATTGTTATGTTCAAACCGACTAGTAACTATATCCCCTTTTTTGAGTGGAATACCCATCTCATGTTAGATTTGGAGTACTTCTTATTTTGGGAATTTACAGTTGTCTTTTCTCTTTTGATGGGCCTTGTCTAGTAAAGTGCATGAGAGGGAATGACTTTGAATGTTCAATGGTAACATTTTGTGGTTTATACTTAATATTTTCTTAAACCCATTTAGGGTTTTTTGTTACCTTGGAAAATAATTATAGGTATGGAGGTTACTCTCTCTAAATCATGAGATTTTGTTAAACTCTAGGGAAATAATGTTGTTCAAATTATATTTTTCTTATCCTTATTTGTTAATTGATAGATCCTTGAGGAACTAGCTTGAACTGAGTGTGATTTACTCACCTTTTGTTATGTCATTGAGATTCTAAGTATTGGAATGATTCTTTGTCATTCGGTGGAAACGTGAATGATCATTTAACTTTGTGGAGGAAGGAAATACTAAATCACTTATTGTATGATCTTGTTTCTATTCTACTACCTAGGTTGTTTATCGACTCCCAACTCTTATCTATAATTTTAGACACCAAAATTGGGTCACACTCCCTTGGTCTCTTTTCGAATAACCAACTTAAACACATTCACCTAACAATGACCCTTATACCCCACATTAATATTAATTGAATTATTTAAAATTAAATTTATACTAATCCTCACTTCATTCATTATTTAATTACCTCCATTAAAACAAATTTCCACCTCACCCCACCACCTTACCTAGACACCTCACCATAGACCTATTCATAACATGTTACCATAACAAACTAAGACTTAGCCCTACTTAACTTAATGAACTAAGACTTAGTATAACCCTAAAAGAACATGCCTACTCTTTCTCTAACGACATTCCCACACATCTAAGAGCAATGTTCCATTAAGACCCAACACAAATGAGAAAAAGCTTGAGGAGGATAGAAAATATCTGCTATTTTACATAACCTAGGATATCCCACCTTAATCGCCACCACCAACCCAAAACCAATGCTTTGGTATCCATGAACCATTGTCGGTTACCATATAGCCATTTTGGTAACCTTGTTTAAGAGGTTAGACACATTCTTGAGTTTTGGAGAAAAGGAGATCTACATGTAAACAAGAACTAGATCTCTTTCACACATCTAGGTAGCCATAACCAACACATTCATTGATTAGAAGATGTTTGCATTCAAAACAACATTCCGGGAAGCATTCGTGATACCGATCACCATTTCACTAATCAACCAACTCCACCACCCAACCATTAAACCTTCACAAACAAGTGTGTCTCTAACCTACACCATTTCATTTGTATTTAGTTTATAATAGTTCTTCACCTATTATGTATTAACCACCATTTATATATTTACCCCACCACTATTTTCTTCGTATGAACCCGACCATTCCCATCACTCATAACCATTTTAATCACCTTTTCCTACTCCTGAGTACCTCTAAACATTCCCAATACCTCCTTAGACCTAAACCAACTCTCTGATTCAGTCTCAGACAAATCCCCAAAACCATGAACTATTGAGTTATTAACATCTCACAATAACCATCATCGGTTCTTACTAAACCGTCGTCGATCATACAAGAACAACGTCTGTCTCTATATCTGGTAGTCTTTATAATACCAGATCCCAATAACCTTTTCCAAGTGAATCAAGTGACCCAGAATCTGACCCTGACATGTTCCAGCTCCTTGATTATTTACCTCATTTCCAAATATGATAATAGCCTATCCGTTATGTTAGATTTTCTTATTATATTTGGATGAGATACCTAAATCATATCAACTACAGTAGGATTCTATTTATTTACATTATTTCCTACATTAAATTGTATTAAATAGTGGGTTTGATGCCATTGAGGAAGTATTACACTTCTTGGATCTAGCACACACTAGGCAGCCCAGTGACATATATTGTTTAACTCTTTCTTTTGGTCTTGTTTTATATTTCAGGTAATTCCTCCTAGCCAAAAGGAAGCTCTCACAGTCAGCATTGGATCAAGAAGTCAGATCGCATGCAACAAACATTAAATCAACCATCACAACATGTATTTCTCCTTGGTTAACACCCTTATCTATTTCATCTAAAAACTTAAAGAAAATGGTGAAACATTTTGGGACGCTCGCTCAGACCCATCTGGGGTTCCTTGAATTTTATTCATTCCTAGGTAAAAGTTGTGTGTGTTTTCCCCTTCGAAAGGATTACACATTAATTTTCCTCTCTAGAATCTTTCTTTCTTTCTATTTTCTAAAATAAATCATGTTTTTTGTGATATAAAAAGAATACTTATTTTTTCTTTCATTCATATTTCATTAGTGAAAGATCATCCCTCTTCCTATTCAATACTTTCTACACCAAATATAACACTTTGATTAGGGCTTAAAACACTTGCATAGCATTTTGATTTGCTTAATTTTAGCTCACATTAAAAATGAGGGCAACCTATAGGTTGGAATTCATGCCCAGTTGATGGTTGATGTAATTAAATCATAGAAAAGCACATTATTTCTTCTCTCTCTTTTCCAAAATACACAAATTAAAATATATACATCTTCTTAAACAAAATCCCACTTGAAAGAAGTTGTCAATGATCAAACGATCAGAGGATTGATAGTGGGTACCCACCTGGTTATCTTTGTCTAATAATTACCTCAGATAACATCTCACCTTGACCATAACATAACACGAAACCTCAACTTTAGAATTTCCTTTTTGTAGGAAGCCTTCCAAAAAAAAAACAATACTCTAAATTCATGAGTCATTCTTTTAAATAACATAAGATAAACACATTAAAATCACTTTTTGGGTTACGTATTTTTCTTAGCTTTGTGCTTGACTTGTGTTTTGAGGTGTGAGGATACGATTCTTCATTTTTATTTTTCCTTTCACACTCTACCATCATAGTTGGAGTATTCGACTTTCTCAGAGTGTGTCAGGACCTCATCTTATCATCTCCATACTTTTGGGTTGATTATTCATCTCATATAAATTCAAAAAAAATCCATTTTCCTCATTCTTCATATTTCATAGTAACCAACATATGTCTAGTGACCGCGATCGATTTACACCGACCGCCATTGATTTACCAAATCGGTATTGGTTCCTTGTTCTTTTGGTTAATTTACCCAAAAGACACTTATCTCATCTTCTCTTCTATTTAGAGTCTCTGTGTATCATTGTACTCTCTGTACTCTAATAATAGTCATGAAATACAACTTTCCTATCTGAAAATCATTATTTTATACCTCATTTTTCGAACCTATTATTTTCTCATAATAACCAGTATCAGTTCTTGTAACCAACATCGGTCACCCCTTAACCATCATTGGTCAGTTAAACCGGCGTTGATCACTCTATTTTTTATTTTAATAAAAAAATTTACCAAATTTTCCTCTCAAAATTGTTTCATCCCATATATATTTTTCCTTATGTCATTTACAGAGCACAAATCACCTGATATACTCTTATTCACATGGTATTGACTAACAACCAAACTAACACCCTTATGTTTCACACCAACTATTAGCCATTCCCACCTAGTCCATCACCATCATCCATTCTATCACCTATGGATCCGACTCAACTTATCCCCATTACTACTAGTGATGAGGAGTTTGTGAGACTCCTTGACCAGAATCCTGCTACCCTCCAGTACTACCTTGCTCATTCTTCCACCCATGATTCCTCAGGATAGTTAATATACGACATTCCTGTATCTATCCCTCCTACTATATCCTCTAATTATGCATCAGATCACACTAGTTCAGCACTATTGTAATCCACTTTATTACTTGTGGTATCTTAGCTAAATCCCAAAGTTTTTATAGCTGTATAATCTACATCATCAACCGCACCCACGAAATCAATTGTCCCTTCGACAACCTTTATGAGTATAGCTTCATTTGAACCTATCACTTCACATATACCTATTACATCATAAGCGCCTTCGGTGTTGGTAATTGACACCCCTTTCAAAACCTCATACTTTCTATCCCACAATCCTTACCCCCATTCATGACTAGAGTTGTTATGACTAACCCACCGGCATATCAATACTACCAACAACCCCGACTTCATCTATTGCTTATGCTAGCTATGTGCAAACCATATATATTCCTCATATGCAATTATCATACTTAGTGCCACCATACACTAGCATACCACCAAACTCATACATTCAACATCAATCCCCTTTTCCTACGGGGGGCACCCATTCATCCCAATCTACTAACGACCTCATTAAAATGATGATGGATAAGATGTAGACCTTTGAAGCATTTGTTTGTGGCTCCCGTAATTCTTTAACATATGAAGAAATATGTAATGATCCTATCCATCCATGTATTCCCATTTTTTCTTACCCAAAGACATTGGGAAATGCTTAAATTCAATTACTTCAATGGTAAAGAAGACCCACAACAACACTTTTGGTTGTTCAAACATGGGTTTTATCTAATCGCCGATGATGAAACTTTGCTCCTACAAAGTTTCCCAATGTCCTTGAGAGGACCAGCATTGGATTAGTATAGTGGAATACCTCGACATTCTATTTATTCCTTTAATCAAGTAACCCAAGCCTTCCTAGATCAGTTTTCAATCAATGTTACCAAGAAAGTCACCATGACCGATCTCTGTTCAACCCAACAATATAAAGATGAATCTATCACAAATTTTGTTACTGTTGGGGAGTCTTATTAACTAATTGAAATTCAAACTACCTCAAACTGAACTTATTGAGTTGTTTCATATATCTTGTGCCAAACACATCTCACCAAGTTTTCAAGTCTAAACCTTCGAACCTTCGATGAAGCACTTACCATGGCCCGAAAACTAGAAATTTACGCCATTGAAGAAAAGAACATCCTATTATGGAACACGAACATCCCCATCAAATCAAACGATTATTCTTCATCTTTAAAACCTCAAAATAACTATTCAAAGCCCAAAGTATCTTCCAACGTGGTATTCCTCAAGGTAGGTCCACCTCATAATTCTAATCGGAGCCCAACTTTCTTCCAATCTTTGTCTTGTCCAAGCCTTTCAGTGACTGACATGAACAATGGAAATACACTTCAATTGGAGAACCCTATTCATTGGTCTTGGAAAGGCTACTTATAGATGGATCCATTACACTTCCTCCCATAAAACCTCATATAGGTATTGATCCTACTCGTCCCATGTTAGCATGGTATAAAGAATATGACTACTGTAATTATCATTACATTAAAAGACATAATGATGGTAATTGAATAACTATTAAAAACATTGTTTAAGAGATGACATACAATGGAGAACTTGTTGTAGACAACCCAAATGTGCCATCAAATTAGAATTTGCACATCTTTAAAAATTTGTTCCCTAATCATAAACCATCTTCTAATCAAAATAGAAAACTTTCATCAAGTGATAACAATGTCTATGAAGTTCACGTAGTTTTTGATATCGTGCAAACTATTCCTTAAAACCCACATACTTCATCTATTGAGGAAATATCGGCATGAGATCCTCCACCCATAGAGGATTCTTGTGCATCTCCCCCGATCTCACAGAGGAATCCACACCTTCTACTAATTCCATTTCACCATCTACCTAATATCCTACCTTGAATAATCAACACTTCTTATTCTCCCATCCATAACAAAATCATCATCACCTTCTCCTCCACTAAGAGATAAGTCTACCTCACTCAATTTGTTATCTCTCCTACCCATGGGATATTCTTTAGACATGTCACTATCTATCGGTGGAAATTTTCCACTAGCATCCTAGGGGCCTATTGACATGATCTCATCTCTTTTACCTACAAAATCTAATGCTATTCAATTCCCTATATCATAATCCTACTTTACAGGATTTCCACCCAACCCATTCCATCCTCTTCTTCAATAGTTCAATTTTCATGGTTTCTCAATTATTTGGATTATGTTGATCATTCAATGCTCTGGGGACGTATTTAGTTCCCTGTTTCGATCCAAATGTAAATTTTTTCTAAGGATACTTCCATGATATACCCAAAGTTATTTTCAGAAACAAAAACTACAATGACCATGTTGATTGAAACATCTTACTCTTCATCATCCCTACCTACACCCATATCAAGACACATCACTACTTTGGGTGTCATGCCAACAACAAGCCTTACTCATCCACCTATTAGATTGGACCTAGACGTGTCTTCCAAAGTCTGCAGAGCATTATCCTCTCACTTAACAAGAAAACCCAACCCTCTAGGCCACGTATAGTGTTCTCGCCTACCACACCTTTTTCACCTTCCCCCCTTCCTTCTATCCTAGGGCCTCATCCATCATCATTGACTAAACAATATCATACCGAAGGCCAGTCAAAACCTAAATAACCTGCTACTACATCACGATCCTTTGTTACACCTCATTAACTAATATTTCAAACTCCCTCACCCTCACCCATGCACTTCTTGCCACCTATACCACCACAAGTTACTATAACCCCAACCTTGCCTAAATGACTTCAACCAATGCCTCCTACCCATCATCTACCAACCACCTCCAATGTAACTTGGTTTCCCCATGGGTAACCCTTCCTCTTCCACCATTTTCTTTTTCTTCTACATCCCATACTTCTATGTCATCTTTACCCAAGGAGGTGTACCCCAAAGCTAAGAATCCGCTACCCTCTAATAAGGTAGTCAAACAAACCAAAAATTCCATTGAAATATCTTCTAGCCCACCTTTACCTAAAAAAAGATAGAAAAACCTAAGATCACTCCACATACCAAACTAGTAGACCAACCCATTCCCCCTCCTATAAAGCCTCTTCCCTCAAAATCACCCATACCTATACCCAAACCCACACTCACTTCCCATTGTAATCAGTTAGCGGGGTCCTTTTCCAACATTTTAACCAATCTCTTGGAGACTTCCATCATCACATAACCACCACTTAGACCTTATGATCCTCTAAAACCCAAACCAAAAGGGTTTGATGAAACCAATATTTTTGCATATCATCGTGTACTAGGACATGATGTTGAAAATTGTAAGGCTCTTAAGACCATTTTTCTTCAACTTCTTCCTCCTGAACAAATAATTGATGATGAAAACCTTCTTGATGAGGACCATGATCCACCTTTACCTATCACCATACATCATTTTCCTTTACCCATTCAATGATAATTGTTTTCACCCTCACAACCATTTTTCCCACCTCTAAAATTTGAGATCAACATGGTCCGTATTAGAGAGTTGGCCAAACCACCACCCAAATGTGAGTGTGCCCTACTCATTTCATAAGGATCTTATCCACCACTAGGATTTTTCCCTCATGTCATTAGAACTTTCATGACACACCCTCTCCATCCACCTCCCCTCATATTAACATGGTTCACATTGCTACCCACACTCAGAAAGACAAAGGAAAAGAAAAATTAACTAGCCCATCAAATAACCTTGTACCCTATATACCATTTGCACCTGCTCCCAAAATCACCATCCATAAACCTACATACCCTATCTCTGATGAGGATACCCATCAAGCAATGATAAAATAATTGCATCATTCTCCTCTAAAGATGTCTTTATATGATCTCATCTAGACTTCCAAATCGACACACAAACACTTATCGAGCTTTTACAATCCATTGAAGTTCTACCCAATGACCCCACGCAAGTGGACTTGATTATCATCCCTCACCATGTGGCCTCACTAACCAAATTAGATCCTCCTTGTACCCCCATGATCACTCCTCAAGTCACCATCCTCAACTTCTCTAAAGAGGAGATTGTACCTCTCTAGTTAGATGACCCTGATCCCTCCCTATTGATTTCCATATATATTGATAACATACACACACGACGCATCATGATTGATGGTGGTGCTAGCATTAACATCATCTCCTCCCATGCATACAATCAAATGTGTATTCCTTCTAACTATATGCATAATAACCAAGTTATGATATGCTCCTTCAACAACGCCATCACCTCCACCCTTGGCACTATTATCATTTATGTTCACGTAGGCCCTCACATTGTCCCCTAACTATTATGCGTCTTATAAGGGGAATTCCAATATAACCTATTTCCTGGCAGACCCTGGATTTTGCATCATGGGTAGTGTCCCTTCAACTTTACATTGTTGTGTAAAATTTGAGCATGAGGTACATAACTACACCATCCCTACTGACCCATCACCATTCAAGACCCATAACATGTTGTACAAGCCCAACAATGTAATCGTACTAGTCAAGGCATCTACCACTACCCCCACTTCACCTTCACCCATAAACCCATACACCAATGATCCCACCACCCCTCCCACACCTAACCATATTATCCCTATTGCCGCCATAACCTCTACACCAACTCACATGCTTCCTAATCATCTAGCGAGTCATCTATCCCCACTACCCACATATTGACTACTAATCCCTTAGAAGGTGTTTTTCAATGCCTCACTCTAGGGGAGTACCACCTGTACAATATTGACACATTCCTCACTCCACAAGAGTATGGGAACTTGCACAGGAACCCTAGTTATGAGTACCACCTAGGTGATATTTTCATTATTGTCCTCCCCACCTTTGCACTAATCTAAAGTACGAGGGACTTGATATTTCCACTTATTCACCGAACCTCCATCCCAAACTCGATCATTTTCATCGGACCTACAATACCTTACCAACAACCACTTTACCATACTTTCCTTCATTTGTGCATGGAAAGGTTTTGGATTCAATTTTTACAAACGGGGTCATCATATTGTCATTTTCTGCAGTACCCGTAAACACAATGATTGTATTGGCATTGGCTTCACCGCACTACCCCCAAGAAGGCCCGCATTGACCTTATTGAGGAAGGCAAACCTTCTCCACCTCATTCACCCACATCACCATCTTCACCCACGAGTCCATAGATCCTGGCTCTATTCCTCCTAAATTTCTTTTTCATAACACAATTTCCCTGGGACCTCGACTTATCAATGTGATGGTGAGGCTCCTCTTCTCTCCCCTTGCTATATCTTAACATGATCGATGACAATACAACTTCTATTAACATGGGTCAATATTAGAACAATGATTCCATCATCACCTACCTTGGTGTAGAAGAATCTTATATTCACCGGTCATTACCCTCTCGATATGCAAACTATGTTAAAAAAATTGACTATCAAGATCAACATTAACACTTAAGATGACTCGCACATCTTATATATAGGTCAATATTTAGAATTTGTTAAAAAAGAAGCTTTACCTCTTTCCTCTGGGACCATAGCAATGCTTTCACTTGTTTCTATGTTGATATGTCTGGTATTGACCCTAAAACTATTGTCCACAATATCATAACCATTCCAAATTTCAAACCCATTAAACAAAAGCTGCAGAAAATTCATCCTCGCATTGCTCTTCTAGTCAAAGAAGAAATTTAGTCCTTTCTCTCAGTTTCCTTCATCCTACCCATTGAATATCCCCAATGGATTTCTAAAATCATTCCTGTCACAAAGGTGATATGGGGACTCCACATTTGCATGGACTTCCGTGACCTCAAACTAGCTTGTCCCAAAGATGATTTTCCCCTACCAGGCATTGACCAACTAGTTAATCTCACCATTGGCCATGAAATTCTATCACTCATGGATGGTTTCTCAAGTTATAATAACATATTAATTTCTCTAGAAGATCAGCACAAGACTACCTTCCGACCCCTTGGGGGACCTTCTACTATCAAATCATGCCTTTTGGCATTGAAAATGTTTATGCTACATATCAGTAAGCCATGACTTACATCTTCCATGACATCATGCATCACATATTGTAATATTACGTAGATGATATTCTTGCCAAACGAAAACATTGAGTTGAACACCTAAACATCCTTAAGGTCATCTTTGACTACCTCATCAAGTATTGTGTTCATCTTCAACCAAAGAAGTGCATCTTTGTGGTACTTTTAGGAAAACTCCTTGGTTTCATCATTTCTTTTTGTGGCATAAAAGTTTATCCTGCTAAAGTAAAGGCTATTCTAGAAATGCCTTTCCCTAATAATCTCTGTCAACTTCTAAGCCTGCAAGGTAAGTTGTAATTGATTCATTGTTTTATATTATAGCTTTCCGATCGCTGTCAACCATTTCATCATCTTCTCTAGAAGGAAATTTCATTCAAATGGGATGATGAATGCCATAAAGCCTTTGATTCCTTGAAACAATAACTTCTTCAACAACCAGCGCTCATTCCTCTAAAGGATGACCAACCCTTTTACCTATATATTTCCACCACAGACCATTCTTTAGGTGTCATGCTCACTCATCGTGATGAGCAACATAGAGATTAAATGGTTTACTTAATAATTCATACCATTTTAGACTATGAAACTAGATACACCCATGCCAAAAAACTCTTCTTAGCCTTAGTTTTCATTGCAACCAAACTCCACCATTACCTACTCAACCAAAAAAATTTGTTGTTACCAATATAGACCCCCTATACTATATGTATTCCAAACCCTATCAACATCAACGTTTCACATGTTGGCTCATGCTTCTCGCATACCTTGAACTTGTATTCATCCATCAAAAATCCATCAAGGGCCAAACCATCGCTGACCAACTAGTAGATGCACCTCTTCCCGTAAATCAACCCTCTAACTTCGATTTCATAGAAGAATCCATAGATACCCTCTCCTTAGATGATACCACTTATCAAATGTACTCTTCTTTGATGGCTCTAAGTGTCGGTGTGGATGTGGGGCTGGTGGTATCCTAATTCCTCTTGATGGTGAACCTATGCCTTTAGCTTTCAAACTAGATTTTGATTTTACAAACAATATTGCTAAATATGAAGCACTCGTATTGGGTTTCCAGGTGCTACTTATGCCTTAGATGTTAAGTCAATCAATATCTTTAGTGATTCCTATTTGGTCGTAAACAAATTTAATGGTATATACCAAGTGTTGTAATGAAATAATTAAAAGTATAAACATCATGTCGACATAATTTTGACTACCTTTGACCATTACAAACTTCAAACCACCCAAAGTTCTATCAATAAATTTTGATGGATACCGTTCCTTGCTTGGCTTTATAGATCCTTCTTTTCTGTTGAATCTAAAATCTTTGTCATAATACAAAGGTTACAATCACCCTCTTAGTTACCTCGTGGGGTATACTCCATTAGAACCATTACACATGACCCATGTAACCTTTGGTATAAGTAGTTTCCATAATATATTTCCCTTTCCATTATACCATTGATCTCACTCGTAATGGATGATGTTCCTTTACTAAAAGTGTGTCTCATTATGTCATCATGGGTGGTCTCCTTATAAACATGGCTTCGACAATATTCTCTTACAATGCCTTATAAGTTCTGAAATTCCCTACACTATATAGGAAGTTCACGATTGAATTTTGGAGGTCACCTTAGTGGTTTAGCTATCACAAAACACATTATTCACCTTTTCTATTATTGGAAAACCCTAAACCATGACTATTGTGAATATGTCAAACATTGTGTAAAATGCTAGCAATATACCAATCTTCATCACACACCTAGTCATTCCTTACAGGTTACACAAGACCTTTGGCCTTCCTCTCAATGGGGCTTAGATATTTTTGGTGAGTTAAATCCCCATTCTTCACAATGCCATCAATGGATTATAGCTGCTCACATACTGAATATTACACTAAATGGGTAGAATCCATTCCCCTCATTTCTATAAAAGCTAAGAAAATATGTGAATTCATCAACAATCACATCATTTTTCTCTTTGGTGTCCCTCACCATCTCATCACTAATAACAAAAAGTAATTCAAATACAAAACCCGTCTTAATTTATTGTTATCCAAAATGTTCCCCTGCTCATTTTGTGGCTAACTCCTCTTATTTTTCCTCTCTTGTGCCTCAGTCACAAAATTTTTCTTTTCGGACACTCAAAAATTTCTGGAAATGACACCATTGAATAGAGCTCTTTCTCAACTTTCCAGAAAGGTAAAGTTTTACTCCTAACTCCATGTATTTTTGAAGTTATGGCTTGGTGGAGTTTTTGTGGGAAATTTTCCCTTTCAAGGTCCACAACCAATGAGATGTTGCCACATGTCCAGGGAAGTCGCGGGGGTCGAAGGAAAACTTGGTTTTTTACCAAGTATTTTGGCAAAGTTGTCAAGAGGAAATATTTTCCCCATCAGCCCGACAAAAAATTAGGTAATGCCATGTGTCACTGGAGAGAAATTTTAAAAAATTGGCTAAGTGTTGCGCATGGAAAGTTTTGGAAGGAAAGCCCGTGCCCAATAAAACAATGCCACGTGTCACCGGAGCCTGGAATGTCGAAGCGTGGGAGGAAATTGGGAACTTTTCCCAAAGTGTTGGCGTAAAGGAAATATTTTCCCCAAGGGCCCCCAGCCAATGATATCTCGCCACATGTCCTGGAGTGGTGGAGCAAGGGGAGAATTTGGGAAATTTTCCCAAGGAAAATAAAGGAAAATTCAGAGAGGAAAGCCTGCTCCCCTTATTGCGAGCAAATAGAATCTTGTCATGTGTCCAGGTGGCACCAAAACTTAAGGAAAGAACACGAGTGAAATTTTAAGAGGGAAAACCCACATCCAATGGTGTTATGCCACGTGTCTATGATGGAAATGAATCAAACAACCCATGGGAAAATTTGGAATAATAGGCCCTCGTCCAATCAGCGCTTGCCACATGTCCCAAGCTCGTCGGCCCTACGGGGAAATTTTGAAAAAAATTCCAAAGTGCAAAGTGAAGGAAAATAGAGCAGGATGGGCCCATGCCCAATCAAAGCATGCCACGTGGCGAACCACGGGGAAATTTTGGAAAATTTTCCAAATGACCCAAAAGGTAAAAATTTCAAATTTTTGCCTGCCAACCTGATTTGGCCCTGGTTTGCCCTAGAATTTCAAATGGCCATATCTTTTGATCCAGAGCTCAGCTTTTCCCATTATTTATATTAATGGAAATATGATAAAATTATCTACAAGATTATGGGGTCATTTTTGCATTTTGATGGAGTTTGAGAGAGAAAATTGAAAACGCTTTGGCACATGGTCATGGGACAGAAATGACATTTCAACCACTAATTTTTAATGAAGAATGGCTCGCATTCTCTCCTGAATGGCTAAAAATTTTAGGGAATGTGTCATGTAAGGATTCCCATGCTATTTTGTATGTGTTTTGGTCAATGGTTTGACCCCTTCCATGTTTTCCCGTGTTTCTCTCTCCGGGCTCATCCCTCCTTTGTAAAAGCCAGTTTTAGCTCATTTTCAAAGGGTTGAACATTTTTGTGTATGGCCGGTCCCCTTTCTCTCCTTGAAGGTGATTTTGGTGGAATAACAGACCTTTTCTAGGAACTAAAACTTTATTTTTCCTCTCAGGTGTTGTAATGCAAGTGATTTTGATGTTAAAATAACAATATAGGCCCTGTGATTAATATTCCATCCTCTGCTGGTGTTGTTTGACTAATTTCTGATTCTTCATTACAGTTATCAGTTTTTGCATGAGGTTTTGTTGCATTTTATGAACTATGTCAATCTACAGTAGTAAGAAATTCTCACCACTCCTTTGGTGCATCACCTATTAGCATTAGTTTTAGCCTTTTTGCATTCTCTATCTTTGTCCCTTTGAAATTTAGAGTAGAAATCAAGGATTTAAACCTCTACAATTATGCAAGTGATATATCTAATCAGACGAGTTAAGGAACTAGCCTCCAAACTAGAGATTCCTCTTCCATTTTTACAAGTCCCATAGTTGGGGAGAGGATTCAATGTTATGCAATCACACTAGATGCTTAGGATGATCAAACTAGAAATATGATCAACATCCAGGGGTGTTGCTAATTTGCAACAACAATTTTGACACTCCCAGTGGAACTTAGAGGTCTTCATTTCATTGCAACAAAATTGATGTGCATTTTTTGCAAGTTCTTACTTTAAAAGAGCTATAAATATCACATCTTGCGACTCCAAGGAAGAAGAATCAGCTGGTTTTAGCAGTGCAGACCTGAAAACTCATGAGAAGAATCACTACAAGGTTAAGAGCTGGAGAAGAAGAGGTGTTGTTTGAATATCTACAGTTATCTCCAAGAAGAAGGCAAAGAGGGAGGAGAATTCAAAGGTCTCCATCTCCACCAAACAGGACTTTGTCAAATCCTCCACCTGGCATGCTTTTCATTCAATCAACAAGGGTTCTAAGGCCAATCAGAATGGCACAAAACAACCCTTATGTCAATTTCACTGGCATCAGCCCACTTGCTCTCAATGCACAAAATCCAATCCCAATTGCAGCATTGAATAACATTTCATACTTCACTGGAGAAAATCATACCACTCATGGTGATCATGTCAAGGATATTGCTAACATTTGTGAAATCCATGAGATCAAAGAGATGCAAGTTGTTGTCAAACCGCCGGCATCCTCATTCAAAGGGAAAGCTCTACAATGGTTTAGGAGTATTACCTCAGGATCTATTCAAAATTGGAACCAGCTATGTATAGCCCTCCATGAGTAGTTTGGAGAAAAGGGAGACAACTTGTCCCTTTTGGAATAGTTGACAACCATCAAGAGAGCTCCAAATGAGCAGCTGACTGATTTTAACTTCAGATTTCAAAGAACTTGGGAGAGAATTCCAGTGGCAGTCAGGCTAAGAGCAGAAGGTGCTTTCCTCTATGACCTTAAAGCTTTAAATTCTAATATTTCTATGTTGATTCAATCCATGGGACGCACAACTATCCCCATTTCTTACAGTATTGCCATTAGAGATGAAAATTGTTTGATTCAAGCTGGCAAACTAGCTCCTAGGCCTCCAATGCCATTGTTTCCAAGTTTAGAGAGCCCAAGTACTAGCCAAGTGCCTAATTTAGCTCCTATTCCCACTCCTATAAATAACAATTCAAATGAATATTCTACTTCATCTTCTAGTGCCTCAAATGAACTTCAAGAAGTCATGAAGCGGTTGAAAATTTTAGGTAATGAGATGGTTACACTCAAGAGGCAGCAAGCCTGGGTTTTAAACCTTCTTTCCATCCCCAAGCTCAGCCTAACAGGTAGCCATATCAACCCCAAAGACCACCCAATCTAGCTACAAATCTAAATCAAGCAAGGCCTCTTGCCAATAGACCATTTCAGCCTTATAATCTCAATGCTACATCTACCTCTAAAGTGTTAGTGCCAGTACAAAACAACATAGCTCAAGAATATGATTGGTGTTTCCCATGTAATGAACCTCATAACCAATCCATGTGCTTCAATGGTGCCTTGAATCAAGCATTAATGGTGACAACAACTGGTGTAGAGGGTGAAGGTAGTCAAGGAAGTAACCAACAACAAGACACATTCCAACAGCAATCAGCTCCAAATGATACCACACTTGTAAACTGGTAGGTAGAAGATTTTTGTGGCATGAATCAGATGGTTTCCCAAAGTGTTGTAGCCAACACAAGGTCAAAGAGGATAAATTTTGGTGAAGAACAGCCATTAGCCCCAAGCAATCCTTAATCTTCTATCACTCCACAAACTATTGGCAAACAAAATCCAATCCCAAACATGCAAGGACTGCCTAAAATAGTTCCTAAGCTAACTCGAATGCTAGTTTCTACTGCCCATGTGCAAGGAATGAATGTGCAGGCCAAGGTACAGCAAAGAGATGCTTCATCCCCATTCAACATCATTGATTAGATGAAGAAGACAAATGTAAACATATCAATGTGGGAATCACTCTCTATCCCAGGACAAAGAGATTTGCTACAAGCTGCCATGAAGGACTGGTCAACTTCAAATCAGCAAGCCCAAATGCAAGAGAAGGTGCTCAAAAATGTTTCTCAGCCTGAGGGTAATCATGGAGGACAGCAAGGTAAAATGTTGAAGCCCCCTCCATTCTATGTTTCATTGATCATTGGAAATCAATTAGTACACAATTACATGATTGATTCTAGAGAAAGTAGTTCAGTAATGCCCAAGCAAATAGCTGATCAGTTGGGAATTTAGTATGAAACCATATCCAAAGGGGTAGTGCAATTGGATGGGACAGCAGTGACAATAGTTGGAGTGATAAAAAACTTGAGTCTTACCTTGCATGCATGTCCCAACGTGGTTGTTTTGCAAGATGTATCAGTAATAGACCTTCCACCACTCTTTGCCCTATGTTTGTCAAGGGATTTCATAGCTAAGATTAGAGGTTACTTGTCTGCTGATTGGTCACACATGCTATTCAGAACAAGATATGGAACCAAATCCATAATCAGGTCTGAACCTATTGCAAACTTTCACATTGAGCCTTACACTCCAAGTCAGATCAATGCCAATTGTTCAGTGTTTGATCAAGAAGATCACCCAAGCACTGATGAAGCTAACACCAAGGTAGGAAGCATCCCATATCTAGCTCTTGATGAATGGGAAAACAAGGTACACACTTTTGATCCTTATCAAGAAATAGAAGAATATGAGTTAGGAGTCTATTTCATGCATGAAGAAAATCAGCCTATTCCTAGCATCACCAAGCCAGACCACAAGGATGAAAATGAGGTATGGCAATTGTTTTTAATGGGTCAAGGAGTAGACAAGGTGCGGAGGGGGAGTTATGCTTGTTTCACCTCAATGAGTTAAGTATTACTCATCTTTTAGATTTTAGTTTGCATGCTCTAATAACACTGCTAAATATGAAGCTTTGGTGCAAGGATTGCATTGGTCAATCAAGAGAGGAATAAAGAATTTACAGGTCTTTGGTGACAGTGAGTTGATTGTCAACCAAGTTAAGGGGCAGCATGCTGTCAAGAATGATCTACTCAAATTCTACAAGAACAGGGTGTTGGACCTCATTGAAGATTTTGAGGGTTTTACCATAAAATCCATTCCTAGGAAGGAGAACCAAGCTACCGACAGGCTTACAGTAGTTGGGGAAGCCTTTGACATTGTCAGAACATTCAAAAGGACAAGGTACAACCAAACATCCATGTGATTGTGAGGCCTTCAGTGCGAGAAAACAATGTAAGTTGGCAAGTGTTTGAAAATGATCAACAAATCATCCATTTCTTAAGAAGAGGCTGAGTTTTCAGCTAAAAATTAGGAAAAGTTTGAGCAGCAAAGATGGTGACCAAGTGGTGCGTTGAGAACCAACAAACTACCAAAGGGAGTTATTACTTTGGAGTCCATTTTAAATCCTAATGATCAATTTAGGAAGGAGAAAACAAACATCCAAGTCAACGGAGAAGATTCGGTGCGAGATCTTGTTAAAAGAAGGCAAATCACTCCAAATTGGTAAGATGAAAATTGAGCAAGAAAGGTATGATTTCATACAGCTTTGTCAAGGATTCCCGATGTGTTTTCTTAGAGCTATGAAGATTTGAAAGGGTTCAATCCCAAGTTAGCTCAACACACCATTGAGTTGGATCCAAATACTAAACCCATCGGGTAAAAAAGGCAAGTCAATCCACACATGGATCCCCTCATGAGAAAAGAATTGAACAAGTTGATAGAATCAAGAATCACATTCCCTATCAAGCATTCTAGTTGGGTTTCCAACTTGGTTCCGATTAGAAAGAAGAGTGGGGAATCAGATTATGTGTTGACTTCGAGAGATTTGAAAAGAGCATCTCTTAAGGATTATTACCCACTTCCTTCCATGGAGAAAATTTTGCAAGTTGTCGCTGGCTCCGAGAGGTTTTCACTACTTGATGGCTATTCAGGGTACAATCAGATTATGGTGAAGGAAGAAAATTAGTTCAAGACAACCTTTACAACCAAATGGGGAAATTATGCATACAGTAAAATGCCATTTGGGCTGTCCAACACTAGAGCTACCTTCCAAAGGGCAATGGACATGGCGTTCAAAGGTTTGATTAATAACATAGTGCTGATATATCTTGATGATATCATTGTTTTTTCAAAAAATGCAGCAGACCACCTCTTTCATTTGAGACAAGTGTTCCAAAGGTGCGAGAAGATTTGGAGTATCCTTGAATCCTAAAAATGTATTTTTCTATCCCATGCATGAAATCTCCTTGGCCACATTGTCTCTAAAGAAGGATTAGCAATTGATCCAGAAAGAGTTGAAGCCATAAGGGCATTACCATTGCCAAGCCACAAGAAGGCCCTTGAGTTTCTTGGGGAGAATAAATTTTGTTTGGAGCTTTGTCTAAAATTTTGTAGCCCTTGTCAAACCTATCACCACGATGTTAAAGAAAAGCATGGATTTCAAATGGATAGCAGAGGGCAAGGAAAGTTTTGAGGCAATCAAAGAAGCCATCTCTCAAGCCCCAACTCTCATCAACCTGGATTTCTCCAAGCATTTCATCCTCTATGAATTTGGGGGTGATGATACTATTTCTACAATTTTGGTACACGTAACAAGGAAAATGATGAGCAGCCAATTGTTTTCTTCAAACTAAATCCTAGAGCACTATGAGGTGAGATATTCTTTCATTGAGAAGCATGTTCTTGCAGTGAATCGTGGAGCTTGAAGAAATTCAAGCATTTAGTCTCAAACAACAAGGTTCAGTTGTTGGTTTCCCATGTGGGAGTTAAAAAATTCCTCCTCAACAAAGAATTGAATGAAAAGAGAGCAGGTTGGATTACTCGTGTCATGGAGTATGACATTGAGATCAAAGTTACCAAGTTGGTAAGAGGAAAAGGATTGTGTGAGCAGCTGATTTTTGGAAAACAAAAGGAAGCATGTAATGAGAATGAGGTTATTTTGGCATTGTAAGATAGCTATGAGAAAGGAAGCACTCAAGAAGAAAATAATGGTGTCCCCACTCCTTGCTGGACCCAAGGTATAATACACTTCCTAAGCACATGCCTATGCCCTCCAGAGATGAACAAGACCCAGAGAAGACACTTCATATTGCAGGTTGTCTGATATGCCCTTGTTGATGGTGTTCTGTTCAAAAGAGATGTGAATGGAGTCATCTGCTGAGATGCATTGGCAAAAATTAGATTCATAGGGTGTTGGAAGATTTCCATGGTGGACCAGCTAGTGGTCATTTTGCACCAAGAGTGACAACTCTAAAGATCATGAGGTTTGGTTATTATTGGCCCAAGATTTTCAATGATTGTTATGCATGGATCAAGAGGTGCAAGAATTTTGCATTCTTCACAGGAAAAGAGAGGCTAGCTGCCCTTCCATTGCATCCAATTTCAGTTGACCAGCCATTCATGCAATGGGGTTTAGAATTCATTGGAGTCATTAATCCTAATTAAAGCCAAGGGCACAAGTGGATTTTAACATCCACAGATTACTTCACTAAGTGGACTGAAGCAACAACACTCAAGGAAGCAAATGAATCTAGCATCCTAGATTTCTATGAGGGAATAACAACCAGATTTGGCATACCAGCTACAATAATATCAGATAATGCATTGGCATTCATTGGATCCAAGGTGACTGAATGGGCTATCAAGAATGGGGTCTATCTAAGTACTTCATCAAACTATTACCCCCAGGGTAATGGCCAAGCTGAGTCTACAAACAAGAACTTGTTGAGAATCATTAGGAATCTTGATGAAAATCAGAGGTCTTGGCATCCTAAATTGAAATCAGCCTTATGGGCTGATAGGATAATTCCCAAGACATCTACGGGTAACTCTCTCCATTCAAGCTTGTTTATGGGAGATTTGTAATTTTTCCCATGTCACTTGAGTTGCCAACATTGGAACTCATAAAACAATCAGAGTTGTTGGAATTTGAGCCCATGGAGGTCAGATATGCAGAATTGATGGAGCTTGAAGAAATTAGAAATCAGGCATCCCAAGCAATGGAGAAGGATCAAGCCTTGATAAAGAAGACCTTTGATAGAAAGGCCAAGAAGAGATCCTTCCAAGTTGGAGATCTAGTGTTAAAATGGGAGACAGATAGAGAAAAAATGGGAAGGCATTAAAAATTTGATGCCATTTGGAGTGGCCCATACGTGGTCACAAAGTGTAAGGACAACAATTCCTTCCAATTGTCTTCATTGGATGGCGAGGAACTACAGATTCCAGTCAATGGAATCCATCTAAAGCATTGCTATTAAAGGGAAATTCTCCACCTTGTAAATATTAGCTTAGGTTTTCATTCCTCCAAGTGCTTGTGCACATTGTTTTGCTGTAGGTTAGTTTTCTTTCCCTAAGTGCTTTGGCACAAGCTTGCTATTCTTGGAGATGTGTTTGTGGGCCTTGCTCCATCAGGTGATTTTCCATCTTCCTCCTTACAGTGTTCTAGTTAGATGGGGTATCAAATAGGGAATTCGATGACTCCATGCCCAATGGATTGTTTCTGTAACTTGTAGCTTCATCCAAAGAGCGAGATGACCCTCTCGAGTCACCAAAATTATTATCCAAAATGTGCCCCTACTCATTTTGTGGCTAACTCCTTTTATTTTTTCCTCTCTTGTGCCTCAGTCACAAAATTTTGATTTTCAGGCACTCAAAACTTTCTTGGAAATGACACCATTAGATAGAGCTCTTTCTCATCTTTCCAGAAAGGTAAAGTTTTCCTCCTAACTCCATGTATTTTTGAAGTTATGGCTTAGTGGAGTTTTTGTGGGAAATTTTCCCTTTCAAGGTCCGCAGCCAATGAGATGCTGCCACGTGTCCAAGGAAGTGGCGGGGGTCGGAGGAGAACTTGGTTTTTTACCAAGTATTTTGGCAAAGTTTTCAAGAGGAAATATTTTCCCCATCAGCCCGCCGATGAATCAGGTAATGCCACGTGTCACTGGAGAGAAATTTGAAAAAATTGGCTAAGTGTTGCGCATGGAAAGTTTTGGAAGGAAAGCCCGTGCCCAATAAAACAATGCCACGTGTCACCGAAGCCTGGAAATATTGGGAAATATTGGGAAATGTTGGCGCAAAAGGAAATATTTTCCCAAGGGCCCCGACCAATTATATCTTGCCACGTGTCCTGGAGTGGTGGAGCAAGGGGAGAATTTGGGAAATTTTCCCAAGGAAAAATAAAGGAAAATTCAGAGAGGAAAGCCCGCCCCCCTTATTGCGAGCCAATAGAATCTCACCACGTGTCCAGATGGCACCAAAACTTAAGAAAAAACGTGAGTAAAATTTTAAAAGGGAAAACCCACACCCAATGGGGTTATGCCACATGTCTAGGATGGAAATGAATCAAACAGCCCATGGGAAAATTTGGAAGGACAGGCCCGCATCTAATCAGCGCTTGCCACGTGTCCCAAGCTTGTCAGCCCCGCGGAGAAATTTTGAATTTTTTTCCAAAGTGTAAAGTGAAGGAAAATAGAGTAGGATGGGCCCATGCCCAATCAAAACATGCCACATGGCACCTAGAATGGCGGAGCGTGGGGAAATTTTGGAAAATTTTCCAAATGACCAAAAAGGTAAAAATTTCAAATTTTTGCCCCCAACCCGATTTGGCCCTGTTTTGCCCTAGAATTTCAAATGGCCATATCTTTCGATCAGAGCTCAGTTTTTGTGTTCTTTATACCAATGGAAAGATGGTAAAATTCTATACAATATTATGGGGTAATTTTTTCATTTTGATGGATTTTGAAGAGAGAAAATCAAAAATTCTTCTCGAACGTGGTCATGGACAGAAATGACATTTCAACCACCATTTTTTAATGAAGAATGGCTCACATTCTCTCAAAGATGGCTAAAAATGTCGGGAATGAGTTTGTAAATATTACCATGCTATGTTTAATGTGTTTTGGTCAATGGTTGGACCCCTTCCACATTTTCCCATGTTTCTCTCTCCTGGGCTCGTCCCTTGCACTGTAAAAGCCAGTTTTAGCTCATTTTCAAAGGGTTGAAATTTTTTTGTGTATGGCAGGTCCCCTTTCTCTCCTTGAAGGTGATTTTGGCGGAATAATAGACCTTTTATAGGAACTGAAACTTTATTTTTCCTCTCAGGTGTTGTAATGCAAGTGATTTTGATGTTAAAATAACAATACAGGCCCTGTGATTAATATTCCATCCTCTGTTGGTGTTCTTTGAATAATTTTGATTCTTCATTATAGTTATTAGTCTTGCATGAGGTTTTGTTGCATTTTATGAACTATGTCAATCTACAGTAGTAATAAATTCTCACCACTCCTTTGGTGCATCACCTATTAGCATCATTTTTAGCCTTTTTGCATTCTCTATCTTTGTCCCTTTGGAATTTAGAGTAGAAATCAAGAATTTAAACCTCTACAATTATGCAAGTGATATATCTGATCAGAGGAGTTGAGGAACCAGCCTCTAAACTAGAGATTCCTCTTCCATTTTACAAGTCCCACACTTGGGGAGAGGATTCAATGTTGTGCAATCACACTGGATGCTTAGGATGATCGAACTAGAAATATGATCAACATCTAGGGGTGTTGCTGATTTGCAACAACATTTATGTGAAACTTTTCACATCTAACTCAATTTCTTGTCACCTTATCACTCACAAACTAATGGTCAAGAGAATCAACCAATAAAACCTTGAACAAAATTCTTATGAAAGTAGTTGATGATATTGACAAGGATTAACATTCACATATTCCTTTCACTTTGTGGTCTTATCGCACTAGTATTCACACTTCTACTACTTCCACACCCTTTCTCTCGGTCTAAGGTACCAAGGTTGTCTTACCTCTCGAAGTCCAGATTCCATCTCTCTCGCATCTCACTACAAGACATGCTCAATGAAGATTACTTTCTCTAGGATAGTTTGGCATAACTTGAGTTATTAGATGAATGTCATCTCAATACTCTTGACCATCTCTAAATATATAAAAACATATCAAACGTGCCTACGAAAAATTTGTTCCAAAGTGAATGTTTGGGTTGGCAACCTCTTCTTGAAGGAAAATAAACATGTGATCAAACAAGATAAAATTTGATGAGGAAAATTTGTTATTAATTGGCTGAGACCTATATCATTACCCATGCATATGGATAAGGTACTTATCATTTCTTTTCACTCGAAGGTAAACTCGAACTCGAGTCTCTCAATGCCTTGCATTTTTGACAATTTTATTATTGACATTAAGTCATATATCAGTTTCTATCAATTGACCGCTTGTCCCCCGAGTGCTTTTCATATTCCATATTACCCATTTTTGAGGATCCAAGACTAAACAAGAATCATGTGGTTACCCGTCAACTTTCAGCCTTATATTCAATATAGGTACCACAAATCTACTCATAGGATGATTCTCATAGATACTTTTCATCTTATTAAAGATGGAATCCCATGGTCATTCATCACTTGAAACTAACTCTTTCAAAGTTAAACTCTGTGTGCTATGGTTTTTCTTCTAAACATGAACCTAATAGTCCTCTATAGTCTTGTCCATGACTTAAAACATCTTAAAAACAAAATGGGATTCAAATCCCGAGTCAAACTTCTAGCAAAAGATGAATCCCTCAAAAAGGGACATCTATTCTCTCTATTTCGCTGTTATAAATAAACTTTTCCTTGAAGGAAAACTACATAAAGTCATTGCAAAAATATAATAAAAATATCTAAAATCTTCCCACATCGATCAGCTTCGCAAATACCTCAAGGAGATAGTATACTCATCCCATATAGACTTCCCGCATCGATCATTTTATTAAAAAAACAAATGATGAAATATTTGTCATGGGATTTCCTATCTTTGATCCTCGTTTCTTACTAAGAAAACATGTTGTCATACACTAAGTTACGCTAAACCACCCACTCTCACCTCATTTCCTTTTTATCCTAATTTCCTCTCTACTCAAGGGACTTTCCGCAACCGTGACATTTCATGATCATGTGACTTTCTTCACCCTTAGAATATTCCATTATGTAAAGCCTTTAGGGTCTTACATTCACAAGCCCATCTATGGTATGGTAGACTCATTATGGTTATTATCAATTAAGTGGATATTTTACCACCTCTTACTATTTAACTTCTTTATCACTTATTGATTATTCTATACAGGACTAGACCATCGACACATACATTTTCACCTAAGACTCAACCCTACATAAAATTACCTAGACTCAACCATGCCTATGACCTACATTCAATCATGCCCAAGATCTACCAAACCATTCCTCATATTCTTCCCTAGCTTATGGCAGAATTACATTGGCGAGAGGCCCCTTTTTATCAAGGCTATGTAGGCAGCA
The DNA here is from genome assembly GCA_018340775.1 of Taxus wallichiana var. yunnanensis. NCBI lineage: Eukaryota > Viridiplantae > Streptophyta > Pinopsida > Cupressales > Taxaceae > Taxus > Taxus wallichiana. The sequence goes on along the minus strand of CM031242.1, from coordinate 85,182,367 downwards.
GTTCGTTCAAGGCATGGGGACCTTGATGGTTAGCTTGGCCACTCTTCACCCTAACCTATTTTTCCCTTCATTTTCCTAGTCATGTCCTACCTTAGTTCGTTTCGATTTTCTATCAAAAATTGGAAATGAAACCAATCAAGAAATAGTTAATAAACATTTTTACCACATCATCACATCGGTCATTTATCATTTTCACATTTCCACTATAGAAAATATTTGGAAAATTAAACCATAACATGCATATACATCATCATTTATCTACATCATGCCTATAACTTGAATCTATCATGCCTATGACCTGAATCCATTATGCCTATGACCTAACTACATCCTACCTATGACCTGACTCCAACATGCCTAATTAACCTAGTTTCCATCACGTACATAAATAATAATGGAAATTAAATCAAGTACAACATCCATACCATAAGTATCATCATCTATATAAATGAGAAAGTCTATGTATCCATACATATGTACACAAATACAAATAAATACAAATATCTCAAATCTCTTAGATACATCCTCACTATCTTCAACATGTAGGTCGGTATAAAAATCAAAATAAAAAATCTCACATATACAGCCTCACTATCTTCTACACAAAGGCAGGTATATATATCAAAAAATCAATACATGATCATCTCTAGTGACTAATTGTCACCCCACCTAATATCCTCCAGCCGGTCTCACCTATCTCCTTCTCTCTACCTTTTACCATCCTATTAGCACCTCACCATCCTCCATGGACCTTGAGTCGACCTCTGCGGGTACTTATACGTACCCAAAATTATAAAGCACCGCACTACTGGAACAACGTAACACGTGCCGCAATGATGATACATGTCTCCTCGCATGGTGTTCGGGATCCGAAAAATATCCCCAAGTATGTGTTAACATCCCACATGCCTCACTTAGTCCCCTGCGTGCTTTTTTGTTCTCTTTTCCCCTCTTTTCTTTGTGTTTTTCTCTTTGATTGAAACAACCACCCTCACTAGGTGGAGGTCTTGTGACCGCCGCCTAGATAATGTGGCGGTCCTATAACCGCTGCCATGCTCAGGGTGGCGGTCCTTCACGCATTTTCCAGAATGTTCTTTTTAACATGACTCACATAAATTTCAATGTTTACCAGCTTTTTTCACCACCTTTGGCTTGCATTAATGATTTTGGTTCCCTGGAATAGTGTTTTGGCTTTGTTTATGGTTTAAGAGATCAATTTGGTTTTTACCTTTGGGTAAATGCAAATGCTATAAATAGTTGGCTTGTGCTCAAGCAAATGGCCCCTCAAATTTACCTCTCAATTTCTCATTTCAGTAGTTCAGTCTTTTATTTTGCTTAGGATTCATAGTTTAGTTCATTGCATGCTTAGTTAATGTTATTTTGCTATTAGAAAGCCACATATCCATCTTGTGCAAGTGTTGTCATTACTTCATGTAGTCCATTAAAGTAGAACAATTTAATTCTCAGTAGGAAGCCATTAAAGTTACAGGTTTTACTCATCAAATAGGATAGTTTCAAGTTCTAGATGTTTTATGTTGCATGACTCACAATAAATCCCGCTAGGAATTACATAAGCCAAGCTCTATACTCTTGCGCTATCCCTCTCCTACTCACATTGTATTCAGTCTGTATCCTAAGCTACCTTTGTTCCAATATCTACTTTTGTTGATGCTAGCATTACACACTTTTCTGGATCCATGTGAGCACGAAGGAACGAGGAGATCACACTGAGGGGACAAAACCACACACACCATCGGATTTGCCACTGTTCTGCAAAATCCAGGTTCTAGCTTTCAAAGTTCTAGTTAGAAGCATATCAAATAGAGTAGCCAATCACTTTATTTTAGTCAATTTTACTTTCGATATTTCCAGGAAGCTGTGGGGATTGATAGTTTCTGAGAAACTATGATTCATTCCTCACTTTTGAGGTAGGATCGAGAGTCTTTCAAATAGATTAGATCAGTTATTTCATTATTTAGAATAGATTTACAACTACACAGGCAAGTAGCTATACTCGGTTGCTTTGTTTGTTTTAAATTCGTCATTAGATTAGTTTTCAATTTCTAGATATATTAAAATAGTTTCTCCTTCAATTTCATTCATATAAATTCATCAGAAAAATACAAAAATAGAGAAGTTATATATGCTATAAATATACTTCACATAGTTAATTTTACTTTGCTGCAATTGGATTTACATTGTTACTTTTGTATGACAATCACGGGACCTAGAGAGCCTAGAGAATACGTATTCGAGCCAATCGTGCCCCAACCCAATCTCGTCATAGCAATAACTGATATAGATCAGAATCTTAGGATCCAAGTCTTCCAAACAATAGCAAACTTACAATAGATCAGCCTCCAGTTAAGCGGGTTAAACATAGAAGATGACCAAGTGCACACGTTTTGGTCAAATCAACCAAACTATAGATTACCCTAGATATATATCCGCATGACTGTAGAAGGGCTTGAAAGAGAGAAAATGTTTGGTTGTGATCCTTTGGTCCCACAGCCAAAGCGCAAGAGACACTCTCATAGATATAGATACTAGCTTAAGAATTCAGGTTGCACGAATGCCTGTGAGATACTCTGAGAAGATCACACAACTGTTAATTCTGAATATAGAGGCTGAGAAAGCATATGACTATTGGATACTAGGGATTAGGGACTGAATCTACACATGACCATAGTAGGACCACAACAAATGTGAATCTACGGTTGTGACCCACAAATCCCACAACCCAACGAATCCATAGGTGAATTAGACATAGATGCTAGCCTACGTACATTAGTATTCAGATCTACTCCACTTCCACCTATCATCATCGAACAGTTATCCTTGTTAGATGTAGTAGCTAACAAAGCTAGGGAATTCTAGACTAGGCCAGATAATCACCCGTAGAGTCCATTATACCCATCATCCACCCTATGACCCTATCTGGAGATATACACAAAACTATCCTAGGTCATTTTCCGCATATTCCACAACCCATAGACCGAATCATGCCAGAGCTCAATATTGATTGGAGCCTTCGAGTAGTCATCCTTGCCGATCAATCTATCACACCAGTTCAGGTTAGGAGGGCCTTCTTTGCCTTAGATTCATAATTTCCACTAGTGCGCATCGAAGACATCAGATTGCCTAACTAGTTTGTCTACATCCCATGCGTATTCCATCCCCACCAGCTATCTCGGCACGACCTTAAGAGGTCGGGTGTGAGGAAGAGTTACTTGTAGATTCCCACGCTCGCTTGTCACTTTTCCATCGTACAAAATTGGTGAACCCGACGTGAACAAAATAGTTCTTCCTCTTTTATTTTCACTTCTTCCTTCCACCTTCGCTCTTACCCATTATTCTGCGGGTATTCATATACCCCCGAATATGTCGGGATTCGATGCATATGGTAGACCTCTCCTAGGTCTTGAAGCATACTACACTCAACTGAATAGACAGTCATCGCCCTCGCTCTCAGTATGGGGTGACAACTATTCAAATAACCAATTATCAACACAAACTCCATCTCTAAGGATCAGATATGGCTCATCTTTCCAAACAAAGGATTTGGATCATCTCACTCAAACACAACAAATAAAGCCTTCAGGCTTGAATAATATAAAGTTCACAGGAGAATCTATTTGGTCTCCTCAGGTACTGCTTAGACCACAAATTAGTAGACAATATGACCCATACTTGGTTTTAGATGATGAACATTCGGTACATTATGCCAGGAATGAACAATGCTCTCAGAGTATGTACCCACCCATAGGGAGTTTACAAACGCAACCCGAGGTCTCTTTTCAAGAAAATACCTCCATGCCACTACATATAGGAAATGCCCTCGGGGAAACTTGGCAGGGCAACGATCAATTCATAGCAGGATATCACATGCCTATACAACATCAAGATATACAACAAATGCCACTAAGGCAAAATATCATGACTTCACCAAATGAGGTCATTTCAACTCTAGTAGAAAAAGTTAGGGGGTTGGAACTTGCTCAGGCAAATCACCATTCTCAATTCATATAGGTAGGAAATTCTAATCCTCCACACCATCCTAGCCAAGTAGACCTCCTCACAGAATAGGAACATTAGGCATGACTCCTCAGTATTCACAACAAATTCCAACAAGAACCGCCATTTCTAACATTGTTCCGATACCTCCCGGTCTAGTACAAAATAATCCATTCCTAGACAATACCCCTTCATACTTAAACATGTACTCCAAATCACCACAAGGGGACATGTTCTCCTCTCCCAACATGTTTTCTCAAACACAAGGGATTCCTTATGCCCCTGCCAACATGTACGTTATGCCATATCAACAACCCATTCCACCGCCACCCCCTCAACAGGCACCATCAATGGTCGAAACCTATGTAATAGGGACTTATTTAGAATATTTGAAAGAACCCTTAGACTTCACCATATGAAGCGTTATGCTTCCAAGACCTCTTCCCGATTTTCCCAAATACAAAGGTGAGGGAGATCCAAATGCACATATCAAGGCTTATGCCACAACTATTCGAGAACTACTCCCTTGGGATGGGGTTGTTGCTAAAATATTCCCCAAAAATTTGGAAGGTATCACTCTCGATTGGTATTATAGAATACCTGAGGCTTCCATCCATTCATTTAAACAACTCGTTTCAGAGTTCATTAAGGCATTTGACATGAACAAACTATTAAGAATAGGAATCAGGGAATTCTTGCACATTAAGCAGGAACACAATGAATCTGTTGCTCATTTCATCCAGAGGTGGCGTACAGTTCTTTATTCTTCAGCCAGTGCTCCAAATATGGACCAAATGGAACTATGTGATTTATTCCTTCATTCTCTCAACAGAGAAGTGAAGGAAGAAGTCTAGAAGTTCCCACTAAGGACTTACGATGAAGTACTTGAGAGCACTCTCCGAATAGATCAAGCGGCAATAGATAGCGGTCGTAAGACGTATGGAACAAATGGGAGGTTAATCACCTCCAACCAGAATACTATGGCTTATCCTACCACCACAAATACCAATCAAGGACCTAAAATCCTTAATAAAAATCATCGAGTGACAACAAATGGAGTAACTGATCAGGCAAAAGGGTAAATGTTGTGAATACTCCACCACTAGTAAACAACCAACGAAATAACAAATTTACCCCAACAATCAATGCAGTGGATTTCAATCATCATCACAACAACAACAATAATGGTGAAACCCTACACAGGGTCCAAGCCAAAACTCAACTGGATATCAAAACCAGAACCAAAACCAAAAACAACAAATGCAAAACTTTAATCCTAATAGGCAACGGTTTGATCAGAGTTTTGGGCCACAATATACACCAAACCAATAGACTAGGAATTACAATCCTAACTCGTATTGTGGTTTTCACAAAATCTAAGGCCATGACACTAGAACATGCCATGACTACAATAAATTCATGCAACGTTTTCCAAAGGAACAAAGACAACTTTTCATAGATATGTTCTTGGTAGATCCTACGTCACCGGCACCAAATACTTTTACAGGGGTAGTTTCCCCTCAAAATGCACCCCTTAAGATCTTCAATGATCCACTCCCAAATCACAACAACAACAAGTTAAATTCAAATGGGACAAACAAGGGTGTAATGACAGGAAACCACGATCATGAAGCCTCAACTTCACTAAATCCATTAGTTGCACCACAATTAGGAAGTCAACCACGACCCAAGATAGTCAGTTTAGTGGAGTTAGATGCCGAACTACCCGTAGAGGTGTAACAAGGACACGAGAATATTCCTCTCAGCCAAGTCCAAGTTACCTACCGGAGACAGATAACATCCAACAAATATTAGTAAAACCCGTAGGTGCCTACGATTTAATTAGTGATCTAACAAAAACCTTCTCACACATTTCTTTTTTGGACTTACTAAAGAATTCTCCACCCACTGGGGCTACTCTTTTAGAGGCATTAGGTTTAGGCCATCTAATTAACATCACTCCACCTCCAAAACACAGGTAAACCATATAGACTTTGATATCCACCCTCCTGGGGCAGCCGGATAGGGATACCGAATTCATATTCGAAATAAACAAAATGCCAACAGACGCTGAGATTGCATGCCGAGGTGATCCAAGCCTTACATTTGCAAGTATGGGTTTATAACAATTATGTGAAATGTGCGATGGTTGACGATGGGGCAGCAGTTAACATAGTCCCCTTCTCTTTCCTTCAAAAGCTAGGGTATGGAGAAACGAATTGTTCCACAACTCGAAATACGCTAAGAGGCTATGATAGCCTTAAAGCCACCTCGATTGGAACTATAATACTACTGGTCACCTTAGGACCCAAAACAATCCTGACTGAGTTTTATATTATAGATTGGGAAACTAACTATAATATGATCCTTGGCCGACCATGGATACACCGTATGAAGGCAATCCCTTCTACGTTATTTCAAGAAGTAAGATTCTTGCATTTAGGAAAGGTGTTCATAGCCAAAGGTGATCCAAAACCATTCGATGTACACCTAGCTGACCTAAAGAAAAGACCAGGCGTGCACTCAGAGTTTGAACTCCCAACAAACCAACTTAATAAACCTACCGACGCGAAACCGGAAGAAAAGTTGGTACCTACGATAGATCTTGAGACTATGAGCCTAGCCAAGATGATCCCAACCCTCAAAGATGAGGTTAAGATTGTAGAAATAGTATCATTAGGAACTACTACAAAAATTATTGAATTGCTAGAATAGGATCTACCAATGTTCCTACCATTTGATTCTGTAGGCATGGGATACACCCTAGGTGTTGGTTCTCTTCCAGCAAAGAGATCTCTGCATGGTAGAGGTAGAAGATGTTAACACAACAAATATCCCAATGCCCATATTCCCAGCTAAATATTGGACTCTCCATTTCGATGGAGCTAGATGTCATTACGGAGCTGGGGCAGGTGTAATCTTTACTTCTCCCGAGGGAAAAGTCCTACCATTTTCCTTTAAACTAAATTTTGAATGTACAAACAACGGCACTGAGTATGAAGCCCTCCTCCTTGGCCTCATCTAGCTAAGAGGATCGGTGTTAATAATATCAGGGTGTTAGGAGACTCACAATTGGTAGTAAACCAAGTCTCTGAGATGTATGAAACTAGAGCCGAGCACTTATAGCTCTACAAAATAGCTGTATTGAATTTAAGCAAGGAGTTTGACTTCATATCAATTGAAGCAATCCCGTGAGAGAGAAAAATCTTCTCACCGATTCAATAGTGACCTCGGCATCACGCTTCACTCCAAACAGTGAGTTGGAAGATACCCATTTCATGGTATCCCTTCGTACCAAACCATTAGTAAAAAAAATGTCAAATCCTCTTTTAACAAATAGAAATGAAAACAAATCTACTATCCTAGACCACATTGATAGTGATACAACCACTCTGAATTACTTAAACACCTATGCAGCGTTACATCTCACCCATCACATAGTAGATTTATCCTTAATCCCGCATTCATCTTCCTACTTCGGAAATCCCATGACAGAGCTTCCCCCATAAAAGGAACTTAGCATATACACAGTCGAGAATGGAGATGATCTGAAACTACCTCCAGCCCCGCCTGAGTTTGAAGAAGGTAACGCTTCTCTAATCGAAGAAACAATTGATATTAACATCGAGAACAAAGGATGAACCAAGGATATTGAAGTTAGGATCCTCATTAACTCCATCGGAAGTAGAAATACACACTCAAATCCTCAAGGAACATCGGAAGGATTTTGCATTTAATTATAAAGAAATGACAGGGGTTACACCACACATTGCGGTACATAACCTCATCACTAAATCAGATGTAAATTTGATTAAACAAAAATCAAGACCAATGAAACCTAAGGTAGCTCTCATGGTGAAAGAGGAGGTAATGAAACTCCTCCAAGTAGGATTCATCAAGCCAGTCGATTACTCTCAGTGGGTATCTAATATCATTCTCGTTCTCAAAAAGAATGGGAAGATACACATCTGCATAGACTTCCGAGACATTAACAAGGCATGTCCTAAGGATGACTTCCCGTTACCATCCATAGACATCATTGTTGATGCAACAACTGGATTTGAGCTTTTGTCTCTCATGGATGGATTCTCGGGATACAATCAAATCAGAATATCCAAACAAGATCAAGCTAAAACCATGTTTATAACTCCTTGGGGAACCTATTGCTATGTTGTTATGCCATTCGGTCTCAAGAACATTGGTGCTACATACCAGTGGGCTATGACGTATATATTTCATGATCTTATTCATAAAATTGTGGAATCCTATGTAGATGACTTGTTGGCCAAGGCCAAGAAGTGTTGTGACCATCCGAAAGTGCTTCGCGTCATTCTTTCACGTCTGATAGAATATGGAGTCACCCTAAATCTAGAAAAATGCGTCTTTGGTGTAACAGGAAGGAAGCTCCTAGGTTACATTATATCATCACAGGATCGATGTTGACCCAACCAAAATTAGGGCTGTTCTCGAAATGGTCCCACCTTCGGATGAATATGGAATCAGGTCATTTCTCAGAAATCTTGGTGCAATCTAGAGATTCATCCGGACTTAAGTTTCACCATTCATCCAATCAACAATCTACTCAAGAAAGATTATAGTATTGATTGGACCGAAGATTGCAATGAATCTTTCAACACAGTTAAGTGTTTCTTGTTATCACCACCTACGCTAAGGCCACCTAAGCCAGACCACCCTGTTAATTTTATATTCGCGAGCTACCAATGTCTCGCTAGCCTGTATGTTGGCTCAAGAAGATGATGACAAGAGAGAACGTGTGATCTATTTCATTAGCCAAAACGTTGCTTGACTATGAAACACATTATACACAGTAGAATGAGAATTCCTTGCCATAGTCTTTGCAACCAAATGCTTAAGACATTACATGCTAAATCAAGAAACAAGGGTCATTGTAAAGATAGAGCATTTATGAACTTTCCTCATGCAAGGGTCCTTATCTAAAAAGGTTGGACACTTTATAACCTTAATGGGTGAATTTGAATTAACATTCATAAATCAGAAGTTCGTTAAAGGAAAATCATCATGGATTGGTTAGCTGATAACCCACTAGATGGAGGCAATCTAGTAGATCTGGACTTTCCTGATGAATGCATATACTACATCGAAACCAAGACCTCCCATCTCTGAGTGTCCTTGGTATGCTGATATTATTAATTATATCATGGATCATACGTATCCAGGAAGGTGCTACACCACAAAAAAGAAGGTGGTTATGCATTATGTAGCCAAATACGTCATTATAGAGCAAGTTCTCTATCGAAAAGCATTCGATGGAATGCTTCTAAGATGTGTCGACACAGAAGAATCCAAGAAGATTCTCCACGAATCTCATAGTGGAATGTGTGGAGGCCACTTTGGTGGCCATGCCACCACTCGTAAAATACATCGGATGGGCTATTTCTGGCCTACTCTAGAACATGATGCAAGTAGAGTTTGTACGAAGGTGTCATAAGTGCCAAGAATTCTCCCATGAGATCCACATGCCAGCACAAGCTCTACAACCAATCGCTACTCCATGGCCCTTTTCTACGTGGGGCCTCGATTTGATAGGGAAATTCTCTCCCTCATCTACAGATGGCCATAATTTCATAATCACGGCCACCGAATATTTTACCAAGTGGGTAGAGGCTATGCCTCTTACTACTGTACCGGGTTCTATAATCGCCAAGTTCATTTTGAACCAAATCATTTTAGAGGTACGGTGTCCCGCAAATCATTATCTCAGATAATGGGACTTCTTTTAAGAATGAATGAAGTTCATGAATTGTGCAATAAATTCAAAATAAGCCATCATATGGCCTCCTTGTATTACCCCAAGCCAATGGATAAGCTGAAGTGACAAACAAAACATTAAAAGCCATTCTTCTTAAAACGGTGAAAGAAAACAAACGAGATTGGCATTTGAAGTTATATCCGGCCTTATGGGCCCACCGAACCTCAATAAGAACACCAACAGGAGTGACTCCTTTCTCGCTAGTATTCGGGGTAGAAGTAGTTCTCCCGCTTGAGGTTGAAATACCCAGTCTTTGTATCTCATTACAAGGGATTCTAGATGAAGATGCTTATAGAGAAGCACGTCTCTCCCAACTAGAAAGCCTAGATGAAGCTAGGTTAGATGTTGAACAGTGGCACAGAGTCTATGCTGACCGGATGTGCTGGTAGTATAACAAGAAGGTCTATGAACGAGACATATATGAAGGTGATCTAGTTCTAAGGCTAGACAGCCGGATCGATAAAAAGACCGGCGAAGGAAGGAAGTTCGACCCAAATGGTTGGGCCCATACCGAGTCATGAAGGACTATGGAAATGGTGCATATCTCTTATGCACACTAGAAGGTGAAGAATTTGGTGAAACGGTCAATTCCCTACACCTTAAATGATTCTATGCATAAGCAACCAGCACTACTTGTATAATTATATCTACATTGCATCTTCATATAGTTAGGATCATTTTGTCACTTGTTTCGTATAATTTTGTGATCAAGGAATTTATTCTCAAAGAAATTCATTACAAACTTATGATGGTATTGGCATAAACACTCTAATCATACTTCTCCATTTCCATGATATCATCAACTATTTCGGAATCATTTCATCAAATAAAGCTAGATATGACAAAGTCTTAACGGTAACCATACCAAGGTCTGCATACTTGTTCTCACTTTTGGTTTCTTCTTAGGATAGGTGTCTTGCCTATGGTCTGTTCTAGAAGCTTCATCATGTCACATCTATCCCGTATGTATATCTCTTTGGAAGTAAGAACATGCTGACACTTTTCTCAAGTAAACGAGTCGAATATAGATCAAACAGAAAATTTTAAATTTACACATTTCCTTGCCCCACCAACCTTTGGTGATGAGCTTGTGTCTCTTACTAGTGACGTAGGGTTGGGAAAGGATGGAAATGCCCTTACTCGCCTATGCCTTGCCCATGGTGATAAACCCATGCTTCTTACTAGTAGCATGGGGCAAGGTGTAGGGGGTCCTCTTGACAAACAAATGTTAAAGGTCATAAACAAACAATTCAAATCTTGAAGTCTTGAGTCAAAAACAAATGAATCAGATGTCCAAAATTCCAAGAGAGTTAAAAATCCTAAAACCCAGATTTTTTCTACCATGTGGCCATCTATGGATCTAAGTCTAGATAAACCACAAAGCAAGTTGCATCCCAAACTATGGAGTCACTCGAGTAGAGTAGGCTTGTAGCATCCTAATTTGGTTCCACCAAAGCTTTGTCTATCTTTCATCACTATCATTTCAACACATTTCATAACTTGTGCCCTTTCTAGCTCTCGGTGACAAGCCCTCGCATCTTACTAGTTGCGTGGAGTTAGGAGTGGGGCAAGTTTATCTGCTCATCATACCGGCTTATCTTCACCACTTTGCCAAAACAGATATGAGGTATCAAAATTTCTTAAAGAAACTAAAAATTCAAAATCACATTGTATCTACATTATCATATATCAGCACCATGAAATACAAAAAGAAAGTAAACACTTGTATCATTTGTTCTCCATTGCATACATTCTAAAAAGCATATAAGCATAACATCATAGTTTACATGTGGAAATGGAAATGGAAGCAAGGTCATAGATGCCAAGAGTCTGATCAAAAATATATATATATATATATATATATATATAAATGGTCAAAATTCCTATACAATGCCATCATGCGCTAAGCATGGTCAAAACGCTCAAAGAGCCGGGAAATACAAAAACATCATACAAAAATCTAAGAGAGCCAAGTGGCTTCTCAACCCCTATGAGATCCCTCTGAGGGTGCATGCCCATGCCTAGGACTCCGGCGATGCCGACACTCTGAGTGCACGGAGGGCTCACGATCCCGAGGGGCAGCTGCATGGTCTCGCCATGAGAATGACTCCTCATCAGGCGCTCTAGTGTCTTATACCCTGCCCCTGCTATGGAGGGTAGATACCATCCTGGCCACATGGGTAGATGGGGAAAATACATCGGTATGTCTACCAGCTATTGAAGGATCCCCTATATCCACAAATAGCTCTACATGGGTCCTCTCCATAGGGATCATCAAGGTATCGGTGCATACCCTACGAATCAGGTCTCGCCACTCATCGGTGGTCTCTGAAAACAAAGGAGAAAATGAATTAGAAATAAACAAGAGAAAAACACAAGTGTAAACAAAAGGAGAGATGGCAATTAAAGCGATCCTAACTCGAAGCAAAGGGAAGATAACTTACTTAGATCACCGGGCCTCCAGGATGGATCTCTAGGGTCAGCACCTACCACAGATGGTGTTGCTGACTAAGGTACTCCTCCCATGGCTGGAGTGATGTAGCATCCCGTAATGGACTCATCCTCCCCACCATGGCCCTAGGAGAGTGGCTCCTCTGAAACCAGAGTCACCCTCTCGCTCTCGCTCTGCCCTCTCTGCCTACATGATATCCTGAGTGTCATGCCACTCAGGATCACTATCCTCCTCGGTCTCCTCCTCCGTCTCCCCCCTGTGAACTCCTCAGACTCGGAGTCTATGTCAATAGGTTTTCACTGCTGTGAGTGGGACTGGAGGAAATCTAAAGTAAGGGTGCCTGAGGAGCACCGGCTCTCCCTCGGGCACGTACTACCCACCTAGCTGCAATAGGAATTCAGGGGTAACAACTATCCAACCCCGGCCCCTAGGACCCCCTCTGGCCTCTCGAACTAACCTGTATACTGGCACTACCACTGGGGAAGCATACCCATATAAGGTAGGCCAAACTACTAAGGAACTCGGCGAAGGGATGTATCTCCACTCTCCCTACTCCTGTCAACAAGCTGCCTGTGGTGGAGCAGGAGATCAAAGTAAGAGCCTCCTCGCCCCATAAACCTGCCATGGCCTGATATGGTGTGGCCTCCATGTCATCGGTGGTCAGGGAAGAAACTGGCTGGTGAGGTGCTCTGAGCACCGACATGTCTATCCATCTGGCTGCCCTCACAGCTCCGGGATCTGCCACCTCTACACCTCTGCCATAGGGGATGAAGCGCTCATAGACCCAACTCATAACTAGGGTCGGGTGGCTCAAAGACTGCCCCTGTAAATGGACTACCCTATACAAATCATGGTAGGTAGTCCCAAGTATATCAGCTCCCCAGGTGTAAATCCGGCCATGTCCCTCGATCTGTGCAATGATGGGGGACCAACAATATAATAGTGTGTCTCCTCCCTTGTCCCCGATCAATCTCGAGGCAAGGATCCCCATAATGGCCTGGCGAATCAAGGGGATGGGTAGGCTAGGAATAGATTAGACCTCAACCCCTTCTTCGAGCCAGTGGAGATAACTACATCTCCCATGTAAGAAGCCCACTGTGCTATCTGAGCCCGTGAACCTGCTGTCTCAAGAGTAAGTTGTCTCTGATAATCGGGACCCCTGAATATGGTAAACATCCTCCATTGACGGTCCACTCACCTAGGACCCCTGGTCACCAGAAGGTGTTCTGATTAGCATCCCAATAAGAAAATAAGTCACAAAGTATGTGACTGGATGGAGCAACATGTGGGACGCATGATATACGCAGTATACCAGCCCTCTGAAGAGTGTCCACCTCATCCTGTGAAAGGGCATCTAATACTACTGGGAGCCAGTCACACTCTCTCTCTCGGCTCCATCGAATGTACTCCTCCTTGCCTGCATACCTAAAAACACACAAAACAGAGCAAGTTAGCATCCGAATGACATTAGAAAAATCATGAAAACACATAAAGATGCTAAAAATGCAAAAACAATTTCAAACAAGTGTTCCTTTGGCATTCTGTTAGGAACCGCCACCCTGAGCAGGTGGCGGTTTTGTAACCACCACCTTAAAGGTGGCGGTCTTGTAACCACCACCCTGAATAGGGCGGCGGTCATGTCCCGAAAACCCACGCGGGTTTTATACCTTAAAAAGGCCTAAAAATGCAAAAAAGGACTATTTTAACTAAAACAAAGCCTACCCAGTAGGCGCCCCCTAGATAGACCTTTTGAACCTAACATTTTCAAAAATAACCCCCCATGACAAAGATTTTAACATTTTAAAATTTTGGGGGTAAAAATGATAAATTGAGAAAAACTAACCTGTGATCTCGGTGGGTGATGATCTGCTCGCGGAGGCATGATCACTATCTCGTCACGAACGTTTTGACTCTACTCTCGTAAGAAACCGTCACCGTGGGTCCCAGAGCTCAAAACCAACCAAATCAACACGCACAAATGAATAGGAAAATGGGCCCACTTTCATATATATAGCAACCTGACTCATTTTGAATCCCCTTTTCACAGGTTTGGAGTGCCAACGGAGGTAAGTTCTTACCCCCACACAAATGGTACGTCCTCATTTCCTATTATTTTAGCATTTATTTTCCGATCTATTTTGTCTATCTGCACTTGATTCCTCTTTTCATTTTACAGGTGGCGGGAATTTTGGATGGCGTCATTTCGACACACGGACGTATCAGGTATAACTTCCAACTTCCCATTTTGGGACTGCCATACTGGACCCACCGTTTTATGCCCCTTCATGGCTAAAAATTCTTCTCCGAGGGGGCAATATGTACGTACCCAAAATTGTAAGGTACTGCACTTCGAAACAATGTAACACGTGCCCCAATGATGATACAGGTCTCCTCGCAAGGTGTTTGGGATCCGGAAAATCTCCCCAAGTATGTGTTAACATCCTACATGCCTCACTTAGCCCCTGCATGCTTTGTTGTTCTCTTTTCCCCTCTTTTCTTTGCATTTTTCTCTTTTGAAAAACCGCCTTGCTTTGTGGGGGCGGTCTCGTGACCGCCGCCCATATAAGGTGGCGGTCCTGTAACCGCCACCCTGCTTAGGGTGGTGGTCCTTCACGCATTTTCTAGAATGTTCTTTTTAATGTGACTCACGTAAATTTCAATGTTTACCAACTTTTTTCACCGCCTTTGGCTTGCATTAATGATTCTGGTTCCCTGGAATAGTGTTTTAGATTTTTATGGTTTAAGAGATCAATTTGGTTTTTACCTTTGGGTAAATGCAAATGCTATAAATAGTTGGCTTGTGCTCAAGAAAATGGCCCCTCAAATTTACCTCTCAATTTCTCATTTCAATAGTTCAGTATTTTATTTTGCTTAGGATTCATAGTTTAGTTCATTGCATGCTTAGTTAATGTTATTTTGCTATTAGAAAGCCACATATCCATCTTGTGCAAGTGTTGTCATTACTTCATGCAGTCCATTAAAGTAGAACAATTTAATTCTCAGTAGGAAGCCATTAAAGTTGTAGGTTTTACTCATCAAACATGATAGTTTCAGGTTCTGGACATTTTATGTTGCATGACTCGCAATAAATCCCACTAGGAATTACATAAGCCAAGCTCTGTACTCTTGCGCTATCCCTCTCCTACTCGCATTGTATTCAGTCTGTATCCTAAGCTGCCTTTGTTCCAATATCTACTTCTGTTGATGCTAGCATTACACGCTTTTCTGGATCCATGTGAGCACGAAGGAATGAGGAGATCACACTGAGGGGACAAAACCACACACACCATCAGATTCGCCACTATTATGCAAAATCTAGGTTCTAGCTTTCAAAGTTCTAGTTAGAAGCATATCAAATAGAGTAGCCAATCACTTTATTTCAGTCAATTTTACTTTGATATTGCCAGGGAAGCTGTGGGGATTGATAGTTTCTGAGAAACTATGATTCATTCCTCACTTCTGAGGTAGGATCAAGAGTCTTTCA
Organism: Taxus wallichiana var. yunnanensis; assembly: GCA_018340775.1. Lineage (NCBI taxonomy): Eukaryota > Viridiplantae > Streptophyta > Pinopsida > Cupressales > Taxaceae > Taxus > Taxus wallichiana. The sequence continues at coordinate 85,166,626 of CM031242.1, read as the reverse complement.
AATAGATTAGATTAGTTATTTCATTATTTAGAATAGATTTACAACTACACAGGCAAGTAGCTATACTCGGTTGCTTTGTTTGTTTTAAATTCGTCATTAGATTAGTTGTCAATTTCTAGATATATTAAAATAGTTTCTCCTTCAATTTCATTCATATAAATTCATCAGAAAAATACAAAAATAGAGAAGTTATATATGCTATAAATATACTTCACATAGTTAATTTTACTTTGCTGCAATTAGATTTACATTGTTGCTTTTGTATGACAATCATGGGACCTAGAGAGCCCAGAGAATACGTATTCAAGCCAATCATGCCCCAACCCAATATCATCACAAATAACTGATATAGATCAGAATCTTAGGATCCAAGTCTTCCGAACAATGGCAAACTTACAACAGATCAGCCTCTAGTTAAGTGGGTTAAACATAGAAGACGACCAAGCGCACACGTTTTGGTCAAATCAACCAAACTATAGATTACCCTAGATATATATCCACATGACTGTAGAAGGGCTTGAAAGAGAGAAAATATTCGGTTGTGATCCTTTGGTCCCACAACTAGGCACAGGAGACACTCTCATAGATATAGATACCAGCTTAAGAATTCAGGTTGCATGAACATCTGTGAGATACTCTGAGAAGATCACACAACTGTTAATTCTTAATATAGAGGCTGAGAAAGAATATGACTATTGGATACTAGGGATTAGGGACTGAATCCACACATGACCATAGTAGGACCACAAAAACACGAATCTACGATTGTGACTCAAAATCCCATAGCCCAAAAAATCCATAGGTGAATTAGACATAGATGCTAGCCTACGTATATTAGTATTCAAATCTACTCCACTTCCACCTATCATCATCGAATAGTTATCCTTGTTAGATGTAGCAGCTAAGAAAGCTAAGGAATTCTGGACTAGGCTAGATAATCACCCGTAGAGTCCACTATACCCATCATCCACCCTATGACCCTATCTGGAGATATACACAAAACTATCCTAGGTCATTTTCCGTGTATTCCAGAACTCATAAACCGAATCATGCCAGAGCTCGATATTGATTGGAGCCTTGAGCATTCATCCTTTCTCATCAATCTATCACACCGGTTTAGGTTAGGAGGGCCTTCTTTGCCTCAGATTCACTGTTTCCATTAGTGCACGTCGAAGACATCAGATTGCCTAACTAGTTTATCTGCATCCCACATGTATTCCATCCCCAACGGCTATCTTGGCGTGACCTCGAGAGGTCGGGTGCGAGGAAGAGTTACTTGTAGATTCCCACGCTCACTTGTCAATTTTCCATCATATAGTACCTAATCTAAAGGTGGCCTCGTGAACTAGTGGCCTCACCCGACCATATCTTAGGGCTTACCAGCCCCCTATACTCTCCACACTATGAGTGTGATAATTTTTCATCTCACTTGAGGCCTCTTTTGTGTTTTATACTTTCTATAGCTAGGGACATCTATCCTTACGGCCACCAGGTGATCCTAATAGTACCTCTCATCACCTAGAGCATACGAACCTAACCATTGCTATTGTCATGGTGGTACCATTGGTCTTTGACCATGTACCTATACCATGGGACCATATCATGCCCCTACATATAAAATTAGACCCTATCCCTGAGCCTGTGTGGGTGCGTGTGCCTATATCTGGGCCTAAAGGGCCACTATCTGTGCCTATGTAGTGGCTAGCTAGCCCTACAAACCTACAACCTACACATGTAGAGTGGCCACCTATACCCCATCTCCATCTCCACCATGTGTGGGTGCATGTCCCTATGAAACCTAGGGACTGAAGGGCTACTACTTGTGCGCCAGTAGAGTAGTAAGCTATACCTCTGGATCATTGTGTCACCATTTGCCCCGCACTATCCCCAAATGTGTCATCAGGGTAATCACCTACACTTGTAGGGTGTCCCTCTAAATTGTGATAGTGGCTAAGTTGGGATGCCCTAGCCATAGTGGTACTACCCATAGTTTTGCTTCCCAAATCTTTCTATATCTATCTATCACTTCAACATCATAAATCCGCCAATCTATTGCCTACTCCTTCTACCCTGTCAGCACCATCGGCTTTGGTAGAGGCATAGGTGTCTCCATGTCATCCCTCCTTTATTATGGGAGGGATAGAGGCACATCTTTTGGTAACCCAAACTACCATCTAACCCTTTCTATAGGTATCATCTTGTGTTTAGAGCACGACGTCCCTCTATCCATATAAGCGGTTGTAGCTCATCCGGATCCATGATCATTTTCATATATGATGAGAAGCCCACATACGGCCTCTAAATAATGTCAACCCTAGATAATCCCTCTAATGCCTTCCTATGATATGCTACATCGTGTGTAGCCACGATAGTGCGATGCTCTCCTACAACAAGTACCCATCCCCCTGTAGCTAATTGAAACCAAGGTTGCCTCAAATGCATCTAGATGGGTATACCAACTAGACAAACACACATGATGTGCTCTTATTCACAATACTTTCATAGAAATGTGCAACACAGGATGAACCTTCGTAACTTCCCATAGGCCCATAACTCTCTATATAACTGCACCAAGAATGTTGGCTCCCATACAAAATAGGTCCTATCCTCCATCATGTCATGAATAAATCCCATCAATGGCCATGGGAATCTCCCACCCTCCACATCTAGCAGTGTGAAATAATAAAATTCCTCCATAATCAGAACCACTAAGCTCATCTCGTCGATATGGGCCCTGTATATGTCTCCATAATTCAGGCTGGTGCTATGAAACCACAACTTCACCAGCCCCTCACTGAACACTATCAACATCAACTCCCCAGATGCCTCTGATGTAATGCAATACACCTACATCCCCACTATCAGTAATTACAAAATCATATACACATCCTACAAGGTGACTGTGATCTAACCCATTGGTAGATGAGATGTGTTAGTCACCAAATCCCATCTATCAATGAGGGTGACCATCAATTTCAGCTCCCAAAATACATGCCACTAGCATCTGACCCCAATTAGGATGACATCTACAATATGCTGCCACTCCTCACTGTTGCACTCCCTCATACTGATACTAACAAGGGAGGTACCCTATCTCACATGCACAACTAGTCCCTCGCATGCATCAAACAAACCATAACATGATTAAACCTCAACCATACCCATATTCACCCTAGACCTTCCCACCTTTTCCCAAGATCCTTCCTACTCATGACCTATCTCCCCCACCCACCCTCTCTCATTTTCCAACCCATTTTTTCCTAAATGTCATCTATCATAAGTTCTTATTGACCAGTAATGGTCTCCAAAACTAGCATCGGTCACTTCATCCTTGACTAATGCCGGATAAATCCCACCAACGTCGGCCAACCCTTGACTAACGTCAGTCACTATCACGGTGTCAAATCCACCAAACCCTACCCTTTTTCTCTAAACATTCCACATTCTACCCTACCGACCTACCCTTCCCTACCCAAATCTCACCTCAACCCATCCCCACCCCTCTTTAACCTACATACCACTTCCTACAAGTCCTATTTCATCAATCCTCCTTCCAAATTCAAATTTGATTCCCCCAAACCCATTTTTACCCAAACCCAATCTATATAAACAAATTTATTTAATAAATGTAGAATATAACTGAATCCTACCTCATTGCGATGTCATCTCCATGAGGGCCTATCCACCACCGAATGGCTGGTGGTCCACCCGATCCTCTCCTACCTCTACCATCATTGAATTCCCTCCTCACCTCCAACAAATCAAATCAATCACACCACTCTCATGGGCCCACATATCAAATGAGCAATCACCCACTCTAAGGCTTGCCAACTCAAATGTTCATCTTGTTCCATCACTTTCCACTTTTCCACCACTCCTCTTTCATTTTCTACTATTGGCCAATAAAAAATGATTTCATAAAATTGGAATTTTTCTTTTTAATCCCAATCTGCTATGACCAGTGTCGGTCATATTTGTTTCCTAGTGAACTAGCATTGGTCAACATGTAAAGCGGCATTAGTCACACTTCAAACTAGTTTCCCTTACCCCGATCCCTTTTCACCTGTCTCCATTCATGCCTACACCTATTATCATTTTGGCCACCCATTGCCACATACCTACAAGCTCAACCTACCCCTACATTTCCTTTCGTTGTGTCTTAGGATTTGTTATTTTACCTATACCTTGGACTTACTCATGCCATGACCTATTTTCCTAAACTTGACCTACTTAGCATGACCATTAACCTTATGTGCTCGCTATACCTTGTGATGTTGTTACCTATGTTGTTTTAGTCTAACAACTATACCTTGCATATTGTCGTTTTGTTTATCTTGACCAAACCTTTTGTGTAAATGTTCCTACACCTTACCTTCATTGTGTTTCTTGACCATATTCTATACCTTGGACACCTAAATCACTTCACCCTTGTTTGGATAAGCCTATCGAACTTAGAAGATGTCAATTTTTAATCTCTTCAACATGGTACCATGTTACAATATATACGTGTGTGTGCATTTGATTGCCATTACCCATGACCTGATTTTGACCATGGCCTATTACCTATTACCTTAGTTGACCTTCACCCTTTCCCTCAATACTCAAACCTTTCCCCACCTATCTTCACCACCTACACATTTATCAAACCATTCACCGATTTTGTGTTACACCTCATCAATTCCTAATTTGAGGGGGATCACCTTCAACCACACATGGGGTAATCACTTTCTATTTTTGTCAGAATAACTTACCAATACAAGCTACTCAACAAAAATAGGAAAAATTTAGACACAAAAATTGGGTCACACTCCCCTTGGTCCCCTTTTGAATAACCAACTTAAACACATTCACCTAACCATGACCCTTATACCCCACATTAATATTAATTTAATTATTTATAATTAAATTAATACTCATCCTCACTTCATTCATTTTTAATTACCTCAATTAAAACCAATTTCCACCTCACCCCACCACCTCACCTATACACCTCACCAAAGACCTATTCATAGCATGTTTCCATAGCTAACTAAGACTTATCCCTACTTACCTTAATGAACAAAGACTTAGTACAACCCTAAAAGAACATGCTTATTCTTCCACTAACAAAATTCTTGTGTATTGTAGAAAAACGTTCAATTTAGACCCGACAAAAATGAAAAAAATCTTGAAGAGGATAGCCAAGATCTGTTGTTTTAGGTAACCTAGGATATCCCGCCTTAACCAATGTTGATCAACCCAAAACTGCGTGGGTAACCCTGAACCATCGTCGGTTACCATATGACCATTTTGGTAACCTTATTTGAGAGGTTAGACACATTCTCAAGTTTTGGAGCAAAGGATATCTGCATGCAAGAAAGAACCAAATCTCTTTCACACATCTAGAAAGCCATAACTAGCACATGCATTGATCGAGAAGATGTTTGCATTCACATGAGCATTCCATGAAGCATTTATGTGGGAACCGATCAACATTTCAATGATCAACCAACACCGCCACCTAACCATTGAACCTACACAACATAGTAAGTGTGTTTCTAACCTACACCATTTCATTTCTATTCAGTTTGTAAGAGTTCTTCACCTTTTTTTTATCAACCACCATTTATATTTTTACCTCACCACTATTGCCTTCCTATGAACTTGACCATTCCCATCACTCATAACCATTTTAATCACCTCTTTCTACTCTTGAGTACCTCTAAATATTCCCAACACCTCCCTAGACCTAAACCAACTCCTTACCATCTCTGATTCAGTCTCAGACAAATCCCTAAAACCATGAACTATTGAGTTATTACCAGCTCATAGTAACCATTGTCGGTTTTTAATAAACCATTGTTAGTCATACTAGACCAACGTCGATCTCTATATTTGGCATTCTTGCTAATACCAGATCCCAATAACCTTTTCCAAGTGACTCAAGTGACCTAGAATCTGACCCTTACCTATTCCAACACCTTGATTATTTACCTCATTTCTAGATTTGATCATATCCTATCCTGTTATGTCATATTTTCTTATTGTATTTGGATGATCTACTTAAATCATATCAACTACAATCAGATTCTATTTATTTATGTTATTTCCTACATTAAATTGTAGTAAATTATGGGTTGACTTCCACCAAGGAAGTATCACACTTCCTTGATCTAACACATGCTAGGCATCCCACTGACATATATTGTTTAGATCTTTTTGTGGTCTTGTTTTATATTTGAGGTAGTTTCTCGACCAAAAGGAAGCTCTCACAGTTAGCATTAGATAAAGAAGTTAGAACGTGTGCACCTTTGAAATTCAAACCAAATGTAATAATATTTATTCTTCCTTGGCCCACACCCCTATTTGTTTCTTCTAAAAACTTAAAGAAAATAGTGAAATAATAATGTTATCTTAGTTAAGAACTTGTTGATCTTAAGTGGGTTTCTCTCATTTGATTTAGCACTTTATGTGCGTTACTCTTAAGGAAGTTGGTTCGTATCTTTTCATCTGTCTTTGTTAGAAAGTATGCCTATCATGTGAAAAGAGATATGGCTATAGGTTTCTCCTTCATGTGTTATTAGCTTGTATATAAATAAGTTTGATTACTTTGTTAATTACCCTTCACGAGTTGTACGGACTTAAAATTTGAGAAAAAGAGTTGTCTTATGTATAACTGTTTCCCTTTCTCTACAATTAATAGTTTGGTTAGAACATTTTAGATACTTTGATAACTTTGTGACTTTTCGTTGATGATTCTCTTTAGTACATGGTTGAAGTCCCTTTACACAAAGCATGAATGTAATCACTCATTTCCTTGTAATTATTCCTTAGGACGAACTCCATCATAAGATAAGGGAATGATAATGCTTTATTTTGGTTCAGTACTTTAACCATTATGCTACTATGGGATTTGATAATGGTTGGTCAAAATTTATGTGTATCTTGAAGATAGCTTGTATTTCTTTGGCTTTTGGTTACTTAAATGATGTTGTTGCTAGGACTGCTAAGTGTTAATTATGACTGTTCCATTTGGTGGAAATTGAACTGAACTCATTCAGGTTCTTTAGAGTATATCTTATGTGAGCTTACTTGTTTTTTCCTAGCTGCTTAAGTTTTCTTTACCTTGAACATAGAGACATAATATTAATCGGTTCAACTTTATCCTCTGTGTTGTAGTTTAAATATTAACACTTTTCTAATGGATTATAATTATGTTTTGTTAAATATTTCATGTATTGATTTTGATGTTCTCTGGAAATAACAAAACAATATACATATTCAGATGGGTAGATTTTGTATCTGGTATTAATTATTGAAAATTTAGAATCTGGGTAATAGGAGGAACTTAAATTCTAGAAATTGAATGGTAAGGTAATGTTAGGATGAAGTATGAATTTCCTTTCTTTAATTCTGTTGTCTTATTCTAGCATGTTGAAATGAGTTTTATGATGAAAAGTTAGGATTGATAGGCTGATGACTAAACCTTACATTTTATTTGAATATTTAAAACATCTCTCTCTCTCTTCTTCTTAATTATATTCTTTATGGATAAGTCTTTCTTTTATAATTAGTTGTGTTTTCTAGACTATTTCATAAGTAACAGAGTTATTTTTATGAAACATTTATTTAAATACACAATTTCCTAATGCTATACTGCTTATCATTCTCAGCTCAATGAACTTACCCATGTTAGCAATTTTGCAGATCGATTTCATAAAAGGTGAAAGGAGAAAGACATATAGAAAGTTACATTTGTTTTACTAAAGAAATTACATCTTTATTATGATGAAATGTGGCTTCATTACTTGAGATGTACTTGTTGGAAAATAAATTTATAATAATATTTAGTTTTGTATTGTTGTTTTGACACTTTGTAATCTCTGAAATGTTTCTAGATTCAATGAATTTATCACTCCTTCTTGATGAATAAAATATGTGATGATTGCTAAATAATAATTTAATATAATAATTTATTATCATGAATTGGGATGTATTATTAAGTATTATCTTAATGAAGGAGGGTTGTTTATATACTTAATGATATGAAATGGTAGGGGTGGTAATATAAAATGTTAGTTTCCTTATTTTCAGAATTAGGGATGTAACTTATAGATTTAACACTCATAAGTAGACCCTCAATCAATAAAATAAGGACTATATTTGAATTATATGCATGTATGTGTATTAAATATTGATATAATAAATCATGTCCAATTTGTTCTCGTAAATGAAAATAAATCCAAGAGAAGGGGAAAGGGGATAATTGCCTTGAGTTCAATCATGGAGACATAATTTAAGAACTCGTTGATGTGTTATGAATGTTGTACGTAAATAATTTAAATTGATCTTCATTAGGCAGATTTCCTTAATAAAATTAGGAATTCTTGGAAAGGAATTAAATAGAATTTAGAATTCATCTCCATGAAGTCTAAAATTATGGTTTATTTAGGGACTTATGTAAGCTAGGGCTGAAATAATTGAAGAATCAATTAACATTTTCATAACTTCAAGAACAATTTTTCTCATAATATTATGTAATTTGTTTCATTTAAGACAAATTGAAGCATGTAATTAATTTTTAAGAAGCAAATTTTATATGCATACCTACCTCACATGTAGTTTCAACTTGTAACTTTATAGGTTAAATAACCTAGTTGAATACTTAAGTGTTACAATAATTAATCTTTAATTATGTGATTAATGAGGCAATAAACTTTTGATCTAATGTATGTCCATCTATTTGAGGAAACTAAGATGGATGTTGACACACATGAACTGCAACGTAGTACCTTTGTAATGAAAAGATTCAATACAAAGATATTATGATGTAGTTGACATGTCTCAACACCCCACACAATCTATTCAACTTGACTTACATAAGTGCTTAACTAGATCATGGTTTTGCTCTATGTAGGGATAAGAACATGATATAATGTTGAGTTCAAATCACATTGAATTAGGATAACTAGACACACCCAATCGATGTAAGTTGATTGTGTATGTCTATGTACCCTTAGTCACCATGAGTAGTCATCCACACTAGGACATGTTGCTAACCTTGTCTAGGGTGAAACTTTGAATCAAGTGGGACTGAAAGAAGTCAGTAAAGACCACTCTAGATAACAGAACAAGTGTGGTGAGGGAATTATTCCATTTGACGAGTATGTTATCTAGGAATGTAAACATGATAAACATGTTTAAAATATTTGGCCAAAGTATCACAAGTGTTGGTTGTGTTGTCCTATGTCACCTAGTTTAAGAAGTGGTATTTTAGATGAATATCAGTAACATATATTTAGATAGGCCTCATAAGAAGAACATTTGGATACTCCTAAAAGGGTAAAAGTACTAGGTATATGTTCTATACATATCTTGAGTAACATGAAATATTGGTTTAGTACCGAATCATGAAATGAGAGATCGGTGTTTCACCGAGTCATTACAACTACATATAGTTTTCTATTATGAGATAGTTTGGCATTAGAATGTGTGTTCTAAATTATGTTAATTTAGAATAGAGAAAATTATGTATATAAAAAATTCCTTGTTTCTAAAGTCTTAAAATGGGAATGTTACATCTTGGTATCAGAGCTAAAGGTTATAGCTCTTGGACCTATTGAGTCCATAATCTGATAAAAAATTAATTTTCTTGTTAACAAAAAATGGTTAGAATAAGGGGAAATGCTACAAACAACCCACCACCAGGTGGAGAGGTAGCTACCACCCAAAAATATATGAGATCCTTACTACCCTATTGGACACAAGAGATCATCTGGTTGTACTTAAACAACAAGTTATGGGTAATGAGGAGGAGGAAGAAGATGTTGGTAATAACAATCAGCCACCTCATGTGGACAATGTGAATGTTTGTAATTTAGGCGTTGAGAATAATAATGTGGCAAATACTAATTTAAATGTACCTAATAAGCCTAAAAATAAAAATGTAAGGTTAGTAGTTGAACTCACAAAAAAATATAAAGGGATAAATCCATCAAATTTTGATGGCATTACACTAGGGGATAGAGTTGAGAACTAGCTCGGTGAAATGGAGAAGTAATTTGTAATAAGATAATTCTCAAAGGAGACAAATGGAATATGGGGAGCTTATCATCTTTCATATTAAGGATCTTCTGGTGGGACAACCGTAAGGATGAATTGAATATTGATGAATCAATAATCACTTGGGATCAATTTAAAAATTATTTTAGGCTACGATGGCTGCCACAACTTTATTATGATCAATAAAATAAAAAATTTGAAACTTAACTTAGGGAAATTTAATAGTAATAGAGAGTATTGGGAGAGGTTCACTAAGCTTCTTACTTATGTACCTCAATATCAAACTGATGAAAAGTTTTGGATATGAAAATTCATTATGAGATTAAACCCTATCATAGGGGGTTAGGTATATATTCACAGCTAAACCACCATGGAAAGGGTTGTAGAAAAATCCATTTGGAAGGAACAAAAAATAAAAGTAATTTCTGCCCATAAGGAAGAAAACAGAAAGAAAATTCCTAATTCATCTTCATATCTTACACCCAAAAGGGGGCATGGAAGAATTTTGGTACCAAAAATAAATTTGTTGTTGATAATAGTAAGAAAACAACATCAAATAAACCTTTTGCAAATGTTCAAAACAATTTCATTAAGAAAAATAATAATGGAGATAAGTCCTATGGAGGACAGAACAACAATTTCAAGGATGGAAATAAATTCAAACCTAAAAGAGGACTGTAGGGGCTGCTACAACTATGGCAAAGATCATTATGCAAATCAATGCCCTATAAGGAAGGATGACAACAATCAACAACATAAGATACATGTTGTAGTAGCTGATAAACAAGTTGAAAAGAAAGTTATGCCTATATAAGTTCCGAGTGTAAGTTATTTGGTATGCCTTTATTGTAATTTTTATAATGGAGATATTGAATGCTTTATTTATAATAAACTAGCTTCAAAACATAAAATAAAATTAGGAAAAAGTGAAAAATATTGGGCTGCACGTTATTTAAACAATGTTGTCCACATAGTTAGTAAGTGTCCTTTTAAAGAATTCATAGAATTGCCTATTTTTTCAACAAAATTTTATCTTTATGTTACTCCTTTGGGATCTTATGATGTCATAATAGGTGTTAAGCGGCTTGTTAAACATAAAGCTAAAATAGATAATTTTGAAAAACACATTAGTTTTCTTAATGACATGCAAAAAACAAGAGATATACAAGGGATAAAATGTGAGATTTCAGTTAGAAAATTGTTAGCTATGCAACTTAAAAAGGACAAAAACAAAGGTTGCACCTTGTATGCAATAATTTTTTTGCAATACCTTTAGGGGATAGTGATTTCTTGGAAAAATATCTACTATTCAGATATTTTAGCGATGTGTTTCTCGATGAACTACCCAATCTTCTGCCCAAATGGGATTTTGATTTCACAATTGATATCAAATAAGGAACTGAGCCTATTTCCGAGGCACCGCATCAAATGAATACCATTGAACTAGTATAGCTTAAGGAACAGTTACAAGAATTTTTGTCTAAAGGTTTGATAAGACCTAGTGTTTCACCATGGGGAGCAGTGGTAATTTTTGTGAAAAATAAGGATACAACACTTAGGTTGTGTATTGATTACAGGATGTAAAATAAGGTAACAATAAAAATAGATATCCACTTCCTAGAATTGATTATCTGTTAGATCAAATGCATAGTGCATCAAGTATATAATAAGATAGATCTTCTCTTTGGGTATCATCATTTAAGAATTAAAGACGAAGATATTCATAAAATAACTTTTAGGACAATGTATGGAAATTATGAATTTACATTTTTACCTTTCTGTTTGAAAAACCACCTACAAATTTTATGAATTTAATGAACAATATCTTTCAAGAATACCTAGACAAGTTTGTACTTGTATTCTTTGATGATTTTCTCATATATTCTAAAATCATTGATGAGCATCGTGAGCATTTGAAAATAGTAATTTAAATCTTAAGGAAAATAATATTGTATGGTAAATTGTCAAAATGTTCTTTCTATGAGACAAAAGTGCACTATTTGGGACATGTCATAAGTAAGGATGGAAGAGTTGTAGATCCATCAAAGATTGTTGTAATAGCTAATTGGACTGCACCTAAGAAATTAGGAATGTACATGAAGTCAAAAATTCACGGGTCTTATTGGTTACTATAGAAATTTTGTTAAGGAATTTTCAAAGTTTGTTACACTAATAACTTAATTGCATAAGAAAGATAATAAATTTGTGTGGAGTGAAAATATGAATTAACATTTAAAACTCTTAATGATCAATTAACCTCTCCACCTATTTTCATTTTACCCGATCCAAATCGAAACTTTACCATAGTTAGAGATGCTTCCAGAGAAGGGCTCGAAGGTATTATATTACAAAATCAACAAGTTATAGCATATAAGAGCACAAAACTCAAGTTACATGAGTCGAATTATGCTCCCCATGACCTAGAGCTTACTTCCATAGTACATGCACTTAAAGTATGGAGACATTATCTTTTAGAAATACCTTTTGAATTAAATACTTATCATCTTGGGAAGAAGTATATTTTCACTCAGCCAAATTTGAATGCAAGACAACAAATGAGGTTAGATTTTTTGTCACAATTTGATTTTGACATAAGTTACATAAAAGGAAAATAAAATAGAGTGACAAATGCACTAAGTCGTAGGAAACATATTTCTACACTTATAAATTTGAGAACTCAGTTTAAGGATGAGGTAAAAAGTATCATGGAATCTGATTCTTACTTTCAACAGGTAAAAACAACACTTGTTGCAGATCCAAATGATGTGAGATATAAAGGTTTTCACTTCGATAATGAAGGAATCTTGAGATATGATAAGTGGGTGTATATACCTTTGGGAAATGAATTAAGGAAAAATTTAATGGAGGAATTTCATAATTCACCTTACTCGAACATCCGGTATTATGAAAATGCTTTCTAATATAAAACAACAATATTTTTGGAAAGGGATGAAGAAAGACGTAATTGATTTTATGACACAATGCTTAGAATGTCATCATGTTAAGGCTGAGCATATGCATGTAATTGGTTTATTATATCCTCATATCATACCACAATATAAGTGGAAGGTAATTAGCATGTATTTTTTTAGGGGCTGCCAATGTCAAGAAATAAAAATGATGTTATTTTAGTTGTTGATAAACCGACAAAAATAGCACATTTCTTCGTTGGTAATCTTAAGGATGATTCACTTTGTTTTAGCAAAATTATTTGTGCATGAAATTTTTAGATTGCATGGAGTACTTGAATTGATTATATTAGATATAGACCCTATAATTACATCTCATTTTTGGAAAACATTTAATACATCCTTAGGAACTAAATTAAATTTTAGTTCTTCATACCATCCAGAAACAGAGGCTCAAACTGAGAGAGTTAATTAGGTTTTGTAAGATATATTACGAATCTACTACATGGATCAGTAGTACAAATGACAGGAATACCTTCCTTTGATTGAGTCTAATTACAATAATAAATATCATGCCTCTTTGAAAATGGAAGCTTTCAAAGTGTTGTATGGAAGGAAATGCAGAACCTTAGTTAGTTGGGATAACATTGAAGACAGAGAGGTAATTGGACCTGAAATCCTTACTGAAATGGAACAACATGTTAAAATGATTCGTGAATGTTTAAAAGAAGAAACAAATAGGCAAAAAAATTATGTAGATCTGAAAAGGGTGGATAAGAAATTTGAAGTTGGTGAAAAGGTCTTTTTACGGGTTAAGCCAAAAAAGAGTTCTATAACCTTTGGGAAGGAAACCAAGTTATCACCTTGTTATGTAGGACACTTTGAAATTGTTGAAGTAATCAACCATATAGCTTATCATTTAGCATTACCACCTACTTTGTCATGAATGCAAGATGTTTTCTATATTAATTTACTTAAGAAATACGTTTCATATTTATCACGTGTTAAATTGGGATTCTTTATAGGTCCAAAACCCAAGAATAATCATGGTTGAATGCATTAGAGTGATTGAAACTCACTAGTTGCACTTGAGAAATCAGGAAATTAGTCAATGTAAGGTTCAGTGGGACCAATTTAATGAAGAAAGTGCAACATGGGAAAACCTTGAGGATATGAAAATTACTTTTCCTCATTTATTTGAACAAAATTAATTTTGTTGATTGATAACAAATAAAGACCTTGTTTTTAGCTTATCAATAAATCTACTAGTTTTGGGCAGGTACTATATTCTTTGGTACTGGAACAACTAATTTAATGTTGTAATAATTTATGAAAATTGGAAAATTCTCAAATTTGGTTTCTGTTTGTGAACTTATGATGAAAGAACTATAATTAGGATTATTTTTCTTGTTTGAGTTTTGGACTAAGTTAATCATCGAGACGATGATGCTTTTAGGAGGGAGGTATGTAACACCTCTAACATGATTGATATCTATGATGACTTTTGTTTTGGAAGTTACAAACGTTGACATGTGATTCTTGTCTTAAGATGGTGTACTCTTATGATCTATAACATCATGTTTGTTGTAGATAATATGTTATCTTTTGAAAAGGTACAATTCTTCCATGTTTATGCTACATAGAAAATGAAGTAATTCATCTCTTCTTATGCTGAAAATTTCACTGCTTGGGAAATGAGAAATTGAGTTTTAGTTTTCATAATTTATTGGGATGTAGAACAACATTACCTTGGATCAATTTCATTGATCCAAGGTATGCTTATAATTCATAAATTTGTGGTCATAATGACCAAGTTGGATAGATCATGTGATCTCTAAACTCTAACTATGTTGAAGTCACGAAGGATCTCCATGGCTCCCTACTCCATATCTAAACTTGGATGGTAATCTAGTTCTTCTTTGAAAGTTGGGATGTAATTCTTCTGTGGACTAAGGAACCTAATTAAACTATGTTCCTTAAATTAGTAACTCTATCCTAAAGGTGAAACCTAACATAAGTTACTATGTTATTTTGTTAATGTGGGATGTTAATAAAAAAAGGGACCTAAGACTAAAACTATAGACTTAGACCTAAGGACATATGTTAGTTCCTAAACTAATGTTGAACCTAACCTAATGTTTGCATAACCTAAATTGGGCCTATGGGATGACATAGAGAGGCGGAGGTTGGTGACATCAAGCCCTAGAATTTTATGATGAATTAATATAGTCTTATCTCTTTTTAAGATACCAAATTTGGCTAATACATGAGAAAAGTTTGGAGAATGAGTCAAGCACCTCCATCAAGTTTTCGTTGCATGAAATTTTGAATTTATTCATTTCCAAACATAGAGATGGGAGTGGTGGGAGATGTTGAAGGAATGATAGTTTTGTTTTGCATATAATATTTTGAAAATGGTGAAAACTACCTAGGAAGAAGAAAGGGGGTTTGGTTTTATTTTTGTCATTTGTCTCTTTCAAGCTTAAGCTTTACATGTGGTGATTGATCTTTGACCCTCTAGTTTCAATCCTTACATGAATATTATTTCCTTGCATGGTGTTGGAATGAGAAGTAGCACTGGGAAAACTATAAGAAGAAGAAGAATAAGGTTTTGAGGGTTTGTTGTTGTTTCAAGGAAAGAATTTAAGCTCTACTTGGTGATTTTCTGCAAAAAAGTGAAGACCAGAGCTCTATCAGACATGATAGGCCCTATCCATTAAGTATTTTGTTTTTACTTAAATGCTTCATAAAAATAACTCTACTTTACTTGACACCTTTTGGTGTTTATGATTGTATATTATTGCTTCCTTGGTGTTTTTTTGTTTATCTCAATGCAAAATGGTTCTTTGTTGTTGTTTGGAAAATGAAATCTAAAAGTGTTGATTATTTCTATTATAATAACTCATGTATTCAGATCTTCTAAACATTGGAAAGGACTCTACGAATGACCTTGGTTTGAATAAATATCAAATTCATAGTCATTTAATTTTTAAATAGTTTCTGGGTTTATTGAAATATGAGGTTTTAACTTGCATGCTCCCATTATTATGTTGTTTGAATCTAGCTTGAAGGAGTCTCTATTTTAGCATCATGCCATTGTTCAGGTTAAAGTGGGTACTTTTCTTTGGATAGATTTCTTGGTAATGGAAGTAGAGGCCATTGTTCTGTTCAAACTGACTAGTAACTATATTCCCTTTTCTGAGTGGAATACCCATCTCATGTTGGATTTGGAGTACTTCTATTTCTAGGGAATTTACTGTTGTCTTTTCTCTTTCGATGGGCCTTGTCTGGTTAAGTGCACAAAGGGAATGAATTCAAAAGTTTTAAGGTAATGTTTTGTGGTTTATACTTCATATTTTCTTAAACCTATTTTGGGTTTTTGGTTACCTTGGCATATTTTTATAGGTATGGAGATTACTCTCTCTAAATCGTGGGTTGTTGTTGAAATTTAGGAAAATAAAGTTGTTCAAATGATATTTTTCTTCTCCTTATTTGTTAATTGATAGGTCGTTGAGGAACTAGACTGAGCAGTATGAGTTACTCACCTTTATTTTATTTTTGAGATTCTAAGTATTGGAATGATTATTTGTTATTCGGTGGAAACGTGAATCATGATTTTAATTTGTGAAGGAAAAACTGGATTACTTGTTATATGATTTTGTTTTTGTTCTATTACCTAGCTTGTTTATTGAATCCCAACTCTGAGCTATGATGTTATTGATGTTAAGAACTTGTTGATCTTAAGTGGGTTTCTCTTGTTTTATTTAGCACTTTATGTGCATTCTTTATTAGGGAAGTCAGTTTTGTGTATTTTTGTCTGTGTTTGTTAGAATGGATGCATATCCTATGAAAGGAGATATGGATGTAGCTTCCTCCTTCATGTGTTAGTATCTTGTATATCAAGAAGTTTGATTACTTTGTTAATTTCTCTTCACGAGTTGTACCAACTTGAGATTTGAGAAACCAAATTTATCGATGTATAAGTATTTCCCTTTCTCTTGTAATTGATATTTTGGTTCGAATCTCAAATGTACTTTGATAGATTTGTGAATTTTGTGTTGATGAGTCTCTTGAGGACATGGTTGAAGTCCCTTTCCAAAAATTTGGAATGTTATCACTCATTTCCTTATAATTATTCCTTGGGATGAACTCTAGCATAAGATAAGGGAATGATAATGCTTTAGTTTGGTTCAGTACTTTAACCATTCTTCTCTTTAGGGATTTGATAATGGTTGGTCGAAATTTGTGTGTAGCTTGAAGGTAGCTCATATTTCTTTGGATTTTGGTTACTTAAATGATGTTGTTGCTAGAACTATAGAGTGTTAATTATGATTGTTCTATTTGGTGGAAATTGAACTAAACTCATTCAGAGTTCTTTAGAGTATATCTTCTATGAGCTGACTTGTTTGTTCCTAATTGATTAAGTCTTCTTTACCTAGAACATAGAGACATAATATTAATTAGTACAACTTTAGCCTCTGTACTCAACTTGAAATCTTCATTCTTTTCGATGGATTATAATTTTTTTGTTAAATCTTTCATGTATTTATTTTGATGTTCTCTTGAAATAGAAAAACAATATACATATTTAGATGGGTAGATTTTGTATCTGGTATTAATTCTTGAAAATTTAGAAGCTGGGTAATATGAGGAACTTATTTTGGAAATTGAATGGTAAGGTAATGTTAGGATGAAGTATGAATTTCCTTTCTGTAATTATGTTGTTTTATTCCAACATGTTGAAATGAGTTTTATGATGAA
Organism: Taxus wallichiana var. yunnanensis; assembly: GCA_018340775.1. Lineage (NCBI taxonomy): Eukaryota > Viridiplantae > Streptophyta > Pinopsida > Cupressales > Taxaceae > Taxus > Taxus wallichiana. Next base: position 85,148,915 of record CM031242.1, on the reverse strand, counting down.
AATTTAGGGTTGATAGGCTGATTGACTAAACCTTACTTTTTATTTGAAACTTTAAAACATATCTCTATCTTCTTCTTGATTGTATTCTTTATGGATAAGTCTTTCTGTTATTATTGGTTGTTTTTTCAAGACTATTTCATGAACAACAAATTTATTTTTATGAAATAGTTAGTTAAAAGCACAACATCTTAATGTTATAGTGCTTATCATGCCCAGATTCAATGAACTAACCCATGCTAGTAATTTTGTAGATGGATTTCGTAAAATATGAAAGGAGAAAGACATATAGAAAGTTACATATATTTTACTAAAGAAATTGTATCTTTATTATGATGAAATGTGGCTTCATTACTTGAGATGTACTTGTTGGAAAAGAAATTTGTAATAATATTTAGTTTTGTACTGTTGTTTCGACACTTTGTAATCTCTTAATTTTTTCGGATTATGTGAATGTATCACTCCTTCTTGATGAATAAAAGATGTGATGATTGCTAAATAATAATTTATTATAATACTTTCGTATTATGAATTGGGATGTATTATTAAGTATTATTCTAATAAAGGAGGTTTGTTTATATACTTAAATGATATGAAATGGTTGGGAAAGGAATCTAAAATGTTAATTGGATTATTTTCTCAATTAGAGATGCAACTTATAAAGTTGACACTCATAAGCAGATCCTCAATCAATACAATAAGGACTATATTTGAATTATATAGATGTATGTGTATTAAATCTTGATATAATTAATCATGTACAATTTGTTTTCATAAATGGACATCAGTCCATGACAAGGGGAAAAGGGATAATTCCCTTGAGTTCAATCATGGAGACATAATTTAAGAACTTGTTGATGTGTTATGAATGTTGTAAGTAAATAATTTAAAGTGATCTTCCTTAGGCAGATTTCCTTAATCAAATTAGGAATGCTTGGAAATGAATTAAATGGAATTTAGACTTCATCTCCATGAAGTCTAAAATAAAGGTTTATAAGGGACTTATGTAAGCTAGGGATGAAATAAGTGAAGAATTAATTAACATTTTCATAACTTCAAGAGAAAATTTTTTCATGATATTATGTAAGTTGTTTTGTTTAAGACAAACTGAAGCATGTAATTAATTGGTTAGGAAGAAGATTTTATCTACATACCTACCTCACATGTAGTTTCAACTTGTAACCTTATAGGTTAAATAACCTAGTTGAATCCTTAAGCATTACAATAATTAATATTTAATGAAGTGATTAATGAGCTAATAAAATTTTAATCTAAGGTATGTCCATCCAGTTGAGGAAACTCGGTTCAATTTTGACACATCAACCGGTGTAGTACTTTCGTAATGATAGGAGTCATTATGAGGAGACTATGATGTGCTTGACATGTCTCAACACCCCGCATAGTTTATTTAACTTGACTGACATAAGTGCATGAATAGGTCATGTTTTTTCTCTATGGAGGGATAGAAACGTGATATAGTCTCGAGGTTAACTCACATTGAATAAGGATAACTAGAAACACCCAATCCATGTAAGCTAATTATGTATGTTTATGTACCATTAATCACTGCAAGTAGTCATCCACACTAGGACATGTTGCTAACATTGTCTAGGGTGAAAATTTGAATCAAGTGGGACTAACAAACATCAGTAAGGCCATTCTAAATAACATAACAAGTGTGGTGAGGGAATTTTTTTTTTTTTGAAAAGTATGTCATCTAGGAATGTAAACATGATAAACATCTTTAAAATATCTGGAAAAGTATCGCAAGTTGTTTGTTGCATTTTCCTATTTCACCTAGTTTAATAAGTGGGATTTCAGATGAATATCATTGAAAAATATTTGTATAGGCCTCTTAACCTGAATACTTGGATATCCCTAAAAGGGTAAAGGAACCAAGTATATGTTGTATACACATTACTGAGTAACATGAGAGATTGGTTTAGTACCGAGTCATGAAATGAGAGATCGGTGTTTCACCGAGTCATTACAGTTGCATATGGTTTTTTGTTATGAGATAGTTTGGAATTGTAATGTGTTCTAAATTATGTTAAATTAGAAAAGAGAACATTATGTATATAAAAAAATTACTTGTTTCTAAAGTCTTAAAATGGGAATGTTACAAGCATGAAAAAATGGTGCCCCAAGGGAGCATAAATATGGCCTGGAAGGTAAAATGAAAAATGGGTGGTGAATTAATGGAAGTATGGTATGGTAAGAAAAGACAAATGATTAATTAAAAATGCCGCAAAGGGAAAAAATATGGGCATCGGGTGAACTTTGTGCATAAGTTGAATAAGATTGTGAAAGAAAATTCTAAAAAAAGAGTGAATATGGCCACATAAGTGGACTTAAAAATGAGAAGGAGAGGATTTAGAGTATGGAAATAGGATTCCCTAAAGGGAGAATATAGAATATGGGTACAATTGTGGACTTTGGAAAAAAATGTGTTCATGAAAAATACATTAATTTGAATATCATTATAAGATTCCCATGGGGAAAGATCAGTATGTCCATGAATATGGACTTAAAGATATGAGTTTATAAGAGGAGTGTCACAAAGGGAAAATATGTATGGCCTAGCAAGACATATGATGAGAAACAGAGGATTAAATTTGATGAGGAGTATGATAACACACAACTTTAACAATAACGACCTCTATCTATAAATGTCTCTATGTCATATCAAATAACATGTGAGTAAACTATGCCTCCAATCACATTGTAGGTAAACAAGAGGGGTATATAGGTGACATAAGGCACATGCAACCAAACCCAATATTAGAAAATAACAATTGATAGTTATTTATATCAAATATCATTAGAAAACAATGAATGAGATGAGCTCATAAACCTAATGTAAACATGAAAATGATTTTGAGATGTGCTTGTATAAAGGGAAGAGGTTTCTCCAAAATTTGTGTTCCCTAAAACTATTCCCATCTCTAAGAAGGGGAAATAGAAAGCTAGTCAATGTGGGAAGCCTTTTAGAAGAAATATGATCAATGCGGGACACTTTCTTAGGATGTTAATAAAATGGAAGACTTATCAATATGGGAAGCCTTAAAATGCCGGAAGGAGTAGCCATTTTTGAGGGTATGGTCTACTTTAAACTTAATATAGATGGAAATCATAGCATATGATAGCCGTATTTCAAGGGATTGGTCTATTTCTATTTATTTTTGCTTTTACTTTGATTTGCATACTTTTTATTTTTCCTTTTTCTTCTTCTTTTTTATTGCATGAACAACTATCTTTCGAGGAATCAATCTATTTTTGATAACTTTGATTTCGATAAGGACATTCATGAATTATTATTTTATATGGGGAGATCTAGGAATATCTAAGTAAACCAATGAGGGGGAATAATAAGTGTACAAGAGACACCCCTGGACCCTTTACATGGTTCCAATAGGTGAATAAGAAGGTGATGGATGTAATGATCTCAAGTTATCACTAAAGGGGAGAACCTATCCATATGGAATATATTATGGGTAGAGTAGTGGTGCCCATATTTAAGGTCACATGTAGGAAGTGATGGTATACCACATTATTCCAAATCATCATGATGAGAGATGGAAAAGAATGAAATGGAGGAAAGATCTAAAGTTATAACTAAGAGAACTAGTAGACATGCTAATAGTAGAATGGTCAAAAATACATTGTGTTAAGAGGTTCCACTTCTAGCTTACCATCATAGCAGGCCAAACAATAGGCTCCCAACCCATAATTGTGTGTAATAATGTATGGTCTAATCCAATCAGGGGAAGAAATTTCACATTGGATCCTTTCTAGAGTAGCGACATTCTGATTTTATTTGAGGACGAGGTCACCCACATCAAAGTTGTAAAATATAAGGTGTTTATTGTAAGAACATTTAATACATTCTTGATAAACATGATGGTGTTTAAGATTTAAAAGAAGATGCTCATCTAGAAACTTGAGCTATGTTAGACGAGCTTGGCGATAATATTCATCAGAGATGAAGTCATGAAGGGAAACATGCAAAGAGGGGATTTGAAGTTCAAGAGGAAGGATGCATTCAGATCTGTAAAGAAGAGAAAAACATGGAGCCCCATGAAGATATGAATACTAGTGTGATAGGCCTAAAGAGCTAAAATAAGTCTCGACTGCTTGAAAAATAGTCTCAAGTAAGGATATTTTGAAGATTTTTATTGATATCTTTGGATTGACCATTATCTTACTAATAATACATAGAAGAGAAGTTGAGTTGAATGTTGAAAGTGTTCTGATTTTCTTGAGACATTTATTTTTAAAGGACTTTCCATTGTCCATGAATTTTTTTGGGAATATCGAAGTGACAAATAATATGTTGATAAATTAATGATTGGACCAGATTTAGTTGATGTGATTGGGATTTCTTCTAAAAATTTAGTTAAATATTCTATTCCGGTGATGATATAATGATGTTTCTATGAAGAAAAAGGATTAATAAGACTAATAAGATCAAGGCCCCATTGTTAAAAGGGCCAAAGGTCCTAAGCTGACTGCAAAGATTGACTAGGAATATGAATAAGATTGGAATGTTGCTGACATTTTTCACATTTCTTAACATACTCACAACAATCATGATTAAGGGAAGGAAAATAATAGCTAAGATGGAGAATGTGCTTAGCAATGGATAAGCCACTAAAGTGTTCACCAAAAATACCATCGTGGAATTCTTGGATGGATCAAGAGGCTTCATGGGATTTAAGGAATTGGAGAAGAACAATCTGAAATCTGCATTTATAAAGAATTTTTCCAAGTATCATATAGCGGTTAGCACATTGAATAAAATACCTCGAGCATTTTTGGATAGATCAAGAGGAATAATGGATTGGAATAGGCAGTCAAAGATTTGAGAATACCTAAGGTTTGATGAATTAGATTTAATAAGACTAGCTTGGGGTAATTCATGGAAACATCAATCACAACGATGAAAAATGATAGGAAGCTTGGAATCATATTTTATCCATGAGATGATATCTATGAGGGATGCCATTGTATCATCAAAATGATTGGTCAATCGGGAACAACTTGGATGGTGTAAGAATCAAAAGCTTCAAGAAGAAGATGACTGATGTCACGATGTTTTTGAAGTGTGTCCTTTTAGATTGGTATTTACCTATGAATTCTTTTATTATAAGTTCAAAATCCTCGTAGATGTCATGAACTTGGACCTAGAAACATGGTCATTTCAAGACCCAAGATGAGGGCATCGTACTCTTCCATGTTGTTTGTAAACTTAAAAATTATTTTATATGTAATGGGAATAGAATTTTCTTGAGGAATAAAAAACAATGACAAAACCTCCCCTTGCGACACTTAGATCCATCGAAAAGAGAGTGAATTTGAGAACATTATATTCATGATGAAAATGGTTAACGTATTTTTCCAAAAAAATTCTCATAAGGAGGCTACATATTAGGAAGATGTGCTTCCACTAATTGGTCGGCAATAAATTGATGCTTAAAAGATTTTGAGGTATAAAATCAAGGTCAAAAAGATTCATAAACATGTGTAGTCATCTTTCATACACCTTATTTCTACCCCAAGTGCACTGAACTATCATGCAATATGCATTGGGTGCTCCCCGAGGCATGGTGGGAACCAAGCCCCTCCTTTATGTGAGTTTTTTGAGAATATTCCACCATTAATGGAGGAAAGGTTTTTTGAACAAAAATACATTCATTTAATCTAATATAGAGGTAGTAGATCTAGTTCTAAGCATAAATTCTCCATGAGATAAGAATAAAACAACACAATAACATAATGGAAACAAATATGAATAAGGAATAACATGAAAATACACTAGGGTTTAGTCCATAGACACAAATATATAAAAACAATCTCCATATGTTGATTAAATCCATTTACACTAGCCATATTACATTAAAATGGGTCTTCTCACACCATATATACATTGAAATAATATATCAACCCTACAAAACTACTCTTGAATTGATATTCTAATAATGTTTTACTGATCACAACCCTTGTTCACACCAGATTGCATACATCTATGTTTAGTAACAAAACTATTACATCACTTCATTACCTCTCTCGTTTTCTCTTAATTGGGGTCCAAACACTCCCTTAAATAGAATCTAGATTCACTTCCATAACTTTTCCCATGAGTAGATCACATAACAAGTGGAAGTGTGGTCCTTAATTATTGATCAATATCTTATGCCATCTTGCAAAGGATTCTAATTATAATGATCCTCCTTAGAATGTTCCCTATGTGGAATATTATTTTCTTGGCCTCCAAGGCTCTAGGTTGGCACTTTATCTATTCATCCTACCTACTCGGGACTTCATGTTTTTTCCATGCCATACCACCTTTAAAATGTGGCTAAGTCCCCAAACCTTTTCCTTCTTTCATGTCAAAACCTCTCCTCCAACATGCCTTTCCTTGAGCATCTTTCTACTCACTTATATGTATGCGCACACACGCTTCTTCTAGGGACTTAATCAATTTTCATGGTCTAACATCACCCCACACTATGTGTGTTATCTATCGAAGAAACAATTTGATTTATCACCAAATAATAAATAATATGAGGAATGATTAAATCTTCCATTAAATAAAGAATGGAGGAATAGAAGGGTCCTTCTACTACTGCATGAGGAGTGGGAATTCTTTCTTCACAGATGCTTCAAATTTATCCCAAGCATCTACCTCCCCATGTGCATGTTGAAGTAAATCACCCACCGGCATTCTAACCTCAACAAAACTTAGCTCATCTCCCTTAGCCTTCAGTGTATCTATGATGTTTTCCATCTGCTTGCTAAGGTCACCTAGTGCATCCATCCTACGAGTGACTTGGGGGTATAGTTCCTTCAACTTATTTTTAATCGAAACCCTCAAGGATTCAATCGCTTTGACATCTTCTCAGCTGCTAGCAATATTTTATCTCACTCGACCTATTTCCTTGTTTTCTCTTGAAAATCCCCAAAATCCACCTAATGGGTAGCAAAAATATGCTTGGTACTCTATTTCTATTGCCATAGTTATCATATAAATCTTTAACCATCTTTGTCACGGTCTTCACTAAGGAAAGGAGCTCAGAGTACTGAGTTATTATCTCCCCAATATTCAACTTCTATTCTCCCTTTTGGTGTTCCATCACCTCTTCTACAAAATCCAATGCAGGTGGTTACCTCTCCATGACGAGTATGCACGTCATGTTCTCTAAGTAGTGCATGATTGACTTGTACTTCTACTCTCGTAAGGGGCTACGTCTCGGTGCTTTAAGATAGTTACATTTGAAATAACCTCTATATTTTTGTAGACTTAGCACACCTTATCCTTTTAATCCCTCAACTAATGCCTCAAATACACACCGATCAATTCCTTATATTTTATCTTTGTATCCCTCTCAATGATCTCCTAATTCTTTTCTCTAGCTCCTCCTCCAAGACCCTTATTCTATCATTCTGCTGAAAATTCTTGCTTCCACCTCTACTAACACTTTGTTGAGAATGTTGAAAACTTTATCATTTTACGATTACTAGAAATTTACAAAAGGTTCTATTCCCTTGACATTTGGTGTCTTCATCAATGCATCACTATTTACTTCAATCTTGAGCTCATCAATGTGGGACTCAAAATCCTAGGATAGGAATTTCCTCATGTGTGGGTACACACCCTCTTCATCAAAAGAAGACCAAGGAAGGAGTTAATTTCTGTAAACTATGCTTTGAAATTTCATGTGCAATTTTTTTATTTTATTATTGATGTAGGTTATGGCTTGTTCCTACACCGCTCCTATTACCTTTGACTGTGTGCGATGCCTTGGGAAACTCACCGCTAGGCTGGGATCTCTTCCCATGCTTCCATATTATTTCCCTACACTTATGATTTCTTTTATTTCCTTAATCACTTCATCCATGCTACGCTCCACCTCATGTTCCACTAACTGTTGTATAATACCCTCACCTCCTTCTATATTGTATCATCTATATATTATCTTATTGGGGTCGGGTCTTCTAAGAATGCATGTCGACTTCCTCACTTCCTCCTATATTATGAGCACCTTCTTCATAGTCATTCTTCTCTTCACCAGACTCATGTACATCATGAACAGGGGGACTCTTACCTTCTTCACACTCTTCATCTTCCTCCTCAGAGCCATCACCCTTCATGCTATTTGTCTCCTCATAATAATGAGCTCTCGGTCATCTTTTTCTTCTTCTTCTTAACTTAAAATACCTCTAACAATGGGGAAAAATTCCTTTTGGGAGACTCCTCTCTCTCAGGTGTCTTCTCCTTCTCCTGTGTGGGGAATTCTTTTAGAAAGCATAAGTGCTTGTTCCCACGCCTAACTCCCATGCCTCTAAATTATGTACTATATGCAAACTTGGTGATTTTTTTATTGGAGTCTCTTCTCATTCCCTTTTCTCCAATACCATCTTCTTTCTATTGGTGGGGTCATCTAGGATTGATACATTATCCTCAACGTAAGCGCCCTTCTCAAAATTAGGCCTTAGTTACAAATATATGCTTGCTTATGTCCTACCCACAATAGGAAGTGTCATTGGTTTTATCAAGTGCACATCATGAGACACGTACTTTTATATATATGCACCCTTGTTAGGATACACCAATGTTTGACACATCTTGCGGTAATCATTATCTACAACTCTAAGATCAAATCTAAGTTTCTTTTCCTCCTTAAACTAGTTGAACGCACATTGATAATACTACCTTTGTGAAGGAGAAGGGAAATTTACACCAAGGAATCTTGGTGTCATTCTTAAAAGTAAATCTACCAATACAAAAGTGTTGGTATATGGAAAAATTAGATTATCCATCTACTAATTCAGGAAAATACTCAGGTACCCTCCATTCTACCTCAAATGCATCACACATCCATTTATATCATTTTTTCAAGTGTGCCTTATGAGTGTCCATCATGGTATCATAGGTATGATATTCAAAGATATTTTCGAGGGAGGGGTCCTCATCTTGGTAATCCCAAATAAACTTATCCAGCCCATCAAGAACTCTAATTTCTGAAAATACAATGGTGAGAAGGACGTTACCAAACATATTTTTTTCTCCTTCGTACGCGGAATTTATGATATCCTCTCCAATAAAAGATGACACGTTATAGATGGTTCCCTATGAGATCTTGTAGAAAATATTATACCAAATCCTATTTATTTTCGTCCATCTTTTCTTCCCATTAAGTTTTTCAACTAGGTGCATGGCCAGCTTCATGACAGGGTCGGTCATTGAAGAGATATCAAAGTAATGTGAACCCTTCTTGTAATGATATGATTCAAATGTTATATTAATGGAATCCTTATCACACAAGTCATCATCTAATGGTTATCCTTCGTAGATAATGCTAGTGTACACCGAAATTAGTTGAAAATCTATACACATTCTCCAACTGTGAAATAAAAATGATTCTCATGCAAGTGTGACATTAATTATTGGTATAGTCTCTCAAGTTTATCAAAATAGGGAAACTCATAGAGTTATAGGAGACCAACCTTTTCCAACTTAACCTTTACTTTATCATCATATATGGGCTTCCCATCTGGTGTCCTCTTTTCTGTAGGGTGAACCAACTCTAAATTCATCTCCTTTTCTATGGTGCTCATTTGATGGTTATAATAGCTCATGGTCATATTTTGTATATAAGACACCCACTTTTTCCTAAAAGTACACCATTTGGGTACTACATCTGTGCATACCATTCTTCATTAAAATTGGTTGAAATGGTCGGTTTTCATTTTGCCTTTCCTTCATACTTTTTTGGTGAATTGTTTACTTCATTTATTCATGCCATTGTTCTCCTCCTTGGTCCTCTGTAGTTCTTCCCTTGCGTCAAGTTCACGCACTGCTCAAAACCTCGGCTCCACTTTTGTGAAATATCCTTGAAAACCCATGCCCTAGCTTATAAACCCTAACTTGGAGCACTTATTTTCCACAAGGTAATGTAATCACCCATGGGATCCCAACAAATAACCTCCTCTACATATGCTCGTGTACTCTACTTCCACACTAGTTCACAAATCCGTTGATCTCTTCAACTTCGCACACTACTCTTCACAAATTATTCACAAGAATCACCTTAGATCGTAAGAATAGGTGAAAAACAATAGATCCCCAATATTATATTTATAGCTTCCTGATTTTCTCCACATTAAATTCCATGCCACCTACCAATTTACAAATGCAAGAAATTTGAATTTTTCTAGCGCTAACTCATGTGTATTCATCCATCTCTTTTTCTCCATGCTCAACCCCTGTGTGAAACTCCTACAACCTTACGGTGTGTAATAATTCTTTGACAACATACTTACTTGCATATACCCCCATGCCAAAGTATGTTATCCTCTTCATATTTTACCAATTTGTTTCCTTTGCCTACCTCATGTCGTTTCTTTACTTATATCCTTATACGTGGTTTCCTCTAATCCTTTTGACACCATTTTCCTATCCTAAACACTTCCTTCATCCTCTATGCCTTTTACTTCACAACTCAGGCCACCATTCAAAATTGCTATCATCAAATACCACATCTTTTTACAAAGTTCTCTTTTTCACTCCACCCCATAATAAATAGATGCACAGTCCTCTCCGCATAATAACCCTTTAAAAAAGTAACCGGATACCAACACAAAAACGCACCCACAAAATAAAAACGAAAGACAAAGAAAAGTGAAAAAAGGGGAAACACAAAGAAAGGAAATTCCATTAAGGGAAATCCTAAGCTAGTTGGAAATACTATCTTATTTACAAACACCAAGAAGACTTATTTATAGCAAGGCTATAGCCTAATCTAATTAAATAAACTAGGAAACCTTGTCCCATCTAATGATTTTAACTGGAAAGTGCCGAACCAAGTTGGAAAGTGTTAGTCAATGGTCCTAACTAATGCACCTTGAGCTTTCCTAGGTGGTACATAAACTTAGAGTCATACACCAAGACCATCTACCCAACCTCAAACTCTGTATTCTTGATGTGTTTATCATGTCATGCCATCTTCCTACCTTTTTCTATTTTCTAAATTTATCGTGCTATGACACATCACTCATCCAATCGCATTAAATTTTCAATTCTTTCCTTAAGCTCTTATTCATCAGCTAAACCTCTGTGCATGTGATACATAGTAAAGGTAACATGAATTCAACAAGTAACACAACCTCTAAGCCAAACACCAATTGAAAAGGTGTGGCCTTCTTCAATCTCTTATAAGTAGTCCGATATAACCATAACACGACATAAACTTATTCATCCCGGTCCTTTCATCTAAAATCACAAATCTTGGTCAATGTGTGACTCAAGATTTTGTTGAATTCTTCCACTATCTCATTACCTTGTAGGTGATAAGGGGTAGTCTTGTGATAAGCTACCATGAAATCAGCTAACAAGATTCTAACTATTTCATTTAGAAAATGCGTACCCTATCACTTGTTAAACTAAATGGGCATCCATACATGCTTATTATATTCTCCCATCAAGAATATAGTTGTTGTTGTCATTGTAAAATCCTTTGTAGGTGCCACTTATGACCATCGTGTAAGATATTTTGTGCATGTATTGATATAGCATGAATCAGTCCTTTGCATGCCTAGGGTAATAGGGCCTACAAAGTCAACTACCCATTTCTTGAATGGATCTATACTGGAGATAAGCCTTAATGATATCTCATATATCTTCCCTAGTTTAACAAGGTGCTCGTAGTGATCACAGGCCTTCGCAATACTTAATATAGTCCTTGTAAATTGTTTCTCATGAAAGACCAACAAAAATAATCTTGTGCATGGTCGCATTCCCCACATAGTGTCCTCCTACAATTCTACCATAAGCCTCTTCCATGATTACATCACACTCATGCTCCAACACACATCGGTGCAAAACCTCATCCCGACCTAACATGTACTCATATACATAGATTAACATGTAGAGCATGGCGCATGTATGGATAATCTGCTTCCCTTCTCACGGCACCCCACCCATTTATATAAATAGAGTGATATCTTCCAAGTTAGAGGGTACACTTTGTAGCCTAAAGAATTGTGCATCCGGCATCATCTCCTCAATTTTATACATGTCCTCGCCTCGAGGAAATTTCGACAAATGATAACGTCCCATATTACTTTTTCCTAGTTTCACCACAAGTTGTAAACTCAAACTCTTGAAACAATAGTATCCAACCGTATATGTGTCCTTGCAAAATAGGATTGTTCACCAAGTATTTTGATGTCATGTGGTTTGTGTAAAAAATAAAGGGAACCCCTAGTAAATACTACCTAAACTTGTGTAATGTGTAGATCATTAATGATGCCTCGTTACCTATGGTGTTATAATTATGTTCTATTGGGGTTATCTTCTTGCTAGAAAAAAACAAGGGATGGTAAATAATTCCCTCTCCCGGTTGTGCTAAGACTACCCCAATCGCCTTACCAAATGCATCAACATACAGATAAAAAGGTTTATCCCAAGAAGGAAAACACAAAATGGGCGCGGTGGTAAGATTTTACTTCAATGTGTCAAATTACACATGTTTCACCTTTCCCCATTTTCAATTACTTTTATGTTTCAATATCTCTTCCATAGACATAGAAATCTAGGCATATCCATTGATGAATCTCCTATAGTATCCTTTATGCCCTAGGAACCCATGTACCACACCTCGATTTGGTAGGCTCCTCTAATCCTACTCTACCAAAAATTCTTTGGGGTCTACTAGTAAGTATTCTTTGTAAATAATGTGTCCCAATAATATGCCAAAAGAGTGGCAAAAACACACTTCTTAATAATCGGGGAGATGTGCAACTTCCTACATCTCTCAAACATCAACTATAGATTGTCACAATCATATTTTACTAATTCGTAAACCATCTAGTCATCTAGGTAGAATTTAAAAAACTTGTGAATGAAGTTTTGAAATGCATGAAAAATAATGTGCAAAAACACAACAAAGTGCGTTCTTCATTCCAAAAGGCATTACCGTATAGGAAAAACTTCCCCTTTTAGTGATGAAATTTGTCTTCTCTTAGTATTCCTTTATAATTCAAACTTGGTGATATCTCAAAAAACCATCCGTAAATGAATAGATGTCATGCTTGGCTAATCCTTCTAGGATCTCCTCAATAAATGGGGTTGGTAAGGGATCAATGACACACACCTCATACAAATCTTGTAGTCAATGCAAATACTTAACCTCCCATACTTACTCGAATGTTGATGACCATCCGACTTACCCACTCGATTCCTCAACAACCTCAATGATTCCTGATGTGATCATCTTGTCACTATCCTCCTTGACCTTGATGTGTAGATTCATATTCATCGGATAAGATCTCTTCTGAATTTGGTGCACACCATCCTTTAACTTAATTCTCATTTTTCCTAACGAGGGGTAAAATCCTCTAATTTCGTGATACCCATGTAGAAACAAGTCCTAAAAATCATGCAAAAGCTCAATAATATTTGAGACCTCCTAGTCCATCAAGTAGTCCCCAATAATAGCTTCCTTTGGTTATACCTCCATACTAATGTTAACCTTCTTTATCTTTAATGGCTTGTGGTAAATGCACGCTTGATCATCAACATGATGTATTTATTCATGCATATATTTTGTATGGATAAAATGCAAGTTCTCCACATGTTTATCATCTATCAAGTAGACCAACTTTCCTTTCTCATTCTCTAGGAAGGCACGCTCAAGAAATATTTCTTCCGATTATTTCTCATCGAAATGTGTCTCCAAACCATGTTCACCCAACAACTCCAAAGACTTCATCCTCTACCATGGAATTTTCTCCTAAGGTAAGGTGCTTGACTAACTACAATGCCTCATTCATCAATGGCTTGATACTCTTATATTCAAATGTTTGAAAAATATTTGTCATCCACTCCTACTAGTTCCCTATGTCACGCTACAACTCTGAATGAATATACCATGCGCACGTAGCCCTGTAAGGTGAAATAAAACTTATAGGCCGATAGGGAAGGGGATAAATCTTCTCGCACCTCACATCCAAGTATTTTCAGACTCTCTAAAATGACATGAGGTAGATCCCTTCTCATCATAGTCACAAATTTGAGATGGTTCACTTATTCAGAGAAACCTAATAGATAGTTTGATTCTCACTTTGTGCCTTTCTAGAAGATTATATAAATGTGTCTCCCACCAAAGTATTTATATCCCGTGTAAAGTATAGGTAAGCTTATTCCTTCTCTCCACTTGAAACTTCCACTAGGTCTCCAATTCACACAGAAATTCATTAGGGTTGGCTTCCCAAAGTGTACCATGGAAATTTCCTTTCTCCCAAGTGTCGACTTAGCATGTCCTAATAACTTGAGTCTCAAAGTATCCTTTAGATGCCTTCCAACCAACTTATATGTCCCATGCACCAAGTTCTCACAAGAAACATTGATTGTATCACTTATGGATTATGAATCATCCCATTGAATGTCCCCTTCCTTTGATGGCTAAATGAACTTCAGGTCTTTGATGGTGTGTACATATATATTTTTTAAGTTTTCTTCACCTAATGGATCCACATATGATGAAAACCTTCCATAAGTAAGTGGAGTGATCACATGCTCTTAATTTTTCTAAGAATTGATATAACCCTTATTGAAATATAAATTGACATTGTTTACATAGCACCAAGGACACCCAAGAATTGTTGGGAAACTATCAACCTCAGCAAGCTCTAGAACCTCAAAGTCCCCAAAAAAATTTCCCCTTGAATAGTAATGGATGCACCTTTTAACACCCCTAGAGGCATGACCTTTGTCCGATAGCCATGTAAATCATATTCAAAGATGGTTGCAATAGGGGCCTTCTGATTTGATTCCATGAATGTTGATTAAGGATATTGACCTTTGCACTTGTGTCAATTAATATATTACTTAGGATCCACCCAAAGAACAACTACATTAAGTGTGATCTCCTTGTCATGATAAATTATTTAAGGAGGTAGATTATCATGTAAGACTTGCCTCTCACACCCTCCCGTAGTGCGTAGTACCTTCTAACTCATCCATTCTCCTAATAAAGTAATAATGTTCTCCCATCAAAACATCGACATATTTATCTAACCTCATCCATCTCCTACTTTGTAACATCAATACCCTTCTTTTACTCCAATTGGTGCGATTGCTCCTCCAAACACTAGATATCTCCTTGCAAGATATTAATCACCTCCATGGTTTCCTTGTACACCTCCCTTTGGTTAGTAGGATTAGGATATTACCCATATAATACTTATTCTCTTGTGATACCTGAGATTCTTCTTTGGTTCCTATCAAGCGCGTGCATCCTCAAAGCATGTGTAGTTACAAAACCGGGCTCTAGCTTAGAGTTAAGCACTACCCTTGGCATCCATTGAAGGTCGGTCCTATTTACGCTCACCATACCCACGCATTTTCCTTCATTCAGTTCTTCCTCATATGGTCATACAACTCTAGGAACTCCTTATACTTATGTTTCTTCTCACACCATGAGCACTATAACAAATCAGGTCACTCGCACTTGTAGTGTTCAATTGATCCATAATTATAAAAGGTCACATGAGGAAAGTCACTTCCTCTATAATTTCCGTAACATATGAATCCTTTGTGATAACCTCTTCCCCGCCATCCTCCATCTGTGTTCCCTTCATACTAAAGGTCATCAGCCTTGGAACTACTCGTAATGCTGGTTTGGGACACACCAAGATTGATGACATCATGGATTTTGTCTATCAATATGAAATCCTTGGTTTCATGACTAGTAGACATGAAAATATTTCATTAGTAACACACATTATTATGGATTGCATGCTACAAAGGTGGACACCTACTTGTATCATGAAATCTGTGGAAAATTTCTTAGTCCACCGACATGGAGCACATCAATTTTCACAGAAAATATCCTTTTTATGTTCCTCTACTTCACACTCCATGTACCATATCCCCCTTTGTGAGTCTCATGAGCCATGTTTGCAGACACTTTCTCTAGCATATTTTCCATGACAAAAATATGGGCATTAATAAATGGACTAAATCTAGTATCAATGCTTCCCACAACCATAGCCCACAAGGCAACCTCCGTGGCCTTTCGTGGATCTGTGAAGGTCTCATGTGAAAGTGCCCTCTGAATTGTGTGATCATCTCTCCGATGAACCACCGAGCATGTTATGAAGGATGAATGCCATAAGATAACTTATATAGGAGAGTCTTACAACATACATCATACTCCCACACACTCTCTCGACATTCCTTTCTCGAATCTCCTTCAAAGAACCGATGATCTTTTTTTCAAACTCGGTAATATGGAACTCCATAAAAATGCACCATTCATTGTCATGTAATCCACCACTGTCATCGGTGTGGATAATACTTCTGTACCAACTACATGCCTACCCTTACAATGTAGTTCCAAAATGAGTCTCCTACCACTCTTGGATAGTTACACCCTTTGCATGCCACAAGAATAACTTGTGTTTGTGCACATTCTCTGCAACGTCTTCCACACCCTTGTAATCAGGAAAATGCAAACACATCTCAAAAATGCATGTTGCGGTTGTTTAGGCCCTTTCCCACTAGATCTAGAACCTTTTCCTCCTCTAATATTTCCACCACCTCTAGCACCACTAGAAAAACTAGTGCTAACTCGCCAGATCCACCAAATCCTCCTCCTATTGTAGGTAAGGGGCCTAATGCATTTTACCCCGTGAGCCCACCATTGTGCTATAGTACATGCTTTGAAAGTTTGTGAAGTCAACCCACTCCCAAATGTGATGCTCAAGCCTTACGTACCCCTACCTTACCAAATTGGTTTACTAAATAGGATCCCTTTGAACACATGAAATGTTTGTACATCCATAGATGTACCAAATGAAATAATATATCTCCTAGGTGTCTCTTGGCAACCAATACCAAGACAAACCGAGTTAACAATACTTATCTCCAGATCGGAAAACAAAGTGCAAGGGTTTGGTCACTAGGTGGGCTTCAATACGCGCCACCAACTATCCTTTCTCCAAATGGAAAGCTCTCACTAGAAACCAAGGGGTCTTTCTCCTGCGCTTTCCAAGATGGGGTAGTATAGATTTCTTAGATTCCAAACCCTTCATGCCAACCTCAAATCCATCCCACAACATTTGCCTCCATGAATCCATCACTCCAACAACATTACATTGTATCACTAACTCCATCTCTCGGGATTCATTGCACTTGAGACATCTTTCCTATCTTTCTATTTCAGCCACAAGGTCTACCATCTTATACTATAGCAGGTTCCACACCCCGTATTTACCTAGCAGGAGTTTATCCAGCCATGGAGAAGGCTTCCAAACTCAAAGTAATAACAAGGATCTTAATAGCTAGTGGAATAACACATAGGAATGATCCTATAGGATCCCTTAGAACTCAAACTCGGGAACCTCTTAGCTAGAATAGGTAGATATCCTATAGTTCAAGGTATAACTCGTCATGACTCTACCCCACCCATCATGATTCTATGTCAAATCGATATCATGCAACCTATGATACTCATCCCGCATCCATATATGGGGTATATAATACAAAATTTACCTTAATGCATATGCTAATAGCTATTCAACAACTCCATAGGTAAATAACAAAAAAATGTTTCATACAGGTCATCATATAGGTGTTTTTCTACCCATTTATGTGCATCAAACTCAATTTTGATTTTAAATCTCTAAAAAAAATCATCCTCCGTGATTTTAAGCCACACTTCAACATTCTCCAAGGTTAAGGGCTCTGTCATTACACATCATTCTCACAACAACTTCAAAATAGGTCCCGAAAGTAGAACCAAATGTAGTCACCCTTAATACACTTTATTTCTACCCCAAGCACACTGTCCTATCTCCCAATATGTGTTGGGAACTCACCCAACAAATGCAAGGTGATGAGCCCCTCCTTTATGTGATTTTTGTGATTATGTTCCACCATTAATGGATGAAAGGTTTTCCAAACAAGAATACAAGAATTTAATCTCATCTAGAGGTAATAGATCTAGTTCTAAGCATAAATTATCCATGCGATAAGTATAAACATCATAAAAACATAATGGAAATAGATCTCGAACTATGAATAACATTAAAATACACTAGGGTTTAGTCCATGAGACAAAAATATACAAGAAAAACACCATATGTTGATTAAATCCATTTACGGTAGCTATATTACATCAAAAGGTCATCTCGGACCATATACACCAAGAAATAACATCCCAACCATACAAAACTACTCTTGAATATAGATCCTAGCTATGATTTCCCATCACAATCCTTTTTGGACTAGAGCACATAAATTTATGCTTATTAACAACAATTATTGGAGCACTTCATTTCCTCTCTCATTCTGTCTTATTTTGGGCCCAAGAACTCCCTTTTATAGAATCTGGATTCACTGCAATAGATTTTCCCATGAGAATATCACATGCCAAGTGGAAGTGTGGTCCTCTCATGATCAATCAATAGATTATTTTAGCTTCAAAAGGCTTCCACTAATTATAATGATCCTCCTAGTAATATTCCTATGTGGAATATTCTTTTCTTTTCCTCCAAGGCTATAGGATGACACCTATTTGTTCATCACACCTACTCGGGCCTTCACGTGTTTTCCGTAGATAAAACCTTTAAAATGAAGGTAAGTACCCAAAAATATTCCTACTTTGACATGCAAGCCTCTCATCCCACATGCCTTTCCTTGAGTGCCTTATTATTCACTTTCCTTGTGTGTGCGCACACTTTTTAATAGGAATTAGTCAGTTTTAGGGTCCAACAACATGTTCCAATGAGTGATACGATCATTATGATATGAATTAGAATGCATTGTTGTAAGAAGATGAAAATATTAATGACATGCATCTTATGATTAAGGAGGTAGTGTCAAAGTTTTAAAGTATCAAACAAGAGAGCACAACACAAGTTTACAGCTTTAGTGTAATGAGTTTAATAGTTATGAAGGGTGTGAATGATGTAATAAATAACTTGCTCACAACCTTGGTCATCATGATGTGTTAACATAGCTCCTAAGGCATGATTAGTAGAATAAATGTACAAGTAAAATGGCTCTCTTCATATAGAGGTGTAACACGGTCATGCTAGGATAACGTTATATTGAAATTCCCCCTCAATGATGAAGAAGATATCATGGATGAGATTCTCACCAATACAGATAGGGAGGATGACCATTCCCAAGGTGGGAGCAATGACATCATTGAAAGTGTGAATGATCATAGGTGTGTGGGTGATGATTCTTTTGGTATCTTAAGTTGATGAAAATTATGTGATGGATGAATATTAATGGTCAACCCATTGTTGATCATGAATCACTGATCCTAACCATAATAAAGAGGGGAAGATCATGTTATTTTGGTGGGATGTCTGGAATTTTAGTATCATTGAATGAGATAGCCACAAAAGCAGTGAGCTCTCCTACAAGAGATGCGAAGGGTTGAAATTCCTCACTAGATGTCAAAATTTTCTTTAAGGCTTCAGTAAGATCTTGTATATGATATGGTGAGCTTTGGATGAGTTTGTATAGTGACATCTTCACTAGATCCTGATATAGTTGTCTCATGATACTTTGTTCAATAGGCATAGGAGTTTCTACAAAATAAACCTTTGGTTTTGATGATGTGGTTAACTCCTTAGGAGGATGAATGGTGACAAAGGCCTTGAATTTTTTTTATGAGCTTAGTTTTGGATCACGTGAGTTGGATCGATTAATCACAAAAACAACATTAATCGATAAAAGGGGACCACCCCTAGAAGATTCATCTCCTAAAGGTGAATTGGTAGACATTAGACTAGATATGGAAAGAACGGGTTGGCTTGGTCCAGAATAAGTATTTCCTCTTTAATGAGGTTATGGATAATGGTTTGGAGTGCTCTACAATGTTTAGTATCATGCCCAAGGGTATGATGAAAGGCACACATAAGGTTAGAATTGAACCATAAAGGTTTCTTTCCTTTTGGGTCAAATTCTTATGAGACGGAAGTGTGATTACAAAGGTGTGTGATAAGTGTTGGAATATTTTTGTATATGATCCAACTAAAGTAATAGAATATTCCTTTTGAGATATCTTGGATGTCTAGGATAAAATCCAAGTATATTGATGTTTTTGTGACTTGAATTCAGATTGTATATTGGTTGGTGTTTTAATGTTGAGTGGTTTTGGATTGGTGGGATATAATTTTCATGGTCTTGAAATAGATGATTTAAGATTATATGGTTTAAATCTAAGAGGGATCATATATTTCATATGTGAAGATGCATCCTTGCAAGGAGTGATGATAACCTTAAGCTGGGGGTCGAGATGGTGATGTTATTGTTGGTTCAGTGTAGGAAGCAACATTTATCTAAGGGAATATACACAAGGTGGAGATTGATGGGATTATGTTTATGACATGGAAGGAATATTTCAGGCCATTGCAAGGTGAAGAAATTTTAAGAATTCCTTAAATGATGAAATTGCTATGAAGGAAAAAGGTGGCACAATTTTGACCACAACATTCAATGTAGGTAAAAGAGTGGGAGGAGGAAATGATATATGTTATACGAGAGAGTATGACAGAAAGGGTAGAATGGATATAGGTGAGGTGGTCAAGCCTACTTGAATGGATGAAGTAGATTATAAGGTTGATATGATAGGTAAGGGAGTTGATGAAGGAACAACACCAGATGTGGAAATATGTTGGAATGGTTTCTTCATGAATCTCTTCAAGGGCATTAAAGATATATTCACAAATGGGGTCCTAGTAGTTGTAGAGGTGGGAGAGGAGGTAAAGATAAATGTAGGTATAATAGATGTATGAAGGATATCAAAAGGAGTGGATGTTATTGAAAAAATGGATAAGAAGTTGTGGATGGGATAAGTTCTTGATCAGTAGTGTTAAGGGTGTTTGTAATGTGAGCGTTGGGTTCTTGGGTTGTACTAAAAGTGGTGGTTTGAATCGTTGATGTATGATTTGCGAAAGGTTGTTTAAATATGTCAAATGGTTAAATGGGTAAAGAGAATGGATTGTCCACTTGAAGATCACCCTGATCGATGAGTCTTTGGACCAAATCCTTGAAATTTTGACATCTCTCTATGTCATGTCCTCGAGACTTGGTGGTACTTGTAGTAATGGTCTTCATGATACCACACGGGTTTTGGTCTTTAATAATAAACTAGTCGAGATAAGAGGAAGTGTGACAAAGTTTACTACCATCAACTTGTAAAATATTATACTATATGACTCCCTAAGGGAGTGTAGTTAGGCATTAGTCAAGTGACTCGTTGTTGATTCCATATGCTAGATGTAGATGTGGGAGATGATTTAATGACCACAACATTGGCCATTTCCTTTGATTTTTCATTTGGTGTGGATGATTTAGTAAATTCATGTTTGGGTTTATTTGATTTATGTTTTAAATTTCCCTTCTCAAGGGTGTGTGTTTTAAGCTTGCTAGCCATGGTAAAGATCTTGTCAAAGGTTTGGAATGATGGGATTTGTAAAGTAGAAGATATATACTTTTCTCATGAACGTGAGAAGAGTTCAATGAGATCATTTTGTGGAAGAGGGAAGGATAATTGGTTTATAGTGACACATCATTGTGTGATTTTTTTTAATAAACTTGTCTTTGAATTATTGGATGACATATAGGTCATTGATAGTTATCTTATGCACAATATTAATTGAAAAGGGGTCTAAAAATAGTTATGCAAGTTTGGAGAAGGAAAATATCAAATATTGAGGGATACTATTATACCAGTCCAATGTGTTACTAAACAAGGACATGGGGAAAGTGGAAAGCATCAAGTCCTAATCTTGTGTGATAAGATGACATGCATGTTTAAATGCACGAAGGTGTTGTTCTGGGTCCTCTTTGTTGTTAAACTTGGATTTTTTTTGTAATTCCTAGTGTAGATGATATGGTTTAATTGGTACAGATGGGTGAATAGGCTCGTTACAAATTTTCTCATATGCTAATGAGACATTGGATCCTAAAGTAGTGGTCTCAATTTTTGATAGCTTATTCATAAGGCCATGTAGGGGATTTTTCGAAAGAGTCTATTGGGGGATGAGAGGTGGTTGCATGTAAGAAGTGATAAGATGCATTTTTTATGAACTTGTGGAAATGTGGGTGTTTGAGGAATTTGATGGGGGTGAGTGTAAATCATGGGTTGTGATTGAAGGGGTGGTTATTGAAAGAATTATTATTTAGAGATGGGAACATGATATGATTGTTGGGATTGGGTAGGATTTTATGGAAAGTGTTGAGCGGGAATGTCGGTATGAATGTGTTCAAATCATTGTTTAAAAGGATTAGATAATGAATAATGTAAATCACTGTGAAAGTGGGTGGGTAAGCATTAAAAATCATCATAGATGTGAGAATTTCATACCGTATAGATAGGGGATATGATGTTTGGGCATATTGATTAGGAAATTTAGTGGCAATAGTAGTGAAGAGGTGAGGGGAAGAGTAGTGTTGATTGGTGGGAAATTTTGAGGAATAGGTGTGACTATCTGTGTAGTTTGATAAGATGAGGGATTGGTGGAAGAGGATGCAAGATGGGATATAGAAAGCTCATTTACTAAAAACTAAGAAGTTTTGGGATTGGTTTGATAAGGATAAAGTTGATGGAGTGGAAAACCATATAAGGGAATCTTAGTTGATATCCTAAGAGGATACTCTTGGAGAACCACTAGATTGACATCCAAAAGCTCTTAGAACATGGTATCAATGAGAAGGACCTTAGGAGGTAAAAAATACTCTAATCTAATGGATGATGGGGTAGCTGGCCTAGATAGGATAGATTTTTGGTGTAAGAATAGGCTACTCTCACCTAAATTTTTAGTGTGAAGAAGGGGTTTTGGGTGAGAGACATCGATGAGGGGTTGAGTGCTCATGAAAGAGGTAATCAAGGGAATAGATGAGGTAGCTATTGTGGTGAACGTTTTTTGAGATAAGGAACTATTTGAAGCCAAGTTTTCTGCCATTATTTTTATGTTAAACGAGTAACTACGCGAATGAAATCAGTTTTACCGAAGAAAGTAAAGTAGAAGATTCTTTTTATGCTCTTAATTTATTTAATAAAGTGTGAAAAGAAAAGGGGATGAATAACAAGGTGCCTTAGAGAAGGTAAACTATGATTCGTTTTAGTTTTTTTAAGGATAGGAAAACTGAGGTGGTTTCCTATTGGGTGATGAAATCCCAATTAGTAAACCAGGTAAGGGGATGTCTTATAGTGTTAATTAGATTTTTTTTTGTTTAGGGTGTGTATGGTAATATGTTAGATGCAATAGGTTAAACCCTAATTAAAACATATGATAAAGTAGGATGTATAAAGAATTTCCTTTTAAACCCAAAATGAAGTGTGATATTCGATGAGGATGCGAGACAAGAATGGAAAAATATGATGCGAGAAAGGAGAAAATAGGGAAAAAGAGAGGAATACCTAGATAACTCTTTTCCTATTTGTCTACACTCTTGAGTGATGAGTGATCTAGGCCACAAACCCAACATGAGTAAACAATAAAGTGGAGCCTCACCTTTGTAGTGTTAGTAGAAGAAAGAAAGAAAATATAAACATAAAGAAAGAGATCACCGATAGGGTGGTCCTACCCGGTGTGCTAGGAATGTTTACCAAGTTTCTTGTTCTTAATGAAGTTGATACACTAAGTAATAAAGAAACTAGAAAAATAAAAAATGATTGAGGGTTTAAGTTATCTCAGATGCGATGTGATAAGGACTCAAGATGATGATGGATTCTGCTACTAAAAATTAGATGAAACCTAAAAATCTTTGGAAGAGAAATTATTATATGGTTTGGGTGGGGTTTTTTTAAAAAGTGGACACGAGAAGCATTGACTTAATTTTTGGATGTCAACCCCGTGGTTAAAAATATTGATATAAAGTAACGATTAACTAAAAATATGTAGAAATTGAAGGAATTATAGAATATAAAATAACTATTGATTGATTTATGTATTGATCTGATCAAAATAAATGAAAATTAAATGTACCTACTCTAGGTAGCGGTGACGAGAATTTGCATAGGTAGGTTGATGGTGACCGAAAGGAAGATCTAGAAAATAAGGGAAATATGCAGATCCTGCAAGATTTGTATGTAATCTAAATACAACAGAAACTAGGGAATGTTGAAATCAAACTATAGAGGGAATATGAGGAAACATAAACTAGGAAAATAACAGAAAACAAAGGCTAAGAAGGGTAAGTTGGGAATCAACACCCCAGTTGATGGTGACCTAGGTGTAAACAAGATAATTTTAATGCCATAGAGGGATTACAAGAAATTTTTGAAAATTTGGGACAAACACAGCACTCATGAAGATATGGGAGAAGGTTATTGAACTTAAAGAAAAAATTGCATAAGGCCAAATTGATGGTGACTTGCTAGGGTTGACGGCGACTATGACAGAGTTGGATAAAGTCAAGGAAATTGAAGCCAAAATAGCAACTTGCAAGTATGGATCTGAAAAAGTAGGTCGATGACGAAGTTGTGAGCATTGTTGTGGATGATTTTATCCTACAAAATCTTAGATACTAAGAAAGCTACAATAACACGATGATATTGAAATAAATCAATTTAATTATAACAACACACTCATGAGGATGGTTTTGAGGGATGAAAGCATGTTCTAAAGATTTCTAAGAGGTCTTTAATTTCTTATGGAATACATGTTATCCAAAATTCACCCCTCAAGGTAATTTTGATAACATGCATCAAATTCTTTAGTCCCAAGCAATTATATTGATTCAAGGAAAAAAATCATGTTTCTGGGGTCCCCTCGGCTTCTTTCTAACTCTCTGTCCAAGAGGAAAACCCAGCAAGTTTTAAAAATGTGAAAAAGTTGCAGAAAACAAGCTTGGGCTAGGAAAAATCATGAAAAATGGCTAAGTCCTAGTCCTCGCAACAGTCGGGACATGAGGGACATCTAGGTGCGAATCACCAAAGGCCGCTAGGTAGTTTGTAGAGCAAAGGGGCATCCAAGATGTTGAGATACGAGGGACGCGAAAAGGTGAACCAGCCGAAAAGTGGAAAAAATCAACTAAGTGTTGTTTTCGCATAGTTGGGACAAAGGTACGCGAAAGACGCGGATCGGCCGGTTTGGCGCAAGTCAGTCCATTTCAGGCGGTTTGGAGAAATTTGTCTTAGGCAATCCGAGACAGTTGGGACAAAAGTGTGAAGGAGGGCCTTGAACCGGCGGTTCAGCCAAAAAAGAGGACTTTCATACTGGGACATCCGGGCCAAAAGTACGCGGAGGACGCGAAAAGCCGAAAGAGCCGAGAGCGAATGGAATCTCACCACGTGTCTTTCTGCAAGGAACAAAGGAACCCGAATTGGTGAAGCAGGATATTTTCATCTAGGACAGCTAGGACAAAGGTACACACAGGATGTGAGGGATGCGGAAAGCCGAAGCGGCAGAAGGCAGAGAAGAAAAGTCAACGTTTGACCCGTGAAACTTCAAACAGCCATAACTTTTGACTCGAGCTCCGATTTTCGTAAAATTGGACTTTCTGGAATGAGCGCGATGTCCTCTATGCCACAAAAGCTGGATTTCTTATTTTTAATGAGGGTAGATATATTTAATTAAGAGAAACATATTCGGCTCTAGTCAGTTAATGCTCATTCCCGTCAAATGACAGAAAACGTCTGCCAGGGCCAAAATAGCTGCCTGCACTCAGAAGGCCATAACTTTTGTATTTCTCAGTAAAATTGCACAAAATTGGTGCCGTTGGAATCGTGGCTCTGAGCCTGATGAACAAAAATAAAGAAATTATATATTTGGTGAGATATTGATGGATATTTTTTATAAAACGTGGCAGAGTTCATAACAGTGTTTCATTTGGTGGTTGGGAGTGCAATTAAGAGGCATGGTCATCATTCTTTCTCTGCTGCAGCACATGGGATAGTATGGGGAGCCTTTTGCAAGTAATATATAATCATTTTACTCCATTTAATTCCTCTTACAGGTGGTTGAAGGATAGATTTCGGGATTTCCATTTTCCCTTCTCTTTCCCTTCTCATTTTTCTATAAATTGGAGTGTTGGGCTCATTGTAAAGGGAGGGAGGTAGTTCTTTGTAGCAAAGCTCTGTCAAAATTGCTTTGTGAAGCCAATGTGCTATAGGCCCTTGTAGTGGACTCCTTGCATGGTGATCCAGGCCCTTATCTTGTAATAGATTGAACTGTGCATATCATGAAGCAATAAAATATCAGTTTGTGGATATATCTTCCCTGCTGTGTTTTCTTGCATTCTTCTTGCCCCTTTAATATTTCTACAAGAATATTGTGTCTATTATTCTATTCTTGCAGGGATCCATTATCATTGTGTATGCTTGGAATATCGTTGTGAATGCATTTTGCTAGATTATGGAGAACTGTCATCACCTCTTCTAGTGTGTACTTTACCTTTGTATTTCACGCATTTGGAGACTACTCTCACACCCTCCTTTTCTGGTGTATCACCGCTTTAGTGTAGGCTTTCATTTTATGCATTCTCTCTCTCTGGTCCCTTGGAAATTTAGATTAGAATAGTTAGTTTCCCTGCATTAGAGTAGATTGTGGCAGGTAGTTTAGGAGCAAGAACCAGCTTTCTCTGGAGGTCTATCTCAAGTAGCAAGTCTCACAACTTGGAGATAGTACCCATGTTATCCAATCACACTGTGAGTTCAAGTATATGCACTTTTATAAACAAATGGGTGCTGTGATTCGGTGATAACAATACATAGGCACAAGATTTAGGTCACAAATCACCATAAATTTTGAGAATTTTCATGTGTCTGATGAAGAATGGAAAGAAATCACTTAGCTTTATAAGGTTGATGGTGACTGGATTATGTTACAACCAACCATGGAGAAATTTTCCCCAACAAGCTATATTTTCTTATTTGTGCATGATTTTAGGTTTTTTAAAAATTGGGAAAGTGATTAAAGCATTAGATAAGAAGAGGATGTTTAGGGATGAGGTGTAGGTGAGTTGGCAGTAGAGATAGGTTATAAAAAGTGTAGGGATGGGAAATAGAAACTCCATTAGGGAAAAGGATAGGATTCTAATTAATTAATAAGAATTAATTAACTAAATTCAATAGGATATTTTTTGAATTAGGATATTTTTGTCATTCTAATGGGTTTTGAGGATTTTTGGTGCATAGATGATGGTTTTTCGCTAAGACAAACTACTTAAGACATATTTGACCATTGTAATGAATTTACATGAATGGTATGATGTTCTTTGGTTATAATTTATCATGAGGTACTGACGTCTCTCATGTTTGGAAGAAGAAAAGTGTATTTAAGTGTTTGTTTGGTTCATTTTTACACTATTTCTCTTAGAGGGAAAAGTGTGACCTAGAGGATAGTGATTTGTAGGTATGTGTACATGGTTTAAAGGTTGAGGAAGAGTATGAAAGGTTGAGGAATATTCTATGTAATATGTGTATGTTTTTATAGCCATGAGAATTTGAAAAAGAAGAGGATAGAGCAAGATTGAAGACCTAGAGTCGAGCTAGGATTTGTGAGCTCAATATGTGATCTCCATTAGTTGTTGGAGTTGAAAAAATAGAGATCAAACATATTCATGAGGTTGATTTTTTTATTGTTCATCCTAATCAGTTGTAGCCTCTTTGTGGAGTTGGTGCTTCTCTAAAATATGGGTTGGTGTTGCTTGTAGGGTTGGTGCCTCACTAAATTTGAAACATGCAAATATAATTTTTTTGTTTGGTGGGTTTTATTCCCCTCGAGGGTTACCCACTTAAATTTGGTGTCTTGTGTACTCTCTTTCTCTTGATCTTGTTTATGGTTGTTTATATGCTTAAGTAAACACACATATGGTTCATGGTTGAGTAAATTATAAAAAATGATGAATGGTAAATGAAATGAATTTTTTTAAGGACTGATTAAACCACCTTATCAATCCATTGTACTTATAATATGGGTGATTATTGGGGTCACACCAACTCCCTATATTACATATTTATTTTTAGGATTTGATGTGGTATTATGTTATTTGCAAGTGATATCTAATTTACAAGTTACAGGTACCTGGGTGAGAAAAGAGTGACACACAGGTGATCAAAAAGGAATATTTTGACACTTGTGTGACAATGTAAAAATAATATTACGACCATGTGCACAAAGTCACGAGATCTTAGTAGCAGTATCTAGTGCCTAGACACCCTTTTCCAATAATGGGCACCCATGTCGACATCATATGTGCTCTCCTTAAATTATCCACGACCATGAATGACATTGTTCACTTCATATTCAACAATATTCTTAGTTTAGAGCTCTTCTAGATCAAGAGTTAATCAACTAAGTCATTATTTCTATACCTCTTGTTTAAGGTCTCATACTTTACTTCCTTATTTATTTTATCATATTGTATTTAACAACTATCTATCGTAATTTACATTCAATTACTCAACAATAGAGTTTAGTAAAATCTATTTTTGAAAATAAATTATATTCCCATAAAAGACTACCATTTTTCTAATTATTACACCTTTCTGCAACGGTTATAGGGATATGGATATCAAATAACATTTTTTTCTAAAATCCTTGGGCTTATCAAACTCATGATATTGTCCATTTTTAATCTTTGAGCTTTATTCATTTTTAAAGTTTTGAAATAAGTAACATACAAACATTCAAATATGAAATCATTCTAGCCAACATAAATCCATTTCATCCAAATATAGCTTATAAAACTAAAATTTGTGAAGGTGATGGTGCATACTTTAATCCAAGCTTATATACATTATCTTCTTATCTAATTTTGTATGCCAAAATTTTGGGACATTGATTATGTGTATACAAGTTATTTCACACAACACATGAAAATTAATATATACCTAGATAAACAACATATTATCAATACAATTTCAAAATCAAACAATATTTTAAAGTAGACATGTATCATATTAGAAGATGGAAAGAATTTTAATTTTTAGTGTTTGGGTTGTATTTCCTCAATTATTAAGATGACAGTTCTAGGTAGGTATTATTAGTAGAAATTGGAATAGTTGTAACTCATCAAGTTGTCTCCCAAAAATTCTATAGTTTACTAAAGAAGTTCCTCAATATTTTAGAAAAGTTTTGGATTCTATGAGAGAAGCATCAAAGTCTCTTAGAAAAGTGTCAAAGTGCTCTAGAGAAGCATCAGTCTCTTAGAAAAGCACTAGAGTCCACTAAATAAGAATTAGAGTTTCTTACAAAAGTAGCAAACTCACTCTAAAAATCATGAGAGTCTCTTACAAATTTTCCATTACTCCACTAGAGAAGCATAAAAATCTATTACAAAAGAATCAAACTACACTAGAGAACCATCGAAGTATCTTAGAAAAGCATCGGAGTCCACTAGAGAAAAATTGAAGTCTCTTACAAAAGAATGGAGTCTCTTAGAAAATCATCGGAGTCTCATTATGTGAATATTTTTCATATCTTGGATAATCTTTGGAATATTGTGGAGTAATTCAAGCATTATTTTCTACCTTTGAAGAGTAGGGAGGTTTTGTTAAGATTCCTTGGAAAAAAATATGAGGCATGAGATAGAATTATCACCTTGAAACATGCAAAAATATGTTGATAATACACAAGACACAACTAAAACCTAGAAACATACATAATATGATAGAAAATGATAGAGGAAAGATCATTTTTTTAATTTAAATTCTAAACGCATGGTTCGTAATCTTCAAAAGAGTATAATTTTTCTATACCAAAGTAGAGGGATTTGTATGTCCTTTGTTATAGTCATATATATAAGTGAATATCAAAAGATCGGAGAGAAATAATAAAATGATGTCTCTTTAATGCCTTGAACAAGAAATAGAGAAATGCGGAGAGGAAAATGCTGTAAGTCATAAGATCTCTTCAATGTTTAAAAGTGTCTTCCTTGACCTAAAAACTCGCATGTTCCTAAAATAAAGGGAATACCCCTATATTATTTATGTTATTAAACTACATATTCTCTATATTTAGGAGTTCCAAATAGCCATTACTTATCTATAATACATGTTTACTCAACATAATAGGGAGTTAATGCGTTTACTTAGTCAAAAACATTATGGCAGTTTCTTCATGGCACTTTTCTTCATGAAAATTTTGAATTCCACTAAGTGTTTAAAATTGAAGTCGAATGAGTAAGGATATCAAAATTGGAAGATATAATTAGGGGGGTTATAAGATCCTATATAAACCTATGGTATCCATTTAAATGCTAAGAAGCTAGAGATATTTATGAGAAATAGAAAACTACCCCCAACTGAGGCACCAACTAATCATGAATTGTTTGATGATTTTGATTACCAATATGACCTTGGTTGGCTCCCAAAATTGGTAGAAAGCTTTCTTGTGTTAGAAAAAATGTGGGAAGATATAATTTAAGAATTATAGATCCATGAATAAATAGTTAAGGATTACATATTATAGAGTGTAGAAATTAAACAGATGTTTACACATGCATATAATAGTTAACATATCATGAATGAAATAAAATAATGATAGGTGAAAGTAAATGAGACAAGAGACTAGATTTAAGTGGAGTAACCTAAAGGAAAGAAATCCACTAAAAAATCATTGTCTTATATTAATAATTTATCAAAATTTCACCCAACACTTCCACTTTACCCCTCGGTTTCATAGTAAATAGTTTAAGTCTTCTATATAGCTATATAACACTCACATAAACAGCTTAAGCTTAGATCAATTAATCTATGTGCTCATTATTCCAGTAAGATAACCAAGTAGTCTACTCCCATGAGGGATCATCCTATTTATATAGGATAGGTGAGCGGTTATACCACTTCACTCTTTTCAAAGTTGTGAAGACCGACTAAGATTATTAAAAATAATATTTAAGACAAGGGTTTGTCTAAGTGGCGGTCCACCAAATGGTATCCCCACTTGAAATTAACACACCAACACTCCCCTTAATGCTAAGTGCGAAAAAAAAAAAACATGCCAAATCTACAATTTTCTACAAAAGGATTTAGATATCCTTGAATCAACAACATTGATTCAAAATATAATGAAAACAAGGAAATCAACTGATCTTTAATAATTTTAGATCAGTTTTAGAGATGAATAACGGACAATATTAATCACGGAATAATAATATTCTTATTATTAATTCATTTTGGATATGAATTACATTGATAGAGTTTACATTATATATGCCTTAATACAAGGAGTCAACATCAATCCTCAACAACCCACATATCTCTCTCTAGTCCCTACAATCTCTCAAACTTATCCCTAAGATACCTCTCACACTAAAATAGTTACGTGTGTTATTCTCACAACTCACCAATAATAAAACTATTACAACTATATTATTAATATGAGTTCTATAAACTCATTATTAATAATATTACATTTTATTTAATAATGTTACACAATATTTTGGTAACATTCACTCCCCTATTGTTAACATTATTAATTCCCAATATACACTCCCCTAATGTTGACATGGTACAACATAACTCTTTTTTCTGTAACGTGTTGCATGGGCTTGCCTCATAATTTGGATAAAATAAAGGCATGTAAACTTCCAACTAGCTGACTTTCTTGTTGCACATGACCACAACTATGTGAATGAATGCATCCCATATTTAATCCATGAAAATAATGCACTCGACGTTCCACTTTGGTAAATCATATTCATAAAGAACGAATGAAGTTAGAGGACCACTACATGAATAAAATTTTATCTACCTTTTTACATCTGTGTTTTTCTAGATCTACCACCAACCCTTTCCAAATCTATGATTATTACAGTAAAATTAGAGAAATACTCTACAATGTTTTCTTCTATGAGGTAACATATAGGAATTTCTCACACATTACAATTGAACAAGAATGTGACATTTATTCTTATTTTCACACAGTAGAAAATAAACACACAACTAAAAAATACCACAACTTCATTGTGTGGCCCCATTGCTTGCAGTTGGCGAGAGGTTGTTGATTGACCTCCTTCCTCCATTACCTCCTTCCTCCATGAGTGTCACTACTTACTTAGCATATTGGACCATGGAGCTCAAATTTACACCACATTTTGTCGATGCATCTTCCCCACAAATATTTGATTTGGTTATGAAATTCCAAAGTGACAGGTTTGGGGGTGGAAACCCCAGATGGGGTCAAGGGGAAGTGCGCCTGCGAGGTCCCGTGGAAGTTCCTAGGTGCACTCCTTATTGTGATACAGGGCGGGGTCGAGGGGTGGAGCCCCCAAATCTAGGCATATTTTCCTTCTTTGAAGTCATCAAAAATATCATTAGAACTATAATATTATTCATCTTATTCTCCCAAAAATTAGATGTCGGGTAACACCGAAAATGTGTTTGCGAGGCAATTTTTTTTTACAATATTTGACTGTTTAACATTTTTGATAATAGACCCAAAAATAATAGACTTTTACAATGACTCAAAACTTGCACTCGAATTTGAGAAGACAACGCTTGACTTTGACACAAAAAATGAATATCAACATTTATAACAAACTCTTTTTTTACTACAATGAGAAATGATGACTTTACAACATTTTACACTACAATAAATAAAACCTAAAATCACCTATACGAACTTGGATTTCCAACATACAATACACATTGATTTAACTCAATAACAATAGTTGACACAATAATAATGATTTTTGGACATAAGACCTAGTGATGACAAGATTAAAACTTAAAATGTTATAAAAAGACCACCTTTCACTAACATTAGGACTATTTCTAATAACGATTGTTCTTTATACTCCTTGGTATAAACTTCTTATAATAAAATGGGACCTAGACAAAACATAATAAAACAACTTAACAAATGGGCTGAAGGTATTTTATAGACTATATTATCACAAAATATGAGACACACACAAACTAAATAAATCTTAAATACCAAAACTACAGAACTTTGATGAAATACACCCGATGAGTGTCGGGAAAATTGAATACCTATAGAGGTCGATTTGGATAGAATGAAATATGTGGATAGTAATCACAAGTTGCTAATGAATACGCTTCCATAGTTGTAACCACAACAAAAATAATTTTCTTTTGAAAAACATGTGTATTTACCTTTGCATCTGTTGACCATAGAATTCCAAGTTGTGCTCAAGGTGATCATGCGCATTTGTTTATGACCTAGAAAATGCTAGTGATATCTCGGTATGTGTGATAGGATATAACATGAACCATGTAGATATTTCAACCAATGATGTGAAGAATCAATCTAGTGATAACACATAGTAAAATATACCCGATACATATATCAATTTAATTGTATGCTTGGCTCTACGAGAAAGAATACAATGCACTACTTTAAGACCTGGAATCGAGTTAATCCAGACTTATCTATATTGAGACCTCAAATAAATTGACAAGACACATATCATCATGGTCGTTAAACATTATAGGTCTACATGAATACACTTTACGAATCAAATACTAGGTGAATCAAATCTAACACACACGTCCATACTACGTACAAGTCAATACATAATTTAAATCTTCAATACAATTGGAAGATAATATCAATGAGAAATTCACCTAATTGTGCAACGGTGATAAGACCAAGCCTTTCAACACACCACGTATAATTCCAAGTTCATTCCAAAGAAAAATTATTACATAGTAGGTGACTTAAAATAAATATCTAGATCAGTCACATGGCATCCACAAGCATTGGATCAAAGATGCTATGATACCAAATAATAAATTTGGATCAGTTTTACAGATGAATAACGCACAATATTAATCATGGAATAATAATCTTCTTATTATTAATTCATTCGAGATATGAATTATATTGATATATTTTACATTTTATAGGAGGATGTGCTCCTTAATACAAGGAGTCAATATCAATCCTCAACAACCCACATATCTCTCTCCAATCCCTACAATCTCTCAAACATATCCCTAAGATATCTCTCACACTAAAATAGTTACGTGAGTTGTTGTCACCACTCACAAATAATAAAACTATTACAACTATATTATTAATATGAGTTCTATAAAATCATTATTATTAATATTACATTTTATTTAATAATGTTACACAATATTTTGGTACCAATCTTCCCATATCATAAAATATTAAGAACAAGTGCTTTACATATGAAGACTTACATCAAATTATGGAGCATTTTATAAACTAAGGCATACCCATAACTAAATATTCTATGGGATTTACAAGTAACTTCACATAGAGTGAGACATTTACCTATTACAAAATGGAGGAATTATTAGAAGTTTACAACTTGATCGTTAAGAGGTGGAATTTGTTAGTAATTTACCTATATTAGTGTTAATAATATATTGTTTTGTATGTGAGATTAAAGATATAAATGATTTGTTAGTAACAACTCATGGTTATTTGAGATATTGAGTGAGTTGTGAGAACAAATCACGTAGCTAAAGTTGTGTGAGAGAATAAAGGGATGCTAGAAATATATTAGGAGATAATGTGGATATATTGTTGGGATTAGAGATTGGATTGACTCCTAGTTTGTAGGATATCATCATTGTATAAATATACCTTATTACATGAATAAAAATATCCCGTATGAATAAAGATTTGAATATTAGTATCTTTGTTTTATCTCTATTGTATGTAAATCTCAGACAATTTCTAACAGTGGTATCAAAGTTGGTCACATCTCTCGTTGCTAGTATAGAGAATTAGAATAAAATTCAGGAGCTTCCTATGTTCTCTATTATCCTTTGCATGCTTGTTAATTGGGTGATAGTCATGATAACTATGATCACATTCTGAATTGTAGGCTGTAACTTTATACAACTCTTGGTCTCGACCCAACTACATTTTAATCAATCTCATGCATAGTTAGGAAATTCTTGTACAATAGTCGAAATTGTATGGTAATTAATTGGTAATGAGGACTGAATGTTGGTGTATTCAAGATACCATTTGGAGTTTCAATTAATCATTTGGAAAGGCTCATTTAGTGTTTGGGTATCTGGTTTATGTGTACATCAAATTTTAAAGAAAAATATCCCTATATAATCTCGATGATTAATGCTACCAAATTATATCGACATCTAATCTATCTACTAATAAAATATTCTAATGTTTGTAGCTCCAATCATTATCTCTTCCCATAGCTACATGGTGAGAAGACCTCTGCATTGAACTTGTAACCTATTTCTCTTTTGACACCTCATACTTCTACGAAGTTGGCCATATTAATGTTCTCTAGTTTGACAATGAGCTCTCCATATGTAATTGCATCCACCCTTTGATAAGTGTCAAATCCATAACCAACACATTAAAGTACTAGCCAATACACAATTCTTTTCCATGTCTTTTACTTCAAATGGTGATTAGCAATCTCCATTGAGAAAACTGCCCACCAAAACTATGCCCATGGTTTGAAGAAAAAGAAAAGGTGTTTTAGACTGCTTTTTTGTTGAGTTTGTGTGTAAATTGAGTGTTTGAAATTCATGTTGTAATTATCCACTATGGTACCCTTTAGAGAGTTATAGGTATGTATTGTTTATTAGAATTTTTTTTTCCTTTGTACTATTGTTAAAGCATATTTTGTTAATAATCATTTTTCAAGTATCATTGTTGTATTTTGTTAAAATTATCATAAAATGTTTTTTTAATTGGTCATAGTAATTTTTTTCAATCTTCATCATCCATTTCATTAAAATTTATTGTCAAAACTATAAAATTGTATTTTTAAAAAAGTAACCTTTCATTAATTTATATTTTTCGTGTTGTCAAGTCTTTTTTTCATAAAAGTTTCATTGTAAAAGATTGTAAAATAAAATAAAATTGCCTTACAGATGCATTTTCGGGGTAACCGACATCCGATTTGTAATCAATATGCTATTGAGCCTGAAAGCAATTTTTTCTAAGTAAGTAGCATCTAGATTATAGAATGGAGGAAACAAAGGAAGGAGGTTGATCAATGCCTCTTATCATTCACCAATGATGGGGTCACATTTTTCTATACCGACATCATTTTCATTTGTGTATTTTTACTTGAGAATTAGAATAGACATTTGTGCTTGTTTGCTTGGATCATGTGATTTTTCCTAATGTAAACTCCTGAACATGTTGTGATATGGCGTGGAAGGTGCAAAATAGTGAAATAGTTGTATAGGAGGACAAATAACTCCAAAAATCCTAACTGCAGAGATCCTTTGACCATTTTACTTATTTATGAAGATGATTGGCGGTGAAACGACCTTGTTTCAATCACATGGGATAAATGTAGGATGTTTTCTTTACATAATAGTGGTCATGTGCAACAAGATCCAGACAACAAGATTCAGACAATAGTATGCAGACCTAAAAGTATGTGTTAGCATATGATTCTGGTTTCAGTTCCACTTTGCCCCATGTTCACACTAACGGGGAATGTTTAGAATTTACCTATATTAGTGTTCACATTATATTGCTTTTTATTTGAGATTAAATATGTAAATGAGTTATTAGTAGCAAATCATGCTTGTTTGAGATATTGAGTGAGTTATGAGAACAAATCACGTAGCTAAAGTTGTGTGATAGAATAAAGGGATGCTAGAAATATATTAGGAGATAATGGGGAGATATGGTTGGAATAGAGATTAGATTGAATCCTAGTTTGTAGAAGATCATCATTGTATAAATATCTCTTATTAAATGAATAAAAATATCTTCTATGAATAAATACATGAATATTATTATCACTATGTTTATCTCTATTGTATGTAAATCTCAGACCACTTCTAACAACATTTTCATGCACACTCCCCTCAATGGAAATTTTGAAAGGCCCAATAAGGCTCAAAACTTAAAAAATTTAGCAACACACAATGGCTTGGTGAAGATATTTGCAACTTTATCTTCAATGGAATAGAACTTGAGATCAATATCACCATTTAGGAATTTATCTCGAATAAAGTGCATATGAAGTTCAATATGCTTGGTCCTTTGTTGTTGAACTTGATTCTTTGTAAGAATAATGCAACTCTGGGTGTCACATAGAAGAGTAGTTATTCATTTAACACCCAAGTGTAGTTCATCCAATAGTATTTTTAGCCACAAAGCTTCTTTTGTAGCTTCTATAGCACTTTTATACTCTATTTTAGTAAAATATATAGACACTGTTGGTTGCTTCTTGCTACTCCAAGTGATGGCACCTACACCCAACTTGAAAATATATCTAGAAGTATACTTTCTATCTGCAGCATCACCAACATGATCAGAATCACAATAACCAAATAATTGTGCATCATTTCAAGAAGAATGAAAAAGATCATAATCAATTATTCCTTTAATATATTTCATAATTATTTTTTCCATTTTCAAATGATATTAATAAGGTTCTTGGATAAATCATGAAACAACTCCTACTACATAAGAAATATTAGGTCTAGTAATAGTCAAATAAATTAGACTACTAAATACTTGCCTATACAGAGTAGGATCAAATTTAGCACAAGTTGGTTTAGGGTCTAACTTAAAACCAACTTCAATAGGAATTGCAGAAGGCTTAGAGTCAATCATGTTAAATATTATAAAAAAATTCACATCATATTCAGATCGAGAACAATAGACTTATGATCTTGAAATATAATCATGCCAAGAAAATGATTTAATGAACTTAAATCAGTAATTTCAAAATGATGTGGTAACCTTTCTTTGATTCTAAAAATTAAATTTCTATCACTACTACTGTATTCAAAATATTATCAACATAAAGAACAATAATGATAATATGATGGTTATCAAACTTAAAAAATAAATCATTATTAGAACAATAGTTATAAAAGTTAAATTCCTGAAATAACTTATTAATTTTAGCATACCAAGCTCCAAGAAATTGCCTAAGACCATACAAAGAATTTTTAAGCTTACGGACATAAATTTATTTACCAAGTTCTTCAAAACATTGAGGATGACTCATGTTGATTTATCTTGTTAATACATCATTTAAACAAGCATTTTTAACATCCATTTGGTCAATATCCCATCCATATTGGGAAGCTAATGCAAGAAGAACTCTTACAAAGTGCTCATCTTAATAGTCTCAACATAGTCAATACCAGTTTTTGTGTCAAACCGTGAGATACCAAGCTTTGCATTAAACTTGTCAATCTCTCGTAGAGAGTTATATTTTATTTTGAATAACCACCTATATCCCACAATTATTCTTTTAGAAGGAGGAGGGACTAGTTCCCAAGTATCATTTTTAATTAAGGAATTGTATTAATTTTTCATATCCTGAAGCCATCTATCATCTTGATATTATTCTTCAAAGGATTATGGTTCTACCTCATAGAGGGTCATCAAGGTATGATAAGTATGCTGACTTATACTTATATTTATAATATTATCAGAATGAGAGTTTTGTATAAGAATTTGAGCCCATTTATGAATCTTAGGCTCCAATAAATTTTGAGATGACTTTCCCTTAATCTCTATCATATCTATATTGGAATAATCAAGCTCTTAAACTTATGTGTTCATGAGGATCATAAAAGAAAATTGTATCTAAGATTTGAACATTTCTATTTTAAATAATGTCATGTTTGAATGGATCATAAAATCTCAACCCTTTAGTTTTACATCCATAGCCAACAAAAATACAAGAAAAAGAGGTTGAACTAAGATTCTTTTTTTTTTCTTTTGGAATGAAGATAGAATTAGGACTACCAAATATTATTGAGTGAGAAATATCTATTTTTGATTTGTCCAAAATTCATGAGGAGTAGTTTGATGAAGATATTTAGTAGGTACTCTATTAAGAATATAGATAGTTGTGTTCATAGATTTAGCCCATAATAACGTAGGCACATTCGAAGCATAAATCATAGTCCTAGCCATTTCTAAGATAGTCTTATTCTTTCTTTCTATAATGCCATATTGATGAGGAGAATAAATAGTAGTCAACTCTCTTTGAATCCGACATGAAAAAAGAAATCATAATTTTTTTGCTAACATATCCACCTCCATTATCAGTCCTAATTCTCTAAATTTTCAAATTAGAAGCATTTTTAACTAAAGCTTTAAATTCTTTAAATTTATACAGGACATCAAACATCTTCCTAATTAAATAAGACCAGGTCATTCTATAGTGATCATCAATAAAACAAACATACAAAGCACCATTGAGAGAAGGGACCTCAAGTGGACCTCTCACATCACTATGAATTAGTTCTAATAACTGATAAGAATTTGGATCAAGATGTTTTTGAAATGGTTTAGCATGTTTCTTACCATGTATGGAGCTTTCACAAGTTTGATGACCTGATTATATCTTTGAAGACCAACAACAAGATTCAAGTATAGACATATCACATAATATTTTGAAATTTACATGATCAAGTCTTTCATGCCAAAGCTAAATATCATTCCTAGAAGAGGAATAAATGAAATACTTAGACTCAAAACCATGAAAGGTATAAATCCATTTTTTGAATGCCGAAGCAATAACACTTTTAAACTTATCTTTTACAAACCAATTATTGGATAGTAATTTTTTATTGTTTTCTTTAGTTAGCCGAGAGAAATAAAAAATATTCTTTTTCAATTAAGGAACATACAATACATTCGTAAGTACACCATTTGATTGCTTAATATTTCCACAAACTTCAGATCTAATTATTGAGTTATCTCCTAGATAGATATTCTCTTCACATTTAATCGCATCTAAGAGGATACCAAGAGCATAAGTCATATTCCTTGACAAAACATTGTAAAGAATCCATTCTTTGTCATTTGAAGCTGAAATGGGAGTATACAAGGCAATAGACTACTAAGCCAAAATTTCCTTAGTTTGTTTGATTTTTCTTAAAATTATTAGGCTTTTGTTATTATTATTCTTATTTTTTTAGTCTTCACCCCCTACAATCAAGATCTTTATGCTCAATTTTTCTACACTTATTACAAGTTCCATTAAATTTGATTTTAAAGTTATGATTGTTCTTAGTAGAATTAGTCTTAGGATTTTATTTAAATCTAGATCTGATATTAGACTTCGATTATGATTTTTCTTATTTCTATTATGAGCAGACTTATGATTCTATGAGAATAGGGATCGAGAATCATTCTATTTTGAATCAAATTTATCCATGACTCGCTCTTCTTAAATCAGTAAAGAAGAAAAAGTGTATATATCGGGAAAATGATTCTCATTCCGATACTTAGAATTGAGAATTGAGATGTAGTTTTTAAAATTTTCATGAATATTAATCTGAATTATGAAGTACAAAATTTTATCTTGAAATAATTCATAGTTATAACCATCTAATTGAGATTTAATGTTCTTAATTTTAGCTAAATAATTGACAATTTTATCATCCCCCTTCATGGGTATTGTAAACATATCTAAAACTAGTTTAATGATCTTAGAAAACCCACTGCATTCATGCATGGTTTCTAACTACTTTCATGAATTAGTAGGCGAGTCCATATGAACTATATGCATTAATAATTCATCTATAATGCTTTGTAATAGGATGGAAAGAGCTTCTTGATATCTCTAAGAAAAAGAACTAAGTTATAAAGAATTAGATTATCTCCCTGTGGGACATTTTTCTGTACCAGTCACAAGATCCCAAAGCTTTGTAGCCATGAAACAATATTTTAAACTCACTCCCCAAATGCTATAATTTATTTCATTCAAGACTTGAGACTTATCCAATGAAAAAATAGTTGAGTGGGCATTTTTAATGCTTAGATGAGAATGGAAACAAATACATCTAAAAACCTAGTGAAAGAATCCAAATGGAAACAAACAACTAGCTACACATCTTCTTAATAGCTATATGAATGTAAACAACTCAAAATTAATTTAAAAAGACTATCTCGATTAAGATTAAGATTGATTTAACAGAGCTTATTTGGATTCAAGCTACAATAGCTTGACAATTTATTTAGCAACTTGATGGGTAGATGTCAAAAATGATCTAGTTAACAAATAAAACAAGAGAGGAATGTTTCAGATTTAAAATAGATCCTCAGGCAGATAAAAAATCTTCAAAAATTAAATTCAATGCCTTTTCAGGGACCGAGACAATACACAAAATAAACACACATCAAAAAATATGACAAGACTGGAAACAATGAAAAAAATATATACGTTTTGTTTTTCAATTAGCTCACATTTCATAATGCAACTAATAAGATAAAAGAAAATTAATTAAAAAATAACCCTCTACACATGTATCAAATTAATTAGATCATTTTTTCGCACTCTGACACAATGTAAAAAATATGTGAAAATAAAGTCTTTGTCAAACAAAACCTTTTCTCGAAAATGTAATGGCTAAAAATTGACACTTGGCGATTTCCACCAAAATTTAAATAGATGAATTTGAGTGGGATTAAAGTTCACAAAATAAACTAAACTTAAGATAAATTTTAGGTGTGAAATAAAAAACACAGATGTCACAATATAATTGGCTAAGACAAAGCAAATATTGACACCCTTACACTTGCGAATGATGAAACAATTAAAATATTAATATACATGTCAAAAACAATTGGTTCTCACTTCAAAAATATGACAAAGAGTAAGCCAAAAAAAGATACGTGGAACCTTTTAAATGGCTAACTTTTCATAAGTCTAACAAAGACCGACAATTACGAAAAGGTGGCTAATTTTTATTGGATAAGTACTACCATGAATGAGTGATCTGAAAAAAGTGAAATATGGAGCAATTATATTTGCTCAAATTTCACAAATTTGACAAAAAATTCAAGTAATTTTATTGGTTTACTCTTTGCATATGACACAAATAAGATAAAATAATACTAGTAATTAGAAATAGAGAGCTACTTGGAGATATCTTATTCGATCGTATTTCATAAATGACAAAGGATAACAAAGCCAAGTCTGACAATGTGGAGACACATGTAAATCCCTTATAGGTTTGTGTTTCAAAATTTCATAATCAGACAAATAATATGACTAAAAATCGAAGCAAGATTAAGCCCTATGATTTGTTTGGGCTTATCAAATAAATAAATGACTATTTAGAAGACTGCCAATGTGAAGCTAGCTGGAGAAATATGATTGGCTCAAGCTTCGTAGTCAAAATAACTTTGGATAAATGAAATATGTTAAATAAGAATGACAGAGCGAAGCCGATGATGACACAAAAGGATTGGCCTAAGCTTCAAAAGGAAAAATATTTGTAAAGAAAATAAAGATATAATTAGAAAGATGTCATATTGAAGCTGCTTGGTACTCTAAGAGTGGATATGGCTTTGTAGATATGAAAACAAGGACATCAAATCTATTTGGAGAAATTTTATTGGTCCAAGATTTGTAAAACTGATAAGATCTTAATATAAAATGACAAAGAGAATCCAAATGGCATAAAATGATTGGATCAAGCTTCACAGATGTAGATCTAGTGAAAATAAAGATTTTAAAAATGGAATTGATTTAAATGCTCCAAATTAACTGGATCTAAAGAGATCATTTAGATCCACAGTCAAAACATGATCGAAACGGCTATAAACGTTGTGAAAACTTAAAATAAGCTCCTAGATGACATATTTAAACTGAAAAAGACAGAAAAAAAAAGTAAATATCAAACATAAAATAGATCAAACATGATATAAGAAACCATTTAACCAATATTTCACCTATATTTACAAAAATATTTAAGCAGGAATCTGAAATTTAAACCTGGCTAGTTTGACGTTGTCGGCTGACTTTTTTGGTTTTTAGATCAAAAGATCTTCAAACTTCTTCGCTCTTGTAAGCGAGAAAAAATCCAAATTTAGCTT
This sequence comes from Taxus wallichiana var. yunnanensis, assembly GCA_018340775.1. Lineage (NCBI taxonomy): Eukaryota > Viridiplantae > Streptophyta > Pinopsida > Cupressales > Taxaceae > Taxus > Taxus wallichiana. The sequence goes on along the minus strand of CM031242.1, from coordinate 85,106,150 downwards.
TTTACACATATAATCCTCATCTCCGATACCATGTTAAACCAAATGTGGGAAGATATAATTGAAGAATTATAGATCCACGAATAAACAATTGAGGATTATAGATTATAATGTGAATACATTAAACAAATGTTTACATTTTCATAAAACAATTAACATATCATGAATGAAAGAAAATAAAAATAATTGAAAGTAAATGAGATAAGAGACACTAGATTTAAGTGGAGAAACCTGAAGGAAAAAACTCCACTAAAAATCAATGTCTTATATTAAGAATTTATCAAACTTTCACCCAACACATTCACTTCACTCCTTAGTCTCACACTAAACAATAGAAGACTTTTATCTCCATGTATAATAGATTGCATAATTAGCTCGATCTTATATCAATTGGTCTATGTGATCATTAGTCCAGTAAGATCACAAAGTAGTCTAGTCCCATGAGGGATCATCCCATTTATATAGGATAGGTGAGCAAGTTATACCTCTTCACTCTCTTCAAAGATGTGAAGATCGACTAAGATTATTAAAAATAATCTTTAAGAAAAGGGGTTGTCTAAGTGATGGTCCTCTAAATGGTTTTCCCACTCGACAAGAATACCAAAACATCTTGGTGTATCAATATGATGTTAAAAAAGGATTTCCTATAGAAGTGATTATAAGGGCATGGTTTTCATGATAGTCTTCCTCACTACCATGTTTTTTCCTATAGTTGAAGATGATAATTTTTCCACTTTCCTTTCTTGAAAATTCCTAAGATGATTAATTTAGGACCTAAACATTTGAATATATCATATTGGGGTCCTTAAAATCCTACATAAACTTGGAGGGTCCTTGGAGAATCTAGGAGGAGAAATAGTTATATGAAAATACTAAAATTGGTATTGTTCTTCTAGTGAAATATCATTGGCCCGTGTGGGATCACCAACGTAGTCAACAAATTGGAATTAGGTGGATCTACTAAAATACGATTTTTTTACCTTGAAAAAATATCTTCATGATGGTTAACATTTTTTGATTTGTAAATTGCCTCTTTTTAACAATAAACCGATCTTGTTTTAGTGATGATTAAGTGGAAAATGACTAAGCTCCTTTTAGCCACTATAATGTGCATGAAAAATTTGATAATATACTACAAATTGAGAGATAGAATACAAAAGAGACACAAGAATTTATCTTTGAGAAAAATAATTATGGAAAAATTCAGCGGGTAAGAACATTGCTTCCCTTTCACTATGTAATTATCAAAGATACAAAGTTTCGCTAAACATTGGCCTTCAAGAAGGATTTAACACTCCTATTTTTTATTATTTTTAAAATCCAACTCCTATTTTCTCTCACTCAAATTCACTCAAAATCCCAGGTAGAATGAATAATTGAACTTGTATTTATTATTGATCTACCCATGGAATGAGGTAAATGTGAAAAAAACCATTTGGGAAGTAAAAAAATTTGCTAATATTTAGTTTCCTTACTTTGGCATCATCAGGATAGGACCTTCAGTGTCCAACAAGTTGTGGTTGCATAGCCACCTACCCATATAGGAGGTGGTTACGTAACCGGTAGAGAAGTTACATCATTGTCACCTAGAAATCTCTAGAGCATATAAACAATGGCCCTTTTATATCATTTGAAGGTGTCTAGATCACCCTCATCCTAGCTAGACCATCTCCTGAACTAATAATATGCTAATAATATGCACTACAAGTATCAAATAAAGAGAGTACATAGAATTGGGTACTTCAAATCCATTTTCTGAATATACCTCCCCAATTTGAGGTTTTTAAGTTCATAAAATCTTTAAGGATTGATGAGTTGATGAAATTTATTCCCCACATATTCTCTAGAATACCAATTGGCCTTGGTAGGAAAGTTTCCTTACAACTCAGTCAACCACTTGTCATGTACTCCTCTCGTGTTCTCTCTTTTCGCTGCAATACCACATTTTCTTCTAATTCTATCTAATTGTCTCGATAAAGATCTTTAATAGATGGTAGAAAAAATCTCTCTTATTTTTCATCTAGCATAGATGGCTCAAAGTGACATAAATTTTCAACATTTAATACTCATGAGATTATCATATATTGAGCCAAATCCAATTGAAATATATTCTTACCCACTCATTCTAGATTCTTAAATGGTCCATTTCAAATATTCTTGAGTTTATTATCTTTTCACTATAGCCTTTATCTACTCAAGTAAAAGCATACCCTATCTCTAACAAGAAAATAATTCTCAAGTACTATGTTGATCATGTTGTGCTTTATACTTGGCATGTGAATCTATGAACCTCTCCTTCCCAGAGTGTTATCTACTGAATTTAATCAACAAATTTCTTAGCTTGGTGGACTTTCTATTTTATCTAGATGGTAATCTCAAAAAAATATAAAAATCACTCTTAGGTAAATAACCAAAACATGTTTCAAAATGAGTCTTATTGGTAGAAGCATGAACCACCCTATTATCAGAATATTGGATATACACCAAGTTATCATCCCAAGTCCTCATATGTTTCCTATTGTACACTCTCAAAAGTTGAACCAAGGTATAATTTACCACTTATGTGTTCCCATATGTATGAAAATGAAAATTGGTAGACCTATTCTCTCACAAAGTAGAGAGAAAATATCATATGAGAGTGTGTCTCATATCTTAAATTTTGTTGCAAAAATGAGGAAGATGAACAACACTGGTCTATAATCAAGAGTGAAAAGTGAAAATGTAGTGATACAATCATAATGCATGTCAATCTATTCAAGTGAAAGAGATCGGGAAAATTTTGTGCATCAAATTTGATACTCTTGTTGTGTGCAAGATTATTCATTGTTATAAAGTTGGAGATGCAAAGAGGGTCCTTTAAGGTAGTAGTCCATGAACCAAGGTGTTCAAGACCACATTTAATGTTTCTTATAAAGGTAAAATTTAAAGGGATATGATATAAGTTTGAAGTACTTAAGTACTTTGTAATCGATAAACATGTATCTATAGGTACTCTGGGATCTATAAGTAAGGTACATATGCTTATTAGGTGTTAAAGTCTCCTAGCTATGTTTATGTTCATCATATTCAAGGTATTCAAGCCTAAAGGTACTTTAAAGTTTAGTTAAATTTATGTGAATACGTCTTAGCTCTTAAATGGTGTGAAACAAGAAGATATCGGGTAGAAAGATTTCAAGAGCTCTTTGACAAGGGTTTATGAATTTTTACCAAGATGAGTATATGATACAAAAGGATAAGAATTAAGTAAAGGATTTTTGTAAGCTTAAAAGGAGTATGGATTTGTGAATTTTCATGAGTTTATAGGAAGTAACTAATCTTTTGTCTTGTGAAAAATTGTATAATATGGTGGTTATCAGTTAAAAGGAACTTGTAAGTAAGATAAATGTGTGATCATTATCATAATTTGTGCTAGAAGCATCATAAGGGCCTTTTAGTATGTTCTAAGAAATGAATTAGTAAGCTACATGTGGTACAACATGATAAGAGATATATACATACATATAAGTTCCTTCAAGATGATCTATAGCTCATAAGTCCACTCTAAGGTTGTGACAAAGTATGAGACGCAACTTGCCTTCAAAATGTCTTCATGAAGATCTATCACAAAGTTGATGATTGTAGAGATGAAAATGATGCCTATTTTTAAAATTGACAAGCCTGCAAGAATAAATAGGATGAAAATCAAACCAGTTGAGAGTAATATTTACCAAGTTTCTCATTTTTAATGAAGTTAATGCACTAGCAACTATAGAAACTATAAAACCATGAAATGATGGAGGGTTTAATTTACCTCGGATGCAATCTGATACAAGTGAAAGATGATGATAGATTCCAATACTTCAATCTAATGAAACCTTAAAATCACTAGAAGAAAAATAATTAGATGGTTTGGGCGAGAGTTACCTAACAAAGTGAAATTGAGAAGCGTTAACTTATTTGGTGCATGTCAACCCCCGTTGTTAAAATAAATTGATATAAAGTAAAGATAAACTTAAAATATGGTGAAATTGAAGGAATTAAAGAATCTAAAATCCTTATTGATTGATTTAAGTTTCCATCGATTGAAACAAAATAAAATAAAATGTACCTAGTTTGGGTCAGTGGTGACCTAAACTATGTAGAGGTAGGTTGACGGTGAGCTAGAAGACAAATATAGAAAATAAGGTAAATATGCATATCCTACAAGATATGGATGTAATATAAATACAAAAAAATAGTGGATGTTGGGATCAACTTGAAGAGGGAATTTGATGAAGAAGAAACAAAGAAAATGATAGAAAGAAAAGGTTGAGAAGAGTAAGTTGGGAACTAGGATCCTAGTCGACGACAACTCGGGTGTAGATAAGCTAAATTTATTGACATTAAGGGATTAGAAAAAGTTTTGAAAAGTTGGAGCTAACATATAAATCATGCAAATATGGGATGAGGTTCTATAATAGAAAACAAAATCATAAGGTTGAGTCAATGGAGACCTTTCAGTGGTCAACAATGACTATGATAGAGTTCGATAAAACTACAAAAAGGTAAGTTTTTAAGAGAAACCTACAAATATGGATCTGAAAAAGGAGGTTGATAAAGAAGATGCAAGATTTTTTGCAGATGATCTTCTCCGTAGAAGTTTAGATACCAAAAATATACATTAAAATGATGATATTGAAATAAATCAATTCAAAGATAACAACATGCACATAAGGGATGATCGTGACATGATGCAAGTATTCTCTAAAGAGGTCCTGTAATTGCTTCTAAAATGCAAATGTGTAGGAGGGAGTTTTCAAATCACCACAAAGATTAAGAATTTGTATACATCTATAAAGAATGGAAATAATCACTTAGCTTTATAAGGTCGACAAAAATGGGACGGGTCACCACAAACCATGTGGAAAGATTCCCAACATGCTATATTCTCTAATTTGGGCATGATTTCAGGTTTTAATAGATTAGGAAATTGCTTTACAACATTAGATAGGAAGAGGATGCTTAGGGATGAGGTTTAGGTGATTTGGTAATAGATATTGATTAGAAACAATGTAGGGATGGGAATTACAAAATCCATTAGGGCAAGTGATAGGATATTAATTGATTAATAAGAAATAATTAATTAAATTAACTAGGGATGGGATGAATGGGGAATTTTAATAAATTAAGGGGGATGAAGTAGATAAATATACGCACATGGGTGATAATGGTAGAGATATCTGAATTTAGGTGTATACATTTTCCCCTTTTCTTTGAGTGGTTTGAGATAACAAGCCATGAAAATAAACCAATGTGAATTGGTGAAGAATAAAAAGAATCAATGATGAGATTCCCATCAAACAGGGGATCAGTGATATTAAGGGAAATAGATAATGCATTTGAAAATGGATAGTTGAGGAAGGGTAGGTGGGTGAAGGCATAACCAAGGAAATATGCCACAGAAAAAGGATCACAATAATAATAAAAAATCTAGCGGTGACTCGATATCACATCGTTAGAGCATAATTACGGTCTCAAAAGATATGGATGAAAATGTTCTATGGATCCATGAGTGGGCAAAAACCACCGTATCTTATGGATGCAAGCTAGGATGACCAATGGGTCTTACACACATTATCAAAGTATGCTCAACTATATGTAAAAGTATGGAAAATCCTTTGTACACAAGGAATTGAATGAAAATGTAAGAATCCCCAAGGATTGTTACACCTCTAACATGTCCGATATCTATGATGACTGTTTTTAGGAAATTACAAGCATTAATATGTGATTCTTATCTTAAGATGGTGTATTGTTATCATCTACGACATCATGTTTTCTATAGAAAATATGTTATCTTCTGAAAAAGGTACAATTATGCCATGTTTATGATGCATAGAAAATGAAGTAATTCATCTCTTCTTATGCTGAAAAGTTCACTGCTTGGGAAATGAGAAATTGAGTTTTAGTTCTCATAATTTATTGGGATGCAGTAACAACATTACCTTGGATCAATTTCATTGATCCAAGGTATGCTTCTAAATCATAACTTTGTGGTCATAATGACCAAGTTGGATAGATCTTGTGATCTCTCGAACTCTAAGGATGTTGAAGTCACAAAGCATTTCCATGGCTCATTTCTTTGTATGTAGACTCGGATGGTAATCTGGTTGTTCTTTGAAATTTTGGATGTAATTCTTCTGTGGACTAAGGAACATAATTAAACTATATTCCTTAAATTAGTAAATATATCCTAAAGGTGAAACCTAACCTAAGTTACTATGACCTTTTGTTAATGTGGGATATTAATAACAAAAGGGACCTAAGACTAAAATTATAGACTTAGACCTAAGGAACTATGTTAGTTCCTAAACTAATGTTCAACCTAATGTAATTTTTTGCTAACCTAAAAGGGGCCTATGTGATCGCATGGAGAGGGGGGAGGTTTGTGGCATCAACCCTCAAAAATTATGAGGAATTAATATATTCTTATCTCTTTTTAAGCTACCAAATTTGGCGAATGCATGAGAAAAGTTGGGGAATGAGTTGGCACCTCAAAGAATTTTTAGTTGCATGTAATTTTAAATTTAGTTATTGCCAAACATAGAGATGGCGGTGGTGGGAGAAGTGGAAGGACTGACAGTCCTATTTTGCATTTAATATTTTGAAAATGGAGAAAACGTCCTACAAATAAGAAAGGGGGTTTTGGTGTTGTTTTTTTCATTTGGTCCTTTTCGAGGGTAATATCTACATGTGATTTTTTCTCTTTCAACGTCCAATTCAAATCCTTACATGAATATTATTTCCTCACATGGTGTTGGAATGAAGAATTAGCAACCGGGAAACCTATAAGAAGAAGAATAAGGTTTTAAGGGCTTATTAGTGTTTTGAGGGAAATAATTGAGTCTATGTTTGGTCATTTTTATACGAGAAAATGAAGATCGAAGCTATATCAGGCATGATAGTCCCTATCCATTTATTATTTTTCTTTTACTTAAATGTTTCATAAAAACAAATATTCTTTACTTGAAACCTTCATGTGTTTATGATTGTGTATTCTTTCTTCCTTGGTGTTTGTTTATTTATCTAGACGTAACCCGGTTCTTTGTTTTTGTTTGGAAAGTGAAATCTAGAAATGTTGATTGTTGTTGTTATAATAACTTGTGTATTCAAATATTCTAGACATTGGAAAGGATTATCTAGATTACCTCGGTTTGAATGAATGGAGAATTGATATTTGTTTAAGTTTTAAACAGCTTTATGGGTTTATTTAAATATGATATTTTAACTTGCATGCTCCCATGATTATGTTATTTAAATCTAGCTTGAAGGAGTCTTTATTTTAGCATTCTATCATCATTCAAAGTTAACGTAGGTACTTTTCTTTGGATATATTTATTTGTAATGAAAGTAGAGGCCATTGTTCTAGTCAAACCGGATAGTAACTATATTCCCTTTTCAAAGTGGAATACCCATCTCGTGTTGGATTTTGAGTACTTTTATTTCTCGGGGATTTTACTATTGTCTATTCTCTTTCGATGGGCCTTGTCTAGTTAAGAACATAGAGGGAATGCATTTGAATGTTAAAGGTAACATTTTGTGGTTTATACTAAATATTTTCTTAAACATGTTTTGGGTTTTTTGTTTCCTTAGAAGATAATTATATGTATGGAAATTACTCTCTCTAAATCGTGGGATGTTGTTTAACTTTAGGGAAAGAAAGTTGTTTGAATGATCTTTTTCTTCTCCTTGTTTGTTAATTGATAGATCCTTGAGGAACTATCTTGAACTGAGTATGAGTTACTCACCTTTCCTTCTGTCATTGAGATTATAAGTATTGGAATGATTCTTTGTCATTCAGTGGAAACGTGAATGATGATGTTACTTCGTGGAGGAAGGAAATACTGAATTACTTATTGTATGATCTTGTTTCTATTATGTTACATATATTTTTTATTGAATCCCAACTCTAAGATATGATGTTATCTCAGTTAAGAACTTGCTGATCTAATTGGGTTCCTCTCGCTTGACTTAGCATTTTATGTGCATTACTCTTAGGGAATTCAGTTCCATATCTTTTCATCCGTCTTTGTTAGAATGGATGCCTATCCTTTCAAAGGAGATATAGTTGTATATTACTCCTTCACTTATTATTAGCTTGTATATCGATAAGTTTGATTACTTTGTTAATTAACCTTCACGAGCATGTAATGACTTGAAATTTGAGAAACTTGATTTTTCTTATGTATAATTGTTTCCCTTTCTCTACAATTGATATTTTGGTTAGAATCTTTTAGATACTTTGATAGCTTTGTGATTGTTGTGTTGATGAGTCTCTTAAGAACATGGTTGAAGTCCCTTTCCACAAATAATGAATTTTATCACTCATTTCCTTTTAATTATTCCTTGGAATGAACTCTAGCATAAGATAAGGGAATAATAATGTTGTAGTTTTGTTCAAGACTTTAACCATTCTAGTATTATGGGATTTGATAATAGTTGGTCGAAATTTTTGTGTAGCTTCAAGGTAGCTTATCTTTCTTTGGCTTTTGGTTACTTAAATGATGTTGTTGCTAGGATTGTAGAGTGTTAATTATGAATGCTCCATTTGGTGGAAATTAAAATGAACTCATTCAGTTATTTAGAGTATATCTTATGTGAGATGACTTGTTTGTTCATAACTTACTAATTTTTCTTTACCTAGAACATAGAGACATAATCTTAATTAGTATAACTTTATCCTCTATACTGAAATTAAAATATTCATGCTTTTTTAATGGAATATAATTCTATTTTGTTAAATATTTCATGTATTTATTTTTATGTTCCCTTGAAATAGCAAAAAACAATATACATCACGATAGGTAGATTTTGTATTTGGTATTAATTCTTGAAAAGTTATAACTTGGTAATAGGAGAAACCTATTCTAAAAATTGAATGGTAAGGTAATGTTATGATGAAGTACGAATTTCCTTCCTATAATTCTATTGTTTATTCCAAAGATGTTCAAATGAGTTTTATGATGAAAATTTATGGTTGAATTTTATGATGAAAATATTTGACAAAAAATCAAAGCAACATGATTTCTAGATTGGAGATCTAATACTTCTTTGGGATAAGAGAAGGGAACAAAAAGGGATGCATGGAAAGTTTGATTCTTTATGGAAAGGTCCTTTAAAAATCCATCTTCTAAACTATGAAAATAGCTTTTGTCTATCATATCTTGATGGATATTTTCTCCCTCTACCTTTCAGTGGCCAACATCTGAATTTGTTCCATCATTAATGCAAGATTCTCTCTTGACTGTATTATAATTTATTTTCTATGTGTGTTTGCTTTATTTATTTTTGTCTTCATTTGTTTGTTTTTGGTTTTTCTTCTTCTGACTCCATAGCCCAATGGATAAATCTTTTTGGTTCTGAGTTCTCTTCCTTTGATGTCTCAAAGAAAGTCCCCAACTAGAGCCAGCTGTTATCTCATTTTAGTGATTCCAGCTAAAAATGAGATAACCATATGAAAATTTTAGGAAAATCCCTTTAAATTTCCCTTTGAAGGATATTTTCAGGTTTTTGGTTTCAATTGCATGAAAGCATGTTTCTTGCATGTTACATGTTTGATGTTCCCTAAAACCGAAACCCGATTGTCTTAGCAGTGTGTCAGGTTTTCGGAACTCCCAAGCATTGGAACATGCTTTATCCAATGCATGTTTTGTGTCATTTGTTTCCCAAAACCCGAAACCTAAATGAAGCCTTTGTGTTAGGATTTCAGGACTTAGAAGCATCTAAACAAGGCATGCATCATGTCTGATGTTTCCCAAAACCTAAATTGAGTTTTTATCCTTTCACATCGGGTTTTGGAAGCTCTGAGCATGATGACATGTCATTAATGTCTAGTTGTCTAGTAGTTGGCACATGTGTCAAGTGAGGTGTAATTAATGTTAGGGTATTATAAATAGTTGGTTTTCCACGTCATTTGTTACCTAGTACCTTTTGCACATCAGATTTCTGTGTGTGTGCTTCTTCTACCTCCAAACCCAACCGAGCTTCCCAATTTTAACATTTTTCAAACTTGTTGAAGGTATTCTTCTCTTCTTTATATTTTGGAGCTTTTTTGGTTATTTATGAGGTATTTTTTTTGGGTTTCCATTTGATTTCCTCTTCCATTACTGGTTTAGGGTTTTGGTCTTTTTCCTTGGTTCTTGTCTTTTTCCCAGTAGGGTTCTTGTTTGAAATTCACTTCTTGGTTATTTACTTATTTTTGAATAAGTTTTAGATTTCAAAAGAATCTAAGTATCAATAAGTGAAAAAAGTGGTAAATTATCATATTCTGATATATCAGAAACCTGATATATTGATTTCAAGTTTTGGTAGGGTGTTGTACATCTCATTTCTTCCACCTTGTGTCTAGTTTTCCAGAGTGCTCAAAACTTATCATGTTCCACCACGTATCGGGATCTTCCACCTACTCAACATCCTCTTACTTCTATAGTGTGTTGAGTTTTCATCGATGCGTAACATACCCTAACCTATGACATACACCCCGCCAGTGTTTTGGGTTTGACAAGGTGCTCGAAATCCTCCAAAATTTTCCAATGTTTCAAGTTTCCACTGGTTTTGACATGGCCTAATTTATGACATACAATCTAGTCTATTAGGTTTCAAAAGGTGGTTTGCAAGTTTCAAAATCTGAATAGTGTGGCGGGTTTGTGCACTTATCTAACAAGCTTTCAAACTTGATTTCTCTTCAAAAATCATCAAGGAATTTCTTCTTTGAGACTCCTCATGTTAGACTCTAGCCAATCTAAGGATAAGTTAGAGAAGTCAGGAAAGATGAAGTATAAGTATCATAAGATGGAGTATTCTTGTTTTGTAAGCTACAATTATGATATATGGGAATCAGATCTTGGAAAAATAGACATTGAAGACTTCTAGAAAAGAATTAAAGTTTCTTCTTAGAATTCGTGGATGAAGTCAATAGTCGGCAGGGTCTCCCTCTTGCAGCAGGATTTCCAATATCAGCTCAATGCCCTGAATTCATCCTGGCTTGTGCTTCCCACTATGACTCAGCCTCCGTTTAGTAAGAAATCAAACAGGGGAATCTATAGTGAAATTGGACAAAGATTACTTTGATAAACTCCAAAAGTTGCCCACCTTTACACAATATGTTGATTTAGACCTTAAATCAAAGACAAAAGGCCTGGGACAAATATCAAGAATATTACATCAAACACATAAACAAGAAGTTCTTGATCAAGGCTAAGCTAGTTGTTTCTAGGTTTCCCAAGTTGGTCCCTAGAAGTGATTTTATCCTTGAAGTCAGTGATATCATTACCTTGCTAAGGAAGAGAAGGGTATATGACGAAGCATGAACTAAAGTGTCAAAATGGGGTTGTATTTTCTTCCAATTCAAGAATTTTACTTATCTTCTGTTATAAGGTTCCATGGTAATCCTTTCCATCTTCCTAGGTTCCTAGGTGACAAACTGATCCTTATGGACATGGTTAGACAATTGTTGGATTTTCACAAATTCCAACAAAGAAAGCACAAAGCCGCCATCTCCTTCCCTATTTACATTAGAAGGTATACATGTTCTACCATGGTTAAGGAAAAGAACATGGTGGACAAGCTTCAAGAAAAATTTAAGAAACATATGAAGCTCAAGGAGGGATTCGACATCCGAGGAGTTCTCAAGTCATATGGAACCTTGTACCTGCATGTGCCCACTGTGGAAGATATCTGGGTTGATCTTCGGGATGAAGTTGCCATCGAAGAAAAGACAACAGTATACTGACACTTGAAGAGATTCAAATGTTAGAGCTAGATGACATCCTTGAAGGCACCATGGAAAATGAAAGTGTTCTGGATGCTAGGTATGAACAACAATGATGAAGACTAACTCGCAGATTCCTAGCCATTGATTGGTCTATTGTTGAAAAGTCTTGTATCGCTAAAAGAGCTTATCAGACTCATGTCCATACCAAGGCATGGATCGTTTCTTGGGGAATGAGTTATAAGGAAAAGATATTTTCAAAAATAGCTACTTTAGAAGTGGGACCCTCCAAGGGAGAGAAGGAAAAGGATAAAAGCCCTACCAAGAGGCAAATAAAGTTTAAGTTTTTCAGAAAAGGAGAAAAGCAAGGGGCTGAATCATCTGCTACTCCTACACAAATAGTTGAGATATTAGATTCACCTCCTCCACCATAACAAGGAGAAATTCTTTCAGAAATTGAGGTTGGTCAACCTCTTATTTCTCCTTTTGTTGATTGCTCGTCAGAAGTAAGTCTTTCTCTTGCTTCTCAAGATTTGACTTTAGAGTATTTACCTCTTCTCTCTCAACATTCCTCATCTCATATTTTGATTCCACTCTCATCAGCCATGAAAACATTTTCACCGACCTCTAACCTCTCTCTATTAGACCTACGATGGCCATAGATATGCCTCCTCCTTCCACACCTTCATTCCCTGAATCTATCACCATAGTCACCACACTTGTAGTAATCACTATTCCACAAGTAAACCTTCCCCCACCTACAGATATAACCATAACACCTCCAATTGGGAAAAATTCTTCCACCTGTACCTTAATTATTTCTTGATCGGACTACGAGGAAGAGGAAGGTGGTAGTTCTCGTACCAAAGATTTGACTTTCAGTTCACTCAAGGCCTCTCCGCCAACTGCCAAGAAACCTAAAATGGTTTCAAGGGTTTCATGGATGCTTCAGTGGCATAAGTTTTCAGATATTACCACTCCCACGATGATTAAACCAAGGAGGATATAGTGGTTACTAATTATCGATTACGGGGTTGATATGGGAAAGGTAACAATGTAAGGAGAACAACAAGATGTGTAGGATTCCATTAACATGTTATACCGGATGGTGAGGGAAAAAAGATGAGAACATATGAGCTAAAGGAGAAAGTTGAATAGTTAACGGATGTATTTCTCAAGCTCTCAAAGCCCTCTCAGTCAACACCATCATCTTCTACCCCTACTCCTATAAATTTTGATTTCTCATCAGTACCTATGATTGAAAAGATCAATGAGAAGGGGAGAACGGTTGAAGAATGGATAAAGAGGCTACTCCTACAAGGAAGAGAGGTCATTGATGACATAATGGAGGTTTATAAATCCTTGGAGGAAATAAAGAAGGATGGTGAAAAAATGGATGATGAATTTTCACAAGAAGTCGGGAACCTTGAATTAAATTTAGAAGCTCTCAATGCACTGAAATAGGTTCCATCCCGGATCTTAATGGAAGAAGGAATCATTCCACATGGGGATAAGCATTTCCAGCTAGCCAAAGCCATCAGATTCAGGATAAATATTCTCAGTGAAGCTTGCAAAAAGTTGAGGGAATCTAGAGATCAGTTGGTTGATGCCACCAATGACATAAAAGAGGAGTTGTCTAGGATCTTCGCCAAGGTGTTGGGTAAAATCTCAAAGATTCTACCTGTTGACGATCTCTATAAGAAAATTCAGAATCAATTCAAAGAAAAACCAACTTTCATCTTTGATCGACAACCATTGATAAATTCATAAGGATCAAAAATGTTTTGGAATCACTAAGGAAACTCAACAAAAGGTTGAAGAAAATTCCTGGCAACACAAGTGAAACTCGGGGAAACTTGTGAGGTTCTAAGTGATTATTCGCACACTAGATGAAGCCGAGATGTAGGGCATAATCCAGAAGTTCCAAGAATTTCGATACAATCATGTTTCACTGGAAGAATGTAAGGATGACGAAGTAGAATAAATATAATGTTCCATTTCATTTCTATCAAGAAGTTGTCATGTCTTTTTATTTTCGTTTCATCACATAGGAAGCAGATTTTGACTTGTTCTCCTGCGTGAGAGTCAAGAAAAATAGGACTCTCATTAAATGACTATTTTCTAGGATTTATCTTATTTTTTATCTTCTCTCTTTATTATAAATAAGGGATGTTTGTGCATTCAAAAGAGGAGAAATTTTTAGAATATTAAGAGCTATTGTGAAGAAGAAGAAAAACTATGTATTTTATTTTTAATCATTAAGGAATAGAAACATGTGTTATTTTGTAAACTTTGTGTTGTGGGATTCATCTATCTTGAGAGATTGTTCTTACGTCCAAGATCTTAAGCTATTATTTTTTTAGTGTTCTTGATTATTTTAATCATTTTGAATATTACACTCATTATCTAAAACTCATATAAGTATTTCTTGATTTATATTTTCTTGAAAGAAAATACATTCCTCTCATTCCCTTTTAGTTTTGTTTCATCTGTAATAGTTTCCTTTCTAATCCATTGCATTCAGTAAAGATGTAACTTCTCCATCTCATGTTGATATGGATTTTAGGATTTTATCCCAACCCAAATGGTTAGAATAGTGTGAATATTGTATACATTATTTCGATGTGTTTTAGATTAGTAATAAACAAGTTTCCTCACCTGTCTTTGAGGAGGGATTTAATCTTGTGTATTGTGGTTGAACCTCATATTTTGGTCTGAAAAAATATCCAACCAATAGTTTTTAGTGACTCCCTTGGGGATATATGGATTGATAAGACTAAGCTTATCTTGTTGGTGTCTCGTGAGTCTCGTATTTGCCTTATTTTCAGAAGATCCATTTTTAGCTCAAGTCGGCTAGAAATATCTTCACTCGGTTAATCCAAAGTAGGGGTGAAACTGATCCGTTCTTTGATCTACTACAACAACAAAATTTCAGACTTTCCCCCAACAGTGTTGCATCTAGCCGAGCAAGAAGTTCTTCACCTATCTGAAGAACTCGGGTTCCTCAAGAACGAGAAGCTTCTATAATCTATCATACACTATTTTTATGATACTCGGATTCCTGTGTGCACTTCATTCGAAGGATGGTAGCACAACCTATGCATTGGGGTCCGCTATTGGTTTGCTTTCCCTAACTCCACCGTTGCATGATCTATCGCATGGGTCATCCAAGAATATTCCTAAGTTCAACGGTGATGGGAAACAACACCCTGATGAACACATCACTTCATTCTTTATCGCATTTGGAATCCTAGGGGTTTCTCCTTAAGATGTCTCTATTCGACTCTTCATTGAAACATTGCATAGTGTAGCAACAATGATTCTACCATCTTCGAATGCATGCATTACTTAATTGGGCTACTATGAGATCAATATTTGAAGCAAGGTTCAAACTAGCTAAAGATTCTCATGCCTTGTTAGCACAACTTACACATATGAAGGAGTCTTATGAACCCATGCGGGACTTCATAACCAAATTCAACAAGCTGATTTGTAAGATTCTAGATCTAGCCATTCCCACTCTTAAAAATTAAAAGTGTTTCTTCATCAACATTTATCCCCTTGATGTGAGCTTCTTATTAAGAAGCTTTGTTATCGCTGATTTGGCCACTACTCAAGCTACGACCACTGAAATAGAAGATAATCTCATTCTAGCTGGAAAGATCAGAAGAGAGTCATCTAAGCCTAAAAATCAGATTTATTCTCGTAGTACTACTAATCTTATGATTCAGAGGATGGCAAACGCCTTTATCACTCAAGAAGAAACAAATGTCTCAACAATTGACTAACATTCCTTATCGGGATATTCCTATATGGAATTTCAACAATACCAATGGCGCCCCTACAAGAGATAGGAATAGGTCGATTGCTACTCCCACCAGGCTAGCCATTGAAGATCCTCTTGTTAAAAAAATAGTAGAAATAGTTGAGGAAGATGAAGAACCGTGAAGATCATGATTCTCACTAAGCTTTTGAAAGTTCGGGATATGTTGATGAGTCTTTTGATGATCCAACTGGCAACTCCAGCATTGGTTACTTGGAATACGATGAAGAAAAATGTGAGTATGATGGTCATTCATTTTCAATCTTCACTCATTCTCAATCTCGTAACCCCAGTAAAGCCATTGAAGGCTCTAAGGAGAAAAATAAAGAAGCTCCCATGGTTATGGCTAAAAGAGGCTCTCCTATCTCAGCGCAAACTAAAAAGGAGATAACTAAAAAGGTAACTTCATCTTCTAACTCTCTTTCTCCTTCCCCCAAGGCTAGTACCTTGGCTCAGACCAGTGTAACTAGAACTAAGCCCACCATCATTCCTTCATATACCACTTTTGACATTATTGACCATGCAAAGAAAACTAAAATCCAAATGTCGGAAGTCGAGTACCTCCAGTCAAATCCCGAGCAATTTGAGAAACTTTCTAAATTCATTAGAAGTAAGTTTTTATCCCTTCATCTTCAAAAGGCATGTTCCCTAATCCCACTCAGCCTTTACCTCAGAATAATATGACCTTAGTTTCCTCTTTGGGAAGTATTGAACCATTTTATTTATCCTTATAAATAGGTTTAAACTCAAGAATTGCATAATTGACTTAGGAGCCTACGATAACGTAATGCCCAAAAACATATCCCATGCCCTTATATTTACCTTGAATAGATCTTATGGGAAGTGTTATGCCATATAAACTAAACAAGTCCCCTTGATTTCCCAAATCAAGGATGCCAGATTGCATTTGTTGCATTCCCCGAAAAGAGATTAAAAATGACTATCCTCATTGCTTTGATATCCCAACTGCTTATGGTATTCTCTTAGGAAGAGGTTTTTGTAAATATGTTGGAGGAGAAATCAATATGGACTGGAACAAAGCTAAAATTGTATTAAATGAATTTCCTCATGTCCTCCAACCTCGAAGCACAGTGAGAAGTACTGGTCACTAAATCGATGATCCCAAGGCTCAAATTCTCTTGAAGATGTAGGCTTGGGTAATTATGTCATGACATCCGAGGTGCTTATTTTATAAGTCAAGGAAGAAGATGCTAATGTTGTTTGGACCCTCGAGTTTGATAGAACTATTCAACTACCGGGTCGAGAGTTGGTGTGGTTCTTATATCTCCATACTTTGAGATTTTTCCCTTTTCCTTTAAGCTTGCAGTTTGACAATACTAATAACATGGCTGAATATGAAGCTTTATTATTATGATTAGAAATGGAAAGGAAAAAAGGAATTTTAAATATCCAAGTGCGGGGAGATGCCGAGTTAATTGTGAATCAAGTAAAGGGGATCTATCGGGTGAAAAACAATCACCTAAGGCATTACAGAACAATATGTGGGACAAGATATAATGCTTTGATGTTTTTCCCATTAAGGAAGTTTTAAGAGATCACAACGATAAAGATGATTCTTTAGTCATGTCTGCGTCTCTTCTCCTTCCTCACCCAAATTTCAAACAGGACAAGTATACCATTGAAATTATGTATCTTTCAAGTGTTCTAGATAATTTGGCACATTGGCAAGTGTTTAATGATGATCAACAGTTATTTTATTTTCTTGAAAAAGATGATAATTTTAGTGAACTTTATTTTGAAGGATCAGAAATGGATTTCCATGAGTTCGTCTCAAATTCATATCAAGAGATTGATGGTGAATTCATCCATCTCAAAGGAAATAAGATTATGAAGGGATTAGTTTCTCTTGAAGGTCTATTTGACAAACATGACCGTTTCATTCAGGATAAAAGGCAAGCTGAAGGTGCTTCCTCATCAGAGGTAGATCAAGTTAATCTGGGCTCTTCTGACCAACCATAGATGGTAAACATTGGGAAATGTTGTTCTCCAGAGGAGAAAGAAAGATTCACTTCACTCCTGAAGAGATATATGGACGTCCTAGCATGGTCATATGTGGATCTGAAGTATTTCAAGCCCAAGGATGTGTAACATAGCATCCCTTTGAAGTCTGAGGTTAAACCCTATAAGTAGAATCAAAGGCATTACAACCCAAAGATCTCAGGGACTATCCTTTTATAAATTAAAAAGATGTTAGATGCAAGGATTATATTTCGAATCCATCATTCCACCTAGGTTACTAATATTCTCCTCATCATAAAGAAGAATGGTGAGATTTAGATTTGTGTTGACTTCCAGAACCTTAATCAGTCTTTATTCAAAGACAATTACCCATTGCCTATCATGGATCAAGTATTACAGACTGTCACTAGATCAGAAATGTTATCCATGCTTGATGGATTTTTGGGATATAATTAGGTCGAGGTAGCCGTTGAGGATCAACATAAAAAAATTCACCACCCCATGGGGGACCTTTGCTTACAAGAGGATGCCTTTTGGTTTGATTAATGTCGAGCCACGTTTCAAAGAGCTATGGACTTATCTTTTAGATATTTGATGGGAAAATTCATAGTTGTATATTTGGATGACTTGATGGTCTTCTCTAAGAAGTGAAGTGATCATTATGATCACCTGGAGTAGGTACTCTTAAGGTGTAGGCATCATGGGATTTCATTAAATCCTAAAAATTCCATGTTTGGAGTAACAGAAAGGAAAGTTGCTAGGTCATATTGTGACTAAAGAAGGAACCAAGATTGACCTAGAGTGGGTGAAGGCCATCCAAAGCCTTACCTTGCCTACAAGTAAAAACTGGGGTGCATTCCTTTTTTAGAAAGGTAAATTTCCTAAGAAGATTTGTACCTAATTTTGCTAATAAAACCAAGGATATCCTTGGGATGATGAAAGGTAAGACTCCATTTCGATTGATCACTAAAGGGGAGCTTGATTTCAAATAATTAAAAAGAGCAATGGCTCATGCTCCTATTTTGGTATGCCCATACTTCAAGAAATATTTCATCATGTACAATTACGCTTCCACACATATAGTATTAGCCATACTTATGCAGGAAAACAAAGAAGGAATTGAATCCCCCATTGCTTTCATGAGCTACCCACTAAAGGAACATGATTTAAAGATGTCACAAATTGAAAATCATGCTTATGTAGTGGTGAGAGCAATGAAGCATTTCAGGTATTACGTGTTGAGTTCTCACACTCTTGTTCTTATTCCTGATACTGTAATTAAGTCCATTTTGACTCAACAAGAGTTGGGTAGTCAATAGGGTAACTGGATAGCCAAAGTCCAAGAATATAACTTGTACATCAGACCTACAAAGTTGGTACGACGAAGAGGCATGTGCTAATTGATTGCAGAAAACAAGTCTGAGACAAAATGTGAAGAAACTAAAGATACTTCTTCAGAATTGCCCATGGTGCTTTTTGTAAGCACAACCGATGAATGGTATGCAAACATCACTTTATTTTTAACTTATGGTGAATTTCCCCCACATTTGAGCCAAAAATAAAAGAGGAAAGTTAAATTAAGGTCTGTAAGATACGTTCTATGGGATAATGGTATATACAAGAAGGGCATTGATGGTGTATTCCTACATTATGTTGATAAGTCTCAATAGATAAGGTTGCTAGAATCCTTTCACAATATAGCATGTGGAGGAAATTTCTCTTCCTCTGTGATGACTTACAAAATCTTACAGGCCAGGTACTATTGGCCTACTCTCTTTCGAGATTCAACAGAATGGGTGGCTAAGTGTGAAGCTTGTCAACATTTCATTGGTTGTCCTAAGCGACATGCTCTCCTTGAAGCATGTGATAATTGAATAACCTTTTTACAAATGGGGAATTGATTTTGTTGGAGTATTGAATCCTACCTCTAGTTTCAGTCATAATTATTTTCTCACCACCACTGACTATTTCACCAAGTGGGTGGAAGTCGTGCCAATCAAACAAGGAACCTCCTAAGCTATGTGTACTTTTCTCAAGGAGAATATAATTGTTAGATTCCACATTCCTCACATGAGTCGATATAATTC
The DNA here is from genome assembly GCA_018340775.1 of Taxus wallichiana var. yunnanensis. Lineage (NCBI taxonomy): Eukaryota > Viridiplantae > Streptophyta > Pinopsida > Cupressales > Taxaceae > Taxus > Taxus wallichiana. Next base: position 85,086,535 of record CM031242.1, on the reverse strand, counting down.
TATTATGGATTTTGGATCACATTGGCTCATTCATTTGATTATTACCCCCAAGGTAATGGTTAGGTGAATCAAGCAACAAGAACCTGGTGACCATAATAAAAAAGATGGTTGATGAGAATCATAGGACATGGCACAAATCATTTTATGATGCATTATGGGCAGATTAGATTAAACCTAAGTGATCTATTGGAATTTCCCCATTCCGGTGTCATATGGAATTAATGCTGAGATTATTATCTCTCAGAGAATTTCCACCTTTACAATCGGCTAAGGCAATTAAGGATGAAACTTTTAAAATTTCCATAGAGAAAAGGATAATGTACCTAGCTAGGCTAGAAGAAGAATGGAGCAAGGTGGTGGATCACTTACAAATCATCGAGCAAAGTCAAAAGATATTTGACAAAAATCAAAACAACATGATTTCCAAATTAGAGATCTAATACTTCTTTGGGATAAGAGAAGGGAACGTAAAGGGGTGCATGGCAAGTTAGAATCTTTATGGAAAGGTCCTTTCAAAATACATCATATGAATGGTTAAAATAGATTTTTTCTATCGTATCTTGATGGAGAGTTGCTCCCTCTACCTTTCAGTGGCCAACATCTGAAGTTGTTCCATCAGTAATGCAAGATGCTCTATTTCATTGTATTATAATTTATTTTCTGTTGTGTGTTTGCTTTATTTCTTTGTTTGTTTGTTTGTTTGTTTTTGTTTTTTCTTCTTCTTACTCCATAGCCCAATGGATAAATATTTTTGACTCTGATATCTCTTCCTTTTATGTCTCAAAGAAAGTTCTCAACTGGAGCCAAATGTTATCTCATTTTAGTGATTCCAACTAAAAATGAGATAACCATGTGAAAATTTTAGGAAAATCCCTTTAAAATTCCACTTTGAAGGAGATTTTCAAGTTTTCATTACATGAAAGCATGTTTCTTATATGTTACATGCCTGATGTTCCCCAAAACCCAAAACCAATTTTCTTAATGTTTGTTGAGTTTTGGAACTCCTTAGCATTGTAACATGCTTTATCCAATGCATGTTTCATGTCATTTGTTTCATGAAACCTAAAACTTGAATGAAGCCTTTGTGTCTCGATTTCAGGAATTAGAAACATCTAAACAAGGAATGCATTGTGTCTCGATGTTTCTGAAACTCAAACCCAAATTAAGTTTTTATCCTTTGTATCAGTTTTCATAAGATTCAAGCATGATTACATGTCATTAATTTCCAATTGTCTGGTAGTTGGCACATGTATTAAGTGAGGTGTAATTAATGTTAGGGTATTATAAATAGTTATTTTTTCACGTCATTTGTTACGGTATGTTGTTACTTCATTATATTTTTTTGTGTGCTTCTTCTACCACCAAACCCGATTGAGTTTCCTCATTGATTTCTTCATCTGTCTTTGATCATTTTTCAAATTTATTGAAGGTATTCTTCTCTTCTTTATATTTTGGAGATTTTGGGTTATGTATGAGGTGTTTTTCTTGGGTTTCCATTTCATTTCCTCTTCCATTACTGGTTTAGGGTTTTAAGTCTTTTTCCTTAGTTCTTGTCTTTTTCCCAATAGGGTTCTTGTTTGAAATTCACTCCTTGGTTATTTAATTATTTTTGCATAAGTTGTAGATTTCAAAAGAACTAAAAATCATTAAGTGAAAAAGGTGGGAAATTCTCATATTTTGATATATAAAAAATATGATGTATTGATTTTAGGTTTTGGAAAGGTGTTGTACATCTCATTTCTTCCACCTTATATTGGGTTTTGTAGAGTGATTGACACCTATCAAATTCCACCACATATCAGGATCTTCCACCTTCTCAACATCCTATTACTTCTGCAGTGTCTCGAGTTTTCATCGATGCACAACATGCCCCAACCTCCGATATACACCCCACAAATGTTTCAGTTTATCAAGGTGCTTGACATCCTCCAAAATCCACCAGTGTTTTGGGTTTCCGTTGGTGTTTGACACGTCCTAATTTCCAACATACAATCCAATCTTTCGGGTTTCAAAAGGTGGTTTGGAAGTTTCAAAATCTGAATAGTGTTACAGGTTTGTGCACTTGTCCAACAAGCTTTCACACATGATTACTCTTCAGAAATAATCAAGGCAATTCTTCTTCGTGAATCCTCATGTTGGACCCTAGCCAATCTAAGGATAAGTTAGATAAGTCAAGAAAGATGAAGTATAAGTATCAAAAGATGGAGTCTTCTTCTTATGTAAGTTGTAATTATGACATTTGGGACATAGAGCTCGGTAATATAGATATGGAAGACTTCTGGAAAATAATTGAGGATTCTTCTTAGAATTCATGGATGAAGTCAATAGCTAGCAGTGGTCTCCCTCTTGTAGTAGGATTTCCAATATCATCTCAATTCCCTGAATTCATCCTGGCTTGCGCTTCCCACTATGAATCAGCCTCCCATTCAATAAGAAATCAAATAGGGAATCTATAGTGAAATTGGATGGAGATTACTTTGATCAACTCCTAAAGTTGCCCAAATTTACGGAATATGTTGATTTAGACCTTAAATCAGCACAAAAGGCCTGGGAAAAAGATCAGGAAGATTACATCAAGCACGTAAACAAGAAGTTCTTGATCAAGGCTAAGCCAGCTATTTCTAGGTTTCCCAAGTCGGTCCCTAGAAGTGATTTTATCCTTGAAGTCAGCGATATCATCACCTTGCTGAGGAAGATAAGGGTTTCTGACGAAGCATGGACCGAAGTGTCAAAATGGGGTTGTATTTTCTTGTAATTCAATAATTTTAATTATCTTCAGGTTTTAAGGTTCCATGGTAATCCTTTCCATCTACCCAAGTTCGAGGTGACAAACCAATCCTTATGGATTTGTCGTCGACAATTGTTGGATTTTCACAAATTCCAACAAAGTAGGCACAAATTTGTCATCTCCTTCCCCATTTCCATTAGAAGGTATACATGTTCTACCATGGTTAAGGCCAATAACATGGTGCACAAGCTTCAGAAAAATTGAAGAAACATATGAAGCTCAGGGAGGGATTCGATATCTGAGGAGTCCTCGAGTCATATGGAACCTTACACCTACATGTACCCACTATGGAAGATATCTGGGTTGATCTTCAAGATGAAGTTTCCATATGAAGAAAAGACAAAATCAAACTGACACTTGAAGAGATTCGGTTGTTAGATCTACATGACATCCTCGAAGGAATTGTGGACAATGAAAGTGTTCTAGACACTAGGTACGAATAGTCAAATAGAGACCAAATCGGATGCCCAGGCATTGATTGGTTTGTTACTGAAAAGGATTCTATCATTGAAATAACTACTCAGACTCTTTTCCATACCAAGGCATGGCTCATTTCTTGGGAAATTATTTATAAGGAAAATAGCTTTTCAAAAATAGCTACCTTAAAAGCGGGAGCCTCTAAGGAGAGAAGGAAAAGGATAAAAGCCCTACCAAGAGGCAAATAAAGTTTAAGTTTTTCAGAAAACTAGAAAAGAAAATGCCCAAATGATCTACTACTCCTACAAAAATAGTTGAGATATTGGATTCACATCCTCCCCAAAATAAGGATAAATTATTTCAGAAATCAAGGTTGGTAAACCTCTTATTTCTCCTTTTGTTGATTGCTTGTCGGAAGTAAGTATTTCTCTTACTTCTCAAGGTTTTTCTTTAGATTCTTTACCTCTTCTCTCTCAACCTTCCTCATCTCATATTTCGATGCCACTCTTGTCAGCCATGGCCAACATTTTCTCCGATCTCTCACCTCTCTCTATTGGACCTACGATGGCCATAAATATGTGTCCTCCTTCCACACCTTCATTCCTTGAATCTATCCCCATAGTCACTTTGCACTGCAGTCATCACTACTCCACATGTAAACCTTCCCCACTGTAGATACAACCATAACACCTCTAATTGGGGCAACTTCTTCGCACCTTTGTACCTCAATGGTTGGTGTATCAGACTCTAAGGAAGATGAAGGTTAAGTTCCCCTACTAGCATTCGACTTCAGTTCATTCAGGGCCTCTCGTACAAATCTGCCAAGAAACCTAAAATGGTTTCAAGGGTTTCAGTGGATGCCTTAGGTAATAATTTTGTAGATATTTCCACTCCCGCATGACTAACAAAACCAAGGAGGATATAGTGGTCACCGATAATTAGATTACCAAGATTGATATGAGAAAGGTAACAATGAAGGAGCAGAACAAGATGTATAGGATGCCATGAATGTGTTATGCTAGAAGTTGAGGGAAATGAAGGTGAGCAGAGATGAGCTAAAGGATAAATTTGAACAATTAACGAAAGTATTTCTCAAGCTCTCAAATCCCTCTTAGTCAACACCATCATCTTCTACCCCTACTCATATTAGGTTTTATTTCTCATCGGTACCTATGATTGAAAAGATGAACAAGAAGGGGAGAATGGTTGAAGAATGGATAGAGAGGATACTCCTACAAGGAAGAGAGGTCATTGATGACATAGTGGAGGTTTATAAATCCTTGGAGGAAATAAAGAAGGATGGTGACAAAATGGATGATGAATTTTTAGAAGAAGTCGAGAACCTTGAATTAACTTTAGAAGCCCTCAATGCACTCAAAAGTGTTCTATCCTGGATCTTAATGGAAGAAGGAATCATTCTCGCATGGGGATAAGCATTTCCAGCTAGCTAAAGCCATTAGATTTAGGATAAAGATTCTCAGTGAAGCTTGCAGCAAGTTGAGGGAATCTAGAGATCAGTTGGTTGATGCCACCAATGACATAGAAGAGGAGCTGTCTAGGATATTCACCAAGGTGTTGGGTGAAAGCTCGGAGATTCTACCTACTGATGATCTCTATAAAAAAATTCAGAATCAATTTAGCACGAACCAGCTTCCATATTCAATCTGACAACCATTGATAAATTCATAAGGATCGAGAATGTTTTGGAATGACTTATGAATCTCAACAAGAGGTTGAATAAACTTCCTGGAAACACAAGTGACACTTAGGAAACTTGTGAGGTTCTAAGTGATTATTCTAGTGCACCAGATGAAGCTAAGATGTAGGGCATAATCCAAAAGTTCCAAGAATTTTGAGACAAGAAGGCTTTACTGGAAGAAGACAAGGATGAAAAAGAAGAATAAACATAATGATCCATGTCATTTCTATTAATAAATTTTCATGTCTTTTTCATTTTTGTTTCATCACATAGGAAGCAAATTTTGACTTGTTCTCTTATGTGAGAGTCAAGAAAAATAGGACTCTCATTAAATGACTATTTTCTAGGATTTATCCTACTTTTTCTCTGATCTCTCTATTATATATAAGGGATGCTTGTGCATTCAAAAGGGGATAAATTTTTAGAATATTAAGAGCTATTGTGAAGAAGAAGAGAAACTTTGTATTTTCTTTTTAATCGGTGAGGAATAGAAACATGTGTTATTTTGCAAACTTTGTGTTGTGGGATTCATCTATCTTGAGATATTATTCTTACATCCAAGATCTTAAGCTACTCTTTGCTTAGTGTTCTTAATTATTTTCATCATTTTGAATATTACACTCATTATCTAAAACTCATATAAGTATTTCTTGATCTGTATTTTCTTGAAAGAAAATACATTCCTCTCCTTCCCTTTCGCTCTATTTCGTCTTTAATAGTTTCCTTTCTAATCCATTCCATTCCTAAAGTTGTAACATCTCCATCTCATTTTGATATGGATTTCGGGATTGTATCCCAACCCCAATGGTTAGAATAGTGTGGATATTGTATATATTATTTCTGTTGTGTTTTAGATTAGTAATAAACAAATTTGCCTCACTGTCTTTGAGGAGGATTTAATCTCATGTCCTGTGGTTGAACCTCATATTTTTTTCGACAAAATATCCAACCAATAGTAAGTTACATTTCTTTTACTAAATAAATTACATATTTACTATGATGAAATGTGGATTCATTACTTGAGATGTACTTATTGGAAAATAAATTTGTAATAAGATTTAGTTTTGTACTGTTGTTTTGACACTTTATAATCTCTAAAATGTTTCTAGATTCAATGAATGTATCACTCCTTCTTGATGAATAAAAGATGTGATGATTGCTAAATAATACTTTATTGTAATACTTTCTTGTCATGAATTGGGATGTATTATTAAGTATTATCCTAATGAAGGAGGGATGTTTATATACTTAAATGATATGGAATGGTTGGGGTGGGAATTTGAAATGTTAGTTGGTTTATTTTCTCAATTAGAGATGTAACTTATAAAGTTGACACTCATAATGATTCTCAAACAATACAATAAGGAATATATCTAAATTATATGGATGTATTTGTATTAAATTTTGATATAAAAATCATGTACAATTTTTTCTCATACATGGACATCAATCCATGAGAAGGGGAAAACGGATAATTCCCTTGAGTACAATCACGGAGACATAATTTAAGAACTCATTGATGTGTTATGAATGTTGTATGTAAATAATTGAAAGTGTTATTCCTTAGGAAGATTTCCTTAATCAAAATTAGGAATTCTTGGAAAGGAATTAAAATGGAATTTAGACTTCATATCCATGAATTCTAAAATAAAGGGTTATAAGGGACTTATTTAAGCTAGGGCTGAAATAAGTGAATAATAAATTAACATTTTCATAAATTCAAGAGAATTTTTTTCATAATATTATGTAAGTTGGTTCATTTAAGACAAAGCTGAAGCATGTAATTAATCGCTTAAGAAGAAAATTTTATCTCGCATACCTACCTCACATGTAGTTTCATGTTTTAATAGTATAGGTTAAATAACCTAGTTGAATCCTTACCCATTACAAGTAATTAATCTTTAATGAAGTTATTAACAAGCCAATTAAATTTTAATCTAAGGTATGTCCATCCAGTTGAGGAAACTCAGTTGGATGTTGACACACATCAACTACAATGTAGTACCTTCATAATGACAAGAGTCATTACGAGGATACTATGATGTAGTTGACATGTCTCAACACCCCGCATAGTTTGTTCAACTTGACTGACATAAGTGCATGAATAGATCATGGTTTTGCTCTATGCAGGGATAGGAACATGATCTAGTGTTGAGGTCAACTCATGTTGACTTAGGATAACTAGACACACCCAATCAACGTAAGTCAATTGTGTATGTCTATGTACCTTTAGTCACCGTGAGTAGTCATCCACACTAGGACATGTTGCTAACCTTGTCTAGGGTGAAAATTTGAATCAAATGGAACTAGCAAAAGTCAATAAAGACCACTCTAGATAATATAAAAAGTGTGGTGAGGACTTATTTCATTTGATGAGTATGTCATCTAGGAATGTAAACATGTTTGAAATATTTGACCAAAGTATCTGAAGCTGTTGGTTGCATTGACCTATGTCACCTAGTTTAAGAAGCAGGACTTTAGATGAATATCTGTAACATATATTTATATAGGCCTCTTAATCAAAACACTTGGATACCCCTAAAAGGATAAAATAAATAGGTATATGTTTTATACACATACTAAATAACATGAGATATTGGTTTAGTACCAAGTCATGAAATGAGATATTGGTGTTTCAATGAGTCATTATAGCTACATATGGTTTTCTGTTATGAGATAGTTTGGCATTGGAATGTGTGTTCTAAATTATATTTATTTAGAACAGAGAAAATTATGTATATAAAAAAAATTCTTGTTTCTAAATTCTTAAAATGGGAATGTTACATCTTGGTATCGAGTTGAAGGTTACAACTCTTGGATCTATTGATTCCATAATTTGATAAAAACTTTATTTTCTTGTTAAGAGAAAATCGTTAGAAAAAGAGGAAATGCTTAAAACAAGCCACCATCTAGTGGAGAGTTAGCTACCACCTAAAAATTGATGAGATCCTTGTTGACCTATTGGACACAAGAGATTGTCTAGTTATACTTGAACAACAAGTTATCAATAATGAGGAGGAAGAAGATGTTGGTAATAAAAATCAGCCACCTCCTGTGGCCAACACGAATGTTTGGAAGTTGGGTGTCAACAATAATAATGCTGCAAATGCTAATGCAAATTAACCCAATAAACCTAAAAATAAAAATGCAAGGTTAGCAACTAAACTCACAAATGATATAAAAAGGATAAGTCCACCTAATTTTGATGGCACTACACTAGGGGATAAAGTTGACAACTCTCTCAAAAAAATGAAGAATTAATTTGCAATAAGAAAATTCTCAGAGGAGACAAAAGGAGTATGGGGAGCTTATCAGCTTTCCCATGAAGCATCTTCCTGGTGGGACAACAATAAGGCTGAATTGAATATTTATGAATCAAGCATCACTTGGGATCAATTTAAATATTATTTTAGGCAATGATGGATGCCAAAAATTTATTATGATCAGAAGATGAAATAATTTGAAAACATAACTTAGGGAAACTTAACTGTAACAAAGTACTGGGAGAGCTTCACTAAGCTTCTTAAGTATGTACCTCAATATAAAACTGATGAAAAGTTTGAGATATGAAAATTCATTATGGGATTAAACCCTATCATAGGGGGTGAAGTATATGTTCACAACCCAACCACCATGGAAGGGGTTGTAGAAAAATCCATTTGGTAGGAACAAAAATTAAAAGCAATCTTTGCCCATAAGGAAGAAAACAAAAAGAAAATTCCTAATTCATCTTCATCTCTTACACCCAAAAAGGGGGCATGGAAGAATTTTGGTACCAAAAATAAATTTGTTGCTAATAACAGTAAGAAAACAACAACAAATAAACCTGTTGCAAATGTTTGAAACAATTTTGTTAAGAACAATAATAATGGACAAAAGTCCTATAGAGGACAAAACAACAATTTCATGGTTGAAATAAATTAAAAACTAAACAAGGACCTATATGGGGATGCTACAACTATGCTAAAGATCATTATGTAAATTTATGCCCTATAAGGAAGGATGACAACAATCAAAAACATAAGATACATGCTGCAGTAGCTGATAAACAAGTTGAAAAGTAAGTTACACCTATAGAAGTGCCAAGTAAGTTATTGGTATGCATGTTACTATAATTTTGATACTGGAGCTACTAAATTCTTTATTTCTAGTAAATTAGCTTCAAAACTAAAAATAAAATTAGAAAAATAGAAAATTCTTGGGCTATACATTATGGAAATAATGTTGTCCACACAGTTAGTAAATGTATTTTGTGAGAAGTCCTAGAATTGCCTAGTTTTTTCATAGAAGTTGATCTTTATGTTGCTCCTTTGGGATCTTATGATGTCATAATAGGTGTTAACTGGCTTGCTAAACATAAGGCTAAAGTAGATTGTTTTGAAAAACACATTAGTTGTCTTGATGACCTGCAGAAAACAACAAATATCCAAGGGATAAAATGTGAGATTTCAGTTAGAAAATTGTTAGCTATAAAAATTAATAAGGAAAAAAATAAAGGTTGCACCTTGTATGCAGTAAAAATTTCTAAAATAGATGAAGGGGATAGTGATTTCTTGGAAAAATATTTTTGTTAAGAGATTTTAGTGATGTGTTTCGGATGAATTACCCACTTTCTATCCATATGGGAGTTTTATTTCATAGTTGAGATCAAAGCAATAATTGAGACTATTTCCAAGGCACCATATCAAATGAATACCATTGAAATAGTAGAGATTAAGGCACAATTACAAGAACTGTTGTCTAAAGGTTTGATAAGACTAAGTGTTTCACCTTGGGGAGCACTAGTAATTTTTGTGATAAAGAAGCCTGGAACACTTAGGTTGTGTATTGATTATAGGATGTTAAATAAGGTAACAATAAAAATAGATATCCACTTCTTATAATTGATGATTTTTAAGATTGGATGCATGTTGCATAAGTATATTATAAGATAGATCTTCACTTTGGTTATCACCTATTAAGAATTAAATACAAAGATATTCATAAAACACCCTTTAGGACAAGGTATGGACATTATGAATTTATAGTTTTACCTTTCTGTTTGACAAATGTACATGCAAATTTTATGAATTTAATGAACAATATCTTTCAAGAATACTTGGACAAGTTCATACTTGTATTCTTGGATGATATTCTCATATATTCTAACAACATTGATGAGCATCATGAGATTTGAAAATAGTACTTGAAATCTTAAGGAAAATAATATTATATCATAAATTATCATAAGTGCACTATCTAGGACATATCATAAGTAAGCATGTAATAGTTGTAGATCCATCAAAGGTTGTTCCAATAACTGAGTGGCCTTTACCTAATAATGTACATGAAGTTAGAAGCTTCATGGGTCTTGCTGGTTACTATAGAAAGTTTGTTAAGGACTTTTCAAAGGTCGTTGCACCAATAAATTCATTGTAAAAGAAATATAAGAAATTTTTATGGAGTGAAAAATGTGAATCAACATTTAAAAATCTTAATGATCAATTAACCTCTGCACCTATTTTGGTGTTACCTGATCCAACTATAAAATTTACGGTAGTTACAGATGCTTCTAGAGAAGGGCTCAGAGGTATTCTATTACAAAATCAACAAGTTATAGCATATGAGAGTAGAAAACTGAAGTTACATGAGTTGAATTATGTTCCCCATGACCTAGAGCTTATTTCCATAGTACATGAACTTCAAGTATGGAGACATTATCTTTTATGCAGAACATTTGAATTAAATACTTATCATCTTGGGCTGAAGTATATTTTCACTCGGGAAAATCTGAATGCAAGAAAATGAAGATGGTTAGATTTTTTGTCACAATATGATTTTGACATAAGTTACATAAAAGGAAAAGAAAACAAAGTTTACGAATGCAATAATTCATAGTAAACATTTTATTTTTCTTATAACTTTGAGAACTTAATTTAAGGATGAGGTAAAAAGTATCATGGAATCTCGATTCTTACTTTCAAAGAGGTAAAAACAAAACTTGTTGCAGATCTAAATGATGTGAGATATAAAGGTTTCATTTCGATAACGAAGGAATATTGAGATATGATAAGTGGGTGTATATACATTTGGGAAAGGAGTTCAGGAAAAATTTAATGGAGGAATTTCATAATTCACCTTGATGAGGACATCCAAGTCTTATCAAAATGCTAGCTGATATAAAACAACTATATTTTTGAAAGTGATGAAGAAAGACGTAAATGATTTTGTAACACATTTCTTAGAATGGCAGCATGTTAATGCTGAGCATATGCATGCGATTGGTGTATTATATCCTCATATAATACCAAAACATAAGTGGCGGTGTAATTAACATAGATTTTTTCAAAGGTTTCCAATGTTAATAAATAAAAATGATGTTACTTTAGTTGTTGATAAACGACAAAAGTAACACATTTTATCATTGGTAATCTTAAGGATGATTAACCTATTTTTAAAAAAATATTTATACCTGAAATTTTTAGATTACATGGAGTACCTAAATTGATTATATTAGATAGATACCCTAGAATGACATCTCAATTTTGGAAAACATTTAATGCATCATTAGGAACTAAACTAAATTTTAGTTCCACAGAAATGCGGAAATAGAGGCTGAAAATGAGAGAGTTAATTAGGTTTTGGAAAAAAATTACGAATGTACTACATGGATCAGCAATACAAATGGGAGGAATACCTTCCTTTAGCTGAGTTTTCTTACAATAATAAATATCATGCCTCTTTGAAAATGGAACCTTTCAAAGTGTTGTATGGAAGGAATTGTAGAACCTTAATTAGTTGGGATGACATTGAAGATAGAGAGGTAATTAGACCTGAAATCCTTATTTAAATGGAAGAACATGTTAAAATGATTCGTGGACATTTAAAAGAAGAACCATATAGGAAAAAAATTTATGTAGATATGAAATTTGAACTTGGTGAAAAGGTATTTTTACGGGTTAAGCTAAAAAAGAGTTCTATAACCTTTGGCAAGGCAGCCAAGTTATCACTTTTTTATGTGGGACCCTTTGAAATTGTTGAAGTAATCAATCATGTAGCTTATCATTCAGGATTACTAATTTCTTTGTCACGAATGCATGGTGTTTTTCATATTTCTTTACTTAAGAAATACATTTCAGATTTGTCACATATGTTAAATCGGGGTTCCTTATAGGTCCAAAACCCAGGAATAATTGTGGTTGAACCCATTAGAGGGTTGGAAACTCGCCAGGTACACTTGAGAAATCATGAAATTAGTCAATGCAAGGTTCAAAGTGGCACTAGTTTAATGAAAAAAGTGAAACATGGGAAAACCTTGAGGATAGGAAATTCCCTTTTCCTCATTTGTTTGAATAGAATTAATTTTGTTGATTGAAAAAAAAATAAAGACCTTTTTTAATCTTATCAATAAAGCTAACAATTTTGGCAGTGTACAATATTCTTTTGTACTGGAATAGCTAATTTAATCTGTAATAATATTTAAAAAATGGTAAATTCTCAAATCTAGTTTTTGTTTGTGAACTTATGATGAAAGAACTATAATTAGGATTATTTTTCTTGTTTGAGTTTTGGACTAAGTTAATCATCAGGATGATGATGCTTTTTAGGAGGGAGGTATGTAACACCTCTAACATGGCTGATATCTATGATGACTTTTGTTTAGGAAGTTGCAAATGTTGACATGTGATTCTTGTCTTAAGACGGTGTACTCTTATGATCTATGACATCATGTTTGTTATAGGTAATATGTTATCTGCTAAAAAAGGTACAATTCTTCCATGTTTATGATCAATATAAAATGAAGTAATTCATCTCTTCTTATGTTGAAAAGTTCACTACTTGGGAAATGAGAAATTGAGTTTCAGTTTTCATAATTTATTGGGATACAGAATAACATTACATTGGATCAATGTCATTGATTCAAGGTATGCTTCTAAATCATAACTTTATGTTCATAATGACCAAGTTGGATAGATCATTTGATCTCGAACTCTAACTATCTTGAAGTCACCAAGGATCTCCATGGCTCACTTGTTCGTATCTAAACTTGGATAGTAATTTGGTTCTTCTTTGAAAGTTTGGATGCAATTCTTTTTGTGTACTAAGGAACCTAATTAAACTATGTTCCTTAAATTAGTAAATCTATCCTAAAGGTGAAACCTAACCTAAGTTACTATGTTATTTTGTTAATGTGGGATGTTAATAAAAAGGGACCTAAGACTAAAACTATAGACTTAGACCTAAGGACTTATGTTAGTTCCTAAACTAATGTTGAACCTAACCTAATGTTTGAATAACCTAAAAGGGACCTATGTGATGAGATGGAGATGGGGAAGGTTTTGGAATCAACCCCTTGAAATTTATGAGGAATTAATATAGTATTATCTCTTTTTAAGCTACCAAATTTGGGGGAATGAATTGGCACCTCTGCCATTTTTTTAGTTGCATGAAATTGTTACGTAGTCATTGCCAAACATAGAGATGGAGGTGGTAAGATAAGTGGAAGGAATGACAATCCTATTTTACATTTAATATTTTGAAAATGGAAAAAACCACCTAGGAAGAAGAGAGGGGTTTTGGTTTTGTTTTGGTCATTTGGTCTTTTTCGAGCTTAAGCTCTGCATGTGGTTTTTTCTCTTCGAACCTCTAGTTTGAATCCTTGCATGAATATTATTTCCTTGCATGGCATTGGAATGAAGAAGTAGCACTGGGAAAACTATAAGAAGAAGAAGAAGAAGGTTTTAAGGGCTTGTTGGTGTTTCAAGGAAAGAATTGAAGCTCTTCTTAGTGATTTTTGAAAAAGTGAAGATCGGAGCTCTATCAGGCATGATAGGCCCTATCCATTAAGTCTTTTTCTTTTATTTAAATACTTCATAAAAACAAGTCTCGCTTTACTTGAAACCATATGGTGTTTATGATTGTATATTCTTCCTTCCTTGGTGTTTGTTTGTTTATCTTGATGCAAACCGGTTCTTTATTTTTCTTTGGAAAATTAAATATAGAAGTGTTGATTGATGTTATTATAATTACTTGTGTATTAAAATCTTTGGAGATTGGAAAGGATTATCCGAATGACCTCGGTTTGAATGAATATCAAATTCATAGTTTTTTAAGTTTTAAATAGTTTAAGGTTTATTGAAATCTAAGGTTTTAACTTTCATGTTCCCATTATTATGTTGTTTAAGTCTATCTTAAAGGAGTCTCTATTTTAGCATCATTAAATTGTTCAAGTTAAGCTAGGTAATTTTCTTTATATATATTTCTTGGTAATGGAAGTAGAGGCCATTGTTCTATTCAAACTGGCTAGTAACTATATTCCCTTTTCTTAGTGGAATAACCATCTTGTGTTGGATTTGGAGTACTTCTATTTCTTAAAAATTTATGTTGTCTTTTCTGTTTGGATGGGACTTATCTATTATGTGCATAGAGGGAATGAATTCAAAAGTTTTGAGGTAAATTTTTGTGGTTTATACAGTATTTTCTTAAACCCATTTTGGGTTTTTGGTTACCTTGGCAGATCTTTATAGGTTTGGAGATTACTCTCTCTAAATCATGGGCTATTGTTGAACTTTAGGGAAAGAAAGTTGTTCAAATGATCTTTTTCTTCTCCTTGTTTATTAATTTATAAATCCTTGAGGAACTAGATTGAACTGAGTATGAGTTACTCACCTTTCATTTTTTTGTTGTGATTCTAAGTATTGGAACGTTTCTTTGTCATTCGGTGGAAACATGAATAGTGATTTTACTTTGTGGAGGAAGGACATACTGAATTACTTGTTGTATGATCTTGTTTTTGTTCTGTTACCTAGCTTGTTTATTGACTCCCAACTCTGAGCTATAATGTTATCTCAGTTAAGAACTTGTTGATATTAAGTGGGTTTCTCTCATTTGATTTAGCACTTTATGTGCGTTACTCTTAGGGAAGTCAGTTATGTGTCTTTTTTTCGTCTTTGTTAGAATGGATGCATATCCTGTGAAAGGAGATATGGCTGTAGCTTCCTCCTTCACATGTTAGTAGCTTGTATATCGAGAATTTTGATTACTTTGTTAATTTCTCTTCATGAGTTGTACCAACTTGAGATTTGAGAAACCAGATTTTTCTGATGTACAACCATTTCCCTTTCTCTACAATTGATATTTTGGTTAGAATCTTTAAGATACTTTGATAGCTTTGTGACTATTGTGTTGATGAGTATCTTGAGGACATGGTTGAAGTCCCTTTCCACAAAGATGGAATGTTATCACTCATTTCCTTGTAATTATTCCTTAGGATGAAATCTAGCATATGAATAGGGAATGATAATGATTTAGTTTGGTCCAGGACTTTAACCATTCCACTCTTTGGGGATTTACTAATTGTTGGTCAAAATTTGTGTGTAGCTTAAAGGTAGCTCATCTTTATTTGGCATTTGGTTATTTGAATGACGTAGTTGTTATGACTATAGAGTATTAATTATGATTATTCCATTTGGTGAAAATTGAAATGATCTCGTTCAGGATCTTTAGAGTATATTTTCTATGATCTGCCATGTTTTTTCCTAATTGATTAAGTCTTCTTTACCTTGAACATAGAGACATAATCTTAATTATTAAAACTTTAGCCTTTGTATTGTAATTGAAATATTCATGCTTTTATGATGGATTATAATTATTTTTTGTTAAATCTTTCATGTATTGGTTTTTATGTTCTCTAGAAATAGAAAAACAATATACATATTTAGATAGGTAGATTTTTATCTCATATTAATTCTTGAAAATTTAGAACTGGGTAATAGGAGAAACTTATTCTTGAAATTGAATGGTAAGGTAATGTTAGGATAAAGTATGAATTTCCTTTCTGTAATTTCGTTTTCTTATTCCAACACGTTGAAATGAGTTTTATGATGAAAAGTTAGGGTTGATAGGCTGATTGACTAAACCTTACTTTTGATTTAAAACTTTAAAACATCTCTCTCTCTTCTTCTTGATTGTATTTTTATGGATAAATCTTTCTGTTGTTATTGGTTGTGTGTTTTCAAGACCGTTTCATGAACAAATTTTTTTTTTTAGTAAAAATGCTAGGTAAAAGCAAAACGTCTGAATGTTATAATTCTTATCATGCTCATTTCAATGAACTCGCCCGTGCTAACAAATTTTTAGATGGATTTCGTAAAAGATGAAAGGAGAAAAAATATAGAAAGTTACATCTATTTTACTAAAGAAAGTATGTCTTTATTATGATGAAACGTGGCTTCATTACTTGAGATATACTTGTCGGAAAATAAATTTGTAATAAGATTTAGTTTTGTACTATTGTTTTGATAGTTAGTAATCTCTAAAAAAATTCTAGATTCAATGAATGTATCACTCCTTCTTGATGAATAAAAGATGTGATGATTGCTCAATAATACTTTATTGTAGTATTGTCTTGTCGTGAATTGAGATGTATTATTAAGTGTTATCCTAATGAAGTATGGTTGTTTATATACTTAAATGGTATGCAATGGTTGGGAAGGGAATCTAAAATGTTAGTTGGGTTATTTTCTCAATTAGAGTTGCAATTTATAAAGTTGACACTCATAAGTAGATCCGCAATAAATAAAATAATTGTTATATTTGAATTATATCAATGTATGTGTATTAAATCTTGATATAATTAATATTATATAATTTGTTCTCATAAATGGACATCAATCCATGAGAAGGGAAAATGGATAATTCCCTTTAGTTCAATCACAAAGACATAATTTAAGAACTCTTTGATGTGTTATGAATGTTGCAAGTAAATAATTTAAAGTTATATTCCTTAGGAAGATTTCCTTAATCAAATTAGGAATGCTTGGAAAGGAATTAAATGGAATTTATACTTCATCTCCATGAAGTCTAAAATAAAGGTTTATAAGGGACTTATGTAAGCTAGGGCTGAAATAAGTGAAGAATCAATTCTCATTCTCATAAGTTCAAGAGCAATTTTTGTCATGATATTATGTAATTTGTTTCGTTTAAGACAAACTGAAGCATGTAATTAATTGGTTAGGAAGCATATTTTATCTACATACCTACCTCACATGTAGTTTCAACTTGTAGCCTTTCAGGTAAAATAACCTAGTTGAATCCTTAAGCATTAGAGTAATTAATATTTATTGAAGTCATTAATGAGTTAATAAATTTTGTATGTAAGGTATGTCCATCAATTTGAGAAAACTCGGTTGGATGTTGACACAAATCAACTACAACGTAGTAATTTTTAATGATAGGAGTCATTATGAGGAGAATATGATGTAATTAACATGTCTCAACACCCCACATAGTTTTTTCAACTTGAATGACATAAGTCCATGACTAGGTCACGGTTTTCTCTATGGAGGGATAGGAACATGATCTAGTGTTGAGGTTAACTCACATTGACTTAGGATAACTAGACACACCCAATCAACGTAATTCAATTGTGTATGTTTGTGTACCGTTAATCACCGCTAGTAGTCATCCACACTAGAATATGTTGCTAACATTATCTAGGGTGAAACTTTGAATCAAGTGGGACTAAAAAAATTTTGTAAGGCCACTCTAGATAACATAACAAGTGTGGTGAGGGATTTATTCCAATTTATGAGTATGTCGTCTAGGAATGTAAACATGATAAACATGTTTAAAATATTTGGCCAAAGTATCATAAGTTGTTGGTTGCATTTTCCTATGTCACCTAGTTTAAGAAGTAGGATTTTAGATGAATATCAATAACAAATATTTAGATAGGCCTCTTAAGTAGAACACTTGGATATCCCTAAAAGGGTAAAAGAACTAGGTATATGTTATATACACATCTTGAGTAACATGAGAGATCAATTTAGTAATGAGTCATTACAGATGCATATGGTTTTTGTTATGAGATAGTTTGGCATTGGAATGTGTGTTATAAATTATGTTAATTTAGAATAGAGAACATTATGTATATAAAAAAATTTACTTGTTTCTAAAGTCTTAAAATGGGAATGCTACAAGGATGAAAATAATGGTGCCCCAAGGGGAGCATAAATTAGATAAGGAGTATGATAAGACACAACTTTAACAATAATGACCTATAGCTATAAATGTCTCTATTTCATATCAAGGAACGTGTTATGAAATAATTCCTCCAATCGTATTATAGGTAAATAAGAGGGGGATCTAGGTGATGCAACACACATGCAACCAAATCGATGTTAGTAAATAACAATTGAGAGTTAGTTATATCAAAGATCATTAAAAACTATGAATGAGATGAGCTCATAAACCTAATGTCAATATGAAAATGAGTTTGAGATGTGCTTGTACAGAGGAAATAGGTTTCTCCTAAAGTTATGTTCCCTAAAATTATTCCCCATCTCTGTGAAGGGGAAAGAGAAAATGGATCAATGTGGGGTCATTTCTTAGGATGTTAATAAAATGGAAGACCAATCAATGTGGGAAGCCTTAAAATGCCATAAGGAGTAGCTAGATTTTGAGGGTATGGTTTACTTAACACTTAATATAGATGGAAAGAATAGTACATGATAGCCATCCTTTAAGGTATTAGTCTATTTTTGTTGATTTTTGCTTTTGAATTTGATTTGTATACTTTTTCTTTTTATTTTTCTTATTCTTTTTTATTGCATGAACAACTATCCTTCAAGGGATCGGTCTATTTTTGATAAATTTTATTTTGATAAGGACATTCATGAATTCTTATTTTATATGGGGAGAGAGTGGGAATATCTAAGTAAACCGGTGAGGAGGGAATAGTAAGTGTATAAGAGACACCTCTGGACCCTTTACATGGTTCCAATAGGTGAATAAAAGGGTGATGGAATTAATGATCTTGAAGTTCTCACCAAAGGGGAGAACCTATCCATATGGAATATGTTATGGGTAGACCAGTGATGCCCATATTTAAGGTCACATGTAGGAAATGATTGTATACCAAACAATTCCAAAAGGCTAAGATGAAGGAAAGATCTAAAGATATGACTAAGAGCACTAGTAGACATGCTACAAATAGAATGGTCACAAATACACTTCATTAAGAGCTTCAGGTTTCAATTTACCATCACGGGAGGCCAAACGATAGGCTCCCAACCCATACTTGTGTGTAATAATGTATGGTCTAATCCAGATTATGGGAAAAATTTCACTTTGGATCCTTTCTAGAGAAGTGACATTCTTATTTTGTTTGAGGATGAGGTCACCGACATTACATTCATGAAATTTAAGGTGCTTATTGTAAGCATGCTTAATGCACTTCGATAAAAATGATGGTTTTTAAGAGCGAAAAGGAGACACTCATCTAGAAACTCAAGATGTGTTAGAGGATCTTAGCAATAGTATTCATCGAAATGATGTCATAAAGGGACACATGAAAAGGGCATTTGAACTTCAAGAGGAAGGATGGATTTAGAAGCTGTAAAGAATAGAAAAAATGGAGCCCTCGTGGAGGTACGAATACTAGTATGATAGGACTAAATATCTAAAGGAAGCTAGAGATGCCAATTTTGACCTACTTGAACAAAAAAGTCTCAGTAAGCATATTTTGAAGAGTTTTATTGATATCTTCAACTTCACCATTAGCTTGAGGATAATACAAAGAAGAGAAGATGAGTTGAATGTTGAATGTGTTACTAATTTTCTTGAAATATTTATTTTCAAAGGACTTTCCATTTTCCATGAATTTTTTTGGGGAATGCCAAAGTGACAAATAATGTGTTGATAAATTAGTGATTGGACCAAATTTAGTTGATGTGATTGGGATTTCTTCTATAAATTTAGTTAAATATTTGGTTGCAGTGATGATAGAATGATGTTACTATGAAGAATGAGGATTAATAAAACTAATAATATCAAGGCCCCATTGTTAAAAGGGTGAAAGGTCCCGATCCAGATGCAAAGATTGACTAGGAATATGAATAATATTGGAATGTCACTAAAATTTTTCACATTTCTTAACATACTCACAAAAATCAAGATTGAGGGGAGGAAAATAATAAATAATATGGAGAACACACTTAGAAATGGCTAAGACACTAAATTATTCACCAAAAATACCACTTTGTGGAATTCTTGGATGGATTGAGAGGCTTCATGGGATTTTAGGCATTGGAGAAGAACACTTCACAATCTGTATTTGTAAAGAATTTTTCCAAGGACAATATAATGATTAGTACATCTTGAAGAAAATACCTCTTAACATTTTTAGATAGATCAGGAGGAATAATGGATTGGGATAGATAATCAAAGATTTTATAATGCCAAAGAACTGATGAATTAGATTTAATAAGTTTAACTTTGGGTAATTCATGGAAAGGTCAATCACAGCGATGAAAGATGACATGAAGCTTGGACTCCTCTTTTATCCACAAGATGAGATCCATGAGGGACACCATCACATCATCAAAATTATTGGTTGATTGGGGTACAACTTGGATGGTGTAGCAATCCAAAGCTTCAAGAAGAAGATGACCAATATCATGATATTTTTGAAGAGTGTCATTTTTACATTGGTATTGACCTATGACTTATTTTATTATAAGCTCAAAATCCCCATAGATATTATGAATTTGGACCTAGAAATACAGTCATTTAAAGACCTAAGATGAGGGCCTCGTACCCTATCATGTTGTTTGTACACTTAAAAATGTGTTTATTGGCAAGGGGAATAGGATTTTCCTAAGGAGGAATAAGAACAACAACAAATTGCCTCCCCTTGTGACACATAGATCCATAAAAAAGAGAGTGAATTTGAGAACATTATATTCATGATGAAATTGGTTAATGGATTTTTCCAAAAATTCTCATGAGGAGGCTACATAATAGGAATAGGGCCTTTCAATAACTAGTCAAAAATAGATTAACACTTAATATATTTTTAAAAAATAAACTCAAGATCAAACTAATTCATAAACATGTGTAGTCGATTTCATACACCTTCTTTCTACCCCAATTTCATCGGCCTATCACCCCGTATGTGTTGGGTGTTCACTTGAGGCACAAGTGGGCAACAAGCCACTCCTTTATGTGAGTTTTTTTAGAATGTTCCATCATTAATGGAGAAAAGGTTTTCCAAAAACAATACAAGAATTTAATCTAATATAGAGGTAGTAGATCTAGTTCTAAGCATAAATGCTCCATGAGATAAGCATAAAAATCACAATAGCATAATCGAAATAGATTTTAACCATGAATAACATGAAAATACACTACGGTTTAGTCCACAGAGACACAAATATATATAAAAAAATCTCCATATGTTGATTAAATCCATTTATAGTATTCACATTACATTAAAAGGGGTCCTCTAAGACCATATATACCATGAAATAACATCCTAACCCTACAAAATTACTCTTGAATAGAGATGTTAGTTATGCTTACTGATCACAACCCTTGTTCACACCTGATTGCATAAATATATGTTTAGTAATAACATTCTCACATCACTTCATTTCCTCTCTTGTTTTCTCGTAATTCGGGCAAAACACTCCCTTAAATAGAATCTGGATTCACTACCATAAATTTTCCAATGACTAGATCACATGCCAAGTGGAAGTGTGGTCCTCCATGATTTATCAATATCTTATGCCATCTTACAAAGGATTCCACTAATTATAATGATCCTCCTGGGAATATTCCCTATGTGGAATATTCTTTTCTTGACCTCTAAGGCTCTAGGTTGACACCTTATCTATTCATCATGCCTACTTGGGCCTTCATGTGTTTTCCATGCGATACCACCTTCAAAATGTGGCTAAGTACCCAAACCTTTTCCTTATTTTGCATGAAACCCTCTCATCCCACGTGCCTTTCCTTGAGCATATTTCTAATCACTTTCCTTGTGTGCATGTGCACTTCTTCTTGGGACTTATTCAACTTTCATGGTCAAACATCACCCCACACTATGCATATTATCCATCCCAGAAACACTCTTATTTATCATAAAAGAATAAAGAATAGGAAAAATGAAATAATCTTCCATTAAATAAAGAATGGAACATGAGAATGGTCCTGAAATCTGCTGCATGAGGAATGGGAAGTCTATTTTCATAGATGCTTCAACTTTATCCCAAGCATCTACCTCACCATGAGCATGTTGAAGTAAATCACCTACCAGTATGCTAACCTAATTGAAAATTATCTCATATCCCTTAGCCTTAAGGGTATCTATGATGGTTTCCATCTGATTTCTAAGGTTTTCCTAGCCCATCCATCCTACGAATGACTGTGGGGTATAGTTCCTTAAACTTATTTTTAATCAAAATTCTCAACAATTCAATTACCTCGACATCTTCTCAACTCGCTATTAAGATTTTATCTCACTTGGATCTGTTTCCCTTGTTTCTCTCTCGAAACTCCTTTAGATCCATCTAATGGTTAGCAAAATATATGCTTGGTAATCTATCTCTATTCAACAGCGATTATCATACGCATCTTTGACCATATTTTTGTTTTCTTCATTGAGGAAAGGAGCTCAAACTACCGATTTATTATCTCCTCAATATTCAACTTCTCCTCTCCATTTTGGTGTGCCATCAACTCTTCTACAAACTATAATGCAAGTGTTTTGCTCTCCATGGTGAGTATGCACGTCAAGTCCTCGAGAGAAGTGCATGCTCTACTCGTATTTCTACTCGGGAGGGGCGAGGTCTTGGTGCTTTATGATAATTACATTTGAAATAACTTCTTTATTTTTGTAGACTTTGCACACTTTCTCATTTTCATCCCTCATCTCACACATTAAATCTACACCGATCAATTCCTTCTATTTTATCTCCCTATCCCTCTTAATGATCTCCTCATTATTTTTCTCAAGCTCCTCCTCCAAGACTCTTATTCTATCATTCCTACCAAAAATTATTGCTTCCACCTCCATTGACACTTTGTTGAGCACATTGTAAACTTTATCATTTGTGATTCATTGGGAATTTAGAAGAGGTTTTATTCCCTTGGCATCTGGTGTCTTCATCAATGCATCACTATTTACCTCAAACTCGGGTTCATCAATGTGGGACTCAAAATCCTAGGATAGCATTTTCCTTGTGTGTGGGTACGCACCCTCTTCATCAAAGGAAGACCAAGGAAGGAGTTGATCTGTGTGTGAACTATACTTTTGAAATTAGCATGCAAGTCATTTCTTTCATTATTGATGCAAGTCATGGCTTACTCATGTCTCGCTCCTATTCCCTTTCCACCTATGTGCACTGCCTTGGAGAAAGTTCTTTGCTAGGTGGGATCTCCGCCTATGCTTCCATATTATTCCCCTACACTCACCCTTTTTTTTTCCTTAAGCTCTTCTTCGCACTACGCTCCACCTCATGCTCCCCTAATATTTGTATAATACCCTTCACCTCCTTTATACTTTTGTGTCATATATATATTCTCTTGTCAGGGTTGAGGTTTTCTAAGCATGCATGTCTACTTCCTCACTTCCTCCTATATTTTGATGACCTTCTTTGTAGTCATTTTTCTCTTCACCTGAGACTCATGTACACCATGAAAATGGGGACTCTTACCTTCTTCATGTTCTTCATCTTCCTCCTAAGATTCATTACCCTTCATGCTCTTTGTCTCCTCATAATATGAGCTCTCGGTTACCTTTTTCTTGTTCTTAATTAGAGATCCCTCTAATATCGGGAAAAATTCCTTCTGGGTGACTCCATTCTCTTAGGTGTCTTCTCCTTCTCTTGTATGCGGGACTTCTTTCGGTGAACATAACTACTTGTTCCCACCCGACTCCCATTCCTCTACATTTTGTCTTGAATGCACACTTGGTGCCTTTGTTTCCGAAGTCTCTTCTCGTTTCCTTTTATTCAACACCATATTATTTCTCTTGGCGAGGTCCTCTAGGATTGATACATCATCCTCAACGTAAGTACCCTTCTCAAACTTAGGCCTTAGTTGCACATATACCCTTGCTTCTATCCTACCCGTAATAGGTAATGTCACTAGTTTTATCATATACACATCATGAGACATGCACTTTTCTACATATGGACGCTTCTTATGATATACTAATGTATGACACATCTCACGGTGATCCTGATCTACAACACTTAGATCAAATCTAAGTTTCTTTTCCTCCTTAAACAGGTTGAACGTGCATTGATAATACTATGTTGTGAAGTACAAGGGAAGTTTACACCAAAGACTCTTGGTCCCATTCGACAAAGTAAATCTATCAATACAAAAGTGTTGGTATATGGAAAACTCAGATTCTCCATCTACCAGTGTAGGAAACTACTCAGGTATCCTCCATTCTACCTTAAATGTGTCATGCATTCACTTATACCATTTTTCCAAGTGCACCTTATGAGCGGCCATCATGGTATCACAGGTATGCTCTTAAAATATCTTTGTTTGGGAGGGGTCCTCATCTGGGTAATCCCAAATAAACTTATTTGGCCCATCGAGAACTCCAATTTCTGAAAATACAATGGTGAGAAGGACGTTACCAAACATAATATTTTCCTTGTCGTATTATGATATCCCCTATAATAAAATTTGAAAGGTTATAGATGGTTCCCTCAAAGATCTTGCAAAACATATTATACCAAATCTTGTTTATTTGCATTAGTCTCTCCTTCCCATTTATTTTTAACTAGGCACATGGCCAGCCTCATGACATGGTCATTCATTGAAGAGATATCAAAGTAACGTGAACCATTTTTGTAATCATATGATCCAAATGTTCTCTTAAGGGCCTCCTTATTGCATCACCATCATCTAGTGACTCTCCTTTGTAGATAATGCTAGTGTACATTGAAATCAATTGAGGAGTTATGCACATTATCTCAACTGTGAAATAAAAATGATCCTCATGCAAGAGTGACATTAATTATTTTTATAGTCTCTCGGGTTCATCAAAATAGGGCAACTTGTAGAGTTACAGGAGCCCATCCCTTTCCAACTTACCCTTTACTTTGTCATCATATATGGGATTCCCATCTGGTGTCCACTTTTATGTAGGGTGAACCAAATCTAAATGCATCTCCTTTTTGTAGTGTTCATTTGATGCTTGTAATAACTCACGACCATCTTTTGTATATGAGACACCCAATCCTTTCCTAACAACACACCATCTGGATACTGCATCTCTACATAACATTCTTCGTTAAAACTAGTCGAAATGGCCAGTTTTCATTTTCCCTTTTCTTTTCATTTTTTGGTGAACTATTCGCCCTTCCTTGGTGCCATTTTTCTCCTCCTTGGTCCTTTATAGTTCTTCCCTTACGTCAAGTTCACTCACTACTCAAACCCTTGGTTCCACTTATGTGAAATATCCTTGAAAACCCATGCCCTAGCTTGTAAACCCTAACTTGGATTATTTATTTTCCACAATGTAATGTAATCACTCGCGAGATCCCAATAAATAACCACTTCCACATATGCTCATGTATTCTACTTCCACACTTGTTCAAAAATCCATTGATCTCTTCAACTTCGTACACTACTCTTCACAACTTCTTCACAAGAATCACCTTAGATCACAAGAACTAGTGAAAAGAAATAGCATGCCGACCTTATATTTATAGCTGCCCACTTTTCTCCACACTATGTTCTATGCCACCTACCAACGTACGAATGCAATAAAGTCATATTTTTCAGTGCTAACTTGTGTGCATTCATCTAGCTCTTTTCCTCCATGCTCAACCCTTGTTGAAAATCCTATAACCTTCTACGGTATGTAAGAATTCTTTGACAACGAGACTTACTTGTGTATACCCCTCATGCAAAAGTATGTTATCCTATGCGTCTTTTACCAATATTTTTACTTCTCTTACCTCATGTTGTTCTATTCTTATATCATTATACGTGGTTTCATCAAATCCTTTTGACACCATTTTCTTATCCTAAACACTTCTATTATATGCCTTCCTTTATCCTATGTGCCTTTGACTTCACAACCCAAACCACCATTCAAAATTTCTCTCAAAAAATACCATGTCTTTTTCTGAATTTTTCTTTTTCACTTTGCAGCCCACACTAAATAAATGTGTGGTCTTCTATGCATAAAAACCCTTTAAAAAAGTAACAGGATAACGATGCACAAACACATCCACATAAACCAAATAAAAGACAAAGCAAAGCAACAAAAAGGGGAAACAAAAAGAAAGGAAATTGCATTAAGGGAAATCCTAAGTGGTTGGCAATATTTCCTTATTTACAAAAACCAAGAAGACTTATTTATATCGAGGATTTATCCTACTCTCATTAAATAAAATGGGAAACCTTGTCCCATCTAACACTTTTAACTTGAAATTTCCTTAACCAAATATACAAGTGATAGTCTATGGGCCCAACCAATGTACCTTGAGCTTTCCTGGGTGGCACATAAACTTAGAGTCATACAACAAGACCATCTACCCAACCTCAAACTTCTTATTCTTGATGTTTCTATCATGCCATGCCTTCTTCTTGCCTTTTTCTATTTTTCTCGACTTCATCGTGTTATGACACGTTGCTCATCCACTACATTAACTAGTCAATTATTTCCTCAAGCGCTTATTAATCGGCTAAACCTCATGCACGCATGATACATAGTAATGGTAACATAAATTCAACAAGTAACATAGCCTATGTGCCAAACACCAATTGAAAAGGTGTGTCCTTGTTTAATCTCTTATAAGTAGTCCGAAATGTCCATATCATTGAATAAACTTATTCATCCTATTCTTTTTGTCCAACATCACAAATCTTGGTCAACATATGACTCAAAATTTTGTGAAAATATTATGTTGTCCCATTAGCTTGTAGTTGATAAGGCGTAGTCTTGTGATAAGCTACCATGAACTCATCCAACAATATTCTAACCATCTCATTTAGAAAATGAGTACCCCTATCACTTGTTAAAATAAACGGGCAACCATACCGACTGATTATATTCTCCCATAAGAATCTAGTTATTGTTGACACTATGTAATCCTTTGTAAGTGCTACTTTTGCCCATCGTGTAAGATATTTTGTGTAATACCCATTAAAACTACCCAATTGAGACCCAATAACAACCTAGGATTAGTTAGGAAAATTATGGAATATTTTTTTTTATTAAAAGAGTCTATAACCATGTTACAAGAAAACAGATTGTCACTAATGGTCCCAAAATAATTATGATCTAGTAGAATATAAATTCCTTTTATTAATAATTATTAGAGGTCATAAGGTCAAAATAAGGTTCAGAGGAAAAATTCCTCACCATACCCATTCTCTAACAAAGCTTAAAGTTTCAACTTGATTTTTCTCATACTTAACACATTCAAATTTTCCCTAAATCATTCCCATTAGATAGGAAATTTTCTCACCTTTCTAGTGATATAAATAAGTCCTCCTAACTCCTCATATTTTTCAAGTTATGGGATGACGGACCTTGGTGTGAAAATTTTTCGCAAAAGAGGGCTTGCGGGCCCAGGGGTGAAAATTTTCCCAAAGGACAGTTGGCGAACCACGGGGAGACCTTAGAATTTTTTTCTTACCAAATGGGGAAAAAATCACATTTGCGCCCACACTCGGTGGGTCTACAAGTCAACATAGGACACGTGGTGCTCCCTAAGGAAGTGTGGGGAAGAGCGCGGAAAGAAAGGGTGATGGGAGACATTTTCAAATTCTCCCGTGTAGGAGAAAAGTCAAATTTGCACCCACAAGACTGCAAAGGACACATGGAGTCTCCTAATCCAATGTGGGGAAGGTGAGGTGGTGGGGATAAAATTGACTTAATGCCCGAAGGGCTAAGAGGGTACAGAGACCCGTGCCTCCACCAACACCTCGCGATGCCATGTGGCATCCGTTGATTGGTTGTAGGCTTGCAGAATCATCGAGAAAATTTGGAAAAAAATTCTGAAAAATTTATGATGCATGAAGGAAAAAACGAACCTGTTCCTCCATCGATTCCTCATGATGCCATGTGGCATCACCTGATTGGTTGTTGGCCGGCAAGGTAAATTTGGAAAATTTTCCTGAAATTTTCTGAAAGAGATAAGTAAAAAGGGGATCTATCCCACCACCGGCACAACATGGTGCCACATGGTAGCCCTCGATTGGCTGCAGCTGCGGGCGGGCGGTGGGGAAAATTTAGAAATTTTTCCCAAAAATTTCCTATGTGCCTAAGGGAAAAATTCGGGCAGCGGGCCTACTAAGGAAAATTTTCCCAAACTTTTAATGCCAAGTGAAGAAAGCTTCAAAAGACCATAAATTTTTATAGAGAGCTTAGTTTTGAGAAAATGAGGACTTTCTGGAAATCTCTTGACGTCCTCTTTGCACAAAGACCGTTAATTTTTTATTTTGATAAGGTTTAAGGGGTCGATTTTAAGAAAATGGCTTGTAAGATTTCATAGTGCAAACTCGTAAATTTTAACTTGTGAATTTTATTCAATTTGATCTTATTCCTCTCTCAACATGTCAAATAGACATGGAGGATTGTTCTTAGATGAATTTAGGATAGATTTTAAGGGTTAATTTGTTTGATTGAGGCTCAATTTGAAATTTCTAACATTTGATAGAAAATGACTACAAAATGATAGTAAAATGGTTCAAGCCGATTTTACTAAGTTTTCTAAGAAATTTTCTTGAGTATTAATGTCTAGATGAATTTGCGTAGAGCCTACTACTTCAATTTAATTATTCAATTTACTATTTTATTATTCCAGGTTTGAATTGTGCATTTTTGGTTTGAATAATTGCGAGTTTTGAAATTACAAATAACAAGGATCAAATTTTGATGAGTCTATTTGCCATTTCTTCTTCCAAATATTAAAATTCATTCCAATTCTAACCTACATATTTGGTTAATTCAAATTAAACTATTCAAGACTGAAATGCAATATTGAATTCAATTTTTCACATGTCAAAGAGACAAAATACTAAATTTTTCTCACATGCATTTCTTCCTTTCAACGAGAGATTTCAATACATTGATATAATAAGTTTCAATACAACAATGCAATTTGAGAAAAGTATTACATTCATTTATTGATTTCAAATGGCAATTTTGCAGCTTCCTTCTTTTATTTCTTCAAAAACTTATATTATATATAGGATAGATTAATATAATTCTCTTCTCACGTGTTTCACATTTCCATTTTCAAAACAAGGACTTCATAGTGCATGATAAACACAAATTTCCAATGAAACTCATACAACCTCCTTTCCATTTACTTTCAAAATACAGTATACAAAACAATATCATTCTTTCCAAAATAGAATACAAAGTATAACTCTTTTATATTTCAAATTTCACTTGCAAACCAGTACAACATCTTTCCATTACAAACATTTACAAGTTCATCCACTTATGGTGGGAAAGGTTACAATGATATTTCATTTCATAAGGGACTTTTAAATTGTTTTTCTCTGCTCTAGAATAGCAACATCCATTCTTCCCTTTCTTCCAATTTGATCACAACAGGAGTAGGGGAAAGGAAACCCTCTCCACCCAACCAAGACATCTAATGAAGAGGATAAGCCATCCTTTTTCATTGGCCCCTGAGCTCCAACCAAAAAGTAATAAGAAATGTATTTCAACTCATGGCAAAAACAGGCTTCCACATCACAAAACAATCTTTCAACATTGACATTTCATATTAAAAACATAGTCCAAAACAAAACAATAGTTTTGCAACCACATAAAAGACATCACACAAAACTTAGACTTCAACATGCAAGCCAAAGGAGCAAGAAGTATGGGGATGCTTCTTCTTCCTTCTAACCGAGTTAATGGTTATTACCACACGACTTACAAATCACCAAAAAATAGCATATCAAAACCCTTAAATTCCTTATGCCTCCCCAAGTACCCATTATTCCTCGCATTTCTTTATGTCTCCCAACCTCGTATGGCACCCCATAATGAGTAAATAAATGCAACCTATTTCTTTGTAAGGTGGAACCCAAATCCCAACTCTTTTTACCCTTATACATACCTAAAACAAACTTGGGCCTCCCACATAATAAACCCCATAGTCTTCTCCTACACCATTTCGAGGCCATCTACCCATAGCCCAAAATAATAACAAACATTCCAACATTTACATATTCATAAAAGGGAAAAAAGTGTTTTTCCAAGAGCCAAGATCTTACCTCTCCATGATGGAGTTTGTTCCAAGTTCAAAACAAAGCTACTTCCAATGCAAGCAATCCAAAAATTAACCCAATACAAACATGCAACAATCTTCCAAAAATTATCCAAGCAAGAGCTCCCAAAACAAAGTAAGAAACTTCGCCACAAATAAGTCTTTCAAAAGTGAAGCAACTGAAAAAGGACAAGGAATTTGAATTTTATAGAGGAGGAAAGAGAAGAGGGTGAGGTGGATCCATGTAGTATGCCACATCATACATTCTCAACCCCAAACACAAAGTCAACTTCATTATCCATTGTATAATAATTAGGTGGGTGAATAATATGACCGATCTACTTAGACATACAAACAAGTCCATACCCCATAAGGACTGAAAATAAATTATGTAAGAAAAGTGCAATTAAAACATTCAACTTGACTTGTAAAAATGCATAAAAAGAGGTCTAAATTTAACCCTCCAACCATGGGAAAGTTTGGTATGTAAATTTAAGAGGTATGGGACAAGTTTAACTTGTCCCACAAGCCTCCAAAATCAGCCTCCCAGGATAAATTCGAATTTCCAAGAAGGTGGAGTGTTTAACACTCAAAAGTTAACTTACACATCACTTACATATTACTTACACATTACTTACACATTCTTACAACACTTTAAAACATGGCCAAAAACTCTATTAATTACATTCTTATGACATCTTTTCACTAATTAACTAAACAATATGATTACTCACAATATTTACACACCATTTAATAATTAATGAAAGGGGTAAGTGCAATACATAAAACACATGCAAAAATAAAAATGAAGGGACCAAAAATAAAAGAAAAACATACAATATCTTGGTCACATTTAAAGGTGATCCCCCATGGGAATCCCTAACACTAAAAACACACACACAAACAAAACTAGCTGCCATGGTGACCTTGTTGAATTCATCTTGAATTCCAATGTGGTTGGTCTCCAATCCCCGATGTTTGTTGAGATATTTTTAACCTGCAAAAATAAAAATACCTCCTTTGGCCTCATGGCCATATTATAACATCCAAAATAATATAAATATAATTAAAATTTCAAAATCATCTAGATATATGAATCATAACAACATCGAAGCAATCTAACAATATCATTTATAGTTTTATCAACAACTATATCATCATCCAATAACTTTTCATTTCTAGGTCTACTCACAATATCCAAATATCGCAAGTTCGAACAACACCCATCATATATCCATGTCCATTAGTATAACATCATCAACATATAAAGTGTCTCTAATAATAATCATGCATCATATAAGAATCAAAGTCAACAATAATCCATGATCAAATATCTATTATCATACTAAATCAAAACTATAATAATGTCCATAATATAGCCAACAAAGTGTCATGATTAGTATCAAAAGGTGTCAAAGGGAAGTGGGCACTACATCCCCCTCCCCTTAGACTCAACTTCCTCCTAGAAGTCACTAGAACAAATGTGGAAACTAAAATCATAATAAAGTAGAATCCTCCCACGTAGCTGCAGTCTCATCATATCTATCCCATTGTACCTAAACCCGATCAACCTCTCGCCTCAAGGCCCCGGGTCATACTATCTAGGATGAAAATGGGCTCCACCATCACCTACCCCGATCCCGCACCTGTAATGATGTCTAATGTAACACATGAGAATGATATGCAACATATCTCCTAAGAATAGAAACATGAAACACAACATGTATGCGAGACAAGCTAGGTGGTAATGATAGACGTTACACTAAAGGGATGATATGCTCCAAGGTTTCAAAAAGACCCATGAATCTAGGAGTTAACTTAGAACCTTTTCCATAATTAATAGTGCTCTTATGTGAGCTGACACAAAGGAATACCTTCATGCCCACATCAAAACTATGGTCAGTCCTATGTTGATCCACATACTTCTTCTACCTATATTGTGCCTCCCGTAGTCTCGTGTATAATCAATACCACCTACTATTTCATGTCCTGCAAAAAACATGGTTCAAGAGAAACCCTATACTCTAGCCTATCCCAGCTAAGAGGTGTACTTCACTCTCTACAATACAAAGCCTGAAAAGGAGCCATGCATATAGAACTCTGGAAACTATTATTGTAGGAAAACTCCACCAAGTATAGGTACTCCTCCCATTTAGACTGCTAATCCATCACATACATCCTGAGCAAGTCCTTTAAAATCTTATTCACCCACTCAGTCTATCTATCTTTCTCAGGGTGATATGTTGTGCTTAAATTGATCTTCATCCTAAGGGAATGCTGCATGGTAGTCCAAAAATGGGAAGTGTACAAAGGATCACAGTCAATAATGATCTTCCAAAGAATCTTGTGTAACCTAACGATCTCATCTAAATAAACCCGTGCCACTACTCTAGTTGTATAAGTGGTTCTCACTAGAGAAAATTGAGCCAATTTTGTCAAATTTTCAACTATGACAATGATGGTGTCATGGTGATATTATGACATTGGTAGCCCAACAATGAAATCCATGGAAATGGTGTCCCACTTCCATTCCAATATAGCATGAGGAAAGAGAAGGCCAACTAGATGTTGATGCTTGGCCTTAACTCTCTGGAACTCTAAAAATCATGACCAAAACTAGGCCACATGTCTCCAAAGACCTCTATAATAATATAACTGTCTCAAGGTGGTGTGCATCTTCTTCACCTGGGATGGGTGAATAGGGTGCCTAATGTGCCTTTACCAAGATGTCCTACCTCAAGCCTCCATCTCGGGAACATAAATCTGGCCTCTCTTCCGATAAGACCATATTCCTTTAAAGAAAATCCATCAAAATTCCCCTTGAGGGGTCTTTGAGACTCAATCTCTACTCAAACTGAAATGTCTAAGTTGTCAAGAGGAAGCTGCTAAAGAATCTGCTCTGCAAATTTTTGCTCACCGAGGTAGCAATAGCCACATGTCTATGTCTACTTGAGAGCGTCTGCCACCACATTCTCCTTCCCTTTCACATGCTCTATCTCCATATCATACTCACACAAAAAATCCATCCAACACCGCTGATGAGCATTGAGATTGGGCTATGTGAAGAGGTGGTAAAGATTTAGGTGATCTAGACTAAGTTTGAATCTCGACCTAGCAAAAAGTGCCTCCATCAAACAATAGTGTGCACAACTACCACAAGGTTAAGATCATGAGTAAGATAATTAATCATGGAATCCTTGAGTTTCCGAGTCTCAAAATCTACAACTCTTCCCTCCTACATCAATGCACCTCCTAGCCCTACTAAAGAAGCATCTCTGCAAACAAAAACTCACCCCGTGGATCCGACACTACAAGAATAAGTTTTATGGTGAGGCATTCCTTCAAATGTAGTGAATTCCTACTTGCATATTTCTGAACAAACAAACTTCTTCCCTTTCCTTTGAAGGGAATTCATCGGGTGTGCAATCCGAGAGAAGTCCCTGAACAAATCTCTGGTAGTAACTCGCTAATACCATGAAGCTACGCACCTCGGTCACCATAGTGCATGCTGGAAAATACATAATATCTCTAATCTTGGAAGGATCAATAGCGATAACTTCCTAGAAATGATGTGACCCAAATATCGCACCTCCATCACAAAGAATGCACACTTCTCCAAGTTCCCAAAAAGTTTCTACTCCCGAAGACACTTTCGAAGAACGTGGCGAAGGTGCCCTTGTGCTCCTCATGCATACATGAGTAAATCAAAATGTCATCAAGGAATATGAGCATGAAGTAATCTAATAAGGTCCTAAATACCCCATTCATCAAACTCATAAACTCTACAGGGGAATTAGTCAAACCAAAAGGCACCACTATTAAATCATAGTTTCCATATCTCGTACGGAAGGAGGTATATGAATTTCGCCTCGAAATCCTTAGTGATGGTAACATAAAATAAGATCAATCTTAGATAAAACCATAGTGCCCTTCATCCGATCAAACAAATCATCAATGCATGGAAGGGGATAAATATTATTGATCATTTCTTTGTTTAGTGGTGGTAATCAAGACACAACTGCAAGGATCCATATTTCTTCTTCACAAAGTTCACTAGTGCACCCCAAGCGGATACACTAGGATAGATAAGACCTTTCTCTAAAAGGATCTCAAGCTATAACTTGAGCTCATAGAGCTCTGGTGTGGTCATTTGATCAGGTGCTCGTGAGATAGGCTTTGCTCCCGTAACCAGTCTATATGAAAATCAATCTCACATAGAGGTGGTAACCCTGGTAGCTCCCCTGGAAAGACATCTACAAACTCTCTCAAAATGGGGTGATCATCTAGTGATGGTCCACTAGACCCATCCTCTAATCACCTTGAATATAATAGTATACATCTAGAAACCCCATCGTACATACCGCTTAAGCTACATAAGAGATGGTGTGAATAGAAATAGGTCTTTGACCATTGAAATCATTTACTCAACTCGAAATCATCTACACAAAATATAATCTTGTGGTAACAATACACTCTGGCATTATTTGTAGACAACCAATCCATACCCAAGATGACTCCATAAGATCCTAAAGTAAGGATACAAAGATCAGAGGTAGTGGTGAAATGTCTCAAATCCACCACACACTCCTTAACTAAGGAGTCTACGGAGGTCTTGGCTCAAGAAGACATATCAACATCCCAACTATTACCGTGTGTAACTACCATCAACCTACATCACTCTACTAAAGATGGTGCAATGAAAGAATCAGAATCAAACAAGATGGAGGTAAGAATACTACCAATGCTACCTACGGTCTCAATAACTATGCTCTAATGATATGCCCGATAGTTCTCGACAGTTGTATACATCCTATGACTATGCCACATATCACCGATAGTAGGCTCGAGATTTAAGTCTTACCCTTATTGTTATTGTTCGTGGGAAATCTCTCAAAAATGTCTAGTAACACCACAACCCAAAAACTACTTAATCCTCTCCCATGTGTATCTAGTCTAGTCCCGTACTCCGGAGGTCCGTGGTCCGGATCCTAATGATTCGGCCATGGTCTCGCTAAGGTCTCGCTAGTGAGGTCCTGCTGAGTGAGCTCTTTGGGCACCCTGTGTCCTAATGGGACCCCTAGGAGGATGCCCCATACTCTAACCTCTATGTGCATCAAACATATGAGGAGGTCTATAGGGTGGGCGAGATGGTCGCTACTTATTGTTGGGGTATAAAAGATGACTTTGTTGAACCCTTTCCACCACGAGGAAGAGTACTCGATCCCCATAACTGTTATCCCGTATTTGTTGTATGTGGCTCGGACTAGGTCTCTTTCCCGCTAGGTCTTTCCCCGAGTCTCCTCTACTATATAGGCCTTCTTGAAGGCCTCAGTTAATGTCTGCGGACAATGAATCCACACTTTGTAATTCCAATGTCAAGATTCATGTCCCAGATGAACCTATGGATCCACACCTGCTCATTCTATATCTACTCAACACACTAGAGAAAATATAGAAATGTACTCTCATACTCAACCACTGTAAGAGATGCATGTCGGAGGTCATGAAACACATCTATTTGTTGTTGTATGAACCTCTGTGACAAATATCTACTCCAGAAATGATCCTCAATCAACATAGAGCTTCAACAGTATCAAAATCAACATGGAGCTTCTACTCCTTTATCCTCCACCAGATACCATCTCCATCCCTTAGTAGATGGATTGCAACACGAGATTTCATGTTGTTAGAACAAGGAAAGAGCTTAAAGCATCCACTCAAGCTCACCAACTAGGCCCTGTACTGCACGAAATCCACCTATGTCACCAGAATAATGTGATGGTCAAAGCTTCAGGATCTCCCTAATGTGATCTATAGCTGTGGTCTGACAACATCTAGGTCTCTCTGCATGCTCATCCCTATGCCTAGGGCTCCAAGACATCTCTCTATGTCCTAAAACTCTCAGTCCCCTGTCCCCTCTCGTGGTGACTCTTCCATGGTTGACTCTGCGCATGGGAGTTCGCTCCTCCATACTCCTCATTGGGTTGAGGAGATACCTAACTCTCAATGGAAGGGACTCTGTCATGTCAAGTTACATTTCCTCCTATTGATCCTCCACGTAGAGCGGCATTAACATTACGAAGAGTCTACAAAATGTGGGGTACGATGGCGATACAACATGATCTAGTGGTGTTAATTCTTGATCAATGTGAAAATTTCCCTCATCTTGTCTATACCTTATACATAGACCAAGGTGAGAGTTAGTTAAGTTTTCTAAGTTTTATTCAATTCCCATGTTTATAAGAATATGCAATTTCTAAACTAAGTTGTTTTCTAGATTTAAAAGTGTGCTAGGTTTAAGTTTCATGTCTCTAGTTTTCTAGTGTGCCCAATGGTCCAATATTTTGAACCAGTACTATGATACCAAGTGTAACGCCCGTTAAAACAACCCACTTGAGACCCAAGAACAACTTAGGATTAGTTAGGAAAATTATGGAATAATTTTTTTTATTAAAAACGTCTACAACGATGTTACAAGAAAATAGTTATCGATAAGAATGTGTCCCAGAATAATTCTAATCTAGTAGAATATAATTTCCTTTTATTAATAATTATTAGAGGTCATAAGGTTCTAAATTTTGGGTTAGAATTTCCAATAAGGTTCAGAGGGAAAAATTCCTCACCATACCCATTCTCTAACAGGCTTAAAGTTTCAACTTGATTTTTCTCATACTTAACGCATTCAAAATTTCAGTGTGGTTTTGGGAAAACAAGGACTTTCTAGAAATATCTTGACGTCCTCTTTGCAAATAAATCGTTATTTTTTTATTTTTATAAAGTTTAAGGGGTCAATTTTAAGAAAAATGTCTCCAGGATTTCATAGTGCTTAATGGTAAATTTTAACTTGTGAATTTTATTCAATTTGATCTTCTTCCTCTCTCAACATGTCAAATAGACATGGAGGATTGTTCTTAGATGAATTTAGGATAGATTGCAAGGGTTAATTTTTTTGATTGAGGCTCAATTCAAAATTTTCAACATTTGAAAGAAAAACAATTGCAAAATGACAGTAAAACAGTTCAAGCCAATTTTACTAAGTTTTCTAAGAAATTTTCTTGAGTATTAATGTCCAGATGAATTTTTTTAGAGCCTACTACTTCAATTTAATTATTTAATTTTTTATTTTATTGTTACAGGTTTGAACTATGCATTTTTGGTTTAGATAATTGCCAATTTTGAAATTACAAATAACAAGGATCAAATTTTGATGAGTCTATTTGCCATTTCTTCTTCCAAGTATTAAAATTCATTCCAATTCTAACCTACACATTTGGTTGATTCAAATCAAACTATTCAAGACCAAAATGCAATACTAAATTCAAATTTTTCACATTTCAAAGGGACAAAATCTCGTCTTTTTCTCACATGCATTTCTTCCTTTCAACATACATTTCAATACATTGATATAATTAGTTTCAATACAAAAATGCAATTTGAGAAAAGTATTACATTAATTTATTGATTTCAAATGACAATTTTACATCTTCCTTCTTTTATTTCTTCCAAAACATATATTATATACAGGACAAAATAATACATTCTCTTCTCACGTGTTTCACATTTCCATTTTCAAAACATGGACTTTATAGTACATGATAAACACAAATTTCCAATGAAACTCATACAACCTCCTTTCCATTTACTTTCAAAATATAGTATATAGAACAGTATCATTCTTCAACATTCTTTCCAAAACAAAATATAGAGTATAACTCTTTTACATTTCAAATTTCACTTGCAAATCTGTACAACATCTTTCCATTACAAACATTTACAAGTTCATCCACTTCTATTGGGAATTTTTACAATGATATTTCATTTGACACAGAACTATCAAACTATCTTTTCTAAACTCCAGAAAAGCAACATGAATTCGTCTCTTTCTTCCAATTTGATCACAATAGGAGTAGGGGAAAGGCAATGCTCTCCACCCAACCAAGACATCCAATGAAGAGGAGAAGCCATCCTTCTTCATTGGCCCCTGAGCCCCAACCAAAATGTAATAAGAAATGTATTTCAACTCATGGAAACAATAG
Organism: Taxus wallichiana var. yunnanensis; assembly: GCA_018340775.1. Classification (NCBI taxonomy): domain Eukaryota; kingdom Viridiplantae; phylum Streptophyta; class Pinopsida; order Cupressales; family Taxaceae; genus Taxus; species Taxus wallichiana. The sequence continues at coordinate 85,048,570 of CM031242.1, read as the reverse complement.
GCTTCCACATCACAAAGCAATCTTTCAACATGCACATTTCAAATTAAAAACACAATCCAAAACAAAACAACAATTTTGCAACCACATGAAAGACATCACACAAAACTCAGGCTTCACCATGCAAGCCAAAGGAGAAAGAACTATGGGGGATTCTTATGCCTCCCAAATAGGGAAATGGGTATCACCACCTGAGTTACAAACCACCAAAAATAGTATATCAAAACCCTGACATTCCTTATGCCTCCCCAAGTACCCCTTATTCCTCACATTTCCTTATGCCTCCCTAACCTCTTATGGCACCCCGTAACGAGTGAAGAAATGCAAGCTATTTATTTGCAAGGTGGAACCCAAATCCCAACTCCCTCCACCCTTATACTTCCCTAAAACACACTTGTACCTCCCACATAATAAACCCCATAGTCTTCTCCTATGCCATTCCTAGGCCATCTACCCACAACCCACAATAATAAGAAACATACCAACATTTACATATTCATAAAAGGGAAAAGAAGAGTATTTCCAAGAGCCAAGCTCTTACCTCTCCATGATGGAGTTTGTTCCAAGTTAAAAATTGCAATCTCCTTCCAATGTAAGCAATCCAAAAATTAACCCAATACAAGCATGCAACAATCTTCCAAAAAAATCTCCAAGAAAGATGTCCAAAAACAACAAGAAAATTCACCCAAAAGAAGTATCCCAAAAGTGAAGCAACCCAAAACAAGACAAGGAATTCAAATTTTATAGAGGAGGGAAGAGAAGAGGGTGAGGTGGATCCATGTAGGATGCCGCATCACACATCCTCAACCCCAAATGCAACGTCAAATTCATTCTCCAATGCATAATAATTATGTGGGTGAATAATATGACCGATCTACTTACAAAGTCAAACAAGTTCATACCCCATAAGGACTGAAACTAAATTATGTAAGAAAAGTGCAATTACAACATTCAACTTGACTTGTAAAAATGCATAAAAAGAGGTCTAAATTTAACCCTCCAACCATAGGAAAGGGTTGTATGTAAATTTAAGAGGTATGAGACAAATTTAACTTGTCCCACAAGCCTCTAAAAACATCCTCCAAGGAAAAATTCGAATTTCCAAGAAGGTGGAGTGTTTCACACTCAAAACTTAACTTACGCATCACTTACATATTACTTACGCATTACTTACAAATTCTTACAACACTTTAAAACATGTCCAACAACTCTATTAATTAAATTCTTATGAAACCTTTTTATTAATTAACTAAACAATATGATTACTTACAATATTTACACACCATTTAATAATTAATGAAAGGGGTAAGTGCACCAAATAAAACACATACAAAATTAAACAAAAGGTACCAAAAAGAAAAGAAAAACATACAATCCCTTGGTCACATTTAAAGGTGATCCCCCATGGGAATCCCTAACACTAACAAAAACACACACAAACAAAACTAGCTACCATGGTGACCTTAGTGAAGTCATCTAGAATTCCAATGTGGTTGGTATCCAATCCCCTGATGTTTATTGAGATATTTTTAACCTAAAAAAATAAAAATACCTACTTCATCCTCGTGGACATATCGGAATGTCGAAATAATATAAATATAATTAAAATTCTAAAATCATCTAGATATATGAATCACAACAACATCAAAGCAATATAATAATATCATTTATAGTTTTATCAACAACTATATCATCATCCAATAATTTTCCATTTCTAGGTCTACTCACAATATCCAAATATCACAAGTCTAAACAACATCCATCATATAACCATGTCCATCAGTATAACATCATCAACATATAAAGTGTCTCTAATAATCATCATGCATCATATAAGAATCAAAGTCAACAATAATCCATGATCAAATATCTAACATCATACTAAATCAAAACTATAATAATGTCCATAATATAGCCAATAGTGTCATGATCAGTATCAAAAGGTGTCAAAGGGAAGTGGGCACTACATCTCCTCCCCTTAGAATCGACTTCCTCCTAGAAGTCACTGGAACAAATGTGGAAACTAAACTCGTAATAAAGTAGCATCCTCCCATGTAGCTGTAGTCTCATCATATTTGTCCCACTACACCCGAACCTGATCAACCTCTCTACCTCGAAGGCCTAGGGTCCTATGATCTAGGATGTGAATGGGCTCCACCATCACCTGCCCCTGATCCTACACCTGTAATGATGTCCAATCTAACACATGAGAAGGATATGTAACATATCTCCTAAGAACATAAACATGAAATGCATATTTTATGTGAGACAAGCTAGGTGGCAATGCTAGACGGTAGGCCAAAGGGCCGATACACTCCAAGATCTCAAAAGGACCCATGAATATAGGAGATAACTTAGAACCTTTTCCATAATTAATAGTGCTCTTATGTGGGCTGACACAAAGGAACACCTTCATACCCACATCAAAACTACGGTCGATCCTATGTTGATCCACATACTTATTTTTCTTGTCATGTGCCTCCTCCTAGTCTCTGTGTATGATCAATACCACCTGCTACTCCATGTCTTACAATAAAGCTGGTCCAAGAGAAACCCTATCCTCTAGCCTATCCTAGCTAAGAGGTGTCTTGCACGCTCTACCATATAAAGCCTAAAAAGGAGCCATGCCTATAGAACTCTAGAAACTCTTATTGTAGGAAAACTCCACAAAGTAGAGGTACTCCTCCCTTTTAGACTACCGATCCATCACATACATCCCGAGCGTGTCCTCTAAAATCATATTCACCCGCTCAATCTGCCTATCTATCTCATGGTGATATGCTATGTTGAAATTGATCTTCGTCCCAAGGGCATGTTGCATGGTAGTCAAAAATGGGATGTTTATAAAGGATCGTAGTCACTAATGATTTTCCATAGAATCTTGTACCACCCGATGATCTCATCTAAATAAACCCGTGCCACTGCTTTAGCTGTATAAGTGGTCTTCACTAGAGAAAAGTGAGCCAATTTTGTCAATTTATCAACCATGACCATGATGGCATCATGGTGATATTTCAACATCGGTATCCCAACAATGAAATCCATGGAAATGGTGTCCCACTTCCATTCCAGTATAGCATGAGGAAAGAGAAGGCCAATTGGATGATGATGCTTGGCCTTAACACTATGGTAATTTAAACAACATGACACAAATTGGGCCATGTCTCTCTAAAGTCCTCTCTAATGATATAAATGTCTCAAGGTGGTGTGCATCTTCTTCACCCTAGGATGGGATGAATAGGGTGCATGATGTGCCTCTACCAAGATGTCCTACCTCAAGTCTCGATCTCTGGGAACATAAATCCGGCCTTTGTGCCTGAGAAGACCATCTACCTCTAAAGAAAATCCATCAAACTTCCCTTAAGGGGTCTCTGAGACTCAATCTCTACTCGAACTACAATGTAGAATCTGTTAAGAGGAAGCTACTAAAGAATCTTGCTCTACAAATATGTGCTCACTGAGGTGGCCATAGCCACATGTCTCCATCTTTTGAGAGTGTCTACCACCAAATTCTCCTTCCCTTTCACATACTCCATCTCCATATCATACTCAAAAAGTAATTCCATCCAACGCCGATGATGAGCGTTAAGATTGGGTTATGTGAAGAGGTGGCGAAGTCTTAGGTGATCTATCCTAAGTGTGAATCTATGACCAAGAAGAAAGTGCCTCCATTGAATGAAAGCATGCACAACTACTACAAGCTCAAGATCATGAGTCATATAATTAAGCTCGTAATCCTTGATTTTGAGAGACTCAAAAGATACGACTCTACCCTCTTGCATCAACACACCTCAAATGCATATTAAAGAATCATTTATACAAACAAAAACTCACCTTGTGGATATGACACTATAAGAATGGGTACTATGATGAGGCATTCCTTTAGTGTATGAAAGCCTACTCGTATCTTTCTAGGAAAAAAAACTTCTTTCCTTTCCTGCGAAGGGAAGTGATGGGGTGTGCAATCCGAGAGAAGTCCTAAACAATTTTCCAGTAGTAACATGTTAATCCCATGAAGCTACACACCTTAATCACCATAGTGGGTGCTGGCTAATCCATAATAGATCTAATCTTGGAAGCATCGACGGCGATACCTTCCCCAAAAATGAGGTGACCCAAATACTTCATCACTACCTTAAATAATGCACACTTCTCCAAGTTCCCAAAAATCTTGTTCTGCCGAAAACATTAAAGAACTGGTGAAGGTACCCATCATGCTCCTCATGCGTACGTGAGTAAATCAAAATTTCATCAAGGAAGATGAGCACAAAGTGATCTAATAAGGTCATGAATACCCCATTCATCAAACTGATAAACATTGCGGGGCATTAGTAAAACCAAAAGGCACCATTTTGAATTGTAGTGGCCATATCTCATACGAAAGGTGGTCTTATGAATGTCTTCCTCCAAAATCATCATCGATGGTAACCTAACTTAAGATAAATCTTAGAGAAAACCATGGCTCCCTTCATATGATCAAACAAATTATCAATGCCTAGAAGGGTATAATAATTCTTGATCATTACTTTGTTCAAACTCACGGTAATCAATACACAACCTGCAAGGATCCATCCTTATTCTTCACAAAGATTAATGGTGCACCCCAAGGGGATACACTAGGATGGATAAGGCCTTTCTCCAAAAGTCCCTCAAGCTACAACTTGAGCTCACAGAGCTCGATGTGGTCATTTGATAAGGTGCTCGTGAGATATGATTCACTCCTGGAACCAGTCTATATGAAAATCAATCTCACATGGGGTGATAACCATGGTAGCTCCCCAGAAAGACATCTCCAAACTCTCTCAAAATGGGGTGATTGCCTAGGGATGGTCCACTAGACCCATCCTCCGATCCATCACTAATTATAACAACATACATTTGGTAACCCCTTCGTACATACCGCTTGAGTTGCATAATGAGAGATGGTGTGAATAGAAATGGGTCTCCTGACCCCTAAAATCACTAACTCAACTCCCAAATCATTTGCAATAAATATAATCTTGTGGTAACAATACACTCTGGCATTATGTGTAGACAACCAATCCATACCCAAGATGACTCCATAAGAGCCCAAAGGAAGGATACAGAGATCTGAGGTAGTGGTGAAAGGTCCCAAATCCACCACACACTCCTTAACTAAGGAGTCTACAGAGATCTTGGCTCTAAAATCATCTCAACATCCCAACTATGACCCTACCTAACTACCACCATCCGCATCACTTTACTAAAGATGGTGTAATGAAAGAATTAGAAGAACTAGAATCAATCAAGATGGAGGTAGGAATACGACCAATGCTACATGCAGTCTCAATAAATTTACTATGATGCTCGCCTAATGGTTCTCAACCATTGCATATAACCTATGACTACGTCACATATCACTAATAGTAGGCTCGAGATCCGTGTCTTACTCTTGTTGTTAGGTTTATGTGGGAAATATCTCTAAAAATTTCTAGTAACACCAAAACCAAAACAACTACCTATTCATCTCCCCTGTGTAACTAGTTCAGTTGGTACTCTAGAGGTATATGGTGTGGATACTGATGATCTAGCTATGGTCCTACTGAGTGAGCTCTCTGGGCACCCTGTGTCCTGATGGAACCCCTAGGAGGAGGCCCCATACTCCGACCTCTCTCGTGCATGAAACCTCCGAGGATGCAAAAACACACTTCTTAATAATCAAGGAGATGCTCAACTACTTATATCTCTCAAACATCAATTGCATATTTTCATAATGGTATTTTACTAATCAGTAAACTAACAAGTCATCCAGTAGAATTTGAAAAACTTTTGAATGAAGTCTTAAAATGCGTGAACCACATTGCACAAAAACACAATAGGGGTTTTCTTCAGTCCAAAAGGCATTACCGTATAGAAAAAAATTCCACTTTCGGTGATGAAAGTTTTCATCTCTTGGTACTCCTTTATAATTAAAACTTGGTGATATCCCCAAAACCCATCTCAGTAAATGAATAGATCTCATGCCTAGTTACTCCTTATAGTATCTCCTTAGTAAATGAGGTTGGTAAAGGATCAATGACACACACTACATACAAATCTTGTAGTAAATGCAAATACTTAACCTCCTATCCTTCTTAATGTTGATGACCATCTGAATTACCCACTCTAATTCCTTAATGCCTCAATGATGTCCGATGTGATTATCTTGTCAATCTCCTCCTTGACCTTGATGTGTAGATTCAGATTCATGTAATAAGATCTCTTCCAAATTTTTGTGCATTTTCCTTTAACTTAATTCTCATTTCTCCTAACGAGGGGTGAAATCCATTCGAGTTCATGATACCTGTGCAAAAACAAGTCTAGAAAATCACACAGATCCTCAATAATCTTTGAGACCTCTTGTCCATCTAGTAGTCCCAAATAATATCTTCCTTTTGTATTTCCTCCACACCAATGTTGACCTTCTTTATCTTCAATGGCTTGTGGTAAATGTGTACTTTCTCATCAACGTTGTCTAACTCTTCACGTGTATCATCTGTATGGCTAACATGCAAGTTATCCACCTCTTCATCTTCTATTAAGTAGACCAAATTCCCTTTATCGTTCTCTAAGAAGGCACGCTCAAGCTATATTTCCTCCGATTCTTTGTCATCGAAATGCGTCTCCAAACAAAGTTCACCCAACAACTCTAGTACTTTATCCTCTACCATGGCATTGTCTCCTAAGGTAAGGTTCTTGACTAACTATAATGCATCATTCATCGATGGCTTAATCCTTTGATATTTGAAGATTTGAATAACGTTTATTACCAACTCCTACTAATTCCATGTGTAACGCTACAAATTTTAGTGAATATACCATGTGTACGCGCAACCCTATAAGGTGGAATAAAAATTATGCATAGATAGGGAAGGGGATAAAGATTATGTGCCTCGTATCCAAGTCTTATCACACTCCTGAACATGGCATGAGGCAGATCCCTTCCCATCATAGTCACAAATTTGAGATGGTGCATTTCTTCAGAGAAACCTAATAGAGAGTGTGATTCTCTCTTTGTGCCTTTTTAGAACATTATCTCGATGTGTCACCCACAAACCCGTTGCTTTCCCATGTAAAGTATATGTAAGTATATTCCTTCTCTCCACTTGACACTTCCACTGGGTCTCCATTTCACACAGAAATACATTAGGGTTGGATTCCCAAGTGTATTGTGGAAACTTCCTTCCTCCCAAGTGCCTTACTTAGCATGTCCCGACAACTCAAGTCTTAGTATCCTTTAAATTCCTTCCAACCAACTCGTATGTCCCATGCACCCAGTTCTCACAAGAAATGTGTGTTGCATCACTTATGGATTATGCATCATCCACTTGAGTGTCCCTTTCCTTTGATGGCTGAACAAACTTTGGGTCCTTGATGGTGCACACATATATCTTGTTTAAGTCTTCTTCACATAATGGATCCACATACGGTGCAAACCATCCATCGATCTGGAATGATCACATGCTTTTTGTTGTTCTCAAAAATGATATAGCCCTTATTGAAATGTAAATCAACATTGTTTATATAGCACCAAGGGAACCAAATAATTTTTGGGAAACTATCAGCCTCAGCATGCTCTAAAACCTCAAAGTCCCAAAAAAAAAAATTCCCCTTGAATAGTAATGGATGGACTGTTAACACTGTTTCACCTAATTCTTAGATGTTTCTTTGAAAATGAACAAAATAGATAGGGTAATGGGCATAGGAGGAATACCTATTCAAATGTTGGTTAATGGGTTATTGCATGCGTATGAATTCTGCATCCATAGTTGATCGTGAGATATTCCTTTTGGCTAGGAGGAACTACCCGTAATGGAAAGCAAGACCACTAAAAAGAGTTAAATAATATATGCGGTGAACTCGCCTAGTATGTGCTAGATCCGGGAAGTGTGATACTTCCTAGATGGATTTCAATCCACTATTTAAACAATTTAATGTGAGTAGTAAAATAAATCCTATTGTAATTTGCAATGATTTGGGTATCTCACTTGAAACACAATACGAAAGATCTAATCTAACATGCTAAGTTAAAATAAGATCAGAAGGTCAAATAACTTGTTCTGGGTCTCAAATGTGTCCGACACCGGTCTCAGGTAGATCACAAGTGAATAAGGGTGATGTGGAATTAGGTGGATAGGTCACTGTTCTAGGTTGTATGGGAAAATATAGAGACTGATGCCGGTTAAGGGTGACTCGACGGTTGGGTGTAACCGGTGCCGGTTACTGTGGAATTATGGGAATGCCACAGAATGAGTTTTGGGTCTCCTTTGTGATTGCACAAAGGACTTTGGTTGGTTAGAATGAGGTATTAGGTGGTTTGGGTGGGATTTGATGAGGTTTTAATGGGTATATGGAGGGGTGAGTATTAACAGAGGTCTGTGGATGGCCAAGAGAATAAAGGGTGATAATATAATGATGAAATGAAATGAACTAGAGGAGTATAATGTTCCACTTACTTGGATTCTGGTCTTAGGTGCTTGTGAGTGGTAAGTGAAGGTGCTTGTAAGGGTTTAAATGCTACTGAGGATCACCAAACATTAGAAAGCTCATGCATGGGCTGCATGTGCTCTCCTTCTTTCCTGATTGGATCAACTCCTTGCTGGGGTGATTGCTGAATGGATGGGCAGGATAAAATGCTTGATCTCCTTCTTTGCATGTGTGTTCTCACTGAAATTCATTCTTAGAAGATGCGATATCTCTCAGGAAAGTTCCCAATGTTTTCCAACCTTCTACTAATCTTCAAAATCAGGTTGTTTTCGGGATTAAAATGTGATCTGATGGTAGTTCCTTCTTAATCGGTGACAGTTAAAGGTAATCAACATTAGTCAAGGAAGGATTTCATAGGTTTACTAAACTAGGGAGATCCTCTTGATTTTCTAGGATCTCATGTCGTTAACCCATGGATTAGACTAGAAGCGTCTTATACGCATAGGTGAATGTGGCTAGGGGGAATGTAGGCATTGATTTTAGGGTTTGGTTAAGTATTAATTAGTTATGGAAACCTACTAAGAATAGGTCTTAGGGTGAGGTGTCCGGGTGAGGTGTATGTGTGGATATTATCTAAATTAAGATATTTAAATAATAAATATGGTGACTATAATGAATTAATTTAATTAGATTAATTAAATTAATATTAGTGGGGTGAAGGGGGCCATGGCTAGGTGAATGTGATGAAGGAGTTTATTTATCGAGGGACCAAAGGGGAGGGTGACCTAATTTTAGTGTCTACATTTTCCCCTTTTATTGCATAGCTTTTATTAGGAAGCGATGCTAATAAAAATTAGATGTGATTGCCCCATGTCTAGGTGAAGGTGATCCCCTCAAACCAAGAATGATGAGGCATAAGGTAGAATCGGTGAGTGGTTTGATAAAAGGTAAATGTGAGAAAAAGAAAGGTGGGGAACAGGTAGAAAAGGGTTAAAGGTCTCCTTGGGTAATCTAGGTTATGGGTCGTGGTCAAAGGTAGTAAAGTTAAATGCATGCACATGTATAAACTTTAACACACTATCGGAGTTGAGGAGAAGTCAAAATCTACTTCGGCTAAGGTTGATAGGTTCATCCCAACAAGGTTGAAGTGATTCATGTACCCAAGGTATAGGATATGGTCAAGAAACACTATGTAGGTTAGGTACATGAATGTTTAGGTATGTTTCGATACACCAAAGGTAGGGTCAGGATAAACGCTAATGGAAATAGGCTAGGTAAGGTCATTAGGTCAACCAACACTAGTAACAGTCCTACAAGGTATAGCGAACACATGAGGTCAAAGGTCACTAGCGATGGTCCAGGGCCAAAAATCTAGATCACGGCATGGGTAAGGTTGAGGGATGGGTAAAATAAGGAGTCCCCAAAGGAAGAAAAAGGTAGGTAGTAAATGATGAGGTCGGGGGTGAGGTAAATGGGTTGGGTAAAGGTGAGGTGGGGTAAATGATCATGGTAAAGGGTAGGGGAGGTATGGAAAAAAATGATTATAGGCGGGGTAATAGGGTAAAATGTTGAATTGGGGCAAGAGAGGGTGACCGATTCCGGTCAAGGGTAATCAAACCGGTATAGGAAACCGACCATGATATGGTAGGGAACGAGACCGATGGGACCACCTCATACCGTTCCTATATCTAGGTTATGAGACGCCCTTGGTGAGGCAAAATACTACCGAGGACCAGGTGATGGCGGTTGGGATACACTTTTAACGAGTGCTTTGTATTCAACGATATTGCTTGTGCATTTAAAATCAAGTTTGAAAGACAAATGCATGGGCTTACAATCAAGAAGAATTAGGATAACACCCGACCCACCCCCATGTTGACACTTTGAACCATAAAAAAGAGTGTCATTTGGTAAGGGGGTTTGTCCAAGGAAAGGGTAGTAATTGACTCATCTGGAAAGTCAAAATTAGAGGGTTGATCCCTAAAAATATGTGCATCAGCCAATTGGTTGGCGATACTTGACCCTTGATGGAATTTTGATGAATGAATTCAAGGTTGAGGTCTACTAAAATCATAATCCATCAAGTGGCACACGATTTTTATAAGGTTTGGCATACATGAATTGTAAGGTGTTGGTGTTAGTCACAACATAGGTTTTTGGTTGAGTAGGTATTAACGAGTTTAGTGGCAATGACAACTAAGGCTAAGAAAAAAAATTTGGGATGGGAATATTGGTTTTCGTAATCTAAAATATTACAAACTTATGTAATAAACCGCCTACTCCTTGTGTTGTTCATCGCGATGAGTGAGCATGGCTCCCAAGGAGTGATCGGTAGCGAGATTTATAGTTATAAAGGTTGATCATATTTAGGTGGAATGAGTATGGGTGGTTCGAGGAGGTATTGTTTTATGGCCTCAAAAGCTTTGTGATAGTCATCATCCCATTTAGAGGAGACATCCTTCTTAAGTAGATGACGAAATGGTTGGCACCGATCGAGATAATTGTGAAATGAAACAACAAATAGATCAGAACTTACCTTGTAGGCTACAAAGTTGTTTAAGGTTAGTAATGGAGGCATTTCCGAATGTCCTTGAATTTAGAAGGTTTAAATTCTATACCACGTAGGGAAAAGCTAAATCCTGTGTGCTTTCTTTAGAGGACCCCGAAGACGCACTTCTTGGTGAAGGCAAACACAATATTTAAGTATGCGATCAAAAATGGTTTTGAGGATGGCAAGGTGCTCGAGCGGTGTTTAGATTTTGATAGGATATCATCGACATAATCTTCCAATATACGATGAATGATATCATGGAAGATGTAAGTCATAGCCTCGCTTTGATATGTGGCACCAGCGCTTTTAAGGCCAAAAGGCATGACTCAAGAGCAAAAGGTCCCCCAAAGGGTGATGAACATGGTTTTGTGTTGATCTTCTAGGAAAGCAAGATTTGGTTATAACATAAGAATCCATCCATGAGTGATAGCATATCGTGACGGTGGTAAGGTGAACCAGTTGATCAATACCGGGTAAGGAAAAGTCATCTTTCGTGCATGCTAGGTTCAGTCACGAAAGTCTCATGCGAATTTCAAGTCCCCTGTCACCTTAGTGACAAGGATAATGTTAGAAATCCAATGGGGATAATAAATGGGTAAGATGAAGGAAATAGAAAGAAGGTGCTAAAGTTCTTCTTTGACGAGAAGGGCAATACGAGGGTGTATTTTCCTCAACTTCTGTTTGATGGGTTTGGCAATGGGAATGGTTACGATATTTTGGACCACTATGGTGGGGTCAATACCGAGCTTATCTACATAATACCAATAGAAATAGTGGTTATTATCTTTGAGAAAAAAAGTGATGGCTTCTTGTTCAGTAGCATCTAAAGATTGACCAATCTTTAGGATGTGTGGGTCATCTTGAGTGTGAATGTTGATCTCAATAGTTGATTCATTTAACATGGTTTGTATGTTAGATGGTAATGACTGATGAATATATGAGTCTTCTGTACCAAGGTAGGTCAATATAGATCTATCATCCCGACATGAACGACGCTAATTCAAGTTGTATCATCATTGATCATTTCGGGATATAGGGAGGGAAGAGTAGAAGTGGCCTCACCCTCACGTTGATAAGTAAAAGGCCACAAGGAAATGGTGTTTATGAAAAAAAAAAAAATTAGAAGGGATATATTAAGGATCCATCGACTCTGGCCAATGATGGTGGTGATGAAGGTAGAGCTGGTGAAGCGGTGGAGAAGGAATGATTTCTTGATGATTTCAATGCGATCTGTTTGGTAAGCGGTTCAGAAAGCCGATACCACTACAGTCACTATGTTTACAAGTGGTGCATGGAATAACATTATGGTGGAATTTATCATAAAAGATAAAACCAAAACCCTTCCATGCACATCGGTGTAGGAAGGTGTGGGTAAAATAGTGATTAGTGAGATATTGGAAGTCTACGAAAAATGGGTGGGTTTGTGATGGTGGTTCGGTGTGTGTAAGTGGTTATATCAAGTCACCCATAGGTGAGACTAGTATGAAGGTGAGGAGGACCATAAAGGATATGTTCTCCTATGCAGTGACCATAAAGGGGTGTTGGTGAAGAATTTTGTACTCTTGTGGAGTAAGGAATGTGTTGACACGATATAGGCAAGACTCCAGCAGTGAGGAATTGAAAAACACCTTCTAAGGGATCAGAGGTTGGTATATAGATATTTGGAATGGATGACATGTTAGAAATTGATGCAAAGGTGGATTTAATGGATTGGGAGGCTGATGGGTCAGCCGTGAAGGTTATGGCAGCAATAGGAATGGAAGAGTTATGTATGGTTGAGGTAGTGATCAGACCGGTAAGCGGAGGTGTAGGTGAAGTAAAGTGGTTGTTACGGTGGTAGGCACCTTAATGGGTATGAGCACATCATTGGGTCGGTAAAGCATGTTTCATGTTTTAAAAGGTGATGGATCAGCGGGATAGTATATGTATGTCCTTCATGCTAAAATTTTACATAATAATGCAAAGTGGAAGGAACACACCCCATGACATGAATTCAGTTTCTACCAAGCAACAAGTTATATTGAAATTTCCCCCACAAAATGTAAAATAATTCCGGACAAGTGTGGGGCCCGGATGAACGTGGATGATGACGGTGCCTAGGGTAGAGGTGATAACATCATTGAATGAGTGCAACATGACGGGATGTTTATGCATGAAATTATTAGGTATGTGCATTTGAGAGAATGCATTGGATGAAATGATATTAATGATAAAGCACCTCATCAATAATCACCCGTTGTACTTGTATGTCATTCGACGTGGACATAAATGAAGAGAGTTGGTTCTGATTCATGATGTGGACATAAATGAAGAGATTTGGTTCCCGATTCATCAAAACCGTGTCACATGATCTCTTCCTCTAAGATGTTAAGGGAGACTACTTGGTGAATAGGGTAGGGTGAAGATGAAGGTGGTAATTTGGTATGAGAAGCTACTATTAGTGCAAATTCACAAAGCACCCCAAAATGACTTATGGATCTTGATTTTCTAAGGTAATGTCATTTGGTGTCAATGCACAACATTGAGCTTTCCCAAGTGTGGGACCTTTGAAAATGGGGAAAGCTCTCTAGAGAAGGTTTGTTCCTCTTCCTAAACTACTTTCCACAAGCTATTCTAGTGTAGGAAAGCTAATCTAATCCTAATCTAACTATGCCAAGGAGACAAAGAGAGAGATAAAAGAGGGAAAAATAGAGCCTACACTAAAAAAGTGATACACCAGAGAAGGAAAATGTTGAACATCTATAAAAACTTCCATGGAACAAGAAGAGATGAGAAATGGGAAGGATGGACAAGTGCATCACAGCCCAAAGATATATTTCACACGTAAAATGTTCCAAAACTCCATGAACAAAAATACAAACATGCAATGACCATTCAAACATGCACAAATACCTGTAATGAAGAGAGGCAAGAAGAAAACAAGAAAAAAATGAGCAAGGATGGACAGATGCACCACAAAACATGTTTTTGTTGCTCCAAAAGTTTACACAGAACATCATTTTAATGGTAAAAGGTAAAAACGCCATTATAAAGCATGGGAGGAGGTTCTAACTCCATTTTTTAACCTTGGAGAAGAAAATAAATAAGGGAAGAGTAGAAAAGATGAACAACCTTTTACAAATGAGCCAAAATTGGCTTTTATCACAAAGCAAAATGAAGAAAAGTGCAAAAATGCAGGCAAATTTGATTTGCAACTCCAACCACCAAAAATTTATTCTAATTAGCCTTAAAATGATGGGTTCCCATGGAAAATCCCATACTTTGAATTACATTTCTCTACAGATCCAAAAACGACCCATACTTCATTTAATTTGGTGGTTGGGAACCATTTCTGTGTTTTTGCATGCCAGGGACGTTTCTCCATTTTTCTCTAGAAAATATTCATCAAAATAAAAAATTTAGCCCTTCATCATGTAGATAATTTTATCATCTTTCCAATGACACCAAGAACACAATAATCGAGCTCGGATCAAAATATATGGACCTCTCAAGATTTAGGGAAAAATGGATTGGTGGGCCGAAACTTTAAAATTTTCCCTTGTTTTGAATTTGGGAAAATTTCCCCAAAAATCCCCATGCCCCATCGCTCTGCTGCCACATGGAACTTCCTCATTCATCCACGGTTCAAATGGCCATTTTACACTTTTTTGAATTTTGGAAAAAATTCCAAAATTTCTCCGCGCCCGCCGCTCCGGGACACATGTCACCACCCTATTCACTTCGTGGGCACATGCTCTAAATTTTTCCTTTGATGTCACTTACCACTTTGGAAAAATTTCCAAATTCTCCACTCACCCCTAACCTCCACCAAAAATAGGACACGTGTCATCCTCCCATTAGTCTACGGGATTTAACCAAAATTTCCATTTCTTCCTTGTTGGGCTTCAGGCCAATTTTTTCCTTTGCACCTTCTACTACTTTGGCAAAAAGCAAAAATTTACTCTACCCCTCCGAATCCTACCGATGCATGGCACACTTTGATTTAGCATGGGCCTTAATCAATTTTCTTTCTTCTGCGGGCCGCAGGAAAAAAATTTCCTTTGCGCCCTCCGATTACTTTGGCAAAAACCTAAAATTTACTCTGCGCCTCCAACTTTTGCCTCTGTCTAGACACATTGCGGCCTCCTATTGGTCCATGGGCCTTCGGGAAAAAATTTCTCCTTCCACCCCCTCATTGAGCCCTTACACAAATTTTCCAACCTACCCCCACTGACCCGCCATTCTTCCTTGCCATGTGGCGCATTCCTATTGGTTACGGGCCTTCACAAGGAAAATTTCCCTCAAAAACTCTATCGAGCCATAACTTGAGAAATATAAGGAGTTAGGAGAAAATTTTTACCTTTCTAGAAAGGTGAGGAAAATTCCTATCTAATGGGATCATTTCCATAATCTTTTGAGTACTTGAAGCATTCCAAAATTCATTTAAGTTCCAGCAAGTGGAGAAGAAGGAGGAGTTAGCCAAAAATAAACATGGGGCTTATTTTGGATAATAATTTAGTGCCTCAGAGGGGTCATCTTCCTGCTATATGAATGATCAATAGCCATTGAAGCATCCATTAGGCATGGAGTCATGAGTTGTAGCCTGCAAACTAATATAAACTTTGAAAACTTCCTGTCGGAGGTACTTGGAAACCCATTGAACTAGAGTTGTTTTCACGAAAATGCCACTGAAATGGACTACACAAGAGCAAAACCAGCAGCAACAAAAACTATGTACAAAACTGAAAATCATACATGCTGAAAATGGAACATGCAGAGTGTGCACAAAAACTTATTCTAATGAAAGAAAACCTACCTACTCGCTCTAACTGGAAGCAAAGATGGGCTAAACAAACCTTGCAAATGGTTGTGGAAAATAGCTTTCTTTCTTCAAAATTGGCAGCCATACAAATGATTTGGAGCTGAGTATGGCTGCTTGGATGAGTGGAAAATCAACAAGAAGCTAGTATTCTACCCAAATTAGCAAGGTGTTAGCTGAAAGTAGATTGAATACCTCTTTTAGTTTCTCTGCATTTGGATTGAAGAGGTATGACAGCTGATCCTTGGTACTTTATAGCTCATCCTCATGCTTAGAAGCAAACATGAGTGGTTTTTACTTCTCCTTCAGCTCCAATGAAGCCAAGTACCTTATTGGGCAAGGTCTAATATGTTTTATATGCCCATAGCTATGATTTTCAACTCCAAAAATGGAATCTTCTTGTAGACATTCTTGAAAGGATGAAGTGGAAGAAGTGATGAAGTTCTTCTATTTTTTTCCTCCCTTTTCCAAAGTGAAGAACATGGAAGATTAATATCTTCCAATGTTGGTTCCAAAGAGCTATCACAAAAATAGGCTGCTATTTTTCAATTCTCTCCTTTGTGGTAGTAGGTCGTTGATGTTGGAGAATGAATGGTGAAGAATAAAATATTGTAGTTTCAAATGGCTCTTCATCGAAACATTCTTCTAAGTCCGATGGAAAATAAAACTCTTCAATTTCCTACTACTGCAAGGTCTCTCCCTCTTGTATGGCGACCTCCAAATCTACATTTATCGCGCCATGTATAGCTTCATTTTCAAACATGAAACTTGTCAACTCAAACTCATCCAAAAAATCAGATTTTTGGAGAGATGAAGTGGGAGAGAAACATAAAATTTCTTGTGCCTCTTGCTCAAAATTTGGACCTGTTTTGTTCACCTCCATAATGGCTTCATCAATCAAATCAACCCCTTCAAATGAAAGAAAAAATGTATCAATAATGCTTCCTTCTTCTACTGCTGCAAAACTGACTTGATCTCATCCATTTTCTCCTCTTCAATGGGATTTGGAGCTGGTTGTTCTTCCTCCTCTACTTCTTGAAGACCATCTTGCTCTTGATTAAACTCTCCCTCTAGCATGAGGTTTTTCAAGTCAAACTCTTCAATCTACTACTCTAGAGGACAAGTTGGGACTGCAAGATCTTCTTCTTCCATGGCTGATTGTGCAACTCGAATTGGATCAACATTTCCTTCAAATAAAGTGCCAACATGGACACTACATTCTGAGCAAACTGATTGCTGATCTGCTTCTTCTTTTTTCTCTTCTTCTGCTGCAACAAAATCAGTCCTAACCACCACTTGTTCAACTTTCACCTCCTCTGAAGGCTTAACCATCAAGGGGATCCTTGTTATCCCAAATTTGAGAGCCAAGCTTACCAAACTTTTGATCTTTTCATCCCTGTTTGGCTCTTCTTGTTGTTGTTGTTTTCCTTGACTGGCATTCTGATTTTTATCTTCCCAATATGGATTTGGGAATGCAAGAGGAGGGGTGGGTTGTGACTC
Source organism: Taxus wallichiana var. yunnanensis (assembly GCA_018340775.1). Taxonomy (NCBI): domain Eukaryota; kingdom Viridiplantae; phylum Streptophyta; class Pinopsida; order Cupressales; family Taxaceae; genus Taxus; species Taxus wallichiana. The sequence continues at coordinate 85,031,297 of CM031242.1, read as the reverse complement.
AATTGATTTTGTAATTTTTTTGGTGTTACAGCTGTTTAGAAGGGAAAAGGACACAAGAATTTAGATGGGGTGGAAGACTAGGGAATGGAGAAATGGAATTAACTCTTATGGCAACATTGTCTATATTTAGAATTTGGCATTCCAAATGAGATGGTGTTGCTTGAGGAATGGAATGAGAAAAACTAGATGATGGTGTAGAACTTACTCATTGACAAGGTTGTTCAAAGCACCAAATTTATAGGCCTCTATCTCTATTGTCTATTGTGTAAATTGGGGCAACATATCCATCATGAATTCTAGCTTCTCCTAAGGGCTGAAGTGTGTTGGCAAAGGGCCTCCCATGGACAAGGAGTCCTGTAACCAATTCTAAAGCCTTCATTTGAGATGTTTGTCATGATTACAACATTTTTGCCTCCATATTTTGGATTTTCTCCAAAAAATGAGCATCTTCCATTTTATTGTCTTCATTGCATGTGTACCCTTGCTCTTGATATGCTTCACAACCAAACAAATTTTGGTATTGCTCATATGGGTAAGCATGCTGATCTTGAATTTGATCAAAATGCTGATTTGAAGGAGTTGTAAAACATGTTGGAGGTGAAATATATTGTTGTTGTAAATGTGAATTCCATGATGGAAATGAAGTCATGATTGCACAACTTCATGGAATGAAAGAAGATGAAAAATATGGAAAGAAGAATGGATGAAAATGGATGGAAAATAGGTCTACAACTTAGAGAATGAGTTATTTACCAGATAGAGTCACCAGATGTGCTTTTCAATGTCTCCAAAGGCTGAATCCTTAACATGAATACACCAACCTATCGAAAATAAGGTGGAAGACCTCTAAGCTCCCACCAGGTGTGCCAAAACTTTTAGTGAAAATTCACAACACCCCCAAAATGACCTATGGATCTTGATTTTCTAAGGTAATTTCATTTGGTGTGAATGCACAACATTGAGCTTTCCCAAGAGTGGGACCTTTGCAAATGGGGAAAGCTCTCTAGAGAAGGTTGATTCCTCTTCCTAAATTACTTGCCACAAGCTATTCAAATTCATGCAAGCTAATATAATCCTAATATAACTATGGAAAGTAGATAGATAAATATAAAAGAGGGAAAAATAGATCCTACACTAAAATGGTGATACACCAAAAAGGAAAATCTGAACATCTATCAAAACTACCATGGAAGAAAAAGAGGTGAGAAATGTGAAGGATGGACAAGTGCATCACAAGCCCAAGGATAGATTTCACATAGAAAATATCCCAAAACTCTATGAACATAGCTCCAAACCTATAATGAACATTCAAACATGCACAAATACCTGTAATGAAGAGAGGCAAGAAGAAAACAAGCAAAAAAATGAGCAAGGATGGACAGATGCATCACAAAACACATTTTTGTTGCTCCAGAAAGTTTACATAGAACAATATTTTAATGGTAAAAGGAAAAACACCATTATAGAGCATGGGAGGAGGTTATAACTCCATTTTTAACCCTGGGAAGAAAAGAAGGGAGGGTAGAGTAGAAAAGATGAACAACCATTTACAAATGAGCCAAAACTAGCTTTTATCATGAAGCAGAATGAAGAAAAGTGCAAAAACGTGGGAAAATTTGATTTACAACTCCAAACACTAACAAATTCTTCTAATTAGCCTATAAAATGATGGGTTCCCAATGAAAATCCCATCTTCGAAGTACATTTCTTTACAGATCCAAAAATGACCCATACTTCATTTAATTTGGTGGTTGGGAATCATTTCTACATTTTTTGCATGCTAGGGACGTTTCTCCATTTTTCTCTAGTAAATATTCATCAAAATACAAAATTTATCCCCGCATCATGTAGATAATTTTACTAGCTTCCCAAAGTGACTCCAAGAATGCAAAAATATGAGCTTTGGATCAAAAGCTATGGCCCTTTGAAGATTTAGGGAAAAATTAGGGCAAAAATGGATTGGCGGGCCGAAACTTTAAAATTTTCCCTTTTTTGAATTTAGGAAAATTTCCTCAAAATTCCCCATGCCCCAACACTTCTCTACCACATGGAACTTCCTCATTTGTTCGCGGGTTCAAATGGCCATTTTACACTTTTTGAATTTTGGAAAAAATTCTAAAATTTATCCATGCCCAAAGGTGCTCAGGACACGTGTCATCACCCTATTTGATGTGGGCACGTGCTCCAAATTTTTCCTTTGATGTCACTATCCACTTTGGAAAAATAGCCAAATTCTCCCTACACCCTCAACTCAGCTTAAAATAGGACACGTGTCATCCTCCCATTAGTCCACAGGGATTTAACAAAAATTTCAATTTCCTCCTTGGCGGGCCTACAGGCCAATTTTTTCCTTTGCACCTTCTACTACTATGGCAAAAATCCAAAATTTACTCCCCCCCTCTGACTCCCACTTATGCATGTCACAATTTGATTTGGCATGTGCCTTAATCAATTTTCTTTCTTCCATGGGCCCGGGAAAATTTTTCCCTTTGCGCCCTCCGACTACTTTGGAAAAAATCCAAAATTTACTCCGCACCTCCGACTTTCACCTCCAGTTGGACATGTGGTGGCCTCCTATTGGTCAGTGGGCCTTTGGGTAAAAATTTCTCCATTTTCCCCCCCACCAATCCCTTTGGAAAATTTTCCAACCTACCCCTGCTGACCCTCCATTCTACCTTGCCACGTGGTGCATTCGTATTGTCATGCGGGCCTTCCCAGGAAAATTTCCCTCAAAAACTTCGTCGAGCCATAATTTGAGAATTACAAGGAGTTAGGAGAAAATTTTTACCTTTATGGAAAGGTGAGGAAGAATCCTATCAGATGGGATCATTTCTAGAATCTTTTGAGTACCTAAAGCATGCCAAAAATTCATTTAAGTGCCAGTAAAGGAGAAAAAGGAGGAGTTAGCCAAAAAGAAGCGTGGGGCTTATTTTGGATAACAACTACATGATGAGGCGTGACGATGGAGGCTATGGGTGTAGGGTCATGGGGAAAACCTCAATAGATTGAAGAACCTCCATGAGAGCTTAACGATGGGATTCCGAGGTTTAAATGAGATCATATAAGGACATTTTGAGGGGAGATTGGTGTAATTGTTTGAGCATGGTGCGATGTGTGACTCCATTAGAAATGGGGTATGTGGGGCTGCGAATAGTGATTTTAGGTATGGGTGCAGATGGTATGTTGGGTATAGGATTGGTTGGTGGGTCAATTGCCTTTTCTTTACCCTTATCCTTCTGAGCATGGGTAGTGATGTGTATCATGTTGATCCGGGGAGTTGGCAAATGGAAAATGTGTAGGGTGAGTGGTATAATGACATGACAGGAAAAATCCTACCGGAGGAGAAAAACCCTGTGAGGTGAGTTGGGCGCAATGACATTTGGGTGGTGGCGTGGTAAGTTATCTAATGCAAACCATGTTAATTTCAAATCTTGGTGGTGGTTTGAGGAGTTGTGGGGGTGGAGGTTGTGGATATTGAGTGGACAATGTGGGAATGGGTGTTGGTGAAGCGGGGTCCTCACCAAGAAGGTCGTCCTTGTCAAAGTTGGCTTCGGAGGACATAACTAGATAAGGACAGCTTTCAAATCCTTGTAGTTCTCCACATTGTGCCCTAAAACATGATAGTAGGAAAAAATTCTGTCATCAAACCCTTTTGGCTTGGGTTTGAGGGGGTCGTAAGCTCTTAACAAGCGGTAATTTGATGACAAAAGTCTCAAGGAGGTTGGTTAATATTTTGGCATAGGGCCCCGCTAGTGGGTCACAATGAGAGGTGAAAGTGGGTTTGGGTGTAGGTATGATTGTTTGTTGATGAATAGTCCTCTGAGGAAGGGGAATAGGTCAAACTATGGTTTTGGGTGTTGGCGTGGTATTGGGTGTTGGTCATGTTTGTCTAGGTAAGGGTATGGTAGATGAATGAGCAGAAGGAGTGTGGGTGTTTTGACTATCCTATTGGAGGGTAGTAGAGTTTTGTTTTTGGTTACACCTTCTTGGGTAAAGGTGATATGGGTGTACTGTGAGCCTAGAAGGAAAACAGATGGGGAAGAGGGTGAGTTACTCACAAGGATAACAGAGGAGGTCTTTGTGAAGGTAGAGGATGCGAGTCAAGAGGGGGTGTGAGAGATAAAGACCGTAGTGTAGTGGGTAGTGAAGAAGTTGTGAAGAGTATTGGTGGTATGGGTGGTAAAGATGTTGCAAGTGTGGGTGTAAGTCGTGTTGGGTGCCTAGGTAAGTTAGAGGTTTGTGAGGAAGGGATGGGTTGTTGTGTTTTTAGTTTAATGATGGGTAGAGGTTTCTTAACCGTGTTGGGGGTTTGGGGTCCTAAAACATATGGGAAAGGTGTAGGTGTAATTGGCACAACTGGATTATGAGTTTTATGGGTTTGGTTCTTCTATTTGGGTGTCGAGTAGGTGTGGTGTTGAATTTGGAGGATGTAGCTAAATTCAATTTGATAGGTTGATGAATAAGGTTGGTGGTTGGGGTGACCCTAAGGTTGTAATAGGTTTAGGTGAGGTAGATTGTAGGTGTGGTTTTGAGTTTAGATGTAGTTTGGGTTATCGGTAAGGGTGTATGTTGAGTTATGATGGGTTCCATGGAAGGAATTGTTATAAAGGTGGTTATATTCATTTCGATTGGTTGAAATAGTTTTGGGTAGATAGTGGAGGTATCAACAAGTGACATCTGCATCTACATCGAGATAGGAAGAAAAAGGTGCCCCCAAAGTAAGGCCCTATCCACATGATCTAAGTGATCAACCAAATGTGAGAATGGCATGTCTATAGGTTGAATTGATGAGGACCTAATGGAAAATCCTGTAAAATGTGTCTTAGAGATAGGGAATTGGCTAGTTTAAGCTTCCACGGGTAAGAGAGCTGAAAGTAGGTCCGTAGGATCTTGGGTAGCTAATGGAGAATGCTCACCAAGGGGTAAGGGTATCTCAACTGGGTCTGTGATAGGGTTTGGAGATGATGGGAGATCCTCTATAGGGGGAGGAGATAAATAAGTATTCTTCATGGACTGAAGAAGTACTGTGGGTGATGATTCTCTAAGTGGAGAAGCCGAAGGTGAAATGGTCTTGATATTAGTGAAAGACTCCTTCATAGGTGAGGAAGGAGATGAAAGGTGTTCCTCTATGGGTGAAGGAACATGGGAGGTTGGTTCCAATGTGGAAGGAGGATTTCGAGCTAGAATCTCCTCTATGGATGGAATATGGGGTAATTGGGAAACAACAGGGTGTGTCACTAAAAATAGTGTGGACCTCGCAGGTATGAGTATCATGAGTTGAGGCCTCACTTTGGTTTGATCGAGATGAAGGGGCATGATTAGGAAATGGTTTTTTGAAGATGTGTAGGTTTTGTTTGGTAGGTGCATTAGGGTTATCCATGGTTAACTCACCTTTCTCAAGCATTTCTTAGACAATATTTTTGAAAGTGATGCAATTACTATCACTATGACCCTTTACTTGATGATAGTTACAAAAGTCATGTTCTTTATACCATGCAGGCATGGGGAAAGTACGATCAAAACAAGTGTATGGTTTTATAGGTAGAATGGTGATGACTTTGTATTTGATAAGATTTTCTAAGACAGAAGAGTAAGGTTCCATAATTGGGGTGTATTTCTATTGTTCTTGTCTGAATTGAAAATTCTAGATGGGTGAGAGATTAGATGAGGGGGTACCTTGATTTGATGGATGAGTTGGGCTGGGCTTGAGTACCACTACATTAGTGGTGCCCTTATATATTTCGAATAATTTTTTTATGGTTTAGAATAAGAAGAGGTATTATTCGACTTGAATGCCAAATTCTTATTGCATAATTGGATTTTATTCTCTTCGATGGCCCGAATCTCTAACTTTCATGCCATAGTGAATGCTTCATAAAATGTTTGGAAGGTTTGGACCTGCAAGGTTGGTGAGATATGTCTAGCACAAGCCCATGTGAAGAGCTCGATATGTTATGTTTGTGGTAGTTTGAAGGTGAGTTAGTTGATCAAGCTATGTCGCCGAGTGACAAATCTGCAATACTTTCTTCCTCAGACCGATGCGTGGAGTATAGGTCAGTTAAGGTAACCTTCTTGATGATATTGATGGAGAATTGATCCAAGAAGGCTTGAGCTACCAAATGAATGATAATATAAAGTGTCTAGGTAACCCACTATACCAATCTAATGCAGGTCCATCGAGAGACATGCGAAAGGTTCTCATGGGCAAAGCGTCATCGTGGGTGATTAGGTAGCACCATGTTTGAACGACTGAATTTATTTTTGTGGGTCTTCCTTGCTGTTGAAACAGCTTGAATTTAAGCATCTCCCAATGCATAGGATATGGATGAATAGGAATAGATGGGTGGATGGGTGCATTTCAAATCTCGTCGTAGGTGAGAGTGTTGCGGGAGCTAGAAACCAATGCCTCCAATGTATGCATCTTGTCCATCATTAATTGGATTAGGTCATTGGTAGGTTGTAATGATTGGGTGCCTCCTATAGCATGAGAGGATTGGTTTTGGGCATATAATGGGGATGACACTCTAGTATACGATGCTACCATGTAGGTTGATTGAGAAGAAGGTAGTGAAATATGGGGTACGTACCCAGAGTGAATAATAGATGAAACAAGAGGTTGCTGATATTATGTATATAGAGGTGGAAGGGTTGTGGTAACCCTAGTGGCAATGGGGGCTAAAGATTGTTGAATGGAAAGGACCATGTTATGAAAAGGAGTAGGGATCACCGACACTAGAGGTGGTAATGTAAATATGGGTATGTGCAAGACATTAGGGGTGGATGTGGTTATGTTTTGGGTAATTGTGAAAGGTATGGTGGATGTGGCAGGCAGAGCAACGGAGGTAACAGACGTGGAAGCCATAGAGGGTGTAGGACCTAGCTATGAAACGACATTGGGGGTAAGGTAGAGGTAGAGGGTAGCATGGAACCAGATGGGGCTAAGGAAGGAGTGGGAATGAGATCCGAGGGTATAGATATAGGCATGCCATATATCAACCGACCGAGGCATCCTAAGTTGATGAGTGGAAAAGGTAAAAATGCAAGGTGGTAGGGTTTTTGTCAAGGAGCCATGCGAACTCCTCATCTTGTGATGCCCCATTTGATGGTTACCCCGATTCTTATCACAATGGCCCCTATTTGCTAAGCATCGAATGGCTGTGTGTAATTCCATTGTCTTGGGCCATGTCTCAGTGATGTTTTAGCACCTTCCCTCTCCTTCTTGCTGTCTTGAGTCGTTATTGACACCTCTGTGTGTGGACTGTGTAATGTCCTGTGCGTTAACCTATTTAAGGAGGATCTTGTTGTCGCATGGTTAAGCTGGATCATTGGTCATTATTGATGTGAGTAGAAATTATTTATATTTATAGTATATAATGATAACAATGTTGTTTTAATTTAATTATCGATTGGCCTCCATTTTATAGTATTATTGTTTTACATTATTGTCGAGCTGGTATATACGTCTTTGTTAATATGATTAATAATTATTTTAAGTGGTAATAATAATAATAATAATTAAATAATAATAATAATATTAACAATATTATTATTTTAAATTATCGATCGACAATAGCTTCATTATTTTTTTATTGTCGATTATTATCAACCTTATTGTTAATTATCGTTAAGCGATTTTATTGTTTGGTTGATCGCTTTGCAGAATGAACCCCGTCCCGCGCTGAAGAAGGGGTTATCCGTCTTGGTGCCATGGTCGTTCTTTGCTCCGTGTTCGTTGTCGATGCTTCCTATGCTGGCCTCGCAACGACCGTTACTTTTCCTTATTTAATGAAAATTGTGTCTTTGAAGCCTTGTAGGCAGCCGGAATGGCGTTTGGGTTTTGATAGGGCATGTCCAGTTAAAAAGGGAATGCCCATAATAATAATAATATTCCTTTTAAATTCGTCGACCTCGACTACTGACCATTATGACTATAATTGATAATTATTTTGCAAGCTATAAAATGATAATAATGATAATAATAATAATAATAATAATGACATTATTATTGTATTATCGATCAACGATTGTATTTTATTATTATTTTTTTATATTGATTGTTATCGATATCATCCTTTGTTATCGTTAAACTATCCTTTTAATTTGTTTGTCACTCCCGCTGATCGAGCCTCGTTGCGCAAATGAGGAAGAGTATGTTTTGTTGGGGGGCGCCATGTTGTGGTGAAGACTGCTAGTTTTTAAAACTTTAAACTTCTTTCACCTACCCTCCACTGCCACCTTGGCCGACCAGGTCCATTCACATGTCTTGTTGCAAGTAAATGGCATTAGACTCCTCCCAACCACCGAACTACCAATAGTTATGGTATTTAATGCATCCTTCTTGGCGTGTTCGACTTTCCTTGTTGGTGGCCGCACATCCTCCTTTTATTAATTTTTTTTATTTGCAAATATGTTGTCCTTCGTGGTCTGCCTGCTGTATTCTGCCCTGGCCGCATGAGTTTGTGTGGTGAAGGAATACTTCTTTTGTGTGGTCATATGGACATGGTTTTCTGTTGGTTCCTGATACGTTTTGGGGGAAGAAACCACTGTTTTCTTTTGTTGGCTGCGCACAGGTGGATGTTGCTCTACGTTTTATGACCTGCTCTTTCCATGGTCGCTGGTTGTCCTTGTTATTGGGTTAGAGGCCCCTTGTAGAGATTGAGCACCTTGTGGGGAAAGCAACAGGTGCTGATGATGGAGAAATTACAGGCTGGGTGAATCTGATGAATGCATTTCAGGCATGTTGAGCCTACCTCTTGTAGTAATCTACTATTTTTTTAATCACATCAAATGAATGTTTTTCTTTCCTGAATGGCACCTAGAAAATGATATTCGTGGCTTTTTTTTTTACTGTGTTAGTGTGAGAGTTGCTCCTTTGAATCTCCTTCTAGAATTTGCTGGTTTTGCATGAAACTATCTCTCTCCTTCTTATAGGTATTTGCATAAACGAAATTTATACAAAATTCATCTGGTATGAGCTAGGTTATTGGGTAAGATTGATTTTGGGCATTGTTGCCTCTATGAAGTTATTTTGTGTGTGAATGTGCTTTGAGGGTTTCCAAATTTTGTTGAATGGATTGTGATCTGCTTCTTACTTAGTCAATGTGAGACTTTTCATGGTCTTCTATTTCTATTAATGTGAAGAATGTTTCTTTAATTATGGGATATACCCAGAAGCTTGAGGTAATATAATACCGTGGAACAATCGTTTATAGGCGTGTGTGGATACATAGTTTATAAATGGGTGCTTTTCCCCCTCGCTATCATGTCTACTAGACCTGTATGAGGTCGTCTCGTAGAATATCGTATTTTTTTTAATTTCATGGACTCATTGGGTTCTCTATTTTTTAATTTATTTTTAGATCCTAAGCCTCTGACTAGACTTATTAAATGTTGTGAACCTTACCTTTATTTATTTATTTTTCTTGGGTCTTTTTCCCTCCTTAAGTAGTTTTGTGTACGAACCCTTAACCTATCATTGAGAAACTCTACTTGTATAGATAATGATATCCTTGTTTTGATATAATTATGAATCAGTTAATATTGGGCTATGTTAATTCAGTTTCGTTGATGAAATCTTGTCACCCTTTCGCATGGACATGATTTAAGATATATCATAATAGGTTACTATCATAGAATGAATAGAGATGACCACCAGGTATATGTAAATGATGGTGATATGTGAATCCCTTCTAGGGAATAGGTTGATTTTTGATTCTCACATTTTATGACCCCTTTTTTTTTATTAATGGTAGTTACAGGTATAGGAAGGGTTTTTGACTTTTGACTTAATATTTTGCGGACCACCTTGAGCTTGTGATATCGGTTTTGTTTTTGAACTTGTGTGCACTGAGTGTTGAGTGTGATAAGGATATTGGGTGTCTTTTTTTTTACTTGGAATGTTATGGTCTTACCAGAGCCGTTATGGCATCGTGTGTTTCATTCCATATTTTTAAGAGGGTATTTTAAGGAATCATGCAAGTCTGTATCTTTTTGATATTTGATTATATCAATTCCACTGTTCGGGTCCTCGATAGGATTGGAGAAAGTGCGTGACAAACTTTATGGTAATGATGTTACCTTAACATTGTCCAACATGTATTACCCTCGTGGTGAAAGATGTTCTTCAGGTTTGATAAATGTTGACTTCTCAATTGTGGATTGGTCCACGTGAATGTGTTTTGGGTGGGTAGTATAACCTTATTTTATTATGCACCTATGATCATAACTAGTATTGGATTGAGTATTGGATTTCAATCACGTAATCCATAGGATTACATGATTGAAATATCAATACTCTTGACCTTCTTGTTCCTAACCCATAAGGTCTTGCCTTGATAAATGAAATTTTATTCTTACTGGTATTTTTGGCTTCCTCCTTGTTGGTTGGTATAAATCTATTTCTCATGTGAAGCAATTTTTTTGGATTTGTGAGTTGTGCTTTTATCCATTCTTGAATTAGAACATTCCTTTCATGTTATTGTTAAATGTTAGCTTATTGTTGCAATGGGTAGTCTTAACATGCTCAGTTCTAGCGAACTGACTCTAGTTAATATTTGTGCAGATGGATTATGCGAGTAGATTAAAGGAAAAGAGTGTAAAGGTTTCATCAGTTCAATTTATGAAGTTCCTTGTAAAAATTTCAATGTGTTGTAAATTTTGTAACATTGCTTGCAAAGGAGGTTAAAAGATCTCTTGCCTTGGAATGTTCGGAAACTACGTGATGAAGTTGTCTTGTCCTTTTGTTGTTAGACCGTTAACTATCCTTGTGAGAAGTAATATTCAATATCTACATTGACATGAGTATTGTAAAACCTTGATATTGAGAATAAAGTGTTGAGTTAAAACTTTCTAAGACTTTGTAATGGTGTCTTATAAGTAAAATAAACTCGGGTTGGTTAATCCTTATAGAAGTTTAATGAAAAGTTATATTCAAATAAATTAATGTAGAGATGACTTACTTGAGAACAAGAAATTACATAAGTGATCAAAGATGAAACTATCCTTGGTTAAGTAAAATTATATAGCATGTTATCCCTAACTACACTAGCGAACATTATACTTTTACGGTGAAATTCGTAAAAATTAAAAATAAAATAAAATTCTAAGGTGAAATAAATTGATAGTTGTTAGAAGATAATAAGATTTAATAAGTAGGGGGAAACAATATAGAAACCATGAAATTTATCTCTCAGCCTTTTTGGAAAGTGAATAGTTCCTTTTGTAAAGCTCTTTCAATGAAGCCTAAGTAAAATCTTTAATATTTCTGGATAAAACCTCAAGCTCCAATTAAATCTTGGTAATAACTAACGATGTCTCAAGGATGAACTCAATTGAACTTCTTCCTTTAACTTTATCCAAAGTGCCTTGTAATTCTCCCTTAAGTTTGTTGAACGCGAACCAATGTTGTCATAAGGGTATGAATGAGATTTAGTAGCGTAAGTGTGAATAGATGGCCTTGTGAAATTAAATTATCACCTTTATCAAATAAATAAATAAAATAAATAATTGTCATAATGAGAAGACTATAAGTGAACTACTCTACAGTGCTTAAGAAAATAATTTAGTTTGGTAAGATGAATCGTGCGAATCATATCTTGAATCTCTCTGAAAACATAAGTCATGAGTTAAAGGGTGTTTTATCAAAATAAATAACCTTCAATCATTTCTTACTGTGGCTTGCCCTAGCTGTGAGAGTGTCATGTGGTTGGACTTCTATGTTGTTCTGTCAAAAAGAAAAGTGTATTATCCTTTTGGGTGTGAACATTTTCGTGCTGAACTTGTGGTCATCCTCGTAACAAGTGGTTCCCAGAGTTGGTTGTAACCTTTGTGAAGACATGTTGTGTCGTGTTATGTGTCAAGCAAGTCAAAAAAATTATCCTGTGTTTTTCTATGTAGTCTCGTGTGCCTTTTTTTTTTTTGTGGGCATTACACATATCCGGTGGTGATAGTGATAGGTTGGATGGGATCCATCGTTGGTGATAAAATGGAAGGTGGTGAAGGACTAGGTGGGAGCGGTTGACAACTGGCATAGAATACAAGCATGTCTTCTTGTCTTCGTGTAAGCACCATGTGAACCAAGATCGATCGCGTTGGGCAATGCTTCTCTTTAAATGACATAGAAAATGAGCAGGGACAGGTGAAATAGGTGGTAAAAAGTGGATTAGGTGCAAAATGTTTTCTGGAAAGTGACATAGCCTAACTAATACCAGTTAGGGTACACCAATGCCAATTACAAGTAACCACAGACGGTCATTGTGGAAAATGGACAGTGAGTCAAAACAAGGGTATAAGGCTAAATTTGGGTATGCCAAATCTGATGAGTTTTACAATGTCAATGGGAATGATAGTAGTGACAGGGACTATAAAAAGTGGAAGAAGATGAATAAAATTTCCTTTTGGGTAGGTTAACAAAAGGAATTGAAACTGACACCGGTTGGGTATAACTGACGATGGTTAGAGGGTAACTAACAATGTCACCTGACCGACACTAGTCACTATGGAAATTGAAACAATGATGAAAGAAAGGTGGTTGTGAATTAAAATATGATGAGGAATTAAACCCATAATTCAGATAATTATGAGAATATGGTCCAAACACACTCAGGTGAAGCCAAAATTTACCAACTATGATGAGGAGTGAGCAAGGATGAGAAATAAAAATTAAAGAATGTGACCTCTCACCTCAAAATGAAAGCCATGCAGAAACACTAAAAATTGTGACCCTAAGAGTGCCTTTTCTATTATGTTTGTTTAGCTTATGTTATTCAAGGATTGAATCATGAACTATAAAATAGAGTTTTTTTGTGAGGATGGCTTCCTTCAAAGAAGGAGATATAAAACGTGGGGTTTTAGGTATGTTATGGTGTGGGCAGGCTTTGCTCTGAAATATGACTCGACAGAGCAAGAAGTTGGGGAGCACCTACCAATCCTTAGACCAAAGTGTGATCATTGACAGGCATTCCCAAGAAAGATGTTGTTTAATAATATGTATTTGTTTTGAATTTGTGTAATGTTTCAAGACGCAAAGAGAGAGAGAGAGAGAGAGAGAGATGTGCTTTCTAAGATTCATTTTCCAACCATCATTTGGGATTGACTTCTAGCATATAGGCTGCCCTTAATTAACATGAGCTACTACAATAAATCAAAATGTAATGCACTTATTTTAATCCCAAATTTAAATGTGATGTTGGATGACACAAATAGATGAAGAGGAAGAGGGATTCTCTTTCACTAAAATGCAGAAAAACATGAAGAAATGGTTTCTTTTAAGTACACAAAAAGAAAGGTTTATTTTAGAGAAAATAGAAAGAAAAAGAAGGTTACCAAGGAAAAAAATTAATGTCTCTACTTTTCGAAGGAAAAAAACACACAAATTTTCCTATGAATGAGTAAAATGTAAAGAACCCCCAATGGGTCCCTCCGGGCATGCCAAAATGTTTCACCTGATTCATAGACGTTTCTTTGAAACTGACAAAACATATAGGGTAATGGGCATAGGAGGAATTGGTGTTCAAATGTTGGTTAGTGGGTTTTTGCAGGTGTATGACATCTGAATCCATAGCTAATCATGAGAGTTTCCTTTTGGTTAGGAGGAACTACCTATAATGGAAAGTGAGACCACCAAAAAGAATCAAATAATATGTGCAGTGAACTGCCTAACATGTGCTAGATCCAAGAAGTGTGATACTTCCTATATGGTTTTCAATCCACTATTTAAACAATTTAATGTGAGTAGTAAAATAAATCTTATTGTAATTTGAAATGATTTGGGTATCTCTCTTGAAATACAATAAGAAAGATCTAATCTAACAGGCTAAGTTAAAATAAAATCCGAAGGTCAAGTAACTAGTTTTGGGTCTCTGCGGGTCTCGAGAGAGGTCTTAGGTAGATCACGGGTGAATAAGGGTGATGTGGAATTAGGTGGATAGGTCATTGTTCTAGGTTGTATGGGCAAATAAAGAGGCCGATACCGTTAAGGGTGCCCGATGGTGGTTGGGTGTAACCGGTGCGATTCTTGTGGAATTCTGGGAATGCCATAGAATGAGTTTTGGGTCTCCTTTGTGATTACACGAGGAGTTTGGTTGGTTGGAATGATGTATTAGGTGGTTTGGGTGGGATTGGACGAGGTTTTAATGGGTATATAGAGGGGTGAGTATTAACATGAGGTCCTGTGGATGGCCAAGAGAACAAATGGTGACAATATAATGACGTAATGAAATGAACTAGAGGAGTATAACATTCCACTTACTTGGATTCTAGTATTGGGTTCTGTGAGTGGTAAGATAAGGTGTTGGTAAGGGTTTAACTGCTATTTGGGATCACCAAACATTGGAAAGTTCCTACATGGGCTCCATGTGCTCTCCTTCTTTCTTGCTTGGATCAAATCCTTACTGGGTTGATTTCTGGATGGTGGGCAATAGAAAATGCTTGATCTCCTTCTTTGCATGTGTGTTGTCACTAAAATTTGTTCTCGAAGATGTGATATCTCTCGGGAAATTTCCCAATGTTTTCCAACCTTCTACCAACCTTCAAAATAAGGTTGTTTTAGGGATTAGAAATTGACCGAGCTACGGTTCCTACTCAACCAAAAACGGTTAAGTGTAATCGGTGTCGGTCAAGGTGGGATTTCTTAGGTTTACTAAACTAGGGAGATCCTCTTGATTTTCTAGAATCTCATGTCGTTAACCCATAGATTATCTTTGGAAGCATCTTGTACGCATATAGGAATGTGGTTAGAATGAATGTAGGCATTAATTTGTAGGGTTTGGGTAAGTCTTAGTTAGTAATGGAAACCTACTAAGAATAGGTCTTAGGGTGAGTTGGCTTGATGATGTGTCTAGGTGAGGTGTATGTGTGGATATTATCTAAATTAAGATATTTAATTAATAAATATGGTGAGGATAATGAATTAATTTAATTAGATAAATTTAATTAATATTAGTGCGGTGAAGGGGGCCATGGCTAGGTGAATGTGATGAAGGTGTTTATTTTTCGAGGGACCAAAGGAGAGTGTGAACTAATTTTAGTGTCTAAAAACACCCCTAGAGGCATGGCCTTTGTCCTATTAGCCATGTGCATCACATTCTAAGATGGCTGCAATGGGGGCCTCTCAATTTGATTCCATGCATATAGATGAAGGATATTGACCTCCATTCCTATGTCAATAAATATATTACTCAGAGCCACTCATCAATAAATACATTCAGTTTGATCTTCTTGTCATAATAAATGTTGTGAGGAGGTATATTAACATGTAATAATTGTCTCTCATGCCCTCCTCTAGCTTGTGGTACCTTCTCCATCAACCATTCTCCCAACAAAGGAATAATGTTCTCTTATCACAACATCAGACATACTTCTCTAACCCCATCCATCTTCTACTTTGAAACCTCAATGCTCTTCTTCTACTCAAATTGGTGTGATTGCTCCTCCAAACACTAGATTTGTCCTTTCCATCTCTTAATCACCTCAATGGTTTTTGTTAGAATTTGAGGATTATAATAGATACATATTTAATCAACTTACATAGTACATAATGTTACAATAAATATTTAAATAAAGATTACATCATAACATAAGTAAATAAAGAAATACTAATAGGAAATAAATAACACATGTGACACACTATTTATAGTGGAAAACCCCGATAAGATAAAAACCACTTTAAAATAACCTTTTACTTTAGAGAACTTATTTTACATCCATTAACATCACCTCCTCCTTTGAAACCCTATTTACCAAGGATAAAACTAAATCACTTGATTTGCACACCTTTGATATATTTCTGAATATATCAAATGAGGACCTAAAGTATTTTTATATAAGGTGATCGGGTATGTCTCCTGACCCACCTTTTCAACTTAAAATGGTTGACATATACACTTAGGTTTATAATATTTAATATTAGAAATATAATCATTTCATGATATAAAATATTTAGCCTAAAGTATATACCTAGGTTAACATATTTAATAATAGAAATATAAATATAAATATTATTAAATATTAACCTATATATTAGTGATGGACCCATATACATTAAGGATTGGCTAGACCACTTAAACATTATGTTCTGACACTCCCCCTTAATGTTAAGTGGGATAACATAACATATTCCAATAGATTACCTGCCCATGGTACACTACAAGATTTACAATCCTTAAACCATAAATGTTTTAGGCTAGCATATCGGTTGAAGGAATTATAACACCTTCATCATACTCAATTTACCTTTTTATACAAAAGGATTTGGAATCCCAAAGATCATCCCATGATCAGTGGCTAAGTATGATTTGTGAGTTTTACATGTTCTCACAGGTTCTCATAAAAGGTTATTAAACCTAAGCATATAGGAGTCTTTTACAACCAAGTACCTCCTTAACAATATGCTTGTACTAGATGTTTACCAGTAAACTCAATAACACTAAAGAGTTTATTAAATACCACCTTTAATATCTTTCTAAACTTATTTCTAAAAAAGAAGCTGAGGAGGTATATATGCTCAAAGGTCTTTTTACACTTACCCGAAGGCATTTTATTACACTCGCTTGAAGGTATTTTACAAAAACCAAGTTCCATTAGGAGGTGACATTAACATGCACACTTCCCCTCAATGGAAAATCTGACAATCCAAGTTTTTCATGAAAGTGACAAAACTTTACAGTACTCAGGGAATTTGTGAAGATGCCAAGTAACCTACTCTTCATCAACATGAACTTGAAATTTATCTCATCAATTTACACCTTCTCACTAGTGAAGCGTAAATTTATCTCAATGTTCTTTTTCCTTTGATGTTGAACTATATTCTTAATCAAGAGTAATACAACTCTGACCACCACATAGAAGAGAAATACTTTATTTAGCTTCGATGTGTATATCTACCAATAGTCATTACAGCCACATGGCTTCTTTAATTTTTCCATTGTAATTATCTCGCCTCAGTAGAAGAAATGGAGACTACGATTTTATTTGTTGTTTTAAGTAATGGTTCCTACACCAAAAATTTGAACACATATCAAATTATATTTTATAACGCAACATCAAAAGTATGGTTACAATCACAAAATCCATATAAGATAGCATTTTCATTCTTATTATAATGCAACCCATAATTGGTTGTTTGTTTCAAATATCTAAAAATTATTTTTGTAAGATTCCAATGATCTCTAAAAAATAGTTCCTACATAAACCTTGAAGTAATTCCATCGTATAGGAAATATCTAATCTAGTTATACTTAGATAAATCAAACTATCAACTAACAACATATATAAAATATGATCAACCTTTTTCATATGCAGATTTAGGATCAATATTTATTCTAAATTCTATTGAAGTAGAAAATGGTTTACAATCAATCATAAGAAACTTTTTCAATATAATGGTTGCATATTATTTTTTGTAAAATAACAATAGAATGAAATACAATCATACAAATAACATAATGTGAGAGACCTAACTCATTCACTTGAAAGTACTACTTCAATTTCTCTTTAATCCTATAAATTAAATCAGAATTGTAACTAGACGTAAGCAAATCATTAACATATATACATATATTGATAATATGCGAGCCTTATTACTTAATAAAAATATCATTATTAGAAGAACAATTTTTAAAAACTAATAATTTAGAGAAGGAAAAAATTTCACATACCAAACTCTAAGAACTTGTTTTAAACCATACAAATATTTCTCAACTTATAAACATAGTTTTCTTTACTAGTTTCTTCAAATCCTTTAGGTTGAAACATGTAAAGTTATTATTTTAAATCGTAATTCAAAAGTATTTTTCTTATCCATTTGATAGATTTTCCACCCAAATTGAGTGGCAATTGTAAATAAGGCTCTAAAAGTACTCATTTTATCTACAAGAAATGTCTCAACATAATCAATACCAGTTTCTGAGTGAAACCTCTAACAACAAGTCTAGCTTTATGTTTGTTAATACTACCATCAACATTATATTTTACTTTTAATATACACCTAGTGTTATGTTTGTGGAGCCTGTTTTCATGTGAGAGTTTGGTACACCTTCCTTGTGTTACACTCGAATATTTTTACGGTGGTCGTGCTTTGCCGGTGAGTGGGTCAAGGGGGTTCGAGGGAGAAGCCCTAAAGCAAATTTTTATGGGTGGTTTATTAACCTATGGGTAATGGGTAACCATTATGGTCTATTTTTGGGCCCATAGCTTTTTGGTACCCATTTTTTTGTAAAACCTCCTCTTCGGCTACTTATTGATGTACTTATAAATAGATGGACATACAATAGGATTGATATGAGTGTTTTTGTGAAGGTGAATAGTGTGTGTGAATTCGGGAGGGTTTGTTGAGCGCAACTCCAAACAAGATCTGGTTATTGTAATTGTGAAGACTGTTGGCTTGTAATAAAATATGAGCAAGTTTTCTTGGTGGATGTAGCCCACATTGGGTGAACCACGTTAAATATTGTCTTCGTGTTTTGCATATTTCATTTCTATAATTTCTATTCATACTTCTTATTATTGTGATTATGAGGAATTATTCCACATTAGATTCTATTAATTCCTAACACCTAGACCCTACAATACTTCATAGATTAGGTTCATACAAGGTAATTAATGCATGGTACATATGATGGCTTCCAGTCATTTTCCTAAGGTTAATAGGATTTTAACTTTCTTAATTGATTGAGACCAATTTAATTTCTTATCTAGGAAGATAAGAGTTTCATAAACATCTATAACATCAAAACATTATCGTTAATATTTACTAAATAAGAATCAAAACCATAATTTAGAAGCATTTAATGAAGTAACTTCAAGAGAAGAAGAAAACACATGTAAACCTTTCACTAGATTATATCTATACATTTCATATAAGCTTCGATAATTAACATGCCCTAACCTTTCATGCCATAGTTTTGAATTATTCAAACTTTGAGTTATAAAACAAGCTGCGAGAAGAGAAATCATCAAAAATATACAAACAATTTCTTTAAATTACTTAAGTTATTATACTATTATTACTATCCTTGATATACAAAGTATCATTCATGTAGGGATTCTAGTTGTGTCTATACCTCTTTTGTATGTTCGATATTACCAATGTGTAGAAGGTACTCATAATTCACATTGTGAAAAATCATATAAATAGTCTCCTTCATTTCATTGCAAGAATGCATTCATGTTATTTAGTTTCTTGACGACGGTGGGAGCAACCTCGCATCTAAAAACAATCGTCAGAGTTTCTTCACCATAAATTATGTTTTGACCCAAATATTGTAGTTGGTTTCATTTAGGATCTAGTTTTGTCAAGACATAAATAAGCTGGACACCATTGTTTTGTAAACTTGTAAAACATGCCCCATTATAATATGCAAAGTACCACAGAGTTAGATACATATTTATCAATAATAAAAACAACACTTTTAATAGAATCATATCTAAAGAAATTATTTGATCATAACTAATTTTGTCATTACAATGCATACTAATTAACCTCCCATGATCAAAATAATAACCCACAATATAAAGGGATCTACATTACACCCCAGATTTATATAAAAAATAATTTTGACCATATAAAAGTGAAGAAGAGACCCCTAAGAATGCATAACAACTTCAAATTTCTGAAAAAAATTAATGTTGACAAAAATCTGGCCAACTTAAATTTGACATCTAAATGACTGTCATAATGACTTATTTTTTAGTCTGTCGTGACGGTTATTTGACCGTCAATTTTAACACAAGAAAATTTACTAGAACCTACAAGCTTAAATTTGGCATCTAAATGACCATCATATTGTCTTATGTTAGGTCTAATGTGACGGTCATTTGACCATCAAATTTAATGAAGCCAAAACTTTGTATATTTCTAGAAGAAATTTTTTTTCGTATGATATTAGGAAGGTTATATTTTAACACATTATAATAACCTATTATAATTTATAATGTAAAAATATATACATTTTTTTAATAAAAAAGGTATATGATTTATAGAATGAAAATAAAAAACAACATATAGTTTATAAAAATTATAAACTATAGTGTATTTTTTTATATAAAAAACACATAACCCTTATTAAAGGGGTTTAAAGGACATAGACCAATTTAAAGGAATTTTCCCAAGTGCAAGTAGATTTATGAGAGTATAGATTAACTGCGCATATTTTACAGAGGGGAAAAGTAATTTCATCCTACCAATGAAATAAAATGAAATCCCTATTTTCATGAACCTTGATTCCTCCCTTCATTTATTATTAATTTTACCCTACACACATTTAAAACTATGGAAAGATTGCAAAATATTTATATAATTCCTACAAGCTAAAAACTTTTAAACTTTTATGTGGTTATAACTATCAATATTTGAATAAATATAAATATTTACCACAATCACATGGGCCGAATAAACTAGCCTTTTTAAAAAAATTATTCATTTATACTTGAGAGTTCCACATTTATACTCAAGATATTATCCCATTTTATTCTCTACTCCCACTCTTATATAAAAGAAAACCTTTAAATAAGCTTATTTATATAGTTTTTATAAACTATACGATATAAATGAATAGGGCCACCCCCTTATATGGATAATATAAATGGTTAAGGACACATGTTAGGTTTTATTTCATAAGTATTAAGATTTAAAAAGTAATCCCTTCATGGCCAAGAAATAAACACATGCCCCTTACTAAAAAAATTAAGCACATAAGTTTTTTTTTTTTTTTAAAAAAAAAATCAAATCTAATAAAATTTATATTTTAAGCGGTTTAAATTAATAATATATATGAAATATGATTTAAACTTAGGTTTGTTTCTTCTTTTTAAAAACTATATATGCCTAGATTTATAAGTTAAGTTTAAATATGATTTAAACTTAGGCTTAGAATATGGTCTGTTGACTCTTCCCTCAATCCCATGTAATTTTAATATAGTTAAAGACTTCTAATATATAGTTTTTTTCCAAAACTATATAAATTTTAATATGATGTTTATATAAATTATTATATAAACCTTATTCTATATTATATATATTTTTATTTAAAAATAATAATATGGTTTTCAAATTATATAGGATATAGTTATAGATTAAGTATAAACTATAGTTTTTCAAATTGAATCCTTTTAGAGGGGACCAAAGAACATGGGTATAAATTTACCTTCCAAAATATTTAACTCGCAAACATTTTAAATGATAAAAAACATGAAAATTATTTCATATAGTAATAAATCATTTATTTTTCTCTATGTCATTTTCACACAGGTAAACATTTGAAGTCCCTTTCACCTGTGCACACATCAATCTCCAAAAAATTATTAATTTCATATAATTTACAAAATGTATATGAAAGTAAGAATCATATTATATTATATCTCCCCCAAAAAATTAGGGATTTAAAGTTGAAAAACCCTAAAAATTTTACCGAGAGTTTAATTCAACAAATGTAATGCCAAAATAAATTGGAGAAAAAAAGAAGGGGATCGAGATACATTTAAATACCCTTTCAAAGTTGGTTGAAAAAGCCCAGTGTAAATTAAATAAATAAAATATAAAACATTTGATCTTAATTTATTTAATTTATCTCACTTTGTTACCATATTAGATTTTGAGAATTAAAATAAATACTGATTTAATCAACTTACATATTACATAATGTTACACTAAATATTTAAATAAATATTACATCATAAAATAAGTAAATAAATAAATATTTACAGGAAATAAATAACACATGTGACACAATGTTTATAAAGTGTAAAACCCCAATATGATAACTTTGAATAAAACTTTTTACTTTAGAGAACTTATTTTACATCCAAGAAGATCACCTCCTCCTTTCAAACCCTATTTACCAAGGGTAAAACCAAATCACTTGATTTATACACCTTTGATATATTTCCTAAATATATCAAATGAGGACATAAAGTTCTTTTTATATAAGGTGATCGGGTATTTCTCCCAACCCACATTTTCAACCTAAAATGGTTGACACATACAACTAGGTTTATAATAATTAATAATAGAAATACAATCATTTCATGATATTAAATATTTAACCTAAAGTATATACCTAGGTCATCATATTTAATAATAGAAATATAAATATAATTTCATATTATTAAATATTAACCTATATATTAGTGATGGAACCATATACTTTAAGGGTTGGCTGGACCACTTAAGCATTATGTTCCAACGGTTTTTGGTACACATCTTTTTAGTGGGTAGGATCAGGATATTACCTATGTAATACTTATTATCTTATGATAAGGGGATTCTTCTTTGGTTCCTCTTAGGCGCGTGCATCTTCAGCATGTGTAGTGACCAAAACAGGCTCTAGCTTAGAGTTAAGCACTACCCTTGGCATCCATTTTAGGTCAGTCCTATTTACACTCACCATCCCCACGCCTTTCTCCTTCTTTCAAATCTTGCTCATATGGTCATTCAAATATAGGAATTATTCATACTTGTGTTTCTTCCCACACCATGACCACTACAAAAATCAGGGCACTCGCACTTGTAGTGTTCATTTGATCCAGAATTTTAACAAGTCACACGAGGAAAGTCACTTCTTCTTCCTTCACAATTGCTGCAACATATGAATCCCATGCGATAACCTCTTCCTTGACCTCCTCCATCTGTGTGCCCTTCATACTGACAATCCTTGGCCTTGGAACTTCTCCCAGTGTTAGTCTATCACACACCAAGATTGACGACATCATAGATTTGGTCTATTAATATGTAATCCTTGGTTTTATGAGTAGTAGAGGTGCAAATATTGCATTAGCAAGACACATTCCTACAGATTGCGCACTAGAGCAGTGGACACATACTTACATCATGATCTCCATGGAGAATTTCATAGTCCACCGACATGGTGCACATCGATATTCATAAGAAAAATTCCTTTTATGTCCCTCTACTTCATACTCCACGTACCATAGCCCATTGTGAGTCTCATGAGCTAAGTTCATAGACCGTTTCTCTAGTTTCTTTGCCATGATAACAATTTGGGATTTTATAAATGGAATAACTCTAGTATCAATGCTTCCCACAACCTTAGCACATAAGGAATCCTTCGGGCCTAGCACGGATCTGTGAAGGTCATATGTGAAAGTTCCCTCTCGAATTATGTGATCATCTCTTTGACAAAACATTGAGCATGTTGTGAAGGATGAATGTCATAAGATAACTCGAGATAGGAGAATCTTGCAACATACGTTATACCCCCACACACTCTTTTCCATTCCTTTCGAATCTCCTTTAAAGAATCGATGCTTTTTTTTCAAACTTAGGAATGTGGAACTCCACTAAAAATGCACCACACATCATGATATAATCCACCACTATCTGGTGTGGATCATACTTCTTGTACAAGCTATGTGCCAACCCTTGCAATGTAGTCCCAAAATGACTCTCCTTCCACTCTAGGGTGGTGATACCCTTTCCATGCCATAGTCACATTTGTGCACATTTATCTGTAACATTTTCGACACCCTTGTAAATATGAAAATGCAAGGACATCTCAAAAACTACATGATGCGATTGTTTAGGCCCTTGCCTACTAGATCCAAAACCTTGGCCTCCTCCAATATTTCGACCACCTCTAGCACCACTAGATCCACTAGTGCCAATTCCGCGAGATCTTACATATCCTCCTCCTATCACGGGTAAGGGGCATAATGTAGTTATGCCTTATGAACCAACCATCATGCTAAATTACGTGTCGATGCCCTGTGATGTCAAACCACTCCCAGATGTGGCACTCAAACATTAAATACACCGACATTAACAAATTGTTATACCAAATAGGATTCCTCTCGAACATAGGAAATGTTTATGCAACCATAAATGTACCAAATGAAATAATATATCTCCTAGGTGTCACTCGGCCACATATACCAAGAACAACCAAATTAACAATACTTATCTCTAGATCCTGGAAAACAAAGGGAAAGGGTTTGGTCACCGGGTGGGCTTGGATCCATGCCTACATCTATCCTTTCTCCAAATTACGAGATCTCACTAGAATCCAAGGTGTCTTTCTCCCATGCTTTCCAAGATGGGGTAGTATAGATTGCTTAGATTCCAAACCCTCTACGTGAATATAAAATTTCTCACACAAAATTTTCCTCCATTAATCCATCACTCCAATTACCTCTCTTGATCTTCATTTCTCTTGAGCTGTCTTTCCTCTCTTTCTATTTCAGCTATAAGGTTTGCCATCTTCTACAACACTAGCTTCCACACCTCGCACCTAGCAGAGTTTAGCCAATTATGGGGAAGGCCTCTCGAACTCAAAGTAATAACCAGAATCTTAATAAATGGTGGAATAAAATGTAAGAATGATCCTCCAGGATCCCTTAGGAACTCAAACTCAGTAACCTTTGGGCCAAAATACGTAGAAATCATGTATTCCAGTGTATAACTCATCACCAATTTACCCCACTAGTGATCAACATCTTGATTCTAGGTTAGATCGACATCATGTAGCCTTTGATACTCATCATGGCTCTATACATGGGGTCTATAATATAAATTTTACCTTAATGCATATGTTGATAGCCATTCATACAACTCCATAGGGAAACAAAAAAAAAATGTTTCATACAGGTCATCATATAGGTGTTCTTCTACCCATTTACATGCATCAAACTTAGTTCCAATTTTAAATCTCTGAGAAAAATCATCCTCTATGATTTTAAGCCATGCTTCGACATTATCCAAGGTTAAGGGCTCTATCATTACACATCATTCTCACAACAACTTCAAAAGAGGTCCCGACAATAGAACCAAAATGTAGTCACCTTTAATACACCTTATTTCTACCCCAAGCACACCGTCCTATCACCCAAGGCACCGAGACCCTCCTTTATGTGAGCTTTGTGAGAATGTTCCACCATTAATGGAGGAAAGGTTTTCCAAACAAGAATACATGCATTTAATCTAATATAGAGGTAATAGATCTAGTTCTAAGCATAAATGCTCCATGAGATAAGTATAAACATCACAACAACATAATGGAAATAGATTTGAACCATGAATAACATGAAAATACACTAGGGTTTAGTCCATAGGCAAAAATATACAAAATAGAGCTCCATATATTGATTAAATCCATTTACAGTAGCCATATTACATCAAAAGGGGTCATCTTAGACCATATACACCATGAAATAACATCCCAACCCTAAAAATACTCTTGAATAGAGATCCTAGCTATGATTTCCCATCACAACCCTTGTTGGACAGAGCACATACATTTATGCTTAGTAACAAAAATTCTAGTAGCACTTCGTTTCCTCTCTCATTCTCTCTTATTTTGGGCCCAAGAACTCCATTGAATAGAATCTGCATTCACTGTCATAGATTTTCCCATGAGCAGATCACATGCCAAGTTGAAGTGTGGTCCTCTATGATCAATCAATAGATTATGCCAACTTGCATGAGTTTCACTAATTGTAATGATCCTCCAAAGATTATTCCTTACGTGGAATATTATTTTCTTGGCCTCCAAGGCTATAGGCTGGCACCTATCCATTAATCACACCTACTTGGGCCTTCATGTGTTTTCCATGCGATACAACCCTCAAAATTTGGCTATGTACCCAAACCTTTTCCTACTTTCTCACGCAAGACTCTAGTCCTACGTGTCTTTCTACTCAATTTGCTTGTGTGTGCGCAAAATTTTCTTGGGAATTAATCATTTTTGAGGGTACGAAAACATGTGCCAATGAGTGATATGTTCATTATGATATGACTTAGAATGTAGTATTTTAAGAAGATGAAAACTATTAATGAAATATGTCTTATGATTAAGGAGGTAGAATCAAAGCTTCAAATTAGTAAATAAGAGAGCACAACAAAACTTTTCAGCTACTGAAGAGTAATGGGTTTCATAGTTATGAAGGGTTTGAATGATGTAATAAATAACTTTCTTGTAACCCTTATCATCGTGATGTGTTAACATAGCTCCTAAGGCATGATTAGTAAAAGAAATGTACAAGTAAAATGGCTCCCCTTTGTATGGAGGTGTAAGAACCAGTGGAGAAGAGATATTGTTTAAGATTGTCAAAATCCTTTTGGAAATTGTGATCCCAATTGAATTCTACATCCTTCCAAAGGAGGTGAGGAAAGGGTTAACAACAATTTGAGAGTTACGAGATGAAATGGTGGATAGTTTGGAGGCGGCCTTGAAGGCTGCGAATTTTGTTAAGATTGGAAGGATGATGCATTTCGATAATTACCTTAATTGTTATAGGTACAAATTCAATTCCCATAATAAAAACAATACAACAAAGGATTTTTTCCATTAAAACTCTAAATACACACTTTTCTGGATTGAGATGAAGATAAAAAAGGAAATCATAATTGATTTCGAGAACAAAAATATGGTCGCGTCGATGTTTATATTCACCTAAAATATCATCAACATATTATTCTATATTTTTATGGATGAGACCATGGAAGATATAAGTCATGGCCTACTGATAAGTAGCACCAACATTCTTTAAACTAAAGGACATGACACAATAGCAAAATGTCATCAAAAGAATAATGAAGGAGGTTTTATGTTGATCTTCGGTGTGATGAGAATTGGATTGTAACTAGATAATCCATCCATGAGATAAATCATCTCATGAACTATGATAAGATCAAAAATTGATAAATGTTTGGAAGAGGGAAGTCATCCTTAGGGCAAGTGAGATTGAGATCTCAAAAATTTGAGATCTCAAAAATAGTTACATATATGAAGCTTTCCCAATAGTTTAGAGATGAGAATAATCTTAGAAACCCAATGGGGATATTCAACAAGAATTATGACATTGGAAGAAAGAAATTGTTGTAATTCTTCTTTAATAAAGAGAGCAATGTGAGGATGCATGAAGAAAAAAATTCTACTTTACCAGTTTAGAATTTGGATAGGTGATGATTATGTGGACAATGATAGTAGGTTCAAGACCTAGAATGTCTTGATATGACCATGAAAATTCTTGGCTATGACAAGAAAGGAATGCAGTGAAATATTCTAGCATGTGTGGATTAAGAAATTGTCCCACTTTGAGGATGCAAGGCTCCGAGGAATAACGATAGTGACATCAATGATTACTTTATTAAGAAGAGTAGGTGTGTCGAGATAGACATTTATTTTGAAGATAAGAATCTTCTACCCCGATGTGGGAAATAATGTCATCATCATTAGCACACTGAAGGATGTTAATGGTAGAAGTGTCTTCTTCTATCATGTCCAGATGGCAAAGGGGAAGGGACCTAGTCTAAATTTAACACTGATAAGTGACCGGTCCCAAATATATGGTGGAAACAAAAAAATTTGGGAAGAAATAGAAATTTTGTCATCCATTTCCATGTCTTCAAAATTCAGCAAAGATATAGAAGTTGGAGAAGACATGTCCATGAGTATCTCAGATGGTGTGATGGGCTAAGGGGATTACTCTTGGTAGCCTAGCCCAAACTTTTCATGAGGTTTATGAAATTGATAAATAATAATGCCATGTGGCCCATGTACATAGTATCCCATGCCGAATCTTTTCCATGCGCAATAATGGAGATAGGTTTGGGAAAAGTATGGATTTTTAAGGGTGTTTATAATTTGAGCATTGGGTTCTTGGGTTGTAGTAAAAGTGGTGGTTTGGCTCATTGGTATATGATTTGGGAAAGTTTGTTTAAGAATGTCAAGTGGGTTATTTGGTGAAGCGAATGGATTTTCCACTTGAAGATCACCCGATGGATGAGTATTTAGACCAAATCCTTGAAATTTTGACATCTCTTTATGTCATGTAATCAGACTTGGTAATAATTGTAGTAATGGTCTTCATGATACCACACAAGTTTCATTATTTAATCATCAACTAGTTAGATAAGAGGAATTTTGATAAGTTTTACTACCATCAACTTGTCAAATATTGTACTATATGAGTCCCTAAGGGGAGTGTAATTAGGAATTGGTCAAGTGACTCATTGTTGATTCCATGTGCTAGATGCAGATGGGGGAAATGATTTAATGAACACAACATTGGCCAATGCCTTTGATTTGTCATTTGTTGTGGATGACTTAGTAAATAAATGTTTGGGTTTATTTGATTTAAGTTTTGAATTTCCCTTCTCGAGGGTGTGTGTTTCAATATTGCTATCCATGGTAAAGGCCTTGTCAAAGGTTTGGAACAATTGGGTTTGTAAAGTAGAAGATATATACTTTGCACATGAATGTGAGAAGAGCTCAATGAGATCAGTTTATGGAATAGGGAAGGATAATTGCTTTATAGTGATACACCATCGTGTCAAAAATTTGTAATAAAATCCTCTTCAAACTATTGGATAGTGTATAGGTCATTAATAGCTATCTTATGTGCAATAATAATTGAAAAGTGTTCTAAAAATAATTATGCAAGTTTGGAGAAGGAAACTATCAAATATTGAGGGATACTATTGTACCATTCCAATGCGGGACTAACGAAGGACATGAGGAAAGTACAGAGCATAAATTCCTAATCATGTGTGATAATATGACATGCGTGTTTAAATGCACAAAGTGTTTTTGTGGGTCCTGTTTGTTGTTAAACTTGGATTTTTTTGTAATTTCTAGTGTTGAGGATATGGATTAATTAGTATAGATGGGTGAATAGTCTTGTTAAAAATTTTCTCATATGATAATGAGACCTTGGATCCTAAATTAGTGGTCTCAAGTTTGGCTATCCAATTCATGAGGGAATGTAGAGGATCATTCGAAAGAGTTTGTTGGGGATGAGAGGTGCTGTATGAGTTTGTTTATGAACTTGTGCATATGTGGGTGTTTGAGGAATTTGGTGAGGGTGAGTTTAAAGCATGGGTTGTGATTGAAGGGGTGATTATTGAAATAATTGTTGTTGAGAGTTGGGAACATGATAACATTGATGGGATTGGGTAGGATTGTATGGAAAGTGTTGAGTGGGAATGTGGGTATGAATTTGTTGAAATTATTGTTGAAAAGGGTTAGATATTGAATAATGTAAAGAACCCATGAAAGTGGGTTGGGAAGCATTGAAAAACATATTATATGTGAGAATTTCATAACATCTGGATTGGGGATATGATGTTTAGGCATATTAGTTAGGGAATTTAATGGAAATAGTGACTAAAGAGGGAGGGGAAGAGTAGTGTTTATTTTTGTGTTGATTAGATAGAAATTTTGAGAAATAGATGCAATTATCTAGGTAGTTTGATGAGATGAGGGATTGGTGGAAGAGGAAGCAAGATGGTCTGTAGAAAGATCATTTACTATAAGCTAGGAAGTTTGGGGATTGGTTTCATAAGGATAATGTTTCGGAGTGGCAAACCATATAAGGGAATTGTGGTTGATATCCTAAGAAGATACTCTTTGAGCACCAATATATTGACATCTAGAAGCTCTTAGAACATGGTATCAATGAAAAGGACTGTAGGAGGTACAAAAGAATCGATCAAATGGATGGTGGGGTAGCTGGCCTAGATAGGATAGATTGGTGGTGTAAGAATGGGTTAGTCTCACCTAAAGTTGTAGTGTGAACAAGGGGTTTTGGGTGAGATACATCGATGAGGGGTCGAGTGATCATAAAAGAGGTAATCAAGGGCACATATGAGGTAGCTATTGTGGTTAAAAAATTTTGAGATAAGGAACTATTTGAAGCCAAGTTGTGTTTATTTATTTTGGTTGTTAAACGAGAAACTAGGGGAATGAAATAAGTTTTACCCTAGCAAGTAAAATAGAAGATTCCTTTCATGTTCTTAATTTATTTAATAAAGTGTGAAAAGAAAACGGGATGGATAACAATGTGCCGAGGAGAAGGTAAACTATGATTGGTTTTAGTTTTTTTATAGATAGGAAGTCTCGGTGGTTTCCTATTGGGTGATGAAATCCCAATCATTTAACCAGTAAGGGGATGTCTTAATGTGTGAATTCAATTTGTGTTGTTTAGGTCATGTGTGATAAGATGTGATATGAAATAATTTAAACCCCTACTTAAAATATAAGAGAAAGTAGGATGTATTAATAATTTCTTTTTAAACCCAAAATGAAGTGTGATATTTAATGAAGACACATACAAGAGTGGAAAATTATGATGCAAAAAGGAGAAAATAGGGAAAAGTGAGGAATACCTAGATAATGATTTTCCTAGTTGTCTGCACTCTTAAACAATGAGAAATCTAGGCCACAAACCCAACATGAGAAAGAAATAAAGTGGAGCCTCATGTTGCAGTGTTATTAGAAGAAAGAAAGAAAATATAGACATAAAAGAAAGAGATCACTGAAAGGGTGGTCCTACCAGGTGTGATAGGAATGTTTACCAAGTTTCTCGTTCTTAATGAAGTTGATACACTAAGTAATAAAGAAATTATGAAACTCAAAAATGATGGAGGGTTTAAGTTATCTCAAATGTGATGTGATAAGGGTGCAAGATGATGATGGATTCGATACTACAAATTAGATGAAACCTACAAATCACTGGAAGAAAAATGATTAGATGGTTTGGGTGGGGGTTTCCTGACAAAGTGGACCTTAAAAGTGTTAACTTCCTCAGTTAATGTCGAACCCCTTTGTTAAAAAATTGGTATAAAGAAATGATAAACTAACAAAAATGTAGAAAGCTGGAGGAATTATAGAATCTAAAAGAAATATTGATTCATTTAAGTATTGATCCGATAGAAATAAATGAAAATTAAATGTACTTGGTCTAGGTCAAGTAGTGACCCAGATGCAGAGGCAGGTGTCAAGGATGACCTAGAAGGAATATCTAGAAAATGAGGGAAATATGTATATCCTGTAAGATCTATATATAATCTAAATACAATAGAAGCGGTGAATGTTGAGATCAAGTCTGTAGAGGGAATATGAGGAAACATAAACTAGGAAAATAATAGAAAATGATGGATAAGAAGGGTAAGTTGGGAATCAACACCTGGTTGATGGTGAATAAGGTGAAGACAAGCTAATTTTAATGTCATAGAGGGATTAGAATAAAGTTTTGAAAATTTGGGGTAGACACAGATCTCATGAAGAGATGGGAGAAGGTTATGGAACATAAACCAAAAATTACATAAGGTTGAATTGATGGAGACCTATTAGGTTGACAAAAACTATGATAGAGTAGGATAAAGCTAAGGAAACACAAGCCAGAAGAGAAACTTGCAAGTATGGATATGAAAAAGGAGGTTGATGATAAAGTCATGAGCATTGTTGTGGATGATTTTATCCTACAAATTCTTAGATACAAACAAAGCTACGATAAAATGATGATATTGAAATAAATCAATTTAATGATAACAAAATGCTCATGAGGGATGATTGTGAGGGATGCAAGTATGTTCCAAAGAGTTCTAAGAGGTCTTTAATTGCTTACGTAATACATAAGCACACAAGTGAGGTCACAAATCACCATAAATTTTGAGAATTTTTATGCGTTTGATGAAGAATGAAAATAAATCACTTAGCTTTATAGGGTCGATAATGAGTAGGTTATTTCACCACCAACCATGGGGAAATTTTCCCCAACAGCTAGA
This sequence comes from Taxus wallichiana var. yunnanensis, assembly GCA_018340775.1. Taxonomy (NCBI): domain Eukaryota; kingdom Viridiplantae; phylum Streptophyta; class Pinopsida; order Cupressales; family Taxaceae; genus Taxus; species Taxus wallichiana. The sequence continues at coordinate 84,999,781 of CM031242.1, read as the reverse complement.
TTTTATTATTTGTGCATGATTTTGGGTTTTTAAAGATTTGGAAAGTGATTAAAGAATTAGGTATGAAGAGGATGTTTAGGGATGAGGTGTAGCTAAGTTGGCAATAGAGATAGGTTAGAAAAAGTGTAGGGATGGGAAATAGAAATTCCATTAAGGAAAGGGATAGGATATTAATTGATTAATAAGAATTAATTAATTAAATTCAATAGGAATGGGATAAATGGGGGGAATTTTAATAACTTAAGGGGGATGAAATAAATGAATATGTATACGTGAGCAATAAGGGTAGAGATACCATATTTAGGTGTCTACAAGTACTTACTACAGTTCACAAATAAGAATAAGTAAATGCTCATCTCTAAGATACAATATAAGAATAGAAATATATAGACATAAGGACTATAAAACTCCTTATTTTTGATGTTATGGAAGAGTATAAGGTTGAAAATTTTATTTTTCCTTTCACACCGACCGATGTGCTCATGAAGTCACAAATGGTTTGAACTAGGACCGAGGAAAGGAATGATCTAAAATTTGAGATAAAAGGTGGTACAAAGATGCCTTTACATTAATAGAATTCTTCTCAAGGTGGGATGAATGACTTAAAATTTATTTCTTGGAGTATTAATTGTGTCTACATGGATATTTTGGCTACCATATCCTAGACAAGTGACCTACATATGATTTAAGTGGAACACAAGTCAAATGATTTTCACTGAAACCTTGAATATATGAGAAGCACCTCTACAAGAATTTTTGTTGTAAGAAGAGTGTTCTAAAAACATCGAGTGAAAGATTGAATGTTGTTTTCATTTAATATGTATCAAGAGGATTTAAATATATGTCTCGTGGTACAATTAGTTGAGGGCACTGTTGTGGAAGAATATAGAATCCTAAAATTTACTCGCAAGGTATAAGAAGACAAGTCATCTCCGTAATAAGGTTTTAAGGTTTATTTAAGATTATTCAAAGGCATGATGTTATAGGACTTAAGTGATGGTATTGATTCCAAAATGGTGAGTCACAGGTATTCAAGTGTGATTTTGTTTCTAGGATAGGGTGATTGATTCTTAATATAAAAATTTATGAGATTTTATGTATTGAAAGAAGTTATGAGTCACTTGAACTCTTGAGAACCGTGTTACTATCAGAATGGATGAGGTAAAAGTATTTTTGCATAGTTTGTTAGTTAGTATCAGTAATCTATATGTTGAGAAAATTTACTCTTGTAGTGGGAACTTAGTTTGTCTCTTCACTAGTTGAGGAAGGTGTCTAATCGGGTCAAAATGATAGGATGAAGCATGTATTTCAAGATTAAAAAATTGAAGAGAGGATGTTGACTCAAAGAAGTGAAAAACACTATGAAGGAGCTTTAGGACTATGCTAAATTTTTATCATATCTTCGAGGAAAGTATATGAGGTCTTAAATTATCATTCAAAGTAGGGGCATCTAGGTATGTGAATCTTCAAAATCCTTGTTATTGATGCTTGTATTAATGCACTTTGTGTCTCTTAAAAGATCTTGAAGAATGAGGTAGTAAAGATGAGAGATAATGAGGTATAGAATGATATCAAGCCTTGATTTGAGTTATGAATAAATTCATGATGATCTGCTTGAGATGTTTATTTCAAGACAAGTTGTTTTGTAGCTATTTAAAGTTGAGAAAGGTATATAATTTTTGTGATGGTTCATTCAAGCAAGGGGAAGTATTTATTATTCCTTATAATATGAATGATTTGATAGGAAGGCTAATCTAGGTAGTATTGTTGAAAATTTTCAAATAAACCTTGAAGGTAAGCAAGCTTATTAGACAAACTAGTACAATCTCATGCAAAAAGAGTGAATAACATTAAAGGAATGCCTTAGGATTGTGAACAAGTGTTTGATTCCTCCATATGCCATGAAACCAAGGTAATATTTTAATTTAATTTAATTTCAGCTTGATAAGAAGGTCATTGGCCTAAGGGGGCTATAAGGAGGTAGATCATGATGATTTTTTGGCTTCCGTAACCTTGCAAAGGTTGTATATTTTTTTACTAACAGTATTTTCAGGGACAAGTGTTCTAGAAATTAACATATTGATGTGGGGGTAAATTTGGTGTTTTTAAGCATGATAGAGACTAAGAAGTTATTAAGAAACATGAATGAAGTCAAAATAGAGGAGAATATGTTCACATGGAGCTTTTTTATTGTTTGTGTCAGGTCCATGGATCTTGTTTTGTTGTTGAATGAGTCAAAGAAGAAGAGTATCTAGTCCCAAGGGAAGTCAAGTCAAGTAAGTTTGTTTTTTGAGAATTTTTGTCATTGTGCTGAAAAATTTCGATATAGTATAGTCATTTTCTCCTTTTTCATAGATGTAATAGGGGGAGAGAGACATTAGAAAATTGGTAAGATTCATGTAAGTGTGTTAGTCATGTTGGTTGCCATCAATGTTTCTGAATGATGGTTGTCATCAATGAAAAAGGGGAAGATTATTGGCCATTGTATGTTTGAGTTGTCATTTATTTCAACTCCCATTGATGGAAAATGGTGTCATAGTGTCATGTGAGTATCCCTATGATGTTGTTCAAGATTCCAACATGAAGGTTAATTGGTAGTGTCGAGATTTGGTGTGTTGGAAAGGTGTCTTGGCATGGTTTTACCATGCCTAGTAATGGTATGAGTCTTCTTGAGATAATTGGAGTGTATAATGATTTCATACATGGTTTATGAAGTGTGTTTCAAGTGCATATCTATCTTCATTGAGTTAACATAGTCATTTAATGAGTTATATCGGTTGAGTCAAGTCATTCTAGGCTTATTTCTAGACTGGACCATGCAGAATGGTATGGAGTTATGAGATTTGGAAAAAATAAGTCTTTTCTAAGAGCTTTTTAGTATGGTGATGGTATACATGGGATGTATGGTGTGTTTTAGGTTTACATTCAATTGTTTGGTGCTTTTATGAGGTCCTTGAGAAGCAATATGTGAGAAACAAGTAGTTTGGCACATACAAATGAGATTGGATGGAGATTTCAAGGTCTATTTGGATATGTGGTTAATATGGATAGGTAGGTAAGGGTGTTTTTATTTTTCATGAAAAATTTCGGGTCATTCTCAGTATAATAGTTATGAATATATGCAAGTTTTGGTAAAATTGGTAAGTTTAATTGTGTTTTTCAATCAAAAGTGAGCCTTTTGATGCTCGTTGTGAACTATATTATTTGCATGGTGGTGACTGAGATATCTGGAATAGCTTCTAAGTTAAGATACAATTTTTTCATTAAAATAATTAGGTTGTTTTATCATCATGTTTTTATGAACGGTTGTTAAGAAGGTAAATTGGTTTGAAACCCCAGCTAGGAGAAACTTGCATAAAAGTCATTATACTAGACTATTATTGTTTGGCTCCTCAAATACGATGATTATATTTTATAGAGGACTCTCCCATATTTCTTTAAAGGTAAGATAGAGCTTATAACATTATGTGAGCCCCACTTGAAAAGGTTTGTTTATGAAGACTCCATGTTTGTGGAAAGGTTCTCAAAATCAGGTAATGAATAAATTTATATTTATGATATCCCAAGAGTTTTTATATATTTCCATGAATTTTTCAGGTCATGGTTACGGTGAAAAAGTGAAAAGTGTGCCCTATTTTTGTTGACTGGTCAAAGGGAAGCTTGGAGCATTTAGGAGTAAAATTGACATTGCAGGAGCTAAAGGATGAGTTACTATGTGATTCAATTTTTGTTCAAAATATAGTTCAGAGATAGTTACATATATATAAGTTATGTACCATGAATATTATTTTTGATATGGTTTCCGAGTCATTTTGCGGACAAGATAATTTTTAGCTATCCAAGATGTAACTATTTTTGTTGAACATTTGAGATAGTTCGAGCATGAGATGGATTGGATGATGCTTTATATCACTTGAAATGGTATGAATTTGGAATCTAATGAATCCATTTTTAGGTCTTGAACATTTCAATAATATTTTTACCCATTTGATTTTTGGAAACTTCTTTTTGGGCATTATGATTTGGTGAAGGAAATAGTTGATGCGGTTTACACCATTAGATGTTTCATGATATCTAACTTATTTATAAGTGTTATAAAGGTTTTGGAATTTCCATTAACTGATCACAAAGCCATATTTTATGTGTTATTTAATGATCTTAAATAAAAAATGTAATTGGAAATATGCGTTTTATGAAGGCTATTAGCCACTACGCCCATTAAATGAAATAATTTGATTTTTCCATGATAATTGTGGATATGTATTATGTTTAAATTTTATTTTAAACATGTTTGGTGATTTTAAATCTTTGGTAAAAATGTTTTTGAATTAGGACATTTTTTTCATTTTAATGCAAGGGCTTTGAGGATTTTGGTACATGGATGATGTTTTTGGCTAAGCGAACTACTTGGGACATATGTGACCATTGTAATAAATTTACATGAATGGTACACTATTTTTTGGGTCAAATTTATCATGTTTGGAAGAAGGAAATTATATTTAAATTTTTTTGGTTCATTTTTGAACTAGTGGTCTTGGAGGGAAAAGTGTGACCAAGAGGAAAGTGATTTGCACATATGTGTACATGATTTTAAGGCTAAGGAAGAGCATGAAAGGTTGAGTAATATTAGATATAATATGTTTATGTGTTTAGAGCCATGAAAAATTGAAGAAGAATAAGATAGAGCAAGATTGAAGACCTAGGGTTTGAGATAGGGTTTGTGAGCTCAATATGTGAGCTCCATTAGTTGTGGTAGTAGAAAAAACTAAGATCAAACATATTCAGGAGGTGGATTTGGTCCTTGTTCATCCTAAGTGGTTGTAGCCTCATTATGGAGTTGGTGATGCTTGTAGGGTTGGTGTTCTACTAAATCAAGGGTTGTTCCTCCTTGTGTGGTTGGTGCCTCACTAAATTTGAAACATGGAAATAGAATGTTTCTATTTCAGTGGGTTTTGATCCCGTTCAGGGTTACCCACTTAAATTTGGTGTCTTGTGTACTCTCTTTCTCTTGATCTTGTTTATGGGTTTTTATACGTTTAAGTAAATACACATATGGTTCATTGTTGAATAAATGATAAAAAATGATGAATGGTAAATTAAATGAGTTTTTTTAGGACTGATTAAACCCTCTATCAGTCCATTGTACTTCTAATATGGGTGAGTATGGGTGTCAATCGACTCCCTATATTAAATCTTTATTTTTAGGATTTGATGTGGTATTATGTTATTTACAGGTGATATCTAATCTACAAGTTATAGGTACCTTGGGTGAGAATTGAGTGACACACAAGTGATCAAAAATAAATATTTGTGACACTTTTTTGTGACAATGTAAAAATAATATTATGAGCATGTGCACGGTCATGGGATCTTAGTAGCGGTCTCCAGTGCCCAGTGCATTTTGCAACCATGAGCACCCATGTCCAACATCATCTTTGATCTCCTTAAATTATCCTCAACATTAATGAAATTGTTCACTTCATATTCAACAATATTCTTAGTCTAGAGCACTTATGGATCAAGAGTTAATTAGCTACGTCATTCTTTCTATACCTCTTGTTTAAGGTCTCATACTTTACTTCTTTATTTATTTTGTCATATTTTATTTAGAAAATGTATATCAAAATTTTCATTCAATTAATTAATAATAGATTTTAATAAAATATATTTTTAAAAATCAATTAGATGCCCATAAAAGACTACCATTTTTATAACAATTCCACCTTTTTGCAATGGTTAAATGGACATGGATATCAAGTAACATGTTTTCCTAAAATCCTTTGCCTCATCAAACTCATGATATTGTCCATTTTTAATCTTTAATCTTTATTCTTTTTTAATTTTTTGAAATAAGTAACATAAGAACTTTCAAATATGAAATTATTCTAGCCAACAAAAATCCATTTCAGCCAAATATGGGTTATAAACCTGAAATTTTTGAAGGTGATGGTGCAAACTTTAATCCAAACTTATATATATTATCTTCTTATCTAAGTGAGTATGCCAAAATTTTGGTACATTGATCATGTGTACACAAGTTATTTCACACAACACATGAAAATTAATATATACCTAAATAAACAACATAATATAAATAAAATTCCAAAATCAAAAAATCATTGTAAGTAGACATGTATAATATTATAAGATGGAAATAATTTAAATTTTTTAGTGTTTGGGACTTATTTCCTCAATTAATAAGATGACAATTGGAGGTAGGTATTATTACTAGCAATTGGATTAGTTGTAACTCATTAAGTTGTCTCCCAAAAAATTCTAGAGTTTATTAAAGTTGTTCCTTGGTCTCTTAGAAAAGTGTTGGAGTGTACGAGATAAGCATCAAAGTCTTTTAGAAATAGTGTCATAGTGCTCAGAGAAGCGTCGGTCTATTAGAAAAGCACCAGAGTCCATTAAAGAAGAATTAGATTTTCTTACAAAAGTACCAAACTCCACTCTAAAAAGCATTAGAGTCTCTAAAAATGTTCCATACTCCACTAGAGAGCCATAAAAATCTGTTACAAAAGAATTATAGTACACTAGAGAACCATCGAAGTCTTTTAGAAAAGCATCGAGTCCACTAGAGAAAAATTGAAGTATCTTACAAAAGCACTGGAGTCTCTTATAAAATCATCATAGTATCCTTATGTGAATATTTTCATATCTTAGATAATCTTTGGAATATTGTGGATTAATTCAATCATTATTATCTACCTTTGCAGAGTAGGGGAGGTTTTGGTAAGATTCCTTGGAAAATATATGAGGCATGAGATATGATTATCACCTTAAATAGGACAAAATATGTTGATAATCCACAAGACACAACTAAAACCTAGAAACTTACATAATATGATAGAAAATGATAGAGGCAAGATCATTTTTTTCATTTCAAGGCTAAAATCATGGGTTACAATCTTCAAATGAGCATAATTTTTCTATGCCAAAGTAGAGGGCTTCGTATGTCCTTTACTATAGTAATTTATATAAGTGAATATTAGAAGATCAGAGAGAAACAATAAATTGATTTATGCTCAATGCATTGAACAAGAAATAGGGAAATGCGGAGAGGAAGATGTTGTAAGTCATCAGATCTCTTCAATGTTTGAAAGTGTCTTCCTTGACCAAAACAACTCACATGTTCCTAAAATCAAGGGAATGAACCTATATTATTTATGTTACTAAAATACACATTATCTATATTTAGGAGTCTGCAAATCACCATTACTTATCTATAATACATGTTTACCAAACATAATAGGAGTTAACACATTTACTTAGTCAATAAAATTATGGTAGTTTCTTCATGGCACTTTTCTTCATGAAAATTTTGACTTCCAATAAGTGTTTAAAATTGAAGACGAATGAGTAAGGATATGAAAATTGGAAGATATAATCATGGGGGTTGTAATATCCTATATAAACTTGGGGTATCCCTGAAAAGGATAAGAAGCTTGAGATATTTATGAGAATTAGAAAACTACCCACAGTGAGGCTCCAACTAGACATGAATTTTTTCATGATTTTGATGACCAAAATGAACTTGGTTGGCTCCCAAAATTGGTATAAATATTTCTTGTGTTATAAAAAATGCGGGAAGATATAATTTAAGAATTATAGATCCATGAATAAATAGTTGAGGATTATAGATTATAATGTATAGAAATTAAACAGATGTTTACACATGCATATAACTGTTAACATATCATGAATGAAAGAAAATAATAATAGCTAAAAGTAAATGAGACAAGAGACACGATATTTAAGTGGAGAAACCTAAAGGAAAGAACTCCATTGAAAAATCATTGTATTATATTAATAATTTATGAAAATTTCACCCAGCATTTCAACTTTACTCCTCGGTCTCATAGTAAACAATATAATACTTCTATCTAGTTGTATAACATCTCACATAAGTAGCTTGAGATTAGATCAATTGATCTATGTGATCATTGTTCTAGTAAGATAACCAAGTACTCTAGTCCCGTGAGGGATCATCCTATTTATATAGGATAGGTGAGTGGTTATACCCCTTCACTCTTTTCAAAGTTGTGAAAACCAACTAAGATTATTAAAAATAATCTTTAAGACATGAGGTTCTCTAAGAAGTAGTCCACCAAATGGTATCCCCACTTGAAATTAACACCCAAACACTCACCCTTAATGTTAAGTGGGGAAAAGAAAAATAGACTTGCCAAATTTACCATTTTCTACAAAAGGATTTATAGATCCTTAAATCAACAACAATGATTCAAAATAGAATGAAAACAAGGGAAATTACCTGATCTTTAATAAATTTGGATCAGGTTTACAGATGAATAATGCACAATATTAATCACGGAATAATAATTTTATTATTATTTACTCATTCTAGATATGAATTACATTGATAGAGTTTACATTATATAGGAGGATGTTCTCCTTAATACAAGGAGTCAACATAAATCCTCAATAACCTACATATCTCTCTTCAGTCCCAAAATCTCTCAAACTTATCCCTAAGATGTCTCTCATACTAAAATACTTACGTGTGTTGTTCTCACAACTCACCAATAATAAAACTATTACAACTATATTATTAATATGAGTTCTATAAACTCATTATTAATAATATTACATTTTATTTAATAATGTTACACAATATTTTGGTAACATTCACTCCCCTATTGTTAACATTATTAATTCTCATTATACACTCCTCTAATGTTAACATGGTACAACATAACTCTTTTTTTCGTATGTGTTGCATGGGCTTGTCTCATAATATGGATCAAAGAAAGGCATGTAAACTTCCATCTAGATGACTATCTTGTTGCACACGACCACAACTATGTGAACAAACACATCCCATAATTACTCCATGAAAATAACACACTCGGAATTCAATCTGGCGGATCATCTTCATTAAGAAGGAATGATGTTAGAGGACCGCTACATTAGTAAAAGTTTATCTACTTTTTACATCTCGTGTTTTTCTCGGATCTACCACCAATCCTTTCCAAATCTATGAGTGTTACAATAAACTTAGAGAAATAATCTATAATATTTTATTATAGGAGGTTACATATAGGAATTTCTCACGCATTACAATTGAATAGGAATGCGACATCATTCTTATTTTCACACAAAGTGGAAAATAAACACACAACCGACAAAATAACACAACTTCATTTATCCGCCCCATCACTTACAACTAGAGAGAGGTCACCGATTGACCTCCATCCTCCATTTCTTCCTTCCTCAATGAGTGTCACTACTTAGCAGATTGGACCATGGAGCTCAAATTTACACCACCTTTTGTTAATGCATCTTCCTATAAATCTTCAATTTCATTTTGAAATTCCAAAGTGGGGCTCTCGAGTGTGGCAACCCCTAGTGGGGTCAAGGGGTAGTGCCCCTTGCAGGTCTCGAAGAAGTGCCCGGGCACACACCCTATTACGATACATGGAAGGGTCAAGGGGTAGAGCACCCAAAGCCAAGAATATTTTCCTTCTTTGAAGGCATCACAAATATCATTAGAACTGCAATATCATTCATCTTATTCTCCCAAAAATTTACATTGGGTAACACCAAAAATGAATTCGTGAGGAAATTATTTTTTCACTAATAGTAGGACTATTTGTAATAACAATTGTTTTTATACTCCTCAGTATAAACTTCTTATAATAAAATGGGACCTAGAATAAACATAATAAAATGACTTAACAAATGGGCCGAAGGTATTTTTAAAGACTATATTATCACAAAATATGAGAGACACACAAACTAAACAAATATTAAATACCAAAACTGTAGAACTTTGATGAAATGCACCCTCACAAGATTTAAGAAAATTGAATACCGATGGAGGTTGATTTGGATAGAATGAAATCCACGGATAACAATCACAAGTTGCTAATGACTACACTTCCACAGTTGTAACCACAACGACAAGAATTTTCTTTTGAAAAACATGTGTATTTACCTTTGCATTGGTTGACCATAGAATTCCAAGTTGTGCTCAAGGTGATGCTATGAATTCATTTATGATGTGGACAATGACAGTGATATCTCGTATGTGTGACATGAACCATGTAGATATTTCAACCAATGATGTGAAGAATCAATCTGGAAATAACACATAATAAAATCTACCTGATCCACATATCAATTTAAATTTATGCTTGGATTTGCAAAAAGAATACAATGATCTACTTGAAGACTGGAAGGCTGAGTGAATCCAGGCTAGTTTGTATTACAAACTTCAAAGAAATTGATAAGACACATATCATCATGGTCATTAAGCACTATAGGTGTACATGAATACACTTGACGAATCAAATACCGATTGAATAAAATATAACACACACATCCATACTACGTACAGGTCAATGCATGATTTAAATCTTCAATACAACTGGAAGATAATATATTCACAATGAGAAATTCACTTCATAGTGCAACGTTGAAACCAAGCCTTTCAACACACCACGTAGAATTCCAAGTTCATTCCAAAGAAAAATTATTACACAGTAGGTGACTTAAAATAAATATCTAGATTAGTCACAGGGAATCCACAAGCACTGGATCAAAGATGTTATAATACCAAATAATAAATTTGGATTAGTTTTATAGATGAATAACGTACACTATTAATCATGGAATAATAATCTTCTTATTATTAATTCATTCCGGATATGTATTACATTGATAGAGTTTACATTATATAGGAGGATGTTCTTGTTAATACACGGAGTCAACATATATCCTCAAGAACCCACATAACTCTCCAATCCCTACAATCTCTCAAACTTATCCCTAAGATATGTATCACACTAAAGAGTTACGTGAGTTGTTCGACAACTCACCAATACTAAAAATATTACAACTATATTATTAATATGAGTTCTATAAACTCAATATTAATAATAGTACATTTTATTTAATAATGTTACATAATATTTTGGTAACAATATTCCCATAAAAAAAAAATACTAAGAACAAGTTCTTTACATATGAACACTTACATCAGATTATGGAGCATTATATAAACTAAGGCATACCTATAACTAAAGCTTCTCGACATTTACAAGTAGCTTCACATAGAGCGAGAAATTTACTTATTAAAAATGGAGGAATTTTTGAAAGTTTACAAAATTCGTTAAGAGGTGGCATTTGTTAGGAATTTACCTATATTAGTGTTCAAAATATATTGTTTTGTATGTGAGATTAAATATGTAAATGATTTGTTAATAACAAATCATGGTTATTTGAGATATTGAGTGAGTTTTGAGAACAAATCATGTAGCTAAAGTTGTGTGAGAGAATAAACGGATGCTAGAAATATATTAGGAGATAATGTGGAGATATTGTTGGATTAGAGATTGGATTGACTCCTAATTTGTAGGAGATCATCATTGTATAAATATCTCTTATTACATGAATAAAAATATCCTCTATGAATAAAGATTTGAATATTATTATCTATGTGTTTATATCTTTTGTATGTAAATCTCATACCACTTCTAACAGTGGTATCAGAGTAGGTCACATCTCTCATTGTTAGTATGGAGAATTAGAATAAAATTCAAGATTTTTTTATGTTGTATATTACCCTAAGCACGTTTGGTAATTGGGTGATATTTGTGATAACTGTGATTTCATTCTGAATCGTAGGTTGCAACTTTATACGACTCTTAGTCTCGACCCAAATACATTATACTCAATATCATGCATAGTTAGGCAATTGTTGTACAATGGTAAAAATTGTATGCTAATTCATTGGTAATGAGGAATGGATTTTAGTGTATTCAAGATGCCATGTGAAGTTTCACTTAATCATTTGGAAAGGCTCATTTAGTGTTTGGGGATCTAGTTTATGTCTACATCAAATTTTAGAACAAGATATCTCTCAGTATTATCTCAACTGATTAATGCTACCAGATTATATTGACATCTAATATCTCTACTAATACAATATTCTAATATTTACAGCTCCAATTTCTATCACTTCCCATAGTTACCTTGTGAGAAGAGCTTTGCATCAAACTTATAACCTATTTCTCGTTTCGCACCTCATACTTCTATGAAGTCAGCCATATTAATGCACTCTAGTTTGACAGTGAGCTCTCCATATTTCTTTGCATCCACCCTTCGATAGGTGTCAAACCCATAGCCAACACATTATAATCCTATCCAACATGAATTTTTTTCAAACATATTTTACTTTGAACAACGATTAGCAATCTCCATCTAGAAACCCCCCACCAAAACTAAGCCCATGGTTTTGAAGAAAAAGAAAAGGTGTTTTAGACTTATTTTTTGTTGAGTTTGTGTCTAAGTTGAGTCTTTGAAATTCATGTTGTAATTATCCACTATAGTACCCTTTAGAGAGTTATAGGTATGTATTGTTTATTAAAATAGTCTTGTGCCTTCGTACTATTGTCAAAGCATATTTTGTTAATAATCATTTTTCAAGTATCATTGTTGTATTTTGTTAAAATTATCATAAAATGTTTTTAGAATTGTTCATAGTCATTGTTTTGTTAATCTTCATCATCCATTTTGTTAAAATTTATTATCAAAAATATAAAATTGTATTTAAAAAAGTAATCTTTAATTATTTTTTTATTGTTTAATGTTGTCAAGTCTTTTTTTCATAAAATTTTGATTGTAAAAGATTGTAAAATAAAATAAAATTCCTTACAAACACATTTTTGGGTAATGAAATCTGATTTTTAATTAATATGTTATTGATCCTCAAATTATTTTTTTCTAAGTAAGTAGCATCTAGATTGGAGGATGGAGGCAATGGAGGAAGGAGGTCGATCAATGCCTCTCATCATTCACTAACAACGGGGTTGTATTTTTTATGCTAACATCATTTTCCATTGTGTATTTGTTTTATGTAGAATTAGACCAAACATTTTTGCTTGTTCACTTTGATTGTGTGAGTTTTCCTAATGTAAACTCTTGAATGTGTTGTGATATGGCGTGGAAGGTGCGAATAGTGAAACAATTGTATAGGAGGGAAACTAACTGCAAAAATCCTCTGACTGTAGAGATCCTCTGACTGTTGTACTTCTTTATGAAGATGATCGACCAGTGAAATGACCTTGTTTCATTCACATGGGATAAATGTGGGATGTGTTATTTACATAGTAGTGGTCATGTGCAACAAGATCTAGACAACAAGATTCAGACAATAGTATGCAAACCTAAAAGTATGCGTTGGCATACGATTTTGGTTTTAGTTCCACTTTACCCCATGTTCACACTAAGGGGGAAATTTTTGGAATTTACCTATATTAGTGTTCATATTATATTCTTTTTGTATGTGATATTAAATATGTAAATGAGTTGTTAGTAACAAATCATGTTTATTGGAGATATTGAGTGATTTATGAGAAAAAAATCACGTAGCTAAAGTTGTGTGAGAGAATAAAGGGATGCTAGAAATATATTAGGAGATAATGTGGAGATATTGTTGCATTAGAGATTAGATTGAATCCTAGTTTATAGGAGATCATCATTGTATAAATTTTATTACATGAATATTATTATCACTATGTTTATCTCTAATGTATGTAAATCTCAAACCACTTCTAACAACATTTTCATGCACACTCCCCTCAATGGTAACTCGATAGGCCAAATAAGACACGAAACTTAAAAAAATTAATAACACACAATGGCTTGATGAAAATATTTGTAACTTTATTTTCAGTGGAAAAAACTTGAGATCAATATCACCATTCAGGAATTTCTCTTGAATAAAGTGCATATGAAATTTGATATGCTTGGTCCTTTGATGTTGAACTAGATTTTTTGTAAGATTAATGCAACTCTGGCTGTCACATAGAAGAGTAGTTCTCCATTTAACACCCATGTGTAGTTCATCCAACAATATTTTTAGCCACATCTTCTTTTGTAGCTTCTATAGCACTTTTATACTCAGCTTCAAAGTAAAAGATATAAACACCGTTGGTTGCTTCTTGCTACTACAAGTGATGGAACCTACAACCAACTTGAAAATATATCCGAAGTATAATTTCTATCTGCAGCATCACCAGCATGATCAGAATCAAAATAACCAAATAATTGTGCATCATTACAAGAAGAATTAAAAAGACCATAATTGATTGTTCTTTTAATATATTTCATAATTCTTTTTCCATTTTCCATTGAAACTCATAAGTTTCTTGCATAAATCTTGAAACTACTCCTACTACATAAGAAATATCAAGTCTAGTAATATTCAAATAAATTAGACTACCAACTAGCTTCCTATACATAGTAGGATCAAATTTAGCACAAGATGGTTTAGGGTCTAACTTAACACCAACTTCAATAGGAATGAAAACAAGATTATAGTCAATCATGTTAAATATTATAAACAAATTCATAGCATACTAAGATTGAGAACGGTAGAATTATGATCTTGAAATATAATCATGCCAAGAAAATAGTTTAATAAACTTAAATCATTAATTTCAAAATGATGCGTTAACCTTTCTTTGATTCTAAAATTTAAATTTCTATCACTTCTAGTATTCAAAATATCATCAACATAAAGAACAATAATGATAATATGATTGTTATCAAACTTAAAAAATAAATCATTATCAAAACAACAGTTAGAAAAACCAAGCTCCTAAAAGAACTTATTAATTTTACTATACCAAACTCTAGGAACTTTGTTGATACCATAAAAAGACTTTTAATCTTACAGACATAAATTTATTTACCGAGTTCTTGAAAACATTTAGGATGAATCATGTAGATTTCTTCTTTTAAGTCACCATTTAAAAAATAATTTTTAACATCCATTTGGTCAATCTCTAAGCCATCTTTGGTAGCTAATGTAACAAGAACTCTTGCAGGGCTCATCTTAGCAACATGAGTAAAGGTCTCAACATAGTAAATACCAAGTATTTGTGTGAAACCACAAGATACCATCGTTGCCTTAAAATTTTCAATCTCTCCTAGAGAGTTATATTTTATTTTGAACAACCACTTATATCATCCAATGCTTCATTTAGAAGGAGGAGAGATTGTTTCCCAAGTGTCATTTTTAATTAAGGCATTGTATTCATTTTTCATATCCTGAAGCCATCTATCATTTTGAGATTATTCTTCAAAGGATTATGGTTCTACCTCAGAGAGGGTCATCAAGGTATGATAATTATGCTTACTTCTTCTTAGATTTGTAATATTATCAAAATGAGAGTTTTGAACAAGACTTTGAGCCCATTTAGGAATCTTAGGTTGCAAGAAATTTTGAGATGACTTGCCCTTAATCTCTATCATATCTAGATCAGAATAATTAGCCTCTTAAACTTATGTTTCCATGTGAGAAGAGTTATCAGGATCTATCTCCATAGCAGTAGAGGAGGGTTCATGAGGATCATCAGAGAAAGTTCTATCTAAGATTTGAACATTTTTTCTTTAAATAATGCCATGCTTCAATGGACCTTAAACTCTCAACCCTTTAGTTTTACATCCATAGCCAACAAAAATAAAAGAAAAAGAGGTTAGATTAAGATTCTTCCTTTTGTATTTTGGAATGAAGATAGAAGTAGGACTACCAAATATTCTTAAGTGAGAAATATCTAGTTTTTGATTTGTCCAAACTTCATGAGGAGTAGTTTGATGAAGATATTTAGTAGATACTCTATTAATAATATAGACATTAATGTTCATAGCTTTAGCCCATAAGAATTTAGGCACATTGGAAGCATGAATCATATTCCTATCCATTTCTAAGATATTCCTATTATTTATTTCTATAATACCAATTTGCTGAGGGGAATAAGGAGTAGTCAACTCTCTTTGAATCCCACATGACACAAAGAAATCATAAATTTTTTTGCTAACATATTCACCTCCATTATCAGTCCTAATTATTTTAATTTTTAGATTAGAATCATTTTCAACTAGAGCTTTAAATTCTTAAAACTTAGACAGGACATCAAACTTCTTCATAATGAAATAAGATTAGGTAATTCTAGAGTGGTCATCAATCAAAAACAACATACAAAGCACCACTGAGAGAAGGGACCTCTCACATCACTATGAATCAGTTCTAATAACTTATAAGAATTTGGATCATGATCTTTGTGAAATGGTTTATCATGTTGCCTACCACATATGGATCTTTCAAAAGTTTGATGAACTAATTATATCTTTGGAAGACGAACAACAATATTTAGTATAGACATACCATATAAGATTTTGAAATTTACATGACCAAGTATTTCATGCCAAAGATAAATATCATTCCTAGAAGAGGAAGCAAAGAAATAATTAGAATCAAAACCATCAAAGATATACGAGCCATTTTTTTGAATTCCAGAAGCAATAATAGTTTTAAACTTATCTTTTACATACCACTTATCTTACAATAAATTTTTTTACTGAGTTTTCTTTAGTTAATGAGAGAAAGAAAAATATTATTTTTCAATTAAGGAACATAGAATACATTCCTAATTACACCATTTAATATCTTAACATTGCCACAACCTTCAGATCTAATGATTGAGTTATCTCCTAGATAGATATTCTCTTCACATTTAACTACATTTGAGAGGATACTAGGAGTATAAGTCATGTTCCTAGAGGCACCACTGTCAAGAATCCATTCATTGTCATTTGAAGATGAAATGGAAATATACAAGGCAATAGACTACTGAGCCATGTTTTCCTTAGTTTGCTTCTAATTTTTCTTATGATTATTAGGCTTTCTGTTATTAGCATTCTTAGTTATTTTTTTAGTCTTAACCTTACAATTAGAATCTTTATGCCCAAAGTTTCTACACTTATTACAAGTTCCATTGAAATTGAATTTAAATTTTTGATTGCTCTTATTAGAATTAGTATTAGGATTTTATTTAAATCTAGATTTGATATTAGACTTCTGATTATGATTTTTGTTATTTCTATTATGAGTAGACATATGATTATGTGAGAATAGGGCTTGAGAAACATTCTATTTTGAATCAAAGTTCTCCATGACTCTCTCTTCTTGAATCAATAAAGAACACAAAACTATCCAGATCATAAAAATCTTTCTCATTCCAATACTTAGAATTGAAAATTGAGATGTATTTTATGAACTTTTCATGAATATTAATCTAAATTATGAAGTAGAAAAGTTTATCTTGAAATAAGTAATAGTTATAATCATCTAATTGAGCTTTAATGTTCTTAATTTTTGCTAAATAAATGAAAATTCTAGCATCCCCCTTTATGGTTATTGTAAACATCTCTAAAACTAGTTTATTGATCTTAGAAAACTTACTACATTCACGGATGGTTTCTAATTACTTTCATGCATCAAGAAGACGAGTCAATATGACCTATATGCATTAAGAATTCATCTCTAATACTTTGCAGTATGATGGATAGAGCTTCTCGAGATCTCTAAGGAAAATAACTAAGGTATTCGGGGTAGTTTATCTCCGTGGGACATTTTTCTATACTAGTGAAAAGATCCCTGATCTTTCTAGCCATGAAACAAGATTTTAAACACACTCTCAAAATGCTATAATTTGTTTCATTCATGACTTGAGACTTATCTAATGAAAAACTGGATGAAGCTGGCCATTTTTAATGCTTAGACAACAATGGAAACAAATAAAACTAAAAACCCATTCAAGGAAGCCAAATGGAGAAAACAACTAGCTACATATCTTCTTAATAGCTATACGAATGCAAAAACTTGAAATTAAAAAAAAAAAAACTAGCTATGATTAAGAATAAGATCAACTTAATAGAGATTATTTGGAGTCAAGCTACAGAGCTCGATGATTTATTTAGCAACTCGACGGGAGAGCTAAAAAAATGAGCTACTTAACAAATAAAAACAAGAGAGGCACGTGTCATCTTTAAAATAGATCCTCGGGCTGATGTAAAATCTTCAAAAATTAAAGTCAATGCCTTTTGGGACCAAGACAATAAAAAAATACACACATAAAAAAACTATGACAAGAATGGAAACAATAAAAAATATATATACGTGTTGTTTTTTAATTAGCTCACATTTCACAATGTAGCTAATAAGATAGAAGACAATTAATTAAAAAGTAACCATATACACGTGTATCAAATTAATTAGATCATTTTTTCACTCTCTGACACAAACAAAGTAATATGTGAAAATAAAGTCTTAGTCAAACAAAACCACTTCTCTAAAAGATAATGGCTAAAAAATTGACACTTGGCACTTTTCTGTCAAAATTTCAATAGATGTCTTTGAGAGGGCTTAAAATCCACAAAATAAACCAAAATTAAAATAAATTTTGGGTCTGAAATAAAAAAATGATAGATGTCGCAATCTAATTGGATAAGACAGAAAATATTGAGACCCTAACACTTGCGAAGGATAACACAATTAAAATATTAATATACGTGTCAAAAAAATTGGTTCATGCTTCGTAAATATGAAAAAGACTAAGCCAAAAAAATATACATGGAGCCTTTTAAATGGCTCACTTTTCATAAGTCTGAAAAAGACTAAAAATTGCTAAAAATGTGGCTAATTTTTATTGGATAAGTACTACCAAAAATGAGTGACTGAAAAAAGAGAAATATGGAGCAATTGTATTTTCTCAAATTTTGCAAACATTTAGAAAAGATCAAACATAAAATAGATAAAACACAATATAAGAAAACATTTAGCCAATATTTCACCTATATTTCAAAAGATATTTAGGTAAGAATCTAAAATTTAAACTGGTTAGTTTGAAGTTGTTAGCTAAATTTTTTGGGTTTTGTTGATCAAAATATCTTCAAACTTCTTCGCTCTTCTAAGAAAAAAACATATAGATTTATCTCTACACACACATAATCATCAGCTCGAATACCATGTTAGAACAAATGTGTGAACAAATAATTTAAGAATTATAGATCCATGAATAAACAGTTAAGGATTATAGATTATAATGTGCAGACATTAAACAAATGTTTACATATGGATATAATAGTTAACATATCATGAATGAAAGAAAATAACAATATCTGAAACTAAATGAGATAAGAGACACTAGATTTAAGTGGAGAAACCAAAGGAAAAAAATCCACTGAAAATCATTGTCTTATATTAAGAATTTATCAAACTTTCACCCAACACTTCCACTTCACTCCTCGGTCTCATAGTAAATAGTAGAATGCTTTTATCTCCCTGTATAACAACTCACATAATTAGCTCGATCTTAGATTAATTGGTCTATGTGCTTGTTAGTCCAGTAATATCACAAAGTAGTTTAGTCCATGAGGGATCATCCTATTTATATAGGATGGGTAAGCACTATACCGCTTCACTCTCTTCAAAGCTATGAAGACCAACTAAGATTATTAAAAATAAACTTTAAGACAAGGGTTTTCTAACTGATGGTTCACCAAATGGTATCCCAAATCGACATTAACACCACAACATCTTGGTGTCTCAATATCATGTTAAAAAAGGATTTCCAATAGAAGTGATTATACGGGCATGATTTTCATGATAGTCTTCCTCACTCCCATGTTTTCTCCTATAGTTGGAGAAGATAATTTTTCCACTTTCCTTTCTTGAAAAATCCCAAGAGGATTAAGTTAGCACCTAAAAATTGGAATATATCATATTGGGGGTCTTAAAATCCTACATAAACTTGGAATATCCTTGGAGAATCTAAGAGGAGAAATATTTTTATGACAATCCTAAAAGTGGTATTTTTCTTCCGTGAAATATCGTTGGTCCATGTGGTCTCACTAACATAATCAAAAAATTGGAATCATGTGGATCTACTAAAATAGAATTTTTTTACCTTGAAAAAAACATATTCATAATGGTTGACCTTTTTTGATCTATAAATTGCCTATTTTTAACAATAAACAGATCTTGTTTTAGTGATAATTACGTCAAAAATGACTAAGCTCCTTTTATCCAATATAATGAGTATGAAACATTTGATAATATACTACACATTGAGAGATAGAATATAAAGGAGACACAATAATTTATCTTCTAGAAACCTAATTAGGAAAACCTCCAGTGGGTAAGATCATTACTTCCCTTTCACTATGTAATTATCCAAGATATAAAGTTATCGCCAAAGATTGGCTTTCAAGAAGAATTCAACACTCCTAATTTTATTCTCTTGTTTAAAATCATCAACAATGAAGAACTTGATTTTATTGATATAACCAATAAATAAATCCAACTCTTCTTTTCTCACACTCAAATTCACTCAAAATCCCCTACTAGAATGAAGAATTTAACTTGTATTTATTATTGATCTACCCGTGGAAGGAAGGAAATGTGAAAAAACCATTTGGGAAGTCAAAACATTTTCTTATATTTAGTTTCCTTACTTTGGCATTGTCAGGGATAGGACCTTCAGTGTCCATAAAGTTGTGGTTTCATAACCACTAGTCCATACTGAGTGGTTATGTAACCAACACCAGAGAAGTTACATCTTTGTCACCTAGAAATCTCTAGAACATACCAAAAATGGCCCTTTGATGTCATTAGAAGGAATCCAGATCACCCTCATTCTAATTAGGCCATCTCTTAAACTAAGAATATGCTAATAATATGCATTGCAATATCAAATAAGGACAATACATAGAATTGGGTATTTCAAATCCATTTTCTGATCATACCTCCCCAATTTGAGGATTTTAAGTTCATAAATTCTTTAAGGAAGGATGAGGTGATTAAATTTATTCCCACATCTTCTCTAGAATACCACTTGGCCTTAGTAGGAAAGTTTCCTTCCAACTCAATCAACCACTTGTCCTGCACTCCTCTCAGGTTCTCTCTTTTCTACCGCAATAACACATTTTATTCTAATTCTAGCTAACGTTCTCGATAAATATCATCAATAGATGGTAAAATATTCTCTATTCTTCATCATCTTGCATAGAAGGCTCAAAGGGACCTAGATTTTCAACATTTACTACTCAGGATATTGTCATATATAGAGGCAAATCCAATTTAAATGCATTCTTACCCACTTGTTCCAAAACCTTAAATGGGCCATACTAAAGATGCTTGAGTTTCTTATCTTTTCCTTGTAACATTTATCTAATCAATTAAAATCATACCCTATCTCTAATAAGAAAATAATTCTAAGTCATATATTGATCATGTCATGCTTTGTAGTTGGCGTGTGAATCTATCAACCTCTCCTTCACTGTAGGATTATCTGTTGAATTTAATCAATGAATTTCTTAGATTTTCAGACTTCTAGTTCTAGTTATCTAGTTTCTCTAGATGGAAATCTCAAAATAACATAAAAATCACTCTTATGTAAATAATCAAAACATGTTTCAAAATGAGTCTTATTGGTAGAAGCATAAACCACCTATCATAAGAATATTGGATATATACCAAGTTATCATCCCAAGTCCTCATATTTTTCCTGTTGTACCCGCTCAAGAGTTGAACCAAGGTAAAATTTACCACTTATGTGTTCCCATATGTATGTAGATGAAAATTGGTAGACCTATTCAACTTAGTATTCATCTTCTCCCACAAATTAGAGAAAATATCGTATGAAAGGTAAGTCCCTATCGACACATAGAATTATGAAAACTAAAATGAAGTCACACATTAGAAAAATGTAAATCATCTACATCGATAGCCTTGATTTTATTCCTGTAAGGAATGATAATACACATTTTCTAAATCATTCTACTCCCACAAAAATGTAATCATGATCTTTTTGGAATTAGGAAAACCACCCAAAAAATCCATTGATATGTTTTCCCATGGTTAGGAAGCAACTTGTAATGGCATATATAACCCCAAATTTGTGTTATTAGGCTTTTTTACTACATAAAATACAATCCTTGACAAATTTAGCAACCTCTACTTACATGTTTGGCCAATAAACAAACCTCTGTAAGTGCACAACATTCTTTATCACACCAAAGTTACCAACTACATTTGAAATGTGTGCTTCCCTCAACAAGTGAACTCTTTTTCCCTTAGGCAAAATTTTTTTCTCATTCTTGTAGAGAAATCCATCATGGAAGTAGTTTTATCTACTAGGTGAAATCCCTCACTTGGAGGTTTCTACTGAAATATCTCTCCAAAATATGGATCCTATTTATAACCTTTCTAACACTCTTAAAAAAAGGTTCGAAAAGAGTTAATATGCCCATAGCCTAGAGTTCATTTTAATACCTCCCTTCAAATAATTATTATAGAATGGGTGGAAAATATTTGAAATGGACTTTCAAAATAATGGAGAATATCTAAAAAACCATTTCATGGCAAAGGTGATTTGGTAGGGTGCATTTTCTAGTGATTTCATATATGTGGATGTATGTTGGATGACTGGCTCTTTACTATGAGATTCATAATTTTATAAATGTTTGTATAACAGATGATCAATGTGCATCCCTTCCTTTTTATATGGACCCCATTCTAGATGATTTTCTCTTTGAATTGGATGATCATCTCTTTCTTATTAGACAGAACCCATCACGTCTCTTTTTTGTTGGTCATTCATCTCTTATCAAATCAGATAGTCCTCCCTTCCTATTTGGATGTAACACATCACATATTTTTTGGTTATTTTTCCATCTCTTGTGGTTAGGCATCCATCTATTGTTATTGGACATATATTCTTTTATGATTAGATGGGTTACATTACACACATGTCCTATATGTGTTAGATGAGTTTTTGTATCCACAGGATGAGACTTTTGCATGTTGGATACCTCATGATGGCCAAACCTTTTCTTCTAATTAGATGGAAATCATTTTCATGATTCTCCAAGAACGTGTTTCCTTAAATTTCTCCACCAACCCTTTATCACCAAGTGTTCAATGCCATGAACTAGCTCTAAAATTTTCTACTAGACCAATATGCATTTATAGTCTTTCAATTTCTGCTAAATCTACTACAAATTTACGTACAAAGCTTTCAAAAATGGAAATCACCATGATTACTCCTACCTCTAAATTCCATTACAAAAACCTCATGTTCCATCATATTACAACACTGATAAAAATCAAATAAAAACCTAAGGAATGGATGCAAAAATCACAATTCATGGGGCTTTTCCACATGCCCCAATTAAAAATTGCTACTATTTTCGTAGATTACTTGATCAATTTTTACATCAAGGAAGATGGTCAATTTTAGTTCCCGATGGATCGTACATTTTCTTTCACCATGGAGCTCATAGATGTCCACAAATTCATAGGCTTACCTTTACTATACCAAATGCCCATGACTATAAATGTGGTCATAAGTGATGAAAACAATTTTTTTGGAGTCTCATTACAATATGCGGAGTTGATGGTAAGTTCAATATTATTTTCAAATGTTTCTTTTTGAATATTCCTTTATTTCCCAAGCATATAAATTTTCTTGTATCTTTATTCTTATTTCATGTGTATTTAATCATTCCACAATAGGCCTTGTTATACAAGTTATTACAAAAATATTATTTTATGGATTGATTTCACTATTTCATGCTAGGAATGTGTTGCAGGAAGATCCGTAAACATTTCGTTCTAGGTGGTTTAACATATATTGCAGACAATAGAATAGAAATAATTTCATTGGTGCACATATTTGTCCAATTGAATAAAAAAAGATGTCAAAAATTCCCTTGCTAGTATGAAGGCGTCTGATAAATCCAAGACTATTTTCTCTTATGCTAATTATCTACTTGCTTTCTATCACGAAGGTTTCCACCAATTGCACATGAGAGGAAAAATTATGACTGCAATAAATAAGACAATGATTGGTATCTCACTAACACTTGAATAACAACATCTAAAAATTAATTTTAACATTATCATGATTAATTTTTTTTGAATGAAATAATAATGGTAATTTTATCTTTTGCATAGAATAATTATAGCTAGAATATCTCATAAGGAGGCTATTTCTCAGGGTAAATCCCCGAGATCCGAAGATTCTAATATAGATTTAACGGAATCAACCGTGATTCGAGTTCGTCATCAAAAAATACCTATGGGGTTGATAGATCCACCACTACCACAAGCTATCCCATCACACTTTACTACATGTATAAATATTACTCTTTATAATTAAGCTACTAGGATGAACCATGAACAATCTTTGTTCTATAAGTGGTACAATTATTAATATTTGTATAATTTTTGTTTTTAGAAAGTTATGAGTTTGAAAATATAGATCAAACTCATTCTTATTCTCAAGCTTTAATGGTCATGTCTTTGAGCATGCAAGGTAATGTATAATGTTTAACATCCTTTTCTTACTTGCAAATAATTTATCTAGATTTTATAAAAGGTATAATGACTAGTTTTTTAATAATTTGTAGTTTCCTTCTTTCAGTTAAGTAGACCTTCAAAAAGATTTTAAAAAGGCCTCTGTTACCACGTGCGTGTACTATACAAACAACAAGTAAATTTCCATGCAAGAATATAACGTTTCTGTAGACTCGTAGGAACAATTCATCTAGTAACCTCATAATTTCCTTGATTTTCACTACGTGGTGTCTTCACTATAATGGGAACATAGATTTTGAACTAGATCGATCTCAATAATGATTTTTGGCTTTGATAGTGGCGACGCAGACAATGGTAACTATTTCGACACACATGGTATGTGATAATCTACTGCACCTACTCAGCCACAAGCACAACAAGATGTACATGAAATAATGAACTCTCATCCTCCTCCAAGTAAAAATCCTCTCATAGATGATCGGAAGATAGAATTTTCCTTTGAAAATATGATATCGATAATATTTGAGCTATAATTCAAGAACTTATTATGTCTAATGTTGAATTAGTGTGCATTTAGGAGAGAATGGCCAACATTTTGATCAAAGAAATAAATACTAGATACCATAATCACACTAAAAGGAATTCATTTTTCACTACCATAGAGAGCCAACCATTAAGGCTTATAATTTTGCTAAACAAAGTCTATCAGAACAATTTTATATAATAATTATTTTTATGATGATATGGGTGATATAATGTTAAACAGGGTGGATAATCTTAATGTTGAAGCCCAAGCATACTACACCAAATGGGCTACAAACAAAAGTAATGTTTTAATTTTAAATGCATAAAAAGAGAAAGTTGTGGTAGGTCATCTTTTAGTCATAAAATATTTATATTATGAGTATTGCAATAATTTATTTAGAATTATCTAATAGATTAATACAATTATATTTCTATTTTGCAGGAAAAATATGAAAATTTAAAGAATGAAGTAGCTGTATTTGATACACATTTAAAGAATGCTAGAAAAATATTTAATGCATTTATACAGTTGAAGGAAAAATTTTATCATTAAATAAACAAAATAATACATTGAAAAAGGATAATCAAAGAACATAAGATGGATCTAGATATCTTACTAAAATAAAAGAAAGATGTTGATCCATCACTTTTTCATCAGGAGATGTTATTTGGGAAGAGAAATTTTTTTCAAAATATCAATAGTGTAGCATAGGATTTATAAGCATTAGGATTTTTATCGAGAGTGCTATACAAACCGTGAAAACTCTACCTCTTCTTCAATAAAAAAATCAAGCTCCCCTACAACAAAAAAATTTGAAAAAAGTAGTTAGTTTTACCATGTGATAGGTGTGTTATCACTATTCCAACATTGACATAGAAATTAAAAGATATTGGATAGCCGATTTTTTTCTTATTTATTTCATATGGTAGACGTAACGACATATATGATTTAGAATCATAGGTATAAAAGATTATTCCCTCGTAATGTGTTCTTATATGAAAAAACTTTCCCGAAAGATGTGAAAATAATTGATAACCCATTAATTTGTAATTATATTGTCCAACAATTCTTTATGAAAACATATCTTCATAAAGTAATATGCCTCTTGATAGAATGAATTCAAGACTAATTTTGAATTGAAACTAGATTTCTTGTTATATTGCATTTATTGAAAGTTTTCAACAATTTAATTTTCAAACTTGTACTTGGATTTTACATTACGGTGAATGTTTTTATGTTGCTATTTGGAGATATTAACCATGATTTAATACGCTTGGTATGTGTTTGTTTGAAATTATTTATCATTTATGTTTTATGCAGAGATAAAATATCAACCAATAATCATACACATGGATCCAAATAAATCGGTGCATTTATTTCAATAATAAAACAAAATATAGAAAATGAATTTGTTACAAGTAATACAAAAGTCTATTAAGACCAATTGATTATCATTATTCAATATGAAATATATCAATATATCAAATCTTTTCAATAGCATCAAGAATGTATACAAGAAATTAGAACTCTAGAAATTAAAATAGTCCTGGAGCAACCCATTTATTTGTGTCCTAGAATTCTAATGAATTGGTAGCTTATTTAGTGGATTTTTTTGAATCCCTAGATTAGTCGGAATGTTATCGATGCTCTTCTTTCTACGAGTGACTTCCATAATGAAATTTCTCTCTCGTAAGGAAAATTTTTCAGAGAATAACTAGATACATACAATCTCAAACAAATTTCTAAATTTATATCTAATCTTCTATGGAATTTTGATTTTAAAAAGGACAATGCACTGAATACCCTCTCAACTTCAACAGATCCCAAAATCATAGTTTGAAAATTTTCATATAGCTAAATATAATTGCTTAAATCCTCTAACAAAATACGAGTTGGGTAAATATTCTTCCAAATCATTCTAATGGAACCATTTTCATTTGGCACATCCAGAAATTGAAATTTCTCTAGCATAGTGGTGGAAAAATGCTACAAATGAGAACTCAGTAACTTATTTTGTAAAATACATTCAATAAAAACTTCGTTTATCTCTTCGTGCTTATAGAACTATTCCATTATAATAGTAATGTATTTGATGAATAAATTGATGATGGATGTTTGTGTATCTTGGAGCTATATTCTAAAAAAATGGATTGAAAATTCCCATTTCTTCAAGTAATTTATCCTTTTGAATATTTCACAAATATTTGTAGATAAAGATGAAAAATATTTTTGAAATTATTTTGAGTGTCACTTAGTAAGGTTTCATATAAATTGTGTGTCACTCTTACGTCTTCCATCCCGACCCAACCAAATATTCTCTTCTCTAAAAATTATGAAGAAGAATTTCTTTCTCATCTATCGTTATACACAGAGATGATCATGTATATTGAATTTTTAGAAGAAAATTGGATTCTTAAGGTATGTTAATGCATTCTAGATTCTTAAAAGAGAACCCTGAAAAATTTGATTTGATAAATATAAACTATCTAGAATCATGCACACATGTTTTTTTAGTCTTATGAAGTTAGTTATGTGGATGCAACACACTTGCGCATGCTTCGTCAAAACATTTAGCTCCTTCAACATTTGAAAAATACAACATAGTGTAAGTAAAGTTTCAATATCATTAGACGATACAAAAATCTTTATCTTTATCTACTTCCCTGTGGTATTTATACATAAAACCTATCAATGAAGGATATTATTCAAATATTCTACAAACAAACTCATATATTGAAATCCATCTAGTATCTACATCTTTGAGAATATTTTTCCCATATTTGAATCCAAGAAAATTTCTTAAATTCTAAAAATATCTTTAGACTACTTAAATAATATGCATGAAAATCACTGATCAGCTCCTCCACTTTGGTAATACTTTCAAATATGCTCACAATTTTATAAGATATATTAATTATGTGAGCCATACAATGAATTGCAACCATATAGGGGAAATAGTTGTTTATAGTCATACGCAAAGACCATTTCTCGGCCCTTTACATTACTAACTCGTTTTTATTTACAAAAAAACTAACTTTGTTGTAATGGAAAAATCATCCATACCTGTAATCTCCTTCAAACTTAACACCACCATTTTGTAAATGTTTTTGAATTACAATTTTCACTCTTTTTATAAACTACTAAGAGATGGGCATTTCTTTCTTCATTTTCAAATGTATATATATGAATACAAACCCATGAAGTGTTGTCCATAGTTGTAAGGTCTCATCTACTGAAAGGGAAATAAACTTTTCATTTTTAACCTCTTTCGAGATCATCCTTTTCCACTAGAGCAAGACATTTTTCCATTTCCCAACCACTTCCATCTAACCAATGTGATTGTGTAACATTCTCTAATCCAATAACTTGATACAAAATTTAATTTTTTGATAAATCTGAAATGGATCTTCCCTTTTTCAATATATGGAATACAATAGCAAATTGAATACTTTTGGCATGTGTTTCACATTCCACATCTTTTCTCAATTTTTCTACAATTGTGTCACCTTTTTCATTTAGATTTTTCAAATTTTTTTGTTCTTTTTCATATTATTTTATGTACTTAACATGGAAGAAACCTTTTGCATTTTTTCATTTATGATATCTTACTCTTCTCCCATCCTTCTAAGTTTGTGAAATATAATTTTTTCCACAGTGTTTTTAAATGGTGTCTTGTTTGAGTTCCATTGTGTGATATTTCACTTATTTCCAACTAAATAATTTACATCGATATTGAGTTGGAATATCATTATCATTTTTTCATCCACGGGTTTAATAAAAGGGTATTTAGCTTCCCACTAAAACTTGAAATTCATTCGTATTGTCCAAATTATCCCATTTCTTCTTATAGATTTTATTTTACTTCCTTTGAATTCAACTTATGCATCTTGGTTCTCAACAGAATACCTTTATCCTCACGTATCATTTTTTTGGAAATAAAAATCGAAGAAAAAGTTTAATCTGTTGTTGGGAAATGAATATTTTCATCGATCAGATCATCCGAGAAAAATATTAGTTTCATTAAAACCAAAAGGATCATAAACATATTGAAACACATTAGTTTTTCAAGGTGTTTGAGAAAGGTTTGCATATAAAAGTGTTATAGAATTAGTATTAATACAAATAAATAAACATAAAATAAGTGTAATAATAGTAAATACTCAATTTTATAAATAGGATTATTTGAAACAAACACTATGAAAAATATAATCACAAAATATTGTAAATTAGTACATAGTACATACCTATATTCTCCAGAGATCTCGACACAACACTCATTTTACTCTTCTTTTAATTGATAGTTTCAAGTTAACCTTCTTACCCTACTTTCCATCATCCATGGATTTGTCACATATACCAATTGTTGAAATAAAACTATAGGTTCGAGATGAAAAATAGGGCCATACGTGTTTGGGGATGGATGAATAATGTAGGTGGATAAGGTTGGATAGCTTGGGGATAGATAACTTGCATTTGGATGGCTTATAGCTGGAAAAATTGCAATAGGATGGAAGAAACTAGACCAGATTGCAGTTTGATAGATTTCGGTTGCACAAAAATATTTGAGTCGACTTGCATAGATTGAATGGTAAAAAATTTGGAGGGGTTGGGGTTTGGTAGAAAATATTATAGAAGGCCCAAGGGTAGGATGGTTGTTTATGTATTATAAATATGCGCTATAGTAATATACTTTATTCAATATGTGCATAGGAGGATTCAAAATTTTGGTGAATTACATGCATAAGTTTATTTATTTGTGTAAATAGTAGGTGAAATGACCCATAGTAGTACTGTTAGTTGAATTTTATTGAAAACTAGGTGGAAATAGAATGCTGAATATTCACCATTTCCAATTTCAAAAACCCGAATATTCACGAGTTTATGAAAATTTTCCACTAAAATTTTCCCTTTCATGTTGAAAGTAAAAGAGGCCTAGATAACATATAAGATAACTTGTTGGTCATGCCTTTCTTATATTTTATAATCAAATGGTTCTTCTAAAAAACCCCATCCATTTATAGTTTCTAGCCTACTTGAGTTTATTCCAATCCTTTAAATATTGAAGAGGTTGGTGATCCATGTGTATGATATTTTCTTTACCCGTAAGATAATGTTTCCATTTCTTGGCCACATGTACAAGAGCATACAATTCCTTATCATATGTATAATAATTTAGAACTGCACCATGAAATAATTCAGAATGATAACATATGGGCCTACCTCCTAAAAATAGGGAATCTCCCATAGCATAGTCATTGGCATCGTTTCCACTTTTATAGGAAGATGTAAGTTAGGTAATTATAAAATCTGAAGCATGATTAATATTTTGTTTAAATCACTTACCCAAATCAAAACCATTCCCCCTATTATCTCTAATAAATTTTAGTAGGAGATAGAGATTCCCAACAACAGGATTATACCAAATGGCATTCTCCCCTATTGGTTGGTTTAGGTTTAACTACAATGAAGCATCTAAGGGAAACATGGGAAATGTTGTGGTGGTGGGTTTATTCGTGATGATAAATTTCATGTCATCGTGGTTATAGGTAGGCCCTATGGGGATAAAATTATATCACTATTTGGAGCTTTGGCTTCTTTATGGGGCCTAAGTTTGGTTAAAATACTTAATATTAGCAACATCATCATGGAAGGGGATTTGGTGAAAATCTTTGAAATCCTTAAAGGAATCACCAAGGCTAGTTGGTATATTGTTTATATCATCAAGTAGGTTACTATAAATTTTAATTCTTTTCCTAATATTATTATCCATCATACATACATAAAGGGAAACAAACTAACTGACATGATGACAAATATTGTTGTGCATTCAAATGATTTTAAAGCGTGGCATTCAAATGAGACTCTCCTCTTAAATATTAATAATATAATTAATAATGAGAAAAATTATTAATTGTCTCCCTCTAAGAAAGATCTCTCACTCTTCAAAGAGAGATACTTTACCTTTAAAGTCATATTCATTTTGGCTAAGTTATATAAGGTTGCATGCCGCTTATCTAGAGATCTAGAAATTTCACATTTATTTAGGAAAGAAACTAATAAAATTGTTGGTAATATTTTTAGAGTGGAACCAGTCAATTTTGAGGAATGGAAGTAGAATGTGGAGCTTTGGGAAATTCTTGGAAAAGGCTGCTTCATTTATTTTATTGATAAGGTTAGAGGGCATGAACTAAACCTCTCTCAAGAATTATCTAAGAATTGGAATGAGAGGAAGGTTCCCTATAAAGGGATGGAAATTGAAATCAAATAGAACATTGTTGCCATTATTACGAGGTCTTCATATGAAGGGTTTGAAAATCTATAAAAAAATGAAAAAGTGGTGGAGGAACAAAAGTTATTGGAAAATGGTGAAGTTATTATGCACACCAAAGGTGCTTTTCTCAAAGACATGTTGCATATTTCTTTCAACATTGTGGGCCTGATTTTGATGAATTTCATCACACGTGAAGGGAGATTCAAGGTAATACAAAACTTTCACTTGTTATTTTTAAATCATTTTCGTAGGAAATGCCCCATTAGCTTCCCTTTCTTCATACTATAATCTATAGAGAAATCTAGTAATTCTTAAAAATGGGGTAAAATGGTGTAACTGTTACACCATGTTGTTATATTTATGTTGTATAAGTATTTCAACCACTCAATTATTCATGGTCTATTAGCAAGAATAACATTGACCCCCAAATCTGTTTCTATCAACATTAGGACTAAGTTGGAATTACACTTTGTGACATGATCTATTTTATCAAGAAAGATATAAGAGTTATCATAGACAATACAAAAGATTTTATGTCAGCCATTGATGGAGGAAATCTTGACAAGAATCTACTAGAGGAAATTTACAACAGAGTCACTAAGATAGAGAAGGAACAAGACAATGTCAAAGCTAAACATTGTGATATTATTTCCATCCTCAAGAGTACCATTGATTTTCTCTCCCTCATTATCTGTCGGTTAGAGGAAAGTAGAAAAAAATACAATCCTCATTGACATCAAAAAGGGGTTAGAGTATGTCAAGAATAATTTTTAAAAGATCTTGAAGTATCTCTATTTTTGTTTTTTCTTCATGGAGTATTAGTTAGATCTTTAATGCATTTTAGTGTTGTGTTTCTACTCATTTTTTTCTATGTTTTTGTTGAATTTATGATATTTTTATGTTTTTTAATGTATGAGCCCTTAATTTATTCTTATTTTGGTAGCTTATAATTATTATTGTATATCAAGGTATTATCCCTCATGTAACTAGTAAGGTCCTAGGATAAACAAACTTTATCCTTAATTTAAATAAATGTATGAACAATACTATGCACGAGAATTTCTTGATGAACTTCCTCAAATATGAAACTACACCAACAAAGGTCTTTTTCTATGTCAAACTCTATGGTGTAGGCCAATTCATAATGGCCTCTATCTTAGTTAAATCAACTATCAACTATCAACTATCCATATCCATCCACATGTCCCAAAAAGACAAGTGACTATTAAGAAAAATCACACTTCTTCTCATTCAACACTAGCTAGTTATCTTCAAAACCTTGCAAAACTTGATGCAAATGGTTAATATGATCTTCAAAATTTCTTCTAAAAATAATCAAATCATCCAAGTACATAATGAAAATGGAATAAATAAACAACCTCATTACCTCATTCATCAACCTTATGAAGGTAGTTGGTGCATTTCATATCCCAAGTGGTAAAACAATCATTAATACAATCCTTTCCTAGTCTAGAACATTTTTTTCTAGGTGTACTCTTCCTAAATCTGTACTTGGTGATACCCAAATTTCAAATCAATCTTAGTAAAATATTTAGCATGTTTTAACTAATCCAAAAAATCATCAATGTTAAGAAAATGGTAACTATTCTTGATGGTTATTTTATTTAAATCTCTATAATATACACACATTCTCCATGAACCATATTTCTTAGGTAATAAAATAATAGGAGAATCACATGGACAAGTGATAAGATGGATTATACCTTTTTTAATCAATACAATTACTATTTTACCTCATTATTATCTTTAAATACTTATTGTTTAATCCTATGTTTGGAAGTAGATTATCATGCTCAATTAGCCTAACTCGGGGCATCCTTGTATGCTCTTAGAAAATTTCCCTTAATGGTGAACCAAATATTTTATCTGTTTATTCTCCTTTTTATAAAACATGTTAAAAGTGGTTTTAGATGTAATAACCTCATATTTTTTCATATCCCTCAAAGGAATTAATGTAAAATTCCCACTGGCACTAATAATCTTTTGGTCTTGATGACACTTACCAATGAGATCTTTAAGTCTCCTTCAAAGGATAAATTGATGTAGCTCTTACCTTCATGTAGCAAATGGTATGTTTGGATCTCCTCATGAAGATATCATCCTTGATATAAAAATACAAAGCATCAAACACTACATCACACACATCAAAGGGAACAACATCCAAATTAACTTTGTTAATGAGTTTTTTATCAATATAAAATAGAATTTTACATTGTTTGGTAACCTTGATGTTTACACCATTCTTTATCCAAACCAATGAGTATGGTTTTCGATGATTGTAATGTTTCAACTTAATCCTATCGCTAACTCTTTACTAACCAAATTATCTTGAGAAAACGTGTCAAAAAAACATCCACCTTAGTTTTTTTACTTGAATCTTTACATGAAAAATCTTAGATAGTTACTTTTCCCTGAATAACATTGTTACTACCAAAACATACCTCTCTGTGGAAGGAGGTACAAAACATAGTCTCATACACCTCTTCATAGTAAAATAATTCCTCACCCTAGAGGGTAGTTATATGCCTAAAAATCAACACATGACCTTCTAATGAATGTGACCTCTTTAGGTCATGTCTAGACAACCACAATGGAATGGATAGATGGATATGTGGAATATGTATAAGGTGAAATAGGTGAAATTTGGATAATGAAATATTAAGGCAATATAATGTCTTATATGTGCACTAAATAAATTTTCTCCTCTAATCTAGCGAAATCTTGTCTTACCTACGTAGGTGAAATGGAACGGTCTAAGAAGATGATATAGTGTAAATGGTGGTGAATATATTTCTCACATAATATTTTTGTAATTGGTTGTGGAAGGCGGGGAAAGTGTCTTACATTTTCCTTGTAGAAATTTCCATATAAGGTCATGGAAGCGATAGACAAAACATATGAATAGGATAAGTGAGTGGATAATGGGAATTTGTTTCATGCATGATGGTTCTACAAATAGTCATAGACCTTGTCGAGATTCTTCAGTCAATAATATTAAGCTGTGAGATGATGGCAAGTGGGAGTGGTGTGGATCAAAAAATCAAGATTATAAGGCCCATGCCAATGTCTATATGCAACTAACATATGTTTGGCTTCAAGACACATGTATCATACACTTCATCTCTTGGTTACTAAGGACCCTAAATGGTCATGTGGGATGTATTAAAACTATCAAAATAGAGAAGAAATGAACTCATAAAGTATCCCTTAATGGAAAGGTTGATGTTTAAACCTAGGCCAACTAAGAACAGACGAGGAATTATATTACTTTCTGTCTAATTAAACTATGTTCCTAATTAAAAATAGAAATAAGAAGATTTAAACCAAAATTATTCAATTACTTTCCTTAAAATAATTAAAACTATGTGTTGCCAATAACTAATTAACAAAGTAAAACAACTAACTTAACAAACAAAACAAATATATTCTAATGTTTTTGTTCTTTTTAATTAAATAATAGAAATGCAATAAATGAAACAATATAATTAAATTAATCTAATATTTTTGAATATGTATGTTTTGGAAACATAAAAAATAAATCTAGAGAAGAAATGGAAGAATTTGAAATTGCCGCTACAATACTATTAATGAAACTAAACAAACAGATAACTTGGTATGGCTATTTTCCTTTGTAGAGTGAATCTAGCCTATTCTAATAAAACAAAATCTTTTCCAATTTGTATTTTTGGATCTAAAACTTCTTTTATTCTACCTTAGAGACATGGAAAGAAATAAAAGATTCTCGAAGCTATTATTTCCTTGCAATTTCCCTTGTAGAAATCATGGATCTAATGAAATCTTATAGATTGAAATGAAATTACAGTTGATTCTAAACTAATATAAGAGATTTGTTCCAAAAAAACTTCCCTTGCAAACCCACAACAATGGGGGAAGAATATTTCACCATAATATTTTTGAAATAAATATAAATTAAAACAATGAATTTACTATTGATTTCAATAGTATAATAAAATTTTGAATTGAAATATAAAGAAATTAGTGAAAAATTCAAGAAATTAAGTACATCCCCAACCTAGAAGTGTAGAACTATGAAAAATCTGGTGATGTTTTATCTTTATTGTCACCTCAACTTCATTTTCAATTTGGTGCCCAGATGAATCTAGGGAAATGTGTTGGGTAATGTAGAAGTAGTGAAGAAGCGCTGAAGTCTTTGAGGCAAGAATGACATGCAAGCAACTGGTACAACATAAGAAAGAGAATAACAATGCAAGATAATTAGGCTTCATCGTGTATGTCCTTATAAAATTACAATAGCATAACAATTTAATTCAAAAGAAAAATCTCCAACCAATGGTCCAATTAGAACCTTGGATGTTATAGAAGAATGGAATGGAAATGGTCTAAGCCATTTGGTAGCCAAGAAATGCCACCTCTCTCAAAGAAGAGGTAGTTAACTACAATTAATCGAGTAGGGAAAGAATGTGAAGATGGTACGTATAAAATAAGCCCAAGAATAGAAAATTTGACTAAGAAATGTGTACTAAAATTTTGTTTGAAGAAGTTGACTTATGTTTAGTATATGTGCCGAGAAGGCTTCGAGAAAATCCACACGTAACCACTAGTCTGCGCAGAGGGAGGTTGTGTAACCACCTTTAGGGAAGATCGTACTTGTGTAACCACCACAGAATTCCTTAACTTAAAGTTAAAGGCTAAGTAAAATGCTTGCAGAATGCTAAAGGAAATCAAAATAAACATGGAAATGAACTACAAAATTATTCTAGCCTACAAATATATATCTTGTAAATGGAAAATTGGAATTAAAAACCAATACAAAAATACTAATTATCATTGGGCATTTAAAACTATTTTGAAAATGTAGCATGTGTAAAATTTGGTGCATAAATATTACCCCCTCAGAGAGATGTTTTAGCCATGAAGAGACATAAAATGTAGATTCCAAGTATGGCGCTCTTAGATGGGAGAGTTAGAAATTATACGACATGACCTTGTGTTGAAATAATGCCAATCCACTTCCCACCACCTGAGAAAATGATAATCAAGCACGGATATAACATAGAATTGATAAAATATAATAAAATAAAATGACAAGAGGACTTATCATGTCCTTTGAGATACAAATATACCTACATCGTTGCTTCAACCCTACAAATCACACACACTTACAACAAAGTTAAAACATGTTATGTGTAACGAAAATCACTATTTTTAGAAATCATTTTCACTCGTCAATTATATATTTTTAAGCTTTGGATAACCTATGATAGTTTTAAGTGTTAGTAAAACCAAATCAAATAGTACAACAAAGTGATGACATCGTAACCAACGGGAGGAGCAGCGGTAAGTGACAGGTAAGTTATCTACATTTTTAACCTATTATGTGAAAAAATTAACAAATTTGACCTAGGGAGGGTTATTTTCAATAATTTTATAGTCAAAATGTTCACAAGGGGATGCCTAGGTTTCTTTTTCTATTAATTGGTCAAAAAAGGTAATTTTGGTGTGTTTTTTTAATCTTTTTCGGTCTTAGGGTACAAAGTCCCCTTTTTGGATAGAACCACCACTCTGCACAGGTGGCTGTTACACAACCACCCCTATCGTAGAGAAGTAATTGCACAATCACCATGGCAATTGAAAAAATGCCACTTTTCAAAGAGGGATGGTTGCATAATTTTCAGGACAAATGCTAGAAATGACCATGTATGAAGATTTTTTTTTGGTTTTTATGTTTTTAATGGTTTTTTTTATGAGCTTATAATGTGTGAGATGTTTCTAACTTGCTATTTTTGGTGTTTTAGCGAGTGCATGCCCCTTATATCAGATAGAAATATATTAGGAAGTGTGATTGGCTTCCTTCAATCTTGGATTCACTCACTTAGGTTGAGTGAGATATCTTACACAAAGCTAGGATATGGAGGATATCCCAGTAACCATTGGTTGCACCACATCATTATTTATTAGCTGATCTATTGAGTTATTAGGATGTAGACCAAGATAATTTCTAATTCCCTAGAGCTAGAGGATATTGGATGATCACTCTTGAGGATGTCTATAGGATTCTGGGGGTTCCTGTCCTAGAAAAGAAATTGACACTAGAGAGTGCTACATCATTGGTGAAGTCTCGCAGTTGGGATTCTTACATGGGAGATGCATTGGCATATGATACTAGTTCCAAGCATGTCATGAGACTACTTGTCGAGTTACCCTTGCTCCTATCCCTTCCTTACGTAAGGCCATCATTGGAATTTTGGCTTCACACTTGGTTACGAGATAAGGAAGGGGACAAATTCCATTATTATTAGCCCCTTCTTATTTATAGTATAGAGGAGCATGACCACATATAAGCATGGGAACTGACATACTTGGCTCAGCCGTCGTGAAATTTATAGGGTTATTCGACTAAAGGGCACGACCTTAGTCATCCTACATTAGTGATGAGTTAGGACTATGAGTGTATCATCCCCTATCATAGGGGTTTTGAGATAGTCAATCTTGGAGCTATTAAAGTAGTTAGATGGAAAGTTATGGCCCCCTCGAGGGTCACCATCAGCATGTTACAAAAATCACCATAGATGACATGGTTACATGGCCATATGAGGACATGGTTTGCCTATGGAGTGAGGATTTTGTTATTGGGGCGGCATATAGTACTATCACACATTTGGTGGACAAGACCAACCAAGTGGAGGTCCATCCAATTTAGAGGGTGCCTCAATAGTCTGGGTTACCTTATATTGACACACTCCTAGTAGTTTTGATTGTATACAAGGGGATTGGAGAGGCTAGAGATTCTATGGACTGTTGTTATACACAAGGTCCTGATTGGTACACCATAGGTTATCCCAGATATAGCTAGGCCAATGCTAATTATATATATTGAGGCTTCCCCATGCATAACATGGAGGAGGAGGATGTCAAGAAAGATATGGCAACTGAAGGGGAGGGTGGTGCTAAGGAGGTACACAAGAAGGACGGTGGTGATGACAAGACCAATATAGAGTAGAGAACTAGTAGAGATGATTCCATTACAGGTAGGGCAGAGGATAAGAATATTCATTCAGAGGAGCCTCTTTCACATGAGAGATGAGGTGACAAGTATTCCATTATGGGACAACAGGTAGCCTTTGATGAGGTTGTAGGTGAGAAGGTTCTTGTAGTGACACCACCACCACAAATACTAGTAGATCCATCCCGCCGATATGAGTAACAAGTAAGTGAACATTACCCTCTTGAATCTACTACTCGGACTAGAAATTTTAGTGAATTACACACTTTGTAATATTTTTTTATTTTTTATAAATTTTTCTAACTCGCCATTCCTTTATTTTATTTTGCAGCTACAACAGATAGTTGATGAGATCTTATTTGTGGCATTCTTTTGGATACATTTACACATCCAACATGTATGACTAGAGATGATCTTCTCATGGAATTACATACATTTGATCATGGAAAGGTGGCATATTGATGTGTATTATCTACCATGGATTACAATGGGATTTATGACCAAGATGACGACTCATCTTATTAGAGATTAGATAGACGAGAGGAGGTAGTGGTGAGATCATTTCCATAGCAAGGCCACCAATGAAATATCACCTAGTTCATCATCTCATGTAAAATCTCGGAGGTCCAGAGGCAGGGGTTCTCACTCCCATCATAGGAGTCATAGCAAGAGTCCTATTCATGCACCTTTATATGGATCCCATAGAGAGGGATAGGTCATAGGCCTTTACTTATTTTGATCATTATTTTGATTGTATAGATCAATTATTTTGAATTTTGTGCTCATTGTGATGGTTTTGAACACACATGGAGTGTGATGACATTGTATACAAACTCGATTATATACAGATATATACATATGTGATTATTTTTGACTCATATATCTTATTTAAGAGTTTACTTGTTTATGACTCTCTTCATATGTGTACTTTGAGATGTACGAGAATCTATGACAATTTTTAATATGTTTTTATGAATACATGTATGGATAGTGACGATGATGAAAATGCATAGCATAATGATCTCTTTCATTTTTTTATTATTATATATAAAAGGACAAAATACAAACTTAAAACTTTAGTTTTCAAGCCATATTTTGTATTTCTATTTTATTGTCAAATTTTATGAAAGTGATATAATAATAAAATGAACCCACTCCATTCTTAACTCTACGTAACAAGTAAGATGTGATTTCTCAACATAAAAATCCAAGAAGGATGTGGGTTATAGTAATTATATAAATGGAAGTAATGATATGAAGATAAGGTTTTGACAAAGACCAAATTAGGACACTACAACTCAACTCTAGGCAAGGATAACTATCCAATTAGAAGTAGTTTTCTTGCAAGTTTAACTCGACTTAGACCCTTAGATGGCCTCATAATTAAAAACATATGCTTTTATGGATTAAATTTCTTAGAACTAATACATTTGAATCATTTTAAGATGGTTTCAAAGGAATCAAAGAACTTTTACTTTGATTGGTTGATAACTTATTGATTTATGTGAAAATAGCCCCTATCACTTACCCCATGATTCTAGTAATAAAAATGGTCTCATCACTAAGAAAAAATCATAGGTGATTACGGGCACTTCCATCTTTTCCTAGCCTCACCCTACTCGTAGGAATCATGGGCTCACCATCGAAGACCAATGGGGTAGGGAAGTGTAGTATTATTTGTAGAATAAAACTATTTTTATTTTTATTATTTCTTTATCTTTTTTTATTTGATTGATATTTAAACTTTGAATTTTTATTTTTGGAGGGAAAACTTACCCCTAGCCTCAATCCCACGCAATTACTAGGATGCGAGATCTCACCACCAAAGGTTGAGTCAGTGAACACATAATACGGTGAAATTCTTTAGATTTATTTATCAAAAGAGAAAATTTTAAGAATAGATGTGACACGGAGAAGATTCTAGTATATACTATGGGAAAAAACAACTAATTTAGAAGCATGCATGAATATAACTAAGTGTGTAGGTCATGGTATGATCAATGTCAAAACTTCATTTAGAAAGATGATAGAAGATTGAATAGTCTAGAGATGATATAATGAATAGTTGAAGAAGTATGATTAACTACTTTGTCCAAGCATCATTTTTTTTTAAATTTTCTTGAAAAATAAGTTGTTTGTTTCACAATGTTAAAATAGGATTATCAAAATATTATGTAGTTTGGATGCAATATTGTATAAGTGGAAATGCAAATGAACTATGTGTTGAAGCATTCACAAAAATATTTGCCTTCTAAAGTACATAGACAATATGTGTTATTCTTATTGTCCTCCATGACTTGATCTAGGCCTAAACAATTTGGTCTAAAATTTCATCCTTTTCCGGTCTTCTTGTTGATCTAATTATCTAGTTTCTAAAATAGGTCTCGTACCTATATTTAGAATTTGTAATCCTTTTATTATACCGACGACACATCATGTATGAATAAACACTATGGTGCTTCTCACTCTAAGTCAAGATTCGTCAAGGGTTTATAATTTCCCCAACCATGATTCACTTCATGCATCTTTATCTAAGATGCCTTGTAAATATATGTGAAGGATAGGTAAATCAATTTCTAGTGGTAGGATAACTTCACATACGAAGAATAGATAGAAGGGGGTTGCAAGTTGTAGGCATACGGGTGACGTCATATAAGCCCACAAGGCTGGAAATAGCTTTAAAATCTGGTCACACTTATTCTCCTTAACTATTTGAGGAGAATGGTATCTAATGTTTTATTTGTGAACTTAGTTCGTCCATTGGCTTGAGGGTAATATAAAGAGGTTGTTTGATGTGATATTTTTAATTGCAAACACAACTTATGCACTTATTTGTTTTTTAAATTAGGTGTCATTATTCGAGATAATGACATGTGGTACTCGATACCTGTAGATGATCTGAATCAAAATGAACTTATCGATCACTTCCCAAGAATAGTAGTGAGAGGCATGGCCTCAACCCACTTATTAAAATAGTTCTTGTCCATTATAATAAAGTTTTGGCCATCTATTGATGAGGGAAAAAATTTTCCTGTCAAATCTAGACCCCAAGTAGAAAAGGGAAAAGGTGTCATAATTGGGTGCAGAGCTTGAGCAGGATGTGAATCTCATGCACAAACTCTTGACATGTATGGTACATACATACATATTATACGAGTGTCATACTCTAAAGTGGGCCATAAATAACCCATCTAATGAATTTTTAGAGCAATATCATGCCCTCTCGAAGTTACCCCCACATACTCAACTCTGGGATTTGAATTCCAATTCTTCTTCGTCTACACACCTCATAAACATGTCATCAAAGGTTGTGTGATAGAGAAATTATTCTACAATTACATTCTTCGAGGCTATGAAACAAGCCACTTCCTTTTTGTGAGGTTTCTCCCTTAAGATATGCTCTTTCCACAATATGATTAATGATATCGAGTACCATGTACATGATACAATAGGAGGATTTGTTTCTACGTAAAATACACACTCATCAAGGAAATCTAGTTCTACTAGGTATACGTAATCTATCATATTATCCACCAACCAGTCAATAATAACTTGTGCTTAAAATTACTTCCGATTGATGATGTTGAGTTAGAATTTATCCATCAATGTGAGAAAGTGTCTTACCTTTTTAGATAGGGAGCCTTGAGTGAAAAAGTTTTATAGCTGATTAGACTTGACGATCACTTGTGTTTCCTAGTTAGGCATATAATGCATTAACCTCTTCATTGCAAAGACAATTTCCGGACTTGCTTTATTTGCATGAGTATAACATGTCTCATAATCAAGAAGATTATGACTAATTAAATAAATGACATGTTCAATATTAATTTTTTTCTCGCTCCAACATGTAAGCTAGTAAAACCTTAGTGGCTTGAGATTATAATATTAGATGATGGTCAGATTTGGGTGACATAAGTGTAGGTGGTGACATGAGAAAACATTTTACTAAATCAAAAACTTTGTGACATTTAGAAGTCCAATCTTTACGATTCTATTTCTTTAACAATTTATTGATGGGATGGATGACACAAGTTAGATCGGGAATAAAATTACAGATTGCCTCAAGTTTACCCGAGAAAAATATCTAATTCCCGATTCTTCGAAGGTGAAGTCATCTCAAAAACTACTTGAACTTTTCTAGATATACATAAATTCCTTGAGAAGAAATTATATACCCCTTTGATTTTCCTCCCATTACTCTAAATAAAAATTTTCAAGATTCACGTAACACCATATTTGATAAGATGAGAGAGGATAATGTAGAGCACCTCAGGGTGATCACAACACTTCCTAGAATTTTCATTTAGGTCATCGATGTAATATTACGCAATCTTGCTGATAAAATCATAAACGATATATTTCATTACTCATTGGTAGGTTGATCTAACATTTCTCAATCCAAATGGCATGAATATGTAACATAAGGTTACCCAAGGAGTAGTAAATGTAGTCTTGGTGTAATCCTCCTCGGATATCTTAATTTGATTATAGGCATAGAATCCATCCATAAGTGACAATAACTCATAGTAAGTTTCTTCATCTATAATGAAATCAATGGAAGGCAATAGGAAGTCATCCTTAGGACAATATTTGTTATTGTCTCTAAATTCGATATAGATATGTATCTTCTCATTCTTTTTAAGAACCAAGACAATGTTAGATACACACATAATATAGTCCAATGGTTTAATTAAAACCACCTAAATAAGATTAATTACTTCTTCCTTGACAATTAAATATACCTTTGGCTTTATGGGTCATGAATTCTACTTCACGGAGCTTGGCATCGGGATTCGTGATGAGGTTTTAGACCACCATGCCGGGAGTGATTCTTGTCTTATCCTTATAACCAAAGGAAAAGGATTTGAATGTTATTTTATCACCTTTGTATGTGCTTCCATCTCATCTAGATTAAGAGAAGAACTTAGTTTTTAGGTCTTTTGTTCCTCTGTTGTCCCTATATTAATATATATGGTCCCTTCAATCAAAGAGGCGGTACTATCTTCAAACTTAGTCAAGTGATGGAGGCAATTCTATCTTCTATTCCTCTACCTCATATATCTCAAGAACTTCCAATTGGGAAGAACACAATTTGAAATCTCCAAAGTAGGAGGAAGGGTGAGGCCTTAGAGAAAAACATCTATTATGGTGATCGGGATGAAGATTAGTATATACATTAAGAATACTAGGATTTCCTTATCATTCTCTACAAATTCCATAGTTGTAGGCTCATTCTCAGCTTCAACATATGCCATAATTGTGTTGTCTCGAACTTTTCAAGCTAAGGGTTGACATCGAATTGAGACTGTAACCTATGTTTCCTTTAACCACTCGCTTGAATGAAACATGTGAGGAATGAGTAGCCATCAAATAAACTAAGAGGTTTTTCTCGCTAGGTATGGCTTCAATATAGATAAAAATAAAAACCTTTTCTAATTTCAAACATGATGGTTTTATAGGGTCGTAGGTGTTCGCTCTAGTCCAATAAAATTTTAAGAATTAGCGAGAAGTTAGGGATCACCTAAAACTCTAACATTATTAACACCCATCCTCTTGGATACAACAAGACCAAGAAGAAGAGCCTTTTATTATGTGGTGTTGTTTATACATTCAAAACTTAACTTAAAGGAAAAAGGTATGAGCCTCCCTTCTAGAGAAGTAAGGATCACCCCTTCCCCACTGTGTAGCAATACTTTGCACCATTAT
Source organism: Taxus wallichiana var. yunnanensis (assembly GCA_018340775.1). Classification (NCBI taxonomy): domain Eukaryota; kingdom Viridiplantae; phylum Streptophyta; class Pinopsida; order Cupressales; family Taxaceae; genus Taxus; species Taxus wallichiana. Next base: position 84,956,082 of record CM031242.1, on the reverse strand, counting down.
AGTTAAATGTCTAGCAGCCATTGAGGAAGATAGAAATTTGATCCTTCGTGGAATCTTCCTCTCTGAATTTTGAAACCCCAAATATGCAATACTCTTCAAAGCCATCAGTTAAAAGAGTAGCAATCCCAAGAGCATGGAATATGCCCAAAGAATTAAAAGTAAGAATGCTAGTAAAATCATTCTCCAGAAGCTTAACAATCTCAACCGTAGTTATCATTGATACAATTTCAACTACGGAAGATTTATTTTTTTCACCATTTACCACTTCAATTTCCTTAATAGATTCCATCTCATTATTTGAAATTATACGGGACTCATAATTTGATCTTTGGCACTTGTTTAATTGAATAGCTAGGATATCTAGTTTGATATGAACCATCGGTTTCTTCTTTAGATTGGCCAAATGGATGTCAAATGGATTTAGATCACCTCAAAATGAATTAGGATTTTTCCTTTACATGCTTAAATCATCACATCAGCTCAAAATATTCATTTTATGACCAAAATATTCACATTTTCTCCATCACTGTCAAAGGATGGTTTTAATCTACTTAACTTCTTAGATATCGTTCATAAAGGATGTGACATTATTAGTCATCATTCCACTTGTGAAATAATATTAACTCCATGCCCCATATTTGATGAAAGACTTAGGACACCATGAAAATGTTTAACATTCCAATGAGCAACTCAAACTCAAATCCTTGAGTAGGAAATGGTCATTTCAAGAGCTTGTTTTTACTAAAACTTCATTTTCTTGCTTTCCCTTTGGAGTTTTTATGTGAAGCTTAGTCGACAAAAATAGGAAAATTTCCACCATATGTACCAAGATTTATTTCAGTTTGTAATAGCTTCAAACTCATCTATCACCATATTTTATGCATGCATGTGTAGTTTGTTCTCAAGAATGAGCTGCAATAGACCTCAAACATTCCTCTACCAGTCAAATATTGGCCTCTCTGGAACCTTCCACATCATATCTACACCATCACCATACATGATCCATGTTTTCACTACTCTTCCTTTGATTAATTTTCTCCATACTCCATGTTATACTTGTACTAGGTATCTAAAATAGGCATAGTTGATCCTATTTCACCACGGTTGAAATGAACCTACCATGTTTTCATCTTAAACTTGTCTTAACACACCTATCTGATGTTTTACATTCCTTAACCATACTTTAATATTTTTATCATGCCTTCAATCCACCATACCAGGTAATCTTGTTGATTAGGCTTAAGGATTATGCCTATTGGACCAAGCTGATTTCACTGTCTTCATTTTTACAACCAGGTCACACATTGTTTTTTCATGGAAACATCATTCCTAACATACTTTAGACCTCTCATACATTTTTCATTGATGAATGTATATATGTTTCGTCAATGGAAAATCAACTAGTACTCATATGCCAAGAATCTCCCCCTTTTTCATTGATCGAAATCAAGCATGTTTTTCTCCATCTCTTTACATTAATGACAAAGTGCATGATTTTATTTCATCGTATTGTTTATTAACTTGTTTGGTTCCCTTATTTTTGGAAACATCAACCACACTCATCACTCCAATCTTGTAGCCTTGTTGCTTCTTTCTTGATCATGTTTTTGTCTTCATTATTGCACTTAAGCACCGTAACTCCACTTTGGAAATATGCTTATTCACATTAAAAAAATAATTATCATAAAAAAACCATTCATACCTCATTTTCCATCTACCCCATATAATCATGCTCAAAAAATAGTTTAACTATGGCATATACTAGTTGTTAGCTCATTTAGGTATTAGGTCACAAAAGCATCCTTTTAGTGCATTTTTGTCAAACTTTGTCAAGCCATAGAGAATCAAATATCACATGAACATATGCTTTATCACTCCCCCTTGTGATAAACTATCCTCCTCTAAAAACTATGTAAGTTATAGGTCATATTCCTTAATTTCATATCATATGATTGAGTCAACATTATCAGCTTTTCCCTAAGTTACTCTTTTAGTGTTTATTGCCTTCATTTTATGATTTTGCACCCATTTGAGCACATGATAGGATTTCCTTGCATATATTTTTTCTTGATGATCGTAATTTTTCTTTATATGATCTTCTTATTATAAAAATACTCATTTGAGAAACATTACTATCTCCACCTATCTTGAGCAATCTTCTCAAACCTACAACTTGCAATTTGACTCTTTTCTCAAGACTAGAAGTTCTTTAAAACATGAAAATTTACCCTCAAATACCAAATTTAATTTTTTTCAATGATTGAGAAAGATTTACAACCCTCTTGCCATGCCTACACAACTATCAAGTTAGTGGAAATCACAAGAAATTATCAAATTGACTTCCTTTATCAAAAGTTGCCCCTTAAGCTTCTAAAAACAATGCTCATAGTGACATAATGTTGCGATAGTTTCAAAAAAACACAACAAAAATTTATCACACAATTATTACCTAATATGCTTCTCTATGTGCGGGTTCAAAATTTTGGCTCAACTCTCAATGTAGACCCCTTTTTCACAATATTTCTCTTATTGGCCTAAGCTTTCTCTACTAGCCATATCGAAAGTGAAATTTTGGCATATCTTTTCAAGGAATGACCCATTCAACAAACAAATAAATATTTGAGGTACCCATTTAAGAAATTTATTAGCGTATAATTTTTTTTTAATACTTCCTTCACACAATCTCCACTAATTGCATTGTTGTAGTCTCTTTATTGAGTCTTGAAGGTATGTTATAGGCCTAGATTTTGAATTTCATAAGTTGTGGCTTCTTTAGGTAGTCCCAAATCATGAAATTTTAAAATTATATGAGCTTGGGGTGATAGGATACTATCTTGAAAATTTTAAACCTTAGCTTTGAGTTTAAGTACTTCAAACCTTGTTTTTCCACTAAACCCCTAAGGGCTTTACATAATGCGCGGGAGTGAATATTTTCTCACCAAATTAATTATTCCTATCTTAAAAGCCTCTAATAACCTCAAATATGTTATTAAGCATTTAATATCATTATAAATTAAAATTAGGCTATAGTTGAGAATCAAATCATGCAAATGGATTAAAACTCCCATGTTTTGCCCACTAAAAGCTGGGTATTATGCTCTCCAAGGATTAATAAACAAAAGTTATTATATCCACTTACTTATTAAGCTCATTGAGGATTAGAGTGAGATGTAATAAGGTTTATGTGCTTGATGATTCCCTTGTTATCTTCTTCTTGGTCTAAATCTTGAGTATGTAGTGCCCACATTTTTTTATAGCTCCGAGTTATCTATTGGTTCCTTTATGCATAGACATGTTTTGATTGAGAATCTAATAGATTTTGGACATTTTACTATGTTATTTTATCCTCATGGAAATTATGGTATTTTGGACGCATAGCGCCAATTGGACTAGATTCATATATTGATATATTTCCTATGATGTTGATGAAACTAACAGGGTTATATGATAGTGAGATTTATTGGTTAGATGTTGGTTCTTGTGTTAGATTTGATTAATGATATTTTTTTGGATTTAATAATGGTAATTTCATGCTAACCTAAGTGTATGGCATTGTAATTTTATCTGTGGATGATTCGTGGAAAACCATGTGTATAATTGTATACATTGCACTATCAATTGTAAAATTATGTTAGGACATTATAATTTGATTAAGTTATAGTGTGTATATGATGATTTTTACTAAACATATGCAGTTAATGTGTGCAATGAGTGTGTAGGTGACAGGTATAGGAGAGCATGGGTTTCGTGGAAGCTACACAGTTGTGCATGAGCGGCCCATGGGTGAGTCCTAACCATGCTAAATTTTTGCGGCCTTAGAATAGGTTTATTTATTTGGGCACCATGGGTGAACCCTTAATTTTAATGTATTTATGTCTTGTAAAATTAATTATGTTTAGGGTGTGTTTTATTAATTAAACTAGCATAGGGGTTTAATGATCTCATCTTAATTTAAGTGTTGGTTTTGGGTAAGTGTGTGTGTGCTGGTAGAAGGGATTGGGGACCACATGTGAACCTTGGGTGGACCCCACATCCTCTACACTTGTGCCCAAGCATGCAAAACCCGAAATTGGGGTATTTTGGGCAATTTTAAGGACCCCTTTTGAGTTTGGGAGTTCCCTTAGGATGAAAATGGGCCCTTGGACCCTACCTAATAGGTAGGGGGCTTATTTCCAAGGTTTGGAGGAGTTTCCTCCCATTTTTCCTCCTTAGTCACCATCCATGTAAGATGGTTGATTTGTGTGTAATTGTTAAAAGTTGCTCCACTTTTTTATTTTAGTTTTTATTATTTTGGGTGATAAGGGCTAAAAGGTGAGTTTACTCTTACTTATTTGGTTTTGGAATCTTTGACTCTTGAGAGGAGAGGGGGTGACACTTGTCACCTTCCCATTGGTGAGGAAACTTTTGGGTTCCTCTTCTTATTCTTCCTCATGTGGAAGGAAGGGGTCTTCTTGGCTCATTTTTTTGGGAGAACTTGGAGAATTTTGGGAGCTTGGAGGTGAGCTTGGACAAAGGGAAAAGCTTAGAGTCTTGGAAAGCATTGTAGAGGTAGGATTCTTAACCTTTTTCTTTCTTAGTTGTGCTTATCTTGTTAACTATGCTTGATCAATGAAATGATGTGTGTGAAATGATGTGTTGTGAAGTTGTATGGTGAATTTAGTTGTTTTCTTGTTCTTGTTGTTGTCTTTTGTTTTCTCTCCACCATCATTTGGATTGATGGTTTTTGGAGAATGTAGGCGAAGAGAGAGGGATTTCCCTCTCAAACTTCATGGTTGTTGGTCAAGCCATGAAGGTCCCTTCTCATCCCCTCATATGGTTTGAGGTGGGAGAAATGTCCATATGGCTTTAACCTTTCCCCATTCTTGGTGAGGAAACCCTTTTGGGTTTGAAAATCCTCCCAAGAAGGATTTCCATGACATAAAGGAGGAATAAGGAGGATGGATGATTAGGAGGTATAAGGAGTTATGTAAAAATGTTTTGTTGGTGCTCCTATGTTTGGACACCTTTGATTTGGGCATCCTACTTCTTCTCTTCCCCCTTTGTGAGGTTGACCTTGTTATCCTCATGTTGTTGTTTTATCATGTGTAGTATGTCTAAGTGGTTAAATGGCCTTATGTATTTCTTGTTGTGTTTTATCCCCTTTATACTTGTGCACATTGTGGTAGTTTTTTCCTCTCTCCCATGGGCTTGGGGGAGGCTAGCATGGCTTCCAACCATGGAAAGGCATGTGATGATGCCTATTGGTTGGGTGGTAAACAAGCCATATCTCTTGATTCAACACTCTTAGAAGAACACTCAAGGTGGAGACTCAAGGATGAAGTTTTAGTTGGAGTGGTGACTTTGTCTCTTTTATCCTCAAATCATTGTAAATATTACACCTCATTGTAACTATGTTATATGGTTGATTTTGGATAGCCTCATCTTGTAAAATTATCCTATTGTGATTTTAAAGTCTTGTAATAACATGTCTCTTTTGTCTTGTAACTCTTCTCTATTGTCAAAAAAAAGAAAAGAAAAGAAGAAAGATTACAACATAAGATCACGAGTTCTTTATTTTACTTGTCTTCATTTGTAATGATTGTTTGGTTTGGAATCTGCAATATATAGTTATGCATTACATATTAAATCTGAAATTTTTGTGTGTTTTCTTCAAAAATGGAAAAAAAAATGATGGCATGACAGAGTAAAACCTAGCTTTATTGACTAGTATATCAAGGTATATGGAAATATAAAGCCACCAAACACATTTTTTAAGTTGAGTTTTCCCTTAAGCCTTATTGAATGGTGTTCGAGACTACATTGACACAGTTTCAAAAAATCATTCTCTTCTTATTTGAGCATATATGATCTTATAATTTCAAGCCATCCTTCAAATTTAACACTGAGCTCTATTTCCTTACAATTTTGCATTTATTCAGGGTTTACATACAATAATTTCTAAATACTTGCTCATTCAAGGTTATCGAAGATTATTTCAATATTTTCAAAATAGTAGATAACTTACCAAAATTTCCATTTCTTTGAACAAACTCCTTTGCATCATCCCGTTGAAGATAAGTTTCTTTATGAATGATTAACCAAAGTATCATTTTGACTTCTCAAATGATCAACCAAGCCTTCATCAACCTTAACTAACCTCATGACTTCACCGGAATATGATTGTTACTCCATTTGAAACTATATTACTATATTTTATACTTTGAGACATGTTTGAGTGGTTGATATTCAACCTCAACTTGATAGGTTGTTCTTAATATCTACCCATGAACCTTTAGTACCTACATAACTAGATATTCCTTGACCACATAATTTTACATGAATCCACATGAAAAGTAGTTTCATCATATTTTCTTCAAACTCAAATATAGAAAACACATGATTTCTTCATGGAATGCAATGAAACATTGAATGACACAACCATATATCATGTTTGTTTGTCATCTTATTGACAAATTTTAACGATCTTAGGATATCTTGAATGACTTCAAGATCTCATCATCATTTATTCTTGCACCCATGGACTTGAAGACATTTTACTTTGTCATAATACTTGAGATACCTCCTTAAGTAGACACTAACTTGTTTATTAATCACTTGAGATAATTTAATTCATATTATTGAAAATTTACTCCTTCAACTCCTTATAGATAATATATCATATTCTAAGAAACTTAGCACTTGTTTCTCGAATACTATCAATTTGAACAAGAACTACTTCTTATTGAATGTTATAAATATCTTTTTATGATCAAGAGATGTGTGCACACATTCTTCATAGTAGGGAAAAATAATTAATACGAAACATGTTTGATATCGAGCCGAATGAACTTTCAATGTTCTATTATTTCATAACTTTATATTTGAGGACAAATATATACAACCTACACCAACACGAAACACTTAATAAACCTATTCAAATACCTAATTTTAAGACATCTTTTTGACCTTAACCTCTCTTAATGACTTATCACAACTCTATATAAACTAAGATGACTCTTTTGATCAAACCAATCATGCATTTTTGGTTATTGGTAGAATAAACACACACTTGAGACTCATATTGTGAAACAATTATGAGGTGTGGAAAAATATAATTGTTGGGGAGAAAATTTGTTAGTTGGAAAAATTGATGGGTATCCACCAACATTCTGAGACTCTAGGTCCCTCTACTTGAATGGTGTAGCTCCATTTATTATGCATGAATGAAAGTGAAATATTTGGGTGTCCTAAAGGTTGAGGATCCAATAAGAACACTCCATTGAACTGTAGCAAAATATTGCAATTGATTGCAATGGAGGAATTTGCTAAGTAGGTGGAAAAGGGAGTGGGAAAAGGAAGGAGGGATTAATATCTTACGTATAAAATAGAATATCTGAATAAATTAATCAGAATACTTCAACACACATATATGGAAAGAAAACAACTTTTTTACTAGCATCAAGACAAGGTATAATTAAGAACACAAAGTTTCAGTAATTCTCTCATCAAGAAAAGTAAGAAAATCCTTTCTTCTTCATTGATTTTTTAAAAAAGTTATACATAGTGAGAAATAGAAGAGCATAGAGGAATTTTTTAATCTCTTTTTATTCATTTCAAGTAGTAATCTCTCCTTGAGCATACAAAATTGAAAACCCTTAAGAATGGGGAAGTCATTACATTATATAGACTTAGAAAAGACTCTTAACCTACCCCCATGTGTCTTTTTAATTTTCTTTTCTACTTGTGACACTTTGTATTCCTAGAAAGAGAATTAAGCCCCCTTTTATTAATTAAGGGTAACTTATTACAGTTTTGGACTATAGTCAGATTAGTAAATAAGAAAAAATGAAATAAGATGAAAATAAAAAGTGCAACCTTTCAATGAAGAACTAGAATATCAAGGAAAAGAGAAGGAGGGGGAGTAAAGAGAAGCAAAGGATAGCTACTCATGTTGTAGAAGTAGCTTCCATTGAAAGAATTTTGGAATGTCCTTCAACATAACTCTTTTGGTCCTTTAACTTCTTGTTGTATGTTGTTACTACAGGTGCCACTTGGTTGGATTGCAGGATGTGAACAAAACTTATTGACTTGATAAATTTTTTAGAGAGGGAGATTATGTGATTGCATTCTGAATAACAAGACTAAGATATCTTGTAGTGTTGGATATGACTACCCTTATCTTTTCCAAAGACTCCAATATGTATTCATTGAATTAGAATGAATCTCTAGCCTCCTTCTTGATTAGATCCTCGAAATTACCCAACATATCACCTATTGAGGCATCTTCATCGACCACCACAACTCTAAGATTCTACAATTCAACATTGGCATCCTTATGCATATTTTTAACCCATTTCTCATACAAATAAAGATCACCAATGGTTTGGTTCATCATTTAATAGTGAGTGACCAAATTTTGAGATCAAACTTGATACAAGTCATCTGATGCTAAAATAAAAAAACCTTTGATTATCAACATGGATGATTTGAACTTACCCATCCCAATGACCAGTGGATACACTTGATCCCAGTGGTATTTCTCTATTTCAATCCCCGCTCCTTTCATGATCACTTTCATGCCCATCTTCTTCATGTATTTAAAAAAATTCAAGATCTATAACAACCAAACATTCCCTTTTACAAGATCTTATTTACCCACTTATCATTCGTTCTTCCCTACATGGTTAAACCTCATGTTATTATGATTGACTCAAGGTCAAAGTAAGCTGATAGGGGTAACTTCTTAAGTTGAGAGGGAGGTGGAGAATTTGAGATCTAATAGTACCTATATATAAGAAGTGAGGGTCATGATATGGTCTTCCCTTGATCTATCTTTTACATGTATTCTTGATTTCTTGTGAGAAGGAAAGAGGAAGACTCCTAAAACACATGGGCATTGTAACATCCACATTTTAAGACTTTAATAAAAGGGATATTTTATTTTATTTTATTTTTATTCATAATTTAATCATAATGCCTTAAGTGAATTAAATGTATAATCTAATATTTAAATCTAACATCATACAATTATAATTATTTAGATAAAAATCAATTAAACATGTGCATAAGAATGGGATACTAAATATTACTTGATCCCCCATTAAGTACTATTTCGATTCAATATACTTATTAATGCCCTTCACAAAATTGATTTCCAAGTGTTTGTTCAAATTATCTTATTGTGGTTTAGTCAATTGAAGCACATCTTGTATCACACACTTAGTTAGAACTAGGTGAACCTAATAGTGTACTGCCATACACTACTTTGGCTAAATTTTTGAGTCAAGAATTACACGCTCTATTTTTAGATTGCACAAAGTCTTTGAAACATGTCCCATCACCATGTCACTTGGTTCCATTATCAGAATTGAATCAATTAATTAAAATTTTCTTTAATTCCAAGTTATGTAAGTGTAACCTTGTTTACCTGAATGTTGAACACATCTATGCCAACTTAGGTTGCCTATGGGAAAGAAAGAGTCTAAAAAAATAATTTCTTCATCACATAATCTATTTCCACACCTGCAGCTAACATAAGTTTTTTTGAGGTATTTTTTTCACTACGAAAACAACCTTTGCAACATAGCATAAATCTAATTTCCTTTAAGGATTATGAAATATGTAATAAATGGAGCCTAAGGGACAACTTGGGATTCCTGATGTTTGAAAACATTAAAAGAATGACATATGTCATTTGATGAATGTCACACTACAAAAGCCATCTGAAGTTTTCTTGCCATGACCCATGCATTAGAAATTTCATACTTACTTTATTATTTGGATATTTTTAAGATAGGTCAATCCCCAATTTTTGACACTCTCTTAATGGTGGCTTTTGCTCTATGGATCTAATGAGAGTTTCATAATTGTTATTTACTTAAGAAGGGGTAGTACATCATAACCTAATTAATTACAGGTTACAGATATAAATATGCATAATGTGTTAATCCCAAAAATCACACTTTGATCATTATTCAAGTAAATATGGTTAAGTATAACTAATCTTCATATTAAGTTGAATTCTAAGAAAAGGAAGCCTTGAGTACAATCAAATATTCAACTCATTTTCATCCATTAATGATTACATACATACATACATACATATATATATATATATATATATATATATATATATATGTATGTATGTATGTATGTATGTATGTATGTATGTATGTATATTTGTATACATAATTCATGTTATTAAATGATCATATGAAGCACCTTAATAGGTTATAGCAATCAATGATGTTCTAATTGTTTTCTGAAAAAACAGTCATATATAGTACTTAAATTTCACATTAATACAATATCTTATGTTACGTCAAATATAATATTCGTTTTCTTTTGTATCATCATACTATAACTTTGTATCATAAATATAGATCGGATGTGTACTTAAGATTAATGAATTTTGTACTATGAATTTTACATCAATTGGAACTTATTTTACAATGAATATAAAATCAGCCTCTTATTCCTTTCTTTGAAATAAAATACAACAGAGTTTCCTAAGATAGAATAAGTCTTACAATTTACTCAAAAGTTTTTTAGAATTTATACAAACAACTAGGATAACTTATCCTTTCATAAATAAAACAATAAAAGAGTAATCTATTTGATGATTAATATAATCAATGATGTAGATTCATCTTTCTTTAGTTAATAGAACAAATGAAACTTTTAAACTTCATCTTTCACGTAGTCCATCTGCAAAATTGTTATGAAAATCGGCCGTTTCATACAAGAAATGGCATGATAAAATATATATCCACTATAACAAATTACACTATCTACTATTTTCATAATGGAAATTCTGCATTAATTCAAATTCACAAATGGACCAAAAGGAGTACATAACAATAACTAAAGGGAACATTATGAAAGCACTTTACACACATACTAAACATGTTTGAATCACTAATTATTCTTAAAAGGGTGAAAATGTTCAATATTTGTACATTTGTAACTCTATGATCTAAAGTTATTAATACACTATATAATTTCATATAACACACTACATAATCAACACAACCCTTATGAGGCTAGTCGATAATCAATTAGGTCCGTAAGAAGATAAACAAATGAGGATATTAGAAATAACATAACTTGTATAACATCATAATATAAAGTTATTTTTATGTTTTATACACTCCCAAATAAGAAAAATATCACAAGATTCGAAAAGTCATTAATCATTCAATTAGATATCATGTAATTCATACATACTTTATCATTATAATCATATAAGTCAAGTAGTTCAAAAAAAGACCATCCAACTAGCTAAAACTAGTATTAATAGTACTCAATAGCTTTATAATTTAATACAAGTCAAAAGTTAGAGAAGAGTTCTCATGTTCCGATGACTCCTCTAGTTTCATACTGAAAAAGTATGAAATTATTTTATTGGATATACAACTAGAATCATTATTAATTATTATAATCCCAAACTATCAACAGTAATGCATTTACTTGTTAATAAAATAAATGTCTATCTTTGTATGAAATGACACAAAGTGAATTTTGAAAATCACACGATGTTATAGTTAGTTATAGGAATACCCATCTTCCTAGAAATACTTTGACCTATAATCCCATTATATTAAAATTAATATATCCTTGACATTAACTAAATATCATTATAAAAATGGATTACATATGCATATGAAACCATCAATAATTCAGATTATAAAAAAATAGCTTCATAAAAACATCAAATTAACGATCCACCATTAAAGGAACCTAGGTAATCCTATTACCTTAACATTGAAACAATTCTAAAACCTCCGATTAATGTCACATAAGGTAACCATGAAATCAATATTATTTCATTGATAATCCAATCGCACTCAAATGAAACAGGTAATATTAAGAATATTTAAATGACTACAAGGGTAATACACAAAATCATATGACGGGTATTCACAGAAATAAACATTCCATTACCATAAAATCAAGTATTATATTAATATGAAAATGTTCAAGGTTTCATTACATAACCAAATGATACCTAGGTCTAAGATCAAAGGATTTATAGATTGGTAATACCAAAAATTTTACAACCGAGAACTAACACAACATGAACAAAAATATACTTGGAAATAAACACCGAGAGGAAATCACCCACGATCAAAGAGAAGGTATAGTCTAAATCAAAGATATTGAACAATTTTACATCTTTAGAGCTTACATACAAACAAAGGTATTAAAATATTTGCAAAATGTTGTAATCTCAAGAGAACCCTATACATACATAAGGATTTAATATGAATGGAGAACATTCAAATAAGAAACCCTAGGTCACAAAATCGAACAAAATACAAGCCTTCATATATTCAAACCATCCGTGTTTGTGTTTATCCATAAAATTAAATGTGAACCATACTTATTTACATATATTTATCTCATAAGAGTCCATAAATTTTTAGAGATAGAGATAATTCATGTCCATCATGTAAGCCACTCATATGAAACGATGAGTGTCCATTAAAACAATAAAACTTAAGACATTTTTTCATTTATGAAAATATCATAAAAGTAAGATATTAGGAAGAGATAGATCATATCATTCATGATAGAGTTCATCTTTTCTCGAAGTTCTCCTTTACAAGCTCGAATGCAATGTAACTCCACAGAGCACCTGTAATAGTTTCAAAAAAACCCAAAATCCTCCAAATTCCATTCTCTTTATTTATTGATCAAAGCTAATAATAACTCCTAGATATTTCTCGCTTTTTTAATCTAAATTCTGACAATAAATGCATCTTGGATTCAAAATATCCAAAGCATCCAAAATAGGAAAAGGAAGAAACATGCAGAGCTCCATGAGCTTTCAATGCAAAAATTATCAGATTTATGAAATAATTGAATACCTTTCATTCTACATACAATGTATATATAAATGAGAGTTGGAGGAGAAATTCCTGAAATATGAGGAATTCCAAATCCTCAAATATCTCCTATAACATCTCCTACAACTTCTCCTAGAACAATATCTATTTGTGATATATTGTTATAACAATATATCACCAAACAATATATCCATAAATATCCAGTTGTTAATCAACTTATATACTAAACACATCTAGGTTTCTAAAAAATATATATGTGATTTGTCATTAAAATCACTCATCAATTCCTTATCATAGAAAGGATTAATATTAATTTCCTAACTTTCTAATCAAATACCACATTCAATATAACATGGCCCAAACATTATATCACTTCTCTTAGATTAAGATTTTATGATTTGCATATTCATATATATTCCCATACCTATGTTGGGATTTAATAATTCCTCAAAGACAAAGCTACAAATCTTTAGGTTGCTTCTATATATATATTGTGATAGGCTTGTTATGGTTTTTATAAAATTCCATAAATATAAGTTGTTAATCAAAATGTGATTTGTTATTACAAATCACTCATCAATCCTTATCATAGTAAACATTAATTATAACCTAACAAATATACGTGATTTGTTATTACAAATCACTCATTAATTATTTATCATATATATATATATATATATATATATTATATATATATATATATATATATACCTTCAAATAAGAACATAGTTATCCATTACTAGGTCCTCTAATGTCAAGGATTAAGTGGTGTAAATATAAGCCTTTATGAACAAAATTCATAATCCTTAGCTTAGGTCAGTCTAGGACTCTTATCAACTTAGGCTCAATTTTTAGTATTCATTATATACCTTTTTAATAATTAAAAATGTCTTAATATTACAAATCCTCCTCATCATGATGAGCCAAAATAACTGTCTAAGCCATCTTAGACTGGATGAGGCCCATATTTTCTAAGGTCGTTAATTTTTATACAACAATTACGGTAACACATTAGAGCTTAAATTATCAATGCGAATACTTGAATGCTCCTTATTCAAGATCACACTGACCAAGTACCATGATTCCTAAACTTATAAAATGATCAACAAACCAAAGGTAAGTAATAGTAGTAGTTTGGTCATAACCCATATGCATAACAAACATCATATCATCAAGTACTAAATCTTAATAACAAAGATATGGAAGTGTGTTAGGTCATTAGAGTAAGGTCACACTATCCCAACATGTTACAAAAATTCATTCACATACATTCCAAGCAAATAATACCAATCATAGTGAAATTCCACCTTTGAAAAATCATGTCAAACCAAACACATAGATCAAATCAAGATTAATAAGACAATAGGGTGTTACATACCCCCAAGAGAATCATTTTTCGATGATTCACTTTCATCATAACAAAGTTTAAGAAAAAAATAATAGATCAGCTATTGAATCATCAATTTTCTAAACAATAGGATATGAACTTGCAAAAGTCATTTTTTTTTTTAATAATGTTATATCCACTAATCTCTAAGAACAGTCATTGTTTTCCATAGAAATTTTTAATTTTCATATCTCGAATCTCAAATTTATCAGTTGTAACAACTTTTATATTCAATCAATCAAAGTCAATTAATCTGAAATATGACAATTTCCTTGTCATTCTAGTATCAATAATCAAAATAATATGAATTATGTCAAATAATCCAAACAACGCAGCTTATAACCTCGCAAAGATCTAATTTTAAGAAATTTAGAGCAATGTTATGTTGGTTGTAGTAGCCTTTCAAAAACAAAAATTTTAACACAATCATAAATATGACATAATTTTTTTCATTACAGCAAGTCGTATCATATGATATTATTAAACATATAATACAAATAGTAAAAAACAAGCAATATTTTGTAGAAATTTTTTTTTATTATTTTTAATTTTCCACAAGTCTTCCAAAGCTATTTTTTTGTTACTCGGTTGTTTTTCTTGACCTTTGCCTTGTGCAATCCTCAATTTTCTTTGCAATTCACACAACGATTTTACTTTTACGACTGGTTTTACCAAAATATATCTATAGTTTTCACCCTTCGGTTATCCTCATCATAAGTTCATGGTCAATGATTACTTAAATCATCCAAATTATTCCTCTTTTTTCCTTTTAGGCTTGTTGTTTTGCATGTGACCAAATATTGGTTGTCTTCCATATCAACAAAACATTGATTTATGTCAGAAAATTTCAAATTTAGTCATTATGTCTTATTTTCTTTAAGAACTCATTAACTCCAAATTCCATGAGGAGGCTCAGATAACTTCAATGTCAGTGTTGTATTGAAAGTCATAAGTTTACAATTTTTCTTCATATGCAAAGAATAAATCAAATTTCTAATTTTGTTTAAGCTAATCACTAGATACCAAGAACTCAGTTTTACTAGTATCAAACAAAAACAAAAACACAAATTTCTAATTAACCTACTTGGTTTCAAGTTAGGAAATCTTGTTCCTTCATCTTAGCTTATTATTCACCACAACATTATTCTATTGCTTGCTAGAAATCACAACAAGTCTTTCTTATTGAAATCATTTTGGTAGTCTAAATTTGTTGCCACATTGTTTCCACCACTTTTCCCAAAGTTGTAGGTGGAGAAGAGCTAATGCTCTTGTATAATTTTTCTCATTTCAAGTCAGAATTTATTATAGATTTCATTATATCCTAATTGGCCTTTCCAATCATTATTGCTACAGTAGATAGTCCACTCCTATCTACTTCATCTCCCCTTTACAGTTTTTTATATCATGTTGGATTCAAGTTCCAAAATCTTTCATCATGACAATTCAACAATCAAGAAACTCCCTTTTTGATTGTCATCAATCACTAAAATTTATTTTACAGAGAACCGATCATTCTTACACTTGAGCAATAGATCTCTACATCCTTCTTGTTTTGTGAGCAATAAAGGATTGTTAGAGTGTGTTATCTAACTTATTTACCACCAAACCTGAAGCATAATTTGGTCTTGTTCATTATACATGGTACATCCTTCTCATATTTAATTTATTTTCCTAATAAATCATAATTTGGTAAGCCTAAGGACCCAATTAGTCTAAGAGCTACAATCTTCATTTCTGATACTAAAATGTAACATCCTCATTTTAAGATTTCAATACAAGGGATTTTTTTAATTCAAAATTTAATCATCATTCCTTCGATGAATTAAAGGTAAAATCTAACATTAAAATAAAACATCATATAATTTCAATTATTTAGATAACAAATCAATTAAAAATGTTCATAAGTATGGGATACTAGATCCTACTCGATCCCTCATTAAGTATTCTTTCGAGTCATTATACTTAGTATACTTGTTAGTGCCCTTCTTGGAATTTATTTTCAACTGTTTGTTTAAATTTTCTACATGGGGTTTAGTCAATCAAATCCCATCCATAATCACACACTTAGTTAGAACTAGGTGAACCTAACAGTGTACTACAATACACTACTTTGGCTAAATTTTATGAGTCATGCATTGCATGCTCTGTTTCTAGACTGCACAAAGTCTTTGAAACACATACCATCACCATGTAACTTGGTTCCATTATCATAATTGAATAAATTAATTAAAATTTTATTTAATTCCATGTTATGTAAGGTGCAACCTTGTTTACCCGAACATTGAACACATTTGTGCCAACTTAGGTTGTCTATGCGAAAGAAAAATTTCACACAATGAATTGTATCATCATGTAATATATTTTTTCCCTATAGCCAACATAAGTTTCTACCAAGGTATTCATTCTCTAGGAAAATAACCTTCACAACTTAGAATAACTCTATTTTTATTTAAGGATTAAGAAAGATGCAATAAATGGAGCCCGAGAGAAAACTTGGGATACCTACTATATGGTAACATTCAAATAATGACATATATCATTTAATGAATGTCACACTACATAATCCATCCAAATTTGGCTTACCGTAACCCATGCAAAGTAGAAATGTCATACTTAATTTATTAATTTAGAAAAGTATTAAGATGGGTCAATCCCCAATTTTCGGACAGTCTCTTATTGGTCGGTTTCGCTCAAAGACGGATCTAATTAGAGTTTCACAATTGATATTTACTTAAGGCATGGCACATCATAACCTAATTAATTAAAAGTTGTAGAAATAAATTTGCATAATGTGTTAATCCCACAAATCACACTTTGATCATTATTTAAGTAAATATGGTTAAGTACATAAATCTTCATATTAAGTTGGATTATAAGAAAAGGCAACATTTCATACAAATAATGTCAACTAATGTTCATCCATTAATGATTTTATGTGTGTGTGTGTGTATTTGTATACATAATTCATGATATTAAATTATCATATGAAGCACCTTAATAGGTTATAATTATTATTCTAATCGTTTGCAAAAATAGTGATATATATTACTTAAAAGCCACATTAATATAATATCATATGTTATGTCAAATATAATATACTTTTTCTTTTATATCATCATATTTTAATTTTGTATCATAAATACAGATCATACATGTACTTAATATTATTTAACTTCCTTTTACATAAATTGGAACTTATTTTATAATGAATATAAAATCATTCTCTTATTCCTTTCTTTGAAATCAAATACAACAAATTGACTAAGACAAAATAATCCATATAATTTCCTCTTTTCATAATTGATACATAAAACTAAGATAACTTAGAATTTAATAAATCAAACAATAAAAGATTAATTTATTAAATGATTAATATAATCAATGATGCAGATTCAACTTTTATCGTTAATAGAACAAATGAAAAATTTTAAACATCACCCTTTTTCATCTTTCATGTAGTGCATCCTGCAAAATTGTTAGAAATTGTCAGTTCATATAAAATAGTATGATAGGATCGATATCTACCGCATAACTTTAGCTATCTAGTATTTTCATAAAGGAAATATTGCATTAATTCACATTTACAAATAGACCAAAAGGATCACATAACAATCTAAACATTATAAAAAATCACTTTACACATACATTCGTGTTTGAAGCACGAGTATACTTGCAATATTTGTATATTTGTAACTTTATAATAAAAATTTATTAATATACTATATAATTTCTTATAATCAACATAATCAGCACAACACTTGTGGTCACCAATCAATTACTCAATCAAGAATAACCAAAAGAGTATATTGGAAATATCACAACTTTAATAACTTCATAATATAAATTTAGTGTTACGCTATACACTCCTACAAATATTGATTCAAGATTCAACTTTTCTTATTTCATTCAATTAGATACCCGTAATTCATAATAACCAATCATTATAATCCATATAAGTCAAGTATTCAATGTACCATTCAATTCTAGTAGTTTTGAATAATACTTAATCATTAAAATTTAATATAAATCAACAGTTCTTTTTCCCAATAGATGACTACTAGAGTGGAAATGATACTTAAGTATATTAGATTATACTAGCATCATTATTAATTATTATAATTCCAGTATCAAGTAATGTATTTACTTGTTAAAAAATTGACGTCAATTTTTGCATAAATAGTTAATCTTCTCGATCACATGATGTTATAGTTAGTCATAGGAATACCCATCTTCCTAATACTTTGACCTTTAATCCGATAGCTTCTACTAATAGATCCTAGATCAATCAAGGATCATTATAAACATGGTTTCCATATGCATATGAAACCATCAAGTATTCATATTTTATAGAATTAGTTCATAGATGACATCAAATAAAGATCTACCATTAGTGGAACCCCATGTAACCCTATTACCTTAACATTCGAAAAGGAAAAAGTGACACAACCACTAGTTAATGGTGGAGAAGGTAAGTTCAATCCCATGAAATCAATATGGTTTCATTCAAAAGTGCCATGAATATGGCATGTTAAGAACTAATAGGGTAATACCCAACTAATATGGCATTGGAAAATTTTATAGCCTCAAAGAAGAATAAACATCTTCCCAAAATTACCATAAACTCATCTCTTATATTAACTCGCAAAATGTTCAGGGTTTCATTACCAGATTGGCTATAGTTTCCAATCGGCTATCATCCCCCAGTTTTCCACTTTCTGATACCACATTGGTCAATTGATCAACCATTGAATGTAACAATATAAGATAGAGTCGTGAACATGCTCAAGATGAATGAGGTTACTTCTTTATAGAACTATAAGGGATGTATTGTTCGGTGGATTTTGGATGAGTATGCAGCACCATTTAGGCGGAACCTAAAGAACATGAATGAGGAATCAAGAAATTAAGCCCTAGGATGTGATGATTTGAATAAATAACCTTTATGAACAACTCATCCTTTGTAATTTTGTTAAGCCATTAATACTATGTCCTTGTATTTCCCTGTCATACTATTGAACATCATCACTATAAATTAAACTTATTGGCATAAAACTAATTAATATAATTATGACTAGGTTACTTTATTTTGTGGTATTTTGAGTATGCATTTATTCTTATGGTTACAATAAATTATTTGAATGATGATATGTGTGATGCCACTCTTTTAAAAGTAACGTGTTATATGCAAGAACCCGTATATAGAAAAGAAACCATCCAAAACAACTCATCTCAAGCTAAATGAAATCACCTAAAACTAAAGGACCTATCCACAACAACCCATCTACAACCAAAAATATCACCTAAAGCAAAGGAGTCGTGATTATGAAGATATCTAGGAACATGGAAGATGACACTCGAATCTTGTACATGTTGTGGAAAACGATTACAAAATGGAACATGAGAACTAAATAGAACACAACAATATATCGACTACTTATTACAACTTATTGATGAAATGATTGATTAGTTAAATACATGATTTCATGAACTTAACGGTTACTTGAGTTATGTATTTGATATCTAGAAAACTAGTAGTTAGTTCCATTACATGTGTATAAAATTTTGTTATTTTTTTAATATCTTCCACTTGTTTCATTGAATATCTTTTACTTAGTCTATTTGAACTCCTAGTGAAACATTTTTTCTCAAGTTGTTAACGTGCGTCGCATAGTTCATATTTTAGGAATGTTTGTTTTGTTTTTATCCCTTTATTTTCTCTTCCTTGGTGTATTCCATTATTCTCTCTCCTTCATCCAAATATTCCTCCTTTAGTTTAGGGGAATGTAGTTGATTATTTCTCCTATATAATGTACACACTTCTTCATAATAAAATAAGTGTGTTGAGAATTATTCACTCCACATTCTTCTCAGGATCTATTTGATTCCTACATTTTGGTATCAGAGCCTACTTGATCTCTTCATGTGCATGGAAGAAGTATTCAATATACAAGAGGCTCACATGGAGGAAGGACTGTTCCATCAACAAGTTGGAGAGTTGTGCGTGAGGAGAAAAATAGTCCCATTTTTTTGCGCTAAAGATAGAATTCTTTGCTGCTACCACGTGAAAGAAAGAACAAGTGGTCTTCTATCTTTAGTGGAGGATGTGTAGAAAATAATTGTGGCTGCGTGAAAGTTTTATATCTTTTGCTACATGATTGGAGACATTCAAAAACATGGTGCAAAGAATATCCTACTGCGTGGAGGAATTAGAGTGGTCTGAAGCTGTTGGAATGTGCATCATTGTCTCTTTGCTGTAGAAGAAACAACAACCTACATGGAGGTATAATTTGGTGCATGGAATTTGACCAAAGCTACGTGGAAGAAAGAAAAACATGGAAGCATCTCTATTCTTTCTGCGTGGAGAGTCCTTAAACCTACTAGAGGCCCACGTGTGAAGGAGAAAATAAAATTTTGTTTCACGATCAATTTCGCGTGGGAACCTGCATGTGTTCTACAACTTCCACGCATGTCATTGGATGTCCCCTACCACTGCTTCACACCTTCCATCCACCACTCCATTTTTTTTTATTTTGCTACCTACGTGAAAAACTATAGAAGAGGGAAATTTGCATGAAGGAGCAAACAGAGAGGAGTTTGGTGTTGCATGCTGCGTGGTGTTTAGTGTTGAGCACACACTTTTCCTTGCTGTTAGAAGCTCCTGCTGAGTGAAAGAATTGTAGAGGAGTGGCCTGCATGTAATTGCATGAAGACTTACATCCAAATAAATTTTGGAGTGTGTCACTTGCTGCTCCATGGAGGTATAGACCAGCCACCTACATGAAAATGTAGAACAACACGAGGAGAAGAAACTTGGCGATACTTGAACACTGTTACCCAAAATGTGCCCCCTGCTCATTTTCTAGCTAACTCCTTTCATCTTTCCTTATCTTGTGCCTCAGACATAAAATTTTGATTTTTAGGCACTCAAAATCTTCTAGAAATGGCACCATTGGATAGATCTCTTTCTCATCTTTCAAGAAAGGTAAAGTTTTCCTCCTAACTCCACGTATTTTTCAAGTTATGGCTCGGCAGAGTTTTTGTGGGAAATTTTCCCTAGAAGGCCCACAGCCAATCAGGACGTGCCACGTGGCACCTGGAGTGGCGGAGCGCAGGGAAAATTTGAAAAAATTTCCAAAGACCAAACAGGTAAAAATTCAAACTTTTTGCCCGCCGATCCGATTTTGGCCTATTTTTGCCCTAAATTTTCAAATCACCATATCTTTCGATCCAGAGCTCAGATTTTCACGTTCTTTATATCAATGGAAAGATGGTGAAATTATCTACATGATTCCAGTGGTCAATTTTTCATTTTGGTTCATTTTGGAGAGAGAAAATCAAGAAACATCTCTGGCACGTGGTAATGGCTAGAAATGACGTTTCAACAACCAGTTTTAATGCAAAATGGGTCGCATTCTTCTTCAGCATGGCCAAAAATGTCAGGGCATGGGTTTGTAAGGACACCCATGCTATTTTAATGCATCTTCATTCAATGGGGAATGGATCCCATGTTTTTTACACATTTTCTCTCTCCTGGGCTCGACCCATGCATTGTAAAAGCCAGATTTGGCTCATTTTTTTAGGGTTGAACATTTTTTTGGACAACAAGCTTCTTCTTTCACCTTCAACAAGTGATTTTTGCAAGTATCAGACCTTCTTCATGATTGTAATAGGTTTCTACCTCTTTGATGTTGCAAATGCAAGGATTTTGACAGTGAAAATGACAGTGCAGACTCTGTGATCAATTTTCAATCCTTTGTTTGTATTGTCTTGCTTCATTTTAGACCTCTAATTGCATCTTATCATCCTATGTATGATGTTTAATGTTGCATTTCATGAAATTGTGTCAATTTTCATGAACAAGAAGTGTTCACCACTCCTTTGGTGTATCACCTATTAGTTTAGTTTCAATTTTGAACATTCTATCTCTCTGTCTCCTTGGAATCTAAAGTAGGATTAGGATTCAAACCTCTCGCAATTATGAAAATAATAGATCTGATAAGAGGAGTTTGAGGAACCAGCCTCTAATCTGGAGATTCCTCTCTCATTTTACAAGTCCCACACTTGGAGAGAGGTTTCAATGTTGTGCAATCACATTGGATGCCTGAAACATCAACTTAGAAACCTGATTTACATCCAGGGGTGCTGCTGATTTGCAACAACAGTTTTGGCACACCCGGTGGGACCTTAGAGGTCTCATTTTCATTGCAGAAAAGTTGATGTGCATCTGTTGTAATTTTCTTACTTAAAAGAGCTATAAATTGCACATCTGGTGACTCCAAGGGGAAGAATCAGCTGGTTTTGGCAGTGCAGACCTGAAAACTCATGAGAAGAATCAACATAAGGTCAAGAACTGGAGAGGAAGAGGTTTTGTTTGAATATCTGTAGTTATCTCCAAGAATAAGGCAAAGTGGGAGGAGAATCCAAAGGTCTCCATCTCCACCAAACAGAACTCTCTCAACTCCTCCACCTGGTAGGCCTTTCATTTAGTCAACAAGGGTTCTAAGACCAATTAGAATGGCACAAAACAACCCCTATGTCAATTTCACTGGAAGCAACCCACTTGCTCTCAATGCACAAAATCTAATCCCAGTTGCAGCATTGAAGAACATTCCATACTTCACTGGAGAAAATCAGACCTCACCTGGTGATCATGTTAAGGATATTGCTAACATTTGTGCAATCCATGAGATCAATGAGATGCAAGTTGCTATCAAATTGCTAGCATCTTAATTCAAAGGGAAAGCTTTGTAATGGTTTGGAGTCTTGCCTCGTGTTCTATTCAAAATTGGAATCAGCTATGTATAGCCCTCCATGAGCAGCTTTGAGAAAAGGGAGACAACTTGTCCCTTTTGGAGCAGCCGACAACCACAAAAGAGCTCTAATGAGAAGTCGACTGATTTTAATTTCAGATTTCAAAGGACTTGGGAGATAATTCCAAAGTGTTGTCAAAGCAACAGCAGAAGGTGCTTTTCTTTACTATCTCAAAGGTCTAAATTCTGATATTTCTATGTTGATTCAGTCCATGGGAGGCATAACTATCCCTATGGCTTATAGCATTGTCATTACGGCTGAAAATTGTTTGATCCAAGCTGGCAAACTAGCCCCTAGACCTCCCATGCCATTGTTTCCAAGTTTAGAGAGCCCAAACACTAATCAAGCACCTAATTTGGCTCCTTCTCCCACTCCTAGAAATCAGAGTTCAAATGAAGCTTCTACTTCATCTCCAAGTGCCCCAAATGAGCTTCAAGAAGTCATGAAGCAATTGTAAAATTTAGGTAATGAGCTGGTTACTCTCAAGAGGCAACAAGCCCAAAGTTTTAGACCTTCCTTCTAGCCTCAAGCTCAGCCTAACAGGCAGCCATATCAACCTCATAGACCACCCAATCCAGCTGCAAATCTAAATCAAACAAGGCTTCCGCCAATGCACCATTTCAGCCCTATAATCCAAATGCTATATCTGCCTCTAAGGCATTGGTGCCAACACAAAACAATGTTGCTCAGAGTATGATTGGTGTTTTCCATGCAATGAACCTCATAACCAGCCTATGTGCTTCAACGGTGCCTTGAATCAAGCATTAATGGTGACAACTACCGGTGTGGAGGGTGAGGGAAGTCAAGGAAACAACCAACAACAAGAAACATTCTAGCAGGAATCAGCTCCAAATGACACCACAATTGTGAACTCGGCAGAAAAGGATTTTTGTGGCATAAATCAAACAAGTTTCTCAAGGTGTTGCAGCCAACACAAGGTCAAAAAGAAGGAATTTGGGTGAAGAAAAGCCATTAGCTCTAGAAAATCCACAACCTTTTATGGCTCCACAAATGGTTGGCAAACAAAATCTAGTTGTAAATGCACAAGGGCAGCCAAGAATAGCTCCTAGACCAACTCAAATGCCAGTTGTTGCTGCCCACATGCAAGGGATGAATATGCAAACCAAGGGATAGAAAAGAGATCCTTCATCACCATTTAGTATCATTGATCAGATGAAGAAGAAAAATGTAAATATATCAATGTGGGAATCCCTATCTATCCCAGGCTAGAGAGATTTACTACAAGCTGCCATGAAGGACTGGCCAACTTCATATCAGCAAGTCCAAATGTAAGAGAAGGTGCTCACAAATGCTGCCCAGCCTGAAGGGAATCATGGAGGATAGCAAGGTAAAATGTTCAAGCCCCCTCCTTTTTATGTCTCATTAATCATTGGAAACCAATTGGTGCACAATTGCATGATTGATTCCGGGGCAAGTAGCTCAGTGATGCCCAAGAAAATAGTTGATCAGCTAGGAATTCAATATGAAACCATATCCAAAGGGGTAGTGCAGTTGGATGGGACAGCAGTAACAATAGTTGGGGTGATTAGAAACTTGAGTCTTACCTTGCATGCATGTCCAAATGTTTTTGTTTTACAAGATGTATCAGTTATAGACCTTCCACCACTCTTTGCCCTATGTTTGTCAAGAGATTTCACAGCCAAGATTGGAGGATATTTGTCTGCTGATTGGTCACACATGCTATTTAGAATGAGGTATGGAACCAAAGCTACAATCAGGTCTAAACCTATTGTAAACTTCCACATTGTGCCCTACACTCCAAGTCAGATCAATGCCAACTCTTTGGCATTTCATCAAGAAGACCACCCAAGCACCGATGAAGCTAACACCAAGGTTGGAAGCATCCCGAGATCTAACTCTTGATGAATGGGCAAACAAGGTGCATGATTTTGATCCTTGTCAAGAAGTAGAAGAATCGAGCTAGGGGTCTATTGCATACATCAAGAAGATCAGCCCATTACTAGCATCACCAAGCCAAACCACAAGGATTAAAATGAGGTATGGAAGCTATTTTTTTGTGGATCAAGAAGTAGACAAGGTGTAGGAGGTGGAGCTATGCTTATTTCACCTTAAGGAGTAAAGTACTATTCATCTTTTAGATTTCAGTTTGCATGCTCCAATAACACTGCAAAATATGAAGCCTTGGTGCAAAGGATGCATTGGGAAATAAAGAGAGGAATCAAGAACTTGCAAGTCTTTGGTGATAGTGAATTGAATGTAAACCAAGTTAATGGGTAGCATGCTGTCAAGAATAATCTACTCAAGTGCTACAAGAACAGGGTGTGGGACCTCATTGAATATTTTGAGGGCTTTAGCATAAAATCCATTCCTAGAAAAGAAAACCAAGCTGCTGACAGGATTGCAGCAGTTGGGGCAGCCTTTGATATTGTGGAAAGCATTCAAAAGGACAAGGTACATCCAAACATCCATGTGATTGTGATGCCTTCAGTGCCAGATAACAATGTAAGTTGGCAAGTGTTTGAGAATGACCAGCAAATCATCCATTTCTTACAAGAAGAAGCTGATTTCTCAGCTAAAAATCAGGAAAAATTGGAACAACGGTATGGTGACCAAGTGGTACAGCTGAGAACTAACAAGCTGTCCAAGGGAATTATCACTTTGGAGTCCATTTTCAATCCTGATGATCAGTTTAGGAAAGAGAAAGAAAACATTCAGTCAAGAGAGAAGATTCAAGATCGATCTTGGTGGAAGAGAACAAACCATTGCAAATTGGAAAGATGACAATCGAACAAGAAAGGTATGAGTTCATATAGTGTGTCAAGAGTTCCCGATGTGTTTGCTTGGAGATACGAAGATTTGAAAGGTTTCAATCCCAAGTTAGCTCAAAGACACCATTGAGTTGGATCCAAATAATAAGCCCATCGGGAAGAAATAAAGGCGGTCAATCCACACATGGAACCTCTCATGAGGAAGGAATTGAACAAGTTGATTGAGTCAAGAATCATATTCCCAATCAAGCATTCTAGTTGGGTTGCCAACTTAGTTCTAGTCAGAAAGAAGAGTGGAGAGATCAGATTGTGTGTTGACTTCAGAGACTTGAATAGAGCATCTCTCAAGGACCATTACCCACTCCCTTCTATGGAGCAAATTTTGCAAGTTGTGGCTGGCTCCGAGAGGTTTTCACTACTTGATGGCTACTCGGGCTACAATCAGATTATGGTGAAGGAAGAAGATCAGTTCAAGACAACCTTCACAACCAAATGGGGAACTTATGCATACAAGAAAATGCCATTTGGGCTATCCAACGCTGGAACTACCTTCCAAAGAGAAATGGACATGGCGTTCAAAGGTTTGATTAACAACGTGGTGCTGATATACCTTGATGATATCACTGTTTTTTCAAAGAATGCAGCAGACCACCTCTCTCATTTGAGACAAGTCTTCCAAAGGTGCAGGAGATTTGGAGTGTCTTTGAATCCTAAGAACTCGTATCTTTCTAGCACATGAAGGAAAGCTCCTTGGCCATATTGTCTCTAAAGAAGGATTAGCAATTGATCCAGAGAGGGTTGAAGCCATAAGAGCACTACCATTGCCAAGCCACAAGAAGGCCCTTTAGAGTTTCTTGGGGAGAATAAACTTTGTTCGGAGGTTTGTCCCAGATTTTACAACCCTTGTCAAACCTATCACCAAAATGTTAAAGAAAAGCATGGCTTTTAAGTGGACAACAGAAGGCAAGGAGAGTTTTGAAGCAATCAAAGAAGCCATCTCCCAAGCACCAACTCTCATTAACTGGATTTCTCTAAGGATTTCATCCTCTATGCATTTGGAGGTAATGATACTATTTCTCGCCATTTTGGTACAGCAAAATAAGGACAATGATGAGCAGCCAATTACTTTCTTCAGCCAAAGCCTAGATGACTATGAGGTGAGATATTCTTTTATTGAGAAGCATGTACTTTCAGTAATCAGAAGCTTGAAGAAATTTAAGCATCTAGTCTCAAACAACAAGGTTCAGTTGTTGGTCTCTCATGCGGGAGTAAAGGACTTCCTCCTCAACAAGGATTTGAATGAGAAAAGGGCAGGTTGGATCACTTGTGTCATGGAGTATGACATTGAGATCAAGGTCACCAAGCTGGTAAGAGGAAAAAGATTGTGTGAGCGGTGATTCGGGCAAGTAAAAAGGAGTATGCAATAAAGAAGAGGTTGTTTTGACAATTTAAGACAGCCATGTACAAGGTAGCACTCAAGAAGAGGATAATGTTGTCCCCACTCCTTGTTGTACCCAAGGTATAATGCACTTCCTAACCACAGGCCTATGCCCTCCAGAGATGAAAAAATCCAAAGAAGACACTTCAGATTGCGAGTGCTCTCCCATATGCCATAGTAGACGTTGTTTTGTTCAAGAAAGATGTGAATGGAGTGCTACTGAGATGCATTAGCACAAATCAGATTCATAGGGTGTTGGAAGAGTTCCATGGTGGACCAGTTGGTGGTCATTTTGCACCAAGAGTGACAGCTCTAAAAATCATGAAGGCTGGTTATTATTGGCCCAAGATTTTCAGTGATTACTTTGCGTGGATCAAAAGGTGCAAGAATTGTGCATTCTTCATAGGTAAAGAGAGGCTTGCTGCCCTTCCATTGCATCCAATTTCAGTTGACTAGCCATTCATGTAATGGGGTTTAGAATTCATTGGAGTCGTTAATCCCAATTCAAGCCAAGGGCATAAGTGGATTTGATGACCATAGACTACTTCACCAAGGGGACTGAAGTAGTAGCACTCAAGGAAGAAAATGAGTCTAGCATCTTAGACTTTTATGAAGGGATAGTAACCAGATTTCTAATACCCGCTACAATAATCTCAAATAATGCATTAGCATTCGTTGGATCTACCTAAGTACTTCATCAAACTACTACCCTCGGGGTAATGGGCAGCTGAATCTACAAACAAGAACTTGTTGAGGATCATTAGGAGGACTCTTGATGAGAATCAGAGGTCTTGGCATACCAAATTAAAATCAGCCTTATGGGCTGATAGGATAACTCCCAAGAGATCCACAGGTAACTCTCCATTCAGGCTTGTTTATGGAAGAGAGGTAATCTTGCCCATGTCACTTGATTTTCCAACATTGGAACTCATGAAGCAATTAGATTTGCTAGAGTTTGGGCCCATGGAGGTGAGATATGCAGAGTTGATGGAGCTCCAAGAGATCAGAGATCAGGCATCCCAAGCAATGGAGAAGGATCAAGCTTTGATCAAGAAGACCTTTGATAGGAAGGCCAAGAGTAGATCTTTCCAAGTTGGAGATCTAGTGTTAAAATGGGATGCAGATAGAGCAAAACTAGAAAGGCATTCAAAATTTGATGCCATTTGGAGTGGCCCATACATGGTCACAAAGTGTAAGGATAGCAATGCCTTCTAATTATCTTCATTGGATGGCGAAGAACTGCAAATTCCAGTCAATGGAATTTATCTAAAGAATTTCTACTAAAGGGAAATTATCCACCTTGTAAATATTATCTTAGGTTTTCATTCCTCTAAGTGCTTGTGCACATTGTTTTGTTGTAGTTTAGTTTTACTTTCCCTAAGTGCTTTGGCACAACTTGCTATTCCTGGGAATGTGTTTGCAGGCGTCACTCCATCAGGTGATATTACATCCTCCTCCTTGCAACATTCTAGTTAGTTGGGGTATTAAACAAAGAATCAGGTGACGCCATGCCCAATGGATTGCTTCAGGAAACTGGTAACTTCATCCAGCAGGCAGATGACCCCTCTGAGTCACCAAAATTGTTACCCAAAATGTGCCCCCTACTCATTTTCTGGCTAACTCCTTTCATCTTTCCTTCTCTTGTGCCTCAGACATAAAATTTTGCTTTTCAGGCACTCAAAATCTTCTAGAAATGGCACCATTGGATAGAGCTCTTTCTCAGCTTTCCAGAAAGGTAAAGTTTTCCTCCTAACTCCACGTATTTTTCAAGTTATGGCTCGGCGGAGTTTTTGTGGAAAATTTTCCCCTAGAAGGCCCGCAGCCAATCAGGACGTGCCACATGGAACTGGAGGAGCGGCAGAGCGCGGGGAAAATTTGAAAATTTTTCCAAAGACCAAATGGGTAAAAATTCAAACTTTTTTCCCACCGATCAGATTTTGGCCTGCTTTTTTCCTAAATTTTCAAATCACCATAGCTTTCGATCCGAGCTCGATTTTCATGTTCTTTATATCAATGGAAAACTCGGTGAAATTATCTACATGATTCCGGGTCAATTTTTCATTTTGGTTCAGTTTGGAGAGAGAAAATCAAGAAACATCTCTGGCACATGGTAATGGCCATAAATGACGTTTCAACAACCAATTTTAATGTAAAATGGGTCACATTCTTCTTTAGCATGGCCAAAAATGTCAGGGCATGGGTCTGTAAGATGCCCATGCTATTTTAATGTATCTTCATTCAATGGGGAATGGGTCCCATGTTTTTTACACATTTTCTCTCTCCTGGGCTCGACCCATGCATTGTAAAATCCAAATTTGACTCATTTTTTGAGGGTTGAACATTTTTTTAGACAACAAGCTTCTTCTTTCACCTTCAACAAGTGATTTTTGCAATTATCGGACGTTCTTCATGATTGTAATAGGTTTCTACCTCTTTAATGTTGCAAATGCAAGGATTTTGACATTGAAAATGACAAAGTGCGGCACTCTGTGATCAATTTTTAGTCCTTTGTTTGTATTGTCTTGCTTCATTTCGGACCTCTAATTGCATCTTATGTGTATGATGTTTCATGTTGCATTTCATGAAATTTTGTCAATTTGCATGAACAAGAAGTGTTCACCACTCCTTTGGTGTATCACCTATTAGTTTAGTTTCAATTTTTGCACTTTCTATCTCTCGTCTCCTTAGAATCTAGAGTAGGATTAGGATTCAAACCTCGCATTGTCAGGCAAATAACATGATCTAATCAGAGGAGTTTGAGGAACTAGCCTCTAATCTGGAGATTCCTCTCTCATTTTACAAGTCCCACACTTGGAGAGAGGTTTCAATGTTGTGCAATCACACTGGATGCCTGAAACATCAACTTAGAAACTTGATTTACATCTAGGGGTGCTGCTAATTTGCAACAACAAACACTTCACCAAATGTCGAGTGTAGAAAATTTGATTGAGAGTGTCAATAACATGGTCACCACAGTTGAAATCTAGAATATCAACTCACCAGTCATAGAACACCATGAAGAAGCTCCTGAGAGCTCCAGGTTCTACTTTGCTTTGTTGAACGAGCTTCAAAATACCGACAATCTAGCATTCGACAAGCTAGTTCAAGAAGGACTTCTTGAATACTTTCTTTTCAATGTCAACTACCAAGAAAAGTGAGTACGGGAAGAATTAGAAGCTAGGTACGTGAAAAATTGTGATGATGAAGAAGAATGCCCTACAAAGTGTCATCATCTCATAGCACGCAAATATCGTGAGCATCTACGAGCCAGTAATTCTCATCAGTGAGTCAAAATTGTAATAACTCTTGAAATAAATAAATAAATATTTTTTTATTACGATGTCTACTCTAAAGTTACTTTTTTCTAATGCTTAGTTGCTCAAAGGGTCCAATTTTACACTGGAAGACAAAAATGAAGACAATCCTTCAGTTTGAAGGATTATGGGAATTTTCACAGGGTCTATGCCCACTCCCACATCCCTTGATGAACTAATAAAATATGAAATGGCTAGTTCTAAAGCCTTGATGCTAATAATTCTTAGTATTAGTGACGATGTGCAACCACATGTTCGGAATGTGGAGAAACCAAAGGAGGCCTGGGACAAGTTGGCAACCATTTATGAAGCCAAAAATCAGATGAAGATACTTCATCTTCAGTCAAAGTTGCACACCCTCTCTATGGGGTCAGACGAGAAAGTGGAGGAATTATTATATCATGTGGCTGAGTTGAGATCAAATTTATTAGCACTCGGTGAAATGGTGGACAATAAACTTCTCATCACAATCACCTTGAGAGCACTCCCTTCTCAATTTCGAGTGTTTGTTACGACACTGAATGTGTCTAAACAAATAGTGACATTCGAAGAGCTTGTGAATTTTCTACAATAGGAAGAGGCCATCACTTCATCCCATGAGGAGTCTTAGGATAAAGCCTTATTCTCAAAGCCTTACCATGGCCAGAAGAATCAGAAGGGTCCCCCAGAGAAGAAAAATCAAGTGCAACCCAAACAACAATAGAAAGATCAAAATTCAAAGAGATGGTGTCACATTTGTAGAACCAATACTCACAACACTGATCACTGCTGGCATAATAGCTTGAAACAGGGGTCTTCAAGCCATACAAGCACATCTAGGCATGAGGATTTTCAAAATTCCAAATGACGTCCCCGCTGGAGAAAGCACAAGGGACATCTCACAGCCCAATAAGAAGATGATGAATCTGATGAGGAGACATCAGAAGGAGCCCATTGTGGTAAGAACCTTGTACTCATCTCTCAAACTTCTCAGCCCACAAAGAAAGTCTGGTTGATAGACTCTAGTGCAAGCAAGCATATGTCAGGTGACAAAAAGATATTTGATTCACTACATGAATAACCAACTGGAGATTGAGTTTGGATAGCATATGACAAAGAGTACATTACAAAAGGAATAGGGAATGTCACCATTCCTCTGGAACCATGAAAATTTACACTTACAAAGGTACTATATGTTCCTGGCTTGACTAGAAATCTCTTGTCTGTTACTCAGTTCTTGAGTCGTCACCTTAAGGTAGAATTTCTTGTTCAAGATGGCATTAAATCATGCTTAATGTCCAAAAAAGGTATGGTTATTTCTAAAGAATTTGTAAAAGATAAGTTATTTGCTTTAGATACTATTTCATCTTCTGTAGTAGCTTTATCTACTTCAACAATAGAATTAACTGCCCTATGGAATTTTATATATGCACACTTATCGATCGGTTCATTGTGCCGATGAGTTCAAAAGCAATGGTCCGTGGACTACCCAAATTGTCTAGTTCCTTACCTATTTATCCTGGCTGTCTTGTAGGAAAACAAAACAGAGATCCATTTCAAGTGAGCACCTTCCATGCCAAGAAGTCTCCAAAGGTAGTTCATACCGATCTGAACGGCCCATTGCTTACTTCGTTATCGTGGATATAAGTACTTCTAACTATTCATGGATGACCACTCGTAAGATGTGGGTGTATTTCATGAAGAAGAAAAGTGAGGCTCTTCAACACTTGCATAACTTCTATCATCGTGTTGTCAAAGATTCCGGAAAACCACTTCTTCTACTCCACTCAGATTAAGGGGGAATTCACATCAAAGAAGTTCTTGGCCTTCCTAAACCAACAAGGCATTAAGTAGCACCTCACTGCTTCCTACACACCCCAGCAAAATGGCATTGTATAGTGATGGAGATGGCTCACTACATGCTAACAACAACAAAGCTAGAGGAATGCTATTGGGCTGAAGTAGTACAGAAAACTATATATCTACTCAATAAGGCACCGACAAAGATTCTACAGAACAAAATTCCATAAGAGGTATGGAGTGGTAGAAATCCATCAATTTCTCATTAGCAAGTATTTGGTTGCACAACATACATGCATGTCCCGGCTCAGAAGAGAAAGAAGGTTGAGCCAAAAACACTCCCATGTATCCTTCTTGGTGACAGTACTACCTCGAAGGCATACCATCTCATGGATCCTGAGACAAAGAAAATATACAAGAGTCGAGATGTGGTTTTTGATGAGTCATCATTTCACTCAATAGTATCAACAAAATATCCAATTCTAACCACATCTCATCGATTAGTCTCCAAATCGATGATGAGCTAGAGGTGACTACTCGAGAAAAGAAATGCTTCCAGGAGAACTATTTTTTTGACCTCGAGAACTACATGAATGTGACTCCACATCAATCCATATGGCAATGACATAGTTCTTCTCAAAAGCAGCCAAGTTCTCGTCTCAGTGGGTATAGAGAACTATCAAGGACTCACATTTGAATAACTCCCATATACATCATCCGAGTCAAAACAAGGAATCAAATAAGAAATGAGGTAAACTTTACACTCATGAGTTCATTGATGGATAGCTTCAAGCCAAATAATGTTTGTTAAGCACCGATTCAACCTCAGTGGAAGGAATCCATGGATACAAAATATGACTCACTCATGAAAAATCATACATGGGAACTTGTTGATCCGTTTCTACAGGAAAGAAA
Source organism: Taxus wallichiana var. yunnanensis (assembly GCA_018340775.1). NCBI lineage: Eukaryota > Viridiplantae > Streptophyta > Pinopsida > Cupressales > Taxaceae > Taxus > Taxus wallichiana. The sequence continues at coordinate 84,922,861 of CM031242.1, read as the reverse complement.
CCCATAGGATGAAAATGGGTTTTCAAGACAAAATATAAGGAAGATGGATCCATCAACAAACATAAAGCAAAAATTGTAGCCAAAGGATATGCTCAGAAAGAAGGCATCGACTATGAAGAAACCTTTGCACCCATTGCAAAGATGAAGACCATTAGAGTAGTTTGCGCACTTGTAGCATAGAAAGGATGGAAACTTCAGGAGATGGACGTCAAGAGTGCTTTCCTAAACAGTGATCTCAAAGAATAAGTATACATGACCCAACTTGAAGGATTTTTTGATGAAGAGCAGCCTAAGAAGGTATGTCATCTCATCAAATCACTTTACGAACTAAAAAAAGCTCCCAGGGCATGGTATATCAAGATCAATGATCACCTTTTATAGCATGGGTTCAATCAGATCCCCTTAGATTTGAATTTGTATATAAATAAGGTCGGAAAATAAATTGTCATTCTTGTTGTATATGTAGATGATCTTGTGATCACTAGAAGTTCAAAAGATCAAGTTGATATTGTAAAGAATGATCTCAAAAGAACCTTCGACATGACAAATTTGGGGCTACTACATTACTGTCTTGGCTTGGAGATATGGAAAAAGGAGCATCACATTTTTGTCTCCCAGAAAAAGTATGCCAAGACACTCCTGGAAAATTATAGAATGTCTGACTGTAAACCTATATCCACTCCCATGGAAAAAGGCTTGCAACTTTCAAGATTCCAGGACTCACCTCAAGTAGATGCTACTCTCTATAGGTAATTTGTTGGAGGGCTCATCTATTTGACATATACTAGACCAGATCTCTGCTATGCTATCAGCTATCTTTCTAGGTTCATGCAGGAGCCGAAGAAATGTCACTAGAATGCAGCAAATCATGTTTTGAGATATGTCCGAGGAATAACTGATTATGGTCTGGAATATAAGAAGAATGATCAATTCTTCTTATAGGGATACGTCAACTCGGACCATGTTGGATCTGTTGATGATAGGAAGTCAACTACAGGATATATATTTCATCTCGGATCTAGACCTATCTCGTGGATAAGTAAGAAGCAGAATGTTGTTTCTATCTCATCCACAGAGGAAAAATATCATGCCACACGAGGAGATGTGTGTGAAGTGATATGGTTATGTCACATTTTGGATGACCTGGGAATTCCTGAAAAATAGTCACCTATTCTCTATTGTGACAATCAAAGTGTGTTGAAGCTTGTGCAGAATCCAGTCTTTCATGAATGAACAAAGCATATTGAAATTTAATGCCATTTCATTCGATAACACGTCTTAAACCATCAAATTCAGCTCCAGTATTGTCCTACAGAAGCACAAGTTGCCGACATTCTCACTAAATCTCTTGGAAAAGTGAAATTTGAACTTTTCAGGGGTCACATTTGCAAGAATAATGTAATAAGGGGGGGAATGTTAGCATACGTTGCATAGTTCATATTTTAGGAGTGTTTGTTTTGTTTTATCCCTTTATTTTCTCTTCCTTGGTGTATTCCATTATTCTCTCTCCTTCATCCAAATCTTCCTCCTTCAGTTTAGGGGAATGTAGTTGATTATTTCTCCTATATAATGTACATACTTCTTCATAATAAAATAAGTGTGTTGAGAATTATTCACTCCACATTCTTCTCAGGATCTGTTTGATTCATACACAAGTTTCATGTAATTGAGGAATATAAAAGCGAAGGATTAATGATGGGAATGTATTGCATGTGTAGAGATCTAGAAAATAATTAGAATATAGGATATGGAAATAAAGATGTTTCTTTTCTCCTAAATGTAATATTCAAGCCAAATCAATAAAAATATGAGTTATGTTCAATAACTCTTAGGTACAAACCTTATAATGGATTAAGACCAATAAAGTGCCCACTTGTGGTCTACTAACGTCCTCTATAGTTTTTTGCTTTTTTTATTTCATGGATATACTAGCAAGCAATTCATTCCTTTATCTATATTCTAAATTTACAATATTTTTTTAGTTATAGTATTTGGAAACTATTTAATTTTATTCTGAGTTTAGTTTGTTTTCAAGATTGTTATTTCAAGCATTCAGTGACGAAAATTTCTTTCTTTTCCTCCTAAATTCTTTTTAAAAGCGTATATAAAACTGACATTATTGAAAGTTTATGTCCCTTAGTTTGATAATTAAATTACTTTATATTAATGAACAACATATTAATTGTTGTAATTTAATTTTCACAAAAACTTTCATCAAATTCCATGGTCGATAACTAATATTCTTTAACGTAAGTGAGGAGAGGAATGTTTTCATATCTTTTGGATGTGAGGAAGTAGTTTTCCATTTTATTGTCTTGGAAATAAATGTTATCTCTCTAGTCCTGTTGGTACCCAAATCTATTCTCCCTTTGAATTCGAGTAGCATCAATAGGTAGACAAAGATGCTTAGAGATGTATAAATGAGAATTCGTGTCATTTTGTAGCTAGGGAGGCATTTTCCTGACTCTTTGTCACTTGAGCTTGGAAAAATTAGGTAGCATTGTTCTTAGGTTTTGACCTAACCTCACTAGTTTAGGTCGTGCCTTCAACCAAGGTGATATGACCCTTTTTGTAACCTATATTTGTGAGAGATGTAAATGGATCATTATATCTTTGGACTTTTTCTCTATGATATTTGAAAGAAAACATGGTCAATGCAACATAATCTAACTCTCACGAGTTATCACTCTAGAGAATGGAGATGTCTTCTAAATAAGGTTCAGGTTACTAAAGACAACAATAAGACCTAATTTCTCCTGCATGTTTTGAGTAAAGGATGGGTAAATTCAACAAATCTCCTTAGCATTTATGGACAAACAATGCAAGAAGGGGTAATTCTGTAGGATTTATCATTTATAGATGAATTTTGTTAGGGAATTAAGCAGGATAAAGTTTATTATACCAAATTCCTAAGAAATTTCAACAAAGGTTGGAAAATCTACCAAGCAAGATGATAAAAACACTTTAAATAGTCAACAATGAACCTTCAACTAGAAGATGCACACCCATGGAATCCCAAAGATGCATGGTTTCACACATTCTTTGAGAATTTGACATAAAATCTCATGTCAAAGACTCAACTAAACATCAAAGATCCCTGGTTCATCACGCCTAAGATACACTCATAGACTAACAAACAATATGTATCAACAAGATGGAAATAAAGTGAGTTTAAATTATTTATTACATGATGAAATGAAAACTCTTCTCACAACACAATTGCAAATACCACAATACTACCATGAGGATAAGATCTTGTGTGATTCAGAGGAATTCCTAACATAAGATTGCAACATGGACATGAATAACTATCTGAAACATCTTGAAATGAAATCAAACACAACGATGCTCATGATTAAAATAATTAACTCAAGGTTTATCAAATTTGTTACCAAGGGAAATTTTTATTTATAGTCTCAAAGCTTGAAAATGGTTGGAAATTTGTAACCATCTTGACATAATTAAATTTTAAAAGAAAAAGGTGATAACTATTTTCTCGAGTATAAGCTCTTGGAAAATGGTCTTTTATTTAGATATCTCTTTTCTTTGAACAGTTCACGGAAAATTTTAACCCCCTTTCGCGTGATTATCTTTTGTGCCTTTATAGAATTCAACACACTCACTACCCTTGAAATTTTTTACTCAAAAATATGAATATTCCCCTTTACAATATCCATTTTAAAACATGCCAATATTTTGAAAATTCTTCACTTCATATTGCCATGTGTACAAAATCTAAGTCTTTTCAATTGGTTCCATTTGTGCTTGACTGGGATATCGGGTCATCACTTTTGGTAGATTATTTTAATCATTATTTCCACATATTGATTGGATAATCACTTTTAATGACCTTTGAGAACTTCCAAGTGATTCTGATATGACATGTATCCCCATCTACTTCCCCATAATCCATTTTAGGTGTTACATACTTCATTTCATGTCTTATTGGCTAAATCAACCCACATGGTTCTTGTCAAATCCAGTTAATTCATCAATCATGTTTGGTCCTGATTCACTTCAACCTTTAAATTATCCTCATGTGAGATGGGAAATATCTTCCTTTATCATGTGTGAATGATCTCTTTCAATTCAATCAATTTGTGCCACTTATACTATAAAACCAAGTTTCATCCCATCACCAAGATGCATTAATTTTCTTATCCTATAAGTGAGGAAACTTTTCACAACCTTCTACCAATGACATGGTGAGATTACTTGTGGAAAATAGTTTGAAATAAATTTCTTCATAATATTTGAATCAAATCTTTGATTTGAGTGGCCTTGATGAATCTTTCGTGAGGGAATTGTTTGACATAGAGTGTGTAAGAGACACTAGACAATGCTTGACTTATCAAAGAGGTCCAACTAATACTTATTATAGAGCTGATTAGGATCAATCCTGTATTTTTTCCTTTCAATTTATGTACTTTCATCTCTTTCAATGGGAACATCTGAAGGATCCTAAAGACTTAAATAAATTATAGATTGAGAAAAGGTCCCAAGTCTCTGGGAAAACTAATTTTTAGTGTCCATTCCTATGTGATGAAGAATTGGTATTAAAGGAGATTCCCAAGGAATATTATGTGTTATACAAAAAATATTCCATTGAAGTCATGTCTGTCATCTCTCACATGCTGGATGAATTAGAGTGGAGGATAATCTCTCTAGAGAAAGGGAAAAAATAAATTGTACCCTCAGAACCAAGTTCCATGCCACCATCATCTTTGGGAAAGAGAAAGGTCGAATCAATTCCTCAACCGAAAATCATTATCTTAGATGGAGAAGAGGATTTGTCCATATCTTCTCATCGTTGAAGAGTGGAAATGTCCTCTGCTCGGGACAATAGAGGTAGATTTATAGTTTGGCCGCCAACAGATTAGAGCGTTATGCTCCTTCCTCAGACATGGCTTCTCATGTCCTTGATCAATCCCTTCCCTAAGAGATTATCCTCCCTTTACAAGGAGATGGAAAACTGAAACAAGCCCACAATATCTTGTTACATCTAGCCCTCGTGATGTAGTCCTTGGTCTTTCAACTAATCTATCCATTCTCTCTTAGTCTATTCTTAATAAGCCTATCCTTCACAAGGGGAAGGGGAAAACAACATTCTTCACAGGTGGCCTAGATCTTCTAGACTAGGTATCCTCTCATCAAAATAAAATTGAGTTGGAAAATATTATGGATAGTCCTAGAATGACTCTCGAGTCATTGATGGACATGGGGATGTCCCTGAGATCTAGCAGGGTCCATCATATTTTTTAGACAGCACAGGCTCAAGTGAATTCATGTTGAGGAAGAATAAGTTGTTGAACAAACTTCCTCCATTAGGGGGAAATTTTGAAGAGGGAATAAAAGACATCTGAACATTGTTTTTCCTTGTTGTCTTTATTTTCGACATGTATACAACCCTTTTTTCATGGGCAGGGCCCCTATAGAACCCCATTTTTTTCCTTTTTCAACATGCAAGAAGCACAAATATCTCAATAGTTTATATTTTTGTACAAATGTATATTGAATTTTATCTAAGTCATATAAAACTAATGCATTGTACCATTTCACAATTGATATAGGAAAACAATGAATTTTAGAGTAACAATTATCCTCAATGAAACAAAAATATCAATTAAAACATAATCTTAGAAAGGAAGTATGGAAAGAAAGTACAACTTTAAGAACAACAAGCTTAAGCTTGTTCATCATTTCTTATGTCTACATCCTTTTCTTCTTTAGTTTCCACTCCTGCATCTTGTTCTTCATAAAATCTTGCCATGTATGTGCCATATCTCTGGAAAATATCATTTATTTCATCATCGTCTCTCCTAGTGTGGTGTTAAAAATTAATTTCGTCTAGCTATTACATTCACACAATGACCTATCTTCTGCTTATGTTCTAGTGGCCTAGCTTTCAAATCTGTAATTTTGTTTTCAATTTTCTTCATTGTTTTAATGACTTCATAAGAGAAATCATTTTTCTGAATATTCTTCTCAAAAGAGTTGAACAAGAAATCAATCTTCAAATCACCATAACTCTTTTTGAATTTTTCAGACACCATGTCTTCTAGTTTTAAATTGATGGCATCAAGAGTGTCATCAACCCAATTTCTTTTAACTTCGAGCTTTTCTTTGATCCCATTCAAAGTTTCCACTCTGATTTTGCTAGTTCCTCCATGGCATGTTGACTTCCTCTGAATTTTGTTGGCACAATCCCTTCCTATTCAGCCAATTCATCACTAAGCTGAGTTATGTGGTCCAATTTGGGAAAAATTCCCTCAAAGTAGAAGATTTCATTGTCACATTGCTCAGTTATCTCATCAATCTCATTAAGCCTATTCTTGAGTTCTTCATACTTTTCTCTAGCTTCTTCAATTACTTAATTTTCCTTTTTTGTTAACTTCTCAATCCATTTGTCTATAGCTTGAACCTTCTTGATAGATTTATCAATATTTTCCAATCCTTTAGGGGTATTTATAGAGGTATCTACTTGAGTATGACTAGGCTTCCCAATTAATTGTTGCAGACTAGAACTCAAGGCTTTGACCTGTTCTTTCAACTACTTTTTTGTTACCCTGTCTTCATCCACCTTTTACAACAAGTCATTTACTACCTCTGATACTCCCTATTTTAATTTATCTCTTGAAGGTTTTCCTAAAGGAATGATTTGAACACTATAGTCATTAGTTGTTACATTGTCTCTGGTTTTTCCTTCATAAGGGATTGCTATTTCTAGAGTTTTGGACCCTAATGAATCGATATGAGTCTTGGTAATAACCATAGCCATTTTGGAGGTTCCTAATATCTTTGGAAAGGATAATACAGTAAGATCTATGGCCTAAATAGGAAGAAATTCTCTTTCCTCATTTGAAATCAATTTGCCAATCCATCCCTTTACAAGACTTGTCCCAGATTTTGCTTCTTGCAATTCTTGTTAGGGTTTCTTGGGGACAACCACCAATTGCTTGAATATTCCTTTTTCATCCTGGGATAATTATTTTACCTATTTTTCACCATCTATTTCAATAGCCATTTCCCTGCTTTCACCTTGTACTGGAAATTCCTTCAATTGTCTTTCTCCTTGGTCTAGATCTTGGGATTGATCAGCCTCCTTTTGATTTATACCAGTAGTTGGGATATATTATTTCCTTATCTCTCCAATTGATGCCACATTAGATTCATTTCTCTCGAGGTTTTCTTTAACTAATAAGTTCTACCTTCTTTGAAGACTTCAGGTTGACATATTATTTTTCTTAATGTTATAATGATACCTTAGATTATGTCATGGTGGACTACTCACCTGATTCCAACTCCCTATTCCCATCTAGAGACTACATATCTATATCAGCAATAATTTCCTCTCTAGCAATTGCATCTTGTGCAACTTCTATTGTCTTCTCAAAGATAGATTTCCTTGCTTGACAAGGCTCATCATCCTTGGTGGTTTTGACATAATGGGAAGCAAATTATTCCACCAATAACTCTACATTTATATCCTCTCCACTGAGAAACTTTGGTTTTCTTGACTTTGAATCCATTTGACCTATAGAATAATTTTTTAATGTTTGGATCTTGATTTCACCGGTTGAAACATGAGTGATCTCTTCCAATTCTTTATTTATTTGAATATTATCTACTAGTTTTGCTATTTTTTCATCAATAGATACATCAAGTGCATCTAATGTAAAAAATTCTACATAATTTCAACATCTATCACATCCTGTCTGAGCCTTTTCGACTCTCGTAATGTTTCAAACAAAGGTATATTCACATCCTTAATAGGTAGGGTTTTAGATGTTTTCATACCTAGACTTAGAATTTTTTTGTCTACTGGATTAGATGAAACATTTCCTTGGGTCATTTTCTCTTGATTTCTTCTAATTATCACTTCTTCCAAAGGAAAATGTGAGAAAAAATGCACAAATTGTTCCACTGTGGTACTAGTATAATATGATGTGTCTAAGAAACATCATTCCTCTCATGTTCAGGGGGATCAATCACCACATCTCTATGCTTATGTTTCTTGGGTGTATGGGCACCCTCTCTTACCAGAATTGGCTCATAGAAAACATTGTGTCTTTTGTGTTCCCTTTATAACTTTTTAATGTCTAGTGATGCCTTTCATTCCTCTTTACATGGCCTAGATTAAGCATGGCCACTTGTTATGGCCCCACTCATTAATTTTTCAGCACTATGAGGTTTTGGTAAAATAATTGAAGGAACTAAATAATATGAAAAACACATCCCTTATTCTGGAGTAGTGTTTCAAAAGTAATAGGAGAATTATCCATAGATTTCAGGAGCATTTCCTTAGTATTTTTCCTTAGAATGGATATAGAAGTACCAGTCCATTCCTCTATAAGTTCAAAATTGGGCCTCTTTGAAGGTAACTGATGAGATTTTCCTCCCAAAGGATCAATTCTATCAATCACATCTCTTAAGGGAGGAATATCATCATTTAAGTTTCCCAAATCCCTGAAGTTGTTTAGGATTCTTGTATTTTGGACTGATAAATCAATATTCTTTTGAGCCAACCAATTTATAGTTCTCCTCATCACATTAGTTATCCGAATATAAGAATCATCTGATTCTGTTTCATTCTAGTTTAAAGGGGCTATAGGTTGTCCCTCCACCTTTTGATCAAGATAGTACTTACTCACCGTATGTGGATCATCCATAATTCCCTCAGGGATAACTGCAATCTTGAAGTCTATGATTTGTGTAAGGGTCATTCTAGAGAAATATCTCATCCTGACCTCTTCCTCATCTCTACAATTCATCCAATAGTCCTCAAAATGAGGCTCATGTTCAAAAGTGTTTGCAATATTATTGAACACCCACCTGATATCATAATTAGCTCTTGCCTCAAACTTTTCCATCTCAAACCTTTTCAATTCATCTTCAATTAATTTAGCCTTTATAATTGAAGGGCATGAGTACCTTCCAATTCTGATGGGGAACTTAATATTTTTCTTATGTTTCCTAGCAATCAATTTGTGAACCGGTGTTAATTACCTTGCCAGTTCACAAAAATCCATTTTATCATCTAAGTATCTAGGAAACTTACAAGGCTTACCTTCAAAACCACTAACTCTTATATATGTGAATTTCTTGTACTGAATGAAATAACACCCATATTCCATAATCACTTGCCTAGCCTGCTCAAAAATCCTATATTTCCCCCATTTTGGTTTGAAAAGACATATAATTGGTGCAAAGAAAGTGTCATTGACCAATATTACATTCCCACTCCAATTAACCAACTACAATTGGGGAAAAATATCATGCATTTGGCATTGTTTAAAATCATGATGTGGTAAAAGGCCACATAAACATCTATGTCCTGCAACATTGTAAATTAGGAAGGTCATTACGTAAAATTTCAACTCTGAGGTATCACCCATCTCTATTTTATCTACTAAGGTAACCATGTGGATATGAATTTCTTCCTCAATAAAAGTAGCCCAACAGATGTTCCCTTTCCTTTAAAATATTATCCACATGTAGGTGCACATCCATTCCTTAAACTCATTTGTAGTCTCCAATCTAGCCATTTGACTTAACAATACAATAACATCCTCAGCTTCTTCAAAAAATTGTGCCCTAACCAGTCTTTTAGGGATTTGAGTTGTTGCCTTTTTCTCTACTAGGATCCATTTTTTATTTATGATCTTAGCATACTTTTTTATCTTTTCCTCATAATCTCGTAAGGCTAACCTAATACCCAAGGTTATTAGATTTGTTATTATAGGTAACTTGAGCATTATCTTAACAAATATAGGCTACAACATCAACACTACATCACCACTTCCATCTAACACTTCCCTTTTTTTGGGTCATAGTTCATAGCGTAATGCCATACCAATTCTGGGCAATGAACTGATGGTGGAATAACACTAGCTAAAGCAATGTGGTTATCTTTAATTGCTTTCATAGACTCACTCTTATTAGGGCTACTCAATCTCTGAAGAAAATATTTTAAGTTGGCATTCATTAAGTCTGTGTCTATAATTTTATCTAAATCACTCATGATTCAAGACACAATCGATAACAAAGATGACATGGTTTTTATCTTAAAAACCCTTGTTTTACTTCAAATTATCTTACCAATAAAATAAAAGCACAGGAGTTCCTTAGTTATAAATTTTTTTGTGAAGTTTTAAGGAATTCAACCTCAATTTAAAATTATTTGAATCTTATGGTTTCCAATTCAAGCTCCATGGTTAAATTGACAATATTACTTAATGTAAATCACTAAAAAATGACAAATAGATCTCAAAAATTTATAATAAAAGGATCGATGCATTTGAAAAATTTAACATCATCCTTGATTTGTGTAAAATGCATAGATGGTGGTAGAAATTAATGCCTTGCATCATGGCTATTTGTTTCACTTTCCCCAATTTTAAAAGTGAGCCATCCAAGTGGAAAGGTCTTATGCCAATGCGGGCTTGGGGAGATTCTTTACATTTTTGTTGTGTTTTAAAACACACACACTTTTAGTAATTTGACCCGATTGTCTAACTTTGAATTTCAATATGAGCTTGACACATGGTCACACCTAAATGATAGTGGAGCTATGGGCCCTTTTTGAAATTTTGTTCCTTTTTCAATTTAAACAAAAAGTATAAATTTTCTCTGATGACCCACTTCCCCACTCCTTACATAAGAAAGAGCCATGTGTCTTTTGTGAGCATCGAGATATTTTTTGCACTTTTATACATTATTACCTTAGTGCATGAAAATAAAATTATGTCCTGATCCCCTACATCCATCCCACTCGTGACAAGTGTACACCTTTGGAGGTGGATTAAAAAAACTATTTGTACACTTTTTGATTACAAATATTTGGAGGAATATTTTTCAAGCCGCAGGACCTAATTTACATATTGTGAATGTTATAGAAAGTTATAAGTTTATAACTTAAACCCGCCATACCACATCCAACTAGAAAGTCTCATGTAAAAATGAGTGGCAGAACAAAATATGAAATTATTGACACGATCAAGGAACACCTCACACAGGTAATTTTTTTTATTTTTAGACCTGATTCATGATTAGTTTTTTACAAGGATTTTCAAAAATAATACATATCCAAACATGATCCTTGACCAAAATATGAAAAATAATCAACACACAAGATAAAAATAATAATTTAATCAATTACTATAACCTTTTGAACACATACCCTTCACAAGAAGACAGAAGACAACAAACATCGAAGGAAAAATTAAAAAAAAAGGGATGAGATTAATTCAAGCACCAATAGGTCCTCTAAATTTTATACTGTTTACTTTACTTTTCATACAGGAAGTGATTTTTTCCCCTTTCATGAGAATCATCACAACAGACCAATCCATTCAAATTTCACCACCTAGGTCCCTGGAGAAGCTTCTACTCAACAACATACTAAAGGATTCATAGATGTCTATCACCAAGATTGTGAGAAACACCTTCATGTCTGGGAAGTCCATCAAATCCACTTGTGCATCTTTGATCCTTCTAACCAATGACACTTCCTTATATTCCATAGAGTAACAAGACTAATTTGATCATGTCAGAGTAAGTCCTAAGGCATTGGAAACTTGTATGGGCATGACGTTATCAGAGGCTCATGATTCTATGATGTAATTGTTTAATTGGTAGCCTTTGATTAGGAGGGATATGTAGAAGGGTTCCACCTTTTCTTTTTTTTTTATGCACTAAGTGCCAACATGTTTTTCGTAGGAGGTGCAAGTTATTTCGAAAGTATACCCTTAGGATTAGGGTTTGCAATGTGAGATTTTGGGCTACCACCCTTGATGAAATTAAAAACCTCCCATATTGCTCTAGGTGTTTTTGTGAAAATTTAGTTTCAGAAATCTTAACTTTGGTATTTTTTGCATCTTTGATGTAAATGAATGGGGTTAAGAATTGTGAAATTGATGTCCGAAGGATAACAAAGGTTTTAAAATATGGAGGTGGTGCTACCTTTGGAACTTAAAAAATTTTGGTGAATGATGTAGCAGGTTTAAAAGGAGAGGTTTAATTTGTTTGAGCCTTAGGGGATTTAGTAGGAATAGCTTTGGGTGAAGGACTAGCTCTAGGTGTAGATCTTGAGCTAGGAGGAACACCAGAGGAATTATTTGTCATGAAATTTGTCTATTTACTTGCTATTAGATCTGTTTTATCCTTTTATCACTCTATTGATGGTTGAAGGGGATATCCTCTACTAATTATTTTATTCTATGGGACTACCACCTAAGGATCCTTCTTTTTCTTCTTTACAGTTGTTTCTAAGGAGGAGGATCCCTTTTGAGACTGGGAGTGGGTAAACATGACAAAAATAAGATTTGTTCCTCTTCATCATCATCATCCTCATTTTCCTCATTTTCTCGAGTGGTACTTGATGAGACCATTACAAGCATCACTTTTAACCTCTTCAATCTCAAGAAAAAATCCATCTTTGTTTTCTTCTTCTTCTAGCTTCTCCACTTCTTCTTTTGGTTCTTTTGCATCATAGGTTACATTGAATTGCAATTCCTCAAGTGCAAGTTGTGAGTAGGAGATATCCTTAGCTTGTTGGGGGTTGGTATTATTTGGCACATTTCTCATGGTTCTTTCAGATATTTCATTCTTCAAAGAAACTATATCATTGGCCATATTTTGAACCATAGGATCTATGGGAATAGATCTATAACTTTGATCCTTTTTCTTGCTATTGGGATTCTTCACCTTCCAGTAAGAATTAGATCATCCTCCATATGGATGGCGTATTTTTAGGATTATTTCAAAGTTCTAGGTTGGGACCTTTTAAGGATGAACCAAAATTCAAGAAGTTGAGAATTTATGAAGAATATTCTGATGTTACCATTTGAGGGAATAACTTCACTATGTATCCTCTTGATTAATATATTGTATCTAACAACAAAATATTTGATGCCTTCTGTTGGTGGAAAGATATGTGGGTTTCTAACCAGCATATTTGGAACTCTAGCTCCCTCTACTTAGGTAGTGTAGCTTTGCTTATTATGTGTGTATGAAATGTAAATCGTTGGTGGCTTGATTGCCAAGGATCCAAAAAGGGCAATCCACTGTCCCTTTGGTAAAACCTTATAGATACCTATAAGAGAGAAAATTTCTAGGAGAGCGGGAAAGGGAGTGAGAAAAAGAGTGGGGGATTGATATTTTAGGTAGAAAATTGGATTCCTACATCCATTAACAAGAAAATTCCAAGTTGAAACAAGAGGAGATAATATTGAGAACTCAAAGTTTCTAAAGCCTCATAATAAAAGGCATGAAAATCCTTTATTCATTGATGCTTTGAAAAAATTATGCATGGTTAGAAGTAGAAGAACATAGGGAATGAAACTAGAAGAAATAACTATCTCCTTTTTTTCTTCATAAGTATTGATCTCTCATGAGTATACAAAATTAACAACCCTTAAGAATGAGAACATGTGCCTCTTGACATTATTAGGAATGAAATTAAGTTCCCTTTTATATTAATCAAGGGAAACTTATTACAATGTTTGTTAAAGCCACATTTAAATGAATAAGACGAACGTCATGATTGCTCACAATAAAGAATTAGAAATGGGGTAGAGAAGAGGGGGAGAATGGAGAGAGGATGGAAGAATTCTTTGAAGCATGAGTAGGGATACCTTTGCCTTTAATGATTTTTTTTTCAGATGATGATCACAACCTCTACATGATGCATAGACACCTTAGACAACAAAATGAGTGTTTAGAAACACTTGTCTCATATTTACTGATGCAAGCCTGCGATGAACACATACAATGCCCATGATGACCCTTGAAACTTGGTTGATGAACTCCTTGAATCATTGAAATCATTGTAAACAGATCAATTTGATTCACCCCACCTCCCGAGTGATGAATATGATCTCACTTGTTGTGCCTTATGATGCTCTATTTCACCTTTGAATATAATTAAATTCAAGATGATTCTTTAATGACCTTTGTGAAGTTCATGTTTCCCTATTTGAGATATGAAATTACATTGTTATCCCATGTAGAAATCAAAAAGAAAAAATATGAGTGAAATTGAACCCATCCACAAATTATTTCTCCCAAAATGATGACTTATTATTTTTATTAAGTTTATTTTTGGGGAATTTTTATATTGGGAAAGTTTTCATTTTTTTTCTTAATTTCCATTCTACATCTATCTTTATTTTCCTAAGTGATCGAACTTGCAATTCAGGGGGACTTGCCATTTATAGCATGTGGGGAAGCATAGAATATGATATTTTTAGTAAGTTAAAAAAACCACCTCAAATTTCGATGGAAACAAATTTTTTAGATCTGTATCTTCATCAAAACTCGAGCTCTAATTTTCAACATGATTCACTCACTAAAAAAGCTCAGAAATTAAAAATGAAAATTTATGCATGGTAACAACTTCGAGCATAGAGCTACCATGGAAACCATGAATAGAGTCACCAATATTTTTTAGGGTATTCTACCCTACCTCTAATTTATGAAAAATCAAATTATTTGTGATGGTTTTTTAATGGATATGTTCTGTATAAATTTACAACTCTACCCATTTATCGAATCATCGTTAAACTGAGGAAAAGGAAGCTAGGGTAAAACATTTTATTTCATTTCCATTAATGGTCTGATGAACCTTTGTAATTTTTTTTTTAGCATCAAGGAAATTAGGAGAAGATAATTTACCCAAATCATTATGAATATTTTACCAATAGTTTCATTTGCGAGTTATGAGTGATTCTTCATTTTTCTACATGAGAGTTTCTGACAACATATGATCATCATTTTTTCTTAGAAATTTTGTTTTTTCTCATTTCCATAGTGATAAATGATGGAAATATGATGATGAATATTTTTAGGTGCTATATAAGGATTTTTAGTAGTATTAATGGAATATTGGACGAGAGAATCCGGTAGTTGGATAAAAAATGTGTGTGTGTGATGAAGGAACTCAAGCTAGTGATAGCCTGATAGTTAGAATTTTCACATATTTTGAAGATTGGAAATGATTCACATTTTTTTACACCATTTGGAAAAATTTATTGGTGTATTTGGTGGAAAAAAAATTTACATAACCCTATTGGGCCAATTGGTGGAGCATGATTGGGAGTTGAGTTTGAGCGGAGCGCTTAAAAACAACACTTTTTTTGGAACTCCAGTGGTCCCATGTTGAACTAGGGGATTAAGAGGATTGGGGTGAATTTTATTTCACCTATTTCACCAAGGTTTTTTGCAATTGGTTGAAAAAATTGACCCTATGTTTATGTGGCTACATGGTGGAGCTTGGTTGGTCAAAGCGAGGGCTAGGAAATGAAGCCTGAGGGGCTTATTTTGTAAGTAGGAGAAAAACTCGGTCAAATGGAGGGTCTAAGAGATAAAATTGGGTTGGGGAGAATTTTATTACACCTATTGGAAAAAAAAATTATGTAATTGGTGCAAAAAAGTGTGCCACATTATGATTGGTTGATTTTTCCACTCAAAAATTGGCTAACTATTGGAGATTTACCTTGGGGAGCATCTTGTTGGGATCATATTTGGAGCTTCTGGTGGAGTTTTTTGATGAAATTTTATATTATATTGACTGAAAATTTCCTTATAAATCCAATGGTTTGGTTTTCAAATATTTATTCCACCATTTACCATTGAATTTCAAGATTTTTGTTCTAGTTCCAATGTTGTGCATGAGAAAAAATGGATGGGGACATAGTGCATCTAGGTGTTGTGAAGAATATGATTATACCATATTATATATATCTAAATTAACTTACATAAGATATATTATTTGATCCTTAAATCCCTATGTATCTCTTGGAATTGCTTCTCAAAGTTCAAGGACATTTTTTACATTGTGCATTGCTTAGGCCTCTAAGACTCATTGTTGTTTAAACTACTCCAAAAATGCAGAAATTTCCAAAACCTTCCAAAGATGAATGAAAAATGTTCTTGGAACTCTACTATTCCTTTTGAATTGTTTTGTTTCCCTGTTCTATTATGAGGGGTGTTCACGGCCTTGAGAATTCTTGAGAATAGCCCTTCCCAAGCTTGTTGAGAAGCTTGTCTTGGTGAATCTAGCTTGGTAAGAAAATGGAATGAATGGATACCCATAGATAACCTAAGAAAAAACTAACATAACACCTTTAACTAATTAAGAGAGAATGGATAGGACTAGGTTGGGGATTAGGGTGATAGGAAGGAGGGCTCAGAATGACCTTTGGTAAAAATTTTCAGGTAGGGTATGAAAAGAGTTTACGAGAATTGAATCAGAAATGAGGCACCACAAAGTAGTTACACTCCAATGGAATCGTGATAGTTACAAAGTGATAGCAAGAAAGAATTGATTATTAATGGAATAACTTTCTCAAAAAAACAAATCTTGCATAGAGAAAAGAT
The DNA here is from genome assembly GCA_018340775.1 of Taxus wallichiana var. yunnanensis. Lineage (NCBI taxonomy): Eukaryota > Viridiplantae > Streptophyta > Pinopsida > Cupressales > Taxaceae > Taxus > Taxus wallichiana. The sequence continues at coordinate 84,906,484 of CM031242.1, read as the reverse complement.
AGCAAAGTGTCTTGGCATGCTCATAAATGAATAGAAAATGGGTACATATAGGGTGATGAGTAACCCTAGTGTATGACACACATGAAACCCTAAACCTAACCCTAAACCTAACCCATGTGAGATGACCCTCCAATATAAGAGGAGGACACATAGGATAACTCACACTAACACCCCCCCTTCATCGAAGTTGGGGTAGCAGCTGTGATGAGTCAAACGGAAGAGGAAGACACTCCTAAACAACTAAGAAAGATGTGTCAATGGGGCCCGACAACTAAAGGCCTGATAAGGTGCCCATATACAAACACAATATTCCTAAAAGAAGAAGAAGAAAATAAGGACTACATATCCCGAAGGAGATGATCAGTTGTAGAAGACCTCACCCCAAGAAGAGACCGTAAGTGAAGAAACTTCATCTCAGTGAAGGGCTTCGTGAATAAATCTACAATCTTATTAAATATCCGAATATACTAAATTTCAATGATACCATCATGAATAAGATCTTGTATGAAGTGCATATGGATCTCAATGTGCTTCATCCACTGATGTTGAACTATATTTCTACAAATAGAGATTGTGCTCATGTTATCACAATAGATAATGGTAGGCCGCCGAAAGTGGATGCCAAAATCTATCAGAATACCCTATAGCTAAATAGCTTATGTGGAAGCATTAACTGCTCCTCTGTATTCTACCTCTATAGATGATATCATAATTACATTCTACTTCTTGCTAGACCAACTAATAGGACCCGAACCAAGAGAGAAACTGTAGCTAGAAGTAAATTTCGATTATCTAAGTCACCGGCCCAATCAGAATCTATGAACCCAATCAAGTCAATATCAACCCCTCCATGATAGTGAATGCCATCAGCATAGGTGCCACGAACATAATGAAGGATTTATTTATTTTCTTTCTAATGCATCTCATGTGGCTCTGCATGAATCGGACATGATCCAAATAGCATATGACAAATCCGGTCAAGTGTGAGTAAATTAAATCAAGCTCCCCACCAACTATCGATAAAGGGTACCATCAACCAAGGAGTAGAGCAATCAAATCAACTTAACCCCAAAAAGAAAAGGTTTAGGAGAAGACTTACATACTTAGATTATGAAATCAAGATTCCCAAGTCAAATTGTGAAATCTGGATCCCAAGGAAATAATGAAGCGAGTCTAAGTCAGTCATGGAAAACTTGTTGGCTAAGGTGATCTTCACATAATCAATAATAGAATAAGAGTTCCCTCGTGATAAAAAATTCATCAACATAGAGAACAAGAATGAGTATGGAATCATCTTGCTATAGAATATAAACATTTAGATCAGAGTGACACCTAATAAACCCTGATGTAAGTAAAAAGGTTTCCATCTTGGCATACCAAGCTCGAGGGGCTTGTTTAAGGACATAAAGAGACTTTTTTAACTTATAGATGATGGAGGGATCTTGGACATAACCCAGAGGTTGTTCCATATAGATCTCTTCCTCTAGGTCACCATGAAAGAAGGCACTCTTAACATCCATTTGATGGACTTTCCATTTTTTCACCTGCGCAATGGCTAGGGTTAGTCAAATAGAAGTCATCTTTTCAACCGGAGCAAAGGTTTCGTATAATCAACCTAGCTATCTAGGAGAAACCCTTAGCTACTAATCACGCTTTAAAATTTTTCAACGTCTCCATCTACTCCATAATTTTTTAGAACACCCACTTACACTAAATGATTTTTTTCCTTTTGTAAGAGTGGTGAGATCCCAAGTATCATTCTTCATGAGAGAGAAATACTCCTCATCCATGACATAATCCCACTCAGGAAAACCGAAGCCTCTCGTAAAGACTATGGATCAGAAGTAGAGGTGAAGAAAGAGTGGGGTCCAATGAAATTTCAGTGAGTATGTCTCATATCTGTAGTATCTCCAACTAAATCTCCAGCACTTTGAAAATTTTTCTTGGCGCAAAGGGGACCAGGAGGATCAGGCTCAAAGTCAGAAGATTCTTCACTTGACTGATAAGGGACATAGTCCTCATCATCACTGCTATTAGAATCAAAAGACTCAAAGGTTTGATGGTTGGGAGGATCCAGAAGAGGAGCACACTCAACAGTATCATCATCTGATGAGTCAAAATCTAAATCAATGAGCTGAAGAACCTCAATAGGTGGAGAAGTAGAAGTTGAAGAAGACTCATCGAACTTAACACTTCTCTTAATATACAACTCATGAGAAGTAGGATTCATTAATCGATATCCCTTCACACCATCAAGATACCCTATAAAGATACAAGGTTTGGATTGTGGTTCCAAGGCGTTGCATTTATTCTTGGGAATATGAGCCATAGCCTTGGATCCAAAGACTTGAAAGTGCTCAACATCGGACTTGCATCCAAACTAGGCTTCAAATGGTGTCATCCCTCTTACTCCCTTATGTGGAACATGGTTCTAAATGTAATTTATGCAATTCACTACTTCGGCCCAATACTATGAAGGAAGAGACTTCGAGTGAATCATACAAGTGGCCATCTCTTTAAGAGTATAGTTCTTTCTTTCTATGACTCCATTCTACGAAGGGCTATAAGCAACTATATGCTGTAAAGAGATCCCTTCAGAAGTATATAAATCCATGAACCTATTGTTTACATATTCACCTCCATTGTCGGTTCGAAGAACCTTGATAGACCATTCCACCTGTTTCTCAACAATATCCTTAAAGTCCTGAAAATGTTCAAAGACTTCAGACTTAAGCTTAAGAAAATATACCCAAGTATATTGCAAATATTCAGCAATGAAGGTTAGCACATAAATAGCTCTAGTAAATGAAGGAGAAGGAAACGGACCAAAAACATCGTTGTGAACAAGATCCAAAGGACGAGTGGCTCTCCAAGTTTTTCCTTTGTCAAAGTTATTTTGAGGATTCTTTCCAAGGGTACAACCCTCACAAAGACTCTTAGAAAACTTGATGCCGGGAAACCCGTTGACCATTTTTTTGGCTCAATTGTTCAAGGTAGTGATAATTTCGATGTCCAAACACTCATGCCATAGTTTACTAACCTCATTTGCATGAGTGAGCAAGGCGATGGGGTGTAGAATCAGAAGTAAAGTGGGAGAATGTGTATAACCATGAATGGTGATATGCCTCTCCCTCGTCACCGTAGTGTCATTGTTAAGCTCACAAATAATCACCGAGTTGGGACCAAATTCCAATCACATTCCTTCACCAAGGTGAGTAATTTGGTAAACCGATAGGAGATTGGTAGAGAGATCAGGAACACTTAACACTTGGTTAAATGTTCCCCCATCCATCTCTACTGATCCACCATAAGAAACTGACATTGTCATGTCATTACCCATTGTGATTTGGGACATTCCACAAGGTTCAATGTTGGAAAAATCAACATGTAAAGAACCCATGTGGTGCGAGGCACCAGAATCTATAATCCATGTCGATGAAGGAGTAACTATGGCTACAAGGGCCTTTCCTTTCTTCTTATCATTTTTATCACCTTTTGCGGTGGAAGAATATGCCTTCACAAGCATTTTGTTTTATTGATTCAGAACACTTATTTTATTCTTCTCAAGTAAATGAGATAAGTGATCAATCTATTTCCAAAAATAGTGTTTCTCATCATGACCAGACTTCTTGACACATGAACACAAGTACTTGCTTTTCTATGCCTTAGGCTTAGAAGTTAAAGTATTTGTGTTATTTTTAGGTTTGGTCTTGGTTTATTTCTTAGGTTGATCCTTTGTTTCTTTCTTCTTTTCAGTCTTCTTTCCCTTGCTAGTACTTGCTACAAGGGCATGTGACATGGACTTGAGAGACCCCATTTGAATGATTTTGTCTTGTTCTCAAATGAGTTGGGATGAAAAATATTAAAAGGAGGGCATAGTCCAAGTATCACCCAGAGTAGCTTTTGTAGCATAGAAATTTGACACAAAGACAGAATATTCGGGACCTAGCTTAGAGAGAATCGACAAGATCAATTGAGAGTATTTCTTTTCTACTTGACATCCTTTTTAAAATAATCTAATGTGGATAAATTTTGAGAAGAAGGCTTGTAGGTTTTCAAAGTCACTAGGATTTAACCCTAGTAATTCATTTTCCAACTCATGCGCTCTCATGTCATCTAGTTGTCGAAACATCGCATCCATAATTTTCCATGCAGATTTAGGTGTTTTGGATGGCTCAATGTGGAAGAGCAAGTCAGGAGAAACGTACATGCAAAGAAGACCTAAGGCTTCATCACTATGGTTTAACCACTTAGATTTTTAGGTTCATCATTTGGTTCAGTCTTAGCTCCCATGGTGATGCAAAATAACCCTTTACCCCTTAGTTTCATTATTATTTTCGATCTCCATTCAAAAATTTGAATGAAATAAGTAAAGGAATTGAAAGTGCATCCATAGTGAGTGAGAGAGAAAAAATGTAGAAAAGAAACACACCACCCACTTTCAGAACTCTATATTTTAGTGCGTTGATTACAGTCGGGTCCGTGCATGTGGTTTGAAACACTCAGTAACTCATCTTGTAATTAGCGTAATAACACGTAAGAGAGGACACCACAACAGTGTTTCGTGGAGTGCAACAAAAAAGGACACCGTAAACAAGCAAAAGCAACAAACATAAAGGAGGAAAAATCCAACCCTAGTGGTGAGAAAAAATGTCTCATGTTATAATAGGAAACCCCCTTGCTGCAGACTATGGTAGACACGCTCACTAGTCACAAGCAATAATAAGGGTGAAATACAAGGTTTGGGAACTCAAGGAGTTCAGATAATCTTCAAAATGCTAGAAAAGAGCTTGGAAGGCAAAGAGGTGCACGAAGTGTCATTGCACACTTGAGCACACGATTAGTGAAAAAATCAACAATAACCCTAAATTTAACGATTTGGAAATGCCCAATTTTACTATTTTTAGAGCTATTGGAAAAAAACGATAAAGAGGTTATTTAGATGTCGATTTTTAAGTTACTATAACTCGTAAATGAGCAAATTAGAGTGAAATTAATAAAAATAGATTTAATGAAATTAAATCTAATTAATTTCAAAGGCTAATTAAGATCTAAAAATTTTAAATCCTAATTAAGTTAAAAAATACTTTCCTTAAGAAATGAAATTTAAATTATTCCAGCTATAATTTTTAAAAAAAAATCAGTTGAAATGTGGTTTTTGTTTAAAAACACAATTAGAAGGAATTCGATTTTTAAAAAAGAAAGCTTATTTAAAAAGGAAAGCTTTATTGTGTTTTAAAAGGAAAGATTTTTAAATAAGGAAAAGTGTGGAGTTTGTGATTATTTTAAGCTTTAACAAAGTTAGAAGGATTTTTAAAAACTTATCAAAAACACGGGCCATATTTTTGTAAAAGCTGATGATTTTTTAAAAGATTAAAAAAGGAATGTATTTTAAAAACTTACCAAAAACTTAGAAAAACTTACCAATTTTTTTTTGCGTAGGCCACGGATCATAAAGGAACGGGATAGAGTAGAGGCCACAGAGGGCACGTGGGCAGAGAGGGTAGGGGCATCCATACGGGATGAGGCAGGAGGCCGTGGCAAGTCTAAAATAGTAGAGTTGTGTTTGTAGGCCATGAAAAACACTAGAGCCTAAAAGAGTTATGTAGGGTTTGATGGAGTGGTCAAGTAGAGTTTGGTGTAAGACAAAAAAAAGTCCACGCACACTAGAGCATAAAATGCCACCGGGACATGCAAAAATGTGAACCACGAACAGAGATCCTAAAAAAAATGTAGTCCGTGTTGTAGGAGATCCCGAAGTGAGTTGCATGCGCTTACAAACACGAGCTCAGGGTAGAACACGAGGGCAGGTCAGAACTCACGACCACGGTGAAAAAATTTAGGAGAACACGAGCTTCGAGTTGAGGAGCTCGGGTTGGAGAGGAGGAGCCCTGTGTAAAGAAGTGCACTAAAACACAAAACTTAAAACCTACAATTTCTAACCTGAAGATCTGCAGAAACCATGAAAACACAGAGAGCAAAAAAAATAGAGATCTACTAAAAAATTTGAGTTTAATAAAATATTAAAAAACTAGAAAATAAACCTCTATTTTAGCTGATCTGCTAAATATAGTTGCAACTAGCTAAAACTAGCTGTAAAATCCCTGATAGCTCAAGGGGATGCCTGCACATGTACAAAAAAGGCACCAAAACTGACAAAACTTTCTGAGAAGTTTTTTAGAGAGATTAGCAAAAATTCCATAAAATAGCGATCGAAAAACTTGCATACAGAGTAAAAGAATGAAACCAAGAGAAAGTAATCACAACAAAAAATTAACGAGTGCATGTTTACCCGATCTAAGCTCCGATACCATAAAAAGAGTTTGCGAGAATCGAATTGGAAACAAGGCACCTCAAAGTAGTTACACTCCAATGGAATCGTGATAGCTCCAAATGCGATAGCAAGAAAGAATTGATCAGTAATGGAAGAACTTGCTCAACAGAAACAAAGCTTGCATAGAGGAAAGACAGACAAGTGTCTTGGCATGCCCATGAATGAATAGAAAAGTGGTACATAAAGGGTGCTAAATAACCGTAGTGCATGACACACATGAAACCCTAAACGTAACGCATGTGAGATGACCCTCCAATATGAGAGGAGGACACATAAGATAACTCACACTAATAGGGTATGGTTGTCATGCTTGAAAATTGTGAATTTTCTTATTACAAATTTGCATGACAATAGCTAGCTCTAGCTTGGGGACATGTCATGGATCAAGTACAATGAGGAAATCACATGAGAACTCCATAATCTCAATACAACCCATAATGTTTACCAATGCCTTATCCATTGGGCCTTGTAGAAAACACACAACTTGTAAGAGATAGAAAGAAAGGAACAACACACAAAAACACAACTAAAAGGAAACACACCACATAACAAAGGGAAAAACACACACAAAATGGAAAGGGGAAATAAACCTAAATCACCTATAGTACAAGGTGGAGGAAAACACAATTTCTCTATAGTGCTCTTCTCTTCATAGAGGTTACCCCGAGTTGAAAACACAGAGCATTGTTGTTCTGCAAAGCCATTGAATTGTTTGAGAAAGTAGCCTCGTCTCCTTAACTATTTATGAAAGTTGGGTGCTTTCATGATTTTCTATGTACTTTGTAGGATTGAGTCTACATGAGATTCTTGATGCTCAAGACTTTTCCTAGAAATTCCCTTGCTTTCATGCTCTTTGAGTTAGATTTGAAGTGTCGATGCATTTCATGTTCTTCCAAAATGTTGATCTTTCACCAGACATCTCATCATCATCCCATGGCTTATTATTGTTCAAGTTGTTTAAATATTTTCATCTCTTTTTATTCCCGTATTCACGTTCTTCATATCCGGATTGCGGGATCATCACTTGAGTTAAGAGGTTGAGACTCAACTTGGGATCTCCTATGTATTATTCCACTTCTGAAATGTCTTATATTGAATACTTATTTTAAATAACCTAAAGCTCATATTCACCTTTGGGTGTGTTTTTCCATATGAACTCTCATTCTATACTAGAAGAATATTCCAAAGTGATGGGACCAATTTTACTTTGAAAACATCCCGAACACTGCAAAAAAAAATCCTCATTGTGAGTCAGCTCAACATCTTCCCCAATCTTTTATGTTATGGAAGAGTTCACAAAATAGGATGTCTAAAGGAGACCTAAGGATTTTTCTTCTTTTACATTCAGAGACTTCTTTGCACGATGTGGAAGAAAAACACATGCCTTCACTTTCATGTTTGTCATTGAGGAAGTCATCCATCTTATCTGAATGCTACATTTTCCCATCAAATATTAGTGTATCAAACTAAGGAGCGTAAATTGATACATACCTATCTTGCACCTCCATAGATTGAGTCAAGAGTTTCAGGGGATAATGAGGATTTTTAGTTTCTTCTTTAACCTTCAAAATATCCTCCATGATGGTACTTCGAGGTTCATAATAGGCTCATTTTCATTTATATTAAAGAGTATCAACATAGTTCCCCTAGGAGATGATGATAAATCTTATCCATATGCTCCCATGATTCATTCAAAGTGACCTCATTCATTTCTTCCACATTTTGTTTCTCCCAAGATTCACTTTCATGCATACACGGGCATGTTGATTCATGACACCTTCTAACAAGGAGAATAGGTCCATGCTTTGTGGGAATGGTACTCCTTTGAGCTCAAAATCCATATCATCCTCGTAATCATCATTTTTCTCCTTGGTTTCAGGAAATAAATTGGCCTCTTCCATATATTCATCCATGATTGAATCAGAAAGAGAATTTGATTCTTTGATTGTCTCTATCTCTTCAATCGACATTTCTACATCACTTGAAAAACCAAAATAGGAGAGTGAATCATTCATGACCATTTTGAATGATGTTGGGTGGCTTTCTTGCATTTCTTCACATATCTTCATTCCTTCATAGATTGAAAAATTAAAATTTGAAAGAGGATTATCCATGATTACCTCAAGTCCGATATCTTGTATTTCCTCATCGTTAGTGGAGTCTTCAGAAAGAATCAAATCATCCATTATGCAACATGAATCTTCCTCTATTGAATATGTTACTCCCAAAGAGGTGTTTTTTTGTTCCAAGAATGATTTTACTTTATGATGTTTCCATTTCCATGTTTTTATTAGTGAGGAAGTAAAAATATTCATCTCTCTCCAATGTGAGGAAATAGTTTCCTATCCTGCTACCTTAAAACAAAATGTTTTCCCTTGGATCATATAATTTTTGCACTGTGTATTTCATCTTATGCACTGGACAAAAAAAAAATTCATCTCCCCTTTCACATGTATGGTTGCAGAGGACCATTCCATTTTTAATTCACCACCTAGATCCCTGCAGAATCTTCTTCTAAGGAGCATGTCGAATGAAGTTGGAATATCAGCTACCAAAATAGTGAGGAGCACTTTCTTCTCTAGGAAGTCATCCAGAGCAACTTGAGAATCCTTTATCTTTCCTACAAATGAAACTTCTTTGAATTCCATTAAATAGAAAGAGCCATTTTCACATGTAAAGGTAAGTCCTGAGGCATTTATGAATTTCATGGGCATCACATTGTTAGAGGCTCTATAATCTATGGTGTAGTTAGTGATTTTTTATCCTTTGACTAAGAGAAATAGGTATAAAGGTTCAACCTTGTTGGTTTTGGATGTGCTGAGTGATAACATATTCTATGAGGATGGTGTGGATGGGGTAGGGAGAATACCTTTAGCACTAGGGTTTTGGTTATAAGGCTTTGGGATGCCACTTTGCAAAAATGTCAACTAACCTCTCAAACCGCATAGAGTACGTTTACAAATACTCCATCTCTATGATTTGAACTTTAGTTATGCTCACATGTTCAACATAGTCAAATGTAAATGTGGGCAGCACAAATTTTTCCAGGAACAACAGTTTATTTGCACTATAGGGATGAATCTACCTTAGGAGATTGATTTCATTTGATGGGTGCGGTAGAGGATTTAAAGGAGAGGGAGAAGTGGGTTTTCTTAGGCTTAGTGGTTTTTTTAATTTTTAGAAATGGATTTTCAATTGGAGGGAAAACTAGAGGAATTACTTGGTATAGTAAAAAACTTCATGCTTGCTTGCAAATGGGTTTTTTTCTCCTTGGCTCGAGTCGTCCATTGATGATGGCAGCGGTGACCCTCTATTAATGATCTTATTTTTTGGAATTTCAACGCGAGGATATTATTTCTTCTTCTTTTTTGTGGTTGTTGAAGATGAGGTTACTTTATTTGATTGAGGTTGTCTCTTTTAACATACTCAATACATATATTTTGAGTCTCCTTATTAACTTATTTGACCTCAAGGTAGTCTCCGTCATTACCTTCTTCTTCTAGTTCATCAGTGTCACATGTTCCACTAACTAGTGGTTCTTTGAGAGAAATCCTACGGGGATGTGGGGTGATTCTTTATTGGTTTATATGTTCTAGCGACTTAGAGAATTCCACATTGTGATTTGAGACAGTTGTTTCTTTATAGAAACCATTTCATTGGCCATCTTCTGAATCATGGGGTTCATGAGAGCTGAGTTTGAGCTCAGGAATTTTTGTTTTCCATTAGGGCCCTTCACCTTTCCGGATAAGAACAAATCATCCTCAATCTCGATAACATAGTCCTATTATTATTTTAAATCCCTAGATTGGGATCTTCCTAGGATGAAACTAACTTCTGGTCGTAAGATACTAATGAAGAATATTTCCTTATTTTTTTCTATGGTAACGAAATCTTCAAGGATCCTTTTGATTATCCTATTATATTTTGCAATAAAATCTCCCATTTATTCAGAAGCTTCCTTCTTCATTTTCACAAACTGGACCAAGAGGTTCGATAGTCCTCCATGGTTTTAAACATGTTCTCAAATCTACTTCTTATGTATTCCCAAAAATTAATAGAGCTTTGGGGTAACATATACAACTATTTGGCATCTTTCTCCTATAATTATTACACAAAGAGTTTCGACACACACATTCTCATGTTCTATGTCTAATACATCACAAGTGGTGATGAATGCCACTACATGTTCCTTAGAAAGTTGAGAACCATATCCTATGAACTTTCGGAAGTTTTTCCTTGAGACTTTTGGTATCTCAAGGAATGGTTGAGGAAGAGAAAGTGGGCTAGTGTTTCCACCTCATGGTACATTTGACTTGCATTCTACATGATCACGATATACCATTATATTTCTCATTCAAGCTTCCATCCTTTCCAAGGTTGTTTCCTTAGCTACTACTATAACATCTGCTTCATCTTGAGCTATTTCAATCTCTTCAATTTGAACTCTTATCTCGTCTTTAGCTCTTGCTTCTCTTTCTCTAGCTTGTTCTTCAATCTCTACGTTAGTGAAATCTTCAATATTCTCATTGATATTTATAAATTCTATGTCCAATGGGTTGATTAAACTTAGACTTCTGATTGGAGTATTATCCTAATGAAAGGGAGACCTTAGATCTCTAAGCATCTCTTTCATTCATTTAAGTTCTTCAAATATTGGGTAAGTTTTTCATCCTTTCCTTTATTCTTGAGTGTGATTTTTATCTACTATCTTGAAAATATCAAATTATTTTAAGCTCTCATTTGATGTGGTTGGACTTGTCTTTGTCTATCTAATTTAGCAATGTGTTCTTCTTCAAGTTCCAAGAATCTCATGATATGAAGTATTGTGTGAAGCTTTGTCTATTATGCCAAATGGATTTTCTCAAGTCAAAAGTGATGTCTTCTTGAATATGAAATAGCAATAGTTTAGGTATTTCAACAGAGAGGTTGTTAGGTATAACCATTGATGGAAGGCATAAGGTTCTTAATTTCTCAAATTATAGAATTTTTTATTTTTTGATATCTTATTTTTATTTATTTTTTAAGATCATTTATTGGTTGTGAATTTCTGCAAATTTTACCCCATAAGTACGTGCCAAAAACTGTTCGAGAAATTTTTTTGGGGGATCAATTTGTGGGTTTCTATCTAGCATCTCCGAGACTCTATGTCCCTCTACTTAGGTGGTGTAGCTTCACTTATTTTGCATGCATGAAATAAAGATCATTGGTGGCCTAATGGTGAGGATCCAACAAGTGTACTCCATCGACCCGTGAAAAAAATTTGTGGATACTGTAAGAGAGGAGTTTCTAGGAGAGTGGGAAAGGGAGTGAGAAAAAGAGAGGGGGATTAATGTTGTAGGTAGAAAATTAGATTCCTACAACCATTAACCAGAAAATTCCAACACACATATACTTAGAAGAAAATAATTTTTCAAGTGGCAACAAGATGAGTTAAGATTGAGAACTCAAAGTTTCTAAAACCTCCTCATAAAAAAGGCATGAAACTCCTTCTTTCTTCATTGATGCTTTGAAAAAATTGTGTATAGTTAGAAGTAGACAAACATATGAAAATGAACTAGAAGAAATAGATATCTCCTTTGTTTCTTCACAAATAGTGATCTCTCATGAGTATACAAAATTGACAACCCTTAAGAATGAGGGTGTCATTACATTATATAGAATTAGAAATGAATCTTTGGCTACCCCCTCATGACCTTTTTTTTTCCTCACAACATGTGACTCTTGACATTCTTAGGAATGAAATTAAGTTCCCTTTTATATTAATCAAGGGAAACTTATTACAATGTTTTTAAAGCCACATTTAAATGAATAAGAAGAATTTCATGATTGCTCACAATGAAGAATTAGAAAGTGGGTAGAGAAGAGGGGGAAGAATGGAGAGAGAATGGAAGAATTCTCTAAAGCATGAGTAGGGATACCTCCACCTTAAATGAATATTTTTCCAATAATGATCACAACCTCTCGCATGATACGTGAAACATCTTGGACCGCAAAATGAGTTTTCGAAACAATGTTCGGATATTTACCGATGTAAGCTCGGGATGAACACATAGAATGCCCATGATGACCCTCCTTGAAACCTGGTTGATGAACTCCTTGAATCATTAAACTTGCTCTAACCAACACACTTTAAATATCTAAACTTTCTAAGTGACGAAGATGAGCTCACTTGTTACACCTTACGATGCTCTATTCCAACTCTGAATACAATTGAATTCAAGATGATGCTTCAATGACCTCGTTAAAGTTATCATTTCCTTGTTTGAGCTATAAATCATGTCGCTATCTCATAGGTCATGTAAAAATCATAAATATGAGTAAAAGTAAAGCCATCTACAAATTTTTTTCTCTCAAAATGATGACTTTCTATTTTTATCAAGTTCCTTTTGGGGAACTACTATAGTGGGAAAGTTGTCTTTTTTTTCCTTACTTTCATTTTGTATCTTTCTTAATTGTCCCAAGTGATCGAACTTACAATTAAGGGGGACTTGTCATTTATATCATGTGGGGAAATATAGAATATGCTATTTTTATTAAGTGTTGAAAACAACCTCGGTTTGGAATGGGAATAACTTTTTTGGATTTAGCTCTTTATCCTAAACTTGTGCTCTAATTTTCATAATGATTCGCTCATCGGAAAGCTCAAAAATTATAAATTAAAATTTACACATGGTAAGAGCTTTGGGCGTGAAGCTACCACAGAAGCCATTAGTGGAGTCACCAATATTTTTTGAAGGTTTTCTTCCCCACCTCTAATTGATGAAGAATAAACTTCTCTATGATGGGTTTTTTTCTCTAGATGCTTCGTACAAATTTGCAACTCTACCCATTTATCAGATCAATGTCAAAATAAGGAAAAGGAAGCCAAGGAAAAAAATTGATTTCACTTCTTTTAATGGTCTCGATGAACATTTTCAATTTCTATTTTTTTCATCATGTAGGAGTTTAGGAGAAGAGAATTTTCCCAAAGTTTTATGAAGATTCGACCACCATTTTGCAAGTTATGAGTGATTCTTCATGCTTTTTACATGAGAGTTTACGAGAAAAATATGATCATGGTTTTTTCTCGAACTTTTGGATTTTCTTCTTTCCATAGTGAGCAATGATGGAAATATTATGATGAATATTTGGAGAAAACATGAGGAGAATCTGAAAGTTGGAGAAAATGTGTGCGTGCATGAAGGAAACATCTAGTGATATCCGATAGTTAGAATTTTCACCTATTTTAAATATTGGGAATGAGTCACAATTTTGTGCACCAAGTACACCAATTTATTAGTGCATTTGTGTAAAAATAATTTTCCTTAACCTATTGGGCTACTTGGCGTAGCGTGATCGATAACTGAGCTTTAGTAGATGTCTTAAAATCAAAACTTTTTTGGTCTACGAAGGTCCCATCCTGAATTGGGGGCTTAAGAGGATGGGGGGAACATTTTATTACACCTCTTACACAAATATTTGATTCAATCAGTTAAAAACATTGTGCCCTATGCTGATTGGGCCACATGGTGGAGCCTTGTTGGTTGTAGTGGGGGATGGGAAATGAAGCCCTGGGGATTATTTTACAAGTAGGAGCTAAAACGTGGCCATCTAGAGGGTCAGGAGCTCACATTGGGTTGGGGTGAATTTTATTGCACTTCTTTAACAAAAAAATTTGTGCGGTTGGTGTAAAAAAGTGCACCACATCCGAATGGTTGATTTTTACACTCATAAATTGGCTAAGTATTTGAGATTTACCTTGGGGAGCAGCATGTCGGGATCATATCTAGAGATTTTGGTGGAGTTTTGTGATGAAATTTTATATTATCTTGACTAAAAAATTTCTTCTAAATAAAATGGCATTGTTTTAAGATCTTTATTCCACCATTTAGCCCCTAACATTTAGAATTTTGTTCTAGTTGTAAGGTTGTTCATGAGAAACCTAGATGGGGAAATAGTGTGCCTAGGTGTTGTGAATAATATTCTTCCACCATTTTATAGATAACTTAATTACCTTTCTTAATATATCTTGTTTGACTCGAACTCCTTTTGGAGCTCCTAGAATCACTTCCCAAAGCTCAGGGGTTGTTTTTGCATTGTGCACTCCTTAGGCCTCCAAGACTCACTATTGCTGAAATTACTCCAAAACATGGAAAAAATCCCAAAACCTTGAAAAAATTATTGAAAAATGTTCTTGTATCTCTGTTATTCATTTTGGATGGGTATTTTCTCCCATTCTATTTTGAGGGTGTGCACCAACCTTGAGAAGTCTTGAGAACAACCCTTCCCAAGCTTGTTGAGAAGCTTGTCTTGGTGGATCGGATTGGGAAGAACATGGAATGAATGGATACCCCTAGATCACCTAAGAACACACTAACATGACACTTTGGAATACTTTAGAGAGAAGGCATGGGACTTGTTATCCAATTTTGTGCACATAGAAAAATTGGACAACGGGGTCAGGTTGTGTTTGAAACAAAGCATTCGTCTCAATGGACCCACTTCTAGTAAGTAATCTAGATAAATTAATTAAAGTAAGTAATTAATTATATTTATGATATTCGGTTACATCTCCATGATCCTAAGGTTTCAATGAGAATCTAATAAATCCAAGGTTTTTTAAATGTCAAGTGTGGGAATGCACCAAAAGGGTCTTTGAGATCCATCAACTCACCGAGTAGCTCTATGAGATCCTCGGTGAGTTGATATCATTTATAAGGTTGAAGGGATTGGTTTTATTAAATCATTCAAAATAAATACATGGGTACTAAAATCTCACCCAAATTTTCATAAAAATAGGTCACCTAACATTGAATTAAATTGAGTTCATCTCACTCGGTGAGGATCATGGTCATTTAATTTGAGTCAAGTAAAGGTCAGTTAAAGAGCTATGATATGAAATGTTCAATAGAAAATTTTGGATCATGACTCGAAAAATGGGTTTGATGGAGAAACATTTCCATGGATCACTCGATTCATTCAAGAGGGAGCTCGACGAGTTTTGGAGGATTTGGTGAGTTAGTGGTGAAGTGGCTCAAGAGGCCCGAGTATGTGGCCGAGTTGATTGATGTCAAATTGCATTGAGAGAGAGGTTTGGACTCATCAAGGGACATGCTAGTTGATGCATGCATTAAAGGAAAAAATGAATGTGTTGATCTCACAGTGTCGAAGCCATGCATTTAATGAAGATTCTAAGTAAGAGAGTAGGTTGAGGATATAAGCTAGGGTGAGTATATGGAAGGATTAGTGAGACCATCATGCGAGCTTGATCGAGTTTGAATGTCGGGAAAATATGGGGAGCTCGATCGGTCTTGAAGTTGAGACATAGTTTGGTCTAGATCTCATCCTCACCGAGTCATGAGCTAAAAAATAATTTCATGAAGGGTTGAGATGATATTGAGCTCAACAAATATGAGGGCCTTGTCTCACAGAATTTATCTCAATACTTGGAAACATTGGATGGATCAATCCTACAAGATCCATGTCAGCATAATCCTAAGTTCAAGTTGGTCATGTCGGACTAAACATAGGAAAGACATTTGAATTCAAGTGAATCTCACATCTTGGAGTCAAGGGGAGAATAAAGTTAAAATAATTGAGCTTGATGAGGAAGATGGAATGTCAAGATGGAGATCCCATGATGGGGAAAATTTGAGTGTTTTTTTCCGGTGGGGATGTTGACATCATAAACCAAGGAAAAGATTCCATGTCAAGGAGTTTCAAGAAAACGTGGTAATCGGGATAAAACCATGGAAAACCATAATGGGATTTCGTGAGTTGGGAGAAATTCAAACCAATTACCAGGTGGGGATTTCATAATGGAAATCCATCATGATAGTTCCATGTAGAGAAGAGGTCCAAGATGGTTTCCAAAAACCATGTAGATCGAGCCAAGGGAGTTAAGGCATGTTTGAGTGATTGAATGGTTGTAGATGATATGGTAAGTCATTTTCCAAGTTATGTAGGTGGTTAATTATGAGGTGAGTAACTTGATGATGGTTGAAAAAATTGGTGCATTGGTTTGATAGAATTGGCATCAACGAACTAAGTAGAACATGGTTGAGTGTCCCAACATTAGAGGAGTTCATCATTCTGAGTTTGATACATTATCTTTGTGAGTGGTGAAAGTAAGTTGCGTTGATATGGAGGAGTCGAGCCAGTACACACCTCACCATATCAATCTCTACTCTAATGGTCAACTTGATTCCTTATGAAGGATGAGTAAATGGGAATATCTTAGCCAATTTTGATTTGGCAAAGAGGAGAGAATTTAGACAAGTAGCTATGTCTAGCATTTGAAGTAGCGATACTAATAATGGACAATTTTCTTAGTAGTGGGCATGAAAAATAGAGCCTATGGAGGTGAGCCAACTAATCACAAATTCAATATGAGCTCATGAAGGAAGCTCAGGATAACTAGTTAAGAGTGCGAGACTTGGCGATTCATGAAGAAACTCGAGCTAATGGTTACATTGCGGTGAGAGAAATGGGTGTGGAAAAGAGTAGGTAGGCTGAGTCATTCGTATGAGAGATTTGAGTTGCTCATAAAGTGAATTTGTGGCTCAATAAGTTGACGGATGGACGTGATGATAGAAGCTTAGTGGACTTATGAAGAGGAGTTCATTTAAAACAACTCGTTAGGAGAATCACACGAAGGAAGCAACATTGAGTTCAAGGATGACATGATGTAGGATAAGTGACTAGCTCAAGCTCCTCATTAATGAGGTTAAATGTAGGGAGAAGGAATTAAAATATATGGGCCACTTTGAGTTGCAGTGAATTACTCGACATGGGAGAAGATTCAATGGCGCATTGATAATAGCTCGTGGACCGAGTTCGAGGAAATAATTGAAGGTAGCGAGTGGAGAGGAAAATCTGGTTAGGTGCATGAAGAGATTGAATCAAGTGAGTTAGGTCCAAGTAGAGTTAATAAAGCATGGGATGAGCTTGTAACATTTGAATGGAAAGGGAGCTCATTGACCCGGCTCGGTGAGTGGTAAGCAAGCCAACCACCAAGTTGGCCTTTCTCTTAAGGAACCCCCTTCAATGCACACCAACCCTAAAAGGATCCCACTTGGAATTGTCAATAAATCGATATTATTTTAAAATAACAATTAAATTAATATTTTTATTAAAATATTTTAATTAACAATATTTTTACTATTATTAAAAAATTTGTTTAAATATTCTTTTAATTAAATGAATGGATAAGTTTAGACCTTTCATTAATGACACATGATGGGATGTTCTTAAGTAGTTCAACCAACTTTGTAATTAATGTTGACCATCATGTGTCTTCATTTTAGGAAAGAATTTATGGCTTATCCTTTCTTCTCTCACAAAGTTCTTCTATAAATGTAAGTTGGAAGCTCATTCCAAGGGGTTACACATTGGTTGTAGAAGTTTGGCATTGGACAAGTTACACATCTTCGATAAGTGAATCTTTTTCAAGAATCCTCTCTCTTATGCAAGTTATATTTTGGATTAGGGAACTTTGAAGCCTCCTTTCTAAGAATGTAATGGAAACCATTGCCTCTTTTGAATGTAATGATACATTATGCATGTTTTTAAAGTAATAAAAGTGTGTGTTTTGTGACTACTATTAGTCATTTTCATCATTAGACATACTTTTTGTGTCTTTCTCATGCTTACAGATATAATGTGCAAGTTTAAGTTTCTAATGCGGGTTCTTATAGTTATGTGCTTATCAAGTGGTGGAGTTTTGCATGTATTTGAGTTGTGGTTCTTGTTCTCCCTTCTCAAGTTCATCATTCTTCACTGGAAGATGGAAATATTGTTTTTCTAGTTAAGGTTAACAAAGGGAACACACGCTTCTTAATTTGTGGTATTTTTTTACCCTTTCTAAGTGGTAGTCGGTGAAGTTGATTTATTGTGCATAGCACCCTCTTTAAAATATAATTCCCAAAGTCTAGCAATACCCTTCATTTGGTGCATCACCATCCCTAGTGTAGTTTTATTTATTGGAAATATCTTTCTCTAAAGCCAATGAAAATATTAGTATACGTATATATAACCATTTTAGTACACTAGGAGTAGTATAACACTTAGTTTAGGAAGATTAATTTGGCCTTCTCTAGAGGTTCACCTTGAGGCCAAGTCACACAGTTTGAGAGGTGATCCCATGTTACCCTATCCCACCGAATGTCCTGTTCACATTCTGCTCATGCGCAGCAGTGCAGTGATTTAGCAATAATAATTTTTTTCATGCCTGCTTGGACAATATTTGGTACTTGTCTTGATTATTTCATGAATCAAAGTAACTAGCGAATCCATATCTCTAGATTTTTTATCTCGGTGTGTTAATATATGTGATGAATTCGATAAGAGATAATGCAAGATGAGAAGGAAATTATCACCATATTGAGTTATCCTTGTCTCCTCTAAGAAGAAGAAGAGGCATTTCAATATCACTAATTACATTGTCACCATGTAGAGGTCAATCAAATCCTCCTTATGGAAGGTTTCATCCACCTAAGAACAATCAACCTCTCTTTAGAATGGAAAGGAAACAATTGTTTCTTGCATTCAATGTAGACATCCTCTTCTATTACACCAATGACATCTTATACCTACTACTACACTCAAAATTCTACCCTTTTACACAAAGGAAACTCATATTACTCTCATGGAACATATTATTGAGTGGTCAACATTATATTAGTACATAATGTTATAGTTAACAACGTTGTGGTCAAACTCCTTGCTATTTCCTTCAAAGTAAAATCACTTCAATGGTTTCATGGGTTAGAGGCTGGAACTATAACCACTTGGGATGAGTTAGGGAGAAAATCTACAAACATTTTGAAGACAAGAGTGACCACATGTCACTCATGGAACAACTCACTACCATAAAGAGAGCTCCTCAAGAGTACATGAGTGATTTAAACTTCCGATTCCAAAATACTTGGAATAGGATTTTGGAACTCATAAAGCCTTCTCCAAATAATAAATTCTTGTATTATTTGTGAGCCTTGAATAAGCGATGTAATTTATTATCTAGTCCATGGTAGGGACTAAAATCTCTAATTCTTATGAATTTTCCATAAGAGTAGAGAATTACTTGATTCGGGCTAGAAATATATCTCCACAATGCTAATGCCATTTTTTTCCGGATATTACAAACACTAAGACTACCATTTCTCCTATTTCATTAGCTTCTAAGTAACCAATTCAATATACTCCCACTCCTTCAAATGATATATTTGATGTCAAATCACTTATTGCAAATTATTGGGAAAGAGCTCGTTGCACTCAAGAGGAAACAATTTCAATATAACCATCCATACTAGCCACAAAATGAGCAAAGATATCAGGTTGATCATCCTCCTTCTAAAGGGATCAATCAGCCTCAAAATTGAACTACAAGTAAATCGGTGAATGTCGACTTTGAAATTTCGGCACCCTCTTAATGCTAGCTCATCTAGAGCTATAGTACCTATCTAGAATAATCTAGTTCAAGACTACGAATAGTGTTATCTTTGTGCTCAACCCTCATAGAAAAAACGTTTCCCTAATGGAGTTCTTCTCTAGGGCCTTATGGTTCAAAATGTATCTGCAACTCCATGGCCAATAGAAAATTTTTCTATGTAAGAAATATTAGATCAACCATAGGCACCTGAAGAAACCACTTTACTAAATTAGAAAGTAGAAGATTTTTACAGGTTGAATACAAATTCTTCATCAGTGGTGGAAAAATCTCATTCCAAAAAGTGAGAAATGGAATATCGACCTTCAAAAGATGATCAAACGTCCACTTCACAGCCTTAGCCACAAGTGGTGATTGATAAATATGTAGGAAAGAGACGACCAAAAATGCATGCTTTCCAAACTACAAGGAAAGAAGGTTCTTTAGGCATCACGGTACCCAACAAGCACTTTCCAAAAGAGGATTCTAATGCCCAAAGAAATGTCAGAAAAGTAGGAGAAAATCCATTCAATATTCTAGAACAAATGAAGAAGAATAGCCTAAGTGTTTCCATGTGGAACACACTCTCAATTCCTTCTAAAAGAAACTTTTTGCAAGAGGCTCTGAAAATTATTGCACACAACCGATGGATCATTGGGTCCTTGGGCAAAAAAAAATACTATGTGTTTGTGTCAACCAAAAGAGAAACTTACTCGAGAGAAAACAAACCACCACAATTCTATATTTCCACGATAATTAACGACCACCGGTACATAATTTCATGACTCGATTCTAGTGTCGTAGCTCGATCATACATAAAAAAAATTACAGATGTACTAGGCAAACAATATATGATGATTGCAAGAGGATTTTTGTATTGGATGACATAGCCATTAAAATTGTTGCATAGTTATCAAACAAATTGAACTTACCATCTATGCATGTCGAGCTTTTCATTCACTCAAGAGATATTGGTCATTGATCTCCCTCCTCTCTTTCCCATCTTCCTATCACGATATTTTACTTCCAAGATGGGTGGTTATCTATTGATTGATTGGTTACATATGATTTTAGGACTCTATATGGAACTAAAGTGACTATAAGGGAAAAATAATTTTTCATAATCATGTGGAGCCCTATACCGCTAGTCCTATAAATGGGAATTATACCATCCATGATTGAGAGGATGAAGTTACTAATCACAAACAAACCACTCTTGTGGAAAAAGTCCCTAATACGGTGTTGGATGAAGTGATTGGAGATCATTAGTATGATTCATATGATGATCTATTAGAAGAGGAATAATTTGGTTTACTATTTTTGTAGGAGACGAGATTGAGTACATATTGCATTCACAAAGAAGGTGCGATCATACCACAACTTGTTAAGTCCTAAAAAATCTGAAGGACTTTGGCAACTATTTTTTGATGCTTCGAGGAGTAATAATGGATAATTTGTTGGTATAATATTAGTATCTCCATAATGGGATACATACTTCTTATCTTTCCCACTACAATTTAGCTGCATCAATAACATTCCTAAATATGAATCTCTCGTGTAAGGAATTTAATTGGCTCAAAATAAGGGAATCAAAGCCCTAACTAATTTTGGAGATATTCATTTAGATGTTCAACAAGTAACATTACGTAGTGCATCAAAAATGATTTTCTAAGATCTTACAAGAACCGATCCTAGGATTTCATTAAATATTTCGAAGCTTTTGGGATCCATGTGGTTCCTAGAAATCAAAATCAAGATGCTAATAGGATTGCTATGATTGGCTCACAATATGACATACCTAATGGTATCATGAAAGAAGGATGAAAATCTATTAAAATGGTGGTTCAAACTATATTTCTTGCTAATGTTAGTAGAATGGCAAGTGTTAAATATCGACAAAGCAATTATTCTTTTTCTACAAGATAAACTAGATTTTTCTATGATAAAACAAGATAAGTTACAAGAAGCATATGGTGATCAAATCATACAGCTGAAAATTAATAAGCTACCAAAATTCTTAGTTACCCTAGAATCCATTTTCAATTATGATGATTAGACCAAAAGACAAAGCTCTAATATGGTGGTCAAAGAAGAAAATTTTTAGGAAGTTGAGGTAGCAAATGAAAATTTTCTAAAGATCAGAAAAGTATGCACTCTGAAGAAAAGAAACTTTCGTAAAAATTTCTCAAGAGTATCACAACATTTTTACGTAGAGCTACAAAGACCTGTGTGTTTTTTATCTAGGTATAGCACAACATACCTTTGAACTGGATCCTAATGCTAAGCCAATTCATCAGAAACAGAGGCCAATTAACCCAAAAATTGAGCCATTGATGAAAAAGAAGCTATTTAAACTCATTGAAGGTTGTATAATTTTTCCTATCAAGCATTCCTCTGGGTATCTAATCTAGTTTCTATAAAAAGAAGAAGTGATAAATATGGCTATGCCTAGACTTCATGGATTCGAGCCGTTCCTTGTTGAAAGATCATTATCCTCTTTCATAAATGGATAAAATCCTTGAGACCATGACAGAGCTAAAATATTTTCCTTGCTTGATGGATATTCAAAGTTACAATCAAATTTGGGTCTCGATTCTAATCAATTCAAAATATATTTCACTACCAAGTGGGCCATATACACTTACAACAAAATGTCATTCATAATGTGGAATATCGGGGCCACTTTCCAAAGATAAATAGACATGTAATTGAAGGGAATAATCAATGATATTATCATGGTGTACCTTGACAATATATTCGTATACTCTAAGCATGCGTAAGATCACATCACACATCTAAGGAAGGTTTTTGAAGATGTAGAGAATTGGGGTTTTCACTTAACCATAAGAAATGTATTTTTCAATGCACAAAGGAATTTTTTTGCGGCATGTTGTTTCACCGGAAGGAATTTCTATTGATCTAGCAATGATCCATTTGATTATGTCTTTATCTCTCCTAAGTCAAGAGAAGGGTCTCCGTAGTTTTCTGGGAACCATAAACTTTGTGTGGAGATTCATCCCTCAATTCATAGCCTTTGTTAAAACACTGAAAGTCAAGCTGAAATCAAAATAATTAAGGGAAAGATTTGAAGTCATCAAAATGGCCAATTCTAAAGATCCCATTTGGTGAAACCCGGGTTTGATAAAGAATTTATTCTTTATGATTTTACAGATAAACACAGCTTGTCAGGGATCCTCACCCAGTAAAATGATGATATGATGGAGCAACTAGTTTCTTTATTCATTCAATCCCTCAAACACTATGAGCTTAAATATTCATTCATTGAAAAACAAGTCTTTGTAGTTATTCAAGATTTGAAGAAATTCAAGCACATGTTGTCCAACACAAAAATTCATCTCATATCATCCAGGTGGCAAGGAATTTTTTCTAAACAAAGAGATGAATGAAAAGCGTGTTGGATGGATCACGAAGGTGATGGAGTATGAAGTATATATCGAAGTTACCAAACTTGTAGGAGGTAAAGGTTTGTGTCAACAACTTGCTACACACCTAGAATTAGAGGGTGATGAGGACATGATGCTCCTAAACACTAATGAAGGTTATGATTAGGTTGAATGGTTGTCGAAAATTAAGAGTTTCCTTTTCTCAAGAGCATATCCTGTAGGGATAAAAATCAAAGGAAGATTTTTCATCTTCAATCTATTCTATATGTCCTAGTGGATAATGTTCTATTTCAAAAGGATTTGAATGGTTTTCTTCTTCATTTTATAGGTTTGGAACAAGTGAGTAAGATACTAGAAGAGTTCCACAATGGCCTATTTGGAGGAAACTATTCTACATGAACAATTGCTACCAAGATCATGTGAACTTGCTACTATTGGCTGGATTTTTTCATAGATGCCCATCTCTAGGTAAGAAAGTGCAAACAATGTTCCCTTTTCACCTAAAAGCAGAAGACAACATCTCTTTCACTACATCCAATTCAAGTGGATCAACCCTTCATTCAATGGGGATTGAATTTCATCAGAATGATCAATCCTCCATCTAGTGATGGACATAAAATGGTCCTCACTACCACATATGACTTTACTAGATCAATGGAAGTGGTAGCATTAAAGGAGGGTAACCCAAAGGTTGTCCTTGATTTCCTTGAGGGCATAATGAACAGGCTCGGTGTTCCATTCACAATCATTTTAGATAATGTGATGGCTTTCTTTCTTTGTGAATATGAGTGAATGGGTTATCAGAAATGAGGTCCACCTCAAGACTTTATCCAATTACTATTCATAAGGAAATGGATTGGCCGAGTCTAGCAACAAGAACCTCATAAGGATTACCAAATGCATGACAAAGACCAACAAGATAACCTAATGTGAGACACATATTAAGATGGCCTTATGGGAAGCTCAAATCACACCATAAAAGGAAATTGGAAATTCTCCCTTCGTGTTGGTGTATGGGTGAGAAGAAAAAAATTCCACTATCTTTGGAATTACCTACTTTACATCTTGCACGTCAAAGTTGAGGTTATGGAGAGTGACCCTATGACCATCAGTTTTCTTCACTAAAGGAGTTAGAAGAACTATAGAACATGGCCATGAAGAGTTTGCAGCATCATTAGGCTCAAGTCAAGATAAATTTCGACAACAAGGAATTCAATAGTAATTTTTCAAGAGGGAGATTTAGTTATCAAATGGGATATCAAAAGATCCAAACCAAGCATGCACGCCAAGTTTGACGCTCTCTAGAGTGGGCCATATGGCATCACAAGTTGTAAAGAGTTGAACTCATTTCATCTATCCGGCTCAATGGAGAAGATTTTCCCATTCATATTAATGGGATACACCTTAAAGCTTTCTTTTGATATCATTCCAGCCCCTGTGTAGTTTAGTTAGGTATTTTCCTCCAAGTTATTTTGCACATTCTTATGTGTTGTTGTTACTTTTTCTTTCCTTGTTATCACATGTTCTTTTGTTCTTGGACATTATATCATCATTCGATAATTTCAAGAAGAAGATAGGTTCAATTTTTCAAAAAGAGTTTAAGATATATAAGGTTCCTCAAAAGCTTCATAAAAATTTCCATAGTGCTCTATGAGTTTCAAACGTTTTTAGCTTCAGTAAGGGTTACCACAGAGTTCAAGATCAGCAATACCAAGAAATATTCCAAGATGCATCAAAAAGATAAAATCACTTTCAATATTACAATATTGACTCCATACCCGATGGGTGATTTAATGCTACTTTGGAATCATGCTTACCAGAAATCAACCTTGAGAGGTCACCAAAATGTTATCAAATTTTGTGCATATAGTGAAAGTGGACAAGGGGGTCAGGTTGTGTTTGTAACAAAACATTTCTCTTAGTGGACCTACTTCTGGTCAACATTAACATAAAATAATTAAAGTAATTAATTAATCATGTTGAGGATATTCTACTATATCTCTATGATCCTCAAGTTTCAAGGAGAATCTAGGAAATCCAAGGTTTTTAATATCAAGTGTGGGAATGCCCAAAAGGGTCTTTGAGCTTTATCAACTTGTTCGAAGCTTGGTGAGCTACTCAGTGAGTTGATATCATATATAAGGTTGAAGGGTTGGGTTGTATTAACTCATTCAAAATAATTACATGGGTACTGAAATCTCACCCAATGTTGCATAAAGAGAGCTCACCTAATGTTGAATTGAACCGAGTTGAGCTCACTCGGTAAGGAGCTCGGTCATTTGATTTAATTCTGTAGAGATCAGTTAAAGAGCTATGAAATGAAATGCTAATATACAAGCTTAGATCATGAATCAAAAATGTGATCGATGGAGAAAAATTTCTAGGGATCACTCGATTCATTCTATAGGGAGCTCAATGGGTCTTGGAAGAGTTGGTGAGTTAGCGGTGAAGTGGCTCGAGCTCGAGTTCATGGCTGAGTTAATTGATGTTGAATTGAATTAAGAGTGAGTTTTGGGATCATCAATGGACATGTCATTTGAGGCATGCATTAAAGGAAAGGAACGTGTTAATCTCATAGTTTTGAAGCCATGCATTGAACAAAAACCTAAGTAAGAGAGTAGCTTGGGGAACTAAGCTAAGGTGAGTACACGGATGGCTCAATGAGCACATCGGGCTCAACTTGATTGATATCAGGTGTTAGGAAAAATATTGGGAGCTTGTTGAGTATTGGAGTTAATACATAGCTCGGTCTAGATCTTGGTCTCACCGAATCACAAGATAAAAAAATTCATGAATGGATGAGTCATTCTCGAGCTCAACGAAGATAAAGGCCTTGTCTCACCGAAGTTAGCTCAATACTTGGAAATGATGGATGGATCAATCCTACAAGATCAATATCAGCATAATATTCAAGGTTGAGTTGGTTAAGGAAAACCAAATAATGAAAAGAGCTTCAAATTGAAGTGAAGCTCGCATCTCGGCATCAAGGGGAGACTCGAGTTAAAAAAATTGAGCTTGATGAGGAAGTTGGAAAGTTGAGATGGAGATACCACAATGGGGGAACTTTCAGGGGTTTTTTGTCAAGGTGGGGATGTTGACATGGTAAACCAAGGAAAATATTCCACATTGGGGAGTTTCAGGAAAACATGGCCAAGTGGGATAAAACCATGGAAAACCATAATGGGATTTAAATTAGGAGAAATTCAAACCGATTTCCAGGTGGGGATTTCATAATGGCAAGCCATCATGATAGTTCTATGTAGAGAAGAGGTCCAAGATGGTTATTGGTTACTAGGAAGGTCGTGAGGGAGTTAAGGTATGTTTTGGTTATTAAAAGGTTTGAGACAAGATGGTGAGTCATTCACCAAGTTATATGAGTGATTTTTGATGAGACCGAGAAACTCGGTGATGGTTGATAAGAATGGTGCATTGGTTTGATAGAATTTTCATCTAAAACCGAGTATAACATGGTCGATCATCCCAACGTTGCAGGAGGAGTTCATCTTTGTGATTTTTATACATTATCTTTGTGAGTGGGTACACCGAGATGCGTTGATATGGAGGACTCAAGCTAGTACAAACCTCCACATATTAATCTCTACTCTGATGGTTGTCATGATTCATTTGTTAGAAGGATTAAATGGGAAGATCTTATTTGATTTTGATTCACTAAGGAGGAGAGAACTCAAAAAAGTAGCTCGGTCTATCCTCGAAGTAACAAGCCCAATGATGGACGAGTTGCTCGGTGGTTACCCATGCAAAAAGGAGCTTATGGAGGTGAACCGACCAATCATGAATTAAATTCAAAATCGTGAAGGAATTTCAAGATACCTAGTTATGGGTGTGGACTTGGAGATTCATGAAGAAAATGAAGCTCAAGGTTACATTATAGTGAGAGGCATGGGTCTTAAAAAGAGTAGGTCATCTAGTCATTCATATGAGAGATATTAGTTTCTCACAAAGTGACATTGTGGCTCGATCTTGATGTCAAACTTGGTAGATGGACATGAAGTTAGGAGCTTGCGAGCTCGTAAAGAGGGAAATAATTTGAAATAACTCACTAGGAGAAGCTCGCACAAGAATCGATAATGAGCTCAAGGATGGCATGATGTAGGGGATGCGATAGGTTCAAGCTCCTCACCAAGAAGGTTATACATAGGGTGAATATGGTAAAATATATGGTCCACTAATTTGGAGTGAAGGAATCAACACATGAGAAGATCCAATGACATATGGAGAATAAATCATGTAGTGGTTTCTTGGAAAGAGTTGAACATAGATTGTGGAGAGGAAAATATGATAAGGAGAATGAAGAGCTCAAATCGAGTGAGTTAGGGACAAGCAGAGTCGGTGAAGCATGGGATGAGCCTACCATGTTCAAATGGAAGGGGATCCCATCGACCAACTAGGCAAGTTGGTAGGAAAGCCAACTACCGAGTTGGCCTTTCTCTCAAGGACCCCCTTTAATGCAAACCAACCCTAAGGGGTCCCACTTGGAATTGTCATTAAATTGATATTATTTTAAAATAACAATTAAATTAATATTTTTATTAAAATATTTTAATTAATAATATTTTTATTATTATTAAAATATTTTATTTAAATATTCTTGTAATTAAATGAATGGATAAGTTTATACCTTTCATTAATGATACATGGTGGTATATTCTTAAGTAGTTCAACCAACTTTGTGATTAATTTTGACCATCATGTGTCTTCATTTTACGAAAGAATTTTTGGTTTCTCCTTTCTTCTCTCACGAGTTCTATAAATGTAAGTTAGAAGCTCATTCCAAGGGGTTACACATTGGTTGTAGAAGTTTAACATTGGACAAGTTAGACATCTTAGACAAGTGCATATTTTTCAAGAATCCTCTCTTCTACAAGTTAGCTTTGTGGATTGGGAACTTTCAAGCCTCCTTTCCAAGATTGTAATGGAAACCATTGCCTCTTCTGAATGTAATGATGCATTGTGCATGTTGTTGAAGTAATAAAAGTGTATGTTTTGTGACTACTATTAGTCCTTTTCATCATTCCACATACTTCTTTGTTCCTTTCTCATGCTTATAGATACACTTTGTGCAAGTTTAAGTTTCTATTACACATTTTTAGAGTTTTGTGCTTATCAAGTAATGTATTTATATATGCGGTTGACTTGTGGTGCTCATTCTCCATTCTCATTTTCATCATTCTTCACTGGAAGATGGAAATATTTTTTTCTAGGTGATTTTAACAAAGGGAACACATGCTTCTTAGCTTTTTGTAATTTGTTTACCCTTTCCTAAATGCACTAGGTGAAGTTTATTTGAGGTGCACAACAAGCTCTTAAAAAGAACCTTCCCAAAGTCTAGAAACACCCTTCATTTGGTGTATCATCATCCCTAATGTAGTTTTCTTTTGTAAATCTCTTTCTCTAAATCCCATGAAAATGTTCATATAGGTCTAGATAACCATTTTATTACAATAGTAGTACAACACTTAGTTTAGAAAGAGGAATCTGTCATTCTCTAGAGGTTCACCTCGAGCCCAAGTCCTACAACCCGAGAGGTGATACCATGTTACCCAATCGGACAAAATGTCCTATTTACATTCGGCCATTAAGAGGTTACAATTATTTGGCAGTAATAGGATTGACTTGGGGATTAGGTTTATTGGTGCTTGCTTTAAGATTACCCCTTAGTTTTAAATGTGCCTCAAAGAAATTTCATGCCATGTTTACAAAATATTTTTGTGTAAAATTTGTTAAACACTCATATTAATCCGTGTAAAATTCTCCTTATTTGTCGGTATTTTTTAATCATTGTCTGCAAACTACATTTTGTTTCCCAACGCCTGATGACATGTTACATGTTTACATTTGTTTGGCAATATCGAACCTAATTTGAATGTTTGTAGAAATAATGTAAATATGAAAGGTTAAATTTTTTTCCAAAGGTCCAATGGAATACTCTAGACAATACTCACATGAGCATACTATAAAATGTAGATACATCCCCATTCCTTAAAAGGAAACATGTATAAATATATTATTGGAGTGGGGAGATGGGCCTTCATTAACCTTTTCACTTTACACTTGATAAAGTGTAAACTAAAGTTGTAAGTCTGAAGGTGAAGGGGGACATGTGTTAACTCGGTAATCAAACTCAACGGTGATTGATCGGGTCAAGTTTACATTTTTCACCCCTTCAACAAATAAGTAAAAGGAAATCAATCTATCTAAGGGATGGTCATCAAACCGAGAAAATGGTGCATATAGTCTTATGATTTTTAGGATGTGTAATTGGTTAAAAAAAAACCAAATCGATGACTTAGGAGCATAGACCAAGCATATGGCATACGGGGAATTGAGAAAGAAGTACATTTCATATGTTACAATGAGAGTGTGTAGATAATTTTAAAAAAAATCTGAAGCCCGTTAAAATATAATAAATGGGGTTCAATATTTCACTAACCATACGAGAGTAAGGACCAATAATGAAAAAGACTCATGTTAGGTAAATACATATATGATAGAATGCAAAAATATTGCAACAACTCAAAATATGAAAAAACAGAAAAATTATGAAATTTCCCCGCAAACGCAATCTTCAGAATTAATGCATGAATATGTGAGCCATTGATAACATAACTTGTTATAAATAACTCTAATATTACCCTCAAGTTTTTATGTTCTAAAAATATTTTCAAGTAGTATTTAAGGATAGCTGAAGCAAAAATTAACCTCAACGCTCAAAATTTGGTTGTAGACCTCTTTTGTCATGTTCCGAGAAACAACTAGAAATTTGTTAAAAGGTGAGTTCATCAATTCCCATATCTTTTGTGATATTATGAAAGTTATTTTACAAGTTTTTGGTTTTTTTTGAAAATAAGTGTGATAGAACTAAACTAAAACCATGAAGATCCATGTGTTACCCCTAAAAACAAGTTCTAGTCATAGTTCCCCTCTAAAGAATTGCGTCTTGCGACTTAGAATATTTTAAGTAGAGGCTAAAATCCCCTAAAAGAAGTAATGTCATGACTCAAATAGCTAATAGTTTCATTGACCTCTCATTATTTCTTTCCCTCCCACTACACCTTTCCCAGAAGTTTTATGGGTATGTGCTAAAAATTACAATCCTACAACTAGAGAAGTTCGAGAGGGAAGGGGAGATTTGGTTTTATCATTCTAGGAGTAGGCCTTTGACAAAATGTTGGGTTTTCCTCCCACAAGTGAATAGGGGGATATTACTAAGGACTCTACATAGAGTACTGGAACTCACATTCAAAGAAATGGATGAAAGCTATGAATGACCATTTTTTGAATAATATGTGAACTTCTTCTCACGAGAATGACAAAGAAGTTGAATAGGGTTGAATTTATTGAGGAATTCAAAGATGTGATTACACTATTGAACTGAGTAATGGGTATATAATCTACTACTTTCTTTTAGGAATGGATGTTTCAATTCATTCAGGTGATACTTACAAATAAAAATCCTCTCCCTTAGGCAGAGATCATAAGTAATCGTATTCATGAACAAATAATGGGAGTTTCCCAAATTATGAGAGGAGAAAATCCCAAAATGGTTGAATTTTTCATGACTTCTTACCTTGTTTATAACATTTCTTTCCATAGAAATTTTCTAGAATTACTAATGGATGGGAAACTTAATAGTTCTAAGGTGTACGAAGTCTTCTATCAGTTGAAGCTGACAAGTTATGATATGCACTGCAAAAATATTACTAATCACTTCTTTAGACCTACAATTTGTTTATACCACTCTAAATGGGATATTGAAAGATTTTCACTTGATGCCAAGAGATTTCTTACTTAATAAGCGTGTTACTTCATCCAATTTAGGACTTATTCATATATTAGGGTTAGTGGTTTTGATGGGAAACCCTATGTGCTACCCATGTGTGTAAATGACAAATGGACATTAATTGAATTGGTTAAACAATTTCTATCAGTACATCATTTCATTTCCCAAAAGCATCTAACATCTTGAATCAAATTTCCCATAGTAATAGAGAATTACACTTTTTCAAACATCTAGAAGGTAAAAAAGTTGGAAGGAGAGATGAACATGTGTATGATGGATAGATTTTAGGACATAAAACATTATGATATAAATCATATCTTACATAATATTGCACTAAGGTATAGAAAAAACCTCATTATGAGGATTTCGGATGAATTGTGAAGATGAAAGGGAATTTAGACAAAGAGAACATTCAAGAATGACCTTGTCCCAGATGATTGATTTTGGGGTTATCCAAACTCCTAAAGGGTTAGAGGATGATGGTAATGTGATTAGTGAAGAATACATATAGGATGATATTTCTTCTCAACCTTTTCCACCAATCAATTGGGACATTAGTGAGAAAAAAATAACCAAGAAAAGACTGCAAATCCCATCTAACTCTCCATAAGGTGGTTATTTTCAAAAGGAGTGGATATAAGTTACCAACAGACCCCATTATTAAGAGAATATAGAAATAGTAAGCTCATTGATGATGTTCTCCCCTCATACAAAATGATTCATGCCACTAGGGAGGTTTCATGGAGACAAAATATTAAGAATTTGGACTCATTGCCAGTAACAGGTGATGTAAGTGCCCATGATAGAAGAATCAGAACTCCCCCTCCTCAAAAAATGAGAAGAACCAAAGAAATGCTTCAAGAAGGTATGGTCGAGTATAGACACCTAAATTTTATATTTATTCCCCTCATCACCTATGTGCACATATTTATTTAATCATCCCCTCCCTTATTTAAATACCTATCTAATTTATATTAATTAATTAATTAATATTTTTAGGTAATTAATTAATCATTTTCTCCTATCATTATCCAATCCTCATTAATTAATTAGTTAGTATCTACATCCACATACCTATATAAGTCTATTAATTAATTAATTAATAATTATTATCCTATTCATTTCCTAACCAACCTTATATTTTTATTTCTTTTATCATACACATAAATCCCCTTTCTATTCTAGCTTATATCTATTATCATGCACTAACTTTCCATTTCAGAATGATTTCATTCTAAATATAAACCTATGCTTTTCCCTACGCTTTTTCCAACCTATCTCCATTTCCAACTCACCTAAAGCTCATCCTTATCACATCCCTTCCCACATGTTTGCTTTAAAGAAACTTTTATACTCATCAAAAACCCAAATCTGGATCAAAAACACAAATCACCCACCATTTGGGAAAAATTCCCAAAAATTAGCATCGAACCATCCTGGTTACCATCAACCCTTTAAATCTAAATCATTTCTCTCCATTCTTTCATTAGATGCATGCACACACCAGAGCTCTCTTGCAAGTTGCAAGCTTTCTCTCATGTCAAAGAATTCTTGCAAAATTTCTAGATCCCCTGGACATTGTTTCAATGGGATTACATTACTCACGATCATGCTTCATGAGATATTCTATATTTTTATTATTTTAATCATTTTATCATTGTTCTTATTGCAGCTAATCTTTTCAGGTATAAAATAATTTTTTCAATACTTAGAGCTCCCTTCCCACCTTCTATCACAATTATTTTTCTTACATGTTCCCTTTTCTATCCATTTATCGTTGGGCTTATTATAATCTTCTATAGTTTTCATCAATCCCACTTGGTCACCGTTGATCGGGTCCTATTCATCTAATAGCCTATCTAAATCATTGTTTTCTATCCTTTTCCCTACCTTTTTGTCTCAAAGATCATTCTGTAGGTCATCCTTCAAAGATCCACATGCCTTTTTCATCCACCAACTTACACTTAGAACTTGTACGTCCGCATAATTCAAATACAATCTATATATTCTCTCTCTCAAGTTGCCATCAAACCTACCTAATAATCTTATTTTTTTCCATCTAGATCAGATTTATATTATCCTTACATTTCTGCATATTTCAGTTTCTGTGTGCCTCAAATTCTGCATATTATCTAGCTTATTATTATTACTTTTATCTTATCTTATCAAACATAGGGGTTGACATCAGAAAAGGAAGCTAATCACTTCTTGGAGATATCATTGTTCGTGTAGCCCCCACATATCTTAGCTAATCAATTTTCTTTAGTGTCTTTGAATTGAATATTTATCAACTCGTAGCAATGCAGAGATCTAATCATCTATCCTTTCACCCTTACCAAAACATCGGAGAGGTAACATAAACCCTCCAACATTTTTTGAGTTGCTAATTTATTTAGTAGATAGTGCATTAATTTCTTAACAAATGAGAAATTTGGACAACATTCCTCGCACGCTTGGTGGGACCACCCTTTTTGAGATAACTTTCTTTTTTTCTATAGTTTTACTTTTTTTTGTGTCTTGTACTAACACTGTAGTGTGAGGCTCTGCTTTATTTCTTACTCATGTTGGGCTCGTGTCTTGGATCGCTCATTACTTAAATAAGTGAAAACAAATAGGAAAAGCGTTATCTAGGTATTCCTAACTTATTTCCTATTTTTTCCTTTATACATAGTAATTTATTATTCCTTTGTATCCTCATCAAATATCACACTTTGTTTTGGGGTTAAAAAGAACGTATTTTTTTTGCATCTTGTTTCGTTCATATATTTTAAGTAGGGGCTAAACCTTATTCATCTCACACTTTATCACACATAGCATTAAACCTAAAAAAATAAAATCACACATCAAAAAATCGTCTTACTCGGTTTACTAATTGGGGTTTGATCACCCAACAGAAGTCGCGTCATAATTCCTTAGCCATAACTCACCGAGAATAATACATAGTTCACCTTTTCCTAGGTTCTTTGATAACCATCCCCCTTTTATTTTTCACATTATTAATAAAAAGATAAAAATAATTGTTCACATGATTTAAAATGGAACAAAACTTCACCCCAAATAGTGCTACACAAGAATATACCATAATCGATATCTCATGTTTGTCTCCTTGTAGATCACAGTCGACTAGTAGATTCTATCCCACTTTCTTGGATTATCCCTACTTCATCAAATGTCACTATGTATGTCTAGCCTATTGATATTTTTGTTCCTCATACATCATATCTTCCCATCCAATCCCAACCATCTTATCATGTTCCTCCTTCCCAATATCATGCACCCCCTTAACCACTAAAATTGTTTCCTCCTCACGACATTTTTAGAGAGTTCTTTCCTTCCCCATCACCAAAAATATGTTTTCATTAACCACACCAAACAAATATAACCCATTTTCAATCGATACCATACCCCAAAACCTCAATATTGTGCTCCTTTGGAGGCTTCTGAGCCTCCCTCTAGTCCCATATATGACTTTATACTTTGTAAACCCCTAAAATATCTCCCTCCTATCAACCCATTCAACTGAACGATTCTATTCCACCTACATATTCTCCTGTAAACACTATCCCTACTTTCATCGGTTTTACCAATGGAATACTCATCCAATCATCACAATCAACCAACATTCACACTTCTTGTGTGCTCCAACAATAAAATATTTTAATCCAACCTCAAACATCCTATCAAACATCTCCTCCAACTTTAACACATCAATCTTCCTTAGAGCCTTACCTATCTACTACATATGGTGTACAACCAAGACCATCCAACACTTATCCTACATCCACATCAACCATAACTACAACCCCCATGCCTATCACATCAATTACCACCACTCCTCAAACATCTAGCATGATCGATATCTCATGTTTATCTCCTTCTAGCCCCATTTATGAATAATTTCACTATAACTTTGGTTCTCAATCATGTCAACTAGAGGGTCCTACTCCATCCTCATCACCTTATACCAATGTCATCCTTACTTCATCTACCACACTTTATGTACCTCAAAAATCTCATCCATCCTACTATGTCCCTACTTCCCAATATTACACAATCCCCCAACCAATTCAATCTCCACTCTTGGATATCTTCGAACAAACCTTCCCAGATCCACCATCGACAAATCCATTTCTACCTTCCACACCATACAATTTCAATACTTATTCAATCAATATTGTACATCAAACACCTCTTTCAATATCCACACATACATCTACCATTGATTCCACATCTATATCTACCTCATCCACTCCATCATCCACATCTATTTTGTCCTTACCCATAATACCATCCATAGATAAAATATCGGTCCTTGCACCTAATGAATCAATCATTAAGACCACATCCACATCATCCTCCCCTCCTACATCATTTGAATAACATTTTAAAGCACTTAAACTTATGACAAATTCAAATTATCCTTCTACCTCATCAGCACAATCGAATCAATCTTCACTTTCCTTAGATTCCATTAAACAAATACTGCTTCCTACGCCTATACCAACACCACCTCTGGATCCTTTGATGGAAATTTTTTTCATTCGTAAATCGTAGGGGTATAACCTCACAAAAATATAAAAACTTTAATAAATTACTTTAAAATCCTCTTATACATTCATATAAGGAAATTGACATTCCTACCTCTAAACAATCCAACACAACAACCTTTTCATCAAGAATGTTTCATCAACTAAAATTGAAACCATTCAACACTAAGGAATTTACCAATACCAAAACTAAATTCAAGCCATCAAGACATCAACATGCTCAAAATTTATCCTCAACATCTAGATCATCTCAAACATCCACTTATTCTTCAAATACCAAGATATTCCGTAAAAAAAAAAGCACCTCCTAATGATTTGGTTGAATCATGTACAAAGGTCTTCCAACACTTGTTACAAATTGTTACAAATTTTTGTAATCACGCTTCCACCTATTAGGGCCTTTGACCCAAATAGCAAGAAGCCATCGTGGTTTAATTCCAACCTCGTCTACACATATCATCATACCCCTGGACATGATATTGAACATTGCAGAGCACTTCAAGCCATTGTTCATAACTTCATTAAGGAAGGATACCTCCTTCCCAAACCAAACCAATCTCTTCCTTCCACTTCAACATTTGCACCTTTGACTTCATCTATCCAAATGTAAAATTCCCCTCATTCTTCATGAAATTTTACATCCATTGCTCCTCAAAATGATGATTATCCTAAAGAGGATCCTCCATTGTCCATCAAATCTATTTTATTAAACACTTGGTCTAGTCCACATGACCCTAAATCATCAACCAACACTAAAAATGAAACCAAAATACCAAAAACCCAAATAAATCCACCCCCATCCTTAGCATCCAAATCAGCTCATACATCAACATCCCAAACATCCATGTCCAAATCCAAGTCTAATATTTCCAAAGAAAGGACATATCACAACAATAAATCCAAATCCAAACAATCCAATCCTCCAACCAAATTTGATTTTTCTTCCAAGACACCTAATCTACCCATCCAACCTAGATCCTAAGCCAAACAATCCAAAATTTATTTTTCTTCCAAGATGCCTAATCTACCCATCCAATCTACATCCACTTATTCCCCTAAATTCAAGTCAAAATATCCTATTAAAACTCATAAGATTTATCTTCCTTTTGACACTTCGATTGGGTCCTACGCAGATATCCTTCAACATCTAACTCAAATATTTACCATCACACTTCCCTCTATTAAATATTTTAATCCAAATAGTCCCAAACCTTCATGGTTCAGTCCCAATCACACTTGTGCTTATCATCGTACTTCAGGTCATGACACCGAGAATTGTAAGGCCTTTCAGACTATAGTCCATAATCTTGTTGAGAAAGATGATTTCCTCATTTATGAGAACCATTATTCTCCATCCACCATAACCAATCCAAATCTAATTCCTACATCCCCATCCACAAAAATTACTAAATATCATCCTTCATCCACATCATCCCTTACCATTCCTCCTAAAGAGGGTCCTCCCTTGTTTATTGATATTCTTGGTTTTTCTAATCTCCCTTGTGATCCTCGACACTATATCTAATACAAGTTGAAGAAAATCTCATCTAAACTCTTTCAAAAACAATTAACTCATTGACATCTAATTTTCCTAATGTGAGACAAAGTATCTTCTGCTTTGGTGGAGCATTTTCTCTTCGTTAATGATCATCTCATCCACGCATCCTATCTACATCAATTCATATTCATTTCCATTTAGTGCTTCCTTGGACATTGGGGACTTAATTCTAGAATTCATCTCTTTATAGATTAGTTCCTTTTGGCATTGTCTTATTTACCACATCCAAATCCATCTAATCATCTCATCTTGTTTCAAAGACCACTATTGCTACCATATTTTTTCCTCCTTTGAGGGAAATTTCATCTATGTTTTCATCAAAGTACACCTTTATGGACATACTCATGCCTCATTTAGGGAATCATATTTACATCAAAGTCCACCATTGTGGCCATGTTTGTTCCTCCGTTGAGGAACCATTCATCCATATTTTCATCAAAGTCCACCATTGTGGCCATACTTGTGCCTCCTTTGGGGCACCATATCTCTATCCTTTTCATTTCAAATTCCACCTTTGTGGCCATGTTTCTTAGTCTATTGGGAACCATATTTTCATCATAAATCCCACTCTTGTGGCCATTTTCATCTCACTGGGACGCATATCCTTTTCTCTCTTCCTCAATTTTAAAAGGTAGAAAATTGTTTGCATATTTATCTCGTGAAGTCTTATCCAATATTTCATCTTATTCTTAACCCCACCATTGTGGTCATATTTTTCCCTCCCTTGGGGGACCATTTCATCTTACCCTAAATCCACCATTGTGGCCATATTTGTCCCTCCATTGGGGGACCATTCATATTTTTATCAAAATCCACCTTTGTGGTCATACTTGTCCCTCCCTTGGGGGACCATTTACTTGTCTCATTAGGGATGCATAGTTTTTCTTCCTCAAGGGTAGCACATAGTTTACTTCCTCTCTCATCTATCTCATCCAATTTATCATCTTGTCTTATATTAAGTCCACCTTGGTGGCCATTTCCATCTCTTCAAGGATGCATACTTTTCTTTCTTCTTTACTTCTGAAAGGTGGTGCATAGTTTTCATCTCCTATCATCTACTAGTTTCGTTAGGGATGCATATTTTTACTTCCTTAAGGGTAGCACATAATTCTATATTTGTTCATCTATCACATCATATCCCATCTTATCAAGTTTTCATCCTATCTTGAACGTGACTTTAATCAAGAAATTGTGTTCAAAGGTTTCCCTCCCTTGGTGGTAAACAAGAATTGGAGCCACTTAATGCTTTGCACATGTGACCATTATACTACTAGTACATTTTCCAAAGTGCTCTTAGTCATATGCTAAAATCATTCCTCGATCTTAACCTCTTCCATATCTCATTGTGATGATTTGGAATTATGTGGTCTTTGTCACTTTCTAGATGTGATCTTAAAATGGGTACCATGGCTTTACCCATAGCATATTACTTATCAATAGGTTCTCCCCTTAGGTGAGAACTCCATGATCATCAAATTTTTCACCTTCATATTTTCCTATTTGAACCATGTGAAGGGTCGAGGGATGTTTCTTATATATTCTTTACTCCCTCCTAAGTTGTCTACTTAACTATTCCCATCTCTCCCCATGTAAATTAAAAATTCATGGATGATCAAATCAAAATCAAAGTTATCAAAAATAGGCTGATCCCTCAAAGGAAAAATATTCATGCAAAAATAAGAAGATAAGAAAAACCATGCAAATCAAAATAAATATATTGATCCCTCAAACAATGGATATCATTTATTCTTTCCATCTATATACTGTAAAGGTAGACCATACCCTCAAAAGATGGCTACTCCTTGTGGTATTTGAAGGCTTCGACATTGATTATTCTTTTATTTTATTAACATCCTAAGAAAGCTTCCCACATTGATCATATTTATCTTTCCCCTTCTTAGAGTTGGGGCATAGTTTAGGGAACATCACTTTTAGAGAACCCTATTTCGTCGAACAAGTTACATCTCAAACCCCTTTTTCATGTCGAAATTTAGTCTATGAGTTCACTCCATATGTTATCTCCTCATGATATTTGGTATGAATAAATGTCGTTGGTTATATGCTAACATATTTTTTGGTCACATGTGCCTTGTGTTACTTGGATCCCCCTCTTCTTTACATTCAATGTAATAGGAGTTATCTTTTCATCGCATGTTCCTTTCTATGACATAGCATCATTCATACTCATAGATCATCATTGTTAAGTCACATCTACCTCTTATCTCATCCAAATTCAATCTGACATTTCATTTAATATTATCGATCCATCTGATCTTATCCATGTATTTCATCAAATCTTATCCAATTTATCTCATCTTAAGTCCACTTTTGTGGCCATCTTTGTGTTCCCTCTCAGGGCACCATATCTCACATTTTGTTATTTCACCTTTTGGGCCATATTTGTGTCCTTTCTTTGGGCACCATTGCTTTCATATATCTATCTTTGTTTGCTCTCAATGTTAACCCTTGTAAACATCTTTATTCTCACTTTAGGTAATTTTGTCTCACTATTTCGCATCATCCCCTTATCGTCTCGAATTCCAAGTTTGTGTCCATATTCATCTTCCCCTTGGAATTTTTATTCTACATTCAAATCATTAATTTATAATTTCAAAGTCCTACTTTGATCCATACCTTTTTAGCTCCTAGGAATTTTACATTACTATCCTATCTAATCATTACATGACTTCCACCTTTGTGGCCATACTTTCCCCACTTGGGGCATATTTTATTTTCTTTTTTTCCTTCATAGCCATACCTTTCCCCACTTGGGGCATATTTTACTATTTCATTTATTTTCCTTCGCGGCCATACTTTCCCCCTTTCGGGCATAGTATTTCATCACTTACTTTTCCATCTTAACTTATCGGCCTTTTTCATGTCCCATTGGGCACCATATCATTCATCCTCATCCCTTGTGGATGCATACCTTTTGCTTAATTCCTCATGTACAAAGGATTTCACATACCTTTTCACATATAGTTGTGCATATTTTGATGAATTTCTTATGACATGTTTGTCATCCCATCCTGCATCCATACTTCAGCGATATTCACCCACTCACTGGTCCATAGAATGTTGTATCCCAAGTTCATTGAGACCACAATTTTCCCCTACTAATGTGATATTGGAGTCACCACCATATTTTCCCATCATAATTCTAATCCTTTTTGCCAGGGTATATTTCCTTGGTTATGCTTTAATCCATCCTTTCTTCACCCACCCAACCTTCATCATCTAACTTTTCAAATGCATCATTGCTTTCCCTTAATGTCATCGATCCCCTATTTGAGGGTATCTTATCATCAATCCTTTATCCTCATCCAATCCTTCTTTTGTTTTGTCATGGCTTGCTAGCACAAACCACTCAACAAAAGGGGTAAAATGTGGACACTTAAATTACGTATTAATGCCCTCATCACATGCGTGTGCATATTAATTTAATCACCCCCTTAATTTAATTAACTGCCTATCTAATTTTTATTAATTAGTTAATTAATTAATCATTTTTATCCTATCATTATCCAATCCTCATCAATCAACATTAATTAATTAATTAATTAATTAATCATTTAATCTTTATTAATTCACATTAATTAATTAATTCCCTTTTATTAATTAATTAATTGGTATCCACATCCACATGCCTATGTAATTTCTATTATTTAATTAATTAATCATTATTATCCTATCCATTTCCCTAACCAATCTTCTATTTTTCTTATGTTTATCCAAGCAATAAATGCCCTTTCTTTTCTAGCTTTTATCTATTATCATGCCCTAACTAACATTCCCTTTTGGAATGCTTTCATTCTAAATCTACACCTATGAAGTTCCCTACACTTTTTCAAACCTATATCCACTACCAACTCACCTACACCTCATCATTTTCACATCCCTTCCCACATATTTACTTTAAATCATCTTTTCTACTCATTAAAAGACCAAATCCAGATCAAAATTAAAAGCACCCACTTTTTGGGAAAATTTCTATGTAATCATCGGTGACCTAGCCTAGTCATCGTTGACCCTATAAAGTTAGATCCTTTCTTTCCATTCTTCCATTAGATGCATGTACACACCAAAGCTCTCTTATGAACTACAAAATTTCTCTCTTGTTGGAGCATTCATGCATTAGTTCCAGATCCCTCGGACATTGTTTAAATATTCTTACATGACTAATGATCATCCTTCATTCGTTTTTTTATATTTTTGTATTATTTTAATCATATTTTTATAATTTTATCATTTCTCTTCTTGTAGCTAATATTTTTTAAGTATAGAGAAAATTTTACAATACTCAAAGCTCCTTGGTAGCCTTCTATCACAAATCCTTTTCTCATAGGTTTTCCTTTTCTATCCATTTATCCTCAACCATATTACAATCTACTATAGTCACCATAGATCACACATGGTCACGCATCGACCGACTGTGGTCCTGTTTATCTAATATCCTATCCAAATCATTACTTTCTATCATTTTCCTTTCCTTTCTATCTCATAGATCATTCTGTAGGTCATCCTTTAGCATCCACAGGCCTCTGTCATCCACCATCTTACACTCATACCTTACAGTCTACATATTTCCACTATAGTATAAATATTTTCTCTCTCAAGTCATTGTTGACTGCCTCTGTACAACCCTTGTCTCTCTTAACCCTACCTAGGAATACTATTTTGTGTTCATCTAGATCAGATTTTTATGTGCTTACATTTCTACAAGTTTTAGTTTCTATTTGCCTCATATTCTACATATTATCTAGCTTATTATTATTACTTGCATCTTATCTTATCAAACAAAGGGTTTGTCATCTGTCAAGGAAGCTAATCACTTCTTGGATCCGGCATTGTTTGGGAATCCCCAACATATCTTATGTAATCAATTTTATTTAGTTTCTTTGAATTTTAGGTTCTTCATATTGTAGCAACAGAGATCTAATCATCAATCCTTACACTGTATCATCACATCGAGATAACATAAACCCTCAAAAATTTTCTAAGTCACTAATTTATTTAGTAGCTAGTGCATTTACTTCATAACAAATGAGAAACTTAGACAAAAGAGGGACCTATTATTCATGCTACCCCCTTACATATTGTTTCGGCATCCGCTTTAGGATCCAAAGGAAAATAGAAAATTATGGAATCCACTCTTAAGAATCCTAAAGAGGAATTATTTTTGAGACTCCTCATGCACATCAAACACCAAATATTTTCTTAAAGGGATAAAAGGAGGAGAAACAAGTCTACCTTCAAAATATGAAGAAAAATAAAACATTTGAGTGGGTTGATTTGGAGGAGGAAAAGAGCCCTAGAAAGGTAATGAATCTTGATGTCCCTATTATCTTGTCTATTATTCCCCAGTCTCATGCAACTCTACTCATTGAGTATCCTAAACCTATTATGACAACCCTTGTCATTCTAATAGATCAAATTGTTTCACCTATAGAGGAACAACCCATGATGAATGATTTTATACTTGATGCCTTAGTT
The DNA here is from genome assembly GCA_018340775.1 of Taxus wallichiana var. yunnanensis. Lineage (NCBI taxonomy): Eukaryota > Viridiplantae > Streptophyta > Pinopsida > Cupressales > Taxaceae > Taxus > Taxus wallichiana. The sequence goes on along the minus strand of CM031242.1, from coordinate 84,863,942 downwards.
ATTCCACAACAACATATTCAGAGCACCCCAAAGCCAACTCCAAATAGTGTTGTGGCAAAAGAGGAGCAGAGTTTTAGTCATGAAGTATAGCCTTATGTTGGGGAAATTCCACTATAGGCAGAACATGAAGAAATTTTAGGTGTCACAATTAGAGAGCAGTACCTTATGACACAAAAGTAAATGTAGGAGTTCTTTAATCTTGTGTTCCCTCAAATTAAGCCATCTCCTAGGAACTCAACAAGATGATATTAGTTCCTAGTGAGAAAATGGCTGAGGACTCAATATGAGTAGAAAAGTAAGTTAATGAATAACAACCTATGGAAGTTAAGGAAATAAGGGACCAATCTAAATCTATCTATCGAATTGAGGTTCAAAGTGGACTTGTAGGACTAGGAGCTCAGAGGGAGCTAGTATATGTAGCTTCAGAAGGTATTTCTATGTCATCTTCCTCTTCCAAATCCCTTGGAGTTATCCATTTAACTCTAGTTCTATATTCACTTGATGAACATGAGTCTCTTATAACATAGTGGATAGGTAATAATCTCCCAAATAAGAAGAAGGTTGAAATACAACTAAATGATGATGATTTAAAGGGCCTAGCTCTCTTTAATCCAACAAGACCACCCAAAAAGAAAATAGTTATCTCTATGGAAACCTTGAGAAATAAAGGAAAATGATTCATAGATTTTTTAACTCCCAAAGCTGATGTACCTTTAGAAAAATCATCCCTATCCAAATTTTAGGTCTCCAGGATCTCATTAGGTAAGCCTTCTACTGAAGAAATGAAATATGATTTTTTTGTAGCAGCAGAAGAAGTATTCCAAATGATAGATGAGTTCAAATAAAGTAAGAATTATTTAAATGCCAAGAATGAGGAACTATCCAACTTGGTCAAAAATATGACTATAACTCACAAGGAAGGGTAGGTTGGAGTCCCATAGATCATCAATGATAATATCAAGAGAGTAAGTGACTAATAAAAATAGGGCATGCCACTATCTAATGGAAGAATGATTTGGTTATCAGAGGTGAATCAATCATCACAAAAGTTGTGAAATGGTATTCCCATATTTTTCAAATGGTAGAAGCAGCCAAGTACTTAACAAATAAATGTGAAGCTTATCAATTAATATGGACTGGTATTCTACCAAAATGGAAGCTATCAAAACTTAGGTGATGACTTGGTTCTTAAGGAATGAATTTTATCTCTCAATTATGTGGGAAATCAAAAACAATATTACAATATGGAAAAATTCTGAGTGGATATTTTAACATTATCTGTTAAAATTCTCGAAGAATTGAGAGACGAAAAATGGACTATATTGGTGGCCATCTGCTATGATAGAAACACTAATTGGGAAGACATAATGGATAAACAATTAGAATGGAGAGCACCAAAAATCTTATTAGAATTTTAAGGGAGTATGTTATGGGATAAAATGGGAGAGATTAGGGGTTTCATTGTATCCATCATGCATAACTAAGCATACATTGAGTTAACAATTGATAAATTGATAAACAAGATGAAGAAAAAAATCTCTCTTTGTGGAGTTTAATGAAATAAGTACAAAACACGAAGTAGTTTTCAACTACCACTCAGGGCCTGATGAGGAAGTTGTTACTCAAATTTTTGAAAATTTTTATGCCTATAAGAATAGGGTATGAGAAAGATCAAATCAACCCATTGGAAAGGGTCATGAAAAGTAAAAAGAAGAAAAATAATGTTTAAAACAAACTTAGTTTTGCAATGCATTCTAGATCAAAATTTTCCTCGAAACATAGTGTAACTTACTAAAATATAAAAGTGTTTTAAAAGTAAAATAATATCTTTTCAATCTCTCCCAGGTGTCACAACATGGTTCTTTCTTCTCTCAACCTAATCGGGAGAAATAGGGAATCTTTTCAGTTATAATATACTTCCTTTGATAAGATTTTAAATTACAAATATCCGAGTTCGAAGGATCCTTTAAGATGTTTTTCTGGGGAAATTAAGTTGAAGTAAATAGTATAAGTATGATAAATTTGTCCTCATTCCAAGGGGTTTTTTTATTAAGATTTTGTAAAGATGAGAATTGATATATTTTGTTGTGATATTGCTAAAATTTTCTAGAAGAAGTACATTTTATGTTTACTCTTTCAAATTAAAATGTTAAGATGATTACGAGTGTATAGTCATTAACAAACATTGAGATCATTTGTTTTCATGTTTCCTTGTTAAGAATATGGTAGATTAAAATGATTTTTTTTTTTTGACTTAGAGCTCCCTTAGTAGCCTTCTATCACAAATCATTTTCTTATAGGTTTCCCTTTTCTATTCATTTATCCTCAGCCATATTACAATCTTCTATAGTCGCCATCGATCTCACTCCGGTCAATGTTGACCAAGGTCCTGTTCATCTAATACCCTATCCAAATCATTACTTTCTATCATTTTCCTTTCCTTCCTATCTCATATATCATTCTACAAGTAATCCTTTAGCATCCATAGGCCTCTTTCATACACCATATTACACTCATACCTTACGGGTCTACATATTTCCACTATAGTATAAATATTTTCTCTCTTAGGTCATCATTGACTGCCTCCGTACAACCCTTGTCTCTGTTAACCCTACATGGGAATATTGTTTTGTGTTCATCTAGATCAGATTTGTATGTGCCTTACATTTCTACATATTTTAGTTTCTATGTGCCTCAAATTCTACATATTATCTAGCTTATTATTATTACTTTTATCTTATCTTATCAAACATAGGGGTTAACATCTGCCAAGGAAGCTAATCACTTCTTGGATTCGGCATTGTTTGGGAATCCCCAACATATCTTATGTAATCAATTTTCTTAGTTTCTTTAAATTTTAGGTTCTTCACTTGTAGCAAGAGAGATCTAATCATCAATCCTTGTGCCCCTATCATCACATTTGAGATAACATAAACCCTCCAAAATTTTCTAAGTCGATAATTTATTTAGTAGCTACTGAATTTACTTCATAAAAATGGGAAATTTAGACAAAAGAGGGACCTATTATTCATGCTACTCCCTTACAGATTTTTCCAACATCCGCTTCAGGATCCAAAGGAAAAGAGAAAATGATGGAATCCACTCTTAAGAATCCTAAAGAGGAATTGTTTTTGAGACTCCTCATGCACATCAAACACCAAATACTTTCTTGAAGGAATAAAAGGAGGAGAAACAAGTCTACCTTCAAAAGATGAAGAAAACTAAAACATTTGAATGGGTTGATTTGGAGGAGGAAGAGACCCCTAGACAGGTAATGAACCTTGATGTCCCTATTATCTCTTCCATTATTACCTGGTCTCATGCAACTCTACTCATTGAGTATCCTAAACCTATTATGACAACCCTTTTCATTGTAATAGCTCAAATTGTTTCACCTATAGAGGAAAAACCCATCATGAATGATTTTATACTTAATGCCTCAGTTATTCCACAACAACATGTTGAGAGCACCCAAAAGCTAACTCCAAATAGTGTGGCGGAAAAGAGGAGTAGAGTTTCAGTCATGAAGTATAGCCTCATGTTGAGGAAATTCCACTATAGGTAGCACATGAAGAAATTTTAGGTGTCACAATTATAGCAGTACCTTAAGACACAAAAGTAAATGTAGGAGTTTTTAATCTTGTGTTCCCCAAAGTAAGCCATCTCCTAGGAACTTCGACAAGATGATATTAGTTCTGGTGAGAAAATGGTGAGGACTCAATATGAGTAGAAAATTAAATTAATGAATAACATCATATGGAAGTTAAAAAATTAAGGGACCAATCTAAATCTATCTATGGAATTGAGGTTCAGGGTGGACTTGTAGGACTAGGAGCTCAGGGGGAGCTAGTATATGTAGCTTCAGAAGGTATTTCTATGTCATCTTCCTCTTCCAAAGCACTTAAAGTTATCCATTTAACTCTAGTTCTATAATCACTTGATAAACATGAGTCTCTTATAACATAGTGGATAGGTCATAATCTCCCAAATAAGAAGAAGGTTAAAATACAACTAAATGATGATGATTTAAAGGGCCTAGCTCTCTTTAATCCAACAAGACCACCCAAAAAGAAAAAAATTATCTCTATGGAAACCTTGAGCAATAAATGAGAATGATTCATAGATTTTTAACTCCCAAAGCTGATGTACGTTTAAAAGAATCGTCCCTATCCAAATTTTAGGTCTCTAGCATCTCATTAGGTAAGCCTTCTATTGAAGAAATGAAATATGATTTTTCTAGCGAGAGAAGAAGTATTCCAAATGATTGATGAGTTTAAATAAAATAAGAATTATTTAAAGGCCAAGAATGAGGAACTATCCAACTTGGTCAAAAATATGACTATAACTCACAAGGACACGTAGGTTGGAGTCCCATAGATCATCAATGATAATATCAAGAGAGTAAGTGACTTTAGAAAAGAGGGCATGCCACTATCTCGATGGAAGAATGATTTGGTTATCGGAGGTGAATCAATCATCACAAAAGTTATGAAATGGTATTCCCATATTTTTGAAAAGGTAGAAGAAACCAAGGCATTAAAAAATAAATGTAAAGCTTATCAATTAATATGGACTGGTAATGTACCAAAATGGAAGCTATCAAAAACTTAGGTGATGACTTGGTTGTTAAAGAAGGAATTGTGTCTCTTAATTATGTGGGAAATCAACAAGAATATTACAATATGGAAAAATTTAGAGTGGATATTTTAACATAATCTGTTAAAATTCTTGATGAATTGAGAGATAAAAAAATGGACTATATTGATGGCCTTCATGCTTTGATAGAAAAACTGGTGGGGGAGATAATGGAGAAACAATTAGAATGGAGAGCACCGAAAATTTGATTAGAATTTTTAGGGAGTATGTTATGGGGTAAAATGGGAGAGATGAGGGGTTTCGTTGTATCCATCATGCATAACTAAGCATACATTGAGTTAACAATTGATAAATTGATAAACAAGATGAAGAAAAAAATCTCTCTTTGTGGAGCTTAATGAAATAAGTACGAAACACGAAGTAGTTTCCAACGACCACTCAAGGCCTGATGAAGAAGTTGTTACTCAAATGTTTGAAAAGTTTCATGCCTATAAGAATAGGGTATGAGAAAGCTCAAATCAACCCATTAGAAAGGGTCATGAAAATTAAAAAGAAGAGAAACAAAGTTTAAAACAAACTTACTTTTGCAATGCATTTTGGATCAAGGATTTCCTCGAAACATAGTGTAACTTACTAAAATACAAAAGTTTTTTAGAAGTAAAAGAATATCTTTTCCATCTCTCCCAGGTGTCACCACATGGTTCTTTCTTCACTCAAAGCCTAATCAGGAGAAAAAGGGAATCTTTTTAGTTAAAATATACTTCCTTTAAGAAGATTTTAAATTACATAGATCCGAGTTTGAAGGATCCTTTAAGATGTTTTTTGGGGGAAAATTAAGTCGAAGTAAATAGTATAAGTATGAGGGGTTTGTCCTCATACCAAGGGGGATTTTTATTAATATTTTGTAAAGATGAAAATTGATATATTTCGTTGTGATATGCTAAATTTTTTTCGAAGAAATAAATTTTATGTTTACTCTTTTGATTAAAATGTTAAGATGATTATGGTGTATAGTCATTAACAAACATTGAGATAATTTGTTTTCATGTTCCCTTGTCAAAGAATCTGGTAGATTAAAATGAAAATTGTCCAACTATGAGTTTGGCTTATGTGTTCTATATTTTATGTACTAAACATTTAGTTGATAAATAACATTTTCTATTGCAATTATATATTTCTTACTTCTTTGAATTACATTACGCATGTCTCGATGATTAAGCTTTCATCATTTGTTTAATATTGTTGTGTGAGATTTTACTTTACAATATTGAATGTAATTATAAAATCCTTTCTAAAGTTGTTTTTTTAATTGATTTTTGTAAGCTTTTAAGTTTATCTAAAGTGTATGAGATCATAAGAAATAATTTTTTTATTAAAATATTTGCATGATATTTTGTGCTAAGTATTTTAAGGATTGTGTGAAATATTTTTCATAATTGAGTATCAATGAATGCAAATATTTCTTCAAATGGAAATTGTGACTAATTGATGAATTGTTCTTTATTTTCTGGGATGTCATATATGTCTGAACGAGTATTGTGAGTAGTGTCATTAAGTGATCTATTATCTTACAAATCCCCCATCCTTATAAAAAAACATAATTTGAGTCTCATCATACAATACAAACCCTCTGTCTATCATCCTGTTGTGTTATTTACAAATATCAGTGAAAGGAACCCTTGATCTTCATTCCCTTTATCAAAAAATGCAACAAAAATGCAACTTATCTGTCTATAGTAACATGTGTTTGGTGAACTAAGTGTATACATCACTTTGTGTGACAACTTGTGAAAGTGAAGTGTTGTATTTATGGCCATGCTTATCCCAGATTGATCTGTTTCCCTAAAGAGATTGAGAAGTAAAAGATTCATCCCTTCTACTATGCTTGAGTTAGCCCATAGGTTCTCTTACCTCTATCAAAGGAAGAAACAAAGTACTAGGGTTGGTCATTCCTTTTGTATGTGTCACCCAAGCCCTTTGAATCCTAGTCCTAAGAGGTTTGTCATACATTTCCTTGCCTCCAAATGACATAAAATCTCCAATCCTAACATTCTTAAAAGTACCTCAGTCTGTTCACTTAAATTTTCTCGTCTCCAAAGGAGGTTTAAATTTGGGTAACAATAAGAGTGATAGGAAGGAGGACTCAAAATTACCTTTGGGAAAAAATTTCAAGTAGGGTATGGTTTTCATGCTTGAAATTGTAAATTTTCTTATTGCACATTTGCATCACAACATCTTCATTGGAATCTTTCTTCATATGCACCAATTTTGTGAAGAGGTCTTGTGCCAGGTCTTGTGGATTTGAATTTTCCTTCAAATTTATTCCTAATATCATCCCAATAGGTGATTGACCTTGTTGGTAGAAGGTAAAACCATTCAACTACCTTATCCTGTAGGGATTCCACAAACAATCTGATACAAACATCTTGATATTTAACTCCAAGCACACTACAAGCGGTGATAAATTGTTCCACATGTTTCTTCGGGAGATCTAAAACATCTCCCTAAATTTAGAAAAAAATCTTGAACCTCATAGCAGTTCATGAATGGAATGCGAGAGTGCAAGTGGTCCTATGATCCTACCCCATGGTGTAATTGGTTGAGGTCTCTCTTCATCACCCATTACGGATTTTTCTTCCGCTTTGACCCTTTCTCTTTATTTTTCTCATGTTACGGCTTTCACATATGCTCTTTCTCTAGCTCTTACTTCTACTTTAAATTATACTAGTGCTACTACTTCATCTTCTACTATCTCTTTGGCTTTCGCTTCAATTTCTATGTCAAGTAAATTTTTGAAAATATTTGTTGATATTTACAAAATTTATGTCCAATGGATTGACATTGCTTTGAACACTAGTGTGAGTAATATCATGACAAAAGGAGTTCCTTGAATTTCTAAATAAATTTTACCTTCTTTGGATCTCTTCAAATATTGGGTTAATATTTCCTCCTTTTTCTATGACCTAGTGTATCCATGATCAAACAATTTGTATACTTGAGATGAACGGAAGCTCATATTTGTTGCAGTTGGGCTTCTCTTGCTCTCCCTATTTCTTTAGCACATTTATATTTAGTATCTAACACCCTGGTAGATATGAAGTAGTGTGCAAATTTTTCTATATTATGTCATACATCTTCCCTCAATTGAACACAATATATTCTTAGATGTGGAAAAGAAATTCGTGAGTCTATGGACGGGGAGGGTTACAAATAATAGCCATAGGTTTGAGACATAAGGCTTTATGACTCTTCAAATTGTGATTTTTATTTTTATAATTTTTGGGATATTTGAATTTGTTTAGATTTTTTATTTGAATTTGGGTGTAGAATTTTCTAAGTCTGCCCTATGGAGGGTGTCAAAACTATTGGTGAGAAAAATTTCAAGTGGATAAATCATTGGGTATCTGCCAATGATTTGAGACTCTAGGTCCCTCTTAATGAATGGCATAACTCCATTTATTATTCATGAATGAATGTGAAATTTGTGGGTGGCCTAAATGTAAGGGATTCATCAAGAATACTCCACCGAATGTGCAATAAAAGCTTGTAATTTCTTGCAAGGGAGGAAATTTTTAATAGGTGGAAAAGGGTGTGGGAAAAGGAAGGAGGGATTAATATCTCGAGTATAAAATCAGATTCTTGAAGACATTAATAAGAATACTTCAACACACATATGGAAATAAAACAACTTGTTACTAGCATCAAGAAAAGGTAGAATTAGCAACACATTTTTTCAGTAATTCTCTCATGAATAAAAGAAAGAAACTCATTTCTTCTATATTGATGTTTTTAGGTATTTCATTCAAGTAAAATAAGAAAATCCAATCACAACAGGCTAGGCTATAGTTGGATCTGAGAGGTGAGGTGTCTGTCAAGGTACTGGGACTAATCAGGGTCAGATTCTGGGTTATTTAGGTCAACTAGTAGGGTGATTTTTGGGTTTGTTCTTGGTCAAGGTGTAAAACATAGAGATTGATGTCGGTGAGTGTGACCAATGCCGTTTAGGTAGAACCGATAAGCGGTTGTGGATAAACCAGCGTTGTAATGGTCGAGATAAAAGAAACACAAATAGATTAAATGGAGGGGGTGATCTAAGGTCAAATAAAGTTTTGGAGATTGAATGGGAAGGTTTGTAGAGGTCTTAGGTATGCTCGGAAGAATAAAACGGTTGAGGATAGGTGTTTTGGTGATATGGGTGAAGGGATATTTGAGTTCACAGGCAAGTGGGTGATGAAGCAATAAGCATGTAAAGAATAGATTAAGAATAGGAGTAATAAAGATTACTAAGTAAAATAAACCCTATTGGTTAGGGCCATACTTATTTTATTAAGGATCTGATGGCTGAGTGGTGGAGGTGGTTGATCGGAGAATACATGTATGGTACGGTGGCGGTGATTTCCCGAGTTATCTTGTGAATGCAATGGCTCTATGATTGATCCTAGTAATGGTTCTAGATGTTTGGATGCGTAAAAGGATGCTTGTTTCACTTGCATGTAGCTTTGATCTCCTTTCTCACTGAATGTGCCAACCCAAAAACAAGGTTGTTTAGGTAAATAAATGATAAGTGACGGTGGTTCCGGGTTGACCAACGTCGGTTTAGGGTGACCAACATCGGTTAATGTGAGATTCCCTAGGTTTACTAAAATTGGTAAATCTCACCTCTTTTATCTCAAGTTCGTTCCTTGATCCATAAATTTTGAACGGACGTTACATTTTTTATGAGTGGCAAGGTGGTTAGGGAGATTTTAGGCATTGATTTTAGGGTTGAACCAAATCTTAGCTCATTAAGGAAAGTAATACGAGGTCTTAGTTAGTTATGGAAACATGCCAAGAATAGGTCTATGGTGAGGTGGCTGGATGAGGTGTCTAGGTGAGGTGGCTAGGTGAGGTGGCTAGGTGAGGTGGTGGGGTATAAATTAGGGTAACTAGATATTAAATATTGTGAGGATATATATTAATTTAATTAAATTAATTAAATTAATGGTGATGTGGGGTGGAAGGGGCCATGGTTAGATGAGTATGATTGAGTCGGTTATTTGAGAATGGACCAAGGGATGTGTGACCCAATTTTGGTGTCTACATTTTTCCACTTTTTGTTTCATAGCTTGTATTGGTAAGCAATGTTGACAAAAATAAGATGTGGTTGCCCCATGTGTGGGTGAGGGTGATCCCCCTAAAACTAGGAATTGATGTGGTAGAAGACAGAATCAGTGAGTGGTTTGATAAAAGGTGGATGTGAGGAAGAGGAAGGTGGACACTGGAGGTAATTGGGTAAAGATGCAATTAGGTAATCTAGATAATGGGCTAGGGTCAAAGGTAGTAATATTCAAATGTATGCACATGTATAAACTATAGCATGGTACCAAGTTGAAGAGCATGAAAACTATACATTTTCTAAGGTCGATAGGTTTATCCAAACAAGGTTAAGGTGATTCCAGTATTCAAGGTATAGCATATAGTGCGGAAGCACTTCACAGGTTAGGTGCAGGAAAGTTTAGGTATGTTTTGGTACACCAAAGGTAAGGTCAGGATAAATGGCATGGTAATAGGAAAAATAAGGTCATTAGGTCAAACAAAGCGGGTAATGGTGTCGCAAGGTAGTATAACGATCACATGAGTTCATAGGTCACTAACAATGTTCGGGTCTAGGTAGCTAGGTCACAAAGCATGGGTAAGGAGGAGGTACGGGTAAAATAACAAGTCCATAAATTAATGAAGGAAATGTATAACTGATGTAGGCTTGGAGGAGTCAGGTCATAAGCATGGATTGAGTTAGGTCATAGGCATGGATTGAGTTAGGTCATAGGCATGGATTGAGTTAGGTCAGACTTAGGTATGGTTCATCAAGTTGAGTTACGCATGGTATAGTTAGGTTGGTTAGGCATGGGTGATGTAGGTCATATGCATGCTTGAGTTTAGGTTGTAGGTAGGATTAAGTTATTTTTAAACACATGTCCTATATAGGATAATCAATAAGTAATGAGGAAGGTAAATGGTAAGAGGTGGTAAAAGAGCTACTTAATAAGAACCCTAATGAGTCTACCATACCGTAGGTGGGCTTATGAACGTAAGACCCTACAAGCCTTGCATAATGGACTATTCTAAGGGTGAATAAAAGTCACATGATCATGAAATGTCATGTTTTCAGAAATTCCCTTGAGTAATAAGGAATTTAGGTGAAAGAGGTGAGGAGGTAAAAGGAATGATAACTAGATTGTTTCAAGCCAAGAACGCATATGCTAATCAAACATCATGATCAATAAGATGAAATCAATTCGCGAATAAATTTACAAAAATCTTTTCAAAAAAATGAGCAGCAATATCATATATTATTATGGATCTCAATGAAATACAATGAGAATGAACCTTGCTTATATAGGAAAGTAATAACAATCTAAGAACCATTCAAGGTCATAGATCAAGCCATAAATCATTGAAAGAACTAGTCATCAAAGAACTAGTCAAGTCCATAGATTTATGAGAGAACTAAACATCAAGGATGTAGTCAATACCATAGATCTAGGAAAGAACTAGTCAATACCATAGATCAAGGAAAGAACCATACCTAACAACTAGATAATATCTCCTAATATCTAAATAAATAAAAAGAAATATCCACACACATAAGTGGGTGAGGATAAATACAATAAAGGTAAATAATGTACCTAGGTGAACATGAGCTAAGTTAAATACCTACTCTAACAAGAGGTGAGAATGAGAGGTTTAGCATAGCTTATTATATGAAGACATGTATTTTAGGACAAGAAACCTAGAATCCCAAAATAGGAAAGTCGATGACGAAAATTTCATCTTTCTTCTATTTTTTATAATAGACTTAGTCTATATGGGATGGGTATATTATCTCCTTGACGTATTCGTGAAGTTGATCGATGCGGGAAGCTTATGAATACTTATTATATTTTTAATGATCATATATAGCTGTCCTTATAGGGAGCATTCTATTGATAGTGGTATAATATAAAGAAGGGATGTACCTTTTGAGGGAGTCATCCTTTGTTGGAAGTTTGACTCAAAGAGTTGTATCCTTTTTGTTTTTAGACATTTAAGTCGTGGAAAAGACTATAAAGGATGATTAGGTTCTTGTTTTAGAAGACAAGATCATAGCGCAAAAATATTAAAAGTGAAATAGGTGGTTTTAAGTGATGAATGACTATGGGATTCCATCTTGAAGAAGATGAAAAGTATCCATGAGAATCATGTTATGAGCAAGAGAGTTGTGGTACTCGTGATGAAGATAAGGCTAAAAGGTGACGGGTAATTACATGATTCTTATTTAGTCATGGATCCTCAAAATGGGTAGTTATGGAAGGTGAACATCACTCTAGAGATGAGCAATCAATTGATAGAAAGCTATATAGGACTTGATATCAATAATAAAATTGTCGAAGCTGCAAGGAATTCATGGGATCAGTTTAGGTTTACCTTTGATTGAATACAAATTATAAGCACCTAATCCATAGGCATGGGTGATGATATAGGGTCCAAGCTAATTAGGATAAATTTTTCCCTATTTACTTTTCTCCTCTTTCGTTAGATGTTGGTTTTCCTTCAGACGAGGTTACCAAATTCAAAGGTTTGTTTGTGAACACATTTGTCATAAGCACATTTGATATGTTTTTGGTAGATTTGGAGATGGTCAAAAGTGTTGAGATGAATTTCATCTAATAATTCAAGTTGCACCAAATGATCCTGGAAAAATGCATCATCGTTGAGCATGTCTTGTAGTGAGATGCGGAGGAATGGAATCTAGACTTCGAGAGGTAATATAGGCTCGATCGTAGACTAGAGAAAAGGGGTGGTAGTAGTTGAAGTGAAAATAATAGTGTGATAAGCCCACAAGGAAAAAGGAATGTGCGTATGCCAATCCTTCCAAGTATCGTTGATTTGGATTGATTGTTGGTTTGCATGTAATAAGGTGATGAGAAATTGAACTGGATGCCAAAAGCATCACATAGTTTGTGTAGAGTTTTTTTAATTGTTTTTTGTAATCCATAAGAATGCGGTGAGGGAAACCAAAGTGATAGATGATGTGATGGTTGATGAATTCACATATTTTATTTTCTTTTTTGGAAATAAGGGAAAGGATTCTACCCATTTAGTGTAATATTCAAAGATAGCTTGATTATGATCCATTGGTGGTGTTGTGAAGAATGGGGCTTGATCTCACCGACAATATCCAAACCCAATTGAGATAAAGGCCAAAGGTCTTGCGCGACCTATAAGGAATGACTAGGTATGTGATGGATATTAGCATGTTCATTGGAATTTTATACAATGTTTGACATAATCACAATAGTCACGGTTTAGGGTTGGCCAGTAATAGCCTAGGTGAAGAATTCATTTTACAACAGGGAGACCACTAAAGTGGCATCCAAAAATTCCATTGTGGAATTCCTTAACGGTGTAAGGAATTTTAGAACTTGTAAGGCATCACAAGAGAATGCTTTTGGAATGATGTTTGTAAAGAATACCACCCATGATTACATAACAAGAGACACTTTTAAGAAAGGCATGTTTTCCATTACGAGTGAGATTGGTGGGTAAAATGGAAAGGGAAAGATAGTTATTATATTGCTTATACCAAAGGTCACTTGGGTCAAGATCAAGTGGTTCCGATAGAGTAGACTTCACAAGGTGAATAAGAGGGTGATTGTAGTCTTTGTATGGTGACAAATATTTTAGAATTAGCAGCAAAGCAAGTATCCGAGAAGCCAAGAAGGCCATAGTGTCGTAAATTTATTAGTAGAACATAGGGTCGTTTGAAGTGCGGAATGGTTGAAGGTCATTAAAAGTATGTTCACATGATGTTTATACTTTTAAATTATCTCATTATGAATCTAGTATATACCGTTGACTTGGTTTATGACCAACCGAGAATCACCAAAGATGTTGATTGACTTAATGTCTAAGACATAAGCATCCCAAAGACCCAATACGAGTGATTTGTATTCAGCAATATTGTTGGTACAATCAAAATCGAGTTTGAAATACAAAGGCATAGGTTCACCATCAAGTGGAATGAGGATAACACCAGCCCCACCCACACGTTGACACTTGGAGCTATCGAATAAGAGTGTCATTTGGTAATTAGGTTTGTCTAAGGAAATGGTAGCTATAGAATCATATGGGAAGTCAAACTTAGAGGGTTGATTCCTAGAAATAGTTGCGTCACCAATTGGTCGATGATAGCCTGGCACTTGATGGACTTTTTATGGATGAATTTGAGGTTAAGGTCAGCTGAACCGTAAGCCAATGGCATGTTGATTTTGTTAAGGTTTGACATACATATAATGTAACGGGTTAGTATTAGTAATGACAAAGGTTTTGTGGTTGAGTAGCTAATGGAAAAGTTTGGTGGCGACAAAAACTAAGACCAGGAAAAGTTTTTCGGCATGGGTATATCTAGTTTCATAGTCGAGAAATGTATGGATTATGTAATAAACAACTTTCTCTCGGTGTTGGTCATCACGATGAGTGAGCATGACACCTAGAGAATTGTCGTCGTGTGAAATATATAGGTAGAATGGCTGGTCATCCTTAGGAGGAATGATCACTAGTTTTTGAAGTAGGTATTTTTTCAAGGATTTGAAGGCTTTATGGAATTCATCATCTCATTTGAATGAAACATCTTTCTTGGGAAGATGATGAAATGGTTGATAGCAGTCGGAAAGCTATGAGATAAAATGAAGAGTTGATTGCAACTTTCCTTGTTGGCTACAAATTTGTGAGAGATTAATGGGTGGTGGAATTTCAAGAATTACCTTGAATTTAAGAGGATCAAATTCTATGCCACACAAAGAAACGATGAAACCTAGAAGTTTTCTGGAAAGTACCACAAAGATGCACTTTTTTAGTTGAAGAAAAACACAATATTTGATGAGGCATTCAAAGATGACTTTAAGAATAGGTAGGTGTTTGGTTCGATGCTTGGATTTGGCAAGCAAATCATCTAAGTAATCCTTCAATATGTGATGCATGACATCGTGGAAGATGTAAGTTATGGCTTGCTGATATGTAGCACCAACATTGTTGAGGCCAAAAGGCATGACTTGATAGTAGAAAGTTCTACAAAGGGTGATGAAGGCAAAGATTGTGTTGATCCTCTAGGGCTAGTCATATTTGATTGTAGCCCAATACGCCATCCATGAGTGATAAAATTTCATGACAAATGGTGAGTTCAACTAGTTGGTCAATGCCTGGTAGTGGGAAATCATCTTTGGGATAGGCGAGGTTGAGGTCATGGAAATCTATGCAAATGTAGAGTCCCTCTATCACCTTCATGATAGGAACAATGTTAGAAATCCATTAGGGATAATCAATGGGTAGAATGAAGGAAACCGAGAGAAGGCGTTGAAGCTCTTCTTTGACAAGAAGAGCAATGCAAGGATGCATTTTCCACAACTTTTGTTTAATGGGTTTGGCATCATGAATGGTTACGATATGTTGAACCACAATTTTTAGGTCAATGCTTTGAGGATATTGGCATAGGACCAAGAAAATTCATTCCTATAGTCCCAAAGGAAAGAGGTGAAGGCTTATTGTTTAGTAGCATCTAAGGAGTGGCTGATATTTAGAATGTGTGGGTCTTCCTGAGTATTAATGTTGATTTTGATGGTTAATTCATTCAACATAATCTTCATCTCAGAGGGTAATGACTAATGAATATAAGAGTCTTCTATACCAAGGTAGGTGAGGATGGACTCATTGTCCTGACATTGAATAATGTTAATTGAAGGCATATCATCATCGATCATGTCAAGATACAAGAATGGGAGAGAAGAGGGAGCCTCACCATCACATTGATAGGTCAGTGGTCCCAGGGAAATGGTGTTTATGAAAAAAAATAGTTAGGAGGTATAGATTTAGGATCTATGGACTCCGTGGGTGAAGATGGTAATGTGGGTGAATGAGAGGGGATATTTTTAACTTGTATAAGGTAGATGCAAACCTTCTTGGTAGGTGGAGTTTCAAAACCATTGCCACTATGGTCATTATGTTTATGATAGGTAAATGAGATGACAGTGTGGGGACTTGTTCATAAAAACCGAAGCCAAATCCTTTCTATACACACCGGTGGAGGAAAGTGTGAGAAAACGGTGGTTAGTGAGGGAGTGTAGGTCAAATGAAAATTTCTAGGTTTTGGATGGAGGTTTGGGTTTATAGGTGCCCATATTAAGTCCCCCATACATTAGGTTAGTGTGAAGGTGGCGGGGCCATAAGGGAAAATGTTACCAATGTGAACGTCATAACTAGGGTGTTGATGTAGATTCATGTACTCTTGTGGGTTGAGGAAGGTATCAATATTGTATTGGCGGTATTCCCTAAAGTGAGGAAAAAAACAAAAATTATAAGGGATCATTAGTTGGTATGTGGGTAACGGGTATGGATGGTTCTCTAGATGAAGGGGTGCCAAAAGTAGAGGGTACAGCTATAGTGGGGATAGTAAGGTTAGATGCAACAGAAGTAGTGGTAATTTTGGTCGATGGGCTCATGGGTGAAGGTGAATTGATTTTTGTGGTGGATTCCTTGATCGGTATAAGAACATCATTGGGTTGATATAGCATGTTATAGGTCTTGAAAGGTGAGGGGTCAGTAGGGATGGTGTAATTATGTCCCTATGTTCAAATTTGAGGCATCGATGTAACGTTGAAGGAACACAACCCATAACGCGGATCCAAGGTTAGCCAACAACAAGTTGTACTAGAACTCCCCTTCTAGGACATATAAAAGATCCAAAATGGTGTGGAGACCTACACGTACATGGAGAAAAATGGTACCTAGGATAGAGGTCATGGCATCATTGAAGGAACACAACATAATAGGGTTACCATGCATGTAATTGGAAGGTATTTGTATTTTTTTGTACGCATGGGAGAAGATGATGTTAATGCTAGCACCACCATCGATCATAATGTGTCATATGCATATATTATCGATGAAGATGAAGATCAATAGACTAGGATCGAGGTCATGGGGACTGGAAGGGAGTGATCTCTTCATCTAGAAAGCGAGGACAGCCACATGGAAAGTGGGTGGAGGTGTAGAGGAAGGCAAATACCTAGTGAGAGAGGCTACATGGTGAGGGGTAATGATGGAGGCCACATGTGTGGGGTCATTTGGTAAGACTTTGATAGATTGAAAGACCTCCATGAGGGCTTGATGATGTGACTCTAAGGTTTGGACAAGGTCATATAAAGACATTTTGAGGGGGGATTGGTGTAGTTGTTTTTTCATTGTGCGATGTGTGAACCCATAAAAAATGGGATATGCAAGACCTTGAATGATGACTTTAGGTGTGGGTGTAGATGGTATATTGGGTACAGGGTTGGTTGATGGGCCACTTGCTTTCTCTTTGCCTTTGTCTTTCTGAGCATGGGTGGCAATGTTGATCATGTTAATATGAGGGGAGGGGGTAAATGGAGAAGGTGTAGGATGAGTGGTATAATGACATGATGGGAAGAAACCTACCAGGGGAGAAAATCCTTGTGAAGTGAGTTGGGTGCAATGGCATTTGGGTGGTGATTTGGCCAACTCTCTTATATAAACCATGTTAATTTTGAATCTGGGGATGGATCAAAGAGTTTTGGGGGTGGAGATCTTGGTCACTGAGTAGGTAATGGGAGAGGATCTATGGAAATTGGTGAAGGCCAATTGGGTCCTCATCAAGAAGATCATCATCGTTAATGTTTTTTCAGTAGGACATAATTGGACAAGAGCAATTTTCAAATCCTTATAGTTCTCTACATCGTGTCCTGACACACGATGGTAGGCACAAATTTTGGTTTCATCAAACCCTTTTGGTTTGGGTTTGAGTGGGTCGTAAGGTCTAAGGGGTGGTAATGTGATGACGGAAGTTTCAAGGAGATTGGTTATTATTTTGGCATAAGACACTTGTAGTGGATCACAATGGGAGGTGAATGTGGGTTTGGGTGTAGGTATGGCTGATTATGGAGGAAGAGGTTTTACAATAGGGGGAGTAGGTTGGGCTACTAGTTTGGTGTGTGGTGTGGTCTTAGGTGTTGGTCGTATCTACTTGGGTAGGGGCATGGTAGATGAACTAGAAATGGAAGGTTTTGTTGGTTTAACTACCTTATTCAAAGGTAGCATATTTTTAGCTTTAGGTTATGTCTTTTTGGGAAAAGGAGATATGGGCATATGAGATGTGGAGGGAAAAGTAGATGATGGAAGAGGGTGGGTTATCCACGGTTGTAATCGAGGTCTTTGTGGAGGTAGGTGGTGTAGGTTGGGTAGGAGGCATGAGTGAAAGAGAAGGAAGTGTCATGGGTAGTGAAGAAGTTATTGAAGGTATTGGAGGTATGGGTGGTAAGAAGGTTACAAGTGAGGGTGGAGGTTGTGTGGATCACTTGGTTATATTAGAGGTTTGTGATGGGGAAATGGGTAGTTGCATTCTTAGTTTACCGGTGGATGGGGGTTGTTTGGATAGGGTCGAGGGGTGAGGTCATAGGATGGATGGAAGGGGTGAAGATGATAAGGGCATGGTAGGTGAGGTTGGGGTATGAGATTTAGTTGATTGGATCCTTATTTTAGGGGATAATTTAATTTTTTTTATTAGTTTTGGAAGATGTAGCTAAATCTAATTTGATGGGTGGGTGAGTAAGGCTAGTTGTTGGTATGATCCCTAAGGTAGGTGTAGGTTTAGGTAAGGGTGACGATATAGGCGAGGGTAGGTGTTTGGGTGTAGGTGTATATTGGGCTATGGGTAGAGGTGTGAGTTGGGCTAGGGGTGGTGTCATGGAAGGCATTGCAATAGTCATGATTGTGTTTGGTTTGGTTTCTGAAACACTTTTGGATAGATAGTGGAGGTGTCAACAGGGACAACTACATTTGTGTTGAAATAGGAAGTAGAAGGTGTCCCCAAAGTAAGGCTCTATCAACATAGTCCAGGCGATTAGGAAAGAGTGAGAATGGTACTGATGTAGGTGGGGTTGACATGGATCAAGTGGCAATCCCTGTAAATAAATTTTGAGATATAAAGAAATGGTTAGCCTCAGACTTTGTGGGTAAGAGAGCCGAAATTAGATCAGTAGGATCCTCGAAGGTCTAATGGTGAATGGTCATCTATAGGCAATGGTAATTCTATCATATCCTCCATGGGCAGAGGAAAGGAAGGGTCAGCCTAAAGTGAAATCTCCTTGTGTTGGTGTAGGTGGTGGACCTACGTCTTCTATGAATAGGAGAGGTGCCACTAACAACTGCTCAGAAATTTGAGGGGTCAAAGGTGACATGCTAATTATAGGCTCTTCCACGGGTGAAGCGGAATAGGAAGGGGGTTCCTCTGTGGGTATAGGAGTATATGAAATAGATTCTAGTGTAGGTAGGGTAGCGTAGGCTAAGATTTCATCTATAGAAGGAAAATGAGGCAACTAGGAAGCAATCGGGTGTGTCATTGAAAATAACATGGACCTCACAAACATTTTCATCATTGTTTGAGGTATCACCAACTTGGTTGAAATATTGGGCATGATTAGGAAATGGCTTCTTGAAGATATGCAGGTTTTGGTTAGAAGGTGAATTTGGGCTATCCAAGACTAGATCTTTGGTGTCCAACATTTCTTGAACAATATTCTTAAAGGTGGTGCATTTATTGTCGCTATGAGCTTTGACATGGTGATAGTTGAAAAATTCATGTTCCTTATACCATGAGGGCATAGGTCACTTAGGGTCAAAAATATTATGTGGTTTTATAGGTGGGAGGGTAATGGCACCAACCTTCACAAGATTTTCCAATAAAAAAATAATAAGATTCTACTATGGAAGTGTATTTTCGTTATTCCCGTTTGAACTAGAAAGCTTGGATAGGAGAGATATTAGATGGGGGTTTGGTTGGGTTTTATTAATGAGGGGGACCTACTTTGACAAATATGGCATTATAAGACCCTTTGGATTTTGAAAAGTTGTTTTTGGGTTTTGCATATGAAGAAGCATCATTTGATTTGAATGTGATGTTCTTGTTATGAAGTTGAATCTTCTTTTCTTTGATAACACGAATTTCTAATTTTTGTGCCATAGTGAATGCCTCATCAATAGTACACAAGGTATACACCTACGGGGTTGGTGAGATGTGTCTAGCACAAGTTTGAGTAAACAACTCTATGAGTTAAGTTTAGGATAGTTGAAATGTGAGTTTATTGATTAGGCTGCACCAATGAGTGAAAATTGGTGATAAACTCATCATTCTATCGATAAATGGAATAAATATCAGTCATGGTAACCTTCTCGACAATATTAATCAAGAAGTGGTATAAAAAGGCCTGAGATATTTGATTGAACGAGTAGATGGAATGTCTTGGTAGCCCACTATACCATTCTAATGTAGGTCCAGTCAAGGACATTGGGAAAGTCCTCAAAAGTAAAGCATCATCATGGAAAATCAGATAACACCCATGTTTAAAGGACCATAAATGTTGTTGTGGATCCTCTTTTCTATTGAAGCAGTTCAAATTTGGCATTTCCCAATGTATAGGGTATGGTGGAATAAGAATGGATGGTGAATAGGCTCATTACAAATTTTTTCATAGGTGAGGGAATTGTGTGAGCAAGAAACCCATGCTTCCAGTGTCTACATCTTTTCCATCATCAAATTGATGAGGTCATTGGTAGGTTGTGATGGGGAGACACATCTTGTGGCATAAGGGGGTAGATATTAAACCTGATAGGGAGGTTTAGAATAGGAACCGACATAGGAGGAACATATCCGAATGGGTGAGACGAGATAGGGTTTTGTTGATAGTAGGTGTATGTAGGTGGGATTTTCGTCATGACTCGGTAGTGATTAGGGGCAATGTTTGTCGGATAATGAGGATGAGATTTTGGAATGGAGTAGGGGTCACCGATACCATGAGAGGTTGTGTTATAATGGGTGTTTATGAGAAAATGGGTGTGGATTGTGTATGATCTAGGTGCTCGACGAGGGACAATAGATACAATAAGCGTGAGTGAAATTATAGATGCACGCCATCATGGCGGGTATGGCGCCTAGCTACAAAACTACCGGGGTGAAGTAAGTGAGGGTAACGTCACATTATTAGGGGCTGATGAAGCAGTAGGAATAAGGGCAAGAGAGATGGACATAGGCATGTCATATATCAACTGACCTAAAGAGTCTCGGGTGGAAGAATGGGAAAGGTAGAAGTGTAAGGCCATGAGATTCGATCAAGTAGTCATGAAAAATCTATGTCACCGCAGCAATGGTGGTGGGTAAGGTTGGATCCATGGGTGATAGGAAGGAAGGCGGTGAGGGACTAGGTGGGAGTGGTTGATGACTAGCATGGAATACAAGGGTGTTAGTCTGGCTGCAAGTCAGCACCATGTGAACAAGTGTTGATGTAGTAATACTGTATTTTGTAGATGACACAAAAAATAGTAGAAACAAAGAATAATGGGGTCTGAGAGGCAAATTTGGTCAATGTATAGATTTTGAAAATAAACATAGGAAACCGACGATGGTTAGGTTGACCAATGATGGTCAGGATGACCAATGATGGTTGGGGGAACACCGATGAAGGTTTCTAAAAAGCTATCTGTTACTGGTCACTGTGGAAGAAACCAATATCAAAGAATGAAACAGAAATGTTAAATGTGTACCTATGAAAACTATGTGTCATAGTAATTATCAAATGGGGAGAAATATGATGATTCCCTGAGGGCCAAAAACAAAATAGAAAAAGTGATGAAATCTATTCTAGATAAAGTAAATAGAAAGCCAAAAGATGACACCGGTTATTATTTAACCAATGAAGGTTAGATGTGAAGCGTGATGATGGTCATTTGGAGCTATGTTGGTGACTGTGAAATTAAAAAGGAATGAAGAAAATTTATTTTGTGAATTAAATTAAGTGAAAAATCACACTCGAGATACTTGAGCATGAAGAGATGGGGCGTGGTACACACGAGAAAAAATTTAGAATACTCCAACTATGATGGTAGGGTGTGCAAGGAAGAAAGAAAATGGAGATTTGTAGTCTCACACCTCAAAATACAAGCCAAGAAGAATGGTAATAAAAAGCATGATATTAACAATGATTTTACGATGTTTGTTTAGCTTATACTATTTAGGACTGACTATGTGTATTTAGAATAGAATTTTTGGTTAGGAAGGCATCCTATAAAGAAGGATATCTAAAAGGAGAGGTTTCAGGTATGTTATGGTGGGGGCGGGCTGTCCTCTGAGATGATGACTCGATAGAGGCAATGAGCTAGGGAGTACCTACCAACCGGATTGTGTGATCACTGATGATGTTCCCGGGTAAGATGTTGTTTAAGAAAGATGTGTATATTTTGATTTTGTGCAAGTTTGGTAAGACATAAAGAGAGAAAAATATGTTCTTTCTATGATTCTTTGTGTCAACCATCAGCTAGGCATGACTTCCAGCATATAGGTTTCCCTTAGTTTTAATGTGAGCTAATAATGCAACAAATCAGAATGTAATGCAAGTGTTTTAAACCCAAATCGAAATGTAATATTCGATGTAGCAAGAGATGAACAGGAAGAGGGATGCTCTTTCACTAATGCAATGCTAAAGAAAGGAAGACATGTTCTTTTTAAAGCACCAAAAATATGATTGTTTTTAGACAATAGAAAGAAGGAGAATGATTTCCAAAAGAGAAAATTAATTTGGAAGCTTTTAGAAGGGAAACAAACACACAACTTTCACCTAGGAATGAATAAATGCAAAATAACCCTTGATGGGTCCCACTGACATGCCATATGTTTCACCTCTTTCTTTACATTTTTGAAGTGATGAAATAGATAAGGGTAAACGCAAAGGAGGAATACCTCTTAAATGTTGGTCGATTGACGGTTGTTGCTCACATTCGATTTCTTGATCCATAGCTAAATGTGATAGCTTCCTTTTGGCTAGGAGGGACTACCTATAATAGAAAAAAGACCATAAAAAGATAGTTAAATGATGTATGACAGGTGGAATGCCTAGCATATGCTAGTTCCAGGAAGTGTGATACTTACTAGAATGTTGTAACTCCACTATTTAAAACAAGTTAATGCAAGAAATAAAATTCCCTTTTGTAGTTGATATGATTTAGGTATTTCATTCAACTACAATAGGAAAATCAAATCACAACAGGATAGGCTATAGTTGGATCTAAGATGTGAGGTGTCTGTCAAGGTACTGGGAATGATCAAGGTCGATCTCGGGTTATTTAGGTCAATGGGTAGGGTGATTGTTGGGTGCTGTTCTTGGTCAAGGTGTAAAACACAAAGAATGATGTTGGTGAGTGTGACCAATTTGGTTTAGGTAGAACTCGATGGTGGTTGTGGATAACCCACATTGATATGGTCAAGATAAAAGAAACTCAAATATATTAAATGGAACAGCTGATCGAGGTCAAATAAATTTTAAGAGAGTGAATAGGAAGGTCTCGCAGAGGTCTTAGGTATCTTGAGAAGTATACTGACAAGGTGACGATAGGTGATTTGGTGATATGGGTGAAGGGATATTTGAGTTCACAAGAAAGTATGTGATGAAGTAATAAACATGCAAAGAATAGATTAATAAAAGGAGTAATAAAGATTACTAACTGAAATAAACCCTATTGGTTAGGTCCATACTTACTATATTAAGGATCCTATGGCCGAGTTGTAGATTTGGTTGATCGGAGAATATGTGTATGGTAGTGTGGTGGTGATTTCTGGAGCAGTCCCGTCAATGCAATGGCTCTATGATTGATCTTGGTAATGGTTTTGCATGTCTAGAT
Organism: Taxus wallichiana var. yunnanensis; assembly: GCA_018340775.1. Taxonomy (NCBI): domain Eukaryota; kingdom Viridiplantae; phylum Streptophyta; class Pinopsida; order Cupressales; family Taxaceae; genus Taxus; species Taxus wallichiana. Next base: position 84,840,590 of record CM031242.1, on the reverse strand, counting down.
GTGTAAAAGGATGCTTATTTTTCTTGCATGAAGCTATGATCTCCTTTCTCACTCTTAGAATGTGCTAACCTAAAAACAAGGTTGTTTAAGTGAATAAATGGTAATTGACGGTGGTTTTGGGTTGGATGGCGTAGGTTTAGGGTTACTGGCGTCGGTTAAGGAGAGATTCCCTAGGTTTACTAAAATTGGTAGATCTCACCTCTTTTATCTCAGGTTCATTCATTGATCTATGGATTTGGAACAGACGTTACATTTTTTATGAGTGGGAAGGTGATTAGGGAGATTTTAGGCATTGATTTTAGGGTTGGACCAAATCTTAGCTCATTAAGGAAAGTAAGATTAGGTCTTAGTTAGTTATGGAAACATGCCAAGAATAGGTCTAGGGTGAGGTGGTTGGATGAGGTGTCTAGGTGAGGTGGTTAGGTGAGGTGGTGGGGTAGAGATTAGGGTAATTAGATATTAAATATTGTGAGGATACATATTAATTTAATTAAATTAATTGTGATGTGGGGTGGAAGGGGCCATGGTTAGATGAGTATGATTGAGCTGGTTATTTGACAAAGGACCAAGGGGAGTGTGACCCAATTTTCATTTCTACAGGATGAATCTTCATTATGTCCGAAACATCATCTCATTCTTGGATGAAATAAGGTTAGTGCACAATACCATTTCATCTCTTCATCTCGATTTGGTATGCATAGTCATTACTTCCTCAAAAACTAGCAACAAGATTGCTTCACTAACAAAAATGTATTATCATTAAAAAATTTTAAATGATTGGAAAATTAATTTATAGACCTCTGATTCAATTTTCAAAAACTTAGAGCAGCTTAAACATCTTCATTCTCTCCATACAAGACTAGTTTGGAAAAGGTATTGATGGAGTTCAGAGACCTATAAAATTAGTCCTAACAAAAATAGGTATAACTTAATTCAAAAAAATTGTTAATGGCTCATATTATACCTTTCTATAAATATCTTGACCTTTTGCATCTTTAAAAATTACCGAGAAAACTTCATTTCAAGGTTTAAGGATTCAATATACATGTAATTCTATGACATTTATGACTAGGTTTTAGACTACAAAAACCAATATTATCTTATATGTCTTATACCAATTCAAAACATACTTTCAGTCACAACCAACTCTTGTAACATTTCATATGATTCCTCTACATCAATTTAAAGTACTCACATATAGGGGTCATACATGGATAAAATCAAATTTAGTATCCCATTTCTCGGACCTACTTGACATGCCTAAGAGAGGTAGTTTACACCATTTAAACTTGAACACAAAGACACTTAACGAAATCAATTTATGAAATCAAACATGACTAATATAAACTATCCATTCTCTCATATTTATTCAATAACATGCATTTGCATCAAGGTCCTCTCAATCAAGTTTGACTAGTTTTACATCTTTATCCCTTAAGAAGTAGGTTATCTTGGTTTAGATGTTTCTTAAAATTTTACAAATAGCCTAATTGAATCTCTTCATGGGCATCTAGCTCACATCCCAAGATTTCTCTTGGACCAATATTTTCATCTTAAACATTCATCTTTTTACTATACTATCAGATTTCTTCAAAATAATTATATTTCGAGTTCCTTCCACTTACACCTAAAGAATGAGACCACCACCAAAATAAAGTAGGAGTAGTCCTCTACATGCTAAAATAATCATATCAGCTAAAAATATTCATTTCATGACCAAACTCTTCACATTTTGTCCATTGATGTCAAAGGAGGGTTTTAGGTTGGTCTTAAGCTACTTAACTACTTAGATATCATTTATAACGGATAGGACATTATTCTTCATCATTCCACTTGTGAAATAATCTTAACTCAATGCCCCAAATTTGATGAAATTCATAGGACACCATGACAATTTTGACATTCCAATGAGAAACTCAAACTCAACCCTCGAGCTGGAAATGGTCATTTTAAGAGCTAGTTTGCACTAAAATTTTATTTTCTTGCTTGTCCTTTGGAATTTTGACCTGAAACTTAGTCCATTACACTAAGACAACATCCTCCACATTTCTGATTACTTTCTTAAATTTTTACTTGTCTCGAAACTCATCCACCACCATGGTTTGTGCATGCATATCTAGCTTGTTCTCAAGAATGAGCCTCAAGAGACCTCCAACATGACTCTACCAAGTAAAATATTGACCTTTGGAAGCTTCCACATCATATCTACACCATAACCATACATGATACATACTTTCACTACTCTTCCTCTACTATCTTTGATTCATACTACATGTTATATTCACACTAGGTCTCGAAATACACATAGTTGAGCCTATTTCACCTCATTTTCCATGAACCTACCTTGTTTTCATCATAAACTTGTCTTAACATGCCTACATAATGTTTTCCATGCCTTGACCATGATTTTATAGTTGTACCATGCCTTCAATCCACCATATTAGGTCATCTTATTGACTAATCCTATTGGATCAAGAGAATTTCATTGTCTTCGCTTTTGTAACCAAGTCATGCCTTATTTACGCATGGAAACATCATTCCTAGCATCCTTTCCACCTCTCACACATTTTTCATTAATTAATGTACACCTATTTTATCAATCACAACTCAACTAGTACTCACATGCTAACATCTTCTCTAATGCTATTTCATTCCTTCTCCATCTCATTCGTATAACACTAGCCTCTAAGAAATTTTTTAATCTTAGTATAGTGCAAAGCATAAATAAATCACAAGAAATATACATGATAAGTGTGATATATTATTTCTGCATTTTCATTTTTATTTTTAATAACTATTTTCAATTGAATTCTATTATTTTATATAATGTCCATTTAAAATATATATATATTTTGTGGAAATGGTAATGAATATTGTTTCATTAAATGTATATCTAATTCATAATATGTTAATTTCATATTTAAACATGCACGCATGAATGCATAAAAAAAAAAAACACACACACACACAATATTAATGTATATTACAAATTATAGATGGAGATATAGATGGATGGAGATACTGATGGAAGTACAGTCAGTGCGGTCTCAGCTGTGTTGGCTATAGAATGTCTATGATCTAGGCCAATTATAGCTGAGAGGAGGCTACTTACTGACCAGAATCAGATGGGTGAAAAGCTACAAACTGAAAAAGCGGACACGTTACGATCCACACCTTTGGCCTAGAATAATATTCTTAAAAACCCTAACAGAAAGGTGGGTCCACAATCTCCAGAAAGAGGGTAGTTCACGTGGGAAAAGGACAATGAAGGTGCTACCTATCTAAAGGTTCCAGATGGTTGCGTAAATAGGGCTTTAGACAAAGTGAATCTTTCCATGGTTGGTAAGTTTTTAGGCTCCAGACCTAATATTGATTTCACTAGAAAATGGGCTCTTAGAAAGTGGAAACCTAAGGGGGATCCGAGTATCACCATTATGCCACGGAGTTTTTTTCTAGAAAAATTAATCAACAAGATCGATTTGGAATCGGTGCTTACGGGAGGCCCATGGTGGTGGGTAAAATGTGCCTCTTTTTGAAATAATGGTATCCAGGTTTGACCCAAACATTGAAAACATAAACATCATTCCAATCGGTGTAGAATCCCGGGGCTACCATTGTAATTTTGGGATGATGAAATCTTGTTAAACATTGCTAAATCCATAGGTGCTCTGATTGGGCTGGATGGACCCACAAGAAACAGATCCATACTTGCTTTTGCTCGATTTTGCATCTCTTCTGAAATGGAGCAGGAGTTACCGGAGCATATCATCCTGAAATCTAAGTGTGGAATGTGGATCCAAAAAATCGAATATGAAACCTTTCATTTAATATGTAAGCAATGTCATCATATAGGAAACTTCACCAAAAAATTCCCTAATAAGGAGATCTCTACTGAGGAGGATAAAAAAAAAGAAAGAGCAACTTGAGGGTGATTTAGATAAGGCAAAGGAAAGTAGGGTGCTAGACAAGGAAAGCCGGAGAGAAGAAAAATCCCCTAACCATCCTGAGTTGAACTACAAAAAAGGGTAAAAAAGGGGGTTTAGAACTCCTATTAGGAAATGCCTGGTTTGGTGTCTAAAACCCCAGCAGTAGCTTTGCATGGAGCACCAATAAGAAAAAAAGAAGACTTAGATATGCAAAATCTAGTAAAGGTGACTCTGGAGGTGGATGAGCAAGAAGCAACAGTAAAGGTAAATATTATTCCTTTAGATCTAGCTCGGACTATGGAATTTCAAAATGACACTAAGGAAGCTGAGATAGATAATTCTTTGTGCATCATTGAGGAAATGTTGGAGAAGGACAACATGGGTTCAGAAGAAGAATTATAGAAAAACACTCCAAGGGTCGAAAGTAAAATCTTATCCACAAATGGAAACCCTTGTTTCAGCAAAAAAATCAATAGATCTACACAAGAAGGGAGAGAAAGAGGAGGGAGAAGTAATGCCATTTAAGGAAGATGAGGAGCTAACTTTTGAATTCATAGAGGTCATTTCAAAAAAAAAAAGAGAATGAAAGGATTTGAAAAGATTCTAGAATTGCTCTATAGTGAAAAGAAAAAGAAAATTCACAATTGGGAAAATTCAACATCCAAAGCTACTAGATCTTTTGCTAGAAGAATAGTAGATTTTGGAAGTAGTTATAAAAGAGGAAGGCCCTTAAAAAAGACTCTTAGAACTAAGAGAACAGAGAAAGACATTACATATGCCACTCAATGATAGTTGAGCCATTAGGCAATTCCAACTCCCACTCCTATTAAATGAAGATTATCTCTTGGAACATCTAAGGGCTAAACGGAAACTCCAAACAGAGAATTATTAAGGAGTTACAAGATTCTATTAGTCCTAGTATTTTGATTTTACAGGAAACTAAGATGAAAGCTAAGATCCTTGAAATTACTAAAAGAATTTCTGGAAAATTCGACATGGCTGCGGTGGACTCTCGGGGAGCCTCTCAGAGGTCCTGGCTACTCTTTGAGATAAAAGTAATGTACTAGCATGATTCTTAATGCTAGCACTAATCATCTTACTATTGAATTTCATGCTTTTGAGAACAATGGTGAATGGATCCTTTCTAATATCTATGCCCCTAATACGGTTAGTGGGATAAGTTTTCTTAAGATATTTATAAACCAACATATTACAGCCAACCTGGATTATCATGGGTGACTTTAACTCTCCTCTAAACCCAAGTGAAAAACATGGAGGAATATCTAGTTTTTCCACGGTATGGATGAGTTTCAGATTTTTTTCTGATCTTAATCTCTGGGTGTGGATCTCCATGGGAATAAATACACCTAGACTAATAGAAGGTTAAGAAAAGAGATAATCCAAGTTAGACTAGATAGAGCCTTGATTTCTACTAGTTGGATTCTCAGTCAGGACTTTCATCTCTCATCCCTACCGGGGTGGATCGGACCACAATCCGATTGCCTTAAATATTCTCAATTGGACTAATTCCATCAGAAGCTCCTTCAAATTTGAAAATATGTGGATGGAGTATGATGAAATTTATGAAAAAAATTAAAGAGTGGTGGGTTTGGAATGGTGAAGGAACTGCTTTCAATTTAGATTGATTCAAAAGCTCAAAATGTTAAAACAAACAAGTTAAAATTTGGAATAAAAGAGTTTTTGGTAATGTGTTTGAAAAGAAAAATAATTTAAAAAATCTCCAAGATATGGAAATCAAAATGAATACAATGGGAGATATTTTGAAGATCAAATTGAGGAAAAGAATATTCTTTGTAAGCTGCATACGATTTGTAGCAGAGAAGAATCCTTAAGGAGACTAAAATCTAGGGCTATTTGGCTAAAAGGAGGAGATAGAAATACGAAGTTTTTCATATGACCACTCTAAAGCACAAGGCTTGTAATAGTATTATGGAAGTGGCTAAGAGTAATGTAACTATTATAAAAGATCCCAAAATCATCAAAGAAGAAGCTCTCAATTTTTATAAAAATTTCTTTATGAGACGAATAACATTGCTGATGAGGCAATTTATTTCATGTTGGAGGCTATTCCCAAGAGAAAATTGAATAGTAGAGATTAAAAGATATCACTAAAGCCGTCACACTAGAAGAAATGCAAAAATATGTGTTTACTTTAGAAGGCGATAAGGCTCCAGGCCCGGATGGTTTTTTTATTAACTTTTTTCAGAAATTTTGGGAAATATGTTTGGATGATCTTCTCAGAGTGGTGAATGAATTCTATAGAATCGGGGATCTTTTGAAAGAGGTGAATAACATCCACATTGTGCTTGCTCTAAAAAAATGAATGCTAAGGACTTCAAAGACTTCAGACCCATCAGTCTTGTGAATGTTATCTATACAATTTTTACCAAAATCATTGCTACTAGGATACAATTAATTATGAATGATTTAATCTCAAGGGCAAAGTAGAGTAGATTCATTAAAGGAAGGATTATCCAACATGGAGTGATTACGGTACATGAGACCATACACTCTATGGAAAATAATAAAAAAGTAAATATGGTCCTTAAGCTTGGTATGAATAAAGCCTTTGACAAGGTCTCTTGGGTTTTTCTTGACAAAGTTTTGATTAAATTTGGTTTTCTTGCTAAATTCAAAAAAATTATTAAGGATTGCATCTCTACGGTTAGATTCTCAGTGGTGGTTAATGGTGAGCCGGTGGGATTTTTCACAAGCAGTAGAGGGCTAAGACAAGGGGACCCCATATCCCCCTGCTCTTCATTCTTATGGTAGACAGTCTTAGTAGAACAATTGGTAAAGCAGTTATTGACGGTCTTCTGAAAGGTTCAAAGCCCACTTCCAATAGCCAAGCAACTTCTCATCAGCAATTTGTGGATGATACAATCCTTCTTTTAATGGCCTCCATCCTTGAAGCTAAGGCTACCAAGGCTATTTTGTAACTTTACGAATCTGCTTACGGAAAAGAAATCAATTATGATAAAAGATCCATTTTCTTCTTCAACACTCCTAAAGAAAGACTCGCTTAAAATTGTAAAAATTCTAGGCTATAAAATAAGTTCTCTTCCACCACATACTTAGGACTCCGTCTGCCACTAAAAAAGTTTCTAACAAGGTGTGGAATGATTTTTGGAGAGATTTCAAATAAAATGGTGGATGAAAAGGATCCATTGTCTTGTGTTGGCAAGTGTCTACTCATAAAAAGAACTCTTCAAAATATGCCTATCTATATCATGTCTCTATATAAGATCCCTTCTACCTTCAGAGAAAGAATTGAGAGGATACAGAAAAACTTCTTATGGTAGGGCATGGAGGAAAAATTTAAATATCACTAAGTTGCTTGGGATAAGGTATGTAATCCTAAAAATTGGGGGCCTGGGCATAGAAGACATAAAGAAAATGAATGAGGCTCTTATTGTGAAAATGGGCTAGATAATGCTATCCGAGAAGCAACCCTAGATAGAATTAATTAAGGTTAAATACCTTAATCAACAAGTAGTTTTTATTTTCTTCAAGATGAGCATCTTCCTTATGGTTCCATTTTCTGGAATAATTTAGTGAAGAGCAGAAATTTCATCAAACAAGGAAGTAAATGAAAAGTGGGAGATGGTTATGATATAAAATTTTGAGATGATAAGCTGGTTTAATTGCAGCCTTATGGAAAAATTTGGTGTAGTCAAAGACAGATCTTGAAATTATGGCACTAGAATCAAGGATTATATTTATAGAAATGGTAACAATAAGAAATGGAAAAAACTTTCCGTGGATAGAGATTATTTGATCCAAACTATTTCCTCCCTACAAGATCAGTTGGACCTTATCCCCTTAAGTCAATTTGGAAGTTAAGGATGAATTGGTCCGGAGCAATTCAATTGATGGGGACTACTCTGTTAAAATTGGTTTTAATACTTTCTTTGACAATAGTCAAACTGAGTTTAAGTGGTGTAGAATTTGGATGACTAAGCTCATACCTAAAATTAACTTTATCTTTTGGCTTTCTCTTAGGGGAAGAATTCTTACCACTGACAACCTGATAAGAAAAGGTTTCATAATGCCTAATAGATGTCATCGTGTAAAAAGACTCGACGATATCAGTCATTTGTTTATCCATTATGAATATGCTACCAAATTTTTGATTTTTTCCCTCTCTAATTTCTGACTTTCTCGGGTGGTTCCGTAGGACTTTAGTCGACTCTGGACCCAATGGAGCCCACCCTATAAACATTGTGTTGTGAGAAGGCTCTGGAATTTGGTAATGCCTCATGTTATTTGGAGGATATGGACAGATAGAAATGATATCATCTTTAGAAATAGTAAATAGAATTATAAGCTTAGTATTAGTAAAATTTCCAATGCTATTAAAGAGAATATTGCTAGATTTAAACCCCCCAAGAACAAGAGTTATCCAGAAAATGAAGAGCATATCTTGTCCCAGTGGAAGATTCGAGATGACAATATCCGAAATAATACCGGTAATAATATTGATAGATATTTGATACATTGGCACCCTCCTGATCTCAACTGGTATAAGTTGAACTTTGATGGGGCCTCTAAGGGTAACCTTGGGATTAAAACTAGGGGAGGAGTGATCCGGGATCATAGAGGCAGTTTGATAACTGCTTATGCTGGTAAAATGGGAATACAAACTAATCATTTTGCTGAAGTGTTAGTTGCTTTATGGGGCCTTAGAATTTCTCAGACTCATAATATCCAAAATCTCATTCTAGAAGGAGACTCACTTAATATCATTAATCATCTTAATCAGTGTTCGCCTCCAAGTTGGAACATCAAGGACTTCATCTTGGAATCCATAAGTATTTTCCAAACCTTCAACAATATTTGGATCAAACATACTTACCGAGAGTGTAATAAGGTGGCGAGATGCATTAGCTAACTACAACATAAATGTTAATCACATTATTTGGAATAATGGTGATCACATTCCTGAGCAGATTCAAAACATCATTCAAGCAGATACTTATGGGCATGCAAATACAGGATAAGGTAAATGAGAATTTGGAGTGGGTCTTTAAGAATAGGACTTACACATGTGTTGATAAGTTTAAAACAACACTCAAGCAGATCTTGGTGGGAAATCAAGGATATAGAAAGCATAATGATGACTTAAAGTGGATTTATGTGAAGAATAAATTCACACATGTAGAAAACTTTTGCCTATAACAACTTTTAAACAGATTTTTGTGGATCTTCAAGTCCATAGTAAGGATGAAAATGACGTGGAGTGGGTTTCTAAGGGGTTGAAGTTCACGCATGCGGGATTTCCAGTACTTAGCTGCATTCACATAGGAATTTGTGGGTACTTCCATGTCAACAATGGCTACAATAATCCTCATTCCCATCACCGAGATATATTTCTAAAAACAAATAAAGGTGGATTGGAAAGCTGTGTTTATTATAGAATTCCTCATAGGGATTTTGAATATTTCAAACACTTAAGCAAGTTAAAAATTGGAGGAGCCCCTTGTCATTGAGCCCAACAAGGACCCGAAGTGAAAGAATAATGAAGAGCTTTGGAATCTTCTCAAACAGGAGGCATCACAAATTTTATTGAGAAGATACAGGTCACGACCAAAGAATTTTCGTGTAATTCATGAAGGATTGGAAGGATCGTAAAGTTGAATATGGCGGGTAAAGAAAATAGTGATTAATGAAGAGTTAATAGAAGAAGTAACGGGTATTGGGATGTATGGTTACCACTTTTTTAATAAAAGGATAGACGAGTATGAGGAGAGGAAATTTTTGATGGCAATGATAAACTGGTCTTCCTCATAGTAGGTCTATAGGTCAGCTCTATCCCTCTGCCTTTTGACAAGGTCACCCATATGATGGTTTTATACATCTCCTTAGAGGGAGATACGTCACAGTACCCATTAAGCATCTTGTGTTCCTCAATCACTTCATGAAGTTTCATAGTATGTTTCCCTCACTATCTTCTTAATTCTCTTGAGCGCTCCATTTTGGAGTTCCAAAACATTCTCATGCAGTCCCTCTACATCAATGCCTTATCTTCTTACTACATAAACTCTATATCCTTAAGTTTCCTAGCCTTCCTTCTTCCCCCATCTCTGTTCCATCTATTCCCTTCACCACTTCCACTACTCCCATCTCTTCTCTTTCTATCTCCATCTGCGATGCCGCTACCCCTCTGCCTTCCTTCTTGGATCCCTTTGTCATCCCCTCCACCTCTACTCCCACCCCCTTCGCCTCCACTTCGACCAGACCTATAACTAGGTCTTCTAATAAACTGAATCTAGATACCCCTGTTTCGGGGAATGCTCCTCAGGACTTGGAGGTTGCTCAAAATCTTCTTCATATTAGTAGTACTGGTTCACAGGAGGCACACACCAAGATCTCCACAAAAAGGCTAGAAGCCTTAGAAAAAGACATGTTCTTCTGAAAGATGAAGTTAAAAACTTGGCTAAGCAAAAAGGTAAGAGGAAGAAGGAGGAGGAGGTTGATCTTGACAATAAACAAATTGAGGATATCTACAAAAAACTGAACTCCTTGGACAACCGTCTAGGGAAAGCCAAGACTCGCCATGACCATAATATGGCTATTTTTAGTGCAATCAAGGACTTTATTGAGCAGCATGTTTGTAGTGTCTTTGCTCTTAGTGAAATCCCAACAACTCTTTGGGGCATGGAAAAAGAAAGCAAACAGACCATTTAGTAGCTGGATACTTCTGACCCTACTCACAGGATGTCTTTGGCTTTGTTCACCTCTTGGAAAATTATTAAATCTAGAATCGCCAAAGCCACCAAGAAGTAAATGTGGAGCTGCGATGTTGTTGTTGTCTTCCTTCGTGTTTTTTGCTATTTTTTGATATGTTTTAATTTGCTTTTCTATAGTGTTCAAACCGGTTATCTGTTTTGTGGTAAATTCTCTTTGGTTACCTTGGGTTCTTATGACTTATACGGATCTTTATCCTTTTTTGATTCTTTTCATTCCTATTCTAGCTTCTAGGCCTTCTTTGTTTACAAGGGTATAGTCCCTTTCAAAAAACTATTTACCAATAATAAAAAATGTATATTACAAATTTAATAAAATTAATGTAATATAACTATTTGATATATTCATTAATTATATTAATTTTTTTAAGTTATCGAATTAATTTTGCATCACTTTTTGCTACTTGATATTAATTTATCCAATGTGATGATTAGTAAATGCGTGACACAAATGTGGATACATGGATTCTCCATTAATATTTACTCTTCAAGGTCCATTCCTCCATCACTCCTACTTTTGGGATTGATTTTGACTAGGGGAAGTGATTGAAAACTCCTCCATTTCTATTTTCTTTCTCCTACTTCTGCTACTTCTTCGACACCATTTAATTATTTCTCCATCTCACTCTCCACATCACACTTGTCTCTAGGAAAAAACATGAATATTAGTAAATTACAAAGTAGAAAGAGACACTTTATGTGTGATATATTAGTTTTACATTTTTATTCTTATTTTTAAAATAAAATTTTCATTTGAATTCTATTATTTTTATATTGTTCATGTAAATCTTGTTAATCAATTTTTATAAAGATTATTAATAATGTTAAAGCACATGTATTTCAAATTTATAATTTGTTACTTTCATTTACATTTAACACACACACACACACACACACACACACACACACACACACACACACACACACACACACACACACGCCTTGTATGCATGCTACGCACGCATGCACACATGTATATATGTATGCGTATTACATTTTAAAGAAAATTAATGTAATATAGTTATTTGATATATCAAATAATTATATTACATTATTATATTTTAAAAAATTTATCAAAAGAATTTTGTGTCACTTTTGTGCCACTTGATATCAATTTATCAAATGATATTAGTGGGTCAATTATGGCACACATGTAGTACAACATGTGATGTAAAAGTGACACAAATATAATGCAAATTTGACAAAATAAGGACACAATAATAAAATATCTAGTCGTCCAAGTTTTCATCACATCCACAATGGAATATCCTTAAAGAAACACAAATGAAAACCTCAAAAAGGTCAATTTTAAATATCAATTTAATCCAAAAATAGTTTTTACCCCTTGTGTGCTGATTTTTATTATTTCAAACAGTTTAATTTTCTAATTTTAAAATTGATCAAGAGTATTTATGGATTCACTTTTGGGTGTTTTGAAACCCCAATTTTTCCAATTTCTCTTAAAAGATCAATTTTTCTTCTTAACTCAACTTTTTTGATTTAATTGGAAATATTACAAAACCATTAAAATTGATCACAAGTTGATTTTATAGATGCATATCAATCTGATTTATAATCCAAAATTGACTTGTGCATTCATTTTTGTCTGTGGTGGATAATTTTTCCAGAAATTCAACTTAATCCAATTTTTGTAGTTGATTGCTTTTCTCATTCAATTATTCATTCTCTTAGACTAAATTTAAATTTGATAATACATAGAAAAATAAATTGAAACAAAATACCATGTGTTGATAACGAAGTTATCCCAAATGGGCTACATTTTCATATTCATTTAATCATGAATCGATCTATTTATTATCAATATAAGTACAATTTTTACCTTCAATATTGACCAATATATCATTTTCACTTGCAAATGGGTTGATTTGGATTTGTAGAACTATGAAAATTACTAGAAACTGGCCCTCAAATCCATCTATGGCCCTGTAATATCTCCACAGTGCAATCTCCATGAATTTATGTTAAAAAATAGCTACACCTAAAAATATATAGCAGTTCATGAAGAATAAATGATATCATTGGGTTCCTCTTTAAATTATGAACACTTTTTCTTTTCAAATAGAAGCCTTATACTGACTCTAATTGCCTAAAATTTTGAGATTTTTGCAAGCGCCACTTATATACCTTAAACAAGTCCTAGAAAAATTCTTTTATAAATGTCATTGATTGAGTTTTATAACTCATTGATCCCGTATGGCTTGACAATGAGTTGTATGTTTGGTGACCAGTATGTCACGGGGTTAAACCCCTCCTCCTCTATCATTTCTTTGGTTTTCCATTGTGGAGGAATTTATCCCACATCAACAACATAATGGGTTTTTCGAGAGGTTTAAATATAGTTCAACCCACCTATTATCATGTGGCTTACTCCATGTGTTGGATATTTTTATCACCATGTATTGTGTTGTTTGATGTGTTAGTTAGATCATTCAAAGTATGGATGAGTTATGTATAATGTACATGTAGGTAGACTATGCGTGAGTTAATCTGTAACGTATATTTGGCATTAGTTATGTTTATCCGCCCCACCGTGCTATGTCTTGGTTTGAGTTGCCGAGTTGTATGGTTGAACCGTTTCGCCATATAAGGAACTAATCGAAATGTGGTAAATTTTCAAATTGGGACAAGTTTTATGGACGAACAATGTGAAGATAATAAGGTCGACTCATTGGGGAGTTGACCACCCCATTGATTTGCTTGGTAATAAGGTCGAGCTATATATAATGAAATATGAAACAAATGACTAGCTCGTTGAGATATAACTATAATGTAATACCATATAGAACCCTAAAATAATATCCCACATGTAAGAGGCATAGACATATAGTGGAAAATATAAACAATTGTAATGCAATGGTAATATGAATCGAAAGCCAAGGCACCCCTCCAAAAAAGAGTGTGTCAACTCTCGGGGTGAGGGCCCCAATGAAGAAAATATCAGGGCCCACCGTTTCACAATCTATTGTTAAATATCAGTGTTCAAAACACAAATTTTTGCTCTTCATACTATTTATGCCACTTGTCAAAATTTGATTTATTCACATTAGCAAACCTATGTGCAGTCCCCAAATTTTGCATGTTGGACAAAAATATCAGCGGACCATATCTTGCACATACGAGCTTTGTTTTTTTATTTCTTCATATCAAAGGAAATATCTTGAGACACTCTTCAGAACTACAATGGTTTAGGGATATTTAGTGATCAAATGTACTTGGTATGTCCTCTAGCTTGTAATTTTACATTAATAATTGTATAAAAAAAATCTCTATACTTAGATACATTTCTAGGTCCTAAAGCATACTAATGTATATATGATTCCTAAGCAATAAAAATAGTGGTTGACAACTCCTTTTGGCCTTTTGGTTTCTTTATCTCTTGCAATTTATTGTTTTTGAGCTTGACTGAGCATCCTTTTGGCTTTACACATCTTATAGTTTTGTCGGCACTTGACTGATTTACCTTTTGATGGCCCGAGAAAATGGCACCTAGTTAAGATAGAAGAACCTAGGTGCACTTGTTCCTCATGGGTGATCTTGTCCCTCTCTTTCTTTGGGTCCCTTTCTCTTCTTTTTCACCTTTTAATACTTTGGGTAATCCTTTCGGTTGTTAATTATGAAATTCAAACATTGGAATCATATATATAATTAATTACTTCTTTCAAATAAGGGGCCAAGTACTATAATCATTATCAATCACCATCTAAGCTTGTATAAAAGGAACAATAGTGATAAAAAGTACCTATCTAGCACATCCATACAAGGTTCAAGGGATAAATCAGTCTCGTACACTGCATAAGAGGGTAATTTATTCTATTTCATCGTACATATTTCACGTATTTGCGACAACATAGTACTATCCTTCTATCATCGTGAAAATTACACAAGGGTAAGCTAGGAACATGACACGAGATACACACATACATGGAGAAATACATGCAATATGAGTTGTAGTGCAATGCTCAATCATAAGTTCACTCCTTAGAGACCATCAGGTCATTTCAATTCCCCATTATGTACCTTTTTTTATTATATTTTATGTGGTTTATGGGAATGTACAGGTAGTAATTTGTTTTGCAGGACACGATGACCTACGATTTGTGATCTAACAAAAAAATGGAGGGACAAAGTGTGAATAATGATTAAGGTCTTCGACCCAAAAATATCAAAACCTAATAATTTTAGCGAGACATGGGTTCCCAGATCAGTCATTAGCACTTATGAAACTCCTTCCCATTTGCAAGAACTTCTATCGTGTACATTACTAGGGTTTTTAACCCTCATCTAGCCTTTGTGACATTGTTTATAGCTTGTTCAATAGATACATAGTTAGTATCACTCTTAAGTTGCATGAAATCAATTAAGTCATCATCCCTCTCTCATTTTCTTAGGGTTTTACATCCTTGAATGATTAGTTCTTACATGTTGATGTACTTAATCATCCCGAACATCATTTTTTAAAGTAAGTTACTCTAAAATAAGGTTTAATTCAAATTAGATTAAATCATTTGGTGAACCCCAACTCATGATCGACCACTTGGATCCTTATTTTCCTATTCTATCATATTTTTATTTCCCTAACCCCAAACCCTAGTTACATCAGGGTTCATATTTCCATCTATTTTCTATCATACATATGATCTGCATAGTTATTCTTAGGTTTTCATCCTTGGTACTATTCTTTGCATCACTTTCTAGGGATCTTATTTCAAAAATTACATTTTCTTTCATATCATGGCCCCTAAAGTTCCTCAAGTATCCTTGTATCAATTACTTCAAAAGAACCATGTTTACAAATACACTCTCACAAAATCTATACATACAATGTGCCTCCTTTGAGATGTGCCACCTTCACAAGTAAGTGAAATTTTCAATTGTATCTCAAACCCCTATTAGTCCTAATAACACAACTAATCAATCCATCTTCAAGTCAATTCAAGTTTTACACATTTTTTCAAGATAAATTTCAAGCTATGGAAACCACGATTACATCCCTCACAAGTGTAAATCCAACATCTCAAGGATGTGTCTCATATTATTTATTCTTCTACACCTAATACGATCCCATGTCTACTACATGTTATCATATAAGCAAGGTCAAGGTATTACCACAATTAAAACCTCAAAATTTTGAATGAAATATTATGTAACGCAATATTCTTTCTAAGATCCTCAATCACCAATTATTCACCTTTCCATCTTCTCATTACTAACCTCATCAACTTAAAAATAAAAATTCTCCCATTTTGCAATTATCATAGAATTAATGGAAATCATGACAATTATTTATATTATTTAGAACAAGGAATTGGGAAAATTGGGCATCAAATATGTATTTTATTTTCTACACAACATTCTACTACATGTTAATCTCCAATTACCAAACCCCAATGGGTTCCTAAATATGATACCTCTATGTCTAGCGAGCATCATGCAATAGTAACTCATGGTCCTTCTACAGAAATTCAAGATTCACCACAAGCCCCATCTAAGACCAAACCATTAAAGGAATAAAAACAAATTCCCTCTCCCCAAGATGAGATCCCTCACCAACTGCCTAAAATTAAACTTATAATTCCCCCTTTTAATCAAAAATTCCTATGTCGATGACTAGGACCCAGAAAAATATTACAATGTTGACGAACCATTTGATATGTCATATGATAATTTTTGCACATTAGATTTCAATCCTAACAATGTTTTTGACTCAGATTCGATGCTATTCATACCCTTGATTCTACCTACCATTGTGATGACCATAAATTTTCTCATGACACATTTCAACATCCACCACCATGGCATGGTCTCTCTACCATCATTAGATAGATCTCCATCACTAACATAATTAGGGGAACCAAAATTCCCCCATAGTTACATGTTCTAATTAGTAGTTTCCTATCCATACTACTCACATACACACATATACCTTACTTTTTCTTTGCACTTCAAGTCAATCTTTCTAGCAGCACTTTCTCTTATCTACATTATGAGCATACCTTACTACATTTATTTATGCTTATGGATTCCCTTTCCACTTTTATGGCAATAAATACATGATTTTCTCCTCGATATTTCTTATGGATCATTTTATTCGTGATACACATACTAATTTATATATATATATATATATATATATTATACATCCTTTCATTAATCATAAATATTATTTTTATTCTTATTGACAATGATCGCATATATTTACCAACATATCCTAATATACAAACTGGGGGACATCATACTTCCCCCCTTCTCACTTTATTCTTATACCATTACTTCTTCCTATCTATAAAACATAATATTGATACTACATACTCTACCTCGCTACCCGATGACACACTCTTGTTCTACGGTTCATACTTGAATGTTAAGGGAAAAATTATTAAATGAACCTCATATCACACACATCTACTGGGTGAAATGTAGAACCTCTCATCAACACATAGTTCATATCACAACACACCATCATATTCACATGGCATCTACCTATCTTGGTTGTATTTACTCTTGTTATCTTATAATACTTACATGGTACATTTTGTTTCCTATGTTAGCTGGATTCTTAGTATGTCATTATCTTTTTCTATACATACATAAACATTCAAATGATATCTTAAGGTGAATGTAGGAATTTTACAATTTTTACATGATGCATGATGCTCAACACTACTCTTTACCAGTCTCATTGAGGATCCGGGAGGCATAAAAATTCTCCTACTCCACATCACAGGTCCTATAGTTATAGTATTTACTACTTTTCATTTTTATCACTTTTCATTTATCTATACATGCTTTTACATACCATTTATATTTCTAACATGCTAATGGGTGCTTCATGTGTAGCATTTTCCTTATAGCGATCTATCTGTAATTTTTGTCTCTTATTTATTGTTGACTATTGTTTTCTATTGTTTACAAGATATGCCCTATGTTATGCTTGATCATTATTTTCTTATGGTCGCTTCAACCCTAATTTTATTATGACAATGTGAGATATGTCCCATGTATGCAACCCATTTTTTTGGTCCCTCTTTTCTTCACAGTTTCTTGTTACACTTTGAATTATATTGAATCCTAAATCTTTTGACTACCACTTGTTTTCTCTCCTATCTTGTTAGCATTTTCCTTTATTTCTAACGCGCAGATCCCCTACCCATAAAATGTATCTAATATATGATATGCATATAAGTTTCAGGTCCTCTCACTTAGAATTCCTCCTACATTCGTTACATGCACCCCAAATGAGGAGACAACTATTGGGATAACAAATCACCCTTATAGTATGAAAAATATCTAGAATAGAACAACACAATACATAATTCAAAAAGGCACATAGTTATAGAGTGGTCCAAAATTAGACTTGGATCACAAACATAAAGAAGACACTATCGCCTAGTATTAGATAGGAATGGTGGGCACTTGTGTCCCACTTGGGTACTTTTGTTTTGAGGGTGAAAATAGAAAAATTTCAATCAAGCACGGTTTTATCAAGTTACTGATATGGATCTATAGTATCGAGATAATTTTCTTTAGTTATATAATTCATTCAATTTGGTTACAACCTGGTTACAATTTTATTACAAATTCATTACAAGTTGTTTATAAATTTGGATGTACCAATCTACAATGGAAATTATCATTTTAGAAGTGTCATGGAAGGAGAGAAAAATATAACTCTCTCCCCAACATTTTTCTTTCGGCATGAAATCACCCAAAAACTCATCCATGGTGTGAGATTGCCCAAAAAGTCATCCTTCACATGAGATCCACCAAAAACCTCATCCTTGGCTATAAGATTCTTAAATCCGTGGCTACGTGATTTCTTGATTTGGAATTGATCACTCCTAACCCCATCCTGAAACATCTCTAAGATAAAAAAAACAATTTTCTATCCTTTACTCTCTCATACATCAGGTGCACTCTTTCCTTAGCTAATACTTTCTACAAACTTTTTACTTATACATATGTTTCTCTGATCCTTCACATACGGTAATTTGAATACTCTTACTCTTCTTTTTAGGTTTTTCCTTACAAGAAATAATAAAATTTCACATCAAAAATCAAAATCTCTAATGACATGCTATTATGCATATGATTCACCCCTAGGGTCTTCCTCTTTTCCTAGTTGTCATGCTTCACATTGCAATCACTTCATGCTTCACATGGCTACTTTTCCACTCAACATGATATCGGATACACTCCTTTAAATATTACAAGGTATGCATCTTCTATATACTTTATGTTATTGAGTATTCACTCAACAACATAAAGTGGGGGCAAATGTAGACATAAAATCTATGCACTTGGGTACATTTCTAGGTCCTAAAATATACTAATGTATACATGATTGCAAAGTAATAAAACTAGTGGTTGACAACTCCTTTTATCCATTTATTTGCATTACATATTGCACTTTACCATTTTTTATCTTTACTAAAAATCTGATTGGCTTTACACATCTTACATTTCTTTCGACACTTAAATGATTTACCTTTTGATGGCCTAAAAATAAGCACCCAGTTAGGATAGAAGTTCCCGGTGTTCTTATCCCTCCTAAGCACTCATATCCCTCTCTTTCTTTTTCTTACTCTTTTATATCCCTTTTTCTTCTTGGTCACCTTTTAATACTTTGGGTTGGCCTTTTAATTTTCATTTAAAAAATTGAAACAGGGAATCGTATATATACTTAGCTACTTCTTTAAAATAAGGGGATAAGAACTATAAGCATTATCTATCACCACCTAAGCTTACAAAAAGACACAAGATCAATAAAACATACACATGTAACACATCCATTAAATGGTTAAGGGATATATTAGTCTACATACACTTCATTGGAGGGAAGTTTTTCCTATTTCATCACACGTATTATACATATTAGGGATGACCTATATCTAGTCCACTATCACCGTGTAGCTTTCACAAGGGAAACTAATGAATGGGACATGAATAAACACATACACAAAGAACTACATGGATTCTGAGATGTAGTGCAATGCTCAATTGTAATTTCTCTTCGGGTAACTATCAAGGCCAGCCTAACTCCTCATTTTACATATTTTTTTATTAGATTTAATGTAATTTATGGGCATGCGTAGGTAGTAATTTTTTTAAGGTTATAGGTTCAATATATGATCTAATAAAGAACAAGAGAGACTAACATTGAAGGTCTTATAACCTAGAAAATATTATAACCTCATCATTTTAGCAGACACAGCTCCCAGATCAATCAGTAGCACTTGGGGTGCTCCTTCCCTTCAACGAGTTCTTCTTACTGTACATTCCCGAGGTTCTAAACCCTCATTGATCCTTTGTGACACTATTTTCATCTTGTTTTAGTAGATGCACAATGACTATCACTCTCAGGTTGCATAAAATCAGCTAATTCATCATCCCTCTCTCATTTTCTTAGTGTTTTACATCCTTAAATTCTTAGTGTTTACATGTTAATGTATTTAATCATTTGAATATAATTTTTATAATAAGTTACTCTGAAATAAGGTTTAATTTAAATTATATTAAATCAATAATGGTGTTATTTTCAAAACATTTAAGAGTGAATATATTATCATACAAAGACAATTTTCACTTTATATCGTTGGATGAAGTATTGAAATTTGTAAATGGAGCTAAATGATGTCTTTTTTGGATGGAATTTCATATTACAACCAATTTATTTTACTACAAAATAGGGAACCTTTTCTTACAACGTAATGTAATTTGGGATAATCAATGTATGAGACATTTTTAAGTGGGCCATGTAATTTAGTTTTTAGTGTTTGGTAGGAAAATGTATTATGATTTATATGGTTTATTTAACCTTTTTCTAAGAATATGTTTTCACATGACCAATATATAAGAACCATATTTTAGATGTGTAGAGGACTGAGTGGGACTAAGCGGGAAAAATAATTTTAATCCTATTTCTAAATAGAAGGAAAGAAATAGGGATGGAGATGGGTAGGATTCACGTGGGTCTACAAAGGAACAGAGAGATGAGAGCCCCAATGCCACATGGGTATGGGTGGTTTCCATGTAAAAACCTAATCATGAAAAGGGAATCACCCAAGAAAATATCAAACACCATATATCTAAAAATGGGTACCATTTCACCATCCCTAATGTGGTCATTGAGAAAGAAATGCAACAAAATAACATATCTCGATAGGAAAGTTCCATGTTCCAAAACCCAATGTGAATTTTATCAAAAGATGGGCTTATAGGAAATGACATCGAGAGGAAATATGGAAGTTTCTCTAATAAAAAAGGGATTCTTTATCATACATTTTAATATATTGGAAGACTACACCCATCCTTTGGTAGATGACCCATAGTTCTTGAGAAACATGGGTTTATTTTTAAAAAGATGGTCTCCAGATTTTTACCCAGATAAAGAAAACATAAATGTCATGCCACAATGGATAAGACTACCTAGGTTGCCTCTCAAATTTGGGGATGAATATTTTTGGACAGGTATAAAAAAATTGTTTGGTTCTTTAGTGTCTTTATATGGACATACAAAGGAAAGAAAGAGACTGAATTTTTCTAGAACTTTTATAAATGTGGATATGGAAAGAGATTTACCTGATATTATTAACATAAATTCTAATTTGGGTACTTTGAAGCAGATGCTAGAATATGAAACATCTATTTCTAGATGCAAAAAATGTAAAAAATTTGGGTACAATATCAAATCTTTCCCAACAAAATATAGTGGAAACATAGAGGATCCCAAAAGAAGAATGGAATGGCATGATAAATTAATAAATAAAAAGGATTAAGGAGAATATTCAAGGAAAGAAGGTGAACATGAAACAAGGAATAAACCAATTAGAAGGAAGAGAAAACCTATTTGAATGTTTCGACACTCAAGATCAATATTCCATGGAGGAAGGGGAGTTGTTTGACCAAACACAACTGGAAGAGCTTTTATACCATTTATGGAACTTGACGAAAAGGATACTAAGAATGAGATGACACAAGAGGAATATAAGGACCATTCTACAAAGAAATATAATTTGACTCAAGAGTAAAGATCTGATTTAAAGGAAACGAATCAAGAAGAAATAAATACCTTGACAGATCATAAATAAAAAAGAATCCAATAGAAAGAAGTTACAAGAGAGACAAAAGCATAAATAGAAGAAACTATTGGAAAAGAAATAAAGGCATGTCAAGGATCAAAATTGAGGGAGTTTTAAATGAATGATAAGATCAAATTCATAGTGACTCGATAAAGGGGAAAAATAATAGCCAAAAACCTCATCTTCTTGGACTCAGAAGAAACCATCAAGTGCAAATGTAGATGGACACTTACCTAGAGGAAAATTAAAAAATAAAGAGGAGAACAAAAGAATGATAGAAAAATAAATAGCAGTGCGGTGAAGGAAAAAAATCTTGGACCTTAAAGGGATAAAAACCTCTCATAAGAATAAATGAAGATCATTACATGGAACATAAGAGGTCTTAATAGTGCAATCAAACAAATAATGTTGAAATATTTTATTGTGAACCATAAACCTACAATCCTAGTGTTACAAGAGACTAAATTTGATGTAGAAAACTTCAATGTCTTATGAAACAAGGTATGGATAAATGTTGAAGTCATTTGTGTGAGTTCTAGTGGAGCTTTAGGGGGAATAGTAGTTTTATGGGATAATGACTTGGTAAGTGGGACCGTATTTGAGTCTTCCAATCACTTGGTTATCCTCTTCATGTCCCAACAAAGAAATAAAACATGGATCCAGTCAAATATTTATTCCCTTTTCTCCTCAAAAGGTATAATATAACTTTGGACTGAGGTAAGTGTGTTTAGAAGTAAATGCATTAATTTTGATTAGATTTTTTTAGGTTATTTTAAAAATCCAATATCTTATGCTAAAAATAAATGGGCTAATTGAGATTTTACAACAAGCATGGAACACTTTTCTAAATTTGTAACTCAAAACTCTCTTTTAGATATTGAACTAAAAGGAATTAAGTTCACTTGGAGAAATAGAAGAATGGGGGATAACCTCATTATGGATAAACTTGATATATCTCTTGTCTCCTTTGATTGTTTTATCTCTCAAAAAAAATTCCACTTAGCACTCCCAAAAGTTGGTTACGATCGAAATCCTTTGGTTCGAATTTAGACAAGAAAATGAATCATCCACCTCCTTTCAAACTCGATAAATTATGGGAAAAACACCAATATTTCTATAATATGGTGTAGGATTGGTGGAAAATAGATAAAAGGGATTATCCATGTACATCCTTTCTTAAAATATTAAAAATTTTATGAAAAATTCCAAGATCTAGAATAAATTGGTCTTTGGAAATATTTTTGAGAAAAAAAAACTAACCATTGAGTTGACCATCATAGAATCCAAAGTGTAGAAAACTCGGGATGGATGTTAATAACTACTACAAGGAAAAATAATTACTTAGTGAGACCCATAATATCAGGACTTGCAAAGAGATTCACTATAGAAAAAAATCAAGATTATTTGGGCTTAAGGAAGCGGATAGAAACAAAAGTTCTTCCATACAACCACCTACAAGAATAGAAGTCAAAATAAGATTTATTCTATCCTCACTAGCAATGGGCAAGAAATAAAATATAAGGAAATCATAAAAGGAGGCAAGTGAATTCTACGATAATCTATTGTTTAAAGAGGCTCAAGATAATGAAATATGTACCAACTTCTTATTAGATTACATTCCTCATAACTCTAATATTCAATCAGATATGAACAAAATTATTTCATCGGTGGATATGGAAGAAGTTAAAATATTGTTTTCTCTTTTGAGGAGAAAAATCTTTGGGTCTTGATGTTTTTCCATCTTGCTTCTTCCAAATTTATTGGGAAATATCTAAAAATGATTTTTTTAAAGAAACAAATGATTTTTTTGTACGGATAAGCATTTAAAGGAAATAAATAATATTTTCATGGTTTTGATTCCAAAAAAAGTTGGTACAAATGATTTTAAATACTTCCAGCTAATTCATCTTTCAAACACAATTTATAAAATTTTCACAAAGACTATTTGGTCGAGATTGCGACATTTTCTCAAGGACATTATCTCATGGCAGTAAGGTGGTTTTTTTTAGGGAAGAAAAATTCAATATGGTATTGTTTTGGTTCATGAAATAATACACTTCATGAATAAAAGTAAACAAGTAGGAATGGCCATCAAGTTGGATATGAACAAGGCCTTTGACAGAGTCTCATGGGAATTTTTAGATAAAGTCCTTAATAAAATTGGCTTCAATCCTCATTTCAAGAAGCTAATGAGAGAGAGAATTTTGACCCCTAATTTTTTCATTCTATTAAATGGAACTCCAACTATATTTTTGGGAGATTCAAATGCATTAAAAATTGGGATTAAATATCTCTTATTCTCTTAATCATTAATGTTGAAATCCCTAACAGAGAAATAAGCGATTATACTGAAGTGGGATGTATTCATGGGCTTAACCCTCCTAAAAAAATATTTCATTTTGCCACAATAAAATTGTTGATGATACCATCCTTCTTTCCATTGCATATGTGATAAAAACTAAACAATTAAAGTACTCATTAAAATTTTATGAAGAATCTTTAGGGAAGCTCATTAATTATGGAAAAATTCTAGTGTTCTTTGTTAATACTCTTGAAGCTTGGCAGAAGAAAATTACAAAAATATTGGTATGTGGCAGTAATAATTTTTCTGCTACATACTTGGGCATGCCTATGTTGAAAGGATTCCTCCCAATTTCAGTTTGGAACTTCCTTCTTAACAAATTCCAAAAGAAAGCTGGAAGGATGGAAAGGGGGTGTTTTTTCTAGTGTTACTAAAGCCACCCCGATAAATATTACACTCCAAATTCCTCTTATCTACCTCCTCTCTATTTTTTCAGATACCCCAAAATATAGTTAACATTATAGACAAGATTCACAAAAGGTTATTATGGGATAGAGTATAAGAGTAACACATAATTCCTTTGGTCTATTGGGATAAATTTTATAATCCTAAATCATAGGGAGGATTAGGAATAAATAACCTTAGACTCATGAATTCAGCTCTCCTTTCCAAAATGGGTTGGAGAATCATCAAATAATAATTACCTTGGTGAAACATCATAAAAATAAATACTTAAAGATGACTACATCAAGGACTTAACCAAATCCAAGGATCTTATCATTGGATCTCATTTCTAGAACTCACTTGTCAAAATAAGATACCTCATTTCAAAATACATTATATGGAAATATGGAAATGGGAGTAAAATCATATTCGGGAGGGTATATGGAATTTTGAGTTAGATCAACAACAAGGAATAAAACGCAAAATGAGATCAATCGAGATAAGAATGAAATATGGGGAGAAGACAAGTGGATACCCGAAATGCATAAATGGAAAAAATACTTGGAGAAGAATATCAATTGAAGAAATAAATGCAATGGAAAGAGAAAATTTAAATTATATTCAAAATAATATTTTAATCATTTATATAACCAAAAAAATGTTAAAGATGAGATAATTTGGTAGGATTAAGGGGTTGGTAATTAAAGTTTCCTCTCTCGGTATAACAGTCATAATAAATTTCTTAACTCTTAGTTTTATTGGAAAAATGTCTGGTGCAAAGAGTTAACCACTAAAATAAACTTCTTTTGGTGTCTTTTATTTCATAATAAGATCTTGACAGTGGATAATTTAAGAAATAAGGGTCATATCCTTATTAATAGATGCATCCTTTGTAAAGATGCAGAAGAAATCGTTGATCATATCTTCATGCATTACACTTTTTATTTCTCTTTATGGGGCCTCATCTTTAAAGAAATGGGTTAAAATGGGTCCTCCCCAATTTGTGTATGAGCTAAAGGCTCAATGGTCTTATCAAACCAAAAATGTTTCAGTCAAACTCTTATGGGATTTTATTCTTCCACACACTATTTGGGTTATGTGGAAAGGAAGGAAAAAAAGAATAGTTGAAGGAAAATCTTTACAGGTTTTCATGGTGTTCAAACATTTGATTCTTCTGATAATTGAAAATCTTAAATATTCCATCAAACTTAGCAAAGGTAGTTTGAAAGACTTTGATATTAAATTCCTCACCAAATGGAACTTATATCTAGATCAAGATCCTAAACATAAAAAATAAATGATTGCTAAGAGAAAGACTATCCTGGATTCACCCTTAGGAAGTTTGGTATAAGTTAAAATTTAAGGGAACTATAGGTAGAGATAGGGGAGTGATTAATAATGAAAATGGTTATCTATTAGTGTCCTTTTCTAGAAACATGGGGGTCCAAACAAACAACTATGAGGAGGATTTAATATCCTTATAGGGTATCTAACTTGCTAAAAAATTTAGCATCACTAAACTATGGGTCAAAGGATACTCTATGAATATTTTAAATTTACTCCAAAACATGTCCCTAAACACATCTAAAAAAATCATTGAGGACTCTAAACACATCTTAAATTCTTTCTATAATTTTAAAATTTCACATATCTTTAGACAAGGCAATCATGTGGCATACTTGTGCGCAAACATTGGTGTTAAGTATAAGATCCTACAACATTGGATTAGGGAAGGTAATATTCCCATTAAGGTCTTGAGTTCCTTGAACCATGAGAAATGAAAGGATAAAACTTAAATTTATGTCTTACCCTTGAAGCTAGGGTATATAGAGTTAAAATGGGTGGAGAGTTAAGTCAGTCTACTTAAAATAATTTAAAATATTGTACAAATTTACTCTCACATTCTCTTTTGTAGTAAATTATATGATGTCTTTTCTCTTTATCTTTGATATGAATCTTTTTTAGGCCTTCTTATGGTCTTAGGCTTGTTCTAATATATTTTTTTGACTAGTTTTGGGTTGGTTTCTGCTTTTTACACCAACTATTTTTTATGTTTGGCTTCATTTTGATCCATATAGTGTTTATGGCTATATATGATATATAGATCCTTGTTCTAATAGGATAGTGCCCCTACGAAAACCCTCCTTTTACAATATATCAAAAAATATTTGAGAGGAGCATAAGGTATGGGATTTAAATTAATCCTAAGAAGATTTTTTTTGATGTAATTGAAGGTAATTTAGTAGGAAAATTTATCATGAAGGTATGATTTATGGTCCTAATAAAATAAATATATTTCTAAAATTTTCCTTCCAAATAGTAAAAGCAGATTTGAGATCATTATTTGAGAAAAATAATTTTTTATCTAAATTTTTTTCTAGATTTGTTTAGAGAGTAAGACCTCTCGAATGCTATGTTGAAAAATGATGCTAAATTATTTTGGACTCTTTAATCCAAATTAGCATTTCAAAATATAAAAATAACAATCATGTAAATTGTAGTTAGAATAAGTGTTGAGTTTGTTAAAAACTTCTCCCTCTATTCATTTTCTTCGAACATACAATTTTAGTAGTCGTAAGATAAAATAACCCATGGATAACATCTCATAGCCTTTATGAGTACCAATATGACATTTTTGAGCTAGAGAATTATAAAATAGACAGAAAAGCATATGCATACATAATATCTATAAAAAAATTAAAACACTACATTATGAGGAATAAAACATGTGTTATTGTCCCTGGTCTAGTTGTGAAGCTTATGTTAGGAATAAATTCACTAGGTGAAAGAAGAGGACAATGGATGGATAAGTTACAAGATTTTGATTTGTAAATTGAATCTACTGAGATATTTTAATAGGCTAGGGACTAGTTAAAATCATTATTGAAGTAGATATCAAAATTACATCCTTTCAAGTTGATCAAGAAAAGGTAAACAAGGATGAATGGTAAAATGAAATTAATCACTTTCTAATTTATGGGAATTATCCCATAGATATGATTGGGATATAGAGAAGAGATATGAAACTCAAGGAAACTAATGACATTGCTCAAAAGAGGACTCATATACTATAGGAATTATGAAGGGATATACCTTATATCTATGATAAAGGAAGAAGCAACTCATTCGATTTCTATTTTCTATGACATTTGGGAAAGTGGAGATCCTACTTGGAGTGCCACTACTCACAATATTATGAGAGATGGATATTATTGGCCAAAAATCTTCAAATATGCTAACACACATGTGATGACATGCCACCAATGTCAAGTTTTTGTAAGGAAAGGGAGATAGAAGAATGTTATTATGCCTTTGTAACTAATAATAAAGAGAATATTGTTGCCTAATTTGTATCCCTTGCAAAATTTGAGAAAATTCCACAAGCGTTAGAGTTGGCAGATATTCAGAGGAAAATTTGAAGAATCCGTGGAGGCTTTGAGCATGCTACATATGGAGGAACATTACCATAGAGGATCTACACAACACCACGGCAAGAAGAAATTTCTATGGAATGAAGAAAATACTCCCTGTGGATATTCAAAGTTGTGCTACTATAAATAGTGTTGCGAGCTAAGAAAATAGTGAAAGGACGGCCATGGGTCATAAATAAGCAAGTCGCATAATTGGAGAAAGTTGCGG
Organism: Taxus wallichiana var. yunnanensis; assembly: GCA_018340775.1. Taxonomy (NCBI): domain Eukaryota; kingdom Viridiplantae; phylum Streptophyta; class Pinopsida; order Cupressales; family Taxaceae; genus Taxus; species Taxus wallichiana. The sequence goes on along the minus strand of CM031242.1, from coordinate 84,812,413 downwards.
AAGGTTTTCAAAATCCGCTTAGACCTAAGGCTCCACAATACAAAGGAATGATCCATGGATGTTAAATAACTATGCAAGACTGAGTGGAGAAGCTGTGTAATAAAGTAAAATGATGATTCTTCACAGATGTAGAAATCAGCTGGGTCCTTGATTCAGTTATCAAATATTTGCAAATTTAATAACTTTTCTCGTATTTTGTATGCAATCAAATCTGATTTCATGAGTCAAATCAAGGAAAATGGGCAAGATTCGTGGAAACTTCTTTAGCACACAAAAAGTGTAGTTCGAGGTGGCGTAACCACCTAATTTAAATGCAATATGGGTACTCATTTGACGAAGGGGTGTAACAATGGATAAATATAATGGTACCCTATTCCCTAAAATAAATTAATGAAGGTGGTTGGGATTGGTTGAGGAATTCAAATTTCCCTCTAATTTCTTCTCTTTCTCCCTTCCATGATTTTTCTATATATTGTAGAGCAATGCACATTCTTATGGGTTGGATACTCTTAGAATTTGGGCATCTTGTAATATAAGGATTCTCTCTTGTGTTGTGTGTATGTCCTAAGAGTCGTATGCCTTGGATTTTGATTCAATGAATGCTCACATATTCCTCTCATGATTGTAATAGTCTGTGCACAATTTTAAGAAATAAAATTTAATCTTGTGGCTTATTCTACCCTTGTTCTTATTTTATTGCATTCCTTTCCTTTCTTTCATTTGCAGGTGTGTTGTATGTTTCATTTTCTGAATCTTTGTCTATTGTGTATCGTGAAAGTGGATTCTGGGAGTGATTTTGATATGTGTCTCATATCCAGTCCTCTTCATTATCATTGCCTTCCCTTTCCCCTTATCTAAATGTATTCATCCCCTTATTTTCTGGTGTTATCACCTCTATAGATTAGGATTTATGTTTTATGCATATCCTTCTCACCTGGTCCCTTGAAATCTAGATTAGACCTAGATATTTTTATTTCAATTCCTAGGAGTAGTTTTAGCAGTAGAGGTAAGTAGAAAAAGTTAGCCTTATTTAGAAGCTCTGTCTCAATTTGAGTCCCACAACTTGGAGACGGTTGCATGTTGAATCAATTTCTAGATTGTTTATGATCTTAATGTAGGTTCAATTTTGAGCTCCAATAATTTTGACATGCTCGGTTGGAAAAGAATTCAAAATATTTCAAGATTTATCAAGTTTTTGTGTGTGATTGATAAATTTCTATCCTTTCCAAGGTTCGTGTTAACACATCCTGGAAACTCCAAGTAGTCAATATATTGGCTTTAGTAATTCACATGCCCATGATTCATGAGAAGGATCCAAACAAAGTATACAACAAGACAAGAAGGCATATTTGAGTATTTGTAGTTATTTCAAGAACACAGAGAAAAGGAAGATAGATTTAGAGATCTCCATCTCCACCAAAAAAATCTCTCTCAACACCTCCACCTCACAGGCCCTTCTTCCAATCAAAAAGAGTTCTCAGAGGTATCATAATGGCTCATTAACCACCACCACCTCAAAATCCATTTGTTAACTTCACGGGAATCATCCCACTTGCCTTGAATTCCCAAAATCCTATTCCCCTTATGAAATTGAATAATATTCCATATTATATTGGAGAAAATCACACTACTCTAGTTGACCACATTCGGGATGTTACAAATATATATGTGTTATCCATGAAATTGCTGAAATGCATGTGGCAAGTAAAATTTTTGGATTCATCTCTAAAATGAAAATATCCGTAATGGTTTGGGAGCTTAACCGTGGGCTTAATCAAGAATTTGAATGAGTTGTGCATAGCCTTATACAATCAATTTTTGGAAAGAACTGATAACGTGTCTCTTTTGGAGAAGATGACCATATTTAAGATATCACCTAATGAACAAATGGAAGATTTAAACTTCATATTCCAAAGAACGTAGGATAGAATTGCAGTTCTCATGAGACCCGCAGAGAAGGTGCCCTTATTTACTTTCTAAAAGTTATTAACTCGGTATTGTTATTATGATACATTCAATGGGAGGGATAAACTTACCCACGGCTTATTCATTGGCCATTAGGGCTGAATTTTTTAATTCAAGATGGAAAATTAGCTCCCAAGCCACCTATGCCATTATCCCCTAAATTTCCACAAGCCACACAACCTTTTGTTGCTCTTATTGCTTAACCAAACTAGAAACCAATTTCTTTAACATCACAAAACTCCACACAAAAAAGGAAGATGAGGAAATGAAGTATCTGATTAGAAACTTGACAAACAAAGTTATATCCCTAGAAAGATTGATAAGCCCAATCATATAGAAATTAACAAAATTGAGGGAAATCTTCAAATCAGGGATATCAAACATATAGAAACCAATAGTATAATCAAATATAAATTCAAAACCAGAAAAATAATAGATGGAAAGGTCAAAGTTTTCCCCTTCCATTGGAAACAATTACTCCTTTAAAATAAATCCCTACTCCCAGTTCAAGATGCACATTAGTTCCAAATGAGAAAATAATATGGCGCATGAGATATAATGGTGTTTTCCATGTAATTTTCCACATGATCAACTTGGCTATGAAAGGGAAATGCATCTACAAGAATACATAATCCAAGGTTCTTCATGTCAAAAGGAACAACTTTAATAAGTACCAAATTTTGAGAATGAAGTTCTACAGGCTTCCACTAGTGCAAACCTTATGTTTTTCAAAGATGAGGATTTATGTGCACTCAATCAAGTGTCTAGAAGATATGGTAGACCTCATATGAGTGTTGTTGACAACACATGGAATAAGAAAAGAATTCTAGAAACCCAAGTTACAACTCCCGCAAATTAGAACAATGTCATATGGAAAGGAAAAAACATTGGAGGGATTAAGGAAAAGTTACAGACTAAAGTAGAAAAAATGGCACAAGAAGTCATTGAATGAACTATAAAATGTGTCAAAGCAAACTGCAATGCATGATAAAATTTCTACAGAAAGTAGGTTGTTGTTCAAATAATTCCGCAACAAAATAAATAAAGTATCATGCAACAAATGTATAAATTTTTGGGTCTCCCATTCAATAGAGTTGAGCAATGAGGAATACTAATGTCAGCGTCTCAATGTGGGATGCACTTGCCATTCAATATCAGCGAGATGTTCTGTGTGAAGCCCTTAAGAAACTACCTCCAACGGATCCGGTAGTGCACAAAGCTCATGTATATCATGAAAAGAGTGATCAAGTAAGTAAAAAAATTAAGAACCCACCCTTTTACATGTTTATAATTATGGGTAAATACCTATTTCATAATTGTATGATTGATTCAGGGGATAGTACTTTTGTAATGCCCAAGAAAATTATTGATATCCTAGGTCTCAAATACATTCCTGTGTCTAGGGTAGTTTTACAACTTGATGGGTCAATTGTAAATGTATTGGGTGTAATTAAAGACCTTGATTTAACCCTCCATTATTGCTCGAGTCTCGAATAACCCATGATATAGCAGTCATAGTCTTTTTGCCCATGTTTACAATTTTCTTGTCTAGAGATTTAAATGTTAAGGTAGGGGTTATTTGACTTCAGATTGGACTTGTATGCTTTTAGGGACTAGATATGGCACAATATTCACAATATAAGATAATCCTATCTTTTCCTATCACATATATTCATATTAATCGTCCCCTATCCAATCAAATTCTCTAATTAAAGAAGAAATTGAGAAAGGCTTAATCTTTAATGAACAACCTATTCCTCCTCACATGCCTGATTTAATGCTAGATGAATGGGTGAAGAGGGATCATGAGTTTGATCCTTATGATGAAGAACTCAAAACCTTTGAAATTGGTCTTGGCACCTATTGTGTCCTACAAGAAGAATCTTTTATTCCCGTGACATTCAAAGAAGATAAGGAGCCGATCCGCTTGATTATTTTGGATGTATTTTGATGGTTCTAGAATCATTGATGGAGTTGGGGTAGGTTTTGTGCTTATTTATCTAAAGGAAGAGAAGTTTTTTTTTCCCACACATTGCATTTTTTTGTGCAAATAATGTGGTGGAATATGAGGCATTAGTGCATGGCTTGTTGATTGTGGAAAAAAGAAAGATCAAGAAATTGCAAATCTTTGGAGATATTGATCTATTCATCAACCAAGTACATGACATATATGCTAAAAATAACACACTATTGAAGGCCTGTAGACATAGAGTTCGGGAATTGCTGGAGAATTTTGATGTTTTCAACTTACAAGCTATATCACAGAAGTTAAACAAGGAAGCGGATCATATGATGGCTCTCCGATCTCATTTTTCACCTACAACAGACATGGGTAAAGGAAAGACACAACATATCAAGATGGCTTTTAGTCCATCCATACCTAATAATGCAATCAGCTAGAAAGTATTTGATGCCAACAAACAAATTTTCCAATTCATATAGAATGAAGCTGAATTTTCTTCAAAAATATAGTCTGATTTACAAGACATCTTTGGTGATCAAATTATTTAACTCACGAAAAAGAAATTTCCACAATTATTGGTAACTCTATAACATTATTTCAGTCTAGATGATGAGTTCAAAGTTGTAGAAAGGAGCATGGTGGAAAAACAAGAAGACTATCATCCTATTGCAATCTCCTTAGGAAAATAACTTTTCTTGGAAAGGTATGTGATGAACATGAAAAGTAAAATTTTGTTTCCTTATGTCAAAATTTTAGTGATGTGTTCTCATGGGGCTATGAAGACTTAAAAGATTTCAATCCAATTGTATCCCAACATTCTATTGATCTTGATCCCAATATCAAACTAGTTAGGCAAAAACAAAGTCGGTAAACCCCAAGATAGAGCCCCTCATGAGAAAATAATTGTTTAAACTCATCGAGGCTAAAATTATTTTTCCCATTAAGTACTCCACTTGGGTGGAAAACTTGGTTCCAGTCAGAAAGAAGAATGGTGAAATTCAGCTCAGTATAGACTTTAGGTACCTAACAAATGCCTCTCTTAAATATCACTATCCTTTTCCTTCAATGGAGCAGATTTTGTAGATAATGGCTAGATTTAAGAGATTTTCAATGCTTGATGGATATTTGGGCATCAATAAAATAAAACTAAAGGATAAGGATCAATACAAGATTGCATCCACTACTAAATTGGGAATGTATGCATATCAAAAAATGCCTTTTGGTTTATCAAATGTAGGTGCCACCTTTCAAAGAACAATGGATATTTCCTTCAAAGGATATATTAATAAATTTATCATTGTGTATCTTGATGATATCACTATTTTATGAAATCATAAGAAAGATCATATTAGTCATCTTGAGAAGGTATTTTAAAGATGTAGGGAGTTCGAGGTATCTCTTAACCCCAAGAAATGTAATTTTGTAGTCCTTAAAGGCAAGCATTTGGGTCATGTAATTTCTAAAGAAGGAATTTTCATTGATCCAGAAAGAGTCTTTTTCATCCTTGTCCTTTCCTTGCCATCTCAAAAATAAGGATTTTCAGTCTTTCCATGGAAACATTAATCTGTTTTAAGCACTTTATTCCAAGCTTCATGGGTCTAGTAAAGCCATTCACACTTATGCTCATAAAATATTCAAATTTCAAATGGACCGTGAAGGGAAGGACATATTTAAAAATATCATGCAATAAATATCCAAGGATCCTACATTGATTAATAAAATTACTCCAAATACTTTATCTTATATGTATATGGATTTGATTCTCACATTGCCACGTTTTAACCTAGTGAAATGATAAATACTTAGAGTAACCAATAACCTTTTTAGCCAAACCTTGTAATTATTATGAGCTTAAGTAAAACCATATTGAGAATCAAGTGTTTTCCATCACACGTGCCTTTAAGAAATTTGAAACCATGACTATCGCAAGCTGCATAAAGGTTCGCATCACATCCTAGCATCAAATATTTCCTTACGGGAATAGAGATCAATGAGAAACAAGTTGGATGGGTAACTAAAATCATGGACTATTATGTGACCATTATGGCTATAAAATTGGTAAGAGGCTATGCTCTTTGTAGATATCTAGTTGAAGATGCATGGAATGACCCAAAGACTACTTTATTCCTAGAAGAGGAGAGTCACATAGAATCTGAGAAGGATGAAGACATAGCCACGATAGTTGGATGAAGATAATGGTAACATTCCTCTCCTCTAGTATATATCCTCTTGGTATTATAAAATAAAAGAGGTGACATTTAAGGTTGTAACATTTTCCATATGTGTTGGTTGATGGTATACTATTTAAAAGGAACATTGGTGGTGTACTACTCAGATGCATTGAAGGTGAGAAATGTGACAAGATTTTTGCCAAATATCATGATGGTGTCTTAATAATAAGTTTCTTTGTTAAATATAAAGTTATGAAGATCATAAAAGGACGATATTTCTAGCCAACATTATTCATGGATGCTCACAAGTGGGTTCGGAAATGTAAGGAGTGTGTTATCTTTACCAAAAAGATATTATTGGTGCCCTTACCTCTTCATCTAGTTCAGGAGGATCATCCATTTGCATAATGTGGTCTTGACTTCATTGGGATGATCAATCATCCATCTAGTGTGGGTCAGAAATGGGTCTCACAACAACATATTACTTCACCAGGTGGACTAAAGCCGCACCATTAAAGGAAGCTATTGAATCAGCCATCTTGGAATTTCTTGAAGAAATTTTTATAAGGTTTGGTGTACCTCAAAATATTATATCTAATAATATTAAATCTTTCTTGGGATCAAAAATATTGTATTTCAATCTTTAACTTGGTATTTATCTAAGGAATTCCTCTAATTATTATCCGTAAGGCATTAGATTGGCAGAATTTACTAACAAATATCTAATCAAAATCATCAAGAGAACTATGGACATGAATTAGAGGTAGTGGTAGACAAAAGTGAAAAATTCTCTTCTAGCAGATATGATAACAATGAAGAAGGAAATCGGCACTTCTCCCCACAAACTATTATATGGAAAAGAAGCTAGGCTTATTTTTTCACTTAAGTTGCCTTCACTTGAATTAGCACAACTAGAATTTAAATGTAGAGACCAAAGAGAAATAATTATGGTGGAACTAGTGGAACTTGAATAAAATAGAAATGCCATCTTGAAAAGGATGGGGAAACATAAGAAATCAACCAAATAGTGGTTTTGAAACGGATAGGCCTCATAAATTCAAATTTAGAGATTTGGTCTTGAAATGGGATGAGAAGAGCTAAACTAGGAAGACAATCCAAATTTGATGTTATTTGGAGCAGACCATACATTATTACTTCTTGCAAGGTAGATAATTATTTTGAGTTTTCTAGATATTGATGGGAATGCATTTCAAATCCTAGTAAATGGGATTTATCTCAAACCTTCTCATTAAGAGTTTCATGCATCTTGTACATAGTAGATTAGATTTCTAATTCCTCCAAGTTCTTTTAGCACATTATCATGTTGGTAGTTTAGGTTTCTTTTCCCTAAGTGATTTGCACATGTTTTGTTGCTTTGTGATCTTTTCACATAGGTTCCATGTTTTTAGGGGTTGTTGTAAAATGAATTTCAAAGCATTAACTATCAATTTCCATCAAGTGAAGGATTCAAATTTAGATAAACTAAATCAATTAGCTAACCCCATGCCCAATGGATGCCTAACACTATTGATCATCCATCTAGTAGGTAGATGACCCCTATGAGTCATCAAAAATGTTTCCCAATTTTTCATCCCTTACAGAATTCAAGAAACTTGCCCAAGTTTTAGACTTGGTGGATATTCAAAGGAAAATTTGAGGAATTTCTAGAGGCTTTGAGCATATCGTAGATGGAGGAACATTGCCATGGATAATCTACATAGAAACATGCCATGAAGAAAGTTCCACAAAATGAAGAAAAGACTTCGTGGGTGGATATTCAAAGCCATGCAACTATAAATAGTTTAGTGGGATAAGAAAGTAATGAAAGGTGAGACACAACTCATAAGGAATCAATTCACATCATTAGATCAATATGTGGAAGGTTTTCAAAATCTACATAGACGTAGGGTACCAAGATATAATGGAACTATTTGTGGATGTTAAATAGTCATGTAATAATGAGTGGAGAAGCCTCATAATAGAGTAACAAGATTATTCTTCATGAAAAATAGAAATTAACTAGTCTTCCATTTAGCTATCAAATCCTTGCAAATTCAACAAGATTTGGTTGTTCTCTATGCAATCAAATCTGATTTCATGAGTCAAATCAAGGAAAATGGGTAAGAGTCAAAGGAAATTCTCTAGCAAGAGAAAATTGTAGTTCCAGGTGGTACAACTACCATGATTAAATGCAAGTATGGGTTCTTAGTTGTAGAATCCGTGTAACAATGGATAAACAGAGCTACACCCTATTCCCTAAAAGAAATTAATGAAGGTGGTTTTGATTGGTTGAGGAATTCAGATTTCCCCTAATTTATTCTCCTTCTCCCTTCAATTATTTTTATATATATTGTAGAAAAATGCACAATATTACGAGTTATATACTCTTAGAATTTGGGAATATTTTAATACAAGGATTCTTTCTTGTGTTGTGTGTATGTCCTAAGGATCACATGCCTTGAATTTTCATTTAGTGAATCCTCGCTTCTTTCTCTCATGATTTTAATAGTTTGTGCATAATGTCAAGAAATAAAATTTAATCTTGTGGTTTTTTCTTCCATTTTTCTTATTTTATTGCATTCCTTTCCTTTGTTTCATTCGTAGGTGTGTTGTATGTTTCATTTTCTAAATCTTTGTCTATTTTGTATCGTGAAAGAAAATTCTAGGAGTGATTTTGATCTGTGTCTCATATCTAGTCCTCTTCATTAACCTTGTGTTTCCTTCCCCTTATCTAGATGTATCCATCCCCTTATTTTTGGTGTTGTCACGTATGTAGATTATGGTTTATTTTTTATGCACCTTCTTCTAACCTTGGTACTTTGGAAAGTTAGAGTAGATCTAGATAGTTACATTTCAATTCCTAGTAGTAGATTTAGCATTAGAGGTAACTAGAGGAAGTCGGCCTTCTCCGAAGGTTTGTATTAGATCAAGTCCCACAACTTGGAGACAATCCCATGTTGAATGAATTTTAAGATTTTCTATGATCTAAATGTGGGTGAAATTTTGATCTCTAACAAATACCATTTATTTAATGGGGCCTAGATTTTGTAAAATTGATTAATTCTAGTTCTTCTAAATAACATAAATTTGTGTTTCTTTCCATTAATTACTATACTAGATTGTTCAAATTTTTTCTCGACAAAGAATATGACCATGAATAATGCCATTGAGTTTTTAAAAGATAACATTATCACAAGCTTTATAACACCTTTCTCTTTAATATTTGGAAATGGTGCTACACATTAATCTATTGAGTTCATTAATTGACCATATGATCATGGGATAACACTAAAGTTTTCATAAAACCATTATTTTCAAGGTAATAGTTTGAATGAATCCCCTAATAATGACTTGATAAATTTCATCAAGAAGGAGGCTAGGGACTAATGAATAAAGTAAAAACTTGACAACACGAACATCTATATGAGAACGTGAACATCAACCAATTTGCACTTCAAAGAAAGTGTGACAAGGTTCTATGAGGGAGAAAGCATCAACCATGAATGTGCATGAAAATATTTGAAAGGGCTAAAACATCTCAATCCATCTCATATACATATGAAAAAGGTAAGTGATACAAATAGGGGTGTTATGTAACCCCTTGTACCTATAATCATACCTCCTCAAGTGGAGAAGGGGATTTACATTCCCATAATGGAAAGTAACTCATATATGATGCATCGATGCAATGACACATAATGAATCAAATGATGACCTTATTATAGCCCATGTGACACCTAAACCTATGACCTCACCTAAATGAGATGAATCGCCATGTGCTATGGAAAATTACTCAGACAATACCCTCATTCATCATAAACTAGGATGAATCGTAAAGGTAGAAATTGTAAATGGATCCCGAAACAAATCTTGATCAGAACCCATAAGCAACAAGAATCTCAACTAATGGAGGAAAACCAATGGGAAAAACATTCACCATAAGAGATGAATTTTTTTCTAAGAGTCTAAGGAATATGCCACAAATGGGTCCCAAAAACTGAGGATCTTGATAAGGTACCCATTCACAAAAGGGAAATCTCTCTAGAAAATGAAGTAAAGAGGAGAAGAACGAGACAAAAGGAACATAGAAGAATCCATGGATGGATCTGAACTCTACAACTATAGGAAGTCTCCAAAAATATATTCGATGATTTGGTCCTTAGACAATGGACTTAGGAAGAACCAACCACATCAAACAGTTGTACCTATCCTTAGGAAGGACAAAAATAGAGTATTATAATTCCACCCACTTTGCAAAGGAAACTAAAGACAATAATAAGAAGAAATCTGAATTTGGTCCACATAAATGTGAAATAGGTCTATCAAATGAATTCCAAGGATCAAGGTAATGCCACAAGTGTAGAATGATCAAAGTGAGAAAGAGTGACATCCATTGAAAGAATACCCAAGTGAATTGAAGGAAATGCAATAACACCTGCAATAGAAAGAGGATCCACAAGTAAGGGTGGATCAGTGATGATCTCTTGAAAATTAGAAGTGATAAGAGTCCCATAAGGGGCACTCCCAACAAAGGATATGAAGGAATCCTCTAAAACATCTATAGAAAGATGAGGAATTCCTTGCATTGCATCACAAGTAGACATTGTGAAAAGACAATAAAGTTCTGGAAGATACTCATCCTAAAAAGGGGCCTCAAAAATTATAAGAGTGATGTATGACAAGTATGAATCATCACATGAAGGAAGAGGAGTGGAAAGGGCCTTGTACACTAGAAGTGGAAAGGAGGCAAATGAAATGACTAGATGAGGCTAGAAATAAGATTACTCAATATTTGATGAGAAGGGAGGAGTTTTGACATATTCTTGAAAGGTGAGAGTATGAGGATGAGAGTCCTCGAAGTACTCTCATCATCAGAACCATAAGTGTAATCCATATCATCAAGGATAGAAGAAAGAAATTTTGAGTCATCCGAACTATCATCACATGAAGAAGGAGAGGAGATAAGTGTATCAACAACATCATCAATCACGATAATATGTGAAGGGTCTCCAAATAAGGATTAAAATATTATCCATATGGTATGGGGAGGATCTAAGTCTACCATATGAAAGAGGAGAGGTCTTGCGACATGAAACATCAAGTGACAAACAACATGGTCACACGTGTCAAAATAGTCCTCAAGATGATAAAATTAGTGGGTAATCAAGTTTCTACTTGATCTCGGACCCCTATAGGATTATTTAATTTTCGACTAGTTTCTCCTTTTAAGTAATAAATTTAAAATTAATTCAACCATATAATGACAAATTACACTATGATTGATTACAGAGTTTTGAAATAGCCTCCGTATCCAAGTTCTTTCAAGTCATTCCCCTAGTAAAAATTATAAGTACAATGTTATTTCTTATAATAAAACGTAATGGAATTTCCACTTGCCTAGTAGTATGCCAGTCCTTCAAAGAACTTTCGATGATCATTTGAATTGTTCTTCACCTTCCTGATGCAAAAATTCCTTAGGAACTCAATCAACCTTCCCAATGCTTCCCAACGTCCTTCAGACTCTGTTTGGTACTCCGTGCTCATAAGTGAAAAATATTGTGGCTTAATGGGCCTATTGGGTAGTGTGATACTCCTAATCACAAATATTTCATCTACTATTGCCTAAAAATAATAGGCCAATAAACAATATTTTCCTATAGTAATTTTAGGATTTTAATATAGTTCCCACAACTATATTAAAATTATCCTATTACTATATCTCCCAAATCCCACAATTAATCTTAAAAAATAATAAGCTTTGGTGTCCTTTACAATGAAGAGGGGTTCCCTATTTATATTAAAATAGGGCCCTTAAAATAATTCCTTAAAATTTATCTAAAGGCTATTATTAGCCTAACCCATAGCATTGTGGATGGGATTATAATCCCATGGGGATGACATATAATTTTAAGTTAGTTAAATCCCACATTTGGAAACTTACAAGTTAAATGGGAAAATCCCAAATGGATTGGTGTTTAAGTTTTCATAAGGTTTAAAAAAACCTTACCCATCCTCCATTCACGTGGAACCTTCCATGCATGGGCCTTTTTACCACCATTTATCCATCATGTGGAACTAAGCATATATGGGGGTTAGTGGATTTACTCGAGCTGACCACTTTGCATATCTTTTTGGCTTAGATAAGCCCACCCACTTTGACCTTGACATGTGGCATGGCCACATTTGCACTTAGCTAGTTGGTTGATGTTGGATGTATAAACCGATCTTCATGGATTTGGCCAAGGTAATGTGGAAGGTTGGCATAAAATATAAATGCAATAATTTCAAGCTCAATCATTTTGGATAGCACACCGAGATAAAATGTAATTAAATCCTTGTATGACTCGGCTAATAGCTTGATTTCAATCCTTGATTTTAAATTCAGTATTTTATTCATGGTGGCAAGTGGGCTTGAGGATCCACCACATCGGTGATAATACCATATTCCATCATAGTAGTCGAGTTTCCCTCTCGTAACAAAATTTGAGCCTTTTAGTACCATGAGCTATATCATTTTAAGATTGTCGAAGACCAACGTGGTAAAACCTCTCCGATTTTTCTAACACCTTTTTCCATGTGTTGCAGTGTTCTTGGTCCACTATTGACATGTTGACTAGAGTTGACTAAACTTTGACCCAACATAACTAGAGCTCCCAATGTCCGTTTTTCATGTTCTCATAGTTGATGGAAAGTTCTCAAAAATATATTCTGCACTGATATAATTTAGGATTTTAGGAAATTTAATATAAAAATGATCCCGATCACACCTCCCCAAATGAGAAAGGTTTTTGTCCCAAAAAGCTTATATTGGAACATTTTGCCATCTTGTCCTAAATCTAGAAACTCCACTTTGCCACCCTCGAAGTGATTTTGCAAAGAGAGACCCTTTCGTCTCTCCTCGTAACCTTCTCACTCTAACAATTTTTTCTAATACTTGACCTATGGGTTATGGGCCCATGACACTTCTTTTGTGCTACTCTAATATCTAAAGAAGACCTCCATGACTCATGGTGTGGTGTTAGGCTTCTAGATATCTCGACAACAAGTTTTTGACTCCATAATACAGTTCCCAAATCCTAGTTGATTCCATAGAATCCAAAATTGTTTGAAGGAACTCCATGTTATTTAGAGCTATGATTGATCCAATGTCAATGATGGACAATGACTTGTTAGTACTATCCTGCTATAGGGTCATAAGAAACTCTACACATAATGAAGTTATGACCTGATGTAACATCCCTTTCCATACTTTGACACCTCCAATACATGATGTGAAGCTTGTTTTAAGACCTCAAGCCTCGAATGCACGATGTTAGGCTAATGATCAACTACCAATATACTTCATTGTCACAATTCCTCTACACAACAATAACTGAGCTGATTTCTCATGAGCTCAAAAATGGTGACTCCAACCCTATTGCATGGCTACTACCTCTACATGGTACAAAGCCTCCTGTTGACGATGACTATTAGGTACCACTCTACTATATGGTCACAAATGCCTCTATAAAAATTAAGTTCGACCTATTTTCAAATGCCAATGGTGTTCAGATACCATTTTGTTGCATGGTCACAATGCCTCTATAAAAATGAAGTTTTGGGATGACACACATGTGAGCTCCATTGTTTGCAAAATGGCTGAAAAATCTCCAAACTCATAGATATGAGTATCCAACTATAATGGTCACTCAAACATTTGATTAGGAGATATGTGCCCTTAAAAGGGTCTTTATACAACTTTTCAAATACAAGTGTAAGGAAATTATATCCTAATACATCATGCAAATTAGTTGTAAAAATGCTCCATTTTTGGAGTCTTGGTACAATAAGCTTAGTTACCAATTTTATAGGAAAATAATTTCACATGATAAACTTGTCACAAAAATTTCTCCTACTTGTATGGATTATGTACTTGTTCTTCCCCACTTCATCGCAATCATGATTTGACCTCATTTGTGTCTTTTTAGCTGGAAAATAACTCAACAAGGACCAAAACATACTACATCTCCTGGTATTAGCAATTTACCAAAATAATTTCCCTCTAAGGGGTCTTACTAATGCAAGTATAAAAGAGTACAAACATTTCCCAAGAATTGGGTCTTTTACTAGTGTGTCATGATCTAGTTAGATGTATACAAAAATTGACCACACAGGGGTCTTATTCATACATTCTACCTAACACAAATTTTATGGTTTTATTACAATAAGAGAAATAAATAATGCTCAAAAAAACCAATACAATAGCTAAACAAAGTCAACTTTATTTGCACCTTAGATTTCTTACCAAATGTAGAATCCTTAGTGTCTATTTAGGATACCTCAATAGGTATCCCATGGATCCTTGAGCTCTCTCTCTCCTTTGCATACGGATCCTCATGGTCATACCGTTGGAATGTACACGACCTCAATGTTAGGATTTGGTTGATCAATAGGGACATATGAGCTCGAATCTTGCACTAGGATCTGCATGATCCCCGGGTACATATGAGTCCAAAGTCTAACTTTCTTTGCCTTATGCAAGATGAACAATATGTCTCATCATGAAAAAGATCCTCCATTTGTGCCCAATGCAAAGCTCCACTCATCTCATGTCATCAATCATATAACTTGATGAGAAGTTAGGTAGAAGTTTCCTAATACCATTTCATCCATCTCCAAAGGGATGATGTCGAGAGTGATATTGTTAGAAACTCATCTCCCAATTATGAAGCTTAGAGTTGATAGCTAATAGAAACTCCATGCAGAGTACCATCCTCTATACCAAATATCTTGGGTCGAGGAAGTGGTGTCATGGGAAGTCCTAATCGGTGCACCAAATCAATAGTCACACGTACCCTACTATAGTCCAATCAAAATAAGGGTGACTAACTGACCTCATGCAATCATTGGAATCCACTATCTCGAGGCACTCGCATGTCATAGTATAATATCTAGACGTTCCACTGGTGCTCTCCATCCCAATGGTGCCACTGACTAGCCAATGTTAGTCCTACAATAGCCTTTCCCTTCTGCATCCACTTAGGCCTCTTGTTTGGATACAATTTCCAACATTACTTGGTGTCATTGCCCTTTGCCACAATGACGACACATGACCGAGTCTCATGAAGGTAGCCTCTCCAAACAAAGTTTTCGAAGCTAACTTGCTTCACCACCTTTCAAGTGGAGCATCTAGGATTCTCTTATAACTGTATTTTTGTTCTTTGGCATTAACGATGCTCTCGAATAGTAGCCATGTGGGTTTATAACTCCATGATCTGGTGATCATGTTCTCGATGTTGAGTCATCATCACTGAACCATGGTGCTCAATAATGTAATAATAATATACAACTAGAAGAAGAGGTATAGATCCATTTTCAAAACCAACTCTATAATACCAACTTAATTTGAAAATGATCAAGTTTCTACCTGATCTCATACCCCTATGGGCTTATTTTATTTTACAAGTAGTTTCTCCTTTTAAGTAATCAATTTAAAATTAATGCAAGAATATAATGAAAAATTACACAATGATTGATTATAGAGTTTGGCAATAGCCTACATCTCTAGGTTCTTTGAATCATTCCACTAGTAAAAATTGTAAGTACAATTGTTATTTCTTACAATAAAAGCTAATGGAATTTACACTTGCCTAGTAGTATGTCAGAATCCTTCGAATAAATTTCGATGATCACCATTGAATTGTTCTTCACCTTACTGATACACAACCTCCTTGAACTCGATCGGCCTTCCCAATGCTTCCTAGCGTCCTTCAACACTCTAGTCGATACTTCATTCATCACAAGTGAAGAATATTATGGTTCAATGGGACTATTGGGTAGTGTGATACTCCCAATCAAAAATATTTCATCTACTATTACCTAAAAATAATAGGCCAATAAAAATATTTTCTATAGTAATTTTAGGATTTTAATATAGTTCCCACAACTATATTAAAATTATCCTATTACTATATCTCCCAAATCCCACAATTAAGCTTAAAAAATAATAATCTTCGGTGTCCTTTACAATGGAGAGGGGTCCCCTATTTATACTAAAATAGGGCCCTTAAAATAATGCCTTAAAATTTATCTAAAGGCTATTATTATCCTAACCCGTAGCATTCTGGATGGGATTATAATCCCATAGGGGGCGATATATATTTTTATGTGCATTAAATCCACATTGGGTAGCTTGCATGTTAAATGGGATAAAATCCCACATGGAGTGGTGTTTAAGTTTTGATAAGGTTTTAAAAAACCTTACCCATCCTCCATTCACATGGAACCTTCCATGCATGGGCCTTTGCCCCACCATTTATCCACCACGTGGAACTTCCCATATATGGGGTTTGGTATATTTACTTGGAGTGACCACTTTGCATATCTTTGTGGCTTAGATAAACCCACCCACTTTGACCTTGACATGTGGCATGGCCATAATTTCACTTAGTTGGTTGGTCAATGTTGGATGTATAAATTGATCTTCATCGATTCTGCCAAGGTAATGTGGAAGGTTGGCATTAAATATAAATGTAATAATATCGAGCTCAATCATTGTGGATACCTCTCTAAGATAAAATGTAACTCAATCCTTACATGACTCAACTTATAGCTTGATGTCAATCCTTGATTGTAAATCAATCTTATTTGATTCATGGTGGTAAGCCATGTGGTGTCTTGAGTACCCAGACATCGGTGACAATAATACCATAGTCCCCTCATGGCGGCCATACTCCCTCACGTAATAAATGTTGAGCCTCTTTCTCCGATGAGCTATATCATTTTACAACCGTCAAAGACCAATGGAAAAAATATCTCTAATTTTTCCAATGCCTTTTTTCCATGTGTCGTACTATTATTGGTCCACTATTGACCTATTGACAAGAGTTTACTTTCCTGTTGTGAACTTTGATCGACATGACCAGAGCTCCTAATGTTCATTTGTCACATTCTCATAGTCAATGGAAAGCTCTAAAAATATATTATGCACTAATACCATTTAGGGATGTTTAGGGAACTTTTGATATCAATAATTATCTCATGATCGTGGGTGTAAAAACTCGCCCATATAGAAAGTGAGAAAGGCCCTCATAAGTAAAGTAATATTCTATAGAAGCACACCATGATGTGTAGTTACCTCTCCCAAGAAGAAGTGGTAGAGTTTGTAAAGCGATCTTGCAATGCTCAAGTCTATAAATAACATTATCCATGATGTTGAAGCATGAATTCAAAGATACACTAAGAGGTGTGTTGATACAAGCAACGCAGTAAAGATGTCGAATCATCGAGAATGTGTCTACATGCAATATAAGACCATAAAATAGTGATAACCCTCATGTTTCAAGAACTTGATAAGTAGTTTAAGATTACAACAACATGTTTTCGTGTGACGTTGGATAGTTTACCACTCTCCTTGCAATAGGAAATGAATCACACAAGAGTCGAGGCCAAACCGAGTCCTAGTAAGAAGATAAGAAATGAAACTCAATCAAACACAAAATTTCATAAACAATATAAGGTTATGAACACTACTCATTGTGAGAGAAGGCATGTCACATCACAAAAATAAGGCTCTCTACATGCAAGGTTGTGGTGTATGCACTCACTAGCCGCATGCAAAGAAGAGCACTACATTAGGAGAACTAGAAAAAGGGCCCATAGAATCACAATAACCCTATACATGTATCCTAAAAATATATACTCCCCTTACAATAATATTGAAATTAATAATTTTCCCCTTTAATTAAATTAATTAATTTATAAAGAATGAAAAAGGAGAAAAAAATTCAAAAACACAAGTAAAAGAGTCATGGAAAAGGATGGTCCGAGGAAACCTGAGAGCTACCCAAGGATATTGGAAAGCTAATGAGGGAGATTCATGAGCTGATAATAAATTTTCAGGTGGGCGAGTTAGATGTTGACTCGAGAGAGCCGAGGTGGTACACAGGAAATTTGGGCATTATGGGGGTGAGCTTGTTAGTGAGTTGAACCTTAGAGATAAGGAGTGAGCTGGTAATTGTAATTCCAAGTTGTACATATGTCAGGGAAAGGTCCACGTGTATGATTCCTAAGAGAACTTAGTAAATTTGATCGAGAGAGTAGCTAAGTAGAGCGCTTAATGAAGACTTGGTGCAACATGTTACGAAAAACATTGTCTCTAGGATGTGAGGTAGGTAACCATGTGGTTATTGGTGAGAGTTTTAGATGTAGCAAATCAAACTTTGGCTCAAATTAGGAATGGTAATGAATCAAACCAATGTAGATCCGAATAGAGTGTGGATCGCAAGGTGAGTCAAATGAACAACACAATTGGAAAAGATCAATAAAATAAGTGATATTTCCAAATGGTAGGGCACGAGACAAGTTTGACATCAGGAAATGCACATAGTTGAGTGTTCCACATAGGGAGAGCCCGAATACCAGCGTGGAAGAAGAGTTAGATTCACACATCAGTCACAAAGAAAACCAGGGAAATGATATGGTTGAGGTCACACTGGTCTAAATGATGCATGAGATAAAAAAATGAATACATGGCATAGAATTGGAGACAATTTTGGGGCAAATCCTTCAAACCAAAGGAAAGCAAGCTAAGATCAATGCGGAACAAGGTGATCCAAAAAAATTTAGGGGTCTTAGTTATCTCTTGACATAAAACATGAAGCCACCAATGCAAGACGTGTTGGAGAGGGCACAAGTAGTTGAAGACCTTATTATACCCATTGTAGAGAATGAATCACAGATCCACCAATAAAGTTAGATTGAGTTAGATAGGGGAATGAGAGATGAGAGAGAATCTTGGTTCCCACTTGGTGATATGGGGCCGAGTTGGGCAAAAACCTCCTTATAACACCCTTTAAAACTCAAAAAATGTAGCTAAAATATTTTGAACTGAAACCTAAATTTGTAAATCACCTCTAAGATCTTTGCATGCAAGGATGGTAGACCCCAAAAAACCATGAACACTCAAAAACATGAACAAGGAACCATAAAAACCCAAACAATATTTATAACCCAAATCAATGCATTCAACGCATAAATGGAATATCCATTATAATTTATACATGTGAAACTAAGAGAATGCTAATCGTGAACACTATGGAAATGATAAATTAGAGAGTAACACAGATATTAACAACATGCACTTATATACCATGAATAAGAAAGTGAAAATGTGACAACACAAGGATCTATGAGATAACTCAAATATCAACCAAGTTGCACTTCGGGTAGTGTGACGAAGCTCCATGAGGGACCGAGCATCAACCATGAATGTGCATTCAAATATTTTAAAGGGTCAAAACATCTCAATCCATCACACATAGATTTGAAAAAGGTAAGGGGTATAAATAGGGGTTGTTATGTAACCCCCAATGCATATAATCATACCTCCTCAAGTGGAGAAGGGGAGTTACATTCCCATAATGGAAAGTAACTCCCATATGATGCACTGACATGTAAGGAATCTAATGATGACCCTATCATAACCCCTTTGACACCTAGACCTATGACATCACCTAATTGAGATTGCTTGCCACATGATTTGGAAAATGACTCACATAAACAGGGACAAACCAAGGGAATAGCACTCTTTATTGAATTATGTAGTTTGGGCCGACTGAACAAGGATAAATTTTTCTTGAAAACCTCACCTTTCCTGCTAGTTTATGGAAAAAAATTTACCCATTAACCTAAACTTTCCCACTTAGTAATTCATGCATGATTGACGTGTAGACATGAAAAGTTAAAACAAAGATCTTATACATTCTAAAAATAGAGGAACCAATGGATGAGGGACTACAAAATGTCGTAGACATCAAGAAGTGGTAAAAATAATTTTAAATGCAAATATTTTATGATTTAATATTTGGTCTTAATATGGAACAAATCTCGTGAAAAGAAATGAAAACATGCAAAATTTTATCCACTTTGGATTGGACCTTATCATGTAATATAAATTTCAGAAATCGTCCATTTAGATAGAAATAAATGCAAGGGAATGCTTTATTACTGCTAATAAATGGTCATAATTTGAAGCATTGCTTCATGGCTGCACCATCCTAATATCTCCCACATGACAAGTAAGTATGTAGAGTAGGATTATGAGAAGATTATTTTTCTTTAAGTAATGCGTTTTCCTTACAAGAGTTGTCATTTTTATAGCTTAGATGTCATTTAGTTTAATTAATTATCTTTTCATGCTTTTGATTTTACTTTTCTTTCCAATAAAATAATATGTTCAGAACACATTACCTTTAAAGTAATTAAAGTCAATAATTGATGCATTATTTTCGAGATCACACACCATAGTGAGTAAGACTATGAAAACATGACAACACTTATTAACAAAGGTATGTAGTTGGTTTTAAATTATATGTTTGTCTGTCACAAAATGAGGGTAAAATTATTTTAAAACCATTATATGGATTTTAGAAATTCCATTAAATGAAAGGGAATTCTAAACACAAATAAAATATAACTATTTCTTTGAGAAACGCATTGAAAGAGTGAGGGATATACTTAAATGCTATATTTTAAAATATAGAAAAGGTAAATTTTGTTTCCCAACCCTTTGGAGTAAAAATATATATACAAAATTATGTTGAAAATTATAGCAAAAATGTATGCAAATAAAATAGAATAAATGATCAATGGAAATTCTATGTCCATCTTTAAAAGAGAAAATTTGAAAATATCCATTAGGGCTATAGATCCTGGCTAGAATGGAACCAAATGTATCTCTATTGGGTGTTATATATTCCTAGATAACAACATAGAAATACCCAATCTTTTATCCACAATACAAAATATATCATTTAATATGCTTCTCAATCTAATATAAAGAGTTCAATGAAGGAAACACACTTATAACTCTTGGAATGTTTTGAACTAGTATGTTGAGTTGAGAATAAAAGTTTTTATTTTAATATTTGAGATGAAAATACTTTTTATTTTGGGTGAAGTATTTGTCTTTTATATAATTAAACCAAGGTTTCTAATTTCTAAATGCTTTGAAAAGTGTTTTTCCTGTACTATTCACCATTTATTGTGCACTATATGCCCCTAGATTTTGCACAAAAATTGAGGGCCCTTTAGAAATTTAAATTATCACTTAAAAGGCTTGTTTTGTGGAAAATTTTCCATGTGAAACCAAATGAAATAAATAATATAATAATATAAACAAAATAGGAGAAACTCAAACCAAATTCTATTTTTTTTATATTAAAAATAACCATACATCCTTCAAGATATTTTCCACTTATGTTGCATAGCTACACCTAAAACAAAATTATATGCATAGTGTAAACTAAAATTGTATAAGTGATGAGTGCCTAAATTGACTTATTATATCATCCATATGTCTATTGATTTTCTCCTAAATGTGGTAATTAGTGCATGGGTGATGTTCTAGATAGTTATATCCCAAGTAAGATTGATGCATTTTCCTTATCTTGTCTCGAGTAAAGTAATGACTATAGAATTCACACTAACTTAATTTTTGAGTTATGTGATGATGCGTGTAGGTTGATAAAGTGCTTTCTTTGCCAATTTTGAGTAGGTCACGGTTAATAAGATCAAGTCTTTTCCCACCATGTCATTCTAGAGGATTTTCTCATTACAACCTACAAATAAGAAACCTATTTTTAGCTATATTAAAAGATGTCATTGATAATTAATTAGGTTATTATTGGTTAATTTTTTTGCCTATGATTATCACATTTTCTATAACTGATTGTGTTTATAAGACACCTTCTTGAAATCTGTTTCATAACAAGTAGTAATAGTAGTTCTAGTACGAGTTTTATATATCATTTGATAGTTACTTTTAGTCCGATGGTGGAGTATGTTTTGAAATCATTTGAATCAATATAATATATTTTGTTTTGAGCATCAATTGGTGTTAATTACCTCAACAATAAAGGAGAGAAAGGGCCCACTCGACTAAGGAGATTGGAGGGTTGATGTTTCGTGCATGATCATTATTCCTGATAAGTTTAAGTTTCACCACTTTCGCTCAAACGATTATTTGAATGTAGTTTTACATTTCCTTACTATCATTTCAATTCATGTGAGCATTTAAATTCAGTTAAGCATTTCCTTTAAAAGAATTTTTATTATAGCAATGTTGTTTCAATAGATTAAATGCATTTCTTGAATTCTGTCTTTCCTTTCAGTAGTTTAGAACTGTATTTAATTTCCATAGTATAGAAGAGAAACAAGAGAGAAATAACAACTAAAACCCCTCAAAGTGAACCACCACAAAAATTGTGTTGCATACAACTTTATTACATACAACCTAGGACACAGCCCTAGTTTTAGAATGACACCAATAATTTAATATGTTGGTTCAATGATTGGAAATAACAATGACCCATATTTTTTGGCACCATTGCCAAGGAAAACCATAAGAAAAACATATCATTCTATTCACATTACGTCTTATGTGTGTTAGTGAAGCTGAGCTATGCAACTAGTAATATTTCTAAGCCTTAATTAAATAAGAAATATTAATGCACAGACCACCCTTTGGATGCTCAAGGAGATTTATACCTTGCAATATTCACATAATTTATCCAACCAAAGAAAAAGTAGGGATAATAAGAGTGAAATTGAATCTAATAAAATTCCTAGGAATGATACTCAACAGATTTGCACCATTGCATTTAGAACCTGAGCAACTTTCAAAAATGGGAGACAATGGGAATGATGATAGAACCTTACGTATAACTTTCACTTACCCCATTTTCTTAAATGAGGATGAGGATGAACCTATGAAAAACATTTTCCCATCCATTCTCCCTATCTTTAGAGCAAAGTCCATAGAAGATCCAAACCAATTCTTTTTTGAATTTAAATTCCTTTGTCAAACATATTGTTTAACTACTTCCCATAATGTTAAGGACTACCATGTCCTATAAAATTCAATGTGTATGGGTTCATAGACTATTCTGAACTGAATCACTGCATGTAACCCATAATGAAGGGTGGAAAGTGCATTGAACTTAACCAATGTAAATGCGTTGTGTAGTATGTAAACTCCCAAATGATGCCCCCCTCTTTTGGGGTGCATGCAATATCACTGAGAGGAGAATGTGGCCCCAAAAGAGGACCAACCACATGAACTCTAAAACTCTACCTTGTAGGGGAAGGTAAATCACTTGGTATAAATGAAGGTATGCATATATAAGACAGTGTGCAATCTATGCAAATAATGTGTAAGCCACCAAGAAAAGTAATGTAAACATGCAATAAGAGAAGTAAGTTGCATGAAGAGGGATGAAAACATGGGACATAAATCATGATGCTATAATAAATGCAAGTCCATCATGGAAACATATAAACAAACAAGTGTGCAAACCTAACATAGGCCAAGGCCCGCATACAAGAACAAAACAATAGCAGACAACATAACAAACAATTATGGAAGAAAATATCCTTGCATAACAAATTTTACACATGAAGTACCCCTTAACATGTTATAAAGGTAAACAAGATGTCAAAAGAGTGCATAACCAAGTAATGTAAAATTATAATTATGACATGAAACAATATCACCTAGAAGAGATGAATGTGCATGCCCCCTGCAACGAGTGTAGGAAGGGTAGAAGGCGAGCATTTTTTCTATGTGTAAGAGACTCGTATCTGCATACACAACTAGAAAAATACTTGAATGTGAATGTTTTGATGGTATAGATAAATGACATATAAATAATCTAACTAGCATGTGTAGTAAAGAGACCATGAACAAGAAAAAGTAAGCAAGAGTAAAAGTAACCATAATATGTACTATGTTGTGGATGGATGGAATAGAATGAAAAATGGAGTGATAGAAGCCACATGCCCCAAAATTGAATGGAAATGTATGAAGTTATGTTTATTTTATTTTCCCCCTCGATATCAATAATGAACCATAAATGAGATTACGTGCTCGGAAATAGTCTAAATATGTGTTGTGTTTAACAGGTTGTGATGATTACACATGTGTATTGATGAAATGTGACCTAGAAATGATGTGTGTGTGAAATTTATACTGAAAGAGTATATCACGACAAGATGAATGTAGTATAAATGGTGTATCCTAAACTATATATCACTAATAGATGAATAAAAGGGAGTGTTGATGTAGCTTAAAGTGTATACCACTACAAAATGATAGAGTAAGTGACCATTTAGCCTATAACACATGTCACTATCCTAGTAATGTTGCATGATGAAATTTTAAATGATGAGCATGTAAGGATAATAAGTTCCATTTGATTTATAAACCCTTGGTGGTTGAGTATGGACTGAGGAACTAAATTGCATCTTAGGGTAGTGACTACAATGCATAGAAGATGATGTAGTGTACATGATAATAAATGATCATATGATGTGTGAGATGTGTAATAAACGATGAATAGTAGGTAATGCAATGTTTGTAAATAGACTAGAAATGTAAGGATGGAAGATGAGTAGTATATGATGTTAGACACATAAATCATATAAGTATGACACATGTATGATGAAGGATAATATGATATATGATGTATAGATGCAAGTGTTGAAATAATGTAGGCTAAATGTAGAATCTAGAATGTATGATGTGAGATGTGTGAATAAGCGTAGTGTGTAGTAACTATTGTGTTGTGTGTGGGGTCCACGATAGTATGCCCTCAAGAGTCAAGTGTGAACCAAAGAACAAGAGTGTGTCACGGGTAATGGTCGAATTGTATTAACTGAGCGTAGTAAATTTTAAGATGCATTATATTGAGTGGATTTTTAGTGGTTTTCTTAAACAGTAACGACGTGATAAAATCCACCACCAATTTTATCCATGATAATGTATGACCCAAGCCAATTGGGCTTAAATTTTCCGTTGAGATGTACCTATGCATTTTTCACATTTTTATTTTCTTTCAAGAGAAGGTCAGATGTTGAACTCTCAAGACTAAGTTTTGTTATTGTAGGCATGGGTGATACGACATTAATATGTTTGTAGATGTTAAAGTGTTTGGACATGACATGAGTCCAAGATTTCTAGTTCATGTAATTGGTTTTCATGATATTCATTGTCTTTAAGGATGCCTTTAATATATATATATATATCTGTGTGTGTGTGTGTGTGTGTGTGTGTGTGTGTGTGTGTGAGGAAGGTATCTCGAGCACAAGTGGGATAACAACCTCAGCACCATAGACCAAGGAAAAAGGGGTGGCATTAGTAGGTGTACAAACGCTAGTACGATAATCCCATAGGGCATAGAATAGTTGGTTATGCCAATCATTACCACTATATTCAACAGTCTTGTGTAATATTTTACAATGTTTTTTTTTTTTTTTGCTTCAGCTTTTACCATTGCCTTCCAGATAATAAGGTGTGGAGAATGGTTGTTTGATTTTGAATTTAGCACAAAAATATTTAACATCCTTATTTTGGAAGGAAGAACTATTATCAGTGATTATAGTAGAAGGAACACCAAAACATGTGATACTATGGGTGGTGAGAAAGTTACAAATATCTATACCAGTGACCATTCATAGGGGATCCGCTTCAACCCACTTAGTAAAGTACTCGATATACATAATGATGAATTTATGTCCATCTAAAGATTTGGGATTGATCATACCAATGAGGTCCAGTCGCCAAAGGGAGAAAGGTCAAGTAGGCACAATGTGCTAGAGGTCATACGCGGGTGTATGATGGATATTACCATTTTTAATATTTTTCTCAACAAGTATCATGTTCTAGGAAATATTGTTCCATTGTAGGTCAATAATATCCTTGGCATAAAATATTCTATGACATAGCTTTACCCGAGAAATGACCACCACATATGTTGCATGCATCTACGTGATGGAAATGGGAATTTCGGTGAGATCAAGGAAACGTAAGAGATGACCATAAATAGTATGCTTGAATAATTATGTCCCTATGACAACATAATGAGTAGCCTCACAATGCAATCAATGAGCTTCATGAGGTTGTAGATTTTCTGGGATAGTTTGTTTATATAAATAGTTATAGATAGGAAAGAACCAATTATAGTTTTCTTGGTTGTGCATTATGGTGAAAACTACAAGAGGCAATACAGAGATAGAAGAATGTCATAAGTGCGTAATTATGAATATGGATTTCTCATCGTGATGTCTTATGGGATGAGTGACACATCACTAGTCATGGCATCGTAATGATGATTATCCTCATGCGAGGAATGGTAGTAATGGAATAGGATTTGAATGTAGCTAGTATATATTTGAAAATTGTATTATAAGGAATTAGATGACTAATTGAAAGTCACCGTATGCATAAGTTATTAATGATGAGTTTTGAATGGTAACAATACCTAAAATGATATCTTCATATTCTACAATGTTATTTGTACAAGAAAACCCTAATCAATATGCGAAGGGGATTAGGTTCCCATGTGGGGTAATAGATATTATCCCCGCTCTAGCACCATATCAACAACGAGAACTGTAGAAAGTACATTTTCCATGTATGTGTCTCAATAATATAGGCAGTGAAATCATCATAAAAGGAATCGAAATGAGAAATGCATCCAAAAGGGGTGATGTGGCTAATTGATCAGCTATAACTTGTCCTTTTATTTCTTTTTGCGGTATGAACTTAAAATAAAATTCGCTAAGGATTATGACCCAACATGCCAAAATTCCGACATATGCATGTAGGATAAGACATAATGTAATGGATCAACCTTTGTTATGATATGTACACCATTGTTAAAGAGTTAATGTTGAAGTTTATCTGCAATAAAGATAAGGCCGAGGCATAATTTTTCAATGTAGCTATAGTTATATTCATAAGAGAGTTAATACGACGGATGTAATATATGGATATTTCACATTGGGAACCATCATGTTATACCAATAAATCACCCAATGCATGAAACATAAAAGATATATACAATAAGAAATTGTGATCGGCTAAGGGAGGAACTAGAATAGGTGGGTTTAACAAGTTTTTTTATCATCAAATATTTGTTGATATTTATCATCACAAACAAACTTGGTATCTTTCTTCATGAGTCATGTGAATGGTTAGGTATTATTTGCAAGTTTTGCAATGAATAATCAAATAGCTTGAATTTTACCCTATAATGATCGTAATTGATTTAAGATTTTGGGTGGAGGCCTATCGATAATGGATTTTATTTTGTTAGGGTCAATCTCAATTCCACGTTGGTAGATAATATATCCAAGAAATTTACCTGTTGTTACCCCAAAACACATTTTTTAGGATTCAAATGCACACAATATTGTCGTAATCATTCACATAATATTCATAGATCATGTACATTGGAAAACCATCACCTATATTTTACCAAAAAATTTTCTACATAATCCTTGATGATCTTGTGAATGTAGCCATGGAATATATGTGTCATTTTCCATTGATAATTAGCCTTGGAATTTTCTAAGGTTGAAGGGCTTGAATGTATAGAAGAATGCACCCCATGGCATCGTGAAGGAGGTTTTTTCTTGGTTAGTATGGTTGATCATATCTAGTTATAGAATTGAAAATAGCATCAATGTGTGGAAAAGGAAAACTATCCTTAGGGAAAGCTTTGTTTAAATCACAAAAATTAGTGCAACAACGAACCCTACCATCTGGTTTCATTACTGGGATGATATTAGATACCCATTCAGGATAGTTGATATCGTGAATAAAATATGTATGTAGAAGCTTCTAAATTTCTTCTTTGAATAAGAGGGTTACCTTGGGGTACATCTTACAAAAAAATTGGACACAGATTTGCACCTGGGTTAAGGAAAATATTATGCATTGCCATGGATGGATCAATTCCTAGCATATCACTATAATCCCATGTGAAAATATCAAAGAAATCATGAATGACTTGTTTAATATATTTTTGTTCACCAGGGTGAGGGAAGTGGCAAACAAAACTATGCGTGGGTTTTTAGATGTGCTTATGTTGTATTATATTGTTTCTTCATTGAGAAGGTCTAAATGATCTTCAATATATGGATCAGTAGGAATAGTTTCAGGAAGATCGAATTTTCATTGAAGACTCATATTCTCCAAGATAATCCATACTAGTGAGAGATGAAGGATTATTCCTCTTATGGTGAAAGGAGGGAAGATGATCATAAGCACCCATATAATAAAGAAGAACATTATTGGTAGAAAAAGTATGGACGGTATCCCAAATGGTAGATGCATAATCACTAATGAGTTTTGGATGTACCAAGGAAAGTGAATTGACATGAAATGTGGTATAAGTATATGTAGGAGGTATATAAGGAGGTTGATACCCTATCCCAAACTTGTGTGGACTCATGCGGGGGAGATCCTAAATATTTGTGACTTTATGTTCTTATTTATCTAGATTCATATCGAGAGAATCCAAAGTGGCTGAAATATTCTTACCTTAACCCATATCTAGAAAATTACTTAGTAATATCAGAGGAAGTTGGAGAATTGGGGTAACTTGTTCAACAAAGTGACAATACTCAAAACATGATGGATCAGCGGAAACATCGTAAACAATGCCTTAATGTTAGAATTTAAGCCATGCATGTAGTTTATAGGTGACCACGTTCATAGCATTGATCCAAGGTGTCCCAAGAATAATATTATAATTAAGGTTATTAGGCATGAATGACACGAAATATCAATTGTACATGGACAAATAGTGATAGGTAAGTGTAAAGTACCTAATAAATTCTTCAAGATGTTATCATAGCCACAAATAGATATGGAAAAAAGAGATAAAGATGCTCTAACATACCTAAAGGATGAAGTAAATTGATGTTAAAAATGTTAAGGGCAAATCCTTTGTCAACTAAATCTCGTTTGACTCCAAATTTGTTAATGCAAACTTGAATATACAAGGGGTCATGTTATAGTATTACTTGAGAAGGTATATCATCTGTTTTGAAATTTATTTGATCCTTATTAATGGATAGAGCCGAAGTGAACTTATGGTATACATAGTCGGGAGAATTATGAGGAGGGATGTAATTAGTAGTCAAGTATTTTCCTAAGCTTATCAATATAATCAAGGTGATTCTATAGATAAGTGTGAATAGAGATGTTCATGATGAGAAAGCTCTAGGATATTGGATAAGGAGGAGTATTATAAGCATGAATTTAGAATTTTGGTTCATCAAAATAATTAACTAAAATGGGGAATATATGTAGTTAATCTAGTCTAGAACATCATGTAAACACAACAAATCAATGCAATAAACAAGTATGGAAAATGACCCAAATAACTAATTTAATGAAAGAAGAAACCCTAATATGTAATATAAGTATGGAAATGACATAATTGATTTGAGGAACTCATAGGTATGTGTCACAAAAATAAGCGAGAATAATGTTGAAGCAGAACAATTTTGAAGAGGTCCTAAAAAGGACATATCTAGAATGGTTCTCTAAACTGGGGTGCCTAGAGAAGGAATGGGGAACTTGTGGGTGTTCTAGTCTCTAGAATGGGTTTCCTGGTCTGTGAAAAAATTCTGGAACTAAGTTTCACAGTCCGAAAGGTGTTCTCAAACCCTCACTTTGTGTTGTGTTAGATTCACTACACTGCACCAGATGTCACTGATAATCCAAGATGTATAGAATACCTACAAAATACCAAAAGGAGTATCAAAAACCTAAAAAATTAAAATTAAAATGAATGGGTTAGAATGAAGTCAACTACCATAATAGTGGGCTTACTAAATGAGCATTAAACTACATTATGGACCCAAATGTATTTTTGGTGTGTGTGTGTGTGCATCATGTTCACTTTGGGTACTCTTTGTGCCAGTCACACTTTGTGAAGTAGAGAACAATAACTAGATATAAAAATGTAATAAAATGATGCATTAAATATAATAGAATCCCCTAATATGCTTGTGTGATCCAAATGAACTATCATTTTCCTTGTGATGGAGCTAATGGATGCAAATTATCTCGTAAATGGATACAACTCTAGGTGGATGATAGTAGTGACTAGTGCTTGGTCCCTCATTATGGTCTTGTAACTTTATATTTATAATGTTATCTTGATCTAATTTCTTAATTAACACCAAAATACTTGACCACTAAAATGATAAGAAGATGAAACAAAGCTAGAAAGTGTCCAAAAAGTGGTAGGAAAGTTCAAAAACAATTAGGGCACCCTTGGTGGGACCAGGTGCCTATGGGCACCCTAGTCAAATCTAAAATTATGCAAAATGATGAAATATGAATGGTAATGGGGTGTAAGAGGTTGGGAATGATGAAATAAAACAAAGTAAGATGGCAAAAATGGGGGTTTATTAATACTTTCTTCACTCAAAAACATTCTAAATAGTGTCTAAAGTGCATGATTTGTTTGTATAAACTCTCGAAAAGTATAATACTAAAATATGCTAGAAAATAAGTAAAAAATCAAGTATGGGCTCAAGTACACAAGATTAAAGTGGTTGAAATAATGGGGTGAATTGTGTTTTATAGTTTTTTAGTACACAAAAAATCATGACACATATGGGTGTATGTGCATATGGTTAATATGATAAGGTTCAATAGTACATTGGGAACTCAAATGGGTTGGTGGGATAGAAAACTAAAATGTGATTGGGTGGGGGTTAGTAAATGAGTGATGAGGTGTCTTTTATCACCTTTTGGTGGGTATTTATTTATTTTAGTTACTTTTTTGGGATTATTTGTTTTTAATTGGATTATTATGTTTTGTATTATTTTTGGTATTTTTGAATAGGAGACCTTATGTGTAAGGTTCATTTTCTAGTGTATAAAACTTGAAATATTATTAGTTTCCCTCTGTGGTCTTAAAATAAACCCATCCATGTAGCATATACTCATATTTTCCACACATATATGGAAATTTTATCCATGATATATGTAATTAAATTTACCATGAAGTGTATAAGGAATTTTATGGGAGAGAAATTTAAGAATATCATCAATAATGAAAAATAAAATCATGGAAAGAGGTTTTT
This sequence comes from Taxus wallichiana var. yunnanensis, assembly GCA_018340775.1. Lineage (NCBI taxonomy): Eukaryota > Viridiplantae > Streptophyta > Pinopsida > Cupressales > Taxaceae > Taxus > Taxus wallichiana. The sequence continues at coordinate 84,781,387 of CM031242.1, read as the reverse complement.
ATTTGTATTTTGATGACTATATTGTGATTAGGTTATATGGTTGTTACTCTCCTCCTCATGTATTACTAAAATATCTTCCAAATAAAATAGCAACCATTAAAGTGGTAATTAAATTGTGTATGGAATAGTTGGGATATGCAAGGCAATACAACAAAGAGTGTGGTTTGATATCCCATTCGAATTTGGTGATTTTGATTATTAAAAATTTCCATCAATTGTCACTATGTATAATGTAACAAATAATTTTAAATTCAAATATCAAACACCCTTTAGGTATTGGGACCCTAAAGGGATAGTAAGAAACAATATATTTTTAAATTTCAATTTAGGGAAAGATAGTTATATAGAGCACAAATATGTATCAAATGGTCAAATATATATGAACCGCTAAATAAAAATTGGCATATATATATAAGGAGAGTACAAATTAGAATTTTAAAAGGTGGGAATGATGAACTGGTAGTAGAAGGATCACGTGAATAAGATATGTTTCGAGAATATGATTACCAAGAGGGAACTACAAAGAATATGATAAAATCCATCCTTATGGGAAATTAAAATATTTCCTTACCATCAAATTCTATACCTCTATTTCCTCCTCGATTTATACTCAAAGTACCTCAAGATCTCATATTCCATCTATATTTAACCATCAAACAAACATGTCAAGTATGGTGAGTCGTGTATCTTTGAATGTTACATTCACAACTATTATTTTCCTTCAAGTTTATGTATATAATGTTGAGATGTCTCATACTAGTATATCTTAGGTATTTTATTTTCAGGAAACCATGTCTCATATTGGTGTTTAACTTTGTTTCCTTTATTGTGATTTTTTTTTCTAAATCATCATATGGTTGTTCCTCACATTAAGGTGTCTAATGTTGAAATCCCATTTATTATTTTCACCAAATATATATTGTTCTAATTGATTCTATTCAGCCTAAGTGTGTATTATTAGTGCTAAATATTTCCACCACTAAGGGGATTTTATATTCTCTCCAAATTTTAGATGAATTATCTCAAATATTGACTACTTATGACCCTATGGAGGAATCTTTTGAGTGATTTTCTAATTACAAACCAATATCAACCAAATCTAATTCATTTCCTAGCCAGATGCCCTTATCATTACCCATGTTTCTACCTCATTACCATATTCCATTTCTCCTAAAACTACTTAGCTTTTGACAATCAATTTCCCATTATCCTCTTCCATCCCTTCTACCACATCATAGGCTCTCATGACCACACCTCCACTCACCATAACTAACACTAGGGGTGAAGGAAACTCATAGGGATGCCAACTAATATTGGATATTTTATTAGAAAAAAAATTCCCTTAGAAGGGGAGAAAGTGAGATAGTTTAAAGGCCCCCTTATTATAGGAACACTTACACCAATCCTATGAGCTCTTTGATCCATAAATTGGGAAATGATTCAAACCTAACTTTCCTTAATATTTCCCACTACATATTTTCTTCAACCTCTAATATTTTCATGTAGTAACATTACCAACACATGTATAATTTATTCTCATAGTAAGGATGTTCTCCCTACTTATATATTCTTAACTCTTATAGATATCACTAGTATTCCTATTGTTATGATATCAGCTACTGAAACTACATTTTCTACATTGTATTAGAGGATACTAAGTAAGCATTGAAAGAGGGTATTTCCATGAAAAATAGAGACATAAACTCAATAAATCATCTAGAATGGGTAAATAAATAGTTAGCTCAAACACATAAGATAATGGTTTCTCCCCACAGGTATATCTAAAATTTGATAAGAAATTAAGGATCTTGAAGATGGTATCCACACGCAAGTTGGGAACAGGATCATATGTCAATTATGAGTAGGATTTCATTAGCATTTAAGGGAATAAACGAGGAAGGAAACATGGGAAGTTCACATTAGCAATGTTAATTAAGGTTTAACCATGTCTTAGTTGTAAAATCAACCAATAGGTTACAAGAGGATGTTGTTCAAAAAAATTGTACAAAGATAACTCAATCTTCTGAAATTATTATTATTCTTTTGAATATTCAATAAAATGTACAAGGAATATTTTGATAAAATTTTCATTTATTGATAGATTTGGAGAAGGAATGTGGTAACTACAAACATAGTCAAAGTAAAGATAAAGTATTACTTTTTCATATTATAAATTACAAATCCTAATTGGAAACATTTTTTTATTAATGGAAAATAGTTTTTGAGGGACTATACCTAGTTACAAGGAAGGGTCACCAGCTAGATCAAACATGAAAAAAATATCAAAAGAGGATAAGAATCTAGATAATATATAAATTCCAACAATAACCCAAATAGTAGCTACTGGGAAAAAGTAAAACATGGAAAAATTGCAATTAAGTAGCCAAAAAACAACATTCGTCTCGAAATAAAGAAACAACTAAAATGAAACCAACCAGACCAAGGGGTGTTATTTCTTGGAGGCCCTATCAATCCTTGATTTGATTGTGTGCAAAGAAGTGAATAGCGCTAGAGTGGTAGTGTGCGTTGGATCATTCACATTCAACTTTGAGATAGCCTAATTTCTTTCCTTTTCAGTCCCCCAAATGGCTTCAAGGGACCCCGCTCAACATTGAAATGCTTCTAACATGTTACTCTAGGAACTCACTAATGGTGTTGAAAATGGCCATATTATGATCATGTATGTCTTTGGCCCTCCCCAATCTATTGTCCAATGAGTTCAAATTTCTGTAAATATCCTTAGTCTGATCAATTTCAATATCCACATCATCATTTAGCTTTCTCTCCCACTTATTCTAGGTTAATTGATGCAACTCCTTAATATTCTCAACCTCCTTTTCCAATAAGTATTGTATGAGAAGAGTATCATCCCTCTAATCCTATGAGGAATTATCCTGACCAACATTGCTAATGTGTAGAATATTTTAAACAACTTCCATTTCTTTGTTGCTCTTGAGAACACGGGAAGAGGGAGGAGAGGCCACTTTACTGAGTTTTGGGTTCTTATTTTTAGTAACTCTTTCCTTAGAAGAGTTGGTCGGGTTGTTTGAAGGAACGGTTAGAATGGGAGAGGACAAAGTCAATAAGGAAGATAGGAATGGCTAGGAATTTGAAGAGCTAGAGTTTATGCAAGAGGAAGATGAGCCCCGGTGGTGGGGGATGGCCTTAGTATGCTTTTGGAAATGGAGAATGGAATGTTCAAGTGAATTCAAGAGGTACCTGGGAAAAAAATGTAAATTGTCTCATAAAATGGTTGAGGAATACCAAGTGTTTGGTAGGAATAATGACATAGCACCCTTCAAGGAGATGAACCAAACCATTATTTTAGTAACATCATTGTAGGCTTTTAGAATAGAGCTTACCTTGATGCCTTTGCAAAACAATATGAGCTCCCCTTCTTCGAGAAAAGTTCTTTGCTTCTATAGTTTTGTTAACCCTTTGCTAAAAAACTAGAAGCCATCAAAATCAATCCCAGTCACCTCAAGCAATTAGCTACTCATTAATCAACGGTGATGACCCCATATTTTACCGTCTTCTACTTCCAATCCATGGAAAAATGAACGTAAATGTTTTGGTCATGTCCTTGGATTTTTTCGATGAAGTTGAAAACACCCCCTTTTTAAAAGATTTCAAATCTCCCCATTATCCTTCTAGGAGGGATCGCAGTGAAGGTTCCAATTAACATAAAGAACCCCCATCTTTTTCCTTCTATAATTTCTACAACTTCCTTCTTGAAACCACCCTTAGAAGTGTTGTTTTTGATATGACTAAACCAGTTTTTAAAATCCAACCCCAAATTCTAGAATCATGCAAACTTTTATGGCCATAATTTGAATTACTACTCTCACTTGTGTGATTTGTCTTGTACATTAAAGCCCACGCAATCTCATTATAGATCCTACATAATGTGTGAGTGTCCATATTTATCCTTATTAATACCATTTTGCACCTCCTTGGGGGTGTATTTCTCATCATCCCAAAAGGTGAGATTGTTGTTAGCACCATAATTTTCCAAGGTATCTACCACCTTGTTACCCTCCCTATAAGTATGACCAATTTTTATATCTTTGAAAGTGTGATAGATACTAATGGATTCCTCAATGAAATCTTTAATGGTCCAACTAGGGGGATAAATATGATTAAGGTGATTGATAATATTTAAGGAGTCCCCTTCCATAATGATGTTCTAGATGTTATATTCCTTAGCAAGCCTCATCCCCAAGGAGATACTAAGGATTATGTATAATGATTAGTCTAATTACCCATTCTACTAGCATAAGCAACAACTAAGCATCCTTTATGATCTCAAATTACACCTCCACCAGTAACTGCCCCTGGGTTTCCTTAGAGTCTCTATCAAAGTTATGTTTGTACCAAGAAGTTGAGGGAGGGATCCAATGAAATGATGACTTATTAATGTTTGTATTTCTTCATTTTGCACATTTGCATCACCAATCTTCTAGCCTAGTTGGAAAGAATAAATTCTTCATCTTTAGGGTACTTCTTATTTTTGGGAGGTTTGAATCTCTCTATATTGTCTTTAATAGCATTAGCAATATTAAAAAAATCTTGCATTGTTGTTTTATGTTTCTAAATATAATGTCATTTCTATCTTTCCAGATCCTCCAGATAATATGAGGCATAGCCAGTTTCCAAATTCTTCTAACAAAACAAAGAGTAAAAGGAGGATCCCACTAGATCCAAAATTGGAGAAAATCCTTTGGCACTGTCCAATAAACATTGAACTTTGAGAAAGCATAACTCCAGATCATTGAAGCATACTCACAATGAACTAAGAGATGCTTGATGTCCTCAGCCTCTTTTTTGCATCAAAACACATGTTTGGCATTATAAAACCTCTCTTAATTAGGTTTTCATTTGTGAGTATTCTACCTCTGAGGATAAGCCAAAAGAAAAAATTAATTTTAGGGGTTAATTCAGTCATCCAAATCCTGCTCCATTTGAAATCACTATGAGTGTTTTCAAAATAAGAATTATAACCAGATTTGACAGTGTATTCTCCATCACTTGAGTTATTCTAGACAAGTTCATCCTTAGCTTCAATTTGATTCAAGGGTATGATGTCTAGTTATTCCTATAGGGAGGAGATTATGGGATTTAGATCAGTCCTTTCCACCATAAGTTGTTTCCATCTCTTCCTATTACCCTCCATTTCAATGTAATATTTGACTTTAGTTCCATATTTTTCTCTAGAATGTCTTTGACTGCACCAAATATATCATTTAGGTTGAAATTAGACCAGTTATCACACCAAAAATTAATATCCTGTCATTTCCCACTTTCCATTTACAACCTTGTTTGATGAAATTTCTGACTTGAATCAAGTTATTCCAGAAAATGGAACCATGAGGGAGTTTTCCATCATTAAGGAAAGAAATAGTTGTTTTTTGATCAAGATACTTAGCCTTAATTAAATCAATCCAAGGTTGTTCCTCCGAGAGCATTCTCTAGCCCATTTTAGCAATTAAGGCCACATTCATTTTTCTAATATCCTTTATGCCAAGCCCACAAATTATTTTAGGAGTACAAATTTGATCCCAAGCCACCAAATGATATCTGAATTTTTCCTCCATTCCCTACCATAAGAGGTGCTTCTGGATCCTTTCAATTTTGTCCCTAAAGATAGAGGGAATATTATAAAGGGACATAATATATATAGAAAGATTTTGGAGAGTGCTTTTAATTAGAAAAAAATTCCAACACTAAATAGAGTGGTACCTTTCTATGCCACCATTTTATTTTGAAATATTTCTAGTAGATCATTCCATACTTCAATAGAAAAAAAATTTGTACCAAGAGGGAGACCCAGATAAGTAGTGGGTAAGGAATTGATTTTACATCCCATGATTTAGTAGTTATTTTTGTCGTCATGCATGGGAGTGTTGAAAAAGAAAATGGAACTCTTATAAAAGTTTATCTCTTTCCCAGAACCAACCTCATAGAGATTTAGAATAGACTTAATATCCTTAGCATCAATGATATAGGCCATCAAAATAAGAATTTTTCATCTGCAAATTGCTGGTGTGAATTTGTGTGGTGCGTAGAAGTAGGCTTAGTCCGTTTAATAACTCCTTTAACTTCTTTGGAAAAGGATTTGCTAAGGCTATCTACCATTAGAATGAAAATAAAAGGGGATATAGGGTCCCCCTGTCTTAAACCCCTACTACTAGCAAAGAAACCCACTAGCTCACCATTCACCACCATAGAGAATCTAGCGGTAGAGATACAAGCCTTAATAATTCTTCTAAATTTATTATGGAAGCCAAATTTAGCCAAAACATTATTAAGAAAATACAAAGAGACTTTTTCAAAAGATTTATTTAAATCCAGTTTCACGATCATGCTTTTATAAATTATTATCCATAGAATGAATGACCTTATGCACCATGATCACCCCATCTTCAATTATCCTTCCTTTTATGAACCCACTCTGCTTCTTTGAAATTAAATCATTAAGAATAGTCTCAAGTTTGGTAGTAGTAATCTTAGTAAAATCCTATAAATAAAATTAACCAGACTAATGGGATGGAAGTCCTTGAAACATTTAGCACCCATTTTTTTGGAGCAAGAACAATGTGGGTGTTATTCATCTCTTTCAATAAATCATCAGTTTTCTTGAGCTCATTCACTTTCCTAAGGAGATCATCAGAACATATTTCCCAATACTTTTGAAAGAAATTAGCATAAAAATCATCAGGTCTTAGAGCCTTATCCCCTTTAAAGAGTAACATGACTTTTTCCAACACCTTAACGATTCTGATTTTGGAATGTTTTTGAATCTTTGCTCATCAATTTTTTATTCGGAATAACCTCTAGTAAAAAAGAGAGCCTCATCATTTATAGCACTCTTCTCTTTAAGTATATTTTCATAAAATCTGAGAGCTTCCTCCTTTATGGCCTTAGGATCTTTGATGATAGTGTCATTACCTTTTGAAACTTCCAAAATCCTATTGTAGGCTCTATCTTTCATATTGGTCATATGAAAGAATTTTGTGTTTTTGTCTCCCTCTTTTAGCCAGATCGCCCTAGATTTGAGTCTCTAGAAGGATTCTTCTCTACTACAAACCGTATGTAGCTCTGAAAGAATATTTTTCTCAGTTGATTGATCCTCCAAGGACCTTCCCTTAGCATTAATTGTATTGTACATCTCTTGGAGTTTCAATTTTAACTCCTTTTTTTATAAAGATATTACTAAAAAAATTATTCAAAATTTTCATTTGTTTCTTGACATTTTTAATTTTTGAAGGTATCTATATTGAGCAGTTCCTCCACCATCCCATTTTTTCCAATCTTTAATATTATCAAATATTTCATCACGATCCATCCACATCTTCTCGAATTTGAAAGAGATCCTTGTGGGTTTGGCCTAGTTGAAAAGATTTAAAACAATCCCATTATGGTTAGATCCAATTCTAGGAAAAGAGGTTAGATGAAATTCTGGTGTAAAATCTAATTAGAAGAGATAAGATCTCTATCCAGTCTGAATTGAATCATGTCACTACCCAGTCTTCTATTTGACCAAGTAAACTGATTACCATGAAGATCCACATCCATGAGATTTAAATCAACAACAAAATCAGAAAATTCATCCATGTTGATGGAGAAACTAGAATTACCCCCTTGATTTTCCCTAGGATTTAAAGGAGAGTTGAAGTCTCCCATAATAAGCTAGTTTTCATTTTTATGTTGACTTCTAAAGACCTTTAGATCATTCCAAAGTTTCCTTCTACCATTTATAGTATTAGGTGCATAGATGTTTGAAAGGATCCAAGTAAAATTATTATCAATGGCATGGAATTTAATAGCAAGATGGTTATTGGTGTCAGAGAGAATCATACCAGTAAAAAGCTTTTTATCCCATAAAGTTGAAAGGCCACCTGAAGCTCCCTGAGAATCAACAATAGTAGTTTCTGAGTTATCCCAGAAATTCTTTTTACAATTTTCAAGGACCTTAGAGTTCATTTTGGTTTCTTGTAAGAGAAAAATACTAGGTCTACTTGATACTCTGAACTCTTTGAGTATTCTTTTTTTAGAGTTTCCATTCAGTCCTCTTGTATTTAAGGAGATGATCTTCATCTAAATGATATGGGGGATGATTTTTCCTGATGGCTCGATTGGATTTGAGTTCCATCTGCAATATCTTCCTCTATTTTATTTTTTCTAAGCTCCTTCTTTAAAGGTATTCCTCTTTTAGAGCTACTTCCAAAATCTAATAGCCTTCTAAGTAGATGATCTAGTTGTTTACGGATGTTGAAGCTCCATGATTATCATTTTTTTCTATCATTATATAGCATATCTGGGATCTTCTCAAAGCCCTTCATTCTTTTCTTCTTCCTAGATTTAATATCTATAAAGCCATTGGTCAAATAAGAATCTCAATCTAAAAGTGTGTTTATCTTGAGTGGTTTAACTTCTCCCTCCTCTTTTTCAAGCTATTCCGAACCTTAGGAAACTATGTAGTTGTTGTTTTGTTACTTGCTAGAGGATTCCCATTAGAAAAATTTTCCCTCATTGGTTGGTCTATTTCCTTATTTTCTTTTTCCTCATTTAGATCTTCCTCAATGATATATAAAGGATCAAATTGATCTCTCTTTGTCCCTTTTTTTCTTGAATTACATTTTCACTTGTTCCCCTGATGCAGAAGTTTGGTCCGATCTTTCATATTGCTATTTGGACCAATTGGACACATTTATTAATCTAGATAGATCAAATTGTCTACCCAATAAACCCCTAATGATGTCATATGAGGATGGGAATGATGTTATATAAGGATGGGAATGATTTTAATTTAATTGTAAAAATGAGACACAAGTTGTAGGATGAAAACAAATCATTGTGAAATTTAGCAAATAACTTGGTTTTACTAAAATAGGGGATTTCATATTTAGTTAGAAGTACATGGATACCTTATATATAAATAAAAAGGTTTACGTAATAGTGCAAGGAGTTTTATGAGGCTCTTCAATAGTTTCAAAATAATTTTAAAACCTAATTTACTAAATTTATAATGAAGGGGAGTTTGGATATCCATGATTCCATGGGGATATTACAAGAAAAACTTAGTGAGAATCTTGTTTCAAATAATTCTTAACTATAAATTTAAAATGGAACATGTTGAGGTGGTGAATACGATAAATTTTGAAATTGGACTCTTAGTTATGGAAACCCACCAAATATAATAATACTACAAGAAAGATTTATCTATAAATGAGAAATATAATTTGTAATTGGTCTAACGTAGTATTAAATCCCAACCGAGCATCAAAATAGGTGTTTTTAAACTCAAAAATATGTTTATAGTAGTACTTACATGAGGATTTTTCATTGAACATTGTTTTTTCATGTCATTTAGTGATTAAATAATTGTATTTGAGAAGTTACCAAATTAGTCTCTTAAGAAAGGAACTAAATACATTTTAATCATTTAAGTTTTTAGTTTAGTTTAGACTCTATTATTAGTATACATGATGAAAATATGTGGTTTTGTCCCATCTAGGTTTATCATAAATATTGTAATAGATATTTCACTAATTAGATTTGTTTTTTAGAAATTATGAGAAAGGAGCCAATGCGCTCACTATGGATCTTGTGAAGCTATGTATTTTCTCTTCACCTTTACTTAGATAATTGTCATGTGTTGATTTTTATTAAACATTTAAGCACTAAACAAAATTATTTATTAATGGATGTGAATTGAGTATATGCTTCTTTTTGTATTTCAAGAAATTATTTTATCGTAGTTTATGTATGATTGATTAGATGTTCCTAATTATTTTGTGGATCACTACATGAATTGAATATTAGAATGTGATCTTGAATTAGCTTCATTATGATTAATTAATTAGGTTTAATTAGAAAAATTGGTCATTTCAATCATTCTTATGGTTTATAAAGCGTAAACAATGAAATTAGATTGTGTTTGCAGTTTTAATCTTATGGATACAATAAGATTTGTGAAATTTTGAGTTTGATGCTAGGTTATCTAAGTTTTTGTTTTCATCACATCAAATCATTGATGTTTGATTCATGTTGATCTCAATAGGTTAGGAATTAAAATTTTGGGCACAATACTCGATGAAATTTTGGGTCTTATAAGTTTGTATATGCCATATAGAGATAACATCACTAGGAAGGGTAGTTATATCTACTAAACTAAGTATTTATCCTTTATTAAACATGAATAAACATAGTTTATGACTCATGAATGGTTCAAAACACAAATATCACACACACACACACACACACATATATATATTATATATATATATATTGATCTTAATTACATAAAATTTAGAAATATATGTTTGAATTGATTATATTCATATCTCTCACTTCTTATATTGATTCCTCTCTTTCATCTTCGTGATTATATTAACTCTTCTCACTCATTTTCATGATATATTGATTCTTCTCATTATTTTAGTGATATTATCTTCCCCCACATTTTACATCATTATATAGCCCTTAAAAGGAAAAGGTTATGTCTTTTCACTCATAATGACTCTTGGTAACCATTTTTAATACTTATTTACATTCTTAACTACTAATTAGTGGATATTTACATATATACCATGGTGTTTATGCATTTTCCTTGTGTAAACTATTATATATTATTCATTATTATCATTTTGATATATTTTTAACCTCCATGGTATATAATAATTCTCATATAAATCTTGTCAACACCATAACACAACTTCAAAATAATATGAAGAATCATGTCAACATCATCTGTAGACAAAAACACTTTGTCGTCCTCGACAAAATCTAGATAACACAAAATCTCCTAAAAGTATTTTAATACTTATTCTCTATTTTTACTTTCTTCTCTTAATTATTTGTATCTTCTCTTCATATCTTCTCATATTTTTATTTTTCCAAATTGTGTGTGTAGCATTATAGAGGATGTTGAAAATATTAGGGGGTTCATCTCCATTGGGAATTCCAGTTGGTTAGGGTGTGTGTCTCTTCGTGGAATCTCTTAATAGCTATCTTCCTCCAGAAATTTTTTTCCTACTTTTGGTGTTTATTAGCCTATATCCTTCTTCTAATTTTATTTCTATGTATTCTCCAATTCTCATTTTATTATTAAATAGTTTCTATATTCCCTCTATATTACATTCTTCTTCTCTAATATTTCATCTTCCTTTCATTTTAATATCTCTTGGGTTTTCTCTAATCCCTATCCAAAACTATCCTTTTCTTCTTTCTTAATGATGCCAATTTATTTATTATTTAGGTATCCTTAATCTTCAATTTCTATTATTCCAAGCATAGTCTTATTGAAAAACTTCTTGGTCTTCCACTCTTAATATTCTTTTAGTACTAGGTTCCAATTAATTCATTATGCCTTGTAATTCCCAAATTAGTCTACCCTCTTATGGAAATGATCACTTAATTTGATTATCTACTAAACATTTTCTCATGGTGATCTTCATATGGAGAGTAACCATCAATTATTTGTGTCCCCTTAATGTGGAAATTATTACTTGAATTTCTATCATTTCCTCCTTGTTAGGGTAAATTTTAACTAGTCTCCACTTAAAGTGAGTTTATTTAATTTCTCTCACTATTTATTTTTTTTAATTCTTCTTTTTTATTCCTTTTGTTTAATTGCTTATTTGTCCCTTCTCTTACCAACCACTATCTTTCCATATTTTCCTCTAATTCTATTATTTATATGGATAGCCTAGCTTTCTCATTTATACACCTAAATTTATTTAATATACTTCTATTACTAATATTTCTAATTATCTTAACTAGTTATGAAATATTTTAGTCTTTGATATTCCCACCTTTCATTTCTAACCATCATCCCAAAAATTAAACATTACATCTCTTAGATCATCCCTCTTCTTGATCATCATCTCGTGGTGCATAACCATTCCTCGAACCTTCACTATGTGGATCGCTAACATTGTCCCACTACCATATGAAACCTCAAATGAGTTAGTGAAAACATCAATGCAAGATATTATAACTTTTCCCATTGATATCGGGAATCCAAAGTGTCGCTAAGTCTAGATGATGTCATTGAAGAAACATGGGTAGAATTATGGAAGAAATATCATGAGGTCTTTGTAGAGGATCCCACAAAACTAGTTGGGGCATCAAGATCGAAATAAAAATTGTTAAAATGTTAGGAGAAAGGGAAAAATAAACCATATGAGAAATTGGCACCCAAGGTGTATAAGAATAAAAATATAGGCCATAGCGTCTGTGCAAAAGAAATAAAAATGCAAATAAAAAACAAATGATAAATTAAGAGGAATAAGGTGATGAAATTGAATACCATGGATAAAATCCAATGAAAATAATATAGTAAGATAGCAAAGATCCCATAGAAGCTAATAATCCCTCTCCACACAAAGAACAAACATTTTAAGAATAATAGGAAGAAGATATCATAAAATATTTCACATGCATAATAGAATCGGTAGAGGAGTCCCAACTCACATTATTAGCCTATAAATTGTTCAATATATTCCTTGATCATGTATGTGTATTCAAAATATTTCAACAATAATAAGTAAGTTCCATAAGCAAATAGATGTTGATATTAGAGACACTAATACATTATTTGAAAAGATTATCCCTAGCATTAGAATACATAATTCACTTACTTATTCATTCACTATTGAAATACCTTGAACTTAAAATAAAAATAGATGAATAAATTATTCTTGAAGGTTTTGAAACATAACTCCAAGATTTGAAGAAAAATAATTTTAAAACATTTGTAAATAAGAAACGTATCAAAGAAATATAGGAACTATTTGATATAAAATCCACGAAAGAAAAAGTGGAAAATAAAAAGCTGTAAAAATAAGAAGAAGAGAAAAAGAAAAAGGAATAATAGGAAAAGAAAAGGAGAAGAGGAGAAGAAGGAATAAGAGGAGAATAATAATAAAGAAGAAGAGAAGAACAAGAAGAGGAGGAGGACAAGGAGAATGAGAAGGAAGAAGAATAATGAAGAAGAGGAGAAGAACAAGAAGGAATAACATGAAAAGAAGGAATAAAAGGAGAACAATAAAAAGAAATAAGAAGAGGAGAAGTAGAAGACAAAAGAAGAAGAAAAAATAATAACATATAAAGGAGGAAGAATAAAACACGAGGAAGGAAGAAGAGAAGAATTTAATGGAAGAAGAAAATGAGGAGGGAGAAAAATAGAAAGAGGAAGAGAAGAAAAAGGATGTAGTAGGAAATAAACAAAGGGAAAAAAAAGAAGAGGAGGAGAGGCATACGATACACCAAGAAATATCAAAATCCGTAGAAGTGTAAATTCCACCTCCTCCTCTAGTACAGAGCATGCCACCCATAACCCCAAAATCTAACACTTTTTCAATATCCTATAGGATCGCTTTTACTTGAGCCACCATCAGATCCATTGGATCTTATCAAAAAATTATTGGCACAGAGGAAATATGCTCAAATTTTACAACTATAACATAGGTTAGTGGAAGAAATAAAGGAATTATGCATATTGGACCTCAAACAATTAACCTCCATTCAAAATGTTGATCCCCTAAGAAGACTAATTACGAGGCACCGAGGGTTTTGTCACAAACCGAGAAAGGCGCAAAGGCTCATGTAAAAGTAACTTCAAGAAGAGAATGGCGGGTCACGCCAAGGTAGAAAAAACTTGAGAATTAGTCATATTTTGGAAAATGATTAGAGTTGCGCAATGAGGAACATGTGGAGATTCGGCTAGGATTGATTATGGATAAGGTTAAAGCATGGAAACTTGCATCCCAAGAAAAGAATACTTTAGGATATGATTATCATGATAGGATTAAGAGCTATAAAGTGGAGTTAGTTATAGTTTAGCTGGCATTTTCATGTTTAGGGTACTCAAGTATGGTGGGGCATGATGACATTTGGCATGTGTTTTGATCTTAGGTGATGAATAGGCGGTGAGGACAAGATTGACATAGTTCTCTTGTTATGTATTGATTTGCATGGAAATAAGTGAGAAGAGAAGACAATAATGAGATCTCAGAGAGAGAGAGAGAGATGCATGAGAATGATTTTTAACTAGAGTGATTGTCTAGTTATAATACTTTTCTTTTGATGTATCTGGTCCAGTTATGGTTCTTATAATGTATTTGGCTACTATAATACTTGTGGATTAATGTAATGTTGTTTGTTCTAAATATCGGTGCTTATAGATCCAAAAATATGTGTCATTTATTATGTTTATGATGTAGATGTGAATCCTACATGTTATTGTTATCCAAAATAAGCACATGCTTATTTTTGGCTAGCTCCTCCTCATTTTCTCTACTACTACTTAAATGAATTGGTATGCTTCATGGAATAAAAAAATTTCGGGTATGATTTCATCGGATAGAGAGTTTTTCCACCTTTCCGAGAAAGGTAAATAATTCCTCCTAACTCATTGTATTTTTCGAGTTATGGCTCAAAGTGGAATTTGGAGCGAAAATTTTCCCTGGGTGGGCCTACAGAGGTAAGGAGGAAAATTTTCCAGGGAGTCTTGGGCTGATGGAGTGGAGTTGGAAAATTTGCTAAGGAAATTGGCATGTCGGAGGAGATAGGGAGAAATTTTGTACACTTAGCCCTTGTTACGAGAAAAAGGCCGCAAAGGAAATATTTGGCCCGCATGTCCGAAGGAGGAATAAAGCGAACTCACAGGCCGGGCGGGGAAATTGTGACACTTAACCTATTTGGCTAAAAACTTGAAGAAAAAAATCATCCCATGAGCTCATGAATGAGAAGAAGAAAATTAGGCCATGCCTCTATGCCAATCATAGGCCGACACGTGTCATTTTTATGACACATCATCGGTGGGTTGTCGAGAGACCTTGGAAAAGTTTGCACTTTTACCCGAAAAGGTTAAATGTTGGCTTCGACTCCCTAGCAAATAAAATCATGCCACATGTCCTCGAATCGGCGGGGTCATAGAGAATAATGAGAAAATTTTCCATTTTTACAAAAGGGGAAAATGTTGTTTTGAAGCCGCGGATCAACCATAGGTGCCACGTAACTAGCGGAAGTGTGGAGATGCGGAGTTTTTGGGAAATTTTTGCAAAAGTGTCAAAAGTAAAATTTGGGCTCGTGGACCCGTTTTCAAATCTGATTCCCTGCCTTTTTTGGACCTAAATTGTGCCTTGAAATTTGTGCCCTGATTTTTCCCTAAATCTTCAGATGGGCATATCTTTTGATCCAGAGATCATATTTGGGAAAAATCAGACTTATTGGAAAGATCTTGATCTCCTAGAGGCATTGGAGGCATAAAAACATCATTTTTGCAAGTATCGAGGAAGAAAAATCTAGAAACGTCTTTCATGCCTTTAATACAAACCAGATTGCTTTGAATGAGTCATTTTTTGCTCAAGGTGCCATGGTTTCTTTTTCCCAAACACCTAGGATGAAGAATCAACTTGATTTGATGGGAAAAAACCCTAAAATGTCTTCTCACACCATTAAACCAAGATCAAATCACTTTGAGAGATGTGTTTTTATAAAATTCATCATTTTTCTTCCAACACGTAACACGAAACATAGGCATCGATTTAACAGTTTACGAGCCGATTTGAAAGGGATTAATGGCAGATGGTTGAGTTAAATGATCTGATTTTCTCCCTCTTCTATTTTCTCTCTCTTTGATTCAGTTATAAATGGAAAGGATTCGATCCTTTGTTTTGTTGGACGTTTTCTCTTGCAGGATCCTATTTTCTCCTTAGTAAGTGGATTCATGGAGTTTTAGACCTCTTATATAGGTTGTAGCACATATTTTTCCTCCTTTCCATTATAATGCATCATATTAAAAATGGGGAATGATAATGCATTATCTGTGAATGATTTTTCAATCCTTTCATGTGTTATTATTGTCTTCTGATAATTCATTATATTTTAGGAATCTGTGTATGTTTTGATGTTGCATCTCTATGATCTGTGTCTATTTTGCAAAACAATAAGTTCAACACACCTTTGGTGTATCGCCGCTCTATTTTTTTCTTAGTTTTTTTTAAATTTCCATGTTTTCCCTCAACCCTATCTCCTTAGTAGTTTTAGAGTAGGAATTTTGAATCAAAACCTCTACAAAAATAGCATGCATACACCTAATCAAAGGAGTAGGAAACAACCTCAATCTGGAGAGTTTTCCCAACTTTCAAGGTCCCACACTTAGGAAAACTCCATGTTGTGCATTCACATCAAATTGACCATTTTTCTACATTAGATGTGAGGGTCGATTTGGGGGTGTTGTGAATTTTCACTAACTTGATTATTCTTGATGTTCACAATCATAATATGCCTAATTTTTTCTTGGATCTAAATTTTTAATCCCTATTATAAGATGAATGCATTTACTAGCATGCATTACTATGCCATTCATGGTAACATTCTTGACAAATCTCACATAGAAGAGGGTCCTGATGCCTTCGCATGCCTCCTTTGAGCTCCCAATTTAGGTTGGGTGATATTTTAGTGCATTTTGGAATTAAAGGGTTAGGGAAAGTGAATGCATCCTAGTTCTATTGTTAGGACCTCTCTTGAATTTGTTGCAAGAATGGTGTATAATGGCAGAACTCTTGACCTTGGCAATGTGGAGACTTGGCTTAAGAACACAGAGGATGAGTTTTCATAGATATTCAACACTAGACCTGAGTTTGATGCACATACATGGGTAGAGGAGCATCTATATCATGAGCTCTATGAGACGTTATTTTGTTGTTTTCTAGTAGAACTGTATGAATGGTTGTCAACGTATGCATTGAGGAAGAGTTAGTATTATCGACCTCATGTTTGGACCCAAGAATATTATCAGTGGCTTCATGATGTTGATATGATCTAGACTCATGATGTTTATCATTGGTGGAGTGGTGTGTTGACTAGCTACACGTTGGAGTACATGGTTTCTACATATTCTTACCCATAGGTTGTTGAATTCGAGTTCTTGTGAGAACCGAGAGGATATTTATTGTGTGATTTATCATTATCCATTAATTTCTTGATCATCACTCGACTTTATAAGTGTTTCCTATAGCTAGCTAAACTTTGACTAAGCACGGAGCGTGGAAGTAGGTGTGGTAAAAATGGCGGATCTGCGGAAGAAGAAGAGAGAGAAGAGAGGTGGCTTAAGTATAATGAGGTGTAGGAAAGGAATTGGAAAAAAAAAAACCAAATTTAGGAGCGAAGGATGTATAGAGGAAAACATTGGAGGAAGGATTTGAGGTTCATGTTGAGAACATGGAACCTAAGTAGTTTATGCTACCCCATCTTGGCAAGCGTGGAAGGATAGCCCCCTAAGATTCTAATGAAAGCTTGTTAGACTAAGGGATATAGTCCATAGGTGCACATTTTAACCTACATGGCAACCTAGCCCCACGCTTAGTTTTCCAAATTATAAGACAAGAATTGTTAGACCGGTTGGTGTTGGTGTTGGTAAACAAACAACATCAGGTAGATATGATTTTTCATTAAATTCATCTATGGTCATGCATGCATTTCCTATGTTTGGTGGTATTTTTCTAGGTGCATCATTTAGACAAGGTGTGGGTGCATATAATGTGAGTATCACATCGGAATTAGTTTAACTACATAAACTATTGGGGCTTAAATTAGCACAATGATGTGAATGCAGAGTATCATTACTTTAGTACTTGTACCTACTAATGGAGGAGGATATATAGGATATGGAGGATCCGATATTTACGGAGGATCGGGAGTTAGTGTAACTAGTAGATCTAGCAGTGGAGGAAACACGGGAAGCAATCGGGGTTCGGATCTAGTGGGAAAGGACCATAACCCCATCACGAGATATTTTATGAGATGTCTCTTCATTTGTCTAATTAAAAACATTTTTAGGATCTTACAAAGCATGTACACAGTGTGAATTTCTATGGTGCGCTAAGGGAATCACTACCCTAGAGAGGAAGGTGAACCAATTTACAACTACATCACAAGGGCACATGTATAGTTGGTACCAAAGTTATGACCCACATCATAAAGCGGTGGATTATATTGTTGTAGTCATGTTTACACCCATGAAAGAACAAGGGATCGGACCAAAGTCATACATCATATAAGGGATCATGTCCTTCATCCATATAAAGAAAAATTTATATCCCAACCCCTTAATACTTTACTCCCTTATATAGCCTCTACCCAATCCCAAAGAGTTCTTACAGTATTTCTGTAGAGATCTGCTCTCTGTATTCTCCTTTATCGTATACCCAATCTACTCTTCTCTCTGCTCCTTTTTCCTTCTCTAGGGACTTATATTTATAGGCATCCCACAATTCCAAATCATCCTTCTATGGCCTCAAATTTGGTGCCAAGTGTCTGAATGTGGTCCTCTATGGGAGAATGCTCCTTCAGATCCAATCTCTCTAGTCCTTGTAATGATGGTCTTCTAGAATCCTCTATCACTAAGCATATTCCTTTTGTGCATATCACATTTCAGTGGCACCTTATCCACTCCTCATTCACTGTCAGGTCATGCTTTTCTCATGTCCTATTCGATACGCCAAATATAGATAAGTTCTAAAACTTCAGCTCTGTCTACGGGTGTGCCACAGGTTTTCCTAAACCCTTCTTTAAACCCTATCTGTGCGCCTTTTCCTTACACGCCCTTCTTTAACTAGGCCTTCCGCACCTATGTTCCTTTTTGTAATCACCCCATATTTTGGGGTCCCAACATCACCCCACACTATGCTTGTTCTCCATATGTGGGAACACTTCTACAATGAATAAGGAATTATAGTATGTTCCAGAAGAATAATTTTTTTGGGAAGAGTAAAAATAAGGGGATGAAGGAATGGGAAGGAATAAAATATTGGACGGGTAATTATTACTACAAAAGGAGTGGGAAGTCCCTTTTAGGTCAGCCTCCAGCTTTTTCTAGGCATCTACTTCATTTTGTGCTCTCTACAGAGGTCACCGACTAAGGTGCTCACTTCCTTAAAGCTTAACCCATCTCCCTAGGTATTCATAGTCTCAACTACCCCTTCCAATTGTTTTCCCATGTCCTCAAGTGCATCCATTCTTCTTGTGATTTGTGGGTATAGTTCCTTCAACCAGTTTTTGATTGAACCCCTTAAGGTTTCAATGGCCTTGGATTTATTTTCAACCTCGGCAAGGATTCTGTCCCTTTCTGCCCTATTTCCCTTATTCTTCTCTTGAAACTCCTTCAACTCTAACTTTTGAGTGGCGACCAAGATGCTCACCACATTATCCCTATTTGCGCATGCAATTATCGTACACGGCCTCAGCAGATTGGGTAGCAATCTTGACATCTGAAAGTACCTTACTATACTTAGCAATGATTTCTACCCCTTTCAACTTCTACTCACTCACAAAGTGTGTTGCCACTTCCTCTGTGAACTCCAGGGCCAACGGTTGTCTCTCCATGGTGAGGATGTGCATAAAATCTTCTAAGAATTCAAGAGTGGATCCATACTTCTGCACTGGAGGTGTTAGGTCTAGATGCTTCGACATAATGGTGCTTGTGATAGACTCCATCTTTTTGTATACTTCATGCACCTTCACCTTCTCATCCCTTAGTTCACACTTCAGCTATGCGCTAATCAAATCTTCTTATTTCAATCCCTTAGTCTTCTCAACCAGCTCCTCTTCCTTCTTTTCTAGCTCTCCCTCTAGAAATTTTACTGTCATTTATTCCAAAGAGCATAGCCTCAGCCTCAACTATAACCTTATTGAGCACATTACATAACTACTCATCCAAGAGTTTCTAGGCATTTACAAAGGGGTTGGCTCCCTTAGACTTCGATACTGGCATGATTTTCCCTTGGTATACTTCGAACAATAGCTCATCAATATGGGACTCAAATGCCCAAGAGAGAATCCTCCTTTTCTAGGGGTACGCTCCTCCTTATCAAATGAAACTATAGCTAGAAATTTTCGTGTGTAAAGTTCTCTAGAAGTACGTGTGTAGCACCTTCCTTGGGTCAACAACATAGCCCATGACCTATCCTCATTATGTATCAAGGATCTTGCTTCCCAAGCACACGGATTTGGGTAAACTCACCGTTAGACTTAGACCTCCTCCCACACACACTTGTTTCGTCTCAACACTTTCCTCCTTATCCTCTCCCATTACTATGTCACCTCTATGCTCCAATTCTTGTTATATCAAGGCCTCTACTATTTTCCCTACTTCTCTTTCTACCATCTCATTAACTTGCTCTTGTGTAAGGCTTGGATTTTTCTACTCTTGCATGCCAACCTCCTAACTTCTTCCCATTTCCTGGGCACCTTCCTCCTCTTGGCTACCCTTGCACCGCATAATAAGGAACTCATGTTCTTCTTCTCTACACTCTTCTTTTGAACCATGTACACTAGAAACAAATGGATCTTAGTCCTCTTTAGAACCATCTTCCTCATCATCATCCCTCTAACCTATACATTTCTCCAATCTCTCTATCTTCTTTGAATCGATTCCTCCATCACCTTCTATTTCTTCCTTACTTGGGATTATAGTATAAGAAACTCTTATTTTTCTTCCTCTTCCTCTTCCTCTAGTAATTTCTCCTATGTGATGATCTCTTCCTGTGTTGGCACCTTATCTCTAACTAGGGACCTCTCCCTGCGCATGTAAGTACTTTTTCTAGCACTTGTTTCCGGCATGCCTACTCTCCGAGTATCTTGGGCACTTGGGGCCTTTTACGCACTTCTCTTTCTTTCTATCTGGGTGTGATTTTCTTCCTACCTCTTAGGTCCTTAGGTATAGATATCTCATTTTCAAGATAAGAACCCTTCTCAAAATTGTTCCTTATCTAAAGGTATACACGTGCCATGGACCTCTGTAATAACTAGATTCGGGATTTTTGTCATTTGGACTTCATGAGACACATAATTTTCCATGTAGGCATGCTTGTTGGGGTAGAAAAATGTTATCCACATATCCCTAAATTTGTTAACTCCTACCTAGAAGTATTGAGCTGTGAAGGTGAATGGGAGCTTACACCATGGGCTCATGTTTTCATCTATCAACTTGAACCTACCAATACAAAAGTGTTGGTATACAACAAACTCAGCTTCTCCTACTGTAATTGCTAGCATTTGTTCGGTATTCTCCATTCTTCCTTGAACACATTCCTTAAGCACATATACCACTTTTCAAGATGCACCTTGTGAATGGGCGTCATGCTATCACAAGTGTATTTCTCAAATATTTTTGCAGGTGAGGGATCTTCCTCTAGGTACTCCCAAATGAACTTGTCTACTGCATCTGGTACCCCAATTTCTGAGAACACAATGGTTAAGAGGACATTACCAAAGAGAATCTTGTCTCCTTCCTATGCGCTGGTGATAATTTCATCTGTAATGTAAACCAATAAATTATAGATTGTTCCCGATATATTTCTACAAATATTCAACTAGGACTTTTTACCGACATCCATCTTTCTTGCGTGTTAATTTTTTTACAGTGCACATCCGGTCTCATTATCTTGGGTCTTGGATATCCCCGATATCAAAGTACCTTGACCCCTTCTTATATGCATATGTGGTCACTATGTCATTAATTGCTTCCTTGTCACATAGGTTATCCTTTATATCTTCTTCTTCACATATAAGACCTTCAAATTTCAAAATCAGCCGAGAGGGTTGTACATCTTACACCCCACGAAGTCAAACTAGTCCTCATGCATGCGTAACATCAACCATTGATAGAGGTTCTTAGGTTTTCCAAAGTAGGGAAAATCATAGCATTGTAATAACCCTTCCTTCTCCAACTTCACTTTTACCTCATCACTATAGATGGGAAAACCTCTCGTGTCCTTTTTTATTCGTCAGTGCACTAGCTCCAACGCCATTTCCTTCTCTATTGTGTTTGTGTGATGGTTATAATCACTCACCGCCATCTTTCTCAAATGGGATTCCCACTCCTTCCCAAGCAAAACTCCATCTGGGTACTACATTTCTACATACCACTCCTCATTGGTACTTGTGGTAGTCTCTTGTTGTTTTCCCTTGCCCTTGCCCTTCTTAGGTGTTCTATTGCTAGTTTCTTGGGTGCCATTGTGTAGGTTATCACTGCACTTCAATGTCTCTTCCTAGCTCTACTCTTCTATCTTTTCCAAGTTCAAATCTCAAACTTGTGAAGAAACTCCTTTCCAACCCATGCCCTAGTTGCCAAACCCTAACTGGAATATCTCCTTCACAAGACGATGCTTCTCCACAACTCTCTCCATGCCCATGAACTATTTCCCTCCTAGTTTGCAGATCCAAACTAGTCACTCATGGTTAAATTTATCCAATTTTTCTTCACACAGATCAACTCTAGAAACCCTAATTTACAAAATCTCTTCCTTCTTCATATTTGCAAAGTAAATAATGAAGTTCCCAACCTTCTATTTATAGTTTTTCCCTCTTCTTAACATTAAATTCTACCTTACCTACCATTGTAATTTAACACTTAATGCAGATTTTTCACCAAAGTCTGACTTTAGCACTTTCACTCATGTGCCCAATCCTGCGCAGACAATTTCCCAACCTTCTAGCGCACAACCAATTCATCTTGATAGGAGACTCTTGCACACGTGTAACCAGTTCCAAAGGAACTTCTTCTATCATGATTTTTTCTCTCGCCTACCTTGTGTTGTGTTTGCACTTTTTCCTCTCTTGTACATGGATCCCCAATGTAGCCTTATCCTGACACCAACCATCCTTTTTCACCTTTCCTTGCATGTACTTCCTTCACAGGGTCATTCAACTTGGATTTCTAATGCAATCCTTCCTAGTGCTTCATACTTCAATTTCTTCCACCTTACTCCACCCCACACTAAAATGATGTGTGGTCCTCTACACAGTTACAACCTTCAAAAAGTAATGAGATTATCGACACCCAAGGTAACACAAAACAGCAATGAGAAAGGGAAACATAAGAAAAGAAAATGCATTAAAGTAAATCCTACACTAACTTACAAACACTTCCTTATTTACAAACACCAAAAAGACTTATTTATAATAGGATTTAGCCTAATCCCATTGAAGTTTCCTAGCAATCTTGTCCCATTCAGAGCTTGTAACTTACACGCACCTAAATCAAGGATGTATGAGATGATGTAGGGACCTAAAAATGGACTTTTAACTTTCCGGGATGGCACAAAACTTTGAATCATACAAGAAGACAATCTTCCCAACCTCAAACTTCTTGCTCTTAATGTGATGATCATGCTAGGCCTTTTATTTTACTTTTTTGCTATTTGGCTCCACCTAGCGAGTGATCATCTTTCATCCAATTGCATTAACTTGTCAATTATTTCTTCCAGTGCTTTCTCATCATCTAATCCTCCTATGTGTACTATACATAGAGAAGGTAACATGAATTCAACTGGTAAGACAACCTCCATAGAAAACACCAATTGAAATGGTGTGGCTTTGTTTAGCCTTTTATAAGTTGTCCTATAAGCCCATAATACGATTGATACCTTGTCATCCCATTCTTGTCTTCCGACGTCACAAATCTTAGTCAATTTGTGGCTAAGTATTTTATTAAACTCCTTAGTAGTTCTATTTACTTGAGGATGATAGGGAGTAGTTTTGTGATGGGCCACCATGAATTCTAATAACATTATCTTGACTATTTCATTAAGGAAGTGTGTACCTCTATCACTTGTTAAACTCAAAGGGCATCCATAACTTGTGATAATGTTCTCTCACAAAAATCTTGTTGTTATAGCTATTGTATATTCTTTAGTTAGGGCTTCCTCTTCTCACCTTGTTAAATAATCCGTGCAAGTGAGGATATACCGTGAACTAGTCCTTCGTGCCACTGGTGAGATTGGTCTGAAAAAGTCGATAGCCCACTTCTCAAATGGTTCCGCATTGTCTATTGGTCATAAGGGAATTTCATCCCTTTTTCCAGGTTTTCAAGGCACTGGAAATGGTCACAAGCCTTGAAAAAATCAATGCAATCTTGATAAATGGTCTCCCACCAAAGCCCTATGAGTAGAATCTTCCACGTGGTTACATTTCCCACATAGTGTCCTCCTATAATCCCACCATGCACCTCTTCCATAATTGTAATGTGCTCATGTTCTAGTATGCAATGGTACGAGAATCTCATCATGACCCATTTTGTATAGATCTCCACTAATTAACATGTAGAGCGCGACATGTATGGCCAACTTCTTCTTCTCCAAGGCCTTCATCTTGACTGGTGTCACACCTATTTTAAGAAATACTGTAATGTCCTCCAAATATGAGGATTCACGCTACAATATAAATAGTTTTGCATCGGAATGGTGTCTTCAATACTCTACATGTCCTCCCCGAATCAATCGTAGATAAAAGATCGTGTCTAAAATTACTTTTTCCTACTTTGAAAACCATCGTGAACTCAAATTATTGGAAAAATACTACCCACTTACATATGTTCCCTTGTAGAATGGGCTTCTTCACCAATTATTTTAATGTCATATGGTCATTGTAAAATATAAAATGAGTTGCCAACAAATACTGCCTAAATTTATGAAGCACGTAGATCATTGACAATGCCTCGCACTTAGTTGTAGTATAATTTTTCTCTGCTGGTTTCAACTTCCTACTTGCAAAACACAAAGGGTGATCAACAATCCCATCACTAGGTTGTGTAAGTACTACTCCAATGGTGGTCCCTAAGGCATCCACATGAACATGGAAAGACTTATCCCAAGAAGGGAAACATAGGATGGGTGCGGTGATAAGCTGATCCTTTAAAGTGTCAAATGCCTTCTGCTGTGCCTCTCCCTAATGGAAGGAACTTTTATGTCTGAGAAAATATTCTAAAGGTGTGGAGATCTTGGCATACCCCTTGATGAACTTCCGATATTAACCCACATGTCCAAGAAACCCACACACCGCACTTTGACAAGTTGGTTCCCCAACCCCACAATTATGTAATTTTGGTAGGATCCACTAGTAAGCCTTCTTTGCATATGATGTGTCCCAATAGGGTCCCAAATGGGGTAGAAAATACACACTTCTTGATGTTGAGGGATATCCTCACTTTGGACACCTTTCAAACATCAATCTTAAGTTGTCACAATGGTCCTTTACCAATCCATACATGGTCCAATCATTAAGGTACACCTAAAGAAACTTGTGGATGAAGTCTTGGAAGGCTTTCACTATAATGCATGAGAATAGAGTAGGCGTGTTCTTCAACCCAAAATGTATGACAAGATAGGAAAAAATTCCCCACTCGGTGGCAAAGGTTGTCTTTCTTTAGTCTTCCTTTGCAATCCTCATCTAGTGATAGCCTAAGAACACATCCATGAAAGAGTAGACTTTGCACCCTGCCAACCTTCCAAGATTTCTTCAGTGAATAGGATTGGGAAGGGATCAATGACACACACTACATTTAGATCTCTATAATCAACACATATCCTTATCCTTATGTCCTTTTTTATACTAATCACCATTTTACTTATCCACTCTGACTCCACCATAGCCTCTATGATTCTTGATGTTATCATCTTATCTAATTCCTCTTTGACCTTCACACGTAGATTGGGGTTCATCTGGTATGGTCTCTTCCTGACTGGGCACATACCTTCCTTCATCTTTATCCTCATCTCCCCCAAGGAATGGTGGATACCTTTAAGCTCATGATACCCACGTGGGAATAAATCCTCAAAATCTTGTAAAAGATAAATGATCTTAGAGACTTCCTTCTCTGACCAATAATCTCCAATGATAGCTTCCTTATGTTCCACCTATGACCCAATATTAACCTTCTTAGTCTTCATGGGCTCATGGTAGGTGCACATTCTTTAATCAGCACTATCCATCACTTCACATGAGCCTAGAGAATGGTTAACCTCATCAGACTCATCTTCACCAAATTGTCCCTCCAAGCATGGATCTCCTAGTAATTGTACAAGCCTATCCTCTACCTTTGCACTATCTCCCATCGTAAGGCGTTTGACCTCATAAAATGCCTTATCCACTGATGGTTTGGTGCTTCGATACTCAAATGCTTGGACAAGATCAACCACTAGTTCTTACAATTCCCTGTTTGGTGGCATGTCTCAAAGTGGATGTACCATGTGTGCACACAACCTGCAAAGTGTAGAATATAGTTTTTGTACCTAAAGGGATGGCGGTAAATCTTCGTGCCTTCCTCCGGATCTCTCATAGGCTTATAAGTGGAAAGAGGTGGGCTCCTTACCATGGTTGTCTTTGATGGCGATGGGTGCATTTCTTCTAGAGAACCAAATAGATAAGGTAATTATCACTTCATGTCATTCCAAGAGATTATCCCAATGCATTGCCCACTAGTGCGCAGCAGATTCCGAGTAGGACATAACTTAGCATCCCCTTTGTTCATTCTCATTTCTCCACTGGGCATCCATTTCTTGTAAGAAGGTCTCAGTGTAAGCCCCTCCAGAATACTTAGGTAACTTCCTTCCTCCTAGGCACCTAAGCGAGCATGGTGTAGCTGCAATGGTTACAAGCCCATTAATTTTTCACTCAACCAAATCATAAGTTTTGTGTGTACCCATTTGTCATATGCTAGATTAGTGGTGTCACTTACCGACTGAGCATCCTCAAACTGGATAACTTCGTCAATAGGATGGATTATCTCTGGGTCTCGAATAGAATGTACATAAATCTGATTAAGGACCTCTTCTCCTAAGGGCTCTGTGTATGGCACTAACTTCCCATTTGTAAGGGGAATGATAACCCTTTCTTCCTCGTTCTCAAAGCTGATGTACCCCTTATTGAACCAAAGATCTACATTATTTTTATAGCACCATGGGCACTCGAATAGTGTTGGCAAATTATCTGCCTCAGCGAATACCAAGACTTCGAAGTCCCCAGTAAACTTAGCCCCTAGAATGCTGATAGCTTCATATTTTAAGATACTAATGGGCATTGCCTTCATTTTGTTTTCTATATATAGCACATTCAAATATGGCTGTAATGCAGGCCTCTCATCTGATGCCATGCATCCAAGGTGAGAATATTGATCTTCGTGCTTTTGTCAATGAGGATATTACTAAGGAGCCATCCATCCACACTATATTTAACATGATCTCCTATCATAGTCAAGTATGTGAGGGGGAAGGTTTGCATGCAAGACCTACCTTTCACACTCTTCTTCGGCATGTGGTACCTTCTCTCTCAACCATGCTCCTAGTAGGGGAATAATATTCTCCTACCTTAGCATCTTGCACACTTCCTTAACCTCATCCATGTCTTTCTACGGAGCCTCAACACTTCTTGTATGCTCGTGCTATCTAGAATGCTCCTTAAGACACCGGATTAGTCCTTACAATCTCCTTATAACGTCCATAGTTTCTTGTTTTACCTCCTTTAGATGGGTAGGGTCCGGTACTTGCCATGTACCACTTCTTCCCTTGAAACTAGGTTCTTCTACCTTGGTATTTCCTTTGCGAGTGTGGCCTCTCGCTCTTGTTGTTTTCATAAAAAATTCCAAACCTACATCATGTGTCACTTGTGGCATCCATGTGTGTCCTCCTTCTTAATGCTTACCATTGCAACACATTTATCTTTCTGGTGCTACTGATTCATGTGCTCAAACAACTCAGTGCACTCTTCATACTTGTTTTTCTTCCCACAAAATGAGCACTTTCGCAATAAGTTTGGGCACTTGTGCATGTAGTTGTTTGTAGACCCAAAATTAAAATAGGCTCTACATCGAAACTCACTTCTTCCTCCACCATAGTTACCATGACCATGAAATCCTCTATGAAATCCCCCTTTTGTGCGTGTCTCCATCTGTGCACTCCTCATAACGGTGATCATCATTCTTAGAACTACTATAAATGCTAGTCTAGTGCACCCCATGATCAATGGCCTCATGGATCTGATCAATAAGCCTACAATCCTTAGTATTATGGGTTGTAGAGGTGCAGATTTTATAGTAGCAAGACACATTCTTCCAAATTACATGTTGTAACAGGGGACATCTACTCGCATCATTGTCTCCATGAAAAATTTCATAGTCTACTACTACGGTGTGTATTGTCCTCTAGGGGTAACTCTCCTTGACATGCCCCTCTACTTCACAATATTTACACCATATTCCACTACGAGTCTCATGGGCTGAGTTCATAGACAATTTCTCCAGCTACTTAGCTATAACAATTATTTGAGCCTCTAGAAACAAGCTAACACCAATATCAACACTTCAAAAGCTCGGCACATAGAGTGGCTCATAACGCCTCATGTGGTTCTCGTGAAATTTTTATGAGATAAAGCTCTTCTAAAAGGAGTTATCAACCATTGAGCATGTTGTGAAGGGTGAATGTAATCTGATAATTTAGAGAGAGTCTTAAACTACGTGTCATACTCCCGCACACTCTCTCGTCATTCCTCGTGGAATATCCTTCGAGTGGAATTGATGCTCTTCTATTCAAACTTAGGGACGTGGAATTTTTCCAAGAAAGTATTCTTTAAAGTAGTATAATCCACCACCGTTATATGATGGTCATATTTCCTATACCATCTATGCATGTGCCCTCGCAACGTCATTACAAACCGACTCACCTTCGGCTCTAGGGTTGTGATCTCCTTTACTTGCCATAGCAGCTCACACTTGTGAACATGGTCTACAGCATCTTCAATACCTTTGTAATTTGGAAAATATAAAGAAATTTCAAAGAAAACGTGAAGAGGTGGTTGAGGCCCCTATCCTCCTATTACAGAGCCTTGGTTTCCTCTGGTGTTTCCTCCTCCATTGGATCCACCAGATCCACCAAGTCCTATGCCTCTAGAGCCACCAAATCCACCGTGTCATGTTCCTCTTGACCCCGGATCCACCAGGTCCACCAGTCCTATAGTGGTCATGCCAAGGGTACCTAAATTTCCATTGAATCAGTACACCAACAGGTCATGATAATGCCTCACTACAACTAGTGTACCCTGCACCACTCCCAGACATGAGATTGAAGGCTATTGTACTTGCTCCTTATTAGAAAATTCTCTCAGTATATTGGAATAGTATGTGTATCCATAGAAGAGGGAAATGAGAAATTGTATCTCCTGGGCACAAATTTGTCACTTCTAGTGATACCAACTAGGTCAATGATACTCCTTCCTTGATTTGGAAAACCAATCTCTAGGGTTCGTTTAGTTGGTGGTTTCAGATGCATGCCAATGACTCTTCTTTCTCCATGCAACAAACTCTAATTAGAAGCCGAAGGGGTCTCTCTTACGCGCTTGCCAAGATGGGGTAGCATAGACTACTCAAGTCCCACATCCTCTGCATGAACCTCAACTCCTTTCGTAATGTCTACCTCCATAGATCCATCACACCTACAACCTTACATTGTATAGCAATCTCCCTTTCATTTACTTCACTATACTTGAATTGTCTCTCCTCCCTTTCTTTCTCTATCGTAATATTTTTCATCTTCTTCCACCCTATATTCCTTTCCTAGTGCTTAGAATGGTTTAGTGGCCATTGGAAATGCCTCTAAACTCAAGGTAACAATCAAGATCTTCATTACCAAAGGAATAGCACGTAGAAATGATCCTCTAGGCTTCTAAAAACTCAAACTCAACAACTTTTGGATAAGAATATGTGGAAATAGCATACTCCATAGTGTAGCTAGCCAACACTCTCTTCCACCACTGATCATCGGCACATGTCCGGGCCGATCTGCATCTTGTAGCTTCTAATAGTCCTCTTGTGTCCACACATGAAATATATAGAACCAACTTGCTCTAGACGCATATGCTAAGAGCCATTCATATAGCTCTACTAGGAAATAGCAGAAAAAAGTTTCATATAGTTCATGCTGCTGATTCTCTTCCACCCACCTCTCGTGCATCAAAATCAGGCCCAAAAGATTGAATATTTGAGTAAAATCATCCTCTGCTCTCCCGAAACAAGATTCAACACTCTCCGAGTTAGATGTTTCGTCATTACTCATTATCCAGACCATGATGCATGTTGTTTCCCTCTACATCTTTGAAAAGTGGTCTGGAAACAAAACCATGATGTAGTCATTTTTACACCCGCCAAAGAACAAGGGAATCCCATGCACACCAACCTATCATACAATGGGCATTGAGTGCTCACCCAAGGCACGCAGGAGTGTTGAGTCTCTCTTTTATGTGATTTAAGTGGGAAATCGTCATATATGTCAGAACTTAATGGATAAAAGTGGAAATGAAACCTACAATCATTATAGGGCTTAGAATGGCCTCGGACAAATGTATTCATTACAAATAGAAGGTACTTACAGGATAATAGATAGAACTACATCAAAAAGGAAAATACATAAGGATTTACATCTATTCCATAACATCCATAAATGAAATGAAAATATATAGATATATACCAAATCAATTACATTCATACTCATTCAAGTTTGTAACCTCATTACATCCAATGGATGCATTAGACTACCACATCTTGATCATACCAAATTCATACATCACAATAAGGATCATGTCCTTCATCCCTACAAAGAAAATTTTATATCCCAGCCCCTTAATACATTACTCCCTTATATAGTCTCTATCCAATCCCATATATTTCTTGCATTATTTCGTAGAGCTTCACTCTCTGTATTCTCCTCTATCGTATACCCGATCTGATCTTTCTCTCTGCTCCTTTTTCCTTCTATGGGCGCTTGTATTTATAGGCATCCCATAGTGCCAACTCATCCTTCTGTAGCCTCAGATCTAGCACCAAGTGTTTGAATGTGGTCCTCCATGGGAGCATGCTCCTTCAGATCTGAGCTCTCCACTCCTTGTAATGATGGTCTTCTGGAATCCTCTATCGCTAAGAATATTCCTTTTGTGGGCATCACATTGCCAAGTTGGCACCTTATCCACTCCTCATTTTTGTCAGTCACACTTTTCTCATGTCCTACACGATATGCCAAATACAACTAAGTCTTTAAACTTTAGCTCTATCCACATGCACACCACGAGTTTTCCTAAACCCTTCCTTAAACCCCGTCGTCCTATGCACCTTTTCCTCAAGCGCACCCTTATTTAACTAGGCCTTGTGCACCTGCGTGCCTTTTTTACTTAGCCAATATTTTTGGGTCCCAATAATTGTGTTGCGGATGCCTTCTTCATGTAATTTTGTATTCTTGAATTTGAGAAAATAGAATTAACACACACAAGGAGATTAAACAAGGTATGGTAGAGTGTGTAGGACTATGATGCTCACTTTAAGATTCTCTTGTCAAAGTTATCTTATGATATCCATCCCTCTTAGCAAGCTTAGTGGTTCCTTGGAGGCTTAATAATACCTTTCAAAAGATAACTTTCACATAATACTTTCAAGCAACTACGTAAGGCCTTGGAGGTTGTTGTAGTCATATTTCATATACCTTCTATCTATGCCAAGTGTGTTGGCCTATCTCCAAGATGCACCGGGCGCTCACCGAGGCATGTAGGGTGCATAGCCTATCCTTTATGTTGACTTCACAATAATTTCCTACTATTAATGGAGGATAAGTCATGGGAACAGAAATATATGCATTTACACAAAAATTGAAAGTACAAATACCACATCCAGAATTGATGTGCCATAAATGGAAATAAACATTGTAATAAGCATAAAGAGGCTAGATCTGATATGTGACAACATGAATAACACAAGGTTTTATACCCATAAAGAAATACATCCACAATAACACATCATATATTGATTTATAGATATTTACAGTAGCCTTATTAAATCACAAGGGTCATCTAAACCAAATATTTCAAGTAATACCATCTCATATCCCTACAAGATACTCTTCACAGAAAACCCTAGCTATGTTCTTCCATCTCAAATTTGATTTCAGACCTAAGGACCTACATATTTACATGGCATCATCTTTTCCTAACCTCTCTCTAACACTAACAACAACAACTAACTATAAAAATGGAAACTTTCAACACCATAACCTGCAACATTCTTTGAGCAGGTTTGTTTCCTCTCAAAATTTGTTTAATTCAGACCCAAGCACTCCTACAAATAGAATCTAGATCCTTCCTTCACCGCCATAGCTTACCCATGATCAAATCACATGTTAGGTGGAAATTTGGTCCTCCATGATCAAGTGCCTTTTTCATCTTTCCGAAGCATGATAAGCATCAACTATCTATAATTATTCTATCCTAAATATTCTCTTCACGAATATTATTTCCTTGTGCCCCAAGACTCGTGTGGCACCATATCCACACATCACACCTACTTGAGCCTCCACATGTTTTCCATGTGACGCTATAACATAGAATATGGCTGTCTTTAAACCCTTGTTCTTCTTCCGCATGTTCCCAAGTTCCAACTTAAACCTTGTTCACATGTGCTTTTCCCTAACTACCTTCCTCTTGTACTACCTTCTACACGTGATGACCTTCTTCCTTAGGAAATAGTCAATTCAGTCCCAATATTACCCCACATTACGTATGTTATCGGTCCCTGAAAACACTATAATCTTTCACCAAAGAATAAATAATAGGAGAAATGAAATAATATGCAATTGAATAGGAATCGAATAATAGAAGGATCTTTTTACTGTTGCATGAGGAATGGGAAGTCTCTTTTTAGGGATGCTTCAATTTTATCCCAATCATCTACCTCACCCTATGCATGTTGAAGTAAATCACTTATCAACAAGATAACTTTGTAAAAACTTAGATCATCTCCCTTAGCCTTCAAAGTGTATCTCGATATTTTCCATCTGCTTGTTAAGGTTTCCCAGCACATCAATCCTGCGAGTGACTTTGAGGTCCTTTATTTTTTTTAATCAAAACCCTCAAGGTTTTGATCACCTTTTTTTTTTCAACATTGGCCAAGATCTTATCCCGTTCTTCCCTATTTCCCCTTTTTTCTCTTGAAACACTTTCGAGATCCACCTCATGGCTAGTAACCAATATGTGTGTTACTCATTCACTTTCACCATGGTTATCATACACAACTTTGGCCATTTGTGTTTCATTCTTCACCGAGGAAAGGATCTCAGTACCGAGTTATTATCTCTCTAATATTCAATTTTTGTTCTTCCTTCTAGCATGCCATCACCTCTTATGCCGACTCCAATATAGGTGTTTTCCTCTCCATGGTGAATATGCATGTCAAGTCTTCCAAGAAGTGCATGGTTGACTCATACTTCTTCTCAAGAGGGGATAGGTTTCGGTGATTTAGGATAATGGCCTTTGAAATAACCTCTACCTTCTTGTAGACTTTGTGCACCTTTTCCTTTTCATCCTTTAGCTCACGCCTTAACTTTGCATTGATCAATTATTTCTCTTCTATCTCACTATCCCACTCAATGATCTCCTCATTATTTTTCTCAAGATCATCCTTCAAGACTCTTATTCTATCATAAAAATTCTTTCTTCCACCTCCACTAACACTTTGTTGAGTACATTGCAAACTTTCTCATTTGACGCTTGTTGGGAATTCACAAGGGCGTTCACTCCTTGGCATATTTTGTCTTCATCAATGCATCACTACTAACCTTGAACTCGGGATCACCAATGTGGGACTCAAAATCCCAAGATAGCATTTTCCCCATGTGTGGGTATGCACCCTCTTCATCAAAACAATACCAAGTGATGAGTTGGTCGTGGACACCGTGCTTTGGAAACACGCACTCAGTACCTTGTTTGGATCATTAATGTGAGTCATGGCATGTTCTTACACTGCTACTATTCTCTTTCCACCTGTGCACATTTCCTTGGGGAAACTTACTACCAGGATAGGATCTTCATCCATGCTTCCATACTCTTTCCCAAAAATTACACTCTCCTCTATTCCTTTTAGCACTTTATTGGCGCTGTGCTCCACCTCAAGATCCACCAAATATTATATAATACCTACCACCACCTTCCCTATTGTGTCATATATCTATTCTCTTGTCAGTTCAAGGTCTTCCAAGCATGCATGTCTACTTCCTCACTTCCTCCTATATTGTGAGTTCCTTCTTCATAGTCATTCTAATCTTCATCAGACTCATATATATCATGAACAAGGGACTCTTACCTTCTTCATGGTCTTCATCCTCCTCGATTAGTCATTATTCATGCTTTCTATCTCCCCAGAGTCTTATCTTTATGCCACCTTTTGCTTCTTTTTCATCGGTCACTCTAATACATGGGACTCTTCTTTTTCTGGTATCATTTCCTTAATAGGAGACTTCTTCATCCTTGTGTAGGTACTAGGTCCCGTGCTCGACTCCTATGCTATTCTAGTCCGAATAATACATGCACTCGGTGCCCTACTTACTGTGGTCTCTACTCTTTCTCTCTTTGTTCCCTTCTTCAAGGTAGTATCCTTTGGGATGGATACATCATCCTCCAAGTATGCACCATTCTTGAACATGGGCCTTAGGTGGATATACACCTTTGCAACTAATTTACATGCAATAGGAATTTACACTGGCTTCATCATATGTACTTCATGGGTGACATACTTCACATATGCACGATTCTTAGGGTAAATTAGAATTCAAAGTAAAACATAGTAATCCTTATCAACCTGATTTAGATCAAATCTAATATTCTTTTCCTCCTTGAAATTGTTGAATTATCCTTGAAAGTAGTGCTTTGTGAAGGCAAAGGGTAGTTTACACCAAGGGATTTTTGTTTCATCAGCCAAAGTAAATCTTCTTATGCAAAACTGTTAGTATACAACAAACTCAGCCTCACCATCCACCAAGGCTGGAAGTTTCTCCGAGATTATCCATTATGCCCCAAATGAATTTTTCATTCTCTTATACCACTTTTCCAAGAACACTTTGTATGGTGCACTCATTGAGTCACAAGTGTAGGATTCAAACTCTTTGCGGGGAGGGGTTTTCATTAGGGTATTCCCATAGATAGTTGTTTGGCTCATCGGGCACTCCAATCTCTTAAAACACAATAGTAAGGAGAATTTTTCCATAAAAATATTATCTCCATCACACGTTGCATCTATAATATCCTCCATAATGAAGGTAGAGAGATTATAGATTATTCCTTCTAAAATATTCTTGCAAATTTTCAACCATATCTTGTTCACTTACGTCCAACGCTCTGTCCATTCAACCTAGTAAGCGAGATGTGCAACCATCTTGAGTTGGGTTTATGATCTTAATAATGTTAAAGTAGTGCATAAAATTCTTATAATTTTATTTTTGGTTGTCTCCTTGATGGCATCCTTGTCATATAAATCATCCTCCATTAATTCTCTTGTGCATATAAGTCCAGTGTACTTTAAAATTAACTGGGAAGTTAGGGGCATTCTTCTTCCTGCAAAGTAGTAATAATCCTCAAGTATGTGTGACATCAACCACTAGTACAAGCTTTCATGTTTATGAAAATAGGGAATCTCATCGAGTTGCATGAGTCCGGCCTTATCCAACGTGGTTTTCACTAAGTCCTCATAAACATGCTTATCATATTGTGTCCTCTCTTCACCACACAAACTAACTACATCGTCATTTCCTTTTCTATGGTATCTATTCTTTGGTTATAATCACTTATGGCCATCTTACACACATGAGAAACCCACTCCATTCCCATAAAAATATCATCTAGGTACTACATTTCCCTGTACCATTCTTCATTAAAATTTATTGATACAATGGGTTTTCCTTTGTTCTTTCCTTTCCCTTCTTCGGTGAAACATTATATCCCTTCCTTTAAGTCATTTCTTCTCATCCACTCCTTTTAAGATCTTCCTTACTTCTTTCCCTAACTCTTCTCAGTCCTATGGATTTACTCCTCTACGAAAAATCCAAATCCCATGCCCTATCTCTGCAAACCCTAACTCGGAAGGAGTTCCTTTAACAAGATTACACAACACCCATGGGAATCCTCTAAACATTCTTCTCTACCCACACCCGTGTACTCCTTTGCACTCTAGTTCACAAATCCATTTAATCTTCTCGCTACATATCCAAATCCCCAAAAAAAATCTTCGCAAGGATTCCCTAGTTTATTAGAGATTTTTAACACAAACATAAGGTAAAAGAATAACTCACCCCGACCTTCTATTTATAGATTTTTTTTCCTACACAAACTCGATTCCACCTACCAATGTAAGAATGCATTAAAGTTGTATTTTTCAGCAACATCCCTCCATGCACAAACTGTTCAAAATCTCACAACCTTCCGGTGCACAAAAATTTACTCGACAATATATCCTTACACACACTTATAATGTCCAAGAAAATCTTCCTCTACATCCTAATTTTGGTTCTTGACACCACCTACCTCATTTTGTTATGTGCTTTTTACCCTTGTATGTGGTTTTCTCAAATCCTTTTGACACCATTCTTCCACCATGAACACTTCTTTTACGCACCTTCCTCCATCTATGCACCTTTGAATTTACAACCCGGGCCACCAACCAACATTACTCCCAAAAATTACCACATCATTATTTGACATTCTCCATTACATTCTACCCCTCACTAAATAGATGTTTGGTCCTCTGTACATAAAAATTGTTTGTGATAATAGGTGGCTACCGACACACGAGTGCGCCCACAAAAAGACATACTAAAATATAAATAAAAGCAATGACAAAAGAAAACACAAGAAAGGGAAATTAAATTAAGGTAAATCCTAACATACATGGCAAAACTTCATTATTTTCAAACACATGAAGACTTATTTATAGTAGGTCTTCAACCTACTCCCATTAAAATTACCAAGAAATATTGTTCTATCCAAAGGCTTGTAACTTACAAGTGCCTAAATAAAGTATATGAAATATCACATATGAACCCAACCAATGTACTTTAAGCTTCCTTGGGTGGAGTATAAACTTGGAATCATACACCAATAGCATCTTCCCAACCTCAAAATTCTTGTTCTTGGTGTGCATATCATACAATACCTTCTTCCTAGATTTTTCCATTTTCTCGGGTCCATTATGTTGTTATACATCTTTCATTGAACTGCATTAACTTTTCAATACTTTCCTCAAGCACTTTTTGATCATCTAAACCTCTTGTGTGCATAATATGCAATGATGGTAACATGAATTCAATAGGTAACACATCCTCTGTGCCAAACACAAATTGAAAAGGTGTGTCCTTGTTTAATATTTTATAAGTAGTCTGATATGAACATAAAAAGATAGAAATTTTAGCATCCCAGTCCTATCTCCTAACATCACAAATCTTGGTCAACCTGTGACTCAAAATTTTGTTAAAAGATTATGTTGTCCCATTAACTTGTCATTGATAAGGGCTAGTCATGTGATGAGCCACCATGAATTATACAAATAGGATTCTAACTATCTCATTTAGGAAATGAGTACCTCTATCACTTCTTAAGCTCAATGGGCATCTATGCCTATTGATTATATTCTCCCATAAGAATCTAGTTGTTGTCTCTACCGTATAATCCTTCATAGGCACCGCTTCTAACCACCGTCTAAGATAGTCTATGTATGGAATGACATAGCATGAATCTGTCCTTGGCATGTATGGGGAAATAGGGAATATGAAGGAAATTTCCTCTTCTTGAATGGATCTACACCGGCGATAGGCCTTAATGGCATTTTATATATTTTCCTTGTTTACCAATGGGATGATAATGGTCATAGACCTTGCAATACTCAATACAATCCTTGTAAATTTTTTCCCACCAAAGGGAAATTAAAATGATCTTACACATGGTCACATTCCCTTCATAGTGTCCTCTCACAATTCCACCATGAGCTTCTTCCATGATTACAAGTGCGCTCATGCTCTAGTAAGCACCTACGTAAAAAAATCATGACCTAGATTTTTTAATTCTCCGCCAATTAAGATATAGGGTGTGGCGCATATGGATAACTCGATTCCTCTCTAATTCCTTCATCCCTTCTAGTGTCCCACCTATTCGTAGGAATAAATAAATATCTTGTAAGTAAGAGGGTAAGTGTTGTAGCCTAAATAACTATGCATCTGGCATCATATCCTCAATGCTCTACGTGTCCTCACTCAAGTAATTCTTGACAAATGATCAAGTCCCAAATTACTTTTCCCTGGTTTCACCACAACTGTAAACTCAAACTTGAAAGAATAGTATCAATTGGAATATGTGCCCTTGCAAAATGGGCATGTTCACCAAGTATTTTAATGCCATGTGGTCTGTGTAGAAAATAAAAGGATTTTCTAGCAAATATTGCTTGAACTTGTGCAGTGTGTAGATCATTGATAATGCCTTGTGCTTTATGGTGGTATAATTATATTATGCTTGAGTAAGCTTCCTACTAGCAAATCATAAGGGATGATCAACAATCCCCTCTCTAGGATGTGCTAACACCACTCCAATTGTCATCTCGGATGCATCAACGTGCACATGAAAAGGTTTTTCCCAAGAAGGAAAATGAAAAATGGACATGGTGGTAAGATTTTCCTTCAACATGTCAAATGTAACCTATTGCACCTCTCCCCAATAAAACTTAATGTTATGTTTCAATAGTGCTTCCATGGGCACAAAAATCTAGGTATATCCCTTGATGAATTTCCTATAGTGCCCTATATTCCCTAGAACCCGCACATCATGCTTTGACTTGTAAGATCCTCTAATCCCACTATAAATAAAAATTTTGTGGGGTCTACCAGTAAGCCTTCTTTGGAAATAATATGTCCCAATAATGTCACAAAAGGAGTGGAAAAAATAAACTTCTTAATATTCAAGGAGATGTTAAACTTCCTACATCTCTCACACATCAATCATAGATTATCACTATGGTATTTTACTAATCCATAAACTATCCAGTCATCCAAATAGACTTGAAGAAACTTATGAATGAAGTCTTGAAACGCCTGAACCACAATGTGTGAAAACATAATAGGTGTATTTTTCAGTCCAAAAGGCATTACTACATAGGAAAACTTCCCCATTAAGTGGAGAATGTTATCTTCTCTTGGTCTTCCTTTGCAATTTGAACTTGGTGATATCCCGAAAACCCATCTGTAAATGAATAGATCTCATGTCTAACTACTCCTTCAGGATCTCCTCAGTGAATGAGGTTAGGAAAGGATCAATTACACACACTACATTCAAATTTTTATAGTCAACACAAATCCTTATTCTCCCATCCTTTTTGATATTGATGACCATTGAGCTTACCCATTCAAATTATTCCATGACTTCTATGATCCTAGATGCTATCATATTATCAATCTCTACCTTAAATTTTATGCATAAATTTGGATTCATCTTGTAAGATATCTTCCAAATCAGGTGTGTATAATCCTTTAACTTGATTCTCATTTATCCTGGTGAGGGGTGAAATCCTGTAAGTTCATGGTACCCACGTGGAAAAAAATCCAGAAAATCACACGTAACCTCAATAATCTTTGAGACCTCTTGGTCCCTCCAAGACTCCCCAATAATAGATTCCTTTGGTTCCACCTTTGTATAAAAATTAACCTTATTTGTCTTTAATTTCTTGTGGTAGAAAAGGGATTTCATATCACCATTATCTAACACTTCGTGCATACCTTCTTTATTGATAACATCCAAGTTCTCAACCTATTAATCATCTATCAAGTAGACCAAATTTCCTTTATCCTCCTTCTCTAGGAAGGTGCACTTAAGCTGCACTTCCTCCGATTCTTCCTCCATGAACTATGCCCCAAATCTTGTTAACCTAACAGCTCTAGAATCCTTTCCTCCACCATTGTACTATCTCCCAAGGTAAGGTGATTGACTACTTGTAATTATGCATACATAGATGGCTTATTACTCCAATATTAAAATGTTTCAACAAGATACACCATCAATGCATGCTAGTTTTTTTTATGATGCTACAACTATGAATGAATATACCATGCATGTGAGAAACCCTATAAGGTGGAATAAAATTTATGCACCCATAGGAAAGGGGGTAGAGATTTTTTTCCTCCCATCCAAGTCTTCTCACACTCCTAGACATGACATGAGGTTGATCCCTTCCCATCATAGTCACAAATTCAAGATGGTGTATTACTTTAGAGAAACCTAACAAAAATCTCGATTCTCAGTTTGTGCCACTTTAGAAGGTTATATCAATGTGTTTCTCACCAACATGTTGTTGTTCCACATAAAGTATAGGTAAGTATATTTCCTCTCTCCATTTGACACTTCGACTAGATCTTCATTTAATGCAGAAATACATCGTGGTTGGCTTCCCAAAGTGTAACGTGGTAACTACCTTCCTCCCAAGTGCCTAACTAAGTGTTCTTTGACAACTTGATTCTCAATATCCTTCAGATTCCTTCCAACCAACTCGTATTTCCCATGTGCCTAGTTGTCACAAGAAACCTTTATTGTATCACTTATGGATTGTGCATCATCCCATTGAATGAACCCTTCCTTCAATGTATGAATGAACTCTAGTTTCTTGATGGTGTGCACATATATCTTGTTTAAGTATTCTTCACCCAATGGCTCCATAGATGGTGCAGACTATCCATAACTCATTGGAATGATCATGCTATCTTCCTTGTTCTAAAAAAATGTAGTCCTTATTGAAATGTAAGTTAGCATCATTTTCATAGCACCAAGGGAACCCAAGTAATGTTGGGAAACTATCACCCTAAGAAAGTCTCAAGTAAATTTTTCTCCTTCAATAGTAATGGATGCAACTTTCAACACCACTAGAGGTGTGTATTTTATCATGTTATCCATGTACAACACATTCAAAGATGGATGCAATGCACGCCTCCCCATTTAATTCCATGTATTTAGAGTAATGACATTGACCTCTACACTTGTGTCAATCAATGTATTACTCAGAGCCACCCATTAATAATCGCATTCAGTCTCATCTCCTTATCATAATCAATGTTATGGGGAAGTAGGTTATCATGGAATACTTATCTCTTACCCCCTCCTCCAACACATGGTACCTTATCCCTCAACCATTCTCCCAACATTGGGAATAATGTTTTCCTTCCACAACATGTGACACACTTCCCTAACCTCATCCATATCCCGCAAAGGAACCATGCCATTCTTATTTTATTCTAACTCGGCACAATTACTCCTTAAGACACTCGATTTATCCTTACAAACTCCTAATCACCTTTGTGGTTTCTTTGTATACCTCCTTCTAGTGGGTAGGATTAATATATTTCCCATGTATCACTTCTTATCTTTTGATAAGGGTTTTCTACTTTGGTTCCTCTCACGCATGTAGCATTATCGCGTGTAGTGACCAAACTAGGATCTAGTTCAAAGTTAAGCACTAACCTTTGCATCCATTGTGGGTCAGTCCTCTTGACAATTACCATCCCCACTCTCTTGTCATTATTTTGATTCTTTCTCATGTGGTCATAAAACTCTGGGCACTTTTCATACTTGTGCTTCTTTCGAAACCGTGAGCATTGCAACAAGTTTGGAAAATCATGATTATAATGCTATGTGGATAACCGGTTTTAGCACATTCCACGAGGAAATTCACTTCTTCCCCTCCACAATTTCCATGGCCTCTAAATCCTCCCCAATATACTCTTTCGTGGCTTGCTTCATCCATGCGTCATTCATAATGATGACCATCATCCTTGGATCTAATTTTAATACTCGTTTGGCACACACACCAAGATCAATGGCATCATGGATTTGGTATATCAATCTACAATCCCGTATGTCATGAGTAGTAGAGGTACAAATCTTACAATAACAAGACACATTATTACCAATTACGTGTTGAAACAATGGGTATCTACTTCCGTTGTGATATTCATGAAAATATAATAGTCTACTTATATGGCATGCACCAAATTTCATGGGAAACTATCCTTTGTATGTCCCTCTACTTCACAATCTATGCACCATAAACCACTATGAGTCTCATGAGCTAAGTTTATAGATAATTTTTCTAGTTGTTTTGTCATGGTAACAATCTAGGCTTTTAGGAATGGGCTAACTTCAGTGTCAATGCTTCTCATCACCTCAACACGTAAGGCAACCTATAAGGCCTCATGTGGATCAGTCCTCCACCAAACCACGTAGCATGTTGTGAAGGATGAATGTCATAAGAAAACTTAGATAGGATATTTTAAAAAGTAGCATCATACTCCCACACACTCTCGACACTACCTTATTGGATTTCATTCAACATGT
Organism: Taxus wallichiana var. yunnanensis; assembly: GCA_018340775.1. Lineage (NCBI taxonomy): Eukaryota > Viridiplantae > Streptophyta > Pinopsida > Cupressales > Taxaceae > Taxus > Taxus wallichiana. The sequence continues at coordinate 84,739,378 of CM031242.1, read as the reverse complement.
TGATGCTCTTTTGTTCAAACTCAAGAATGTGAAACTTTTCCAAGAATTCATTACGTAATACGGTATAATCCACCACCATATTATGGCGGTCATATTTCGGTACTAGCTATGCATGTGTCCTTGCAAAATAGTTATAAAATAACTTTCCTTCCACTCTGGGGAAGTGATACCCTTCAGGCACCATATAAAATTACATTCATCCATATGCTCTGTAACATCTTCCATGCCATTGTAATTAGGAAAATGAAAGGAAATCTCAAAAACATGTGCTAATGTTTTTAGGCTCTTTCCCACTAGATGCATAACCTTGATCTCCTCCTAAATTTCCTCCACCACCAGCACCACTAGATCCACTACCTCTCATCCTTCTAAATCCTCTAGATACTCTTATCATAGGTAAGGGGCCTAATGTAGTTGCACCCAACAAACCCACTGCCATGCTAAAATGTGCACCGATAGTCTATGATACTAAACCACTCCCATATGTGTTTCTTTTGCCACTTCCGGATGTGATACCCAAACATTTTTAACCCACACCTTACCTAATTAAATTGTGAGACAACATATCTCTAAACACCGAAATGTTTTGCATGGCCATAAATGGGTGTACTTGTAAAATGGTATCTACTCGATGTTATCTCGCTCACCAATACCAACTAAACTAGAAATACTTGTCTTAGATTCTTGAAAAATAAGTTCTAGGGTTTGGTTATGAAGTGGGCTAAGATGGGGTAGCATAGACTTCTTAGGTCCTATGTCCTGTCTCCATAATTCCATCACACTAGTAACTTCACATTGTCTCAAAAATCCCTTTCTCAAGCTTCATGTTATTTAAGCCGCCCTCCTCTCTCTCTCGTCCTAGTGCCACAAGTTCCACCATCTTTTGCACCCCATACATAGTGAGAGTTTAGCCAACCATAAGAAATACCTCTAAAATGAAAGTAATAATCATGATCTTGATGGCCAATGGTAAGTCACACAAGAAATATCCTTTGGGTTCTCTTAAGAGCTCAACCTCAACAAACTCGGACAAGGATAAGTTTACATTACGTACTCTAACATGTAACTAGTCAACACACCTCTCCACCAAGGATCAACAACACGATTCCAGTCGATCAACATCCTCTAATCATTGATATTCCTCATGGGTCCAAACATGTGGACTATAGTACCAACTCATCCTTGATGCATATGTTGCGATATATTCATACAAATCTAAAGGGAAATATCAAAATAATGCCTTATAGTTCTCATGATACAAAGTTCTCCTCCACCGATTTACATGTATCAAAATCATATCCAATACTTAAGCTCGAGAAAACTCATCATTCTCGCAACAGTTTCAAAAGAGGTCCCGACAACACAACCAAAATGTAGTCATCTTTCATATAACTTCTATCTACCCCAAGCATGTCATCCTATCACCTAGTATACATTGGTCGCTCACCCAAGGTGCATGATTGTTGAGCCCCTCCTTTGTGTGAGCTTCACAAGAATGTCTTGTTATTATTGGAAGATTGGTCATAGGAACAAAAATATATGTATTTACTCAAAAATTGAAAGTACAGATACCAGATCTAGCCACTGATGTACCATAAATGGAAATAAACATTGTAATAAGCATAGATACGTTAGATCTAGTCCATAAAAATGTGAATAACAAAAGGGTTTATACCCATAGTAAAATATATCTAGAATAACACATAATATATTGATTTATAGACATTTACATTTGTCTCATTACATCCCAAGGATCGTCCTGATCGAATATATAAAGTAATACCATCTCAAATCCCTATAATATACTCGCACTAAAATACCTAGCTATGTTCTTCCATCTCAAATCTGGTTTGAAACCCGAGTGCCTACATATATACATTGCATCATCCTTTTCTATAATCTCTCTAACACGAACAACAACAACTAACTATAACAATGATAGATCCCAACACCACAACCCGTAACATTCTTATAGCACTTTGCCGCTTCTCCAACTTTGTTTATTTTCAACCCAAGAAATCCTTTAAATAGAATCTAGATCTTTCCTTCACCTCCATGGCTTACCCATGATCGATCGCCTACTGTGTGGAAATGTTGTCCTCCATGATTGAGTTCCTTTTCTAGCTCACAAAATCTTGATAATCCTTTATTATCTCGTAATGATTATATCCTAGAAAATTCCCTTCATGGAATATTCTTTCCTTGAGTTTCAAGACTCAGTGGGGCACCCTATCCACTCATCACACCTAATCAAAACTTCACATGTTTTCCACGTGATTCCATAACAAAAAATATGGCTAATTCCTTAAACCCTTGTTGTACTTCCGCACATGTAAAAGTTTCCACTTAAACCCTTTTCTTACGCAGTTTTCCCTAAGAACCTTCCTCTTGTGCTACATTCCAAGTGCCTTTGAAATATTACCTTGGGACTTAGTTAATTTAGGGCCCAATAGCTATTCTACACATTGAGGCAATTAGAACCATTGAGACCTGGGGTAAGTCCATTTTTGGAGGCACATATTGCTTCCATGCAAAAGCAACTTGAGAACATGTCTGTGAATTCAGCCCATGAGACTCACAACAGACTTTAGTGTATAGATTATGAATTAGAAGGACACACCAAGGATAGTTTCCCTTGAAATTTGGTGTGTGCCATGTCATTATATTTTGAAATCTATCATGGGGATCGTTATCCAAGTATATTCCCATTGTTACAACGTGTGATCCATAAGAATTTGTCTTTCTATTGTAATTTTTTTACATAAACTATTCATGATACTAAATATTTCTGGTTGATAGAACATATTCATGATGCAATTGATATTGGTGTGCACCGTAATAGCATCGTGAATAGTTATAAAAATGAGGGGTGTCACCATGAATGGCATGAAGATGGTAGAGGAAGGGGAAGAATGTTTCACAGAGGATTTAAAGGTAGTAGTGTTTGCAGTGGAGGAGGAAGTGACTTCCCCCATGGGACTTCTTTCAATTATGGATCTATGGATCACTTCAAGCATGAATGCCTATATTTTTTACAATGCTTGTGGTGTAGAAAGAAACATAAGTATGAGGAGTGCCTTTATTTATATGATCAAATGAGACAATATTAGAAGAAAGAAAATAATGCATAAATTATTAGTGTAAACTTCACTAAGCCTATGTTTGTGCCTAAAGTGACACCTAATTCGAGTTAGAACATGTATTATTAACTACATATGCTGAAGCCATGTGCACCGAGAGATAGAAAATCGTGAGGCCTCTTATTATAGGAGAAGAAGTATTCCATGGAAAGTACCCTAATCTGACCTATCAGAAGGAGGTCTACTAGGAGACTGTGAAGGTTATTAGGATTTTTCAAGGAGAGATTTCTTGTTTGAAAGAACAATCATAGAAATTAGAACAGGAAAAGAATGCTGAAATCCCTCAGAAGGATTTTGATGATGTCAAAGAGGTATGTAAGATGTTGCACTAGGAAATTATCGCTCCCCTATTAGGAGAGTGGTTCAGAGGAAAGATACCATGCACCGGAAGTAGGAGCAAGAGGCGAGTTTTGAATAATGCTTCCATAACCATTCAAGGTTCCAATTTCAATGAGGATTTTAAATTCTTTGTTCTTTTCGAGGTAGATAGGTTTCCAACATTACTTTAATGTCCTTGGTGTTATATAAATAATGTTGATTTATGCTTCAACAAGGGATACATGATTTTATAGAAAAATGAGGAGCGTGTAATTATTCCACTAATAGATGAGAGTTCTACACCTTATGTAGAGACTTTGGGTGAAGAATACATGGATAAAATTTATGTGCACACCATTAGAGACCCAGAGGTTATTGAACCATCAAGAGAAGGAGTCATTCAATGGGATGATGCTTAGTCCATGAGTGATATGACTAGCATTGCATTTGATGATTGGGCACATGGGACTTATGAATTGGTTGGGAGATAATAGAAGGTCACTGTGACTTGATTTTCAAAGGCATGTTTGGTTAGATGTCTAAGAGGAAGACATTTACCTATTTACACTACAGAAGGTAACCCTGATGGATTTTTTCTCATTATGGAATTCTAGTGGAGCTTTGAGGTAGAACAAAATAATATGCTTATTTATTACTTTCATGGAACATCGAAATGTTGGTGGAATAACCATTGGGATAATCTTATATAGTGGTGTGAAGTAAGAATCATGTTCTCTATTAGATTTATCTAGATTAATGCACCTTCAAATATATGCAACTATCATGGGAAGGATTTCGCCTCATACCACATTCATAAATGTGAGAAATCCTAGAAGAAAGGCCTAGAAACTTTACCCCCTTAATATGGGTGCATAAGTTCTATTCCACCTTACAAGGTTGTGTGCACACATGGTATGTTTATTCGAGCTACATTGTCAAACCGAAAATGGGGAGTTGATGACAGTATTATTCAGACTTTTAACTATCTATCTTCTAAACCATTAGTGAATAAAGCTTTGCAAGTAGTCAAGTTCCTTACTCTAAGAGATAATGCCAAAGTTGAGGACCTCATCCTCTATTTTCTAGGGGAAACTAATTTACTGTGTGTGATTTGAAGAAGAAAAAACATATGAAGTACATTTTAAGAATTCCCGCCTAGAAAAGAGAAAGGAAAATGGTGTACCTAATAGATGATGAGGAAGTAGAGAACCTAGATGTTGATCATATAGAGGGTACATGTAAAGTCTTGGATAGTGTAGATGAGAACATGCATGCTTACCATAAACCTTTAAATAAAAATAAGGTCAACATTGGCACAAAAGTAGAAGCAAAAGAAGTGATCATTGGTGATTACTAGATAGACCAAGAGGTTTCAAAGATAATCAAGTTGTTGCATGACTTCCAAGATTTATTCCCGCATGGATACCATGAATTGAAAGGGGTTCATCACTCATTGGGATAGATGCAGATTAAACTAAAGGAAGGTGCATGCCTAATCGAGAAAAGGCATTTTAGGATGAATCTTAATCTATCACGTGAAGCTGAAAGAAGAGATTGATAAAATGTTAGAATCTGGGATCATTGAGGCCATTAAAGAGTCTGAATGGGTTAGCCCAATGGTGATTAGTATCAATAAGTATGAGAAGATAATGATCTGTGTGAACTATAGATATTTTAATGTTGTATGTGTGATAGATCCTTTTCAAATCCTTTTACTAAGGAAATTTTGGAGGGTGTAGCAAGGCGCAAGATTTACTCTTTTACGATGGATTCTCAGGGTATCACCAAGTAAGGATTGCAAAGGAAGACCATGATAAAACTACTTTTACCACCGAATGGGGAAGTTTATCTTACATGCTTATGCACTTTGGACTTGATAATGTGCTTGTATTATTTTCGTGCATTATGATGTAAGCATTTTAAGACTTTATTCATAAGCTTCTACAAGTCTACCTGGATGATTGGAAAGTGTTTTGATTGGTGAATGATCATTGCGATAACTTGATATTGATGTTTGAGAGGTGCAGATAGTTAATTATCTCTCTAAAAATTAGGAAATGTGTCTTTGTTACTCCTTTTGACACATTGTTAGGTCATATTATTTATAGGAAGGTTTATTGGGTAACCCTACATAAGTTGTTATTTTGGGTTTGGAGGATCCCGCCAATCAAAGCACAAGGCACGATTTTTGGGGCATATAAGTTACTATATAATATTCATTAAAGGCTAATTAGGATTTTCGCGCCTTTTAAAGAATTGTTGAGGCATAAACAAAAAAATCACTCGGGTGACGTGCAATAGGTGGATTTAGATAGATTGAATGAGAAGCTTACCACTGAGCCCATTTTGTGCTTTCCTCTTCTAAATAAAACTAATTTAGAAAACAAATTTCAATACAATCAATCTCATAATGTAAAACCATATGAAGTTGTAATGACTTGGTGGAACACTGATCTCTCATTTCATGACTCAGTATCATACCAATCTCTCATGTTAACTTAATGTCTTGTATACTAAGTACACTGGTTCTCTTACCCTTTTCTAGGTATTGAATGTTCTATTTAAGAGGCCCATCTGAATATCTATTACCAATATTCATCCGAAAGCGCACTTCTTAAACTAGATGACATAGGACAATGCAACCAACAGCTTGCGATACTTTGGCCAAATATTTTAAACACATTACTCATGTTTATATTCCTAGATGGCATACTCATCAAACAAAATATGTCCTTCACCCCACTTCATCTATTATCTAGAATGGTCTCCAATGACTCCTGTCACTCCATGTGTTCAAGGTTTAACCCTAACCAAGGTTATAAACATAGTTTAGTTTAGAGGAATACTCATAGTTACTAATATTAGCTAGACAAAATCAATCGACCTAAGTCAATTGTGTGTGTCTAGTTATCATAAGTCATTGTGAGTTGCCCCTGACACTAGATTATTCTTATAACTTAACCTAGGGTATAACTATGATCAAGTATGAGTTTATGTAGATCTAGATGATTAAATTCTGAAGGTTTTTGCAACATGTCAACTACAAATTTGTATCCTCATGAAGACGCAAGCCCTCACGAAGGTACGGTACTATGGTTGATGTGTGCCAACATCCGAATGAGCTCACCTAATCTGGTTGTACATACCCAAGAGAGAAGTTAATTACTTAATTATTTTCCTTATTTAAGGCTTAATTAAAACAGCCCTACTAAACAACTAGGTTCATTAACCATTAGGGTTACAAGCAATAATAGTAATTGGAATTACTATGCAGATACATCTTCCTCCCAACCCTTTTCCAGAGATTTGTTATTCATTTATTAACTTTCTAATTTATGATTCAACATACAAATAGTGATGTTAACTTAATTAACTTATCCAAGTATTAGCTTGTTTAAGTTATGAATCAGATCTCTTTATAAAAGACTTCATTGATATGAAGCCTACTCCTACATTTATATCCTTTTCATTGGTTTTATTTTTATGAAGGAATTAATCAAAAGGAAGGAAACCTTCCTCTATCCAAGATAATATTAAGATTTAATTCAAAAAGGTCTTAAAACAAATTTTTTATCATTGCATAATAGTTTCCTTCCCTTTACTTATTAAGAATTAAGGTTCATTTATAACCCCATAACATTATACATGTTATCATCATCATCTCATCTACCCAATAACATTGTTTTAGCAAAGTGTTAGTGATTCAATTGAATATCCAAACATGAATGCCAACTTAATTAAGTTTCATTAAATAAGGGGAGTAATTTATCTAGGTCCCATAACCTCTAATTCATCTTATATCAACCTAAGAGGGTACATTACTTATATATGAGAACAATTGAAGTTAAGATTATCATTTCCATTCACAAAATACCACATATCAAGATCAAACAAACCCACAATACTTTCATTCATCAAGTGTAATTCATACATTACAAGTCCAATACTTTAGACCTTTCTAATGTAATACGAGATACCAAAGTAAATTCAAATACAAATTTATTTTCCTCAAATACATTTCAATAAAGTTCCACATTTTATTATAAAGAGATCCAACCACTTTGATAAATAAAAGTAACATCCTATTTAAGATATTTTCTCCTTTCCTCACTTACAAATTCCATCTCGCAAAAATTTCTAAGATGGGTCGGCCTCATTGAAATGAGCATGATAAGCACTATACATTAAAAATGACGTGATTTTAAATAATTATTATATAAAAATAACTCTACTTTTTTAGGAATAGTCTTGGAAAATTTAGAAGTTATTATTGAGAGAAAATACAACACACAAAGCATAGAAGGAGATCAAAAGAGATATTTCTATATATCCTCCTCCTTTATTCTGACTTGTTGATAACCTGAATTAAGATCCAACTTTGTGAAGAATTTGGCATGCTAAAGCTGGTCCAAGTGATCATCTATGCAAGGAAGTGGATATCAGTTATTTATGGTGATCTTGTTCAAAGCACGGTAGTCGATGCAAATTCTCCAAGAACCATCCTTATTTGGAACCATCACAATAGGAAAAACACATGATGAGGTGCTCAAACGTATCACTACTTGGCCTAGTAGTTCCTCGAGTTGTTTCTTTACTTCAGTTCTCTCAAGAAAGGATTTCCTATACAACCCAATGTTCGGTATAGTGGAATCTGGCAATAGCTGAATCTCATGCTCTACTTCCCATTTTGGTGGTAACCCACTGGGAGCCTGAAATACTTCTTGAAAAGACTGAATAATACTATCCAAATCATGCTTTCCCCGGATAGAAATATCTGAAACTTCTACCCCATCTTGTTTATCCTTTAACAAAAGTAAACAAAACTGATTATGATTTTCTTGAATAATTCATTTTCCTTGGTTAGCACTCACCATAGTAACGCCTGTGTCTTATGATGGTGTTCTCAGATGTTGTAGTTGATCCCATCCTTGACCCGCCTATACCAGCTTTACCTTCTCATAAATATAACATCCCTAATATACAAGTAAGGACTCTGAATACAACATCAAAAGCATCAAGTGGAATAACGTCAGCTTTCAAAACATCAATATACTGGGAATTTATCCCAAAATTGACCTTACATATTCTTATTACCTAAATTTCAACACCCTTCTTCACCCAACAAAAAGGATAAGGGTGTGGATGCTCATAAGTCTCAAGACCAAGATTCTTTACAACTGCTTTAGAAATCAAGTTAGAATGAGAACCAATATCAACCAAACCATTTACCTTAGTTCTCTTGATCCGGATTTTGATCCGAATAGTATACTCATCTCCTCTTATTGTTTGTCCATCTTGGTGGTCGTGGTATCATAGCATTTTGTCTACATTAGAATCATCTTCGATTTCTACCTCCCTTTTATTTTTACAACTATTATGGACTTCTTTGAGTCCTTGGTTTGGTTCTTCGGATCTAACTCCGGATGCAACTTCCAACATGTAGCGTCAGATGACCATTGATATCATAGTTCTTGCAAAAATTCTTGTGATCTTTACAATTATTTAAAGTAGTGACATCTTGTTCACCTTTCCCTTTCCACTTACCCTTGTTACTTGTTTTCCCATACTCTTTTTCTACTGATTTTTCGACTTCTTTGCCCTTAGCTCTTCTTCTCCTTGCTTTTTTTCATCATATATGTAGTATGCCTACACACACACCTCGTTGAGATCTTTGGGCTTTGTGGAGATTAGTTTTCTTCAAAGGTGAGTGTGAATTACTCCTAAGTACTTATTCATAATATCCTCATCCTCCAAGTCCATGTTTAGAAACATGTCCTACCTCCAAACCTTCATAGTATGATCCCGCACACTTTGACCAATGCCTTGTCTAAAATACTACCATTTAATCATTTGGTCAGTCTTGTGGCCAATAGGATAGAAGTTAGGTCTAAGTAATTCTTTAAATTCTTACCAAGATTTCACAATAGGATGTTTCTTCTTTTCACAAGTGGTTAGATGGGTTTCCCAAAAACCAAAGCATGTCCCTCCATTTTCGACATGTAAAGGTGATCCTCTATGCCTTAGTGACATTATGGATGCTACAAAGAGACTTCTAATTGTTTTAACCATTTATCAAGCAACTCTACATCTACTTGTCCTTCAAATATTTTAATCTCAACTTTTGTCTCAACTTTAAAAGGAGTATGATCAGATTTTACCTTTTCTCTTGTGTTTAAAGTCTCTTCTTCATGCTCGCCCCATAATTTTCCTCATCGTGGCTCTTCCTATGCCAAACTTTCTAGATAAGCCTCAAACCACTAAGTCCATGGAGTATTTCTTGACAGAAGTTGTCTTATAAAAATCTACAAGTTCCTCTTGCCTTCTAAACATCCTATCCATCATGGTCTCTAGCATATCAATTCTACATACCAAGTTCTCTTCCTCCACTTTCCCCAAATTATCTTCTTCCACTTCTTTTTAGAAATTTTTGGATCACAAGGTAAAGCCTCTTCACCTTTATATCTCATCACTATCATACAAATCCAAGAATGAATACCACATTCCTAAATACTTGTTAGCTTTGATACCAAAATGATCTGTAAACTCTTCAACTTTGGAATTATCAATAGAATCACAAATTAACATTGTTGTTCTACTTTTGATTAGAAAATGACAGAGATTGATAGTGAATGAATTTTACTTATGTTTAGAATCCACAATGTAGGAAAGGAAAGAATATAAAATCATAAGCACATACAAGTTTTATCCTAGAAACCTCGAGAGGAGGAGAAAACCAATCGGGAAGAAAAATTTCTCTTTCTTCCTAATATTATTGGACAATTCAAAACAATAAGTAAAAAAATTACAATACGTATGAAAGAGAAGTAGAAAATATCTCAAACTTCCTCCCAATTACTTGATTTCTCTGTCTCAATAGTCCTTTCTTCTACAAAACACAATTATATCACTAAGAAATTATTTCTTACTTCCTTTCATGCTTTGATGATATTTTTCTCTTCTACCAACATGTATTTATATCCTTTCTCATGTCCTCTCATGCACTAGAGAATGGGAAAGGTCATGGAGGAGAAGAGGCATAGAAACCCTTTCAAATTCGGGGCTATTTGTTTCATATTTTTCTTTTTTGTTCGAAAGAGCCAAGACATCCGCCCAATGAAGACCGGAGGTCCCTGGATCAATCTACATAGAGTGGTGGTCCTATTACTAAAAAGAAAGAACCTCCATGTATTATTTTTTCTTCTTCGTGTTGATTTATCTCATGAAGTAGAGTGATTTTGGATCCCTATGGATCAAGCACTCATTGTCTTATTATTCCAAAATCACAAAGGAGTTTACCTTTGAAAGAAACTAATCATGACAGCTTCATAAGTTTCTCTACGATCAACAAAAGGTGAAACCTAGTGTACAGATTTTCCTTATAACCGAGCCCCAAAATGTAAATCACTAGATCCTTTGTTCCATGTTGAAATAACTCATAGATTTCATTTATTCATAGAAAATATTTGATAAAAAATGGTTAGAAAACACTTCCACGAACCTATTCACACAAAACCCAAAAACTAAATCATAATCGAATAACAATCCATTTTTTTTCATTTTTTTTTACTTTGATGCATTCCAACAATATTTCAAGGAAAATTTTAAGGAACACAAAGAATAGATTCCCAATAACCCAAAAAACATCGTGCATTAACTAGTATATTATCTTTGGGTAATTCCCATTAGTGTTTTCACAAAAGTAAAACAAAACTACACAAACATGTTCCATGACCAAACATCCAAGTAGATCACAAGTTAAATAACCCAAACATAGCTTCAACATCTTAAACTATCAACAATAGTTCACACGGTCCAAATGAAGATGAAACCGTAAACCATCTACACAAGTTCTCACAGAAGAAAAAAGTAATAGCATTTTAAACTATCATAACGAGTACACACAAAAAACCCATTCAAGAGTTAAAATATTTCAACACATCAAACCCTTACAACATTAGACATGGTTGATTCTCATTCACAAAAATAGTCTAAGATTGGCAATGAAAGATACCAACTCAATATGCAAACAAACCTATATCATCCCAAGCAGAGCATAGTTATGTTAATGAATCACTTAAATAAAATCAAGACTATTTAATGAGTAGAACCTATCATGATTGATAGAGCTTGTTCCCGATTTTCATAATATTTCACAAACAAGCCTCAATAGCTTCTTCTTTTTCCATGCAAAATCAACCACCTAAAATATTCCACTTCTTCTTATACTTCCATAGATTCCAAACTAGCTCAAGAATGAAAAAATAATAGTAGTATCTGAAATAGAACTATTGGTTCGAACAACCGAAAAACCCCATGCAAAGCCAAAATTGAAATGAATTGAAGATCAAAATAACCAAGCAAAAAACCCACCTTGAATTTTTAGCAGGTGGTTTCTTCACTAAAAACGAAGTTATGAAATGTGAAGGAAAAGTTATCCCCTCCTAATTCTCCATGCCACCGCCATCCATGTTTGGAGATTCCTTAATTTTTAAATTTTCATGCAATTTTAATTTAGTGGTGATGTAAACTAGGAATCACTAAACTTCCTATGACTCTACCAAAATGGGTAGTCATAGTAATAAAATTAAAATCAATTCCATTTAATGCCATGAAAACTGATGCCACCGACCATGCAATTTCCATGTAGTCTATAGTTACCCCTTAGGTTAGTAATAACTTAGGTTAGATTATTATTAGGTTAGAAAATCAACCTAAGTTTTTAGGTAAGTACATAGTTACCTTAGGTTGTTATTCATTTAAATAAACATAGCACACCCAAACTTAGGTTAGATATACCCTTAGACTAGGGTCAAACTTAGTGTTTTAGTATTAGGTCCAAGGTCCCTAAGACAGGGGAAAACATGATTTCCAAAAGTCATAAGAGTACACCTTCCTAAGACAAATCACATGTCAATGTTTACAATGTCAAGAGTGGCAATCATCAGTCATAAGAGTAAGACAAATAACTATGTCAGATATATTACATACCTACCTCCTAAAAAGAATCATCGTCCCGATGATTAACTTAGTCAAATAATTTAAGTCTAGGATAAAATCAAATTATCATCCTTCCATTCATATGTTCACAACAGAATTAGATTTGAGAAATTTATATTTCATAATCAACATTAAAATAACTATCTTATTACTAATGAATTTAGTATCTGCCCAAAACTGGAAGGTTTATTGACATAACATGAATAAAATATAAAAAATCAAAAAATGAACAAAATCAATTCTGTTCAAATAAATATGGAAAAGTAGTTTTCATATCTTCAATATTTTTCCAGGTTACACTTTCTACAATAAACTGATCTCACTGGACCTTACATTGACCTATTTCATGATTTCTTAAGTGCAATTGGAAATTTTCTAGCACTCGAATGGGTTTAACCACGATTATTTATGGGTCTTGGACCTATAAGGATTTCTAATTTTACATGTGTGATAAATATGAAATGTATTTCGTAAGGAGAGAAATATGGAAAACATCATGCATTCATGATAAAGTAGGAGGTAAAGCTAAAAGATAAGCTACAAGGTTGATTACTTCAACAATTTCAAAGGGTCCCACGTAACGAGTTGATAACTTGGCAGACTTGCCATAAGTTATAGAACTCTTTTTCGGTTTAACCCACAAAAATACCTTCTCACCAAGTTCAAATTTCTTATCAACCCATTTTAAGTCTGCATAACTCTTTTTCCTATATGTTGATTCCTTCAAGCGTTCATGAATCATTTTAACTTGTTGTTCCATTTCCATAAGGATTTTAGGCCCAATTACCTCTCTATCCTCTATATTATCCCAGAAAACAAGATTTCTACATTTCCTTTTGTATAATGCTTTGAAAGGTGCCATTTTTATAGAGGCATGATATGTGTTGTTATATGCAAATTCAACTAATGGGAGGTACTCTTCCCATTTATACTATTGATCCATACAATACATTCTTAACATATCTTCCAAAATTTGATTAACTCTTTTAGTCTATCCATTTGTTTTTTGATGGTATGCTGAACTAAAATTCAGTTTAGTTTCTAAAACTACTTTAAGTGTTTTCAAAAATCTAGATGTCATTCTTTGATCTCTATCCGATATGATCAATTCAGGTACTCCATGCAATCTAAAAATATCATGCACAAATCATTTTCCTAAAATAGGTGAATCATCCTTAAGATTACCAACAATAAAATGTGCCACTTTTTTTAGTTTTTCCACCACAACTAAAATAACATCATGTTTATTTCTTGACATAGTAAACCCTTGAACAAAATCCATACTTATTACTTTCCATTTATATTGTGGTATGCTGTGAGGATATAATAAACCATCTAGATGCATATGTTCAAATTTAACATGCTGAGATTCTAAGCAATGTGTCACAAAATCAATCACATCCTTTTTTCATCCCTTTCAAGAAATATTGTTGTTTTATATAAGCAAGCATTTTTGTAATGCCGAGGATGTCCAGAAAAAGGTGAATTATGAAATTTTCATTAACAATTTTTTTCTTAATTCATTCCCAAAGGTATATATACTCGATTATCATATCTCAAAATTCCTTTGTTATCAAAGTGAAAACCTTTATATCTCATATCGTTTGGATCTACAGCAAGTGTTGTTTTACTTAATGAAAATAAGAATTAGATTCCATGATGCTTTTTACTTCATCCTTAAACTAAGTTCTCAACGTTATAAGAGAAGAAATGTGCTTCCTATGACTTAGTGCATCTTTCACTCTATTCTCCTTGCCTTTAATATAACTTATGTCAAAATCATATTGAGATAGAAATTCTAACCATCTTCATTGTCTTGCATTCATATTTGGCTGAGTGAAAATATACTTTAGCCCAAGATGATCAGTCTTTAATTCAAAAGGTCTACCAAGAAGATAATGCCTCCATACCTGAAGTGCATGAACAATGGTAGAAAGATCTAGGTCATGTGGAGCATAGTTCAGTTCATGTAACTTGATTTTTCTACTCTCATAAGCTATAACATGATCATTTTGTAAGAAAATACCTCGAGACCTTCCCTAGAAGCATTTGTTATAATAGTAAAGTCTCCATTAGACTCAGGTACAACAAAATAGGTGTTGATGTTAATTGATACTTTAGATTCTTAAATGCAGATTTACATTTTTCATTCTACACAAATTTCTTATCTTTCTTCTGTAATGAAGTTATTGGTGTAACAACCTTAGAAAATTCTTTAACAAATTTCCTATAGTAACTAGAAAGACCCATGAAGCTTCTAACTTCATGTACATTCTTAGGTGCATGCCACTTAGTTATTGCAACAATTTTTGAGGGATCTATAGCTATTCCATCCTTTCTTATAACATGTCCCAAATAGTGCACTTTTGTCTTGTAGAAAGAACATTTGGACAACTTACCATACAACCTTATCTTTCTTAAGATTTCTAGAACTATTTTCAAATGTTCATGATGTCTTTATATGCTTTTAGAGTATATGAGAATATCATCTAAGAATACAAGAACAAATTTTTCCAAGTATTCTTGAAAAATATTATTCATTAAATTCATAAAATTTTCAGTGAATTTGTTAATCCAAATGGTAAAACTGTGAATTCATAATGTTTGTACCTTGTTCTAAAAGTTGTTTTATGAATATCTTCATCCTTTATTCTTAACTGATGATATCAAATCAAAGATCTATTTTAGAATACATTGATGCACCACACATCTGATCAAACAAATCATCAATTCTAGGAAGTGGATATCTATTTTTAATTGTTGTTTTGTTTAACATCCTATAATCAATGCACAATCTAAGTGTTCCATCTTTATTTTTCACAAAAATTACCGGTGCTCCCAAGGTGAGACACTTGGTCTTATCAAACCTTTAGAAAATATTTCTTGCAATTGTGCCTTAATCTCTACTAATTCAATGGTATTAATTTTGTATGGTGCCTTAGAAATAGGTTCGGTTCCCAACTTGATCTCAATCATGAAGTCAAAACTCTTGTTTGGGTGAGAAGACTGGGTAACTCTTCCGAAAACACATCACTAAATTTCATAACAATGAGTATATTTCTAAGAAGTCACCACTTTCATCAGTTGTTTTAGAAATATTTACTACATACAAAGTGTAACCTTTGTTTTTGGCCTTTTTAAGTTGCATAGCTGACAATTTTCTAACTGAAATTTCATGTTTTATCCTTTGAATGTCTTTTTTTCTACAGGTCATCCAAAAAATAATATGTTTTTCAAAACAATCAACCTTTGCCTTATGTTTAGCTAGCTAGTTAACACCTATGATTACATCATAAGACCCCAAAGGAGCAACATAAAGATCAAATTCAGTGGAAAAACTAGGTAAGTCAAGGACTGCTCCAAAAAGACACATACTAACTGTGTGGACAACATTATTTCCATAATGTACAGTCCATGATTTATCCATTTTCCCCACTTTTCTTTTTAATTTTGAAGCTAATTTAGTAGAAATAAAACATTCAGTAGCTCTAGTATAAAAAATATAGTTACAGGTATACCAAATATCTTACCTAGAACTTCTATGGGTGTAACTTGCTTTTCATCCTATTTGTTAGCTACTACCAATGTGTATCTTATGTTACCGATTTTAATCATCCTTTCTCAAAGGACATTGGTTTGCATAATGGTCCTTTCAAAAAATTTAATATCCTCTTACAAGTCCCTTCTTAGGCTCAAATTTATTTCCAACCTTAAAATTATCATTCTAACCCCCATAGGACTTCTCTCTATTATTATTGTTCTTGAAAAAGTTGTTTTTCATATTAGCAATAGGTTTATTTGCTGTTGTTTTCTTGTTATTATCAAAAAAAAATTTCAAATCAAAATTTTTCCATGGCCCCTTTTTGGGTGTAAGGGATGAAGAAGAATTGGGAACTTTCTTTCTGATTTCTTCTTTATGGGAAGAGATCACTTTCATTTCTTCTCCTACCTTATGGATTTTTCTAACAACCCCTTCCATAGTGGTTGGGCTATGAACATCCACTTCACCACCTATAATGGGATTTAATCCCATGATAAATTTTTGTATCCTGAACTTCTCATCAATTTGATACTGAGGTATGTACTTAAGGATTTTAGTAAACCTCTCCCAGTACTTTGTTACAATTAATTTTCCTTGAGCTAAGTTCTAAAATTTAGTCATTTTCTTATCATAGTAAAGTTGTGGCAGCCATCATTGCCTAAAATAATTTTAAATTGATCCCATGTGATGTTTTTTTCATCAATGTTTAACTTAGCCTTACGGGTGGCCCACAAAGAAGATGCCTCATGGAAAATCTAATAAGCTCCCCATATTGCTTTTGTTTCCTTAGAGAAGTTTCTTATTAGAGAAGTACTTCTCCATTTTCTTGATTCCATTCACAACTCCATCTCCTAGTGTAGTGCCATCAAACTTGGGTGGAATTATCCTTTTTATGTCATTAGTGAGTTCAGTTGCCAATCTTTCCTTTTTATTCTAGGCTGATTAGGTGCATTTGCATTAGCATTGGCTGCATTATTGTTATCAATGCCCAAATTTCCAACATTGGCATTGTCCATAGGAGGTGGCTGATTGTTATTACCAGCATCTTCTTCCTCCTCCTCATTTTGCCCATTACTTGTTGTTCACGTACAACTAAACAATCTCTAGTGTCCAACAGGGCAACAAGGATCTCATCAATTTTTTGGGTAGTAGTTGCTTCTCCACTAGGTGGTGGTTGTTTGTAACATTTCCTCTCATTCTAACCATTTTTTGTTAACAAAAAAATTTAAGTTTTATCAGATTATGGACACACCTTCAAATCTAATACCAAGATGTAACATTCCCATTTTAAGACTTTAGAAACAAGGGAATTTTTTTTTGAATAATGTTCTCTATTCTAAATAATCATAATTTAGAACACACATTCCAAGCCAATCAATCTCATAATAGAAAACCATATGCAGCTATAATGACTCGGTGGAACACCGATCTCTCATTTCATGACTCAGTATCATACCGATCTCTCATGTTAACTTAATGTCTTGTATACTAAGTATAATTGGTTCTCTTACCCTTTTGGGGTATTAAGTGTTCTATTTAAGAGGCCTATATGAATATTTGTTACCAATATTCATCTGAAAAATCCCACTTCTTAAACTAGGTGACATAGGAAACGCAACCAACAACTTGTGATACTTTGGCCAAATATTTTCAACATATTGTTCATGTTTATATTCCTAGATGGCATACTCATCAAATGGAATATGTCCTTCACCCCACTTCATCTATTATCTAGAATGGTCTTCACTAACTCTTGTCAGTCCACTTGTTCAAGGTTTAACCCTAACCAAGGTTAGCAACATAGTTTAGTGTAGAGGACTACTCACGGTGACTAAGGGTACATAGACATACTCAATCGACCTAAGTCGATTGCATGTGTCTAGTTATCCTAAGTCATCGTGAGTTTCCCGACACTAGATTATGCTTCTAACTTAACCTAGGGTATAACTATGATCAAGTTTGAGTTTATGTAGATCTAGATGATTAAACTCTGAAGGGTGTTGCAACATGTCAACTATAACTCCATATTCTCATGAAGACCCAAGCCTTTCATGAATTTATGGTACTACAATTGGTGTGTGCCAACATCCGAATGAGATTACCTCATCTGGAAGTACATACCCAAGAGAGAAGTTAATTACTTAATTATTTTCCTTATTTAAGGGTTAATTATAACATCCCTACTGAATGACTAGGTTCATTAACCATTATGGTTATAAAAAATGTGAAATTGGAATTACTATTAGATACATCTTTCTCCAACCCTTTTTAGAGATTTTTATTCATTCATTAACTTTCTAATTTATGATTCAACATACTAATAAGTGATGTTAACTTAATTAACTTATCCAAGTATTATCTTGTTTAAGTTTTGAATCAGATCTCTTTATAATAGAATTCATTGAAATGAAGTCTACTCCTGCATCTATATCCTTTTCATTGGTTTTATTCTGATTAAGGAATTAATCAAGAGGAAGCACACCTTCCTCTATCTAAGATAATATTAAGATTTAATTCCAAAATGTCTTAAAATAGATTGCTTATCATTGCAGAATAGTTTCCTTCCCTTTACTTATTAAGGATTAAGGTTCATTTATAACCCCATAACATTTTACAAGTTATCATCATCATCTCATCTACCCAATAACATTGTTTTAGCAAAGTATTAGTGATTCAATTGAATATCCAAACATGAATGCCAACTTAAATAAGTTGCATTAAATAAGGGGAGTAGTTTATCTAGGTCCCATAACCTCTAATTCATCTTATATCAACCCGAGAGGGTATATTACTTATATATGAGAACAATTAGAGATAATATTATCATTTCCATTCAAAATACTCACAAAGACCACATATCAAGATCAAACAAACCCACAATAATTTCATTCATCAAGTGGAATACATACATTACAAGTCCAACACTTTGGACCTTTCCAATTTGATGTAGAGATAATAAAGTCAATTCAAATACAACCTTATTTCCTCCTTAAATACATTTCATCATAAATAGATCCAACCACTTTGATAAATAAAAATAACATCCTAAAATATATTTTCTCCTTTCCTCACTTACGAAGTCCATCTGCAAAAATTCACTCACATGGTTCGATTCATTAAACCGAGCATGATAAGCACTATACATTAAAAATGATGTGCTTTTAGCTAATTGTTCCATAAAAATAACTCTACTATTTTAGGAATAGTCCTAGACAATTCAAAAGTTATTACCAAAAGAAAAGACAATGCATAAAGCAAAGAAGGAGATCAAAAGAGATATTTCCAAAACATGAGTAAGGTTAATTCCTAGAACCTAACCACATTAATTTATTTATGCCACTATCCTAATAAAAGAATGTAAAGAACAATATTTTTCAAATAATGTATCAATTTAAGCTCTTCTAATGTTTCTTACCTTATTACCTTACAAGGTTACTCATTCAATGAAACATTTAAAATAAGAGGATAAATTTTATCTTTATCCTTTAAGCATAGATAATCAGTAATTCATGATAAGAATATTCTCCATCATGCATCACTTATTCATAAAATTCATCCTAAATCTAAGATGTCACAAAATCAATGATATAAGAAAAGAAGTAGTTTAGGATTCATCAACCGTCCTAACTTACACTGAGCCTCATAACTGTGTAGCTAAATTCTTCCATAACATTAGGATTCTATAACAGTTAAGTCATGAACACTACAACATGCCCAAACTAGGAATAAGAACTTTACAACAGTCAAATGAAGTTTCATTCCTTCTCCATAATGATTCTACATAGTATCTACTAACAGAAAGAGAGAACTTAGAGTAATTTTAACTTCAAATAGTCAAATAAAACCTTCTAAGTACTTTATCCAACAAACATGTTTCATCCAACAAAATTAGCTTAGTTGACCTAAATGCCTAGAAATTCTTGAAGTATTTTTTTACTTCAAACAGTCAAATCAACTAAAATGTCACAACCATATCAAAGGGAGTCACACTAAATTTCAAATAGCTAGCAAGCCAATTCCTAGTCGATTAATGAAAACCAAAGAAAAAAATGAAGAGTAAAACTCTTCAACACATCATACTAATCAAGATGGAAGCTATAACAACCACGAATACCTTAGCATGAAATATCCCATATTCTTGAGTCATAAGAATGATAAAGTATGTCATAAATAGAAGAGAATTTCAACCACATCTCTAAACCATCTCAAGGAAAGAAAAAAATGAATTTGAAAACTAAACGATGTCTCTCACATGAGATTCTTCATGTAAGATAATCTTGAACTAAAAGTGTGATGCAACCACACGAGACAAGATGGTAATACAAAACAACTGAAACATAAGTCCCCATGCAACCACATTGGACAAGATGGTAACAAAAGTCAAAGAAATCTAAAATCACAAAGGAGTTTCCCATCAATGGAACATTTGTTTTCTAATACCAAAAATAATGGATGGATGAACAAAAGTTCACAGTTAGTGAGCACTTATTTCATATTCATAAAAATGTTTGATAACAAATGATTTCAAAATCATAGGAGTTTACCTTTACTTTAATGCAAGAAACTAATGTTGATGACATTCATAAGTTTCTCAAGTGGAATACTACACAAACCTATTCCATGATTAAACATCCAAGTAAATCACAAGTTAAATAACCGAAACAAAGCTTCAACATCTTCAACTATCAATAATAGTTCACAAATTCCAAATGAAGATGAAACCATAAACCATCTACACAAGTTATCAGAAGAACAAAGTAATAGCAATTTAAACTATCATAATGAGTACACACAAAAACCCATTTAAGAGTTAAACTATTTCAACACATTGAACCCTTAAAATATTAGATAGGATTGATTCTCATTCATAAAAATATTCTAAGATTGACAAGAAAAGTGACCAACTCAATATGCAAACAAAACCAGATCATCCCAAGCAGAGCAGAGTTGTTTTAATGAATCACTTAAATAAAAGAAAAACTATTTAATGAGTAGAGCCTATCATGCCTGATAGAGCTTCTTCCTGATTTGCAAAATATTTCCAGCCAAGCCTCAACAAATTCTTCTTTTTCCACATAAAATCAACCACCTAAAATATTCCAATCTTCTTTTATGTTTCCATAGAGTCCAAAATAGCTCAAGAATGTAAAAATAACAGTAATATCCAAAATAGAACTATTGGTTCGAAGAACTAAAAAACCCCATGCAGAGCCAAAACTCAAAATGAATTGAAGATCAAAACAACCAAGCTAAAAACCCGCCATGCATTTTTCCTAGGTGGTTTCTTCACCAAAAATGAAGTTATTAAATGCGAAGGAAAACTTGTTCCCTCCTAATTCTCCATGCCACCGCCATCCATGTTTGGTGATGCCTTAATTTTAAAATTTGCATGCAATTTCAATTTAGTGGTGATGCTAACTAGGCATCCACTAAACTTCTTATGCCTCTACCAAAATTGGCAATCCGTACTAATAAAACCAAAATCAATTCCATTTAATGTCATGAAAACTGATTCCATCGACCATGCAAATTTCCATGTAGTCTATAGGTACCCCTTAGGCTAGCAATAACTTATGTTAGATTATTATTAAGTTAGAAAATAGAAAATGAAACTAATTTTTTAGGTAATTCCATAGTTATGTTAGGTTGTTTTTCATTTAAATAAACATAGCACGCCCAAATTTAGGTTAGATATACCCTTAAACTAGGGTCACCTTAGGTTTTAGTATTAGGTTCCAAGGTCTCTATACGCCACTCAAAGACCTTAACAACGTAAAAAGAACTAGGTCAACATCAAAGGCCCAATACTATGCAGGAATCCCTGAAGAATGGTTCTCCACAATGGTAACCAAATCAAGGCCCAGTCCAGCTTCATCTTCCATTTTTGAATGCCAAGACAACAAGAAGAACAAGTAAGAATAACTAAAGCATACCTTGGATCAATGGAATTGATCCAAAGCTTTTTTATTTATAAAAATAAGTTATGACATCAAAATTAAAAGTTCATCATCTTTTGAAATTTGTACAAAGAGATGAATGTCCTCACTTTCAAGTTAGTAGAAATCACAACAAAGTGAAAATTTTCAACAAATAATGAATTATTCAAGTATAAACATGATTTCCAAAAGTCATAAGAGTATACCTTCCTAAGACAAATCACATGTAAAATTTTGCAATGTCAAGAGTGGAAGTCATCACAGTAACAATCATGTTATAGATGTTATATTATTCTTTAAACAATAAGTCAGGATTATCACGCCTTTGGAAGAATTGTTGAGCCATAAAGGAAAATTTCACTTGGGTGAGGTGCAATAGGTGGATTTTGATACGTTTAAGGAGAAGCTTATCACTTCACCCATTTTTTACTTTCCCTCTTGGGAAAATCCCTTTCATGTGCATGTGGATGTGTCAGGGATGACAATTGGAGTAGTTCTAGCACATCCTAGAGAAGGGATTGTTTATCACCCTTTGTGTTTTGTAAGCAGAAAGCTAACTTCATTTGAGAAAAATTACACAACAATGGAGAGCGAAGCTTTGTCTATGATTTATGTACTACATAATTTTAGGTAGTACTTGTTGGTTACTCCATTTATCTTTTACACCAATCACATGGCACTTAAGTATTTGATAAAAAATAATATTTTGTAGGGGCACATTTACTTTTGGATCTTTCTATTTGAGTATTTTTACTTTTAGTTGTAGTAAAACAAGGGAAGATAAATTCAATACCTAGCCATATTTCAAGAATTACCCCAGTTGAGGATGCACAAAACATTGAACATGCAATGTTAGATGCACAATTTTTCAGATTACAATGCATGCCCTCTAATTTGGAGGATATTGTTTTCTTTTTATGAACATTTTTTGCACCCCAAGGAATGAAGTGTATAGAAAGAAAACAACTTGTCATTCGTGCCACGCCTTATATGTTGATTAGTGGAGATCGATACAATCTTGGTCGGGATGATATTTTGTACCGATGTGTACTAGAACATGAGCGTGTGCGTATTAAGGAGGAATCTCATGGATAGATTGTTTGTGGTAACTATGGAGGGTTAGCCACATGTGCAATATTCTAATGGCTGATTTGTGGTGGGAAACATTGTACAAAAATTTCCAAGAATATGCCAAGGGTTGTGATAATTTTCAGCACCTTGGGAAGCCTAGGCATAGAGATAAAATTCCATTGAGGCCTATAACAAGTGTGGAACCTTTGAAAAATGGGAAATTGACTTATTGAGCCCTATATCCCCACCAGCGCAAATGATCGGGTCACGCTACATCATTACCTCGTGCATATAACACTTATTTCACTAAATTGGGACATATTATAGTCAATTGAGACTCCCGTATTTCAAGTATTGGAAGAAATCCATATCCTTTTTTGCTTATATTGGATTCCATTTTTTGCTATATTGGATTCCATTAGTAGTAATATTGGATTCCATTACTAGCAATATCAGATTCCAATATTTTCATTATCAGACTTAATTGAGTTCACATTTCTCTATTATTGGATTCTAGTTTTGCTGATATTGGATTCCAATTTCCCTATTATCGGACTCCAATTTTATTAATACTAGATTCCAATAACGCTATTATTGGATTCCACTTTTTCCACATAATCCTAACAGTCTCCCACTTACATAATCATATTGGTTGTTATCTTATATAACCTGTGCAATTTGCGCAGCTTACTTACATAACCCAAGCAGTTGCAAAATTACATAAGCCAAACGACTGCTAACTTACATAAACCAAATGACTACTAACTTCAAGATAGTGCATAAGTGATTGTTTCCATTTCTGTCACATATCAATCTTAATATCATTATACATATACAAATATTCATGTATACCTTATTGAAATCAATAAATGTTGATGTTGAAAATCCCTTCCCCAAACTTCCTTGAATGATGTTAAATTTCATGGTTATTTAGATGTTTTTCATGATTTTAGACATAACATACTTTCAAATATTTTATAACGCTGATACGTGTGACTCGCATGTTTAAAAGGTTACCATCAATATTTTATTTTATTTATTATTGGCAAATAGTTTTTTGAAAGGGACTATACCCTTGAGTACAAAAGATGGCCTAGGAGCCAGAATAGGAATGAAAACTAGAGAGAAAAGGATCAGAATCCAAATGTGACAATGAAGCTCAAAGTAGCCAAAAAATAGCTACCCAAACAAGACAAAACAACAAAAATACTACAAAAAAGCAGTAGAGAGACCACAAAAAATAGCATAAAAACATACAAGAACAAGCTAAAGCATCTACAACTACTTTTTGGTAGCTTTGTCTATGCTGGTCTTGATATTCTTCCAGGAATGGAACATACCCAAAGTTGTCATGTGGGCAGCGTCAGTCTTATCCAGCTGCTCAATGGTCCTTTTGCTTTCCTTATCATTACCCCAAAGTGTTGCCGGAACTCGTTGAGGTTGGAGACACTTTTGACATGTTGCTCAATGAACTCCTCAATCGCCCTAAAGATGGCCATGTTGTAATCATGTCAAGTTTTGGCCTTCCCTAAACGGGATTCTAAGGAGTTCAGCTTCTTATAGATATCATCAATCTGGCTGCTATCAATATCCACCTCCTCCTCCTTCTTCCTCTTACCTTTCTATTTTGCCAAGTTCTTAACCTCATCCTTCAACAGTTTCATATCAGCCTCTAAGGCTTCCAGCCTTTTTGAAGAGCTTTCCATATGCACATCCTGGGACTGGCACTGCTAATATTCAGGAGGTCATGTGTAATTTCAATTTCATGAGGACCCTTCTCCACAAAGCAAGAGTCTCAAGGTTAAGCTTTCTAGAAGCCCTGGTAACCATCTATTCAAGGTGGAGGTGAAGTGGGGGCGGGAGCAGCAGTAGGGGGAATGGAAGAAGAATCCTAGATGGCCAGCAGGGGGTGACAGCAGCGGTGGCGGGGCAGAGAATGGAGAAACAGGGCTAGCAGCAGCAGAACCCGGCAGAGGGGGAACCGAGCTAGGAGAGGATGGGAGACCAGGATACTTAAGAAGACAACATTTATATACATTTATATAAATCATTTATTTGTATATATTAAGCATAGTTAAAAATCTGGAATTGTCATTTATAAATTTTGTAAGTAGTGTATAAGTGTGAGTGATTGCACTTACAAGTGTGATTGGTCACACATTTAAGTGCTAGCTTTGACTCGCTCATCTCTCGAATCACACTATAAGTTTGAGTATCGAATTGAACTTATACGTGAGAATATTGATTCACACTTCTAAGTGCAAGTATCAACTCACACTTCTAAGTGACAATCTCGACTCGTACTTCTAAGTGTCGATATCGACTCACACTTCTAGGTGTGATTCTTGATTCACACCGCTAAGTGTGAGTCTTTATTCGCACAACTAAGTACAATAACTCACTTATTAAATTTTTTTGGGGTAGTGGTTATTTGTCAACAGTGCCCTTTAAAAATACAAAACAATGTTTATTTATACTAATTATTCTATATAAATTTCATTATTTTTAATATATATTGATGTAAATTTTTATAATTGTTATAATTTATATATAAATCTATATTGATAATTGGTGGTTAAATATTAAATATGCGGTCGTGTGTGACATTTATTACAAAGATTTGCAGGTATTTTATTACAAAGATTTACAAGTGTTTGTAGTATTAACGGTAACCATTTTGTAAGGAAAAATGCCAATTAATGTTGTGTTTTCCTCAATATTAATTAGTCATTAATTCGAGCTATGTAAAATTTTCCATTTAAAAGTACATGCACCATTCAAAATATGTGCACCGTTTGAAGCATGTAACTATCGTTAGCCATTAATCATTCATTTAATTAAAAGTAATGTAAAATCATATGCGTGCTCTATTAAATTCATGCACCAACGAAATTGGTGGTTGGATTTGTGTACATATCACTATAAGTAGATAGTTATTGATTTTATATTTTTAACATTTTCCTTTCTACTCTCTTTGTCATTAGGTAAGCTTATTCATCAATAGAAACATCTCACAAGCGTAAACATTGAAAATTCTATGCTTGAGTTCGGAAATGTTTTAATTTCGTCTCTGTGCTAAAAATTTGTATACATTCTCACCTTCATTCCTCCAAAATTAAAAAATTTCGTTAATATAAAATTTTCCATACTGATTAGGGCTTAAATCCTTGTAGGGATTTTTATATAATTAAATGGAAGCAAGTTTGTTATTCAATATTTTGTAGAATTTAGGTTTGTTTATCAAATAAATAATTTTCTAATATAGTAAACATTTTTAGATTAGTGAAAGAGGGTGGAATGGAGAAAATATTAACAGAGAAAATACACAACTTAATATCTAATAACATGAGAGGAAGATTTGTACAATTTTTAAAAACCAAAAACACCTACCAAGAACTTTTTTTGTTGCATCTTGAAAAAGAAGCCTAGTGGTATGGATGGTGGCTCAATTTTCACAGTAAAAATGTGAATATCGGAATCGATTTATGGACTTGGTGGTGCACAAGAATAGAATAACATATGTATTTTATAAAATTGATATTTTTTTGTTGGTCTTATTGTTGTTCGCAAATAGTCCTCCACTCGCACATACTCAAAACAAATCAATGGCTACATTTTAGAAGATATTCACGTTAAGAATGATTTTCCATTGAATTTGTTGGTGTTGGATTACAATGACCTATTTTTGAAAAAATATGGTAATGCAAGAGTAGGAGAACCAAACAGATTATGGAGAGCAAAAAAATGAATAAAGATTTGTGAAAGGATAATTTGAGGAATAAGGAAACTCTAAGATACTCGCTACTTATGGAAGCAACAACTATCCTAAATTTTTTTCGCAAAATGTTAATTTTCTCTATTTGTGTCATGGCTATATGGTATTTTGTCTTTTTCTATCTACGGGATTTCTCTCTTCTATGCTTCAATTTCATATTTTACCTTAAGGACCTTTTTGTAAAAGGATGTGGGTCCTTTCAAAACCCCCATATTAACCCTTATACAAAAAAATGGACATAGTTTTTGTACATCGGAATATGTTGTTGTGGCATAACTTAGCAGACTCTATGATGATAATATCTTACTTAATTTTGTTAATTCCTATCGATCGATAATATCCAATTACTATGGTGTCGCATAAGCTAGTGGACGCTAAGCTAAAAATTATATTCTTTGACTTGTTAAATGTTAGGAATCCATAATCTTAAAAAAATTATTGTGGTAGTATTAGGTTACCTTAGTGGGCACTAAGCTCAAAACATCTTACTTAAAATTTCTCCTAAATCCATTAATTAAAATAAAAAAGCTCTATAGCTTTTCAACTTTCTAAGGTTTGTAATTTTTTAAAATAATTTTTAAACAATGAAACTTAGTTATATTTTTATTTGATTACTACTTAGTAGTGATTTGACAAATGTGAGGCCTTGTTGTAAAATTTATTTATTTTATTTAATAAAAATCATAATTATATGAAAACAATTACACAAATAGCACATCTAGCACAATCGCACAACTAGCACATCTCCCATCCATGAGGCATGAACTTGTTGCTATGTCATGTTTAATTTAAAATGTTGTTAACAACATTAATATTAACAAGTTTTATTAAATATACTTGAACATAATGATTTGATACTTTATAGAGGGATTAAGGCATCAAAAACATTACAATATAATGCATCGTGAGCATCACCAAGATTGAATAGAAAAGAAACATAACAAAAATGGCTAAAACAATTTATCCTAAACTACATTCCAACAGATCAATATAAGGATAAATCAAAAAATAAGGAGGGGAAAACATTCCAAATGATACAGTCTACAAAAAGTCAAATAAAATCTCCAAGAGCCAACAAACTACTTACTCTTCAAATGTTTCATATTATCATCCCGCTTCAATCATGATAGGGATGTCATCTTCAACCTTCTCTTCCTCATCAGAACTAATGACGTGGAGATTATACATGCAAACTTTATGTCCCTACTCTATCTTGACCACACACCCCTATAACTCCAAAACCAAACTTTTTATCACTACCATATCGTCCCTGATAGAGTTTTGGGTGATGTAAATATTTTGAGAGGCATCGATACAATACATCACAATGTTTCCCATATTCGATCCAACTTCACCTAAGGCCTCCATATCCATTTCCTCCAGACTCACCCTGAGAGAAATTTTATCAAAATCAACATTCTAACCCAACTCCACTCTTTCTTTACCTTTATATGTCTCCCCTTTTGGATCAATATGAGAACCTCGCAGCCCTAGTACCAAGATTGACATTCCCCTTAGGTGTTTTACTCTTATTTCTCCTCAATTTTTTCATATGTTCTGCAAGAGTAAATTTTTCATCTAAATCCCTAGACTCGGGCTCTAATTCTTTTTCCACCACTAGTTTACCACTCTTAAAAATAAAAATAATTATTCCATGCGGGGTTTAACCTTTCCTGTTGAAAATAATACACCGACGTGAGAGAGCGGCATAAACAAGAAAAAGGGAAGGCTCATAGAAATATTATGCCTAAACATATTAAGCATAGTAAGATGGTGAGTAAATATCTTTCTATAATTCACCTCAAGAGTAATGTACCTCATAAAGTAGAGGTAGAATGTATTCCAAATATCAAGGATGCAGAATCTAGCTATAGTTTCTACTAGCAGATAAACTATTTCTTTACTAAGGAAGAAGGTCTCAATTCCGTGTTTGCATCTTCTATAATATTTGGATATATTTAATCCCTTTGTTTCCATTCCAATCGTCTCGTCTTTATCGAATCCTCTGGAACATAAATTTCCATGTCATGAATCATCAGGCTTCCATTGTTCCACTCCCAACCAAACTCCAAAGTGCAATATAAGGATCAGACCCCATGATATTTTAGATGAAATTCCTAAACCCCCCAATTTTCGAAGGCACCACAAGGATGGGTTGTCCTTCAGTGGAAACATATCTTATGGGATTGGTTCTCGAATGACCATATCCCATGGTTTTAGTGGATTGATATTAAAAATGGAAGAAATAATGGCCAAAATGAATCGTAAGAGTAAAAATAACACAAATCCCACCATATATCCTACACGTGCAAAGGGTCCTGCTAACCATAAGTATAACGATGACATCCTAACAAGGGAAAACAACTACCAACACATAATTAATTAATGTTCTTAATGATATTAATAACATTGGTGGTATCATCTCCCCTCTCTCACACTTTAAAATTACTACCTTTGGCCCCCAATTTGGCAAGATAATCCGCACATTACCCTTTCTAGGGGTATGAATAATTACACATATAAAAAATTTTCAACCAATTTTCTATAGTCACTTTAAGGATATTGTTTATGGTCCAATTTATAATGGTATCCTTTCTCACATTGTCAAGTGTTAAAATCTTGTTTTTTACAACTAACCAGAAAAACATGTTGACATTGGTGAGTAAATCCTTAATCAAAAATTTCCTCTACAAATCCTTTTCAAGACAACATATGCTCGGAAAATGAATATGTTTGGTCCAAGAACTGATATGTCAAGTGTTATAATTGAGAATTATAGTAATTGATCTCCATAAACATATGTAGGAAAATCATTTATGTGAAAATAATTGATCTAGGATGTTTAAAAGACATCAAATTATTTTAGAAACATGTTCAATATTTTTCATTCAAACAACAACATATTATAAGTACAACATAAAAGGTATTTTGTAGTAAGTAACAAATATTTCAAATAAATACAATTTTCATCCTCTAATATTTACAATTCAATTCCACTTGAGGTAGGAAGTCTTCATGTTATTGAAATTGGGAGTTAATCCTTAGTCCAATTTTCCTCTAGAAATCCTTTGCAAGACAACATATGTTTTGACAATGAATATATTTGGTCCAATAATAGATATGTTAGGTGTTATACTTAAGCATTGTAGTACTACTATTTTAGAAACATGTTCAATATTTTTTCATTCAAACAACATTACATATTATAAGTACAACATAAAAGGCATTTTGTAGTAATTAACAAATCTTTCAATCCTTCCAATAAGAAGAAATTTTAACATCCATGATTCTAGTCACACTTCTTATCGAGTAGTAAAATTTTTAAAAACAAGTTATAAATTTCACTTCAATCCCAAAATACTATACCTTTTTTGTTATATCAATTCAATCATACAACTAGGTGGAAGTTCATTACGAGATTAACTCAAGATACTAGCAGAAACTAAACTCAATATGTCTTTCTTTAGCTTGTTAAATGATAGTGACTCTTTAGATCAAAATATTCAATTCTTCAAATGCATTGGGCGCTTAAGCTCAAACTAGATGGATTTAACTTTTTAAATCCCGATTACCACTAAAATCAAAATAATATCCCAATTTCTTTTGTTAAAACCTTTAGACCGTGAATATCCAAATATTATGTTTTCGATAAGCTAGCAGACGCTACGTTCAAAATATCATTTAGTAAATTGTTAAATGAAAGAGACCACTACTCTCAAAGTAATATAAACAACCAAATGTTGATCTGTACCTACAAAAAACAATATTGATTCAAAGTTTATATATATACCCACACTAGTCTGAAGTCATATAAGGGTTCAATATAAGAATAACGTTTAACATCCATGAGGCTAGTTAAAATATGAAAAAACATATTACTCTTGTTATGTACCTATAATTGTACCTATAAGAGAAAAAAACCCAATAATCATATTATTCTTTCCACATACATGTAATTGTATCTACATTTAAATTTATCCTTTTCTGAACTAAACACATATCTCTCCATTGAAAACATCAGACCTCAAGATTGAGATGACTCATGGGGATGAATTTTTTTTCGAGATAACACCATCCCTATCTCATTCCATTCTAATAGTGTTTTTTGAAATCACCTCACCAAATATCCCAAAGAAATTCCCATCACCAGTGTTGTTTGTGCTCCCTGTAACATCTTTGTTCTTACCCACTTCATTTCCATGTGTAGAACAAACAACCTTAGAGAACCTAAATGTAAAAAATAGATGTGTCAATAATGAAATTCTAATAAGATATTTCTTTATGATTTGTTTTCTGATAATCTATACAGTGTGAAATTATGTCTAGCAATGTTAGTTATTTCACCTTGCTTTATTTTGTTTGAAAATTCTTCATTTATAATATATATTAACTAAATACATCTAATATTGCTAACATTATAACCTTCAACCTCCACTAAATGTAGTAATTGCATGAACATTAACTAATTAATGTTGTAGTTGGCTAAACATTAACTAACATTACAATAAAATTTGTTAGGTTATGTTGAGGCATAACCTATTTTGTTAGCGGCAAGAAGATACAATATTTGTGGGTTTTTTGGGTGTTTATGGCATTAAAAGATTGCATATGTGTGATAAAGAGGGACATTTGATGAATATTACTAATTACATCAAATTTTAATTAAAAATCTTGGAGACACGTGTTGAATATTGGAATGAAGGTTATCGACATCTCTATTTAAACATCGTCTATAATGTGGCTTTGAAAATCACCTTTGTGAGTAGCCATGTTCACTATAGGTGGCACCATCAAACTCATTGAACCTTTTTCATGTGAATATGTCAAGGATAACCCAAAGTAGTTTGTAATATTTTTCATGTGGGTGGTGTTACGTCATTTATGGAAAGACTATCTAGTTACTCTTTCCGAGTGACCAATAGTGTGCTAGCAACCTAAAAGAAGGAAGAGTCAAAGTGGGAAAGGAAAAAAATTGTATTTCGATAGAGTCCATTGCAGTGTGACGGGGCTCCCTGTGGAGGTGACATTTATTTTAAACACTCACTTTAGGAGGAGATGGATTATTTCCTATATCTATGTGAAAATAAGACAATGTATAACTCGTGTTATGAACAAGAGTCACTTCCACTACCTTGGGATAGGGTTACTGAGAAATTAAGGAGGTACTTGTCATCACCAATCCGGCACTATGATAATTCTTCACTGGGAACTCCTCGTGCTATGATTATTTACTAATGCACAGCCTTTAGTTTGGTGGATGTAATCTGGAAACAAAACAACAACCGAACACAAGAATACCATCGACTATGATAAGACGGAATGATGACAAATCTGAAATATCAAAGTAAATTATAATATTAACATGAAATTGTTACAATCTCACCCATGAGGTACTTCAACAAGACTATGGGAGAAACTTTACAATTACACCTCTCGATGGCTTCTTCAACACACCTTTAACTGATGGCTTCCTTTGCACACTTCCTACAATATTTCTCACTACTTCTTTCTATGCTAAATGAGGGGGGTGGCCTCTCTATTTATAGAACTTCCAGGCTTATCCATCCTATCTCTAAGATAGGATAATAAATCCACTCTGACGAATCATATTCCATACCTTAACTCTTATCTGTACATGTAAGCTTATCTGTTAAGATAAGATAAACCTTATCATTTTACATGGGTTCCACATTTTTAGACTTTTTACAAATAAAATACACAAAATATTTATGACCTCACTCCTTGTCCTTATTACCAATATAATATTTCTAATTCCTAATCATGTAGACCCTACTTCTCTAATTACTAAAACTTTGACATTTTAACATTATCGGACCACGCACGACAAGTATTTATTTTTTACAACATTCCTATTGTACTTTGATGTTACCGTACTCCACATTATTGGCGACACCGCATCGTGGCGCCATTATCTTCTATCAGACACTACTACTAATTATACTTAACAACATCCTATTCCTAATACATACATTAATGAAATAGAAATTATGGAGGAAAATTTTAGTGTCGACATCTTCCCCTTCCTAGCTTCTACTCCGTCCTCGAGTAGACTATTGCAGTGCTTGGAAAATATTCAACTTGTCGTGGTGACCCATTTCGTAATGGGAGTGCCATCCAATTCTTCCCGGTCAGTGCGTACCATTTTCATGCACAACTGCTATTTTGTAGGGCCCCATCCATTTTGGAAGAAATTTTCTCTGTCTTCTTTTTTGTATCTGGAATCATATACTAGGACCAAGTCATTCACATGAAATGGAGACCACCGGATCTTTTGATCAAAGTATTCCTTCTGCTTCATTTTCTTCTTATGGCTTGTATCCTTTGCTATTTCCCTCATTTCCTCTAGCAAATGAAGATGTACCAACCTTTCTTTTACTGAATCACTTTCATCCATCCTTTCATTTTTCATAACTCTCATAGTGGGAATATCAAACTCAATAGGAAGAACTGGATCAATGCCATAGGCCAACTGAAATGGGGAGTATCCTATTGCTGACTTTGATGTTGCCCTATATGCCCACAATGTTGCATGAATCCTCTTATCCCATTTATGTACCTGCAAGGCTGCATCTTTTGCTAGAATTTGACACAACACAAAATTGGTTCGTTCCACCTGTCCATTTGTACTTGGCTTGTATGTTGTTGCCTTCCTGTGCTTAATAGAAAATTTATTGACTAGGGCTTCTACTACCTCATTAATGAAGTGGCTTCCTTGATCTGTTACAATTTCTAATGGACAACCAAATCTGGTGACAATACGTTCATATATGAACCTTGCCACTTCATCCATAGAAGTTGTCTTCAATGGCCTAGCTTCAACCCACTTGGTTAAATAATCTGTGGCAACTACAATATACTTATTTTGGCATGATGTAGTTGGAAGTGGACCTACAATGTCTATTCCCCACTTTTCAAAGGGACCAAGGGGAAGAATAGGACATAATGGAGCTGATGAAGTCTTACGGTTACCATGTGTTTGACAAATATCACATGTCTTACAATAATTATAACAATCTTTAAAAAGAGTGGGCCAGTGATAACCTGCATCCAAGATCCTTCTTGCTATAAGTTGTCCAGAGAAGTTCCCTCCACATGTACCATTGTGGAATTCTTCTAGCAGATTCCTTCCTTGATCACGTCCAACTTCCCCCTCTTGTCATCGTCCATCAGGTCCTATTCAAAATAATACTCCATACATAATAGAATATGGACGACTAGCTTGAGTAATCTTTCTCTTAGTCTTTGCATTGGCACCATCAGGAAACTTGAATTCATTCAGATAATTCCAAATATCTATGTATTCACTAGGGATTGTGTCAAGGAGAACAATGTTGCATCGGAAAATCATCATCATCACAAGATGATCCTAAACCATCATAGGCTCGAGAGAGTGCATCTGCATTGACATGCTTCTTTCCTGGCCTATCTATAATATCAAATTCAAATTCTTGTAGCAAAATTATCCATCTTGCTATCCTCCTTGATGGGGTAGGCTTATTGACAATATATTTGAGCGAGCTCGATGATTCTGTTACAACTAGAAATTTTTGCCCTAGCAAGTAATTTCTAAACTTCTTTACAACAAAAATGATAGCCAGAGCCTCTTTTTCAGTTACAGTATAGTTTACCTCAGCACTGCTCATTTGTCTGCTCCCAAAGTAAATTGGATGTTCATTCCCATTTTCATCCTTTTGGCTCAAAGTACTTCCTAGTGCTGCATCTTAGGCATCATTGTACACAATGAATGGCTTGCTCCAATCTGAATTCTTCAAAACAGCTGAAGACACCAGGGCTTCCTTTAGTTGTCTAAAATCTTCATGCGCCTTATTTCCTAGTTCATAAGTAACATCCTTCTTCAAGAACTGGGTTAGTGGCTGTGTAATGTTTGAGAAATTCTTGATGAACCTTCTATAGTAACCCACATGGCCTAAAAATGATCTCAACTTACTTTTATTCATAGGAAATGGTAAATCTTTGATTTTTGAAACTTTATCAGGATCAGTACCAATACCATCTCTGGATACAACATGCCCTAACAAAATGCCTTTAGAACATCCAAAGACACACTTTGTAAGGTTTAGTGAGGCTTATGCTTCATCTAACCTTTGAAATGATCACAATGGGAGAAACCCATTCTTCAACACAAATGCGTAGCTTCCCATTCTTTTTTATTGAGATCACAATGGGAGAAACCCATTCTTAATTCTCCACAAAGAAATATGAATCCCGCATCAAGCAACTTATCTATTTCTTCTTTTACAGTCTTGGAAAAATTAGGATTCATTCTATATGGCATTTGCTTTATGGGCTTAGCACCATCTACCAGCTCAATACAATGTTCTACCCAACTTACTTGATGGAGTTCCTTGTAATCAAAAGTGAATAGGTGTATGTACCTTGAAAGAGTGGAGGTAGGATTCCTTCTCACTCTCCATCACAGCATCACCAATCTTTATTTGTTGGAGACGATCATCAACTTCTTCTTCAGATAATTTTATGGGGTCCTGGGTTGGTGTGACTGGAAGAATATCCATGACTGAAACATCAACCTCACTTTCTTCATCTTCAGTGTCCACTTCACTGGTACTAGAGTAATCAGAGGATGTCCAATCATCAGTTTCATCACTTGAATCCCATTGAGTTCGCTTTATGATGTCGAGGGATCACGTTTATCTTCACCCTCTCTCTACCATGTCCAAGTGTCATGAAACCTTCATTCCAGTAGTTTCTTGCATGAACTCTCCTTAGCCATGGTCTTCCCAGCAGCATTGGGTACGCAACAGTACCATTTTTCATCACCTGAAAGTCTACCACACATACCACACCCATAACAGATATTGCCACATTTGAAACTACACCTTCTGGTTTAGTTTTTCCTTTATTTAATGACCTTAACATAAGTGTTGAAGGGCGATCAATTTTTAAACCCAACATATTCATTACAGACTCGGTCATTACATTAAGCTCGCAACACCTCCATCAACTAAGACATCATGAATTGAAATACCATTACATAATACATCAGCTTGTGGAGCATAGGGATCTCGCCCTCGCCTCCAAAACAGGACCTCAACCTCCTTCCTTCTTCGAGCATTGAGTCCACCTCGCAACTCCCGCCTCTTCTCAGAAGACATAGCTAAGAGTTGACCATATGTAATATTTGCAGGCCTTTTGGATAGATCTTCCAAGATGGAGTATGGTCCTTGCCCTGTGAAATCAGAAAATCTTGCACACCCAACTTTCTTCTCCTATGTTTCTTACTAGTTTCTCCTTTCATCTTCTTAGGATGGTTCCATCTTGATTATCTTTTTTTTCTTTCTTTTTTTACAAACACATCTACTTCATTATTTCTACTCTTAGCTACTACATCAAGAGAATTCACAGTGCTTTTCCTTTATCATTATCTCTTGTACGGATGTGAAGCTCTATCTGGACAATTATACTTATAATGATCCTTTTATAACAACCATAACAAACAACTTCAGAAATATTTCTTTTTGGACCTCTATCTCCTCCCTGAGAACTAAATTCCTTTCCTTGAAGAAGATTAATAGTTAACTGGCCCATCTTCCTAAGTAGATCTTCATACTCAGTAGATGTACTAGGAGAAATATTTGTGCTCTCGGGAGTGGTTGTGGATTCTGGACCAAAGGTGCTGGTGTAGGCTCTACTTTAACAACAATTTCTTTGGGCTCCTCTTCCATGCTTTCTTCTTTCCTTCTTGCAATATCCTTTGCTTGTTCAATGGTAGTTGGGCGGTCATACTTCACTCGTTGTCTCGATCTCGGCTTCATCCCAAGAATGAAGTGCTTACGAGAGGAGATTATCCATGCCATTCATCAACCCATCCGCTAGTCCTTCCTTCCGGATCCGGGCATCGAGCTTCCTCCTTAGCTCTAGAACACGAGCATGATAATCCCTTATCTTCTCCTTCTCTCCTTGGGATAGCTTTGTGATCTCAATCATGAGATCTACATATTTTCGTTGTTCACCAAATTCTTCAAGAAAACTTTCAGTTAATAAATCCCATGAATTTTTCACATTATCACCTAGTGTTTCAAACCACCTAAGT
The DNA here is from genome assembly GCA_018340775.1 of Taxus wallichiana var. yunnanensis. Lineage (NCBI taxonomy): Eukaryota > Viridiplantae > Streptophyta > Pinopsida > Cupressales > Taxaceae > Taxus > Taxus wallichiana. The sequence continues at coordinate 84,702,507 of CM031242.1, read as the reverse complement.
GTTGAACCATCCAAAAGGTAGGAAAAATTCAGTCCATTTTTCCCTTCTTATGAGGCCATTACAAATACAAGATCGTTTAAACTCTTGAATGAAAGAAGAAGCATCTTCATTAGATTGAGCTGAAAAAACATGAATCTTTCCCATTTTCAAAAGTAACCACCGTGAAATACCAACCCACAAGTACAATCAACAAGACTTATGTGCACAAATAATTGGAATTACTATAGAAATGACCATGGTAAACTATGGTAAAACTTGACTTACTACGGTAAAAACTGATTTTACTGTGGTAAACACTATTCACGGTAAAAAGTGAAGTTACTGCAGTAAATACTATTCACGGTAAAAAGTGACTTTACTGTGATAAATACTATTCACAGCAAAAATGACTTTATCATGGTAACTACTATTCACGGTAAAAATGACTTTACCATGGTAACTACTATGCACAGTAAAAACAAGGTTACCCTCCAATTGATTTTTGACTAAGTGGGAATATCTCTCCAGAAAATCCACCAACGAGGAATGGTCCCGGCAACGGAACCAAAATGTCATCACCAATCCGGCACTATGATAATTCTTCACCGGGAACTCCTTGTGCTATGATTATTTACTAATGCATAGCCTTTAGTTTGGTGGATGTAATCTGGAAACAAAACAACAACCAAACACAAGAATACCATCGACTATGATAAGACAGAATGATGACAAATATGAAATATCAAAGTAAATTATAATATTAACATGAAATTGTTACAATCTCACCCATGAGGTACTTCAACAAGACTATGGGAGAAACTTTACAATTACACCTCTCGATGACTTCTTCAACACACCTTTCACTGATGGCTTCCTTTGCACACTTCCTACAATATTTCTCACTACTTCTTTCTATCCTAAATGAGGGGGGTGGCCTCTCTATTTATAGAACTTCCAGGCTTATCCATCCTATCTCTAAGATAGGATAAGAAATCCACTCTGACGAATCATATTCCATACCTTAACTCTTATCTGTACATGTAAGCTTATCTCTTAAGATAAGATAAACCTTATCATTTTACATGGGTTCCACATTTTTAGACTTTTTACAAATAAAATACACAAAATATTTATGACCTCACTCCTTGTCCTTATTACCAATATAATATTTCTAATTCCTAATCATGTAGACCCTACTTCTCTAATTACCCAAACTTTGACATTTTAACATTACCGGACCACTTACGACAAATATTTACTTTTTACAACATTCCTATTGTACTTTGACTATTACCGTACTCCACATTATTGGCGACACCGTACTGACGGTGCCGTTATCTTCTATCAGACGCTACTACTAATTATACTTAACAACATCCTATTCCTAATACATACATTAATGAAATAGAAATTATGGAGGAAAATTTTAGTGTCGACAAGTACTTCATGTTGCAGTGACTCCACAAAGTGATCTATGGACCTCATATTTTTCTTCTTACATATCTTTGACATGATCATAAGGAAAAAAATTTGGATTTTCAGTTTCAATCTATTGAGAGGTCCCTTAAACTAGCTAGAGAATATGAAGGTCCATTCCTACACCAAGGCCTTTTGTATTTTCTCTTTAAAATTGAAACTTCCTAAAAATAAATCTTTCGCTTCCCCTCTAATCCTATAAAAACCATCGTGTCTCCTCTCCTCTTTTTAACTAGCTCCCTCTTTTTTTTGTTTTCTCCATCATCCTCATCTACCTTCCGACTCGATTCATACATCAATATTGTTAGCCCTAAATCTTTCTCTATTTTCACTCCCTCATCTTCTTCGGCATCTCTTAATCCTTCCGACCCCTCAAATCACTCTCTTAAGGTCTCTTAACCACTTTACAACCTGACATCTACTTCCTCTCCACATCTTGTCAATGCTTCTCTGGCTTCTCCTCTCATCTCCCTGGACATTGTCATGGCTACATCTGACTCAACCTACCTGATCAGAAGAATGTGTGGATTCCCTTCCTCCTTTTTACATGGAAGTTAGCATGGAATCCAAAATTCTTGATGTGTTATGGGATCTCTCCTCTATTTACCTTGTTTCTCCTCTGTCAGAGAAAATGGGCTCCCCCACTATAGCTTTAGAACACCATGAGCATTTAGAGAAAATATCACTGAACCACACAAGGCCATTGAATATTATGTTACACTCAGTATCTGATAATAAAGGAATGAAAAATTCACATGCAAATGACCTGGATGAAAAGTACTGAAATCTTTGGAAAACATTAAGTTAGTGGACATGCTGGTTTAAGAAATCCCTACTTCGATGCTAAGGATGAAGCAACTACTCTTATGAATATCCATAAAATGTAATTTGTCTTTGTCCGGTTTGGGACTTTTTGGTTTTTTTGTTACATATAGGATTGTTCTCTTCTTTTTCACTATTAATAATGATTCATGAGGGATTTTTTGTGCAAGTATGCAGGTCATTTGGGAAAACCCCCTTTTACTCTAATTCTAAATAGTTTTATGTTTTGGCATATCATAGTTGCAGCTAAGCTCCTAATATCTTAATGAGTTTTCTTACATCTTTAAAATTTCTGTGCTCCAAATTTTATGTATTGGTATAACCTAATGGCTTCTCAAATCATAGTATCCTACTTTATTTTGATAAAACTTGGTGCCACCAATCGCCAAACAATTATGGTGTGGCATAATATACCATTGTCTAATATTTAAATATAATTATCTTATTAGTTAGTCAAGCGAAAAACTAAAACCTAGAATATTATATTGTGGGTTTAGCACAAGAAAAGTTATGAATATTTTCCTCTAATTTTCTAGATGTTGTAAAATATATTAACTATGAATTAATAAACCCTAGTGATGAAATCACAAAATAACATGTTGTGTAAAAACCTAATTGCCTCGAAGATCAAAATAATATATTGTTTAAGTACCTAGCAATGACTAAGCTCAAACTATGTTGATTCAAATTTCCTAAATCCCGATCGGCATTAAGATCCAAATATTATGTTTTAGCGTAACCCACCAAAAGCCAAGATAATAATATATTCTCCCTTTCGTGTAAACCTAGTTAGTCCTAAGCACCAAATATTAATTTGTGTCATAATCTATAGATCGTTAAGCTCAAAATATCATTCGGTAACACATAAAATGATAGAAACGACTATTATCAAAATAATATATTATGGAATTACGCAGTCTCTGCATAGTTCAAAATATGTTAATTTAATTTGTTTAATCATATCAACCGTAACCTCCATATATTATGTCATTGTTCAAAATATCTTCCTGTAATTTGTTAACTATTGTAAAATATCGTAACTATGAATTATTGAACCCTAGCAAATTCAATCTCTAAATAATATGTTGTGGAAAAGGCTACCGAATGCTAAGCTGAAAGTATCTCGAAACCATCGGGAGTATCCAAATAATATGTGGTAGCATAACCTAGTAGGCGCTAAGCTCGAAATATCTTAATTCCAAATCTTAAATGCATACAAAAAAATTCAACTAATTTATATTGGTCTTGATTGTTGTAAAGATCTCCAAAGTCAATGTATTTCTCTTGTTTGTTAAATACTATTATTTTTTAACTCAAAATATTTATATTCTTAAGTTCTAGCTTTCTTTTGTTGAAACCTAAAGACTGATAAGATCCTATATTATGTTGTGGCATATTCTAGTGGATTTGTAGTGGATGCTATATTAAAAATATCTTAATTTAATTTATCAAATCCTAACCACCGATAGGTTGCAAAGATTGTGGTGGCATAAACTAGTGGGTGCTATGCTTGAAATATCTTAATTTGAAATCTTAAAATCATACAATAAAGTCAAATAATTTATACAGATCTTGATTGCTATACATTTCTCCAAAGTTAATGTGGTTGATTAACTTAGAGGTCGATAAGCTCAAAACAACTTACTTTAATTTGTCAAAATGTAGCGACTTATAATATTTTAATAAAAAATGTTAGATTATTCTAAGGGGTAACATTTTTGGTGGTGACAAGAGGATATGACATCTGCAAATTTAATGGTCATTTATGACATCGATAGATTACATTTATGTGATAGAAGAAATTTATTAATGGTTATATGCACGTGATATGTAAGATGGCATTGGGCATTTAAGAGTTTTAATGGGAAGCGTGATATTTATGATAAGGATATATAATCGATGATCTTTGGTACTATCACACTTACCTCCTTTCGTGTGTTGTGTATTGGTGGATTTATATCTCTCGAGATGGCTGGACATTTCACTACCCCTTTCCTATTTTCGTCTTTGGTCATTGTGCTTCCTATATCTCTGCGATGGTGACAGGGGTGTTAGTGGTTTCTTGGGTAGCATGGAGTGTGGTCCTATTAGGATGAGGTAAAGAGATATGATAGGAATGGATGCCGAGGAATCATTTACTTCTTGAATGGATAGGAAAATTCAGAATGCAACTATATGGAATTGGATCGAGAAGGTTTGGTCAGTCATAAAGAAATTCAAAGAAGAAGACGAAGATGATATTTGTGAGATCATGCACAAGCTAATACTTAACTTGAACTAGAGCATGTAAGTGTTGAGCGTAGAAAATATATTGTGCAACTCTTCGGGGCATTTTATCTTATATAAGGAGAATGAGAATTTGGGAGATCATCTAGTTAACCTTCGTATCATGTCCCTACCTTGATGCGGGGTATGTTGGAAATTGCACGTGGTTTGGAGGCAGTTGTAGAAAATTAGGGTATGAAACTCCCTAGTTGAGCTAAAGTGAAAATGTCATAATGTTATGTTGATTCGTCTTCCTCCTATGATCAAAGTAAAGGGAACACATATGTTGATATCAATGATGAGCTTGATTCGAGAGGGTGAACGACCTAATCTTTCTTGGAAGCATTTTTCTTTATTTTTTTATTAAGGGTCAGAATGGCTATCTATATAGTGAAATTTATCGATATAGTAAGCATTTGTGGGTGAATTGAAGCTGATTCCATATCTTCCCCATATTTTGGCATATAATTAGAAAGATAAGTTTCTTATAATCATCATGGGAGTCCACTGCTGGAATACTTATCATGGATTAGTTCCTCATGTACTTTTTTTGAAGACTTATCATCAAAATATCCTAGTTTAATATCTTAAAATCATAGAATGAATTAAACTAATATATATATCTTCTTTGTGATACATATAATGTTTGTGATACATAAGCTAACGAATTGAATACCCAAATACTATATTGTGTGCATAACCTAGTGGTTATTAAGATCTTAATACCTCAATTTAGTTTCTAAATCCTAACTACCGCTACGCTGATATGATTATTTGGTATCATAACCTAGTGGGCACTAAGGTCAAAATATATTAATTTAAAATTTAATATCATTTTTTCCATACATAACCTAATGAATTGAATACCTAAATATTATGTTGTGGCATAATGTAGCAGCCACTAAGCTCTTAATACCTCAATTTAGTTTCTAAATCCTAACTACCACTAGGTTCCAACGATTATGTGGTAGCATAACCTAGCGGGTACTAAGCTTGAAATATCTTAATGTAAAATAAAATATCATGTTTACGATACATAACCTAGCTTAATTGAATACCAAAATATGTTTTGGCATAACTTAGCAGTGCTAACATCTTAATACCTCAATTTAGTTTATAAATCCTAATTACCGATATGTTCCAACAATTATGTGGTAGATAACCTAACGGGCACTAAGCGCAAAATATATTAATTTAAAATAACATATCATGTTTTTGATACATAACCTAGTGAATTGAATACCTAAATAATATGTTGTGGCATAACCTAGAGTCATGAAGCTCATAATACTAGTATTCACTAAGATCATATTATTATTATTTGGCATAACCTACCGCCGCTATGCTTATAATATCTTACTCTTTTTTATTGAAACCTAGAGATTTATAAGATTCAAATATTATGTTATGTCATAAGCTAGAAAATGCTAAGCTCAAAATATAATTGGGTAATTGGATAGATTATAACACCCACTAAGCTCAAAATATTATAGTGTGGAAGTACCTAGTGCCCACTATCACAAAATATTTTAATTGAATTTGTTTGATAAAAAAAACCATAATTTCTTAATGTTATACAACATGATATACTCAATGAAGCCTAGCAATCGCTAAGTTATTATTAGTTGTACAAAAAGTGATCACTTGACATAGTGTGTTTCCTAAAAATAACAAAGTGTATTTAACATGAGAGAAAAACAAATTGATCACTTGACCAAAAAAATTGTTGCCTATAAAAAAATTCACTTATCCTTGAGTCCACAAAGGGAAATGAATACTTCATCCAAATAATAATTATAGCCTAGTGGTCACTAGAGTAACCAAATTTTTCATTTAGATCGTATTAAAAAAGTAGTTTATCTAAACAAAAAAATAAATCTAGAATTTATATAATAGTATAAGACTTGGACTTGTTGTACCCTAGAGGCCACGAAGCTATACTTAAAATAATCTATGTAAGTTTAGAATCATTTTTTTCATGTGTTACACAGCTATACCTCTAGAATTCTATATTTCTTCTAAGATTTTGGTAGAATATTTTTACATTTAGGACAAGAAAAGAAACCTAGACTAGCGACCTAGAAGTTATACTACAAGTTTTTAAATACAACATGAACTACTCATTGCACCCTAGCAGCCGCTAAGCTATTCCTAAAGTGTATTCATACACAAGAAATCATGTTGAAAAGATATAAAAGATAACAAATAAATTTGGTGTTTATATAATGGATACATAAATATATGTGTAAAATTTTATCTTTAATATGTTATACAAGTAAATGTATAGTTTTATCTACTTCTTACAAGATTCTGGTAGAATTATTTTACATTTATGAAAAAATATGTGAACTCGAGTCAGATGAGAATATATAAAACAATTGTTTTACATACCACATCATCTACTCATTGCATCCTAGTGGTCGCTAATCTATTCTTAAAGGTAAATATATCATGTTCAAAATGAAGCTATTTTATAAATCTAAATTTATAATCTTTACAAATATGATAGATGGAAAATAAAAAAGTGATCACTAAGACCAAAAATGTTATGTTGCCTATATAACAACAAGTAATTTGTGAGGTGCCAAGGAAAATGAATGCTAATTCCAAATTAGAATTATAGCCTAGCGAACACTAAGGTATACGACTTTTCTTATGGTATATTTTATTCATAGAAAATAAATCATATTGAAAAGATACAAATGATAACGAATAAATCCACAATTTATATAATGGATATATAAATATAGGTGTAAAATCATGTATGTAATTTGAAATAGAATTGGGGTTTCATCAATAGGTTATCGAAATAACCAATTATATCATGGTGGCCTCAAATCTATGTTATTTTTGGCATAGATTAATGAGCTAGAAATCAATAATATATTAATTATAAAATGCATATTGATTAAAACTAGATTTAATAATATTATTTCATATATAATGTGTTTAACTTCCAATGTACATACGATGAAAATGATGAATACATTACATTTGGTTAATTCTACATGGAAACACGTATATAATTGGGTATGATTATCATACAATTGAATTCTTAATATAGTTTTATAGTTTTGAATTAATAATTTTAACCTCATATATTTTACTAAAATATTTAAGTGGCAACCATGTAAAAAAATGTAATATGCATTAATTAACGAGGTTTGTTTGCATCATCTTGATGAAAAAAATTAAAATATTTTTGGTTATCGTGAACAAAATAAAATTAAAAATAAGGTGACTATGCCAGAATCTATCATTATCCTAAGAAAAATTGTAGGGATGAGAATAAAAATTCAAAATGAAAATAGCCAAAGAGAGACATATAATGGTGGAAATGGGAAAGCATTAAATAGAGATAAATACAAGAGTAGAAAAGAGATCAAAATTTCTTTTGTTAATTTAAGAAAAAGTGAGTTTTCAAGAAAAACAAAGAATTTTGGCATAGGGATCAAAAGAAACTTGAAAGTAAGGCTTGACGACGGAGCACAATTCAGTAGGACAAAGCAAGGATTGTGTACATCATGATCGAACTTCCATACAAAATACGGGAACCAGTCGACTATAGAGCAACTAATAGATCCCAAAGTAAAAAAGGTACACCTTTACTATAAATACTTGGTTTAGTAATATCTAGGAATTATTTCGTGTTTTATGATGTTTGTGAAACCTCCATCTACTATCTCATTCAAAAAATCATCATGATTCTTTTCGTAACCTTTGTTGCTATCCTCCTTGTGTGTATCCTGTGTGTGCATCCTTTATGTGCTTATTTTGTGTGTCTTTCTCTATGAACAAGATTATAATCACATAAAAAAAACCTTGGAATCGAACACTCATGCCCACAATCTATAGTCCATTGTGCGTATTTTTAATTTTGAAGACATGCTTTTCTGATTGACCAAAAAAATCTAAAACCTACTCAATATTTCTCCAAGGTATTTAATAATTTTTTTAGCACATTCCACAAAATAAATTTAAAAATAAAATAAAAAGAGCAGGATACGAAAATTTGAAATTTTTACTTTCCCCCTCTAAAAGCAAAAGGATGGGCTATTGAAATTTCAAATATCTCGAAAATGCAAGGGAATTCGAATTTCCCTATTTTTATTTTTCCATGGTTTAAAAATTAAAAACTAAACATTTTTCATTGTCTATAGCCTATAATAATATAAACATAATAACAAATATATTATACAACATATAATTGAACCAAGCATAGCAAAATATATATATATATATATATATATATATATATATATATATATATATATATATATATATATATATATTACAAAAAAATAGAAGAAATAAATCTTAATTCATTGTCTATAGCCTATAATAATATAAACATAATAACAAATATATTATACAACATATAATTGAACCAAGCATACAAAAATATATATAAAAAAATAGAAGAAATAAATCCTAATTCATTGTCTATAGCCTATAATAATATAAACATAATAACAAATATATTATACAACATATAATTGAACCAAGCATAAAAATATATATATTAAAGAAAAAATGAATTAATAAATCCTAAACATAGTTTTGAAGATTATTAGAATAATATACAGACATTTACATTCCATTCTTTATCAAATTCTATTTTCTACATTGTTAGATTTAGTGTGCACTAATTTAAATTAATTATCCAGATAAAAATGTGCTAAGTGGCGAGTTCGAACAAGCTATTTGGGATACATAATAAGGCTACCGATCCAAGACTATACGGACCATGTTACTCTATAGCTATTTTCAAAATAAGAAACATTTAAGCCTAGGGTCTGATATGCTATTTTTGTCAATAATTAAAGGAGCATAGCATGTGCTAAGAATTTTATTTGTTAAGAAATGATGTGAAATATGTCTTGAAAACCATGTATCTTATGAAAACTACATACTAAGCCTAGCAATCCACAACTTTACAGATAGTGTTTAAAATGAGAAGAGGTAAAGGTAGGATCCTAGTGGCCACTAAGCTAAACCGTGATTTATTATTTTATGTCTACTTTCAAAATAAGAAACTTTTGAGCCTAGGGTCTAATATGTCATTTTTGTCAATAAGTAAAGGAGCTTAGCAGGTGCTACACATTTTATTTGATAGGAAATGATGTGAAGTATGAGTTGAAAACCATGTATCTCATTGGAACTACATACCAAGGCTAGGGATCCAAAACTTGTAATGATAGTGTTTAAAATGAGAAGAGGTAAAGGTAGGAGCCTAGCAGCCACTAAGCTAAATCATGATTTATTATTTTATGTCTATTTTCAAAATAAGAAAATTTTGAGCCTCGATGTCTTATATGTCATTTTGCTCAATAAGTAAAGGATCTTAGCTGGCACTACACATTTTATTTGATAGGAAATGATGTGGAATATGAGTTGAAAACTATGTATCTCATTGGAACTACATACCAAGGCCATGGATCTAAAACTGTAATGATAGTGTTTAAAATGAGAAGAGGTAAAGGTAGGAGCTTAGAGGCCACTAAGCTAAAACGTGATTTATTATTTTATGTCTACTTTCAAAATTAAAAAAATTTGATCCTAGGGTCGATATGTCGTTTCACAATAAGTAAATGAGCTTAGTGGATGCTATGCATTTTATTTGATAGGAAATTATGTGAAGCATGAGTTGAAAGCCATGTATCTCTTTAGAACTACATACCAAGGCCACGAGATATTAAACTATAATGATAGTGTCTAAAATGAGAAGAGGTAAAGGTAGAATCCTAATGACCGCTAAGTTAAACCATGATTTATTATTTTATGTCTACTTTCAAAATAAGAAACTTTTAATCCTAGGGTCTAATATGCCATTTATACTAATAAGTAAATGATCTTATTGGGTGCTACACATTTTATTTGATAGGAAATGATGTGAATTATAAGTTGAAAACCATGTATCTCATTGGAACTACATACCATTACTAAGGATCCAAAGCTATAATGATATTGTTTAAAATGAGAAGAGGTAGAGGTAGGAGGCTAGAGGCCGCTAAGATATACCATGATTTGTTGTTATTTTATGGTTATTCTAAAAATAAGAAACGTTTGAGACTAGTGTCTTATATTATGCTTTTGTTAATAAGTAAAGAATCTGTGTGGTTGATAAGCATTTTTTATTGTAAACGAGATAAAATACGAGGTGAAAACTATGTATCTTATGGGAACTACATATTAAATATAACTATCCAAAATTGTAAAGATAGTATTTATATTGATAAGAGGTAAAGGTAAAAGCCTAGCCCCACTAAGATAGAAAAGTAAATTCAAAAAGTTATGGTGTTCCAATCAATACGTAAAAATCTTAGTGGTTGCTAAGAATTTTCTCTCGTATGAACAAATGTGAATTATATGTTACAAACAATACGTCTTGTGAGTACTACATAATCCATGAAAATACAAGTAATGACCCAAAGTTATATAGGTATGGTATTTATAATGATTGGTAGTAATGGCGGGATTCTAGCAACCTTTAAAATAGAGAATGATATTTTATTTTATCATTGTTTTTAACTTATTAGATTGTTGAACCTAGAGAACACTATGCCCTTACTTTCGATAAGGAAAAGATGCTTAGCATTCCTGAATAATTTTCTCCCACAAGATCTGATATGAATTATGTGTTTCAAACAATATACCTTATGGGAACTACGTAAGGATTGATCCCTCATGTACCTTTATCACTTTAATAAATAATAACAGAAAAAAATAATATTAAAAAATTACCTACCTTTAATATTGTACCTTAATCACTCTAAGAAATAACAACATATATTACTTAAAAAAAAAAAAATAGAACAACCCTAAGTCCAAGTATAGATAAAGACTTATGGTTTTTTGTAGTCTTCCTTTTTAGCAAGAGGTCACAAAGTTGTAGATGATTTGTGAAAGAAAAATGGTTTGAAGGTTTGAGGAAAAATTCCTCTAAAGTTATACCTATCTCAGGTTTTGGAGGTGTTCATCGTGTGACAGAGAAGAAGTTGGATCAACCTCTTCATTGGCCCCTAAAATTTTTACTTTGGGTATTTCACCGAAGAAAATCAGAGAAGACATTACAAAGAATACTGTAATAGATTGGAAGGGTTTGAGTGTTACAGTGAAGCTCACAATACAAAATCATCGGGCCAAAGTTACAATTGTTCCAAGTGCAACTTCCTTGGTGATTAAAGCCTAAAAGGAACTTGAACGCGACAAGAAAAAGACAAAAAACATTAAACATACAAGTAACATCTCATTTGATGATGTTATTGAAATTGTGAAGGTCACGAAGACCCGATCCATGACAAAAACATCTTGTGGGAACTTTGAAGGAGATTTTGGGTACGTGTGTTTCTATCAAGTGCACTGTCGATGAAAAGGATCCCAAGGATTTACAATCTGATATCGATCAAGCAGAGGGATATTTTAGAGGATTGATAAGAAGAATGCAAATTTTCTGGGTATTTTTATTGATTTTTAGTGTATTGGGTATTTTTTTAAGGTTTGATTGGTGAACAATGGCTTAAATATTTATGGGTTTTTCATTAAATAAAAAGGAGCATACCAAACTTGGTTCTAGTGGGTTTCGTTGCTTATTTAATGTTTGTCTATTTGCTTGTTTAATATACTTTGTATTTATAGGCCTAATTTCCTTTATAAAACTAAGTTATTTTGGTAATGTTAGACTTGTAAATATTAGTTGGACATTAAACAAAAATAAGAAGTAATGTCTAGTAAGATATTTATTAGGTAAGGTTTGTAATAATTTATTTTCACTTTATAAGACAATGCTCATTTCTTATGAATTTGGGGCATGAGGATTAACTCATTGAGAAACATTTTCATAAGTGGTGGTGCAAAGGATGTAACAAGGTTGAGGTTTTGCAAGTTGGAGAATGGCCCAAATCTATGATGGATATGTTGAGGGAAAGGGGGTTCTTTTGGAATTTGATATAGAGGAGTTGTTATCACTTAATCATAACACCCTATGATTTACACAAGTGTGTATGTTTGAGCTCACAATGTGACTAGGTAACATGGGTACTATCTCCAAGTGTGGGACTTTCTACTTGAGATAGACCTCTAGAGAAATTTGGTTCTTCTTCCTAATCCTAGTGCAAACTAACTCTATTGAAATAAAACTACTAACTACTCCTAATCTATCACTTCCAAGGGACTAGGGAGAGAGAAATAACATGAAAATAAAGGAAAACTACACTACAAAGGTGATGCACCAAAATAAGGGTATGAGAACAATCCCCAATGTGTGAAAATGGAAGCAAAATGCATATTAGAGAGGGTGATAATAGTTCTCCACAATATAATATAAGCACTCTTAACAATATTTCCATGCACACACAATAGTAATGAATCCCTGCAAGAGCATAGAGTAGACACAATACACCTACAATAATATTGAAGAGGTAAGGAGAATGCAATTAAACACAAGCAAGGAAGATACATCCACAAAATTGCATCTATTGCTTCAAGGGTATGCACAATTCAAATCTTTACAAATGAAACACCTAGATCACTATACAAGAATTCAATAACAAAGTCCTGCAGTAAATTGGCTTCACAAAATCAAAATGAAACTATCCTCTAAATCTAATGAAATGGCTGCATTGGTAGTGATATGGAAGTTTCAGAGGGAAACAACCCAAGTTGCACTAGGACATGAGTGAAAGATAAACCCAACACCACTGATGTTGTTGAGTTGTGTTGGTGTAGATCAGGTCAACGGAACTCGTGGGTGAAAAAGATGTGTAGTAAAATGGTTGCAGGTCTAAGTAAGTTCGCAGGAATTCTTGCAGAGCCGTAGGCGTGTGGGGAGCCCGTGTTGTAGCTGAATCGGTCCCTCAATACACAACTAGCTCAAGCCTCTTTGAACAACATTTTCTGCATGTCATCTCATCCTACAAAGATATTGGTAAGGCACATGGTGCCAAGGTGATTGGGGAGGACTAACTCAGAGACCAAGGAGCTAGGTGGAGCAGTGTTGTGAGGATCGAGGAGGCACGCAAAAGCACGGGTCTTGTTGGTTTCGAGGAAACCACCGTGGCATAGAAAAAAGGGGTCCACATAGTAAAGTGAGAAGTACACATGATGTAAGGAATACCAACTTGGCTAGGTGGTTGAAAGAAAGGAGCTCAACATGGAATAATGAGGAATGATTTAGCAAAGTGGGAAGGAGAGCCAGATCGGCTAAGTTGGTTATGTTTAATACCAAACCATAAAACATCAACCCTCCTCTCGATGCAAACTAAAATGAGATGGTGGACCCCTAGGCCAAATATTTTTTTAAATATAAGAATCATTTCAAATAATGTAAAAAACTATTAAAAGGAGAGGAAATAATTCAAATGTTGATTTCCAAACAATAATTAATTATCCACTCCTAAGACATTACAACAAGCTTCCGACAATTTTTCAAATTAACTGTAGGTGCTCAAATAGCCATAAATTTTTCATTCCTTGGAGGAATCACGCAAAATTTGTGTTTTTGGAACCATGTTTCCAAGACCAATGCAAAAACAAAAATAAATGCAGAAATTGATAAATATTTGAGGATTGTGTTTAAGGAAAATAAGCCCAATTCTGTTTGGTTATTGGACAATGGTTGAAGGAGCATTAAGTGAGCATGGGAAATCATTCCTTAACTCCTACATGTTATGGAAACCTTGAGATTGATTTTGCAGGTCCAAAATCAACAACCACGCCCATTTATTATGACTTGAAATTGGTGGAAGAGGGAATTTCTAGATTTGCATCCCTCTCTCTCTCTCTCTTCCCAAAATCCTATAAAGTGAAGTGTTGGGTTGATTATTAAAGTAAGATAGTTTGAGTAACAAAAATATGTCATTTTGGTTTTGTGAATCCAATGTGTTGTAGGAATTTTTAGTGGACTCCTTTCATGTTGGCCCATGCCTTTCATTTGTAATTATTTTAATCAGTGCATACACTTGAAGTAATAGATGTAAATTTTTGGATGTATGTTCCCTTGTTATGTTTATTTGCATTCTTCTTACCTCTTCAATATTATTGCAGGTGTATTGTGTCTAATATATGCTCTTGTTGGGACTGATTACTTGTTGTGTGTGCATGGAAATGTTGTTGTGAGTGCTTGTATTAGACTATGGAGAACTGTTATCACCCTCTCTAATCTAGATTTTCTTCCATTTTCACACATTGGGGATTTTTCTCATGCCCTTATTTTGGTGCATCACCTTTGTAGTGTAGTTTTCCTTTATTTCCATTTCATCTCTCTCTCTCTCGTGGTCTCTTGGAATTGATATATAAGGAGTATCTAGTAATTTGCTTTCAGTAGAGTTAGTTTGCACTAGGATTAGGAAGAAGAACCAGATTTCTCTGGAGGTCTATCTCAAGTGGAAAGTCCTACACTTGGAGATAGTGCGCATGTTATTCAATCTCACTATGATCTCAAGCACACACACTTGTGAAAATCATATGATGTTTTGATTCAATGATAAAAAATTTGGCATGCCCAAAGTGGGACAACATTGGAAGTCAAAATCATTAGTTGGAGTGTAGATTCAAGCATTTGAAGCAGAATTTATTTCAACAGTTGGTGTGTTCTTGTTGGAATCTCATATTTTGGAAGCACATATAAACATAACTAGTGAATCCATCTAGTTTGAACAACCCATTCTCTAAAATTACAGACCTTTCTCCATCCATTTCCATTCATTTTCATTCATCTTTCTTTCCATGTCTTTCCATCTTCTTCCATTCATGAAGTTGTGTAATCATGGCTTCATTTCCCATGTGGAATTCATATTTATAGTAGCAACCATATCAATGCAATCCATCTCTAGGCTTACAAGATTCATTTTTAGGTTATTATCAGCCACCTCCAGATCAATTCTATGATTACAAGAAATGAGTATGTATACCTCCCAAGAACAAGATGCAAGTCAAGTATATTATGTGTCGAGTATGAGGTAGTTCGAGAACAATATTATGAGGATCTTGTAGGTTATACTATAGCCAAAGATGTTTATTTGCAAAGAAATGTTAAAGAGTTGGAGCATAGCATGCTATAAATCAGAGCTAAGGAGATGAAAAGAGTGACTTAAATTTGTTTCAACATCCCATATCCATGGACTGACTCTTTCCCAAGTAGTTTAAATCCCAAAAAAAAACTTAAAATTATAATTAAAATTGTAGTCATTTGTTCATATACCTTATTTCTACCCCAAACACGTCATCCTATCACCTAGCATGCATTGGGCACTAAACCCAAGGTACATGCGAGCACCGAGGCCCTCCTTTATGCGATCTTCACAATAATAGTATGTCATTGATTGAAGAACGAGTTACGGAAATGGAAACATAGACATTCCTTCAAACAGAATATACAGACAACAGATCTGTGCACACATGAATCATAAATGGAAATTAACATTTTAAATAAGCATAATGAAACTAGATCGACTCTAGAATAATATGAAGAACATAATGGTTTACAATTTTGAGCATGAATAACCATAATCACACACCATATATTGATTTATAAACATTTACAATGGATCCATTACATCATGAGGGTCATACAAACCTGAATACATCAAGGGATATTATCTTAAACCCTACAAAAATACTCTATAGAGAGAGAGAGAGAGAGTTCTTAGCTATTCTACCCATTATAACCCTTGTTCATACCCAAATCCATGCCTAATATGCTTTAAACCCCATCTTGCAAGCATTTCTGCAACACCTTGTAACTACCTAAGACCCTTCCTACCCCTTCATTTTCCCAACTCTTCATTCTCACCCTCTTCTCCCTTTATTTTAGACCCAAAAATTTCTTTAAATAGGATTTAGATGTACCACCTTTGTTTCCTTCATGAGAAGATCACATGCCATGCGGAACTGTTTTCCTCCATTTTTGAATGCCTATGTCATCTTGTAAATTCCTCGCTTACCTATAATGATAATCCTCAAAATATCCCTTATGTGGAATATTCTTTTCTTTACCTCGAGGTTCCAAAGATAGCACCTTATCCATTCAACATGCCTACTCAGGATTTTCATGTGTTTCTCTTGTTCCAACTCCTTCAAAATATGGCTAAGTCCCTAAAAATTTCTACTCCCATGCACACCAACCTCTTCTACCATGTGTATTTACCTTGTGCTTTTTTTCTTGAGTACCTTCCTTCTTTACTTCCTCCCATGCTCATTGACTTATTCCTTGGGACTTATTCAAATTCAGGGCCCAATATTACCCCACACTATGTGTGTTTTCCATCCTCGGAAACACCCTACCCTTCCACTAAAGAATAAAGAATAGGGAAAATGGAAGATTCTTGTGATTGAATAAAGAATGGAATAATGGAAGAATCCTACTATTGTTGCATGAGAAGTGGGAAATATTTCTTCACGGGGGCTTCAATCTTACCCCAAGAATCCACCTCACTTTGTGCCTACTAAATTAAGTCACCCACCATCACACTAACTTCATCAAAACTCATCTCATCCCCTTAGTATTCAACATATCTTCAATGATTTCCATTTTCTTGCTAAGGTATCCCAGCAGGTCCATCCTACGAGACTTAGGAGTACAAGTCTTTCAATTTATTTTTAATCAAAACCCTTCAAGCTTCAAATGCCTCTGATTTCTTCTCTACCTCGGCCAAGATCTTGTCCCACTCTACCCTATTTCCCTTATTTTTCTCTTAAAATTCTTTCAGATCCACTTCATGGTTGGCAACTAATATTTTTGCTACTCTTTCCCTATTGCCACAGTTGTCATATACAACTTATTCCATTTGTGTCATGGTTTGTACAAAGGAAAGGATCTTGGAATACTAAGTTAGCATCTCCTTAGTATTCAAATTTTCTACCTTCTTCTGGTGCACCATTACTTCTTCCATTGATTCTAATGTAAGTGATTACCTCTACATGGTGAGTATGCATGCTAAGTCTTCCAAGCAATACATGGTTGACTCATATTTTTGTTCAGGTAGGGCCAAGTCTGGGTCTTTTAAGATAATGGCATATGAAATGGCCTCTATCTTCTTGTGGACTTTACGTACCTACACATTTTCATCTATCAGTTCATGCCTTAACTTTGCACTAATCAATTCCTTCAATTTTATCTCCATGTCCATCTTAATGATCTCCTCATTCATTTTATCAAGCTCTTCCTCCAAGATCCTTATTCTATAATTTCTTCTAAAGATTATTTCTTCCACCTCCACTGATACTTTGTTGAGCACGTTGCAAACTTGCTCATCCGATAGCTACTAGGAATTTACAAGAGGGTTTATTCCCTTGGTGTTTGGTGTCTTCATCAATGCATCATGATTTACCTCGAACTTGGGCTTAACAACATGTGACTCAAAATCCAAAGATAAAATTTTCCTCATGTGTGGGTATGCACCTTCTTCATCAAAATATGACCAACTAAGGAGTTGGTTGGTGGGCACTGTACTTTGTAAGTGTGCCCATAGTACCTTTCTTGGATCATTAATATAAGTCATAGTGTGTTCCTACGCTGCTATTGTGCCCTTCCCACCTATGCGCATTGTCTTTGGGAAGCTTACTACTAATCTACATTGTCCACCCATGCTCCCATACTCCTTTCCTACACTTGTACTCTCTTCAATTTCCTTCGGGACTTCTTTAGTGCTTTGCTCTACTTCATTCTCCACTAATTATTGGATAGTACCTACCACCTCCTTGTCTATAGTGTTATCTATCTCCTCCTCGTCGAGGTTGATGACTTCTGATCACACATGTTTACCTCCTCACTTTCTCCTTTGTTATGGGTTCCCTCCTCATACTCCATCTCCCTCTTCATCTCCTTCTTCACTGGACTCGTGTATATTGTATTCAGGAGGAAAATGAGATTCGTCTTGTTCTTCATTGTATCCTTCATTTTCCTCCTCAAAATCATCATCCTTGATGCTCTCTGTCCTCTCTAAGTCCGAACCTTGCGCCACCCTTTAATTTTTCTTTATTGGTGACTCCAACACAGGGGACTCCTCCTTCTCGAGTGACTCTTCTATCCTAGGATATTATTATTTCTCTAGTGACTTCTTCCGTCAAACGTAGATTCTTGTACCCACTCCTAACTCCTACGCCCTTATGGTTTACACTATATGTGCACTTGGAGCCTTCTCTATAGGAGTATCTTCTCATTCTCTCTTCTTAATTACTACCTTATTCTTCCTCTCGGTGGGGTCCTCAGGGATCGATATGTCATCCTCAACATAAGCACCTTCTCAGACTTGGGTCTTAGCCGCACATACACCCTTGTCATTTTCCTACCTACAATAGCCAATGTCACCAATTTTACCATGTGTACATCATTAGATACATACTTTTCTACATAGGCATGCTTTTGGGATACACCAAGATCCAATGTATTTCATGGTGATCTTGATCTACAACACTTAGATAAAATCTCAGCTTCTTCACCTCCTTAAACATGTTTACCATGCCTTGAAAATACTACGCTATGAAGGAGAAGGGTAACTTACAAAAATACCCTTGGTGTCATCTGTCAAGGTAAACTTGTTGATACAAAAATTCTGGTATATGGTGAATTCAGCTTCTCTATCCACTAGTATAGGAAGTTGTTCTAGTATTCTCCATTTATCTCTAAATGCATTGCACATATGTATATATCATTTCTCTAAGTGCGCTTTGTGATAATTTGTCATGGTTTCACAAGTGTAAGCTTCAAACCTCTACGCGGGAGAGGTGTTCTCATTCAGTACTCCCAAACAAACTTATATGGCCCATCGAGCACTCCAATTTCTAAAAATACAATGGTAAGGAGGACATTACTGAACATGATCTTCTCCCCATCATGAATGAAATCAATAATATCCTCCACAATGAAATCTAAGAGGTTCTAAATGGTGCCCTTCGAGATCTTGCTGCAGATATTCAACTAACATTTTTTTATCTATGTCCATCTTTCCTAGAAAATAAGCTTTGTCACCAAGCACGTGACCATCCTCATATGACTCAATTGTTTTCTTGATGGCCTCCTTGTCACACAAGTCCTCATCTAATGGCTCTCCCTCACATATCAGGCTAGTGAACCTAGAAATAAACTATGGGGTTATTCCCATCTTCCTTCCTTGGAAAGAGAAGTAGTCCTTATGTAAGCGTGACATTAACCACTGGTATAGTCACTCTAGTTTTCTAAAAAAGAGCAACTGATAAATTTATAGAAGCCCATCCTTCTCTAACTTCACTTTTACTTCATCATCATAGATGGGTTTCCCATTTGGTGTAATCTTTTTCATAGGGCAAACCATTTCCAAGGTAATCTCCTTTTTTGTGGTGCTTATGCGATGATTGTAATCATTCATGACCATATTCCTTGTATGTGACACCCACTCTTTCCCTAGCAGCACACCATCTAGGTATTGCATCTTTACATACCATTATTTGTTGAAACTTGTGGAAATAGTTGCTTTTCCCTTTCCCTTTCCCTTCTTTGGTGAAGTGGTCACTCCTTTCCTTGGTGTCATTTTTCTCTTCCTCGTCCTCTGTAGTTTATCCCTTACATCAAGTTCTATTACTACTCAAACCCTTAACTCTAATGATGTGAAATATCCACGGAAACCTTTTCCCTAGCCTGTAAACCCTAACATGGAAAACTTACTTTCCATAAGACAAAGTGTCCATCCATAGGTATCCAAAAAAAAACTCTTCCACGTATGCCTCGTGTACTTTTCCTCCACACTAGTTCACAAGTCCTTCAATTTCTTTAACTCTACACACTACTCTTCATAACTTATTCACAAAATCACCTTAAAATGCAAGAACTTCTTTGATAAAAAAATGAAAGGTGAAAGAATACCTCACCCTCGACCTTCTATTTATAGATTTTTTTTTTTTTTACACAAACCCCAATGCCACCTACCAATGTACAAACACATTAAAGTCAGATTTTTCCAACACCATCCTTCCACATGTTCTATCTAGTGATTTTACTCTATGCACAAATCTATGTGAATATTTTCATAACCTTCTGGTGTGCAACTACCTCGACCATAGAATTCTTCGTGCTTTATCTAGCACCAAAGTTACTTCTTCCTCTATGTCTTGGATCAAGTTCTTTCTGCTGCCTACCTCATGTTGCTCCTACGCTTTTTACCCTTGTATGTGGTTTCTCAAATCCTTTTGACACCGATATCATTTAATTATCACCTCTTCTATGTATGCGTTCATTTGACCCCATAAACTTTTGAATTCACAACCTGTGCCACAACATCAACATTGATCTAGGCTCTTCTTCAAACTCTTAGCATGTCCTACTTTTTCTACTTTATGTTCCACCCCACACTAAAAAGATGTGCATTCCTCTACACATAACACCTTGATGAAGTAATTATCCACCAGAGCATAGACGCACCTAGAGAAAATGAAAAGGAACAAAGAAATGAAAAATGGAAAAACAAAAAAAGTAGAATGCATTAAGGGAAATCCTAAGATAACTAACAATACTACCTTATTTATAGTAGGGCTTCAACCTACTTCCATTGAAATACCTGGGAATTCATGTTCCATCTAACACTGTACCTAGAAATTTCTGAATCAAGTATATGGGTAATATAATAAAGTCCCAACCAATGGACCTTGAGCTTCCTAGGATGGCACAGGAACTTAGAATCATAAAGTAACACGATCCGTCCAACCTCAAATTGTTTACTCTTTATGTCATGATCATGGCAGGAATTTTGTCTTACCTTCTCAATCTTGTGACTCCATCTAGAAAGGGATCATATTTCATCTAACTACATTAACTTGTAAATGTACTCTTACAATGCCCATTCATCATCCAATCCTCCTACACGCGTAATACACAGATAGGGTAGCATAAACTCTACTAGAAAAATAGCTTCGATGCCAAACACCAATTGGAATAGTGTGGCTTTGTTTAATCTCTTGTAAGTTGTTCTATATGCCCATAGCATGGCTGAGACTTTTCATCCCAATCCTTCCTCCCAACATCAAAAATATTGGTAAGTGTATGACTCAATATATTTTTAAATGCCTCAATAGTCCCATTATCCTAAGGGTGATAAGGAGTAGTCTTGTGATGAGCCACCATGAATTTGCCAATAAAATCCTGACTGTCTCATTCAAAAAATGAGTACCCTGGTCACTAGTCAAACTCAGAGGGCACCCATACCTACTGATTATATTTTCCCATAGGAATATTATTGGTGTGTCTACCATGTAATCCCTCATAGGATTTTCCTCCACCCACTGTGTTAGATAATCAGTGCAAGTAATGATATAACGTGAACTTATCCTTGACGTGATAGGTGAAATAGGGCTACAAAGTCAATTTACCATTTATTGAATGGTTTAACACTAGATATTGGTATTAATGGCATTTCATCCCTTTTCGTAGCTTACCATGGTTTCAAAATGATCAAATCCTTACAATATTTGATACAATCCTTGTAAACCGTCTCCCACCAAAGGCTACCTAAAAGGATATTTCACGCATCGCATTCCTTACATAGTGTCCCCTGCAATTCCAACATGATCCTTTTCCATGATTGGAGTGCACTCACGCTCAAGCACTCACATACAAAAACCTCATCATGGCCTAGCTTGTATAATTCTCCACAAATTAACATGTAGGGAATGGCACCTATGGAAAACTATTTCCTTTCCAAAGTCTTCATTCCTTCCGACAAAGACACCATTTTGAGAAACACACCAATGTCTTCCAAGTCGAGGGCACGTGTTGTAATTCTAATATTTGTGCATCTAGAATTGTATCCTCAATGCTCTTCACATCCTCTCCGTGTTAATCCTTGATAAATGGTTGGGCCCTAAATGAATCTTACCCGGTTTATCAAAGAATCTGTAAACTTAAACTCCCGAAACAATAGGACCCACCTACATATGAACCCTTTCAAGATGGGCTTGTTCACAAAGTATTTCAATACCATGTGGTCTTTATAAAAGATAAAAGCCATCGCTAGCAAATACTTCCTAAATTTTTGTAGCGCATAGATCATCGATAATGCCTCACACTCCATAGCACTATAAGTTTTTTCTTCTTGGGTTAGCTTCCTACTAGTAAATCATAATGGATGGTAAACAATTCCCTCTCCTATTTATGCTAAGGTTTCCTTAATCGCCATCCCTGGATCATCAACATGTACATGGAATGGCTTATCCCAAGACGGAAAGTGTAATATGGGTGCAGTTCTATGAGTATTCTTCAATGTGTCAAATTCCATCTGTTGCGCCTTTCCCCAATGAAATTTTCTTTTGAGCTTTAACAACTCCCCTAATTGAGTGACAATATTGGCATACTCATTAATAAATTCTTGGTAATACCCCAAATGCAAAAGGAATCTTTGCATTGCACTCTGGCTAGTGGTATCCCCCAATCCCACAATAACGGAAACTTCCGTAGGATCAACCAACAAGCCTTCTTTACATATGATATGTCCCAACAGGGTGCCAAATGGAGTAGCCAAAAAACATATCTTAATGTTGAGAGATATACTCAATTACCAACATATTTCAAACATGAGCCTCATGTTGTCACAATGGTCCCTCGCCAATCCATATACTTTCCATTCTTCCGAGATAGACTTGTAGAAATTTATGGATGAAATCCTCAAACGATCGAACTACAATGCGTGAAAACACAACAAGCACATTCTTTAGTCCAAAAGGCATGACCGTATAGCAAAAATCCCCATTCGGGTTGTGAAGGTTGTCTTTCTTGGTCCTCCTTTGTAATTATAACTGATGATATCCTAAGAATCCATCTATGAAAGAATACACCTTGTGCCCTACTACTCCTTCCAGATCTCTTTGGTGAAGGGGTTTGGAAAAGGATAAATGACACACACCACATTCAAATTAATGTGATCAACACAAATCCTTATCCTTCCATCCTTCTTAATGTGGATTACCATTAGACTTATCCATTTGTATTCCTCAACAACCTCAATGATTTGTGGTGCAATGATCTTGTCAATCTCCTCCTTGACCTTGACTCCGAGATTTGGATTCATTTGATAAGGTCTCTTTTGAATTGGGCGCACACTTTCCTTTAAATTTATTTTCCTTTCTCCCAAGGAGTTGTGAACTCCTTTAAGCTCATGGTACCCACATGGGAATAAATTCTAGAATTCGTGCTATAAATCAATAATCTTTGAAACCTCCCTTTTTGTCTAGTAATCTCCAGTTGTATCTTCCTTAGGTTCCACCTCCGAACCAATGCAAGCCTTTTGGTTTTCAAGGGTTCATGGTAGGCATACATTTTCTCATTAGCACTATCCATAATCTCACGCATATTGATATTATGGTTAACATCTAAGTTTTACACCTCTTCACCATCTATCACATAGACCAATTTTCCTTTCTCCTTTTCCATACATGCGTGCTCAAGTTATACCTCCTCTAATTCTCTCTCATTGAAGCGTTCTTCCAAGATATGTTAACCAAATAACTCTAGTAATCTATCCTTCACCATGGAAATATCTCCCATAGATAGGTGCTTAATAACCGTAGTGCCTTATTCACTAATGGTTTAGTACTTTGATAATAAAAAGGTTGAATAAAATCATCTGTCAACTCGCCAGCTTTCTTATATGATGGCACATCTCTCGAGTGAATGTACCATGCACATGCATAACCTTATAAGCTGTAGTAAATCTTATGCACCCATTAAGATAGGGGCAAGGCTTATGTGCCTTCCATCAAGGCCTTTTCACATGCCTAGATGTGAAATGAGGCAGGTTCCTTCCTATGATAGTCTTGTATGGCATTAGGTTCATTTCTTCGAAAACCTAACAAGAACGCAATTATCAACTTGTGCCACTCTATAATGTTATCACAATGGGTCTTCGACCAATGTGTTTTGGTCCCATGAAAATTATAGCTAAGCATACTTATCCTTTAGATATCACATCTCAACTAGGTCTCCATTTCTCATAGGAAAACATTAGGGTTAGACCCCCCATTGTAACTTGGCAACTATTTTCCTCCCATGTGTCTGAATGAGCACACCTTTATTACTCTTATCATAAATCCTCTTAACTACCTTCTAATTAACTCATATGTCTCATGTGCCCAATTTTCACATGTCACACTAGTTATATCTCTTATAGCTTGAGTGTCTTCCCACTGAATAACACCTTCTTTTGTTGATTATACAACCTCGTGCTCCCTTTTAGTGTGCACATATATTTTGTATAGGTATTCTTCTCCCAAGGGCACTATTTACAGTTGTGCTAACTTTCCATCTGTCAAAGGAATGATAACATGTTCCTCCTTCTTTTAAAAACTTATATACCCCTTATTGAAACGTAAGTTAGAATTGTTCTTATAGCACCAATGGTGCCCAAGTAATGCTGGAAAGTTTTCCACCTTAGCAAGTTCCAAGACTTCAAAGTATCTAGTGAATTTCTCCTTGGTTAGTGATAACAACATCCTTTAAAACACCAATGGGCATTTTCTTTGTCTTATTAACCATATTTAACAAATTTAAGAATAGTTGTAGTGGAGGTCTTCCCATTTGATTCCATGCATCTATGGTGATAACATTAACTTCCATGCCCATGTCAATCAAAAAATTATTTAGGAGCCATCCATCAATAACTGTATTCAAGGTAATCTCCTTATCATATTCAATGTTGTGAGGAGGTAGATTAGCATGCAAAGCATTCTGTCATGATCTCCTCTAGCACTTTGTACTTTTCCCCTCAGCCAATTTCATAATAGAAGGATGATATTCTCCTATATTTTCATCTTACATACGTCCCTAACTTCATCTATATCCTTTTGTGGAGCATCATCACTCTTCTTCGCTCTAACTGCCGTGATTTCTCCTTCCAAAGCCACTAGATATCTCCTCAGTACGCTTTGAATAACATCCATGGTTTTCTAATACACTTCCTTTTTGTGCGTAGGGTCCAGATACTTACCATGTACCACTTCTTCATTTCTAATTAGTGGTCTTTGCTTTGGTATCTCCCTGGTGCACGTAGCCTCATATCATGTCATCAACTTTGGTATAGGTTCTAACTCTTACTCACGCACCACCCTTGGAATCCACTATTGATCACCACACTTGACAATCACCATCCCAAAGGTGCCCTTATCCTTCCGCTACTTCTAGCTCATGTGTTTAAATAATTCTAGGCATTCCTCATACTTGTGCTTTTTCCCACACCAAGAGCATTGCAACAAATCAGGACACTCGCACTTGTAATGTTTTGTAGATCCACATTTATAGTAGGTTCCCTAAGGGAATTCACTCCTTATGCCCCGCATGAATTGCCACATCCTCAAAATCCTCTACCTTGAGCTCCTCCATCTGTGTGCCCTTCATAATGACGACCATCATCCTTAGAACTACTAAAAATGCTGGTTTGGCACACACTAGTATCAATGGCATCATGTATCTAGTCAATCAATCTACAATCCTTGGTGTCATGAGTACTAGAGGTGAAAATTTCATAATAGCAGGACACATTCTTCCAGATCATGCGATGTAGTAGTAGACACCTACTTGCATCAAGATCTCTCGTGAAAATCTCACAGAGTCCATCGATATGGCATGAAATGACCTTCACAAGAAATTTTCCTTTGTATGACCCTATACTTCACAATCCATACACCATAACCCACTATGAGTCTCATGAGCTAGTTCATAGTCAATTTCTCTTACTATTTTTCCATTGCAGCAATTTGGGCTTCTAGAAATGGACTAATTCTTGTATCAATGCTTCTTACTACCTCAACGTGTGAGGTATCCTCTAATGCATCTTGCAGATCTGTGAAAGTCTTATGTGAAAGAAACCTTCTGAATGGTGTGATCAGTCCTTAAACCAAAAACTGAGCATGTTGTAAAGGGTGAATGTCATAAGATAACTTGGATAAAAGTGTCTTGAAATGTGTGTCATACTTCCACACACTCTCCATCATTCCTTGTTGAATATCCTTCAACATGTTGATGTTTTTTTTTTCAAACTTAGGCATGTGGATCTCCACCAAAACATCACTATGCAAAGTGCAATGTATTCCACCATTGTCTAGTGTGGGTCATACTTCATGTACCGGCTATGCACATGTCCTTGCAATGTGGTTGAAACTTGATTTTATTTCCACTTCGAGGGTAGTGATTCCCTTCACATGCCATAGTAAATCCCACTTTTGTACATGTTCTATGACCTCCTCAATGCCCTTGTAATAAGGTAAGTGGAGCAACATCTCATAAAACACTTGTATATAGTGTTGTGGACCTTGTCCACCGGATATAGGACCTTTATTCCCTCTAGTGTTTCCTCCACTAGTAGACCCACTAGATCCACTAGTGCCATCTCCTCCATATACACTAGATGCTCCTCCGTCGTAGGTAAGGTGCTTAATGTAGATGCACCCTTTGATCCCACCATCGTGCTAAACTACGTGTACAACACCGTGATACTAAACCAATCCTAGATGTGTTTCTTGCACCACTCCAAAACATAGTACTCAAACCATGTGATCCCACACCTTACCAAAATTTTGTACTAGAAAAACTACCCGAAACACGGGAAATGAACATGTAGCCATAAATGTACCAAATGAAAAATTATACCTCGTCGTTGTCGCTTCACTACCAATATCGATACCAACTTGATTATCAAAACTATCTCAGAATTCGAAAACTAAGTGTAAGTGTCTTGTCTCCATGTGGGTTAAGATGCACTCGAGGAATCCCCCTTTCTTCATATGACGATCTCTCTCTAGAAGATGAGGGTGTGTCTCTTCTTCGCACTTGCTAAGATGGGGTAGCTCAGACTACTCAAGTTCCACGTCTATCATGCAAACCTCAAATCCTTCCCTGTTACGTCTTCCTCTATAAATCCATCACTCTTGCAGCTTTGCATTGTTTTGTCAATTCCCTTTCTTGAGCTTCATTATAATTGAGTTGTCTCTCCTCTCTCTCCATTTCTTCCGGAAGGTCCTCTATCCTCTACCACATCATCTTCCACACCCCGTGCCTAGCAGGAGTTTAGCTAGCCATGGGAAAGGCTTCCAAACTCAAATTAATAACTAGGATCTTGATAGCCAGTGGAATAGTAAGTAATAACAATCCTCTAGGCTCCCTAAAGAACTCAAACTCAGTAATCTCTGGGAAAGAATATGTAGAAATAGCATATTCAAAGGTATAACTAGTCAAAGACTCTACTCCATTGATCAACAACACGAGTCTAGGTCAAATCAGCATGAGGCGGCCGATATTATTCCTAGGTCAAAACAAGAGGTCTATAGTACTAATGTGTCCTTGATTCTTATGTTGAGAGCCATTCATACAACTCTACTAGGAAACAACAAAATAATGTCTCATAGATTTTGTGATACAGGTTCTCCTCCACCCATTTTTGTGCATCAAACTCAAATCTAGTACTGAACCTATGAGAAAACTCATCCTCCATGTTTTTAAGCTAGGTATCAACATTTTCCAAGGTCATACGCTCTATCATCGCACATCATTCTCACAATAACTTCGAAAATAGGTCCCAAAAATGGAACGAAACCAATGTGTAGTCATTTATTCATATACCTTCTTTCTACCCCAAGTGCATTGGCCTATTACCCACCATGCACCGGGTGATCACTCAAGGCATGCGTGGGCACCGAAACCCTCCTTTATGTGAGATTTGTGAAAATGGTCTACCATGTAGTGGAGTACGAGTTGTAGAAATGGAAACATAGACATTCACTCAAAAATAGAAGATAAAAACAACAGATCTGTGTATAGATGCATCATAAATGGAAATGAACATTGTAAATAAGAATAATGAAACTAGATCCAACTCAGAATAATATGAAGAACATAAGTGCTTATACTTTTGAGCATGAATAACAAGAATCACACACCATATATTGATTTATAAACATTTATAATGGCTCCATTACATCATGACAATCATACAAATTGAATACATCAAGTGATATTATCATAAAACCTACAAAGATACTCTACAAAGAGATATTTATTAGCTATTCTATCCATTACAACCCTTTTTCATACCCAAATCCATTCCTAATATGCTTAAAAATCCATCTTGCAAGCATTTCTGTAGCACCTTGTCACTACCTAAAACCCTCCTTAACCCTTCATTTTCTCGATCTTCATTCTTACCCTCTTCTCCCTTGATTTTGAACCCAAACACAACCTTAAATAGGATTTGGATGCACCTCTTTGGTTTCCTTCATGAGCAGATCACATGTCAAGTGGAAGTGTGGTCCTCCATGGTCAAATGCCTATGTGATATTGCAAATGCCTCCACTACTTGTAATGATCATCCTGGGAATATCCCTTATGTGGGATATTATTTTCTTGACCTTCAAGGCTCCAAGTTGGCACCTTGTCCATTCACCATGCCTACTCGGGATTCTCATGTGTTTTTCCTATGATAACTCCTTCAAAATATGGCCAAGTCCCTAAACCTTTTTTCTCCCACATGCACCAACCTCTTCTACCGCATGACTTTCCCTTGCATGTTTTTCCTTAGCGCCTTCATTCTTTACTACCTCCCATGCTCACCGACTTATTATTTTTAACTTAGTCAATTTCTAGGCCCAACAAAAACATTTACTTGATTTGGGGAGTGGATCCAAGAAAGGGGAGTTTATGAGTCTCATGTTGAATAAAATTTTCATTGAGAAGCTATGCAACTACCATCCTATAGCTTCCCTAATCCTCCTGCCATGCAATGTCTAAATGTATGCCACTTTCTTTACCTAAAAGTTATTACCCCTTATGGGGATTCCCATTCTTCACCTCCTAGTCTCCCATCCCATCTCCAGTTTTCTTCCCTTTTCCCTCCAAAGAAACCTTCTCTTTAACTCGCCCCACCTTCAAAAGAAATGTAAGTATCAATTGTGATCCAACCCACCCCTCCTCTTGCAAGTTCACGTTATGAGAACAAGAATCAAGAAACCATCGAATGAAGACAAGAAAAAAGGCCCAATGCCGAAGAAATACCCAAAGATTTGTGAATTTTGGCTCTAAAATTTGGTTTAAAAAAATTACATTGATATTTAAACCAAGGAATAGAGCCTAAAAACTAGCAAACAAGAGGAGAAGAAGGAAGAGCCTAGCAAGGAGGATTTGGAAAGAAATTTGAAAGAGTGGGATGCCAAATTTAATATCAAAAAATACCACTAATGGTTAAGCCTTCGGTGAAAGTTGAGGTCTAAAAACAAGAGGTGAAATCTGAAATTATAGTGGCGGTAGAGAAAGATCAAGTTAATGATGATTAGCAAGCCTTATGTTTGGAATGTAGTGTCTATAATAGCACTTTATTTATAGATATTGTCGATCCATTTCCAAATGCAAAATTAGCAAAGGAGGAGAAGAAATAAGCAATGAAACCGGAAGGAAATAATGTGCAAGCAAGCGAGAAAAGGTTCCCAAGTGTGCAGAGTATATCAAGTGAATGTGATGACCCTAATTTCCTAACATGCTAAGAGCTTGCAACACTCTTAGAAGGTTGCATAATCTACCGAAGTCATCTTCCAACAGTTCAAAGTCTTCGAGTGTAGAGAAAATCATGCAAGAGGTTCCAATTCTTTCCTCCTTCTCATCCTCTCAAAATTATTATTTGGAGGATAAGTTTGAGCTTACCAGTTTCATGTTTGAGGAATAAGAGGACCTAGGTGAATGGATAGAATTTTTAGAGGTCACAATGGAAGAAAAGGAACTTTACGCACAAGAGGAAAGTGAGGAAATTTCTTACTTATCTAACTTGGAAGAGTTTTTTTATGAGGAGGATACCATAGAGATCATTAAATTTTTTCCTTCATCATGCATCTTTAAAAACTTCCTTCTAGAACAAGACACATGGAAGGAAGGAAATAAGATTTAGAGATATTGAATAAGAAGGAAATCATTGAAATTTTTTTACTTTCATTTGATAAATCTAATGAGGAGTTCCATGAGATTACAATGGGAAAAGAGCAAGAGGTTTCCATCTCTCTCATACCTTTCAAGAAGGTACTACATCAGTTAATCGTAGATGTACAAGAAGAAGAGAAGAAATTCATAGACAACCACCTTTTCAAGGAAATTCTACATGAGGGATTTCTTATTGAAGTTGGAATTCGAAGCAATGTGCAAATTCAATGGACCATACTGTTGTATATATCTTTCCCCGGGTAGATATAGACAAGTAAAAGGATATGGAAACCACGAAAAAGTTGCACCCTTGGTGCACAGCAGGAGGTGCTGACACCAAAAAAGTTGCGCCCTTGGCGCACAGAAATGGCACACAGCAGGAGGTGCTGACACTGAAAAAGTTACGCCCTTGGCACACAGAAATGGCGCACACCAGGAGGTGTTGACATAGAAAAAGTTACGCCTTAGCACACAGAAATGGCGCATGACACAGGGTGCTGACACCGAAAAAGTTGCGCCCTTGGCGCAGGTAAGAGGTGCACAGCAGGAGGTGCTGACACAGAAAAAGTTGCACCAAAGGGCACTGATAAGTTCCTGTCGACATGCTGAAAGGTGCGCCAAAGGGCGCTGATAAGTTCCCGTTGACATGCTGAAAGGTGCACCAAAGGGTGCTGATAAGTTCTGTTGACATCTTTGAAAGGTGCGCAAGAGGTCTTTGATAAGTTCTGTCGACATCTTTGAAAGGTCCACCAAAGGGCACCGATATGTTCCTATCGACATACTTGAAAGGTGCGTCAAAGGCACCGATTTAAGAGGCGCAACATTTTGAGCGCCGACAGAAGCGAACACCGACGAGATATTCAAATGGCCATAATTTTTCACAAGGAGCTCGAATTCACGCAAGGTTGGACTTTTCGGAAAGCTTATGAGGTCCTCTATCCAACTACATTGGATATCTTTAATTGGGTGAGAACAAATTCTTAAAAATGCAAAATACAGTTCGCCACTTTTGGGTTCGCTGGGGTTCTCACCTACCACCATAATGATATGATTTAAATGCAGTCTGGAGGTGGTTGGGGCAGATTTGAATTCCTCTCTTCTCCCTCTCTTTTTCTTCCTATAAATTGTAAGGAGGGGCTTCTTTCCAAGGGTGGTTCATCTTTTCAGCTCTGCCCTCCCTTCTTTTCTTCTCCAGGGTTAAAAATGGAGTTCGAACCTCCTCCCTTGCTCTGTAATGGCATTTCTGCCTTTTACTATTGAAATGATGTTCTGTACAAACTTACGGAGCAACAAAAATGTGTTTTGTGATGCATCTCCATCCTTGCTTGTTTTTCACTTGTTCTCTTCTTGCCTCTCTTCATTGCAGTATTTGTGTGAGTTTGAATGTTCATTGCAGGTCTGGAGCTGTGTTCATAGAGTTTTGGGACATTTTTTGTGTGAAATCTATCCTTGGGCCTGTGATGCATCTTTCCATCCTTCCCATTGCTCACCTCTCTTTGTTCCATTTCAGTTTTGATAGATGTTCAACATTCTCCTTCTCTGGTGTATCACCGTTTTAGTGTAGGCTTTTGTTGTTTTTCCCTTTTCTCTCTCTCTCTGTCTCCTTGGCATGGTTAGATTAGGATTAGATTAGCTTTCCTGCACTGGAATAGCTTGTGGCAGGTAGTTTAGGAGTAGGAACCAGCCTTCTCTGGAGATTCCTCTCTCGTTTTACAAGTCCCACACTTGGAGAGGGGATTCAATGTTGTGCAATCACACTGGATGCTTTGAATGATCAAACTAGAAATCTGACCAGCATCCATGGGTGTTGTGATTTTGCATCAACAGTTTTGGAACGCCCAGTGGGACCTTAGAGGTCTTCCACTTCATCTTTTGCAGGTTGGTGTGTTCCTGTGAAGATTTTAGCCTTTGGCGGCAATTGCAAACACATCCGGTGACTCCATCGATCAGCAACCCACTTCAAGTTCTGACTGTTTTTCATCCTTTCCCATCCATCTTTCTTTCCATCTCTTTCATTCTTTTCCATTCCATGAAGTTGTGCAATCATGACTTCATTTCCATCATGGAACTCACATTTACAACAGCAGCAATGTTTTCCACCTCCAACATGTTTTACAACTCTTTCAGATCAACATTTTGAGCAAATTCAAAATCAGCATGCATACCCATATGAGCAGCAATGGAAAAATCAGTTTGGCTATGGAGCTTTCCAAGAGCAAGAGTATGCATATAATGAAGACCATCAAATGCAAGATGCTGGTCTGTTGGAGGAAATCCAAAAGATGGAGGTAAACATGGTGCAATCCAGGGCTCAAGCACAAATGAAAGCATTTGGAATCGGTTGTGGAGCACCTTGTCCATGGGTGGGACCTTTTCCAAGGCATTACAGCCCTCAAGAGAAGCTTGACTTCATGATTGCAACACTGCCATTGCTTGCAAAGTGGATTGAAGAAATAGAGGTGTATGAGAGGAGTATTCAACAACCTTGTCAACGGGTAAGCACGCCATCTCATGCCTTTCTTTTTCCTCTTTCCCAATCTGTTTTATCTCAGCAGTGTCAAGTTTTAAACTCTCCATCTGCTGTCCCAAATGTTGATCCCATGTCTCCACCTCTCAGTCTTCCACCACACCTCAATTCTTCTTTCCTTTTTCCTTCCAAACAGTCATCCCCTCCACAAGAGCTAAAATAAATACGCTCTCCCTCAAAGAAACAAGAGGTTTCACCTCCTCCTCCACCAAGAATAATTTCCAAATCAATCAAGTTACAACCCATCCCTCCTCTTGCATTCCCAATTCCATGTGGGGAAGAAGAAATTGCAAAAATCGGCCATGAAGGACAGCAAGAAGAGGAGCCCAACAGAAAAGAAATGACAGACAACTTGAGGAGTTGGGCTGCTAAATTTGGGATAACAAAGATCCCCTTGATGGTTAAGCCTACAGAAGAGGCTGAGGTTGAACAAATGGTGGTCAGGACTGATTTTGTTGCAGCAGAAGAAGAAGATCTTGCAGTCCCAACTTGTCCTCTAGAGCAGCAGATCGAAGAGTTTGACTTGAAAAACTTCATGCTGGAGGAAGAGTTCAATCAAGAGCAAGATTGTCTTCAAACATTGGAGGAAGGAGAAGCTGCTCCAAATCCAAAAGAAGAGGAGCACATTCTAGTTGTGGAGGAGAAAATTGCAGATCCAAGGGCTTTGAGCACAAAGCAGGCTACAGGAGAACCTTCAGTTCTTCTTTCTACTTCATCCCTCTCGTGTTCTAGTGCTGAAGAACAGTTTGATCTCTCAAACTCAATGTTGGAGGATGAAAGAAACCATGATGATCAAGTTACAGATCAAGAAGACACCATGGAGGAAGTGGAGTTTTTGCAGCATGATAGCCATGAGGCAGTTTATCTGTCAGATTTGGAGGACTATTTTGATGGAGAAGAGCCGGTTGAGTTTCCACCTTTCTCTCTTTCATCATCCACATTCCAAACACTTGAGTCTGCTTTATTATGGAGGAGAGAATTCATTTGCAATACACTGCATCTTATAGCAACTCTTTGGAACCAAGATTGGAAGATTTTAATCTTTCATGTTCTTCATTGGAGGAAGAGAAAGGACAAAATAATTTCACCATTTCTTCCACACCATCCATTCAGGGTCTACAAGAAGACTCCATTTTTGGAGTTGAAAATCAGAGCTATGGGCATATCAAACGGATCAAACCTTTCCCAATCAGGTATTTGGCTTCATTGGAGCCAAAGGAGAAGCCACAACCAGTCATGCTTGCTTCTAAGCATGAGGATGAGCTGCAAAGTTCCAAGGATCAGTTGTCATACCTCTTCAATCCAAATGCAGAGCAACTAAAAGAGGTATTGGATTTGTTTTCAGTTGACACCTTGATGATTTGGGTGGAAGACCAGCTTCTTGTTGATTTTCCACTCATCCAATCAGCCATACTCAGCTCCAAATCATTTGCATGGCTGCCAATTTTGAAGAAAGGAAGCTATTTTACACAACCAGTCGCAGGGTTTGTTTAGCTCACCTTTGCTTCTAGTTAGAGTAGAGTAGGTAGGTTTGTTTTCAGTACAAGAAGTGCTTATGCACACTCTGCATGTTCCATTTGGAGCATGTATGATTTTCGGTTGTACATAGTTTTTGGTGCTCTTGGTTTTGCTCTTGCACGATTCGTTTTGGTGGCATTTGGTGAGAACAACTCTAAGTTCAATGGGCTGCACGTGGCTCAAAGGGATTTTTCAAAGTTCATATCAGATTTCAGGATTTCTTATGACTCTATACCCAATGGATTGCTAAAAGGCCACTGATCTTCTACCTAGCAGCGGTGTGTTATCCCATTGAGTCGCAAATTGTTGTATATATCTTTCCCCAGGGTAGATATAGACAAGCAAAAGGATATGGAAACCACGAAAAATTTACACCCTTGGCGCATAGAAATGGCACATAGCAGGAGGTGCTGACACCGAAAAAGTTGCGCCCTTGGTGCACAGAAATGGCGCACAGCAGGAGGTGCTGACACCGAAAAAGTTGCGCCTTGGCGCACAGAAATGGCGCATGACATAGGGTGCTGACACCGAAAAAGTTGCGCCCTTGGTGTAGGTAAGAGGCACATAGCAGGAGGTGCTGACACAGAAAAGTTGCACCAAAGGGCACCGATAAGTTCTGTCAACATGCTAAAAGGTGCGCCAAAGGGCACTAATAAGTTCTGTTGACATCTTTGAAAGGTGCGCCAAGGGCGCTGATAAGTTCCTGTCGACATGCTGAAAGGTCCACCAAAGGGCACTGATAAGTTCCTATCGACATACTGAAAGGTGCATCAAAGGCGCTGATTCAGGAGGCACAACATTTTGAGCACGGCGGGGAAGCGGACACTAACACAGATATTCAAATGGCCATAACTTTTCACAAGGAGCTCGGATTCACGCAAGGTTAGACTTTTCGGAAAGCTTACGAGGTCCTCTATCCAACTACACTTGGATATCTTTAATTGGGTGAGAACAAGTTCTTAAAAATGCAAAATACAGTTTGCCACTTTTGGGTTCACTGGGTTTCTCACCTACCATCATTATGATATGATTTAAATGCAGTCTGGAGGTGGTTGGGGCAGATTTGAATTCCTCTCTTCTCCCTCTCTTTTTCTTCCTATAAATTGTAAGGAGGGGTTCTTTCCAAGGGTGGTTCATCTTTTCAGCTCTGCCCTCCCTTCTTTTCTTCTCCAGGGTTGAAAATGGAGTTCGAACCTCCTCCACTACTCTGTAATGGGATTTTTGCCTTTTACTATTGAAATGATGTTACGTGTAAACTTACGGAGCAACAAAAACATGTGTTTTGTGATGCATCTGTCCATCCTTGCTTGTTTTTCTCTTGTTCTCTTCTTGCCTCTCTTCATTGCAGGTATTTGTGTGAGTTTGAATGTTCATTACAGGTCTAGAGCTGTGTTTATGGAGTTTTGGGACATTTTCTGCGTGAAATCTATTCTTGGGCATGTGATGCGTCTATCCATCCTTCCCATTGCTCACCTCTCTTTGTTCCATGTTAGTTTTGATAGATGTTCAACATTCTCCTTCTCTCGGTGTATCACCGTTTTAGTGTAGGCTTTTGTTGTTTTTCCTTTTTCTCTCTCTCTTTGTCTCCTTGGCATGGTTAGATTAGGATTAGATTAGCTTTCTCTGCACTTTGGAATAGCTTGTGGCGGCAGTAGTTTAGGAGCAGGAACCAACCTTCCCGGAGAATCCTCTCTCGTTTTACAAGTCCCACACTTGGAGAGGGGATTGATGTTGTGCAATCACACTGGATGCTTCAATGATCAAACTAGAAATCGACCGGCGTCGTGGGTGCTTTGTGATTCGTACCAACACATACCTTGCCGTATCGATACTTGGCATCATTAGAGTCAAGGGAGAATATGAAACCAGTCATGCTCACCTTTAAGCATGAGGATGAGAAACAATATACCAAGGATCAACCAATATGCCTCCTAAAACCAAACGAGCAACAACTATAAGGGGTAAAAGTTGACGCCTTGATGAATATAAGAGTGGAAAATTAGCTTGTAGCTAGATTTGCACTCCTAATATCAGCTAAGTCTAATGCCAAATCATCTACATGGATGTAAATTTCAAGGAAGAGTAGCTATTTCTCCACATCCATGGTAGGTTTTGTTTAATTGCCCATTTCCTTGGATAGGGTACGAGTAGGTTAGGATTTCATTTACTACAAGTGTTTGTGCACATTGCATTATTGTTAGAATAGGTTTTAATTTCCCTAAGTGCTGGTGCATACATCTTATTGCTTCTAGTGTATGTCTTATTCAGTTCATCATGCTTCTAAAAATTAAGATCAGTAGCAAAGAAACTCGAGTTGTAGGTAACACTTGCAAACTTCAAATAAAAATAAATGCAGAGTAACTAAAATCAAGCTAAGAGGCAGATTTTAAATGTCCATTTTTTCACTTCTTTAGATTAGCAGTTGAGTTTCTCAAATTAGGAAACCAATATTGGGGCATATTTGAAATCGCACAGATGACAGATCCTCATTTTTCACTTATCCTTCAATCAATTTTTAAGCAAACAGTAGCCACAATGCATTCCTATAGGATTGATAACTACCCTTGTAACCTATAGCAATGCGGTCTAAGTGACAAAGCATCCTGTTGAAAAGAATGTAACATTTAAAAGAAGAAAGAAAGATGAACTTAATAAAGTTCCATGATGTCAAGAAAATCGGTCTCGACTATTCACACTTGGTGAAAATTAGATCTTTGAGGCAACAACTGATTGTGTGTCTGTCATTCATCCTTGTGGATCACAATTCTTTGGGAAAGATGGAATTCAAGTTTGATAACAGTTTTATATTCTCGCAAATCTTGATTTGAATATTTTCTTATGATATTTGAGAGTGCAAAAAAAGTGAAAGGTAGCTCTGGAAGCAAGCAACGACATTCCAAGTTTTCTAGGGACCGATTTTTTAGAGTTTAGATTATCTCATAATGATCATGTAGACTCCATGCCCAATGGATAACAAGAGGCACTGGTCATGATCCATTTAGTAGGAAAATGGCCCCATGAGTGGCCAAATTGTTATCTAATTTTCCCTCCTAGCGAAATTGGGCAACTCGATGTAGGAAAGAAAGCATTTGAAGGGAAGTTGAAACTTCACAAGAGGAATTTTCCTTTTCTTGGTCTTCCTTGAGTTCAAAGTTTCACTCATTTTGAAGGTAGTACATGTTGGGACCCACTAGCAATGAATGGAAAATCTGATACACATCTTCGGGAGACCTTCATACATCTCACTCAGCCTTAGCATATCTGAAGAATCCAAGAAATAGCTTAAATGTTTGAAGGAGTGTGTAGACTTCAAGGAATTAGTCTCTATTTCTAACTGTAACTCAATGAGATCAAAAGTGAGTTGATTCCTAGCACCAAGATATTCTAATGACATGCGGGGGGGTATGATCCCAAGTTGCATTGTGCATTGAACCATCGAGCTATTTTTATAAAAGGACCGAGCCAACTACCTAGTCCCATTGAGTTAGCTTCAACATGCATTTGGGAGAGGAATTGGCCTATTTCAGCAAGAAAATGGGATATCCTCATCACATAATAGACCAAGAAAACATCAGCTCAACCGGCTTATGATTGGCATAAAGCAAAAATAGAACTTAGGAGTCGAGCCTCTCATAGCGAGTTGTTGGAAAAATCTCATCTTAACCGCAAGGAGGATGGATTGCAGAGAGAACAAAAAAATTCGACCCGAGCTCCTAAAGAATCCACCGAGTTCACATCATTGGCCGAGCTCCTTGATTGGAGGTGAAACACCACCGAGTTCATCCATTGGTTCAATTTGTTCACAAACCGAGCCACCTCATGTCATCTAACGAGCCTGGTAATTAGAGCATCTTGCACGAGTCCCATCGATTGAGCTTGGCATGGGGAAAGAAGATTTATTTGGAGAATTCTTGCAATGTTGTATCTTAGTGGAAGTTGTTATTCGATTCGTCCATGGTGTAAGCACGGGGATGCATTGTAAATCACAATCAGAGACCAAGCTTGGGGTTATATCTAATTCGAGCCCATTTGTAGAATACAGGTTGCGTTAGGTGAGATAGAGGCATAAATATGAGGTAAAGCTATTAGACTAACCTCTGCGTAGAGAAGGCAAACTTTGTATGATGAGTTGTGTTACTAGGCTGAGCTCCTGGTTGAAGATTCATAGGCCGAGCCAGTTCAGTGCTGCAACAGTTGGCACTTATCGATTTTTGGAAAAGGAGTGTCGACTCGACAAGTTGTGAAAGCTTCACCATAGACTAATGCGCAAAAAGCGGAATTTAGCGGCCCCGACGACCCGAAATTTTTTGGGACATGCAGGATTTAAACTCCCGAGATCGTTGATGTAAATGAATTCAGGTCAGAGGTGCGAGCAAGATCCGAAATGTATGCATTCATGGCGATGTGGGAGTTTCAGAGGGAAACGCCCCAAGCCGCAATAGGACATGAGTGCAATATAAACCCGACACCAATGATGTGGCTAAGTAGTGTGGGCAGAGATCAGGTTAACGGCACTCCTTGGGTCAAACAGAGGTGCAGTGATTCAGTTCATGGGAATGCTTGCAGAGCTGCAAGGGTGCGAGTGAATCGGTTCCTCAACGCATAAGTGCCTCGGGCCTCTCTGAACCGGGTTTGCCGCGGGTCATCTCATCCCGTAGAGTACCTGGTAAGGCACGTGGCGCCAAGGTGAATGAGGAGGGAGGACTTACTCGGAAAATGGGAGCTAGGTGGAATAGTATTTTGAGGATCGAGGAGGCACGAGATCTTTCCGGTTTGGAGGAGACCACCGTGGCATAGGCAAAAGGAACTGCACGCGATGCAATACATACCAACTCGGCCAGGTGGTTGAAAGAAAGGATCTCGATGTGGAATAATGGGGTCATTGTTGGTTTGGTGCCCCACAGGAATGATTCAGCAAAGTGGGAAGGTGAGCCAGCTCGGCTGAGCTGGCTGAGTTGGTTATGTTTAATACCAAACCACAAAACATCAACCATCCCCTCCGATGCAAACTAAAATGAGATGGTGGACTCCCAGACCAAATATTTTTTACATGCAAGAATGATTTCGAATAATGCAAACTACTCTAGAAAGGAGCGGAAATAATTTCAATGTTGATTTCCACAAATAATTAATTATCTAGTCCCTAGACATTGCAACAACCCTGGCAATTTCTCAAATTAGTTGCAGGTGCTTAAATAGGTATAACTTTTGTGTCCCTTAGTTAAATCACGCAAAATTAGTGTCGTTGGAACCTTGGTTCCGAGCCCAACACACAACAACAATAAAAACATAAATTGATGAATATTTGATGATGATTTTTACGAAAAAGCGAGACCAGTTCTATTTGGTTGTTGGACAAAGTGGTTGAAGGAGCATTAAATGAGCATGGGCAATCATTCCTTAACTGTTGCAGTTTATGGGACACCTTGAGATTGCTTTTTCAAGTCTAAAATCACCAACCACACTCGTTTATAATGACTTGGAATTGGGGGAAAAGGGAATTTCTCGTAATTGCATCCCCCAGTCTCTCTCTTCCCAAGATCATATAAATTGAAGTGTTGGGCTCATTATAAAAGGAAAATAGTTAGAGTAACAAAACTCTATCATTTTGGTTTTGTGAAGCCAATTTACCTTTGCAAGTCATTGTTGTGGAATCCTTGCATGGTCATCCAATCCTTTCATTTGTAAATATTTGAACTATGCATACCCTTAAAGTAATAGATGCAAGTTTGTGGATGTATCTTCCTTTTTTCTATTTAATTTTATTCTACTTGCCTCTTTAATATTATTGCGGGAGTATTGTGGCTACTCTATGCTCTTGCAAGGATTCATTACTATTGTGTGTGCATGGAAATGTTGTTGTGACTTCTTATATTAGATCTGTGAAGAACTCAAGTATCACCCTCTCTAATCTGTATTTTGCTTCAGTTTCACACATTGTGGATTATTCTCATATTCTTCTTTTAGTGTATCACCTCGTAGTGTAGTTTCCTTTATTTTCATGTCATATCTCTCTCACCTGGTCCCTTAGAAGTGAAAGATTAGTAGTTAGTAATTTTATTTTAGTAGAGTTAGGTTGCACTAGGATTAGGAAGAAGAACCAATTTTCTTTGGAGGTCTATCTCAAGTAGAAAGTCCCACACTTGGAGATAGTAACTATGTTACAAAATCACACTTTGTGAGCTCAAGCACCCATACTTTTGAAAATCGAGGGTCTTTGTGATTTGGTGATAATAGAGTCAAATTTGATTACATAGTTTTGAAGTTTAAGGATGATGTAAGACCATCTACAATTCCATTTGAGTGAGATTTCACTACAATCATATTAACTCGAAACATAATATTGATGATGGGTTTTGATCCGGAGCAAGTATGATGGGATCCTAGTGACCACTAAACTAGAGCATAATATTTAATTTTATCATTGTTTTCAAATTATTAAACTGTTGAACCTAGCATCCACTATGCCGTTACTTTCAATAAGGAAAAATTCTTAGCATTCGCCAAGCATTTCCTCCCACAAGATTCGGTGTGAATTATGTGTTTCAAACAATATACCTTATGGGAACAACATAAGGCTTGATCCCTCATGTATCTTAATCACTGTAAGAAATAACAACATAGAAAAAAAAAGGAAATAAAAATTACCTACCTTTAATATTGTACGACCCAAAAAATAGGAATTTTTTTATAAGCTTTAATATTGTACCTTAATCACTCTAAGAAATAACAACATATATTACTTAAAAAAAAAAACAAGAGAACAACCCTAAGTCTAAGTACGAGATAAAGACGTAGGGTTTTCCTAGTCTTCCTTTTAGCAAGATGCCGCAGAGATGTACAAGATTTGCGGAAGATGCATGGTTCAAAGGGTTGAGGA
Source organism: Taxus wallichiana var. yunnanensis (assembly GCA_018340775.1). Taxonomy (NCBI): domain Eukaryota; kingdom Viridiplantae; phylum Streptophyta; class Pinopsida; order Cupressales; family Taxaceae; genus Taxus; species Taxus wallichiana. The sequence continues at coordinate 84,661,128 of CM031242.1, read as the reverse complement.
AAAATGCTGCCAAAGTTAGACCCATCTTAGGTTGTGGAGATGTCCATCCACGTGATAGGAGGAGAATTCGGAATGACCTCTTCATTGGCCCCTAAAATTGGTCCTTTGGGTCTTTCACCGAAGAAAATCAGAGAAGACATTGTAAAGGAGATTGCAAGAGATTGGAAGGGTTTGAGTGTTCTTGTGAAGCTCATTGTACAAAATTGTAATGCCAAAGTTACATTTACTCCCAAAGGCAGCTACCTTGGTGATTAAAGCCCTGAAGGAACCTAAACATGACAGGAAAAAATATGAAAAACATTAAACATACTAGGAACATCTCGTTGGACGATGTTATTGAAATTGCAAAGGTCATGAAGAATCGATCTATGACAAAACAACTTGCGGGATCTGTGAAGTATATTCGGGTACGTGTGTTTTTGTTGGTTACACTTTGTCAATGGAAAGGATCCCACGTATTTATAATCAAAGATCGATGAAGGAGAGGTGGAGATTCTAGAGGATTGATCGGATGGGAAGCGATTTTGTTTTGGGTATGTTTTATTGAGTTTTAGTGTAATTGGGTATTTTATTTGTTTTTAAGGTTTGATTGGGAACAATGGCTTAAATATTTATGTGTCTTTCATTAAATAAAAAGGAGCACACAAAATTTTGTTATAGTGGGTTTCGTTTCTTATTTAATGTACTCTATATTTGTAGGCCTAATTTCCTTAATTAAACCTGAGTTATTTTGGTAATGTTAGACTATAATTTTCAGCTAGAAGCATTAAACTAAAATAAGAAGTAACGTCTATTAAGATATTTTGGCTAAGGTTTGTAATAGTTTATTTTAAGTTTATAAGAAAAATCTTGTTTCCTATGAATTTGGGGCATGAGGCTTAACTCATTGACAAAAATTCTCACAAGTGGTGGTGCAAAGGATGCAACAAGTTTGCGGTTTAGAAACTTGGAGAATGGCCCGAATCTGTGATGGTTATGTTGAGAGAAAGGGGGTTCTACTTGGAAGTTAATGTAGAGGAATCAACTTGGATTACGTAGTTTTGAGGTTTAATGTTGATGTAAGACCGCCTAAAATTCCATTCCAATGAGATTTCGCTATAATCAAATGAACTATAAAAACAATATCCATGATGGGTTTTCAAGTACAAAGCAAGTATGATGGTAGCCTAACGACTACTAAACTAGAGCATGATCTTTTATTTTATCATTTTATTCAAATTATTAAACTTTTGAACCTAGTGTCCACTTTGTGCCCTTACTTTTGATAAGGAAAAAATGCTTTGTGTTCACTAAGAATTTTCTCCCACAAGATCTGATGTGAATTATGTGTTTCAATGAATATACCTTATGGGAACTACGTAAGGCTTGATCCCTCTATCTTAGTAGCATGTATTGTCTCCGCCATGTACATTCCAGCTAACATGATATAGTTATAATCAACGAAAAATAATAGCAATCCAAAGTTGTACAAATAGTGTTTACAATGATCGTAATGGTAGGAGCCTTGTAGTCACTTCGCTAGGTCTGATTTACTATTTTATCACAATTTTCAATGAAAGAAAGCGTTGAAAGTAAAGAATCGATCTATTTTTGCTTTCGATAATTAATGAAACTAAGTGTTAGATAAACAATTTTTCGATACGAAACATTGTTAAGACGGCCATACTTATGTTTAGGAAAAGTGTAATCCTTCCCGTTTGTTTTTTATAGCTTGTTGTCAAATTTACCACCAAGCGCTATGCTTAAAATATCATACTTAGAGTAGTTATAGACATTTAGACATAGTGAATAAAGTATGTGTGATACACATTTATTTCACATTGTCTTATATCACAAAAATGATGAGCTACCACTAACTCAATTAATGTAATTTTTGCTCAAATAACAAACATTAGATATTCGACCGATATCCTTTAAACATGTTCATTAGTCTTCTTATAGGCATCTAATCCTCAATTATATAGTATGTTTGACATACACATAAATCACTTTGTATCATAAAAAAATAATACCAAGCTACTGGAAACTCTCTTTGAATACAAAATATTAAATCTTAATGTCCTCTCGGTTTATCATTAAAAAGGTGTAAATGTCTTAAAAAATGTTTTAGGTTGTTCTTTTATATTTTGACTAGAAGTTTATCTACCACTAATGTGTGTATTTTTTTAACATTCTTATCATGCCATCTATATAACTTTATGTCTTGTCGACTCATATGTAATACTTTCAAAAGGTGTAAATGGTTTCGTATCTTTCTATGCATCATAATTCGATTTTAGACTGATGGAATTTTTTTCTTATTATTGATTTGATCCACAAAATATGAATTACTATAACCAGTTGAATGATACATAAGATGTCCTATCGAATCCTAGCAGTTGCTAACCATTAAGTTAATTACTCTATTATGATACATAGTAAAGAACTCTATAATTTGGTGTCCACTAGGGTACTATTTAAATTCCTTAATAGATAATGTGAGAAAAACACTTTAAATTTTGGAAATGACCTAATTATTAATGTATTTTACTCTAAATATAGGTAAAATGTCTTCCATTATTCATGCTCCATTCAGAACAATTCCATTCATCACAAGCGGTATTTGTTGGAAGAAAAGAGACAAGGAATGGTTTGTGGAACTTAATTCTCTGAAAACTACCACATTGACCTATGGTTGTTTTTGTTATAGATGAAAATCATGAGAAATTTTGTATTATTCTATCGTCAGAAGTTATTGATTTGGGGACACTATATGTCCAGGTGGAACACTTTGACTTTGAAAACAATAAGTGTCTTATTCTAGATATGGAGTTGGATGTTTCTTTGTTCAGGAAATGGGAAATGCATGCCTCCATAAATAGTGGACCATATTCATGTTCAAAATATGGTTTGAATTTGGGGATTCTAACAGATTTTGAAAAAATGGATGTTCAAATGTAAAAGTCATTCAAAATGGTATATTTACAGTATTCAGAAAATTGTATAGAAACGATAAAACATCTTTTGTTTGTCATTTTTTCATAGAAAATGTTTTCTTTCACCTCCAAAACATGCCAAGTTGTTTACTATGCTGAGGCGAACATATTTGACTAAATTGGAGATAAACCCATCTAAATCAAAATTGTATGGGTTGAAAAGGAATACTAAATCAACTGGGTCTTTTGAGGCTAGTTTAATAGCAAAGACATTTAATTCTTATTCGAGAGAATAAAATGAGATAACAAAATGAGAGAAAAATTTCTACATTATTTGATAAATAAGAATCCGGATAATATTGTATTGACATCCTGCAGTGAATCCAATGTAATCAAAAATTTAAATTGCATGAATCACACTACCACCAGTTTTCTATACTATTGGGTGAAGAGAGCAATGGAAAAAGAAAATTTGATTCCCATATTGGGGAAAATGGAAAAACGAAAAAATATCATGAGGTGGAAGAAGTTTTTCCCATCGCGGCTTAGACAATATTAAACAACTATATGATGTCACTTGAAGGAAATATACCAGCAAGGGTGAAATTCACAAATAATTTTTCTTGTAAATGTGCATATCCATTCTAGCTTCCATCAACTTTATCAACTATTCCTTCGACTAATCCTTTCAATGTTGAATGTGTGATTTTTGATTTTTACAATTTGGCCAGTGATATATCTTCTGATGTCATAATGGATCTTCTAGCCATTATAGGAACCCGTGTGCTAGATTGTATTATTATTATTCTAATACAAACTGGTTATTCAAAAATGTTAAGCAACACAATACAAAGATACATGGAAAAGGTTAAATACATTAGAGTATCAATTTTGGATTGATGCTACAGACTCTATGATAGCAACATGATATTTAGAAGTTTGTGTCTTATGTACACAATATCTTGTGTGCACAACCGTGACAACAAAGATGATTATAAAGAAGAGGTCACTATGCATTGGATGGAGAAACTACCACAAAAATGGTAATCGCAAGTGAAATTGGCCTACAAGGAAAATTCCATCCTTTTCTTTGTGAAATATCGGATGAGTTCTGGGTTGATCTGTTTCACTCGATGTTACTCCGTAAATTCTCTAGTACTAGTGCTTTACGGCGGCAGTATCACACTCCATGCATCGGTGGATTCAAAACTATATGTCATGTTTATTGTTGAGACACATAGTCAAGAGATGTTTCTGAAACATTACTATTCTCATATGAAGAAAGGTTCATCTCTAGAAACAACTTCAACATGTTACTTTGTTTAATGGATTTTAATGTAAATATGCTACTTATACAATTATTGGTTATGCATAAAACCACAAATCTATACAATTTGATGTACAACCATTTCACCATGACGCTGCACAACCAATTCAACATGGTGATTTACTTTCAATCATTTTATAAATATGTTTAATGAGATCTATCTTTAATTGCCATGGTTTTCAATTTTTTTTACCAAATTTATGTTTTTTATAGTTTAGATGATAGATGTGGTGGACATGGGAACAATGACCATGAATACACTATCGATCCTCAGTATGTTAATCGTGTGAATTTCTAAACAAAACCATTAATAAGCCCCACAAATTTATAGGACAATAAATGATTATGAAGACAACCAATAAGGCACACAAATTTATAGGAAACAATATGATATCAATGTGTAATTTACAACAAAATTATTTATAAGGACTACAAATTTATAGGAAATGATAACTAACAAACATTAGTTTATATGCTTGGCTTAGGTTCAAATAAAAGTTCATTTAAATCCAATTATAAGCTATGATAACAATTTAAAATGAACTATATAAAGCTTAGAAGACTCTATACATCCACGTTCACTACAAAAAATGGTTTGACTAAAACACCATTGTTGTTGCAAATCAAGCACCCTAGATGCAAATCAAGTTTCTAAGTTGATGTTTCAGGGCATCCAAGTGTGATTGCACAACATTGAAACCTCTCTCCAAGTGTGGGACTTATAAAATGAGAGAAGAATCTCTAGATTAGAGGCTGGTTCCTCAAACTCCTCTGATCAGATCTGTTATTTGCACAATTACAGAGGTTTGAATCCTAATCCTACTCTAGATTCCAAGGAGACAAAGATAGAGAGAGTAAAAGAAACAAAAAATAATGCTAAGGTGATGCACCAAAGGAGTTGTAGACACCTGACTGCAAGAAATACACAATCCAAAAGAAACATAGCACAAAACATGCACAAAATGCTCAAAATGTAATGAAAATCAAGAAATCAATGATAGATATATGAAAGGATTGAGGAATTTAATCGTAACATATATCAACATTTAGATCCAATCCAATGCATTACAATGATCCAAAGGCAAGAAAAAGTGTTGTATTACATGGAAAGGTAAAAATTTCTTCACAAATTCTACCAAAGAAGGAAGAAAATGAAGTTGTAGAGCTGAAAAGGTGTCTCTCCTTGCAAAATGAACTCATTCTAGCTTTTACAGTGCAAGCCACGACCCCCAGGAGAGAGAAATGGGAAAACGTGCAAGCCATTCAACCATTGACCAAATTGCATTCAAAACAGCATGGGTGACCTGAAAAACCCATTCCTAGGAATTTTTAACCATGCTGGGAGAGAATGCAAGCCATTCTTCATTAAAACGGTGGTTGAAACATCAGTTATGTTCATGGCCACATACTCAGAGGCATTTCTTGATTTTACTCTCTCCAAACTCAACCAAAATGAAAATTTTTCCCCTATGAATCATGTAGATAATTTCACTAGATTTCCATTGATATAAAGAACGTGAAAAACCGAGCTCTGGATCAAAAGATATGGCGATTTGAAGTTTTAGGGAAAAAACAGGTCAAAATCGGATCGGCGGGCAAAAAGTTTGAATTTTTACCCGTTTGGTCTTTGGAACATTTTTCAAATTTTCCATACGCTCCACCACTCCAGGTGCCACATGGCACGTTCTGATTGGGCACGGGCCCTTCCTGACCATTTTTTCCTTCGGGTCGCTTGGTGTTTTTCGCCCTTGGACACGTGGCAGCTCCTGATTGGCTACGGGCCTTCTAGGGAAAATTTTCCCACCAAAACTCCGTTGAGCCATAACTTGAAAAATACGTGGAGTTAGGAGGAAAAATTTACCTTTCTGGAAAGCTTGAGAAAGATCTCTATCCAATGGTGCCATTTCTAGAAGGTTTTGAGTGCCTGGAAAACAAAATATTCTGACTGAGGCACAAGAGAAGGAAAGATGTAAAGGAGTTAGCCACAAAATGAGCAGGGGGCACATTTGGGATAACAATTTTGGTGACTCGAGAGGGTCATCTACCCTCTTGGATGAAGTTACCAGTTTCTGAAGTAATCCATTGGGCATGGAGTCACTTGATTCTCTGTTTAATACCCCAACTGACTAGAACGTTGCAAAGAGGAACATGGAAAATCACCTGATGGAGCAAGTCCTGCAAACACATTCCCAGGAATAGCAAGTTGTGCCAAAGCACTTAGGGAAAGAAAAACAACCTACAACAAAACAATGTGCACAAGCACTTGGAGGAATGAAAACCTAAGCTAATATTTACAAGGTGGAGAATTTCCCTCTAGTAGCAATGCTTTAGATAGATTCCATTGATTGGAATCTGCAGTTCTTCGCCATCCAATGAAGACAATTGGAAGGCATTGCTGTCCTTACACTTTGTGACCATGTATGGGCCACTCCAAATGGCATCAAATTTTGAATGCCTTCCGGTTTTTCTCTATTTGCATCCCATTTTAACACTAGATCTCCAACTTGGAAAGATCTACTCTTGGCCTTCCTATCAAAGGTCTTCTTGATCAAATCTTGATCCTTCTCCATTGCTTGGGATGCCTGATCTCTGATCTCTTGGAGCTCCATCAACTCTGCATATCTCACCTCCATGGGCCCAAACTCTAGCAACTCTAACTGCTTCATGAGTTCCAATGTTGGCAACTCAAGTGACATGGGCAAGATTGCCTCTCTTCCATAAACAAGCCTGAATGGAGAGTTACCTGTGGATATCTTGAGAGTTATCCTATCAGCCCATAAGGTTGATTTCAGTTTGGTATGCCAAGACCTTTGATTCTCATCAAGAGTCCTCCTAATGATCTTCAACAAGTTCTTGTTTGTAGATTCAGCCTGGCCATTGCCCTGAGGGTAGTAGTTTGATGAAGTACTTAGGTAGATCCGTTCTTGACAGCCCACTCAGTCACCTTGGATCCAATGAATGCTAATGCATTATCTAAGATTATTGTAGTAGGTATGCCAAATCTGGTTACTATCCCCTCATAGAAGTCTAAGATGCTAGACTCATTTACTTCCTTGAGTGCTACTGCTTCAGTCCACTTGGTGAAGTAGTCTGTGGCTATCAAAATCCACTTATGCCCTTGGCTTGAATTGGGATTAATGACTCCAATGAAGTCCAAACCCCATTGCATGAATGGCTGGTCAACTGAAATTAGATGCAATGGAAGGGCAGCAAGCCTCTCTTTACCTGTGAAGAATGCACAATTCTTGCACCTTTTGATCCACGCAAAGCAATCACTAAAAATCTTGGGCCAATAATAACCAGCCTTCATGATTTTTAGAGCTATCACTCTTGGTGCAAAATGACCACCAGCTGGTCCACCATGGAACTCTTCCAACACCCTATGAATCTGATTTGTGCTAATGCATCTCAGCAGCACTCCATTCACATCTTTCTTGAACAAAACACCATCCACTATGGCATATGGGACAACCTGCAATCTGAAGTGTCTTCTTTGGGTTTTGTTCATCTCTGGAGGGCATAGGCCTGTGCTTAGGAAATGCATTATACCTTGGGTCCAACAAGGAGTGGGGATAGCATTATCCTCTTCTTGAGTGCTACCTTGCACATGGCTATCTTGAACTATCAAAACAACCTCTTCTTTATTACATACTCCTTTTTCTTGCCCAGAATCAGCTGCTCACACAATCCTTTTCCTCTTACCAGCTTGGTGACCTTGATCTCAATGTCATACTCCATGAAACGAGTGATCCAACCTGCCCTTTTCTCATTCAAATCCTTGTTGAGGAGGAAGTCCTTTACTCCCGCATGAGAGACCAACAACTGAACCTTGTTGTTTGAGACTAGATGCTTGAATTTATTCAAGCTTTTGATTACTGCAAGTACATGCTTCTCAATAAAAGAATATCTCACCTCATAGTCATCTAGGCTTTGGCTGAAGAAAGTAATTGGCTGCTCATCATTGTCCTTGTTTTGCTGTACCAAAATGGCAGAAATAGTATCATTACCTCCAAATGCATAGAGGATGAAATCCTTGGAGAAATCCGGGTTGATGAGAGTTGGTGCTTGGGAGATGGCTTCTTTGATTTCTTCAAAACTCTCCTTGCCTTCTGCTGTCCACTTGAAAGCCATGCTTTTATTTAACATTTTGGTGATAGGTTTGACAAGGGCTGCAAAATCTAGGACAAACCTCCAAACAAAGTTTATCCTCCCCAAGAAACTCTGAAGGGCCTTCTTGTGGCTTGGCAATGGTAGTGCTCTTATGGCTTCAACCCTCTCTGCATCAATTGCTAATCCTTCTTTGGAGACAATATGGCCAAGGAGCTTTCCTTCATGTGCTAGGAAGATACACTTCTTAGGATTCAAAGACACTCCAAATCTCCTGCACCTTTGGAAGACTTGTCTCAAATGAGAGAGGTGGTCTGCTGCATTCTTTGAAAAAACAGTGATATCATCAAGGTATATCAGCACCACATTGTTAATCAAACCTTTGAATGCCATGTCCATTGCTCTTTGGAAGGTAGCTCCAGTGTTGGACAACCCAAATGGAATTTTCTGTATGCATAAGTTCCCCATTTGGTTGTGAAGGTTGTCTTGAATTGATTTTCTTCCTTCACCATAATCTGATTGTAGCCCGAGTAGCCATCAAGTAGTGAAAACCTCTCGGAGCCAGCCACAACTTGCAAAATTTGCTCCATAGAAGGGAGTGGGTAATGGTCTTGAGAGATTCTCTATTCAAGTCTCTGAAGTTAACACACAATCTGATCTCTCCACTCTTCTTTCTGACTGGAACTAAGTTGGCAACCCAACTAGAATGCTTGATTGGGAATATGATTCTTGACTCAATCAACTTGTTCAATTCCTTCCTCATGAGAGTTTCCATGTGTGGATTGGTGGCCTTTGTTTCTACTGATGGGCTTAGTATTTGGTTCTAACTCAATGGTGTCTTGATCTAACTTGGGATTGAAACCTTACAAATCTTCGTAGCTCCAAGTAATCACATCAAGGAACTCTTGACACAACTGTATGAACTCGTACCTTTCTTGTTCAGTTGTCATCTTTCTAATTTGCAATGGTTTGTTCTCTTCCACCAAGATGGATACTGAATCTTCTCTCTTGACCTGAATGTTTTCTTTCTCTTTCCTAAACTGATCATTGGGATTGAAAATGGACTCCAAAGTGATAAGTCCCTTGGGAAGCTTGTTAGTTCTCAGCTGTACCACTTGGTCACCATACTGCTGTTCCATTTTTTCTTGATTTTTAGCTGAGAACTTAGCTTCTTCTTGTAAGAAATGGATGATTTGTTGGTCATTCTCAAACACTTGCCAACTTACATTGTTATCGGCACTGAAGGCCTCACAATCACATGGATGTTTGGTTGTACCTTATCTTTTTGAATGCTCTCCACAATGTCAAAGGCTGCCCCAACTGCTGCAAGCCTGTCAGCAGCTTGGTTCTCTTTCCTAGGAATTGATTTGATGCCAAAACCCTCAAAATATTCAATGAGGTCCCACACCCTGTTCTTGTAGCACTTGAGTAGATCATTCTTGACAACATGCTTCCCCTTGACCTGGTTGACAATCAACTCACTGTCACCGAAGACTTGCAAGTTCTTTATTCCTCTCTTTATTGCCCAATGCATCCCTTGCACCAAGGCTTCATATTCAGCAGTGTTATTGGAGCATGCAAACTGAAATCTAAAAGCTGAATAGTACTTTACTCCTTGAGGTGAAATAAGCATAGCTCCACCTCCTACACCTTGTCTACTCCTTGATCCATCAAAAAATAGCTGCCATACCTCATTGTCATCCTTGTGGTTTGGCTTGGTGATGCTAGGAATGGGCTGATCTTCTTGATGTATGCAATAGACCCCTAGCTCAGATTCTTCTACTTCTTGATAAGGATCAAAAGCATGCACCTTGTTTTCCCATTCATCAAGAGTTAGATCCGGGATGCTTCCAACCTTGGTGTCAGCTTCATCAGTGCTTGGGTGATCTTCTTGATCAAATGCCGAATAGTTGGCATTGATCTAACTTGGAGTGTAGGGCTCAATGTGGAAGTTTACAATAGGTTCAGACCTGATTGTAGCTTTGGTTCCATACCTCATTTTGAATAGCATGTGTGACCAATCAGCAGACAAATATCCTCCAATCTTGGCTATGAAATCTCTTGACAAACATAGGGCAAAGAGTGGTGGAAGGTATATAACTGATACATCTTGTAAAACAAAAACATTTGGACATGCATGCAAGGTAAGACTCAAGTTTCTAATCACCCCAACTGTTGTTACTGTTGTCCCATCCAACTGCACTACTCCTTTGGATATGGTTTCATATTGAAGTCCTAGCTGATCAGCTATTTGCTTGGGCATCACTGAGCTACTTGCCCCGGAATCAATCATGCAATTGTGCACCAATTGGTTTCCAATGATTAATGAGACATAAAAAGGAGGGGGCTTCAACATTTTACCTTGTTTTCCTCCATGATTCCCTTCAGGCTAGGCAGCATTTGTGAGCACTTTCTCTTGCATTTGAACTTGCTGATTTGAAGTTGGCCAGTCCTTCATGGCAGCTTGTAGCAAATCTCTCTGGCCTGGGATAGATAGGGATTCCCACATTGATATATTTACATTTGTCTTCTTCATCTGATCAATGATACTAAATGGTGATGAAGGATCTCTTTGTTGTCCCTTGGTTTGCATATTCATCCCTTGCATGTGGGCAGCAACAACTGGTATTTGAGTTGGTCTAGGAGTTGTTCTTGGCTGCCCTTGTGCATTTACAACTGGATTTTGTTTGCCAACCATTTGTGGAGCCATAAAAGGTTGTGGATTGGTTGGAGCTAATGGCTGTTCTTCACCCAAATTCCTTCTTTTTGACCTTGTGTTGGCTGCAACACCTTGAGATATTGTTTGATTTATGCCACAAAAATCCTCTGCCTGCCAGTTCATAAGTGTGGTGTCATTTGGAGCTGATTGCTGCTGGAATGTTTCTTGTTGTTGGTTGTTTCCTTGACTTCCCGCACCCTCCACACTAGTAGTTGTCACCATTAATGCTTGATTCAAGGAACCGTTGAAACACATAGATTGTTTGTGAGGTTCATTACATGGATAACACCAATCATACTCCTGAGCAACATTGTTTTGTGTTGGCACCAATGCCTTAGAGGCAGATATAGCATTTGGATTATAGGGCTGAAATGGTCTGTTGGCAGGAGGCCTTGCTTGATTTAGATTTGCAGCTAGATTGGGTGGTCTATGAGGTTGATATGGTTTCTGTTAGGCTGAGCTTGAGGCTGGAAGGAAGGTCTAAAACTTTGGGCTTGTTGCCTCTTGAGAGTAACCAGCTCATTACCTAAATTTTGCAATTGCTTCATGACTTCTTGAAGTTCATTTGAGGCACTAGAAGATGAAGTGGAAGCTTCACTTGAATTCTAATTTCTAGGAGTGGGAGAAGGAGCCAAATTAGGTGCTTGATTAGTGTTTGGGCTCTCTAAACTTGGAAACAATGGCATGGGAGGTCTAGGGGCTAGTTTGCCAGCTTGGATCAAACAATTTTCAGCTCTAATGGCAATGCTATAAGCAATGGGGATAGTTGTGCCTCCCATGGACTGAATTAACATAGAAATATCAGAATTTAGAGCTTTGAGATAGTAAAGAAAAGCACCTTCTACTGTTGGCCTGACTACCACTGGAATTCTCTCCCAAGTCCTTTGAAATCTAAAGTTGAAATCAGTCAGCTGCTCATTGGGAGCTCTCTTGATGGTTGTCAGCTGCTCCAAAAGAGACAAGTTGTCTCCCTTCTCTCCAAATTGCTCATGAAGTGCTACACATAGCTGGTTCCAATTTTGAATAGAACCTGAGGCAAGGCTTCTAAACCATTGCAAAGCCTTCCCCTTGAATGAAGATGCTAGCAATTTGACAGCAACTTGCATCTCATTGATTTCATGAATTGCACAAAGGTTGGCAATGTCTTTAACATGATCACCAGGAGTAGTCTGATTCTCTCTAGTGAAGTATGGAATGTTCTTCAAGGCTGCAATTGGAATTAGATTTTGTGCATTGAGAGCAAGTGGGTTGCTGCTAGTGAAATTGACATAGGGGTTGTTTTGTGCCATTCTAATTGGCCTTAGAACCCTTGTTGATTGAATGAAAGGCCTACCAGGTGGAGGAGTTGAGAGAGTTCTGTTTGGTGGAGATGGAGACCTTTGGATTCTCCTCCCACTTTGCCTTACTCTTGGAGATAACTGCAGATATTCAAACAACGCCTCTTCTTCTCCAGCTCTTGACCTTGTAGTGATTCTTCTCATGAGTTTTCAGGTCTGCACTGCTAAAACCAGCTGATTCTTCTTCCTTGGAGTCGCAGATGTGCAACTTATAGCTCTTTTAAGCAAGAAAATTGCAGCAGATGCACATCAACTTTGCTGCAATGAAAATGAGACCTCTAAGGTCCCACCGGGCATGCCAAAACTATTGTTGCAAATCAGCAGCACCCCTGGATGCAAATCAGGTTTCTAAGTTGATGTTTCAGGCATCCAGTGTGATTGCACAACATTGAAACCTCTCTCCAAGTGTGGGACTTGTAAAATGAGAGAGGAATCTCTAGATTAGAGGTTGGTTCCTCAAAATCCTCGATCGAGATCATTATTTGCACAATTATAAAGTTTTGAATCCTAATCCTACTCTAGATTCCAAGGAGACAAAGATAGAGAGAGTAAAAGCCTAAAACTAATGCTAAGGTGATGCACCAAAGGAGTTGTAGACACTTGACTACATGAAATACATAATCCACAAGGAAACACAACACAAAACATGCACAAAATGCTCAAAATGTAATGAAAAATCAAGAAATCAATGATAGATATATGAAATGATTGAGGAATTTAATCACAGAACATATATCAACATTCAGATCCAATATAGTGCATTACAGTGATCCAGAGGCAAGAAAAAGTGTTGTATTACATGGAAAGGTAAAAATTTCTTCACAAATTCTGCCAAAGAAGGAAGAAAAGGAAGTTGTAGAGCTGAAAAGGTTTCTCTCCTTGCAAAATGAACTCATTCTGGCTTTTACAGTGCAAGCCACGACCCCCAGGAGAGAGAAACATGGGAAAACATGCAAGCCATTCAACCATTAACCAAATTGCATTCAAAACAGCATGGGTAACCTGAAAAACCCATTCTCAGGCATTTTTAACCATGTTGGGAGAGAATGCGAGCCATTCTTTATTAAAACGATGGTTGAAACGTCAGTTCTGTTCATGGCCACGTACTAGAGGCGTTTCTTGATTTTCTCTCTCCAAACTCAACCAAAATGAAAAATTGACCCTGGAATCATGTAGATAATTTCACCAGCTTTCCATTGATATAAAAAACATGGCTCTGGATCGAAATATATGGTGATTTGAAGTTTTAGGGCAAAAATAGGCCAAAATCGGATCGACGGGCAAAAAGTTTGAACTTTTACCTATTTGGTCTTTGGAACATTTTTCAAATTTTTCCCATGCTCTGCCACTCAGTGCCACATGGCACGTTTTGATTAGCGCGCAGCCCTTTCGTGACCATTTTTTCCTTTGGGTCGCTTGGTGTTTTTTCGCCCTTGGACACGTGGCAGCTCTTGATTGGCTGCGGGCCTTCTAGGGAAAAATTTCCCACCAAAACTCCACTGAGCTATAACTTGAGAAATACGTGGAGTTAGGAGGAAAAATTTACCTTTTTGGAAAGCTGAGAAAGAGCTCTATCCAATGGTGCTATAGGTTTTGAGTGCTTAGAAAACAAAATATTCTAACGATGCACAAGAGAAGGAAAGATGTAAAGGGTTAGCCAAAATGAAGTGGTACATTTGGGATAACACTTACATTCATAAATATCTCATTGATTTAAAAATGCATACTGTCTACAATGTTTCAGTGATTCACTACTACATACTAACTACTTACATTGAATTAACATTGTTTTTTCTTCAACATCATCATAAAAATAACTACATACAGCTTGATCCATCTCGTACGTATGTAAAACAACACTTGGCTAGCTTCATTAAAAGTTTTTCAACTAAGTGTAGTTCAACCAATGATGACATTTCCTAAGCAGTTGACAAATGCCCATCAATAGTGAGGACTATTCTTTGTGAAATGGTGTTTAGATGTTTAGATGAATATAAAATTATTTTAATGGCCCCTAAATTTGAATTATAATATGAATAATTGATATTGTACTTACCATATCACCACAGAAACCACTATGTTTATCCATTTAAGTTTTCCACAACATGAAATTGATTATGAATTCATTAATGTTTATTTCAAATACATTATGCTCACAGTTTCAATAGGAAGAAATAGATTATGAATTGATGATTATTTATTTTAAATATCTCTTGCATCAATGGATCCAAGCAGCATGTAAAGGTCATGTAATCCAAGCTGCAATATCAAATGGTAATTGTGAGTCATAAGCTAAAATGTTGTTTATTTCAATTGGTTATAATTGATATGAAGCCAACTAAAATAAAAAAATTTTACTCCCCTGTAGGTAGTGATAAGATTTATTTACTTATTTTGGATATGGAGGACCTACTATATGGGATAAAAAACATACAATAGGAATATGTCATTTAGGTTTGGTATGAAATTTGTCAACCTGCAAGGTGGCCTGTCAAAATTTATAAAATTACTATCACCATACTGTGAACTGGGATTTTGGTTCGACACTCTCATTTCTGTTGATGTTAAAAATATATCAACGGGATTCAATAAAAAAATATCGACCGTATTGAATCCAAGACTCACTTGGGGAAAGGAACATTGCAATATAGTCCTGGGAAGATACCTATAAAAGGTTTGGAGTAGAAACTATTTTTCATTCAGTTCAAATAACACTTTGTGTATTACATTAGGTGTAAAGGGAAACCATCCTAAATTTTTTTATCATGGGTATGAAAAGAAAACACAAATATTGTACAAAAGATAAATGGTTGATAGCCAATTTGTATTAAAAATATCACATATAGTGTCTCAAGAATTGAATGTGGTAGATGACATCAAATACTTGGACAAATAAAATTCGAACAACTATTTATCTTTTCGAAGGCTTTTATGATTATCTTGCTTAAATTGCCACTAATATATACATTCATATCTTATTATGAATGTACTATGTAATCTTCTATTATGTTGAAATTGTCGAAATATAAGTTGGGAGGATTTATATTTTCACTTATTATAAGATGACGGTATGATTGAATAACATCCGAGGTGAATTATCGGAAAAAATTAACCTTGAAAATTTGCGAAGTAGTGTTTAGTTAACACTATTTAAAAAATAAATATAAACTTATACTATATATACTTAATTGTTTTTAAAATGATTAATATATCTATAATCTATAAAAATTGACGGTCATATCTAAAATAACAAAGTCATATGTGATGGTGATTTCAAATATTTGCAGCTATTTTACAAATAAAAATGATTAAAAATGTCTAAATGGGCATCAAATTTAACACCACGTTATGGCCTTTGTTGCAACCATTGAAGGACAAGAGAAGATGTTCTAGATGATATTTGATCAAAAACCAAATTCGAGGGAGCTTATTTTTTTGAGATTAACTAGGAAAAAGCATAAATAATGCTTAGCGGCCATTATCTCATTTAAAACATAACCATTTTCTGTATATAACATAGCATAAATAATGGTCAATGACCGCTAGCCCTTATAAAATAGAAACATGTTATGTACATAACAAATCATAAATAATGTCTAGTGGCTACTAGCCCGTATAATAGATTCCAATATATGGGACTTTGGAGTACATATAATTCCAATATAGCTGATTTTGGATTCCAATATATGTGATTTTGGATTCTAATATATGTGATATTGGAATCCAATATGTGTGATTTTGGAGTGTAGATAATTCCAATATTTGACATTTTGGAATCTGAAAATAACAATATTGGATTCTGATATTGGCTATATTTTTAGTTGTTGGGACTGGAATAAGTCTCAATTTAGTGAAATAAGTGTTTGATAATCTTACAAGGTGAGCGGAAGTAGCATCTATGAAGAATTGCATTGTAGCTACTATAGAAAGGTACCTTTAGGAGAATATCATTAGCAGGTATGGATGTCCATTGAGTTTAACAAGTGATAGGGGTAATCATTTCTTGAATGAGACTATTAAAATATTATTGGTAGAATTTATGGTAGCACATCATAAGAATAAACCCTATCACCCACAAGATAATGAAACCGTTGAAGCTTTCAAAAGAGTTTCAGCCACACATTGACAAAGATATGTGATATTGGAAGGAAGGATTGGGATATAAAATTTTTGTTCTATTTTGGTCATATAGGACAACCTATAAGAGACTAAAGAAAGCTACACCCTTTTAGTTTGTGTTTAGTGTAGAGGTTGTTTTACCGGTTGATTTTATGTTACCATCCCTACGTATTACACATGTAGGAGGATGGCTAATGCAAAAGCACTTGAAGAGTGCATATAAAAACGTATGTAGTTGGATGAGAGGCATGATATAACTTGAGAGATCTAGAAGAGAGAAGAAGAAAGAAAGAAGGCCTAACATGATCGAAACATTAAGAAAAAGAAGCTTGAAGTTGTGAAAATGGTTCTTTTGTATGAATCCAAGTTTTTGTGCCATCCTAGACAATTCCAAGTGCATTGGTTAGGACTAGATGTTGTGACCTACATACTTGAATTAGGAATTTTCTAGTTAGAAGCTTTGGATGGCACACTGTTACTTGGTTTATTTAACGGGAGCAGGTGGAATCCTTACTATAAATAAGTCTTCTTGGTTTTTGTAATAAGGTAGTGTTACCATTTAGCTTAGGTTTTCCTTTAGTGTCTTTTCCGTTATATGTGTTTCCCTTCATTATCGCTATGATTTTTCATTTTTTAGTCTTGTGTTGTGTTGCACGTTGGTACACCAGTAGATAATTATGTTATAAGTGATTCCATGTGCAGAGGATCGTGCATACATTTAGTGTGGGTTGGATTGAAGTATAATGCAATAATTTTTTGGCACATTTCCAAGGGAGGTTGGATTATTTGAAAACTATTTTTGGTACATTAGCACAGAGGTAGAAAAAAATGGTTTTTGTTGTATGAAAATTTGTTTTGAGGAAGGTTGAGATTATTGAAGACCACGCAGAGAAGAAGACAAATCACTTAGTCTAACATGAGGTAGGTGGTGTCATGGGAAATTACTTAATGGATAGTGAGGAGGTTAATTAATTTATTGTAGAAAGGTGCACCAAGGAGGTCTATGGTAGTGAAGTAATGATAGCATGCCAAAAGTTTACGGATGTCGCGCGCAGGTGGGGTTGTGGAAGTTTACTTAAGAGGAAAAAGTACTTTGTTAAAAAGTAACATTAAGACACATGGGTCAAAAGGATGGTGAGGTCATGGAAAAATTATAAATATGGGGTGAGGGTAGTCATTTTAACTACCTTTCCTTTGAAAATTTTTTGTGCTCCCAAGCTATTGAAGTGCGACAAGGGTGTGATAAAGAAGTGAAGTACTTTGTGAACCAGTGGTGATTTGCAAACTATAACGAGACCTTGTGGAGTGGAAAGTGGAGTAGATAGTGAGGTATCGGGGTTGTGTAAAAGTGAAGCTATGGACATCGAGAGAGCTTGAGAAAACAAAGAGAAGTTAAACAACTAGAGTACAAAGTGAAGGAACAAAAATGACACCAAGGAAGGAATGAACCAAGAGACTAGTGGTGGAGGAGGAACGCATTGAGATATTTTTAGAAATGAAGTACCCCGGGTGTAATCAAAGTAGAAAAGTGGAGTTTAAATTTAAATAGGTGCAAGATTAGCGAGTTCAACCACAAGACATAGTAACATGACACGTTGATGCAAACGGATCTAGTCAAATACTTTCCAGGGTTAGATGAGCTCAGAAACCCTAAGGTTGATGACTTGTTGTAATAATATTTACATAAATTCAAATTGTTTAAGCTAAGGGAGTTTACCTTCTTTGCTAAACCTGTCCCACTCTTCAGGTGGTTAATGTCATGAGTGCATGAGGATTTTTTTCTACTTTATGGGGAGAAGAATGAGGATTATATGCCAGTTGATAAGGATAATGAAAGGCTTGCGAGAACACTGGCAAGGATATGGCACTTGACCTATGTGCCAACACAAACATTGAAGAATCATAAAAGTAAATGAATTATGAGAAGGAAGGGCCTAGGTTATCTCAAATCTATATGACCCAAAGCATTAAGGGTCATGCACGACTTATCACTACAAATTAGGAACATCGAGAATGGTGGATGGATATAAATAGAATATACCTATACATTACGTAAAGAGCATAAAAAAGTGCACTATAACTTCACAAAATTCATTATGAAGAGTATCATTGAGGAAGCATAGGTGTAGAATGATCTTTGTAGGAGAGATCATGTGGGGGTCCATGTTATTGTTAATCATATTTTGGAAAATTGGCATCCCCATGGACCAAATGTGAACATGTGGGTTTACCCATGGACGCACTCATCTCCTGCGGTGTAATTTTTCGTATTTCACTTGTGATAGCTCCACTACAAATACCTATAATCTCTAGATAAATAAATGGTATGAGATACTACATGAGGCTTTTGAGAGCGAGTAACGTATCTTGCATGAGTTACGAGAAGTTATAGGGGACCAGGTGAGGTTTTTCATTATGCAATACTTCAACTTGGTGAAATTTAAGATGGCTAATGAAGAAATGGGGTCATGGTGTAAACTTCCATTTGCATTCAATGCTAAATATATGAAGTGTGCCACAAATTGGTTGAATGATGCCCAAAAACAAACCATTGATATTGAAAAAATGGACTCGATGTTTACACCCTTTGCATGACCTACAATTATGATATGAGGTCAGTGTATGTTGAATTATTGTAGAGAGAATTCTTAGATCTGCAGGCGTAGATCAATGTCACCATCAAGGGATTCATTCACTGGATGTTCATACATTTGTGCCCTACGACACAAGGAGGATTTGAAGTGGAGGTTACAGACTCCACCTTTCCAAAGCTTAAAGAGGCATTGATTCTCCCAATGAAAGTAGTCCAGGAAGGAGAAGGAGAGGAAAAGACGAAGGAAGTGACGAATAATTTGACACTTCCAGGAAAAGGAAGTATTATATGCACTGGGGTAGTATTGGAGGCATAGATACATCACAGCAGGGCAACATTGAGGCTTCAAAACTAGAGCGTGAATAATTTAAACAACTTAAGGAAGAATATCTAGAGAAGAAAAATCCTAAGGTACATGATGTCTCTAGTTCTACAATAGAGACAGGCTTAGAAAAAGATCATGTTGCATTTAGAGAAGAACTCAAGGTAGAGCTCGAGGATTTAGAGAAGAGAAGGATTGAGGTGGAGGCCAATGCATCACCCGAAGTACAAGTGAAGGTAAAGACACCTACTTTGGAGGGACCTAAGAAGATTTCAGTGAAATAAAGTTCACTTAACCATTCCACCAAACCAGAAGAGAAGGATATGGGAGACTCCTTTGTTATTAAAGAGGATAAGGGTTTTTTTGTGGGCACAAGTACCCCATGGAAGCAACACTCTAAGTGAAAGGTGGAGAGGAAAAGGTGGACACCTAGGTTCCCTCGTATGGAATTTGTGAATAATCAAATGAAGGTGTTGCACACACGGTTTCAAAGAACCCTTGCCCTAAATAAGCTGCATGCTTATGATATCTTAGACCAAGATGGGGCGTGATGAGGACCAAGAAGATGATAAGTTGGAATTTGCGTTATCATGCATAAGAGCTCATGTTCGAGGTTAGAAATCATGAAATCGAGACCATCCATTTGAAGAAAAAGAAAGGGGTGACTTATAAAATGGTGGATCCAAGAAATCTTATAGATGAGTAGGCGTGCAATGCACTATAGAAGATGTCCTTAGAAGTCATAAAATAGATCTTAGACACATTGGTGACTATTCAGACCTTGGTTTTAGATCATAAGGGGAAGGAAAAGGATATAGAAATACTTTGCAATGGTTTGAAAATAGAACAAACATGGAAAAAGGAAGCATATGATTGATTTCACGCCTTGGTTAATAATTTCTTGGGACAATATCCAGCACTAGTGATCCAAGCCAGGACGGACTATAACAATGAGATTGAATATTTGGAAGACTTGGTGGGAATGTTATTGGTCAACATCAAGAATGGCACAAGACCCACAATAGAGGAGCTTGCAAAGGATAAGGAAAACAACAAGATTTTTGTTGAGGCCCAGATTAATGAGTTAGAGGAATTTCTCACCCAAGTCAAGGAAGAAAACATATTAGTAGATAAGGGATTCAATAGTTATTATAAATACAATCCCATTATTGATGCATGTGTAACAGATGAAGAGGTCATCCTCAAGGCCTTACAGGAGAAGGTCCTGAAAAATAATATTGAGTGTGCCTAGTTGATAATCGACACCACATCACAAAAGGATAAGATAAAAACTAAGTGTGAAAAGATGGAATTCGGGATAGGTGAGCTATGAAATTCTATCACAGAACATACATGTGCGCTCGAGGGAGTTTTCATTGAGATGGTGGTGGTTATAGAGGAGCTCAAGGGGAAAGTTGAAGAGATTACACTAGACCAAATACCCAGCATAGTGAAGGAGGCGGTGGTAAAAGAAATGAACAAACTAGAGGTATGGAAGAAATTAAAAGGGAAAATAGATGTGGAGTTCCTTGAAATCCTCTAGTTATACGTTTAGACTATTGTGACATATACCATTTTAGCCTTAGCCATTTTTTTATTGATTGATTTTGAATAGTGCAAAGAATTTTGAAGGATGGAAATCAAACTAGTGTGGGGTAATGTTGAGCCACACAGATGACTAAGTACCTGAGCCACAGAGAGTTTTTTCATACACTAGTGATGCATAAATCCTTACGTGGAAGTAAATTCAAGAAGAGTGCAGAAGGTCATGCCTAAGAAGAAAAAGTTTAGGAATTAGTTGTATTTTGGACCACAGTCAGAGTTGAAATGAGGAACACGTGGAGATGCGGCCATGCTTGATTGTGGATAAGGTTAAATAATGAAGATTTTCATCCCAAGAAAATAAATACTTTAGGATATTATTATCATGATATTGTTAAGAGTTATAAAGTGGAGTGATTTATAGTCTAGTGACATTTGCATGTGTAGGGTAAACGAGTATGGTGGGGTGTGATGAAATTTGGCATGAGGTCTACTCTTAGGTGATGAATAGGTGGTGAGGGAAATATTGACATATTACTCTTGTTATGTATTGATTTTCATGCCAAGAAGTGAGAAAAGAGGACGATAAAGATAGCTCAGAGAGAGAGAGAGAGAGATGCGTGAGAATGCTTCTTGTGTAGAGTGATTGTATGGTTAGAATTTTTTTATATTAACGTATCTAGTTTGTTTATGGATCTTATGATGTATTTGGCTACTATAAAAATGGTGGATTAATGTAATGGTGTTTGTTTTGAATATCAGTGCTTATGGATCTAAATATTTGTGTTATTTATTATGTTTATGGTCTAGATCTGATTCCTACATTTTATTCTTGTATGTTCATAGTCATAATATGGTTCATTTGTTCTTAGATATAGTTTCTTTATTTATTTTTATTAGAGTTAATAGAGGGTTTCGGGGGACACTACCCATACAAATATTACAACCTAATAAACACAAAGGCCAAGGGGTTAACCATTGAAGCCCATACATAACCAAAAGAGCAACAGATTCAAAACATCAAAAATAAACTACATAGATAACCCATGGAAGAGTAACTAACATCAAGGGTTCGAGTAAATAATAGCATAAAAATTATGAAGCAAAAAATTATTAAAAAGCAAGAAGAAAACATAAACTAGGAGATCATACCCCTTCATCCTTCTTTTACCAGTTCCCCCACAATACTCATGCATCCATTCCATTCTTTGACTAAGTTGGCTATAGTAGACTTCTAAAACTTGTAGTTCAGTTCAACTATCTGTACTTTAGGGCCATTTCCTTATTTTTCTTTCTCCTTATCTAATTCCATAAAATGAATAATCTCAGCAAGAATTTTAAGGTAATAAATGGTACTTTTAACATTGAGAATGTGAACATCCCTTATCTAAAGAATAATTTCCTTCATCTTCAACATTTCATTTTCCATAGCCAGGCTTCTTTCATTAGCATTTTTTAATTGTTCACTCAGAACAATAGAAGACAAATTCTCCACTTTTTCATTCAATTCCCTCAATTCCATAGACACCATATTGATCTTGTGTCTATTAATGTCAGTGTCTAACCTGCAATTCTCAAATTCCCTCATAAAAACATTGGATTTGACCGCACAGTCTTGAGCATTAAAGAGTTTATTTTGGGTAGTTTTGAGAGCATGCAAGCTTTCTATAGCCTCCTCTAAGTTCTTTGATCTCTTTCCCTCAGATTATTCAGGAGATTTCCCACTTTCCATCTCCTCACTATGATCCCCTTCCAAATCCTCTTCCTCTTGACTTTCACTGGAAGCAGAATGATTACCTTCTTGTTTCTCTTCTAACTCCAAAATAACTTCCACCTTCTCTACCGAAACTGAAACATT
This sequence comes from Taxus wallichiana var. yunnanensis, assembly GCA_018340775.1. Taxonomy (NCBI): domain Eukaryota; kingdom Viridiplantae; phylum Streptophyta; class Pinopsida; order Cupressales; family Taxaceae; genus Taxus; species Taxus wallichiana. The sequence goes on along the minus strand of CM031242.1, from coordinate 84,638,289 downwards.
CTCCACCATGTGTTGCTTCTTGAGGGCGACATTATCCTGGTGGGATCTAGTTCATTTTTCCATGGGCCTAGTAGGAAAATCCTCACTACCAATAACCTCTTTAACATCGAGGCTTTTGAATACCATTTTGAAGATTTGTTCGTTAGGCACATAGAGGCCCCCAATTTTTCATTTTTAACAATGAGGGGAGTTCCCATTATGAGCATAGATTTAATGAGGCCTTGATGCAACAAAAGGAGAAATTACCTTTGTCAACCTGAGATATAGATTTGGACAAGGAGGAGAAGAAAAAATGGGAAATTATAGGGCATGTTGTTTCGAACATGGTTCAACATGGGAAATTTGTACCCATAGATCACTTTGTAATGCCCTTCAAGAGTAATATATACCATAATTAATTGAGCAATTTCCCAATAAGGGTGGGAAAAATTACCTCTAGCATAACCATTATGGAGAGAGACAGGAACACCCTTACCTTGCATGAAGTAGTCAATCTCCTAGTTATAATCTGACTTAGGTTTGGAAATGATTCTTCCCTCCATGGACAGACCAGAAACTTTAGAAATAAGTTTGGGGGAAATGGTGAAAGATAAATTTCTAACCCGGACATGGCCTTCCTTCCAGTTTTCACCACAACTTCACTCAAATTTTCATCATGCCCATCAAAAATGCTAAAGAAATGTAACAATCCCACCTTTTCGAGAAAAACTCAGCCTCTTTTGACATCACCAGGACCTTTCTTGGTTCAGTACGTACTAAATCCCCTCCCATTCTGCTAATGTTATTCTTCTTTTTCTTCTGAGGGTGAACATGATATAGTTTCTTTATCCCGATTATAAGATGAATGAATTTACTAACGTGTATTACTTTTCCATTCATGGTAAAATTCTTGAGAAATATCACATAGCAGAGGGGCATGTTGCCTTCGTGTTCCTCGAGTGAGCTCCCTATTTAGGCTGGGTGATATGCTGACGTACTTGGGAATTAAAGGGTTAGGAAAATGGATTTCACAAAAATCAAATTTTACTAGCATCTTAGAAGAAATATCAAGGAATTATTGAATTTATAGGTGTGTGTGTGAATCTAGGAGAACAATGAAATGAATGGTCACTCAAATCATGCACTTCAAAGTGTAGTATGTAAAAATCCCACATTACCAATAGAAAAAATATTTGATCCAATCAAGACTTCCTATCACACTATCTCGCACAATGAGGAAAGAGATCAAAGAATCTAAGATGAATCAATAACAAACTACAAGGCCCAAAAATGATTAAGGGTGCTACATTGAACAAAGAAAATTGATGTAAACTTGAAATAGATCTTCAATCATTGGAAATTTAAGTTTTAAATATGTCTATGTATTGTTATTTTGCAATAAGTTGTCTAAGGGTCATACAAGAAGAAAAATATATTTAGATAAACTTGAAGAAGATATAAACAAAGAATCATCTGCGCAATGGTTTGACAAGGAAGAATATGGAGTACTTAATAGCTAGATGTTACACAAAGTAATTAGAAAGGGAAGATAAAATAGAATACATGGAGGATTATAGTTCTAGCATGAACAAGGAACTCACTTAGCTACAAAGGAGCTATCAAAAACTAGATAAAATTATATAAGGATCCAAAATAAAAATCTCTAGTGGAGCTTTTCTCAATCATCCAGAGAACACAAAGCTACAACTTTAGCATGAATCAATAGAAGAACATCTCTTTGTATGGAATAAATATGAAAGAAAAATAACGCCAAGTATCCTAAGTACTTCAATATGACCACACCATAAATAAAAAAGGATCATGCACACATTCCAACAATATTATTTAGAACCCATCGTTTCCTTTTATTCATGTGAGTCAATCAAAGGGAAAACCTCCTTATGTTAGACATCTAAGTTTTGGTAAGTTGATACTTTCACATTCCTGTTCTTTAAAATCTCAATCAGATACAATATTCTGATTTATTTGGTAAAAGGACAAGAAAATATAAATAAATAATCTGGGAAGTAGATTTATAGGATAGATAATGAAGAAAGTAATAGTCAAGAAAATTTTATATAGGATTCTTCATCACTTGTTTTTCTTAAGGGTGAGCCAACACTTTGAAGTCTAAAGATGATGTTGATAGGGTTATTCATTAATTAAAATATTAAGAAGGAAATAAAGTATAATCCATGAATAACCATAAACCGTAGAAATATCCGCAGGACACTAAAAATTATGTTGATAACTAAAGAATCAGTAAAAGACTAGAAAACCCATACACCATTATAAAGCCACAAAAATTGTAAGAATCCATGGAAATGAGGAAAATACATGCAAAAATAAATAATCTGGAACAAAAGGTATAGGGTCATTAGTAAAGGAAGTGACTATTGGGTAACTTGTATAAAACATGTATTTATGATCATTCATGTTACTAGAATAAGGGGGAGTGGAAGAGAGAGAGAGAGAGAGAGAGAGAGAGAGAGAGAGAGAGAGAGAGAGAGAGAGAGAGAGAGATAGAGAGAGAGAGAGAGAGATGAGAACAATGTACTCTAGGAGATATAAAGTATAGAGATGAAATATTGAATGTATAAAGAGTGTGTGAGGAGATATTAACTATGAATTGTATATTACTTTGAGAAGTTAATACAAATATTGTCTTTTTGGTTCTATTATTATATTTCAATATGTTATGATATTGTCCATTTTTATTCTAGATATATGGCATATCCCCTATAAACTAATGAACTACTTAACCTGAGACAATATCGTTTAGGATTAAGGTCAACAAAAATTTTATTTTGTTCTTCCCTTATCCTGTTTTGATTTTATGTATGAAATCATAGCCACTTTTTGTAGGTTAGTATAATTTTAAATATCCATAGGGTAAAATATTGTGTTCATTGACCTTTTCCAATTTCAATTATCCCTCCAAATCTAACAAAATGTTAAATAGTCCCCATTGATCTATACACCGATAGTTTTATATACCTTGGGTCATATTTCTAACAAGGATCCTAAACCGAGTGAGATTAATTTCTCATCTTCATTTAGAGAGTATGTCAAAATTTGGATGAATAGTCTAGTCCACCACCTCCATAATGCAAATTGTATTCTTAGACCCCATAGGAGTGGGCTAATCAACCACGGTGTAACCCATAGTGGTCTAACCAATACAAATAGAAATGCATGTCTCGATAATAATTTAACATGAGTTACAAGGAACAAATGATATAAAAACTAGATATAAGATCTTATTCCTAGTCCTCCTAATGATTAGAAAAACCTTACACTAAGAAAGTAAACCAACCTCAATGACGTACCCATTAACTTAAAGAAAAATAAAATAACATTAGATAGAATACCCTTATTTACAATACACTAAGAAAACATAGTTGGGATTAAGGTCACAATATATGGAAATATCTATTTCCTATCAGGAAAACTATTTTGAAATCATCCTCTCCAACCATTATTGCAATCCTATATGAGAAGGAAAAATTAAATCTTATAGAAAAACAAAATCAAGAAATGAAACCCCCTAATGAAAAACTCTAGATGTCTATCTACCAACACCATTTATAGAATAATTGAAGAAGAAGATGTTGGAAGCACAATAGACTAAGAAGGGGGTGAATCATTCCTTAAAAATGTAATTTGAACAACAAGAGTGAATGCCTTATTGATTTTATTAATGTGAAATCAATCATTTACACAAGTGTAAGATGTAATATATATATATGTATTGGACAACCGATTACAAAAAAATAGAGAGGTTGCATAGGTACCACCATGAAAAAAATACATGAAATAGTAATGTTAAAATAATACAACAACTCCCGAATGATATAATAAAAAAATAGATGGTTATAATATAACCATATAACATTTAATGAATAAAAGAACTAACTATGCAATATAAAATTAATTAAGGTAATATATTTACTATAACATTCCCCCCTTAATTTTGTATTGTCTCAAGGGATGAGGAGAGTAACTCTCTAAAAAACTCAAACTTGTCATGCGTACATGACTTTGTGAAGATATTTTCTCGTTGTTCAATTGTTGGATAGAGCTGAAGTTGTATATTGTGCTTCAAGACATGCTCACATATGAAATGTACATGTACCTCAATGTGTTTTGTTATTTCATGAAAAAATGGATTGCGAACAAGTTTGAGAACACCTTCATTGTCAACATACATGGTGTTCGGTTTGTCCTGTGGTATTCCAAGTCCTTCGAGTATGCGATGTAGCCAAATCACTTCATAGAAAACTTCTCCTACAGAATGATACTCAGCTTCTATGGAAGAACAAGAAACAAAGTGTTGTTTCTTGTTTCCCCATGATATTGGTCAGATCCCATAAAGAACACAAACCCTGAAGTGGATTTTCTATCATTAATATTTCCTGCATGATCTGAATCGAATATCCTGACAAGAAGAATTTTTCGTTCTTCTTATATTCTAGACCAAGATCTACTAATCCTTAGACATTTGTCAAGATGCACCTTGCTACTTTCCAATGACAAAATTTGGGTTCCTGTATGAACCTGGATAGATAGCTCACTACAAAGATGATATCTAGTCTAGTGTAGGTAAGGTAAATGAGACTCCCAATCAACTTCCAATAGAGAGTGGAATTTACCCGAAGAGATGGATCTCGACAGAGATAATCGTAATCTATTCTCCATAGGTGTAGAAATTGGTGTGCAATCCATCGTCCTAAATTTATCAAGCGTCGTCTTGGTATATTTTATCTCGAGAAACAAAGATGTGATTCAATTTTTGTCATATTTCTAATCAAAGACAATAGTTCAATAGCTCGAGATCTGTCATGTCAAATAATTGATTAAGATCTTTCTTCATTGCATCGATCATCCTCACTGAACTTCCAAAGATGACTAGATCATTGACATAGACAACAAAAATCACAATCTCCTCCCCTTTGTTATTTGAGGTAAATATTGGGATTTTATGGATTTCTAACAAATCCATGTTATACGATATGCTCATCAATTTTGATGTACCATGTCCAAAGGGTACTGTTTGAGGCCATACAAATATTTCCTAATTCTACATACCTTTTCTTTCTTGACCAGGTATAACATATCCCTTAGGTTCAGTCATGTAGAATTCTTCTTGTAAATCTTCGTCTAGGAAGTCACTTTTTATGTCCATTTGATGGAATTTCCAAGAAAATTATGTAGCTAGAGAAAAGTTCATACTAATTGTTTTGATCTTATTTGTCGGAGAAAATGTCTCCTCGTAGTCAATGCCTTATTTTTGCATATACCCCTTTGCTACTAGTCTCACTTTGTACCTGTCTACTATCCCATCAACTTTGTACTTTTTTTTGAATATCCATTTGCATCCAATGGGTTTCTTCCTGGCGGAAGATTGACAAGATGCCAAGTGTTGTTTTTCATTACTGATTGATATTCAGAATCCATGGCATCTTTCCAGGATTTTTACCTTGTAGGGATTCTTGGAATATAGAGGGCTCATCATATTCAATAAATCTACTCATAAAAGTAAAATTAACTTATTATCTTTGTTTTCTTGTGAGTTCGTGGTCTAGGGGTGGATGTATCGATAGTGCATCCATTCTTGCATCTCGTAATGTGCTAGTATACTAGTTGGGCATACGCTGAATTGTTGTTGTGGGTCATGGTTCTATCAGATCATCACCATCATCCCCATCATCACTTTCATCATTTGTGGGAACATTATCTTTGGTTTTTAAACTCGGTGAGGAGTCTACATCGGGTGAATCTCGGAGGAGGATACTCGCTTCCTTATTCTCAAAGAACTCAACATCTCTACTAGTGTAGACTCTCTTGGTCTTCCGATCCATCAATCTATACACAAGAGTTTCTTAATTGTACCCAATGATAATGAGTTTTTATGATTTCATTTCCAATTTATTTATGTTATTCTTGGGTATGTGCATAATTGTTTTGCACCCAAATAATTTAAGGCGTGCAATAGATGGTTTCCAATTCGACCATGCTTCATGTGGTGTTACTCACAAGAGCAATCGTGAGCAATCTATTCCATAAATACATAGTTGTATTTGATGCTTCGCCTAGAATGTATTTCCCACCCGAGTCATCGATCATGCATCACACCATTTCAATGATGATACTATTTCTTCTCTCAACAACACCATTCTATTTTAGTGTGTGTGGAGGAGGCATTTGTCGATGAATCTTTTGAGCTTGTAGGTAGTCTTTAAACTTGTCACTGGTGAATTCCCCCTCGATCTGAGCAGAGAGTTTTGATGTGATGACCAATTTCATTCTCAATAGCTACTTTGAACTTCTTGAAGGTTTCAAAAGATTCAATTTTTTTGTGAAGATAGTATATCAACATTTTTCTCGAATAATAATCAACATAAAGCATGAAATACTGAAATCTAGAATGACTCGAGTGCATTGGACCACAAAGATTAGTATGAACCAGGTCAAACTTGAAATGAGCTTGAAAATTACTCTTCTGGAATAAATATCTGTGGTGTTTTCTTGCTAGATAGTGAGGACATTTTTCCGTATCCTTTTGAAGAGATGGTAACCCATGAACCATATTGAATCAACGAAGTGTCTTGAGATACTTGAAACTAACATGACCAAGTCTCGATACCACAATTATGTAAAGGTAGAATTCTTAGCCATAAGTACCGATCATCTATGCGGACAACATCAAGCTAGAACATGCGTCCCACATTGGAGAAATTTGTAAATATTTTCGAGCCTCGTGATTTGTCTTGAATTAAACACGTTTTATTTCTAGAATGAATATCAAAGTCAATTTTTAAGTTGTGATCTAGGAGTTGATTGAATGAAAACAAATTTTTAGTCAACCTAGGGATATATAAGACATCTAATAATTTACAAGATTACGTGAACCAACGGGTAGAGAAATGTTCATTGGGACCCCAAAATATTTTCTAAGTAAAAAAGGGCACATAGACGTGCAAGGCCTATTTGAAGAAGGGAGCTCAAGGAGAAGGCACATAGGATAGGGTTAAAGGAAGGGTTTAAGAAAAACTATGGCACGCGCATGGACAAAGATAAGGTTTCGGGACTTTTGCCATATTGGGTATTTTGGGTAGAACATGAGAAAAGCATGACCGAAAGTGAATGAGGAGTGGATAAGGTGCCAGCCTAGCAACGTGATGCCCATGAAAGGAATATGCTTAGCAATAGAGGATTCCAGAAGACCATCATTACAAGGAGTGGAGAGCTTAGATTTGATGGAGCATGCTCCCATGGAGGACCACATTTAGAAACTTGGCACTAGATATGAGGCCATAGAAGGATGATTTGGCACTCTGGGATGCCTATAAATACAAGTGCCCACAAAAGAAAAAGAGGAGCAGATTAGATATACGATAGAGGAGAATATAGAGAGTGGAGCTCTATAGAAATACTATGAGAACTCTGTGGGATTAGGTAGAGGTTATATAAGGGAGTAATGTATTAAGGGGATGGGATATAAATTTTTCTTTCTATGGATGAAGGACATGATCCCTGCTGTGATGTATGACTTCAATCTAATCAAGCTGTGGTATTCTAATGGATCCATTGAATGTAATGAGGTTATAAACATGAATGAGTATGAATGTAATTGATTCGGTTCATACCTATATATTTTCATTTCTGTACTGAGATGTTATGGAATAGATGTATATCCTTATGTATTTTCCTTTCTGTCATAGTTCTATCTATTATCCGTAAGTACCCTCTAGTTGGAATGAATATATTTGTCTAGAGGTCATTCTGAGCCCTATGATGATTGTTTGTCTCATTTCAACCTTTATTCATTAATTTCCTAACATAGATGATGATTTCCCACTTAACTCATATAAAAGAGGGACTTAACGACCACGCGTGCCTCGGGTGAGCACCTAGCACCCATTGGGTGAAAGGCCGACGCACATGGGATTCCCTTGTTCTTTGGTGGGTTTAAAAATGAATACATCTTGGTTCCATTACTGGGACCTCTTTTTGAAGTTATTCTAGGAAATGGCACACATCATGGTCTAGATAATGAGTAATGAAAAACTGTATAACTCTGGAGAGTGTTGAGTCTTAGTTCTAGAGCACAGAGGATTCATTTTCTAAAAGATTCAATATTGGACCCAAGTTTGATGCATGGAGGTGGGTGGAAGAGAATATCTACCATGAAATGTATGAAACTTTTTTATATTGTTTCCCAGTAGAGCTGTATGAATGGCTCTCAGCATATGCTTCCAGATCAAGTAGGTTCTATAGAGTGTGTGTGTGTACACAAGAGGACTATAAGAAGCTATAGGATGTAGATCTGACCTGGACATGTATTGTTGATTAGTGGTGGAAGAGAGTGTTGGCCAACTACACTCTGGAGTATGCTATTTCCACATATTCTTGTCTGGAAGTTGTTGAGTTTGAATTTTTCGGTATCTCAAAGGATCATTTCTACATTCTATTCCTTTGGAAACGAAGATATTGATTACTACCTTGAGTTTAGAGAAATTTCTAATGGCCACCTAAACCATTCGAGTCTTTGGGAGAGGAATCTAGGGTGGAGGAAGATGGCAAGATATTATGATGGAGAAAGAAAGGGAGGAGAGGTGACTCAAGTATAGTGAAGTGCATGAAAGGGAGATTGCTAGATAATGTAGGGTTGTAGGTGTGATGGATCTATGGAGGCAGATGTTGTGGGATAGAGTTTAGGTTTACGTAGACGACGCGTGGGACCCGAGTAGTCTATGCTACCCAATCTTGAAGAGAGCGTAAGAGAGACCCCTTTGGCTTCGATGAGAATTCATTGCATAGTGAGACAAGAGTCGTTGGCGTGCATATTAACCCACCCACCGACTCAACCCCGGTGCTTGGTTTTTCAAATCAAGGAAGGAGTATCATTGACCTAGTTAGTATCGAGTAGAAGTGAAATATCTACGCCTGTGAGATACAATTTCTCATTTCCCACTTCTATGGCTATGCATACAATTCTAGTATTTAGAGGAATTTTTAGACAAGGGGATAGTACACAAACCTTCGGTCTCACGTTTGGGATTGGCATGGGGTATGCTATTGGTAGTGGGGCATTATCGCACCGTCGGCGTGTAGTTTAGTGGAACTTTGGGGACCCTTGGCATGACCACTATAGGACCTGGTGGACCTAGTGGATCTAGTGGGTTAGGAGGAACATGACCTGGTGGATTCGGTGGATATGGTGGGTCAGGAAGCACAGGACCTAGTGGATTTGGTGGATCTGGAATAGGAGGAAACTTGGAGGAAACCAAGGATCCGCTCAAGAGGACAAGGGCCCTAGCCACCCACTCAAGTCTTCTTTGAGATGTCTTTACATTTACCAGTTACAAAGTGGTATTAAAGATACTGAAGAACATGTTCACAAGTGTGACTTGCTATGGCATGAAAATGGGATCACAACCCTAGAGTGGAAGGCTAGTTAGTTTTCTATGACATTACAACGGTGCACACACAACCTAGTATAGGAAATATGACCCTCATCAAATAGTGGTGTATTATATGGCTTTAAGGAAGGCCTTTTTGATAAAATTCCACATCCTTGAGTTTGAACAAAAGAGCATCAGCACCTTGAAGGAGATTCAACAGGGAATGACAGAGAGTGTGTGAGAGTATGACGTGTGGTTTAAGACTCTCCTGTCAAAATTTTCATATGACATTCACCCTTCACAACATGCTCAATGGTTTTTTGGGGGTGATAACACATTTTAGAAGATATTTATCTCATAAGACTTTCATAGACCCATGTGAGGTGTTAGAAGCCACCCTACGCACCGAAGATATTGGAAGTGTTGATACTGGTGTTAGCCCATTCTTGGAGGCTCAAATCACTGCTATGGCTAAGTAGCTGGAGAAGTTGTCTGTGAAATCAGCCCATGAGACTCACAGTGGTATATGGTGTATAGATTGTGAAGTAGAGGGGCATGTCAAGGATAGTTTCCCTTGGAGGACAGTACACGCCATAATAGTAGACTGTGAAATTTGTCATGGGGACCATGATGTAAGTAGACGTCCCTTGTTACAACATGTAATTCAGAAGAATGTGTCCTACTATTATAAGATTTGCACGTCTAAAACCCATGATACTAAGGACTACAGACTGATTGACCAAATCCATGAGGCCATTGATCATGGTGTGTGCTAGACTATATTTGATAGTAGCTCCAAGGAGGATGACTATTGTTATGAAGGACACGTAGATGGAGGAGCGTGCGGAAGGGGTTTTCACGAGGGATTTCAGTGTTGAAATTTCTATGGAGGAGGAAGAAATGAGTTCCCAAGAGGAACTTGTTACAATTTTCCATCCATGGACCATTATAAATGAGAATTCCCTTACTTATTACAATGCTCATGGTGTGGGAAGAAACACAAATATGAGCAGTGCCTTGAGTTGTTTGAGCACATGAATCAGCAGCAAAGACCGAAAAGACAAGAGAACTGCAATGGTAAGTATCAAGAATATTGATACGTAGTGGATGCCTAGAGTGGCATGTGACTCGGGATTAGAACCTATCATGGTCACTACTCAAGCGCAGGCTACATGCACCCGGGAGGTACCAAAGCAAAGAACCTTAGTTTCAAGAGAGGAAGTTGTGCATGGGAAGTACCTAGACCCTTCCCATCAGAAGGAGGTATACCAAGAAACTATGGACGTTATAAGGATCTTGCAGGGATAAATCTAGTGTCTTAAGGAATAGTCTAGGTAGTAGGAGCATAGGAGAAGTGATGAGGCTCCACAGAAGGACATGGATGAGGTTAAGGAATTGTGCAAGATACTAAGGTAGGAGAATATCATTCCCCTATTAGGAGAATGCCTTTGAGAGAAATTACCACAAGTAGGAGTAGAGCATGAAGGTAGGTAGGTGTTGCACGCAAACCTCCCCCCCATAGCTTGGATTATGACAGGAGATTACATTTATTGTAGTCATGGATGGATGGGTCCTAAGTAATATACTTATTAACACTGAAGCCGAGGTCAATGTGCTAACACTGGATGCATGGCATTAAATGGGAAGGCCAACATTACAACCCTATTTGAATGTGCTATACATGGCTAACAAGACCAAGGCCATGCCTATTGGGGTCCTGAAGGATGTGGTCATTACTATTCAAGGGGCCAAGTTTACTATGGATTTTGAGATCTTGGTGCTCACTCAGGTAGATAATTTCCCTAAGCATTACTTGGGTGCCCATGGTGCTATACAAATAATGCTTGACCAGCGGATTCAATAAGGGGTACATCAACTTTGAGAACAAGGAAGAAAGGGTTATCATTCCCCTTATAGATGGGAAGTCGAGTTCCATACACAAAGCCCTTAGGATAAGAGGTCCTTGATCAGATTTATGTGTGTTCTATTCGAGACCCTAGAGATAATCCATCCTACCGATGGATTTATCCAGTTTGAGGATGCTCAGTTGGTAAGTGACACCACTAGTCTAACATGTGATAATTGGGTGCATGGGACCTATGCGTTAATCAAACAACATTTGAGAGGATCGGTAAAAAAGGTGAAAAAGTCATGTACAGTCTGATGCCTTTGGGAAAGGAGCTACCTAAGTACTTAGAAGGAGCCTTCCCTAAGGTATTTTTGCATAAGATGGAAGCTCAGTGGAAGGAGGGAAATGAATGAAGGGGGATGTTAAGTTACTTCCTTCTTGGAACTACTATGATTGGTGGGTAATGCATCAAAGTAATCTCTTGGAATGGTGCAAAGTGAGAATTTCCTTCTTTGTTTGGTTCTTTAGAAGCAATGTGCCCACCACCATCAAAGACTACCATGGTAAGGAGCCCACCTCTTTCCACATCCAAGCCTATGAGAGATCCTAGAGGGAAGGTGTAGAAGCTTTTCCACCATCCCTCTGGGTACATAAACTATATTCTACACTATAGGGTTACGTGCACGCATGGTACATCCACTCTGAGACATGCTACCAAACAGGGAATTAGCAAGAACTAACGGCTGATCTCGTCTAAGCATTTGAGTATCGAAGCACCAAACCATTGGTGGATAAGGCATTGTAGGAGGTCAAGCACCTTACGATGGGGGATAGTGCAAAGGAAGAGGATAGGCTTGTAGAATTTCTAGGAGAGCCATGCTTGGAGGGAAAATTTGGTGAAGATGAGTCTGATGAGGTGCAATTTGAGTGTGCATGTGTAGAGAAAGAAAAAGGCAAGATGGTCTATGTCATAGATGGTGAAGAGATGGAAAATTTAGAGGTTAACCATTCTCTAGGCTCACACGAAGTGATGGATAGTGCTGATGAAAGAACATGCACCTACCATGAGCCCATGAAGACTAAGAAGGTTAATATTGGGTCGGAGGTAGAACCCAAGGAAGCTATCATTAGAGATTATTGGTCGGAGAAGGAAGTCTCTAAGATCATTGATGTTACACCTAATTTCATGACCTATTCCCATGGGGGTATCATGAGCTTAAAGGCATCCACCATTCCCTAGGGCGAGATGCAGATAAAGTCTGAAGGAAGGTGTGTGCCTAGTTAAGAAGAGACCATACTAGATGAACCCTAATTTATGCGTGAAGGTCAAGGAGGAAATAGAAAAGATGATATCATTAGGAATCATAGAGAATATGGAGGAGATAGATTGGATAAGTCTAATGGTCACTAGTATCATAATGGATGAAATGATAAGGATATGTGTTGATTATAGCGATATGAATGTAGTGTGTGTCATTGATCCCTTCCCAACCCTGTTCATTGAAGAAATCTTGGAACGAGTGGCAGGGCGTGAAGTCTACTCTTTCACAGATGGGTTCTCAGGCTATCACCAGATGAGGATTGTAAAGGAAGACCAAAGAAAGACAACCTTTGCCACCGATTGGGGAAGTTTTGCCTATACGGTCATGCATTTTGGGTTGAAGAACATGTATTCTATGTTCTCACGCATTATAGTGTAGGCCTTCTAGGAATTCATCCAAAAGTTTCTCAAGATGTATCTTGATGATTGGACCATGCATGGGCTGGTCAAGGACCATTGTGACAATATGAGATTGATGTTTGAAAGGTGTCGATAGTTGAGGATATCCCTCAACATCAAGAAGTGTGTATTTTCTACCCCGTTCGGGACCCTGGTGGGACACATCATATGCAAAGAAGGCTTACTGGTGGATCCTGCCAAAATTGTAATAATTGTGGGATTAGGGGAGAAACCTAATCAAAGTGCAGTGCGCGGGTTTCTTGGACATGTGGGCTACTATCAAAAGTTCATCAAGGGGTATGCCAATATTTTCACACCTTTAAAAGAGTTTCTCAGACATAAAATTTCCTTCCATTAGGGAGAGGTGCAACTGAAGGAATTCGACACATTGAAGGATAGACTTGTCACCATACCTATATTAAATTTCCCCTCTTGGGATAAGCCCTTCCATGTTCATGTGGATGCCTCTAGAATGGCCATTGGGGCAGTGCTTACACAACCTAGTGAGGGAATTGTTAATCACCCCTATACTTTGCAAGTAGGAAGTTGACACTAGCATAGTAGAATTACACTACGACTGAGTACGAGGCATTGTCAATGATCTACATGCTTCATAAATTTGGGAAGTATTTATTGGAAAATCCTTTTATATTTTACACTCGACCATATGGCATTGAAATACTTGGTGAAAAATCCCGTTCTACAAGGGCGCATATGTCGGTAGGTACTATAGTTCCAATAATTCAAGTTTATGGTGGTTGTCAAACCAAGAAAAAGTAATTCGGACTTGACCATTTGTTTGATTGATTCGAGGGAGGACGCACAAAGAATTAAAGATACCATGCCAGATGCATAGTTGTTCAAGTTGTGGCATGCACCCTTAGAATTGGAGGATATTAGTGTTTTCCTTAAAACTGGTATGGTACCTGAAGGGATGAAGACATTAGAGAAAAAGTAACTAGCCATACACACCATGCTCTACATGTTTATCAATGGGGACTTATACAAACTAGGGCATGTGATGAAGTTTTGCATAGGTGTGTACTATAGCATGAGCACTTAGCCATCATAAAGGAAGCACACAGAGGAAGTGCGGCTGGAAATTATGTAGGTGATGCCACCACACGTAAAATATTAATGGCAAGATGGTGGTGGGAAACTCTGTATAAGGATTGCAAGGAGTATTATAAAGCATGAGACCATTGTCAGTGCGTTGGCAAGCCAAGACAGAGAGATGAAATGCCTTTGCGCCCTATGCCTAGTGCTGAACCATTTGAGAAATGGGCAATAGAATTTGTAGGCCCTATTACACCAGCAACGCGTAGGACTGGATCACACTATGTAATCACTTTCATGAACTATTTGATAAGGTGGGAAGAGGTAGCCCTAACTAAAGACTGTAGAACAACTACAACAACAAGATTTTTGTGGGAGAACATTATCATGAGGTATAGATTCCCTTTACATTTAACCAACAATAGGGGTACACATTTCTTGAATGAGACCATGAGGATCTTGTTAGTAGAGTTTATGGTGGCTCATCACAAAACTACACCCTATCACCCACAAGAAAATGGAACCGTGGAAGAATTTAATGAAATATCGAGTCATACCATGACAAAGATTGTTGATGTCGGAAGAAAATATTGGGATGAAAAGGTATCAGCCGTAATATGGAATTATAGGACAACTTATAAAAGGCTGAAAAAATCCACACCATTTCAATTGGTGTTTAGCACGGAGGCTGTCTTACCGGTTGAGTTCATGTTACCTTCTCTATGAGTAACGCATGGAAGAGGGTTGGCTGATGAGCAAGTGCTAGAAGAAAGGATTGATAAATTAATGAAGCTAGATGAAAGGTGATTGTTGGAAAAATGGAGACAAAAAAAAAAAAAAAAAAAAAGCATAAAGCATGGCATGATTGCCACATTAGGAACAAGAAGTTTGAGGTTGGCCAGATGGTGTTTCTATATGATTCCATGTTTTTGCACCATCCTGAGAAGTTAAAAGTTCATTGGTTGGGTCCCTACACCATCTCGTACATCCTTGATTTAGGTGCGTTCATGTTACAAGTGCTAGATGGGACAAGATTTCAGGACACTTAAATTAGAGTAGGATAAATACCTACTATAAATAATTCTTCTTGGTGTTTGTAATTAACGTAGTATTTCCAGTTAGTTTAGGATTTCCTTAATGCATTTTCCTTTCTTGTGTTTCCCCTTCTCGTTGTTGTTTTGTGTTTCACCTTGGCACCGGTAATCTTATTAATTTTTTAAGGTTATAACTCGTAGAGGACCACACATCATTTTAGCGTGGTGTAGAGTAAGGTGGAAGAAATTGAAATGTGAAGCACCGTAAAAGATTGCATTAGAAATCTCGCTTAAATGGACCTATGAAGGAAGTACATGCAAGGAAAGGTGAAAAAATATGTTTGGTGTCGAATAATGCTACATTAGGGATCCACATACAAGAGAGGAAGAAGTGTAAAAGTAACACAAGGTAGGCGAGAGAAAAAATCATGTAAAGGATGGAAGAAGTGCCTTCGATGCTATTGACACATGCATAAGTCTTCTGTTAGATAGGTTGGTTACGTGCCAGAAGGTTATAGAATTGACTGCGCAAGGTTAGGCGCATGAGAAATGGCGCGAACTCCATATTTTTGGAAAAGACACAATAAGTGTTGAAGTACAGTGGTAGGTGAAAAATCATTTAATGCATGAAAGAAGGAAAAACTCTAAATAAAAGGTTGGGCATTTCATTATTTACTTTGTGAATACAAAGAGAGAAGAAATTTTCCATCATTACAAACTAGGGCTTCTAGAACTGATCCGTGTGAAGAAAAATTTGAATAGTTTAAGTGTGAGTAACTAGTTTAGATTTACAAACCGAAGGAAGGTATTTCATGGGCATAAGAGTAGTTGTGAGAAGGTGTCATCTTATGAATTAATTATCCCGCTTAGGGTTTGAAAAAATAGGGCATGGATTTAAGAGGTTTTCTTAACAAATTTGATATCTAAGGTTGGAAGGAGTGGAAGAGCAGAGTAACAAGAAGAGATTAAAGTGATAAGAGGAACTAGATAATGGTACCCAAGAAACCAACCATGTCACCCAAGAATCCCAAGGGCAAGGGCAAGGGAAGAGAGCTAGCAACAACCACCACAAGCATGAATGAGGAGTGGTATGCAAAAATGTAGTACCTAGATGGAGTTTTTCTTGGGAAGGAGTGGGAATCCCATTTGAGAAAGATGGCAGTGAGTGATTATAACCATCACACAAACACAACAGAGAAGGAAATGGCACTAGATTTAGTGTGCCCGATGAACAAAAGGACACTAAAGGATTTTCCCATCTATTGCGATGAGGTAAAAGTTAAGTTGGAGAAGGAAAGGTTATTGTAACTCTATGAGTTTCCCTAATTTAGAAAGCCTGAGTGCCTCTATCAGTGGCTGATGTCACACATGCATGAGGACCACTTTTACTTCATAGTAACGCGAGATGTCCATAGCCCCTTAGCTGATTTCTAAGTTTATAGGCCTCATCTGTGAGAGATAATTCATAGATGATGACCTGAGTGACAAGGACACCATCAAAACAACCATCGCTGCATATGATTACAAGAAGGGGTTAAGGTATTTTGATATTGTAGAAATCCCAGATCCCATCATGAGAATGGACATGCACTGGTCACAAAGTTAAATGATCAAGAAAGGTGGATGTAGGTGAATAAGGCCTGGTTGAATGTATGTAGAAAAATATCAGAGGGCACAATCTACAATTTATCGGCCTTCATTGCAGATGAGATAATCAGCAACACCCAGGAAGGAGACAAGATACTCTTTGGAAATATCCTTCTGAAAATTGTATTTTCAGAGATAGGAGTGATTTACACATCATACAAGTTTTTTTGGGAGTATTCAGCTGAAGATCCCTCACCTATGAAAATATTTACAAAGTATACATGTGAAACAATGACAGCCTCCCACAAGGCATGCCTGGACAAGTGGTATAAGCACTTAAGGGATGCATTTCAGGAGCAGAGTGGAGAATCACAGAGCAACTACTAGTGCTTATAGAGGGATAAGTTGAGTTTTCTATGTACCAACACTTCTACATAGGTAGATTTAAGTTTGTGGATGAAACCATGAGCCCATGTTGTAATCTCGCAATCTCCTTCATCGCCTAGTACTTCCAAGCAAGAGTTAATAGGTTTAAAGAAGCAAAAAGACTAAGGTTTGACCTTAGTGAGGTTGATCAGGACCACAAGGAGATGCACAGAATGTTGGTCTACCCTAAGAAGCACGCGTACTTGGAAAAGTACAAAGTGCATGAATTCAAAATGATGAAACCCCGACTCTACCAATTATAGGAAATTTCGCATCACATGTATATCTATGCATTAGGCCAAAGTATGAGAAAAGCACATAACTAGAGAATGATGTCTCCATACCTAAATATCCCACTAGTAGAAGAAATCCCACGCTCAAGGAAAGGGAGAGAGAAGAAGAAAAAGCACTAAGTGTGTAGACTACCTATCCATTAAGCGCGCCGGTAGCAAGCACCAAACCTAGCATTTATGTGCATAGGAAGAAGTCCCCAGTAAAGGAGAAGACCCCAAAAGAAGAGGTGCAGAGAAACCCCTCACCAAGGAGAAGTCACCAGAGGAAGTAGAGAATGGTGGATCCACTATGGAAGAGTAACCTCTCAGAAAGAAGCACATGATAGTAGATGAGGCTAGCTTAGAAGAAACTGAGAGCCTAAAAGCCTATATAGGAAAAATGGATGATGAAGATGAAGAAGATGATCTTGAAGGAGATCAAGAGCCACTTGTCTTTAGCATGCATGATTTAAAAGAAGAGGGCATAGAAGAAGAACACGAGTTCCTTTCGTGTGATGTAAAGGTAGTGTTATCCAAAATTCACCCCCCCAAGGTAATTTTGATAACATGCATCAGAATATTCAAGTCCCAGGAAAATTGATTGATTCGGGGCCAAAAATCATGTTGCTAGAGTCCCCTCAAATATTTTCTAAGTCCCCTGTCTGAGAGGAAAAGAGCAAGCTCTGAGAAAATGTGAAAAAAGGTTGCAGAAAGGCAAATAGGTTGATCCAGGAAAAAGTGTGAAAATTGGCTAAGTCCTGCTCAAGGGAGCAACTGGGACATTTGGGACGTCAAGGCGCGGATCCGCCGAAAAGCCTCCAGGCGGCCCAAATTGCATTTGGGACAATCGGGCCAGAAGTACGCGGTGGGCGCGAAATGCCGGTTCGACCGAGAAAAAATCGACCAACTGCTGAGAGGGACAGTATGGGACGTTTGGGTCAAATGGACCCGAACCAGCCGGATCGCCGAAGTCACCAAGGTAGTCCAAAACAAGGTGGGACAAGCGGGCCAAAAATGCCCAAACCGGCCGAATCGGTGAAATGAGTCCAGAGGGTCCAAAATCAAATTGGACATCTGGGACAAATGGACGCGAAATGCCCGAACCGGCCGAAATGAGCACAAAGGGCCCAAAATCAAATGGGACATCTGGGACAAATGGAGGTGAAGTATGCGAAGGAGCCGAGGACCAATCAGAAACTGCCACGTGTCCTCACAGGAGAAAAAGTCAAAAGGTCAAAGGGGCGAGTTATCGAGCACTGAACCGAACCAATGAAATGGCGCCACGTGTCGAAGTTTAAGGGGCCCAAAAGCAATTTCAAAAGGAAAGCCCACGAAAGACGGAGGAGAGAGAATTTCTCATCCAATCAGCACGTGCCACATGTCGTCCAGATGGCGAAGAGCGGGAAAACATTTTAAAATTCGTTTTGATCTGTTCCGTGCCCTAAATCTTCAGATCGCCATATCTTTTGATCCAGAGCTCGGATTTCCATGTTCTTTATATCAACGGAAATCTGTTGAGATGCTCTACATGATTCTGGGATCAATTTCGATATTTGGTGTAGTCTGAAGAGATAAAATAGAGAAACCGATCTGACGTGTGGTAATGGCTAGAAGTGACCTTTCAACAACCTGTTTTAATGCTAATGGGTCGCATTCTTCTTTTGCACGGCCAGAAGTGACATTTTAGTGTCCAAATTAATACAAATGGGTCGCATTCTCCTCCAAAATCACTCAAAGTGATAGGGTATGGGTTGGTAAGATCCTCCATGCTGATTTAATGCATCTGCAGTCAATGAGGAATGGGCTTGCACGTTTTCCCATGTTTTCTGTCCCCTGGGCTCGACCCATGCAATGTAAAAGCCAGATTTGGCTCATTTTTTTAAAAAAGAGGTTGTTCATTCTTTCGGCTCGGCCCTCCCTTCTTTTCTTCTCTAGGGTTGAAAATGGAGTTCGAGCCTCCTCCCTGCTCTGTAATGGCATTTTTACCTTTACTAATGGAATGATGTTCTGTGCAAACTTCTGGAGCAACAAAACGTGTTCTGTGATGCATCTGTCCATCCTCTCTCATTTTTGCTTGTTCTCTCCTTGCCTCTCTTCATTTGCAGGTATCTGTGCATGTCTAAATGTTCATTGCAGGTTTGGAGCTGTGTTCATGGAGTTTTGGGACATTTTCTGTGTGAAATCTATCCTTGGGCCTGTGATGCATCTGTCCATCCTTCCCATTGCTCACCTCTCTTTGTCCCATGGCAGTTTTGATAGATGTTCAACATCCTCCTTCTCTGGTGTATCACCGTTTTAGTGTAGGCTTTTGCTATTTTTCCCTTCTCTCTCTCTCTCTGTCTCCTTGGCATGGTTAGATTAGGATTAGATTAGCTTGCCTGCACTGGAATAGCTTGTGGCAGGTAGTTTAGGAGTAGGAACCAGCCTTCTCTGGAGATTCCTCTCTCAGTTTCACAAGTCCCACGCTTGGAGAGAGGTTTCCATGTTGTGCAATCACACTGGATGCCCGAACATCAACCTAGAAGCCGATGTACGTCTAGGGTGCTTTGTGATTTTGCACTAACAGCTTTTAATCACCGGTGGGACCTTAGAGGTCTTTCACTTCATCTTTGTAGGTTGATGTGTTCCCGTGAAGATTTCAGCCTTTGGAGGCACTTGCAAACACATATGGCGACTCCATCTGATCAGCAACCCATTTCTCTGAGCTTGCAGACCCATTTCGATCCATTTTCATCCATCTTTCTTTCCATCCCTTTCATTCTTTTCCATTCCATGAAGTTGTGCAATCATGACTTCATTTCCATCATGGATTTCATATCAACAAACAGCAGATATTCCACCTCCAACAGGTTTTACAAATCCTCCAGATCAGCATGCATATTCATATGAACAAAGTAAACAGCTGCCAAAGTCAGTTTGGCTATGGAGCTTTCCAAGAGCAAGAGTATGCATATAATGAAGACAATCAGATGCAAGATGCTGGTCTGCTGGAGAAAATCCAAAAGATGGAGGTAAACATAGTGCACCTGTGGCTCAGCACACGATGAAAGCTTTTGGAATCGGTTATGGAGCACCCTGTCCATGGGTGGGACCTTTTCCAAGGCATTACAGCCCTCAGGAGAAGCTTGACTTCATGATTGCAATGCTGCCTTTTCTTGCAAAGTGGATTGAAGAAATAGAGGTGTATGAGAGAAGTATTCAGCAACCTTGTCAATGGGTAAGCACACCATCTCATGCCTTTCCTTTTCCTCTTTCCCAATCTGTTTCATTTCAGCAGTGTCAAGTTTCAAACCCTCCATCTGCTGTCCCAAGTGTTGAATCCATTTCTCCACCCCCAGTCTTCCACCTCATCTCGATTCTTCTTTCCTTTTCCCTTCCAAACAGTCATCCCCTCCACAAGAGCTAACAGTCACTGCCTCCACCACCACAAAAAAGTGTAAAATCGGTTGAGTTTCAACCCATTCCTCCTCTTGCATTCCCAATTTCATATGGGGAAGAAGGAATTGAAAAATCAGTCATCAAGGATAAAGCAAGAAGAGGAGTCCAACAGAAAAGAAATGACAGATGACTTGAAGGTTTGGGCTACCAAATTTGGGATGACAAAGATCCCCTTGATGGTTAAGCCTACAGAAGAGGCTAAGGTTGAACAAATGGTGGTTAGGACTGATTTGGTTGCAGCAGAAGAAGAAGATCTTGCAGTCCCAACTTGTCCTCTAGAGCAGCAAATTGAAGAGTTTGACTTGACAAACTTCATGCTGGAGAAGGAGTTCAATCAAGAGCAAGATTGCCTTCAAACATTAGAGGAAGGAGAAGCTGCTCCAAATCTAAAAGAAGAGGAGCACATCCTAGCTGTGGAGGAGAAAAGTGCAGATCCAAGGGCTTTGAGCACAAAGCAGGCTACAGGAGAACCTTCAGTTCTTCTTTCCACTTCATCTCTCTCAAGTTCTATTACTGAAAAGGAGTTTGATCTCTCAAACTCAATATTGGAGAGTGAAGGAAACCATGGTGGTCAAGTTGCAGATCAAGAGGACACCATGGAGGAAGTTGAAAACGAGCAGCAGGACAGCAATGAGGTAGTTTACCTGTCAGATTTGGAGGACTGTTTTGATGGAGAAGAGCCGGTTGAGCTTTCA
The DNA here is from genome assembly GCA_018340775.1 of Taxus wallichiana var. yunnanensis. NCBI lineage: Eukaryota > Viridiplantae > Streptophyta > Pinopsida > Cupressales > Taxaceae > Taxus > Taxus wallichiana. The sequence continues at coordinate 84,616,826 of CM031242.1, read as the reverse complement.
CCTTTCTCTCTTTCATCATCCACATTCCAAACACCAGAGCCTGCTGCCATGAAGGAGAGCTTTCATTTGCAGCAGCCTGCATCTTACAGCAGCTCTTTGGGATCAAGATTGGAAGATTTTTATCTTCCATGTTCTTCATTGGAGGAAGAGAAAGGACAGAAGGATTCCACCATTTCTTCCACATCATCCATTCAAGAGGGTCTACAAGAAGACTCCATTCTTGGAGTTGAAAATCAGAGCTATGGGCATATCAAACGGAATGCATCTTTGCCCAATCGGGTATTTGGCTTCATTGGAGCCAAAGGAGAAGCTACAACCACCATGCTTACTTCGAGCATGAGGATGAGCTACAAAGTACCAAGGATCAGCTGCCATACCTCTCCAATCCAAATGCAGAGCAACTAAAAGAGGTATTGGATTTTTCAGTTGATACCTTGATGATTTGGATAGAAGACCAGCTTCTTGTTGATTTTCCATCCATCCAAACAGCCATGATCAGTGCCAAATCAATTGCATGGCTGCCAATTTTGAAGAAAGGAAGCTATTTCTCACAACCAGTTGTAGGGTTTGTTTAGCTTGCCTTTGCTTCCAGTTAGAGTAGAGTAGCTAGGTTTGCTTTCAGTAGAAGAAGTGCTTGTGCACACTCTGCATGTTCCATTTGGGGCATGTATGATTTTCAGTTTTGTACATAGTTTTGGTGTTGCTGGTTTTGCTCTTGCACAGTTCATTTCAGTGGTCTTGGTGAAGATACTTTAGGTTCAATGGGTTTCCAAGTGGCTCAGAGGGAGGTTTTCAAAGTTCAGATCAGCTGCAGGTTGCAACTCATGACTCCATGCCCAATGGATGCTTCAGGCTACTGATCATTCATCTAGCAGGTAGATGACCCCACTGAGTCGCCAAACTGTTATCCAAAATTCACCCCCCCAGGGTAATTTTGATAACATGCATCAGAATATTCAAGTCCCAGGAAAATTGATTGATTCGGGCCAAAATCATGTTGCTAGAGTCCCCTCAAATATTTTCTAAGTCCCCTGTCTGAGAGGAAAAGAGCAAGCTCTGAGAAAATGCGAAAAAGGTTGCAGAAAGGCAAATAGGTTGATCCAGGAAAAAGTGTGAAAATTGGCTAAGTCCTGCTCAAGGGAGCAACTGGGACATTTGGGACGTCAAGGCGCGGATCGGCCGAAAAGCCTCCAGGCGGCCCAAATTGCATTTGGGACAATCGGGCCAGAAGTACGCGGCGGGCGCGAAATGCCGGTTCGACCGAGAAAAAATCGACTAACTGCTGAGAGGGACAGTCTGGGACGTTTGGGTCAAATGGACCCGAACCGGCCGGATCGGCCGAAGTCAGTCAAGGCAGTCCAAAACAAGGTGGGACAAGCGGGCCAAAAATGCCCGAACGGCCGAAATGAGTCCAGAGGGTCCAAAATCAAATGGGACATCTGGGACAAATGGACGCGAAATGCCCGAACCGGCCGAAATGAGCACAAAGGGCCCAAAATCAAATGGGACATCCGGACAAATGGAGGTGAAGTATACGAAGGAGCCGAAGGAGCCGAGGACCAATCAGAAACTACCACGTGTCCTCACAGGAGAAAAAGTCAAAAGGTCAAAGGGGCGAGTTATCGAGCGCTGAACCGAACCAATGAAATGGTGCCACGTGTCCAAGTTTAAGGGGCCCACAAGCAATTTCAAAAGGAAAGCCCGTGAAAGATGGAGGAGAGAGAATTGCTCGTCCAATCAGCACGTGCCACGTGTCGTCCAGATGGCGAAGAGTGGGAAAACATTTTAAAATTCGTTTTGATCTGTTCCGTGCCCTAAATCTTCAGATCGCCATATCTTTTGATCCAGAGCTCGGATTTCCACGTTCTTTATATCAACGGAAAGCTGTTGAGATGCTCTACATGATTTTGGGATCAATCTCGAGTTTTGGTGCAGTCTAAAGAGAGAAAATTGAGAAACGGCTCTGACGTGTGGTAATGGCCAGAAGCGACCTTTCAACAACCCGTTTTAATGCTAATGGGTCGCATTCTTCTTCTGCACGGCCAGAAGTGACATTTTAGCGGCCAAATTAATACAAATGGGTCGCATTCTCCTCCAAAATCACTCAAAGTGATAGGGTATGGGTTGGTAAGATCCTCCATGCTGATTTAATGCATCTGCAGTCAATGAGGAATGGGCTTGCATGTTTTCCCACGTTTTCTGTCCCCTGGGCTCGACCCATGCAATGTAAAAGCCAGATTTGGCTCATTTTTTAAAAAAAAAAAGAGGTTGTTCATTCTTTCGGCTCGGCCCTCCCTTCTTTTCTTCTCTAGGGTTGAAAATGGAGTTCGAGCCTCCTCCCTGCTCTGTAATGGCGTTTTTTGCCTTTTACTAATGGAATGATGTTCTGTGCAAACTTCTGGAGCAACAAAACGTGTTTTGTGATGCATCTGTCCATCCTCTCTTGTTTTTGCTTGTTCTCTCCTTGCCTCTCTTCATTTGCAGGTATCTGTGCATGTCTAAATGTTCATTGCAGGTTTGGAGCTGTGTTCATGGAGTTTTGGGACATTTTCTGTGTGAAATCTATCCTTGGGCCTGTGATGCATCTATCCATCCTTCCCATTGCTCACCTCTCTTTGTCCCATGGTAGTTTTGATAGATGTTCAACATCCTCCTTCTCTGGTGTATCACCATTTTAGTGTAGGCTTTTGCTGTTTTTCCCTTTCTCTCTCTCTCTATCTCCTTGGCATGGTTAGATTAGGATTAGATTAGCTTGCCCGCACCTGGAATAGCTTGTGGTGTAGTTTAGGAGAGCAGAACCAGCCTTCTCTGGAGATTCCTCTCTCGGTTTCACAAGTCCCATGCTTAGAGAGAGGTTTTCATGTTGTGCAATCACACTGATGCCCGAACATCAACCTAGAAGCCTGATGTGCGTCCAGGGGTGCTGTGATTTTGCACTAACAGTAGCTAGGAGGAGGAAGGCACCCAGGACATGAGAAGAAGTGAGGAGGTTGGTGCACAAGAATAGAAAAATCCAAGCCTTATGCAGGAGCAAGTAAATGAGGTAGTAGAAAGAGAAGAAATGAAAATAATCAAGGCCTTGGTAGGAAAAGAATTGGAGCACAACACTGACATAGTGATGGAAGAGGATAAGGAGGAAAGAGTTGAGAAAGGAAAATTTAGTGTGGGAGGAGTTCCTAGTCTAATGGTTAGTAACCCCAAATCTACACACTTGGGAAGGAAGATCCTTGATACGAATGAGGACAAGTCATGGGCTATGTTATTGACCCAAGGAAGGTGCTACGTGCACACTTCCAGAGCACTATACCCATGGAAAAAATTCTAGCTATGGCATCATTTGATGAGGAGGGCGTGTACCCTAGGACAAGGAAGATGCTCTCTTAGGTGTTTGAGTCCCATATTGATGAGCCATAGTTTGAATTATACGAAGGGGAAATCATGTCAGTACCAGAGTCTAAGGGAGCCAACCCCTTGGTAAATTCCCAACAACTCTTAGATGAGAAGTTATGTAATGTGCTCAACAAGGTCATGGTCAAGGATGAGGCTAGGCTCTTTGGAAGAAATGACAGAGTAATATTTCTAGAGGGAGAGCTAGAAAATAAGGAAGAGGAGCTGGCTGAGAAGAATAAAGGCTTGAAACAAGAAGAGTTGATTAGCTTGTAGTTGAAGAATGAACTAAGGGATGAGAAGGCGAAGGTACGTGAATTATACAAAAATATGGAGTCTATCACAAGCGCCATTATGTTGAAGCATCCAAACCTAACACCGCCCTCATAGAAGTACATATCCACTCTTGATTTCTTAGAATATTTGATGCGTATCCTCACCATGGAGAGATAACCATTGGCCTTGGATTCCATTGAAGAAGTTGTAACATGCTTGGCGAGGGAGGACAAATTTAAAGTGGTAATAATTATTATTGAGTATAGAAAGGTACTTTCGAATGTCAAGATTGCTACCCAATCTTTCTCGAGGTCTGCGATTTACGATAATTACGTAGAATGGGATAGAGTGGTGAGCATCTTGGTTTCCACTCATGAAGTAGAGCTGAAGGAGTTTCAAGAGAATAATAAGGGAAATAGGGTAGAAAGGGAAAAAATCCTTGTCGAGGTCAAAAATAAATCCGAGGCCATTGAAACCTTAAGGGGTTTAATAAAAAACTAGTTGAAGGAACTATACCCACAAATCACAAGAAGAATGGATACACTTGAGGACATGGGAAAACAATTGGAAGGGGTAGTTGAGACTATGAATACCCAAGGAGATGGGTTAAGCTTTAAGAAAGTTAGCACCTTAGTCGTGACCTCTTCCAGAGAGTGCAAAATGAAGTACATGCCTAGAACAAGCTGGAGGGTGACCTAAAAAGGGACTTCCTACTCCTTTTGTAGCAATAATTACCCTTCCATGATTTTATTCTTTCCCATTTCTTCATCCCCTTATTCTTACTTTTCCAAAATTATTTCATTCTTCTGGAACATATTGTAATTCTCTACTCTTGAAAAGATGTTTTGAGGGTGAAGAATATGCGTAGTGTGGGGTGATGTTGGGACCCCAAAATATTGGCTAAGTACAAAAAGGTGCATAGGAGCGCAAGGCCTAGTTGAAGAAGGGTGTATAAGGAGAAGGAACATAGGATAGGGTTTAAGTAAGGGTTTGAGAAATCCCATGATGTGTGCACAGACACAGAGCTAAGGTTGAAGGACTTAGCCATATTGGGCATTTTTGGCAAGACATGAGAAAAGTGTGACCCAATAGTGAATGAGGAGTGGATAAGGTGTCATCTTGACAACATGATTCCTAGGAAAGGAATATGTTTAGCAATAAAGGATTCCAGAAGACCATCATTACAAGGGTCGAGAGCTCGGATTTGATGGAGCATGCTCCTATGAAGGACCACATTCAAAAACTTAGCACTGGATCTAAGGCCATAGAAGGATGAGTTGACACTTTGGGATGCCTATAAATACAAGTGCCCACAGAATAAAAAGAGTAGCAAGAGAAGACCAGGTATACGATAGACGAGAATATAGAGAGCGGAGCTCTACAGAAATACTATAAGAACTCTATGGGATTGGGTAGAGGATATATAAGGGAGTAATGTATTAAGTGGCTGGGGTATAAATTTTTCTTTGTATGGATGAAGGACATGATTCCTGCTATGATGTATGACTTCCGTCTGATCAAGTTGTAGTAGTCTAATGGATCCATTAAATGTAATGAGGTTACAAACATGAATGATTTTGAATGTAATTGATTTGGTTCATATCTATATATTTTCATTTATGTTCATGGATGTTATGGAATAGATATAAATCCTTATGTATATTACTTTTTTCTATAGTTCTATCTATTATCTATAAGTACCCTCTATTTGGAATGAATACATTTATCTACTGCACATTCTGAGCCCTATGATAATTGTATGTCTCATTTCCAAAAAATTCATTAAGTTCCTAACATAGATGATGGAATCCCACTTAACTCACATAAAAGAGAGACTTGGTGCCCATGTGTGCCTTGGGTGAGCACCCAACGCCACTGGATGAAAGGCCGGTGCACTTGGGATTCCATTGTCCTTTGGTGGGTGTAAAAATGAATACATGTTCCTAATCCCCTAAACCGTATAAGAAGAATCATCACCCCAAAAACATGGTTTTTTGAAGGCATGTCCCTCATTGAAGTAAATGAGTCTCTGTGGCTGGTCATGTGTCAAGTGGCTCCCAAATTAACATACCATACATCACTAGATGACGTGGAGGGTTCACTTGATTGAGGAGTGTACAAGTAGTCTTCATTATTTGACTGTTTTATTACTCAAAGCAATATTTCCTTACCGATAGGGTTTTATTTTCTAGTTACCCTTTTTCGCCCTTGATTGTAGTTAGAATGTCCCTTGTGAGATTTTTTTGTAGAGGTCCAAAATTTCTTGATGAACATATCTTATAAGTATTATACCAACAATATTTTAGTCCATGTCCTCTTTTACAAATTGGAAATTTCTTCTTATGTTGATTTTCCCTTGATGTTGGTACGTATTTTGGGACTTTTGATAGGAATTAGCTTTTCCTTTAGCTTTTCCTTTCCATTTTTGATGTGAAGATAGTGTCTTCTCTTCTTCATCATCCTTATTATACATAGCTTCTTCTTGTTGTAATAGGTTTACTAGCTTGTCAAAACTAACTATCGTATCTCGATATGTTTAGTGTTTTTAAAAAAGGTGGTAATAAGAAGGAGAGCTCTTATAACAATGGGAATGAGAGCTTCATCTATGACCACTTCTCCAAGGTCTAGAAGTGAATATCTCAACTCTACAACTCTTCTCATTTTTCTTGAACTTCAATGTTTGTAACTAACTCTTTAAATTTAGTATGTCATTCTTGTTTTTTTCCTCCTATACCATGCTCAATGTATACCACACTTATTTGGTTGTTTTTACATCGCAAATGTGGGGTTACACATCATCAGACACTCCAAACAAGATGATGAGTTTGGCCTTCTGATCTACTTTATCAAACTATCATTTGTTGTGTTGTATCAGTAGTTGATCTGGCTAGACTACCATTCACAATATGCCATATCTCTTCAAACTCAAGTTGTGTCTTGATTTTTATCTTCCATGCAACATAGTTGTTTCCTTTGAGTAGTTGTGAATCTGAAAGAAAAAATTTGGGGGCATTAGTTCCCATTTTACATAAATCATTGACAAGGTTAGGCTCTTATCACTCCAAGTATAAGTTCCCTCAATCTATATACCATCAGTGTGATATAATGAACCTTTCTATATACGCACCCTTCCGATATGCCCATTAGTACATGGAATAATCTCACCATTTCTATATACTTTGTAGTACGTGAAAGAGGCATTAACGCGTGTGAAATAATTCAATACATGGTACCAAGATAGTACTAAAATGGGTCTATGTGATTATTGACACTGAATCAAAGAAATATCCTCATACATGTGTGTAAATTCTCTATATACTTGGATAGTTTCTCAATCTGGATTTATGTCATGTAATCATTCACAGATGAGTGGGATGACTCATAGTGTGTGCACTATGACCTTATTAATCGCCATCGATTTAAAGGGTCGATGCCAAGATGACGTTTTTTTTTTCTATATTAGGCATTAAGTATAGTAGTAGTCACGATAGCTTTACCCGTAAGCACTTCCCAAAGGCACTCTATATACAAAATTTTGTGAATGAGATCTAGCATCTCGTGAGTGTTTTAGAACCAAATTTTATTATTTTTGAGTACAATATTATTCCATTTTCTAAGTAGTTACAAAGTTTGTGGTTGACTATGGCAACTTGCAAATTAGTATAATATACTAAAGCATATAATTACATTCAATTTTTTTGAAAAATTGAATGACAGAAAACGATCCTCTATGCAAAAATTGAAAAAAATTAGCTGAAAATGTAATATTTGGGTATACCTCATTTAGCAAAAGTAATTCACGATGAAAAAATAAGAGGTCTAGGAGAAAACAAATTCTCCCTAAAATAGGGTTTTTCTCACTAAAATTTTATCAAAGGGTTTGGATATCACTAAGGGCTTTTGTGATGTTTTTGCCACTAAAAATCCTCTAGAGTTGGTGGTGGCTACTAAACTTCACTTTTCAAAAGTTTTGTGTTCAAGGTGGGGATCGAACGTGTCACCTTCTATGCCAAAATAATTTCTAATTACCAGCTGGCTCTTATGAGCATTTATGCTCAAAATCGAAGGATATAATATGTAAATAATAAAATACTTGTCTGAAATTTTGACGTCGCTTGATGTGGCTTTGATCGAGGCTCCACATGAAGAATTTTGGTGTTTGAGGTGGTTTCACGATTCCCTTATGATATTCGTTGCATTTAATATGAAGTGTGAAATAAGGATCTATACATCTTTTGTCGTTTATTGATTCACTACCTCTTTTTAGTTGTTTCTTTGTGCAGGTCGCATTGTACAGTTTCTCACCATTTTGTGGTGCTAGTTCTTGATTTTGGTTTTTATTTGTGCGGGTATGCGTTGGAGGGGTTCAAGATGACTCAAATGGAGAGAGGTGATACTTATGATTGGATATGGCCAATTTAACAATGTTTTTGTGACTTTCATGTGTGACCAATGTTATGTATAGGCCGTTAAAACTTCACATCCGCGAATGGATCCGTATATATTGTTTCAGAGGTCGCAAGATTGAGATTTTCTCATAATCCAATCAAAATAAAACAACACGCCAATCAGAATCCAATGCCATCTTTAGAACTTTCCAATCGAGATAGGTGGAGATCAATTTAATTCTAAGCAAACATGATCTCAAAACAATATGAATAAAATCCAATGCAAGAGCAAGGAAGGATATCTCCATTATAAGGTTCAACCTTTGATGTAATGTGTTGCTTGGTATAGTGAGAGGAGGCCAACCCAGCCAATGCACAAAGGAACTCAACATGCTTTGATTAATGGCTTGGTATGAGTTCGGTGGAAGCTCTATGGACTCAGTGTAGTCTCAAGACACAGGCCCCTCTAATTATAGTAGTCTACTATTTTAGCAGAGACCAAAGGAACATCTAATATTAGAGGTAAATTCCTATACGGGGAAATATATATATATTTTTAACACCTGAAATTGATTAGATTCCATGAACAAATTTTCCTGGTGCCGAGGACACCAAGAAAAAAAAAATGATTTCTGTTTACACGGAGATCGTACAGAAGTTATGATACTACAGGAGTTCTAGGAAGCTATAGGATGTAGCACTAGCTCTCTGATGAAGCAATTTTCTTCTCAAAAACTTTTCCTTCCTTTGCACCCTTTCTCCAACCTTTCCAAGAGCTTCAACTAGTTCTAATACCAAATTAAATTTCACAAACATGAACAGAAGCCCGTGTAATTTTATTAATGTGAAATCATTCATTTACACAGTGTAGGATGTAATAAATATATGTATTATACATCTAGTTAAAAAAAAAAATATAGAGGTTGCACATGTAAAAGCATTAACAAATATAGGCAATAGTATTGTTAAAACAATACAATAACTACCGAATGATATAATAAAACAAAATAGAGGGTTATAATATAACCATATAACATTTAATGAATAAAATAACTATGTAATACAAAAGTAATTAAGGTAATATATTTAACCTAACATAAAACCCTTAAGCATTTCCAATCAACTTGCATAAACCATTTACCATTCAATCATCAATTAATGTGTAATTAAAAACATACAAAAACCATCCACAAAAGCATAACCATGAGAGATTACATAATAACACAATATGTAATTGAGAAGCCCTCAATGGTAATAAAACCCACTTAAATTTTTATTATATTACACAAATCAAAATAATTTAGTGAAGCACCACCCTCACAATGATCACCAACCCCTAGTTTTGTAGAACAAGAACCCTAATAGGAGCACAAACCCCTAGTTTAGTGAGGTACCAACCCCACAAGCAAAGCTACCCCATAAAGTGATAAACCACCAACTCAACCAAATTTAGATGAATACCTGATGTATTGCAGATATAACTAATAAAGATCACATATTCGGTTCACACACCTTCAAACCCTCTTTAAATTCACCTTCTTTTACTTCGCTCAAACTTTCTCTTGTATAGAATTATTTAAAAAATAATCCTTGCACACAATCTCTTAAATAATATTTATACATTCAAACACTCACTCAGCTCTATCTTTATTCCCTTGGACCACTTTCACTCTCTCACGTAGCTCATATTTTCCCTCTCACAACACTAGTTCAAAAATGAACCATACATGCACTTTTATACATGACACAATTCAAAAACATAACAAGGTTGGTCATGACAAAATAAATTAGTCATAAAAACAAAAATGAAATATTAAATATCATATAAAATCATGATAAGAACCCATGTAGGTCGGTAATGCACCAAGACATAGGACAAGCCCAACTAGGCTCAAAACAAGAATTTTTCTTTCATTAAGCTCATCAAGGACTTTAAATAATTCATCAACCTTTTTCATGCATTAAAAATCTTCACACATGTCCACCATACCATTAAAACATCATTAACCTGATCAAATAACTTTGCACTAATCATTTTTTCATATCACTACCAAGTAGGACTGTTTCCTACTCAAAACATGCACTTCCAGGATCTAGTCTTCATCAGTGAATCTCAATATCACACTAAAACACCTGTAAAATGATTTTTAACAGATCATTAGAAACAAAATAACCTTCGTAACATCACCATGAATGTTAGACCTCATGAAAAATCTAACAATTTAAATGGAACCAATTCTCCTCTTCAACAAATTGATTAGCCCAGAACAATTTTTTAAAAGTCATTGTTTTTACCATTTCTAACCAATTTACTACATATAAAGTAATTAAATAGGAAAAAACTAAATACCTCTTCACTCTCAAGTGTATTTCCATCATCGAGATAAGCCAAAATGTTTGTCTTCTACATCCATCTTCTCACCAAAATAGTGTTATGTTGAACTAGTCAAACTAGTTCAACTTGTTCCTCAACCATGCCACTCAATCAAACTTTTAGAGATTCAAAAAAATATTAAACAAGTTACATGGGATGTTTAAAACACATCCAATCTCATAATACTTCATCATTATTACCATAAGTGCTCAAGAACTTCCATTTACAAAGACTGCTAAAACTTCTTTTTGGCTAAAAACTAATTGACCTCTTTTCACCAATGCAGTCATCAAAAACTTCACCAAGATATAAATTTTCTTCAAAAATGTAGCATATATCCCACACATCTTAGGACACCAATTTGAATATGGGGTCAAATATAAAACCTAAGAGAAAACCTTATTTCCTCGGAAACAAACAAATATGGGTGGGCTCCACTCACTATCATGATCTCAAACCAACACCATATGAAATATGAGAGAGTTCTTTCCATCATCTAATCATTTTATTTCATGATCTAATCCATTCTAGGCTCATACCATCAAGTTTTCTTCCATCTCTAGTAAACTAGGGTTTTTTAGGGTTTTGACTTTTTACCTTATTAACATTCATTCATAAGGAATAGACCCTCATTTAACCTCATTCAATCTCTAAAACCTTATTATATGCATGCTTAAACATCCAAGAAAGGATTAGGGTCCCATGCCAAGGTTACACGTGTAAGCCAAGAAAATTTCTCTCATATCGAGATAGAAAACATGCTCTCTAAAACCCTATTTTTGGTCTAAACATCATATCTTGCAAAGTATTCATCATGAAAATCTGAATTATTTCCTAAAACACCATAAAACCATCTTATAACATTTTTAATGCTCACTTAGTCATAAATAGATCTGCATCTTTACCACAACTAGGACTTGCATGACTATTCCTTGGGGTTATGCATGTTCTAGGTAATAATAAAATGAACTAACACTAAAACCATTATTCAAACCAAAAAAATTACCTCTATTTGATGAAAATAATATGACATACCTTCCTGAGTGTCTCCAAGAGATCACACACACCTACAAGTGACTATCATGCATTATTAGGCCTCTAAACTCTAAGATTAGGTCTAGTTTAAACCTAGACCAAGTAGGTAGACATTATACCTCTACTTACAAGCACTTGAAAAGGTCCTAAAAAACTTAATACAACATGTCTCACACCCTTACATGCTTCCATGAGCTCACATATCTCTAAAATTAATTATCATGCTTCATTTGGTCTTCAAGCACCTAAACTAGGTCTAGATGAACACTTGCAACTGAGTCTTCCACCTTGAAACCATCCTATGGACATGTATGATTTCTTCTAAACACTCTTCTCATGGTCTCCATGCCTTTACCATGCTCCTAAATCCACCATGTAACTCTTTTCTGCATGTACCATCACCTAAGCTTATTAGGTCACCTTATTAGGCCTATTAGACAAGCCATTCTCACTATTTTTACCACTACGGTCATACATACCACCTGATTTCATATGTCACCATCATACCATGCATATAATATTACTCCTATATTATCCTTTTTATCATTAATACTATTTTACACCAATCAAAACACTCAAACTCACTCATTTCAACAATCTCCCATTTTTTCATGTATGGAAAACCACCTAGTTCTTCTCCCCCTTTTTACATTAATAAAAAATAATACATGTAGCTCATTATATACATCTTATTCATTCTATTTGGATCACCTCTTTATTTGAAACATAAACCAAACTCATCCTTTGAGCACATAGACCTATTTTTCTTTATTTATCTATGTTATTGAGCTCTTTATCATCATGCAAGCATTGTAGCTGCTCCCTCTGGGCAAAAGAACATTCTCATGCCAACAATCATTCTAACCATGAATCATCATAAAAATTCATTATCACCTTCTATTTGATCTATCTCAACTGATATATCCTCAAAACTTACTTGAATCTACTATACCTTTATTACAAGCCGTGTTTAGGATTGAGATCCCTAAGGCTGACCTTTAGTGCAATTTGGCTCAACTTATCATTTCTATATAATATCATATACATAATGATTCAAATACTTATAGACCCCCTAGAGTCATACCAAATAAAACTAACTAAATATATAAGAGTATAGGCTAATACCTTACATATATGTTATGGAGATGGCTCAAACATATACTCTCAACCTTGAAGAAACACTTCTTTGTTCTTAACCTTATTTGCATGATATTGTGACTTACTTGGCCATGTCACTTTCTTTTTCCAATATAACATCAAATATCATTATATTTTTCTAATCACCTTTCTTTCCAACTTGGTCACCTGGTTGAGGATCAATATTAGATCCACCCCACCTTAATAAGCCATCATAGACTTGTAGCATACTATTTCTCAACTTCATGGTATAATGATCATGGTATAGTGTATTCTTCTAATCCTTAGGAAACATATCAATAATACTAGTCCTGTAACATACTTAGCTTCACCTTCTTAGGTTTGATAGCACAAAAATCCCCATCACCATATTCCTTTATACCAAAACCTTTCGATACTTCATGCATAGCCCGTAATAAGTACCTTTATGACCTTACAACTCTTTATCAAATTCATAAATGACTTAGAAAACATACCTCAAATATATGATTCGACATAGTCTCCTTGGACCGATATCAAGATGCACATCATTATTTGAGCTTTTATAGCCTTGCAAAACATCAAGAATATATATATCCCTCTTTGAGGCACCATTGTAGGCCTTAAATACCTCATTCAAACCTATAACCATTAACTCGTGGTGTACTTGTATAGTATCATAGTCCTTCATCAAGTTTTTATTCTCCATTCTAGGCATGGATATCAAATAAAACCCTCTTATCACCCTTCATTTTTTCTTGATACAATACCACAAACTCTAAATGAACATGTATAGGTTTGATACAGTGGATATCAATTGAGAGATTGGCTTCTGATCTTGACAATCTCTGACATTGTTTCATACTCCTCCATACAACCTTTATGATGCATATAAAATTTTTGAGGCATCTCAACCTTGATTTAGGACAAAATATAGATTGAATGGACTCTTTCAACTCATGAACATACCTGAAAATCACTTACATACCTCCTTTCCTACTTCTACACCTCTTCATAGTTTCTTGTAGCTGATTATTCATTTATATTTCCACATCTCAAGGTATTTCATCTCTTAATGAATGCCATGAGTAGGAATCAGTCCTAAATTCACCCTTATAAGTTCAAATATTGGGTTTGAAGTTGGTTTTTTTAGAATGTTATCTATCTCATCCTTGGTGGATATATAATCCAACTTGATTGTTTGTTCAATCACCTAATCTCTCAAAAAATGGTATTTGATTGGAATGTGCTTAGTTTTGTAATGCAACAATATTTTGAGAAACAATAATAGTACTTTTACTATCAGAAAAAATATGGATAGGCCCATCACACTCTACCAAGTGTAATCTTCTATAGTTTGTCTCATCCATATGACTTAAGCACAACATAGTGTTGATGCAACATATTCAACCTCACATGTTGAAAGAGATACTAAGGATTTTTTTTTACTCATCCAAGAAATAAGACAATTGACAACAAAAATTACTCCTCCATTAGTATTTTCTCTATCATATAGGTTTTCTACCTAATCAACATATGTGAAAACCTTCAATTAAAAAGTTTCACTCTTTGGATAACATATCCCATACTCAGCAATCGGTTTGAGATATCTTAAAATTCTCTTCACTATTTGTAAGTGAGTTTCCTCTGGATCCTCCTTAAATACTCCAATAATACTAATATCCTGAAAGATATTTGGTCTAGAGGCAGTAGCATACAATATACTCCCAATCATGGATCCGTACTTAGTCTGATTTACCTTAGGTGATTCATCCTCCTTTCTTAATTTACATCATGTAACCATGGGGGTTCCAACAGGATTACTATCTTCCCTTTTCAATTTATTTAACATCTCCTTGATGTATTTAGCTTGAGATATGAATATACCTTCCTTAGATTGATTGAATTGAAATACTAGAAAGAAGGACAACTCTCTAAGAATAGAAATTTCAAATTCTCTCTTTATAGCATCTCAGTAAATTTATGAGTCATGAGTTCATTATTTCCTATAAATATAATATCATCTACATATATTACAACAATTATAAAATGTACTTATTCATTATTTATATACAAGTTACTATTAGTGAATCCTCTCTTGGAACCTTATTCAATCAGGTACTTGTCAAGTCTTCCATTGTGGAATCTAGGGGCTTGTTTTAGTCCATAGAGTGTCTTTTTTTAGTTTATAAACATAATCCTTCTTATTTATCAAGAAAAATTCATCATGATTCTCAATGTACACTTCTTCTTCTATATTATCGTTCAAAAATGCATATTTACCATCCACTTAATATAACTTAAATACTTTAAACCCTACATATGCTAGAAACAATCTAATGGCTTCCATTCTAGCTACTGGAGCAAAAATTTCATCAAAATCAACTCCCTCAACTTGTGCATACCCCTTACAAACTAGTCTATCCTTATTTCTTACAACCTCTCCATTCTCATTGAGTTTATTTTTTAAAACCTATTTAGTTCCAATAACATTCTTATCCTTTGGTCTAGGAACCAATTCCCAAGTTCTATTATTTTCAATATGATCTAGTTATTCATTCATATCCTTGACCCAAAAATCATCCTTTCTTTCTTCTTCAACATTTTAGGCTCAAATTTAGATTAAAATGTAGATTTATTTTATTTTAAATACTTACCAATTTCCTTCTTGTACTTAATCCAACATTCTTCTTTCCTAGGATTTGATCTTTAGGATGGTCTCTTTTGATCTGTCTTGATGGTGCTTTGGTGTCTTATATTTCTTCTTCTTCATTTTCTTCTTCACCTATCTACACAACCTCTTCTTCTTCTTTGGGATCATTCATTTGTAGTGCCTCTTTTTTCTTGAGAGTGGACCTCATGGGATAGGATTCATCAAATTTCACACTTGCACTTTCAACTATTGTCTTCAACCTTTTGTTATAGAAAATGTAAGATAATATCCTTCAAAGAGTATCCAAGGAATATAATTTCATCATTACTAGAGTCAAACTTTTGTAGATTCTCTTCATTCATTTTGATAAATCAAATCCATCCAAATACTCTAAAGTTTTCTATATTTTCTATTCTACTTTTCCATAATTCATATGGGGTCCTATCAATGTTTACCTTTGTCTAACATCTTTTGAGGATACAAAAACAATAAAAATTACTTCCTTCTAATAACCATCAGATATCTTAGATTCATTTAGAATAGTCCTTGTCATATCTTGAATAGTCATGGTCTTTATTTCAAATAAGCAATTTTTTTGTGTTGTTGTAGAAACTTAAAACTACTTTCTAATGTCATGAGTTCTAATAAAATCATCAAATCAATCAAACCAAAATCCACCTCTATTTTTTGATCTATTTTTTTATTCTCCCATTTTATTCATTTTCAATAAGGGAATTGAATGAATTAAAAACCTCAAATGCATCTAATTTTTTTCTCAAAAAAACAACCCAATTATATCTTGTATATTCATCAATTAGAAGCATGAAATAATATTCACTTGATGTACTTTCAATTCTCATAGGTCCACAGAGATCAATGTGGATCAGTTGTAGAGGTCTAGTGGTAAAATCATGTTATTTGGTCTTGAACCTTATTCTATTCTACTTTCCATAAATGAATGCTTTATATAAGGTATCTTATGGTTTAATGATTCTTGGCATGTTCCTTACACAATTGTTATAACTAATCATGACAATATTATCAAAGTTTACATGACCTAATCTCCTATACCATAACCAACTATCATTCATCTTACTCATAAGACATATTTCTTTGTTGACCTCCTTAAAAAGTACATGTTGTTATCAATCCTCTTGACTTTGACAACAAGCTTACTAGTTTCTCTTTTCCTGATTTTACATCCCTTATCATAAAAGGTTAAGATATATCATTATTTGAACATTTTAATTACACTAAGAATTTTTGTTTCAGTTCCTCAACGTATAGTATATTCTTATTTAGGGTCTTCTCATTATCCAAACTCAACATGCACCTTCCTGCAATAATTATGGTAGTGTTATCACTAAATCTAATGAGATCTCGATGCAATTCTCTTTAAAGAAGTGAATTTTATTTTTTCAAAATTCATGTGAGTAAAACACCCATTGTTAATATTAAAAATCATATTTTCAAGTTGAATATGAAAGGAAGTTTGAGAAATTTGACACTCTTCATCTTTGTCCTTGAATCTAAAAAGATTAAAACAAAAACATGATTTTCCTTATGTTATTTTCATTCTTCATCAACATTAAAAGAATATGGAGATACTGAACATTAATCAAGGATGGAATTTCATATGTCAAAACCTAAAGGTTTCAAACAATATAACCTTCTAATCAGAGGAATTTCATCAACTTGAACTGTCTACCTGCCATATTAGTGTTTCAAAGGATATCCTTTCAAGTTATTAAATTTCTCCAAAAGGACCTGCTATGATACCAATTGTTGAGAATGCAATGGAGTGAGAGAGGGGGTGAATCAGTCCTTCAAAACCCTTAACCAATTCAAATCAACTAGCATAAATCATTTAATATTTTAATATCATGCATAAATGTGATTTTTACAACATATAACAACCATCCACAAAATCATAACCATGAGAGAGTACAAGTGAACACAATATGTAAGTGGGAAACCCTCAAGTGGAAGAAAAACCACTCAATTTTTTATTATATTACACACAAAAAAAATTAGTGAAGCACCAACTTCATAAGGAGCACCAACCCCTAGCTTAATAGTGTACTAACCCTACAAGGAGAATGAATCGCAAGTTAAGTGAGGAAAAAACCCGACAAGGAGGTTACACCCGCCTAAGGTGATAAAGCGTCATCTCAACCAAATTTATATTAAGACCTTTGATGTATTCAGATACAACTGATAGTGATCACAAATTCATCTCACACAACTTCAAACCCTCTTCAAATTCACCTTCTTCTACTTCAGTCAAACTTGATCTTCTATGGAATCATTTGAAAAATAAAACTTACACACAATCTATTAAAAAATATTCATAAATTAACACTCTCTCTCATATCTAAATTTATTCCCTTAAACCACTTTCACTCTCTCACCTAGCTCGCACTTTTCCCTCTCACAACACTAGTTCAAAAATTAACCATACATGCACTTATTATACATTAATCAATTCAAAAACATAAAATGGTAAGACAAGATCCTAGAGGTATGTCACAAAAACATAAAATTACATGTAAAAATCATCTAAAATCATGATAAGGACCCATGTAGGTCATAAATGCACCAAGGCACAAGGCAATCCCAACTAGGCTCAAAACAAGTAATTCTCCTTCACCGAGCTAATCAAGGATTTAAAAAATTCACAAAGATTTTCTTACCTCAAAAGGCTTCACAAATGTCCACCATAGCACTATAACATAATAAAATTGATCAAATAACTTTTCACTAATAATTTTCTTCATATCACAACCAAGTATGATTGTTTCCTACTCAAAACAGGCACTTCCTTAAACTAGTATTCATAAATGAAGCTCAATATCATACAAAAACACCTCAAAATTCCATATAAATACTAATTGGAAATAAAATTAATTCTATAACATCCCTATGCATGTTATACCTCATGAAACATCCAATAATGTAAATGGAACCAATTCTCCTCTTCAGAAAATTGAGCTACCCATGAATCAGCTTTTATAAACTCATCTTGTTTACACTAGTTTTGACCAATTGAAGACCTATAAATTAATTTAAAAGGAAAATTTTTAATCCCTCTTAATGCTCAATTTTATGCCTTTCATCATCTAAGCCAAAATTTTGGTCTTCTACATCAATCTTCTCACCAAAATGATGTTGTCTTGAACCATTCATACTAGGTCATCTTGTGTGACGTGAACCATGCAACCTCGTCACACTTTTAGAGATTAAAAAAATGAAACATGTCACATGATATTTTTCAAACACCTCAAATCTCATAATATTTCATCATCATTCCCATAAGTGCTCAAACATTTCCATTCACCAAGACTTCTAAAACCGCCTTTTTGGCAAAAAAAATAGTCAACCTATTTTTACTTATGTAGGTCATAAAAAAATTCACCAAGATATTAAATTTCTTAAAACATGTATCATATCTCCCACACTTATCATAACACCAATTTAGACATAGGGGTAAATGGAAAACCTGAGATCAAAACCTTCTTTCCTTGAAACAAAACAAATGGGTGGGCTCGACTCACCTGTCATGATCTCAAACCAACACCATATGAAATATGAGAGTAATATACATCATAAAATCATCATATTTTATGATCCAATCCATTTTGGGCTCATACCATCAAGTTTTCATGCTTTGTTAGCAATATAAGGTTTTTGGAGGGTTTTGACCTATTGATCTTCTTAACATTCATTCATAAAGAATAGACCCTCATTTAACCTCATTCTAACTCTAAAACCTTATTATATTCATGATTCAACATCCATGAAAGGTTTAGGGGCCCATGGAAATGTTACACATGTCAAACAATAAAAATTCTCTTATATCAAAGAAAGAAAGCTTAGAACCTGTTTTTGGTCTAAACACCATATCTTGTAAAATTTCAATCATAGAAACCTGATTTTTTTCCCACATCTCCAATGATTAATTAGCCACCAATATCTATTCATCTTCACCACCACTAGGAATTATATGATTCTGCCTTAGGGTTTTGCATGTTCTAGGCCATAAAAAAGTGAACTACAACTACAAATATGCTTGAAACGACCACAAACTACCTCTATATGATGAGTAAAATATGAAAATACCTTCTTGAGTGTCCCTAAGATTTCACACACACCTGCAAGTGACTATGATGCCTTCTTAGACCTATGAATAATAAGATTAGACCTATTTGTTCTTAGACCTAGAACAAATAGGTAGACACTCTACCTATGCTTCCAAGCACTCCAAAAGTACATAAAACAATTAAGACAACATTTCTCACAGCAATGAATGTTTCCATTAGCTCAAATATCTCTGAAACGACGCCCATGCTTCATTTGGTCTTTAAGCTCATATACTAGGTCTAGATGAACACCTACAACTAAGTATTCCACCTTGAAACCATCCTTTGGACCTGTATGAGTGCTTCCACATACTCTTCTCATGGTCTCCATGTCTTGACCATGATCCTCAAGACACCATGCAACTATGGTCTCCATGTACCATTACCTATGTTAACGAGGTCACCAGATTATGCCTACTAGGATAAACCATTCTCATTATTTTTACCTTTTCCATGATGCTACGAAATGATTTACCATGTCACCATCATACCATGAATCTTATAGTACTCCTATATCATACTATATGTCATTAATTAGCTTTTACATCAATGTCAATAATCAAAATCACTCATGCCAATAGAAGAAATTACTCCATGAGCCACATATGTGAATGAGTATGAACTAATACAAGAGCTTAAATGTTTGAACATTGAGATACAGTTTGTGTAAGCTATACCATATGTCCTTAATATCAAATAAGTAATTAAATCACTATTTTTTAAGACACCGGGAAGAAAGAAATGATATCCCAAGACTATTCAAGTAGAATTCAAATTGGTTTACCTTTACTAGGGAAAATTCTTCCTCCCAAGTATAGAGACCCATGAAGTCTAGTGATAAAAATACCTTTAGAACGATAAAACTACGCCACATTTTGGTATATATTGGCGTTGTCATTAACGTTATGATAACTAGCATATTGAAAACACTTTTTTATTTGGTATTCAATCAACATCCATTGCGTTACAAATGTTTTATCAACCATTTTCTAAACATAAATGTATCATAGAATATATTAAATTCACCATATAATCATGGGAATACCCTTTAGATCATATGAAACTTCAAATATGGGCACCAAAAATTAGTATTTACTGATTTTATGGATGTAAACAAGTAAAAATCAGAGACAAAAAGATAATTAAATGTAGATATTACCTTCACTATAGACCTCTTGCAAACCTCAAGATAAGACCATAGATGCTTGAATCTTATTTGATATTGTTATAGTTTGGATTGTGGATGCTCTTGTATATTAATCTCCAAGTGTGTTTGTAGATTCTACAAGCAATTTTTCATAAAGAAGTGAATGTCAAATTGGCATTATTTGGATGTAATTTACTCAAAGCTCCAGGGATGGATTTGTAAAGGAATTGGAAAGCTTTTATATATGAGGGTGAGGCCATGAGAAGTATATATTGGGTTAAATTAGCTCTACATGTAATAATTATAATTAGCTAAAATAGTGAGATTACCAAGTATGTGTAGTTGCATCTTTGTAGGGGCAATCAATATATTTGAATTCATTCGAAAAGTGGTTGCACGTACATTATTGTTGCCCCCACCTTTGTAGGATTATAGAAGTGGAGTGAAGTGGAGCATGAGTAGATAATAGGATTTAATTAAATAACTAAATTAATTAGTATTTAATTGTGAGGGAATAATTAACCATTTATTTAATTAAATGTTTAATTATATTAGCAAAGGGTGTAGGAATTAATTTAATTAATTCCAAATACATAATAGAATTAAATTATTTAATTCTATAAGGTGGGAATGTGACTTAGGAAATAAAATTAATTTAATTAATTCTAAAGGGGTATTTAATTGATGGAATTAATTTAATTAATTCCAAAGGGGATGTTGTGGTAGAATAGAATTAATTTAATTAATTCTAATTGGATAGCAAAAATGAGATATAAATATGCATGTATTTTTAGGGTGTCTATATTTTCCCCTCTTTAAATTTCTATTGTGTAGTAATAGTTCTTTAAATATAGTAGACTCGTGTAGATTAACAAGTGAAAATAATTGAACCATTTGGATGCCCCAGAAAGATAGGATGGTAAGGGAATGCCCCCTTAAGAAGGTGGGAGATGCGAAGTGTGGTGGACAACCACTTGATAGGAGGAAAATAGAATATAGGAAGGAGTGTGCTCGTAGCATGAGCATCATTTGGAGAATGTGAATATAAGAGCAACCTTTATTTTGTTGTTGCACAATAAATTTTTCATCATGATTAGGAAGGAATTAGGATGGTTAACCCAGATGCACGTAAAAAAACACACATGAAGAAAAGAAAATAGGAAAATGAAAACAAACCCAATATGAATAGTTAGGTGTGGGCATCAAGGTTATAAAGGAACCAAAATGTTATCACACTAGCTACAGTTGGTCTAAAATAAAAAATCAACAATGTAACACAATATTGTAAAAGAAGACAATTTTAATATGACTTAGAATGTGCCACAAGGAATAGCGAGAAGATGAGAAAGTTCTCAAACACTAAACTTATGAAATTCTTGGGAAGTGAGTTAGTCCGAAGAGCAAAGTATACTTAGAAACTCCTCGTGAAACTCTTGTAGGACCTACATTGGAAAGTGATCTGATATAGATTTTCCCAAGTGAAATGATATCATGAAGGTATTAGTAAGTGGTAAAAGATGTAATATTGGAACAAGAAATAAAGGAGTAACAAAAGAATTAATTTTATAAAAATGCATCGCATTAGTGAAGTTGCGAAAAATGTGCATTTTATAGGATTTTTTGCAAATTTTTAATGTTTTTGAATTTTTTTGATAAATTGTGATTTTTTTGAGTTTTGGTGTAAAATATTGTGTTTATATATATATATATATATATCTGTGTGTGTGTGTGTATTGGAATTTTGAAATTTTAGAGGTTAGAGCCCCAAAGTTTCCCTAGAGAATCATTAATATGCTCCAATAAAAAGAAGTAATGGTTGAAAAATGACCATTTAAATAAATTATCTATTGCAATAGAACACAAAAAAATGTGTGAGAATAATCACCAAAAAATAAAAAGAAAAAGAAAAAAAGAAATGATAGAAAGAAGAAGAATCGCCACCATATAGGGTGAGAAAAAGAAGTGAACAGGGTTAAAATGGGTATATATAGAAATATGGGGTTCAAAATCATTGCGACCCATTTGTGCTAGTATACTCCTTTTTCATTTTGTGAGACACTTGAGCTCTAAATATTGAGAGAGATGGTGTGAGTATGAGAAAGGAAACATCGTACAAATCAAGTTCGTGAGTTTGGAAAAACTTGAGCCGATGGCACCGCTTTGAGTACCTCAAAATTTTTTACATTTGAGTTCATCTATTTTTTTGGATAGAGGAAAATATAAATTTAATGTTATTACATGCATTTAGATGCATTGGCGTAGCCCAAAAAATGCGTTATCATGCAAGTTCACTTCCTAGTGTAGAAGTAGGAGTGTAGGCATTAATGAAATATGCACTAGCATATTTAACATGCTAGCATCATTCTGAGAGCATGAGTGTGAGATTACATGTCCTAGCGCTAGATTGATTGAGTTAGCATGAAATGTGTTAGCATTTATGTAGATGTGATGGCAGAAAGTATGTACTAGTGTATAAAATCGTGTGTTAGCATCATTTTTAGATTTTTACGAAGATTTGAGAGATTTAGGAAATACGAAATGAGTGTTAATTGATGTTTTTGAGTGATTTTTAAGAGAGAACAATGATGTTAGATGCATGGGAGCACCATGGGCAACTAAAGACATTTTAAAGGACCTTCTCACAATGCGAGGAGAGGGGATTAGTTTCTTTATTAGAGGGGAAAATTTAATCCTACATAGAAGAGATATCACATATGCTTTTGGATCACAACCTACTGAATGCCCTAATGGAGTGATGGCATAGTGAGAGCCAAACATTCTAAATTATGATTGGGGAAATGACAATGACCTTGGATGATGTGTATTAGATCATGTGAGTGCCGATACATGTGAGTTTAGCGTAGTATGATGGGAGTGTTTCCCACATAAAAGGACACATCTAGGATATTTTCTTGCGACATGATATACCCAGAGAGTGGATGACTGCATACAATTGCACCATTTATTTGAGGACAGGTGGATACAACATCTACATGTATATCCGATGGATCTTATCAATGGATACTTGTTGGTGATAAGACATGTACTCATTTCTAGTTCGGGTTCATAGGAGTAATGGTTAGAATAATGGAGGGAGAGGTGTTTTCATGGGGCTAGTGAATCTTTGTGCATTTATATAGTGATCTCCACTCGATAGATTAAAGGGGGATGAGGATATTGAGTCATGTGATTCTACTACACATATGGTCATAGACCACATTAGGATTGGTCAAACACTAGGTGTGTTGAGAGACAGAGAACCAGACGATCCATCATATAGAGGATTGGAGATAGTGGGTGTAGGTCACATAGGCCATATGGGATATACCTCCTTTTATGGATGAACCTTTAATGAATTAGAGCTATTGATGGTTACATGGAGGCCGTATGGGTTGTACCAGTGGTGAATAGATTGTTTTGAGTTGAGCATAGTAGATGTGGGCCATTTTATTATAGGCATCAACAACTACATTATGGAGGTATAAAAAGTAGATAGGGTATAATGCTAACTAGGTGTTATATAGGGAGATCCGATGAGGAGAAATAATATGTATGTGTAGTGTGTGAGACTTTTGACTTTGGGCCACAAATTAGAGTGGCCATTCTGGAGTGAAGTTTTTGGAGTCATCCCATAGGCTTGGGATGTACGAGCACATGCAAGTGGAATGAGGTACTAATGCGAATTTTGTTAAATGGTATGTCTCGACCATACCTAGGAGGAATACTATTCCTCAGGTGAATGTAGTGGCAAGCATGAAAGAAAAAACAACATGTGTTAGCGGTCGATATTGAGAGATAGGACCATACTTTGTGTAACATACTCATTTATGACTTAGAAAATAGGGAAAAAAAAACTATTTTTTATTTTAACATAATGTTCTCTATTCTAATTCACATAATTTAGAACACACATTCCTTTGTTAATCCATCACATAACAAAAAAACCATATGCAGCTGTAATGACTCAGTATTATATTGATCTCTCATTTCATGACTCGTTAAAAACTAATCTCTCATGTTTACTTGTTCTTGTGTATACGAAGTATACTTTGGTTCCTTTACCCTTTATAGGTCATTCAAGTGTTATTGTCTAAGATGCCTATATGAGTATCTATTACTAATACCCATATGAAATCTCACAACCTTAGACCATGTGACATAAGACAACACAACCAACAACTTGCAATACTTTGGCTAAAGTTTTAGGTCATATTTACCATGACTTTATTCCTATACAACATATGCATCATAAGTAATATGTCCTTCACCCAATTTGATACTATCATCTAGATTAGACTTCCTTGACTCTTGTCAACCAAATTTCAAATCAAAGTTCCATGCTAAACAAGGAAAACCTACATAGTCTATTCTAACCATCCACCTATGGTGACTAAGGATAAGTAGACATACTCAAATTAAATTTCATCGATTTGGGTGTGTATACTCACCCTAGGTCAACATAAGTTGACTACAACACTAGACTAGATATCTATCCCAACTTAGAGTAAAATTGTGAGCTGAAATTCCTCTTATGACAATTAAGTTAGAGTAGATGAGTGGAAAGGTTAAGCTTAATGGCTACTTCATAGTATCCACCTAATGAATTTTATCATTAGGTGGGTATTGAGAATCAACAACTAATCTATATCATACCATGAATTTCCATTAATGGAAGTACCATACTTAAGGAATTCATGGCTTAAATTAACTTTATGATTTTTTAATTAGCTTAATAAATTATAAGCACTACACCTAGGAGTCACCTAGTTATAGGAATACTCCTTTAATAAAGGATTAATAATCACTTTCTAATTTAATATATGCATGTTGATTATGTAATCTATTTCAATGAACTTACTTTTCATTACACATTAGTAATTTATACTTAATATTTAATTAGAATTAGGTAAGGAACATCCTTAGGTTTTCTTAGTTGAAATAAACAAATCATAACAACAAGTTTATGTTTTAATAATTTAGGATAAATCATATTTACCATTCAACCTATAATGATTAGCCTTTTCAATCTTGAGTTTTAGGGTTCATATATACAAGATCATTAAATCATTCCACTAATATATATAATAATCAACATAAGTAATTTACATTCACTATTAACTTATCAACTACTATAAGTGAGTTATGTATTTCCCCTTTGCCCATATTAAGATTAACTATCTTAATCAAAACTTATAACTAAAATAAGAGGTATTAACTTGATAAGAATGTTAACATCATTCACTTCAAATTAATTTCATACTATTACTCATCTCCGATTAAGGATCAACATATTAGGTTTATAACTTAATATAGTTCATTATTGTCTCGAGGATTGTTTAATTATACTTAAAATACTTTATCCATGCAATACCCATAATCTTAGTCAACTAATAAGTCAAATTTTTTATGATCTAAGTTTAGAAATCAGATTACAATAATCATACAGAGTAGATTAATCAATCATCAAATTCCAATCATACCTCAAATTATTCAAACAAGGGAAGAATTCTCTTTATTCAAACTTAATAAACATTTCATAAGTTTTACAGTCAATAATGACAACTTTTCAAAACAATTACAATCACTAAAGCTTTATGTCCTTTTTCTTTTCAAACATTTTTCCTTTCAAGAGCCTTTCATCATAATGAAACATCTGAATAAAATGAACTTAATCAGTAAAACAAGTGCAAATTTTTATAAGTCTTTCACCTTTCACTTTTCACAAAATCCATCTACACATTTGTTAGCATGTGTCAGTTCATGAGAACTGAGCATGATAAGAACTAACACATTAGAACAACATGCTAATATCTATCAATTTCATGAAAAGAACCCTTCCATTTCATGAAATTGTTCCAAGTTCCCTTACCCAAAAGCATGCCAAAAATGCCACAATGCCAAGTTAAGAGAAAGAAGCCACATGTACCCTTTTATGTACCATTTTCCTTAACTAACAAAAGTTAGAGATCCTTCAAGTAAAAAAATTGATCTAATAGTCAAACTGAATGGTCAAATGGTTTTGTAATTTCAATTAGGTAATCATAAAGATTACATGATTGGAATCCAAACTATATCCATTCATCTTAATTTCCATCTTTTAACAATTAACTTACTACTACCAAGTAATGATATTAAAGGTAAATCAAGTAGTCAAATAAGACTTTGCTAAAAAACTAAGTCTTCTAAAATATAAAGATTATACTTTACGGAATGAAAACTGTAATCATAACCAAATTATACATATTACCAACTTAACCTTTTATCGAGTTTTCATAATAGTCATGGAATCGATTTAGTGATTCAATTCAACTTACAACAGTCATATTATTTTCCCTTTTCCATCTATCAAAAAATTTCATTACATAGATTCAAGATCATATACAATCAATAAAATGAATCAATATAAACCATATACAACAAGTATTCTTCAACAAGAATCAAACTAATAACAAGTGAAAGTTATTCAACTGAAATATATCTATATCCAAATAAATACTGAATCACAAGGAAAAAAACAAAGGATTATTTCAGTTATTACAACAATTTAAATTATACGATCGACCTCTAAAGAGGTAAATATCGATTTTTCATAGTCATCCATATACAAAATAAACATGCTTCAATATAAGTTCAAGATTCAAGAACATTGTCTCATATAATATCGACCTAGTGGTTGATAAAGCTCAGTAATAACCAAAAACACAATAACTCAACCCAATTTTCTGACCCATGGCCAAACAACTCAACCAAAATTCCCAAAAGGAAGAAACAAGAATAATACAAGGATTTCATTCTTTGAAACCTACAGTCCATATTAATGACAACTTTCAAGTAGAGTTACCTCAAACAAGAACAAAGAATCAATATTAGGAAATCTAAGTTTCTCCTATCAATAAATATGACTAAGAACAACCATGAAGGGTATCCAAGACCTTTTTTCCTCTTAAGTTTAGAAAAAGAGTCACAGAGAAAATATGGTCATGAAGACTAAAAAAATAACATGTAAAAAAACAACTAAGGAGGGTTTCAAACCTATTTTTTGTTGCAAAAATCCATACTTGAAATGGTATTGACCCAAAATATTCTCCCTTTTAACCCTAAAATAATTTCAATAGTCAAAAAAAAACAATCTTAATATCTTTTCTTGCTAATAGTCATGAAAATGACTTTAATCTAAAACACAAAGGAGATAACAAAATTTTATAAAATGTAGATAGGAGAGAGGTATATAAAATATTGTATATAAAACCCATTCCCAAATCAAAATTGTAGTTGAGTTCTACAAATCAACTCATATATATATTCTCAAGGATTTAATAGTTGCAAAAAATAAGAAACATGATGATTTCTCACAACCCCAAAATGGATTTTTAGAAAGATATAATAGAAAATAAAGATACAAACAACCAAATTTTCAATCAAAAGATTTAACTCAAAATCAATATCAGAAAGTGAGAATAGTTATTTTCATGAGATTGATAAAACATGAAAAAATATATTAATGGGTTAGAGCCTATCATGCCTGGTAGTGCTCTCTAACTCTTTCTCCCAAGCTTTTAATCCTCCTGTGAAGTTCCAAAGCAAGATTTCCACCAAGAACTCCAACCAAAACTCTGAAAAATCCCCATTTTCCTCTCATCTTCCTTTATAGTTTTCACAATAAAATTTTCCATTATTTCCACCATGCAATGGAAAACTTAAATTTGTAACAGAATCGAACTAATAGTTTGAAAAATGGAAACACTACATGCAGATCCATTGAGCTCAAAAAATCAAAATGCAAGACTAAACCAATTCTCTCCTTTTTCCACCAAACCATTATCGATTCCAAGGTAGTTTTCACTCATTGTTAAAAGTTAATTAATGCTAGGATGGTTTGATAGTCCTTCCACAGATCCACCAACCACCAGTTAAACTTAACAACAACTAAAAATAGATAAACATGCAATTCTTTCCATTAACCAACTGGAGTTAGTTCCCACCAATTCTATCTTGGCTTCCTCCAAGAATAGTGCAGGTTTTTCATTGAATGTAATTCAATTCCCATAATACAATCTTTTTGGTTCCCATCATCCATGTTCAAACCCTTAGGGTTTAAGTAACCAGTAGTCTCAGTCTAGGTTAGGTTTAAGTCCCACGTAGGTTTAGGTCTTAAGCCCTTTTAAGAAATATAAACCTTAGCTTAGGATAAAATGAATTCCTCTAGGTAGTTAGGAATTAGAATCCCCTTTCCCAAAATACTTCCCATCTTAGATTAGGATCAAATTCCTTAGCAAATTTAGGTTCACAAAATAATAAATGTCACCTAAATGTAGTTTCAATTAGGTTTCCCATCATATTTCAACTTAAAACATTTAATGTGAATTATGTCAACTTATGGAAACATCACAAAGTGATATGATCTCACTGAAGAGTGCATTATTGGATGCTTCTAGGTGCTCTGGTGGCATCTCTTCATTCGTGCCTGGAAAATTTGTCATGCTTGAAATAAGTCAAAGTCAGTTAGACTTAATAAAAATGATTGTACCATTTATCGATCAAAGGCATGCCTTGGATCACTGAAATTGATCCAAGGTATGACTATCTCTTTATTAGTAGTGAATAAATTATGGTTCACATAAAATAATGAACTTAAGTATCTTAACAACATAGTCCTTAGGACTGAATTTACTTTATTTCATCTGGTTATACAGATTATACCCCAAAACTCAGCATAGTGAGCACATGAATAAAATCCAACATTAGTACCATTTTTATTATAATATGAATTCAACATATTTAGAAAATAATTCATTTAATCAACAACAAACATGACCAATAGTCAAGAGAGTAAACCATCTTAGAATAGTAATCATATATCTACATGTTTGTAAATTTCAGTTGAAGAACATGTTAAGATATCAATTACGACAGGGGCATTACATACCTCCCCCTAAAAGCATCATCATCCCGATGATTAACTTAGTCCAAACAAATTTTAAGAACATAGGAATAAATATATCTTATTTATCCATCAAAATTCTTAAACCTAATATCAAATTACAAAAATTTCAAGTTTCTTTAAACTTATTACAACATCAATTTGTTGTTTTAGTTCTTACAAAATAAGTACTTTCCCAAAACTGGCAAAAATTAATGATAGTTTTTAGACTTAAAAGTCAAATATCACAAAAATTAGAATTAATTCTATCAAAAATATGAGGAAAAGTAGTTTTTATGTCCTCAAGATTTTCCCAAGTTGCACTCTCTTCACTAAATTGGTCCCATTGAACCTTACATTGGCTTATTTCATGATTTCGTAAGTGCAACTTGTGTGTTTCTAAGCACCTAATGGGTTCAACCATGATTTACTAGGTCTTAGACCTACAAGGAATTCCAATTTAACACGTGTGATAAAATGAAACGTATTTATTAAGAAAATAAATATGAAAAACATCATGCATTCATGACAATGTGGGAGGTAATGCTAAGCGATAAGCTACTGGGATAATCACTTCTACAATTTCAAAAGGTCCCATAAAACGAGGTGATAATTTAGTTTGCTTGCCAAAAGTAATTGAACTCTTTTTAGGCTTAACATGTAAAAAGACTTTTTCACCAAGTTCAAATTTCTTATTGACCTTTTTAGATCTGCATAACTTTTCTTCCTATCCAGCAACTTCCTTTAATCATTCATGGATTAATTTCACTTGTTGTTCCATTTCAGTAAGCATTTCAAGTCCAATTACCTCTCTATCTTCAATGTTATCCCAACTAACAGGGGTTCTGCAATTTCATCCATAAAGTGCTTCAAAAGGTGTAATCTTAAGAGAAGAATGATAAGTATTATTATATGCAAATTCAACTAAAGGAAGGTATTCTTCCCATTTGTACTAGTTGGTCCATACAGTACATTCACAACATATCTTCCATTACCTAATTTAATCTTTTTATTTTCCCATCCATCTCCAGATGATATGTGGAACTAAAATTTAGTTTTGTTCCTAAGGCTACATTTAGTGTTTGCCAAAAATGTGAAGTCATCCTTGGGTCTCTATCAGAAATGATTAATTCAGAACACCATGCAATCTGAAAATTTCATGAACAAATCTTTTTGCTAAAATAGGTGAATCATCTTTAAGATTACCAGCAATAAAATGTGCTACCTTAGTTAATTTATCAACCACAACTAGAATAACATCATGTTTATTCTTAGACATAGGTAGTCCTTGAAAAATCCATACTTATTACCTGCCATTTATATTGCGGTATGCTATGAGGATATAGTAAACCAATTGGATGCATATGTTCAACTTTAACCCACTAACATTCCAAATAATGAGAAACAAAATCAATTATGTCCATTTTCATACCTTTCAAGAAATATTGTTTTTTACATCAGTTTTCATTTTTGTCACTTCGAGATGTTCTTAATAAGGAGATTTGGGAAATCATGTCATTAAGTTTTTCCTTAACTCATTTTATGAGGGTACATACAACCCGAGTTTCATATCTTAAAATTCCTTCATTATCAAATCTAAAACCTTTATATCTTGCATCATTAGGATCTATAACAAGAATTGTTTTACTTATTGAAAGTATGAATAAGAATTCATTGTATTCTTTACTCCATCCTTAAACTAAGTTTTCAAAGTTACAAGTGTGGAAATATGTTTCCTATGAATTAGTTCATCTTCCACTATATTTTCTTTACCTTTAATGTAACTTATGTCAAAATCATATTGTGACAAAAAATCTAACCATCTTCGTTGTCTTGCATTCAGATTTGGCTAAGTGAAAATATACTTCAGCCCAAGGTGGTCAGTTTTTAACTCAAAGGGCCTACCTAAGAGATAATATCTCCATACTTGAAATGCATGAACTATGGTAGAAAACTCTAAGTCATGGGGATCATAATTCAGCTCATGTAACTTGAGTTTTCTGCTTCATAATTTATAACATGGTCATTTTGAAGTAATATACCTCCCAAACCTTCTCGGAAGCATCCGAAGCTACTTGTAAAACTTCC
The DNA here is from genome assembly GCA_018340775.1 of Taxus wallichiana var. yunnanensis. Taxonomy (NCBI): domain Eukaryota; kingdom Viridiplantae; phylum Streptophyta; class Pinopsida; order Cupressales; family Taxaceae; genus Taxus; species Taxus wallichiana. The sequence continues at coordinate 84,585,303 of CM031242.1, read as the reverse complement.
ATTTGGATATGAAATAGTTTGAATAGGTGTTGAAGTTATTTTTCCTTAGAGTGTTAAATTTTCTTCACATTTATCATTCCACACAAAAATTTTATCTCTCTTTTGTAATGAAGTAACTGGGGCAATAAATTTCAAAAAGTCCTTAACAAATTTTTTTGTAATATCTGTAAGCCCCATGAAGCTTCTAACTTCATGAACATTCTTAGGTGTTGGCCATTCAATTATAGCTGCAATCTTTGATGGATCCACTGATATTCCATCCTTACTTATGACATGTCCCAAATAATGTACTTTTGTTTCATAAAAGGAACATTTTGACAATTTACCATACAATTTTCTCTTCCTCAAAATTTCAAGTACAATCCTTAAATGCTCATTGTGTTCTTCTATGCTTTTAGAATAGATAAGAATATCATCCAGAATACAAGAAAAAAATTTTCCAAGTATTCTTGAAAGATATTATTCATCAAATTCATGAAAGTTGCAGGTGCATTTGTCAAACCAAAAGGTTAAAAAATGAATTTGTAATGTCCATACATTATTCTAAAAGTTGTTTTATGAATATCCCCATCCTTAATTGATGATATCAGATCAAAGATCTGATTTTGATAAACAAATGAATCGATCAAACAAATTTAGGAAGAGGATATCTTTCTTTTTGACAACAAATTACTTAAGTGTTCCAAGCGAGACACCTAGTCTAATTAAACCCTTAGACAAAAGTTATTGTAACTAAGCCTTGAGTTCCACTAATCTAGTTGTAGTCATATGGTAATGTTCCTTAGAACTAGGCTCCATCCTAAATTTGATCTCTATATTGAAGTCAAATTCTTGTTTTTGCAGTAAGACCAAGGTAGTTCTTCTAGAAACACATCACCGTACTCTCGTAACAATGGATATTTTTCCATAAAATTGTTGTTTTCATCTACTGATTTAGATATTTTTACTGCATATAACATACATCCTTTATTTTTGGCCTTCTTAAGCTGCATAGCTGTTAATTTCCTAACTAAAATATCTAGTTTAACTCCTTTAATTTCTATTGTTTTCTACAAATCATCAAGGCATCTAATGTGTTTTTCAAAAAAATCAAATTTTTCTTTATGACCAATAAGCCAATTTATACCGATTATGACATCATATGATCCTAAAGGAGCCACATACATGTCTACTTTTGTAGAAAAACTTGGAAATTCTAAAACTACTCCAAAAAGACATTTACTAACAGTATGGACAACATTATTCCCATAATGAACAATCCATGATTTTTCCATTATTCCAGCTTTCCTTTTTAATTTAGCAACTAATTTAATAGAAATGAAACATTATGTAGCACCAGTATCAAAAAGTATGGTTACAAGTATACCGAATAGTTTACCTTGCACCTCTATTAACCTAGCTTGCTTCTCAACTTGTTTATTAGCTATTGTAACATGTATCTTGTGTTGTTGATTGCTGTCATTTTTCTTTAGAGGGAACTAATTTGCGTAGTGATCCTTTCCACAATTAAACAACCCTCTACAGGTCACTTTTTGGTTCAAACTTATTTTTTGCCTTAAAATTATTGTTTTGACTACCATAAGCTTTATGTCCGTTGAAGTTATTCCTTGCAAAATTATTTCTATTATTTGCAGCAGGTTTATTTATTTGTTGTTGTTTTCTTACCATTATCAGTTCCAAACTTGCTTTTAGTGCCAAAATTTTTCCATGCCACCTTTTTAGGTGCAAGTGATGAAGTAGTGTTTGAGATTTTATTTCTAATCTCATCTTTATGCACATAAATTGCCTTCAATTTCTACTCTTTCCTTATGGATTTTTCTACAACTCCTTCCATGGTGGTTGGGTTGTGTACATCTACCTCCCCACCAATGATAGGATTTAGCCCCATAATAAACTTGTGTATCTAAAATTTTCATCAGTTTGGTACTATGGGACATACTTGAGAAGTTTAGTAAACCTTTCCTAGTATTCAGTTATAATTAATTTTACTTGTACTAAATTATGAAATTCTATCATTTTTTATCATAATAGAGCTTTGGCAAAAACATTTCTTGAAGTATCCCTTAAATTGATCCCATGTAATGCTTGTTTCATCAATTTTCAATTTATCCTTATGGTTTTCCCACCAGGAGGATGTTTCATGGAAAAGCTTATAAACTCCCCTTATCGATTTAGTTTCATCCGAGAAGTTCCTTATTTCAAATTACTTCTCCATTTCACCGATCCCGTTCTCAACCCCATCCATCCCCTAGTGTAGTGTCATAAAACTTTGGTGGACTTATCCTTTTTATGTCATTAGTAAGTTCAGATTCCAATCTTACTTTTTTATTTTCAAGTTTTTTTTTTTATTATGGGCAAATAGTTTTTTGAAAGGGACTATACCCTTATACAAAAGTGCTCAACAGCAAGATTTTATCCCAGAAAATCCCAACAACAGAAAATAATCTGTCGAGGAAAGAACCAACAAAAGCAAACCAGTTGCTACAAAAACAACAAATAAACAACAACATAACAGCAACACAGCTGCCTAACAACTGCGTATTAGACCATTTGCCTAAATGTAGCAATGAAAGCACCCAAAAGACAGGAATCAAACCTTGTCCGACATGGTGGGGGATTTAGATTTGGCATTTCCCTTCTTTTTCCTATCCACCACAGTCCATTCTTGATTTCCCACATCCACTACAATCGGAAGAAAAACTGCAATGGGTTTGATGGGGATGTGACCCATAGGAAGGGGGGTCGAAATATCCTTAATCACTGAATCAACAACCTGTAAAGAATAGTCTGGAGGCTTCTCTGTATTGGTCTGTGAATCAACCATGATGGGTGAGTTAACTTGCAGAGGGGCACTAGATTCCTTAGCCGGATCTGAGTCAATTGTAAGATGTTCAGGTAGAGAATCCTTCCACCAAGCTGTTTTGGTCTTACGTTTGGAGTGTTCACAATCATCTGTAACATGACCAGTTTGGAAGCAACACCAACATCTGAAGGCAAGTCTCTCATAGTCTATCCTCTGCACCCAGAGCCTGGCACCAATCTATAGATTGATTTCTGCTGGTAAGAGTTTGGAGGTATCGAGATTAACCAGGATTTGAGCATAAGTAGTATGTGCTTGAATGGAGGTCTTATCATCAACTGCCACACATGAGCCAAGAGTATCGCCTATAGCAATGAGACAAGATCTATTCCAAAGCTGCAGTGGGAGTCCTGGTAAACGAACCCAAATCGGGTAGGTATCAAAAGACTCCTTTAACGGGTCGAAAGATAGATACCATGGTTTGGACATAAGCCCATGTTCCCCCCAAACCCAATGTTGGCTAAAAATTAAATCCCTATCTTCAGGGGTTTCAAAGATAGCAATGAAGTAAGCTTTAGCACAAGGATAAAGCTCAATCTTACCTTGTATTTTTTCTCTCCATCTCTGAGTTATCCAGTCATGAAGCTGAGAAAGCTTAGGCCAAAATTTGTGAAATCTGCATATGAGACCCAGGTGGGAGAGATTTTCCTCCTCCTTAAGAACCTTTAGAAGTAGATCCTCCTCAATTTTCAGCGTTGGGACCTCTTGGGAGGGTTTCAAGAGCTCATTTCTGGCATTCTCCTTCTGTTTGGAGACCGCTGAAGCATAAGATCTGGACCTATTGTCACTGTTTTGTTTGTCCTGGTTCTGGCTGACCCCTGTTTCTCTCCCTCCATCACCAGAGCCACACATAGTCCCTTGCAACCTACAGTTGCTAGTGTTGAGTTTTAAAGGAGATGATGATTCTTTGTCTGAACCATCTTTACCAGCCCCATGAGAGAGCACCCCTATTTTGTGACCAAGCAGAGAAACTCCAACTCAGGTTTTGCTGAAAAGGGGAGTCTTGGTTAGCATTGAAAGCCATGTCAATCCATGAGGTTGGTGCTTTATTCTCCTCTTCATTTTTGTAGCCACCGCCCTCAGAAACCTCTGGTTTCCCAAAGCCGCCGCCAATGATAGGGACATCATCACGAATTTTAGAGCAGGGTGAATCCCTAGCAGCCTTCGTGCCTCCTCCATCCCTATTTGCAGACCGGCATGGATCAGCAAACCCAGGGCTCGCAGACCTGTGTGAAGCCCGCGTAGAAACCATGGAGCTAGGGCACTCGGGCGCGGGCGCGGCGCAAAGCGGAAGCAAAATTTGGAATTGGGCAGAAGAATTATTTTCAAGTTTATTAGGTGCATTTGCATTTGCATTTGTAGCGTTATTATTAGCATTTGTATCATTGTTATTTTTTGCATTATTTTTATCAATGCCAAAATTTCTAGCACTAGCGTTGTTTCCTAGAGGTGGATGATTGTTATTATCAACATAATATTCATCCTCTTCATTTCCCACTACTTGTTGTTCAAGTATAGTAAGAGAATCTCTTTTTCGAACATGGCAGCAAGGATCTCATAAAGTTTTTGTGTTGTAGTTACCTCACCACCTGGAGGTAAATTATTTGCAGCACCTCCCTTGTTCTAACCATTTTTTTTAATAAGAAATTATTATTTTTATCAGATATGGACTCAATAGGTCCAAGAGCTACAACCTTCAACTCTGATACCAAAATGTAACATCCTCATTTATGACTTAGAAAATAGGGGAAATTTTATTGTTTAACATAATGTTCTCTATTCTAAATTCACATAATTTAGAACACACATTCCTTTGTTAATCCATCACATAATAGAAAACCATATGCAACTATAATGACTTGGTGTTATACCGATCTCTCATTTCATGACTCGGTTAAAAACTGATCTCTCATGTTTACTTGTTCTTGTGTATACAAAGTATAATTTGGTTCTTTTACCCTTTACAGTCATTCAAGTGTTACTGTCTAAGATGCCTATATGAGTATCTAATACCAACACCCTTATGAAATCCCACAAACTTAGACCAAGGACATAAGAAAACACAACCAGTAGCTTGTAATAATTTGGCTAAAGTTTTAGGTTGTGTTTATTATGCCTTTATTCCTGAAGACGTAATCGTTGAAAGGAATATTTCCTTCACCCCACTTGATATTGTCATCTAGATTAGACTTCTTTAACTCTTGTCAAAAAAATTTCAAATCAAAGTTCTATGTTAAATATGGACAACCTACATAGTCTAGTGTGGTCATCCACATGTGCTAACCTAGGATAAGTAGACATACTTGAATCGACTTGTGTCGATTTGGGTGTGTATACTCACCCTAGGTCAACATAAGTTGACTAAAACACTGGACTAGATATCTATCCCAAAGTAGAGTGAAATTATGAACTAAAATTCCCCTTATGATAGTTAAGTAAGAGGATCTGAGTGGAATGGTGAAGCTTAATGGCTACTTCATAGTATCCACCTAATTAATTTCATCATTAGGTGGGTACTGAGCAACAACAACTAATCTGCATCAGCCCACCAAGTTCCCTTAACAGAACTGACATACTTAATGAATTCATTGGCTTAATTTAACTTTCATATTTGTTAAATAACTTAATAAATTATAAGCACTGCACCTAGGAGTCACCTAGTTGTAGGAATAATCCTTTAAGAAAGGATTAATAATCACTTATTAATTTAAGATATGTAAATTATTTCTACAATCTATTTCAATGAACTTACCCTTCATTACACATTAATAATTTATACTTAATATTTAACCAAAATTAGGTAAGGATCATCCTTAGGTTTTCTTAGTTGAAATCAACAATCATAACATTTTTTTATGTTTGAATAAGTTAGGATAAAACATCTTTATAATTCTACCTATATTGATTAGTCTTTCACTATTGTGTTTTAGGGTTCTTATATAATAGATCATTCAATCATTCCACTAATATATATAAATGATCAACATAAGTAAGGTACATTCACTATTACCTTATCAAATTCTATGAGTTGTGTATTCCCCTTTGCCTACATTAAAATTAATTATCTTAATAAAAAAATTAACTAAAATAATAGGTATTAACTTGATAAAAAAGTCAACATCATTCACTTCAAATTAATTTCATAATATTACTCATCTCCAATTAAGGATCAAGATATGAGGTTTATAACTTAATATAGTTCATTATTGTCCAAAGAATACTTGACTTATACTTACAATACTTTGTCCATGCAATACCCATAATATTAGTCAACTAATAAGTCAAATGTTTTTATGATCTAAGTTTAGAAATCAGATTACAATAATCATACAGAGTATATTAATCAATCATAAAATTGCAATCATACCCCAAATTATTCAAACAAGGGCATAATTCTCTTTATTCAAACTTAATAATCATTTCATACATTTTGCATTCATTAATGATAACTTTTCAAAACAATTAAAATCACTAAAGCTTTATGCCCTTTTTATTTTCAAACACTTTTCCTTTCAAGAACCTTTCATCATAATGAAACATTTAAATAAAATGAACTTAATCAGAAAAACAAGTGCAACTTTTTATAATTCTTTCACCTTTAACTTTTCACAAAATCCATCTATACATTTGTTAGTATGTGTCATTTCATGAGAACTAGGCATGATAAGAACTAACACATTAGAACAACATGCTAATATCCATCAATTTCATGAAATAGACTCTTCCATTTCATGATTATAACCCTTCCATTTCATGAAATTGTTCCAAGTTTCCTTACCCAAAATGCATGCAAAATATGTCACAATCCCAAGTTAAGAGGAAGAAGCCACATGTACCCTTTTTGTACCATTTTCCTTAATCGACAAAATTTAGAGAACCTTCAAGTAAATACATTGATTGAATAGTAAAATTGAATAATCAAATGGTTTTGGAATTTCAATCAAGTAATCATAAAGATTACATGATTGGAATCCAAAACTACATCCATTCATCTTAATTTCCATCTTTTAACAATTAACTTACTACTACCAAGTAATGATATTAAAGGTAAATAACCTTTCAAATAAGACTTTGCTAAACAACTAAGTCTTCTAAAATAATAAGGAGTATAATCTATCTAGAATGAAAATTGTAATCATAACCAGATTATACATATTACCAACTTAACCTTTCATCAAGTTTTCATAACAGTCATGGAATCGATTTAGTGATTTAATTCAACTTACAACAATCATATTATTTTCCCTTTTTCCAACCATCAAAAATTTCATTACATAGATTCAAGGTCATATACAATCAATAAAATGAATCATAATAAACCATATACAACAAGCATTATTCAACAAGAATCAAACTAATAACAATTGAAAGTCATTCGAATTAAATATATTTATGTCCAAATAAATACTAGAGCACAAGTAATCAAATAAGGAGTATTTAGTTTATTACAATCAATTAAATTATATGGTCAACCTCTATAGAGGTAAATAGCTATTTTCATAGTCATCCATATAAAAAAAACAAGCTTCAATATAAGTTCAATATTCAAGAACATTGTCTCATATAGTGTCCGCCCTTGGTGGTAAATAAATCTCAGAGTAATAAAAAAAAACAATAACTCAACCCAGTTTTATGACCTATGGTGAACGATTAAAAAAATTCCCAAAAGGAAGTAATAAGAATAATACAAGGATTTCATTCTCTAAAATCTATTGTCCATATTAATGACAACTTTCAAGTAGAGTTACCTCAAACCATAACAAAGTATCAATATTAGGAATTCTAAGTTTCTCCTATCAATAAATCTTACAAATTCCAACCACAAAGGGTATCAAATACATTTTTTTCCCTCTTTAATTTAGAAAAATATGGTCATGAAGATTGAAAAAATAGCCTGTAACAAAAACATCTAAGGAGGGTTTCAATCTAGTTTTTTTCCCAACTAGCCATACCCGAAATGGCTTGAGCCAAAATCTTCTCCTTCTAAACCCGAATGGATTTAAATAGTCCCAAAAAAACCAGCAACCAATATTAATATCATTGTCCACAAAGTCATTAAAAATGACTTTAATCTAAAACACAAAGGAGATAACAAGAATTTAATTTAAAATACCAATAGAAGAGAGGTATATAAAAATCATATAACAAACCCATTCCAAGATCAAACTTACTACTGAGTTCTACAATTCAACTCTATATATATATATATATATATAATCAAGCATTTAAGAACTTCCGATTGCTCGTGACCATAATCCGATTGCTTTAAAACTTTTCAATTGGACTAAGCCCACCAGAGTTCCTTCAAATTTGAAAAGACATGGATGCAACATGATGATATCCATGACAAGATTAAGGAATGGTGGATTTGAGATGGTGAGGGCCTTTGCTCAGTTTAGGCTTGTTCGAAACTTAAAAATTTCAAAAACAAGTTAAAATACGGAACAAAAAAGTTTTTGGGAATGTGTTTAAAAAAAAGGAATTAAAGCAAAAGCTCCAAGATTTGGAAATCAAGATGAATTCAAAGGGAGATCTCTTGAAGATCAATTAGTGGAAAAGAATATTATTTTATTTTCTGCATACATCGATCTATAGCAGAGAAGAATCCCTATGGAGACTCGAATCCAGGGCTATTTGGTTGAAAGAAGGAGACAGAAATATGAAATTATTCCATATGACTAGCGACCAAGCATAGAGCCTGCAATATGATAATGGAAGTTCCTAAAGGAAATGACATCTTTATAAAGACCCAAGGAGTATCAAAGAGGAAGCTCTCAAATTTTATGAAAAATTGCTTAGTGAGAAGAATATCATTAATGATGAGGTAGTCTCTTTCATGTTAGACGCTATCCCCAAGACAAAATTGAAGAGCAGAGATTTAAAGACATCACTAAAATTGTCACATTGGAAGAACTTAAAATATATGTGTTCATTTTAGAAGGGGATAAGGCACCTTAGGATCGAGATGGTTTCTTAGTCAAAGTTTTTTTTTTGAAGTTTTGGGAAATCTGTTTGGATGATCTTTAGCCAGGCGATGAATGAATTCTATAGAATTGGTGATCTTTTGAAAGAGATGAACAACACCCACATTGTGCTTGCTCCAAAAAAATGGATGCTAAGGATTTCAAAGACTTCAAACCCATCATCTGGTGAATGCTATTTATAGAATTTTTACCAAGATCGTTACTACCACGAGTTTAGTTCATTCTGAATGATTTAATATCAAAACAATAGAGTGGTTTCATTAAAGGTAGGATTATTCAGGATGGAGTGAAGACTTGGCTGCTCTATGGGGGCTTAGAATTTCTCAGACACATAACATTCATAATATTATTATGGAAGGAGACTCACTACACATCATAAATCATCTAAATCAGTCTTTTCCTCCTAGCTGGAATATTAAGGTTTTCATCATGGAATCTATAAGCATTTTTTAAACCTTTAAAAATATCTAAATAAGCATACATACCAGGAGGGAAATAAGGTTGTTGATGCATTGGCTAATCATGTCATAACTAATAATCTAATTATTTGGGATAATTTTAATCACATCCTTGACAAGGTACAAAGTAGCATTAAAGTGGATATTTATGGGCACTCAAGTATGGAGTAAGGATAATGATAATTTGGAGTGGGATTTAGAGGAGATAAGAGATCACACATGCGGGAAATATCATGTAAGATATGGCCACATTAACTTTCATTACTCCCAACAAGTGTGCGAGAACTCTTAAAATTTGGGATAGGCTAAGTGAAAGATAAGCTGCAGTTCAAACAATAATTCAAACAAGGGTTTTGAGGACAATATTTGTAGTAATTTTAGAGAGGAAAGAATGGGGAGAGCCTTGTGCCAATTAGAACCCAGTAGTGACCTAGAATGGAAGAAAAACAAGGAGCTGTGGAACCTCCTCAAGAAGGGTGGAATCATAAAATTCATTGATTGAATTTAGGGACACGATCAGAGAATTTCATTCCAGTTTGCTATGGATTGGAAAGATCGAAAAGTGGAGTATGGAGGACATAAAATCATTGTTAATGAAGAGCTAATTGCTAAAGCTAAAGTCCTGGAGATGGATGGTTTCCATTTCTTCAATAAGAGGATCTACAAAAATGTTGAGTAGAAGAAGCTTTCTGCTGATAATGAGGAGCTGGTTTTTGTTACTACGGGATTGAGGGTAAGTTCTATCCCCTCACCATTTGATGAAATCACCCGAATGACGTTCTGGTATATCTCTTTGGAAGGGAGATATGTTACAGTTCCTATTAAACACTTGATGTTCCTAAACCATTTATGTAGGAAAATCACTATCTTCTTCCCACATTATCTTTTGAACTCCCTTGAATGCTCCATCTTAGATTTCTAGAAGCATTCTCATGCTATTCCCCTACATCAAGGCCTTATCCTTTTGCTGCACAAGCTCTGTGTTTCCAAATACCCTAGTCTCCCATCATCCCCCAGCACCGTCCACTCTTTCCTACCACCACTACCCCCACCCCCATCCCTTCCACCATGACCAAGCCTAAAACAAAGAACCATAAGAAGCCCAAATTGGACACCCCTGTTTCGGGTAGAGTTCTTTACAACAATTAGGATTTGGAAGATTTCCAAATAAGCAATGCAAGCTAATAAGAGACCTTACAAAAAGAGGGAAAAAGTACTTCCCAAAGGCTGGAAGCTTTGGAAAATTAAATGATACAACTGAAAGAAGAAGTGCAACATTCAACCAATCAAAAAGGAAAAAGGAAGATGGATGAGGATACTGACCTTGGCAATAAGCAAGTTGAGGACATCTACAAAAATCTAAACTCCTTGGACAATCATTTGGGGAGAGCAAAGGATCGCCATGATCACAACATGGAAATTTTTAATGCAATCAGTGATTTCCTTGAACAACATGTTCATAGTGTTTCTATGCTTAGTGAGATCCTAGACACTCTTTGGGGAACGGAAAAGGAAAGCAGTCAAACCATAGCAAAGTTGGATGCTAAGGACCCCACACACATGACAATGGTGGCTCTTTTCACCTCGCTGCAAACTATTAAGTCCATAATTAATAGAGTTGCCAAGAAGTAAAGGAGGTCTTCATTACAGATGCTACTTTTCATCATACTTTTTCTCTTTTTGGCTACTTTGTATATGCAGTACACAATATGTTTTACGTTTCTTTAGTAACTATCCTTTGTTCTTATTGGATTTAACACCTATTATGGATGTTGATCCTTTTTTGGGGAACCTCTTCATGTTTTATCTAGCTTTTAGGCCTTCTATGTAAACAGGGTATAGTCCCTTCAAAACTATTTACCAATAATAATAAAAATTAATGACTTCAATATAAGAAATGGGATGATTTCTCACAACTCCAAAATGGATTTTGGAAAGTTATACTAGAAAACTAGTAAGATACAAACAACCCAATTTTTAATCAAAATATTTAACTCGAAATTGATATTAGAAAGTGATAATAGTTCTTTTTATGAGATTGATGAACATGGAAAAATATCTTAAAGGGTTAGAGCTTATCATGCATGGTAGTGCTCTCTAACTCTTTCTCCCAAGCTTCCAATCCTCTGTGAAGTTCCGAGCAAGATTTCCACCAAGAAATCCAACCACAACATCTGAAAATTCTCCATTTTCCCTCTTATCTTACTTTATAGTTTTGATGATAATTTTTGCCATTATTTCTACCATGTAATGGATAAATTAAAATTTTAATATAAGCAAACTAATAGTTTGAAAAATGGAAACACCGCATGCAGAGCCATTAAGCTTAAAAATTCAAAATGCAAGACTAAACTAATTCTCTCTTTTTTCCACCAAACCATGTTGTCGATTCCAAGGAAGTTTTAACTCATTATTCGAAGTTAATTAATGCTAGGATGGTTTGATAGTCATTCCAAAGTTTCACCAACCACCATTAAACTTAACAACTAAAAATAGATGAACATGCAATTATTTCCAATTGACCTATTGGAGTTAGTGCCCACCAAGTCTATCTCGGCTACCTAAAAAAATAGCACAAGTTTTGCATTGAATGGAATTCAATTCCCATAGTATAGTTTGGGTTGGCACCCATCATCCATGTTCAAACCCTTAGGGTTTAAGGTAACTTGATTCTCATTTTAGTTTAGATTTAAGTGCCACGTAGGTTTAGATCTCAAGTCCTTTTTAAGCATTATAAACCTTACATTAGGACAAAATGAATTTCTCTAGGTAGTTAGAAATTATAATCCCTTTCCCAAAATACTTCCCATCTTAGATTAGGATAAAATTCCTTAGCAAATTTAGGTTCAGAATAATAAAAGTCACCTAAATGTAGTTTAAATTTGGTTTCCTATCATATTTCAACTTAAAATTTTTAATGTGAATTATGTCAACTTGCAAAAACATAACAAAGTGATCTGATCTCACTTTGAAGAGCTCATTATAGGATGCTTCTAGGTGCTTCAATTTGCATCTCTTCATTTATTCTTAGTAAAGTTGTTGTGCTTGCAATAATTCAAAGTCAGTTGGACTTAATAAAAGGATCGTACCATTTTTTTATCGAAGGCATGCCTTGGATCATTGAAATTGATTTAAGCTATGACTATCTCTTTATTAAAGATGAATAAATTATGGTTCACATAATTTAATGAACTTAAGTATCTTAACAACATAGTCCTTATGAATGAATTTACCTTATTTCATTTAGTTATATAGATTATACCCCAAAACTCATCATAGTGAGCACATGAATAAAATACTACATTAGTACCATTTTGTTACAATATGACTTCAAAAAATTTAAAAATAATTCATTTAATCAACAATAGACATGACCAACTATCAAGAGAGTAAAATGCCTCAAAATATTAACCATATATTTATGTTTACAAATTTCATCGAAGAAACAAGTTAGGATATCAATTACAACAAGAGCATTACACTTCTACAAAAAGAGGAAAAGGTGGAGGAACATGCATAGATTTAGGGACAAGTGTAGGGAAAATGTACTCATGCTTAAGTAGCACAAGGGCAACACATTTAGGTAGCATGGAGGCCACATGTTTAGGAAGCACTGGGGCCACCAAGAGGGGTGAGTGGATTCCCATAGAACATACTTTATTGATTCTCATGTCACAAGTTGTGCACTTTGGATGCCATTACAACATGTAGTACAAAAGGTGATATAGTAGGTTATGCGAAGGTGCCTCAACAGGTACCATTACATGGTCCATTTTTTTAGAGATAGCTACCACAATAAGGAACATTACGAGATATCACTATTGCTACCAAGATGCGGCGGTCTAGGTGATTAGGCATGACATGGTGGGGCTAGGGGTTAGAGAAGTGATGACGTAGAGATGATACATGTACCACCTTAGAAAGGATTCCCAAGACTAGTAGGTGGGCCATCGGTGGAAATTATATAGGAAGATAGGGATAGGCCCATGGTGTGGGGTAATATAGACTTGATTACAATGTAGACATTACAAAGGCGGTTGGAGTAGAGGGTGAATGACAAGCTGCCCTTAGACAATAGGTACACTAGTATATGATAGACCGGGACTAGAAAACTAAAGAGAAAGATAAGATGAATACAAAGAGGGACCAATTGAGGTTCTAGATACAACAACTCACGGTGGAGTGGAATTCCTTTCAACGTATAACAATAACTAGTGGCATGGAGGATGTCTTACCCGAGCTTATGGAAGCATTTGGTGAGTAAGGGTATTTAGAGGGTTCTATTAGACTATTGCACCAAAGGATCAGATATCTCTTACATATACACATGTATGAGGGAGTGAATAAGTGAAATCTCCTTAATAGTTAAGATTAATGAGATCAATATAGATGCCACCACCGGTGGTAGGAATGGGAGATATTCACAGGACGACTCAAGTTTATAGGATGAGATATAATGTATTTTTATATACTCCTCATGATGAAATCATATTTTTATCGATGCCCATGATGAAATACTGACATGTATGTGATTTTTTTGATATATATTTGGTATATGGACATTGTATTTTTTATTTTTATATATGATGGACACTTTGTATATCTCATTGTGATTGATGAGATATTTGTATCAAACTAATGTTTTATTATGAATAAATGATATGATGTTATGTGATGTATAGAATATATGGTGATTTAATTTTCTTGATGATGATGATGTAAATTAACATATATGGTGATAGCTTATCATTTATTTATGATGATCTTAGAGATAGATTTGATGTGATGTGATAGATGTAGTGTGACATGATAAAAATAGTGTACAAGCAATGAACACACGTACACAAGAGTTAGAAAATCTAACACACACATGTAATAAACAAACCATGTCTTATAACATAAACAAATACCACAATACAAGAATAGAAAATAAAGTAAGTCAGAAAAAAACCCCAATATGAATAGGAATTAACTCACACCAAAGTTATATATGAAATAAAATGTTATTAATTCAATTATAATTGTTCCATAATCGCAACAATGATCCAAATGCACGAGCATTGAGTTAAGATAATTTATTGAACACAAGATTACTATAACTATTGGGGTAATATTGTCAAGTGGGGATACCTTTAGGGGGACCATAACTTCACAACCATTTTGTTTTAAAGTTTATTTAATAAACTTAAATTTTTCAATCTTTCACGGTTAAAAATGAAATGGTGTGACAGTTCATCCATCCTATATATATATATATATATATAGGGTGATCCCTCACGGGTTTTATATAGAGGAATAATACATGATGTTGATAATTAATTGGTACATGGAAGATCATATTGGTTTGTGATCGGTGAACTGAAAAATTGTGAGAAACTATTTTGTAATTGTTCTATGAGACCGAGGAGTGAAGTGGAAGTGTTGGGTAAAAGTATTTGTGAAATTCTTAATAAATGAAGTTCTTTATTTCTGAGTGGGGTTTTTTCCTTTGGGTTTCCCCACTATAAATTTGGTGTTCTTGTGTCATGTACTTTACTATTATTTTACTTTTTGTTAATGTTCGTAATTTTCAATATATAATCATATTAATCTATGTTTAATTTAACTGCGCTTCATAATCTATAATATTTAAAAATTAAATTGTGGATTTATAATTTGTTAATTATACATTCCTTTAATTCCCTAACATGGTATCAAACCGGTTTGGTTATGCATGTGTAGGATAAATTTGGATATTTTTGATTTTTTCAGAGTAAGAGTAAAGAACTTGAATTTTTTCAAATTTGTGAAACACTAATAGTTCCAACGTCAACTTCAAGGTAATCAAGTAAAAAATCCAATTTCCATCAAAATATTAATGAATATTAGTTGATAATATCTTCGCATGTGCATTTATGTTGATAGATATGTGTCTATTTTCCTATGCGGCCTTGTTATTTGTTATTCGTAGTTTATCCATCATCTATAAGTATTTTAAGTTTTTCAAACATTTTATAACTGTTTTAGTTGTTTTTGGATGTGGAACCAAAATATTTTTTTATATTTTATTAGTTCGGTGTTTTAAGTTCGTTCCAACATTAAAAACTTTATTTTTATGAAGTTCTATTGTTTTGAATCTTTATCCAATAAGAAGATTCCATGTCGGATATTTTTAGGTTTCTCTGGGTTGCAAAGCTTCACCAATAAGGTAATTCCTAGTAGTTTTGTTGTGTCGGATATTTTATAGATCCTTCTATTAGTTATAAAGCATGATCCAATAAGGGCATTCCAAACTTTTCAAAAAGCATACTTGTGTTATCTTTCCACCATCGCATTCAAAATACAATTCAATAGAAAATATTTGAGTCACTTAATATTTCATAAAATCAGTTTTTTGTTAGCTTGATTTTGTCACTTGAGAAATTCTAGCCAATGTAATTGCTCCAAGTCTCTTTAAATTTTAAGTTGTCAGTTATTTTTCATGGAAGTGGTTATGCAATAAGAATAAGACACTATTTTTCTCATCTTTTAGTCTTTTTGGAATTGTGAAAAGTGAGTCATTAATAAGACTCCACATTTTTATAGTTTTTCTTTTGTCATTTAGGTTGCACTACGAAGTGAAAATCAATTAAAAAACACCAAGTGCATATGTTTTCACAAGTGTCGATTCTTCCTAGATCTTGCGGTGTCGGTATTTATTTTATCTTAGCTAGTTAGATATCGACACCAATCATTTGTTTCCACAGGTCATTCAAACACGAATTCATTTTTATTTTTGCTCATTCTATGGACTTGATGTCCACCCGAGATCCATCTATAAGAATTTTAGTAGAAAGATACCAATTTTCCTCCTCTATTGGAATATTGTCGACAAGTAACACCTTCCGATTAGTCTTTCCATCTTTGTCTTCTAATTTTTTTGTCCTTTGTTTTGACCCAAAAATTTATTTTTTTATTTTTATTTTGCTAACTTCACATCCACTGAGCTCATTTTTGAGGAAATTTTATAAAAAGGTAACACATGCCCCCTATATTTTCTATTTTCTTCACATGTTGCCTCCTCTTTTAGCCATGTGTTTTTTTTTTCAGTTTGCTACATTTCTTTGACTTGTGAAACTATGTTGCGGACCCGATAAGTTATTGTTTTCAATTCAATTATGGGGACTTCATGTTGTTCAAGGATCTGTATTAAATTTTTCCAAAAATCTCACATGTTTCATGTTGCGGTGTTTAGATCTTTGTCGCACGTCCTTTCTAAATTTCTTTTATTTCATAGGTTTTAAAATTTTCTTTTGAACTGTGGGTTTCTAAATCTCTTTTGAACCACATATTTCAAAATTTTAGTTCTCGCTAAAAGTTTTTAAAATTCCTTTATATTGTGGGTTTCAAAATTTGAAAATTTTATATATTTTTCTCCTCTTCTTTGCAGCCTTCCGTGGCTTGTTTTTATGTATGTTGTTGGATTCCTCTTTTCTTCTTGAACTTTGGATGGTTATTTTAATCAAGTTATAAGACATTTCATTTAGAATTTTAATCCATTGTTCTATGAATTTTTTTAATGTTTAATTTTATTTTTTTCATAAAGCGTGTTTATTTATCAAAAATTGCCAGTAATGCTAGTTTTTCAATGGATAAATATCAATTATTAAATGGAACTAATTATAGTATTTCATAAGTTAGGTTGAAAGCCTATTTTATGGCTAGAAAATTGTGGGATCTTTGGCGGTGTGGAAAATGAGCCACTTTGGAAGACAATCGAACCTAAAACAACTTAGCTCTTTCTCTCAAACATAATAGGAAGATCTATCAATCCTATTGTAAAGAATTAGAGATGATTTTTAATGCATATAGGTCATATGGATTCTCCTTTTGATGCATGGAAACAAATAGAAACTATGCATGAATGTAATTGTCTTTCCAAGATAATTAAACTAATTTTGGAATTATTCACAACTCCCATGAAGGGGGATGAGAAAATTATTAATTACCTAGAAAAATTTAAAAAATCAAAGCTTATTTGGATGGATGTAATTATGAATTTTTTCAGGATAAGCTTCTGTATTTTATTATTCACATAAATATTCATGAAAAATTCATAAACTATATCTCCATCCTTAACTCTAAATATTGGAATGAGAATGATTTAACTAATCTAGATACTCTATCTTCTCTTCTAATTCAAGAGTACCATGTAATGGAGAATTTTGATTAAAAAATACCACCTCTTAGAAATTTTTCTCTCATAATCATAAACCTTCTCAAAATAGGAATAATATTAAGCATAATTGGAAATCTAACATCAAATCAAATTTTAAACCCGTTTCTAAATCTAATTTTGTTAGAAACAATCAAAATTTTAAAGTGAAATTCAATGGAACATGTAACAAATGTGAAGAATTTGGTCATAAAGAGTCTAATTGTCATGTAAAAACTAACAAATTTGTTAAAAATACTAAAAATAGTAAATTTAAGCTGTAAGAAGATAGATCATAAATAAAATCGTGCAAATGATGATGAATGATCTATTTCCTTATATATTGCTCTCTCAACCTCAAATGATAATGAATGGATCCTAGATAGTGGTGCCTCTAAGCACATGCCCTATATTTCAAATGTCCTCTCATATTTTGTAAAATTTGAGGAAAATATATATCTAGGAGATAATTCCATCATTAAATCTGTAGGTTATGGAAATGTTAAATTGACAAATGGAATAATTAGAAATGGCTTGTATGTTCCTTGGTTACAAAAGAATTTTTTTTTCTTTCTCTCGATTAACTAAGGATAACTATAAAGTTATATTACTTGTAAGATAAATGGTATGTGAAAAATGAACTCAACAATGTTATTGCATCTGGTATATAAAAAAATGGTTTAGATATTTTTGATGGATTTGTTTATGAATCTTTCTTTTCCTCTTATTCTATAAATAATCTTCAACTTTGGCATGAAATATGAGGACATGTGTGAATTTCATAAGTTTGTACAAAATATCTCTCCTCAATCTTCTAATTGGTCTCCCTAAGATGAAATATGATCATGAAAAATGTGAATTTTTTTTATGTGGTATGCAACATATTGAACCATTTCACAAACATCTTGATCTAAATTCTTCTCATTTAATATATTTGATTCACAATGATGTGAGAGGTCCTCTTGAAGTTCCTTCTCTCAGTGGCTATTTGTATGTTATATGCTTTATTGACGATTTCTCTAGGATAACATGATCTTATTTCATTAAGAAAGAGTCTAATGTCTTGTCTAAATTTAAAGAATTTAAATCCTTAGTTGAAAATTATTCTAATATGAAAATAAAAAGAATTAGAACCGATAATGGAGATGAATATGTTAGTAAAAATAGATTGATTGAGATGAATATTATTTAAAATACAACCCACTCAATTAGCATTACAATTAGATTGATTGCTAGGGTTTTGATGCTCGAGATTGCTCGCGATCGTTCGCGGCCATTCTCCGGCTGCTGTTCGCGCGCCTGTTCGCGGCTGTTTCGCGATTGTTCGCACTGTTGTTTTGCTCGAGATCGCCCGGATTGCTCGCTCGCGCTTATTCGCGCTGCTGTTCCGCGCTGCTCGCATGTGGGCCGTTTCGCGATTGTTCGCGACCATGGAAACTTGCTCATGGAGGTCCAAGCTATTCCCTCAATCCACAGGGGTGTTTACTGCCCTTTCCTCCATCTGGGATGATGAAGCGAAAGCGCACTGCATTTCTGTTCCAGAATCTGTGATTGAGAAGGCCAAGTCAAGGTTTCCCTTTGCACTAATTGGAGCTTTTGCAGGCTATCGTCCAAATATCGATGCTGTCCGCAAATGGTGCGGACGGAAGTGGTGCTGCTGGGTTGATATCATCGCTCTTCCCGACCACGCCCTTCTGTTCAATTTTTCTAAGGAAGATGAGATGATTAAGGTTCTCGACGCTGCCCCTTGGATGTTTGGAAGAACTGCCCTGCATCTGAAGCGATGGAAGCCAGGGGTCTCTCTTCAAATCAAGGAATTGCCCATTTGGATATCTCTGCCGGCTCTTCCAGTGGAATTTTGGGAGGACGAAGTCCTTATTGGCATAGCAGCTTCAATGGGAGAGCTAATATCCTTGGAACCTGCAACAAAAGCCAGAAGCAGGCTTGTAAGAGCACGACTATGTGTTAGCATGGAGGTGGGGGCTGTTCTCCCAAAGAATATCATTCTTTCTTCTCCCACGGGCCGTCTTGTGCAGAACATCATCCCTGAAGACCACGGTTTGGTCTGTCCCAAATGTTGGAAGGTCAACTTCCAAGCCAAACTATGCAAGTGCTCCGCGGAGACAGTGGAAGAAATAGGTAGGAAAAACAACAGAGAGGAGGTGCGGATCTTCGAAGGAGAGATCCCTGACACATTACGCACAGGAAATTGCAACAATGGCGGAACTAACCAGTCTGAAATGGCTCTACTCGAGGCTTTGCATGGCGACCTCTCTGCACGCGTGGGACAGGCTGCTACGGCGTGGAAGACGTGGGGAAATTCCATTCAAAACTGTTCACGAGTCAAACAAGGTAGATAGTGAATCTTCTGAATGGGAGACTGGGTTAGAAACAGATTTAACTACGGCAGATTTGGAGACTGCCACGCGGGAAGTGAACCGACATAGTAAATCTATGAAAGCTCATAAACAAAGACCTTTAAATGCGGATTTGAACCGTTGCAGAAGGAAGATGGACAGTAAAAGTGAAAAGATTTCATTATTGACTTCGGAGGCGAGGGTTTCAAATTCTGTTTTAAATGGTAATTTAGAGGAGGTTCTCGACGTGGATGACGAAAACATGGCGGGCTGGAGCACTGTTTGTAGAAAATCTTTCCGCGGTTTTCGTGGAGGGGGTGCGCGCCGGGGCACTTAGGTTGGATGTAATTGTTCCCATCGGCGCTGTTCTTTTGCTGTTCTCTTGCTGGGCTTTGCGGGTTTTAGTGCTGTCTTTAGTAGGTTCTATTCCTGCTTGCGCCCTTGTTGTTTTTGACCTTTTGATCTTTTGCTCGCTTGGGCACATCTGGCTTCTGAGTCATCTTTGTACAAGGGTATAGTCCCTTTCAAAAAACTATTTGCCAATAATTAAAAAAAAAAATATGTTAGTAAAAATATTTTTGCTGATTTCTATGTGTCATGTGGGAATCAACGTCGGTTGACATATCCATATTCCCACAACAAAATGGCATTATAGAAAGGAAAAATATGACTATTTTAGGGATAGATAGGACTATGAATCATTTGTCAAATCTGCCTAAGTTTCTATGGTCGAAGAGATGAACATTATAGTCTATATCCTTAATAGAGTTCCTAAAAGAGTTTTACATCAAACTACACCTCATGAAGTATGGAAAAAAAAAAACCATATATCTCTAACTTAAGAATATTCGATATGTAACATTCCCATTTTAAGAATTTAGAAACAAGGAATTTTTTTTATATCTAATGTTCTCTATTCTAAATAATCATAATTCAGAACACACATTCCATGCCATTAGGTCTTATAATAGATAACTATATACAATTATAATGACTCAGTGAAACACCGATCTCTCATTTCATGACTTAGTTTCATACCAATCTCTCATTTTAACTCATTGAATTGTATACTAGGTATACTTGGTTCTCTTACCCTTTTCTAGGTATTAAGTGTTTTGTTTAAGAGGCCTATCTAAATATTTGTTACCAATATTCACCTGATATCTTGCTTCGTAAAATAGGTGACATATGACAATGTAATCAATAGCTTGCGATAGTTTGGCCAAATATTTCAAACATACTATTCATGTTACTAATCCTAGATGGAATACTTGTAAAATGGAATACATCCTTCACCCCACTCATCTGTTATCTAAAATTGTCTTTATTGACCTCTTTTAATCCACTTTTTCAAGGTTTTACCTAACCAAGGTTAGCAACATCATTTCGTGTAGAGGACTACTTGTAAGGACTAAGAATACATAGACATATTCAATCAACCTAAGTCGTTCATGTCTATCTAGCTATCCTAAGTCATCAAATTTTACTTGACTCTAAATCATTCTTCTAACCTAACCTAGGGTGTATCCAAGTACAAGTCCAAGTTGTGTAAGTATAGATGATTCAACGCAGAAGGGTATTACAACATGTCAATTGAAACACAAGTATCCTCGTGAAGACCTGGATCTTGAAAAAGATATTGTACTACGAGTTGACGTGTGAAAAGTTCCGTCGGGGTTATCTCATTTGGGTGTACATATCTAAGACAAAAGTTAATTACTTAATTTTTTTCTATAATTAAGTTCTAAATACAACAACCCCTGTTGAATTCTAGTTTAATTAACCCCTAAGGTTTCCAAACATAAATGAGTTGTTAATGTTTTGAAGAAAGATCAAGATGGCCTTTTTAATCATTAAATTCCTACTTTAGGGTTCATTTGATTAAAACGGAAACATCAAACAAACAATAAGGTTTACTCATTTTACTTAACCATTCCTAGTTTGATTAAGTTCCAAATTAGTTTCCTTTCACTTATCTCATATCAATGAAGGTATTGATCAAGAGATAGATCATCTTCCTCTTTATTATTTAAGAATTAAAGTTCATTGTAACCTCTTACATTAAACAAGATATCATGATGAATTTTCACTTCCATTAGCATCATTTAATAAACCATAGTGACTTAGTTAAATGATCATCTATGAATGCCAACTTGATAATTTACATTTAATAAAAAGATGGTGTATCAAATCCCTTTCCATCTATTTCATTTTAATTCAAACTCAAGAGGTTCAAAAATAGATATGATTATGAGAAACTAAACATAAGCTTACAAATTCCCTTAAAAAAATGTACAAAGAGAATGAAACATCAAGAAGCGGTAAAATATTAATATTTTCCAATCAACATAGTGAAATACATACTTTACAAGTCCAATCATTTCAGACATCTTTCATGTCAAACAACATTAATAAACTCAAAAATAAATACATCTTTTCCCCTTTATATACGTTTCAATAATGAATCATATTTCCTCATAAAAGATCCATTCTTAGGTACAAAAACTAACTTCATAAAATAACTTTTCTTCTTTTATCACTTACGAAGTCCATTTGCAAAAATTGCTACAATGGGTGAGTTCATTAAATTGAGCATGATAAGCACCAAGCATTAAAACGATGTGCTTTCAACTCATTATTTCATAAAAAGAACTCTAATTTTATGAAACAGTTAAAGCATTACAAAAAGATACATCCCTAAGAAAAAATGTCATGAAAGGAAGAACAAAGTGATAAATCACATTAACATTAATTAAATATCATGATGTAATCAAAACAATCTTCATCCAATGATTTCATAAGGAATTAAATTAGATAAGTAATATTCCATCCAAATTACTTATCACATTCCTACTATAGATATCTATGGTTCATTTCTTGATTCTTTCAATCTAAATCAAAGAAAATACTAACTCTAATAATTCACCAAAATAGATTTATTTTAAAGAAGCAATGATCCATATCACTTATAACTAGCATAATTAATCTATGTAATGCCCACCTTCTGGACACACAATTTCAACAAGTAAAATACTAGGAATTTTTTTTTGACTTACATTGCTCACTACACAACGCCACAAGGCTCCAAGTAAAAAACTCCATAACACATACGACACTTACACAAGTCATCGAACCACATAAACACATGACAACACCATATACATGTCGATGCCACACTTTCCCAAATTAACGAATGTTAGAAATAACACAACCACAACAAAAAGGGACTTAAGGATTGACAACCCACAACACATCATTACCATGGTTACATCTAGAATATGTTAAACATCCAATAACATTATTATATAAGAATTATTTTCTCTCTTTTTCCACCTACATATTTTGAAAATTCATTTCACATTTCACTTATTGTTCAACCATTTAATTTTTCTCTTTACCCTTATGACAATCTTCATAACTTACATAAGTATTTTCCATATTTCAAATTGCATACAAAATTCTAATTCTCTCATTCTTATGTTAATATTATGCTTCCCAAATGCTTATTCAATGTTTAAAATTTAACCTTGCTACACAAGTGAATCTAACGTGATGTCAAGATGAAATCTTAGGATTAAGGGAGACTTAGATTCAAGATAGATTTTCCCAAAACATTCTTTGATCATGGTATAGTTATTTTCCTACCACCATTATCAGTTTATAGAATTTGATTTAATAATATATATATAATTATAAATTTATATATATATATATATATATATATATATATATATATATATATATATGTATGTATATATGTATATATATATACATATATATATACATATATATACATACACACACACACACACATATATCTTTTATTTTCTAAAAATTTGATCACAAACAAAGCAATTCATATTCTTTTGCAACACATGATAATGTTTAATTAAGTTATAAGGACTCCAAGAGTGACCTTAATCCTAATCTCCAATCTCATTCTCATCTTATATGATATGCTCTTACATCGCACTATGGTCTCGTTATTAGCATTGTTTTGAAACAGAGTTACAGAAGTATTTGTCTAACATCTTGAAGAGGTACATGATTGGAAGAATTGTAAACTATACATGAACCACAAGTGACACTTCCTAATAAAGCGAGGTTGATTATTCCAATATGCACTTAATGATCTACGCCTCAACTATATAAGAGTTTAAGGCAAGCGGACATATTTATACTAAACCACATTCAAGAAAATACCAAGATGTTATTTTGATAGAAACCAAGGTAGCACCGCTTAGTCATTCCTTCGAACAAGGACTCATAAGGTGACTTCCAAGGCGGTCTTCACCACTCAACCCAGTGTCGGACATGAAGAGAGGGCATTCTTCTTGCAATTACAAAAAAATAGAAGGAAACCGCATACTATGGATAAAGTTGGACCATGTCATTCCTAACTATGGGTTCACAAAAATGTCGCTAAACCTAATGAATATGACGGTAAACTCCAACTAGGGTTTTATTTACCTAACCTAGGAGGTTCCATTGAGTGAAAAGCTTAATTTCATTCTACGGTTTTAAATTTCTTATATGGTAAAGAGGATCACACATGCGAGGCAATTTATGCACAAATATTTTATTAGGGTTGAGTGTTTCGATTAAAAACTCTTTATTATGTTTACAAGGTAAAAATATAACCCAATAATTAATTTAATCATTTATTGAATACTGAAAAAGTACTAAAATATATTAACTTCAATTTCATTTATTATATATATATCAAACCGTTTTGCCATACACAACTAAGAATCAAATTGAACCGGTGATTAAATGCACATTTCCTAAGATATCCCGAAAACTAGCATCTCATACATATTAACAAATTTCAAATATAACTTTTTCAGTAACAAGAGACTAAATTATACAATTATTCATTTTACAATGACTTGTAAAAATTAAAATAATGAATAATGAATTACCCATCACCTTTTTCCATCCTGCAAAACCATGTGAGCATGATATCGGTGATAATTTGCTGACATGGCATCCACGCTAAACTAACCTAATTGACAATTTTTTGTTTTCCCATTTACATTTGATAATGATTTCAATTTGCAACCGAAATAAAGAGGTTTAGAGACATGTATTCATTTCATTTTCTAACCTAGAGAGAGAAAATAAGGAAAGAGAGAGAAAACACTATTTTGTCAAAAGTTCTATTGCACACAACAAGTTACACTATAGGGTTTTAAACAGTTAATTTCATGTGTTAAAAGTTTCAGGTGGTGGTTTGGTAACCCCACGAAGGTCTCACAACTTTTATTTTTACATTTTCTCACTAGCTACAAAACATTCAAAACGGGCTCGGAGGCTAAGAAACCACTTACAAAAGTTATCTTCCAATGAGAACGCACGCCATGATTAACGTTCTACGAGTCCGCAGATATACCAAAAATTCAAATCAATTGTGGAATTGGGAAAAAGCGAACGGTTTGTGTTTGGCGGCTAGTTTCCTAAGGCCACCGATCATAGTTTTTCCGGTCCAAAATGAACAAATTTAGCTTGAGGGATCAGAAAACCATGTTCAAAACTATCGTTTGATGGATGAGCACACAACGATGCACTTCGTAAAAGTTCCCCTATATAAGGAGAATTCAATAGAGTCAACGGAATCGAGAACTAGAAAACCATCTTCAAATGGCGAAATTTTTTTGGAACAAAAAGTTTAAAATGGTCCATTTAAAATTGTCAAACTGTGACTGGAGGTCTAAAATATGGATTTTCCAAACTATCCAGAAAATTTCTTTTCCTTAAATTGAATGTTCCATACAATTTTATAGTATAACCACTAGAGCTTTGCGAAGATAGGAAATATTTTCTCTATCCGGGTTTCAAATGGCCGTTCAAAACAAAAGCCAACTTTGTAGATTTAATAGCTTTTACTCTTTGTAAAACCGTGTAACATGGCTCCTATAAAAGCGTCAAAAGATCTCATATGTTCTTTCGAGGTCAAACCAAAGGTCAAGGTGACTCCCGACCTACCGAGGTACACGAATGAAGCTTCACATCTCGTTTTCAGAGTTACAAAGGGTACTTAATGAGTCTCGAAAAATGCAATAATTAACTATTTAAACAAGGATAAGGTCAACAATATTATGGGAAGTCAAACTCTGGTCTTGTTGATATACCAAAATTGTAGCAATCTAACTAGGTAGGAAGCTTTCTAAATCACCTCAGAATGAGGGCGTAAGTTCATGTTTTAATGTACCTAGTTATTTTGACATTGTGAGTTATGACAACACATTTCTTTTTTTTTTGCATGAGTTGAAATAAAAAATTAACTGTATTAAAATCCTAATATTTTAAAATTATTTTAAGTTGTAAACAAAAAATAAAACGAAAGAATTATGAAAGATGAGGGAGGTTAACCATGCCTAGGAGGAATGGAGTCGGTCAAAACCCGCAGGATTTGGCTCCGCATCTCTCTTAGCAATTCATAAACCAGTTCACGAGCTGAATCTAACCTCCCATGTCACACCAAATTCCCGATTGCTTGAAGTTTTCCAACGAGAATAAGTAATTAATTGTACATTTCTAAGACCTTTAGAACAAATCCATTATGTGTATATCCGAAATCCCTGGCGCAGTCAAGAGACAACATTTCTTTGAGGCATTCTAACAAACATTTCATGTTCCTTTCCAACAAATCCATTTTGTGGATAGGCTGCCATTATGGAATTCCATGAGACCACATTTTCTTTGAGGAATTTTGTCAAACAGAGTCCACGTGCCATGTATGTGCCTCCACCCTTGCACAATAATGATAAAAAAATTTAGAGTTTCCTGGAGATAACCTGCTAAAACCTCTTTCCCTAACACATGTGCATGACCTACAATATTCTCCCCACATTCACTACTAAAAATATTTACATTATCCTTTAATGTGTGTCCATACTTTGTTCCCACACTCCTATTTTGGCACTGAATAGGTAAAACGCCTGGAAGTCCAAACCCTGCTTTGGAACTCGTATTTTGGCATAGGCTGGAAGTATGTTGGCAATGTAAACTGATCAGGTTGGAGACCTATTTGACGCACAAATGAAACAGTGTGGTTGTCTCCTAAGGAACCCCCACGCACTCCATGCCCAGCCAAAGACCTATCCCGTGAGAAGCTATCTCGTTGTTTCATTTGGTCAAACACTATAACACATCCACCAATGCATTGAAACTACCACATCTGACAAAAATCCTATGTCTTTTATGCTTTGATAAAATTCACGTAGGTTTGGGAGAGTGTTGGCACATTTTTGACACGAGTTGGGAGTATGCAGGTAAAATCAAACTCATCAGGTTGGAGATCAGTTTATTGCATGCTTGAAATAGTGTGACTGTCTCCTGAGGAAACCCATGTCTTTTGTACATGGCCGTAATTACCCATGCCTCGCCATTTTATCGTTTGCATAATACATTAATCCCTACGTCCAAAATGAAGGAACATGACCCCCCTCTTGCTGGTGGGTGTACAAAATAGGTTTGTAGCTTCTTCCCATGGCGGTGTCTATTATTTTCCTTCCACAATCATACGTAAGAAAAATCCATAAGAATCAGCCCCTTTTTCCCTAATCCACCAAATATTTCATGGGCCTTTTTAATTTTAAAACTTTTATTTTTTCTATTATTTATTTTTGTTTGTTTTTATTAACCAAAATGTTTTATCCTAGTTGACACTACATGTTGAGTATTATTATTCATGAAAAGAGTCATTGAAGGCATGCATGTCTAATATCACATGTGAAAACCTTAAAACATTCAATGTTGCAAGTTTATGTACCGAAAATTAGCACAACTTATTTCTATGCATAATTTTTGTCAAAATACTAATATGGGAAAATGTGAATTGATCTACCTCTCACTAACATATATCTTCAAGGTCATGGTTAACTATGGGTACAATTGTTTCATTCAAAATCATATATGATACAAGATCATGTTTGAAAGAATAGTGAATGGATTGTCGAAACAAATCTATTAAGAAGATGGTTTAGTAATGTGCTTATGTACTCCAAAGCTAAAATGCCGGTGGATGTGTACTTATTGAAGGAAACAAAGATGTTGGTTAGAGGTAAATATCAGGGTCTCATGAGAAATATGTTCCATCTTTGTGATGAATGATATTTGAGATGATTCAAAGCATATAGAGATGTAAGACTCCCTCCATGTAGCATGAACCCCTAAATCAAAGTACTGGTTAGCAGTACATCTCCCTCCCTTTATAAGAGCATCATCCTCGATGTGACACAACATCAAGCCTTAGAGGGGGTATGTAGGAAAGAAGCTAATAATGAAAACACGTTGGGTAACAAAACAACTAGTTGTTAAAACATGACCACAAGGAAGAAAACTAATTTTTGGCAATATCTTAACTTAAAATGTTCTGTGAAGATTTGTAGTTCCCTCTTATTTGTTGTTTCATTAATCTCCTTCTATTAACATTATTCTTAATTTAAGTCCCTTAAAATTTCATTGTTTTAGAATTTTAGTTTACTCATTCTTGTGGGTTCCCATCATGAACTATAGTCACAACACCCTACAAGGGTCATACACAACACTAAAATTTCATAAGCATACTTTTACATACTTTCACGACCATATCACATCACAAGGGTTTCACCAAACCATAGAGTGCCATAAGTATAACAGGTCACTCAACCATTGAGGCCCGTATCCTTTCTCCTTTTAAATGAGACCGGGTCACCCTATGGACTTAGGCACATAGAGCCTTGTCACCCCAAAACCCAAGTGACATAATAACTCATGGTTCAAAAACCCACTAGTTATATGTAACTCCTGGGGCATACCCCCATACAATGAAGCGGGTCCATAGGTTCAACCACTCCATGGTTAATTCCATGACCTTATTCCAACACATTACGATAGTAGAACCAACATAACAATCCATTCAAATGTCAAGTGGCAAAATCAAAAGCCTTGGGCTAGGCTACAAAAATTTTAAATATGAAAAGAAAGTTTTAAAACTTAGAAAAGAAAATGGTTAATTATCCATGGTTAGTTCCAAAACCCAAATGTTAATGCAACAATAAAATAAATTCCAAAAATATAAGAACATTTCAATCAAGAATACGGCTGGTTTTAGCTAAAAGAGATAAATATTAATTTACATATAAAATACGTAATGAGAAAATAACACATTAAAAATCACTATGTGGCCTCATACTACCACCAAAGGGGTACTCATCGAGTTCTTTGGCACTCAAACATCGAGCCCCATCTCATAGAGATATACATGTAACAAGAAATGAGTAAATCAGATAACGTATCTGTCATAATATCTTCTGAATCATCCCTACGAACTCCCAAAAGGATCAACATAGTAAAATTACAAAGAATTGTCCAATGAACAATCCAATAAGAAAGAGAAGGGAACCGTAGTTACATAAGTTGAGCCTAAGGTGGTGCGCACCCACAATATACTAAGAAAGTTCAAAGTATACTAAAAAGATAGAAGTGGGGTTTTAGTCTATATAAGACTCCACTTCCTCACTTGTACTCGGCTTAAGATTATGAAAACCCGGTCCACACCTTCTCTCTCCACACATACACTATTGACAATTTTCTCCCCTTAGGGTCGTCTAGTGTAAGGTTCACAACATACACATAACTACATCACTAACACAATGGTGATTCACACACATTAACCATAACGTCTTATGCATGATATTTGTAGATAGGGTATAACACAATCACTACTGTCATGGGTTACGATACATCACATTACCACATCCTGCACCCGAGGTGCAACCACTGTACACTAGGGATCATACTCACCATATGCCCATAAATCATGACATGAACCATCACATATTACATGAATTATACTTATGCGGAATGCAATGTCTAACCTTACAACATATAGTCAATTACAATACAACACGACGATGCACACAACTCATCACAATACGGTGATGACATCACGATAAGATTCCATTCACTTTACATCAATTTGTCATGTAATACAACAATACACCCTCGTATCACATAAAGTCCAAATTTTTTAACCCTCTACAATCCACAATGACATTCCATTCACAAACAACAAGGCGGTACATCACACATGGATTCCTCATTGAATCCATGAAAAAGAGAGTCAATACTCTCATCACAAGCACACCAAAATGATAACAAATACGCACTAATAGACATGCACCATAGGTGCTTCCATAAGGTCATAATTACAACACTTCTCACATTATAATACATATCACATTACTCTTCCAATTTCAACCACCATCATGCAAAATCATCACAAATCCAATCCATCCCATAGGTTCGAGTGCATGAACCTCCACTCTAATACCATATGTAATGCCCACCTTTCTGCACACACAATTTCAATAGTAAAATACTAGGAATAATTTTTTTTTGACTTACATTGCTCACTACACAACGCCACAAGGCTCCAAGTAAGGAAAACTCCATAGTACATACAACACTTAGACAAGTCATCAACCCACATAGACACATGACAACACCATATACATGTCGATGCCACACTTTCTCCAATGAACGAATGCTAGAAATAACACAACCACAATAGAAATGGAATTAAGGATTGACAATCTACAACACATCATTACCATGGTTACATCTAGAGTACGTTAAACATCAAATAACATTATTATGTAAGAATAATTTTCTCCCTTTTTCCACCTACATATTCTGAAAATTCGTTTCACATTTCACTTATTGTTCAACCATTTAATTTTTCTCTTTACCCTTATGACAATCTTCATAACTTACATAAGTATTTTCCATATTTCAAATTTCATACAAAATTCTAATTCTCTCATTCTTATGTTAAGATTATGCTTCCCAAAATGCTTATTCAATGTTTAAAATTTAACCTTGCTACACAAGTGAACCTAACGTGATGTCAAGATGAAATCTTGGGATTGAGGGAGACTTAGATTCAATATAGCTTTTTCCCAAAACATTCTTTGATCACGGTATAGTTATTTCCCTACCATTATCATTATAGTTCAATAAATTTTTGAATTCCAAATTTATATATATATATATATATATATCTTTTATTTTCTTGAAGTTTGATCACACCAAAGCAATTCATATTCTTTGTAACACATGATAATGTTTAATTAAGTTATAAGGACTCAAAGAGTGACCTTAATCCTAATCTCCAAAAATTTTCTCATCTTATATGATATGCTCTTACATCGCACTATGGTCTCGTTATTAGCATTCTTTTGAAATAGGAGTTACGGAAATATTTGTCTAACATCTTGAAGAGGTATATGATTGGAATAATTGTAAACTATACATGAACCACAAGTGACACCTCCTAATCAATTGAGGTTTCATTTATTCCAATATGAACCTAATGATCTATGCCTCAACTATATATGAGTTTAAGGCAAGCGAACATATTTATACTAAACCACCTACAAGAAAATACCAAGATGTTATTTTGGTAGAAATCAAGGTAGCACATTGCTTAGTCGTTCCTTGAACAAGGACTCATAAGGTGACTTCCAAGGTAGTATTCACCACTCACCTGGTGTCAAACCTAAAGAGAGGGCATTCTTCTCACGATTACAAAAATTAGAAGGAATCGCATACTCTGGATAAAGTTGGACCATGTCATTCCTAAATATGGGTTCTTGACAATGTTGCTAAACCTAATGACTATGATGGTAAAATCCAACTTGGGGTTTTATTTACCTAACCTAGGAGGTTCCATCGAGTGTAAAGTGTAAGTTCATTCTACGGTTTTAAATTTCTTATATGGTAAAAAGGATCACATATGCAGGCATGTTATGCACGAATATTTTATTAGGGTTGAGTGTTTCGATTAAAAACTCTATTACGTTTACAAGGTAAGAATATAACCCAGTAATTAATTTAATCATTTATTGAATATTGAAAAATTACTACAATATATTAACTTCAATTTCATTTACTATATATATATATGAAACCATTTTTCCATACACAACTAAGAATCAAATTGAACCTGGTGATTAGATGCACATTTCCTAAGATATCCCTAAAACTAACACCTCATACATACTAAAAATTTCAAATATAACTTTTCTCTAACAAGAGACTACATTATAAAATTATTAATTTTATAATGACCTGTAAAAATTAAAATAATGAATAATGAATTACCCATCGCCTTTTCACCATCCTGCAAAACCACGTGAGCATGATATCAACGATAAATTGCTGGCATGGCATCCACCCTAATTTAACCTAACTAACATTTTTAAGTTTTCCCATTTACATTTGATAATGATTTCAATTTGTAATTGAAATAAAGAGGTTTAGAGACATGTATTCATTTCATTTCATTTTATTTCATTTTGTTACCTAGAGAGAGAAAAGAAGGAAAGAGAGAGAAAACACTATTTTGTCAAAAGTTCTATTGCACACAACAAGTTACTGATATAGGGTTTTAAATAGTTAATTGCATGTGTTAAAAGTTTCTAGGGTGGTTTGGAAACCCTACGAAGGTCCCGCAACTTTCTAGTTTTATATTTTCTCACTAAATACAAAACATTCAAAATGGGCTCGAGTCTAAGAAACCACTTTAAGTCATCTTCGATGAGAACGCATGCCACAATAAAATTTATACATGTCCCCGAGATATACCAAGAATTTAAATAAACTGATGGAATTGGGAAAAGGTGAGTGGTTTGTGTTTGGCGGCTAGTTTTCTAAGGCCATTGGTCGTAGTTTGCCCAGTGCAAAATGAACAAAAGTTAGCTCAAGGGCTCGGAAAACCACGTTCAAAATTGATGTTCGATGGATGAGCATGCAACGAGGAACTTCCTAAAATTTTGATGCTTGAAGTTTTCCAACGAGTCCATAGAAGCGAGAACTAGAAAACCATCTTCAAACGCGACAAGTTTTTGGAGCGACAAGTTGAAAGTGGTCTAGATTGACCTCTCACAACCGTGACAAGAGGCCTATAAAATGGCTTTGTCAAACTATCAAGAAAAATGATTTTTCTAAAATTGAATGTTCCATGCAATTTTCTAGTATAACCACTAGAGGTTTGTGAAGACGGGAAATAATTTCTCTATCTAGGTTTCAAATGGCGGTTCAAAAGAAAGCCAACTTCTTATATTTAATAGCTTTCTTGTAAAATAGTGTAACATGGCTCCTATAAGAGCATAAAAAAGATCTCATATGTTCATTCGGGGTCAAACCAAAGGTCAAGGTGACTCATCGCATACCAAGGTACATGAATGAAGCTTCACATCTCATTTTCGCAGAGTTAGGAAGGGTATTAATGAGTCTCGAAAAATAAAATAATTAACTATTTAAACAGGGAGAAGGTCAACAATATTACTAGGAATTCAATCTCGTCTTGTCGATATACTAAAATTGTAGCAATCTAACTGGGTAGGAAGCTTTCTAAATCACCTCAGAATGAGGGTGGAAGTTCATGTTTTAATGTAGCGAGTTATTTTGACATCGTGAGTTACGACAAGACATTTCTTGTTTTTTTTGCACAAGTTAAAATAAACAATTAACTGTATCAAAATCCTAATATTTTAAAATTATTTTAAGTTGTAAATAAAAAATAAAACATGAGAATTATGAAATATGATGGGAGGTGAACCATGCCTAGGAGGAATGGAGTCGGTCAAAACTCAGAGGCTTCGGTTCCGTATCTTACTTGGTACCTCGTCAACCAGTTCACAAGCTTGGATCTAACCTCCCCACTTCACACCAACGTCCTGATCACTTGAAGTTTTCCAATAGAATAAGTAGTTTCTTGTGAATTTATAAAACCTTTTGAACAGATCCATTATGTTAATATCTTGAAATCCTGGCATTCCAAGAGACAACATTTCTTTGAGGCATTCTAACAAACAGTTCATGTTCCTTTCAAACAAATCCATTTTGTGCATAGGCTGCCATCATGGCATTCCATGAGACCGCATTTTATTTGAGGAATTTTGTCAAATATATTCCACGTGCCATGTATGTAACTCCACCCTTACAATAATGATAAAAAAATTAGACTTTCCTAGAGATAACCTGCTAAAACCTCTTTCCCTAACACATGTGCACGACCTGCAATATTCTACCCACATTCACTGCTAAAAATATTTACATTATGATTTAATGGGTGTTCATACTTTGTTTCCACACTCCTATTTTTGCATTGGTGGGAAAACACATGGAATTCCAAACCCTACCTTGGAACTTGTAATTTGGCATTTGCTAGAAGTATCTTTGGCAATGTAAATGATCAAGTTGGAGCCCTGTTTGGCCTTACGAATGAAATAGTGTGGTTGTCTCCTAACGAAGCCCCACACACTCATGCCCACTGAAGACCTATCTCGTGAGAAGATATCTCATTATTTCATTTGGTCAAACACTGCAACGCATCCACCAATGCATTGAAACCACCACATCTGACAAAACTCCTATGTCTTTTATGCTTTGATAAAAGTCACGCAGATCTGGGAGAATGCTGGTGCATTTTTTTTTACACAGGCTGGGAGTATGCAGTTAAAATCAAAATCATTAGGTTAGAGATTAGTTTTTTGCATGCGTGAAATAGTGTGACTGTCTCCTGAGGAAACCCAAGTCTTTTGTACATGACCGTAATCACCCATGCCCTCCATTTTACTGTTTACGCAGTAAAGTAATCCCTGCATCCAAAATTAAGGAACATGACCTCCCTCATGCCTTGTGGGTGCACAGAATTGGTGTGTAGCTTCTTCCCATGGTGGTGCCTATTTTTTTCTTTCCGCAATCAGACAAAAGAAAAATCGATAAGGATCCCCACCGTTTTTCCCTAAACCGCCCAATATTTCAAGGGCCTTTTTAATTTTAAAACTTTTATTTTATTTATTATTTATTTTTGTTTGTTTTTATTAACAAAAATGTTTTATCCTGGTCAAAACTACATGGTGAGTATTATTATTCATGAAAATATTCATTGAAGGCATGCATGTCTAATATCACATGTGAAAACATTAAAACCATCAATGTTGCAAGTTTATGTAGCAAAAATTAACACAACTTATTTCTATGCATGATGTTTGTCAAAATACTAATATGGGAAGATGTGAATTGATCTCCCTCTCACTAAAATATATCTTTAAGGTCATAGTTAACTATGAGTACAATTGTTTAATTCAAAATCCTAAATGATACAAGATCTTGTTTGAAAGAAAAGTGAATGGATTGTCGAAACAAATGTATTAAGAAGATGGTTTAGTTGTGTGCTCATGTACTCCAAAGTGAAAATTCTAGTGGATGTGTACTTATTGAAGGAAACAAAGATGTTGGTTAGAGGTAAATATCAGGGTCTCATGCGAAATATGTCCCATAGTGTGATGAATGATAGTTGAGATGCTTCAAAGCCTATGGAGTTGTAAGACTTCCTCCATGTAGCATGAACCCCTAAATCAAAGTATTGAGTCGGCACTACATCTCCCTCCCTTTATAAGATAATTATCCTCGATGTGAAACAACACCAAGCCTCAAAGGGGGAAGTACGTAGGAAAGAAGATAATAATGAAAACACGTTGGGTAACAAAACAACTAGTTGTTAAAACATGACCACAAGGAAGAAAAATAATTTTTGGCAATATCTTAACATAAAATGTTCGTAAAGATTGGTAGTTCCCTCTTATTCGTTATTTCATTAATCTCCTTCTATTAACATTATTCTTAATTTAAGTCCCGTAAAATTTCATTCTTGTAGAATTTTAGTTTATTCATTCTTGTGGGTTCCCATCATGAACTATAGTCACAACACCCTACTAGGGTAATACACATCACTAAAATTTCACAAGTATACTTTTACATACTTTCATGACCGTATCACATCACAAGGGTTTCACCAAACTATGGAATGACAACAAATAGACCACATAGCAAATAATTTCGACAAGTACGTCTTATACATCAATCTAGTACACACATGTGACTGAAAAATAGAATGATCATGTTGATACATATACAATGGGCATCACATGACCCAAAACAATCAATGACTATACCAACATAGTTCACATCCAATATACCATAGTCAATAAAAATGGAAACATCAATCCTCAATCATAACAATATGTAACAAGACTCACAAGAGTATACATAACTCATTATACCAACTCCACACATAACAAGACATCATGAAACAATTCAGATTTCTCCAAAAGCAACAAAATACAACTCCATATACCTCCCAAAGCATCACCGGATAATCTCCATATACCTCCTATAGAGAAAGAATCATAGTGCTAGAACCAAGTCGGATCACTCAACCATAGAGCCCCATCAAGAATAACAAGTCACTCAACCATAGAGTGCCATAAGAATAACATGTCACTCAACCATAGAGGCCCGTATCCTTTCTCCTTTTAAATGAGACTGGTCACCCTATGGCCTTAGGCATATAGAGCCCTGTCACCCCCAAACCAAAGTGACATAATAACTCATGGTTCAACAACCCACTAGTTATCTGTAACTCCTTGGGGCATACCACCATACTGAAGTGGGTCCATAGGTTCAACCACTCCATTGTTAATCTCATGACCCTATTCTAACACATTACGACATTAGAAAAGCATAACAATCCATTAAAATTCCAAGGGAAAAATCAAAAGCCTTGGGATAGGCTACAAAACTTTTAAATTTGAAAAGAAAGTTTTAAAACTAAGAAAAGCAAATGGTTAGTTAGCCATGGTTAGTTCCAAAACCCAAATGTTAATGCAAAAATAAAATAAATTCCCAAAATATAATAAAATTTCAATCAAGAATATGGTGGTTCTAGCTAAAAGAGATAAAGATTAATTTACAAATAAAATACGTAATGAGAAAATAACACATTACAAATCACTATGTGGCCTCATACTACCACCAAAGGGGTACTCATCGATTTGTTAGCACTCGGACATCGAGCCTCATCTCATAGAGATATACATGTAACCAAAAATGAGTAAATCAGATAACGTGTCTCGCCATCATCTCTGCCTAAATCATCCCTCCGAACTCCCACAAGGATCAACATAGTCAAAATTACATAGGATTGTCCAATGAACAATCCAATAAGAAAGAGCAGGGAACTCTAGTTACATAAATTGATCCTAAGGTGGTGTGCACCCATAATATACTAAGAAATATCAAAGTATACTAAATAGATAGAAGTGGGTTTTCAGTCTATATAAGACTCCACTTCCTCACTCGTACTCGGCTTAAGATTATGAAAACCTGGTCCACACCTCCTCTCTCCACACATACACTCTTGACAATTTTCCCCCCTTACGGTCATCTAGTGTAAGATTCACAACATACACATAACTACATCACTAACACAATGGTGATTCATGGACATTAACCATAACATCTTACGCATAATATTTGTATATGTGGTACAACACAATCACTACTTTCACGAGTTACGATACATCACATTACCACATCATGCAACCAAGGTGCAATCACTTTACACTAGGGATCATACTAACCATATTCCCGTAAATCATGACATGAACCATCACATATAACACGACGATACACACAACTCATCACAATACGGTGATGACATCACAATAAGATTCCATTCACTTTACATCAATTTGTCACATGCAATACAACAATACACTCTTGTATCACATAAAGTCAAAATGTTTTAACCCTCTACAATCCACAATGACATTACGTTCACAAACAACAAGGTAGTACATCACACATGGATTCCTCATTGAGTCCACGAAAAGGAGAGTCAATTATCTCAAAGACAAGCACACCAAAATGATAACAAATGCGCACTAAGTGACATGCACCATAGGTGCTTCAGAAGGTCACAATTAAAACACTGCTCACATTACAATACATATCACATTACTCTTCCAATGTCCACCACCATCATGCAGAATCATCACAACTCCAATCCATCCCGGAGGTTCGAGTGCATGAACCTCCTCTCGATACCATATGTAATGCCCACCTTTCGCACACACAATTTCAATAGTAAAATAATAGGAATATTTTTTTTTGACTTACATTTCTCACTACACAATGCCACAAGGCTCCAAGTAAGGAAAACTCCATAGTACATACGACGCTTACACAAGTCATCGACCCACATAGACACGTGACAACACAATATACATGTCAATGCCACACTTTCCCCAATGAATGAATTCTAGAAATAACACAACCACAATAAAAGGGACTTAAGGACTGACAACCCACAACACATCATTACCATGGTTACATCTAGAGTACGTTAAACATCCAATAATATTATTATGTAAGCATAATTTTCTCCTTTTTCCACCTACATATTCGAATATTTGTTTCACATTGTACTTATTGTTCAACCATTTAATTTTGCTCTTTACCCTTATGACAATCTTCATAACTTACATAAGTATTTTCCATATTTAAAATTTCATACAAAATTCTAATTCTCTCATTCTTATGTTAAGATTATGCTTCCCAAAACGCTTATTCAATGTTTAAAATTTAACCTTGCTACACAAGTGAACCTAACGTGATGTCAAGATGAAATCTTGGGATTGAGGGAGACTTAGATTCAATATAGCTTTTTCCCAAAACATTCTTTGATCACGGTATAGTTATTTCCCTACCATTATCATTATAGTTCAATAAATTTTGAATTCCAAATTTGATTTTATATATATATATATATATATATATATATATATATATATATCTTTAATTTTCTCGAAGTTTGATCACACCAAACAATTCATATTCTTTGCAACACATGATAATGTTTAATTAAGTTATAAGGACTCCAAGAGTGACCTTAATCCTAATCTCTAATCTCGTTCTCATCTTATATGATATGCTCTTACATCACACTATGGTCTCATTATTAGCATTGTTTTGAAATAGGAGTTACAGAAGTATTTTTCTAACATCTTGAAGAGGTACATGATTGGAAGAATTGTAAACTATACATGAACCACAAGTGACACCTCCTAATAAACTGAGGTTTGGTTTATTCAATTATGCACCTAATGATCTACGCCTCAACCATTTATGAGTTTAAGGCAAGTGGACATATTTATACTAAACCACCTTTAAGAAAATACAAAGATGTTATTTTGATAGAAACCAAGATAGCATTGCTTAGTTGTTCCTTCGAACAAGGACTCATAAGGTGACTTCTAAGGCGGTCTTCACCACTCAACCTAGTCTCAAACCTGAAGAGAGGGCATTCTTCTCACGATTACCAAAACTAGAAGGAAACCACATACTCTGGATAAAGTTGGACCATGTCATTCCTAAATATGGGTTCATGAAAATGTCGCTAAACATAATGACTATGATGGTAAACTCCAACTAGGGGTTTTATTTACCTAACCTAGGAGGTTCCATTGAGTGTAAAGTTTAAGTTCATTCTACGGTTTTAAATTTCTTATATGGTAAAAAGGATCACACATGCAGGCAAGTTATGCACGAATATTTTATTAGGGTTGAGTGTTTTGATTAAAAACTCTTTATTACATTTACAAGGTAAGAAGATAACCTAGTAATTAATTTAATCATTTATTGAATATTGAAAAAGTACTACAATATATTAACTTCAATTTCATTTACTATATATATATATAAACCCTTTTTCCATACACAACTAAGAATCAAATTGAACCGGTGATTAGATGCACATTTCCTAAGATATCCCTAAAACTAGAATCTCATACATACTAACAAATTTTAAATATAACTTTTCTATATCAAGAGACTACATTATACAATTATTCATTTTACAGTGACTGTAAAAGTTACAATATTGAATAATGAATTACCCATCGCCTTTTTGCCATCCTGCAAAACCACGTAAGCATGATATCGGTGATAATTCATTGGCATGGCATCCACCATAATCTATCCTAATTAACATTTTTCAGTTTTCCCATTTACAGTTGATAATGATTTCAATTTGCAATCAAAATAAAGAAGCTTAAAGACATGTATTCATTTCATTTCATTTTATTTCATTTTGTAACCGGAGAGAGAAAGAGAAGGGGAGAGAGAAAACACCATTTTGTCAAAATTTATATTACACACAAGTTACACTATAGGGTTTTAAATAATTAATTGCATATGTTAAAAGTTTCTGTGGTGGTTTGGAAACCGTATAAAGGACCCATAACTTTCTATTTTTACATTTTATCACTAGCTACAAAACATTCAAAACGGGCTCGAGGCTAAGAAACCGCTTACTGAAGTTATCTTGATGACATCACACACCACAATTAAATTTCTACGTGTCCCCAGATATACCAAGAATTCAAATCAACTGACGTGAATTGGGACAAAGTGAGCGGTTTACGTTTGGTGGCTAGTTTTCCGAGGCCACTTTGGTTGTAGTTTGCCCAGTGCAAAATGAAAAAAGTTAGCTCATGGGCGTGGAAAACCACATTCAAAACTAATGTTCGATGGATAAGCACACAACGAGGTAATTCCCAAAATTTCCCGGATATAAGGAGAATTCAACAGAGCCCATAGATTGAGAACTAGAAAACCATCTTCAAACGGCGACAAGTTTTCTAGAGCGACAATTCAAAATTGGTCCATTTGACCTCGACAAACTGTAACCAAAGGCCTACAAAATGGCTTTTCAAAACTTTCTGAAAAACTACTTTTCCTTAAATTGAATGTTCCATGCAATTGTCTAGTATAACCAGTAGAGGTTTGCGAAGATGGGAAATAATTTCTCTATCTAGGTTTCAAATGGTGGTTCAAAATGAAAGCCATCTTTCTAGATTTAATAGCTTTCTACTACTGTAAAACAGTGTAACATGGCTCTTATAAGAGCATAAAAAATATCTCATATGTTCGTTCAGGGTAAAACCAAAGGTCAAGGTGACTCCTCGCATACCAAGGTACATGAATGAAGCTTCACATCTTATTTTTAGAGTTACGAAGGGTACTTAATGAGTCTTCGAAAAATGCAATATTTAACGATTGAAATAGGGATAAGGTCAACAACATTATTGGGAAGTCAAACTCGTCTTGTCGATATAACAAATTTATAGTGATCTAACTTGGTATGAAGCTTTCTAAATCACCTCAGAATGAGGGTGGAAGTTCATGTTTTAATGTAGTGAGTTATTTTAACATCGTGAGTTATGACAAGACATTTTTTTTTTCCACGAGTTGAAATAAACAATTAATCGTATTAAAATTCTAATATTTTTAAATTATTTTAAGTTGTAAACGAATACTAAATCACAAGAATTATGAAAGATGAGGGAGGTGAACCATTCTCGAGAGGAACGGATTCGATCAAAACCTAGAGGCTTACATTTCGCATCTCGCTTGGCACTTCATCAACCACTCACAAGCCTGGATCTCGCCTCCCCACGTCACACCATATTCTGATCACTTGAAGTTTTGAAAAATAATAAGTATTTACTTGTGCATTTCTAAAAACTTTATAACATATCCATTATGTGCATATCCTAAAATCCTAGCATTCCAAGAGACAAAATTTCTTTGAGGCATTCTAACAAAGCAGTTCATGTTCCTTTCCAACAAATCCATTTTGTGCATAGGATGCAATCATGGAATTCCATGAGACCACATTTTCTTTGAGGAATTTTTTCATACATAGTCCACATGCCATTTATGTGCCTCCACCCTTACACAATAATGATTAAAAAAATTTAGAGTTTCTTG
The DNA here is from genome assembly GCA_018340775.1 of Taxus wallichiana var. yunnanensis. Classification (NCBI taxonomy): domain Eukaryota; kingdom Viridiplantae; phylum Streptophyta; class Pinopsida; order Cupressales; family Taxaceae; genus Taxus; species Taxus wallichiana. The sequence goes on along the minus strand of CM031242.1, from coordinate 84,543,802 downwards.
AAGATAACTCGCTAAAAGCTCTTTCCTAACACATGTTTATAACTCTACAATATTCTCCCCACATTCACCTTGCTAAAAATATTTACATTATGCTTTAATGGGTGTCCATACTTTGTTTCACACTCCTATTTTGGCGTTAAGCTGGGAAAACCTATGAAAGTCCAAACCCTACCTTGGAACTCATATTTTGCACATTTGGAAATATGCTTGCAATGTAAACCTGATCGGAGTTGGAGACCTATTTGATGCACAAATGAAACAATGTGGTTGTCTCCTAATGAACCCCCATGCACTCCATGCCTAGCCGAAGACTCACGTCTGTGAGAAGTTGTCTCCTTGTTTCATTTGGTTAAACACTGCAACACATCCACAAATGCATTGAAACTACCACATCTAACAAAACTCCTATGTCTTTTATGCTTTGATAAAAGTCACGAAGGTCTGGGAGAATGTTGGCACATTTTTTATGACACGGGCAGGAGTATACGGGTAAAATAAAACTCATCAGGTTGGATATCAGTTTGTTGCATGCGTGAAACAGTGTGACTATCTCCTGAAGAAACCCATGTCTTCTATACACAGCCTTAATCGCCCATGCCCGTCATTTTACAATTTGTTGAATACAATAATCCCTATGTCCAAAATGAAGGAACATGCCTCCCTCATGCCTCGTGGGTGCTGAGAATAGGTGTGTAGCTTCTTCCTATGGCGGTGGCTATTTTTTTCCTTCGCAATCAGACGAATAAAAATCCATAAGGATCCCCCTTTTGCCCTAAACCACACAATATTTCACGAGCCTTTTTAATTTTAAAACTTTTATTTTATTTATTATTTATTTTTCTTTTTTATTAACAAAATTGTTTTATCCTGTCGACACTACATGGTGAGTATTATTATTCATGAAAAGAGTCGTTGAAGGCATGCATGTCTAATATCACACGTGAAAACATTAAAACCATCAATGTTGCAAGTTTATGTAGAAAAAATTAGCACAAGTTATTTCTATGCATGATGTTTGTCAAAATACTAATATGGGAAGGTGTGAATTGATCTCCCTCTCACTAAAATATATCTTCAAGGTCATGGTTAACTATGAGTACAAATTTTTCATTCAAAATCCTAAATGATACAAGAGCATGTCTGAAAGAACAGTGAATGGATTGTCAAAACAAATGTATTAAGAAGATTGTTTAGTTGTGTTCTCATGTACTCCAAAACTAAAATGCCAGTGGATGTGTACTTATTGAAGGAAACAAAGATTTTGGTTAGAGGTAAATATCAGGGTCTCATGCGAAATATGTCCCATAGTGTGATGAATGATAGTTGAGATGCTTCAAAGCCTATGGAGTTGTAAGACTCCCTCTATGTAGCATGAACCCCTAAATCAAAGTACTAGTCGGCACTACATCTCCCTCCCCTTATAAGAGAATCATCCTCGATGCGACACAACACCGAGCCTCGTAGGGGGTACGTAGGAAAGAAGCTAATAATGAAAAAATGTTGGGTAACAAAACAACTAGTTGTTAAAACATGACCACAAGGAAGAAAACTAATTTTTGGCAATATCTTAACTTATAACATTCTGTGAAGATTGGTAGTTCCCTCTTATTTGTTATTTCATTAATCTCCTTCTATTAACATTATTCTTAATTTAAGTCCTTTAAAATTTCATTTTTGTAGAATTTTAGTTTATTCATTCTTGTGGGTTCCCATCATGAACTACAGTCACAACACCCTACTAGGGTCATACACAACACTAAAATTTCACAAGCATACTTTTACATACTTTCAAGACCGTATCACATCACAAGGGTTTCACCAAACTATGGAATGACAACAAATAGACCACACAGAAAATAATTTCCGACAAGTATGTCTTAGACATTGATCTAGTACACACATGTGACTAAAAAAAAGAATGATCACGCTGATACATATACAACATGCATCACATGACCCAAAACAATCCATGACTATACCAACATAGTTCCCATCCAACATCCCATAGTCAATACAAATGGAAACGTCAATCGTCAACCATAACAATGTCTAACGAGACTCACAAGAGTACACATAACTCGTTATACCAACTCCACACATAACAAGACATCATGAAACAACTCCATATACCTTCCCAAAGAATCACTAGATAATCTCCATACAACTCCTATAGAGAAAGAATCATAGTGCCAAACCAAGTTGAATCACTAAACCATAGAGTCCCATTACGAATAACAGGTCACTCAACCATAGAGTGGCATAAGAATAACACAGTCACTCAACCATCAAGGCCCGTATCCTTTCTCCTCTTAAAAGTAGATGGGTCACCATATGGGCCTAGGCTCATAGAGCTCTGTCACCCCCAAAAAAAAAACTAACATAATAACTCGTGGTTCAACAACCCACTAGTTTTCTATAACTCCTCGGGGCATACCCCAGCACAACAAAGTGGGTCCATAGGTTCAACCACTCCATGGTTAATCCCATGATGTTATTCCGACACATTACGACATTAGAAGTAGCATAACAATCCATTCAAATTCGAAGGGGAAAAATTAAAATCCTTGGGCTAGGCTACAAAACTTTTAAATATGAAAAGAAAGTTTTAAAACTAAGAAAATCAAATGGTTAATTATCCATGGTTAGTGCAAAACCCAAATGTTATTGTAACAATAAAATAAATGCCAAAAATTTAAGAACATGTCAATCAAGAATACATCTAGTTCTAGCTAAAAGAGATAAAGATTAATTTACAAATAAAATACGTAATGAGAAAATAACACATGCAATCACTATGTGGCCTCATACCGCCACCAAAGGGTTACTCATCGAGTTCTTGCACCGTACACTAGGGATCATACTCACCATATGCCCGTAAATCACGACATGAACCTGTTGTTGTAGACTCACAGCACCCCTGGATGCAGATCAGGCTTCTAGGTTGATGTTCAGGCATCCAGTGTGATTACACAACATGGAATCCTTTCTCCAAGTGTGGGACTTGTGAAGATGAGAAAATATTCTCTAGAGAAGGCTAGTTCCTATTCCTCTGTTCAGATGCATACAAAAAATGCAGAGGGTTTACTAAAACCTAATCTAACTTGCCAAGGAGATAGGGTAAGAAAATGCATAGAATAAAACCTAAACTACAAAGGTGATGCACCGAGGAATATTAGACATTTGTTTTGAAAATTTAACACAGACCACATAAATGCAATACAAACACCATGCACAGGTAACCAAACTGCAATAAGAGATCAAAACGACAACAATGAATACATGAGAGGGTTGAGAATCAATCACAAACATATATATTATTGCTCAAAAGTCAATACAGTATATTGCAGTGGCCAAGAGACAAAAGACTGGCATTATAACCTATATGGGAGGTTTGCAAGCTCCACAAACTCTCTTGCAAGCGAGGGAAGAAGGGAGGATGCAAAACAAAAATGTCTGACCTCAAAAGGGCTCCTCTTTACAATATATATCAAGAAATGAGAGAGGAGAGAGGGGAAATTCAGAATCTACTCCAACCACTTCTTGGTAGCACTTAAATCATCTCATTATGATCCAAGCGGCGGATCCTGGCAAAACGGCAGGCTGTCTAACAGGAACGGCGAGTTGTCTGCTGTATTAAAGTTGGTTGTTGAAGCATTACACGCGTCAGAGATGTTTTCTTAATTTTCTCCCTCCAAAATACACCAAAATGCAATATTTACCCCATAATCATGTAGATAATTTCAACAGCTTTCCGTTGATATAAAGAACGTGCAAATCCGAGCTCTGGTTCGAAATATATGAAGGTCTGAAGATTTAGGGCACAAAACAGGCGAAAATGGATTTTTAAATTTCTTTTCCCGCATTCTGCCATCTGGACGACACGTGGTAGACTCTGGTCCGCTGAGAAATTCCCTCTCTCCACCTTTTCATGGTTTTTCTTGTGGGCCCCTTAAACTTAGACACGTGGCACTATTTCATTGGTTTGGATCAGTGCTCGAAAACTCGCCCCTTTGACTTTTGGACCTTTTTCCTTGGCGACACGTGTCATGCTGTGATTTGTCCACGGGCCTGCCGGATTTTCACATCCACCACATCCTTTTGTCCCAAATGTCCCAGTGCTTTGTGGGCTGAAATCCTCCGATCCACCCGAAATGGGCTTCCTCGTCCCTTTTCTGCCGGTGACACGTGGCGTGATCTGATTGGCTTTCGGCTCCTTCGGCTATCCGCGTCCCGCGCGTCCCTTTGTCCCACTTGTCCTTGTGCTGCAGTTTCCTATTTCGGCCGAACCGGCTGATTCGCGTCCTTCGCGTACATTTGTTCCACTTGTCCCAGTGCTTCGTGGGCCGCCTGGAGGTGTTTCGGCCGAACCGCGCCTTGGTGTCCCGAACATCCCAAATATTTCTAGGACAAGGACTTAGCCAATTTTCACAATTTTTTTCTGGTCCAGGCTTATTTTCCGCAACTTCTTGCATTCTCTCAGAGCTCGTTCTTTTTCAGCCTGGGACTTGAGAATCCTGATGTATGTTATCAATTCAACCCTGGGGGGTGAAGTTGGATAACAATTTGGCGACTCAGCTGGGTCATCTACCTGCTAGATGAAAAGACCAGTTGCCTTTTTGCGATCCATTGGGCATGGAGTCATAAACAATGACCTGAAATGAGCCTGATACTGCAACTCCCTCCATGAGAGCATGCTGAACTGTAAAAACTCAAACTAGGAGTGACAAAACCTGTGCCAAAGCACTTAGGGAAACTGAAACCTAACTACAACAAGACAATGTGCATACGCACTTAGAGGAATTGAAATCTAGACTAATATTTACAAGGGTGAACCTTTTATTTTCAGTAGCAATGTTTGAGATAGATTCCATTTACTGGAATCTGCAGTTCTTCACCATCCAATGAGGCCAATTGGAAAGCATTGTTGCTCTTGCACTTTGTGACCATGTATGGGCCACTCCAAATAGCATCAAATTTTGAATGCCTTCCCGCTTTTTTCTCTGTCCGCATCCCATTTCAACACTAGATCTCCAACTTGAAAAGATCTGTCCTGGCCTTTCTATCGAAGGTTTTCTTGATCAAAGCTTGATCCTTTTCCATTTCTTGGGATGCCTAATCTCTGATCTCTTGTAGCTCCATCAACTCTACATATCTCACCTCCATGGGCTCAAATTCAAGTAACTCGAGCTGCTTCATGAGTTCCAATGTTGGTAACTCAAGTGACATGGGCAAGATTGCCTCTCTTCCATAGACAAGCATGAATGGAGAGTTACCTGTGGATCTTTTGGGAGTGATCCTATTAGCCCATAAGGCTGATTTCAGCTTGGTGTGCCAAGACTTCTGATTCTCATCAAGAGTTCTCCTAAGGATCCTTAACAAGTTCTTGTTTGTAGACTCGGCATGGCCATTACCTTAAGGGTAATAGTTCGATGAAGTGCTCAGGTAAATACCGTTCTTGACAGCCCACTTAGTCACCTTAGATCCAATGAATGCCAATGCATTATCAGAGATTATTGTGGCAGGTACACCAAATCTGGTTGTTATTCCCTCATAAAAGTCTAGGATGCTAGACTCATTTTCCTCTTTGAGTGCTACACGCTTCGCCGATTTGGTGAAGTAGTGGTGTGGTCATCAAAATCCATTTATGCCCTTGGATTGAATTCGCTTAATGACTCCAATGAAGTCCAAACCCCATTGCATGAATGGCTGGTCAACTGAGATTGGATGCAATGGAAGGGCAAAAATTCTCTTTTCCTGTGAAGAATGCACAATTCTTACACCTCTTGATCCATGCATAGCAATCACTGAAGATTTTAGGCCAATAATAACCAGCCTTCATGATTTTTAGAGCTGTCACTCTTGGTGCAAAATGGCCACCAGCTGGTCCACCATGAAACTCTTCCAACACCCTTTGAATCTGATCTGTGCTAATGCATCTCAGCAACACTCCATTCATGTCTTTCTTGAACAAAACTCCATCAACAATGGCATACGGAACAACCTGCAACCTGAAGTGTCTCCTTTGGGTCTTGTTCATCTCTAGGGGGCACTGGCCTGTACCTAGGAAGTGCATAATATCTTGGGTCTAGCAAGGAGTGGGGGAAGCATCATCTTCTTCTTGATTGCCACTTGGCTCATGACTATCCTGGACTATCAAAACAACCTCTTCTTCATTGCATACTTCCTTTTGCTTCCCAAAACCAGCTGCTCACATAGTATTTTCCCTCTTACCAGCTTGGTGATCTTGATATCAATGTCATACTCCATGACACGGGTGATCCAACCTACCCTTTTCTCATTCAAATCCTTGTTGAGGAGGAAGTCTTTAACTCCAACATGTGAGACCAGCAACTGGACCTTGTTGTTTGAGACTAAATGCTTGAATTTCTTCAAGCTTCTGATTACTGCAAGTACATGCTTTTCAATAAAAGAGTACCTCACCTCGCAGTCATCTAGGCTCGGCTGAAAAAGGCAATTGCTCGCTCATCATTATCTTTGTTCTGCTATACCAGGAATGGCAGAGATAGTGTCATCACCTCCAAATGCATAGAGGATGAAATCCTTGGAGAAGTCTGGGTTAATGAGAGTTGGTGCTTGAGAGATAGCTTCTTTGATTGCCTCAAAACTCTCCTTGCCTTCTGCTGTCCACTTAAAATCCATGCTCTTCTTTAACATTTTGGTGATGGGCTTGACAAGGGCTGCAAAATCTAGGATAAACCTGTAGACAAAATTGATCCTTCCCAAGAAGCTTTGAAGAGCCTTCTTGTGACTTGGCAATGGCAGTGCTCTTATGGCTTCAACTCTCTCTGGGTCAATTGCCAGTCCCTCTTTCAAGACAATATGGCCAAGGATCTTTCCTTCATGTGCAAGAAAGATGCACTTCTTGGGGTTCAAAGACACTCCGAACTTTCTACACCTCTGAAACACTTGCCTGAGGTGAAAGAGATGGTCTCGCTGCATTCTTGGATAATACGGTGATGTCATCAAGGTATATCAAAGCACTATCTTGTTGATCAAGCCCTTGAATGCCATGTCCATTGCCATTTGAAAGGTAGCACCAGCATTCGATAGCCCAAATGGCATCTTCTTGTAAGCATACGTGCCCCATTTAGTTGTGAAGGTTGTCTTGAATCGGTCCTCTTCTTTTACCATCACCGATTATACCTGAGTAGCCATCTAGAGAGAGAATCTCTCGAACCGGATACTACTTGAAATATTTGCTCCATGGAAGGGAGTGGATAATGATCCTTGAGAGATGCCCTATTGAGGTCTCGAAGTCCACACACAACCTGATTTCTTTTCTCTTCTTCCCGACTGGCAGGAACAAGTTAGCAACCCAACTTGAGTGCTTGATTGGGAATATAATGCTTGCCTCTATTAGCTTATTTAGCTCTTTCTTAATCGAGGCTCAATGTGAGGGTTGACGGTCTCTCGTCGCTGATGGGATTAGCATCCGGATCCAATTCTATGGTATGTTGTCCCAAATTTGGATTGAATCCTCTCAATTCTTCATAGCTCCAAGCGAAGACATCGGAAATTCTTGGCAAAGCTGAACAAAATCAGATTTCTCTTGTGAGGTACTTATTTTGCCAATCTGCAATGTTTTGCCTTCTTCCACTAAAATAGGCTCTGAATCCTCACCCTTTACTTGAATGTTTGCCTTCTCCTTCCAGAACTGATCATTCGGGTTGAAGATTGACTCCAAGGTTATGAGGCCTTTTGGTAATTTGTTAGTTCTCAACTGCACCACTTGGTCACCATACTACTGATGTAACTTGTCTTGATTCTTGGTCGAGAACTCAGCTTCTTCTTGTAGGAAATTGATGATTTTTGGTCATTCTCAAACACTTGCCAACTGACATTGTTATCCGGCACTAAAGGCCTCACAATCACGTGGATGTTTGGCTATACCTTGTCTTGTTGAATGCTTTTCGTAATGTCAAAGGCTGCCCCTACTGCTGCAAGCCTCGTCTGTGACTTGATTCTCTTTCCGGGAATGGATTCGATGCCAAAACCTTCAAAATCTTCCATGAGGTCCCACACCTGTTCTTGTAGCACCCGAGTAGATTATTCTTGGCAGCATGTCGTCCCTTGACCTGATTTACAATCAATTCACTGTCCCCAAAGACTTGTAGATTCTTTATTTTTCTCTTGATTGCCCAATGCATCCCTTGCACCAAGGCTTCATATTCAGCAGTGTTATTGGAGCATGCAAATTGAAATCTAAAAGCTGAATAGTACTTTATTCCTTGGGGTGAAACAAACATGACTCCACCTCCTGCACCTTGCCTACTCCTTGATCCGTCAAAAAACAACTGCCATACCTCGTTGTCATCATTATGGCTTGGCTTGGTGATGCTAGGAACAAGTTGATTTTCTTCGTGTATACAATAGACTCCCAGCTCAGATTCTTCTACTTCTTGATAGGGATCAAAAGCATGTATCTTGTTTGCCCATTCATCAAGAGTTAGGTCCGGGATACTTCCAACCTTGGTGTCAGCCTCATCAGTACTAGGGTGATCTTCTTGATCAAATGCTGAGCAATTGGCATTAATCTGACTTGGGGTGTAAGGCTCAATATGGAAGTTTGCAATGGGTTCAGATCTAATTGTGGCCTTAGTTCCATACCTTGTTCTAAACAACATGTGAGACCAATCAGCAGACAAATACCCTCCAATCTTGGCTGTGAAGTCCCTTGACAAGCAAAGGGCAAAGAGTGGTGGAAGGTCTATGATTGATACATCTTGTAAGACAACAAAATTTGGACATGCATGCAAGGTAAGACTCAAGTTTTTAATCACTCCAACTGTTGTTATTGCTGTCCCATCCAATTGCACTACTCCTTTAGATATTACTTCATATTCGAGACCCAGCTGATCAGCTATTTGCTTGGGCATCACGGAGCTACTTGCCCCGGAATCAATCATGCAATTGTGTACTAGTTTATCCCCAATGATTAATGAAACATAGAAAGGAGGGGGCTTCAACATTTTACCTTGTTTTCCTCCATGAGTTCCTTTAGGCTGGGAAGCATTTGTAAGCACTTTGTCTTGCATCTGAACCCACTAATTCGAAGTTGTCCAATCCTTCATGGCAGCTTGCAGCAGATCTCTTTGGCCTGGGATAGATAGGGATTCCCACATTGATATGTTAATGTTTGTCTTCTTCATCTGATCAATGATACTAAATGGTGATGAAGAATCTCTCTGTTGTCCTTTGGTTTGCACGTTTACTCCCTGCACGTGGGCAGCAACAGCTGGCATTTGAGTTGGCCTAGGGGCTGTTCTTGGCTGCCCTTGTGTATTTGAAACTGGACTCTACTTGCCAATCATTTGTGGAGCCATGGAAGGTTGTGGATTGGCTGGGGCTAATGGTTGTTCTTCACCCAGATTCCTCCTTTTTGACCTTGTGTTGGCTACAACACCTTGAGAAACTGCCTGATTCATGCCACATAAATCTTCGCTTTCAGTTCACCAATGTAGTGTCATTTGGGGCTGATTATTGTTGGAATGTTTCTGGTTGTTGGCTATTTCCTTGACTACCCTCGCCCTCCACACCGGTAGTTGTCACCATTAGTGCTTGATTGAGAGCACCATTGAAGCACATGGATTGGTTGTGAGGCTCGTTGCATGGAAATCACCAATCATATTCCTGAGCAACGTTGTTCTGTGTTGGTACTAATGCCTTAGAGGCAGATATGGCATTTGGATTATAGGGCTGGAATGGTCTATTGGTAGGAGGCCTTACTTGGCTTTGATTTTGATTCATATTTGCAGTTGGATTACGTGGTCTTTGTGGTTGGTATGGCTGCCTATTAGGCTGAGCTTGAGGTTGATAAGAAGGTCTGAAACCTTGGGCTTGTTGTCTCTTAATAGTAACCAGCTCATTTCCCAAATTTTGCAACTGTTTCATGACCTCTTGGAGTTCATTTGAAGCACTTGGAGATGAAGTGGAAGCTTCATTCGAACTCTGATTTCTAGGAGTGGGAACAGGAGCCAAAGTGGGTGCTTGACTAGTGCTTGGATTTCCTAAGTTTGGATACAAGGGAATAGGAGGCCTAGGAGCCAGTTTACCAGCTTGAATAAGACATTTTTCAGCTCTAATGGCAATGCTATAAGCCATAGGGATTGTTGTGCCTCCCATGGATTGAATTAACATAGAAATATCGAATTCAAAGCTTTAAGGTAATATAGAAAAGCACCTCCGCTTTGTTGGCTCGACTACCACTGGAATCCTATCCCAAGACCTTTGAAATTTGAAGTTGAAGTCAGTCAGCTGCTCGTTGGGGGCTCTCTTGATAGTTGTCAACTGCTCCAAAAGAGACAAGTTGTCTCCCTTCTCTCCAAATTGCTCGTGAAGTGCAATGTACAGCTGATTCCAGTTTGTAATAAAACCAGCCCCAAGGTTCCTAAACCATTGCAATGCTTTACCCTTGAATGAAGACGTGATAATTTGATGACCACTTGCATTTCATTGATTTCATGGATCGCACAAAGGTTAGCAATATCTTTAACATGATCACCTGGAGTAGTCTAATTTTCTCCAGTGAAGTAGGGAATGTTCTTCAAGGTTGCAATAGGAACTGGATGTTGTGCATTGAGAGCAAGTGGTCTGTTGCCTGTGAAGTTGACATAGGGGTTGCTCTGAGCCATTCTGATTGGTCTTAAAACCCTTGTATATTAAAAGAAAGGCCTGTCAGGTGGAGGAGTTGAGAGAGTTATGTTTAGTGGAGATGGATACCTTGAATCCTTCTTCCTCCTTGCCTTCTTCTCAAAGATAACTGCAGGTATTCAAACAAAGACTTCTTCTTCTTCGACTCTTGACCTTGTGGTGATTCTTCTCATGAGTTTTCAGGCTTGCACTGCTGAAACCAGTTGATTCTTCCCCTTGGAGTCACCAGATATGCAAATAATAGCTCTTATAAGCAAGAAAACGCACTAGATTCATATCGACTTTACCGCAATAAAAATGAGACCTCTAGTGTCCCACCGGCATGCCAAACTGTTGTTGCAGACTCACAACACCCCTGGATGCAGATCAGGCTTCTAGGTTGATGTTTAGGCATCCAAAGTGTGATTGCACAACATGGAATCCTTTCTCCAAGTCGGGACTTGTGAAGATGAGAAAATATTCTCCAGAGAAGGCTTGTTCATATTCCTCCTGTTCGATGCATACAAAAATGCGAAGAGGGTTTACTAAAACCTAATCTAACTTGCCAAGGAGACAGGGTAAGAAAATGCATAGAATAAAACCTAAACTACAAAGGTGATGCACCGAGGAATATTAGACATTTGTTTTGCAAATTTAACACAGACCACATAAATGCAATACAAACACCATGCACAAGTAACCAAACTACAATAAGAGATCAAAACTACAATAATGAATACATGAGAGGGTTGAGAATCAATCACAAACATATATATTATTTCTCAAAAGTCAATACAAGTATATTACAAAGGCCAAGAGGAAAAATACTAGCATTACAACCTATATGGGAGGTTTGAAAGCTCCACAAACTCTCTTGCAAGTGAGGGAAGAATAGAGGATGCAAAAAAAAATGTCCGACCTCAAAAGGGCTATTCTTTACAATATATATCAAGAGATGAGAGAGGAGAGAGAGGATATTCAGAATCTGCTCCAACCACTTATTGGTAGCACTTAAATCATCTCATTATGATCCAAGCGATGGATCCGGCAAAACGACAGGATGTCTAATGAAGAAGCGGGAGTCGTCTACTATATTAAAGTTGGTTGTTGAAGCATTACACGCGCGAGACGTTTTCTTAATTTTCTCCTCAAAATGCACCAAAATGCAATATTGACCCTTGAGTCATGTAAACAATTTCAACAGCTTTCCGTTGATATAAAGAACGTGCAAATCTGAGGCTCGGATCGAAAGATATGAAGGTCTAAATATTTAGGGCACAAAACAAGTGAAAACGAATTTTTAAATTTCTTTTCCCGTTCGCCATCCTGGACGACACATGACAAGCTCTGGTCCACCGAGCAATCCCCTCTCTCCACCTTTTCGTGGGTTTTCTTGTGGGCCCCTTAAACTTGGACACGGGGCACTATTTCATTTGTTTGGATCAGTGCTCGAAAACTTGCCCTTTGAATTTTGGACCTTTTTCCTTGGCGACACGTGTCATGCTATGATTTGTCCACGGGCCTTCCAAATTTTCACATCCACCATGTCCTTTTGTCCCAAATGTCCCAAAGTGCTTCACAAAGCCGAAATCCTTCGATCCACCTGAAATGGGATTCCTCGTCCCTTTTCTGCCGGTGACACATGGCGTGATCTGATTGGCTTTTAGCTCCTTCAGCTATCCATGTCCCGCACGTCCCTTTGTCCCACTTGTCCTTGTGCTGCAGTTTCCTATTTCGGCCGAACCGGCCGGTTCGTGTCCTTCGCGTACATTTGTTCCACTTGTCCCAGTGCTTCGTGGGCCACCTGGAGGCATTTCGGCCGAACCGCGCCTTGGTGTCCCAAATGTCCCAAATATTTCTAGGACAAGGACTTAGCCGATTTTCACAATTTATTCTTGTCCGTGCTTATTTTCTCGCAACTTCTCGCATTCTCTCAGAGCTCATTCTTTTTCAGCCCGGGACTTGAGAATCTCGATGTATGTTATCAATTCAACCCTGGGGTGAAGTTGGATAATGAACCATCACATATTACATGAATTATACTTATGCGGAACAAAATGTTTAACCTTACAACATATAGTCAATTAAAATACAACACGATGATGCACACAACTCATCATAATACAACAATACACCCTTGTATCACATAAAGTCAAAAATGTTTTAACCCTCTACAATCCATAATGTTATTCCATTCACAAACAACAAGGCGGTACATAACACACAAATTCCTCATTGAATCCATGAAAATACTCATCAATATTCTCATCACAAGTACACCAAAATGATAACAAATATGCACTAAGTGACATGCACCACGGTGCTTCCATAAGGTCATAATTGCAACACTATTCACATTAGAATACATATCACATTACTCTTTCAATGTCCACCACCATCATGTAGAATAATCACAACTCCAATCCATCCCAGAGGTTCGAGTGCATGAACCTCTGTTATGATACCATATGTAATGCCCACCTTTCTGCACACACAATTTCAATAGTAAAATACTAGGAATATTTTTTTTTACTTACATTTCTCACTACACAACGCCACAAGGCTCCAAGTAAGGAAAACTCCATAACACATACGACACTTACATAAGTCATCGACCCACATAGACACATGACAACACCATATACATGTCAATGCCACACTTTCCCCAATGAATGAATGCTAGAAATAACACAACCACAATAAAAAGGGACTTAAGGATTGACAACCCATAACACATCATTACCATGGTTACATCTAGATTACGTTAGACATCCAATAACATTATTATGTAAGCGTAATTTTCTCCCTCTTTCCACCTACATATTCTCAAAATTCATTTCACATTTCACTTGTTGTTCAACCATTTAATTTTTCTCTTTACCCTTATGACAATCGTCATAACTTACATATGTATTTCCCATATTTCAAATTTCATACAAAATTCTAATCCTCTCATTCTTATGTTAAGATTATGCTTCCCAAAATGCTTATTCAATGTTTAAAATTAAACCTTGCTACACAAGTGAACCTAACGTGATGTCAAGTTGAAATCTTGGGATTGAGAGAGACTTAGATTCAATATAGATTTTTCCCAAAAACATTCTTTGATCACGGTATAGTTATTTCCCTACCATTATCATTATAGTTCAATAACTTTTTGAATTCCAAATTTGATATATATATATATATATCATTTTCTTGAAGTTTGATCACACCAAAGCAATTCATGTTCTTTGCAACACATGATAATGTTTAATTAAGTTATAAGGACTTAAAGAGTGACCTTAATCCTAATCTCCAATCTCATTCTCATCTTATATGATATTCTCTTACATCGCACTATGGTCTCATTATTATCATTTTTTGAAACAGGAGTTACAAAAGTATTTGTCTAACATCTTAAAGAGGTACATGATTGGAAGAATTGTAAACTATACATGAAACATAAGTGACACCTCCTAATCAACCAAGGTTTTTTTTATTCCAATATGCACCTAATGATCTTCGCCTCAACTATATACGAGTTTAAGGAAAGTGGACATATTTATATTAAACCACCTTCAAGAAAATACCAAGATGTTATTTTGATAGAAACCAAGGTAGCACCGCTTAGTTGTTCCTTCGAACAAGGACTCATAAGGTGACTTCCAAGGTAGTCTTCACCACTCAACCTAGTGTCAGACCTCAAGAGAGGGCATTCTTCTCACGATTACCAAAACTAGAAGGAAACCGCATACTTTGGATAAAGTTGGACCATGTGATTCCTAAATATGGGTTCTTGACAATGTAGCTAAACCTAATGACTATGACAAGAACTCCAACTACATGCTTTATTTACCTAAACTGCGAGGTTCCATCAAGTGAAAAGTGTAAAATGATTCTATGGTTTTAAATTTCTTGTATGTAAAAAGGATCACACATGCAGCAAGTTATGCACAAATATTTTATTAGGGTTGAGTGTTTCGATTAAAAATATTTATTATGTTTACAAGGTAAGAATATAACCTAGCAATTAATTTAATAATTTATTAACTACTGAAAAAGTACTACAATATATTAACTTCAATTTCATTTACTATCTATGTATCAAACCCTTTTTCCATACACAACTAAGAATCAAATTGAACCGGTGATTAGATGCACATTTCTAAGATATCCCTAAAACTAGCATCTCATACATACTAAAAATTTCAAATATAACTTTTTTGTAACAAGAGAATACATTATACAGCTTATTCATTTTACAATGACTCTGTAAAAATTACAATAATGAATAATGAATTACTCATCGCCTTTTGTCATCTCAGTAAAACCATGTGAGCATGATATTAGTGATAATTCACCGGAATGGCATCCACCCTAATCTAACCTAATTAACATTTTTCAGTTTTCCCATTTACATTTGATAATGATTTCAATTTGCAATCAAAATAAAGAGGTTTAGAGACATGTATCCATTTCATTTCGTTATATTTCATTTTGTAACCCTAGAGAGAGAAAAGAAGGAAAGAGAGAGAAAACACCATTTTGTCAAAAGTTCTATTGCAGACAACAAGTTACACTATAGGGTTTTAAATAGTTAATTGCATGTGTTAAAATTTTCCAGGGTGGTTTAGCAACCCTACAAAGGTCCCGCAACTTTCTATTTTTACATTTTCTCACTAGCTACAAAACATTCAAAACGGGCTTAGAGGCTAAGAAACCGCTTACAGAAGTTATCTTTCGATGAGAAAGCATGCCACAATTAAATTTCTACGTGTCCCTAGATATACCAAGAATTCAAATAACTGAGGAATTGCAAAAAAGTTAATGGTATGCATTTAGCGGCTATTTTTCTGAGGCCACTGGTCTTAGGTTTTCTATTGCAAAATGAACAAAAGTTAGCTCGAGGGTTCAGAAAACCACATTCAAAACTGACGTTCGATGGATGAGCATGCAACAAGGCACTTCCTAAAGGTTCCCCTTTCTAAGGAGAATTCAATAGAGTCGACGGAACTGAGAACTAGAAAACCATCTTCAAACGGCGACAAGTTTTCTAGAGAGACAATTTGAAATTGGTCCAGTTTGACCTCATCAAACTATGACCAGAGGCCTACAAAATGGCTTTTCCAAACTATCCAGAAAAGTTCTTTTCCTTAAATTGAATGTTTCATGCAATTTTATAGTATAACCACTTGAGGTTTGGGAAGATTGGAAATAATTTCTCTATCCAGGTTTCAAATGGAGGTTAAGAAAAAGCCAACTTTCTAGATTTAATAGCTTTCTACTATTGTAAAACAATGTAACTGGCTCCTATAAGAGTATAAAAATATCTCATATGTTCATTTCGGGTCAAACCAAATGTCAAGGTGACTCCTCGCATACCAAGGTACATGAATGAAGCTTCACATCTCATTTTCAGAGTTACGAAGGGTATGTAATGAGTCTCTGAAAAATGCAATAATTAACTATTTAAATAGGAGAAGTTCAACAATATTAATGGGAAGTCAAACTTGTCTTGTCGATATACCAAAATTTTAGTGATCTAATTGGGTAGGAATCTTTCTAAATCACCTCGTAATGAGGGCGAAGTTCATGTTTTTATGGATTGACTTATTTTGACATCATGAGTTACGACAAGACATTTTTCTTTTTTTTACATGAGTTGAACTAAATAATTAACTATATTAAAATCCTAATATTTTAAAATTATTTTAAGTTGTAAACGAAAACTAAAACATAAGAATTATGAAAGACGAGGGGAGGTGAACCATGCAGGAGGAGGAACGAAGTCAGTCAAAACCTACGAGCTTCGGCTCGTATCTTGCTTGGCACTTTGTTAACCAGTTCACGAGCACGGATCTAACCTCCCAACGTCACACCAACTTGCCGATCGCTTAAATTTTTCCAATAGAATAATTAGTTTCTTGTTCGTTTCTAAAATATTTTAAACAAATCCATTATTTGCATATCCGAAATCTTGGCATTCCGAGAGACAACATTTCTTTGAGGCATTCTAACAAACAGTTCATGTTCCTTCCAAAAATCCATTTTGTCCATAGGCTACCATCATGGCATTCCATGAGACCACATTTTCATTGAGGCATTTTGTCAAACAGAGTCCACATGCCATGTATGTGCCTCCACACTTGCACAATAATGATAAAAAAATTTAGAGTTTCCTTGAGATAACCTACTAAAACCTCTTTCCCTAACACATGTGCATGACCTACAATATTCTCCCCACATTCATTTCTAAAAAGATTTAAATTATGCTTTAATGGTTATCCATACTTTGTTTCCACACTCCTATTTTGGTTATGACTGGGGAAAACCCATGGAAGTCCAAAACCTGTCTTGCAACTCGTATTTTGGCATATTTGGAAGTATGCCGGCAATGTAAACTAATCAGGTTGGAGATCTGTTTGATGCACGAATGAAATAGTGTTTTTGTCTCCTAAGGAACCCCATGCACTACATGCCTAGTCAAGACCTGTCCCATGATAAGCTATCTCATTGTTTCATTTGGTCAAAGACCGCAACGCATCCGCCAATGCATTAAAACTACCACATCTAACAAAATTCCTATCTATTTTATGCTTTTATA
Source organism: Taxus wallichiana var. yunnanensis (assembly GCA_018340775.1). Classification (NCBI taxonomy): domain Eukaryota; kingdom Viridiplantae; phylum Streptophyta; class Pinopsida; order Cupressales; family Taxaceae; genus Taxus; species Taxus wallichiana. The sequence continues at coordinate 84,526,566 of CM031242.1, read as the reverse complement.
AAAGTCACGCAGGTCTGGGAGAATGTTGGTGTGTTTTTTTTACATAGGCTGGGAGTATACAGGTAAAATAAAACTCATCAGGTTAGAGATTGGTTTTTTGTTTGTGTGAAAAAGTGTGATTGTCTCCTGAGGAAACCCATGTCTTCTATACACGGCTATAATTGCCCATGCCTGCCATTTTATTGTTTATGCAATACAATAATCGTTGCATCAAAAATGAAGGAACATGGCCTCTCTCATGCTAGGTGGGTGTGCAGAATAGGTGTGTAGCTTCTTCCCATGGTGGTGGCTATTGTTTTCCTTCAGCAATCAAATAGAAGAAAAATCCATAAGGATCCCCCTTTTTCCCTAAACCACCCAATATTTCACGGGCCTTTTTAATTTTAAAACTTTTATTTTATTTATTATTTATTTTTGTTTGTTTTTATTAACAAAAATGTTTTATCCTAGTCGACACTACATGGTGAGTATTATTATTCATGAAAAGAGTCGTTGAAGGCATGCATGTCTAATATCACACGTGAAAACATTAAAACCATCAATGTTGCAAGTTTATGTAGCAAAAATTAGCACAACTTATTTCTATGCATGATGTTTGTCAAAATACTAATATGGGAAGATGTGAATTGATCTCCCTCTCACTAAAATATATCTTCAAGGTCATGGTTAACTATGAGTACAATTGTTTCATTCAAAATCCTAAATGATACAAGAGTGTGTTTGAAAGAACAGTGAATGGATTGTCGAAACAAATGTATTAAGAAGATGGTTTAGTTGTGTGCTCATGTACTCCAAAGCTAAAATGCCAGTGGATGTGTACTTATTGAAGAAAACAAATATGTTGGTTAGAGGTAATTATCGTGGTCTCATGTGAAATATCTCCCATAGTGTGTTGAATGATAGTTGAGTTGCTTCAAAGCCTATGGAGTTGTAAGACTCCCTCCATATAGCATGAAACCCAAAATCAAAGTATTGGTCAGCACTACAATCAAAGAATAAATAAGGTGAAGATCATTCAACATCTATGAAAAATTTAGGAAGAACCATCAATATCCTAAAATAAGAGTTTCCTATTTAGGATACAACTTCCAAATTCAAAGCCAACTCTAGCCTAAGTTTTATGTTTAGCATCAATAGATTTGGTAAAGTTTAAATTCCATTTACAAACACCTAAAATTTGTCACACCTCAAAGTCATTACATCCCTATCAAATCATTAAGATATATTCTCCAACTATCGATTCTACCTTTTTCTTCAGCTAATATAACCGAAAAGGTCGACTCGTGGAAAAAATGGATAATATTAACAAGAGAATGAATGAAAAGAGAGAAAAACTAATACTTCCTTTAGAGTTTGAAGGAGTCAACATCAAGGATGAGATAGGATCTCATAATTATTTCCTAATATAAGAAATAAAAATCTGAAATAAAGAACTGAGACAGATCAGATCAAGAGTTCATTCAACTCTAGTAATCATTGAAAAACACACAATAACTACTTGATATAGAAAAGAGATATACGAATGCAATCATGAAGGTCGAAAATCGAAGATATAGTTCCCTCAACCTACAAACAAGCATTGATACAATAGTGTTAAAGCTACTACTAAAGGAGTAATACAAATGATTTTAGTTTGCAATAGAACTTGAAGCAACCAACATAAACTGAGCATTCAACTCATCTCAACATTAATAGCATCAAACTACACATTTCTCCAATTTTCCCATTCAAGAGAGAGAGAGAGAGTATCATTAAATAATGTAATCATAAGTGATCACAATTTCCTTTCAAATGTCATCGCAAATAAAGCTTAACCATACTTTGATGGTAAATGTAGAAAATGTATACAAGATTTATAGTCGAGCTATCCCATATTCCCAACTTTAAAAGAATAAAAGGAATATTCTACAAGGTAAGGAAGGAAAGAACCCAAAACCATATTTAATAGAAAACAAAAACAAAAAAATCAACATATCCCCAAGTCAGGTGCTCAAAGTTGAGCTCAAAAGGAAAAAAGCAGATCGAAACTGATACAACCATTTACTTAGGATAGACAAGACTGAGCTAATCCAAATTTAAACAGATCTACCTCATTTCTACATCATCACCTAAACATCAAACTCAAATGAGAAGAACTAGTAATCCAACAAGATGAACCAATAAGGTAACTCCCAAGCCTAAAATCTCACTTGGAAAAGATGCATAAAAATTGATAAGCCCCTTTCAAATCACAACAACCTGAATAACTTTCAATCCTACCATCAAGAAGATTATATTAAGGGGATTAAATTAGATACAAAACCATTTAAGTCATTAGTAATCATCTCATAACATACATGTGTGAGAAACAAAAACAAAGTCATATAAGTTCAAGCAGAAGTTAAACATGTTCTAGCACATAACAAGCAAGGGAGAACAAAACCAAATGTAATAATTTCTTAGTAGTTCATAATATTTCTCAGATTTAAAACATTTCGGCTTAGCAATAGTATAACACATTTACTATTGTTTTGCTAACAAGAAAAAATCCTTACACTGAATCTAACTTTTCCATGCTAGCATAGCTCAACCATACATAGAAAGATTCGATAATATCTCAAGATCGGTAAAAGTAAACCTGTTACATTTATTTTCCAACAAAAAATGAATCCTTACAATAAATTAGACTATCTACTTATGCATAGTTTGAACAATCATAACAAGATTTGAAACATCTCGAGTTCAATAGAAAGAAAACACATTTCATACCTTCACCCAACAAGGAAAACAACCCAGCTCATGTATCTTTTTATCAAACAGTGCATTCCCTTAAACCATTTTTCAAAGACAACAAAATTATACAAGAATCAACAATATTTAGCTCACACATGGTTAAAGCCATATTCATTTTTTTAACAAAGGAACAAACCCAGATCAAATCTTCATCAAAAACAAATTCAAGTAGGAAAATACAGTGAACAATACAAGCATGATTGAAAAATAAACATCTCATAAAAACTCATTTATTTCAAAGAAAATACTTCTTTTTATGAAGTCATTTAGGAAAAATCATAGTAACTTAATGGGTAGAGCCTATCATGCCTGATAGAGATTCCTATCGATTTGTAGAAGATTTCAATCAATCTCCCACAATTGTTTCTTTTTCCAAACGTCATCATCAAGTCCAATCTTCCTACTTCCTCTTATACTTCCATTGGATCCAAAAATAGCTCAAGAATTCCAAGAATATCGAAGGATTTAAAATAGAACTGCTGGTTTGAAGAACCAAAACCTCCATGCTGGGAAAAAATCAAAAAGAAAAAATTATCAAATAACCCTTCAAAAATCCACCATGCATCTCTCCTAGGTGGTTTCTTCACCACAACTGAGATCAATAAATGCAAGGAAAGTTAGTGTTTCCCTCCTATTTCTCCATGCCACCACCATCTAAATTTGGTGAACTCCATTTCAAACTTTGCATGCATTTTAAATTTAGTGATGATGCCATCTATACATCCCCCTAACATCCCATGCCTCCGCTAAAACTGGTAGTTCAGAGGTTTTTAATACCAAAATCAAATCTCATTAATTCCTTGAAAACCGATGCCACTACCCTTTCCACTTTCCAATTAGTCCATAGGTAGCCCTTAGCTTAGTATTAGTTTAGGTTAGATTAACATTAGGTTAGGATTCAACCTTAGTCTTTAGGTAAATATTATTTTCCTTAGGTTATTTCCAACCTCCACAACCATAACCATACCAACTTAGGTTAGGGTGTCACCTTAGTAGTTTAGTAATAGGTCCTAGGTAGGTCATAACTACCTTAGGTTAAAATAAAAATAGTATAGAACATTACAACTAGGTTAAGGTGTTAACCTTAATAGCTTAGTAATAGGTCTTTGGTCCTATTACACTATTCAACATTATAACTATTTAACAAGAAGGCCCAGGTTGACCAATTACAACATGATGTAAAGCATGGACACCGAAGCTGATTCCTTTAAATTTAAAAAAACTCAACTCATTCCCTCTTCACCTTCCATTTCGAATACCAAGTCAACCAAGCAAATCACATAAGGAAAACTAAAGCATACCTTGGATTGATGGAATTGATCCAAGGTCTTGCTGTGAACATAAAATGAGTTATGACGATGGCAATACAACTTCATAATTCTTTTTTTTAAAATGAATTAAAGCTATACGAAAAGATGAATGGTATCATTTTCAAGTAAGCGAAATAACAATGAAGTGAATCTCTTCACAACAATAATTTATCCATTGCAAACATGATTTCCAAAATTTATAAGAGTACACCTTCCTAAGAAAAATCACATGTCAACGTTTGCAATGTCAAGAGGAAATGTAATCAAATTAATAGTTTTGTCAAAGATGTTACATACTTCCCTCCTAAAAAGAATCATCATCCCGATGATTATCTTAGTCAAATAATTTTCATCAAGGAAAAATCATATTATTATACTTCCATTCTTACGTTCTTAAAAAAACTGGATTTTCAATTTCCATAATCAACATTAAAGTAGCTGTCCATTTTAAATAGTGAAATATCTACCCAAGATTGGTAGATTTATTGACATATCATGAATAAAATATTAAAATTTTATCAGTCAACAGAATCAATTCTATTCAAACAAGTATGGAAAAGTAGTTTTCATATCCTCCAGATTTTCCCAGGTTGCACTTTCTTCATTAAAATAATCCTACTAGACCTTACATTGGCTTATTTCATGATTTGTTAAGTACAACTAGTGAGTTTCCAACACTCAAATGGGCTTGACCATGATGATTCTTGGGTCTTGGACCTACAAGGAATTCCAATTTAACATGCGATAAATATGAAATGTATTTATTAAGCAGAGAAATATGGAAAACATCATGCATTCATGATAAAGTAGGAGGTAAAGCTACATGATAAACTATAGGGTTGATTATTTCAATAATTTCAAAGGGTCCCACATAACGAGGTGATAACTTGGCAGCCTTGCTAAAATTTATTGAACTCTTTTTCAGTTTAACCTGTAGAAAGAACTTCTCACCAAGTTCAAATTTCTTATCAACCCACTTTAAGTATGCATAACTCTTTTGCTTATCCGTAGCTTCTTTCAAGCATTAACGAATCATTTTAACTTGGTGTTCCATTTCCATAAGGATTTCAGGTCCAATTACCTCTTTATCCTTAATATTGTCTAAGCTAACCAAAGTTCTGCATTTCCTTCGTATAATGCTTCGAAAGGTGCCATTTTTAGAGAGGCGTGATATGTGTTATTATAAGAAAACTCAACTAATGGAAGGTACTCTTCCCATTTATACTATGCTACATGCAATACATTCGTAACATATCTTCTAAAACTTGATTAACTCTTTCAATCTATCCATTCATTTCGGGTGGTAGGAAAAACTAAAATTCAGCTTAGTCCCTAGGGCTGCATTAAGTGTTTGCCAAAATCTAGATGTCATCCTTGGGTCTCTATCAGATATGATCAACTCAAGTACTCCATGTAATTTGAAAATTTCATGCACGAATCTTTTTGCTAAAATAGGTGAATCATCCTTAAGGTTACCAACAATAAAATGAGCTACCTTTTTTAGTTTATCTATAACCACTAGAATAATATCATGTTTATTTCTTGACATAGGTAACCCTTGAACAAAATCCATGCTTACCACTTTCCAATTATATAGTAAACCAGTTGGATGCATAGGCTCAACTTTAACATCTCGACATTCTAAGAAATGTGTCAAAAATTGTATCACATCCTTTTTCATCTCTTTCCATAAATATTGTTGGTTTATATCAACAAGCATTTTTTAATGCCGTGGTGTCAGGAAAAATGTGAATTATGAAATTCAGCTAACAATTTCTTCCTTAAGTCATTTAACAAGGGTATGTATAGGCAATTCTCAAACCACATGATTCCTTCATTGTCAAAGTGAAAAGTTTTATATCTCACATCATTTGGATCTACAAAGTAAGTGCTTTCTTTACTGCTGAAAATAAGAATTAGATTCCATGGCATTTTTACTTCATAATTAAACTGAGTTCTCAATGTTATAAGAGCATAAATGTGCTTTCTATCAATTATAGCATTTGTAACTCTATTTTTGTTTCCTTTAATATAATTTATGTCAAAATCATATTGAGATATAAATTTTAACCATCTTTGTGGTCTTGCATTCAGATTTGGTTGAGTAAAAATATAATTCAACTCAAGATGATCATTTTTAGTTCAAAAGGTCTTCCAAGAAGATAATGCCTTCATACTTGAAGTGCATGAACAATGACAACAAGCTCTAGATCATGTGGAGAATAATTCATCTCATGTAACTTGATTTTTATACTTTCATAAGCTATAACATGATCCTTTTGTAATAGAATACCTATGAGACCTTCCCTGAATGCATTCGTTACAACACTAAGGTCTCCATTAGGATGTGTACAACCAAAATAGGAGCGAAGTTAACTCGATTCCTTAGATTCTTAAATGTAGATTAAAAATTTTCATTCCATACGAATTTCTTATCCTTTCTCTCGCAATGAAGTTATTTGTGCAACAACCTTTGAGAATTCTTTAACAAAATTCCTATTGTAACCAAAAAGACCCATGAAGATTCTAACTTCATGTACATTCTTTGGTGTAGGGAACTCGGTTATTGCAAAAATTTTAGAGGGATCTACCACTATTCCATCTTTTCTTATAACATGACTCAAATAGTGCACTTCCGTATCATAGAAAGAACATTTGGACAACTTACCAAACAACATTATTTTTCTCAAGATTTCAAGAGCTACTTTTAAATGATCATGATGTTATTCCATGCTCTTAGAGTATGTGAGAATATTGTCCAAGAATACAAGAAAAAAATTTCCAAGTATTTTTGAAATATATTATTCATTAAATTCATAAAAGTTGTAGGTGCATTCATTAATCCAAAAGGTAGAAATGTGAATTCATAATTTCCATACCTTGTTCTAATTTTTTTATGAATATCCTCATCCTTTATTCATAACTGATGATATCTAGATAAAAGATATATTTTAGAATACATTGATGAACCCCGCATATGATCAAATAGATTATCAATTCTAGGAAGTGGATATCTGTTCTTAATTGTTGCTTTTCTTAACATCCTATAATTGATACACAATCTAAGTGTTCCATATTTATTTTTCACAAAGATTATCAGTGCTCCCCAAGGTGAGAAACTCGGTCTAATCAAACCCTTAGAAAAAATTTCTTCTAACTATGCCTTAAGCTCTATCAACTCAATGGTAGTCATTCTATAAGGTGCCTTGGAAATAGGTTCAGTTCCCGGTTTGATCTCAACTGTGAAGTCAAACTCAAATTTAGGTGGAAGACCAGGTAAATCTTCCGGAAATACATCACTAAAATTCTGTAATAGGGATATATTTCTAAGAAGTCATTTACTTTATTCTGTTTCAGAAATTTTTACTGTATACAAAGTGTTTCCTTTGTTTTTGGCCTTTTTAAGTTGTATAGCTAACAATTTCCTAACTAAAATTTCACATTTTACACCCTGAATGTATGTTGTTTTTGAAGATCATCCAAATAACTAATATTTTTTTCAAATCAGTTCAACCTTTTCCTTATGCTTAGCTATCCAATCAACACCTATGATTATATCATAAGACCCCAAAGGAGCAACATAAAGGTGAACCTCATTGGAAAAACTAGGTAAGTCAAGGACTACTCCAAAAACACACATACTAACTATGTGAAAATCATTATTTCCATAATGTACATCCCATGATTTATCCATTTTTCCATTTGTTTTAATTTTTATGTTAGTTTAGAAGAAATAAAACATTCAGTATCTCTACTATAAAAAAGTATATTCACAAGTATGCCAAATAACTTACTGGAACCTCTATGGGTGTGAGTTACCTTTCGACTGTTTTTTTCAGCTCTTTGCACTTAATGTGTATCTTGTGCTTTGCTAATTACGTTCATCCTTCTTCAAAGGAAATTGATTTTTGTAATTATCTTTGCCACAATTGTAACAGCCTCTTAAAGGTCCCTTTTTAGGCTCAAATTTATTTCCAGCCTTAAAGTTATCATTCTAACCTCTATAGGACTTTTTTCGCTATTATTGTTCTTGAAAAAGTTATTTCACAAATTAGCAGTAGGTTTATTCATTGTTATTTTCTTCTTGTTTTCAGTTAAAAATTTATTTTTCATACCAAAATTCATCCATGGCCCATTTTTAGGTATAAGAGTCAATGAAGAATTTGGAATTTTCTTTCTAATTTCCTCTTTATGGGTAGAGATTACTTTCAATTTTTGTTCATGCCTTATGGATTTTTCAACTACCCCTTCCATAGTGGTTGGGCTATGAACATCCACTTCACCACCTATAATGGGATTTAATCCCATGATAAATTTTCATATCTTGAACTTCTCATCGAGTTTGATATCGAGGTACATAAGGAGTTTAGTCAAACACTCACGAGTACTTCATTACATTTAATTTTCCCTAAGATAAGTTCTGAAATTCATTCATTTTCTCATCGTAATAAAGTGTTGGTAGCCATCGTTGCCTAAAATAACTTTTAAATTGATCCCAAGTAATATTTGTTTCATTAATGTTTAGCTCAGCCTTGTAGCTGTCCCACCATGAAGATGCTTCATGGGAAATCTTATAAGCTCCCCATATTTACTTAGTTTCCTCTGAGAAGTTCCTTATTGCAAAGTACTTCTTCGTTTCACTAAGCCAATTCTCAGCTCCATCTCCTAATGTAGTGCCATCAAACTTGGGTGGACTTATCCTTTTTATATCATTAGTGAGTTCAGATGTCAGCCTTGCCTTTTTATTTTCAGGATGATCAGGTGCATTAGCGGTATTATTGTTATCAACGCCCAAATTTCCAACATTAGTGTTTTCCACAGGAGGTGGCTAATTGTTATTACCAGCATCTTCTTCCTCCTCCTCATTGCCCATTACTTGTTTTTCAAGTACAGCTAAACAATCTCTTGTGTCCAATAGGGAAACAAGGATCTCATCAAGTTTTTGGGTAGTAACTACTTCTCCACCAAGTGGTGGGTTATTTGCAACATTTCCTCTTGTTCTAACCATTTTATGTTAACAAGAAAATTTAAGTTTTTATCAGATTATGGACACAATAGGTCTAAGAGCTGCAACCTTCAACTCTGATACCAAGATGTAACATTCCCATTTTAAGACTTTAGAAACAAGGATTTTTTTATGTTTAATGTTATCTATTATAAATAACCATAATTTAGAACACACAATCCATACCAATCACTCTCATAACAGATAACCATATGTAATTACAATTACTCGGTGAAGCACCGATATCTCATTTCATGACTTGGTTTCATACTGATCTCTCATGTTAACTCATTGAATTGTATACTAGGTATAGTTGGTTCTCTTACCCTTTTATGGGTATTAAGTGTTCTATTTAAGAGATCTATCTACGAATATTTGTTACCAATATTCATATGATATATCAATTCTTAAACTAGGTGACATATGACAACATAACTAGTAGCTTGCGATACTTTGGCCAAATATTTCCAACATACTATTCATGTTACTAATCCTAGATGGCATAATCATTAAACAAAATACATCCTTCATCCTACTCATCTGTTATCTAAAATTGTCTTTACTGACTCATGTCAGTCCACTTGTTCAAGGTTTTACCCTAACCAAGGGTAGCAACATCATTTAGTGTGGAGGACTACTTGTGAGGACTTAGAATACATAGACATACTCGATTGACCTAAGTCATTTGTGAGTTTCTAGCTATCCTAACTCATCGAATTATCCTTGACTCTAAATCTTGCTTCTAACCTAACCTATGATATATCCAAGTATAAGTCCGAGTTATGTAAGTCTAGATGATTCAACATAGAAGGGTGTTGTAACATGTCAATTCTAACATAGTATCCTCGTGAAGACCTAGATATTCACAAAGGTACTGTAATGTAGTTGGTGTGTGCCAACATCTATCAGGGTTATCTCATTTGGATGTACATATCTAAGAAAGAAGTTAATTACTTAATTATTTTCTATAATTAAGGTCTAATTACAACAACCCTACTGAATTCTAGTTTAATTAACCCCTAAGGTTTCCAACCATAAATGAGTTGTTAATGTTTTGAAGAAACATCAAGATTTCCTTTTTAATCATTAAATTCCTACTTTAGGGTTCATTTGATTAAAACAGAAACAACAAACAAACAATAAGGTTTACTCATTTTACTCAACCATTCCTAGTTTGATTAAGTTCCAAATCAGATTCCTTTATGTTAGACTTCATTGAGATGAAGTCTACTTATTAAATGTTCATTTTTACCTTTCACTTATCTTATATCAATGAAGGTATTGATCAAGAGGTAGATCATCTTCCTCTTTCTTGTTAAGAATTAGGGTTCATTGTAACCTCTTACATTAAACAAGATATCATAATGAATTTGCACTTCCATTAACATCATTTAATAAACCATAGTGACTTAGTTAAATGATCATCTATGAATGCCAACTTGATAAATTACATTTATAAAGGGATGGTGTATCAAATACCCTTTCCACCTATTTCATATTAATTCGGACTAAAAGGTTCAAAAATAGATATGATTATGAGAGAATAAAGATAAGATTACAAATTCCCTTAACAAAATGCACAAAGAGAATGACACATCAAGTACAAGTAAAATCTCAATATTTTCCATTCATCAAAGTGAAATACGTTGTTTACAATTTAGATCATTTCAGACATCTTTCATGTCAAACAACATTATTAAACTCAATAAGAAATACAACTTTTCCACTTACAATACGTTTCAATAATTAATCATATTTCCTCATAAAATATCCAGTCCTAGGTAAAAAAAAAGTAACTTCATTAAATAACTTATCTTCTTTTATCAGTTATGAATTCCATCTACAAAAATTTCTAGCACAGGTCAGTTCATTAAACTGAGCATGATAAGCACTAAGCATTAAAACAATGTGCTTTCAAATAATTGTTTCATAAACAAAACTATGTTGTTTTCAAACAGTTAAATTATTACAGAAAGATACATCCCTAAGAAATAATAGTCATGAAAGGAAGAAAAAAGTGATAAATCACATTAAAATTAATTAAATATCATGATGTAATAAAAAAAATCTTCATCCAATGATTTTATAAGGTATTAAATCGGATAAGTAATATTCCACCAAAATTACTTATCACATTCCTACTATAGATATCTATGGTTCATTTCTTGATTATTTCAATCTAAATCAAAGGAAGATACTAACTCTAATAATTCACCAAAATAGAGTTATTTTAAAGAAGCAATGATCCACAATACTCATCATTAACATACTTCATCAAAGAATAACTAAGGCCAAGCTCATTCAATCTCTATGAAAAATTTAGGAAGAACCATCAACATCCTAAAATAAGAGTTTCCTATTTAAGATACAACTTCCAAATTCAAAGCCAAATCTAGCCTAAGTTTTATGTTTAGCATCAACATATTTGGTAAAGTATAAATTCCATTTACAAACACCTAAAAGTAGTCACACCTCAAAATCATTACATCATTAAGATATATCCTCCAACTATCCATTCTACCATTTTCTTCAGCTAATAAAATTGAAAAGGTGTACTACTTAAAAAAAAGGGATAATATTAACCAAGAGAATGAAGCGAAAAGGGAGAGAACTAATAATAATTCCTTTAGAGTTAGAAGAGAACAATACTGCATTCCTCAACTCAAAAACGAGATATAATGGAGTCAATAAAAGGGATGATATAGGATCTCATAATTCTTTACTAATATAAGAAATACAAATCTGAAATAAAGAACTAAGAAAGATCATAACAACAATTCATTCAACTCTAGTAATCATTGAAAAACACACAATAACTACTACTTGATACGAAAAGAGATATATGATTGTAATGATGAAGGTTAGAAAACTGAAGATATATTTCCCTCAAACTACAAAAAAGCACCGATACAATAGTGTTAAAGATACAACTAAAGGATTAATACAAATGATTTTAGTTTGCAGACAGAACTTGAAGAAACCAACAAAAATTAAGCATTCAACTCATCTCAACGTTAATAGCATCAAACTACACATTTTTCATTTTTTCCATGAGAGAGATAGAGAGAGTATCATTAAATAATGTAATCATAAGTGATCATAATTTCCTTTCAAATTTCATTGCAAATAAAGCTTAACCATATGTTGATGGTAAATGCATAAAAGGTATACAAGATTTACTGATCAAGCTATCCTATATTCCCAACATTATAAGAATACAAGGAAAAATCTACAGGGTAAAGAAGGAAAGAAACCCAACCCATATTTGATAAAAAGAAGGAAAAAAGTGATATATCCCCAAGTTAGGTGCTCAAAGTTGAGCTCAAAAGGAAAAGAGAAGATCGAAACTGATATAACCATTTACTTAGGATAGAAAAGACTGAGCTAATCCAAAGTTAAACAGAGCTACCTCATTCCTACAACATCACCTAAACATCAAACTCAAATGACGATAACTTGTAATCGAACAAGATGAACCGATAAGGTAACTCCCGAAGCCTAAAATCGATACGCCCTTTTCAAATCACGACAATTTGAATAACTTTCAATCCTACCATCAAGAATATTGTATCAAGGTGATTCACTCAGATCCCAAAACCAGATTACGTCATTAGTAATCATCTCATAACATAAATGAAGTCATATAAGTTCAAGTAGAAGCTAAACATTTTCTTGAGAATATCAAGCAACGGAGAATAAAACCAAACATAATCCTTTCTTAGCAGTCCAACAGAGTTCTTAGATTCAAACTGTTTCAGCTCAACAATAGTATAACATGTTTACTATTGTTTTGCTAACAAGAAAAAATCCTTATCCTCAATTTGACTATTCCATGCTAGCATAGCTCAACCAAACATAGAAATATTCGATAATATCTCGAGCTCAAAGAAGTAAAACATGTTACATTTGTTTTCCAACCAAAAATGACTCCCAACAATGAATTAGACTATCTACTTAAGCATAGTTCGAATAGTCATAACAAGATTTGAAACATCTCAAGTTCAACAGAAAGAAAACGCATTTCATACCTTCACCCAACAAGGAAAACAACCCAGCTCGTGTATCTTTTTATCAAACAGTGCATTCCCTTAAACCATTTTTCATAGACAACAAAAGTATACAAGAATCAACAATATTTAGCTCACACATGGTTAAAGCCATATTCATTTTTCTAACAAAGCAACAATCCCAGATCAAATCTTCATGAAAAAAATTCAAGCAAGAAAATACAGTGAACAATACAACCATGATTTTAAAATGAAAATCTCATAAAAACTCATTTATTTGAAACAGACGAGTTATTTTAATGAATTCATTTAGGAAAAAGTAGAACAACTTAATGGGTAGAGCCTATCATGCCTAATACAACTTCCTATTGATTTGCAGAAGATTTCCAGCTGAACTTCCACAATGGTTTCTTTTTCCAAGAGTTGTCAACAACTCCAATCTTCTTACTTCCTCTTATACTTCCATTGGATCCAAAAATAGCTCAAGAATGTGAAGAATATCGAAGGATTGAAAATAGAACTGTTGGTTCAAAGAACCAAAACCTCCATGCAGAGAAAAAATCAAAAATAACAAATGATCAAACAACCCTTCCAAAATCCACCATGCATCTCTCCTAGGTGGTTTCTTCACCACAACCGAGATCAATAAATGTAAGGACATTTAGTGTTTCCTCTATTTCTCCATGCCACCACCATCAAATTTTTGCGAACTCCATTTCAAACAATACATGTATTTTAAATTTAGTGATGATGCCAACTAGACATCCCCTAACTCCCCATGCCTCCATAAAAACATGTAGTTCGAGGTTTTTAATACAGAATCAAATCTCATTAATTCCTTGAAAGTCGATGTTGCCCTTTCCACTTTCCAAGTAGTCCATAGGTACCCCTTATCATAGTATTATTTTAGCTTAGCTTAATATTAGGTTAGGATTTGACCTTAGTCTTTAGGTAAATATTATTTTCCTTAGGTTATTTCCAACCTCCACAACCATAACCATACCAACTTAGGTTAGGGTGTCACCTTAGTAGTTTAGTAATAGGTCCTAGGTAGGTCTTAGCTACCTTAGGTTAAAATCCAAATAGGATAGAACATTACAACTAGGTTAAGGTGTTAACCTTAATAGCTTAGTAATAGGTCTTTGGTCCTATTACGCTATTCAACGTTATAAATATTTAACAAGAAGGCCTAGGATGGCCAATTACAACATGATGCAAAGCAAGGACACTTGAAGTTGGGTCCTTTAAATTTATAAACAAAAAAAAACTCAGTCCCTCTTCACCTTCCATTTTGGAATGCCAAGTCAACCAGATGAATCAAGTAAGGAGAACTAAAGCATACCTTAGATCAATGGAATTGATCCAAGGTCTTGCTATCAACATAAAATGAGTTAAGAAAACAACAATACAAGTTCACAATCCCCCTTTTTAAATGAATTAAAGTTGTACAAAAATATGAATGGTCTTGTTTTCAAGTAAGGAAATCACAACAAAGTGAATCTCTTCACAGTAATAATTTATCCATTACAAACATGATTTCCAAAATTCATAAGAGTACACCTTCCTAAGAAAAATCACTTGTCAATGTTTGCAATGTAAGGATTAAATGTAATCAAAGTAATAGTTTTTCAAAGATGTTACACGATAGTCTTGTTTCTATATTTTTTCCAAAAGTTAAATTGAAGAAGCTTAATCCAACCTCTTTTTCCTATTTTTTTATGGTTATGGTTGTCACTCAAAAGGATTAAGATTTTATGAACCTTTCAAGTATGATATATTTAAAAACAAAAATGTTCATATCTTAGAGAAAACATTATGTGATGCTTCTTATGATTCCTCCTTAATTTCTCCTGAAGTAGATCCTAATAATCCTTCTCCTAACAACATGGAAACATAAGTTCAATAGGATGATTATCTTGATATAGATACAATGGACAATGAGGGGGAATAATTTCAAAATTTGTTCCATCCTAAGATTCCTAAATGGGATCCAAGTATTGTTAAGGATTCTCATCCTGTTAGCCTTAGAAAAGTAACTCATAGTCAGCATACTTATCATTCCTTGATAACCCTATATGAGTTTGAATCAAAATATTTTGAAGAATCCAATTATGATGCTAGATGGATAAAATCTATGAAAGATGAGTACAATTCCTTAATTAAAAAAACACTTGGGAACTAGTCTCTCCTCCTTCTAAACAAATCATTGTAGGATTCAGGTGGTTGTATTAAATCAACTATAACTTTGTACGAGAAATAGATAAATTCAATTAAATATTAGTAGCTTGCGGTTTCACTTATAAACTTGGTCTTGTATATGTTGAAACATTAGCTCATGTAGATAAAACGAGCACTATTATGTTTCTTCTTGCTTTGCCTTCCCAATATGGTTGGGAGATTCACCAAATTGATGTTAAAAGTTCATTTCTAAATGGTGACCTGAAATAATAAATTTATATGCATAAACCTACAGGTTTTGAGGAACTGGTAGGAATTATATGTATGTAAACTGAAAAAATTTGTGTATGATCTTAACCAAGCTCTTAGAGCTTAGTATGCTAAAATTAATAGTTTCTTTCAAGATATTGGATTCACAAATTATTATTCTAATAATGTTTTATTTTTCAAATTTGAAATTAATCATATTATCATTGTTATTTTATATGTTGATGATCTTTTAATTACTAAAAATGATAGAAATTTAATTGTTATAATCAAATAAAGATTAATAAAATGTTTTGAAATGATTGATTTAGGTATATTAAACCATTTTCTAGGCATGATTATATTTCAAGATCAAAAATTCATTGTTGTGTCTCAATCTCATTATGTTAATAATTTACTTAGAATATTTAACATGATTGATTGTAAGCTTGTTTCCATTCCTATTGAAGTTTGTGTGAAATTAGATCCTAAACCTACATGTGCTAAATTTGATCCTACTCTGTATAGACAACTAGTTGGTAGTTTAATTTATTTAACTATTACTAGGCCTGATATTTCATATGCAGTAGGAGTTGTTTCTAGATTTATGCAAGATCCTTATGAGGATCATTGGAAAATGGAAAAAAATAATTATAAAATATGTTAAAGGAATAGTTAATTATGGTTTGTTTTATTCTTCTTGTGATGATGCAAAATTATTTGGATATTGTGATTTTGACCATGTTGGTGATGCTATAGATAGAAAATCTATTTTTGGATATGTTTTCAAGTTGGGTGTAGGTCACATCACTTAGAAAGTAGCAAGAAGTCATCGACAATTTCTATCTCTTCTACTAAAGCAGAGTATAGAAGTGTTATGGAAGTAATAAAGGAAGCCAAGTGGGTGAAAATACTATTGCATGGACTAGATATGGGAGTAAAATGAAGAACCACTCTTCTATGTGACATCCATAGTTTCATTTCTCTTGTAAATAATCTAGTTTAGAGTCAAAGGAAAATTAATATCGAGGTTTATAAACACTTTATTTGAGAGAAATTCTTGAATGGTGATATTGACCTCAAGTTATGTTTCGATGGAGATCAAGTTATAGATATCTTTACCAAGCCACTATAGAGCTAGATAGGGTAGATACATAGAGGGACCAATTGAGGGTCCCGATACAACACTCATAGTGCAATGGGATGGCTTTTATAATATAGTGATAACTAGTGGCACCGGGGATATCTTACCGAGCTTATGACATCATGTGGTGAGTAAGGGTATTATAGAGGGTTATATCAAGCTATTGTACCAGAGGATAAGATATCTCCTACATATACGTAGATATTAGGGAGCTAATTGGTGAGGTCTCATCGGAAGTTGAGATCAATGATATCCATAAAGATGTCACCACCGATAGTAGGAATTAGGGAGATTCATGGAGGATGACTTGGGTTTATAGGATGAGATATGATGTATTTTTTGTATACTCCTCCTGATGAAGGAATTTTTTTTTATCAATACCCATGATGGCATCTTGACAAGTATATGATTTTGATGATATACATTTGGTTTATAGACATTGTGGTTTTGATTTTTATATATGATGGAAACTTGGTATATCTCATTCGATTGATGTGATATTTTTATGATCCTCATGTTTTATTATTAGTAGATGATATGATGTTATGTGATGTATAGAATATATTTTGATTTAATTTTTTGATGATGATGGTGATGTAGCTTAACATATATGGTGATAGCTTAGCATTTATTTATGATGATGTTAGAGATAAATGTGATGTGATATGATAGATGTAATGTGACATGATAAAAAACAATATACAATAAATGAACATGAGTACAAGAGAGTTAAAAAATCTAACACACACATACAAGCAAAAAATCATAGCTCTTAACATAAACAAGGACCACAATACAAGCAGTAAAAGAAAGTAAGTAAGAAAAACAAACCCAATATGAACATGAATTAACTCACACCAAAGTTATATATGAACTAATATTTTATTAATTCAACTACAATTGGTCCATAATCACAACAATGATCTAGATGCACAAAGCAATGAGTTTCACTAATTGATTAAAGATGAGATTAATCTAACATATAAAATAACATTTTGTGTGTACACCCAACAAACAAGGTATGTTACAACCAAACAAGTGAATAAGGAAAAATAATGTTAATCGCTAACTAAAAAATAACAATATAACACAATTCATAATAAAAATGTCTGAAGACACCCCTAATGTGGTCCACAATGAAGAGATAGATATATGTCAAATTCCCTCGGTGATAACTTGAGAACGTGAGAGAAATGAATGAAGCCAAAGAGTGGCTTAAATACACCAAAAAACTCTTTTCAGATCCTATGGAAGTGTTTTCTATATGAGGACAAATCCAAGTGTGCCCCCAAGAAAATTTATATTGCGAAGGGTTATATGACTGATTTGAAAAATGTAAATGAATTAGAACAATCAGATAGTGAAATTAGTGAACTAAGGTATATATTTGCGAGTTTTATTTTGTCAACATTTTGAAAATGTTATGCATTTTTATATTTTGGGAATGGTTCAATGTTATATTGGTTTTGAATTTAGAACAATTTTATATATTTTTGTGTTTTGCAAAACATATTTGAATGTTTTTGAAAAAAATCATAATGTTTTTGATATTTTTACCACATGCCAAAGGAAGAGGAAGGTTGGTTTCGCAGGTGTAACAAACATGTTACACATAAACAAGGTGAATGAAAGTATGGAAAAAGGTGATCAATAGTGTTAAACAATGGGAATGATGACTTGCAAAGAAGAACATGCGACACAAGATGAAATGGATTGACACAAAGAGACAAGGTGAAAATGGTAAAGTGACCACACGTAAGGATATGCCCCCGGCACAAGGGTTACTCTTTAGAGACTCAGGATTAGAACTTATTTAGATGAATGACATTCATGGGCTCTTTCAACTCTTTTCCATCTTCAGTAGATAGTTTATATGCACTAGATCCAAATTTTTAGTTATAATGTAGGGAACCAACAAAATAGGATCATACTTGCCTTGTTTTATTGGTGGCTTGGTTGTGTTCTTATTATTTTATTTTTCAACTAAGTCACCAATTTCAAAATATCATGGTTAGATCTTGTGCTTATAATTAAGTGTAATAAATTATGATATACATGTAGATAGTCTAAAGTGTGAATTCATCTCTCATCCAAGTAGCTACGGCAGCAAGGCATGTAACATGATAATCCTCTTCATGTATGAGGTGTTGGAGGGAGATGCAAAATACAAGAAATTTTCCTTTGATACGTAATATGGCTTCATATCCATATACTAGGGAGAATGGGGTAGCTCTTGTAGGAGTACAAAAAGAAGTGTGGTAGGCCTAGAGGGAAAGATACAACTTTGTATGCTAATTACATCCATGTTTATCAATTGTATTTTACAAGATGGAATTGATATTATTTCTTGATGCTTGATTGGCCAATACATTTTGGGTAGTAGAGTGTAGCCCATTTTAGGAGGATATTATATTTTTAGAAAGGTTCTTGACATTCTTATTTTTGAAGGAACCACCATTTTCACTGACAATAATGGTGGCAATGCCAAAATGATAGATAATATGGTTAAAGATGAATTTGGAAATATTACACATGGAAACGTAGGTGAGAGGAATAGCCTCAACCCACTTGTTGAAATACTTAGTGGATGTTATAATGAATGTATGGTCATTATAAGATTTAGGATTTATTTTTCGAATCAGATTGATCCCTTGTTTTGAAAAAGGAAAAGGTGAGGTGATAGGTTACATGGCTTGGGAAGGGGCATGAATTATATTATTGTATTTTTAACAAGCTTTAAATTTATACACATATTTGCAAACATATGTCTCCATTGTAGGCCCGTAGTATTCAACATGCAATATATTCTTCACAAGGATTATTCCAATGATGTGTTCATTATATATACCCCAGTGTAAATCATCTAGCATTTGATTATCTTCATCCAGATTGAGAAATATTAAGAGAGTCCCATCATTTCCTCTTCGATACATGGTGTTAGTTAGGAGAGTGTAGAATGAGCCATATTATGCCAAGAATATTTTATTGGTTGAGTTTAAATTAGGTGGATAGGATTTGATTTAAATGAAGGTGTATATATATTTATATCAAGAATGATCAAGACCAAACATATCACAAACCATGTTGGACTCTAGTAAATCATATGTGAGCACCAAAATATGTTCAACGAGAAACTCATTGTGAGTTTGATTTATGTTGAATTCAACAAGGGATGAAATTGTTTCTATGATGTACACTACTATATTTTGTGCATGAGGAACTTTTTCAAAAATTATAATCTTGAAATACCCTTTGAGACTATCAACCATGCATTTATGGGGAAAAATATTTTCACCTTTAACTAGGTATCCACCATTGACTTGATTAAAAACAAGAAGAGAATATCCAAAAACTCTCAATTACTGTAGATGGAAGGAGATAGAAAAGCCTATGTATGATATCAATGCTTCATACTCGGTTATGTTGTTTGTTAAAAGGAATTATATGCAATAATATTTAGGTATAAGGTCCCCGTCAGGGTATATGCAAGATAATTCCTTTTCTAGAACCATGGATGTTGCAGGATTCATCAAATAATATAGTCCACGAAGGGATTTATTCTACGTATAAAAGGTCTTCATATGGAAATTCAAATTTTAATGTACATGAATCTAGTAGTAGTGTTGCGACCTATTGATCCGTGATTACTTGAATTTTTATAGCCTTTTGATTGACAATTTCAATGCCAAATTAACATAGGATTATAATTCAGCTAGACATCCTTCCTCTTATAACTATTCTTAAAAGTAGGTTCTTGAGAGGGTTAAAACTTTCAATTAACTTGGTTGTATGATTAAAAAAATAGTGTTGTGTAATAACTTGTTAAAAGTGTAAGCAACTACTAAGAAATATTTTTCAACTTACGAGTACTTAATTTCATGTTCAATAAGGTTCCTTCTCAAATAGTACACGGCTTTTTCCGACCCTTATCATTATACTACACTAATAATGCCCTAATGGCATGTTATACTATTAAGGTTTACAACAACATAAGATTGTCCTGTATAGGTGGTATGAGCACCAGTGAGGAGGAAAAATATTCTTTCAATTTAGAAAAGGATTCTTGATAGTCTTGTGTCCATTTGAATTAGACATCCATCTTAAGAAACTAGTTGATGTGATGGCACTTATCTACCAATTGATAGATGAATTTCTAAATAGACTATATTTTACCTTGTAGGCCTCTTAGTTGATGTGGATTCTATGGAGGAGGCATATCCATAATAGATTTGACCTTGGTAGGGTCCAATTCAATTCCTCTTTGTGAGATAATGAATCCAATAATTTTTTATGAAGGGACACCAAAGACACATTTTTTTGGATTAAGATGAACCTTATATTCCATTAATCTCTCGCATTCATAGAAGAATAGCCAAATGGTTGAATCTTGTTTTGGAATTAGAAATTATATCATCAACATGGTCTTCCATGATGTCATGAAGAACGTTAAAAATAATAGTCATTGCACATTGATAGGTTACACCAACATTCTTAAGGCCAAAAGGCATGACCTTATAACAAAATATCCCCCATGGGGTTGTGAAAGTTGTCTTATGTTGGTATTCTTTAGAAATTTGAATTTAGTTATATCCTAAAAAACCATCCATAAGGTATAACATCTCATGGCCCGTAGTAGAATAAAAAATCATGTCGATGTTGGGTAGAGGAAATTCATCCTTAGAATATTCCTTGTCGATGTCTCATAAATCTTTACAAATTCAAATCCTAGGGGTCTTCTTTATAACCAGGACCATATTTGATATCCACTCTGAGTAGTCAATAGATCATATGAAACATGCATCTAGTAATTTTTATAGTTCATCCTTAACAAGTAATGCAACCTTGGGTGCATCTTACGTAATTTTTTCTTTATAGGCTTGGCATCTGGGTGCACCACAAGGTGATGAACCATAAGAGATGGATCAAGGCCTGAAATATATTTATAGGACCAAGATAATACATAATGAAATTCGATCGAAGCTCTGTGAAGGTCTTGATTTCTATGTCAGAGAGAATCGACACCAAGTTGAAGCAATTTACATTTGTATTTTGTGCCAATATTGATAGTGGTTGTTTCTTCCACCAACAACTTGGAAGTGTAGATTTCTTGAAATTACTTTTATGTTTTATGTAATTCATTGGATATTTTCATATCAAAATATCCTTTCTATAATGCCTCGAAAGTTTTTCACTATGAGATGCATCATTTTCTTTCTTTTTCTTTTCATTTTTTCTCTCTCGCATAACACCTCAAAAATGTTATGAGATATCATTTTTAAACTTATTTTTCCTTTGGACTATATATTTTTGTTTTTTTCAAAAGTAAGCGGTAGCATCAAGGTTTATATCAAAACCCTTCTTGTTATCTGACAAGAGAAAAGGGTCTCGAGCCCCGAGGAACTCTTGGATGGCCTCATCATTTTGAAAGAGGTCCATGGAAATATGACATTGTTGATCTTGATCAATGAGGGAAGGGTAGAAAATATCAAGGGTTCTGATGGATATTTATTTGAGGAAATTTTTGTTTTAGCGAGGTATTTGAAAAGGCTATGTGTGGAACCGGTCTCAACTTTAGAATTTTAGTCTTCATTTCTAGTTAATACATCAAATATAACTAGTCACTTATTAAAGGTCTAATATCCTATACCGTAGGTATAGAGATTAGATTTAATTTCTAGGGGTTCAAGCATGCCATGTCTCGGTGGGCCTAGCCCTCTTCCTTTCCAATTCATGTTTTTCATCATTTGATGTGCCTTGGTATATTTAGTGGATTCGTAGCAATATGTCATCTTATCTTCATACAAACAAGAGCCTTGGATCTTGAATATTCTCATCTTCTAGATATCCATGTCTTCTCTAATGAGTAGTTCCCAGACAATAAACTAGAGGCTCTCATAAATGAGGAGTGTTTTGGCATCCATAACTATGAGGAGAAAATGAGAGTTGGCCAATGAGGAATGAATTTTCAAGTGTGTATTCACCAATACATTTATGGGATGGTTTAATCTCGGTGAAGATTTGGATATAGATTCTGTTGTTACAAAATCACCGCACCCCGGATGCGGATCAAGCTTCTAGGTTGATGTTTAGGCATCCAGTGTGATTGCACAACATGGAAACCTCTCTCCAAGCGTGGGACTTGCAAAACCGAGAGAGGAATCTCCAGAGAAGGCTGGTTTCGCTCCTAAACTACACTCGCCACGAGCTATTCCAAGGGAAAGCTAATCTAAACCTAATCTAAACCATTCCAAGGAGACACAGAGAGAGAGAGAGAGAGAAAAGGGAAAAACAACAAAAGCCTACACTAAAATGGTGATACACCAGAGAAGGAGAATGTTGAACATCTATCAAAACTACCATGGGACAAGGAGAGGTGAGCAATGGGAAGGATGGAAAGATGCATCACAGGCCCAAAGATAGATTTCACACAGAAAATGCCCCAAAACTCTGTGAACATAGCTCCAGACCTATAATGAACATCAGAACATACACAAATACCTACAATGAAGAGAGGCAAGAAGAAAACAAGCAAAGGAACGAGTAAGGATGGATAGATGCATCACAAAACACATTTTTGTTGCTCCAGAAGTTTGCACAAAACATCATTTCAATAGTAAAAGGAAAAAAAAAATTACAAAGTGAGGGAGGAGGTCCGAACTCCATTTTCAACCCTGGAGAAGAAAAAAAAGGAAGGGTAGAGCAGAAAAGATGAACAACTTGTAATTGTTTTGAAAGAAGCCCCTCTGTACAATATATAGGAAGAAAGAGAGAGGGAAGAGAGAGGAGATTCGAATCTACCCCAACCACTCCCAGGTCACATTTAACTCATTTCATTATGGCGGCAGGTGAGAACCCTGGAAAAATGGTGGACTGTCTAGCAGAAACGATGAGTTGTCTGTTGTATTAAAGTTGGTCGCTGAAACGTCACTTCTGTCTATTATCATGCATCAGAGCCGTTTCTTAACTTTCTCTCTTCACAAAAACCAAAATGCAAGATTTACCCTGGAAACGTGTAGAGAATTTCACCAGCTTTCCAATGATATAAAGAACGTGCAAATCCGAGCTCTGGATCAAAAGTTATGGAGGTTTGAAGATTTAAGGCACAAAACAGGCGAAAATGGATTTTTAAATTTCTTCACACACTCGCCACCTGGACGACATGTGTCATGATCTGATTGGATGTGTTATTCTCTCTCCTTCCCTATCCCACGGGTTTTCTTTGACTTTTTGATGACTTGGAATATTTTTTACTTTTCCTCCGCACCCTCGCCACTTGGGACACGCGGCATGCATTGATTGGTCGACAGGGGGCACGGGGCAGACCTTTTCCTTTTAGCTTTTGGGTGAACTTCTGGCCAAATTCTAACTCCTCCTCGAGCTTTGCATTCCTGCTCCATAGGACACATGTCCTTTTTTGATTGGCCCGGGCTGACCCTTCAAAACTCACCCTTTGACTTTTGGACTTTTCTCCTTGTGACACGTGTCATGATTTGGTTGGTTCTTGGCTTTTCGGCTATCCGCGCCTTCCACGTCCCTCTATCCCACTTGTCCCAGTGCTACTTGGGACAAAAACTTCTGATTCACTTGATTCGGCTGGTTCGTATACATGTGTTCCAAAATTCTTCCTGTTCGCCCGATTCGGCGGTTTGCGTTCCCACGGCCCGAATGTCCCAAACCTGCATTTTGCTCGGTAGTTAGTTGATTTTCTTCTTGGCCAAACCGGCTTTCGCGTCCGTGCGGCCCCGACGGCGAGGATGTTCCTTGTGCTCTGCAGACCGCCCAGCGATCTTTTGGCGATTCGCACCTCGACGTCCCTCATGTCCCCACTGTTGCGAAGACTAGGACTTGGCCATTTTTCATGATTTTTTCTGGCCCAAGCTTGTTCCTTTTGTAGCCTTTCACCTTTTCTTAGTTTTATCCCGTAAAATTGACAAGGGCAATTTTACCGATAACCATACCGAAAATTTTGTTCCGATCCCTCGTTAGGGATCCCTTGTGTTCGAAATGTTGTAAAATCCCTTCCCGGGAAATCTAGTTTTCGAACTTGGTCTTTTCAAGCCTTTTTTGGCTGGGCGCATGAAATTGCTTTGCAACACTAACTTTTGATGCGCCCCCTTAAAAGCCTTTGGCGCATGGTTTTCAATGTCAACACAACTTTTCATGTGCCAAAGAATGTTTAACCTTCCCTGCGTGCGCCAAGGCGCATGCGCTTGTGTTGGTACAACTTGTGTTGCGCCACTCTTTGGTGCGCCAAAGGGCGCGCATAATCTTTGTGCAACAAAACGTTTTGGTGCGCCAAAGGGCGCACATAACTTCATGTCGACAATGCTTTTGGTGCGCCAAAGGTGCGCTTTGTCTCCTGTTGTCAAATACTTTCGTGCGCCAAAGGGCGCACGCTTTCTCCTGTCGACAGCAGTTTTCATGCACTTTTCAAAAGTAGGTGGCGCATTGATGACCAGTTTTTCTATATATATGTGCGTGCGCGCCCAAAGTGTCATTTTCACTTTTCACCGAACACGTGATTTTTCTGCGCCTGTCAGCCCCTGCTCGTCGTTTTCAGAGCCTTGTGGACCCGTCGCGCGTCTCTTACTATTTATCCAGGTAAGGGGTTCTTCTCCTTGTCCGTTTTGTGTTTTTGTTTCTTGGTGTGTTCTTGGTCTGGTTCTAGCTTGCTAGTTGGTTTCGAAATAGAAATGTGTTGGCCTAGCCTCCTTCGTTTGCTATCTGCCCCCCCATGCTATCCTTCCTCTTTCCAGATCTGCTGGAGAAGGACGTTTTCTTGAGACAGTGGTTGTGGCCCTCCTAATCTAGATCGTTTTATTTACACCGCTGAACCTTTCGAAATAGGAGCAGAGGAACAAGAGGAATTTGAACCATAAAGAAACCCCCTTTTGAAAGTTCAGCTCTGTTTTCCTCCTCGGGCGCATCTGTCACCCCTGCAACACTAAGAACAGTTGCGTCCCTTTGGCGCATCTGACCGCCTTGTAACGTGAGCAAAACCCGCGCCAATGGCGCACCCTTTCTGCTTGCTGCATCATTAACCTCTGCGCCCTTTGGCGCGTCTCTTTCACATGCTACAAGTGTCAAATCTCGCGCCCCTTTGGCGCGCCATCCTTTTGTGCTGCATCACGTTTCCATGCGCCCATGACGCACCCAGCTTCCATGCAACACAAGCTTTATCTGCGCAAGTATGAAGCTATAAAGGCGCAGGCGCATCCCCGATTGCAATAACATTATGTTGTGTAAACTCTTCGTGCGCCGCGCCATATTTCCTTCGGCACACGAAAAGTCCATGTTACACGCTTTTCCCATGCGCCAAAGGGCGCACCCAATCCTAATGTAACATGCAAGGCCCATGCGCCTTTGGCGCATCCTGTTTCCATGCAACACACTGTTCTCATGCGCCTTTTATAAAATGCAATCTGCAACATCCATGCGCCATGCGCCCTATTTATTTGGCCTGCAAGTTGCAATTTTCATGCGCCCTGCGCCCTGAGCCTTAAAATCTCTAACTCTTTCTTCTGCTGACATTCTAATGGAAGATCAAATGGCTAATTCAACCTTTTTGGATTGGGTCTCACTTCTTCTTCATGCAGATCAGCAACTGAGTTCAAAAGAACATATGTCTACATCCAGCAAGAGACCCACCAAACCAAGAGGAAAGGCTAAGCTTACAGAGGAAGAGATGAAGTACAAATATCAAAGGGTCAGGATGCCCGAATCACAGGCTGAATGCAGTATGGATGTCAGGGACTCAGAGTTGGGTCACATTGACATGGAAGAATTCTGGGTTAGGACTCAGAAGGTTACAAGAAGTCCGTGGATGGACAAATTAATAGGCAGTGCCCTGCATTTCACCGGAGGAATCCCCGTCAGTGCCGTCAACAATGAATTCATGATGGTGATTGCACAATCTTACAACAAGGACACAAGATGTGTCGAAAACAGCAAGGGTGAGGTAGTCATAAACCTCACTGCCCGTCATTTTGAGATAATGCTCGGCATCCCTCACCACCGGCACTTTGTGGCCGTCAGCCAAGAAGAGTGCATCAAGGCCTGGGAAGACAATGAAGACCAATGCATGCAACTAATGAACGAAGTCTACTTGAAAAACAAGAAGGTGGTAACCCGGTGGCTCCAAATCATCCACCGTGGTGACTTCTCAGAAGAGCTCAGCGATACTATTAATTTCCTGAGCAGGGTCTTCGAGCTTTCTGACGCCCACTACTTCCATAAATGGATACTGAGGTACTTGGAAACAATGAATACGAATGTGCCTGAGCAGCGCTATTGCTAGGGAGAAATAATAAGCAGCACCATCTCCGAGCAACTACAACAATTCGCCACAACGGGAGTGTTCCATATGAACTCCTACGTAGTCTACGCTGCAGTGTCGGAAAGGGATTATCCAGGGCTAAACTGAAGTGGAATTTGGCCTCAGGTTAAAATATATGAATATTATCCAGAACTGAGGCTGGAGAATAGCATCCCTCAATTCGCCAAAATTAATGATGCTTTCTTCTATCACATCATTTTCCTGTTAAGGCCAAATCTAACTCATGGTCGCACGACCAAAAACATTGTGTCAACTGTGGAGAAGTGGGGGGCCCTGTTCACCCAGTTTCCCACATTTACCTATCTGAGGGCGGTCAACTTCTTGGGTGAGCCAACCAGGCTACCGAGGTATGCTGGACCTAAGCTGATTCTACTAGAGTTATCAAGGCAGCTGGTCACATACCATGAGAAATGCCTCAAAAGAAAGAAGGGCGGAACTCCTTTCCCCCTCACAGTGGGCCGGTACACATGCTCCTCCCATCACAAGGCAAAGGAAATGTTCGCAGAGCTAGAGTTGCTCAATTTGAAACATGACTTCCCAGCCAGGCCTACCTTTGACCCAAGGAGCTGCCTGCCAAGGGCTAAGCTTGATCCGATCCATGTCCCTCAAATTGAGGATATTTACATTGACGTCATCCACGAGGTGGAACTCAGAAGAAAGGATCATTCTCGCTTAGCATTGGCGGAAATTATCCAATACGGAGTGGCCATTGTCCCCAAAGGCTTCCAAACTATGGAAGATGAAGTAGACAAGGTGTATAATGACATGGAAGGGGATGATTAGCCCTTCTCGACCATTGACAGAAGCAAGGCTCCTCAAACAATTGAGGAGAGGGTCAAGGAGACTATGCGCAGAACAGAGCACTGGTGCCGCATGAACGGGCTGATCTACCTCGGGGTAGATTTCACCACCTCCCCATTGGGCAATGTGCCTCCAAGGTCCAAGAAGCAGCTAAAAGGAAAAGGTGCAGAAGGTGAATCCAGCACCATTCAAGAAGAAGCCCCGAGAGTCCTCTTTCCACAGCGCCAGAACAGGTAATAACTCTGGATTCACCAGAGAAAGAAGCAGCAGGGGATAGTCCCATACGCCCATCCACTCAGGATGTCGGCATTGCTACAACCACAGAAGTCCCTTCTATCCCTTCTTCTTCTCTTCCTTCCCCTCCTCAAGTAACTCACGCGACCACCCCTTTGGTCGCGTCCTCTGTCCCTTCTTCTACTCTTTCCCCCACCTCTTCGTCTATCTTCTCCTCCCTCGCTGATTTATCTTCTTCCATTTCTTCCCTCATTTCCGGGCTCCCTTCCCTTCCTTTGTCTTCTGCAGCTGCGGTTTCCCTTCCTCCCATGGACACTTCTTCGGCTATGCTTTCAATGCCACCGCCGCGTGTCTCCACGTTTTTCCCCTCTTCTACTGTTGCTCCCTCCTCCTCTGTCTCTGGTCCTTCTTCTATGGGACCAGCCTGGATCTCTCAGCAGCTGAGCCAACAAAAGAGGAAAGTTCCCATCGCTCCGATGGACTTTTCAGTGATTCCACCAAAGGGGCAAAGAAGCAAAATCCTGTAACACGCTTCTCTCAAAGTGCTGCGGGTGAGAGAGTTATGGAAATAGCATACCCTGATCCCCTCAAGGAGAAAAAAGATCTGTCTCCGACAGATTTTACTGTGACTCAAGTCACAATGGGGACGTCTTCTGAAAGTCTCCAGGGGGAAGCTCTTTCCGCAGTCGATGCCCTCTGCAAAAAGCTTCAAGGAATAAAAGAAGAGAAAAGGCTACTGAAGGAGCAGAACAAATATCTGCTTCAAGCCTTACAGAAGATGGGTAGTGCACCTCCCACGATCGCCGCGAGACTTCGAGCTTCTCACCAGAGAAAATCAATGAATATTCAAAGATCGGCGAGCAGGGTATGGCCGTTTCTGCTTGGAGGAGCCAGATCCTCAAGGACAGTGAAAGAGTGATCGCCGAGTATGTCAATTCATATCTAAACATCAAAAAGGTGAACAAGGAACTCCAAGTATTAGCGGGTCCCATATCAGAAGAGCTAGATCATGCTAGACTCCAACATGAGACCTTTCAACAAATGTTCGACTGTTCAGTCGAAGATCTGGTCAAGTTCGGAGTTTTCGGCCATCCAAGGGCCCTCAACAAAACCATGTCCACTCTGGACTATCGGATAGATCAGCTGGAATTTGTTCTGGAAAAGATAGACAAGGTGAAGGAAGAGGCCCTAGATGCGATGCATCAAATGGAGCGAATTGTTCTTAACATGTCTCCAGGGCTGCTCACTCCTTCCTTTACCATGAGATCAGCTGATGAAACTATCCAGATCTTCAAGGAGATCACTTCTCAAGGAACGGGGCCAGAGGTCACATTTGACCCTGAATCTATCAACAACCTGCTGGCCTGTAGGGACTTCATTGGGTTCCTCATCGAGGCGGAGAAAGATTATTCTAAACTCTCAGAAAAGCTCATAAGTGAGCGGGAGACTTGCGAAGCAATCGGAATAAAGACAAGGATCCATCACAGGATGAATTTGGGCCCATGATTAACAAGTTTTTGGAATACCGCGCTCAGTTCCACATATCATCTCCTGAGCAGCATCAGAAGCAGGCAACCCCCTTTCGGCCGCAGGATGACGATGACGAGTAGCTGCTTCTTTTTCTTCTTCCTCTTCTTCTTCTTCTTTCTCTATTCTCCGACTTTCTTGTTGAAATGTCTAAAGTGTGTTGGCACAAATGATGACATCATCCATGTTGCATCATGGGATGATGTCATCCATCAAGTTGTCAAAAGTCAACATGACTTTTAGATATTTTGTAAATATCTTTGTAAATAGGTGGTTGGCTCCTTTTTGCCTTCTTTCCTTCTCCTCTCTTCTATAAATACTGGAATACTTGTTGTATTCAAGGTGAACATTTTTTAGATGAAAATAGAAGTGAGGAGAGAAAGACTTTGAGCTTTCTTGTAACAGAAGAAAACAGTAATACAAATATTAAGACTTTGTGCTCAATAGCTGTGTTATGCATTAGATCTTCCTTACGTTAGATCTGTATGTGTTTAATCTGTTGGATTCATATCTACTTTTCTGTCATTTGCTCATCAGTATTGCTTTGTTTATTTATGCAAGTAGGTTTGGCTCTATTTACTACCAACCCAAAAACATAAATCTTCTGACCTTTCTGCTTTGGAATTCATTTCTTTTCTTCCTTCGGATCTGTTCTTTCTCTTTTCCCTCTTTCATTCCTTTCTTTTCGCAGCCTGAAACACTCTACTGGGATGAGATCCCAAACCCCCGAAGGTAGAATCTGTGAGACTTGCATAGATTCCTGCTGGTAGAATAGCAATAAACCAGCCACTTTTTGACTCAAAGAGGGGCTAAGCCCCGCACACCGTTGGCTCGCCTATCCATCCAGATCCTGTCTCAGCGGCGCATTTTGGACCAACACTTAGAACTTTCTCTTTTCAACCTGGGACTTGAATTTTCTGATGCATGTTATCAAAATTACCCAGGGGGTGAATTTTGGATAACAATTTGGCAACTCAACGGGGTCATCTACCTACTAGATGAAGTTACCGGTTACTGAAGCATCCATTGGGCATGGAGCCATGAGTTGTAACCTGCAACTGATCTAAACTTTGAAAACCTCCCTCTGTGCCACTTGAAACCCACTGGACATGGAGTTGTTCTCACCAAAATGCCATCAAACGAATCACAAGCGCAAGAGCAGAACCGGCAACGCCAAAACTATGTACAGAACTGAAAATCATACATGCTCCAAATGGAACATGCAGAGTGTGCATAAGCACTTATTCTACTCAAATAAAACCTACCTACTCTACTCTAACTGGGAGCAAAGGGCAAGCTAAACAAACCCTGTAATTGGTTGTGAGAAATAGCTTCCCTTTTTCAAAAGTGGCAGCCATGCAATTGATTTGGAGCTGATCATGGCTATTGGGATGAGTGGAAAATCAACAAGAAGTCGGTCTCCCACCCAAATCATCAAGGTATTAGATGAAGGTGAACCCAATACCTCTTTTAGTTTCTCTACATTTGGATTGAAGGGGTATGATAGCTGATCCTTCCTACTTTGTAGCTCACCCTCATGCTCAGAAGCAAGCATGACTGGTTGTGACTTCTCCTTTGGCTCCGATGAAGCCAAATACCTAATTGGGCAAGGTTTGATCCATTTGATATGCCCATAGCTCTGATTTTCAACTCCAAAAATGGAGTCTTCTTGTAGACCTTGAATGGATGGTGTGGAAGAAATGGTGAAATTCCTCTGTCCTTTCTCTTCGTCCAATGAAGAACATGAAGGGTTAAAATCTTCCAATCCTGGTTCCAAAGAGCTGCTATAGGATGCAGGCTGCTGCAAATGAATGTTCTCCTTCATGACAGCAGACTCTTGTGTTTGGAATGTGGATGATGAAAGAGAGAATGGTGGAAACTCAACCGGCTCTTCTCCATCAAAATAGTCCTCCAAATCTCGATGATAAACTGCGTCATGGCTATCCCGCCGCAAATGTTCAACTTCCTCCATGGTGTCCTCTTGATCTCAGAATTTGACCACCATGCTTTCTTTCTCCCTCCAACATTGAGTTTGAGTGGTCAAACTCCTCTTCAGCGCTGTAACTTGAGAGAGGTGAAGTAGAAAGAAGAATTGAAGGTTCTCCTGTCAGAGCTTTCGCTTTGTGCTCAAAGCCCTTGGATCTGTAATTTTCTCCTCCATGCCTAGAATGTGCTCCTCTTCTTTTGGATTTGGAGCAGCTTCTTCCTCTGCTCTTCTTCTTCTGTCACAAAATCAGTCCTGACCACCATTTGTTCAACCTTAGCCTCTTCCGTAGGTTTAACCATCAAGGGGATCTTTGTCATCCCAAACTTGGCAGCCCAAACCTTCAAGCTGTCTGTCATTTCTTTTCTTCTTGGCTCTTCCTCTTGCTGTCCTTGATGACTGATTTTTACAATTTCTTCTTCCCTACATGGAATTGGGAATGCAAGAGGAGAAGTGGGTTGAAACTCAATTGATTTGGCAATTTTTTGTGGTGGTGGAGGTAGAAACTCTTGCTTCTTTGGAGGAGGGGGTATTCCATTTAGCTCTTGTGGAGGGGATGACTGTTTGGAAGGAAAGAGGAAAGAAGAATTGAGGCATGGTGGAAGACTAAGAGGTGGAGACATGGGATCAACATTTGGGACAACAGATGGAGAATTTGAAACTTGACACTACTAAGATAAAATAGATTGGGAAAGAGGAAAAGAAAAGGCATGAGATGGCGTGCTTACCCATTGACAAGGTTGCTGAATACTCCTCTCATACACCTCTATTTCTTCAATCCACTTTGCAAGCAATGGAAGTGTTGTAATCATGAATTTAAGCTTCTCTTGAGGGTTGTAATGCCTTGGAAAAGGTCCCACCCATGGACAGGGTGCTCCACAAGTGATTCCAAATGCTTTCATTTGTGCTTGAGCCCTGATCGCACCATGTTTACCTCCATCTTTTGGATTTTCTCCAGACCAGCATATTGCATCTGATGGTCTTCATTATATGAATACTCTTGCTTTTGGAAATCTCCATAGCCAAACTGATTTTGGCATTGCTGCTCATATGAGTATGTATGCTGATTTTGAATTTGTTCAAAATGCTGATTTGGAGGATTTAAAAAATCTGTTAGAGGTGGGAAACATTGCTGATGTTGTAAATGTGAGATCCATGATGGAAATGAAGTCATGATTGCACAACTTCATGGAATGGAAAATAATGGAAGGGATGAAAAGAAGGATGGATGGGAAAGGATGAAAAATAGGTCTACAACTTAGAGAATGAGTTATTTACTAGATGGAGTCGCTAGATATGTTTGCAAGTGCCTCCGAAGGTTGAAATATTCACAAGAACACACCAACCTACAAAAGATGAAATGGAAGACTTCTAAGGTCCCACCGGGCAAGCCAAAAATCGTTGTTGCAAAATCACCACACCCCCGGATGCGGATCGGGCTTCTAGGTTGATGTTCGGGCATCCAAGCAGTGTGATTGCACAACATGGAAACCTATCTCCAAGCATGAGACTTGCAAAACCGAGAGAGGAATCTCCAGAGAAGGCTGGTTCCTACTCCTACACTAACTACCACAAGCTATTCCAAAGTGCAGGAAAGCTAATCTAAACCTAATCTAACCATGCCAAGGAGACAGAGAGAGAGAAAAGGCAAAACAAAGCAAAAGCCTACACTAAACCGTGATACACTAGAGAAGGAGAATGTTGAACATCTATCAAAATTGCCATGGGACAAGGAGAGGTGAGCAATGGGAAGGATGGACAGATGCATCACAGCCCAAAGATAGATTTCACACAAAAATGCCCAAAATTCGTGAACACAGCTCTAGACTGTAATGAACATCGAACATGCACAAATACCTGCAATGAAGAGAGGTAAAAAGAAAACAAGTAAAGGAACGAGTAAGGATGGACAGATGCATCAAAAACACATTTTTGTTGCTCCGAAGTTTGCACAGAACATCATTTCAATAGTAAAAGGAAAAATTCCATTACAGAGTGAGGGAGGAGGTTTGAACTCCATTTTCAACCCTAGAGAAGAAAAAAAAAAAAGGGATGGCAGAGCAGAGTAAAAGATGAACAACTTGTAATTGTTTTGAAAGAATCCCTCTCTGTACAATATATAGGAAGAAAGAGAGAGGGAAGAGAGAGGAGATTCGAATCTACCCCAACCACACCCAAGTCACATTTAACTCATTTCATTATGGCGGCAGGTGAGAAACCTGCAAAACGGTGGGTATCTCAGCGTAAACAATGAGCTGTCTATTGTATAAAATTTGGTCGCCAAACGTCACTTCGCCTATTATCACGTGTCAGAGCCATTTCTTAACATTCTCTCTCCACACCAAACCAAAATGCAAGATTGACCCTAGAAACGTGTAGAGCATTTCACCAGCTTTCCAATGATATAAAGAACGTGCAAATCCGAGCTCTGGATCGAAAGTTATGGAGGTCTGAAGATTTAAGGCACAAACAGCAAAAATGGATTTTTAAATTTCTTCCCGCACTCGCCACACTGGACGACACGTGTCATGATATGATTGGATGTGTTATTCTCTCTCCTTCCCTATCCCACAGGTTTTCTTTGACTTTTTGATGACTTGGAACATATTTTACTTTTCCTCCGCACCCCGCCACTTGGGACACGCGGCATGCATTGATTAGTCGGCTGGGGGCACTAAGACACTTTTCCTTTTAGCTTTTGGGTGAAATTCTAGCCAATTTCTAACTCCTCCCTGCGCTCCGCATTCTGCTCCATAGGACATGTGTCCTCTTTTGATTGGCTTGGTCGACCCTTCAAAACTCACCCTTTGACTTTTGGACTTTTCTCCTTGTGACACGTGTCATGATTTGGTTGGTTCTCGCCTTTTCAGCCTATCTCGCGCCTTCCGCGTCCTCTATCCCACTTGTCCCAAAGGCTACTTGGGACAAAAATTCTATTTCACCGGATTCACCGATTCACGTACATCTGTTCCAATTGTCCCAGATGTATGGGACAAATTCTTCCGGTTCGCCCGATTCGGCCGCGCTCCCACGGCCGAATGTCCCAAACTATTTTGCTCAGTGATTAGTCGATTTTCTTCTTGGCCGAACGGCTTCGCATCCCAAGGCCCCGACGGCTTGACGTTCCTTGTGCTCGCAGACCACTGGCGATCTTTCAAATCGATTCGCGCCTCGACGTCCCTCATGTCCCGATCATTGCGAAGACTAAGACTTGGCCATTTTTCATGATTTTTCTCGCCCAAGCTTGTTCCTTTTGTAGCCTTTCACCTTTTCTCGTAACTTGCTCTTTTAACCTAGGACTTGAATTTTCTGATGCATGTTATCAAAATTACCCCGGGGTGAATTTGGATAATGATTCTTCTAAAGAAGACGTAGAGTAATAAGGGAAGAGAAGCGTTTCATGAAGACGTAGAGCTGCAAGGGTAGAGAAGAATTTTAGGATCAACACACTTGTTATCAAAAAAGGATGACACAAACCTCATTATTGTGATAGAAAAATAGGGAATAATTTTCAATTTGGTACTTTTCTTCAAAAAAATTACAATACTCAAAGGCATTGGCATCCCTAAGAAAGTAAAAATATTTGTCATAATGCAGGAATTTATTGCACCGATGGAAAGTAAAAGGCATGGATTACATCACATGTATCCAAGGTCTACAAAAAGGATGTTATATAATTTTTCCACATCCACGACATGAAAAAGGGTGTCCAAAATTTGGGGACCAACTTGTCTAAGGAGGGTTATCATACCATAAGACCGACATTCCATGTTTTCATAACCACGAATGGTAATAACATTAACATTTAATTTGACCACTCTGTGACAGAGATAACGTAGAATTTTCATAGAGAAAATGTTAATACCTACTTTTTTTTTTTTCTAAAAGAACTTAATTTACCTTATGGTTTGTTTCGTATGATTTGATATACAAAGAGTTTTTTTTTTGGAGGTTAAGGTTTAACATATCTTAAGGGACAAAATACAAGATAGGATTTTAGCGAAAGGTTGCAATCATAGCTTGAAATTGTTTAACATTAAGGGTAGATGGAACACATGCTTCATAAAGAACACAAGTAAAGATGTCTTGAAATTTATGTGACTCTTTCCATAACACCATTAGAGATATGTGCACTAGTGTAGTCTCCAATTGTTTTATAAGGTCAAATGGACTGAGAGTAAAATATTTAGCATTAGAATTTGAATTCTAGTTTTTGTGAGTTTTTGTTTTGATGTTTTGGGCTTGGAAGAAGATGTATATGGTTAGTTTTCCATTGGAACCCATATATTATTTTTTCATTAGTAAAAATCTAGTTCTAGGTTTGAATTTAAAGGTGGTGACCATAGGAGGCACTTCCCCATTAAATGAAAAAAAAATATAAACTCAATGTTATTATACGATGGATCTTTATCATTGTTCTTATTATCAACACCATATTTTGGGAATGGGTTTGTAAATACATTAAGATTGTTGTTATGTGTTTGTTTGGATGAGGGTTCATCAATTGTAATATCTCTCGCTATCGATAAGGTCTTGGAAAAATTGACGTAAATAAACACATCTATCAGTTGTGTGACCATCAATGTGATCAAATTCGTAATAAGTGTCAAGTTTATTCTAAACAATTTTAGTTTCGCTTAAACCCATGGTATTATGATGGGTAGGTTACCATGTTGGCATTAATAATGTCTCATAATATGTTTGAGAGAGGTTATCCTAAAGGAGTGAAGTGAAGTCATTTAGAATCACACAAGAAGGAAGCCTCTTCACCGGAAACAACAAGAGGTTGTTTATATTTTCTTTGTTTATCCCGAGGGTTTTGGATATTTTGGTTGTCTACAACACCATCATTAACAAAATTGTGATTACGCTTAATGTTTCGGATTTGTCTTGGTGTGATTTATTATGATTGTTATTATGTTTCACATTATCCTTTGAGTGAGGTTTGATCAAACCTTTTCTACCAAGGTATTTTTAAATATGTGATCTTTTATCAAGAACTTACTCAAAATTATTAAGTCAATGCATTTTCATGTGAAAGGATAAATTTGTATTGAGGTTAGTTACAAATATACTCAAAAGCTATTTCTCAAGAATTGACTAGAAATCTCATGCGATCTTTAGAGAAATTAGGAAAAGGTTTCATTGAACGTTGTTTAACATTAAACAAATTCATCATTGTAATTTCAGAGTCTGTATTGAATGATAAATGTTTAACAAACTTCTTTGCGAGGTCCATGAAAGTATGTATAGATCCCTTAGGGAGGTGTAGAAACCAATCTAAGGCTTTTCCACATAGACTTCATGGAAAAATATGCATTAAAAAATTTATCACCGTAGGCCACCTCCTGCCAATCCATATATAAATCCTTGACGTGTTCTCTAGGATCATTCGTTCCCTTGTATTTATTGAATTTGGGTGTTTCAAAATATTTTAGAAACGGTATCTGTAAGAATTCGTTAGCAAATGTGTAAGGAAACAATTATTCAAAATTGAATTGTTTACTCAAGTGTTGCATACCGAGATTATGTCCTTCATCATTTTCCATTCTTGGGAAAATGGTGAATTGTTTTGTAAGATATATAATGAACCATCACTCTTAGAGTTTTTTTTTCTCTTTGTTTGGCACAATATGGATCTTAAATGAAGTGTCACTAGTTTTCATGGGTGCCTCTTTTCTAGGAGGTTTGGTAGTGACTTTGGAATTTAGAATTACAAGTTATTTAGCCATCCCATTGATCCATGAGGGATTTAGTTGGATCAATGCCTAAATCGATGATTTGCATTTGTTCCCAACATTAAATTTTTCTTTGTTTGATTCATCGTCGGTGGTGTTGTTTGAGGTGGATTTTTTTAAATCCTCATTTTTCATGTTGATTGAGGTGAATTGGCTTCGATCCTTGTTATTTGTGTAGCTAGGGCCTAATCCATCGTCATTGTTATTTGATATGAATCGGTTAACTTTTTGGGATTTTTTATTTTCAAGTAATGTTTTTAAAACATCCTCATCAAATTAAAGGTTAATTTTTCTCCCATCTCAAGGAGACGAAGAAAATAATTCTTTACATAAGATATTTTACACATGAGCTTGTTTTTCATAGAAACATCATTTTGAAGTTCTTCCTCATATTATTCATCATCACTATCAACATGATTTCCAAAAGGATTTTCCATTCTTTTAGTTCTCCCAAAAGGGATATAGTCTCTATGGCATGTTCCCAACATGTTTAAAAGAGGGGGATGCAAAAAAGATTCAAGAAATATGTCTCAACCATTACCAATGTGAATGCTAAGATGGAAGAGAGATTTTGCGATTAAGATTCAAGATAACTTGTCCCTTAACAAAGTGAATGCTAAGATAGGAAAGGTGTTTTGGAAGTTTTAAAATCACGCGTCCCTTAACAAAGTGAATTTCAAGCTAGAAGCATGTGAGAGTGATGATACACTTAACCTTATGCAAATTGAATTCCAATATGAAAGAGAGGTTGGATTGACAATTCTCATCCTCTAAAAAATGTAATGTTCGATGGGAGGAGAATTATAACATTGATAAAATTGTTTACAAATGTACTCTACCTCTCACAAAGTAAATGCTAGATGGGGAGATGATTTGGCAATTCAGATATTTTGATTTGACTCAACCTCTAGTAACGTGAATACTACAATAGAAGAGTGTGCAAAGAGGAGTCCAATTGTATGTGACATGCTCAACCCTAAGCAAGAACTAGTTGAGAAGTAAGATTTTTATAAATGAAAATATATGACTCAAGTATTAATGATGTAAATGTTGCTGATAAAAAGATAATGAAATTGTCTAAAAATCTATCAAAGGGTTTTTCAAACTAGAGTCATGAGATAAATGGACACATATAGTTCAAAAAATATTGTGTTGAACTAAAGGATGAGAATATATGGAATTTAAAAAAGGAGTTATCAAATTAAAGATGCGAGATAAATATATTTAAAAAATTAAAAATGTGTATAGTTCAACAAAGATGGTGTTAAACTAAAGGATGTAATAAGAGGAGGAAAGTATCAAATCTTTATGAAAGATAAGATATAAAGGACTTGATCATGACAAAGTAAGATATGACTATGTCAAGACGTAAGTCGTAAGAATAAAAATTCTTAAGTGAGGATGTGGATATCCACAACTCAAGACTTAATGTGAAAGAGGGAGTGAAATCCTAAAATTTTGGGAAATTTGATCCAAAGTTTGATACTAGAATAAAATGGGGATAAGATCAATATGAGACAAATCTAAAAGATAGGATGATTTGATTATCTCAAAAATGAAGACTCAAATGGGAAAATGAGAACTCCAAAAGGGATGAAATAATATCAAATGAGAAGCGTGAAAGAGAAATTCCAAATGAAGGAAAATAGTGAGATGATGG
This sequence comes from Taxus wallichiana var. yunnanensis, assembly GCA_018340775.1. Taxonomy (NCBI): domain Eukaryota; kingdom Viridiplantae; phylum Streptophyta; class Pinopsida; order Cupressales; family Taxaceae; genus Taxus; species Taxus wallichiana. The sequence goes on along the minus strand of CM031242.1, from coordinate 84,487,624 downwards.
AAAAGAGACAAAATATTTGAAAAGTGGATTTTTAAGAGTAAAAAGAGAGGTAGTGAATGACTAAAAATTCAGAAAAAGGATGACAAGAAAGAAGTGAAAAACAAGTCCAAATAAGGATAAATTTAGAGATTTTGAAAAGAATTGAAAATGATCCCAAATAAGGAGTATTTGGGGTATTGGAGAGGAAGTGAAAAAGAATCGAGTAAATATTACTTGGAAATATTAGAAGAAGATGAAAAGTGAATCTAAACAAGGAGTGTTTGGAAAATATGAAAAGATATGAGAAAGAATGTGAAATATTTACTTAGATATGAATGTGAAAGATATGAAAATATGAAATGAATGCGAACGTAAAAGATGAATCCAAAAAGGTATGTTTGGAAAAAGTGAGTGTGGAACACTACTATAAAAAAGAAAAAAAAAAGAAAAAAAAAAAGAGAGTTTTTTTTTCGTTTATTTTCACCGCTACCTTAGCTTGGCTTGAAAAATGTTTTCCTTCTTGGGTTCATCTCTCAACTAAGTGTTAGTAGTATACCCGAGTGAGTGTAGTTCTATTACTAACATCTAGATTTACTTTACCCTCTTTGAAACCCTAATCAAATATCTTTCTCGAATTAATTACACTAGGGTCGCCACTACTGGATATCCATAATTCTAATCTCATAGGTCTTACAAGTCATGTAGGATAAAGGCACCCATTTCTTCATCGATTTCCCTCAATGTTCTAACTACTTTTCAGTTCTTGTGGTACTCTTCAAATGAGTTTTGTGGATTATTACAAAGAACTTCCCATAGTTATAATGGTTGGGCAATATCCTTGTCATCCACACCTGCAAATATTTATTTTATCTTGATTAAGAAATGATACTATTTTAACCATTAGTATTTGATAGAGGCAACCTACAATTAGTAAACTATTTTAGTCTTTGATTAAGGAAACCTGCAATTAGTAGTTTAATGTTTTATAGCCACCTTTAAGAGTTGGTCTTGCAGAAAAAAATTAGGAAGTTTTCCTAAGGTAGGTAAAGAAATAGACAATGGAAGGAAGCTCACAATTTTGATTTCCCAGATTGCTTAGAAAGTGTAGGGAAAGAACATATGTGTGAACAAGATTTGATTACAAATAAAAATAAATATTAATTTCCTTCAACACAAAAACTATAAAATGTTAGAATCATGTTTCTAATTTCTAAGGTTTCTTAGAAAGCATGAGGAAAGAGCATACGCATGATATCAAAAGTAAATATTGATGTAAGAAAAGAGAGTATTGATTTCTTTATTTAAATCTTGAAAAGAGAAATTAATTTTAAGAAACAAAATTAAATAAGCACAAATACATATTAAATTAGATTATAAGTTTTGGAAAAAATAGAACTTTGAAAATTGAAGGTCAACTATGTTATTATGTGGGCTAAGGATGTCTTAGCATTCAAATGATGGTATCACACATAACCGTGTACGTTAACATTACAAGGAAACCTACAAAATAAATGAGTTAAATAGACATAAAAGTAACAGAATGCTAACATGGATTGAAACAATGCTAACACAAGGACCGGTGACGCTAACATATGAACTTCAACAAAGGTGCACATAGAGGTAATGGTAGCACATGTAATTCATGAGAGGTGTAGAAAGAGAAAACAATAGAACAAGTACTTGAACGCTAGCAAAATAACATTAACGATAATGCATATGTTATGGATGCTAGCACATGCATTTTTGTAAAAAAAAAAAAACATGAAAATGCAAGTAAAATCCAGCTTTTTAATTTTTAAGCTTTTGTGCTCTACCTGAGAACCTAAAAATTCAATATAAAGGTTAAATAGGGATAAAGAACATAAATAAAGAGGTAGGTCAAAATAATATTAAGTGAAATGAAGGAAAGATATTTGGGGTGTCCCATCAGCATGCTAGAATGTAAACAAGTAAAAATCATAGAAAAATAAGATAAATAGATGAAGATATTACCTTCATTGTAGACCTCTTGCAAACCCCAAGATAAGACTGTAGAAGCTTGAATCTTTTTTGATCTGTTTATAAATTTTTATTGTGTATGCTCTTGTATATTAATCTCTAAATGTGGTTATAGATGCTATGATAATTTACTCAAAAGGAAGCGGATGTCAAATTTGCAATAGTTGGATGCAATTTTCTCAAAGCTCTAGGGATGGAGTTGTTAATAAATTGGAAATATTTATAGCTAAGGCTGAGGCCATGAGAACTAGATCTTGGGTTGAATTGGCTCTACAAGTAATAATTACAATTACATGAAATAGTAATATGACCATGTATGTGCAATGCTGCTGCTTTAAGGGAAATCATTATCTTTGAATTCATCGTGAAGTTGTTGCATATACATTATTGTTTCCCCCACCTTTGTAGGTTTCTCGGAGCTGTAGTGGTGAATTGGTGCATGAGTAGATAATAGGTTTTAATTACATAAATAAATTAATTAGTATTTATATGTGAGGTTATAATTAAAAATTTATTTAATTAAATGTTTAATTGTATTAGAAAAGGTGGTTGTAGGAATTAATGAAATTAATTCCAAAGACATAATAGAATTAAATTATTTAATTCTATAAGGTGGGAATGTGACTTAGAAAATAGAATTAATTTAATTAATTCCAAAGGGGGGGGTTGTGGTAGAATATAATTAATTTAATTAATTCTAATTGTATAGCAATTGGATAGAAAAATGTCCGCATTTTTAGGGTGTCTATAAAAATACTTTGGCTTACAAAATCATCTACTTTATAGATTTTAGGTCCATGACCATGACAATTTGAAGTGGACTTAATGATAGAAATGTATCCTTATAATCACTTATAAGACCTTTAGATTTTCCTAACAATTTATGCCCTGGATGAGCCAAATGAAATATATGACTCAATAAGTATTTATTCTTTAGTTGTAATCACATCTAAAAAACATGACACTAAATTAAATAATTGGAGTGAAAATGAGGAAGATGATTATTATCCAACCTCTATCCAAGTCCCATTATCATCCATCTAAAAATCATTATCAATTACACACATAACAACTAGCAACATTTCTTAACCTGTCCATTTCCCTCTAATAAGAACTATCTCTCGTAGGTGATACTTTTTCAAATAAATTACAACATTTGATATGTTACAATCATGCATGTTTCCATTGAAAGCATTAATGAATGAATAGAATATATTTCACTCAATTTATCCTAAAACTAAATAGTTAATAATTTATGTACGAAGAACTTTGAACATAAATAAGTGGTTGTCAAATGAGCAAGAATTAGAATTGTTTAATGTTTTTGCACACATTTGAAATCATTTTCTTGGTAATATAATGATATGAAGGGAATAAATCCTAATAAATCAACATATATATATGTATAAATGTGAGGACAATAAGAAAAACCCTAATAAAGAACCAAATCGACACGAGAGAGACATGGTTAAAGACAAAATTGAAAAATTCTTGGAAGTAGACTTTATAGATCTAATCTCATGAAGCCAATGGGTTTACCCATTGGTCATGGTGCCAAATAAAAATGATAAATTAAGGATCTATGTCGAATACAAATAGGTAAACAATGCCACCTGGAGAATCTATTTCCCCTTGTCATAAATTGATCAAGTCTTAGAGAATTTTTCTAGGAAGATTTTTTTCCCGTATACATGGATTTAATGGGTAAAGCCGAAATCAAGTAGTTCCGGAAGACCAATAAAATACTAAATTTACCTACCATGGGGAACATTTTAATATAGATTCTTACCTTTTGGGATTTGTATTGCATTTTCTACCTTTCATTGAGTTATGCTTACAATTTTTGTTGAATTAACCAATAAATGTTTTCAAGTATACATGGATGATTACATCATATATGGAGAATATTTTGAGGATCTCCTCGAAACTCTAGATAAATTTTTCACTAGGTGTGGAAAATGTCATTTTTCCACAAGTCGTGATAAATGTCTAATGATGGTAGATAATAACATTGTTTTGGGTCACCATATCTCATTTAAAGATATTAAGGTATATCTTAAGAATATTGAGGTTATCACACAACTTTCCCCACCTAAAAAATAAAACTATATGTTATAAGCTTTCTAAGACATGTACGATACTTTAGAAACTTCCTTGAGGATTTTAGTAATATTACAAGCCTTTTGTTTTCCCTATTGATAAAGGATAGTGATTTTTTTGTGGATGGATAAATTCCAACAACCATTCAAAATAATAAAGGAAAATTTTACTTCTTCCTCGGTATTAAGAGGACTAAATAGGAAGCTTCAATTTCACATTGAAATTTATGATTTTAATGAAGCAATATGAGAAGTCCTTTGACATATAGAAGAAGTAAGTGAAATTTATTTCATTTATTATATGAGAAAAAAATAAATTTTAACTTAAGAGGAATTACAAAACCTCCAAAAATTAATTTCATATTGCATTTTTATGGTATCAATAAGTGTCACAATTACATTATTGGATATATATTTTTCTACACAGATCATTCAATCATTATATACTTACTGAATAACCTATTAGTAAGTGGGTAGGTTATTGGATGGTTATTTATTTTGTAATGATTTTATGTAACACTTATTCATAAACCTTGGAAGTTAATATGAATGAAAACTTTCGTCTAGATTAACTATTTTAGGGAAAATAAGCCAATTAAAGATGGCATTCTAGATGAGAAACTCTTTTCAATCTCAACATATTAACCTTAATTTGAAGACATGGATAATTACTTAGCTACAAGGTATTTTCCATTTTGTTTTACGAGTAAACAAAATAAGCATATAGTTACATATAGGTAAATATTTAAATGTCTTCATGGAATGGTGTTTAAATGTTAACCTATTTTTGTGTTGCAAATGTGTGTAATGGAAGATGAATTCTATGAAATGTTAAGGGATTTTGATTATGAACCAATAGGATACCATTATTTATCCCAAAGAACTATCCACAAGTATTTATTTGTTGGATATTAGTGGCCTTCATTACATAAATATGTACAAAAATATTTGAGGTAATGTGATCAATTCCAAAATATTGGTATACACACATTCTCTAATGATATTTCTCTCCATCCTCAATATGTTTTATAACCCTTTGAGAAATGGAGATTGGATTTCATTGGACTTTATGATCCTTTTTCAAAATAAAAATAATATTTTTTGTGTGTGATAACTATACCACTAAATGGGTTGAAGCACATGTGTTATAATTTTCTCGAGAAGAGAAGGTTGTTAGTTTCTTGTATGACCAAATTTTTCAGTGATTTAGAGCACCTTTATTATTTTTTCATATCAACGATGACATTTTATGTCCATTATGATAAATTAACATGTAGAATATATCAAATCATACATAATAAATCATCACCCTTTCCATCCCCAAGCCAATGGAAAAATAAATTTACTAACATGGAATTAGATAATATCCTACCAAAAACAATGGTATTGGAAGACAATGCCAAGAAAGAAAGTTACCTAAAGTTGTTTGGTACTATAAAACAACTTTTAAATTATCCACAAGAATCACCCCATAATAATTAATATATGTAAAAATTCCAACGCTTACCATTTAATTTCAAATACACGCATGGAGAACAACACTAAAAATGAAATTTGAATTCATACAAACACAATTTGAATGCATTCTATAATTAAACAATATTTATGAGGTAAGTATTTAGCATTGTAAAAAATTGAATTCATCTAAAAATAGTGGAATATATGGCATGATCAGAATATCCAAGAGATGAAGTTCAAGAATAGAGATTAGGTACTTTTGTTTGACTCTAGACATATAATGGATTAAAGGGAAAAAATTTCACTCATTAGATGGGACCATATGAAATGGAAGATATATTTTATAATGTATTTGTTCAAATTTTAACGAATGATGGTGAAAAAATAATGTTGTAAGTGAATATATATTGATTACAATTGTTCAAGAAACCAAATACAAACAAAGAGTTTTCTAGGAATTTATTGTCACACCCAAAGTTATGTTATAGGAAAGAGATCCTCTCTTTCACCAAAACAGACCATAAGTCTATCTTTTAAATATTTAAAATAAAGGAAAATGATTGATAACTAGAAATGGTTACTATTTTCTCAAAAAAAAAGAGGGAAGTTGAAAACTAGGAATGGTGGCTCTTTCCCAAAATTATGATAAGAAACATTTCTTATTGGAACTTTTTTTGCAGCATTTAAAATTCAATATGAAGAAAACAAGGATAACTCATAACATAGTCTTGGTATTTAATATATCATTTTATTTTTCTTTTAACTATAGATAGATCCACTTTAAAAAAACTTAAAATTATCTAATTTTCCACCTCATACTATTCAACTTAAAAAGGAAGAACATGTTGATTTGATGGTATCTAATAAGCCAATCCTTACATGAAAATTGTAATGGGAGATTTTTCCAAATTGTGATGATAGGAAAATAAGGGAAAAATTAAACCCTGCACATGGTAATTGTAACTAAAAGCAATTCAAATTTATTTTCCAAGAGTGGTAAGTGCAACTACAAGAAAATCAAGTTTAGTATCCATGACTCGGAGATATGATTACAAAGATGGGTACATTAATTGGAAATGAATGGGAAGGTGAAATCAACACAAGTTTAAATCATTATTAGGTGTGGCAATGATATCATCACCCAAAATATCTTCAAAATAAATTTGGAAACAATTTCATTGCATCATGACACTCTATAGTTACTTTTATCTTTAAAGCTTGTACTCTTTGTTGTATTATAGCTCTTTTCCTTCTCATTTCACAAATATATTCTAGTTGTTATGTCTCTCATTTATCATTTCTCTTAGTTTCATTTCCACTCAAAATCCTATACTACTGAAGTTCACATGTCAACAATCAAAGAAAAGACAACAATTGTTATAAAATGAAGTTTTTATTAAAATATTCAGGGACACGTGCTAATCATGGTTTATAGAAAAAATTAAGGGATTTGAGGAAAAACTCATGAAATAAATTTTGCAATACATTAAAGAATATTACCCTACATTACATGGAGTGAAAATAGAAAATAACCCCTAGCATTATAATCATATCTTTGTGTAGACACCTATTTTCCGACGCAAAATTTTAAAACTAAAATTTTACTAATTTCTCCTTTTCCCACATCATCACCATATAATTAGCAACCTTCAACAAATTAATTGTTATTTTTAGCATCATAAAATAATTATCGACATTCCATTAATTATCCGACATATTTCTTCTTAGATGCTAATTAATATCTCTTTGTTAATTAAAATCCCCTTCTAATTATTTAATTACCCTTTATTAATTAATTACTCAAATTCCCTTATTTTATTTAACTACACCAAAGGAATACTCTAAATAATATAAAGGGAAGGGGATGTTATTAAATATAACACTTTGCCTATATAATTGTATTGTTGCATAATCGGATGGTCTAGGGGCTTAAACGAATAATATTTGATGGCCACATTTTAACCACAACCATGTTTGAAAAGGAATGCAACATCCTTAACTATTTGAGATGGGGAGCCACATATGCATACATATCCTCCAACACCAATAGATCCAAGGCATTCATTACAATGTTACTTTTTTACCTATGCAAAAATTATAATACTTATCGGCCCATAAACAAAGCTTGATAACAATTTGATTTACAAGAGAGAATTTGGAGCTTTAAAAATTCCATGGGGAAAGACTAAACCATGTGGGAAATTTTTGTTAGTTGACTAATAAAAAATAGAAAATAGGAAGAATAAATAGAAACTCGAGATCAATTTTTACACTATAATTTGACTAGCAGAGCGACAAACTGCTATACATTACAATGTATTTTAATTTATAGGGTAAGGGGAAAGGTTTGTGTATGCACCCAAAATTACATGTGCTACATTGTCAGAAAATGGTTATAAAAGTCCCCAATGATGATTCAAGTCCTTTCAAGAAGGTGTTCAAGCTCCAATTTCCATTTGCAGTATATATTTGTTGCCTAGACATATTTACTTAGCCTTCCCACACTTTTTCTAGCTTCCTGCCTCTTTCTACATATGTTTCGGCCATTAGTGATAGGATCGTGGCCCTACCTAGGCGGTAGTTCTGAAAGCGCCACTCAAGATAGGGTGACGGTCTTGAAAATGCTATCCTATGTAGGGCATCGGTCCTACCCACTTTTTCCATAATTATTTACGTGTGTTTTAACTTGCAATAATTCACTTAACTTCACTTTTTGCATGAATCCATGAGCCAAATTGTCTAAAATTAGATTTGATTTCTTGGTTTTCCTTTGTCCTTCTATTTTTAAATAGATTTAATTATTTGGAACTACTTCTTCTTGCCTTGTGCATGAAGGAACCTCCCATCCTCCTTTTCGATATATTCCATGCTTTTATTGAAGCAAAACACCCGAGATTTTTTATGTATCTTGCATTGTATTTCTACTACGATCTTGTTACGAATCGCATAACAAAGATCTGATCTCTTGTGTTATCTCTCTTCTAATTTCATTGCATCCAGATCGCCTTTAAGCCGCCATTGCCCAAGAACCATCCTCTTGTTGTTTTTCTTGCATTCCCAATCCCTTGGACTCATATGGACACATAGATAAAGAAAGAGACAACCGAGGGGATTAATTACTACACAACCTGGATTTACCTTTGTGTTGTGAATTCTAGGTTGGATTTATTGTTTGATTTCCTTAATTCTTATAACTTATCCTTTGTTACATCATATCAAATAGATTAGAAATCAATTTACTTTAATTTTCAAGTAATTGGTTAATTTCAAGAGGGTTTGAATCTTTCATAGCAGCCCCCCAGTTGATGGATCCCCTTCTTCCTATCCCTGTGGATTTGAAAGAGAGAATATATGTAGGAGGTTGTCTACATATCATAAATCATTTGGAAATTTTCTTGTTTTAATTTAGTTTAGTTTCAATACACTCATCATAGGTGAATAACCACACTGAGTTATTTTTCTTGTTTAGTTTTAGTGTAGAAATATTTTAATTATTTAGAATAGAGGAAAATTGTTTTTTGTGATTGTAATATTTCAGTTTTGTGATTTGTTTACATTATTTTCTTTCTAGTAGTAGCATAGATTCTTAATTTCATTCATTTTACATGGAAACTTAAAACTAGATCAACTCTTAGATCCAAGCTAGGAAAAAAACCATAAGGAATTTATGTTATCCATTCATAGCCTCTAAGTCTTACCTTTGCCGATTCGGCTACTAGGAGATCACACTAACAAATCTTAGTCATTAATCCTCCTATATTTATTGACACACATTCAAACATCGGCTACTTTGGCATGACCTCGACGGGTTGAGTACGATTGAAGGTTGCATGTCAATTTTCATCCATAAAAATTGGTGAACCTGATGTAAAGGATCAATTCTTTATTTTTTCCTTTCTTTCATTTATATTACCTCACCTCTTAATTTCTTACCCTATTTTGGTAGGTATTTTATACTTTCTAAAATATGTCTAGAAGAGAGATTGGTGGGCCATTTGTATCTTATAGATATTACACCAGCATGTAACCACAACAATCCCCTTCTCTTTTAAGGTGGGGTGACAATCACATAAGCAATGTCCAAACCTCCCTTAGTTTCACTTCAAACCCCATTAACTATGTAATGATGGAGGATTTTGATCAACCATTAAACATGTAATACACGTTCAACCCAATACAAAGCATGTTGTCATCATAAATGTAATGAGTTCTTATCATAGGGTCTTGTCAAGACCTCACATTTCCATTTAATCAAAAGAGGATGATCTATTTGCATGAATAGCTAATCCTCTTTGTCGATTGATAAGTATTTGGATAGAATGAAGGATTCAATATCTGAGATTTTGAATACCTATCCTAAGATTATTACTTATGAGGAAGACAATAATTATAACACTAAACAATGCATGACAAGGTATCATGAGCACGCTTAATGAAAATCTACGCCACAGTACCCCAATAAGGGACTCAATCCTTTCCCAATGATCTCATTTATACTTTAGTAGGGAGGATTAGAGAAGTAGAAAGTGCCCAGAATTCACAACCAACACATGTAGTAGGGAATAACATGGGAAACCAATGCAATATCCTATACAACAAAGTTATCCGACTCATTCAAATCCAAGTGATCTTCTCACGGGTTAAACACATTAGGGATGGGTTCTCATCCTTCTCAAGATTATCCTACGCAAGGCCTTGCTGGAATTGCATTCTTGAATGCCACCACAATAGGCAACATGACATTCCCATTTTTATGCCCGCTAGTCCTTATCCTTGTACTATCCCACCTTACATGCATATGTATTCAAAAACTCTCCAAATGGACCAATATACCATTACTAATCCCTACATACCATATAAATGAACCCCATACGTTCCCAGCAATGCTTATAGTGCAAATTATCCAACTCCTCCTCATGTACCTCCTCATCAAATATATTCAATGGTGGAATCTTACAGAATGGGTACATATCTTTGAGTACTTAAAGGATCCTCTTGAATTCACCATACATGGTGTCATGCTTCCACACCTATTTCGAAATATTCCAAAATTTAAGGAGAAGGAGATCCAAATGTTCATGTCAAGGCTTACACTAATGCTATTAGGGAATTGATTCCTTGGGATGTTGTGGTGGCTAAGATATTTCAAAATAATCTAGAAGGAATCACATTGGATTGGTATTACTGTATTCCAAAAGCTTCTATACATTCCTTTAAACATATTTTTTCTGAGTTCATCAAAGCATTTGACATGGATAAGTTGTTGCGTACAAGGATTAGAGAGTTCCTACATATTAGAAAGGAGCAAAATGAATCTATCACCCATTTCATCCAGAGATGGTGCCAAGTTCTCTATTCCTTTACAAGTCCACGCAACATGGATTAGATGGAAATTTATGATCTTTTCATTCACTCGCTCAATCTAGAGACTAAGGAAGAGGTCTAAAAGTTTCCTTTTTGTAGTTTTGAGGAATTTTTGAAAGGTGCGATTTGATTGACCAAACCGGTATGGATCATGGGCGTAATATCTATGGTCCCAATGGGGAATTAGTATCCCTAAATCAAAGTAATGTAAAGTATCAAAACAATGGTGCCAACAACCAAGTACCTAAAGGTTTGAATTGCAATAATGGTGCTACCATAAATAGTTCTAGTGATCAAGCCAAGAACGTTGGTCTTCCAAACAACACCAATAATAACAATAACAACTCAGGTAATCAAAGAGGCCATGACAATGTGTCATATATCAACACAGTTGATGTAAATCATTCACCACAAAATCAAAATCAAACCCAAGGCCCAAACCAGTATCAAAACTCTAGCCAAGGGGAAAGGAATCATGGTTATAACAATCAATTTAAAAACTACTACCGAGGTTATAATAAAAATCAACAACACAATCATCAAAGGACAAGAATATATATTTTGGTTTTCATAAGGTTCGAGGTCATGACGATAGGAATTTCTGCAATTTCAACAATTTTTTGTAAAGACTTCCTGAAAACTAGAGGCAACTCTTTGTTGACATGTTTGTAGAAAATCCTAAAAAAAACTTGCAATCTGACTATACAAGACCTGTAGCTCCTCAGAATGCTAATGAGAGCATATTTTCAGATCCACTCCCTAAACATCCTAAAAATTTCAAGGTGAACTCAAAAACATAGACAAGGGCATCCCTATAGGAAAAATGCTCATGAAGCCTCAACTTCTAACAATTCTCGGGTTTCTCCTAACCTTGGTTCAAATGATAATACAAAAATATTGGGATTAGTTGAGCTAGAGGTTGAGCATGAAATTAATGTAACAAATAAAATGGAGTATTTTTCACAACCCCTTCCCGCTCTTTCCTTCCCATAGGATGGTGTTCCTATAATCGCAAAACCTAGTAGGAGCCCATGATTTAATATCGGATTTGAACAAGACCTTTTCTCACATTTCGTGTCTAGATTTGTTAAAGAATTCACTTGTGCATCATAAAGTGTTTCTCAATGCTCTATGCCTTTGTCATCTAATCCATGTTACGGCACCCCCTAGTGCTCACATAAATCATATTGACTTTAACATATATACTCTAGGACGGAATGATAGGTATCTTGGGTTTGTTTTCGATATAGATAAGATGCCATCTGATGCTGAAATTACCTGAAGAGGTGATCCTAACTTATTTTTACAAGTCTAGGTTTATAACAATTACATTAAGAGAGCCATGATTGATGACGGGGCTGCTATAAATGTGCTTCCCTTCTCTCTCTTACAAAAGTTGAGATATGGAGAGACAAATTGTTCCTCTACAAGAAACACATTACGAGGGTAGGATAATCTTAAAGTGACCTCAATTGGAACCATAGTTCTTCTAGTCACACTTGGTCCACAAACCATCTTAATGAATTTTTAAATTATCAAAAGGGAAGCAAGTTATAACATGATCCTTGGGAGACCTTGGATTCATCGAATGAAGGATATCCCTTCTGCCCTATTCCAAGAGATTAGATTCTTCCATTTGGGGAAGGTCTTCATCACTCAAGGGGATCCTAATCCCTTCTATATAAATTTAGAAAACCTCAAGAATAATAAATGAGTCCATACAGAGTATGAACTTACCCCGAATCAATTGAAGAAACCATCTCCATCAAAAGAGTTATCCTGGATCACCCCATGTATGCCGAAGGTTGAAGTCATTGAGCCATAAACATTTGAGGTGGTAAAAATAGATAAGCATAAATCAATATATGTGGAAACAATGTCCACTAAAACCAAAGCGGGAATTATGAAACTCTTAGAGAGTGACGATCCAATTTTCCTTCCATTTGAACCACAGGGGATGGGTAGTCTTCTTGGTTTAGCATCTCTCCCCTCTAATGACCTAGGTCTAAGTGTAAACATGATATAACTAAAAATGAAGAAGGCCAATTTAAGATTGAAATTATGCCCATTAAAACCATCTCCGAGGGTTTTTATATTCTAAACCATCGTTCTAACCCATGTTCATTTGAAACTAAGATTTCCATATCCATGAGGAAAGACCTCATCATTCAGAAAGTGTCACAAATAAACATAATGCTCCACATAGGAAACAAGGCCAAGTAGCATATTCATGCTCACCCACACACCATGTCTCAAGAACATGACAAAGAGGTGCATGAACACCTCTTTTAGACAAATGATTTTAATTATTGGACATATACACTTCTAGGAAAGGGTTATAAGTTTAGACTTAGAATGCTAGGCCCTTGTCAAAAGAATGAAAATTTTGAGGATCATGGTTCTCCACTGTGTACTCTTAGGGGTGAAGAATTTGATATTCATCAAATTTATTCACCTTAGCTATCATGACATGTAGTTTCACCTGCATTTCCACATGTACATTACTACATCTGCATTGCACTTTCATTTTCCAGTTCATTTTGTAAAATTTTTGATCAAGGGACTTATTTTTATAGAAACTTCTAAAAATTCTGAGAAACATTGGAAAAAATTCAAATCATGTATCTTCAAATGTTCATAGTATCATCAATTTTTTCTAAATCATTTAATCGATCCAAAAATATAATACAAAGCTTTGAAAGTAACCATACCAAGGCCTGTATACTTGGCTATACTCATAGTCTCTTTATAGGTTAGATGTCTTTGCTTATATTATGTTCTAGAAGCTTCATGGTGTCACATCTATCCCATAAAAATCTCTTTGGAAATAAGAACATTCTAGACATTTTTCCTAGATAAATAAGTCAAATGCAAATCCAAAAAAAAAAATTATTTTACACATTTATTTACCCTACCAACCTTTGGTGTTGATCTTATGCCTCTTACTAGTGGTTTAGGGTTGGGAAAGGAGAGAAATGACCTTACTCACATATGCCTTACCCATGGTGATGATCCCATGCTTCCTACCGGTATCATGGGGCAAGGTGTAGGGGGTCTCTTTGACAAACTTGAAAGTTAGAAGTAGTTCATTAAAATGATACAAAATTATAAATGAAAACAAAGTGCTTTAGATGTCCAAAATTCCAAAAGATTTTAAAACCTCAAAACTATATTTTGTCAAAGCAAAGTGGCCATCTACGGATCTAAGTCTAGATAAATAGGAAAGCAATTCACATTATAAACAATGAAGCAAACTTGAGAAGAGTGAGGTTGTGGTGTCACAATTTGGTTTTATCAAATCCTTGTCTTTCTCTCATCATTACCATTCAACACACTTCTATAACTTGTGCCCCTTCGGATCTTAGTGTTGAGCCCTCGCATCTTCTTTGGTTGCATGGAGTTAGGAATGGGGAAAGTTCATTCACTTATCATATCACTCTTTCACCACGTCTTGCCAAAACAATACAAAGTATAAAAAGTTTCTTAGAGAAACTAAAGTTCAACATTACAATGCGATTGCATTATCATGTATCAACATTAAAAAACAAAAACATCATTCTAATAGCATTCAAATCCACTTCATACATTTTAAAAAGTATATGAAAGTCAGAAATTTTAAAAATCTATGAGTACACATGGGAATCAAATCATCAATGTAAGCCAACTCTATGCAAGGAATAATCGAGCAAATATATATATATATATATATATATATATATATATACATATCATGGTGTGTCATAGTTTTGTACAATGCCATCACACACTAGGTGCGGTCAAAGCGCTCACAATGAGCAAAAATACTAAAGCATCATATATGCCTCACAAAATTGAGACTAACCAATAAAGGCACTCGCCTATCTACCTCTTTGATGCCCCATATGACTGCTCTAGTTATGAATTTCTTAGGAGTTCTTCTAAAAATTATTCAAACAAAAAGGGTCAAGCCTAATGCAAATTACCATTCCTAAGTTCATTCTAGTTTAACCATACTCAAGAGTGAAAATGGTCAACATGGGCCTAGAGCTCAAAACTCACTTAGTCGGTACGCACAAATGAATTGAAAAATGAGTTTGTTTTGATATACATATGTTTTTGTGACCTCTTTTTAAGTGCATGTGTTCACAAGACGGAGCACCGCGTAGGTATATTTCTACAACCCCATACATGATTGTAATTCCTCTTGTTGTTTTAATTTAGTGTTTAATTTTTGATATTTTATTTGTCTGCGCTTGAGTCTTCTCTTCTTGTTGGAGGTAGCGGGTGTTTGTAAGGAGACAATTCAACACACGAGAAAGTCAGGTATAGCTTCTAACTCCCCATTCTGGGAATGCCATACTTGGACTCTACATTTTACACCTTTTCATGGCTAAGATGCTTCCTTAAGGGGGAAATATGTACGCACCAAAAATTACATGTGCTATATTATCAGAAAATTGTTACAAACATCCCTAATGATGATTTAGGTCCTTTCAAGAAGGTGTTCAAGCTCCAATTTTCATTGGTAGTATCTATTTTTTTCCTATATGTCTTTACTTAGATTTCTGCACTTTTTATAGCTTCCTTCCTCTTTCGCACATGTTTTAGCCATTTGTGCCAAGACCTCCGTCCTTCCTGGGAGGTAGTTCTAAAACCACCGCCCAAGACAGGGCAGTGGTCCTAAAACCACCACCCTATGTAAGGTGGTCGTCCTACCCACTTTTTCCAGAATTCTTCATGTGTGTTTTAACATGTGACGGTTCACTTAACTTCTCTTTTTGCATGCATCCGTGAGCCAAATTGTCTAAAATTAGCTTTTATTTCTTTTTTCTCCTTCCTCCTTTTATTTTTAAATAGATGTAATTATTTGGAAATTCTTATTCTTGCCTTGTGCATGAAGGCACCTCCCATCTTCCATTCCTATATATTTCATGCTTATATTCAAGAAAATGCCCGAGAATTTATGTGTATCTTGCATTGTGTTGCTACTACGATCTTACTAGGAATTGCATAGCTAAGCTCTGATCTCTTGTGTTATCTCTCTTCTACTTGCATTGCATCTAGGCTTCCTTCATGATGCCATTGCTCAAGCATCATCCTCTTGTTTCTATTCTTGCATTCCCAATCCCTTGGATTCATATGGACACATAGAGAAAGAAAGAGACAAACTGAGGGGACAAATTACTACACAACTTAATTTACCTTTGTGTTGTGAATTCTAGGTTGGATTTGTTGTTTGATTTCCTTCATTCTTACAATTTATCATTGTTACATCATATCAAATAGAGTAAAAATCAATTTCCTTTCATTTTCAAGTAATTAGTTAATTTCAAGAGGGTTTAAATATTTCATAGCAGCCCTTGGTGACGTATCGTGTTCTTCCTATCCCTGTGGATGTGAAGGAGAGAATATTTGTAGGAGGTTGTCTACATATCATAAATCATTTGGAAAAGTTCTTGTTTTAATTTATTTTAGTTTCAATACACTCAACACATGTGAATAACCACACCGGATTATTTTTCTTGTTTAGTTTTAGTGAAGAAATATTTTAATTGTTTATAATAGAAGCAAATTGTTGTTTGTGATTGTAATATTTCAATTTTTTAATTTTTTAAAATTAGTTTCTTTCAGTAGTAGCATAGATTGTTAATTTGATTCAGTTTACATGGACACTTCAAACTAGATCAACACTTAGATCCAAGTTAGGAAAATAAACCATAGGGAATTTACGCTACCCGTTCATAGCCTCTAAATCTCCCCTTTGCCAACTCAGCTACCAGGAGATCACACTACCATATCTTAGTCACTAATCCTCTTATATTTAGACATACACATTCAAACCTCAGCTACTTTAGCATGAACTTAGGGGGTCGAGTATTGTTGAAGGTTGCATGTGAATTTTCATCCATACAGTAGGGGTTTGCGTAACTTCCAGGGTGGATCATGAGGTGATGCCATCTAAACTCTCTAGGGATAATTTTTCTTTTACTTTTCAGTCCTCGACTTGAAATAATCAAAGTCAAATTTAAACTTTATTGGGAAAATATTGTTTTTCAAGAACGACACTCAATGTACATGATGGATTTTTTTTTTAAATTCATGAAGGGGTGAACAATGTGGTCTATGTGGGGGATTTCTTATGTTTGTTTTCTTTATTTGGCATGACAATCTTATTAATTATTTTACCATCCCTTATAGTACATTATCCTTGTAAGTTAGGGGTGTTGTCAAAGCCATTCTTGCCACTGTTCTTAAAGTCGATTTGAGTGCGGTTATTCATGTTTTGGTGGCTCTCTTCTACATTATCAATGTGGGTGAGGGATTTCTAACTTCTTGTCATGATAGTTGTGTACCTCTACCATCTTCTATCAATGTTCCTTAGTTAGAGTTGATTATATTTCTAGATGATATTAAGCTCAATGATCAAATGAATCTACAAATGTGACTCAAAATTTAAACACTTTTGGCTATATAATCCCATTGCTGATGGGAAGGACCTTCAAAATGATGTTTGGGGAAATCTTAATAGACCCCTTCCAATGAGCCTATTTGCTCTTGTTGTTACTACTTGATAATCTTGTTATGTAATTGTTGGTTTTGTTTTTTTGGACTTTGTTCTTAGGTAAAATGTGTCCCTTAGGATTGTATGACATGTTTCCATATCATTTTTTTGTGAATAGTTGTACTATTTTCTTGATTTGAGTAATATAACTAATATTTCATGAATTTTATTTTATTTTAATTTTAAATTGAAAAATGAAAAATTTAATTTGGGTGTGTGAATAATTGAATTTCACATGTACAATTTTCCCATTGATTTCTTCAAGAAGAAATGAATAAATATTTAATGATGGTCAAACAAACAAAAAATTTAAGGTTATAATTAATTTTTAACAACTCACAAAAATTACAACACATCATCGCCACTTCGATGATCATTATACAACACCTACCAACAAAGAAAATATAGTTTTTCTAAATTTAAGTTGTTTTGGCTTAATGTTAATGGTTAAGAGGTATTTATTTTGCCAAATTTTTAGTGTAATATCAATAATTGAGAGGTATAATTGGTTATACAAATCCATTGAAACATGAAGCATGCCACAAGGAACTATTATTTTGATACTTGAAATTTTAAGTCTAATTACCTTGTACCTAAATTTTGTTTGTCCTTCATAATTTGGGATTATTCTTTCACGTCAATGATTAAATATTTAATTTTTACGTGGAAGGCATACTCTAAATCATATAAAGGGGAGGGAAAGTAGTTGAATCTAATGCCACCCATACAGGATCTAACGACCATAACAACCTTTGAAGCTGTTTGACGTTGGAATGATAATAAACCCAAACTGGGCATACTCCAACTACATGCACTTCTCAAAAATACTTTTGTCGTGCTTGGACACCATCAACACCTATATTCACATACACCCATTATTATAATTTTTGAAATAGTATTAAAAAGAGTAAGAGGAGGTTTCTAGTAGAGGAAGTTGTACTATTGGGAGATGTAGAATTTGATCTTAGCGATGGCATCGAGGAGCCAAATTCCTCCACTAATATGCCGGTGAACGTGCAAAGATAATTTTCCCCAAGGATTTTTTCCACTTTGTGCAAGCACATCGTCACTCTACAACATACAATACCATCCCTAAAACCACGAAAATCTCTAAAAAAATTAAGCCTTGGAAATAGAGTGCATCTAGTTTCTTTTGTTCGAATTTTGAAATATTAACCCCACTTGAGCCTTATTTATAGTATGAGAAATTATGAGAATTATCTTAGTGGTGATATCGTGTGTGTGATCATGTAATTCTTAGGGAGATGTGTTAGATGATTGTCTTTGTGCATTCTTAGGAGCATTATCCCGAGCTTTGAGGCTTCAAAATTATAGGGCCAAATAATTTGGTCATGTGACAACCTAATGTTGAAGTAAAACCAAATTCTTCTCAAACAGAATAAGTCTAGAGCCGAAGAAAAAATGGAAAAATGGAGGGGGAGATTGTTACATAACAGCTCTATTTTGGGTGTTTTCTTGTATTAAAGTGTATTTGATAGTGAACCAAGAGGAATCTTCCCAAATTTTGGGAGAACATTTTGTGAGATGCTCTAGTAAATTCTGAAGGAGTTTGAGTGCAAATTTACACACACGATAACGTTCCACTTAGTGTTGTTACCGTCATGATGCAAAAATGTGCTTCTCACCTTTCCTGGAACTCACATCAAATTATTCATGGAAAATACCATGTACATTTCATGAGAGGATAGGTTTCATCTATCAACTGAATTTCCTCCTTGGTAAACCGGTCCCAAACACTCCACGCAAAAAAAATTAAATAAAAATAACCAAAAAAAATGGTTTCCATGTTTTAGGGAACAAATCAAGTCTCCCATTGTGATAAGGAGACCAAAATAGTCGATGGCATAGATAAATTGGCCCGAAATATATTTCAAGTCATAATAATCAAAAGATGATATTTTTGATGCAAAAATGACCAAATATTTTCTTTTGTGTTGGGTGAAAATATAAATCCATCCAATAATGGAGGCTTATTTTGGTATACTTAATTTGACAAAGGAAAAAGGGGTAGGGAAATTATCGAAAGGAACATAAGTAAAATGTTTCTTTCTTGCAAGAAGACACATGAACCACGTGTCATTTTTGTCAATTGTTTGAAGGATAAATGGGGTATGGTGGATAATTCATTGAGACAAAGTGTACTTTATAGATATTAATGATATAATTTGATTTGTCGTTCACATGGTGGTTTAATTACAAATACACAAGTACTTCATTCATCTCGCATGAACCTCACGAATCTTTATGGATCTCATTTTTTCATATGGCACCACCTACTTGGGAAACGTATCTATGACCATGAATGTAATGGGGATTTAACAGGATTAAACTCACTTACAATCTCACCCACATGAGCTTCCACATTGAGTGGTGAGTGAATGAAGTACATGATATTACCATCCTTTATGATGGCTCCACCACTCAATCTAGTATCCAATCCCTCGTAACATTAGGAGGTCAGGAGCTTGAGCACAAAAAAAATTATTATCTACATCCGTTGTAATAGATTTTTTCCACAACTTAGTCAACACAAACGTAATAGAGATTCAATTAGAGGAAATATTTATAGTGATTTGCATCATAGGATTTATGAGTCTTTCCTCGTGATATATAACTACTATTGTGTGCAATACCATTTTCAATCTGCAATAATAACTCTCCACAATGAGGTCAAACTTAAAATGGTGAGTCTGTTGAATCTAAAATACATTAATTGCACCAATAAATTCTTGCATTTTGAATTTTTTCTAATAATTTTTAAAAAAGGCCTTTAAAAATACATTTAGAAGGTCCCCACATTGTACTCTTTATTTTTATAATGGGAAATAGAAAAGAAAGTTTTAATTAAAAATGTAGGACAATTATTTGAAAATATAAAAAATTGAATTTCTTGGTAAGTTTAGTTTTCATTTTTTAATGGGCAAAATATTTTATTTGTAATGGAATTGTTTAGTTTTAATTTAGAATGCACATTTAATAGGCCATAAAATTCAATTTGGAAGGTCTAATTATGTGAATATGTTTAATAAAAGGAATGGGGGTGGTGAAAAATAAAATACACATAAGGTCGAGATTAAGTGTGGATGGTCATTGACATATGGCATAATCTTAGCATCCATATGGTGAAGCAAATAGCTATAATAGTCCTCGACATATTTCTCTTATGTGAAAACATTTTAGTTTCTTTCGCGGCACTTGACTTAAGGCCATTTTTGAATGAATATATGATTTTATACTTTGAATCCTTCAAAATATCCTCTTTGGCATGTCCATCATATATTTCACATATGATTCTTAGTTAATAGCCTTGTATTAATCAAATTTTTCTTTCAAAACCATCAAAACCTACTAATTTTTTATATCATTCCTATTCATAGCTTTTATAATATAATTTTGGCCTATTAATTAATCCCAAGTGATTAACTAATCCTCTTATAATTCCTATGGGTCATTAATCTTAATTAATGACCTCTAATCATGTTTATCCACTCCGAATTCTACATCTCCATTATCTCACATTCATTACTAGTTATGCTTCTCCCAAAGAGGAAAGCTTTAAAAGTAATGTTGTCAAAATTTCAACCCCTGGGTAAATTTCGATAACATGCATCAGAGTTTTGTAGTTCCAGGCAAGTAGATTGAAATAGGAAAAATCACAAAAAATGGCTAAGTCCTAGACCTAGGAGTAGTCGGGACATTTCGGACATCTAGGCGTGGATCGGCCGAAAAGCCTCCAGGTGGCCCGTGAAGCAAAGGGGCATCTGGGCCACAAGTACGCGCGGGATGCAAAATCCGAATCGGCCGAAAGAAGGAAAAATTTGCCCAAGTCTTCATCCGGGACAAACGGGACACAAGTACGTGAAGTACGCGAACCGGCCGGATCGGCCGAAATGAGAACAAACAGTCCGGAAGCAAAAGGGACATCTGGGCCAGAAGTACGCGAATCGGCCGGATCGGGCGAACCGGAAGAATTTGTCCCACGAAGCACTGGGACATTTGGGACAAATGGACGCGAACCGGCCGGTTCGGCCGAAACAGAGAAAGTTCATAAAGGGACATCTGGGCCGCAGGGATGCGAGGGACGCGGATAGCTGAAAAATCCGAGAGCCAATCAGATTGCGCCACGTGTCATCGGCAAATGAGGGACGAGGAAGCCCATTTTGGGCGGATCGGAGGTTTTTGTCCCAAACAGTTTGGGACATCGGGACATAAAGACGCGAAGGGCGCAAAAAGCCGGCAAACCCGCGGACCAATCAAATCACGACACGTGTCACAAGGGAGATAGTCCAAAAGTCAAAGGGCGAGGTTTCGAGCACTGACCCGAACCAATGAAATAGCGCCACGTGTCCAAGTTTAAGGGGCCCACAAGGAAATTTCAAAAGGAAAGCCCATGAAAGGCAGAGGAGAGAGAATTTCTCGTCTAATCAGCACGTGCCACGTGTCATCCAGGTGGCAGAGCATGGGAAAGATTTTAAAACACGTTTTGGCCCGTTTTTGCCCTAAATCTTCAGATCGCCATAACTTTCGATCCAGAGCTTGGATTGGCTTGTTCTTTATATCAATGGAAAGATGGTAAAATTCTCTACATGATTCCGAGGTCAATCTTGCATTTTGGTTCAGTTTGGAGAGATAAAATCAAGAAACACCTCTGGCACGAAATAACAAGCAGAAGTAATGCTTCAACAAACAACTTTAATGCAGTAGATAGTTCGCCGCTTCTACATTATGTGACCCACCATTTTGCCAGGATCCACCGCTTCGCCATAATGAGATGAATGGAATGCAACCTGGAGGTGGTTGGGGTAGATTTGGCTTCCCCTCTCTCTTTCCTCTCTCGGTCTTTCTATATATTGTAAAGAGGAGCTTCTTTTAAAAGGTTGAACATTTTTCCTGTTTTGCCTCTCCCTTCTTCTCCTCGGGTGAATTTTTGGAATTCAAACCTCTCATTTGTCGTAATACTATTCGCCTCATGGCATTCGTGGTGTATTGTATCAATCTTTGGAGCAAGTAATGCATGTCTCGTGGATGATTCTCAGCCCTCTCTATGTTCATTTTTACATCCTCCCGGTCTTTTACTGCAGGTTTTGTCATCTGTGCATAATCTTATATCACATTCAAATGGTTTGTGTTTATTGGCAAAATAGGTGTTCTTCATTCCTCAGTGCATCACCTCTATTAGCTTAGATTTATTTTATGCATCCTCTTATCTTGTCTCCTTGGCAGATTAGATTAGGTTTTGAGAAAACCCTCTCGCATATTTCGTGTGTATCCGAAGGAGGAATAGGAACCAACCTTCTCTAGAGAATTCTTTCTCATTTTTTAAGTCCCACACTTAGAGAAAGGATTCAATGTTATGCAATCACACTGGATGCCAAAGTGATCAACCTAGAAACCTGATCTGCATCCAGGGGTGCTGTGATTTTGCATCAACAGTTTTGGCACGCCCGGTGGGACCTAGAGGTCTCATTTTTATTACAGAAAAGTTGATATGCATCTGCTGCAATTTTCTTTCTTGAAAAAATCTATTATTCACATATCTGGCGACTCCAAAAGGAATATCAATTGGTTTCAGCAGTGCAGGCCTGAGAGCTTATGAGAAGAATCACAAGGTCAAGAGTTGGAGAAGAAGAAGTGCTATTTGAATACCTGTAATTATCTCCAAGAAGAAGGCAAAGAGGAAGAAGGATTCAAAGGTCTCCATCTCCACCAAACAAAACTCTCTCAACTCCTCCACCTGCTCGGCCTTTCATTCAGTATTCAAGAGTCCTTCGACCAATCAGAATGGCGCAACCACTAAATCCCTTTGTCAATTTCACTGGCAGCAGCCCACTCGCCCTCAATGCACAGAATCCAGTTCCAATTGCAGCATTGAAGAACATTCCATTTTTCACTGGAGAAAATCATACCACTCCTGGTGATCATGTAAAAGACATTGCTAACGTCTGTGCAATCCATGAGATAAATGAAATGGATGTAGCTGTCAAATTGTTGGCGTCTTCATTCAAGGGGAAAGCATTGCAATGGTTTAGGAGCCTTGGAGCTGGCTCTATCACAAACTGGAATCAGCTGTGTATTGCACTTCATGAGCAGTTTGGAGAAAAGGGAGACAATTTGTCTCTACTAGAACAATTGACAACTATCAAGAGAGCCCCCAACGAGCAGCTGACTGATTTCAACTTCAGATTTCAAAGGTCTTGGGATAGGATTCCAGTGGCAGTCAGGCCAACAGCAGAAGGTGCTTTTCTATACTATCTTAAAGCTTTGAATTCTGATATTTCTATGTTAATTCAATCTATGGGAGGCACAACCTTACCTGCTGCTTATAGCATTGCCATTAGAGCCAAAAACTGTCTTATCCAAGTTGGTAAATTGGCTCCTAGGCCTCCAATGCCATTATATCCAAGTTTAGAGAGCCCAAGTGCTAGTCAAGCACCTGTCTTAGCTCCTATTCCCACTCCTAGAAATCAGAGTTCAAATGAAGCTTCCACTTCATCTCCAAGTGCCCCAAATGAGCTTCAAGAGGTCATGAAGCAATTGCAAAATCTAGGCAATGAGCTGGTCACTCTCAAAAGACAGCAAGCTCAAGGTTTTAGACCTTCATATCAGCCTCAAGCTCAACCTAATAGGTAGCCATATCAGCCTCAAAGGCCACCTAATCCAGCTGCAAATATGAATCAAACAAGGCCTCCTGTCAATAGACCATTCCAACCCTATAATCCAAATGCCATATCTGCCTCTAGGGCATTAGTACCAGCACAAAACAACATTGCCCAGGAGTATGATTGGTGTTTTCCATGTAATGAGCCTCATAATCAATCCATGTGCTTCAATGGTGCTTTGACTCAAGCTTTAATGGTAACAACTACTGGTGTGGAGGGTGAGAACAGTCAAGAAAACAGCCAACAACAAGAAACATTCAAACAACAATCAGCCCCAAATGACACCACATTGGTAAATTGGCAAGCAGAGGATTTTTGTGGCATGAACCAGGTAGTTTCTCAAGGTGTCATAAAGTAAACACAAGGTCAAAAAGGAGAAATTTGGGTGAAGAACAACCATTAGCCCCAGCCAATCCACAACCTTCCATGGCTCCACAAATGATTGGCAAGCAAAGTCCCGCTTCAAATGCACAAGGACAGCCAAGAACAGCCCCTAGGCCAACTCAAATGCCAGCTGTTGCTGCCCACATACAAGGAGTAAATGTGCAAACCAAGGGACAACAGAGAGATCCTTCATCACCATTCAGTATCATTGATCAGATGAAGAAGACAAACGTCAATATATCTATGTGGGAATCCCTATCCATCCCAGGCCAAAGAGATCTGCTGCAAGCTGCCATGAAGGACTGGCCAACTTCGAATCAGCAGATACAAGACAAAGTGCTTACAAATGCTGCCCAGCCTGAGGGAAATCATGGAGGACAACAAGGTAAGATGTTGAAACCCCCTCCTTTCTATGTTTCGTTAATCATTGGAAATCAGCTAGTGCACAATTGCATGATAGACTCCGGGGCAAGTAGCTCAGTAATGCCTAAACGAGATAATGATCGAGTTAGGGCTCCAAAGATGAAATAACATCTAAGGGAGTAGTGCAGTTGGATGGGACAGCAATAGCAACAGTTGGAGTGATTAGAAATTTGAGTCTTACCTTGCACGCATGTCCAAATGTTGTTGTTTTACAAGATGTGTCAGTCATAGACCTTCCACCACTCTTTGCCCTATGTTTGTCAAGGGACTTCACTGCCAAGATTGGGGGATATTTGTCCGCTGATTGGTCTCACATGCTATTCAGGACAAGATATGGAACTAAGACCACAATCAGATCTGAACCTATTGCAAACTTCCATATTGAGCCCTACACTCCAAGTCAGATTAATGCCAATTGCTCGGCATTTGATCAAGAAGATCACCCTAGCACTGATGAAACTGACACTAAAGTTGGAAACATCCTGGATCTAACTCTTGATGAATGGGAAAGCAAGGTGCATGCTTTTGATCCTTATCAAGGAATAGAAGAATCTGAGCTAGGAGTCTATTGTATACACGAAGAAAGTCAACCTATTCCTAGCATCACCAAGCCAAACCACAAGGATGACAATGAGGTATGGCAGCTGTTTTTTGATGGATCAAGGAGTAGACAAGGTGCAGGAGGTGGAGCCATGCTTGTTTCACCTCAAGGAGTAAAGTACTATTCAGCTTTTAGATTTCAATTTGCATGCTCTAATAACACTGTTGAATATGAAGCCTTGGTGCAAGGGATGCATTGGGCAATCAAAAAAAAATAAAGAACTTGCAAGTTTTTGGGGATAGTGAATTGATTGTAAATCAGGTCAAGGGACAGCATGCTGCCAAAAATGATCTACTCAGGTGCTACAAGAACAGGGTGTGGGACCTCATGGAAGATTTTGAGGGTTTCGGCATCAAAGCCATTCCTAGGAAAGAGAATCAAGCTGCTGACAGGCTTGCAGCAGTAGGGGCAGCCTTTGACATTGTAGAAAACATTCAATAAGACAAGGTACAGCCAAACATCCATGTGATTGTGATGCCTTTAGTGTCGGATAACGATGTCGGTTGGCGGTATTTGAGAATGAACAACAAATCATCCACTTCTTGTAAGAAGAAGCTGAGTTCTCAGCTAAGAATCAAGAAAAGTTGGAACAGCAATATGGTGACCAAGTGATACAACTGAGAACTGACAAGCTGCCCAAGGGACTTATCACGTTGGAGTCCATTTTTAACCCCAATGATCAGTTTAGAAAGGAGAAAGCAAACATTCAGGTCAAGAGAGAAGATTCGGTATCCATCTTGGTAGAAGAGAAAAAGCCATTACAAATTGGAAACATGATAATCGAGCAAGAAAGATGTGAGTTCATACAGCTATGTCAAGAGTTCCCTGACGTGTTTTCGGAGCTATGAAGACTTGAAAGGTTTCAATCCCAACTTAGCTCAGCATACCATCGAATTGGATCCAAATACTAAGCCTGTCAGGCAGAAACAGAGACCAGTCAATCCACACATGGAGCCTCTCATGAGGAAAGAATTGGACAAGCTGATTGAGTCAAGAATCATATTCCCAATCAAGCATTCTAGTTGGGTTGCCAACTTAGTTCCAGTCAGAAAGAAGAGTGGAGAGATCAGGCTGTGTGTTGACTTCAGAGATTTGAATAGAGCCTCTCTCAAGGACCATTATCCACTCCCTTCCATGGAGCAAATATTGCAGGTCGTAGCTGGTTCAGAAAGGTTTTCACTACTTGATGGTTACTCAGGCTTCAATCAGATTATGGTGAAGGAGGAAGACCAGTTCAAGATAGCCTTCACAACCAAATGGGGCACATATGCTTACAAGAAGATGCCATTTGGACTGTCGAATGCCGGAGCAACATTCCAGCGAGCTATGGATATGGCATTCAAAGGCTTGATCAACAAGATAGTGCTGGTATACCTAGATGATATTACTGTCTTCTCAAAGAATGCATCAGACCATTTCTTTCACCTCAGGCAAGTGTTTCAGAGGTGTAGAAAGTTTGGAGTGTCCTTAAATCCTAAGAAGTGCATCTTTCTTACACATGAAGGGAAGCTCCTTGGCCATATTGTCTCCAAGGAAGGATTAGCGATTGATCCAGAGAGGGTTGAAGCCATAAGAGCTCTACCATTGCCAAGCCACAAGAAAGCCCTTCAGAGTTTCCTGGGAAGGATAAACTTTGTTTGGAGGTTTGTCCCAGATTTTGCAGCCCTTGTCAAGCCCATCACCAAAATGTTAAGGAAAAGCATGGCTTTCAAGTGGACGGCAGAAGGCAAGGAGAGTTTTGAAGCAATCAAAGAAGCCATCTCCCAAGCACCCACTCTCATCAACCCAGACTTTTCCAAGGATTTCATCCTCTATGCATTTGGAGGTGATGACACTATTTCTGCCATTCTGGTACAGCAGAACAAAGATAATGATGAACAGCCAATTGCCTTCTTCAGCCAGAGCCTAGATGACTGCGAAGTGAGGTACTCTTTTATTGAAAAGCATGTGCTTGCAGTAATCAGAAGCTTAAAGAAATTCAAGCATTTAGTCTCAAACAACAAGGTCCAGATTCTTTGGTCTCACATTTGGGGTTAAGGACTTCCTCCTCAACAAGGATTCGAATGAGAAAAGGGCAGGTTGGATCACCCGTGTCATGGAGTATGACATTGAGATCAAGATCACCAAGCTGGTAAGAGAAAAAGGTTTGTGTGAGCAGCTCGCTTCCAAACAACCGAGACAACCCAGAAAATGAAGAAGATGATGTCCTGCTATTACAAGATGATCAAAAACAAGAAAATGATGATGTGTCCACTCCTGTTGGACTCAAAATATGATACATTTCCTACAGATGGGCATCTGCCCTCCAGAAATGAGCAAAGAAAAAAGAAGGTACTTCAGATTACAAGCAGTTCCATATGTGCTTGTTGATGGTGTTTTGTTTAAAAAAGACATCAACGGTGTTCTATTAAGATGCATTGGGACAGGTCAAGTTGAGAGGATCTTACACGAGTTCCATGACGGGGAGGCAGGAGGCCATTTCACCCCACGAGTAACAACTCTCAAAATCATGAAAGCTGGTTACTATTGGCCTACTGTATTCAATGATTGCTACTCATGGGTTAAGAAATGCAAGAAATGTGCATTCTTCACAGGGAAAGGAAGGTTAGCAGCACTGCCCCTTCGTCCAATTTCAGTAGATCATCCATTCATGCAATGGGGATTGGACTTCATTGGAGTCATCAATCCCAATTCGAGTCAAGGCCACAAGTGGATTCTTACAGCGACAGACTATTTCACCAAGTGGACCGAAGCAGTAGCGCTCAAAGAGGCAAGTGAGTCTAACATACTAGACTTTTATGAAGAAATAGCAACCAGGTTCGGTGTGCCGGCCACCATCATATCAGATAATGCATTAGCATTCATAGGTTCAAAAATTACAGAATGGGCTGTCAAGAATGGAATCTATTTGAGCACCTCTTCAAATTATTACCCGCAGGGTAATGGACAGGCAGAGTCCACAAACAAGAATTTGCTAAAAATCATCAGAAGGACTCTGGATGAAAATCAAAGAACATGGCATACAAGGCTAAAATCAGCGTTATGGGCTGACAGGATAACACCAAAGAGGTCTACAGGTAATTCTCCCTACAAGTTGGTCTATGGGAAGGAGGCAGTATTGCCTATATCATTAGAATTGCCAGCCTTGGAGCTCATGAAGCAGTTTGAGTTATCTGAGTTTGAACCAATGGAGGTCAGGTATGCAGAATTGATGGAATTAGAAGAAATCAGAGAACATGCAGTTCAGACGATTGAAAAGGATCAGGCCTTAGTAAAAAGATGGTTTGATAAGAGAGCAAGAGCAAGGACCTTCCAGGAAGGGGACCTAGTTCTGAAATGGGATGCAGATAAGGCAAAACCAGGAAGGCATTCCAAGTTTGATGCCATCTGGAGTGGTCCCTACATGGTCACGGGATGCAAAAATAGTAATGCCTTCCAATTGTCTGCATTGGATGGAGAGGAACTTCCGATTCCGGTTAACGGAATCTATCTTAAACATTGCTACTAAAAAAGAAAAGGTTTGCCCTTGTAAATATTAGTTTAGATTTTTTTAATTCCTCTAAGTGCGTATGCACATTGTCCTGTGGTAGTTAGGTTTCTATTTCCCTAAGTGCTTTGGCACAGGTTTTGCTACTCTCAGGTTGTTTTCTACAGTTCAGAGTGTTGCTGGAGAAGAAGTTGCAGTATCAGGCTCGTTTCAGGTTATTGCTTATAACTCCATGCCCAATGGATCGCTAAAAGGCCACTGATCTTCTACCTAGCAGGCAGGTGACCCCGCTGAGTCGTCAAAACTGTTGTCAAAATTTCACCCCAGGGTAAATTTCGATAACATGCATCAGAGTTTTGCAGTTCCAGGCAAGTAGATTGAAACAGGAAAAATCATGAAAAATGGCTAAGTCCTAGTCCTAGGAGCAGTCGGGACATTTGGGACATCTAGGCGCGGATCGGCTGAAAAGCCTCCAGGTGGCCCGTGAAGCAAAGGGACATCTGGGCCACAGGTACGCGGGACGCGAAATGCCCAAATCAGCCAAAAGAAGGAAAAATTTGCCCAAGTCTTCATCCGGGACAAACGGGACACAAGTACGTGAAGTACGCGAACCGGCCGGATCGGCCGAAATGAGAACAAACAGTCGGAAGCAAAAGGGACATCTGGGCCAGAAGTACGCGAATCGGCCGGATCGGGTGAACCGGAAGAATTTGTCCCACGAAGCACTGGGACATTTGGGACAAATGGACGTGAACCGGCCGGTTCGGCTGAAACAGAGAAAGTTCGTAAAGGGACATCTGGGCCGTAGGGACGCGGATAGCCGAAAAATCGAGAGCCAATCAGATTGCGCCACGTGTCATCGGCAAATGAGGGACGAGGAAGCCCATTTCGGGTGGATCGGAGGTTTTTGTCCCAAACAGTTTGGGACATCTGGGACATAAAGACGCGAAGGGCGCGAAAAGCTAGAAAACCCGCGGACCAATCAAATCACGACACGTGTCACAAGGGAGATAGTCCAAAATTCAAAGGGCGAGGTTTCGAGCACTGACCCGAACCAATGAAATAGCGCCACGTGTCCAAGTTTAAGGGGCCCACAAGGAAATTTCAAAAGGAAAGCCTGCGAAAGGCAGAGGAGAGAGAATTGCTCGTCCAATCAGCACGTGCCATGTGTCATCCAGGTGGCAGAGCACGGGAAAGATTTCAGAACATGTTTTGGCCCATTTTTTCCCTAAATCTTCAGATCGCCATAACTTTCGATCCAGAGCTCGGATTGGCACGTTCTTTATATCAATGGAAAGCTGGTAAAATTCTCTACACGATTCTGAGGTCAATATTGCATTTTGGTTCAGTTTGGAGAGAGAAAATCAAGAAACACCTCTGGTGTGAAATAACAAGTAGAAGTAATGCTTCAACAAACAACTTTAATGCAGCAGACAGTTCGCCGCTTCTATTAGACAGCCTGCCGTTTTGCCAGGATCCGCCGCTTCTGCCATAATGAGATGAATGGAATGCAACCTGGAGGTGGTTGGGGTAGATTTGGCTTCCCCCTCTCTCTTTCCTCTCTCATTCTTTCTATATATTGTAAAGAGGGCTTCTTTTAAAAGGTTGAACATTTTTCTGTTTTGCTTCTCCCTTCTTCTCCTTAGGTGAATTTGTGGAATTCAAACCTCTCATTTGAACTGTACTACTATTATGCCTCATGGCATTCTGTGGTGTATTGTATCAATCTTTGGAGCAAGTAATGCATGTCTGTGGATGATTCTCAGCCCTCTCTGTGTTCATTTTTGCATCCTCCTGGTCTTTTACTGCAGGTTTTGTCATCTGTGCATAATCTTATATCACATTCAAATGGTTTGTGTTTATTGGCAAAATAGGTGTTCTTCATTCCTCGGTGCATCACCTCTATTAGCTTAGATTTATTTTATGCATCCTCTTACCTTGTCTCCTTGGCAGATTAGATTAGGTTTTGAGAAAACCCTCTGCATATTTCGTGTGCATCTGAATAGAGGAATAGGAACCAGCCTTCTCTGGAGAATTCTTTCTCATTTTTAAGTCCCATACTTAGAGAAAGGATTCAATGTTATGCAATCACACTGGATGCCAAAGTGATCAACCTAGAAACCTGATCTCGCATCCGGGGTGCTTTGTGATTTTGCATCAACAAGTAACCTAGTACCCCTTCCCAAAACAAACCATGTCTTTGTAATACACATACATTTATTTTCTCATAGGAGCATTCTATCTTTAAGAGGCTTACAAAATTGAGAAAACCTTGACCTTGTTGAAGTAGTAAGAGGAGAATCAAACATGGATTTTGGGACATTTTGAGGAGATATCTTCCTTCACCAAACCCCTTCTTGGATCAAAATCATTTGTGACTTGCACTCATCTCACAAGGATACCCATATTCCATTTTAAATCCACCCAACAAAGAGAGGTGTGTGTTTGCAATGTTTATGGTTATGATATTCATTTATCTTCCTTTTTAACGTTATCTTTGTGTATTTGTAATTAAAAGTAGAGCAGGTTTTAATTAGTGTTAAATCCTATCTTAGTTTTATATCTTTTCATTTACATACATACATATGACACACCCAATAGGAGACCCCTTTGTCTCACATGTAATTATTTCTTCAAGTTATTTTAGTTTGTGTTAAAATTCCATATTCTTTATCTTTTCTTATGTTTGGTAGTGTTGATTTTTATTGATAGGTATTAAAGAGGCTAGGTGCTACAAAAATTTGAAATTGGCAAAAAAAATGTCATTTTTTGTCTTTTTTCATGATTTCACTTGCTGTCATTACTACGGTGGTCTCACCTCGACTGTAGTGGATTCATTATGTTTTTCAACTCTTTGTACATACCTCTTTCAAAAAATTCACAATATCATACACCATATATATATATATATATATATATATATCAATGGATTTTGCAATGTTGTTTAGTGGCCTTGCACTTCTTAGTGGTGTCATCAATACATACAATGGCCTTGTGGTTCCCAATAGTTTCATCAATCTGTATGGTACCTTTAAACATTCAACAATTTCATTATATTGAGTAATGGACATGTCAACTAACAACAACCTCAATCCACCTTACAGTAGCTTTTCTCTATTATAAAGGGCTTACTTCATTTCATATCTTCTCTTTTTATTTTGGTCCTTTTGACATTTTTTATGTCTTCATTAGTGTTACTTAGCTAATTTTATTGTTGTTTGTTAATTATTGGGCTTACATTTCTTTCTTAAAGGCACATTTTTATTACCATGAATAATTATTATGTTTTTGTAACATGTAAGTCCTTTTAAGTGTGCCTTGTGAGATGGAATAGTCTATTGTAGGGTGGAGGAAACATCTTTTTGGAAAAAAATGCTCTTCGAGAGACGAAAAAGAGGTAAGTGCTCTAATCCATTAAATTGTTCTTTTGTTCGGTGGATTTGTTATTTTTGGTGGAAGGGTTGCATCTTGCAGTAGTCTTACATTAGCATTTTTTTGCAACTCTTGGAGGATTTGTTATTAATTCAATATCTTTGTGATATGTTGTAGCAACGTCACTATTAAAGGACTTGCTCCGAGAAAAGCGTACTCAATCTATATATTGATGGCCTCATGATAGATGATTTACGTTTGCATTTATCTCTCTTTTTCACTTCTTTATTTGTGTTACGTTATTTTTTGTTGACAAACCTACAAATATTGGTACGTAGGATTTCATATTCACTCATTAAACATTATCATTTCTAAACAAACAAATTATTAAACAAAAAACAAGTTGTGTGCTTATACTTTGCTTTATATTGCTTAGGAGTTTAGTTATTTTTATTTGGAAATATAACTTTCCTTTTGCATAGTTTATTAGATTAATAATTTCTTTAATCACTTAGTTTTCTTTTAAAAATGCTACATGTTGGATTAATCATTTCCTTAACCACTTAGGTTGCTTGCAAAAATGTTATATATTGGATTGACCTTTATCTTAACCACTTTCTTTGGGGTGTTTGTTTCCCTTCTACATATTTGGCATATTTTTGTATCTTGTCTCAATTATGTATGATATTTCCTCACACCACAAGGTGATCTTATAAATAAAAAATAGTAAGGCACTTTTTCTTTAATAGAGTTTCATGGCTAGGGTGTTATTACTTATTCATTTAGACAAAGCCCATGTAATATAAATTTGTGGGAATACCGATCATTTTTTGATAAGTAGGAGTTCAATTTTAAATGGATCAAATGAAGTGATGGGTACATTTTCCTCCAATAACCAAGCCTCGATTAGACCCCATAGGAAACAGTTGTCATTTTTCACAGAGCTCCACTAAATTAGTTAGAGTGAAGGCGAGAGGATATTAACCTTCCAACCACAATATTAGACATTATTTTCTAATTTCACAAATTTTTCCTCACAGATATATATATATATATATGTGTGTGTGTGTGTGTGTGTGTGTGTGTGTGTGTGTGTGTGTGTGTGTGTGTGTGTGTGTGTGTGTGTGTGTGTATATATGATGCATATAGTAACCTTATTTATCCTTAATAGGTGTCCAAAATTAATCTAAGTTGTGTTTGTTTGATTTTATCCAGAAATTGTAAGTAAATAGAAAAAACATGCTACTTTGTCCAAGTAAAATCACGATTTTCACAACCACATGAGGTGAAATATTTTACGAGTTAAACCTTATTTTAGTAATCAAAAGGAAAAACTTTGTTTGAGTTAGACCATGTGTATTTTACATCAAGACATTACACCCTTCCAAATTTTAGCCTCATTTCTAAAAAACAATAACATAAAACTCGCCAAAATTTGGCAAGCCATTTTGACCTCCAAAGTTAAATTTTTCCAAAAATTAGTTGATTTATTTAAACTACACTATTATGCTTCCAAATTTTACCTATAACACTTTTTTTTTTCCTAAAATCCCAAAACCTAGGTAAAATATCCATTTACACCCATTACGCTACCCAATTTTATATAGACTTCCTTAACAAAAGTACACATCCAAAATTAGGTAAAATATCCATTTAGAGTTATTATGCATACCAATGTTACCTATATTTTCTTAGGAAAATTACAAATCCAAAACTAGGTAAAATCTCCATTTTGTTATTATGTTGTCCAATTTTACCTACATTTACTAATTCAAATTAGACATCAAAAACTAGGTAAAATCTCCATTTACAGTCATTACTTTCCCAATTTTACCTCGACTTCCCTAGGAAAAGTACACATCCAAAATTAGGTAAAATCTTCATTCATAGTCATTATCTTAATTTTACCTAGAAATCCTTAGGAAATATACACATCCAAAAGTAGATTATATCTCCATTTATAGTCATTATGCTTCCAAATTTATATCGACTTCCTTAGGAAAACTACACATCCAAAACTAGGTAATATCACCATTTAAAGTCATTAATCTTCACAATTTTACGTAAAAAATTTGAGAAAATTACACATCCAAAACTAGGTAAAATGTCAATTTTACATTCAAGTATGTTATCTAATTTTACTTGGAATACCTTAAGAAGATAAAGAAAACATCAAAACTAGGTATAACATCCATTTTATATCCATTATGTTGTCTTATGTTACTTATAATCCCTTAGAAAGATCAAGAAAACATCCAAAACTGAAAAAACACCCATTTCATAGTCATTATGCTACCCAGTTTTTATATAATCTCTATCAATGTTAAACAAGCTCAAAACCTAGATTCAAATCACACATTTTATAGTCATCATATTGATTGAATCAACTTATAAATCCCTTCAATCCAAAAAAATGTATTCAAACAACCTCATTCTTGTTTCAAACATCACCATGGTGCCTATCACATACTTAGGTTAGAGAAGACACAAACATAACCCTTTTTTCATAATCCCTTGGAAAATATATATGAAGATGATATTACCCTCATTGATCATAGTGGAGGAGAGGAAAACGTGCCACATGATATATTTGAACACAATCCAACACAAGGAGACAACTTCTTGTACTAAAACAATTACAAATTCCTTCTTCTCTTGGTTGAATTAGGTGAAACACTCGCCTCTAATTTTGATCATTCCTTCCTCACCAAAATGATTAAAGGGGAGGATAATAAAAATCATGTCCCCTTTAAAAGTGTCAATAGTATTTTGAACCTGAGACATGTATCTACTTCTACAAACCCTGAAGGTCACAAAGAAGAATTAGATGCAAACATACCTCCTAAAAATGTCTAAGATCAAGAATTGTATAAATTTTGTTAAACTAAACCATGACACAATAAATGAGGGTCAAGACCAACCACACACACCATGTAATGAAGAAGTTATATTTCAAGATCAACTATAAGTGCTAAGTCACTAACTAGAAAGTTTAAATTCACATATCCATATAGAGAAACCTAAGGTCACCCACACTAAAAAACTAAAGTGACCTATGACATGTATCACATAGTAAACCATAGAGGTAAATCCTATAAATCAAGCCACACACACACAAACACACACACATATACCATCTACACCCTCATGGGGAGAGTCATTTAAACAATAACGGAAATCAATGAAAGATGTGCTTAGTGGTATACAAGAAAGTAGTAGTGGACATGAAAATAAATATCACTTTGAAGAGTTATGTCCCTACCCATTTGATACGGAGATGTTACATGTACCTTTTCCACCTAGATTTGATTTTCCTAAATTTGACAAATATCATAGAAAGGGTGACCCTAGGGATCATGTTAAATACTTATTCATGGCTTGTTAAGAGCTTACTTATAGTGATAATGACTTTATTCGATTGTTCCCACTGTAGACACCAAAATTGGGTCATACTCCCCTTCATCCACTTTTGAATAACCAACTTAAACACATTCACCTAACCATGACCCTTATACCCCACATTAATATTAATTTAATTATTTACAATTAAATTAATACTCATCCTCACTTCATTCATTATTTAATTATCTTAATTAAACCAATTTCCACCTCACCTAGACACCTCACCCCACCACCTCACCTAGACACCTCATTATAAACCTATTTTTAGTATCTATCTACTCACCATAACTAACTAAGACTTAGTTCAACCCTAAAAATCAATGCCTATTATTCCTCTAACCACATTCCCGCTCATTAAAAGATAACGTCCATTTTGATCTGCTAAAGATGGATAGACCTAGCCCAAAATGATTAGGAAGATCTATCATTTTTAGTAAACCTAGGGAATCCCACCTTAACCAATGTTAGTCATCCCAAAACCGACGTCAATCAACCCAAAACCGTCATTGGTTACAATTTATTAACTTTGGTAACCTTGTTTGAGAGGTGGGCCACATTTTCTCAAATTTTGGGAGCAAAAGGAGATCTGCATACAAGCTAGAACCGCAGCTATTTTGCACATCCAAAAAGAGATAGCCAAGCATCAAGATAGATCTTGATGTATTACTCTCATGGTAGCATTTCAGGGAAGAACCACTATGATACCAAGCTCCATTCTACCGATCAATCATCACCACCACCCAACCATTGAACCTACAACATCAATAAGTGCATTTATCACCTATGTTATTTCATCCTTATTCTATTTTAAAGGTTTTTTCATCTCTGTTATCATTTTCTATTAGCATCTCCATTCCCCCACCATTCACTTTCCTGCAAACTCAACCTTTCACCACCATACCTTTTGACCATCTATACATGACCTTTATACATCTTTGAGTATTCCTAAGATCCCCACAAACCTCACCATTCCCCTTTTTTATCTCTGTCTAACTTCGATCAATTTCCATAATCAGATCTTGTTGAGTTCCTATCATCCTGAATGTATCAAGACCGATTACCCATGACCATCGTCATTTTTCTCTAAACCATCATCGGTTATATCTGATCGATACCGGTCTTTGTGTTTCAGCCATCCTATCAATAACAAAACCTAATAATCTTCACCCAAACAACTTATGTGACCAATAACCCGACTAACCAAGATGCACTTAACCTTGACCAACTACCCGACCTTTAGATCTAATCATAACCTATCCTGTTATGTTAGACTTGCTTATTGTATTTGGTTGAGATACCTAAATCATATCAATTACAATGGGATTCTATTTACGTACATTATTTCTTGCATTAAATTATATCAAACAGTGGGTTGATGTCATCGAGGAAGTATCACACTTCCTAGATCTACCACACACTAGCAAGCACACTAACATATATTATTTAATCCTCTTTTTTGGTCTTGTTGTGTATTTCAGGTAGTTCCTCCTAGCCAAAAGGAATCTCTCATAGTTAGCATTAGATCAAGAAGTTAGAACACGTGCACAACCTTCAAATTGACCATCGCAATAGGTCTTCCTCCTCAACCCATAAAATTATATGTTTCATCACATTCAAAATGTAAATAAAATGGTGAAACGTTTTGGCATGCTTGGTGGGACCCTCTCTTGGGTTCATTACATTTTCTTCATATAGCGAATTTTTTTGGTGTGTTTCTTTCATTTCCAAAATTACACATTTAATCTTCTCCCTAGTAATATTCCTTCCTTCTAATTGTCTAAATGAATTTTTTCATTTGGGGCTTAAAATGAACCACTTCTTCTTTCTTGAATTGCATCGCTGAAAAATCATTCCTCTTTTTGTTCATCATATGTTACATTGAATATCATATTTTGATTTCGGTATTAAAAAACTTGCATTGCATTCTGATTTTGTGCATTATAGCTCACATTAAAAATGAGGGCAATCTATACGCTGGAAGTCATGCCTAGTTGATGGTTGACACAATTGAACCGTAGAAAGCACTTGCTTCTCTCTCTTTCTCTTTCCAAATTGTGAAAATATTTGAATATACACACTTTTTTAAATGACATTTTACTTGGGAATTTTTGTCAATGATCACATGATAAAAGGATTGACAAGTAATCCCTAGCTGGTTATCTCTTTCCAGTACCCCATCAGAGGAAGGACCACCCCTGCCATAACATAACTTGAAAACCTCACCCTTTAGATTTGCTTTTTGTAGGATGCCTTCCCACCAAAACATATGTTCAGAATTTGCATGTCATGCATAAATAGCATAAGCTAAAAAAATATAAAATTCACTTTTAGGATGCGTGTTTTCATATATTTGTGCTTGACTTGTGTTTTGAGGGGAGAGGATACAATTTCTTCATCTTTATTTTTCCTTTCACACTCTTCCATCATAGTTGGAGTATTCTAAATTTCTTTGAGTGTGTCAGGGCCTCATCCTATCATACCTAGGTTTCTCGGTTGATTCTTGATACAATCTAAATTCCCAACACCTCGTTTTTCTTCATTATTTAGATTTCACAATAACTGGCTATGGTCTTGAGACCGTCGTCATTGACATTTGATCGGCATCAGTTTATCTAATGAGACATAGGTTCATTTTTTTGTTTGTCGGTTTACCCAGAGAACAATCATCTCACCTTCTTTTCTGTCTAATTTTTTTTGTGTGTTACCATACTCTCTGTATTCTGATCATAGTCCTCCAATACAGTCTCCATGTCTAACAATCACTAGTTTGTACTTTTTTTTCTAAAATTCTTATTCTTCATGAGAATCGTTGTCATCGATCATTTTGTGACTAGCATCGGTCTCACCTTACCTAGCATCAGTTTTTGCAACTAGCATTGGTCACACCGTTTTGATTTTTATCAAAATATTTATCCAATTTTCCTCTCAAAATTTATTTTGTCCCATCTCTATTGTCCCATGTGTCATTTACAGAGTACAATTTACCTGATTTACGTTGACTCACATGGTGTTGACTCACATCCAAACTAATGCCCTTGTCTTTCACGCTAGCCGTCATCCGCTCCCACCTAGTTCATCATGACCATCCATTTTGTCACCTATGGATCTCACTTAGCTTATCGCCATTGCTACCATGGACAAGGAGTTTGCAAGAATCCTCGACCAAAATCCTATTGCCCTCCAGTACTACCTTGATCATTCTTCCACCCGAGATTCCTCAGGATAGTTAATATATGACATGCTCGTATCTATCCCTCCCTGGTCTATCTACCACTTCTTCATCAGCTAACACTAGTTTTTCGCTACCATTATCAACTTTATCACCTATGGTGTCTCAGCTAAATCCCACAACCACTATAACTATAGCATCTACATCATCGATCACACTCGGGACATTGATTTTCCCTCTCGAAAGTCACTTTGTGAGTATAGCTTAATGTTCACTGTCATTCCACATATACCCATTGCATCGCAACCACCTCCGGTGTCAGCAACTTACACCCCTTTCCAAAACCTCATCCTCTCTATCCCGCAATCCTTACCCTTGATTGCCACTAGAGTTGTTACAACTACCCCACCCACTTACACATATTACCAACAACCCTTGACCTCATCTATCACTTACACTAGCTATGTGCCACCCACATTTATTCCTCCTATGCAGTTCTCATACTCAGTGCCACCATACACTAGCATACCACCTGCCTTGTACATTCATAATCAACCCCATTTTTTGCAGGGGTTACCCATTCATCCCAATCTACTAACAACCTCATTAAAATGATTATAGAGAAAATGCAAACCTTAGAAGCATTAGTTTATGGCTCCCGCAATTCTTTAACATATGATGAAATCTGTAATTAGCCTATCTATCCATCTATTCTCATTCGTCCTTGCCCAGTGAATTGGGAAATTCCTAAATTCAATCACTTAAATAATAAAGAATACCCACAACAACACTTTTAGTCGTTCTAACATGGGTGTTAACTAATGACACATGATTATGCTTTACTCCTACAAACTTTCTCAATGTACACGATAGGACTAACATTAGATTAGTACAGTGAGACTACCTCAACATTCTATATTCCTTTAATCAAGTAGCCCAAGCTTTCTGGATCATTTTTCAATCAATGTTACCAAGA
The DNA here is from genome assembly GCA_018340775.1 of Taxus wallichiana var. yunnanensis. Lineage (NCBI taxonomy): Eukaryota > Viridiplantae > Streptophyta > Pinopsida > Cupressales > Taxaceae > Taxus > Taxus wallichiana. The sequence goes on along the minus strand of CM031242.1, from coordinate 84,447,691 downwards.
AATTCACCATGACCGATCTCTATTCAACCCGATAGTATGAAGAAGAATATATCACATATTTTGTTGCCCATTGGCGAGTCTCATCAACCAATTGCATCCCAACTACCTCAGATGAACTTATCAATATTTTCACTAGAGATTTTTCAGACACATCTCACCAACTCTACAAGTTCAAACCTTCCAAACCTTTGATGAAGTGTTCACCATGGCTTGAAAACTAGAAATTCATGCCATTGAAGAAAAGAAAATCCAATTACGGAACAAGAACACCCCATTCAAATCAAACGATTCTTCTTCATCTTCAAAACCCCAAAATAAATATTCAAATCCCAAAGGATCTGCCAATGTGGTAGTCCTCAAGGTGGGTCCACCTCATCCTTCTAATCAGGCTCAACCTTCTTCCAATCTTTCTCCCGGTCTGTGCATTTCACCTCGCAAAAGAGTAAAGCAGAAGTACACTTTGATCGGAGAGCCCTATTCTTGATCTTGAAAAAAATATTAAAGTGGGAGCCATTGCACTTCCTCCCATAAAACCTCATAAATTTTTTGACCCTGATCATCCTATGCTTGCATGGTATAAAGAGCACGAATACTGTAATTATCATTGCATTAAAGGACATAGTGATGGTAACTGTATAAATTTTAAAAGCATTATTCAAGAGATGATAGACAATGGAGACATTTTCGTAGACAACCCGAATGCGTCGATAAATCAGAATGAAGATCTTCAAAAATTTATTCCCTAATCATAAACCATGGTCTAATGAAAATAACGAATCTTCATCCAGTGACAACAACATCAGTGAGTTTCATGCAGTTTTCGATATCATGCCAACTATTCCTCAACACCTACCTACTTCATTTATTGAGAAAATCTTGGTATGAGATCCTCCACCCATAGAGGAGCATACCTCTTCTTCTCCTCCACCCAAAGAGGAGTCCCTCTCATCTCCCCTTTATCTCATGGAGGAATCCATACTTTCTACCGATGTCATGTTATCATCCGCTTCCCATCCTATTGAACCATCAACACCTATTATTCTCCCATCCACAAGATAATCATCATCACCTTCTCCTCCATATAGAGATAATTCTACCACACCTGACCTATTATCTCTCCTACCCATGGGAGATGCTTTAGACATGTCATTACCTGGTAGGGACAATTCTCCCATATCATCCTAGAACCCTATTGACACGATCTTAGCTCTTTTTCCTATAGAGTCTGAGGCCATCCAATTCCCTATCTCACAGACATATTTTACAGGGATTTCTACCCAAACCACTCCATCACCTTCTTCAATAATCCCATTTTCACATTTGTTTGATCATTCTATTACATTGATCATTCCATTATGTGGGGACGTCTTTGGCTCCCATTTTTGACCCAAATGCAAATGTTGCTTGAAGATACTTCCACGATCTACCCAAAGGTATTTTCAGCAACCAAAAATACACTGACCATGCCAATTGAAATGGCTTCCTCTTCATCATCCCTACTTCCATCCAAACTTCTACCCATCACTACAACTATTCCCAAACCTAAAAACCTACCCACACTTATCTCCCCACCCGTATCTAGACCGATCAATACTTTACGTGTTATGTTGACATCAAGCCTTACTCACCCACCTCGTCGATTAGAGTTAGCCACATATTCCAAAGACCATAGTACCATTATCCTCCAATTTAAAAATAAAATAAAACCCTTTAGGCCATGCGAGACCGGTCTCACCTACTACACCCTTGTCACCTTCCCCCTTCCATCCATCAACTTTGACAAAAAACAATCATACCCAAGACCGGTCAAAATCTAAACAACCTACTACTACATCACGAGCCTTTGTTACACCTCATTCACCTAAAAACCAAACTCCCTCACCCTCACTTGTGCACTTCTTGCCACCTATACCTCCACCAGTTACTATAACCCCAACCTTTCCTATACAACTCCAACCAATGCCACCTACCCCACCTCTACCAACCACCTCCACCACAACTCGGTTGCCCCCATGGGTAACCCATCCTCTTCCACCATTTTTTTCCCTTCTTCATCCCATAATCCCATGTCACCTTTACCCAAGAAGGTGCAACTCAAAGCTAAGAATCTGCTACCCTCCACTAAGGTAGTCAAACCAACCAAATATTTCATCACCATCTCTTCTACCCCATCTTTACCAAAACATATTCCAGCAAGACCTAGGACCACTCCACATACCAAACTAGTATACCAACCCTTTCCCCTCCTGTAAATCCTCTTCTTTCATAATCAGTCACACGTGTACCCAAACCCACACTCACCTCCTATTGCGATGGGTTAGCGGGGTCCAACGCCAAAATTTTAAACAATACCTTGGAGACTTCTGTCATCACATTACCATCACTTAGACCTTATGATCCTCTTAAATCAAAACCAAAAGGGTGTTATGAAACCAAGATTTGTGCCTATCATTGTGTGCCAGGACATGATGTTGAAAATTTTAAGGCTTTGAAGACCATTCTTCTTCAACTTTGTCCTCCTAAACAAAATTTTGACAATGATGACCTTCTTGATGAGGACCATGCTCCACCATCACCTGTCACCATACATCATTGTCATTTACCCATTCAGCGATTAGTATCTCCACCCCCACAACCATTTTTCCCACCTCCAAAATTCAAGATCAACATGGTCCGTATAAGAGAGTTGGCCAAACCACCACCCAAATGTCAATGTGCCCTACTCATTTCACAAGGATCTTATCCACTGCTAGGATTTTTTCCCTCATGTCGTTATACCTTTTATGACACACCCTCTCCATCCACCTCCCCTAAGATTAATATGGTTCACGTTTCTACCCATACTCAGAAAGAGAAAGGAAAAGAAAAATTAACTAGCTCATAAACCAACTTTGTACCCAATATACAATCTACACCCACACCCAAAATCACCATCCGCGGACCTACATACCCTATCTCTGACGAGGTCACCCATCACACAATGATAAAACAATTACATCAGTCTCCTCTAAAGATGTCTTTGTATTATGTCATCCAAACTTCGAATCCCATAGACAAGCCCTTATCAAGGTTTTACAATCCATTGAAGTTCTACCCAATGACCCCACACCAGTAGCATTGATTATCACCCCTTATCATGTGTCCTCGCAAACCAAATCAGATCCTCATTCTACCCCTTTGACCCCTCCTCAATTTTCCACCCTCATCTTCTCTAAAGAGGAGATTCTACCTCTCCATTTAGATGACCCAGATCCCACCCTATTCATTTCTATCTATATCGGTAACATACGCGTTGACACATCATTTTTGATGGTGGTCTTATCATTAACATCATCTCCTCCCATGCATACAATCAAATGTGTATTCCTTCTAACTATATGCATAATAACCCAGTTATGCTATGCTCCTTCAACAACGCCATCACCTCTACCCTTGGCACTATTATCCTTCATGTTTGCGTAGGCCCTCGCATTGTCCTGGAACTATTCTACATCTTAGAGGGGGAATTCCAATATAACCTATTACTCGAAGACCCTGGATTCATGTCATGGGTTGTGTCCCTTAAACTTTACACCGTTGCATAAAATTTGAGCATGAAGGACATAATTAACCAATCCCCGCCGACCGTCGCCATTTAAAACATGTAACATATTTTACCAACCCAACAATGTACTTGTACCAGTCAAGGCATCTATCACTACCCCCACTTCACCTTCACCCATAAGCCCATCCACTAAGGCTGCCACCGCATCTCCCACATCTAACCCTACTATTCCTACTACCACCGCAACCTCTATAGCTGACTCATCGCTTTCCAATCATCTAATGAGTCATCTATCCCCACTACCCACATATCGACTACTGATCCCTTAGAAGGTGTTTTTCAATGCCTCACTCTGGGAGATTACCACCTATACAATATAGACATATTCCTCACCTTGCAAGAGTATGGGATCCTATGTCGTACCCTAGTTCTAACTACCACATAGGTGAGGTTTTTCCTTATGGTACGCCCACCTTCGCACTAATCTAAAATATGGGGCACTTGATATTGCCACTTATTCACTTGAACCTCCATCCCAAACTTGACCATTTTCATTTGACTTACACTCCCTTACTAATCACTTCTCTTCTCACACTTTCCTCCATCACTGCACATGGAAAGGATTTGGCTTCATTTTTATGAACAAGATCTGCATAGATGTCATATTCTATACTACCCATAAATAAAATGACCGTAGTGGCATTGGCTTTGACGCACCACTTCTCAAGAAGGCTTGTGTCGACATCATTGAGGAAAAAAACCTTATCCTCCTCATCAACCCATGCCACCATCTTCACCCATGAAGTCCATAGATCCTAAATCTATTCCTCCTAAAAAAATTTCATAAACACAGCTTCCTAAGACCTCGACCTATCAACGTGATGGCGAGGCTCCCCTTCTCTCCCATTCCTATATCCTGACATGATCGGTGATGATACACCTTCTATTAACATCGTTTAATGTGAAGACAATGAGTCCATCCTCACCTAACTTAGTGCAGAATATTCTTATATTCAACGGTTGTTACCTTAAGATCGTAAACCATGTTAAACAAATTGACTATCAAAATCAACATTAATACTCATGATGAACCACACATTCTAAAGATATTCAAATCTTTAGATGATATTGAACATGAAGATTTTTCCTCTTTCCTTTAGGACCATAGCAATGCTTTTTCCTGGTCCTATGTCAATATGCCTGGTATTGACCCTAAAATCATGGTACACAATATCGTAACGATTCCTAATGCAAACCCATTAAACAAAAGGTGTGAAAGATACATCCTTGCATTTCTCTTCTGGTCAAAGAAGATTTTCAACACCTTCTCTAAATTTCATTCATCCTACCCATTGACTATCCCCAATGGATTTCTAACATCATTCCTATCACAAAGGTGACAAAGTGGGACTCCACATTTGCACAAAATTCCATGACCTCAACCTAGCTTGTCCCAAAGATGATTTTCCCCTACTAGGTATTGACCAACTAGTTGATCTCACCACCAGCCAAGAAATGCTATCACTCATGGATGGTTTCTTGGGTTACAATCAATATTACTTTCTCCAAAAGATCAAGCACAAAATTGCCTTCATCACTCTTTGGGGAAACTTTTACTATCGAGTCATGCCTTTTGGCCTTAAAAATGCTGGTGCTACATATCAGCGAGTCATGACTTATATCTTCCATGACATCAGGCATCACATATTCGAAGATTATGTAGATGATCTTCTTTCCAAATGTAAACATCAAGCCAAACACTTAACCATCCTTAAGATCATATTTTACCACCTCATCAAGTACTTTTTGTCTTCAACCAAAGAAGTGTGTCTTTGCATGTACTTTGAGGAAAAATCCTTGGTTTCATTATTTCTTTATGTGGCATAGAAGTCAATCCTGCTAAAGTAAATGCTATTCTAGAAATGCCTCCACCCAAGTAATCCTTGTCAACTTCAAATCCTATAAGGTAAGTTGCAATCCATTCTTCATTTTATCTCGTAACTTTCTTACCACCGCCAACCATTTCATCATCTTCTCAAGAAGGACATTTCATTCAAATGGGACGACGAATGCCATAAAGCCTTCAAACCTTAAAACAATACCTTCTATAACCACCATTACTTATTCCTCCTAAGGATGACTAACCCTTTTACCTATATTATTACGCCACTAACCATTCTTTAGGTGTCATGCTTGCTTGCTCATCGTGATGAGAAATACAAAGAGAAAATGGTTTATTACATAATTCGTGCCCTTTATAGAATACAAAACTAGATACACCCACACCGAAAAACTCTTCTTAGCCTTATTTTGTCATCACCACCAAACTCTTCCATTACCTACTCAACAACAAAATCTTCATTGTTACCAATATTGACCCCTTACACTATATGTAAAACAAACCCTATCAACATTAGCGTGCTTTGCATGTTGGCTTATGCTTCTTGCCGACCACGACCTCGAATTCATTTATCAAAATTCCGTCAATGGTCAACCTATCCCTGACCAACTAGCAGACACACCTCTTTTTAGGAATTAACCTTTAAAATTTGACTTCCCGGATGAATACATAGCTACACTCTCCTTAGATGAACCCATTTACCAAATGACAATCTTCTTTGATGGCTCCAAGTGTCAGCGTGGAGGTACGGCTGGTGTTATAATCATTCCTCTTAATGGTGAACCTATGTCTTTATCTTTCAAACTAGAGGTTTATTGTATAAATAATATTGCTAAATATGTATCACTCGTATTGGATCTCTAGGATGTTTATACCTTAGATGTCAAGTCAATCAATGTCTTTGGTGATTCCCATATGGTCGTAAACCAATTCAATGGTATATACCACTATCCTAATGACATAATTAAAAGTATAAACATCATATCAACATAATTTTGAGTACCTTTGATCATTAGGAACTTCAAACCACCCCACGTTCTACCAATAAATTTATGGATACCATGGCTGCTTGGATTCTCGGATACCATCTTCACTGCCGACTCTAAAATATTTATCACAATAAAAGGATAATATCACCCTCTTATTTACCTCGTAAGGTCTACTCCATTAGAACCGTTGCACTTGATCCATGTGACCTTTGGTATAAGTAATTTGGAGACTATCTTTCCCTTTCAATTCTACCCACCGATCTCACTCGTAATGGACAACGTGCCTTTCTTACAAGTTTCTCTTGTTATGTCATTATGGGTGGTCTCCTTATAAGCGTGACTTCGACAATACTATCTTACAATACCTTACATGTTTTCAAATTCCCTATACCATCAAGGAATTCCACGAGGAAATTTTTAGAGGTCACTTTAGTGGTTTAGCTATCACAAAAACATTCTTTTCCTTGGCTATTATTGGCCAACCTTAAACTATGATTTTGTGACTATGTCAAATGTTGTGTGAAATGCCAACAACATGCTTATCTTCATCACACACCTAGTCATGCCCTATAGGTCACACAAAACCTTTTTCCTTTCTCTCAATGATGCTTAGATCTTATCAACAAAATCAATCCCCATTCTTCATAATGTGACCAATGGATTATAACCACTACTCAATATTTTACTAAATGGGTATAATCCATTCCCTAATTTCTACAAAATCCCAGAAAATATGTGAATTCATCAACCATCACATCATTTGTCACTTTGGTGTTCCTTATTGCCTCATCACCGATAATGAAAGCAATTCAAAAACAAAATCCTAGGTAAAATGTGTGACACTTTTGGCATCCAACTCATTTTCTCATCACCTTATTACCTAAAACCAATGGAACAAAAGAATCAACCAATAAAACCTTGAACAAAATTATTATGAAAGTAGTTTATGATACTGCAAGGATTGGCATTCACACATTTCTTTCACCTTGTGGGATTATCCCACTAGTATTCGAACTTCGACTACTACCACACCTTTTCTCTAGTCTATAGTACCGAGGCTATCTTGTTTTTCAATGTTTAGATTCCATCTCTCTACATCTCACTAAAAGACATGCTCAATGATGATCACTTTTTCTACGATCATTTGGTGTAACTTGAGTTATTAGATGAACATTGTCTTAATTCTCTTGACCATCTCCAAATATACCAGAAATATATTAAACGTGCCTACAAAAAGCATGTCCACGAATGAACCTTTTAGTTTGGTGACCTCGTCCGAAGGAAAATCAACATGTAACCAAAGAAGATAAAAGTAAACAGGGAAAATTTTCTCCTATTTGGGTTGGACCCTATATTGTTACCCATGCCTACAGATCAAGTGCTTATCATTTGTATTCACTCGAAGGTAAACCCAAACTAGATCCCCTCAATGCCTTGCAACTTATACCATTTTATTGTTGACATCAAGCCCTATATCACTTTCTATCAATTAATTTTTCATCCCTTGATCATTATTCACCTTCCATATTACCCATTGTTGAGGATCAATGAATAAACAAGAATCATGTGATTACCCGTCATCTTTCTACCTTATATTTAATATGAGTACCATGGCTCTACTCACAACATGATTCTCATGGATACTTTTCATATTTGTACAAAAAAATGGAATCGCATGGTCATTCATCACTTGAAACCACCTATTTCATAGTTAACCCCTGTGTACTATGGTGTTGTCTTCTAAACAAGAACCTAATATTCCTCTATAGTATTTTCCATGACTTAAACATCCAAAAACAAAATGGGATTCAACTCCTTGAGTCAAACTTCCAGCAAAAGATGACTCCCTCAAAAAGGGACATATCTTCTCTCTATCTAGCTGCTATAAATAGACTACTCCCTTGAAGGAAAACTATATAAAGTCATTGCCAAAATATAATAAATGTTTGAAGCTTCCCACATCGATCAAATTCATGAAGACCTCAAGGAGACAATCTACTCATCCCACATAGACTTCCCGCATCGATCAATCTATCAAAACAAAAACAAAAGTAAAAGAAAAAAAGAAAAAGATTAAATTTTTCATCATGGAATTTCCTATTTTGATCTTGGGTCTCTTTCCAAGTAAACATGCAGTCATATACTAGGTTATGCTCAACCATCCACTTTCACCTCATTTCCTTTTGCACCCTAGTTTTCTCTCTGCTCAAGGGACTTGCCACAAATGTGACATTCTATGATCATGTGACTTTCTTCACCCTTAGAATAGTCCATTATGCAAGGCATTTAGGGTCTTACGTTCATAAGCCCATCTGGGGTATGGTAGACTCATTAGGGTTCTTATCAATTAAGTAGCTCTTTTTCCACCTCTTACCATTCACCTTCCTCATTACTTATTGATTATCCTATACAGGACCAGATCATTGACACCTATATTTAAAACAACTCAACCATGCCTATGACCTAACTCAATCATGCCTATGACCTACATTCAACCATGCCTAAAAATTCACCACCCATCCCCCTAATTCATCATATTCTTCCCTAGCTTATGGGAGAACTACATCATCCTGAGGCCCCTTTTTATGGGGCTATGTAGGTAGCACTTCAAGGGCATGGGGCCCTTGAAGGTTAGCTTGGCCACTCTTCACCCTAACCTATTTTCCCCTTCATTTCCCTATTCACATCCTACCTTCATTCATTTCCATTTTATATCAACAATTATAAATTAAACCAAACAAGAAACAATTGATAAATATTTTTACCCCATCATCACATCGTTCATTTATTATTTTAACATTTTCACTATAACAAATATTAGGAAAATTAAAGCATAACATGCATATACATCATAATTAATCTCCATCATGCCTATGACCTGACTCCATCATGCATATGACATGACTCCACCATGCCTATGAACTGACTCCACCGTGCCTATTACCTGACTCCATAATGACTATAACCTAAATCGATCATACCTATGACCTGACTTCACCATGTCTATGACTTCACTCCATCATGCCTAATTGACCTAACTCAACCATGCCTACACGACCTCAACTCAATCATGCCTAATTAACCTAGTTTCCATCACGTACACACATAATAATGGAAATTAAAAAATTATACTCTCCATACTATAAATATCATCATCTATATAAATGAGAAAGTCTGTGTATACATACATATGTACACATATACAAATAAATACAAATATCTCAAATCACTCAGATACATCCTCACCATCTTTGGCACATAGGCTGGTATATGATCAAAAATCTCAAAACTCTCATATACAACCTCTCTTCGGCACGCAAGATGGTATATACTAAAAATACAAAAAAATAGAAGTATGCATAACTATCAAGCATCCCCCGTCGGATATCCTCCATTCCTGTATCATCTATCTCCTCCTCTTCTAATCTGTGTGGTGTCTCGCTAGCATCTCACCACCTTCTATGGGCCTCATTATGACCTCTGCTAGTACCTCACCTAGAGTTAGCATCCATGCACTAGTGGCCTCACCTTGACCTTGTCTCAGGGATCATTGACCCCTTGTACTATCCACACTGTGAGTGTGAGACCTAGTCCTCTCACTTGATTCTTGTTGTTCTCTATACTCTGCATAGGTAGGAACATCTATCCTTGCATCCATCAGGTGATCTTGATAATATCTCACCTCACCTAGGGCATCATTGAACATGGCCATGGGTACTGTCTACGGTGGTGCCATCGGCCTCTAACCCTATCCCACCCCTTCTTGTAAAATGGGACCTTATCCCTGAACATGTGTAGGTAATTTTGCCTATACTTGGGCTGAAGGGCCATAATCTCCACTGTGTAGTGGCCAATCGGCCCAATAAACTTACTACCTATGCTTCTAAGGATACTACATATGCCTATAGTATGTTCACATGTGCCTATGACCCTATCAATTTCCCTTGAAATTTCACCAAATGTGTCACCACAAAGAGTCACCGCCATTGTGGGCCATCCCTCGAACTATAATAGTGGCTAAGTCGGTTTGCCCTAGCCTCGGTGGTACTTCTCATAGTTGTGCTACCCACCACCTTTGTCTATACCTATTTGTCACCGTACATCGGGAAAGCGGCGCGAGCGTGAGAATCAACAAGTAACTCCTCCGCATACCCGACCTCCCGCGGTCATGCCGAGACAGTAGGTGGGGATGGAATATGCAGAAAAACTAGTTAGGTAGTCTAATGTCTTCGACACGCACTAGTGGAATTTACGAATCTAAGGAAAAGAAGGCCCTTCTAACTTGGATGGTGTGATAGATCGATCGGGAAGGATGATGCTCAAGGCTCCAATCAATATCGAGCTCGCGTGATTCGATCTATGGGTTGCGGAATACGTGGAAAATGACCGGGATTGTTTCGTGTATATCTCCGATAAGGTCATATGGTGGATGATGAATATAATTGGCTCTACGGACAATTTTACGGCCTAGTCCAGAATTCCTAGCTTCGTTAGCCGCTATATCTAGTAAGGACAGGTTGTTCGATGATGATAGGTGGAAGTGGAGTGGACACGAATACCAAGGTACGTAGGTTAGCATCTATATTAGATTGACTGTGGAATCGTTAGGTGTGGGATCTGTGGATCACAACCATAGATTCTTGGTTGTTGCATGCCCCCGTTATGGTCATACGTGAGATCAAGTTCTAATCCCTAGTATCCAAGAATCGTAAGATTTCTCGGCTTTTACATTTAGAACTAACGGTTGTGCAATCTTCTCGAATACCTCACAAAGGCGTTCTTGCAAACCTGGATTCTTAAGTTGGTATCTATATCTACGAGGGTGTCTCCAGCATCTGGCTGTGGAACTAGAGGATCGCACCCAAATGTTTGTTCTCTTTCGAGCCCTTCTACGAGTCATGTGGATATTTTCCAGGTAATCTGTAGTTTGGACCGACTTGACCAAAACGCATGTGCTTGGTCATCTTCTATGTTTAATCCTCTTAACTGAGAACTGATCAGTTGTAAATATGTGGTTGTTCGGAATACTTGTATCCTAAGATTTTGGTCTATGTCAACTATCGCTGTGACGAGGTTTGGTTGAGGCACGATTGGCTCAAATATATATTCCCTGGGCTCTTGAGGTCCCGTAATTGTCATAAAAACTAACTGTAATGAAGCAAATTCTAACTACGTGAAATAAATCTAACTGCATATAAATTTTATTCTTCTCTGAAATATTTAACAATTTTAAGGAAAGAAAACTATTTTAAGCATATCTAGAAATAATAACTAAACAATAATTAAAAACAGACAAGATAACCGAGTGTGGTTATTTGCCTGTGTGATTTGTAGAATTATTCTAAATGAATAAAATAGCCTGTCTAATCTACCTGCAAGATTCTCGATCCTACCTCAGAAGTGAGGAGTGAATCATAGTTTCTCAGAAACTATCAATCCCCACAGCTTCCCTGGCAATATCGAGAATAGAATGAAATGAAATAAAGTGATTAACTACTCTATTTGATATGATTCTGACTAGAACTTTGAAATTTAAAACCTGGATTCCGCAGAACAGTGGCGAATCCGATGGTGTGTGTATGATCTCATCCCTCAAAAGTATGATCTTCTCGTTCTTTTGTGTTCACTTGGATCCGAAAAGCGTGTAATGCTAGCAGACCGATAGGAGTAGATTTTGGGATAAGGACGGCTCGGAATGCGACCGAGAATACGAGTAGGAGAGGGAGAGCGCAAGAGTACGAGCTTGGCTTCTCGCAATTCCTAGTGGGATTTTCCTGTGAGTCATGCAACGTGAAGTGACCAGAACTCTGCAACTATCCTATACGAAGAGAAAAACCTACAACTTTAATGTCTTCCCAAGCTACTCTGTTCTAAAGTAAAGACACGCTTGCACAAGTTGGATATGTGGCTTACCAACAATTTGAATAAAGCTTAACCAGGTATATGATGAATTGAACTAAGAACTCCAAGACACATTAAAACAAATCTACAAGAAAGAGGAATTTAGAGGCAAGCTTCTAAGCTGGATTGTATGAAACAACAAAGACTTTGCCTTTTGCACAAGATGGATCTGTGCTTACCAACAATGAACAATACTAACCAAAACACGCAATGAAGAAAACTAAGTATTCTAAGAAAAGGAAAACTAAAGGAATTGCAAAGAGGAATCCAGAAAACAAAACTTGAGAGAGAGAGGCCTTTTGCTTGAGCACAAACCATGCAGTTATAGGAATTCAAACATCCAAGAACCAAAACCAAATTGAACTCCTAAACAATAAACAAAGGAAAAACACTATTCCAGGGGACCAAAAACATAAATGCAAGCTCAAGTCGGCAAGGAAAGCTGGTGAGTTGTGATATTTCACGTGGGTAACATCAAAAGAGCGTTTTAAAAGCACACACGGGACCGCCTTGCTGCTCGAGTAGTAGGCGGCGGTTCTGGGACCGCCGCCCTGATCAGGGCGGAGGTCACGAGACCGCCGCCCTTTTGGGCGTTGGTTTTTCATCCTTTGAAGGTCAAGAGGCCAAGGAAAGAGGGAAAAAGGGGAAAAAAAGGGCATGGGGGCTAAGCGGGGCACGCGGGATGTTAACGCATACTCGAGGGCTTTTCCGGATCCCGAACACCTTGCGAGGAGACCTGTATCATCATCGGGGCACTTGTTACACTGTTCTGGCAGTACAGTACCTTACAATTTTGGGTACATACATATTGCCCCCTCGGAGAAGCGTTTTAGCCATGAAGAGGCATAAAATGGTGGGTCCGAGTATGGCAGTCCCAAAATGGGGAGTTAGAAGCTATACCTTACTCATCCGTGTGTTGAGATGACGCCATCGAAATTCCCGCTACCTGTAAAATGAAAAGAGAACTCAAGTGCAGATAGATGCAATAACTTGGAAGATAAACGCTAAAGTAATAGGGAAGGAGAACATACCATTCGTGCGGGGATAGAAACTTACCTCCAACAGCGCTCCAAACCTGCGAAAAAGTCATTTTAAAATGAAACAGAACGATATATATATGAAAGTGGGCCCATTTTCCTATTCATTTGCGTGAGTTGATTTGATTGATTTTGAGCTCTGGGACCCACGGTGTTTCTCACGAGTAGAGTCGAAACATTCGGAGCGAGATCGTGATCATGCCTCCACATGCGGAACACCGCCCCGCGAGATCACAGGTTGGTTCTCTTCCATTTTGTGTTTTTCCCTCTTCAAATTTGAAATGGAAAATTCTTTGCAATGGGGGGATTATTTTTGAAAATGTTAGGTTCAAAAGGTCCATCTAGGGGGGGCACCTACTGGGTAGGCTTTGTTTTTAGTTAAAAAGGTCATTTTTTGCTCATTTTGCATTTTTTGGGGTTAACAACCCGCACGGGTTTTGGACCGTGACCACACATCTCTGTTTAGGGCAGCGGTTACATGACCGCCGCCCTTAAGGCGGTGGTTACAAAACTACCCCCCCCCGTCGGGCGGTGGTTTTGCACAGAATGCAAAAGAGCTTAACTTTTGAGATTGCACTTGTATTTTTATCATTTCTATATGCTTTTATGACTCTCTCGATATTGATTAGATACTAACTTGCCCTGTTTTGTGTGTTTTTGGGTGCATGCAGGTGAGAGAAGAGTATATCAGATGGAGCCGAGAGAGAGAGTGTGATTGGCTCTCCGGGGTATTGGATGCCCTTTCTCAGGATGAGGAGGATACATTACAGAGGGCCGGCATATTGCGTATATCACGCGTGCCCCATGTCACACCATCCAGTCACATACTTTGTGACTTGTTTTCATATTGGGATGCAGATCGGAACACTTTTTGACTGCCAGGGGTCCGCGGTGAGTGGACCATCACTTTGGAGGATGTCTACCATATCCTGGGGGTCCCGATCATTGGGAGGATACTCACACTGGAGACGGCAGGGTCTCAAACATAGATTGCACAGTGGGCAGGCTACATGGGGGATGTAGCCATCTCTACGGGGTCGAAGAAGGGAGTGAGAGTTCGATCTATTCCTTCTTTGCCCATCCCCGTATTTCGACAAGCTATCATGGGGATCCTTGCCTCGAGGCTGATCGGGGACAAGGGAGGAGATACTTTATTATACTGCTGGGCCCCCATCATTACACAGATAGAGGGGCATGGCCGGATATATGCCTGGGGCGCAGATATTCTGGGGACCACCTACCATGACTTATACAGGGTGGTCCGTTTGTAGGGACAGTCATTGAGCCACCCGACTCTAGTCATGAGTTGGGTGTATGAGCATTTTATTCCTTATGGCAGAGGGGTAGAGGTGGCAGACCCAGGGGCTGTGAGGGTAGCTAGATGGTCAGATATGTCGGTGCTTAGAGCACCTCACCAGCCAGTTGCCTCCCTTACCACAACAGATATGGAGGCGACGCCGTACCAGCTTATGGCTGGCATATGGGGCGAGGAGACCCTTACATTGATCTCCTGCTCCACCATAGGGCAGCTTATCGACCGCGTGGGACGGGTGGAGGTACACCCTTTTGGCAGAGTTCCTCAGCAGTTCAGCCTTCCATATGCGGGCATGCTTCCCCCAGTGGCACCAGTTTACAGATCAGTCCGCGAGGCTAGAGGGGGGCCTAGAGGCCGTGGTTGGACAGTGATCACTCCTGGCACTCCCATTGCAGCCAGGAGGGTAGTTCGGGCTAGAGGGAGAGCCGGTGCACCCGGGAACCTTTGCTTCAGATTGCTGCGGGTCCTGCTCACAGCAGCGATGACCCTATAGATATTGACTCCGATTCTGAGGAGTTTACAGAGGGAGGGTCGGAGGAGTAGACGGATGACAGCGATCCTGAGTGGCATGACACTCAGGATATTTTGCAGGCAGAGAGGGCCGAGAAAAGTGCAAAGAGAGAGACTCTAGCTTAAGAGGAGCCACTCTCCCATGGCCATGGTGGAGAAGATGAGTCAGTTGCGGGGCGTCATGTTGCTCCTACTACAGGAGTAGCCCCTCAGTCGGCAGCGGCATCTGCGGTGAGTCTTTTGGGCCCCAGCGACCCATCTTGGAGGCCCGGTGATCCGAGTAAGTTATCCTCTCATCTTTTCAATGTTTGTTTAATTTTAGGATTTTTAATTGCTATCTCTCCTTATGTTTTGACATTGCATCTTTTAGTCTCTTGCCTAGTTTCTAATTCGTTGTTTTTCTTCTTTGTTTGCAAAGACTGTTGATGAGTGGCGGGATCTAATCCATAGGGTATGCACTGATTCTTTGATGATCCCTATGGATAAGACCCATGCGGAGCTATCTGTAGATTCCGGGAGCCCTCAGTAGCCGGTAGGCATACTGACGTCTTCGCTCCCATTTGGCACGTGGCCAGGATGGTGTCGACTCTCCGTACAGAGTTGGTAGGCTATAGGACAGCCGAGCGTCTTATGAGGAGCCATTCTCATGGTGAGACTGCGGCTGCCCCTCGGGACCCTGAGCCCTCCGTGCATTCAGAGCGCCGGCGTAGCCAGAGTCCTAGGCGAGGGCGCACACCTTCAGAGGGGTCGCGCAGGGGTTGAGAGACTACTTGGCTCCTATGCGTTGTACTGTAGATTCTTTTGTATATCACGGGCTCTTTGAGCGTTTTGACCATGCCTAGAGCATGATGGCATTGTATATAAACATTGGTTATTTATATATATGCATTCGTTTTTGGATCAAAACTTGTCACTCGTGTTTTCCCTTTCTATTTCCAGCTTCCTTGTGTATACTACGATGTATGTTTTATATGCTTTCTAGAATGTATGCAATGGAGAACAGATGATGCAAATGCTTGCTTTCTTTTTGTGTTTCATGATGCTGATACATGATATTGTAGATATATTGTGATCTTAAATCTTAGCTTCTGTGAGCAATTTGGATACCTCATGTTTGTTTTGGCAAAGTGATGAAAATAACCAGTATGATGAACATATTAACTTGCCCCACTCCTAACTCCACGCAACTAGTAAGATGCGAGGGCTCATCACCAAGAGCCAAGAAGGGCGCAAGTTATGAAATATGGTGAAATGATAGTGATGAAAGACAGACGAAGCTTTGGTGGAACCAAATTGAAAACTACAAGCTTACTCCACCCGAATGACTTCATAGTTTTGGGTGCAACTTGCTTTGCGGTTTATCCAGACTTAGACCCGTAGATGGCCACATAGTAGACAAAATCTGGTTTTTAGGATTTTAACTCTCTTGGAATTTTGAACATCTGATTCATTTATTTTTGACTCAAAGTTTGAATAGTTTGTTTATGACCTTTTAACGTTTGCATCGTCAGACGACCCCCTACACTTTTCCCCATGCTAATTGTAAGAAGCATGGGTTTATCACCGTGGGCAAGGCATAGGTGAGTAAGGGCATTTCCATCCTTTCCCAACCCTACGTCACTAGTAAGAGACGCAAGCTCATCACCGAAGGTTGGTAGGGCAAGGAAATGTGTAAAAATAAAATTTTCTGTTTTAATCACTTTTTGACTTGTCTTTTTGAGTAAAATGTCAGTATATGCTTATTTCCAAAGAGATGTGTATATGGGATAGATGTGACACCATGAAGCTTCTAGAACAGACCATAGGCAAGACACCTATCCTAAGAAGAAATCAAAGCGAGAACAAACTTGCAGATCTTGGTATGGTTACCATTAAGACTTCGTCATGTTTGATTTTATTTGATAAAAGATTCTGAAGTGATTGATGATATCGTGAAAATGGAGAGATATGATTAGAAAGTTTTGTGCCAACAACATCATGAGTTTGTAATGAATTAATTTGAGAATAGATTCCTTGATCACAATTTGTGTAAGAACAAGTGGACAAAATGATCTAAATCTATATGAAGATGCAATGTAAATAGTTATATAAGCAGTGCTAGCTGCTTATGCGTAGAAATGCTTGAGGTGCAGGGAATTGACTGTTTCACCAAATTCCTCACCTTCTAGCATGCATAAGAGGCATGCACCATTTTCGTAGTCTTTTGTGACTCGGTATGGCCCCAACCATTTGGGCCGGAATTTCCTTCCTTTGCCGGTCTTCTTGTCGATCCGACTGTCTAGTCTTAGAACTAGATCACCTTTGTATATATCGCGTTCATAAACCTTCTTGTTATATTTCCGGCACATTCGGTCAGCATAAGCTCTATGCCGCTGCTCAGCATCTAACCTAGTTTCATCTAGGATTTCTAATTGGGAAAGACGTGCTTCTTTGTAAGTGTCTTCATCCAGAATCCCTTGTAGTGAAATGCGGAGGTGGGTATTTCAACCTCAAGTGGGATAGCGCCATACGCCCCAAATACTAGCGAGAAAGGAGTTGCTCACATTGGTGTTCTTATTGAGGTTCGGTGGGCCCACAAGGCCGGATATAACTTTAAATGCCAATCTCGTTTGTTTTCTTTTACTGTTTTGAGGAGAATGGCTTTCAGTGTTTTGTTTGTTGCTTCAGCCTGCCCATTGGCTTGGGGATAATACAAGGAAGCCGTATGATGGCTTATCTTAAATTTACCGCATAGTTTGCGAACTTCTTCATTTTTAAAAGAAGTTCCATTATCAGAGATAATGATTTGCGGGATACCGTACTCGCAAATGATTTGGTTCAAAATGAACTTGGCGATCATGAACCAGTGCAGTAGTAAGAGGCATGGCCTCCACCCATTTGGTAAAATATTCGGGCCGTGATTATTAAATTATGGTACAATGTCATGGATGAGGGAGAGAACTTCCCTATCAAGTCCAGTCCCATGTAGAAAAGGGCCATGGAGTAGCGATTGGTTGCAAAGCTTGTCTTTAGCATGTGGATCTCATGAGAGAATTCTTGGCACTTATGACACTGCGTGCGAACTCTATCGCGTCATGTTCTAGAGTGGGCAGAAATAGCCCATTCGATGTATTTTTCGAGTGGTGGCGTGGTCACCAAAGTGGCCTCCACATATACCACTGTGGGATTCATGGAGAATCCTCTTGGACTCTTCTGTGTCAACACACCTTAAGAGCATTCCATCGAATGCTTTTCGATAGAGCACTGTTCTATGACGACGTATTTAGCTACGATTATGCATAATCACCTCCTTTTTGTTGCGGTGTAAGCGCCTCCAGAATACGTATGGTCCATGATATAATTAACGATGTCAGTGTACCAAGGACACTCAGAGATAGCAGGTCGAGTTTCGATGTAGTATACGCATTCATCTGGAAAATCCAAATCTACTAGATCACCTCCGTCTAATGGGTTGTTAGCTAACCAATCCACGATGATTTGTCCTTTAACCGACTTCTGGTTTACAAATGTTAATTTGAACTCTCCCATTAAGGTTATAAAATGTCCAGCCTTTTTAGACAAGGAACCTTGTGTGAGAAAAGTTTGTAAATGGTCCGTTTTTACCATGACCTTTGTTTCTTGATTCAGCATGTAATGTCTTAGACATTTAGTAGCAAAGACTATGGCAAGGCATTCTCGTTCTGCCTGTGTATAGCATGTTTCATAGTCGAGCAGTGTTCGGCTAATGAAATAAATCGCACGTTCTCTCTTGTTATCGTCTTCTTGGGCCAACATACAGGCCAGCGAGACATCGGTAGCTCGCGAATATAGGATTAACGGGTGATCCAACTTAGGTGGCATTAGCGTAGGTGGTGATAACAGAAAATGCTTAACTGCATCAAAAGCTTCATTGCAATCTTCAGTCCAATCAATGCTATAGTCCTTCTTGAGTAAATTGTTGATTGGATGAGCGGTGAAGGTTAGGTCGGGATGAATCTCGGATTGCACCTAGCTTTACGAGAAATGACACGATTCGCATTCGTTTAAAGGTGGAACCATTTCGAGGACAGCCTGAATTTTGGTTGGATCAACATCAATCCCTCATGATGATATGATGTAACCTAGGAGCTTTCCTCCTGTTACACCAAAGATGCATTTCTCTAGATTTAGCGTGACTCCGTATTCTATTAAACGTGAAAGAATGACGCGGAGTACTTCGGGATGGTCACAACGCTTCTTAGCTTTAGCCAATAAGTCATCTACATAAGATTCCACGATTTTATGAATTAGATCGTGAAATATGTATGTCATAGCTCGCTGGTAGGTAGCACCGGCGTTCTTGAGACCGAATGGCATAACAGCGTAGCAATAGGTTCCCCAAGGAGTTATAAACGTGGTTTTAGCTTGATCTTGCTCGGATATTCTGATTTGATTGTATCCCGAGAATCCATCCATGAGAGACAAGAGTTCAAAACCAGCTGTTGCATCAACAATAACGTCTATAGATGGTAATGGGAAGTCGTCCTTAGGGCAAGCTTTGTTGATATCTCGAAAATCTATGCAGATGCGTATCTTTCCATTCTTCTTGAGAACGGGAACGATGTTAGATACCCATTGGGAGTAGTCAACTGGCTTGATGAATCCTACCTGAAGGAGTTTTATTACTTCCTCTTTTACCATGAGAGCTACTTTGGGCTTCATGGATCTTGATTTTTGTTTAAGCGGCTTTGCATCGATCTAGTGACAAGGTTGTGTATTACAATGTGGGGTGCAACTCCTGTCATCTCTTTATAATTAAATGCAAACGCCTTTTGATGTTCTTTAAGAACCTGAGTATGTATTTCCACTTCTTCTGGTGTTAACGAAGATCCTAATTTTAAAATTCTCGTCTCATCTTCTGTCCCGATGTTGACATCGATTGTTTCTTCGATCAAAGAGGCGTTACCCTTTTCGAAATCGAGGTGGTCTTTGGAGGTAAATCTAGATCATCCCCATTTCCTATTGCGTATATGTTGGATTCCATTTGTGAGGGATGATCTGTTACGGGATTTCTGAAGTAGGAAGACGAATGCGGAATCAGGGATAAGTCTAGCATGTGATAGGAGCTGCATAGGCATTTAAGTAATCTAAAGTAGCTACATCATTTCCAACATGGTCTAGGATGGTAGATTCACTTTCGCTTGAAAGAGGATTTGTCATTGTTTTTATCAATGGTTCGTCATGAATGGATCTTATGAAGTGAGTGTCTTCTAGCTCATTGCTTGGAGTGAAGCGTGATCTTTGAGGTTGCTATTGAATCGGTGAGAAGATTTTTCTCTCGCAGATCGCTTCAATGGATATGAAGTTAAACGCCTTGCTTAAATCTAATACAACGTTTTTGTAGAGTTGTAAATGTTCGGCTTTAGTTTCATATACTTCAGAAACTTGGTTTGTTACTAATTGTGAGTCTCCCAAGACTCTGATGTTATTAATACCAATTCTTCTGGCTAAGGTGAGGCCAAGGAGGAGGGCTTCGTACTCAGCACCATTATTTGTGCATTCAAAGTTTAACTTAAAAGAGAATGGGAGGACCTTCTCCTCGGGTGAAGTAAGAATTATACCTGCCCCCGCTCCATAATGACATTTAGCTCCATCGAAATGGAGAGTCCAATACTTAGCCGGGAGTGTAGATGTTGGGGTATCTGCTGCGTTTGCACACTCTACTTCTACCATACAGAGATCCTCTACTGGCAAGGAACCAACACCTAGGGAAAATCCCATGCCTACTGAATCGAATGGTAAGAACATTGGTGAATCTTGTTCTATCAACTCAATGATTTTGCGGTAGTCCCTAATGATCTTTGTTTCTTTAGTTTTACCTTTAGGGGTTGGAATTGTTTTGGCTATCTTTGGTAGTTTCAAGATCTGTCGTAGGTATCAACTTTTCCTCGGCTTTGGGTCGGAGGGTTTATTAAGTTGGTTTGTTGGCGAGTTCAAATTGCAGTGTACCCTGGTCTTTTCTTTAAATCAGCTAGGTGTAAATCGAAAGGTTTTGGATCGCCTTTGGCTACAAATACCTTCCCAGATGCAAGAATCTTACTTCTTGAAATAACGTGGAAGGGATTGCCTTCATTTGATGTATCCAAGGTTGGCCGAGGATCATATTATAGTTAGTTTCCCGATCTATAATATAAAACTCAGTCAAGATGGTTTTGGGCCCTAAGGTGACCGGCAGTATTATAGTTCCTATCGAAGTGGCTTTAAGGCTATCATAGCCTCTCAAGGTATTTCGTGTAGTGGAACAATTTGTTTCTCCATATCCAAGTTTTTGGAGGAAAGAGAAAGGGACTATGTTAACTGCAGCCCCATCATCAACCATTGCCCGTTTTACATAGTTATTATAAACCCACACTTGCAAGTGTAAGGCTGGGTCACCTCGGCGTGCGATCTCAGCATCTGTGGGCATTTTACTTATTTCAAAGATGAATTCGACATCCTTGTCTGGCTGCCCCGGAGGGTGGATATCAAAATCGACGTGATTTACTTGTGTTTCGGGAGGTGGAGTGATGTTAATTAGATGGCCTAGACCTAATGCTTCTAAAAGAGCAGCTCTGTGAGGAGGAGAGTTCTTTAGTAAGTCCAAAAATGAAATGTGTGAAAAGGTCTTTGTTAGGTCACTAATTAAATCATAGGCACCGATGGGTTTTTCAACTATTTGCTGACTCTTATCTGCTTTTCGGTAGATGACTTGGGCTCGGTTGAGAGAAATACTCTCGTGTTCTTGTTATAGCTTCGATAGGTAGTTCAACATCTAATTCTACCAAACTGACTATCTTAGGTCTCGGTTGAGCTCCTAACTGTGGCGCGACTGATGGATTTAATGAAGTCGAGGCTTCATGGTCATTGTTTCCCGTCATTGCACCTTTGTTTGTTCCGGTTGGATTCAGCCTATTGCTGTCATGATTTGGGAGTGGATCATTAAAGATCTTGAGGGGAGCATTCTGAGGAGAAACTGCCCCTGTGAGAGTATTTGGTGATGATGAGATGGGATCTGCCAAGAATAGGTCTGTGAAGAACTGTCTTTGTTCTTCTGGAAAGCGTTGCATAAATTTATTGTAGTCACGGCACGTTCTAGTATCGTGACCCCGAATTTTATGGAAACCACAATAAGAATTGGGGTTATAATTCCCGTTTTGTTGGTTTGGTGTGTATTGTGGCCTAAAATTCCGATCAAACTATTTCCTATTAGGACCAAAGTTTTGGAATTGTTGTTTCTGGTTTTGACTTTGGTTTTGGTAACCAAATGAGTTTTGGCTTGGCCCTTGTATGGGATTTCACTTGTTGTTGTTGTTGTTGTGGATGGTTAAAATCCACTGTACTAACCGTTGGGGTAAAGTTATTGTTTCACTGGTTGTTTGTTTGTGATGGAGTATTAACAACATTTACCCTCTTGGGTTGATCGGTTACCCCATCCGTTGTTACCCCACGATTTTTGTTAAGGATTTTAGGTCCTTGATTGACATTTGTGGTAGTTGTAGTATTTTGAGTGGAGGTGATTAACCTCCCGTTTGTTCCATATGTATTACGACCACTATCTATCGTTGCTTGATCTATTTGCAGAGCGCTCTCAAGTACTTCATCATAAGTCCTTAGTAGGAACTACTGGACTTATTCCTTCACTTCTCTACTAAGAGAATGAAGGAATAAATCGCATAGTTCCATCTGATCCATGTTTGGAGCACTTGCTGACGAATAAAGAACTGTACGCCACCTTTGGATGAAATGGGCGACAGATTCATTGTGTTCTTGTTTGATATGCAAGAATTCCCTGATTCCTGTTCTCAATAGTTTGTTCATGTCAAAGGCTTTGATGAACTCTGACACGAGTTGTTTAAACGAATGTATGGAAGCTTCAGGTATTCTATAATACCAATCAAGAGCGATGCCTTCCAAGGTTTTGGGAAATATTTTAGCAACAACCCCATCCCAAGGAAGTAATTCTCGTATGGCAGTAGCGTAAGCTTTGATATGCGCGTTTGGATCTCCCTCACCCTTGAACTTGGGCAAATCAGGGAGAGGTCTTGGAAGCATAACGCTTCGTATGGTGAAATCTAAGGGTTCCTTTAGATATTCTGAATACGTCCCTATTGCATAGCTTTCGACCATTGATGGTGGTTGCTGAGGGAGCGGTGGTGGGATAGGTTGTTGATACGGTGCAGCGTATGCATTGGCAGGGGCATAGGGAGGTCCCTGCGTTTGAGAAAACATGCCGGGAGAGGAGAACATATCTCCTTGTGGGGATTTAGAGTACATGTTTAAATAGGACGGGGTATTGTCAGGGAACGGACTGTTCGACACTAGACCGGGAGGAATAGTGTTAGAGATGATAGGCCTTGTTGGCGTTTGTTGTGGATATTGAGGAGGCATGCCTAACGTGCCTATTCCTGTAAGGAGATCTACCTGGCCAGAGTGGTATGGAGGATTGGAACTTCCTGTTTGTATGAATGGAGAATTGTGACTTGATTGAGCCAGTTCTAACCCTCTCACTCTTTCTACTAACGTTGAAATGACTTCATTTGGTGAAGTCACGATATTTTGCCTGAGCGGCGTTTGTTCTATACCCTGGTGTTGTATAGGCATGTGATATCCTGTCATAAACTGATCGCTATCTTGCCAAGTTTCTCTGAGAGTATTTCCTGTATGCAGTGGCATAGAGATATTTTCTTGAAAAGAGATTTCGGGTTGTATTTGTAAACCTCCTACAGGTGGGTACATTCCCCGGGAGCGTTGTTCACTCCTAGGATAACGTATTGATTGTCCATCATCTAAGATCAGGTATGGATCTGATTGCCTACTAATTTGTGGTCTGAGTAACATTTGAGGAGACGAACCAGATTCTCCGGTAAACGTCATATTGTTTGAACCTAAAGGCTCTGTTTGTTGTGTTCGAGGGGGTTGATCTAACTCCTCAGTTTGAAAAGACGAACTATATCTGATTCTTGGGGTTTGTGTTGACAATTGATTAGTTGAATAGTTTTCACCCCATATTGAGAGCGAGGGTGATGATTACCTATTCTGTTGGGCGTAGTATGCCTCAAGACCCAGAGGGGTCTGTGTATGCATCGAATCCCAACATATTCGGGGTATATGAATAGAAGATTTGAAACTTCTCAAAGAGAAGGTGAAACAATTGTTTGTTTCACGTCAGTTCACCAATTTTATACGTCGAGAAGAAAAGCGACAAAGTAGTGTGAGAATCAAAAGTAACTCCTCCGCGTACCCGACCTCCCGAGGTCGTGCCGAGACAGCAATGGTGGGGATGGAATATGCAGACAAACTAGTTAGGCGAGTCTAATGTCTTTGACACGCACTAGTGGAATTTGCGAATCTAAGGCAAAGAAGGCCCTTCTAACTTGGGTGGTGTGATAGATCGATTAGCAAGGATGACTACTCGAAGGATCCAATCAATATCGAGCTCTGGCGTGATTCGATCTATGGGTTTTGGAATACGTGGAAAATGACCTGGGATTGTTTCGTGTATATCTCCTGATAAGGTCATATGGTGGATGATGAATATAATTGGCTCTACGGATGATTTTCTGGCCTAGTCCAGAATTCCCTAGCTTCGTTAGCCGCTATATCTAGTAAGGACAGTTGTTCGACGATGATAGGTGGAAGTGGAGTGGACCTGAATACCAAGGTACGTAGGTTAGCGTCTATATTGGATTGACCTATGGACTCGTTAGGCTGTGGGATCTGTGGATCACAACCATAGATTCTTGGTTGTTGTGGTCCTGTTATGGTCATACGCGAGATCAAGTTCTAATCCCTAGTATCCAGTAATCGTAAGCTTTCTCAGCTTCTACGTTTAGAACTAACAGTTGTGCAATCTTCTCAGAATACCTCACAGGCGTTCTTGCGACCTGGATTCTTAAGCTGGTATCTATATCTACGAGGGTGTCTCCAGCGTCTGGCTGTGGAACTAGAGGATTGCACCCGAATGTTTGTTCTCTTTCGAGCACTTCTACAGTCATGTGGATATTTTCTAGGTAATCTGTAGTTTGGTGACTTGACCAAAATGCATATGCTTGGTCATCTTCTATGTTTAATCCTCTTAACTGAGAACTGATCAGTTGTAAATCTGTGGTTGTTCGGAATACTTGTATCCTGAGATTTTGGTCTATGTCAACTATCATTGTGACGAGGTTTGGTTGAGGCACGATTGGCTCAAATATATATTCCCTGGGCTCTAGAGGTCCCGTAACTCTCATAAAAATAAGCGTAATGAAGAAAATTCTAACTACGTGAAATAAATCTAACTGCATATAACTTTTATTCTTCTCTGAAATATTTAACAATTTTAAGGAAAGCAAACTATTTTAAGCATATCTAGAAATAATAACTAAACAATAATTAAAAACAGACAAGATAACCGAGTGTGGTTATTTGCCTGTGTGATTTGTAGAATTATTAAAAATGAATAAAATAGACCTGTCTAATCTACCTGCAAGATTCTCGATCCTACCTCAGAAGTGAGGAGTGAATCATAGTTTCTCAGAAACTATCAATCCCCACAGCTTCCCTGGCAATATCGAGAATAGAATGAAATGAAATAAAGTGATTAACTACTCTATTTGATATGATTCTGACTAGAACTTTGAAATTTAAAACCTGGATTCCGCAGAACAGTGGCGAATCCGATGGTGTGTGTATGATCTCATCCCCTCAGTATGATCTTCTCATTCTTTCATGTTCACTTGGATCTAGAAAAGCGTGTAATGCTAGCACCGATAGGAGTAGATTTTGGGATAAGGACAGCTCAGAATGCAAACCGAGAATATGAGTAGGAGAGGGAGAGCGCAAGAGCTGAGCTTGGCTTCTGTGATTCCTAGTAGGATTTTACTGCGAGTCATGCAACGTGAAGTGACCAGAACCTGCAACTATCCTATACGAAGAGCAAAACCTGCAACTTTAATGGCTTCCCAAGCTACTCTGTTCCAAAATAAAGACACTGCTTGCACAAGTTGGATATGTGGCTTACCAACAGCTGAATAAAGCTTAACCAGGTATATGATGAATTGAACTAAGAACTCCAAGACACAGTAAAACAAATCTACAGCAAAGAGGAATTCAGAGGCAAGCTTCTAACTGGATTGTATGAAACAACAACACTGCCTGCACAAGATGGGTCTGTGGCTTACCAACAGCTGAACAATACTAACCAAAACACGCAATGAAGAAAACTAAGTATTCTAAGCAAAGGAAAACTAAAGGAATTGCAAAGAGGAATCCAGAAAACAAAACTTGAGAGAGAGAGGCCTTTTGCTTGAGCACAAACCATGCATTTATAGGAATTCAAACATCCAAGAACCAAAACCAAATTGAACTCCTAAACAATAAACAAAGGAAAAACACTATTCCAGGGGACCAAAAACATAAATGCATGCTCAAGTCGGCAAGGAAAGCTGGTGAGTCGTGATATTTCACGCGGGTCATGCTAAAAGAGTGTTCGGAAAACGCGCACGGGACCATCGCGCTCGAAGCGGGGTGGCGGTTACGGGACCGCCGCCCGATCGGGCGGCGGTCACGAGACCGCCACCCTTTGGGTGGCAGTTTCATCACGAAGGTTAAGAGGCCAAGGAAAGAGGGAAAAAGGGAAAAAAAAGGCGCGAGGGGCTAAGCGGGGCACGTGGGATGTTAACACATACTCCGAGGGCTTTTCCAGATCCCGAACTCCTTGCGAGGAGACTTGTATCATCATCGGGGCACTTGTTACACATTGCTCGGCATGCAGTATGACTTCTACAATTTTGGGTACGTACAGTCACCTCAACATCACCAATCCACCGGTCCACCACCTAATCCTCCTACCCTATAGGCACCATGGGCTATGGTAGAGGAATAGGCCTCTCCATGTCATCCCTCCTATACTCAGGAAATGGTGAAGGTATATCCTATAGAAATCCAAATTGTCGTATGAATCATCAACATGTATCATCTCATTCTCTCCTACATGATGCCCTTCTATCCATTGGAGAAAATGTAACTCTTGTAACTCCTCATCCATCTGCCTATATGATGGGAAGCCCATATAAGGCCTCCAAATGATTTCCAAATTGAAAAACCCCTCTAATGCATGCATGTAATATGTTATATTGTGTGTAGCCCTAACAACTTGGCACTCTCCAATAGCAATTTTACATCTCCTATGGCCCACTTGAACCATGCCCGCCTCAAATTGATTAGGTCGGGGGCATGGCCATAGATACATGCACACGATGTTCTCATATGCCTAGCAGTGTAGTAGGAACATGTACACGGGATGAACCATCGTAACTACCTATAGGCCCTTAAATATCTATATATCTACACCAAGAATGTTGGTGCCCATGTAAACCGGGTCCTTTCTTCCATCATCTCATGAAGAACCCCCACGAATTCCTATGTTAATTTTCCACCCTCCACATATGGCAATGCAAAGAAATAGACTACCTCCATAATCAACACCACTAACCTCATCTCCTTTGGATGGGCTTGGTACATATCTCCATAAATCATCTTTGGCACTATGGAACAAGAAATCTAACAACCCCTCACAATACATTGTTGACATCAACACCTCATATGCCTCTAAGGAAATGGAATACACATGTGTCCCTACTATTGGAAGTTGTAGGTTCCTATAAACATCTTCCAAAGTGATGGTCATCTCACCTCTCAGTAAACGAAATGTGTTGGTAGCTGAATCCCATCTTTCGATGTGGGTGACCATCAAACTTGGCTCCCAGACTATGTGTCGGTAACGTCTAACCCAAATTAAGCCAACCTCTACCACATGACACCACTCCTTAACTTCCACACTCCTCGCATTGCTAATAATAGGGGTAGTACCCTATCACACATATGTAACTGGTCCCTCACCTGCATCCAAAAAAGCATAACATCATTAGACCTTGACCATACTCCGCTTCACCCTTGAACCATAACTTGTCTCCCCAACCCAACCCTAATGACGACCTTTCCTCCCATCTCAATTTCACACCCCTCGACTCTTTCCTATTTATACCTCTTACCCACGCTATTCTCCATCAACACCATCTTCCTATCTCATGGCTTATCTCCCAAACCCACCGTATCTCATCTCCTATCTTATTCTTCCCTCATGATGACTGGCATTGGTTCATATTAACCGGAACTAGTCTCCCAAAACCAACATCGGTCACCTCATTCATGATCGATGTCGGCTAACTCCCACCGATGTCGGCCAACCCTTGACCGACGTCGGTCACTTTCACAGTGACAAAATATGTGAAACCCTATCCATTCTCTCTCAAAATTCACCATTATTTTGTAATTACCCACCCATTCCTACCCAAATCTCCCCTCCACCCATCCCCACCCCCTTAACCTACATCAACTTTCCTACCCTTCCTATTTCACCCATTTTTTTCCAAATTTAAATTTAATTTCCCCCAAAAATAATCATTTTACCCTAACACGATTTCTAAAAAATATTTACCTACCGGATGTAGAAGGGGATTGAATGCTATCTCATCATGATGCCATCCGTGTGGTGTCACGTTGGGCCACTGGATTGATGATCCAATTGATCCCTCTCCTACCTCTGTCATCACTTGAATTCCCTACTCACCTCCACCCTATCAAATCTATCCCCCGATCTCACCAACTTGTACTCTCCACCTCAGCCGAGTACAATTCCCTTTCCTTCTCTCTCAGAAAAAGCACCAAAATTCAAACGGATCTATCATTTTCTCCAACGTCACAACACAATAATGATTCCATAAAATATGGAATTTTTGTTTTATAAACCCAACCCGACCTGACCAACACCGGTCCTATTTGTGCCCTAGCTAATCGACATCGGTCACCCTATAAGCGGCATCTCACAACCCTTATAACTATTTGGCCTTGCTAATATTCCTTTTACCTACAACCACTAGTTCCAACGCACCTTTTTATCAGTCAAACACCCATTGAACCATACCCATAAACCCAGCCTACCCCTACATTACCTTTGCTACGTCTTAGGAGTTATTATTTTACCTATACCTTGGCCTTACCCATGCCATGACCTTTTTTCCTGAACTTGACCTACTTGGTGTGACCATTGATCTTATGTACTCATTGTACCTTGTGATGTTATTACCTATGTTGTTTTAGCCTACCAACCATACGTTTCCTATTGTCATGCCATTTATCTCGACCAAACCTTTGGTGTATCAGAGTATACCTAAACATTCCTATACCGACCTACATTGTGTTTCTCTACCATATCCTAAACCTTGAATATATGAATCACTTCACCCCTATTTGGATAAACCTATCGACCTTGGATGATGTATATTTTTCAAGCTTTTCAACACTGTACCATTTTGCAATCTATACATGTGTGTGTATTTTATTTCCATTACCATAACCCTATTTTAACCATGACCTAATACCCATTACCTGAGTTGACCATCACCTTTTCCTTCAATACTCCAACATTTCCCCACCTATCTTCACCACCTACACATATATCAAACCACTCACCGATTTTGTCTTACCCTTCATCACCGATGGTTTGAGGGGGATCACCTTTACCCACACATGGGGCAATCACTTCTTGTTTTTGTCATCGTTGCTTACCAATACAAGTTACAAAACAAGAAGGGAAAAATTTAGACACCAAAATTGGGTCATACTTCCCTTCATCCCCTTTCAAATAAGCAACTTAAACATATTCACCTAACCATGATCCTTATACCCCACATTAATATTAATTTAATTATTAACAATTAAATTAATACTCTTCCTCACTTCATTCATTATTTAATTATCTTAGAAAACCAATTTCCACCTCACCTAGAAACCTCACCCCACCGCCTCACCTAGACACCTCATCATAAAAATATTTTTAGTATTTATCTACTCACCATAACTAACTAAGACTTAGTTCAACACTAAAAACAATGCCTATTATTCCTCTAACAACATTCCCACTCATTAAAAGATAACATCTATTTTGATCCATTAAACATGGAAAGACCTAGCCCAAAATGATTAGGAAGATATATCATTTTTAGTAAACCTAGGGAATATCACCTTAATCGATGTCTCTGTCATCCTCAAACTGATGTTGGTCAACCCAAAACCGTAAATCGAGTTACCATTTTTTCACTTTGGTAACATTTTTGAGAGTTTGGCCACATTTTCTCAAATTTTGGAGAAAAAGAGATATGCATGCATCCATAACTATAGCTCTTTTCACGTCCAAGAAGCCATAGCAAAGCATTAAGATAGATCTAAAGGTATCGCTATCGAGTAGCATTTCAGAAGCACCTTTGTGGAACCAAGCTCCATCCTACGATCAATCATCAAAACCACCCAAGAATTCATCCTATAACATTAATAAGTGTGTTTATCACCTATGTTATTTCATCCTTGTTCTATTTTAAAGGTTTTTTCATCTCTGTTATCATTTTCTATTAGTATCTCCATTCCCCCACCATTCACTTACCCGAAAACTCATCTTTTCACCATCATACCTTTTGACCATCTATATGCGACCTTTATACATCTCTAACTATTCCTAAGATCCCCACAGACCTCACCACTCCCCCTTTTTATCTCTGTCTAACCTCATATCAATTTCCATAATCAAATCTTGTTGAGTTTTTATCATCTCGACCATACCAACGTCGGTTACCCATGACCATTGTCACTTATCTTGTAACCGTCATCGGTTATATCGGACGATACTAGTCTCTCGTGTTTTGGCCATTTTATCAATAAAATAAGCTAAGAATATTCACAAAAAAAATTAAGTGACCCATAACCCGACCCTAGCCAATACAGAACCCACGACTAACTACCCCACCTTCGGATCTCGATCATAAACTAGTCTCATTATGTAAGATTTTCTTATTGTATTTGGTTTAGATACATGAATCATATTAATTATAGTGGGATTGTATTTACGTATTTTATTTCTTACGTTAAATTATATCAAACAATGGGTTGATTTCCACCAGGAAGTATCACACTTCACGGATCTAGCACACACTAGGAATCCTAGTGACATATATTATTTAATCCTCTTTTATGGTCTTGTTATGTACTTCAAGTAGTTCCTCATAGCCAAAAGGAAGCTCTCATAGTTAGCATTGGATCAAGAAGTTAGAACACAAGCACAACCTTCAAACCGACCATCGAATAGGTATTCCTCCTCAACCCATAACATTATACTGTTTTGTCACATTCAAAATGTAAAGAAAATAGAAAAACACCCACACTTATTTCTTCACCTTCTAAAGGGATCAATTTATACCTTTATAGACTTATTTGAGATATTTTTCCAACATGTTTCCATTTATATAGAGAGAAAAATCACCATGCTCGCCTTATGCGCAAGAAAAAAACATAATAATGAAAACGATAACGATTTCTTACGACGATGAAAATGTTGGGCCTCAAATGTAACACATTTGACAACCGTTATGATTCTCTTTTACATTGTAGGCATTCACATGTGATTTTACTCGATGCGGTGTGCTCCTTTTCTTGTTAAAAATCATTCTTACCAAGGATAAATCATTTTCGCTCTTGGATTCATTAGACTGAAATGTAGTTTCTTACAATAATCCATTTTCACTTCTTATATTTGACTTTTAATCGGCTATGATGGTTGCAAACTTATCTCTATTAATTGATTCCATACATGGATCAATTTCATTGATCTAAGGAATGTTTTAAATATTCTTACCTGGTCTTAATGGTAAACTGACATTTAGAGGTTGAGAGAGGTAATGGACTGAAATTTTTTATGTTTATAAATTCTTTATGGTCTTGTAAGATCGTGCCTACATTCTCGTTGTATATTTTGTGATCAGATCTTTCGATTGATCTCTTTAGGATGTTTAACGGTGGTAATTCGAACGAGGCCTACTTCAGGACTATGAAGGTAATCTAAGTCCTAAACCTATGAGATCTATCTTAACGATATTCTAAACTAAGGTAAATATACCTACTTCCTAGTTATGTCTACTTATACGGGTGACAATCTATCCTAAGATTCATGTTCTACGTTGGGATGGGGAAAAACCTAAGGTGATGCTAGGTATACTCTTAACCTATTCCATACTACTAAATTGGTATGGATTATGACCTATCTTAAGTTGGAAAATTACTTAAGGAAATGTTTATAAACATAAGGTAAAT
This sequence comes from Taxus wallichiana var. yunnanensis, assembly GCA_018340775.1. Taxonomy (NCBI): domain Eukaryota; kingdom Viridiplantae; phylum Streptophyta; class Pinopsida; order Cupressales; family Taxaceae; genus Taxus; species Taxus wallichiana. Next base: position 84,415,317 of record CM031242.1, on the reverse strand, counting down.
ACTTTCTAAACTAACCTAAGGTCATAACCTAAGTTAAGGATATCTATCCTAAACTAATGAAAGGGACCTAAGGGTCATATGACAAGTTGGCGATGGTTCCTAAGGAATTTATTTGATTTGATTTTTGAATTAATAGGAAGTACTACCAGTTTTTGTAGAGACATGTAAACTTGGTGGAAGCTTACGTGGAATCATCGTTAAAATTGGAAATGCATGCAGAAGTTGAAATAGTATTCACCGATTTTGGAAGGTGGTGGCACGGAGAGATAGGCAGGAGATTGGAGAGTAATGGAATTAATGAATCTTAATTTTTACATGGAAACCATCTTTGAAATAATGAGTGTGGATTTGTTGGAGGTTGTTTGGTCTTGCATGTTTTGCAATTTTTTCTTTGCATGGAGCTATCTAGTTCTTCAAACCAAAAGTTTGATTTTCACTTTATAGCTATATTTGGTTTAAGGGAAAGTATATGAGGCATTGGGGAAAGAGATGTTTTGTTGTTGATCTTTCTTGGAGGAGAAGAAGAGTTGGAAGATCAATTAGAAGTCTCCTTCGAATTGGTAGAAGAACTATTAGACATGATAGAATCTACCGATTAAGATTTTTTGTTTTTCTCTAAATGATTCATTAAAATAACTCTACTCTTTTGAGGTATATGGGTATTTTTTTTTGTTTTGGTTCTTTACTTCATGTTGGTTGAATCTCTATGATTTATTGATATGAATCCATTGCATGATGATAATCATTTTTCTTATTCACTTCTCGAGAAAGTTCAATGAGGAAATTCATATGGAACTTTCGAGGATTTTTTGTTTTGTTTAGAACTCACATTTGGGACTGTCTTCTTGAAAAGAGCTTGAGTAAATCATTTTTGGTTGAGTGTGAATAGGTAGTCTCTTTATAAATCTTTTCCTTGATTTATCTTGAGTTTGAAAAAGTTGTAGTACTACGTCTTGGATCTTGTTTACTTTGAATATGTATTTGCATGAAATCATGTGAGGATATTTTGTTTCCTCTATAGTGGGTAACCCAAGTATTTTTTTTAACCAAAAGTATTTTATTGTTTTGATAGAAGGGTGCATGACATTTTATGAAACTATATCTTATTTTGAGGACATAGAACCTTAGGTTCGAGAATGTATTGTTTACTTACCCTTCGGTATGATCTCAAGATCATTTGAAAGCAATAGATAATGGGCTATTGAAGTGTATGGAAGTGTTGTGTTCATACTTCAACTTGTGTTTGATCTGACTAGAACAATTACCTTCTCTACACTGAACTTCTCTACCTCGATCTTTATGTGCTAGATGGAGCTGTGAATGTTATTATAGTTGGGATTTTTGTTGTAGTTCGAGTTTGTGTGTAATGTTGAAACTTTGTTTGACTTAATACTTGTGTTTGGTTTTTGTATTGTCTTTCAAATCCATTTGAATGGATTTCTAAGTTTTTAAAAGAGAAAGGAGTTGAATAATCTTGTAGACAATATTTTGTTTTACTAAGATTTTTTTTACGCTTTGGGAATGTAATATATAATCTACTCTATAGTATGAACTCGAACCTATGTTAAAATAATGGTGAATAGATGAATGTGGATTTGGCATTACATGGGTCCTAGTTTTCTATTTGTATTTGGAATGGGTTGGTGTTGGTATTGATGTTCTGATAAGGTTCAAATTTGTAAGGAAAATTAGAAGTATTGTTTTCTTTAAACTTCACGTTTGGGTTGTGTTCTCTTTTGGAAATTGTGAAATAACTTCTAGGTTTTAAATGGGATTTGGAATTAAATTAATAATTCAAAGGAGAATGAATTCTAGGTTTGGATCCTTTCTATTGAGTTTCCTTTAACCTTTGGGAAGTTAAGTTTTGTTTGCTCAAAGTATTCTCTACATCGACTCTCTCCCATGTTGTAGAGTGATTACAATTCTAGGCATGTTTGACTTATTGAGTTCGGCTTTCTGCACTTTCTACCTTGATGAAGTAATGTGATCTCACTCTTTAGAAACGGAAACTTCCTTGTGGATTGTTTAATTTAACTTGTTACTAGTTGACTGTGGAAAGTTTCTGGGAATAGTAGTATGTTCACGAAACTTTGGGACAGTCACTTTTGGTACTGGAAAAACCAAATCATCCCCGTTTGATCTTTCTTGATCTCGGATAACTTGTATAGAATCAAATGTCATGTCGATTTAGAAAGTGTACAACTGAGTCTGTCATGTAGAAAGGAAAATGTAATCATTTCTAGTCTGACTGTTTTGAATGAATGAGTCATGCATCATTAGGATATTATTTTTGGATGGAATCCTCTCTGTTCTCTCAATAATAATATGAACCTTCCCTAAATGGACATGAGTAAGAGATAATCCTTGAGTAAGTCTTACTTTGATTTATGGAATGTATGGTTTTAGATCACTGAATGATATCTCTAATAATGTAGAATATACTTAAGGCTTGCAAATAGGATGATGACTGTTTTGTTTATCTCCCTTCTCAGATTGGTTTGGGACTCTTGTTCTCTGATGTTGTCTCTTAAATGGTGAATCCTTTTATTGGTTTCCTTTATTGATATAGTGACATAGGTAATCGGGTATGTACTTTCTGAACCTGATTTGTATCTCTTAGATGAAAAGTGAATCATGGATAGTCTGTATTTATTCTTCTTATTATTTATTTAAGTTGTAGGATGAATCACCCTAAATATGTACTATGCTTAAATAAATTTGTCTATACATGATTCTAGAAAATTTGTGAAATGACAATAAGTATTTTGGTTCGAAAGTAACTCTTTTTGTTACATAGTACAGTTAATTTATGTATTTCAATCCGTAAAGAATTATGAAATAATTAGATGAAAAGATCTATTTTTTTGTTTTCAAGAAGTAATTGATTGTGTCAATTATTATATGATATAATACAGTAGTTTCTTATTATATTATGCTCTTATCTTAAAAGTGAATTCAGACTTATTATGTGTACTTCTTTATGGTTGTTACTTATGCTTATTGGTATGATATATTAATTGTTTCATTAAAACAGAGTGGTTTTAATGGAACAATTAGTGGAATGCACTTCCTTTTAATGATTAGTGCTTATCATGCTCAGTTCAATGAACTAACCCGTGCTAGCAATTTTTGTAGATGGACTTTGTAAGTGATAAAAGAAGGCAAAAACTGTTATGATGTATTGGTTGATGCAAAGTCGGCTCTTTTGTAAAGAATTTGATTCATTCTTGAGTTGTATTGAAAAAGAAAAGTTGTATTCTTCTATGATATTAATGTTGTTTGATATACATTATGCCGAAATGCATATTCTTGCAATGTGTATATTTTATCATGATGAATTGAAAGGTGGAGAGTGACTCCAAATTGTCGTGTAAATTCACTTGTCCTTTATATGAATGAAATAGTATTGTTATCTTGTCGATATTATTTATATCTATTTGTATACATATTATTGTTATCATTTAATAAGATGGATTAAGGGAATAGTTGAATCTCCCCTTACTAAGATGCAACTTGCTAGTTACATAATATGTTGTTCTCTATCTAAACAATATAGTATAATTATGGAATATGTATTGGACATACAATTAAACTATATGAATTGTTAAATATAAAAAGGGGTATGATATCCCTAACACTAAATCATGTAGAGGAAGACTCATCCTCTCTCAAAATAATGAAAATAAAAGGAATGATGATTATGATCATTAATCTTTGTACTTCATTTTCTACGAAGTAAACTCTAGTTGAATCTAGGTGGATGATACACCTTATTTAAACAGCTAAGTTTCATTAAATTAACCATTTGATGTTTGCTACCTTGTATTTGGATAACTACTTATTATGTCGAATTAATGAACAATAATGCAATCACAAGTTAATGAAGTTATTAATATTAATCAGGTTAATTATGGATAAATAACTTAATGGATGTTGGCATTAGGGTTTTCTAAGGTTGCTACAATCTAAATCTTAACCCAAATTTAATTATGAGTTAAGGACCACCAAGGGGTATGTACATTGAGATGAAGTAGCTATAATAGATGTTGGCACACACCAACTACAGAGACGGTACCTTCGAGAAGACTAAGGGCTTCTCGAGGATATAGTGTTATAGTTGACATGTGGCAACACCCTCCCATAATTGCTCATCTAGATCTACACACATCTAGACTTGAACTTAGTTTCTCTCTAGGTCAAGTTAGTAGCATGATTAGAATAGGAAGTAGATTTCAATGAACCAGGGTACCTAGGCACATTCGATTGACTTAGGTCAGTCGAGTATTCCCATATACCCTAAGTCATCATGAGCATCTACCTATAACAAATTATGTCGCTAACTTGGGTTAGGATCAAACCTTGGGAAAGTGGACTGATAGAAGTCAGTAAAATACCATTCTAGATAATAGTAGAGTGAGGTGAAGGACGTGTTCCATATTGATGAGTATATCGTCTAGGAATAGTAACATGAATAGTATGTTGGAAATATTTGGCCAAAGTATCGTAAGCTGCTAGTTGTATTGTCCTATGTCACCTAGTTTAAAGAAATGTGATGTTAGATGAATATTGGTAACAAATATTCAGATAGGTTCTTTAAACAAATCACTCAGTACCTAGAATAGGGTAGGAAAACCAAGTATACATAGTATACATAAAGTATTCTATACTTAAAGACAAACATGAGAGATCGGTTAGTAATCGAGTCATGAAATGAGAGATTAGTAATTTACCAAGTCATTTATAGTTGCATATGGTTATCTGTTATGAGATTGATTGGCATGAAATGTGTGTTCTAAATGATTTTTATTTAGAACAAAGAACATTGTGTAAATAAAATTCCCTTGTTTCTAAAGTCTTAAATTGGGAATGTTACATCTTGGTATCAGAGCTGAAATTTGCAGCTCTTAGACCTATTGTGTCCATAATCTAATAAAACTTAAATTTTATTGTTAATAGAAAATGGTTAGAACAAGAATAAATGTTGCAAATAATCCTCCACCTGAGGAAGGAGCAGCAACTTCCCAGAAACCCGATGATATCCTTTCTTCCCTGTTAGACACAATAAATCATTTGGTTGTACTTGAACAACAAGTAATGGGAAATGAGGAGGAAGAAGATGTTGGTAATAATAATCAGCCACCTCCTGAGGACAATGCCAATTAGGGTTTTGATAATAACAATGTGAACATACCTAATCAGCCTGAAAACAAAAAGGATAGGTTGGAAGCTGAACTCACTAATGATATAAAAAGGATAAGTCCACCCAAGTTTTATGACACCACATTAGGAGATGGAGCTAAGGATTGGCTCAGGAAAATGGAGAAGTACTTTGCAATAAGGAATTTCTTAGAAGAAATAAAGGCTATCTCCGGGGAGCATATTGGCTTTCATATGAGGCATCTTTATGGTGGGATAGCTGTAAGGATGACTTGAATATTGATGAAACTAATGTTACTTGGGATAAATTTAAAGGTTACTTTAGGCAACGTTGGCTACCACAACTTTATTATAATCAGAAAATAATTGAATTCTAGAACTTAGCTCAAGGAAAGCTAAGCAGAATCGAGTATTGGGAGTGGTTTACTAAACTCCTTAAGTATGTACCTCAATATAAAGCGATGAGAAGTTCGGGATACAAAAATTCATCATGGGATTGAATCTCTTTATAGGAGGAGAGGTGGATGTTCATGGCCTAACCACGATGGAAGGTGTTCTTTGAAAAATCCATAAGGTAGGAACAAAAAGTGAAGGCAATTTTTTTCTCATAAAGAGGAAGGAAGGAAGAAAGTCCCCAACTCCTCTTCATCATCTCTTGCACCTAAGAAAGGACCATGGAAGAAATTCGGAATGAAAAGTAAGTGTTAAACTGATAATAATAAGAAAACAACAAAAAATAAGTCAACTAGTAATACACGAAACAACTTTATCAAGAATAAAAATAACGGTAGAAGTCCTATAGAGGTCAAAATGATAACTCTAAGGCTGGAAATAAATCGAGCCTAGAAAGGGACTTGTAGGAGGCTGTTATAACCATGGAAAAGATAATTATACAAGTAAATTTCCTTTGAAAAAGGATGATCGTAATCAACAACACAAGATACATGCTGCATTAGATGACAAACGGGATGAAAAACTGGCCACACCCATAGAAGTTCGGATAAGTTATTTGGCATACCTATAAATATTCTTTTTAATATCGAGCTCTTTTGAATGTTTTACTTCTAGTAAATTAACATCAAAAATAAAAATAAAACACGGGAACATGGATAAAACATGGAATGTACATTATGGAAACAATGTTGTTTATACAGTTAGTATGTGTGTTTTTGGAGCAGTCCTTGACTTACCTAGTTTTTCCACTGAAGTTGATCTTTATATTACACCTTTGGGGTCTTATGATGTAATCATAGGTGTTAATTGGTTAGCTGAGCATAAAACAAAAGTGGACTATTTTGAAAAACATATTAGTTGTTTAGATGACATGCAGAAAACAATAGAGATTCAGGGTGTGAAACGTGAGATTTCTATTAGGAAGTTGTCAGCTATGCAACTTAAAAAGGCAAAAAATAAGGGTTTTACCTTGTATGTAGTAAATATTTTAGAAATTTCTAAGGAGAAAAGTGATGTCATGGAATGATATCCACTATTACAAAACTACAGTGATGTGTTTCCTAGGAAGAGTTACCAGGGCTTCCAACCAAAAGGGAATTTTACTTCACTATTGAAATCAAGCACAGGAACTGAGCCTATTTCTAAGGCACCATATATAATGACTACTATAGAATTAGTAGAGCTTAAGACACAATTGCAAGAACTTTTTTCTAAAGGTTTAATTAAACCAAGTGTTTCACCTTGGGAGCACCGGTAATTTTTGTGAAAATGAAGGATGGAACACTTAGATTGTGCATTGATTATATAATGTTAAACAAAGAAACAATCAAGAATAGATATCCACTCCTAGAATTGATGATCTATTTGATTAGATGTGTGGAGCATAGGTATATTCTAAGATAGATATTCAACTGGATATCATCAATTACTGATTAAAGATGAGGAAATTCAGTAAAACATATTTTAGAACAAGGTATGGACATTATGAGTTCACAGCTTTACCTTTTAGATTAACAAATGCACCTACAACTTTTATGAATTTAATGAATAATATCTTTCAAGAATACTTGGACAAATTTGTGCTTTTATTCTTAGACAAAATTCTTATATATTCTAAAAGTATTGAGGAACACCATGAGAATTTGAAGATAGTTTTGGAAATTTTGAGAAAGATATGGTTATATGGTAAGTTATCTAAATGTTTGTTCTATGACACGAAGTGCACTATTTGGGACATGTAATAAGTAATAATGGAATTTCTGTAGATCCTTCTAAAATTGTAGCTATAACTGAGTGGCCTACACCAAATAATGTACATGAATTTAGAAGCCTCATGGGCCTTGCTAGTTACTATAGAAAATTTGTAACATACTTTTCTAAAGTGGCTGCACTAATAACTTCATTACAGAAAAAGGATAAGAAGTTTGTGTGGAATGAGAAATGTGAATCTGCATCCAAAACTTTGAAGGATAGTTAACATCAACACCTATTCTAGCAGTGCAGGACCTAATGGAGACTTTACTGTTGTAACAATGAATCTGGGGAAGGTCTGGGAGGTATTTTATTACAAAATGATCATGTCATAGCTTACAAAAAGTAGAAAACTAAAGTTACATGAGTTTAATTATGCTCCACATGATTTAGAGCTTGCTTCCATTGTTCATGCACTACAAGTTTGGAGGAATTATCTGCTTGGTAAATATTTTGAATTAAAAGCTGATCATCTTGGGCTGAAGTATATTTTCACTCAGACAAATCTAAATGCAAAACATCAAAGATGGTTAGAGTTTTTGCCTCAATATGATTTTGACATAAATTACATCAAAGGTAAGGAAAACAGAGTAGTTGATGCTCTAAGTCGTAGGAAGCACATTTATGCTCTTATAACATTGAGAACTTAGTTTAAGGATGAAGTAAAAAGTGTTATGGAATTTGATTCTTACTTTTAGCAAGTAAAAACAATGCTTGCTGCAGATCTAAATGATGTGAGATATAAAGGTTTTCACTTTGACAATGAAGGAATCTTAAGATTTTAAAACAAAGTATACATACCTTTGTTAAATGATTTAAGAAAGAAATTATTAGCGAGAATTTCAAAATTCACCTTTCTTTGGACACCCAAGTATTACAAAGATGCTTGCTGAACAGGGATAATTTTAGTGGCAAATATTTGTAATATGGTGAAAATTTCATTTTAGAAAAATTTTAAAAGGTAATTTTTTCGGAGTGAGTTGGTGTCCTGTTCACCTAAAATTTACAGTATATATTTTTTTGGGGGTCAGCTTCACCTACATTTAAAAACATCTCCTATAAAAACTTAGGTGATTTGCCAAGTAGTATACTACGTACTACCACAAGTAGCTTACCAAATTACCAATACCGTGAACTCGCATACTCTTAAGCACCAGAGATTGACACGAGACAAAGAGGTATTGCAGACGTGTGACAAGGAGGTATTGTAGATGCATGATAAGGAGGTATTGCAGATGTGCAACAAGGGGTTAAGAAGTTGATGCATGACAAGGGGTTAAGTAGTTGATGTGTGATAAGGGGTTAAGTAGTTGACGTGTGACAAGGGGTAAAACATATGATGCATGACAAGGGGTTAAGTTGTTGATGCACGTCAAAAATCCCATTGACGTGTGTCAACAAGTCTTATTGACACGTGTCACCAAGTCTTGTTGATGCACATTAACAAGACTTGTTGATGCACATCAACAAGACTTGTTGATGTGCATCAATAAGACTTGTTGACACGTGTCAATAAGACTCATTGATGCATGGATAGTGAATGTGTAATTTAAGCAGCTTGCTGGGTTTTTTGAATAACAATTTTTTAAGAATCTTGATATGGAAACAATTGGATTTGCTCAAGGTGGGACTTCAATGGAGGGGTTAGGTACTAGAATGCAACATGCTTCCCTCCCTATTTCACAATTGAATGATAAAGAGCTTTTTTTGAATGGCCAAAGATACATCCTAATTGAAATGGAAAGGGATGAAGATAAAATGAAAATTGGTTGGAAGGATGTAAGTTGCAGGTTGATTATGGGTGCATATTATAGCGTTTTGGCTTCTTTTGAAAAAAGACATGGGGCTATTTGGTAAAGCTACATGGATGGCAGCAACATTAGCCTTCCTCATAGCACTATTTGGAGTGGTGGTCGAACTTAAGATGCCACAATTCCCTGTTTGGTTTTGCAATAATTTTGACTGGAGTGAGTTACATGGCATTTGTTGTCATGAAATTCACTTACAAGTAATTATTTCTCAACGAGTCTGCTAAATAAAGTATCTTGATAGGGTTATGCGTGTTCATAGCCTTATATATTAGGATTGCATGAAATGGAATAGAACAATGCTCCCATGATATCCAAATTAATTGTGGGGTTATACGAGTTAATTGGAATGCATGATTTTGTATTTATGTTTTTGATAGTTGTATGTTCGCTAACAATTATATTCATGAATTTACACCACAATTTATCATTCTTTTTTTCTTTCTAAATTTATTAAAAAAATTGTTGTGTACGAGTACATGGTTTTCAAAAAGGCTTGTTGACATACGTCAACAAGTCGTCAGTGTTTGCAAATATGCAATCTCTCTGGCTAAAAAAAATGGGTGAAAATTCAGTTCTGAAAAATTGGTAAATTCGCCTTTCTTTGGCTCGGTTCACAAGGTATTTCTCACCTCCAATTTTCTATGGGTGTCTTAAAATGAACCTTGTTATTGATATAAGACAATAATATTTTTAGAAGGGGATGAAAAAGGATGTTATTGATTTTGTGATACATTGCTTAGAATGTCAACATGTTAAAGTTGAACATATGCATCCAGCCAGTTTATTGTATCCTCATAGCATACCACAATACAAATGACAAGTAATAAGCATGGATTTTGTGTACGGGTTGCCTATGTCAAGAAATAAACATGATTTTATTTTGGTAGTTGTTGATAAACTAACATAAGTAGCACATTTAATTGTTGGTAATGTGAAGAATGATTCTCTTGTTTTGGAAAAGAGATTTGTACATGAAATTTTTAGATTACATGGAGTACTTGAATTAATCATATCTTATAAAGATCCTAGAATGACTTCAAGGTTTTGGAAAACACTTATTGCGGCTCTAGGAACTAAGTTAAATTTCAGTTTTGCATATCATCCAAAAATGGATGGACTAACCGAATGAGTTAATCAAGTTTTAAAGGATATGTTTTGAATTTATTATATGGATCAACAATATAAGTGGGAAGAGTGCCCTCCACTAGTTGAGTTTGCTTACAATAACACATATCATGCCTCTCTTAAGATGGCACCTTTCAAGCACTATACGGAAGAAAATGTAGAACCCCATTAGTTGGGACAAAGAATAGATAGGTAACTGGACCTAAAATCCTTACCGAAATAGAAAAGCAAGTTAAAAGGATTCATGAACGCTTGAAAGAAGCAATGAGATAGGCAAATGAGATATGCTGATTTAAAGCAATTTGATAGAAATTTGAACTTTGTGAGAAGGTCTTTCTTGAGTTAAACAAAAAAGAGATCTATAAATTTTGGCAAGGCTGCCAAGTTATCACCTCCTTACGTGGGACCTTTCAAAATAGTTGAAGTAATCAACCCTATAGCTTACTATTTAACATTACATCTTTCTTTGTCACGAATGCATGATGTTTTCCATATTTTCTTGCTTAAGAAATATGTTTTAGATTTATCACATGTGTTAAATTGGAATTCCTTGCAAGTCTAAGACCCATGAATAATCATGGTTAAACCTATACGAGTGCTGGAAAATTTCCGTTGCATTTAAGAAATCTGAAATAAGTCAATGTAAGGTCCAAAGTGGGACCGGTTTAACGAAAAAGTGCAACTGGGAAAACACGGAAGATATGGAAACTACTTTTCCATATTTATTTGAAGCAGAAGTTATTCGATGATTTGTTAAAAAGTTTGTGATTTTATCTTTATATGACAATAAGTCTGCCGGTTTTGGGCGAGATAACTATTTATTTTAAATAAACAATTATGTGAATGCTGATTTCGGAACTTTAAACTTCGATATTGTTACAAACATATGATAAGAAAGTGAATAAATGATTGTCCTTAGTACAATGGCAAAAATAAGATAATCATCGGGATGATTATTTTTAGGAGGAATTATGTAACACCTTTGACAACTCTTATATTTCTCTTTTGCATTACAAGTGTTGACATGTGATTGTCTTGATGCGGTGTACTCCTTTACTTGTTGAAAATCATGATTTCCAGGATAAATCATTTCTACTCTTGGATTCATTAGACTAAAATGTAGTTCCTTGCAATAATCCATTTTCACTTCTTATAGGTGAGTTATAATCAAAGTTATGATGGTTGCAAACTTATCTCTATTAATCGACTCATTCTTGGATCAATTCCATTGATCTAAGGAATGTTTAAAATCTCCTTAACTTGTCAAAATGATAAAATGACATTCATAGGTTGAGAGATGTAACAGACTGAAATTTTGTATGTTTCAAAATTCTTTATGGTCTTGTAAGATCGTCGCATTTTGTTGTATGTTTTGTACTCGGATATTTCAGATTGATCTCTTCAGGACATTTAATGGCGTTAAGTGGATCGAGGCCTACTTCAGGAATATGAAGGTAATCTAATTGCTAAACCTATGATATATATCCTAACGGTATTCTAAACTAAGGTAAATGTACCTACTTCCTAGCTATGTCTACTTATACGAGTGACAATCTATCCTAAGCTTCATGTTCTAGGTTGGGATGGGGAAAAACCTAAGGTGAGGCTAGGTATACTCCTAACGTATTACCTACTACTAAATTGGTATGGATTATGACCTATCTTAAGTTGGAAAATTACCTAAGAAAATGTTTATAAACCTAAAGATACATCCTAATTGAAATGTCAAAGGATGAAGATAAAATGAAAATTGGTTGGAAGGATGTAAGTTGCAAGTTGATTATGGGTCCATATTATAGTGTTTTGGCTTCTTTTGAAAAAAGACATGGGGCACTTGGTAAAGCTACATGGATGGCAGCGACATTAGCCTTCCTCATAACACTATTTGGAGTGGTGGTAGAACTTAAGATGCCACAATCCCTGTTTGGTTTTGCAATAATTTTGGTGGAGTGAGTTACATGGCATATGTTGCCATGAAATTCACTTACAAGTAATTATTTCTCAACGAGTCTACTAAATAAAGTATCTTGATAGGGTTATGCGTGTTCATAGCCTTAGATATTAGGAATGCATGAAATGGAATAGAACAATGCTCCCATGATATCCAAATTAATTGTGGGGTTATACGAGTTGATTGGAATGCATGATTTTGTATTTATGTTTTTGATAGTTGTATGTTCGCTAACAATTATATTCATGAATTTACACCACAATTTATCATTTTTGTTTTGCGTTCTAAATTTGTTAAAAATAAATTGTTGTGTACGAGTACATGGTTGTCAAAAAGGCTTGTTGACATACGTCAACAAGCCGTCAGTGTTTGCAAATATGCAGGCTCTCTGGCTAAAAAAATGGGTGAAAATTCAATTCTAAAAAATTGGTAAATTCGCCTTTCACTAAAACTGGTTCAAGGATATTCGCCAGGTATTTTCCACCTCCAATTTTCTATGGGTGTCTTAAAATGAACCTTGTTGTTGATATAAGACAATAATATTTTTAGAAGGGGATGAAAAAGGATGTTATTGATTTTGTGACACATTGCTTAGAATGTTAACATGTTAAAGTTGAACATATGCATCCAGCCGGAGTTTATTGTATCCTCATAGCATACCACAATACAAATGACAAGTAATAAGCATGGATTTTGTGTAAGGGTTGCCTATGTCAAGAAATAAACATGATTTTATTTTGGTATTTGTTGATAAACTAACAAAAGTAGCACATTTAATTGTTGGTAATGTGAAGAATGTTTCTCTTGTTTTTGGCAAAGAGATTTGTACATGAAATTTTTAGATTACATGGAGTACTTTAAGTAATCATATCTTATAAAGATCCTAGAATGACTTCAAGGTTTTGGAAAACACTTATTGCAGCTCTAGGAACTAAGCTGAATTTTAGTTTTGCATATCATCCAAAAATGGATGGACTAACTTAAAGAGTTAATCAAGTTTTAAAGGATATGTTTTGAATTTATTGTATGGATCAACAATATAAGTGGGAAGAGTGCCCTCCACTAGTTGATTTTGCTTACAATAACACATATCATGCCTCTCTTAAGATGGCACATTTCCAAGCTCTATACGGAAGAAAATGTAGAACCCCCATTAGTTGGGACAAAGGATAGATAGGTAATTGGACCTAAAATCCTTACGGAAATAGAAAAGCAAGTTAAAAGGATTCATGAACGCTTGAAAGAAGCAACAGATAGGCAAACGAGATTTTTTGATTTAAAGCAATTTGATAGGAAATTTGAGATTTGTGAGAAGGTCTTTCTTGAGGTTAAACAAAAAAAGAGATCTATAACTTTTGGCAAGGCTGCCAAGTTATCACCTCGTTACGTGGGACCTTTCAAAATAGTTGAAGTAATCAACCCCATAGCTTACTATTTAACATTACATCTTTCTTTGTCACGAATGCATGATGTTTTCCATATTTTCTTGCTTAAGAAATATGTTTTAGATTTATCACATGTGTTAAATTGGAATTCCTTGCAAGTCTAAGACCCATGAATAATCATGGTTAAACCTATACGAGTCTTTGGAAAATTTCCGGTTGCATTTAAGAAATCTGAAATAAGTCAATGTAAGGTCCAGTGGGACCAGTTTAACGAAGAAAGTGCAACAGGAAAACACGGAAGATATGGAAACTACTTTTCCATATTTATTTGAACAGAAGTTATTCGATATTTGTTAAAAAGTTTGTGATTTTATCTTTATATGACAATAAGTCTACACCTGAGTTTTGGGCGAGATAACTATTTATTTTAAATAAACAATTATGTGAATGCTGATTTACGGAACTTTAAACTTCTGATATTGTTACAAACATATGATAAGAAAGTGAATAAATGATTGTCCTTAGTACAATGGCAAAAATAAGATAATCATCGGGATGATTATTTTTAGAGGGGAATTATGTAACACCTTTGACAACTCTTATATTTCTCTTTTGCATTACAAGTGTTGACATGTGATTGTCTTGATGCGGTGTACTCCTTTACTTGTTGAAAATCATGATTTCCAGGATAAATCATTTCTACTCTTGGATTCATTAGACTAAAATGTAGTTCCTTGCAATAATCCATTTTCACTTCTTATAGGTGAGTTATAATCTGGTTATGATGGTTGCAAACTTATCTCTATTAATCGACTCATTCTTGGATCAATTCCATTGATCTAAGGAATGTTTAAAATCTCCTTAACTTGTCAAAATGATAAAATGACATTCATAGGTTGAGAGATGTAACAGATTTGAAATTTTGTATGTTTCAAAATTCTTTATGGTCTTGTAAGATCGTGCCTGCATTTTGTTGTATGTTTTGTACTCGAGATCTTTGATTGATCTCTTGGGACATTTAATGGCGTTAAGTGGATCGAGCCTACTTCAGGAATATGAAGGTAATCTAATTGCTAAACCTATGATATATATCCTAACGGTATTCTAAACTAAGGTAAATGTACCTACTTTCTAGCTATGTCTACTTATACGAGTGACAATCTATCCTAAGCTTCATGTTCTAGGTTGGGATGGGGAAAAACCTAAGGTGAGGCTAGGTATACTCCTAACCTATTACCTACTACTAAATTGGTATGGATTATGACCTATGTTAAGTTGGAAAATTACCTAAGAAAATGTTTATAAACCTAAAGATACATCCTAATTGAAATGTCAAAGGATGAAGATAAAATGAAAAATGGTTGGAAGGATGTAAGTTGCAAGTTGATTATGGGTCCATATTATAGTGTTTTGGCTTCTTTTGAAAAAAAGACATGGGGCACTTGGTAAAGCTACATGGATGGCAGCAACATTAGCCTTCCTCATAACACTATTTCGAGTGGTGGTAGAACTTAAGATGCCACAATCCTGTTTGGTTTTGAATAATTTTGACTGGACTGAGTTACATGGCATTTGTTGCCATGAAATTCACTTACAAGTAATTAATACTCACCGAGTCTGCTAAATAAAGTATCTTGATAGGGTTATGCGTGTTCATAGCCTTAGGTATTAGGAATGCATGAAATGGAATAGAACAATGCTCCCCTGATATCCAAATTAATTCTGGGGTTATGCGAGTTGATTGGAATGCATGATTTTGTATTTATGTTTTTGATAGTTGTATGTTCGCTAACAGTTATATTCATGAATTTGCACCACAATTTATCATTTTTTTGCATTCTAAATTTGTTAAAAATAAATTGTTGTGTATGAGTACATGGTTGTCAACAAGGCTTGTTGACATACGTCAACAAGTCGTCAGTGTTTGCAAATATGCAGTCTCTCTGGCTAAAAAAATGGGTGAAAATTCAGTTCTAAAAAATTGGTAAATTCGCCTTTCACTAAAAGCTGGTTCACGGGTATTTTTCACCTCAATTTTCTATGGGTGTCTTAAAATGAACCTTGTTGTTGATATAAGACAATAATATTTTTAGAAGGGGATGAAAAAGGATGTTATTGATTTTGTGACACATTGCTTAGAATGTCAACATGTTAAAGTTGAACATATGCATCCAGCCAGTTTATTGTATCCTCATAGCATACCACAATACAAATGACAAGTAATAAGCATGGATTTTGTGTAAGGGTTGCCTATGTCAAGAAATAAACATGATTTTATTTTGGTATTTGTTGATAAACTAACAAAAGTAGCACATTTAATTGTTGGTAATGTGAAGAATGTTTCTCTTGTTTTGTGCAAAGAGATTTGTACATGAAATTTTTAGATTACATGGAGTAATTTAAGTAATCATATCTTATAAAGATCCTAGAATGACTTCAAGGTTTTGGAAAACACTTATTGCAGCTCTAGGAACTAAGCTGAATTTTAGTTTTGCATATCATCCAAAAATGGATGGACTAACTGAAAGAGTTAATCAAGTTTTAAAGGATATGTTTTGAATTTATTGTATGGATCAACAATATAAGTGGGAAGAGTGCCCTCCACTAGTTGATTTTGCTTACAATAACACATATCATGCCTCTCTTAAGATGGCACATTTCCAAGCTCTATACGGAAGAAAATGTAGAACCCCATTAGTTGGGACAAAGGATAGATAGGTAATTGGACCTAAAATCCTTACGGAAATAGAAAAGCAAGTTAAAAGGATTCATGAACGCTTGAAAGAAGCAATGAGATAGGCAAACGAGATTTTTTGATTTAAAGCAATTTGATAGGAAATTTGAGATTTGTGAGAAGGTCTTTCTTGAGGTTAAACAAAAAAAGAGATCTATAAGTTTTGGCAAGGCTGCCAAGTTATCACCTCGTTACGTGGGACCTTTCAAAATAGTTGAAGTAATCAACCCTATAGCTTACTATTTAACATTACATATTTCTTTGTCACAAATGCATGATGTTTTCCATATTTTTTTGCTTAAGAAATATGTTTTCGATTTATCACATGTGTTAAATTGGAATTCCTTGCAAGTCTAAGACCCATGAATAATCATGGTTAAACCTATACGAGTGCTGGAAAATTTCCAGTTGCATTTAAGAAATCCTGAAATAAGTAAATGTAAGGTCCAGTGGGACCAGTTTAACGAAGAAAGTGCAACCTGGGAAAACCTGGAAGATATGGAAACTACTTTTCCATATTTATTTGAACAGAAGTTAT
Organism: Taxus wallichiana var. yunnanensis; assembly: GCA_018340775.1. NCBI lineage: Eukaryota > Viridiplantae > Streptophyta > Pinopsida > Cupressales > Taxaceae > Taxus > Taxus wallichiana. Next base: position 84,398,411 of record CM031242.1, on the reverse strand, counting down.
TCTGATGACTGTTAAAAAGTTTGTGATTTTATCTTTATATGACAATAAGTCTGCCAGTTTTGGGCAGATAACTATTTATTTTAAATAAACAATTATGTGAATGCTGATTTCTGGAACTTTAAACTTCTGATATTGTTACAAACATATGATAAGAAAGTGAATAAATGATTGTCCTTAATACAATGGTAAAAATAAGATAATCATCGAGATGATTATTTTTAGGAGGGAATTATGTAACACCTTTGACAACTCTTATATTTCTCTTTTGCATTACATGAAAAGTGTTGACATGTGATTGTCTTGATGTGGTGTACTCCTTTACTTGTTGAAAATCATGATTTCAGGGGATAAATCATTTCTACTCTTGGATTCATTAGACTAAAATGTAGTTCCTTGCAATAATCCATTTTCACTTCTTATAGGTGAGTTATAATCTGGTTATGATGGTTGCAAACTTATCTCTATTAATCGACTCATTCTTGGATCAATTCCATTGATCTAAGGAATGTTTAAAATCTCCTTAACTTGTCAAAATGATAAAATGACATTCATAGGTTGAGAGATGTAACAGATTGAAATTTTGTATCTTTCAAAATTCTTTATGGTCTTGTAAGATCGTGCCTGCATTTTGTTGTATGTTTTGTACTCGAGATCTTTTGATTGATCTCTTCAGACATTTAATGGCGTTAAGTGGATCGAGGCCTACTTCAGGAATATGAAGGTAATCTAATTGCTAAACCTATGATATATATCCTAACGGTATTCTAAACTAAGGTAAATGTACCTACTTCCTAGCTATGTCTACTTATACGAGTGACAATCTATCCTAAGCTTCATGTTCTAGGTTGGGATGGGGAAAAACCTAGGGTGAGGCTAGGTATACTCCTAACCTATTACCTACTACTAAATTGGTATGGATTATGACCTATCTTAAGTTGGAAAATTACCTAAGAAAATGTTTATAAACCTAAAGATACATCCTAATTGAAATGTCAAAGGATGAAGATAAAATGAAAATTGGTTGGAAGGATGTAAGTTGCGAGTTGATTATGGGTCCATATTATAGTGTTTTGGCTTCTTTTGAAAAAAGACATGGGGCACTTGGTAAAGCTACATGGATGGCAGCAACATTAGCCTTCCTCATAACACTATTTGGAGTGGTGGTAGAACTTAAGATGCCACAATCCCTGTTTGGTTTTGCAATAATTTTGACTGGAGTGAGTTACATGGCATATGTTGCCATGAAATTCACTTACAAGTAATTATTTCTCAACGAGTCGCTAAATAAAGTATCTTGATAGGGTTATGCGTGTTCATAGCCTTAGATATTAGGATTGCATGAAATGGAATAGAACAATGCTCCCATGATATCCAAATTAATTGTGGGGTTATACGAGTTGATTTGAATGCATGATTTTGGATTTATGTTTTTGATAGTTGTATGTTCGCTAACAATTATATTCATGAATTTACACCGTAATTTATCATTTTTTTTTCATTCTAAATTTGTTAAAAATAAATTGTTGTGTACGAGTACATGGTTGTCAACAAGGCTTGTTGACATGCGTCAACAAGCCGTCGATGTTTGCAAATATGCAGTCTCTCTGGCTAAAAAAATGGGTGAAAATTCAGTTATGAAAAATTGGTAAATTCGCCTTTCATCAAACTTGGTTCACGGGTATTTTCACCTCAATTTTCTATGGGTGTTTTAAAATGAACCTTGTTGTTGATATAAGAAAATAATATTTTTAGAAGGGGATAAAAAGGATGTTATTGATTTTGTGACACATTGCTTAGAATGTCAACATGTTAAAGTTGAACATATGCATCCAACTTGACTTTATTGTATCCTCATAGCATACCACAATACAAATGACAAGTAATAAGCATGGATTTTGTGTAAGGGTTGCCTATGTCAAGAAATAAACATGATTTTATTTTGGTAGTTGTTGATAAACTAACAAAAGTAGCACATTTAATTGTTGGTAATGTGAAGAATGTTTCTCTTGTTTTGGCAAAGAGATTTGTACATGAAATTTTAGATTACATGGAGTACTTTAAGTAATCATATCTTATAAAGATCCTAGAATGACTTCAAGGTTTTGGAAAACAATTATTGCGGCTCTAGGAACTAAGTGAATTTCAGTTTTGCATATCATCCAAAAATGGATGGACTAACCTGAAAGAGTTAATCAAGTTTTAAAGGATATGTTTTGAATTTATTGTATGGATCAACAATATAAGTGGGAAGAGTGCCCTCCACTAGTTGAGTTTGCTTACAATAACACATATCATGCCTCTCTTAAGATGGCACCTTTCTAAGCACTATACGGAAGAAAATGTAGAACCCCATTAGTTGGGACAAAGGATAGATAGGTAATTGGACCTAAAATCCTTACGAAATAGAAAAGCAAGTTAAAAGGATTCATGAATGCTTGAAAGAAGAAATGAGATAGGCAAACGAGATATGCTGATGTAAAGCAATTTGATAGGAAATTTGAATTTTGTGAGAAGGTCTTTCTTGAGTTAAAAAAAAGAGATCTATAACTTTTGGCAAGGCTGCCAAGTTATCACCTCGTTACGTGGGACCTTTCAAAATAGTTGAAGTAATCAACCCTATAGCTTCTTGTTTAACATTACATCTTTCTTTGTCACGAATGCATGATGTTTTCCATATTTTTTTGCTTCATAAATATGTTTTAGATTTATCACATGTGTTAAATTGGAATTCCTTGCAAGTCTAAGACCCATGAATAATCATGGTTAAGCCTATACTGAGTGCTGGAAAATTTCGATTGCATTTAAGAAATCTGAAATAAGTCAATGTAAGGTCCAGTGGGACCAGTTTAACGAAGAAAGTGCAACTGGGAAAACTGGAAGATATGGAAACTACTTTTCCATATTTATTTTTGAGCAGTTATTCGATGATTTGTTAAAAAGTTTGTGATTTTATCTTTATATGACAATAAGTCTCGAGTTTTGGGCGAGATAACTATTTATTTTAAATAAACAATTATGTGAATGCTGATTTGGAACTTTAAACTTCTTATATTGTTACAAACATATGATAAGAAAGTGAATAAATGATTTTCCTTAATACTGATGGTAAAAATAAGATAATCATCGGGATGATTATTTTTAGGAGGGAATTATGTAACACCTTTGACAACTCTTATATTTCTCTTTTGCATTACATGTGTTGACATGTGATTGTCTTGATGCGGTGTACTCCTTTACTTGTTGAAAATCATGATTTCCAGGGATAAATCATTTCTACTCTTGGATTCATTAGACTAAAATGTAGTTCCTTGCAATAATCCATTTTCACTTCTTATAGGTGAGTTATAATCTGGTTATGATGGTTGCAAACTTATCTCTATTAACTGACTCATTCTTGGATCAATTCCATTGATCTAAGGAATGTTTAAAATCTCCTTAACTTGTCAAAATGATAAAATGACATTCATAGGTTGAGAGATGTAACAGACTGAAATTTTGTATGTTTCAAAATTCTTTATGGTCTTGTAAGATCGTGCCTGCATTTTGTTGTATGTTTTGTACTCAGATCTTTTAGATTGATCTCTTCAGGACATTTAATGGTGTTAAGTGGATCGAGTCCTACTTCAGGAATATGAAGGTAATCTAATTGCTAAACCTATGATATATATCCTAACGGTATTCTAAACTAAGGTAAATGTACCTACTTCCTAGCTATGTCTACTTATACGAGTGACAATCTATCCTAAGCTTCATGTTCTAGGTTGGGATGGGGAAAAACCTAAGGTGAGGCTAGGTATACTCCTAACCTATTACCTACTACTAAATTGGTATGGATTATGACCTATCTTAAGTTGGAAAATTACCTAAGAAAATGTTTATAAACCTAAAGATACATCCTAATTGAAATGGCAAAGGATGAAGATAAAAAGAAAATTGGTTGGAAGGAGGTAAGTTGCGGGTTGATTATGGGTGCATATTATAGCGTTTTGGCTTCTTTTGAAAAAGACATGGGCTACTTGGTAAAGCTACATGGATGGCAGCGACATTAGCCTTCCTCATAACACTATTTGGAGTGGTGGTAGAACTTAAGATGCCACAATTCCTGTTTGGTTTCGCAATAATTTTGATTGGACTGAGTTACATGGCATTTGTTGCCATGAAATTCACTTACAAGTAATTAATACTCACCGAGTCTGCTAAATAAAGTATCTTGATAGGGTTATGCGTGTTCATAGCCTTAGATATTAGGAATGCATGAAATGGAATAGAACAATGCTCCCATGATATCCAAATTAATTGTGGGGTTATACGAGTTGATTGGAATGCATGATTTTGTATTTATGTTTTTGATAGTTGTATGTTCACTAACAATTATATTCATGAATTTACACCACAATTTATCATTTTTTTGCTTTCTAAATTTGTTAAAAATAAATTGTTGTGTACGAGTACATGGTTGTCAAAAAGGCTTGTTGACATACGTCAACAAGTTGTCAATGTTTGCAAATATGCGAGCTCTCTCGGCTAAAAAAAAGGGTGAAAATTCAGTTCTAAAAAGTTGGCAAATTCGCCTTTCATTGAAGCTGGTTCACAGGTATTTTTCACCTCAAGTTTCTATGGGTGTCTTAAAATGAACCTTGTTGCTGATATAAGACAACAATATTTTTAGAAGGGGATGAAAAAGGATGTTATTGATTTTGTGACACATTGCTTAGAATGTCAACATGTTAAAGTTGAACATATGCATCCAGCCGGTTTATTGTATCCTCATAGCATACCACAATACAAATGACAAGTAATAAGCATGGATTTTGTATAAGGGTTGCCTATGTCAAGAAATAAACATGATGTTATTTTGGTAGTTGTTGATAAACTAACAAAAGTAGCACATTTTATTGTTGGTAATCTGAAGGATGATTCTCTTGTTTTGGCAAAGAGATTTGTACATGAAATTTTTAGATTACATGGAGTACTTGAATTAATCATATCTAATAAAGATCCTAGAATGACTTCAAGGTTTTGGAAAACACTTATTGCGGCTCTAGGAACTAAGCTGAATTTCAGTTTTGCATATCATCCAAAAATGGATGGACTAACTGAAAGAGTTAATCAAGTTTTAAAGGATATGTTTTGAATTTATTGTATGGATCAACAATATAAGTGGGAAGAGTTCCCTCCACTAGTTGAGTTTGCTTACAATAACACATATCATGCCTCTCTTAAGATGGCACCTTTCTAAGCACTATACGGAAGAAAATGTAGAACCCCCATTAGTTGGGACAAAGGATAGATAGGTAATTGGACCTAAAATCCTTACGGAAATAGAAAAGCAAGTTAAAAGGATTCATGAACGCTTGAAAGAAGCAACATATAGGCAAAAGAGATATGCTGATTTAAAGCAATTTGATAAGAAATTTGAACTTTGTGAGAAGGTGTTTCTTGAGGTTAAACAAAAAAAAGAGATCTATAACTTTTGTCAAGGCTGCCAAGTTATCACCTCGTTACGTGGGACCTTTCAAAATAGTTGAAGTGATCAACCCTATAGCTTCTTGTTTAACATTACATCTTTCTTTGTCACGAATGCATGATGTTTTCCATATTTTTGCTTAAGAAATATGTTTTAGATTTATCACATGTGTTAAATTGGAATTCCTTGCAAGTCCAAGACCCATGAATAATCATGGTTAAACCTATCGAGCGCTGGAAAATTTCCGGTTGCATTTAAGAAATCCTAAAATAAGTCAATGTAAGGTCCAAGTGGGACCGGTTTAACGAAGAAAGTGCAACCTAGGAAAACACTGGAAGATATGGAAAGCTGCTTTTCCATATTTATTTGAAGAGAAGTTATTCTCATGACTGTTAAAAAGTTTATGAATTTATCTTTATATGACAATAAGTCTCCGAGTTTTGGGCGAGATAACTATTTATTTTAAATAAACAATTATGTGAATGCTAATTTCTAGAACTTTAAACTTCTAATATTGTTACAAACATATGATAAGAAAGTGAATAAATGATTGTCCTTAATACAATGGTAAAAATAAGATAATCATCGGGATGATTATTTTTAGGAGGGAATTATGTAACACCTTTAACAACTCTTATATTTCTCTTTTGCATTACAAGTGTTGACATGTGATTGTCTTGATGTGGTGTACTCCTTTACTTGTTGAAAATCATGATTTCGAGGATAAATCATTTATACTCTTGGATTCATTAGACTAAAATGTAGTTCCTTGCAATAATCCATTTTCACTTCTTATAGGTGAGTTATAATCTGGTTATGATGGTTACAAACTTATCTCTATTATCTGACTCATCCTTGGATCAATTCCATTGATCTAAGGAATGTTTAAAATATCCTTAACTTGTCAAAATGATAAAATGACATTCATAGGTTGAGAGATGTACATGACTGAAATTTTGTATGTTTACAAATTCTTTATGGTCTTGTAAGATCGTGCCTGCATTTTGTTGTATGTTTTGTACTCAGATCTTTCAGATTGATCTCTTCAGGACATTTAATGGCATTAAGTGGATCGAGGCCTACTTGAGGAATATGAAGGTAATCTAATTGCTAAACCTATGAGATATATCCTAACGGTATTCTAAACTAAGGTAAATGTACCTACTTCCTAGCTATGTCTACTTATACGAGTGACAATCTATCCTAAGCTTCATGTTCTAGGTTGGGATGGGAAAAAACCTAAGGTGAGGCTAGGTATACTCCTAACCTATTACCTACTACTAAATTGGTATGGATTATGACCTATCTTAAGTTGGAAAATTACCTAAGAAAATGTTTATAAACCTAAGGTAAATACTTTGTAAACTAACCTAATGTCATTACCTAAGTTAAGGATATCTATCCTAAACTAATGAAAGGGACCTAATGGTCATATGGAAATTTGGCGATGGTTCCTAAGGCATTTATTTGATTTTATTTTTGAATTAATAGGAAGTACTTGATAGTTTTGGTAGAGACATGTAAATTTGGTGGAAGCTTACGTGGAATCATCATTAAAATTGGAAATGCATGCGAAGTTGAAATAGTATTTACCAATTTTGGAAGGAAATGGCCAGGAGAGATAGGCAAGATATTGGGGAGTAATGGCATTAATGAATCTCGACTTTTGTAAGCGAACCATCTTGGAAACAATGAGGGAAGATATATTAGAGGTTGTTTGGTCTTGCATGCTTTATGATTTTTTCCCTACATGGATTTATACGGTTCTTCAAAACAATAGTTTGATTTTCACTTTGTGGCTATTTTTGGTTTCCCGGTCTATTTTCAATTCAAGAAAAGTATATAAGGCATTGGGCAAAGAGATTTTTTTTTTTTAATCTTTCTTGGAGGACAAGAAGAGTTGGAAGCTCGGCTCGATGTCTCCTTCTAATTGTGAGAAGCACTATTAGGCATGATAGGATCTACCCATTAAGATTTCTTTATTTTCTCTAATTGATTCATTAAAATAACTTTACTCTTTTAAAATATATGGTTATTTATCTTGTTCGGTTATTTACTCCATGTTTGTGGAATCTATGTGATTTTTGGATATGAATCCATTGCGCATGATAATAATAGTTTTGGTTGTTCACTCTGAGAAAGATCAATGAGGAAATTCATATGGAACTTTTGAGGATTTTGTGTTTTGTTTAGAACTCACATGCGGGATTGTCTACTCGAAAAAGAGCTTGAGTAAATGGTTTTGGTTGAGTCTAAAGCTGGTAGTCTCTTTAGAAATCTTTTCCTTGATGTATCTTAAGTTTGAAAAAGTTTTAGTACTTTTGTCTCACATTGTACTATTTACTTTGAATATGTATTGGCATGAAATCGTGTGAGGATATTCTGTTCCCTCTATTCTTGGTAAACCGCGTCTTATTTTTAACCAAAACTATTTTATTGTTACGATAGAAGGGTGCATGACCTTTTATGAAACTGTATCTTGTTGTGAGGATATAGAACCTATGGTTTGAGACTATATTGTTTACTTACCCTTCGGTATGAATTCAAGCTCATTTAAAAGCAATCGATAATGGTTTATTGAAGTCTATGGAAGTGCTGTGATCATACTTCAACTTGTGTTTGATCTGACTAGAACAATTACATTCTCTCGCACTAAACTTCTCTGCCTCAATCTTTATGTGCTAGATGGATCTGTGAAAGTTATTATAGTTGGGATTTTTGTTTCAGTTCGAGTTTATGTGTAATGTTGAAACTTTTTTTGAATTAATACTTGTGTTGGGTTTTTGTATTCTCTTTCAGATCCATTTGAATAGATTTATGGGTTTTTAAAAGATAAAGGAGTTGAATACTCTTGTGGAAAGTATCTTGTTTTGCTAAGATTTTTACTTCTACTTCGGGACTATATTGTATACTCTACTCTTAGTATGAACTCAAACTTATTTGAAAATAATGTTGAATAGATGGCTGTCCTATATTTCTATTTGTATTTGGACCTGGGTTTGTGTTGGTATTGACATTCGATAAGGTTCGAATTCGTAAGGAAAATTAGAAGTATTGTTTTCTTTAAACTTTGTGTTTGGGTTGTGTTATCTTTTGGAAATTGTGAAATAAATTTTGGGTTTTAAGTGGGATTTGGAATTCAATTAATAATTCAAATTTCAATGAATTCTAGGTTTGGATCCTTTCTATTGAGTTTTCTTTAACCTTTGGAAAGTTAAGTTTCATTTTCTTGAACTACTCTATAGATCGACTCTCTCCCATTTTGGAGAGTGATTACCATCCTAGTCCTTTTTGACTTCTTGAGTTCAGATTTTTACCCTTTCTACCTTGATGAAGTAATGTGATCTCACTCTTCAGAAACAAAAATTCCTTGTGGATTGTTTAATTTAACTTGTTACTAGTTGACTGTGGAAATTTTCTGGGAATAGTAGTATGTTCAAGCAAACTTTGGGACTATCATTTTTGGTACTGGGAAAACCAAATCATCCCCATTTGATCTTTCTTGATCTCGGCTAACTTGTATAGAATCAATGGTCATGTCAATTCGGGAAGTGTACAGTTGAGTCTGTCCTGTAGAAAGGAAAATGTAATCATTTCTAGTCTGACTGTTTTGAATGAATGAGTCATGCATCATTAGGATATTGTTTTTGGATGGACTCCTCTCTGTGCACTCAATAATAATATGAACCTTCCTGGATGGACATGAGTAAGAGATAATACTTATGTAATTCTTTCTTTGATTTATGGAAGATATGGTTTTAGATGACTAAATGATATCTCTAATAGTGTAGAATATAATTAAGGCTTGCAAATAGGAGGATGACTGTTTTATTTCTCTCCCTTATTGGTTTGGTTGGAATTCTTGTTCTCAAATGTTTTCTCTTAAATGGTGAATACTTTTATTGGTTTTCTTGACTTATATAGTGATATACATAATCGGGTATGTACTTTACGAATATGATTTCTATTTCTTAGATGAATAGTGAATTGTGGATAGTCCATATTGATTCTTCTTATTATTTATTTAAGTTGTAGGATGATTCACCCTAAATATGTATTATGCTGGAATGAATTTGTATGTACGTGATTATAGAAACTTGGTGAAACGACAATAAGGTTTTTGGTTCCTGTAAGTATCTCTTTTTGTTACATAGTAAAGTTAATTTTTGTATTTCAATTCGAAAGAATTATGAAATAATTAGATGACAAGATCTATTGTCCGATTATATTATGCTCTTATCTTAAAAGTGAATTTAGGCTTATTATTTTTGTAACATCCCCATTTTATACCTTAGAACAAGTGAATTTTTTTTTTTTGAAATTGCATCCTCGTTCTAAATACATAATTTAGAACTCACAAATCAAATAACCATTCATATAACAGAACACCATATGCAATTGTAATGAATTGGAGTACCTCCGATCTATTCATTCCATGACTCGGTAATCTACCGATCTATTCATGAGTAAAAAGAGTTGGTGTTTTTAGTTAACACTTTACTCTTGCGGTTCTCTTCCCTACTCTGGGATTCAGAATGCTCTGTCCAAGGAACCTAACTGAATAATCGTTACTATTATTCATCGGCATCTCATCCCTTAGACTAGGTGAATTAGGACAACGCAATCAGCAGCTTGCGATACTTTGGCCAAAGATTTGAAACATACTGTTTATGTCTCGTATTCCTTAACGGCATACTCGTCAATCTGGAATACGTCCTTCACCCCATTCTTATGTTATATAGAATGTCCTACACTGACTACTGTCAGTCCTTCCTTTCACAACTGAATCACTCGGAGGTAGATTATCAAGGTGATAATGTTATATGGATGCCCACGAGGATTAGGGATATGGTGACATACTGGTTCAACCTTGCAGTTCAACCAGTGTGTCATGATACCCCGAATCTCCTAGGCAGCCTTATAACATGACCACGTTCATAATCGGACCCTGAGTAACTCGTGCGAGATCAAAGTGTAAATCTTAGCGATTAATGCAAAGGGTGTCACCATAAGTCACCTGCATTGTTGTAACTTCGAGAAGATCCTAATCTTCTCGGAGGTACAACCCTGCAGTTGGCTTGTGTCGTCAACCTTTAAATCCACCTCGAAAAGATCTACTCAACAACATGCGTTACGCACTTGAGTTTAAATTACTTTAAAGACTTTTCCCTAAGGTTAGCCTTTCCGATCCCTGGATTCTTCGTCTTAAGACGACCCTCCTCTAAAAAAAACCCATTACATGGTAGAGGTATTAAGGTCAAGCTCTCATCAAGGAGTCATTAGAATACACCTGATTCTAAACAACAGAATTGGACAATATCTCATAACCTTCACATGAGATTGCCATCCGAACTTCATTTGATTTATATCAGTTCTCTTAACTGAATTTATATCATACTTATTAGTATAAGGATATAAATGATTAAGAATCCAATTTAATATTTTCCTGTCATACTCAGGACTAGGGATTAGTAATTTAATCTAGCTTGTTTAGCGTTCTGCTTAGGTTCATTTTTAACCTATCTTTTAGAAAGACAATTATTTAAATTCAATATTGCTTTCGCTAGAACAATAAGATCTGCTAAACACTCATATGAATTCAACCACATTTTCTTGTAAGCTTTCATTGTCAATCACAAAAGCATCCAAAATTTTACAAAGATATCATTGCCATTCTGGTATATAAACCGAAGAAGGTCAACTATCAGAAATAGAATACAACACATAAGTATCAAACACTTATTTCCATTCCTTTCAAAATTATACAATTACATTTTATGTAAGCATCATACTTGATACAATGCTTAACGGAAAAGAAACATCTTTCCACATATAGTACATTTATATAATCAAGCTGTAATTCATTATGAAACAAATTAAATAATCTGATCATCCTGTCAGATCTGCATTGCTTTTACCACTTACGGCAACCATCTGCAAAAATAGTCAACATGAGTCAGTTCGATGAACTGAGCATGATAAGCACTAAATTTTAAAACAATTGCAATCCATCAATTGTTTTCATTAAACACCCTGTTTAAATGAGATCAATTATCCAAACAAGTAAACATATTCAGACTATGCCTTTGTAATACAAAATGTCTACAAATGTGTAACTCTATCATCGTTACAAAATAGTCTTACTCACTTCTCTAATATTTCATCAAATATTAAGAATCAAAGAACGAAAGTATTAGAACAATCATCTTGAATCCAAGATCAGCAATATTGAACAAATCGTCACTTTCATCAGAAATGGAATATCATAGAAAATCGTGATTCCACCAATATGTTACAAAAGCAATACCAACTGTTAGACAGATCTCTACCAGTATTATAATAATAGAAGAGAAGGAACATATCATTCATACCCCTTTTTATATAAGTTCACTACTGTACCATCTCCACATATGGAAAACATTCACCCAGTATGTATACCAACAAGTCCGACAAGCCACAAGAAGGATCGTTGTTTTAAATAAAAAGAACACAGCAAAAACTCCTGTACAGTAGCTAACACGTCATCAATCCCATATATCAACCTATAGCTCAATACTAGTTCCTTTAAAACACAGCAAGGTTTTCGATCCAAGTTCGAAATCAAAGAACCTCTGGCAAATCATGTCAACAACAGACTTCATTGCTTTAAGCAATTTGAAGTTTCCTAAGGAGTATGCCAAGATGACCACGAGAATCTCCGATACATGACCGGTCTCAATCGGACTGAAATAAACAGAAGGAACATAGCATAACTATACTCACAGGTGCATTCAAATCTAAGTATGGTATTCGCGACTCACTTCAACAGAGCCAGGACACAAGATAATTATCCATACTCAAGGAACAGTGACAAAACGACAGTGTCCCAAAAATCAGGTTCAATATGGTACAAAGCAATACAGGTTACCTTCCAAGAATTCATATGAATCCGAACAACAGTAACAAGTCAAATAATTGCATACGATTCCATCTAAGCCCATCAACGGAGCTTATTAAAAATCAGGCAAGCAATTCCAATTACTGATTTCAAAACAAGGAATCCGACTGAACCCTTGCCAATCTTTTACACAAATTTGCACAGACTGAAGACGCAAAAATATACCAAGAGAATCTGTACCACAAAATCCTTGCGACACGAAGGTACTCTTACAGAATAACAGTGATTGAAATACAAGTTATTCCCTTAGGTCATTGGTACAACATTTCCCAATATTCATTTATATTCAACTTGAACAGTGGATCAAATATATATACAAATCATTCCATCGACTCCACAGAGTCGTTCAGATTAAAACAAACATAAATCTATATATATATACATTGCATACTGTAAACGGGTTTATACCAATAACCGCGGAACCCAACAACAGTATAGATAAAAAGAAATAGTTAATGAATCCTTCTATGCCATCTATGGCAAGCATTCAGAAAAAATCAAGTGTAAGCAAATCAAATACTGATTTCATTCCGAGGACTCCACAAAGTTGTTTAAATAAAAAAAACATTTATCCATATTGTATACTGTCAACGGGTTAAATCCCGTTACCACAATAACAAGGAAAAACAACTTCCCCTGGGTCGTAATGACTACTGTAACACAATAGTTACCTGTTCCCAAACAGATTTAAAAGACAGAATGAAACCCACAAAGTATCAATAACTACCATCATCAAAACCCACGACAGAGCCTACAAAGATTTCATAAGGTGAACAAACAAACAGTTCCATCAATGTTTCTTCCGATTGTTTCCAAAACAAGAATCAACGACCAAAAATCGATAGACAATCACGGCCTATACCCATAACAGAGCGATTCATGGGCTTACGCCGAGCAGGCCAAGCCTTCACACATTTCGCATGTTTCGCATAATTAAGCGAATGCAAACACAAGAAAATAATGCCACGGTTCGAATTTAATAAACACCCAACAAAGGATAAATGAAGATTCGAACCGAGAAGAGATCTTGAACCAAGAAAAATCACACAAGACATCCATAGATAAACATCTAATTCCATAAATCATTTGAACGAGTTGTTCTAATGAAATCACTTGAAAGATGGCAAGATTTTTAAAGGTTAGAGCCTAACATGCCCGGATTTTTGCTCAAATTTCCGAAGCGAGACCAATGGAAGAGCTCGGAATTCCTTTTTCTTTTCCAAGTTAGAGCGACCAACAAAATTTTGCTATCTCCAAAACATAAATACTCTCCTTGCGAGAAAAGATCTAGATAACCTCATGCTCGCCATGCAACACAAAGAAGACTCAAAGGTGCGAAGAACCAGTGAACAAGCAGAAGAAAAACTGAAAATCGCGATAAGCCAAACAAACCAACAAAATTCCTGTTTGCATGCCTTCTCACGAGTTCGGAGCTCTTCTACCGAGAGCATTGAATGCAATTACACCAACTTTCCCGCTCAAACTCCACTTCCACCGACCGCCAAAGTTGGCGACAGTCAAATAAAATCCCAAGTTCATTTCCAGTTTTGGCGACCTGCCACGTCGGCACAGGTTAACCATTCCCAAAACCTCCGCCAAGACCTATCCTTCATCCTTATCCCATGCATTTAATAACATAGAAAACACCGCCCATGGTTCGCACCCCTCCATAGGCCCCTTTACATTCTTGATCATAGCTAGGTTAGTATCTTAGGTTAGAATTTAGGATAATACAAATTCTAACCACATTACACATAGATACTAACTTAGGACATTAACACATAGCCTAGGTCTAGGTTAGATTAACACTAATCTAACCCCTAGGTTAGGTTTAGTCTTAGGTTACTAATCATTTAACAATTCCAGTTGGGTCTACATTTTGTACACTCAGAAAAGACCTACCTCATACCTTCTTGAACAGGGTTAGCTCCTGTTCTGCTGCAGAATCATATGTAACCGAATTATTACCTGGTCCACGATCGAGACCTTCCAGATATACTTCCATATCGGGAACCAATTCATTTACTCGATCAGCCTGAGTCATACTCCGACTAGCTTATTAAATGCTTCTAGACTTGCTTTGACTGTTCAAGGTCCGTGATTTAATTCATCATGAACAAACTTTAAGCATTACTTGGATCAATTCCACTGATCCAAGACTAGATCTTATAGATGGATAACTCTATAATTCATTCCGAGATCAGACTAAACTCGGATGCAAAATGAAATAAATAAAAGAGTCTAATCACATTCTGACTCAGTCAAGATCTGTAATCTGCAAAGAAATTATAGTACATATCAAGCATGATTTCTAAATCGAGGAACACATCCTTTTACAAGAAATCACATATCAACACTTGTATGCTCAGGAGAAAGTAACAACAGTTCAGGGTGTTACATGCTTCCCTCCTAAAAAGATTCATCGTCCCGATGAATTACATATTAAATTAACCTTCAGGTCAATCAATTTATTAGTACACGAACAATGTGACTACTTCCATATTTGAATAGTTCCAGAAATCAATGTCACAACACATTTTATTCAACCTGAATAAAGTCTGCCTTCATCTGGCTTTCATAAATACTTAGAAATAATAAGTTCATAAAAGTATGTTTTGTCAACTGATTTCATTCTATTGAAAAAGAGAAGGAAAAACAATTTTCATCTCTTCCAGATTTTCCCAAGTTGCACTTTCTTCGCTAAACTGGTCCCCTTTGGACCTTACATTCTTTGTATATCATGATTTCTTAAATGCAAATGGCGAGTTTCCAACACTCGTGTGGGTTTAACCACGATTATTCCTGGGTCTTGGACCTGCAAGGAATTCCAATTTAAAACATGTGACAGATCTGAAACGTATTTCTTAAGCAAAGAAATATGGAAAACATCATGCATGCGAGATAAAGCGGTGGCAATGCTAAATGATAAGCTATAGGATTGATTATTTCGACAATTTGAAAGGTCCCACAAATCGAGGTGACAACTTGGCAGCCTTGCCAAAAGTTATAGAACTCTTTATGGGTTTAACACGAAGGAAAACCTTATCACCAAGCTCAAACCTTTTATCAACCCACTTAAGGTCAGCATAGCTCTTGTCTATCCATTGCTTCCTTTAATCGTTCACGAATCAGCTTAACTTCATTGTTCCATTTCGTGAGAATCTCTGGTCCAATTACCACTCTATCCTCAAACTTTGTCCCAACTAACGGGGGTTACGCACTTTCTTCCGTAAAGTGCTTCAAATGGTGCCATCTTAAGAGATGAATGATAAGTGTTGTTGTATGCGAACTCAACTAATGGAAGATACTCTTCCCATTTATACTGTTGATCCATGCAATACATTCGCAACATGTCCTCCAACACTTGATTTACCCTCTCAGTTTGTCCATCCGTTTTTGGATGATATGCAGAACTGAAGTTTAGCTTCGTTCCTAGGGCTGCGTTAAGTGTTTGCCAAAACCTTGACGTCATTCTAGGATCCCTATCAGATATAATCAGTTCTGGTACACCATGTAATCTGAAAATTTCGTGTACGAATCTTTTGGCCAACACTGGTGAATCATCCTTTAGATTTCCAGCGATGAAATGAGCTACCTTGGTCAGTTTATCTACAACTACCGAGGATAACATCATGTTTATTCTGGACATAGGTAGTCCTTGTACAAAATCCATGGTTATTACTTGCCATTTGTATCTTTGCGGTATGCTATGAGGATATAATGATCCATCGAGGTGCATATGTTCTACCTTCACCCGTTGACATTCCGCATACAATGAGTCACAAAATTAATCACCTCCTTTTTCATACCTTTCCGAAGTATTCTTTGTTTCAAATCAGCAAGCATTTTTGTGATACCTGGGTGTCCAGAGAAAGGTGAATTGTGAAATTCAACTAACAACTTCTTTCTCAAATCGTTAGCATAGGTACATATACCCTATTTTCATAACGCAAGATTCCTTCATTATCAAAATGAAAACCTTTATACCTTATATCCTTAGGTTCTGCTGCAGCAAGTGCTTTTACTTGCTTTGAAAGTATGCATCGATTGAAGCACTTTTTGCCTCGTCTTTAACCGAGTTCTTACTTGTTATAAAGGCGAAATGTGCCTCCTACGACTTAGAGCATTAGATACTCTATTCTCCTTCCCTTTGATATAGCTAATATCAAAGTCATATTGTGATAAAAATTCTAACCACCTTCTCATGCGGCGTTAAGATTGGGGTGAGTAAAAATATATTTCAGTCCTAAGTGATTAGTTTTCAACTCAAAAGGTTTCCCAAGTAAATAGTGTCTCCAGACTTGAAGTGCATGAACAATGGCAAGCAAGTTCCAAATCATGAGGGGCATAATTCAGCTCATGTAACTTAAGTTTTCTACTTTCATATGCTATGACCTGATCATTTTGTAGCAAAACACCTCCAAGGCCTTCCCCAGAAGCATCCGTTACAACAGTAAAACTCCCATTAGGGTTTGGTACAGCTAGTATAGGTGCAGAAGTCAACTGGTCTTTCAGACTTTTGAAAGCCGCTTCACACTTATCATTCCATATGAATTTCTTATCCTTCTTTTGCAATGAAGTTATTGGTGCAGCTACCTTAGAAAAATCCTTTACAAATTTTCTATAGTAACCAGCAAGACCCATGAAGCTTCTTACTTCATGCACATTCTTTGGTGCAGGCCACTCAGTTATTGCCACTATTTTTGAAGGATCTACAGCAATTCCTTCTTTACTTATAACATGACCCAAATAGTGAACTTCTGAATCAAAGAAAGAACATTTGGATAACTTACCATACAACTTCCTCTTTCTCAAAATTCCCAAAACTATCTTCAAATGCTCATTGTGCTCCTCAACGATTTTAGAATAAATGAGAATATCGTCCAAGAATACAAGTACAAACTTGTCCAGGTATTCTTGAAAAATATTGTTCATTAAATTCGTAAAGGTTGCGGGTGCATTAGTTAACTGAAGGGTAGAACTATGAATTCATAATGTCAGTACCTTGTTCGGAAAGCTATTTTATGAATATCTTCCTCTCTAATCCTTAAGCGATGATAACCGTGTCGAAGGTTTATCTTAGAATAAACCGCTGCTCCACGCATCTGATCAAACAGATCGTCGATCCTAGGAAGTGGATATCGGTTCTTGATTGTTGCTTTGTTCAACATCCGATAATCAATACACAGCCTTAGTGTTCCATCCTTCTTTTTCACAAATATCACAGGTGCTCCCCAAGGTGAAACACTTGGTCTAATCAATCCTTTAGACAAAAGCTCTTGTAACTGTGCTTTAAGCTCGACTAACTCAGTAGTAGTCATCCGATAAGGCGCTTTGGATATAGGTTCTGTTCCAGGCTTGATTTCAATGGTAAAGTCAAATTCTCTCTTGGGTGGTAACCCTGGTAATTCCTCAGGAAAAACATCCCTGAAACCTTGTAAAAGAGGGAACTGTTTCATTAAATCATCATCTTCTTCTGAAGATTCAGATATCTTTACCGCATAAAGGGTACATCCTTTATTTTTAGCCTTTTTAAGCTGCATAGCTGACAGTTTTCTAACTGAAATTTCTCGTTTCACACCTTGAATCTCTGCTGATTCCAGCTGATCATCTAAACATTTTATGTTCTTTTCATAGCAGTCTACTTTTGCTTTATGGTCAGCTAACCAATTGACACCGATCACAATGTCATACGATCCTAAAGGTGTGACATAGAGATCAACTTCCATGGAAAAGTTAGGTAAGTCAAGGACTGCCCCAAAAAGACACATACTCACTTTGTATGAGCAGAATTATTACCATACTGCATACGGTCAAGATTTATCCATTTTTCCAGACTTTTATTTTAAGTTTAGAAGCAAGTTTATTAGATATAAAACATTCAAGTAGCTCCCGTATCAAAAAGAATAGTGACGGTATGTCGAATAACTTACCCGAACTTCTATAGGTGTCACTTGCTTTTGACTTGCTTATTCTGCTCTTTGCAAAGCATGTATCTTATCTTTGTTGATTACGATCATCCTTCTTCAAAGGGCACTGATTTGTGTAGTGATCTTTACCACAATTGTAGCAGCCTCCTACTGGTCCCTTTTTAGGCTCAAAGTTGCCTCCAGTTTTGTAATTGTCACGCTGTCCTCCATAGGGCTTCTGCCCATTATTATAATTTTTAGCAAAATTATCCTTTACGTTTCCAGCAGGCTTATTTACTGCTGCTTTCTTATTGTTATCTCCTGGAAACTTACTCTTGTTTCCAAACTTTTTCCATGGTCCTTTTCTGGGTGCAAGAGAGGTTGAAGAAGGGTTTGCAGTCTTCTTCCGCACTTCCTCCTTATGGGCAGAAATAGCCTTTAATTTCTGTTCTTGCCTTATGGCCTTTTCAACAACTCCTTCCATAGTGGTTGGACTGTGAACATCGACCTCTCCCCCTATCACGGGATTCAATCCCATGATGAATTTCCGTATCCTGAACTTTTCATCAGTTTGATACTGCGGTACATACTTGAGGAGTTTTGTAAACCGCTCCTAGTATTCAGTTACCGTTAGCTTCCCTTGAGCTAAGTTCTGAAATTCTGTCATTTTCTGATCATAGAAAAGTTGTGGCAGCCAACGTTGCCTAAAATAGCCTTTAAATTGATCCCAAGTAATATTGGTTTCATTAATGTTTAGCTCATCTTTTCGGCTATCCCACCACGAAGATGCTTCGTGTGAAAGCTGATAGGCTCCCCAAATAGCTTTGGTTTCCTCTGAGAAGTTCCTTATTGCAAAGTACTTCTCCATTTCGTTGAGCCAGTTCTCATCTCCATCTCCTAATGTGGTGCCATCATACTTAGGTGGACTTATCCTTTTTATATCATTAGTGAGTTCTGCTGCGCTAATCGGCCTTTTTGTTTTTACGGTTGGACGGGTGCATTCCCAAAGCATTAATATCAACACCCATGTTCGGGGTTGTCCTTAGGAGGTTGCTGATTATTATTATCGCTTCTTCATCCTCCTCATTTCCCATCACCTACTTGTTCAATGCACAGCCAAGCGATCTCTTGTGTCCAACGGGGAGCAAGGATCTCATCTAGTTTTTGGGTTGTTGCCGCTCCTCCTTGGGTGGAGCATTATTCGCAACGTTCCCCTTGTTCTAACCATTTTTCATTACAAGAAAAATTCAGGTTTTTATCGGATTATGGACTCAATAGGTCCAAGCTGCAACCTTCAACTCGATACCAAGATGTAACATCCCCATTTTATACCTTAGAACAAGTGAATTTTTTTTTTTTTGAAATTGCATCACGGTTCTAAATACATAATTTAGAACTCACAAATCAAATAACCATTCATATAATGAGACAACCATATGCATTTGTAATGACTCGGAGTACCTCCGATCTATTCATTCCATGACTCGGTAATCTACCGATCTATTCATGAGTAAAAAGAGTTGGTGTTTTTAGTTAACACTTTACTCTTGCGGTTCTCTTCCCTACTGGGAATCGAGAATGCTCTGTCGAGGAACCTAATCGAATAATCGTTACTATTATTATTCATCGGCATCTCATCCCTTAGACTAAGTGAATTAGGACAACGCAATCAGCAGCTTGCGATACTTTGGCCAAAGATTTGAAACATCTTGTTTATGTCTCGTATTCCTTAACGGCATACTCGTCAATCGCAATACATCCTTCACCCCATTCTTATGTTATATAGAATGTCCTACACTGACTACTATCAGTCCTTCCTTTCACAACTGAATCACTCGGAGGTAGATTATCAAGGTGATAATGTTATATGGATGCCCACGAGGATTAGGGATATGGTGACATACTAGTTCAACCTTGCAGTTCAACCAAAGTGTGTCATGATACCCGAATCTCTAGGTAGCCTTATAACATGACCACGTTCATAATCGGACCCTGAGTAACTCATGCAATATCAAAGTGTAAATCTTAGCGATCAATGCAAAGGGTGTCGCCATAAGTCACCTGCATTGTTGTAACTTCGAGAAGATCCTAATCTTCTCGGAGGTACAACCCTGCAGTTGGCTTGTGTCGTCAACCTTTAAATCCACCTCGAAAAGATCTACTCAACAACATGCGTTACGCACTTGAGTTTAAATTACTTTAAAGACTTTTCCCTAAGGTTAGCCTTTCCGATCCCTGGATTCTTCATCTTAAGACGACCCTCCTCTAAAAAAACCCTTTACATGGTAGAGGTATTAAGGTCAAGCTCTCATCAAGGAGTCATTAGAATACACCTGATTCTAAACAACAGAATTGGACAATATCTCATAACCTTCACATGAGATTGCCATCCGAACTTCATTTGATTTATATCAGTTCTCTTAACTGAATTTATATCATACTTATTAGTATAAGGATATAAATGATTAAGAATCCAATTTAATATTGTCCTGTCATACTCAGGACTAGGGATTAGTAATTTAATCCAGCTTGTTTAGCGTTCTGCTTAGGTTCATTTTTAACCTATCTTTTAGAAAGACAATTATTTAAATTCAATATTGCTTTCGCTAGAACAATAAGATTTTCTAAACACTCATATGAATTCAACCACATTTTCTTGTAAGCTTTCATTGTCAATCACAAAAGCATCCAAAATTTTACAAAGATATCATTGCCATTCTGGTATATAAACCGAAGAAGGTCAACTATCAGAAATAGAATACAACACATAAGTATCAAACACTTATTTCCATTCCTTTCAAAATTATACAATTACATTTTATGCAAGCAGCATACTTGATACAATGCTTAACGGAAAAGAAACATCTTTCCACATACAGTACATTTATATAATCAAGCTGTAATTCATTATGAAACAAATTAAATAATTTGATCATCCTGTCAGATCTGAATTGCTTTTACCACTTACAAAGAACCATCGCAAAAATAGTCAACATGAGTCAGTTCGATGAACTGAGCATGATAAGCACTAACTTTTAAAACAATTGCAATCCATCAATTGTTTTCATTAAACACCCTGTTTAAATGAGATCAATTATCTAAACAAGTAAACATATTCAGACTATGCCTTTGTAATACAAAATGTCTACAAATGTGTAACTCTATCATCGTTACAAAATAGTCTTACTCAATTCTCTAATATTTCATCAAATATTAAGAATCAAGGAACGAAAGTATTAGAACAATCATCTTGAATCCAAGATCAGCAATATTGAACAAATCGTCACTTTCATCAGAAATGGAATATCATAGAAAATCGTGATTCCACCAATATGTTACAAAAGCAATACCAACTATTAGATAGATCTCTACCAGTATTATAATAATAGAAGAGAAGGAACATATCATTCATACCCCTTTTTATATAAGTTCACTACTGTACCGTCTCCACATATGGAAAACATTCACCCAGTATGTATACCAACAAGTCCGACAAGCCACAAGAAGGATCGTTGTTTTAAATAAAAAGAACACAGCAAAAACTCCTATACAGTAGCTAACACGTCATCAATCCCATATATCAACCTATAGCTCAATACTAGTTCCTTTAAAACACAACAAGGTTTTTGATCCATGTTCAAAATCAAAGAACCTCTCGGCAAAAATCGTCGACAACAATGAGACTTCATTGCTTTAAGCAATTTGAAGTTTCTAAGGACTATGCCAAGATGACCACACAGAATCTTCGATACATGACCAGTCTCAATCGGACTGAAATAAACAGGAAAGAACATAGCATAACTATACTCACCTGGGTGCATTCAAATCTAAGTATGGTATTCGCGACTCACTTCAACAGAGCCAGGACACAAGATAATTATCCATACTCAAGGAACAGTGACAAAAACGACAGTGTCCCAAAAATCAGGTTCAATATGGTACAAAGCAATACAGGTTACCTTCCAAGAATTCATATGAATCCGAACAACAGTAACAAGTCAAATAATTGCATACGATTCCATCTAAGCCCATCAATGGAGCTTATTAAAAATCAGGCAAGCAATTCCAATTACTGATTTCAAAACAAGGAATCCGACTGAACCCTTGCCAATATTTTACACAAATTTACACAGAATGAAGACGTAAAAATACACCTAAAGAATCTGTATCACAAAATCCTTGCAACACGAAGGTACTCTTACGAGAATTGGTGATTGAAATACAAGTTATTCCCTTAGGTCATTGGTACAACATTTCCCAATATTCATTTATATTCAACTTGAACAGTGGATCAAATATATATACAAATCATTCCATCGACTCTACAGAGTTGTTCAGATTAAAACAAACATAAATCTATATATATATACATTGCATACTGTAAACGGGTTTATACCAATAACCGCGGAACCCAACAACAGTATAGATAAAAACAAATAGTTAATGAATCCTTCTATGCCATCTATGGCAAGCATTCAGAACAAATCAAGTGTAAGCAAATCAAATACCGATTTCATTCCGAGGACTCCACAAAGTTGTTTAAATAAAAAATACATTTATCCATATTGTATACTGTCAACGGGTTAAATCCCGTTACCACAATAACAAGGAAAAACAACTTCCCCTGGGTCGTAATGACTACTGTAACACAATAGTTACCTGTTCCCAAATAGATTTAAAAGACAGAATGAAACCCACAAAGTATCAATAACTACCATCATCAAAACCCATGACAGAGCCTACAAAGATTTCATAACACTGAACAAACAAATAGTTCCATCAATGTTTCTTCCGACTGTTTCCAAAACAAGAATCAACGACCAAAAATTGTGAGACAATCACCGGCCTATACCCATCACAGAGCGATTCATGGGCTTACGCCGAATAGGCCGAGCATTCACACATTTCACATGTTTCGCATAATTAAGCGAGAATGCAAACCCAAGAAAATAATGCCACAGCTCGAATTTAATAAACACCCAACAAAGGATAAATGAAGATTCGAACTGTAAGAAGAGATCTTGAACCAAGAAAAATCACACAAGACATCCATAGATAAACATCTAATTCCATAAATCATTTGAAGCAGATTTGTTCTAATGAAATCACTTGAAAGACAATAAGATTTTTAAAGGTTAGGGCCTAACATGCCCGGATTTTTGCTCAAATTTCCGAAGCGAGACCCTTTGGAAGAGCTCGAGACTTCCTTTTTATTTTCCAAGTTAGAGCGACCAACAAAATTTTGCTATCTCCAAAACATAAATACTCTCCTTTCCAGAGAAAAGAGCTAGATAACCTCATTCTCGCCATGCAACACAAAGAAGAAAAAGTGCGAAGAACCGGTGAAGCGAAGCAGAAGAAAAACCGAAAATCGCGATAAGCCAAACAAACCAACAAACTTCCTGTTTGCATGCCTTCTTGTGAGTTCCGAGCTCGTCTACCGAGAGCATTGAATGCAATTACACCAACTTTCCCGCTCAAACTCCACTTCCACCGACCGCCAAAGTTGGCGATAGTCAAATAAAATCCCAAGTTCATTTCCAGTTTTGGTGACCTGCCACGTCGGCACAGGTTAACCGTTCCCAAAACCTCCACCAAGACCTGTCCTTCATCCTTATCCCATGCATTTAATAACATAGAAAACGCCGCCCATGGTTCGCACCCCTCCATAGGCCCCTTTACATTCTTGATCATAGTTAGGTTAGTATCTTAGGTTAGAATTTAGGATAATACAAATTCTAACCACATTACACATAGATACTAACTTAGGACATTAACACATAGCCTAGGTCTAGGTTAGATTAACACTAATCTAACCCCTAGGTTAGGTTTAGTCTTAGGTTACTAATCATTTAACAATTCCATTGGGTCTACATTACGTACACTCGTAAAAGGCCTACCTCATACCTTCTTGAGCAGGGTTAGCTCTCGTTACGCTGCGAAATCGTATGTAACCGAATTATTACGGTCCACGATCGAGACCTTCCAGATATACTTCCATATCGGGAACCAATTCATTTTACTCGATCAGCCTGAGTCATACTACTCCGACTAGCTTATTAAATGCTTCTAGACCTTGCAACCTATTCAAGGCGTGATTTAATTCATCATGAAAAAACTTTAAGCATTACTTGGATCAATTCCACTGATCCAAGACTAGATCTTATAGATGGATAACTCTATAATTCATTCTGAGATCAGACTAAATTCGGATGCAAAATGAAATAAATAAAAGAGTCTAATCACATTCTAACTCAGTCAAGATCTGCAATCTGTAAAGAAATTACAGTACATATCAAGCATGATTTCTAAATCGAGGAACACATCCTTTTACAAGAAATCACATATCAACACTTGTATGCTCAGGAGAAAGTAACAACAATTCAGGGTGTTACAATTTTTACTTCTTTATGGTTGTTGTTACTTATGCTTATTGGTATGATATATTAATTGTTTCATTAAAGAAGAGTGGTTTTAATGGAATAATTTGTGGAATGCACTTCCTTTTAATGATTAGTGCTTATCATGCTCAGTTCAATGAACTAACTCGTGCTAGCAATTTTTGTAGATGGACTTTGTAAGTGATAAAAGAAGGCAAAAACTGTTATGATGTATTGGCTGATGCAAAGTCTGGCTCTTTTGTAAAGAATTCTGATTCATTCTTGAGTTGTACTGAAAAAGAAAAGTTGTATTCTTCTATGATATTAATGTTGTTTGATATACATTATGCCTGAAATGCATATTCTTGCAATGTGTATATTTTATCATGATGAATTGAAAGGTTGAGAAGCTGACTCCAAATTGTCGTGTAAATTAGCTTGTCCTTTGTATGAAGTAAATAGTAATCCTATCTTGTCAATATTCTTTATATCTATTTGTATGCCTATTATTGTTATCATTTAATAAGATGGATTAAGGGAATATTTAAATCTCCCCTTACTAACCTGCAACTTGCTAGTTGCATAGTATGTCATTCTCTATCTAAAATTTTATTGTATAATTATGGAATTTGTATTGGACATACAATTAAACTATATGAATTGTGAAAGATAAAAAGGGGTATGATATCCCTAACACTAAATCATGTAGAGGAAGATTCTTCCTCTCTCAAAATAATGAAAAATAAAAGGAATGGTGGTTATGTTCGTTAATCTTTATACTTCAATTTCTATGAAGTAAACTTTGATTGAATCTAGGTGGATGATACACCTTCTTTGGGACAGCTAAGTTTCATTAAATTAATTGTTTGATGTTTTACTCTTTTGCTTTTTTTGGATAACTACTTGTTATGCTGAATTAATAAACATAAATGCAATCATGAGTTAATGAAGTGCTTAATATTAATCGAGTTAATTCTGGATAAAGAACTTAATGGATGTTAAAATTAGGGTTTTGCAAGGTTGTTGCAATCTAAATCTTAACCCAAATTTAATTATTAGTTAAAAACCACCAAGGGGTATGTACATCATGATGAAGTAGTTCTAACAGATATAGGCACATGCCAATTGTAGGATGGTACCTTTAAGAAGACTAAGAGCTTCTCGAGGATATAGTGTTGGAGTTTACATGTGGTAAAACCCTCTCATAATTACTCATCTAGATTTATACACATATGGACTTGAAATTGGTTTCTCTCTAGGTTAAGTTAGTAGCATGATTAGAAGAGGAAGTAGATTTCAATGACCTAGGTACCTAGGCACATTCGATTGACTTATGTAGGTCGAGTACACCCATATACCCTAAGTCATCGTGAGCATTTACCTATAAAAAATTATGTCAATAACTTGGGTTAGGGTCAAATCTTGGGCAAGTGGACTGACGAAGTCGGTAAAAAACCATTCTAGATAACTTGAGGCGAGGTGAAGGATGTGTTCTACATTAACAAGTATGTCGTCTAGGAATAGTAACATAAATAGTATGTTTGAAATCTTTTGCCAAAGTATTGCAAGTTGTTGTTTGTGTTGTCCTATGTTACCTAGTTTAAAGAAATGTGATGTTAGATGACTATTGGTAACAAATATTCAGATAGGTTCTTTAAACAAATCACTCAATATCTAGAATAGGGTAGGAAAACCAAGTATACATAGTATACATAAAGTATTCTATACTTAAAGACAAACATGAGAGATAGGTTAGTAACCGAGTCATGAAATGAGAGATTAGTTATTTACCAAGTCATTTATAGTTGCATATGGTTATCTGTTATGAGATTGATTGGCATGAAATGTGTGTTCTAAATGATGTTTTATTTAGAACATAGAACATTGTGTAATTATTTTTCCCCTTGTTTCTAAAGTCTTAAATTGGGAATGTTAAATCATAACATTGGCTAAGTGCCAAAGGGTGCATGCATGTGTGAGGCCGAGGTAGAGGAAGGGTGTGTAGGGAAAAGTGCATTGGACAAGGGCTTAAGAAGGGTTTAGGAGAAAATAGGGTGCGCGCAAGGAAATTCATAGGATCTAAGGACTTAGCCATCTTGAGTGTTCTAAATGAGCTTGAGGAAAAGATGACCTAACTAGGCATGCTTTGAGTGGATAAATTGACATCCTAGAGGCTTTGTGGTCAAGGAAAGAATATTCCACACATAGAAGGTTCCCGAAAGACATTATTAGAGAAAGTGGATACCTCATAACAAAATAAGCATGCTCCATTGGAGGACCATATGGACACTTAGCAAGCCATCTAATCCCTAAGGAAGACATGGCAGTGGGTGCTAAACCTATTTATAGAGATTATCTAGATCAAGAAAGACACACTGAATGGAGAAGAAGTTGATAGACAACCGTGGTGCAAGATCATAAAGGAATGTATCAAGAGTATGATGTTACTCTAAAGCTAGGATTTAGAGCATTAATGTTAATTTGTATAATGGATGTAATATGTCTTTGTATGGCATTTGAATATGTAATAAGGGATGAACTGGGAGGGCTTAGTTAGAAATTACACTAGGGAGGATCTACGGGAGATAAGTATGAAGTCTTTTGTTATTTATGGTCTATTATGAACCTTTTTAATGTAATGTGGTTACTGATATTGTGACCAATATGAACATGTGACTCTATTCTAAATATCTAGTGTAAGGGTGCAAACCCTAGTCTTGTTTCCTTATATTTTATGATAGATTTGTTCTTTATATTTCATGTCATGACGTTTCTCTTATCATTAAAAGATTGTGTATAAGATAGCTCATGTTGTACTTTTACATGAATATTCACTCATCTGCAAGTAATCCTCTAACAATGCCAAGATCTTCTCACAATGCTCACATAAAGGAGGGGCTCAGTCTTTGACGAGTGCTCGAGGTGAGCGCCCAATGCCCACTAGGTAATAGGTTGGTGGGCATGGGATTAGAAAGTTGTATTAAGAGTACATAAAAATTACTTCATCTTGGTTTCATTTCCTAGACCTCTTTTCGAAGCTATTGTGAGAATGATGTGTGATGACAAAGTGCTTGACCTTGGATAGTTTCAAAGCATAATTTAAGAGCATAGAGGATGAGTTTGCTTAGAGATTTAGTACTAGACCTGATTTTGATGCATGAAAATGGGTAAAATAACACATGTATCATGAGCTATATGATACCTTATTTTTTGTTTTCCAAGTAGAGTATTATGAATGGCTTTACTGCGTATGTATCAAGATCAATGCGGTACTATAGATCTCGCATCTAGACCATAGATGAATATAAGAGGTGAAGGATGCTGATATGACTTGGAATTATATTTTTGATCATTGGTGGAAGAGAGTACTGACCATTTATACCCTAGAATACACTATTTCTATGTATTCTTGTCCTAAGGTTGTTGAGTTTGAGATCTTAAAAGAACCTCGAGGATCATTTTTGCATGTTATCCCTTTAGCCATGAATATCTTGCTCATTACACTAAGATTGGAAGCATTACCTATGGTGACTAAGCTTCTCCGAGAGCTTTGCAAGGAAGATAGGGTGGAGAAAGATGGCAAACATTGTGTCGAAAAAGAAAGAGAGGAGAGATGAATAAAGTATAGGGAAGTGCGTGAAAGGGATCTGGATAGACAATGTGAGGTTATGGGATTGATGGATTTGTGGAGGTAGATGTTTTGAGAAGGAATTGAGGTTCATGTGGAGGACGTGGAACATGAGAAGTATGTGTTACCTCATCTTGTAAAGTGCATAAGAGAGATCCCTTTGGCTTCTAGTAATAGTTCGTCACTTGGAGAAAGGAGAGGCATCGGCGTGTATCTGAACCCACCTAGTGACCAACACCTAATGATTAGTATTCCAAATCAAGAGATAAGTATTGCTAAAATAGTTGGTATCGAAGGAAGTGACTGATCTGTGCTTAAAATATATACTTTTTCATTTGGTACATCTATGGCTGCACAATCATTTCCTGTGTTTGGAGGAATATTGTCTAGAATGTCAATTGGGAAAAGTGCAAGTACACAAATCTTGGGTATCACATCTTAGAGTGACGCGGGATACACATCTGGTAGTGACGTAGTATCAAAAATTGTTGTTATGCAATTCAATGGGACATTGGGAATGTCAAACGACCACTTCAAGCCCTTTACTAGCTACAAGAGGTGGATCTGGTGGTATAGGAGCTAGAGGACTTGGTTGACCTGGTGGACCTAGAGGATCGAAGGAATGGTACCTAGTGGATCTAGTGGAGCTGGTGGTGGAGGTAAAATTGGAGGTAATCAAGGTTACGGGTAAGGCGAGAAAAGGACCACAACCACCTCAAAAAGTGTTTTTTGAGATGTCTTTACACCTACCAAACTACAAAGGTGTTGAGGATGTTGCAGAGCATGTACATAAGTGTGAACTGCTATGGCATGTGAAGGGGATCATTACCCAAGAGTGGAAGGAAAGTCAATTTGTAACAACATTGGAAGGACGCGCACATAGTTGGTACCGAAAGTATGACCCCCATAAGACAATGGTTGATTACATTGCACTACAAAATGCCTTTTTGGCTAAATATGATATGATTGAGTTTGAACAAAAGACCATCAACATGCTGAATGAGATCCAACAGGAATGAAAGAGAGTGTGTAGGAGTACGATTCACATTTCAAGACTCTCTTATCAAATCTATGCTATGATATTCACCCATCTCAGCATGCTCTAACACTGTTTGGGAAAGCACTTTCACACAAGACTTTCACATAACCGTGCAAGCAATTAGAAGATGCCATATGAATTGAGGTTGTTGGAAGCATAGATACTTGTGTTAGCCCCTTCCTTGAGGCTCATATTACTAGAATGGAGAAGCAACTTGAGAAGCTATATACAAATTTGGCACATGAGACTCATAGTGGTCTATGGTGCAAGGATTGTGAGGTAGAAGGGAATACAAAGGATAATTTCCTTAGGAGATCGAGTCACGTGCTATGATAGTAGACTATGAAATTTTCCATGGAGATCATCATGCAAGTAAATTCCCACTTTGTTGTAGTACACGATCCATAGCGGTGTCGTTCTATTGCAAGATTTGTACCTCTACTACCCATGACACTAAGGATTGTAGATTGATTGACCAAATACATGATGCCATTGATATTGGTATGTGCTAAACCAACCTTGAAATAAATTCCAAGGATGATGGTCATCACTATGAAGGGTACATGGATGGAGGGACGTATAGAAGAGGTTTCCTAATAGGATTTCATGGCCATGATAATTGCAAAGGAGGAAGAAGTGAGTTCTCGCATGGGATGTGTTACAACTGTGGATCCATGGAGCACTACAAGCATGAGTTCCCTGATTTGCTACAATGTTTTTGGTGTGGAAAGAAACACAAGTATGAGGAGTATCCAAAGTTATTTGAGAACATGAGCTAGAAGTACCAGAAAGTAAAAGGTTTCGGGATGGTAAGCATGAGGAAGGTCAATTCACAATGGATGCCAAGAGTGGTGTGTGAGTTAGAAATAGAACAAGTGTTAGTTATGATGTGATCTCGAGGTTGTGCATGTAAGGGAAGTACCAAAACAAAGACTACTAGTTATTAGTGAAGAGGTGGTGCATGAAAAGTATCTAGACCATACTCACTAGAACAAGGTGTATCAAGAAACCATAGATGTGATTTGGAGCCTTCAAGGAGAGATCCCATTCTGAAAGAGCATTCAAGGTAGTTAGAGCAAAAGAAGAATGTTGAAGCTCCACAGAAGGATCTAGACAATGTTAGAGAAGTATGCAAGATGTTGAGGTAAGATAATATCATCCCCTTACTAGGAGAGTGGTTACAGGAGAAGGTACCATGTGCTTGAATAGGGCGTGAGAGGCAAGTTCTTCATATCAACCTTCCTACCCACAACTTTCATTATGAAAATAAGATTACCTTTAATGTTGTTGTAGATGGGTGGCTTGTGAGAAATAATTTGATTGAAATTGATGCAGAGGTCAATATTCTCACCCAAGATGCATGGCGTTAAATGAGAAGGCCCTAATTACAACCATCTTTGAATATTTTCTATATGTCTAACAAGACAAAGATGATTCCCATTTGTGTCTTAAAGGATGTGGCTATCATTATCCAAGGGGAAAATCTCACTAGGGATTTCTAATTATTGGTGCTAGCCGAGGAAGAAAAATTTCCAATAGTACTTGGGTGACCCTAGTGTTACAAAAATAATACTGACCTAAGGTTCAATAAGGGATTTATAAGTTTTTAAAACATGGATGAGAGGGTCATCATCCCCGTAACCTATGGAAAATAAAAACCATACACTGAGCCCTTGAGAGAAGAAATTATCGACATGATCTATGTGTGCTCTATCAGGGACCCCGAGGGGATTCACCCTATAGAGGGAGTTATCTAATTTGAAGATGCTTAGTCCATGAGTGATACAACTAGTGTGGCATGTGAAAGTTAGGCACATACAAATTATGAGTTAATTTGGTGAAAGCTAAGAGGCTATGTGATAAGGGTAATGAAGGAAGGTTTAGTCAAGCACCTCGGAGGAAAGAAGTTACCAAGTTATTATGGAGGGTCCAACCCTGATGAGTTTTTATGAGAAATGGAGGCTCAATAGAAAAATGAGATTGAAAGAAGAGGGATGCTCAGCTATAACTTTCTTGGTACCACAACACGTTGGTGAGAAACTCACCATGATAGCCTTCTAGAGTGATGAAAAAGTAAGAATCACGTTATATGTTAGGTTCTCCCAAAGAAATGACCCCACTACAATATAAGACTACCATAGGAAGGTACCCACCTTGTCTCATGTCCAAGCATGTGAGAAAGCATGGATGGAAGGTGTGGAGTCATTCCCATATTCTTTATGGGATAATAAGTTGTATTATACCTTATAAGGCTTCACATGTACATGGTATATTCACTCGAGATGTGCCGTCGGACAAGAAATTGGTAGGAATTTACGGCTAACCTCCTTTAAGCTTTTGAGTATCGAACTACTAAAATATCGGTGGATAGGGAGGTGTAGGTTGTTAAATGCCTAACGAAGGGAGATATTACCATGGTAGAAGATATAATACTAGATTTATAAGGTGATCCTAGATTGGAACCTCATTTTGATGAAGAAGAGTCAGAAGAGGTGCAACTTGAGTGCGTGTGCATGGAGAAAGAAAAGGGAAAGATGGTCTATGTGATAGATGGTGAAGAGATGGAGAGTTTGGATGCTAACCATACTAAAGGTACACATGAATTTATTAATAGTGCTGATTAGAAAGCACACGCATACCATGAACCCCGAAAACAAAGAAGGTTAACATTAGCTCGGAGGATGAACCTAAAGAGACCACTATTGGAGACTATTGATTAGAGAAGGAAGTCTCGAAGATCATTGATCTCTTGCATGAGTTTTAGGATTTATTTCTACATGGGTACCATGAGCTTAAAGGTGTTCACCACTCCTTGGGGGAGATGAAGATCAAGTTGAAATAAGGTGTGCACCCGATCTGGAAAAGGCCTTATCAAATGAATCTGAATCTTCACGTCAAGGTTAAGGAGGAGATAGACAAAATGATCACTTCGGGAATCATTGAAGTTGTGGAGGAATCTAGAATGGGTAAGCCCCATGGTCATCAGTATTAAGAAGGATGGAAGGATAAGGATTTGTGTTAACTACATGGACTTAAATGTAGTATGTGTAATTGATCCTTTTCCAACCCCTTTTACTGAGGAGATTCTAGAAGGAGTGACCGGGCGTGAGATCTATTCCTTCATGGATGGATTCTCAAGATACCATCAAGTTAGAATTTCTAAAGAAGACCAAGAGAAGAAAACTTTTTCCACTGAATGGGGAATTTTTTCCTATATGGTCATGCCTTTTGGATTGAATAATGTATTGGTTGTGTTTTCATGCATATTGGTCTAGGCATTTCAATATTTTATCTATAAGTTTCTGCAATTCTACCTTGATGACCAGATGGTGTTTGGACTAGTGAAATACCATTGTGATGATTTGAGGTTGATCTTTGAGAGATGTTGGCAATTGAGGATATCACTCAAAATTGAGAAATGTGTTTATTTTATTCCATTTGGGACTCTGTTGGGGCATATCATATGCAAGGAAGGTTTTTTGGTGGATCCCACCAAAGTTGTTATTGTAGGGTTGGGGGAGCCTACCAGTAAAAGTGCAGTGCATGGATTCCTTAAGCATATAGGGTACTACCGGAAGTTTATCAAGGGGTATGCCAAGATCTCCATGCCATTGGAGAAGTTACTAAAACACAAGAGTTCCTTTCACTAGGGAGAGGCACAGTAGATGGCGTTTGACACTTTGAAGAATAGAATTGTCACTACACCCATATTATGGTTTCCCTCTTGGGATAAACCTTTCCACGTTCATTTTATGTCTCAAGGAAAAACATTAGAGTAGTCCTATCAAAACCTGGAGAAGGGATTATTGATCACCCCATTTTCTTTACAAGTAGGAAATTTACACTAGTAGAATACAACACCACTACTGAGTGCAAAGAACTTTTGATGATCAACGCACCGCATAAAATTAGGTAGTATCTACTAGTAAAAATTATTTTACACAAATAACATGGCATTGTAGTATTTGGTGATAAATCTCATTTTGCAAGGGTTCTTATCTTGTTGGGTCCTGTTGTTTCAATAATTTGAGTTTATAGTTGTTGTGAAACTAGGAAATAGTAACTCAAGGCCGACCATTTGTGGATTGCATTGAATTTTCTAAGACCTATGACCATTGTCGGCATCTTAACAAGCTTGGAAAAAGGGATCAAATGTCCTTGAGACCTATAGCAGCGCAAAACCATCTCGAAAAGTGGGTCGTTGACTTTTAGGACCAATTTCACCTATCGTACAAAGGACTAGATCGTGTTATATCATCACTTTCACTGATTACTTAACAAGGTGGAAAAGGTATTGCCTACAAGAGACTGTATAACAATGACAAATGCTAGATTATTATGGGAGAACATAATTAGTAGGTATGGATGTCCCTTAAGCTTGAATAGTGATAGGGGTACACATTTTTTGAATGAAATAGTCAATATTTTTTTGGTAGAGTTCATGGTGGCCCATCATAAGACTACCCCATTCATCCACAAGCTAATGGAACTGATGAATCATTTAACAAAATTTTGAGTCACACACTGAAAAATATTTGTAATGTGGGAAGAAAAGATTGGGATAATAAGGTATCATCAGTTCTATGAGCATACAGGACAACCTACAATAGATTGAACAAATCCACACCTTTGTTTCATTTGGTGTTTGGCGTGGAGGTTTTTTTACTGGTTGAATTTATGCTACCATCATTGTGGATTATGCATGCATGAGGGTTAGTTGATGAACAAGAAATTCAAGAGAACATGGAGAATTTAATGTAGCTGTATGAAAGGCTATCACTTATTAGATGGATTCGAGAAGAGAGAAAAGGAACAATAGAAAGCATGGAATGATCACCATATTAAAAAAACAATTTGAGGTTGGGTAGATGGTTTTGTTATATGATTCCAAGTTTCTACACCATCCTGGGAAACTGAAAGTCCATTGGTTAGGGGCATATACCATCTCGTAGATCCTTGATTCAGTGCTTGCCAGTTACAAACACTTAATGGAACATGCTTACCTAGCCATTTCAATGAGAGTAGGATGAATCCCTACTATAAATAAGTCTTCTTTGTGTTTATAAATAAGGTAGTATTGCCATTTAGCCTAGGATTTCCTTTTATGCATTTCATTTTCCTTGTGTTTCCCTTTCTCATTACTTGTTCCTTTCTTGTTGGGCTTCTTTTTTTAGGCCTTGTGCACTGGTAACCACTTGTTACTTTTCAAAAGGTTGGTATGCGCAAAGGACCACACATATATTTTCGTGTGGGGTGGAGTAGTGTGAAGTGAAATAAAATTTGGTAGTGGAAGTTGTGTTTCAATGGCCTAGGTTGAAGGATATAGCATAGATTGAAGGATGCGTAAGGTAGTAGAGTGCACGTGGAAAAGGTTGAAATGATGAATTTTGGTGTTAGGATAGCATTACAAACACCAACTATAAAGGATTAGAAGCACGGGGAACAACATGAGGTAGTTGAAGGAAAAAATCAAGTCAAGGGTAGAAGAAGTGCCTTGAGTCTTTGAAAAATGCGTGTGTAAGAGTCTTCGGTAAGTAAGGATTTTTGGGCACCAAAAGTTTGTAGATATTTTTCATAGATAATTAGGTGTGTGGGAAAGAGAACTTAAGATCGGTTTTAGTAAAAAAATCAAGATTTAATACAAAGTACGTTGGTAGGTGGCATGGCATTTACAGCGGGAGACAGTAAAAAGCTATAAGTATAAGGTCATGATACATTGTTATTACCTTGCTATTACGATATTGAAGAGCTCTTGTGAACTAGGGAATCCGTGAAGAAAGATTTGTGTGAAGGAGGAATTGTGAAAATCTAAGTGCATGACTAGTGTGATTTATGAACCAGAGTGGAAGGAGTACATGGGCATATGAGAGAAGGGTTTAGAAGAGTATGCCATCTTATGGAAGGGTTTTCCTAGTTAGGGTTCTACACCTAGGGCATGAGAGTAAAGGGGTTCATCACAAAATTTGAGCCACATATTTGAGCAAAGTAAGGAAGAGGAGAAAGGAAGAGTTTTTTTAACCCAACAAAAAAATGGTATTGTTATCAAGTTTTACAGACATGGAAAAATTGGACAATGGTGTCTATTACATTCAAAATGAAATGTTAATTCCAAGGAACCACTTCTGATCATTATCGAGATAAAATAATTAAAATAATTGAGTAATCATGTTGAAGAGCTTTAACATGTCTCTATGATATCGAGTTTCAGAGGAAACTCTAGGAGGTCTTAATTTTTAATACCAGGTTGGAAATGCCCCAAAAGGGTCTTTGAGCTCAATTAACTCATTGATTAGCCCAGTGAGTGACTCGGTGAGTTTACATCATAAATAAGTTTGAGTTGAGCTAGGTTGCATTAGCTCAGTCAAATAATTAACATGGGCTTGTGTTAAGTTTTAATGTGACCAAATCATGTCATGGAAATAGATATTAAGCCTAAGAGTTAGAAGCTCATGATGGAATTAAGAATACCTCGGTTAGTATCTTGGTCCCTTTGAATTACGAGCTAATGATCCATTTCAGGTTTGGGAGAGTTATAGAAGATCTCGAGTGAGTCAAAGACTATTAGTTAGAATATCAAACATTGGAGCCAAGCTAGTGAAACTAGGAGAAAGGTTCACCGGTGCATCATGAATAAATGCTCATTGGTTAATGAATTCAGGAGAACTTTTAGTGAATGAAAAAGACAAGCTCGGAAATAATGAAATCATCATTGGAGACCAAGTGAGTTACACAAGGTTACACTTGGGTGAGATAATATTTGAGGCCTAGTGTAGGATGGAGTTCAAGAGGACATTATAGAATACATGGAATCACACATTGAGCATGTAAAACATAAATGAAAGGATTGTCATAGAGATGAAAGTTCCATCCTAAGTAGGGACAAGGTGTCAATGATAGGTCTCTCAAAATGGTTGTAGTCAATTTTGAGCTTGTCAATACAAAATGGATATTGGGTCAGCATTGGATTCATACTTGTATCATGGTGAGTTGTGACTTGGAGAGCTCATTAGTGAAGCTTTGCATGTATAGAAGAAAATATCAAGTGACACCGCATAATCCGAGTTATGGTATTGAAGCCTTTGGAAGTGTACATAGCTCGATCATCATAGGAAATAAATCAAGATAATGTTAGTGAGGTGATCTCAAAGTCATGTGGATAGGTATTGATCACCGTAGAAGTATACTTCGTAAAGCACATGAAATGTGAGTGCTAGAGACAAAAAGGACAAGTAGCTTGATATATTGAAATGAGGGTTTGAGCTCACAAGTATGATAGAAGATAACCGAGCTCAACATTATGAGAGGAAAACACATTGGCTAGTTTGAGAGCTCACCTAGGAAATCTCAGGAATAATGTCGAGAGATATTTTGTAGTAGTTGGGAAGGGAAGAAAGAGAACCAATGTGTAGCCCATGTTAATTCGGCAATTTACAATCAAGTTTCTCATTTGAGTTGAATCATTTGCAAAAAAATAGCTCAGCACCTCAACGAGATTTGAAGTGGAAAAGAGCTCGGTTTTGTTGAGGGACTATTCGACAAGTGTGAGTCGAGAGGAAGAATGTGAGGATGAAGAAAGATCGAGCTGAGTTGGTGGAAAATTATGAGGTTCGAGCCATAGTGGGGATTATGGAGATTGAAAACCAAATTTCTGAGTTTTTGAATGGCATAACTCGTTAGCGATTTCAAGGGGCCTGTGGACATTGTTAGGAAAATTATAACTATAGTGTGAACTAGAGGTTTATTCTAGTGTGTGTATAATGAGTGTATAACACAACCCATCTAAGAGGGGTAATAGGGATACTCCACAAGATAATCCTTGAATCCTTTTAATAGGATCAAGCTTTGTGTATTAATAACC
Source organism: Taxus wallichiana var. yunnanensis (assembly GCA_018340775.1). Lineage (NCBI taxonomy): Eukaryota > Viridiplantae > Streptophyta > Pinopsida > Cupressales > Taxaceae > Taxus > Taxus wallichiana. The sequence goes on along the minus strand of CM031242.1, from coordinate 84,361,193 downwards.
TCCTACTATTGGAATAATACATCCCGTGCATTTCAAAATGATTTCTGTGCAAGTCTGGTTCAAAGTTTATATTTGGTATCGATCGGGATACAATGAGAGTTTATGAGACATTTAGACTGGAATGATTTTGTCTCATTGTTGGGAATAAATCTGAATAGAGCAATGTAATTTCTATTAAATCAGTGATTGTAATCTTGTTTATTGAATGAAATTTTTGACCTGTGTTTGTGCGATCTACGTGTTCCTGTGATCTATGTGTTCCTGCGATCTAGTTTTTTCCACGTTTTCCTCTCCCAAATGAGCATCTAAGAAGAGAGCAAATGCTGGTCATTTCTCCATGTTGACATTGGCATCTACCTCTTCAGATTCAACATTTTTGACCTTGTATGCACCTGTAGCGAAGATCAAATTTCGTGTGAAGTTTTGTTTAATCAGACGACTGAGATCCGCATTATGAAAGGTAAATCCATTTCTTTCCTTTTTTGGACGCAGTGAAAAAAAATGCACGAAAAAGAAAAAAATTTGCCATTTTTGGAAAGGGTCCAGAAAGATTTTAGATTTTAAACTTGTAAGATTCATAACTTTCAGTTCGTTACTCAGATTGAGGGATTGTTTTTTTAATATGTGTATTTTTTTAATCCCTACGCATTGATCCTATAATTTTTGCTGCTAGACCAATTTTTTATTTTTGGAAAATATTTCAAAAATTATATATATATATATATATATATATATATATATTGTAAAGGGTGCATTCTCAATTGTATTCGACACCCTGAAAAAAGAAAAAGAAAAAAATTGAAGAGTGCATTATCGGTCGAAACCGACGCTCTAAGGTATAATGGAAATTCCACTAGATAAGTTCAACGGATTAAACTTTCACACTTGGAAAGTTAAAATCCAAATGCAATTAATGCATAAAAATCTATGGAGGATTGTATCAAGAGAAGAATCAAAACCCACAGACAGTGCAAAACTAATAGAGTGGGAAACAAGGAATGATAAGGCAAAATCAATAATAGGACTTTCCCTATCTGACACTAAGCTACACTATGTGGATCTGGAAAAATCTGCTAAAGAAATATGGGAACTACTCAGCAAAACTTTCAGTTCAAATGCAGTCAATGCAAAATTTTCATTAAAACTTCAATTATTCAAACTCAAAATGAATGATAATGTGACAATGTCAAGTCACATCAATGAACTGAGATCACTCATAAGGCAACTTGCAGAAGTAAAAGCTGTAGTAGATGACGAAGATGCTAAAGCCATACTTCTAAACAGTCTTCTTCCTAAATATAGTAATGTCATTTTCACTCTCAGACAAATGCCCTCACAATCACTAGAAGACATGATTTTTGTGCTCCTAGCTGAGGAGAAAAGAACAAAAGAAGACATTCAGGAAGAAAATTCCCTCTATACAAACAAAAGACATACAAATTTTTCAAAGAACAAAGAAGAAACAAAATGTTATTATTGCAAGAGAAAAGGACATAGAGCTTCTTTCTGTATTACTCGTGCCAAAGACATCATAAAAGGAAAGCTTAAAATGCAAGAGGCAAATGTAGCTGCTGAAGAAGAATTAGAAACAGAAGAACCAACACTAGAAGAACCTGACTACAATTCTAATGATTTTCTATTCTAGAAACACTTAGATTTGGAGGCAAGGAGGAGGAGGAGGAAAACAACATCTCATGTTAGTCACCAACAAAGAGATTGCTCAACATATTGGTGACCTTCTTTCAGTTGTGTTGTGTGTTTATTTTCAAAGGTAATAATGAACAAAAGTCCCATTCCTGTTCAAAACATGTTTCTTTCCTTCTACAATCTCCTCTTCTGTATTGAAAATGATGAGAGAAAAAATAATGTATTGTGCTATGAAATGGTTGTTGGTTCCATTCTAAAACCTTCTTGAGAGTTTGTGGATCTCTTGAAAAACACATACAAATATGGTTGTTGGTTGTCCTAGAAAACCTTCTTGTGGTTAGTGGTTAACCAATTGTAAAACCATATGTAAAACATGAGCAAGTACAGGAGATAGCTTTCCCCATGTTCACACTAAGGGGGTGATTGTTAGGAAAATTATAACTATAGTGTGAACTAGAGGTTTATTCTAGTGTGTGTATAATGAGTTGTATCACACAACTCATCTAAGAGGGATAATAGGGATACTCTACAAGATAAGCCTTGAATCCTTTTTAATAGGATCAAGCTTTGTGTATTAATATCCTCCTACTATTGGAATAATACATCCCGTGCATTTCAGAATTATTTCTGTACAAGTTTGGTTAAAAGTTTATAGACATACTTGAAATGTCAGGATGGAATGACAAGTTGTTAACTCTACACAATGGAGGTTTGGGAAAACATGGCTAAGTAGGGTTTTTACAATGCGCATCAAGGTGCATTCCCCACATGCGGAGATTCATGCGGGAATGGTCAAGTGGGAAAACAAAAGGGCAAGGCCATGGAACATCCCCGACTTAGAAGAATGACATGCCAAGTCTTCCAACAAGAAACCATCTCATTCGACGAACGTGGGAGGTGATTTCGGAAAGGGACATTAAGTAGATTGAATGCCGAGTCATCAGATAATACAGGAGGCCTGATTAATAGGTTAACATGGTGAGTTAAAAAATTAGGAATCATTGGAAGACTTGGTGTTCTGGCTAGTTCAAGACTCACCATACAATGCAAGATTGTTGGAAATATTAGAGGCATGTGAGCTAATGAGATCAAGCTCAGATTATAGGAAAGTCAAGTTTGGTGTGGAACCCAATCAATAACCATGCAAAAACGTAGACCTCATGTAATTTGGCGAGTCACTCAAGAACTTGAACATGACCTGTTAGTCCATGCTCAATCTAATATAATACTACAAGATCCAAAACATGTGAGAAAACGTTTATAGAGGGTGAATACATCAAGCCATTCTCATAAGATAGTGGCTCACTTTGTGGATAAATTTCCATAAGTTCTAGTTTGGCTTACGAAGGAGCTCAAAATTTGGCAAAAATATTTCTTAATGAGTTCAAGGTGAGTTAGTCTATAAGGTTGGCTCATGGAAATGATGCATTCATGATGGCTCAAGTGAATTGATTGTTTGGACTTCAGTTTATAGAGATCAATCATCATGCGATGAGCTCATGGTGGATAGATCTTAACTCTAAGAGCCAAGTCAAAACCGAGTCGTGCAGGGTTATGAGCTCAACTACATGATCTGATGTAAAGAATAAACAAATGGTAGATGTATCTCAACATTGATTTCTTGGTTCGATGTGAATAACATCTTAATCACCTCAAAGATGAGATCATCCCCGACATTGTATGAAGCACGCAATGTTAGTGCAACATGGTTAAGACTTGACCTATTGAGTCAAGAGGGAGAAATCATGTAGTTTATACTAGGTGTAAGATTTTATAGTTTGTTCGGGAAGACATGGTTTAGTGATTCATTAGAAGGAAATGTGAAGACGAGCTATGGCTTAGTGCATAGAAAATTATTAATAAGACTTCGAAGTTACTCACATAAGCTCAAAAATGAACTAGGTTTCCGCATAGGTTAACAAAACATTAGTTTAACTTGGCACCATGGATGAAACATAACTCTATGGTAGAATCATTTTTGGCTTGTAGAGCCGAGTTGTGAGGTGACAAGAACTTACAAGGTGATATGCACATAGCTCGATCAATGTGTCGGGGATATAGCTCGGTGGTGAGCCCATGAAAAGGAAGGAACTTGGCCATTTAAGGCAAATATGAGCTCAATAAACTCATGCATGTAGTATCAACACTTAGATGACATACCAAGCTTGGTGTGGTTACAAAACTAGCTTGGTTACGGTGGAGAGCTCATTTTGAGAACTCAACGGTAGGAGCTCAACTTGGTTGAGGTGAACAAAAGTGGAGCTTGATCTCAACTAGGTGAGTTGGCTCAATGAGATAACCACCAAGTTGGGTTTATTTGAACCTATTTTCATGGCCCCCACTTTCTTCAAGTCAAACCGGTCTTGTGGCGGCCACCATGTTTTTAATAAAATTAGTATTTTTATTTTAATATTTTATTAATAATATTTATTATTATTATTAAAATATTTTATTAATATTCTTTTAATTAATTGAGAAAACTAGGTCAATAGGTAATTAATGGCACATGATGGAAGCTTCTAGATGTAGCTCAACCAACCGTAATAAATACATCACATGCCTTTAATTTAGGAAGGGAATTTATGAATTCTTCTCTCCTCTATCTCAACTTCTATAAATGTAAGTTGGAAGCTCATTCCAAGGAGTTATAATAGGTTAGATAGGTTTGAAAGTTATATATCTTAGGCAAGTGAAAATTTATCAAGAGTCCTCTCTCTTCTACAAGTTGTCCTTGTATGTTGAGGGAAATTTCAAGCCTCCTTTTCAAGACTGTAATGGAAACCATTTCCTCTTCTGAATGTATGATGCATTTTTCATGTTGTTTAAGTAATAAAAGTGTGAGTTTTGTGACTAATCTCGGTCATTTCATCCTTCCATACTTAACTTTTCCTTTTCTCATGTTTGGAGGTACCGGGAAAGTTCACATTTCTATTACAAGTTCTTAGAGCTTTGTGCTTATCAAGAGGTGGAATGTTGCATGCAATTAAGTTCTGGTGCTTTTTCACCCTTCTCAAGTTCATCCATCTTCATTGGAAAATTGATAACTTGTTTGTCGATTGATTTTAAAAAGGGAATGCCTACTTCCTAGTGTGTGGTATTTTATACCCTCTCTATGTTGCACTAGGTGAAGTTGACGGTGCACACACCCTCTCCAAATTAACCCTTCGAGTCTAGAAACACCCTTTATTAGTGCATCACTACCCCTAATATATTTTTATTTATTGAAAATATGTCTCCCTAAAACCCATGAAAATGTTAGCATAGAACTAGATAGCCATTTTATTACACTAGGAGTAGTACACCACTTAGTTTAGGAAGAGGAAGCTAGCCTTCTCTAGAGGTTCACCTCGAACCCAAGTCCCACAACTTGAGAGATAATCACATGTGTCCCAATCACACCGAATGTCATGTTCACATTTTTTCCATTTGGAGGGTGCAGTGATTTCATGAAAACATTTTTGGCACATGCTGGCTCTAGGACGGAGATTTGGTACTTCTCTTCTCACTTACAAAAGTAAAAATACTTGGTGACTCTATATCTACGGATTCGAATCTCGAGTGCATTAAATTATGCGAAGAATTTAGACAAGAGATTCTTTAAAGCAAGGAAATTATCATCATATCGAACTTTCCTTGTCTCCTCCAAAGAGAAGATGAAGAGGCATTTCAACATCACCAGTTGCATCTTTACCTCATAGAGGTCATTCAACTCCTCTATATAGAAGATTTCCTCCACAAATGAACAATCAACCTCTTGATGCTATGGTGTGAAACAAATTTTTTCCTCCTTTCAATGAAAGTATTCATCTTCTGTTAGCTCAACATGACCCTATAACTTTTTTGGCACTCAAAAGTTTACCCTTTTCTATAGGGGAAACTCACATTAATCCAGTGGAACATATTCTTGATGTAGCCACTATTTTTACTGTACATAATATCATGGAGGACAACATTGTGGTTAGACTTCTTGCTACCTCTTTCAAGGAAAAACACTTCAATGGTTTTAAGGGTTAAGTGTTGGAACTATAACCACTTGGGTCGAGTTAGGAGAAAAAAATATATAAATAGTTTGAAGACAAGAGTGATCACCTATCACTTTTGGAACAACTCACTACCATGAAGAGAGATCCCTAAGAATACATGAGTGATTTCCACTTTTGATTCCATGATGCATATGATGTTTTCATAAGAGTGGAAAATTCCTTGGTTCGGAGCTTGAAAGATAGCCCCATGATCGCCAATGTCGTTATCTATGGATCTTAAAAACAATCAGCCTATCATTTCTCCTAATCCAAAAGTCTTTAATCAACTGGCCTAGTTTGTCCCTACCTCTTCAAATGATCTATTTAAAGTCAAGTAACTAGTGTAAACTTTTGGAAACAAGCTTGTTGCACTCAAGAGGAAAAAATTTCAATACAATCATCAATATCAGCCATAAAATCAACAAAAGTATTAGGCTAACCATCCTCCTTTTTAAGGAAAAAATAAGCAAAAAAATCAAGCTACAAATCAAGATGCGAATGTCAAGCCTTTGAAATTTCAGAACCCTCTTGATGTTATCTCATCTAGAGTCATTTTACTTGTCCAAAATAATCTAGTTCAAGACTACGAATTGTGATATCCTTGTTTTCAGCCACACAATAAAAATATTTATCCAAATGGATGTTTTGGAAAGGTCCTTATGGTTCAAATATTATCTTCCCCTTCGAGATAAAAAAAAATCTATGCAAGAAACATCAGATCGATCACAAGAACCTAAAGAAACCACTTTGCTAAACGAGAAAAGTAGATTTTTTTGCAAGTTGAATACAGATTCCTCATTAGTGGTGAAAAAAACTAGTTCCAAGAAGAGATAAATGGAACCTCAACCTTCCAAAGTTGATCAAGCATCCACCTCAAAACCTCAAACAAAATTGGTGGTTGATAAATATACGGGGAAGAAACTTCCAGAAAAACCTATTAATAAAGATGTGAGGAAAGAAGGTTCTTCAGGCATCACAATACTCAACAAGATATTTTTAAAAGAGGATCCTAATGCCAAAATAAGTGTAACCAAAGTTGGAGAAACTACCTTTATCATAGTATAAAAAATGAAGAAAACCAATCTGAGCATTACTATGTGGGACACACTCTCATATCCTTCTCAAATAAATTTGTTGCAAGAGGATCTAAATAGTTTTGGTACAACCGATGATCATAAGGTCGTAGAACAACAACTACTACAAGTTTTTGTCAACCAGAAGGGAAAAGTATTCCTAAATCCATAAAACCACCACCATTCTTTACTTCCTTAATCATTGGTAACCACCTGGTGCATAATTGCATGATCGATTCTAGTGCCAGTAGCTTAGTCATGCCCAAAAAAATTATAGATGTACCAGGCATATAATATGTTACAGTTGCAGTAAGAGGATTTGTTCATCTAGATGAAAAAATTGTAAATACTATTGGAGTTATATAAGGACTTTAACTTACCATTCATGCATTCCCAAGTTTTTCATTCACCCAAGACATATTAGTCATTGATCTTCCTCCTCTCTTTTCCATCTTCCTATCACGATATTTCACTACCAAGATGGGTGGTTATCTATCAACCGATTGGTCACATATGATTCTCAGGATTCGATACAAAAAAAAGTAACTATAAGGGTGGAACCAATCTTCCATAATCATGTAGAACCCTACACTACTAGTCCTATAAATGGGAATTACACCATCGAAGATCTGGAAGAATAAGATGTTGATCATGAACTGACCACTCTCGTTGAAGAAATCCTCGATACTATGCTACATAAAGTAAGTGGATATCATCAGTATGACACCTATGCTTATGTGTTGGCTAAAGAATAAGTTGGTTTGCTACTTTTGGAAGAAACAGGATTAGGTACCTACTATATAAATGAAGAAGACACAATCATATTGTAGCTTATCAAAACACCAAGCGATTCGAATGACTATTGCAATTGTTCTTTGATATCTCAAGAAGTAAAAATGGATCTAGTGGTAGTGTTATGTTAATTTCTCTAGAGAGATAAGTAATTCTCATCTTTCTAGCTGTAATTCAGTTTCACTAACAATGTTGCTGATTATGAGGCCCTTGTGCAAGGAATTCAAATAGCCCAAAAGAAGGGAATCAAGGCTCTGAATGATTTTGGAGATAGTGAGTTAGTTGTTCATCAAGTGATGGCACACTATGCATCCAATAATGATATTTTAAGATCATACAAGAACGTAGTATGGGACTTGATGGAAGATTTCAAAGCTTTTAAGATCCATGTAGTTCATAGAAATGAAAATCAAGATGTTGATAGGATTGATACAATTGGCTCGCAATATGACATACATGTTGATATAGTGAAGGAAGGGAAGTAATTTTTCAAAATATTTGTTCCTGTAGTCCTTGATAATTTAAGTAACTAGAAAGTGTTTGATAGTGACAAAAAAATTGTCTTTTTCCTATAAGAAGAGCAAGAGTTTGCTACAAGAAATCAGGATCAGTTGCAAGATTCATATGGTGATCAAATTATTTAATTGAAAAGCAACAAAATACCAAAATTCTTAGTCACTCTGGAATCCATTTTCAATTTGGATGATTAATCCAAAAGACAAAGCTATAACATGGTGGTCAAAGAATAGGATTTTAAGGAAGTTGAGGTAGCTCGGAGAAGTTTATAAAGATTGGTAAAGTGTGTACTTCAAAGAGAAATGAGGTTTCATCAAACTTTTTCAATAGTATCATGACACTTTTTCGTGGAGCTATAAAGAATTGCATGGTTTTGATCTAGGTGCAGGTACAACATACCATCAAACCAAATCCTAATTCCAAGCCGGTTTGTGAGAAACATAGGAAAATTAATCCCAAAATTGAGCCACTAATTATAAAGGAGCTAACCAAATTTTTTGAGGCCTATATTTTTTTCCCATCAAGAACCCCTCTTGGGTAGCCAATCTGTGGCCATAAGGAAGAAGAACAGAGAGATTTGGTTGTGAATAGATTTCAGGGATTTGAAGCTTGTGCCTCATTGACATACCATTATCCTCTCTCGTCAATGGATCATATTATTCAAACGGTGGCGAGGATCTCAAATATTTTATTTTCTTGATGGATATTCGGGTTACAATCAAATTCTAGTACAAGAATAAGACAAATTCAAAACAGATTTCACCGATAAGTGGTGAACGTATGTCTACAACAAAATTCCATTCAGATTTTCCAATGCCGGGGCTACTTTCAAAAGAGCCATGGACATGTAATTTAAGTGGATAATCAATTATATCAACCTGGTTTACCCTTGATGACATAAAATGATAAGAACTTTGCATACAATAAATCTATAAATTGTTTAATATAACACAATACTAGATATATGGGCGCCAAGATGCCCTAATATGCAATATATTTAGAATAATACCCTTAGGGTAGGTAAAAACCATACAATACTCCTTAAGGAAGGAGTAACTCCACAATCTACCAAGATGGGAATCCATTTCGAGGTGGACACCTCCAATATATATCTACCAAGTAGAAGACTCAACTCATACCTCCATGACCTCCTCATAATGATGCTCACATCCTTTAAATAGGATGGGTAACACCTAATCCGAATCTAGGCTGGCCCATTACCCAATATAATTAATTCCTATGTGAGCCCATATAACTAACTAAGGGGATGTGTGCCACATGTCGGCATATCCATCAACCCATATACATTATATTATCATATCCCATGTGAACCCATACATATAACTAAGGGGATGTGTGCCACATGTCGGAATCTCCATCAACCTATATATATTATACTATCATATCCCAAAGTACATAGCATTGCCTCCTTCTATGACATGTTTCATCCCCAAAACATAAGAATAAGCCATATAATGAGTGTTCTTTAAATTATTGCACACTTGTCGCCATGCTCGATCATCTAACCACCCATATGAAATCCTAGTGGGTGATGTTACTCCAAACATGATTCCATATTCCATTGTGCTCATTTGATTCCATCCTGGTCCATATGTGTTCCTCCTTGGCATCCATGCATATCCATAATTATTATTCATGTGATTCCATGACATATAATTATTGTTCCATTGATTCCATGTATAGCCAAAATTATTACTCCTCCAATTCCCTGTATATCCATATAGATTGCTTCCCTTGTGTGTCCTAACATGTCTCCATGATTTTTTCCTCTCATGATGATGTGGGTGTCTATATGGTGCAACCTTAGTATGCTCAACCTTATCAATCTTTTCCTCCACTTTCTTTTCCTCTTCCAACTTGTTTTCTATTTCTTTTTTCTCTTGAGTAGAGAAACTATTTTTTAATTTTTCATCATTTTCTTCATCCTCTCCTTCTGATTCATCCTTATTCCCTTCTTCACCATCTTCAAATTCATCTTCATGATCCAATTTTACATTACTTTTTTCCTTGCTAAGTGTGATATCTTGCAATGTAATTTTCTTTCTCTTGTACCAGAATTTCATGAATTTCTTTTGAACATTAATATTAACTATTCCCAATGTCTCTAACCAAGGATATCTGAGAACAATATCCATACCATCCATATCTAAAGCATAAAAATCTGAATGTAAAACATATTTATCCATAGAAAGCTTTAAATCTTAAAAATCTTGAATCTTCTTACCATTCATTTGAGATTCCTTGATATGATTTTTTTGCACATGTAGTTTTTGAACTATATTCATATTGATGAATTTATATTTGTTGTTAGGGTTTATGGAAACAATTACCTTTTTTCTTTGAATGCACCCTTCAAACTAAAATATTGAAGCTTCCTTCATTGGAGATGCACTATCTGTAGAAAAGACTTCATCATCAACATTTTCTTCTCTTTCACCATCAACATTTTCTTCTTCTTCTTCTTCTTCTTTTGATGTTTTTGCTTCTTATTCTTCTTCTTCTTCTTATTTTTTAACAAAATGTGTTTCTTTTTTGTTTTCCATCTAGCTAAGAAAATATCCTCCATTTCCTCCCAATCCCTATCCAATAGATCTATTTCCAAATAAGAATACCAATGTCACGCTTTCCCACCAACATGAAGATAAAAACTAACACATACTAAAAATTCTTAAAAATACATTTGTTTAAATTGTATCCACCATTTTTTTGCATCAATTTCCCCATTACCATAGAAAATTGGTATATCCATGATGCATAAAAATTAGGGTTTCACTGAGACTTACTCCTTTCACCAATATTTTACCGATGATTTCACAATCATTTAGCCTCAAATATGAAACCACAAAGAAGTGACCCTACTAAAATTTTGAGAGATTTATGAAAATGTAAGAAATTCAGAAATTTTTCTCAAATTACAGCCTATGGAGCAAAATAAAGAAAATAAATAAATCTGAAATAACTTTGTCAAAATAGATCCACCAATTTTGAAATTTCAGTAGTATACTATTTAATATATTACCAACCAACAAAAAAAAAATATTTCTAATTCTTCATTATTCTGAAGATATAGATGAAACCTTAAAATTAGGGTTTCAACCCTAAAAGCAGAACACAACTTTTGTAAGACACTCCAAAAATCTGAAATTCGAGAGAAGATCACGAACTATGTATCCACTCCCCTAAAAATATTTGAAAAATTCCATGTCTATCTCAAGATATAGATGAATCACCAACATTTGGGTTTCATCCCACAAATTTCATGGATCACTACTCTAATACCACTTGATAAGAACTTTGCATACAATAAATCTATAAAATGTACAATATAACACAATAGATATATGGGGGCCAAGATGCCCCAATATGCAATATATTAAGAATAATATCCTTAGGGTAGGGAAACACCATACAATGGTCCTTAACGAAGGAGTAACTCCAAAATCTCCCAAGATGGGAATCCACTTCGAGGGGGACACCTCAAATATATATATACCAAGTATAATACTAAACTCATACCTCCATGACCTCCTTATAATGATACTCACATCCTTTAAATAGGATGGGTAACACCTAATCCCAATGTAGGCCAACCCATTACCCAATATAATTAATTCCTATGTGAGACCATATAACTAACTAAGGGAATGTGTGCTACATGTCGGCATCTCCATCAACCCATATACATTATATTATCATATACCATGTGAACCCATACATATAAATAAGGGGATGTGTGCCACATTTTAGAATCTCCATCAACCCATATATATTGTATTATCACATCCCAAGGTACATAGCATTGCCTCCCTCTTTGATATGTTTAAAGTCCCTAAAACATAAGAAGAAGCCATATAATGAGTGTTCTTTAGTTATTTCACACTTGTCGCCATGTTAGATCATCTAACCACCCATATGAAATCCTAGTGGGTGATGTTACTCCAAACATGATTCCATATTCCATTGTGCTCATTTGATTCCATCATGGTCCATATGTTTTCCTCCTTGGCATCCATGCATATCCATGATTATTATTCATGTGATTCCATGTCATATAATTATTGCTCTATTGATTCCATGTATTGCAAAAATTATTACTCCTCCAATTCCACTGTATATAATTATACCATATAGATTGCTGCCCTTGTGTGTCCTAAAGCACGTCTCCAATATTTTTTCCTCTCATGATGATGTGGGTATCTATATGGTGCAACCTTAGTATGCTCAACCTTATCAATCTTTTCCTCCACTTTCTTTTCCTCTTCCAACTTGTTTGTTATTTCTTTTTTCTCTTGAGTAGAGAAACTATTTTTTACTTTTTCATCATGTTCTTCATCCTCTCCTTCTAATTCATCCTTATTCCCTTCTTCACCATCTTCAAATTCATCTTCATGATCCAATTTTACATTACTTTTTTCCTTGCTAAGTGTGATATCTTACAATGTAATTTTATTTCTCTTGTACCATAATTTCATGAATTTCTTTTACACGTTAATATTAACTATTCCCAATGTCTCTAACTAAGGATATCTAAGAACAATATCCATACCATTCATATCTAAAGCATAAAAATATAAATGTAAAATAGATTTATCCATAGAAAGATTTAAATATTCAAAAACTTGAATATGCTTACCATCCATTTGAGATTCCATGATATGCTTTGTTTGCACATGTAGTTTTTGAGCTACATCCATATTGATGAAGTTATATTTGCTGCAAGGGTTTATGGAAACAATTACCTTTTTCCTTTGAAATATTGAAGCTTATTATAGTAAAATTATATTGCTCCATAGGCCGTAATTTTGCTATTAGGAATTAAATTTTTCAGTTGTTGGTAATATATTAAATGGTGATACCGCTGAAATTTTAGAATTGGTGGAACTATTTTGACATAGTTTTTTCAAAAAAAAAAATTTCACTATTTTGCTCCATAGGCCGTAATTTTGCTCCATAGTGAAAAAATGAAGTTATATTTGCTATAATTTTGTTTGCATACAATAAATCTATAAATTGTATAATAAAACACAATATCAAATAAATGGGGGCCAAGTTGCCCTAATACAATATAGAGAATAATACCCTTAGGGTATTGAAACACCATACAATGCTCCTTAAGGAAGGAGTAAACTCCACAATCTCCCAAGATGGGAATCCACTTGAGGGGTACACCTCCAATATATATCTACCAATTAGAAGACTAAAATCATACCTCCATGACCTCCTCATAATGATACTCACATCCTTTAAATAGGATGGGTAACACCTAATCCCAATGTAGGCCGACCCATTACCCAATATAATTAATTCCTATGTGAGCCCATATAGCTAACTAAGGGGATGTGTGCCACATGTCAGCATCTCCATCAACCCATATACATTATATTATCATATCCCATGTGAACCCATATATATAACTAAGGGGATGTGTGCCACATGTCGAATCTCCATCAACCCATATAGATTATATTATCACATCCCAAGGTACATGGTATTGCCTCCCTCTTCTACATGTTTCATCCCCAAAACATAAGAAGAAGCCATATAATGAGTGTTCTTTAAATTAGTGCACACTCGTCACCATGCTCGATCATCTAACCACCCATATGAAATCCTAGTGGGTGATTTTACACCAAACATGATTCCATATTCCATTATGCTCATCTGATTCCATCCTGGTCCATATGTGTTCCTCCTTGGCATCCATGCATATCCATAATTATTATTCATGTGATTCCATGATATATAATTATTGTTCTATTGATTTCATGTATAGCAAAAATTATTACTCCTCCGATTCCCTATATATCCATATAGATTGCTGCCCTTGTGTGTCCTAGCATGTCTCCATGATTTTTCCTCTCATGATGATGTGGGTATCTATATGGTGCTGACCTTAGTATTCTCAACCTTATCAATCTTTTCCTCCACTTTCTTTTCCTGTTCCAAATTGTTTGCTATTTTTTTTTTCTTTCGAGTAGAGAAACTAATTTTTACTTTTTAATCATGTTCTTCATCCTCTCCTTCTGATTCATCTTTATTCCCTTCTTCACCATCTTCAAATTCATCTTCATGATCCAATTTTACATTACCTTTTTTCCTTGCTAAGTGTGATATCTTGCAATGTAATTTTCTTTCTCTTGTACCGTAATTTCATGAATTTCTTTTGCACATTAATATTAAGCTGTTCCCAATATCTATAACCAAGGATATCTCGAGAACAATATCCATACCATCCATATCTAAAGCATAAAAATCTGAATGTAACACATATTTATCCATAGAAACCTTTAAGTCTTCAAAAACTTGAATATGCTTACCATCCATTTGAGATTCCTTGATATGCTTTGCACATATGTAGTTTTTGAGCTGCATCCATATTGATGAAGTTATATTTGCTGCTAGGGTTTATGGAAGCAATTACCTTTTTTCTTTGAATGCACCCTTCAAATTGAAATATTGAAGCTTCCTTCGTTAGAGATGCACTATCCTATGTAGCAGCTTCATCATCAACATTTTCTTCTTTTGCACCATCAACATTTTCTTCTTCTTCTTCTTCTTCTTTTTAACAAAATTGTGTTTCTTTTTTGTTTCCCATCTAGCTAAGAAAATATCCTCCATTTCCTCCCAATCCCAATCCAATAGATCTATATCCAAATAATAATACCAATGTCGCGCTTTCCCACCAAGATGAAGATAAAAACTAACCCATACTAAAAATTCTTCAAAATACATTTGTTTAAATTGTATCCACCATTTTTTTGCATCAATTTCCCCATTACCATAGAAAATTGGTATATCCATGATGCATAAAAATTAGGGTTTCAAAAACTTACTCCTTTGACCAATATTTTACCTGATGATTTCATCAATCATTCAGCCTCAAATATGAAACCACAAAGAAGTAACCCCTGCTAAAATTTTGAGAGATTTCCGAAAATGTAAGAAATTCAGGAAAATTCTCAAATTGCGGCTGTGGTGGAAAATAGTAAAAAAATAAAACTTAAATAGCTCACTCAAATAAGATCCAAAATTTTGAAATTTTAGTGGTATCACTATTTAATATATTCAACAACCGAAAAAATTTATTTCCTAATTCGTCATTATTTAGAAGATATAGATGAAACCTTAGAATTAGGGCAAAACCCTAAAACAAACACAAATTTTGTAAAATATCTCCAAAAATTATGAAATTCGAAGGAAGATCACTTGAACTATTTATCCATACCCCACAAAAATATCTGAAAAATTCCATGTCTATCTCAAGATATAGATGAATCATTAACATTTGTGTTTCATCCCACAAATTGCACTGGATCACTATGCTCGATACCACTTGATAAGAACTTTGCATACAATAAATCTATAAATTGTAAAATATAACCAAATACCAGATATATGGGGGCCAAGATGCCCTAATATACAATATATTCAGAATAATACCCTTAGGGTAGGGAAACACCATACAATGCTCCTTAAGGAAGGAATAACTCCACAATCTCCCAAGATGGGAATCCACTTGAGGTGGACACCTCAATATATATCTACCAAGTAGAAGACTCAACTCATACCTCCACGACCTCCTCATAATGATACTCACATCCTTTAAATAGGATGGGTAACACCTAATCCCAATGTAGGTGACCCATTACCTTATATAATTAATTCTATGTGAGCCCATGTAACTAACTATGGGGATGTGTGCCACATGTCGACATCTCCATCAAACCATATACACTATATTATCATATCCCATGTGAACCCATACATATAACTAAGGGGATGTGTGCCACATGTTGGCATCTCCATCAACCCATATATATTATATTATCATATCCCAAGGTACATAGCATTTCCTCCCTCTTTGACATGTTTTATCCCCAAAACATAAGAAGAAGCCATATAATGAGTGTGCTTTAAATTATTGCACACTTGTCGCCATGCTCGATCATCTAACCACCCATATGAAATCCTAGTGGGTGATGTTACTCCAAACATGATTACATATTCCATTGTGCTCATTTGATTCCATCCTGGTCCATATGTGTTCCTCCTTGGCATCCATGCATATCCATTATTATTATTCATGTGATTCCATGACATATAATTATTATTCTATTTATTCCATGTATAGCCAAAATTATTACTCCTCTAATTCCCTGTATATCCATATAGATTGTTGCCCTTGTGTGTCCTAGCAAGTCACCATGATTTTTTTCCTCTCATGATGATGTGGGTATGTATAGGTGCAACCTTAGTATGCTCAACCCTAACAATCTTTTACTCCACTTTTTTTTCCTCTTCCAACTTGTTTGCTATTTCTTTTTCTCTTGAGTAGAGAAACTAATTTTTACTTTTTCATCTTGTTCTTCATCCTTTCCTTCCGATTCATCCTTATTCCCTTCTTCACCATCTTTAAATTATCTTCATGATCTAATTTTACATTAATTTTTTTCCTTGCTAAGTGTGATATCTTGCAATGTAATTTTCTTTCTCTTGTACCATAATTTCATGAATTTATTTTGCACATTAATATTAACTATTCCCAATGTCTCTAACCAAGGATATCGATAACAAATATCCATACCATCCATATCTAAAGCATAAAATTCTGAATGTAAAACATATTTATCCATAGAAAGCTTTAAATATTCAAAAACTTGAATATGCTAACCATCCATTTAAGATTCCTTGATATGCTTTGTTTGCACATATAGTTTTTGAGCTACATCCATATTGGTGAAGTTATATTTGCTGCTAGGGTTTATGGAAACAATTACCTTTTTCTTTGAATGCACCCTTCAAACTAAAATATTGAATCTTCCTTCCTTTTAGATGCACTATCATGTGTAGCAGCTTCATCATCAAAATTTTCTTCTTCTTCTTCTTCTTCTTCTTCTTCTAATGTTTAATGTTGCTTCTTCTTCTTCTTCTTATTTTTAACAAAATTGGGTTTATTTTTTGTTTCCCACACTCCTAAAAACTGATGAGAGTGATGATCAAGTTGACTGGTTATCCAAAATGAATAATTTCATCTTCTTAGGAGTATATCCTCTGTCAACATGGATAAAAATCAAAGATGAACTTTCCATCTTCAGTCTATTCCATATGTTCGATAGATAACCTTGTCTTTCGAAAGGATTTAGATGGTGTTTTCCTCAAGTGCATAGGACCAGAAAAGGTAAGTAAGATACTAGAAGAGTTTCCTAATGGCGTATCTAAAGGACATTATTCTACATGTGTAATCGATACCTAGGTCATGCAAGCCACCTACTATTGGTCGGATTTGTTCAAAGATGCCCATCTTTGGGTAAGGAAATGTAACAAATGTGCCTTCTTCATAGGAAATAAGAAGTTGGCATCTCTTCCACTACATCCAATTTAAGTGGATAAACCCTTTGTTTAATGGGGATTGGAATTCATTGGAATGATTAATCCTCCATCCAGTGATGGACATAAATGGGTCCTTACTACAACAGACTATTTTACTTGATGGACAGAGGTGGTAGCATTGAAGGAGAGCAATGAGAAGGTAATTCTTGATTTCTTAGAAGGTATAATGACAAGGTTTGGTGTTCTATTTATATTCATTTTAGATAGCACAATGGATTTTCTTGGTATGAAGTTAAGTGAATTAGTGTTAAAAATGGGGTCTTCCTCAAGACATCATCCAATTATTATCTGCAAGAAAAAGATTGGTGAGTCTAGCAAAAAAACCTCAAAAAGATTATTAAGTACATGATGGAAACTAACAAGAGGACATGACATACATAGCTTAAGACTACCTTATGGGAAGATCGGATCACACCTAAATAGGCCATCAGAAATTCTCCTTTCATACTTGTATATGGAAGGGAAGAAAAACTTTTCTCTCCTTAGAGTTACCTTCTTTGGAGTTATCTCATCAACTTTAAGTTATGGAGAGTGAACCTATGACAAGAAGGTTAGTTAAACGTATGGAGTTAGAGGAAGTACAAAACAAGGTTGTGAAGACTTTGGAGAAACATCAGGCTTAGGTTAAGAAATATTTTGACAAGAAGGCGTCAGACAAGGATTTTTAAGAGGGAGATTTAATGCTCAAATGGGATGAAGATAGGGCTAAACCAAGGAAGGACGCAAAGTTTGATGATCTTAGGAGTAGGCCATAAATCATCACGTGTTGCAAATAAGAGAACTCATTTCATCTATCCAGAGGATCAATGGAGAACTTCCCATTCATGTGAATGAGATATGTCATGAAATATTTCTTTTGAGATCATTCCACCCCCTGTACAATTTAGTTAGGTGTTTTCCTCCAAGTGCTTATGCACATTGTTGTTGTGTGTTATTTTTTTGCATGTGTTGTGTGTTGTTATTACTCTTTCAAATTCTATCATTCTCAGAATTTTCTCAAGGGAAGGAAGGTAAAAATTTTCTCAAGGGTATACATTCAATTTATTCAAAATTCGTAGTGTTCATGATGCAAAGAGTTCAACAGATTTAGTATACTTCATGCTTACAATTATAGGGAATTCCAATATTGGCAATGCTCAAGGGGAATCTAGGATATATCATAGAAGATCAAATCACTTTCATATTCCAATATTAGACTCCATGCCCAATGGATAACTTAAGGCTACGAGAATCATGTTTAGCATGCAATCATCCCTTAGAAGTTGCTAAAAATGTTATCCAATTTTGTACACATTGAAAAATTTGACAACGTAGTCCTATTCTATTCAAAGCGAAATGTTAATTCCAAGGACCCATTTATGGTCATTATTTCCATAAAATTATTGAAATAATTGATTAATCATATTGAAGATATTTATCATGTCTCTATGATACTCAATTTCCAAAGAAAACTTGGGAGATCTTAATTTTTAATACCAGGTTGGGAAATGCCCCAAAAGGGTCTTTGAGCTCAATTAAATCATTGATTAGCCCCTTGAGTGAATATGTGATTTTATATCATAAATAATTTTGAGTCGAGAAAGGATGCATTAAGTCGGTCGGATAATTAACATTGGCTTTTGTTAAGTTTTAATGTGACCAAATCACATCATGGAAATGGATATTAAGCCTAAGTGATGGAAGTTTTTCAAGGGAAGGAAGGTTCTAATTTTCTTAAGGGTATACATCTGATTTATTCAAAATTCTATAATGTTGATGATGCAAATAATTCAACATATTTAGTATACTTCATGCTTACCATTTCAATGAAGTCCAAGATTGGCAATGCTCAAGGGGGCTCTAGGATATATCATAGAAGATCAAATCACTTTCAGATTCCAGCATTAGACTCCATTCCCAATAGATAACTTAAGGCTAATGGAATCATGTTTAACATGCAATCATCCCTGAGAAGTTAACAAAAATGTTATCCAATTTTGCACACATGGAAAAATTGGACAACAGGGGTCCTATTATGTTCAAAATAAAACGTTAATTCCAGGGACCCACTTCCGGTCATTATCAAGATAAAATGATTAAAATAATTGATTAATCATGTTGAAGAGCTTTAACATGTCTCTATGATACTCAGTTTCCAAAGAAAACTTGGGGAGTTCTTAATTTTTAGTACTGTGTTGGGAAATGCCCCAAAAGGGCCTTTGAGCTCAATTAAATCATTGATTAGCCCAGTGAGTGACTCAACGAGTTGATATCATAAATAAGTTTGAGTTCACTAGGTTCAATTAGCTCAGTCAGATAATTAACATAGAATTGTGTTAAGTTTTAATGTGACCAAATCACATCATGGAAATGAATATTAAGCCTAAGAGCTGGAAGCTCATGATGGAATTGAGACTAGCTCAGTATAGAGCTTGGTCCTATCGAATTACAAGCTAATGATCCATTTCAGGTTTGGGCAAGTTATAGAATATCTCAAGTGATTCAAAGACTATTAGTGTGAATCTAAAACATTGGACCCAAGCTAGTGAAACTAAGAGAAAGGTTTTCCGGTGCATTATGAATAAATTGTCATTCGTTAATGAATTCAGGTGAGGTCATAGTGAATGAACAAATTCAAGCTCAAAAATAATGAAAGCATCATTAGACTCGAGCGACTTACACGAGGTTACGCTTGGGCATGCTAATATTTGAGACCTAGTGTAGGATGGAGTTTGAGAGGCCATTATAGTATATGCATAATCACACATCGAGCATGTAAAACATAAACAAAAGGATCGTCATAGAGATGAAAGTTCCATTGTGAGAATGGATAGGGAGTGAATGATAAGTCTCTCAAAATGGCAAGAGATCGTAGTAAATTTTTAGCTCATCAATACAAAATGGATATAGGGTCAACATTGGATTCATACTCATATCATGGTGAGTCATGACTTGGAGAGATCATTAGTGAAGTTTTGTACATATAGAAGAAGAGATCAAGCCGACAAAATGGATAAGCCAAGTAATGGTATTGAAGCATGTGGAAGTGTATATAGCTCAATCATCATAGGAAATAAATTGGGACAAATTTAGTGAGGTGAGCTCAAAGTCACATGGATAGGTATGGCTCACCATAGAAGTAGACTCGGTAAAGCACATGAAACGTGAGCCTTAAAGACAAAATGGATAATTAGTTTGATATATAGAGCTAATGGTTTGAGCTCACGAGTATGATAGAAGACAACCGAGCTAAACAATATGATAGGAAAATCAATTGGCTCCATTGAGAGCTCACTTGGGCAAGCTCAGGATTAATGTCAGAGATATTTTTACAGTAGTTGGGAAGGGAAGAAAGAGAACCAATGTGTAGCCTGAGCTAATTTGAGTCACATTAGGATTAAGTTTCTCATTTGAGTCGCATCATTAGAAAAAGATAGCTCACCTCATCAAAGAGATTTGAAGTAGCAAAGATCTTGGTTCTATTGAGGGACTATGCCAAAAAGCATGTGTTAGAGATGAATAATGCAAGGATGAAGAAATATCAAACCTAGTTGGTGGAAAATTATAAGGTTTGATCCATAGTGGGGATTGTGGAGATTGAAAACCAGTTATCGAGTTTTGGAATGGGATAACTCATTGGGGATTTCAAGGGTCATGTGGCCATGGTGAAAATGTTAGGATGGTAGGAAAATCCTTTAACTCTACATAGGAGAGGTTTAGGAAATCATGGCAAGTGGGTTTTTTACGATGGTGAGCCAAGGTGCATTCCCAGGCACGTAGAGATTCATGCGAGAATGGTCAAGTGGGAAAATCAAAGGGAAAGGCCATGAAACATCTCTAACTTTGAAGAATGACATGCCAATTCTACTAACAAGCAACCATCTCATTTAGAGAATGAAGGAGGTGATTTAGTAAGGCGCGTTGAGCAGATTGAATGTTGAGTTGTCACCTAATACAGGAGGCCCGATTAATACGTTATCATGTCGAGTTAATCACTTAGGAATAGTTGGAAGACTTGGTGTTATGGATAGTTCAAGAATCTCCGTATAATACAAGATTTTTATAAATATTAGAGGCATATGAGCTAATGAGATCAAACTTAGATTATAGGTGAGTCAAGTTCGGTGTGGAACCCAATCAATAACCATGCAAAAATACAGACCTCATGTAATTTGGCGAGTCACTCAAGAAATCGAACATGACTTCCAAGTCCATTATTATCCAAGATAATACTGCAAGATCTGAGTCACGTTTAAAAATGTTTATCAAGGTTGAAGATCTCAAGCCATGCTTAAAATATAGTGGCTTACTTTGTGGAGAAATTTCCATAACTCCATGTTTGGCTTGTGAAGGAGCTCAAAATTTGGCACAGAGATTGCTTATTGAGTTCAAGATGAATCAGTATATAAGGTTGGATCATAAAAATGATACAGTCTTGATGGCTAGAGTGAAATGATTGGGAGGAGTTAGGTCTGTAGAGATCGATCATCATGGGATGAGCTCACGGTGGATAGAGCTTAACTCCAGAGTTGAGTCAAAACTGATCCGTGTAATTTATGAGCTCAACTGTGTGAGCCGATATAAAGAATAAACAATTGGTAGATTTAACTTGAATTTGATGGCTCGGTTTGATGAGAATATTATCTCAATCACCTTAAATATGAGATCAGCCCCGACATTTTATGAAAAATTCAATGTTAGTACAACATGGTTAAGACTTGACCTATTGAGTCAAGAGGGAGAAATCATGTAGTTTATGCTAGGTGCAATATTTTATAGTTGGTTCAGGAAGATATGGCTCAATGAGTCACTAGAAGGAAATGTGAATATTATTTATGTCTTGGTGCACCCAAAATGAGTGAGAATAATTTGAAGGTACTCACATAAGTTCAAAAATGAACTAGGTTTTCTGCATACGTGAGCGAAACATTAGTTTAACTTGGCACCATGGATGAAATAAAGCTCGGTGGTAGAAGAATTTTGGGCTCATAGAGCTGAGTTATTATGTGATAAGGACTTGTAAGTTGATATGCACATAACGAGTTCATCGATCGATGCATTGGGATAGAGCTCGGTGGTGAGCCCATGAAAAGGGATGAGTTCCGCCATTTAAGGTAAATACAAGCTAGACAAACTTATGCATGCGTCTCGGAACTCAAATGACATATTGAGATTGATGCAGCTACAAAAGGATCTTGGTTATGATGGAGAGCTCATTTTGAGAACCTGTGGTAGGATCTTAGCTCAGTTATGGTGAATGAAAGTGGAGCTTAAGTCCAACTCGATGAGTTTTCTTGGCAAGACAACCACCGAGTTGGGTTGTTTTGAACCTATTTTCATGGCCGCCCACTTTCTTAAATTCAAACCAGTCTTGGTGGCCCACCATATTTTAAAATTAAATTAATATTTTTATTTTAATATTTTATTAATAATATTTATTATTATTATTAAAATATTTTATTTAAATATTCTTTAAATTAATTGAGAAAACTAGGTCAATAAGCAATTAATGGCACATGATGGAAGCTTATCAAAGTATTTCAACTAATCTGTAATAAATGCATCATGTGCCTTCAATTTAGAAATGGAATTTATGTCTCCTTCTCTCCTCTCTCAATTTCTTCTATAAATGTAAGTTGGAAACTCATTCTAAGGGGTTCCAATAGGTCAGACAGGTTAGACAGTTAGATATCTTAGTAAAGTGTAAAATTTTCAAGAGTCCTCTCTCTTCTACAAGTTGTCCTTATATGTTGAGGGAACTTTCAAGCTTCCTTTCCAGGACTATAATGGAAACCATTTCCTATTATAAATGTATGATGCATTGTGCACATTTTTGAAGTAATAAAAGTGTGTGTTTTGTCAATAATCTTGGTCTTTTCATTGTTCTATACTTCTTTGTGCCTTTTCTCATTCTTGTAGGTACAATGTGCAAGTTCATGTTTCTATTATAGGTTCTTGGAGCTCTTTACTTATCAAGTGGTGGAGCGTTGTATGTAGTTGAGTTGTGGTGCTTGTTCACCCTTCTTAAGTTCATCCTTTTTCACTAGAAAACTGATAACTTGTTTGTCTGATCAAGTTTAACAAAGGGAATGTGTGCTTCCTAGTCTGTGGTATTATATACCCTCTCTAAGTTGTAGTAGGTGAAGTTCACTTGTGGTGCACACACTCTCTTCAAATTAACCCTTCATAGTTCTTGAAACACCCTTTATAGGTGCATCACCACCCCCTAGTATATTTTTTTCTTGCAAATATCTCTCCCTAAAACCCATGAAAATGTTACCATAGGACTAGATAGAAATTTTATTACACTAGGATTAGTACATCACTTAATTTAGGAAGAGGAAGTTGGCCTTCTTCAAAGGTTCACCTCAAACCCAAGTCCCACAACTTGAGATGTGATCCCATATGTCCCAATCATCCGAATGTCCTGTTCACATTTTTCCCATCTAGAGAGTGTAGTGATTTTGTGACAACAAACACAAAAGAAGAAAATTATCTCACCAAACAAGGGAAAGGGAAAGGGGAAACCAATTTCTACCACTAGTTTCAATGAAGAGTGGTATTTAGAGATGCAATAACCAGATGGAGTATTGCTTGGAAAGGAATGGGTATCCTATGTAAGGAATATGGTGGTGAGTAATTACAACCATTACACAAGAACCACCGAGAAGGAGATGACATTAGAACTGGTTTTCCTGACAAATAAAAGGACACCAAAAGGAATGTTGATCTATGATGATGAGGTGAAGGGAAATTTGGAGAAGGATGGGTTTTTGTAAATTTATGAGTTTCCCTACATTGGAAAACCCAAGCGACTTTATCAATGGTTGATTTCGCGTGTGCAAAAGGACCACTTATACTTCACAGGCCACAAAATGTGCAATACCCTAAACTAATATCTAAGTTCTTGGCCTTATCTTTAAAGGGGAGATGTTATATGATGATCTATAGGATAAGGAATCCATTAAGGAGACTATCATGGTGTATGATTATAATAAGGGATTATGTTACTTCATTGCTTGAGATATCTCTGACCTAGTGATGAGGATGACCATGTGCTTTGTATCCAAGCTAAATGGAAAAGAGAGGTAGACACAAATAAACAAGGATTGGTTGAATGTAGGTGGGATGATTTTAGAAGGAAACATCTATAACCCGTCTTCCTTCATTGCGAAGAAATCATCAATGACATACATGAAGGAGAGAAGATCATGTTTGGGAATGTCCTCCTCACCATCATCTTCTCAAAGATTGGAGTGCCTGATGGGATAGAGAATTTTTCATGGGAGTATCTAGATGAAGAACCTTCCCCCATGAAAATATTTAGAATGTACACTTGTGACACCATGACGGCCACTCACAAGGTGTGCCTAAAGAAATGGTTTAAGAGGATATGCGATGCGTTCAGAGTTGAATGGAGGATACTCAAATAATTTTTAGTGCTAGTATAAGTAGAAATTTATTTTGATATCTACCAACATTTCTATATTGGTAGATTCACATTGACAGATGGGACTAAGATTTCATGGTACAAACTTCCTTTTTTTTCACCACGCAATACTTTCAAGCGGGGGTTAATCACTTTAAAGAAGAAAAAAGACTAAGGTTTGACCTTAGAAAAGTACACGGGACCACCACTACCTAGGAAGGAAGTTGGTTTACCCTAATAAGCATGGTTATGTGGAGAAATATGTCTCCCATGAGGTGCACATGAAAAAATTAGTGATGTTGCCAATTCTTTGGAAGGACCACATCAAGGGTATACCTACATATTAGGCCAAAGTATGAAAAGGAGCCTATTTGGAAAATTATGTCTCCATCCTAGAAGACCCCACTAGAAAAAATAAGGCCATGCCAAGAAATAGGGAAAGGGAAAATGTGACAGAGAAGAAAGAACCAAGTGCGCGATCGACACAATCTGTGGGCGCAGAAGGTAGACACCAATCCATGCACATATGCATGGTTGAAGAATTCCCGACTAAGGACAAGGAAAAATCACTTGAGGAAGAGGTGCAAAGTGAGAAGATCCTCCTGCACAAGGAGAATCTTCAAGGAATTATTTTCTGAAGAAGAAGAAAAAATGAAGAGTCTCTTATCTTGGAATCACTAGTTAGGAAGAAGCGAGAAGGTAGAAAAGAAGGATTTCTCAAAAGAAACAAAATTCTTAGAGGCCTACAGAGGTGAAAGGGGTGATGAAGAGCATGAAGAGGCTCAAAGACCATTGGTGTATGATGTGCACAACTCGAAGATGAAGAAAATGAAGAAAACGATGGAGAAGAGGAAGGTGATCAAAGAAAAGGGGAGAGTGAGGAAGTGACTATAAAGGATCGAAGGACCCCAAGCCTCACCAAAGATAATATAAAAGATGCCATAGAAAGAGAAGTAGTGGGCATATTAAAGGTGTTAGTGGAGTAAGAAGTGGAGTGAAGTGTTGATGAGATACATAAGGAGATATAGGAGGAAAGCTTAGTGAAAGAGTATGGGAGCATAGATGGAGATCCTAGCTTAGGGATAAAATTTCCAAAGGAAATGTACATATGAGGGAAGAGCATGCTAGAAGCACAGGGGAGTAGGGAATGATTTATATCAATGTTACATTTAAGGTACTATACACGTGCTTCTAGAGTATCATGCCAACATCGACTCCTTACATGGTCTTCATTTTAAGAAGAAGGTGCATACCCACAAAAGAAGAAGAAACTATCTTGGGCTATTGATTACCATGTTGATGAGCCCAATTTCGAGGTTAGTCATGGATTGTTGATGAATGTAGCAGAACAAAGGAATAAACCCATTGGTAAATGCTCAATAGTTATCAGATGAGAAATTCTGCAATGCCCTCAACAAGGTATCAGTTGAGGTTGAGGCGAGACTCTTTAAAAGGAATGATAGGGTAAGATTCCTAGAAGAAGAACTAGAGAATAAGAATGAGGAACTCATTGAGAAGAGAATGGACTGAAGCGGGAAGAGTTGATTAGCGCACTGATTAAGGCGCGAAATAAGGGAGGAAAAGGTGAAGATGCGAGAGGTATAAAAGAAAATTCAAATGATCACTGATGCCATTAACCTGAAACACCCATACCTAGCACCACCTGAGCATAAATATGAGTTAACCTTGTAATTATTGGAAGAATTAACACACATACACACCATGGAAAGGAAACCACTTGTATTAGAATAAATAGAAGAGACTTTGTTGCACTAGAAGGAAGAAAAAAGTACAATATCAGGGAGACATTCACTTAATATTTCAAACTCCTTACCACTGTAAAAACCACTACGCACATGGTTGAGGCCATGTATGATAGCTGTGATAATAGGGATAGAGTAGTAAGTATATTAGTTACTATACATGATGAGGTGGATCTAAAATAATTCCAAGAAAATAACAAAGGAAATAGGGCAAAGCGGGATAAGATCCTAGCCAAGGTTGAAAAGAAGATGGAAGCAATCGAAACCTTGCAAGGTTTGGTCAAGAATTGGCTCAAGGAGATGTACCCCAGGTCATGTGAAGAATGGATGTGCTTGATGACCTTAGCAAGTAGCTAGAGGGGATTGTTGATACATTTCAAGAGGTGAGTTTTCAAGAGGTGAGTGCTCTAGTGGGCAACCTACTCCAGCAGGCATAGGGTGAAGTAAATGTCCTGGGAGAAAATCAAGGAAACAATGAGGAAGGAATTCCAAATCCTTTTACAAAAATAACACCATTCTTCATTCTTCATTTTTCCTCTTATCATTCTTCATTCCTTCATTCTTTATTCAAACTATTTAAGTCCTTCCTTTCTTTATTCTAAGGAGGATCAGTATGGTTCCGAGGATAGAGAACAAGCTTAGTGTGGGGTGATGTTGGTCCTTAAAATATTGGCTATGTTCCAAAGGGCACATGTGCACGTGAGGCTAGGAAGAGGAAGGGTGGGTAGGGAAAAGTGCACAGAACAAGAGTTTAAGAAAGGTTTACGAGAAACTAGGGCGTGTGCACAAGTCAATGCATAAGATCTAAGGACTTAGCCATATTCAATATTCTAAAGGCGCTTGAGGAAAAACATGACCCAACTAGGAATTCTGAGTGGATAAAGTGATAACATGGAGGCTTAGTGGTGAAGGAAAAAATATTCCATGCATGGAAGGTTCTGAAAGACATCATTGTAGTAATTGGAGAGCTCAGAATAGTGTAACCATGCTCCATTGGAGGATAACATGGATAGTTGGAAAGTGATCTTCTCCTAAAGGAAGGCATGGCAGTGGGTGTTAAACCTATTTATAGAGATGCTCTATAGAAAGGAAGACACACTTGAATGGAAACTAAGTTGATAGAAAATAGGTGTGAAATCATAAGGGAATGCATCAAGAGTATAATGTTGAAGTAAGGTTGGGATTTAGATCATTAGTGTTAAGGGGTATAATGGATGTAATAGGCCTCTATATGCCATTAGAATATGTAATAATGGATGAACTGGGAGGGCTTAGTTAGAATATCACACCAGGGAGGATTTGCAAGAGATAAGTCTAAAGTATTTTGTTATGTATGGTCTGTTATAACTCTTTTTTAATGTAATGTGCTTACTGATACTGTGACCAATATGAACATGTGGTTCTATTTTGAATATCTAGTTCAAGGGTGTAAATCCTAGTGTTATTTCGTTATATTTAATGACATATTTGTTCTTTGTATTTCATGCCATGATGTTTCTCTTATCATTAAAAGCTTGGGTACAAGATATCTCATGTTGTGATTTTACATGAATATTCACTCCTCTCCAACTAATCCTCTAACAATTGTAATATCTTCTCACAATGTTCACATTAATTAGGGGTTCAGTGTTTATGCATGTCTTGGGTGAGCGCCTAATGCCCAATGGGTGATAGGTCGGTGCGCATGGGATTAGAAAGTTGTATTAAGAGTACATAAAACAAAATACAATGTCAAGGATTGGCTAGTCTCTTGCCTTTCTCTATACCAGAAAATAATCTCATCATCAATTTGTACCTAACTTGCACCCTAAGATTTCTTACCATCTACAAATGCAATGCATGAGTACATTTCAAAAAGTCATAAAAATTTAAGTCAAACTAAAAAGGGCCTTTTATCCAAGGGATTCTTAGAACCATTCCAAAGGGAATATGATATTAAGCCCATTGATAAATCCATATTCATTAACAAAATGAAAAATTCATGGGTGATAAAATCATAGATTCCAAGCATATTCAAGTGGTCAAAATTACCCCAAAATTGAAACTTTCTCATGGGCCACCAAATCTAGATGAAAAATGTTAGGACTACACCCCACTTCGTGAATCCCTATCATTAATCCTACACTAACTTGAATCAACAAATATGGTCACATTTCCTAACATCAAACCATTTGATGATGGTGTTCCAAAACCCTCATGGTATAAAGACAATGATTATTGTGAGTATCATCACATTAAGGGCCATGGTACTAATCGATATATGAAACTCAAAAATACATCCAAGATCTACTGAATTACAAGGACATAGAGCTTGATTCCTAAGATACCACTAAGTCATAAAGTAGTTAGCTCGAGATATATAAAATAACTTTTCCCAAGCATAAACAAAAGTGGAAAAACATTTACATCAATGTTAATCCTCACAATGTAATAACATAAATCATGTTGTCACCAATACATCACATTCTTGTAATTCTTTAGTTGGATATATTCATCTAGGCACTAACCACATTACAAACATGAAAATAAAATCCTAGGAGTATTTCATTACAACATTACACACTCACATTACTAGTGTAGGACCCCCTTTTCTACTCCTTGGATGGTATTTACGATATTTTAGAACAGCTTGAGAAAATGCTTACCAATATTTCTATTTTTTAACTTCTCAAAATATCCACTGTTTATAAATATATCCTCTATAATAAACTCTATGATTCAAGAGTTTTGATGTACATGAACCCTTTTTGCTTACAATACTTGGTTACTTAAATCACACCATCTTAACAAATCATCTTTAGTGAAATAAAGATTCCACAAGAAAACTATATACATAATTTACCTTTTTTAAATTAAAGTCATCATAGCCTACAAGAAAATTATATGCGTGCTTGTGGACAATAGTTTTTGTCTAAATATATGCACCTTAAGACTAGTTAAAAATTTGGTACATATTGATAGTCAAGTAGATAAAATTACTTTACCTTTATAAGGTGGTCTTGTTACATAATAAACCCAATTCCATTGTATTGACTTGGAGCTTCCATATAAGATCCTCCTTGGTTTCTCATGGATCTATATCATGCATGTCTTCCCCTCCACTTTCAACCAATGCATCAAGCTGAACTACAAAGTTAAAGATCTTATGATCCTGAGAGACCCACAACCCTTTTTTTGAGAGAATTGGATAGCCATTATCATAAGACATATGTTTTCCCTAGTATGGAAATTGCTTTTGAACCAAAATCCAAGTCTCTTCCTCTCAAAATAATCCTAACACACTCCAACCAAATTCAGCTAGTGCATCAAATGTCAAATCCACATATCCCATGCTAGAATCAAAATTCAATTTCCTTAATACCGGCTACAAAGAGTATGATCAAACATATACCCTCCTTGTACATAATCTCCCTTATCACCAAAAATACGTGGTAAGCCAAAATTATTTCCAAGAATACAACTAGAGCACCACATTTTCAATAAATTTATACATGATGGTCTTTTAGCAAATGAACCTCTAGATACATCTTACAATTCCCAACCACCTAATGAAAAATGGCCTCATGTTATCAATCACCAGAATATGTTATCCCCAACAAGATAATGTAGATCATGACCATAAAGGTTACATGTGTGGTAATCATGAGCAAGGTTTTAAGGAACCTCTCTTGGAATTCAATAAAATATATTTCATTGGCATAGAACCATATAATGTACCAAAAATATAATTTAATAGCACCTCTTCTAATCATGAAGATATATCTTTTAATTATGACACCGAACCAGGATCTCCTTGAGTCTCATGAGGAACTTTCCTCAACAAATCTCTTCTCTAATATTTTTATCCTAATCTTATACCCTTCCTACCCTAAACATGATTTCATATATCCCTCCCTTATTTATTGGGACCAACAAGATCACATACCAATTGATTTATTTTAGAATGAATAAGTGATAGTAAAGTTCATGGGACTATGTGAGGCATTCTCGTCGGGGATCATAAAAAGTGGTTCTCCATCAACCTCAATATATATTTATACTTCGAGGAGGAGGATCAATTATATGGTAAGAATATATATATATATATATATATATATATATATATATATATATATATATATATATATATATATATAAAAAATAAAGACAAATTTGTCCCACAATGAAAACTTTTTGAGGCACTCGTGAGACAAACAATATCAAAAATCATAATTTTTTTATAAAAGTTACCATTATATTAGTAAAAATATTTTATAGATGCCAATAGAGGAATAACTTAACCTCCCTCTTGATCCTATGTGAATGAAATATGGATAAATACTATTGATTGCAAAAACTATCATCATCAACATTGGCATGAAGGAGCAACTAAGAAATTTCTAGGGGCATCACTTAGTCTTCAGGAATAGAATTCTTTTCTGATTTTTTTGAGAGATTTCTCTAAAATTTTTGGTTAGTCCTACTTGGACATATTGGGGTTGGATCCTTCATTAGTTATACACAATTTTGTTGTGCATGATTCAAAAAATCCAATAAAATAAAAATTCCATAATATGCATCTACAAGTGGCTCTTTTGGTCAAGGAGGAACTCAAAAAATTATTATTAGTTGGGTTTATCAAGCCTATCAACTATTTAGAACATATCCAACATATTTATTATTCACAAAAATCCAACTGGGATTATAATTTGTAGATTATTCAAGGATATTAATAAGTCATATCCTAAATATGACTTTCCTCTCCCTATAATTGATATGATTGTTGATTCTATAGTAGGTCATGAATGTTATCCCTCATGGATGGATTTTCAAGTTATAACCAAATTAATATTTCCAAAGAGGATCAACGTAAAATAAATTTCATTACTCCATGGGGTACCTTATACTAGTAAATCATGCCTTTTGTCCTTCAAATTCATGAGCCACATATCAACAAGCCATTAGAGTTACATTTAATGATATGTTACATGACATTGTATAAATTTTGGTGGATGACATTTTGGGTAGGTATAGGACATGAGAAGAACATATTGCTATCCTTTTATGCATATTTAAGAAAGTTCGAGTATATAAAGCCATCTTTAACCCTAAGAAATGTGTGTTTAGAGTCATATTAGGAAAGTTTTTTCAGTTCATTTTGTCTAGAAGAGGAATTGAAGTAGATGTTGCAAAGGTTACAAAAATCATAGAAATACCTTCTTCTTAAAACCTAAAATAACATTATAGATTACAAGGTAAAATTCAATTTATTCATAGATTTATTATCTAATTCATTCATTCATTTAATCCTTTCACTCATCTCCTTAAAAGGATGTTTATTTCAAATGGGTCCCATAATACCATCACACCTTTCAGAAATAAAATCAATAATGATATAAGCCACCTACTTTACTCATGCCTACACCTAGTAAAAAATTTATGTTTTACATTTCTATTACTCAATTTACCTTAGGTTCTATCTTGGTCCAACATTATAAAAAAGAAAAACAAAGAGTTTTCTATTACCTAAGTCTCACCTTAATTTCTTATGAGCTTCATTACCTACAAGTTGAAAGATTGTGTTTAACTATTATATTCTATTTCCAAAAGATTCAAAATTACTTTCTGGATAACAAGAATAAGCTTATATCCAAGTTTTTGAACACAAATCATTTGTGGGTGGACTAGTGAGAAATAAAAAATTTCATTAACTTACACAATTTCACCTAATAACCATTCAATTAACCATTATGCATGCATCCACAAGAACATAACCATACAACAAGTAAATGAGAGCACATCAACAAAATAATGTAAGATGTAAGTAGAAACCCTAAAGGGAAGAAAAACCATTGAAACACAACTTTACTACAGCAATATTAAATTCTGTGAGCACCAACTCAACAAAGAATACCAACCCGTAGGTCTAGTGGCACCAAACCCTAGTTGTATTAAAGCTCCAACCCTACAAGGAGGAACCAACCCCAAAGATGAATTATTACTAACCAAATCCACCTAATATTTTTTTACCTCTGAAATGTTGCACCAAAAACTGATGATGACACTTTGAAGTTCTCTTCCCTTTCTTCTTCTTCAAATATACTCTTTAGGTCAACTTGCTCATGGCATTCTTCACC
This sequence comes from Taxus wallichiana var. yunnanensis, assembly GCA_018340775.1. NCBI lineage: Eukaryota > Viridiplantae > Streptophyta > Pinopsida > Cupressales > Taxaceae > Taxus > Taxus wallichiana. The sequence continues at coordinate 84,328,445 of CM031242.1, read as the reverse complement.
AAGATGATTAGGCCTAATGAACTCTCTATTCAATACCTTCACACACTTTGGAAATTATCCACACACACTCTTCCCTCTCTTAATGGTCATAAAGACCTATAACACCTCATTAATTAACCCTCTAGCTCGTACTTTTTCTCACACACTCAACTAGCTCAAATAAGCACTATTACTTGCTTTTATACTTGACTTATAATCCTAAAATATGTAATCCAGCCATCATAGAATAAATTCACTTAAATCACCTTAATAAAAATGCTATAAAAATCACACAATAGACCATATAGGTGGGAAAGATCACCTTCATACCCAAATCCTTCATTAGGACACAAGAAGCCTAATTGCACCTAAAACACCTTCTCACCAAAACCAAGATCAATTAGGAAACAAAAAAATTAATTAAGTAATAAGGAAAAATTTAAAATGTTTTATAATCCTTTAATTAACCTCTATAAATATTCTTCACCTCTTCACCATCATCTCATGTAATGACACAAGCAAAAGGAGAAACCTTCTTCTCTAGGTCTAAAACCTACAAAACTAGTCTTCAATGACTGAATCCAAAACCAAACCAAACTCCTAAAATATGAAAGTCAAATATAAAAATGGAAATATCATGAACTAAGGGTCATGACCAAATTAAAACAATGCCATAAATAATACCGAGACACCTCCAAAATGCCTATACAATTAGGTCATCTAAAACTATCCAAAACTTCCCCAAAACAAGTCTTACAAAATGATCCATAACAGAAATTATAAGGGAAAACACATGATCTTAAATCACCATGGAAATGTAGTATAGCTTCCATAATTCATCCAAAACTAAATTAGTTGTGATCCTACTAAATAACTTGAGATAAAACTAAAATTCATCGAAACATGAAAATTTGAGTGGGTTTCACACAACCATGACACCTAACTTGCATCTGGAGAAATATGGAGTCCTCTATAACCTAAAATCATCAAACATTCAAAAAAATCCATATCGGGCCATAACCAACAATATCTTCTCCATCTCATTTCAACTAGGGTTTTAGGAGGGTTTAGAAGTTACTTATCTTCTTAACAATTGTTCATAGAGATATGTGCCTTAACTCTCAAAGTAATACTTGGAATGGATTTAAATTACCATTACCCAAATTCCATGAGGATATCTGACCACCATGCATAATGTAAACATTCCAACGAACATCAAATTGTCTAATTTGACCTTGCTTTACTCACTTTCAAAAACTCAGTAGAGCTAAAAAACTCAATTTCTTTCTTATTTCTCCAAACTAACACCTAAAATTTTTACATAACCTATCTTAAAACCTTATTCTCAGTATCAAAAGATCACATTTTCATATAAATCCTAAAAACGCTCTAACCAATCTTATTTGGACACATAGGGCTTAAGAATAGGTCTAGTGTAGACCTAGAAAACATGATGTATCCCTATACCTATACTATGAGACACTTGTGGTTATATATAAAACATGTATAAATGCTTCCCATTCTCGCACCAAGCTAAGAAAATTGCTACATACATGTAATCCATCATATCATACCATACCTACTAACTAGGCCTCCTAATTAGGCCACTTGAACATATACTTCACCAAAATTGGCATCCTCTTCACTTTGACACCCTTTAAAACTTACAAGAACCTTCTCCATACTTCATGTAATCATCAAAAAATCACCAAAACATTACAACACCTTTGCAAGTCACTTCAATTCATCATACCTACTCAATAACCCATGAAACATCACCAAAACTAAGCAACTCAACTGACACTACCAATCAACCTTCATGTTTCTTACTTCATTTGACATCAATAAACTTAGAAAAAACTGAAAACACAACAATTTAACATTAATGACAACACAATACCAACAATATCCCCCTTTTTCATTGATGACAAACCCATTGATGGTAAAACACACAAAGCTCAAACTCCCCTAAGGAACTTACATGTGTCATCATCTCATTCTCCCCCTTTTGACATAAATGAAAAAGAAACATACCTATTAAATTCTTTTGACAACACAATAGGATCACCTTTCCTTTGGAAACATCAACCAAAACATTCAAGATCCATTCTTCGTCTATTTTTTCTCTTTGTAGCAACATAACTCCCATTTAGCATATGCATGACTTCAAACCTGAATCAAACCCTTGATTGAATCCCCCTGAGTCCTTGACTTGCATTCTCTTGCTTAAACTAATACTTTCCTAAATATCAATCACATATACTTGCAACAATATCTCATATAAACTCAACTCATCATATTTATATTACTAATAGTCCAAACTCAACATACAAGTTGTAAGAAACAATGAACAACCTCTTACCTTTCAAGGACCAAACATTACTTAGCTCTATAAACATCCTTTATACCTCATACTATCCTAAAAACTCATATAGCTAAACTCAACTCCCCGACTCATGCACACCTTAAAACCTATGATCCATGCATAATGAACAAACAAACTTCTCTTCATGTTGTAAATGAACTAATATGTTTTTATGCCTCATACACATTATTGGAAAAAATCACCTTCTCAAGGAGCTTATCTCATCTCCCCCATAGTCCTAAACTCCTTCCAAGATTAATTTCTTACATTATTATACCTCTTGAGATAGATCTTTGTTATCTTGATGAAATCCCAATGTAACTTACCTTTCATAGTCTTCCTCAATAATGACATATCCTTTTTCTCCAAATACCTTCTTGATGAGATATGATTATTGGTGGTGTAAATTAACTTGCAACAATTAGTATGTTGTTCACTAATCCACAATCATTTATTCATCAAACCTATGGACGTAGAATTTCAACACTGCCAGTGATGTATACATAGTTACAAGTGTTTAAGAGATACAACTAAAGGATTTTGTTGTCATAATAACTGAAAATATAATCTTGAAAGTTACACTAGGTTGTAGATAAGAATAAATGCTATAAATAATGAATAAAGAAGGGAAAAACAACTCATATGTAAAGAAATGATTTTCTGCAACTCTAATCTGCTCATACAATGAACTTGAAACAACAAAGAAAAAGGAAAGGGTTTTAGTGAATCAAAAGTGGGCCCTGTCTTAGGTTTTGTCCCTTCCTAAGGTTTGTGTCTACAAATAAATAATAGAAATCATATTTTTATTCACGAACATGAAGATTACAAAATACCACTTACAAAAATTCCCTTCCTATGGATCGATCATCTCTACAGTCTTATTATTTTCTTTCTATTCAATAGAGAGGTGAAGAGACTTCTTCAGCTAGTAGTTACTATTTCACCTAATTCTTAGATGTTTCTTTGAAATATTGACAAAACAGATAGGGTAATTGGCGTAGGAGGAATACCTGTTGAAATACTAGTTGATGGGTTGTTGTGCGCATGTTGAATTATTGATCCATAACTGATCATGAGAACTTCCTTTTGGCTAGGAGGAACTACCTGTAATGAAAAGCAAGACCACCAGAAAGAATTAAATAATATGTGTAGCGAACTACCTAGCGTGTGTTAGATCCAGAAGTATGAGACTTCTAGATGGTCACAGTCCTTTGTTAAAAAAATTTAATGCAGTAACAAAGTAAATCCTATTGCAATTAAAATGATTTGAGTATGTCATCCGAAATACAATAAGGAAGATCTAATCTAATAGGCTAAGTTAAAATAAGATCCGAAGGTCAAGTAACTAGTTATGGGTCTTTGCGGGTTTGTGAGAGGTCTCGGTGTAGGTCACAGGTGATTAAAGGTGATGTGGGAATAGGTGGATAGGTCATTGTTCTTGGTTGTATGGGTAAATACAGAGACCAACGCGGTTAAGGGTGACCAACACAAGTTCTTGGGAATACTGGGAATGCCACACAGAATGGGCTCTAGATATCTCTTATGATTGCACAAGGAATTGATTGGTGCGAAGGAGGTGTTAGGCTATTTGGGTGGGGTTTGGCAAGGTTTTAACGGGTATATGTAGGGGTGAGTATGGATGGAGGTCAATGGGTGGCTATGGAAACAAAGGATGATAATATAATGATGAAACCAATGAACCAACGGAGTACAGCGTTCTACTTACTTAGAACCTGGTTCTAGACACCTGTGAGTGAGGAATGAAGGTGTTGATAAGAGGTTGAAGGCTACAGAGGATCACCAATTATAGGAAAGCTTCTGCATGGCCTACATGTGCATTCATTTTTCTTGGTTGGAGAAAATCCTTCTTTGAAGCGAAATCTTGGATGGCTATGCAAGAGAAAATTCTTGATCTCATTCCTTGCATGTGTGTTCTCACTAAAATTCATTCTCGAGAAGATGCAATATCTCTCAGAATGTGCCAATGTTTTGCAAACCTAAAAAATAAGGTTTATTTGGGGATTAAAAGGTGACTAATGGTAGTTCCGGATTAACCGGCGATGGTTAGGGGTAAGCGGTGTCGATCAAAGTGGGATTTCCTAGGTTTACTAAACTAGGGATATCCTCTTGATTTTCTCGGGGTCTCATGTCGTTAACCGGGGATTAGACTGAAAGCTTCTTGTAAGCATGTAGGAATTTGGTTAGAGGGAATGTAGCCATTGAATTTTAGTGTTTGGGTAAGTCTTAGTTAGTTATGGCAACTTACTAAGAATAGGTCTTAGGGTGAGTTGGCTTGATGAGGTGTCTAGGTGAGATGTATGTGGACATTATCCCTAATTAAGATATTTAAATAATAAATATGGTGAGGATAATGAATTAATTTAATTAAATTAATATTAGTGGAGTGAAGGGGGCCATGGCTAGGTTAATGTGATGAAGGGTGTTTATTTGTCGAGGGACCAAAGGGGAGTGTGACCTAATTTTAGTGTCTACATTTTTCCCCTTTTTATCGTGTAGCTTGTATTGGTAAGTGACACTAACAAAAATAAGATGTGGTTTCCCCATGTGTGGGTGAAGGTGATCCCCCTCAAACCTAGGAACTGAAGAGGTAGGAGGTAGAATTGGTGAGTGGTTTGATAAAAGGTAAATGTGATAAAAGGGAAGGTGGGGAACAGGGAAAAGGGGTTAAAGATCTACTCGGGAAATCTAGGTAATGGGTCAAGGTCAAAGGTAGTAATAGTTAAATGCACGCACACGTATAAACTGTAGCATGCTACCAAGTTGAAGAGAAGTCATACTCTAGATCGTCTAAGGTTGATAGGTTTATCCAAACAAGGTCGAAATGATTCTGGTATCCAAGGTATAGGATATTGTTAGGAAACAAAATGTAGGTTAGGTGCAGGAACATTTAGGTATGTTCCGGTACAACAAAGGTAGGGTCAAGATAAACGGTCACAAAGAATAGGCTAGCTAAGGTCATTAGGTAAACAACACAAGTAATACAGTGCAAAAGGTATAATGAACACGTGAGGGAAAAGGTCTATAGCAATGGTCTAGGTCCAAAATCTAGGTGACGGAATGGGTAAGGCCGAGGTTGGGGTAAAATAATGAGTCCCGAAAGGAGGAAAAGGGTAGCTAGGAATTGATGAGGTCGGGAGGGTGAGATAAATGGGTTTGGTAAAGGTGAGGTGGGGTAAATGATTAGGGTAAAGTGTAGGTGTGGAAGAAAAAGGAGGGATAGGTAGGGTAATAGGGTAAATTGTTGGGTTAGTGCTCGAGAGAGTGGTGATGCGGTCAAGGGTAACTGACCACGGTAAGGTAGGGCATGAGACCGATGCCGGTGAATGTGAACCGGCATTGGTTAGGGTAGGTTTTTTATAAAAATAAAAAACTATGTTTTTTGTTATTCATTTGTCATTTATCGAATTATGAAAACACCAAAATAGAGAGAAAAGAGGGAAAAGTATCCAAACGTAATGGAGCATTGAGTTAGCAGAGTGAACAGTGGGTGATTGGTTGGTGAGAGGTGGGTCCACAGGATTGGTGCATGTGATTCAATTGGTTGGAGACACGGGTGGATATTTAGTGATGGTAGAGGCTAGAGAGGATCAAAGGCAGACACTAATGCAATGGTCGAGATGTGGCACCGAGATGATGGTAACACGATGAGGTAAGTGTCCAACTCTAGTTGTATTTAGTTAGATTACAGGATTCACAAAATGTTTTTTCATTTTTGTCTTTGGGTTGCTAAAAAAATTAAATTTGGAAATGAGAGGGAAAGTGGGTAAAATAGGAATGGGGAGAGAAAGAAATGGGAGAGGAAGGGAGGCGTAGGTGTTTATTAAGGGGAAAGGGGTCATGGTGGGTAGGTTCGAGAAAAAAGAAGGTTTGGGGTCTCGGGTTTTGCCACAATAGTGACCAACGTCGGTCAAGTTTGGCCAGCATCGGTAGGGTTGAACCGGTATTGGTCACTAAATAGGTGACCAATGCCAGTTAAGGGGTGACCGAGGTCGGTTAGAGATAACTGGCACCGGTCAGGATGTGGAGAGAAAGGGGTCAAAAGTGCCATAAGTTGGGGGATCAAGATAGGTAGGGGTAAAATAGGGTGTTGGGAAATGATAGGGGGAAAGTATGGGTATAAAAATGTAGATTAATGTGTTGTTCATATTAGATGCAGGGGAGAGATCAGCTATGTATGTAGGACAGGGTTCCACCCCTACTTGTGACAAAGATGCGATGTGTATAATGACCCCTGAGGAGCTGCAGCATGTGGAGGTGTTGGGCTTGATTAGAGTCTGACGCTATTGCCATGTAGTTCGGAAGCCTAGTTTGATGGTCGCACTCATCGATAAATGGGATTTCGCAACCAACATGTTCCACCTACCAACGAGTGAGATCACTGTCACCCTGGAGGACATGTTTAGGATTCTATGGCTACCCATATTAGGTACGCAGGTCTACTCTATCTCCTCTAAGGCCTCAAAGGAGCTGATGTTGACGGTGTTTGGAGAGGGGATGGCTGAGCTAACATTCCATAGTGCCAGCATTCACTATGGAGAGATGTACCTAGCCCTTCAGAGGAGACGAGGCTAGTGGTTCTTTTGATGGAGGCTAGTGTCTTACTTTACAATGCTAGATGTAGAGGGTGGATGTTTTCCCAATCGTTGATGGGGGTACTCCACGACATGATGATAGATGAGACCCACTTTTCCTAGGTGCCAACATTCTTGGTGTAGTTAGTACAGAGAGTTACGGGCCTATGGGTGGTGCGTAGGTTCACCTAAGATGTACCTTCTTACTACACTCGCTTAGGCTTATGAGCACATACATTATGTGTGTCAGTAGGGATGCCCCGAGAAAATGGATTCCCACCAAGATATTTATGGGTGGGGTACAGCGATGGGTTCCGCTATTAGAGAGCAGAGGTCGAAAGGCCCACACATGATGTGGCCTATTTCAGTGGTTATTGGAGGGGTTATCTAGAGTAGACATTATATCGAGGACGTATGTGGGATTCCCCTCATATAGGCATATGCATGAGGAGCTAGGTGAGCTCCAACTATTGAGGTGGATACATGCTCGCCATGCCGGAGTAGCACGAGATGATCCCGGTAGATAGAGTTATGTGGCAATTCAAGCTATTACAGAACATACATCCGCCCTTCCCGCAGTATAGGAGAGACAATGTGGAGACACCCTTATCTTTACCATAGCCTACAACTCCCACAAGGTAGGAGGAGCAGTCTTGGACGAGAAAATAGATGATGTTAGGATCACAGTAAGGTATAGAAAGTGGTGGGTGGATCATTTATAAGCCATACCACCTGGATCGGGGCAGCCAAATCTAGCCACCATAACGGTGCAGAGAGATGACCTACTGGGGTAGGTGGTTACTCTAATTACCTAGTTGGGTATGATACATACACAACTAGCAAGCTCAGAGGTAGATGTGTTAGAGCTACATGTACAGTAGCTTGATTTGCAGCCCAGATGGTGGTGGTGGGGATAGAAATTGAGGAGAGAATGATGGTCGATTTGCAGCCTTAGAAGCACAGTGGAAGGTTTATAGGGCAGGTTACCCATAACCCAAGCATGGATTGGGGCCTTACGAGGCATAGGGACAGGGGCACCACAACAGCACCGAGACCGGGTCCTAGTTCATAGGAAAGAGTGGGACAAGGTCTCGGAGGAAAAGTACAGGGGCCGAGGCCTATGGGGCCACCACATACCGTGCCTATAACCAAGTTATGGGACACCCTAGATGAGGCAAGATACTACTAGGACTAACTAATGCCAATGGGGATAGACTTTCTATCCTATAGAGAGTACCAAGTATAACAGACGTCGAGTGAGAGGACTAGATCCCGCACTCACAAAGTGTGGATAGCATAGGTGCCATTGAGCTTTGAGGCCAAATTAGGGAGAGCATACCAAATGCACAGAGACCAGCTCCCGGTGAGTAGCTAGCAGGGACATAGCCACCATGTATGATGGGTAAGGAGATGCTAGCAGGTCACCGAGATAGGGATGGAGGAGGTAGAGGGTATAAGTGATATATAGATGGAGGATATCTATCGAGATGCCTGATATGTGGCTTTTGATTTTGATGTATTATAGTCATTTTTTGATATATACTGGCTTGTGTGCTGAAGATAGTGAGGATGTACGAGAGTTTTTGTTGTATATTTTGAGCATATACTAGCTTATACACCGATTATATTTTATATTAGTTCATTATTTTATTATATATGAGACCGTCTTGCATGTCGATGACATTTTGTATTGAGTATCACCTGCGTGCCGATGATTTTGAGATGATGGACATGATAGGATATCAATGTATGTTGTATTGTGATACACATTTATTTATATGATAAGATACATGAGATTCTTGATGTTTTGATGAGACTTTCTATTTTTGTTTTGATATGGATGGAAATTAGGTGAGTTAGGCATGATGAAGTTAGGTTTTTTTAGGCATGGATCAAGTCAAGTTGGTTTAGGCATGGTTGAGTCAAGTCTTAGGCACAGATCGAGTTAGGTCATATGCTTGGATTGAGTCAATTTTGTTTAGGCATGGTTGATTCAGGATTGTTTAGGCATGGTGGATTCAAGTTGGTTTAGGCATGGTTGAGTCAGGTTTGTTTAGGCATGGTGGAGTCGATCTTGTGTTAGGCATGGTTGAGTTAAAATTAGGTGAAGTTATGATTCATTATTTTGTGCAATGAATAATAATATGGGTCATATGTAAGGTGTGGTATAAGACATGCATGATTATGGTAGAGAAATGGTAGGTGTAATAAATGTATGTTGTGATGCGGAGTAAAATATGAAGCAACTTGTTATGTATGTTATTTAATTTCAAATTTTGGATAGAAAAGGGAAACTAAGCTGGGGTATGATGTAATGTTAGGAAGATAAAAGATGAATTTTTTAGGGTAGAGAGTGGCCTAGCTCACCTCCAAGGGCCCCATGCCCTCAGAGTGCTGCCTACATAGTCCCGATGAAAAGGGACCTCAAGCTGATGTAGTTCTCCCATGAGCTAAGGAAGAATAGGACGAGGTATGAAAATGAGTTAGTAGGTTTTAGGTATGTTATGGGTTTAGGTCCATTAGGTGTGGTGGGTTATAGGAAAATTGGTATAGTTGATGTCGATTGTGGTAGAAAAAGAAGATTACCTAGAAGGTAAGTGTGGAGGACCAATTCCTATATAAGGTAATCAAAACATAATAAAAATGGATAAAGATAAAAGGGGGCAATAAAGCCACCTAATTGGTTAGGATCATACCGAGTAGATCATACCTTGGAGGAGGTGATGAACGTAAGAACCTAAAGACATTGCATGATTGATCATTCTATGGTAAAAATTAGTCACATGATTACCAAATGTCTAAGTTCCAAGAGGTCCCTTGAGGCAGTAGAAAATGGGAGTGGGAATGGTGAGAAAGGTGAAAGGTGGTTAACTTGTTATATGGCATGAGGTAGCATGCTCTTCGGGAAAGAGATCTAAGGTCACAATGAGCAAGTCCATGACTGAAAAGTATTTTATTTTGACTTGTATTTGAGATAGACTGATCGATGCGGGAATTTGATATGGGATGAGGAATTTAACTCCTTAAGGTCTTTGTGAAGCGGATCGATGCGGGAAGCTTTAAATTCTCTCGCTTTATTTTTTTAGGGCTTTACATAGTTGTCCTTCGAGGGAGAAATCTATTTATAGAAGTTGTTATCGAGAGGAAGATGTCCTTTTAAGGGAGTCATCTTTTATATTAGAAGTTTGACTCAAGGAGTTGAGTCCCATGTGAGGGCTTTGAAGTCATGGACAAGACCAAGGTGAAGAATAAGATTCTTTTTGAAAAGAAGGGTGAAACGACCATGGGATCTCATCTATAGGTAGATGAAAAGTATCCATAAGAATCATGCTATGTATAGTGTCATGGTACACATATTCAAGAGAAGATAAAAGTGACGGGTACTCACATGATTCTTGTTTAATCATTCTTTGAGGTGTATGAAGTGAACAACACTCAAGGGATGAGCATGAAAAGAGACAAAAGGTGAGGTAGGAATAAAATTCAACAATAGAATGGTCAAAGATGCAAGGTGTTAAGGAGCTCAAGTTCAAGTTTACCATTAAGTGAAGATAAACGATAAGCACCTGATCCATGAGTATGAGTCACGATGTATGGTCCAAGCCAATTACGAGAAAATTTTCTCCGTTTATTTTTTTCTGCTTTAGTTACATGTTGATTTTCTTTCAGGACAAGTTAATCAACTTGGAAGGTTTGTTCATGGACACATTTTTTGTGGGAACATTTTATACATTATTGTTAAACTTGAAGGCGATCAAGAGCATTAAGATGGTATTCATCTATTAACTCCAGTTGTGCTAAATGGTCCTCATGAAAGTCATCATCCTTGAGCATGTCATGGAGAGAAATGCAGAGTGAAGGAATGCAGATGCGAGAGGTAGAAAACCTCTATACCATAGACCTAAGAAAATGGTGTTGTGGCGGTGGAAATGTGAATACTAGTGTGGTATGTCCATAGGGCAAAAGGAATGTGCATATGCTAGTCCTTCCCGGTATCGTTAACCACTTTCATGAGAAGTTTTTTAAGGTTTTGTTAGTGGATTCGGCTTGGCCATTGGTTTGTGGGTAATAAGGTGATGAGAAACATAGCTGAATGCTGAAGTCATTACAAAGTTTTTATAATGTTTTGTTTTTGAATTGTTTTCCATTATCAGTGATGAGGCAACGAGGAACACCAAAATGGAAAATGATGTGTTGATCGATGAAATCACATATTTTCTTGGCTTTTTTCGAGATGAGTGGTATGGCTTCAACCCATTTTGTATAGTATTCGGTAGTGGTGATGATCCATTGATGTCGTTGGGAAGAATGGGTTTGATATCTTTGACAAGATCCAAAACTCATTAAGAGACAGGAAAAAGGTCACGGGTGACCGCAAGGCGTGACTAAGTGTATGATGAAGATTGGCATGTTGTTGACATTTTACACAACATTTTACGTAGTTACAACAATCATAGTTAAGGGTTGACCGATAATAACCTAGGTAAGGAATACGTTTAGCAATATGCAAGGCCTTTGAAGTGACCTCCACATATGCCATCATGAACTTCCTTAATGGTATAAGGAATTTTAGAACTTGTGAGAAATCGTAAGAGAATAACATCAAAGTTGTGCTTATAGAGGAGGATGCCCATGATGACATAATGAGAGAACTTTTTAAGTAAGGTACATTGTATGCATTACGGGTGAGATCTGGGAGGGAAGATGGAGAAAGAAAGATAGTCGAGTGTTGTTCATACCAAAGGTCACTCGGGTGCAGGGTAGTGGTTATGATAGAGTAAAATTCACGTGGTAAATAAAAAGGTGATTGGGGTTGTTGTACGGTGACAAATATTTTAGAATCATCGGGTGAAGCGTTTATTTGGGAAGCCAAGCAGGACATGGTATCTGCAAATTTGTTGGTTGAACATGGGATGGTTTGAAGGGTGTAAGCCGTCAAAGGTGGTAAAAGTATGTCTACATGATGTTTATACTTTTGACGCATCTCGTTATGACATTAGTATATACCATTGACTTGGTTTACAACCAATTGAGAATCATCAAATATTTTGATTGATTTGACATCTAGGGCATAGGTGCCTGGATACCTAATATGAGTGCTTTGTATTCGGTGATATATTTTTGCATTCAAAATCAAGTTTTAAAGACAAAGGCATGGGCTCACCATCAAGAAAAATGAGGATAATACCACCCCCACCCCCACGCTAACACTTTGAACCATCAAATAAGAGTTTCATTTGGTAGGGGGGTTCATCCAGGGAAAGGCTAAAAATTGAATCGTCTGAAAAGTCAAAATTAGAGGGTTAATCCCGAAAATAGGTGCGTTGACCAATTGGTCGGAGATTGCTTGGCACTTGATGGACTTTTGATGATTTAATTCAAGCTCAAGGTCATCTAAAAGCATAAGTTAGCGTGCGACACGTTGATTTTGATAAGGTTTGGCATATATGAAGTGTAAGGGGTCAGTGTTGGTCACAACATAATCTTTGTGGTTGAGTAGGTAATGGCGGAGTTTGGTGGCAATGAAAACTAAGGCTAAGTAGAGTTTTTTGGGATGGGTGTATCAGGTTTCATATTCCAAAAGAGTATGACTTATGTAATAAACTGCATACTCCCTGTGTTGTTCATCACGATGAGCAAGAATGACTCCCAAGGAGTGATCGGTAGCTGAGATGTATAGGTAGAAAGGTTTATCATCTCTAGGTGGATTGAGTACGGGTGGTTCGAGAAGCTATTTTTTTAGGGCCTCAAAAGATTTATGATAGTCATCATCCCATTTAAAGGAGACATCCTTCTTGAGAAGATGATGAAATGGTTGACATCGATAAGATAATTGTGAAATGAAATGGTGAATAGACTGCAACTTACCTTGCAAGCTACGGAGTTGTCTAAGGTTAGTGGGCGGAGGAATTTCTAGAATTACCTTCATTTTAGTAGGATCAAATTCTATACCATGCAGGGAAACGATAAATCCCAGGAGTTTTCCTAAGAGGACCACAAAGATGCACTTTTAGGCTAAAGGTAGATGCAATATTTAATGAGATGATCAAATATAGTTTTAGGATGACAAGGTGCTTGGAGCAAAGGTGCTTAGATTTGGCCAAGAGTTCATCCACGTAATCTTCCTATATATGATGCATGATGTCATGGAAGATGTAAGTCATAGCCTATTGATATCCGGCTTTTGTGTTTTTAAGGCCAAAAGGCATGATGTGATAGCGAAGGTCCCCAAGGGGTGATGAATGTGTTTTTGTTGATCTGTGGGGCAAGTAGGATTTGGTTATAACCCAAGAAGCCATCCATGTGTGATAGCATCTCATGACCAAAGTGGTAAGGTTGACCGGTTGGTTAATACCAGGCAAGGGAAGTCATCTTACGGGTAGGCTAGGTTGAGGTCATGAAGTCTATGCAAATGTGGAGTCCCCTATCACTTTAGTGACAGGGACAATGTTATAAATACAATGAGGATAATCAATGGGTAATATGAAGGAAATGCAAAATAAGGTGTTGAAGTTATTCTTTGACAATAAGGGCAAAATGAGGCGCATTTTCCTCAGTTTTTTTTTATGGGTTTGGCATCAGGAACAATTATGATATTGTGGACCACTATGGTGGGGTCAATATCGGGCATGTCTACATAAGACCAAGCAAAAGCATGGTATGATCTTTGATAAAAGAAGTGATGCTTCTTCTTGATAACATCTAAAGATTGACCAATCTTTAGGATGTGTGGGTCGTCCTAAGTATGAATGTTGATTTTGATAGTCGATTCATTCAACATGGTTTGCATCTCAGAAGGTAATGACTGATGAATATATGATTCTTTTTCACCAAGGTAGGTGAGTATAGATTCATCATCCTAACATTGAACAATGTTAATTAAAGGTGTATCATCATCGATCATTTTAGGATATAGGAAGGGAAGAGAGGAAGGGGCCTCACCCTCGCATTGATAAGTCAAAGGCCCCAAGGAAATGGTGTTTATGAATTTTTTTTTAGGAGGGATAGATTCTGGATCCATCGACTCCATCGGTGAAGGTGGTGATGAAGGTGGAGCGGGTGAAGAAGGTGGAGAAGGGCTAATGTCCTCGATGGGTTCAATGCGGGCTTGTTTGGTAGGTGGTTCAGGAAAGCCAATACCACTATGATCATTATGTTTGTGGGTGGTACATGGAATAAAAATATGGTGGCCTTGTTCATAAAAGCCAAAACCAAATCCCTTCCATGCACATTGGTGTAAGAAGGTGTAGGTGAAACGGTGATTAGTGAGAGACCCGGAAATCAGCAGAAAATGGGTGGGTTCATGACGGTGGTTTGGGTGTGTAAGTGGTAGTATTAAGTCCCCATAGGTGAGATTGGTACGAAGATGAGGAGCACCATAGAGGAGGTGTTATCCTATGTGGTGATCATAACGAGTATGTTGATGAAGACTTCCTTAATCTTATGGGGTAAGGAATGTGTTAACACTATATAAAGCGGTACTCCCGGGGTGAGGAATTGAAAAATGCCTTCTAAGGGATCAGTGGTTGGTATGTGGGCAACTAAAATAAATGATGTGTCAAAGGTTAATGCGGAGGATGCCTAAAATGGATTAGGAGGCTGATGGGTCGGTCGTGGAGGTTGTGGCAGTGGTAGGAATGGAGGAGGCATGTGTGGTTGAGGTAGCGATTTGTATTGGTAAGTGGAGGTGTAGGTGAAGTGGTAGTGGTTGTGGAGGTAGACACCTTAATGGGTATAAGCATGTCATTGGGTTGGTAAAGCATGTTGCATGTTTTGAAAGGTGATGGATCAGCTAGGATAGTGTAGGTGTGCCCTTCATGCTCAAAATTTACATAATGATATAAAGTGGAAGGAAAACAACTCATGACATGAATATAGGGTCTGCAAGCAACAAGTTATATTGAAATTCCCCTTCAAGATGTAGAATAATTCTAGAACAAAGGTGGGAGACCCACACGAACATGGAGGATGATGGTGCCTAGTGTAGAGGTTATAACATCATTGAATGAACGTAACATGACATGATGTTTATGTATGAAACTATTAGGTATGCGCATTTGATCGAATACATGGGATGAAATGATGTTAATGCTAGCACCCCATTAATCATCACCCATCGCACCCGTATGTCATTGATGTGGACAAAGATGAAGAGATCTGGGTCTGGGTCATCATTTTGGTGTGGCACGATCTCCTCCTCTAAGAAGATAAGGGAGGCTACTTGGTGAATAGGGTGGGGTGAAGATGAAGGTGGTAATTTGGTAAGAGAAGCTACATGATGAGGCATGATGATGGAGGTTACGGGTGTAGGGTCATTGGAAAAAACCTCAATAGATTGAAGAACCTCCATAAGAGCTTGAAAATGGGATTTCAAGGTTTAAATGAGGTCATATAAAGACATTTTGAGGGGAGACTGGTGTAATTGTTTGAGCATGGTGCAATGTGTGACTCTATTAGAAATGGGGTATGTAGGGCGCAGATAGTGATTTTAGGTATCGGTGCGAGATGGCATGTTGGGTATAACATTGGTTGGTGGGTTAGTCACCTTTTGTTTACCTTTATCCTTCTGAGCATGGGTAGTAAAATGGATCATGTTGATCTAAGGGGATTTGGAAAGCAGAGAGAAGGTGTAGGGTGAGTGGTATAAGGACATGACGGAAAAAACCTACCGAGAGGAGAAAAACCATGTGAAGTGAGATGGGCACAATGACATTTGGGTGATGGTGTGTCAAGTTATCCGATGCGAACCATGTTAATTTAAAATCTTGGAGGTGGTTATAGGAGTTGTGGGGGTGGATGTTGTGGTTGTTGACCTGGATAGTGTGGGAATGGGTGTTGGTGAGGTAGGGTCCTCATCGAAAAGGTCGTCGTCATCAAAGTTGGCTTCAGAGGACACAACTAGATAAGGATGGTTTTCAAGGCCTTAAAGTTCTCCACATCGTACTGGCACATGATGGTAGGCACAAATTAAATAGTGTCATGAAACCCTTTTGGCTTGGGTTTGATGGGGGTCATAAGGTCCGAGTGGTGGAAATGTGTTAGCATAAGTCTCAGGAGGAGGTTAGTTAAAATTTTGGCATAGGACCTCGCTAGTGGGTCGCAATGAGAGGTGAAACCGGGTTTGGGTATAGGTATGGTTGATTGTTGAGAACGGTCCTCGTAGGAGGGGGAGTGGGTTGATCTATGGTTATGGGTACTAGCATGGTCTTGGGCATTGGTCATGTTTGTCTAGGTAGTAGTATGGTAGATGAATGGGCGGGGAGGGTGTGTGGTTGTTTTGACTACCTTATTGGAGGCTAGCGGAGTTTTGTTTTTGGGTTGCACCTTCTTGGGTAAATGTGATATGGGTGTATGAGGTCTAGAAGGAAAATTAGAAGGGGGAAGAGGTCTAGTTACCCATGAGTATAACAAAGGTGATTTGAAGGTAGATGATGTGGGTTATGTAGGGGGTGTGAGAGACAAAGACTGAAGTGTAGTGGGTAGTGAAGAAGTTATAGAGAGTATTGGGGGTATGGGTGGTAAAGATGTTGCAGGTGTAGGTGTAAGTTGTGTTAGGTGCTTGGGTAGGTTAGAGGTTTGTGAGGAAGGAGTGGGCTGTTGTGTTTTTGGTTTATTGATGGGTGGAAGTTTCTTAACCATGCTAGGAAGTTGAGGTCCTAAGTCAGATAG
This sequence comes from Taxus wallichiana var. yunnanensis, assembly GCA_018340775.1. NCBI lineage: Eukaryota > Viridiplantae > Streptophyta > Pinopsida > Cupressales > Taxaceae > Taxus > Taxus wallichiana. Next base: position 84,311,840 of record CM031242.1, on the reverse strand, counting down.
GACCGGTGCAGGCGTGATTGGTGTAGTCAAAGTATGGGTGCTATAGATTTGGTTCTTTTGTTTGGGTGATAGAGTAGGTGTGGTGTTGACTTTGGAAGATGTAGCTAAATCTAGTTTGATAGGTGGATGAGTAAGGCTGGTGGTTGGGGTGACCCCTAAGGTGGTAATAGGTTTAGTTGAGGTGTTGTAGGTGTGGGTTTGGGTTTAGATGTAGTTTGGGTTATGGGTAAGGGTGTATGTTGAGCTATGATGGGTGTCATGGAAGAAGTTGTGATAGAGGTGGTTGTGTTCGTTTTGATTGGTCAAAATATTTTTGGGTAGATAGTGGAGGTATCAGCAAGTGACATCTGCATCTGCATTGAGATAGGAAGTAAAAGGTGCCCCCAAAGTAAGGCCCTATCCACATAATCTAAGTGATCGGCCAAATGTGAGAATGACACATCTATAGGTGGAGTTGATGAGGACCTAATGGCTATTCTTGTAAAATGTGTCTTAGAGATAGGGATTTGGCTAGCTTCAGCTTCTCTAGGTAAGAGAGCCGTAAGTAGGTCTGTAGGATCTTGAGTAGCTGATGGAGATCACTAACCTAGAGGAAAGGTATCTTAACCTGGGTCTATGATAGGTAAAGGAGATGATAGGTGTTGCTTTATAGGTGGAGGAGATGATGGGAGCTCCTCTATCAGAGAGGAGGAAATCAAGTATCCTCCATGAACTGAAGAAGTAGTGGGGGTGTGAGTTCCCTAGGTGGAGAAGCCAAAGGTGAAATGGTCTTGATGTTAGCAGAAGGCTCCTCCACAAGTGAGGAAGGAGGTGAAAGTTGTTCCTTTGTGGGTGAACTTTCATGCCATGGTGAATGCTTCATTGAATGTTCATAAGGTATGGACCTGCAGGGTTAGCGAGATATGTCTAGCACAAGACCATGTGAAGATCTCAATGAGTTCTATTTGTGGTAGTTGGAAGGTGAGTTGATTGATCAAGCTACGTAAGCAAGTGACAAAATATATAATAGATTTGTCCTCATACTAACGCGTGGAGTATAGGTCGATCATGGTAACCTTCTTGATGATATTGATGGAGAAATGATCCAAGAAGGCTTGGGTTACATGATTAAATGAAAATATAGAATTTTTAGGTAACCCACTATACCAATCTAATGCAGGTCCATTCAGAGACATGGGAAAGGTCCTCAAGAGTAAAGCATCATCATGCATGATTCGGTAGCACCCATGTTTGAATGACCAAGTAAATGTTATTGTGGGTCTTCCTTGCTATTAAGCGGTTGAATTTAGGAATCTCCCATTCAGACGGTGGTATGGATGAATAGGAATGGATGGGTGGATGGGCTCATTACAAATATCGTCATAGGTGAGAGTGTTGCGCAGGAGCTAGAAACCGATACCTCCAATATCTGTATCTTGTCCAACATCAATTTGATTAGGTAGTTGGTAGGTTGCGATGATTGGGTGCCTCTTGTAGCATGATAGGGTTGGTTTTGGGCATATAACGGGGGTGGCACTCCAATATATGGTGCTACCATGTAGGTAGATTGAGAAGGAGGTAGTGAAATAGGGGGTACGTACCTAAAGTGAATAACAAATGAAACAGGAGGCTACTGATAGTACATATATGGAGGTGGAAGGGTCGTGGTAACCCTAGTGGCAATGGGGGCTAATGACTATGGAATAGAAAGGACGATGTTTTGAAAAGGCATATGGGTCACCACACGGGGAGGTGGAATTGTAGTTACAGGTATATGCCAGACCATAGGGGTAGATGAGGTTATTTTCTAGGTGGTTTTCGAAGGTATGGTAGATGTGGCAAGTGCAGATGTAGAGATGCACAGGTCATAAGCGGGTATAGGCCCTAGCTACGAAACAACTAGGGATAAGGTAGATGCGGGAAGTGTGGAGCTAGAGGCAGGCTGACGTAGGAGTGGGAGTGAGATTTGGGGGATAGGTATGGGTATGTCATATATCAACTCACCCAAGGCATCTTAGGTAGATGAATGGGAAAGATAAAATTGCAAGGTGGCAGGGGTTTTGGTCAAGGATTCATGCAAACTCTTCACCTTTAGTAGCAATAGTGATAGGTTGGATAGGATCCATGGCTGGTGATAAAAATGAAGGTGATGAAGGACTAGGTGGGAGTGGTTGACAACTGGTGTGGAATACGAGTGCACTTGCTTGTCTTTGGGTCAACAACATGTGAACCAATACCGATCAAGTTGGGCTAGTTCTCTATAAATGACATAGAAAAATAGCAGGGACAGTGAAATAGGTGCTAAATAGTGGACTAGGTACTAAATGTCATTGGAAAATGACATAGGCTAACTGATCTTGGTTAGGGTAAACCGACACGATTAAAGGTAGCCATGGCTGTTATTGTGGGAAATGGATAGTGAGTGAAAAATAGGGTATACGGTTAAATCCGCAGTGTGCCAAATCGATAAGTTTTACAAAACCAATGGGAATGATAGCAGTGATAGGGACTTTGAAAAGATTAAAAATATGATTAAAAATATCCTTTTGGTTACGTTAACAAAAGGACTGGAACCGACACCGGTTTGGTATAACCGATGATGGTGAGGGGGTAATCGCGATAGATCGCTAGACCAACACCGGTCACTGGACCAACACGGTCACTATAAAATTGAAACAGTTGATGAAAGAAAAGTGGTTATGAATTAAAATTTTATGAGCAATCAAACCCAAAATTCTAATAATTATGAGAATATTGTCTAGACACACTCGAAAGAGTCAAAATACACCAACTATGATTAGGATCCTCTCGATGAGAAACAAAAATAAATTAAGAACATGACCTCTCACCTCGGAATGCAAGCCAAGCGAAACACTAAGAAAAATACGATCCTAAGAGTGCCTTTTCTATTATGTTTGTTTAGCTTATACTATTTAAGGACTGACTCATGAACTATAAAATAGAATTTTTGGTGAGGATGGATTCCTACAAAGAAGGAGATCTAAAAGGTGAGGTTTCAGGTATGTTATAGTGGGGGTGGGATTCACTCTGAAGTATGACTCAACAGAGCAGTGAGCTAGGGAGTACCTGCCAATCCTCGATCAAAGGCAATCATCGTGGAATTCCCCGGAAAGATGTTGTATAAGAATATGTATTTGTTTTGAATTTTTGCAATGTGTCAAGACTCAGAGAGAGAGAGAGAGATATGTGATTTCTACGATTAATTTGTCAACCATCAGCTGGGAATGACTTTCAGCGTATAGGTTGCCCTCCATTAATGTGAGCTAATGTGATAAATCAGAATGCAATGCACTTAGTTTAAGCCCAAATTGAAATATGAAGTTTGATGACATAAATGGATGAATATGAAGAGGGATTATCTTTCAATAAAATGTAGAAAAGAAGAAGAAATGATTCTTTTAAGTACACCAAAAGAAAGATTTATTTTAGAGAAAATAGAAAGAAAAGGTAGGTTACTAAGGAAGAAAATTAATGTGTATGATTTTCAGAAGGGAAATAAACACACAACTTTTCCTAGGAATGAATAAATGCAAGGAATTCCGAATGGGTCCCACAGTGCATGCCAAAATGTTTCACCCGATTCTTAGACTTTTCTTTGAATTTTGATGAAACAGATAGGGTAACGGGTGTAGGAGGAATACCTGTTGAAATGTTGGTTGATGGGTTGTTGTGCGTGTGTTGACTTATTTATCCACAACTGATCATGAGAACTTCCTTTTAGCTAGGAGGAACTACATGTAATGGAAAGCAAGACCACTAGAAAGAATTAAACAATATGTGCAAAGTGAACTACCTAGCGTGTGCTAGATCCGAGAAGTATGATACTTCCTAGATGACTGTCAGTCCACTGTTCAAAACAATTTAATGTGAGTAATGAAGTAAATCCTATTACAATTAAAATTATTTGGGTATCTCATCTAAAATATAATAAGGAAGATCTAATCTAAAAGGATAAGTTAAAATAAGATCTCAAGATCAAGTAATTAGTTACGTGTCTCTCGTAGGTCCGAGAGAGGTCTTAGGTAGGTCACAGGTGATTAAGGGTGATGAGAGAACATGTGGATAGGTTATTGTTCTCGGGTTGTATGGGTAAATACAGAGACCGACTTCAATGGCTAAGGGTGATCAACGTCGGTTGGGGAAAACTAGTGTCGATTACTAGGTAATATGGGAATGCCACGAGAATGGGATTTGGATCTCCCTTATGATTCCACAAGTAATTAATTAGCTAGAAGGAGGTGTTAGGATTTTGGGTGGGATTTGGTGAGGTTTTAATGGGTATATGGAGGGGTGAGTATGAATGGAGGTCAATGGGTGGCTAAGGAAACAAAGGATGACAATATAATGATGAAACCAATGAACCAAAGGAGTACAACATTCTACTTACTTGGAACCTAGTTTTGGACGCTGCGAGTGAGGAATGAAGGTGCTGGTAAGAGGTTGAAGGCTGTAGAGGATCACCAATCATAGGAAATCTTCTACATGGGCTGCATGTGCATTCCTTTTTGCTTGGTTGGAGCAAATCCTTGCTGGGGTGAGTATTTGATGGTTGTGCAAGAGAAAATGCTTGATCTCCTTCCTTACATGTATGTTCTCACTGAAATTCATTCTCAGAAGATGTGATATCTCTTAGGAATGTGCCAATGTTTTTCCAACCTTGAAAATAAGGTTGTTTTGGGGATTAAAAGGTGATCGACCTTGGTTCCATCTTAATCGGCGACAGTTAGGGGTAATCGGCGTTGGTCAAGGTAGGATTTCCTAGGTTTACTAAACTAGGGAGATCCTCTTGATTTTTTAGGGTCTCATGTTGTTAACCCATGGATTAGACTTAAAGCTTCTTGTAAGCATGAGGGAATGTTGTTATAGGGAATGTAGGCATTGATTTTTCGGGTTTGGGTAAGTCTTCGTTAGTTATGGCAACTTACTAAGAATAGGTCTTAGGGTGAGTTGTCTTGATGAGGTGTCTAGGTGAGATGTATGTGGAAATTATCCCTAATTAAGATATTTAAATAATAAATATGGTGAGGATAATGAATTAATTTAACTAAATTAATTAAATTAATATTAGTGGAGTGAAGGGGGCCATGACTAGGTTAATGTGATGAAGGGTGTTTATTTGTCGAGGGACCAAAGGGGAGTGTGACCTAATTTTAGTGTCTACATTTACATTGTGATTAAGTATCGATCAATCCCAAGAAATCCATTGAATCTAATGCATGTAATAAAAACTAAAGAAAAGTGTTTTAATACATCAACATAACTAAGTGCTCACTAAAATAATCAGTTATCAAATTAAATCAGCTAGTTCAAAGATGTACTTGTAGAAAATAATTAGGCATTGGCATGAGATCAATTCTTGTTGACATAACAACTTCGTTAATAATAGGTGCAAAATTAGGTGACAATTTTTTGTTTATCATTTTCCCACAATCACGTAGTGCAAATGTGTGTATTTCCATTTGGCTATAGGTTCTTTTCTCGGATGAGTCCCATTCTTTGCATGCCAATTTCGTAGACAAGTCCTCTTTGATTTAGGATAGAATTTCCTTGGTTGCATGTTAGTGACATTACATAATATATATTTGCAACAAGTATATCATTTAGATAAATAACTTAATAGTCATTCATTATATTAAATAGATTAAAACGAACATTCAAAACCCATGGAATAAATTAACTTAGTAATAATTATACTAATTAATATATAAGTGCCATAAGTTTTAGGTTCAACTGGAAATTTCTGATAGAATCATAGAGATAACATTGTAGGGGTAGAAAAGATACACAACAGATGAGACAAAAATAGTAATAAAAGGGTCTCATCACACCCCAAACATAGTCTCTTGAACAACCACATTCAATATTTTTCTTGTTTATCTTTTTCTTTCTTGGGATCCACTGGATGATGTTGCAAAGCTGTTTGAAATTAGTTGGCATGGATGTTCCCTCAGGCTCAGTAAAGAAGTAACCAACATTCCTCCTGTAGTACTCCATTATCCTTTCTTGCACTTCCTCATTGAGTTCTCTCGTCCCCAAACCAATGAGGGATTGGATAGTGGAAAATAGGTGGATAGTATCCAATCGGGAACCAAGTTGGTCCACACCCCTTTACTACCTGAATATATGGGTTGAATCGCTAGAGATTTGGGATAATGTTTGGATAAGAATGCATTTCCTTCCTTTTTAACTTTATTGACATCTCCTCCCATCTCCTTCTACATGTCTGTAATATCTCTTTTGTGTTGTACATAATGTGATTTCTGACCTCATCATGGGATTATTCTCGCATCATGTATACTCTCTACTTGATTTTATGATCCTTTATGAATTTGGCATTTTATTTAATCATATCCTTTGTATTGCTTTCCTCTATCATAATATTTAAGGGTTACTCTTTGTACAATTTCCTTTATTAAACCATCTATTTTTCTCTATAAAGTTCATTATTCAAATAAGATCATAGTGCCCAGACTTGCACATCCCCAATGTATAGAACATGGATCCAATCTTTGTCAAATTCTAAGGAATAATTTAACTTATAGAGCTCACAAAAAGCAATTGTATTTCATGGGGCATCTTAGATATATTTTGAAAAATGACCTTGCTCCACTTATGTCAAATGGAATATCACTATTGATACAAGTAAATTTCAATTAGAAAATTTTTTTCTTTTAAGAAGATAGAGTAAACACTTGATGGTGGTCTACACTTGAAAATTTCATTTGTTACCTATATTGTGTCTTCTTGTTTCTTTTTCAACCATGCAATCTCATTGTCTTTTTCCCTTAACTACTTATCCTTTTCTTCCAAATATTATTGGTGTTGGAAGAGTAATTCTTCCTTTTCTCTTTCCCATCTTCTCTGTAGTTTATTACAATAGTTCTCAAATTTTTGCACCCAATACTCGAATTGGTATGTGTTGCCATATTGTTATAGGCTGGCCTAGGAGGCTCTCTAAAGAATTCTTGTATAATAACTTGTGGCTACTAGGTTGGATGTTTGAGACACAAGTTATAAAGATATATGAGTAATTGGGGGGTCATCTATCTACATTGGCTGAATAGATTCTTCGAAATCTCTTCTTCAAGGTTTTGGGAAAGGTTGTTAATTACATCCTCTACATCAAGTGGTAAACTAGGTTCAATACCAATGGCACTAGGTCAGTTGTGGGTATTATTTCTGATGACACTTCCTTATTTTTGCCTCTTAATCTACAAATACATTTTTTTCTTCCTTACTTTCCTTAGTGACCAAATCCTCTTCATACAACACCTCAAATTCATCAACCTTAACGTGTAACTGCTCACTATTTCTTGGCCATATTTGAATGTAGTGGTGAATTCTGCAACTATTGAGTCATTAAAACTTTGAAAATTATTAATATAATCCATCTTGCCATTATCGTGTAAATAATGAAAAATTTGTGGCCGATTCCACAATTGCGAATGATCCATTGGATGATTCCTTATAAAATATCCTCCCACTGAAAATTTTTATAGTTCGTGAACTATGCAAAGTAGTAGATTTTATTTTGGCACTTAGAATGGAAATGCAAATGAATGGAAGTATGCTTGTGTGAAGTGATGGTCATTAGATGACATGTGGAGACAATTCATGAATAAAAATGTGGCGAGAAATTATTGAAAATAAATTTTAATGAACAATAGATAACATATTAATTAAATATAATTATTCTATCGATACGTAATTAAAAGAAATCAAGTGAAATTAACTCGAGATGTATGTTGAATTATGTTGACATGTTCCATGTTTGGATTTTTATCATGTGGATGTATGCCCGAGGTTGTCTATTGAGGTACTACGTGGTTGCAAGTAGTGTTGCTAAAAGTGATTCCATACGGTAATGAGCTCCATAACTAAATCGATTAATTCCCAAGAGTGAAGATTGAATTATTCATACACCTAGATTCTTGAATCTTCATATAATCAAGTTCTATCAAAAGAAATAAAAACATGGATTTGGTTGCATGATGTTGCAAGTGGACATTTTTGTATTTACACCACCTCCTTTGATCGAGATATTATACAATCCTTGTTATAAATACTCCAAATCGCAAAACATAAATGACAATAAAATAAATCATATTAGTGAGTGGTGTTGATCACCATGAGGGCTGATCACATCACTTTTATTCCTCCTTAGGTTATCTAGAAATTTAGATAACTCGAGGCCATTGAAGATCTCATTCTTCCAAAATGTCGAAGATGAACCAACAGTTTAAATTCTTCTCTCAACTCTAATATTCTCATTTTCATCCTATTTTGGCCTCCTCTCGAACTACTAGATGAAGGTACTCTTATCGGTTGGATTTTTGTAAAATCTCAATCTATGACCATTTACTAGTAATTTGAATATTATAGGATCAATGGTGGTGAGTTTCATAGCTCCATTGGAAAATATCTTCTCAATCTCATATGGATCTAGCCACCTTGTCCTGAGTTTCCCCATGTGGTCCTTATATTTGGAGTCAAAGAGAAGTGCCCAATCACCTTCTTGGAATTTCCTTTTTTGATGAACCTATCATGCCACTCAATTCCTTTTTTTTTGTACCACCTCTATATTATGGATAGCTTGCCTCCTCATTTCATCCAATTCATTGATTTAAGGAACCCTTTGTCTTTGTGTGTCATAAAACTATATTCCTAATTCCAATGTAGTTCTTAATGTATTATGATCAAATTAAATAAGGAGGCTAGAAGTATTTCCATAAAATATATTAAAAGGTGTGAATCCAGTTGATTTCTTCCATGCATTTTTAATGCCCAAACTACATTTAGAAGTCTCTTTGACCAATCCTTCCTATACAACAAAATATTATTTGTCGAGATGGCTACAATTTCTATATTTTTTACTTCATCTTGGCCATTGGATTTTGGGTGACAAGGTGTGGAATTCCTATGTCTAATTTTATATTTTGTAGATAAATCGAAAATAACTTGAGCAATGAAGTGGCTACCTTAATCTGTGACAATATCTCTTGTCATTCCATATCTCGTAAATATATGGTCATATAGGAATTTTACAACTCTTTCACTCTTTTGATTTGGTAATTCCTTTACTTCTATCCATTTGGTGAGGTAGTCTATGCATACTAGGATGTATTATTTTTGTTGAGACTTAGGATCAATGGGACAAATAAATTCTAATCCCCATTTATCAAATGGTTGCAATATTATCTGATACTATAATGGAATTTCATCTGATTTGGTAGGCCTTCCCATTCTTTGGCACTTATCACATCTTCTTGCATACAATGTTGCATCCTTGTGCAATGTAGGCTAATAATACCTTATTTTTAATAACTTTTGTGTTGTTATTTTTGTAGTGAAGTGTCCTCCACATGGCTCACTATGATAGGATTTGAGGACATCATAAATTTCCTCATCATCAATACATATTCTCATAAGATTATCCCTGCCCTATGTGGAATAGGGAACCAGTCTTGGTGATTGAAATAATCTCACCCCTTTTTGTTTGGAAAATTCCTTCAAAACTTATTACGTTTTTTGTTTTCCCATGAGAAGTGCAAGTTCAAAAGTTACAGTCATGTTAAATTCATTTGAAAATCCCATGTGCAAAGTGTTAGAATTTGAGGATTCTAATAAATATGGATTTAATCAACTTATATATTATATAATGTTACAATAAATATTTAAATAAACATTACATCATAACATAAGTAAATAAAGAAATAATTATATGAAATAAATAACATAGGTGACACATTATTTATAGTGGAAAAACCCAATAGGGTAAACACCAATTTGAAAAAATATTTTACTTCAAAGAACTTATTTTACATCCAATAAGATCACCTCCTCCTTTTAAACCCTATTTATGGAGGGTAAAATAAAATAACTTGATTTGCACACCTTGATATATTTCTCGAATATATCGAATAAGGACCTAAAGTCCTTTTTATATAAGGTGATCTGTATGTCTCGACCCACCTTTTCAAACTAAAATGGTTAACACATACACCTAGGCTTATAATATTTAATATTAGAAATATAATTAATTCATGATATTAAATATTTAACCTAAATCGTATACCTAGGTTAGCATATTTAATAATAGAAATATAAATATTTCATATTATTAAATATTAACCTATATATTAGTGACGAACCCATATACATTAAGGGTTGCCTGCACCACTTAATCATTATATTACAACACTCCCCCTTAATGTTAAGTGGGATACCATAACATATGCCAATAGATTACCCGCCGTGGTACATTACAACATTTACAATCCTTAAACCATAAAGGTTATAGGATAGCATATCGATTGATGGAATTATAATACCTTCATCATACTCAATTTAATTTTTGGTAAAAAAATTGTAATTCCAAATATCATCCTATGATCGGTGGCTAAGTATGATTTGTGAGTTTTACATGTTCTCACAGGTTCTCATAAAAGGTTATTAAACCCAAGAATATAGGATCCTTTTACAACCAAGGATATCCTTAACAATATGTTTGTACTAGATGTTTACCAATAAAATCAATAGCACCAAAGAGTTTATTGAAGACCACCTTTAAGATCTTTCTACACTTATTTTTAAAAAGGAAGCAGAGGAGGTATACATGTCTGAAGGTCTTTTTACACTTGCCCAAAGGTCTTTTTTACACTTTCCTGAAGGTATTTTTACAAAAACCAAGTTCCATTAGGAGGTAAAATTGTCATTTCCACTCCCCCTCAATGGAAACTCTGACAATCCAAGTTTTTCATGAAAGTGGAAAAACTTTGTAGCACTTAGGGGATTTATGAAGATGTCAGCAAACTACTCTTCAGTCAACATGTACTTGAAATTTATCTCATAACTTAGCACCTTCTCATGGGTGAAGTGTATATGTATCTCAATGTGCTTCATCCTCTGATGTTTAACTTGATTCCTAATTAAGAATAACACAACTTTGACCACCACATAGAAGAGAAATAATTCCTTTAGCTTTCATGTGTATCTCTACTAACAAATTGCTCTACCACATGACTTCTTTACTTCTTCCATTGTACTTATCTACCTTAGTAGAAGAAATGGAGACTTTTTATTACATTTTTATTCCAAGTAATGGTTCCTGCACCAAAAACTTGAAAACGTATCTAGTATATTTTATAATCCAACATCGGTATGGTAAGAATAAAAAAATCCATATAAGATAACATTTTCATTCTTAGTATAATGCAACCCATAATTGAGTGTTCCTTAATATATCTAAAAATTCTTTTTGCAAGATTCCAATTATCTCTAAAAAATTTCCCGCATAAACCTTGATGTGATTCCTACTCGTATATGAAATATCGATCTAGTTATAGTTAGATAAATCAAACTATCAACTAACAATGTATATAAAATAGGATCAACCTTTTCATATGAATATTTAGGATCAATATTTATTCCAACTTTCATTGAATTAAAAATGGTTTACAATTAATCATAAGAAATTTTTGCAATACAATGGTCGCATATTGTGTTTTGAAAAATAACAATAGAATGAAATACAATCATACAAAGAACATGACGTGAGATACCTAACTCATTCATTTCAAAGTGTTGCTTCAATTTCTCTTTAATCCTATGAATTAAATTAAAATTTTCACTATTCATAAGAAAATCATCAACATATATAGATATAACGATAATATGTTAGCCTTATTACTCAATGAATATATCATTGTTAGAAGAAAAATTAACAAAGCCTAAAAGTTTAAAGAATGAAACAATTTTCGCATACCAAGCTCTAAGAGCTTGTTTTAAACCATATAATGATTTTTCAACTCACAAACACAGTTTTACATCAGAGTTTCTTCAAATCCTTTAGGTTAAAATATGTAAATTTCTTCTTTTAAATTACAATTCAATAAAGCATTTTTCTTATCCATTTGGTGGATTTCCCACCCAAATTGAGTGGAAATTACAAATAAGGCCATAACAGTACTCATTTTAGTTACTGGGGAAAATGTCTCAACATAATCAATACCAGGTTTCGATTGAAACTTCTAGCAAAAAATATAGCTTTGTGTTTTTAAATACTACCATCAACATTATACTTTACTTTCTATATCAACCTAGACCCTACAATACTTCACGACTCAAATTCATACAAGGTAATTAATGCATGGTATATATGATGGATTTTGGTCATTTTCCTAAGGTTAGTAGGATTTAAACTTTATAACATAGATTGAGCCCAATTTAATTTCTTATCTAGGAAGATAAGAGTTTTAAAAATATCTATAGCATCAAAACATCATCATGACCATTTACTAAATTAGAATCAAAATCATCATTTAGAATTATTTAATGAATTAACTTCAAGAGAAGAAGACAATACATGTAAACCATTCACTAGATTATATCTAGACATTTCATATAAGCTACAATAATTCACATGTCCTAACCTTTTCATGTCATAATTTTGAATTATTCAAAATTTGAGATTATAAACAAGATGCAAAAGAGAAATCGTCAAAAATATACAAACCATTTCTTTGAATTCCTTCAGGTATTGTACTCTCATTACTATCCTTGATATACCAAGTATCCTTCATGCATGAATTCTAGTTGTGTCCATACCTCTTTCGGATGTTCGATATTACCAATGTGTAGAAGGTACTCATCGTTCACATTGCATAGAATCATAGAAAGAGCATCTTACATTCGTTGCAAGAATGTATTCATGTTATCTATAGTTGCTTGACGACCGGTGGGAGCAACCTTAGATCCAGAAACAATCATCCAAAGTTTTTTCGCCATAAATATATTTTTACACAAATGTTGTAGTCGGTTTCATTCAGGATCTGCATTTTTTCAAGATAGAAATAGTTGGATGCCATTATTTTCCTAAACTTGTAAAACACGCTCCATTATAATATACAATGTATAATAGAGTTAGATACATATTTATCGATAATAAAAACAACACTTTTAATAGAATCAAAACTAAATTTTATAGTGCTAAAGAAACTATTTAATCATAGCTAATTCTATCATTACAATGCAAACTAATTAACCTCCCATGATTAAAATAATAACCTGCAATATAAAGGTTACGTATTATACCCCGATGTATATAAAACATATTTGACCATATAGAAGTGAAGAAGAAACCCCTAAGAATGCATAACAACTTCAAATTTATGAAAAAAATTAATGTAGACAAAAATCTGGCCAGCTTAAATTTGACGTCTAAATGACCGTCATAATGACTTATTTTTTGGTCTATCGTGACGGTCATTTGACCATCAATTTTAACACGAGAAAGTTTCCTAGAACCTATGAGCTTAAATTTGATGTCTAAATGACCGTCATATTGTCTTATGTTTGGTCTACCGTGATGGTCATTTGACCGTCAAATTTAATGAAGCCAAAACTTGTTGTGTATTTCTAGAATGTGAAATTCCATAATTTATTTTTCTATATAATATTAGGGAGGTTATATTTTAACACAGTATAATAACCTATTATAATTTATAATTTAAATATATATAAACTTTTTTTAAAAAAAAAAGGCATATAATTTTAGAATGTAAATAAAAATAACATATAGTTCATTATAAACTATAGTATATTATTGTTATATAAAAAACACATAACCCTTATTAAAGGGGTTTAAAGAACATAGTCCAGGTTAAAATAATTTTACCAAGTCTAAGTACTTGTATGAGAGTATAGATTAACCTTCATATTTTACAGAGGGGACAAGTAATTTCACCCAACCAATGAAATAAATTGAAATTCCTATTTTCATGAACCTTGTCTCCTCCTTCATTTACTCTTAATTTTACCCTGCACATATTTAAAACTATGGAAATATTGTAAAATATTTTATATAATTCCTCAAGATAAAAACTTTAAAACTTTTATGTGGCTATAACTACAAATATTTTAATAAATATTTACCACACTTCACGTGGGCCACCAATAAACTAGCACATTTTTTTAATTCTCCATTTATACTTGAGAATTCCACATTTATACTGAGATATTATCTCATTTTATTCTCCACTCTCACTCTTATATAAAATAAAACCTTTAAATAGGTTTATATATATAGTTTTTGTAAACTATAAGATGTAAATGAATGGGGCCTCCGCCTTACATGGATAATATAAATGGTTAGGGACACATGTTAAATTTTATTGAATAAGTATTAAGATTTTAAAAAGTAATCCCTTCATGGCCAAGAAATAAACACGGGCCCCCTTACTAAAAAAAGTAAGCACTTTAATTTTTTTAAACATATATAAACCAAATATAATAAAAAATATATTTTAAGCGGTTTGAACTAACCATATATATAAAATATGATTCAAACTTAGGTTTGTTTCTTTTTAAAAAAACTATATATGCCTATATTTATAAGTTAATTTTAAATATGATTTAAACTTAGGCTTAGAATATGGTCTGTTGACTCTTCTCTCAATCCCATGTAATTTTAATATGGTTTAAGGCTTTTAATATATAGTTTTTTTTTCCAAAACTATATAAATTTTAATATGATGTTTATATAAATTATTATATAAACCTTATTCTATATTATATATATTTTTATTTAAAAATAATAATATAGTTTTCAAATTATATAAGATATAGATATAGATTAACTATAAACTATATTTTCTCAAATTGAATCCTTTTAGAGGGGACCAAAGAACATGGGTATGAATTTACCTTCCAAAATATTTAACTGTAAACATTTGAAATTATAGAAACATAAAAATTATTTCATATCGTAATAAATCATTTCCTTTTTGAAGCCCCTTTCACTGTGCACACATCAATCTCGAAACAAAAATTAATTCTATATAATTTACAAAATGTAAATGAAAGTAAGAATCATATCATATTACATCTCCCCCAAAAAAATTTATGGATTTTAAATTGAAAAACCCTAAAAATTTTACCAAGAGTTTAATTACACAAATGTAGTGCTAAAATAAATTGGGGAAAAACGAAAGGGAACCAAATAATTTTAAATACTCTTTTAGGTTGGTTGAAAAAATCCATAGAAATTAAATTAATAAAATACAAAACATTTGATCTTAATTTATTTAATTTACCTCGCTCTGTTACCATGTTAGAATTTAAGGATTCTAATAAATACAAATTTAATCAACTTACATATTATATAATGTTACAATAAATATTTAAATAAACATTACATCATAACATAAGTAAATAAAGAAATACTTACAGGAAATAAATAACACATGTGACACATTATTTATAGTGAAAAATCACTTTAAAAATCTTTTACTTGAGAGAACTTATTGTACATCCAATAAGATCACCTCCTCCTTTCAAACCATATTACCAAGGGTAAAATAAAATAAATTGATTTACACACCTTTGATATATTTCTGAATATATCAAATGAGGACCTGAAGTCCTTTTATATAAGTTAATCAAGTATGTCTCCCGACCCACCTTTTCAACCTAAAATGGTTGACACATAGACCTAGGTTTACAATATTTAATATTAAAAATATAATCATTTCATGATATTAAATATTTAACTTAAAGTATATACCTAGTTTAGCATATTTAATAATAGAAATATAAATATACCATATTATTAAATATTAATCTATATATTAGTGATAGACCCATATACATTGAGGGTTGGCTGACGCTTAATCATTATGTTCCAACATGTAGGTTGTTATTCCTCTTATTTGGTTGAGGATCTTGTTAGACATGTTGTTTTTGTAAATCCCTAAAAAAAGATCCTCAATCGGTTTTAAAATAGGAAAATTACTTTTTTACACTATTCCTTGATCATATTGCGAATTTCATATTTGGCTCCACCTCTCGATGATACGTGGCATGTTTGATTGCTTAGTTGCGGTATGGGGGTTTAAGTTATAAACTTGTGACTTTTTATACAATTCATGATGTGTTAATTAAGACCTAAGGCCCAAGGAATATTCCTTCAAATATTTGTAGTCAAAAGATGCTAAAAGATAAATTTATTTTTCCTTTGAGGAAATACGGTTATTATAAATAGGTTGGATGTAGGGAATCGGGGCATAGTTATATTTCCCCACACTAAGCTGATAAATTATAAAGGTTCAAAGAAACTCCCGAGGCTTGCCAAGGGCACGTGACTCTTTCTCATGAAAGGAGTGGGGAAGTGGGTGATCGGAAAAAAATGGTAATTTTGGGGTCAGCTAAAAAGAGAACACATTTTTAGAAACATCTCGTAGCTCAAGTCACCGTTAAGATGTACCTTTTTGTCAAGCTCGGGATGAAATTCAAAAGAAAACAATCGAGTCAAATAGCTAAATGTGTATGTGTTTATGACATGAAGAAAAAGTGTAAAGACTATCCCCAAGCCTACATTACATAAGGCTATTCCACTTGGATGGATCATATTTGAAATTGTGGAAAGCCAACTGGATAACCATGATGAAACACATTAATGTCAACCACGATTAATGCATTTTCACACAAATCAATGAGGATTTTTAAGTCTTCAAACACATCGATCTTATTGTTGTCATTTGTTGAGATCTTGACACTGTTGTTAGTAGATTTCATTAAGGAACACATTGAAATCGATCACGGAGCTCAAATTAAAGACTAGAGATATAAAATATTTTGAATAAAATTTGAATTACATAGGTATTCAAGGTAAAATTATTAAGAGTTAAGGCACTCCCATACTATTTTTTCATTAGAAAGAAAATTTGAAGTAAAACTAGGGCATTAAAGATGAAAACCATGTCATCTGAGTTTTCAGTTTCATCTAGAATCACTAGTGATCTAGATAAAATCACAAACACAAAATTAATGAATGCCAACTTAAAAGAGTTTCTTTAAAGATTTAATAGCCCTAACTAGAGAAAATCCATGAAAGTAATTCAAGATAACAATGTTGCTTTAGTTGATGTTATTCCACCGTCGTACACTACCTAGAATTAGTATGGCTTTGTGCTATGAATTATGACCCATAAAAGAGGGAAGTACTAGATGGAAGTGGTGATGTAGTGTTGACTTTGACACATGCAGCTATCATAATAATGCTCAAATTGCATGTAATAAGAATTCCAATAACCTCAGTTTTTAGTTTAGATTTATGAGATTATGATACCAAGAAAAAGGACTATGCCATGTTCATAAATACTAAATGGATCTTAGAAAAGAAAAAGGAAACCACTCGAATCCCTAAAATATTAGTTAGGGCACAATTTGTTGAAGAAGAAGAGGATTTTATTGTATTGTTAAGTCAATTGGCTGGGTTGGAGATCACGAATGAGTTAAAGGAATGGATGTGTACTTACATGTGGATAGTTTTGGAGAAAAAAGGGAGTATTTGTTGGGTGACCTTCATTACAGAAGCACTCCATGACCACATGGTTCAGACCGAAACAAAAATATAGATGGGTGATACTACAAAATTAGAATTTTACGAGATGACTTATTTGACTCATAATATTGTAGGACACGGTAATTTCCCTAACATCTTGCCACCTACTGACATTAAATAATTCCAAATGCCTAAGATTTTCCCATAACTACAATTTGTTAATTGGAAGGAAAATTTTAGATTGGTTAACGATGCTTTATTTGCACCAATCATATATTTATACAAGAAAAAATGGGAACAATACATGATTTATGAGGATTCTAGAAAATTAATCATGGAATATGGATGTTATTTCATTCAATACAAGAATTTTACATATATCAGAGTTGGTGGATTTGAAGGTCAACCATATAAATTTTTAAGGTACTTAGATGATAAAATGGCCTTGTGTGAATTAGAAAGGCAGTTGAAACCAGTTCATAGATTAATTTATGGAAAACACAAGATAAACATTAAGTTTCTCATCAAGGTTAGAAGGTACTGTTGCCCTTCAATTATAAAATACAAGTTAATTGAAGATGAGATGAAAAGGTTTGGGATGGAAAAGTTTGAGGCAAGGGCCAACTATGATATCATGTGGGTATTCAACAATCTTACAAACACTTTCAAACATGAGCCTAAATTTGAGGACTATTGGATGAATTGTAGAGATGAGGAAGAGGTCAGGCTAAGAGACTTCTCTAGAATGAACCTTACCCAAATTATAGATTTCAAGATTTTTGTTATCCCTAAGGGAATTATGGATGATCCACATACTATGAGTAAATACTATCTTGATAAAAAGGTGGAGGGACAACCTATAGCCCCTTTAAACTAGAATGAAGAGGAATAAGATGATTCATATGCCCAGATAACTGATGTAATGAGGAGAACAATGAATTGGTTAGCCCAAAAGAACATTGATTTATTAGTTCAAAGCACAAGAGTTCTCAATAACTTTAGGGATTTGGGAAATTTGAAAGATTTCCTTCCTCGGCTAAAATAAGGAGCTAAAAGAATAGATCCCTTGGGAGGAAAATCTTCTTTATTGTCTTCAAAAATCCCTATTTAAGAGCTTAAAGATGAATGAATGTTTACACCCAGTGGGAGTGGTACTTAAATGTCTTCTCTAAGACAAAATACTTATGAAATTCTTCTCAAATCTATGGAGAATTCTCCTATCACATTTGCATCACCACTTCAAGAAAAAGGGAAGGGTATGACTACTTATAGGAATACTTCAGATGTTTTTCTAAAACCCCACGGTGCCAATAAATTGATGAGTGGGGCCATAGCAAGTGGCCATTCACAATCTAAGCCACATAAAGAAGAAATAAGAGCAACACCGGACCTTAAAAAGTTTGAAAAGGAACATAAAAGACAAAATTATTTACGAGCCAATCCTAGTGAGAGAATGTGCTCATACACCCAAGAAACATAAGCATAGGGATGTAGTGATTAATCCCCCAGAACATGAAAGAATTGATGTTTTCCAGGTATGACATGTAGCATCAATGCCATAGGTGGGGTAGTTAGTGCCTTTATTTTCACCTTTGTCTTCGGAAGGAGTGACAATTGGGAACACTAAGGACAAAACGAATCAAGTCAATTTCTTATTTAATCTAGTAGATAGTGAAGTCTTGGATCAAGGTATGAAAACATCTGAAACCATGTCAGTTGAAAATGTGAATATACCTTTATTTGAACAATTGCGGGAGTCAAGCAAAGGCTCAGGAAGATATAATAGATGTTGATACTGGCAAGGAATTTTCCACATTGGATGCATTTGACATATCTATTGATGAAAAAATAGAAAAAAACGTAAGTAATCTTCAAATAAGTGAAGAAATGGAAAATATTACTCATGTGCCAACCAATGAAATCAGAATTCAAGCATCAGAAGTTTCTTCTGCAAATCAGGCGGTTTCAGAGTCAAATAAGCCAGAGATTCTTAGTGAAAAGGGTGTAAGTACTAAGATATTAGTGAAATAATATTCTTCCCATGATGTCAAGGCCACTAAGGATAGTGAGCCATATCAAAAAGGTAAATATGTAGTTGAAAAGACAACAAAGATTGCACAAGATGCAACTGCTAGGGATGAAGTTATTGTTGGTATGGATGTATAGATTTTGGGTGAGAATAGGGAACCAACATTGGGAAAACAATCCACCATGGCGTAATTTAAGATATCAAAAGTAAAAGAGGATGATGATGTGTCCAACCAATAGTCTCTAAAGAAAGTTGAAATATTGGAAGGGAAAGTAGAGCCTGTAAGTAAGATATTAGTTCAAGAAACTCCCAAGGGAGAAGCTGAGTTTAACATTGCATTAGTTGAAAAATAAAGAACGAACATATGCCAATTAATAGTGTATGTCAGAAATATATTGATCAATCCCAAGCTTAAGACCAAGGAGGAAGACAATTAGGGGCAATACCCAAGATACAAGTTGAGAGAAAAGAAATAGCTATATGAAGAAGATAATGAAAAATAGGTAGAATCATTAACCTAGAGTGAACAAGAGATGTCCAAGAAATTGGTGGTTATCCCCAAAAACATCAACAAGAATTGCAAAGGGCTTGATTGGGGAGTTGATTTCAAAAGAATAAAAAGAAATTATCCCTATTGAGGCCATATATCTCATGACTCTATCTTTTCCAAAAACCGGCGAGAACCTCCAAAAAATATAGGGTTCTTACCAAGACTCATATTGATCCACTAGGGTCCAAAATTTAGAAGTGGAAATCCCTCACAAAGGAAAAACCAAAGACAATATAACAACCAGTGACTACAATGTTCAACTTATTTCTTTAGGAAAGCCTTCAAGAGATCAATTAAAATAAGGAGTATCAGAGGTAGTAAGTGACTTGTTACAAAAGGTTGAGAAGATAATTTTTATTCTAATTAACCTTGGGATGAGTGCAAGATGAACTTTTCAATAAGTCAAAGGCCCTATAGTATCATTTGGATGTGTTATATTAAACAAATCTCTGAAAAAGGCTTCATTCATACCATCTAAGTTGACGATTTTGTTTAAATCTTCCAAAGTAATCTCTTTCAAACTGCTTTCCACAAGTTATTTTTCCATTCTATTGATAAGAACTACGAAAAATTTCTTTACCTTCAGGATAGGGAAAGAAATGCATAGTGGTGAAAGGGTAGAGCTGAGTTTTATAGTAAGAATGGTGCATATTGATTTAGTTGAGAGAAATCTTTCCCATTAGATGAAGGAATATTTTTCTCAGCTCACAAAAAAAACTTAAGAGTTGAAATGAATTAGGAGTGAATAGGACTGATGAATTAATATTATTTGACTAGAAGCATGTGTGATGATTAATCCAAAAAGACATGAAATGAAGTGCGCAGTGCCCAAGATGGATTCTTGGAAAGTAGATAAGATTATTTATCCTATCAGAATCACCTATAAGTACTCAAAGATAATCAAAAGTGATTATCTAATCACTATGTGAAAATAATTATTAAATAATTTTCCAAAAGTGGTGACTGGTATCCCAATCAACCACAGATAGAGAAAAATGAAAAAGTCTCGTAATTCTTATACCTGACAACACTAAGCAAAGCATTTTCCAAATAATAACGTGATTTAAAATATATGATGTAAAGGGAATACTCCTGGAATATTCATGATTTTGGGGAACATTTACAAAGTTAATGAGTGGCTAGAATGGTATAAAGGAAAAGAAAATAATCACGCATATGGGGGTTAAAGTTTTTGAAAATTGTTTGAATAAAAGAGAGAACCGAAAGAAAAACCATTTTCCCAAGAACTCATCAGAGAAACCTATTACTTTCTTTGAGACTTTAATTTTATTCTTGTCAAGATGGTTACAAGTGTACAACCATTGACAAACACTAAGAATGCATATCTACTTTCCGTTTTGATAAATTTGATGAGCCTTGAAATAATTATGTTAATCATGAGCATTGGTGTGTCTGTCTTCAAGATGATATATACTATAAAATAGTTATTCATGCTCCCATTGCAATCTTATTATAGAGAACCTATAAATCACATAGAACTTTATCGTTCTGGTAGCATTTTGGAAATTGCAACTACACTGTTGAGAAGAGATTTTATTTCATTTATGTAATAAACAATTTTAAAATCACTATGTCTCCACTTTGTTAAATGTTGCTTGTAAGTATTTGAGTGTATCTTAGGCATGATAAATTGTGAATGTTTGATGTTTTATTAAGTCTTAAACATGATTATTTGTGTTTAAATCCTTGAAGATTATGTGAAATCATGCATTCTTGGGTTTCAATGATTGTACATCTTCTGGTTGAAGGATCATTGTGAGCTATTTGAGGTATGTTTGTCTTGCACTTGGTATATCTCGCAACATTTATTGAAGTTTCTATGAAATATTGTATAATCAAATTTTTCTGTTTAATTCCCCAAATCGAAGCATAAAAACCAACTAATCCTTCCATAATTACCCTTGCTTGCCTCATTAAATCTAGCAACATGCTAAAGGAAGGTAGTTCCTTACTATCTTTAGTAGTTTGAGCTTTGTTTAGAAGACATACATACTCTCTAGAAGTGATAACTCGTTAGAGTTAGCCTTTGATAAACTAACCATGTCTTCCCAAAGATGTTTTTCAATTACTCTATAAAAAAAGTGCCAAATATTGTTGATAAATCCACCCTCTCAAAATTACAGACTATAGAACGGGTCCTCTCACCCTGGCTAAAGGTAGAGCCTAAAGTAGGAGGGTAGGTCATACCCTCAACACGGTGCTACCTAAATCCTCCAAGCTTGAGTGATAAAGAGATGATGAGATCCTTCCCGGCTACAAAATGACACAAATCTAGATCTATTATCATCTAAGCATTGTTATCATCTGGTTGATGTTGCTTGGGTATAAAGGGAGGACCGATTTGGGTACCAACACCAAACTGATGCCATTTTCGGGGACATTTTTGTAAATACATACAAATACCAACCTTTGGGTAACATTTTTTTAAATGTTTAGATGTAAATACATTGTTTAAACGTCATCCTTTGTTAAATTTTATAAAAATATAGCAAGATCATAAGTTAATTACATAATATTTCCTAGTTGAAGTGATGTTGCACTAGATCTTTAGGGCTAGTGGTAAATATTGACAAAGGATGATCAAATCTGTCAATCTTTATAGAAATTGAGTATTGATAGGAACTTGACAAGTCATTTACAGTGTTTTACACATATAAGGTGAAAATCCTTAGTGGCGAATCCATTTTTGTTTGAAATTTTTGGTAAATACCAATATATTAAGATTTGACGATTGAGATTTTTGTTTGATATTCACAAATATGGAATGAAGAAGGTATTTATTTAACAAAGATTCTACTATAAGGTTGTTTTTAGAGCTTGGAAAAACAAACCCAAATAAGAGACAAGTATGGAAAGCATTGGGGGATCAAGAGTCAAGAGAGAAGATAGTACCAGTCATGAAGGTGATCAACATATAATTAAGGAGTATCCTACATCTTCAAATAGTTCATAATCATCAAGTCCTTGTGAAAATATAAATACTCCAACTGGTGAAGGGCCATCATTTGTAACTGGAATAGGTATCCCTCACTTCCCTCCTATATCACTCGAAACTAATAGGGTTGTTTTTGAAACTGATTCATTGGAGGATACTTACTTTGAATATCATATGCATGTGTCCCAAAGACCTCTTATCCCACACCTTTTTAATCCTCCTATAGGATCACCTCCTTAAAATAACATGGTTTATCCTCCAATTAGACCTCCTTTTTATCAATATGTTTAGACCAATAGATTTTAGAGGCATGGCTAGGCATCCTAATGTTGTACCACAAGATGAAATAAATAGGTTACCCAAATTTTAGGGAAATAACGTCATCACTAGTGATCACCACATGAGACTCTTCGTTAATATTATGGAGTATTTCAAAATATAATATGAGGATGTATATGTAAATATATTCATTCACACTCTTGAAGAAGATGTGCATGACTAGTATAAATATTTTATAGACAACTCAATAGATTCATGGTCTGAGATGAATAATGCTTTCAAATTACAATATAGGGATAACAAAAATCAAGGTTCCTCTTATCCGTGTTTGAGAATATAAAATAGAATCCCAATTAGTTTGTTTAATACTTCAATACTGATCCAATAAGACTTTGACTAGACTACCCGTAACCTTGAGGTCTAGTGATGAGTCATGCCTAATTAAATATTATGATGCTTTTGACAAGAAATATGCCTATTATTTAAGGGATAATAACCCTATAACTTTAGGGTGGTATTTTTCAATGGCCTTGAAAATATAAAAAAATATTAAGGTAGTTGGAAAACCTCCTAAGAGGGAGGGTGTCAAATTGATTAATCCTAAGAAACCTCAGTCAGGAAAGGTAGTGGATCTAGAAGAGGTTGTGAAAACATTTTCGGAGAAGTTAAAGAAATATCTTATAAGCTTGCTAGAGTAGAAAAGGGAATAAGACAAAGTTCTCAAGGCCAACACAAACCACAGGGCCAAGATATATTTGGAAATCATCCTAGAGGTGATCACATATTAGATGAAAGAGGAAAAGGGCCCATGGGATCAGGAAATAAATAGCCACAACCTAGAGAAAATAAGTTGGTCCCTGATCCTTTGACTACTAGGGTTTCCATGGTAGAAGAAGACCATGTTATTGATTGGTGTGACAAGTGTTTCTTACCACATCCCCCCTGTGATCTAAATAAGGAAATTGAAGAGGAAGATGATGATGAAACTTATGGTGATGTATGTGTTTATGAAAATTCACAAAGACCCCAAAATGACCTATGGATCTACTTTTCTAAGGCTTTTTCATTTTGTGTGAATGCACAACATTGATTTTTCCCAAAGTGTGGGACCTTTGCAAATGGGGAAATCTCTCCAGAGAAGGTTGGTTCCTCTTCCTAAACTACCGCCACAAGTTATTCCAATGCGAGGCAAGCTAATCTAATCATAATATAACTATGCCAAGGAGATAGAGCGAGAGAACAGAGGAAAAATAGAGCCTACACTAAAATGGTGATACACTAGAGAAGAAAAATGTTGAACATCTATCAAAACTGTCATGGAAGTAAAGAGAGGTGACTAATGGAAAGGATGGACAAGTGCATCACAAAACCAAGGATGGATTTCACACAAAAATGTTCCAAAACTCCATGAACATAGCCCCAAAACCTGTAATAGATATTAAAACATGCAAAAATACCTGTAATGAAGAGAGGCAAGAAGAAAACAAGAAAAAACAAACAAGGATGGACAAATGCATCACAAAACATGTTTTTATTGCTCTAAAAGTTTGCACAAAACATCATTTCACTTTGGTAAGAGGAAAAAAACTTCCATTAAAGAGCAAGGGATGAGGTTCATTCTCCATTTTTACCCTAGGAATAAAATCGGGAGAGGAGAGAAGAATGATGAAAAATCTTTACAAATGAGCCAAATTTGGCTTTTAACCATCGAACAGAATGAAAGAAATGTGGAAAACATTTGAAAATTGATTTGGAACTCCAACCACCAAAAAATACCTTCAATTTCACCTGCAAAGTTATGTGCTTCATGGAAAAACCCATACACCAAAGTAAATTGCTCTGCAGAGCAAGAAAGAGGCCCATACTTCATTAATTTTGGTGGTTGGGGGTTTTTTCTGTGTTTTTCACATGCCAGATACATTTTCCCATTTTTTTCCCAAAAATCTCCATCAAAATTCAAAATTTAATAGTCCATCATGTGGATAGTTTCACCATCTTTCCAATGATATAAATAATGTGAAAATCCGAGCTCGGGATCGAAATATATGCCCCTCTGAAGATTTAGGGCAAAAATGGCAATTTTAGGGCAAAATTCGGGTTGGCGGGCCGAAAATTGAAAATTTTCCATTTTTTGAATTTGGGAAAATTTCCCAAAAATTCCCTGCACCCCTCCACTCCTCTGCCATGTTTCACTTTCCCATTCGTTGATGGAAATGCAGCTCAAACCTCACTTTTCCCCTTTGATTTTTTTATCGGGAAAAATTCCCAAAATTTCCCCGCGCTCCGCCGCTCCGGTGACACGTGTCGGATTCTAGTTTCTTGGCGGGGGCACACTTTTTTTCTCCATTTTTTCCTCTGTCACTTTGGCAAAAAACCAAAGTTTCCTCTCGCACCTCCAACTCCCGCCATTGTCATGGACATGTGTCGCTTCCTCATTAGCTACGGGCCTTCCATAATGTTTTCTCCATCCTCTTCTGTAGGCCTATGGGCCAAAATTTTTCCTTTTTTCCCTTTTCACTCTTTGGAAAATTTTACAACTTACCTCTGCTAGCCTGACCTCCACTGCCACGTGGCACCTTCTCATTGGTTGCGTGCCTGTCAAGGGAAAATTTCCCCAAAAATCTCTCGAGTGCCATAACTTTCGAAATATTTCAAGTTAGGAGGAAACTTTTACCTTTCTGGAAATGGGAATAAAAATCCTATCTGATGGAGCCATTTCTAGAAGCCCTTGAGTGCTTAAAATGTTTGAAAATTGAAGTTGAAGCACAAGGAAGGGAAGAATGAAAACAAGTTAGCTAAAATAATCAAGGGGATCATTTTGGATAATAATTTGACAACTCTTAGGGGTCATCTACCTACTAGATGAATGATAAGTGGAATTTGAAGCATCCATTAGGCATGCATTCAAGCTTGATAAACTGATTCTAATCTAAACTATGAAAATATGACCTCTGAGCCACTTGGAAACCCACTGAAACTTGGAGCTGATCTTCACCAAAACCCACTGAAATGGATTGTGCAAGAGCAACACAACATCACCAAAAAACTATGTACAAAATTAGAAATCATACATACCCCAAGTGGGATATGTAGAGTGTGCACAAGCACTTCTTCTGCTGAAATAAAACCTACCTACTCTACTCTAACTAGAAACAAAGGTTAGGTAAACAAACCCTACAACTGGTTGTGCAAAATAGCTTCCTTTCTTCAAAATGGGCAGCCATGCAATTGATTTGGAGCTGATCATGGCTATTAGGATGAGTGGAAAATCAACAAGAAGCTAGTCTTCTACCCATATCAGCAAGGTGTCAACTGAAAACAAGTTAGATACCTCTTTTAGTTGCTTTGCATTTGGATTGTAGAGGTATTGCAGCTGATCCTTGGTGCTTAGATGCTCATCCTCATGCTTAGAAGCAAGCATGACTGGTTGTGACTTCTCCTTTGGCTCCAATGAAGCCAAATACCTTATTGGGCAAGGTCTGATCCATTTGATATGCCCATTGCTCTAATTTTCAACTCCAAAAATGGAGTCCTCTTGTAGACCTTCTTGGATGGATGATGTGGGAGAAGTGATGAAGTTCTTCTGCTGTTTTCCTTCTTCCTCCAATGAAGAACATGGAAGATTAATATCTTCCAATCTTGGCTCCAAAAGGCTGTTATAAAATGCAGGCTGCTGCAAATGAATGCTCTCCTTCATGGCAGCAGGTTCTTGTGTTTGGAATGTGGGTGATGAAGGAGAAAATGGCATGATTTCAACCGGTTCCTCTTCATCAAAATAGTCTTCCAAATCTGACAGATAAACTGCCTCATTGCTATCCTGTTGTAAATGTTCAACCTCCCCCATGGTGTTATTTTGATTTGTAACTTGATCACCATGGTTTCTTTCATCCTCCAACATTGAGTTTGAGAGATCAAACTCTTCTTCAGCACTAGAAGTCAAGAGAGATGAAGTAGAAAGAAGAACTTAAGGTTCTTCTGTAGTCTTCTTTGTGATCAAAGCTTTTGATCTGTACTTTTCTCCCCAGAGCTGGAATGTGCTCCTCTTATTTTGGATTTGGAGTAGATTCTCCTTCCTCTGCTGCTTGAAGACAATCTTTCTCTTGATTGAACTCTTCCTCTAGCATGAAGTTTGTCAAGTCAAACTCTTCAATCTACTGCTCTATAGGACAAGTTGGGGCTGCAAGATCTCTTTTAGAGATTTCCTCTTCCATGGCTGATTGTGCAACTTGAATTGGATCAACATCTTCTTCAAGTAGAGTGCCAACATGGACACTACATTCTGAGAAAATTGATTGCTGATCTACCTCTTCTTTTTTCTCTTCTTCTGCTGCAACAAAATCAGTCCTAACCACCACTTATTCTTCAACCTTTACCTCCTCTGTTGGTTTCACCATCAAGGGGATTTTTGTAATCCCAAATTTAAGAGCCAAGCTTACCAAACTTCTGATTTTTTCTTCTTTGTTTGGCTCTTCTTCTTGCTGTCCTTCATGACTGTTTTTGCAATTTCTTCTTCCCCACATGGAATTGGGAATGCAAGAGGAGGGGTGGGTTGTAACTCAATTGATTTTACAATTATTTTTTGTGGTGGAGGAGATGAAACTTATTGTTTCCTTGGAGTGGAAGGTATTTCTTTTTTCTCTTATGGAGGGGATTTGGATTTGGAAGAGAAGAGAGAAGAAAAACTGAGATGGGATGGAAGACTAGGGGATGGAGAAATGGAATCAACTCTTGGGGCAACATGGGATGGATTTGGAATTTGGAATTCAAAATGAGATGGTGCTGCTTGAGGAATGGAAGGAGAAAAACTAGATGATGGTGTAGAACTTATCCATTGACAAGGTTTCTCAGCACCAAATTTATAGGCCTATATCTCCACTATCTATTGTGCAAGTTGGGGCAGCATTTCCATCGTGAAGTCCAGCTTCTCTTGAGGGATGAAGTGTATTGGAAAAGGACCAACCCATGGACAAGGTGCCCTACAAATGATTCCAAATGCTTTCATTTATGCTTGAGCCCTAGATTGAACCATGCTAATCTCCATTTTTTGGATTTTCTCCAACAAATTAGCATCTTGAATTTGATTGTCTTCATTGTATGCATACCCCTACTCTTCGAAAGAACCATAGCCAAACTGATTTTGGCACTACTACTCATATGGGTATGCATGATAATCTTGAATCTACTGAAAATGCTGATTTGAAGGAGTTGTAAAGCATGTTGGAGGTGGATTTGGATGGCACGATGTTCTAAATGTGAATTCCATGATGGAAATGAAGTCATGATTGCACAACTTCATGGGATGAAAGAAGATGCAAGAAATGGAAGAAAGAATGGATGAAAAATGATTGAAACTGAATTAAAAGGAAGGTCTGCAACTTCAAAGATGGGTTGTTTACCATATGGAGTCACCATATGTGTTTGCAATTGCCTCCAAAGGCTGAAATCATCAGAGGAACACACCAACCTGTAAAATATTAAGTGGAAGACCTCTAAGCTCCCACCTAGCGTACCAAAACTATTAGTGAAAATTCATAGCATGCCCAAAATGACCTATAAATCTACTTTTCTAAGGAAATGTCATTTGGTGTGAATGTACAACATTGAGCTTTCCCAAAGTGTGGGACCTTTGCAAATGGGGAAAGCTCTCCAGAGAAGGTTGGTTCCTCTTCCTAAACTACCTACCACAAGCTATTCCAGTGTAGGCAAGCTAATCTAATCCTAATCTAACTATGCCAAGGAGACAAAGAGAGAGAAAAGAGGGAAAAACAGAGCCTACACTAAAACGGTGATACACTAGAGAAGGAAAATGTTGAACATCTATCAAAACTACCATGGAAACAAAGAGAGGTGAGCAATGGAAAGGATGGACAAGTGCATCACAAAACCAAGGATGGATTTCACACAAAAAATGTTCCAAAACTCCATGAACATAGCCCCAAAACCTGTAATAGACATTCAAACATGCACAAATACCTGTAATGAAGAGAGGCAAGAAAAAAAAAAGCAAAAACGAGCAAGGATGGACAAATACATCACAAAACACATTTTTATTGCTCTAGAAGTTTGCACAAAACATCATTTCACTGGTAAGAGGCAAAAAATGCCATTACAGAGAAAGGGAGGAGGTTCAAACTCCATTTTTGACCCTGGGGAAGAAAATAAGGGAGAGGTAGAGAAGAATGATGAACAACCTTTACAAATGAGCCAAATTTGGCTTTTAACCATCGAACAAAATGAAAGAAATGTGGAAAACATGGGGAAATTGATTTGGAAATCTGACCACCTACAAATCCCTTCAATTTCACCTACAAAGTGATGTGCTTCATGGAAAAACCCATACACCAAAGTACATTGCTCTGCAGAGCAAGAAAGAGGCCCATACTTCATTAATTTCGGTGGTGGGGGCATTTTCGTGTTTTTCGCATGCCGTATACGTTTTTCCATTTTCTCCCACAAATATCCATCAAAAATATAAAGTTAATAGTCCATCATGTGGATAATTTCACCAAATTTCTAGTGATATAAAGAATGTGAAAATTTGAGCTCGGGATTGAAAGATATGCCCCTCTGAAGATTTAGGGCAAAAATGGCCATTTTAGGGCAAAAATTGGGTTAGCGAGCTGAAACTTGAAAATTTTCCATTTTTTAAATTTGGGAAAATTTCCCAAAAATTCCCCATACCCCACCGCTCCTCTACCATGTTTCACTTTCCCATTCACCTTGATGGAAACATGGGCTCAAACGTCTCTTTTTGCCTTTGATTTTTTTATCGGGAAAATTTCCCAAATTTTCCCCACGCGCTCTTGCTCCGGTGACATGTGTCCACTTCTAGTTTCTTTGTGGGGGAAAAATTCTTTTTCTTCATTTTTTCCTCTGTCACTTTGGCAAAAGCCAAAGTTTCCTTTGCACCTTTGACTCCCACCATTGTCATGGACACATGTCACTTCCCCATTGGTGCGGGCCTTCCGCAATGTTTTCTCCATCCTCTTCCATAGGCTTGCGGGCCAAAATTTTCCCTTTGTGCCATTTTCAATCTTTGGAAAATTTTCCAACTTACCTCCACCAGCCTGACCTCCACTGCCATGTGGTACCTTCTCATTGGCTGCGGGCCTATCAAGGGAAAATTTCCCCAAAAAACTCCGTCGGGCCATAAGTTTCGAAATATTTAGAGTTAGGAGGAAACGTTTACCTTTTGGAAAGGGGAAGAAAAATCCTATTTGATGGAACCATTTCCAAAAATCCTTAAGTGATTTAAATGTGTGAAAATTAGAGTTGAAGCACAAGGAAGGGAAGAATGAAGGCAAGTTAGCCAAAATAAGTAGGGGGCTCATTTTGGATAATAGTATGCATGATGGAGTTCCTGAAAATCCATAGTAAGGTGCCACTTCAACTAAGCTGATAAGTGTTAGGAATGTAGAAATTTTTGGAATTTCATTCACGGGTATTATCTTTTCTTCCTAGTGATGATATTGAAGTTGATATGGTGTAATTTTTTGTTTACCTAATCATGATTTTGAATATTTGAGAGATTTAATGATTAATAAATATGATGGGGAATTCCTTTTGAGGAAGACATGAAACTTTTGATGAATGTAGTGGTTTCTCAAGAAAAGGAATACAATCTCAGAAGTAGATTTGTCAAAGGGGAGGACCACAAGCCAAGCCAAAAATCCACTTCTCACTAATATCCCAAAGGATCCCCTAAAAAGGATACACTTAGCAAGGGCCTGGTCACTCCAAATAAAACTTGTACCCCAGCTCATGCCCAAGCTATAAAGACTCTCATACCACAAGAAGGGGCAGTAACTCTCCCTCCCAATACAATCTTACCCAAATACATCCCCTGTGATATAGCCCATATTTTGAGTCAAATTAAAGTCATTGTGCCTATTGTTGAATTGATTAGGATCTCTGAGCATAGGAAAAGGGAATTTGAATATTTGGAATTTAAATAGGAGGTAATACTCGAAAACAAGAATGTGAATAATGTGAATATTCCCACTATCATTGCAGAGATGGAAGTACCATAAAACTTGGAATATTTGGGATAATCACTTGAGGTATATCTGGGTACATATCGTGTTGAATCTCAGCTTGATTTTGATCCTTTCTATACTACTTTAATCATCAAAGGCAGGTTAGTGTACAACTAAATGTTCAATTGAGGGGCCTGATGTAATGTGACGCCTCTTGATGTAATGAATTGATTGAATATAAAAGTGACAATAGATTTATGAAAATACACTATTATGGATTCAAGGAGGTACAAGAAATTAGATATGTTAAAGGGTTGATAGTGCAATTGGTAGCTTACCTGGGTAAATGCTTAACCATGGATGTAGTTATTGTGGATTGTCGACCAAGTGGCGAATGTTATTGTCAAGAAAGTGGGTTGCTAGTGTGAGACAAGTATATAGATGGATATTTCATATGCAACCATACCAGTAGAAGGAATCCTTGTAAAATTATATGGTGAGAAAAATATGCTACATTTGATTAAAGACCCTAACAATGCTTCTTATGAAGTATTATATACAGATGTAGATGTTGATAATTTTATGGGCTATGCATATTTTAAAGAGCATAGAATTGATAAGTGTAAATGTCTTGAGAAAATTGGTTCTCCCTAGATTTTGATGTTTGATGGAGCTTGTTCTAAATTTGGGAATGGTGTTGGTGTTGTCCTTGTATCTCCAAATCAGGAGCCATTAAGTATTCCTTTTAAACACAAGTTTGAGTGCACTAACAATATTGCATAATATGAAGCACTACTTTCATGTTTAATAATTTCTTGGAGGTATGGTATTAGTGAAATGAAATTCTTGTTAAGGAAGATTCAAAATTTGTAGCCAAACAAGTTAGGAAATTGTATGTAACCAAGAAATAAAGAATGAAACAATATAAGTATGCATTTTGGGATTTTACTGAAATGTTTTATTCTTTCAACATAATATACCATGATAGAAAGAATAATGCTACTGCAGACAAGTTGGTAGTATTTGGATTCAAATTTGAAAATTGTACAATGTCTCCTTACTATGAGTATGATATAGAAGTGTTGTCAAGACCATCTGTCCCTGACAATGTCAAACATTGGCAAGTTTTTAAAGATGATGCCTAGGTTCAAAGGTTCTTACAAAATGAAGGATAGTTTACAAACAAAAATGTGGACTGGGAACCAATGGTTTTTATTTATGATGGTAAAGAGACTCTATTTGGAAAATACATTATTCAATTAAATACCAATACCATTCAAGAGGTTCAGATTGCATTATATTTAAAATTTGATAGTGTTTGACATGATTTTTAATAGACATATGTCAGCCTCAAGAGATGTGGAGGAGAAAAAATTGGGGACTGATGGTAAACCTAGAAAAATATGGCTAGGTAGTGACCTGAGTAAAGAAGAAAAGTAGTCTTATGTCCAGTTGTTAAAAAGGTACCAGGATTGTTTGGCATGGTCATATTAAGAATTGAAGGCATATATGGAGGATATTTTCCAACATGAGATACCATTAGAACCTAATTCCAAGCCATTTAGGAAAAATAAAAGGCCAATCAATCCACTTATTTCCCTCAAAATGCAAGAAGAATTAAAAAAATAAGAGATGGAGGCATCATATAACCAACAAGATATTCTTCATGGGTGGAAAATCCGGTGCCGATTCGAAATAAAAATGGAGATTTAAGATTGTGTGTGGACTTTAGGAATTTGAATAAGGCCTCAATCAAAGACAACTATCCCTTGACTAATATGGATAACATGTTGCAGTTGGTTACTAGCTCTGAGCTGTTGTCTACTCTAGATGGATTCTCAAGATATAACCAATTTGTACTAAAACAATCAGAAAGAATCAAAACTGATTTCACCACTCCATGGGGTACCTATGTGTATGTGAGAATTCCATTTGTCCGATGAATGTTGGAGCTACATTTCAAAGAGCTATGGATGTAGCATTCTCAAGTTACATAAATGATTTTATTGTTGTATATCAAGATGATGTGATAATTTTTCAAGAAAGAGGAGTGATCACTTGTAACATTTGGATAATATGCTGCTAAGATGTAGAGAGTATGGAATCTCATTGAACCCTAAGAAGTGCCATTTTGGGGTTCAAAAAGAAAATCTATTAGGGAACATTGTATCTAAGGAAGGGGTCATGATTGATCCTAAAAGAGTGGAAGCTATTGGAAAAGTTCCTATTCCCAAAACTAAGAAAGGAATTTAATCCTTATTTGGTAAGATAAACTTCATCAGGAGATTCATTTCTAATTTCACCAAGATAACCATCCCCATCACAAGTATGCTAAAGAAGGATCAAATTATCAAATGGGAGGAGGAAGCTATCTAATATTTTACTGGAATCAAGGAAGCACTAAATAATTCTCTTGTCTTAGTAGATCTTGATTACAAAAATATTTTCAAATGTTTTATTTTTCCTTTGAAAATACCATTGCATCTATATTATTATAGAAGGATGAGGAGGGAAGTGAAAGGACAATTTCTTTCTTTAGTAAATCACTACAGGGGCTGAGTTGAAATACACCATCATGGAGAAGCATGCCTTTTCCTTGGTTAGAGAAACAAAAAATTTCAGGCCATATATCTTAAGTTCCAAAATCATAGCTTATGTTCCCCATACCATGGTCAAAGACATCTTGTGAGAAATAAAAATCTCAAGTAAAAGATGTGAATGAGTGAACAAATTAGAAGAATATGACATGAATATTAAGACTACTAAGTTAGTTAGAGGTCTAGGCTTGGTAAAGCTAATGGCAGAGAGCACTCTGTAAGTGATGGAGGTAAATGAAGTTAAGAAGGGAGATATGAATGTTTATGAGAAATTAGTCGATTTCTGCATGGTACGAGGACATCATATTTTACCTTATAAATTTGGAAGGTCCTGGACATTTAGATAAAAATCAAAAGAGGACACTCATGTTAGTATCCCAACAAGTAAATCACCACTGATTATGGGTCTGCATGGAAGAATCATGAAGGGGTTTTCCTAAGATGTATTGTTTAAGATGAAGATCCCAAAAATAATTACAAATTCTCATGGGGGAATTTGTGGGTGGGCATTTTACTTGAAGATTAACTACCCACAAGATCTTGATGGATGGGTTTTTACAGCCCATAATTTTTAAAGACACAACCATGTTAGTAAGAAATGAAATTTGTCAACAATTTTAAGGAAGAATGAAAGCTTTAGGTGTTCTCCCTTTACAACCAGTATCAATTGAAGCCCATTTTAAATAATGGGGTATGGATTTTATTGGGAAGATATCAGATCCTTCAAGTGCAGGCCACATATGGATGCGTGGCTACTAATTACTTCACCAATTGGGTTGAGGCTATCCCTACTAAGAAAGAAAATCATCATATTGTTATGGAATTTATCTTTAATGGTATAATTTCTAGGTTTGGATTACCTTCCAAAATAGTTGCTGACATCACCAAGATCTTTCGAGCCAAACTATTAGTGGCCATGTGTTATGAGTATGGGATAAACCTAACATCTTCATCTAACTATTACCCTCATAGAAATTGACATGTTGAATCAAACAAAAGAAAAATTGCTAAAGATAATTAGATGGACACTAGAGGTTAATAAAATAAGATGGGGTGAGCAATTGAAGTTTGTTGTTTGGGAAGATAGAATCACTACTAAAAGAGCCACTGGAAAGAGCCCATTCAAACTAGTCTATGGAGTTTAGGCCCTTCTCCCCTACACATGCAATTATATTCTTACTAATTCATTTGGAAACTTGAGGATGAAGAATTCAGCCCTTATGATGCAATAATTAATCAGATTGTTGAGTTAGATGAAGAAAGAAGAGAATCCCACCAGAGACATTTGAAGTTCAGGGAAAATATTAAAATATTATTTGACAAAAAGGTAACTCCTAGAACTTTCAGTGTGGGAGATCTTGTGTTATTATGGGATAATAGACATGAAGAAAAAGGAAAGCATGGAAAATTTGATGCATTATGGATGGGCCCTTATTCCATTTATATCAAAATTGGTGAACACACTTTCTTCTTAAAGGATCTAGATGGAGAATTACTTGAGTTGTCTATTATTGGAAGGAACCTGAAACATTTTCTTGATTGATTTCAAAATAAGGTATGCATCAATGTACAATGTATAGTCTTTTTGTTTTATTTCTCATTTTTGTGTGTGTTTTTGTTTCCTTTTTGTTTTCTTGGTCTATAGTGACCAATTGCCTTCGCGTTTCTTGGTACGTTTTTAAGAGATGCACTACTATCACTTGACCTAGTGTTTATGTTACTTAACTCCATAACCCGATGGATTTTAGCACTTGGTCTATTGTGTCTATGTTGTGTTTGGTTC
Source organism: Taxus wallichiana var. yunnanensis (assembly GCA_018340775.1). Lineage (NCBI taxonomy): Eukaryota > Viridiplantae > Streptophyta > Pinopsida > Cupressales > Taxaceae > Taxus > Taxus wallichiana. The sequence goes on along the minus strand of CM031242.1, from coordinate 84,276,329 downwards.
TTGCGGCACCCATATGGGGTACCCATCCCTAAGTCAGAGCTGGTGTTGGTGCTCAAAATAATCTCACCCCTTTTTGTTTGGAAAATGCCTTCAAAAATTATTACGTTTTTTATTTTCCCATGATAAGTGCAATTTCAAAAGTTACAATCATGTTGAATTCTTTTTAAAATCCCATGTGTAGGTTTTTATTCCTTGTTTTTGGTTAAGGATCATGTTATTTATGTTGTTATTGAAAATTCCTGCAAAAAATGGATTGTGAATTGGTTTTAAAATAGGAAAATTTCCTCTTACATTATTCCTTGATTATATTGCAAATTTTGCATTTGACTCTATTGCCCAATGATATGTGGCATGTTTTAGTTGGTCGCGGTATGGTGGGTTTATATTGAAAACTTGTAACTTTTTATAGCATTCAAAATGTGTAAATTAAGCCCCAAGGCTCGACGAATATTTCTCCAAATATTCACAGACCAAAAGATGCACAAACATAAATTTACTCCACCTTTGAGAAAATACACTTGTCAAAAATAGGTTAGTTGTGGGTGTTTCACACTTTGATTCTTAGAAATTTCTTTGAAATATTGACGAAATAGATAGGTTAACGAGTGTAGGAGGAATACTGTTGAAATGTTGGTTGATTGGTTGATGCAAAATGAAACATCATACACAGGCTGATAAGATGCAATTAGAGGTCTGAAATGAAGCAAGACAATACAAACAAAGGACTGAAAATTGATCACAGAGTCTACACTGTCATTTTCACTGTCAAAATCCTTGCATTTGCAACATCAAAGAGGTAGAAACCTGTTACAATCATGAAGAAGGTTTAATACTTGCAAAAATCACTTGTTGAAGGTGAAAGAAGAAGCTTTCTATCCAAAAAAAATGTTCAACCCCCAAAAAATGAGCCAAATATGGCCTTTTTACAATGCATGGGTCGAGCCCAGGAGAGAGAAAACGTGTAAAAACGTGGGAGCCATTCCCCATTGAATGAAGATGCATTAAAACAGAATGAATGTCCTTACTGCACCCATGCCCCGACATTTTTGGCCATTTCAAGAAGAACGCGACCCATTTTGCATTAAAACTAGTTGTTGAAACATCATTTCGCTCATGACCACATACAGAAGTATTTTTGATTTTCTCTCTCGAAAATCCATCAAAATGCAAAATTGACCCAGAATCTTGTATAGAATTTCACCAAATTTCCATTGATATAATGAACATGAAAATCCAAGCTCTGGATCGAAAGATATGGTGATTTGAAAATTTAGGGAAAAACAGGGCCAAATCGGGTCATGCCCAAAAATTTGAATTTTTACCTTTTTGGTCATTTGGAAAGCTTTCAAAAAATTCCCACACCCCACCGGTTCAAGTGCCACGTGGCATATTTTAATTGGTCATGGGCCCTTCTGCTCCATTTTACTTCATTTTTTCCTTTGGAAAATTTTTCAAAATTTCCCCGTCGGGCCGATGAGGTGAAGACACGTGGCATGATGTGATTGGCTCGGGCCTATCTCTCCTAAATTTTCTACGGGGTGCTTCGATATTTTGGCTTGGACACATGTCAAAACCCCATTAGGTGTGGGTTTGACCCTCCAAAATTCCCATGTGGGCTTGCTCTAAATTTTTGCCCCAACTAGACACGTGGCGAGATTCTATTGGCTCGCAATAAGGGGGCGGGCCTTTTTCTTGAATTTTCCATTATTTTCCCATTGGGAAAATTTCCCAAGTTCTCCCATGCTCCACCTAGCTGGGACACGTGGCACGTTCTTATTCGTTGGCGGGGGCAGCGGGCCAAAACTTCACCTTTTGGATTTTTGGCAAAACACTTTGCCAAAATTTCAACTTTTCCTCCGCCCTCTGAAACTCGGCTCCTGGTGACACGTGTCGTGTTCTGGTTCGTCGGCGGGTAGGCGGATCACAATTTACTTTTGGATTTTTTGGTGAAACATTTTTCCAAAATTTCTAACTCCCCTCCATGCCCCACTTTTCCGGTCCCTTAGAACATGTGTCTTCATCTGTAATTGGTCAGGGGCTATCTCTCCAAAATTTCCCTGCGTAAACACTTAACCAAATTTTCCAATTTTTGCCCCTGGACGCGTGGTAGCTCCTGATTCGTCGGCGGGTCCTGTGGGAAAAATTTTCCTTTTGAAACCTATGCTAAAACACTTGGCAAAAAACCAAATTCTTCTTCGACCCCCACCACTTCCTGGACACGTGGCACGTCTCAATTGGGTCTGCCGGGCCTCGGGGAAATTTTCCCACAAAACTCCACTGAGCCATAACTTGAAAAATACATGGAGTTAGGAGGAAAACTTTACCTTTCTGGAAAGCTGAGAAAGATCTCTATCTAATGGTGCCATTTCCAAAAGATTTTGAGTTCCTGAAAAGAAAGTTTTTATGTCTGAGGCACAAGAGAAGGAAAGATGAAAGGAGTTAGCCAGAAAATGAGCAGGGGGCACATTTTGGGTAACAGTAACTTGTGCCGATTACTATGGAAAATTGGGAATGCTACAGAATGAGTTTTGGGTCTCCTTTGTGATTGCACAAAGGACTTTGGTTTGTCAAAATGAGGTATTAGGTGGTTTGGGTGGGATTTGATGAGGTTTTAATAGGTATATGGAGGGGTGAGTATTAATGAAGGTTTGTGGGTGGCAAGAGAACAAAATGTGACAATATAATGATGAAACCAATGAACCAGAGAAGTAAACTATTCCACTTACTTGGATTCTAGTCCTGGGTGCTTGTGAGTGAGGGATTAAGATGTTGGTAAGAGATTGAAGACTATAGATAATCACCAATCGTAGGAAATATTCTGCATGGGCTGCATGTGTATTCCTTTTTTCTTGGCTAGATCAAATCCTTGCTAGGGTGAGTGTTGGATGGTTGTGTAGGAGAAAATGCTTGATCTCCTTCCTTACATGTGTGTTCTCACCGAAATTAATTCTCGAAGATGTGATGTCTCTCTAGAATGTCCCAATGTTTACGAACCTCTAAAATAATGTTGTTTTGGGGATTAAAAGGTGACCAACGGTAGTTCCAAATTTAACCGATGGTTAGGGGTAACCAAAGATCGGTCAAGGAAAGATTTCCTAGGTTTACTAAACTAAGGAGATCCTCTTGATTTTTGGGATCTCGTGTCATTCACCTATGGGTTGGATGGAAGCTTCTTATAAGCATGTGTGAATGTTGTTAGAGGGAATGTAGGCATTGATTTTTAGGGTTTTGGGTAAGTCTCGATTAGTTATGGCAACTTACTAAGCATAGGTCTTAGGGTGAGTGAGTTGGCTTGATAAGGTGTCTAGGTGAGATGCATGTGGACATTATCCCTAATTAATATATTTAAATAATAAATATGGTGAGGATAATGAATTAATTTAATTTAATTAATTAAATTAATATTAGTTGAGTGAAGAGGGCCATGGCGAGGTTAATGTGATGAAGGGTGTTTATTTGTCGAGGGCCCAAAGGGGAGTGTGACCTAACTTTAGTGTCTACAATGGGGAATTGAGGCATAGTTATGTTTTCAAACAATAAGGTAATAAAGTAGAAAGGTTCAAAGAATCTCTCGATGCACGCCAAGTGCACGTTGGCTATTTCTCATGCAAGGAGAGGGAAGTGGATCATCGGAGCAAATCACTAATTTTGGGCTCAAATGAAAAGAGAACTATTTTTTAGAAATGGCCCATAGATCCATCACCATTAACGTGTAACCATGTGTCAAGATCAGGATGAAATTCAAAATTAGGCATTTGGGTCAAATAGTTAAATGTGTATGTGTTTATGACATGAAGAAAAAGTGTAAAGAGTTTCCCTGAGCCCACATTGCATAAAGATATTCCACATGGACGGCTCATATTTGAAATTGGGGAAAGTGAAGTGGATGATCATGATGCAACACATTAATGTCTACCGCCATCAATGCATTTTAACATATTTTTGTACTCTTTGAACACATTGATCTTTTTGTTGTCATTTCTTGAGATCTGGACACCATTTTTAGTAGATTTCATTAAGGAACAACATTAATCAATCACGGAGCTCGGATTGAAGACTAGAGATTGAAATGATTTTGAATCAAAGTTGAATTACATAGGTATTCACTAGAAAATTGGTAAGAACTAAGGCACTCCTATACTCTTTTTTCATTGGAAAGGAAATTTGAAGTAAAACTAGGGCATTAAAGATGAAAACCATTTCATCTGGGTTTTTGGTTGTGTCTGGAATCACTAGTGATCTAGATAAAATCATAGACAGAACTTAATGAATGTCGACTTAAAAGAGTTTTGAAATATTGAATATCCCTAACAAGAGTGAATCCATTAAAGCAATTAAAGAAAACAATATTTCTTTAGCTCTTGTTATTCCACCTTCAAAACACTTCCAAAAATTAGTATGGCTTTACGCTATGAATTATGACCTAGAAAAGAGGGAAGTACTGGATGGAAGTGGTGATGTAATGTTGACTTTGAAACCTATAGCTATCAAAATAATGCTCAAATTTTCTGTAATAAGAAGTCTGATAACCTTAGGTATTGGTTTGGATTTACGAGATTATGAGACGAAGAAAAAGGACTATGCCAGGATCATAAATACTAAATGGCTCTTAGTAGAGAAAAATGCAACCACTTAAATCCCTAAAAGATTGGTTAGGGCACAATTTGTTGAAGAAGTAGAGGATGTTATTATATTGTTAAGTCGAATGGCTGGGTTGGAGACCACAAATGAGTTCAAGGAATGGATGTGCACTTACATGTGGATAGTTTTGGAGAAGAAAGGGAGCATTTTTGGGTAACCTTCATTGCAGAAGCACTTCATGACCACATGGTTGCATTGGAAAAAATAGAGATGGGTGATACTACAGAATTGGAATTTTACATGATGACTTATTTGATTTATAATATTGCAAGAAACAAGCATTTCCATGTCCTATTTCCATGTGATGACTTTAAAGAATGCCAAATGCATTATATTTTCCCCCAATTGCTATTGGTTAATTGGAAGGGAAATGTAAGATTGTTTAACAATGCTTTCTTTGCACCAATCATATGCCTATCTAGGAAGAATGGGAACAATACAAGATTTTTGAGGAGGCTAGAAAAGTAATCATGGAATATGGATGTTATTTCATTCAGTACAAGAAGTTTACATATATAAGGGTTAGTGGATTTGAAGGTCAACCATGTAAATTACCCAGTACTTAGATGATAAAATGGCCTTGTGTGAATTGGAAAGGAAATTGACACCAGTTCACAAATTAATTTTTAGGAAACACAAGACAAACATTAAGTTTCCCATCAAGGTTGGAAGGTACTCTTACCCTTTAATTATAAAAGCTAGGTTAATTTAAGATGAGATGAAAAGGTTTGGGATGGAAAATTTTAAGGCAAGGGTAAACTATTATATCAGGTGGTGGTTAAAAATCTTGCAAACACTTTCGAACATGAGCCTCAATTTGAGGACTATTGGATGAATTATAGAGATGAGGAAGAGGTCAGGCTAAGAGATTTCTATAGAATGAACATTACCCAAACTATAGATTTCAATATTTTTGTTATCCCTAAGGGAATTTTTAATGAGTAACATAGTGTGAGTAAATATTATCTTGATCAAAAGGTGGAGGGACAACCTATAACCCCTTTAAAATGGAATGAAGAGGAATCATATGATTCATATGCTCAGATAACTGATGTAATGAGGAGAATAATGAATTGGTTAGCCTAGAAGAACATTGATTTATCAGTTCAAAACACAATAATTCTCAATAGGGATTTAGGAAATTTGAAAGATGAGCTTCCTCCCCTTAAAGGAGATGACAGAATGGATCCCTTGGGAGGAAAATCTCCTCGATTTCCTTCAAGAAGGCCTACTTCAGAGCTTATAGATGAATTTACTTCTTCTACTAGTGGGACTATTACTTCAATGTCAGCTCTAAGACATAAAACTTAAGAAATTATTCTCAAATTTATGGAGAATTCTCCTATCACCTTCACATTACCAATTCAAGCAAAAGGGAAGGGTATGGATACTTATAGGAATCATTCAGATGTTTTTCCAAAACCCCATAGTGCTGATAAATTGATGAGTAGGGCCATAACAAGTAGCCATTCACAATCTAAGCCACATAAATAGACCTTAAAAAGTTTGAAAGGATGCATAAGAGACAAAAATGTTTTATGAGCCAATCCTGGTGAGAGATGGTGCTCATACACTCAAGAAACATAAGCATAAGAATGTAGTGATTAATCCCCCAGAACATGAAAGAATTGATGTTTTCTAGGTACGATGTGTAGCATCAATGCCACAAGTGAGGTATATAATTCCTTTCTTTTCACCTTTTTCTTTGAAAGGAGTGAAAATTGGGATCACTTAATAGAAAACAACTCAAGGCAATGTCTTATTTAATATAGTAGATAGTGAAATATTGGATCAAGGTATGAAAACATCTGAAACCATGTCAGCCTAAAATGTGAATATACCTTTGTTTAAACAATTGTGGGAGTTAGTAAAGGCTTAGGAAGATATAATAGATGTTGATATCTTTGACATATCTTTTGATGAGCAAGAGAAAAAATGTAAGTATTCTTAAAATAAGTGAAGAAATAGAAAATATTACTCATGTGCCACCATTAGAATTAAAATTCAACCATCAAAAATTTATTCTGCAAATCAAGTGGTTTCAGAGTCAAATAAGCAAGAGATGCTTTGTGAAAAGGGTGTAATTACTAATATATTAGTGACATAATATTTTTCTCATGATTTCAAGGTCACTAAGGATAGTGAGGGATATCAAATAGGGAAATATGTAGTTGAAAAGACAACAAATACTACACAAGATTCATCTCTTAGGAATGAAATTATTCCAGTATGGATGTATATTTTTAGGTGAGAACAAGGGATCGAAATTGGGAAAACAATCCGCCATGACACAACTTGAGATATCTACAGTAAAAGAGGATGATGATGTGTCAACCCAATAGTCTCTAAAGAAAGTAGAAATATTGGAAGGGAAAGGAGTGCCTACAAGAAATATATTGGCTAAAGAAACTCCTAGGGGAAAAAAATAGTTTAACATTACATCAGTTAGAGAAATAAGGAAAGAACATATCCTAATTACTAGTGTAAGTCAAAAAGAGATTGATCAATCCCAAGCTCAAGACCAAGGAGGAAGACAATAAGGGGAAATGCTAGTACAAAGTGAGAGAAAAGAAATAACTATTGAAGAAGATCATGAAATTAGGTAGAATCATTAACCCAAGGTGATCAAGAGATGTCCAATAAATTGATGGTTGTCCCCAAGAAACCTCAATAATAATTGCAAGAAACAAATTATGGGACATGTCTTGTAAGGGGCTGGATTGGGGAATTTATTTCAAAATAAGACAAATAAATTCTTCCTATTGAGGCCATAGATCTCATGGCTCTATATTTTTCAAAACTAGTGAGAACCTCCCAAAAAGCTAGAGTTCTTACCAAGACTCATACTGATCCATTGGGGTCTAAAATTTAGAAATGGAAATCCCTCATGAAGGAAAAAACCAAAGACGATATAACAACTAGTGACTACAATGTTCAAATTATTTCTTTAGGAAAGCCTTTGAGAGATCAATTAAAACATGAAGTATCAGAAGTAGTAAGTGACTTGTTATAAAAGGCTAAAAAGACAAAATTGATTCTGATTAATCTCAAGAGGAGTGAAATATGAATTTGACGATAAGTCAAAGGCCCTATAATATCCCCTAGATGTGTTATATCAAAAAAACCTCTGACAAAGGCTTCATCCATACCATGTAGATCGAAGATTTGGTTTAAATATTCTTTAGAAATCTCTCTCAGAATGTTTTCCACAAACACCTTAACCATTTTGCTAATAAGAACTATGAAAATTTTATTTACCTTCAAGATAGGGAAAGAAATGCATAATGGTGAAAGGGTAGAGCTAAGTTTTATAGTAAGAATGGTGCATATTGATTTAGTTGAGAGAAATATTTCCCATTAGATAAAGGAAGATTTTTCTTAGCTCCTAAAAATAAAATTAAGAGTTGAAATGAATTAGGAGTGATCAGAATTGATGAATTAATATGATTTGACAAGAACCATGTGTGATGATTAAGCAAAAAGAAACGAAGTGTGCAGTACCCAAGATGGATTCTTGGAAAGTAGATAAGAGTATTTGTCATATCAAAATCACTTATAGTTCTCAAAGATCATCAAAAGTGATTATCCAATCACTAAGTGAAAAGAATGATTAAATAATTTTCCAAAAGTGGTGACCTGGTATCCTAGTCATACACAAATAGAAAAAATTGAAAAAGGCTCGTAATTCTTACAACTGGAAAAACTAAACAAAGTATTTTCAAAAGAATAGTGTGGTTTAAAATATATGTTGTAAAGGGGAATATTCCCTAGAATATTCATGATTTTGGTGGTAAATTTAGAATTTTAATGATGAGATAGAATGGTATAAAGGAAAATATTACAATCACATAGATGGGGATTAAAATTTTCTGAAAATTGTTTGAAGAAAAAGAGAGTCGAAAGAAAAACCATTTTCCCAAGAACTCATCAAAGAAACTTGTTACTTTCTTTAATCCTTAAAATTTAGTCATGTATAGATGGTTGTAAGTGTATAGCCATTGTAAATTACTGAGACTGTAGATCTACTTTCCTTACAAATAAATTTGATGAGACTTGAACTCATTGTGTTAACCACAAGAATTGTTGTATCTACCGTCAAGATGATATATTGTAAAATAGTTATTCATGCTCCCATTCCAATCTTATTTTAGATATCCTTTAAGTCACAATTTTTTTTATCATTCTGGTAGAATTTTGGAAATTGCAATTGTAGTAGTGAGAAGATCTTCCATTTCATTTGTGTGATAATTTTTTTTAAAATCAACATGTCACCACTTTTTTATATGTTTCTTGTAAGTCTTTGAGTGTATCTTAGGCATGATAAATTATGAATATCTGATGTTTTATTAAGTCTTAAACATGATTTTTTGTGTTTTAATCCTTAAAGATTGTGTGAAACCATGTATTCTTAGGTTTCCATGAGTGTACATCTTCTGGTTGAAGGATCATTGTGAGCTATTTGAGGTATGTTTGTCTTGCACTTGGTAGATCTCCCAACATTTATTGAATTTTCTATGAAATCTAGTATAATCAACTTTATCCTATTTAATTCCCCAAATCAGATGCATCCAAAACCAACTAATCCTACTATAATTACCCATGCTTTCCTCATTAAATCCAATAACATGCTAAAGCAAGCTGGTTCCTTATTGTCTTTAGTAGTTTGAGATTTGTTTAGAAGACGTCTACACTATCTAGAAGTGACAACTCATGAGAGTTAGCCTTTTCTGAATTGACCATGTCTTCCCAAAGTTGTTTTTCAATTACTCTACAAAAGAGTGCCAAATATTGTTGATACATCCACCCCTCTTATAATTGAAGACTATAGAATGGGTCCCTTCACCTCGCTAAAGGTAAAGCCTAAAGTAAATGGGTAAGTCATACCCTCAACACAGTGCTACTTGACTCCTCCAAGCTTGAGTGAAAAAAGATGATGAGATCCTTCCCCGGCTATAAAATGACACAAATCTAGATCTATCATCCTCTAAACATCCTTCTCATTTGATTGATGCTACTCAGCTACAAAGCGAGGACAAATTTTGGTACCAACACTAGCTATCCAAGAGAAATTCCCACTTTTCTCTCTAATATATTTCTTTTCGTAATATAGATAGTGGGGATTTGTTTTACCCGAAACCAAATTTTTGGTTATATCAACATACTGAGGTGTCTTGGTGGAAATGGAAAACAAGTTCTCATCTGGAAAGAATCATCCACTATTGCTTCCTCATTATTGTTTTCCATTCTTGAGAGAAAATATGCTACAACATTGTCTTTCCCTAGGATTATCAACAATTATTACATCAAACTCTTGTAAGAGAAGCAACCATCTGATTATCCTGCTACTTACAACTAGTTTGTTGATCAAATATTTAATGGAAACATGATCTATATGGATAAAAACTAGATATCATATGATATAGTGCTTGAACTTTTTGATGGCATATACAACAACTAAGAATTCCTTCTCAGTGACCGTGTAATTAATCTCAACATGTTGTAAGTTCTTACTCACATAATAGATGGCATAATTGAGTATCTCATCTTTTGTCCTAGAACAACTCCAATTGTGTGATATGAAGAATCTGTATGTATATGGAATGGAAAATTCTAGTCTAGCCCTCTCATAATGGGTGTAGAGGTTAGTATCTGTTTGAATGCTTGAAACACAACTTCACATTTTTGTCCATATAAATGCAACATCATTTCCTAATAAACCAAAAAATGGTGTTGTAATTTTTCTAAAATCCTGGATGAATCTTCAGTAATACCCAACATGGCCCAAGAATCTCCTTACATCTTCATGATTTTTGGGTGTTGGAAAATTTATAATTACTGATATTTTTGCTAGATCTACCTAAATCCCAACTGATTTCTAGTAATGACCTAACACAATCCCTTCAGACATCATCATATAATATTTTTCATTGCTTAAGGAAATGTTATGTCTTGTATGTACGTTTTGAGACATTTTTCAAAGTTCTTCATTACTTTATTAAAATTTCTACCATGGACTATAAAATCATCATTGTATACTTCCCTATATTCATTAGCTAAATCATAGAAGATGTCAAGTACTACCCTTTGAAATGTGGCAGGTGCATTACACAAACCAAAGGGAAGAACATAGTATGAAAATTTTCCCCATGGGCATGTGAATGTTGTCTTATCTTGATCCTTTGGTGTAATTTGAATTTTATTGTAGCCACTGTAACCATCTAGGAAAGAAAAATACTTTTTTCCAGCAAGAGTGTCAAGTACCTGATCAATAAAAGGAAGTGGGAAATGATCCTTTTTCATGGTTTTGTTCAACTACCTATAGTCCATGATAATTCTTCATTTTCGACTATTTTCAGGTATAATAAAAGGGGTGACACCCATTGATTGTCTAAAATTGGATATATGAATCCAACATCCAATAGTTTCTTTAATTCCTCCTTCACTATGTCTCTTATTGTTGGGTTCATTCTTTTTTGTGGCTACCTTATTGGCTTGTAGTTGTCCTTAATGTATATCTTATGAGTAAAAATTTTAGGATGGATTCCATGCATATCTCCATAATCCCATGCAAATTTTGTCTTATGATTTTGAGAAGAGAAACTAACAACTTCTCCTATTGCATGCTTAATGTCTTATTCACATTGAGTGGCTTACCAGGTATAATATCCACTTGCTTTGAAAGATCAGTCATGGAGCATATGCTACTATTTATAGAGTTTAAGATACAATCATGTGGAAGAAGCTGGTGTAGGATGTAGTTCTTACCTAGAACATTCTTAGTATTTTGCTGAGGCAAGATTTGATTTTCAGGGAATCTTATGCATTACAACTTTCCATCCTCTTCTTCACTCTTGCCATAATTTTTCATAGATAATTTTGAAGAATAATATCCTCCTCATGTCCTTCTATTATGCATGACTTCTCTAGTATCATGAACTATTGAACTGAATTCTGATCTTCTTCTAGTTCTTCCACCCAAACAATTTGATCTTCTTCATTAAATGGATGTGCAGGGGGGTAGAGCATAATATTTTTGGTACCAATTCCATTGGAGATGATCATATTTCCTGATTTGCATCCAATGAATGCATCAACAATTTCTAACCATGGTCTCCCTAGGATGATAGGATATCCTCCTAAGATTGTTTTTGTAGAACAATGAAGTCAGTAGGGTACTCCCAAGAGTCTACCACTACTACCACATCCTCCAAAAATTCTTCATACTTTATTGGGGATCTATTTCGCAAGCTAAAATATGGTGGGTGTTGGTATTAATCCTTCTAATTTCAAATCATCCATGATTTTTTTATCACATTTATTGTTTCTCCCATATCAATCAGTGTGTTTTTATCACTGTACCATTGATTGTGACATTTACTAAAGGGATTCCTAGATCAATATACTTGGGTAGAACTGAGTTCCCAAGCATAATATCAGCTAATTTCCCAATGACCTGTACAGTAGATGGATATTTCCTTTTCCTACCTGGATTCTTGATGCATAGGTCCTTAACTAGATTATTATAGAAGGACACACCCTTGATTTCTTCTATTAATTGTATCTTGACAAAAATGTCCTTAAGATGATTGAAAAATTCAAAATCAGATTCTGATATGAGGTCATTATTTTCTTCTCGTAATATTTTAGGAAATGGTGGTGCATTTTCGTGTGTTTTACACTTGCTAGAGTTTTGAGTAGGTTTTTGCGGATCAACCTACAACAACTTCTATCCTTGTTTTGGGTTGTCATGTAATAACTATGGTTCCTCTAAAATTTCAGTAATGGTTGGTCCAGTTGGTGAAGGAAGTGCTCTTCTGAGTGAAGATGGATATTATTGATATCAACAAAATAAGTAGGGTATTGAGTTGGTTTAGTGGAATAAGTTATTTGAGAATCTTTATTGTTAGGGTTAGGAATTTTTAAGTAGGTAGTTGTGTAGATTTTGGTTGGGATCCTGATTGGGGATTAGGAATCAAAGCTTGTTGCTATTCTTTGATAGGGAGGTTGTTGATAATTATGTTACTAAGTAAAAGGTGGGTTATTCAATTTTTTTCCTCTCCATGGTTATTGCCATGATTGGGGAGGTTGTTTCCATTATTTTTGTGGTTGGCCTTGGTATGGAGGTTGTCATTTTTGTTGGTACTTGGTTAGGATATGGGGCCCATCCTTGAGGGTTAGCCCAAGGTGGGGGCTACATATATGAATTATTAGACCAATTTTGAAATGAATTCATAGGGTCATGTTTCATATCTCATTTCCTTAGTGGCCATGGTTTCATTTGAGCAACATAGAAAACTTTCCCATCTTCTATTTCCAACATTTTGAAATTAGGTGAAGCCTCTCTTTCTTGAGCAATGTTGGCTAATTCTCTACATCTATAGTCTGATTTCTTCCTTCTACATGAATGGAAGTACTCTGTGAGTGTTGCTTCTGCATCTTCTTTCTTCTTTTTGGCATGTAGAGCATCCAATTGATTAGCCATGTCATTAACAATCTCTTGCTTCATGTTTTTGAACATGCTAACAATCTCAGACTTAGAGATGTCCCCCATTGATTTGGTAGATACTCCACCTCTTGATCTTACATTCCTTACTCTCTTCATGGTAGCTCTTGAATATTTTTTACAAGCATCACATATATCTTCAAAGCTAGCCTTGGAAATGTCTCCTGCTCCTATCAAGTCCATAACATCCATGTCTTCATCACTGAGCCCCTTCAAAAAGAGTAGTTTGAGGGATTCAGGTGGTATATCAGTGGTATGTTTTGACTTCTAAACATAGAATAAGAACCATTCCAAATAATCCTCTAATGGTTCATCCTATTTTTTTACATTATGTAGATTTCATCACCTCCTCTACTACTTGGTCTGTAATAGTCTTGATACTTATTGAGGAATTTCTCCTTCATTTGTGCCCATGTAGTAATAGCATTCCTTCCCAATCCCATGAACCACCTTAAAGCAACATCCTTGAGTGTTGCAAGAAAAAATTTCAACTCATGTGCATAAGTGGTATAATCATGGCTATTTCACAACACATCAAAATAAAAGAGAAAGGTTTATTTATCTTCTTACATAGCTCCATGAAAATTTGGAAAGGATGACGGAGAAATATTATTCATCTCGACAGTTTCATTGTTGTCACCGATGGGGAACTCGAAGGTGGTTTCCTGATTTCAAATAATCTGATCTACTTCTTCTACCATACTTGGACGTTTAGGAACATATACAAAACTGTCACTTAGAAGATTTTCTTCAAAATGATAACTAAGTGCAGAGGTTTATTCCTCGAATCTTAGTAATCCTCAAAGTTAAATGAAGATATTTGTGCTACTTAGGGATTAGGTTAAAATATACAATGGGCATCCCTTAGATGGTGCATGTATCAAATACTCAACTCATTCAATGGTAATTATTCAAGGGGTTTTAATCTAAGGTATATTCCTAAAACCTAGACTATTTCTAAAAATGAAAAAACCTTTTCAACAGACTTATAACTTAGCAGGTGCTAAGAAATGGCACTAAAAGTGGTGGTGTAAATTAACTTGCAGAAATTAGTATGTTGTTCACTAATCCACAATCATTTATTCATCAAACCTAGGGACATAGAATTTCAACACTGCCAATGTTGTATACATAGTTACAAGTGTTCAAGAGATATAACTAAAGGATTTTTTTGTCACAATAATTGAAAATATAATGTTGAAACTTAAACTAGGTTGTAGATAAGAATAGATACTACAACTAATGAATAAAGTAGGTAAAAATAACTCATAAGTAAAGAAATGATTTGTTGCAACTCTAATCTACTCATGCACAGAACTTAAAACAAAAAAGAAAAAGGAAAGGGGTTTAGTGAACCACAAGTGGGCCCTACCTTGGGTGTTATCCCTTCCTAAGGATTGTGTCTATAATAAAATGATAGAACTCATATTTTTATTCACCAAAGCATGAAGATTACAAAATACCACTTACAGAAAATTCCCTTCCTTTGGATTGATCATCTCGATAGTGTTATGATTCTCTTTATATTCAATAGAGATGTGAAGAGACTTATTCAATTAGTAGATACATTTTGATTAATTATCAAATAAATCCCAAGAAATCCATATATTCTTATGCATGCAATCAAAAATAAATAAAATGGTTTTAATCCATTAACATAACTAATTGTTAATTCAGATAATCAGTTGTGAAATTAAATCAACTAGTTCTAAGTTGTAGTTGCAGAGAATAATTAGGCATTGGCGTGAGATCCGCTCTTGTTGACATAACTACTTCTTTACTAGTAGGTACAAACTTAGGTGAAGCATTCTTATTGATAATGTTTCCCACAATCAAGGATACACATATGTACATATTTCCCTTTTGCTATAGGTGCTTTCCTATAGATGAGTCCCAGTTGCTGCATGTCAATTTTTCTGAATGAGTCCTCTTTTCTTTATGGTAGAGTTTCCTCAGCTTCATGTTAGTGAAAATACATAATAAGTCTTTGTAAAAAGTACAAAATTTAGATAAGTCACTCAATAATCATTCATTGTATCAAAGATATTAAAATTCACATTCAAAATCCATGGAATAAAGTAATTTACTAATAATTATACTAATTAATAGATATGTGCCATAATTTTTAGGTTCAACATGAAATGTCCGACATAATCATAGAGATAACAAAGCAGGTGTAGACACGATGCAAAATAGATGAGATAAAATAGTAATAAAATGGTCTCATCAACTGTACTAGATCAAACCATATCACCTTACTATATCCTGCAATCCTTACTTCATTTCACTCTTATAGGTTCAAGAATCAACAAACCATTTTGGTATTATGGACCAGTCACAAGATCATAAGGTCGTAGGCCACAATTTGATCTCAAAACACAATTTTTAAGTAATTGCATACTTACCTCATTTCTTCAATTTGACCTTCTACCTCCTAGGTCTGTATTGAAGCATGAAAAAACTTTCTTACATCATACCCAACTATCTTCAGTCTTCTTAAACCTTGTTAAAGATTCAAACCTTTTAGGATCAATCACAGATCCTAACTAGATCACATGAGACCCACATTACTTCTTTTGAGAACTACTCTTGAACTTCTAAACCTCAACAAGATCAATCAACACACATAGGTCTAGTTTTAAGGGTCTTTAATTTGATTCATTTTGTAAGAAGCTAAAAATGAAATCTCTATAATTTTCCAAATGAGATTCCTGTATCTTGCAAATTCGCTTTACCTAATCATAGTATATCCATAACTTCTATATCCCTCTTATTTCCTAGATCACTCATATACCATAAGGACATATTAGTAATATCAAAAAAATCTCAATCTCAAGATATATAGGCCTATATAGGTCTCTAGACATAACTTTATCTCAACAAAGTCATACCTAAATAAGGTCACTCAATACTTTTCTTAACTAAACATGCATCTCTATACACAGTTTAACTTGTTCTACCAAATTATATGTCTTCAAGAACATAGACATATGCTATTCAAATTTGTTTCAAGTCCTTCATCAATAATAGTTATATACCTTCTCAAATCAAGATCTTAAAATTTTCCAATTAAACCCTCATAGACTATTCAAATTGACTTCAAGATCATAACATATTTTCATTTAATTTTAACAAATTAACATCATATCTCTATGAATAAGTGTGAATGAAACTTTTGATGCAACATCTATAATATAAATTTATTAATAACTCTAAATGTAACCTTATCCAAAACTATACTCACATGTTCTGGCACATCACATATACCTTCTCAAACTAATTTAGTAGTTACTTACATTTTGACCAATTCAACTATGAACATGATATGCTTCCTTATCTTTATGAAATATTCAGATCTCCTTTAGATCATATTGATACCAAATTATGGATCAAGATACCATATTATTCATTCCATATCGGGATTTAAATAAAATATCAAAACGACTCAATTATGACTCATATCATCTACATGAAAGATTCAAGCTTTCCTTCAAGTCTTCATAACCTTCTTGGCATCCTCTTGAATCTCTCATCAGCTTAAAATATGCCTATTGGTTTAGAAATTCTTCAACCTTGCACTATACTAACCACCAACCTTGTTGATAATGACTCAATTCAACATCTTCTCTAGGAATGCGTGTCTTGAACTTGTATAAACATAAATGGATATATTATAACACTTTAATGTTGTTAAAAATATTACATGAAATTTAAAGCATAAAATCATAATTCCATGAATGTTCTTTGGGTAGATCAAGATGCAAACCCCAATTTTTTAGAGTCTCAAACCTATATTAGGCCTTAAAACATAGAACTAGAATTCAAATATGCATACCTTACATTTTTCAATTTGATTCATACCACCTTCTTGAAGTAATTTAATTTCCAACATAACTTGAAAAACTTAAGGAATCAAAATATATACTTCGTTACTTCATGACTGTACCTTTGCAAGAAACTTTTCATCATCATTTACTAGTCATTTTCATCTCCTTTTAGCTATCATGTACATGAGTAACATAACATCATGAAAGATTCCAAACATCTCTACTAACCATCATGATTTAAGACATACTTGTAATCCTTTTAGTTCATGAGAACATAGACATCTTGCTCATGAAACTAAAAACTTGTTAAGCTCCCTTGAAGACCAATCTCTTGTCTTTTGATCAAACACATTAAGTCACTAGCATGCCTTCATGAATGACAAACATACCTCATAAATTCACATATTTATTGCATTTATTTAAGTTCCCCTAACTTAATGCTTCCTAAGTGATTAATGTCTCTAAGAATATTAGTAGAGACATCTCAAGTCATAGGGATCTATAAAAACATCTTGAGGTGATTCTAAGACCTCTTTAGCACTTGTGGCTCAACATTTTCATCTTTCTTCTAATTAGAAACCTATGAACAAATTTGAGTTTCTTTAACTACTAACTCATGCTTAGTTTGATTTATATTATTCATCCTTGGTTCCCAAACCTTATCTTTCCTCTTCTCATGTACTCTAGGAGCCTGAAACCTCTTTGTTTTATCTTAATGGATGATAAAAAAATTGCAATATGAACAACATTCCTATAGTTATAGAAAATAATTTCACTCTTACCTCTTGACTGGTTTAAACTAAAACTCCTTCCATAATTCCATGAGTTATCATACTTGGATGACATTATATACTCTTTTTCCCTATGTGCAATCTCATTTAAACTATAAAAATAACCATTAAAGGACTTCTCATACCTTGAAGCATTTGGCTCCCTAGAAAAACTTTTCTTCTTATAGCTCTTCAATTTTGTCTCCATCCGATCTTCCTTGGAAATTAGACCATAAATCTTCTTGCTTTCAGCAGAATCTTCTTGAATCACCTATTTTCCCTTTATATCTTCCATGAACCCTAGAATATTTCTATCACCTATAGAATTCTCTCTATCCAAGAGATCATCTATATCCTTGGAGATCTTCTCAAACCACTGAAATGATCTTACCTTTCCAATTTCCTCATTCAAATTCTTCCTTTAGATACTCAATCTCTCTCACACACGTCTTCCTTAGATTTTAAGCTTTGCTTATATATTATCTAATTGGTTTTCTAACTATGTGATAATATCATCATACTTGTTAGTATCAGTCTAATGTTTCTCCTTAAGAATATTAATATTTTCTTTATATTCCTTGACTTGATCCTTTATTTTATTTCTCTTCTTTTCTTCATGCTTCAATTATTATTAAACACCCATCATCTCAATTTCAAGATTTTCCTCTTATTCTTATAAATTCATACATGAGCCTCCATATATGGAACCTTCATTATTAGAACTCCAAGATCCTTTGGATATGAATAGAAATTTATTTCTAGCATCATCATGATAAGACTCGAATCAAAATTTGAAGCTTCACTATTTACCTCTGATGAACTATAATCCTCCTTGGAGTAAAATATTCTCTTGGAATTATTCTTATTCTCAAAATTATAAACTTATTCTTAATCTTATTAAACCCATCATACCTCTGATCATCATCATGTTCTTCAATATTGTCATTCTTGTGCTTGTGATGACACTTGTTTTCAAAATTCCACATCTTACAACATTTGAAGAACTTGAAATGCAAATTTTGATTACCTACCTGAACCTTTTTAACTCCCTAGAAAATATAGAAATCAATTCATCATCATCATCATCATCAATATCAGAAACATCATCATATACGATCTTCTTACATTTTGGATTATCGTCAACTTTGATGGAAACTTCCTTCTTGGGGGTTTATCCACACCTATCCTCATCTCATAAGTATTCAAGATACCATGGAGTTCATCCATCAACAGAGTACTCAAATCCTTGGATTCTTCTGTAGTTTAGACTTTAGGATCAAATTTAGGAGTGAGATATTTCAACACCTTTTGTACCACTAAATATTTTTTCAAATATTCTCCTAATCCTCTAATGGAATTGACAACTTGATCAAATTTGAGAAGATGTGCACCAATTTATTCTTCTTCTTTCATCTTCAAAATTTCAAACTTATTAATAAAGGTCTTTATATTTTCCAAATTCACCTTGGATTCAACTTCATAGATCAGTTGTAGATTATCCCACATGGCTTTAGTTGAAGCAAATTACATCACTTTGACAAACTTTGACTCTTCGAATACACGAAAAATAACATTCATATCTTTATATTTATCATTATTATCCTTCTTACCTACTACATTAGTTGGAGGTTTTTGAGGAATGGTGTAACCATATAAAAAAAACTATCATATCTTACATCCTAAGAACATAATGTGAGTTCTCATCCTAATACTCCAAAAAACATAATTTTTTCCATCAAACAAATGAGCTTTGTTAGTAGAGGAACCACTTTGTTAACTCAACATATGTGTGCTTCAGAAGATTGCCTCAAACTTTTTAAGCTCACTTTAGAGGAAATCCTCTTATACCAATTTTTAAAAGTACAATTACTGAGAGGGGGTGAATGAATGAGCAATAAAAATTTCATTCACTTAAAATTTTTCATCCATTAACTATTCAATTAACCATTAAAAAAGCATTCACAAGAACTTAACCATATAAGAGAAAATGAGAGCACATCAACAAAAGAACATAAGATGTAAGTGTTAAACCCTGAAGGGGCATAAAAATAACAATTTTTTTATTATATTAATGAATCAAATTTATTTGAGAACCAAATCATCAAGGAGAACCAAGCTCTAGGTTTTTCGAGGCACGAACCCCACTAGGAGCACTAACCCCTGGTTTTAGTGAAGAACCAACCCTACAAGGAGGCACCAATCCCTAAGATGACTCAGTTCCATCCAAATACACTTGATATATTTTCCACCACTAAAATTTTTCCCCAATAAATAATGATGACACTTCAAATCTCTCTACCCTTTCTTCTTCTTCAAATATGCTCTCTAGGTCAACTCGCTCATGGGATTCTTCACCAAGCTGATTAGGTGTAAATAAATATCTCTTCAATACCTAAACACACTTTAGGACATATCCAACACTCTATACTATATATTTATAGTAAAAATAACTCTAACACCTCCTCAAACAGCCCTCGGCTCACACTTTTAATGCACTCTCAACTAGCTTAAATGAGCCTTAAAACTTGCTTTTATACCTAGCTTATGGTCCTAAAACATGTAGGTCAGCCATCACAGGAAAATTTAACTTTTAAAATCTTAATAAAATATGAGAAACATATAAAAATTTACCATGTAGGTTGAAAATATCATATTCATATTGAAATCCTTCATTAGGACACAATAAGCCTAATTGCACCCAAATCACTTTCTCGCCAAAACAAAGACCACTTGCACAACCAAAAATTTCGCCGGGAAAAAAGGACCACTTATAATTTTTTATAATCCTTCAAGAAACCTTAAAAATAGTCTAAACCTTTTCACCAACATCTCATTAAATGACATCACCAAAAGTAGTAACCTTCTTCACTAGGTTTAAGACCTATAAAACAGCCTTTAGATATTAAAGCTAAAAACTCATCAAAAATCCTCAAATAGGAAAGTGTGATATAAAAATGTAAATATCATGACCTCACAATAATAAAAAAATCAAACCATTCCACAAATAATATCGAGACACCTCCAAAATTCCTATGCAACCAAGTCACCTAAAATTGCCCAAAATCGCCCTCAAAACAAGTCTTACAAAATAAGACATAAAATACCTCATGCGGGAAAAACCATGATATTAAACCACCATAAAAATTTATTAAATATTCCATAATTCCTCCAAAAATAAATTATTCAAATGGCCTAATGAATAACTAGAGATAAAACTAAAATTCTTCATAAACATGCAAATTTGAGTGGGTTCCACACACACCCATGACACCTAACTTGCACCTAGAGAAATATAGAGGAATCATCTATAACCTGTAATAATAAAAATTGCAAAAATAATCCATTTTTGGCCATAACCAAAAATATCTCCTCCATCTTTTTGAATTAGGGTTTTAAGATGGTTTAGAAGATGTTTAGCTTCGTAACAATTATTCATAAAGATCTACCCTTAACTCTCAAAGTAATGCTTGGAATGAAATATCAAGACCATTTCCAAAATACCATGAAGAAATTTTACCACCATGCATATTTTCACATTCCAATGAACATAAAACTATCTAATTCGACCTTGGTTTCTCACTTTCAAAAAAACATGGTAGGGCCAAAATCTCATTTTCTTTCTTATTTCTCCAAAACAATACCTAAAAATTGGACCACACCTCTATGAAAACCTATTTCACCTTCTCCAAATCTGATATTTTCCTATACATCCTAAAAAAGTGCAACCAATCTCATTTGGCTACCTAGAACACATGACTTAGCCCTATACTTGCACTCTGAGACACTTGTGAGTGTTTATTCAACACAACTAAATGATTACTATTCTCTCACCAAGCTCAAAAAACTTCCACATAGGATTTAGATTCATTTTACAAGTTAGAGGTTAAATTAAATTTTATGATGCGCTACACAAGGAGGATTAATATTGCATTTTAGTTCTAGTAATAGAACCATCATGAGGGTAAATTTATTTCCGTAATCCATCATATCATACCATACTTACTAACTAGGAATCCTAATTAGTCCAATTGAACATTCTTGCTTCACGAACTAACTTCCTCATCACTTTGTCTCCTTAAAAAGTGCAAGAACCTTTTCTTTACTTCATATGACATCATCATAACATCACTATAACACTAAAACACCTCTGTAAGTCACTTACAGTCATCTAACATACTTAATAACCCATGGAACATCATCAAGACCGAGAAACTCAACTTACACTACCAATCAACCTTTATGTTTCTTACTTCATTTGAAATTAATAACCTTAGAAAACACTTACAACATTACACTTTGAATTCAATGACAACAAAATGCCAACACAACATTGACCCACTTAAATAGCTTCTATCTAAACCCACCTTTACTAGAAGGAGGGTAAACCATGTTATCATACTCAAAAAATTCAACATCAAATACATCTATTAGAAGGTTGTTAAAGGAAAATTTATCACTAATGAGATTGTAGAGAAAGCAATATCAGGCACAAAACTACTATGTCTTTACTTAATTGACACATCTATTTTAGTTGTCATAGAATATACTATATGGAAAATCTACTTTTATGGATCATTCATCTTTCATGGCTTAGGCGAGGGAGTTATACTTATTACCCCTACTTGGTGACCTTATCTTTAGAGCTTTTAGGTTTGGTTTTACTTACGCCAATAATATATCTAAATATGAGGCCCTGATTACTCATCTAGAAATAACTCAAGTTTAGTTCATTGGCAACTCATAACTCATCATCAAAAAAGATAACAATAAATACATTACGAAAGATGAGAATATTATACCCTATATACGTATGGTAGGCAGCCTCAATGAATACATTTTCAAAATTAATTTTCATAAAATTCCCTAGATGTATAAATTTTTTTGCAAATGTTATGGATACAATTTTATTTATCTTAAGCCTAACTCTAAATAACATTGAATTTTGCTTCCTTTTTAACATCTCATTGTGCTCTCTTATGATATTCCTAAATATTTTTCGGTATGTGAGATTTTTGGTCCCCTGTCCCATTTTTATGAAGACATAATAGAAGATAGTACTTTTCTACCCAACATTACCCACTCTAAAAAACAATCCCTCATCCAACACGTAGCCCATTATACCCTCCTTTGAGGAAGCCTCTATTGTCAAAGTTACAATGTGACTTTGTTATGGTGGATAAATTTAGAAGAGTCTATCCATGCTATCAAAGAGGTGCATGAAGATATCTCGTGGCTCGCATGCCAATGACATGGTTCTTCCTAAGAAAATTCTACAAGTTGGTTATTACTAGCGCACTTTATAAACTAATTATTATTAATACATAAGAAAATGTGTCCCTTTTTTAAACATGGAAACTTGATTCACATGTCATCCCACCCTTGAATCCTATTAATACACCTTTTCCATTTTCAAAATGGGGGCTCAATATCATATGGAAACTTACACCCGCCTCCTCCGATGACCATATACATATAATTACTAGAACGAAATAATTCACCAAATGGGTGGAGGTTATACCTATCACATATAAATTGGTGCTCAAATATTCAAATTCATATTAAACCACATTATTTTACCTTATGGCATTCCTTCCACAATTGTTTCCAATAATGAAAATTCCTTCAAAAATAAACGTGTGAAATACCCTTTATGAATGCTTAAAAATCCACCAAAAATGGTCCACCCCTATTACCCTCAAGGTAATCAGAAATATAAGACTATAAATAAAACATGTATTCACATCATGGAGAAACATTCCTTTAAAATAGGTTACAACTGACATCACTAGATCTACTCGATCTAATGGGATTATCGTAGCTCAATATGAACACATATAAGAGCTACACCTTACTCCCTTGTCTTTAAAACTAAGGCCACCATCTCCTTAGAGATAAAGATTCCCTCCTTGTGCATACCTTTTAAGGATTATCTTGAAAATGAGTAAGATTACAAAGTTTCCAAAATTACAAAGCTCGAGATGCCTAATGAAAAATGACTTCATGCATTGGATCACCATAAAGGGTTTAGGAATCAAATCTGAACTAGCTACAATAAATTCGTTGTCACTCGTGAGTTTTATATTAAAAAAAAATTCTCAAGGAGAACTAGTTTAATACTATAAAGAAAATACAAAAGAAAAGAAAAGTTGAGACTAATTGGTGGGCGCATACATTATGGTTGTTTAATTTGGTTCGGGAGTTTATAAGCTCACTCACCTTGATGGAATTTATTTCCCAATTTTACATCACTTGCAAAATTTGAGCAACCTATATAAGTGTTAGAGTTGGAAGAAATTCATATATGAATGTGGACATTCCGTGGAGGTATTAAGTATGTCATTGATGGAGGAACATAGCCATAGAGGATTTACACAGAGCTGCGGTGATGAGAAAGTTCCGCAAAATGAAGAAAGGCTCCATGGGTGGATATTTAAGGTCACAATACAATGGAAAGTGTCGCGGGATAAGGAAGCAATAAAAGATGAAGCATGGATCAAAATGAAGCATGTCACATTATCAGGCATGCCTCATAATTTAAAAATCTACAGGAACCAATGGTGTCGTGATACAAAATAATCACCCATGGATATCAAATAGTTGTACAAGAATGAGAGTAAATTACCACACAACAAAGTAAAATGATGATTTTTGTGGGAACCAGAAATCAATCTACCTTTGATTTGATTGTCAAAATCTTTGCAAATATAATAATATTTTTCTCTTCTCTATATAATCAAATCAGATTTCATGAATCAAATCAAGGAAAATAGAAAAAAACCAAGGAAGCTTCTCCTGCACGCAAAAGGTCTTCTGAGGATGGCTCAACCACCAGAATTAAATACAGTATGGGCACCTTTCTTTCTTTAGCAAGGTGGATGGCGTATAGGCATAGATTTTTAGAATCATTTAGGCATTTCCTTAGAGCATGTAGAGAAATTAAATGAAGGTGGTTGGCTGGTGGGAGAAATTCAAATCCCTCTACATTTCTCTCTCCTTCTATATTTCTATATATTGTAAAGTGATGCCTTGTTTTAATGTTGGATACTTTGGAATGCGAAGGCATAATTTTATGTTGCACAAGTGTTCTAAGGGTAGCATTCCTTGGACTTGATTTTTGTAAATGTTTTGCATCTTCTTCCTATATCATGATGATCTATGCATGATCTTTAGGAAATAAAATTCTAGTTTTGTGGCTCATTTCCACCTTGGCTATTGTTTTATTGTACTCTCTTGCCTCTCATTCATTTGCAGGTGTGTTGTATGTGTTATTTCAGAACTGGTGTTCATTGTGCATCGTGGAGGTGGAACCCTGAATGTGATTTTGATCTGTGGTCTTCATTTGGCCCTCTTCACCATCATTTTCTTTCATCTTCTCTCTTGTTGGAGTATTCATCCCCTTACTTTTGGTGTTATCACCTTCTTTAGATTAGGATTTTGTTTTATGCATCTCCTTCTCACCCTAGTCCCTTGGAAAGTTAGAGTAGAGCTAGATAGTTGCATTTCAATTCCTAGGAGTAGTTTAGCATTAGGAGTAAGTAGAGGAAGTTGGCCTTCTCCAGAGGTCTATCTCATTTCGAGTCCCACAACTTGGAGACAGTCCCATGTTGTCTCAAGCCTTAGATTCTTGTAATTTGGGATGGGTGCACATTTGAGCTCCTAAAATGCTAAGCTAAGAGACCCCATGAACATCATGCACCTAAAACATTTCTACACTTGAGCTTGAATACCATATAAGAACAAAATAATGAAATAACATAAATATATAAAAACATCGAAAGAAAAATAAATAATTACAAAGACAAATAAATTTTTCCAATGGTGAAAACCACACAATATTGGTGCCTTGGTCATATCCTTTTGTGAAATCTATTTTTAGAACCATGGATACTTGGGGGCATGGTCCCTCCCTATATTTGTCATTCCTTCAGTTCCTAGTCATGTTGTTCCTATTAATCTTTGGCTTGGTTTATATTTTTCAAATTCTTGTATATTCATGTGAAAATATACACTTGTATATTCTAACCTCTCACTAGGGACATCTCACTGTGATTTTATCTTGTACATATTGTGGTAAAACCTAGAAAATTAAAAAACATAGTAAAACCTAGGAAAATCCAACATCATAAAACCTAGAAATCCAAAAACATGGTAATACTTAGGAAAATCCAAAAACATCATAATACCTAGAACATAAAAAAACATGGTAAAACCTAGAAAAATTTCAAAACATGGTACAACCTATTAAATAAAAAAACATGGTAAAACCTATAAAATCCAAAAATATGGTAAAACCTGAAAAATAAAAAAATAACATAAAATATAGAAAAACCCAAAAACATTGTCTAATACAAAATCCCTAAAAATTGAGAAAAATTAAAATATCACACTTAAGCACTCATTCATTATATTGCATGACATATGGACCATGTTATTTATTAATCCATCAACAAGTTTACATGTTTGTTATTTCTATATTTCTTGCACATATCATTTAAAGTTATAATCATAATGTGTTTGTTTTTTTATATATGGAATGATTTGTCTCTCATCCATCACCCTTTCATGTATCCTCTCTCAAGGCATCATCTTCACCCTTTTCATATAACTACAAGATATGGGTACTACAATAGGATAGCAGAAAAAACTATTGATATATTTACTTGAACATTGTTTGTTTAAATGTGTTTGTTTGTACTTATTTGATTTCTTGTTTATTTTCTTTCTTTCTTTGCAATTGTAGCCACTTAAAATTAGTACCACTAATCCCTATTTCCATGCCCACTAGCACCCATTCATTATCACATCACAGTCATATTATGCATTAAATCTTTATCCTAAGTCTCATTTCTCCCCATTATATTTACTCATCGACTCACTATAAATATCATTCTATAATTGTAGAATCCTATTTTACCCCTTCTTAAACCACTCAAATCACTTAGAAAAAAAACTAAAATGAAAACAAAAAAATCAATAACTCCTCAACCATTTCAAAACCTCCCTAACCTATATAACCTCTTTCCAACATATATTCTTCATCAAAACAAACAAAAAAATTTAGTTGGGAAGCGGTTTAATTTTTTCCCCTGTAAAGCCCAAATCCTCGGTGATTCCCTCTAGTCACTTTCAAGACCCTATATAAGAAATTCATTCACCTTCATTCTAGGCTAGCTGATAGCTTGTAAACATGTCTTAGATATTCCTTAGTCTTGTCTTGTTAAGTGGAAGTTTCTTAAGGCCTTCACATTGTAATCTTGTTGTATCATAGTCTTATAAAAAATTTGTATTCATTATATAAACATTCAGGAGACTAATCATGTTTTCTTCATCCTTTAGAGTTCACTAAAACATCTAGGAACCAACACAAAAATCTTATGATATCTATAATTTCCCTTTCTTGGGTAATGATAACTTCTTTCCTTCATTTATTATCTCAGATAAGGTAAGTACCTTCCATTTTGAATTATTACCTCGGTTTCTTATCATTTATAACATTTAATCAAATTTATCTCATTTATTATCAACCCGAACACTTTCTCAACATTAGGTGACGATTTCCCTCAATCCTTGATGATTGGCCCCAATCCTCTTAATTAACCCTAATCCCTAGCGATCCCCTGTCTATCATATGATCTTCCCCCTTAAGATTTCTTTTCAGACATCCAAATCTTATCACCTATTACTACTTTACCTTTGTAAGTCTTTGGTAAAACCCTATCAAGATCCTTTGAGCCATCTGTAGCACTTTATCAATTATCTTAATCAAATCTATCATATTTCTCACCTTTTTGAGTACACATCCATCTAAACATTTTCTCCTTTCAACCATTTTTTGATCCCTAGACTTCCTTTAGATCAGTAATCACCATCGACCTTCATATGGCCATGGATTGTGTGTCCCTTTTGTTGCACCCTATTACATTGATGGTTGTTATTGTCATTGATTTATAAGGAATTTATGGAAAATGGATAATGCAAGGGAAATATTCTCAATTGTTGTTCAAAGGTTCAAGATGACTTCATGTGGTTTCAAGAAGATAGGGTCTTGGAAACTGTTAGTTAGTGTCATTTCAGGGTGGTTTCAAGTACCTAATGAAGTGAAACAGATAGAACAGGTAAGAAAATGTATGGAAGAGGTATTAAGAGTGTATTTATAGAATGTGTGAGAAAATAATAGGCTCAGTTAAGATCCGGATGTCTGTTTGGTATGTTGGTCAGAAATAGTCTTGAGAACAAACAATGTTCTAACATGCAAATGAGATGGGATAGAAAAATGTAGACATATTATTTTATATAAATTTTGGGAGATGATATAGGAAGG
Organism: Taxus wallichiana var. yunnanensis; assembly: GCA_018340775.1. NCBI lineage: Eukaryota > Viridiplantae > Streptophyta > Pinopsida > Cupressales > Taxaceae > Taxus > Taxus wallichiana. The sequence continues at coordinate 84,248,267 of CM031242.1, read as the reverse complement.
TGTCTTGATGCTTCATGCAAAATTTCAGGTCAAATTTAGGTCATTTTTTCAAGTTATGTGAGTTTTTGTAAAATAGGATTTTTGAAAAACTCATTTTGAGCTACTTGGATTCTTAGCCCTCAAACAAAATTATACGATATCCTTAAAATAAATCATAGAAGTAATTTTTGAATTACATTTTCATAAAATTAATTTTCTCAAATGGGGGCGTGGTTGTAAAGTTAAGAGCATTTTGGTGTAGCATTTTTTCTCCCTCCTGGGTGTGCACCAAATCGATAAGAGAAAAAATGTGATTTTAGACTCCAAGTATAGTTTCATCACCTCTAGAGTATTTTATTGTTTCATTTATGATGTTCCTAATTGTTAAAACCATTTTAAGTATTTATTTCTTTAAGTTATAGGTACTCAATTTTGATGTCTTGTGTTAGTATAAATGCTCTAGCATATGAAGGCGATAGATGTCCCAAATGGATTTTGTGCTAAATGATTACTCAGATATCTTCTATAGGAAAATAGTAATGTGTGTATTGTTTTTAAATTTTTGGTGGCATATAAATTCATTCAAACCCCACTAACTTATGTTTTCCTAAAAGCACTTCTCTCAATGCATCTTAACACATTGTCCCAAGCATCTCAAATACAACTCAATCCATTGTTTAGGTCTAGAGACATGGATACGGGAGAAAATATAAGGTAATTGATTAGGATATGTATGTGAGGTCATTTTCTCTAAGGTGAAATGGTTTAACTTCAGTGTATCTTGATCAACACTGTAAAATGAATACTTTCACTATCTCAATGGAAGCTCATGTTAAACTAGGATATGTATTACACATTATGAGACCTAAACCATCTAAGATTGAAGATTATCAAGGATTATATCATCCTCAATGGTTTAATTGACTTAAAATGAGAAGTGTATATATGTTTTTCTTCAAGCACTAGTGCTTCAAGTCATATGTATAGTCTACTTTTTAAAAATTGGTATGAAAACAATGATTTATTTCAAGCAATTTCAATCAATTCCATGACTCTATCCATTTTGAAAAGAATGAAATAAGTTTTAGAATAATAAACAATATTTATAATCCATTTTCATGAAAAATTGTTATAAAAATCCCCTTTTAGTCCTTTTTGGGTATGCACTTTTATTTTACCCCCTGATTTAAGGTTTTCAGAGAGAAATTTGTTGATTTCTCGAATGATATCCAACCATGTTTCTCAAAATTTTGACTTGACCTCTATGAGGGGTGTTAGAATCATTTTTAAAATAAATGAAATGAAATGAAATGATGGTGTATTAGAAGATTAGTTTGTAGAAGTATTGTTCAAACATGTTCTCAAACTTTGAAAAGACACCATTTCTATATTTTTTTCATTCTTGATCAAAATTGATCAACTTTCTATTGACTTAAGGGACTGAAATGGATGTTCCCATCTACGATATAATTTCAAAGGCTTGAAAAATATTTTTTAAGATGTACAACTTTGTGATAGTGATAGAAAACATGCACAAGATTATGGATTTTTGTTTGAGTCAAGGTTTAAAGTGAAAATTTCTCTCTAGCAAGCCTTTAGACCCTTTTATTATCACTCTAAAACATTGATAAGTGCTAGACCTTTAAGAAAAATAATAGTTGAAAAGAAAATCTATATAACAAGTAATCCAGTTGTTGAATTTCATTCCATGCAAACCCCGACGTTCGATGGGGATCATAAAATCTTGATAGTAAATGTAGACGATACAAAACTTTGGCTTCCAAGCTCACCCTTATGTAAATATTAGAGAATTTTCAAAGAATATTTGGAGTTCAAAGTGATAATAGCATCATATCTTGGTCGATGAAGAAGATGTAGAGACTTTGTCTGATGTCCTCTTGTAAAAAGTTGTCTCTTGAAGTTCCAAGGATTAGTTGAGTATCTCTAGTGTCCTCCCTAAAGAAGTTAGAAGGTTTTGAAGAATTCTAAATGTCATCCTTCAGTTACAAATAAAACGAATTGACTTCCAAGATCAAATTTTGAAGGAAAATATGTGTTATAGATAGAAATTCAAGTTCTTTTGGATTTTCTAGAAAGTGATGGCCTTGTATCTTAGACTTGCCATGTAAGATGAAAATTTTTCCTTGAGTCTCAAAAGTGAAAATCTATTAAGGACCTTAAAAGGTCATAATTGGAGAAGTTACAAGAAAGAATCTCATCTTCAGGACAAGATGAAAATATAATATTTCTTGAACTTGTTTAATTACTTTGATATTATTCTATGCTAATACGAAAGAAGGGATGTGCAACAGGTTTGATGAAAAAATGAGAAGATATTAGTATGATGATTGTGTTGATAAAGATATTGAATATAGAGGGTTCACAAAAAGCATGACAAAGCTTGAAAATGCCTAATGTTTTGTAGCATGAAAAGGAAGTGAGTTTGGAGACTGAAATACTTTGAAAATTGAGAAACTAAAAGTTGAATTGTAGGTTGAATGTTGAATTAATTGAGACAATATTTATTCCTCCTAGAATAGGTGAAGGTACAATTTTTGTGTGTGAGATAGATTTGAAAGAACAAAAAGTGGACTGTATTGAAAGAAGGGAAATGAATGTAGATTATGGTTTTCAATTCTCAAGTGATTGATGAATAGTCTTAAGATTCATATTTTAAGTAGAACAACTAATCAAAATTCAATAAGAGTACATAAATAGGCGAGAATAATGTGATATGAAGTGGAATGAGAAGAAGAATGATTTGGGAGCAAAGATGAACACCAGAAGAAGAAGAAAATGTTGCAAATTCAGTGGTCAACATCATTATTTCAAGACAAGTAACTCAAGTGTGACTTGATTGGCAGAGAAATTCTAAGTGAAATCTTAGCAGGTGAGGAGTTGAAGCTTCCATGTGTGTTGAAGCTCACTAAAGATCACTATAATATGATTAAATTACAGGGGGTTGAAGCCTCCAGATCATGTAGTCACTTGGTCAAATTGAGGAGTTACAACTCTAGGTTGATTTGAAGCTCAACCTTGAAACTAATGCAATAAAAGAAGGAAATATTGGTCATAAGCCTAGTTCATACTTTCGTGGGTTTTCTTCACAATTTTTTTCCCACATTAAACATGTGTCATTGTGTACTCTCTTGAAAATCACTTTTGTGTGTATTTATGATTTAATCACATCATATTTAAGAAGGTAAAATTATAGAGATATTGATTCACCCCCCCACTCAAAGTGTCATAGTTTCTAATAATTGGTATTAAAGTCTGGTCCTCCTGAATCAAGCCTAACAACTTGGAGGTGATCTTGAAGACACAAGTATGGGTACATCAACTGAGTCAATGTTGAAGAAGAGGTATGAAATTTCTCAAGCTCTTATAATGGAATTGAAGGAAGAAATTACACTCAAGGAATTTAACCATGGTCGGGAACTAAATGAGATGGCTTCATTGTTGAAAAATCATCAAAAGCATTGAAAGATAAAGAAACTGATTTCCTTAAATTTGAAGAGGAATTAAAGACCTGAAGAGTGAGTTGGTACAAGTTACTAATCAACTTAAGAATTTGTAAGGAAAAAAGTACATTCTAGTAGATTAAAGCATGGTACATGTTAGGAAAATAATTAATCCAGAGTGGGGAATGTGAAAATTTAAATGCATAAGTAAAGGCCCTACAAGAAGATATGGAACAAACAAAGAAAAAAGTTTTTAAATATAAATCAAGTAATACTTCCCATTAAAGATATTCTCATCCCAAGAATGAAATTAAAGAGAACAAAAGGGTCTTTAGGTAGCCATTTGGAAGGAGATTATCATATACATTTCATGGATTTTATTTTTCATGCAATATCTTTGGACATAGAGCAAGAGACTGTAGAAGAAAGATAGATGAATACCATCCATGGAGAAATTGTAGATTTGACTATGAGAAGAACATAGTGTGTTTTAATTGTAAAGAAAAAGACCATATAGCCAAGTACTATCTGGAAGAGTGGTAAATAAATTTTGGGATAAGGATCAGGTTGTGTGCTTTAACTACCATGAGCTAGGACATTTTTCAATACATTTTCATGAGTTACCTAGATTCAACTATAAGTTGAATGCATGTCAAAGACAATACTAGAGGACATACACAGAGAAAATTAAAATACAAAGAGTAATACCAAGTCAACTATGGTTAAGAAAGATGCTGGTAAGAAGAAGGAAAGATGGGTACGCAAGGTCAAGGAAGAAAAATCGAAGTTGAGACAACAAATGATGACAAGAAGAAAACAAGGGAAAATACTGAAGAATTACAACAACCTAAGATAGTCACAAGAGAAGAAATCACAAGTAAGACTGTAGGAAATGATTACAAAAGTAATCGGAAGGAAAATCACTGTTGAGAATAAAGCATGAAGAATATCTTCCCAAGTAGTATTAGAACAAGTGTATGAATTATGTCTATCTGGCACCCAAGAAGAGAATGAGAGCTCAAGTGATCTTGTGGTCACACCATGGAATGAAATAAAAAATATTAACAAGAAAAAAATCAAAAGGAAGAAAAAATGAGTCATCAAGTTACTTTGATGACTTCTTGTTGTTCTAAGGTCATTCCATGACAGAGTATGCCTTTTCTTAGCTTCTAGGATGCATGCATCAATTTGAGAATAATTAAAGGACGTGGTTGAAGGTCTTTGTCATCAGTTTTTGTTGATACAATGCTTTCAAATTGTTCAAGCATGGAAAAACTCTAAGGTATGTTATTCACTCTTTTTAAGAGTCATGTACTTGAAAATTCTTATAAATACGTCATTATTAAGTTCGAGGAAAAGATAAGTATAATTTTTTTGTCACAATATTACTGCTCCAAGTTTTTGTTTCAGTCAAGCATATAACAATAAGCATGTTTCTCTCCTCAAGTGTTGTATATTAGTGCATATCAGTCATGAAAAGTAAAAACCAGTCATGAAAATATCAGTGCATATCAGTCATGCAAATATCAGTGCATATGAGTCCTTGTGGTTGAATACATGAAGCTAGGAGGTGTAAATAACCTTGATGAGGTGTCTACAAGTTTACATAGTTGGTAATATATCTGAACAAAAACTTATGAGATGTTCCTAAGTCTCAAATGGTCATTATCTAAGGGTAAAAGTGAGTCTAAATATCATAGTCGATGGTGAAGGTATGGAAAGATTAAAATATTTCAAATCAAAATTAGTTGTTGAAAGAGTTCATGAAATTGGATCTTGGAAAGAAAAGAGAATTGCCACATACAAAATGGAATACAATATCACTTGGAGACACAAAGATACTATCTCAGAAATAAAAATTGCAGAGGTATTGAGTATCTCACATGTTGAATATCTTCTGTAGACAAAAGGAGAAGTTAAATAGTGTGCAAATAGGGTCTAATTTTTGCATCTGCAGATGTCAAGGTGTTAAGGATACTTGAAAAATGCTTTATGAATAAAGTGTAGAGTGAAATATAGTAAGGAATTGTATCCTTTATGAGTTTTTGCAGGTACATGGCTGAAATTAAATAATCATGGAAAATTCAATGTGTTAACTCATGGTGGAGATAATGAGAAGGACCATTTCTCTTCAAGACATCTCGAATACTGTAACATTGATGTGTATGTTTGTGAAGGCTGAGATCATTAAGAGAAAGGTGATGGTATATGGAGATATTATAAAGTTTATCCTAGCATATGTTGAGGCTCAATGTATTTTCATGGAGTTCTACATGCTGCTCATGGTGAAATATTACAACTTATCTTTAAAAGAAGAGTGCTTGTGTCCAGGGGGAGTAATTTCCAAAGATAAAATAAAGTAAAATGATGTTTTGGACTAGATTAAGGACATATAGGTGGAGTATCAACTGAGGGGGATACCTTACTAGGTTAATACGATCTTTTTCATGTTCTTTGGAGGAATCAAATTAAAGCCAATATCTTCCCAACGGGAGTACTTGCAAGGTATAAGCATACTCTATTTGTTGAATTTTTCCAATCTAATTAGTTTGGTGTGCTTATGCATATTTTTCATAGATATCAAAGGGGGAGATAGAATGATGGAAACTTGTTAGAGAGTGCTGGAAACTTGTTTCATTATCAAGTATATTAGTTTTCCATCAAGTTTCAGTATGTTGCCATCAATGACAAAGGGGGAGATTTTTGCACCCTATTACATTGATGGTGGTTTTTTCATTGATGTCAAAGGAATTGATGGAAAAGGGATAATGTAATATTGTTCTTCTCAATTTTGGTTTATAGGTTAAATATGACTTCATGTGATTTCAATAAGATAAGGTCTTGCAAATTGTTAGTTAGTCCCATTTCAGGGTGGTTACAGGTGCTTAATGAAGTGATATAGGATGGTACAGGTCATAAAAATAATGGGATAGGTATTCGAGTGTATTTACAACATGTGTGAGCAAAGTCTAGGCTCAGTTCAGCTCCAGGAGTCAGTTTTGTATGTTGGTCAGAAATAGTGTTGAGAACAGAAAAATGTTCTAACATACATATACGATGGGATAGAAATATTTAGACCTATAATTTTCCATAAATTTTTGGAGATGATATGGGAAGTTTTGTTGATGATTCATGCAAAATTTTAGGTCAAAATTATGTCATTTTTTCAAGTTATGTGAGTTTTTGTAAAACTAGCTTTTAAAAAACTCATTTTGAGTTGTTTAGCTTCTTAGTCCTTATACAAAATTATATGGTCACCTTATAATAAATAATATATTGAATTTTTGGATTAAATTTGCATAAAATTCATTTGAAAAAATAATTTTCTGAAAAGGAGGTGTGGTTGAAAATTTATGAGCATTTTGGTGGAGCAGTTTTTCTCCGTCCTAGGTGTGCACCAAATCGGTAAGAGCAAAAATGTGATTTTGGACTCCAAGTCTAGTTTCATCACCTCTAGAGTATTTTATTGGTTCATTCATGATGTTACTCATTCTTATAAATAATTTTAAGGCTTTATTTCTTGAAGGTACAGGTACTTGATTATGATGTCTTGTCTTAGTATAAATGCTCTAGCATATGAAGGTGCTAGCTGTTCCAAATGGAGTTTGTGCTAAATGATTTCTCAGATATCTTCTATAGGAACATAGTAATGTGTGTATGTTTTTTCAAGTGTTGGTGGCATATAAATTCATTCAAACCCCACTGGCTTATGTTGTCGTGGAAAGCACTTTTCTCAATGCATCTTAACACACTGTCCCAAACATCTAAACTTCAAAATCAATGCATTATTTAGTCTAGTGACATGGATACAAGAGAAAATATAAGGTAATGGATAAATCTATTTATGTGAGGTCATTTTATTTTAGGTGAAAATTTTGAACTTCAATATTTCTTGCTCAGGAGTGTAAAATGAAGACTTTCACCGTCCCTTTGCAAGCTCATGCTAAAATAGGACCTGTATTAGGCATTGTGAGACCTACACCATCTGATCTTGAAGAGTACAAAGGTGTATATCATCCTCAATGGTTTCATTCAATTAAAAGTAGAAGTGTATATATATTTTTCTTCAAGCACTAGTGCTTCAAGTCACATGTATAGTCTTCTTTTCAACATGTGCATGCAAACAATGATTTATTTCAAGAAATTTCAATTAAGTCCATGAATCTATTCATTCTAAAAAGAAGGAAGCATGTTTTTATAACACTTAGAAGTATTTATACTCCATTTTCATGAAAAATTGTTAAACAAATCCCCTTGTAGTCCTTATCGGGCTTGTATTTTTATTTTACCCTGATTTAGGGTTTTGGAGAGAGAAATTTGTCAATTTCTCAAATGGTATCCAACCATGTTGATCAAAATTTTGACCTAGCCTCTATAATGGGTATTGGAATCATTTGAAAAGTACATAAAATGAAATGGTGGTGTATTCAAAGAGCTTTATAGAAGAATTACTCAAACACATGCAGTTTGTGAAAAGGAACAATTTTTATATTTTTAAATTCTTGATCAAAATTTATCAAATTTCTGTTGAGTTAAGGGACTAAAATAGTGGTTCTCATCTAGGATATCAAAGTATTGAAAAATCTCTGAATATGTACAACTTTGTGATAGTGATAAAAACATGCACAAGATTATGGATTTCTATCTCGGTAAAGTTTAAAGTGTAAATATCTCTCTAACAAGCCTTTAGACCCTCTTGTTATCACTCCAAAACATTGAAAAGTTTTAAACCTTTAAGATAATGTATATTTAGAAATAAAATATGTATAACAATAATCCAATGTTGAATGTCCTTCCATGCAAAAGGCTGAAGTTCAAAGTAGGATCATAACATCTTGATATTAAATGTAGACAATACAAAACTCTAGCTTCTAAGCTCACCCTTGTGCAAATATTAGATAATTTTAAAATAATATTTGGATTTCAATGATAATAGCATCATATCTTGGTCGATGAAGAAGATGTAGAGACTTTGTCTTGTCCTCTTGTAAAAAGTTTTCTCTTGAAGTTCCAAGGATTAGTTGAGTATCTCTAGTTTCCTCCCCAAAGAAGTTAGAAGGTTTTGAAGAATTCTAAATGTTATCCTTCAGTTACAAATAAAACGAATTGACTTCCAAGATTAAATTTTTGAAGTAAAATATATGTTATAGAAAGAAATTCAAGTTCTTTGGGATTTTTCTAGAAAGTGATGGCCTTGTCTCTTGGACTTTCCGAGGTAAGATGAAAAGTTTTCCTTGAGTCTCAAAAGTGAAAATCTATTAAGGACCTTAAAAGGTCATAATTAGAGAAGTTACAATAAAGAAACCCATCTTCAGGACAAGATGAAAATATAAGAGTTCTTGAACTTGTTTAATTACTTTGATATTATTCTAAGCTAATACAGGAAGAAGGGATGTGTAACACATTTGATGAAAAAATGAGAAGATGTTAGTATGATGATTGTGTTGATAAAGATATTGAATATAGGGGGTTCAGAAAAAGCATGACAAAGATTGAAAATTCCTAATGTTTTGTAGCATGAAAATGAAGTGATTTTGGAGACTGAAATTCTTTGTAAAGTGAGAAATTGAAGGTTGAATTTTAGGTTAAATGAATTGAGACAAGATGGATTCCTCCTAGAACATGTAAAGGTACAACATTTTATGGGTGAGATAGATGCCAAAGAACATAAAGTGAATTTTATTGAAAGAAGATAAGTGAATCTAGATTATGGGTTTCAATTCTCGAGTGATTGATAAATAGTCTTAAGAGTCATCATTTTAGTAGAGAAACTGAATAATAATTTATTGAGAGTACATATATAGGTAGAGTAATGTGATATGAAGTGGAATGAGAAGAATGATGATTTGGGAGAAAATTTGAACAAGAGAAGAAGAAGAAAAGGTTGAAAATTTAGGGTCATCACGAGCTGTTGAAGATAGTAACTCAAGGGTGACCTGATTGGTAGACCAAGTCTAAGTGGCAGCTTAGCATTTGAGGAGTTGAAACTTCCCTATGATTTGAAGCTCACTAAATATTACTAGAAGCTAATTGAATTGCAGGGAGTTGAAGCCTCCAGCTCGTGTAGCGGATTGGTGAAATTGAGGAGTTGCAACTCTAGGTTGAGTTAAATCTCAACCTTGAAACTAATGTCACTAAAGTAGGACATATTGGTCATAAGCCTAGTTCATAGTTTCAGTTGGTTTTCTTCCCATTTTGGGTTTCACACATTAAACCTTATGTCATTATGTACTCTCTTTCAAATTGCTTGTATTTTTATTTATTATTTTATCACATCAAATTTAATAAGGTAAAATTTTGGAGACACTGATTCACCCCCTTTTAGTGTCACAGTTTCTAGCACCTTTTCCTTTGCATTATTGGTTATATCATTTATTTATGAGATTAATTTCTTGAATGTAGACTCGACATCCTTGCAAGGAATTCCATTCACTTAGGGGACTAGCCTTTGCTAGGAAATCTACCATATATCTATCTAATCCCATATTTTTCTGAGTGTTTTTGCATTGCAGGTAGATTATCCCATTAGAAAGAAGAATGAAACAACCACTTTTTAATTCAACAAACTATGGAATTTTTTTATACTCATTGATCACAGTTAATGCTTTACTTAATTAAACACGCAACTTATTAAACTATACACAAGAGATTACTATCTCTTAAATTATTTTATAATGATAAAAATACATCAATTGTGACATCAACTAATTTATAACAACATTTAAATAAAGTTTAGAATCCAATTAGATAACCTATGAAAACCATGTGCAACTGCAAGGGTTTACAAATCCTGCTCGATTCCCCTAAAACACTCTTTATAAGATAATACACCTAGTATATCATTTAGTTAAGCCTTATTATAGTTTGTGAACTTGTGATGTATTTTAGCATCCTTTTGAAAGCTACAAATATTACCATCGTCTGAATCTCAACAATATGACAAAAGAGTTGGTGAAAAGACAACGCATCTAGTTACATGTGTTACTATGGCCATAGTTTTTTTATTGCGCTAGCAAGTCGTAATTGAAGACTACACATTTGTCTTAGGGAACTTGTCTACACTTCACCTAACAATCCATTCCAGTCATAGCCATTAGGATTCATTTCATTTGTTTAGATATTTAGTTTAGATTGCTAATCTTAAGTATTTACTAATTGAAAAACTTAGTCATGAAGCCGCATCCAACACCTCTCGGCATCTGAATCATGTGACTCATGCCAACACTACTTCAGCAACCCTATGGGAAAATATGTGTCCATGTAATGATTTATATCATTACATGTCTACCTCTCTATACTGTAGCGAACCTAAGCTAGTGCAGACATGACATGAATGATCCAAAGACCATGGCGTGTTTCCTATGTTTGAGTACTTAGTATTCATAAGAAGGTATCACTTAGTTAAATACCCATAATTAATTATTTCTCAAACTACAACAACAATATATTACTAATTAAGACTATCTCCTTCACATTATTGCATCAATAGGTTACTGACAACTTCATTATATTTTCCTAAACATTGATCATGCATATGAAGGACATAGCCTAGTGTGTTTAATTTCATTATGACATAACTTAGTACTTTAAAGGGTAGGTTTTTTCCAACAATTGTAAAAGTTTATTCTCAAGGAGTATAAATTTTATAGGTTAATCTCTTTAGATTGTTTCATTAGTTTCCTCTTATTAAGTATTTATATGCACCTATATTATTTTAGATTAGGTTCGCTCGTTTATAATGTTACCATTGAGAAAAGATTATCATCGTAATTAATCATCATATTATGATAAAAAATTTGCTTGTTAAAAATAAGATAATAATATGTTTTTGGACATCACAACTGGATCATAACCATATAATAGTTGAAGTCATAAGGCAACAACATAAATTATATTAAGGAATTTTAGTAATTTTTAGGAACACCTAACTCTACTCTAATCCACCTTATGTTTGAACTTTATTGTCTCAATGACATCTGATTCAATAAGTTTATTTCAAAAATATCAATTTAGATGTTAATTGGTTATTCATTAGTAGGTTGTGATCATAATCCATCTATATGATTTACCATTTTTACTATGAGTACAAGAATAAGATTTCATTATGATAGACATTATTATCTTCATTTAGCTTAGTGTAAATCCACAACTTACCCTAGTAGTCCTTACACAAAGCATATGAGGCATATTTAATTATGAACATTTCACATAAATACAAATCTAGAATAACACTTCATTGTGTTGATTGGTAATACCAATATGAATAAATAGTAATAACATTCTATTCATTTCATAATAATCAATAAGTTACAATTCAAGTCACGTATGAATGTTTTAAATGGTCAGGTATACAACATGCATCGCTGCCTTAGATTCAATCAAATAAACCTTCTAAACAAGATCAACATCATCTTCATTCATATAAAAAGAAATACTATTATGGAAGAGGTTATAAATATTCCATAGGCCCACAGGCCTATTTCATGTAAAATTTCTACAAAATGTATTTCACATCTAATCGATATCTTACGATATTTGCATTCAGAGAAATGGGTGTTATGTAAACAATATAGACAGGATCACATGAATACATAGTCCCTTCCTTGTCTTTCATCAAATAATAATTCCACATAAATCAAATTGATAACTTCCTTTACCCATCTAAGGAGATTCCACAAAATAAAACTAACATGCTTTGGACTAGAAGACATATTTTAATTTTAATATAGTACTACAATCCTTTACTATCACCATCAAGAGGTAAAGTTTTTATCACAAATACTGAGAATTATTAAGTCACCCTTTTCTCAAACAGGTAACCTTTCTTCAACAAGAACTCACAATTTATACAAGAAGAATACAACAATCAATGATATACAATTCATTCCTTCATTTCTCAATCAAATTTCCTTAACCATGTAACTAAAATGTTAATTAAAACATGGTGAGTCTACTAGGATTGAGCATGATTATGATTCTTCCTACCATGATATCTTAAAACAAATAATTGTTCATGTATTTACCAAGTATTCTAGTAATGAATCAAATTAAAAAGCATTGATACCCATAATCTTATAATGATGAGTACAAAATAGGCTATCCTTCCTTCATAGATTATAAAACAACTTAATACCAAATCAAACAATATTTTCACTACCTCTTGGTAAATCATTACTAAGTCACAATTTCAGTTAGCTTACAAGTAAAATTCTTTCTTCAAAATTTCCTAGAAACATACCATTTCATATAATCATTTAAATCCATTTCACGGAATACAAGATTTGAAATTTGTACTAATTTATTTCGTTTAGAAGCTTCAACCATTCAAAAATACTTGAGAAGGAGAGAGGTTCAATATTTAGAATTACCAAATTTCTTATGGAAAGAAATGAAAATAAAGAACATCACATAATAGGCATCTCAAGTATATAACCAAACAAAATATTAATAGTGTCAAACATGGAATAAGTAGTTGGGATCAACACTAGTCCCAAGAACAAATCATAGGAAGATACAAATCTTCGGGCTAAAGAGTATAACAAAAATAAATAATCATTATAACATGGACATAAATCCCATAAATCACACTAAGAATGAATTCTCTATTACCCCAATCAGAGTTCAACAAATTAAATATATAAATACTTGTGGTTACTTAATATTTCTTAGACAATACTCATAAAATAGGTAGACACAAAGCAAACCGATAAAAATGCTCTATACATATAAAACAAAGGCTTATCAAACCTCTCCAGTTTAAAACTAAAACTCCTTTATGAAGTAATATAACCCTAGGGGTTGGGTATTCCAATAATTTTAACCTGAAGTTATAGATGTGATTATGCTTTATATAAATATAAATAATCATATATAATAGTTTAGACTTCACAATAGCCTACTAAGTACAAAGTAATGCAAGAACCATTGATCAAACATAGATAAATCATCTATAGGAAAAATCATAAACACCTAGAAGAATCTCTATACTAAGATCACAGAGTGTATCCTAGGGCAATACAAAAAGAAGAAGCATTCATTCCACATGGTTGCAAAGAAATCAAAAAATGATTTAGAGTAAGGCATTACGGTAATGAGAAAAACAATCAAGCCTCCAATTTTTGTGACTCCCTTTGTCAAAACCAACACGTTCTCTCCCTAATATTATGGTTTTCCTTTTAACACACGCCTATATCTCCCACATATATTCCTCTCGAACCTCCCCAACTTAAAGGTTTGCATAGATTTGAAATATGTATAAATATGAACCAGTTCAGTTTTATCAAGAGTCCCCGGTGCAAGAATAGCATGCACAAAGGCTCACAAGAATGGTTGATCAACAGTCCAGTGAGCTCTCCATAAAAATTCAGATATTCGTATAAATTATCTAGAACTAATGCATGGATGGAGGTCCACAAAACTAAAAATGAACCCCTTAACATTACATGTCCAATCTTCCCGAGAATCTTGAGGGTTATCGAGAATGCATTTTGTGAATTAATACCCAGTACTAAGCCACAGTGCCACTTTGAGTTCTTTGGATTTTGCATAATTTTTCCTCCAAAATTAGTAGGGTTCAAAACTTTCCTCCTAAAATAGTCATTTAAACATTTAACTTGCATGGCCTTTTTAGCCAAATTCAATGATAAAAATCATCTCCGAAATCATTTCCATGTTGCATGGTAATTGTACGCATCCAAAATTACATGTGTTACATTATCGGAAAATGGTTACAAAAGTCCCCAATGATGATTCAAGTACTTTCAAGAAGGTTTTCGAGCTCTAAAACCTATTCGTAGTGTATATTTTTTACTTAGACATCCTTACTTAGCCTTCCCGTACTTTTTCCAGCTTCCTACCTCTTTCTGTGCATGTTTTTGCCTTTAGTACTAGAACCCTACCCTGCATGGGTAATAGTTCTAAAACCACCACCCAAAATAGGGTGGTGTTCCTGAAACTGCCACCTTACACAGGCGGTGGTTTTTCCTAATTTTTCTAGATTCCATCATGCATGTTTCAACATGTGACGGTTCACTTAATTTACCTTTTAGCATGCATTCATGAGCCAAATTGTCTAAAATTAGCTTTGATTTATTTGTTCACCTTCCTCCTTATATTTTAAAATAGATTTAATTAGTTGGGCTGTTTCTTCCTTCCTTGAGTATGAAGGCACCTCCCATCCTCAATTCTTATATATTCCTTTCTTGTATTCAAACAAAAGGCTAGAGATTTTTTGTATCTTGCATTGTATTGTTGTTACAATCTTGCTATGAATTGTATAACCAAGAACTGATCTCTTGTACTATCTCTAATCTACTTGCATTACATCGAGAATGCCATCAAGATGTCATTGCTCAAGCTCCATCATCCTATTCGTGTTGTTGTCTTCCCTATCCCTTGGGCTCACATGAACACTCAAAGAACAAAAGGAACATATTAAGTGAACGAATAAAGATACAACCAAATTTTCCAAAGATCTTACTTGTCTAGGTTGGAATTGTGTGTTTGTTTGCTTTATTTATTAAATTGTCAATTTCAAATCACTAGTTTCAATTACATATCAAATAGAGTAGAAAATTGTTCATTTCAATAGATTAGGCAATCACAAGTAGATCAAATCATTAGTAATTTTTCCTTGTTAACATTACCAAGGAAGTCATGGGGAACAATAGCCCCTTTCAAGGTAATGATTTTTCTTCATCTCTAAGGTAGGGTTTGAAGGGTTTTGATTAAATTAGGTTATTTGTTTTATATTAGATTCACAAATTCACACAAGTAACCAGATATAACCGGATGATTACTTATCTTTAGTTTATTTATTATATTAGAATGCTTGGCTTAAAAACTAGAAAAGATCAAAAATATTTCCTTTGATAGATTAGTTTTTTGTTATTGCTTTGATCCAATATATTGTGAAAACTCAAAAAACATAGATTACATTTCCTTCAGTAATTATTTTTCTTATCCAAATCATTTATTTCATTATGTATGATCATCAACGGTCCAAAACAGGAAAATACATAGAGATGTGATCCCTTGGTCCCACAACCCAACATGCTAGAATTGATAACTTTCATTGATAGCAATTTACATTTTATAATATTACACACACTGCAACTTCTGGCGACAAATTATAACAACTCAATCCACTAAACATTGCTAATAATTAATCGTACAACTATTTAACATATCTTGGTAATAGGGTTTTATTACGGGCATGTCCATATAAGGGCAACATCCTCCATGAATCTTTGGTTGTGATCCTCAGGTCCCACAACCCAACGGGCATGCTAATCAGTTAGACATTGACACTAGTTTACGTACATTAGTATTAAAATACTCACCACTTCCACTATATATTATTGCACAATTTTCCTTTTTAACATAGAAATTTGATCAAAGCTAAGAATTCTGGACCGGACCAAAAATCGCCCATAAAATCCATGTGGCTCCACCACACCTCTCATTCTTACTTCCATGACCTTATTTGGAAATCTATACGAGGCACCCATAGGTCATTTTCTACGTGTTCAATAACCAAAAATAGAATCTTGGTAGATCTCGGCATTGATTGGAGTCTCCGAGTAGATATTATCTTAGACCAATCCATTACACCACTTAAATTTATGAGAGCATTCTTTGCCTTAGACTCGTAGATCCCGAAATTGCGTTTTGAAGATATAAGATTGATAAATTAGCTTGATCCCCATCATTACACTCACACTCACATTCATTCTACACTCGGCTATCTCGGCATGACATTGAGAGGTTGGGTGTGAAGAAGGTCACATGTTGATTTTATGTCGTACAAATTGGTGGTGACGACATGAAGAGCTAGTCTCTAAATGTTTCTACTTTCTTCATCCATCCTTTATTCTCGTAGGTATTCTTATACCCCCAAATATATTGGGATATGGCAAGTATGGTCAACCCATCTCTACTTTTGACATGTACAACTACCAATCAAGTATACCCCAACAATCACCTTCACTTTCAATGTGGGTGGATAATTGCTTAGTTTCTCAAAACCCTCTACTTCATGGAATCAATTTTAGTTACTCGTGCGTATTGAGTAGCTTGACCAAGTCATGTAGACCTATCATCATGAAAATCATGTTAAAAAAATGACTTTCACGGCTAAGAAAGTTCATCTCCTCGGGTATTGTTTCAACACCCCATTAATATGTAATCGATCAAATCCCGCATCTAGATGAGGAATATTTAGCATGATATTCTAGGAGTGAACAACACTTCAGGAACATGAACTAAGATTTTGATAGGTTACAAGGATGAGGTGTTGTAATTCTCTAAAACAATAACACTACCCCTCTACTAACAAAAAATATTGCCAATGAGGGGTGGCAACATAGTGAACAATTCATAGCAGGATACCATACTCCTCAACAACCTCTAAGGGTTAAATAAAACCACCTAATAAAAGCACCGTCCCATAAATGGATGATGTCATCTCGGATTTTGTATAAAAATTCAATGAGCTAGAGCTTCCAAAAATACCTAGAATTCATATGTAGGGCAAGCATGAACTTCTCCCTACGCGCAGAATTATGGACAAATACCTCGCATGTAATCCTCCAGTTTATATGAGTACTTAAAACCCTGGAGATATGCTTATGGGGATGGGAACCTTGGATATCCCCCCTCATGTGACATATGGATATCTCTACGAGGAACTAGCCATAAGTGCATTCTCAAATGCCATACTAGCCAAAAATGCAATGTTCCCGGTTTTGTGCCTTCAATTACATATCAAGGTAATCAACCCCCTATGTCAACATGTATTCTAAATCTTCCTAGGGGCATGTAAACCTACCTAGGTCCATATGGAAAACCACATGGGATGCCATAAACCACAAAAAAATCTATATTTTCACATTTCAATAACCGATGCAACCTCCACCTCCCTAAAAAGGATCTTCAATGGTGGAAACATACGCAATGGGGACGTATTATGAATATCTCAAGGATCCCTAGACTTCTCCATTCAGACAATCATGCTCTTGATACCCTTGCTTGATCTTCAAAAATTCAAAGGGAAGGGTAACCCTAACACCCACATCAAGGCTTACGCTACGGCCATGAAAAGTTAATATCATAATTGCATAAAGAAAATTCGAAATCTTACTCTTTATTCTTGCTCAATACATAGGAAGTATTACATCCATTTAAATAGGAGATGTTGTTCCTATATTTAAGGAGATATAATCTCCATAAATATCTCCACACATAACTCCTAAAACAACTCCATGCTATTATACGTGAGATTTTGTTTTCTCACAAAACTAATATTGTTAATGATTTGTTTACTCAACAACTCATAACAATATTTACTCACCCACTCATAATTACATTTACAATAATGTAATTAATTATTACAACACATATTATATTATCCTAGATAATATAATCACTTACATAATATTCTATGTTCACACTACAACATAGATATTCCTAACATTCGCCCCCTTAGTGTGAACATGGGGTAAGAGCTCCTGGAAACATCAACCTTGTCGGAGTATTCATTGCTACTGGATCTTGCTATCTGGATCTTGCTGCTAATGATCATCCTTGTCGTATGAACATCTTCATCGACTGATCACCTTCCACCGAAGTACCTTCCACCGAAGTATGGCAGTCAGAGGACCGTACGACAGTCAGAGGACCGTACGTAGATGATTTTCCCCTGTAAGCTGAGTCATGCAGTTTGCTTCTTCCACACCAAATAGACACTCAGGAACTGTTGTTAGTCTATGTGAACACATTAAAATCAAAACATGAAACTAGTTTCACCCCCTTGTGTATAAACACACCACATAACTGAAATAAAATATCACCACATCTGTCTGCGACCCCATCGTTGGTGAATGACGAGAGGACGCTGATTTTCCTCCTTCCTCCATTGCCTCCTTCCTCCAACAAGAAAAGAGTCTACCATAGGAAATCCTCATCACTAGGACATGAAAGTTCTTCATCAGTTGAGTAGACTTCCCAATCAGTTTCTACTTCAGCTAGAAGGGCTTTCTGATCTATCTTGTCATCAAGAAGATCCTGAGCTCTCTTTTTACAGTTCAGTATTACATGCCCAATCTCATTACAATAAAAGCATTTTATTTTTCCATGTGAAGGAACCTTCTTTGGTTTATGTTTTTCCTTCTTAGATGAGGAGCTCGGTTTGTTTCCTACATATAGTACTTCTTCATGTTCTTCATGATTGCTTTGTTCTAACAATGTAGAAATCACTCCTTCTAGACTAATAGTAATTTTACTCAAAGTAAATACAATATTTGAGTAACTCTTAGGCATGCTATTAAGAAGAATAGCTTTAGCATCATCATCTTTTACATGTTCTTTAATTCCAGCTAGTTGATTTAGCAAAGAATGAAACTTACTTATATGATCTACCATTTTTGAGTTCTCTTCCATTTTCAACCCGTACAAGCATTGCTTCAATGTAGTCTTTGCCATTTCAGCTTCAGAACCAAACAATTTGTTAAGAGACTCCCAAATTTCTTTTGCAGATTTTGTGAAATCCACATGATGTAGATAGGCTTTTGATAAGCCCAGACCAATGGTACCCAATGCTCTCTGATCTTTTGCATTCCATTTTGCCAATTCATTTCCTCCAGTGGGTGGAGTTGAATTAGACTTCACCACATCCCATAGATCCTTTTCTATTAAATGTAATTGCATCTGTAGTTGCCATGTATGGAAATCTTGTCCTTCAAACTTTTCAATCAGATTTAGTTTCTCCATTATTTTGTACAATACTGATAAAAAAATACAAAATTGAATCAAGTACTTTAAAATTTTATATTGAATACCTTTTAACCTCCAAGCAAGTCAAGAACTTGTATTAACAATTCAACATTATTGAAAATTGGAGAAAACTTTCAGTAGAAGAATTGATGTGCTTAATTTGATAGCTGCATAGTAAAATCCGTATTTCTTCCAAACTACGTTCTGGGTTCTTCTAAAATTTCTTCTGTAGTTTCTTGACCAGCACGTGATTCTGCACACAAAATTATAGAAAAACCCACATCTGGAAACGAAAAATATAATATATTCTTTGAGACGGATCTGATCATGAAAGCACTGAAATTTCTTGCATCAAACCTGCTCTGTTACCAAATGAAAAGTTAATATCATAATTGCATAAAGAAAATTCGAAATCTTACTCTTTATTCTTGCTCAATACATAGGAAGTATTACATCCATTTAAATAGGAGATGTTGTTCCTATATTTAAGGAGATATAATCTCCATAAATATCTCCACACATAACTCCTAAAACAACTCCATGCTATTATACGTGAGATTTTGTTTTCTCACAAAACTAATATTGTTAATGATTTGTTTACTCAACAACTCATAACAATATTTACTCACCCACTCATAATTACATTTACAATAATGTAATTAATTATTACAACACATATTATATTATCCTAGATAATATAATCACTTACATAATATTCTATGTTCACACTACAACATAAATATTCCTAACAGTCATTCAAGAGTTACTCCCATGGGATGTAGTCATTGCAAAATTTTTCCCAAAGACGCTAGAAGGTATTGCTCTTTGACTCATAATATAGGATCTTTGGAGGATTCAATACACTTGTTTAAGAATCTTGTATCAAAATTTATTAAATATTTTTATATGAACAATATTTTGAGAACATGAATCATGTAATTGCTTCATATCAAGCAAGAGCACAATGATTATGTAACCCACTTTATTCAAAGGTGGTGAAAATTTCTCTACTCCGCTGCAAGCTCTCCAAATATGGATCAAATGGAACTTTTTTATTTGTTCCTCCAAAGTATCTCAACAAGGAGACACATGAAGAGGTTTAAAAGTTCCCGCTAAAGAGATATGAATGGGTCTTTAGAGGGTGCTCTTTGAATTTACCAAACAGCCATTGACGTTGGTCGTAAGACTTATGGAGCTAATGGAAGGTTAGTCACCCCTAATAAAAATAACCCTTGATTACTCCAACAACATGAATAATAACCAAGGACCAAAAATCCTTAATAAGAATCATGGAGTCACGATGGATGGGGTGATAGACCAACCTAAAAATCCTAATATTGTTAATGCTCCCAATACTTCCACTTCAAACAACCACAATAACAATGAAAACAATCAAAGAAACAATAAATTCTCACCCTCAGTCAATATTGTAGATTTTAACCGACAACAACAACAACCTTAACAATCAAGAAAAACACATACCCAAGGCCCTAACCAATACCCAGGTGGGTATCCAAACAAATTTCAAAATAAAGAGAAAGGGTTCTGAATTTTAACAATAAAAATCAATAGCCAAATAATAACCATAATTTCAGGACACAATAAGGTACAACCAAAAGGCCTCAAGATTACGATCCAGATCTATACCGCAGTTTACATAGGGTTCATGAGAATGATGCAAGAACCTTCCACAATTGTAACATGTTTTTAAAGCATTTCCAAAGGATCAAAGACAGTTATTTATTAACATGTTTTTGGAAAACCTAACAACACCCACTCAAAACACCTATATGGGATCAGTATCTCAACAAAACACACCACTTGAAATCTTTAACGATCCTCTCCCCACATGTCCAAAGAATGCTAGATTAGATCCAAACAGTTCAAACAAAGGTATTGTAATAGGGACCCATGATCATAAAGCCTTAAATTCGTCAAACCAACAAGTGGCACCTCCTTTAGATGACCATCAGCAAACACAAATTGTGGGGTTGGTAGAGTTGGACATAGAACCAAAAATTAACATAGCCACTAGAACTAAGAATTATTCTTTGTAGCCTATTTTGATCTACGAATCCATCGGATAACATTTGCAATGTGTTAAGCAAGCTAGTACAAGCTTATGATTTGATCAACAACTTAACTAAAACATTCTCATACATTTCTTTCTTGGATCTATTAAATAATTCCCCTGCTCATATGGCCACTCTACTGGAAGCATTGGGTCTTGGCCATTTGGCTAATATCACCCTTCCTCCGAAATCACAAATAAACCATGTGGAATTTGATCTCTATCATCTAGGAAGCCTCGAAAGAGATGTTGGATTTGTATTCAATGTTAGCAAGATGCCCATAGATGCTGAAATAGTTAGTAGATGTGATCCGACGTTGTTTTTAAAGTCTAGATTTACAAAACTACGTAAAGTGTGTAATGATTCATGATGGGGTAGTAGTCAACATGCTCCCCTTCTCTTTCCTTTAAAATCTAGGGTTCGGAGAGACTAATTGCTCTTTGACACAAAATATGCTAAGGGGCTATGACAACCTCAAATTAACATCAATCGAACCACAATGTTGTTGGTCACCCTTGGACCTAAAATGGTTCTAACCAAGTTTTATATTATAGATCAGAAACCAACTATAATATGATCCGTAGCTGTCCTTGGATTCATTGCATGAAGGTGATTCAATCCACTTTATTTCACGAGGTTAGATTCCTACATTTAGGGAATGTCTTTGTGGCATAAGGTGATAAAAACACTTCAAAATACACCTAACTTGAAAAAGAGGCTAGGCATCCACTTTGAGTTTGACCTTCGTACAAATCATTTAAATAAACCTGCAAGCTCAGTGTTGGTACCCAAACTTAATCTCCTTCACAACTCAAGTAGCATCATGGATATGCACAAGACACTTAGAGACAGATGAATGATTTGTATGTCATTTGTAGTAAGGGAGACATCTATCTAACTGGTTAGGACTCAAGATTTTGAAGGAGTGGGTAGCACCTCAAAAATATTTTTATCTGATCCTCGCTATTTTAGGTTGTGCCTATTAACCAAGGAAAGAGAACCTATATTGTAGCCTTTTTTTGGTGAAGGAGGTGTGGATATCCTTATATTTTACATATTAATGGAAGAGACCTTGGGAAAAATGATCAATTATCCATTATTCAAACTCAAAAGAGTTGTCACTATTAAATGATGGAAATGTTTTCAAAACAAGGCTGAGGCTTCTAGAGACATGGTATTATCCTGATTTGCTATGTGCATGTTTGTAAATGGATTGTATTCTCTTGTTAACAAACAATGCAATATAGGGGTGGTATAGAGTAGGGTTGATATTTTGAATGAAATTTTGTTAGGAGATGTTAGACAAGACAAACTAGAGATTACCAAAGTCTTTGAGGACCTTTGCAAGAAATTTGTAACACTTAAACAGTAGGAATGCTTCAAAGGTTTACAATACCCCTTTAACTAGGACGTGTGCACAAATGCAGGCCTAGATCTACACTCTTCCACAATCTTTGACAACATGATACAAAATATTGAAGCAAATATACCAACAAAGTATCCAGAAATCCTGTTTGATCATGACCTAAGGTACCCCCAATGGTTTACAAATAATCTCAAGATTCAAGGACAGTTAAATGATTTTATTTATTTATATCTTTTATCATATGAAATCTCTTTGAATATAATATTGTAGATGCCATCAAACCATCAAAAATAAATCAGACCATGTATAATCAAGAGAGATCCCAAACACAAGATTGCAACATGAGTAAGAAACACAAATTGAAATCATTCGAAATATAAGTATATGTAAACTTTTCCAAGAGAATGAACTAGATAATCCAAAAATGATCAATTATATCAGCAAGGTAATGTCATGAGAACAATATCAGAGCTTTTTGATGGCTTTACAACTTGAAACCAACTGAACATGATAAAATATGATCCAAAATTGAATTGAAAATGGATCTCGGGTGGTTTCCTCGGAGAAATGGTCTTCTTCTAGTTTTCTCATGAAATTCTACATCCTTTTTCTCCTCTTCCTCTCCTCAAATTCTCAAAAATATGATATATACTCTTTTCCAACTTGGATTCTTGCTTCCCACGAAAAGAATATGCTTATGGGATAAAATTTGTTACAAAAACTTCATGATTTAAGGATAGTGACACCAAACAGAAAAGTAACTCGCAGGTTGCCAAACATGCACAAAAATTAAATCATTACATAAATTTGAATCATTATCCATCCCAGGGTCACGTTTTTACAATTTAGGCATGCAAGCATATCTTACTAATCATTTTTCACCCTTTTACCTTTTCAATTTTGCCTCTATAACTTTTGATTTACATTTTTCACGTTTTTATAGGCTGAGCAAAAAAAAGTATCAAAAACATCATAGATTACCAAATTAGGTCATAGAAATGTCACCAATGTTCTCAAAAGGCTGAGATGACCCAAAATAATATAAGGTTCAATGCAATTTGATGAAGAAATGATGAATCCAAGCTTCTTGGAGCTCTCATGGCGGCCAAAATGGTGAATTGTGAAAGAACTATCGATGTTAGATAACTTTAAATACCAGTCCCTCCGCATGGAGGATGAGATCCCTAAATATTTCCCTTTTACCTTTGAATAAGGCATGACACGTGTCAAAACATGATTGGATCAAGTCCCCATTTTTAAAAATACATTTGTGACCTTTTTTAATTTTGGAAAATTTTGCAAAATTTCCTGCTTCTCCCCTAGACCCGCCACGTGTCCATATGTGGGCCCCATGGAAGATGCGGGACAATTCCATCAATTTTGAAACTTTTTTGAAAAAAGGAATTTTTCTCAAAATTTTCCGTGGGCCCAAACACGCACTCTCTTACTCCCCACATGGTACTCTCCCATTCGTTGCGGGTCTAGGCCTCTAATTCTTCCTTCAAACCTCCCTGCCAAATTTGCAAAATTTCAAAATTTTCCTTGGGCCCGCACTCCTCTTTTGATTTTTTAGGACATTCCACATGTCCTTTTCTTATTAGTCTCAGAGTTTCGGCCCAAAATTTGACATTATACCATTTGAAGTAAAAACTTCAAAATCATCACAAAACCCGCTGCCCCATTTTGGCTCTCTTGGACACATGTCGCCTCATGATTTGTTGTGGAGCTTTGGCTCAAATTTTAACTTTAAAGTTTTGAAGTTAAAAAACTTCAAATTCATAAAAACCTCCACCCTCCCATGCTAACTTTTCTTGGACACGTGTCCACCTACCATTGGATGAGGGCCTTGGGTCAAAATTTCCCTTGACACTTTGAGTCAAAAAACACAAAAATTCACCAACTCCCTCCGCCACCCGCATGTCCCCCAAGCCACGTGTCCTCTTCCCATTCGCTATGGGATTTTGGGCCAAGAATTGACTTTGAAGGAAAAATTTCATAAGGACAACCCACCGATCATCCGACCAATTACAATGTGCCACGTAAGTACCTTAATGTAAAAGATAGAGCCCCGGATCATATTTTTTCCTTTTTCCAAAATTTCAAAAATGACAAGTTAGAAAAAAATTTGACCATCCTCAGCCAATAGGAACCCACCATGTTGGAATAATGTTGCGATGATGAATTTGACAGACCGAAAATTCCCGTTTGACCATCAAATCGTGGAAAATATAGAGGATTCCTAGAATTCAAAATTTTCAACAAGGAGGTATTTTTATAATTTTAAATCAACTGAATTGTGTTTGACATTGCTTTCAAGCCTAGGATTGGGAAAACACATACACATAATCGTGATTCGATCAATTTTAAGTTTTTCATGATTTGACAAAAGAAAGACGACATGACCCAAAAAATTGAAGCAACTAAAAAAAAAAAAGGGGGCAACTTATAATATTGTTTTAGAATAGGGAAAAACAATAACATCTTGGGCATCTTCAAAGCATTCAATTGGGGAAGACGAACTACAAACCACAAAATTGAAAAACGATACATTTGTGAGTAGATTTGGGCATGGAACAATATGGCACATTATGCAAATTGAGAATTAGCACCAACATTGGCTCTTGATTAGGGATGGGCACTCCCAGTGAGTGCCACAAGGAAAAAATGTAGACCAAGTGCCAAAAATCCATTGGGCAAGGAGTCAAAACATAGGGCAGCCCAAAAATTTAGAATTACCACCAAAAACAGACCAAGAAAACCACCAGAATGGCTACCAAGGACAAAAGGGAAAACCACACACCAATAAACAACAAAAAACAAAGAAAGAAAAAGGACTATAAAAATGTACAATTTGTGCATACCTCAATTTGGGGATTTAATCCAAGAAGTGTTTTAAATTTCTGTCATTAACAGGCAGCTCCAACAATTGGCCATCTAGATATTTGAGAAAAAGGTATGTTCACCAATCCCGATATCAATGGCATAAGGGCCCATCCATAATGCATCAAACTTTCCATGTTTGCCCTTGTCTTCATGCCTACTATCCCACAGAAAAACCAAATATCCAACATTGAAGGCTCTAGGAGTAACCTTCTTGTCAAACAATCTCTTTAATTTATCTCTAAATCTGATATGCCTTTGATGGGATGGTCTTCTCTGCTCATCTAACTCAATGATCCGATTAATCCTTGATTCATATGGGCCATGCTCTTGATCTTCCAACTTTTGAGAAAATTGAAATGAGGATAATTGCGGGTGTAAGGGCAACACAGATCGAGTTCCATACACTAATTCAAATGGGCTTTTACCAGTTGCTCTTTTAGGAGTTATTCTATCAGCCCAAACTACAAAATTAAATTTTTCTCCCCACTTCTTCTTGTTCATTTCCAAGGTCCTCCTAATTATCTTTAGAAAGTTCTTATTCTTGGACTCAAACTTGTCCATTCCCTTGTGGATTGTAGTTTGAAGAATAAGTCATATTTATCCCATATTCATTACACATTACCATTAAAGGTTTGGCTCTAATGAACATGGCATTATCGAGATACAATCTTAATCGGAACTCCAAATCTGCATATGATATGATCCAACAAGAAATCCATTACCACTTGGTGTGTTTCCTTCTTAGATGGAATTGCTTCAACCCACTTTGTAAAATAATCAGTGGCTATAAGAATCCATTTATGACCAACACTAGAAGGGTCTAAAATCTCACCAATGAATTCCATTCCCCATTGTTTTAAAGAGGCTTCAATTAATATAGGCTTCAAAGGAAGGGAGCCTGAAGCTTTTAGTCTTCCAGAGAAATGTTGGCAACTATCACACTTTCTAACCAGTTGGTTTTCATCTTTAAAAAGAGTAGGCCACCAATAACCACCTCTCAAAATATTATGTGTTCTCAACCTCCCAGCAAAGTGTCCTCCACAAACTCCCCCATGGAAATCAGCAACAATCTTGGGAGCTTCATCTTTAGTTATGCATTTCAAGAGGACACCTTCAGGATTCTTCCAAGCCAGCCCAAGGTTTGTTATGATATATTTTTGAGAATCCAGCTTGAGGGTTCCTTTTTATTTTTATCTAGGTGACTAGGATAGCATAGGTGTCTAAGGTAGAAAATCACATATTTTTACCATTCGAAGTCATCAATTTCTCAAGGATATCTACCCTTTCTTCCTCTAGCTAATTCACTTCTACATTTTGCAAGTTGCTCTCAGCCATGAGCTTAAGAAGACCCAAACATCTTACTAAATTTGTGGTTTGGATATCCATATCATACTCCTGTAATTTTCTCACCCATCTACATGTTTTGCTTGATATCTCCATCTCTAATAAGATGTATTTCACCATGGTGTGAGGAACATAAACAACAACTTTTGAGCTCAGTATATAAGGCTTGAAAAATCTTTGTTGCTTTCACCAAGGCAAACGCTTGTTTTTCCATGATTGTATACTTCAATTCAGCTGCTTGTAAAGCCTTGCTAAAGAAGGCAATAGGCCTCTCAGCCCCATTCTCATCCTTTTGTAACAAAACAGAAGTAATGGTATATTCAGAGGTAAAGGAAAAGATTTGGAAAGGCCTCTTATAGTTTGGAGCTGCTAAAACATGTGCATGCTCAAGTGAATCCTTTACTCCTTCAAAAGCTTGAATGCTAGCCTTATCCCACCTAATAAATTTGTCCCTTTTTAACATGCTTGTGATTGTAAGAGTTAGCTCAGCAAAATTGGAAACAAACCTTCTAATAAAATTGATTTGGCTGAAGAAATACTGGATGCCTTTCTTAGTTCTTGGGATAGGTACTTTGCTAATTACATCCACTCTTTCAGGGTCTATCATAACACCATCTTAAAAAACAATATGTCGCAGCAACTTGGCCTTTTTCATGCCAAAATGACACTTCTTTGGATGAAGAGAAATGCCATACTCCTACATCTGATCAACATCTTCTCCAAATGTTGCAAATGGTTACCTTACTACCTTGAAAACATAGTCACATCATCTTGGTAAACTGCAATGAATTGATTGATGTAACTAGCAAAAGCAACATCCATTGCCCTTTGAAAAGTGGCACTAGCATTCATCAATCCAAAGGGCATCCTTACAAAAACATAAGTCCCCCATGGAGTAGTGAAGGCTATCTTAAGTCTTTCTGATTCTTTGACAACTACTTGATTGTATCTGGAGAAACCATCCAAAGTAGAAAGCAACTCTAAGCCGAGTCACAAGT
The DNA here is from genome assembly GCA_018340775.1 of Taxus wallichiana var. yunnanensis. Classification (NCBI taxonomy): domain Eukaryota; kingdom Viridiplantae; phylum Streptophyta; class Pinopsida; order Cupressales; family Taxaceae; genus Taxus; species Taxus wallichiana. The sequence continues at coordinate 84,220,393 of CM031242.1, read as the reverse complement.
TACAACATATTTTCCATATTTGACAGGGATAATTTTCCTTCATGGATGCTTTATTTAGATTTCTAAAATCCACACAAAGTCCGATGTATCCATTCTTCTTTCTAAATGGCACAAGGTTTGAAACCCAAGATGAATATCTAGTGGGCTAAATAATACCTCCATCTCTCAACTTCTTTAATTCCTCTTGCATTTTCATGGAGAGAAGTGGGTTAATTGGCCTTTGCCTCCATTTAAATGGTTTTTAATTTTCTTTAAGAGGGATCTCATGCTGAAATAAATCTTCTTTATATGCTTTTAGCTCTAAGTAGGACCAAACAAGGCGAGTCTTGATATTTTTTTCAAGAGTTGGTCATAGGACATTTTCTTCCTTACTTAAATTGCTGCCCAAAAAAACCTTCCTTGGTTGTCCTTTATTCCTAAGTCATTCTCTTCCACATCCCTTGAAGCAAACATATTTCTATTTATGATGCAATCAGCATTGTTAAAATTTGCCTCAAGTGCCAGAAGACCTCTAGGAATGGTGTTTGTTTTCAATTGGATGATATCTTTTCCAAAAAAAGTTTCTCTTCCTTCAGTCATACACACCATTGGTTCCCAATCAATATTATGATTTGAAAACTCATCATGGCTTTGCAAGAACCTTATCACTTGAGCATCATCATCAAACACTTGCTAATGTTTCACATTATCAGGGACAGTTGGCCTAGTCAGCACTTCAATGTTCTATTCATAACAAGGTGAAATGGTGAAATTTTCAAATCTAGAACCCAGCACTACCAATTTATCAGCAGAAGCATTAAGACCTCTGTCATGGTAAACAATGTTAAAGGAATCAAACATTTCAATTAGATCCCAAACTGCATGCTTATACTATTTCATACGCTGATTTTTTGTAGCATACTGAGTTTCCTTATTTGTCGACAACCAGCTCTAAGTCTCCTTTTGCAACAATATCTCTTACTCCATACTTCCATGCAATTCTTAACCCCAACAACAATGCCTCATACTCAACAACATTGTTAGTGCATTCAAAATTAAGTTTGAAGGAAAAATCATACTCTTCTAAACTAGGAGAAAGCGAGAACTATACAGAACCATTTCCAAATTTAGAGCAAGCTCCATCAAATAACAAGGTCCAAGGAGAACCTACGATATCAAGGAACTTTGATCTATCCATCTTGTGTTATTTTCCATCAGCAAAGCCAATGAAATTTTCAGCATCTACATCAGTAAATAACACTTCATAGGAAGCATTGTTTGGATCCTCAATTAGATGTAACATTTTCTTTTCTCCATAAAGCTTGACAAGGCTGCCCTCAATGGGAATAGTAGCAAAATACATTTCCATTTGAATGCTGCCACCAACAATTGCAGTCCATTTTCTTGACAAAAGAATACCCCATTTGGCATGGCAATCAACAATTACAACATCTAGTTTCAAATTCTTACCTAGATAGGCTACAAGTTGCACTACTAAACCCTTCACACAACTAACAACTGGAACTTCCCTTGAATCCATGACATTACACTTCCCATAGGTAGTTGTAACCTTTATATCCAACTCATTCATGATTTCTAGAGGCATGACATTACATGATGCACCAAAATCAAACATGTAATTGTGAAGTAGCCTATCTTTTATGAGAAAAGTTATAAATAATGGATCAACATTCAATTGGGAATCAACCAAGGATGTCCCCAAATATACCTCAGGTGCCTCTCTAAGATCTTCCACTACTAGTGGTGTTTCAAGGCCAGCAATGATTTGAAGAGGAGTCTCAACAACATTTACATTTCTTCTTGGGGTGATCTTCTCTTCTTTCAATCCCAAGTACTCAAATGCTCTCTTCTTATGCTCAGGAATTCTAAGCAACTCAATAATTGGAACACTCACTTTAATTTGGCTCAATACTTGGGCTATATCATATGGAACATTCTTTGGTAAGACAACATTGGAAGGGAAACAAGAAGGTTCATCAGATGGAGAAGTATTCCTAGCAGCCTGGGCATGAGAAGGACTGTAATTTTTGTTTGGGACAACAAAACCTTTAGCAAGTGTTTCTTTCCTAGGAGCATCCTTTGGAATGCTTGTGAGCAAGGGTGTTTTAGTTTTGGCTTGAGGCCCAACTCCCTTAACAACTTTTCTTCTAGTGTTATAGTCCTTTTCTTGAGCTACAACAACATTCATCAACAATTGTCTATCTTCCTCTGAAGGGATACCACCATCATACTTCTTGATCATCAAAGCTCTTAGATATTCAAAGTCATTATTAGGAATTTCAAAGGCTTGAACTACATCTACATCATGAGCTTGAGAAAGAGAAAGAAGTGGTACCCACTTTATGCAATCCCAAAAGGTTGCAGTAGTCCTAGCACTTATTACTTCAGTAGATGTTGCTCCTCCTTGTGAGCTTGAAGAACAACCCACCATGTAAATATCATCATCAATTCCATCCTTATTATCAGCTTCATCAAATTGTTGGTCCACTTCACATGGAGGATGAGGAAGAAAAAATCTATCACACCAATCCATATCAACAACTTCATCAATAGCAACAACCTTGGTAGTTAGAGGGTCAGGAACCAATCTATTTTCACGTGTTTGGGGTTGTCTATTTGTAGACCCAACAGGCCCTTTACCCTTGTCATCAAACCTCTTCTCATTCCTATGGTGATTTCCAAATCTATCTTGTGCTGTTCCTAGGCTGACCTTGTGAAGTCTACCCAATACCCTTCTCAGCTCTTGCCAACTTGTATGAGATTTGTTTGATAGCCCTTGCTAAAGTCTTCACAACCACTTCTAAATCAGCACCTTTCCTAGCTTGAGGTTTTTCAGGGTTTATCAATTTTATACCATCTCTCTTAAGAAGTTTCCCAACGGCCTTGATATTGTTCTCAATTTTAAGTGCCATGGTGAAAGCTTGTCTTATACTAGTTGGATTCTTATCTCTTAGGTAGTATGATACCTTTTTATCAAATGCATCTATATATTTGATTAAACAAGATTCATCACAAGGCCTCAAACCAACAAGAAACCTTCTCAAAGTTTTGTTAAACCTTGTGTTTAAGTCATGGAATGATTCATTAGGGTTATTCTTGATATTCTCAAACTTAGAAAAATGAAATCTAGGATCAGTCTGTCACCATATCCCAACCTAAATGAATTTTTCATTTCAGTCCATGAATCAATAGAGTTATCGGGTAGAGCCTTGTACCAATCCCTAGCATCTTCTTCAAGTGTATGAATAAACAACTTAATATACACATCCTCAAACTCTATCTCAAAATATTCCATCATATTATCAAAAAGTTTGAGATGCTGATCACAAGTAAAAGCATTGTTACCTTGGAATTTTGGCAACCTATTTCTGACATCTTGTGGGACAGCATTTGTGTAACCATCCATTCCTCTAAAATTTATAGGACCAAAGGAGTTAACATCAAATGGAGGTCTAGGCTGAGCCATATTGTTTGGTGGGGGTGATATTGGAGGTGAGGCAAGCTGATGAGGACTGCTATGTCCTTGGGGATCAAGAATGTGACTCACAAAACTAGTATCCTCTAAGTGCTGATTTGCTTGGAAGGTTTGACTTGAATTAAAAAATAGAGGTATAGATTAGAGAAGGAACTTACCAGGTAAAGAAGAAGGACCTTCACCAGTTGAGGAAAAAAATTTATGAGAGGATTTCTTGAATCAAAATCACTTGAAGAAGAGTGATAGTCCTCTACCAAAGGCTGATCTCTCTCACCAATGGCTATATCTTTGCACGATGTCGATATTTAACCACCTTCCAAACTCTTCTCCCTTCCAACTCTGAATTTCTTAAGTCTAAGAAAAATTTCTTAGTTTATTCTTTAAGGAAGAGAGATATTCTTCCCTCCAGTTTTGCAGAGATCAACAACACAAAAATAAATGATAGAAAGTTCAATACATTGGCATTTCTAGATTCAAATCAGCATGGAGTCGTCACTAAGGAATTTCACCTCAGTTGTGTAAGAATGCACTAAAATAATTTTGTCAAATGTTTGTTAGTACTGAAAACTTTGCATGGCTTTATAAACAAGACCTTATTCTTCCCAAAACAACCAAACATAATGCAACAAAAGTGTCTAAGCTGCTAGGAAATGAAAAAGGACAGGCTGAGCTTTGAAATCTTTGCTTTAAAACTTTCATATTTGAAACATAGGATGATACCTTGAAAATGCAGCAGCTCAAATAATTGAATATAAAAATTCTCAAACCCTTCAAATAATTCAAAACCACCAAGAAATTCAAGAAGTCCCAGCAATGGTGCCACTCCAGGTGTTGGTACCCAAACTTAATCTCCTTCATAACTCAAGTAACATCATGGATATGCACAAGACAATCGAGGACAGGATAAATGATTTGTATGCATTTGTAGCCGAGGAGACATCTATCGACTTGTTAGGACTCAAGATTTTGAAGGAGTAGGTAGCACCTCAAAAGGATTTTTATCGATCCTCACTATTTTAGGTTATGCCTATCAACCAAGGTAAGAGAACCTATATTGCAGCGTTTGTTTGGTAAAGGAGGTGTGGATATTGTTGTATTTTGCATATTGTATGGAAGGGGCCTTGGGAAAACATGATCAATTCTCCATTATTTAAACTCAAAAGATTTTTAACTATTAAATGATGGAAATATTTTCAAAACAAGTCTGAGGCTGCTAGAGACATGGTATTATCCTAATTTTCTTTGTGCATGTTTGTAAATGGATTGTATTCTCTTGTTAACACACAATGTAATGTAGGGAAGGTATAGGGTAGGGTTAATTATTTAGAATGAAATTTTTTTGGGAGATTTTAGACAAAACCAAAATGAGATTACCAAAGTCTTTGAGGACCTTTGCAAGAAATTTGTAACACTTAAACAACAGGAATGCTTCAAAGGTTTACAATACCCCTTCAACAAGGACATGTGCACAAATAGAGGCCCAGATCTGTAATATTCCACACAATATTTGACAACCTACTACAAAATCTCAAAGTAAATATACCAACAAAGTATCCAGAAATCCCTGTTTGATCATGACCTAAGGTACCCCCAAAGGTTTACAAATAATATCAAGATTCAAGGACAATTAAATGATTTTCAATTTGTTTATCTTTTATCAGATGAAATATCTTATGAATATAATACTGTAGATGCCATCAAACCATCAACAAGAAATGAGACCATGTATGATCAAGAGAGATCCCAAACAAAATATTGCAACATGAGTAAGAAACACAAATTGAAATCATTATGAAACATAATTATATGCAAACTTTTCCAAGAGAATGAACCAGATAATCCAAAAATGATCAAATATATCAGCAGGGGAATGTCATGAGAACAATCTCGAGTTTTTTGATGGCTTTACAACTTGAAACCAACTCAACATGATAAAATATGATGTAAAATAGAATTGAAAATGGATCTCGGTGGTTTCCTCGGAGAAATGGGCTTCTTCCAATTTTCCCGTGAAATTCTACATCCTTTTCTCCTCTTCCTCTTGTCAAATTATCCAAAAATATGATATATATATTTTCCATCTTATATTCTTGCTTCCCAAGAAAATAATATGCTTATGGGATCAAATTTGTTACAAAAACTTCATGATTTAAAGATAGTGACACCAAACAAAAAACAACTTGCAGGTTGCTACGCATGCACAAAAATTAAATCATTACATAAATTTGGATCATTATCCATCCCAAGGTCATTATTCTACCATTTAGGAATGCATGCATATCTTACTAATTATTTTTCACCCTTTTACGTTTTCAATTTTACCTTTCTGACTTTTGATTTTCATTTTCACATTTTTATGGGCGACAAAAAATGGATCAAAAACATCATAGATCACCGAATTAGGTCATAAAAATGTCACCAATGTTCTCAGAAGGCCGAGACAACCCAAAATCATATAAGGTTTGATGCAATTTGATGAAGAAATGATGAATCCAAGCTTCTTGGAGCTCCCATGGTGGCCAAAAGGGTGAATTGTGCGAGAACAAGTCAATTTTAGATAACTTTAAATACTAACCCTCCACATGGAGGATGAGATCCCTAAATATTCCCCTTTTAACCTTTGGATAAGGCATGACACATGTCAAAACATGATTAGATCGGGTCACCATTTTTAAAAATGCATTTGAGACCTTTTTTAATTTTGGGAAATTTTGCAAAATTTCCTGCTTCTCCCTAGACCCACCTTGTGTCCATATGTGGGCCCCATGGAAGATGCGGGCCAATTCCATCAATTTTGACACTTTTTTGAAAAAGGAATTTTTCTCCAAATTCTCCATGGGCCCGAACACCTGCTCTCTTCCTCACCACCTTGTGCTCTTCCATTTGTTATGGGTCCAAGCCTCAATTCTTCCTTGAGACCCCCATGCCAAATTTACAAAATTTTAAAATTTTCCCAGGCCCGTGCTCCCCTTTTATTTGCTTAGGACATGCCACATGTCCTTTTCTTATTGGTCTCGGAGCTTCGGCCCAAAATTTGACATTATACCATTTGAAGTCAAAAACTTCAAAATCATCACAAAACCTGCTGCCCCATTTTGGCTCTCTTGGACATGTGTCACCTCATGATTTGTCATGGAGCTTCAACTCAAATTTTAACTTTAAAGTTTTGAAGTTAAAAAACTTCAAATTCATCAAAACCTTTGCCCTCCCATGCTGAATTTTCCTAGACACATGTCCACCTGCTATTGGATGAGGGCCTTGGTCAAAAATTTCCCTTGACACTTTGAGTCAAAAAACACAAAAATTCACCAACTCCTTCCACCACCCGCATGTCCCCCAAGCCATGTGTCCTCTTCCCATTCGTTGCAGGATTTTGGGCCAAGAATTGACTTTGAAAATTTTACAAAATGAAGGCAAAATTTCATAAGGACAACCCACCGATCCTCTAACAATCACAATGTGCCACGTAGGCACCTTAATGTAAAAGGCAGAGTCCTTGATCAAATTTTTTCCTTTTGCCAAAATTTCAAAAATGACAAGTTAGAAAACATTTTTGACCATCCCGGCCAATAGGAATCCACCACGTTGGAATAATGTTTCCATGATGAATTTAACGGGCTAAAAACGCCCATCTGACCATCAAAATGTGAAAGAAAATATAGAGGATGCCCTAGAATTCAAAATTTTCAACAAGGGAGGTAGTTTTTTATAATTTTAAGTCAATTGAATCATTTTTGACATTTCTTTTAAGGTTTAGATTGGGGAAACACATAAACATAATAAGGATTCAATCAATTTTAAGTTTTTCATGATTTGACAAAAGAAAGATGACATAACCTGAAAAAATTGAAGCAACTAGGGCAAAAAAAGGGGGAAACTTAGAATATTTTTTTAGAATAGGGAAAAATAATAACATCTTGTCCATCTTGAAGCATTCTATTGGGAAGATGAACTACTGAGTTCACCAAAACAAAACATGAAATGTTTGTGTGCATATTTGGGCATGGAACAATAGGGCACATTATGCAAAGCTGATAATTAGCACCAACACTCGTGCACGGAGGAAAATTTGGTTCTTCTGATGGAATTGGAAGTCACGAGTTTGATCAAAGGCATTCTAACAGTAAAATATGAAACCATCATCATAGAGATAGTATCGTTAGGAACTATGGAAAATATTATCAAGCTATTGGAAAAATATTTACCCATTCTCCTCCCTTTCGATTCTATGGGCATGGAACATACCCTAGGAATCGGTTCTCTACCAACAAATGAGGTTTTTATGGTTGAGGTAACTAAAGTGAAGGATAAAAATTCAAAAGATGATCCAACGTCCATTTTTATAAGTAACTATTGGACTCTCCATTTTGATGGATTCAAATTCCATTTTGGTCTTTGAGGCGGAGTGTGATTCTTACCTCTCATGAGGGAAGGATTCTACCTTTTCCTTCAAATTAAACTTCAAGTGCACAAATAATGGGGCTGAATACGAAGCCCTTCTACTTGGTCTCATCGTAGCCAAAAGAATGGGTGCTCTTAATATCAAGGTGTTGGGTGATTCAAAACTAGTTACAAATCAAGTATCCAAAGTATATGAGACTAGAGATGAGCATTTACAACTTTACAAAACAACAGTGCTGAATTTAATGAAGAGGTTTGACTTCATATCAATCAAGGAAATTCCACGAGACCAGAATCTCCTTGCAGACTCAATCACAACATCCACTTATCTCTTTACTCGAAGTGGTGATTTGGAATATTCAAACTTCATGGTTAAAGTTTGTGTAGAACCTTTGGTGTGTAAGATACCGATAACTCCAATGTTGACACACATACAGATTAAGAGCAAGTTTTCATTACTGAGATCACGTTGACATTGAAAAAGTGACTCTAGAATATCTAAACGCTCTTGTAGAGCTACATCTTACACATCATCAGGTTAATCTTTCTCTAAGTCAATAGTCTTCTTTCTATTTTGGAAATCCCATAATGGAATCCTCCCATGGGAGGAAACTCAAAATTTGTGAGGTAGGACAAGAGGGGGATTTAGAGTTACATTCGGTCCCATCCGAGTTTGAGGAAGGAAACACCTCCTTAATCAAGGGAACAATTGATATAACTATCGGGATTGAGGAGGAACCAAATATTTTTAAGCTTGGGTCCTCTTTAACTCCTAAGGAGGTTAAAATACATACCTAAGTTCTCAAGGAGCACAAAAATTCATTCATGTTTAATTATAAAAAAATGATGGAGATTGCATCACATATTGCGGTGCACAATCTCATCACCCAACAAGATGCAAATCCAATCAAGAAAAATTCAAGGTCCATGAAGCCAAAGGTGGCCCTCATGGTGAAGGAAGAAGTGATCAAACTCCTCTAAGTGGGATTCATCAAGCTAGTTCACTACTCTCAATGGGTATCTAACATAGTCCCCGTTCTCAAGAAAAATGGAAAGATCCATATCTAGATAGATTTTTAAGATATAAATAAGGCTTGTCCCAAGGAATATTTCCTGTTACCTTCCATTGATGTTATCATTGAAATTTTTTTTTGGTTTGAGTTGTTATCTCTTATGGATGGATTCTCTGGGTACAATCAGATCAGAATATTTGAAGAGGATTAGGCCGAACTATTTTATCACTCCTTGGGGAACCTACTATTATGTAGTCATATCATTCAGACTTAAGAACATTGGTGCTACGTACCAATGAGCGATGAATTATATATTCCATGATCTTATACATAATATTGTGGAATCCTACATGGATGACCTATTGGCTAAGGCCAGAAAGTGTTGTGATCACCCAAAGGTGCTTCATATCATCCTTTCTCACTTAATCAAATACGGTGTCACATTGAATCTAGAAAAGTGTGTGTTCGGTGTAATAGGAGGAAATATTTTGGGGTACATCATATCTTCACAAGGAATTGATGTAGACCCAGCCAAAATCCAAGCTATATTAGATATGATTCGACAAACAAGCGAGTGCAGGATTAGATATTTTCTTCAAAACTTGAGGAAATCTAAATATTTATCCTTGACTTGACATTTTCTATTCACCCAATCAATAATTTGTTGAAAAATGATTCTGCATTAATTGGAAAGATGAATGTAATGAGGCATTTGAGTTGGTTAAATAGTTCTTATTGTCCCCTCGCACGCTAATGTCACCTAGATCAGATCATCCTTTGATATTGTATTCACAAGATATAGATGTTTCGCTAGCTTGAATGTTGTCTCAAGAGGATGATGATAAATGAGAGTGTGTGGTCTATTTTATTAGTCGAGTGTTTCTTGATTATGAGACACGTTACATACGAGTAGAGAAATAATGCCTTACCATAGTATTTATAACAAAGTGCTTAAAACAATATATGATGAATCAAGAAATGAGGGTTATTGTTAAGTCGAGATCAATATATGATGAATCAAGAAATGAGGACATTCCTCAAACAAGGATCCTTATCTAAGAAGGTCGGGTTATTTATAACTCGATTGGTGAATTCAAGATAATGTTTGTTAGTCAAAAATCCATCAAAGGAAAAATCATTACAGATTGGTTAGCTGATAATATATTAGATGGAGGTGATTTTGTAGATCTAGACTTCCCAATGAGTGTGTATACTTCATCGAGACTAGGCCCCCTATTTCTACATTTCCATGGTATACTGACATCATTAATTTTATATTGGACCATACTTACCAAAAGGGGAAAAATTGCAACAAAGAAGGTGGTTATGCATCATTTCCACTAAGTATGTTATTTTGGAGCAAACACTCTAGTGTAGAGCCTTTAACGGGATCTTTCTTTAAGATGTGTGGACTCTACAGAATCCAAAAATATTCTTTATGAGTCACATAGCAGAGTATGTGGAGGTAACTTGGAAGCCATGCCACTACTCGGAAAATACATAAGATGGGTTATTTTTGGCCCACTCTAGAGCATGATGCAATAGAGTTTGTGTGCAAATGCCACAAATGTCAAGAGTTCTCCCATGAGATCCACATACCGGCACAATCTTTGCAACCAATTGCAACCCCATGGCCTTTTTCCATGTGGGGCTTGGATTTAATAGGGAAATTATCTCCCTCATCAACAGATGGCCATAACTTCATAATCATGGCCATAGAGTACTTTACCAAGTGGGTAGAATCCATGCCTCTTACCACTATACCCAGGTCTATGATCGCTAAGTTCATCTTAAACTAGATCATTTGTAGGTACAGTGTCCCACAAGTCATTATCTTGGATAATGGCACATATTTCAAAAATGATGAGGTGCATGAATTATGTGCAAAGTTCAAGATAAGTCATCACACGACTTCTCTTTATTATCCTCAGGCCAATGGATAGGTTGAGGCTATGAATAAAACATTAAAGTCCATCCTCCTTAAGACTATTAAGGAGAACAAACAAGATTGGCATTTAAATATTTTTCCAGCCTTGTGGGCCTATCGGATGTCAATCGAACACCAACAGGTGAAACCCTCTTTTCTTTAGTATTTGGTGCGAAGTAGTTTTACCACTCGAGGTTGAAATACTGAGTCTTTGTATTTTGTTGCACAAAATCTTGGGAGAAGAAGGCTATTGAGAAGCACAACTCTCGAGTTAGAAATTATCGACAAGGTTAGACTAAATGTTGAACAATGGCATAGCATTTACGTTGACCGGATGGCTTAGTAATACAACATGAAGGATTATGAGTGTGAAATATATGAGGGATATTTCATCTTAAGACTTGACAGCTGGATATAAAAAAGAATGGTGAGGGAAGAAAATTCAGACTGGTTTGTTGGGTCCATATCGAGTATTAGAATACTACAACAATTGGATATTTCTCATGTGTACACTAGAGGGTGAGGAGTTTAATGAATCTATGAACTATCTTCACCTAAAGAGGTATTACACATGATCCATTAGCATTTTCATATGTACATTCTGCATCTATATTCCACTTTCATTTTCCACTCATTCTATAGAATTTGTGATCAAGAGATTTATTCTTATAACTCTAAGAACTTTAAGAAAAACATTGAAAAAACATTCAAATCATGTCACATAAAATTTTCATAGTATCATCAATATTTTTAAATCATTTAATTATTTTAAATAGGATAAGACAAATTTTTGACCGTGATCATACCAAGGCCTTCATAATTCGTTCTACTTATAGTATCTTTCTAGATTAGGTGTCTTTCCTATAGTCTATTCTAAAAGTTTCATGGTGTCACATTTATCCCTTAAAATCTCTTTGGAAATAAGAAACTAAACATTATTCTTAGATGAGTAATACAAATGTAAATCCACAAAAAAAAATTATTTTACACATTTATTTTCCCAATCACCCTTGGTGTCGAGCCTGCATCTCTTATTGGTGATGTAGGGTTGGGAAAGGAGATAAATGCCCTTACCCACCTATTCCTTGTCCATGATGATGAGCCCAAGCTTCCTACTGGTATCATGGGGCAAGATGTAGGGGGCCTTTTCGATAAACTTGAAAGTTAGAAAGAATCCATTCAAATGTTGTGAAATCATAAGTCAAAAATAAAGTGAGTTATATGTCATAAATTCAAAAAGAGTTTAAAACCTCAAAACCAGATTTTTTCAACCAAGTGGCCATTTATGGATCTAAGTATAGATAAAATGGAAAGTAAATCACATTCTAAACTATGAGGTAACTTGAGTAGGGTGATTTTGTAGTGTCTCAATTTGGTTCTTTCAAACCATTGTCTTTCCCTCATCATTACCATTCAATAAGAATTCTTATCTTGTGCCCTTTCCGGCTCTTTGTGTTGAGTCCTCGTATTCTACCTGATTGCATGGATTTGGGAGTGGGGAAAGTAAATTCACTTATCATATCATTATATCACCATATTTTTCAAATAAAATATGATGTATCAAATATTTCTTAAATAAGATAAAGTTCAGCATCACAATGTGTTCGCATTATCATATGTCAAAGCATTATAAAACACAAAAAGAAATCATTCTGTTATCATTCACAAATTTGCATATATTTTGGAAAGCATAGAAAAATGGAAATTCTAAACATCTAGAGTACACATGAGAAGTAAAACAAAGGATATTCAACTTAGATAAAATGGATTACCGAACCAAAAATAAGAGTCTATATATATGATAATGAGTCAATTTTCAATACAATGTTATCATGCGCTAAGGCATGGTCAAAATGCTCGTAATGAGCCTAAAATATACAAAATAATCATATAGTGCCTGAAAAAATTTCAACAAAGCAAGAAATGGTCCAATGGCCTGTCAATCCCTATGGGATCCCTTGGATCTTTGCATAACCATGTCTAGGGCTCATGTTGTGGTGTGACGACACTGGGAGTGAATCGAATGGTGTGAATGCTCATGGTGGCAGCCACTAGATGTGGTCTCACTATGAGAATGGCTCTACCTCATCAGACACTTGACGGCCTCATATCTAGCCACCATGGTATGAAGGGAGGTCACCACCTCTACTATCCTCCAAACAGGAGAAAACACGTTAGTGTTTCTACCGAAGTCTAGCGGATGACCCAAATCATCATCAACTCGACTTAGATCTTCCCGAGGGGATCAATAGGGTATCCATGCGCACCCATCGGATGAGCTCTATTCACTCTTATGTAGTCACTGCAAGTAGGGAAAGGAGAAGAAATAGATAATTTAGAAAACCATGCAAAGAAAAAATCAAAGAGAATATCAAAACTAAGGTTTCAAATTAGTAAAGATGAGAGAATATTGAAAAACATACTCGGATCTCCAAGTATCCAATCAGGTCAATGACTATTGCTATAGATGTTGCTAGTGTCTTTAGGGCCTCCCAAAGCTAGAGGACAAATGTTGTCTAATCATGGACTCATCATCCCCCTCCCCATCTAGAGGAAATGGCTCATATGAGACCAAGGTCTCCCTCTCTATGTTATCCTCCTCATGTGTAGATCTCGGCCCTCTCCTGAGTGTCATTCCACTTAGGATCTATCTCCTCCTCTTCCATATGGGCTGCATCACTAGTCTCGGCATCCCTCCTCATCCTCCTAAGTCTCCTCTCTAACTGAATCCTATTATGTCTCATTTCATATACGCTCCTTAGAATCAGATTCCACACTAATAGGCTCATCTTCCTCTCCAATGTTAGTGGGAGTGGTCGTAATCTAAAGTAAAGGTGCTCAAGGAGCACTAACTACCCGTCAATAAAAAACCATACACCTAACTACAATAGGCACACCGGAGTGACCACCGACTAACTAACATCTCCTATAGGGCCCCTCTGGGCCTCCTGAATGGTCCTATGTTTGAAACCACTAGGGAAATTATACCAACGTATGGTAGGCCAAATTCCGAGGAACACGATCAAATGGATGAATCACAACTCTTGAGACCTTTCAACTAATTGACTGTAGTAGAACAAGTTACCCCTGTGGTCACCTCCTATCCCCATAACCTTTCCATGTCTGGTAGGGAGTAACAACCATGTCTGTTATAGTAAGAGAAACCACTGGATGATGAGGTGTCCTAAGAACCGACATAGTTATCAATCTCACTTCCTAGACAACCCATTGGTCCAATACATGTACTCCCATTCCATAGGGGGTGATATGCTCATATACCCAAATCATGACAAGAGTGGGGTGGCTCAACAACTATCCCTGCAATTAAACTACCCTGTATAAGTCATGGTAGGCAGTCCCTCGGATGTATGCTCCCCATGTGTACCTATGGCCATGTCCCTCAATCTATGTGATAATGGAAGCCAAACGGTAAAGGAGAGTATCACTTCCCTTGTCTGCAATCAATCATGAGGACAAGATACCCATAATGGCTCTCTGAATGATTAGAATAGGAGAAGTAGAAATCAACTAGACTTTCATCCCCTTCTTCAAACTAGATGACACAACATTGTCTCCCATATATGTGGCCCATTGTGTCATCGTGGCCCGAGATCATGTTATCTCTAAAGTCAGTATCCTCCAAAGAATCGAGATCCCAAGGATATGGTATACATCCTCTAGAGTAATGGTGCACTCACACCTAATACCTAGAAACCATAAATGGTTCTAATCTACATCCTAGGAGGAAAACAAGTCACACTGATATGTGGTGATAGGGCAACATGGGATATCCATACACTACTTTAGATACCTACCCTCTATAGAATGTCCCTCTTGGCTTGAGTCAGCTGATCTAGAATCCCATGGATCCAATCACACTCTCTCTCAACTCCAACCAATGTATTCCTCCTTCTTCTGCATTCACCAAAACATGAGAAAAGAGTAAGTTAGTAGCATATACAACAAGAAAAGCTCACCAAAAACATGATAAAACATGAAAAATTAAAAAAAAACAAGTTAGTGAATGTTTTTTTCATTCTGTTTAGGAACACTACCTTATGCAGAGTGGTAGTTTGAGGAATTCCACCCAAACAGAGCAGCAGTCTCATGACCGCCACCCTACTTTGGGCGGTTGTCTTGAGCTGATTTTCCAAACGTGCCCTTAACCCTAAAAAATTATCAAAAGTGAAAATAAATACCATTTCCGACAAAATAAAAGAGCTCCCTATGGGTGCCCCCCCTAGAGACTCATTCAAGACAATTTTTTTTGAAAATTATCCCCTCTTGGTGAAATTTTCAACATTTTTTACATTCTAGGTACAAAAAGACAAAAGTTCAAATAACCAACCTTTGACCATGCTGGTCGATCTCCCACACGTACTGAGCATGATCACTATTACGAAATGGTTGTTTCATCTATAATTTCATTGGAAATGGTCACCGTGAATCCAAAGCTCCAAATTCACCAAATCAAGAATACACAAATTAATTTAAAAGTGGTTTTGTTTTTATATATATATATATATATATATATATATATATATATATGTTATTTTTAACCTCGTTTTGAGCGTATGTTTTCACAGAGCTGGAGTTCTGATGTAGGTATATCTCTATATCCCCTCATAAATGGTAAGCTCTCTTTTCATTTTGATGTAGTGTTTATTTTTCAATGTTTTATCTATCTACACTTGAGTCTTCTTTTTCTCTTGTAGGTAGCAAGAGTTTGGGTGGTGAAATTTCGACACACAGGCGTGTCAATTATAACTTCTAACTCCCCTTTTTGGGAATGCCATACTTGGACTCTAATTTTTATTCCTTTTCATACCTAAGACACTTCTCTGAGGGGGTAATATGTACGCACCCAAAATTACATGTGCTATAATATCAAAAACGGTTACAAAAGTACCTAATGATGATTCAAGTCCTTTCAAGAAGGTTCTCGAGCTCCAAAACCCATTCATAGTGTATATTGTTTTCCTAGACATCCTTACTTAGCCTTCCCATGATTTTTCTAGCTTCTTGCCTCTTTACGTGTATGTTTTGGCCTTTAGTTTTAGGATCGCCCCCTGCACGGGCAGCATTTCTTAAAATGCCACCCAAAATAGGGAGGTGGTCCTAAAACTACTACCTGTGCTGCAGCGGTCCTACCCACTTTTTTTGATTCCATCATGCATGTTTCAACATGCGATGGTTCACTTAATTTTACTTTTAACATGCATATGTGAGCCAAATTTTCTAAAATTAACTTAGATTGCTTTGTTCTCCTTCCTCCTTTTATTTTTAAATAGATTTAATTATTTGGAACTACTTCTTTCCTTTAGCATTAAGGAACCTCCCATCCTCAATTCTTATATATTCCATAATTGTATTCAACCAAAAGGCCCGCGAATTTTTGTATATCTTGCATTGTATTACTGCTACGATGTTACTAGGAATTACATAGTGAGGTCTAATCTCTTTTGTTATTTCTCTTCTACTTTCATTGTATCAAGAGTACCATCAAGCTACCATTTCTCATGTTCCATCCTCCTACTACTTGTTCTTGCATTCCCAATTCTTTGGACTCACATGAAAAATCAAAGAAAGAAAGGAACATCCGAGGGGACAAATACAAATACAACTATAATTTCCAAAGCTCTTTCTTGTCTAGGTTGGAATTGTGTGTTTGTTTTCTGATTTGGTTAAATTGTCAATTTCAAATAACTAGTTTCAATTACATATCAAATAGAGTAGAAAATAGTTCATTTCAATAGATTAGAAAATCACAAGTAGATCAAATCATTAGTAATTTTTCCTCTTTAACATTACAGGGAAGTTATGGGGAATAATAGCCCCTTTCAGGGTCATGCTTTGTTCTTCACCTCGAGGTAGGGTTTGAAGGGTTTGATTAAATTAGGTTATTTGTTTTAGATTATATTTACACATTCACACAAGTAACTAGATACATCTAGCTGATTACTTGTGTTTAGAATATTTATTAGATTAGAACACATTGCCTAAAAATTATAAAATATCAAAAATATTTGCTTTGATAGATTAGTTTGCTTTTATTTCTTTCATCGATATATTGTGAAAAATCCAAAAACATAGGTTAGATTTCCTTCAGTAATTAGTTTTCTTATCAAAATCATTTATTTGATTTTTATGACCATCAATGGTCCAAAACAATAAAAGACATATAGTTGTGATCCCTTGGTCCCTGACCCAATGGGCGAAATTGATAACTAACATTGATATGAGTTTACGTTTGATAGTCTTATGTACACCTTCAACTTTTGCTAATAAAATAGAACAACTCAATACACTAATAATCATTTCTAATCAAGCCTATGACTATTGAAATACTCCTAGAAACATGGTTTGATTATGCACATGACCATACAAGGGCCATAACCTCCACGAGTCTTTGGTTGTGATCCTCAGATCCCACAACCCAACATGCCTACTAATAAGTTATACATTGACACTAGTTTACGTATATTAGTATTTATATCACCACCACTTCCACCATATATTATTTCACAACTTTCCTTTCCTAACATACTAGTGATCAAGCTAAGAATTTCTAGACTAGGCCATAAAATTTCCCATAAATCCTTGTGGCTCCACCAACCCTCTCATTCTTACTTCCATGACCTTGTCTAGAAATCTATACGAGATGCTCTTTGGTCAATTTCCATGTGTTCAACAACCAAAAAAATATAATCTTGGCATAGCTCAACATTGATTAGAGTCTCAAGTAACTATTATTTCAAACAACGCCATTACACCACTTCAAGTTAGGAGAGCATCCTTTTCCTTAGACTCATAGATCCCGACATTGCGTGTTGAATATATAATATTTCCCAATTAGCTTAATCCTCATCATTACACTCACACTCACATTCATTCTACACCGAGTTGTCTCGACATGACCTTAAGATGTTGGGTGTGAAGAAGGTCACGTGCTGATTTTTTATCGTATAATAACTAAGACCATGAAAAAATATTCAATCCTTTCTATTGGCAATTAGATCAATGTATACATATTTTTAAAGAAAACAATATTTTTAATAACTTATTTCTAGGTTGCGTAGTTGTACCCATATTTGTGTATAAGTCAATTCAACCATTAGAAGAACAAAAAAATAGTATGTTATGGTTTCTTAACTTAAACATATAAATCCCCAACCATTATCATGCAAATGCCAAATAATACCTATAAATATATGATATTTTAATACATTATCATAATTATGTTAGTAACTCTCTTATGGTCTATAATCCCGTTTAAGTTATCCATGATCTATAAATAGTGGGGTTGATTTGACCATTGAACTATTGTTTCATACCTAAATGAATGATCCCATGCACCCTAGTGGGGTCACAACATAACCAAACGCAAGGTGAAAAAGAATAATCAAGGCTATGTAAGTTTAAAACATTAGAATACCTTCTAACATGATATTATTCCTTTTCATCCAAGTAAAGAGTACAAAAAATATTCAACAATGTGAAACAATCAACTTTGTTTTAATGTAGAAAGGATACTGTCATGACTGTGTAAAAATAACTTTTATAATGTATTTGTTATTCTACCACATGTAACAAGTAGCAAAGAATGAAATACTAGTGATAGGTACAACCATAAGAAAGGAGTAATCCATAGTAAAATACTCCCGTATAGCCAAGAATATGCTTCAATATCTAATTAAGTGGTATAAATAATACAACATAGAATGCACTATAGCCATATACACCGTAAATTAATTAGATACAATCACCAAAGCAACACAAGAATATGTCGTAAATGATAGGTTCACTACAATTTTTTGAATGATAAGCATTTTTGCACGGTCACGAGATGCAGCTACACGCAAGTGTGTATACCCTTCTCAAGATATACAAATACACATTTGGTGATATCTATAACTGATCAAAAAAATATATATTTCAATTCTTGTAGCATATACAACATTTTATAAATTATTCCTTCAACGTAACCGACTAAAATTGTGGGATATGAAAAAGAAGCAATGCATCTACTTGGATTCATCTATGTCAATAATCCATCAAGTATCAAAAATAGTCATCATAGGTATGGGTAAACCTTTCAATCGATGAGGTAATTTTTTTCATTTCACATCATTAATTTAAAGTAGGAAATGAAAAAACATCTCTAAACACTTTAACACACCCAATGGGACATGTAGTCCCTTTTTCAATTTCATTAAAATTAATTTAATTAATTTTTTAGTTTTTTCTATAATTTCTAGTGATCTAGTTAAATCACCAATGATTGGGTGAATCGTCGGTGATTCCCTTGAATCACCAACAATCTTTGTGACTACTTCGATTACCTAGTCGGTTAGCCTCTAACACCATTTTCTCTTGTTGTTCTCTATTTTTCTGCTAATGTTTGCTGGTTTTCTCTTTGGGGAATTTTTCTTGCTGCATTATTACATTGCTACAAAAAAAAAAAAATTAAAATTTAAAAAAGAAGAAATTCTTAGGTGAGTCCTCTTCATTTGTTTTCATGTTCAAGCATTAGGTTTTTTCTATCTGTCCTCATAAAAATCAATCATTCTTTTGGGCTTAAAAATAACTTTTCATCCCTCTTGAGCGCATATCTTAATTAGGAGATTAATATATCACATTCACATAATCTCCCTCACATATAGCCAAACCAAATTGGACATCAAATTTTCATTAAACAATTCTACTCTTGTGAAAATATTTGGATTTCATCACCAAGTAGGGAAGATGACTCGTTGTTCTCGATAAGTATAAATAACTAGTTGTCAATATATTGGCTAAAACCTGACTCTCTTATCATTTTGGGACCATGAACTGCGGGGGTAGGCCCCAATACCATTCCCCATGTAGGAACCAACAAAAATCTGGACCTCATGTACCTTTGGGTAAATTGAGAACTCCAACCTTTAACAAACCTAAAACCAACCTCAAAACTAACATATCATTAGGTTCCTATGACACTCTTCCTAAACATCTAAATTTTAAATTTACTTAAAAATTAATCTGGTTGACTTGTTTATTACATGTTTAGATATCTTATGTAATTTTTATCATCATCATTTAATTATAATTTAATATGGATCAACCGTCTACATCAACATATTATTTTACCCCTTATGCATCATTTTTACAATCATCTTCAATTTCTTTGTCTACAACTTTTCATCCGATCAATTTAAAAACATCACCTATACTGAGGATCTAATCCTTATCAATATCATCAACCAATCACACCTTATTCAGTGTCACTTAGCCTTGACATATTCCCGAGCCATCCAGGACCATGTTTTGTCCCTTATGAAACCTCTACCTTTGACCAATCATAAAACCCTATAACAACGCTATCTAACAACCTTATGACTATCCTTCACAACTAATTTATTTCCAGACTATCACTCATCATCCCACATAAAGTCTATCCAATCATTTAATCCTTTCCACATCCCCTCCTTCATCACAATCTCATCAAAATATTAACATCCCACATCTACTATCTAATGAATCTATCTCGAATTCAATACCTTTCTCAATATCTATGACGTCCCAAACTTATAAAAACATACCTAATAAGGAAAAATTAACCCCTCTTATCCAACAACAACAACCTATCCAACATATCTATATGAATCCCCATGTCCCTTTATCACAACCTACTTTACAAATGATATCATCTAAACCTACCCCTTATCAACCCCCACATCAAGCCCATCAACAAAATAACCCTACTACTTTCCACTAAAATCAATCAAATAAAATCACATTCTCAACCACACTCATATGTTAATTCCATCACATATAATCCTATTAAAGATCCTATACAAACTCTCTGAATATATTATCCAATTTATAGGCCACTATCAATAGACCCAAACACACCATCTCATATGATCATGTTTGTAATGAACCCATCCATCCATCGATTACCATATAAGCCTTGTCCTCTGCATTAGAAATTTCCTAAATTTACCATGTTCCATATTTAGAAGAATCCTTAGCAACACATAATAACCTTTAGAAACTCATGTTATCTCATCATATGGATTAATATCTCCTTCTTAGAAACTTTCATATGCCACTAGTAGGACTTGCCTTACATTGGTATGAATCCTTCCCTTAACACTCTTTGTCCTCTTTCACTCACTTAGCCTTGTTATTTCTCGAGCCCTTCACTATTAATGTTACTAATAAAATCACCATTTTTGATCTCTCTACCATTAAAAAATCTGAAAATGAATCTATTGTTGAATTTTTCACTAGATGGAAAAACGTTATCAATAAATTTACCTTCTCATGACTCAATCAGCCTGGTCGAGTTGTTTTCTTGATCATGCTCCCATCACATCTCATCTACCCTTCTAATCGACACATTCCATAATTTTGATGAATCCTTCACCATGACTAGAAAGTTATAAATCCAAGCCCTTGAAGAAGGCATTCTCAATCCTTAATATACACATGTCTCGTCTGATTCCCTTAAGTCTTCTTACGATCGAGATGAAACTACCATACATGATAGTATTACTTGTATCCTTAACCCAACACCCTCAATAGATTCAGTCCATTTAGATACTACATATACTTTGATTCACATCACCAACACCATTATATATGATCTTTCCAATGAGGAGAACCTTTCATCACCCACGCTTCCCCTTGAATACTTGGAATCCTTGGATCCTCATTTTGGTAATCCTCATGCATTGAAATCACCTTTTCTTACTATCTAATCACCTACTACCACCTTAAAGCCTTTATAATCCATCTCAGAGACCATTAGAAAGGGTCTACTTATAATGAAAGATCTTGAAATCTAACCATCCTTTAAACCAATCCAAGACTTGGGTAGTTCACATGAATGTAACCCACCTTAATCATGTCTTGAAACAACACCTCCCTCTTTTGAATCAAACCCAATCATATCCACAAATCCCCACTTATCATCCAATCTGGAACCTCATCGTGAAGAAAACATTAAAAAATCAAAATCTATCACATTCATGACCTTATCTTCATCATTTTTCATAAGACCATGCTCCTTACCTAAGGATGATGTTACAAAATAAAAATACACATCATCTAGGGTCTCAACCTTACCATCCATTTTGGGACCCCATCCTTTATCACAATTAAAATTCATCACATTTATATTCCCGCCTTCACCATTTATTTTTGGACCCCATCCTTTATCTCAATATCATATCACACAATCAAACCCTATCTCATCCATGATCTATCCTCCATCATCTATTTTAGGACTTCATCCATCATCCAATTTTATAAATCCCACATCATATCTTGTCCTCAAATTGTATCCTTTTTCTCATCAACCTCATAATATCACTATGATATTCCAACACCATATGAAATCTACCCATACACTCACATTGAAAAATAAGGCATGGCATAAAAATAATTCTCATAAATCACAATCCATTAATCCAAATCCCATAAAAGGGACTTACATAGACATCCTTGAGAGGCTAATACAATCTTCTCTTATCACATTAAAACCCATCAAACACCCAATCCACATATCAAGAAACCTTCTTGGTATGATCAAGATAAAACCAGTGGCTAACATAGAATCCCGAGGTCATAACACAAAGAGTTGTAATGTGCATAAAGCCATAATCCAAAAATCTTCCTCGTTAATGATATTCTCCCAAAGGAATACCATATCAATCCTCAATCTACACATTTCTTATTTGATTCCCCTAGAACTTCCTATGAGCTAGATGAAACTACGACACATGAATTTTTCACTTGTATTCCTCACCCAACACCCTCAATAAATTTAGTATGTATAAATATTGCACATCCCTTGAGTCACACCATCAAAAAAATTACATATGACCTTCCCATGAGGAGACACTTTCATCACCATCACTTCCCCTTGAATACTAATAGCCCCTAGATACACTTTTTGATAATCATCACACATTAAAATCACCTTCGCTTAATATCTAATCACCTTCTACCTCCTTTCATCCTTTAGAATCCACTTCAAAGACAATTAAAAATGGGAACATATAAAAAAATATTTCAATTTACAATCATCCTTCAAAATAATCGAAGAGTTGGGTAGCTCACATAAAAGTGGCATGTCTCAATAATTTCTAGAAACGAAATCTACCTCACCTGAATCAGACTTAATCCTATCCCTAGATCCTCACTTACTATCCAGTCTAGAATCTCATCCTGAATCAAACACCATATAATAAAATTCCATCACAACCACTACCTCACCCCTCATCATCCATTGTAAGACCCTCTACTCTATCTAAACAAAATATTACAAAATGGAAACCTATCACATCCATGACCTCATCCTCGTCATCTGTCATAAGAAAAGATATTTACTTAAGCCTAACATTTCAAACTAAAAACCCGCATCATTTAGGGCCTCAAATTTACCATCCATTTTAGGACCTTATCCTTTTCACAATTAAAATCTATCACATCTATAGTTCCACCCTTACCATTCATTTTAGGGCCCCATCCTTTATCTTAATATCATTGTTGGAAAAAATTATTCATTCCTAATCAAATGAATGAACTAGCTACTAAAAGAAACTAGAAAATCATAACATGGAGGGTTTATAGTACCTCTAACTTGTTGTGGTGGATGAACGTAAATAAAGTGATGATGGATACTTGTTCTAGTTGATGACGTGTAGATCGGATAAACTGAAACATGATTGGTTAGATAGATTTATGTGGGGGCTACCTAAATAGTGTTAGCTCTAAGAGATATTAGCTTCCTCTCATGTATGTTAACCCCATTATATTAGAAAGGGTGAAATAAAGGATGAACAACAAATAGCATGCATAGAAAAAAATATAATCAATCTAAGAAATAATTAATATTTATCTAGAATATGATATGATTGGAAAAACATTAAATTAATGATTACCTAGTCTAGGTCGATGATGACACAGACTATGTAGAGACAGTCCATGATGACCTTGGTAGTAGGATCTAGAATATGAGTTAAATATGCAAAATATGCAAGTTATCAATACAATCTGGAAGTTATAGAGGCGTAAGTATGTTGAATTTAACCTATACAAGGGATTAGGTGTAGAAATTAGAGAATTATAGAAAATGGCTACAAAGGAGGCTAGATGGCAATATGGGCCTAGGTTGATGATGACCAGGGTATAGGTAAGATAGGTTAGATAGGTGGAGAGACAAATTCATGAATCTAGAAGATAGAAAGGGATGAAAGAGTAAAGGAATGCATTAGAGAAGAATATAAGATAGAAAAATTCAATGATGGTAGGATGGGTCGACGGTAATTTGGTAGGGTTGACGACAACTATAGAAGAGTTTCAGTAAGGCCAAGAATAGATGGATGAAAAAGGCAACATGTGAGCCAAGGAGATGAAACATAAGGTTTTGGAGTGATACTAGATGTTACAAAAGATTCTCTAAACCTGAAAGATGTTAGCTACAAGAAGAGAAATGATAATATGATAAAAATATGATTAAAGCAATACAAAACAATGATAATATCATGAAGGATGATCATGAGTGATGCAAGCACACTCAATGGAGGTATGGGATATTTTTGGTTGTTGTAGGAATACTCCGGGATGAGGGAGAGTTCAAAAGTCACAAGGTAACTTAAAAAATTTCATGTATCTTATTTTTCATCCCTTTTCGAAGGATATAACTTAGCTTTATAGGGTCGACGATTACTTCATTGGTTCGCCACCGATTATGGGGAAAGTTTCCCTAATGGGCTGTTTTTGTGTTTTTGACGTGATTTCATGATTTTAAGAGTTGGAAGGGTTCCTTAAACAATTGTGCAGGATTCGATTTCTTGGGGAAAAATCATGGTTACTTAGGGCATAAAAATAGATAGGAAGAAAGCTAGGAAAAAGCGTAAGATAAGGATTTAGGATAAAAGCATCCTAAATAGAAAGTAGATTAGGGAATGATATGATGTGGATATTAATTAATTAATTAATAAGAGTTAATTAATTAAATTAATTAAAGGTAATGGGATGGGAATTATAATTAAATTAAGGGGATGTATTGAATTAAAAGGATACCTTTATAGGATCCTAATAAAATATAAGCATGGAAGCAAACAAGGGTAGAGATATCGAATTTACGTTCTAAATTTTCCCCTCTTTATTGAATGGTTTTCATTAGCAAGCCATGAGACAAAAATAGTGAGAGAAAAATGGTATGATGAGGATTTATGGAAGGTATATGATGAGATCCTCCTCAAATTGGGGATTGATGATGCCGGAGAAATCGATGACACATTTGGAAAAGATAGATGATGGAGGACAACTAGGTGAAGAAAGATGGGTAAAAGGATAGCGTAAGGTAAAATGCCCCAAGAAAAAAATATCGTAATAAAAATTAAAATCATGGTGGTGACTCCAATATCACATCTATAGAGGGGAAATTATGGTTCAACAAAGAAAAGTAACAATTCTCTACATGCCAGTGAGTGGGTGAAAATCACTGAAAAATGGAGAGAATCCAACGGGAAATATCTCATATCGATGAAAGAAAAAAATGATCACGGGTTCATGGGAGAGCAGAAAATTATGTGTAACTAAATGCGAAAATTATAAAAAATCCTTCTTACATGAGGAATCAAGTGAAACTATGCATCTGCAAGGATGAGGATGACAATAATGGTGCCCCAACACAAGACACGAAAAAAGGGAAAAAAATAAAGTAGTGGAGTAATATTACCAAATGGGGAAGATAAGAATGGCCACAAAGGTGGAATTTGTGCACAAATTGAAGCTTTGAAGAGGGGATAAGTATGGAAACAAAAGTTTACTTTTGATGTAAATTGAATAGGATTGAAAAATAAAATTCTATAAGAGGGGATAAGTATGGCCATGAAAGTGGACTTCGAGATCACAAAAGGATAGGATTATAATATTGAAATAGAATGCCCTAAAGGGAAAATAAATATGGCCATTAAGGTGGTGTTAAGAATTCCTAAGTACAAGTCACAAAGAAAAAAAAAGGGAAAACAAAAGTGAAGGATACAAGGCTAGTCGATGACGACTAAGGCCATCGGAAATGACCCAAGGGGGTAAATGAATACCAAGTTTCGGTGGATATATGATCCCGAGGATTAGCTGAATATGCTAATTTTCACATGCAAAATTGATGAGAGGGATCAACAAAATTAAAGATAAGATCAAGAAATGTAGGCCATGAGAGTTAAAAGGAAACGCCGAGAGGGTATGGAGGATGGTGAGTAACAAAACAAAATATTTATTTTAGTTTACTTTTATATTATATAGTTATATATATATATTAAATTTTTTAGAAAATGTGGATGACGCTTGGGGTGGTTAGCAAAGACCTAGGTGGGTTGAAATTGAATAGTCCTTAATGCACTACGATCAAACTTGAAACATATTGACCTAACTTGGGTCGGTGTTAAACGAGGTTTAGATCTGATTGAATGGGATCAAATTGGATTTTGGATGAAATTTAATGGATTTTAATTGGGTTTCGAATTGAGCATATGATGTTTTCATGTTCTATTTGTGATTGCATGCCAAAGAGACCTTACATTTTAGAGATAGAATTCTTGATCTATATGAGCAGATCGGGGATATGTTACAAATACTAAGTGAGATCACTTGGTTGTAGTGGGGTTAGGCGAGCTCAAATATTATCATATGTTCCCACGAGATGTCGGGTTGATGATCTCTTTGGTAGAGAAATGGGTGCAGCGGTGATACCTTTTGGTTTAGGATAGGGAGATGACCATCACCCTAGAGGATGTGTATAGGATCCTGAGATTGCCTATATAGGGGGAGCAGATAGTTCCCATTACTAGTGATGACAAATTGGTAGTGATGGCGTGACTACTTCAAGCCGATGCGCCTAATATTAGGTTTTCTTTTGGTGATTTTCCATACATGTTGACGTATGAGGTAGGTGTACCACAAAGGTGATTGATCTATATGGTGATGATGGATATGTCTTGTTATGCATTAAAAGACTATTGTAGAGATCATTTTCTATGGGAATTTGCTTGTGTAGTAGTAGATATTGTGGATCACTAGATAATATTTTATTTTGGGACTTCCTTTTTAGTTCATGTTTACCATAATATTTCCATGCACGGGGTAGGGTGAAGATCATAGCTGGATGTTGGTGTAGACACCTAAAAAGTTTCACAACCCACAAAGTCCCCTTTACCTAGCCTCACACCTAATTACCGACCCTTCTATATATTAGTATTAATTTACTTAGCCCCTAATTAAATTAATCCTAACCCCATGACCCCTCCCCACATCATCAATTAATTTAATTACCTTTATTAAATTAATTCCACCTCACATTTACAACTCACCTTGCCATCTCATCAGGCCACATCAGCCCTCCACCTCACCCTAAGACCTATTCAAGCCTATTAATGACCCTATACCTATTCCACACTTATCCTAACTATCTAAGACCCTTTCCAACCCTAACTAATCAAGACCTATCATTCCTCTAACTAATTCCATGCTCTAATTTACGCCATTCAACACTCCAGACCTGGACTAAGCCAAAGACCACACCAAATTTGGGAGAATAAGCCTATTTTTGGAAAACTTGACCCATTCTCCAAAACTAACGTCGGTTGTTCCTTGGCAACACTTGGTCACCTAACCCTTTGTCGGTTAGGTTAAATAACAATTTCAAACTCATTGGCTGGGTTTTGGATTTCTTGAGTTGGTTCTTCAGTTCTTCAATTGGTTCTTTGGGTAAGCTTTCTCTTGACTCTGATTTCAAATATTTGGCATCCCAACAACCTTATAAGGATCTACAGAGCACCTTTACAACACCCAAAACTTATTCTAATCATCAATGGATAGATCCAAATCTTGCGTGCACTAACTAAGAAGCTTTGCTATGGCTACACTCATTCGGATCACCTTATGCCAGAAGCATCACCACCACCTACATTTAAAAAAGTATGGTTTCTTCTTTGTCATTTATATTAGTAGATTAATCATTTACTTGTTATTTGATTTATTTTACCTCCAAACATTCCCAAGTCTTCTTTGTAGTACCTTTACCCAACCTCCTAATCACTAAGCTACCAAACTTGCCCCAAACACCTTTTTAGCATCTACGAGTCTTTATTAAGTTCCCATTACCCACCCTAAGCACTCGAAATCTTTGTGTTCTCACAAAGTGTCCTAAACCCATTTTTTTTAACAATATAACTTTATTTCTCCTACCAAGGTTAGACACCCAATCGCGTCATCTATACTAATCTACAAACATCAGTCACCCAATTGACATTGATCTCTATGACTAGTAAAATCCCACTAATGTAATCTCCTAAACCTACCCAAAACCATTCCAAACCTTTGCAAATCTTTCTTAAGCATTCCTAAATACCTAAACACCTAGCATAAATCTTCCTAACCCTCTATGTAATCATAGAGGACCCAAACGACCTATTTCTAACCTTTTCTCCCATCTTCCCTAGTGGCATCGGTTACCCTATTATTAGCATTGGTTAGTACCCAACCGTTGTCGGTCTCCATGCACTGGTAATTTATTAAAACTAGAAAGCCTATAACTTACCAGAATCAGCCCAAAGCTCACCTAACCTTTCCTATATCTTGTTTATAGCGTCTGTTATACCTGCAAGCCGTAAATACAAACCAACCATTTTATATTTAGTCTTTTATGCCTTTAGTAGATAAAATCTATTTATTGTTTGTTATATGAGACCCTTAAATCATATCAAATACAATAGAATTTATTTGTTCATGTTATTTCTTGCATTAAGTTATATTAAATCGTGGATTGAAAACCTCTCTAGGAAGTATCATGCTTCTAGATCTAGCGTATGCTAGGCAATCCACTATCATTTTTGTCTAACTCTATTTGGTGGTCTTGTTGTGATTCTTATACGGGTAGTCCTTCCCATAAAAAAGGAGTTCTCTACGATCATCTTGGATAACGTCAATAACACATGCATTCTACCTTCTACCTTTGCTTCACAGGTATTCCTAATTAACCATTTATTTTCTATCTATTTCATCCTAGAAAGTGTACAACTTATTGGTGAGACAATTTCTCACACCGGTGGGACCCATTTGTGTTCTTTTTCATTGTTCATTCTTAGGGAATCATTGTGTGTCTATTTCCTTTTGAAAGAGTTCACATTAAACTTTCTCCCTTAGAAAATTCTTCCTCTTCTACTTGTCTCAGTGAAACTTGTATTTTGGACTAAAAAGAACGCTTCTTTTTATTCTGTATTACATTAGTGAAATACATACACTTTCCTATTCATCATTTATTTAATCAAATTTCATTATGTATTTTGGTTTTAAAGTATTTGCATCTCATTTTTTCCTCTTTGCATTTTAGCTCATTCAAGTTGTGGGCAACCTATATGGTGTAAGTCATCACCAACTAATGGATGAAAAATTAAACCATAGTTCACTTTGTACACAAACCCCAAACCAAATCACACACGCTTAACTAAAAATATTACTCATTTCTTAAACATCTTCCTTCAAGTCATTCCTAAATGGTATAAGCCACACAACATAAAAATCTTTAGCGTAGGATTTTGTGTTTGTTAGCTTTTTTCTTGTCTTGTGTTTTGAGTTGTGAGGAGCGTTTTCTTCTTAATTTTCTTTCCTTACACACTCCTAATCATATTTGGTGTATTCGACTATTTTTGAGTGTATTAGGACTCATCACTATCATACTTAGTTGTTGGGTTGGCTGTTTTTGTTACTTAATTACCAAAAATTCAAATTTTCATCTCTTCTAAGATTTCAAAGTAATTGGTAATGGTCCATTAACTTCCGGTGGTTACGTATTCATCTTGACATAGGTTTACTTAGCACCATTAGTTCCCTACTATTTTGGTTATTTCCATAGAAATAGTGTTCAATTTACACTTAGACATGTTTCGTAACTTCATCACATTTACGAGTCTCTGGTATCATCTTGAGCCCAAGTTGACTTTTTTTCCACCTTTTATTTGCATATTTTCAAATATTTCATTTTTCCATAGTAACTAGCATTGGTCCGATAACCAACACCGATTACCTTTTATATTGGCATTGGTTACGTAGCTTTGTCATCGGTGTCTATGTTTTGATTTTCTATCAAAAAAAGATCAAATTCCACTTTCGATTCATTCGATCCATTTTCTCTATTCTTGTACCAATTGTAGTAATTATACTATTGGTTCTACCATCATTCAAATGGTTATAACTCATAGAAAAGAAAATGCTTTAGTTTTCATCATGCTAGCCACCAACCACTCCCACCTATCTCATCACCACCTACCTTTTCTTCACCTATGGACCCCAACCAATCTCTCACCATACCCATGGGTAACGATTAGTTCACAAATCTCCTTGATCATAACCCCACTACTTTGTAGCATTATCTTTTCATTCATCCACCTGTGATTCATTGGGGCATCTTATATACGACATGTCCTTATCTATCCCGCTTACTCTTGCACCGACTTGAATCTACTACTACCAAAGATAGCCTTAGATGTTTCCACCTTACCACCTGTGGTTTCTTAGCTTGACCCCACATCATCGATATATACCACACCTACAACATATATCACACCTCTAATGTCTGTTTCCCTATTACATCCATAATGCCCTAATTTATCCCTTAGTGTAGGTCTACACCGCATCACCCGCTTCTCGCATACTTATTACATCCCACCCACCCCGGTGTCGATAGCCCACACTCCTTTCTAAAAAAATTTCCTCTCCATCCTAGAGTCTCTTCCACCATTTTCCACAAGATTCTTTATGTATGTACAAACTACCTATAACTATCATAAAAAGAACCTATTTCATCTACCATTTGTCCTAGGTATTTTCCTGCGACATCCATCCCATCCTATATTCCCTCATCACAATTTTCATACTCGGCACAACCACATACTAGAGCATCATCCATGTTATACCTATCTTATCTCCTCCCTTATCTGCAATGGGTGCTCTATCATCACAACCCATAAATTATCTCATTAAAATGATGATGGATAAGATGCAAACAGTATAAGCATCGTATCGGCTTGTGCACTGACTCTCGACATACGACAAGATTTGCAATAAGTTTATTAAATTTTATGTTCCAATTCGTCCATACCCTACGCATTGGGAAATTCCAAAATTCAACTGATTCAATCATAAAGAAAACCCACAACAACATTTTTAGTCTTTTAAACATGTGAGTTATCTCATCAATCATGATGATTCATTTCTCCTACAAACATTCCCGAGTGTCCGTGATGGGAGCCTCTTTAGATTGGTATAGTGTTCTACCCAAACACTCCATATTTTCATTTAATCAGGTAGCTCATACTTTTCTCGGCCACTTTTCTATCAACATTTTCAAGAACATCACAATAATTGACTTGTATGTGACATGCCAGTATGAGGATGAGTCTATCATATAATTTGTTTCTCATTTGCGCAACCTAATTAATCAAATCACATTCCAACTACCTCAAACCGAGTTAATAGAGTTGTTTACTCGAGCTTGTGCTAGACACATCTCACTAACGCTCCAAGTCCAAAATTTCCACACATTCAATGAGGAATTAGTAATGGCTCGAAACTTGAAATCCGTGTTATTAAGGAGAAGAATTTGTAATTACATAACAAAAATGCTCTGTTTAAAGCCAAATATTCTTCTTCTTCCTCTAAACCACAAAATAATTATTTTAAAGTAAAAGGGTCTACCAATGCTGTGGTTTTAGAGGATATCCCTTCTCATCCATCCAACCAATCAAAACAATCTTCTAATATTTCCCCTATTCAAAATTTTCAATTCAAGTGGGAACAATGAAAATATACTCCCATTAGAGATCCCTTCTCCTCATTTTTATAAAAATTTCTAGATGGAGGAGCCATAAATTTTCCACTGTCAAACCATATAATATTTTTTACCTTCCCCATCTTGTGCTTGCCTACTACAAGGAAAATGATTATTGCAACCATCACCGTGTATGAGGTCATAATGATGGGAACTGTAAGACATTTAAAAACATCATCAAGGAGATGTTGGATAAGGGATATCTCATCCTAGACAACCCTAATGCACCAGCTAACCAAAACCTTCACATCTTTAAGAATTCATTTCCCAATCGTACCTCATCATCACATCAGGAATTTAAAACCTCTTCTAACAACACTAATGTCCTTAAGGTCCACACCGTCTTCGACATATTCCCTGTTTATGCTCTTGAATTTCCTTCCATCCCAAGTATTGAGGAAATTATTGCCCTAACTCCTCTACCCATGGAGGAGCCTACCTTGCTTACTCCTCCACCTATCAAGGAGCCTACCTTACCTACTTTTCTACCCATAGATGCGGTGACATTACCCATTATTTTACCTACCAACCCACCTACCTCACCTACTCCTCTACCCATAGAGGATCCCACCTTGCTTGCCTTACCCACTCCTTTACCCATACAGGATACCATCTTACTAGTTCCTTTACCCACGATGGAATTAGCCTTACCTATTTTTCTACCTAAAGGGGAACCTACCTTTTCATCTCCTCCACCTATAGAGGAACTCATTATACCTACCCTACCTACCTCCCTTCTCCTCCACTTATAGAGGAACCCATTCTACATAAATTACCTATCTCGCTTGATCCTCAACCCATAAAGGAGCCACTTTTCTTGATTCTCCCTGTTGGTGCTTCTTCTCCAAAGGCCTTTAAAGACCTAGTCACTCTTCTTAACTCACTCTTACCTACAGATTCAGAGGCTAAGACCTTCCCTATCTCATGAATATCAAGGGATCACCACCAAGTCATCATTATCTTCCTCTACCTCAAAACCATTCTCTCGATTGGTCGACCAATCAGAGTATGTTGATTACCCTACCCTCTCGGGAGCCTTATAATCCTCATTTCTTCCCAAATGTCGATGTCTTCCACCTATACATTGGCCACCTACCCACTAATATTCAAATCAACTAATACTATCACACACCTAAACTAGTTGTATCTTCCTCTTCCTCATCAACACCTTCATCACCCTTACCTTCAAATTTCATTCTTCCCACACCTCGATATCTACAGCACCTTCACCTTCACCTTCACCTTTGCCTCTACCATCAATTTTAGGCCCACATCCTTCTATTGTGGTTAACCTACCTAAGAGGAATATCCAAACTTTTAGGGCTCATTCTCCGATATCACCTATACCTACTCTTTCACCTTTACCTTTACCTTCAATCTTAGTCCCACATCCTTCAACCATGGTAAATCTACCACATAACTAAAACAAATCCAAATTGTGACAACTAACACCTTTTCCTTCACCTCCTATTCAACCGACACCTCCTACATTACATTTACCTTCACTTTTCTGACGACACCCCACTTTCACCTTGGCTCACGTAGAAACATACACCCTTTAAGCCTACACCTATGCCTTCACCTCCTACATCATCTTCACCCTTATAGATTGTTCCTCCACCTTTACCTAAGAAGGCATAACCAAAACCAAAACCTTCACTACCAACCAAAAAGGTAGTTTCACCCTCACAATTTTTTTCCTCACCTTCCTCATCAAGCTCAACCACTTCTTTGTCAGAACAATCTTGACCTCTCATTATGACCCTCACTCAGTTGTTAGAAACCTCTACAATATCATTTCCACCTATCGGCCTTGACCCCCTCAAACCTAAACCATTATTTATTGACAACACACAAAGTTATGCTTATCATCGCTTACTAGGGCATGATGTCAAGAGTTGTAAGGCTCTTAAATCCATTCTTGTTCAACTTAATTCCATTCCTTCTTCATTCATCACCATAATGTCTATCTCAAATCCCATTCTAAAACTTTTCCTTTATATCCACCTAATTATCAACAATACATCAAAGTTCCCTTCTCCTCAACTAGTCCTTTCCACATTATCCCTTTCCACCATATTCATCGCACCTCCATTACCACCTTTGCTAACCCATCCCCTTCCCTTCTACATCACACACTCATTTTATACCTTTACCCAAGAAGGTACAACCTAATCCCAAAGCCCCACTACCTTCCAAAGAGGTAGTTAAACCTACACCACCTCCAATAACCAACTCACCAGCTACACCTTTACCCAAGAAGGTGCAACCCAAACCCAAAACCATACTATCTACCAAATAGGTGGTCAAACTTACTCAACCTTTAATTCCACCTCTAGTGACACCTCTCCTACTAAAGTCACCAAAAATTCCATATAGACCCACACTCACTTCACATTGTGATCCATTGGCAAGGTCTTTTGGCAATATCCCAGCTAAACTTTTAGAAACCTATGTCATCATATTGCCACTACTTAGACCTTAAGACCCACTCAAACCCAAACCATAAGGGTTTGATGATACCAAAATTTGTGCTTACCATCATTTTACAAGGCATAATGTAGAAAACGTAAGGCTCTTAGGACTATTCTTCTCCAATTATGTCCTCTTGAAGAGAACTTTGATGATGATGGTCTTCTAGATGAGGACCCTATTCCACCTTCGCCTATCATGCCATATCCTTGCCCCATACCTATTTAGTGACCTCCATCTCCACCACAAAAACCATTTTGCCCTCATCCATCATTTGAGATCAACATGATCTACATTACTGAACTAGCCCAAACTCCTCAAAAATTCTAGTGTGTCATACTCCTTTCATAGGAATTTTTTCCCTCACCACTTTGTTTCCCATCTTGCCACTACACCTTTTATGACACACCTTCTTCTTCACCTTAGATCAATATGGTTCAAGTTGCCACTCAAGCTTAGAAGGAAAAAGGAAATAAGAAAAATACCAGCTCGTCCGCTACTCCTTTACCCAACATTCCATATGCACCTACACCCAAAATCACCAGCCATGGACCAGTATACCCCATTTCTAATGGGGTTTCCCATCATATAATTATCAATAAGTTGCACAGTCTCCTCTCCAAATGTCTTTGTAGGACCTTGTCCAAACCTCTAACTCTCATTGTCAAGTCCTAATCGTCAAGGTCCTAAAATCTATTGAGGTTCTACCTAATGACCCCACACCTATCACCACCATTATCACTCCTCATCATATGGCCGTTCTCACCAATTTACCTCCTTCTTCTGATCCCAATACTATTAATCAAGTCTTCATTCTTAGTTTCTTTACCGAAGAGATTGTCCCTCTCCAATAAGATGATCCTGACCCCACCCTATTCATTTCCATCTACGTTGATAATATATGTGTTTGACACATTATGACCGATGGAGGTGTCGGCATTAACATCATTTCCTACCATGTGTGCCAAAAATGTGTATCCATTTCAATTACATGCATAATAACCCACTTATGTTGTGTTCAATTAACTATGCCATGTCTTCCACCCTCGATACCATCATTCTCCACATTTTTGTGGGATCCCATGTCATTCATAAATTATCCTATGTATTAGAGGGAAATTCCAATACAATCTACTCCTTGGCTGACCGTAGATTCCCACCATGCATTGTGTTCGTGAACCTTACAATGATGTTTAAAATTATAACATGAAGGGCATAAATATACCATTCAAGATGACCCTTCACCATTCAATACCTCTAACATTTTGTATCGACCCAATGATGTCCTTAGACAAGTTAAGGCATCTACCACCCCTACCACTCCTTCATTTGATTCCTCATCCATCACTTTTATCACTACATCTTCCATAAAAACTCCTCTATTCCCCACTTTCTTTGTCGCACCTCTCTGACTTACCCATCACCAACCCATATACTTCTCAAACATCGATACATCTTCTTCTTAGTTGTCTAGTGATTCATCTATCCCAATTACCCACATACCAATCAGTAATATCTTAGAAGGTGTTTTCTAATGCCCCACTCTAGGGAATGCCACCTTTATGACATTAACACATTCCTTACACCTCAAGAGTATGGTAACCTTCATCAACACCCACACTATAATCACCTAGTAGGTGATTTTTTTCCCTACAGACCTCTCAGCCTTCACATCAACCTAACATATGGGGGACTTATTATTTCTACCTAATCACCTGAGCCACCTTCCTAAACTTGACCATTTTCATTCACTCTCCAATCTCTCACAAACCTTCGCTTCGCCCACGCCTTCCTCAATCGTTGTGCTTGGAAAGGATTTGGATTTGGCTTCTATGAACAAGGCCTCCATTTTCATTCCTTACACCACCTGTAAACATAAATACCACAATGGTATTTTATTTTCCAAACCACCTTCTAAGAAGGCCCGAGTCAAAATCATTTAGGATGATAAAACTTCTCCACCCCATTCACTTACCTCACCACCTTCGCCTACGAGTCTATGGATCTATAATACATTCCTCCTAAAAATAAATTCATGAACACCATTTCCTTGGGACCCCTGACTTCTCGGTGTGATGGAAAGGCTCCTGCTTCCCTTTCTCTTCCTATATCCTAACATGCTTAATGATGACGAATTTCACCAAGATCATTTGGCCCAACTTGAGCTTTGAGATATATGTCATTTAAATGATCTCGAGCACCTTAAAATCTATCAAAAATTTATCATATGTTCCTATGAAATATGTTTCCATGAATAAATATTCAAGGACAATGATCTTGTCCTAAAGGAAAATCAACATGTAACCAAATTTGAGAAAAGTTAAAGGATAAATTTTTCTCCTAATTAGATTGGACCCTACATTGTCACACATACCTGTGGATCAGGTGCTTAACATTTGAATTATCTTGAAGGTAAACCTGTGCTTAAATCCCTCAATTCCTTACATCTTCGACGATTCTATTTTTGAATCAAGTACTATATCACCTTTTGTCTATTACGCACTTGTCCCTTGAGTAAACATTCCTTTCATCTACCTCTTTTTAGGATCAACAACTAAACAAAGAATCGTGTGATTCTCTATCACCTTTTAGCCTTATCTTCAATATGAGTACCATGATCCTACTCATGGCATGATTCTCATGGATACTTTTCATATTTTTTCAGGATGGAATCCCATGGATTTTTTTCACTTAAAAACTTCTCTTTCATAGTTAACCTATATGTGTTATGGTTTTTCCTCAAAATAAGCATATACTCCTTTATAGTTTTTCCATGACCTAAAAGTCCAAAAAGTTCAAAATTAATATATGGGATTTTCAAATTCAACTCCTTGAGTCAAACTTCTTATAAATAGATGACTCCCTCAAAATTAAATCTACCTTGCCATCTTTCTGCTATAAATAGACTGTTCCCTCGAAGGACAACTATAAAAATCCAGCCCTATTATACATAGTCTATCAAAAAAGAAGACTATTTCTATAAAAATAAAAATAAAAATATTTTGAATCTTCCCACATTGATCAACTTCATGAATACCTCAAGGAGATATTATATTCATCCCACATAGACTTCCCACATTGACCAAGTATGTGAAGAAAAAGCAAAAAGAAAATATAGATAAAAATCAATCGAGAAAAATATAATTTTTCATCATGGACTTGCGTATTCTAGTTTTGGGTATCTTGGAGAAGGGGCATGGTGTCTCACAAAAGGATATGCTAAAGAAAAACTCCACCTCACATTCCTTCCTTATCTTCTTCTACCTACTTAAGGGATGTGTCGTAAATGTAAAATTTTGTGATCATGTAACTTATTTCACCCTTATAATAGTTAATCATGTACTTCCTTTAGGGTTTTACTTTCATAAACCCATCCTCGGTATGATCATTATGGTCATTGACACTTATGGAGCATTTTGAATCTTTAACTGTTCACCTCTTTTCTTACTTATTGATTTTCCTATACAGGACTAGACCTTCGACACTTAATTTCTAGGATTTCTTCTCCTTTCACCTACCTCAACTTTCCTCATCTACTTTCATCAACTCACTTTAAACATTCCGCCTTTCCTAAACAACTTGTTCTCCACCATACCTAAATAATTTGACTCAAGCATGCCTAAAAACCTAAAATTAACAATACCTAAATGACTAGAATCAATCATGCCTCATCATATTCTTCCCTATCCTATGGGAGAACTACATCGGCATGAGGCCCATTTTCACTAGGGATATGTAGGCATCATTCTAATTATTTGAGTCACTCTTTTACCTACCCATTTTTCCCTTTTACACATACATCATAGTCTAGTTAGTTTACATTAACTGGACATTAATGTATAACCAAAATAAACATGCATCATTTCATCATACTTACCATGGTAAAAAAATACATCACATCATGCCAAATTCATCTATATTTCCATAAATATCAATTACTTGGAAATTAAAACCAAACTATATTAACAACACATAATTTAAATAAAAATAGTCACTTGGAATTTTTGACTCAACCATACCGCACCTATGACAACCCCATACCTAACACAACCTCAATACCATCACAACCAAAATTACCCAATTCAAACTCCATCATGCCTAAAAAACCTAGACTCCATCATGCCTAAACAACCTAGACTCGCACCATGCCTATAAACCGACTCCACCATGCCTAAATCACCTAGTTTCCACAAAAACAATGGAAATGAAACCGGGTACATCATCGGTCCAAATCATCATCAACTATGTAATGGGAGTGTCGTGTATCAATAAAAATACATACAAATATAAATAATATCAGTATCTCAAAAATGTCATGTACAATCTTACGTCTATGACATGTAGTGCAGTATATATATCAAAAATTAGAATGTTGTATCACCTATCATTCTCCATCACCCCCATATGGGACATATCCACCTTTCTCCTCTAGTAACTTTGTTACATCCAACTCATCCAAGTACATATCCTTGTCTTTTTATCCCTAGAAAAGTTGTGAAACTCATCTTCATTGTCATTTTTATATAAAAGGAAATGTTACAATGAATCATTAACACACAAATTTCTCTCTTTTTACCCTATCCTTGACCCAAACGACATTGGTTTCTAGCCCTAATGGACTGAGATCCATTATACCTTGTCGATGTAAGTTTACATAAACCGGTGATGATCACCTTCCCACTAGCCTATACCTAATTTGCATTCAATTTTTGCAGCCATGTCCTTTGTTATCATGACCATGAATTTAGTCTAGCCTTATAACCTCACCTAATTACATTATTACCTAACACTTGAACCACAATATCAGTTGGGAATGTTTCTTTCCTCTACTTTGGCCTTACCTATGGCCTTCTCAATCAACCCAACCAAAACCCTCCGATTAGACAATTGAATTTTCTCACTTTCTTTACCTTGTGATGATGCTACTCACGTTTCTTAGCCTGCGCAGACCTTACCTTGCACGATTCCATGAAATTTATCTTGACCAAACCAAAACTTTTGGTGTTTTGGAACCACCTATTCCATTCCTTCACGTAGCCTCATTTTGTTTTAGGACATTATCCTATGCCATGGATACCGGACCAAATCAACCTTGTTTGGATAAACCTATCAACCATTTGATGATGTAGAGTTTACGAACTCTTCACCTTATGGCCTTATCACATTCTGAGCATGTGCATGCATTTGAATTCCCCCACCTATTACCCATACCTTATCATCACCTACACCTACGCCTATACCTTACCCCATTTTTCATCACCTACCACCTTATCAAACATATCACCAATTCCATTTGTTATTTCATCGGTTCTTGTCTTTAGGGGATCACCTTCACCCATACCTAGGAAACCTAACATTCACCCATACCTAGGGAAACCACTTTTGTTTTTTTCAGCATTGTTCACCAATACAAGCTACACGACAAAAAAGGGAAAATGTAGACACGCAAAAGTGTCACAATGTGTAAAGTCCTCTTCATCTAACCTCACACCTAATTACTAATACCTTCTACATATTAGTATTAATTTACTTATCCCCTAATAAAATTAATCCTAACCCCATGACCCTCCCCACATCATCAATTAATTTAATTTCCTTTATTAAATCAATTCCACCTCACATTTACAAATCACCTTGTCCTCTCATCAGACCACATCAGCCCTCTACCTCACCCTAAGACTTATTCAATCCTATTAATGACCCTAGACCTATTCCACACTTATCCTAACTATCTAAGACCCTTTCCAACCCTAACTAATCAAGACTTATCATTCCTCTAACTAATTCCATGCTCTAATTTACGCCATTCAACACTTCGGACCGGGCTAAGCCAAAGAATGCAACAAATTTGAGAGAATAAGACCATTTTTCAAACATGACCCATTCTCCTTAACTAATGTTGATTATTCCTTGGCAAATACCGATCACCTAACCATCATTGGTTAGGTTCAATTACAATGTTGAAATCATTGGTCGGGTTCTAGATTTTTGATTTGGTTCTTCCGTTCTTGAGTTGGTTCTTAGGGTAATCTTTCTCTTGACTCTAATTTCGGTTCTCCTAAATCCCAAAAACCTTGCAATGATCTACATACCACCTTTATAGCACCCAAAAATTATTCTAATCATCAATGGATAGATCCAAAGCTTGGTTTCACTCTTGGAAAGCATTTTTACTATTGTATTCATTCGGATGACCTTCTACAAAAACCAACACCACCACTTGCATTTTAAAAAGTAAGTATGGTTTCTTCTTTGACATTTATGTCAGTAGATTAATCGTTTACTTGTTATTTTATTTTTTCTACCTCTAACCATTCCCATATCTTCTCTGTAGAACCTTTACATAGCTTCCTACTCACTAAGCCTCCAAACCTTGCCCCAAACACCTTTTTAGCATCTTTGAGTCTTCATTAAATTCCCACTACCCATCTTAAGACCTCTCAACTCTCTATGCAATCACAAATAGTCCCAAACCCATTTTTTTAACATTCTATTTGTACTTCCCCTACCAATGTTTTTCACCCAAAGAGCATAAGCTATACCAATCTACCGGTGGTCACCCAACCAACACCGGTCTCTGTGAGTGGTAAGAATCCACTAATATGTAATCTCCTAAACCTTCCTAAAACCTTTCCAAACCTCTACAAATCTTTCACGAGCCTTCCTAAATAGCTAAAAACCCATCCTAAATGTTTGTAACCCTCTATGCAATCACATAGGACCCAAACGACCTATTTTTCAACC
The DNA here is from genome assembly GCA_018340775.1 of Taxus wallichiana var. yunnanensis. Lineage (NCBI taxonomy): Eukaryota > Viridiplantae > Streptophyta > Pinopsida > Cupressales > Taxaceae > Taxus > Taxus wallichiana. The sequence continues at coordinate 84,179,477 of CM031242.1, read as the reverse complement.
TTATCTCCCATCTCGCCCCTCTTTTGGTTTGAGTCACCATACTATTGGCATCACTTAGTACCCAACCGTGGTCGGTCTCTATATCTAGAAATTGTTTAAAACCAACAATCCTATACCCTACCCAAAACCATCCCAAACCTCACCTAACCTTGCCTAGATCTTGTTTACATCCTCTACTACACTTGCTTTCCCAAACCTACTAACCACCGGTTTAGATTTAGTCTTTTATGCCTTTATTAGATAAAACATGATTATTGTTTGTTATATGAGATGCCCAAATCATATGAACTACAAGTATGATATTTTTCATGTTATTTATTACATTAATTTGTATTAAATAGAGGATTGAAAACTTCTCTAGGAAGTATCACACTTCTTGGATCTAGCATAAGCTAAGAAATCCTTTGTCATTTATTGTCTAATTATATTTGGTGGTCTTGCTGTGATTATTATACAGGTATTCCTTCCCAGAATTTTTTTTTTCTCTACGATCATCTTTGATAACATAAAAATAAGTACATTCTAGCTTCCACCTTCACTTCATAGGTATCCCTCCTTAACCATTTACCTTCTATCTATTTCTTCCTAGAAAGCGTAAAAATTATTTGTGAAAATTTTGGTTTCTTATTGCATTATTGGGCATATGAGAACATAGCATTGATTCAGCCACCAGGGCTTCCATGGGTCACTCATGACCATATTTAGTTAGAGGTGGGATTTTTGAAATGGAGGGCCAACTAGGCCTTCAGAGACTAGGGGTACAAAGGAGTGAATTACTACATCAATTAGTTTATAGAGTTAGAGAATACTCAAATAAGATGGTGACCATATCTTGATTTCCCTACATGGCCCGGAATAGATGAATATTTTTACGGGATGAGGCAACACACTAGATTTAGGAGAGGTGGCTAGAGATGATCGAGGTCATTCAATTTGACCAAGTGTGAACATTTTTGGGGTCGTCCATAATATACTAGATGGTCCTACTTTATATAGGTGGGAGGAGGTTGATAAGGAGTTTTCGATCCCTATTATGGTAGATCTATTAGAGGAGGAGGTTTCTATGTGGGATGATGACAATGATGTAGGAGTAAAAGTGGGATTTAGTTATTGGATGATCATTATCACGGGTAGCTAGCATGTTTATGGAGGAGGAGAGGAAGAGGTATAGGATATGGAGATCAAGGGAGATGTAAAGGAAGTTATGAGAGGTGGAGATGGAGGAGTTAGAGAGACTATAAAGTTAGCATGGCTTCACACCAATCTATATTAGATGAGGATGGAGTGAGACACTATGGTCTAGGAGATGGATATGTTTGTGTAGGATAGGGAATGGTACCAAAAAAAGAGGGAGGCTTATAGGGTCCATTTTGGGGCTCATACAAATATACTTGTTATCGATGCTCACGGGACATGAAGCACCGTAAGGAGGAAGAGAGATGGAACCTCCTAGCATGATCTCAATTTATAGGTACAGATATAGGTATGATACGGGTATGATCTAGGAGTTTAAAAATACACTCGATACGGGTATGATCTATAAAATACAATGACATGTGGGAGTGGGCCATAGAGGAGCACAAAAGTGTGGCTCGAGTAAAATTGAGGAGAGGCATAGGGTGGAGGTAATTGTTCGATAGCTAGACGAAAGGATCTATCTTGTATGGGGAGGATATTAGGATTTTGAGATTGAATTTTCTAGTTTTATGGACATCTCTACTTTGAGATATCCTTGTTAGAGGAAATGATGTACAAAGGCATTTTATTTTATATATATATATATATATATATATATATATATATATATGATAGCATTTTTTACGATTTGATATATGTGTGTTGTGTAATGTTTATTTTTGATTTATGATGATGTTTGATATTGATAATATATGTGATGATGATGATGATTGGTTGCATGTTGTAATTACATTTGATGATGATGAGAAAACTATAAGATGAAATGATTTACGTTTACTTGATTATTAGATTATGATGTTGGATGTGATGTTGTGCTTTACTTGGTATTTGTATATGCGTGACTTATTGATAATGTGAATTTTTGTATGGTTAATGCGATTATGATCACATGTTCATTTTCAATTTGATCATGATAATGTGATGAATGGATAGAATGTAATGTGGATGGAAAAGTAATTCGGATGTGATTATTGATTAGTGTCAATAAAGATTGGTGTATTTAGGATAGATATATAGATTAATTGAGATAACACAACCACACGATGGTAAACTATAGGTACGAATGAAATCACATCATATTAATGAATGCATGTAGAAAGTATGCCTCTTATTGTATTAGAGATAAGGAAGAGGATATTCAAATAATGTAAGGTATATGTGACCTAAACATGTGTTAGAATGTAACCAACAATAGTTAGTTATATCAAAGATCGTAAAGAGATAAGGATGGGATGAACTCATAGATCTAATGTTGATTAAAAAAAGGGGTTTGAGATGTAACTTGTATGTGGGAAGATGGTTATCCATGAGTGGTATTCCTTAAGTCTATGCCCCAGCTCTGGGAAGGGGAGAGAACAATACTACATGAAAGTTGATCAATGCGGGAAGTTTTCTTAGGATGTTAATAAAAGGGAAGGTTGATCAATATGAGAATCATTTAATTCCATGATACAAAGAGTATCCATCCTTTGAGGGTATGGTCTACTTTGTACATATGTGTTATAGATGGAAAAATATAACATATACGATAGCTGTCCTTTGAGGGATCGGTCTATTTATTTCTTTTCTATTTTGATTTTGATTCTTTTCTCTCTTTTTTTGATTGAAAAAACTATCCTTTCAAGGAAAAATATGTTTTTGATAGCTTTTGAATTTTTATTGGAGCATCCTTTGATTTTTATTTTGATATGGGAAAGTGTTGGGAATAACTAAGTAGTTGATTTAGGAGGGGATAATGATTATATAAGAGACACCGATAGACCCTTTTCATGGATCCAATACGTAGATGAGAAGATGATGGATGTAATGACCATGTAGCACTAACAAAAAGGGAAAACCTATCTATAAGGAATATGATACGATCAGATCCATGGTGCTCATATTTAAGATCACATATAAGAAAGTGACAAATGACAACATAATTCCATATCAACTGCGATAAATATGGAAGAGGATAATAATGAAGGAATGATTTAAGGATATGACTAAGAGCTCAATAGAAAACATAGTAACAAGAGAATTTGTTGGTTTTAAAACATCTCCTTTGTTTGAGATCTTGAAATAACCAAGTTGTTTGAGATAAAAATGGAACCATCTCCAAGTTGTAGATCCTTACATGCTTAAGATGGATCTTTGGAGAAGGCTAGTTCCTCTATCTATTTCTATTGCTATTGCTACTCCTAATGCTGGAAGGGAAAACTAAGCTAACAATGCCAAGGGACTAGGGATAGAAGGATAAGATGATAATGAAAAAAATAAGGAAGGTTATAGCACTAGAAAAGAGGGATGAACACTATTTGTTCTAAGTTAAAATTAAGAATAAATAACATGGGAGGCTAGGCATGCCTAACACAAACCCAAGTGCATTTACACCATTGATTTCATGAAAAAAACCATAAATTTGAGTTGTAAGGAACTTAAAGTGACACAAAAACACATAATATAAAGAGAATGAAAGCAAGAAGAATATAGACATGTTAAGGAAGAGAATATCCACAAAATTATGCTTCTATTATTTCTAGGTACGTACAGATGATAACAATGGCATCGAAGGCTGATATTTGCATGCGGGAACCATGTCTAGAGGTGTGTGACTCAAAATGCGAGAGATATAGGATCCTTAGCAAACACTAAAGGATGCAAAATGTCCAATGTTTGAAATGAGCCAAGATCTTACATTTATAGATGAAGTGAAAAGAGGAGAAGAAAAGAATGAGGGAAATACAACTTGAAAGCTCAACCATAATTCATCAATGCCTGTAAATATACCTGTAATATGTCAAGCATGGTTCTCCATTTCTTTTTGGCATGTTGGAGAAGGAAGGTAGATCAGATCAAATCTGCGTGGTTGAAGCAATTAGATCATTTATTAATGGTGTGAAAGATGTTTCCCAACTTCTCACCTACCAAATCCCACTAAAATTTGAATTTTAATGGTCTAGCATGTAGCATACGTCAAAATATTTCCAAAAAGTCTAGGTGCACAAGGATATGAGCACTGGAACAAAATTATGGTGTCGGAAGATCTATAGTGAAAACTAGGCATGCAATACACATGGCATGTGTGGATTGTCTAAATAAACAACCAACTATTGATTTATTTTGTCATCTTTTCCATGTGTCACCCACTAGTTTGTTGTAAGGTTTTGATGCCCTATTAGCACACTTTGATTGGTTGTGTGTAACACACTCAATGTCTAAAATTTGATGATGTGGCGAAGGAAACAAAAGAAGGCGCAAAGGAATGCATGTAGAAGAATGGGGTGTGAGAGAAAATAGAGAAAAGTACGTATAAAAGTGACGCGTGCGAGAGGAAATGTGATAAATACCCAAGGAAGGAACATATGGTTGAGGCACAATTATTACAAGATAATGTGTGATAGTAAGGAGAAAGGGCATGTGAATGCTAGATACTTAGCTGATTTGGAAATAAATTATAAGGCATTCACACAAGGTGAATAATTATTGGGAAAAAGGAAAATGCATAGAGGGTGTGTGTAAGGGAAGAGTGGAACAAAGATGAAAAGGAAAATGGAAGGAAGGAAGATGCAGAAGTAGAGAAAGAAAGGTGCATGAGGAATTGTAGCCAAGGAGATGTGCCAAGGAGATGATTGAAGTCTACGCTGTGACCCTATAATGTAGAACCTCAAAGATATAATGTGAATTTATGTTATCCAGATAACTAGGTGATTTATTTGCATAACATTTTTGGAAATGTTTGGGGCTATATTTATACTAGATGAAGGAAATATGTAGCCTGGAGAATCCATTGGGCAATGATTCTTCTATGTTCTTATGAAATTAATATATGGAATTGAATAGCTACCCCTTGAAGTCACTTGATGAATGATTTCTAAACTCTATTCTTAATCTTACAAAAGCTGCTGAAATGGCTAAAAGATCACAAACATCCTAGAATAAAATGAAGAGAACACACATAATGCACTTGAGAAGAATGAGCTATATAGAAACAAAGCAAAGCGTATGTAGCACACTTGGAGGATTTGAAACTACTCTAACATATACAAGATGATGTAATAAACTCAATTGAAGGGTTTGAGATAGATCCCATTCACTAGGATTTACAAAGTGTGCCTCCATCAAGATGAGTTAACTTGAAATATTCATCTTCTTTGCATGAACTTATTATATATGGGCCATTCTAAAGTGCATCAAACTTTAAATGGTGCCTAGGTTTAGCTCTATTAGCATCCCACTTTAAGACCAAGTCCCCAACTTTGAAATCAAGATGCCTAGCCTTTCTGTGGACCACTTCTTTGGTTCTTATTGATGCTATTCTAGCTTGATCATGGCAGAATTCCTTGATTTTTGAGTTCAACCAAATTTTCCATTCTAATTTCTCTTTAGTCTGCACCCTCAAATTCTTGCTACTTGAGCAAGTGCCAATGAATTCAACTCAAGTATCAAAGGAAGTGTGTTCTCCTTTCCATAAACTGTCTTGTAAGGCGATGTACCTATTGCCTTCTTTGTCATGATTCTATTTCCTAGATCACATGTGAGACCTTTGTATGCAAGCTGTCTTTGGTTGATACTTATTGTTCTCTTCATGATCTTGATCGGGTTATTTTTTATTGACTCTACCATACCATTGCCTTGAGGCTAACATTTGGAATAAGTCTTCATGTATATTCAAAGGCTTAGTGCAAATTCAATGATTTTAGTGCCAAGTAAGGCTTTTGCATTATCAGAGATAATGGTTTGAGGAACATTAAACCTTGTTATAATTCCCTCGAGAAAGTCAAGAATGACTAACTCGGTTTTTATTTTTGTGTGTGATAGCTTTTGTTAATCTGGTGAAGTAGTCCATAGCTATCAACACCCATTTATGCCTAGCTTGAGTTGAAGGAGGATTGATCATACCTATGAAGTCAATACCCCATTGTGTGAATGGTGAATCCACTTGGATTGGTCGGAGGAGAAGTGTTGTTAATCTATTCTTTCCTGCAAAGAAAGTGCATTCTTTTCATTTCATGACCCACTTCTACACATCTATGAATAGGGTAGGCCAAAAGAATCCTTCCATTATGATCTTCATATTTTTAGTCTTGGAAGAGAAGTTTCCATCATGGAATCCATTGTGAAATAATGCTAACACTATTTCAATTTTTGCACCATCAATACATATAAAAAATATACCATAAAGATTCCTCCTGAAGAGAATACCATCAATCAACACATATGGAATAGATTGCAACATTAGATGTCTCCTCTTTGCGTTGTTCATTCCAAGATGATACATGACCTTGAAAAGGAATGGGATCATATCCTTCATCTAGTCACATGTGCCCACTGATCTGCATTGTATTCAAGTTCTTCACGTAGGATATCTTCATTAAAAATAATGAATCCTTAGGTTCATTAAGCCCATCCTCAATATATTTTCTACACATTGCACTACCTCTAACTAGATTTGTGGCTTTCATAGTTACATAATATTCCATGATTTTTGTCACCCATCGTGCTCTCTTTTCACTAATCTCTTCTTCCATGATAAAGTCTCTCACACTTGTGTGTGAAAATAACACCTTGAAGTGGTTTACGTAGAGCATTCTCTTGAAATTATTGAGTGTTTGTAGGATGGCATAGACTTATTTCTCCATGTGACTGTATCTTAATTCATAATCCTCTAGTGTATCGAATGAACAAATCCACTAGCTATTTTAGTCCTAGTTCATTTTCTTGTGTCAAGATAGAAGAAATAATTTGCATTAATAGCATAGGTATAAAGGATGAAATCCTTTGAGTAATCTAGGTTTATGAGTGTTGGTGCGCAATAAATATTTTTATCAATCTTGTTAAAGCTTTATATTCCTTCTATTTCCTACCTGAAGGTTGTTTCCATCTTGAGTATGAGGGTGATGGGACTTACCAGTCCTACAAAATTAGGAATGAATCTCCTAACAAAATATATTTTACCAAGGAAGGACTGTAAATATTTCTTGTGCACCGATAGGGAAAGAGCAACGATGGTTGTAATGCACTCAAGATCAATTAAAATTCCATCCTTTGAAACAATGTGGCCTAGATACTTTCACTTACGAGGGAAGAGATGCTAAAGCTGATAATACTACCCATACCCTATGGTTCAAATAGGAGGAAGATTAGATCGTCACTCTCTAAGAGTTTCATAATTTTTGCTATGATTTTAGTGGACACGGTTTCCATAGATATTGATTTACCCTTATCTTTTTGTATCCCCTCAATTTTTTTGGGTCAACAACTCTAGCCTTGAGAACCCCTGGGTGATCGATACTAACTCTTTAGATGGAGGTGGTTTGTTCAATTGATTCGTCAATTTCATACTCCATATGGACTCATTTCTTCTTCTTGATGTTTTCTAAGTGTTTATCGAAGGGCTTAGGATCCCCTTAAGTGATGAAGACTTCCCCAAATGGAGGAATCTAATCTCCTATAATAGGGTAGAAGAAATAGCCTTCATTCGATGAATCTAGGGTCTTCCAAAGATCATGTTATAACTTGTTTATTTTTTGATAATGTAAATCTCCATCAAGATGGTTTTAGACCAAACATGATTGGATGAACTATGGTTGTAATGGAGATCATTTTAAGATTGTCGTAACCACGTAATGTGTTTCTTGTAAAGGCCCAATTTATCTCTCCATATCCCAAATTCTATAAGAAAGAGAAGGGAACCACATTTACAGAAGCCCCATCATCAATCATGGATCTCTTAATGAAATTATTATAAACCCATACTTGTAAAAAGAGGAAGGATCACCTCTTGGGCAATTTGAACATCGAGATGGCATCTTGTCAAAACCTAGCATCCTTATCATTCTATCCTAAAGGATGTATTTCAAAGTAAATATGATTTATTTGAGTACTTAGGAGGTGGCGTAACATGGATTATATGACCAAGAACTAGTATTGAGCAATGCCAAATTATGTGTAGGTGAATTCTTCAGCAAATCTAGAAACAAAATGTGATAAATGGTCTAGTTCAAATATGATATTTAATCATAGGATCCTATTGGTTTTGAGATTGTAGTAATGTTGTCCTATGGGAAGGAAAGAGTAGGTAGGGGTTGTGAAACATACTCCTTCATCTAATTTTTTGCATTAATTTTTTTCTCGAACTCTAGTTCGAATAACCCCAAGATTTTTGTATTATCGTTTGAACAAAGGATAGGAGAAACCCTAGAGTTGTCAAAAGTTGAGGCTTCATGGTCATTATTTACTATATGTATGCCCTTGTTTATATTTTAAGGACTAACTCAGGCATCTCAAGAAATTTAGGGGTCACATTTTGAGGTGTGACAAATCTGGTATGACTAGGTTATAGGTTTATTTCAGAATTTCTTAGGAACATGTCTACAAAAAGCTTCCTTTGGTTTTTAGGAAGTCTTTGCAGAAACTTATTGCAGATCATTTCAAATCCTCTCATCATGACCTCAAACCTTATGGAAACCATAGTATAGGTTAGGTTCATAATGTCTTAGCCTTTGATAAGCATCTTGCTATTGTTTATTATAACCTCGGTTATAATTTTGAAACTGATTGTTATAACCATGATTCATTTCCCCTTAGCTAGGGTTTTGATTTTGGTTTGGGCCTTAGCTTTGATTTTTATTTTGAGAGGGATTGTTTACATCAATTTTGTTGATAGAGGATACAATGTTAGGGGCTATTTGATTTCACATGTTTTCATTATTGTTAGTACTACCGTTATTTGGAAAACCAACATTCTTGGCTTGATCAATAACACTATTCATGGTAGCACCATGATTGCGATTCACACCATTAGGTCCTTGGTTGTTGGCATGATTGTTTTGACAATTTTCATTATTTTTGTTTGGGGATACTAATTTCCCATTAGGACCATAGATGTTACACCCACTATCCATAGTAGCTTGTTCAATCTAAAGCACACCTTCCAATAATTCCTCGTAACTATGGAAAGGAAACTTCTAGACTTCCTCCCTAGTCTCTCGATTGAGTGAGTGAAGGAAAATATCACAAAGTTCGATATGATACATGTTGGGAAAACTTGTAGAGGAGTAAATAACTTGGCACCATATATGGATGAAATGGGAGATAGATTAAATTTACTCATGTCTAATATGTAGGAACTCCCTAATCCATGTATACAATAACTTGTTCATGTCATATGCTTTGATGAACTCAGAAACAAGCTATTTAAAGGAATGTATAGAAGATTCTAGAATATAGTAATATCAATCCAGTGTAATTCCTTTCATGTTCTTTGAAAATATCTTAGCCACTACAACATCCCAATGAAGTAATTCTCTAATAGCATTAGCATATGCATTGATATGATAATTCGGGTCTCCTTGTCCCTTAAATTTTAAGAGATCTAGAAATGGGCATGGAAGCATGACACCACATATGGTGAAGTCAAGAGGCTCCTTTAAGTACTTGGTGTATGTACCAATTGTGTAAGATTCCACCATTGAACATCACGATGAGAAGGTGGAGGAGGAGGAGTTGGATAAGATGTATTATAAGTTTTAAAGAAAACATATGGGGTCCCTTGATATGGTATGCAGGGAGAAATAATGACATATGGGTCATCGGGGGGGGAATTTGAATACATATACAAGTAAGGTGGGATGATACCAGGATATAAACTAGTGAGAATAAAACTAGGGAACATTGCATTTCCTAGTGGAGTGACATTGAGAATGCACTTTTGGCCAACCCTTTCATAGGATAAGCTTGAGACGGATGATGACCCATCCCTAGTGTACTAGATCCTATAAGAAGATCACCTAGACTTGTTTGAAGCTGGATAACCTTGTTGTACATGAGGTGTCATTGATTGTTCATTTTTAGGGATGTATCCCTTATTATCTCTGGATATCCCATGTTCTGCCCTATTGCATGAGTTGGTTATGATGGTTGGGAACTCTTTAGTTTTATAATCCTCCCTACTAAAGTAGAAATGATATCGTTGGGAGAGAATCGAGTCCCTTGTTAAGGTTCCTATGGTGTAGGGTTTTATTGAGTAGGCTCATGATACCCTATCATGAATTGTTCAGTGTTATAATTTTTGTATTCCTTAGAAGTAAGAATCTTAGGATAGGAATTCAAAATTTTAGATTATGTAGCCTTCATTATATCTAAAGATTCATATGTCTAACAAAGAGGATTATCTATTCATGAAAATATATCCTCTTCTATTTATTGCATGGTAATGTAAGGTCTTGACAAAACTCTATGGTAAGAACCTATTTCATTTGTGATAACAATGTGGTTTGCATTGGATTGACCGTAATGCATATTTAACGGTTGATCAACCTCCTCAATCATTACATAGATAATGGGGTTTAAAGTATAACAAGGAGGCTTGGATGTTTCGTGTTTAATTTTTGCCCCACCTCGAAAGAGAAGGGGACTATTGTGGTTGAACATTGGTGTAATATCTATCAGAGCCAAATGGCCCACCAAAATGTCTTCCATACATATTTTAAAAGTATAAAATACCTATCGAAATAGGGGAAGAAATTGAAATATTAGGTAATAGTAATGAAAGAAAAGGAAATAAGAAGGAATTAATCCTTCACATTGGGTTTACTAATTTGTACAAAATAAAATTGACTTGCAACCTTCTCTCACACCTGACCTCTTGACACCCGACCTCTTGAGGTCATGCCGAGACAACTAGTGTGGAATTTGTGGATGGCCGGCTATGGGAGAATCAATGAGTAACATCTGGTAGTGTTATTTTGTAGTAGTAGAATCTACAAAAGGAGATGTTTAGAGGCTATGAATGGGTAGCGTAAATTCCCGATGGCCTTTTTCCTAATTGGATCCAAGTGCTAAACTAGTTTGAAGCATCATTGTAAACTAAATGAAATTAAAAATCTAAGATAATACTGAAGGAAACTAATCTAAGAAAATCACAAAAATTGAAATATTACAATCACGACACAACAATTTTCTTTTATTCTAAATAATAAAATCTATTCGCACTAAAATTAAATAAGCGAAATAACATGATGTGGTTAATCAGCTATTTGAATGTATTCTAATTAATATTAACACAAAACAATAACTTTTCCAACTACTTAATGATGTATAGACACTTCCTACATATATTCTCTCCTTGGATCGACATGTATAGTAAGAATAAGATCGATCACTTTGGGAGCTATTAATAATGATTTAAAACCTCTTGTAAATTAACTAATTACTTGTAAATGAAAGAATAATAGTTTTCTACTTTATTTCATATGATATAATAATAATAAATTACATTAATGAAGGAAAATAAAACAACAACCCTAACCTGGAATTTTCAAAAAAATATAAATCCAGCTATGTGATGAATTTTCTCATCGGTTTATCCTTTCAATTTTGTTTCCATGTGAGTCCAACGGGTTGGAATGTAGTGACAACAAGAGAAGAAAGTGCGGGAGTAACAACATATTGAATTGGAAAGCAGTAAACAATGCGGGTGGAAGAGTGCAAGCACAATTTAATTGAGATCGTCTTTGGAAATTTTATAGCAACAAAGGCAACAACTTGGCACTAACAAGAATAATCAAAATTATCCAGGTTTTCTTACACACAAGCATGGTATTTACAAGAATTTATCCATGAAATGGTTGAAGCCATTTGGCATGCAAAGGAGGACATAATAAAATTACGGAGGAGTTCAAATTGTGTGACAACCATCAATCACAAATACAAGTGCAAGAATAGATTTCCACAAGGCAGTTGGACCTTGGCATCACCTAAAATGGACAAGAAACATGTCAAAAAATGGAAGTTAAGTGAGAGAATTCCACATCAAAATGTGAGTGAACTCTCTAGAAAATTCACATAAGACTACCACCCCAGTGGATAGCATTCACAAACTGCCGGCTAAGCAGGGTGGTGGTTTTGACACTAAAGGACTAAACTACTCTAAAATGTAGCAGGAAGCTAGAAAAAAACATGCGAGGGATAAGTAAGGATGTCTAAGATACAAATATGTACTGTACATGGGTTTTAGAGCTCAAACATCTTTCAAAAGGACATGAATCATCATTGAAGACCTTTATAACCATTTTCCAACAATGTAACACGTGTAATTTTTAATGCATACAAGTTCCCCACTTGGTTGTGAACATTGTCTTATATTGATTCTCTTCCTTGACCAGGATATGATTCAAGCCATAATACAATCCAACATTGAGAACCTTTATGTGCTAGCAGTGTCCTGTAATATCTACTCCATAGAAGGAAACAAATAATGATCCTTTAATGATGCCTTGTTTAAATCTATGAAATCAACACATAGTCTTATTTCACCTTTCTTCTTGCATACTAGAATAAGAAACATGACCCAAGTAGAGTAATTGATTGGGAAAATGATCTTTTCCTCAATGATTTTAGACAATTCTTTCCTCATGAGGGGCTCTATCTTGATTGACTAGCTGTTGCTTTTGTCTAATGGCCTTGATACCAGGATCAAGGTCAATGGAGTGTTGAGAAACACTTAAATCAAACCCTTTGAGGTATTCATATTTCCATGAAAATATGTCACTTTATTTCTAACTTGAGAGAGAAATGAAGGCCTCCTTTTCTTCATATACACAAGATTTATTGAGCATCAACTCTTTACCACATGTAATAGTGACTAGGGTAAAGTATTGTTATGCCACACAAATATTATTTTCTTCAAAATTGAACTCATCATTAGGGATAAATATTTTCTCTAAGGTGACCAACCCTTTAGGTAATTTATTTGTCTTCAGCTATATCACTTGGTCACCATAGCTATCATGTGAGTCATCTAGCATACTTGATGATAACTCATCTTCATTTTGGATGAACTGGACTATCTACGCATCACTGTCAAACACTTTCCATCTGGTATTGTTATCTAGAATTGATGGAAAAATCAACATCTTGATATGTTGAGTGTTTCCATTTAAAAAGTCCTCAACAGGGGAGAATTGTGAGCCAAGTGTGACCATCGATCAACTTCTTTATTCGGATTATGTGGGATAACCTCCATATTTATAGCATCACATTTCTCAAGGATATGCCACACTATATTATTATAAGCTTTGAGAATCTTATTATTTTTCATACACTTATTAGTAACCTAGTAGATGACAAATTTTGTATCCCCAAAGATCTGCAATTCGTTGATCCCTTTCTTTTCCGTAATTAGAAGACCATGCACTAGTGCTTCATACTCCGCCACATTATTGGAACATGCAAATTGTAACCTATGTATGAAGAAGAAATTATCATCCTTATAATAAATGAGAATAAATCCTACGCCTACGTCATTTATTCTTCTGGATCCATCACAGTATAACTTTCGTAGAATTGCACTTTCTTCATTTTTCTTGAGCGCACATGGCAACACAACTTATTCTTTGAGGATGCAATATGTCCTAAGCCATGTTTCATAAGATTCCAACTCCTCTACATATTGATAAAATTTATGATGCCTCTCTTCCCATTCATCTAGCACTAAGTTAGGAATAGGAGGCGTGACAAGATGCTCTTTAGAAACTTAAACTTGTTCTTCTTGGATAGGAAGTTAGCTTAGAGGGGAGATGGGTTATATGACTCTACATGATAGGAAAACATTGGCTCATCTTGTACGGTAAATTGGGTACCATACCTTGTCTTGAGTAGCATATGGGTCCAATTAGAAAACAAGTAACCACCCACTTTAGCAAAGTAAAGTACCTTGAAAGACACAAGGAAAATAGAGGGGGAAGATCAATGCTTGAAAAATTTTGTGTTATAGTTAGACTTGGAAATTTATGGAGGGTAAAATAAAGAATCTTGATGACTCCTAGAGAAGTGACAGTTGAACCATCAAGTTGCGGGACTCTTTTTGTCAAGGGGCTACACTTAAGACCTAAAATATCAAAAAAAATCTTAGTCAAGATGGAAGTACTTACATCAGAGTCAATCATGAAAATATTCACAAGGTGTTTTCTTATGATCAAGAAAATATAAAAATGGTAGGTTTTAAACAACCTTACTTACTTTCTTCTCCTATTCTTGATAGATATTGATAGCAGCACATGGTTTTGAACAACGAGGTCAGCACATGGAAGTTAGGCGAGGAGCTTCATGCAACAATTTGCAATGAGATGGAATGGTCAAGGCATCACACATTATGATATTTATGTTTTTATTCTTCTTCTAGTCCATAATATTAAATGTAAGACCATCTTCCTTATGAATTTGGGGTATCACCAAACCCTTCTTCGATCGGATGTAAAGGCAAGGGCCTTAGCTTACATAGAGGTTTAACCTACAAAAGGAGGGGTGTTCTCTACTTTGAAGGAGAATTACATGGAGCCTCATGTGTAGAAACTTGAGAAATTTTCTTGTTGGATGCCTTGATTGCCTCCTTTTTATTTTTGGATCATCATGTGTTGTAGGAATTATGACTTTTATGCCATAATCTAGAATTATTTTCTTATATCTTGTGTTGTTAGAAACCTAGGTGTGTAGTTGGCTTATATATTCTATAAGTTGATTGATTGCAAAAATCCTTAAGCACCAAAGAATATCAAATTGGATTTAGGAGGAAATTCTAGCTTTTATTGGTTCTCATTCTCACTTGCATTTATATAAGGTTCTGAGTTAGAAGCAACATGAATCATGTATTCTTGGGCATGTGTAACATTAGTGCAATGATGTTGACTATAAGGCATTCTGCAAGGAAAGCACCATTCTATCTCTTATGCCATGTTGTTTTAAACTAGAACAAGTTCTTGGCTTGTAGTCAATGCTAGAAGAGGTTACATAGGAGGAAGCAATTGCAAAGGTAAGTGCACATTAGCATGTCATCTATCATTTTGCTAGTTCTTCCCATATCTTTGATTTCCATACTCATTCCACAGGGATGATTTTTTTGGTTATGCACCTAATTAGAACTATTCCTGAAGGTTTGCACCTATTGTTTTTCAAAGGAAATGACCTTAATGTAAAAGTTCCTAATCACGACCTTCATTTGATCATCTTCCTTATTCTCCATAGGAGAGTAGGATGTGGATGCAACATGTTACATGATATGCACTAGAATAGGAGCAATAAAAAGGTTGGGGATCTGGAGAGATTTCTTGAAATAAATGCATATGGGGCTTGGGAGCTAACTTTCCTACCTAGATGATACTATTATTTTCCCTTATGGAAATGTTGTATGCATGAGGTGAGGTTCTTCCACCCATGAATTAAATCATGATTGAAATGTCACTATTCAAATCACTTAGATAATACAAGGAAGAATGATGGGATGTAAGACTTACCACTTGAGGAATTATATCCAAAGTCTTCTAGAATACGATGTTTAAATTAGTCATTTCCTCATTGGTGTGTGTGCTTCATTGTAGTTTGTTTCTCAACCAATGATATATGATCAGATTTATCTTCAAATTAATTAGACAACATTGTTCCAAACTCATCCCAAGTGGTAATACATGAAAGTCTCAGGCCACGGTACCATTGGAGTGCTTTACCTTTGAAATAAGTTACAAGCAACCTCACTACTACATTCATGCATGATTAGATAAATAGAGCATACTTTGGACACATCTTGAATGTGCTCAATAGGTGTAACTTGATTCTCACCCGTGAAGTATGGAATGCTTCTAAGCACGGATGCTGACATTTCATTTTGTGCATTGAGATTGAGGGGGCTCCCTCCCGTGAAGTTAGAAAAGTTTGTCAAAGGAGGAGGAGGTTGCAATGGCATGAAAATGTGAGTAGATATATTCTAAGGAGTAGAGAACATGCGATGCACTAGAGATGGGGATGTGCACATGATAACTCTACTTTGTCTACTTTTGGGAGAAATCTGGAGGTATTCAAAGGATCCTTCGGCTGCAGTACTCTGTCAAGTGTGAAATATTCTCATAAACGGTGGTCTAGCTACTGAAATAGTAGATCTGAGTGTTGGGAGTCCTTGGATGTGTTAAAATAAGTGTCTAAATGCTGGAAATTGCTAGGTTACACACCAAACTTATAAATAGTAAAATTTAAGCTTTCAAAGTAGGTCCCACTAGGTGTGCGAGAAACTATTGGTTTTCAAATGTGCACTGGGTTGGATCTTGAAAGAACCAAATTGTGGGACCTTGTGTGCTGAGATGGATCTCCGTAGAAGGTTGGTTCATCTACCTACTTCTACTACTATTGCTACTCCTAATGTTGGAAGGGAAAACTAAGATATCAATGCCAAAGGGACTAGGGATAGAACGATAACATGAAAATGGAAAAACTAAATTAAGGAAGGTGATATCACGAGAAAAATAGTGATAAAACTATTTGTTTTGAGAAAAACTGAATCAGAAAGCACAAGGTGAGGCTAGGCATGTGTAATAAACCAAGCGCATTCACACCATTGATTTAATGAAAGAAAACTAGAAAATGGAGCTACAAGGAACTTAAAGTGACATAACGAACACATAATGCAAAGAGAAGGCAAGAAGGAAGAATATAGACACATTAAGGAAAAGAATAGCCACAAAACTATGCTTATATTACTTCTAGGTATGCATAGTTGGTTACAATGGTGTCTGAAGGCCAATATTCACATGCACAAACCAGATCTAGATGTCAACGACTTAAAATATAGAGATATATGATCCTTAGAAAAAACTAAAGGCTATAAAATGTCCAATGTTTACAATGAGCCAAACTCTTATATTTATGGATGAATGGAAAAGAGGATAATACGAGGATGGAAATATAACTTGAAAGCTCAACCACCATCCATCAATACCTATAAATCCATATGTAATCTATCAAGCATGGTTCTCATGTTTGTTTTCCATGTTGGAGAAGGATGGAAGGAAAATTGGAGCAAATCTAGGTGGTTGAACCAATCTGATCACATATTAATGGTTTGAATGACATTTTCCATCTCCTCATGAAATCCCACTAAAATTTGAATTTGAATGGTCCGACATGTAGCATACATCGTCATATTTCTAAAAAGTCTAGGCGTGGAAAGATTTGATATTTGGAACACAATTTATGATTGTTAGAAGATCTGTAATGCAAATTGGGCACAAAAGATAGGTGGAGCGCACAAATTTGTTGAAGAAATGACCAACTAATTTTTTTGTTGTTTCGCCACACATAACCCATTGGCTTGTTATAAGGATTCGATTCCATCTTGGCACACTTTTATTTTTGTGTGTAGCACATTCAATGTATGATGATTGATGATGTGGCACGAAAGGCATAAAGCCATGCACATGGAAGAATGAGGTCTTTGGAGAAAATGGAGGAAGGGTGCATGCAAAATTTATGCACATGGGAGGAAATAAGAGAAATACCCAATGAATGAATGTATGGTTAAGGAAAAATTATTACAAAAAAATGTGCGACAACAAGGAGAAATGACGATGAATTCTAGGGACTTAGCTGATTTGGGAAGAAAGTATAAGGCATACGCGTAGGGTGAATAACTACTGGGAAGAAGGTGAATGCACAGATGGTGTGCTGAAGGGAAGAGTGGAACAAAGAGGAAAAGGAAAATGAAAGTAAGGAGGGTGTAGAAGTGGAGAATGTAAGGTGTGTGAGGAACTTTAGCCAAGGAGATGTGCCTAGGAAACTATTAAAGTTTACACAACCCTACAATGTAGAACCTCAGAGCTAGAATGTGAATGTAGGTTGTCCAAATAACTAGGGGATTTATTTGGATAATAGGATGGTCATAATTACAATGCATTAATAAGTTCCTCTTCTATTTTACCATCAAGGGATCCTAATTGATAGGATCCCGACCCATACTTATGAGTGATAATGTATGGTCCAATCTACTTAGGGAAAATTTTCTATGTTGGCTCCTTTCTAGAGTAGTGAAATTCTGATTTTCCTTGAGAAAAAGGTCATAGACATTAAATTCACATTATTTGATGTGTTTTTTATAAGAACATTCAATACAATATTTATAAACATGATGGTTTTCAAGAGTGAGAAGGCGATGCTCATCTAACAACTCAAGTTGTGTTAGACATGCTTGATGATATTCCACATCAAAGATGAAATCACGAAGGGAAATTCATAATGATATAATTTTAAATTCAAGAGGGAGGAAGGATTTGTAACCATAAAAAAGAGAAAGGGCGTAGCCCCCATGGAAGTATGGATGCTAGTCGATAAACCTAAAGAGAAAAAATAAGATAGAGATGTTAGTCACATCTTGATTGGTCAATAGTTTTGACAAGAGTGCTACAAAGAGTTTAGTTAGTGGCTTCAGCTTGGAGGTTAGCTTGAGGATAGTATGTAGAAGATAAAATGAGTTGGATGTTAAATGTCGTAAATATTTTTAAGTTATTTGTTTTTAAAAGTCTTTCCATTGTCTGTGAAAAGCTTGTGAGGAATTTTGAATCGAGAAATGATGTGTTGGTACATAAAGTTAAGAATTAGACTAGATTTGGTTGAAGTAAGGGAATTTCTTCCACTGTTGAAAATTTTGCACTTGTGAAAAAATGGGCAACTCGAAACTTTATTACGATGGATATTATTAGTGAAGTATACCTAAGATATGGGTGATTCTTTTAGACAATATTGTTACTAATGGATTAATTAATGATTACATGAAATCTGTAGCTATGCATTTTTGTAAAACATAACAGATCACATAGCCTGTAATTTCATGTTATCTTTAGAAAAAGAACACAAAGCCCCGAAGAACAAGCTGTGTTTCCTTGATGAAGACACCAAATTGTAAAATAAATGAAGTGTTAGGTTTTGAAGTAGCAATCATGATTACAGATTACAGAAATCAAAGTTCATTACTTGATGTTACAAGTATTCTTTAATGATATTTCCTTCATGATTAAGACATTAAATTATATTATTGGGTTGTTTAGTTCATCATACAATCCATATCAGAAAGTAGAAATGCAGAAAGAAATACACAACTCAATTTCACAATTCAATGTTTTATTCATAAGAAATTTCAAATGTTCCCACACAAGCTGTGGGATGTAACTGGAAAGTAAATTACAACTACTGAAATAAGAGGTACACATGTATGAAAGAGAAAATAAAGGAGTATGAGTGAACCCATCATTTCCTTGAGGTTTTTCCTTTGGTTGATGCATCCTCATCTTCAACTTTTTCCCTCTTCATCTTCATTGTTGAAAGCACCATACCTGAAAATAGAAAAGAGAAAATCATCAGTTACAAGCTGGGTTAATCCATATTCCTATACTATCCTAGTTCATGCACATGGATCTCTAAATAACATGAGATATAGATTACTTGAAGATCAAACAGTATACATGATTTACTCACTCATAAAGAAGGAAAGAGAAGAAAATAAAAACATGGACATAAGAGAGGCCAAAAATCCTAAATATTTTCTAACTATTTTCTCAAGTGTGTAGGAACAAGTTGCTATCAAGAAGAAATAAATCATATCTTATAGTCCTCACTATAGATAAAGATTGCAGAGTTCAATAACTTTTATCCTATGGTACATAAAGCAGATAAGTGACAAGTACATATTGGAATGAAGGAAGAATGTAACTCAAAGTTCAGCAGCTATTCTAGGGATAAAAGAAGTTGTAGTATAGAATAGAGGAGAGAATTGTAGACAAAAGTGCATGTTTTAGATTGTAACTGAAGAAGAAGAATCAAAATTTAAATGCTGAAGTTAACTGGAAAGATAAGATTATAGCCAAAATATAATGAGAAATAAATCTAAGAAAATTTTTGAGGGCTTTGCCATGTAAAATGGACATTTACAACTTTCCATCATGTTGTTTTTAACTAATACATGCTTTAGAAGATGTATGTAAATCAAATAAGTGATACAGAGAAGTAGAAAAGCATGCCATGATCAAGATAACAGTTATTATGTTTCAATTTCCAACAACAAATAAGCTTGAATAGAAAAGTGATATAGTTTGTATTCGAATCGAAAATACATCTATTATAAGCTGAAAAAGAGAATGAGAAAGAAATATGAGAAAATGTTTCAGGGGCTCGTCCATGTAAAATTGACATTTTATATTTTTCAGCATGCATACTAAGTTGTACTAATGATGAAATGCACTATTTAAGAAAAAAAATGGGACTACAACATCTCAACAAAACTTCGATGTTCACTATGCAAGAATTGTGAACAGAAAATTCCATAAATAACATGTCTTGTCAAGTTCTCAAATAAGAAGTAAATGATTAACTTCTACAGTTTTCATTTTAGAATCAAATATTCAAAGTTATTCACAACGGAAAAATGAAGAATTATTTCCAATATAGAAATTGTAGAAAGGCCATAACAGTGCTAGATCAAATTACAATTTCACACTTTCAGATTTGCATCGAACAAATACGGAGTAACAAAATACGAAATGCTATAGTACCAATGGAGTATATCTATGAAAAGCACATTAAGACTCAACTACAACACGAAGTTAACTAAAAAAATTTTTCAACAACAATAGATTCAGATTCAACATTGAAATAATCAGATCAAGAGTGATAAAGATCAAGATCTGTATAGCTAACTGAAGGAGATCCAGTTTTCAAGCAAGTCATGATTTAAGAAGTAGAATCAAATAGGTATAGTTTGAAAACCAAAAGTTCTACAAGAATGATGGCCAACTTATGACTAAGGAAACAAAGAGTGTAAGGTTGAAATATCAGGTCATGGCTGAGCCATTCAAAGTTTTTCAGCAAGTACAAAGAAAATGGAATGCAAAACATAACCAAGAATATCCAAGGTTTCCAGAAAAGGCTCAAGGATTGACTGAGAACAAGCTTCAAATTATAGACACATGCATACCCAGGTCCAATAGTCATGAACCCTCAAAATATCATCAAGAAAGAGATCTTTTCTACAACATAAAAGCATAACAGTCTAGATCTAAGGGTGAAATTTTATAAGGATTGAAAGCAAGTAGCAAGTACAGAGCTTGAAATAGTATTCAGAACACAAAACTCAAGTGGAAGAGATTTGAATTATAAAATGCATGCATTTCCAAGTCAAAGAAATATTCAAGTATTTTAGAAATTTTTCATTCCCATTGAAATCAGATTCAAGCTGTAGTATCGGAGTAAAAGGGTACAGACCCTGGTCATTGATTGAAAAATACATTAATGGGTATCAAGAAATTAGAGAAATGAGCAAGAACTCACCAATTAAATTGAAGCTTTCAAATCCTTGAAATATCAACATCTTCAGAAGCATCAAAGGAAGAATGATGACCCAGTTACATTTGAGAGCTTGGGAGTCAAGCAAGATCAAGAAATCACAGAACCCACAAATATTTTTAAAAGTTTAGTTACATATCCAAGGAAGAAAATGAAAATGGAAGTGTATGTGTGCAAGAGAAAAATTAGCTCACCTATAACCACTCATGGTGGCCAACATCAAACTATGATTCACTCAGAAAACTTGAAATAGATCAGAAGTCTCACAGAAAGAAGCTCGGGAATGATCAAGGAAAGGAGACCATTCTACAGCCATGAAGAAACTCAAAGAAGTCGAGATCATGAACTCTTCCACAAAGACCGAACAACCAAAACATAAACCAATAGAAAAATACTAGTGTTCGAGACCTCATGGCCACAAAGACATCATATAACCAATTAAAGCTCAAAATAATCAATAATGATGGCCATTAAAACCTTGTACAGAGTCCACGAGCAGAGCTCAACAAAGAAACCTCACAAAGTTCCCCGGAACAAGAGATCTCACGAAGAAAGCCAAGTAATAGAGCTCAAAAGGGATAGTAATGATGTCCACAAACTTCACTGAGTTCTACCAACTCAGAAAACACATCCATAGTTAAAAAAATGAGCTCTAAGTTGAAGATAATGATGGAAAATACCCACAACCACCTTTCTTAGAAAACTCAAACAAAGCAGAACAACAAAGATACAAATTCACTCAAACTCAGAGAACCATTTATGCTGAAGGGGCCGAGCTCAAGGAGTTCATAACAATGGTGTCAACAAATTTTTTTCTAGGGCTTTGCCCATAGACTGAAAATCCAAATGAAATGATCATTAGGGTCAAGTTACCCTTTACCATGCAAAATCGAGAGGCAAGTCAACAGAACTCAACCACGATTAAAAGCATCAACGATCAGAAATAAAACTATGCCAGATCAACGTCTCCAGATTGATCCCTAAATTGAAGCAAACCACCATGATCAGGATTCCACCGGCCACATTAATTGTGGGGTTAAAACCTAATCATAGGTTCGAGATCGACTGTGAGGAAACAAAAAAGGATAGAGATCAATGCCCAACAATTGATCGTAAATTTCAAAACAAACTCAACCCGAGTTAAGATGCCACCAACAAAGCACATGGAGGGTGAGTCATCGTCATGAGGGGGCCAACCCTTGTTATTTCAAAAATTATTTGCATTTGACATACCAACTATAGTCCAAGCTCGAATATTCCAAAAGTGCCGACCAAATCATGTTATGCAATGATCAAACCAAAAGGTGTCCACCTTATTCTATTCACAATACAAATGCCGACCAACTATACAATACAATATTAATCAAAGGTGGTAGACTATAGTATGACCATGTGTTATACAAAGGTGGCTGAACATAGGATGATGGTTTTTGCAAAGTTACCTTCCCACATGTGTTTGAGAAATCATGGTGATTTGCTAAGTCCACAAGAGTGGCCAAACCATGGTGAGACTATTACTGAACTGCAAAGGTGGTCCCCACTATTGAAGGGGTTGGAGATGATTTATAGTGTGCTATCCATGTGACCACTAGAGGACAAGGAATGTCAACATCAGAACTTGAGCTTGGAGGTGGTCCCCATTAAGTGGATATTTGGATGAATTATTTTTGCAAGTATTGCAAATATTGTATTTTTTATTTTCTCAATACACAGGAGTATTTTTGCATGCCTTCACAAAAGGACAGATCAACAAGAGGAAAAAAATTGCATGCACTAGGAGGAGACTTGCTCATCAAGCAATATTTATTATTAGCAAATTATTCACCCATGCTTTTCTTAAAAATAGAACAGTCAACTTCAGTTTGACTATATGTAATCAAAGGCTATTAATGCCTCTTTGTATTAGTTTGCTTTATTTTATTCCTTTATTTATTAATAGATAAAGGATTAAAAATAGGATGCATGGGTGAGTATAACCCTAGTCTATTTTTAGGAAGGGTGGGTGAATCAATTTTTCTATATATTGTGTGCCTTGGCAAAGCACAAAAGGAGGAATTTTTAGATACAGGAGTATTGAAGCAATTTTCTACCAGTTTTCCCTTTGAATGTGAAGTATTTTTGTCTTTCCAATTATTTGAGTCTTGTGTATGTTTCCATTAATCTTGTGAATGTTGAATTCCCTCATTAATCATCTTACCCTTTTACAAGTTCAATATTTCTGAATGATATTAATGTGTGTGGGTATAACTTAGCAAAGTATTGTTGTGATTCTATCCCTCAATACATCAAAGTGTTTACCCTTAATTATCTTTAGAAAATTGTTGGCCTATGCATTAGAAATTCATTCCATATCAATTGTGCATGTACTCAGTCAAAGACCTCATACAAGTTTGGTGTATCACCTCAATTTTAATTTCATTTTTACAGTCATCTTTTACCCTTAAACCCCAGAAAATCAGTTTAGGATACATCAATAAGGAACCAACCTTGATACCAGAGACTCACCTCAAAATAGGTATACCCATAGACCTGAGGTGTTTCCATTGTATCTATGAAAGAGAGAGATAAAATTTACAATCTTAGAACACCTGTAGCCATCTCTCTACAGGGTGCACTTTCGAGAGATAATACCACCCATTTAGTGAAATATTCAATTGTAGTTATGATGGAGTGATGTTGTTGTGAATATTGAGGATTAAGATGGTGATGAGGTCAAGACCCCATTGTGAGAAAGGCTAGAGGTCCTTATCCGGATGCAAAGATTGACTAGGAATAAAAATATGATTGGAATGTTGTTGACATTTTTCACACTTCTTGACATATTCACAAGAGTCATGATTTAGAGAAGGCCAGTAATAGCCAAGATGAAGAATGAACTTGGCGATGACTAAGCCACCAAAGTTTCCACTACAAATTCTATCATGGACTTCCTGAATAACACAAGAAGATTCATGGGATTTTACGCATCGAAGGATAATACCATAAAACTTGTGTTTGTAAATGATTCTTCCAAGGATAACGTAAAGGTTAGCGCATTGTAGAAATTATCTCCTAACATTCTTGGATGGATCGGGGGGATGATGGATTTGGATAAGTAATCAAATATTTGAGAATACTAAAGATCCGACAAAATAGATTTAAGAATACTAACTTAGGGTAGATTATATAATGGTTGATCACAACGATGAATGAAAACATAAATGTTTGATTCCTATGTTTTCCAGGGAATGAGAGTTGTAAGAGATGCCATCATATTAATAAACAATTAGATGATCAAGGGATAGATTGGATAGTTTAAGAATCCAAGTCTTCAAGTAGAAGGTCAACAATGTCAATATATTTTTAAATAAATTCATTTTTACATTGAGACTCATCTGTGACTTGTTTGATGATAAGTTTGGAGTCTCCATATATGTCAAGGACTTGAACGCCTAGAAAGATAGCATTCTCAGGGTCTAAAATAAGGGCTTCGTATTCCACCATATTATTTGTACACTCAAAATTGAGTTTATTAGTAAGAGGAATAGGTGTATCCTAAGGAGGAATGAGAATGATGCATGTGCCTCCCCCTTGTTGACACTTAGAACCATTGAAGAAGAGGGTCATCTTAAGAATGCCATACTCATGGTGAAAATGATTGATTGATTCATCATGGGAATTTCTCATGAGGAAGATGTGAACTAGGAAGGCGAGGATTCCACTAATCGGTCAAAAATATCTTGGCCCTAAAGGGATTTTAGAGGAATAAATTTGAGGCCAAACTCAGTCATGACCATGAGCTATCGAGTAACGCAATTTTTGTGGTAATATTTAGAATGCAATGTCTTAAGAAGATGAAATATAGTAATGAAATAATTCTTATGATTTAGAAGGTAATAAACACAACACAACACAACTTTTCATCTTCAATGTAGCATATGTCATAATCATGAAGGGTGCGAGTGATGTAATAAAAAACTTGATTCTAACCTTGGCCATTACGATGTGCTAACATATTCCCTAGAGCATGACTACTAGGATAAATTTATAGATAAAAATGCTCGTACTCACATGGAGGTGGAGCCTTTGGTTGAGACAAAAGATATTGTTTAAGGTCATTAAAGGCATTCTAGTGATCATGATCCTAAATAAAGTCTATGTATTTAAAAATGAGATGATGAAAGGGTTGGTAAAGTTGTGAGATAAAGTGGCAATCTGATTCCAATTATCACTCTAAATACACACTTGGCTAGATTAATGTGAAGAAAAAAATGGATAAGGCGCTTGAAAAGGACCTCAAGAATAGAAAGTTGGTTGCAACTATGTTTATATTTACCTAAAATATAATCGACATAGTCTTATATGGTTTTTTGGATAAGATCATGAAATATATAAGGCATGGCCTACTTGATAGGTGGCTCGACATTCTTTAGACTAAAAGGCACGACGCAGCGGTAGAAAAAAGTTCCCCAAAGAGTGATAAAATAAGTTTTTAGTTGGTCTTTTGGCATGATGAGGATTTTATTATAACTAGAAAACCATTCCATAAGGGAAATAATCTCATGGGTTGTAGTGAGATGTACACATTGATCGATGTTGGGGAGTGGGAAGTCATCTTTAGGGAAATGAGATTAAGATCTCAAAATTCAGTACATATGCAAACTTTTCCTGATGCTTTAGAGATGGGGAAAATGTTGTAAACCCATTGGGGATATTAAATGGGGATGATGGAATTGGTAGAAATAAGGCACTATAACTCCTCTTTGACAAGAAGAGAAACTCGAGGGTGCATGTGGTGAAGCTTTTCTTCTTTAGTTTCACATTGGGAATGGTGCCAATATTATGGATGAAAATAAAAGGGTCAAGGTTAGGCATGTCTGAATAGGACCATGAAAATGTTTGGATATGCTGAGATAGAAATGTGGTGAAGGACTCAATATCATGTAGATCAAGAGATTGACCTACCTTGAGAATGTGAGGCTCTTGACGAGTCTTGATATTGATGTCAATAGTGGCTTTGTTGAGGAGATTGGATTTGTCAGATGGTAACGTCTTGTGAATATACAAATCCTCTACCACCATGTGGTAAATAATAGTATCGTCATTAGTGTATTGAAGAATTTCAATGGTAGAGGTGTATTTTTCTATCATCTCCGGATGGAAAAAGAGAAGGGTGCTAGTTTAGTTCTCACACTAATAGGTAAGCTGGTCCCAGCGTTATGAAAGAGACTAAAAAAATCAGAAGCAATAGAAATGGTATCATCCAATTCCATGTCTTGAGAGTCAGAAAATATGGAGAAAGTGGAGAAGGCATGTGCATGTCTTTGAGAGTCAAAAATATAAATAAGGTGGAAAAGGCATGTCCATGAGTATCTCAAATGGTGGAATGGGGTCAGGGGAATGCACCTAGTAGTCTAACCCAAATGTTTCTTGAGGTTTATGACATTGATTGATGATAAATCCATGTGGATGATGCTCGTAATGTCCCATGTTGAATCCTTTCCATGGAAAAATATGGAGATAGGTGTGGGAAAAGAATTGTTTGTTATGGAATCTGAAACCACTTGTATAAGGTTTGGTGTGAGGAATATCATCGATGTGAGAAGAGGCAAGATTTAAAGCGCCATAGATAAGGTTCATGTGAAGATGTGGTGGACCAAAAGGAATAACATCTCTAACATTTAATTGGTATATGGGTGTTTTATCATGTCTACCAATAGGTGAGGAGTGGGAAGAGTGTTGAGTGTGAGGAGATTATACTTCCCCATCGTAATGTTTTCCATTACAATTTCTAGGAGCCATCATCAAGGATTTTAGATGAGGGAATGAGTGAGCTAGTGGATGGTGCGGATAGATCATGCTTATCAAGAATAACATCATTTTTTTATCATTCTTGTTGGAAATATGAAAGGGAGGAGCATCCCCAGAAGTCTCAAAAACTTCCCATCATGCTCATATTTAAGGGAACGATGGAGTGTAGAGGGAACAAAATGTATAGTGTGGATCTAAGGTCACCTAAGTAGAATATTATATTAAAATTCCACTTATATGATGTATAAGAACTCATGGAGGAGCTTCTCACCAACGCTAATAGGAAGAACGACCATCCCTAATGTGGGAGTGACAACATTGTTAAAATCTTGAAGAAGAACTGGTGTTAGGGTATTAGAGGCTTTTGGTATCTTAAGTTGATCCAAAGTATGTGATGGGAGGATATTGATGCTCACTCCACTATCAATCATGGACCGTCAAATAAATATTTCATTAATATTTACAATGATAAAGAGGGGAATCATGTTATTCCAATGGAATATCCAGAATCTCAACATCATCAAATGAGATGGTAGTAGAAGGCTCGAGTTCTCTTACAAGGTATGTAACGATATGAGTCTCACCACTAGATGTTGGAATGCACGTTAAGGCTTCACTAAGAGCATGTCTATGGTCTAGAGAGATTTATATGAGCTCATAGAGTGACATCTTGACTGGGGTATAGTGGACTTGTTTGACTATACTCTCTTGATGAGCCTAAGAAGCTGCTAAGATGGAAATTTTAGGTGTTGATGACATGTCCGATTCCTTGGGAGGACAAATGGTGATAAAGGTTTTAGCTTTTGGTTGGGCTGTTGACTTAGGCTCACATTCATCGGACTAAGTGGTCACCTAAACAATGTTGATGAATAAAGGGGGATACCTTAAGAAGATTGGTCATCTAGAGGTGGGATGGATGTGAAATCTTGTGAAGAATGAGAGGGAATTTTTCATTTGAATGGATTAAGTTGAAGGCGTAGATATTAAAGTTGAAGGAGGAGGTTGATTTAATTTGGGGAGGAAGTATCCTTTCTCAATGAAGCCACATGTAACAGCATGGAATGCTTTGTAATGATCAATGTCATGTATAGGAGCATGATGATATGCACAGAAAAGGTTGGGATTAAACCATAATGGATTGTTTGTTATTTGGGTAAAAATACCTAATAGGTGGAAGCGTGATCATGAAAATTCATAATAAGTGTTGGAAAATTTCTGCATATGATTCACCCAAAACCTTGGGAGGTGTTTCTTCCTTGTGAAATGTCTTGGTCTTTGAAGAATAAGTAGATGTCTAAGATGATAAAGTTCGAGTATGTTGGTGCCTTGATGATCCAGATTTGGTTTTAGCATAGGGTTAATGTCTTAGTGTTGGGATGTTTTAGTTTGGGTTGATAAAATGTTCTTGATGAAGAGGTTGTTATGTTGGATGGTTTAGAGGTGGGAATGTCAATTTTCTTGTAGGAATGTACAAGATATTTTTGAGGTAATGTACTAATGATTGTGGATTTTTTTTGTAAGGGTTTTTCCTTAGGAGGAGTGACAACAATTTCCACCATGGGATCTAGAGGTGGTGTCACAGTTGGTATAGGCATAGGAAGTAGTTTTTTTATGGAATCTAATGAAGGTAAATATTGGTTTGATTGTGTCAATGAGGTGGAAGAATCATTTAAGGTTGTTTGAAGTGTTTCCAATAATTCTTCAAATGATGGAGGTGGTGTTGAGGGATAAGGTTGTGTGGATACAATTTTAATGTTGTGGGTATGAGAAAAATCACTGAATGAGGCACCAATTTTAACTATAAGGATGGTACAATAGGTAGAAGTGGGATGGATGTAGATATGGTATCTGGATTTGGTGGGGTGGATTTTGTGAGTAGTGAATTGGATATAATAGGTAATGTAGTATAAATGGAACTAGTGTCATTGTAGGAGTAGGTGGGAATGGTTTTTTCATAAATAATTCTACATGCAAGAATGATATGTTTATGAATGCGGTCCTAGTAGTAGGAATGGACATCGCGGTAGAGGTAGATGTGATTGATGCGGTTGTAGAGACAAGTGTTAAGCTGGTTTTTAGATATAGGAATAATATCAAAGGGATTGATTTGATTGGTGATGAAGGAGGTGAAGTTGTAGCTTATTGCTCAATATTTTTAAATTGTTTATAATATACGCATTAGGTGCTAGGGTTGTGGAAGTGGTTGCAACTTCTCTTATTGTTGCATGATTTAGGAAATTTTGTTTGAAGATATTAAGTAGTTTATTGGGTAAAGTATTAGGATTGTCGATGTAAAGGTCACCTTAGTCAATGAACCTTTGAACCAAATCCTTGAAATTCCAAGATTTCTATATGTTGTGACCTAGGGTTTTGTGGTATTTGCAGTAATGGTATTTATGATACCACATAGGTTTTGGCCTTAACTCATAAAGCTGGTCAAATATATGGTAGTGTGATTAGATTTTCTACTATTAACTTGTCAAAGATAGATGCATATGAATCCTTAAGGGGAGTTTAGTTGGGTGTCGAGTTATGGGGTTCGTTCTTTAAGTTCACTTGTTAGAGGTTAATACAAGAGAAGATTTGACAACCATAACATTAACCGCTCCCTTAGACTTATCATTATGTGGGGATGTTTTAGTGAAATCTTATTTAGGTTTGTTTGATTTTAGTTTTAAATAACCCTTCCCAAGGGCACATGTTTGGATCTTGCAATCCATGGTGAAGGCTTCGTCAAAGGTTTGGAAGGACTTTATTTTTAGGGTAGAAGATATATGTTTTCTACATGAACGTGAGAAGATCTTGATAAGTTTACTTTGAGAAAGGGTAAAGATAGTTATTTTATAATGTTTCACAACCATGCGATGAATTATGTGATGGAATTTTCTTTAAACTTCCGGATGGGATTTAGATCATTAATAATTATTTTAAGGGTAATGTTGATTGAAAAATGTTCTAAGAAAAATGTGCGAGATGATTGAAGGAAAATATGGAATATTTAGGGATGTTATTATACCAGTCTAATGTTGGACCAACCAAATACATGGGGAAAGTGTGGAGCATCAAGTCTTGATCATGTGCAATAAGATAACACATATGTCTGAATGCATAAAGGTGTTCCTGTGGATCTTCCTTTCTATTAAACTTGGAAAATTTTGGAAATTCCCAATGTGGAGGATACGAATTAATTGGTACGAGATGGATTAATTGGCTCATTGCAGATTTTTTTGTATGATAATGCAACTTTGGGCCCTAGGGTGGCGGCCTCAAGGTTGGCTAACCTATTCATGAGAGCATGCATAGGATCATTTAAGGAGGTGATAATAGGTTATGGTTGTGGTTGCACAACTTGTGAGGCAACTGGATAAAATTGTTGGTGAGATTGAATGTGTGTTTGGGGGATTTCTTGATGAATATGAGTTAAATGTGTATTTTGTAATGTTTCATGATTTATCATCAAGATTTTGTATGATTTTTGAGATCAAGGTTAACACTTGATGAGTACAAGTAGGCTAAAAATTTTGATGAAAGGGATTAGACACTTTGAATAAGGAAAGGTACCTATAAAAGGGGTTGGGAAGTAATGACATGGACCTAGGATGTGAAAGAATAATGCTATCCAAATAAGGGACCTAATGTTAGGGCCAAAGAGGAAATAGGAAGGGTAGTGGTGATGGTTGTATTTATTGGGTGAAGATTGGGTAAAATGCATTTGACCAAATGAGTAATTTGGTGAGAGGGAGGATTGATAGAGGAAAAGGAAAGCTTGTTTATTGTAAATTATTTATTGGTGTCGGGATTATTACGATAAGGGAAAATTTGTAGAAGTGTTAGACCATCCGGGGAAGATGAGTTTACTTCCGAGGAGATAGTCTTAGAGAGCCACTAGATTTGCATAAGAAAGTTCCTAAAACTACACATCACCACGAGGGATAAGAAGGGGTACAAAGGCTCCGCTCTAGTGGATTATGGGGTGGTTTGTCTAGAAGGGATGGAATGATGGTAGAAGAATGGATTAGTGGTTTGAGCAGAGGATTATTTGTGATAGAAACTAAAGAGAGGATTAATGCTCATGAAAGAGTTAATAAAGGGTATATACGAAGCCATTATTGTAGAAGATGTTTGTTGATTCAAGGAAAAAATATTTAAAGGAAGTTTTATTCCATACTTTTGGATGTCGAACAAGTAATCATGGGCATGAAAAAGAACAACCTTTATGCTAGCTAAACCCGAAAGTCAAGAAAATAATTAAATTTTATTGTTTTTAATTAAGAAAAATGTGATAAATAAAGGTATGGATAGTGGGGTACCTAAGAGAAGGAAATTTTGTTTGGTTTAAGTTTTATTTTGGCATGGGAGATTTTGAGGAGGCTTCTTGTTGGATGATGAAATCCCAATTAGTCTACCAGGTAGGATGTTGTTTATATGTGTTGATTGATTTATGATTTTTAGGTTGTGTGTGAGGATTGTGAGATGCAACAAGTTAACCTCCTACTTAAACTATGTGAGCAAGAATGATGAAAAAAAGAAAGTTTCTATTATTAAAAACCAAATCGAGGTGTGCTCTTTCGGTGAGGAAACATAAAGGAAAGAGAAACACGATGAAGAAATAATAGAAAATATGGAAAAATAGGAAAACTTGGATAATCATTTCATTTTTATCTAAAATTTAGTGAAGAGCAGTCCAATGACCAAACCAACACGAGCACATAATAAGAAAGGCCTCTCATGTAGTGTTAGTATAAGATAGAAAAAGAAATAAAATAGAAATGAAATGAAAAGAGATCACGAAAGGGTTCTCCCATTAGGCGTGCAAGAATGTTGTACAAGTTTATATGTTCCTATTAAAATGAATGAACTAGCTACTAAAAGAAACTAACAACTCATAACATGGAGGGTTTATAGTACCTCTAACTTGATGTGGTGGATGAATGGGCACAAAGTGAAGATGGATCCTCACTGTAGATGATGACCTGAAAATAAGATAAAATGTAACATGATTGATTACATATATTTATGTGGTAGTTTCTCAAAAAATTATGGCTCCAAGAAATGATTATCTTCCTTTAACAGATGTCAACCCTCATTTTCTTAGAAAGGGTGAAATAAAGGATCAAAAATAGATAGTATGCAGAGACAAGAATATTATGAATTTGATAAATAATTAAGATTTAGGTAGAAGATGATATGATTATAAGAACAATAAATTAAAGGTTACTGGTCTAGGTTGACGGTGACCCAAACTATACATAGGTAGGTCGGTGGTGACACTGGGAAGGAGGATGTAGAATATGAGATGAATATGCAAACCTAGAATGGTCTGGATGCAATCTAGAAGCTGCAAAGGATTGAGTATGTTGGGGTCAAATTATGAGAACAAATATAAAGGAGTAGAAACTAGAGAATGATAGAAAATGGTAGTAAGAGAGTTTGGATGACAAGTTGGGCTTGCGTTGATCTTTGACCGAGTGTACATGGAAGATAGTTTAGATAAGAAGAGAGATAGAATGATGAATCGATAGAAAAAAGGGATGGAAGAGTGAAGCAATGTCTTTGGAGAAGAATTTGAGATAGAAAATTCAATGATAGAAGGACAGTTCAATGATAATTTTGTAGGGTTGACTACATTTGTAGAAGATTTTGGGTATGACCACATATAGGTGGATGAAAAAGGTAACTTTGTGAATAAAGGATATTAAATAGAAGGTTGATGTGTGATCCATGGATGTTGTATAAGATTATTTGAACCTTCAATATGTTAGCTACAAGAAGAGAAATGATAATATGATAAAAATATGATTAAAGAAAAACAAAATAGTGATAATCTCAAAAAGGATGATCATGAGTGATGCAATCATGTTCATTGGAGGTGCAGGATATTTGTGGCTATTGTAAGAATGCTCTAGGGATGAGAGAGAGTTCATAAGTCACAAGGAAAATCAAAAAATTGCATTAATTTGATTTTGGTCCCTTTTGGAGGGATTTAACTTAGCTTTATAGAATCGACAACGAGTGGGCTAGATCGCCATAGATTGCATGGAAATTTTCCCCAATGGGATAGATTTTTGTGTTTTTGGCCTGATTTCATGATTTAAAGAGTTGGAAGGGTGCTTGAACACATTTCATGGGATTATATTTGTTTGGGATAAATCATGGGTAGTTAGGGCATAAAAATAGATAGGAAGAAAGCTAGGAAAAAGTGTAAGATAGAGATTTAAGATAAAAGCATCCTAAATAGAAAGTAGATTAGGGCATGATATGATGTAGATATTAATTAATTAATAAGAGTTAACTAAATTAATTAATTAAATGTGATGGGATGGGCATTGTAATTAAAGTAAGGAAATTTATTGAATTAAAAGGAGACCTAGATAGGATCTGATAAAATATTTGCATGCAAGAAAACAAGGGTATAGATACCAAAATTAGGTTTATACAATCATATCACATATTCAAACCATATCTCATCTATAAATAGTCCCCATCGTCTATTTAGAGACCTCATCCATCATCAAATTTTATCAATCCTACATCTTATCCCATCCTTAGATCACATCCTCTTTCTTATCAACCTCATAACACCCATATGATGTTCCAACACCATACAACATCCTGTGCATCCACCCACATTCAAAAATAAGGAGCTTCCTACAAAGAATTCTTGTAAATTAAAATAAAAATAAAAAACCATTAATCTAAATCCCCCAAAAGGGACTTACATTGACATCCTTGAGAGGCTCATGTAGGATTCTCTTATTACATTGCCACCTATCAAAATAACAAATCCACATACTAGAAACCTTCTGGTATGACTAAAACAAAAATTTACACCTACTATAGAATCCCAAGTCATAACACAGAGAGTTGTAAAGTGTTTAAATCCATAATCCAGTGACTCTTCCTCATCAATGATCTTCTCCCAGAATAATAACATCCTAAGCCATCATCGATATCATCTACACCTCCACCCTTTTCAATATCTACAATGACATCTATAGGTCAAGGGGGACATCCTCAATCTATTATTAACAAACCTCTTCTAGACATCTCTTCAACACCTTCCATTGAAGGTCCCTTAATATCATCAACATCTACACCCAAGTCACTAATAATGTCCTCACCAACATCTGCAAGACAAAGGGGTCATCCTCAATCAGATCTCAAAAATATTTTTCATATGTATTCTCATCACCTTCCATTGAAGGTCCCTCATCTCAAATTAGTATGGTTCACCCACCTATGCAAATTAGAAATTTTCATACATGAAGAAAAGGTAAAACCAAAGCTTCTCCATATACCCCTCCTTATCAATCGTCCTCTCATATGCCATCCCAATTTTCAATGGATCCTTTTTCAAAGGTTTCGTATCATATTTTACTCACCATATACTCAATCAATCGACATCAATATTTCATCATATTAATCTGAAAGACATCATTCTCTTTAGTGCATGTTATCTCTATCCACATTGTCACACTCGGGGTATCCTATTTTCTGAGGCGTCAAAAGTCCTGCCATGCACACCTCTCCCTAGTTAATCCTCACAAAGCATATCCTCTCAATCTAGTAAAAATGTTACTACTCTGGAAAGGATTTAACATGGAAATTTTACCCTGATTTGGATCAATCCATATATCATGGGTTGGGAACATATTGTTTATCCTTGTTTGATGGTACACCTGAAAAGAAACCTTTGAATGCCTTGTGTTTACGGCCTTTCTATTGTTAACAAATCGATTGTTAGGATAATATTCACATCAAATATATTATTACACCATCAACCATCCATCTTATCATTATAACAATTTGAAAGTATTTGATTTTCTGTCACTATCATACAAACCTTAAAGATGAGCACCACAACTCTTTTCATTGCATATTTCACATGGAAATGTTCCTCCTTAGTAGGAACCCCTGATCATTACACTCCATCCACCTTGTATACAAACTAAAGACATGTCATGGGGAACATATGTGTAGGTCGTTACACACTTCTTCTCCCCTCCTTGAAATAGTCTATTAGGGTTTTTCCCTCAGCTCAAAAGAAAGTCAAAATGTTTGGGGATGCATCCTATCAAATAAATAGACTTATTCCTCGAAGGAAAACTATTTGAAAATAAAAATCATATTATCAAAAATAAAAGTAGACCAATCCCTCAAAGGATAACTACCTATTTAAAATCATAGACTAATCCCTCAAAGGATGATTATCTTTTGAAAAGAAAGATAAAAATGTAAAAAATCATAGAATGATCCCTTAAAGGTTCACTATCCCAAAATAAATTCAAAAGAGTCAAAAATTGTAGACCACTGCCTCGAAGGATGACTACCCATGTAAAAAGGCTTCTTGCTTTGATCAGCCTTAAAAAATTCAAAAAAATAAAAATCATCCCAAGAAATCTTCCCACATTGATCAGTTTGTGTCAAAAAAAATGTATAGTTGGGGCATCTCTCTATGAAGCTGTATTAAGGAGAACCTTACTCCTCCAAAAAACCTACATATGTTAACCCTTTCATGTGCTAGGAAGGTAAATTTTGTCACTATTTGTTCACTTCATCTCTATATCAAAGATAATATATGTGACTACCCATTTTTATTCATGTGTTAACATCTTTCACAAGGCCAAGAGTGCAAAAGCCTTCAATTTGTTTTTATTCCCATCACATATGTATCAATACAACATAAAACAATAATTTCACATTTTATTATTTTCCATGATTAAGGAACATTTTGATAAACATTAAATCACTTAAAAATCAATATTAAATAAAACATCGTATCAAAAACATAATTCTAATAGATATCAACCTTACCACATCAACATCTATCAAAATGTCTATCATTATATCAACATCTGTCAATATCCAGACAATTTTGACCACATCTTAGCATTACATTGTTGTGTCAAAAACATAAAAAAATGTAGATTTTAAGAGCATCCTCATGGTGGGACAACCGTAAAGATGAATTAAACATTGATCAAGAATCACTTGGGATCATTTTAAGAGATACTTTAGGAAATTTTGGTTGCCACAACTCTATTATGATTAAGAGATGAAAAAATTTCAGAACTTAATTTAGGGAAAATTAACTATAACAAAGTACTGGGAGAGGTTTATTAAACTTCTTGACTATGTTCCTCACTATCAAAGTTACGAGAATTTTAGGATACACAATTTCATTATGGGATTGAATCCTATCATAGGGGGTGAAGTAGATGTTCACAACCCAACCACCATGGAAGGGGTTGTAGAAAAATCCATTCAGTAGGAACAAAAATTAAAATATTTCTGCCCATAAGGAAGAGAATCATAAGAAAATTCCTAATTATTCTTCATCTCTTGCACCCAAAAAGGTGGCATGGAAAATTTTTGGTGCCAAAAATAAGTTTGTAACTAATAATAATAAGAAAAAAATCAAATAAACTTGTTGCGAATGTTTGAAACAACTTTGTGAAGAATAATAACAATGGACAGAAATCCTTTGGAGGAAAAAATAGTAATTTCAGGGCTGGAAATAAATTTGAACCAAAAAGAGGACATGTAAGGGGTTGTTTCAACTATGGTAAAGAAATATGACAACAATTAGAAGCATAAGATACATGTTGCATTAGCTGATAAATAAGCTGAAAATAAAGTTACACGCATAGAAGCGCCAGGTAAATTATTTGGTATGCCTATTACTATACTTTTTGACGCTAAAGCTACATAATGTTTTATTTCTAGTAAATTATCTAGAAAAGTAAAAAGAAAAGATGGAATAATGGAAACATCTTTGACTGTACATTATGGAAATAATGTTTTCCATCCATCGCTAGTAAATGTCTTTTCGGAGAAGTCCAAGAATTACCTTTTTTTTCCACTAAAGTAGATCTTTATGTTGCTCCTTTGGGGTCATATGATGTCATAATAGGTGTTAACTAGCTTACTGATCATAAATAAAAAGTTGATTGTTTTGAAAAACACATTATTTATCTTGATGATATATAGAAAACAATAGACATCAGGGGTAAAACAATAAATTTAAGTTAGAAAATTATCAGTTATACAACTTAAAAAGGCCAAAAATAAGGGCTCCACTTTGTGTGTAGTAAAAATTTCTAAAACAATTGAAAAGGATAGTGATTTCTTGGAAAAAATTCCGTTGTTAAGATATTTCAGCGATGTGTTTCTGGAAGAACTACCGGTCTTCCACCCAAACAATAATTTAACTTCACAATAGAAATCAAATTGAGAATTGATCCTATTTCCAATGCACCTTATCGAATGACTACCATTAAACTGGTAGAGCTTAAGGAATAATTACAAGAGCTATTATCTAAATATTTGATAAGACCGAGTGTCTCACCTTAGGGAAAATAGGTAATATTTATGAAAAATAAATATGGACCACTTAGACTTTGTATTGATTACACAATGTTAAACAAAGAAATAATAACAAAACAAATACCAACTTCGTAGAATTGATTATTTGTTTGATCATATTCATGTTGCGTCCATATATTCTAAGATAGATATTTGTTTGGGTATCACTAGTTAAGAATCAAAGACAAAGATATTCATAAAGTAACCTTTAAAATGAAGTATGGACATTATGAAATCATGATTTTACCTTTTCGGTTTGACAAATGCACCCGCAACGTTTATGAATTTAGTGAATAATATCTTTTAAGAATAATTAGAAATTTTTTTACTTGTATTCTTGGATGATATTCTTTTCTATTCTAAAATCAATGATGAGAATCATGATCATTTGAAAATAGCACTTGAAATGTTAAGAAAGAGAAGATTTTATGGTAAGTTGTCCAAATGTTATTTTTATGAAACAAAAGTGCACTATTTGGGACATGTCATAAGAAAATATGGAATAGAAGTTGATCCATCAAATATTTCTTCCATAAGTTATTAGCATGTACCTAAAAATGTACATGAAGTTAGAAGCTTTATGGGGCTTTCTAGTTATTATAGAAAGTTTTTTAAGGACTTTTCAAAAATTGTTTCCCAAATAACTTCATTAAAAAGAAAGACAAGAAGTTTGTGTGAAGTGATAAATGTGAATCAAGATTTAAAATTCTTATAGATCAGTTAACTTTTACACCTATTTTGGTTGTACAAGATCCAAATGGAAACTTTACGGTAGTTAAAGATGCTTCCAATGAAGGTCTTGCAGGTATTCTATTACAAAATGATCATGTTATAACATATGAGAGAAATAAATCAAGTTATATGAGTTAAATTATGCTCCCCATGACCTAGAGCTTACTACCATAGTTCATTCTCTTCAAGTATGGAGAAATTATCTTGTAGGAAGACCTTTTGAATTAAAGACTGATCATCTCGGTCTAAAGTATATTTTCACTCAACCAAATCTAAATGCAAGACATCAAAGATGGTTAGAGTTTTTTTCACAATATGATTTTGACATAAGTTACATTAAAGGAAAATAAAATCAAGTGGAAGATACAATAAGTCATAGGAAACATGTTTCTGCACTTATAACTTTGAGAACTTAGTTTAAGGATGAGGTAAAAAGTATCATGAAATCTGATTTATACTTTTAGCAAGTAAAAACAACACTTGTTGTAGATCCGAATGATGCAGGATAAAAAGGTTTTTAACTTCGATAACTAAGGGATTTTTAGATATGAAAAGAGGGTATACGTACCTTTAGCAAATGGTTTAGGGAAAAAGTTAATGATAGAATTTCATTATTCACCTTACTCAAGACATTCCAGTATTACAAAAATGCTTGCTAATGTAAAACAACAATATTTATGGAAAGGGATGAAGAAAGACATAACTGATTTTATTTCACACTACTTGGAATGTCAGTGTGTTAAGGTTCAGCATATGCACCCATTTGGTTTATTATATCCTCATAGCATACCACAATATAAGTGGGAAGTAATTAGCATGGATTTTTTTAGGGGCTGCCTATGTCAAGAAATAAACATGATGTTATTTTAGTTGTAGTTGATTAATTGTGAAAGTAACACATTTTATTTCTGGTGATCTTAAAGATGATTCACTTTTTTAGGGAAAAAATTGTGCATGAATTTTCATAGTACATGGAGTACTTGAATTGATTATATCTGATAGGGACCCTAGAATGACATATCATTTTGGGAAAATGCTAAATAGAACCTTAGGAACAAAAGTGAATTTTAGTTACGCATATCATCTACAAACAGATGGTCAAACCGAGCGATTTAATTAGGTTTTGGAAGACATGTTACGAATGTACTTTGCATGGATCAACAAGTAAAACTAGGAAGAATACCTTCCTTTAGTTGAATTTTCTTACAACAATACATATCATGCCTCTTTAAAAATGACACCTTTGAAGCATTGTATGGAAGGAAATGCAAAACTCCAGTTAGTATGGATAACATTGAAGATAAAGAGGTAATTTGACCTAAAAATTTTAGTGAAATGGAACATCAAGTTGAAATGATTTATGATTGATTAAAAGAAGATGTGTATAGGTAGAAAAGTTATGTAGATTTGAAAAGGATTGATATGAAATTTGAACTCGGTGAAAAAATATGTTTAGGTAATAAGCATAAAAAGAGCTCTATAACCTTTGGAAAGGCAGCCAAATTATCACCTCATTTTGTGGGACCTTTTAAGATTGTTGAAGTGATTATCCTGTAGCTTATTGCTTAGCTTTGCCTCCCACTTTGTCATGATTGCATGATGTTTTCCATATTTATTTTCTTAAGAAATATGTTTCAGATGTATCACATGTGTTAAATTGGGATTCCTTGCAGGTCCAAGACCTAGGAATAATCATGGTTAAACCCATAAAAGTGTTAGAAACCTACCAGTTACACTTATGAAATCGTGAAATTAGTTAATGCAAGGTTCAATGGGAACAGTTTGATGAAGAAAGTGCAACATGGGAAAACCTTGAGGACATGAAATCTATGTTTCCTCATTTATTTGAGAAGAATTAATTCTAATATTGGAAAAAATTAAAGACTTGTTTTAAATCTATCTTTAATTTTTTCCAGTTTTGGCTAGGTACTATCTTTAATAGTTGTTTATTATCACTTAAACAACTATTTTAATGCTATAAAATTTTATGAAAGGATGAATTCCTCAAATCTGGTTTTTGTTCGAGAACTTGCGAATAAAAGAACGTAATTATGATTATTTTTCTTGTTTAAGAATATGGACTAAGTTAATCATCGGGATGGTGATTATTTTTAGAGTGGAAGAATGTAATTCCTCTAACATGGTTGGTATATATTATGAATTCTTACTCAAAGTTACAAATGTTGATATGTGATTTTGTTTGAAGACGGTGTACTCTTGTGAACTAAGCAATAATGTTTGTTGTAGATAATATGTTATCTTCTGATAATAGATAAAAT
Source organism: Taxus wallichiana var. yunnanensis (assembly GCA_018340775.1). Taxonomy (NCBI): domain Eukaryota; kingdom Viridiplantae; phylum Streptophyta; class Pinopsida; order Cupressales; family Taxaceae; genus Taxus; species Taxus wallichiana. Next base: position 84,138,978 of record CM031242.1, on the reverse strand, counting down.
CCTGCCATTTCTATTCTAAAATTAGAATGAAGTATTTCATTCCTTCTTATGTTGAATGTTCATTGCATGTGGATAGAGGAAATTGATTCAACCTAAACTCATTCATAAGTATTTATTACATTTAAAATTGTGTTTGATCTTTATGGTTTCTGATGTAGGATAGCTATACCTTAGATAAATTTCAATGATCAAGCTATGCTTTCATTTCATGATGTCAAGGTCATCTTGATCGAGTTGGGTAGAATGTTAGATTTCTGAACCCAGGCTGCCATGGGATCATGGGTGATTTTTATGCTCATGTCCTTCTTAAGTGATCCAATAACGTCATTTGGATTCTTCATTCGATAATTTTGAATTGGTATTTTAATAATTATTAGGGGGCCTAATGTTATATAAATTCCTAAGTTGTTATCCTATCTTAAGTTTAAGCTAGATGTTTTTTTTCATTAATGTGGTTGTTTATTAGGAAGGGAAACCTAAGACTAAACTAATAAACTAACCTAAGGACCTAAGTTGGTTTCTAATATAATTTTTATGAATCTAACATAAGGGCATGGAATATCCTAAGGGGATGTCTTAGATGACATATGAATAGGTTTTAGTGGCACTGATATCTAAATATTTAAGAGGTTTTAATGGTTCCTTAAACACCATGTTACCACCGATTTTGGTGAGTGCATGAAAGTTTAGTGGAGTCTGAGTTTTCACCTCTGTTAAAGTTTAGCTCCATGGAGTTTTTAAATTTTTTTATAACCAGCAAATACTTGATGAAGGTGAGAGATAAGGAATGAATCTGTTAGTCTTATTTGCATTAATTGATCTCGGCCATTGTGAAAACAGTTTGGGGAATAGGAGAAGTTGGAGAAAAAGGTGGTTTTGGTTGTCATTGTTTCATTTTCTTTTTGGGAGATTTGTAGCTATACATGTGGTTTTTCACGTTTGAACCTCCATTTCAAATTTTTGCATGGCTATTTTCACCTTACATGGTGGTGATGATAGTGGAAATTAAGGAAGTTATAAGAGGAAGAAAGGGGAAGTTTCAAATCCCGAAATTTGGTGTTTTCATGGAAAATTGACTATTAAGGTTCTGCTTAAAGATTTGCAATGAGGAATAGAAGTCAGGAGCTCTATCAAGCATGATAGACCCTATCTCTTCAATTTTTCTAATTTTATTTAAATGCCTTCATTAAAAGAACTATTCTCTTGATTGGAAACTCTTTAGTTCTATTTTTATGTTTCGTAATACGTTACTTTGATGGCATTTCTAATTGGTTTCTTGGATGCTTATGATTTTGTGTGTGATGTATTACTATGAATCTAGATTGTTTGGATTTAATGAAAAATGTGTTAACTTATTTGCATATGAAATTTCTTTGGCATTGAAAGGAACTTGTGTTTGTATCTCTGTTGGATGGATACCTTGTCTGGGTATTGTGTATGCATAAATAGTAGCCTGTTTTTGTTGGAATCTTTAGATTCTCACTTAGAATGATCTCCTTATTATTATGGTTGGAGACTAGCTTTATAGGAGACTTTTTCTCAGAAATTTAAGATTTACACCTGCGTTTCAGGAGAATATTTGTGTTCTTCATTTTGGGTCAGTTTCTTGTTGATAATAGTTGGAACTCAACAATATTAGTCAACTAAAATCATGTCTGTGCTTTTACTTCTTTGAATCATTCAGTTGTTACTATTCAAGGTTATGAGTATATGTTATTCTCACCATGAAATGGAAAATATATCAATCTTTTTCTTCATTTGTAGAACCTTTTCCAGGTGATAGTATCTATCGATGAAGGTTGAATAGGAGGTATGCCTTTGGAATGTTTTTGGTTCTATTCATTTTCAATTGAATCATATATTATAAACCCATTCTGGGATTTTGGTTCCCTTAGTATACCTTGTTGATCTTGGAAAGCATGCATATAATGTTAACCCTAGATGATCATTTTGTTGGAGGGAGATTGTTCTTACGCTCTCTACCCTTCTTTTTTTGGTAGTTGTAACCTTTTCAGGTGAACCAGTTTAGTAACTAAGACTAGTATTTTTTCTCCTTCTTTTCTTTGTTTCTGAGTTTACTTGAAACTTAAACTCTTTTGGGTTGGCCTATAAAAGGAGGTAACTGTTAAGTTTGGCTTGTTCTAAGCTAGGGAATAAATTTTATGGGTTTCGTATTCTTGTGGTCTTGATAAACTTTTCTTTCCTTCATGGAGGGAAGTATTCTTCATCTAATGGAAACTATTTAAGATTTTATGCCAATTTTTAAGTTTGTGGAATTTGGGTTACGTGGGTGTATATCGACATTCTTTTCTTGTTTACATTTTTTACTGTTTGGGAACCATGTGTTAATCATGACGTCTTCTTGACTATGATTCTGTTGGATATTTTGTGTGAATCTCCTTTAGGATGGTTGGAGTCTTGTGTTGTTCTGAATTTTTGTTTCATTCATTCTTATGATCCATTCATTGAGTTGAATTCAATATTTTAGATAATATTGGGATCTTGCGTAAGGTATCAAATCAAATCCTATGTCTCTATCTATTACTTTTGGAAAAATAGTTATGTTAATTTTTATGTCTTAGGAGACTCTTGGTGTTATCTAGATTTGTTTGTTTGAGTTTGAAACTTTTATATGAATTGGAGACCTTCAGGAACTTACTGTGAGTTATGTGGTTGATGGTTTGGTCCCTAATATTTTTTGGTTAACCATTTCTTACTTGTTAAGTTGAAAATTGTTCTTAATCAATCTAATCCCAAGTTAGATAATATTGTTTGATGGGATGATATTTAGATTCTTATTGGTTCATTAAATCTAAATTCTGATTGTTAACATTTGAATACTAAAACAATATGCTTATTATAGAAAAGTAGTTGTTATATCATTGTACTTCTTCTTAAATAAGCAACAAGTTGAGTTATGGAATTTAAGTTAGAATCTTGGTTGAGAAGTTAAGATTAAGTTAGAAATATGATTTACTTCTTTCTTAAATATTATTTTTTAGATGACTAACGAGGTTGTAATTAGCTCATATTTGTATTCGAGATAGAATTAGTCATGTTGATTTAGTTAGATCTTACTTAAACAATTATCCTTGTAGGTTCTATGATCTTCTCTCTCCTCCTTGATTTTGTAATATTTTTGGAAAGTATTCATGTTAGTTTTAATTTGTGATCTTAGGAACTGTTTCATTAACAATAGGGTTCCTTTTATGAAACAGTTAGATAAAATCACATTATTTTAACGTTATAGTGTTTATCATGCTCAGTTCATATGAACTGACTCGTGCTAACAATTTTATAGATGGATTTCATAAAAGATGAAAGGAGAAAGACATATAGAAAGTTACATCTATTTTACTAAAGAAATTGTTTCTTTATTATGATGACTATGTAGTGATATTACTTGAAATGTACTTTTGTCAGAAAATAATATGTATTAAAACTAGTTTTATATTGATGCAATGACATTTTGTAATCCTTGAAATATTCCTAAGTTCAGTGAGTGGATCACTCCCTTTTGATAAATGAATTTCTTTGATGATGGTTTATTGCTGATTTACTTGTGAAACTTTCATGACATAAGATGTGTAATATTACTAAGTAATATCATTCATAAAGGGGGTAATTTAGATATTTATGTGATTTGGGATTACACAACTTATTAGCTTTAATGATATATAAGCTCCTTGGTTTAAGGATTTGCACTATTAGTTGATTTCATTTCACATGAAAGAGCACAACTAAGTTGATACTCTTGGGTAGATCCTTAAAATAGTAAAAAGGGATATGTTTGGATTATATAAATGAGTATGAATTATTTGTTACGGTGAAGCATATGGGATCTGTTCTCATAATTATTACATTATTCCTTGATAAGGAAAAAAAAGAATATATTTTCCTTGTAAGTAAACAAAAGGATTTATTTTTGGTTTTGTTAGGAGTTGATATTAGTTATGAGGATGGTTGGCTAAGTTTCCTTAATCAAATTTCTGTAATAGAAACATGATTGTTTAAAAGGATAATAAAAGGATTTAGACTTCAAAATTATGAAGTATAAAGTAAAATTTTAAATAATCTTGTTATAAGATAAAACTGAAGTAAGAAAATCTAATGAACACAATTTCATAACATTGAGTTCAGACATATTGTCATATGAAATAAGAAAATAAGATCAAGACGAACATAAAAATGAATTCAGAATGGTTAGTAAAGCATATTTTATCTGCATACCTTCCATTTGTCTAAAATTCACGTCGTAACCTACTTAGGTAAAATGATTCTTAGTAAAACCTTAGAATCTTTGTTATCGTTAATCTTTAAGATAATAACTGATTGGGGTAATAAACTAATATAATCTTAAGTATGTTAATCTAGTTGAGGGAATTCAGTTGGATGTTGTAACATAACAACTACAACATAGTACCTTTATAATGACATGTGTCACTACGAGGATACTAGGATGTAGCTTGCTATGCCTCAACACTCCACTTATTTCAATTAACTCAATGGACATAAGTGGAGGTTTGACTCATGCTTCCAACCTAAAAAAAGATAGAAAATTGAGCTAGTGTTGTGGTCAACTCATGTTGACTTAGGGTAAATAGAAACACACAATCAATGTAAGTCGATTGAGTATGTCTATCTATCCTTAGTCACCACGAGTAGTCTTCCACACTAGTGCATGTTACTACCCTTGTCTAGTGTGAAACCTTGAATCAGATTAGGTTGACTTAAGTCAAGAAATACCATTCTAGATAACAAAACAAGTGGTGAAGGACATATTCCTTTCGATGAGTATGTCATCTCGAATGTAGACTTGGTAAACATGTTTAAAAACTTTGTCCAAAGTATCGTAAGTTGTTGGTTACGTTGTCCTATGTCACCTAGTCTAAGATGTAGGATGTCAGATGAATATAAATATCAAGTATTCATATAGGATTATTATACACAAAACTTGAGTATGCTTAAAGGGTAAAGGAACCAAGTATACATAGTATATGCTTTATTAAGTTTACATGAGAAATCAGTTTAATACAAAGTCATGGAATGAGATATTGGTGTTTCACCGAGTCATTACAAATGCATATGGTTTTTTTTTATGAGATGGATTGGAAATGGAATGTGTTATAAATTATATAAATGTAGAATAGAGAACATTATGTAAAAAAAATAAAATTGTTTCTAAAGTCTTAAAATGAGGATGTTACATTTATATCAACATCTGTCAATATCCACACAACCTTGACCACATCTTAGCATTACATTGTTGTGTCAAAAACATCAAAAAATATATATTTGTAAATTTTATGCCTCTTAAAGTACTATTCCTCCGATCATAGTCAGGTCATGTATCTAATCATCTATCTTGACCTTTTTCCGTTAATCATATATGAAATGAACCCTTTGTTTTCCTATCACTTTACATCCACGGTATTGTAAGCCCACCTTTATAGCAACATTAATTTTGGTCATTTGACCTTGTCAAACAATCATATTAACATCATTAAATTCATGTATATAGGATATGAACACTTTGGTTCCCTTATCACCTAAATTATTAGCCTCGTAAGCCCACCTTTGTGGTAACATCAATATTTGGTCCTTTGACCTCGTCAAAATGATCTTTTTATTTCCCTTTTCCTTCGTTAAGTCATCTGTCTATAAGAAAGAAACCATTTGGTTCCCATATCACTTTATTTTTTGATGGCACCTATCTTGTGTCTATACCTCATCCTGGGTCATCATCTCTCATATTTCCATACTTGTATCTTTCCATCTATCTATTTCAAACTCGTGACTAATTCCCTTTTACGTCATCAATCCCTAGTTTTAGGGAGGTAATCTCATCATATTATTCTACATCATTCATCTATCACATCTCATTTTAATCTTTTGATTTGTATAAAACCACTCAACAAAAGGGAAAAATGTAGACACCTAAAATTAGAATCCTTGTGTTTACGTCCATTGCACTTTGCTAATCCCTATGTCTGTCTTTGCTAACACCCATCATTATCTTATCACAATCATATTATACATTAAATCCTTATCCTAAGCCATTATATTTACTCCATGTAAATATCATTCTACAACCGTAGAATCCTATTTTACCCTTCTTAAACCACTTACAAACCAAAATCAAATGAAAAAAACAAATAAATAACTCCTAAACCATTTCACAACCTCCCTAACCCATATAACATCTTTCGAACATATATCCTTCATAAATAAAACCTTGATTTAGGAAATAGTTTCAACCTTTTCCCCAAAAAGCTAAGATCACGAGTTATTATCCCAATCAGTAGTGATTCTCTCTATTCGTGGCAACCCTATATAAGAAAGTCACGAGACTTCATTTCGGGCTAGGTGATAGCTATTAAACTAAGCTTTGAGATTCCTCAATCTCTTCTTGTCAACTAAATGCCATTTAAGACCTTCACATTGTAATCTTGTTATATCATAGCCTTCTTATAAAGTCAGATTCATCACAGTAACATTCCAAGACACTAATCATCTCTTCTTCAGCCTTTGGAGGTCACTCAAACATCCAAAAACAATTCAATAATATTTGTGCATCTAGAATTTCCCTCTCTCAAGTAATGTCATCTTCTTGTCCTCATTTATCACCTCAGACAAGGTAAGTACCTTCCCATTTGTATTATTACCTCATTTACTATTGTTTACAAGCTTCAATCAAATTTATCTCATTTATTATCAACCTACACACTTCGCAACAATCATCAGTGATTTCCCTAAATTGTCGACGATAGGACCCAATCACCCATGATTCACCTTAATCATTGGTAATACCTATTTTTGGATTATTTAATCCCTAATACCATCCTTCAAGAATTTAGATCCTATCATTTGTCACTACTTTTTAATCATAGGTGACTTTCAAACCCTATCAAGCTCTTTTAAGCCATATGTAGCATTTTATGAGTTATTTTAATCTAATTTATCACTCATCTTCCATTTTTGATTATAATCCATCTACATCCTTACTCCTTTGTGCCATTTTGGGATCCCTAAACTCCCTTTGGTTCAGGTATCACCATCATACCATCATATATTCATGGACGGTGTCATTCCATTTTCCTTTGCATTGTTGGTCATATCGTCTGTTTATCATTTTATATTATCATTATCATATTTATTTCTTGAATACAGATTGACATCCTTACAAGGAAGTCCATTGAATTATGAGGATTAGCATTTTCTAGGAAATCTACCATATATCTATCTAATCCTATCTTTTTCTGAGTGTTTGTGCATTACATGAAGTTTATCCCATTGGAAAGAAGAAGCAATGGATCCACTTAGATCTATCTATATCAATCATCTATTAAGTATCAACATCATTCATCGCGGGTATCAGTAAACCCTATCATCTTTTAAGGTTAGTTTGTTTTCGTTATTTCACTTCATTAATTTAAATTAGGAAAGGAAAAACATCTTTGAACAAAATTGCATTGTACTTTACTTTGATTGAGTTCTATAGTAATATAAACATGGTTATTATGGTCTTTCATATCATAGTGTTTATTGTTTTATGCTTGTATTAAATAACAAGTATCTCAAGTTGTAACAATGTGTAATTCATAACACAATTTCCCCTTCATACTATTTACTTATCACGTCTACCCATCATATAACATCATCTATCTATGTTATCGTTCTAGCTAAAACTTCATCTATTTAATTCCTTCCATTTATTCTACACTACTTTGAGACATGGTCACTAGGTGAGAAAATCAACCACATATACACAAAACTAGCTAACATATATACGAAAAAATTGCATCAACTCGGATACACTACATCAAGGAGAAAACAATAAAAACATAACATCATTATCCATCAATTCATAGTATAACTATCATATATAATCTAATCATCCATCAAGACATCCAAGTCATCATCATAATCACAATGCAAAAAGTAAACATTGTATGTTAAAGCATCGTAACATTGTGGTATGATCATCGATCAAGAACTCGAGTCATTCATATATATATATATATATATGTATGTATGTATGTATGTATGTATGTATGTATGTATGTATGTATGTATGTATATGTATGTATATTTATATGTACATATATATGTGTACATATATGTATATATACATATATATACATATATGTGTTTATATATTTGTATATCTATATATACTAAATACAGTTTATAAAAATAGTAGCACAACCATGTGTTATACATATAATGATGGTACAAAAAAACTCATATGTCTAGTTGGAAGCATCTATATAAAATACTCTCTCCTAGTGCTACGTTTCCTAGAGGTCTTAGAGGTAATGAACCTAATCTCAACTCTCTTGTTGACACCTACATTGTTTAACTTGGTGAACCCATCCAAAGCTCGTGATATAGTCTTTTCTAGGGGTCTCCATGATTGAATCACTCTCAACCTTTTTGAATAGATTGGATCTCGTTATTCTATTAATACAATGATATCATGTAATCCTATGGTAAACAACCTCACCCTACCATATGATCTAAATCTATCGTGCATCATTATAGATCCTCCACTTCTTGGGTGGTCTCTCTCTCTACATGAGTTGTATCTCCCTCCATGAGTAGGGTGTCATGATTTCAATGTAATGCATTTATCTATGTGTTGTGGCTATCCCACTCATTCTACACAACATATTTCTCATTTATCATCACATCCTTCTCGGTTATATTTTTATTAGTATCACAATAATTTTTGCTACCTTGGTTTTCATCCTAGTAATATTTACATCTTGATATTTGCTAGGGTCTTGAGATATTAACCATGATATCTCAACCTCACAAAAGGATATCTATTTTTGGTACTTAGGCTACTCGATGTGTGACTTATGGAGTCCTTGATATTCTTTCCTAACTCCTCTTATACCGATAACAATGTACGATGGGTTAGATCCTCCTAACCTTATACATATGGCACACCATCAATCTCCTCTAGCTCCTCCATCTCAACCTAGGGTCATCTCTAATCCATCCAATCATCCTTCTAAGGTTGCAACAACATCTATCGCAGTCCCATTGGTTGTGATAATATCTCATTGCAATCCCACCACCTATACTCACCCCTATTTTAGTCCCATTATTAGTGTTATCCATCCATATCTATATACTAACTCCTTCACCACCCCATACATATATCACTAGTACTTTGGGTTATTTGTGTGTTATTTATTTTATCATATATGGACTCATTCATCTATGCACTTGCATATCTACCTTTGTTACAATCATTGGCCTTTGTTGTGGTGTAGTCAATCTAGCTGGCTAATTTATTTGAAACTATCCTTAGTAATCACTTATAGTCCTTGCATCTATAATATACATTCACATATCCTAGTACTCTCTTATGATCCCCGTATCTATAAAAACCATGCACATATCTAACACAGTCACTTTCAAGGCATCCTAATCTATTGTGGTCATCATTACATCTATGGTCAACCCTCAATATGATATCTCTCTAGTCGCATACTTAAAAATATGTGGTGTTATAGGTACCACATGTCTATATCCAAACTATCTTGGAACTCTTTTAAGCCTATATTTCTACACCACAAGATAGAAATCGATGTTCCATAAGATAAATTTGTAAAGTTATATTACTAGGTCCTCATAGATACATATGGCCTTTATGTGATGTCAATAGGGGAAATCTCATTAAGAGCTCACTTGTATAATAGTAGTTCCATGCATCCCTTTTTATCTCTGCGTCCGTAGGTCTATCCAAATAATTCTAGATCATCATCCTCAAGTGGATCAAATATCCCCACTTTGGTTGTCAAACTATAATATGATTCTATGACCATATCTAAAAAGGGTCACATGTCTAATCATTTATAGACCCCTATACAACACCAAGTGCGAGATACCTATATAACTCCGAAGGACATGAAGTCCTGGTGGTGAAAGTAAATTCACAATAATTAATATGTTGTTCGGTGAATCACATTCATTTAATCATCAAACTAAGGGATGTAAAATTTCAATAATTCCAATGTTGTATACATAGTTACAAATTATTTGGGAGGTATCAAAAGAAATAATTATCAATACTATACTTGAAATAATAATTCTTGAAAGAAAAATACCGAAAGTAAAACTTAGAACTGAAAGTAAATGGTTTCTAACACTATGACTAAAACAAAGCTTATAAATTTAGAATGCAGATAAAGAAGATAAATTGCTTCCTAGTCTAGTCATGCAATGAAATAGAGCAACAAAACTATGGAGGGGTTTAGCAGACCACAAGTGGGCCCTGCCTTGGGTGCTAATCCCTCCTAAATCTTGTAGCTAAAGGATAATAAACAGAAATCATATCTTTTATTGAATTGGAATGAACACTAAATCAAGTTAATCTCTCTCTATATGTGTGTGTATAATATTCTCCTCTGTTCTAGATAGATTTCCAGCATTAACCCTTTTCTTTTATACTTCTCAATTACAACAAAAACATGAGAAGAAGAGTTCAACTAGGAGTTTAACAAACTAAGTAAAATATCTTCGGTAGAACAAGTGGAAGATATCAAATAGATCAACAAGATATTCAAAACATGCAACAAAACTAATAATAGGTGTTCAAATATCAAACACATAACTCAAGTAACTGACCAGTTCCTTAAATCACATGTTAACTAATCAATTAGTTAGTTCTCTATTAATTTATATTAAATAATTAGTTATATGGTTCAATTATCTTTTAGTTCTTAATGTTCTAGTTGTAACTACTCCTTCAACAACACGTACAGACTTAGAGTTTCATTCTTCACATTCCAAGAGATCTTCATAATGTGGCTTCTTTTTGTAGGTGATCCCTTTTGGCTAAATATGGGTTGTTGCGGACATGTCTTTTGCTATGGATGATTTATTCCAGATGGTTCATTTGTTGTATATTATTTTATTCATATATAAAGTTTCTTACAACCAAGAGTGGCATCACACATATCATCATTCAAATAACTTATTGAAATCATAAGAATAAATGCATACTCAAAATACCACAAAATAAAGATAACTAGCCATAACTATATTAATCAATATTTATTCCATAAGTTCAAGTTGTGATGATAATGTTTAGCAAGTATAGTTAGAAAATACAAGGTCATGGAGTTAATGCATTAACAAAAATACAAAAGATTAATTATTTATAAAGGGGATTTACACAACTCATCAAACCCATGCATGCTTAATTTATTAAATGGACTCATTCAAGTGGCTCAATTCCCTACTTTCTTAAACCATATTCATGACTAAATACAATTGAGATGTCTATCCCTTCCCCTCTTCTTACAATAAGTAACCACCGTTATCATGAACCTTTAAATAACTATATTCTAAATTATTTCATTGAGTGGTATGTCACCTATTCATGGAAAAATTGGAAAGTGAAATAATGGTGGGTGATAGCCAATGGGAATATAGTTCTCTGCACATTTATTAGAAATATCAATATATGTATTCACTCTCCTTAAATTTGGCATTATATTAGGGTAAGAGTGCATCTCTTTCTTTTTCAATTCAAGAGATATCTCATTCCACCACATCCTGCATGCTTATACCACCTGAATTCCATGATCTCTAATCATATCTCTGACTTCATCATGGGTTATATTTCCTCATTTTCCACACTCTCCTTTTGATCACCTTCTTCTTTACATATTTTATATATTTTTCTACAAATTCTCTAGTTTTTGCTACCTCAACCCTAACCATTAGTGGTTTTACCTTTTCTAAATTCCTATACTCTTCCATTTGCTTTTCTCTATCCAATTCATTCATAAAATAAGAGCAGAGGGCTTTGAATTGAACATCTCCAATATATAGGATTGGAATCCAATCCCTATCATATTCAAGAGCATAGTTGTACATGTAAAGTTCACATAGTAAGAGATGAAGCTCATGAGTGTTATTCTGATATAACCTAAAGAAGCTCCTAGTTGCACTAATGTCAAATGGTATGTTAGAGTTGATACAGGTGAGTTTGAGTTGCAACATCTTTTCTTTTAAGAAAATAGAGTAAACATTGGATGGAGGCCTGCATTTGAATATCTCATGGGCCACCTATATTATCTCTTCTTATTTATTATTCAGCCTCTCTATCTATTTATCCTTGACTTTTAGGTCCTCCTAATGCTTGGAGGTAAGGGATTCATTTTATTTTTCCAATCTTCCTTTTATCTTATTAACATAGGTATCAAATTGCAACATCAAATAGTCAATATCAGGCAACATAGTTTGTGTGGCCATCTCCTTACAAGGTGGTTTGATAATATCTCTAACAACTTTATGAATAACAACTTGGGGGTTAACTAGTGTTACATTCAATTGTTGTATACTAGCATGTGGTATTTTCTCTAGCACTTTCTAAAGTAAATAATATTCAAATATAGGAATGCACTCTTATTTTTATTCCATGACTAGATCAATTATTATAGGCATCTTCCTTTTCTCAATTTTGTGAACTTGGTGCTTAATGACCTGCTCAACCACTTGAGGAATTTTTTCATGTTCATTTTATTATTTCTATTATACAATGGGTTTCTCAACAATGTTTGGAATTTGTTCTTGGTCAATTTATTGCTCATGTGGCTACATGACCTACTTAACAAATTCACGCATATCCTCATGTTTAGTTTTCTCTCTGAATTCCTCTTCCATTTCCTTTGCATGAACTTCTTTTGTATGAACTTTCTCCTCATCATGAATTTCTTTTTCATGTACCATCTCTTCCTACTCCTCTATGGGTTGTTCAAGTATATATTTCTCATGAACATGGGCATCAATATCTCCCTATTGTGTCTCCATTGGCTGAGGCTCAAAGCTCCCTTATGTAGCTTCCACATCACTATCTAGTGATATGGGATTTGATTAGTTTGATTTTGAGGTCCTTTTCTATTTTTTTATCGTATGGGAGTGCCTTGATGGTGTAGGAGTGGATTTAGAATAATTTTTTTACCCTTAGAGGTGGAGGATTCAGGAGTGGAGAGATCCAATAGGATTTTAGAAAGCAAAATTTTCTCGGGGAGAGAAATGTATACTTTGTTCTTCACTAGATGGAAAAATTTTAGAAGCAAGGGGTTCTTGTGGTTGGGAGGCAGATGTTGCAGGCTCAGTTACATGTGTGGAAGAGATTTAATTGTTTTTCCTCCTCTTTCCTTTGTTTCCTATAATATAATATATATTTTTGCTCTTGCAAAATCTCCTCACTTGTATCTAAGGATAATCCCTCTATAGGGTATGTTTTACTACCAGTGTTATAAGGAAATAGTATGTCAATGCAAAACTTCCCCTCTATACTTATTTACCCATTCTCTTCAACATTTCATGAAATAAATTACGTACATTTACTTTCTTGTTTTTATTTATATTTGTTAATACCTTAACATGAATTGTATTCAATATAGAATACCTTCCTTGATAAGTAAAATACTTAATTAAAATATTTGCAACCTCAACCAATAAATTTTTAAGAGATGTTCTATGTGTAAATTTCTATCGGTGATGACTACATCATCATCATATGTTAATTTTCTCCTTTCTACTTCTGGGTTTTCCTTTTCTAGAAATGATTCTCCTTGGGCGGATAGGCCAATTACTTCGCCAAAATTTCATTACTGAGTCCGAGTAATAAGCCCTTAAGTTTTTCCTCCCCATTACTAAATGTGATGGAAAATTCTTCCACTATTGCTTCATAAAAACCATAAAACATGTTGATCTAGTCTATACAACCATTATCCTAAAAATACTACAAAATTTGAGGATGGCTCTAAATATGTGAATTCTCAATGGGTTCATGCTTTATCAAATCTCGTCCCATGGTGATTATGCAGAGTGTTCTGGTTTTGATATGCAACAATAAAACTCTACTTTGAAATGTTGTTGGACAATTGAGTTGTGTTGAGTTGATTTCATCTATTTTTTTAACTTTGGGACCGAGAGGACACGTAACACGGTTATGGGAGACCAATCATTAATTGATTTGACCATGTAAAGTATGTGAAAGGAATTGATTTAACAATATAATATTATGTGGAGGGACACATCATATATTTAAAGGTGACACTCATTAAATGTAATACATGTATAGTGACTTGGCATAAATGCTAATTAACTATAATTAAACTAATTATAATTTTATTTAAATGATAGTTGAGTTCACTTATCTTGATGTTTTTGTGGAATGATGATTGTACATGCTTATTTGAACTTTTCCTTAGCTGTATGCAAAATTCTCATGATGTTGTGGATGTGTACTGAGCATGATCCTAAAGATGTTGGATGTTCCTTAATAAAACTAGATGACTTCCGGAGAGGGATTTCTAATCTATTGGAGTGTCATTCATTCCTTGTCCATCTCCCACATGTGCATGCATCCTTTATCTTCTTTATGTAATCACAAGTTATGATAAATGTAAAAAAACATGGGATTTTTTCATGTTACTACAGGTGGAACCTTTAGTCATTGCATGATCTCATTTTGATGCAGATCATACCCTTATGCAATTACTTGACATCAAATCCCGCAAAAAAAAAATCTCTATGAAATTAAATGTGTTAGTAGAGTGGTGCTAATCACCAAAAGGGATGATCACAACACATTTATTTGACATTGTAATATTTATAAATATTAATGCACCACAGCCAATGAAATCTCTCAATCCTCTATAATATTAGAAGGTGAGGCAATATACTTAACCCTTGAGGTTAACTTTGACATCCTTACTTATATCTTTCTCGAACCTCCTCTAAACATTTTCATGAATTAATCTATCAATTGGATTCTTTTACAATCTCATTATGTAGCCATTCACCAATAACTTGAACCTCAAATGATCTATTGTAGTTAGTTTTACAAATCCATTAGGTAATATTTCACAATTTCATAAGGTCTTAGCAACCTTATTATGAGATTTCCTACATGATCCTTGTATTTTGAATCAAATAAGCATGCACGATTACGCACTTGCAGAATTGTCTTGTCTTGATGTACCATTTATGTCATTTTACTCTTTTATTTTGCACTACTTCTATATGTTATGCAATATTTTTATTCTTATTTCATCTAACTCATTGAGTTGCAGAATTCTCTCTCTTTGAGATCTTAACAAATCTATTCCTAAATCAAGTGTAGTCCTTAGTGTATTATACTTAAATTTAATTAGAAAAAACAACAGTATTACCATACAAGAGTTCAAATAGTGTAAATCTAGTTGTGGTCTTCCACATTGTGTTAAATGCCCATACTTCCTCTAGAATCTTGTCTTCCCAATATTTCCTATGGAGTGCAATGGTCTTTGTCAAGATTTCCTCTATTTATCTTTTTGTAAATTCTATTTGGAAATTATATTGGGGATGCTATGGTGTAGACTTCATATGCTTGATTTCATAATCTTTAATTAGATCAAAAATTACACCAGTAGTAAACTGTGTACCTTTATCTGTTACAATTTCCCTTAGAACTCCATACTTGGTGACGATGTTATAATATAACAACTTGGCTACTTCTTCACTTTTCTAATTTGGTAATTCCTTCACCTCTATCAACTTGGTTAGATAATCTGTGTATACTAAGATGTATTATTTTTGCTAAGATTTATGGTCTATAGGGCCAATAAAATCTAAGCCCCATTTATCAAAAGGTTTTAAGACCAATTGAGGCTGCAACGTCATCTCATTAGATCTATTGGGCTTTCCAATTCTTTAGTATTTATCACATCTCCTAGTGTATAATGTTGCATCCTTATGAAATGTTGGCCAATAATAACTAGTATTAAAAAATTTCTACATTGTTCTTTTGTAGAAAAGTTTCCTCCACAAGGTTCACTATGGAAAACTTTAAGGACACCATATATTTCCTCATCATCTATACACCTTCTCATGATTTGATCTTGTGCTGTATGAAATAGAAATCAAGATATCCAATAAAAATATACACTCCTTTCAACTATGTATTTCTTCTCAAAGTATAAGTAATGTGTCTGGTGTTTTACCGAAACTAAATACTTGACATAGTCTACATACCAAGGTGTTTTTGTTAAGATAGAAAATAAGTGTTCATCTAGAAAGGAATCATCAAATACGTGCTCTTAATCATTAGTAACCATCCTAGACAAAAAATATTATACTATATTATCATTTCAGGATTTTGCACAATAGTCACATCAAACTCTTACAAGAGGAGCAACCATATGATAGATTTTCTTCTTACTAAAGGTTTTTTTATCATATATTTGATGGCAGTATGATCATTGTGAATGAACACCTGAATAACATGTGATATAGTTTGAAAATTTTTTGATAGCATATACAACTTCCAAGAAATCCTTATTTGTTACTTTATAATTTAACTATGTATGTTCTAAGTTCTTTCTAACATAATAAATTTCATAATTAAGAAATCCATCTTTTTTTCATAAGACATCTCTAGTAGGATGGTTTCATGTATCAATGTGGATGTGAAAGGTAGGTTCTAGTCAATTCCTCTCAACACAAGAGTAGTATTTAACATTTGTTTCAAGATTTTAAAAGCACCTTAACAAATTTTAGTCCAAATAAAATCAACATCCTTCCCTATTAATGAAAAAAGTGACACTATAATCCTTCTATAATATTGTATGAACCTCTTATAATATCCAACATGGCCTAGAAATATCCTAACAATTTATTTTTATTTGTTGTTGGTAGATTTATTATAACAGATACCTTTACGGATCAACTTGAATTCCTTCAAAGGATAGGTAGTGTCCCAAAACTATACCTTCAGACATCATCATGTAGCACTTCTCATTACTCAAGGAAAAATTGTGTTCTTTGCATCTTTTCAAAACCTTTTCGTGATTTTAAATAGATTCATTAAAGTGTTTTCATGTATTGTGAAGTCATCCATGTAGAATTTTATGTAGTCATTTGTTAAATTTGAAAAGATACTCAAGAATTCTCTACGGAATGTGGCAGTGCATTACACAAGCCAAATGGAAGAACCGACTATGTAAATGTTCCCGTGGACATGTGAAGGTAGTATTTTCTGATATTCTAGTGAAATTTGAATTTCATTATAGCCACTATATCCATCAAGAAAAGTGAAGTATTTCTTACAGTCAAAGTTTCAAGCACTTGATCAATGAAAGGAAACAAGAAGTGATATTTATTTATTACGCATTCAATTCTTTATAATCTGCACAAATCCTCCATTTTACATTCTTCTTTGGCACAATGACAAGATGTGATACCCACTGAATGTATGATATGGGATATATAAATCCAACATCTAGTAACTTCTTCAATTATCCTTTTATAATCTCTCTTACTATTGGGTTCATCCTCCTTTATGGATTCTTGATTGGTTTAAAAATTTCCTTGATATAGATCTTATGAGTGTAAAGCCTAGGATGAATCCCACGCATGTCACCATAATCCCAAAAAAATTTTGTTCTATGATTTTGAAGAAAAGTTTAAATAATTTTTGTGCTGCATACTCGGTATTCTTTTAGATTAAGTGGTCTTCTGGTGTTATTTCCACTTGTTTGGAGAGATCCATCATTGAACATACATTGTTGCTAATAAAATTTAGTATGTAGTCATGGGGAAGAAGTTGGTGAAGAATGCAGTTCTTACTATAAATACTCTTAGTTCTCTTCTATAGTAGATCTTGGTTCAAGGGATAGCTTAAGCATCTCAACTTATCATTAACTTCTTCATTTCTTCTATAGTTATTTTTAAGACGTTAGAGAAAAAAATTCTTCCTCCCGGTCTTTAATTATACAAGAATTCTCCATCATCACGAGTAGATGTAAACAAATCTTATCTACTTCTGGTTATTTAACCCAAATCATTTGATCTTCATCATACAATGGTTAGGAAGGAGGATAATGCATCATATTCTTAGTACCACTTCTATTGGAAATACTCATGTTGTTAGATCGTAGCTTATGAATGTGTCAAAGCAATGGAAAACCATGGTATTTCAAAAATGATAGGATAACCTCCTAATTTTTTTGGTTGAAGTAAAATAAAGTTAGTAGGGTATTACCAAGAGTCTACTACCACAACTATATCCTAAAATACTCCTTAAGGTCTCACTTTGTTGATCTATATGCCAATTGTAAGACTATAGTTGTTGTCCTTAGTCCTTCCAACTTGAGGTCATCCATAATTTATTTGGTCATGAATTTTATTTCTACCCATAAGTCAATTAGAGTATTCTTTTTGTTCTTCTATTAATTATAATTTTTACCAAAGGACTACCTACATCTATATACTTTAGTAGAACTAAATTTCCAAGCATGATATTAGCCAACTATCCAATAACTTGTACAGTAGATGGATCCTTCCTTCTTATGCCTAGTTTTTATGCATAGATCCTTTACCATATTATTGTAGATGGGCACATCCTTGATGGCTTGAATAAGTGGAATTTTGACACATATATCCTTCAGTTGATTGAAAAAATCAGAATCAGAATATGATTTAGGGTCAGGTTTCTTTTCTTGTAATCTCTCTGGAAATGGTGGTTCATTAGCTTGCAACTTATCCTTGTTGGAACTCTATTAATTTTGTTACGGACCGGTTTAAAGTGGTTTCTATATTTCTGTGTAGATCAATATGTAGCAATTGTACTTCATCTACAATTTCGTGATGGTGTGTTTACTTGGTGGGATAAATGATCTTCCTGAGAAAATATGGATGTCATTAACATAAACTCGATAAGTATTTTATTGCGATAATTCAGTGGTATAGGATGGCTGAATAACTTTATTTTTGGTTTTAGGTGTTGGTTGAGTTTTCATTTGAGTGGCTTTTGGTTGAGAGCCTACTTGGGGGTTTGGCATCAGAGCTTGTTGCTATGTGTAAGGAGGTTGATGGTAATATTTCTAGTATATTGGTAGGGGTATTTTATTTCGGCCCTACTCTCTAAGGATGCCACCATGAAGAAATGGGTTGTTACAACTATTTCCACTGGAACAGAGGTTTTCATTGTTGTTGCTATTTCCTAGGGTATGGATCTCAACCTTGCTGAGTATTATCCCAAGGAGGGGGTTACATAAATGGATTACTAGCCCAAATTTGAAAATATTGCATGTGATCTTGTAGCATACCTCCTTTTCTTAGCATCCAAGGATTTATTTGAGTAATGTAGAATAATTTCCCATCATAAGTTTCTATCATCTTGAATTCAGGTGCATCGTAATTTTATTTTGCAATGTTAGATAATCCTCTACATCTACAATCAAATTTCTTTCTCCTACATTGATGGCAGAACTCTATAAGTGTTACCTCTACATCTTCTCTTTTTTACATGGCATGCAGAGCATCAAGGCGGGTGGCCATGTCATTTACTATCTCTTCTTTCATGTTATTGAACATGTTCATAATCTTGGTTTTAGATATATCCCATATTCATTTAATAGTTGATCCACCCTTTGATTTAGAATTTTGATTCTCTTCATGGCTTCTCTGGAGTAATTATTATAGGCTTCACATATCTCATCAAAGGTAGCTTTTGAAATGTCTCTAGTTCTGTTAGGTCCAAAGCGTCCATATCCTCCTCATTGATTCCCTTCAAGAAGAGTAATTTGAGAGATTCAAGAGGTAATATTATATGTCTTGAAGTCTAAACGTAAAATGGGAATATTTCGGATAATATTCCGGTGGCTCATATTCCTTTTGTGTTATCCTAAAGATTTCATCCCCTTATTTGGTACTTTTCTTGTAGTAGTCTTGGAACTTGGTGAGAAACATTTTCTTCATCTGTTGCCAAGTAGTCACACCATCTCTTCCTGTGCCCACAAACCATCTCAAGGATGTATTCTTGAGTGTAGAAGGAAATAGTTGTTAGGAATAAACTTAAGTTCATTTATCATTTACTAAGTTGTAATGTTAAAGTAATTAAATTTAATTACTTTAACTTAGTTAGCTATTAGTTAGATATTATCTAGTTGTCACATCCCTAGTTTAGTGGGGGCTATACTATTGTTAGTTTTATTTTTTAGAAGGTTCCCTATATGTTCCCGAATGTGATTAGTTAGGGGCAATATGCTATTTCGCATAGTTTTCATACTTAGTATATTTGATCCACTTTTTGTGGATGTTGTTATAGTTGTTCAATATATATAAACATTTTAGCTTATTCACTTGATAATATGAAGGTTTTCCATAATATTGCATTTTTAAGATTTGGTATCAAATCTGGTTGATCCTAGTCTCTATGATAATCCCTCATCCTTTAAGCAAAGTGTGTTCTAGAAGGTTAAAGGTTTATTACTGAAAATTTGAGCTTGGGGGAACCATAGTTGTCCCTAGCCTCTTAGAAGCACCTACTCTTCTTAATCACCCCTAGAGTTTTGCACATAGTAAAAAATATGCAAATAATTATTACAGATTAAAAAAATTTATAAAAAATTAGACTGTATTGCTACATGTAGCAGAATGTTGTATTTAGAGGATTGTTCCAAATTTGGAGGCCATTGAGTTTCAAATATATGTAAAGAAGTGGGTTTATAGAAATCCATCACCTGAAAAGGGATATCACTACCATACATGAGCCTTACATTTTGATTTATCTTTGAGCTCATGAGTGGGAATGTGATTTGAGTCATAGATTAGATCACCATGAGCCATATCCCACTTTATTGAGATATACCTTCCAATGAGTTGTATAGTATTGGGAAATATTTTTGATATTTTGGGTGAGTTACATGGTTGAAAGGGAGACTCGAACATGTTGCATTAAACCAAGTGTTGTGTGTTAGCGTGTTGTTCACTACAGATAAGATCAGATTGAGCCACAACACAACCCAAGGCCACTCCCTCCAATGCAGCCCATGCACATCACAAAACATTGAACTTATACAAAAAAATAGCAAACATCAACTTTGGGAAAGCACAGAGGAAAATAATAAAAATATATAGAGGTTTCCATAGCACCCTATAATCAAACAACCTCTTTCCCTCACGAGAAAATCTCTAAGGCGTCTAAATTGACCTCCCAAATCTATCGACCTGCAGACCTGTACAAAAAAAGAAAAAAAATAAAATTACAAGTGATGAAGGTGGATATCTGGAAGCGACAGTGAAAACAAGGCCACGTGAATATGAACCAGGTAAGCCCTCATCGGGGGTGCATTTAAAAAAAAAAAAATTGAGAAAATTTCCATTGTTAGATGTTGTGAAAGAAATAGAAGAAAAAAAAAATCATTTCTGGAAAGGGGCTTGGAAAATATTGAAATTGAAAATTAAAAAATCATAGCTTTCAATTTGGTACCTCAGATTTAGGTTCTATTATTTTTAAAGAGTATGGTTTTTCTATCTCTACATCTTGGTCTAGCTTTTAATAAGCTTTTTCTTGTAAAAATTTCAAAAAAAATTATCTCCCAATTGGTCCGAAATATCATTTTGAGACTTTTTTGTAAAGGAAAAGAGGCCAAAGAGCCCAAAATTTTGTACTCACAATGTATCCCAAAAGGAATTTTTCCACAAAAGAGACAAAATTGTAATCAGCACTATCATTATAAAGTGCCAAAAACTTTTTCATTCTCATGGAGCTAGTTGTCTTCAATTTTCACTTAGAATTTAGGGGAAAAGATGAAATACTTGTAAATTCTTCATTGATCACTCAACAATGGTATTCCTTGCAGATTAGAGAAAAGTGAATGGAGGGTAGTTTTTCATGCCAGTGTCAATTTTGAGCTATGAGCCAACCCAATAGAGGTTTTATTGAGCCAAAAATAAAACCCAACAAAGGTTTTCAAAATGTTCAAAGCTACTTGTTTTTTTTTCTAACACACATGCCAACCCACAAGAGGTTTTAGACATACAAAGATAGTTCCTGAACCTATTCCATATCTTGTACACCTTTCAAAGGAAGTACCTTCATCCATCTACTCCTGTTCAGATGAGATCCAAAGAGACCATAATGAATTAAGGGGGAATGATAAAGTCATTTGATTCACCTTAGAATAGGTTTCTTTTAGCATGTGTGTGCTAATAAATGTTTACCTTATGTAAACATATTTTGTTTTAGAGTTTTTTTCTGTCCTATTCATTTTAAACCATGATGAATTAAGGGGGATGTTAGGAATAAACTTAGGTTAATTCATCATTTACTAAGTTATAATGTTAAAGTAATTAAATTTAATTACTTTAACTTAGTTAGTTTTTAGTTAGCTATTATCTAGTTATCACATCCCTAGATTAGTGAGGGCTATACTATTGTTAGTTTACTACTTTAGAATGTTCCGGATATGATTAGTTAGGGCCAATATGATATTTCTACATATTTTCCATAGTTAGTATATTTGATCAAATTTCCATGGATGTTGTTATAGTTTTTCAATGACTATATACGTTGTAGCTTCTTCACTTGATAATATGAAGGGTTTCCAAAATATTGCATTCTAAAGAATAACTTCAGATTGTGTGGATCAATTGTATAATCATACCTCCTCCATAAAATTTCAAACTCAAATAAGAAAGTGTTTGGGTATTCTGTTTGGAATATCCTAACTATTAGTGCTCACTAATATGTTAGTGTGAGTAATTATATTATCTAGGATAATATAATATTGCATTGTTGGTGTGGTTGGTTGTGAGTTACAACAACCCACTTATTTAGGGAGTGTATTGTTATAACATCTCGTATAGAATTAGTGAGAGGTTATGTTTAGCTTCCTTGATTATAGGAGCAACATTAGCCTATATAAATGTAATGGCCCGTATGAATCAATATATGGTGAATAATATATAGAATATTTGTGTGTTAAACCTGTGTATTATTTACAGTTGGCATCAGAGCAGGTTTTGTGTATGGCATGGAGTCTTAAAATTGGAGAGGGGAAAATTGATTATTCTATTGCCCTGGCATATGAAGTCTATTAATTTGATAAGTTCAGATTAATTAGTTTTTTAAGTTTGTATATTTGCAGATGGCGCTACATATTAGAGCACGCAAATAGATCTATCTACTACTACATTGTGTCGAGATCCTTCTTACATTGTAATAATAGTGAAGGATTTTAGTGACTGTGGTGTATTCATTCATCCTTGGCTTCATTCTCATTGCGTTTGGATTAGAGATGAGAAGATTGTGTCATTCCATATTCCAGAATATCTAAGATCGAATACAAGGTGTTTCGAAGAACTCAGTGAACTGTCACCTCTTGCCTCAGATTTACGTGGACTGTGGAAATTGTGTTTCGTGGCCAGTCAAGAGTGTGAGCATTTTGTGCTCTCATGCCCATTCTGATGTCTTAGACATCTGTAACAAGCACCAAATCCTCCCACCCTAGGTCATTCCTCGATCTGGAACTTGAGGTAGATCGATCTGTCTTCTATCGGCATGGAAAAGAGATGTGATCAATATAATTTGTTTTACCACAGTTTTGCATCTACAACTGAGCTTGAAGGTAATGAAACAACTTTCGAGGTGTATGAGATCGACCTTCTATTAGAATTTTATTGATGCCTATGGATGAGAGCTCTTTCTTCATCCTTCCATGTTCTTTTATGCTTCCACTATCCACGATTGACATCTCTGCAAACTCACATTTGCAAATTGATTAGAATTCAGATCTGTGACTCTAGAGTTCAGTGATTCTTGCAGATTATGTGTGAAACTGATCAGCTGAGACAATAATAGCAAGTAAAGCCACGTCATTTGGGTGCCACATGTCTATATTGCATAACTTGCTGTAATAGTCGATGTCTCCATGCACAATAATATTTATGGGCTATGGGAATAAGGTATTTATAGTTAGTCGAGTCTAAAATATTTATACATTATAAGTCTAGTTGTATTTAGTGGTCGGTATTACCAATTCAAAAGCCTTAATAATTGTGTGTCTAAGGCTTTAAGTCATTATTTATGTCATAGAATTTTATTAGTATATATAGTGGTCTATTTAAATAATTTTGAGAATATTCATTTCAAATCTATGAAAATAGAGTCTTAGAGTCTTTGTATGTAAATCATATTTTTGTCGTCATATGTATCATAAATTTCAATAGTCTTATTGTTAGCGTTATTTGTGAGTTTTTGTAAAAGTTTCATTTTGTATTGAGTCATTGTCAAAAGTCAAAAACTTGTAAATGAGTCGAAGTCAAAAGTTGTAAAATAAAACAAAAATTCTTTATGGATGCATTTTCGGTGTTACCCGATGTCCTAAAAACTATTGATGCTCAAATTCCAAATTCATTGAGTTAGCAACATCAACTAGAGGATGGAGGAAAATGGAGGTTGGAGGTCATTCAGTGACCTGTCATCAGTCACCAATGACGGGGCCACACAAAAGTTGTGGTGGCATATGTATGGTGTGAGTATATGATTTTTAGTGTGGTTTCCATTTTCTCAGTGTGCTTTAATTTGTAGTGTTCCTATTTTGTGTGGTATTTGATGGATGTTGGAAAGAGAGTTGTGTTAGAGTGCAGATGACTATCAGTGATCCTCTGACTGACTTGGTCCTCTGACTTTCGTACTTCTTTGGAAGATGGTCAGCTAGAAGAATACGTTCACTAGCATTAGTGACCATGTGCAGCAAGACCTAACTAGCAAGATCCATTCAGGAGTATGTTCTTTGATGCATTTTTCTTCTTAGTATCTATATGAGTGGAATTTCACATTGTGGGGGGGAATACATACCAATGTTCCATTCCCATTCTACACCCAAAACAACTTAGTCAAGGAAAGCTTCCCAGCAAGGTGGTAGTTTTCTATGTTGTTCGAGATCGAGTGGCAGCGATTAATGACAAAGACTATGATTAAGAACATTACGATTCTTATAGGAAGTAATGTGAAATATTTTCAGTATTTCTTCTATTGTGTGGTTTTGTAATATGCAAGTTGTGTTTCCTACATAATTCCCTGATGTATAAGCATAGTGGTGAACAGTAGCACCAGAGTAAGTCAGTTCATGGATCTTGAAAGGGTTTGTGGGAGGATCCAAGAAAACCACATGAGGTGGATAGTTGATGAGGTTCTGTCACATCAAGGTTTGTGGTAAGCCTGTTTAAAACCATGGAATGAGAGAGCCTTTCTTTTGGATCAAGGTCATGAGTCATAGAGTTAGACATGCCACAGGGGTGAGCATACTGCAGAGGAGCGTGTGGATGTTTTTCTACCATGTTCACACTAAGGGGGGAATGTTAGGAATATCCTAACTATTAGTGCTCACTAATATGTTAGTGTGAGTAATTATATTATCTAGGATAATATAATATTGCATTATTGGTGTGGTTGGTTGTGAGTTACAACAACCCACTAATTTAGGGAGTGTATTGTTATAACATCTCATATATAATTAGTGAGAGGTTATGTTTAGCTTCCTTGATTATAGGAGCAACATTAGCCTATATAAATGTAATGGCCCATATGAATTAAGATATGGTGAATAATATATAGAATATTTGTGTGTTAAACCTATGTATTATTTACAACTTCAGTTATGGATCCATGGAAATTAGGAAGGGTGATGGAGAGATATTCTTCATTACACTAGGTTAATTTTTTTAGAGATTGGGAACTAAAATGTATTTTCATCTTCTTAAACATTTTGACTCACTTCTTCTACCGTGATAGGTTGTTTAGGAGAATCCTCATAAGTCTCACTTGGAGGGGGGTCTTCTACTATCAAACCTTTCATAGAGGAAGATGTGTCTTCTTTAGAATCAAATATAGAAATCTATGCTATTGAGAATTACATAAGAATCTACCATGGGCATCTCCTGGATGGTGTATGCATCAACTAACTCAACTCAATCAACATACATTAGTAGGGGGTTAGAGTTTGAAATTCCTATAACCTTAACTAGTTCTATGGAATGTAAAATCCTCTCAAAAACCCAATAAATTAAAAGTATCCCCAACAATGGTGAAAAAATGGTGGTGCAAATCAAATCATAACAATAAATATTTTTTCATTAAATCACATTCATTTAATCATCAAACCAAGGGACATAAAATTTCAATAATGTCAGTGTTGTATGCAAAGTTAGAAATAATTTATAAGGTATGGAAAGAAATAGTTATCACTAGTATAATTGAAATAACAATGCTTAAATGTAAAACTTAGAACTAAGAGTAAATGGTTTCTAACACTATGACTAAAAAAGCTTGTAAATTCAGAATGAAGATAAAGTAAATTAATTGCTTCCTAGTCTAGTCATGCAATAAAACAGATCAAAAATACTATGGAAGGGTTTAGCAGACCACAAGTGGGCCCTTTCTTGGGTGATAATCCGTCCTAAATATTATAGTTAAAGGATAATAAACATAAATCAAATATTTTTTTGAATTGGCATGCACAGTACATAAAATAAATCTTTGTATATCTTCATATTCTATTCTCATGTTTTCTAGATAGATTTCCATCATTAACCCTTTTCTTTTATAATTCTCAATTACATCAAAAATGTGACAAGAAGAGTTTTACTAGGAATTTAACAAACTAGGTAATAGATATTTGGTAGAAAAAGTGGAAGATCTCAAAAAAATCAACAAGAGATTCAACACATGCAACAAAACTAATAACGGTGTTCGAGATATCTAACATATAACTTAAGTAACCAACAAATTCCTTTAATCACATGTTAAATAATAAATTAATCATTTATTCAGTAAGTTGGAGTGAATAAGCATATCTATGGTTTGGTTATCTCCCGAGTTATTAATGTTCCAATTGTAATTACTCCTTAATCAACATGTACAGATTTGGAGTGTCACTCTTCACATTCTAAGAGATCTTAATAATGTTTATTATTTGTTGTAGGTGATCCCATTTTACTACGAGACATGTCCATTGGCTACAAATGAGTTGTTACAGATGGTTCATTTGTTACATACAATTTTCTACATATAGCAAGTTACTTACAACCAAGATTAACATCAAACATACCATTATTCAAACAACTTATTGAAATCATAAGAATAAATGCATACTCAAAATACCACAAAATAAATATAACTAGCCATAACTATATTAATCAGTATTTATGCCATAAGTTCAAGTTTTGATGATAATGTTCAACAGTATAACTGGGAAATACAAGGACATGGATTCAATGGATTAACAAAAATACAGAGGATGAGTTGTTTGTAAAGGGATTTACAAAACTCATCAGGTACCCATGTAAATATTTGATGTTTCTCTATCATGTCTACTATGATACCCATAAAACCTATTGATAGGTAATGACCACTCTTTTTAGGTAGCATGATGATGTTAACAAGAGCCATTGACACTAGGGAAGATCTTACTGTAATATCTCTATTGAATATCTTTGTTAGTAGGATGTTGTTCCTCCACTATTGGGGCATATCATATCGACCTATGGATCATATCATCTCACCTAAGATATCTATCATATTAAACTATATATTATACCCTATGATCAAAAACTTAAAAATTATGTGGACACCCTCTAATGTGAGTGACATCTCCACTTTGTTAGAAGCTAAAATGTGTTAGTCTTTGAATGTCAGCCCTCATATAGGGTTGTTAGTAATGATTTATCCACCCACATCATTGGTATAAATGTTATGTAGTAGGCCAAGCTCCCAGAAAGAACCAATCATGTGTGTTCATCATTTGAAGCCATTTATAGGTTGTAGATAGGTGCTCCTAGAAATGGATCACCATCATCATCACCTACAATCATTGTAAACATAAATTTATACTTATCTAATATTATAAAATTTTGTAAATTCATCATTTAAACTTAAATATTATCCCAAATTGGTGAATCCTCTATGATTTTTGGTGAATATTCTAACAATGGTGAATCCCCTACCATGTTTAGAGAATTCACTACTCATAGAAAAAGTGCTACGGCATATGGAAAATCCACTACCACCCGAAAATCTAGTATAAAGGTAAATCCACTATGACATATGAAAAATATACCCATCATTAATGAATCCTCCACAACTCATAATGATTCCACTAAACCCAAAGCAAGGCTACCAAAATCAATATAAATTTGTTGTGATGTCATGTAAAATTGTTAAAACTAACATCCACCACTTTCAAAGCACCTTGCACACTACCGATTTTGGGCCATTTATTGCACTAACTAGAAAATTTAAAAAAATTAAATGAAAATAAATGACATCACCTACTATATCCTTATGTCTCGATGTCCATCAATATTTCTAGACCAACTTTGTTCAATGTGTGAATAATGGAATGACTATCTCTTTTATTTGTGATCACCCGAGCTTATTTTATTCTATTGGTGATAGCGAAAATGAATTTTTTTTACCCTTCCCTCTCTATATGTATCCCTCTCTGTGGTGGTTTCAACCATCTTGATGGCCTCTTATTCTTTTATTCTCATTTTTCTCTCTTTTTAGCATCCATGTTGACTAGGAAAAATGCTCGAGTATAAGACACACATGGAAGTTTTGGGTGCACACAAGGAAGGAGCAAAGGGGTGTGTGAGAGAACAATTACAATAGCATGCATGAGGTTCATGCCCGAGATAAACCAAACTCAGAACATATCTGATTGTGCTTTGTTTATGGGATAAAAATAGAAAAATAGGTTGGAGTGTCTTCCAAAAAAAGGAGATAAAGAATGGTGACTTTGTGGCTAGGTAAAGGCTATTTTTAGAGAATGAGCATGTAGATCATCTACAAACATAGTGGCTAATAATATGATTAAATAAATTTCTATTTATAGGATAATGTATTATTAGATATTTGAAAAAGCATGTACGTAGTCTATTTTAAGAACGCATATTATTAGGATAGTGCATAAGATGTGAAGGGAATTACCCCACTCCTAATTTTTTGTACTTCATTGTTTTGTAATGAGTCCTTAGTTATCGAGTGTGTGGAGTCTATTATGGTCTAGAATTAAATTCTTGCACAATGTTAAAGCATCTTGGTGTAGTGATTAACATGTATTCAACTTTTGTTATGTGATACATTTTTTATAATGGAGTATGGATGATGGATTATGATTATTGACATCACTGATTATGGTTAATTCATGGTGCAATTGATATTAGTTATTATCTGATCTTTTATGATTTATTATTATATGTGTTTCCAAAGTGAGTTATGTGATGTTTATGTATTGGTTAGGAATTTCACAATAAGTACTTGGTAAATTAGGATTTAGAATATGCATGCCAATAACTTAAGAATAAAACACAAAGGAAAATTGTGGTAGTTGCACGTACTTTGGGTGATAATTCAGTCTGCTGAATGAGGTGCCAGTGCACATAGTGGTTAGATGAAATAAAAGACTACATTTTAGTTCCATTGTCAAGACCTCTTTCCAAGTATGCTAGGATGTTTCATATATATGTAAGATCGATTAACTTTTGGGAGTATTGAAATTTGGGTGGAAGATGAACAAGATAAGTTTTCATTGTGGTACAACATTAGACATGATTTTAATACATGATAGTGGGTGGAACATAATATTTATCATGGTATTTATAAGATGTTCTTTGGCATATTTCTAGTATAATTGTATAATTGGTTGGCTTCCTACGCATTAGGGAAGTGTTGGGGTCATAGGCCTAAGCTTTGGACACAGGAACATTATCAAACTCTCTTTGATGTAGATGGGGAGTGGACTAGAGAAGTAGATCATTGGTGGGATGGTGTTTTGTGGAATTATACCTTAGAGTATGTTATTTAGACTTATTTGTGTCTAGAGGTAGTTGAGTTTTAATTTTTTCATGAACCTAAAGGATCCTATCTATGCATTATTACTTTGGTGATCAATATTTTAACGTTAAAAATAAATTTGGAGAGGCTACATATGGCTAGTTAGGCCCCCACCATGTGTGGGGAAGGATCAAGTATGGAGAATGATAGAAGATATGGTGCTAGTAAGATAGAGAGAGAAAATATGGCTCGGTTTTAATGAAGCACGAGAGAGGTACATGAAACATGCACAAGACACTCGAGGAGTCACTTAGGTTGAGGGGAATGATGTCTCACAAAGGTTTTGAAGATCTCATGGAAGACAAGGAGCCTCAACATCAAGTCCTCCTAACCTTTGGCAAGCGTAGTAGAGAATCCCCATCAACTTAAAGTGATATCACATCATAGGGAAGAATGAGTATCGGGAGAAAATGTGATCCAACCTAGTCACCTAGCCCTTACGCATGGTGTTCCATATTGAGTGGTAGTGATCGAGAAGCAAGATAGTGCAGGTAGGAAAGTAGAATAGGTAGATATCATTTTATGTCAAGTTTAGAAGGGGATCAAGTTAGTAGAATGGCTATAGAAACATATTAGGTGTCAGCATTTGAGACTTCTATTATAGGATTATGTCTAGGAGCATCATCGAGGATAGGGTATTGATGTACGAGACCATTAGAAGCACTTATTTGGGTGTTGTAACTATGCGAGAAAGTGGTTGTCAAGTTCAAAGCACTACAACTACGACATAAGGAATTTCATCAACTAGGCCACAAATCATAATAAGGGGCATGAGAGGCTCAAGAGTATTGGGTTAGCCACATGGAGGAAATAATGATGGGAGTTCTAGTTTTAGATCTGGTGGTAAATTCCCACACTCATAAAAACCACCTCTACAACCTCTCGCAACCTTATAATACACCTCAATTTTAATATGATATTTATCTCCGATTACTGGAGGATGGATTTATTGAATATGGAATCGAGAATGTGTATAAATGTGAACTACTATAGCACGCTAAGGGAATCAAAACTTTAGATAGGAAGATTATCCAATCTTCCAATACACTTCAAGGTTGTGTACATAGTTGGTACAAGACGTATGAACTACATGAAACCGTGGTGGATTATAATTCTTTACGTACTATGTTTCTTATTGAGTTTCACATCCTGGAGTTTGAGAAGAAAATAATTAGTACACTCAAGGTTATCAAACAGGTTTCGTCTGAAATTTTGAGGGAGTATGGTGTAAATTTTAAGTCACTATTGTCTAAACTATCCTATGACATTCATCGAGTCGTCATGCACAATGGTTTTTTGGAGGATTCTTGACTCCATTTCAAATAAAAATCTCTTATAAGACATATGTGGATCTACACGAGGCCTTGGAATCCTTTTTGTGTCTTTGATACAATTAGAAGTGTTGATAATGGAGTGATCCCATTCTATAAGGTGCAGATTACATCTACGAAAAAGAAATTATAGAAGCTCTCTACCAACTCCACACATGAGATATGAAGTGGTATATGGTGCATTAATTGTGAGGTTGAGGAACATATGAAGGATAGTTTTTTGCAGAAGTTTTTACTTGTGTTGCTACTTAGATAGTGAAGTTTTCGATTTGGACCATGATGTTTGGAATTTTCCTCTTTTAAAGCATGTAATTCAGAAGAATGTGTCTATGTATTATAATATTTTCCATGCCCATACCCACAACATAAATAATTACAAACTGATTTATCATATCCATGAGGCCACTAAAACAAGAGTGTGGTGGGTAGATCAAAATAACATGAAGGATAACATAATGAACAATGCATCAATGGAGATAACAAGAATGGAGGATTTCGAGGAGGATATCAAGGTTAAGATCACGGTGGTAGTAGAGGTAGGTTCACTTGAGGAATCTATTAGACTTATAGGTCCTCGATCATTACCAACAAGATTTATCTCAAAATATGGCTTTCCCATGGTGTGGGAAGTAACATAAGTTAGAGGATTTCCCGAACCTATATGATTATATAAGTAAAAACAAGAAGCATGAGAAGGGTGTGGGAATGATCAAGGTAAAAATGTGAATGATGATCAATGGATTCCTAAGAATTTGAATTATCCTAATTTACACATAGTATTGGTTACTACACCCATTGAGGTTGCGCACACATGTGATCCTCTAAAGGTTAAGCCACTCATTACGAGAGAATATGTGATACATGATAAGTATTTAGATGTAGAACACTAGAAGGAATTATATCAAGCTTCCTTTGGATTCATTAGAGATCTACATGGTGAGATTTAGTTATTAAAATTAAAGGTACAAGAGAGAGAACATGTGAAGAAATTTGAGCTCTTGCAGAAGGATGTGGATGACCTAAAAGAAGTGTGCAAGATTTTTATCCAAGAGAATAACATTCCTTTGTTAGGGAAATGGATTTGTGGAAAGATACCAAGTGTTGGAGCTGAGCACAAGAGGAAGATACTTCATGTAAATCCACCACCCCAGGATCATAATTTTAATAAAGAAATCATGCTTGATGTTATGATTGATGGTTGGCTGGTACGCAAAATTGTGATTGATATGGGAAGTGAAGTAAATATACTCAGTCTAGATGCATTGAATCAAACAGGAGAGCTATATTTCAACCATATTCAAATGTTTTATATATAGAAAATAAAAATAAGGCTATGCCTATTGAGGTGTTGAAGGATACATGCATTACCATTTAGGGATACAAGCTTATTGGAGACTTTGATGTATTGGAACTTGTTAAAGTAGAAAACTTTCCATAATTAATTAGATAGCCTTGGTGTTATGCAAACAATGTTGATCTATGCTTTAACAAGACATACATCAATTTTTTAGAATAAATTTGAGTGTGTGATCATACCTCTATATAATAAGAAGGAATAGTCTTATGTCAAGCCTTTGAGTGAAGAAGATCTTAATAGAATTTATGCACAGATGGAGCCCAATCCATAGAATGTAGAATCATCAAAGGAAGGTGTACTTTAGTGGGAAGATGTGTAGTTTGTAAGTGAGACTATTATTATTACTTATGATAAATGGGCTGGAACATAGGAGATGGCCAAGAAAAAAATTTAAAGGGCAAGTCACAAGTTTGATCGGGTCACACATGGTAAGGTTTTTACGCTTGGCTTAGGTACAAAGATATACTTGTGAAGGAATCTTGATACATTTCTGCATGTCATGGAGGCAAAGTGGAAAAATTGAGGGGGTACCTTGCGTTGGAAAACAACGAACTAGTGGGATACACATAGAGATAGCTATTTGGAATGGTGATAATTAAGAATCACCTTTTTCAAGTTTAGTTAGAGCAATGTAATTATGAAAATATGTTAATTTCATGGGAAGACTCTAATTTCGATACACTTATATAATTGTGAGATACTATGGGTAAAAGGCCAGGAAGATTTACCTCCTTCCTTATGGATACATAAGTTCTGCCATGCACAAGACATGGATGCACATACGCCTGGTATGTCCATGCTAAGTTAAAAAGAGAGACTAAAAAATGGAAAGAGATGATTACATTTTTAATTACTTTTATACTAAGCTTCTAGTTCATGAAGCATTACACATAATGAGGCACATCAGGTTAGGGGATAACAAGAAGGTAGAAGATCTCATCCTAGAGTTTTTGGGTGAACCTAATTCTGAGGTACACCTAGATCTTTAGGAGATAGAATAATTATCACTGGGTCGCACATGAAAAGAGAAAGAAAAAATAAAGCTACTCTGCATGATTGAAAATGAAGAAGTAGAGAATCAAATGTTAGCCAAATAGAGGGTGTGCATGAGTTCATGGATTCTATAGATGAGAAGGCATGCACATACCATGCTCCCAAAAAGACTAATAAGGTTAATATTGACAGCGATGATGAGCCTAAAGAGGCCATTATTGGTGACTACTAGTCCAAACAAGAGGTAGTGAAGGTTATAGAGCTCTTGTGTGACTTTCAGGATCTCTTTCCAATAGGTTTCCATAAATTGAATGGTTTACATCCTTCTTTAGGTAAGATGAAGATAAAGTTAAAAGAAATCCCATGGCTTGTTAGGAAGAGGCCTTATAGGATTAACCCAAATTTGCGCATCAAGCTGAAAAAATATATTGATAAAATTCTCAATTCTATAATTATCAATCCAATTTAAGAGTCTAAATGTGTGAGACATATGGTTATAAGTATCAAGAAGGATGGGAGGATCAAGATTTGTGTGGACTATAGAGATTTGAATGCTTCATGTGTTATAGATCCTTTTCCCATGCCTTTTACAGAGGAGATATTGGAAGGAGCTATGGGGTGCGAGATCTATTCCTTTACATATGGGTTTTCAGGTCATCACCATGTGCACATCACAAAAGAGGATTAGTAAAGAAAACTTTCACCATAGAATGGGGAATTTTTTTATATAGAGTTTCCTTTTGGATTAAAGAACACGCCAACAGTGGTATTGCACATTTTTGTGTAAGCATTTTAGGATTTTATTCATAATTTCTTGACGATTGAAATTTTTATGGGTTAGTAAAAGACCATTGTAACAATCTAAGGCTCATGTTTGAAAGGTGTAGATGTTGAGTATCCCTCTTAACATTAAGCAAAGTGCATTTTTACTACACCATTTGTAACTTTACTTGGGCATATCATTTGTAAAGAGGGATTGTTTGTAGAACCAAACAAGATAGGTTTCAATTTTGGTTTGGAAGAGCCTTTCAATTATAGTGATGTGTGGGGATTTACGGGACAAAATGACTACTACAGAAAGTTTATCAAGGTTTATGTAAAAAAATTAAGCCTTGAGAAGAATTTATCAAAGCGAAAGGAATATTTTACTAGGCTAGCATGTAACAATATGCATTTGAGATTTTGAAGGAAAATTTAACTATTGTACCAATTTTACACTTTATTTCATGGGAAAAACAATTTCATGTACTCGTTGATGCCTCTAGTATGATAATTGGAATAGTTTTGGTACAACAAGGAGAAGGTATTTTAGATCATCCTATTTTCTTTACAAGTAGGAAGTTGACACTTATAGATGAGAATTACACTACCATTGAGCGCGATGCATTTTCTATGATCTACACATTGCATAATTTTAGACAATTTTTTTTAGATACTCCATTTATCATTTATACAGATCATATGGTGTTAATATACTTGGTCAATAATCTTGTCTTGTAAGGGAACATCTACATATTGATAATTATCTTTTAGGGTTTGACTTCATTATTGTTGTTAAACCAAGAAAGAGAAATTCGAGTACACGATTGTCTTTCAAGGATAAATTTAGGTGAGGACATGTATATCATTAAAGATATTATGCCTGATGCATAGTTGTTTAGGTTAAACCACATGCCCATGGATTTGGAAGCTATAGTTGTATTTTTGCACACTAGGTTAGCACCAAAGGGAATGAAGACACTCTGAGAATAAATAGCTTCCTATATGCGTGACACCTTATCAATTGATTTTGGATACTTGTAGAAGTTATGCCTTGATGAAGTCTTTTTTGGGTATGTTCTTGAACATGAGTGTGAAGCTATTATAGAAGAGTATCATGGTGGGATAGTAGGAGGAAATTATGCAGATGATACCACTATGAAAAATATTCTTATGGTTGGCTTATGGTGGGAAAATTTTGACAAATACACCATGGAATATGTAAAATCAAGTGATCATTGTCAGTGCCTTGGAAAGATTAGACATAGATATGAAATTCCTTTGAGACCTATTGCGAGAGTGGATCCTTTTGAGAAGTGGGACATTGACTTTATATGGCCTATTACAGCACTCACATGTAGGACTAGTGCACACTACATCATTACTTGCATATACTATTTGATAAGGTGAGAAAAGGTTATACTTACAAAGGATTTTACCACAGCTATAACAATAAGGTTCATATGGGAGAATATTTCTAGAAGGTATGGATTCTCATTAAGCTTGACAAGTGATAGAAGTACTCATTTCTTAAATGATACAATCATAATTTTGTTGGAAGATTTTATGGTAGCACACCATAAAACTATCCCTTATCACCCTCAAGCTAATGGTACTACAAAATATTTCAACAAGATCTTGGGACAAAGATTTGTGATGTTAGAAGAAAGGATTGGGATGATAAAGTGTTAATTGTACTTTGGGCTTACAAGACCACTTATAAAATATTGAACAAGGCCACACCTTTTTAGTTGGTGTTTGGCGCGGAAGTTGTATTACTAGTTGAATTCATGTTACCATCCTGCGTATTACGTGCATAGACGTATTAGATAATGAGAAAGATCTTAAGGAGTGCATTGAAAAGCTAATGTAGTTGAATGAATGGCATGTCATTGTGCACTGGAGACAAAATAATGAGAAGGTGAGATAGAAGGCATGACATGATAGGCACATTAAGAACAAGACATTTGTAGTTAGAAAGATGGTCCTTCTTTATGACTCCAAATTTGTGCACACCTAGGAAAATTAAAGGTGCATTGGTTGGGAGATTTTGTAGTAACCAAGATACTTAATTCAAGCACATCTCAGCTATAGGCATTAGATGACACCATGTTTCTTGGTTACTTCAATGGGAGCAGGTTGAATCCCTACTATAAATAATATTATTGGTGTTTGTAATAAGGCTACATTGCCATTTAGATTAGGTTTTATTTTCAAGTATTTTTTTCCCTTTCATGTATTGTCTTTCCCTTCTAAATTTTTTTACTTATTTTTTTGTTATAATAAGTGCACTTGTGTGTAGGGATATGATTACTATCTACTAAGTTGATGTTCGAGAGGACCACACATAATTTTAGTGAGGGTGAGCTCGAATCATATGTGCTAAAAAGAGATCTTAGAGGTGCTTGTTAGTACTCGAAGTAATGTTAAGTGGATAAAGTTGTGCACATGTTGCTATAAGGATGATGTGTCAGTTGTAGGGTGTTCACACAAAAAAATATGAAAAAGGTTTCACAAGAAATGAGAAGGATGGTGATGTTAAGAAAATTAATCAGATTGAAGAATTTGGTAGAATAGGGATTGCGTAGTGTAACGCAATGTAGGCAACAACATAATGAACTAATTGGTATATGGTGCAAAGGATTATGTATTACATCACGGTGAGGTACACATGATGAGGTCTACATCCTAGGAAGTAGTAGGTGCATAAAAAGGTTATGATTGTAGCATGGAAGAAAATAGTTGAAAAGTGTGTAAGAAAAAATCATAATTAAAGAGTAATTGATGCATAAAAATCACAAAAATTTATAAAAGAGGTGCAATTAATCTCATTCTTACCTTGCATGATAAAATTTTGAGCCTTTAAGAGAAACTAGATTATGAACAAGTGTGAAGTGTAAATACATAAGGGAATCCATCGAACTCGTAGAAAATTTGGCATGGCCGAAGTAAAGATCCTTCGTGGTAAGTGTGAGAGCGGGAAAAAGCATATGAGAGGAGAGGGGAGGTTTAAGGGTTCTGTTGTATATATCTTCCCCTCAGGTAGATATAGACAAACAGAAGAATATGGAAATCAAAGAAACTCAGACCCCGACATTTATTGCACCCTGGTGCAGGTTAAGGGTGCAGGTAAAAGGATGTCGACATGAAAATGGATGCACTGGCGCAAGTAAAAGGATGTCGACATGAAAATGGATGCGCCCTGGCACAGGTTAAGGGCGCAGGTAAAAGGATGTCGACATGAAAATGGATGTGCCCTAGTGTAGGTTAAGGGTGCAGGTAAAAGGATGTTGACATGAAAATGGATGTGCCCAGCGCATAGGTAAAAGGATGTCGACATGAAAATGGATGTGCCCATGGCGCAGGTAAGAAGATGTCGACATGCAAAAAGTCGCGCCCATGGCACAGGTTGGAGGTGCAAAGCACAAAGTGTCGACATGGAATTTTCAGCGCCTATGGCGCACTTAAGAGTATGTCGACATAAGGATTGATGTGCCAAGGTGCATCTTCAGGAGGTGCAACATTTTGAGCATTGACACCCCGACGAAACCAAACCCTCTGATGAGATGTTCAAATGGCCATAAATTTTCACAAGGAGCTCGGATTCACGCAAGGTTGGACTTTTCAGAAATTTTAAAAGGTCCTCTGTCCAACTACAATTAGATATATTTAATTAGGTGAGAAATATTTCTTCAAAAATGTAAAATACAATTTTCCATTCTTTGGGTTTGTTAGGGTTCTCACCTACAACCATAATGAGATGAATTAAATACAATTTGGAGGTGGTTGGGGTAGATTTGGAGTTCCTCTCTCTTCCCTCTCTCAATCTTCATATAAATTGTAAGGAAGGGATTCTTTCAAAAGGTTGGACATTCTTGTTTTGCCCCTCCCTTCTTCTCTTTGGCAAGTGAATTTGTGGAGTTCAAACCTCTCATCTAAAACTGTAATGCAACTTTTCCTCTTGGCATTTTGTAGTGTATTGTATCAATCTTTGGAGAAAATAATACATGTTTGTGGATGATTCTCAACCCTCTCTGTGTTCATTTACATCCTCCTGATCTTTAACTGCAAATATGGTTATCTGTGCATGATCTTGCATTGCATTTTAATGGTTTGTGTTTATTGGCAAGATAGATGTTTCTTCATTCCTTAGTGCCACCTTTGTTAGTTTAGGTTTATTTTTATGCATCTTCTTACCACCTGTTTCCTTAGAAAGTTAGATTAGGTTTTTAGTAAACCCTCTACATTTTTATGTGTGCATCTGAATAGAGGAATAGGAACCGGCCTTCATCCAGGAGAGCTTTCCCGATTCACGAGGTCCCACCCTTGGGAAAAGCTCCATGTTATGCAATTGCACTAAGAGTCTCAACCCATCGAGTTGCAGACATTCAGGGGTGCTGTGATTCACCATCAATAGTTTTGGAATGCTCGGTGGGACCAAGAGGTCATTCCACAAGATTTGAAGGAATTTTCAAGAAATTTGGACTTAGAAATTGTAGGTTTTACAATTTCATTTTTTTTACCTTCCATGCTGAACTTTGAAATCAATTTTCAAGGGCTTAAACCTACTCAAAACAAGTCAAAATTTCACCAGTTGATAGAATGGGGGATAATATTCAAAAGGGTATTCTTATATTTTTGAGATTTTGACTTTCAAAATTTCATGGTTTTTAGTATTTCGGGTTTTCCCAGGTGTTGAGCATGTCCCAAGTTCCGACATAGTGTGTTTCAGGCTTTGTAAGTTGCCTTGCATAACTGGTTTCACCTATACCTTTCGAGGGATTAGTAGTTGCACAACAAGACCCAATAATCAAATTGAAGAACTGTATCTTTTGGGTCTTTCAAAGTTTTAAATTCTATTTTTAATATTGTCAAGTTTGGTGTGTAACTTGGCAGAATCTAGCCTTTTGAGGCTCATTATCTAACACATCTGGTGACTCGAAGGGATAGAATTTAGTGGTGTAGTAGCAAAATTTTCCCAAGCGCATGAGAAGAATTCAAACCAGGTCTAATACTTGAGAAGAATGGTCATTTGTCTACTTGCAGCTATCACCAGGAAGAGGAAGGAGAGGAAGAAGACCACAAAGATCACCATCTCCACCTAACAGGACTTTATCAACCCCTCCACCTGGTAGACCTTTCATCCAATCAACAAGGGTTCTCAGGCCAATCAGAATGGTGCAACAAAACCCTTTTGTCAACTTCACTGGTAGTAGCTCACTTGCCCTCAATGCACAGAATCCAGTTCCAATTGCAGCATTGAAGAACATTCCATTTTTCACTAGAGAAAATCATACCACTCCTGGTGATCATGTCAAATACATTGCTAAATTTTGTGCAATCCATGAGATAAATGAAATGGATGTTCTTTGTCAAATTGTTAGCATCTTCGTTCAAAGGAAGGCATTACAATGGTTTAGGATCCTTGGAGCTAGTTTTATCCAAAATTGGAATCGATTATGCATAGTTCTCCATGAGCGAGTTTGGAGAAAAGGGAGACAATTTGTCTCTACTTGAAAAATTGACAACTATCGAGAGCTCCCAATGAGCGGTGGCCCGACTTCAACTTCAAATTTCAAAGGTCTTGGGATAGGATTCCAGTGGCCGTTAGGCCAATAGCTAAAGGTGATTTTCTATACTATCTTAAGGCTTTGAATTCTGATATTTCTATGTTAATTCAATTTATGGGGAGCACTGACCTTACCTGCTTCTTATAGCATTGCCATTAGGGCTGAAAACTGTCTTACACAAGCTGGTAAGTTGGCTCCTAGGTCTCCCATGCCCTTATATCCAAACTTAGAAAATCCAAGCATGAGTCAAGCACCCACTTTGGCTCCTATTCCCACTCCTAGAAATCAAAGTTCAAATGAAACTTCTACTTCATCCTCTAGTGCTTCAAATGAACTCCAAGAGGTCATGAAACAATTGCAAAATTTGGGAAATGAGCTGGTTACACTCAAGAGGTAGCAAGCCCAAATCTTTAGACCTTCTTATCAGCCTCAAGCTCAACCTAATAGGCAACCATACCAGCCCAATAGGCCACCCAATCTAGCTGCAAATCAAAGCCAAGTAAGGCCTCCCACCAATAGACCATTTCAGCCCTATAACCCCAATGTTGCATCTGCTTCTAAAGCATTAGTGCCAGTGCAAAACAACATAGCTCAAGAGTATGATTGGTGTTTCCCATGTAATGAACCTCACAACCAATCTATGTGCTTCAATGGTGCTTTGAACCTAGCCTTGATGGTGATAACTACTACCATTGAGGGTGAAGTGAGTCAAGAAAAAAAATCAGCAACAAGGGACATCTTAGCAAAACACAACTCTAAATGATACCGCACTTGTGAATTGGCAAGTTGAAGATTTTTGTTGCATGAATCAAACAATTTCTCAAAGTTTAGCAGCTAACACAAGATCAAAGAAGAGGAATATTGGTGAAAGGAATTCATTGGCTCAAGTGATCTACAACCTTCCATCACTCTCCAAGGTGTTGGTAAGAAGAATACAGTTCCAAATGTGCAAGGACAACCCAAACCACCTTCTAAGCCAACTCAAATGCCAGCTGTTGCTGCCCATGCACAAGAAAGGAATGTGCAGGTTAAAGGACAACAAAGGGATCTTTCATCCCCATTTAGCATCATTGATCAAATGAAGAAGAAAATGTGAATATATCAATGTGGGAATCTTTATCCATCCCATGCCAAAGAGATCTTCTACAAGCTTCCATGAAGAATTGGTCAACTTCGAACCAGCAGGTCCCTATGCAAGAGAATGTACTCACAAATGCTACTCAGACTGAAGGGAATCATGGAGGAAAAGGTAAAAGGTCATTAATCATTAGGGATAAACTAGTACACAATTGCATGATTGCTTCTAGGGCAAGTAGTTTTGTCATGCCCAAGAAAATAGTTGATCAATTTGGGTCTCAATATGAAGTCATATCAAAGGGGGTAGTCTAATTGGATGGGACAAGTAGTAGTAGCAATGGTGGGAGTGATTAAAGGTTTGAATCTTACCTTGCATGCATGCCCCAATGTTACCATTTTGCAAGATGTGTCAATGATAGATTTGCCACCACTCTTTGCCCTATGCTTATCAAGGGATTTCAAAGCTAGAATTAGAGGCTACTTATCTACTGACTGGTCATACATGTTGTTCAGAACAAGATATGGTACTAGGGTCATAATTAGATCCGAACCAATTACAAACTTTCACATTGAGCCTCATACTCCAAGCCAAATCAATGCCAATTGTTCAGCATTTGATCAAGAAGATTATCCAAGCACAGATGAAGCTGACACCAAAGTTGGAAGCATCCTAGATTTGAATCTTGA
Organism: Taxus wallichiana var. yunnanensis; assembly: GCA_018340775.1. Classification (NCBI taxonomy): domain Eukaryota; kingdom Viridiplantae; phylum Streptophyta; class Pinopsida; order Cupressales; family Taxaceae; genus Taxus; species Taxus wallichiana. The sequence goes on along the minus strand of CM031242.1, from coordinate 84,097,506 downwards.
TGAATGGGCAAGCAAGGTACATGATTTTGATCCCTACCAAGAAGTAGAAGAATCTAGGCTAGGAGTCTATTGCATACATGAAGAAAACCAGTCTATTCCTAGCATCACCAAACCAGACCATAAGGATAAAAATGAAGTATGGAAGTTATTTTTCGATGGATCAAGGAGTAGGCAAGGTGCAGGAGGAGGAGTTATGCTTGTTTCACCTCAAGGCATCAAATATTATTCAGCTTTCCATTTCCATTTTTCCTGTTCAAACAACATGGCTGAATATGAAGCATTGATTCATGGACTTCATTGGGCCAGGAAAAAGGGCATAAAGAATGTGCAGGTGTTTGGAGATAGTGAGGTAATCATCAACCAAGTCAGGGGACAACATGCTATAAAGAATGACCTGCTGAGGAACTACTAGAATAGGGTATGGGACCTCATTGAGTATTTCAAAGCTTTCAACGTCGTGTCCATACCGGAAGAAAAAAAAATGAAGCTGCAGATAGGCTCGCAGCAGTTGGAGCAACATTTTGATGTGGTTGACAACATCAGAAGGGGAAAAACACAACCACATATGCATGTGATTGTGAGGCCAAAAGTTCTAGATAATAACACAAGCTGGAAGGTGTTTGAGAACGATCAACAGATCATCAATTTTTTACAAGAAGAGCTTGAATTCTCAGCTAGGAATCAGAACAGACTAGAGCAGCAGTACGGGGATCAAGTAGTGCAGCTGTGGAAAAACAAGCTTCCTAAGGGTTTAGTAACATTGTATTCTATCTTCAACCCTAATGACTAGTTCCGTAAGGAAAATGCTAACATACGAGGTCAGAGAGAAGATTGAGCCAATTCGGTTGGGAAGGAAAAACACTTCAAAATTTGTAAAGTGGCCACTTAGTAGGAGAAATCAGATTTCATACAACTTTTCCAAGAATTTCCAAATGTCTTCACTTGGAGCTATGAATACTTGAGAGGATTCAATCCAAATTTGGCACAACATACCATAGAATTGGATCCAGATGCTAAGCCCATCAGGCAGAAGAAGAGACTAGTCAACCCTCACATTGAGCCTCTAATGAAGAAAGAGTTAAACAAGCTAATAGAGGCAAGCATTATATTCCCGATCAAGCACTCAAGCTGGGTTGTAAACTTGGTTCTGGTCAGGAAGAAGAGTGGAGAAATCAGGTTGTGTGTGGACTTCGAGACCTCAACAAGGCATCTCTCAAAGACCATTACCCACTTCCTTGATGGAACAAATATTGCAAGTGGTATCCGGTTCGGAGAGATTCTCTCTCCTAGATGGCTACTCGGGGTATAATCAGATAATGGTGAAAGAAGATGACCAATTTAAGATGGCTTTCACCACCAAATGGGGCACCTATGCCTACAAGAAGATGCCATTTGGGCTATCAAATGTTGGAGCCACTTTCCAAAGGGAAATGGATATGGCATTCAAGGGTTGATCAATAAAATAGTTCTGATATATCTTGATGACATCATTGTATTCTCCAAAAATGTAGTGGATCACCTCTTTCATTTGAGGTAGGTATTTTAGAGATGTAGAAGATTTGGGGTATCATTGAATCCCAAAAAAATGCATATTCTTGGCTCACGAAGAAAACTTCTAGGCCATATTGTTTCAAAGGAGGGGTTGACGATTGACCTAGAAAGAGTTGAAGCAATTCAAGCATTGCCATTGCAAGTCACAAGAAGGCTCTTCAAAGCTTCTTAGGAAGGATCAATTTTGTCCACAGGTTTGTTCAAACTTTGCAACTCTTGTAAAGCCAATAACTGTTGATGTTAAAGAAGAGCATGGCATTTAAGTGGACATCTAAAGGAAAGGAAAGTTTTGAGGCAATAAAAGAGGCTATATCTCAAGCTCTGACTCTCGTCAATCCAGACTTCTCCAGGGACTTCATGTTATATGCCTTCGGTGGTAGAGACACAATTTCTGCAATCCCAGTACAGTGAAACAAAGAAGGATTAGAACAACCTATTGCTTTCTTCAATCAAGGCTTGGAGGGTTATAAAAATAGGTACTCTTTCATTTAAAAGCATGTCCTTGCAGTGATAGGAGCTTAAAGAAATTCAAGCACCTAATCTCAAACAACAAGATCCAATTGTTGGTCTCTCATGCGGGAGTTAAGTACTTCCTTCTAAACAAGGATCTGAATGAGAAACGTGTAGGATGGATAACCCATGTCATGGAATATGACATCAAAATTAAGGTAACTAAGCTGGTCTGTGGAAAAGGACTATGTGAACAACTAGATTTCAGTCGGAAAGTTTAAGTAGGTGATGAAAAAGAGAATGTCTTGGTACTACAGGATGGTCAAGAATAGGAAAATGATGATGTGCCCACTCCTTGTTGGACTTAGAATATGATACACTTCCTACAGGTAGGCCTATGCCCTCCAGAAATGAGCAAAGTAAAGAGGAGATACTTTAGATTACAATCCATTCCATATGTGCTTGTTGATGGTGTTTTGTTTAAAAAAGACATCAATGGAGTTCTATTGAGGTGCATTAGGACAGGTCAAATTGAGAGGGTGTTACGAGATTTTCACGATGGATATTTTAGAGGACATTTCACCCCATGAGTAATAGCTCTCAAGATAATGAAGGTAGGGTATTATTGGCCAATAGTGTTCAGTGACTGTTATACATGGATAAGAAAGTGTAAGAAATGTGCACTCTTCACGGGAAAAGAAAGACTAGTAGTGCTTCCATTGCACCCAATTTTGGTTGACCAACCATTTATACAATGGGGATTGGACTTCATCGGGGTCATCAACCCAAACTCAAGCCAAGGCCACAAGTGGATTCTCATGGCAATGGACTATTTCACCAAGTGGACCAGAAGTAGTAGCGCTCAAAGAAGCAAATGAGTCTAACATACTAGACTTTTATGAAGGAATAATGACTAGGTTGGTGTACCAGCCACTATCATATCAGACAATGCATTAGCATTCATAGGTTCCAAGATTACAGAATGGGCTGTCAAGAATGGAATCTATTTGAGCACCTCTTCAAATTATTACCCACAGGGTAATGGACAGGAAGAGTCCACGAACAAGAATTTGCTAAGGATCATCAGAAGGACTCTGGATGAAAACCAAAGAACATGGCATACCAAGCTAAAATCAGCATTATGGGCTGACATGATAACACCAAAGAGGTCTACAAGTAGTTCTCCTTACAAGTTGGTCTATGGGAAAGAGGCAGTATTGCCTATATCATTAGAATTCCCAGCATTGGAGCTCATGAAGTAGTTGGAGTTTTCTGAGTTCGAACCAATGGAGGCTAGATATGTAGAGTTGATGGAATTGGAAGAAATTAGAGAGCATGTAGTTCAGATGATTGAAAAGGATCCGGCCTTAGTAAAAATATGGTTTGATAAGAAAGAAAGAGCAAGGACCTTCCAAGAAGGGGATCTAGTTCTAAAATGGGATGCAGATCAAGAAAAACGAGGAAGGAATTCCAAGTTTGATGCCATTTGGAGTGGCCCTACATGGTCATGGGATGTAAAAGTAGTAATTCCTTCCAATTGTCTACATTGGATGGAGAAGAACTCGATTCCGGTTAACGGGATCTATCTTAAACATTGTTACTAAAAGGAAAAGGTTTACCCTTGTAAATATTATCCTAGATTTCAATTCCTCTAAGTGCGTATGCACATTGTCTTTTTGTAGTTAGGTTTCAATTTCCCTAAGTGCTTTGGCACAGGTTTTGTTGCTCTCAGGTTGAATTTCTACAGTTCAGTGTGCTCTCAGAGAAGGAGTTGTGATATCATGGCTCAGGATTAGAGATCAAGTTGGTTTCAAGTTATTACTTATGACTCCATGCCCAATGGATTTCTAAAAGGCCACTGATCTTCTAGCTCGTAGGCAGGTGATCCCATTGAGTCACCAAATTGTTGTATATATCTCCCCCTCAGGTAGATATAGACAACAAACAAGAATATGGAAATCAAATAACTCGGACCCGACATTTATTATGCCCTAGAGCGAGGTTAAGGGCACATGTAAAAGGATGTCGACATGAAAATGGATGCACCCCAAGTGCACGGAGTTAAGGGTATAGGTAAAAAGATGTCAACATAAAAATGGATGCGCCATGACATAGGTTAAGGGCGCAGGTAAAAGGATGTCCACATGAAAATGGATGCACCCTGGTGTAGGTTAAGGGCATAGGTAAAAGTATGTCAACATGAAAATGGATGCACCTGTAGAGTTAAGGGCATAGGTAAAATGATGTCGACATGAAAATGGATGCACTCATGGTGCGTAGGTAAGAAGATGTCACATGCAAAAATTGTGCCCATGGCGCGAGTTAGAGGAAGCAAAGCACTAAGTGTCGACATGAAAGTTTAAGCACCTATGGCACACTTAAGAGTATGTTGACATAAGGATGGATGCGTCGAGGTGCATCTTCAAGAGGTACAACATTTTGAGCGTTGACACCCGGCAGAAATCAAACCCGACACGAGATATTCAAATGGCCATAAATTTTCACAGGGAGCTCGGATTCACGCAAGGTTGGACTTTTCAAGAATTGGGAGAGAACAATTTCTTCAAAAATACAAAATATAATTCGCCATTCTTTGGGTTTTCTAGGTTTCTCACCTACCACCATAATGAGATGAATTAAATACAACGGAGGTGGTTTGGGTAGATTTAGAGTTCCTCTCTCTTCCCTCTCTTATTCTTCCTATAAATTGTAAGGAGGGCTTCTTTCAAAAGGTTGGACATTCTTGTTTTGCCCCTCCCTTCTTCTCTTTGGCAAGTGAATTTTGGAGTTCATACCTCTCATCTAAAACTATAATGCAACTTTTCCTCTTGGAATTTTGTAGTGTATTGTATCGATCTTTGGAGCAAATAATAAAGTCTGTGGATGATTCTCAACCCTCTCTATATTCATTTGCATCCTCCTAATATTTGACAAAATCTGGTTATCTCGTGCATGATCTTGCATTACATTTTAATGGTTTGTGTTTATTGGAAAGACAGATGTTTCTTCATTCCTCGGTGCATCACCTTTGTTAGTTTAGGTTTATTTTTATGCATCTTCTTACCCTGTCTCCTTGGAAAGTTAGATTAGGTTTTTGAGTAAACCCTCTACATTTTTATGTGTGCATCTGAATAGAGGAATAGGAACCGGCCTTCATCCGGAGAGCTTTCCTAATTCATAAGGTCCCACACTTGGGAAAAGCTCCATGTTATGAAATCACACTGAGAGTCTCAACCCATCGAGTTACAAACATTTAGGGGTGTTGTGATTTGCCATCAACGAGTTCAAATTTCAAAGTTAGAGTTTAATAAGTAGAATTCCAAGCTAGGGTATGTGAGTTAGAGAAACCAAAGGTAGCGAGAAGGAGAGAAAGTACAAGAGTAAAAAGTGATTAGTGAATCAACACCTAAGGCTCCTTATGAGTTGGAAGATGTTTACTAATAGTTGGTAATGACATCGAAGAAATCTCGAACAAAGTAAAGATGATTGTGATTGAGGAAGTGTCAAATGAGTGGTTTACATAAATGAAATACCTAAGTGAGTTTGTAGAGGGGAAACCATTGAATTTTTAACTAAAAATGTAGTTTTAATGATTTCAACCATCACTTAGTTGTGTACATGACATAAATTGTTAACGAAACCATGATAAACAAAAGTAAGAGGAAAAATAAGGGAATAGGATATATGATGATTTGGTGAATAAAACTCAAGAAATTTTATGAATGCTTTAGCTCTATGAGCTTCCATATTTTGGAAAACTAGATTGTTTTTATCAATGATAGTATCGATTCCATGAGGAATATTTTTAATTTATGGGGAGGAGAATGCACCTTATAGGGAAGTTAATAAGGAAAGTTACATGGTTGCACATCTTGGGAGAAGAGATATATTCATATCTAGATGATGATCTGCAGTAGAAGCCACTCTAATCATTCTTAATTATCATAAGGAGTCAGCATGATGGATGTTTCAGACATCGAATACCTTACAAAATGATTTTCCACGTGTGAAATATGGAAAGAGGTGAATAAGCGTTGGCTACATATTTCCCACAAGATGAAAAATAAGACTTACTATAAAATCACATAATAAATAGATAAAGTATTCATCAAAGGAAGCACATGTATAGGTGGATAAAGGTGAGAAGATCATGTAGGGTGCCATTTTTTGTCTTTTATTATTTAGTGAAATTGGGGTACCGGATAGACCTAGAGATAAAAATTTGTATATCCTATTGAAAAAAAGTCACGGGCTTAGAGGGTTTCCCAATTTACTTGTGATGATAGTATCATTGATGCCTATAAGAAGTGCATGGATAAATTGTATAGAAGGATGAATGAAAAATTTGAAGGAGAATGGCGTATACCAATAGAATTACCTTTTGTTCTAGATGGCCAATAAGAGTTTGCGACCTCCCAAAATTTTTATTTGGGTGTATTTCATATGAAGGATGGGGAGAAAATTCCATGGTTAAAACTTCCATTCACATTTAGAACACGATACTTCAAATATTCTATGAATAGATCATATATCGCAAAGAATATGAAATTTGATATAGATAATGTGGAAGCATATTACCATATACTACAAAATACATATGCATATCATAAATAGATGACTTATAAAAAAATGGAGTCGATAACATTTATATTACTCATGAGTCTATGGTAGCTTGGAAGAAGAAATCTACGTACGTATAGTTCTATCTCATGCTCAGGTTCTAGTATGGGAAGTATGTTGCTGGAGAATATGTAAAACTACCATGTCCTCCCAAAGGAAATTAGACTATAGGCACTAAACAAATGTGCAATGATACTCTTTCGAGGTAAGAAGAGGAAGAAATCAAGATTGATCATAAGGTGAGGAGATATAGAAGGAAGGAAGACGGTGGCACGCTTGACCAAGGGTGCGAAGAAAGTTGATAAGAAATCACAAGGAGAAAAGTGGTGGCATAGGGACATCTAAAGTAGTTAGGAGGTTTCTAAGGAAAACACTAGTCAAGCCAATCCTAGAAAATAAAAAGAAGAGAAGGTGCAAGCTCATGACACAGAGTGTGACAGTTGATAAAGAAGGGTTATTAGATGGAGTTTCACATAACACGAGTCTCCAATTATTTATAATGTGGAATATGAAAAGGATATTAGGGATGAGGAGACACATTTCAATGTATATGTGCCCAATGATCATGAAGAATTTCCCACATAAGAGGTTAAAAAAATAAAAGTGCAAGGGTGAGCCATCTAGGGAACCTATAGGATCTTCAAGAGAAAAAGGAAAGGGTATGTTCTCAGGCACTAAAATGCATATAGCCACATGTAGAAAAATTTGTAGCCGAAGGTGAGAAGAAATATTGTGCACCCTAGACCTTGGGTATGTCACCGAACCTACAAAGATAATACACGAGAAGGTTCCAAATCACACTTATTACTTGAGAAATTATATGGGTGGGATATGATTGACCTTGAATATGTGAATATGTGCACCATAAAAATATTTCCTAAACTATGACGATGCATAGGGACGAACTTGAGTTCAATATTAGCGAGGAAGCATACATAAGACACATAATGAAGAGAGTGCCTCACATGAATCATGTAAAAATAAAGCCAATTGAGCTCAGCGATGAATGGGCTAGTAACGTCTTGAAAAAATGACATCAAAAGTGGCTCAAATAAATTTAGATAAAGGGGCTATAGTTATGACAAAAATATATCATAATAAGAATAAATAAAAAGAAATCCAATAATTGACTAAGGTGTGGTTTGAAGTAGAGAGGTGCACGAAGGATACCTTTTAGATGACATTGAATATCAGGAATAAAATTTTAGAGGTGTGCCCAGAGTTTTTAATGAAACAACTAAGGAGAGATACCCATCGAACTTGCATTATTTATAAGATCTATTTCATATGTTACTACGGGAAAATATGACCGAGAAAAGGATGATGCGACAGGACTCTACAACATAGAAGGAGAATAATAGTAAGATCATGGAGTAGGATATTGTGGACCTTGATGCCTTGTTATAAACAATAAAGTATACTTTTAATAAGGTTGTATGGGCCTTTGACCATAGTCCATACCTTGACCCCATCCTCAAAGCATAAAATACTAAGGAGGAGGAAGATTTAGAAAATGTGTAGGCTGTAAGGAAAGAAGGGAATCATAGAAGAGAGGAGCTCGTGGATGAGATTTTATAGAAGAGAGATTTCATGAAGACAAAAAGGGAAACTTAAAAATAAGTGAAGGATCTAGTATCCCTTATTGTGCAGAAAACTTATAACTTGGAGGGTTGATCTCGGTTCTAGAAGGAGTGAAAAGGAAGTTGAAAAATAAGGGTGAAAACATGACCCCGAGGAGATGGTGGAGTAGATAGGTGTAATCCCAAAGACAACCACCAAATCTTTAATAGAGTGGGATATACTAGAGAGCAGCCTTACCAAGGAGTTCCCAATTGTTGCAGCTGATTGAGGAGTTGGAAATCATCCCACCGAAGACTCTTCTATTCTTCTACTTTATTCTTTATATTTTAATTCTTTATTCTTTTCATTCCTTGGAGGAATAAGTCAGGAATTCCCATTCACATGGATGGGAAGTGAAATTAGTGTGGGGTAGTGTTGACCAAGAAAAAATAGTCAAGTATAAGCTATGCATGGAAGTTTTAGGAATGCATGAGGAAGGAAAGAAGGGTTGTATGAGTTAAGGGTTAGAATAACATGCATGAGGTGTGTTCCCAAATATATCAAACTTAGGACTTAGCTGATTTTGTAGTTTACAGGATGAAAATAGAAAAATAGGTTGGATTGTTCTCAAGAAAAGAAATAATGCATGGTGACTTAGCATAACAATAAAGGCTATTTTTGGAGAATGAACATGCAGATCATCTACATGCATGAAGGATAAGAATAGGAATAAAACAAGTTCTATTTATAGGATAATCTATTATTAGTTATTTAAAAAAATGCATGTAGTCTATTTTGAGAATGCATATTATTAGGAGAGTGTATAGGCGGTGAAGGGAAAGACCCCACCCCTATATATATATATATACACACACACATTTTTTACTCCATTTTTTTGTAATGAGTCTTTAGTTATAGGTTCATGGATTATATTATTGTGTAGGGTTCAGTGCCTCTGCAATGTTCCAACATCTTAGTGTAGTGATTGACATGTATTCAAATTCTTTTATGTGATGATTTTGTTATAATGGATTATGGAAAATGGATTATGATTATTGACATGACTCGTTATGGTGAATTCATGTTGCAAATTGATATTATTTGTTATTTGATATGTTATGCTTTATTATTATATGTGTTTTTGGTAAATTAAGATTCATAATATGCATGTTAATATCCTAACAAGCAAACATAAAGGAGATACATGGTAGCTACATGTGCTTTGGGTGAGAATTCAATACTACTAAATGAGGTGTCAAAGACACATAGCATTTAGGTGAAATAAAATACCTTTTTTACCCCTCCCTCTTTATAGGTATCCTTGTGCATGGTGATTTCAACCATTGTAATGGCCGCTTCTTCGTTATTCTCATTTTCATATCTTTTCGAGCATCCATTGCATTCTTCTATCACCCAATCAACATTTGAGGGGAATCATCCATCATAATAATTTTTCTTTCTCCAACATACAATAAAATTTTCTACTCTATTTAAAATGGTTTTGTTCATACAATAGCACATCAAACATGGGAAATGTAGATGTATGTTTTTATTCACATAATATTAATACTAAAGTTGCATTAATTTATATTTTTCACATTATCACAATCTAATTAGAAACCTTCCATTGATTAATGATTATTCCATGTCGCATCAATTTATTAATGTCCTTTCATTAATTATCTGATATATTTCCTCTTAGATGCTAATTAATGTCACCTTTTTTATTAAAATCCCCTTCTAGATAAATTAATTACTCAAATTTTCATATATTTTTAATTAATAGCTTTATATTAATCAAATATCACTCTCAAACCCCTCTAAACCCACTAATTTTCCTCTCACTCTCTAAATAGCTTCTACAAGCTAATCTTGGCCTATTAATTAATCCCAAGTGATTAATTAAGCCTCCTCTAATTCTCATGGGTCATTAATCTTAATTAATTACCTCTAATCATGTTTATCCACTCCTAATTATACATCTCCATTATCCCACATTCATTACTAGTTGTGCTTCTCCCAAAGAGGAAAGCTATAAAAGCAACCTAGTACTCCCTTCCCAAAACACACCATGTCCTTGTAAGACATATACATCCATTTTCTCATAGGAGCATTCTATCACTAGGAAGCTTGCAAAAGTGAGAAAAACCTTTCTTTGTTGAAGTAGTAAGTGTTGTTTGAGACTCACAGCACCCCTGGATGCAGATCAGGCTTCTAGGTTGATGTTCAGGCATCCAGTGTGATTGCACAACATGGAATCTTTTCTCCAAGTGTGGGACTTGTAAAGATGAGAAAAGATTCTCTAGAGAAGGCTGGTTCCTATTCCTCTGTTCAGATACACACAAAAAATGAAGAGGGTTTGCTAAAACCTAATCTAACTTGCCAAGGAGACAGGGTAAGGAAATGCATAGAATAAAACCTAAACTACAAAGGTGATGCACCAAGGAATGTTAGACACTCATTTTGCAAATTTGACACAGACCACATAGATGCAATACAAACACCATGCACAGGTAACCAAACTGCAATAAGAGATCAAAATGACAGCAATGAATACATGAGAGGGTCGAGAGTCAATCACAACACATATATTATTGCTCACGAGTCGATACAATACATTGCAGTGGCAAGAGGCAAAAATACGGCATTACAACCCATATGGGAGGTTTGAAAGCTCCACAAATTCTTCAAAAGCGAGGAATAAGGGAGGATGCAAAACAAAAATGTCCGACCACTTAAAAAGCTCCTCTTTACAATATATATTAAGAAATGAGAGGGGAGAGAGAGGAAATCCAGAATCTGCCCCAACCACTTCTTGGTAGCATTTAAAATCATCTCATTATAATGTAAGTGGTGGATCCTAGAAAAACAACGGGTGTCTAACGAGAGCGAGCGAGTCATCTGCTACATTAAAGTTGGTTGTTGAAGCATTATCTGTCGATCACCACGCGTCGAGACGTTTTCTTAATTTTCTCCCTCCAAACTACACCAAAATGTGAGATTGATCCCAGAATCATGTAGATAATTTCAACAGCTTTCCGTTGATATAAAGAACGTGTAAATCCGAGCTCTGGATCGAAAGATACAAAGGTCTGAAGATTTAGGGCACAAAACAGGCAAGAACAGGTTTTAAAATCTTTTCCCGCGCTCTGCCATCTGGACGACACGTGGCAGGCCCTGATTCGCTAAGTAATTCTCTCTCTCCACCTTTCTATGGGATTTTCTTGTGGGCCCCTTAAACTTGGACATGTGGCACTATTTCATTGGTTCGGATCAGTGCTCGAAAACTCACCCCTTTGACTTTTTGGACCTTTTTCCTTGGCGACACGTGTCATGCTGTGATTTGTCTACGGGCCTGCCGGATTTTTGCATCCACCACATCCTTTTCCCTGGATGTCCCAGTGCTTTACGGGACAGAATCCTCCGATCCACCCAAAATGGGCTTCCATGTCCCTTTTCTGCCAGTGACATGTGGCATGATCTGATTGGCTTTCGGCTCCTTCGGCTATCCGCGTCCTGCGCGTCCCTTTGTCCCACTTGTCCTTGTGCTGAAGTTTCATGTTTCGGCCGAACCGGCTGGTTCGCTTCCTCCGCGCACTCTTGTCCCACTTGCTCCCGCAGAAAGGACTTGGACAAATTTTCTTTCTTTAGCCGATTCGGGCATTTCGTGTCCATTTGTCCCAAATGTCCCTTTTCTCATTTGGGCCGCTTGGAGGCTTTTCAGCTGATCCGCACCATGCATATAATTGTTCCAACTGTCCCAAAGGCGGTCTTGAGTGGGACTTAGCCAATTTTACGATTTTCTCTGAATCAATCTACTTGGTTGGAACTAAAAACTCTTATGCATGTTATCAAATTAACTCTCGGGGGTGAAATTTGGATAACAATAAGAGGAGAATAAAACATTAATTTTGGGCCATTTTAAGGAGATATCTTCCTTCACGAAACTCCCTCCTTAGATCCAAATCTTTCATGGTTTGCACATTTCGGTGTAGGATTTTACCAACCTTTTGGTTTTACCAACATGATCTAATTATCTTGTTTAGGTTAATCATACGTTATTAGTGGAATGTACTTTAATTTATTTTATAATTATGACTTGAGTTAGTTACCTTTTGGGTGACCTAATTTCTCAAGTATATAATGTAACCTCCTCGCATATTTTTAGCTAGTTGGATTATACATGAATGAAGAGATTTTTATTCTCTTAAGTGTTTTTGGATCTCACCACTCTACTAAGATTTTTACTCTATGCATTTGATCATATCTAGTCTCAATCCTTGATTTTTTCCCGGTTTGATAACACTCGAGATCATAAGTATACAAACACTCCAAATCAAATGTACACATCAAAGGAAGGTTTGTATTTACAATGTTTATGTTTATACAATTTTTAATCTTCCTTTCTTGGCATTATCTTGATGTATTTGTAATTGAAAATACAGTAGGGTTTACTTTTTGTTAAATCATAACTTTTTTATCTATTTTCATTTCTATGCATATAACTGGAATCATTTTTTTAATTGATAAAGTGGTTTGAAGGGACTTGTTCCCTATTAAAAAAAATAGAGGCAAGTTGCTCTGGAAAACAACATGATTTTAAAAGTAACAAGGGAAACAACACCTACAACTAAACACCAGCTTCATAAAGCATTAGAATGACCAAAACATCCTAAACAAAATTTATTTCCCACCCTACGATGGAAAATAATCCTCAATGCTGCCCATTCGACCCTTTTGTTTTTTCACTTTTTTACTTTGAACCACTTGCCTTGGTCAGTCGAGATAACCAGCACAAGGTCATTAGGGATTGCGAAGCAATCATTTTATCTGACGTGAAATCCCTATCTGATTCTAAACTTTCTGAAGTATGTCCCCTTTTCATTCCACCAATTACCAGGTGATTTTCCTGAATTCCCATCTCAGTGTCCTCCTTCTCTATGACTATTTTATTCTTGGGGGTCAAATTATTCGGAACATCCTTAAAGTTTGAAGTGGATACCAAATTTGGGTTAACAAAGCCCCAACCGCTAGAAGAAGTCAATCCATTCTTTTTGTAGATTTCTGGTTTTTATTAAAGGGACAAGTAGCTTGTAGATGACCTGTATTTCTGCATAATCTGCACCGGAATGCAATATTCTCATAGTCTAATATCTGGATATGTTGAAAATTACCAAATTTAAGATTGATCTGATCCGGTAATCCCTTGCTCAAATCAATTTCAATGCATATATGGGAAAATGAACAAAGGCCTGAATGTGTTCTATCCAAGTCTTCTTTGATAAAATTGCCCAAACCATTACCAATATCCTCCAGGGCATACCATAGATGCAAGGGGAGGTTAGGGAGCCTGACCCAAATAGGTGTTTTGGCAACCAAATAGGTGTTCGAGATCAAAATATGGAAACCATGGAGTTATAAATAAACCTGCATGCCCCCAAAACCATGGACCATCTGTCAAACATCATTGATAATCTTCCTCTTCTCTAAAATGGACAACGAAAAATCCCTTGGAACATAGGGATATTTCACATTTATTGGTCCAAGTTTCAAATACCCACTGGTATAGTGCTAAGGATGAAGGAAGGAACCCATTAAACCTACCAATCACTACATCCCATGATAAATTTTTGAAATATTCCTCCACTTTAAGGTTCTTGATGGTTACAGAGGGAATATCCTTGGCCAGATCGACTAGGTAGGCTAGATTGCTTGTTGTTTTATTTCCTGAGGATTGGCCAACACTTTTTCTAGTATATCTTTAAAAGAAGAAGCCTTCTGGGGGATCCAAACCATGATGACCTATAGCACCACTTCCGATTCTCTTGTGATTGTTTTTTCTTCCACCACTCCCCACTAAAGTCCAGGTGGAATTTGTAACCCTAGGAATAGGGACCAAGTCCTCCACCTTCTTATCACATTCTCTAATACAATTCTCTCCTCCTTCATCCCCGAGACCCCCACTATCAAACTGTGCTTATTCTTTCCCTTTGTTGTGACTGCTGCAAACCCTCTTTCCTTCTACCTTTGGCCGTTTTCTTATTCACCAATTTCACACTTTGTCCTACCATTCTTTCCTGGCACTTGAAAATATTTGGGCACAGTGACTCCTGTATTTAGAATCATCTACACTCTATATTCCTTAATAATGGTGAAGATTTTACAAATTCAAGATCAAGATATTCCATGAGGAGAATGAGCTAACTCAGAATCGCTTTATAGTAAGAAAAAAGGGAGTGTAATAGGATTAGTAAGGATATCCTTCCTTAACCCTATAAGCTATTAGTCATATGGCCATATATTTCTTTACTTATGATGGCCAATATGACATTATATTGGGCCCTCAAATGAAAATGCTAAATTGTTCAAGATATAGTGGGAAAAGTATATAATATAAGGTAAAATTTCTTTATTTCCTATATAGATCCACATAAACCATGGAAAAGAAATATAGGAAAGAGGTAGGACCTCTAAAATAACATGATCTATTTAGAAACTCAAATATTGCAATTTTCACTTTGGCAACCCTTGATTTGACTATGCAATCTTGCTATGATAAATACAAATTCTCCATTATTGTTTATCACTTTTCGAGGTCCATTATTTAGCTTGTTTATCCTTACACAATAACATTTGAACAAATCCTAAGAATGCACAGTAAAAAACAATAGAGAAACATAAATATATCGAATCCAAAATTCATTTCACACATTTCCCACTCCCAATCAAGACCATATAGTTTTATAAGGAATTTATATCCAGTCCTAACCCATTTGTATGGTATTGGACTAACATGTATTCCAACTACATTTTAAAATTTACATCGTTCATTGGGTCTTATAATTCATATGGGTCAGCATTTCTTAGATAAATAATCTATGGAACCCTATATAAGTAAGTAAACACTATCTCATTTACTAACCTATAACTCTTAAAGAAATGCACTAGAGAACTCACTCCATACACTTGTAAAAGGCATGTAAAGCTCCTAAATATTGTAATAGCACATGTGAACTCATTAGAGTAGCATCCACATTAGGTATAAATATATAAACAAGGTCAATGAAACCATCTCTCTCATGTACAAGCTCTTAAACATCCTATCTCCATGTATTTTATCAAGATCCAAGTAAAAAAATCATAGTAAAAGAAAATGCCAAATTTTATTAATCTATCTATATATCACATACTAGGTAGAGAATTATATGTGTTTTGAGGCATCTCTAGATTAGTTACGATGTTTTGGTACTCTTTCTTGTTTGATATGACAACTAGGGTTTTGCAAATGACAAAAAAATACGAAATAATACCAATATGAAAATTTACAAAAGTTGATTTAGAGCAAATCAAGACCATACAAAGGGTCGGGGACCATACGATATGGTCATGTTAGTTTGGTATAGTTTCATCCTAGGTGGATTTATAATCATAGTTCATTATTTTAAGGCCATTTAGGTCAGAACTTCTCTTTTCAATATTTATGCAGTTCCAAATATTTCTAGAGGCCATCTTAAATCAACTAACTATACATCCCTTTTGAGCATTCAATTACATGTTAGGATAGTTAGTGTATGTTATATTCTTCCTATCTGATCTAAGTTATAAATCTTTATTAGTAATTCCATTTTAACATCTTTGTAAAATTTGTAATCAAATTAAAACTACTATAAAACCTAATTAAATTTACATAAAATTTAATTAAGGGTAAATATATTGATTTAATTAATTTACAAACATAATTTCTTTGAGAATCCTAAGGGGGACATGAATGGAAACAATTGTTAGAAGAAAATAAAAAGAGAAAGAGGTGGATTCCAAATTCCTCTATATCTCTAACAAGACATTCTCATAATAGAGGAGTAATCGGGGAGAAAAGAGATAAATCATTATAAATAATGAGACTCCTCAAAACAAACCAAAGATAAAACCTTCAAGATAGGAGAAACAATCAAGAGATAGGTTTTTAGCTCTTGATATAATCAAATTTTAATCTAGATAAAAAGAGAAATGGGGGTAGTAAGTGTAAAATGGAAACCCACGTTATATTTAGAGAAGTGGAAGGTGACAATTACTATTTTCATCTATTGAGAACTTACAAGAAGATAAGATGGTGGCTGTAATTATGGTAAACATGATTGAGATAATCATATATGAAGCCAACTCTGGAGAAATCCCAATGGTATAAATTCAAGAGGGACCAATTGTTGAGATGACAGAGCCATCTTGTACCTCCCTTACTAAATAAAGAATCATCGAAAAGGAAATGTACCCTTGTAACTAGAGGAACACGAGGGATAATAAAATGTCTCTCCAACAAAATACCAATGAACTTTGTATGTGATGGCCTTATCAAAAGTTAAGTTGTCATTAATATTGCAACAAGATGAAATTTCATTATAAAAAAAAGTGCTTTAGGAAATGATAGTACTATACTTTCCTTATAGAAATATTTAATTAATGAATAGCCTATAATTATTGAAAAATATGAGGTAATTAATTGATTAACTGAATAATGGAGGAAAATTAGGTTTGAGGTCTTATTTTTCCTTTTAAAAAATGATGCATAAATCGACTCCTTAGAGAAATATCTTCAACAAAAGTAAGATAAAATTGAAATTTTGACACACAACTTCTAGACTATTATACTTAATTTACAAAAAAGGAAAATGAAGAAGAAAACAAGATAAATTAGTTGGAATAAGAGTTGGATAAAGTAAACCAAGGTTGCGATTGAATTTGTATTTTCCCATATTCTAATACCTAGGGATAGAAATCATTGATTGAAATATACCAATTATTAAAACAAGTATCAAATGAAAATGAAGAATCAAGGTATAATTTTAAAAATAAAGTCACAAAATTAGAATCTTGAGTAAACAATTGAGGAAGACTACTAGATAATGGAAATATTTTTAATATGTATGATACCTTCTAATACATACAATATTTTTTTGAGATATATTTTTTCAAGTGGAAAATCTTGAGTTTCTTATGGGACTTTAGATTATTTTGATTACGGAATTTTTTTTTGGGAAGTGTATATAAGAAACAAACATTATCTTAAAAATGTCTATGTGAATTATTTTTTTACAAATTCCTCATTGGTCACCAAACAAGTTTCATTGTCATCTATTTATAGGATATTTTAAAATTCGGGCCTTAATATATATTTTACATAATTAGGAGGCTTAGGAATATGGAGTCAAATAATGTAATAATAAAGTAAGGAATATGGACTTCATGATGAGGTTTGAGTATCCAAAACCAGGTGATTTTATCACAACATTCGGAGTAGAAAACATACACACCATGATTGAAATAAAAGTACATTAAAATTTTAAAAAGGTGTGTAGATGATTTTATACAATATTCAAAAGGATTTTTAAATTATATTTCTTAGCCTGCATATAAATATGTGATGGATTAGGTAATTCCCTATGAAAAAAATAATCTCTCAAAGTAATTTGATATAGTCCCTTAAGAGAAAAAAATATTACATTTATGAGATAAAAATGAGAGGTATAATAACACACATCTTTTTTATGATACTCTACTTTATATTTAAGGTATGATGGAATCCACCACATTTTTAATATTATTACTCTTGTGTCATTAGAATTATTAATATAGTGAGAGATTTATGATAATTAAAAAGGTTAAGGTGTTAAACTTAGTTGTTAGTGTATTGCATTTGGATGTTGTTATGAGGAGTCTTAAGTGAACCATGATATCTTCTCCTACCATATAATTTCCATTTCTATATAAAATAAATAAATTATAGTTCCAATTAATTTGAAAAAATATTAGATGCCTTGTTTTTAGACAAGAAATAGTCTCTGGGGGAAGCTGGATAGCTTCTAGCTCAAGGGTGACTAGATCTTCAATAAGGAAAGAAAACACTGGGGGAAAAAATACAAAGGGTAGGCCCATGAAAAATGATCAAAGGAAAAAGGAGATCAATAAGGCACTGACAGATGGTAGAAAATCCTCTTTATACCATCTAGTTCATTCTTCCCCCCGCATCTTTAAATGAAGAATTTTTGATGGAATATTTGAGGCCTTAATGGAAGTGGAAAGTAACATACTCTTCAAGACTTGAGAAATACCTACAATCTATAGTGCCCACTTCCCTTTGACACCTGTTGATACCTATTATGATATGGTTGATTTCATTATAGACATTATTATGTTTTGACTTAGTGTGATGTTAGACATTTGATCATAGATTATTGTTGATCTTGATTTTATTATGATGCATGATGGGCATTAGAGACACTCGTATGTGGATGATGATATATTATTTTACATGGATTTTGTTCAGGATATTACTTTTGGATATTATGATTAACTCTAGAAAATGGATATTTTATGATGATGATATAGTTATTGATTAAAAATGCAAATGATGTAGTTGTTACTTTGATGTTGTTGTGATTCATTTATATAGTTGGTTTTGTGATTTAATTTATATCATGTTGCATGTTTGATATGGCCATGAGGCCAAAGGAGGTATTTGTGTTTTGCATGTTTAAAACATCACAACAAACATTGGGGGATCGGAGACCAACCACAATGGAATTCTAGGTGAATTCGATAAGGTCACCATGGCAACATGTCTTGAGTGTGTGTGTTGTATTTTGTTAGGGATTCCCATGGGGGGGATTTCCTTTATATGTGACCATGGGTTTGTGTATTTTATTAATTTGTTTCTTTTATTATTGTTGTATGTATTTTATTAGTAATGTGTTCCCTCCTTTTAATTAATTATAATGTGGTGGATTAATGTGAGAAATCATATGGTTAAAATTTAAACAAATTAAATTTGGATATGAGAAAGTAATAATGGAAGTGCTTGGTTGTTTGTATTAAATTTGTAAGGGATGTGTAAGTTGTGTAAGATTTTGTGTAAGTCAGTTTTGGAGTATGAAATACTCTACCTCTATGGAAATTCAAATTTGTCATTTGGGGCTGTTTTAGGAGGATTGTGGGACAAGTAAAACTTGTCCCATACCTATAAATTTAATTTACCAACCATAATTTTGGTTGGAAAAGTGATTTGTGAATTTTATAATGAATTTTATTAATCATGTTGCATGTTTTTAATTGCACTCTCTCACATTTTATTTAATTTGTTGTCCTTTGAGGCGTGGGCTTCTTGGAGTGTGCAAGTAACTTGTCATATTTTCACCCACCTCTTTATTGTGCTTGAGAGAATTGATTTTTTCTTTTGTGTTTGAATTGGAGGGTGTATGATGTGACATCCTACATGGATCCACATTATCGTCTTATCTTCCTATTCTTTATAATTCAAACTCTCTTCTTGTTTTGGGGTTGTTGAATCATTTTGCAACTTCATTAGGTGCACATTTTATTATGTTGGAGCTCTTGTTCTTGGAGGAAGTTTGGAGAAATATTTACATTCTTGGGAGATTGTTGTTTGGAACTATGTTATTGAATTTGAAAGCTTGTTGTTTGGAAGCAAAGTGACCATGGAGAGGTAGGAATTTAACTCTCCTTTTTATGTTGTTATTTTCTTATTGTGTTGTGTGAATGGTGCATGTTTTGTTTTATTTGTTGGCTGGTTGGGTAGATTGCCTTAGGGATGGTGTAGGAGAAGGATATGGGGAATATATGTGGGGGGGCATAAGTAATGCCATTGGCATCAGAATTTTGTGGAGGTATTTTTGGTTTGGGATTTACTATGGAAAATAAATAGCTTGCATTTCTTACTTTGTGGGGGGCATAAGGAAATCTGTGGGGGACATAAGGAGGGATTTGTGCGGGAATAAGGATGTGTGTGTGATGATTTATTTTGGAATTTTTTTGGTGGATGACCAATTCCCAATTTGGAGGCATAAGTAGCTTACCGCATAAACCTTGCTCCTTTGGCTTGCATGATCAAGCCTGATTTTTATTGGAATGTTTTAAATTGTAGTTGTGAGTTGTTGTTTTGTGTTGAACCATGTTTTTTATTGAATTATGCATGTGAAGAATGATGTGTGGTGTGGAAGACAATTGTTTCCATGGGTTGAATCACACCTTTTATTGTATCTTTGTTGGGGCTCGGGGGCCAATGATGAAGGAAGGCTTCTCTTTTCATTGGATGTCTTGGTTGGGTGGAGAGCATTGCCTTTCCCCCTCTTTTATTGTGATCAACTTGGAGAATGAGAAAATGTGCATTTTGTTATCCTGGAGCAAAGGAAAATGCAATTTGATAGTCCCTTGTGAAAACATATTCATTTGTAATCCTTTCCCACTTGTTGTGGATTAAATTGTAATATGTACTTTGTGAAGAAAGATGTATGTAAGTTGATTATAAAGTTATATATTTAATTTGTGAAAGACATTTATATTTTGTTCGGTTTATTGGAAAAAAACATAAATTTTTATTGCATTCAACATGGAAAGATGTAAAGATTTATAATTGAATTCGATAAAGAGTTGAAGGATCTTTTACAATATGCATTGTTGGGTTGAATTCAATGTTTTATTGTATGGAAAAAAGATAGTTAGACCTCTGTTTAAAAAAATGTACGTGGAGTTAATGCTACATTTTGCATCCTTGGAAATATATTAAAATTGAAAATCAAAATTTACAATTTAGCTTTGAAATGATTTGTTTATAAACAACTATATGTATTGGATCAGTTTAGAAATGAAATGCCACACTTGAATGATTAAATTTATATACAGTTTTAAAAGAAATAGATCTCTCTTGTAAATATTCAAAATTGGCAAATAAACTTAATAAAATGCACAGTTCAGACCTGCACTTAACAATCAACTTGGAATTGATATAATTTAGCATGCTAAGACATTAAGGAACTCAAATTGACCAAGAACACTTAAGAAGACAAGTTAAAATATTGTAAAATTGAATTCAATCCCTTTAACAGTCATTTTTCTGTCAATTGTTGGAAAAATGTAAATTGAAATCAATTGAAAAAATTAACCTTCCTAAAACACTTTAAACCCTCCTAGAGCAATCCTCCATGTTTGTTTGGCATGTTGAGTGAAGGAGGAGATCCAATTTAATCAAATTTAGAAGTTGGAATTTACCAGTTGGCTTTTTAAAATCCTGCATATCGTTTTTATAAAATTGACCCTTTAAACTTTATCAAAAAGTAAAATTTATGATTCTGTGAAAAGAGGGCATCGAAAGATTTCCATAAATTCCTTGTTTTCCCAAAAATGAGCTTTCTAGCTCAAGTTATGGCCATCTAAAGTTTTCCTGCCTTGGTAGGAAAATTTGGGAAAATTTTCCCTGGTGAGCCCACAACCCGAAAATTTCCCATCGGAAAATCCTTAAGATTTTTTTAAAAAAAATTTAGCTCGGGATTTTTTTTGAATTTTCCTCCACCATCCCACAGCCAATCAGAGGCTGCCATGTGTCCTCACATGGTAGCGGTGGAGGCACGACATCATTTTTTCCCTTAGACTTTTTAAAAAATTTGGAAAAAAATTCCCATTTCTCCCCGCCGGCTTGCATGGCTTATCACGAGCTATCACGTGGCAGCTTTGGGTCTTTGGCGGGGGGGAGGACTCTTTTTTTTTTTAAATTTTTGTCTTTGGATTTTTTTTTAAATTTCCCCTCATCCCTGCACTCTCACCTTGCCTTGAAAACCCCCTTCCGAGATGCGCAAACCCGCATGCGTAATTACCCCTTTTACCCTTCGCTTTGGGGAAGTTTCTCCAAAAACTCCACCTCTATGCCTTTCCCTCTCCTTCACCCCGTGATGGCCCAAGGAGTTCCATGTGTCCCTAGCGGACCCATGGGCATGGGCATTATGCATTTTCTCTTCCTCTTGGGTGAAATGCAGAAATTCTTCCACCACTCCTCCCTTCCCTTTTTCCCCGACGATGACTTTGAGGCCACCACGTGTCCTTGGAAGACTTATGGAGGAACAGGCACAAATGGGAAATCTCTCCTACATAAGGAAAAATTCCTAACACCGCCTCGCGACCCGCCATCCCAAAATTTTCTTTTCACCCCTACTCGACACGTGTCCCCTTGGGAAAATTTTACCCCTAAATTCTGTCTGCTCATAACTTGAGTTTTACAAGGATATAGGAGGAATTATTTATATCATCAGAAAGATGAGAAAATTTCATATCCAATGGGAATTATTTAGGGAAATTTTGGTTACGTTAAGTATGAAAAAAATTTGAAACTATGATCTGTTAGAGAGTGGGTATGATGATATTTTATCCCCTAAACCTAACTGGAACTTCTAACCCTAAAAGTGGGACCATG
Organism: Taxus wallichiana var. yunnanensis; assembly: GCA_018340775.1. NCBI lineage: Eukaryota > Viridiplantae > Streptophyta > Pinopsida > Cupressales > Taxaceae > Taxus > Taxus wallichiana. The sequence goes on along the minus strand of CM031242.1, from coordinate 84,075,071 downwards.
TGACCTTTGATAATTGTTAATGAAGGAAAAGTATGTTCTAGTATTTTAGATTTGTTCTAGAACCTGTTTGTGTCAACTGTTGTCTTGCAACTTGGTTGTGGACACTTCCTATCAAAAAATATTATTTCATAATTTTCTAACTAACCCTAGGTTGTTTCTTGGGTCTCAAGTGGGTTGTTTTAATGGGAATCACACTTGGTATCAGAGCAGTGGTTCAAAATCTTGGACCATTGGGCACACTAGAAAACTTGGGACATGAAACTTAAACCTAGCACACTTTTAAACCTAGAAAACAACTTAGCTAGAATTTGTATATTTTAGTAAACATGGAAGTTGTGTAAAACTTAGCAAAATAAACTAACTCTTACTTTGGTCTATGCAAGAGGCTCAGACGGAGTGAGAGGAACCTTCACAGAGACTCAGACTCACCACCACCACCACCACCACTAGATCAGGGAGTAGCAGCCATCCTACCTCAGATTCTACAGACCCTTTAGGATGTTAATGTCACTTTACATAGAGTATTAGGAGGAGGACATGCACCTAGTCATGACGAGATCCCCTTCTATCGACAAGCGGTATCTCCTCAACCCAATGAGGAGAATAGAGGATAGAAATCCCATACGGAGTCAATCGAGCGAGCAGAGTAACCACCTAGGAGACTAGGTGACAGAGTTCTAGAGCATAGAGAGAGGTCTCGGAGCCCTAGGCTTAGGGATGAGCATACAAAGAGACCTAGAGGCTGCCAAACCACAACTACATATCACATTAGGAAGATCCTGAAGCTTTGGCGATCACATTACTTAGGTGACATGGGTGGATTTTAGGTAGAGGTCTGACTAGTGAGCTTGAGCGGTTACTTCAAGATTTTCCTTGTTCTAGCAACATGAAAGCTCATGTTGCAATCCATCTATTGAGGGATGGAGAAGGAATATGTTGGAGGATAGAGGAGCAGAAGCTTCATGTAGATTTAGAGACAGTGACCTAGGAGCTATTTGAGGAGAGATTCAGGAGCAAATATTTGTCACAGAGGTTCATATAGTAGAGGATCAATGAGTTACATGACCTCCCGCATGCATCTCTTCTGTAATAGTGTATGAAAGTAGATTTCTAGATCTACTATAGTATGTTAAGTATATGCGGGATGAGTAGGTGTGGATTTAAAGGTTCATCGGGGCCTGAATTTAGATATTGGAGGTGTGGTTTGGATTCACTACCCATAGACATTAGCTGAGGCCGTCAAAAGCCCTATATTGCAGAGGAGACTCGGGAAAAGACCTAGTAGGCTAGAGATCGAGTCCGGAGCTGCATACACTAGATGCAGTATAGTAGATTGAGGGGTCTTTACCCCTTCCTTGTGGTGGCCGAGGGGAACAACATAGTCATCCTTAGGCCATAACAACAGCAGTAGTCCCATCCACCTCATAGACCTCCACAGAGAGCTGATTCACGAGAGAGGTTAGAGTGTGGGGCCTCCTCCTAGGGGCCTCATCATCGGGACACGGGGTGGATCTAGAGCTCATCAAAGGGAGATCACTAGCGAGATACCTTAGTAGACCGTAGATGGATCATCAAGTTCCATGCCACAAACTTTAAGGGCACCTACTCGAGGTGCCACTCATTGGGGAGGATCAGGAGGATGTTTTGGTTGTGGAGTTACTAGCCACTTTTAGAGAGACTGCCCACATAACCCTAACAATAAGGGTAAGACACAGATCTATGAGATGACTATTGGTGACATGGGACGCAACCACGGATTTATGCGGTGGTTGAGAAATGCAGTAGAGCATCGAGAGCACATTCATTGAGACCACAGGTAGTATTGGTGGTATCCCTACCTCTGTATTTTTTGATTTTGGTTCTTCTAATTCTTTCATTGCACCACCTTTAGTAGAGTGATGTAGGCTAGTGGTAGTTTGGAAGGGTCTTAATTGGGATCTTAAGATGGTTTATGGAGCCAAGATATATGTAGACTCCTTAGTTAAGGAGTATGTAGTGGATTTGGGACCTTTCACCACTACCTCAAATCTTTGTATCCTTCCTTTGGGCTCGTATGGAATCATTTTGGGTATGGATTGATTATCTACACATAGGGCTAGGATGGATTGTTATCACAAGAATATATCTTGTGTAGATGATTTAGGATTTGAGTCAGTAATTTTGGGGTCAAGAGACCCATTTCTATTCACACCATCTACGCTATGCAGCTTAAGTGGTCTGTGCGATGGGGTTGTCAAATGTATGTTGTTACAGTTAGTGACAGATTAGAGGATGGGTCTAGTGGACCATCACTAGATGGTCATCCCATTTTGAGAGATTTTACAGATGTATTTCTAGGGGAGATACCAGGGTTACCACCCCCACGTGAGATTGATTTTCATATAGATTTATTTCTGGAGTAGATCCTATCTCACGAGAACCTTATCGGATGACGGACCTTTTGGAGAAGGGCCTTATCCATCCTAGTGTATACCCTTGGGGTACACTAGTGATATTTTTGAAAGAAGGATGGATCCTTGTGGTTTTGTATTGATTTCCACCAGTTGAATAAGGTAACAACCAAGAATCATTATCCTCTTCCTCGTATTGATGACTTTTTGATCGGATGAAGGAGTCATGGTTTTCTCTAAAATTGATCTTAAGTAAGGCTACCATCATTTGAGAATTTCAGAGGTGGATAATCATAAGACTACCTTCCACACGAGATATGGGCACTATGAGTTCATAGTCGTGTCTTTTGGTTTGACTAATGCCCTACGGTGTTCATGACTTTGATGAATGGGCTATTCACGACATTCTTAGATCACTTCATGCTCATTTTCCTAGCTGAAATTTTGATATACTCACATACGCGTGTGGAGCATGAGGGCACCTTTTCCAGGTTCTTTAGTGTCTTCATAAGAAGTAGATTTATGAGAACTTGGAGAAGTGTGCTTTCTTTTAGACAAAGGTGTAGTATTTGGGTCATATCATTTTTGGGGAAGGTATCACAATTGATCCTTCCAATATTAGAGCCATTATGGATTTTCTAGCACCCACTACGGTGACCGAGGTGTGCAGTTTCATGGGATTAGCAAGTTACTACCAGAGATTTGTTCAGGAATTCTCTCAGATTGCACACCCTATCACTTCCTTTCAAAGGAAAGGGAAGAATTTTGTTTTGTTGGATAGATGATAGTAGGCCTTTAGGACACTAAAGGAATGCCTCACTACAACACCTATTCTTGTAGTACCGGATCAAAAGGGTGATTTCTTTATTTACCCGGATGCTTTGTCGTCAGGCCTTAAAGGTGTGTTAATGTAGGATGGCAAACTAAAAAATCATGATCGTAATTATCCAACCCATGATCTTGAGCTTGCGGTAGTTGTGCATGCTTTGGTTAGATGGAGGCATTTTCTTCTTGGTCGGAGATTCACACTCAGGATAGATCATTTGAGTCTTCACCACCTCTTCACGCATCCCAATCTCAACGCTCATCAGTGGCATTGGATGGAGTTGATTTGTGAGTATGACATGGATATTGAGAATGTGAAGGGGAAGGATAATGTGGTAGTATACACTCTCAGAAGACAGAGACATGTGGTTATGGCCACCTCAGTGAGCATAGATTTATGGAGCAGGATTCTTCAGTAGCTTCCTCTTGACAACTTTTACATTGCAGTTCGAGTAGAGATCGAGTCACAGAGACCCCTTGAGGGGAAGTTTGATGGTTTTTCCTTAGAGGTAGATGGTCTTCTTAGGCATAGAGACTGGATATATGTTCCCATATATGGAGGCTTGAGGTAGGAAATCTTGGTAGAGGCACATCATGTACCTTGTTCATCCCATCCCATAATGAAGAAGATGCACGCCACCTTATGACAGTTGTATCATTAGAGAGGACTTCATAGAGACGTGGCCCAATTTTTGTCATGGTGTTTGGAGTGCCGAGAGAGTTAAGGCCAAGCATTAGCATCCATCGGCCTTCTTTATCCTTATGCTATACCGGAATTGAAGTGGGACACCATTTTCATGGATTTCATTGTTGGGATGCCAATGTCGAGATATCACCATGACACCATTATGGTCACGGTTGATAAATTGACAAAAGTGGATCACTTTTCTCCGGAGAATAAAACTTATATAGCTAGAGCAAAGTGGAACAAGTATACTTAGATGAGATTGTCGGGTTTCATGGGATTCCATGGAAGACCATTTGTGATGTGATCCCTTATACACTTCACATTTCGAACTACCATGCAAAGTATGTCCTCGGGACGAGAATCAACTTCAACACAACATATCACCATGAGATAGATGGACAGACCAAGTGGGTGAATCATATTTTAGATGATGTGCTCGGGATGTATGTGATGGATAATTAGTATAAATGGGATGAGTACCTATACTTAGTGGAGTTTGTCTATAATAATAGTTTTTAAAGTTCCACAGGCATGTCTCCTTTTCGGATTTTTATGGTAGAGAATGTAGGACACCCGTTGGCGGGATACGTTAGAGGATAGATTATCTCTTGGACCAAATATTTTACAAGGCATGGAGAAGTAGGTGGTGTTGATCAGATTGAGATTGCGAGATGCACGGGACGGAGTAGAAGAAGTATGTAGATCAACATAGGATCGACCATAGTTTCGATGCGGGCATGAAGGTGTTCCTTTGTGTCGGGCCTCAAAATATCCCTATCCATTACGGAAAATATTCTAAGTTAGCTTCTATATTCATTGGCCCTTATGAGATCTTGGAGTGTATCAGCCCTTTAGCCTACCATCTAGCATTGCCACCCATCTTGTCTCACGTACATGATGTGTTTCATGTTTCAGTTATCAAGAGATATATTGCAGATCCTTCTCATGTGTTAGATTAGACATTATTATAGGTGTAGGATCAAGGGTAGGTGATGGTGGAGCCCATTCACAGCTTAGATCGCATGACCCTGGGCCTTTAAGGTAGATAGGTTAATCATGTTTGGGTGCAGTAGGATAGATATGATGAGACTACAGCTACATGGGAGGATGCTACTTCATTACGAGCTCAATTTCCACATTTTTTCTAGTGAATTCCAAGAAGAAGTCGAATCTAAGGGGAGGGGGATGTAGTTCCCACTTCCCTTTGACAACATTTTGATACCTATTATGATACGGTTGATTTCATTATAGACATTATTATGTTTTAACTTAGTGTGATGTTATACATTTGATCATGGATTATTGTTGATCTTCATTTTATTATGATGCATGATGGGAATTAGAGACACTCATATGTGGATGATGATATATTATTTGACATGGATGTTTTTGAACATAAGATTTTGGATATTATGAGTAGCTCTAGAAAATGGATATTTTATGATGATGATATAGTTGTTGATTAAAAATGTAAATGATGTAGTTGTTACTTCGATATTGTTGTGATTGATTTATATCATGTTGGATGTTCGATATGGCCAAGACGCCGAAGGAGGTATTTATGTTTTGTAAGTTTAAAACATCACAACAAACATCGGGGATCGAAGACCAACCACAATGCAATTCTAGGTGAATTCAACAAGGTCACAATGGCAACATGTCTCGAGTGTGTGTGTTGTATTTTGTTAGGGATTCCCATGGGGGATTTCCCTTTATATGTGATCATGGGTTTGTGTATTTTATTAATGTGTTTCCTTTATTATTATTGTATGTATTTTATTAGTAATGTATTCCCTCCTTTTAATTATTTATAATGTGGTGGATTAATGTGATAAATCATATGGTTAAAATTTAAACAAATCAAATTGGGATATGGGAAAGTAATAATGGAAGTGTTTGGATATTTGTATAAAATTTGTAAGGGATGTGTAAGTTGTGTAAGAGTTTGTATAAGTCCGTTTTGGAGTATGAAATACTCCACCTCCATGGAAATTCAAATTTGTCATTTGGGCCTATTTTAGGAGGCTTGTGGGACAAGTAAAACTTGACCCATACCTCTACATTTAATTTACCAACCATACTTATGATTGGAGAAGTGATTTGTGACTTTTATAATGAATTTTATTAATCATGTTGCATGTTTTTAATTGCACTCTCTTACATTTTATTTAATTTGTTGTCCCTTGAGGTGTGGGCTTTTTGGAGTGTGCAAGTAACTTGTCATATTTTCACCCACCTCTTTATTGTGCTTAGGAGAATGGATTTTTATTTTATGTTTGAATTGGAGGATGTATGATGTGGCATCCTACATGGATCCACATCATCCTCTTCTCTCCCTCTTCTATATAATTCAAACTCTCTTCTTATTTTGGGGTTGTTGAATCATTTTGCAACTTCATTGGGGGTGCATTTTCTTGTGTTGGAGATTTTTTTTTGGAGGAAGTTTGGAGAAATCTTTGCATGCTTGGGAGATTGTTGTTTGGAACTGTGTTATTGAATTTGAAAGATTTTTTTGGAAGTAAAGTAATCATGGAGAGGTAGAAATTTAACTCTCCTTTTTATGTTGTTATTTGCTTGTTTTTTGTGTGAATGGTGCATGTTTTGTTTTATTTGTTGGTTGGTTGGGTAGACTTCCTTAGGGATTGTGTAGGAGAAGGATATGGGGAATGCATATGGGGAGGGCATAAGGAATGCCATTGTCATAAGAATTTTTTTGAGGGAGTTTGGGTTTGAGATCCACCATGGAAAAGAAATAGCTAGTATTTCTTACTTTGTGGGGGCATAAGGAGGGAATTGTGGGGGCATAAGGATATGTGTGTGATGATTTATTTTGGTGGTTTGTTTTGGTGGATGCCCAATTCCCAATTAGGAGGCATAAGTAGCTTCCCCCATAGACCTTGCTCCTTTGGCTTGCATGATCAAGCCTGAGTTTTGATTTGAATGTTTTTAATTGCAGTTGTGAACTGTTGTTTTGTGTTGAACTATGTTTTATATTGAATTATGCATGTGAAAGAAAGTTGTGTGTTGTGGAAGCCAGTTGTTTCCATGGGTTGAATCACACCTTTTATTATATCTTGGTTGGGGCTCGGGGGCCAATGATGAAGGAAGGATTCTCCTTTCATTGGATGTCTTGGTTGGGTGGAGAGCGTTGCCTTTCCCTCTCTTTTGTTGTGATCAACTTGGAGAAAGAGAAAATGTGCATGTTGCTGTCCTGGAGCAAAGATAAAATGCGGTTTGACAATCCTCTGGTGAAAACATATCCATTTGTAATCCTTTCCCACTTGTATTGGATGAAATTATATTATGTACTTTGTGAAGAAAGATGTATGTAAGTTGATTATGAATTTATATATTTAAATTTTGAAAGACATTTATATCTTGTTCAATTTATTGAAAACAATCAAATTTTGTTATTGCATTCAACATGGAAAGATGTAAAGATTTATAATTGAATTCAATAGAGAGTTGAAGGATCATTTTTCATATGCATTGTTGGGTTGAATTCAATGTTTTATTGTATGGAAAAATAAATAGTTATACCTCTTTTTTTTTAAAATATACGTGGAATTAATGCTACATTTTGCATCCTTGGAAATATATTAAAATTGAAAATCAGAATTTGTAATTTAGTGTTGAAATGATTTTTTGATAAAAAATATAAGTATTGGATCAGTTTAGAAATGAAATGCCACATTTTTATGATTAAATTTATATACAATTGTAAAAGAAATAGATCTCTCTTGTAAATATTCAAAACTGCCAAATAAACTTAATAAAATTCACAGCTCAGACCTGCACTTAACAATCAACTCGAATTGATATAATTTAGCATGCTAATACATTAAGGAACTCAAATTTACGAAGAACACTTAAGAAGACAAGTTAAAATATTGTAAAATCGAATCCAATCCCTTTTACATTCATTTTTCTATCAATTGTCGAGAAAATCCTTAAGATGTTTTTTTATTTTATTTTGGCTTGGGAAATTTTTTGAATTTTCCTCCACTGGCCCACAACCAATTAGAGGCTACCACATGTCCTCACGGGGTAGTGGTGGAGGCACAAAATCTTTTTTTCCCTTAGACATTTTTTAAAATTTTGGAAAAATTCCCATTTCTTCCTTAGGCCCGCGCCTATCATAGGCTTCCACATGGTAGCTTTGGGTGCTAGCGGGGGAGGAACCTTTATTTTTCTTAAATTTTGGTATTTGGAAATTTTTCTAAAATTTCCCCCTCAGCCCCGCACTCTGCGTCTTGGCTTGGGAAAACATCCTTCCTCAAACAATTTAGACCCATGCGCGCAATTACCCCTTTTACCCTCCCCTTTGGCAAAGTTGCTCCAAAAACTCCACCACCACACCTTTCCCTCTCCTTCACCCCCACAATGGCCCATGGAGTGCCATGTGTCCCTAGCAGACCCACGGGCACATGGGTGTTGTTTTGTTTTCTCTCCCTCTTGGGTGAAATGCCCCAAATTCTTCCACCGCTCTGCCCTTCCCTTTTTCCCCGGCGATGACTTTGAGGCTGCCACGTTTCCTTAGAGGACCCGCAGAGGCACGGGTGTAAATGTTAAATATCTCCTACACGAGGAAAAATTACAAATGCTTCCCCGCGACCTGCCATCCCAAAATTTCCCTTTCACCCCTACTCAACACGTGTCCCCTAAAATTTGCCTTGGGAAAATTTGACCCCTAAAGTTCACATGCTCATAACTTGAGTTCTACAAGGATTTAGGAGGAATTATTTATATCATCAGAAAGGTGAAAAAATTTCCTATCCAATGGGAATGATTTAGGGAAATTTTGATTACACTAAGTATGATAAAAATCAAGTTGAAACTCTAAGCCCTGTTAGAGAGTGGTTATGATGATATTTTACCCCCTGAACCTAACTGGAACTTATAATCCTAAAAGTGGGACCATTTGACTTTTGATAATTTTTAATGAAGGAAAAGTATGTTCTAGTATTTTAGATTTGTTCCAAAACCTATTTGTGTCAACTGTTGTCTTGCAACTCGGTTGTGGAAAATTCATATCAAAAAGAATTATTCCATAATTTTCTAAGTAACCCTAGGTTGTTTCTTGGGTCACAAGCGGGTTGTTTTAAATGGAATCAAAAAATCCTACCATTATGGCAATACAAGAAACTAAAATGAGTTCTAAAGAAATAAAGTTTTGTTTTTAAAAAGTTTGGAAAAAGTTTGATTGGGCGGCTGTGGATTCAAAAGTAGCATTTGGTGGTATGTTTTTCCTTTGGGAACCAAGTAAGATAACGGGTAAAATAATTATTTCCTCTCATTCCCACCTTGCTCAGTTTTTTCACACTCTTAACAAATTATATAGCTAGATTTGGTTTTTCATATATGCCCCTAATACGTTGCATGGTAGAAGACAACTCTGGAATGATCTTAAAAGTGTCAAAAATAGTTTTCCCAACTTGAAATGGATTCTTATGGGTAATTTCAACACACCTCTTTCCATTGGAGAGAAAAAAGTGGTACTTCTAATCATACATCATGAATGGATGATTTAGAGGATTTTATTTCTCACTCCAATCTCTTAAATTTATAAATTCATGGAAATCCTTATACTTGGTCCAATAAGAGACTTGGAGACAACCTTATTCAAGTTTGTCTTGTGAGTAATCATATCAGTTGACTAGATTTTAAGTCAATATTTTCATCTTTCTTCTCTTCCCTAAATTGGATCTAATCATAACCCCATTATTCTTAACAGGATGAAAAATGAGAGACCTTCTTTTATCATTCAAATTATATAGATATTCACAAAAAAATAAGTAATGGTGGGAATTTCAGTGTAGAAGGGACAACCCAATTAGATTTGAAAATATAAAAAGAAAGTTAGGTCTTGGAACAAAATATTTTTGACAATATCTTCATTTAGAAAAAATAAATCAAACACGATATTAAATCCTTACAAAAGAAATTTGTAGTAATAGGAATGAATCAAGAGGATTATGGACAATAAAAAGATCTTTTGGGTGATTTCCATTCTATCTCGTGTCGAGAAGAATATTTCTAGAGACAAAATGTTTCACCTAATTCTTAGACATTTCTTTAAAAGTGAAGAAAAAATAGGGTAATGGGCATAGGAGGAATACTTGTTGAAATGCTAGTTGTTGGGTTGTTGTACATGCATGACTTCTGAATCCATAGCTGATCATGAGAGCTTCCTTTTGGCTAGGAGGAACTACCTAAAATGGAACACAAGACCACCAAAAAGAGTTAAACAATATGTGTAGTGAACTACCTAGCGTGTGCTAGATACGGGAAGTGTGATACTTCCTAGACGACTATCAGTCCACTATTTAAAACAATTTAATGCTGGTAAAGAAGTAAATCCTATTATAATTTGAAATGATTTAGGTATCTAACTTAAAAAATAGTAAGAAAGATATAATCTAACAGGATAGGTTAAGATAAGATCCAAAGGTCATGTAACAGTTCTAGGTCTCTGCGGTTTTGATAGAAGTCTCAGGAAGGTCACAGGTGAATAAGGGTGATGTGGAAATAGGGGGTTATGTAATTGTTCTGGGCTCTATTGGTAAATATAGAGACCGATGCCGGTTAAGGGTGATTTGTCATTGGTTGGGGAGAACCTAGGTCAAGTATCTTGTGGAAAACCGGGAATGCCACAAAATGAGCTTTGGATCTCCTTATGATTGCACAAGAGACTAGGCTAGTCGCAGTGAGGTATTAGGTTGTTTGTATGGGGTTTGATGAGGTTTTAATGGGGATATGGAGGGGTGAGTATTAAAGGAGGTAAATAGGTGGCTAGGAGAATAAAGGATTAAGATACAATGATTAAATGAATGAACTAGAGGAGTAAACTATTATACTTACTTGAAATCTGGTTCGGTGGTGCCCTGTGAGTGATGGATGAAGGTGCTTTGACAAGAGGTAGAATGTTCTTAAGGATCACCAAATGTTGGAAAGCTCTTGCATGGGCTGTATGTGCATTTCTTTTTTCTGGTTGGATCAAATCTGTGTTGGGCGGTCATTTGGATGGTTACGGGTGAATGTTAGATGCCCGTGCAAGAGAAAATGCTTGATCTCCTTCCTCGCATGCATGTTATCACGTAAACCGGTTCTCGAAAGATGTGATATCTCTCGGGGATGTGCCAACTTTTTGTCAACATCCAAAATAAGGTTATTTTAGGGATTAAAAGGTGATCGATGGTGGTTCTAGCTTAATCGACGATGGTTAAGGGTAACTGGTGTCAGTCAAGGTGGGATTTTCTTTGTTTACTAAACTAGGTAGATCCCCTTGATTTTCTGGGATCTCATGTCACTCACCCACAGATCAGATGTGAAGCTTCTTGTAAGCATATGGAAATGTGGTTAGAGGGAATGTATACATTGATTTATAGGGTTTTGGTAAGTCTTAGTTAGTTATGGAAACTTACTAAGAATAGGTCTTAGGGTGAGTTGGCTTAATGAGGTGTAGGTGTGGGCATTATCTAAATTAAGATATTTAAATAATCAATATGGTGAGGATAATGAATTAATTCAATTAAATTAATATTAGTGGGGTGAAGGGGGCCATGGTTGGGTGAATGTGATGAAGGTATTTATTTGTCGAGGAACCAAAGGGGAGTGTGACCTAATTTTAGTGTCTACACAAAAATCTAGAGCAAATCTGGATTAAAGAAGGAGACAAGAACACAATTTTTTTTTCATATGAAAACCCTCAAGCATAGGGCCCACATTAATATTTCATAAGTCACAATTCATAACAAATATATCACATTTTATTCAAAATGCATTAATGAGTAAACTATTGCATTTTACCGAAGCTTTTAGATGACTCTCCCTTCACGTGAAAGTAACAAATACTCTTCTAGATTTTATTCCCAACAATCTTGTGAAGCCCGAAGAATTTTGCATTCTTAGTAAACCTGCTTCTATGGAAGAGATTCAAAAGGTGGTATTTTCTATGGAGGGAGACAAATCACTAGGACCTGATGGTTTTTCTACTTTTTTCTATCAAAATTTTTGGGATATTTGTGTTGATGATATCCTCAAAGAAACAAATGAACTCTTGAGGACATGTAGGATTTTGAAAGAAATCAACAATAATTTTATTTTCCTTGTTCCAAAAAGGATTGGGGCCAAAGACTTCAAGCAGTTAAGTCTTATAAATTTTACTAACATCGTTTATATCATCTTTACTAAAATACTTCTAGAATTCAAATTTTTCTCCTCGCATCATTTCCAACCAATAGGAGGTTTTGTGAAAGATAGAATTATTCGAATGGGGTGGTTATGGTTCATGAAACCATTCACTCAATGGAAAAAGTAAGAAAGTGGGCATGGTTTTAAAATTAGATATGAGAAAAGCCTTTAACAGGGTTTCTTGGATCCTCCTAGATAAAGTTATGGAGAAATTTGGGTTTGATGCCCGCTTGAGAAAAATCATTAGCACTTGTATCTCTTCCTCCACATTTTTTATAATATTTAATGGTAATCCAATGGGCTTCTTCCCAAGTAGTAGAGGCATCTGCCAAGGTGATCCAATCTCTTCCATTCTCTTCATTATCATGGCATACAATCTTAGCCATACCATAACTAGAGTTGTTTCTCTAGGATATCTGAAAGGATTTAAGCCTACTTCTTATAGACCACAATATCTCATCATCAGTGTGCATATGACACTATTATTCTTCTTCTTTATTCTATTCTTGAAGCCAAAATGTTGAATAATATCATTCAACTGTATGAAGAGGCCTCAGGGCAGTAGATTAATTTTGATAAAAGCTTTCTCTACTTCTTTAACACTCCACCCACAAGACAAAGGAAAATTGCTCAAATTTTGGGATGTGAAATCAAATTTCTACCCACCAACTACATTGGTCTTCCCCTGGTACTAAAAAGGTAACCTTGGGTGTGTGGAATGCTTTTCTTGATAGGTTTTAGTGAAAGCTTACTCTGGTTGGAAGGGAGCTACTCTCTCTAGAGCAGGAAAATGTCTCCTTATTAAAAGAACGATTTAAAATATACCAATATATATCATATCTCTCTTCTTAATTGTCATTTCCATTAGAGATAAAATTGATAGAATTCAAAAAATCCTTCTTTGGGTAGGTATAAAAGATAAAAATAGAATTCACTTGGTAGCCTTGGATAAGGCTTGCAACAACAAAAAAGGAGGTATTGGAATTTAAAAAATTAGGACTATGAGTACCACACTAGTTTCAAAAATGGGATGGAGATTAATCAAGGAGGAAAATCCTTAGGAAGATCTTATTAAATTAAAATTCCTAAACAAAGGCAACGTTAAGGACTTCTTCAATAATGTTTCTCATCATAATGGTTCAAACTTTTGGAAAAAATTGGTTAAGATTAAAATAGACACTGAATCAGGATGTAAATGGATTCTTGGGAATAGAGAAAACATAAAATTTTAGGATGATAGATGGGAATATTTTCATAATCTTAGAAACAATGAGCATTGAGAACAACTAAACAATAGCCTTACAGTAGCTCTAGGACAACAAATCAATGGTTATATTAAGAACATCAAGGTAAAGTGTATTGGAGAAATCTTGAGTCTGTTATTCCATATCAAAAGGACCTTCTTTTGGATCTGAAAAAATTCTTAGGAATATTCCCATCATCGAAATACAAGCCAAGGATGAATTTATATGGTCTCACTCTTTTGATGGTAACTACATGGTGAGATCAGGTTATCAAATTTATGCTAATGAAACTACTTGCAACTTTCCTTGGAGCAAGATCTGGTTCAAAGAACTCACCCCAAAAATAAACCACTTCCCATGGTTTTTTCTAAATAAGAGAATCATAACCATTGATAACCTTATAAAAAGGGGGTCCATAATGCCTAATAGTTGTTACCAATGTAGATAAGATAATGAAATATTCCATCATATTCTTTTGCACTACCTCATAGTTGTTGCTCTATGGAAGCTTATTTTTAACAAGCTTGGTATTGTTTGGTCTTTCCCAAATGACATCATTTAGGCTTGAGTTAAGTGGCATCCTCTTTTAAAACACACTTTAATTTGGAGGATTTTGAAACTCATTTTTCCCCACACTATTTAGATAATTTGGAAGGCTTGCAACTCTTTAATCTTTAGAGATACCAACAAAACTATCAAAAGTATTATGATTGAAATTAAAATTACAACAAATGAAAACATCCTAAAGCTCAAACCCCTTAAAAATCACAAGATCCTAAAGAAGAGGATGAATTTTTAAATTCTTAGAAGATTAATGTTCAACATATTTCAATTTCCTTACGCAGCACTGAAAGATCTCATGTTCAATGGATTCCCCCAAAATATGGTTGGTTTAAATCAAACTTTGATGGTGCCTCTAAAAGCAACCCAAGGGAAGATGGTGGAGAAGGCCTAATTAGAAATGAACAGGGTCAAATTATTGTTGCTTATGTAGGCCCCATGGGAAATCAATCTAATCAATTTGTTATGGCCCTTTCTTCTCTATGGGGAATCAAAATTTCTAGGATTCTCAATGTAAACAATCTCATTATGGAGGGGGATTCTTTGAATATCATTAGCAACCTCTCTGGAACCCAAACACCCAATAGGACCATTAGTGATTTCATTAAGGAAGCTAATAATCTATGTAATGGTCTTAATATTATTATTCAACATGTGTATAGGGAGGGAAATTGTGTCACTGATGCACTTGCTAATGTAGGTGTTCACATGGATAATTATAGTGAGTGGCATAGTGACAAGGACCTCCCCAACACATCTCATTCTATCATCATTAATGAAGCTACCACCCAACCCATCATTACAACTTAAGCGATGGCCTACACATGTGCAAAAATTTCCTCCTTGGTACTTGAAACATATTAGATCTATTCATTTTAATTTAATCCTCTCCTCGAATACTGAGGACATATGTTTTTAGGAATAGAGTTGGAATAAGGAGAAGGGTTTTTTATGGGTAGTAGTCCATCTTTTAGGCTACAAAATGTTTGTAGAAAGGATTTTTATTTGCTATCACCATCTTGTAATATCTCTACCACCATTTCCATCCATGATGGGAGGGCTGCTATGCAAAGTAGAACCATTTTTCGACCCCTAATGGCAACATAATGTGGAACTTTTGGAAGCCCTCAATGTTGGAGGTTTCACAGATTTCATACAATGGATCAGGGGCCATGATCAACATATCTCCCTATAGTTTGTAGATAATTGGAAAGACATAAATATCAATTTTAAGGGTAGAGACTTCAACATTTTAGAACATTTCATTTCCTTCATCACGGGTTTGAGTATGGAGGGCAACAAGTTCTTTCATAATAAGTTTGACAAGGATGTAAAGGAAATAATTTTCTTGGATGATGGGGAAGAAATCAAAATAAAATGTGCTGGCATCATCTGCTCTTCCATTCCATAACCTTTTGATGAAGTGGCCCGCATGGTGGTTCACTACATTACACTAGAAGGTAGGTTCTCCACCCTTCCCTTGCACCATTTGGTTCGATCAATCACTTCAAGAGAGAAGCAAAGGTCATTTTGCCTTATTACATTTTGCATTCTTTGGAAAAATATTTTTAGAGGTTCAAGGGCATAGGCAAGTGTTACCACTCCATCAAGGAGTCATCTTCCTTATTCACCAATTTATCCTTGATGTAATTAGTAAATGACCTCGGCCCTCCTCTATCTCCTCCTCCTCCCCACCACCCCGTATTAGAACTAATAATCCCAAATTTTGTGACCTTGTTGTTGAACCTCCACATGCTAAATGGATTCTCAGAAGTAATAAGAAATATAAGGAGATAATTGGGGTAGAAATCCTTCTAAGGATCAAGTGATGTTACTTCTAGTGCTCATGTCACTCCTTCTATACTTGAAAATTTTAAACAACAAGCTGATGCTTTGAAATCTATTGAAGATAATGTTGATTTTCTCCTAAAGACTGGTAGCAAGATCACCATAGACCCTACCTCCATTACCATCCTGCAAGAGGAAGTAAACTCACTCTCTAGTCAAATAAATCCACTTGTAGAGAAACATAATAATCCACTTGTCATTCACATAGTAGTTCTTGATCTCCTCTAGGTTCATATTAACTAGATTTGTGATGTTAGTGGGATTCCTGCATCAACATGGAAGAATGGGAGGATCACTAAGAAGTTATTCAAAGAGACCAATCTGGACCCTAATGTCGGGGCAGCCATGAATCTATATAAAAAAATTCATGGTAGCAATTAAGGTGTATAGAAAATTTGTGAATTAGTGCCTTTTTTACCTTTTTGTTCTATGTGTAGGTATTGTTCTATTGTTTTTTAGATGTTGTTTTGTTTGTTAGTTTGTTGTATCTTGTAGGTAGTTTCCCCTTCCTTAGTACTCTTATAGTTTTATCTAGATTTTTGGCTTTTGGTTGGGGTGTGTCCCCCATGTTTCAAAAAACCACTTTTTTCTTTCATGTCTATCTTGCTGTTGAGTCTTTTTATTCTACTGTAGGGTATGGTCCCTTCAAAACCATTTACCTATAATAAAAAAATGATATAATATTCTTTCATATAGTTAGATTTTTTCAGAGAATTTTTTTTTCCTTACCATGGTTTTACAATTGCATGTATCTCTCTTTCTTTAAACCATCTTCTCACATTGATATTGAGGTTTTTTCATAGAAAATAACATTTAAACCAAATTTAATACCACCATTTGGGTAGATCAATTCTCTTTAATGGACTTCAACTATCCCATTATAACTATTATTGTAATAATGGTGAGAATGATGCCTAAACAGGATTTCCATTTTTCATTGAAGGAATATGTTGATGCAAGTTTAAAACTCTTCTTAAAACTACCTTTTTCTTTCAATATGATGTTGTGGAAAAATTATTTCATTGGTATGAAAATAACTATTTGATTTTTTACTTTTTTGGTTATGTTCCTTCGAAAGATTATCTTACTAAGTAGGGAACTCTACAAGTCCATGTAATTGGTATCCACAACATGACCAAGGATTTTTTCTTGTAAATATTTATCATAGATGTAGCTAATTCTTGGAAAATTTCAAATATGATTAAGATTAACACCCTCATGGTTGTCTCACCCTACTTAAGTAATTTTTATGTATATGAAAAAGTATTCATATGAGTCCCTATTTGGGTCACGTCACCTAGTCTTTCCATCTCCCTATGGAATTTATTGAATGATATCATTATCCCTATTGGGTATTTCATTTATCATAAACAACATAAATTAATTTCCACATTCCCTAAATAATATTTCTATGTTGAGGTCAACCTATCACGAGAGTTAAAATATTCCATCAACATTCAAATTACGGATACTAATTTCTTATAAAATGTTGTATATATCAACCTCGCCAATAATTTATTTTAGTGTCGAACACCTAACCAAATAATTTATGGTTATTCCTCATGCCTCGATATATGATCTCATTCAAGTTCTCCTAAAAATGATTTTGTGTGACAAGAATGAATAAAGAGCATTGTTTCTAACTATAAAATTATTTTTAGGTCGAAAAATCCTTAAAAAAATTATTTCCCTAACTTCTAAAGATCTGACCCCATCAATCATGTGAACCATGCTCCCATTATTCCTCACATCTCATAATACTATCAAGCCACGCATGTTTTATATAGATTCATGAGCGATGATATATCCTCTAGTTATCCTTTACATTAACATTTTGTAACCCACGTAATGATGGAATAAATTTTCCAAGGGATATTGATGGGCTAAGTGATGCATTGTCACATTGAACTCATTATTTCCTTAACACTAAGAAGAAACTTTGTGAAAATATTCGCAAGTTTAGACTTTAAGATATATTTTGAGGGGATAAGGAGAAAATAAAATGGAGAATCCGATCATAAGAATATTTTCTCTTGGAAAGTTTGAGGATTCAAATATATCTTATGAAAATTATTTATGTGTTTAGTTTGTCAGTTGATAATATAGATGTTATTTTTACATAAAGTTAAAGTTTTAGATTTCCTTTTGTATACTTCTTCAAAGTATATTATTCCATACACCATATTTTCCACCCCGCATGAAGACATATGCAGTGGATCCAGTATCATGATCTATCCTAATTTATTCCATTAACTCTTTCCTCAAGTTAGGATCGTTCACACCAAGAAACTATGTGATATTTAATATTAACAAAATTCCTTAAGAATTTATAACATTTATATTTATAATGATGGTGCTATTATATCTAAATTTTTGTATTGGTTGGAATGTAATATACCATTCTCTAATTAGATAATTTATGGGTACTTTTATATTGTGGAGGATCTCGAAGACATATAAGGAAAATTAAATTTTGTTGGTTTGTTAGAGAGAAAAAGGTATGGTATTATTTTTAAAATAGACAGGTTTTATAGACCCAATATTTCGTTGGTGAAGAATTTGAATCAACTAAAACAAATCTTGGTTAAATTGGTATAATTTCAAATTTGATAATGAGATGGTACTTAAATGTATCAATCATGTAATCTGTTTGAACAACATATCTTCTCTTTTTTTATGGTTAGTGGTTAGTCAGTATTCATTCACCAAAATATTGTCCTTTCTAATCATAGCCACATCACTTGCTAGATGATTTGGAATAATGGTCACATTAAAGTCCCATATAATAATTTTTTATCATGTCTTTTCTAATTCATGTCAACGTAATCTAACTCATTGCCAAGATTTGGAACCTTGGGCCACAACCCCTAGCCCCGAATAGTTTGATTAAGTGGTGGAATGATGTGGTAAATCATATCAACTCATTCCTATGATAATATGGTAAAATGGATTGGATTCAAAATTGGGTTGACAAAACTCTAGGTAAGAAATATTAGAAATTCACCTCACAAATAGAGTTTAGTACTTTCAATTCAAATTAGCCCAGATTAAACATAAACTTAAGTTTGTGGAACTTTACATTGATAAAGGGGACAAAATTTAAGTCTCATGAATTGGATGAAATTTGGATATCAAACCTCTAAATATTTTTAAAAATTCTTAATCTTAAGAAAGTTAAAGAACAAATAAAGGCCATTCAAACTATGCATGCTCGTATCACTATCCCATTACAAATCTTCGTGGAATTTATCAACCAATATATAATGGTTTTCTAGATGTGATAATTCATGATTGTGATATCCCGGCCTAACTATAATTATTATATGTTATGCCCAACAATATAATCCATTCCACTAAAAATAATTGTAAATCCCCTCTTTCTCTTGAGGAACTTCACATTATTGTTCACAATATAGCCAACGATGAAGCTTTTGATCCTAATGGTTTCTCCTATGAATTTTACAAATCTATTTGGGAATTCATCATAGAATACGTTTTTAAGGTCTCAGTAATAAGGTGCTTGGCAATAAAATATCATGAAATTTTATTAATAAAAAATATTAAGTTTATTCCTACGAAAAGAGACCCATAGTTTCTTAGTATTTAGAGATTGATTACTCTTTTATATATTTCCTCCAAAATAATTGTAAAATATTTATTATTTCATATTTGTCACATCCTACTTTCCATTATTTGATAAAAACATGTTTTGATCAAGATTAGATACATTATGTACAAAATCATTTTTTAGGAAGGTATGGAGTGGGTGTATGTTTTTCAACATAAAATTATCTTTCTCAAGCTTTAATTTAAAAATCCTATGATCACATGAATGGCCTTTCATCTTGATTATGCTTAAACCACTTGATTTATGAGAATTATCAATCTTTACAGTTCAAACCCTTTTTTAGATGCCTTAGTTTACTTGACTATTAATAATAACCCTTATGATAATTTTGATATTTCTTATTCCATCTAAAAAGGGTGCCCCTAGCTCCTACATTATATATATTTACATCTAAAGTGTTAGGGTAACTTTTTGTTAATTGAGTAGGGAAGGGTTTAGTTCATGGAATTCATCTCCCAAATCAAATAATTTAATTCATTGATGGAAACTTTGTTGATGAATCCTTCCTTAAAATTTGTGAACTAGAGGCATCTTTCAAGGACTATCTACACTTCTTGGGTATTGTAGAAACTCAAATTTGGCAATTTACCATTTTGACATTACTTACTATAATTGTGCTTCTTGGCTAAGATAAACACCTATATCCTAGCTCCACCGAGTTAATGTTACATTATATTTTTTTGATTTATCATTTTCATATACCCATGTGTTGAAAAAATATGAATATTACTACATAAGATTGATGTTAAAACTCTATGTTCCAAAGATACAACTCTCATCTTTCATTTTATACATCCTTGTCCAAAACCATATAGTTAGGTCATGATGTATAGTATGGTCTTGACTGACCTATATATTCTTGAATCGATTAGTTTCAAACTCTTATTAAAATTAATTATCACTTATTCGGTCCTTTTATCCTCTTAGGTCAGCCTTTTCATAGCATTTTACCTTTTGAGCCTCATATAAACATGTTAATACTACCTCATTCACCGACTTGGAGATCATATGGAATTTTATTGACATACTCACTTCTAACACCTGTAAAAGGAACTCAAGGCTCCCTAAATCTTCATAAATATGTTAAACATCCACCAAGGAAGCCATTACTGTAGTTTTGAAGTACTCAACCAAGTCAATAAGTCTAGCTTCTATCATAATAACCTCACCAAGTTCTTATCTAGAAGTCTTAACATGAGAAAAATACAATCATGCATGATCAAAGGAATTCTAGTTTCCTACTATATGCATCCATATAGATATTACGTACTAGGTGGAAAATTATGTGTGGTTTGAGGCCTCTTCAAAGTATTGTTAACGTAGGTAGCATATGGGGTGCACAACAAACAAAACACTAACCTTATTACATCATCTTCTACCCATAGATTACATTTTATAGTGATTCAGTTTATTATAAAAATATTTAGATTGTTTGACAACTAAGTTTTAACAATGAAGTGCATTTATGAGCCATTTAAGGACCTAGAAAGTTGCAGATCTTAATTCCAAATGAATCCAATATCATACATAAGGCTCATGATTAGATTATACATCTCAACCAAAATATATAGTTTCACACAAGGGAATTTTCATATCATAGTTCCAATAATGAAGATTTTATAGGTTTTGCACTTGTTTCTCCAGTCTATTTTCCTATATTTTTCTTGTACCACTCGTATAGCAAATTATCTCTCTCACGTGTTTTAAGATTATATCATTTATCAAAAGAACAATACGTTATATTAATTTTATATAATTAATGTTGGAAGCTAGTCTATTAGAATAACTCCTAGTATTAATACCTTACATTCATTTTTATTGGTGTGTATTGCAAAATAATTACCTAAATAATATTTAAAAGGGTGTAAATTTTTTTGTGAACTTGACTTCTTAATCAAATATTTCTCAAACCCTAGTTATCCTAGGGTTTCCTATAATAGATTTGGTGGTTGAATATTTTATGTTGGAATATGCTCCTTTCATATTCCATTACGGCATAACAATCAGATTCACATTCATCCCATTAAGAATATTGAGCTTTCTCTTCCTACTCATAAGCATCATAGTCTCATGGCTTTTTCTTCTATGCATATCACTATGAATCCATCTATGCTTTACACTATTAATGAGATACAATTATGTACAAAATTGAAACTAATAGTGAACATTATTATTATTACACTTATGATGAGGATAACATTGGGGGTCACGAATAAGTGGAACTTATATCTAAACTCCTTGAACAAATTAATGAAAATCCTCATCAAATTGAGCTTATTATTAAGACTCCTCTTTTTGCTAAGATCTCTAATGATCGGAACCGCAATGAAACATAAATTTTTTGGGCATCTAATAGGGGTAAATATAATATTCCTAATTCAACTATGCCTACATCTATGGGGGAAATAAATTATTTTGGAGATCAAAATTACACCCTGCCTTGATTCATAGATAACCCAAGATTTTGAGGCTACAAGGTATTTCCTCCAAGTTGTGGGAATTGCAAGTGTGAGACAGAATTCAAGAGAAGGCTAGTTACTCTACCTATTCTTACTACTAAAATACTCCTAAAATGGAAATTGAATTACCTAATATTAATCTATGATTCTAAGGGACCAAGGTGAGAAGGAAATACATAGACTAAAATCCTAAAATACATAGGTTATATCACCAAGAAAAGGGGTGGAGACACTCTAGGATGAGTGGAAATGGAGGAATAACAAGAAAGAAGAGGGCATTCATGAGTACCATAGTCCAAAACAACATTGAAACTACCATGTCCATGGAGCACAACACACTTGAGACCCTACAATTAGAAAAATTTATGCATACAACACCTACAGAGGGAATGAAAGGTAAGGAAATGCAATAGAACATAAGTCGAGCATAAGATAGCCACAAACAAATGATTTTATTGTTAGAAATATGAAAATCCATTACACAGAAGAATAAGAGATAATGATCACCTTGAAATATGTCCAAATTTTAGGCATGCAAATCATAAGTTCACTTGAACAATTTTTACAAAGTTCCATTATAATGAAGAACATCCCCCTTAAAATGAGAGGTTTCTACAATATATAGAAAATGAGAGATAGAGAAAAGAGGGAAACATGAAATTATACCCCACTCACCAACAAGATGCATTAATGGACTTGAAAGTAGCATGGGTAGCCTTATAAACCCATTCCCCATTATGTATTACTTATAGAAGAAGAAATGCGAACCATACTTCATTAATTCTAGTTGTTCATCTAATTTGAACTATGCTCTAATATGCTCGAGAGTATTTCAAATTTTTCCAGATCTGACCTCAATAAAATTAAGAAATCCATAGGATGTTGAGACATTTCTAAAAATTTAAATTTTGTAAAATTTTTATAACTTGGGTGAAAGTTATGCCCATTTTAAGTTTAGGGGGTCGGGGTACCATGCGGGCTCCTACAGTCCACATTTAACTATTCATTTTACCTTTTTCCCCCTAGTGTAGGTATTTCATGATTTTAGGGTAAAAAGGGAAGCATGGAACTAGGGTCCCAAGTTCCTCTAATATTTTTATCTCTGCATTATACCTCCCTTTGTTCTTCCACATATTTGGTTTGATTTGCGGGTTGATATTAGATGCAGGGAACTAGTTCCCTAGCATAACATTTTCCGCCAATCTTAGTTATTATTATGAAACTTTGGTTTAGTGCCTAACATATAGTATTCATATTTACCATATGGTCAAATGTAAAATGTTAGTGGGTAAATATGGTTAGTAATTTAGTTAGTATGTTATACCTGTAAATTAATTAAATGGGTTATAGTTGTTATTTGTTATTTTCACTTCCTAGTTTCTAGGAAGTTTGTTTTCCTATTATCATGGCTATATAATAGCCAAATGTAATGTATGAATATTGAAGCGTATTGAATATCATTTTCTAGTTGTTTTTCCTTTGTAACTCTCTAATCCATTCCCTTCATTTGGTACCAAAGTTGGGTTGGTTGCAAGGAAAACATAATATCACTCGTAGCGAAATATTATTTATAATGCCCTGATATTGAGAGAAGAAAATGTATACGAGATTATAGTGTATATTATTTTTGCATTATTTTTAAAATATTTTTATACACAAGTCTATCGTCTAGAAATAGGTGTGATAAGTGAAGAAAAATTATAGACCTATCAATATTTTTACTTTTCATGGGTGGACTTCTTTCTTGTTATGGTGTGAGACTATAGAAATATGGCTAGAAGAGGGAAATAAACTAGCGCGCTACCATGAACTATTATATTTATTCATTGATGAGGTGCTTTCTTTTTTCTTCTATTTTTCTTTCACACTATATTTTTTTGATATCTTGACAAGCCTAGATCAGATATCTCCTCCTTTAGTGGAATTTGGAGGACTAATAATTTCTACATAAACAAATTTACTTTGGATCACAATGGTCTTGATGAAGCCAATAATGTGTCGAGAATTAATCTAGAAATGACACACATTAAATCGCACTCATATTTTCATTGTAGATAATGGCAAGATTATCTCTCTGAAATCTAAGTACTATATTGTGTGATTAAAAGACCATTAATGGATCTAAAAAATCAGATTAATTCTCAAGAATTACATATATTTAAAAAATCAAACTCCACACAAATATATTATAATTTTTGCAACATACAACTCCTCTATCTTCTCAGTTACATATGACTCCATTATATAGGAGTGGAGGAATAAAAATATCTCAACAAATTTTATTTCCTCATGAAACCAATTCTCCCAAATAGTTTCAACAATAAACAAACACCATAATAAAACAATACTAATTGTTTTATTATTCTAGCTTACTAACCACCCACTTTTCACCCTATTTACTTTTACCACTAACATTTACATTTTACAATGCATAAATATAAAACCATATGATAAGCACTAAACCATAGATTCCTAACATTCCCCCCTTAGTCCTAACATGGGAAAAACAAGGTTGTGCACCAAAACTATTGGTTCCATGCTTGTCATGATATGGATGGTTTCTTGGACAATATCAATAACCTATAGATGATTTTCCGGTGGTTTAACAATAACCCCACCAAAGATAGTTTTCCCAGTGGATTACTAACAACTATAGATAGTTTTTCCAATGGATTACTAACAACCAAAACTATAGATGGTTTTCTAGTGGATCCAACAACCACAATATCATGATGTTGCATTACATCGTTTAGCTCTCACCATTGTTTCTCTTCAAAATATTACATATCAGAATCCATGATAGTGCACATTATTCATCCACAAAAATAGAAATAATGTGTCGCTCCCTACCCACAATGTGAAGTTTCCACAGCAAAATGAACTCATAAATCATCACACCATGATGAAAGGAAAAAACACACAAATATATCACCAAACCAAAGTGATACGGCCCCATCATAGGTGAATGATGAGAGTTTATTTTTTTCCTCCATCCTCTGTTTCCTCCAACCTCTAATCAGTGATTTTTTAGAAGAGGATATCATCATACAAATATATGTATTCCTCATGTGTGGGTTCATCTTCTCCTGATGAGTCTTCATCAGTGGCTACATTGGCTTCATCTGTAAGCTTCCCACTAAGTAGATCTCTGGATTTTACCTTGCATAATCTGGTAGTATGTCCTTTTTTCTTACAATAGAAACATTCCAATTCACTTTCCTTTTTAGTAAAGTTCCTATGTTTTCTTTTTCGTATACATGGATTTTTCTTCTTCTACATCTTATTTAGTTCTCTTCTCTTCAGATAGGAGAGTTGAAATCATGTCTTCAAGAGTTTTAGAAGGCATCTGTCCAAGAGTAAAAACTACATTGTTATATTTGGGAGGTAAACTATTCAGTAATATGGATTTTGCATCCTCATCATCAACATGAGCATTAACTTCTACTAATTATCTAGTGAGTGATCTGAAATCATTAATGTGACTAGACATGGTGACCCCATCATCCATTTTGAATCTAAACAACTGAAGTTTAAGGAAAACTTTGCATTAAAATTGTTTGCACTAAATAACTTACTTAGATTGTCCCACATTTCCTTTGATGGTTTATCAAGTTCAACATAGTGCATTTAGAATCTAAAAGAGCTAAGCCAATAATGGCTTTGGATTTATCATCCCTTGTTTCCCATTCTACTTCTTTATTTGGATCTGATGGTTTTTTTCCTACCCATTTACAATCCTCCATAAATTCTTATTCATAAGTTGCATCTAAATTTTCACTTTCCATGTGTGAAAATTTACACCATTGAACTTATCTACTGGTACTACAGATGTTTCCATTAACTCAACCAACAAATATTTTTAAAAAACACACACAGTGACTTTCTAATTTAACACGAGAGGTCGAAAAAGTTTTATTTGAGTCAACATCTTTCTAGAGGAGTCGGTGACGACTGTCAACAATCGACAAGTGATTGGGTTAGTCAAAATGACCAAGACCTTCACAAAAACCAGAATAGGTAAGATCGGTGGAGATTTTGGAAAATTGGAAACGATCGACTATAATTTTATGACAACAAAGTGCCAACTACCTATGTGAAATTTCTAGCCACCATATCTTCATTTTTTCTAAAATTTCTCTATACATCTTTAAACTTCAATTCATTTTGCAGAGCCTCATCCTTCTTTGATACCAAATTAAATCTAATAATAATATTAGGTGATTAAAACACCATTAATGGATCTACAAACTCATATTAATTCATAGGAATTATAGAGATTTAACAAACTCAAACTCCACACAAATATATTATAATTGTTGCAACATACAACTCCTCTATCTTCTCGGTTACATATGAATCCATTATATAGGAGTGGAGGAATAAAAATCTCTCAACAAATTATGTTTCCTCATGAAACCAATTCTCCCGAATAGTTTCAACAATAAACAAACATAATAATAAAACAATACTAATTGTTTTATTATTCTAACTTACTAACCACCCACTTTTCACCCTATTTAATTTTACCACTAACATCTACATTTTACAAAATATAAATATAAAACCATGTGACAAGCATTAAACCATGGATTTTAACACCAAAAATTGAATCTTTGCACTCATAGATCTATTTAGATCTGATCTTCATATCAATGAATTCAATTTTTGTTTTGAGTCGCATTCAAGTTCCACATATGCATGTGCATACGTATTCATGTGATTTATCTTTGCATAAGGATCAACTTCGTTTTGGGAATAAGAAAGGATAAATTATAACATTTTGGTCTTCCTTGACTGCAAGAGAAATATTTGGCACTTGTTTCCTCCCAACAATGCCACATATGCATGACATTCATGTGTGTTGCAAGAAGCACATGAAAATTACATGTTTTACATTATTTATTCTAATATTTTTGTTCTCTTTCATTCTAAATAGATTATCTCGGCTTTGACTCGAGACTGTTGAGAGATATATTGTTGATTACAAATTGATTTGTGACACCTAGATAAACCACTTTTTTGGTTGCATTTTTGAATACATGTGTGGTTTGTTTTTAGTTTTTAAATTATGTGTGGTATCATGTCAAATATTTTGGTTTTTCAATATGTCATGTTTGATCAATGTGTCGATAGTTCCTAGAGATGGTCAAAGTGGTTATTATTTTTGTTTTCAATTTCCATGTAGTATCGATTCATTTTATTAAATTGACATTATTTTACTATATGTAATTAAAAGATTCATAATTTATAGTTGTTTAGTCATATTAAAATCATAAAAGTGTATGTTACATCATGATTCATCAATTGTGTCATTGTAATAATTCAAAAAAATAATAATATAAATTTCCTCACTTTTTAATAATTCAATGTATTTTCACTTATACACAATGTCTACTTTATGGGGGTGAATTTTTTAAGGATCCTAAAATCTAGATCAAGATGAGTTAGCAGAAAAATTCACTAGATGCTAGAAGATACACAGAGGATGGAGAACAACTAGCTTCCTCTCGTCGGTCACCATTGATGAGGTAACACGTGCTAATTTGGTGATGTGTGTGAGTGTGTTTTTATTTCATTTTATTTTAGTCTGGTGTTTTCAGAATAATGTGTTATGGAGAATTCAATTTGTGGGGGAGAAATAACATAATGTTTTAGTTTTTATGAGTTAAATGCTATGTTTTGCACTACCATGGATTCGAAATGTTATCTCCGAAGAGAAACTATGATGAAGGCTGAAGAACACATTAGAACATTGTGATATGGTTGTAGGTAAACCATTTGAAAACCTTCACCCATTTTTGGTATGTGGTCAACTACTTTAAATCCACATCACTCTTGGTTTTTTGTTAACCAATGGAATACCAAATTTTTGTTTATGATAATCCAAAGGAAAATCACATGATCGTGAAAGCATGTGTAATGTAGCATGGATGTTTTCCCCATGTTAGCACTAAAGGGGAATGTTAGGAAAATTTGGTTTAGTTCCTAACATATAGTATTCATATTTACCATATGATCAAATGTAAAATGTTGGTTGGTAAATATGGTCAATTATGTTGGTTAGTATGTTATACCCATAATTTAATTAAATGGGTTATAGTTGTTATTTATTATTTTCACTTCCTAGTTCCTAGTTTTTAATGTATGAAGATTGGGTCATATTGAATATAATTTTCTAGTTTTTTTTCCTCTCAGTAACTTTTTGATCCATTCCCTTCATTTGGTACCAAAGTTAGTTTGGTTGCAATGGAAGAATAATATACCTTGTAGGGAAAGTCTTATTTATAATTCTCATACAATGAGAGAAGAAAATGTTATGGGATTGCAGTGTATATTATTTTTGTAGTCGTTTTGTGATATTTGTATGCACAAGTTTGTGATCTAAAAATAGGTGTGATAAGTGAATAAAAATCTTAGAACTTTCTCTACATCCACCATTGTCCCTATACCTAATGCACAATGTTTCCATTTCTATCCCTACATCCACCACTAACACTAGTTACAATCATATTGATTATCATTTCTCTTCTTCTAGAACACAAACCCTTGAAAACCTTGTTTATACTTTACAATCTCAAATCTTACAATTACAACAAGGTACATTGGTTACTTCCCATACCATTTATTCTACTTAATTGTTTAATAATATTATTACACCTGAAATAGCCTCTTATCCATTACCTATTGGTTTTGTTGCTCCTAGTCTACCTATTTATGATGGAAATATTTCTTGCACAAAGAACCTTCACTCATTCTATGTGGCTTATTTTTACTATGCCTCTCATGGCATCTTACTCACAAGTTTTTCCCTAGGATTATTAAAGACATTGTTTTTCAATGGTATACAATCTACCAACACATGGTGTTCCTTACTCACCAAGTTTTTCCCTACGATTCTTACATACTTTGAATTTTTATGCTTATATGATCTAATGACACACTCTATGCACTCTTTCACCAATTTAGATAATCGATTTCTTACACAATTCTCTATCAACATTGGTGATAAAATTTCATATACTTAAATGTCTAAATTCCACAAAAGATATAATGAACACATCAATAGCTATGGTTTATGTTATAATATTATGCTTACAAAAATGAATAACACCTTATTTGATAGTGAAATTCAAGATCTTGTAACATTTCCAGTTTAAAGATTTAGAAACAAGGGATTTTTTTGAATAGCATTCTCTGTTCTAAATAATCATAATTTAGAAGACACGTTTCAAGTTTTTTAAAAAATGTTCTCTACTCCAAATAATCATAATTTAGAACACACATTCCAAGCCAATCAATCTCATAATAGATAACCATATGCAACTATAATGACTCGGTGGACTGGCGATCTCTCATTTCATGACTCGGAGTTTCATCGATCTCTCATTTCATGACTTAGTTTCTTACCGATGTCTCATGTTAACTCAATATATTGTATACTAATTATACTTGGTTATCTTACCCCCTTTTTTGGTATTGAAGTGTTACATTTAAGAGGCCTATCGAATATTTATTACCAATATTCATCCAAATCCCGCTTCTTAAACTAGGTGACTTATGAGAACACAACCATTTGCTTACAATACTTTGGAAAAATAATTTCACATGTTGTGCATGTTCATATTCCTAGACAACATACTCATCAAATGGAATACGTCCTTCACCCCACTTCATCTGTTATCTAGAATGGTCTTCACTGACTCCTGTCAATCCACTTGTCCAAGGTTTAACCTTAACCTAGGTTAGCAACATGGATTGGTATAGAGAATCACTCATGGTGACTAAGGGTACATAGACATACTCAATCGACATAGGTCGATTACATGTGTCTAGTTACCTTTAGTCATCATGAGTTACCCCCTATACAAAAGCATGCCCCTAAACTGACCTAGAGTAAAACTAAGGCAAATCTCGAGTTTATGTAGATCTAGATGGTCCAATTCGGAAGGGTGTTGTGACATGTCAACTGCAACACTATATCCTCATGAAGACCCTAGTCTTCATGATGAACAAGATACTGCAGTTGGTGTGTACCAACATCCTACGGAATCACCTCATCTGGAGGTACATATCCAGTTAAGAAGTTAAACACTTACTTATCTTCTTAATTAAGATTTAATTTTAGAAACCTTGTTGATTCTTAATTTCTTTGATCATTATGGTTTCCAGCCATAAATGATTTACAATTGACATGCAGATAAATCTGTAACCAATCCCTCTTCCGAAGGTTTGTGTTTCATTCCTTGGTATCTTATTTTAAGATTCAGACTTATAAACAGAATCAACATACCAACAGTAAGATTATCTTACTTAGCTTAACCAATTTTAAGCATGATTGAATTTAGATTCAGATTCCTTAATAATAGACTTCATTATAATGAAGTCTATTTATTATATCTGTATTTATTTATTTTTCAGTTACCTTA
The DNA here is from genome assembly GCA_018340775.1 of Taxus wallichiana var. yunnanensis. NCBI lineage: Eukaryota > Viridiplantae > Streptophyta > Pinopsida > Cupressales > Taxaceae > Taxus > Taxus wallichiana. The sequence continues at coordinate 84,044,809 of CM031242.1, read as the reverse complement.
TTCTAATTTTTGATTTAACAAGGAGTATACCTTCTTCCTTCTAAATCTCATTTGAGTATGATTCTCAAAAGAGGTCTTAATGGAATGCTTATCCCTACAGGATGTTTGTCTTTCCTTTGACTTAAATTAGTTAGGGTTCATTGCAACCATTTACTTTATACTAGAAATCATAAGTAAATTACTCTTCTATTAATGTCAACTAATATACCATAATGAACTAGTTGAATGTTCATCTATGCATGCCAACTTAAAAGTTACATTTAATAAAAGAATAGAGTATCAATTCCTTTTTATCTATTTCATTTGAGTCCAACTGGAATGATTCAAAACAGATATGTTTACGAGAGAATAGGGATAAGTTTACAAATTCCCTTTACAAGTATGTCCAAAGAGAATGACACATCAAGTACAAATAACACTCAATCCTTTTTCCATTCATTAAAGTAAATACACATTTTACAAGTCTAAACATTTCAAACATCTTTCATGCCAATCAGCATTAATAAACTTAAGTAAGAATTACAACTTTTCCCTTTCTAATTACATTTCAGTGAGAATCATAATTCCTCATAAAAGATCCAGCTTTTAGGTAAACATAAGAAGCATCATAAAATAACTTGTCCTCTTTTATCACTTATGGAATCCATCTGCAAAAATTTCTAGCAAGACGGGTCGGCTTTATCGAATCGAGTATAATAAGCACTAAACATTAAAATGATGTGCTTTCAACTAACTGTCTCATAAAAAGAACTTTGCTTTTACGAAACAGTAAAGCAATTCAGCTAGATACTTCATAAAGAATAAGGATCATAAAAAGAAGAACAAAGTGCACAACCACATTTCATTAAGTAAAGATCATGATCAAATCAGCACTCTTCAATCAATGATTTTACCAGAAGTGTACATCAGATAAGTAATATTTAATCTAAATTACTTACCTCATTCTTACTATAGTTATCTATAGTTCATTTCCGATTCATTCAATCCTAATCAAGAGAGGTAATAACTCTAATGATCTACTAATAATAGAGACACTTTTGAGAAGCAATGATCTCCTATGTTCAACATTAATGTACTTTATCAACAATAACCAGAACCAAGCACATTCATTCTCTACGAAAAGATTTAGGAAGAACCAACAACATCCAAAATTAATAGTTTCCCGATTAATATATATCATTCAAATTTAAGCCAACTCTAGCCTAAGTCTCATGTTTATCATCAACAAGTTTTGTAAAGCATAATTTCCATTACATACACCTGAAGGTAGTCACACATCAACATCCTTACCTCCCTAGCAAGTATTTGTTAAGGAGAAAAAGGAAAAGAAGATATTTCCTCTAACTATCTACTCTGCAATCTCCTTTAGCTAACACAACCGAACATGTCAATTTCATGCAAGGAGGAATAATAGAATAAATAGGAAGAGAGAGAACAAAATATAACTTCCTTCAGATTTCAAAGATAAACAACAATGAGTACCTTAACTCAGAAAAGAGAGAAAGGAGGAACATAGTCGAAATCTAAAAGGGCTGAACTAATTCTTCTGAGCAACATCTGATTTTAACAACCATTGTAACAAAAACATCATAGTCAAAATTGAATCGATATAAGATATACAACTGAAACTAGTAAGGTAGAGCCCGAAGAGAAGGCTTCTCATCAAATAAAGAGAACAACCACTATAGTACAAAAACTAATACAAGTTTTCAAAGAAACAAGCTCAATAACTGATTCCTTAGTTTCATTTTAGTGAAGATAACATCTACCCAGACGTTCTCTTATTTCCCAAATAGAGAGAGAGACCTACAATGTATTCTTATGTGCCCAAGGGAAACAAATACAAGATTACAACCAAGCCAACCATGTACCCTCTTTACAAGAATCAAGGAAATAGTCAATAGGTAAGAAGGAAAGAACTCCAACCTAGATTCAAACAAAATGAAGGAAAATCAAAGTGACTTAACCCCAAGTTGGTGCTCAAAATTAAACTAAAAAGGAGAAGAGTAAAATCAAAACATTCCAACTCATTTCCTTCAAATAACCAAAACTGAACTAATCCAAAGTTCCACTAAGATAATCCATTCTTACAACAACATTTATAGATGTCAATCAAAAGGTTATTCACAAACCATTTCATAACATGCAGGTGAGAGAAACAACAATATCCTCACACAGTCCGAAGAAGAAGTTAAATCGTATTTTACCAGATTTCGAGCAAGGAAGAACAAATCCAAATGAAATCCTTTCTTAACAATCCCACAAAGTTCACAAATTCAAAATGTATTAAACTCAAAAGGAGTAAACATATCACTGTTGTTTTCAAACAAGTTTGAATCCACAAAAACATTGAATCTGAATAACTATTACAAAGCATAGCCCAACAAAAATAATCAAGATTCAAAGCAACTCAAGTTTCAACAGAGGACAATGCATTTCATACCTTCTTCCTATAGAGGAAAAACAAACCCATATCGAATCTTTATCAAACAATGTCTTTCCCTTAATCCATTTTACACAGAAAACAAAAGTTCACACATAGTTGACAACATTCTAGATCCAATAAAGGTTAAAGCACGATTTACCCATATTTTCAACAAGGAACCAACCCACATTCAATTTTTTCAAACAATGAATCTCATCAGAAAATACAATGAACTTATTCAAGCATGGATGCAAAATAACATCACAACAAAAACCCATTTTTTTCCAAGAGCAGAGTTGTTCTAATGAAGATGTTTAGTAAAAATCAAAACTATTTAATAAGAAGATCCTATCATGCTTGATAGAGTTTCCTTTTGATTTGCATAATATTTCCATCCGAGCCTCCCAGATATCTCTTCTTTCCAAAACAACATCAACAACCAATATTTTTGTTGCCCTTATACTTCTACAGGTCTATAAATAGCTCAAAAATGCCAAAGATTGCAAAGGATCAATAATGAAATTTTTGGTTCGAAGAACCAGAACCCTCATGCAGAGTGAAAACCAAAATGAACAAATGACCAAACAACTTCCCAATTCTACCTACCTAAACTCCTAGGTGGTTTCTTCCACTAAACCCAAGGCCATTGAATGCATTGAATGCCACTTTCCCTCCTCTTTCCTCACACCACTACCAATTCAAATTTGGTGAGGTTCCATTTCAAAATCTGCATGTATTTTAAACTTAGCAATGATGCTAGCTAGGCATCCCACTATCTCTCCATGTCTCTCGCCAAACTTGGCAGGTCAAGATGTAAGGACAGAAATTAATCCTCATAAATACCTTAGAAACCATCGCCACCAACTTCCCACTTGCCACGTAACCCTTAGGTCCCCTTTCTTTGCTTAGTAATAGTTTAGATTACATTAGCATTAGCTAGGTTTCCCTTTAGTTCTTAGGTCATTAAAAATTGCCTTAGGTTAGTTCGAGACTCATAACCATAAAGCATACTATCTTAGGTTAGGTTATAACCCTTAGATTAGAATCCATATAGAATAGGATATTACATCTTAGGTTAAGGCATAAACCTTAGTAATTTAGGAATAGGTCCTAGGTTGGTCTTATTATAGTAGGTTAAAATCCAATTAGGATAAAACATCACAATTTAGGTCAGATCCGAATAGCATCAACCATTCCGACCAAGGCTAAGGTATTTTCCTTAATAGCCTAGTAATAGATCCTTTATCTCCTCACGTTGTTCAGCATTATGAAACATTTATAAAGGAGGTCCAAACTCACCATTTGCAACATGATGCCTAGTAAGGACACCTGAAGTTGGGTCCTTAAAATTTATAACAAAACACAGCTCAGTTCCTCATTACCTTTCCATTTCAGAATGTCAGTTATCAAGATGATAATAAAGAAGAACTGAAGCATACCTTGGATCAATGGAATTGATTCAAGGTGTGTTGTTATCATATGGTAAGTATGAAAACAACAATATGATTTACAACTTACAATTCACAGAGCAGAATGGCTTCATTTCCCAGTAAACAGAATTACAACAAGTATGAACTTCTAAATAGTAATAACTTATCCATTGCAAACATGATTTTCAAACGTCAAAATAATACACCTTCCTAAGACAAATCACATGTCAACATTTGCAATGTCAAAAGTGGAAGTCATCATAGTATGACCATGCCATGCCAAAGAAGTTATAGATCTATTCACACAAATATTACTTACTCCATTACAAAACACATTTATATTTGACAAGTCCCACTCATTTGATTATCTATGTCATACTCATAACGAATGTGGGGCCAAATTACTATACATTAAGAAGCTCAAATATGTTTCTATCTCGTCTTCTACATCCAATGCGACTTCCCAACTAAATATGCATTCAAAGGAAAAACTACTAATAATAATTCTAGTCTTAAGGAAATGGTCGATGCTATCTCCCAACCTACTAAGCTAAATTTGCAAATCCATTAGTAAATTCATGTATTTACCTTGTGCACCCCACATTATGTTAAAGCAATTACTTGAGTGTAATATTTTGTCTCTCCCTCCATAAATTGAGGTTGATGCAAGTAAGACTTTTTATAATATTTTTTATCCTAATGCCTATTGCAAATACAATGAATGCATTATTCATATAACTAATCAAAGTATCATGTTAAAACACATTAAATAATATCTTATTGATGTTAAATCATTTGAATGGGATAATCCTACTAAATATTCCAAACCTAGTAATGATAATGAAAAGCTAAAAATATTTGATGACCTATCACTAGGACTCGACAAATCTACATTTGAAGTGATTAACACCTATCGTGTGGTGCCACATCCTCCTTCCTATGACCACCCACTAGCTGTAATTATTGGAAATGTTGTTCCTACCCTACTATCTACACAAAATATTACTATTGATGAATATAATCTAGATGATAATCTTAGTTTAGATACTGTATAAAATCATCCATCTATAAATAAAGTTCTTATCCATATTTTTTAGTTGATCCACAATAAGGATTATTGATGTAATTTCTCATTTAATTCAAGTTAACGAGTTACATACTCAAGAAAGTATGCAACTCAAAACATGGAGGGTTTATAATACCTCATATGCATGATGTATGTGGATGGATGAGCACCAAGTAGTTGATCCTTAATGTAGTTGATGACTTGAAAATAAGATAGAATGAAAATGAGCTTCATTATATGGGATATGTGGGGGTTTCCCAAATAATTTCGGCTCTAAGAAGTGTTACCTTTCTTTCGCGGATGTCAACCCCCATTTTAAAGAAATGGTGAAGTCATAGATAGATAAGTAGATTGCATGGAAAAAAAAGATATTACTAAATCTGAGAAATGATTAAAATTACTTTAGAAGCTGATTTTATGAAAGAAAATGTAAATTAAATGCTACCTAGTCTGGGTTGACGGTGACCCAGATTGTGCGAAAGTAGGTCGGAAGTGACCGGGAGAGAATATCCGAACAATCCCTCCAAGATCTAGATGTAATTGAGAAGTAATAGAGGTTTAAAGATGTTGGAGTCAACTGCAGAGGGGATCCGAGGGAGAAGAAATAAGAGAAATGATAGAAAATAGAGATTGGAAAGAGAAGATTGGGAGACATGACCTGGTCAAAGAAGACCAGGGTAAAGTGATAGAGAATGGGATTCAAATAGACTTGTTTTAGTGTAACAAGAGAGAATGGATGGAAGTTTTAGTGGGATGGAGCTGATAAAGAGTATATGTAGAGGCCGGAGAAGGCTATGGAAGTGGGAAACACAGTTATAGAAGGCCGAGTTGACTATGAATCAAGATAAGTGATAGAGAATTTGATAGATTTAGATAAATCCAAGATCGATGGATGAAATAGATTATTTTCAAGAAAAGAGGCTAACAAATAAGGTTTACGACAAAGCTTTGAATGTTACTAAGGATGATGAACCTACAAAAGGTTAGATGCAATAAAAACAATGATAATAAGATAAAAGTTTAATAAAGAAAAAAAAATATAATTGTGATCTAACAAAGGATGAGGGTGAGTGATGAAATCATGTTCAAGAGGTTTGGGAGGTCTGTAATTGTTGTAGGAATGCTCGGGAACAAGATTCCATTCACAAGTCACGAGAAGGATCTAAAATTTGCATGCATATGATGATTTATGATCTTATTGTGGAAATATTTAAATTTGTTTTATACAGTTGATAGTGATTGGGATGGGTCATTGCTGATCATGGGGAAAATTTCCCCAATGGGGTGGTTGTTTTAGCTTTGAGTTGGGATTTCATGTTTTTATGGATGGAAAAGGCAATTTAAAGATTATGTGAGGGATTAGTTTGTTTAGGGATGAATGATAGGTAGTTATAAGATAAGAATGAGTAGAAAAAGCACAAGGATTTATATTTAGGATAAACGCATCCTAAATAAAAATTCCATTAGGTAAGTTAATATTAATTAATTAATAAGAATCAATTAATTAATGTGAATTAAATGGTGATAGGATAATAAGCGGGTAATTTACAAAATATGAAGGGGATGGATTTAATTAAAGGGTGACCTAAATATGACCCTATAAAAATATGCACATGCGAGTAGACAAGGGTAAATGTACATAATTTAGGTGTCTACAATTGCCCCCTTTTGTTGAGTGGTTTGCGCTTAGCAAACTATCGAAAAAAAATAGTGAGAGAAAAGTATGATGAAGATTAGTGGAAGGTTAAGGATGATCTCCCTTTCAAACTAGGATCGATGAGGCCATCGGAAATATATGACACATTTGGAAAAGGTAGATTATGAAGGGTGGGTGGGTGAAGAAATATGGGTAAAAGGATAGCGTAAGGAAATATTCCCAAAGAAATAAGGAGCACAATAAAAATGAAAACCATGGAAGTGACTCCATTATCACATCGGTAGAGGGACAATTGTATTCTCAATGGAGATGGGTGGAAATTCTCTCTGTGCCAATGAGTGGTTAAAGATCACTACAAAAAGGAAAGAATCCAATGGGAAAACTCTCAAATGGATGCAATCTGTAATGATTATGGGGTCATAGGCAAGCATCAAATTATGCATAACTAAATGTGAGAATTATGACAAATCCTTCATACATGAGGAATTGGATGACAAAATATGCATCCACAAGGGACAAGGATGAAAATAATGGTGTCCCAACACATGACATGAGAAAAGGCTGAAAAGGAAAGTAGTGAAATAATATGCCCTGTGGGGAAAATAAGTCTACCCACAAAGGTGGAATTTGTGTGCAAATTAGATAAGATTGAAAAAATAAAAATTCCCAAAGAGGGAGTAAGTATGGCCACGAAGGTGGACTTCAAGATCATAAAAGGATAGGATCAGAATATTGAAATAAAATTCCCTAAGGGAAAATAAATATGGCCACAAAGGTGGACTTTGAAGAATTCCCAAGAAGAGGTCATAAACAAATATCAATGAAGCTAAAGTGAAGGCTAGTCGACAATGACCAAGACCAATCAATGGAGACCCAAGGGGGTTGACAATGACTAGGTATCGGTGGCTATATAAGCTAGGGGTTGACCGAAGATGCTCATTTTCATGCACAAAATTGATGAGATAGATATGAGTGATTAAAGACAAAACTAAGAAATTAAGGTTGCAGTAAGAGCTGCAAGGAAAAACTAGAGGAAGCACAGGATAGTGAGTAACAAAACTCAAGCTTGTTTTTTGTTTAATTTTGTATTTTATTTTATTTTTTTCATTTTTAGAAAAAAAAATTGATGCTAGGGGAGGTTCATAGCAACCCGAGGTGGTTTGATGTCAACTCGGGCCTTAAGGTGCATCAATAAAACCTGAAACACATCAATCCAACTTGGGTTGATGTCGACTAGGGTTAGGTTAGATATGTTTAGGATTAAATTGAATTTTAATGAAATTTAATGGATTTGGATTGGATTTTGGATTTTTGATCTGATGTTTACATGTTTTGTTTGTGATTGCATGCCGAGATACCTTATAGTTGAGATACCAAGTTCCTACTATATACAAGAATATCAAAGGAGATGTCACAGATGTTGAGTGGGATCACTTGGATACAATGCGGTTAGTTGGGTTCAGATTATTATCAAAGGATCCCACGAGATGTGGGGTTGATGATTACATTGGTAGAGAGATGGAACCAAAAGAATGGTAACTTCTTGTTCAAGATAAGGTAGATGACCATCACCCTAAAGGATGTGTATAGGAACCTGAGATTACCTATAGAGGGGGAGTAGATAGTTCATATCACGATTGATAGTGGAATTGTAATTTTGACATGGCTATTTGGAGCCGATGCGCCCCATTTCAGGTTTTCTTTAGGGGTGTTTTCATATGATCTCGAGGTATGATCCGGGCATACTTCACAAACGATTGATCTATATGGTGATGATGGCAGTGTCTTGTTATGATTTTACAGACTTGGGTGGAGCTTAGTTTTCATGGGTGTTAGCTGGTGCAAAGTGGTGGATATAGTAAAGCACTAGAAAATATTTTATTTTGGGACTACCTTGTTATCTTAGGTATACCATGAGCTATAAGTATACAAGGTAGGCATGCGGTCAAGGTTTGATGTAGGCTTCTTTCTTCATTTCTAGGCCTATGAACACATTATTTTCATTTGGCCACCAGGGATTCTATAGGTGATAGGAGATCATATAGAGTTAGCGGTTGGATTTTTGAGATGGAGGCCTAATGAATCATTTTGAGATGGGGGATAAAGCAGAGGATTGTTTTGTTGATTGGTTTGTGAAGGTATAGACTAATTAGATTATATGGTGGTTGTATAGAGATTTCCCTACATTTATAAGAGTAGATGTAAAGTTTTCCAAGATGAGATAGACACGGTGGGCTTAGGGAAGATAGATGGAGATGATTGAGGACATTCATTTTGATCAAGTGTGACTATAATTTGGGTTAATCTAGACTATACCACATGATCCTATTTTGTATAGCTAGGAGGCGGTTGATAAGGAGTTTTCGAGCAATGTTATGACATATCCATTAGAGGAGGAGGATGTTGTTAATACAAATCAAAGCACCCTCTGGATGTTCTATCATATTTCTAGTTTGATAGTTTAGCAACCAAGATGATTACACAACATTGTATCTTTTCACGCAAGTGTGGGAATTCCATAACTAGAAAAGATCCTCCAAATTAAAGGTTGGTTCCTCAACTCCTCTGTTCAAGTGTGCATAACATTCTGCAGAGGGTTTACCTATATTTTAATCAAACTTTGCCAAGGAGACAGGGTTGAGAAGATACAAAGAATAAACCTAGTCTAATTAAGGTGATGCACCAAAGGAGTAATAGACACTTGCTACTACAAAAACATACACAATACACAAGAAAATATAGCACAAAACATGCACAAATTGCCAAAATGTAATGAAAGATCGGAACAATGATAAACATATGAAAGGATTGAGAAAATTTTAATCACAGAGCATACATTATCATTCCAGGTCCAATACAGTGCATTACAATGACCAAGAGGAAAAAAGAGATGTTGTATTTGCATGAAAAGGTAAAATTTCCACAAATCTTCCTGATGAGGAAGAAAAGGGAAGTTGCAGAGCCAGAAGATTGTCTAACTTTTTTTTAAAATGAGCCCATTCTAGCTTTTACAATGCCCATTCAAACTCAGGAGAGAGAAACATGGGAAAACATGAAATATGGTTTAACCACCAACCAAATGGTATTAAAAAGCATGGGAACACTCAAAATTCCATTCCCTGATATTTTTAACCATGCTGGGAGAGAATGTGTGCCATACTTCATTAAAATGGTGGTTGAAATGTAAGTTTTGTTGATTTCCATGTGCCAGAGGAATTTTCCAATTTTCTCCCTCCAAACTCTACCAAACACATAAATGAGCCTAGAAACATGTAGAGAATTTCACTATTTTTCCATAGATATAAAGAACGCAAGAAACTAAGCTTGGATTGAAATTTATGCCCCTCGAACATTTTTGGCAAAACAGGGCCAAAACGGGTTGGCAGGCCAAAAAATTGAAATTTTCCCACTTTTTGCATTTGGGGAAATTTTCCCAAAAATCTCCACGCCCCACTATTCTGGTGCCATGTGGCATGATTTGATTTCTTGCGAGCCCTTCCTACTTCATTTCCCATCATTTCGATCTTTGGAAAATTTTCAAAAATTCTCCGCTTTCTTTGGATGATCCGAGGACACGTGTCATGCTTTGTGATTCACCATGGGTATATTCTCTCAACTTTTCCATCACCGTTGACCATCTTTCTGGGCCGAGACAAGTGGAAAAACCTTATTGGATGTGGGCCTTTCATGTTCATTTTTCCCTGTAGGCTTTCCTTGTGTTTTTTACCACCACGTGGACACGTGGCATGATCTTACTGGCTCGGGCTTTGGGGGCGGATTTTTCCCTTCAATATTTTCCTTTGATTTTCCTTGGGAAAAATTCCCAACTTTCCCCGTGCTCCACTGACCCGAGGACACATGGCTTCTTTCAATTGATTGGCGGACTTGGGGTTAAAAAAATTGTTTATGCCAACCTTTGGGAAATTTTCCCAACTCCTTCTCGCCGCTCTAATCCCTGACGGCCCCTGGGACACGCGGTATCCTCCTATTGGCTTGGGTTTTGGGGGACGGGTTCTCCTTTTGAAAATTCTCAACTTGGGTGAAAAGGAAAAAATCCTTTCACACCTCCGACCACTAACGCCTTGGTGACACGTGGCCCAATCCTATTCATTCGCGGACGTATGGGCCAAAATTTCTCATTTGCACCCCTGCCAAACACTTTGGAAATTTTCCAAGCCTCCCTCCACGCTCTACTGGTCCTTTGCTAATGTGGTGTGATGTGATTTGTCGGCGGGCCTTTGGGGTAAAAATTTCCTCTTAGAATTCCGCCAAACACTTTGTAAAAATTCAAAATTTTCCTCTGCCTCCCGATGATCCGATGGTGATGTGGCACCCTCCTATTGGCCGATGGGTATGTCTAGGGAAAATTTCCCACAAAAACTCCACCGAGCCATAACTTCAAAAATACATGGAGTTAAGAGGAAAAATTTACCTTTCTGGAAAGGTGAGAAAGAGCTCTATCCAATGGTTTCATTTCAAGAACATTTTGAGAGCCCGAAAGGATAAAAATTATGAGTGAGGCACAAGGGAGGAAAGAATGAAGGGAGTTAGCTGAAAACTAAGCAAGGGGCTTATTTTGGATAACAATTTTGGTGACTCGAGGGGTCATCTACCTACTTTGAATGAAGTTATCGGTTGCACTGAAGCAATCCATTTGGCATGGAGTCATCAAATTATCTTCTTGGTACCCCAACTGATTAGAACAATGCAAGGAGGAAGATGGAGGTCAGAACACCACTTGATTTGGAGCAAGGCTTGCAAAACACATTCCTAGAACAACAATCTTGTGTCAAAGCACTTAGGGAAAGCAAAGATAAACTACAACAAAACAATGTGCATAAGCACTTGGAGGAATGAAAACCTAAGCTAATATGTACAAGGTGGAGAATTTATTTCAGTAGTAATGCTTCAGATGGATTCCATTAAATGGAATCTGTAATTCTTCACCATATAATGTGGACAATTGGAAGGAATTGTTGTCCTTACACTTTGTGACCATGTAGGGGCCACTCCAAATGGCATCAATTTTTGAATTTCTCCCAGTTTTTCTCTGTCGCATCACATTTTAACACTATATCTCCAACTTGGAAAGATCTATCGTTGGCCTTTTTATCAAAGGTCTTCTTAATCAAAGCTTGATCCCTCTCCATTGCTTGGGATGCATGATTTCTGATTTCTTTGAGCTCCATCAATTATGCATACCTAACCTCCATGGGTCCAAACTCTAACAACTCCAACTGCTTCATGAGTTCCAACGTTGGTAACTCAAGTGACATGGGAAAAATTTCCTCTCTTCCATAAACAAGCTTGAATGGAGAATTACCTATAGATCTCTTGGGGGTTATCCTATCAGCCCACAAGGCTGATTTCAACTTAGTATGCCAAGACCTCTAATTTTCATCAAGAGTCCTCTTGATGATCCTTAACAAGTTCTTGTTTGTAGACTCATCTTGGCCATTACCTGAGGATAATAATTTGATGAAGTGCTTAGGTAGATCCCATTCTTGACAGCCCATTCAGTTACCTTGGACCCAATGAATGCCAATGCATTATTTGATATTATTGTAGCAAGTATGCCAAATATGGTTGTTATCCCTTCATAGAAGTCTAGGATGCTAGATTCATTTACTTCCTTGAGTGCTACTGCCTCAGTTGACTTGGTGAAATAATATGTTGCTGTTAGAATCCACTTGTGTCGTTGGCTTGAATTTAGGTTAAAGACTCCAATGAAGTCCAAACCCCATTGCATGAATGGCTGGTCAACTGAAATTGGATGCAATGGAAGGGTGGCTAGTCTCTCCTTACCTGTGAAGAATGCATAATTCTTGCACCTCTTGATCCATGAATATTAGTCACTAAAAATCTTGGGCCAATAATAGCCAACCCTCATGATCTTGAGAGCTATCACTCTTGGTGCAAAATGACCACTAGCTGATCCACCATGGAACTCTTCCAACACTCTGTGAATCTGATTTGTACCAATGCATCTCAATAGCACTCCATTCACATCCCTTTTGAACAAAACACCATCAAGGGTATATGGGACAACCTACAATATGAAGTGTCTCCTTTTCATTTTTCTCATCTCTGGAGGGCATAGGCTTGTGTGTAGAAAGTGCATTATGTCTTGGGTCCAGCAAGGAGTGAGGACACCATCATTTTCTTCTTGAATGCTTCCTTGTTCATGGTTGTCTTGCAATGCCAAAACAACCTCTTTCTCATTACATGCCTCCGTTTTCTTGCTAAAAACCAGCTGCTCACACAATCATTTTCCTCTCGAGTATCTTGGTGACTTTTATCTCAATGTCATACTCCAGGACATGAGTAATCCACCCTACTCTCTTTTCATTTAGGTCTTTATTGAGGAAGAAGTCCTTAACTCCCACATGAGAAACTAGTAGTTTAACATTGTTGTTTGAAACTAGATGCTTAAATTTCTTCAAGATCCTAATCACTGCAAGAACATGCTTCTTAATGAAATAATACCTCACCTCATAGTCCTCCAAGATTTGGCTGAAGAAAGAAATTAGATGCTCATCATTATCTTTGTTCTGCTTTATACCAAAATTGTAGAAATAGTATCATCACCTCCAAATGCATAGAGGATGAAATCCTTGGACAAATCTAGGTTAATGAGGGTTGGAGTTTGTGAGATAGCCTCTTTTATTGCTTCAAAGCTTGCCTTTCCCTTTGCTGTCCATTTGAAAGCTATGATTTTCTTTAACATCTTGGTGATAAGCTTGACTAGGGCTACAAAATTTGGGACAAACCTTTGAACAAAATTTATCCTTCCCAAGAAACTTTGGAGGGATTTCTTGTGGCTTGGCAATGGTAGTGCTCTTATGGCTTTAACTCTTTCTATATCAATTTCTAATCCTTCTTTGGAGACAATGTGGCTAAGGAGCTTTGCTTCATGAGCTAGAAAAATACACTTGTTAGGATTCAAGGATACCCCAAATCTTCTGCACCTTTGGAACACTTGTATCAAATGAAAGAGATGGTCTGCTACATTTTTTGAAAAAATAGTGATATCATCTAGATATATCAGCACCATTTTGTTAATCAAATCCTTGAACGCCATGTCCATTTCCCTTTGGAATGTAGCTCCAGCATTGGACAACCCAAATGGTATTTTTATATATGCATAAGTCCCCCATTTGGTTGTGAAGGCTGTCTTGAATTGATCCTCTTCCTTCACCATGATTTGATTGTACCCTAAATAGCCATCAAGAAATGAAAACGTTTGAGCCAGCAACAACTTGTAAAATATTCTACATAGAAGGAAGTGGGTAGTGATCCTTGAGAGATGCTCTATTTAAATCTCTGAAGTCAACACACAATCTGATTTCTCCACTCTTCTTTTTAACTAGAACCAAGTTGGCTAACCAACTAGAATGCTTGATAGGAAATATGATACTCTCCTCTATTAACTTATTCAATTATTTTCTCATGAGAGACTCCGTGTGTGGATTGATTAGCCTTTGTTTTTACCCGATGGGTTTAGCACTTGGGTCCAATTCAATAGTGTGTTGAGCTAACTTGGTATTGAAGACTTTGAAATCTTCATAGCTCCAAGAAAACACATCAGGGAATTCTTGATAAAGATGTATGAACTCATACCTTTCTTTCTTAGTTGTCACTTTACCAATTTGGAGTGACTTGCCTTCTTCCACCAAGATGGGCATTGAATCTTCTCCCTTGACTTGGATGTTTTATTTCTCCTTCCTAAACTAATCATTAGGATTGAAAATGGACTCCAAAGTGACAAGTCCCTTTGGTATTTTGTTGGTTCTTAGCTATACCACTTGATCACCATACTGTTGTTCTAACTTTTCTTGATTTTTAGCTGAGAACTCAGCCTCTTCTTGCAAGAAATAGATGATTTGTTGATCATTTTCAAACACTTTCCAACTTACATTGTTGTCTAGCAATGAAGGCCTTACAATCACATGAATGTTTGGTTGTACTTTATCTTTCTTGATGCTTTCAACAACATCAAAGGCTGCTCCAACTGCTGCAAGCCTGTCAGCAACTTGGTTCTCTTTTCTAGGGATGGAATTGATGCTAAATCCCTCAAAATCTTCAATGAGGTCCCACACCTTGTTTTTGTAGCACCTGAGAATATCATTCGTGGAAACATGTTGCCCTTTAACTTGGTTGACAATCAGCTCACTGTTACCAAAGACTTGCAAGTTCATTATTCCTCTCTTGATTGACCAATGCAATCCTTGTATCAAAGCTTCATACTCAGCAGTGTTATTAGAACATGTAAACTAAAATCTAAAAGCTGAATAGTAGTTAACTTCTTGAGGTGAAACAAGCATAGATCCCCCTCCTGCACCTTGTCTACTTCTTGATCCATCAAAGAAAAACTACCATACCTCATTGTCATCCTTGTGGTCTGGCTTGGTGATGCCAGGGATAGGTTGACTTTCTTCATGCATGCAATAGACTCCTAGCTCAAATTATTTTATTTCTTGAAAAATATCAAAAGCATGCACATTGCTTTCCCATTCATAAATATTCAAATATGGGATGCTTCCAACCTTGGTGTTAGCTTCTTAAGTTCTTGGATAATCTTATTGATCAAATGTTGAATAGTTGGTATTGATTTGGCTTGGAGTGTGAGGCTCAATGTGAAAGTTTGCAATAGGCTCAGATCTGATTGTGGCTTTGGTTCCATATATTTTTCTGAACAACATGTGTGACCAATCAATAGATAATTAACCTCCAATCTTATATGTGAAAACCCTTGAAAAACATAGGGCAAAGAGTGGTGGAAAATCTATCACTGAGACATCTTACAAAACAACAATGTTGGGGCATGCATGCAAAGTAAGACTCAAGTTTTTAATCACTCCTACTATTGTCACTGTTGTCCCATCCAATTACACTACCCCTTTGGATATGAATTCATATTGAAGCCCCAACTAATCAGCTATTTTCTTGGGCATTACTGAACTACTTGCCCTAGAATCAATCATGCAATTATGTACTAATTGGTCCCCAATGATCAATGAAACATATAATGGAGGGGGATTCAAAGTTTTACCTTGTTGTCCTCCATGATTCCCTTCAAGGCTAGGTAACATTTGTGAGTACCTTCTCTTACATTTGGACCTATTGATTTGAATTTGACCAATCCTTCATGGCAGCTTGTAGCAAATCTCTTTGGCTTGGGATGGATAGTGATTCCCACATTGATATGTTTACATTTGTCTTCTTCATCTGATCAATGATGTTGAATGGAGATGAAGCATCTCTCTACTACCCTTTGGCTTGCACATTCATTCCTTGCACATGGGCAATAACAACTGGCATCTGAGTTGGTCTAGGAGCTGGTTTGGGCAGTCCTTGCATGTTTGAAACTACATTTTGTTTGCCAACAATTTGTGGAGTGGTAGAGGGTTGTGGATTACTTGGAGCCAATGGCTTTCCTTCACCCAAATTTCTCCTTTTTGACCTCATGTTGGCTGCAACACTTTGAGAGATTGTTTGATTCATGCCACAAAATTCCTCCTACCAGTTTACAAGTGTGGTATCATTTGGAGCTAATTGTTGCTGGGAAGTTTCTTATTGTTGGTTATTTCCTTGACTCCCTTCACCCTCCACACCAATTGTTGTTACCATTAAGGCATGATTTAGAGCACCATTGAAGCACATAGACTGGTTGTGAGGTTCATTACATGGGAAACACTAATCATACTCTTGAGCTATGTTGTTTTGTATTGGCACTAGTGCTTTAGAGGCAGATGTAGCATTGGGATTATAGGGCTGAAATGGTATATTGGAAGGAGGCCTTGCTTGGTTTTGTTTTGCAGCTGGATTGGGTGGCCTTTGGGGCTGATATGGCTACCTATTAGGTTGTGCTTGAGGCTGATAAGAAAGTCTAAAACTTTGGGCTTGATGCCTCTTGAGTGTAACCATCTCATTACCTAAATTTTACAATTTCTTCATGACTTCTTATAGTTCATTTGGGGCACTAGAAGATGAAGTAGAAGCTTTATTTGAACCTTGATTTCTAGGAGTGGGAATAGGAGCTAAATTAGGTGCTTAACTAGTGCTTGGACTCTCTAAATTTGGATACAATGGCATTGGAGGCCTAGGAGCTAGCTTACCATCTTGAATCAGACAATTTTTAGCTCTAATGGAAATGCTATAAGCAACAAGGATAGTTTTGCCTCCCATGGATTGAATCATCATAGAAATATCATAATTTAAAGCTTTAAGGTAATATAGAAAAGAACCTTCTACTATTGGCCTTACTACTATTGTAATTCTCTACCATTTCCTTTGAAATCTGAAGTTGAAGTCACCACCGCTCATTGGGAGCTCTCTTGATAGTTGTCAATTGTTCCAAAGGGACAAGTTATATCCCTTTTCTCCAAGCTACTCATGGAGGGATATACATAATCTTGGTTCCAATTTTGGATAGAGCCTGAAGCAAGGATCCTGAACCATTGCAAAGCTTTCCCTTTGAATGAAGATGCCAGCAGTTTGATAGCAACTCGCATCTCATCAATCTCATGGATTGCACAAATATTAGAAATATCCTTGACATGATCACCAGGAGTGGTTTGATTCTCTCCAGTAAAGTGGAATGTTCTTCAATGCTACAACTGGGATTGGATTTTGTGCATTGAGAGCAAGTGGGCTGCTATCAGTGAAATTGACATATGGGTTGTGTTGTGCCATTCTGATTGGCCTTAGAATCCTTGTTGATTGGATGAAAGGTTTACCAGGTGGAGGAGTTGATAGAGTTTTGTTTAGTGGAGATGGAGAACTTTGAATTCTCCTCCCTCTTTTTCTTATTCTTGGAGATAATTGCAGATAATCAAACAAAATTCTTCTTCTCCAAATCTTGACCTTGTGGAGATTCTTTTCATGAGTTTTTCAGGTTTGGACTACTAAAAACAATTGATTCTTCTTCCTTGGAGTCGCCAAATGTGTAATTCGGGGATATTTTGAGCAAGAAAATTGCAACAAATGCACATCAATTTTGTTCTAATGAAGATGAATACCTCTAAGATCCCATCGGGTGTGCCAAAACTATTAGTGCAAATCAAAGCACCCTCTGGATGTTCTATTAGATTTCTAGTTTGACATTTTAGCATCTAGTGTGATTGCACAACATTGGATATTTTCACACAAGTGTGGGAATTGCAGGACTAGAAAAGATCCTCTAGATTAGAGGTTGGTTCCTCAACTCCTCTGTTCAAGTGTGCATAACATTCTGCAGAGGGTTTACCTATATTTTAATCAAACTTTTCCAAGGAGACAGGGTTGAGAAGATACAAAGAATAAACCTAGTCTAATTAAGGTGATGCACCAAAGGAGTAGTAGACACTTGCTACTGCAAAACATACACAATCCACAAGAAAATATAGCAAAAACATGCAAAATTTCCAAAATGTAATGAAAGATTAGGAAACAATGATAAACATATGAAAGGATTGAGAAAATTTTAATCACAGAGCATACATTATCATTCCAGGTCTAATACAATGCATTACAATGACCAAGAGGCAAAAAGAGATGCTATATTTTCATGAAAAGGTAAAATTCACACAAATCTACTTGTTGAGGAAGAAAAGGGAAGTTGTAGAGCCAGAAGATTGTCTAACTTTTTTAAAAAATGAGCCCATTCTAGCTTTTACAATGCCCATTCAAACTCAAGAGAGAGAAACACGGGAAAACATGAAAGATGCTTCAACCACCAACCAAATGGTATTAAAATAGCATGGTCACCCTAAAAATTCCATTCCTTGATGTTTTTAACCATGGTGGGAGAGAATGCGTGCCATACTTCATTAAAAATGGTGGTTGAAATGTCAGTTTTGTTGATTTCCATGTGCCAGAGGAGTTTTCCATTTTCTCCCTCTAAACTCCACCAAAACACAAAAATATGCTTGGAATCATGTATATAATTTCACCATCTTTCCATTGATATAAAGAACGCAAGAAACTGAGCTCTAGATCGAAAGTTATGCCCTTTCCATGTGCAGAGGAGTTTTCCATTTTTCTCCCTCTAAACTCAACCAAAACACAAAAATGAGATTAGAATCATGTATAGAATTTCACCATCTTTCCATTGATATAAAGAATGTAAGAAACTGAGCTCTAGATCGAAAGTTATGCCCCTCTAAACATTTAGGGAAAAATAGGGCCAAAACGGGTTGGCGGGCCGAAAATTTGAAATTTTCCCACTTTTTGCATTTGGGAAAATTTCCCCAAAAATATCCATGCCCCATTGTTCTAGTGCCACATGGCATGATTTGATTGGTTGTGGGCCCTTCCTGCTTCATTTCCCATCGTTTCGTCTTTGGAAAATTTCCCAAAAAAATTTCCGTCGACTAGATGATTCGAGGACACGTGTCATGTTGCGATTCATCATGGGCATATTCTCTCAACTTTTCCATCATTGTTGACCATCTTCCTTAGGCCGGACATGTGGTAGAACCCTATTGGATGTGGGCCTTTCATGTTCATTTTTCCATGCAGGCTTGCCTTGTATTTTTTGCCACCACGTGGACATGTGGCATGATCTTACTGGCTCGGGCTTTGGGGGGTGGGTTTTTCCCTTCAATATTTTCCTTTGATTTACCTTGGGAAAAATTCCTAACTTTCCCCCGCTCCGCTGACCTAAGGACATGTGGCTTATTTTAATTGATTGGTGGGCACAGGGTTGAAAAATTTGTTTGCGCCAACCTTTGGGAAATTTTCCCAACTCCTTCCCGCCGCTCCGATCCCCGACGGCCCCTGGGACACGTGGCCTCCTCCTATTGGCTCGGGTTTTGGGGGGAGGGTTCTCCTTTTGAAAATTTTCAAACTTGGGTGAAAAGGAAAAATTCCTTTTGCACCTTCGACCACCAATGCCCCAGTGACATGTGGCACAATCCTATTCGTTGGTGGGCCTATGGGCCAAAAATTCTCCTTTGCACTCCCGCCAAACACTTTGGCAATTTTCCAAGCCTCCCTCTACACTCGCATCCTGGTCCTTTGCTGATGTGACATGCTGTGATTTGCCAGTGGGCCCTCGGGCCAAAAATTTCCTCTTAGAACTCCACCAAACACTTAGTAAAAATTAAAAATTTCCTCCGCCTCCCGATGATTCGATGGTGATGTGGCACCTCCTATTGGCCATGGCGGTCTGTCTAGGGAAAATTTCCCACAAAAACTCCACCGAGCCATAAATTCAAAAATACATGGAGTTAGGAGGAAAACTTTACCTTTCTGGAAAGCTAAGAAAGAGCTCTATCCAATGGTGCCATTTCCGAACATTTTGAGAGCCCGAATAGATGAAAAATTATGACCGAGGCACAAGGGAGGAAAGAATGAAGGGAGTTAACTAAAAAATAAGCAAGGGGTTTATTTTGGATAATAGATGCACCATGGGATGAAGATGAAAATGTAATAATCATAGTGGGATTTGGTGATTGGATTACCACCATCTAGGAAGCTAGGCTAGCTATGGAGGGAGGAAAGGAGGAGTTAGAGGAGATGGAGATTTGAAGAGATGCAAGGGCGATTGAGACTATAGAGTTAACACAAATTCATGTCAAGTTAGAGAATAAAGGTGTGGAGAGAGACATTAAAGTCTATGATAGATGCACTTAGACATGATAGGGACTAGCACCACTGGTAGAGGGAGTCCTATATGGTCTGTTTAGATATCTTTATACTATATTTTCTATCGAGGCTATAGGTGGAGGACGGGTAGCACTTTGCATTGAGGAGGAGAGATGACACCTCCTATTATGATCTCGATTGATAGATAGAAACCATTAGTCACAAAGGATAAGTATTATGAGGGGTGATGATCAAAAATATTCCAAAGGCACTCGAAACTTGGAGAATCTGCAGAGGAGAGTGGCAGGTGGATTTGGGCCGATAGGAGCACATCTAGTGTGTTTCAACCACATCAAGGAGAGGGACAAGGTGGAGGAAATGAGGCCGATAGATAGATGGAGGGGCCTATTATGCAAGGGTAGGATATTAGGCTCTTTGACATTCACTTTTAGTTTTAGTGATATCTCGCTTTGAGATATCCATGTTATAGGGAAATGATGTACTGATACATTTGATTTTGATACATATATATGATATCATATTTTTGCGATTTGATATATGTGTTTTGTGTAATTTTTATTATTTGATTTATGATGATGTTGATATTTATAGGCTATGTGATGATGATGAGGATTGGTTGCATGTTTTAATTATATTTTATGATGATGGTAAAAGTATAAGATGAAATGATTTACTTGTTATCCAAAATTCACCCCCCAGGGTAATTTTGATAACATGCATCAGAATATTCAAATCCCAAGAAAATTGATTGATTCAGAGCAAAAATCAGGTTTCTAGGGTCCCTTCAGGAAATTTTCTAACTCCCAGGCTGAAGAAGGAGGAGCAAGCTCTGAGAAAATGTGAAAAAAGTTGCAGAAAGGCAAATAGGTTGATCCAGAAAAAATGGTGAAAATCGGCTAAGTCCTAGTCCTAGGAGCAATTGGGACATTTGGGACGTCAAGGCGCAGATCGGCCGAAAAACCTCCAGGTGGCCCACTAAGCATTTGGGACAAATGGGACAAAAGTACGTGGCGGGCGCGAAATGCCGGTTCAACCGAGAAGAAAAATTGGCTAACTGCTGAAAGGGTCGCCTTTGGGACATCCGGGACAAAAAGGCGCGAACCGGCCGAACCGGGTGAAATCGGCACAAACAGTCTGAAACAAGTGGGACAAGCGGGCCAAAAAGGTGTGAACCGCCAAACTAGGTGAAATCGGCACAAACAGTCTGAAGCAAGTGGGACAAGCGGGCCAAAAAGGTGCGAACCGCCGAACCAAGGTGGAATCAGCACAAAACGATCAAACAAATTGGGACATTTGGGATAAATGGACGCGAACCGGCCGGTTCGCCCAAAATCAGCACAAGGAGCACTGTGCCATCTAGGACAAAAAGACGTGAAGGGTGTGAAAGAGCCGGCAGGGCCGAGAACCAATGAAATCACGCCACGTGTCACAAGGAGAAAAGTCAAAAAGTCAAAGTGGAAGGTTTGAAGCGCTGAACCGAACCAATGAAATGGCGCCACGTGTCCAAGTTTAAGGGGCCCACAAGGAAATTTCAAAAGACAGCCCGCCGAAAGGTAGAGGAGAGAGAATTTCTCATCCAATCAGCACGTGCCACGTGTCATCCAGTGGCGTAACACGGAAAACATTTTAAAATTTGTTTTGATCTGCTCGTGCCCTAAATCTTCGGATCGCCATATCTTTTGATCCGTGAGCTCAGATTTGCACGCGTTCTTTATATCAACGGAAAGCTTGTGAGATGCTCTACATGATTCTAGGATCAATCTCGAGTTTTAGTGTAGTATAAAGAGAGAAAATCGAGAAACAGCACTGACACGTGATAATGGCCAGAAGCGACCTTTCAATAACCCGTTTTAATGCTAATGGGTCGCATTCTTCTTCTGCACGGCTAGAAGTGACATTTCAGCGGCAAAATTAATACAAATGGGTCACATTCTCCTCCAAAATCACTCAAAGTGACATGGTATGGGTTGGTAAGATCCTCCATGCTGATTTAATGTATCTGCAGTCAATGAGGAATGGGCTTGCACGTTTTCCCACGTTTTCATCCCCTGGGCTCGACCCATGCAATGTAAAGGCCATATTGGCTCATTTTAAAAAAGAGGTTGTTCATTATTTCGGCTCGGCCCTCCCTTGTTTTCTTCTCTAGGGTTGAAAATGGAGTTCGAGCCTCCTCCCCGCCTCGTAATGGCGTTTTTTTGCCTTTTACTAATGGAATGATGTTCTCATGCAAAACTGGAGCAACAAAACATGTTCTCGTGATGCATCGTCCATCCTCTCTCATTTTTGCTTATTCTCTCCTTGCCTCTCTTCATTTTTAGGTATCAGGCATGTCTAAATGTTCATTGCAGGTTTGGAGCTATGTTCATGGAGTTTTGGGACATTTTCTGTGTGAAATCTATCCTTGGGTTTGTGATGCTTCTATCCATCCTTCCCATTGCTCACCTCTCTTTGTCCCATGGCAGTTTTGATAGATGTCCAACATTCTCCTTCTCTGGTGTATCACCATTTTAGTGTAGGCTTTTGTTCTTTTCCTTTTCTCTCTCTCTCTGTCTCCTTGGCATTGTTAGATTAGGATTAGATTAGCTTGCCTGCTGTTTGGAATAGCTTGTGGAAGGTAGTTTAGGAGCAGAACACGCCTTCTCGGAGATTCCTCTCTCGGCTTTACAAGTCCTCACGCTTGGAGAGAGGTTTCCATGTTGTGCTATCACACTGGATGCCTGAACATCAACCTAGAAGCCTGATGTGCATCCAGGGGTGCTGTGATTTTGCACTAACAATTTTGGCACGCCCGGTGGGACCTTAGAGGTCTTTCACTTCATCTTTTGTAGGTTGATGTGTTCCTGTGAAGATTTCAGCCTTTGGAGGCACTTGCAAACACATCTGGTGACTCCATCTGGTCAACAACCATCTCTGAAGTTGCAGAACTTCCTTTCCATTCATTTCCATCCATTTTTCATTCATCCTTCTTTCCATCCGTTTCATTCTTTTCCATTCCATGAAGTTGTGCAATCATGACTTCATTTCCATCATGGATTTCACATCAACAACAACAGTATATTCCACCTCCAACACGTTTTACAAATCCTCCAGATCAGCATGCATACTCATATGAACAGCAGTGCCAAAGTCAGTTTGGCAATGGAGCTTTCCAAGAGCAAGAGTGTGCATACAATGAAGACCATCAGATCCAAGATGCTGGTCTGTTGGAGAAAATCCAAAAGATGGAGGTGGGGATGGTGCAGTCCAGGGCTCAAGCACAAATGAAAGCTTTTGGAATCGGTTATGGAGCACCCTGTCCATGGGTGGGACCTTTTCCAAGGCATTACAGCCCTCAGGAGAAGCTTGACTTCATGATTACAATGCTGCCTTTGCTTGCAAAATGGATTGAAGAAATAGAGGTGTATGAGAGAAGTATTCAACAACCTTGTCAATGGGTAAGCACACCTTCTCATGCCTTTTCTTTTCCTCTTTCCCAATCTGTTTCATTTCAGCAAAGTGTCAAGTTTCAAACCCTCCATCTGCTGTCCCAAGGGTTGAAAATGGATTTCGAGCCTCCTCCCGCTCCGTAATGGCGTTTTTGCCTTTTACTAATGGAATGATGTTCTCAGTGCAAGCTTCGGAGCAACAAAACGTGTTTTGTGATGCATCCGTCCATCCTTCCTCGTTTTTGCTTGTCCTCTTCTTGCCTCTCTTCATTGTGTATTTGTGCATGTTTGAATGTTCATTGCAGGTTTGGGAGTGTGTTCATGGAGTTTTGGGACATTTTCGTGTGAAATCTATCCTTGGGCCCGTGATGCATCTGTCCATCCTTCCCATTGCTCACCTCTCTTTGTCCCATGGCGTTTTGATAGATGTCCAACATTCTCCTTCTCTCGGTGTATCACCGTTTTAGTGTAGGTTTTTACTATTTTTCCTTTTCTCTCTCTCTCTCTCTCCTTGGCATGGTTAGATTAGGATTAGATTAGCTTGCCTCGCACTGGAATAGCTTGTGGAAGGTAGTTTAGGAGCAGGAACCAGCCTTCTCTGGAGATTCCTCTCTCGGTTTCACAAGTCCCACGCTTGGAGAGAGGTTTCCATGTTGTGCAATCACATTGGATGCCTGAACATCAACCTAGAAGCCTGATGTGCGTCCAGGGGTGCTGTGATTTTTCACTAACATTGCCTTTACTTGGATTGTTAGATTATGATGTTGGATGTGATGTTATGCTACTTGGGATTTATATATGCATGGATGATTAATTATGTGAATGTTTGTATGATTAATGAGGATTAGGATTACATGTTCATTTTGAATTTGATCATGGTAACAATATGAATAGATAGAATTTAATGTGCATGGAAAAGTAATGTGCATATTATTATTGATTAATGTAAGTAAATGTTGATGTATTTAGGATAAAAAGATAGATTGATAGGTGATTGAGATAATGAAAGATGTGTTTAAAAATGGATGAGAGGTAGATGTGAAAATATTGGGGATAAAATGTAACCAAACCATGGCAGCCTCTAGGTATGAACTACATTATGTCATATCAAGGAAGACACGAAGAAAATATGCCCTAAGCTGGATTGGACCATACATTATCACACATAAGTATCGGTCTCAGGATGTATCGATTGGCCTCCTTGATGATAAACTAGATTTGGAACCTCTTAATGCATTTCACTTATAACCATTCTAATATTAGTGTATCTTCTAGTGAGCTCTTAGTCATATCCCTAGATCATCCCTCCATCATTATCCTCTTCCATATTTCACCGTATTGATTTGGAACTATGTCGATATCCATAACTTTCCTAGATGTGACCTTGAATATGAACACCATGAATCTTCTTATAGTATATTCCTTATGGATAGGAATTTGATGTAGTTTCTTGTTCAATTCAATTTAATGAGTTATCTACTCAAGAAAGTTTACAACTCAAAACATGGAGGGTTTATATTACCTCATATACGTTATGTACATGAATGGACAGACACCAAATATCTAATCCCTTTGTAGTGATGACCTAAAAATAAGATAGACTAAAAAGGAGATTGAATAGATGGGATGGGTAGGGGTTTCCTAACTAATTTTGGCTCCAATAAGTGTTACCTTCCTTTCACGGATGCCAACCATCATTTTAAATAAATAGTGAAGTAAAGGATAGATAAGGTTGCATGCGAAACAAAGATATTATTCAATCGAGAAATTCTTAAAATTAATTTAGAATCTGTTTTGACTAACATAAAATTTTACCTGGTCTAGGTCGATGATGACCCAAGCTATGTAGAAGCATGTTGACGGAGACCTAGGAGATAAGATTTAAATATTAAGTGAAATATGAAGGCCCTACTACATCTAGATGTAACTAAGTAGCATAGGTCTAAAGATGTCAAAGTCAACCTCTAGAGGGGAATATGAGGGAGTAGAAACAAGAGAAATGACATACAACAAATATTGGAAATATCAAATTGGGAATCAAGACTCGGTCTATGCTAACCATGGTGAAGAAATGGTGACTAGGATACAAATAGACTAGTTTATTATAACAAATAGACTAGATGGAAGTTTTAGTAGGCTCGAGATGAGACAAAGTATATGCAAATGATGGAGAAGTATTTGGAAGTGAGAAACACAATTGTAGAAGGCTAAGTTGATGGGGACTCGAGATGGGTGACGACGACTCTGGTAGAGTTGGATAAAATGAGATCGGAAGGATGAAATGGATGACCTACAAGAAAAGAAGATGGAAAAGAAGGTTGATGACGAATCTATGAATGCTACTTAGGATGTTCAACCCGCAAAAGGTTACATGTAGGAAAAGAAATGACAATATGATAAAATATGAATAAAGAATCACAAATATAATGGTAAGCTCATGAAGGATGATTAGTAGTGATGTAATCATATTCCAAAGAGGTCTGAGAGGTTTATAGCTATGCGGGAATGCTTAGACATGAAATTAAATTCACAAGTCACAAGAAGCCTCTAAATTTTTCATACATCCGATGATTTATGACCTGATTATGGAAGGATTCAACTTAGTTTAATAGGTTTGACAACTAATGGGATGGGTCACGCCGACCATGGGGAAAGTTTCCCTAATGGGGTGGATTTTTGTGCTTTGATTCACGATTTCATGTTTTTATGGAGGGAAAAAATTCTTTGAAGCTTATGTGTGGGATTAGGTTGTTTAGGGATGAATCACGGGTAGTTAGAAGATAAGAATGAGTAAAAATATAGGGATTTATATTTAGGATAAGGCATCCTAAATAGAAATTCTCGTAGGGAAGGTTAAGATTAATTAATTAATAGGAATTAATTAATTAATGTGAATTATATGGTGATAAGATAATAAGTGGGTAATTTATTAAATATTGAAGGGGATGGATTTAATTAAAGGGGGCCTAGATGGAACCTTAACAAAAATGCACATGTGGGAAAACAAGGTTAGAGATACCAAATTTAGGTGTCTACAATGATAATACTTGTACATTGAAGATAATTCACTCCCTTTTTATTCAAAGAAATATGCTACACACAATTCTAAATTTTTTTATGGTCATATCATTCAACCCATCACTATTAGTATGATTACTAGTTGGGTTCCATTCCTCATGGCTTCCACTCTTAGTTTAGGTGGAATAAGTTCATTTCTCCCTTAGTTATGTACATTAAATGTTATCCCATATATTTTATACCATGGTTTTAATTTCACTCACCAACAGTAACTTGTCACAATCCATGATATTCCTTTTGAGGCTCCTCTTCTCGAGATCATTTCATCATCTTTGTATAGTTTCTCCTTCTAGGTATTGTGAGTTCCATTCTCGTGTACATATTTTCTATAGAATATTTATCCCTCCTAAGTCTCTTGATATTACTTATAACACACATATTTTCTATAATATTTATTTCCCTATCATGTCTTCCCATGAATCTTCTCACACACATGTTACATCTAGTGGCTCTCGTACATCTAGGATTCATCATAGATCTTGCCATGCACATCTCATTTTTTATGCCTCTCATTATTTGAGCTCATCTCACATATTTATTACATCAAACTCTTTATTTCATGGATCTATTCTACCTTTCTTTCCTCCCAAGGTTTTTATGGCATGTGACATTATTATGGAACCACTTGTATATGACTAGTATTCATTAACATACTTGACTCATGTGCCTTTCATTTATTTTGGATCAAATCAACCTCCTCATGAGGAAATAATTGGGTACCTCTTGTGCAACCCCACTCTACATACATAGCCTTATGAAATAATTAAAAAATAATCAAAGATTTGTAAAAGTAAAAAACTAGGACTTATACCTATAGCTTGCATTGTTAGTAATTTACATTACATATGTTATTGAAAACTTTGGTTTGATTGATATCATATATTTTCTACTCTTTACACGCATGTGTTTATGAGGTATATTTATCTTGATACATGATATATAGATCATTACATGCTAATGCGATCTACCATGGCTCCTTATATTCATCATTGCAGGCATGTCATTCCCCCACACTATACTAGTGTTATTATTTCATTATAGTTCTTTTCTTCTTCCTTAATACGCTTAATTACATAGATCATTTATATTTTATTTTAAAACTAATAAGACTAACACATGTATCTTGTGCATCATTAACACATATTGCTTCATGTAATATCTTATTACTATTTAACACTATTACTGTTATACATATTTGATATTTTGTGTTATTACTTATCTACTTCATTGTATGTGGTCTAAGTACCTTGATTATCGTGCGACATCATGGGTGTCCCATATTTGTGGCTATATGTCTTCTTGTTTAACATTGAATTCTCTTATATGTGTCCTAAGTGCCTTATTTATCTTATGACACCATGGTTGTCCCATGTTTGTACTAATATGCCTTGTTATGACTCTATTTTACATGTTCTTATTTGTGTTCACTCACTCGATTGCTACTTTGGATCTATTCTAGCTCTATTACTTCTTTTTACTAATTTTCCTAGTTATTATCACTACTTATATTTCTTCTCGTTGTTATTATTGTTTTCATCTTTTCACGCCATGGTTTCCACCATGTACACCCCATTTTTATAAGTACATGTTCTCTAAGGTTTCCATCTCTTCATAATTTTACACTCTTTTATGGATTCTCAATCATACATTGAATGAGAACACATATTTTCTTTTGAGTCACATACTTAACTATTTTTTCAAACATGCATAAAAATAGGGGCATTCATCAAGGTATATCATACACTTACAGGTATAATCACAGGTTTGTACATAGGTTTCCACAAGAAAAAATTACTAAAAAACAACTCCATATATAAAATTTTGGCATCAAATACATATGATCAAAATTATACATAAGGTTCAATACTATACAGATGGTCCTGGCCACACCTTACATTTTTTCCTTGGGGAAAAGTACTAATTTAATCTATAGTTTCATTTTTAACATAAATGCAGTTTTTTGGCACAAGCTTAAACTCAGATGACCGAGTTCAAATAAATTTTACAAGGGGCGTGAAATATTTCACTCCTCCTCTTCGATACTCAATTTTGACTACAAAATTTACTTTCTTTTATTGAATGGGTTTCCTTCTCCATGGATATTTCAAAAATTACATACCTTTACTAAGAAGTATGACATATGGTAAGAGTATGGGGGAATTATTTCTCTTTCTACATTGTGTTTATATACTCAAAAAAATTATACGTACACCTATCTATAGTGGTGTAGTATGTGGGGTTATAAAATGTATCAAAGTGGCTAAGTTATTTGTACGTAATATTTCTTCTCCTCCTATTTAATGGGAAGATATTAGAGTTACTAAAAATTGATAAACGGCATTATTCATTCACATGGTACATCAAGTACCTCTTATTTATTTCATTCAATATTCAGTTACATACAATGAATACTCTAGTCTCTCATTTTACACAATTGGGGACTCGATCACCTCTAATAATTCAACAAATTCTAACAACAATACGAATCTCCAAATATCCTATTGCAAGTAAAGAATGAGTTATTCTTCCATTCACAAAACAAATAGGTGTACTATTTCTATGTATCACATCTCTTTATATTACTTTATGCAAGTTAAAATTATATAGTTACTATTGAGTTATATTTCACTTTTCTGCTACATATATTGAATACATTGTATGTTGTGGGTTTCATCATTGAGCATGCCAACATCAGCACATTTGGACATCAATACCTTTGAGAAATGATAAAGTGTGTTTACATAATCAAGTATCCTTTCCATTAATCATGTAAGTTTCATTTCATATATAAAGGGGGAAATTTAGAAAAACAAGTTTGAAAATTTACCCTTTTGACATTATTTATTGAAATTTTGCTTCTTGGTTAAGAAAAAGCATAAACCCTAACTTCACAAAGTTCATGTTGTCTTTGTTGGTGCCAATTTTGAGCTTGCACCATTTTGCCCTAAATTTTTCCTTCATTCTGCGTGCTCTGAAATTTTTTTCTCTCAAATTGGTGGTTTGCAAATTTTCCCTCTAGTCAAATGCCTTGAAATGCTCACAAAATTGTTGTTTTTCCTCAATTTGAAAGAAATCTGCATGTGTGCCCTATTTTATGCCCTAATTTTTCCAAAATGTGTGGGCTTTTCCATTTTTCCTTTTGCCCAATCATGGAAGGTTAAAATTGATTAATTTGCACTTGTTTTCCATTGAAAATCCAATTCCCCGATCAAAATTGCTTTGACATCATGTTTCAGTTGGTTCAATTTTGAGAAATTTGTCGTCCTTAGCGAAAAAATTGAATTCTAAGGCATCCTTGGCATTTTCTATGTTTTGACGGTCAGACGGGTGTCATTTTCCCATCAATTTCTTCTTCACATTCATCGGCAACGTGGCTTGTTCTAATTGGCCGAGGGACAATAGAAAATTGTTTTAACTTATCACTTTTTACTTTTTTGGCAAAAGGGTGAATTTGGTCCCATGGCTCCGCTTTACTTTGATTGGTTCTAATGTTGTTGATGTGTCCTCTTTTGATTGGATGAGAACCAGTGGGTTTTTTGTGCCTTAAGGCATTTTGGAAAAAGAGTTAAAGTGCAAAGAAAATGCCTAGGGCCCATAATGAATCAATAAAGAACACGTGGTAGGGTCAGAGGTGGAACTTTGGGCCTTGGGGAAAAATTGAGATTTTTCCCATTTTTGGCATAAAGGCATAAAATTAAAAGGAGGAACGCAAGCCCATAGCGAATCAGCAATCGCCATGTGTCAGGGACAAAATCAGAGGTGCGGGTCTACTGGGGATAATTTGAAAAAAATTTCCTTTTCAAAAAAGGTGAAAATGTGTAGAATCGGTCTCACGATTCCAATGGGGCCCACTTTGGGACATGTGTTAGGTCCATTTTCATGAGGTGGAGGTATGGGGAAAAATATCCAAAATTTCTAATTTTTCCTAAAAATTTTAAAAGGTAAAATGAAGCTCCTAGGTCCGCATCCAATGGAATGGTGCCACATGGCTTCTCAGAATAAAAAGGTCAAAAGGGTAAAAATGTGAAACTCATTCTCGTGCTGAATCAAATCTCGCCACGTGGCCATTTTTTTTTTTAAATTCAAAGTGGAAAAAGGCACCTCTAAAGCCCATCTCCAATGGTTTTTCTCCACATGGAGGGTATAGATTAAAAGTTGAATGTCAAATCAACGGTAGTTGTGCATCATTTTTTTCTTTGGTGCCATTTTTTCCCTAGAATGCTCCAGGAAGTTTGGAGATGCATTTTTTGCATCAATTTTCATCAAAATTTTGACAAATTTGTGTCATTTGTTCCTGCAAGGACCAACATAATCAGTTTTGAGGATCAATTTGAAGATCATAGATGTTTTTGAATTGAATTTTTTCCCTAATGTATCTAAAAACATGAAATATCAGATCCAAAAGTTGCAGAGTAAAAATTTGGAGGGATAAGGATGAAATAATGAAAGGAAGGGCATATGCATGCTTTGTAGATGAAAAGCATGCCTCCATAATGGATAATGATGTGAATTTTGCAATGATTCATCTCTTTTTGGGACAATGGCAACTTTTGGATGTGTTCGTTAAACATCCCTATCTCTGCGAATTATGAGAAATTTTTGTAAAAAATTTGATCCTTTGGCATATTCTTTTCTTGGAAAAGAAGGCTCAAAGGAGATTAAAACATATATATTGCATAAATTTGTCATGCAAAGTTGGAAGAGTTTAAAAATCTTGGAAAACTAAAAATTTCATGGGAAAATCTAGGAAGAAGCCCATTCTTTGAGTGACCACTAGAAAAACTCATGAAACTCTCTCTATATCAGATTTAAAATCATGTTAAGCTAGTTGCACATGTATAGCCATTAACAAGCTCGAGATTGTTTTTCGTAACATTCCCCTACTTGATAAATCTGATCATTTTGAGTAATTTCAAAATGCATTTCAAATATGTGTTTCTTGTTTCTTGTTGCATTCTTGTGTTTAAAATATCTCTTGATCATACGTGGTCTCATTTCTTGTGTTAGTTTAGTGGCATTTGTAATCTCACATTCAAAAGAGTTTTCATCTGATAAAGAGATAAACAAATTTAAAATCACTTTACCTTCCTTGATTTCAGAGATTGTTTGTAAACCTTTGGGTGCACCTTAGGTCATGATTAAATAGTGATTGTTAAATGCTTCATTGGTTCATTCTAACTCAAGATTTTGTGATAGATGATCAAATATTTTGTGGAAAAGTGTAGATATGGGCCTCCATTTGATGCACATATCCTAGTTGAAGGGATGATTAACCATTTTGATACTTTCTACTATTAAGTTTCTCCATATTTTTTTGAAATTCTCAAAGAGTCTAGCGGACCTTGGTTTGTCTTATCTAAACTCCCACCCAAAAATCATTCAAAACAACTAATCCTACCCTGTTTTACCCCTGTTTTGACTGTATACCAACAGAAGATCAAAATCCATTTGCTAAAGTATGCGAGAATAGATTAGGATTTCAAAATATCTTGATAACCCTTGTCTTGCATTGAAAGTATCTTCATAATCTTGAAGTGACAACTTGTGAAAGTCAGATTTGGAGTGTTGATCATATTTTCCCGAGGCTCATTTCATACTATTTGAACAAATTGAGGGATATATTCATCTCCTTCACCATTTGAGGGTAACAAAATAGGTTCTCTTACCTTGGTTGAGAGGTATAACCTAAAATAGTTAGGACAAGATCAATTCCTATTTGAGTGTTATCCATCTCTCCACAAATCTGAGTGCTAGTTAGATCATATCCCCAGCTACAAAATGACACACACCATGATCCATCTGTCTTCAAGATTTATGCCATATCTTTGATGCTACTCAGACTGAAAAGGAGAACAAATTTGGGTACCAACACTAGTGGTGTTGTTGTCCTGAGGACATTATTAAGTATTTTAGTGTTTCAGATCCCTGGTAATCTTTCTTATGTGATTTATGTGCAATTAAAAATCTGAGCATCATATTCTAATCAAATTTATAAGGCTGGAATGAAGAGTAGAGTTCTGAGTTTGATATTTTCAAGTGTCTCCAATTTTTTGCCTCAAACTTTGCACCATAGTTGAAAATTTGAGTAAAGAAGATTAGATCTGTTAAAACTTTACATAGTGTTGATATTTGCAGTCATTTGATAAATCTTCATAATGCGTTTGCACAAACTAGGGTGAAAGTCCTTAGTGGTGACTCCTTGCTATTATAATTTTGATAAATACTAGTACCTTATCATACATTAAGTGAGGTTTGTCACATAAAATATGCAAACCTGGAAGGTAGAAGATCTCTCTTCAAGATGGACCCAAGTAGAAAGTTATTTCAAGAATTGAGAAAGAAAGTTTTAGAAGAAAGAAAAGTTTGGAAGGTTGTTGAGGGTCGGACATCGAGAAAAGTTATATCCATTGGTGATATATATCGGTCTTTAGTAGATGATTATCACTCTTCTTCCAATGATTCCAATTCAATCAATATTCTCACAAATTTGTTTACTTCAACTAGTGAAGGTCCTTCTGATGTACCTGGAAAGTTATCTTCTCAATCTACACCTGTGTGCTTCAATTCAAATAAAACTTTCCATGAAAATCAGCACCTATAGAGTACCAATTTTTTGAATCACATTCTTGTGCCCCAAAGACCTTACACTCCTCATCAGCTTGTGTCACCCCCAAGATCACCTCCACCAAACAACATGGCTCAGCCTCCACCTAGGCCTCCATTTATGGTCAACACCTTTGGCCCAATAAATTTTAGGGGAATGGCTAGTTATCCTGATGTTGTTTCTCAAGATGTTAGAAATATATTGCCAAATTTCTAAGGGAACAATGCCATAACAGGTGATCAACATTTGAAATTATTCACTAATATGATGGAGGAATTTGAAATTGAATTTGAGGATGTGTACATTAAATTGTTTGTCCACACTTTAGAGGAGGATGCTAGGGATTGGTACAAGGCCCTGTCGGATAATTCTATTGATTCATGGACTGAAATGCAAAATGCATTTAGGCTGCAATATGGTGACAAGAATGATCCCAGATTCCTTTTATCAGAGTTTGAAAATATCAAGAAGAACCCAAATGAATCGGTTCATGACTTCAACACAAGATTCAATAAGACCTTAAGGAGATTGCCGGTGAATTTAAGACCATGTGATGAATCTTGTTTGATAAAATATTCTGATGCATTTGACAAGAAGGTTGCATATTACTTGAGGGACAAGAACCCTAGAAATCTAAGGCAAGCTTTCACCATGGCACTTCAAATTGAAAACAATATCAAGGCTATTGGGAAACCTCCTAAGAGAGATGGATTTAAATTGGTAAACCTTGAAAATCCTCAAGCAAGCAAGAGTGTTGACTTAGAGGAAGTGGTGAAAACTTTGGTAGGGGCTGTCAAGGAGATTTCCTACAAGTTGGCAAGAGCTGAGAAAGGAATTGGGCAGTCCTCACAAGGACAGCCTAGGTAGACAAGCACAAGATAGATTCGACAATCACCATAGGAATGAGAAGAGATTTGATGAAAAAGGTAAAGGGCCTATTGGATTTGGAAATAGGAAATCTCAGGCCAAGGAAAATAAGGTAGTGCTTGATCCGTTAAATGCTCGAGTGGCTACTGTTGATGATGCAAATCAGATTGACTGGTGTGACAGATGTTTTTTACCCCATCCTCCATGTGGAACAGATTAGAAAATTGAACAGGAATTTGATGATTAAATTGATTATAATTCCCTGCATGATGGAGATCCCTGCAAGTTCACCAAGGGGATAAACTTCAATGGATGTCATAAGTGTTGGGACTGCTGATATTTTTGGGATTGTATCTAATGGGTACATCTTCTTCCTCCTTCTCATGTTTTAGAAATTGATAATGTACAATCCTTTGAGCTGCCCAATAATGATTTTGAATACTTGAGGGCATTGATGATTGAGAAGTATGATGGAGGGGTTCCTTCAGAGGAGGATAGGTAGCTGCTTATGAATGTTGTAGTTTCCCAAGAGAAGGAGCACAATACCAGAAGTAAAGTTTCCAAGGGGCAACAAGCCAAGTCAAAATTTCCATTGCTTACTAAAGAAACTCCAAAGAAAAATACATCTAGTAAAGGCCCTATTCCCCCAAGAAAAACTTGTGATCCTCCCCATGCCCAAACTGAAAAGACTTCCATACCATCTGATGAATTTTCCAATCTTTCCCCTAGTGTTGCTTTACCCAAGAATGCTCCATATGATATTTCCCAAGTCTTGAGTCAAATCAAGATTCATGTCCCAATTGTTGAGTTTCTTAGGATTCCTAAGCACAAGAAGAGGGATTTTGAATATTTAGGATTCAGAGAGGAAGAGAGTACCCAAGGTAGAGTTGGAAACAAGGTTGGGATTCCTATTGCCATTATAGAATTGGAACAGCCACAAGTGTTGGAAGAGTTGGGGGAACCACCTAAGGTTTACTTAGGAACTTCTTTGGTTAAATCTCAGCTGAACGTGGATCCATTTTTCACTACCTTGGTTATCAAAGACAAGCTGTTACATAATTGTATGTTTGACTCCAGGGCATCATGCAATGTCATGCCTTTGGAGGTCATGAATGAATTGGGAATCAAAGTGACAACAACATATGGAAAGTGTACTGCTATGGATTCTAGGGAAGTGCCAGTTGTTGGGTGTGTCAAAGATCTAGTGGTGCAACTTGCATCTTATCCTGGGAGGAATTTAAAATTGGATGTTGTGATTGTTGATTTCCCTGCCAAATGGGGTATGTTATTATCAAGGAAATGGGCTACAAGTGTTGGTGGGAGTGTCCAAATGGATATGTCTTATGCCACTATCCCCATTAAAGGAAAATTAGTAAAGTTATATGGAGAGAAAAAGATGTTGTACCTTATTGAAGACCCAAACAATACATCTTATGAATTTTTACAAGCAGATTCTAGTACTGATCACTTTATGAGTTTTGTGGATTTTAGAGAGTATGAAGTTATTGAAAACATATCTCCTAAGTATGCTATTTTTTCTGGAAATTTGGTCCTTGATTCAGCCTTGAAAAATGTTAAAAGGTTTGACCTGAACACAATGGAGGAGCTTCAAAGAAACTAGATGGTTTACAAATTAAACAAAGAAGAAAAAGAGGTATATTTCCAGTTGCTAAAAACATATCAGAACCTCTTGGCATGGTCATATCTAAGCATGGAGGACATTTTGCATTTCCCGTTGATTTGGTTTCTTTGAATCAAGGTTTTCTTACCAACTTGTATAATGTTTGGCTTTTGCTCTATTTTTGGTGTTTTGTCAGTTTGTGGTTTACCTTGGTGTGTGGTAACCATTTTTTTTAATTTCTCAGCTAGTTTTTTGGTGGCATTGGCTCATGAATCTATTTTCCCAATGGATTATTTTGGCACTTGGTCTAATTTTTTTCTTTTGGCACTCACCGGGAGTTCCCATCCTCGAGCAGAGCCGATGTTAGTGCCATTTTGAGCTTGCACTATTTTTCCCTAATTTTTTCCTTCATTCTACATGCTCTAAAAAAAATTTCTCTTAAATTGGTGGTCTCAGAACTTTTCCCTCCAGTTGAATTCCTTCAAATTCTCACAAAATTGTTTTTTTGCCCCAATTTGAAATCAATCTACATGTGTTCCCTGTTTTGTGCCCTAATTTTTCCAAAATCTGTGGGCTTTTCCATTTTTCCTTTTTTCCCAATCATGGAGGTTTAAAATTTATCAATTTGCACTTGTATGCCATTAAAAATCCAATTCCATGATCAAAATTGATTTGAAAATATGTTTCAGTTGGTTCAATTTTGAGAAATTTTTCGTGCTTAGCAAAAAAATTGAATTCTAAGGCATCCCTAGCATTTTCTATGTTTTTGACGAGATGAGGCATCATTTTCCCATCAATTTCTTCTTCATCATTCATCGGCAATGTGGCTTGTTGTAATTGGCCAAGGGATGGTGAAAAATTGTTTTAACTTATCGGTTTTTGCTTTTTCACAAAAGGGTGAATTTGGTCCCATGGCTCCACTTTACTCTGATTGGTTCTAATGTTGTTGACGTGTCCTCTTTTGATTGGATGAGAAGTAGCGGGTCTTTTTGTGCCTTAATCCATTTTGGAAAAAGAGTTAAAGTGTAAAGAGAATGCCTAAGGCCCGCAACGAATCAAAATGGAACATGTGGCGAGGTCGAGGTGGAACTTTGGCCTCGGGGAAAATTGAGATTTTTTCCCATTTTTTGGCATAAAGGCATAAAATTAAAAGAAGGAACGCAAGCTGGCAGTGAATCAACAATCACCACGTGTTAGGGAAAGAATCAGAGGTGCGGGTCCACAAGGATAATTTGGAAATATTTCCTTTTTCCAAAAAAGGTGGAAATGTGTAGAATCAGTCTATGATTCCAATGGGGCCAACTTTAGGACACGTGTTAGGCCCATTTTCATGAGGTAGAGATGTAGCGAAAAATATCAAAAATTTTCATTTTTTCCTAAAAAGTTTAAAAGGTAAAATGAAGCTCCTAGGTCCACATCTAATGGAATGGTGCCACGTGGCCACTCAGAATAAAAAGGTCAAAAGGGTAAAAATGTGAAACTTGTGCCCATGTCGAATCAAATCTCGCCACATGGCCATTTCTTTTAAAAAATGAAAAGTGGAAAAAGTGCCTCCAAATCCTGTCTCCAATGGTTTTTCTCCATGTGGAGGGCTTAGATTAAAATTTGAATGTCAAATCAATGGTAGTTGTGCATTGGTTTTTTTCTCTGCCACCATTTTTTCCCTAGAACGCTCTAGGAAGTTTGGAGATGTGTTTTTGCATTGAATTTCATTGAATTTTTGACAAATTCATGTCGTTTGTGCCTGCAAGGACCAATGCAATCAGTTTTGAGGATCAATTTGAAGATTAGAGATGTTTTTGAAATGAATTTTTTCCTTAACCCGTCCAAAAATGTGAAATATCAGATCCAAAAGTTACAGAGTCAAATTTTGGAGAGATAAGGATGAAATAATGAAAGGAATGGGGTTTTCATGCTTTGAAGATGAAAAACATGCCTCCATAATGGATAATGATGCAAATTTTGCAATGATTCATCTCTTTTGAGATATCTGGCAACTTTTTGGATGTGTTATGTTAAACGTCCCTATCTACGAATCATGAGAAATTTTTGTAACAAATTTGATCCTTTGGCATATTCTTTTCTTGGGAAAGAATGATCTAAGGAGATTAAAAGCTATATGTTGGATGAATTTTTCATGAAAAGTTAGAAGAGTTTGAAAAAGTCTAGAAAACTAAAAATTTCACTGAAAAATCTAGGAAGAAGCCCATTATCCGAGTGACCACTTGAGAAAGTCATGTAAATCTCTCTGTATCAGATTTCAAACCATGTTAAGCTAGTTGCACATGTATATCCATTAACAAGCTCTGAGATTGTTTTTCAAAACATTCCCCTGTTGATAAATATGATTGTTTTTAATTTATTCTGTGTTGTCTTTGGGAAAAACTGTGAATGCTTACATTTCAGAATGCATTTCAAATTTTTGTTTCTTGTTTCTTGTTGTAGTATTGTGTTTAAAATATCTCTTGATCATACATGGTATCATTTCTTATGATAGTTTAGTGGCATTTGCAATCTCACATTTAGAATATCTTTCATCTGATAAAGAGATAAACAAATTTAAAATCACTTTACCTTCCTTGATTTTAGAGATTGTTTGTAAACCTTTGGGTGCACCTTAGGTCATGATTACATAGTGATTGCTAAATGCTTCATTGGTTCATTCTAACTTAAAATTTTGTGATATATGATCAAATATTGTGTGGAAAAGTGTAGATTTGGGCCTCCATTTGATGCACATATCTTGGTTGAAGGAATGATTAACCATTTTGATACTTTCTACTGTTAAGTTTCTCCATATTTTGCTGAAATCCTCAAAGAGTTTGATAGACCTTGGTTTGTCTTATCTAAACTCCCACCCAAAAATCATTCAAAACAACTAATCCTACCCTATTTTACCCCTATTTTGACCTATATACCCATAGAAGATCAAAATCCATTTGCTAAAGTATGCAGAATAGATCAGGATTTCAAAATGTCTTCAATAACCCTTGTCTTGCATTGAAAGTATCTCCATAATTTGGAAGTGACAACTTGTGAAAGTCATATTTGGAGTGTTGATCATATTTTCCCAAGGCCCTTTTCATACTATTTACACAAATTTAGGGATATCTTCATCTCCTTCACCATTTGAGGGTTAAAAATAGGTTCTCTTACCTTGGTTGAAAGGCACAACCTAAAATAGTTAGGACAAGATCAAGTCCTATTTGAGTGCTATCCATCTCTCCACAAATTTGAGTTCCAGTTAGATCATATCCTGGCTACAAAATGAAACACACCATGATCCATTTGTCTTAAAGATTCATTTCATATCTTTTATGTTTCTCAAACTGAAAAGGAGAACAAATTTGGGTACCAACAAGTTTGAAAATTTACATATATTGAATATATTGTATGTTGTGGGTTTCATCATTGAGCATGCCAACATCAACACATTTGGACATCAATAACTTTGAGAAATGATAAAGTGTGTTTGCATACTCAAGTATCCTTTCCATTAATCATGTAATTTTCATTTCATATATAAAGGGGGAAAATTTAGACAAACAAGTTTGAAAATTTACCCTTTTAACATTGTTTATTGCAATTGTGCTTCTTGGTTAAGAAAAAGCATAAACCCTAACTTCACAATGCTCAGGTTTTCTTCTCTTTCTTAACTTTATCATATTCAAATACTCATGTGTCAAAAAAATTTTAAAGTTACTACATGAGATTGATGTTAAAAATCTATGTTCCAGATATAACTCTTATATTTCATTTTCTACATCCATGTCCAAAACCATATATTTAGGTCAAGTATGTATAGTATGGTCATGACCAATTTTTAAATTATTTACCTAGTGTATTTTATAACTCGCTTCTAATTCATTATCATTACTGGGCCCTTTTATCCTCCTAGGTCATTCTTTTCATAGAATTTTACCTTTATATCCCTAGATAAGCAAGTTAACACTACCTCATTTACTCACTTGCAAATCATATGTCACTATATTTATATAATCACTTCTAATCATTGCAAAACACACTCAAGACTCCCTAAATCTTCCTAAAGTTAATACACATACACTAGGGAAGCCACTACTAAAGTTATGAAGTACTTAACAGTCAAGTAATCTATCTTTTATCACATCCGGTCACCAAGTTCCTATATCTAAATCTTAGCAAGAAGACAAATACAATAAAGCATGATCAAAGGGGTTCAATTATGAAACTATTTTCATCCATATAGAATTTACATGATAGGTGGAGAACTACATGTGGTTTGAGCCATCTTCATAATAGTTCCAATGTAGGTGGTGCACAGTGGTGCACTACAACCCAAACACTAACCTTTTGGTAAGATCTTCTACCCATGGTTAGGGTTTTAGAGTGATTTGGTTGATTATAAACAATATCAAGATTGTGTGATAACTAGGGTTTGATAGTAAAGTACATATTTGAGCCAATAAAGGACATAGGAAGTCACATATATAAATTCCAAATGCATCCAAGACCATAAAGAAGGGTGAGGACCAGACTATACATCCTAACTAAATAGTATGGTTCTGCACCATGGTATTTTCAAATCACAGTTCCAACGGTGAATATTTTTCAAGCTCTTTGCTTCTAGTTTCTCCAATATACTTCTCGTATTCTTCGTGTACAACTATATATATCTAAATATCTCTCTCTCTTGTGTATTTTTAGATTATATCATATATTGAAAGAACCAATATGTTATTATGATGTTATAAAGTTAATGTTTGAAGTTAATTTATCAAAATAGATCATAGTCTTCAAACCTAACATTATTTGTTAACATTGTGTATTCTATAACATTATCGTAATTAATACCAAAAAGGGTATAAATAAATATATTTGTTAAATCCTCCATATCCAATCCCAGTGGGTCAAAAATCAATGCTTTTGACATAGTCACTTTCCATTACCCGATTAAATCAAATCCTACCAATGGAAAAGAATTAAATACAAGAGACAATCTAAATTCTCAAGAATTCCTTTTA
This sequence comes from Taxus wallichiana var. yunnanensis, assembly GCA_018340775.1. NCBI lineage: Eukaryota > Viridiplantae > Streptophyta > Pinopsida > Cupressales > Taxaceae > Taxus > Taxus wallichiana. The sequence continues at coordinate 84,004,043 of CM031242.1, read as the reverse complement.
TTGTTGATTGTCCCCCTTTATATTTATAGAAATATGTGGTTGATAAATTGAAAAGAAACACTTGTAAAATATCTCTTTGCCTCTTTCTATTGTTATTAACTTTTAGGCTTGCGTAATATACTAATTCTCACCCAAATTTATTATTCCTCTTGTTGGGAACCTTTTAAATCCTATGACAATAAACTATCTAAATTGTTGGAAAATGTTTTTTGGGCCAATGTTAAACAAGCTTGAGGATTCCGGAGAGTGTTTTTGGATATATTTTGTTTAGCATAGGATAAGGGTACATAGGCACAATTTACATCCATCATGATAAAATTATTCTATATGTTAAGCGGGTTACATGTTAGGGAAGGCTAAGAAGTTGGACAGATCATATTATGTCATTGTATTTTAGCTAGTGATCCATATGGAAAAACTTTCTTGAATAATTCAAATTTTCATACACTTCTTTTCACCATCATGCTTATAAAAATGAAGTTTCATTTTTCACCAAATCATTTGGAAAATCTTTGAGTCAGTAAAGCCACACCTTAAGTGGGTTTGAGATGGTTCCAAAATAATCTCTCTTTAAAATATTAACATATAAACATTGCATAGTAAGAAGACTATGGAATTTGGTCTTGCCTCACACCATTTGGAAAATGTGGAAAGGAAGGAATGGAATAATATTCAGGGATAGGAGATAGGTATGAAAAAATATATTAAAGTAAAGGGTAATTCCTATCAAAGATAATCTTGAGAGGTTCAGGCCTCCAAAAAATAAGCCATACCCCAAGGAAGAAGAACCTATTCTAGCTTCTTGGAAGATTGATATTGGAAATTTTCATAGGAATGATCATAACAATATTGATAGATCCTTAGTCCATTGGATTCCACCACCCAACTTATGGTACAAATTGAATTTTGATGGAGCATCTAAGGGTAACCCAGGAGCATCAGGAGGAGGAGGTGTGATCAGGGATCATAGAGGCTGTTTAGTTGCTACTTTTGCTAGGAAAATGGGTCATCAGACAAATCACTATGTTAAAGCCTTAATAACATTATGGGGATCAGGATAGAAAAATATTGCAACATTTCAAATGTTAATTTTTGATACTATGTAAAAAATGCTTGAGCGGACCCTACCCGAAAAAATTCATAGCTCCATGAGAGAAGATAAATACATTACAAAACCATCAAAAAATGATAATATAAAATTCCATAATAAACAGGCTCCCCAAGAGCAAAGCGAAAAGAGTATCTAAACAAAAGTAGCAAAAAGAACACAACGGAACTAAAAACAACATAGAAACTAATAGCTAACTAGATACCGAGATAGTAAATAAAACAAAACACCCCTCCCCATATCATTTATAGGCTTTTTCAAACCCCTACAACACCTTTTCGATTCCTTAGCTAGAACATCTATGTTTCCATCCAAAGACACTAAGTTGAGACCTTACAGAGTCACCTTTATTTTCCTACCATGACTATGCATCGCACTATAAGAAATAGCGAGATAACCCCAGTCCGGAGATACTTCATAGTATATTTAACCATGACAACACTCCACTCCATGTAGCTGTGGAGAATAACACGAAAATGGTCCAACCGATTGGTTATGAAACCATAGATGGATTTTTAAACATAAATCTCTCCACCATGCCCATTGCTAACCACTTCCTCAACCTGCGCTTTCATCTTATTCCAGTCATTGAACAAAAACTACATCGAGCTCTTGGTGAGTCTCATATCTCCCTTAAGTTCTTCAATGTCCACCACCATCTTAGCCAAATGGTTTTCCCCTTTCATAGGTCTAACATGCCCCATAGCCTTGAACTGTTGTTCTAATTACACATTGATAGGATCTTGAATATCCTGTTTACTAGACTTTCCTTTGGTGTTCATAGGAACAACATGAACCTACTTGGATTTCATTTTTCTAAGATTTTGGGCTTCCACAATTTCAACATCATCTTTATCCTCTTCCAAGTCACCTTCCTGAGAATCAAATTCTTCACTCGAGTCTTCTTCCTCCGAGTCCAAGTCGACCCCATCCACATAAGCTTCCAGGGTTTTAGTTAGAGATCTAGACTTGTCAATATCTAGAGCTTCTCTTTTGACAAGAGAGAGAATAAATCCCTAATGGAGTAGGACAGAGACCCTTCTAGTTTTAAACTGAGAGATAGAAGAAATTAGAAAGAAAGAAAGAATTTACGAGAAAATAAAAATCCTGGCCATGCTTGAAATGATTAAGCATAGGAAGGTGATAGGTGTAAATACATTTGTGATGGCCCTCAAGAGTGAGAAATTGGATAAGGGTGAGAGCCACATCATCAAATGGTTTGGGTAAAGACAAATGAAGATAACCAACAAAGTGGGAAGTGATATTTTTGTTACCTTTGAGAAATAGGTTCAGCTCATCGGAGGCTTCTTTTTTGGTTTACAGACTTCCTCCCAATAGTAAGAAGACCCATCACTTTGGTAACTGAATCCATAGAAATATCAATGCTAATCCCTTTCATTTCAACAACCGCACCTTTTTGTAGTCTTCCAAGCTGGAAAAATATTTACTAATATTTTCAAAATGACCTTCAAAATTTTTAGGAAGGGTGAGAAACCCTTACTATCAAAAAAAACCATATCTTCAAGTGTCACCCTTTTGAGTTTAGTAGGTTTAGTTCTAACCAATTCTCCACCCATTTATTTGCACAAAAAACCGTTCACAAAAAATCTAGAATTCCAGGTAGCCAAAGGATTAGATACAGGCCCAAAAATATTATTTCTCCAAGAATGGGAGGTAATAAAGGATTTCAAGACACAGGAGTGGATCCTCTCCCAATATTTGAATCATTAAGAAATAAATACTCAATATTCCTACGATATTTGACCATGCTTACTTTGACACACCATGGTGACATTATTTGATGATGTGTCCATTTATGTCATTATGTAAGTGTGCTTGCACCTTGGGATCAAGAGCTTCTAGTTTATTGATAAGTGTCAACTCATCATAATTAACCCCCATATTAGTAAAACCATTTGCAAAAAAGTTAGCCTCCCTATAAACATGTTTGAAGGTAATAATTTCAAATAAATTGAACATTTCCTTTCTACTCTTTATAGATTTTTGGATGGAAATTAAAATGGATGATTTCCCAATTATGCTATTAATTATGTTCATAGAGTCTCATTCCACCTCCAAATTTACAAAATTTTATTAGAGAGCTATACACCCCCAAAAAAACCCCACTACTTTAGAAACATGGTTTGTTTGAGTTAAAAGATTGTGATGGTACCCAAGAATAAATCTTCCTTCAGAATCATAGAATACCCTGCCACAACCATATCTACTAAGGTTTCCTTTGGAAGCACCATCAAAGTTTAAATTAATACACTCCTTGCTAGGTCTCACCCATCCTTTGAGTCCAGGTTTAAGAGTAGGGGTGCTAGTTGAAGAGGATCTAAAACCCACTTTAAGGAAATTTTGGCTTCATTCTGAAACATAGTCTTCTTGTGAGGGTCTACATTAGAGAAATTAGTCTAAATTACATTAACATAACGAGCTCCAAATTTCTTGATCAACTCTTTATTTCCTTTTAAAATTCTTTTATTTATCTCCTTCCATATCTCTCAAACAAAATGCATAATAGAAAAGGTCCACAAATATTTTAATCCTTGGCTCTTAAAAGGATTAGACCATTAAGACCATAACTATTTAATGGAATCTATGAATACCCAATTAACTTCAAAAATATTTAAAATAGTCTTTCTAACTGAGACCAGATAGGGACATCTCGAGAAAAAGGTATCGGGAGTCTTCAGAATCACTTTCACATAGAACACACTTGTTAACCAAATGGAAATTTCTCTTGTTAAAGTTGATGAAAGTTAGAATACAATCATGGATAACCAACCACTAGAAAAATTACTCTTGGGGATTAACTCTTTGACCCAAATACCTCCCCAATTGAAGTTTTTAGTTTCCCCCACATTAGTAAAGAAATAATTGTAGGTACTTTGAACCAAGAATATTCCATTGTCCTCCTTTGACTAGTAAATATTATCATCTTCGAAGCTCTCCTTATTAACAATAATGCCTTCTAATTTTTTGTTAATAGAAGAAATATCAATGTTGTTAGAACCATCCAGTTCTATAGTTTTCCATTGGCAGGGACTCATCAAAGTTGAAATAATCTTTGACCTTGGTCCCATATTTGGCTATAAAATCTCTATAGACCGTGGGGTAAATGATCTTAAGAGGAAGGTCCCCTAACCATTTTTCCTCCCAAAAATTAATCATTCACCCATTTCTAACCATCCATTTTCTATCCTCAGAGACAATGTGTTTTACCCAGTTTATCGATTTCTAGAAATAAGAAGAACCATTTGAATCCTAGATATAGAAGCACAATTCATTATTTGTAAGATTTGGCCAACAATTTCTGCTGATGATAGAATTTCATACATTTTCTTCCTTAACTTGACCTCCAAGTCATTTTAGAAAACATTGTTTTATTCATTTTGGTCCAGTCTCTGATACCTAGACCTCCAAGTATTTTAAAGGAGAAAACATATTCCCAAGCAATAAGAGGAATTATATCTTTGGGTTCTAAGCCACTCCATAGAAATCTTGTTTAAATACTCTCTAGTTTACTAGAAATCAAGGAGGGTAACCTATAGATAGACATTGAATAAACATGAAAATTCTAAATCAAGCATTTAAGTAGGATTACCTTGCTAACTTGGGATAACAGAGAACCTTTCCAGCCTTCAAGTTTCTTCAAAAACCTATCAATTAATAAATTCCATTCAACATTCTTAGGTTTTTCCGCTCTAATAAGCATGCCTAGAAACCTAGTCGCGAAAGGTTTTATTCACACAACCAATAATTCCATCTATTTTATTGAATCTTCTTTCCAAAGTATTTTGATAAAGTAAACCAAATTTTTCCATAATTGATCGGTTGGTCGATGCGTCCTCATAATCCATCATTAAGCTGTTTGAATTCCATAACCTCTAGGAATGAAGCCGCACCCACCAACATAATGTCATCCACAAAATTTTGGTGAGTAACACGTTTATAGTTAACAACATGAGATATACATTTGAAACTCCCTTCCAAGGAATCCTTATTAAGGGATCTTGAGGGTCTCGGCGATAATTATGAAAAGAAAGGGAGAAATAAGATCACATTATCTTAATCCACATGCATTGTTAAAAAATCCACAAGAGGTCCCATTAATCAAGACTCGAGAAATTTAGTGTGGAAATACATGAAAGAATCATCAGCCTGAAGTCTTCACCAAAACCAAACCTTGTTAGAACCTTCAGAAGGAAAGGCCAAGAGACTCTATCATAGGCTTTCTCCATATCAAGTTTAATAAACATGGCTTCCTTCTTATTCTTCTTAACCGTATGAAGGGTATCTTGAATAGTGACTATACCATCCTAGATATGTCTTCCCATAACAAAACCTCCCTACTGATAAGAGATGATCGAAGGAAAGACTAGTTGAATTCTTAAAGAAAGGATTTTGGAGCACATTTTATAAACACAGTTACATAGGCTTATAGGTCTAAAATTCCTAAAATCCGTAGGATCATGATTCTTAGGGATTAAGGAAAGAAAAGTTTTGTTTAACTCTTGAAGCATATTTTTATTCTTAAAGAATTATTGAATAGCATTGCAAGTATCTTCCTTAAAAATCTCCCAGAAAATTTGAAAAAGAGATTCGGAAACCCATCCGGTCCCGGGGCTTTGTTTGGATTTAGGGATTTCAACATAAATTCAATTTCTTTCATAGAATGGATTTTTGTAATAATTTTATCATCATATTCATTAATCAAATGAGGAATATAGTCTAGGAAGTTATCTTCCTTAATGTTGTTGGAAGCGCTAGTAGAAGCCAAAAGCCTACTAAAAAAAAACTAGCAGCTTGTTGGATTTCCTTAATGTCATTGATCAGCACTCCCTCTTCATCCTTGATACAGATAATTATATTAGAGATAATTCTTTTTGAATTTGAGATATGAAAGAACTTAATTTTATTTTCACCTTCTTTGAGCCATTAGACCCTTGATTTATATTTCCAAAAATTTCCCTCCTTCAAAAGAATGTTATGATAGTCAGCTAATAATTCCTTCTCTTTTTTTTGTTTGAGCAGGAGATTGTCATCATCAAAATATTCCATATTACCTTGGAGGGATGATATCTCATTATCCAGAGACTAATTTTTCTCAAAAATATTACCAAAACTTCTTTTATTCCATCCTTTTAGATTTTTCTTCACATGAGCTAGCTTTTTAGCAATCCTGAACAAATTTGTTCCTTTGATTTTCACATTCCACCAGCCCTTGACTAAATCAAAAATTTCCTCATCTTGAAGCCACATCTTCTCAAATATGAAAGGGGTCATTCTCCTCTCTTTTTCCTTGATCTAAAAGAGGATAGGGTTGTGATCAGACCTAATGTAGGGAAGGGAGAAAATACCAGCTTCTTTGTTCAACCATCCCCATGAAGTCAGAGCTCTATCAAGTTTAACTTGAATCAACTGATCTCCTTTTATTCTATTAGACCAAGTAGGTATACTACCAAAAAGATCAATATCCATGAGATTGTTTAGATAAATGAAATCCTGAAGGTCTTCCATACTCTTAATAAAATCAATATTACCCCCTTCTTTTCCCTAGGACTCAAAGGGGTGTTGAAATCACCAGAATCACCCATTCAATCCCTTTAATAATATTTTGAAATTCAGAGAGATCCTCCCGAAATTTTTCCTTTCACCTTTGTTATTAGGGGTGTAAATATTAGATACGATAAAAATTCCTTAGACTTATTAACTTGAAATAAAAAATTCATATGGTTATATCTACTAAGAAGGTTTGTACCTTTGAGTTTTTTCCTATCCCAGATAAATGTCATTCTATCACCAGTTCAATTGAACTAATAGAAAAACTAGTAAAATTTTAGTAATACCTTCTATTACCTTCGAAGAAAGGTCCCTCCTCTATCTTGGTTTCCTGCAAAGCCAAAATGTAAAAAATTTCAGCCACCTCCATATCTTTTATTAGCCTCCATTTAACAAGGTTATTCAACCCCCAACATTCCATGATATAATATTCATTTAACCACGTGGTTCTTAGTTATTTTAAATCTCCTAAGATCAAGTTTATATTGGGTTCCATCATCAATATCTCTTTGACTCTGTTTCTTCCTTATAACCTACTTTATGGTCACCCGCAGAGCAAGTTTTTTTCTCTTTTGGTGTCACCTCAGATGTTTCCCCTTTGAAAGGATTTTTCAGAGATGTCTCATTTTCATATTGTTTGGGGTCCACCTTCTCAGATTCATTCAATTAAGAGAATATCTATTGGAGTAGAGATGGCTTCTGGATAATGTTATGAATATTGTTAAATTCTTGCTGATTTTCATTTATATCTATCAAATCAATGTTTTAACTTTCCAGTAAATTGTAAAAGGGTTAAAAAAGGATCCATAGATTCATTGAGGCTTCTTCCATCCATTTCTTTTGGTGGGATATGTTCCTTGGAAACTTCCTTAAGCAGATTATCTAGTTTCTTTGAGGATAAAACTTTTTCAGCTTGAACATGGAGCTTTGCCTTACGAAACCAAGGTTATGATAAATCTTTTCACCGGGTTTTCTTATTCCTTAGTTATATGAAGCCCTCATCAAGTATTAACTTGAGCTCATGGGCTTCATTCAAGCTAGAACTATCACCATTGTTTTCCATAATTTTAATACCTTTATTTGGATTAAAGTTCTTGGGAGTGTTTGTAACCACATGAGTAGTTTCCTTACCTTTATCCGGTTCTCGGTATGCTTCTCCGATACACCTTTGAGATCGTTAACTTGCATTGTTGTTTTACATGCCCCCAACTCGGCATTTTTCATATATTTGAGGAAGTTTTCAAATTCTATTTTTTTCCCCAACTTCCCAATATCGATTATAGAGAGATGGATTTAGGTCAATATGATTCCATCAAATAATAGATACAAAATCTCACACAAAATCCTCTTAATTTAGTGAGTATCATGTTATCCATAGCCACAAAGGTACCAAGAGTGTTAGAAACTCCTTTAATAATTTCCACATCTCAGAGTTCCAAGGGTTAACCTGGGAGTTTCACCTAAATAGGGAATTGATTAATATTCTATCTATCAAGGTTTAACATGCGAGTCCATTTCATCAAAAAGAGGCCAAGTTTCTTAAGGAACCAAGGACCATAATTAACGATCCTCTGAGGGTTTTCAGAGTTGTTGAAGCTAAACAGGAAGAAACCATTTAGTAAATTTGTGACATCAATGTGCCCCTTGGGTTTCCATTTCAAAACAGACCAAGATCTAATGGAATCAATATTAGGCCTTCCACCTACCAGTTTACCTATCAAGGAATTCTCCATTTTTCTCAGATTTCGATCTATAATGATATCAGGGATATCTAAGAAATCTCTTGTTCCATCATGTTTAAGCTGAGGAATGATTCCTAAGCTCTTTTCCTTATCAGAGTTCAAAATATTTGCATACGATTTAGGGGACCCATTTTCCACATGACTCCCACCCATAGATAAAGTATCGTATGTACCTTTCTCCCTCGAAGACTGATCCTGAGCATTTGTCTTCTCTCCTGGTGGGATATTCCTACTGTCATTTTCCGTCCATCATTGTTCATACCCTCATCCTCCTCCTTGACATTTCAAATATTATAATTGAGGGGGACTCTATGAATATAGTAAATCTTCTAAATCAAGCACAACCCCCTAGTTGGACCATTAGAGATTTCATTCATGAATCTATTAATATTTGTAAATCCTTTGCAAATTGTCAAATTATTCACTCCTATAGAGAAGGTAACAAAGTGGTAGATAGTCTTGCTAATCATGGGGTTAGCAATAACATGCAAACTTGGTTTAGTGATGACATACTTCCTAGCAAGGTACAAAATGACATCATCAATGATAAGTATGAAATCCAAAACCATCATTAAGAAGTCCTCCCCAATTTTGGGGATGATTATCATCTCACATAGGGTTAATAATTATCATAAGCCTTTACATGCTTTTGGGTCTGTAATGCCACCATCCATTCAAAACAATTGACTACATTATCTTATTTATTTGTCTTTTGAGCCCTTTTTGTTACGGGGTATAGTCCCTTCAAAACTATTTTCCAATAAAAAAAATAATATTTGGTGGTCCTTTATTATTACTTAGTATACTATCTTATAAAAATTAAATATGGTAACTTATCATTCTACATGCCAAGTTTGACTATGTTCCCTTGATAACAAAAAGGCTCACATTCTAAATCCAATCACTTCATCTCTCTAGTTCTTCTATGACTTTCTTATCTTTACACTTTTCTATGTCATAAATTATTGAAATGTTATATGATAAAAAAAAAAATTGTGATTCATTCCAAAGAAAATTAAGGGTTTCTTAAATATTCCCAATTCAACTTCACATCAATTAGAGTAGTACCTACTATAAGTATGAATCACTCAATCAGATCAAAGAGTCTAAATTCCTCCATTTCCAATCATGCGAAATTCATAGATCCACGTATTAGAAAGATAAACTTCAATCTATGGATTTTTCAAGGGTTTCAAGGAATAAAAGGTTAGATTATATAGCTGAAGTACACCACATCACATTAATATAATAGTAGGTACAATCTATACAATATAATTAACCGTTTATCTTGTTGTCAAAATATATGAAGGAACCCATCGTGGTTTGTTAGTTATTCACACTTGCACAAACTGCGAGGAGAAGCGCATGAGGATTTATCCTATAATGAGGACATGTAGTGTAACACTTGGATTGGTTTAGTTAATAGGAGTATAATCTCTAAGGGTAGGTCATCCACACTAAACACACATGTTTTCTCAATTTTGTTTTTAATGCTCTTGATGCATACATATCAATGTAATTAGCTCAATTTTGGATTTCTTAGTCTCTTAGGGAGTGTCTTTGGTGTTTTTATTTATTTTTCCACATGTACCCTGTTGATGTAATAAATGACATTTTGGAGTTTTCCTCCAAAATTCATATTTAAATATTCAATTGTCTCTAGTTAAGTACTCTAACCTAGGTGTTAGTGTTTTAGACTTCTAGAGATAGTATAGGCCTAAGATGAATGTAAAGAGGGGATCTTGATGTTAGCTCACTCTCTTATCCTTAATGAAGATGTAAACTCCCTAGAGTTAGTGTAAGCATGCATGGTTAAGAGAAACCTAACTACCTTTTAGAAATCATGAAAAATCTTGTGAATTCAAGGAGATGGAGCATTAGAAAGGTTAGAAGGGTGGGGAAAGTGAAGATCACTGTAATAAAGCATTAAGGATCATGGAAGCTTGTAAATTTCAAGTTATGTCTAATAAAAGGCTTCTTGTTATAAGAATCATGATATATACTAATAAAGAATGAAGTTGAATATATATTGAATTATTTCCTTAACCTATTGGTTTTTAAGGGTATTACAGGGTTTGTGCAATCTCAACAAGTGATGGAATATATATATGAGGGTTTTAAGATTAAAAAAATTCTAAGGAGGAAGCTGCGGAGTTTGAGGTAAGAAAATTGTGTGTATACATTCAAGCTTTCTTGTGGAAGATTTTGATATGAATTTTTTAATATATGTATGGTCAAAAGATATTGGGATGGTTTCAAGCATTTCTGTAGGTTAGGAAGGAATATGTTTGTTAAAGAATGAGAAGTAATAATCGAACATGTATTATTCATTCTCGAGCATTTTTTAGACCCCTGAACTGTAATGATTCAAAATAGTATACAAGTGCATTTTCATTTGTTTAAATGAATTAGAGAATGGTTTGAAATCTTTAAGTTAGGTGCATGTATGAATGTCAAGACAAAAAGAGCATAGATCAAGAGAAAGTTTCACTATATAGTGAAGTACCATGACATGACAGAGTCTTCTCTATTCCAAAGACTTAGTAAATAAATAAGTATTTGAAAATTTGAAAGAACCCTTAAAAATGAGTCTTGAGGATATTAATATGATGATTAATGGGGTACTTGATGTAAATGTTAGAACTTAATATGTTTGAAATATGTTTCTCCATAAATAAATATGAGGACCATGTATAATATTAAACATTAGGTGAAAGAAATAACTAGTGGAAGGAACTTAATCCGTTTTTGAGAAGCCATGAAATCTTGTAACAAGTTGACAAGTGATTATCAAATGGCCAAGAGTTCATAAACCCCATTCAAATGCAAGAATAGGTAAATTGTGATTGGATTATGCTTCTCAAGCTATAGGGTTTCCTATAGGAAGGTGGCACAAGGGCTTCGATTTTAGGCTAGTAGAGGTGAAATGAAAATGGGAAATTTAGAACATATCATCCCAATATAGTAGAAAACTAGATAAAATAAGAATTTTTGACAAGTGTTGGTTCAATTTTAGGTTATTTGGGCAGTTTGAAGCAGAGGAAATTGTCATGCACAATACAAAGTCCTATTAAGGACTTAAGAAGTATTGAATGTTGGAAGGAAACCCTATGAAAACCATTTTGGTTTAGATAGAGGGAGGATTGTAAAAAATATGAATATAAGATAATAATATTGACAAAATTCTTTAAAAACCCTTGTGTAAAATTTAGAGCATGAATGGTGAATGGTGAAAGCCAAAATACGAGTCATAAGAGAAACTTGTGGGATATTAACTAAAAGGACAACATTTAAGGTGTATGGAAGGGTTTAAAATGAGTGTATAGGTACCTTAAACTTGTAAGTATGTTTAAATCCCATTATAATCATAAAATCAATTAATAACATGGTTGTCTTGTACAAATACAATCAAGAATAGTGAACTAGAAGATAACTAATATTTCTTGATCCTTATGTAAGTAAATCCAAGAATGAATTAGAGGAGTAAATGAATATTAAATAGATGATAAAAATTGACTAAGGGTTATTGAGAAGTGGTCATAGAGTGAATATTGCAAACCCTAGGTCATTATAATTGAAACCCTAGTATTAACAAGAATGAGAAAAAGTTACTAAAATTGTAAAATTACACAATAGAGATATTGAGAAATATAGGAGCATGGAAAACATCTTAGATATGATGGATTTAAGTGGATAAAGTTTTTTAAGGTGATAATATGTCAGAGAAATCAAAAACCAAAAATGTTCCTTGAAACCCTAAAGTAGGCTTACAAAACAAGATAGAAATGAGGGTTTAGTGTTTGAGTTAACTAGAGGAAGAGTTGGATGAAGAAAATTAGTAAAAATAAATATCATGATAAAGGATATCTGGAAAAACAATAATTTTTATTTTTTTATAGGATGTTCTATGATTGTAGATTTACAGTGTAGGAAAGCAAATTGACTATAAAGACAAAATTGCAAAAAGTGTCATAGCTTTTCACTTGAAATGAGTTAGGAATTGAAATTTTAAATACACCCTAATGAGGATAAAGGATGCCTAAAAAGTTTATGATTCAAGTATGAAAGCTTGTGATTTGAAAAATTTGTTAGAAATTGTCCTTTTTAATGGCTACAAGGACTAGTGGGGGTATAAAAGGAAAATGATGAAAGATGAATGTGTGAAACTGATTTAATGGTTTGAGAAAGTGTAAATAGGGATATTAAGAATTTTTAAGTGGTTTTCAGTATTGGTATGGTGATCTATTGCATTTTTTCATATCGAACCAGTTTTAGCAAGAAGTTGACTTTTAAGGAAAGTGGATGATAAAGTTGTTTTGGACACTTCTAAGAAAACTTTTTGGGTGAATTGAGCATGTATATAGGGTTTATACATAATTTGGTATTAGATAATGAAAATTGAAGAAGTTTTATCATTCTAATTGAAGGTACAAGTATATTTTTGTTAAGAAAAGATTGTAAATAGTTATTTTGATGAACGTAGTGGAGTTTGTTGAGTTATTGAAAATGATGGTTATCTTCTTGTGAGTTGAATGTGAGAGGAATGGCAGGTTTCTCCTTGAAAATTGAGAAAAAGTGAATTGAAAAAGAAAATATAGTGAAAAGGTGAAAAAATTCAAAAGACTAAGTAAGTAAATAAACATAGGTTAGACTTGATAAGGTGAAAAGACTTGCTAGAGTGAAAATATGGAAGCTAAGATAATGAGAGAGTTATTTTTGTTGATGAAGAGTATTAAGAGAAAGAAATAAGAGAAGAAAATAGAAGAAGAGATGAAAATAAAGTCATGGGAAGTAAAAGATATTACAGAGATAAGAATAAGTTTGGGGTAGCTTGAAGATTTAGAAAGAAAAGTGAGAGAAATGCAAAAAAAAAAAAATCATGAATAAATGAGTGACTAAATTGATGAGTATAGTATTGAGAAGGATAATTAAGTGTCCATTGATGTCAATCACAAAGAAGAAAAAGAAGATAATAGAAGAAGATAAAATAAAAATGATGGAAGTGAAGGAAAAAAACCAAAAGAGTGAAGAAATCAAGGTTAAAAGTAAAGAAGTATTCAATGTTGAGGATAATTCAGAGGAGAAATAATTAATATTAATCATTAGTTTGTATATAGCATCCCAAAAAAACTAGAAGATGAATTGTGGGCACTTGAATGAGCTATACATAATGAATAAGTGGAATTTTATGAATACGAATTTGAAAATATGGAAGAAAAGAATGAAAGAGACTCAAAAGTCTCTTGTTTTTAAAACTAAGGTTTTGTTTATTTGTGAATATGCAAGTACAATAGAGAGATAAATCAAAATTATTGAAAAGATAGCTCATTTGAGAGCTCAAATGAAGAGGAAAGCAAGTGAAGACCTCATTTTTGAGGATAAAGAGAAGATGAAGAAAAAGAAAGAAGATTCAAGGAAGAATGAAACTGAAAAAGAATGAATATTATGAAGCAATAAAGAGAAGAACACTACAAGTTGAAGCTAATTGGAAGAAAAGAAAGAAGGCCTTTGTATATAGTATGTTTCTCTCCACATGGGGAGTATGATGCAAGAGAATCTATGTAATTACCTTAATTTTGTCTTGATTAGTCTCTTAGGGGGTGTCTTAGGTGTTTTGTTATTGTTTTGGTCCATATGGACCCTCTTGATGTAATAAATGACATTTTGGAGGTTTCCCTCCAAAATTCATATTTAAATATTCAAATGTGTCTAGTTAAGTAATCTAGCCTAGGTGTTAGTGAACTAGGATTAGGTTTTTGTGTTAGTCTTATAGATATAGTATAGGCATAAAATGAATGTAAAGAGGTTATCTAGATGTTAACTCACTATCTTATCCTTAACCAATATGTAAACTCCCTAGAGTTAGTGTAAGCATGCATGGTTAAGATAAACGTAACTACCTTTTATAAATCATGAAAAATCTTACGCATTTGAGGAGATGGATCATTAGAGAGGTTGGAATGGTGTTGACAGTGAATATCTTGGTAATAGGGCCTTTAAGGCTCATGGAAGCTTGAAAATTTCAATTTTCATCTAATATAAGGCTTCTTGTTACAAGAATCGGGATATAAACTAATAAATGAATGAATTTGAATGTATATTCATTGTATTACTTAACCTATTGGGTTATTTAAGGTATTTCAGGTTTTGTACAATCTCGGGAAGATCTATAGGGGGTTATAAGGTTAATAAATCTTAAGGAAGGAGGAAATTGTAGAATTGAGGTAAGAAAATTTTGTGTACACAATCAATCCTGTATATGGAATATTTTGATATGAAGTTGTGAATGTATGTGTGGTAAAAAATATATCGAGATGGTTTCAAGCATGTCTATAGGTTAGGAAGGAATATGTTTGTTGAAGAATGAGAAGAACTAATATAACATTATTAGTCATTCTCGGGCATTTTCTCGAACTCCATAAACTGCTTGAGTAAAAATAGTATATCGAGTGCCTTGTCATTTTTCTAAATGATTTAGAGAAGAGTTTGAAATATTTAAGTTAGATATGTGCATGAATTTTAAGAAAAAAGGGGGTAGATCAAGAGAATTTTTCATTATATAGTGAAGTAACTTGACACAGATAGAGCCTTCTCTATTCTAAGGACTTAGTAAGGAAATACTTATTTGAAATTTTAAAATAAGCCTTAAAACTTATTCTTGAGGAGAGTAAGATGATGATTACTTGGGGTACTTGAAGTAAATGTTACAACTTAATAAATTTGAAATATGTTTCTCCATACAAAATATGAGGATTGTTTTGCTTGTAGATAAAAATCATGCACTTTAGGCATTATTTAGCTCAATCTTATACTACTATTTAGAAGGTTCTCAAGTGGATAAAGTACTAATTAATCCCACCTTTTGACCATATTTATTTTATATTTTATTTCGTCATTCCTACATATGTTATTGCACTTATCCGCCATTTTCACAATTGCCTTGTCATTCTAGACTGAAATCATGGTGCCCCAACCTATACTGGGGCACCACAGGTCACTTTGGTCCCATTTTGGGCACCTCAATCTATGCACATCCTTTATCACTTATTTTTGGGTCATGTCTAGCCCTTTATTATCTTTATATTTTTCCCGATTGGCCTTGTCGGGATTAATTATGAAATAAAGTTTGAGAGCCCTATAAATATAAATTTATAAGACCATAATAAGGGTCCTAGGTCATAT
Source organism: Taxus wallichiana var. yunnanensis (assembly GCA_018340775.1). Classification (NCBI taxonomy): domain Eukaryota; kingdom Viridiplantae; phylum Streptophyta; class Pinopsida; order Cupressales; family Taxaceae; genus Taxus; species Taxus wallichiana. Next base: position 83,988,443 of record CM031242.1, on the reverse strand, counting down.
CATCACATACTACAATCACTCTATCTAGAGTTGCATCCATTGCATCACTTGTATCCTATTGTCCACTCAAAATCCCCCTGCTTTTGAGAAGTTGCAAAATAAAATTTTTGAGGTTAAGTGTCTTTTCTTTTGTCCTGGTAATGTGAAAAGTCAAGAAATTGGAAGAATCTGTGTTTTTTGGGTCATTTGAAGTGATTTTTAGGCCTCTCGGACATTTTTTTCCCAAGTGCCCTAGGTTCATTCGGGCTCTCTGTTCCCTGATCAGCTAGTTTACCTGAAGATCGTTCTCTTCAGGCCCGTCAAAATTTTTTGTCCCAAGTGTCCTAAGTTTTCCCGGACTAGTTGTTCCCTTTTTGTCCAATTTGGCCGAGTTGCGTATTCTACGTACTTTCGTCCCGTATGTCCCAAAAGCATTTGTGTGTCTTTTCCTCGTATCGCCTAAATCGGTCGAGCCGCGTACTTGCGCTTTTGTGTCCCTCGTTTCCCAAATGAACCAAGTGCCATTCCTACTAATTTTTCCCACTCTACCTGAATATCTTACTTTTCAATTTGGTAGATGGGTACTTATTACGCATTTTTTGTATTTCTCTCTCCTAAACGACTATATAATGAATTTCCCCTCTATGCGTTTTTGCACACTTCTTTCATGTTATCTATTGTTCAAACCCTTGCAACCAAAATTTCTGCGCACATATCCATTCCCTCTGTAATTCCATCCCAAGTCTAGATTGCAGCTTTTCTCTCCGAGTTACTATCAACATGAAGATCAAATTCTAGGGGCAGGAACAAGTTTCACCACTCGAGTCTGCCGTTTCCGATATCAGGGACAGTGAAGTTCACCACCTTGATATTGGGGATTTTTGGGAAAGGATGACAGATGCAAACCCTTCAGCTATGGCATAGATGATTCATGACAGTGGCTTGGCATTCGCGGTGGCTTCCCAATTTCAGTACAATGTGCAGACACAGTACTCGCTTGCGGAGCTCATTTCAGTCCCAACTCAAGCGAACTAATGAACGTGCATGGAGAACTCATTGCCAAGTTAGATGCCACCACCATTAGCACTGCCCTAAGGATTCTGAGATGGACAATTCCATAGTAATCTCTCAGAATCAAGCACAGGCCCTTTTCGATCAAGACAGTGAGAACTATAAGGCGCGGGTGGCGAAGTCCTGGCTGAAAAACCCTAAGAAGGGGGCATCTCATCTATCCAAGACTCTTTTCCATGTAGATTTCAATGAAGAATTTTCATATTTTATAATCCTATTGGCTCGGGTCATGGGTTTACCCTCTACAAATGAGTTCCATTTCTAGATGTGCCCGCTTATCAATATGGTGTGTGAGGGAACTCAGAATATCAACTGGGTAGAGATCATTAGTATGAACCTAGCAGAGCAACTATCAAATGTGCAGAAAAATAAGAAATTTTATATAACTTCATACCTGATGTATACTCTGGCAGCATCGAGGAAATGGTTTGGTTTCTCATACATCGATGCTCACAAGGATGACCCCGTGTATGCCTACTGCCTGCAGTTCACCCTAGAAACCAGCAATCACAATTTCCGAAGGGTGAATGATGCTTTCACCATGTACATTCTCAAGCTACTAGAGAGTGACACCGCAAGGAGATTTTCTGATGAAGCTATGAATTTGATATCGTGCTACGGTGCCTACTTTAGTCAATTCAAAAAAATTTCCTATATCAGGCTTGCTGGCTATGAGAGCACTCCCCTCAAGCTTCCTATGTTCTACAATGACAAAATGGCTTTGATAGAAGTGTGTAGGCAATTGGAAAAATTACATAGAACCTACAGGGATAAGAAAATTACTGGCTTGCATTTCCCCATCTCTTTGGGAAACTACACCTGCAAAACAGCCCTAGCTCCAATTCTGTCCATTTCTTCAAGCCAAGAACTTGTTTTGACTTGAAGAAGTTTATTAAGCATGAGAACATCAAGATCACCTATCATCATAGAGATGACACAGTGGACTATTGGGCTGACTATGCTGATGATTTTGAAGCAAGAAGGAGGCATTACGGCAGGTTTTCTCTACAATTGATTTAGGAACTCAATTTGTACCAAGTTCTTGAAGGGCTTCAAGATGATAATTCTGACCTGTACTCATATGAGTATGACAATGTGGTCAAACACACTCCCTTGGAGGACTTGGATTGGTTCAAAAAGGAGAAGGATGATTTGGCTTAAATCCTAGCTCGGTCTTAGTCAGGACCAAGATCTGGTTTGATAGGAAAGTCTCGTGAGCTTAGGAGGCACTCAGGGGAATCCTCCTCCAAGGATGCTTCAACACCAAGAAGGGAAGCATCGACACCCAGATTAGAAGCACCTATGCAAACCCCTCCTGCCTTGTCAACTCAAGGACCTGCAGTCTCTACTCCTTCCTCATCCACCCAGGTGTATCAGAAGAAATTCAAAGAAGTTAAGAAGGAGCCTGTGGAAGAAGATCCCCTAAGGAAGCATGCAGAATTGCCTTCGGGACCAGAGAACATTATTGTTCTCAGTGAAAGTGAAGAGAGTGAAGTGCCAGCTCCTGCAAATGCCCCTGAAATTTCAATGGATAAGGATAAAGAAGTCCAGAGCACTGAACTTCCAAGTACTGTTGATTCGTTTGCACTAGGAGCCGCAAGCGCTCCACTAATATCTCAACTCGAGGCAACAACAGTACAAACCTTAAGTGCCATGAGTTCTCTGTCTCTTGGTCCTCTTTCCCCACCTACTTCTTCCTCCTCCTCTTTCGCATGGGTGTAGCCTCTTGTCGATAGTAGGAAGAGAAAGTCTTCCTCCTAAATCTCAGGACCAAATTTTGATGTTGTGGCGGCCTTGTTAGGCACTACTCCTCCTCACATCAAAAAATCCAGAACTACCTCCAGGATAGTGTCTGATGCTCAGGGCTAGCAATTCCTGGAGATAGCCAAGCCTAAGGTAGACAAACCTGAGCAGGATTTGCAGGCATCGACCTTGAACTCTCAAGAATTTCCATGGGAGAGTCCACCCCTAAAGGTGAGATCCACAATCTTCAGGAAACAGTCACCAAATTCATTGGGAGGGTAGAGAGAGGGCAGCAAACCATTGAACAGTTGGAAGAAAAAGCCCATATTCTTATGAGTTTCATCAAGTCCCTGTTGTCCAAGGATAAAGTTTTGGATCCTACCCCATTGACTACTCTTCCACCACCTGTAATTTTGAGCAGGATGAACTACAGAGTATCAAAGACATGCACAAGTATTCTGTATATGGAAGGGCTATGGAGGCCATGGTGGATGATATGCTAGTTGCAGGCTTAAAATTCATTGATGAAGCCTTCAAACTCCATGGGAAGGTGAGTAATTTATAACTGAAGCTCTCCTCCACTATTGGGAACATTGATAAAGAACTTAAACTTTGGGGTAGTTGCATAGTAGACCTCCGCCTCATGGGACAAGCAGATGAAAACATTTTATTGGTAAGCAAGGTCTTTGAAGATATAAAGGATAATTTGTCAAATTCCTGGGTCTATAGTGTGGAATGGAAGATCAAGGTCCTGGAGGAGGCTTTGGGAGAATTAAGGAATAGCTGGTAGAAGGGTGAGGCCTTCAAAACACTAGTTATATCTGCCTTCAAACATATACATTGCCATCTTAATGATGAGACTTCGGTGTGCCACTCACTTTACAAGAAATAAAAGCTCAATTGAGCTTTTTTCAAAGGTTATCTATTCAAGGAAAGTTCCATTTCCAAGGAAAAGATGAAGGAGATCTACTCTCTTCAATCTGCTATAGAGGAAGCAAATAAAGATTATCATACTCATGTCAAATTCGACAAAGAGATGGAGAAATGTCTCATATTTTGGACTCATTCCACTGCCAACACGTCTGTTCCACGTGGCAGAGACATAGTAGAGGCGTTGAAGAGATTTAGACAACGGATCCTTAAATCAGTGGGTCCCTCCCAATCTTGAATGCTTGTATTCTTCTCCTGATTCTTCTCTCTTCTTCTCTTCTTCATCATGAATTTATTGTATTTAGTTGGGGTATTGTGATTTACAGCCCTTTAACTAATCATTAGTTAAAAGAAGTAGTTACCGGGAGTAACTAATTTGTAAACTATATAATGGCCTCTCCTCACCATTTTGAAGGAGGAAGAACTTGGCTTATTTCTGAAAGTGTAAATAAATCTTGAAGAAATCAATACAAAAGGATTTTTCATTCTTTGTCTATCTGGTTTCCTTTATTCCCAAGCTATTCATTTAATCTTGTTAGATCATTTGTCTATATTATGCGTTGAGAAGCTTTGTATTCTTGCAGATGTTATTTACAGAACTTTGTGTCTTTTCAAATTTCATCTTATTAATGTGATACAAATGATCTTATTCCAATTCGTTGTACCCTCGCATGCATAAGGAATTACTCTGATCATCTATAATTCTGAATGGTGCCTTTCTGCTAGTTCTCACATTTTTATTCTTCAGTCCTTTTGTGATTGATGATTCTTATAGAAAACACTTTCATAATATCCAAGTTCCACAGTAAAATTATGCTTTGTATATGTGTAAATAAGTTTGTTTCTAAATAAGGGAACCTCTCCCATTAAAGAGGAGGGACTTCTTGTCCCCTGACTGTTGCTCTTCTTGAAGTCCTTTTTGATGACCAACAGTTTTTGGCGACTCCACTTGGGGAATCATATTCCAGTTCTATAATCATTTATTGATCATATTTTGATCTGGTGACTCCACGTTTTACTCGAGGGAGAAGGGCCCTTGGTATTGAAGATTCTCAGTTTCAGCTCTTGGAACAGTAGGGTTTTCCTTTCCCTTCAACAAGAAGAAATAGAAAGGCTCGTTCAACAAGCACTCCTCCTGTCAAAGATAGAATCCCTACGGGTGGTATTCCTTCAGAACAAATCAGTCCTAATCTTCAAGCTCTGATTCTTGCTGGTGTTTCAGTTCCTCTTCAAGCCATTTTTCCAAGAATGGTGGTACCATTGCCTTGGGGCCATCGTGTTGGGCCTCTTGCCCTTCCTCAGCCTTTGCATGAGTTACCCAGAGGTAACCAGAAGAACTTTCCTAAATTCAAAGGCGATGGTAAAGTACATCCCGATGAACACATCATGCCTTCATAGTTATATGCGAGTTAAGGAGTTGAACATGAAGACGTCTACATAAGACTTTTTGTTGACACTTTACAAGATAATCTTTGTTGACTAGTTCTATCACCTTCCCGGCCGGAGCTATCACTAGCCATTTGGAACACAATGAGAACTAGGTTTGAAAACCGCATTTCAAACCGTGGAAGGCGTGCATGCTTTGCTAACCCAAATTTCTCAAATAAAGAAGGAATCACAAGAGTCCCTGAGAGAATTTTTGGCTCGATTCAACGAGTTGATTTCCACCAAATACTCAACTTGTAGACCAAATCCAAAAATGCTTCTTCCTAAACACCCAATTTCTGAAGTTAGTTATGTCTTGCTAAGAAGGGATAATCTCGCAACATTGGCTAAGGATCAAACTCTTGTTGTTAGTGTTGAAGATGATTTAATCATGTTAGGGCAGTTGAGGAGAGACCCTTCTAAATCTAAGTCTGCTTCTTCCTCCTTTACCACTCCTGGACCTAATATCTTGATCCATTGGTAGAAAAACTTGCAAATGATCTCATCTCCATTAAGAAACAATTGGTTCAGCATACTCCCTATGCAGACGTTCCAAGGAGGAATTTTCAGCCCAGAAATCATTTTCCTGCTTCTCAAACAAGGCTAGTGCTTGAAGGACCTCCTATTAAAGTTCCTATCAATGCAACCTGTGAAGTTGAAGAACCAGAGGATGAGGAGGTTAATGAAGATTGTGAGGAATTTGTTGAAGAGGTTGATGATGAAACAGATGAACTTGAGGGATCTCAAGTTAATTTCTTCACCACTGAAGGCATTGATGAAGGAGATGATTATGATGAAGTAGTAGCAGACATGAATAGTGAATCATACGCTGTCATGACTCGAGAGCAGACAAATCAGAGGGAGAAAGTGATGCAACCCACCAAGAAATCTAAGGAGCAGCCGAAAACTATCCCTGTAATTGCAAAAAGAGGATCCCCTATCCCCATTTCATCTACACCAAAGGTGAGTCCTATCAATTCTGCTACTAAAGTTACTTCTTTTTCCCCTAAAATTGATAAACCTAGGATCTCAAGTGATGATAACCCATCCACTTCTAGGTCTTTTGATATTATTGATCACCTAAAAAAGACTAAGGTTCAAATCTCAGAGGCTGAATATTATCAAACCCATCCCAAGGCTTTTGCTAAAATGATTCACTTTGTCAATTCCCATTCTAAAACTACCTCTAAAGGCCTTTTACCCACTCCTTCTTTTGCACCACAGCCTAATCTGGTAGCCACTGTCACCTCACCCAATGACAAAATCAAACCATTCTATGTAACACTCCTTATAGCTGGCCATAGGCTCAGTAATTACGTCATAGACTCAGGAGCATCAGACAATGTAATGCCTACCAAAGTAGCTCATGCCTTAGGCCTAACTCTCACACGTACTTATGGATCTTGTTATTCCATGGAGAGTAAGGAAGTGCCCCTGGTCGGAAGAATTAAGGATGCACAAGTGGATTTTGCTACTTTACCTGAGAAGAAAGTTTTGGCTACTATCCTAGTAGCAGATATTCCTCCTTCATACGGGATGTTGCTAAGTAGAAACTTCTGTAAGGATGTGGGTGGAGAAATTCAAATGGATTGGTCACATGCCCTCATACCTGTTAAACGGAAAATGAAGAAGGTGCTTCCTGAGAAGCAGTCTGAGTATATTGTACAAAAAATGGATGATCCCAAAGCACAAATACTCTATGAGGATATGGGACATGGCAACTACATGATTATGTCTCCAGAAGAAATCCAACTCCCCAAAGTGTCACCTAAAGATCCTAATGGTGTTTGGATATTAGAGTTTGATGGAAGTTGTTCTTCGGCTGGTTCTGGGGCTGGTGTCATATTGGTATCACCTGAAGGAAACATTCATCCTTTCTCATTCAAGTTGCAATTTGAAAATACCAATAATACAACAGAGTATGAAGCTCTCATTCTTGGACTCCAGGTGGCAAAAGAACAAGGTGTGAAGAATCTTCTAGCTCGTGGGGATGCGGAGTTGATCGTCAAACAAGTTAGAAACCTCTTCCAGGTAAAGAATAGAAGGTTGAAACATTACAGGAATCAGGTTTGGGACTCCATTGAATTTCTTGACACTTTCTCCATCGAAGCAATGCCTAGGGAAGAGAATACCAGGGCTGATTCACTAGCAGTCTCAGGGTCATTGCTTATACCTCATCCTGACTTTTCTCAAGATAAGTTCACCATTGAGATGATCCATAGACCCAGTGTACCTGATAATACAAGTAACTGGCAAGTTTTCAATGACGATCAACACTTGCTTTCTTTCTTAGAACTCAAGGATAATTTTGAATAGTTGTACTTTGAAGGAAGTGATAATTTGCCTCGTGAAAGTGTGCCCTTTAATGAAGAAGCCATCAAAGAAGAAGCAAATCAGGATGGATGTATCAAACTCAAAGGAAACAAGATTCCAAAAGGATTGGTGAGTTTAGAAGAACTGTTTGACAAACATGACAGGTATGTAAAGTTTAAATCTTCTCTTTGGACCCCAAAATCAGTTGAATATGACAAAATCAATATTGGGAGTTCTACTGACCCTAAACTCATGAACATTGGAAAATGTTACACACCAGATGAGAGGAAGGAGGTAATTAATCTTTTAAAGAAGTATAAAGATGTCCTTTCTTATTCTTATGAAGACTTAAAAGACTTTTAACCAAAGAAGATGCAACATTTTATCCCTCTCAAACCTGGGATTAAGCCTTTTAAATAGAAGCAGAGGCAATACAATCCTAAGATAGCTGACACAATTTTTCAGGAAATACAAAAGTTATTGAAAGCCAAAATCATTTTTCCTATTCACCATTCAACATGGATTGCCAATATTGTACCCATTAGAAAGAAAAATGGTGAAATTCGTATCTGTGTTGACTTCAGGAATCTAAATCAAGCTTCTTTAAAGGACAAATATCCTTTACCCATGATGGATCAGGTCTTGCAAGCTAATTAAGGATCCGAAATGTTGTCTATGCTTGATGGCTTCTTAGGATATAACCAAGTAGAAGTTAATACCACGAGACCAACACAAAATAGCTTTCACTACCCCTTGGGGTACCTTTGCTTACAAAAGGATGCCTTTTGGGCTCATTAATGCCGGTGCCACTTTTCAGAGGGCTATGGATTTGGCCTTTGGAATTTTGAAAGGAAAGTGTATTGTCATATACCTTGATGACTTATTTGTATTTTTTAAAACAAGGCGGATCATTTCTAGCATCTAGAAACAATTTTGCTAAGATGTAGAGAGCATGGGATCTCTTTAAATCCTAAGATATATGTTTTTTGTGTCACGGAGGGAAATTATTGGGGCACGTTGCTCTAAGGATGGTATACGAATTGATCCTGAGAGAGTTCAAGCTATTCATCAAATTCCTCTTCCAACTAGCAAGAAGGGAGTGCACTCTTTCTTTGGTAAGATCAACTTTCTGAGAAGGTTCATCCCTGATTTTTTAGAGCTAACTTTGAATATCTCCCAAATGATGAAAGGAAAAAAAACGTTTGGTTGGTCTCCTGAAGGGAAAGAAGCCTTTGAAGGTATTAAAAGGGCCATTGCTAAAACTCTTGTTTTAGCATGTCCAGATTTCAGCAAATATTTCATTATCTATTGCTACGCCACAGATAACACCTTAGCTGTTGTTTTGACTCAGGAAGATTCTAATGAGCACGAACTCCCAATTGTATTTATGAGCTACATTCTAAAAAATCATGAGTTAAAATACACTATAATGGAAAAATATGCTTTTGCAGTGGTTAAAGCTGTCAAGCAGTTTCGTTTTTACATTCTTAACTCTCACTCCACGGTGTTGGTACCAGATACAACTATCAAGTCAATTCTCACATAGCAGGAATTTGGATCCAAGAGAGGGAACTGGGTGGCCAAGGTTCAAGAATATGATATTGACATCAAACCAACCAAGCTCATCCGTGGAAAAGGCCTGTGTGAACTCATCGCTGAAGGAGCTAGACATGAGTTACTGGAGGATAAAGTTGGTCTTCCTACTATTCTATTTCTTAGCTCAGTTGATGAATGGTATGATGATATCGCCCACTTTTTCACCTATGGAGAATGCTCCTCTCATTTGACTTCCAAAGAGAAGAGAGTCGTTAAACTAAGGTCAGCCCAATATGTGTTATGGGAAAACGCCTTGTTTAAACGTGGGTTAGATGGAAGGTTTTTGAAATGTGTGGACAAGGAACAACAGAAGAAGCTACTCTCATCTTTTCATGATCAGGCATGTGGAGGGAATTACTCATCAACTGTCACTACTCATAAAATACTTTGTGGAGGATATTACTGGCCTACCTTGTTCAGAGACACATCAAAATGGGTTGATAAATGTGAGGCTTGTCAGACTTTCGTGGGTAGACCCAAGTTGGCCTCCTTGCCCCTTAAACCAGTTGTGATCGAAGAACCTTTTCAGCAATGGGGTTTAGATTTCATTGGAACACTTAATCCCTCTTCTAGTGCTGGTCATACCCACGTATTAACTACCACAGATTATTTCACCAAATGGGTAGAAGCCATTCCAGTAAAGAGTACTACTTCAGAAGTAGTATGTAGTTTTATCAAAGAAAACATCTTGGTAAGGTATGGTGTGCCAAACAAGATCGTGACAGATAATGCTTCAAACTTTTCTTCAACCGAGATGATGGATTTTTGCTATGGATATGGCATCTCCCTAGCTCATTCCTTAGATTACTATCCTCAAGGGAATGGACAAGCCGAATCAACAAACAAAAATATGGTGGCTATAATAAGGAAACTAGTTAATGAGTCCCAATGAAACTGGCACAAGAAACTCTATGATGCTCTTTGGGCAGATAGGATCACACCTAAGAGAGCCATTGGGATGTCTCCTTTTCAGGTAGTATATGGAGTGGAGGCCCAATTGCTAGTTACAGTGGAGCTTCCAGCCCTGCATTTAATGAAGGCCATTGAAGATACTAGTTTCAATGATTCTTTGGATAAGAGAATCATGTATCTTCACAAATTGAATGAGGACAGATTGGAAGTTGCTGATAGGATATCTGCTCACCAATAGAAAGTAAAGGTCTTGTTTGATAAGAAATCCAGGTTCAGGGATTTCAAAATTGGAGACACTATTTTGTTGTGGGATAAAAGGCATGAACCTCGTGGCAGCCATGGCAAGTTTGATTCCCTTTGGCTCGGACCTTTCAAGATCAGGAACTTTGCTGGTATGAATTCTTTTTACCTTGATTATATGGATGGTTCTTCTCTTCCACTTCCTTATAGTGGGCAGTACCTGAAACTATTTAAGTCTTAGGTGATTAGGAAGTCCTATGTATATTATGTACAATGTGTGTTCTCCTTTGCTTCCCTTGTTTTTGTGTGTTGTTTGCAGTGTTGTCTTCTGTATTGGTTTGATTTTTGATTCCATGGCCCAATGGATAAGGTATTGGTCTACTTCCCCAAGTTTGTCTAAATTTTCACCTTGTCTCATTCTTTGAATTCATGCCAAGTCATCCCCAAAAGGAGCGAGCTGTTGTCCACTCAAAATCCCCCTGCTTTTAAGAAGTTGCAAATTAAAATTTTTGAGGTTATGTGTCTTTTCTGTTGTCCTAGTAATGTGAAAAGTCAAGAAATTGGAAGAATTTTCGTTTTTTGGGTCATTTGATGTGATTTTCGGGCCTGTCAGACATTTTTGTCCCAAGTGTCCCAGGTTCATTCGAGCTCTTTGTTCCCTAATCGGCCGGTTTACCCGAAGACCGTTCTTTTCAAGCCCATCGAGAACTTTTTGTCCCAAGTGTCCCAAGTTCACCTGGACCAGTTGTTCCCTTTTTGTCTGATTTGGCCAAGTCACATATTCCACGTACTTTCATCCCGCATGTCCCAAAAGCATTTGTGCATCTTTTCCTCGCATCACCCGAATCGGTGAGCCACGTACTTCGGCGCTTTCACGTCCCTCATGTCGTAAATGAACCAAGTTCCATTCTGCTCATTTTTCCCGCTCTACCCGAATATCTTACTTTTCAATTTGGTAGATGGGTACTTATTACACATTTATTGTCTTTTCTCTCTCTAAATGGCTATATAATAAACCGCCCCTTTATGCATTTTTGCACACTGCTTTCATGTTATCTATTGTTTAAACCCTTGCAACCAAAATTTTTGCACACGTATCCATTCCCTCTCCGCAATTCCATCCCAAGTCTAGCTTGTAGCTTTGCTCTCCGAGTTACTATCAACATGAAGATAAAATTCCAGGGGGAACAAGTTTCACTACTCGAGTCTTCCATTCTTGATATCGGGGACAGTGAAGTTCTCCACCTTGATTTTGAGGATTTTTGGGAAAGGATGATAGATGCAAACCCTTCAGCTATGGCACAGATGATTCATGATAGTGGCTTGGCATTCGCCGGTGGCTTCCCAATTTCAGTATAATGTGCAGACACAGTACTCGCTTGCGGAGCTCATTTCAGTCCCGACTCAAGCGAACTAACGAATGTGCATGGAGAACTCATTGCCAAGTTAGATGCCACTACCATTAGCACTGCCCTAAGGATTCCTAAGATGGAAAATTCATGATTATCTCTTAGAATCAAGCACGAGGCTCTTTTGACCAAGACAGTGAGAACTATAAGGTGCGGGTGGCAAAGTCTGGCTGAAAAACCCTAACAACGGGGGCATCTTATGTGTCCAAGAATCTTTTCCATGTGAATTTTAATGAAGAATTATCAAATTTTATAATCCTCTTGGCTCGGATCATGGGTTTACCTCTCTACAAATGAGTTCCATTTCTAGATGTGCCCGCTTATCAATATGGTGTGCGAGAGGAACTTAGAATATCAACCTGGGTAGAGATCATTAGTATGAACCTAGCAGAGTAACTGTCAAATGTGCAGCAAACTAAGAAATTTTATATGACTTCATACCTGATGTATACTCTGGTAGCATCGAGGAAATGGTTTGGTTTCTCATACATCGATGCTCACAAGGATGACCCCGTGTATGCCTACTGCCCATAGTTCACCCTGGAAACCAAAAAGCACAATTTCCGAAGGATGAATGATACTTTCACCATGTACATTGTCAGGATACTAGAGAGCGACACCACAAGGAGATTTTCTAATGAAGCTATGACTCTGATATCATGCTACGGTGCCTACTTTATTCAATTCAGAAAATTTTCCTATATCAGGCTTACTGGCTATGAGAGCACTCCCCTCAAGCTTCCTATGTTCTGCAATGAAAAAATGGCCTTGATAGAAGTGTGCAGGAAATTGGACAAATTGCATAGAACCTGCAGGGATAAGAAAATTACTGGCTTGCATTTCCCCATCTCTTTGGGAAACTACACCTGCAAAACAGCCCTAGACGCACAAAATATAGAAAGAGCCCTAGCTCCCATTACTGTCCATTTCTTCAAGCCAAGAACTTGTTTTGACTTGAAGAATTTTATTGAGCAGAACATCAAGATCACCTATCATATAGAGGCGGAGACACGAGAGGACTATTGGGCTGATTTGTCTTTGATGATTTTGAAGCAAGAAGGAGGCATTACGACAGGTTTTCTCTATAATTGATTCAGGAACTCAATTTGTACCAAGTTCCTGAAGGGCTTCAAGATGATAATTCTGACCTGTACTCATATGAGTATGAAAATGTGGTCAAACACACTCCCTTGGAGGACTTGGATTGGTTCAAAAAGGAGAAGGATGATTTGGCTGAAATCCTAGCTCCGGTCTTAGTCAGGACCAAGATCTGGTTTGATAGGAAAGTTCGTGAGCTTAGGAGGCACTCAGGGGAATCCTCCTCCAAGGATGCTTCAACACCAAGGAGGGAAGCATTGACACCCAGATCAGAAGCACCTATGCAAACCCCTCTTGCCTCATCAACTCAAGGACCTGCAGTCTCTACTCCTTCCTCATCCACCCAGGTGTATCAGAAGAAATTCAAAGAAGTTAAGAAGGAGCCTATGGAAGAAGATCCCATGAGGATGCATGTAGAATTGCCTATGGGACCAGAGAACATTATTTTTCTCGGTGAAACTTAAGAGAGTGAAGTGTCAACTCCTACAAATGCCCTTTGAAATTCCAATGGGTAAGGATAAAGAAGTCTAGAGCACTGAACTTCCAAGCACTGTTGATTCCTCTGCACTGGAGCCCCAAGCGCTCCACTCATATCTCAACTCGAGGCAATAGTAGTACAAACCTTGGGCACCATGAGTTCTCTATCTCTTGGTCCTCTTGCCCCACCTACTTCTTCCTCCTCCTCTTTTGCATGGGTGCAGACTCTTGTCAATAGTAGGAAGAGAAAGTCTTCCTCCCGGATCTCATGAACAAATTTTGATCTTTGTGGCATCCTTGTTAGCACTACTCCTCCTTCTCGTGTCAAAAAGCTAGAACTACCTTGAGGATAGTGTCGATGCTCGAGTCAGCAGTTCACGGAGATAGTAAAGCCTAAGGTAGACAAACCGAGCGGGATTTCGGGCATCCAACCTTGAACTCTCAAGAATTTCCATGGGAGAGTCCACCCTTGAAGGAGAGATCCACAATCTTTAGGAAATAGTCACCAGATTCATTGGGAGGGTAGAGAGAGGGAAGCAAACCATTGAACAGTTGGAAGAACAAGCCCATATTCTTATGAGTTTCATCAAGTCCTTGCTGTCCAAGGACAAGTTTTGGATCCTACCCCATTGACTACTCTTCCACCACCAGTAATTCTGAGCCAGGATAAAGTGCAGAGTATCAAAGACATGCACAAGTATTCTGTATATGGAAGGGATATGGAGGCCATGGTGGATGATATGCTTGTTGTAGGATTAAAATTCATTGATGAAGCCTTAAAACTCAACGGGAAGGTGAGTAATTTGCAATAGAAGCTCTCCTCCACTATTGGGAACATTGATAAAGAACTTAAACTTTGGGGCAGTTTCATAGTAGACCTCCGCCTCATGGGACAAACAGATGAAAACATTTTATTGGCAAGCAAGGTCTTTGAAGATACAAATGATGATTTGTCAAAGTCTGGGTCTACAACATGGAATGGAATATCAAGGTCTTGGAGGAGGCTTTGGGAGAATTAAGGAATAGCTGGCAGAAGGGTGAGGCCTTCAAAACACTAGTTATATCTGCCTTCAAAGATATACATTTCCATCTTCATGATGAGACTTCTGGTGTGCCACTCACTTTACAAGAAATCAAATCTCAATTCAGAGCTTTTGTCAAAGGTGATCTATTCAAGGAAAGCTCCATTTCCAAGGAAAAAATGAAGGAGATCTGCTCTCTTCAATCTGCTATAGAGGAAGCAAATAAATATTATCATACTCATGTCGAATTCGACAAAGAGATGGAGAAATGTCTCAGATTTTGGACTCAGTCCACCGCCAACACATTTGTTCCACATGGCAGAGACATAGCAGAGGCGTTGAAGAGATTCAGACAACGGATCCTTAAATTAGTGGGTCCCTCCCAATCTTGAACGCTTGTCTTCTTCTCCTGATTCTTCTCCTTCTTCTCTTCTTCATCATGAATTTATTGTATTTAGTTGGGGTATTGCGATTTGCAGCCCTTTAACTAATCATTAGTTAAAAGAAGTAGTTACCAGGAGTAACTAATTTATAAACTATATAATGGCCTCTCCTCACCATTTTGAAGGAGGAAGAACTTGGCTTATTTCTGAAAGTGTAAATAAATATTGAAGAAATCAATACAAAAGGATTTTTCATTCTTTTTCTATCCGATTTCCTTTATTCCCAAGCTATTCATTTAATCCTGTTAGATCATTTGTCTATATTATCTTTGAGAAGATTTGTATTCTTGCAAATGTTATTTACAGAACTTTGTGTCTTTTCAAATTTCATCTTATTAATTTGATAAAAATGATCTTATTCCAATTCGATGTACCCCGCATGCATAAGGAATTACTCTGATCATCTATAATTCTAAATGGTGCCTTTCTGCTAGTTCTTACATTTTAATTCTTGATCCTTTTGTGATTGATGATTCTTATAGAAAACACTTTCATAATATCCAAGTTCCACAAGTAAAATTATGCTTTGTATATGTGTAAAT
The DNA here is from genome assembly GCA_018340775.1 of Taxus wallichiana var. yunnanensis. Classification (NCBI taxonomy): domain Eukaryota; kingdom Viridiplantae; phylum Streptophyta; class Pinopsida; order Cupressales; family Taxaceae; genus Taxus; species Taxus wallichiana. Next base: position 83,973,243 of record CM031242.1, on the reverse strand, counting down.
AAGTTCATTTCTAAATAAGGGAACCTCTCCCATTAAAGAGGAGGGACTTTTTATCCCCCGACTATTGCTCTTCTTGGAGTCCTTTACGGCGACCAACATATCCACATTTACTCCATGCATCAAGACTAGGAGATCGCATCACACACACTATATAAGGAGGGATTCTATTCTACTCAATACACACATACTATTTACATTTTCTAGAGTTACTATTGCTCTCTACTTCACAAAGTGTGACTAACATGAGAGAACCTAGGGCCCGACATGCACACACCCACAAGAAATACATATCTGTTTGGAAATAATCAATAATAGGACTACTAGTTTAGCGATTGACGTCGGTTTGACCCATTCATTTGCATCTTTTATTTTTCTAGGATTTGATACTTATTTTTTCATTGTTGGTCATTACACATCTCATCTAGAAAATTCATCGCTACAGACAATAAGAATTTAGGGACACTTTAAAACCATATAATTTTTAGGTTTTGAGCATTTACGATTATCGATCACCTAAATTGTAAACCACGGTGCCCTAGGGCACCCGGTCATTTCATATCTTTGAGATATGTCCTTCGCAGATCCCCGAGTGTTCGTCTACACTTCCGATTTTATTTCCAGATCTCGTGACAACCTCTTAAAATAAACGAAGCTATTTGTCTTCCTTATCTTGAACATTTAGGGTTTAATTTCATTTAAAATAGTTTACTTGAATTTATTCCATATTGTTTTCATCAATTTACCATATCATTTTGGTTCTCCTAATTATATTAACATTAATACCCTAGTATCACCTTTTAGGCCACTAGATCACTTATTTTTGCTAATCATGCACAATAGTGAATGTCGTGAAAGAAATATATATTGGAATGAGCTTAATCCCTTTTTGATAAGCCATGAAATCTCATAACAAGTTGACTAGTGATTATGAAATGGTCAAGAGTTCATAAACCCCATTCAAATGCGAGAACACGTAAATTGTGAATGACTTAGGATTCTTGGGCTATATGCTTTGTGGCAAAAGGGTTTTTATTTTAGGAAACTAGAAGTGAAATGAAAATGGAAAATTTGGAGAATATCATCACAATATAGCCTAAAACTAGATAAAAGAAGAATTTTTATAAGTGTTGATATAATTTATAGTGATTTGGATCAATTTGAAGAAGAGGAAATTGTCATGCAAGACAGATCCTATTAAAGACATAAGAAGTATTGAATGTTACAAGGAATCACTAGAAACCAAGTTTGGTTTAGAGAAAGAGAGGATTCTCAAAAATGATGAATATAGGATAATAATATTGACAAGAATCTTTGAAACCTTTGTGTAAAATTCAAAGTATGAATGTTGAATGGTGAAAGCCAAAATACAATCTAAGAGAAAATTGTGGGACATTGACTAAAAGGAGAAGATTTAAGGTTTTTGGAAGGTTTTAAAAGGAGTGTAAAGGTAATTTAAAATTTTAATTATGTGTAAATTTAATTAGAACAATCAATTCAATGAATAACATGATTTTCCGACACGAATACTGATTAAGAATAGTGAATCGGAGATAACTAACATTTCTTTATCCTTATGCAAGTGACTCCAAGAATTAGTTAGAGGATTAAAGGAATATTAAAAATATGGGAAAAAGTGACTAAGGGTAATTGAGAAGTGGTCATAGTGTGAATATTGCAAACCCTAGGTCATTGCAATTGAAACCCTAGTATAGACAAGAATGAGAAAAAGTTGCTAAAATTGCAAAATTACACAATAACGACATTGAAAATTATAGGAGAATGGAAAATCTCTTAGATATGATGGATTAAATTGGATAATGTGTTTGGAAGTTTAGAATATGTAATAGGAATCAAAAACAAAAAAATGCTTGAAACCCTAAGCTACACTTACAAAACAAGTTTGGAAATGAGGGTTTGGTGTTTAAGATAGCTAGAGGAAGATTTGGAAGAAGAAAATTGGTATTAAGAAATATCATGATAAAGAGTATCTATAAAAATAATATTTTTTTACTGGTTGTTTACATGTTTTTCTAAACTTGGATATTTACAGTGTAGAAAGGAAAATTGACTAGAAAGACAAAATTGCAAAATGTGGCATAACTTTTCATTGGAAGTGAGTTGGGACATAAAATTTGAACTTCACCTTAATGAGGATAAAGGTTTCCTAAAAATTTTACCAGTCAGGTATGAAAGATTGTGATTTACAAAATTTGTCAAAATTTTTCCTTTTTTAAGCTACAAGGACTCGTGAGGTACAAAAGGAAAATGATGGAAGATGAATGTGTGAAACTGATTTGATGGATTGAGAAAGTGTAAAAAGGGATATTAAGTATTATTTAAGTTGTTTTAAGTCTTGGTACAATGATCTATTGCATTTTTGCATATTGAACCAATTTTAGCAAGAAGTTGTCTTTTAAGGAAAGTGAATAATAAATTTATTTTGGACACTTCCAAGAAAAAAATTGTGGGTGTGAGTATGTATTCAAGGTGTATGCATTAGATATAATGAAGGTTTTTACATGTTTTTACATTTTATAATTTACCACAGTGCTTATAATTCATCATGAATTTTTTTAGCAATAACAACACATACTAAATGTCATTTCTAGGAAAGTTAAGTACACATGAAATTTCAAACCTAGACTACTTAAGTGTCAAAAATATACAGATCTAAATCAGTACCATATAGTTTTGGTCTTGACCATATACTAGTTTTAGAGTCTTTCCCTTGCTGAATTTTTATTTCCAAAATCAATGTCAAAGCATTTCTAGTCTCAAACCTACTTGTTTCAATATTTTGCACATCCATAACAAGAACCATCTTTGGATGAATCCAAAATATCTAACAAATTTTGGAGAGAGATATTCAAAACAACAATCTATATTATGAATAGATGAAAAATTAGAATAAATAACAATAAGAAAATGTTTGAACTATAGAAGGGAAGACCAAAGAATTGTCAAACACTTGAGTATTTTGAAGAAAAATTTATATTAAGAAAAATGTTGAAGACTTAGGTAATTTTGATTATATAACTGATGAAGGTCTTTTTTTGGTTATCCCTAAATGAGCAATGCCTATAGATGTTGAAATTTGAGAGCATTCAAAATTTTTAAAAGTGAAAATGTGAATGTAGATGATATCAAGTATAAAGAGAGAAGGATACAAGAAGTCGATTAATCTAAAAATATCGAGTGGTGAAGATGAAAAGTAAGAAGTTGAAATAAAGGAAACAAAAAAACCATCCAGGTTAGTCCAAAATAATCATTCAAAAACTAATATTATAGTTGAAGAAGAAATTGAAGTACAAACCAGAAGAAGACGAGAAAATGCAAATGAACATGTAAATATGTCTTTTCTCTCTAAAATAGAGCCTAAAAGTTTTACTAAAGCAATAGAACATAATTATTGGATTGTAATTATGAAATAAGAACTTGATCACATAGAGAAAAATGAAATTTCAGAGCTTGTCCCAAGATCTAAGGACAAAAATTTGATTGGCACTAAGTGGGTATTCAAAAACAAGATGAATGAAGATGGAAAATTTGTAAGAAATAAAGAAAAGGTTATTTTTAAAACGATATGCCCAAGTTTAAGGTGTTGATTTTGAATAAACTTTTCCTCCTATTACATGTTTAAAATCCACTATAATGTTTCTAGAATTTTATTGTAATAATAACATTTAAGTTTAACAAATGGATGTTAAATATGCGTTTTTGAATGGGAATTCGGAAGAATTTTTTACATTTAATAGCCACAAGGATTCATATTATCATATGATAAGGACTATGTATGTAGGTTAAATAAATCCCTTTATGCATTAAAACAAGCCCCTATATCCTGGTACTCAAGACTGGACAAGTATCTACAACAATAAGGGTTCTAGAAAGGTATTCTGATGATGTAATTTGTACATTAAAAAAGAAGGTGAGAATCCTATGATTATTTTGTTTACATTGATGACATCATTTTTGAAGAAAGTAAAGATGATATGTGTCAATATTTTACTAATTAAATGCAAATCCAATTTTAAATTTCCATTCTTGGTAAGTTGGCATTCTTCCTCGGATTACAATTTTTCAATCAAACAGGTATATTCATTTCACAAACTAATTAAATTATGAAAATGTTGAAGAATTTTAAAATGGAATATTGAAATCCAGTAAGTACACCCATGATCATAGGATGTAAGTTGAGAAAGGATGATGAATATCCTAAAGAAAATTAGACTCTTTATAGATTAATTATTAGAAGTCTATTATATGTAACTACATCCAAACCAAATGTGATGCAAGCAGTAGGAATGGTAACACATTTTCAAGATTCTCCAAATGAAACTCATGTTCAAGTTGTCAAAAGAATACTCAAGTATCGAAAGGTACGGTGGATTATAGTTTGCACAGATATCAAAAAGGTGAATATTTATCTTTAACAACATATACAGATGTAGATTGGGTAGATTGTATGGATGACTGAAAGAGTACAAGTGGAGGTTCATTATTTTTGGGAAATAGTTTAGTATCTTGGTTAAGAAAGAATCATGTTCTGTTTCTTTATCCACAACTGAGGTAATATAAAAATTTTAGTATCATGTTGTACATAAGTTATCTGGATGAAACAAACATTGAACAACATCATGTTGTAATTTGATTCTATGATTTTTTTACTCTATGATAAGACTAATGCAATAAATATCTACAAGAATCTAGTTGTGTTCTCAAGAACAAAGCATATTCCCATCAAAAATCATTTTCTTAGAGAGAAATTTGTAGATCACGAGGTTAAGTTGGAATACATTTCCACAAAAGAATAGATTGCTGATATTTTTACAAAAACTCTTTGAAAAGAAACATTTGAATATCTTAGAATTTTATTTGGAATAGTATCCTTTTCATCAGGTCATTAAATGGAAGCATATTCTCTCGGGAGAGAGTTTGGTGATAATTTTCCCATTTCCATTGATGTCAAAGGAGGAGAATTGAATGTCAGGAGAAGTAATACATTTGGGGGAGAAATAGAATAATATGGAAGGTGTTGCAAGATGGTTGGTTACCATAAATGAAAAAGGGGATATTTTTTGAAATATTGTCATTGATGTCGAGAAGAATATTGCTAAGTATATTTTATGTTATAAATATTGACATTAATTCCTACATGTGTTTGGATCTTTTGAAAAAGATGATTTAGTTTGAATTTTTCATGTCTTATGTCAAGGAAAACTAATTCATATTTTTAGTGGGTTTTATAGTGTTCCATAGCTTTTTTTGTGTTCCGCAGGTTTTTCAAAGTGTTCCATAGGTTCTATAGTGTTACATGGGTTTTGTAGTGCTTCGTGGGTTACGTAATGTTCTTTGAGTTTCTATAATGATTTTTGGGTTTTAAAGTATTTCACATGCGTCTATGGTGTATCACAAGTTGTAGTAGTGCCTTCCATAATGAAGGACTGGTCTAAAGATTTATATTTGTTTAAAATAATTCTTTGTAAGAAAGAGAAATATGTAGAGGTCAGCAAGTGTTGTAATATACATGAGGATAGTTGCGCAACAAAGAGAAAAATCTGTAATGAACATAATTGTTTGTAATGGCCATGAAATGTTGTGTGACCAATATAAACTAGGGGAAGTCTAGGGATTCTTGGAAAACTTAAAATATTTGAATTTAAAAGTATACTAAATCCGACTCATGATGAATATTCAAAAGGATCTCGACTCATGAAGTGTCCTATTTTTTCATGAAATGATCATGGTATGTAAGCGGATTCAATTGAGAATTCATGTGTGTACACAGGGGTGTTATGATTTCATTTTGAAAACAAAAGGAATAGAGAGAGAAGAAAGGAGAATTTAATGAAGATAGATAAATAGGATTTGTGAAGAAAGAGGAAGAGAAAACTCAAACAGATTTGAATATCAAGTTACTAAAGTAGAACAAAGGGGAAAATGTGTATAAGTAAAGAGTAAAGAATGAGTGTATAGAACTAACAAGAATAAGTGAAGAATAATTTATTTACCATCAGGTTGAAGAAACTATAGTGGGTGGATATTTTGCATTAATGAGTTAGTGCTTGGAAATGAGGATTAGTATCATCGGTGAGTTGGTTCTCATAAATCAAGTTGATTTGGTGTTTGGCATTGGTAATTTGTGTATCTAATGAGTTGGTTCTCATGAATAAATCTGAGTTAGTGCATGACATTGGGGATTGGTGTTTCCAGTAGGGATTGAGGATTGGTGTTTCCTATAAACATTTGTAAAACAATTAGTTTTATGGCTGGATTTGGACCGTATCTCCAAGAAGTATTTTCTTTGGGTTTTTATTGCAAAATGGTGTCCACATAAATACTATGTTGAGAAACTATTATATCTTTTGGAATTGCTGATGATTGTGAATGTTAAATTTTAAATTGTATAAATTGGATAATATTGATTCACCTCCCTCCTAATATAATTTTTTTTTTTCTACAATTGTTATCGAGGAGGTTTCTTCATAATAGTTTAACCACTAAAAGGTAGAACTCAGAAGCACAAAAGGCAAGTCAAGAAGGTTTCTCCTCAAAGAAGGATCCATTGTTTGATGGGACCAAATATTCCATTTGGAGTATAAGGATGTGCACCTATCTAATGGATCTTGGGTTTAATATATGGAATTTTTTAATCAATTTTTATACAAATCCTCCAACATATCAAGCTAAAAATAAGGAAATTGAAAGTAATATGAAAGCTATAAATGTAATATTAAGTGGATTTTGTGAGGTAGAATTTGTCAAAGTGATGCATTATAGTTCAGAGAAGGAAATTTGGGATAAACTTGAGAATATATATGAAGGATATGATAAATTAAATAAATAAAAAATCCAAATACACAGAGTTCGAGTTCAAGATTTTGAATATGAAGGATAAATAATACATTGTAGCTTACCTCCTCCATGTAGATGTGATTGTTAATACTATTATAGGACTTGGTTAAGAAATGAAGGATGAAACTATTGTGTAAAAAGTTCTAAGATCTCTTCCTCCGATATTTGATGCCAAATTTTTTTGTATTTAAGAGTTGAAATATTCAACTATCCTAACAATAGATTAACTACATGGGATTATCATAGCATATGAGATGAGAACTTAAGGTTATAAATCAAAGGTATAATTTTTATTTAAAACTTCAAAGAAGGTGAAAGGAAAGAAACCTCAACCACATATTGCTCTAAAAATGAGTTAGATGAAGAAGAAGATCACTTTGTCAAAAGGTTGAAGAAAGGGTCTGGAAAATATAAAGGTAAGTTACCATTCAAATGCTTTAATTGTGGTGAAATAAGATATTATGCCAAAAAAATTCCCATATAAAAAAGGATGATAAAGAAAAACAAAACTTTAAGGAGAGTAATATGTATTATAAATCCAAGAAGAATTTTAAGAAAATAATATCTAAAGATAAGAAGAATATCTACAAGGAAAATAAAAACCTCTATACCAAGGAGGAAAGTAAATCATCTAAAGAAAGCGGTGAAATCATCTTTGCTAGTGATAAAGATGAATCACTACTCATCGCTTTAGAGATTAAAAAAAGTAAATAAGTGATAAATTAAAAATATGATGAAGATACTGAATTTAAAGATGAAGTGGATATTGAAGGTGAAATAATCTCTTCCTAGAATAACTCAAGAGACTAAGAAAGTAAAATAAAAAATGAAAACAACAATTTCAGAAATTATAATATGAGTATGGTGTGTTGAAATCAATGCTTTGACACATGATCTTGATGAGTCTAATAAAATAATAATTGATCTAAGGATTCAACTATAAGAGATGAAGAAGATGGATGAGGATGTGATAAAAAATTTGAAACAAAAATAATAAGATTGTGAGAACCTTGAATATGAATTTTTTTACTTAAGAAAGGAACTTGAGAAATCAACTATCAAGTTCAACAGATGTCTCAAGTTTTAAAAGAGATCTGAATTTTTATAAAACATCATCAATAATCAGAGATCATCATTTATCAAATAAGGTCTTGAGTAAAAGGATAATTGTGCAAAATAATATCCCAAAGAGTCTCCAAATTTAATAAGTCCAAAGATATCAAGAAGCTATGTAGATGATATTAAAAATTATTTTAGAGGTAATAACAACAAGAAGGAAGAAGTGCATGTCCCTCAACACACAAGAAATTCAAATGAAAATATCAGAAGTAAATAAATCCATGTTCCATAATAAAATAGTAATCCTCCAAAGGATAATAAGGATTCTATAAGAAGATCATTTCCTCTAAGGAAGTACTACAAAATCAGGTTTCAAAATTCCTTTTATGGCTATTATTTTTCATGTAACCAGTTTAGTCATAGGGCAACAAACCGTATATCTCATGTAAGAAGTTTTGATAGGAATAAAAATGTAAACTCATATGTATCATCAAATAGAAATTACAACTCATTTGCACCTCTGATGAATTTTAACATTAAATGTTATAAGTTCCATAACTTTGGGAATAAATCATGCTTTTGTTGAATCCTCTAGGAATTCTAAGAATGAGGAATCAAAATACGATTATAACTATAAGTCAACAAAATTTTGGAAGGAGAAACAAGATAAAGAAATCAACAAAGAAAATTTAATGATTATTCAAACAACATTTTATGCACAAAATGAATAAAATAAATGGCACATTTATAATCATTACTCAAGCCATATGAATGGAGAAAAATTAAGTTTCTTAATTTTAAAAAAGTAAATGGAGGTAATGTGAAATTTTGAGACAATGACATTGCAATAATTTTAGGTAAAGTCTCCATTAGCTTAAATAATGGTAAATAAAAAACTTAAAATGTCTTATATGTTAAGGAATAAAGCATAATATTTTTAGTGTGAATCAAATGAGTGATATACGATACACAGTAACATTTTATGATGGAGGATTTTAAATTATAAAGGCAAGTATAGGAAAGGTTGTTGTTGATGCATGCATGAAAAAATAATCTTTACACTCTTAGTAAGATTGAAGTTTAAAATTATTGCATGGGGAAAATTAATTAGAGCTTGTTTTGGCATTGAAGAATGGGTCATACAAAATTTGATAATCTAGTAAATATTAGTTCCAATAATATTAGTTACTAAACCAACAAATACCATTTGTAAACAATGTTAGTTTCAAAAGTAGACAAGAGCCTCACTTGAAGACAAAGGATTATTCAACCAAAATATTGTTGGAAATTGTGCATACTGATCTCTATGGGCCTACAATAACTCAAAGCATACAAGGTGAGAGGTATTATATGTTATTTATTGATGATTATTCTCTAATAACATGGATTAATTTTCTAAGAGAAAAATATAAAGAATTTGAAATATTTAAGGCATTCAAAGTATTGGTTGAAAATGAAACAGATTTGAAAATAAAGTGTTTAAGATATAGACGAGGAGTAGAATTCATGTCAAATGAATCCATAGATTATTTTGAATGAAATGGAATAAAAAGAAACTATTCAGCTACAAGAACTCCATAGTAGAATGGAGTTGTTGAAAGGAAAAATATGATTGTACAAGAGATGGCCAAAACCATGTTGGACGAATCTAAAGTATCTAATAATTTTTTGAGAGAGGCATTCAACACAACAGTCTATATTATAAATAGACGAGAAATTAGATTAAATCAAGACACCTTATGAACTATGGAAGGGAAAATCAGTAACTATTAAACACTTCGGAGTATTTGGAAGAAAATTTTATCGAAGAAAGATGATGAAGACTGGTAAGTTTGATTTTATATCGATGAAGGTATTTTTCTTGGTTATTCCCAAATGAGCAATGCCTATAAATTTTAGAATTTGAGAACATTCAAAATTGTTGAAATTGCAAATGTGAAGGTAGTTGATATCAAACATAAAAAGGGAAGGATACAAGAAATTGATAATTTTGAAGAATATTTTGGAAATTATAGACAACGAGAGGGGGTGAATTAGTGTTTGTAAAATTTTTAAACTAGTTAACAATTCTTCAACCATGCATAATTAAACAATATTAACCATGATAAATCATGAAAATTCAACATTAGAGAGAGAAGAAAACACATATGAACACACTATGTAATGTGGGAAACCCTTCATGGGAGAAAACCCCATTGAAACCAAAGAACTAACATGGAAAATAATATCATGTAAATGTTATGATTGGTTTCACTATTGAGAAACCACTCAACATAGAGCTACAACTCCAAAATTTAGTCAAGTTGCCACTTGACCTTCTATATGCCACTACCAACTTGGAAGATACAACTCCAAAAATTTCAACCAATCTTCAACTTGTTCATATATAATTTTCCACTTACAAGGAAGCTTCAAATCCTTGATTATTAATCCACCACTTAGTCTTCCTCTTGGTTTTGATCACTCTTAAATGGCTATCTCACACAATAGGTTGTGATCACTAAATCATTGTGACCACTAAATCAGACCATTATTCTTCTCTCTTTACCCTCATTCTCATCACCTAATCAAAATAAAATATATTTCATACAAATCCTCTTTACACACTCATTATTTTCAATATCTCTCTTTCAATCTTCTACAAACATTATAACAAAATTCTTCTCTCATACACACATTCTTCACATGATTCTCCCCTTGAATTGTCCTTTCAAGTTCTCATTCTCTCAAGTTCTCATCCTACTAAAAATATACAGTCATGAAATTATTTCATACATCTTGTATTTTCTCTTCTTTACATATCCTTCTGCTCCTTCAAAACTTTGTCATCAACCAAGATCTTATTTACACTCTTCCATCCACTCTCACCTAATATTATTGCATAGTTAGCTCTTTTTGCAATAACACTTTCCTTAAAACACTAGAGTGTTTTTTAAAATTTATAAATACATCCTCAAAAGTTATTTTCATTTCCACTTCCATGACTATTCATATACTCACCCATGATCTTGTTCAAAGAGGAAGCATACCATCACACAAAAACTACCATTTAGCAATTATTGGAACTGATTTTGATGACAAGTATAAATTTTGAATTTTAAGGTCCCTTGTCTTGATTTTTTGACGCAAATGATAAATGAGGAAACCTATGAACTCCATGTCTCTCTACCTTCACTGTTGAGATTATTTTCTAGATTTGTAGTGAGTTATTCTGAATTTTTCATATCTTGCTTGAATGAACTTTGTCTTGAAGCTTAAAGAAGAGTTCTACAAGATTTGTCAGTGATATGGATGTTACAAGATCCTTAAAATATTCTCTATGACCTATTTACAATCCTCATTCTATTCCATTTAGTTCACACACTTCACTAGAGCACAAAGGAGAGAACTAGATGCTAGAAGAGTTAGTAAAAACTTGCTCATGAAGAAGATGTATACTTATGAACTTATATCAAGTATGCATTTAGGTATATCATCTCTACAGGAGGAATTTAACAACTTGAAGAGATTAAGGATTGTTCGGATAGAGTATTAATCAATTTATACATATATCTTTCACATCTAACAAGATTTCAATTGTTTCCAATTTTGTGAAGTGTATTTTATGAAATATATATAATCTTCAACCAACAAGAAATAACAAGTAATCACTATTCCCTTCTTGACTCATACATTGAAGTAAGGTATTCATAGTTTTTAAGTACATATCGCATCTTCATAGTTTGAGAAAGTCTCACACATTGTTAGTTTATCATGATCTCAGATATACCTTTCAAAGATGGTAAAGGATGTAGTACATCTTGTAGTCTTTTATTTTACTAAAAAACCCAACACATGTTGGCACATCACTCAACCTGAAATGGGTGCTCACCCAAAGCATGCAAGGGTACAAGGTCCCTCTTTTATGGAATATTTTTCAAGGAGTTATCATGATAAACACACATATAAACCAAATCCATAATATCCATTCAAAAGTAAACCATAAGTGGATCTAGATCATAATCATATGCAAGCAGGAACTTAAAGAAGAATCAAGATCAGATCTACCATACAAGATCCAATAATAAATATGTCAATAATCATTATCCAACCACACATATCCGTTGTATTAATCACTATAAAACACATAAGCTAAATACATACATAATAATGTCACCATAAGTCATGTGTTACGATGAATCAGCACCATAACACTAACAAAATATAGATCCCTAAACCATGCAAATCAACACACACACACACACACACACACACACACACACACACACACACACACACACACATATATGTACATATATATATGTACATATATATATATACACATATATAGGAGTTTAGTCTTTCCCTTCACCGCCTATACACGATCAAAATAGGCTACATGATAAGAATAGCTATAATATAAATACAAAAGAATTAAAACTCGTGAATAATAGATTATCTAATATTAACTATAGATCTAATCCTATTATTAGCCCAAAACTATGCATGTTTCTTAATCTCCCACTTGTCTAAAATAACCTTGCTTCACTTTCAAGTCTTCATGCTAATGCATTCCCCACACTCACCATCTATATTTAGCCCATTGTAACCAAAACAACTAAGTCCCAAAGTCATATTTTTCTCAGGCACGCCCTTTTACGCTACATCTCTACATGCACTTATGCACCCCATGTCCTCCTACCCTAACCTTATGAGCCTTCAGTACTTAGGTTGTAATTCATCAACCCAACATTACCCCACACTTACTCGGGTGTCACCCCTAGCAATGGGGCATCATGCCTCATATCTCCAATAATACATAGTAAAGAATACAAGAATGTTTTGTATAAAATGAATGAAAAATTAATTCAAAGAATCTTGGCACCCTAATCCTGTGATGGCAGTAGTAACTCAGGATATTCACTTTTGATTTCTGCCTCTAACCTGTTCCAATAAAAAAGTTATTTATTTGTTTTGTCAAGGGTATCTGTGAGTACTCTTTCCATTTCCTCAATAGTAATTTTTCGCCCTCATTTTTCAACACCCATATCAAGTCTTATAAAATCGAGATCATCCCATCCATTACATCCATGCATTGCACTAAAAGCTTTCCAATCTCCTTTATTGTACCCTTATGAGGGTATCGGGGTGTTGCAAGCGCATCATGGTTTTTTGCTACTAGTATCTACAGCTCCTCATGTCCAAGTGTGTCATCATTATTTACTTCAAGGACTACATTCTACTCCACCAGATTCCTCTTTTTTATTATCAGCTCAGGATTTGCACACATATACAACACCAAATCTTCCTTTTTCATCTCTTCCTTCAAGGTTTGTAGCAAAGACTCGTAACTTGTTATTTTGTGTACTATTTTAGCTTTAGTCCTTTCCACCTGTGTTGCATCATCCTTATGTTTCAGCATCCATACTATACCCTCATCCATCACCATATGAACCAATGTGTGTAAGTAATGCATAGCAGATGGGAACCTTTACGTCAATTTATCTCCCAAATGTGGCCTTTCCTTAAAAATAGCATCACCAATCTGCTCCACCATGGTAAGTACCATACGTGATTTTGTCTCGATCATCTCCTTTTCTTCTTTAAGGAACTTAATTTCTATTTCTTTATCCTTTCTATCCTCTAATAAATCCTGAATATTTTCCACTTTATCAATGTTCATGCACATAACCTCTACATATATCTTAGTTAATACATTTCTTACTTGTTCATCCGATATCCGAGTTGGCTTGATTGTCACATGGGGAGAATGCGGCACTTTCTTCATTCTTCATGACACACATGATTCTTCGCATACATCAATGTCAAACTCATCCATGTGATTCTACATACTCCATAAAAACTTCTTACAAGTGCGTGTGGTCTCCATATCAGGATCCGTTAACTCCTGGCCATAAAGCTCCTTGGCTTCCAAAGTACTTTAGAACCTAGTGAAAATGATCTTGGTAGGATTATTAATATAACCTGTAGTTGGATTTTCATAGATTCCTTCATATTTTTCTCCCTTTGAGTGCTTACCTTTTGGAATATGCACTCCCACATAAATCACTGGTCCTTCAACATTTTTTATATCATTTGGCGCACTAGATGGTTCACCCTTATCCTCACCCTTTTTAGCACCAATACCCACCTCCTATTCTTTTGGCCCTTCTACATCATATTTTAGTTCTTAATCTTGAGGGTCCTCTATATCCATAGTGTTAATAGGAGTCTTTTGTACACTTTTTTCTAATTTCTCCCCCTCACTATCCTTAGTGGGAATGTACTTGCACCTTCTCTTATTCTCTGGTTCTACCTTCATAAGATATTTTATAGATGATCTATGAGGTGGTTGTGATGGCCCCGCACCCTGAGTCCTTGTTATCCTTAATACTCTCCTATATTATTGGTCCTCAACACCTTGTTCTATATCTATCCCCGTATTTTTGGTTTCCACCACTTCTTCTTCCTTACCTTCTTTTCCTAGAGGAGTAGGTTCTTACATTCATTTCTCTCCTATATTTGGTTGCTTTCTTTTTCCATGTTCTAAGCCACCACTGTATTCATTCAATTCCTCTTCTTCTTCTTCATCAACATGAGTCAAAGTATAATCCTCACCCTACCACATGCCCACAATATGTTTCCCATTGGGTGGTTTAGGGAGTTTCTATTAATTTTCAAAGTATTTTCCATCCTCCAACTTAGGCTTAAGGTAGATGTATACTAGAGCTTCTCTAGACTTCCCAATTGTCAAACTCATAGATTTTATATTAATATCATCTAAAATAAAATTTTCAATTTAAGTAGACTTACTTGGGTAGACATATGTATTTCTCGGTGTATGATAGCCAAAATCCACTTTTTCTACATTACATATTAACGTGCATACATTGGAAAACCTATGTAGAGATTCCTGAAAATAGTGCAGTGCAAGCATATGGGAGATTGCACCAAGGGCTCCACTTTCCATCCTTCATTAAAATAGGCCCTATGTAGAAATGTTGGTAACCAACAAACTAAACCAGATTTCTCCAATATCAAAGGAATATCCTTTAGTATTCTCCACTCATATTAAAACATAGTGAATAAGCACTCATACCAAATTTTTGTGCTTTTCTTGTAAGGTCCACTCATTGATCCATCACATCTATACTTTGAAAATATTTCTTATAGGGACTTCTTCTCTTTAGGGTATTTCCAAATATTATCTCTTGGACCGTCATGCATTCCAATCTCTACAAATAAAATAGAAAAAATGATAGCACCAAAACTTATCTTATCTCCTTCATGCACCTCCAAACCTATAGTCTCAGTAATGAAGTTAGATAAATTATAGATGACACCATCTCTGTTATCTTCTTAGCAACATGTAACCACATCTTGTTCACTTGTGACCAACGCTCTTGATTATTCAGCTTGGTGAGGAGGTACACTGCTACCTGAATAACAGGGTATTTATGCAACTTACAAATATCCATTCCACACCCTCCCTTCACATAAGATGACGCTTCTCTAGTTACCTCTACTCCTTCCTTATTAGTAAGATCATTACGACCTTGGTGACCAATCTTCTCAAACCTGTCAACCTCCTAATCAAGGGTGCGGTAAGTCTCATCCTTGCCCAAAAAAATAAAAGAAGTCCTCATGGGCTTGACTCATCATCCACTCATAAGGTTTCTTCAGCTTACAAAATATGGGAGCTCATAGAGCTATAAAAATCCCACTTGTGATAAGAATTTCTCCTCTACGTCGTTGTATACTTCCATGTCAATTTCTATTCACAAGGTTATTTTCACCTCCAAAAAATTGTCCAATTCATCCTTATTATCCTTATTCCTATGATTGTAGTTACTCACTTTACTATGCTTGATGTGTGATTCCCAATCATGGCACATGTACACACCCTCTGGGTACTACATCTTGGAAAACTACCTTTCGAGGTATCTTCCACCTCTATTTCCACTTCCTTTTTCTTCCTCCCACTTGTAGTTTCTCTAGGTTCTTTCTTTTGTGCCATAGTAACTACAAAAGGGTGTTTTTTCAAAATTATCGAGCTCTACAACTTAAACTGTGTGCCCTAGATTAAAAATTTAGTCCCCTATCATCGACTTGAACGCTAGATTTTTGATTTTCTTCCCCACACGCCTTTGATTTTCTCAAAACCTTTTTCTAATGGAGTTCCAACCAATCCATGCACAAATCCATCTAGTTCAATCTCTATCACAGTTCTCTTGCACTCTCTCTCGCAACTGCTCTTAGCTCCCTCTTTAGCTTACTCTACAAATTTCTTGAACATTTCACAATGAAAGGTGAAAATAATAATGTAATCCCACCTTTATATCTTTTGAAAAAAAAATTACATTTATTATTTTCCACCTACCTCCATACTCAACATTAAATGATGTCTCTTTTCATTTTCCGTGTTGTGTTTTTGTGCCCTAGTCATAACCTTCTAGTGAGCTCACTACTTCTTAAATAAAAATTACCTTATGTGTTCCTTCATGCACCAAAGTTCCTATCTAATTTTCCTCAACCCGATTGGTTTCCATTGTTTTATCCTACCTCCCGTTATATTGTGTATTCATTCATCCAAATGTGGTCGTTGTTTATGAGTAATTTTTCTTTATTTGCACCCTTACCTCAATCACACTGCACAATATTTATCTATGCATACCCATCTTCCAAAGTGAATGTTAAAGCTTGACCATTTTATTCCATTATATACTACACCCTACATTAAAATTATGCATGGTCCTCTATGCATAAATTCAATAGATAGTAATCAACTTCTTGCACACAAGCGCACTTATTACACAAAATCTTGAACAAAATTGAAAAAGCATAACAATGATGAAATGAAATACATATAAAGGAATACATTAAATGAAATATAATCTAATGGAAAATTTTCCTTATTACAAAAACCAAGAAGAATTATTTATATTAGGGCTTCACCACCTTTGCCGTTAAAGTAATCGGGCGGGAAGCGTGTCCGTGCGTGCGGTGTCTATAAATTGAAATTTCATGAATCAAGTATGTAAGTTACAACATACGGTCAGTAACTAATGCACTTTGAGATTTCCAAGGTGGTGCAAAATTTTTAATCATACAAAAGAACCATCTGTCCAAAATCAAGTTACTTATTTTTTAAATGTTGACCATGCCATGCCTTCTACCTAGTTTTTATGTCTTCTGAATCCATCGAGCAATGGTGCACCTTTCATCCAACTGCATCAGTTTATCAAAGTTTTCTTCAAGTGTTTTCTCATCATCCAATCCTCCTGCGTGCACAATACACAGGGAAGGTAACATGAATTATACTAGTAAAATAGCCTCCACACCAAATACCAAATGAAAGGGTGTGGTTTTTTTAACCTCTTGTAGGTTTTCCTATATGCCCAAAGTACAACAAAGAATTTATCCTCCCAATCCTTCCTTCTAAAATCATAGATATTTTTCAATGTGTGCCCCAAGGTCTTATTTAAAGCTTTAGAAATGTCATTGGCATGTGGGTGATAGGACATTTTCTTATGGTGTGCTACCACAAATTTTACCAATAGTATTTTGATTGTCTCCTTAATAAAATTAGTGCCCCTAACACTTGTCGACTCAATGGACATCCATACCGCTGATTATGTTCTCCCACGAAACCTTATTAATGTAGTTGTCGTGTAATCCTTTATAGGTGTTGCTTCTACCAACCTTTTTAGATAATTTGTACAAGTTATAATATAGCATGATCCATTCTTGTGTGCAATTGGGGAAATAGGACCCATAAATTCAGTTTCCCATTTTTTAAAAGGAAATGCATTAGTAATAGTACTAAAAGTCATTTCATCTTTATTCAAGATTTCCAAGGTCTTCCAATGGTCATAGGCCTTACAATATTCGATTCAATGCTTGTAAATTCTATCCCACCACAGGCCTACAAATAAAATATTATGCATGGTAGAATTTCTTGAATAACGTCAACCTATAATTCCACCAAGAGATTCCTCCATAATGGAATCACGCTCATGATTAAGTACTCACCGGCACAAAACCTCATCATGACCTAGCTTGTATAAATATCCACCAATTAACATGTAAGGTGTGACATGTATAACAAGTAGTTTCTTTTCCAAATCTTTCATCCCTTTAGGCACCACACCTATATGCAATAATACAACAATATACTCTAAGATAGAGGGTGTCTGGTTCAATCTAAATTGTAACACTCGAACTATTGTTACTTCCTCCTAAGAATTCAAGTGTTGATATACAATTTCTTCCGTAAAAGGACGTGTTCCTTTGATTGTGAAGTCATGCTTGATATGGATTGTATCTTCTTTGATCTTGAAGATCTTTGGTGAGCCAGGATATGCTTGGACTCTTTTATTTCTTTCATTTTTAGCACCGAGTTTAATCGATTTGAGAATGAATTATGGATTTACCCATCTATATGACTCAGCCTTGGATCGGTGGCATTGATCCAAGAGATGTTTTAAGTTTATTCGGATAAACAAAATTATAGACCTTACGAAGGTTGCGTAAGGTCCGAATGTGTGGAATGAGCAATTCAAGAGTTAACTCGGTGATGTTGTTAAATGAATTGTTTCCCAATATCATAATATTAGGAAGGTCTTAATCTTGAGCCGGTAATAAATTCAGATACATTTAAACTACTAGCTTATTATTATCTTTGTAATGAATCCTTTTCGTGAATGTATATTTGTTGGTTCTTATACTGAACGATTCTAATTGTTAGACCTAGATTGGATTTATTAAGGTTAATAACCTATGGGTTGGATTAGTGTTAATCTAACCTAGCCCTAAGCTATAAGCTAAATGTTCCTAAGGTTAGCGACCTAGCACTAAGGAAGTTAGACTAAGTATCACCTTATGATCTAACCTATGTTTCTAACCTAACTAATGTTAGTGGAGGAAGGGGACCTATGAAGGGGTGCGAGCCATGGGCGGTAGTTTCTATGGCATTAAATGAGATGGATAAGTATGAAGGACAAGGATTTAGCGGAGGTTTCAAACGGCCATCGAGGCCGACGTGGCAGAGTCACCAAATCTGGAAATGGTCTTCGGTTTGCATTTGTCCATCGCCAACTATGGCGGTCGGTGGCAATGGAGATTGAGCGGGAACTTCAGAGTTAATGCAATTAAGGAACTCGATTTCCGAGCACGGATCACTCGGGAAGGCATGCAAAATGGAAAACTGGTTGTTTGTTTGGTTTTCCATGCGCTCCGGTTTTCTCTCTGTTTGATCACTGGTTCTTCGAACCAGTCTACTTGGTGTTGCATGGCAACTATGAGAATAACTAGCTTTTTTCTCTGTCAAGGAAAGTTTATAAGGCATGGAAATAACAAATTATTGTTGTTGAATCTAACATGGAAGAAGAGGAGAAGGCTCGAGCTCATTCAGAGGTCTTCTTCGGATTTTTAAGCGACATTACCAGGCATGATAGGCCCTGACTTTTAAAAACCTTGCTTTACTTCAAATGCTTTCATTAAAACAACTCTGTTCAGGTGATTTCAATTCAGTTGGTTGGAAGCATTGTTTTGGTTCTTCTTTTCCTGTGAAATTAGGAATCTCGGATTTTTAGAAGACCTTGAAGGAATAGTTTCTGTATTTAATCTTCCTTGTGGTTTCGCTTCGTTTGAGACCGGCTGTACTTTTATGGTTGCTGAATCTTGTTGGATCTTGCTATAATACTTTAAGTTACTTCTGGTTGGATAACTTGCTGTGTTTATACTACTTGAATGCGACTTTTGTAGAAGTCCTCCCTATGTTGCAATTTTTGGGATATAATCCGTTGAAAGTTTGCAAGGAATATCTACGAAAATGACTCTGTGGAGTCCTTGGAATGTTTCGTATATTTTGGACTTCTGTAGAAGTCATGATTGTGAATACTTATTAGTTAGACTCAGTTGGAGTCCTTGAAAAGTAACTGGTATTACGACTTCTGTTGCTTTGTTATGAATATTGTTGCTTAGCAGTGAATATCGTTGGTACAGACTCAGTTGGAGTTCTTTTTATGTTTCGTATGTTTTGTCTTCTGCTTAAGCTTAGTTTCGAATGCTGATGTTTAGTTGAGATTACTTAAGATATTGATTCAGTTGGAGTCCTTGATATGTATCTTGAATTACGACTTCTGTAGAAGTTTAGTTGTGTAGACTGTTGGTTTGATTCAGTGGAGTCCTTGAAACGTATATTATGTTTTTTTAAACTTCTGTAGAAGTTTTGCTGTGAATACTATTGGGATTCTTGAATTGTTGTCGCATGAAATCAACTTCAATCTAAGCCTTGTTTATGAGCATTAGTTGTATGTGATACTGTTGGAGATCTCGATATGTTGCGAGTTGGCTCAATTCTCGATTTAAACCCTCGCTGTGCATGCATATCATTCAGACTCCTTAACATTCTTGTGTTCCTTTCTGTTTGCTTCTGTGGAAATTAAAGGAAGGGTTTTCTTTACAAACTTTACTTGGTTTGAGACCCTGTTGTATTCCGTAGTAGCTTGGCTTAGGATGAAACTTTGAGGAAAATACTGATATGGAATTTCAGCTTCTGTGAAGACCTTGTTGTGATTATTTTTCTTGAAAACGGCTTCCAATATAAGTCATGGCTATATTATCGTAAGGATTTGTTTCAGTTGAATGAAGCTGTGCATGTTTGTGTTAGATTCAGTGTGAATGTCACTATATATGCATATGGAAACATCATTTGTTTTAATGTTATCTAGCCTCTTGTTTGACTGTGATAAAGAGGTTATTCTTTTTGATTTCGGCTTTTGATTTAAGTCCTTGCTGTGTTATAGTAGGGATTAGATTGAGCTGTATGTTGCTGAGTGTTTCGACTCAGTGGGATTGTTGTTGTGTTTGTGCATGGTTACGTCTTCTGTTATTGTGATTATCTAGTCTTGTGCTTGACTGAGATAAAGAGTTATTAGTTGTGCCTTGACAAGTGATGGCGTTGGATATTTTCTCATTTGTTGAATAATATGGAAAGCTATGTTGAGTCTATTTGTTGGATTATTTATTACTGCCTTGCCATGAGGGCTATTGTATTGCTCAGTAAGCTACAGGAAATTTTTATATTTGAATTTTGACGAACTGTAGTTCTTCCTGTGGTCTCGATTGGCTTAGTCGCATGCGTATAATGTGAATGCATTACTCTTGAGAGGACGGTATAGTCATGAGCATGATTGGAAGGGAAATCTGAATGTCTCGGTTTCTTTCTCTTCTGCTGTAAAGTATATGTTGATATATTTATATTTAACTGTTGGAATTGTTTAAACATACTGATGGATTCATGAATTGTTAGGATATTCATTTTTTTGTTGAATGTAATGGTCTGTCGGATGTTTGTTGTCCTTGGGATTCAGATGGATAGTTGTTTTGGATACATTTGTTCTTCTTGGTCACTAATATTTATGAAGAAATATCTGAAAAGTATCTAGGACTATTTAGTAACTATAATATGAGTTACGCGTTTATAGTCATGTTTGAATTACAAAAGAGCATAGTCTAAAATATGTTTACATGTTTGGTGAAATGATTTCATTTAAACATGTTGTTTAATGAAAAAAATTGGTGGATTGCAATTGTTTTATGAATTAGTGCTTATTATGCTCAGTTCACCGAAGCCCGACCCATGTTGACAATTTTTGCAGATGATTTCCGTATGTGGTAAAGGCACGCAGATCTGATATGATGTTCAGATTGTTTAATTTGGTTTTATGATGAAATCCAACTTGTTTCTCTGAATGTACTACTTGAAGAAAGATGTTCTTTTGCTGCCAAGTATTGTATCAAATATGCTGAAGGCATAGAATGTATTTGATTAGCTTAGAAATTAATGTAATGAGGTATTTGTTACTTATGTGTTTGCCTTCGTATCTTGATGGATTGATCTTCTTCGGTTCGAATGATTTTAAGTGCATTTTTACTATAGTATACCATGGAGATATTTGGGATTTTCTAAGTAAACATTGCAAGGATTATGTGATTGAATTCTTGTAAATATTAGTAGTTTTGTTATGTTCTATCTAAAGCTAATATGGAATTAGTTCACTGTCTTTCGAGTAGCTAAGGGTAAAATAAACCTTAACAGGAAGCTGAACGAGAAGAGTAATTTATCACTCCCTAACCTTGAACAAAGTCAAGACAGCGTATTATTTGATTTTAATTCACTATATCTTAATACTAATAAGTAAGATATATTTCAGTTTTGAGAACTGATATAAACCCTAAAGAGTATGGTTAGCAACCTTATGAGAAGACTTTGGGCTACTGCCCAATTTCGTTGATTTAAATTAATGTACATCAATGAACTCCTTAATGAAACCTCAAGCCTTATTAATTTCTCTTGTGAAATGGGTCTTAATAAGAAAGGCAATTCTAAGGTAAGGAACCCAGGGGATGGGAAAAGACTACCCAAAAAGGAGCGTTTTTAAGTATAACTTTATCTCAACGTAGGTAACACCTTAAAGTTAAGTAGATCTTTTCGAGGTGGTTTTGGAAGGTTGATGGCACAAGTCAACTGCAGGGTTGTACCCACGAGAAGATTAGGATCTTCTCGAAGATACAACAATGCAGGTGACTTATGGCGACACCCTTCGCATTGATCGTTAAGATTTACACCTTAAACTTGAACAAGTTTTACTCTGGGACTGATTAGGAATGTGGTCATGTTATAAGGCTACCCCAGGAGACTCGGGGTATCTTGACACACTGGGTTAACTAGGGTTGACCCAGTATGTCAGCGTATCCCTAGTCCCCGGGAGCATCCTTATAACATTGTCATTTTACTAATCTATTCCTGAGTGAATAACTTGGGCGAGATAGACTCGATGTAAGTCGTATAAGACATTCTACATAACATAGGAATGGGGTGAAGGACGTATTCCAGATTGACGAGTATGCCGTCAAGGAATACGAGACATAAGCAATATGTTTCAAATCTTTGGCCAAAGTATCGCAAGCTGCTGATTACGTTGTCCTATGTCACCTAGTCTAAGGGACGAGATGCCGATGAATAATGGTAACAATTATTTAGATAGGTTCCTTGGACAGAGCATTCTGAATCCTAGATTAGGGAAGAGAACCGCAAGAGTGATGTGTTAAAATAAAAATGCCAACTCTTTGATACTCATGAATAGATCGGTAGATTACCGAGTCATGGAATGAATAGATCGGAGGTACTCCGAGTCATTACAGCTGCATATGGTTATCTATTATAAGAATGGTTGTTTTGATTTGTGAGTTCTAAATTATGTATTTAGAACTAGGAAGCATTTATCAAAAAATAAATAAAAAATTACTTGTTCTAATGTACTAAAATGGGGATGTTACATAAATAGTTTTGCATTGGACATTATGTCCTCAATGCTTTACACATCCTCACTAGAATCAATCCTTGACAAATGATCTAGTATTGAGTTACTCTTACTTGTTTTTACCATAACTTTAAAGTCAAATTCCTACAACAACATAATCAAATGGAATATGCACCCCTACAAAATGGGATTTCTCACCAAGTACTTAAGTGTCATGTGATCAGTATAAAAACTAAAAAGGAGTTACAATTAAGTATTGTTAAAACTTATGTAGTGCATAAATCATGGACAATGCTTCGCACTCTATAGTTATATATGCTCATCTAGTGTTAACTTCCTACTTGCAAAGAAAATAGGATGATCAACAATACCTTCTCTAGGTTGGGATAATGCTACACCAATGGCCATGCCAGAGGCATGTACATGCACATGGAATGGTTTGGTCCATGAAGGAAAATGTAGAATAGGCATAGAAGTAATCCTTTACTTCAATGTCTAAAACGTGCATTTTTGTGCTTCACCCCAATGGAATTTTCCCTTACTCTTCAACAATTCCTCTAAGGGCACAAAAATCCTAGCATAACCTTTGATAAATTTCTTGTAATAACCTTTTTTCCCCAAGAATATGTGCACCTCACTCTTCTTACTATGTTCTTCTAATCCCAAAATAATAACAACCTTAGAAGGGTCTACCAATAATCCTTCTTTACAGATAATATGTCCCAAAAGAGTCCCAAAGGGTGTAGTAAATAATCACTTCTTAATTTTTAGAGAGATTCCCAAGTGTCGGCACCTCTCAAACACAAGTCTTTAATTTTCATAGTGGTCTTTTACTATCCCGAGAAATTATCCAATCATCCAAGTAAACTTGTAAAACTTATGAATGAAGTCGTAGAATTCTTGCACAAAAATGTGTGAAAAGAATAAATGCACATTATTCAACCCAAAAGGTATAACTATATATGCAAAACTTCCCCATTCAGTGGTGAAAGTTGTCTTTTGCTTATCCTCTTTAGTTATCCATACATGATGATATCCAACATCAGTAAAGGAGTAGATCTCGCACCCTACAATACATTCCAGATTCTCTCTCGTGAATGGTGTGGGAAAGGGATTTATTACACATGCAAAATTAAATTCCCTATAATCCACATAGATCCTTATCCTTCCATATTTATTTATATTGATCACCATAGGGATGACCCATTATAAATCCTAAATGGGCTCAATGATTCCACATTTCAACATTTTATCAATCTCTTCCTTTACCTTAACACATGATTAGAATTCATCCTCTAGGGCCTCTTCCTAAATGGGAAAGAACCTTCCTTTAATTTTATCCTCATCTTTCCTAAAGAGTGATATACCCCTTTCAACTCATGATAGCCTCTAGGAAATAAGTCCTAGAAGTCGCGTAGTTACTCAATTATATTTTCAACCTCGAGTCCAAGCAATAATCACCAATGATGGCCTCCTTAGGTTCTTGATTTTTCCCAATGTTGAACTTATTCATTTTCATAGTCTCATGATACGCATGCATATGATCATTTGTATTGTCAAATACCTCCTATGTACCCTCAGTATGATCAACATCTAGATTCTCCACTTCCTCATCATCAATCGGGTATACCATTTTACCCTTTTCCTTTTCTACTCAAACACACCCAAGATGTAATAAATATGTATCTTCTTCTTCAAAATGTTCCTCAACATCGACTCACCTAGTAATTCTTGAATAAGTTCCTAAGAATTTTTACTATCTCCCATGGTCAAGTTATTCATAACATGTAATGCCTAATTCATTGGAGGTTTAATAGAAAAATATTCAAAGGTATGTATCATACTGCAATCGGTTCTTGACAATTCCCTATTTCTTTATTCAATACCACATAAACATACCATGGGCATGCACATCCACAAATGGTGAAGTAGAAATTTTACACCCATAGTGAAGGTAGTAAGGTCTCCTACCCCTATATCTAGAGTCTCTCACACTTATGAAGATGATGTGATTCAGAATCCTTCCCTTTAAATTCATATATCTTGGTAGGCTCATTGCTTTGAAGAAATATAGTAGAGAATGCGATTCTCAATTCCCATGCAACTTTGAATGACCATTTTTGTGTAACATCCACCGGTGCGATGTTGTCCCATAGAAGGTATACACTAGAATATTCCTTCTTTCCACTTGATTTATCCACTAGGCTTCCATACGTGTAAAAATATGTTAGGATTTCCCTCACCGGTTTATCTTGGTACCTAGTTAATGCCTAAATTACTAACATAGTGAAACCTACTTACACAAGTAACCACACTCTTCCTCTCATGCCCAACCACTTAATAATTTTCAATGCACCCAATTTTCAAAAGCAACACTTATTGTATCATTCATGGACTGTGCATTATCCCATTGATTAACTACTTCCTTTGATTGCTCAACCACTTCGGGATCTCGAATGGTGTCCACATAAATTCTATTCAAATCTAGTTCACTCAAAGGTTCTACATAAGGAATATTTTTGCATCTTTCAAAGGAAGGATCATGTGCTTCTCCTTCTTCTCAAAAATAATATAACCTTTATTAAAGCGCAAATCATCGTTTTAAATGTAATACCAAGGGAACCAAAAAAAGGATGGGAAACTATCTACCGCCATAAGAACCAAGACTTCAAAGTCCCCAAGTAAACTTCACCCCTTGTATAGTAATAGTGGAATCCTTCAAAGCTCCAATGGACATGGATTTACTTCTATTCAAAATATACAAAACATTTGAAGATGGATTTAATGGCGGCCTCCCCATCCGATTCCACGTGTCAGGATGATAACATTCACTTCGCACTGTATCAATTAAAATTTTATTGAGCATCCTCCCATCAGCAAATATGTTCAAAGTGATCTCTTTATCATAATCAATACTTTGAGGAGGTACATTTAAATGTAAAATTTGTCTCTCGTGCTCAACACCTACACATGGCATCTTCTCCCTTAACCATTCTCCCAATAAATGAATGATTTTCTCATGATGTAGAAACTTACAAACCTCCTTCAAGTCATCAACATTTTTTCGAGGAATCTCAACTAATTTTACTCGCTCTAGATTTCATAAGCGCTCTTTCAAGAATTATATCTCACCCTGCAAGTTTCTAATAACCTCCATAGTTTTCCGATAGACTTCCTTCTGATGAGAAGGATCTAGATACTTTTCATGTAATACCTCTTGTTTTGTAAGGAACATGTGTTTATACTTGATTCTCTCATGCATGCACCACCTTAGCATGTGTAGTAAACAATACTAGGATAATCTCAAGGTCAAGTGCTAACTTTAGAATCCACTCGATCTTCCACATCACGTTGTACTATAAAAATTCCTATGATTGTATCTTGATTATGCTTCTTTCTCAAGTGTTCATACAGATCTGGGAATTCTTCATAATTTTGATTCTTTCGCACTGTGGAGAAGATAATATTTTGAGTTCATTCACACTTATAATGATGGGGATCCACATGTGTAATTGGTTCCTTCTACGAACTAACCTATTGCACCACCGTAACCTTAGCCTCTATATCATGAGTGCTAGAATTAAAAATATTACAATAACAAGACACATTCTTCCTTATCACACACTTCAATAGGGGAACCTACTTAAATCATGAGCCAAATGACATATATCATAATCCTAAAATATGGAACACACTTATTTATGAGGGAAACTATACTTTGTATGCCCTTATACTTAAAAATCCATGCATAAAATACCACTGCATGTCTCATGAGCTGAATTAGCTTACAATTTTCCCAACTCTTTTGCCATATATGTAATCCGAGCTTCCAAAAATGGGATAACTCTAGTTTTGATGCTCCTAACTATTTCAGTACATAAATCTACTTCAAGTGTTTCACAAAGATCTATAAAATTATTTTTTGAGAGTTCCCTTTTAAAAGGTGCCATCTGACCTCCAAAAAACCATCGATCATGCTTTGAGTAGGGTGAATATTGTAGGATAAATTTGACAACAAAGATTTAAATCATGCATCATACTCCCTAAAACTTTTAGCCATTCCCTTCTTGATGTCCTTCAAAGAATTTATGCTCTTTTGTTCAAACTCGTGTAGCATGATACAATTTACACAAGTTTGGTTTGGATTGTATTTCATAAACCAACTATATGTGTGCCCTTGTAAAGTAGTAGAAAAATATTTTGTCTTATGCTGGGATCTATAATCCCCTTAGCATGTTATAGTATTTGACACATATGCACATGCTCTATTACATCTTCAATTCCTTTGTATTTGGGTAGGTGAAAGAAACATCTCGTAATACACTTACTAGGGTTGGTGCAGGTCATGCTAATAAAATCCGTAACCCGTGTTACCTTTTGTATTTCCTCCACCTCCATATCCACTAGATCCTGAACCACCTGATCTACCTCCTATAGTGGGCACCGGAGCAAAGCATGTACTTCATTGCATTCCAATATTTTTACTAAATTAAACCCCTATGGTATGATAATTTTTACTAATTCTATAGGTAATACCAATGTTACGCATGCCCATGTTTTGTGTTGATTACATGCTAGAAAATATACCTCCAACCATACCGCAAATAACAAAGATGATGTCTACAATTCCATAGATGATTTTTTTATCTAATTAACTCTTGAATTTAATGGAAAATGTAATCTATCTGTCACTACTCTACCACCCACACTAGCTTATCAATGACATTGCAGAAAATAGAAAACCAAGTGCAAGGGTTAGGTCACTAGGAGGGATAAAGTGCAAGGGATGAAGATGATGTGATTCAAAATCCTTCCCTTTAAATTCATATGTCTTGGTAGGCTCATTGCTTTGAGAAATATAGTAGAGAATGCAATTCTCACTTCCCGCAACTCGAATGACCATTTTTGTGTAACATCCACTAGTGCGATGTTGTCCCATAGAAGGTATACACTAGAATATTCCTTCTTTCCACTTGATTTATCCACTAGGCTTCCATCATTGTGTAAAAATATGTTAGGATTTCCCTCACCGGTTTACCTTGGTACCTAGTTAATTCCTAAATTACTAACATAGTGAAACCTACTTACACAAGTAACCACACTCTTCCTCTCATGCGCAACCATTTAATAATTCCAATGCACCCAATTTTCACAAGCAACACTTATTGTATCATTCATGGACTATGCATTATCCCATTGAATAACTACTTCCTTTGATTGCTCAAGCACTTCAGGATCTCGAATGGTGTCCACATAAATTCTATTCAAATATAGTTGACTCAAAGGTTCTACATAAGGAATATTTTTTCCATCTTTCAAAGGAATGATCACGTGCTTCTCCTTCTTCTCAAAAAAATATAACCTTTATTAAAGCGCAAATCATCATTATTCGGGTAATACCAAGGGAACCAAAAAAAAAGGATGGGAAACTATCTACTTCCACAAGAACCAAGACTTCAAAGTCCCCAATAAACTTCACCCCTTGAATAGTAATAGTGGAATCCTTCAAAAAGCCAATGGAAATGGATTTACTTCTACTCAAAATATACAAAACATTTGAAGATGGCTATAATGGCAGCCTCCCCATCGATTCCACGTGTCTAGGATGATAACATTCACTTCGCACTGTATCAATCAAAATTTTATTGAGCATCCTCCCATCAACAAATATGTTCAAAGTGATCTCTTTATCATAATCAAGACTTTGAGGAGGTACATTTAAATGTAAAATTTGTCTCTCGTGCTCAAAACCTACACATGGTATCTTCTCTCTTAACCATTCTCCCAATAAATGAATGATTTTCTCATGATGTAGAAACTTACAAACCTCCTTCAAGTCATCAACATTTTTCTGAGGAATCTCAACTAATTTTACCTACTCTAGATTTCGTAACTGCTCTTTCAAGCATTATATCTCACCCTCCAAGTTTCTAATAACCTCCATAGTGTTCCTGATAGAATTCCTTTGATGAGAAGGATCTGGATACTTTTCATGTAATACCTCTTATTTTGTAAAGACAGGTTTATACTTCCGATTCTCTCATGCATGCACCACCTTAGCGTGTGTAGTAAACAATACTAGGATAATCTCAATGTCGGTGCTAACTTTAGAATCCACGATCTTCCACATCACGTTGTACTCTAAAAATTCCTATGATTGTATCCCGATTATGCTTCTTTCTCAAGTGTTCATACAAATCGGGAATTCTTCATAATTTTGATTCTTTCGCACTGTGAGGAGAAGATAATATTTTGAGTTCATTCACACTTATAATGATCTGGGATCCACATGTGTAATTGGTTCCTTCAGGAACTAACCTATTGCACCACTGTAACCTTAGCCTCTATATCATGAGTGCTAGAATTAAAAATATTACAATAACAAGACACATTCTTCCTTATCACACACTTCAATAGGGGAACCTACTTAAATCATGAGCCAAATGACATATATCATAATCCTAAAATATGGAACACACTTATTTATGAGGAAACTATACTTTATATGCCCTTATACTTAAAAATCCATGCATAAAATACCTTTGCATGTCTCATGAGCTGAATTAGCTTACAATTTTCCCAACTCTTTTGCCATATATGTAATCCGAGCTTCCAAAAATGGGATAACTCTAGTTTTGATGCCAAGTGTTTCACAAAGATCTATAAAATTATTTTTTGAGAGTTCCCTTTTAAAAGGTGCCATCAAACCTCCAAAAACCATCGATCATGCTTTGAGTAGGGTGAATATTGTAGGATAAATTTGACAACAAAGATTTAAATCATGCATCATACTCCCTAAAACTTTTAGCCATTCCCTTCTTGATGTCCTTCAAATAATTTATGCTCTTCTGTTCAAACTCAGGTAACATGATACAATTTACACAAGTTTGGTTTGGATTGTATTTCATAAACCAACTATATGTGTGCCCTTGTAAAGTAGTAGAAAAATATTTTTTCTTATGTTAGAATCTATAATCCCCTTAGCATGTTATAGTATTTGACACATATGCACATGCTCTATTACATCTTCAATTCCTTTGTATTTGGGTAGGTAAAAGAGACATCTCGTAATACACTTACTAGGGTTGGTGCAGGTCATGCTAATAAAATCTAGAACCTGTGTTACCTTTTGTATTTCTTCCACCTCCAGATCCACTAGATCCTGAACCACCTGATCTACCTCCTATAGTGGGCACCGAAGCAAAGGATGTACTTCATTGCATTCCAATAGTTTTACTAAATTAAACCCCTATGGTATGATAATTTTTACTACTTTTATAGGTAATACCAATGTTCTGCATGCCCATGTTTTGTGTTGATTACATGCTAGAAAATATACCTCCAACCTGACTCCACAAATAACAAAGATGATGTCCGTAATTCCATAGATGAATTTTTTATCTAATTAACTCTTGAATTTAATGGAAAATGCAATCTATCTCGTCACTACTCTACCACCCACACTAGCTTATCAATGACCATTGCAGAAAATAGAAAACCAAGTGCAAGGGATAGGTCACTAGGAGGGATCAAACGCACACCTGCGGTCCTTGTAGTTTCAACTAGCATTCTCTCATTTGAGGCCGAGAAAGGGTTCTTGGCAATAATTACACAAATGGGGAGTACCATATGCTCTAGCTCCACGTCTTCTACGTGAGCTCTAAATCCATTGTGATCCATCTCTCTCCACAACACCATTTTTTCCACAACATCACGCTGCTTCGCCAAATACCTCTCATGTCCCTCATTAACCTTAATCCATGTTTCTTCTCTTCCGCTAGGTATGCCATCTTTCTCCACACTGTTCCTTACCATGCACATGGTAAGGTTTAGCTAGCCATAGGTCATGCTTCCAAATCCAAAGTGTTATAATTAGGATCTTAATCATTGAAGTAATAACATGCAAATAATATCATCTAGGTTTTTGCAAGCACTTTGGAACTCATCAACATATGGATAGGAATAAGTAGAAATAACATACTCCAATGTGTAACTCTGTAAAACACCACTCCACCAATGATCCATAGTGAGTGTCTAAGGAAGAGTGGTATCATGTAAATTATGGTAATATTCATATGTCCAAACAAGTGCTCTATACCTCCAATTTTTTTTTATGCATATGCTATGACCACTTATACAATTCTATAGATAAATATGAGAATAATGTCTCATAGATCTCA
Organism: Taxus wallichiana var. yunnanensis; assembly: GCA_018340775.1. Classification (NCBI taxonomy): domain Eukaryota; kingdom Viridiplantae; phylum Streptophyta; class Pinopsida; order Cupressales; family Taxaceae; genus Taxus; species Taxus wallichiana. Next base: position 83,941,841 of record CM031242.1, on the reverse strand, counting down.
TGATATAGGTTCTATTTAACCCATTCACGTGCATCAAATTAAGGTCCAGTGTTAAATTTGTGAGAAAAATATTCCTCTAAATTTTCTACCCAATCCTCAATGTTGGCCAAAGTCACCAATATGTCTTCATCATGCAACATACTTGCAAATATCTTGAAAAGATATCCCAACAATCTGAACAAAAATGTATTCTTTTATTTTACCAAATAGCCCAAGGCACATTGGCACATCACTCAACCTAAACTGAGCACTCACCCGAAGTGTAAAAGGGTACCAGGTTCCTCTTTTATGGTAGATTTGTCAAGGAGTTAGCATGATAAACACACATATAAACTAGATCCATAATATCCATTCAAAAGTAAAACATAAACATATCTAGATCATAACCATATGCAAGAATGAACTTAAACAAGAATCAAGATTAGATTTACCATACAATATCTAGTAACAAATATGTCAATAATCAATATCCAACCACATAGATCCATTGTATTAATCATTGTAAAACACAAAAGATAAATACATACATAAGAATGTCACCATAAGTCATGCACACTCATAAACCAACAACATAACACTAACAAAATGTGGATCCCTAAACCATGCAAATCAATACATATATATAGGAGTGGGGTATTTCCCTTCACCACCTATGCATCCTCAAAATAGGCTACATGCTAAGAATAGCCATGCACCGCTACAAGATAAATACAAAAGTATGCAAGCTCACTAATAATATATTATGTAATAATAACTATAGATCTAATCATATTTCTTAATCATTAAAGCCCTCAAATATTCAAAGTCATGATTAGGTAAGTCAAATTCTTGTACCATATCAATTTCAACATCATCATTAGGAGGGAGAGGTAATACCCAGTGAATGCAATCCCAAAAACCTTGAACAGTTCTGGAACTTATTAACTTAGTTGAAGTGGCTCTTTGTTGTGAATTTTTCAGGGCATTCCATCATACATACATCACCATAAGCTTCATCATCATTTGTTTCTTCAACTTCCTTACTTAAATCACATGGGGAATGTGGAAAAAACACTTATCACACCAATAAATAATATGGGCCTCTTCTAATGTAGCGAAAATTCAAAGGATGGGGACCAATCTATTCTCTCTAGATTATGGTTGTTTATTACCTGATCCCATGGGCCCCTTTCCTCTGTCATCTAATCTGTGATCACTCCTAGGATGATTTCCAAATCTATCCTAGCCTTGTGGTTTAAGTTGACCCTGAGAACTCTTTCCTATTCCCTTTTCTACTCTGGCCAACTTGTAAGATATTTCTTTAACTTCCCTAGCCAAAGTCTTCACAACTTCCTCTAGATTGACTAATTTTTTTGACTGAGGTCTGTTAGGATTAATCAATTTGACACCCTCCCTCTTAGGGGTTTCCCAACTGCCTTGATATTGTTTTCAATTTGCAAGGCCATGGTGAAATCTTGCCTTAATATTCTAGGGTTCTTGTCTCTCAAGTAATAAGAAAATTTCTTGTCAAACACATCAGAATATTTAATTAGGCAAGACTCATCACTAGGTCTCAAAATTATGGGTAATATATTTAAAGTCTTATTGAATTTGGTATTGAAATCCTAGACAGAATCATTGGGATTATTTTTATATTCTCAAACTCAGATAAGAGAAATCTCAGTCAGTCTTATCACCATATTGTAACCTAAAAGCATTCTTCATCTCAGTCCATGAGTCTATTGAGTTATCTGGTAATGATTTGTACCAATCACATGCATCTTCTTTGAGAGTATGAATGAATAGTTTTATATACACATCCTCATATTCAATTTCAAAATATTCCATCATATTAACGAAGAGTCTCAAATGCTAATCACCAGTGATGGCATTATTTCCTTGAAATTTAGGCAACCTATTTCTCACATCTTGAGGTACAACATTAGGATACCCAACCATTCCTCTAAAATTTATTGGTCCAAATGTATTGAAAAAAAAGGAGGTCTAGGTGGAGGATGAGCCATGTTATTTTGGGAAGGTGATCCTATAGGAGGATTAAAATGGTGTGGGACAAGGGATCTTTGGGACACATGTGTATGATCTTCAAAGTAAATATCCTCCAGTGACTTGGTTTCACAAACTACCCTATCAGTTTTAAGTGATAAAGGAAAGAAATGAGGAACACTTATCCTAGATACAAATGATGGCCCCTCACCAGCTGGAGTAGTTAAATTTATATGAGGGCTACTTGACTCTGAACTATTTGAAGATGTTGGACAATCCTCAACTATAGGTTGGTCACTTTCCACAACTGGTATTTCTCTCTCGCTTGACTCTTGATCCCCCAATGCTTTCTAGACTTGTCTTCCCTTTGGATTTGTTTTCCCAAGCTCTGGAAATAATATTCTAGTAGGATATTTATTAAATAAATACCTTCTTCCTTCCAGCTTTGTAAATATCAATGACAAAACTTACTTGACAAAGATTAAGACACTGGTAATTACAAAAAAATTCAAACCGACACAGAGTCGCCACCAAGGATTTTCACCTTAGATATGTTAAAACACTATAAGTAATTTGTCAAGTGTCTATCAATACTCAATTTCTACAAAGATCAATAGATCTGATCATCCTTTGTCAATATTTATCACTATCAATATGATCTAGTGCAACATTTACTAAAACCAGAAAATATTGCACAACAAACTTCTGATCTCGCACAATCCTCACAAATATTAACAAAGGATAATGTTTAAACAATATATTTACACAAATATTCCCTAGAAATGATGTCGGACTAGTGTTGGTACCATGCATGCGTGCAACCTTGTAATATGGAGTAAAGCTTATGCACCCATAAAGAGGGTGGTAAGGCTTTCGTTCCTTCCATCCAGACCTTCTTACATGTTTAGATGTGAAACGAGGAAGGTTCATTTAGATGACAATATTTTATAACATTAGGTGCATTAATTTAGACAAACCTAATAAAGAATGGGATTCTCACCTCACGCCATTCGAGAAGGTTATCACGATGGGTTGTTAACCAATGTGCTACAGATCCCAAGAAAGGTATAGCTAAACATCCTTCTCCTTTCGATATTTCATCTCCACTAGTTCTCCATTGCTTGTAGGAAGACATCAAGATCAGCTCCCTAGTATAACTTGGAAAATTCTTTCCTCCTGTGTGCACGACTAAGTGTGCCTTTGGTACTCTTATCATAGAGCCTCTTAAACACCTTTCGACTAACTCATATTTCTCATGCGCCTAGTTATCACATACCACACTAGTTGTATCAATTATAGATTGAGTGTATTTCCACTTAAAAATGCCTTCTTTTTTAATTTCATAACCTCACGGTCCCTAATAGTGTGTACATAGATTTTTCTAGGTCTTCTTCTCCCAAGGGTTTAATATAGGGTGCTAAATTCCCATCCGTTAGAGGAATGATAACACGTTCCTCTTTATTCTCAATAATTATATACCCCTTATTAAAACATAAGTCCACATTGTTCTTATAGCACAGCAAAGAGTGCCCAAGTAACGTTGGAAAGTTTTGTTCCTCAACAAGCATAAAGACTTCAACTCTGTAGTGAAATTTTACCCTTGGATAGTGATAACATCATCCTTAAGAACACCAATGGGAATTAAATTTATCTTATTATCCATATACAACACATTTGAATATGGTTTTAATGGGGAGTTCACATTTGATTCCATGCGTCTAGGGTGAAAAAATTAACTTATGCACCCATGTCAATCATAATATTACTTAAGATCCATCCATCAACATATGAATTCAAGGTAATCTCCTTATCATATTCAAGGTTGTGATGAGGTTAGAGTGCAAAACATGCCTCTCACACTCTCCTCTAATGCTTGGTAATTTAACTCTTAACCATTCTCCTGACAGATGAATGATATTATCTTGGTTTAGCATCTTACACACCTCTCTAATTCTAATTGAGGGACCTCAACGCTCTTCTTCAACTCCAACTTCTTTGATTACTCTTTTAGACACTAAATTTACCCTTGAAGACTTCTAATTACATCCATGGTCTCTTGATACACTTCCTTATGATGCATAAGGTTTGGATACTTCTCATGTGCCACCTCTTCTCTTGTAATAAGTGGCCCTTTCTTTGGTATCTCCCTAGCATGTGCAGCCTAAGCTTGCATTGTCACAAGTACAAGTTCTAACTCCTACTCACACATTATTATAGGAATCTATTATTGATCAACATGCTTTATGCTGACCATCCCAATGCCCTTATCCTTGCGTTGCTTTCCGGCTCATGTATTCAAATGATTCTAGACACTCTTCATACTTGTGCTTCTTTCCATACTAAGAGGATTGTAGAAGATCGCAGAATTCACTATTATAGTGTTTTATAGACCCATAGTTGTAAGAAGTCACACATAGGAACTCACTTCTTCCTCCTCTACAGTTTCCAAAGCCTTTAAATCCTCCGTGAATGCCTCTTCGTGATTCCTTCCATTTGTGTGCCCTTCATAATGATGACCCTCATCCTTGGAACTACTTACAATATAGATCGACACACACCAATATCAATGGCATCATGTATTTGGTCAATAAATCTACAATCCTTGGTGTTATGAGTAGTAAAGGTGCAAATTTTACAATAGCAAGAAACAATCTTACCGATCATGTACTGCGCAAAGTAGTAGACACCTTCTAGCATCATGATCTCTATGGTAGATGTCATAGTCTACCATCATCATGCATACTGATGTTCGAGGAAAATTTTCCTTCTTATGCCCTTCTACCTCAAAAATCAAGTACACCATAATCCGTTGTGAGTCTCATCACTGAGTTTGTAGATAAATTCTCTATCATTTTTTCCATTGTAACAATTTAGGCTTCCGGGAATGGATTAAATCTTTTATTAACACTTTGCATTGCTTCAACACACAAAGTAGCCACCAAGGCATTGCATGGATATGTGAAAGTTTTCTATGAAATTGTCCTCACGGAATGATGTGATCAATCCTCCGATGAACAATTGAGAATGTTACGAAGGATGAATTTCATAATATAACTTAGATAGGAGAGTCTCAAAATGTGTGTCATAATCCTACACACTCTCTACCATTCCTTGTTAGATCTCCTTCAATGTGCCAATGCTTTTCTGTTCTAACTTAGGTATGTAGAAATCTGCCAAAAACGCATTACGCAATGAAATTTAGTCCACCATTGTCTAGTGTGGATCATACTTCCTATACCAGCTACGTGCGCATCCTTGCAATATGGTTAAAAATAGACTTTTCTTCCACTATGAGGTGTTGATTCCCTTCATGCACCATAGTAACTTGCACTTGTTTACATATTTTGTGGCATCCTCAATTCCTTTGTACTTAGCTAAGTTAAGTGACATCTCATAAAAAACTGTTGATGGTGTTGTGGACCTTATCCGTGAGATCAAGGACATTGATTCCCTCCGATGTTACCCCCACCACCAAAACCACTAGATCCACTAGTGCCAACTCCTCCGGATCGATCAAATCCTCCTCCAATCATAAGAAAGGGGCCTAACACGGTTGCACCCTATGAACCCATCATCACACTAAACTCCACATCAACAGATGCTGTGATATCTTGAAGCACTCCCTGGATGTGTTTCGTATACCACTCCCATACGTGATTGTCAAACCTTGTGATACTACACCTTACCCAAATGTTGTGTCAGATAAAATGCCCCAAAACAAAGGGAATGAGCATGTAGCCATAGATGTATGAAATGAAAAATTATACCTCCTAGGTGTCACTCGACTATGAATATTAATACCAATTGGATTATCAATGGTTATCTCAGAAGTACTAGAAAAATAAGCGCAAGGATTTGATTGCCATGTGGGTTAAGATGTGCACCTACGGCTCTTCTCCTTTCTTCATATGATGAGCTCTCTCCAGAAGCTGAGGGGGTTTCTCTTCCACACTTGCCAAGATGGGGTAGCTCAAAAATGTAAGGTTGCACGTCCTCCACCCAAACCTCAAATCCTTCCCGCTATCTACCTCTATAAATACATCACTCTTGTAGCTTCACACTATCTCACTAACTCCATATCCTGAGACTCATTATACTTGAGCTTCCTTTCCTCTCTCTCCATTTCTTTCACAAGGTGTGTCATCCTATACCATGCCATCTTCAACACCCTACTCCTAGTAGGATTTTAGCCACCATGGGAAAGGCTTCAAAACTCAAAGTAATGACCAAGATATTTGTATCAAGTGGAATAACATGTAATAATGATCCTCTAGGATCCCTCAATAACTCAAACTCAGAAATCTCTGGGAAAGAATACATTAAAATAGTGTATTCTAGGGTATAGCTAAACACTCTACTACACCAATGATTAACATTATAGGTCCATGTAAGATCAACATCATGTAACCGCTGATTTTCCTCCCGGGTTCAAACGTGAGTTCTATAGTACCAACTTACCCTTGATACATCTGTTAATATCCATTCATACAATTCTATTAGAAAATAAAAGAAAAATTCTCATATAACTCATGGTATAGGTGATCCTCTACCCATTTACATGCATCAAACTCAGATCCAGTGTTAAATTTTTGAGAAAACTCATCCTCCATGTTTTTGAGCCATGCTTCAATACTATCCAAGGTCAAGCACTCCTTCATCACACATTTCTCTCATAATAGCTTCAAAAGAGGTCCTAACAATGGAACCAATATGTAGTCATTATTTTACCTCGATACTTCTTTCTAACCCCAAGCACGTTGGCCTATCACACAACATAGGTTGGGCACTAACCCAAGGCACACATGAGCACTAAGTCCCTCCTTTATGTGAGCTTCCCAAGAGAGTTCCACCATTAATGCAAGATTATTTATAGAAAAAAAAGTAGATGCATCTACTTGAAAAGGAAAAAGATACAACTAACAGATCCACACATCAATGCATCACAGAACCCAAATCTATGTCATGAAAAGCCAAATAACATGAGGTTTTACACCCATAAGAAATTTTTATAGAATTGATCTATAGATATTGATTCAACAGAGTTCTGGCATATTACATTCAAAAGGGTCATCTTAGACCATAACATCAAATGACAGAGACTCAACTCCCGCAAACCTATCTCGATCGGAGATCCGAACTATACCTCTCCCCATTATATACCTTGTTACATATCCTACTACCCATACATTTGCTAAATGGTATTCCTTACAACCCTCTAGCACTAAGTACTCTAAACTCTAACACCATGAACTCAAAACCCTTAACATCTCGTAACATTTCTTTATCACTTTGTTACTCTTCTTCTCTTTCTCTATGTGTCCTGGACTCTATATTTTTTCTTGTCCTAAGAACCTTTTTAAATAGGATCATCAACCACCACCATAACTTCTCTCGTGAGAAAATCACGTGTCAAGTGTCGATGTGGTCCTCCATTAGTGAAATTCTTATCTTTTTGCAAACCTTCTACTAAATGTAATGATGCCACTTGGAATATTCACTACATGGAATATCCTTTTCTTGACCTCCAAGGTTCTAGGCTGGCACCTTATCCTCACATTTTTCCTCAAGTGAATCCATCATTCCAAATATGGCTAAGTCCTTTAAACCCTTTTTCTTCTTGTTGTGTGCACCTAGTTTCACTTCGACCCTTCTTAAACCCCTTTTTCCTACATGATTTTCCCTTAGTGCCCTTTTTATGTATTAATCATGTGTGTGCATGCTTCTTGGTACTTAGCTAATATTTTAGGTTCCAATAGGGATAGGGTTATGTATACTCTTCTCTTACACCTTGTGTTATCTTGAGAGTCAAAAGAAACTTTAAACCTTCTTTTTCTATCATTAGAGTAAGTGGAAAATTTCATTATTCATGTTTATGCTTAAGGGAGTGAACTTTTAATATGGAATTTATATGATCCTTTGATTTAAGAGATTTTGTTTGATAAAAAAATAAGGCTAAATTTTTTGTATGCTATTCTATTACACCTTGTGTCATCTTGAGAATCTAAAACAACTTTAGTTTTTCACTAAAATCACTTGGATTAATTAGGAATGGACCTTGATTTACAAATCATTATGGTGGATATTTGATTTATAATATTTTTATTTTTATCTAGTTGGGTTGCTTTTTTTGTATGCTCTTCTCTTGTGTCCTTGGATGATCTTGAGAACAAAATACAACATTTAACACTCTTGTTATGATATTGTAGATATTTTTGGATAACTAACTATTTATGTTTATGACGTAATACTTGCTAATGAAAGAATAATTCTCTTCAAACCAAATTCTAACATACATATCTATTACTAGTTTCCAAAGGTGGTTCAAACCAAATTTCCTAATCCAAAAGATAAGAAAATACACCACACATCATTCATCGCAGTGTATTGCAGGTTTCGATTAAGAGCTACAACTTGTCCACTTGAACTACAAGAAATTCCCTTTGGCATAAGCCTTAAGATAACAAGATGGATGCTCCTAAGAACCCAAAAGTAGTTCACGCAAGAAGGAACCTTGTGAAAAAAATGGGAAAGTGCTCCACTACCTAATTGATAAGATTAGAGTCAAATTTATATCCATTTCAACCCCAATGAACATACAACTGAACACATTTATTTCTCATTGTATTGAAGGAGGTAAATTAAAGTTAGGATACTCTAAGACTAGTTAGTGTAACTTTCTTGGAAAACCGAGCTTGTAGAGGTAATTTTTGACACCTAGAGAGAGAACTATTAGGAAGTTTGTGGCTTGGATCCAATTTTACTTAGACATCATGTTTCAAAGATATATCACAATGTGAAAAATTTATTGGAGTCAAAACCTTGATTTTCGAATAAGGGAAGAGTCTCTCAAAGTTGAAACTACGCGATATTAATCATGAGACCAATGACATGTTACTTTGTCTTAGTTTTTAATTGTCCTAAGACAAGGAAAAACTCTACCAAAGTTACTCTTAGTTTGTTTCATCACCACTTGGTTTACACCTTTGTTTTCTTATTTCCCATTTAGGTCAAAAGAATAACAACATTCATGGATACCACTAGAAATAATTGTGTCCACAACTTTTATATTCTACTTGCATGACTAGGTTGTAACACTAGAATGTAAGTGTTAAAAGCATGAATGATACACCTTCATGTTCTAGTAGGCCCTTTGTTTCACACCCATATTGAGACTAATTATCATTATTGTAAGGCTATATTATAATTGTCTTCCTTTGAGTCTGTCACTGCTGCATTATAGCCATACAATTATGATAATAACATCTCTTTTCCATTGTGAAACTTATTCTATGTCTCTATATTTTATTGTTACGCCGCACGCACACATAGTAACTTCTTGATATACTTAGTAGTGGTTTTTAATCCTAAACATTGCCTTTATTTTTATGAGTGTTGAGGCTATGTTGTTCCCATCGTGATAACACCATTTTGATACTAAAATATTTATTAATGTGTCCAAATAGTGTTGTTACACTGCTCACTTTTGTATCTTTCATATTCAAAGACTTATACTTTGTTGGTGTCTAAAATTGGTATTTAGTATACATTTTTTGAGGATGACATCAACATTTTCTTAGAATTTAGGTCTTGTTTATTTTAAACTTGACCTAAGCGGTGATATTGTGTTGTCACTATTTTCTTTGACCCTATCTTTGAAAAACATAGGGAGTAAACTATTGTTATGACTTGATTTGATTCTTTTCCTTAATTGTCTTATCCTAGATACTTCTTTTCATATATTATATTAGTGTGTGTTATTATTTATTCTTTGATATCCTTGGGTTCATATTGACCTTTGGATTCATGACCATTTTATATTCAACATTCTTTTATCATGAATTAATCTCGTTACACTACAGAAATTTACCTAGAGTCCATTTTAGTCAACCTTAGTAAAACCTTTCGCATTATGCCTCCTACCACAAGAATGGGACATTGAAAACTAGGGGCAGGTCCATTTGGAGATGACCTTTTAAACCCATGTTTATAATACAATTTCATGGTTGATCATAACAGTGGTGACGAGAATTATCCTTGAGTGAATTTTGAGTTGAATCCCATCCAATTTGATGATTATATATACCAAAAAAAAACATGAGGTCCTAATGCGTGTCATAGATCTTAGGGTAACGTTACCATCTATGGTTGACCCTTCTCTCATTATTGGTATGGTTTACGAAGAAGATGAAGTAGAAATTTCCTTCTCGAGAAAATTAACATCTTAAATCTAGGTCATGCCTCTACCTCTGGATGATAGAAAGATGAGGAGGTATCTTTCAAAAATGATGGATACTATCGTATACCTAATCTTAGAATCCATTGTGATAACCATAAAGAGAATGCTCGTCTTGATCAACATCCTCCTTATGATAATCATAAAGAGGTACCCTTTTAGGAAGTAACTTTATAGCAACAAGAACAAGCTCTCACTCACCAATTAGCTAGTTTTACTTTGCACGTAAACAAGGAACAACTAAAACCTCTAAAATAAGCTATACCAAAACCTAAACCAAAACCTTCGTACCAAAAATTCAATACCAACTCTCCTCGTCGAGAGGCACATAAAGAACCTTATGAGGAATTTTATGTGGAAAATAAAGGTGGGGATACAAAAACATTTAATCGGTTGTAAAGGTCCACACCACCTACACACAAGACCAACTCTTTAATCAAAAGTGTTCAACCATGAGAAATTCCTTGTAAATTTACAAGAAGGAAAAACAAGAGACAACAAAAATTACCAATTTGAAGAGTTATTCCCATATAACCTTCAGTCCAAAAGAAATCCAGAAGAGAATCCCTCTCATAATTTACCCTTGCATATTGAATTCTTAATCAAATGTATGAAGGTAAGAAGATTTATCTTTGATGGTAGATCGGGTTTAAAAATTTAAACTCTAAATTTATTTTGACAATTGGGGTGTCTTGAAGATGATTTAGAAACAAATTTCATCACCATAAAGGTATATTATAAAGAACAATGGCAGTCATCTAGTATGATCACTTTCACATTGGAAGTAGGTCCTAGAAAGTTCCACATCTTGGACTTGAGATCCCTTACAACATATTACTTAGATGCCCATGGAATAATGTCATGCAAGATGTACCTTCAACGTATCATTAGTTCTTAAAGTTACACCATGAAGGACAAAACCTTGTTATTCGAGGAGATACTCAACCATTTTCTCATTGCAGAGCATTATCGGCTTACTTTCCCACCATTTACGAATGTACTTGTACAAAGATAGTTGTTCTAATTAAGTTAAAGGTCCTTGCTTCATGAGAGGATCTAGGTACCTTCTCTCCAAATGAAAATGGTGATTCTATAAAGAATCCTTTCATTGTGTGGGAGATAAATTTTAGAGAGAATGGTTAGAGAGACTATGATCTTTAGTAGACCCTTCTAGTTCACAATCTTCCCTTATCATCCAAAGTGCATGATAGGCCATGTTAAAAATTTCAAATATCCAGGGAAAATTTCCCTTTCAATGCTTTCACTACTAGTGGATTATTAGAAGATGAAATTCTACTCAAAGATATTGTATTTCATCCTAAAGATGATAAAATGGCTCCATGCTATCAATCACCTAAGTATGTTATCCCCAATCAAATGATGCTTACTATGGGATACAATGGATGTGGTTATAGCCACAAAAAACAAGGTACACTGGAAGCTCTTCTAATACCTCATCATATAGTGGATAAGTATTACATTGGTGTTCGAACATATAAATCTCATCCCACAGAGGGGTAAGTGCAGCAAGTTGGGGGACAAAAAAGGGGTCATAAGTGGATGTCATATTGCAAATAACATCATAATATCAACTTCATACGGATTATTAGCAATGCATACACTAAAAATTGGAAAAAATATATCACTATTAATTGTAACATCCGAATCTTGTTTCTAAACTACTATTTTAAAAAAATGGAGACGAGTTTAGCTATATTAAACACTCAAAATTCAATGACTTAGTATTTTTAAATGCCTATAAGATTATAGTCCGTTTGCCCATGATTTGGATGACCAAATATAAATATATACATATATATATATATATATATATATATATTTATTTATTTATTTTCCTTTGGTGAGAAGTTATATGCCGCTATCTATCTTGGGATAGATTTTATTTTTATGATTTTTTCGTGAAAGTGGACTGAAAACATAAAGAAAATAGAGCACTTTCCATTCGCCCGCCATAAATTCATCAAAAATATTGAAATAAAATAATTTGTTTTGAACATGTATATAATTTCACCATGGTTGCGATGGTATAAGTTTTATCAAATTATGACAAGTGAAACAAAATTTGCAGTCTTAAATGTAGACATAAACATTAATGGGAAAAAGTGTCTTAAAGACCTACTATTAGTAAAAAAATTATAAAATGATATTTATCATATTCTATTCACTTTAAAATCAATATTTCCACAAATCTAACAGTCTCTCCTATGTGATGGTACCATTTTTATGACATATTTTTGAATTTTTGGCATGGTTCAAGTCCGTGGAAGACTAAATTTGATGTTTTGTTGTTTTTGATGTAAAATTAAAAATTTGATGTCCACTTAATTGTCCCCCAACTTGTTGCACTTACCCAGAGGTCAAGGCTACCTATTTTGAGCATAAATATAGTTCATCTAAATGCGAAAGTGAAACACATTCCTAGTGTAGTCTTTATGAATACCTTGCCTACACAAACCTATTATCCGACATAGCCATCTTAACAATAACCCCTATTATATCCCCTACAACTCAAAAACTAAACCTTATTGACTGTCACTCATGAATTGGGACCGAAAACAACATGTTCCCATCAATCTATTTCAGAACAACAAGGCTATTGGTGAGTTCCTTGGCATTTGTGATAGTATTCAAATAAATTACCACAAGAAGGGATTCTCCATTCATCTCAATGCATGCACATACTTTAGGGAGCAGTAGAATTGTGTGGTCATTTAAGCAAAAAAATAAGAAAGGGAAATATTCCTATAGATAAGCCTCTTAAAAAAACAAGTCAAAGTCATATAGTAAAATCATATTTGAGGAACTTATGGACAAACAAACAAAAATATCAATGGACAAGATAGTTAAACCACAAGAATATATAAATCTCTTTGAACCACCTTTGGTAGAGGAGGATATTAATCTCCCACCAATCCTATGTACATTAAGGATGAGTCCAAGTTACTAGTAGAGGAGATAATAGATGTCAATATCGGCATAAAGGAATTGTTAGCCAGAATAAGCTCCCTCTTATTTTGGGTTAACTTACTCCCTTTTTTTTCCTCATTCCAAATTTCACAAATTTCAAGAACTCAATAATTTCTTCCCTTTCCGTAAAGGTAAAGAGCTCTTTCTAACTCCTTGTATTTTTTGAGTTATGGCTCGACAGAGTTAGAAGGAAACTTTGCCTGAGGCAGACCTACGGGGCTTATGAGATATTTTTGCAAAGGAATCTTGGTAGCGGGCAGGAATTGGATGAAAAAGTGAAAATTTTCCCTTTTGTCAAAAAGGTAAAAATTAAGTGTTGAGCTGGCACATCAAAAAGTTAATGCGGGCCGATGGACCTTCAGAGGCAAATGAGATTTTTTGAATTTTTTGTCAAAAAGTGTAAAATGGAAAAAAGGAGCCCCTGGCTCCATGACCCTCATTAAGCGGATTTATGGGAGAAAGGTTATAAATTTTCCTGAGTTGTTTTTTTCTAAAAACGTTAAGGAAAAAATTAGAAGGTCATATCTTTTGATCCAGAGCTCCATTTTTGACGTTCTTGGTACCAATAGAAAAATATAATGATTCTCTTCATCATGGAGTATTTAATTGTGGATTTTGGAAAATATTTGGGGGATAAATATTTAAAACATGTTTTGGTGTGGAAAAGACAAAAACCAGTTCCAACCACCAGATTTAATGAAGTATGGGTCATTTTCTTTTGTCTGCAAAGTAGATACATGGAAATATGAGATTTTTCATTGAGCCCATCAATAGATGAAGAATTAAAACACATTTTGAAAAGTTTTTGGAGAAAATCCCACGTATTTTCCCTTTCCTTCTCACATTTTTCTATATAATGTAACAAAGGCATCATTTTTCAAGGGTTGTTCATTCTTCTTCCCTGCCCCCCTCTATCTTTCTTCTCTAGGGTTGAATGTGGAGTTTAAGCCTCCTCCCTTGGATTTGTAATGTAATTTTCCTACCTCTTTCCTGTTAATGGTGTCTTGTGTGAAATCTTGGAGAAAAAAAATATGTTTCATGATGTGTTTTGTCCATCCCTTGCTCATTTTGTTGTCTCTTCTCGCCTCTCACCATTTTACGGTATATTGTGCATATCTCTGATGTCCATTGTAGGTTTTTGGATCTATGTTTAAGGGGTTTGAAATAGTGTTCTATGTGAAGTTTATCCTTGGTATGTGATGCATCTATCCATCCTCTCCATTGCTCACCTCTCTCTATTTTAGGCGATTGGGTTTGTGATCAATAGTTCCCTTTTCTTGGTGCTATCACCTCGTAGTGTAGGATTTATTTATTTTCATGCTCTCTCTCTCTCTCCTTGGTTCCTTGGAATTTTTATATTAGGAGTAGAGAGTCACATTTCCTTCCTTAGAATTAGTTTAGTGCTAGGATTAGGAAGAGGAACTAGCCTTCTCTTGAGGATCATTCCCATTTACAAGTCCCACAACTTGGGGAATGATCCAATGTTATGTAAATCACACCAAATGAGTCTACCTTAGAAAAGTAAATTTTTAGAGATCATTTGGGGGTGCTATGATTTTGCACTAACATTTTTGGAACACCCAGTGCGACAGTCGAAGCACCTTAGCACTTCACTTCATCAGTTTGATGTTCTCTTCGTGAAGGTTTCATCCTTTGGAGGCACTTTCCAACACATCCGGTGACTCCATCTTGTCAACAACCCATCCTCCGAGTTGCAGAACTTCTTCCCATCCATTTCCACAAATTATTTCTTCCATATCTTTCATTTTTTCCCATTCCATGAGGTTTTACAATTATGATTTCATTCCCTTAATAGAACTCGCACTTACAAAGCAGTACATTCCACCACCAATGTGCTTTACAACTCCTTCAAATCAGCATTTTGAGTAGATTCAAGATCAGCATGTTTACTCCTATGAGCAGCAGTGTCAAAATCAATTTGTCTATGGAGATTTCCAAGAGTAGGGGTATGCAAACAATGAAGAAAATCAAATGAAAAATGTTGGTTTATTAGAGAAAATTTAGAAAAATGGAGGCTGACATGGTTCATTCAATAGGCATAGCATGAATGAAGGCATTCAAGATTGGTTATAGGGCACCTTTTCCATGGGAAGGCCATTTTCCAAGACATTACAACCCTCAGGAGAAGCTAGAATTCATAATTGAGATGTTGCCCCAACTTGCATAATGGACTGAGGAGATAGAAGTATATAGTAGCAGAAGAAGAAGGCATCATTGATAATTTCTTTCTTTCATTCAAAGGGCCTATTTTGGTTGATGAATCCACCATGGAAAGGAGCTCTGAAGAAGATCTTGTAGTCCCAACTTGTCCTCTAGAGTAGCAGATTGAAGAGTTTGATTTGGAAAAATTCATGATAGAGAAAGAGGTCATTCAAGAGCAAGATGGTCTTCAAGCAGCAGAGGAAGGAGAAGCTGCTCCAAATCCAAAAGAAGAGGAGCACATTCCAGTTGTGGAGGAGAAAAATGCAGGTCCAAGAGCTTTGAACACAAAATAGGCTATAGAAGAACCTTCAGTTCTTCCTTCCACTTCATCTCTCTTGAGCTCTAATGTTGGAGAAGAGTTTGATCTTTCAAAATTCATGTTGGAGGATGAAAGAAACCATGGTAAACAAGTTGTTGATCAAGAGAACACCATGGAGGAAGTTGAACATTTGTAGCAGGACAACAATGAGGCAGTTTATCTGTCTGATTTGGAGGACTATTTTGATGGAGAAGAACCAGTTGAAATCACATTGTTTTCTCCTCCTTCATCCACCTTCCAAACATGCATACCTACTGTCATGGAGGAGAGAATTCATTTGCAGCAGTCTGTACCTTATAGCAGCCTTTTGGAATCAAGTTTGGAAGATTTAAATCTTCCATGTTCTTCACAAGAGGAAGAAGAGAAAGAGTAGAAGGGTTTCACCACTTCTTCCATGCCATTCATCCAAGAAGGTCTATAAGAGGACTCCATTTTTGGAGTTGAAAATCATAGCAATAGGCACATCAATCAGACCATACCTTGCCCAATCAGGTATTTGGCTTCATTGGAGCCAAAGGAGAAGCCACAACCAGTCATGCTTGCTTCAGGGCATGAGGATGAGCTACAAAGTACCAAGGATCAATTGTCATACCTCTTCAATCTAAATGTAAAGCAAATAAAAGAGGTATTGGATTTGTCTTCATTTGATACTTTTTCATTTGGGTGGAAGATCAGCTTGTAGTTAGTTTTTCACTCATCCAACCAGCCATGTTCAATGCCAAATCAGTTGCATGGCTGCCATTTTTTATGAAGGGAAGCTATTTCTCCCTAAAATTTGTAGGTTTTGTTTTATTTTTCTTTGCTCTTGGTTAGAGAGTGTAGGTAGGTTTGTTTTTAGTAGAAGAAGTGCTTTTTCACACTCTTCATGTTCCATTTGGAGCATGTATGATTTTCAGTTTGTATATAGTTTTTGGTGCTATTATATTGCTCTTGCACAGTCCATTTCAGTTGGCTTTTGGTGAAGATCAACTCCAATTTTTAGTGGGTTCCCAAGTGATTCAGAGGTCATATTTTCAGAGTTAGATCAGAAAATTGGTTATCAAGCTTGACTCCATGCCCAATGGATGTAACAAAGGCCATTGATCATTCATCTAGTAGGCAGATGACCCCTGTGAGTCACCAAAGTTGTTAACCAAAATAAGCTCCCTCTTATTTTGGGTTAACTTACTCCATTTTTGTGCCTCAATCCAAATTTCACAAAGTTTAGGCACTCAAGGATTTCTATAAAATACTCCATCAGATAGATAATTTCTTCCCCTTTCCGAAAGGTAAAGAGATCTTTCTAACTCCTTGTATTTTTTGAGTTATGGCTTGGCGGAGTTAGAAGGGAAACTTTTCCCAAGGTGGACCTATGGGGCTTGGGAGATATTTTTTCCAAGGAATCTCGGACCGGCAAGGAATTGAAAGAAAAAGTGAAAATTTTCCCTTTTGTTAAAAATATAGAAATTAAGTGTTGATCTGGCACATCAATAAGCTAATGTAGGTCGGCGGACCTTCGGAGGCAAATGAGATTTTTTGAATTTTTGTCAAAAATTATAAAATGGAAAAAAAGGAGCCCCTACCTCCACTAACCCCAATGGATGCCACATCATTAGCAGATTTGTGGGAAAAAGGTTCAAAATTTTCTGAGATATTTTTGCTAAGAATTTTAAAGAAAAACTCGAGAAGGCCATATGTTTTGATCCAGAGCTCCATTTTCGACATTATTTGTACCAATGGAAAGATCTAAATATTTTCTTCATTATAGAGTATTCAATTTGTTATTTTGGTGAAGATTTGGGGAATAAATTTGTAAAACATGTTTTGGCATGGAAAAGACAAAAAACCAGTTCCAACCACCAAATTTAATGAAGTATGGGTCATTTTCTTTGGTCTGTGAAGTAGATACATGGAAATATGAGCTTTTGCATCAAGCCCATCAACAGATGAAGAATTAAAATGCATTTTGAAAAGTGGTTGGAGAAAATCCCATGTTTTTTCCCTTTCCTTCTCGCATTTTTCTATATAATGTAACAGAGGCATCATTTTTCAAGAGGTTGTTCATTTTTCTTCCTTGCCCCCCTCTTTTTCATCTCCAGGGTCAAATGTGCAGTTTAAGCCTCCTCCCTTGGCTTTGTAATGGCATTTTCTACCTCTTTCCCATTAATCGTGTATTGTGTGAACTCCTGGAGCACTAAAATATGTTTCTGATGTGTTTTGTCCATCCTTTGCTCATTTTGTTGTCTCTTCTAACCTCTCACCATTTCAGGGTATACTGTGCATATCTCTGATATCCATTATAGGTTTTGGGAGTTGTGTTTAAGGGGTTTAAAATGGTGCTATGTGTGAACTTTATCCTTTCTTTTTGATGCATCTATCCATCCCCTCCATTGCTCACCTCTCTCCATTTCAGGCAATTAGGTTTGTGATTAGCAGTTCCCTTTTCTTGGTGCTATCACCTCTGTAGTGTAGGATTTATTTATTTTCATGCTCTTTCTCTCCTTGGTCCCTTGGAATTGTTAGATTAGGAGTAGATAGTCACATTTCCTTCCTTAGAAGTAGTTTAGTGCTAGGATTAGGAAGAGGAACCAGCCTTCTCTGGAGGATCATTCCCATTTGCAAGTCCCATAGCTTGGGGAATGATCCAATGTTATGCAAATCACACCAAATGAGTTTGCCTTAGAAAAGTAGATTTTTAGAGCTCATTTGGGGGTGCTATGATTTTGCACTAACAGAATGATCCAAAATAGTTAATTTGTGAGCTTTTATCTCCTCTCAAGAACAAAAAACTTTTACATTTATTTTAAGAGAATTCACAAATATCTTTACATGTTCATACTGCAGACATGCGAACTTGATCCTACATTAGTGGTGCACAATATTTTTATACAACCAAATGCAAAACCCATAAAAAATAGCTCTAAAAGATGCATCCTCGCATCAACTTGTTGGTTAAAACAGAGATAGAAAGATTGTTGGAAGTAGGTTTCATTAGGCCTATTGAATATTCAAAGTAGATTTCCAATGTAGTCCTACCGTAGTAGAAACCTATTGGTATTCGAATTTACACCGATTAATGAGATATAAATAAATCTTTTCCTAAGAATGAATTCCCTCTTACGAACATTGACATGATTTTTAATTCAATATTTGTGTTGGTACCCAAATTGATTATCCCTTTGAAGCCAAACAACATCACAAGTTGAGTAGGATGCTTGGAGATAGATAGATCAGAATATGAGTCATTTTTAGTAGGGGAAGGATTTAACTGACTCTTTGTCACTTGGGCTTGGAAGAATTGGATAACACCGTACTAAGGGTTTGACCTACCCTTACTACTTTAGGTTGTGCCTTCAACTAGGGTGAGAGGACCCATTTTGTAACTTGTGTTAGTGAAGGATATTAGTGGATCAATAATATTTGACTCTCCTTTTTCAATATTCAAAGGAAACCTTGGGAAAACATGGTCAATGCAACATAATCTAACTCTCACGAGTTGTCACCCTAGATAATGAAGATGTCTTCTAGACAAGGTCCAAGTTACTAAAGACAACACTAAAACCTGATTGCTCCTGCATATTTTGGGTTAAAGGATGGAAAACTCAATGAATTTCCTTAGCATTTATGGATACACAGTGCAAGTAGGGGAAGTTCTTGTAAGATTTATCATTTAATGTATAATTTTTGTTGGGAAGTTAAGTAAGATAAAGTTGATTATACCAAATTCTTGGGAAATTTTAACAAATGTTGGGACATCTACTAAGAAAAATGACAAAAATTCTTCAAATGGTCAAAATGATCCTTCAACCAAAAGATGTGTACCTATGGAAGCCCAAAGATACATGGTTTCACACATTCTTTGAGAATTCAACACAAAAGCTCATGTTAAAGACTCAATTAAACATCAGAAATAATTGATTCATCATGCCTAAGATATAGTCATAGACTAACAAAAAATTTTACCATCAAAATTAAAGTAGAGTGAATTTAAATTGTTTATTGCATCATGAAATGAAAACTCTCTTCACGATGTAATTGCAAATGCCACAATACTATCACAAGGATGAGATCTTGTGTGACTCAGAGGAACTCCTAACATAATATTGCAATAGGAACATGGATAACTACTTGAAGATATCTCAAAATGAAAGAAAACAAAACTATGCTCATGATTAACATGATTTATTCAAGGTTCTTCAAATTGATCAGCAAGGGAAAGTTATATTTATAGTCTCAAAGATTTTTAATGGCTAGACACTTGTAACCATCTTGACATGATCAAATCTAAAAACACACAGGAAATAATAGGTTTCTCAGATAGGTTCTTTGGGAAAATGGCTTCTCTCAACTTTCTCTCTTCTTATTTTCTTTGAACAACTCTCAGAAAATTAACCCCATGTTTGCGATTATTATTTTAATTTTTATATCACTCAATTCACTTGTTATCCTTAAAAAAATTTCCCCAAAAGCACAAACATTCCTAGGAATATTCCCTTTTACAATACTTGTTCTAGAACATGCCATTTTTACATTAAGCTGTCAGGCATACAAAATGTGAGTCTTTTAAATTACTTCCACTTGTGCTCGACTGGGATATCAGGTCATCATTTCTAGCAAAATATTTTAATCACTTTTCCCTCATATTAATTAGATAATAATTTCAAATGACCTCTGGGAACTTCCAGATGGCTCTGATATGACATATATCCTCATCTACCTTTCAAGAATCCATCTTGGGTGCTACGCACTCTATTTCATGTCTCACTGGTTTAATTTCCACACAAGGTTCCTGTCAAATCATATTGATTCACCAGTTCTGCTTATTCCTAATCCCTTCCAACTCTTAAATCCTTCTCATGTGAACTAAGAAAAATCTCCCTCATCTCATGGGAAATATTTCTCTAAATTAGAACCATATGCACCCTTTTCACTATAAAACTCAGTTCTACTTCATTACCTTTATGTATTTCCCTTCTTATTCTAAATATAAAGAATTTAATACGAAAAAAGGAGAAGATACTTGCAGGAAATAGTGTGAAATAAATTTCCTAAGAATATTTAAATGAAATCTTTAACTTGAGTCATCTTGATGAAGCCTTTATTAGGTCCCTATTTGATATAGAGTTTGTAGGTGATACCAGAGGACCCATGACATATCAACAGGTATGATTAGCACTTATTACAAGGCTGATAAAGATTAATCTTGTGTTTAAAGCCATTTAAGTTATGTCCTTTCATCTTTTTAAATGGGAGCATATGAAAAATCTTGAAGATTTAAAGAGATATTGAGTCAAGAGAAGACCCCAAGTATCTAGGAAAACTAATTTTCAATGCCCATTTTTATGCAATGAAGGATTTGTATTGAAGGATATTCCCAAGGAATCATATGTGCTATATGAAAAATCCTCTATTGAAACTGTGCCTGTCATTTCTAACAAAGTGGAGGAGTTCAAGTAGAGGATCATATCTATAGAGAAAAATAGGTAGAGACTTTTTCCTTGCAACCAAGTTCAACATTAGTATCATCATCGGGTAAGAGAAAGGGTTAACAATGTCCTAAAATTCCAATCATTATATCAGATGGAGAAGAAGATCAATCATTATCTAATTGTTAGGTCCCTAATTTATTGGTTAATTAAAGAGAAGCACGTGGGCGCGTAAGATATAGTTAAAGAAGGGTACACTATGAGAAAGCGTGCATGATAGGGTTCTAGGAGGGTTTAGTAGAACAAGTAGTGTGCACACAAGGTAGAGAAAAGGGTTTGGTACTTAGCCATATTTGGTGTATTAGACAGTAACATGATAAAATCATGATGTAACTACGCATGCGGAGTGGAAAAGGTGTCATCCTTGCAACAAGAGTGGCCTAGGAAGGAATATACATTTTGATGGAATATTCTAAAAGGCCATCATTGTAAAGAATGGAGAGCTTGAGTCTGAAGAATCATGCTCCCATAGAGGATCACCTTGGACACTTGGTAATGGATCTCTAACTCCCACGAAGGCTTAAAGGTGTTGAGAAAGGCTATAAATACAAGCACCCGGTATAGGAAAGGGGGAGATTAGGGGAGATTAGAGAGAGTAGATGAGAGGTGAAGCTCTGAAGAAATACATGGAGAGATTTATGGGTTGGGATAGGATATCTGTAGGAAGAATGATGTATCAAGGGATGGGTACATGTTTTTCTTTTGTATTGTAAGGGACGTAAGTCTAGTCTTGTTACATGGTTCTATTCTACACTATCATTTTCTTCTATAATGACCATGATAGATGTAATGTGATTACTAGACATGTTAAAATATGAATATATGTGGTTCGTGGCTCATACATATCTCTTTTATTATGTTCAGTGTGGTCCATATGAATGAGTATAATCAATATGCATCCTATTTCCCCTCATGGTTAGAGCTATCTTTTACAATATGCTTTTTGTCGGAATGAATATATTAGTGTAGCATTTACTCAAAGTTATCAATTGAATAAAGAGTTTCTTCTATCTTTCTATTATGCATCTATGCTACATTATTTCACAAATCACATAAAATAGGGGCTCGATGCCCATATGTGCGTCGGGTGAGCACCCAATGCCCGCTAGGTGATAGGCTGGTGTGCATGGGATTGTCCTTATTTTTAAGGTGTATAAAAATTGACTACATTTTGGTTCCATTGTTGGGACCTCTTTTTAAAGTTTTTGTAAGAAATGGTATGCATCTTTGTAGTTTTATTGTGTTATGATAAGGTGTTTAACCTTGGAAAGTGTTGAAATATGGTTCAAGAGCATGGAGGATGAATTTTCTCGAGAGATTCAACATTAGACCTGAGTTTTTCGCATGCGAGATGGGTAGAAGAGAACCTATACCATGAGTTATATGAAACTTTCTCCTTTTGCTTCCCAAAGATGCAGGTTGTATGAATGGATCTCATCATATGCATCTAGATCAAGTGGTAATATAGAGCACGCGTAAGGACCTAAGATGATTACGAGAGGTGCAAGATGCAGATTTGATGTGGACTCATCTTGTGGATAATTGGTGGAAAGGAGTGTTGGCTAGCTACACTTTGCAATATACCATTTCTACGTACTCTTGTCTAGAAGTTGTTGATTTCAAGTTTCGAGGGATCCCAGAGGTTCATTTCTACATGATATTCCTTTGGCGATGAAGATATGATCATTACCTAGAGTTTAGAGGCATTTCTAATGGCCATCTAAACCCTTCGAGTGCTCGGCAAGGAAGCTAGGGTGGAGGAGGATGGAAGACATTGCCATTGAGAAAGAAATGGAGGAGACACAAATCAAGTATAGTGCAACATGTGAAAGGGATATTACTAGAAAACACGGGGTGCAAGTGTGATGGATCTATGGAGGCATACGTTTACACGAAGGAGTTGAAGTTCATGTAGAGGACATGGATCCGAGAAGTCTATGCTACCCCATCTTGGCAAGTACAAGAGACAGGACCATTTGGATTCTAATGATATTTTTCACATGGAGAGAGAAGATTCATTGGTGCACATCAAAACCCACCTAGTAACTAGACATTGGTACTTAGTTTTCCAGATCAAGGGAGAAGTATTATTAACCCAATTTGTATCGATTGAAGAGACCGATATGTGCCCGGGAGATATAATTTCTCATTTGGGACATTTATGGCTACACATACCATTCCAGTGTTTGGAGTAATTTATTAGACAAGGGGAAAATACATAATGTTTGGGAAACGTGTCGAGAAGTAGCGTGGGACACACATTTAGTAGTGGAATGATCTCGCAGACCATTGGTGTGCATTTTAGTGGAATGTTGGGGATAATAAGCATGACCACTTCAGGACCATTACTTGCTATAGGAGGATCTAGAGGTGGAATTGGTGGATATGGGGGTGTAGGACTTGGTGGATCTAGTAGGTCTAGAAGAGGAGGAAAACCAGAGGAAACCAAGGATCTAGATCGGGAGGACAAGGGCCTCAACTCCCTCCTCAAGTAATCATTGAAATTTCTTTACACTTTCAAAATTACTAGGGTATACAGGATGCTTTGGATTATGTTCACAAGTGTGAGTTATTATGGTGCATGAAGGGGATCACAACCTTGGAATGAAAGGCCACCAATTTGTAACGATGTTGTAAGGGCATGCACATAGCTGGTAAAGGAAGTATGACCCTCATTAGACAAAGTGGTAGATTACACCACATTAAAAATGCCTTCCTAGAAGAATTCCATATCCCGAGTTTGAGTAGAAGAGCATCAACACTCTAAAGGAGATTCAACAAGGAATGGTAGAGATTATACGGGAGTATGATGCATGGTTTAAAACTCTCCTATCAAAGTTTTCATATGACATTACCCCTTCACAACATGCTCAATGGTTTTTTGGAGGGTTGATAACACCATTTAGAAGGGCATTATCACATAAGAATTTGCAGACCCGCATGAGGCGTTGGAAGATGATCTATGCATTGAAGTTATTGGGAGCATTGATACTAGTTTTAGTCCATTTCTAGAAGCTCAAATCAATGCTTATGGATAAACAGTGGAAAATTTATTTGTGAACTCAACCCATGAGACTTATAGTGGAATGTGGTGTACATATTATGAAGTGGAGGGGCGTGCAAAGGATAGATGCCCTCAAAATTTAGTATGTGCTATAGCGATGGGTCATGAAATTTGTCATGAGGACCATGATGTATATAGGTTACCTCTACTGCAACACACAATATGTAAGAATCTATCTTGATATTATAAGATCTATACATCTCCATCACATGACACTAAAGACTATAGGCTGATTGATCAGATTCATGATGTTATTCATATTTGTGTGTGTCGACTAGCCTTGCAAGTAGTTCAAAGGCTGATGACCATTGCTATAAGGGGTGTGTAGACAGAAGCACATGTGGAAAGATTTTTGTGGAGGAAGAAATGAGTTCCCATGAGGATCCTATTTTAATTGGGGATCTACATAACACTACAAGTGCGAGTGCCCAGAGTTATTGCAGTGCTCGTGGTGCGGAGTTCCCTAAGTTGTTTGAGCACATGAGTCACCAACATCGGAAAGACAAGGGTGTTGTGATGTTGACCATAAAGAAGGATGACACATAGTGGATGCCACAGGTGATATGTGAGTCAATATTAGAACCTATTTTGGTCACAATACGAGTAGAAGAAGCATGTGCCAAGGAGATACAAAGGCAGAGGACCCTAGTTTCAAGGGAAGAAGTGATACACAAGAATTACCAAGACCATGCTCATCATAAAGAGGTGTATCAAGAGAAAATATATTTCATTCAAAGTTTGTAGGGAGAAATCCGGTGTCTTAAAGAGTAGTCCAGAAGCAGGAGCAGAGAAGGAATGTTGAGGCTCCATGAAGGAGGACCTGGATGAGGTCAAAGAAGTATGAAAAATGTTAAGGTAAGAGAATATTATTCCCTTATTAGGAGAATGGCTATAGGAGAAGATGTCACATGCCGGAGCAGAGTGATAAAGGAAGGTTTTGCATGTAAACCTCCCTCCACATAGCCTTGGTTATGATAAAGAAATCACATTGAATGTAGTTTTGGATGGTTAGATTCTAAGCATCATATTGATTGACACGAGAGCAGAAGTAAATGTTCTTATATTGGATTCTTGGAATCAAATGGAAAGGCCCGCATTGCAGCCATCTTCGAATGTATTATATATGGAAAAAAACTAAGGCAATGCCTATTGGAGTATTAAAGGATGTAGTGATTACCATTCAAGGAGACAAGTCTAATAGACTTCAAAGTCTCAAAGTGCTTGTCAAGGTAGACAATTTTCCAACATTACTCAAGTTCCCATGGTGCTATAAGAACAATGTTGACCTTGGTTCAACAAGGGATACATAAGTATTGAGAATAAGGAGGAGTGGGTCATTATACCCTTGGCTGATGGAAATTCAACGCCCTATACTAAACCCTTGGGAGAAGAAGTCCTTGATAGAATATATGTGTGCTCAATCAAGGATCCTGAGATAATTCATCCCACGGGGGGAGTTATCCAGTTTGAGGATGCTTAGTCCATGAGTGACACCACTAGTATAGCATGTGACAATTGGACACATGGGACCTATGAGTTTATTGGATTGCAATTAAGAGGGTCAATAACTAGGGTAACTAAGGCACGACGATCCGGCACCTAAGAGGAAAAAAGTTACCAAGTTACTTAGGATGGGCAAATCTTAAAGCTTTCTTGTGAGAAATGGAGGCCCAATGGAAGAATGGGAAGGAAAGAAGAGAGATGCTACACTAAAACCTACTTGGGATTGCTGCGTGCTAGTGGACTACACATTGGGAGAGCCTCTTGAATTACGTGGGGTGAGAATCACCCTTTCGTAAGGTTTTACAGAGCAACACACCCATAGATATAAAATGCTACCATGTTAAAGAGATCACTTCATTCCATATCCAAGTATGTGATAAAACTTGGATGGGAAGTTCATAAGCATTACCACCTTCATTATGGGTTCACAAGTTGTATTCCACCCTGCAAGGCTGTGCGTACGCATGGTATATACACTCAGAGATGCATCATCAAACTGGTAATTGGCAAGAATTGATGGCTGATCTCATTCAAATGTTTGAGTATCGAGTACAAAGCCATCAGTGGATAAGGCGTTATAGGTTTTCAAGTGCCTTATAATAGGGGATAGTGCTATGGCAGAGGATAGAATACAATATTTTCTAGGAGAACCTGGCTTGGAGGTGCACTTTGAGGAAGAATAATCAGAAGAGATACAACTTGAGTGCGTGTACATGGAAAATGAAAAAGGTAAGATGGTTTATTTAATTGATGGGGAGGACACGTAAATCTTGGATGTTAACCATTATGTAGGACGCACGAAGTGATAGATAGTCTTTGATGAACGGGTGTGCTCTTACCATGAACCATTAAAGACAACAAAGGTTAACATTGGTATAGTAGAGGAACCTAAGGAGGCCATCATTTGGGATTATTGGTTGGAGAAGGAGGTCTCTAAGATCATTGATTTGTTACATGAGTTCCAGGATTTATTCCCTCATGGGTATCATGAACTCAAAGGAGTTCACCATTCCTTGGGGGAAATGAGGATCAAGTTGAAGGAGGGTATGTGCCTATTTTGGAAGAGACTATACCAAATGAATCCTAACCTACGCGTGAAGGTCAAGGAAGAAATAGATAAGATGATAACATTAGGTATCATTAAAGTTGTTAAAGAGTCAGAATGACTAAGTATAATGGTCATTAGACCCGAAAAGGATGGAAGGATAAGGATCTATATAGACTATAGGGAGTTGAATGTAGTTTTTATCATCGATCCTTTTCCAACCCCCTTCACTGAAGAAATTTTGAAAGGAGTGGCTGGAAGTGAAGTCTATTCCTTTATGGATGGATTTTTAGGGTACCACCAAATTTGGATCGTAAAGGAATATCAAGAGAAGACAACTTTCACCATTGAGTGGGGAAGTTTTTCCTATACTGTCATGCCCTTTGGGTTTAAGAATGCACCTATTGTGTTCTTGTACATTTTGGTACAAGCATTTCAGGACATTATCCAAAAATTTATTCGAGTCTATCTAGATTATTGAACAATGTATGGGCTAATGAAGGACCACTATGATAACCTAATATTAATGTTTGAGAGATGTCGGTAGTTGACGGTATACCTCAACATTAAGAAGTGTGTCTTTGTGTTGTCTCCCAAATATTGATTTTCATTTTCTAAGTTAAATTCAAAATTTTGAGCTCTCATCCTCCTAAAGTATTTAAGCCAAGTTGAATGTTTGAAGAAATAACAAAATCCATGCCCTAGTGCTATTTAAATATCTATTTTGCTTGTTTTGAGAAATTATCCATCTCTCGGTCTATGCACATAATACCCTCTTATCAATCTCTATTTTTGATTGAAATTGTTTGCTTATTCTATGGCATAGGTTGTCAAGACATTTTTTTCCTTCCACACCTCGGCTCGCGAATAAAATTAAAAAATTGGACTCAAAATGATGAAGTTTTGTTCCTCTATGTATTTTTTCCACAGTTGGGAACAATGGGCATTTTCTTCCCCATCAAATTTTGGCCCGTCATCCAAGGGTATGTGGACATACCTAATTAGAAGCGATTCGGTGGAGGAATTTATCTTTTTGATCCTTTTTCAAAAAATATGAAAAGTTAAAAATGACACGTAGCCCCGATCAGACATAAAGGTAAAAGTCAAAATTGAAGCCCATAGGAAAATTTCTAAGGTCTCGTGTCTGCTATTAAAAATTCAAAGCGGGAGAGTGGGTTAGCAGAGGAATTTGTGTTTTTGAGCCTTTTCCAAAGAAGACAAAAAGTTAAAAATGACCCTGAGACTCAATCAGCCATAAAGGTAAAAGTCAAAGTTGAAGCCTAGAGGGAAAAAGTCCAAGGTCTCAGTGCTGTTACTAAAAATTCAAAGAGGGAGAGTAGGTTGGCGAGAGGAATTTGAGTTTTTGAGCCTTTTTCCAAAAAAGGTTAAAATGTTGAGAAAAGGGCCGCGACCCCATTTCCAATCAGAGGATGCCACGTGTCAAGAGTTCAATCGGAGCAGTGGGTTGGCGGAGGAATTTGAGTTTTGAGCCTTTTTCCCAAAAAATGTTAAAATGTTGAGAATCAAGTCGCAACCCCATTTCCAATGAAAACGTGCCATGTGCCTAAGTTAAAAAGTTGAAGCGAGGTGCGGGCCAATTTGTTCCAAATTTCCAAATCTCTAAAAAATCACAAAACGCAAAGGGATTTCCCCTATACCCACTCCAATCTCTTCCTACCACATGGACAACCTGATTTCAAAGTTATAAGAGAAAATCAAATGGTCTATATTCAAATTGGAAAATCAAATGTAACATTTGCATTGCAAGATCTAGTTTTTAACCCGCCATGAGTGTTTTCTTCACAATGGAGGAATTTGAAGAGGTGTAAATGATTTGTAAAGTTGTAACCATTTTGGAATGAGATATAATGGCTCTCATAGCCATTCCAAAAGGCTGGCAATTGATTTCAAAAAGACCAGAGTGCTTTGTACCTAGAAAAGATAGAAAACACCATACTTATTATATTTTCCTTTCTCCTTAGATTTTCCTCTATTCTCAAAGATCTATACAAATTTTTCTTTAGCTTCAATAATAAGAGAAGGAATTTTCACATTTTTGATTGAGGGATTGATTAGTACCTTGCAACCAATGAATTTCATTTGGTCATGTAGCTTCTCCTGCAGATTTGTTTTTCTTCTAACTATAAATGCATGTAAATGAAATTTCTAATTAATGTGTGTGGGTATCTGATATTATAATCACAACAATATTTTTCTCCTACCTCCATTTCCACTCCCCTTCCCCATTCCAAGACAAAGTTTCTTCTCTAGCTAGACATTGATAGCTTTGCCACAGGGTAAACAGAGTTCCCCTATTAGATCTCTTGTCGAAAGGCCACCATTGAAATCCAAATTTTTGCATGCACTTATGGAAGCTACACCGTTCAAGTAGAGGGACTTAGATTCCCATAACATTGGCTTGAAACCCAAAAATTTGTCCACAAGAAAATTTTTTCATGCAAGAGTTTTTGGTGCCCATTGTGGGGTATATTTTGCAGCATCTACACCTAAAATCAACTTCGGGTCATAAAATACAAAACAATGATTCTAGAAGAAAATTTTCCGAGATTGAATAATCACATAAATAACATGGATGTAAATCATGGATATTCTAGGAAATCCTCCTATTGAGAGACCTAATTTACTCTTTCACATCCAAGAAGACATTACTTCTAATCTGAGAGAAGCTATTTGGCATAATAGACAAAGTGTCAATCAAAATTTCATTGCTATAAGGATTTTGGACGTAGAAGAGGAATGTGTTGTCAAATTGGAAAGGCAGAGAAAAATTCCAGCACCCCAGAGAAGAGCATAAACTTTAAAGATGGTTGATAGAAGATACACCTGGAAACTCAGGTAAGGAGGAAAAATTGATCCCACATTTGAAGAAATTCAAAGGAGACAAGAGCTACTTAGAATCCAGAGGCTTCCTTTTCAAGAAACCGGTCACGTTGGGAACCTAAGTGTTGTTAATCCTTTATTTGGTAAATTTTCATACATAAACAAGAACCTTGTAGACTTCACTAACGCCGAAGACCAAAGACATTATTTAGAACACACATTCCATGCCAATCAATCTCAAATAGATAACCATATACAGTTGTAAATGACTCGGTGATCCACTGATCTATTCATTTCATAACTTAGTGATCTATCAATCTATTTATTTCATAACTTGGTGATCTACCGATCTATTTATTTCATAACTTGATGATCTACTAATCTATTTATGTTAACTTTAAGTATTGAATACTTATCATATATTATTGTATACTTGGTTTTCCTACCCTAAAACGGGTACTGAGTGATTTGTTTAAAGAACATATCTAAATATTTGTTACCAATATTCATCTGATATCATGTTGCTTTAAACTAGGTGACATAGGACAACGCAACCAAGTAACTTGCGATACTTTGGCCAAATATTTTCAACATATTGTTTATGTCACTATTCCTAGATGACATACTCGTCATTTTGGAATACATCCTTCACCTCACTCCTCTGTTATCAAGAATGGTCTTTACTGACTACCATTAGTCCACTTGTCAAGGTTTAACCCTAGCCCTAGTTAGAAACATAATTTATTATAGGAAGACACTCATAATGACTTAGGGTATATGGGCATACTCAATTGACCTAAGTCAACTAGATGTGCCAAGGTACCCTGAGCCATTGAAAGCTACTACCTATCCTAAACATGCCACTAACTTGACCTAGAGAGAAACTAAGTTCAAGTCCTTATTTGTGTGTAGATCTAGATGATCAATGCAGAAGGGTGTTGCCACATGTCAATTGTAACATGTTGTATCCTCGAGAAGACCCCTGTCTTCTCGAAGGTATAGCCCTATAGTTGGTGTGTGCCAACATCCTATAGAAACTACCTCATCATGATGTACATACCCCAAGGAGGTTATTAATACATTATTAATTTGGATTATTACACCGATTACAACAACCCTACTAAACCCTAATCCAACACTCCATAAGTTCTTTTCTAAATTTAATTCATTTAGCCATTAAAGAACTTCCTTAACTTATGATTGCTTTATAGGTTTATTTTACAAAGCTTAATAAATAGATATCCAGAAATAGGACAACAACATCATAAGTTCCATTATATTGTAATCTTAACCATTCAAAGAAGGTGTAACAACCAAATAGGTTCAGCTATAGTAGACTTTATAGGGAAATGAAGTCTAATGATTTACATGATCATATCACCATTCTTTAGATTACATTCCTTTGAGTGAGGAAGAGTCTTCCTCTACATGATTAAGTGTTAGGGTTTGTCAAACCCTTCTTATCTTTCAAAATATCTATAGTTTTACCGCATATTCATTACACATTCCAATACTATGTTAGAATTGTTTAGATAAAAATCGTTATCTTATGCAACTTAACAAGCTGCATCTTATTAAGGGAAATTAAACTAATTCCCTTTATCTAACTTATCAAGTTTATCCGAATTAAGCATATAACAGATATGAAGAATATCATCAAGATAGGATTTCCATCTTCTTCATAAACACAAGATAATTTACACAACCAATACAAGTAAATCTTCAACTTTCAATTCATCATTATAAATTTATACATTTACAAGACTATGCATTTCAGGCATACTGTATAACAAACAACCTCCATTCCAAAAAGAATACAACTTTTCTTTTTCAATACAACTCAAGAATGAATCGAAACTCTTTACATAAGATCCATAATTAAATAAGCCAATACAACATGAAAGTTCTTGTCTTCTTTTATCACTTACGATGTCCATCTACAAAATTTCTAGCATGGGTCAATTCGATGAACTGAGCATGATAAGCACTAAGCATTAAAGTAAAGTGCATTCCACTAATTGTTTCATTAAACAACTCTTCTTTAATGAAACAATTAATATACATCATACAAATAATCATAAGTAATAACATCTAGAAAGAAGTACAATTAAGAGAATCTAAAATTCATTTTTAAGAAAAGAGCATAATATAATCTGCAACATCATAATTATATCACAAGACTTAATTGATCCTATCAATCACTTTAAATAGTCAACAAGTCTTGTCATTCAATTATTTCATAAACCCATAAGAATAGAAATACACTTTTATCTTTTCCAAGCAAGCAAAGAGGTTAGTTACAACATAACTCATATTAGTATGCTTCATCTTTCCATATAATCAAAGAAGAGAATCAATACATATCTAAATTTTCAGACACAATTCCTCTGAAGGAAAGAATCAGGTTTAGAACACACATCACTGCCTCAGTCCAAAGATGACAAAATAAGGAGTCCTTAAATAAAGAGGCAACAACCAAACAAGAATCCCAATTCAATCCAAGCAGATTAAAATAGTCTAACTGAAAGTTTTACTAACTTTAGTATATTAGTAGTTTATAATTCAAAAATTTCTATAGCCAATCTTTCCAAAAATCCAAGCTATACTCGAATGAAATAAATCTCTTAACCAATCCACAAGAAAATTCCCATCTCAGAAGAGAATCAATAAAAGAGAAGTTCGGTCAATGAACTTATACAATAACATATAAAGGATCTCAAACCACAAAGGACCCAATCCATATTTCATTTCATTTATACTATGAAATGAAATCCATTATCTAATACAAACTTAGAAATTCTCTAGTTAGTTCCCTAAAGAGAACACAAAACCGAATGCCCAGTTAAAGATATGCACACTGCATCTTTCCAATCAAAACTAGCAAGTTGGTTATCCTATTTCCATTCACCAAGCTCAAGTACAAATTCAAATCTCAGAAAGAAATACACAGTATAGTCCCTAACTG
Source organism: Taxus wallichiana var. yunnanensis (assembly GCA_018340775.1). NCBI lineage: Eukaryota > Viridiplantae > Streptophyta > Pinopsida > Cupressales > Taxaceae > Taxus > Taxus wallichiana. Next base: position 83,909,212 of record CM031242.1, on the reverse strand, counting down.
TATATTGTCCCCATGGTTCATATTCATTTCTCTTCCTAAACCCTGAGGTTTCATTCTATGATCCCCTCAAGGAATAAGAGTCTACAAACAGAGAAGATATACAAGTGCAGAAGGAATTGTGAACTCAAGAAATGAATTCTTATTACATGGCTTTAACAATCTCGATACAAGAAGTATGAAGTTCATGTCCCAAACAAGAAACATATATAAAAATTATCCGAACAGAGATATTATACATATATATACTTTAAACAAGATTCAGTATTCTAGTTTTAAATTCAACTTCCAACAAAACCCAATAAACCAATTAAGAAGGTCCAAAGAGAGTAATACTACTTCCCGTAACATCAAACTTTATTTAACTGTTACCATGATCAAAGGACCAACCAGACCCATTACAAGACATAATTCCCATCCCCTCATAATATTAAAAATAGTCAAGCTTTTCCACATGACATGGGTTCACTCAGAATAGAGAAGGATAGGTTAAACTTCAATTTCTCTCTCCCTATCCAGTTCAAGAAGGTTATATAGTCCAAAGGGACAGAAGCATAAAAACCAATCACACTCAAGGAGTGACACGAAGGAGATTACAAGGAGATTACCAGATCGGCTTCAAACCAAAACTAAACTCTCAAGCTCCTATCGAGCAGATATCTATAAAGAGAATAAATTTTCAAAACCAAATACCAACCAAACCCAACTCACAATACAGGTAATCACTTCGATTCCAACATAAATCTAAAACACAATCATGGAATACTTGTATAGTGTTGATTATGAGCTTCAAACATAAGTTCAAACTTTACAAGGCTCCAACACTCAGCTCAGACAAACACAAGATCAAATACAAGCCTAAGAGAAACACGAAGCCCTAAATACGAGCTCAAAACCAAATCACCAATGCTCCAATATGAGTCCTAGTATTCTCAAATCCTTAAATGAGAATAAAATTCCAGTTCATAATGCAAGTACAGAACAAAACTCAACCACACGATAGTAAGTTTGGTATTCATAAGAACTATATATGAGTACAGTTGTTGAATACGAAGATTCAACCAAAGGTTCAGAACTACACTTAGCTCCAACACAATCCAAAACAAACACAAGGTCCCAATAAAAACTCATAACAAATCCTGAAGCTTCAATATAAGCTTAGAACAACTACGGAGCTCTACTTCAAGCTCACGAAACACAAGACTAAACAGAGATTCAGAACCAAACAAGCAACAAGCTAGTTCACTCAACATTAGTCTCAAATGCTAGAAACAAAGCTTTGAATACAAGCTACAGAGCTTCAAATGCAAATTTTAGAGCTTCAAGTACAAGTCACAGAGTTTCAATACAAATTCGCATGAAAACCTCTAACAACCAGTATAGAGAAAGTTCCCAAAAACTACCATTAACAACAAAGGATTCACATTCCAAAACCCACATAGATTTCATGAATACATGCAAGTAAATAACTAGATACATCATGCAAATATAAATTTCCAGTGAGCAGAATTGTTTTAATGAATCATTTAGAAGAAAGCAAGAAATCTTAATGGGTAGAGCCTATCATGCCTAATAGTTCCTGCCGATTCGAAGAAGACTTCTAGCCTGAGTTTCCAACACCCCTTCTTCTCCAAGCAAGATCAAACAACCATAATATTTTTCCACAATGCCTCTTATACATTCCTCGAACCGAAAATAGATCAAAGAATTCAAAAATAGCCACTAAGTGTAGATCAATCTGCTGGTTGAAAAACTAGATAGCTCCATGCAGAGAAAAATCATGTGAAGCATGCAAAGTAAAACAACCCCCAACAAAATCCGCCAACATGCCTTCCAAGATGGTTTGCTTGTCAAGAACTAAGGTGAATTAATGACATTTAATTACATATTCCCACCTATCTCTCCTTGCCACCACCATCCAAAGTTGGTGAGACCACATTGAACTTCCACATGCATTTCTAAACTTAGTGATGCTTCCACGTAGGTTCCTCCAAATTTCACTAGCCCATGCCAAACTGGTAGTACAACCATGCCTTAATGCCAAATCAATCAAAATCCCATCACATTAAAAGCTTAGGAACCACCACTTAGCTCCCACTTTCAATCGACCCATAGGTTCCCTCTCATACCCATTAGTTTAGGATAGATAGAATTGCTTAGGTTAGATCTTAGGTTAGTTTAAAATATATAACCTTAGGATATAACCCCAAACAATAAATTTCCACCTTAGGTTAGGATGTAGATTAACCAAAACAATAGGTTAGAAATAACTTAGCATCCCTTAGGTTATTTCCCCTTTTCATATTAACTTAGCATTAACAACTTAGGTTAGGATGTCATCCCACGTAGAGTGGTGTAGAAAGAGTTAGGTAAATTACCTGAGTCCCGAATCTCTTTAGGATAGACCTTATAGATATATTGCACATTTTTCTCTCTTTCTCCATAATCCTGAAGTAGGTTTCACCTAATGCCATTAAGGCACCCTGCAAGGGTCAATCAAGAAGATCCAAGCACAACACAAAATAGAATGCACACATGGTCTTTCGAGATAGTAAAGAATTTTCAACAAACACAAGTTTAAGTATTAAGTCTCTTAATCAATGAATGTTAGTTTTTCATTCAGTTTAGATAAGAAGATTTAAAACATACCTTGGATCAATGGAATTGATCCAAGGATGAGTCCAATTGCAAAGGATAAGTTTACAACCATTCAAACCAGATTACAACTTACTCATAAGAAGTGAAATAGATTATTGCAAGCAACAACATATCAACCCTACAATCAAAGAGTAGAAATGATTTATCCATGGAAAGCATGATTTTTCAACATCCACGAAACATACATTTGTCCTAAAAATCACATGTCAACACTTTACAATGCAAAAGAGGAATATAACAGTTTGACAAGGTGTTACATACTTCCCTCCTAAAAAGAATCATCGTCCTAATGATTATCTCATTTTAATCATTGCATTCAGGATAATTAATTTTTATTCACTTTCTTAACATATGTTTACAACAATATCCAAATTTTAAGTTTTAGAAATCAGCATTCACATAGCTATTTATTCAAAACAATAGTTGTCTGTCCATAACCAGTAGACTTATTGACATATAAAGATAAAATCACAATTTTTATTCAGTCAATAGAATCAATTTTATTCAAATAGATATGGAAAAGTAGTTTTCATATCATCCACAGTTTTCCAGGTTGCACTTTCTTCATTAAACTAGTCCCATTGGACCTTGCATTGACTTATCTCATGATTTATCAAATGCAATTGGAAAGTTTCAAGCACTCATATGGGTTTAACCATGATTATTCTAGGTCTTGGACCTATAAGGAATTCCAATTTAACACATGTGATAAATCTGAAACATATTTCTTAAGCAAAGAAATATGGAAAACATCATGCATTCGTGATAAAGTAGGAGGTAATGCTAAGCGGTAAGCTATAGGGTTGATTACTTCAACTATCTCAAAAGGTCCCACATAATGAGGTGATAACTTGGTAGCCTTGCCAAAAGTTATAGAGCTCTTTTTGGTTTGACCCAAAGAAATACTTTCTCACCAAGTTCAAATTTCTGTCTACCTACTTTAAATCAAGCATAACTCTTTTGTCTATCTACTGCTTCTTTCAAGTGCTCATGAATCAATTTAACTTGTTGTTCCATTTAGTAAGAATTTTAGGTCCAATTACCTCTCTATCCTCCATGTTGTCCTAACTAACAGGGGTTCTACATTTTCTTTCGTATAATGCTTCAAAAGGTTCCATCTTAAGAGAGGCATGATATGTATTATTATATGCAAACTCAACTAGTGGAAGGTACTCTTCCCACTTATATTGCTGATCCATACAATACATTCATAACATATCCTCTAAAACTTGATTAACTCTTTTAGTCTGTCCATCCATTTCTAGATGATACGTAGAACTAAAATTCAGCTTAGTTCCTAGAGCTGCATTAAGCATTTGCCAAAATCTTGACGTCATTCTAGGATCTCTATCCGAAATGATTAATTTAGGTACTCCATGTAATCTAAAAATTTCATGTACAAATATTTTAGCTAACACAAGAGAATCATCCTTCATATTACCAAGCAATAAAATGTGCTACCTTTGTTAGTTTATCCACAACTACTAAAATAACATCATGTTTATTTCTTGACATAGGAAACCCTTGTACAAAGTCCATGCTTATCACTTGCCATTTATACTGCGGTATGCTATGAGGATATAATAAACTGGTTGGGTGCATATGTTCCGCTTTAACACATTGACATTCAAGGCAATGTGTCACAAAGTCTATAACATCCTTTTTCATTCCCTTCCAGAAATATTGTTGTTTTATATCAGCAAGCATTTTTGTAATACTAGGGTGTCTAGAAAAAGGTGAATTGTGAAATTCTGCTAACAATTTCTTTCTCAAATCATTTAGCGAAGGTACATATACTATATTTTCAAATCATAAGATTCCTTCATTATCAAAGTGAAAACCTTTATACCTCAAATCATTTAGGATCTACAAAGCAAGTGCTGTCTTTACTTGCTAAAAGTAAGAATCAGATTCCATAACACTTTTTACTTCATCCTTAAATTGAGTTCTCAATGTTATAAGAGCAGTAAATGTGCTTCCTACGACTTAGAGCATCAACCACTCTATTTTCTTTACCCTTTATATAACTGATGTCAAAATCATATTGAGACAAAAACTCTAACCACCTTCATTGTCTTGCATTAAGATTTGGCTGAGTGAAGATATACTTCAGCCCAAGATGATTAGTTTTCAATTCAAAAGGTTTACCAAGTAGGTAATGCCTCCAAAATTGTAGTGCATGAACAATGGAAGCAAGCTCTAAATCATGTGGAGCATAATTCAACTCATGTAACTTTAGTTTTCTACTTTCGTAAGCTATGACATGACCATTTTGTAACAAAATACCTCCTAGACCTTCACCAGATGCATCAGTTACCACCATAAAATCTCCATTAGGATCTGGTACTGCTAGAATAGGTGCTGAAGTTAACTATTCCTTCAAGGTTTTGAATGCAATTTCACATTTCTCACTCCAAACAAAATTTTTATCCTTCTTTTGTAAAGAAGTTATTGGTGCAACCACCTTAGAGAAATCTTTTACAAATTTTCTATAGTAGCCAACAAGTCCCATGAAGCTTCTAACTTCATGTACATTCTTGGGTGTAGGCCACTCAATTATAGCTAAAATTTTGAAGGATCTACAACAATTCCATTCTTACTTATTACATGTCCCAAATAGTGTACTTTTGTGTCATAGAAAGAACATTTAGATAGCTTACCAAATAACCATCTCTTTCTTAATATTTCCAAAACTATCTTCAAATGCTCATGGTGTTCCTCAATAATTTTAGAATATATGAGAATGTCATCCAAGAATATGAGCACAAATTTGTCCAAGTATTCTTGAAAGATATTATTCATTAAATTCATAAATGTTTCATGTGCATTAGTTAATCCAAAAGGTAAAACCGTGAACTCATAATGTCCATACCTTGTTTTGAAAGTTTTTTTATGAATATCCTCATCCTTAATCCACAATTGATGATATCCAGATCAAAGATCTAGCTTAGAATGTACCGATGCTCCATGTATCTAATCAAATAAATCATCAATCCTAAGGAGTGGGTATCTATTCTTGATTATTTTTTTGTTTAACATTCTATAGTCAATACATAATCTAAGTGTTCCATCCTTCTTTTCACAAAAATTACAGGTGCTCCCTAAGGTGAAACACTTGTTCTAATCAAACCTTTAGAAAAAATTTCTTGCAATTGAGCCTTAAGCTGACTAATTCTATAGTATTCATTTGATATGGTGCTTTAGAAATAGGTTTAGTTCTAGGCTTGATCTCAATTGTGAAATCAAACTCCCTTTTGGGTGGAAGACCTGGAAATTCTTCCAAAAATACGTCACTGAAGTCTCGTAATAATGGATATCATTCCATACCATCGTTGTTCTCTTCATTTGTTTTAACAATTTTCACTGCATATAAGGTACAACCTTTATTTTTGGCCTTTTTAAGTTACATAAACTGATAATTTTCTAACAGAAATCTCATGTTTCACACCCGAATATTTGTTGTTTTTAGCAGTTCATCTAAACAACTAATGTGTTATTCAAAATAGTCCACTTTAGCCTTATGTTCTGCTAACCAATTAACACCTATGATTACATCATAAGATCCCAAAGGTGCAACATAAAGATCAACCTCAGTGGAAAAATTAAGTAAGTCAATGATTGCTCCAAAAAGACACATACTAACTATATGAACAACATTGTTTCCATACCGCATACAGATCCATTTTTTATCCATGTTTCTATCTTTTCTTTTTAGTTTTGATGTTAATTTACCAGAAATAAAACATTGAGTAGCTTCGGTATTGAAAATAATAGTTATAGGGAAACCAAATAACTTACCTAAAACTTCTATAGGCATGGCCTATTTCTCATTTTTTGTTAGCTATCTGTAGCATGTATCTTGTGCTACCGATTATGATTATGATCATCCTTTTTCAAAGGGCATTGATTTACGTAATGATCTTTTCCACATAGTTATAACAGCCTCCTACAGGTCCCTTCCTAGGATCGGGTTTATTTCCAGCCTTAGAGTTATCATTTCTACCCCCATAGGACTTTTATCCATTATTATTATTGTTCTTAGCAAAAATTTTCCGTGCATTACCAACAAACTTGTTTCTTTCTTCTTTCTTATTATTATCGATGAAAACTTACTTTTCATTCCAAATTTCTTCCATGGTACTTTCTTAGGTGCAAGAGATGATGAAGAGGATTTAGGAACTTTCTTCCTTACTTCCTCCTTATGAACACAAATTTCCTTTAATTTTTGTTCTGTCATATGGATTTTTCAACAACCCATTCCATCGTGATTGGGCCATAACCCAGGTGTGAGGATCAAAACATCTCCTGATACCAAGATGTAACATTCCCATGTTTAAGACTTTAGAAATAAGTATTGGAAAAAAATTCATAATGTTCTCTATTCTAAATAAAGCATTATTTAGAACACACACATTCCATGCCAATCAATCTCAAACAGATAACCATATATAGAAGTAAATGACTTTGATCCACCGATCTATTCATTTCATAATTGATCTACCGATCTATTTATTTCATAACTTGGTCATCTACCAATCTATTTATGTTAACTTTAAGTATTGAATACTTATCATATAATCCATATACTTGGTTTTCTACCATAAATTCCTCGAGTGATCTATTTAAAGAACATATCTAAATATTTGTTACCAATATTCATCTAATATCACATTGCTTTAAACTAGGTGACATAGGACAATGTAACTAGTATCTTGTAATACTTTGGCCAAAGATTTTAAACATAATGATCATGTCACTATTCCTAGACGACATACTTTTCATTTCAAAATACATCATTCACCTCACTCCTCTATTATCAAGAATGGTCTTTACTGACTATGGTCAGTCCACTTGTCCAAGGTTTAACCCTAGCCCTGGTTAGAAACATAATTTATTATAGGAAGACGCTCACAATGACTTAGGGTATATGGGCATACTCGATTGACCTAAGTCAATCAGATGTTCCAAGGTACCTTAAGCCATTTAAAGCTACTACCTATCATAAACATTCCACTAACTTGACTTAGAGAGAAACTAAGTTCAAATCCTTATTTGTGTGTAGATCTAGATGATCAATACCAAGAAGGGTGTTGCCACATGTTAAGCAACACTATATACTCGAGAAGACCTGTCTTCTCGGAAGGTAAAGCATTAGTTGGCATGTGCCAACATCCTATAAACTACCTCATCACGTTGAACATACCCCAAGAAGGTTATTAATACATAATTAATTTTGATTATTACATTGATTACAATAACCCTACTAAAACCTAATCCAACACTCCATAAGTTCTTTTTAAATTTAATTCATTTATCCATTAAATAACTTCCTTAACTTATGATTGCTTTATAGGTTCATTTTACAAAGATTAATAAATAGATAACTAGAAATAGGACAAAAACATCATAAGTTCCATTATATTGTAATCTTAACCATTCAAAGAAGAAGGTGTAGCAACCAAAAAGGTTCAACTATAATAGACTTTATATGGAAATGAAGTCTAATGATTTACGATCATATCACCATTCTTTAGATTACATTCCTATGAGAAAGGAAGAGTCTTGCTCTACATGATTAACTGCTAAGCTTGTTAAATCCTTCTTATCTTTCACAATCTCTATAATTTTATCACATATTCATTAAACATTCAAATACTATGTTAGAATAATTTAGATAAAAAAGTTATCTTATGCATGACTTAACAAGTTGCATCTTATTAAGGGAAATTAAACTAATTCCCTTTATCTAACTTATTGAGTTTATCCAAATTAAGCATATAAATGATATGAAGACTATAATCAAGCCTCTCAAAGGATGGCCTACTCATAGGATTTCCATCTTCTTCCTAAACACAAGATAATTTACACAACCAATACCAAGTAAATCTTCTAACTTTCAATTCATCATTATATAATTTATACATTTACAAGACTATGCATTTTGGCGTGTCACATGTATAACAAACAACCTTCATTCCAAAAAGAATACAACTTTTCTTTTTCAATACAACTTAAAATGAATCAAAACTCTTTACATAAGATCCAGAATTAAATAAGCCAATACAACATGAAATTTCTTGTCTTATTTTAACACTTACGATGTCCATTTGCAAAATTGCTTTAGACGGGTCATTTTGATGAACCGAGCATGATAAGCAATAAGACATTAAATCAAAGTTCATTTCACTAATTGTTTCATTAAAGAAACAACTCTTATTTAATGAAACAATCAATATACATCATACAAATAATCATAATTAATAACATATAGAAAGAAGTACATTTTAGAGAATCTAAAACTCACTTTTTAAGAAAAGAGCATAATATAATCTACAACATCATAATTATATCACAAGACTTAATTGATCCCATCAATTACTTTAGATCAACAATTCTTGTCATTCAATTATTTCATAAACCCATAAGAATAGAAATACACTTTTATCTTTTCCAAGCATCAAAGAAGTTAGTTACAACATAACTCATATTAGTATGCTTCATCTTTCCATATAATCAAAGAAGATAATCAATACATATCTAAATTTTAGACACAATTCCTCTGAAGGAAAGAATTAGGTTTAGAACACACATCACTGCCTAAGTCGAAAGATGAAAAAATAAGGAATCCTTAAATAAAAAGACAACAACCAAACAATAATCCCAATTCAATCCAAGAAGATTAAAATATTCTAACTTAAAGTTTTACTAACTTCAGTATACAAAAGTAATTTATAATTCAAAATTTCTCAAATGAAATAAATCTCTTAACAAATCCACAAGAAAATTCTCATCTCAAAAGAAAATCAATAAAAGAGAAAGATTAGTCAATGAACCTATACAGTAGCATATAAAAATCTCAAACCACAAAGGACCCAATCCATATTTCATTTCATTTATACTATGAAATGAAATCCATTATCTAATACAAACTTAGAAGTTCTCTAGTTAGTTCTCTAAAAGATAACACAAACTGAATGCACAAATCAAAGAATACATGCTTCAACTTTTCAATCAAAACTAACAAGCTGGTTTCCTATTTCCATTAACCAAGCTCAAGTACAAATTCAAATCTCAAAAAGAAAAACATAGTACAGTCCCAAACTATATATTGTCCCCATGGTTCATATTCATTTCTCTTCCTAAAACTAAGAGGTTCATTCTATGATCCCATCCAAGAATAAGAGTCCACAAACAGATAAGATATACAAGTGCAGAAGGAATTGTGAACTCAATAATTGAATTCATATTACATGACTTTAACATCTTGATACAAGAAGTTTGAAGTTCATGTCCCAAACAAGAACAAATATACAAAATTATCTCGAACAGAGATATTATATATATATACTTTAAACAAGATTCGTATTATAGTTTTAAATTCAACTTCCAAAAAACCCAATAAGCCAATTAAGGTATGAAGAGAGTAATACTACTTACCATAACATCAAACTTTATTCAATCTGTTACCATGATCAAAGGACCAACCAGACCTATTATAGGACATAATTCCCATCCCCTCATAATATTAAATAAATTCAACCTTTCCGCATGACACGGGTTCGCTAAGAATAGAGAAGGATAGATTAAACTTCAATTTCTCTCTCCCTGTCTAGTTCATGAAGGTTATATAGTCCAAAGGGACATAAGCATAAAAACCAATCACACTCAATGAGCGGCATGAAGGAGATTACAAGGAGATTACTAGATCATCTTCAAACCAAAACTAAAATCTCAAGCTCCTATCGAGCAGACATTCTATAGAGAGAATAAATATTTTCAAAACCAAATACTAACAAAACCCAACTCAAAATATAGGTAACCACTTTGATTCCAACATAAATCCAGAAAATGCAATTATGGAATACATGTACAGTGTTGATTATGAGCTTCGAACATAAGTTCAGACTTTAGAAGGCTCCAACACCAGCTTAGAAAAACACAAGATCAAATACGAGCCTAAGAGAAACATGAAGCCCTAAATACGAGCTCAAAACCAAATCACCAATGCTCCAATATGAGTCTTAGTGTTCTCATATCCTTAAATGAGAATAAAATTCCAGTTCAAAACAAAATTATAGAACAAAACTCAACCACACAATAGTAAGTTCAATATTCGTAAGAACTATGTATGAGTACATTTTTTGAATACGAATATTCAACCAAAGGTTCAGAACTATACTTATCTCCAACACAATCCAAAACAAACACAAGGTCCCAATAAAAACTCATAAGAAATTCCAAAGCTTCAATATAAGCTTAGAACCACTACGAAGCTCTACTTCAAACTCATGAAACACAAGACTAAATAGAGAATCAAAACCAAACAAGCAACAAGCCAGTTCACTCAACATTAGTCTCAAATTCTAGAAACAAAGATTTGAATACAATCTACAGAGCTTCAAATCTAAATTTTAGAACTTCAACTACAAGTCACAAAGTTTCAATACAAATTCACATGAAAACTTCTAACAATAAATACAGAGAAAGTTCCCAAAAACTACCATTAACAGCAAAGGATTCACATTCCAAACCCACATAGATTTCATGAATACATGTAAGTAAATAACCAGATACATCATGCAAAAATAAATTCCTAATGAGCAGAATTGTTTTAATGAATCATTTAGAAGAAACCAAGAAATATTAATGGGTAGAGCCTTCATGCCCGATAGTGCCTGCCGATTCGAATAAGACTTCTAGCTAAGTTTCCAACACCCCTTCTACTCTGCAAGTAATATCAAAAAATCATAATATTTTTCCACAATGCCTCTTATATATTCCTCAAACCAAAAATAGATCAAAGAATTCAAAAATAGCCACTAAGTGTAGATCAATCTGCTGGTTCGAAAAACCAGATAGCTCCATGTAAAGAAAAAATCACGAAGCATGCAAAGTAAAACAACCCCCAAAAATCCTCCAACATGCCTTCCAATATGGTTTGCTCAACATAACTGAGGTAAATTAATGATATTTAATTGCATATTCCCACCTATCTCTCCTTGCCACCACCATCCAAAGTTGGTGAAACCACATTGAACTTCCACATGCATTTATAAACTTAGTGATGTTTCCATGTAGGTTCCTCCAAATTTCACTAGCCCATGCCAAACTTGGTAGTACAACCATACCTTAATGCCAAATCAATCAAAATCCCATCGCATTAAAAGCTTAGGAACTATTGCTTAGCTCCCACTTTCCAATCGACCCATAGGTTCCCTCTCATACCCATTAGTTTAGGATAGATAGAATTACTTAGGTTAGATCTTAGGTTAGTTTAAAATATATAACATTAGGATATAACCCCCAAAAAATAAATTGCCACCTTATGTTAGGATGAAGATTAACCAAAACAATAGGTTAGAAATAACTTAGCATCCCTTAGGTTATTTCCCCTTTTCATATTAACTTAGCGTTAACAACTTAGGTTAGGATGTCATCCCACATAGAGTGGTGTAGAAAGAGTTAGGTAAATTACCCAAGTCTCGAATCTCTTTAGGATAGACCTTATAGATATAGGGCACATTTTTCTCTCTTTCTCTAGAATCCTGAAGTAGGTTTCCCCTAATGCCATTAAGCACCCTGCAAGGGTCAATCAAGAATATTTGATCACAACACAAAATAGAATGCAGGAAAAATCTTTCGAGATAGTAAATAATTTGCAACAAACACAAGTTCAGTCCATTAAGTCTCTTAATCAATGAATGTCAATTTTTCATTCAAGTTTAGATAAGAAGATTTAAAACATACCTTGGATGAATGGAATTGATCCAAGGATGAGTCCAATTGCAAAGGATAATTTTATAACCATTCAAACCAGATTATAACTTACTCATAAGAAGTGAAATAGATTATTGCAAGAAACAACATACCAACCCTTCAATCAAAGAACAAAAATAAATTATTTATGGCAAGCATGATTTTTCAACATCCACGAAACATACATTTGTCCCGAAAATTACATGTCTACACTTGCAATGCTAAAGAGTAATTTAACATTTTGACAAGGTGTTATAGAAGGAGACCTCCAAATCAATGATATATTTCATAGCAAGGTATTATAGGTTGACAAGAAGGACCTAGAAGATGTAGTACCCCTAAAAACAACTTGAAAATGTTATTCATCAGTGCTTTTCCATCAAAATTTGGTTTCTTCCTTAGAAGATCCCAACCAAGAACATTGAGGGAAGCTAAAGACTTTGCAATTGAGACTGATGATGATATAATTATTTCTGGAAAAGTGAAAGGACCAAATGGGAAGCAAAAAGGTTAGAGTTCAAATTTATTCACCACTGATCCAATGTTCCAAAAAATGGAAATGAAATGACCTAGTTGCTTTGAAGAAACAACTATCAAAAATCACAATGAGGAATGCTCTAAGGAAATAAAATCTTCCTGATAGACCAAGAATTTCTCCACCTCCTCATAAGCTTTCTCTTGAAGCACCACCAGTCAATTCCATCTCGTGACACCGAGGAATCAAAAGAAGGACCAGACATTGAGGAAACCGAATAAGAAAGCATGGATGACTATGAAAAATATCTTGAAATTGAAGAGGTTGGAATGCACAATGGCCTAATTGAATACGTTAATGAGGAGGATGAAGGTGATGAAGAAGATAACACTTTTTCATGTGCTATTTTCACTCGTGCACAATCCAAGAATGGTGTTTCAGCCTCAGTAGTTGTAACTAAGAGTAGGAAGAACAAAGAAGATAGCTCTTCAAAGCCTCCACTAAACAAGATCATCAGTAGGGGATCACCATTACCACCTTCCATGGAATCAGTTAGAGAGAAATCAGATTCACCAGTTTTCAAGGATCACACTACTGTGCCAAGTAAGTTATCTAATTCTTCTCCCAACTCAAAATTTGTTAAGAGAAATTCTCTTCTAAATACTAGTTCTGCAAGAACATCTAAATTTCAATCAAAGGCTACACCCCATTCTCCTTCCTAGCTAGTTACTACATTTGAAAAAGGAGAACCCAACACAAAAAGTAACGACACATCTACCATTTAAGTCCTCATCAACTATTGGAATCTCTTCCTCATCTACCATAATTTCATTTGACTTTGTAGAGCATACTAGTAAAACCAAAGTCCATCTCTCTGAAATTGAATTCCTACAAACACATCCTACTCAATTTGATGATTCATTAAGAAAGTATGGGGTGGTAACTCTACATCCCCAATCTCTAATTCTAAAGGCTTACTTCCCACACCATCCACACCATCTTCTCAAAACATGTTAGCCCTTAGTGCCTCCACCACCAACAAAGTTGAGCCTTTTTACCTATCACTTCTCATCAAAGGTTTCCAACTGAACAATTGCATTATAGATTCTGGAGCCTTAGATAATATGATGCCAGCAAAAATTACAAATTCTCTTGGCCTAAATTTGACCCTGTAAATGGCACATGCTACTCAATGGAATCTAAACAAGTTCCATTGGTAGGAAGTATTAAGGATGCTTAGGTTGCGCAGTGAATCGATTGCCCCGACAAGAAGATACTCCTGACCATTTTGGTGGCAGACATCCCAACATCTTTTGGTATGCTATTGAGTAGAAGTTTTTATAGAGATCTAAGTGGAGAAATAAAAATGGACTAGTCATCTGCAACTATCCCAGAATAGGAGAAATGAAGAAGTTGATGCTAGTCGAGAAAATTGAAGTTCAGAGTAAGGAAGTATGATGATCTAAGAGCTGGTATCCTTTTTCAAGATTATGGGCTTAGAAATTACCTACTTGCATCATAGAAGGAAGAGGAATTACCACTTCTCATGGAGGAAAAAGAAGACCGAACTGACAATGAAGTTTGATGGTAGTCATTCCAGAGCAGGTTTAGGAGCTAGTGTAGTATTATACTCTCCCTCTAATGAGGTATATCCTTTTTCCTACAAGCTGTAATTTGAAAATACAAATAATACAACAGAGTATGAATCATTACTCTTAGGCATGAATATAATAGAGGACATGGGAATCAAGAAGTTGAGATGCAAAGGTGATGCGAGAGGTTGTGGTAATGTAAGTCTCAGCAAGAATGTCGGTGAAAAACCCCGACTTAGGCACTATAAAAAACAGAGTGTGGGACTACATTGAATCCTTTGATTCATTCTCCACCGAAGCTATCCATAGGGAGAAGAATGAAAATACCTGATTATCTAGCAGTTTCAAGTTCCTTAGTGACACCTCATCCTTCTTTTGGAAAGGATAAATTTACCATTGAGATGGTGTTCAAACCCATCATACCGAGAAAATTCAAATCATTGGTAGGTCTTCAATGATGACAATCAGATCATAGCCTTGTTAGAACAAAGGCATAACTTCAATAATCTTTTCTTTAAAGTAATTGAAAATCCACACCGTGAATTAGTCCCCAAAGAAGAGAAGGAAGGAATTGAGGGAATTGATGTAGAGGGAGTAATCAAACCGAAAGGAAACAAAATCCCATAAGGCCTAGTTTCTTTGGAAGACCTCTTTGAAAAGCATGATAGGTTCATCCAAGAGAAATAAAAATACTCTTCTTAGTGTCCATCTGATTTTGATCAAGAAAACATTGGTACTTCAGAGAATCCAATGATGGTTAACATTGGTAAATGCTACTCACTAGAAGAGAAGAGAAAATTTTATGCTCGCCAAAAAGTACTCAGATGTCCTAGCCTATTCCTATGATGAAATCAAATCATTTCAGCCAAAGGAAATGCTTCACTCCATTCCTATGAAGAAAGGAGGTAAGCCCTTCAGGAAAAAACAAAGGCCCTATAATCCAAATATTTCCAATGTTATCAAAGTAGAGGTGAAAAAGATGCTCAATGCTAGAATCATATACCCCATCCACCATTCAACACATGTGGCTAACATTGTGCCAAGTAAGGAAGAAGAATGGGGAAATAAGGATTTGTGTAGAGTTCTGAAATTTTAATTAGGAATCTCTTATAGATAACTACCCTCTTCCAATCATGGATCATATTTTATAAGTAGTCACTAGATCTAAAATGCTCTCTTTTCTTGATGGATTCTCATGGTACAACCAAATCAAGGTAGAAGAAGAGGATTGTAACAAAACAGCCTTCAAAACATGCTAGGGCACTTTTGCCTATAGCAGAATGCCTTTTGACTTGATCAATGTTGGAGACACTTTCCATAGAGTAATGGACTTGGCCTTCAATTATTTGAAACATTACATTTTCATTTACGTTGATGATCTTACAATTATTTCAAAGAGGATTGGAGATCATATCTATCATTGGAGTAAGTCCATGCAAGGTGTAGGAAACATGTCATTTCTTTAAATCCAAAGAAGTGAATTTTTGGAGTCGAGAAGGTAAGTTGTTAGGAAACATTGTGACCAAACATGGAGCACACATTGATCCCGAGAGGATCAGAGCTATCCAAGCACTAGCCTTACCAACCAGAAAAAAGGGAGTTCATTCATTCTTTGGAAAGATAAACATCCTTTATTGTTTTGTGCCTAAGTTTTCTACACTGACTAAGCATATAACTTCCATGATGAACCCTCAAGCAGGTTTCAAGTGGAATAAGGAAGGAAAAACAACATTTGAGGAGATAAAGAAAGCCATTTCCAAAGCTCCAACTCTTGTATCTCTATATTTAAACAAGAAGTTCATCATGTATTTCTATGCATCGAACATACACTCTTGGTTGTCCTTGTTTAGAAAAATGATGAAGGTTTGGAAGCACCTATCACTTTCATGAGATGTCCTTTGAAAAATCATGAGCTAAAGTATATCCAATTGGAGACAAATGCCTACGCAAAGTGGTCAAAGCTATTAAAATTTTTAAGATTCTACATTCTTAATTTCCATATAGTGGCGATGTTCCTTGGAAGTGTAATCAAGTCCATTTTGACTCAACAAGATCTTGGGGCTAAGAGAGGAAGTTGGATTGCAAAGACCCAAGAGTATGACTTGGAGATTAGACCCTCTAATCTAGTAAGAGGAAATGGTTTGTGCCAGCTAATTGCTGAAGATGAAGCTCTCAAGGCTCAACAGGGAGAAAAAGATGGTTTTTGCTCAACCTATTTAGGAGATAGTCCACAGGTGCTCTTTGTCACCACTACTGATGAGTGGTATGCTAGCATTTCTTACTATCTCACTTATGGAGAATTCCCCCCTCATCTTGATTACAAACAAAAAGGAAACTCAAGCTAAATGCAGCCAAGTTTGTGAGCTAGAATCATGCACTTTACAAGAGAGGCATAGATTGTTGTTTCCTCGGGTGTGTAGATAAGGAGAAACAAGAAAATTTGTTGAGGGCATGTCATGATCAAGCTTTTGGTGGAAATTTCTTAGCAATGGTCACCGCACATAAGATCCTCAAAGGGATATATTATTGGCCATACATATTTGTAGACACTCAGGATTGGGTTTCCAAATGCAAAGCATGCCAACAATTTATTGGAAAGCCACAACTAGTTGCATTGTCACTCGTGCCTATGGTGATTGAAGAACCATTTCAGAAATGGGGCTAGATTTCATTGGTGTTCGTAATCCTCATTCTAGTGTTGTGCATACTTATGTACTCAATGTGACTGAGTACTTCAATAAATGGGTAGAAACCATCCTAAACAAGCAAGCAAAGTCTTTGAAAGAGTCTCAGAACTTCATCAAGGAGAATATCATTGTTCGTTTTGGAATACCACATAATGTTTTTGTAGACAATGCCACCTATTTATCTTCCAAGGAGCTCACAGAGTTCTATTATGGATTTGAAATCTCCCTATCTCACTCTTCTGACTACCACCCATAGGGAAATGGGCAAGCTAAGTCAAGCAATAAGAACATTGTGACCATTTTTCACAAACTAGTAGATGAGAATCAAAGGAACTGGCACAAGAAGTTATATAATGCATTGTGGGCTGATAGGATCACTCCTAAGAAGGCAATAGGTATGTCACCTTTCCAAATGTTGTATGGAGTTGAGGAAAATATTCCCTCACAATTGATATGCCAGATCTCAATTTTATGTAATAAATAGAAGATGGTCAATATAAAGACTCGATTGACAAGAGGATCCTCTTCCTCGAGAAGTTGGAGGAAAGTAGATGCCAAGAGGTGGATAGAATTAAAGAACACCAATTGAAAGTGAAGAAGATATTTGATAAGAGGCAAAAGGAAAGATAATTCAAGGTTGTAGACTTTTTCCTATTATGGGACAAGAGAAGAGAACTAAATGGTAGCCATGAAAATTTTGATTCATTATGGCTCAGCCCATTCCAAATTTATGGAGCTTGCGGTGAGAATGTTTTTCTCCTCTCATACTTGGATGGAATGCCATTAGAATTGCCTTGAAGTGGGAAATAATTAAAATTGTATCAACAGTGAAAGTGGGTTATCCCCCACCTTGTACCATAGGTGATTTCGTAGGTGTGTTTTTCCCTTTTTCTGTTGTGTGGTTTTGGTTTAGCTTTGTTGGTTTTTTTGTGTGTGGTTTGGCTTGTGTGTTTCCTCCTTCCATTCTTTCTTAGAATTGTACATGACTCTACAAGGCCCAATGGATAAGGCACTGGTCAATGTTATACGGTCTAAAAAAATGAGATTCTAGATCCTCATACCATGTCTTTGTCATGCTCAATCCATACCATGTCTTTAAGCTAGAGCTAGTTGTTGTCTCTCGAAAATTGCTTTTCATTTTCCAAGTTAAATTAAAAATTTGAGCTCTTTCCCTCCTAAAGTATTTAAGCCAAGTTGAAAGTTTGAAGAAATAGAAAAATCCATGCCCTAGTGCTGTTTAAATCTCTATTTTTCTTGTTTTGAGAAATTCTCCATCTCCCGGTATGTGCATGTAATACCCTCTTTTCAATCTCCTTTTTGATCAAATTATTTTCTTCTTCTATGGCCTAGGTTGGAAAATCATTTTTTTCCTCCATGCCTCTCACTCGAGAAGGAAATTCAAAAATTGGACTTAACATGATGAAGTTTTGTTCCTCGTGTATTTTTACCTTAGTTGGGAATGATGGGCATTTTCTCTCCTCATCAAATTTTGGCCCCGTCATCCATAGGTACATGGACATACCTAATTGGAAGTGGCTTGGTGGAGGAATATTTCTTTTTAGCCTTTTTCCAAAAAAGGTGAAAAGTTAAAAAATGACCCACAACCCCGATTAGGCCATAAAGGTAAAAGTCAAAGTTGAAGCCCGTAGGGAAAAAGTCCAAGGTCTCAGGCCCACCATTGAAAATTCAAAGCGGGAGAGTGGGTTGGTGGAGGAATTTGTGTTTTTGAGCCTTTTTCCAAAAAAGATGAAAATTTAAAAAATGACCTGTAGCCATGATCAGGCCATAAAGGTAAAAGTCAAAGTTGAAGCCTGTAGAGAAAAAGTCCAAGGTCTCAGGCCTTCCATTGAAAAGTCAAAGTGGGAGAGTGGGTTAGTGCAGGAACTTAAGTTTTTGAGCCTTTTTCCAAAAAAGGTTAAAATGTTGAGAAAAGGGACGCGACCCCATTTCCAATTAGAGGATGCCACATGTCAAGAGTTTAATTAGAGTAGCGGGTCGGCAGAGGAATATGAGTTTTTGAGTCTTTTTCCAAAAAATGTTAAAATGTTGAGAACAGGGCCGCGACCCCATTTCCAATGAAAACCTGCCATGTGCCTAAGTTAAAAAGTTTCCCAATTTGTTCCAAATTGCCAAATCTCTAAAAAATCACAAAATGCAAAGGGATTTCCCTGTACCCACTCCAATCTCTTCCTACCACATGGATGACCTGATTTCAAAGTTATAAGAGAAAATCAAATGGTTTGTATTCAAACTGGCAAATCAAATGTAATGTTTACATTACAAGATCTAGTTTTTAACCCGCCATGAGTGTTTTCTTCGCAATAGATGAATTTGAAGTGGCGTAAACTATTTGTAAAGTTGTAACCATTTTGGCATGAGATATAATTTCTCTTCATAGCCATTCCTAAAGGTTGGTGATTGATTTCAAAAAGACCATACTACTCTATACTTGGAAAAGATATAAAATTCCATACTTCTTCTATTTTCCTTCTCTTTAGATTTTAGTGTATTCTCAAAGCTCTATAAAAATTCTACTTTAGCTTCAATAATAAAAGAAAGAATTTTCACCTTTTTGATTAAGGGATTGATTGGTACCTTTCATCCAATGAATTTCATTCAGTCTTGTAGCTTCTCCTACAGATTTTGTTTTGTTTCTAACTATAAATGCATGTAAACGAAATTTCTAATTAATGTGTGTGGGCATCTAATATTCTAATCACAACATTAGTTTTCTCCTACCTCTATTTCCACTCCCCTTCCCCTTTCCAAGACAAAGTTTCTTCTCTAGCGATAAATTGCTAGCTTTGCCACAGTGGTCATGGAGTGCCCCTGTTGATCTCGGCTAAAGGCCACCATTGAAATCCACCTTTTCACATACACCTACGAAAGCTACACCGTTCAAGTAGAGGGACTTAGATTCCCATAGCATTGGCTTGAAACCCACAAATTTATCCACAAGACAAATTTTCCCACAACAATTTTCTACCCCATTTGTAACATTATTGGGGCACATCATATGTAGGGAGGGCTTACTAGTATATCCTACCAAAAAAATTTCATTATGGGGTTGGGGGAGCCTACTAGCCAAAGCCCAATGTGCAAATTACTTAGGCATATAGGGTATCATAGGAAGTTCATCAAGGGATATGCCAAGATAGTCACATCTTTAGAAGAATTTCTTAAACATAACAGTTCCTTCCTTTGGGGAGAGAGTGCGGTAGAAGGCATTTAATACTTTAAAGGATAAGCTTTTCATTTCACCCATACTATGATTCCCTTCATGGGATAAGCCTTTCCATATTCATGTTGATGCCTCATGCAAAACCATTGGAGCGAGACTAACACAACTTGGTGAACGGATTGATGATCATCCTTTGCGCTTTACCGGTAGAAATTTAACACAAGTAGAGTAAAATTACACAACTACTAAGTGTGAAGCATTATCCATGATCTATGCACTGCATAAGTTTAGGTAGTATCTATTGGAAACACACTTTATATTCTACATGGACCACATGGCATTAAAATACTTAGTCAATAAACCTATTATTCAAGGGTTCATATGTCGTGGTCTTTCTATTTCAAGAATTCAAGTTCACCGTGGTTGTGAAGCCACAAAAGAGTAATTCTAGACCCGATCATCTATCTAGGATTGACTCAGGGGAGGATATGCAGAGCATTGAGGAGACTATGCCAAATGCACAACTATTTAGGTTATGGTACACACCCTCAGATTTGGAGGACATTACAATATTTCTTAAGATAGGTATGGTGCTAGAAGGAATGAAGGCCTTGGAGAGGAAACAATTGGCTATACGCACCATGCCTTACCTAGTGAATAGCAAAGATCTATATAAATTGGGCCATGGTGAGGTTTTACACCGATGCGTGCTAGAACATGAGCACATTACAATTTTGGAAGAAGCACGTGGTGGGATTGCATAAGGACACTATGTAGGAAATGTAACTACGTGGAAGATTCTACTCACAGGGATTTGGTGGGAAACCATTTACTAAGATTGTATTGATTTTTTCAAGGCTTGTGACCATTTTCAACACTTTGGTAAACCTGGAAAGAGGATGGAATTCCCTTATGACCAATAACGAGCAGAACCATTTGAGAAATGGGATACCAAATTTTAGGACCAATATTTCTAGTGGCATGAAGGAATGATTCACAGTATATCATCACTTGCACTAATTATTTGACATGATGGGTAGAAGTAACACCTACAAAGGATTGTACAAAGTGGCTACAACTACTAGATTTTTATGGGAAAATATAATCAGTAGGTATGGATTCTAATTGAGTTTGATAAGTGATATAGGTAGTACGCACTTTCTTAATTAAACAAGTCAAGATTATGCTATCAAAATTTATGGTGGCCCATCACAAGACTTCCCCTATCAACGTCAAGAAAATGGAACTACGAGGCATTTAACAAAATACTTAGTCACATGTTAACTAAGATTTATGATGTTGGTAGAAAAGATTGAGATGACAAAGTATTAGGTATTCTTTGAGCATATAGGACAACCTAAGAGGTTAAATAAGGACACACCATTTAAATTGGTGTTTGGCACAAAGTTTTCCTACCAGTTGAATTCATGTTACCTTTATTGTGTATAGCGTGCACAGGAGGATTAGCCGATGAGCAAGTGTTGGTAGAAAGGATTGAAAAATTAACGTAGTTGGATGAAATACGGTCACTCGCTAGGTGGAGCCATAAGACTAAAAATTAAAAAAAAGGCATGGAATGATCGTCACATCAAGAACAAGAAGTTTGAGGTTGGGCAGATGGTTTTGCTATATGACTCCAATTTTCTATGCCATTGTGGGAAGCTAAAAGTCCATTAGTTGGGCCCTTACATCATCTCGTACATCCTTGATTTAGGCACATTATAATTACAAGTGTTTGATGAGATGAGATTACTAGGACACTTCAAGGGGAGTAGGATGAAGCCCTGGTATAAATAATTCTTCTTTGTGTTTGTAAATAAGGCAAGTGTTTCCAGTTAGAATAGACTTTCCTTTAGTGAATTTTCTTTTCTTATGTTTCCCTTTCTTGTTGTTCATTCCTTTCTGTTGTTTTTTTTTGTACCATGTGCACTAGTAACCACATTATGTTTGGGAGGTTGTGTATACGTAGAGGACTATACATCAGTTTAGTGTGAGATGGAGTTAAAGGAAGTATAGCCCCTGTAATACAAGTGTGTGTTGACAATAGAAGTTACGGTGAATATCCCGTTTAAAGGACTAAAAGCGCATAAGTTTAATAGGAACATAGAGAAGAGATGGACATGAATGGTTGGTGCTAATAAATACTTGAAGAAAACATGTATTGGAAAAAGGAAGAGTGGAAGAACAACATGAGGTAGACGACGGAAAAAATAGGGAAAAGGATAGAAGAAGTGCATTTGGCGCTATGAACGCATGCGTAAGAGTCTTTAGTCGGGTTGGATTTTTGCATGCCATAAGGTTGTAAAGGGGTTTACATGCAAGATGTGGTGCATGGGAAAAGTTTCTTAAGACTAGATTGGTGGAAAAATCCACATTTAAGGTTGAAGTACGGTGGTAGGTGAGAGAGCATTTAATGCTATAAAAAGGGAAAAACTATAAATAAAAGGTCAAGCAATTCATTATTTGCATTGCGATTACGAAGGGAAGAAATCTCTTATGAACTAGGGCATCCAATGCAAGATATTTGTGATGAAGGAAGCATTTGAGAGATCAGAAAGGCATAGCTAGGGTAAAATCACAAACTAGTAGGAAAGGAGTACATGGGCATGGACAAGTTAAGTAAGCAAGTGACGTCTTGTGGAAGGGTTTTTCCAGTTAGGTTTGGTGACTAGGGCACGAGTTAGAAGGATTTTTCTGAAAATATCAAGCTTGGGGCTGGATAGAGTGGTAAAGCGATAAGAGAGAAAGATGGCACCCAAAAAACCAACCATCTCATCTCAAAAAAGAAGAGAAACAAAATGGTAAGGGAAAATAAATAATGAGTCATTGAGAGCAAAAATGAGGAATCGTATGTAGAGATGCAAGTACCCGGAGAGGGGATGTTTCTCGAGAAAATAATGGGAATAGTACCTAAGGAAGATGATGGTGATCAATTATAACCTTTGCATAACTACAACAAAGAAGGATATGGCCCTTGGAAATGGTACACCCAACCAACAAGAGAATGCCAGAAGGCATGCCCATTTACAACGACGAGGTAAAGGTTAAGTTTGAGAATGCGGGAGCACCTCTACCAATGGCTAATGGCGTGTTCACAAATACCACATTAATTTTGTGGGGTGCAAGATGCATATAACTCCCAGTTAATTTCCAAGTGCACAAGACTTATCTACGTGAAGGGGATAACATTGATGATGACCTAAGCGACAAGGAGGCCATCAAGGAAATAGTTGTTGCATATGACTATAAGAAAGGATCATGATAATTTGACATCACTAAGATCCCATACCCCATAATGAGGATGGCCACATACTTGGTAACCAAGCTCAATGACCAAGAGAGATGGACTCAAGTGAACAAGGCATGGCTAAACATGTGCCGGAAAATATCTGAGGGGACCATCTACAACTTGTTCACTTTCATCACAGATGAAATCATTAGCAACACACAAGAAGGCAAGAAGATACTATTTGGTAATGTCCTCCTCACAATTGTCTTCTCAAAAATGGAGTGCCCGATGGGCTGGAAAGGTTTGTTTGGGAGTACCTAGAAGAGGATCCCTCACTCACGAAGCGGTTCACAAAATATACTTGTGAAACAATTATAGCCACTGAAAAGGCACGTTTATAGAAATGGTACAAGTGCATGAGGGATGCGTTTGGGGTGGAATGGAGAATTATAGAGAATTTACTCGTGCATGTTCAAGGAGATGAAAAGTTTGCAGTATACCAGCACTTCTACATTGGAAGATTCAAATAGGTAGATGAAACTATGAGCCCTAGTGCAAACTCCCCTTCTCCTTCACCACGTAATATTTTCAAGCAGGGGTGAACAAGTTTAAAGAGGCCAAGAAACTAAGGTTGGACATTAGTGAAGTACATCAATACCAAAAAGAGCTATGTAGGAATTTTATTTACCCCAAGAATCTCATATACATGGAGAGATTGTCTCCCACGAGATATAGATGATGAAACTAGTGACTTTTCCAATCATTAGAAGGGCTGCAACAAGAATATACCTTTGCATTAGGCCAAAATTTGAAAAGGGCGCATACTTGGAAAATGATGTATCCATCCCTGAGGACCCCACAGGTAGAAGGAATCCCATGCCAAAGAAAAGGGAAAGGGAAGAGGTGTAGAAAGAACCAAGTGTTCAGGCTACACAAGCGGTAAGCATTCCATGGACAAGCACTAATCCCTATACTTATACATGGAGAAAGAAGTCCCCAATGGAAGTAAGGACTCCAGGAGGAAGAAGTGTAAGAGAACGAGGAACCCATCACCTAGGAGAGGTCACCAGAGGAGGAGGAGAAGGAAGCAAAATCTCCAGTTAGGAAGAAACAAAAGGTGATGGAGAAAGCTGATTTAGAGGATACAGAGAGCTTAGAGGCCTATAGAGGTGAAAGGGATAATGATGAAGATGATAAACCTAAGGGATCTCAAAGCTAAATAGTTTTCAAGGTGCATGATTCAAAGGGAGAGGAAGATAAGAATGACTACCTCTTTGTTCGGAGGAAGGATAGCCAGGAGGAGGAAGACACTCAAGACAAAGGAGGAAGTGAGGAAGTAAGTACAAGGAATCAGAGGACCCCAAGCCTCACAAAGGAGTAGATAAAATAGGCCTCTGGAAAAGGAAGAACCAAAGATAATTGAAACCTTGGTAGAACAAGAGGTTGAGAAAAGCGTGGAGATAGTGTTGAAGGAGGGTGAAAAAAAAATATCGGAAAAGATCAAAAAAGAAGAAAAAAGTAGGCCCCAGGTTTAACGATAAGATTTCCTAAGGTCGCGTGCACAGGAGAAAAAGTGTAGAGGCATCACATGTTCATATGATGGGCTATATTGATGACCTAAATAAGGTGTTGTGTGTATGCTTTGAAGCACCATACCAATGAAGAAACTCTATTCTATGGCATCATTTGATGAGGAGGGTGCATACCCTCAAACAAGGAAAATGATTTCTTGGGCATTTGAGTCCCACATCGATGAACAAGAGTTTAAAATGAGACAAGGAGCATTAATACAAGTACAAGAATCAAAAGGGACAAACCCTTGGTGAGAACTTAGTATTTTTCTGATGAAAAAATTTGTAACATGCTGAATAAAGTTTTGGTGGAAGTAGAGGCTAGACTCTTCAGGAGGAACGCCAAAGTGAAGTTTCTAGAGGAAGAATAGGAGAAGAAGGAAGAGGATCTAGAGAAAATAACTAAGGATTTAAAACATGAGGAACTAGTTAGTGCTCATCTAAGGCATGAATTAAAGGAAGATAAGGAAAGGGTACGCAAAGTCTCTAAGAAGGTGGAGATTATCACAAGCGCCATTATCTTAAAGCATCCAGATTTGACACCACCCATGTAGAAATATGAATCAAGCATGCAATTCCTAGAAGATTTAACTTACATTCTCACCATGGAGAGGAAACCACTAGCCTTGGAATCTTCAGATGAGGCATCGATGTGTAGAGAAAAGGAGGACAAGATTAAGGTTGTGGCCATTTTGGCATTGTACAAGAAATTCCTTGCGGATGTGAAAGCCACCGCCCAAGTCGGCCGAGGCCACCTATGACAACTACTGTACTGATAGAGATAGAGTGGAGAGAATTTTGGTTGCCACCCATGAAGTAGAGATCAAGGATTTCTAGGAGAAGAACAAGGGGAATAGGGTGGAACATGAAAAAATTATATCCGAGGTTGAGAATAAATCAGAGGCTATTGAGACCTTGCGGGGCTCAATTAAGAACCGACTTAAAGAATTATATCCCTAGATCACTCGTAGGATGGATGCACTTGAGGATATGGGCAAGCAATTGGAAGAGGTTGTGGAAACCATGAGTGCCAAGGGATAAGGGCTAAGCTTTGAAGAGGTGAGTGCCCTAGTCGGCAACCTTTGTCACCAGGTAGAGCAAAGTTAATACCTGGAATAAGTTAGAGGCAGACTTGATGAAATATTTCCCTCTCCTCTTGTCGAAATAATCATAGTTCCCCATTCTTTCATTCTTCCCTAAAATTATTCATTCCTTTATTCTTTCTCCAAACTATTCAAGGATAATCATTCTTTATTCTTTGTGAAAATGTTCTGTGGAGGGAGAACAAACATAGTGCGGGGTGATGTTAGGTCCCTAATTTATTATCTAAGTACATAGAAACATATGGATGCACATTACCTACTTAAAGAAGGTCATGCAAGGAGAAAGCACACAGGACAAGGTTCTAGGAGGGTTTAGTAGAACAAGTCACATGCACGTAAGGTAGAGAAAAGGGTTTGGGACTTAGCCATATTTGGTTTATAAGATAGAATAAGAGAAAAAATGACTGAATGTGCATGTGGAGTGGATAAGGTGCCATCCTAGCAATAGGGTGGCCTAGGAAGGAATATACATTGTGATCAAAGATTCTAGAATGACATCATTACAAAGAGTGGAGGGATCAAGTCTGAAGAAGCATGCTCCCATGGAGGACCACCTTGGACATTTAGTAACATATCTACAACCCCACGAAGGCTTGAAGGTGTTAAGAAAGGCTATAAATACAAGTTCCCAGAGTAAAGGAAAGGGGAGATTAGGGAGATTAGAGAGAGCGAGATGAGAGGTGAAGCTTTACAGAATACATGGAGAGATTTATAGGTTGGGCTAGGAGTTTTTAGGAAGAATTATGTATCAAGGGATGGGTACATGTTTTTATTTTTATTGTAAGGGACGTAAGTCCATCCTTGCTACATGGTTTTAATCTGCACTATCATTTTGGTATGTAATGGATCTTACAGATGTAATGTGATTATTGGACATGTTCAAATATGAATATATGTGGTTCACGGCTTATACATATCTCTTTTTGTTATGTTCGGTGTGTTCCATATGAATGAGTATAATAATTATGCATCCTTTTTCCCCTCATGGTTTAGATCTATCTTTTGTCAATATACTTCTTGTCTAAATGAATATATTAGTTTAATATTTACTCAATGTTAATAGTTGAATAGGGAGTTTCTTCTATCTTTCTATTACACATCTATGCTACATTATTTCACAACTTACATAAAAGAGGGGCTTGGCACTTGTGTGTGCCTTGGGTGAGTTCCCAAAGACCCGTAGGTGATAGGCCGGCACCCATGGGATTTTCCTTACTTGTTAAGGGGTATAAAAATTTACTACACTGCTCACCATTCGATAGTAGAAATATCCTTTATTCAGAAACCAAGGGAATATTTACAATCTGATCATCCACCTATTTAATGAATCATCCTCATCACCTAAGCATGATTTTTTGAGACCTCAACCTGTTATTTATCCAGAGACAATCCACCCCTCACAAGGAAGTGGGAGACTCGGGTCAAGCTCAAAATCTCACAATCGCCCCATCAACAGAGTGCATTTCTTTCCCTTCCAATCACCCTAGATATCTCCTCTCAAAGCGCTTCCTAAGTAATCGTTATCCAAAATTCACCCCCTAGGGTAATTTTGATAACATGCATCAGAATTTTCAGTCCTAGGAAAATAGATTGACTTAAGGCCAAAAATCATGTTTTTGGGGTCCCTCGGCTTCTCTCTAACTCTCCCATATAAGAAGAAATCCCAGCAAGTTTTAAAAATGTGAAAAAATTGCAAAAGCCGAGCTTGGTGCCGAAATACAGAGAAAATCGGCTAAGTCCTAGTCCAGGCAATCCTTGGGACAGTTGGGACATCGGAGAATGAATCGGCCGAAAGGCCATCAGGCAGTCTGTGCAGCATCCGGGATAGTTGGGACATCGGGACGCGTGGGGCGCGAAAAGCCGAACCGGCCGAAAAAATGAAGAAAATTGCCTAAGTCTTGTTTCGCAGAGTCTGGGACATTCGGGCCAAAAGTACGCGTGGAAGATGCAGATCAGCCGGTTTGGCGCAAGTCAGTCCATTTCGGGCGGTTCGGAGAAATTTTTCCCAGGCAGTCTGGGATAGTTGGGACAAGAGTACGCGGAGGACGCGAACTGGCCGGTTCGGCTAAAACAGAGGACTTTCGTTTGGGACATCCGGGCCAAAAGTATGCATGGGACGCGAAGAGCCGAAAGAGCCGAGAGCGAATGGAAATGTGCCACGTGTCTTCACCACAAAGAGGGACAAGGAAGCCTGAATTGGGTGGTTCAGAGAAATTTGTCCCAGGTAGTTTGGGACAGGCTGGGCCAAAGGTACGCACGGATGCAAAGAGCCGAAGGAGCCGAGAGCGAATGGAAATGTGCCAAGTGTCTTTGCCGCAAGGAGGGACAAGGAAGCCTGAATCGGGTGGTTCGGAGAAATTTGTCCTGTGTAGTTTGGGATATCCAAGCCAAAGGTACATGCGGGATGCGAAAAGCCAAAGGAGCTAAGAATGAATCAGAGCGTGCCATGTGTAAAAAGGAAAAAGTTGCTAAGTGGTCGGTAAAAGTTTCAAAGGGGAAAATGGAACAGAGGGCCCAAACCAATAAAATAGTGCCATGTGTCCTAAGGCTGGGGGAGTTTAGAGCTAGGGAAAGACTTAGGAAAATTTGACAAAAGCCTTGGGCCAAAAAATTAAAAGACAAGGATGGCCCCGTGCCCCTGTCCTCCAACCAGATCATGCCACGTGTTCCAAGTGGCGGGGCGAGGGGAAGAAATGGAAAATTTTCCAAAGTTATAAAAAGTCAAAATTTTCAAAGGAAAACCCACAGAAAGTGAAGGAGAGAGAATTTCTCATCCAATCAGTGCCCGACACGTGTCATCCAAGTGGCAGAGCATGGGAAAAATTCAAATATCCGTTTTGGCCTGTTTTTTTCCCTAAATCTTCATATCGCCATAACTTTTGATCCAGAGCTCAGATTTTCACGTTCTTTATATCAATGGAAAGCTAGCAAAATTCTCTACACAATTCCGGGGTCAATATTGCATTTTGGTTCAGTTTAGAGAGAGAAAATCAAGAAACATCTCTGGCGTGTGGTAATGGCTAGAACTGACGTTTCAACAACCAGTTTTAATGCACATGGGTTACATTCTTCTTCAACATGGCAGGAACTGACGTTTCAACAACTAGTTTTAATGCACATGGGTCACATTCTTCTTCAGCATGGCCAGAAGTGATGTTTCAACCACCGATTTTAATGAAGAATGTGTTTTGGTCAATGGTTGGGTTGCTTGCACGTTTTCCTATGTTTTCTCTCTCCTGGGCTCGACCCATGCATTGTAAAAAGCCAGATTTGGCTCATTTTTCAGAGTGGTTCATCTTTTCAGCTCTACCCTCCCTTCTTTTCTTCTCCAGGGTTGAAAATGGAGTTCGAACCTCCTCCCTTGCTCTGTAATGGCATTTTTGCCTTTTACTATTGAAATGATGTTCTGTGTAAACTTCTGAAGCAACAAAAATGTGTTTCGTGATGCATCTGTCCATCCTTGCTCATTTTTCACTTGTTTCCTTCTTTCCTCTCTTCATTGTAGGTATTTGTGCACGTTTGAATGTTCATTGCAAGGTTGGAGTTGTGTTCATGGAGTTTTGGGACATTTTCTGTGTGAAATCTATCCTTGGGCCTGTGATGCATCTGTCCATCCTTCCCATTGCTCACCTCTCCTTGTTCCATGGTAGTTTTGATAGATGTTCAACATTTTCCTTCTCTGGTGTATCACCATTTTAGTGTAGGCTCTGTTTTTCCCTTTTCTCTTTCTCTCTCTTTGTCTCCTTGGCATGGTTAGATTAGGATTAGATTAGCTTGCCTGCACTGGAATAGCTTGTGGCAGGTAGTTTAGGAAGAGGAACCAACCTTCTCTGGAGATTCCTTTCTCATTTTCACAAGTCCCACACTCAAAGAAAGGATTCAATGTTGTGCAATCACACTAGATGCTAGAGTGATCAACCTAGAAATCTGATCAACATCCAGGGGTGCTGTGATTTTGCATCAATAGTTTTGGCATGCCCGGTGGGACCTTAGAGGTCTTCCACTTCATCTTTTGCAGGTTGGTGTGTTCCTGTGAAGATTTCAGCCTTTGAAGGCACTTGCAAACACATATGGTGACTCCATCTGATCAGCAACCCATTTCAAGTTGCGAGACCTTTTTTCATCCATTCTCATCCATCCTTCTTTCCATCCCTTTCATTCTTTTCCATTCCATGAAGTTATGCAATCATGACTTCATTTCCATCATGGAACTCACATTTACAACAGCAGCAATGTTTCCCACCTCCAACATATTTAAATCCTCCAAATCAGCATTTTGAACAAATTCAAAATCAGCATGCATACCCATATGAGCAGCAATGCCAAAATCAGTTTGGCTATGGAGCTTTCCAAGAGCAAGAGTATGCATATAATGAAGACAATCAGATGCAAGATGCTAGTTTGTTGGAGAAAATCCAAAAGATGGAGGTATAGATGGTGCAGTCTAGAGCAATAGCTCAAATGAGATCTTTCAGAATTGGTTGCAGGACTCCTTGTCCATGGGGAGGCCCTTTTCCAAGACACTTCAGCCCTCAGGAGAAGATTGACTTCATGATTGCAACGCTGCCATTTCTTGCAAAGTGGATTGAAGAAATAGAGGTGTATGAGAGGAGTATTCAGCAACCTTGTCAACGGGTAAGCACGCCATCTCATGCCTTTCTTTTTCCTCTTTCCCAATCTATTTTATCTCAGCAGTGTCAAGTTTTAAACTCTCCATCTGCTGTCCCAAATGTTGATCCCATGTCTCCACCTCTCAGTCTTCCACCACACCTCAATTCTTCTTTCCTTTTTCCTTCCAAACAGTCATCCCCTCCACAAGAGCTAACAAAAATACCCCCTCCTCCAAAGAAACAAGAGGTTTCACCTCCTCTACCACCACAAAAAATTGCCAAATCAATTGAGTTACAACCCATCCCTCCTCTTGCATTCCCAATTCCATGTGGGGAAGAAGAAATTGCAAAAATTGGCCATGAAGGACAGCAAGAAGAGGAGCCCAATAGAAAAGAAATGACAGACAACTTGAGGGTTTGGGCTGCCAAATTTGGGATGACAAAGATCCCCTTGATGGTTAAACCTACAGAAGAGGCTAAGGTTGAACAAATGGTGGTTAGGACTGATTTTGTTGCAGCAGAAGAAGAGCAAAAAGAAGAAGCAGATCAGTGGTCAGTTTGCTTAGAAAGTAGTGTCCATGTTGGCACTCTATTTGAAGGGAATGCTGATTCAATTCAAGTTGCACAATCAGCCATAAAGGAAGAAAGCTCAGAAGAAGATCTTGCAGTCCCAACTTGTCCTCTAGAGCAGCAGATTGAAGAGTTTGACTTGAAAAACTTCATGCTGGGACGGAAGATTTCTATCAAGAGCAAGATTTCCTTCAAGTAGTAGAGAAAGGAGAAGCTGCTCTAGATCCAAAAGAAGAGGAGCACATTCTAGTTGTGGAGGAGAAAATTGCAGATCCAAGGGCTTTGAGCACAAAGCAGGCTACAGGAGAACCTTCAGTTCTTCTTTCTACTTCACCTCTCTCAAGTTCTAGTACTGAAGAGGAGTTTGATCTCTCAAACTCAATGTTGGAGGGTGAAAGAAACCATGGTGGTCAAGTTACAGATCAAGAAGACACCATGGAGGAAGTGGAGCATTTGCAGTAGGACAGCCATGAGGTAGTTTATCTGTCAGATTTGGAGGACTGTTTTGATGGAGAAGAGCCGGTTGAGTTTCCACCATTCTCTCTTTCATCATCCACATTCCAAACACTTGAGTCTACTATCATGAAGGAGAACATTCTTTTGCAGCGCACTGCTTTGGAACAAAGATTGGAAGATTTTAATCTTTCATGTTCTTCATTGGAGGAAGAGAAAGGACAGAGGAATTTCACCATTTCTTCCACACCATCCATTCAGAGGGTCTACAAGAAGACTCCATTTTTGGAGTTGAAAATCAGAGCTATGGGCATATCAAATGGATCAAGACCTTGCCCAATCAGGTATTTTACTTCATTGGAGCCAAAGGAGAAGCCACAACCAGTTATGCTTGCTTCTGAGCGTGAGGGTGAGCTACAAAGTACCAAGGATCAGCTGTCATACCTCTTCAATCCAAATACAGAGCAACTAAAAGAGGTATTGGATTTGTTTTCAGTTGACACCTTGATGATTTGGGTGGAAGACCAGCTTCTTGTTGATTTTCCATCCATCCAATCAGCCATGTTCAATGCCAAATCAATTGCATGGCTGCCACTTTTGAGAAAGGGAAGCTATTTCTCACAACCAATTGCAGGGTTTGTTTAGCTTGCCTTTGCTCCAGTTAAAGTAAAGTAGGTATGTTTTCTTTCAGTAGAAGAAGTGCTTTTGCACACTCTGCATGTTCCATTTGGAGCATGTATGATTTTCAGTTCTATACATAGTTTTTGTGGTGCTGGTTTTGCTCTTGCACAGTCCATTTCAGTGGCATTTTGGTGAGAACGACTCCATTTCAGTGGGTTTCCAAGTGGCTCAGAGAGGAGGTTTTCAAAGTTCAGATCAGTTTTTAGGATACTACTCATGACTCCATGCCCAATGGATTTCTTCAGGCTACTGATCAATCATCTAGTAGGCAGATGACCCCGCTGAGTTGCCAAAACTGTTATCCAAAATTTACCCCCCAGGGTAATTTTGATAACATGCATCAGAATTTTCAGTCCCAGGCAGATAGATTGACTTAAGGCCTAAAATCATGTTTTTTGGGGTCCCTCAGCTTCTCTCTAACTCTCACATACAAGAAGAAATCCTAGCAAGTTTTAAAAATGTGAAAAAATTGCAAAAGCCAAGCTTGATGCCGAAATATAGAGAAAATCGGCTAAGTCCT
Source organism: Taxus wallichiana var. yunnanensis (assembly GCA_018340775.1). NCBI lineage: Eukaryota > Viridiplantae > Streptophyta > Pinopsida > Cupressales > Taxaceae > Taxus > Taxus wallichiana. The sequence continues at coordinate 83,876,129 of CM031242.1, read as the reverse complement.
AGTCCAGGCAGTCCTTAGGATAGTTGGGACATCGGAGCATGAATTGGCTAAAAGGCCGTCAGTGGTCTACACAAAGATCCGGGACGGTTGGGACATCGGGACGCGTGGAAGTACGAAAATCCGAACCGGTCGAAAAAATGAAGAAAATTGCCTAAGTCTTGTTTCGTAGAGTCTGGGACATTCCGGCCAAAAGTATGCGGAAGATGTGGATCGGCCGGTTTGGCGCAAGTCAGCCCATTTCGGCGGTTCGGAGAAATTTGTCCCAGGCAGTCTAGGACAGTTGGGATAAGAGTACATGGAGGACGCGAACTGGCCGGTTCGGCCGAAACAGAGGACTTTCGTTTGGGACATCCGGGCCCAAAGTACGAGCGGGACGCGAAGAGCCAAAGGAGCCGAGAGTGAATGGAAATGTGCCACATATCTTCACCGCAAGGAGGGACAAGGAAGCCTGAATCAGGTGGTTCGGAGAAATTTTTCCCAAGTAGTTTGGGACAGCCGAGCCAAAGGTACGCGCTTGGAGTCGAAGAGCCGAAGGAGCCGAGAGTGAATGGAAATGTGCCATGTGTCTTCGCCACAAGGAGGGACAAGGAAGCCTAAATCAAGCGGTTCAAAGAAATTTTCCCGTGTAGTTTGGGACAAGCCCGGGCCAACGGTATGCGTGGGACACAAAAATCTGAAGGAGCCGAGAATGAATCAGAGCATGCGACGTGTCAAAAGGAAAAAGTTGTTAAGTGGTCGGTAAAAGTTTCAAAGGGGAAAATGGAACAGAGGGCCGAACCAATAAAATAGTGCCACGTGTCCTAAGGCAAGGGGAGTTCGGACCCAGGGAAAGATTTAGGAAAATTTGACAAAAGTCTTGGGCCAAAAAATTAAAAGACAAGGATGATCACGCACCTGTCCTCCAACCAGATCATGTCATGTGTTCCAAGTGGCGGGGGCACGGGGAAAAAATGGAAAATTTTCCAAAGTTATAAAAAGTCAAAATTTCCAAAGGAAAACCCACGGAAAGGGAAGGAGAGAGAATTACTCATCAAATCAGCGCCCGACACGTGTCATCCAAGTGGCAAAGCGCAGGAAAAATTCAAATATCCGTTTTGGCCCTTTTTTTCCCTAAATCTTCAAATCGCCATAACTTTCGATCCAGAGCTTGGATTTTCACGATTTTTATATCAATGGAAAGATAGAAAAATTATCTACATGATTCGGGGTCATCTTGCATTTTGGTTCAATTTGGAGAGATAAAATCAAGAAACATCTCTGGCGCGTGGTAATGGCTAGAACTGACGTTTCAACAACCAGTTTTAATGCACATGGGTCGCATTCTTCTTCAACATGGCCAGAACTGACGTTTCAACAACCAGTTTTAATGCACATGGGTCGCATTCTTCTTCAGCATGGCCAGAAGTGATGTTTCAACCACCGATTTTAATGAAGAATGCGTTTTGGTCAATGGTTGGGCTGCTTGCATGTTTTCCTACATTTCTCTCTCTCCGGGCTCGACCCATGCATTGTAAAAATCCAGATTTGGCTCATTTTTCGAGTGGTTCATATTTTCAGCTCCGCCTTCCCTTCGTTTCTTCTCCGGGGTTGAAAATGGAGTTTGAACCTCCTCCCTTGCTCTGTAATGGCATTTTTGCCTTTTACTATTGAAATGATGTTCTGTGCAAACTTCTGAAGCAACAAAAACGTGTTTCGTGATGCATCTGTCCATCCTTGCTCATTTTTGCTTGTTTCCTTCTTTCCTCTCTTCATTGTAGGTATTTGTGCATGTTTGAATGTTCATTACAGGTTGGAGCTGTGTTCATGGAGTTTTGGGACATTTTCTGTGTGAAATCTATCCTTGGGCTTGTGATGCATCTATCCATCCTTCCCATTGCTCACCTCTCCTTGTTCCATGGCAGTTTTGATAGATGTTCAACATTTTCCTTCTCTGGTGTATCACCGTTTTAGTGTAGGCTCTGTTTTTCCCTTTTCTCTCTCTCTCTCTGTCTCCTTGGCATGGTTAGATTAGGATTAGATTAGCTTGCCTACACTGGAATAGCTTGTGGTAGGTAGTTTAGGAAGAGGAACCAACCTTCTCTGGAGATTCCTTTCTCATTTTCACGAGTCCCACACTCAAAGAAAGGATTCAATGTTGTGCAATCACACTAGATGCTAGAGTGATCAACCTAGAAATCTGATCAACATCCAGGGGTGCTGTGATTTTGCATCAACAAAGAACTCGACCCTTCATAAGGTAAAATGGAAAATGACATTCTTCACAGGTGGTTTGGACCTTTTGGATTGGGTATCATCACAATAGAAGAAAATTGAGCTCAAACAGATCATGAGTTGTCCTAGAATGACTCTAGAATTATTGATGGAAATGGGAATGTCCCAAGACTTAGTAGGGTCAGTCACATTTGTTCAGACATCACAAGGTTCAAATGAATTTTTGCTGAGAAAGAATAATTTTTTGATCAAGCTTCCCCTACTGGGAAGAAATTTTGAAGCAGGATTGAAAAATGTCTTAATATTTCTTTCCTTTTATTGTCCCTACTTTAGCATGTATATATCTTTCTTTATCATGGGTAGGGGCCCCTATAGAACCCCATTTTGTTCCTTATTCAAAATGCAAGAAGCACAAAAATATCAATAGTTTACATGTTTATCCAAATATATGTAAAATTTTACCTAAGTCAATATGAAACTATTGCATTCTTCCACTTTACAATTGACATAAGGAAACAATAAAGTTCAGAATAAAAATTACATCCAATGTAATAGAAATATCAATTTAAAACATCAGTTTAGAGAAAAAGTATGAAAATAAAATATAGCTTAAGGAACAACACGCCTAAGCTTGTTCATCATCTTTTATATCTGCATTATTTTCTTCCTCAACTTCCATTTCTACATCTTGTTCCTTTGGAAACCTTGCCACATATGCATCATACCTTTGGAACAACTCATTTATCTCATCCTCATCTGGTCCAATGTGATGCTGGAAGATTAGTGTTTTCCTAGCTATTGCATCTATGCAATGGCTCATCTTCTATTTGTACTCCAATGGCTTGGCCTTTAATTTTGTAATTCTATTCTCAACCTTTCTCATTGTTTTAATGATTTCATAGGAGAATATTATTTTCAAAAGAGTTAAGTAAAAAGTCAATCTTTAGATCCCCATAACTCTTTTTTAATTTATCAAATACCATATCTTCTAACTTCACGTCAATGACATCAAGAGTGTCATCAACCCAATTTATTTTGACTTCAATCTTTTCCTTGATCCCATTCAAGGTTTCCACTCTTATTTTTATAACTCTTTTATGGCATGCTAACTTACTTTGAATTCCACTGGAACAATGTTTTCCTGCTAAACCAATTCATCACTGAGATGATTTATGCAGTCTAGTTTGGGAAAAATTCCCTCAAAGTAGAAGATCTTGTTGTCACATTGTTTAATTATCTCGCGATCTTGTTTAGTCTATTCTTAATCTCTTCGAGTCTTTGATCCAGCCTTCATTAATTTCTTCTTTTCCCTTTTTGATTAATTTTTCAATTCATGTATCCACCACCTGGACCTTATTAATAATTTTTTAATATTTTCCATTCCCTTAGGGGTATCTATAGAGGCACTTTCCTGAGTGTGACTATGCTACCCAATCAACTACTACAAATTAGAACTCAAGGCTTTAACTTGTTCTTTTAACTACTTTTTCATCACTCTATCTTTGTCCACCTTTTGCAAAAGGTCATTCACTACCTTAGATACTCCTTGTTTTAGTTGGTCTCTTGAGGGATTCCCTAAAGGAATGATCTGAACATTATAATCATTAGTTGTCACATCTTCTCTAGTTTTTCCCTCAAAAGGGATTGTTATTTCCAGAGTTTTGGCTCCTAATGAATCAGTGTGAGTTTTTTTGATAATCCTAGCCTTTTTGAGGCTCTTACTACCTTTGGAAAGCAAAATCAGTAAGTTCAATGGCTTGAACATGGAGGACCTCCTTTTTCTCATTTGAAATTAATTCACCAATCCATCCTTTTTCTAGACTTGTTCCAACATTTGCTTCTTGTGATTCTTATTGGGGTTTCTCGAGGACAACCACCAATTGTTTGAACACCCCTTGTTCATCTTGAGCTAGTGATTTTTCCTACTCTTCCTCATTTATTTCAATAACCACTTTGCTACTCTCACCATGTGCTAACAATTATTTCAATTTTCCTTCTCTTTGGTCTAGAACCTGAGATTGATCATTATTTTCTTGATTTATATCAGTAATTAAGGGATATTCCTTCCTTATTTCTCCTATTGATGCCACATTAAACTCAATTTCTCCCCAAAATTTTCTTGTACCAATGATTGGCTTGCAGGATCTTCCTTCCCCAAAATCTGTTGAGTTGACATCCTACTATCCTCATGTTTTGATGATACATTAGGTAATGTCATGGTGGGTTGTTCTTTTGATGTCAACTTCACATTCCCATCTAGATGTTGTATATTAGTATCAGAAATGATTTTCTCTCTAGTAGTTGAATCTTGTGCCATTTTTGTTTTCTCTTCAAAGATAGACTTTTCTACTTGACAAATCTCATCAACTTTAGTAACTTTAATAGAATGGGAAATAGTATCTTCCACTTATATCTCTACATTAATGTTCTCTCGCCAAGAAACTCCAATTTGTATGATTCGAAAACCACCTGTTGTGTAGGAGAATCTTTTTTTGCTTGGATTTTCTCTTCACTGGTGAGTACATGAGTAGTCCCTTCTAATTCCTTATTTTTTTGAAGGCCATCTACTGGTGTCATTATTGGTTCACTCATAGATAAATCAAGTGCATCTAATATAGAAAATTCTTCACCAAGTATCAACATCAATCACATTAGTTTGAGTCTTTGTAAATTCATGTAATGTTTCAACCAAGGGAATATTTTCATCCTTAGCAGGCAGGGTCTCAGATGTTTTCATACCTAGACTTAAAAATTGGCTACCTACTAGATTAGCTACAACATTTTCTTGGGTTACTTGATCTTGAGTGCTTCTCATTGTTATTTCCTCCAAAGAAAAAGGTGGGAATAGAGGCTCTGATTATTCCACTTATGGCAGTGATGCAACATGATGTTCCTAAAAAAATCATTCCTTTCAAACTCAGGAGGATCAATTACCATATCTCTATGTTTGTGTTTTTGGGCGTGTGGGCACCCACCCTCACCAAAAATGGCTCATATACCACCTTGTGTTTCTTGTGTTCTCTTTCAAAATTCTTCAAGTTAGGTGTTTCCTTTCACTCTTCTTTATGTATCTTAGACTGAGAATGACCACTTGTTATAGCTCCACTCATTAATTTGTTAGCATTGTGTGGTTTTGGCAAAACACCCAAGTGAACCCCATGAGATGCCAAACCTTTCCCCTTTTCTTGAATTGGCATTGAAAAAGTAATGGGGGAATTTTCCATGGATTTGAGGAGAATTTCTCAAGTATTTTCTTCAAAGCATATATAGAGGTGTCAGTCCCACTAGTAGCTGAGGTCCATTCATCTATTAGTTCAAAAGTGGGTCTCTTTGATGGTAGATGAGGAGCCTTTCCTCCCAATGGATCAATTTTGTCTGCACCTTCTCTCAAGGTCGAATATCATCAACTAAGCAACCCAAGTCTCTAAAATTATTTATAAATCTTATACTCTAGATTGACAAATCAATATTATTTTGGTCTAACCAATTTATAGTCCTCTTCATTACATTAGTTATCCATATGTAATAATCATCATATTATTGTTATCCAAAATGAGCCCCGCTTGTTTTGGCTAACTTTCCTTCATTATTTCCTTCCTTGTGCTTTAATATAAAATTTTACACATTTTAGGCACTCAACATTTTCTGGAAATGGCTCCATCAAATAGAGAATTTTCTCACCTTTCCAGAAAGATAAAATTTTCCTCCTAACTCCAAATATTTTGAAAGTTATGGCTCGACATATTTTTTGGAGAAATTTTCCCTCGATACCCGCATCTAATGAGAAGATGCCATGTAGTGGTGGAGTTCAAGGCGGTGGAGAAAATTTGAAAAATTCACCAAAGTGGGTAAAGGGTGCAAAGGCAAAACTAGCCTCGCAGCCCACGAAGGAGGTTGGAGAAAAAGTTGCGAAGTCCCTTGCACAATAGGCGAGAGTCGAAGGTGCGGAGGGAAATTTGGTTTTTTTTCAAAGTGACAGAGGCACAAATGAAAAATTTGAAGTGTGCCACCACCAAGTGAACCAAGAGCGAGGCGTGGGGAAATTTTGGGAAATTTTCCCAATGAAGGATCAAAAGGAAAAAGGTGAGGTTTGGGTCCGTGTTTCCATCAGGGAACCAGAGAGCTGACATGTGTCACCGAGGAAGCGGAGTGGTGGGGTGTGAATAATTTTTGGGAAATTTTCCCATCTTAAAAAAAGGAGGAAAATTTTCAAGTTTTGGCCCGCTAACCCGAATTTTGCCCAAAATCTTGAGGGGAATAAATTTTGATCCCAAGCTCAAATTTTCACGTTCTTTATATAATTGGAAAGATGGAAAAATTATCCATATGATGGAGGGTTGAATTTTGTATTTTGATGGATATTTTCTAGAGAAAAATGGGAAAACATCTCTAGCATGAAAAAACCATAGAAAACACCCCCAACCACCAAAATTAATGAAGTATGGGCCTCTTTCTTACTCTGCAAAGCAATGTACATTTTCGTATGGGTTTTTTCATGAATCCCATAAATTTGTAGGTGATATTGAAGGGATTTGTTAGTGGTTGTAGTTCCAAATTAGTTTTCCGTATTTTCTCCTTTCTTCCATTTTGTTTGATGGTTCAAAGCCGATTTTCTCATTTGAAAAAGTTGTTCATTATTCTTCTTTTCCCTCCCTTATTTTCTTCCCCGGGGTTGAAAATGGAGTTATAACCTCCTCCCCTACTCTGTAATGGCATTTTTTTCCTCTTACCAGCAAAACGGTGTTTTGTCCAAACTTTTAGAGCAATAAATACATGTTTTGTGATGCATTTGTCCATTCGTGCTCATTTTTGCTTGTTTTTTCTTGCCTCTCTTCATTGCAGGTATTTGTGCATGTTTGAATTTTCATTTTAGGTTTTGGAGTTGTTTTCATGGAGTTTTGGAACATTTTTTGTGTGAAATACATCCTTTGTTTTGTGATGCACTTGTCCATCCTTTCCATTGCTCACCTCTTCTTGTTCCATGGTAGTTTTGATAGATGTTCAACATTTTCCTTCTCTCGGTGTATCACCATTTTAAAGTAGGATTTGCTTTTCCCTCTTTACTCTCTCTCTATCTCCTCTGCTTGCACGCTTAAATTAGGATTAGATTAGCTTTCTGCACAAGAATAGCTTGTGGCGGGTAGTTTAGGAAGAGGAACCAACCTTCTCGGAGAGCTTTCCCCATTTGCAAAGATCCCACAGTTTGGGAAAGCTCAATGTTGTGCATTCACACTAAATGACATTTTCCTTATAAAATTAGATCCATAGGTCATTTTGGAGGTGATGTGAATTTGCACTAACAATTGTATTTCATTCCAATTCAGAGGGGCTATAGGTTGTCCTTCCACCTTCTGATCAAGGTAATATTTACTTATTGTATGTGGATCATCCACAATTCCCTCTGAGATAACTATAATTTTGAAATCTATGACTTGTGCAAGGGTCATTCTGGAGAAATATCTTATCTTGACCTCTTCTTCATCCCTACAATTCATCCAATAATCTTCAAAATGAGGCTCATGCTCAAAATTATTTGCAATGTTAGTGAATACCCATCTAATATCATAATTGGCTCTTGCCTCAAACTTTTCCATATCAAACTTCTTCATTTCATCCTCAATCAGTTTGGCTTTCATGATTGAAGGGCATGAATACCTTCTAAGTCTACTAAGGAACTTAATACTTGTCTTAAATCTACCGGTAATTAGTTTATGAACAGGTGTTAGCTACCTTACCAATTCACATAAAGCTAATTTATCATCTAAATATTTGGGAAATTTACAGGGTTTACCTTCAAAACCAATTACGTATGTGAATTTCTTGTATTGAATGTAGTAACATCCATAGTCCACAATTACTTGTTTGTCTTGCTTATAAATTCTATACTATCCCCACTCTGGTTTGAAAAGACAAATGATTAGGGAAAAGAAAGCATCATTGACCAACCTCACATTCCCACTCCAATTGACCAACTGCAGTTGAGGAAAAATATCATGCATTTGGCACTACTTAAAATCAAAACGAGGTAAAAACCTAGGAAATGTCTATTTCCTATAACATTGTAAACTAGGTAGGTCATCATGTAGAATTCCAATGCTAAAGTGTTACCCATCTAAAAATTTTCTACTAAAGTGACCATGTGACTATGGAGTGATTCTGCAATAAAAGTAGCCCAACAGATGTTCCATTTTCTTTCAAAAATTATCCACATGTAGGTACATATCCACTCCTTAAATTAATGTTTGGTTTCCAACCCAACCATTCAAATTAATAACACAATAATATCTTCAGCCTCTTCAACAAATTGTGCCCTAACTAGCCTTTTAGGAATTCTAGTTGTTGCATTTTTCTCTGTGAGGAGCCATTTTGTATTTATGATCTTAGCATAGTCTTTTTCTTCTTTTCATAATCCCGTAAAGCTAATTTGATACCAATGGTGATTGGATTTGTGATTACAGGAAATTTAAGCATTATTCTGATAGTCACAGGTGTCAATGTCAACATTGCATCACCACTTCCGTCTAATACTTCCCTTTTCTTTGGGTCATAATTCATAGCACAATGTCATACCAATTCTAGGCACTAAACCGATGGTGGGATAACACCAACTAAAGTGATGTGGCTATCCTTAATTGCTTTCAAAGACTCACTTTGATTGGGGCCATTTAATTGTTGAAGAAATTCCTCTAAGTCAACATTCATCAAGTCTATGTCTGTAATTCTATCTAAATCACTTGTAATCCCAGATGAAACTGAGAATAAAGATGGCATGGTCTTCATCCTTGAAAACCCTAACTTTACCTCAAAATTTCTTTCCAATAATATGAAAAGTATAGGAGTTTTTAGTTCTTACCAATTTTACATGAATCCTTGAACCATTCAACTTTAATCTAACTGTCTTTTGATCTCCGATTCTCAAAACAAGCTCCACAATCAAATTTCACGCTATTACACAATGCAAATATCAACAATGGCACTCAAATCTTGACAAATTTGATAATAAAGGATCGAAACACTTGAAATATTTTAAAAATTTGTCCTTGATTTGTGAAAAATGCATTGATGGTGGCAAAAATAAATGCAATGCATCGTGGCCATTCATTCTACTTTTTCAATTTTAAAAATGAGCCATCCATGTGGAAAAGTATTTTGTTAATGTGGGCTCAAGGAGACTTTTTGTATTTTTTCCATGCTTTAAAACTCATACACTTTCAGCCATTTGACCCACCCATCCACTTTTGACTTTCAACACGGGCTTGACACATGGTCACATTTAAGTGATAGCGGAACTACGGGCCCTTTCTATAATTTTATTCCCTTTCCAATTTAAAACCAAAAGTGTCAAAGTGCTCTAATGACCCGCTTCCCGATCCTTGCATAAAAAGAGCCACATGTCCTTTACAGGTCTCAAGAACCTTTTTACACTTTTATACTTTTTCTCCTTAGTGCACAAAAATACAATCATGCACCACTTCCCCACATCCACTCAGTTTGTGACAAGTGTACACCTTCGAGAGGTGAATTGAGAATTTGTTTTTGTCACTTTATGATTGTGAATATTTGAAGAATATTCGTCGGGTCACATGACCAACTTTACATTTTACGAATGCAATAGAAAGTTATAAGTTTGCAAGTTACACCCACCATACCGCATTCAATTAGGAATCGCCACATACCAATGGGAAAAGGGAAAAAAATGAAAAATAGAGACATGACCAAGGAACAATTTATACAGGTGATCCTTCATATTTCAGACCTAAATCAAAATTGGTTTCCGCGAGAATTTTCAAAAATAGTACATATCCAAACATGATCCTCGACCAAAAAAAGGAAAGACAAATCCACAAACAGGAGAACCAAAAGATCAACTCACACCCCCATGGGAAAATAGAAAATACAACAAACATTGAAGGAAAATCTTAAACAAATAGGGGTGAGATTAATTCGAGCACCAATAAGTTGGATACAAGATGCTATCACTCACGGATGGGTTTTCGGATATAACTAGATAAAAATTGTTGAGGATGACCAATATAAAGAAAATTTTACAACCCCATGGGGAATTTCTTTTACCCTTCCACCTCTAGAATGTAGGTGCAACATTTTAATGTGAAATGAATCTAATCTTTCAAGATATGATTGGTGGCCTCATGGAAGATTATGTGGATGATATATTGGCAAAATATAGGAGTCGATAAGATCACCTAGAGATTTTATGGCACATCTTTTAGCGTCTAAGTGACTACAAGGTGTTACTAACCCGAAGAAGTATGTCTTCGAGTGTGCTATATGGAAATCTATTAGGGTTCATTATTTCATGGAGATGAATTGAAGTAGATCATGTAAAGGTTACAACAATAATAGAAATGCCTCCTTCGATGAATATAAAAAAATTACAAATATTTCAAGGAAATATTCAAGCAATTAAAATATTCATCTCTCGATTGTAGACAAGTGTCACACATTCATGCATCTTCTAAAGAAAGATTTCAGTTTTTTTGGGGTCTAGAACAAAAGTAAGAATTTTATTTTATCAAGCAATATTTGGATAAACCCCCTATTCTAAAGCCACTCTTAATAGGTGATACATTGGTACTCTACATTTCTTCCACACACTTTGTAATTGGAGAACTATTGGCCTAGTATGATAAGGAGAAAAATAAAAAGGTGTGTATTATTTAAGTCAAACATTGATACCTTACGAGCTCAACTACCCATACATAGAAAAGAATTTCTTGGTCGTGGTTTTTAATTTTCTGAAGTTGAATCATTATTTTTAAATAATAAGGTAAATCTTATCTCAAAATTTGATTCATTTAAATACTTGTTATCAAAGCCTACACTCACAAGAAATATGTCCAATTGGATAATCTTACTCAACAAGTTTTACATTGAGTATGTACACTAGAAATCAATGAAAGAATAGGTTTTAAGAGATCAACTAGTTTATTTCCCACTACCATGTGTTGAAACTTTGATTCTAGAATTCCCATATGCATCTAAAATGTATCTCGAGGAATATATTATATGCTAGCTATACTTTGACAACTCCTTTAACTTTCATGGTTCGGGCACCGAGTTGTGTTGATCACTTCTTTAAGAGACTTAATCCCTCATACATTCTCACTCAAGTTCCAGTGTACTAAGAATATAGTATAATATGAGGCCCTTATTACAAGGATGAAACTAGATATTAAGTGGGATATCAGATAAGTAAATGTAATTAGTGAATCCATGCCGATTATAAAATAGGTAACTGATGAGTATAAAGCTATAGATGAGAAAATTATTCCATATAAGAGAAGGATTGATTATTTTAAGGATTTTTTTATGAAGATTACATTTCAACAATTCCCAAGAGCACAAAATAAAGCAATGGATGTGATGAAAATAGTGGGTTCCATGTTGAGCATCTCACCTAGAACAGTGATATATCATTCTTCGTTGAGCATCTATGAATACTAGCATATGACATGCCATATTCCTATTTTGTATGCAAAGTTGTTGGTCCCTTTTCCCCGTGGTATAGTGACATATTTAATTACCTTCACAATGGAACCTTTCCCACTAACATTTCTTGTGCTAATAAATGAAACCTACTCCAAAGTATAGCTCGATATACCCTACCTAGGGGAACTCTCTTCTATCAAGGCTATGATGGGAATATATTACGTTTTCACAATTCGAAGAATCCATTCTAGTGATTAAGGATGTGCATGAAGGAATATATAGGGCCTATATGAATGGGATCAACCTAGCTAATAATAGACTTAGATTAGGTTAATATTGGCCTACCATGGAGAATGATTGCTGCAAATATGTGAAGAAATGTTTACAATGTCAAAAGTATGGAAATTTGATACATGCACCAACATAATCATTACAACCTATCATGACACCTTGGCCTTTCTAAAAGTAGGGGCTCAATCTCATAGGTAAGCTTAACCCTACATCCTCAAATGGACACAAGTTCATTATCACTACCATTGAGTATTTCACAAAGTGGGTAGAGGTTGTTCCTCTTACCTATGTTAAAGGTGCATAGATATCTAAGTTTATCATGAACCATATAATTTTTTGATATGGTATACCCTCTGTCACTATAGCTGAAAATGGTAATTCTATTAAAAATAAAACTTTGAAGGTGTTGTGTAAATTATCTCAAATCACTCTCAAGTATTCAAACCCCAATTACCCTCAAGGTAATGGGCAAGTTGAAGCTTATAATAAAACCCTCATTCATATTATGAAGAAGATGGTGAATATAAAAGGCCATAACTCGGAATTTATAGATTCACCTTGCCCTCTGGGCATAGACAATTTCTATCCACACTCCTACAAGTTCCACTCCATAATCCCTAGTGTTCGGTATAGAATTCATACTACCCATAGATATCGATCTCCCATCTTTGTGTATAGAGTTAAGAGATTACTTGAATGAAGAAGAGAACTATAGAGTAGCTCAACCGGAAGAGTTAGATCTATTATATGAGAAACATAGTCACACTCTAGATCACCTTAAAGTGTATAAGGATAGATTGCAAATAAGTTACAACCAAATAGTGATACCTCATCAATTTGAGGTAGGGGACTTGGTTCTAAAAGAAAACTAGTTCAACACCACCAAGGATAGAGAAAAGAAAGGAAAATTTGAGCCAAACTAGTTGGGGCCATATTTTGTGGTCACTAAGTTTGGTTTAGCAGCCTATAATATTTATTACTCGAATGGTCAAGAAATTTAAGAACCCATGAATGTAATACACCTTAATCAGTTCTATGCTTGAGTCTCGGGAGTCTCTCAAAATATCAAAAAATAAAAAAAAGTTTTAAAATAGAAAAAGAAATAAAAAGAAATAAACAGTGCATCCAATAGTGAAAACCACACAATTGTGGAAATTTGGACAATTCCTTTGGTGAAAACTAGTTTCTAGTGCCATTGGAAGGTCTATTGTTCACAAGCAATTCAGGTATAGGATAGTGATAACTATGTCCTAAGCTAGTCATTGGATGCACCCGAGTTACTTTTGAGCCTATCCTCTTGGCCTTGATATGATTGTCCCTACCTTCTATGTGCAAATATTTTTCCTTTGTATATACCCATCTCATGTTGGGGAAAACTTCACATCACCATTTCTTTCACATAACACATGGCATTATCGAATTAAAAATTGAGTGCATCCATGTTTCTTCATTTCCTTGCATGTAGCTTTGAAAAATTCTTAGAAAATGTCGAAAACATTCATATAACTTTGTGAAAATACCAAAACATTTAGATATGTTAGTTGGAAAAAATAAAAATAGTCACATACATTGTGTAGAAAACTCAAAACTAGTAGAACATTGTCTCAAGATAATAGCAAAACAATGAAAAATGTTTCAAAACTATTCCACAAAAACAAAGTACTAGTTTTCTTACTTTTAGTTGTTGGTTTGTATAGTTTTAGTTGCATCACCTTTCTTCGTATTGTGTAATTAAAATAAAATTCATTTGCTTACTTAGATTGAATGTTACTTTAATTTGTTATGTGTTTCATTGAGTTCATTTTATCTTGCATACTTGTAGATAGTTATGTTTCTTTGATTAGATTTGATTAATTTTTTATTGTTGCTTGCTTGTGTAGTTTGTTGTCATTTCATCATCATATCATCTGTCATCACATATGTACATCATATTTCAATAAAGGCTAAGATACATTTTCATGAACTTGAAAATTAAACATTTTGCTAAGCTAACATCATATAATATTATAAATTGGGGTAAGAGGGACAACCTTCTGTCCCCACCTCAAATATATACCATAATAAAAATGTGGATTAAACATGCCATCTCATACAAAAAATGTGATAGGTAAAACACAAAGTATCTCATCAACATGAAAATGATATCATTAGATGTTATATCATAATCTAACATGTTATACAAACATAAACTAAAATAAACATATAGATTAAGCATGTTATCTCATAAAAAAATTCCTTAGATTAGTAATCCATCAATCATCATATATCCATAAATAAAAATGTCCATGTACAAAATTTTGTGTCTTGATGCATATTAGATACAAAACACCATCATGAGCATGGGCTAAAAATGTGCCTTCCTCACGATGGAATAATAAAAAACAATATATAACATACATTTGTATAAAAATTGTTCCTTTATATCGAGGAATACATCAAAAAGATACATCAATAAAAGAGTTAACCACGACTCTCACCCTCTTCGGGACTTCTTGGCTAGGTATGCCCCTAGGTGGGGGCATCTGCTGTAATGGACCCATGGAAGGCATTGCACCATGTTGTGCTAAACCATGCTACTATGAGGCCTACCTGCATGCGAAGGGATTCTATAATGACCTTGCTAATCATGATGTCTTTTATGATCTAGATCGTGAAAAGCCATCAAATATTTGACTAAAGTCGGGGCTCTCTCTTGAACTATGATGACCACATGATAATACACCTTGTAGTAAGTCACTTCACTTCCAGGGTAGGTGCTATAAATTTCCAAAAATTATACTCTCGAGGGAATACCTCGCTGGTGAATTATATCACACTCTCATTGTCACACTCGCTAGCTCTTCCCATAGTCGAATCTCTAATAAAACTTGATCCCTCTACGTCCGTAGTTACACCCTCCCCATATTCACTTGATTCCACTATGTCATAAGTTGATCTCTATTTTTTCGCATTTGATCTCACTCTACAGTCCTGGTCTCTATCTACAATAGCTTGGTCTCTCTCCATAGTAGTCTCAAGTAGTAAGTATATAACTGCTTATAACTCTTTGCTACAAAGTAGCTTGCTCCCCTCCACCCCGTATATCCTCCTCAATCTCCTCCCCACCTCTTCCATTTCCTCCACCTCATGGTGGACTATGTGGTGGGATCATGTTTTGGGGTGATAGAGGTGCCTCTAGTGATGCTTGTAGTGGAAACTAAATTTGTATCGTGGCACCTATACCTATGGTTGTACCACTACTTGATGTTGCACAACCACCAATTACTAAAATACTACATGTTATATGTATGTTTTACCTGTTGATCTTCTTGAGCATGTGCCTAGGATCCGGGCCTTATATCCCCTACACTACTATGGTTATCCTTGCATCTAAAAATTCCTATGAAATTGTCACCCATCGAGGAAACACTATAGCATACCATCCCGATAATCTGGGATCATCCCTAGATCTACTATCTATGATTTCTACATCCAATCTTGTGGAACCACCTTTAAAAAATTATTACAAGCTCTCCCTAATCAGATCTGGGGCCCAATATCAAAGGTCTCTCTAGATCTGCAATTGTACCACATATCATCACTAGGAATCCCCTAGATGAGACCGAATGGCCGTCATTATGTAATCATATGAGGTTGTACCTCATTAAAGGATCTCCTGTAGTATGGTGTGTCTCCCATGTGCCCATGAATGTCATCCCCATCTAGAACCCAACCCATAATAGATGGCTCACCAAGAACTCGGGCTCACAATTCTCTTGTTGGGCATCTTATGGCAATGGGGTCCTAGGCCCATATCTAAGGAAAATCACAAAACCCATGGTCATCCTGACAATGATAAGATATCAAGTGTAAATGTGCATATAAATGGACTAGTATACACTTCCCCCACCAATAGAACTCCCCACTAATGAGTCCATGTCTCACTCCAATTAGGCTCAAAGAAAAATGAGAACCTATCTTGTCAGGTAGTAATAAGCCATTGATAAGAGCTATAATATGTACAATAAATCACCCGAGCTAATGATCCACCATACATCTAGTAATATCCACTGAAATACCGTAGCAAGGTTGGTCACTACTCCACAAATTATGGAAATGCTTGTAGGTTATGACTATGACATGTCACTAGCTAACCCTGAATAGGAACTCTAAAAATATGCCAAACATCCTCCAAAGTAATGTCCATCCCACTTGTTAAAAGGTGAAATTTCAGGCTCTCACTCACGGCGTCTCATAGCTAAGGTGTGAATGGGCTATGGTCCAAGGTAATCTGTGGCATGTGAGACACATGTGAGATACTGTAATATCCAAGTAACATCTCTAAGTAGATGTGATCTTATCGACTGAATGTCACCTCATAGGCCTAGAGTCACTTGTGTCGCTCCTGCATCTCTAGTTGGGGTAGGTCCATCTGCAAGGTTAGCCAGGTCATATTTTATGATATAATTCTTCTAGTTTTATCACCTAAGTTTTTCTAAACAACTTCTTATTCTCCGCTAAGGCCACTCTAAAGTACCCTTTTCACACTAGCATGACCTGTAAAGCATCGAGTGCCTATTGTGATGCCAAAGCATTCCCAAGCACCAACGCCCTCATTACCACATAGGTACCTACATTTTCATGCAATCTTTCCCCCTTCCCCACTTAAACCTGGATTCAATGCTAGCGCACCCTTGACAATATGGAAGCACCTATTTTCATGCCTAATCATGCACGCCCATGCTCTATCTATCTTTTTCATGCTATCATGCCCATTTTAATGATAATATAGCCATGCCAATGTGAGATCATGCCGAGCACCCCCAAGAATGCCTAGGCTCCCTAAGGATCATGTTGATGCTCTCGTGTGGATTTCTTATCTAATAAATGTGAGTTAAATACAATTTTAAATGCTAATAAATGACAAAGGTAACAGTTTTCTATTTATGTACCATTATGCCATCCCCAAGAAGTGCATGTACCCTCAAAATTAGTCCACATAGTATTTCCGGTTATGCACCCTTTTCATTTCCTCTCGTAGGTTAGAGAAAAATCAACCGTAAAAGGTATAAATGTATGTGGTAAATAAACTCGTCGTCATGGCTTTTACCCACATGGCATGGTTTATATATAAATTTTAACCCCTCGCATCATGTCTCTCACCCTCAAAGTTTCATGGGACTATCATGATTCTTCTTCATTCTTCTAGCACTCGCCATGATGATTATTTTTGATAAATAATTATTTTTCTCCCATTTTCACTACGTTGGGGCATGTTTTTACTTTTTGGTGACCCTTTTTGTTACTTAGGACAAATTTTTACATTCCAGCATTTTGTGGTAATGTCCCATGAGTTCAACATTTTTCTACAATATTTTTTCCCCAAAAATTCACAAATTCAAAACAATATTAAAATTTTCAAAAAATCTAAAAAAAGGTAAAAATATAGAAAATTGCAAAAATACATTAGTTTAAAAAATTGGTAAATGGCATGCCTGCACCTAAAGCCTGTATCAAGTGCGTTGTCCTCAAATATCAAAAAATTCCTATAAAAAAATCTTTCTTAGATTATTTCTTTTTCTTGTCTCAAACGAATTACGGATCATTGTGATCTATCTCGTAAAACAAAGTTGACGTGCTTACTATGTCGGTACTCCCATGTAACAATGAGTTATGAGAGGCGTGTTATAGTGCACAAATGATTTTCAGAGGTATAATTGTGTCCTATATTATTCCCCTTGTATGTATCCTTGCTTAGGGCACCATTTTTAACCCCTATTGTTAAAACATGAACATTTGGGAACTGAAGCTTGATAACAAAAACATTGGTGCAATCTGTCTTGAATTTTTTTATTTGAGTATGTGTAATTGTACTTGTTTCTCTCGCTAGGTTATCTGGTTTACTTTATTGTATTACAGTGTATTATATATGTTTCATGGAGTTACACATTTTTAGCAATGAACAAATGTTAGTAATATAGCTTTTCATGTTATTTTACACTTTTGTTTATTTTAATAAGGGCTGATGATTTAGATCATAGGGGAAACATGATGAAACAAAGTTACTTATTGAAATATTGGACACAAAATATATTTTAGTATTCTTCACTATCATGTCTTATCACTATTCATTTTTCTTCCAAAACACCTGGGGTAGTAAAAATCCTTTTTATCCCTATCCTATTTCTTCTATCCATTTCGATCATATTTTCGATCGTTAATTGACTTCTTCTATTGCCCCATCGATAATGGAGGGGGAATCCTTCATTATACTATTTTTTCTTCCAAAAATTTAATTTTTACACTTTTCTACTATGTTTGAAGTGACGTCACTTACTTCACCTCAAACAGGGAAAATGTAGACACCTAAAATCCACTTACACATTTTTATTGCTAAAAGTGCACTAATTACTCTCATTCACACTATTTCTGTTATAATTAGTGATTTCCGCTAGCTAAAAGTTTTTACCCTCTATTTTGGTTAATTAAATACACTTTGTTGATTAACTAACCTCTATCACATTCTGGATTCCAATTGACAATAAATCATTAGTTATAATCCTCTTCCAAGAAAACAATTAGCAATTATTAGCTAATTAAGCCTATTTTAACCTTGTTTTGATCAATAAACCCTATTATTGGCTTAAACCCCTCTTCCAACCATTCAAAATCACCCCTTTTCCCTCCAAGACATCTCAAAAGTATTCAAAATCTTATCATAGCCTCTTAATTGACCCTAAGCGGTTACTTAAGGTTCCTCACATGTTAATCATTTGTTAATTCACTAATCATGATTAAAAATCCTTAATATACTTTATTCTTTTACTCCCACATGTACCAAGATGCAATTTCTCCTCAAATAAAAACTATTGAAAGGAATAAGCACCTATGTTTACACTTTACACCATATTTTGAATAACATTAATCATATAAAACATATGAGCCTTACTTCCTTCTTGGATTAACTTGCTCAATCTTTGAATCCAATCTTCATGTTGATTAGTAGAGAGATATCTAATATGGACTTGAAGCCATTTTTAAGGAGATCCTCTCACCATTTTTGGATTATCAACAAACATAGTTTTATTTCCTTAGATCTAATTAGGTTATGTTAAGTAATCATTTCACATAGTAAGGATGATTTTACATTGAATTTTTAATTTCATTTAGTTTCCATTAATGCATGATTTTAATATTTGATCTTGATGTTTCATTCTTAAGCTTGAATTTTTATCGAGGCTATTATGGTGTTAGCCTTTACTAGTTATTCATATTACAAGAGTTATATGGTGTTATCAAATATGGTTATATATCCTAAAACTACACCTTATGGGGATGATGTGCCTAAGCCATCATGGTTTAGGGAAAACAAATATTGTGAATTTCACTACGTCAAAATTCATAAGACCGATAAGTGTTTAAAATTTAAACACTATATTCATGACTTAATCGATAGTGGGGATGTGGAAATGTAAACATGGGGATCTTTAAAGAACCTTTTCCTAAGCACAATAAATTAAGGGAAAATTCAGATCACAGACAGTTGTCTCAAAACAAGAATTCTAATTATGTTTCAAACACGCACCATTTTGACCATTTTTATGCTCTAATAGGTTGTGTTTATATACTTTTGAGCATATTAACACAATCAAGATTAAATCAAGGGAGTGTGTTATGGCAACACAAAGAGCTCGCCTTGTTATTTTTGAACCTCATCCCTCTACTCCTTAAAATAGTTATTATGACATAGAAAATTTAGATAAAACCATGACCAATATTTAAAATTAGAACCTTATTAAAATTTATAACATTCATAAATACATCTTTTCTAAGAAATTATAGGGGTTGGACTGTTCATTGATATCAACCCAACACACTTGTAAGAAATGGTAGCATGGATTTCTCTTATTGAGCATATAGCCTTCATTCGATAGAATTCCTAGAAGAAAATCCTCTCATAATTTACCCTTACATATTGAAGTCATAATCAAATGTAAGAAGGTAAAAAGAGTGCTTTTGGATGGTGGATCAGGTTTAAACATTTGTACTCTAAAGCTAGTTCGAAACTAGGTACATCAAGGTGATTTATAGACAAAGGTAATCACTATAAAAGTGTATGATAAAGAAAAATGGAAGTTAGTTGGTATTATTACATTCTCACTATAAGTAGGTCCTATCAATCATGATACGAAGTTCCATGTCTTATACTTGGAGCTTCCTTACAACATATTTCTTGGCTGCCCATGGATTCATGCCATGCAAGTCATACCTTCAATGTATCATCAATGCTTAAAGTTACATAATGAAGGATATAACCTTTCTATTTATGGACATCCCCAAAACCTTTTACTCATTACAAAGCATTTTCGGGCTATTTCTCCACAATTTACAAATTTCCTTCTATAGATATAGCTTTTCCATTTCAATCAAAGGCCCTCGCTTCACAAGTGTATCTAGATACCTTTTCTCCCAACAAAAATGGTTCTTCTACATTAGAGACTCCTTTTACTATGTGGGAGATGAATGTTAGAGAAAATGGTTGGGGATAATATGATCTTCAGCAGGACCTTCTAGTTCACAGCCTTCCCTTATCAACCAAAGTGCATGGTAAGTTGTGTTACAAGTTTCAAAGATCGAGGGAAAATCACCCTTTTGATGCTTTCACTCTTAGTGGATTATTAGAAGATGAAAATATTCTCAAAGATATCATA
Organism: Taxus wallichiana var. yunnanensis; assembly: GCA_018340775.1. Taxonomy (NCBI): domain Eukaryota; kingdom Viridiplantae; phylum Streptophyta; class Pinopsida; order Cupressales; family Taxaceae; genus Taxus; species Taxus wallichiana. The sequence continues at coordinate 83,855,487 of CM031242.1, read as the reverse complement.
TTTCATCCTGAAGATGATGAAATGGATCTATGTTACCAATCACCAAAGTATGTTATCCCCAATTAAATGATTCTTACTATGGGATATAAAGGATGTGGTTGTGGCCACAATGAATAATGTACACTCAAAGCTCTTCCAATACCTCATTATAAAGTGGGTAAGAATGGCATTGGTGTCCAAATGTATGGTTCTCACCCTTCAGAGGTCAAGGATACCTCTTTATAATGTGAAGATATTCCACCGAATGTGAAAGAGAAACATATTCCCAGTGTAGACTTTACGAAGACCTTTCCTCCACAAACCTAGTTTTTGACATGGATATCCTAGTTATAACCCCCACCGTATCCCCTACCACTTATAAAATTAACCTTATTTACCCTTAACTTATGAATTGGGACCAACAAAAACATATTCTAATTGATGTCTTTCATAACGATGAAGCTATTGGAGAATTCCTAGGCATTATGACATAAAGATTACAATAAATTGCCACCAGAAATTATTATCCATTTACCTCAATGCATACACATACTTCAGGAGGAAGATGAGTTGTGTGGGCATTTAATAAAAAATAAGCAAGGAAAAATTTCTATGGAAAATCCATGCAAAAATAACAACTCCAAGTCCTATAGTGAAAACATATTTTGGTGCTTACAGACAAAAAAAGAACAATTAATGTAAGAAATAGTTTACTCAATTCAAGGTGAAAATATCTTTAATCCAAATTTAGCAAAAGAATATCTTAATTTAATTTTGATCCTACATACATGGAGGATGAGTCCAAGCTACTAGTAGAGGTGACAATAGATGTCAATATAGGAATTGAGGAATTTCCTAGAATAGTCAACTTGGGAGTTTCACTCTCAGCTCAAGAACAAATTTTTTTGTGTTTATTATAAGGTAATTCATAGATATATTTTATTTCTTGTACATATACATTCCAGACTTTATCCCGCATTAGTGGTGCACACTCTTGTTCTACACCTAGATGCTAAGCCCATAAAATAAAAGATTTGAATGATGAATCCTCGCATCACCTTGTTGGTCAAAGAAAATCTAGAAATATTATTGGAAGTAGGCTTCATAAAACCTAAGAACTATTCAGAGTGGATTTATAATGTAGTCCTAGTGTAGAAGAAACCTATTGGTATTTGATTTTGCACCCATTTCTAAGATATTAATAAATCTCGACCTAATGATGACTTTCCTCTTCCCAAAATCGACATAATTCTATATTTAACAACTAGTTACGAGATGATATCCCTCATGGATGGATTTTTATGACATAAAGAGATAAAAATTGTTGAGGAAGACCAACATAAGATAACTTTAACCACCCCATAGGGGAAATTATATTATCAAGTCATGCCCTTTGGCCTCATTAATGCACGTACTACCTATCAATGGGAAATGAATATTATCTTTCATGACATGTTCAATGAAATCATGGAAGATTATGTGGATGAAATATTGGAAAATTCCAAGACTCGGGAAGATCATCCAGAGATCTTGTGATGTATCTTTTAGCATCTAACTCCATCTAGCAAGTGATCTCCTTTCATCTAACTACATTAATTTTTATATCCTTTCTTAAAGTGCCTCGTTAATCAACTAACCCTCCTACACACATAATACACATTGATGGTATCATAAATTAAACTAGTAGGATAACCTTTGCACTAGACACCAATCGAAATGATGTGGCCTTGTTTAATATTTTGTAGGTTGTTCTATATGTCCATAAAACAACCAATACCTTGTCATCCAAATCTTGTCGTCCCACATCACATTTTTGTTAGCGTGTGACTCAAAATATTGTTAAATTCCTCAATAGTTCCATTAGCTTATGGTTGATATGGGGTATTCTTGTGATGGGACACCATGCACTCGCCCACAAAATCGACCATTTCATTTAAAAAATTTTACGACTATCACTAGTCAAGTTTAAGGGACATCTATACCTGACGATTATGTTCTCCCATAAGAATCTAGCTAGATTGTCACCATTGTGTAGTCCCTTGTAGGTGCTTCCTTCACCCACATTATTAACAAATCAATGAAATTGATGATATAACGTGAAACAATCCTTCACATGGCAAGTGAAATTGGTCCTACAAAAACAATTTCTCATTTTTCAAATGGTTCCACGCTGGCTATCGGCCTCAAGGGAATTTCATCCCTTCTTCCTAACTTGCCGAGGTGGTGGAAATTATCACAGCCTTACAAAAATCAATACAATCATGGTATATAATTTCCCACTAAAGCCTTGCCAATAGTTTCTTCCACACTATGCCATTCCCTGCATAGTGCCCTCCTATAATCCCACCATGTGCTTCCTCCATGATTGCAATGCACTCATGTTCTAACACGCATTGATGCATAACATTATCATGACCTAACTTGTATAAGTCTCCACTAATTAGCATGTAGGGCACAATGCATATAGCTAATTGTTTCCTTTCCAAAATTTTCATTCCTTTTGGTGTCAAACCTATTTTGAGATAAATAGCAATATCTTCTAAGTCATAGGGTGCGCGACGCAACCTAAACAGTTGTGCATCTAACATAACATCCTCATTACTCACGCATCCTCCCTCGAATCAATTCTTGACAAATGGTCAAGACCTCGATTAGTCTGTCTTTGTTTCATAACAATTGTAAACTCAAACTCCTGAAATAATACGACCCACCAACATATGCACCCTTGCAAAACATGCTTGTTCACCAAGTACTTCAAGGCCATGTGATCGTGTAAAATATGAAGGGTGTTGCTAGCATATACTATCTAAATTTATGCAGTGTGTAGATCATCAAAAGTGCTTCGTGCTTAGTAGTGGTGTAATTTTTTCTATTGGTGTCAACTTCCTACTTGCAAAGTACGGGGTGATCAAAAATTTCTTCCCTAGGTTATGCTAGGACTGTTAGAAATTAGAGGATTCATAGTTATAGGTTTAATTAATTTATATGATAAATATTAACATTAACATTACATCACATAAACTATATGTAAATAAATAAAGTATTACTTATCGAACATGAATAACACATATAACACCATATGTATAGTCGAAAACCCCAATAGGGTTAAAACCACTTGATATAACCTTTTACTATTAGAGAACCAAACTTACATCTATTATTTTCCACCTCCTCCTTCAAAAACCTAATCACAAGCATAAATAATTTTCATCTTTGATATATATATATCGAATATATCAAATGAGGACCTAAAGTAATTTTTATATAAGGTGATCGAGTATGTCTCCCAACCCACCTTTTCAACCTAAATGGTTGACACATACACCTAGGTTTATAATATTTAATACTAGAAATATAATCATTTCATGATAATAAAATTTTAACCTATAGTATATAACTAGGTTAGTATATTTAATAATAGAAATAGAAATATTCAAATTATTAAATATTAACCTATATAATAGTGATGGAACCATATTAATTAAGGGGTGTCCAACCCAGTTAATCATTATGTTTCAACAAGGACTGATCCAATGGTTTTCCTTGAGGCATCAACATGCACATGGAAATGTTTACCCCAAGAAGGTATGGGTGAAGTGACAAACTTATCCTTCAATGTGTTAAACATCTTTTATTGTGCCTATGCCCAGTGAAGGAACTCTTGTGTTTTAGTAACTCCTCCAATGATGCATTGATCTTGGCATACCCCTTGATAAACTCCCAGTAGTACCCTGTATGCCAAAGGAATATGTACATTGTGCTCTGAGTGGTAGGCTACCCAAATCCCACAATAACAACAACTTTGGCAGGATCCACTAACAAACATTCCTCGCATATGATATGCCTCAATAGATTCCAAAATGTAGTAGCAAAAACACATTTCTTAATGTTGAGGGATATCCTCAACTGCCGACATCTCTCAAAATTAAGCCTTAAATTATCACAATGGTCTTTCACTAGTCCATATATTGTCCAATTATCAAGGTAGACTTATAGAAACTTATGCATAAAATCCTGAAATGCCTAGACCACTATGCGCGAAAACACAACGGGTGAATTCTTAAATCCAAAAGGAATGAACGTATAAGAATACATTCCCCATTCAGTGGTGAAAGTTGTATTCTTTTGGTCATCTTTGGAAATTCTAACTTGATGGTATCTTGAGAATCCATCCATGAAGGAATAGATTTCATGCCCAGCTACTACTCCTTCTAAGATATCATCAGTAAAGAGGGTTGATAAATGATCAATTACACATACCACATTTAATTCCCTATATTCAAACATGATTGTTATCCTTTCATCCTTTTTAATATTAATGACCATAGGGATTACCCATTATGATTCCTCCACAACTTTGATGATTCTTGAAGTGATCATTGTGTCTATCTCCTCCTTTACCTTGATGTGAAGATTCAGATTCATTCAATAAGGCCTCTTCTGAATCGAGTGTACACCTTCTTTCAACCTGATCTTCATCTCCCTAAAGAGTGGTGAATTCCTTTAATCTCATGGTACCCACGTAGAAATAAATCCTGAAACTTTCACAAGAGATCAATGATATTTGATACTTCCTTAGCCGACCAATAGTCTCTAATAGTGGCATCCTTAGGTTCAACCTATAAGCCAATGTTAACCTTCTTTGTTTTAAGGGGTTTATGGTATGCATGTGCTTTCTTATCAGCACTATCAATAACTTCACACCTTGAGTATGGTTAACATCCAAATTGTCCATCTCTTCACCAATTATCACGTAGACCATCTTTCCATTTTCTTTCTCTATCCACACACACTCAAGTGGATATCTTATGACTCTTCTTCATCAAAGCATGGTTCCAAACCAAACTCACCCAATAAATCTGCTATTTGATATTCTATCATTGCACTAACTTCCATCATTAGGCACTTAATAACCTATATCAATCTATCCACCTATCGTTTAGTACTACTGATACTCAAAATCTTGAAGGAGGTCAGCCATAAATTCCTGCCAATTTCTTGTCTAACATCACATCTTAGAGTGAATATAAAATGCATGTGGAAAATTTTTTAAGGTGGAATACAAATTATGCACCCATAAATAAGGTTTTAAGGCCTATGCACCTCCCATCCATGATTTCTCACATGCTTCGATGTGGGACAAGGCATGTTCCTTCCCAAGGTAGTCTTGTATTGCCTTTGGGTACATTACTTTAGAAGAACCTAATAGAGAACTCGATTCTCACCTCGCGCCACTATAGAAGACTATCACGGTGTATTTCCCACCAACATGTTATGGTCCCAAGTCTGTTATAGCTAATAATCCCTCTTCTTTCAATCTCATTTTTCCTTTGAGCCTTCATTTCTCATAAGAACTCATCAGGTTTGGCTCCTCCAGAATAACTTGGTAGCTTCTTCACTCCTAGGGACTTGACTGAGTGCACATTTGTTACCCTTGTCATAGAGACTCTTAGCTATCACCTAGTTAATTCATATGTCCCATGCACCTAATTTTCACATGCCACACTAGTTTTATCACTCATGGAATGAGCATCATCAAACTGGATAACTCCCTTTGTAGGGTGAATTACCTCAGGGTCCTTGATAGAGCACACAAAGATCCTTTTGATAACTTCTTCTTCCAAGGGCTCATTATATGGTGATTATTTTCCATCGGTTAAGGGGATGATGACCTTCTCCTCCTTTTTTCAAAACATATGTATCCCTTATTGAACCTTAGCTCAACATTATTCTTGTAACACCATGGGAACCAAGTAATGCTGGAAATTTTTCTGCCTCAACTAACACCAAGACTACAAAATCCTTAGTGAACTTTTCCCCTTGGATAGTGATAATAGTGTCCTTTAAGACACCAATGGGAATTAAACTTGTCTTATTGGCCATATAAAAACATTTGAAGAGGGTTGTAATAGGGGCCTTCCCATCTAATGCCATGCATGTAGGGTGAGAACATTGACCTCCATGTCCATGTCAATCAAAAATTGATCGAAGCCCATCTACAACAACATTTGAGGTAATATCCTTGTCATAATCAAGGATATGGGGAGGAAGGTTGACATGCAAAACCTTCCTTTCGCACCCTTCTCCAGCATGTGAAACCTTCTCCCATAACCACTATCCTAGCAAGGGGATGGTATTCTCTTAAATACTTCTCTAACCTCATCCAGATCCTTTTGTGGAGCCTCAACATTCTTCCTTTTCTCTAACTCTTTTGAATTATATTTTAGGTACTAGATCTCTCCCTGAAGGATTCAAATCATATCCATGGTTTCTTAATAAACTTATTTCTTATGAGTAGGGTCCATATAATTTCCACGCACCACTTATTCTCTAATAACCGATAGTTTCGCCTTGGTATCTCCCTTGTACATGTAGCTTCATCTCACATCGTAACTAGTACATGATCTAGTTCTAACTCATACACTACTCATGGCATCCATTGTGAATCTGCCTTCCTCACACTTACCATCCCAAAACCTTTGTATCTTTGGTGATGTTGTCTCATGTGCTTAACTAACTTCAGTACTCCTCATACTTGTGCTTCTTTCTACACCACAAGAATTGTAGCAGATCAAGGCACTCATGCTTATAGTGCTCCATGGATGCATGATTATAACACATCCCATGCATGAACTTACTTCTTCCTCCTACATGGTTTCCATGACCATGAGATCCTCCTCGGAAGCTTCTTCCATGCACCCCTCTAGCCGGACATCCTCCAAAGTGATGGCCATCATCCTTGGAATTTTTTGTGAGGTTGGTCTAGCACACACCAATATCAATGATGTCATGTATCTAGTCAATCAATCTACGATCCTTGGTGTCATGGGTAGTAGAGGTGAAAATTATGACACAATCTTACAGATCACACACTATAGCAATGGGCATCTACTTACATCATGATCTCCGTGGAAAATTTCACAGTCCACTTTTATGACATGTACTGATCTCCTAGGGAAAATTTCCTTTGTATGCCCCTCTACATCAAAATATGTGCACCATAAACCACTGTGAGTCTCATGCATCGAGTTGAAAGATTGTTTCTCTAGCTCCTTCACCATTGTAGGAATATAAGCCTCAAGGAAGAGGCTAACACTGGTATCTACACTTATGACAGCCTCTAAGTCCTTGTATGGGTCTATGAAAGTATTGTGTGAAATTTCTCTCCTAAACGGTGTTATCAATCCTCTAAAAAACCATTGAGCATGTTGAGAGGGGTGAATATCATAGGATAAATTTGATAAGAGAGTCTTGAAATATGCATCATACTCCCTCACACTCTCTACCATTCCTTTTTAGATCTCTTTTAACATGTTGATGCTCTTCTATTCAAACTCAAGGATGTGAAATTCAGCCAAGAAGGCATTCCACAGTGTGGTCTAATCTACCAGTATTTGATGGGGTTCATACTTCAAGTACAAATTATGCATGAATCCTTGCAATGTCATTGAAAATTGACTTACCTTCTGCACTAGGGTAGTGATTTCCTTCATGTTCCATAGTAACTAACACCTATGTACATGGTCTACAAAATCCTTAACACCTTTATAGCCCTGGTAGGTGTAAATTCATCTCAAAAATACTTGTTGAAGTGGTTTAGGTCCTTATCTAATTGATCCAAAACCTTGACTCCCTCCAAAGTGTTGCCTCTACTACCAAATCCACTAGATCCACCAAGTATTTTCCCTCCTTACCCATGAGATGATCTATATCCGTTAGGTCCACCATGGCCACTAGCTCCTATACCACAAGATATACCTCCTGTAGCTGGTAAAGGGAATGAAGTGTTCACACCTAGTGTCTCGAATGTCCCACTAAACTACATGCTAATAGTTTGTGATATTACACCACTACTAGATGTGTGTCCCACGCTAATTGTAGACATGATATCCAAGCTTTACATACCATTACTTTAACCAAACTTCATTCCAGACAATATTCCTCCAAACATAGGAAATTATTGTGTAGCGATAGATGTACCAAATGAAAAATTATATCTCCTAGGAAAAAATCGGTCACTCCCACCAATACCAACTATGTTAACAATACTTATCTCTTGATTTGGAAGACTAAGCACTAGGGGTTGGTCACTAGGAGGATTCAGATGTGTGTCAACAACTCTCCTTTATCCAAGTGACGAACTCTCATCAAAAGATGAAGGGACCTCTCTTCTGCGCTTTTCGAGATGGGGTAGCATATATTTCTCGGGCTCCACATCCTCCATGAAAACCTCAATTCCTTCTTGCAACATCTACCTCCATAAATCCATCACTCCCACAACCTTACATTGTCTAGCCAACTCCCTTTCACGTGCTTCTCTATACTTGATTTATCTCTCCTCTCTCTCTTTTTAGTTGTAATGTCTCCGCCATCTTCCTCCACCCTTGCTTCCTCACCAAATGCTGGGGAAGCTTAGCTAGCCATAGGGAATTCTTCCAAACTTGTTGTAATGAGAAGGATCTTCATGTTTAAAGGGATAGCACACAAAAATGATCCTCTATCTTTCTTTAAGAACTCAAACTCAGCAACCTCATGACAAGAATACATAGAAATAATTTATTCCCTAATTTGTTTGAAAATGGTATTGTTAAAACCATTTTTGGATGAAAATTTTTGGTGGGAGTTTTATTGTGAATTTATGGTAAAATGGAATAAAATGAAGGGTAGGAAGAGCATAAGTAGGTGAAATAGGTTAGGGCATGAGGGTAGGGTAGGTTTGGGTGGGTGGGAGTAGGTTTTTAGGTGGTTTTTGTGAATTTTTAATAATGGGGGATGGGTTTTCATTTTTGGGTATCGCGACAGAGACCTACTGTTGGTGCAAATCAGCAGCACCCCTAGATGTTGATCAAATTTCTAGTTTGACACTTTGGACATCCAATGTGATTGCACAACATTGAATATTTTCCCCAAGTGTGGGACTTGTAAAAATGGGAAAATAATCTCCAGATTAGAGGCTGGTTCCTCAACTCCTCTGATTAGGTGTATTACTTGCAAGTTGCAGAGGTTTTGAATTCAAGATCCTACTCTAAATTCCAAGGGGACAGAGATAGAGAATGCAAAAATTGAAACTAATGCTAATAAGGTGATGCACCAAAGGAATGGTGAACATTCTTTACTTCTGCAAATAGACACAGGTCATAGAAATGCAACAAACATCATGTAAAAACTGATAAAATGTAATGAAAGGTCAGAAATGAAGCAAAACAACACAAATAGAGGATTGAAAACTCATTCACAGAGCTTGCATTGTCATTTCCAATATCAAAAACACATGCATTACAACATCTGAGAGGTAGAAAATAGGTTACAGTCTTTGAAGAGGTCTGATATTCCACAAAATCACTTTCCAAGGTGAAAAAGGGAGCCTGCAATGCATGAAAAATGTCCAACCACTCAAAAAATGAGCCAAATCTGGCTTTTACAATGCAAAAACCGAGCCTGGAGAGAGAAATGTGGGAAAACGTGAGAGAGCTTCAACCACTAACCAAAAATGCAATAAAACAGCATGGGTATCCTTACAGGTCCATTCCCTGACATTTTTCACCATGCTGGGAGAGAATGCAAGCCATTCTTCATTAAAAATGGTGGTTGAAATGTCATTTCTGTTCATTACCACATGCCCGAGGTAGTTTTAAATTTTCTCTCTCCAAACTCCATAAAAATAAAAAATTGACCCCGGAATATTGTAGAAAATTTCATCAAATTTCCATTGATATAAATAACATGAAAAACCGAGCTCTGGATCAAAAGTTATGGCCGTTTGAAAATTTAGGGCAAAGTAGGGCCAAAACGGGTTAGCGGGCCAAAAGTTTGAAATTTTCCCACTTTTTACATTTGGGAAAATTTCCCAAAAATCCCGCACTTTGATGATCCAAAGTGCCACGTGGTAAGTTCGATTGGATGCGGGCCTTTTGTGCTTCATTTTCCACTGTTTTGGCCTTTCGAAAAATTTTCCACAAATCTCCGCCGAGTGATGATTTGAGGACACGTGGCGCAATATGATTCACTGCAAACCCGCCCCTTAACTTTTATGTCACTTTTGGCTATATTTTTGACTTGTACATGTGCCAAAACCATATTAGTCGTGGGCTTTCTCCTTCCTTTTTCCCCTGCGGGCCTGTCTTCTCCATTTTACCACCACGTGGACATGTGGCAAGATCCCATTGGCTCGCGTTTGGGGGGTGGACTTTTCCTTTTGTTATTTCCTTTGATTTTGCTTTGGGAAAATTTCCCAAATTTCCCCCACCCTCCGCGGGTAGTGTGACACATGGCGAGCTCCTATTTGATGCGGTCCTTGGGGAAAACATTTTTTCTTTTGATTTAACCTTTGGGAAAAAATCCCAATCTCTCCCACGTTCTGAAGCTCCGACCACCTAGGGACACGTGGCCTATCCTCATTAGCTGCGGATCTTGGGGGAAAAATTTAACATTACACCCTCACCAATCTCCTTTTCCAAATTTCAAATCTTTCCTCCACCCTCTGCTGGTCCGATGCCTTAGGACACGTGGCATAACATGATTGGGCGCGGGCCTTTCCTTGAAATTTTTCCATGGCGCCAATCACTTAGTCAAATTTTCTATTTTTACTCCGCCCTCCACCACCCCCTTTCCTCTAGAGACACATGGCACAATATGATTTGATGTGGGCCTAGCATCAAAATTTTTGCTTGGATCAACCCTTAGAAAAAAATTCAATTTCTTCCCCTTGGACACATGGTAGCATCTCATTCGTCGGCGGGCCTTCGGGGTGAAATATTCCTTTTGAAAACTTTCCGAATCACTTAGTAAAAATTCCAAGTTTACCTCCACTCTCGCCACTCCCAGGACACGTGGCATGATATTACTGGTTGTGGGCCTTTTAGGGGAAAATTTCCCACAAAAACTCTGTCGAGCCATAACTTCAAAAATACATGGAGTTAGGAGGAAAACTTTACCTTTCTGGAAAGTTGAGAAAAATATCTATCCAATGGTGCCATTTCCAGAAGGTCTTGAGTTCCTGAAAATAAAAAAATTATGACTAAGGCACAAGAGAGGGAAGAATGAAGGGAGTTAGCCACAAAATGAGCAAGGGGCTCATTTTGGATAACAATTTTGGTGACTCAGAGGGTCATTTTCCCTGTTTGGATGAAGTTACCAATTGCTGAAGTAATCCATTGGGCATGGGGTCATCAAATTCTTTGCTTAGTACCCCAACTGATTAGAAAACTGCAAGGAGGAAGATGGAAGGTGGCACATCACTTGATTGGAGCAAGGCCTCAGAAACACATTTCTTGGAATATGCAAGCCTGTGCCAAAGCACTTATGGAAAGCAAATCTAATATACAACAAACCAATGTGCATAAGAACTTGGAGGAATGAAAACCTAAGCTAATATGTACAATGTGGAGAATTTCCTTTAGTAGCAATGCTTTAGATGGATTCCATTGACTGGAATCTGTAATTCTTCACCATCCAATGTAGACAATTGGAAGGCATTACTGTTCTTACACTTTGTGACCATGTATGGGCCACTCCAAATGGCATCAAATTTTGAATGCCTCCCGGTTTTGCTCTGTCTGCATCCCATTTTAACACTAGATCTCCAACTTGGAAAGATCTATCCTTGGCCTTTCTATCAAAGGTCTTCTTTATCAAAGCTTGATCCCTCTCCATTGTTTGGGATGCCTGATTTTTGATTTCTTTGAGCTCCATCAATTCTACATACCTAACCTCCATGGGATCAAACTCCAATAACTCCAACTGTTTCATGAGTTCCAATGTTAGCAAATCAAGTGACATGGGAAAAATTGCCTCTCTTCCATAAACAAGCTTGAACGGGGAGTTACCTGTAGATATTTTGGGAGTTATCCTATCAGCCCATAAGGCTGATTTCAACTTAGTATGCCAAGACCTCTAATTTTCATCAAGAGTCCTCCTAATGATCCTTAACAAGTTCTTGTTTGTAGATTCAGCTTGGCCATTACCCTGAGGGTAATATTTTGATGAAGTGCTTAGGTAGACCCCATTCTTGATAGCCCATTCAATTACCTTGGACCCAATGATTGCCAATGCATTATTTGATATTATTTTAGCAAGTATGCTGAATCCGGTTGCTATTTACTCATAGAAGTCTAGGATGCTAGACTCATTTGCTTCTTTGAGTGTTATTGCTTGATCCACTTGGTGAAGTAATCTGTTCTTTGTTAGAATCCATTTGTGTCCTTGGCTTGAATTTGGATTAATGACTCAATGAATTCCAAACCCAATTGCATGAATTGCTGGTCAACTGAAATTGGATGCAATGGAATGGCAACTAGTCTCTCCTTACCCGTGAAGAATGCACAATTCTTGTACCTCTTGATCCATGCATAACAATCACTGAAAATCTTGGGCTAATAATAGCCAGCCCTCATGATCTTTAGAGCTATCACTCTTAGTGTAAAATTACCACCAGCTGACCCACCATGAAACTCTTCCAACACCTTGTGAATCTGATTTGTACCAATGCATCTCAGCAACACTCCATTCACATCCCTTTTGAACAAGACACCATCAACAAGGGCATATGGGACATCCTACAATCTGAAGTGTCTTCTTTTGGTCTTGTTCATCTCTGGAGGGCATATACCTATGCTTAGGAAGTGCATTATGTCTTGGGTCCAACAAGGAGTGAGGACACCATCATTTTCCTTTTGAGTGCTTCCTTGCTCATGGCTGTCTTGCAACGCCAAAACAACCTCCTTCTCATTGCATGCTTCCTTGTGTTTATTCAAGACCAGCTACTCACACAATCCTTTTCCTCTAACCAACTTGGTGACTTTGATCTTTATGTCATACTCCATGACATGAGTAATCCAACCTGCTCTCTTTTCATTCAGGTCTTTGTTGAGGAGGAAGTCTTTAACTCCCACATGAGAAACCAGCAATTGAACCTTGTTGTTTGAAACTAGATGCTTGAACTTCTTCAAGCTCCTGATTACTACAAGAACATGCTTCTCAATGAAGGAATACCTCACCTCATAGTCCTCTAGGATTTGGCTGAAGAAAGTAATTTGTTGCTCATCATTGTCTTTGTTTCTGTTGTACCAAAATTGCAGAAATAGGATCATCACCCCCAAATGCATAGAGGATGAAATCCTTGAAGAAATCCGGGTTAATGAGATTTGGGGCTTGAGAGTTGGCTTCTTTGATTTCTTCAAAACTTTCCTTTCCTTCTACTATCCATTTGAAATCCATGTTTTTCTTTTACATCTTGGTGATAGGCTTGACTAGGGCTACCAAATTTGGGACAAACTTCCAAATAAAATTTATTCTCCCTAAGAAACTTTGAAGGGCCTTCTTATGGCTTGGCAAATGGTAGTGCTCTTATGGCTTCAACTCTTTCTAGATCAATTTCTAATCCTTCTTTGGAGACAATGTGGCCAAGGATTTTTCCTTCATGGGCTAGAAAAATACACTTTTTAGGATTCAAGGATACTCCAAATCTTCTGCACCTTTGGAACACTTGTCTCAAATGAAAGAGATGGTCTGCTGCATTTTTTGAAAAAACAATGATATCATCAAGATATATCAGCACCATGTTGTTAATTAAATCCTTGAATGACATGTCCATTGCTCTTTGGAAAGTAGCTCCAGCGTTGGATAGCCCAAATGGCATTTTCTTGTATGCATAAGTTCCCCATTTGGTTGTAAAGGTTGTCTTGAACTGATCCTCTTCTTTCACCATAATCTGATTGTACCCTAAATAGCCATCAAGTAATGAAAACCTCTCAGAGCCGGCAACAACTTGTAAAATCTACTCCATAGAAGGAAGTGGATAATGATCCTTAAGAGATGCTCTATTAAAATCTCTGAAGTTAACACACAATCTGATTTCCCACTCTTCTTTCTAATTGGAACCAAGTTGTCCACCCAACTAGAATTCTTGATAGGGAATATGATTCTTGACTCTATCAACTTATTCAATTGTTTTCTCATGAGAGGCTCCATGTGTGGATTGACTGGCCTTTGTTTTTTCCTGATGGGTTTAGTACTTGGATCCAATTCAATGGTGTGTTGAGATAACTCGGGATTAAAACCCTTTAAATATTCATAACTCCAAGAAAATACATCAGGGAATTCTTGAAAAAGTTGTATGAACTCATATGTTTCTTTCTCAGTTGTCACTTTACCAACCTGGAGTGATTTTCCTTCTTCCACCAAGATGGACACTGAATCTTCTCCCTTGACTTGGATGTTTACTTTCTCCTTCCTAAACTGATCATTAGGATTGAAAATGGACTCCAAAGTAATAAGTCCCTTTGGTAGTTTGTTGGTTCTCAATCTGTACCACTTGGTCACCATCTTGCTGCTCCAACTTTTCCCGATTTTTAGTGAGAACTCAACCTCTTCTTGCAATAAATGAATGCTTTGTTGATCATCTTCAAACACTTACAATGTTGTTTGGCTTTGAAGGCCTTATAATCACATGGATGTTTGGTTGTACCTTGTCTTTTTGGATACTTTCAACAATGTCAAAGGCTGCCCTAACCGCTGCAAGCTGTCACAATGACTTGGTTCTCTTTTATAGGAATGGATATGATGCCAAAGCCCTCAAAATATTCAATGAGGTTCCACACCCTGTTTTGTTAACACTCGAGTATATCATTCTTGATAGCATGCTGCCCCTTAAATTGGTTGACAATCAAATCACTTTGTCACCAAAGACTTGCAAGTTGTTTATTCCACTCTTGATTGACCAATGCAATCCTTGTATCAAAGCTTCATATTCAACAAAGTGTTATTAGAGCATGCAAACTGAAATCTAAAAGCTGAATAATACTTAACTCCTTGAGGTGAAACAAGCATAGCTCCCCCTCCCGCACCTTATGCGCTCCTTGATCCATCAAAAAACAAGCGCCATACCTCATTTTCATCCTTATGGTATGGCTTGGTGATGCTAGGGATGGGATGATTTTCTTCATGCATGCAATAGAATCCTAGCTCGATTCTTCTATTTCTTAATAAGGATCAAAAGCATGCACCTTGTTTTCCCATTCATCAAGAGTCGGATCCGGGATACTTCCAACCTTGGTGTATACTTCATTAGTGCTTGGATAATCCTATTGATAAAATGCTGAACAATTGGTATTGATTTGGCTTGGTGTGTAAGGCTCAATGTGAAAGTTTGCAATAGGCTCAAATCTGATTGTGTCTTTAGTTCCATATCTTGTTCTGAACAACATGTGTGACCAATCAGCAGATAAGTAACCTCCAATTTTGGCTGTGAAATCCCTTGAAAAACATAGGGCAAAGAGTGGTGGAAAGTCTATTACCGAGACATCTTGCAAAACAACAATGTTGGGGCATGCATGCAAAGTAAGACTCAAGTTTTTAATCACTCCAATTGTTGTTACTGTTGTCCCATCCAATTGCACTACCCCTTTGGATATGACTTCATATTAAATTCCAAACTAATCAGCCATTTGCTTGAGCATTCTTGAACTACTTGCCCCGGAATCAATCATGCAATTGTGTAATAAATGGTTTCTAATGATCAATGAGACACAGAATGGAGGGGCTTCAAAATTTTACCTTGCTATCCTCCATGATTCCCCTCGGGCTAGATAGCATTCATGAGTACCTTCTCTTGCATTTGGACTTGCTAATTTGAAGTTGACCAATCCTTCATGGCAACTTGTAGCAAATCTCTTTGGCCTGGGATGGATAGTGATTCCCACATTGATATGTTTACATTTGTCTTCTTCATCTGATCAATGATGTTGAATGGAGATGAAGCATCTCTCTGATGTCCCTTGGCCTGCACATTCATTCCTTACACATGGGTGGCAAAAATTGGCATCTGATTTGGCCTATGGATTGTTTTAGGCAGTCCTTGTGTGTTTAGAACTGCATTTTGTTTGCCAATAATTTGTAGAGTGGAAGAAGATTGTGGATTACTTGGAGCCAATGGCTGTTCTTCACCCAAAATTCTCCTTTTTGACCTTGTGTTGGCTGCAACACTTTGGGAAGTTGTTTGATTCATGCCACAAAAATCATTTTCCTGCCAGTTAACAAGTGTGGTATCATTTGGAGCTGATTGCTGCTGGAATGTTTCTTGTTGTTAGTTATTTCCTTGACTACCTTCACCCTCCACACCAATTGTAGTCACCATTAATGGTTAATTTAAGGCACTGTTGAAACACATAGACTAGTTGTGAGGTTCATTGCATGGGAAACACCAATCATACTCTTGAACTATGTTATTTTGCACTGGCACTATGACTTTAGAGGTAGATGTAACATTGGGATTATAGGGATGGAATGGTCTTTTGGTAGGAGGTCTTGTTTGATTTTGATTTGCAACTAGATTGGGTGGTCTTTGAGGCTAGTATGGCTACCTGTTTGGCTGAGCTTGAGGCTGGAAAGAAGGTCTAAACCCTTGGTCTTGCTGCCTCTTGAGTGTAACCAGCTCATTGCCTAGATTTTACAATTACTTCATGACTTCTTGAAGTTCATTTGAGGCACTAGAAGATGAAGTAGAAGCTTCACTTGAATTCTGATTTCTAGGAGTGGGAATAGGAGCTAAAATAGGCACTTGACTAGTACTTGGGCTCTCTAAACTTGGATACAATGGCATTGGGGGCCTAGGAGCTAGTTTTCTAGCTTGAATCAAATAATTTTCAGCTCTAATGGCAATGCTATAAGAAACAAGGATAGTTGTGCCTCCCATGGATTGAATTAACATAGAAATATCAAAATTTAAAGCTTTAAGGTAATATAGAAAAGCACCTTCTATTGTTGGCCTTACTGCCATTGAAATCCTCTCCCAAGTCATTTGAAACCTGAATTTGAAATCAGTCAGCTGCTCATTGGGAGCTCTCTTGATGGTTGTCAACTATTCCAAAAGGGACAAGTTATCTCCCTTTTCTCCAAACTGCTCATGGAGGGATATACATAGCTAGTTCCAATTTTGAATAGAACCTGAGGCAAGACTCCTGAACCATTGCAAATATTTCCCTTTGAATGAATATTCCGGTAGTTTGACAAAGAACTTGCATCTTATTAATCTCATGGATTGCACAAATATTAGCAATATCCTTAACATGATCACCGGGAGTGGTCCGATTCTCTCTAGTTTAGTATGGAATGTTCTTCAATGCTAGAACCGGGATTGAATTTTGTGCATTGAGAGAAAGTGGGCTGCTGCTAGTGAAATTGACATAGGGGTTGCGTTGTGCCATTCTGATTGGCCTTAAAACCCTTGTGGATTGCATGAAAGGCTTACTAGGTGGAGGAGTTGATAGATTTCTATTTGGTGGAGATGGAGACCTTTGAATTCTCCTCCCTCTTTGCCTTCTTCTTGGAGATAACTACAAATACTAAAACAACACCTCTTTTTCTCCAACTCTTGACCGTGTGGTGATTCTTCTCATGATTTTTTAGGTCTACAATGCTAAAACCAGTTGATTCTTCTTCCTTGGAGTCGCCAGATGTGAAATTTAGGGATCTTTTAAGCAAGAAAATTGCAAAAAATTCACATCAATTTTGTTGCAATGAAGATGAAGACCTCTAAGGTCCCATCGGGTATGCCAAAACTGTTGGTGCAAATCAGCAGCACCCCTAGATGTTGATCAAATTTCTAGTTTGACACTTTGGACATCCAGTGTGATTGCACAACATTGAATCTTTTCCCCAAGTGTGGGACTTGTAAAAATGGGAAAAGAATCTCTAGATTAGAGGTTGGTTCCTCAACTCCTCTGATCAAGTGTATTACTTGCAAGTTGCAGAGGTTTTGAATTCAAGATCCTACTCTAAATTCCAAGGGGACAGAGATAGAGAATGCAAAAAAATGAAACTAATGCTAATAAGGTGATGCACCAAAGGAATGGTGAGCATTCTTTACTTCTGCAAATAGACACAGGTCATAGAAATGCAACAAACATCATGCAAAAACTAATAAAATGTAATGAAAGGTCAAAAATGAAGCAAAACAACACAAACAGAGGAATGAAAACTCATTCACAGAGCTTGCATTGTCATCTCCAATATAAAAAAATGCATGCATTACAACATCTGAGAGGCATAAAATAGGTTACAGTCTTTGAAGAGGTATGATATTCTAAAAATAACTTTCCAAGGTGAAAAAGGGAGCTTGCAATGCATGAAAAATGTCCAACCACTCAAAAATGAGCCAAATCTAGCTTTTACAATGCAAAAACCGAGCCCAAGAGAGAAAAACATGAGAAAACGTGAGAGAGCTTCAACCATTGACCAAAAATGCAATAAAATAACATGGGCATCCTTACAGGTCCATTCCCTGACATTTTTCACCATGCTGGGAGAGAATGCAAGCCATTCTTCATTAAAAATGGTGGTTGAAACGTCATTTCTGTTCATTACCATGTGCCCGAGAGTTTTCAATTTTCTCTCTCCAAACTCCATAAAAATAAAAAAATGACCCCATAATCTTGTAGATAATTTCACCAGCTTTCCATTGATATAAAGAACATGAAAAACTGAGCTCTGGATCGAAAGTTATGGCCGTTTGAAAATTTAGGGCAAAATAGGGCCAAAACGGGTTGGTGGGCCAAAAATTTGAAATTTTCCCACTTTTTGCATTTGGGAAAATTTCCCAAAAATCCCCATGCTCCGATGATCTGGTGCCACATGGCATGTTCTGATTGGATGTGGGCCTTCTGTGCTTCATTTTCCACCGTTTTGGCCTTTGGAAAAATTTTCCAAAAATCTCCGCCGGTCCAATGCCTTAGGACACGTGGCATAACGTGAATGGGCATGGGCCTTTCCTTGAGATTTTTCCATGGCACCAATCAGTTAGTCAAATTTTCTATTTTTACTCCACCCTTTATTACCCCCTTTCCTCTAGAGACACGTGGCACAATATGATTCGATGCGGGCCTAGCATCAAAAATTTTCTTGGATCAACCCTTAGAAATTTTTTCAATTTCTTCCCCTTGGACACATGGCAGCATCTCATTCATCGGTGGGCCTTCAGAGTGAAATATTCCTTTTGAAAACTTTCCAAATCACTTAGTAAAAATTCCAAGTTTACCTCCGCTCTCTCGCCACTCCCGAGGACACGTGGCACGATATTACTGGCTGCAGGCCTTTCATGGGAAAATTTCCCACAAAAACTCCACTGAGCCATAACTTCAAAAATACATGGAGTTAGGAATAAAACTTTACCTTTCTGGAAATCGAGAAAATCTTTATCCAATTGTGCCATTTCTAGAAGGTCTTGAGTTCCTAAAAAGCAAAAATTATGGTCGAGGCACAAGAGAGGGAAGAATGAAGGGAATAAACCATGAAATGAGCAAGGGGCTCATTTTGGATAACATCTACCTCTGTCTAGGTTTAGCTAACATTAGTTGGATTTGGTGGCATCTATCATGTATTAGGTGTATGACACCGGTTAAATGGAACTAATGATGGTCAAGGAAAACCGGTGATGGTCAAGGAAAACTAGTGATGGTCAAGGAAACCGGTGCCAGTTAAGGTTAAGGAAGAATAGGGGTAAGAAGGATTAGGAATGAAATGAAAATAGGTAAAAAGGGATAGGTGAAGAGTGTATGGAGAGGGATGAGGGTAACATGTGATTGTAGCAACATGGGATAGGTAAGTAGGTGAAATGAACTAACATAGTGGGTAAGGATGACAAGGGTTAGTAGGTTTGTAGGTGAGAAGGGGAAAGGGGGTGGGCATGATAGATGTGATTGGGTATGGTTTAGGGGTAATAGGTAATTGGAGGTAGTTAGGTCTTAACAATGTTGTGTTTTGGTGGATGCAGGCTAGAGACTAGTTGAGGATGCGGGATAGAGTACCACCTCTTTTTGGTACGAATGTGGTCTAGCGTGACTGCAGAGAAGTGGTCACATATGACCAAGGTTAGACTTATTGGGATCCGGCGTTATAGGTGTATAGCTCAAGATCATAGTTTGATGGTCATGCTCATCAATAGATGGGATTTGGTGACCTTCATGTATGCGACGGTGAGATGACTATTACCCTAGAGGATGTGAACCAAATCCTATGGCATCCTATTGTTAGGGAGGTAGTTTAATCTATTAATTATGAGGCATCTGTGGAGCTGATAGTTTCTATTTTTGGTGAGGCAATGGGTGAGATGAGGTATTAGAGTGTGAGTCTCACTTATGGAGACATGTATGTATCCTATCTATAGGATACGTGACTATTTCTACTAATGGTGGAAGTGATAGGTTATTTTTCCTTTCCCTATTCTGAGGGTGGGAGATTTCCATGAGTACTTGTGGAGGTGTTGCATGATATGATCGAGGAGCGAGATACACTTTTCTTGGGCACCAAATTTTCTAGTTCAGTTATATAGGGAGTTATGGGTCTATGGGAGATTGAGGAGGTTTGGGATGTGATATACCTTTTTACTACACTTATGGAAATACGAGCATATCATATGTGTGTGCCCATTTGATTTTACCCTGATGAATTGGTTCGTAGGTGGCTTTCTTAGAGTTGGATACAGACATTGGGTACCAGTTGGTGGGAAGCATAGGGTGGCTAGGGCCACATATGATGTTGTATACTATAGGTGGTTGTTGGAGGGGATTTCAGGAGTTGATATTATTTGGAGGCCTTATGTTGAATTTCCATCTTATAGAGGCATGGTGGAGGAGTTAGAGGAGATGCAGCTATTGAGGTGGATATAGGGGCAGCGTACCGATGAGCACAAGATGATACATGTAGAAAGAGTTAGATGGTAGTTTAGGTTATAATAGGATGTAGCCCTACCTTTTCAACTGTATTTTTGTGTTGACATGGAGAGACCCATGTCTCCACCACATCCGAGTGTGCCAATAGGGAAGGAGGAGAAAGTGGTAGATAGGTAGACTAATGATGTAGGATTCATTGATGGATATAGGCAGTGGTGGGTGTCACATCGATGAGTGGCACCACTAAGGCCAGGGAAGCTACATCTTACCAAATTCATAGGGTAGACAGATGCATTACATGGGTAGGTGGCTAGCCTACATATGCAAATCAAAGGTTTATAGGGTCAATCGGTGTGGGGCTCATGCATAAGTAGCCACCCTATAGGCTCAGGTGACATCTTTACAGCCCCGGTTGGCATAGGGACAAGGACCTACATAGGGTGGAGTTGGTGATGGTGTTCAAGTAGCTACCTTTCGGGTGAAGGTAACAAGATTACAGGCCAGCTAGTCACTACAAAGGCATAAGTTGTGGACTTACGGGTTGAGAATGTATCATATGTACCTCCACAAGCCTAGTGAAAGGGTCTCATACTACAAGTGCAACAAGAGGAAAGGGTCCCACAAGACAGGACCAAGGCCATTATTAGCAAGACGGGGCTCATAGGTTACATTGAGACCTATGGTACCACCTTAGATGGTGACGATGGCAAGGTTTAGGGTTGCCTCTGAATGAGGCTCGTTATTATCGGAATCACGTGAAGACAATCGATATAGATGTCCCTTCATATGTTAAGTACAAATCCCAACTAGTAGTGAATGAGAGGACTATATCCCGCAATCATAGCTCAGATAACATAAGGGGCTAGTGAGCCTAGAGACAGATTCAAGATTAGGCTATTAGTTCATGGAGGCCTGACCCAGGTGAGGGCTAAGGGGAGATTATTCCAACGCCCATGGAGGGTGGAGAGATTATAACAAGGTGGTAGATAGGTCGGGAGGAGGAGACATGTGATACTATCACAAGAGGATATTAGGTGGGGTGATGTTTAGTCACTTGAGATGATCATTTTTTTATTTTTGATATATATACCATCCTGCATGTCGAAGATAGTGAGGTTGTAATATGAGATTTTTGTGATTTTGAGTTTTATACCAGCCTATGTGCCGAAGATAGTGAGGTTGTATCTGAGTGATTTGAGATACTTGTATTTAGTTTTATATATGTATGTGTGTGTTGATACATAGACTCTTCCATTTATATCGATGATAATATTTATTTGATGGATAATGTATCCATGTTTTAATTTCCATTGTTATTGTATTTTGATGGAAACTAGGTGAATTAGGCATGATTGAGTTAGGTCAGCTAGAGATGGCTTAGTTTTAGGTCCGTTAGGCATGGTTTAGTCGTGTAAGTTAGGTATGATTTGGTCATGTTTTTGAGTTTGATTTAATTTCAAAGTTATTGGTAGTATGGAAAATAAATGATGATGATGATGGTGTATATGTGTGTTTTGGTTTAAACTTCCAAATATCCGATATCATGGAAATGTAAAATGATTGATGTATGATGTGATGAAACGGTAGGTATTTATGTTCTTATGACTGTTTAATTTCCAAGTATTGTGTAAAATGAAAACTAATCCAAGGAAGAATGTGAATATAAAAATGTGTGGAAAAGAGTGTCCGAGCTAACCTCTAAGGGCCCCATGCCCTTGGAATCACTGCCTACATAGCCCTGATGAAAAGGGGCCTCAAGACAATGTAGTTCTCCGATAAGATAGGTAAGAATATGATGAGATAGGAGGATAGGTTAGTAGTTTGTAGGCACATTTGAGTCTAGATCATTTTAGGCATGGTTGAGTTTAGGTGAAAGAGGAAGTCTTTACAATGTATGGGTTGATGGCCTAGTCCTATATAAGAGAATCAACGGGTAATGAACAAGATGTATGGTAAGAGGTGGAAAAAAGAGACACCTAATTTATAAGAATCCTAATGATTCTATCATACCAAAGATTGGCTTATGAATGTAAGACCTTGAAGGCATTGCATAATTGACTATTCTTAGGGTGAATAAAGTCACATGATCATGAAATGTCACATTTGTTACACACCCTTGAGTGGGTAATAAATAAGGGTGAAAAGGAAATGAGGCATAAACTGTTTGGTTTTTAGCGTAACCTAGTGTGAGACAACATGACTATTTGGAAAGAGACTCAAGATAAATATAGGCAAGTCCGTGACGAAAAATTTATCTTTTTATTTTTTCTTTGTTTTTATAGACTGGTTGATGCGGGAAGTGTATATGGGATGAGTAGATTATCTTCGTAGGTGTTCTTGAAGTTGATTAATGTGGGAAGATTCATAATATTTTATTTTATTTTTTGCAAGAATAGTCTTCTTTTGATGATAGACTATGTACAATATGGCTAGCTTTGTATAGTTGTCCTTCAAGGGAGCAATCTATTTATAGTAGTGAGATATAAAGAGTAGATGTCCTTTTTGAGGGAGTCATCTTTTTTCTGGAAGTTTGACTCAAGGAGTTGAATCCCATTTTAATTTTGAAATTGTTTTTCTTTTGGAATTTTAGGTCATGGAAAAGACTATAGAGAATGATAGGCTCTTGAGTTGAAGACAAAACCATAACACATAGAGGTTAACTATGAAAGAGAGGGTTTAAGTGATGAATGACCATGGGATTCCATCTTAAAAAATACAAAAACTATCCATGAGAATCATACCATGAGTAGTGTCATGGTACTCATATTGAAAATAAGGCTGAAATGTGATGGGTAATCACATGATTCTTGTTTAGTCATTGATCCTTAAAATAGGTAAAATAGAAGGTGAATAGTGCTCAAGGGACAAGGATTTTAACTAGATAGAATGTGATATAGGACTCAATTCAATAATATAATGGTTGAAGATAAGAGGCATTAAGGGGATCAAGTTTAGTTTACTTTCAAGTGAAGATAGATGATAAGCACTTGATCCATAGGTATGAGTAACGATATAAGGTCCAAGCCAATTAGGAGCAAATTTACCATGTTTATGTTTCTCCTCTTTTACTACATGGTGATTTTCCTTTAGGAAGAGGTCACAAACCTGGAAGGTTTGTTCATGGAAACATTTATCGTAGGCATGTTTGATACATTTTTGGTAGATTTGGAGGTGATCAAGATCATTGAGATGACATTCATCTAATAACTCGAGTTGTGCCAAATGGTCTTGGTGAAAGTCATCATCATTGAGCATCTCCTTGAGTGAAATATGAAGATGTGGAATCTAGACCTCAAGAGGTAGAACAACCTCTATACCATATACCAAAGAGAAAGTTGTGATAGCAGTTAAGGTATGAATACTAGAGCGATAAGCCCATACGGTAAAATGAATTTGCGTATGCCAATCCTTTCTAGTATCATCAATCGCCTTCCATAAGAATTTTGTTTAAGGTTTTATTGGTTGATTTTTCTTGGCCATTTGTTTTAAGTTAGTAACGTGAAGAAAAATTGAGTTGAATGTTTGAAGGCATCACATATTTTTCATCGGTTTTCTTTTTTGAACTATTTTTGTTATCGGTGATGAGACGATGAGGAACAAGAAAGCGATAAATTATGTGATGATTGATGAACTCACATATTTTCTTAGATTTCGTAGAAATTAGAGGAATGGATTATACCCATTTAGTGTAGTATTTAGTAGTGGTAATAATCCATTGATGACATTTGGAAGAATGAGGATTGATCTCTCTGACAAGATCCAAACCACATTTGGAGAAATGCCAAAGGTCTCATGTGACTTGTAAGGCATGACTACGGGTGTGATGAATATTAGCATGTTGTTGAAATTTTACATGATGTTTGACATAGTCATAAAAATCATGGTTTAGGGTTGGCTAGTAATAACCAAAGTGGAGAATACCTTTAGTGACAACTAAACCTGCTGAAGTGACCCCCAAAATATCTATCGTGAACCTCCTTGATGGTGTAGGGAACTTGAACTGGTAAGGCATCGTAAGAGGATACCATCAAATCCATGTTTATAAAGAAGACCACCCATGATAACATAGCGAGAAATACTTTTAGAAAGGCTTGTTGTCCATTGTAAGTAAGATCTCGAGGTAGAATTGAAAGGGATATATAGTCCACAAACATTTTATACCAAAGGTCACGTGGGTCAGGTTCAATTTTTTTGACATGGTTGATGTCTCAAAATAGATAGGAAGGTGATTTAAGACTTTGTACTATATCAAGTATTTTGAGTCGAGAGGGTGAAGTGGCGATTTGAGAAGCAAGGAAGGCCATGGTGTTTGTAAATTTATTAGTGGAACACGAGGTGGTTTGAACTTCATAACAGCCAAATGTTGTCAAAATTATGTCAACATGATGTTTATAATTTTGTAGTATCTCGTTACAACAATGGTATATACCATTCACTTTGTTTACAAGAAGTTGAGAGTTACCAAAGATATTAATTGATTTAATGTCTAAGGATATGTCGGTTTAAAGGCCTATTACGAGCGCTTCATATTCGGTGATATTGTTAGTACAATTGAAATCTAATTGTGAAGATAATGTCATAGGCTCACCATCAAGAGGAATGAGGATAACTCCTGTAGCATCCCAACATTGAAATTTGGAACCATCTAAGAATAAGGTCATCTAGTAAATGATATCATCCAAAGAGAGGGTAGAAATGGATTCATCTAGGAAATCAAAGTTAGAGGATTGATTACTAGAGAGAGGTTCATTTGCTAGTTAGTCAATGATGGTTTGTCCTTTGATATATTTTTTATGGATGTTGAGTTCTAGGTGTTTAAAAAGCATAAGCCAACATGTAGTACATTGATGTTGGTAGGGCTTGGCATACATGTAATGTAAGGGGTCCATATTGGTGACAACGAAGGTTTTTGTGGTTAAGTAGGTAATGGTGTAATTTAGTGGTGAAAAGACTAAGGATAAGTTGATTTTCTCAAAGCATGAGTGTATCTAGTTTCATAGTCCAAAAGGGTACGACTTATATAATAAAATACTTACTCCTGTGTTACACATCGTGATGAGTGAGCATGGCACACAAGGAAAGATATGTAGAAAAATGTAAAGGTAAAATGCTTGGTCATACGTATGAGGAATTAGTACAGGTGGTTGGAGGAGGTATTATTTTAATGCATCAAATTATTTGTTATATTCATCATCCCATTGCAAGGAGACATCATTTTTGAGGACATGATGAAATGGGTGGCAATGAATGAAAGATACGAAATAAAATGACAAATAGATTGTAAATTTTTTTGCAAACTAACTAGTTGATGAAGGTTAATAAGTGGAGGTAATTAGAGAATATCCTTGATTTTAATGGATTCTACTTCTATTCCATGTAAAGAAATGATAAAACCAAGATCCTTGCGAGAAAGGACCACAAAGACACACTTCTTGGGTTGAAGGAAAACACAATATTTGATGAGATGGTCAAAGATGACCTTAAGGATGGTAAGGTGTTCACTGATGTTTGTATTTGGAAATAATATTGCCAACATAATCTTCCAATATGCGATACATAATTTCATGAAAGATATAAGTTATAACACACCGATATGTGGCACCAACTTTTTAATGCTAAAAGGCATGACATGATAGCAAAACATCCTCCAAGCAAAGTGATAAAGGAATTTTTGTGTTGATCTTCCGAGGCAAGCAATATTTGGTTATAACCTAATAATTTTTCCGGAGGGATAGCATGTCATGGCCGATGGTGAGATCAACTAGTTGGTTAATACTAGGTACAGAAAGTCATCTTTTGGGAAAGCTAAGTTAAGGTCATCAAAATCCATGCAAATATAGATTCACCAAATCATGTTTATGATGGGAATGATGTTATATATCCATTGGGGATAATCAATGGGTAGGATGAAGGAAACCGAAAGAAGGTTCTTGAGTTCTTATTTGATAAGAAAGGAAATGAGAGGATGCATTTTCTCCAGATTTTGTTTCGCTGTGTTTGGCTTCAAGAATAGTGATGATATTGTGGACCAAAATGTTTGGGTCAATACTGGGCATATCAACATAAGACCAAGAAAAAGTGTTGCTATGATCTCGGAGGAAAGAAGTAAAATATTCTTGTTCAGCAACATCTAAAGATTGGCCTATCTTTAGAATGTGTGGGTTGTCTTGAGTGTTAATATTTATTTCGATGGTCGATTCATTTAACATGGTTTTTGTCTCTAAAGGAAATGACTGATGAATATAATAATCTTATACACCAAGGTAGGTGAGAATAGATGCATCTTGCTAACATTGAACGTAATTAGTAGAAGGTATATCATAATCGATCATGTCAAGACATAGGAAGTTAAGAGAAGAGGGAGCCTCGCCATCTCATTGATAGGTTAGAGATCCTAGAGAAATGGTGTTCATGAAAAAAAAAGTTAGGAGGAATGGATTCAAGATCAATAGACTCCATGGGTGAAGGTGGTTAAGTTAGCAAACAAGGTGAATAAGGTTTATCGTCCTCAATGAGTTTGACTTGAGCCTTCTTGGGATATGGTTTAGAAAATCCAATACCATTACGGTCTTTGTGTTTATGGGTGGTGCATGAGATGATAGTATGGCGGCCTTGTTCATAGAAACAAAATCCAAAACCCTTCCATTTAAAAAGATGGAGGAAGGTGTGGGCAAAGTGGTAGTTGGTGACATATTGAAGGTTAGATGAAAATGGTCACATTTGGGAAGGCGGCTTGGGTGAGTAGGTAGAAGTATCAAGTCCCCTATACTTTAAATTGATGCAAAGGTGGGGAGGACCATACGGAAAAACCTTTCCTATATGGTGATCACACCGGGGATGTTAGTTAAGGTTACCTTACTCTTGAGGAGTAAGGAATGTTTTAATGTTGTACACGCGATACTCACCGAGAGTGAGATGTTGACAAACACCTTCTAAGGGATCGATAGTATGTATGTGGGTAGTAGAAATGGATGATTTATTGGTCGGAAAAGAACATGGAGCATTGGTTGGTTGAGAAGTAGATGGGTTAGTGGATGGGTTAGCTACAGAGGTTGCGAATGTAGTGGGAATAAAGGAGTTAGGTGTGGGAGAGGTAGTGGCAATGTTGGTGGAAGGGGTTATGGGTGAAGGAGAGGTGGTGGTAGTGGAAGATGCCTTAACTGGTATAAGGACATCATTAGGTCTATACAACATATTACAGGTTTTGAATGGTGAAGGTTCAACTGGAATGGTATAGTTATGTAATTCATGTTTAAATTTTACACATCGATGTAAGGTTGAAGGAAAAAAAACATGATGCAGATCCAAGGTCACCCATGCAAAAAGTTATAATGGATTCCCCCTCTAAGATGTAGGATAATTCTAGAATGGTACAAGGGCCCATGCGATGTTGAGAATGATGGTGCCAAGGGTCAAATTTATGACATCATTGAATGAATGCAACATAACTAGGGTAGTATGCATGTAATTGGCTGGGATGCACATTTGGCTGTATACATGGGAGGAGATAATTTTGATATTTTCACCACCATCAACCATAATGCATTGAACACATATATTATCTATGTAGAAGGAGATGAATTGGGTGGGATCAAGAGCATTTTATTAGAGAGGTACAATCTCATTGTCGAGAAAAATAGAGTGGATACTTGATGAGTGGTAGTAGGAGTAGAAGGTGATGAATTATTGAGAGAGGCCACATGGTGAGGGGTGATAATGGAGGCCACAGGTATAGGGTCGTTAGGTAAAATCTTGATGCATTGCAAAACCTCTATTAGGGCTGTTAATGAGATTCATAGGTTTGGAAAAGGTTGTATAATGAAATTTTTAGAGGATATTGGTGCAATTGTTTGATACTTGTATGATGGGTGACCCCCGTCGAAATAGGGTATGTAGGTCCCCGAATGTTAATTCTTGGTACGGTTGCGGGTGGTATATTGGGCACATGATTGGTGTATGGGTTGGTTGTTTTTTTCTTTCCTTTTTCTTTTTGGGAATGAGTGGAAATGTTAACCATATTAATATTGGGTGAGGGATAAGTTGAGCCATGATATGTGTAGCGATAGGATGGGAAATATAATGAAGGAAAATGTTTTTGTGAAATAATTTGGGAACATTGACGTTTATGTGGAGGTTTGGGTAACTCTATTATGCGGGCCATATTTATCTCAAATGTTAGAGGTAGAAAAAAGGTTGTGGAGGTGGATATGAAGGTTCTTGCTAGATAGGTAAGGGATGAGGGTATGTGGTGATAGGTGAAGGTGGAATAGTTTCCTCATCTAAAACATCGTCATCATCAAAATTGTCTTTAGGAGGACATAATTAGAGTAGAATGTTCTTTAGATTCTTCAAGTTTTCTACATCATGCCTTGGAACATGATGGTAGGGAAAAATTTTAGTATCATCAAACCCTACTAGTTTAGGTTTGAGTGGGTCGTAAGGTCTAAGTGGTGGCAATGTGATGATAATGGTATCTAAAAGGTTTGTTAAGATGTTGGCGTAAGATCCTACCAATGGATCACAATGTGAAGTAAGTGTGGGTCAAGATGGAGGTGTGAGTGATTTTTGTGGGAGAGGTGCCACGGGAGGTGGAATCAGAGGTGGAATAGGTTTGACCACTAGTTTGGTAGGTTGTACTATTTTAGGTTTGGGTTACACCTTATTAGGGAAGGTGTTATAGGTATGACTACCTCTTTTGGGGGTAGTGGGCTATTGCATTTTGGTTACACCTTCCTAGGTTAAGGTGAAGAAGGAGTGTGTGATTTATAAGGGAAGGTAGATGGTGGAAGAGGAAGGGTTAACTAAGGTGATAACGAAGGTGCGGTGATGGTTTTTGGAAGAGATGAGGTGGAGGGTATCGGTTGAAAAGTGGAGAATACCATAGGTAGAAACAAGGCTAATAGAAGTGGTGTGGGTATAGGTTGTAAAAAAAAAGTTGTAGATGATGGAAAAGGTGTCCACTATACAGGTCGATTAGGTGTAACAGAGGCTCATGATGAGGATGTGATTTTTTGTATTTTTAGTTTACCTTGGGTAAGAGGATACTTTGTTAAGGTGGATGAGTGAGGTTCTAGGATGGACAAAAGTGGTGAAGTTGAAAAAGGGGTTATAGGAAAAAATGGTGTATGCGGCCTAGAATTGTAGGTCTTCCTTTTAGGTGGAGGAATGTTTTTTTCGTGAGGTTGTGAGGATGTGGCTAAATCAAATTTGATAGTAGGATATACTAGGCTTGATGTTGGCATGACACCCAATGTGGTAATTGTTCTAGGTAGAGTGGAAGGTATGGGTGATGGAAAAGGTTTAGGTGTTGGTGAAAGTTTAATTTTTGTTAATGGTTTAGGTGTGGGTGAACGTTAAAAAGAATAGGCCATTAAAAATGGTATGGTTATGGTTGGTTTGGTTATCTAAAACACCTTTGGATAAATCCTAGAGTTATCAAAATATGAAAATTGGTTTTGGTTGTAAAGATAGCCAAAGTTATCCCAAAGCATGGAATTGTTAACATAATCCAAGTGGTCACCAGGCATGAAAATAGAACTATTATAGGAGGAGATGATGTTGATTTAGTAGTAATCCCTCTAAAATAAGTGTGTGAGATAGGGAACTAGTTTGGTTTAGACTCTATAGGTAAGAGAGCTGAGAGAAATCAATAGGGTCTTGGAAGGCCAATGGGGAATGGTCACCAATAGGAAGTGGAAATTCTAAAGGATACCCTATGGGTAGATGAGATGATGGGTAGGATGATGTAGGTTCCTCTTTCGGTGAGAGAGGAAGATCAACATGACTCTGTAAGGCCCCAATTTCAATACACCAAAATACATCTTAAAACTACTAAAGTTCGGTCTATTTTTTTAAAGAGATGTGTTTAATTTTATTCTTGTCTCCATGCAAGGTAATTGGTGAGATTTAAAATGTATTAGTTGAGGTGTGGTCTTTAATTAAAACTTACATTTCAATATGTGATTTCCACCATGTCGTCCACAACCCAATACATGTTATGACTCATCCAGTCAATATTTATTTTATTTTATTTTATTATATAACTATTATTAAATTATACCACGGGTAAGGATTTGACCGTAAAATAATAATCCATGCTTTTTGATCTATAACCCATTTTCATAAACATTATTACCATCTTCCACCCGAGAAATAACTTGTACAAGTTTTTAGAAAAATTTAGTCAATTTCTTTACAATCCCAAAATAAGGTAACTAATTAGGAAATTATTAAAATATACAAAAGGAAAAATTAATATTACTTAAATAATAAACTTCCACCATAAAATTTCTACCCTCAAACTTAACATTACATTAAAGTAAACTACAATAATCATTATTATTCAATACTTATTTCCAAAGATAACTAATTTTTAAACTTTTAAACTAAATATGGAGGATACCACGTATAAATATTAACCCACTTTAAATCAAACATTACATTCCATATAAAAAAGTTTAAGAAATGAACTTAAACTAAACATGTAACAAAAGGATAAAAATAACAAGTAACGGTTTTTTTAGATGTGGGAAAAAAACAAAATAAACTTAGAAATAATATAGACCGTAGGATGAAAAAGATTTATACCATAGATTTTAGGTCTTCAAAAAGAAATCAGCCCTAATCTCCTCAAGGATATACATCGGATCTCACATTATTTTTCTTTCTTCTTATTTTGCTGCAGGTTTTTTTTTGGAGATGGGGGCAGTTGTGCAGAGGATATAAGTACATTTCTTTTGCATGTTAAATTAGGGGAAAAGTTATGGAAACTTGAAGGACTCGCAACTTATTTTTATTTTATTGTGTTTCTTTCTTCCTTTTTTGTGTGATCCCTATTTCTATGCAGGTCATCCAGATAAATGAGTGTTTCATTTCCATTTTATTTCACTATTTTGATCATATTTTTATTTATTCTTCTTTTATCAATTTACCAGATTATTTTCTGGATTGGGTTTTATTCTATCTCATTTTTAAAAAAATCTTTGAATCAAAACTCTTTATTTATAGTCCATCTATGGTCACAAAGTTATAGGTTTTGGCTAGGTTTATTGTGTTGGCTTATCAGAAAACTGCGCAGCTTGAATAGAGAGGGTTTGAGCTTAAAGAGGGGGTGATTTGGTGTTGCAGGGAGAGTGGGGTTGACACAGTGGATGGCTAGGTTGCGCAAGGTTTAGAGCAACATTGGGGTAGCCATGTGGATGGTGCCACACCATTGTGAAGGTTACATTGTCTTGGGGTGTGACCCTCCCCCATTCATTTTATATATATTTTTATATAACTTAAAACAAAAAAGCTACAAATGATTCAATCGGTTATCACCAATATATATATAATCATAATATTCATATTATTAAAGATGAGAATGGAGTGTATTTATAAAGGAAATTTCTTCCTATTAGTTACACCAAGACAACTTTAATGGAACTTATCTACATATCCTTACCTAAGATTTATATAGATGACCATGCATTTATAAAATTTCTAAATGGCATACAAATAGAAGAATATTTATAACCTTAAAAATGATATGTGCTTAAAAAAGGTTTTGACCAAAACAAATTTCATTCTAAATAATATATTCCTTTCTTTACAAGACAAGAAAACAATTTTCTTTTGAAACTTGTATTGAAGAGAAGCTTTCACTTATGATTTAGTTAGGACTTATCTCATACCAGATAATTCAATCTATAAGTAAACTTAGATAAAAATATCATTCTACTAGATGCACCACAAAGATCCTTAACAAGCCACATTATTTTTTGTATAATACTCTTGTTTATAAGGAATAGATAATTCTTTTGACAATGCAACAAATTCTATTACCACATACATGCATTTCAACTTAATAATTTTTCGATACAAGAATTCTTGCAAAATTCACATTCCATAATCTCTCTTTTACTAGTTTTTTTGTAAGGAAATGCAGTCACACAAACTTCATTTAAAATAATCTCCACCCTATAATTATACATTGGTATTTGAGAATTCATACTTACAAAATAATAAGTTACAATGTCTTTACAAATATTAAGACAACAACTTCTCAATACATCAAGACTCTTCTTTAAAGATATGATCAAATATACAACAAGCCACTACCATGGAAGGGTAATATAAACCAAGATTCAACCCAATAAGGAGTGGTCTTCACAAAGCTAATACAATCCTAGTTGTTTAATATAATCTTAGTTGCTTAATACAATCCATATCCCAACATAGGGAACTTACAAAGAAATAGGACTCTTGACATAGCCATATCCATATGATAACAAGAAGTAGAACACTCCCAAATTAGGGAAAGAAAAAAAAACCCTAATCACCAAAAGGGAAGCTTCAACCATCTTCAAGCTTTAGGCCCCAACTTATCTTCCACATAGTCTCTAAACACAAAGAGAACAAATCTTGTTTTACCACCCAACCTATAGGCATCATTACATGTCTTTCCAAAGGTTGGAAAACATACTAGCCTCCCCTAAGCCATGGGAGAGAGAGCTAGCTTCCACACATGTACACAAGATTCAGGGAGACATAAACAAAAACACATTCAAATACAATACAAAGACAAAAATTTAAGAAACACAACATTTACCAACCAAAAGAAAAGAGGAGAAAACCATATTCATCCTCAACAATGGGGAAGAGTAGATGAGACATCCAAAATTCCAAAGAGTGTGGTCCAACCATAGGATGCACACTTACAAGATTCTTCACAAAACCTCCTTATCCCTCCAAGATAACAATCCCTCCTTATTTCTCCACCCATTCACCTAAAATCCTCCTTGGGAGGATTTTCAAACCCATTGGGTTTCCTCTCCAAGGATGGGGAAGGGGTTCAAACCATATGAACCACCTTCCCCACCTCAAACCATATGAGGGGAATAAAAGATCCAACATGGCTTTTCCATCAAGCCATGATGTTTAAGAGGGAAAATCCCTCCCTCTTCCCCAATAAAGATCCAAAATCCATCAATCCATATGATGGATGGAGAAAAATAACAAATGACAGACCCAAGAAATGAACAATACATGCAACAAGACACACATTACAACTATAAGAAAATATGAGATCTAACATGCCAAATAACATAACATAAGATCAAGGATACTACCTCCAAAATCCCTCCAAAACTCTAATCTTTTCGTAATCCCTTGTGTCAAGATAAGCTCCAACTTCCAAAAGTTTCCAAGCACCAATCAAAAGCAAAAACCAAAATCCCTATTCTCCCCCATGAGGGAGTATTTGAAGAAAAAAGCCAAACTTTCTCACCATTGATGGGGTGACATGTGTCACCCCTTTCTTCCCTCCAAGTCAAAGATTCCCAAAATAAAATGGAGAAAAGATAAACTCACTTTTAAACACCCTTCCCCAACTTTTCCCAAAAAGAAAAGAAGACAAATTTGTGTAACTTTTACAACACACATATTCAAATCCATCTTACATGGATGGTGACAAAAGAGAGGCTAAGTGGGAGGGAAACTCCTCTATTCCTTGAAATTAAGCCTTCCTACCTAATAGGTAGGGTCTCGCGGCTTATTTTCATGTTAAGTGAACTCCCAAAACTAAAAGGGGTCACTTAAAATGTCACAAATAGCCCAATTTCGGGTTTGGCACATTTGGATACAAGAGTAGAGGATGTAGGGCCCACCCAAGGGTGCTCATGTGACCCTAATCCTCTCTATTTAATACACACACAAATAAAAAAATTAATGCAAGTGGGGTCCATTAAGTCCCCAAACCTAGTTTACTTAACAAAATAAATAACCTAAACAAAATTAACTTCATACATGACAAACAATATTACAACCAAAAAGGAAGCTTCAACCATCTTCAAGCTTTAGGCCCCAACTTATCTTCCACATAGTCTCTAAACACAAAGAGAACAAATCTTGTTTTACCACCCAACCTATAGGCATCATTACATGTCTTTCCAAAGGTTGGAAAACATACTAGCCTCCCTAAGCCATGGGAGAGAGAGCTAGCTTCCACACATGTACACAAGATTTAGGGAGACATAAACAAAAACACATTCAAATACAAGACAAAGACAAAAATTTAAGAAACACAACATTTACCAACCAAAAGAAAAGAGGAGAAAACCATATTCATCCTCAACAATGGGGAAGAGTAGATGAGACATCCAAAATTACGAAGAGTGTGGTCCAACCATAGGATGCACACTTACAAGATTATTCACAAAACCTCCTTATCCCTCCAAGATAACAATAACTCCTTATTTCTCCACCCATTCACCTAAAATCCTCCTTGGGAGGATTTTCAAACCCAATGGGTTTCCTCTCCAAGAATGGGGAAGGGGTTCAAACCATATGAACCACCTTCCCCACCTCAAACCATATGAGGGGAATAAAAGAACCAACATGGATTTCCCATCAAGCCATGATGTTTAAGAGGGAAAATCCCTCCCTCTTCCCCAATAAAGCTCTAAAATCCATCAAGCCATATGATGGATGGAGAAAAATAACAAATGACATACCCAAGAAATGAATAATACATGCAACAAGACACACATTACAACTATAAGCAAATATAAGATCTAACATGCCAAATAACATAACATAAGATCAAGGAGACTACCTCCACAAGCTCTCCAAAACTCTAATATTTTCTCAATCCCTTGTCCAAGACAAGCTCCAACTTCCAAAAGTTTCCAAGCACCAATCAAAAGCAAAAAACCAAAATCCCTATTCTCCCCCATGAGGGAGTATTTGAAGAAAAAAGCCAAACTTTCTCACCATTGATGGGGTGACATGTGTCACCCCTTTCTTCCCTCCAAGACAAAGATTCCCAAAATAAAATGGAGAAAAGATAAACTCACTTTTAAACACCCTTCCCCAACTTTCCCAAAAAGAAAAGAAGACAAATTTGTGTAACTTTTTACAACACACATATTCAAATCCATCTTACATGGATGGTGACAAAAGAGAGGCTAAGTGGGAGGGAAACTCCCTCTATTCCTTGAAATTAAGCCTTCCTACCTAATAGGTAGGGTCTTGCGGTTTATTTTCATGTTAAGTGAACTCCCAAAACTAAAAGGGGTCACTTAAAATGTCACAAATAGCCCAATTTCGGGTTTGGCACATTTGGATACAAGAGTAGAGGATGTGGGGCCCACCCAAGGGTGCTCATGTGACCCTAATCCTCTCTATTTAATACACACACAAATAAAAAAATTAATGCAAGTGGGGTCCATTAAGTCCCCAAACCTAGTTTACTTAACAAAATAAACAACCTAAAAAAATTAACTTTACATGACAAACAATATTACACCAAGGGTCACTCATGGTACCCAAATAATACAAGAATACAATAATTCCTCATATAACAAACATAATTAGGGCTTAGCCCCGTGGGCCACTTGTGCACAATTTGCGTAGCCATCCTAAGACCCACGTTCTCCTGTGACTTGTCACATACACACTCAATGCACACATTAAACGCATCTATCTAATACAGGTGTAAATCAACTACTCAATAAGTGATCAAGTCTAAACATGCATTCAATGATATCACAACATCAACATGGAGTCGTAATTGAGAAAACATGCACAATTTCACACCAATTCACCATGGTTAGCCATCACATTTCATATAAATGACATATATCTATGCTATCATGTGTTCTCATCAATAATCAAATAAACTATATCATCAAGACGTGTGACTAAACTATGTATCCATCATATATTAATTAGACCCAAATAACATAACACTATGTTAGTATCCACAACATCTATGAAAATGTGTGAAAATTCTAATCAAAACTAAATTGGCGCTATGTACCCAATATCACTAGACATGTCTTCCAAAGTTCAAATAACCTAACATAATTTCCAAAATATGTCAAAAACATGTCAAATCATAACTATGCATTAATAAGTCAGAAAAAAACCAAGGCTAGAAAATGTGGGCACTACACTCTCCCATGGGTAAGAGAGTTAACACCATAGGTTGTTCATTAGGTTGTGAGGTGAGTGATGAAATAGCATCGACATATATTTTGAACTCCGGCATGGGTGAAGGGGGAGATGAAGGGGACTGCTTTGTGGGTGAAGGAGTAAATGAAATAAGTTCCTCCATGGGTAAAGGAGCTCGTGTACGAATCTCCTCGATAGAGGGTATAAGAGGAAATTGAGGAAGGGATGGTACGACTCCAAAACCATCATGAACTTCACAAACATTACTATCATTAATTGATGGTTTGCTAGTTTTGTTAGATGACGGGGTGTGATTAGGAAACAAATTGTTGAAGATATACAAGTTATGATTAGTCAGTAAGTTTGAGTTTTCCAAAATGAGATCTCCATTGTCTAGCATTTATTGGAAAAACTTTTTAAAGGTTATAAAATTACCATCGCTATGACCTCTAACACGATCATAGTTACAGTAATCATGTTCCTTGTACCATACAGGAATAGGATGATCGAGATAAAAACCAGTATGTCGTTGGATGGGAGGAAGATCAATTGCTTCAGCTTTTATATGTTTTTCTAAAACTCATGAATAGGGCTCTCCTATGAGAGTTTTCTTCCATTGCTCCACTTAAACCGGAAAGCTTGAATGGGAGAAAGTTGGAAAGAAGGTTTCAATTGATTAGATGGGTGAGATGGGAAAAATTTTAGAATCACTTTGCATTGGAATATCATTTTTCTTTGGAATAATTGTTTTGGGGTTCATAAGAGGATGACACATCATTTGAATTAAATTAAAAAAATTGTTACACAATCAAATTTTCTTCTCTTCAATGACATGAATTTAAATGTTTTGTGCCATGGTGAATGCTTCATCAAACATACGGAAGGTTTGGACTTGGAGAGTTGGTGAGATGTGCCTAGCAAAAGCCCCGGTGAAAAAATATATAAGTTCGGTTTGAGGAATTTAGAATGTAAGATGGTTGATGAGGCTTCACCAATGAGTGACAAAATATATGATAGATTCATCTTCGTATTGTCATGTTGAGTATAAGTTGGTCATGGTGACCTTCTTGACAATATTGATTGAAAAATGGTCCATGAAGGCTTGAGCCACTTGGTTGAATGAGTAAATGGAATGTCAAGGTAAACCACTATACCAATCCAATGTAAGTCATGTCAAGGACATTGGGAATTTCTATAAGAGTATAACATCATCATGAGTGATTAAATAACACCCATGTTTGAAAGACCACAAGTGTTATTTTGAGTTGTCTTTCTGTTGAACTGGTTGAATTTGGGAATAACCTAATGTGTAGGGTAAAGACGAATGGGAATAGATGGATGAATGGGCTCATTGCATATTGTTTCGTATGTCAATGTGTAGACACAAAAATTGGGTCATAATTCCATTAAAACCCCACCAATTAAATTAACCATATGATACCTATTCATACCCCTATTGAACATGTTAATTGAATTAATTATCTTAATCAAATTAATTAATATCCTCACTTAACCACCTTAACCAACCAACTCACCTAGCCACCTCATTAAAATTACCCACTCAAACCTCACAAATGACCTAAGACCAAGTCTAACCCTATCCTAACCAACTGGCACTTATTCTAAACATAGAGTTAACTCCTACTAACAAAACTAAAAATAATATTATTCATCCTTCGTGATCTATCTCTCGCAGACTTAGAAAAATATTGGAGACCATGCCAAAAATAGCAACAATCATGCTATTTTTGGCCATCCTAGATATTCCCACCTCAACCGACACCGGTTATATCTCAACCAACACCTTTGGTCACCTAACTATCGTCAATTAGGTTAAATACATTTATAAAAGCCTTTTCCTATGTCGGTCATTCGATTAGGGATCTCATACGAGATAGAGACTTGGAGCTCTCAAAATTTCTAAAGCACTTAGGAAAATGAAAATATACTAAGGCACAACCAACAACCATTTGCATTCACCATATTCTTCATGATCACAGATTCACATAGAGAAGCACGAAGGTTCAAATTGCTCCAAAGCATGAACACAACTTCTCTTCCCTCTAGATCTCCGCCATCACCTGTCATCATCCCCGCATTGTTAAAACCTACTCTTTAGTAAGTACCTAATATCTCTTCATTTATCTTTGTTTTCTTTTAGTAAGATTTATTATTCATCTCAATAATTTATCTTTCTTCACATCTCGTATACACCCTTCTTCCCACCAACTTATCACCTTACCATACCTAAAAATTCCACCCACATTCCCCATATCCTAATCATCTCTGAACCTTTTAGACCATTTCACGACCTCACCCTCACCATTTCCAACCTCTGTGTAATCACAGAGAGTCTAAAAGACCATTTCTAGGAAGTTTCTACTAATTGCCCCTACCAACGCCAGTTAGCCAACTGACGTCAGTCATTCTGCCTAACCAACATCAATCACATAGACGACTCAAGTTCTTTGTTTCTAGAAATATAGATCATTCGACAAACTAATACCTATTTCCCAACAACCCATAATCACTTGTAACCTTTACTAGACCCTATCTAGAGCCTGTACCATACCTGTAACCCAATACTAACCCATCACCTGACCCATTTTGGCCTCAAACAACCTTTTGAACAACCTTTCTTATTGTTTTGTACGAGATACCTAAATCACTTCAATTACAATAGGATCTTTATTTCATGCATATTTTGAATAGCATTAATATTGTTATATAAAATTCAATTGAAATCCTATTCAAGAAGCATCACACTTCCTAGATCTAGGTCCCGCTAGGCATTCAACTCATTTTTTTCATTTACATGTAGTTCCTCCTAGACAAAAGGGAGCTCTCACAAACAAATTAGATAAGGAAATTAGAATGCATGCACAACCTTCAGCCAACACAACAATTAGGTATTTCTCCTTGGCTTCTACCCTTATCTATTTTATTAATTTTCTAATAATTTGGTGAAACACAAAGAGTTACGAGAACCGTAAACCGATGCTTCCAATGTTTTCATCTTTTCCATCATCATTTTAATAAGGTCATTGGTAGGTTGTGATGACTGGGAACCCTCTCGTAGTATAAGGGGTAGATGGTGAATGTATGAAGAGGAGAGAGTCCTAGTATATGGGGGTGTTGAGTACAAGAACTATAAGGAGGGAATAAATGCAGGTGGAAAATATCCTCAATAGGTGATAGACGAGATGGGTGGTTGTTGGTGATATGTTTAAGTATGTGGGGTGGATGTAGCTATTCTTGTAGTGATTAGAGGTAAATACTCCAAGATGGAGAGCACAATGTTTCTAAATGGACTATGGGTTTCCAACACCATGGGTGGTTGTGATGCAATAGGTACATATGAGGTGGAAGGTGCAGATGTGGCTATGCTCAAGGTTGTTGATGAAGGAATGGTTAACACCATAGGAGAAACTAAAATCAAAAGTAAAAATTATGTCATAGGTGCCATAGATATTAATGATGTTGGGTCAAGTTGGGATACTATGGGTGGTAAATTAGAAGAAGGTAAGGTTGAGCTAGTACTAGCTAACACAGAAGTGGGAGTGAAGGAAGGAGGAATGGACATAAACATGTCATATACCAGCTATCCTGATGAATCTTGAGTGGATGAATTGGTGAGATAATATTGTAAGGAAACGAGGTTTTTGTCAAGGATTCTTTCGAACTCCTCGTCACTAGTATTGATGATAATAGGTTGAGTAGGATCCATAGGTGACAGGATGGAAGGTGGAGATGTGCTAGGTGGGAGTGGCTAAAGGATTACATGGATTACAAGGCCATTGGATTGAATACAAATCAAACCGATGTGAGTTGGCATTGGTTGGCAATATACTCTCTGTCAATAACACAAAAAAATAGAAGGAATGGAGAAAAATAGTTCCGAAAGGTGAAAAATGATGTAATTTTAATTAAAAATTTAAAACATAGGAACTAATGATAGTTAGGTTAATTGAAGATGGTGATAGAGGGTGACTGATGATGGTGATAGAGGGTGACTGATGACGGTTATAGAGACCAATACCGGTTACTATAAAATAATCAAAAGTTTGATAAATGTGATAATAACTGATGAAAATGAGACAAAATCTGGATTTGATAGTGATTTTAAAGGTCTATAGGTATGATGATGTATCTGAGAAACCCCAGAAAGAATAGAAATGTTATGAGTGTTGTTTTGGTGAAATAACCTAAAAAATAAGGAAACCGGAAATAGTTAGGTAAACCTATGATGGTCAGATGTAAATCGGTGATGGTCGCTAGACCGACGCCGGTCACTATGAAATTTGAAAAGATGAAGAAAAAGGGATTTAGTGACTTAGATTAATTTAAAATACCAACCCAAAAACTTGGGTATGGTAATGATGAACCCTGACACACTCAGAAATAGTTAGAATACACCAGCTATGATTATGGAGTGTGAAAGGAAGAAAAAATATGGAGAAAATGACCTCTCATCTTGAAACAAAATCAAGTAAAAATAAGAAACATGAAATCCTATTGGTGAATTTTATGTTTTAGCTTAATCTATTTAGGATTAAATTGTGAATAGAAAAGAGTTTTTAGTTTAATAGAAGGTACCTTATGAAAATCCAAGAACTAAGGATAGTTTTGAGGGTAAAGTTTTGATGGGGCCAATCCTTTTCTCCGAGATAATGACCTGGATAGAGAAACCAAGTTGGGCACTCAAGTATCAATCCTCTCTTTGTGTGATCATTGAAATATTCTTCTAGGTGGGATGATGTTTAAGAAGATGTGTAAATTATTTAAGTGGTTTGGTATAGAGAATGTGTAAAGTGAACTACGATTGGATTAGTCAACCATCAGTTGGGGATGACTTCCAACATATAGGTTTCCCTCAATTAATGTGAGCTATAATGCAAAAAAACAGAATGAAATGCAAATTTTTAAAGTCCAAATCAACAATTATGTTCAATATAGAAAATAGATAACATGAAGAGGAATTCTCTTTCACTAATGCAATGCATTAGAAAGAAATATGTGTTCTTTTTAAAGCACCAAAAACACAATTTATTTTAGATAATAGAAAGAAGGAGAAGATTCCAGAGAAGAAAATTAATGTGAATACTTTTCAAAGGGAAATAAACACAAAATTTTAACCTAGGAATGAACACATGCAATAGAACCCCTGATGGGTCCCACCGGGCATGTGAAATTTTTTCACCATATTCTTTGTAGATTAATGAAAGAGATAAGGATAAATAGGCAAAGGAGGAATACATGTTATCACATGGTTAATGGTTGAGTGTGCGTGCTTCTAATTTCCAATCCAAACTGATTGTCTGAGCTTCTTTTTGGCTAGGAGGAACTACTTGAAATACAAAGCAAGACCACAAAACATAGTTAATAGAAAAAGGTTAGTGGATTTCTTAGCATTTTCTAGATCGAGGAATTGTGATACTTCTTGATGGTCACAATCCACTGATATATATAATTCAATATAAAATAAATGAACATGCAAATAAAAGAATCTAATGCTAGTGTTCTGATTTAGGTATCTCAAATTACTATCAATGTCAATCCAATTAAATTCTTTAATAATTAATCTAATGAAGATCCCCTGTCAAGTTACTGTGCTAGGCAAGTGGTCCGAGGGTCACAAGGCAGGGTCTTGATAAGGTTTGTGAAATTTTTATTAGTTTTAGGGTGAGTGGAGATCTTGTTGGTCTGAGGTAGTTTACCAGACATAGAGACTGATTTTGATCATGGTATAACCAATGAAAATTAAGGTATTACGGATTAGAGCTGTTGTGGGTAATGAAAAATGTCAAAAATGTGTACAAGATCTCTATGTCTACACAAAGAGATGGGATTGGGTGAGGTGTTTGTGAGGATTTTGTGGTGTTTAAGTCAATTTAGTGAAGTTTTTGTGAGGTTGCAGATAAGGTAGAAAGATTGGGTGAGGTTTTTGTGAGGAATTTGTGGTGTTAAGGTCAATTAAGTGAAAGTCTGAGAGGAGGCACAATAACCAACATCGGTTTAAGAATTGATGCCAGTGAAGGGGAAACTGACGATAGTTAAGATGATCGGCATCGGTAGGGGAAATTTTGTGAAATTTGATAAATGATGATTTTGGGCTTCTTTTTGATTGTATAGAGAGTGAAATGGGACTGGTTGGATTCGTAATAAGGTGAGGAAACTCAGAAAAGTATAAAGGTTAGGTATGGAGAGCCATAAGGTTTTGGGTGTTTGGATATGTAGATGGGTAGGAAGGTGAGGATGGAGGAATGTAGGGAAGAATAAGATCTAATGAAAAATATAAAGAACCTATTAGGTAATTGTAGAAATGATGAAAAATCAAATACATTTACTTTTATTTCTAAGCCATGTTAAGATAAGGAATAGGAATTTAATGTTAGGAATAAGATAAGTCTTAGTTGGTTAAGATAAGTAGAGATTGAGTCTTAGTTAATTAATAGGCTAAGAATAAGTCCATGGTGAGGTGTCTAGGTGATGTGGTTAGGTGAGGTGTAAATTAACCTAATTAAAGTAATTAAATTAATAAATAATGTGAGGATGGGCATTAATTCAATTGTAAGTAATTAAATTAATATGAATATGGGGTAAAGGGGTCATGGTTAGGTGAACACGTTATGTTAATTGATTGAAAGGGGACTAAGGGGAGTGTGACCCAAATTTGGTGTCTACACATTGAGACTCAAAGGTATGGTAGAAGTAGTGATTGGAGCCCGAGTGAGAGAGGAAATAGGATAAATAACATTTGAGGATGGGCCATAGTGAGTTTTGGTGGTACTAAATGTTGATTTTATAATATTAAGTGGGAAATTTCTTATGTTAGAAAATTTTCAAAGACTATGTTTGTAGATTATAGCTTATATTTAAAATATAGGCATGATAGACCAAAAATTGGGTTGGCTCTAAGATTGGATCATGACCACCCACCTTATATATAAATAGGTGATATCATTAGAGATTAGTTACACATATGTTTATATTAACATTTATTTGAGCCATATGAGGGAGATAATAGAGAAATAGTGGGATTGTTGGGTGAAATTTTATTCTCAATAAAGATAAGTGATTTTTAGTGGGTTTTTACCTTCCAAGTTTTTCCCACTAATAACTTGTTTTAGTTTTTTTATTTACTTTCTATTAATGGTGTTTAAATTCTTTAATTTTCATTATAAACATCTTGATCTATGGTTTTAAGTACTGCACTTCATAAACTATAATCTTTGACAATTTGTATTATGGATTTATAATTTGTAACATTATTTATCCCTTAAATTTCCTAACATGGTATCAAATCTTGCATTTATGCATGTGTGGGATATATTTGAATGTTTTTATTTACAAGTGTGAAGAATATTGAATATTTTAAAATATCTAAAACCCTAACTTGCTTCACAAACTTGCTTCATGTTTATCAGGTTCAAAACTCTAATTCCTACCAAAATAATTTGAATTTGGATGATTTTAAGTGTTAAATAAGTTTAGGAAGATTAAATCTCTCATGTGCGTGTTTTTAGTCTCCATAGCCATTTGTATGTCTAGATCTCTATCTTTTTACCTTCTGCACCTTTCCTCATGTTTACTAGACCTTCCCAACAACTTCTAAGTTCATAAGGGATTTTACAGTCTTCTGTAGCTTATTTGAACGTTTCACACCTTTTTAGCCATTATGTGACATTCAAATATTTCATGTCATTTAGTCTTGTTCGACCTTCCTTAGGATTTAATTCTTCACAAAAACTTATAAGTTCTTAGTGGATTTTCCAATCTTCGACAACTTATTTAAATATTTCACACCTTTTTTAGCTATTTTATATTCGTTGTATGAATTATTTGAATATTTCATGTCTTTCTAGTTATTTGTGGCCTTCCTTAGGTTTTTCCAGGCCTTTGTAGTTTCTCTTAGGATTCTAAGGAGTTTC
This sequence comes from Taxus wallichiana var. yunnanensis, assembly GCA_018340775.1. Classification (NCBI taxonomy): domain Eukaryota; kingdom Viridiplantae; phylum Streptophyta; class Pinopsida; order Cupressales; family Taxaceae; genus Taxus; species Taxus wallichiana. Next base: position 83,810,981 of record CM031242.1, on the reverse strand, counting down.
CAATACCTTCTTGGCATTCTAAGTGCTTTGTAACTTCCCATGTCTTCTCGCCAATTTTATTCTTGTTATTCAACTTCTCCAAATCTTCCATGCATTTTTTAACTTGTGCGGCCTTGTTCCAATATTCCATAGGTTCTCCAATTATTCTCAGTAAACTTTATAATTATACAGTCTTGTTCCATTCTTCCATAACTTCTCCAAGTCTTCCACAATTTTTCCGACTTGCACAACTTACATCAATCGTATGTATCTCCTCAAGTGTTGCAGTTTTTTCCTTATTTTTTGTGGTTTGCATTTCCTTGTTACTCATATTTGTTTACTCCATGACATTCCTTATTATTTGAACATATTTTTCACCCCACATAAACATGTTCTCTTTTTTCTCATCTTATTTCATTTCCACCTATCAACGGATCACTAAAATTTTGAAAAACATATGGAACTCTTGTTTTTGAATTTCAAAGTGTACCACAGACTTCAAATATTCTTAAATAATTTTCTCATTGTGTGGTGCATTATATCTCTTCGCTATATGTTTTTCATGCTTCATGGATTTTTCTAAAGATCTTTATTTTTTTATGTTCTTCTCGTGTCTCACATACTTTAATTTTTACCGTGACTTTTAATATTACTTTTCACATAACACTAAAACTTGTGGAACATTGTTTTAGTGTACCATGGCCTACCAATTTATTCAAATAGCCATATATTTTTTCTTAGTTCCTTGTGGCCTCTTACAGTTTGTTATTTTTTTTCTATAGTCCTCCATCTTAGTATTAGAACCTTATTTGGGTGCTTTCATCAAGTTATAATTTATTTTATTTTTAATCTACTATAGAATTCTATTTTGTACAAATAATCTCCATATTCTAAAAAACACATAACACTATGATTTTCAAATTTTGCTAAGTTTTCCTTTAAAAGGAATAGTTCTTATAGTTTTTCCATGGATAAATCTTAGGTTTCAAATGGAATTAATTGTCTTATTTATAAAATTATGATTAAGGCTATCCTTTTTTTGGAATATATAGGGTAAAAAGAGGGTTTTAGAAGGTCCCACAACCTTATACAAAAATTCCATTAGGCCAAAATTAGCAAAATAGTACATAGCGGAAAAGTACCCTAGGAGATTCCAAAAAAGGAAAATGAAAAAGACAGCAGGAGAAAAGAGGAGAACATCAGAAGAGATTTTTCAGCTCAGTAACAACATTTCTAGCTCTAGGAGATCCCGAATCCTCCGCAAGTTGTTCGCAAGGGTGATGAGCTCGAGCAATCTTTGGCAATGGAGCTCTGGTAGAATTAGTGAAGACCTCCCAGGCCTTCAGGGTGTTGAAGGCATGTTGGAGCTTGTTTAAAATAGAGGACACCAATTCGAATCTGCGTTCATCCCTCTGGGAGTTGGTAACCACAGTTCAATAGGAATTGAATCCAAATTCAGAGGAGACTTCAGAATTTTAGCAAGAGGTTCGCTGTCAGTGAAGACTAGAATGTCACCAATAGTATGAGGAATGGGGTCATCCACAGGCTGGTTCGTCTCCATTTGCTCCGAGGCCGGGGAGTCAGGATAGAGCTTGGTAAGGCCTAGAATGTCATCAGCAAGAGAAGTATTGGGGTTGGAGATCGGGGAGACTACGTTAAAACTAGTGTCAGTGCCTTCCAACAATAGGCATGAAAGAAGCGGGGGGAAAATAGGGGAGCAGAGGGCTTGGAAACAACATGAGAAGGGCTCAGAATGGTGACATCCAAGTCAGAGTCAGAAGAAAGGTGCAAGTAACGGTGGCATCTAGAAGAGCGAGAGGGAGGTGGAGGAGGGACGGGGGAAGGTGAGGGAGAACAACAACAAAGACTAGTTTTGGAGGGAAAGTAGACGAAATTGGCATGCAAAGCAAAGCATCAGAAAATAACAAGTATAGTAAGCCTTGATGAAGGATAGCTCCTTCCCCATCACGATCCAGCTGAACAAAGTGCTCTAATGATTGATAGAGGAAAGCTGCTAGATTAATCTTTTTTCCCCAATGCGAGATGAGAAAGGATGAAAAAATGAGGGCCGTAGACCAGACGATAGCGGCTGTCAATGGTGAAATAACACATGATGACTTCAAAAACTCTGTTCCATGGGGGAGGCAGGGAATCACGAGTGTAACCAGAGAGATATTTGATTGGATTATCCCCTGGAGTGATGAAATCCTGCATTTCAGCATGCAGTGAGTGCTTGAAATAAATATCACCGATGGTGGAAGATCCATGGCATCAATGATTGCATTGGTGGAGATAGTAAAATGTGTATTACCAATTTGGACACACCCCCTCGACTAGGAGGCCATATAAGTGTACGAGACCAAAGACGAGCAGCCCGCCATTCTCTCAAGGAAAGTAGTGATACCATTTTCCAATAATATGTTCCAGACCTCCTCGTCTTCTTTAACCATGTTATAGGTAGCAGGCTCAATTCACTTTAGTTGGCCACCCATACTATTGAGAGATTTGGAAAGAGTGTAAAAGAGTGAACGCTGGAGGGCCTTAAAAATCCCACCCAGGGCGTGGGAGCCATCTGCTTCGACATCATTACCCTCCCGCTAGTTCATCATATGATTAAGGGGAGGAATTACACCATGCGTGAGGAAATCCTCCACATCATAACACATCTCACTCTTCAAATGATTCAGCACCAAAGGTCTTTTCATAATAAATGAAGCATTATTACCACTGCCTTTTGAGGAGGCCATAAAGGCATTGTTGAAACCCAAATCAGCTCACCCTTCCACCAGTCATCATTGGGAAGAGAGGTCATTCTGGATAATTTGGAAGAGATCAGCCGAAGTTGTCCTTCCAGCTTTGTTGACTCTCAAGGAGAACTCCAATGTTAGCCAAGTGGTCTGCCGCTTTGTTCCCCTCCCGGAGGACGTGCTGGAACTAAATTTTCTGGAAATTCCTTTGTAGGATTCGATATCAGCTATGATATTTTGGATTGACCATTGACCAGTATCTCGTAGACTGCAGGAGATTGATGATGTTGAGGGAATCACTTTCAACTTGGAGAGGATCGTCACCAAATTTGATAGCCAGCTCAAGGCCTTTGAGGATGGCCATGGCTTCCGTATGATGGTTGGTTCCATAATTAAGATTATGAGCAAAGGTAGTAACAATGGAATCGGAGGAGCAACGAAGAATGGATCCTCCACCTAATTTACTAGGATTGCCTTTTGAGGCCCCATTTGTATTAAGTTTTCTCTAGCCCAATGGGGGAAGCCATCGTACTAAACCCCGATCAGAGGTAGGGGATTTACTTATAGGAAGATTTTCCAATAGCTGCTACCACTCCCGAGAGTTACAAATTTGAATCTTTTGCTGATATTTGGACTAGAAGTGAGAGTTGAGATTATCCTGGAAAGTTAGAGCTATCTGGGTAGCCACCCGATCAGGTTCAAGACTCTGGTCTTTGAAGATTCTTCTATTCCTTTCTTTCCAGATGCCCCAAATGCCATGCGGGAGGAGAAGTTTCAGGCCAGAACCAGGGCCGGGTGAGTGAAGGGGGAGCTCCATTGAGAGAGGGTGTCCTGAATGGACTCAGGGAAGGTCCAGTTCACACCCATCTATGATAAGAACCAATGCTAGATAACTTACGAAAAGGGACAGTGGATCAAAAGATGGGAAGAGGATTCCACATCCTTAGTACATAGCACACATCTAGTGGGAAGAGAGAAACCCCTCCTTTTCAAATTTTCTCCTGAGAGGAAAGCATTCTTAGAGGAGAGCTAGGAAAAAAATCCAATTTTGGGGATGATCTCCTTTGGCCAAAATTTGGTGAGGGGAGGACCAGAGTAGAAATGCATTGAAAGGTAAGCTATCCTTATGGATCAAAAGTTATTGGATTTAGTTAACTATGTTGACAAGAAATCGATTCGGGAGAAAAGCTACTCCTAAGAAATTAAGTGTTTTATCTAAAAAATCCCAAGAGGCTATGTCCATCTTAGTGAAAAGTATCAAAGATGAGTTCTTATTTCATATTGGACATATGGAATCTCTAATTGATACACGAGATCAACTCGCAAACTATACATGAGGGTAGCTTCATCTCTACGATAATTAAATTATTCATGAAATTGTTTACAACTTCAATGAAAGATGATGAAAAGGTTGTTAATTATGTAGCTAAAAGTAAGGATAGTAAAACTCAATTAGATTTATGTAATTGTGAATTGTTTCATGATAAAAAAATTCTTTATTATTCAAATTAACATTCATGAAAAATTTAGAAACTTCATCTCTATTCTAAATTCTAAATATCAAAGTGAAGATGATTTACTTGATTTAGACACATTGTCTTCTCTCCTTATTCAAGAAGAGAGTGTCATGAAGAAATTTGACTCAAAATAAAATGCCTCTCAGAATTATTCTCTCAAATTTAGAAGTCTTCTAAAAATTATAATATCAATAATACAAATCAGCAATCAAACTTTAGATCCAATAAATGTAAGCACAATAGGAATAATGAGAAGATTAAAGTAAGGTTTTATAGAACCTATAGTAATTGTGTTAAATTTGGTCATAAACCAGTTGATTATCATGCTAACAAGTCTTATAGTAATACTAATAATAATAATAACAAAAAAATAAAAAATAATAACAATAAAAATCATAGTCATACGAGCAACCAAGCCGATAATATTGAGAAATCTATTGTTCTTTATACTCCCATTTCAACCTCCAATGAGAATGAATGGGTCCTAGGTACTGGTGCTTCCAGACACATGACATATATGCATGATATTCTCCATGATGTTGTTGAGTTTCATGAAAATATTTATCTTGGAGGTAACTTTATCTTCAATTCTGAATTTTGTGCCAATGTTAATCAACAAATGGAATAATTAGAAATGTGATATTTGTTCCTAACTTAAAGAAGAACATTTATCTTATTCATAATTAACTAAATATGACCATAAATTTGTGTTATTACAAGATAAATGGTATGTTAAAAATGATCTTGGTAATAATTGATGTTGGTTTACAAAAGAATGGGTTGTACTTTTCTTATCAATTTTTGTTGAATCTTGTCTTTCCACTTCTTCTTGTAATGTTTTTCAATTTTGGCATGAAAGGCTTGGGCACGTAAAATTTATGATTTTGTATAAGATGTATTACCTTAACCCTGTTATAATTCTTCCTAAATTAAAATTAGATAATGAATCTTGTGAAATTTTCTTGTGTAGTGAGCAACATGTACATCCATTTCATAGACACCATGATTCTTATTCCTCCTACTTACTTGAGTTAATTTATAGTGATGTCAAAGGTCCTTTGGAAGTACCTTCCCTTGGTAGTGCTTTAAATATTTGTATCTTTATTGATGATTTCTCAAGAATGACTTGGTCTTATTACATTAGAAGAAAGTATGATGTCTTATCTAAGTTTCAAGAGTTTAATGCCCTTGTTGGAAACATGGATAATATAAAAAATAAAATAATCGAATCGATAATGGAGGTGTGTACTTTATAATAATTTTGATGAGTTTTGTGTATCTAGTAGAATTTAAAGGAAAATAACAACTCCCTATTCTCCTAAAAAAATGGCATATCTAAAAGGAAGAATAGAACCATCATAAAAATGGCTAGGACTATGCTTCATGGTTTTTTATGTGCCTAATTTTTATGGGTTGAACCTATGAATTTTTTTGTTTATATCCTTAATAGAGTTTCCACAAAATAAATACATCAAACCACACCTCATGAAGTATGGACTAAGAAAAAACCTAATATTTCTTATTTTAATATATTTTGTAGTCCTCCTTCCCTTCTCATTCCTACAGCGTTAAAAGATAAAAAAATTGATCCTACTTCTTACTCTTGCATTTTTTGGGTATGGAAATAGAAAAAGGTTTAAGAGTTTATGATCTATTTAAGCATGTGATTGTAAAAATAGGAATCTGCATGATCAAGGTCCATTACTATCATACTTAGGTTTTTGGGTTGATATTTCATTTGACTTAATTCAAAAAATCATTTTTATTCATTTTTCTTTCAAATTTCATAGTGACCAGTGTCGGTCTAGTGACCATCATGAGTTTACATCGATGTCATCGGTTTGCCTAAACATTTTCGGTTTCCATTTTTTTGGTTAATTTTACCAAAAATAACACTCATCACATCTTCTATTCTTTTTGAAGTTCTCAGGACATCATCATACCCCCAAAATTTTAAAATCACAGTCAAATATAGCTTCTTTACTTCATTTTCATCAGTTTTTGCCTCATTTGCAAAACTATTGATTTCCCACAATAACTGGTATCGGTCACCCTAACCGTCATCGATCACCCTATCACCATCATCAGTTACCCTAACCACCATCGGTTCATGTGTTTTGATTTTTAATTAAAACAATGACCAGTTTCACCTCCCGAATCTATTTTTTCCATTTCTGTTGTTTTTTTGTGTCATTTACAAAGAACAAATTACCAAGTTTATACTAACTCACATGGTTTTGACTCGTAACCAAGCCAATTCCCTTTTTTTTAATTCTAGCCTTCAATCGCTACGCCTAGCCCATCACCACCTTCCATTATGTTGCCTATGGATCCAACTCAGCCCATTACTATTAGTATTGGTGAGGAGGAGTTTGCAAGACTCCTTAACCAAGATCCCGCTGCCCTACAACATTATCTCACCAGCTCATCTACCCAGTAATCTTTAGGATAGTTAGTATACGACATGTCCATGTCTATCCCTCTTGACCTTTCCCTCACTTCCATGTCGATACCACTATTTCAACATTACTTTCATCCACCTTACCACCTGTGGTGTATCAACTAGACCCCATATCCTCTGTAACTATTGTACCTACAAAATCTGTTGCACCCATGGTGTCAACTATTCCTTTGTCATCCACCTTGAGCATAGCCCCATCTATACCCTTTACCTCATATGTACTAGTTGCATTGTAACCACCCATGGTGTTGGAAACCCATACCCCATTCCAAAACCTTGTCATTTCCATCCCACAATCCCTACCCCTAATTACCACAAGATTTTTCATGACTACCCCACCTACTTATACATATCACCAACAACCCCCAATCTCGTCTATCACCTATTCGGGATACCTTCCACTGCATATATTCCCCCTTCATAGTTCTCATACATGGCACCACCATATATTGGGATGTCTTCTATATCACATCATAAACCTCATTATACTAAATGGGGTGCCCAATCAACACAACCCACCAAATACCTTATTAAAATGGTAATGGAAAAGATGCAAACACTCTTGGAAGCATTAGTTTCTTAATCTCATAACTCGTTAAACTATGATGAAATCTGTAATGAGCCCATCCATCCATTTATTCCCATTCGCATATACCCTCCACATTGGGAAAATTCCCAAATTTAACCGGTTCAATAGTAAAGAAGACCCAAAAATACATTTACGGTCTTTCAAACATAGGTGTTAATGCCCATGAAAATTCTTTACTCCTACAAACATTGCCCATGTCCTTGATGAGACCTGCATTAGAATGGTATAGTGGTTTTCCTCCACATTCCATTTAGTCATTTAATTAAGTGGCTCAAGCCTTCCTAGACCATTTTTCAATCAACATCATTAAGAAGGTCACTATGAGAACGACTTGTACTCAACTCAAAAATGTGATGATGAGTCTATCACTAATTTTTCCACTCACTTTGGTGGAGCCTCATTAGCTTACCTAACATTCTAGTTTCCTTAGACCAAGCTTATAGAGTTGTTCACTAGAGCTTGTGCTAGACACATCTCATTAACTTTGTAAGTACAAACCTTCTATATCTTTGACAAAGAATTTACCATGGTGTAAAAACTAGAAATGCATGCCATTAAAGAGAAAAAAATCCAATTGTGTAACAAAAATGCTGCATTTAAATCAAATGATGCTTCTTCCTCTTCAAAACCCAAAAATAATTTTTCAAAAGCTAAAGGATCTTCCAACATGGTAGTTTTAAAGGTTGTACCATCTCACCCCTCTAATCAATCAAAACCTACCTCCAACCTTTCTCCTGTTTAAAATTTTTAGTTCATACGAGAGCAATGAAAATACACTCCAATCAGGAGCCTTATTCTTCAATATTAGAAAAACTTCTTAAGGTCGGAGCCATTGCTCTTCCACCCATAACACCACATACTGGTTTTGACCCCACTCGCCCCTATAAAAGCAAGCTACAAGGAACATGACTATTATAACTATCATCATGTAAAAGGCCATAATGATGGTAATTGTATAACATTCAAGAACATTACGCAAGAAATGTTAGATAAAGGAGATCTTGTCCTAGACAACCCAAATGCACCTGAAAATTGGAATTTTCATATCTTCAATAAGTCATTCCCTAACCATACCCTATCATCAAACCAAACTAGTGAACCTTCAACTAATGAAAATAATGTCCATGAGCTCATGCTATGTTTGACACTATACCATCCCTTCCATAATTTCCTCCTATCCCCTCTATCAAAGAGATTCTAACACAAGCTCCTCTACCCATAGAGAAGCCTACTTCCTCTACTCCTTCACCCATAGAGGATTCCCATTCATCTACCCCTTTACCCATGTGAGAGTCATCCTCACTTTCTTCTCCACCGAAAAGGAAACTATCTCATCCCTACTATCATCTACCCTAGCCATTGGGGATCTTGTAGACACACCATTTATTGTTGGGGACAATTCCTGTTAGCATTCTAGGATCTCGTTGATCTTCTATTATCTCTCTTACCCAAAGAGTTTGAATCCAACCAATTCCCTATTTCGTAAAAGTATTTCACAAGGATTAATACTTATCCAATGTCATCTTCTCTTACAACAGTGTCATTTTCACATCTGGCCGACCGCTTGGATTACGTTGATAATTCCATGCTTTAGGGATGTCTTTGGGTACCCTTTTCAACCCAAATGCAAATTTCACCTACAGATACTACCATTATGTATCCAAAGGTATTTTAAGTAACCCAATCAACCATGACCATTCCTGTTGAAATGACTTCTTCTTCATCACCCTCGCCTACATCCAAACCTTTACCAACAACTATAATTATTCCTATGCCTAATAACCTACCTATATCCACACCTTCACTTGCATCAAGACCCATCACTACCTTGGTTATCATGCCAACATAAATCCTAGTCCACCCACCCATTTATTTGGATTTAGCCACATCTTCCCAAGCTCATGAAAAAACCAATTCTCCCCTAAAAGGAAGACCCAACCTTTTAGGCCGCACACACCAATTTCACCCACTATACCTTTATCACCTTCACCCCTTATATTTATCCTAGGTCCTCACCCCTCAACCTTGGCCAAGTAACCACATATCTAAGGAAAATAAAAATGGATGCAATCCACCTCTTCATCACAATCCTTTATTACACCAAACCTATCAAAGACAACATACACCTTTTTCATTACCTACATGTTTCTTACCACCCATACCCGCACCACTTCTAGTAACAACATTAGTACATATGCGATTTCCTTCTCTTCAAACCATACCTTCTACCTTACCTCTGCTAGTAACATTCACCGCACCTCCTTTATCATCACCGCTAACTCATCCTCTACCACAATCCACTTTCCCCTCTACATCACGTAGGCCTCCTACACCTTTACCTAGGAAGGTGTAACCTAAATTGAAAAACCCATTACCCTCTAAGGAGGTAGTTAAACCTACAACACCTTCTATCACTAGAAGGTACATCCCAAGCCTAAAACAATACCACCTACCAAACCGGTGGTCAAACCTACCCCATCTCCAATTCCACCTCTTGTAGTACCTCACATATCACAATCACCTACACTTTAATCGCACCACGATCACCTCACATTGTAATCCATTTCCTGATTCTTATGCCAACATTTTGGCTAACCTTTTAGAGACTTTCATAATCACATTGCTGGCCCTTAGACCTTATGACCTAATAAATCCTAAACCAAAATGGTTTGACAATACTAAAATTTGTGCCTACCATCATGTGCCTGGATATGATGTAGAAAATTGTAAGGCTCTAAAAACTATTCTTATCTAACTTTGTCCTTCTGAAAAAAACTTTGACGAAGATGATCTTCTAGATGAGGACCTAGTTCCACCTCCACCTATCACTACACATCCTCACCCACTACCTATTTAGAGATCTACACCACCACCTCTACAACCCTTTTATCCACCTCCAAAATTTGAGATCAATATGGTCCATATAGGTGAGCTAGTAAAAACCCCAACAAAATGTCACATGCGCCCTACTCATTTTGCAATATTCTTACCCCGCACTATGTTTTTTTCATCATGTTGTTATAATTTTCTTGATACACCTTTTCTATCCATCTCTCTTCCTTAGACTAAAATGATCCAATTTTCCACTCGCATCTAGAAAGAAAAAGGAAGGGAGAAACAAGCTAGCCCGTTTGTCAATCCCGTGCCCAACATACCATCTGCACGTACACCAAAAATCACCATTCGGGACCCACATATCCTATTTATGATGGGTTCGGACATCATACAATGATAAAATAATTACAGTAATCCCCTATAAAAATGTCTTTGTATGACCTCGTTCAAACTTCGAATCCCATCGACAGGCCCTCATAGAGGTTCTCGTAATCCATCAAGGTTTTACCTAATGACAAGACACATGTGGCCTCCATTCTCACCCCTCACAATGTAGCTTCTCTCAAAAATTCATCCCCTTCCTCTATAGCCACCACTACTCACCAAGTAGCCACCCTTAGTTTCTCTGACGATGAGATTATACCTCTCCAATTAGATGATCTTGATCCTACCCTTTTCATCTCTATTTATATAAATAGTATATGTGTTCGACAAATTATGATTGATGGAGGTGTCAACATCAACATCATCTCCTCCCACACATACAATTAAATGTGCATCCCTTCAAATTTCATGCATAATAACCTAATTATGCTTAGTTCATTCAATGATGCCATCATTTCCACTTTTGGCACCATCATCTTCCATGTTAGTGTGGGCCCCGTACCATTCCAGAAATATTTTGTCTGAGAAGGGGATTTCTAGTACAACTTGTTTCTTGGTCAACCTTGGATACTCATCATGGGTTATATTCCTTAAACCTTACATCACTTTGAAAATTTTGAACATGAAGGACATAACTATACCATCCCTACAGACCCTTTACCATTTAAAACATGTAACATGTTATACCGACCTAATGATTTCCTTGTACCAATTAAGGCATCTACCATTTTGCCACTTCTCCTTCACCCATGAACCATCCACCAATGTTTCTGCTACCTTTTACACACCTACCTCCTCCATTCCCATCACCTCCATAGCCTCTATAGCCTAACCCATCTCGCTAACCCATCTACTTCTTAATCCGACCAATGTTTCTTCTTCACAATCACCTAGTGATTGATCTATTCCCAATACCCTTACACCAACTACCGATACCTTAGAAGGATTTTTTTAATGTCTCACTCTGGGGGAGTACCACCTATACAACATCAACACATTCCTTACTCCTCAAGAGTATGGTAACCTTCACCAACATCCTCTCTATGATCACCACATAGGTGAGGTTTTCCCTTATGGTCCTCCTCACCTTCGTAAAAAATTAACCTATGGGGGACTTGATACTTCTACCTACTCACCCAAGCCACCTTCCCAAATGTGACCATTTTCTTCTGACCTTCAATCCCTCACCAACCACCACTTCGCCCAAAATTTCCTCCACCATTGTGCATGGAAAGGCTTTGGCTTTGGGTTCTACGAATAGGGCTGCCATACTATCATCTCGTGTACCACATGTAAACACAACGAATGCAATGGTATAGGCTTTGTTGAACCATCCAAGAAATACCACATCGAACTCATTGAGGATGACAAACCTTCTTCACCCCATCTACTAACTTCACCACCTTCACCCACGAAGTCTATGGATATAGAATCCATTCCTCCTAAATATTTTTATCTTCATAAACACCATTTCCTAGGACCTTTGACTTATCAACATGATGGTGAGGCTCCCTCTTCCCTTCCCTTCCTATATCCTAACATGTTTGATGATGATAAACCTTCTATTAACATCTCTTAATGTCAGGATGATGAGTCTATTCTCACCTAATTTGGTGCGGAATATTATTATATTCACCATCCATTGCCTTTTGAGACATAAACGATGTTAAATGAATCAACCGTCAAAATCAATATTAACACTCAGGATGACCCACACATTCTAAAGATAGGACAATCGTTAGATGTTACCAAACATTAAGATTTTACCTCATTCCTATGAGATTATAGTAATTATTTTGCTTGGTCCTACACTAATATGCCCGGTATTGACCCCAATATTGTGGTCCACAATATTGTAACTATTCTAAAGGCTAAACCCATAAAATAGAAGCTATGAAAAATGCATCCTTGAATTTCCCTTCTTGTCAAAGAAGAGCTTCAATTCCTTCTCTTGGTTTCCTTCATCCTACCCTTTGACTATCTTTAATGGATATGTAACATCATTCCTATTACAAAACTAACAGGAGGACTTTGCATATGCATGGATTTCGTGACCTTAATTTATTCTTCCCTAAAGACAACTTTCCTCTACCTAGTATAGACCAACTTGTTGATCTCGAATCGACCATGAGATGTTACCACTCATGGACAGTTTCTCGAAGTTATAAGCAAATATTGCCCTAGAAGATCAACACAAAACAACCTTCATAACTCCTTGGGGACCTTCTTCTATCGATTCATGTCGTTTGGCCTTTAAAACACCGGTACTACATATCGTGGGCTATGAATTATATCTTTAATGACATCGGGCATCACATATTGAAGGATTATGGTGACAACCTTCTTAACAAATCCAAAATTTGAGTTGAACACCATCTAGTCCTTGAGGTCATTTTTACCGTCTCATCAAGTATTATGTTCACGTTTAACCTAAGAAGTGTGTCTTAGCTCCCCTCTCAAGAAAAATACTTGGTTTTATCATTCCTTTATGTTGCATAAAAGTCAATCCCACTAAAATAAAGGTTATACTCACAATGCCTCCACCTACTAACCTTAACCAACCGTGTAGTTTAAAAGGAAATTTGTAGTATATTTGTCATTATATTTTATAGCTTTGTGGCCACTGCCACCCCTTTCATCATCTTCTCAAAAAGGATTTCTTCTTCAAATGGGATGATGAATGCCACCAAGCCTTTGAGGCCTTAAAAAAATATCTCCTCCAACCACATATACTCATTCCTCCTAAGGATGACCAACCATTTTACCTTTACATTTATGCTACGGATCATTCCTTGGGAGCCATGCTCACTCATCGTGAGAAACAAGATAGGGAGAAAGTTGTTTATTATATAAGTTGTAGGATTTTGGATTATGAAACCCGATACACTCACGCCGATAAACTCGCTTAGCCTTAGTTTTGTCACTATAAAACTTTGTCATTACCTACTTAACAAAAAAATTGTTGTTATTGATACTGAGACCCCTTACATTACATGTACGTTAATCCCTACCAACATCGGTATTTTCGCACGTTGGATCATGATTCTTACAAACCTAGACCTTGAATTCACTCATCAAAAATCTATTAAAGGTAAAATTATTGTTGAACAACTTGCAGATGCACCTCTCTCCAAAGATTAATCCTCAAAATTTTATTTTGTAGATGAATCCATTGCTACCCTCTATTTGGATGATACCATTTACCACATGACCTTATTCTTCGATGGCTCCAAATGTCAATGTGGGGTGGTGTTGGAGTTATCCTCATTCCTCTCGATGGTGAGATTATGTCATTATCTTTCAAACTAGATTTTGAATGTACTAACAATATCACCAAATATGAAGCACTCGTATTACGCCTTCAAACTACCATCACCTTAGATTTCAAATCAATTAATATATTTTGTGACTCTCAATTGGTTGTAAATCAAGTCAATGGTATATACTAGTGTCATAAAGAAATAATTCAAAAGTAAAAGCATCATGTAGACATACTTTTGACTACCTTTGAATGTTGTGAACTTCAAACCGCTCCATGTTCCACTAACAAAGTTGTAGATACCATGGCCTACCTTGCTTCTCAGATACCTACTTCACCCTCCAACTCAAAAATATTTGTCATAGTATAAAGGCTGCAATCATCTTCCTATCTATTTTGAGATTTCAAACTCATCGAACTCTTCAACCAGGCCCATGTGAGCTTTGGTACAAGAAGTTTGTTGATTACCTTTCCCTTTCAATTCTACCTCTAGACCTTACTTGTAATATACAACGTTCCTTTCTCAAAGGTATCTCTCAGTATGTCATCATGAGAGGTTTTCTTTATAAACATGGCTTTGATGGTATCCTCTTGTGATGTGTTATAAGTTTTGAAATTCCCTACACCATCAAGTAAGTTCATGATGGAATTTTTAGAGGTCACTTTAGTGGTTTAGCTATCTCTAAACACATTTTATGCCTATGCTATTATTGTCCAACCTTAAACCACAATTTTTGTGATTATGTCAAATGTTGTGTGAATTTTCAGAAACATGCTAATCTTCATCACATGCCTAGTCATGCCTTACAAGTCACACGAGATATTTGGCCTTTCTCTCAATGGGGTTTGAATCTTGTTGGATAAATCAATATCCATTATTCACAACGCCATCAATGGAATATTACTGCAGCTGAATACTACACTAAATGGGTAGAAACCATACCTCTTATTTCTACAAAAGTGAGAAAATATGTGAATTTATTAACCATCACATAATTTTTTTCTTTGGTGTTCCCCACCGTCTTATCACCGATAATAGAAAACAGTTCAAAAAAAAACCTTATGGAAGCTTTGTGATGAATTTAGCATTCAACTTAGTTTTCCTTCACCCTACTACCCTAAAACAAATGGCGGAGTTAAATCCACCAAAAATCCTTAAGAAAAATTATTATGAAATTTGTGGACGATCTTTGGAAATGATTGGCACATGCACATTCTTTTTTTTTCTTATGGGCTTACCGTACTAGTATACATACCTCAACTATGGTTACACCTTTATCCTTGGTCTATGGTACAAAGGTTTTCCTTCCTCTTAAGTCTAGATTCTATCTCTTTGTATCTCACTCAAAGAGATTCTCAATGATGATGAATTTCCCAAGACCGTTTGGCACAACTTCATCTTAATAGGTACGAGTAATGATAAGCACTTGATCCATAGGTATGAGTAACATTATCTTAATACTCTTTATCACCTTCAAATCTACCAAAAATGCATCAAGCGGGCCTATGATAAACATTTCCATGAATGAACCTTCCAAGTCGGTGACCTCGTCTTGAAATAAAATCAACATGTAACAAAAGAGGAAAAAAGTAAACGGGGAAAATTTGCTTCTAATTGGCCTAGACCTTATATCATTACTCATACCTATGGATTAAGTGCTTATCATTTATCTTCACTTGAAGGTAAACCTAAACCTTAACCCCTCAATGCCTTGAATATTTGACGATTATACTATTGAATTAAGTTGTATATCCCCTTTTTCAAGTTCAAATGCTCATCCCTTAAGGACCATCCATTTTACCTATTTTAAGGATCAATGACTATACAAGAATCATGTGATTACCGTTTCTTTCAACCTTGTCTTCAATATGAGTACCACGACTCTACTCATGGCATTATTTTCATGGATAATTTTCATATTTTTCAAGATGGAATCCCATGGTTGTTCATCACTTAAAACCTCTCTATCATAGTTAACCTCTGTGTGCTATAGTTTTGTCTTAAAAACAAGAGCCTATTTTGTCCTATAGTCTTGTCCATGACTTAAAAGTCAAAAAGAAAAACAATTTTAAAAGTAAAATGGGATTCAACTCCTTGAGTCAAACATCCAAGAAAAAGATGACTCCCTCAAAAAGGACATCTATGCTTTCTATCTCGTTGTTATAAATAGACTTCTCCCTCGAAGGATAGCTATACAAAGCTAGTCGTATTGTACTTAGTCTATCATCAAAAGAAGACTATTCTTACAAAAACTAAAATAAAAATATTCTGAAGCTTCCCACATTGATCAACTTCACAAAGACCTCAAGGATAAAATCTACTCATCCCACATAGACTTCCCACATCAATTAGTCTATCAAAATAAAAACAAAAAAATCAAAAGAAAAAGAAAAAGATTAAATTTTTCATCATGGACTTGCCTATTGTGATCTTGGGTCTCTTGCCAAGTCGGCATGTTGTCTCACACTAGGTTATGCTAAAACCAACCTACTTTCACCTTATCACCTTTTCACCCTAATTTCCTACCCACTCAAATGCGACATTTCATGATCATGTGAATTTCTTCACCCTTATAATATTCAATCATGCAGTGCCTTTAGGGTCTTATGTTCATAAGCCCATCTTGGTATGGTAGACGTGTTATGGTTCTTATCAAATAGGTGGCTCTTTTGTCACCTCTTACCACTCACCTTCTTCATTACTTGTTGATTATCCTATACAGGACCAAGCCTTCGACACCTCAATTTAACCACACCTAAATGACCTCAATTCACCCCTACCTTCATGACCTAGAATCAATGATGCATAAATTGACCTAGAATCAACCATGCCTAAAACTTGCTAACCCATCTCTCTACCTCATCATATTCTTCCCTATATTATGGGAGAACTACATCGGCTTGAGGCCCCTTTCTCTCGGGGCTATGTAGGAATCACTCCAAGGGCTTGGGGCCCTTGGAGGATAGCTTAAAAATTCTTTACCCTAACAAATTTCCCCACTTTTTTATTTACATTCTACCATTAGTTAGTTTCCATCTTCTACATTACTTGGAAATTAAAAAAACATACAAGTATATAATCATGTATACTTACCTATTTCTTACAACATCATACCATACATATTCATCATCATTTATTTTTTCATGTTACCAATAACTTGGAAATTAAATCAAAACCAAAAAGCTAACTCCACCATGCCTAACTCACGAATTCCACCATGCCTAATCGACCTTGACTTAATCATGCCTAAATTAACTAAACTCAACCATGCCTAACTTACCTACCTCCATCAGGCCTAACTGACCTAACTCAACCATGCCTAACTAAACTCAAATCAATCATGCCTATACCTGACTCTACCATGCCTAACCAACCTAACTCAACCATGCCTACATGAGCTCAAATCAATGATGCCTAATTAACCTAGTTTCTATCACATATACAATAACACCAAAACTAAAAACATAGGTACAACATCCATATCATAAATATCATCATCTATAATAATGAATATCTGTTTATCAATAAAAATATACACCGATAAAAATACATACAAGTATCTCAAATCACTTAGATACATTCTCACTATCTTCGGTACATAGGCTGGTATATATAAAAAATAAATACACTGATCATAATTGGTGACTAATAGTCACCCCACCTAATATCCATACTTATCTCATTTTTCTCCTCCTCCTCTCCTCTAACTCAAAGTGCCCTACCTACATCTCTCTACCTCATCATATTCTTCCCTATATTATGGGAGAACTACATCATCTTGAGGCCCCTTTTCTCTGGGGCTATGTAGGAAGCACTCCGAGGGCTTGGGGCCCTTGGAGGATAGCTCAACCATTCTTTACCCTAACAAATTTCCCCCCTTTTTATTTACATTATACGATTATTTAGTTTCCATCTTCTACATTACTTGGAAATTAAAAAAACATACAAGTATATAATCATGTATACTTACCTATTTCTTACAACATCATACCATACATATTCATCATCATTTATTTTTTCATGTTACCAATAACTTGGAAATTAAATCAAAACCAAAAGCTAACTCCAACATGCCTAACTCACCGAATTCCACCATGCCTAATCGACCTTGACTTAATCATGCCTAAATTAACTAATCTCAACCATGCCTAACTTACCTAACTCCATCAGCCTAACCGACCTAACTCAACCATGCCTAACTAAACTCAAATCAATCATGCCTATACCGACTCTACCATGCCTAACCAACCTAACTCAACCATGCCTACATGAGCTCAAATCAATGATGCCTAATTAACCTAGTTTCTATCGCATATACAATAACACCAAAAACTAAAAACATAGGTACAACATCCATATCATAAATATCATCATCTATAACAATGAATATTTGTCTATCAATAAAAATATACACCGATAAAAATACATACAAGTATCTCAAATCACTTAGATACATCCTCACTATCTTCGGTACATAGGCTGGTATATATCAAAAATAAATACACTGATCATATCTGGTGACTAATCGTCACCCCACCTGATATCCATACCTGTCTCATTTGTCTCCTCCTCCTCTCCTCTAACTCGGTGCCCTTCCTACATCTCTCCACCTAACATGGGTCTCAATCTAATCTCCTCCTAGCTCGTAGCTGGGTCTAGCCTCCGTGAACTCATAGCCTCACCCTGACCCTTTCTCTGGGCTTTTCAGCCCCATGTGCTCTCCAAAATATGAGTGCAATATCTAGTCCTCTCACTCACTTCCTATTATACGATGTACTTGGCATAGAAGGGGATATCTATCATGAAATTTTTCAGATGATCTTGGTAATACCATGTCTCATTCAGGGCATCCCTGAACCTTTCCTTCAACACCGTCTCAGGGTGGTTCCATAGGTCTCACAAATGCCTGTGAGCTCTATCCTGCTAATGTTGGCCTTGGACCATGTACCGTGAGTCCTTTCCTCCTCCTTGTACCATATGACCCTGTCCCACTATAGTTACATGTAGTGTGAGATGCTATCCTTGAGTATGTGGAGTTTCTTATGATGCAACATGGGCATGTAAGGCCAAACCTCGATCTGCAGCGGCCAATTGGCCCTACAAACCCTCGCATGCATTTGTAAGGTAGCTACCTATCCCCCATCTCCATCTCCACCATGTCCAGTGTCAGTCCTCGTGCTACCTATGCCTCTAAGGCTTCCACCTGAGCTTGTAAAATGGAAATTTATGCCTCTTACCCTATAAGCTACCCTCGTAAAGCTATAATCTAGTATTGAATGACATCCACCTAACCCTATAAGGTATCCTTCTTCACCGTGATGGTGGTAAGTTTACTTCCCGACCTCAGTGGTGACACCAATAGTTGTGTCACCCACTACTTCCTATATCTATTGGTGACCCCAAAATCATTGATCATTCTATCCACCTCTTGATCCTCCTACCCTGTTGACACACTCAGTCATGGTGGAGGCATAAGTCTCTCCACATCATATGTCTTATACTGTGGGAAAGGTGGAGGAACGTCTTGCATCATCCCAAACTATCATATGACTGGTTCAACATGTATCATCTTGTTCTTGTTGGCATGACGCCCTAAATCTACCTCAAAGCAACTCTAACTCCTCTAACTCCTCTACCATGTCCCTATATGAGGGATAGCCAACATATGGCCTACAAACAATATTAACTCCTAAGAGTCCCTCTAATAACTACTTGTAATACAAAACAACATGTGTGGCCCTAGCCACCCAATGCTGCCCAACAAATCTCATTGGTGTTAGTACTATTGAATATGAGGCTCCACCTCAACCTGAACCTACTAATGATAATGAAAGGCTTAAAATATATAGTAATCCACTTCTGAAACATAACATTTCTAAATTTAATTTATAAGTCCCTAATGCTTACCATGTTATATACCTCCACCTTCTTATGATCATGTGTTTAATGTTGTGATTAGTAATATTACTAGCATATCTTCCTCACTCATTATTAGTTTTTATAATACTAATATGACCTATAATTTTCTATCTAATATACTTTTATTCATGCATCTATTGATCAAAGTGTTATATGTAATGTCTTGGTTAACCTCAATACTCCAAATAATATCTACACTTTTACGTTATTACATACTTTTGTATATACTACGAAGGATGTTAGTGTGTATGCTAAAAAAAAAAAAGGGGCATGCAATCCTCTTTCTAATAGTTTTATTTTATACTATTAATACCCTTTTAAATAATTTTATTATCTTTTAAATAATCTTATGGAATGAACAACAATTCAAAAGGAATGTTAGGTTTTAAACTAGGATCTATTCTAATTAATTAATTTCAAACATTAGCTATACAATATCAAAATAGCATATTGGTACTTTTAATTAATGATCACAATATGCTATAATCTTGAAAAAAGGGAGGAAGATGTACTTATCTACACATTATTGTACAAGATAGATCTAGATATACAGATTTGAGAATATAGGAGTGTAAATAATGGAGATACTTCATTCTAAATATTGTTGTTGGAAAACCTCTTGGTTTTGAATGTACAAGTCTATTAGGAATGGTTGTATGGTCCAATACTTTACGCATGGTATTTAACCTTATTTCTCTTAGGTTTTGTCACTTTTTCTTCCATTTAGTGCCCTAGAAATGTGTTTTCTATCATACACTAAGTATCACACACTTGAAACCATATATAATCAATTGAATCATGCTCAAACACTAACCATGGGTTTAATTTTAATCCTTACCTCATCTACATCATCACTACTTTAAAGAGGTCTCAAAACATGCATATTTCTCAACCTACCATGTAACATATATATGGATGTGGCTAGTTCACAAATTGAACCACTTTGAACATGCTTGAGAGGATTGTTCTCTTGTTAATACTTTCAATTAGGGATCTTGGTGTTCTTGGAAGCGAGGGAAGCTAGAATAGTTGACCCTTTTAGTTCTTCCAAATTATAGATATGAATTCCCTAATAGATCTACGTTCGCATTAAAAATATTTAGGGATACTTGAATGCCTTTTGTATGTACTTGAAATGAGAGTCTCAAGTGATTTTTATATTTTTCTAGGTTTGTAAATGAGGTGATTTTAAATTACTATACATGGTTTAAAATAAAGATTATCATGATAATATTGAACTAAGAAGATGAAAATACACAAAAATGTTATTACATCTAAAGTATATTTGGAATATGTGTCATTCTAAGACTGTACATGTCAGCATAGACCAAATATCACATTCTAACCTAGTTGTATGGTTTTTACTATAGATTTGGTAAATGAAATTTGAATTTACACAATGAAAAATAAAGTGTATGTATTGATATTATGCATTTACACTTGAAATTTTTTTCAACACATTAGTTTGTAGGAATAAGAAATTTGGAAATGTGATAATAATGTGTACTGAGTGGGGATAGGATGTGGGTGTTTTTCTTAGTAAATAATCATATTCACAATTAATAGTGTCAAAGGTTAAATTTACAATTTTGAGTGTATATTAAGTATTAATTTAAAATTACATTCTTAAAAGGAAAATATACCTTAAAGTGTAGACACACTTTGTCTTCACTAAGATTTTTGTTGTCCATGTCTATTGGTGTTTGAATGCTCCATGGTGAAACCTACAACACAATGTATTAATATCCATAGTATAATTTCAAATAGAACTCAAATATAAATATAGAATTTTAACTTGTATAAATTGAAATCAAGAGATGTAAAACCTAGAACAAATATACATATTTATTCGATGAAGGGAAGAGCTTCTCATTTCCTAGCATGTAGTTAGATATTTGGATTTTTTGGTGTTACACTTATCGAAGGATGAGGGTGATCAATCCAAAACTATGGTGAAGGAAAAACTAGAGCATTGGGTTCATGCAACCCAATACCGAATTAAAGCTAGATATATAAGAAAGGGAGGTAGTAATGCACTTTGTGAAGGAAGGATACCATATATCAAATTATTTAATAACCTTGATATCTTCCCCTTTTAAATGATGAGAGGAAATGCTACCTACAAAGAGCTTAGCCACTTTGATAATTTCAATAACCCTTGGGCCACACTGATATAAATGCATCTAGGCCCAATTTTATATATAGAGAAGGTAAAAAGAGAACAATTTCCCCATGATCTTCCCATGTGTCTTACTATTGAGTAATAATGTATCGTATATTGAAATGATAATAGAGAAGGAGACTTATTCCCCAAAACACTTGTATTTTGTAACTTAACTATGTATTGAAGTAGATAATGAGTGAAATATTAATGCCCCTATAAATTGTTGATAATTGTGTCATATGAATATAACATTATGCCAAAAATTACATCTATAAGTCAAAATTTGAAAGCGAAGAGAAATTTGGTGTAGTTATTCCGGGGATGAAACCTACAGTAGGGTGGAGAACATCCGTGTGGTCTTGATTTTTGTATCATCTTGCACCTATGTATTTATTTCCAAATTTTAATATCTAAAGATATTTTAAAGGAGTTTTACATGTAAATACATATTACTAAAGCTATAATTATGGTTGTAAGTTTATAATGTATCCTGGTGAATTCCTCTTTTTTATGTGTGTATGATAAAGAATTTTACAACATGGCTCAAAATAATAGATGTGTTCCCATGCATTGTATGTTTAATAATTTGTAGGAGAATGTGGAATGTTGAAGTGGTGGTCACTTGTTAGAACCTAGACTGAAAAAAGGGATGTTCATGTTGGAAACCATAACATTCAAAGAGATAAAAACATCTCAAAAATAACATCAATAGTATTAATAACAAAGAAAAATAATAATATAAATAACACATATTTAATACAACTAATATAGAGATAAAACAATCATAAATTAAATAAACGTAAGACGTAACATGTATAAGAAGAGTCATTAATAACAAAGAAAAATAATAATAGAAATAACACATATTTAATACAACTAATATAGAGATAAAACAATCATAAATTAAATAAACGTAAGACGTAACATGTATAAGAAGAGTCACATCAAGGCATATAACCAAAAACATGAGACACCTATGGTATCATAAGATAATCAAGGCACGTACACCACATATCGAGAAGTAATGTCACATAAGAAAGGCACTTATGATGTATACAATAAAGTACACAAATTATAACACAAGTGACTAAAAAACATGTTGTAGTAAATAATAATTTCAAATAATGATAAGAGAAATATAAGTACTAAAAAGAACATAAAGTAATATAGTGTCAACACTCCACAAGACACGTGTTAGTCATGTTAGTTAAAAATATAAAATGATCAAGATATATGTAATCAAGAATAATTAGAAATTAGGAAGGAAATATAACGATATAATAATTTATGTATATTGTGGAGGGATGCCCCAAAGAGAAGAATGTAAGGAACAAAAATAACTTCTATTATCATGTAACAATCTATGTGTCTTGTAGCAATCTCAAAATATTTTTTGAATGCACATGTGTAAAGAGTAGAAAAGATATTCTATCAATCAAACTATAATGACAAACAAAATATGTTATCAAAATTGTAAACAAATCAAGCTATGTGTCTAGGTTCTAGTTTTTTATTTTTATAAATATTTGAAAGTTTTATATTATTAAATATAATGATATATAGGGATATTGGTAGCACAAGAGATACCTAATTATAGTCTCATGAGGAGATAAAGTAGGTCAATATGAATTATGAGGCGTGGGACTCAATCGTGCCAAAGAAGATATTCTTATGCGAGAATTAAAAAAGTAGTAACTTGTGCTATAGAATACTTAAGAGGATAATAAAGTTAAAAAAATACATGAGAGGAAATGTGTAATGGAGTAGACCTCTCGAGGAGGGATGGAAGAGTGAGAGCCACTAGAGATAATATGTGCTTTGGAAGATCTATGAGGAATCCTAGGAGGATTAGATCCACTAGATATGACATGTAATTAAAATACTAATGGATAATCCTAGGTGTGTGGAGACCACAAGGAATAGTATGGAAAGTAGAGGTCTTATCTGAAGGAATATGAATATCTCAAATAATGAGACATATTGGTGTAAGAGAGATAAATCATTGTGAAGGGAACACAACCAAGTAGGGCACATTATCTGAGCTAAGAGCAGGAGGTAATGAAAATGGAGTTGTCATAGGAATGATTGAGTCAATCAATGTATTAATATTAGGATGAGGTAATGGATTATTGAATATTTAATGCTTGGTATGAGAAATTATAGAGGAAGAAGGTGATGTTCCTGAAAATATGGAGTTAGGATATGTAACTATGGGATTGGATATATTCAATGCTAAGGTGTATGAGAGAAAACTAGTATGAGATATTAGAGAAGAGACATCTAATTAGGGATAAACATTATGATAAATTTAAGTAGCTATATAATTAGTTGTATTAAGATTTGTAATATCAATAAAGATGCATCAATATTTATTCTAACTAACATATCTAAAAGCCATGGTCATTGTAACATTTTGAAGGGGAATATGGGATTAATTTTGTTTCACCGATTCTTAGTAGATTAATGAAATAGATAAGGGTAAATATGCCAAGGAGAAATACATGTTGTCATGTGGTTATTGGTTGATTATGTGTGCTTCTGATTTCTTATCCAAATTGATTGAGTGAGCTTCCTTTTGGCTAGGAGGATATACTTGAAATATAAAGAAACACCACAAAACATAGTTAATAGTAAAAGGTTAGTGGATTGCCTAGCATGAGCTAGATCCGGGAACTTTGATACTTCTGAATGGTTTTCAATACATTGATATATATAGTTCAATATAAAATAAATTAACATGCAAATAAAAGAATTTAATGCTAGTGTTTTGATCTAGGTATCTTAGGTTACTATCAATGTTAGTCCAGTTAAATGCTCTAATAATTAAGCTGGTGAAGGTCCTGTAAGGTTTCATCTTCGGGAAAATGGTTTGAGGTTACAAGGCAAGGTCTAGGTAAGGTTTAGGAAAGTTTTATTATTTTTAGGTGAGTGGGGATCTTTCTAGTTTGAGGTAATTTACCAGACATAGAGACTTATTTCAGTCATGATATGACTCATGAAAATTAAAGTATGACCCATGACGGTTGTTGTGGGTAATAGAAAAATGTTAAAGCATGTGTCTGGGATCTCTTTGTATCTACATAAAGATATGGGAAGGTCTTTGATGAGGTTGCAAATAAGGTATCAGGCTTGGGTGAGGTTTTTGTGAGGATTTTTGGGTGTTAAGGTCAATTTAGTGAAAGTTTGACAGGAGGCATAATATCTAATGTTGATCTGGTGACTAATGCCAGTGAAGGGGAAATTGATGATGGCTAAGATAATCGATGTCGGTAGGGGAAATTTTGTGAAATTTGATAAAAGGTTATTTTTGCTTCATTGTGATTATACAGAGAGTGAAGGGGGACTAGTTGGGGTTGTAATAAGGTGGGGATAACTCAGAAAATTATAAAGGCTAGGTATGTAGAGCTAGAAGGTTGTGGGTGTCTTGATAGGTAGACGGGGAAGGAAGGTGGGGATGGAGGAATGTAGGGAAGAACAAGATATAATAAAAAAGATAAAGAACCTATTAAGTAAGTACATAAATGATGCAAAATCAAATGCACTTACTTGTATTTACAAGCCTGGTTGGTGAAGGAAGGTGATGGTCGATCTATGAAGAACTTGGTGGTCAATGTCACTGTTGGTTGCACTTCTTGTAGTGCTCCTGTAAATACCAATGCCTTTGGATCAGTCTCAGGTACTTGTTTGGGCCTTTGGCTGAATGTATTTTGTCATCTTGATGTTGAGAAAAATATGGTTCATGCTTGAATGTAGATAGCTCCCTCAAAAATCGAAGTGACCAACCTAGGAAAAATATTACAAAACTGTATAAATGGTAACCGATGATGTTTAAGGTGACCAACATCGGTTATGGGTTAGCTAGCGTCGGTTAGGGCTGGAAATCCTAGGTTTACTAAAAATAATAGATCTTAGCTATTTTTGGTGTGCTTTTCTTGTTAGTTCGGGTCTCAAGTGATGGTTAGCACTTAGATAAGTGAGAGTGTTGTTGGAGAAGGAATAGGAATTTAATGTTAGGGTTAGACTAAGTCCCAATTGGTTAAGATAAGTAGAGACTAAGTCTTAATTAATTAATAGGTTAAGAATAAGTCCATGGTGAGGTGTCTAGGTGAGGTGTCTAGGTGATGTGGTTGGGTGAGGTGTAAATTAACCTAATTAAAGTAATTAAATTAATAAATAATGTGAGGATGGGAATTAATTCAATTGTAAGTAATTAAATTAATATGAATGTGGGGTAAAGGGGTCATGGTTAGGTGAACACATTATGTTAACTGATTGAAAGGGGACTAAGGGGAGTGTGACCCAAATTTTGTGTCTACATTTGCCCATTTTGTCACGTAGCTTGAGTTGGTAAGTGATGCTGAAAAATATAGGAATTGGTTCCCCCAAATATAGGTAAGAGTGGGGTTTCCCCAAGTATGGGTGAAGGTGATCCCCCTCAAACTAGGAGCTGACGAGGTATTAGATGGAGTCACTGAGTAGGTTGATAAATGGATAATTGGTGAAATTTATGGGAGGTGGGCTATAGCGAAGGGTATGGGCATTGTGGGTAATGGGTAAGGGTCATATAAGGTAATGGGTAATGGAAATCAAATGCACACACATGTATAGAATGTGACACAATACTAGGTAGAAGATCTTGTAAAAATTACATCATCCAAGGATGATAAGTTTATCCAAACAAAGGTGAAGTGATTCAGGTATTCAGGGTATAAGATATGGTTTGGAAAAATAGATTAGGTTAGGTACATGAACTTTTAGGTATAATCCAATACACCAAAGGTTTGGTTGGGATAAACAACATGACAATAGGCAAGGTAAGGTCATTAGGCTAAATAATACAGGTAATAACATCGAAAGGTATAAAGAGTACACAAATTCTAATGTCACAAAATGTGGTTCAAGTCAGGGTATATAGTTCATGACATGGCTAATGCCGAGGTATAGGTAATAACATGTCCCTAAACATAATTAAGGAAATCTATAGGTAATTTAGGCTTGTGGGTATGGTGCAAAAGGTGTTGGTAAGGTCAAAAGATATTACGTCGTAATGTTTTTAGGCCAAAGTTGGAAAAATGTCTATTAAAAGGTAATGGCACGTGACCGATGTCGGTTATGTGGTAAGCGATACCAGTTTAGTAGGGCATGAAATGACCAATGTCGGTCATGTTGATTTGGGACTAAGAACTAAAATCCTTATTTGACATATTCATTTTGACTTTACCACTTAGAAAAAATGACAGAGGATAAAGTGAGAGGTGGAGAATGATAGGACAAGGCTTTGAGTTGAGTTAGCAAACCACGCACCCAGTGATTGGTGTTCGATTGATGGGTCCACAAAATCAGTTTGATTGATTTGATTCACTTAGAGGTGAGGAGTTGATTTGGTTATGATAGAGGTGGGAGAGGGGTTGGGTGGACCTTTGATGTAGTGTCCATATGTGCCACCATGGAGATAGCACCAAGATGAGGTAGGTGATGCTATGAATCCCTAGTTTGTTTTAAAATGGTATTGTTCAAATATTTTTTTGGTTCAAAATTTTGGGTGGGAGTTTTATTGTGAATTTGTGGATAAAATAGAATAAAATGAAGGGTGGGAAGAGCATAAATAGGTGAAATAGGTTAGGGAATGATGGTAGGGGAGGTTTGAGTGGGTTGGAGTAGGTTTTTAGGTGGTTTCATGATTGTTTAATAATGAGGGATGGGTTTCCATTTTTAGGTGCTGCAATAGAGACCCACGTTGATCTAGGTTTGGTCGACATCAATTGGATTTGGTGACATCGGTTAAATATTAGGTATTTGACACCACTTAAATGGAACTCGATGTCATCAAGAAAAGCTGGTGGCGGTCAAGGAAAACCGGTGATGGTCAAGGTGACTAGCACTAGTTAATGTTAAGGGATAATAGGGGTAAGAAGGACTAGGAATGAAAGGAAAATAGGTAAAAATTGATAGGTGAAGAGTATATGGAGAGTGATGAGGGTAACGTGTGATTATAAAAGCATGGGATAAGTAACTAGGAGAAATGAACTAACATAGTGGGTAAGGATGACAAGGGGTAGTAGGTTTGTAGGTGAGAAGGGGAAGGGGATAGACATGATAGATATGATTGGAGTACGGTTTGGGGTAATAGGTAATTAGAGGTAGTCGAGGTCTTAACAAAGTTGTGCTTTGGTGGATGTAGGCTAGAGACCAGTTGAGGAGGCGGGAAAAAGTACCATAGCTTTTAGTACGAGATGTGGTCTAGCGTGTGATCGCAAAGGAGTGGTCACATATGACCGAGGTTTTACTTATTGGGATCCAAAAATATAGGTGCATAGATCGAGATCATAGTTTGATGGTCATGTTCATCAATATATGGAATTCAATGACCAACACATTTCATCTACCAATGGGTGAGATGACCATTACCCTAGAGGATGTGTACCAGATCCTACAACTTCCTATTGTTGCAGAGCTAGTTTATTATATTACTTATGTGGCATTGGTGGATATGATAGTGGTTGTTTTTGGTGAGGTGATGGGTGAGCTGAGGTATCATAGCGTGAGTCTCACTTATGGAGACATGTATGCAACCTACCCATAGGAGACAAGGCTATTTGTATTGATGATGGAGGTGTTACGTTGTTTTTCATTACCTGATTTTGAGGGTGGGATATTTCCATGAGCACCTATGGGGGTGTTGAAGGATATTATCGAGGAGTGGATACACTTTGCTTGGGCACCAACTTTTCTAGTTCAGTTATATAGGGAGTTATGGGCCTATGGGAGATTGAGGAGGTTTGGGATGTGATATACCTTTTTACTACACTGATGGGCATACGAGCATATCATATGTGTGTGCCCAGTTGGTTTTCCCCGACATGATTGGTTTAGAGGTTTCTTGCTTAGATTTAGATACGAGACATTGGGAACTAGTTGGTGGGTAGCATAGGGTTATTAGGGACACATATAATGTTATCTATTACATACGGTTGTTGGAGGGATTTTAGGAGTTGATATTTTTGGGAGCCTTATGTTGACTTTCCATCTTATAGATGTATGGTGGAGGAGTTAGAAGAGCTCTAAAAATTTAGGTAGATATAGGGGCATCCTCCGGTGAACTCAAGATGATACTTATAGACAGAGTTAGATGGTAGTTTAGGCTACCACAAGATGTACCCCTACCTTTTCCACTATACCATTGTGATGACATGGAGAGACCCATGTCTCCACAATGTCTAATATTTCTGAAAGGGTAGGAGGAGAAGACAATACATATTCATATTGATGACGTAGGAGTCACCGATGGATATATAGCAGTGGTGGGCGGCACAACAACAAGAGACAACACTAAGGACATGGAAGTGAGATCTTGTCATGGTCATAGTGTAGAGAGATGCATTGTAGGGGCAAGTGGCCACCCTAAAAATGTACATCACAAGTTTACAATATCATTTGACAGGGGCTCAGGCACAGGTTGCCACATTACAGGCTCAGGTGATGGCTTTACAAGCCCATTTGGCACAGGAATAAGTACCCACACATGGCGTAGATGGTTATGGAGTTTAGGTATGCACCTTATAGGAGTAGGTAATAGGTTTTTAGGCCATCGGCCATTGCACATGCATAGGTTGTGGCCTTACATGCCCAACTTGCAACACAAGTACCCCCACAAGCCTAGGGAAATGGTCACATACTATAAGTAGCAACAACAAGACATGGTCCCATGGTATAGGGATCAAAGCTAGTATTATAAGGATAGGGATCATAGGTTGCATTGAGACCTATGGCACCACCTCAGATGATGAAAATGGTGAGTTTTAGGGATGCTCTAAATGAGGATCGTTATTATCAGATCACCCGATGATCAGTATAGATGTCCCATCATATGCTAAGTACAGAGCCCAAGACACAAAGTGATGGAGAGGACTAAATCCCACACTCATAGCTCGAGAGAGAATAGGGGTTCAGCAAGCCTAGAGATAGGGTCATGGTGAGGCTACTAGTTCATGGAGGCCAAGCCCAGTGAAGGATAGGGGATATTAGACCAAGACCCATGGAGGGTGGAGAGATGTTGATAGGGTGGAAGACAGGTCATGAGGAGAGGAGACAGATGAAATCTGGTTTGGAGAATATTAGGTGGGATGATGTTTCACCACTTAATATGATTAATGTTTTGCTTTTTGACATATATACCAGCCTACATGATGAAGATAGCGAGGTTGTATCGAGTTATTTGATATATTTTTATTTAGTTGTATTTGTGTATCTAAGTGATTTGAAATACTTGTATTTAGTTTTATCTATGTATATGTGTATTGATACATAGACTCTTCCATTTATATCGATGATGATATTTATTGGATGGATAATGTATCTAAGTTTTATTTTTCATTGTTATTATATTTTGATGGAAACTAGGTGAATTAGGAATGATTGAGTTGAGGTCATGTAGGTATGGTTGAGTTAGGTCACTTAGGCATGGTGGAGTTTAGGTGATTTAAGCATGATGGATTTTAGGTTATTTAGGCATAATTGAGTTAGGTCAGTTAGGCATGGTGGAGTTTTAGGTCACTTAGGCTTGGTTTAGTCGGGTAAGTTAGGCATGATTTGGTCATGTTTTTGAGTTTTATTTAATTTCCAAGTTATTGGTAGTATATAAAATAAATGATTATGATGATGATGTATATGTATGTTGTGGTTTAAACTTCCAAATATTTGGTATCATGGAAATGTGACATGATTGATGTATGATGTGATGAAATGGTAGGTATGTATGTTTTTATGATTGTTTAATTTCCAAGTATTGTGTAAAATGGAAACTAATCCAAGGGATAATGTGAATAGAAAAATAGGGGAAGTTTTTAGGGAAAAGAGTGGTTGAGCTAACCTCTAAGGGCCACATGCCTTTAGAGTGTTGCCTACATAGTCCAAGTGAAAAGGGGCATCGAGGATGATGTCGTTCTCCCATAAGCTATAAAATAATATGATGAGGTAAAAGTATGGGTTGGTAGATTGTAGGCATGGATGATTTTAGGTGAATGAGGAAGTCTTAAAAACTAAGTTTCAATGGCCTTGTCCCGTATAAGAAAATTAACAAGTAATGAAGAAGGTATATGGTAAGAGTTGGTAAAAGGGATGCCTAATTGATAAGAATCCTAATGAGTCTATCATACCAAAGATTGGCTTATGAACATAAGACCCTAAAGGAATTGAATAATTGACTATTATTAGGGTGAATAAAGTCACATGATCACGAAATTTCACATTTTGTAGCACGTCCCTTGAGTTTGCAAGAAATTAGGGTGCAAATGTGATGAGGTGGAAACAATTTGGTTTTTACCATAACCTAGTGTGAGACAACATGACTATTTGGAAAAAGACTCAAGATCAAAATAGGAAATTCCATGATCAAAAAGTTATCTTTTTCTTTTTTCTTTTGTTTTTATAGACTAATTGATGTGGTAAGTCTGTATGTGATGAGTAGATTATCTCCTTAAGTTCTTCTTGGAGCTGCTCAATGTGGTAAGATTCATAATATTTTATTTTATTTTTGCAAGAATAGTGTTCTTTTCATGATATACTATTTACAATATGGATATATTTTTATAGTTGTCCTTCGAGGGAGTAGGTTATTTATAGCAGAAAAAAGAAAGACTAGATGTCATTTTTTTAGTGATTCATCTTTTTGCTGGAATTTTGACTCAAGGAGTTGAATCCAATTTTACTTTTGAAATTGTTTTTATTTTCAAATTTTAGGTCATAGAAAATACTATAGAGAATGATAGGATATTGAGTTCAAGTCAAAACCATAGCACATAGAGGTTAACTATGAAAGAGAGGGTTTAACTCATGAATGACCATGGGATTCCATCTTGAAAAAGAAAAAAGTATCCATGCAAATTATTCCATGAGTAGATCCATGGTACTCATATTGAAAAAAAGGATGAAAAGTGATGGGTAATCACATGATTCTTGTTTATTCATTGATCCTTAAAATATGTAAAATAGAAGGTGAATGGTGCTCAAGTGACAAGAATTTTAACTAGACAAAATGTGATTTAGGATTTGATTAAAAATATAATTGTCAAAGATACAAGGCATTAAGGGGATCATGTTCAAGTTTACCTTCAAGTGAAGAAAAATGATAAGAACCTGATCCATAGGTATCAGTAATGATATAGGGTCCAAGCCAATTAGGATAAAATTTTCGCCGTTTACTTTTCTCCTCTTTTGTTGCATGTTGATTTTCCTTCAAGACTAGGTTACCAACTTGGAAGGTTCGTTCATAGACACATTTATCATAGGAATATTCTATATGTTTATAGTATATTTGGAGGTGATCAAGATCATTGATATTACGATCATCTAATAACTTGAGTTGTGCCAAATGGTTTTGTCAAAATTCATCATCATTGAGCATCACCTTGAGTGAGATATGAAGAGATAGAATTTGGTATTCAAGAGGTAGAATAGCCTCTTTAATGTAGACTAGAGAGAAATGTATGGCAGTGGTTTAGGTATGAATACTATTGTGATAAGCCCATAAGATAAAAGGAATGTGCATATGTCAATCCTTTATAATATCGTCAACTACTTTCATAAGAATTTTTAAAAGGTTTTGTTGGTTGATTTTATTTGGCCATTTTTTTAGGGTAGTAAGGTAAAGAAAAATTGAGTTGAATGCCAAAGGTGTCACAAAATTTCTGTAGGGTTTTATTTTTGAACTGTTTTCCATTATCAGTGATGAGATGGAGAGTAAGTACCAAAGTGACAAATGATGTGATGGTTGATGAATTCACATATTTTCTTAGCTTTCGTAGAAATGAAAGGCATGGTTTCTACCCATTGAGTGTAGTATTAATTAGTGGTAATAATCCATTGATGATATTAGGAAGAATGAGGATTGATCACTCCGACAAGATCCAAACCCCATTGAGAGACAGGCCAAAGGTCTCATGCAATCTTTAAGGCATTACTAGGGGTGTGATGAATATTAGCATGTTGCTGAAATTTCACACAATGTTTGACATAGTCACAACAATCAAAGTTTAGGGTTTTCAAAGTAATATCCAAAGAGGAGAATGCATTTAACGAGAGATAAACCATGAAAGTGACCCCCATAAATTATGTCATGAACTTACTTGATGGTGTAAGGAACTTCAGAACTTGTAAGGCATTATAAGAGGATACCGTCAAAGCCAAGTTTATAAAAAAGACCACCCATGACAACATAGCGAGAAAATTTTTTGAGAAAGACTTTTATTCTATTACGAGTAAGATTTGGAGGTAGAATTGAAAGGGAAAGGTAGTCTGCAAACTATTTATACCAAAGGTCACGTGGGTCTAGTTCAATGGTTATGAAAAGGTTGACCTATTGAAATAGATAAGAAGTTGAATTCATCCTTTGCAATGTGATAAATATTTTTGAGTCGGAGGGAAAAGTGGGGATTTGAGAAGTAAGGTAGCACATGGTGTTTATAAATTTATTAGTGGAACGCGAGGTGGGTTGAAGTTCATAACGGTCAAAGGTAGTAAAAAATATGTCAACATGATGTTTATAATTTTCCAGTAGCTCATTATGACTTTGGTATATAAAATTCACTTGTTTTACAACTAGTTGAGAGTCTCCAGAGATATTAATTGAATTAACATCTAAATTGATGGCAGTTTAAAGGCCTAATATGAGTGCTTCATATTTGGCAATATTGGTATTGTAAAAAAAAATAGTTTGAAAGATAATGGCATAGGCTCACCATCAATAGGAATGAGGATAAATCCTGCACCACCCCCACACTTGACATTTCGAACCGTCAAATAATAAGATCATCTAGTAAACGGTATCATCAAAGAGAGGGTAGTGATGGATTAAATGGGAAATTGAAGTTAGGGAATTGATTCTTGGATAGAGGTGTGCCTGCAAGTTGGTCAACAATGGTTTTTCCTTTGATAGTTTTTATGGATGAATTTGAGTTCTAGGTCCTGTAAGAAGCATTAGACAACATGCAACATGTTAATGTTGGTAGGGCTTGGCATACATGTAATGTAAGGGGTTTGTATTGGTGACAACGAAGGTTTTTGTTAAGTATGTAATGGCACAATTTAGTAGCAACAAAACTAAGGATAATAGGAGTTTTTTGACATGAGTGTATCTAGTTTCATAGTAAAAAAGAGTACGACTTATATAATAGACCACTTGGTCCCTATGTTTCTTGTCATGATGATTTCGGGAATGACACCCAAGGAATGATCAGTAGTAGAAATGTAAAGGTAAAATGGTTGGTCATCCTTAGGGTGAATGAGTATAGGTGGTTAGAGGAGGTATTATTTTATGGCATCAAAGGATTTGTGGCAGTCATCATCCCATTTGAAGGAGACATCCTTTTTGAGGAGACGATGAAATGGGTAATAGTGGTCGAAAAGATGTGAAATAAAATGATAAATAGAATTCAAATATCCTTGCAAACTACGTAGTTGATGAAGGTTATTAGGTTGAGGAATTTCGATAATAACCTTTATTTTAGTGGGGTAAACTTCTATGCCACACAAAGAAATGATAAAACTAAGGATATTTCCATAAAGGAAAGCAAAGAAACACTTTTTGGGTTAAAGTGGAACACATTATTTGATGAGACAGTAGAAGATGAGATTAAGGACATGTGAAGGTGTTCCACCCGATGTTTGGATTTGGGAAGAAGATCACCAACATAATCTTCCAATATGAGATGCATAATGTCATGAAAGATATAATTCATAACACACTTATATGTGGCACCAACGTTTTTAAGGCCAAAAGGCATGACATGATAGAAGAAGGTCCCCCAAGGAGTGATGAAGGAATTTTTGTGTTAATCTTCTGAGGAAAGTAATATTTGGTTATAACCTAAGAAGTTGTCCATAAGGGATAGCATGTCATGGCCGATGGTGAGATCAACTAGTTGGTCAATACTAGGTAGAGGAAAGTCATCTTTAGGGCAATCTAAGTTAAGGTTATGGAGATCCGTGCAAATGTTGAGTCCCCCTGTCACTTTTTTGATAGGAATGATGTTATATATCCATTGGGGGTAATCAATGGGTAGGATGAAGGAAACCTAAAGAAGGCATTGGAGTCCTTCTTTAACAAGAAGGGCAATGCGAGGATGCATTTTCTGTAGTTTATGTTACACGGGTTTGGCTTCAGGAGTGATGATATTGTGGACCAAAATGTTTGGGTCAATACCATGTATATCAATGTAGGACCAAGAAAAATATTTTCTATGATCCCTAAGGAAAGAAGTAAAAGCTTCCTATTTAGCAACATCTAAATATTGACCTATCTTTAGAATGTGCGGGTCATCCTAAGTGTTAATATTGATTTCAATGGTTGATTCATTTAACATGGTTTATGTCTTAGAAGGAAATGACTGGTGAATATAAGAATCTTCCGCACCAAGGTAGGTGAGAATAGACTCATCATCCCGACATTTCACGATGTTAATAGAATGTGTATCGTCATCGATCATGTCAAGATATAGAAATATAATTGAAGAGGGAGCATTGTCATACCATTGATAAGTCAAATTTCCCATGGAAATGGTGTTTATTAAGAAAAAAATAGTTATGAGGAATGGATTTTGGATCCATAGAATCCGTGGGTGAAGGTGGTGAATTTAGTAGATGGGGTGAAGATGTTTTGTCATCCTCAATGAGTTTGACTTGGGCCTTCTTTGGAGATGGTTCAAAAAATCCAATACCACTATGGTCTTTATGTTTATGAGTGGTGCACGGGATGATAGTATGGTGGTCTTGTTCATAAAAACCGAAACAAAAACCCTTCCATGCACAATGATGGAGGAAGCTATGGGTAAAGCAATGGTTGGTGAGATATTGAAGGTTAGATAAAAATGGTTGCATTTGGGAAGGCGGCTCGGGAGATTAAGTAGAAGTATCAAGTCCCCCATATGTTAAGTTGGTGCAAAGGTGGGGAGGACCATAAATGAAAACATCACCTATTAGGTGATCATAGTGGGGATTTTGGTGAAGATTTCCAAACTCCTTAGGAGTAAGGAATGTGTCAATGTTGTACATGAATTACTCCCCTAGAGTGAGATGTTGAAAAATACCTTCTAAGCAATTGATACTCGGTATGTGGGTAGCGGAAATGGATGAATTACTATGCGACAAAGAAGAAGAAGCATTAGTTGGTTGAGAAGTATATGGGTTAGCTACAAAGGCTACGAATATAGTGGGAATAAAGGAGTTAGGTATGGGAGAGGTAGTGGTAATGTTGGTGTAAGGAAATTTGTGGGTGAAGGAGAGGTGGCGGTGGTGGAAGATGCCTTAACTTGTATAGGGAGATCATTACGTCTATACAACATGTTACAAGTTTCCAATGGTGAAGGGTCGGCTGGAATGGTATAGCTATGTAATTCATGTTAAAATTTTACATAGCGGTGTAAGGTTTAAGGAACACAATCCATGACATGGATCCAAGTTTAGCCAAGCAACAGGTTGTACTGGAATTCCCCCTCTAAGATGTAGAATAATTCTAGAATGGTACGGCGACCCACATAAATGTTGAGAATGATGGTGCCAAGGGTCAAAGTTGTGGCATTATTGAATGAAAACAACATAACTGGGGTATTATACATGTAATTTCTAGGAAGCACATTTGGTTGTACGCATGGGAAGAGATAATGTTTATGTTGGCACCACCATCGGTCATAATGCATCGAACGTGTATATTATCAATGTCGATGAAGATGAATAGGGAGGTATCAGGATCATTTGATTAGAGAGGTACAATATTGTCATCAAATAAGCGAGAGAGGCTACTTGATGAGTGGTAGTGGGAGCAGAGGAAGGTGATGAATTGCTAAGAGAGGCCATATGGTGAGCAGTGTTATTGGAGGCCACATGCATATGGTCATTAGGTAAAACCTCGATGGATTGCATAACCTCCATGAGGGCCTATCGGTGAGACTCAGAGGTTTGGATAAGGTCATATAATGACATTTTGAGAGGAGATTGGTGCAATTGTTTGATCATTGTATGATGGGAAACCCCATCAAAAATAGGGTATGTGGGTCCCCAAATGGTAATTCTTGGTGTAGGTGTAGATGGTATATTGGGCACATGATTGGTGGATGGGCTAGTTGTTTTCTCCTTTCCTTTGTCTTTCTAGGTGCGAGTGACAATGTTAACCATATTATTATTTGGTGAGGGAGGACTGAGCCATTATAAGTGTGGTGACAAGATGGGAAATAGAATGAAGGAAAATGTTTTTGTGAAATAAATTGGGCACACTAACATTTAGGAAGAGGTTTGGCTAAGTCTTTTATGTGGACCATATTGATCTCGAATGTTGGAGGTGGATGTAAAGGTTTTGGAGGTGGAGATGAAGGTTTTTATATAGGTAAGGGATGAGGTTATGTTGTGATAGGTGAAGGTGGAATAATTTCCTCATCTAAAAGATCATTGTTGTCAAAATTTTCTTTAGGAAGACATAATTGGATTCAAATGGTCTTTAGAGCACTGATAATTTTCTACATCATGCCCCGACACATGATGGTAGGTGTAAATTTATTATTGTCAAACCCCGCTAGTTTAGATTTGAGTGGGTCATAATGAAAACAATGGTATTTAAAAGGTTTTCTAATACTTTGGTGTAAGATCCTACTAATGGATCACAATTCAAAGTAAGTTTCTATTGAGATGGATGTGTGAGTGATTTTGGTGGGAGAGGAACCACGAGAGGTGGAATATATTTTACCACTTTGGTTTGGTAGGTTGAACGGCTTTAAGTTTTTTTACACCTTCTTAGGGAAAGGTGTAGTAGATGAGCTAGCAGTTGAAGGAATTATAGGTATGACTACCTAATTGGGGGTATTGGGCTCTTAGATTTTGGTTGCACCTTTCGGGTAAAGTTGAAGGAGTGCGTGATGTAGAAAAGAAGGTAGATGGTAGAAGAGGACAAAGTTATCCAAGGTGATAACG
This sequence comes from Taxus wallichiana var. yunnanensis, assembly GCA_018340775.1. Lineage (NCBI taxonomy): Eukaryota > Viridiplantae > Streptophyta > Pinopsida > Cupressales > Taxaceae > Taxus > Taxus wallichiana. Next base: position 83,773,172 of record CM031242.1, on the reverse strand, counting down.
CAATTACAGTGAAGGTTGTTTGAAGAGGCGAGGTGGAGGGTATTTGTTAAAGAGTGGGAATACCATAGGTAGGCATGAGGATACTAGAAGTGGTGTAAATATAGGTGGTGAAAAGGTTACGGTGTGACAAAAAGGTTTACACTTTGTACGGAGTTAGTTAGGTGTAAGAGAGGCTCATGATGAAGATGTGAATTGTTGTATTTTAAGTTTACCTTGGGTAAGAGGTTGTTTGTTCAAGGTGGGTGGGTGAGGTCCTAGGATGGATGAAAGTGGTGAAGCTGACAAAGGGGTTATAGATGGCCTATAAGGTTGGCTCTTCCTTTTAGGTGGAGGATTGGTTTTTCACAAGCTTGTGAGGATGTGGCTAAATCCAATCGGGAGGATGGACTATGATTTATGTCAAAGCATGATACCTAGTGTGGTAATGGTTCTAGGTATAGGGAAGGTATGGTTGATGGAAAAGGTTTAGGTGTTGGCAAAAGTTGAATTATTGGTAAGGGTTTAGGTGTGGGAAAAGGTGATGAAGAAGAATCCATTACGACTGGTATGGGTATGGTTGGTTTGGTTGTTTGAAACACCTTTGGATAAATGTAAAGGTATCAATAGACGAAAACTTCATTTGGGTTGAAAAAGCTAGCCGAAGGTGTTCCCAAAGCATGGAATTATCAACATAATCTAATGATTTGGTGAGGCATGAAAATGGAACTATAATAAGAGGAGATGATGTTGATTTAGTAGTAATACATGTAAAGTATGCCGTGAGATAGGGGCTGGTTGGCTTGAGAATTTGTAGGTAAGAGAGCCGAGAGAAAGTCAATGTGGTTTTCAAAGGCTAATGGGGAATGGTCACCAATAGGCATTGGAATTTCTAAAGGATCCCCAATGGGTAGATGAGATGATGGGTAGGATTAGGTAGGTTCCTCTTTCGGTGGAAAGGAAGTTTAACATGAATCTTCGAGTGGGTAAGACATTTAACACCATAGGTTGTTCGTTAGGTTCTGAGGTGAGTGATGAAATGGCATCAACAAATATTGTGGAATCCTTCATGGGGGAAAGGGAAGATGAAGGGTAGTAGTCCCTCTATAGGTGAAGGAGTAGATGAAATAAGTTTATTCGTGGGGAAAGGACCTCATGTGAAAATATTATCGATAGAGGGGATAGGAGGAAATTGAGGAAGGGATGGTACGACTTCAACAAAATCATGAACTTCACGAACATTACTCTCATTAGTTGAAGGTTTGTGAGTTTAGTTAGATGATGGGGTCTGATTAGGAAACTAATTCTTGAAGATATGCAATTTATGATTAGTTAGTGTGTTCAAGTTGTCCAAAATGATATCTTCATTGTCTAACATTTCCTGGAAAATGATTTTAAAGGTTATACAATTATCATCGCTATGACCTTTAACATGATGATAGTTTCAATAATCATGTTTCTTATACCATATAAGCATAGGATAACTAATATGTGATTTGATAGGGGAAGATCAATTGATCTAGATTTTAGAAGTTTCTCAAAAATTGATGAGTAGGGCTCTCCTATGGGAATGTACTTTCGTTGCACCCGCCTAAACTAGAAATATATAATGCGATAAAGGTTAGAAGAAGTTTTCAATTGATTAGATGGGTGAGATGGGACATATTTTAAAATTACCATGTTTGCAGATTCTTTGGCTTTGGAATAATTGTTTAGGGGTTTGGAAGATGACGACGCATTATTTAACTTAAATGGATCATTTTTTTAGGCAATTGAATTTTATTCTCTTCAATGGCATGAATTTTAAGTTTTTGTGCCATGGTGAATGCTTCATCAAACATACAAAAGGTTTGGACTTGGAGAGTTGGTGAGATGTGCCTGGCACAAGCCCCAGTGAACAACTCTATAACCTCGATTTAAGGTAGTTGGAATGTAATCTTGTTGATGAGGCTACACAACAAGTGACAAAATCTATGATAGATTTGTCTTTGTATTGTCTTGTTGAGTACAGGTCGGTCATGGTGACACTCTTGACAATATTGATTGAAAAATGGTCTAGAAAGACTTTAACCATGTGGTTGAATGAGTAAATGGAATGTCGAGGTAAACCACTATACAAATCTAATGTAGGTCATGTCAAGGACATTGGGAATGTCCCTAAGAGTATATCATCATCATGAGTGATTAAATAACACCCTTATTTGAAAGACCACAAGTGTTGCTATGGGTTCTCTTTCTTTGTTGAACTAGTTGATTTTGGGAATTTTCCGATGCGTAGGGTATGGACGAATGGGAATAGATGGATAAATTGGCTCATTGCATATTTTGTCATATGTCAAAGTGTAGACACCAAAATTGGGCCATAATTCTATTAAAACCCTGACAATTAAATTAACCATATCCTAACTATTCATATCTCCTAGTGCACATGTTAATTGAATTAATTATCTTAGTTAAATTAATTAATATCCTCACTTAACCATCTCACCCAACTAACTTCCCTAGCCACCTCACTCAAATGATCTACTCAAACCTTATTAATTACCTAAGACCAAGTCTAAACCTATCCTAACCAACTAGGACTTAGTCTAAACCTAGACATAACTCCTACTAACAAACCTAAAAAGAATCTTACTTATCCTTCCATGATCTATCACTCAAGACTCGGACAAAGATTGGAGACCCCACCAAAAATAGTGAAAATCAGGTTATTTTTGGCCAACCTATATATTCCCACCTTGACTAACATTGGTTATATATCAATCGATCTTTGGTCACCCTAACCATTTCCGAGTTAGGTTAAATACATTTCTAAAATCCTTTTCCTAGGTTGTTCATTTGATTCGGGATCTCATACAAATAGAGAATTGGAGCACTCAAAAGTTTAGAAGCGCTCGGGTAAAGGAAAACATATGGCAACACTACCAATAACCATTGGAATTCATCATCTTCTTCACAATCACAAATTCACACAGAGAAGGTAAAAGGTTCAAATTTTTGTGGCATGAACACAAATTCTCTTCTCTCTAGATCTCCACCATCACCATCCTCATCACCTCCATTCTTAAAACCTACTCTTCAGTAAGTACCTAATATCTCTTCATTTATCTCTATTTTCTTTTAGTAATATTTATTATTCATCTCAAGTAATTTATCTTTCTTCATGTCCGTATACACCCTTCTTCCCACTAACTTATCACCTTACCATACCTAGACCTTCCACCTGTCTTCCCCCTATCCTAATCATCTCTGAACCTTTTAGACCATTTCAGGACCTCAACCTCACCATTTCTAAATTTTGTGCAATCATAAAGAGTTTGAAAGATCATTTCTAGTAAGTTTATGTTAATTTCCCCTACTGATGCTAGTTAGCCAATCAACGTCGGTCATTCTGTCTAACTGAATTGGTGACATAGTCAACACAGCTCACAGAGTTTGGAAATATAGCTCATGCCAACGAACTAATAACTAGTTCCCAATAGCCCAGAATCACTTATAACCTTTACGGACCCTATCCAGAGCTTGTACCAAACTTGTAACCCAATACTAGTCCGTCACCTGACCCATTTTAGCCTCAAAGAACCTTTTTAACAACCTTTATTTTTGTTTTATACAAAATACCTAAATCACTTCAATCACAATAGGATCTTTATTTCATGCATATTTTGAATAACATTAATATTGTTATATAAAAGTTGATTGACATCTTATTCAAGAAGAATCACGCTTCTCGGATCTAGCTCCTACTAGGCAGTCCACTCATTTTTTTGTTTAATTCTATCTGGTGGTATTGTTTTGCATTTACAAGTAGTTCCTCTTAAACAAAAGGAGCTCTCGTAATCAACTTGGATAGGGAAATCAGAACACGTGTACAACCTTCAACTGATGTAAAACATATTTATTCCTCCTTGGCATTCTACCCTAATCTATTTCATTAATTTGCTAATAATTCGGTGACACAAAAAGAGTTACGAGAACCAAACTGATGCTTCCAATGTTTGCATATTTTCCATAATCATTTTATTAAGGTTGTTAGTAGGTTGTGATTACTAGGCACCATCTATAGTATAAGGGGGTAGATGGTGAATGTATGATAAGGATAGCATCCCAAAGTATATGGTGGTGCGAGCATGAGAACCTGTGAGGGGGAAATAGATGCAGGTGGAAAATATCCCAAATAGGTGATAGACAAGATAGGTGGTTGTTGGTGATATGTGTAAGTAGGTGGGATGTAGCGATTCTTGTAGTAATTGGAGGTAAAGAATACATGATGAAGAGGATGATGTTTTTGAATAGATTATGGGTTACCAACACTATGGGTGGTTGTGATGCAATAGGTATATACGAGGTGGCGGGTGCAAACGAGGCTATGCTTAAGGTGGCTAATAAAGGATTGGTTAACACCATAGGAGAAACCGACGTAAAAAGTGTGAACGATGCCATGGGTGCCCTAGAGATTGATGATGTTGGGTCAATTTGGGATACTATGGGTGGTAAAGTAGAAGAAGGTAAGGCTTTGCTTTGCTAGCACTAGCCAACGCAGAAGTTAGTGCAAGGATAGGAAGAATGGACACATGCATTTCATATACCATGTGTCTGATGAATCTCAAGTGGATGAATGGGTGAGATAATATTATAAGGGAGTGAGGCTTTTATTAAGGAGTCTTTTGAACTCCTCGTCATTGTACTTGATGATAATGGGCTGAGTAGGATCCATAGGTGACAGGATTGAAGGTTGGAATGGGTTAGGTGGTAGAAGATGAAGGCTTGTGTGGAATACAAGGTCATTGAATTTACTATGAATCAAAACCATGTGAGTTGGCATAGGATTGGATATATTATCTCTACAAATGACACAAAAAAAGGAAGGAATGGAGAAAAATAGTTCCAAAATTTGAAAACTAATGTTTATTATTTAAAATTTTAAAATACGGGAACCAATAACGGTTGGGTCAATCGATGACGGTGATAGAGGGTGACCGATGATAGTTAGGGTGATAGATATTGGTTACTGTGGAATAATAAAAATTATTGTAAATGTGGTAATAACTGATGAAAATGAGAAAAATATGGATTTGACAGTGATTTCAAAGGTCCAGAGGTATGATGATGTATCTGAGAAACCCCAGAAAGAATAGAAATGTGATGAGTGTTGCTTTGGTGAAATAACCCAAAAACGCAGGAAACCAACAAGGGTTAGGTAAACTAATGGTGGTCAGATGTAAACTGGTGATGGTCATTAGATCAATGTTGGTCACTGTGAAATTTGAAAAGATGAGGAAAACATGGATTTAGTGACTTTGATCAAATAAAATACCAGCCCAGAAACCTGAGTATGGTAATAAAGAAACCTGAAACACTCAGAAATAGTCTAAATACACCAAATATGATTGTGGAGCATGAAAGGAAGAAAAAAAATGGATAAAAAGACCTCTCAACTTGAAACACAAATAACAACATGAAATCCTATTGGTGAATTTTATGTTTTAGCTTATGCTATTTAGGACTAACTTGTGAATAGAATAGAGTTTTTGGTTTGATAGAAGGTACCCTATGAAAATCCAAGAACTAAGGATGGTTTTAGGTAAAGTTTTGGCATGAGGTGTCCTTTCTCTAGGATAATGACTAGACAAAGAAACCATATGGGTGCTCACCGTCAATCCTTAGATCGTGTGATCATTTACATCTTCTTCTAGGTAGGATGATGTTTAAGAAGATGTGTAAATTATTTAAGTGGTTTGGTATAAAGAGTGTTCAAAGTGAACTATGATTGGATTAGTCAACCATCAAGGCATGACTTCTAGCGTATAGGTTTCCCTCAATTAATGTGAGCTACAATGTAACAAACTAGAATGAAATGAAAATGTTTTAAGCCCAAATCCATAATTATGTTTGATGTAGCAAATGGAGAACAAGAAGAGGAATGATCTTTCACTAATGCAATGCAGTAGAAATAAAGACGTGTTCTTTTCAAAGCACCAAAATCATGATTTCTTTTAGACAATAGAAAGAACAAGAAGATTCTAGAGAAGAAAATTAATGTGAATAATTTTCAAAGGAAATAAACACACAACTTTTACCTAGGAATTAACAAATACAAGAGAACCCCTGATGGGTCCCCTTTATTTGTGCCAAAATGTTTCACCAAATTATTTATAGATTAATGAAACATATTAGGGTAAATAGGCCAAAGAGGAATATATGTTGTCACATGGTTAATGATTGAGTATGTGTGATTTTGATTTCTAATCCAAACTGATTGTGTAAGCTTTCTTTTGGCTAAGAGGAACTACCTAAAAATACAAAGCAAGACCACAAAACATAGTTAATAGAAAAATGTTAATGGATTGCCTATTGATGGCTAGATCCAGGAAGTGTGATACTTCCTCAATGGTTGTCAATCAATATATATATATATATATATAATACAATATAAAATAAATGGACATGTAAATAAAAGAATCTAATGTTAGTGTTCGATTTAGGTATCTCAGAGTTACTATCAATGTCAATAAAATTAAATTCTTTAATAGTTAAACTAGTGAAGGTCCCAGGACAAGTTGCGAGGTTGGGAAAGTGGTTTGAGGATCAAAAGGTAGGGTCTTGGTAAGTTCTGGGGAAAGTTTTATTGGTTTGGGGTGTGTGGGATTTTTACGGTCTCGGGAAGTTTACAAGACATAGAGACCGATGTCGGTCACGGTATGACCGAGCGAAGACTAAGGTATGACCAATTATGGTTGTTGTGGGTAATGGAAAATGTAAAAGTAGGTGTTGAGGATCTCTTTATGTCTACACGAGAGAGATGGCAAGGTCTGTGATGAGGTTGTTGATAAGGTATTAGGCTTGGGTGAGGATTTTGGGGTGTTAAGGTAAATTTAGTGAAATTTTGTGGGATTCACAATAACTTTAGTCAATCTAGTTACCAATGCCATTGAAGGGGAAACTGATGATAGTTAAGATAACTAGCGTTGGTAGGGGAAATTTGGTGAAATTTGATAAAAGGTGATTTTGGGCTTCTCTGTGATTGTACAAAGAGTGAAGGGGGACTAGTTGGGTTCATAATAAGGTGAGGAAAACTCAAGAAAGTATAAAGGTTAGGTATGGAGATCCAGAAGGTTGTGGGTGGTTGGATAGGTAGATGGGTAGGAAGGTGGGGATGGAGGAATACAGGGAAGAAAAATATCTAATAACAAAAGATAATGAACCTATTAGGTACGTGAAAAAATGATGCAAAAATCAAATGCGATTACTTGCATTTGTAATGTGATGTTAAGATAAGGAATATGAATTTGATGTTAGGAATAGACTAACTCCTAGTTTGTTGAGATAAGTAGAGACCGAGTCTCCATTAATTAATGGGATAAGAATAAGTCAATGGTGAGGTGTAAATTAACCTAATTAAACTAATTAAACTAATAAATAATGCAAGATGAGCATTAATTCAATTATAAGTAATTAAATTAATATGAATGTGGGGTAAAGGGGTCATGATTAGGTGAACATGTTATGTTAAGCGATTAAAAGGGGACTAATAGGAGTGTGACCTAAATTTGGTGTCTACACATTGAGACTCAAAGGTATGGTAGAAGTAGTGATGGGATCCAGAGTGAGAGAAGAAATAGGAGAAATAACATTTGAGGATGGGCCATACCTTGAGTTTTGGTGGTACTAAATTTTGGATTTATAATATTAAGTGGGAAATTTATTATGTTAGAAACTTGCCAAAGACTATATGTTTTTTGTTTATAGCTTATATTTAAAATATAAGCATGATAGACCAAAAAGTAGGTTGGCTTTAATATTGGATCATGACCACCCACCTTATATATAACAAGGTGATCTCATTAAATATCGGTTACACATATGTTGATGGTAACATTTATGCGAGCTATATGAGCGAGCTAATAGAGAAATAGTGGGAGTGTTGGGTGAAATTTTATTCTCAATAAAGATAAGTGATTTTCATTGGTTTTTTACCTTCCAAGGTTTTCCCACTTATATCTTGTGTCATTGTGTTCATTTACTTTCTATTCATGGTGTTTACATTCTGTTATTTGCATTATAAACATCTTAATCTATGGTTTTAATTACTACACTTCATAAACTATAATATTTGGTAATTTATATTATGGATTTATAATTTATAACATTATTTATCCCTTAAATTTCCTAACATGGTATAAAATCTTACATTTATGCATGTGCGAGGATATATTTGAGTGTTTTTATTTATAGGTGTGAAGAAGATTGAATATCCTCAAATCTCTGAAACCCTAACTTGCTTCACGGATTGCTTCATGTTTATTAGGTTCAAAAATCTAATTCCTATGAAAATAATTTGAATTTCGATGATTTGAAGTGTTATATCTATTTAGGAAGGTTAGATCTCTCATGTTCATGTTTTTGAGCCTCCATAACCATTTGTGTGTTTGGTTATCCATTTTCACCATCCGTAGTTTTCTTCATGTTTATTCATAATGGATTTTTGACCTTTACAAAAACTTCTCAATTCATAATGGATTTTTGATTCTTCCATAGCTTATTTGAATGTTTGGAAGACACCTTTTTAGTTGTTTTTATAAATGATTTTATGTAACATTTGAATATTTCATGCCATTTTAGCCATGTTCAACCTTCCTTAGGATTTACCAAACCTTCAAACAAACATATAAGTTCTTAGTGGCTTTTCATGTCTTCCACAACTTATTTAAATGTTTCACACTCTTTTTAGCTATTTTATAGTCATTGTATTGCTTATTTGAATATTTCATGTCATTCTAGTTATCTGTGGCCTTCCTTAGGTTTTTCCAGGCCTTTGCGGTTTCTCTTAGGATTTCATGGAATTTCAAAGAATTTTCGTGGCTTTTTAAGTTCTTTGTGGCTTCCCAAGTCTTCTGCTGATTTTATTCTTGTTATGAAACTTCTCCAAGTCTTCCATGTATTTTTTAACTTGCGCGTCCTTGTTCCAATCTTGACATCTTCTTCAATTCTTATCTAACTTTTGAATTGCATGGCCTTGTTCCACTTACAAAAATATTGTTCATAGTGTGAATAATTAGGAGTGGTTTGGGTTATTTGTTAGTAATAGTTTTTAATATTTATAAAATAATATACGAGTTTTCATAACGAGTTGTAATGCAAAACTCATAGTTTAGAGATATTTGGGATATTGAGAGGACTTAGAGATTATCATTGACTCCTTACTTATAGGATTTCATTGAGCTATTTATATGTAATCTCTCCATTGGGATTTTATCCCAAATTAATTACAATATCTTTGGTTTTATTATTTTATCATGAAATGTTTTTTTATTTGATTAAATCATGGATATTTACAAGATTTCCATTCTTCCAAAACTTCTCCAAGTCTTCCACAATTTTTCCGACTTACACAACTTGCATAAATCTTATGTATCTCCTCAACTATTGAAGGTTTTTCCTTATTATTTTACGGATTTCATTTCCTAGTTACACAAATTTCTTTACTCCATGGCATTCCTTATTACGTGAACATCTTTTTTTACCCCATAGAACCCCTGTTCTCTTTTTTAGCATCTTGTTTCATTTCCACCTATCCACAGATCACTAAAATTTTGAAAAACCTATGAGACTCTAGTTTTGAATTTCAATGTATCGAGATATTCAAATATTCTTCAAGAATTTTCTCATTGTGTGGTGCATTGTAGCCCTTTTTCATATGTTTTTCATGCTTCAAATATTCTTTTGAAGATCTTTATTTGTTTCATGTTCTTCTAGTGTCTCACGTACTTTAATTTTTACCATGAATTATAATTGTAGTTTCCACATAACACTAAAACTTGTGGAACATTGTTTTAGTGTACCGCAGACCTACCTATTTATTCAAATAGCCATATATTTTTCCTAGTTCCTTATGGCCTCTTGCGGTTTGTTATTTTTTTCTCAGTCCTCCATATTAGTATTAGAACCTTATTTGCGTTCTTTCATCAAGTTATAAGTTATTTTATTGTTAACTCTGCTATAGAATGCTCTTTCATACAACAAATCTCTATTTCTAAAAAAACATATAACACTTTGATTTTCAAAGTTCACTAATTTTTCCTTTAAAATGGCTATTTCTTCTAGTTTTCCATGGATAAATCATAGCTTTCAAATGGATTTAATTTTATTATTTAGAAAATTATGATTAAGGTTATCCTTATGTCTCAAAATTTATTGGATTTAGTTAGTGGTGTTGAGAAAAAACCCTTTGGAGACAAGCTAATCCTCAAAACTTAAGTGTTTTCTCTAAAAAATCCCAAGAGGCTATTTCCATCTTAATGAAAAGTATCAAAGATGAGTTCTTGTTTCATATTGGACATATGGAATCTCCAATTGATTTATGGGATCAATTACAAACTATAGATGAGGGTAGCTTCATATCTAGGATAATTAAATTAATCATGAAATTGCTTACAACCCCTATGAAAGATGATGAAATTTTTGTTAATTATATAGCTAAAATTAAGGATATTAAAGCTCAATTAAATGGATGTAATTGTGAATTGTTTTATGATAAGTTTTATTTCTTTATTATTAAAATTAACATTCATGAATTTTTTGAAACTTCATCTCTATTCTAAATTCTAAATATCAAAGTGAAGATGATTTACCTAATTTAGACACATTTTCTTCTCTCCTTATTTGAGAAGATCTCATGTCATGAAGAAATTTGAATCAAAATAAAATGCCTCTGTGGAATTGTTCTCTCAAATTCAAAAGTCTTCTAAAAATCATAATACTAGTAATACAAATCAACAATCAAACTTTAGATCCAAGTTTAAATGTAAGCACAATAGGAATAATCAGAAGTTTAAAGTAAAGTTTTATGTAACTTGTAACAATTGTGGTAAATTTGGTCATAAAGAAGTTGATTGTCATGCTAACAAGTCTCATAACAATCCTAATAATAATAACAACAATAAAAATCATAGTCATACTAACAACCAAGCCAATAATGTTGAGTAATCTATTGCTCTTTATACTACCCTTTCAGCCTCCAATGACAATGAATGGATCGTAGTTACTGGTGCATCTAGAAACATGACATATATGCATAATATTCTTCATGATGTTGTTGAGTGTCATGAAAATATTTATCTAGGAGGTAACTCTGTCATCAATTCTGAATGTTGTGGCGATGTTAATCAGCAAATGAAATCATTAGAAATGTGATATTTGTCCCTAACTTAAATAAGAACCTTTATATTATTCACAATTAAATAAATATGACTATAAAGTTTTGTTATTAAAAGATAAATGGTATGTTAAAAATGATCTTGGTAATAATTGATGTTTGTTTACAAAAGAAGAGGTTTTACTTTTTGATCGATTTGTTATTGAAACTTGTCTTTCCACTTCTTGTTGTAATTTTTTCAATTTTGGCATGAAATTGTTGGGCACGTAAACTTTAAGAGTTTTTATGAGATTTATTTCCTTAACCTTGTTATAAGTCTTCCTAAATTAAAATCAGATAATAAATCTTGTGGAAGTTTCTTACATAGTAAAAACATGTACATCCATTTCAAAAACTACATGATTCGTATTCCTTCTACTTAACAAGAAGAAGTATTAATTCCTCCTACTTCACAAACCACATATGTATTAATTCCAGCATAAAGCAATAATTCCATGTCTTATTCATGTCCATGATTATGGAACATTTTTATCAACATTAATTCACATTAAAACTACGACATATCACATCAAAAACATCTATCATATATCAGACACAAAATCAACATCCGTATGATCATGATCACATCTCAATATATATCATCACAATACAATAAATAATCATAAATCAATCATATCAAAGTCTCAAGAACCTTGTGTATCACAAGTCTACATCAAAACACTACATCTACTCAGTAAAATTGTTTGCCTCCTTGAGTGTGTTACTTCCCTCACCACCTTCAAGACCCCATCTAATCCTCAAAAGCCCACCCTTGTGGAAACATAAAATTTTTGGTCCCTTGACCTCATCAAACCATCATATTTTTTTGTTAAAGTCATATGTATATAGGACACAAACCCTTTAGTTCCCCTATCACTTGACTTCCCAGTCTTGGAAACCCACCTTTTTAGTAACGCCAATCATCGATCCTTCAAATCCATAAAACCATTATCTCTTGTGTCATTAAAGTCAATGGCTATAGGAAATGAACCCTTTAGTTACCCTATCACTTGAATTACCATTATTATAAGTCCACCTTTGTGGTAACATAATTCATCAGTCCTTTGACCTTGTCAAAACATCCATTTTTTCGTTATGTCATATGTCTATAGGAAATGAACCCTTTGGTTCCCCTATCACTTGATTTTATGACAACATTTATCTTATTTCTCTTCCTCATATTGGGGCATTATTCCCTCATCCCTCATCACTCCTCATACTTGCATATTTTCATCTTCCAACCTAGTGATTGATTCCCTTTTAGTTCATTAATTCCTAGATTGAGGGGGACCACCTCATCACATAATTATGCATCCTTCACTTCCATCACATATTATTTTTGTCTCATGGCTTATCTAAAACCACTCAAAAAAAGGGAAAAATGTAGACACTCAAAATTTGCACACTCATTTCTTCACTATACTATTATTTCTTACATAAATCCATACACTCACCACATCATTCTTACAAAAATCATACACACCATTTAATCACACCACATTATTTATCCTAAGTCTAATATTCCATGATATTTTACCTTCATGTAAATCCCTTATCACATCACTTTTACACATGTAAAATCCTATATTTTCCCCTATCCTAAATAAGACCTAACCACCTAGATTAACTTAACCATTTTCTAAACCACCCAAATCAACCTAAATCTATTTATTTATTTCCTAAAATCCATCTAAAACCATTTTTAACCTATTTCTAACTCCCTTACCTCAACCAATTATCATTATCATTCACCCACATATCAAAACCATTTGCAAACCTAAATTAGATAAATCCATAAGAAAATAATTAAATACCTAACATCCCTAACCCACGCAATCATTTTCCAATAAACCCACCTTGTCGAAAAAAAAATAGATTACTCGATTCTCGATGATTCAAAAAACCCACCTAGAGGGTTGTTTCAATAACTTTTGTACTTCTGGATCACAGGTAATTCCCAAAATCACCGTAAATTCTCCCCTATTTATAGAAACTCTATAAACATGAATTGGAGGCCTTCATTTAGGGTTAGCTAAAAATCGAGATAACATTCATTGATCACCTAGACTTGGCCTTTGACAAGACTTTGTTCAAAGCATCCTTAAGGAAATATTATTATGTCCATACCCCTCTTCATCATAGCAACAATATCCTCTTCCTTTGGAGGTCATTCACGTGTCCTAGAGATCAACTCGAGAGAATCCTCTGACACCTACAGTCTACTATCATCTTCTTAGTCTCATCCATCAATGCATGCACACATCAATAATCTCTCTTTTAATTTTTGGATATCAATCACACCTCAAGGAATTGGTTTAGCAGTCCTCTAGCATCAAAATGTTTCTTCTATTGAAAAATACAAATATCCAGCAACTAGGTATAATATTTTGACATGTCTACAACCTTATCTTTCTGGTAAATCTCATCCTCTCAATCTTATTCATCATCCATAATCAGGTAAGAAACTTAATCTTACATTATTGTCTTATTAATTTATTATTCAACATCTTATATAAATTATGTTTTGGCCTTTATTAACTTACATAGAGTGTACGAGTAATTTCTAGTGATTCCCCTAATCGCTAATGATCGGCCCCCAAATCGCGGTGATTCAATCAATCACCGACAATTCTTGTCTATCAATCTTGTTTTCAAATCTGACTAATTTTCTGATATCCAAATCTTAGTTTCAGTCTTTATTCTGTCTTTGCATGCATCTGTCAAGCCCTGTCAAGTTCCTTTGAGCCATCCTTAGCATTTTATCAATTGTCTTAATCAAACACATCCCTCAACTTTCCTTTGTGAGCATATCAATCATCTGTATCCTTGCTCCTTTGATCCATTTTGTGATTCCTAGACTCCCTTTGGATCAAGTATCACCATCAGACTAACATATAGCCCTAGACCACATCAATCCCTTTTCCCTTGCATTTTTGGTTATATCATCTATTTTATAATTTTACATTATCATTATCAGATTAATTTCTTGAATGTGGATTGACATCCTTGCAATAAAGTTCATTGGCTTCCATAGGTGACCTCTGCTAGGCGATCAACCATATATCTATATAATACCATCTGTCTTAGTGTCTTTGAGTGCGAGGTTTCTTTTCGGGAAAGGATCTTATACGTATCTTTCATGGAGTGTAACTTTCGTCCATATTGAGAAAAATCATCTATCTATACGGGTATTGCTAAACATAGCATCCTTCTAGGTCGTTATATTTCTATTTTCTTTATTAGCTAATTCAAGTTGAAGGACTATGAATATTTTGAAACACCTAGAGCTTTGTATGCTAACATAAATATTTTCTTTTATGAGCTTGGTTTCTTTAACTATTTTTTTAATAATTATTTATTTGTCAAGTATGAAAATAATGGTGTTATACATATTGTCTTATATTTTTATGATCTCTAAATTACTAGTAGTGATAAGAATATAATTATTAGAATAAAAGAGAAGTTAAGACAATCTATGTAAATGACCTATTTAATCTTGTTAAATAATTTTATAGGTATGGTTATTTGTAAAAACCACAAATCTATTATTGTAGCTCAATCACAATATGCTACTAATCTTTTAAAAAATTTAATGCGATTGATTTTAATCTTGTCTCTATTCCTATGAAAGTTGGTGTTAAATTAGATCAAAAACCCCCGTATGATAGATTTAATCATACTTTATATAGACATGTTGTTGGTAGTTTGATCTACTTACTAGTCTTGATATATCCTATGTAGTTGGAATTATTTATAGATTCATGTAGGATCCTTATGAGGACCATTGGAAAATGTAAAAAGGGATTTTAAAGTACATAAAAGGTATAATGAATTATGGTTTGTGTTATTATTCTTATGATAATGAAATTTTATAATGATATTGAGATCCATACGCACTTGATTCAATAAAAATTTCTCACTTTGGTGACATAGATCTCAAGTTTTGTTCAACTGAAGAGCGGTTTGTAGACATTTTTACTAAGCTTGTGTGTGCTAGAAATTTCTACAAATTTCATTCTATTTTGGGAATTCAAAATATTAGTTTTTATGACCATGTGGATGGCATTTATTTCCATCTCTAAATCAACTGAGCATATGTTGTTTAGCTCTTACAATCATGTGAATGATGTTGATCTTCATCTTTGAATTATATGAGTTTTGGCCTTTAATATTTTACCTTAAAGGGGAAATAAGAAATGATCATGTTGCATGTCTTTTTTTCTTATGTATAGTCATCTCTTAATGGCTTGATTATGTAAAAATGGATATTCCCTAGATAATTTTTATGGTGTTTAAGAAAATTGTCATGCATGTGAAGTTTACTTATAATCCCCAACCAAACATTAGATATGAATATTTAATTAACTCCATAATATAATGTATGAATTCATCCTTAATATTTTTATTTTGAAAATTTTAATGTTCCTTTGTATTACACTATTTATAAAATCTACGAACACTACTTTGAACCACGGAAAAATTGTGTATTATGACTTCTATAAAACCGCAATACGGATACAATTGTTTGTGGCTTGTATAAGTTTACGAGGACATTGTGGTAGTGTATAGTATAGTTGAAAAACCTATGGGACCTTTGTGGTAGTGTATTGCAGAGTTAAAAAAACCAATAAGACATTTCTATAGTGCATCGAGGAACCGTAAAATCTATGGAACACATGATTTTTTTGTTAGCCTAAATAATTTGTTGATTTATGGAATTTAATTCCTTTTGTACTAAAAGGTGACTTACCATGTGTTATTTGGAACAAGATTTTACATGAAAAATCAATTTTTCATGTTTCCCTACTTAACATTAAGGGGAGTTTTGGTTTTATTACATTAAGTGGGAAAATTCTTATTTTATAAACCCACTAAAGAAAATATGTTTTTGGATTATAATTATATTTTTAAAATATAAGCATGATAGACCACAAATCAGGTCAGCTTTAAGATTGGATCATGAACACCCACCTTATATATAACAAAGAGATCTAATTAGATATTAGTTACACATTTATTGATGGTAACATTTATGTGATCTATATGACCAATATGATAGATAAATAGTGGTAGTGTTGGGTGAAAGTTTATTCTCAATAAAAATAGGTATTTTTAGTGGGTGTTTTACCTTTTAGGGTTTTCCCACTTATATCTTGTGTCATTGTGTTCATTTACTTTATTTGAATGGTGTTTACATTTTGTAATCTACATTATAAACATCTTAATCTATGGCTTTAATTATTGTACTTATTAAACTATAATATTTGGAAATTTATATTTTGGATTTATAATTTGTAACGTTATTTATCCCTTAAATTTCCTACCTCTACATGATAACTATGAGGCATGGCCAAAGTATTTTTGACATTGTTGTGAGTAGGGTGTGGATCATGGGATGTTTTCAACTGGGTATTATTGTTAGTGGGCTTAGAGGATGTAGATAATAAACTTTGGAAATTTACTCCTTGACATTGTTGGTTTTGACAATGCGCTTTTGTTAAGATAAACACACCCTTTATCATTTCTCAATCAATCACGAGGTATCTTGTCTAATTTTTTTGTATTAAACATTGATATCTCAATAGTTTCTAAGAATTAAATGCATAAAATTCATATACAAACTTAACTTAACACCATGTAACCCTTAGTTAAAATGATTCTCATCTTTGTGTAAAAGCTGTATGGTTTAGCTAGTTTTTGATATCTAGTTTTGATTGAATTGTATAGTTTTGAACTAACATATCAATTTCATATGCTTAGTTAGGTCATTTACACTCTCTAGGTTAGTCTTGTCATAATATATTACCTTCAAACCCCTATATAGGAAAGTTAACACTACCTCTTTTTGCACACTTAAAAATCATATGGAAATACAATCACATACTCTCTTACAAAACTCATAAAAGGCACACTAGGATACCTAAATCTCACCAAATCTTATAAATATTTTGATATCACCCCAAACTTTTGCAATATGACTAACTCGTAAAGGCCAACACCATAATACCCTAGATTCAAGGTTAAGTTTAAGAATGAAACATTATGATCAAATGTTAAAATCATGCATCAATGGAAACTAAATGAAATTAAACATATAATCTATAGGCATCCTTACTATGTGAGATGATTGTTAATTAACAAAGACCTAATTAGATCTAAGGAAATCAAATCATGGTTTTTTCTACTCCAAAAATGGTGAGAGGATCTCTCTAACAATGGCTACAAGGACATATTAGATATCCCTCTACTAACCAACATGAAGATTGGATGTAAAGATTGAGAAAGATAATCCAAGAAGGAAGTAAAGCTTCTAATCATATTTGTTCTATGGTATACTAATAAAAGTATGGTGTAAACTATGAAGGTAAGTGCTTATTCCTTTTTATAGTTTACTATTTGAAGAAAAATTACATTTTGGTGCAAGTGGGACTAAAAAGGATAAATTAGATTAAGGCTTCGTAATCATGATTAGTGAATTAAAAAGTGATTAGCATTTAAGGAGCCTTAATTAACCACTTATGGTCAATTAAGAGGCTATGATAATCTTTTGAATCCTTTTGAGATGTCATGGATGGAAATGGGGTGATTTTGAATGGTTGGAAGAAGGGTTCTAGTAAATAATAGGGTTTATTGATCAAAACAAGGGTAAATAGGACTAATTAGCTAATAATCACTAATTTTTTTCTTGGAAGAGAATTATAACTAACGATGTGTCGTCAATTGGCATCCAAAATGTGATAGAGATTAGGTAATCAAAAAAGTGATGTTAATTAACAAAAATAGAGGGAAACATTAGTTAATTAGCAGAAATCACTAATTATAATGAAAATAGTAAGAATGAGGGTAATTAGTGTACTTTTAGCAATAAAATTACGTAAGTGGAATTTAGGTGTCTACATTTTCCCTTGTTTGAGGTGAAGTTAGTGGCGTCATTTCAAACATAGTTGAAAAGCATAAACAACTAAAATTTTGAAGAAAAATTAGTAGAATTAAGGATGCCCCCTCAAGTGTCTATGGGGTGATAGAAGAAGTCAATGGATGATCGAAATGGATAGAAGAAATAGGATATGAATAAAAATGATTTTTTGCCCCATGTGTTTTGGAAGAAAAATGAATAGTGATAAGACATGATTGTGAAGAATATAGGAATAGATTTTGCATCAATATTTCAATAAGAAACTCGTGTTTCATCATGTTACCTATATGACCTAAATCATCGACCCTTATTAAAATTTTAAAAGTGTAAAATAACATGAAAAACTATATTACTAACATTTGTTCATAGCTAAAAATCAGTAAATCCATGCAACATACATACTAAAATGTAATACGAGTAATTAAACCAACTAACCTAACAAAGAAATAAGTACAATCACATTTATTCAAATAAACAACGTTCAAGATAGTTGCACCAATGTTCATTTATCATGCTACGGTTCGAATGCTCATGTTTTAATGACAAGGGTTAAAAATAGTACCTGAGAAAGGATACATGCGAGGGGAATAATTGTGGACAAAATTAGTCCCATGAAATTTTTTTGTGTTATGACACAATCTCTAGCAAATTATTGTTGCATGGGAGTACCGACATAGTAAACAAGCCAACATTCTTAATGGAGGTAGATAAAAAATGATCCGTGAGTCGTTTGGGACAAGAACAAGCAAGAACACGAGAAAGATGTTTTTGTAGGATAAATTTCTATGTTCAATGACAATGTATTTGATCTGAGAATTCAATTACGTGCATGTCCTTTACCATTTTTGAATTTTCTACATTTTTTTGGATTTTAATGATTTTTGCCAATTTTTTGAATTTTTTTGATTTTTTTGGTTTTTTGAATTTTATAGAAGAAAATGATGTATAAAACTTGACAAATTCATATGACATCATAAAAATAACCGTAAAGAAAAAATATGCCCAGTAGCGAAAGTGTCGTCAGGGAAGCAAAAACATGCCTTGGTATAGCAAAAATGGGCAAAAAAATATTATTTATTAAAAATAATCATCGCAGAGAGTGATTAAAAGAAATTAGAAGAACCATGATAGCTCGTGAAACCTAAGGGGTTAGAAAATGTCACGGGGAAAAATGTGTAAAAATAGCAAGCCACGGGTGGTAAAAACCATTGCGGTGAATTATTTACCACTTACCCTAACTATTTTTACTATTGATTTTTCTCTAACCTAGGAGAGGAATGGAGAGGATTTAGACTTGTAGACACCATTCCAACTAATTTCAAAAGCACATGCATCTTGGGGATGGTCTATAGGTACACAAAGTAAAAATATTAATTTTTAGTGTATTTATTGTAGTTGAGTTAACACATGAGCACCAGTGTGGCCCTTTAGGCACACAATCATACTCAAGGGTGCATTAGCGCTAAACAACACAGTGTGGCTGCGCTTCGTAAAATTTTGGCCTAGACTTGGGCGCATGCATGTAGGTGAGACAAGGAGCATGCTAGTGTGGAATTTTGCATTGGGGGTACATGGGTGCACTTGTGTGAGAAAACAGTGATGACATGGGAGAGGGGTGTTGGCGCTAGGGCACAATGACACTAAAAGGGTTGTGCTAGTGCAAAATGGTAAGATTTTTGGTCTTTGAAGAAAATTTAGGGAATTATTAGAAGAATTAGGCATGAATATAAATAGTTAATCATGAATATTCTAACCTAGATGATGTAGTATAGAGGAAAATGAGATTTAAATGGTGTATTTCCCATTTTCATGATGACCTATCCAACTTGGGGATACAAGAGTGACACGGGTGGTTATGGGCCTATGAGGCCACATTTTTGCGATAAAATATTATCTTCTTAGATATGACCTTAGATATTACATGTCTATCCCATATAGCTCGGATGCCGTAGATCATTCTAGATAACAACCTTTTTATAGACTTAGCTAAGATATGGTGGAGCGAGAGTCAAGCGTTACGCCTCTACCGACGGGTGAGATGAGTCTCACCTTAGAGGACATGTGGTGCATTTTTAGATTTTTGATCCAAGGTCATCGGTGACCTATGATGGTGATTTTGATCACATTTTTCATAGTATTAGTGAGATATTCAGTGTTTCGACATTCCCCATCGAGGTATGTCACTTAACATCACCAGGTGCTTCACCGATCAATGGCTTTCATGGGTGCCAGCTTATTTGATGGCTCTTATTAGCAACATGTTTTTTCCGACAAGGCAAGGCAGTGCGTGGTTTTTAGTTGTTTTGATCAGGTTTATCCATGAACTAGTTAGTAGAGAGGTCTATTGCTAGGGGCAGTGCATACTAGCCCATTTATATTCTAATTTACACTTGATAGCATACTGTGTCAGTCGAAGATCATAGGTCTAGCTACGGTATTTTAGATATAGTCTTGGGATCATATCCCAGTAGGGCACCCACTTAGATTTTTATGGGCCAGGGCTCTTGGTGAGCCATCTATTATGGGCTAGGTACTAATGGGTGAGGATATACGAGGGCACGCTAGATATACACCATATTAGAGGAGAGATTTTGATGAGGTTTAGCTCCGTATGATTACCTGACGGTCGTATAGATTATATCAGTGGCCTGAGGATATAACGAGTTAAATCTTGTAGTTGTTGATCATTTTATTATTGGTATTTGGAACCATATCCTTGAGTGGTACCGAGTGGATAGAGTACAACACTAGTTCAGCCCCATCTAGGGTATTCTTGGAGATGAGATGTGGTACAAGTGTAGGTCCAGAGTGACTTTTGACATTGGACCTTAAATTAGGATACACAGAGCATTAGACATCTTCACACAAGTGGTCCCATAGCCTTAGGTGTAATGGCCACAAATAGTTGATCCCAGTGAGACCGAGACTACCCTTCTTGGTATGTAATAGTGTTTCCATAGAAACTTACCATTCCATAGGTAGCCATATAGGATGAGTTTGCAGAGGAAAGCACAAGGCCTATAAGGCCGAGATCATAGGGCTTAGGAAGTAACCCGGGTAGTTCAGGGTCGGATGCCAACCCAACCTCATGGATATGTTCCAAAAGTGTAGGACCCACATAGGTTCTGCTACAGGTGCCACTATAGACACCTTTATCACCTCCGTGTGCATCGAGTCCACCACTTAGTCCACCGAGATGGGATCCTACAAATTTATCATATGGAGGAGGTAGAGGGGATCATACAAGTTTACGAGAAGAGTGGGATGAAGATGATGATGATGATGATGGATGGGATGGATAAGGCCCCCACCAAGTAGCCTAGTTGGGGAGGATGAGGAGCGCCACGAGGCTACATAGGATACAAGTGATATAGTTTCCTTGAGGTAGAAATTAGAGTAGATAGTATCTCGGTAGCTATAGGTTATGGTGAGAGAGATCAGCTAGCTATAGAGAGGATTCAATAGACTGATAATTGGACCTAGTCTCATGCATATATAGCTAAAGTGATAGGAAAGCGTGATACTCTACAATGAAAATCCACTATAGTTGGGATTCTAGATATACTAATAGAAATGATGATAGTTAGCGGCAAGGCATTCTATTACATGGATTTATACCATTAGGTTGTCTCATAGGGATAGAGGGCTACTCCTTTTAGTCAGTTAGTCATTAATATGTCTAGGTCAATATCACAGAGGACCTCATGATCAATGAGGTTAGTATAGAAGAATTTAGTACAACAGGCCTCAGTACACCATGGTTTAGTGCATCAAAGTGCAACGTCTTCCATGGGTCCATCACAACAAATTCCACCACCTAGCAGTCTAGAGATGGGAAAAATTCAAGCCTGACTCCTCTTATTGATGTACTTGATGTACATTTTTATGTACAATTTGATATGAATGAACATTTTTGTACAGATGTACTTATGTGCTATTTTTTATTATGCCTCATGATGAAGGCATATTTTTTTACGGATGTACTTATGTATTATTTTTACTATGCCTTCTCGTGAAGGCATATTTTTTTGTATAGCCACCCATGATGGATCATTGTATGAGATGTATATTGAGACACATTGTTTTCTACATGGACATTTATATAAATTATTATGATGATGGATTGTATTTACTTATCACAGTTTTGTATGAGATAATATGTTTGATCCACATTTTTAGTATGGTCTATGTTTGAGGGGGGACAAAAGGTGGTCCCTCTTGCCCCTCTTGGTGATATTATATGATGTTATCTTAGCGTACATATTTAATTTTCATGTTCATGATGATGTAGCTTATCCTTTATTGATATATGATGTATAGATGTGATGATAGAAGATACGATGATGAAATGGAAAAAAATGTACAAGCAAACAACAAGCACAAATTAATCAAATCTAATCAAGACAACACAACTATATACAAGTATGCAAGATATAAATAATTCAATGCAATACACCATATATGAAAGTAACACTCAATATAAGTAATCAAATGAATCCAATTTAAAGAACACAAGATGAAAAATTAATGCAACCAAAACTATGAACAAACCAACAACTAAAGTAAGAAACCTACTACTTTATTTTTGCAAGACAATTTGAAACATTTTTCACTATTTTTGGTTTTTATATTGAGATAATTTTATCTTATTTTTAGTTTTCTACTAAACGCATTTGAATTTTATTTATTTTCTCAACTATCATATCTCGAATATTTTGGGATTTTCAAAAAAATTTATGAGTGTTTTATGTTTTTCTAAGATTTTTTTGAAGCTAAATGTAAGGAAACAAAGAAACATGGATTTCCCAGCATTAAATGGGATGTACAAGGAATAATTCCATGTGTTATGTGAAGTGATGATGTAAATTTTCCCATAGCATGAGATGGGATGATACAAAGGAAAACCCTTCACATGAAAAATTACGATCATCCGGATCAAGGACAAGAGGGATAGGCTAGAAAGTAACTCGAGATGCGAGACAAATATTTTCTTAGTACAAAGCTATCACAATCCTAGTCCTAAAATGATTGTCAACAATGGACCCTCTAATGGCGCTGGAAACTGGTTTTCACCAAAGGACTTTACCAAAGTGCCACCATTGCATGGTTTTCATTGTTTGGACATATTTATTTCTCTTTTTATTTTTCTATTTTTTATAATTTTTGTTTTTCTAATATTTTAGGGACCCCACACTTAAAAATATAAATGTTTAAGATGCATTACGTTCATAAGTTCCCAAAGTTCTTGACCATCCAAATGAGTAAGCTTGTAGGTATGTGAACCAAACTTAATGACTACAACATATGGCCCCAACCAGTTAGGCTCAAATCTTCCATTATTTTATCTATCTTTAGTGGTTTTGAACTGATTTTATTTTAGTGCCAAGTCTCATACCTCAAATTGAGAAGGTAT
Source organism: Taxus wallichiana var. yunnanensis (assembly GCA_018340775.1). NCBI lineage: Eukaryota > Viridiplantae > Streptophyta > Pinopsida > Cupressales > Taxaceae > Taxus > Taxus wallichiana. Next base: position 83,749,673 of record CM031242.1, on the reverse strand, counting down.
CACACTTTTTTTGTAACTTCACCACACTCGATCCTAATACACTTTAAGGTGATAAAGGGTGTGAATTTTTTATCATATAATAGCTCCAACTTTTCCATCCAAGCTACTTTGTTGTCATCCTCTTCATTTAGGTAATCTATTAGCTATATATGCAAAGAGGGGAGCTCATTATCTAGGGGTAGTATGGATTTTGTCTTTGAATAATAGGAAGTATGGAGTGAAACCTTTATGAGTGCGAGATAGACATTCTATATGTCTATATGGAAGGGTGAATTTGTAAATTATCATTATGGTTTTTGTATTCACCATCTTCTCCATTATATGGATAAGGGTTTTATTAAAAGCTTCGGCTTTCCCATTACCTTGAGGGTGATAGGGGTTGAAAATTTGAGACTGATTTGAAAATTTTGACATAAAAATTTCACCATTTTTTTTAAAGGACTTACCATTGTTAGCTATAATGGCAGAGGGGATATTGTATCAGTAGATTATATGGTTCATTATAAACTTAAATGTATGTGCAACTATAATATAGGTAAGAGGAACAACCTCTACCCACTTTTTGAAGTATTCAATGGCAGTGATAATGAACATGTCGCCATCAAAATATGTAGTGTGAGTATTTCCTATAAGATCAGGCCACCACTTTGATAAAGGCCAAGGTGTCATGAGAGGCTCTAATGATTTCACCAGTGCATGTATTAAATTGCCATATTTCTAAAATTGTAAACATTTATTTACATATTTCAAGAAATTATTTTCCATGGTAGGACAATAGTAACCTACTCTTAGGATCTTATTTACTAAGACAATCTCATTCATATGGGCCCCATAGATGCCTTCACACACCTCATTGACCACTAGGATAGATTCTTCCAAATTGAGACAATGTAATAGATTCCCGATGTAGCCACGATGGTAAAGAGTTCCCCCAAGTAGAGTACAATGGGCTATATGTTGGATAAGGTTTCTTATATTAGCATGAGAAATGTTTGTGAGAAATTTTTCATCATGGAGGTAGTTAAATATGTCACTATACCACAGGGAAAAGGGACCAAACACTTTGCATACCAAATAGGGATCATGTATGTCATACTTTGGTGTTCATAGATGTTTGACAAAGAATGGTATATCGCTATTCCCATGTGGGATGCTCAACATAGAACCCACTATGGCTATAACATCCACTAGTATGTTATTTCTTCTTGGGATTTGTTGAAATGTAATTGCTCAAATAACTCATTCAAAGAATCAACCATTCTCTTTCATGGAAGAAGTTTCTCATCTTTAACTTTATACTCATATGTTACCTACATTATAATCAACATAGAATCACCGATCACATTTACTTTTCGATGTCCCATTTAATAGCTAGTTTCATCCCTATAATAAGGGCTTCATATTTTTTCATATTATTTGTACATGGGAACCAAATTCAAAATTCTTGAGGGATCAAGTCTCCTGAAGGAGTGATCAACACAACTCTAGCACCTGAACCATGAAAGGTAAAGGAGCCATCAAATTATAGCTTCCATATAATAGATTCCTCAAGGTATAATGTAGATGTATCTAGAATTTCAGAATCAAAGGTTTAGTATCTATTAGAGGGGCTTCATCTAGTTAATCTACTAAAACATATCCTTTCATTGGTTTACATAATCAATGTCAAACTCACTAAGTAAGATGATCCAATTGGCCATCTTTCCTATGAGTGTGGGATTTGACAATAAGTACTTTAATGGATCAAATTTTGAGATAAGATTGACCTTATTTTTAGTAAATAATGATATATTTTCTGAAAGGAAAAAACTACGGCCAATCAATCCTTTTCTATCAGTGGGTACCTGATCTTGTTAGCTTTCAATGTTTATCTTAAGTAATAAACATATTTTTCTTTCAACTCCTTATCATATTAGGCCAACAATGCCCCAATTGCAAAGTGCATGGTATAAATATAGAGTAATAATGGTTCACCTACCATGGGTGGCATTAAAACAGGGGGTTTTACCAAATATGCTTTTGGAAAATAAAATTCTTGTTGTTGGTCTGGTCCCAAGTGAAAAGTAGCATCTTTCTTGAGAAGATGCATGAATGTGTGACACTTGTTTGCAAGTTGAGAGATGAACCTTATAATTCCTTGTATCTTTCCTTGTAAGCTTCATACTTGTCTGATATTTGTCGAAAGAGGCATTTCTATTATTGATGTAACCTTTATAGGATCTACTTCAATTCCTCTCCAAAAAATGATGAACCCTAGTAGTTTTTCAAATAACATGCCAAAGACACATTTCTTTAGGTTGAGTTCGATCTTGTAGTCCCTTAGACACTGAAAAATACATCATAAGATCTATGGGTGATCTTCTTGAGTCTTGGATTTTTCCAATATGTTGTCCACATAATCTTCCATTATATCACTGATCATGTCATGAAATATTACAATCATTTCCTATTGATAGGTTACACCTACATTCTTAAGGTTGAAGGGCATGAATTGATGATAGTAATTTCCCCATGGGGTGGTAAAATTTTTCTTATGTTGGTCCTCCTCAACAATTTTTATCTAGTTATATCCTAAAAATACATCCATGAGTGATAGCATCTCGTAACTAGTTGTTGAATTAACAATCATGTCGATGTTGGGAAGAGGGAATTCATCCTTAGGACAAGATTTTTTTATATCTCAGAAATTATTACAAACTCTAATACCGAAAAATTTCATCTACACTAGGATACATAAAAATCCACTTTGAATAGTTAATAGGCCTGATGAATCCTCGCAATAATATTTCTAGTTCTTCTTTGACCAACAAGGTGATGCAAGGATGTATCTTTTAAATATTTTGTTTTGTAGACTTGGCATCCCCATTTATAACAAGATTGTGCACCATTAATGTAGGATAAATTCTTGACATGTCTACGTATGACCAAGAAAATATATCTACAAATTCTCATAGAAGTAAAACAAAAATTTCCATTCTTGAGATGAGAGTGAAGCTCCCAACCTTACTATTCGGGAGATTCCTCCTTGCCATTATTGACATCTATTATCTACTCTAATAGTATCTTGAACTTGTCTCTCGTGTGTGTAATATTAGGGGAATTGACATCTTCTTCCAAAGGTGGTTTGAAGATATTTTCACATTTACACTAGTAAGCTATTTTTTCTATTGATTGTTCTTTTTGTTTGTCCACAAGTACCTCAAAAGTTTTTTCTATAGAACTTGGACTTGTTCTTTTGCAAGTATTTTTAGGGGAACATTTTCCGTTTCTTTTTTCCTTAAATGACTACACAACTCAACCTTCTCCCCAAGCTGTGTGCATGCATTGAGTTGGATGGAGAATCCTTTCTTGTGGTCACCTACAAAAATGTTGTCAGAATTCCAAGGAACTCGCCAATAGTTTTGTAATTTTGAAAACAATCAATTAGCACATGATTTTTTTGTCCTAATTCATGAGTGATGGGTAAATAAGGTTTAGTGTCTAAGTGGTAAGGGATACAACAAGGGTTATAGTTAGGATATCAAATTCATAAAATATGTTCATCGAGACAAGGTCTTCGTAAAGATTACACTAGGAATCGGTTTCAATTTCACATTTAGATGAACTATCTTTGAGTTTAGAAGGGGTATCCTTGACCTCTTTAGGATGAAACCCATATGGTTGAATGCTATTACAATATTTACCCACATTACGATGAGGCTTTGGAAGAGCTTCTAGTGTACCTTTTTAGTTAATGCCACAACTACCTCCTTTGTATCCCATAGTATATGTTTCACCAATAATTTGAGATTAAATAGATAAGGGTAAAGGTGATGAAGAATACATGTGATAGTTAAAGAAGCTTTAACACCATCGAATGTTGAATAATCGATTGTCAATATCTTCCCTTTAGCTAGGAGGAATGACTTGTAAAAGTAATGAAATACCACCAAATAATTTTAAACAACATATCACAAAGGACATCCTACCATATGCTGAAGTTACGGGAAGCATGTAACTTCCTAGAAAGGTTGTCAATCCATTGTTTTTAACAATTTAATGCAAGGAAAGAGCATAAAAAAATGAATCCTACTATAGTTAATATGATTTAGGCATCTCATATAAAACACAATAAGCAAATCTAATCTAACAAGCAAGTTATGATTAAATTTGGAGGGGTGGTAGGTTAGTCTTTGATTTTAGGTGCTGGGAAAGCTTTGGTGAGCTTATAGGTTGTTGGTAAGAAGTTATTAGCTTGCTGGCTAGGGATAAATTACTAGTCACAGAGACCGGTATCGGTTAGGTGACCGATGTCGGTACCGGTAATGACCGACACTTGTTGGGTAACAGTGTCGATAGGGGAAGCGAGGTAGAAATTTGAAAAATGGGAAGTTTAGCACTCTTTCTAATTTTAGAGAGAATGAATGGAGGCTTAGGGAAGGTCATGGGATTTTTATGAAGACTCAAAGGCAATAAAATAGGTATTTGGACAAGGTATGAAGGTTCTTTGGGAAGATGGCTTGGTGAAGGTCTTGTGGAGAATATTTGGGAATGGCATAAGTTTGAAGGAAGAAAATTAGTGATAAATAAATAATATACTAAAATAAAATGACAAAGAAGAAGATTACGTAGTTGTGAAATGAATTTAATAGTAGATGGTGGTGGTAGTTGAAGGAGAGGTTAGTCCGATCAAATGTAGTGGCAATAGGAAGGCACGATACCTCTCTGTGAGTGGAATGGAGCTCTAGATTAAACTATTGACAAATAGTGTTGTGTATTAACATTATAACGGCCTCTGGTATGTTGCAACGTCGCTAGAAAACTTGAGATTAAGGATGCATGGACTCAAAAATCTAAGATTCAGAACCCTAACAAAGAGTTAGGAAATCCTATTTAAGGAAACTAACTAGATTTAGGTGATAGGCACCAACTGAGGAATAACAAGCATCTGTTAGGGATAAAAGGTCCAACTTACTCAAAATAGTTTGTTTCTTCCCATTTTTGGCATGATTCAGAACTAATTCTAGGTCAAGAGTGTGGATTGATGCTAAATGGAGTAGGAAATTAGTTAGAGGGATAATAGGTAATTAATATTAGGGTTAGAATGACTCCGTATTGCTTAAGGTGAGTGGGGAATTTTTCTAGGTTAATTTGTAGGCTTGGAATAGGACTAAGATGAGATGGAGAGATGACGTAGCTAGGTAAGGTGGGAATTACTTAAATTTATGTAATTATATTAATAATGATGTGAGGATCAGTCATGGTTAGATGTATGCTAATCGAAGGGAATTAGGAGGGTGTGACCTAATTTGGGTGTCTAAATTTGTCACTTTTTGATGTGTAGCTTGTATTAATAAGTGACGATGACAAAAATAAGAGGTGTTTGCCCCTTGTATGGGTGATCTATTTTATGTCAACTTATTATACCTCCAGATCTCACCTGAAATGGAAGACAAGCCTTCATAAAAAGTGTCTCTCATTACATCATCATGGGGGTCTTCTCTATAAATGTGGATTTGATGGTATCCTCCTACAATGCTTCATTGGTTCTGAAATTTTTTATACCATTAAAGAAATCCATGTTGGTATTTGTGGTGGAAATTTCAGCAGCCTCATTTTTTCTAAGTGTATCCTTCAACTTGAGTATTACTAGATAACCCTTAACCAAGACTATTGTGAGTATATCGTCAGTCATTGTGTAAAGTGTCAAAGCAACACACTAACCTTCACCACACCCTAAGTCATGCCTAACAAGTTGCTAGAGAATTTTGGCAATTTTCTCAATGGGGTTTGGATCTCATCAAAGAGATTAACCCTCATTCTTCTCAATGTCATCAATGGATCATCATAGTAACCAAATACTACACAAAATGGGTGGATGTCGTTCCTCTCATTTCTACCAAAGCTGAAAATATCATGGAATTCATCAATCATCATATCATTTGACATTTTTGTGTTCCTCATTGCCTTATCACTGACAATGACAAAAATTAAAAAAACCTTTGTAAATTATGTGAAAACTTTGGCATTCAACTCCATTTCTCTTCACCCTATTACCCTTAGGCCAATGGCCAAGCCAAATCATCTAACAAAACCCTCAATAAAATTATTATGAAAGTCATCAAGGCCATTGGTAAGGATTGGGACATGCATATTCCTTTTGCCTTATAGGCTTATCACACCAGCATTTGTACCTCAACCAATTCCACACCTTTCTCTTTGGTATACAATATAGATCTCATCCTACCTCTTGAAGTCCAAATTCCATCTCTTCATATATCACTTAAGCTATTGGAAAAACTATTTCGTACAACATAGTTTCCAAGAATGTTTGGCACAACTTGAGCTATTGGATGAACATCATTCAAATTATCTCGACCATCTGAAAAAATTCATCAAGTGTGCATATGAAAAATGTGTTCATCAACAAACCTTCAAAATCAAAAAGATTTTCCTCAAGGAAAACCAACATGTAACCAAAGCCGAGAAAAGTAAGCGACCCAAGTTTTCTCCTAAGTGGCTTGGACCCTATATCGTCACCCATACCTATGGATCAAGAGCTTATCATTTATCCTATCTTGATGTTAAACCTGAACCTGAGCCCCTTAATGATTTTCATCTATGAAAATTCTATTATTGAATATAGTACTACATCACTTAATGTCACTTATATGCTTTTCCCTTGAGTAAACATTTCCTTCCATCTACCTCCTTTAAGGACCAACGACTCAAAAAGAATTGTGTGATTATCCATTACCCTTTTCAACCTTGTATTAAATATGAGTACCATAACTCTACTCATGACATTCTTCTCATGGATACTTTTCATCCTATTTAATATGGAATCCCATGTTCATTTGTCACTTGAAACCCCTTTTTTGTGCTATAGTTTTTCCTTCATAAAAGAGGCCTATACTCCTTTATAGTATTGTTCATGATATTGGGTCTAATCAACAAAAATATATGGGATAGCAAAAAATCTACTCCTTGATCCAAAATTCTTGAAAATAGATTAATCCCTCAAAAAGGACATCTATATTTTCTCTTGTAATATTATAAGTACTCTTCTCCCTCAAAGGATAGCTATAAAAAGCTAGCCATCTATTACACTTAGTCTATCCAATAAAAAGAAGACTAATCTGTATCTCTCAAATAGAATTATCTTGGAGCTTACCACATCGATCATATTCACAAATACCTCAAGGAGAACTTATTTATCCCAATATAGACTTCCTGCATCAATCATTATATGTATTTAAAAACTTTAAAACAAAATCAAAAGTAAAAAAATACAAACTTTTTTCATGGGTGGCCTATTCGGTTTTGGGTATCTTGCGAAAGGGGCATGTTGTCCCCAAAAAGGTTACACTTAACAAAACATTCCATCTTACCTTCTATTTTTTATTTTCTAAATCAATGAAATGGATGTGGCATGTATTCTACACATTGTGATCATGAAAATTCTTTCAACTCTAGACCCATCGCTCATGCAATGTATCTAGGGACTTGTGTTCAATAAGTCTAGGGGTATGAAAATTATGGTCCCTAATAAATATGGGCATGCCACCTCTTTTCTGTTATTATTTGTTTACTTATTGTTTTTTCAACAAGATAATACCATCAAAATGGAATCAACCATAACACTTTCATTATGCTTACACTTAGTTCACCTTTCCTATTACCTATTTAACATTCACCTTACCTATTTTCAAAACATACCTTATGCAACAACTTGTTCTAACTGACTTGCCCAACCTACCTACCCAACATACCTACTCAAATACAATCTCATTCTTCCCTAGTTTAAGGCAGAACTACATTGGCCTAAGGCCCCTTTCGCAAGGGATATGTAGGTAGCAATCCGAGGGCATGGGGCCCTCGAAGGTTATCTTGGCCACTCTTTTCCCCCACCATTCTTCCCCCATAACCAAAAACCTAGTTAGTTATTTTCCATAAAAATAATAACTTTGAAATTATCTCCAAACAAACCATACATCACCCATACACATTATCATTTACTTTCCATAATACCAATAATGCAGAAATTAAATCGAAACAAACACAACCAAACCATGCCTAAACATCTATTTTCCATAACATCAATAACTTGGAAATGAAATGAAATCATACATCACTTAACCATACCTAATCATCTGGTTTCCATGAAATGAATATCTGGAAATGAAATAAACTTATATAACCATAACATCAACCAAGCCTGTCTCTAGTTTCAATAATAACACAACAATGGAAATAAAATCAAACACATCATATGTAAATATCATCATCAACTATATAACTAAGAAATTTTGTATATCAATACAATGTATATATAGATATAAATAAAATTATTTCAAAAACCCTCAAATACATCTCACATATTCAAAAATAAGGCCACTATATACATCGAAATCAAAATACAAAACAAAAATGTCTTTATGAACTCCATATCATCTCCAGGAGGGGTCAACACCTATGTTGCTCTCCCAAGTTCCCTCCCTTGGCCTTGATCATTGTGAAATGGTCACCTCTTGATGGCCCTACCCATGTGACCAGTGGCTACCTAAACTACTGGTGCTATGGGTCCATGAGTGGTCTCAGACCGGCTTTTGCATATTGTGCTTTGTACTCAAAGCATATGACAAAACCTAGAGACTAGCACTTATAATCCGATCCACGATAATACCTAGCCTCATCCATAACATATTTGTACCTATCCATGGATATCACCTAGGGAGGTGTCATTGCTCTAACCCCAACCTATAGCCCCTATCCCTATACTAGTGGCCCATGTCTTGTTACCTATTAAACATGACCCTGTCCTTGTGCTTGTGCCTATATAACGAGACCTTCTCCCACTATCGATGCCTCTCCATCTCTATCCCACGATGTCGATGCTCATGGAGATGCTAGTTATGCCTATAATGAGACCACCTATTCCTATAACGTAGTCACCTAGTCCTACAACTTTGGAACCTTCCCCATCTCTCTGGTATGTGCCTGTGTTGCCGTTAGCTATCCCTATAAGGTGGCCACTTGTTCTTGACATGCTGCTAGATACTACGTAATGTTGTCACCTTACCCCGTAGCCTTGACGAAAGTAGAAAAATCAAGTTTTCTTAGCCTTGATGGTGTTTAATGTAGCTAGGCTATCCACCAACCCCTCTGTACCCGTATGTCATGCCTGCATCATCAATCTACCTATCAGAAACCTGCTCCTCCTATCATGTGGGATCTATTGTATATGATGGAGATAACAGTCTCTTCACGTCATCCTTGTGAGTATGCTGTGGAAAGGGTGGAGTCATATTCTACTCCAACCAAAGCGGCATCGACTTAGTCAACCAATATCATCTCATGCTCCTCGGGTTGTCATCCCTGTATCCATCAAACTAGCTATAAGCCTGCTAAATCCTCCCTAATGCCTCCATATGAAGGTAAATATACATAAGGCTGCCAAAAATATCGATTGTTGATATTCCATTTAACAATCACCTATAATATGTTACATCTTGTGACGCCTCGTCAACATAGGATGTGTTCCTATCGGTAATCACCTCCCGAACCCTCGCTCTATAGACACCTCTAAACCAATCATGTCACGGAAGGCCTAGTGGATGCGGACAAACTATGCTCTCATAGGCCCAATAATGAAGAAGATAGGTGTAACACACATAAAACCATGAAATCTTGTTATATGCCCACAACTCCATATAAATATGTACTGTAGGTACATTGGTGCCCATGCAAAGAAAACTCTCTCCTCAATCATATCCTCTAAAACCCCCATCCATGCCCATGGAAATCTCCCACCCCTTAGTCTGGGAGTGCAAAAAAACCAATCCCCACCATTTTTAACACCATAATTCACGTCTCATATGGATGTATGGCATACATAGAGTTGTAGATAATGCTCGTACTATGATAAGACAACTCTCCCATGGCCTCTTTAAAAAAAGAACTATAGGATTGAATGTATCATTCAAAAATATCTCGATAAACAGATCCCTAATAATAGGTAGCCTCAAGATCCTGTAGACATCCTCTAAGGTGATGGTCATCTCATCGGTAGGCAAGGGGAATGTTTTGGTCATTGGATCCCATCTGTTGATGAGAGGAAATATCATGTTGTGATCTCGGACTATCCTCCTATACCACCTAATAGAACCCAACCCAATATCCCTCATGTGTGCCCATTCAACCTCTATAACATTAGGTTCCATCTCGCACCAAAAGGGGTGGTAATCTATATCTCAACGTCAATCTGTTGTCTTGTTTACATCATAACCATTTAAACTTGTTAATAAATTGGATCCTCTCAATAATTTACTTGGCACTACCCAGCCCATTACCTACCTATGCCTTTCCTAGCCTACCCACCTTTACCCAAACCTACTTTCCTGACGTCCATTCTATCTCACCTAATCATCTACACTTTATCTATTTCATTGTTACCCCACCTATTCCTACCTAACTTAACCCTACCAACCCATTCCTACCTAGATTAAACCTACCAACCCATTCCTAGCTCCATTAACCTTAACCCATTCATTCCTACCTAAGTTACCCCCGGCTCATCCATTCTTACTTAATTTCAACCAACCCCACCCTTCCCGTACCTTTTCAGCCTTCCTAATTCCCCTTTTTAAAACTTGGTCACTTTTCACAGTGACCAACATTAGTCACCCTCACCAATACCTGGTCCCCATTTACCCCCACCGATGTCGGATAGTCTACCAACATTGATCGATACCTAACCGACATTGGTCACCGGTTTGGCCCCTAGGGCTAAACTCTGCATCCCCAAATTTTAAATATTAATTAAAACACCTAAAATAACTACCCAAAACACCCCAAATTAAATGTACATTTATTCACCCCTTAATTATACTAATTTTCACCATCTCCATACCCAATTTCACCCAATTTCAAAATCTAAAATTTTCAATTTTCTACCTTAGTTTTAACCCAAACCACTAATGGATCTCAAATCCTACCACTACTCAACTCCGTCTCTTTGGTGGGATGTTGTGTATCTAAGCGGGGTTTTCCTCCACCCTCTCTTGCATGTTCCATGTCTAACTACACTTCATAGCTCTCAACCAATTGAATCACTTATCTAGATCTCATGGACTCATAAACTACAATCCATCCACCACTAACCCCTCACCAACTCAGCCTCCTGACCCTCCTTATCATTTTTCACATCCAAAAGTTCACCACAGTCATTTTCTAAATTCAGAAATGCAAAAATGAATCACTTTCCCACGGATTTTCCATTTTAATCCAAATTTGGCGTGACCAACATCGGTTTGGTCATTCCAAAGGTGACTAATGTTAGTTCCCTTACCCACATCGGTTCCCCTTTAACCGGTATCGATCACCCTTTCTAAACCAAGTATACCTAATTTTCAAAAAAAAAAATTCCACATGCCATTTTTTGGTTGCCTTAGCCTCACCCCTGCCCTACAAAGCTCACCTAATAGCCTTAATACTCAACTCCCCAACCTCTCTTATTGGACACTTGAATTTTCTTCCTCTCTATACCTTGCGATGATGTTACTCATGTTGTATAGCCTCGATCTTTCCTTACCTTATGCCATGATGTTTATCATGTCTAGAAAAAACCTTTTGTTGCTTGGGAACACACCTAATGAACATTCCTACAGCTAGCCTTGTTGCCTTTCCAAGACCGTATCCTATACCTTGGATACTTGGACCAAATCCAACTTGTTTACTCTTCAACCTAGTGCCTTATCACATTCTACACATGTGTGTGCATTTGAATGCCCCCACCTATTACCCACACTAATATCACCATTACCTACACCCACACCTTACCACCTTTTTCATCACCTACCACTTTATCAAACCCATCACCGATTCTACCTACTACTTCATCAGTTCCTAGTTTGAGGGGGATCACCTCCACCCATACCTGGGGCAACATAACCTTTTTCCATACTAGGGCAACCACCTCCTATTTTTTTCATCGTTACTTATCAATACAAGCTACGCAAAAAAAACGGGGAAAATGTAGACACCCAAATTAGGTCACACCCTCCCAAGTCCCCTTTAATTAACATACATCTAACCATGACCCCTCCTCACATCATTATTAATTTAATTACCTAAATTTAATTAATTCCCACCTCACCTAGCCACCTCATCTCTCCACCTCATCCTAGACCTATTCCAAGCCTATTAATTAACCTAGACCAAGTCCCCACTCACCTTAACCAACTAGGACTCATTCTAACCCTAATCTTAATTACCTATTATCCCTCTAACCAATTTCCCACTCCATTTAGCAACAATCCACACTCTTGACCTGAAATTAATTTTGAATCACGCCAAAATTGGGAAGAAACATGCTATTTTGAGTAAGTTGGACCTTTTCTACCTAGCTAACATCAATTATTCCTTAAAATGGGCTTGGTCACATAACCGCAGTTGGTTTCCTTAAATAGGATTTCCTAACTCTTTGTTCTGGTCCCGAAACTTGGATTTTGGCATCCTTGACCCTCACTCTTAAGTTTTCTAGCAACCTTGTGACATACTGAGAGGCCTTTACAAAGGTGTTTAGAAACCACACCATTCATCAATAGATTAATCCATATCTCCAATGCACACAAAAAGAGGCATCATGCCTTATTTTTGCTACTACATTCGATCAAGACTAAGATCTCCTTAAACTACCACCACCATCTGTTATTCACATTCATTTCATAAGTAAGTAATATTCTTATTTTTTATTTTCTTTTAGTAGATTATTTATTTATCAGTTATTTGCTTCCTTCCAACTTCTACCATACCCATATCTTCTCCACATCACCTTCACCTAGCCATCTTCCCAAAGAACCTTCATACCTCATCCAAATACCTATTTTATTGTCTTTGAGTCTTCATAAAAATCCCACGACCTTCCCTAATCCTCCATCATTCTCTGTGCAATCACAGAGAGTGCCAAACATCCCATTTTCCATATTTCTACCTCATTTCCCCTACCAAAACTAGTTACCCAACCAATGTCGGTCATTAAAAGGTACCGACATTTTTCACATTACTAATATCGGTCTCGTGGATCGGTAATTTATCCCAGACTAGATATCTAATAAATTCTTCCCAATGACCTAGAAAATCACAAAATCTTTCACAGACCTTGGTTATAGCCTCTGTCAGACCTACAAGCACATACCAACCTACCAGCCCTACAAATTTAATCATAACTTCCTATTAGATTAGATTTTATTATTGTGTTTTATATGATATACCTAAAGAATATTAACTACAGAGGATTCATTTTTTATGCCTTTTTCTTTCATTAAATTGTTAAAAAAACATGGATTGATGGCCTTTCTAGGAAGTTACACGCTTCCTAGATCTAGCCTCGCTAGTCAATCCACTAACCGATAAAATAGATAAGGGTAAAGGAAAGGAATAATACATGTGGTTATTGAAGAAGGTTGCACACTGTCTAATGTTGACCTAGCTGATTATGAAGAAATTCCCTTAGGCTAGGAGGAATGACCTGTAGAAGTAACGCACTACCACCAAATAATATTAAACAACATATGACAGTAGATTTCATAGCATATGCTAGTTCTAGGAAGCATGTAACTTCCTAGAAAGGTTTTCAATCCACTATTTTTAACAATTTAATCCAAGGAAAGAGCATACAAAAATGAATCTTACTGTATTAAATATGATTTAGGCATATCATATAAAACACAATAGAGTAAATATAATGTAAAAGGCACATTATGACTAAATTTTGAGGGTTGGTAGGTTGGTCTAGCCTTATAGGTCTTATAGAGGCTATAAACGAGTTCTCGGTAAGATTTGGTGAGTTTTTGGGTCATTAGGAGGAAGTTATTAGCTTGGTGGTTTGTATGTGATTGGTATCGCTTAAGTAACATATTTCAAGACTGCAATGACTAACATCGGTAGGTTAACTTGTGTCGTTAGGGGTATTAAGGTAGAAATATGGAAATTGGGAGGTTTATCACTCTTTTTCATTTCACAAATAATGAATGGAGGCTTAGGGAAGGTCATGGGATTTTTATGAAGAATCGAGGTAATAAAATGAGTATTTTAATGATGTATGAATATTTTTCGATAAAATGGTTGGGTGAAGGTGTAGTGGAGAAGATCTGGGTATGGTATATGTTAGAAGAAAACAAATAAGCGATAAACAACTAATATACTCAAAGCAAATGTTAAAGAAGAATCTTGCTTACTTTTGAAATGAAGGAGAATAGTATATGGTGGTGGTATTTGAAGGAGAGTTTAGTTTTTATCTAATGCAATGGTAGCAAGAAGGCATGATGCCTCTTTGTGAGTGCACTAGAGCTCTGGATTAATTTTTTGATTAATTGTGTGGTATATAAACACCGTAAGGGCCTTTGTTATATCGCAAGGTTGTTAGAAAACTCAAAAGGATGCAAGTATGCAAAAATCCAAGATTCATAACTTAAACAAAGAGTTAGGAAATTCAATTTAAGGAAATGAACTATAGTTAGGTGACCAATGTCCGCAAGGAATAAAAGTTTCGATTAGGAGAAAATTTCCAACTTACTCAAAATAGCTTGTTTCTTCCCAATTTTGGTGTGAGTCAAAACTAATTTCCAGTTAAGAGAGTGGATTGTTACTAAATAGAGTGGTAAATTGGTTAGAGGGATAATATCTAATTAAGATTAGGGTTAGAAGGACTCCTAGTTGGTTAAGGTGAGTGGGGACTTTGTCTAGGTTAATTAATATGCCTAGATTAGGTCTAGGATGAGGTGGCTAGGTAAGGTGTGAATTACTTAAATTTAGGTAATTAAATTAGTAATGATGTGAGGAGGGTTCTTAGTTAGATGTATGTTAATCAAATGTGACTTGGGAGGGTGTGACCTAATTTTTGTGTCTAAGTATAAATCATTTCATTAGGGATAAGATACTTAGGTCACTTGATAACATATAGCCATTTCATCATCTCGAAGGATGAGATATGTGTTGTGGCAAATTAGTAGCACCCCCTGGATGTTGATCAGATTTCTAGTTTGATCATACCAAAGCATCCAAAGTGTGATTTGCAACATTGAATCCTCTTCCCAAGTGTGGGACTCACAAACATGGAAGAGGAATCTCCAGATTAGAGGCTGGTTCCTCAACTCCTCTGATCAGCTATTTTACTTGCACAATTGCAGAGGTTTAAACTCCTAAATCTAATCTAAATTCCAAGGGGATAGAGATAGGGAATGTAAAAAGAAAGAACTAATGCTAATAGGTGATGCACCAAAGAAGTTGTAGACACTGATGCTACATGAAATACACAATCCACAAGGAAACATAGCACAAAACATGCACAAATGCTCAAAATGTAATGAAAGATCAAGAAATCAATGATAGATATATGAAAGGATTGAGGGATTTTAATCACAGAACATATATCAACATCTCAGATCCAATACAGTACATTACAGGTGATCTAGAGGCAAGAAAAGGTGCTACATTACATGGAAAGGTAAAATTTCTTCACTAATTACAGCAGGAAGGAGGAAGAAAAAGGAAGTTACAAAACGAAAAGTGTCTCCTTTTTGCAAAATGAACTCATTCTGGCTTTCACAGTGCAAACCACGACCCTATGAGAGAGAAACATGGGAAAAAGTGCAAGGGGTTCAACCGTTGACCAAAATTCCATCAAAATAGCATGGGCACCCTGGTAGACCCATTCCTTGACATTTTTAACCATGCTGGGAGAGAATGCGAGACATTCTTCATTAAAAATGGTGGTTGAAACGTCATTTCTGTCCATGACCACGTGCCAGAGAATTTTTTTGATTTTCTCTCTCTAAACTCAATCAAAATGCAAAAATACCCTGGAATCTTGTAGAGAATTTAACCAGCTTTCCATTGATATAGAGAACATGAAAAACTGAGCTCTGGATCGAAAGATATGGCGATTTGAAGTTTTAGGGCAAAACAGGGCCAAATCGAGTCGGTGGGAAAAAATTCAAATTTTTGCACCTTTTTGGTCATTTGGAAAATTTTCCAAAATTTCCCTAGGCTCCGCCACTCTAGGTGCCATGTGGCAGCATCTCATTGGCCACGGGCCTTTCAGGGAAAATTTTCCAAAAAACTCCACCGAGCCATAACTTCAAATATACATGGAGCTAGGAGGAAAAATTTACCTTTCTGGAAAGCTGAGAAAGAGCTCTATCCAAAGGTTCCATTTCTAGAAGGTTTTGAGTTCCCAAAAAGAAAAAATTTGTGACTGAAGCACAAGAGAGGGAAGAATGGGAGGAGTTAGCCATAAAATGAGCAGGGGGCACATTTTGGATAACAATTTTGGTGACTCAGAGGGGTCATCTACCTGTTGGATGAAGTTACCAGTTTCCTGAAGCATCCATTGGGCATGGAGTCATGAGTTGTAGCCTGGAAACTGATCTGAACTTTGAAAACATCCTCTCTGAGCCACTTGGAAACCCACTGAAATGGACTGTGCAAGAGCAAAACTAGCACCACAAAAACTATGTACAAAACTAAAAGTCATACATGCTCCAAAATGGAACATGCAGAGTGTGCACAAGCACTTATTTTACTAAAATAAAAAATACCTATCCTACTCTAACTAGAAGCAAAAGTGGGCTAAACAAACCCTGCAACTGGTTGGGAGAAATAGCTTCCCTTTCTCAAAAGTTGCAACCATGTAACTGATTTGGCACTGAACATGGCTGATTGGATGAGTGGAAAATCAACAAGAAGTTGGTCTTCTACCCAAATCATCAAGGTGTCAACTGAAAACAAATCCAATACCTCTTTTAGTTGCTCTGCATTTGGATTGAAGAGGTATGACAGCTGATCCTTGGTACTTTGTAGCTCACCCTCATGCTTAGAAGCAAGCATGACTGGTTGTGACTTCTCCTTTGACTCTAATGAAGTCAAATACCTTATTGGGCAAGGTATGATCCGTTTTATATGCCCATAGCTCTGATTTTCAATTCCAAAAATGGAGTCTTCTTGTAGACCTTCTTGGGTGGGTGATGTGGAAGCAATGGTAGGACTTTTCTTCCCTTTCTCTTCCTTCATGACAACATGGAACTCTTCAATAGTGTGTAACTCCTCGTTATTGATTGCAACATCCAATGAAGTTTCTTTTGCATTATTGTTACCTACTGCAATACATTGTTGGCTTTGGGGTTCCTCCATTATAGCTTTTGGAAGATCAAATTCTTCTAGCTTTGATTCAAGAGGCATGTTGCAAACTGTAGGTTGTTGTCCTTGAACTCTTTTGTCCATGGCAGCAAGTTCTTGTTGTTGGAGAACGAATGGTGAAGAAGGAAACATGGTAATTTCAGCTAGCTCTTCATCTAAACATTCTTCTAAGTCTGATGGAAAATCAAACTCTTGAATGTCTTGCTGCAGCAAAGTCTCTCCCTCTTGTATGGTGGCCTCCAAATCTGTATTTTCTTCACCCTGTATAACTTCATTTTCAAACATGAAACTTGTCAATCCAAACTCATCCCAAAAATCAGATTGTTAGAGAGATGAAGTGGGAGAGAAGCATGAAATTTCTTGTGCCTTTTGCTAACAATTTGGACCTGTTTTGTTCACCTCCATAATGGATTCATCAATCAAATCAGCCCCTTCAAATGAAAGCAAAAATGTATCAATAATGCTTCCTTCTTCTACATTGTTGTAAAAATGACTTGACCTCATCCATTTGCTCCTCAAAGATGGGGTTTTGAGATGGTTTTCCTTCCTTCTCGATGGCTGATTTTGTAGTGTAAACTGGATCAGCATTTTCTTTGGGCAAAGTGCCAACATGGACACCCAACTCATCACCAACAAACTGCTGTTTTTCTCGCTTCACTGCTGTTATAAAATCAGCCTTGTTTTCCACTTGTTCTCCAACTTCAACATCCTCTATTGGTTTCACCATCAAGGGGATTTTTGTAATCCTGAATTTAAGAGCCCAACTCTTCAGACTTTGAATTTCTTCATCCTTGTTTGGCTCTTCTTTCTGCTGTTGTTTTCCTTGATTGGCATTCTGATTTTTATCCTCCCAACATGGATTTGGGAATGCAAGAGGAGAAGTGGATTGTAACTCAATTGATTTTGTAATTTTTTGTGGTGGTGGAGGAGGTAGGAACTCTTGTTTCTTTGGAGGGAATGGCTGTTTGGAAGGGAAAAGGATAGAAGAATTGAGATGGGGTGGAAGACTAGGGAATGGAGAAATGGATTCAACACTTGGGACAGCAGATGGAGAGTTTAAAACTTGACACTGCTGAGATAAAACAGATTGGGAAAGAAGGAGAGAAGAGGCATGAGATGGTGTGCTTACCTGTTGACAAGGTTGTTGAATACTCCTCTCATACACATTTATTCCTTCAGTCCACTTTGCAAGCAATGGTAGTGTTGTAATCATGAAGTCTAGCTTCTCTTGAGGGCTGTAATGCCTTGGAAAAGGTCCCACCCATGGACAAGGTGCTCTACAACTGATTCTAAATGCTTTCATTTGTGCTTGAGCCCTAGATTGCACCATGTTTACCTCCATATTTTGGATTTGTTCCAGCAGATCTGCATTTTCTTTTTGACTGCCCTCACAACCAACATACCCTTGTGCTTGACATGCTTCATATCCAAACTGACTTTGGCACTGCTGCTCATATGGGTAGACATGCTGATTTTGAATTTGATCAAAATGCTGATTTGGAGGATTTGTAAAACATGTTGGAGGTGTGATATACTATTGTTGTAAATATGAATTCCATGATGGAAATGAAGTCATGATTTCACAACTTCATGGAATGGAAAAGAATGAAAATGATGGAAAGAATAATGGATGGAAATGAATGGAAAACAGGTCTGCAACTTAGAGAATGAGTTGTTTACTAGATGGAGTCGCCAGATGTGCTTTTGAAAGTGCCTCCAAAAGGCTGAATCTTTAATAGGAACACACCAACCTGTCAAAGATAAAGTGGAATACCTCTAAGGTCCCACCGGGCATGCCAAAACTGTTGTGGCAAATCAGCAGCACCCCCTGGATGTTGATCAGATTTCTAGTTTGATCATACTAGCATCCAGTGTGATTGCACAACATTGAATCCTCTTCCCAAGTGTGGGACTCACAAAAATGGAAGAGGAATCTCCATATTAGAGGCTGGTTCCTCAACTCCTCTGATCAGCTATTTTACTTGCACAATTGCAGAGGTTTAAACTCCTAAATCTACTCTAAATTCCAAGGAGACAGAGATAGGGAATGCAAAAAGAAAGAACTAATGCTAATAGGTGATGCACCAAAGGAGTTGTAGACACCTAATGCTACATGAAATACACAATCCACAAGGAAACACAACACAAAACATGCACAAATGCTCAAAATGTAATGAAAGATCAAGAAAGCAATGATAGATATATGAAAGGATTGAGGGATTTTAATCACAGAACATATATCAACATCTCAGATCCAATACAGTACATTATAATGATCTAGAGGCAAGAAAAGGTGCTGCATTACATGGAAAGGTATAATTTCTTCACAAATTCCACCAAGGAGGAAGAAAAAGGAAGTTACAAAACTGAAAAGTGTCTCCCTTTTTGCAAAATGAACTCATTCTGGCTTTTACAATGCAAACCACGACCCCAGAAGAGAGAAACGCGGGAATAAGTGCAAGGGGTTCAACCATTGACCAAAACACCATCAAAACAACATGGGCACCCTGACAGACCCATTCCCTAACATTTTTAATCATGCTTTGGGAGAGAATGCGAGCCATTCTTCATTAAAAACAGTGGTTCAAACGTCATTTCTATCCATGACCACGTGCCAGAGGCATTTTTTGATTTTCTCTCTTCAAACTCCATTAAAATACAAAAATGACCCCGGAATCTTATAGATAATTTCACCAATTTTCCATTGATATAAAGAACGTGAAAAACGAGCTCTGGATCGAAAGATATGGCGATTTGAAGTTTTAGGGCAAAATAGGGCCAAATCGGGTCGGTGGGAAAAAATTCAAATTTTTGCACCTTTTTGGTCATTTGGAAAATTTTCCAAAATTTCCCCGCACTCCACCACTCTAGGTGCCACGTGGCGGCATCTCATTGGCTGCGGGCCTTTCAGGGGAAACTTTTCCCAAAAAACTCTGTCGAGCCATAACTTCAAAAATACATGGAGTTAGGAGGAAAACTTTACCTTTCTGGAAAGCTGAGAAAGAGCTTTATCCAATGGTGCCATTTCCATAAGGTTTTGAGTGCCCGAAAAGAAAAATGTTTTGACTGAAGCAAAAGAGAGGGAAGAATGGGAGGATTTAGCCACAAAATGAGTAGGGGGCACATTTTGGATAACAATATGATATCATTGAACAAATTTTCATCTCGCTAATAACCCACTAGGAGTGAAAGTGTCAAACTGGATATTTTCCTAAAGCGTTGAAATTTGTAACACAACCTACCATGCACTTTGGGTGATAGGAAAGGTTGTGAACTAGAAGGGTTTCTTGAAGATCATATCCCATGCAACCATTTTTTCTAGCCTTCATCTCCCATGTAGAAAAAGTATTCTTTGATGTAGAAGCACCATTTTCATTAGGAGACAAGGTTTTTGGATCCACTCGTGAAGTGACGGCCTTTGATTGATCTTGAACAACTATCTCTGTAGAAGGGCATTTGTAAATGGTGGGGAAATATCCCGACAATGCTCTACAATGAGATAAAGTTTGGGGATCTCCCTAAATAATGAGGTTCTATCCTTCATGATGTAACTTTAAGCATTGATGATATGTTGAAGGTATAACTTACATGGAATGAATCCATGGGTGATTGAGAAATATGATGTAGGTGAGATCCAAGTTTAAGACATATAACTTTGTATCATGATTGATAGGACCTACTTCCAGTGAGAAAGTGATCATACCAATTTCTGTCATTATTCATTTTCATACACTTTTATTGTGATGACCTTTGTCTCAAAATCAGCCTTATTATACCCTATTTTTTGAACTAGTATTAGATTAAAAAATTTTAAACTCGATCCACTATCCACAAGAACTCTTTTTACCTTGTTACATTTGATTATGACTTCAATATGAAATGGTAAAATATGAGAGGGGTTCACTTATGGGATTTCTATTGGATTAAAGGTTATTTACTCTTTAGGAACAATTTTTTCTACCATTTATTCGAAGCGTGTTAGGTCGATATAAATGGACACTCCCTGATCCTTGTAATGTCTTACAAAGGATGTCTTTATGAATGTTATAAATTTTAAGAAGGTCCAAGATAGAAATATTAGTCATGGTTTTATCTAATTGTTCTAACACATCATAATGAGTGTCTTGAGGAGTAGGGGGTTCTAATATAAAAGGGTGATCTTGGTGCATTTCCACATAACACTCCCTTGATTTAATATTAATCATGTTCGTATGCTCAAAGAGGGGATCAAAACAACCTATTAGGGCATCAAAATGGTCATTTTAAATGTAATTAATATTCTTGGTTTGAGACGATTGTCCCTAATCTAACTTTTTTTTTTTTCTTTGTTGTGCTTAGGGAAAATTTATTTAAAGATCCCCATATTTCCATTGTGATATTTGGTAGAGGTGGCAAAATTCATCTCCACATTGCCACGATCGATTAATTATTGAATATAGTGCCTCAATTTCAAATACTTATTGGTCCGATGACCTTTGACTCGGTGAAATACATAATATTATTTTTCCCTAAACCATGATGGATTAGGTGCATCATCCCCATAAGGTGTAGTTTTAGGATATCTAGCCATGTTAACCACCTCTAGTTGTTTTAATATTGATGACATAGAATCAGATAGAGGGATGAAGGCATGATGTTTGTACTCCATAAGTGGAGTTCTCTTTGTGATTTTCAAGGGAGTGTGGTTTTGAACGCTGCTTGTACTCATTTAGAGTTTTTATTCCATTTTTCATGATGTTTTTCTTCTTATTGGGAACAAAAATTTTCTTGTCATTAGGTTTAGAATCATTATGATCACATTCACACGATGAGGATTTTATATTCCCTCTAGCTTACAATGCTTTCTCTATTTGACTACCCTTTTAAATCACCTTTTAAAACGTGTTACCACAATGCATTTGCAAGTGGGATTTAATTTCAAGGTGGGGGTTGGGTAAAAATATACTAATAATTTGTTTCTTTAGGATAGAACAAGGGAACCGGCTAGCTAGTCCTCATCATAGTTGTAGGAAACAAGAAAATTTCTCGTTATTCCATTGTTTTATGTTACATAAATCTAACATGGTGACATCACTTTCTATATTTAATGAGAAGTGATGGACAAAGTGATCAAATAGTTTTGGCATGTATGGTTATATCCTGTAGGGATGTGTAAAAACCATTCCAATGCTTAAACTCCTAAACTTCATGGGAAGAGGCAAATGAGATAGTTATCGCTATACGTGACTTCTTGAAACACCATATAAAATTCCATAATCTGATCTCTAGAGTCACATTTTTCCTTGTATTTTCAAACTTTGGACAATCAAAATAATGTGGGAAATGTGCATGCAACATAGCCCTATCAAAGGGATACGGGAAAAATTCCTTGAATTGATACTTTTGTTAACTCTGTTTTTCCTTCTTGTAAAGTTATAAGGGAAATTTTCATAGTTGAACATTCTAAATGGAAGAGGTTGTCTTGTGTGGGTGGTGTGGGTCTATAGAAATGATTAAATCTAATTGTATCCCCACCTTTATTTTTCTATATAAAATTGCTCATAAGAATCTTTACGTGCCTCTTGATGAAGAGTATTTTTCTGGAACTCATGGTACGAAGCTTTTGGTAAATCTTGTTTTAACGGTTTTGCTTGTTCCTTTTTTACATGTGAAGCCAAAATTTCTAATTGGAAAGTGAGATTTTGCACTTTTTTCTCTAAAGTTACCTCCTTAGTGGGTACTTCTTTATGATTTTCATGAGGAGGAGGTTGCTCATGATGAGAATTATCTTCATGGTCCTCACAAAGTGAACTCTAATAATAGGTATACAATAGTCTCCATCATTTTCGAAAGGTATCTCCTCATCATTATGTCCTCTAGAAGTAGAGGCATGACCTGGATTTAAGATTTCATTAATATTTTTAGAAGGACACTCTACTTATTCTCCACGAACTATACCAACAATGAGAGAAGGGTCAACCATATTGGTTAACCTTTCTCCTAGCTCTACAACATGCATTAGAACCTCATGTTTGTTTTGGAAAAAAATTATCAATGTGGGTGGGATGAAGCTCAAAGTCCACATGAGGAGAATTATCCTCACCACCATTGTGATCCACCATGAAATTGTCATCATAAAGTGAATTTTCACTTTCAAAGGGACATGTTCTAATATCTAATGATGTTGGAACCTAAATATATGCTAAGTACCAAAATATGTGTGTGCGCAAGATCGTATATAGAATGGCACTCGAGGAAAAGCACACTGGAAAAAGGGTTTAAGAAGAGTTTAAGTGAAACAAGGGAACATGCGAGAGGAAAAACAAGGGTTTAAAGGACTTAGCCATATTTGGAATATGGAGTCACTTCAGAAAAACATGAGGACCTAACTAGGCATGATAAGTGGATAAGGTGCCAACCTAGAACCTTGGAGGCCAAGAAAAGGATATTCCACGTAGGGAATACTCACGAGAGGCTGCATTACAATTAGTGGATGATTTTACAAAAGGATAAGCATTCACTAATGAAGGACCACATTAATACTTGGAATGTGATCTTATCATGAGACAAGTCATGGTGGTGGATGTTAATCCTATTTAAATAAGTTTTTGGGCTTAGAAAGAAGTATTGAGGGTAAAATAATGCCTACATATTAGTTCCAATGTCAAGACGTCTTTTAAATGTATTGTGAGAGAAATGTGTAATGACGGAGCGCTTGACCTTGGACAACATCAAGACCTAGCTGAAAATCACAGAGGATGAGTTTTCTCAGAGGTTTAGTACTAGATCTGAGTTTGATGCATGAAAATGGGTGGAGGAGAACCTATATCATGAACTCTATGAGACATTCTTCTATTATTTCCCAGTAGATTTGTATGAATGGCTATCAACATATGCATCAAGGAAAATTTGGTACTATAGACCTCATGTTTAGACCTAGGAGGAATATCAGTGGTTATATGATGTTGATCTAACTTGGACCCATGTTGTTGATCACTGGTGGAGTAGAGTGTTGACTAGTTATACCCTGGAATACACTATTTCTTTGCATTCTTTCCTAGAGATTGCTAATTTCAAGTTCTTGAGGGAGCCTAGGGATCACTCTTGCATGTTATTCTAGTGGCTATCAAGATCCTGGTCATTACTTTGAGTTTGGAATCCTTTTCCATGGCTTCCTAAACTCCTATTAGGCGCTGGGCACAAAAGTTGGTGTAGTAGAAGGATGGTAGACCCTGCAGTAGAAATGGAGAGATAAGAGAGGTGGCTAAAGTATAATGAATCTCAATAGAGGGATTTGGCAAGACATCTTGAGGCTGTAGGAGTGATGGATTTATGGAGGTAGACATAATGGGAAGGATTTGAGGTTCATGTGAGAGGACGTGGAACCCGATTAGTCTAAGCTACCCCATCTTCGTAAGAATGAAAGAGAAAACCCATAATATTCTAAAGAGATCTCCTCATATGAATAAAGGAGAAGAGCCATAGGCACACATCTTAACCCACATGGAAACTAGCCCCTCATGCTTAGTTTTCTAGTTCCTCGAATAGGTTTTGATAATCTAGTCAAGATCGGTATTCATAGTCAAGTGTTACCTAAGAAGTATATTTTTTCATTTGGTATATCTCGGCTACACATTCATTTTCTAGCACAACATTAGGGAAAGGTGTGTGATCACAAGATTTAAGTATAAAATTTTGGAGTGGTGAGGGGAGCACATCTCGGGAGTGGTTTGGTATCACGACTATCATCATACAGTTTAGTGCGACAATGCGTCTCAGAGGGTGCAATCTGCGTTAGGCCATTTACCTACGATAGGAGGAGGATCTAGTGGATCTGGAGGAATTGGCACTAGTGGATCTAGTGGGTCTAATATTGGAGGTAACATTAGAGAGAATAAATGTCCTAGATCTAGCAAACACGGTCCATAACACCATCAACATGTCTTTTATGAGATGTCACCGCACTTATCTAATTATAAGGGCATTGAGGATTCCGCATAACATGTACATAAGTGTGAGTTACTATGGCATGTGAAGGGGATCACTAACCTAGAGTGGAAGGGAAATTAGTTTGCAACCACATTTCCAGAATGTGTGCATAATTGGTACAAGAAGTATGACCCACACTAGAAAGTGATAGATTACATTGTGTTGCATAATGTATTTTTGGTAGAGTTCCACATACCTATTTTTTTATAGAAAATCATCATATCGTTGAAGGAGATTAACAAGGAATGGCAAAGAGTGTGTAGGAGTATGATACACATTTCAAGACTCTTCTATCCAAGTTATCTTGTGACATTCACCCTTTGCATCATGCTCGCTTGTTTTTGAAGGATTGATCACACCATTTAGGAGGGTGATTTTATTGATGACTTTCAAAGATCAAAAGTGTGAGGCCTATGAGGATTCCTGCGTAAATAGGTAGTTGGAAAAATTTATACAAGACTTTTCTATTCCTAGAAGCCCAAATTTTGTAATGACAAAATAGTCAAGAAATTTTCTATGAACTCAACTCATAAGACTTGCAATATGTTATGGTGTATGGATTGTGAGGTAGAAAGGAATACAAAGGATATTTTTTCTCATAGATTAGTATGTGGGATGATGATAGACTATTAGATTGTCCACGAGATCATGATGCAAGTAGGAATCCGCTACTATAGTGCGTGATCCGTAAGAATGTGTCTTGCTATATTGCAAAATTAGCACCTCTACTACTCATGACACCAAGGATTGTAGATTGATTGACCAAATACATGATGTCATTGATACTAGTGTGCACCATACTAGTATTGCAAGTTGTTACGAGGATGAGGGACATCATTATAAAGGCTGTGTGGATGGAGGGAGTCATGAAAGATGATTTCATGGAGGATGTAGAGGTTGTGGAAATCGAAGAGGTTCAAGAAGTGAGTTCTCATGTGGAACTTGTTATAAATTTGGGTCTATAGAACACCGTAACCTTGAATGCCCCGATCTATTACAATGCTCTCTATGTAGAAAGAAGCACAAGTATGAGGATTTTTCATAATTATTTGAACACATGAGCAAGCAACGAGAAAAGAGAAAGGTACGAGGATGGTAAGAATGAAGAAAGATAAATCTCATTGGATGCCAAGGTTTATGCGTGAGTCAAAGTTAGAATTTGTATTGGTGACAACATGAGATGAGGCTATGCACGTAAAGGAGATATGAAATAAGAAACCATTTATTACTAGAGAAGAGGTAGTGTATGGGAAGTACACAGACCCTGTTCATCAAAAGGAAGTCTATAAAGATACCATGGACATAATTTAAAGTATTCAATGGGAAATTCAATGTCTAAAAGATCAATCCAAGAAGTTAGAGAAGAAGAAGATCATTGAGGTTCCTTAGTCGATATACATGATTTCGTAGAAGTATGTAAGATGTTGCACCAAAAGAATATCATTCCTCTATTAGGAGAATGGTTGAGAGATAAAGTACCAAGTGCTGAAGGAGAGTGCAAGAGGTAAGTTTTTCATGCTAATCTACCTCCCCATAGCCTTGGATATGGTAAAGAGAGTACCTTGAATTTATTGGTTGATGGATGGCTCCTAAGTAATATTCGATTGATATGCGCATGGAAGTTAATGTTCTCACCCAAAATGCATGGAACCAAATGGGATGACCCCATTATTACTATCTTCAAATGCGTTGTATATGTCTAATAAGACAAAATAAATACCCATTGGTGTTTTAAAAGATGTTTCCATCACTATCAAAGGGGTGAAATTCATTGGAGACTTCGAAGTCTTGGTGTTTGCTGAGGTGGACAACTTTCCAGTGTTACATGGGTGCCCCTTCTGCTATAAGAACAATGTTGACTTATGTTTCAGTAAGGGGTATATAATTTTCTAAAACAAGGAGGAACATCTTATCATTCGTTTGATAGATAGGAAATCAACGCCTATACTAAGCCCTTAGGAGAAGAAGACCTAGAAAAAATATGTGCAATATTAGGGGCCTAAGGTTGTGCAACCAAAAAAAAAGAAGGCATTATTTAGTGGGAATACACTCAATTTATAAGTGATAAAAATAGTTTGGCATGTAAAATTTGTCACATGGGACATATGAGTTAGTCATAAGGTAGTTAAGAGGGTATGTGATGAGAGTAACAAAGGCGTGCTCGGTCAGAACCTGGGAGGAAAATAGTTGCCAAGTTACACTGGGGAGCCAACCCAGATGTTTTCCTATGATAATTGGAGACTCATTTGAGATGTGAGGTTGGAAGGAGAAATTTTCTTAGCTATATCTTGCTCGGGATTGTTGCTCAGATCGCAGCACATTGGTGGGAAACCCATCGTGATAACCTTATAGAGTGGCACAAGGTGAGAATTGAATTCTTGGTTAGGTTTCTTTGAAGAAATGCACCTAATGTTATATAATATTATCATGAGAAGGAACCCACATCGTTTCACATCTAGGCATGTGAGAAGGCTAGGATAAAAGGAATGAAAGCATTTCCTCCATTTTTATGGTTGCATAATTTTTACTCCACCTTACAAGGTTACACACACCCATGGTACATTAACTCATAGTTACTCTGTTAGACAAGAAATTGGCAAGATTTGATGATGATCTCATTCAATATTTTGAATATTGAAGTACTAAAACATTGGTGAATGAGGCACTACATGTTTTTAAGAACCTAACAATGGGAGATAGTGCCAGGTAGAGGAAAAAGTACTGTATTTGTTGGGTAAACTTGGCTTGGAAGAGAAATTTGATGAGGAAGAATCGGAGGAGGTACAACTTGAGTATGTATGCATCGAGAAAGAGAAAGTAAAATTGGTCTATGTGATAGATGGTTAAGAGATGGAAAACTTGGATTCAACCATACTATGGGCACACATGAAGTTATGAATAGTGATGATGAGAAAATTCACACCTATTATGAACCCCTACAAACCAATAAGGGTAAAATTGGGTCGAGGCGTAACCTAAAGAGGCTATTATTGGAGATTACTCGAATAGAAAATGAGGTTTCAAAGATCATTGATCTATTATGCAAATTTCAATATTTTTTTGTGTTGGTACCTCTAGCTTAAAGGAGTTCACCACTCCTTGGGATAAATGAAGATAAAGTTTAAGGAAAGTGTGTGCCCAATTTTGAAGAGACTTTATCAAATGAATTTGAATCTATGCTTAAATTCAAGGAGGATATTGTCACAATGATCACATTATGCATCATTGAGGTTATTAAGTAATCAAAGTGGATAAGTCTGATGGTAATCATAATTAATAAAGGTGGAAGGATAAGGATTTGCATTGATTACAAGGATTTGAATTTGGTATGTGTCATTGACCCTTTTCCAACCCCCTTCACTAAGGAGGTCCTGACAGAGTATCCGGGAACAAGATCTATTATTTCTGAGATGTATTCTCGGGATATCATCAAGTTAGAATTAAAAAAGGACCAATAAAAGACAAATTTCACCACTAAATGGGGAATTATTACCTATAAAATCATGCCTTTTAGACTAAATAATGCACCTATTGTGTTTTCATGCATTGTGGTTTAGGAATTTCAGAACTTCATCCATTAATTTGTTCAAGTCTATCTTGATGATTGGATGGTTTATGGACTAGTAAAATACCATTACGACATTATTTTGTTGATTTTTGAGAGATTCTAACATTTAAGTATATCTCTCAACATTAAGAAATGTCTTTTTGTTACTCCTTTTGGAACCCTGTTGGGGCATATCATATGTAAGGAAGGCTTGTTGGTGAATCCTACCAAAGTTTACATTATTCTAGGATAGGGAAAACTTACCAGCCATAGCATGGTGCATGGATTTCTTGGGCATATGGGTTCTACCAAAAATTTATTAAGGGATATGCCAAGATTGTTACACCTTTGGAGGGATTGTTGAAGCACAAAAGTACATTTCATTAGGGAGAAGCATAACAAATGGAATTTGATACATTGAATAATAGGTTTGTCGAGTGCACTCCATATTACACTTTCCTTTCCTTGTATAAGCCATTTCATCTACATGGTGATGCCTCAAGGATGGAAATTGGAGAAGTGTTGGCACAACCTAGTGAGGGGACTGTTGATCACCTTATTTATTTTACAATTAGGAAGTTGACACCGTAGAGAATAAATATACTACTACTAAGCGCAAGGGATTTTCAATGATCTATTTGCTACAAATATTCAGGTAGTATCTATTGGAAACACCCTTTATATTCTACACAGAATATTACATTGAAGTACTTAGTAAACAAGCTCATTTTACAAGGGAACATATACAAGTGGGTCCTATAATTTCAAGAGTTTGAGTTCACAATTTTTGTAAAACTGGGTAAGAGTAATTTGGGGCTTGACCATTTATCAAGGATAGAATCAAGAGAGGATTCATAGGCATTAAGGATACAATGCCAAATGCATAACTATTCAAATTGTTGTGTGCACCCTCTACCTTGGAAGATATTCGAGTATTTCTCAAAAAGGGTGTAGCACCAGAGGGAACGAAGACTCTGGAAAGGAAGCAATTAGCCATATACCCCACACCCTATATGTTAACTGGTGGAGACTTATAAAATTTATGTCGTGATGAGATCTTACACTAGTGCATGTGAGAGCATGAGCACGCTGCAATCATGGAGGAAGCACATGTTGGAATTGCAAGAGGAAACTATGATAGAAATGCCATTACGTGGAATATTTTACAAGTAGTTATTTAGTGGGAAATAATTTACCAAGATTATATCAAGTATTACAAGTCCTGTGACCACTGTCAGTGCCTTGGTAAACTAGGGAAAAGAGATGAAATTCCATTAAGATTGATTGTCAATACAGAACCATTCGAGAGAAGTGTGTAATTGACTTCGTAAGTCCTATTTTTCCATCCACTCAAAGGATGAGTTCACATTATATAATTACATGTACAAATTACCTTACAAGGTGGGTAGAAGCTACATCTACAAGGGATTACATAGTGGCAACAACAACTAGGTTCTTGTGGGAAAATATAATCAGTAGTTATGGATGCCCACTGATCTTAACGAGTGATAGGGGTACTCATTTCTTTAATGAGATAGTTAAAATATTATTGGCGAGAATTCATGGTGGCCCATCACAAGACTACCCCTTATCATGCACAATCTAATGGGATCTGTTGGGTCATTTTAAAAATTTGAATCACACATTAATGAATATTTATGAAGTAGGAAGAAAGGATTGGGATGAAAAAGTTTCTGTTATGTTATGGTCATATCGGACCACTTATAAGAGATTGAATAAGGCCGTACCTTTTCAATTGGTGTTTGGCTCAAAATTTGTGTTACCTATTGAATTCATGGTACCATCGCCATGTATAGTACACGCAGGAGGGTTATATGATGAACAAGCACTTGAGGAGAGGATTGATAATTTGATGTAGTTAGATGAGAGGTGAGCTATTTCTCGCTGGAGTTAGAAAATAAAAAAATATAGGAAGAAGGCATGGCATGATAGACACATCAAGAACAAGAATTTTGAGGTTAGGAATATGGTTCTCTTGTATGGTTCCCGGATTGCTACGCCATCCTGGGAAATTAAAAGTCCATTGGTCCAAACCTATACATTGTATCCTATATATTTGATTCAAATAATTTCCAATTACAATCAAGCTAGATGGAACACAGTTTCAAGACATTTTTGTGCATTTGTGTCTTTGGTAGCCACTTATTATTTTCCAAATATTTCTATGCACAAAGGATTGCACATCCATTTTTGTGTGGGTTGGAGTGATGTGAAAAGTGCTAGAAGCTATGGTGGTTGATGGCACAGGTTGAAAAATAAAAAACACATGCATTGGAAGATCATAAGTAAAAGAGGTTAACATAAGGGAAGGATGGTGTCAAAAGGATTTATAGAAACCACGTACAAGAATGAAAAACATAGGAACAACATGAGGTAGGTGATGTCAAGAACTAGGATTAGGACACAGAGGAAGAATGCCTTCACCTTGTACATGGGTGTATAAGGATCTATGGTCGAGTAAGGGGTTTTATCATGCCTAAAGGTTACCAAAGTTTTTGTGTAGGATTGAGTGCAGAGGAAAAGTGCTAAAGGTTGGCATTGGAAAAATACACCTTTATTACAAAAGTACATTGGTAGGTGGCATGGAATTTATTGTGGAGAAAATAAAAAGTTATAAATAGAAGATCAGGGGTACATTATTTCCTACCTTTTGTTTTAAGTTATCAAATAGCTCTTGCAAACTAGGGCATCCTTGTGAAGAAGGTTTGAGAAGAGTTGTGAAGATTTGCGTGCATAGCTAATTTAATCAGCAAAATAGAGTGGAAACAAGTACATGGGCATAAACATAGAATTTTGTGTTGAAGAATCATGCGAGTGTTACATAATCTTGTGGAAAAAGAGTTTTACAAGTAAGGGTTGTATAGCTAGGGCATGGGGTTTGAAGGAATTTTCACAAAGGAGTGGATCCATGAATTTAAACAGAGCCGTGAATAGGAGAGAGGAAGAAGTTATAAGTACCCTTCAAAGGAATGGAACCAAGGAAAGTAGAAAATGTTTCACCAAAGAAGGGAAAGAGAAAGGGAAAATAAGATGTTTCTACCAATTTCAATGAAGAATGGTACATGGAAATGTAGTACCTGAAAAACATACTACTTGGTAAGGAATGGGTTTATCATGTACTAAAAAATGTTGTAAGTGATTACAACATTTGAACAAGCACCACAGAGAATGAGATGACCCTAGAATTTGTTCTTTCTACAGAGAAGAGGACACTAGATGGAATTCCTATCTATGATGATGAAGTGAAGGTGAAAATGGAGAAGGTTGGGTTGTTGTAACTCTATGAGTTTCCCTATTTTGGAAATCTTAAGTGACTATGCTAATGGTTGATGTCACGTGTGATGAATTTTAGGTTTACCGGCCTTATCTGCAAAGGAGAATCATTGAATGATTATTTGGGAGACAAGGAATCCATTAAGAAGACCGTCAAGGCTTGTGACTATAAGAAGGGTTCACACTACTTCGAAAATTCTGAAATTATTGACCCAGTGATGAGGATGGCTATGCACTTGGTTACAAAGCTGAATGGGAAAGAGATATTAACAAAGACAGAAAAGGCCTGGTTAAATGTATGTCATAAGATCTCAAAGAGGACCATTTATAACCTCTCATATTTTATTACAAAAGATATTATAAATGTTGCACACAATGGAGAGAAGATCATGTTTAGTAATTTCCTCCTCACCATTGTATTTTCAAAGATTGGAGTTCTCGATGGGCTAGATAAGTTTTTTTGGGAATACCCAGATGAGAAACCCTCCCCCACCAAGAGGTTTGAACAATATACTTGTGACACCATGACGATCACTCATAAGGCACGCCTAGAAAAGTGGTATAAGTGGATGTGTGATGCATTTGGGGATGAATGGAGAATACACAAGCATTTACCTTCATTAGTGCAAGGAGAGGATGAGTTCATCGTATATTAAATTTTTGGTATTGGTAGATTTACTTTGGTGGATAGAACTAAGATTCCTTTGTGTAATTTTCCTTGCTCCTTCACAAAGACATAGTACTTCCGTGCTAGGGTCAATCGATTCAAAGAGGTGAAGAAACTCAGGTTTGATCTAAGTGTAACATAGTAGATCAAGATTACCATGAGTTGTATAGGAAGTTAATATACCCTAATAAGTGTTCTTATGAGGATAAGTATTTTGACATGCACATGTTGAGACCCGTAACCTTTCCTGTTGCAGGGGGACAACGGTGAGGGTATATTTGTACCTAAGGCCTAAGTATGAAAAAGGCACTTATATTGAAGATGATGTCTCCATTCCTGAATACCCCACCATGAGGAAAAAGGTTGTGCCAAGGAGAAGAGAAAGAGGGAGGTTCCCGAGAAAATAGTGTTGAGTGCGTAGATAGTACAAATAGCTGGGGGATAGGATTCAATCACGAGCACAAGTACTTACTTCCACCGGAAGAGGTATCCTATTAGAAAAGAGTCGTCACAGAAAGAAGAATCACCAGTAATGAAAGAGTCACTCAAGAAAGAATAAAGAGAAAAGTCCCCTTAATTGGAGTCACCAGTAAGGAAGTAGCAAAGGTTGACAAAAGGGTCAGACTCAGGAGAAATAGAAAGCATGGAGGATGAAAAGGGTGATGAAGATGATGAAGAGTGCAGTGAGGCTCAAAATCATCCTATGTATGATGTACATGAGTCATAGGAATAAGGAAATGAAGAGAGGGATGAGAAAGAGGAAGACATTCATTACAAAGGGGGGAGTGAAGAAGTAAACATGAAATATTAGAAGACCTTGACCTCAACCAAGGAGAAAATGGATAACACTATAGAGAGGGAGGTGGCATGTATTATCCAACATTTGGTGGAGCACGAAGTAGACCAAAATGCCAAATAAGTGTTGAAGGAATATTAGGAGAGAAAAAGTGTAGGAAAGGAGTATGGGAGCATGGGTAGAGACCCCATCCTAGTAGTAAACTTACCTATGAAAACACACACAAGTGGAAAGGGTGCAGTAGTGATGCAAGAACATGAGATGATTAATATTAATGATCGAATAAAGGTATCGCACACGCACTTATAAAGTACCATGCCCACCAACCAACTCCTCACTTGGTCTTCTTTTGATGAAGAGGGTGCATACCCATACATGAGGAAAATGTTATCCTGGTCTTTTGAGTCCCATGTTGATGAACCCAAGTTCGAGGTAAATCATGATGCATTGATGAAGATACCAAATGCCAAGGGAGTAAACCCTTTTGTAAATTCCTAGAAGCGTCAGATGAGAAATTTTGCAATGTGCTAAGCAAAGTATTGTGGGAGGTGGAAGCAAGACTCTTTAGCAAAAACAAGAGAATAAGAGTCTTAGAGGAAGAGCTTGAGAAAAAATAAGGAGATCATTGAGTGAGATAAAGAGATAAAATAGAAGGAATTGATCACTAAGTAGTTGAAGCATGAGCCGAGGGATGAAAAGGTGAAGGTATGCCAATTCTAAAAGAATATAGAGGCCATTTCATATGCCATTATCTTGAAACACCTAAACTTGGCCCTATCTAAAAAAAAAATATGAGTCAACATTAGAGTCAACAGGGGAGGTGATAAATTCCATAAGGAGGAGGAAAATTTGAATATTGGGGAGAAAATGACTTAGTAATCTAAGATCCTTTCTGTAGTAAATACCACCACACAAATGGTTGAAGCCATGTATGAAAATTGTGCCAATGGAGATAGGGTAGCAAGCATATTAGTTGCTACACATGAGGTGGATCTAAAATAATTTTAAGAGAAGAAAAAGGAAATAGGGTTGAGTGCAATAAGATCCCTGTCCGAAGCCGAGAAGAATTTCAAATTAATCAAAACCCTACTAGGTTTGATTAATAATAGGCTAAAGGAACTATACCCCAAGTCAATTGCAGGATGGATGCAGTTGGAAATCTTACTAAATGGCTAGAAAGCATTGTAGATATGTTGAAAGCTAAGAGAAATGAACTAATTTTTGTTGAATTAAGTGCATTAGTGGGTGACCTACTTCAGCATGCGTAGGGAGAAGTGGAGGCCTGGGAGAATATTGAGGAATCCATAAAGGAGTTCCCACTCCTCATGTAGTAGTAGCATATTCTTCAATTCTTCCCTTATTTATTTATTTCAATTCCACTTTTCTTTATTCTTTGAAGGAACATAATGTTCCTAAGGATGAAGAACATGCATAGTGTGGGGTAATGTTGAACCCTAAATATTGGATAAGTACCAAAAGGTCTATGTGCATAGAATTAGTGAATATAAGGGAACTCGGGGAAAATATTAGATGAAAAAGTGTTTAAGTTAAATCAAGGGGGCATACACGAGGAAGAATAAGGGTTTCAAGGAATTAACCGTATTTGGCATCATGGAGTCACTTGAGGTAAAAATGTGAGGACTCGCATAGGAGTGATAAGTGGATAATGTGCCATCTTAGAACCTTGGAGGCTAAGAAAAGGATATTCCATGTACGGAATATTCCAAAAGGCATCATTATAGTTAGTGGAAGGTTTTGCAAAGAGGATAAGCATATGCTAATGGAGGACCACTTTAACTCTTGGCACATGATCTTCTTAGGAGAGAAGTCATGGTGGTGGATGTTGATCCTATTTAAATAAGTTATTGGGGTTAGAAATAAGTATTGAGTGTA
Source organism: Taxus wallichiana var. yunnanensis (assembly GCA_018340775.1). Taxonomy (NCBI): domain Eukaryota; kingdom Viridiplantae; phylum Streptophyta; class Pinopsida; order Cupressales; family Taxaceae; genus Taxus; species Taxus wallichiana. Next base: position 83,714,330 of record CM031242.1, on the reverse strand, counting down.
AAATAAGGACTAAATATGCCTCATTCTTGTAATAGGAGGCATAATGTGAAATATTTCAATAAGGTTAACTAACAATGAACCCTGGGTAGATTTACTCAACAGTAACAATGTTAAGTCACCAAAAAGAATGTGAAATATCATATGGTCATGAATCCAAGGGTAAATATAAACCCAAGTATGCCCAAGAATAAATAATTATATACGCTACCAACATAATATATAACAAGAAGAACTTAGGACAAGACAAATAAGCACAAGACTAAAATATAGTCAAAAAAATAGTTTTCTCCCTATGCTTTTTCGAGATAGTTTTAAAGAAAATAGTGACAACACAATATCACCACTTAGGTCAAGTTTAAAATAAACAAGACCTAAATACTAATAAAGTGTTGATGTGATCCTCCAACAAGGTATACTAAAACCAGTTTTAGACACCAACAAAGTCCAAGTCTTTGAAAATGGAAGTTACAAATGTGAGTAACGTAACAACACTATTTGGACACATTAATCAAGATTTGAAATAAAGTAGGATTTTAGTATAGAAATTGTGTTATCGTGATGTGAACAAATAAACATCAAAAATCTCATAAACTCAAGGAAATTTAAGGATAAAAAATAAGCCTGAGTATATTGAGAAATTACTACGAGTGTAAGCAGCATAATAATACAATTTAGAGACTTAGACAAAGTTTCAAAATGGAAACAAGAAGTATCACAATTGTATGACTATAATGTGGATAGCATAAAAACTCAAAGGAATTCAATGATGATATCACCTAACTACAATGATAACTAGTCTCAATACATGTCTGAGATAAAGGGCCTACTAGAACATGAAGATGTATCATTCACACTTTCAACACTTGCATTCTAGCATTACAACCTAGTCATTAAAGTAGACTATAAAATTGGTGGACATGATTATTTCTAGTGGTATACGCATATGTTGTTCTTATTTATTCTTAAATGAGAAACAAGAAAACAAAGGTGTAAACCAAGTGGTGATGAGAAATACTTGGCATAATTTTAACGGAGTTTCTCCTTGTCTTAGAATAAGTGAAAAACTAGGACAAAGTAACACATCATAAGTCTCATGATGAAGTAACACACAGTTTAAAATTTGAGAGACGCTCCCCTTGTTCAACTAAAAAGGTTTTTACTCTAACAAATTTGTCACATTGTGAGAGATCTTTGGAATACGATGGATAAGTCAAAGTGGCTCCAAGCCACAAGCTTCCTATTTGGTTCTCTTTCTAGGTGTCACAAACTATCTATATGATCTTAGTTTGATAAGGATGTCAAACCGATTAAATCTTAGATTATCCCTGCATTTACTTTACCCCCTTCAATACAATGAGCAATAAATTATGTTCAATTTTATCTCACTGGGGTCCCGTGAACATAATATTGACTCTAATCTCTTCAAGGCATACTAATCAATTGAGTAGTGGAGCACTTTCCCATTTCGTTCACAAGGTTTCCTCTTGTTTGAACTACTTTGAGTTTCTTAGGAGCATCCTCTTATTATCTTAAGTCTTATGCAAAAGGGATTTTCTCCTAGTTCAAAGCGGATGAGTCATATCTCTTAACCAAAATCTACAATACAGTGTGATCAATACAGGTGTGGTGTGTTTTCTTATCTTTTGGATTAGGAAATTTGGTGTAGACTGCCATTGGAAACCTACAACATAGGTGTAATTAGAGTTTGTTTTTAGATTCTCCTTTCTTTGGAAATTTGTAGGTCCTACACAAAAATAGTTAGTATTTATCAAAAAATATCTACAATATCATAAAAAAGGATTCAATGTTGTTTTTAGTTCTTAATATTTTCTAAGGATGGAAGAGAAGAGCATACACAATAACTAACCCAACTATATAACAATGAAAAAATTGTAAATCAAATAACCACCATAATGTGTTGTAAATCAAGGTTCATTCCCAATTAATCCAAGTGATTTTTAGTGAAAAACTAAAATTGTTTTTTATTCTCAAGATCACACATAATCTTTAGCCTTAATTGTTTATCAAATGAAAAGATACTAAATCAAAGGATCATACAAGTTCCATATGAAAATTTCATTCCCTTAAGAATAAAAATGAATAATGAAAATTTCCACTTAGTCTAATGTTAGTAAAAATAGGTTTAAAGTTTTCATCGATTCGAGATCACCGAAGGTGAAATAGAAGAGAATACAAAAACTTTATCCCAAACTCATAAAAGTCATGGAAACCAAAGCATCATAAAAAAACTAATTGAACTTGTTAGAAAATCTAATTTAAATGTTGAAAACCTACATAGAATAGTTAGGAAAAACTGTAACCAATAGTAAACACAAAAATCATAATTTACAACTTTGAAAATAGCACCAAAATCAAACAGTCACACCAGTACACCCCTTTGAGCAAGTAGTTTTCCCCGATAGCAATAAAGCATCCTTTCTAGCAAAGAGCGTGTGCTTGAAGACATAATCACACCTCTAAGACAAAAATACAATCATTTAACCATTTAAACATCCAAAGAGTCACCAACACACACTTTGAAGCACCAACACATCCCGAAAAACATAACAACAGTGTGTCCCTGGTAATAAGATCTGTATCCTTTCTAACAACAATACATGCTTGAAGACATGAGCATGCCTTTGAGACAAAAACATAGTCAGTTTAATGACAGTTCATCCAAAGAGTCATCAACTTACACTTCAAGCACCAACACATCCCGAAAACTAAGGGAAAAATATAATAGAACACATGTGTGTCAAGAGTAGTGAGAGTGTGGCCCTAAGAATGTTAGCATAGCCTTGATGATATGAGTGCGCACCTTGCAACCTGATCACAACCTTGACAATGTAAGTTCTCACCTTCTTGTAGATGGTCAAAACATGGGTTTTGACAAGAAAAATATGATAAAGCTCAAATATTTGACATTCTGATGTAATTTTGACAACACTTTACCTCCTTTGATCCTATAAAGAACATAAAAACAAAGCAACTACAACTAATCTAGCTTAAGAAACTATCAAAACTTGAAATTAATTTACAAAACTTGAAATTTACTCTAAAAAATCTTGAAACTAATCTAGAAAACTTCAAATTGAATATAAAGGACAATTGAAGGTGTCCCACCAGTGTGCCAAATGATAACACCCCTAACTTTGTAATATGACTAACTAGTAAAGGATAACACCATAATATCCTAGAGATAAGCTTAAGTTTAAGAATGAAACATCATTATCAAAGCTTAAAAGCATGCATCAATGGAAACTAAATGAAATTAAACATCTATTCTAAAAGCATCCTTACTATTTGAGATGATTGCTAATTAACATAGACCTAATCGATCTAAGGAAAATAAAATTATGGTTGTTTGTACTCTATAAATGGTGAGAGGATCTCTCTAACAATGGCTACAAGGCCATATTAGATATCCCTCTACTAACTAACATGAAGATTGGATGTAAATATTAAGAAAGCTAATCCAAGAAGGAAGTAAGGCTTCTAATCATATTTGTTATATGATATACTAACAAAAGTATGGTGTAAAGTATGAATGTAGGTGTTTAGTTATTTTTATATTTTTCTATTTGATAAAAACTTTCATCTTGGTGCATGTGCGACTAAAAAGGATAAAGTAGATTAAGGCTTAGTAATCATGATTAGTGAATTAACAAGTGATTAGCATTTGAGGAGACATAATTAACCACTTAGGGTCAATTAAGAGGCTATGATAAGAATTTGAAGCCTTTTGAGATGTCTTGAGGGAAATGGGGTCATTTTGAATCGTTGGAAGAAGGGTTCTAGACAATAATAGGGTTTATTGATCAAAATAAGCATAAATAGGCCTAATTAGCTAGTAATCTATAATTTTTTTCTCGGAAGAGAATTATAACTAACAATGTGTCATCAATTGGCATCTGAAATGTGATAGAGGTTAGGTAATAAGTAAAGTGTTGTTAATCAACCAAAATAGAGGGAAACATTATCTAATTATAATAAATCTCTAATTATAATGGAAATAGTAAGAATGAGGGTAATTATTGTGTTTTTAGCAATAAAATTACGTAAGCATAATTTAGGTGTCTACACATTCATTAGGGAACCAAGAACTATAGGTATGGACCATCATACCGGTCAAGGAATCAGACTGTCTCATTTACAATCACTCAAACATCCCCATTCCAAGTATCAACAAGATCTAAACTCAATTGAAGCATTTTCAAGGAGTTTTAAATTTCCAAATCTAGTTTCATCAATTCGTATATCACATGCTAGATAGAGAAATACATGTGGCTTGAGTCCTCTTTGGAATAGTGTGGATGTCATAGGTGTAAGGATTACACTTCAACCAAAATAATGTTTTTTCGTGTCTCACACCCAAGGCTAGGATTTGAGACCTTACTTAGGATATTCGAGGGATTTACAACATGAGAACAATTAAGGTTTGATAGCAACAGAAATTTTCATATAGGTGAAAATCCTAAAAATTTATAGAGATAGATTCGAGAAATTCCAAAACCCTATAATATGGTCAAAACCATACAAATGGTTACGATAGATCTCGTGACGGTCCTACACTAGGGTATTTTTGAGTCACAGTTCTAGGAACAAAGGATTATCAAGTTTAGATATCTTAATTTCTACACTCAAAGACACCAAAAACTTCTCAAATCCTTTTAAAATTAACTAAGTGTACTCATCCCCTTATGTTTCCAAGTTCATATCTTAATTTTTATATTATTTTCAAGAATTAAAGTTGCAAGGAAATATCTTAGCGAGCAAGATTTCATTAGAGGAATAATCAAAACAAGCCATGTGAAATGAGAAAAGATACTCATCAGGTTCCCCTTTTTCATCATAGAAAGGAATATTAGTAAGAAAACAATAGTAAAATGATAAGAAAATCTTTGGATATGAGAGAATTATGAAATAATTACGTATAATTCATGGTGTGAGAATAAGTAGATGCACCTTACTAAAATTTTAATATTTATTCTTGTAAAGAGTGAATAAGGGATTAAAGGGTGTATGTGTGTGTTAGAAGATGACACATGTGAATAATGATGAGTATGAGTGGGTTATTTGGTCACCACTTTAGTTTTAGGGATGTGCATAGAAACATTGGGTAATGATTGATGAGGTTCCCCAAGTATTTAGGCACCAATAATGTATGAACAATATATGTTTTTGTATGTGATAATGAAACGTGATTGAGCTGATCTTAGTGAATATTTAGTAAAAGATCAAATTTACAATGGTTATTTTGTAATTATTGGCCAAATTGTTATGGATCATCATCAGAAAGAACTTTTTTGTGGTGGTCAAGGTTAGAATTATAACCTTCACCTTGGGCATGGTTGGTGTGAAGAGTGAAAACAATGTTGGAGAGGACATCAATAATAGTAATAGATGGAGGAGTGGGAGCCATACTAATGATAGGTTGGGATGAGGTGGAAATAGGAGTATTAATGATATTTGGATTATTTGTTGGGAGGATAGATTTAATATAACCATTTTTTGACTTAAAATTAACTTGAAGAAGGGAAATAATAACAACTTCACACTTAGGATGATGCTCAAATTATTCAAATTAAAATATGGTTTCAACATGAGGAGAAGCCATTATGAAAATTAATAAGAGAATATCATATAAAAATGCCTAATTCATAAGAAAGTAAGAAGATCCTAAATAAGCAAAAGTTTCAATCAAAGTTGGTTTCACCAAAATATTTATTCCCTTTTAGATTAAGACAAATATATCGTTTGTTAATCAAAAATTTGATTTAGTAAGGCTATATTTACACTAAGTGAATGTAGATTAGACACATTTATATTTTCTAATTAATTAAATTCCAATATTGATTGTGTAATATCAAACTAATATCTTGATAATATAATATGATATATGAACTTGCAAACATAAAGGAATAATTGAACTTATCTTGTTAAAGAGGATTTTAGGAAGTTCTATGATTGTGTAATGCTAGAAAAGGGAGATTTGAACCTAGAAGTGCTTTGAAAATAATACTATAATTGTAAACCTCCATAATTCAAGACTATACTATTCTACCAGGACCATACCATATAGTTTAGTCACTTATGTATGGTCTTAGACCTACTTTTCTTTTGAAACTTTTCATGGTGGTTGTTTTCCTATATTTTTGTCACTATCAAACCCTAGTTATCATTCATGTAATGAATCTCTCTAAACACATTAAAAATCATCTAAAACCATATCCATGGATGAAGATTCATGTGAAACAAACATTATTTTGGTTATGGGAACACTCGTGCACCACTAATATTGGTAGTACTCTAAAGAAGCCTCAAACCACATTTTGTTCGCAACCTAGATTGTGATATCTAGATAGCTCAAATGGGTTTGGAAACTTCTTTTAAAATATTTACTTTTGTTTTGTCTCTTTCTAAAATACTTGGAGGAGAGATGATTGAATGCTTGAAAATGAGAGAGAATATTTTCTTGACCTAGTAAGAAGTTTGAGACCTAATTTGGGTGCTACCCTAATGAAAATGGATGTGATATTATGAGATTTAGGGAGATATATGTGCCTTTTTCAAGTGTAGGAATTGATTGTATCAATGCATTTCCATATAATTTCTAGGTTAGTATATGAGGTGATGTTTTCTTGCTTATATAGGGTTTTGTAGGTGATTTGTAAAAGAAATGGATACCCGTGATAAAGTATAATACCCGAAAAAATATATTAGATTGAAAGAAGAGTTAGAGGACATGTCATCATAAGAATGTACAAGGTTAGACAGACCAAATATAAATTCCTAAATAAACAATACATCCTGACTAGAGATATAAAAATCCTAAATAAACCATGCATCCCTAACTCGGAGATAGAAAACATGAAAAATGAAGTTTGGAGCTTATCAACTGATGTTTGTATATGGATTTTTTTCATTTTATTATCATAGTTTATCAAATTTTTATTTTGAAGGATAAAAAGCTAAGCAAGATACCTTGAAAAGTGTTAAGCATGAATTAAGAAATAGTATTCATCATATCAAGAGTGCATTGTCTAATCAAGTCTTGTCAAAGTGAAAATTTCCAAACTTGAGTGTCTAAACTTGTGCCCATTTAATAATAAAATGAAATTTCATTTTAAAGGAAAATATACCTAAGTGTGTAAACACACTATTTATTTTCCTGAATTATTATTTCACAATTGTCCATGTTGTGCTTGGTGTTGCCATGTTCCACAATGAAACTAGAAACACCGAGTGTAATCAATGTTAATGATAAAGAAATAAACTTTAAATCAAACATAAATTGTAATGTGAAATATTTACATTTGCAAATAAGTTAAATGAAAATATGTAAACAAGGAAGCAATACACAATTTTTTCTTGTAAATAAGAGAACATTATGCTTTACTTTTTCTTAGAGATTTATATTGCTAAATTTGTTAAAGGATTCGGAGTGGTCAATACAGAATTATGCCATAAAGAAACCGGAGTGTTAGGTGCATGAAACCCAACACGAAGATGTAAGAATAAGAAATAACTATAAATGATCACATGTGAAGAAAGAATAGAATGTACCAAAGTTATTCAAGATCTTTTATATCTTCCCCTTTCATTTTAATATTAGAGGAAAGTCTACTTGCAAAGACTTTATCTATTTCAATACCTTCAATAACCCCAATGATCACATCGTTAAACATGAAACTAACCCTAGTTTTGTAAATAATTACATACAATACAAGAGAGGATCGGTTCTCCTAAACTCTCCCCATATGTAGCACAACTAGTAAAAATTGAATAAGAGTTAAGTAGAAACCGAAAAATGTGCTAAAATGTTTATAAAGGAGGGGTATTTATGCCCCCAAGATCCCTAAAATTTTAGTAGAAACCAAAATTCCATATTGAAGGAGTGAAGTATTATTAACCGTAAGAATTGGCTAAGTACTAGCCGCGCATGGAGGTTTATAACCACGTGCAAGGGGTGCACAAAGGGTCATACACACATAGGAGGGATCAATTCATAAAGGCTCGCAAATGAGAAGACAGAGTCTAGGACTTAGAAAATTTTCCAAATATATCGATAAAAATAAAAATAAAAGTAGGATTGGCATCCAAGAAAGGTCTATAAATAGAGAAAGGAGAGATGTATTGGGAAGCACACAAAGGAAGCTATATTTGGAAAAAGCACATGTAGGGACAAAATAAGATCATGCATAGGAGGAGCTAGTAATAGGATCAAATAAATTCATATATTTAGGTTAATATATTACTATCATAGAACATAAAAATCATGTACACTATTTGTGCCTGCATGCCTATTATTAGGAATGTGCATGAAGTGATGAAGAGAAAGTCACCACCTTGATATATAGGTAGTGTTTTTGATTTTGGAGTGTGTGAGATTTTGAGCTTTTGAGGGTTTCAAAGTGTTATGTAGTAACAAGTTTTGGAATTTGTATATTAGCACATAGGTCATGTGCACAAATTTACCGAGGTTAATTTAATTAGCTATTTGTTATATAATATAATATTTCTTATGATGGTGTCCAGGAATATCGTTGTTATTGTTCTTTTTAAATTATTTGTTTCAATATTATATGTGTTCCCAAACTTCTATGTTTATGATGATTATTATATATGAATGAATGAATTGGTTATGAATATGATGAACATGCATGGTAACGTCCGATAAGCATAAAAAGGATGGGTCGGGTGGTTGCGCATGCTTCGGTGAGAATTCAAATTTTTCTAGATGAAGTTCCACTCGTATAGATCTTGTTTGGATAAATAAAAGGATACATTTTGGTTGTGTTGTTGAGACCTCTTTTTAGCTTGTCTATAAAGATATTGCATGAAAATGGAATATCAACTATCTTTGGGGAGTATTGAAGGTTGGGTAGAATACAACCAAGATGTTTTTTCACAAAGATATAGCTCTTGAACTTAATTAAATGCATGGAAGTGGGTGGGGATAACTGTATGAGACATTATTTAACTTCTTCTTAGTAGATTTGTATGAGTGGTTGGCTGCTTATGCATCAAAAAAATTCTTCCCAAAAAAGAGAGTTTTGGCACAGGAGACCGGTAGAATTCCTTTGATTTGATTGAGAAGTGGACTAGAGTTGTAGATCATTAGTTGAAATTTATACCGCACAACTATACTTTAGAGTGCATAATTTCCTAGTATTATTTTCTAGAGGAGGTAGAATTCTAATTTTTACATGATCCTAAAGGATTCTCTTTACACGTGATACCTTTAGCTACCAATATCCTTATGGTAGAACCGGGGCTAGAGAGATTACCTATGGATAGATAAATCCTCACCATGCACATGGGCAGGAGAAGGTGTGGGAAAAGGTGGTGAAACCCCTAGTGGAAAAAGATAGAGAGACGAAATATGGCTCAAGTATAATGAAGTGTGATAAAGGGAAGTTGACGCTGCTACTATCAAGAAGAATGATGACTGGGGAAGTAATGAGAGCCTCATGGAAAATGAGGACCCAAATTATCATTTCCTGATGACATTGGTAAATCACATTAGAAATACCCCATCAAATTTTGATTAGACGGTGTCAAATGAGATAATGAGGACCGCATGCACACATTTTATCTAGCTTGGCTACCTATCCTCGCACAAGGTGTTCAGAATATATAGGTAGTTGTTGTATAAAATCATAGTGAAGGTAAACGACCAATATATCCATGTTGGGAAGGAGATACAAGGAGACACATTTTAGTTTCATCTTAGGAAGCACAGTGGATTAAGAATGTGCAAATAGTAGTTCTATAGGCGTAAGTGTTTATAAGTAATTTTGGGGGATTTTTTAAAGAAATATCATCAGGACAGAGTGTTGGTGTGCAAGACATTAGAAGAAGCCCCATAGATGTTGTGACAATGAAAATAATGGTTTCCATTTTAACGTAGAAACTGGGACACAAGGAATTACATCTACAAGACTATAGGCTACGGTGGGAGACTCAAGATGTTTAGGTCATCCACTGCTTGACGGAAATCCTAGTGAAAGTTCTGGATCTGAGTCTGGTCCTAACCCAAGGAAGGGTCCACATCTACAACCGAATCAAACTCATTAGACACCACCTCCACAACCATAATAGAAGACACCTAAAGTTTACTTTGAGATGTATCTTCACTTATCAGAGTTTTAGAGTGTGGAGGATGCGGATGAGCACATGCACAAGTGTGAATTTCTAAGGAGAATGAAAGGCATGTAACATTCCCATTTTAAGACTTTAGAACATGGGAACTTTTTTATTTTTTATTTTTAAATAATGTTCCCTTTTCTAAATAATCTTAATTTAGAACACACATTCCAATTCTTGAATAATGTTCTCTATTATAAATAATCACAATATAGAACACACATTCCATGCCATTTAATCTAAAAAAATAACCATATGCAGCTATAATGACTTGGTGAACTTCCAATCTCTCATTTCATGACTCATAGTTTCATCGATCTCTCATGTTAACTTAATGTATCGTATACTAAGTATACTTAGTTCTCTTACCCTTTCCTGGGTATTGAAGTATTCTGTTTAAGAGGCCTATCTATATATTTGTTACCAATATTCATCTAAAATCCTACATCTTAAACTAGGTGACATAGGACAACGTAACCAACAACTTGCGATACTTTGGCCAAATATTTTCACATACTTTGCATGTTAATATTCCTAGATGACATACTCATCAAATGGAATACGCCCTTCACCCCACTTCATCTATTATCTAGAATGGTCTTCATTGACTCTTGTTAGTCCACTTGCCCAAGGTTTAACCTTAACCCAGGTTAGCAACATGGATTGGTATAGAGAACCACTCATGGTGACTAAGGGTACATAGAAATACTCAATTGACCTAGGTCGATTACGTGTGTCTAGTTACCTTTAGTCATCGTGAGTTACCCCTATGCCAAAGCATGTTCCTAAACTGACCTAGAGTTAAACTAAGGTCGAGTCTGATTTTATGTAGATCTAGATGATCCAATTCGGAAGGGTGTTACGACATGTCAGCTACAACACTATGCCCTCATGAAGACCCAAGTCTTCATGATGAAACAAGATCGCAAAGACGTGTGTACCGGCATCCTACGGAATCACCTCATCTGGAGGTACATATCCAGCTAAGAAGTCAATTACTTGCTTATTTCCTTAATCAAGGTTTAATTTCAGCAACCCTGTTGAATCCCTAATTTCTTTGATCATTAAGTTTGTTAGCCATGAATGATTTACAATTTCCATGCAGAAAAATATGCGACCAATCCCTCTACCCAAAGGTTTTGTTTCATTCTTTAATATCTTATTTTAAGATTCTAACTTACAAACAAAATCACCATACGGTAGTAATATTAACTTAATTAGCGTAACCAAGTTTAAGTATGATTAAATTCAAATTCATATTCCTTTATAATAGAATTCATTAAGATGAGGTCTATTTACTATATATATATTTGTTCTTTTTCAATTACCTTATTCTAATTTTGATTTAATAAGAGGAAGCATACTTCCCTCCTTCCAAATATCATTTGGGTAGGATTCCCAAAAATGTCTTAACGGATTGCTTAACCTTGCAGAATATTGCCTTTTCTTATAACTATATTAGTTAGGGATTCATTGCAAGCTACTACATTGTTCAAAGTACATAATGAGTTGTACTCTTGTATTCATCACTTAATGTGTATAATGACTTAGTTAAATGACTAGTTATGAATGCCAACTTGATAAGTTGCATTTAATTAAGGAATAGAATAGCAATTCCCTTTTCACCTATTTCAATTTAAGTCCAACTAAAAATGTTCAAAACAAACATGGTCATGAGATAATAAGGATAAGTTTACAATTTCACTTTACAAAATACCCCAAAGAGAATGAAAAATCAAGTACAAATAACACTCCATCCATTTCCCATTCATCAAGGTAAAATACACATTTTACAAGTCCTATCATTCCATATATCTTTCATGCCAACCAACATTAATAAACTTAAGTAAGAATTACAACTTTTTCCCCTTTTCAATTACATTTCAATAAGAATCATCATCATTCCTCATAAAAGATCCAACCTTTAGGTAATCATAAGAAACATCTTAAAAGAACTTTTCTTCTTTTATCACTTACAGAATCCATCTCGAAAAAAATTTCTAGGACGGGTCGGTTCATAGAAATTGAGCATGATAAGCATTAAGCATTAAAATAAATGTGCTTTCAACTATCTCATAAAAATAACTCTACTTTTATGAAATAGTAAAGCAATACAGATAGATACCTCATAAGGAAATAAGGATCATAAAAGGAAGAACATAGTGAGAAACAACATTACATTAAGTAAAGATTGTGATCAAATCAGCACTCTTTAATCAATGATTTCATAAGAAAATTGCATCAAATAAGTAATATTTTATCCAAATTACTTGTTTCATTCTTACTATAGTTTCTATAGTTCATTCTTGATTCACACAACTAGATCCAAGAAGGATACTAACTCCAACATTTATCAAGATAGAATTAATCAAAAGGAGCAATGAATCACAACACGCAACTTAAACATAATTCTTCATATAATACCAAGGACTAATTCGTTCAATCTTTAAGGAAGGAATTCAGGATGAACCATCAATATCTTAAGGCAAGAGTTCCCTTCTTTCCAGTACTAACCCATTTTCAAATCCAATTTTGAATTATTGGTTCAAGAAGAAAAAGAGGTGTAGGTTTTTCCTCCTATTAACTGTTTTGCCTCAAACATGGTTAATACAGATGAAAGTAAAGTGAACAGATAAATAAGGAAACATTTTAAGTCTTCCTTCAGAGTTCAATGAAAACAACATTGTATTCTACAACTCAGGAAGGGAGAAATATAATATAATTCCCTTTAGATTTCAAGGAAGGCAACAATAAATTCCTTAACTCAAAAAAGAGAGAGAGAAGGGAGCCAATCAACAAGGATGAGGGAAGATCTCAGTATCCTTTCCCAAGAAAAGAAGTACATATCTAAATAAATGAACTGATACAGACTTAATCAAATAATATTTTAACTCCTTACCCACATGGAAGGTATGGAACTAATCTAGGTTGACATAAACAAATGTAACATGTAATTTGAATACCAAAAATAAGATCCATTCAACGTATAAAAAGGATAGTTACATCCGTGTATTAGCTACATTAAGAGAGAGAGATATATATATTCAGATAAATTCATTTAGCAGCATTACATGAAGCACAACAACAACTGAACATTATAATTCCTCTCACATTAATAGCTTCAACACTACAAGTAAAACTTAATCATCCTCTCGTAGAATACGAATACAAGATTACAGTCAAGTCGACACGTATTCTCAACTTCACAGGGATGAGAGAATTAATCTACAAGTAATAAAGGAAATGACCCAACTCAGATTATAACACAATGAGAGAAACAAAGTAACATAATACCCAAGTTAGATGCTCCAAAGAAAGATCAGATAAAAAATAGAAAAAATGAAATCGTTCCATTCCATTTCCCTCAAAGTAATGCTATTAGTTAAATTGCTTCATGAAGGTTTCTTTCTACCTCTCGTACCAGGTTAGACACTTACAAATATTCTCACTACTTACAGGTGTAAGAAACAAAAATTGACATCTAGCAAGTTCAAACAGAAGCTAGCATGAATAAATAAAATTTCATACCAGAAAGAACCAAAACTCGAAATATCTTCCTTTTTATCAGGGACTTCTATTGTCCAACCTCAGAGTAGTCTAACAGAGATTCACAACTCAACGTAAGGCTCAAAAGAAATAAACTCATTTTCTGCTATATTCAAACAATTTTAACCCACAAAACATTGAATCCAAACAACTGTTCCAACATGCCTCAATAGAAACAACAAGATTCGAAGCAAATCAAGTTTCAGAAGAAGACAATACATGAAATTTTCATAAAAGTAGAGTTATTTTTATGAGATAGTTAGTTGAAAGCACATTGTTTTAATGCTTAGTGCTTATCATGCTCAGTTTGATGAACTGACCCATGCTATAATTTTTTTTAGATGGATTCTATAAGTGATAAAAGAAGACAAGTTCTTTTAAGATGTTTCTTATGATTACCTAAAGGAAGGATCTTTTCTGAGGAATGATGATGATTCTTATTGAAATGTAAATGAAAAGGGGAAAAATTTGTAATTCTTACTTAAGTTTATTAATGTCGGTTGGCATGAAATATATTTATAATGACAAGGCTTGTAAAATGTGTATTTTACCTTGATGAATGGGAAATGGATGGAGTTTTATTTTTACTTGATTTTTCATTCTCTTTAGGGTATTTTTAATCTTAAATTGTAAAATTATCCTTATTATCTCATGACCGTGTTTGTTTTGAACATTTTTAGTTGGACTCAAATTAAGATAGGTGAAAAGGGAATTGCTATTATATTCCTTAATTAAATGCAACTTACCAAGTTGACATTCATAACTAGTCATTTAACTAAGTCATTATACACATTAAGTGATGAATACAAGAGTATAACTCATTATGTACTTTGCATAATGTAGTAGTTTGCAATGAATCCCTAACTAATATAGTTATAAAGAAAATGCAATATTCAACAAGGTTAAGCAATCTGTTAAGAATTGTTTGGGAATCCTACCCAAATGATATTTGAAAGGAGGGAAGTATGCTTCCTCTTATTAAATCAAAATCGAACAAGGTAATTGAAAAGAAAAAATATATATACAATAAGTAGACTTCATATTAATGAAATCTATTATAAAGGAAAATGAATTTGAATTCAATCATGCTTAAACTTGGTTATGATAAGTAAGTTAATTTTCTGTTGGTATATTTATTTTGTTTGTAAGTTTGAATCTTAAAATAAGATATTAAAGAATGAAACACAAACCTTCAGGAAGAGGGATTGGTTGCAGATTTATCTACATGGAAATTATAAATCATTTATGGCTAACAACCTTAATGATCAAAGAAATTAGGGATTCAACAGGGTTGCTAAAATTAAACCTTGATTAAGGAAATAAGAAACTAATTGACTTCTTAGTTGGATATGTACCTCTAGATGAGGTGATTCCATAGGATGTTGGTACATGCCAACTATAGTACCGTGTCATCATGAAGACTTGGGTCTTCATGAGGGCACGGTGTTGCAGCTGACATGTCACAACACCCTTCTGAATTGGATCATCTAGATCTACATAAACTCATATTTGACCTTAGTTTAACTCTAGGTCAGGTTAGGAATATGCTTTGGCATAGGGGATAACTCATGATGACTAAAGGTAACTAGACAAATGCAATCAACCCAAGTCAATTAACTATGCCTATGTACCCTTAGTCACCGCAAGTGGTTCTCTATACAATCCATGTTCCTAACTCCGGGTTAAGGTTAAACCTTGAGCAAGTGGACTAATAGGAGTTAGTGAAGACCATTCTATATAATAGATTAAGTAGGGTGAAGGATGTATTCCATTTGATGATTATGCCATCTAGGAATATGAACATGCATAGTATGTGAAAATATTTGGCAAAAGTATCACAAGTGTTGGTTACGTTGTCCTACGTCACCTAGTTTAAGATGCACGATTTGAGATGAATATTGGTAACAAATATTTAGACACGCCTCTTAAAAATAACACTTCAATACCTAGGAAAGGGTAAGAGAACCAAGTATACTTAGTATACGTTACATTAAGTTAACATGAGAGATCTATGAAACTTCGAGTCATGAAATTAGAGATTGGAAGTTCACCGAGTCATTACTGATTGCATATGGTTATCTGTTACGAGATTTAATGACATGGTATGTGTGTTCTATATTGTGATTATTTAGAAACAGCTAACAATATTCAAGAATTCGAATGTGTGTTCTAAATTATGATTATTTAGAAAAGAGAACATTATTAAAAAAAATAAATTCCCTTGTTCTAAAGTCTTAAAATGGGAATGTTACATCTTGGTATTAGAGTTTAAGGTTACAACTCTTGGACCTATTATGTCCATAATTTGATAAAACTTAAATTTTCTTGTTAACAAAAATGGTTAAAACAAGAGGAAATGTTGCAAATGACCCACCACCTAGTGGAGAAGTAGCTACTACCCAAAAACTTGATGATATCCTTGCTACCCTATTGGACACAAGAGATCATTTGAATTTACTTGAACAAAAAATTATGGGTAATGAGGAGGAGGAAGAAGATGCTAGTAATAAAATTAACCACCTCCTATCAACAACACCAATAGGGGAAACCCGGGTGTTGATAATAGAAATGTAAACATACCTAATTAGCCTAAGAATAAAAAGGAAATATTAGTGGTTGAACTCACCAATGATATAAAAAGAATAAGTCCTCTCAAGTTTGATGGAACTACACTTGGAGATGGGGCTGAGAACTAGCTCAGTGAAATGGAGAAGTACTTTGCAATAAGAAACTTCTTGGAGGAAACAAAAGCAATATGGGGAGCTTATCAACTTTCCCATGAGGCATCTTCATGGTGGGATAGCCATAAGGCTGAGTTGAATATTGTCGAAATAGACATAACTTGGGATCAATTTAAAAGTTACTCTAGGCAAAGATGGTTGCCTCAAATTTATTATGATTAGAAAATGACTGAATTTCAGAACTTATCTCAAGGAAAGTTAATTGTAATAGAGTATTGGGAAAGGTTTACTAAACTCCTTAAGTACGTGCCTTAGTATCAAACCGATGAAAATTTTAGGATACAAAAATTTATTATGGGATTAAATTGCATTATAGGAGGTGAGGTGGATGCTCACATCCCAACCATTATGGAAGGGTAGTTGAAAATCCATAAGGTAGGAATAGAAATTGGGAGAAATCTCTACTCATAGGGAGGATATCAAAAGAAAGTTCCAAACTCTTCTTTGTCTCTTACACCCAAAAAGGGACCCGTGAAGAGGTTTGGCATGAAAAATAAACTTTCCACATATAATATTAAGAAAACAACAACAAACAAACCTCTTTGCTAGTATGTAGAATAAATTTTTCAAGAACAATAATAATGGACAAAAGTCCTATGGGAGCCATAATGATAACTTCAAGGCTGAAAATAAATTTGAGCCTAAAAAGGGACCCGTAGGAGACTGTTTTAATTGTTTCAAGGACCATTACATGAGTCACTATCCTTTGAAAAAGGATGATCGTAATCAGTAGTATAGGATACATGTTGTTGTTGTAGTTAACAAGCAAGTTCAAAAGAAAGTTACACCCATAGAAGTTCCAGGTAAATTTTTTGGCATACCCGTGACTATACTTTTTGATAATGGAGCTACTGAATATTTTATTTATACTAAGTTAGCTTTGCAATTAAAAATAAAATCTAAAAGAATGGATAAATCATGGGCTGTGCATTATGGAAATAATGTTGTTCATACATTTAGTATGTGTATTTTTGGATAAGTCCTTTACTTACCTAGTTTTTCACGAATTTGATGTTTATGTTACTCCTTTGGGGTCTTATGATGTAATCATAGGTGTTAATTAGATAGTTGAGCATAAGGGAAAGGTTGACTATTTTGAAAAACATATTAGTTGTTTTGATGACCTATAGAAGACAACAGTCATTCATGGTGTAAAATGTGAGATTTCAGTTAGGAAACTATTATCTATGCAACTTAAACAGGCCAAAAACAAAGGATGTACCTTGTATGTAGTAATTTTTTTGAAACTAATAAAGAAGGTAACAACACCATCGAAAGATATCCGTTTTTACAAAATTTCGTTGATGTATTTTTGGAAGAGTTACCAAGTCTTCCACCCAAACGAGAGTTTTACTTCATGATCGAGATCAAACTAGGAAACGAGCCTATTTCCAAGGCACCTTATAGAATGAATACCATTGAATTGGTAGATATTAAGGCTCAGTTGATAGAACTTTTGAAAAAAGTTTTGATAAGGCTGTGTGTATCACCTTGGGGAGCACCTAGTAATTTTTATGAAAAAGAAGGATGGAACACTTAGATTGTGCATTGATTATAGAATGTTAAACAAAAGAACAATTCAGAGAAGATATCCACTTCCTAGAATTAATGATTTGTTTCATCAGATGTGTGGTGTGTCAGTATATTCTAAAATATACCTTCGGTCTGGGTATCATTAATTAAGAATAAAGGATGAAGACATTCATAAAACAACTTTTAGAACAAGGTATGGGCATTATGAATTCAAATTTTTGCCTTTTGGGTTGATGAATAATATTTTTCAAGAATACTTGGACAAATTTGTGCTTGTATTCTTGGACGATATCCTTATATACTCTAAAATCATTGAAGAACACCATGAGCAATCAAGATAGTTTTAGAAATCTTGAGAAAGATAAAATTGTATGGTAAGTTGTCTAAATGTTCCTTCTATGATATGGAAGTGCACTATTTGGGTCACATTATAAGAAATAATGGAGTAGTGGTAGATCCCTCAAAGATAGTTTCTATAACTGAGTGGCATGCACCCAAGAATGTACATGAAGTTAGAAGCTTCATGGATCTTTCCAGTTATTATATAAAGTTTGTTAAATAATTTTCTAAGATTTCTACACCAATAACTTCATTACAGAAGGAAGAAAATGAATTTTCTTAGAATGAAAAATGTGAATCTTCTTTTAAGATTCTAAAGAATTAGTTAACTACAACACCTATTTTGACTGTACCTAATCCTAATGGAGACTTTACTTTTGTTGTAATAGACACATATGGGGAGGGTCTCGGAGGTATTCTGTTGCATAATGATCATGTCATAGCTTATGAAAGTAGAAAAATTAAGTTACATGAAATGAATTATGCTCTACATGACCTAGAGCTTCTCGCCATTGTTGATGCACTACAAGTATGAAGGCATTATCTTATTGGTAGACCTTTTGAACTAAAGACCGAACATCTTGGGTTGAAGTATATTTTTACTTGGGAAAATATAAATGGAAGACAAATAAGATGGTTATAGTTTCTATCTTAGTATGATTTTTACATAAGTTACATTAAAAGCAAGGAAAATAGAGTAAGCGAGATGCTCTAAGTTGTAGGAGGCACATTTTTTCTCTTATAACATCAAGAACTTAGTTTAAGGATGAGGTGAAAAGAGTCATGGAATTTGATTATTATTTTTAGCAAGTAAAGACAACACTTGTTGCAGATCCAAATGATGTGAGATATAAAGGTTTTCACTTTGACAATGAAGGAATCTTGTGGTTTGAAAACAAGGTATACATACCTTTGGAAAATGATTTTAGAAGTAAATTATTAGCTGAATTTAAAAATTAACCTTTTTCATGACACCCTGGCATTACAAAGATGCTTGGTGATATAAAAAAACAATATTTCTAGAAAGGGATGAAAAAGGATGTGATGGAATTTGTGACACATTGCTTAGAATGTCAACATGTTAAATTTGAACATATACATCCAGCTAGCCTATTGTATCCTCACAACATTCTGCAATACAAATGGAAAGTGATAAGCATGGATTTTGTTCATGGGTTTCCTATGTCAAAAAATAAACATGATCTTATTCTCAAGTTATTGTTAATAAACTAACAATTGTATTACAGTTTATTGTTGGTAAAATAAAGGATGATTCACCTATGTTACCAAGAATATTTGTGCATGAGATTTTCGTGTTACATGGAGTAATGGAATTGATCATATCGATAGAGATCCAAGAATGACATCTAGATTTTGGCAAACACTTAATGCCACCCTAGGAACTAAGATGAATTTCAGTTTTGCATACCACCCAAAAATAGGTGGACAAAGTGAAAGAGTTAATCAAGTTTTAGAGGATATGTTGAGAATGTATTATATGAACCAACAATATAAAAGGGAGGAGTAGATTCCATTAGTTGAGTTTGCTTATAATAATACATATCATGCCTCTCTAAAAATGACACCTTTAAAAGCAATATACTTAAGGAAATGTAGAACCCCTGTTAGTGGGACATCATTGAAGATAGAGATGTAATTGGGAAAAAAATCCTTGCAGTAAATGGAACAAGTAAAATGATTCGTGAACACTTGAAGGAAGCCGCAAATAGGTGGAATATTTATGCACACTTAAAGTAGGTTGATAAGAAATATGAACTTGGTGAGAAGGTATTTCTTCAGTTAAACGAAAAAAGAGTTCTATAACTTTTGGCAAGGCTACCAAGTTATCACCTCGTTATGTGGGACCCTTTGAAATTTTTGAAGTAATCAACCCAGTAGATTATCGTTTAGCTTTACCTCCTAATTTATCACGAATGCATGATGTTTTCCATATTTCTTTGCTTAAGAAATATGTTTTAGATTTATCACATGGTTTGAATTGGGATTGTTTGCAAGTCCAAGACCCGTGAATAATCATGGTTAAGCCTATTTGAGTGCTGAAAACTCACCAGTTGCACTTAAGAAATCGCGAGATAAGTCAATGTAAGGTCCAATGGGACCAGTTTAATGAAGAAAGTATAACCTGGGAGAATCTCAAATATATGAGATCTTCTTTTCCACATCTATTTGATCAGAATTGATTCTGAAAACTGTTAAAATATGAAAAATTTATTCATGTTTTGATGACAAATCTGCCAGACTTGGGCAATTACTGAACTATTTAACAAATATTTTAATACTATTTTGAAATTTGAAATTCTCAAATCTAGTTCTGTTATGAACATATGAATGGAAGGACAATAATTTATTTTTTTCCTAAACTTTAAAGGTTTGATTTAGTTAATCATTGGGATGATGATTTTCTTGAAACGATACTAAGATCTTCCCTCATCCTTGTTGATTCGCTCCCTTCTCTCTCTCTTTTCTAAGTTATGGAATTTATTGTTGCCTTCCTTGAAATCTAAAGGGAATTATATATTTTTCTCCCTTCCTGAGTTGTAGAATACAATGTTGTTTTCATTGAAGTCCGAAGGAAGACTTAATATGTTTCCTTTTTTCTTTCACTTTCTTTCATCCGTATTAACCATGTTTGAGGCCGAATAGTTAATCGAGAGGAAAAACCTACACTTATTTTTCTTCTTGAACCAATAATTTGAAATTTGATTTGAAAATGGGTTAGTACTCGAAAGAAGGGAACTCTTTCCTTAAGATATTGACGGTTCATCCCGGATTCCTTCCTTTCGATTGAACTAATTCGACCTTGGTATTATATGAACAATCATGCTTAAGTTGTGTGTTGTGATTCATTG
The DNA here is from genome assembly GCA_018340775.1 of Taxus wallichiana var. yunnanensis. NCBI lineage: Eukaryota > Viridiplantae > Streptophyta > Pinopsida > Cupressales > Taxaceae > Taxus > Taxus wallichiana. The sequence continues at coordinate 83,693,149 of CM031242.1, read as the reverse complement.
ATGCTTTTTATTAATTCTATCTTGATAACTTTTGGAGTTAGTATCCTCCTCGAGATCTAGTTATGTGAATTAAGAATGAACTATAGAAATTATAGTATGAATGAAACAAGTAATTCGATAAAATATTGCTTATTTGATGCAGTTTTCTTATGAAATCATTGATTAAAGAGTGCTGATTTGATCACGATATTTACTTAATGTAATGTTATTTCTCACTATTTTCTTCCTTTTATGATCATTATTTTCTTATGAGGTAGCTATCTTCTGTACTATGAATCAAGATTTAACCTAAGATTAAGTGCACATTTCTTATATCTCCTTAAAACCAATATCTCATACATAAAGCAACAAATTATCAAATATAACCTTCTCGTAACATGAGACTACATTATACATATATTCATTTAGAAATGAACTATATAAATGACAATGATAATTAATTCATTACACAATGCCTTTTTTTTGTCATTCTTTCATCCTATAAAACCACGTGAGCATGATATCAACGATAATTCACTGGCATGGCATCCACCCTAATCTAACATAATTATCAGTTTTTAGTTTTCCCATTTACATATGATAATAATTACAATTTTCAAATGAAATAAAAGGGTTTAGAGACATGTATTCAATGCATTTCATTTCACTTTGTTTTGTAACCCAGGAGAGAGAAAGATAAGGGAAGAGAGAGAAAACACTATTTTGTCAAAAGTTCTAATTCACACAACAAGTTACACTATAGAGTTTTAAATAGTTATTTACATGTGTCAAAAGTATCCACGGTGGTTTGGAAACCCAACGAGGGTCCCACAACTTTCTATTTTTACATTTTCTTACTAGCTACAAGAACGTTCAAAACGGGCTCGGAGGCTAAGAAACCGCTTCCAAAAGTTGTCTTCTGATGAGAACACACACCACAATTAAATTTATACCTATCCAACCATACAGAAGGAATTCATAGAAACTGATGGAATTTGGAAATAGCAAACGCTTTTCATTTGGCGGCTAGTTTTGGGGCCACTGATTGTAGTTGACCTAGTTGCAATGAACAAAAGTTAGCTCGAGGGCTCGGAAAACCACGTCAAAAATTGAAATTCGATGGATGAGCATGCAACGAGACACTTCCTACAAGTTCCCCTATATAAGGATAATTCATTAGAGTCAACAGGACTGAGAACTAGAAAACAATTTTCAAACGGCGACAAGTTTTCTAGAGCAACAAGTCGAAATTGGTCCAGTTTGACCTCGTCAAACTGCGATCGTGAGGCTGTCAGAAATGGCTTGCCAAACTATCCAGTAAAGGTTTTTCTCCCTAGACTGAAAGTTCCATGCAATTTTATAGTAAAAACACTAGAGGTTTGTGAAGATAGACAATAATTTCTCTATCCAGGTTTCAAATGGCGGTTAAAAACGAAAGCCAACTTTCTAGGTTTGACAACTTTCTACTCATGAAACCAATGTAACAGGCTCCTATAAGAGGATGAAAAAGATCACATATGTTCGTTCGGGGTAAATCCAAAGGTCCAGGTGACTCCTCACATAACAAGGTACACGAATGAATCTTAACATCTCACTTTCGAAGAGTTACGAAGGGTACTTAATGAGTCTCCAAAAATGGTAAAAATTAACTATTTAACCAGGGAGATGATCAAATTTATTAATGGGAATTCAATTTCATCTTATCGATAAAATAATGTTGTAGCAATCTAGTTGGGTAGAAATTTTTCTAAATCACCTCAAAATGAGGGTGGAAGTTCATGTTTTAATGCAAACGGGTTATTTTGACTTCATGAGTTTCGACACGACATTTCATTGTTTTGCAACGAGTTGAAATAAACATTTAACGGTATTAAAATCCTAATATTTTAAAATTCTATTAAGTTGCAAAAGAGAACTAAAACATGAGAATTATGAGAGGTAAGGGAAGATGAACCATGCCTAGAAGGAACAGAGTGGTCGAACCTACAAAGCTTGACCCAAAGATCTTGCTTGGGCACTTCGTCAACTAGTTCACAAGCCTCAATCTAACCTCCACAACGTCACACAAACTTCCCAATCACTTGAATTTTTTCCAATAGAATAAGTTTCCCATTATGTTCTGACAATTTTCTAGGGCTTGCACAAGGCTCCTTTCTTGCACACAGCTGAGAGAATGTTGGCAATGGATAGGAGGCTCTACACCTGCGAGTGTAGTTTCTTGAAAGTTTCTAAAGCTTTTTGAATAGATCCATTATGTGCATATCTTGAAATCATGGCATTCTATCAAACAGTTCACATGCCTTTTCAACAAATCCATTTTGTGCATATCTTGCATTCATGGCACTAAATGAGACCACATTTCTTTGAGGCATTTTATCAAATATTTCGCACTTTGTGAATGATTTTCTCCAACTATATAAAATGTAAAAACCCTTTCCCATAATTCTTTGAAGGATGTCCATACCCAATTTAAAACACTTATTTTGGCATAGCTGAGAGGGTGTTGAAAAATCTTGTTAAGTGTTGCTTTACAACTGCCAAATACATTTCCTTCAAAGTTTTAAAGGCCTTTACAACAAGCTCATCTATGAATACCCTGAAACCATTGAATTCCATGAGATGAAATATCTGAGGCATTTTTCAAACAGTTCACATGCCTTCAATACACTTCCACATTTTTCATACATACCAACTATGATACACTTTCACATTTTTCACACATATCAACTATGACACTTACAAGTACAAAATTTTACAAAAAAACTAGATTCTATTGTTCATACCCTGTTCCAATACTCATATTTTACCACGGGATGAGATTATGCTGGAAAAGGTGTTTCTTTACTTGGTATCTCTACCCTTTGGTTCTAGAAAGCATTGAAGGGCAACAACAGGTTTAAGAAACAACTGAAATGAAATTTGTCTCTAGCATAAATAGGTGTGGGTATCGAGATGACACACCGCAGGTATTCTAGATGACACACCGCAGCGAGGGTATCCCAGAAGTATTACATGGTTAAAACTAGTAGATTCAAGCTCTACATTTTGTGGATCTGAAAATAACAACTCCAATGGAAGGCCCGACAAAAATGGAATGTGTGGATTTTTCTATGTATTCCCCTTTCCTTGGTTTTCAAAAACTATCCCACACGCCTACCAGGGGAACAACAAACCAACAAACCACATTCCCTTTCAATGCACTCTTCTCCATGCCAACACAATCTGCCATGGCTGTAACCATGACACTCCATGGGGTGACATCGGTGAGTCATTTCTTTAAACAACCAAAAGAAAAATTCCCTCACGCACATTTATTTGAGGATTTCAAGAAATGGGTTCAAGTGCTATGCATATGCTTCCACGTTTGCACACATGTCTATCAAATTGTTTCAAACAAAAGCAAAAAAAAATTCTCCTATCTCTTACGCTTTGATAGATGTCCATGCAAGGTTCTAGGGCTTTGAGTTTGAAACAGGCTGGGAGTACGTTGTTCAAAGGAAATTGTAAATGTATGTTTCCTTGGTTTCTGTGCATTGCCTCCCCTCACACCTTCTTCAACATTATATGGGTGTGTAGAACAGGTCTAGAGTTTCTTCCCTCCCTCCATGGTGGCGGATGTTCTGTCCACAACAAACAAAAAGGAAAAAAAAATCAAAGAAAACAGAGATAAGGAGCCTTAGCACCCCTTTTTCCCTAAACCACCCTAAAATTTCATGGGCTTTTTAAATTTTAATTCTTTTATTTTATTTATTTATTTTTAAAATAAAAACATTTTGTCTGATCGAAACTACTCCTAACATTTTTATTTGTTTTCTTGCACCATCCTAATGTAATTAATCTCTCCTCTATGCGGCAAGTCAAACACACATCATGTCGGGAAACATGCACTCGAATACCATCGTACCCTGCTCAACACATGCCTTTGAATGTTCTTTGAATTCCTCAATGGCCTTGTTCTTTTTACCTCTCAACTCTTTGTCTAGCTTACAAAGTCTTTCCAAAACCTTTTCATATTTTGTGGGGTACTTTGAATCTTATTTTACTCCTCAAAACCTTTCTCACCACTACCTCCAATACGAGGCATCTGCAAATTTGATTGTTTGGCCAAAGTCCTCATACACTACCTTTGTATTCATGATTGCTTTCTTATTTTCTAGATGCCCTACTCAAAAACTGACACCGAGGCTCCCATTTGGCACAAACTAGGGCATGCAAATCAAAGGATAAGGTGTTTTGATCCCAAAAATAGATATCCACCCTCACCCTATCCAATTCTTCCACCTTGGCACAAGTTGTCGGTGCATTGAAATGAGATTTTTTTGGAACACGTTTATTAAAAGGTGGAATAGAATGAATGTTGTATGAGGATGTATTGTTATACTACACGGTGAGGAGATAGGAGGGACACTACCTCTCCCCCTTATAAGAGCATCGTCCTCGATGCAACACAACACCAAAGCTCGGAGGGTACCTACGTAAGAAGCTAATAATGAAAACACGTTGGGTAACAAAAACTAGTTGTTAAAACATGACCACCAGGAAGAAAACTAATTTTGGCAATATCTTAACTTATAATGTTCTATGAATATTGGTAGTTCCAGTTTACCATGTTACTTTGTTTATATTTTCCTTTACAGTATTTCTTATCTCAAGATTATAATATTCATTGTTTAGAATTTTTTCTTTGAGCTTGTCTTAAGTTTCATGGGTACCCAACAATAACTAACATCAAGATGTCACACAAAACTTAACACAACACAAACAACCCACAAGACATTTTTCTACATAATTTCATGATTGTATCATATCACAAGGTCTTTTAATTCCTCCATGGAATGACAACAAGTAGACCACATAGCAAATAATTTCTAACAATTATGTCTTAGACATCGATCTAGTAAACACATATGACTGAAAACATAATCATTGCATGGATACATATACAACGAGTATCACAAGACCCAAATAAATCCATGACTGTACCAACATAGTGCCAAGACAATATCCAATAGTCCATACCAACCAAGGGAAGAGTCAAGCCTCAAACATAACAAGGTGTCAAAAAGACTCACAAGGGTACACATAACTCACTATACCAACTCCACACATCTCAAAATATCAAGAAATAACTCCATATGTCTCCTGAAGCATCATAAAACAACTCCATATACCTCCCAAACCATCACCAAATAACTCCATATACCTCCCAAGGAGAAATAATCATAGTGCCAAAACCAAGTCGGGTCACTCAACCATAGAGCCCCATCAAGAATATTAGGTCACTCCACCATAGAGTGCCATAAAGAATAACAGGTCACTCAACCATAGAGGCCCATCTCCTTTCTCCTTTTAATGAGGTCAGGTCACCCTATGGCCCTGGGCACATAGAGCCCCATCACCCCCAACCCAAGTGACATAATAACTCGTGGTTCAACAACCCACTAGTTATCTGTAACTCCTTGGGGTGTACCCCCATACAATGAAGCGAGTCCATAGGTTCAACCACTCCATGGTTAATCCCATGACCCTATTCAGACACATTATGACATTAGAACCAACATAACAATCCATTCAAATGCCAAGTGGCAAAATCAAAAGCCTTGGGCTAGGCTACAAAACTTTTAAATATGAAAAGAAAGTTTTAAAACTAAGAAAACAAATGGCTAATTAGCCATGGTTAGTGCAAAATCCAAATGTTAATGCAATAATCAAATAAATGCCCAAAATATAAGAACATATCAATCAAGCAAATGGTTGGTTCTAACTAAAATAGATAAATATTAATGTACGAATAAAATACGTAATGAAAACATAACACATTACAATCACTATGTGGCCTCATACCACCACCAAAGGGGTACTCATCGAGTTGTTGGCACTTGGACATCAAGCCTCAGCTCGTAGAAATATACATGTAGCTAGAAATGAGTATATCAAATAATGTAATTGTCATCATCTCTACTGAATCATTCCTCCATACTCCCACAAGGATCAACATAGTCAAAATTACACAGGATTATTCAATGAACAATTCAATAAGAAAGAGCAGGGGAACTCTAGTTACATAAGTTGAGCCTAAGGTGGTGCATAGCCACAATATACTGAGTAAGTTCAAAGTATACTAAATAGATAGAAGTGGGTTTTTAGTCTATATAAGACTCCACTTCCTCACTCATACTTGGCTCAAGATTATGAAAACCTTGTCCATGCCTCCTCTCTCCACACATACACTCTTGATAGTTTATCCCCTTAGGGTCATCTAGTGTAAGGTCCACAACATACACATAACTACATCACTAACACAATGGTGATTCACACACAATAACCATAATGTCTTACGCATGGTATATATATAGGGTATAACACAATCATTACTTTCACAGTTATGATACATCACATTACCACATCCTACACCCAAAGTGCAATCACTATACACTAGGGATCATACTCACCATATGCCCCTAAATCATGACATGAACCATCACATATTACATGAATTATACGTATGAGGAACACAATGTCTAACCTTACCACATATAGTCAATTGCAATACAACACGACAATGCACATAAATCATCACAATACATTGATGATCTCATGATAAAATTCCATTCACTTTACATAAATTTTTTCATGCAATACATCAATACACCTTCATATCACATAATGCCAAAATGCTCTAACACTTGCAATCCACAATAACATTATGTTCACACACAACAAGGTGGTACACCACACTCAAATTCCTCATTGGATCCATGAAATAGAGAGTGAATACTCTCATCATCAGCACATCAACATGACAACAAATATGCACTAAGTGACATGCACCACATGTGCTTCCATAAGGTCATAATTACAACATAGTTCACATAACAACATATATCACATTACTCTTCCAATATCCACCACCATCATGTAGAATCATCACAACTCCAATCCATCCCAGAGGTTCGAGAGCATGAACCTCTGCTCTGATACCATATGTAGTGCCCACATTTTACACACACAATTACAACATTAAAATACCAGGATAATTTTATTCTTTTACTTACATTTCTCACTACACACAACACAGCAAGGGCTCCAAGTACATAAACTCGACTCGCATACGACAATCACATAAGTCATTGACTCATAAAGACACATGAAAACAACATAGGCATGCTGATGCAAAATTTTTCCCAATTAATGGTTACTAGTAATGGCCCAACCATAAGAAAAATGACTTCAGGTATGGTGAACCCATAACACATCACTTCTTTAATTGTACTTTAGTTACGATCAACATTCCAGAAACATAATTACACAAGTATAAATTTCTAGTTTGTCCACGTCACGTGATTCTTGAGTTCATCTGCGGTTAAATTACCGTTCACCCCTTTTAAGTTGGCTTCTCATTCTATACAAAATTTTCCATTACTTGCATACTTATTCCGGCATAATTCGAATGCATACAAAATACATGATTATTTGTTCTTAAGTTAAGAATATTCTTCTCGAACATAAATTCAATGTCTACCTTTTTACTCTTACAACTCAAGTGAATGTGACTTGGTGTCCATATAGCGATATTAGGATTTAATGGAGATTTAAAATACAAGATAGCTTTTTACCACAAAACATTCCTCAATCATGGTACAGTTATTTCCCTACCATAGTTATTCTAATTCAATGACTTGTGAATTTCCATTTTGTTTTATATATGTATTTTGTTTTCTCGAAGGTGGATTATACCAAGGCAATTCATATTCTTTGAAACAAATGCATATATTTAATTGAGTTATAAGGTCTTCAAGAGTGGCATTATTTCGAACCTCCACTCTTGTTTTTACTCTTATATGCTTTATTTTCTATGTCACATTATGGTCTTATTTTTAGCATTGTCTTGAAAAGGAGTTACGAACTATTTTCCTAACCTCTTGAAGACATAGAAAATTAGAAGACTTGTAGCTACACACGAACCCAAGTTAACATCGAATCAACTGAGTTTTAGATTAATTCCAACTTCACCTAAGGGTCTACCCCTCAACTATATATGTTTTTAAGCAAGAGGACATATTTATGCTAAACCACCTTCAGAAAGGACCAAGGTGTTATGTTGAGAGAAACCAGGGTAACACATTAAGCTGAGCGAGCTAAGGAGCTCATTAACAAAAGTTTAAGGCCTAGACAACTAAGTTACCTCCTCCATCTATGTCATCTGGATCCAACAAGGATTTCATTCAATGAAGAATTTTAATTTTAAATATATCTTCGACAGACAAGGTAGTCCGCTAGGATACGAAGGAGGAGTTAGCTCTACATACTCCAAGTAAAAGTTTTTTGTGTCAATCCTATCAAACAATTTTAAGATAATGTCACTAAACATATTAACTAAGATGATAAGCCCATTCTCGGGTTATTTTTACTCAAAATAGGAGGTTCCATCGAGTGCAGAGTTTAATTCCATCCTATGGTTTTCAATGTCTTCTACGGTAAGGAGTATCACACATGAAAAATAATTTATGCTCCGAGAATGAATAAGGGTAGAGCATTTCATTTAAATATCTTTATTACATTTATAAAGTATGAATGCACAAGATGACTCGTTAATCATTTATTGAACACTAAATATGCACTACAAGATATTACTTCAAATTCATTTACCTTATATAAATATGAAAGACTTTTACCATGTGTACTATGAATCAAGATTGAACCTAAGATTAAGTGCACATTTCTTATATTTCCTTGAAACCAACATCTCATACATAGCAAACAATTATCAAATATAACCTTCTGTAACATGAGACTACATTATACATTTATTCATTTAAAAATGAACTATATAAATTACAATGATAATTAATGCATTACACAACGACCTTTTTGTCGTCATTCTTTCATCTTGTAAAACCACGTGAGCATGATATCAGTGATAATTCGCTAGCATGGCATCCACCCTAATCTAACATAATTATCATTTTTCATTTTTCCCATTTACATATGATAATAATTACAATTTACAAATGAAAGAAAAGGGTTTAGAGACATGTATTCAATGCATTTCATTTCACTTCATTTTGTAACCCAGGAGAGAGAAGAGAAGGGAAGAGAGAGAAAACACCATTTTGTCAAAAGTTCTAATTCACACAACAAGTTACACTATAGAGTTTTAAACAGTTATTTACATGTGTCAAAAGTATCCATGGTGGTTTGGTAACCCAACGAGGGTCCCACAACTTTCTATTTTTACATTTTCTTACTAGCTACAAGAACGTTGAAAATGGGCTCTGAGGCAAAGAAACCGCTTCCAAAAGTTGTACTTTGATGAGAACACACACCACAATTAAATTTATACTTGTCCACCCATATAGTAGGAATTCATAGCAACTGGCAGAATTTGGAAATAGCAAACGTTTTCATTTGGCGGCTAGTTTTCCGTGGCCACTGATCCTAGTTGACCCGAATGCAAAATGAAGAAGTTATCACGAGGATCAGAAAACCACGTCCAAAAATGATGTTTGATGGATAAGCACATAATGAGACACTTCCTACAAGTTCCCCTATATAAGGATAATTCATAAGAGTTGACAAGACTCGAGAACTAGAAAATTATTTTTAAATGGCAACAAGTTTTTAGAGTGACAAGTTGAAATTGGTCTAGTTTGACCTCGTCAAATTGTGACCAGAGGCCTAAAAATGGCTTGCCAAACTATCCAAAAAAGTGTTTTTCCCTAAACTGAAAGTTCCATGCAATTGTCTAGTAAAAATACTAGAGGTTTGCGAAGACGGATAATAATTTCTCTATCCAAGTTTCAAATGGCGGTTCAAAACAAAAGCCAACTTTCTAGGTTTCGATGACTTTCTACTACTATAAACCGAGTGTAACAGGCTCCTATAAGAGCATCAAAAAGATCACATATGTTCATTTTGGGTCAATCCAAAGGTCAGGTGACTCCTCACATAAAAAGGTACACGAATGAAGCTTAACATCTCACTTTCGAGTTATGAAGGGTACTTAATGAGTCTCAAAAAAATGTAAAAATTAACTATTTAACCAGGGAGATGATCAAATTTATTAATGGGAAGTCAATTTCATCTTGTCAAGAAAACAATTTTGTAGTGATCTAGTTGGGTAGAAAGTTTTCTAAATCACTTCAAAATGAGGGTGGAAGTTCATGTTTTAATGCAAACGGGTTATTTTGACTTCGTGAGTTTCGACACGACATTTCAATTGTTTATGCAACAAGTTGAAATAAACATTTAACAGTAGTAAAATCCTAATATTTTAAAATTCTATTAAGTTGCAAAAGAGAACTAAAACATGAGAATTATGAGAGGTAAGGGAAGATGAACCATGCTTGGAAGGAATGGATTCGATCGAACCCATGAGCTTTGGTCTAACATCTTGCTTGGGCACTTCGTCAACTAGTTCACGAGCCTCAATCTAACCTCCATAATGTCACACAAACTTCCCGATCACTTTAATTTTTTCCATGAGACTCCTTTCTTGCACATGGGCTGAGAGAATGTTGGCAATGGATAGGAGGCTCTACACCTGTGAGTGTAGTTGCTTGAAAGTTTCTAAAGCCTTTTGAATAGATCCATTATGTGCATATCCTAAAATCATGGCATTCCATGAGACAACATTTCTTTGAGGCATTCTATCAAATAGTTCACATGCCTTTTCAACAAATCCATTTTGTGCATATCCTGCAATCATGGCACTCCATGAGACCGCATTTCTTTGAGGCATTTTGTCAAATATTTCTCCTACCCTGTGTGTATGCTTTTCTCCAACTGTATAAAATGTCAAAAAACCCTTTTCCATAATTCTTTGAAGGATGTCCATACCCAATTTAAAACACTTATTTTGGCACAGCTGAGAGGGTGTTGAAAAAGGTTGTTAAGTGTTGCTTTACAACTACCAAATACATTTCCTTCAAAGTTTCAAAGGCCTTTACAACAAGCTCATCTATGAATACCCTGAAACCATTGCATTCCATGAGATGAAATATCTGAGGCATTTTGTCAAACAATTCACATGCCTTGAATACACTTCCACATTTTTCATACATACCAACTATGACACACTTCCACATTTTTCATGCATATCAACTATGACACTTGCAAGTACAAAATCTTACAAAAACTAGATTCTATTGTTCATACCCTGTTCCAATACTCATATTTTTCCACGGTCTGAGATTATGCTAGAAAAGGTGTTTCTTTATCGGCATCTCTACCACTGGCTCTAGAAAGCAGCGAAGGGCAACAACAGTTTAAGAAACAACCCAACCCAAATCTGTCTCCAGCATAAATGGGTGTGGGGTATCCCAGACGACACACTGCAGGGTATCCCCGAGACGACACGGTGTAGGGTATCCAAAAAGTATTACATGGTTGAAACTAGTAGATTCAAGCTCTGAATTTTGTGGATCTGAAAAGAACAAAGCATCTCCAATGGAAGGCCCAACAAAAAGGCATGTGTGGCTTTTGCTATGTATTCCCCTTGCCTTGGTTTTCAAAAACTGTCACACATACCTACCTGGGGAACAACAGACTAACAAACCACATTACATTTCAACACACTCTACTTCGACGCCAACACAATCTTCCACAGCTGCAACCATGGCACTCCATGGGGTGACATCTAGTGAGGCATTTCTTTGAACAACCAAAAAAATTCCCTCACACACATTGATTTAAGGATTTCAGTCAAACATTTCAAGTGTTACGCATATGCTTCGACATTTTGCACGCATGTCTCAAACTATTTCAAAAACCAACAAAAAAACTCTCCTATCTATTAAGCATTGATAGATTTCCATGCAGGGTTTGAGGGATTTAATTTTTACACAGGATGGGAGTACATTGTTAAAAATAGACTATAAATGTCTTTTTCCCTTGGTTTCATGCACCGCCTCCCCTCGGGCCTTCTTCATCATCATATGGGCATGCGAACACGTCTAGAGTTTCCTCCCTCCCTCCATGGAGGTGGTTATTCTGCCCATGACAAACAAAAAGGAAAAAAAACCAAATAAAACAGAGATAAGGAACCCTAGCACCCCTTTTCCCTAAACCACCTTAAAATTTCACGGGCTTTTTAGTTTTAATTATTATTATTTTTTTAATAAAAAATATTTTGTCCTTATCAGCACTACTCCCAACATTTTTATTTGTTTTCTTGCACCAGTCCTAACGTAATTAATCTCTCCTCTACATGGAAAGTTGAACGCACATTATGTTAGCAAACATGCACTTTGAATACCATCGCATCATTCAACACATGCCGAATGTTCTTCGAATTCCTCAATGGCCTTGTTCTCTTTTCCTCTCAACACTTTTTCTAGCTTGCAAACTCTTTCCAAAACCTTTTTATATTTTGTGGGGTACTTCAACTCTTATTTTCCACCTTAAAACCTTTTTCACCACTACCTCCAATGCAAGGAATCTTCAAATTTTATTGTTTGGCGAGTCCTCATACGTTGCCTTGGCATTCACAACTACTTTCTTATCTGCTAGATGCTTTGCTCAAAACTAACCCGAGGCTCCCATTCGGCACAAAATGGGGTGCGTAGTAAAAGGATAAGGTGTTTGGATCCAAAAACAACCCTACTTTATGCATAGATATCAACCCTCACCTGTCCAATTCTTCCACCTTGGCACAATTTGTCGGTGCATTGCAACGAGAAGTTTTATTTTTTTGTTGGAATACGTTTATTGAAAAGATGGAATAGAATGAATTTTTCATGAGGATGGATTTTCTACTATGCAAATGAGGAGATAGGAGGGACACTAAAAATTTTGGCTGAATTTTAAATTCCAAAGTTTGAGCAACAGAGTATTAGTGTTTCAAGGATAGCAAGCAGGGATTGTCTAAAAGTGTGAAGGATTATGATGCATGGTTTGAAAATATTTTGTCTAGATTATCTTATGATATCCATTCAAGTCAACATGCAAAATGGTTTGTTAGAGCTTTGGTGACTCCATTTCAAAGGGATTTATCACACAACACCTAATTAGATCTACTTGAGGCTTTGGACGTATCTCTACATGTTAAAGCAAAGTTAGGAGTGAAGACACTAGAGTGATCCCTTTTCTTGAAGAAAAGATAACAGCTATGGATAAGAAATTTGACAATATTTCTACCAACTTATTGTATGTGATATGTAATGGGTTATGGTGCACTTATTGTGATGTTGAGTTACATACAAAGGATAGATGTCTGCATAGTATTATGTGTGCATTGTTACAATCTTGTGAGATTTTCCACAAGAATCATGATGTCTAGAATTTCCCTCTCTTGTAGTGCATGACAATGAAAAATGTCTCCATGTATTACAATATTTTTGATGTGCACACCCATGATACTAAATATTATCGGTTGATATACCAAATTCATGAGGCATGTGATATTGGATTATGGAAAACCACTATGGCAAGTAGCTCTCAAGTGCAGGAAGCTTAGTCTAATGAAGGAGCAATAGTGGATAAGGTGGGTTCCACGGTGGATATAGAAGTAGAGGTCATTGTGGTGAGGAATATTTATGTGTGGGATGTTTTAAACTTGTGGTTCTCTAGATCATTACCAATGTAAGTGTCCCAGAATCGGTTATGCGCATAATATGGAAAGAAAATTAAGGTTGAACATTGGCCTGATATTTATGAGCATAGGTATAAGAATAAAAAAAAGGACAAATGCGTAGGGATGATCAAGGTACAATGTGAAAATAATAAGCAATGGGTACCTAAGAAGATGCCTGATCTAGAACTACATCCCATGTTAGTTACTTCGCATGTAAGAAGCGGTGTGTGCACTTGATCCTTTTATTTCCAAACCACTCATCAGGAGGGAGGAAGTTATGCATGCCAAATATCTATATGTTTCTCATCAAAACGAGGTCTATCAGAACAATGGGAGTGATCAAGCATTTTTAGGGTGATATTTAGTGCCTAAAAGAGAAAGCGCGTGAGAGGGAATGTGTAAAGAATAGTGAACTCTCAAAAATTATGTAGATGATTTTAAGGAGGTACGTAGGATGTTATGGTAAGAGAACATCATTTTACTACTAGGAGAATGGTTACATGAGAAGGTACCATGTGTTAGAGTTGAGTGTGAGTGAAATAGCCTCCATGTAAATTTTCCACCACAAAACAATCAATATGATAAGGAGATCCTATTAGATGCACCGATATATGGTTGGTTGGTGAGCAATATTTTGATTGAAATAGGTGTTGAGGTGAATGTTTTGACTTTGGATGCATGGAACCAGATGGGAAGACCACCTTTGTAGTCATCTTCCAATATGCGATAAATGGCAAACAAGACAAGGGCCATTCCTATTGGGGTGTTGAAGGATGCTTCAATTACCATTCAAGGAGCCAAGTTTAGAAGAGATTTTGAAGTCTTAGAACTTCTGAGGCACACAAATTTCCAGCACTTATTGGGCATCCCTGGTGTTATGTGAAAAATGTTGACTTTTTCTTTAACAAGAGATATATAAATTTTGAGAACACGGATGAGTGTGTGGTCATACCCCTAGATGAGGTTAAGGTTACATCGACATTGAGCTACTAAGTCGGGAATATTTTAATAGAATTTATGTGCATACGGTGCATGTGTAGACACCCAAAATTGGTTCGTAACCCTCTAAACCCCCTTCGATTAATTAATTAAATACTATTCCCCCACCATGCCCACTTGCACACATTTTAATTAACAAAATTAAGTTAATTATTTACCTCACCCTAGACCCATTCTAAATCCATTTATTACCTTAGACTAAGTTCCCACTTATCCTAACCAATTAGGATTAAACCCTAATATTAATAACCTATTATCCCTCTAACCACTTTCCAACTCCATTTACTGCCATTCTTCACTTGTGACCCGGAACCAAAATCAAGATCATGCCAAATTTAGTAAGGATCAAAGCTATTCTTTAGCAACTATGACCTATTCTCCTTAATCGACGTCATTCACTTAACCACCATCAGTTTCCTTAAATAATAGTTTCTAATTCTTTGTTCAAGTTATGAATCTAGTATTCTAGCTCTTGTGGCCTTGCATATTAACCCTCAATATTTTTAGTGATATTGCGACATACCAGAGACCCCGATGCATTCGGACACCACATAGTTCATCAAGATACTGATCCAGATCTCCGGTGCACTCACAAGTAAGTACTCTGTCCTCCTACTCTTGTTACATTTGTTCAAGATCACCTTATCCTTCAACCATCACCATCACCTACTTTCTACCTGCATTCCACAGGTAATTGTTATCCAACTTCACCCCCTAGGGTTGAATTGATAACATACATCAGGATTCTCAAGTCCCAGGCTGAAAAAGAACGAGCTCTGAGAGAATGCGAGAAGTTGCAGAAAATAAGCCTGGACCGAGAAAAAAATTGTGAAAATCGGCTAAGTCCTTGTCCTAGAAATATTTGGGACGTTCGGGACACCAAGGCGCGGTTTGGCCGAAACGCCTCGGGCGGCCCATGGCTCTTGGGACAAGTGGAACAAATGTACGTGAAGGACGTGAACCGGCCGGTTCGGCCGAAACAGGAAACTGCAGCACAAGGACAAGTGGGACAAAGGGACGCGTGGGACGCGGATAGCCGAAGGAGCGAAAGCCAATCAGATCACGCCACGTGTCACCGGTAGAAAAGGGACGAGGAAGCCCATTTCGGGTGGATCGGAGGATTTTTTCCCCACGAAGCACTGGGACATTTGGGACAAAAGGACGTGGTGGACGTGAAAATCCGGAGGCCGTGGACAAATCACGGCATGACACGTGTCGCGAGGAAAAAGGTCCAAAAAGTCAAAGGGGCGAGTTTTCGAGCACTGATCCAAACCAATGAAATAGTGCCACGTGTCCAAGTTTAAGGGGCCCACAAGAAAAACCCATGAAAAGGTGGAGAGAGGGAATTGCTCAGCGGACCAGAGCCTGCCACGTGTCGTCCAGATGGCAGAACGCGGGAAAAGAAATTTAAAAATCCGTTTTCACCTGTTTTGTGCCCTAAATCTTCAGACCTTCATATCTTTCGATCCAGAGCTCGGATTTGCACGTTCTTTATATCAACGGAAAGATGTTGAAATTCTCTACATGATTCTAGGGTCAATCTTGCATTTTGGTGTAGTTTGGAGGGAGAAAATTAAGAAAATGTCTCTGACGCGTGTAATGCTTCAACAACCAACTTTAATACTGCGAGACTGACTCGCCGCTCTGTTAGATAACCTTGCCCGCCGTTTGCGGGATCCACCGCTTGGATCATAATGAGATGATTTAAATGCTACCAAGAAGTGGTTGGAGCAGATTCTGAATTTCCCCTCTCTCCTCTCTCATTTCTTGATATATATTGTAAAGAGAAGCCCTTTTAAGAGGTCGGACATTTTTTGTTTTGCATCCTCCCTTCTTCCCTCGCTTGCAAGAGAGTTTGTGGAGCTTTCAAACCTCCCATATAGGTTGTAATGCAGTATCTTTTGCCTCTTGGCCTTTGCATGATATCTTTGTATTGACTTTTGAGCAATAATATATATGTTTGTGATTGATTCTCAACCCTCTCATGTATTCATTGTTGTCGTTTTGATCTCTTATTGCAGTTTGGTTACCTGTGCATGGTGTTTGTATTGCATTTATGTGGTCTATGTTAAATTTGCAAAACAAATGTCTAATATTCCTCGGTGCATCACCTTTGTAGTTTAGGTTTTATTCTATGCATTTTCTTACCCTGTCTCCTTGGCAAGTTAGATTAGGTTTTAGTAAACCCTCTGCATTTTTTGTATGCATCTGAACAGAGGAATAGGAACCAGCCTTCTCTGGAGAATCTTTTCTCATCTTCACAAGTCCCACACTTGGAGAAAGGATTCCATGTTGTGCAATCACACTGGATGCTGAACATCAACCTAGAAGCCTGATCTGCATCCGGGGTGTTGTGAGTCTGCAACAACAGTTTTGGCACGCCCGGTGGGACACTAGAGGTCTCATTTTTATTGCAGCAAAGTTGATATGCATCTGCTGTAGTTTTCTTGCTTATAAGAGCTATTATTTGCATATCTGGCGACTCCAAGGGGAAGAATCAACTGGTTTCAGCAGTGCAGGCCTGAAAACTCATGAGAAGAATCACCACAAGGTCAAGAGTCGGAGAAGAAGAAGTGTTGTTTGAATACTACGCAGTTATCTCGAGAAGAAGAAGCAAAGAGGAAGAAGGATTCAAAGGTCTCCATCTCCACCAAAGCAGAACTCTCTCAACTCCTCCACAGCGACAGGCCTTTCTTTCAATATACTGAGGGTTTTAAGACCAATCGAATGGCTCGAGAACAACCCCTACGTACTTCACGAGGGGTGAGCCCACTTGCTCTCAATGCACAACATCCAGTTCTATTGCAGCCTTGAAGAACATTCCCTACTTCACTGGAGAAAATCAGACTACTCCCAGGTGATCATGTTAAAGATATTGCTAACCTTTGTGCAATCCATGAAATCGATGAAATGCAAGTGGCTGTCAAATTACTGGCATCTTCATTCAAGGGTAAAGCATTGCAATGGTTTAGGAGCCTTGGGGCTGGTTCTATTACAAACTGGAATCAGCTGTGCATTGCACTTCACGAGTAATTTGGAGAGAAGGGAGACAACTTGTCTCTTTTGGAGCAGTTGACAACTATCAAGAGAGCCCCCAACGAGCAGCTGACTGACTTCAACTTCAGATTTCAAAGGTCTTGGGATAGGATTCCAGTGGCAGTCAGGCCAACAGCAGGAGGTGCTTTTCTATATTACCTTAAAGCTTTGAATTCTGATATTTCTATGTTAATTCAGTCCATGGGAGGCACAACAATCCCTATGGCTTATAGCATTGCCATTAGAGCTGAAAACTGTCTTATTCAAGCTGGTAAACTGGCTCCTAGGCCTCCTATGCCCTTGTATCCAAACTTAGAAAATCCAAGCACTAGTCAAGCACCCACTTTGGCTCCTGTTCCCACTCCTAGAAATCAGAGTTCGAATGAAGCTTCCACTTCATCTCCAAGTGCTTCAAATGAACTCCAAGAGGTCATGAAACAGTTGCAAAATTTGGGAAATGAGCTGGTTACTATTAAGAGGCAGCAAGCCCAAGGTTTCAGACCTTCTTATCAACCTCAAGCTCAGCCTAATAGGCAGCCATACCAACCACAAAGACCACCTAATCCAACTGCAAATATGAATCAAAATCAAAGCCAAGTAAGGCCTCCTGCCAATAGACCATTCCAGCCCTATAATCCAAATGCCATATCTGCCTCTAAGGCATTAGTGCCAACACAGAACAACATTGCTCAGGAATATGATTGGTGCTTTCCATGCATGAGCCTCTGACCAATCCATGTGCTTGATGGTGCTCTCAATCAAGCACTAATGGTGACAACTACCGGTGTGGAGGGCGAGGCGATCGAGAAACAACCAACAACCAGAAACATTCCAACAACAATCAGCCCCAAATGACACTACATTGGTGAACTGGCAAGCAGAAGATTTCTGTGGCATGAATCAGGTAGTTTCTCAAGGTGTTGCAGCCAACACAAGGTCAAAAAGGAGGAATCTGGGTGAAGAACAACCATTAGCCCCAGCCAATCCACAACCTTCCACGGCTCCACAAATGATTGGCAAGCAGAGTCCAGTTTCAAATACACAAGGGCAGCCAAGAACAGCCCCTAGGCCAACTCAAATGCCAGCTGTTGCTGCCCACGTGCAGGGAGTAAACGTGCAAACCAAAGGACAACAGAGAGATTCTTCATCACCATTCAGTATCATTGATCAGATGAAGAAGACAAACGTTAACATATCAATGTGGGAATCCCTATCTATCCCAGGCCAAAGAGATCTGCTGCAAGCTGCCATGAAGGATTGGACAACTTCGAATCAGCGGGTTCAGATGCAAGACAAAGTGCTTACAAATGTTGCCCAGCCTGAAGGAAGTCATGGAGGACAACAAGGTAAAATGTTGAAGCCCCCTCCTTTCTATGTTTCATTAATCATTGGGGATAAACTAGTACACAATTGCATGATTGATTCTGGGGCAAGTAGCTCCGTGATGCCCAAGCAAATAGCTGATCAGCTGGGTCTCGAATATGAAGTAATATCTAAAGGAGTAGTGCAATTGGATGGGACAGCAATAGCAATAGTTGGAGTGATTAAAAACTTGAGTCTTACCTTGCATGCATGTCCAAATGTTGTTGTCTTACAAGATGTATCAATCATAGACCTTCCACCACTCTTTGCCCTTTGCTTGTCAAGGGACTTCACAGCCAAGATTGGAGGGTATTTGTCTGCTGATTGGTCTCACATGCTATTTAGAACAAGGTATGGAACTAAGGCCACAATCAGATCCGAACCCATTGCAAACTTCCATATTGAGCCTTACACCCCAAGTCAGATTAATGCCAATTGCTCAGCATTTGATCAAGAAGATCACCCTAGTACTGATGAGGCTGACACCAAGGTTGGAAGTATCCCGGACCTAACTCTTGATGAATGGGCAAACAAGATACATGCTTTTGATCCCTATCAAGAAGTAGAAGAATCTGAGCTGGGAGTCTATTGTATACACGAAGAAAATCAACTTGTTCCTAGCATCACCAAGCCAAGCCATAATGATGACAACGAGGTATGGCAGCTGTTTTTGACGGATCAAGGAGTAGGCAAGGTGCAGGAGGTGGAGCCATGCTTGTTTCACCCCAAGGAATAAAGTACTATTCAGCTTTTAGATTTCAATTTGCATGCTCAATAACAACTTGCTGAATATGAAGCCTTGGTGCGAGGATGCATTGGGCAATCAAGAGAAAAATAAAGAATCTGCAAGTCTTTGGGGACAGTGAATTGATTGTAAATCAGGTCAAGGGACGGCATCTTTGCCAAGAATGATCTACTCGGGTGCTCTGAGAATAGGGTGTGGGACCTCATGGAAGATTTTGAAGGTTTTGGCATCGAATCCATTCCCGGGAAAGAGAATCAAGCTGGCAGGGCTTGCGGTGTAGGGGCAGCCTTTGACATTACGAAAAGCATTCAACAAGACAAGGTACAGCCACCAAACATCCACGTGATTGTGAGGCCTTGATCTTGCCGGATAACAATGTCAGTTGGCAAGTGTTTGAGAATGACCAGAAAATCGTCAATTTCCTACAAGAAGAAGCTGAGTTCTCTGCCAGGAATCAAGACAAGTTGCATCAGCAGTATGGTGACCAAGTGGTGCAGTTGAGAACTAACAAATTACCAAAGGCCTCATAACCTTGGAGTCGATCTTGACCCGAATGATCGAGTTCCGGAAGGAGAAGGCAAACATTCAAGTAAAGGGTGAGGATTCAGAGCCTATTTTAGTGGAAGAAGGAAAAACATTGCAGATTGGCAAAGTAAGTACCTCACAAGAGAAATCTGATTTTGTTCAGCTTTGCCAAGAATTTCAGGATGTCTTCGCTTGGAGCTATGAAGACTTGAGAGGATTCAATCAAATTTGGCACAACATACCATAGAATTGGATCCGGATGCTAAGCCCATCGGGCGAAGTAGAGACCAGTCAACCCTCACATTGAGCCTACGATGAAGAAAGAGCTAAATAAGCTAATAGAGCAAGCATTATATTCCCGATCAAGCACTCAAAGTGGGTTGCTAACTTAGTTCGGTCGGGAAGAAGAGCGGAGAAATCAGGTTGTGTGTGGACTTCCGAGACCTCAATAGGGCATCTCTCGAGGATCATTATCCACTCCCTTCCATGGAGCAAATATTGCAAGTAGTATCCGGTTCGAGAGAGATTCTCTCTCTAGATGGCTACTCGGGGTATAATCGAGGTGATGGTAAAGAAGAGGACCAATTCAAGACAGCCTTCACAACTAAATGGGCACGTATGCTTACAAGAAGATGCCATTTGGGCTGTCAACGCTGGTGCTACCTTTCAAAGGGCAATGGACATGGCGTTGAGGGCTTGATCAACAAGATAGTCTTTGATATACCTTGATGACATCACTTTGTATTCTCAAGAATGCGGCGAGACCATCTCTTTCACCTCAGGCAAGTGTTTCAGAGGTGTAGAAAGTTCGGAGTGTCTTTGAACCCCAAGAAGTGCATCTTTCTTGCACATGAAGGAAAGCTCCTTGGCCATATTGTCTCGAAAGAGGGACTGGCAATTGACCTAGAGAGAGTTGAAGCCATAAAACCTTTGCCATTGCCAAGTCACAAGAAGGCTCTTCAAAGTTTCTTGGGAAGGATCAATTTTGTCCATAGGTTTATCCCAGATTTTGCAGCCCTTGTCAAGCCCATCACCAAAATGTTAAAGAAGAGCATGGCTTTTAAGTGGACAGCAGAAGGCAAGGAGAGTTTTGAGGCAATCAAAGAAGCTATCTCTCAAGCACCTGACTCTCATTAACCCGAGACTTCTCAAGGATTTCATCCTCTATGCATTTGGAGGTGATGACACTATCTCTGCCATACAGTACAGCAGAACAAAGATAATGATGAGCAGCTGATTGCCTTTTTCAGCCAGAGCCTAGACAACTGCGAGGTGAGGTACTCTTTTATTGAAAAGCATGTACTTGCGGTAATGTCGAAGCTTGAAGAAATTCAAGCATTTAGTCTCAAACAACAAGGTCGATTCTTTGGTCTCACATCTTTGGAGTTAAAGACTTCCTCCTCACAAGGATTTGAATGAGAAAAGGGCAGGTTGGATCACCCGTGTCATGGAGTATGACATTGATATCAAGATCACCAAGCTGGTAAGAGGAAAGGAGCTGTGTGTGAGCAGCTGGTTTTGGGGAAGCAAAAGGAAGTATGCAACGAAGAAGAGGCTGTTTTGTGAGTCGGGACAATCATGAGCCAAGTGGCAATCAAGAAAGAAGATGATGCTTCCCCACTCCTTGCTTTGGACCCAAGATATTATGCACTTCCTAGGTATAGGCGGTGCCCCCTAGAGATGAACAAGACCCAAAGGAGACACTTGGGTTGCGAGGCTGTTCCGTATGCCATTGTTGATGGAGTTTTGTTCAAGAAAGACGTGAATGGAGTGTTTCTTTGAGATGCATTAGCACGAGATCAGATTCAAAGGGTGTTGGAAGAGTTTCATGGTGGACCAGTGGTGGCCATTTTGCACAAGAGTGTGACTCTAAAAATCATGAAGGCTGGTTATTATTGGCCTAAAATCTTCAGTGATTGCTATACACGGATCAAGAGGTGTAAGAATTGTGCATTCTTCACAGGAAAAGAGAAGTTTGCTGCCCTTCCATTGCATCCAATCTCAGTTGACCAGCCATTCATGCAATGGGGTTTGGACTTCATTGGAGTCATTAACCCCAATTCAAGCCAAGGGCATAAATGGATTTTGACAGCCACCGACTACTTCACCAAATGGATAGAAGCAGTAGCACTCAAAGAGGCAAATGAGTCTAGCATCCTAGACTTTTATGAGGAATAACAACCAGATTTGGTGTACACTGCCACAATAATCTACGATAATGCATTGGCATTCATTGGATCTAAGGTAGTGAGTGGGCCGTCAAGAATGGTATTTACTGAGCACTTCATCGAACTATTACCCTCGGGGTAATGGCGAGGCGAGAGTCTACAAACAAGAACTTGTTAAGGATCATTAGGAGAACTCTTGATGAGAATCAGAAGTCTTGGCACACCAAGCTGAAATCAGCCTTATGGGCTGATAGGATCACTCCCAAAAGATCCACAGGTAACTCTCCATTCAGGCTTGTCTATGGAAGAGAGGCAATCTTGCCCATGTCACTTGAGTTACCAACATTGGAACTCATGAAGCAGCTGGAGTTACTTGAATTTGAGCCCATGGAGGTGAGATATGCAGAGTTGATGGAGCTGCAAGAGATCAGAAATCAGGCATCCCAAGCAATGGAAAAGGATCAAGCTTTGATCAAGAAAACCTTCGATAGAAAGGCCAAGGATAGATCTTTTCAAGTTGGAGATCTAGTGTTGAAATGGGATGCGGACAGAGCAAAACCGGGAAGGCATTCAAAATTTGATGCTATTTGGAGTGGCCCATACATGGTCACAAAGTGCAAGAGCAGCAATGCTTTCCAATTGGCCTCATTGGACGGTGAAGAACTGCAGATTCCAGTAAATGGAATCTATCTCAAACATTGCTACTGAAAATAAAAGGTTCACCCTTGTAAATATTAGTCTAGATTTCAATTCCTCTAAGTGCGTATGCACATTGTCTTGTTGTAGTTAGGTTTCAGTTTCCCTAAGTGCTTTGGCGCAGGTTTTGTCACTCCTAGTTTGAGTTTTTATAGTTCAGCGTGCTCTCATGGAGGAGTTGCGAGTATCGAGGCTCATTTTAGGTCATTGTTTATGACTCCATGCCCGATGGATCGTAAAAAAGGCAAGCTGGTCTTTTCACTAGCGGCGAGATGACCCATTGAGTGAGTCACCAAATTGTTATCAACTTCACCCCGGGGTTGAATTGATAACATACATCAAGATTCTCAAGTCCCGAGGCTGAAAAAGAGCGAGCTCGAGAGAATGCGAGAAGTTGCGAGAAAATAAGCCTGGACGAGAAAAAAATTGTGAAAATCGGCTAAGTCCTTGTCCTAGAAATATTTGGGACGTTCGGGACACTAAGGCGCGGTTTGGCGAAACGCCTCAGGCGGCCCATGAAGCACTGGGACAAGTGGAACAAATGTACGTGAAGGGCTTGAACCGGCGGCCGGTTTCGGCCGAAAAGGAAAGCGAAGCACAAGGACAAGTGGGACAAAGGGACACGCGGGGCGTGGATGGCAGAAGAAGGAGCCGAAAGCCAATCAGATCACGCCACGTGTCACTAGGCCAGAAAAGGGACGAGGAAGCCCATTTCGGGTGGATCGGAGGATTTTGTCCCATGAAGCACTGGGACATTTGGGACAAAAGGACGTGGTGGACGTGAAAATCCGGCGAGGCCGTGGACAAATCACAGCATGACACGTGTCGCGAGGAAAAGGTCAAAAGTCAAAGGGGCGAGTTTTGAGCACTGATCCAAACCAATGAAATAGTGCCACGTGTCCAAGTTTAAGGGGCCCACAAGAAAAACCCATGAAAAGGTGGAGAGAGGGAATTGCTCAGTGGACCAGAGCCTGCCACGTGTCGTCCAGATGGCAGAGCGCGGGAAAAGAAATTTAAAAATCCGTTTTCACTGTTTTGTGCCCTAAATCTTCAGACCTTCATATCTTTCGATCCAGAGCTCGGATTTGCACGTTCTTTATATCAACGGAAAGCTGTTGAAATTCTCTACATGATTCTAGGGTCAATCTTGCATTTTGGTGTAGTTTGGAGGGAGAAAATTAAGAAAATGTCTCTGACGTGTGTAATGCTTCAACAACCAACTTTAATACAGCAGACAGCTCGCCGCTCCTGTTAGACAGCCCGCCGTTTTGCCAGGATCCGCCGCTTGGATCATAATGAGATGATTTAAATGCTACCAAGAAGTGGTTGGAGTAGATTCTGAATTTCCCCTCTCTCCTCTCTCATTTCTTGATATATATTGTAAAGAGGAGCCCTTTTAAGAGGTCGGACATTTTTGTTTTGCATCCTCCCTTCTTCCCTCGCTTGTAAGAGAGTTTGTGGAGCTTTCAAACCTCCCATATGGGTTGTAATGCCAGTCTTTTGCCTCTTAGCCTTTATGAATATCTTTGTATTGACTTTTGAGCAATAATATATATGTTTGTGATTGATTCTCAACCCTCTCATGTATTCATTCTTTGTCGTTTTGATCTCTTATTGCAGTTTGGTTACCTGTGCATGGTGTTTGTATTGCATTTATGTGGTATGTGTTAAATTTGCAAAACAAATGTCTAATATTCCTCGGTGCATCACCTTTGTAGTTTAGGTTTTATTCTATGCATTTTCTTACCCTGTCTCCTTGGCAAGTTAGATTAGGTTTTAGTAAACCCTCTGCATTTTTGTATGCATCTGAACAGAGGAATAGGAACCAGCCTTCTCTGGAGAATCTTTTCTCATCTTCTACTACTACAATAGGATTTCCTTACTTCATGTTATTTATTGCATTAAATTATATTTGAAAGTGGGTTGAAAGCCTCCTAGAAACACCTCGCTTCCTTGATCTAGCTCTCGCTAGGTAGTTCACTAACCTATAGTATTAACGTTATTTTCTTGTCTTGTTGTGTTTCTTACAGGTCATTTCTCCAAGCCAAAGGGAAACTCTCTAAAATCAAGTTGGTCAATAGTCTACACGTACACACAACATACATAATCATAGGTATTCCTCGCCTTTTAACTCTTATATGTTTTATCTCTACATTTGCGGTGAAACATTTTGGCGCACTCAATAGGACCCTATCTTTTGGGTTATTTGTATTGTTCTTTTTAGGGAATATTTGTGTGTTTGTTTCTTTATGGAAAAATTCACATTAAATTTTTTTCCTGAAACCTTCTTTTTGATTGATGCATTAGATCACCTAAATTTTATTTGCAATCTATATATTGGAGGTCATTACCAATTGACAATTGGTGGGAATTAATCATAGTTCACACTTTGTGCACACACACCCATATCCAAATCATTTTAACAATTTACACATTTCTTAAACATATTCATTCTTGGTATTTTCCATCAAAAATTAATACTGTTTATGGTGGATCCATATGGTGTTTTGGGTAGTCATCATATCAGAGTTTAGACCTAGCATACTGTGAAGTATATATTGGGGACACTTTAACTAAAACATACCAAATACAAGCCATAAATTGCTTATATGTAACCTTCGTTGACCAACAACTCTATTCTACTTACAGTCAGTTTAAAAAGGCATAAGCCACATAACATAAAAATTTGATACCTAGGATTTGCGTGTTTGCTAGTTTTTTCTTGATTTGCATTTTGAGTTGTAAGAGTGATTCATCTCCTTTATTTTATTTTCTTCCACACTCCACAATCATAGTTGGTGTATTTTGATATTTTCTAAGTGTGATAGGACATCATTTTTCCATACTCAACTTCTGGGTTGGCTTTTATTTGACTTAAATCACTCCAAATTTCAAAATTTCTTCAATTTCTCAAATTTTCGAGTGGCCGACATCGGTCCAAATTGCGGTTGGTTCATTACCATACCATCACTAGTTACTTGATCAATTTTAATATTTTTTTTTTTGATAATCTTGCCAAAAGCATATTCATTTTGAAACATCTTCACTTTTTGTCACTTCTTGTGTTCTGGTTTCTTCTGATACACTCATTTCTGAGTCTCTATCACCACTTACAGAACCCTATTTCACCTGTTTTGTACCTTTCTTATCCAGATTTTCAAAATATTTTATATCCACAAGAATCGATATTAGTCCACTAACCAACATCGTTTCAACTACCCAATGGTACCGATTACGACCAACGTCGGTTTTCTATGTTTTTAGTTTTAAGTCAAAACAAAAAATTATCATCATTTTCCATATTATTCCTACCTCCTATTTCAATTTTTATGTACCATTCTCAGATCTTAGACTACATATTCCTTTATTGTTCACATGGTCTTAACTTGTCGACAAGTGAACGCCTACTAGTCTTTCACATCAATCGTCAATCATTTGTTACCTCCTAGCCTATCATTGCCATCTATTTCATCACCAATGGACCCCAATATTCCTTCCATAGTACCCATAGGTGACGAGGAATTTATAAAATTCCTTTATCATAATACCGCATCCAAACAAGTATTACCTTGTCCATTCTTCTACTCGTGACTCATCAAGTCAGCCTTTATTCGAGATTCCTACCTCCTTGTCTCCCGGTTTCTCTCCCACTTCTGTATCGGCCACCACCGGTGTAGTGTTAACTTCTCTCACCACACCACCTATCATTTCTAAGATCATCCCTACATATTTAGTATTTATTGCATATATGGAATCTATCACACCATCATTGACTATCTCCCCTTTGACGTCTGCCTCACCATTATTATGACTCGAGTGTAGGGATTCACACATCATCAATTTTTATTACCTCATAACCTCCAATTTCATCAAATCCTTTTCAGATTTTAGTCTTGTCTATACCTTCTACTCTACCACTTATCTCTATGAGAGTCTCAACATAGGTCCCTCCCACATATACCTTATCTCAACCACTACCCATCACCTATATGTCTCATTCAGGTTATATGCCATCATTATCTATCACTACTTATAATCCCCCTTCTCAGTTTGCTTACTCGACACCTCCATACACTGGTGTTCCCTCTATGTCTTACTCATCATATCCACCTCCTTATACCATGAGAGGTACACCTCAATCTAATCTGACCATGGATCTGATCAAATTAATGATGGACAAGATACAGGACCCTTGAAGAATTTGTTTGCGTATCTCGTAATACATTGACTTATGCTAAAAAAATTAATGAGCCTATTCATCCATTTATACCCATTCATCCTCATCCCCCACATTGGGAGATGTGTAAGTTCAATCAGTTTAATAACAAGAAGATCTATAACAACATTTGTGATCGTTCAAACACATATGTTATCTAATTTCCCACGATGACGTTTTTATTCTAAGGACCTTCCCCATGTCCTTATCAGGACCTTCCCTCGATTGGTATAGTGTTTTACCTAAGCACTCAATGTTTTCCTTCAATTAGTTGGCCCAGACCTTCCTTGACCACTTCTCAATTAACATCACTAAGAAATTCACCATGAATGATATTTATTCCATCCACTAATCCCAAGATGAATCTATCTTATATTTTGTTTCCCGTTGGTGTGGCCTTATTAATCAACTCACCTTCCAACTTCTATAAACTGAATTAATAGAGTTATTCACTAGCGCTTGGGTCAAGAACATCTCACCAATTATTCAAGTCTAAACATTTTGAACATTTAAAGAGGCATTCACCATGGCTTAGAAGCTAGAGATCCATTCCCTATAAGAGAAGAAACTTCAATTGTGCAACAACAACACTCCTTTAAAATCAATTGACACCCCTTCTTCTTCTAAACCCCCAAAAAAATTTCTAAGGAAGAATAATATACCAACACGGTGGTTATAAAATATGGCCCTTCCCATCTATCCAACCAACCAAAACCTCCTTCTAACTTTTCCCCTATTTACAATTTCTAGTATAAGTACGAACAAATACGTTATACCCCCATAAGAGAACATTACTCCCCTGTATTGGAAAAATTGTTTAAAATAGGAACTATCACCCTTCCACACATTAAACCACATACAAGTTTTGACCCTTCCCAACTTGTACCAACATGGTATACAGAGAATGACTACTACAACTATCACCATGTTAGAGGCCATAATAAAGTGGAAACTCGTAACACTTTTAAGAAAACTCGTCCAAGAAATGCTAGATAATGGAGATCTCATCCTGGATAACCCTAATGCGCTAGCTAATCAAAACCTTAATATCTTTAAGAAACCTTTCCCAACCATAACCATTCATACAACTAGGCGGGTGAGACATCGACACTAATGTTCATGAGGTCCATGTCATCTTTGACATAGTACATATCTCCTCTTCTTTGTTTCCTTACATGATGTATATTGACGGGATTATTACGTGAGCTCCTACACCCATAGAGGAGCCTATTTTGACTACCCCTCTACCCATGAAGGAGCTTACCTCACCTAATCTTCTACCCATGGAAGATCTAACCCTACCCATTGTTTCACTTACCCAACAACCTATGTCACCTACTCCATCTACCACAAATATTATCCCACTTATCCCTACAAACATCAAGGATCCCACACCATCCATGCTTATACCCATATAATTTCCTATCTCATTCTCTTCCCCACTTAAGGAAGAGTTTACACCACCTACCTTTCTCCCTCCTCGACCCATAGAAGAGACGCTTTTATACTCTCTTCCTATCAGTGATGCATCTCCTAGGGTCTACCAGGATCTTGTTAATCTTCTTGCATCACTTCTACCTATAGATTCAGAAGCCAAAAATTTCCCTGTCTCATAGACCTCATAATTTTTCACAGGGATTACCACTAAGTCATCGCCATCTTCCTCTACCTCTACACCATTCTCTTGTTTGGCCAATCTCTTAGAGTATGTTAACCACCCTACACTCTATGGGCAGCTACGTCTCCCAAAGTACCTACACAAAAGAATATGTAGACCCCAAACACTTCAACCATTTATCCAAATATATTCCAAATAAGTAAGACCATAAATCTTGAACTAGTCATATTAGAATCCTCTTAATCAAACTTGTCTTCACCTCAATTGTCACCCACAACCAAACCTTCATCCACACCCACACCTTTTCCGGCACCTAAACCTAATGCTACATTGGGGGTCCATCTTATTTCTATTCTAATACATTCCACAAGAAATTAGACCTAACTACTAAATAACCACCTGTTACAAAGTCAACTCACATGCCTAAGAAGAAGACACAATCTCCTAGGCCTTATTTTCCCTCGCCTCTTCCATCAATCTTACACCCACATCCATCAACCTTAGTCAAGAAAGCACTTTGACAAGGAAAATCCAGGTACGTCAACCCATGTCTTCCCCACCATCATCTCATTTTCTAACTTTACCTTCACCTCCTCTTCATCCTTCACCCAAGCCTATACCTTCATCACCTCCCTTTCCTACATCTAATTCATTACCCACCTTTGCCATATCATTGCCAAAACTACCACTTTCACCCTCACTATTTAGACTACCCTCATCTTCTATGTCTCCTTCTACCTAACATATCTCACCTTCACCTTTACCTAAGAAGGTGTAACCTTAATAAGAAAAAACAAAACCTTCACTACCTACCAAAAAGATAGCCAAACCTACACCGCCTCTACTAGCACCTCTCTCATGTCCATCACCTGTGCCTTCACCAAAACCCACTCTGACTTCACATTTTGATTTTTGATGGGATCCTATTCTAATGTCTTTGCTAGGTTGTTTGAAACCTCTACTATCACATTGCCTCCCATCAATCCTTACGTCCCACTCAAACCTAAACTAGAAGGGTTTAATGATACTAAGTTTTGTGTGTATCATCATTTTGTAAGTAATGATATCAAGGATTGTGAGGCCCTTGAAATTTTCTCCTTTAGATTTGTAACTTGGAAATCCCCTTGGAACAAGATGACATATTAGAGGAGAATTTAATTACCACTTCACTAGCTGCTACAAGACCTAACCCTATAATCATCCAACAACCCTTACCTACATCTCTACAACCCTCTTTTCCTTCTCCTGTCTTTGAAATAAATATGGTTTGAGTAGCCACTTGATCAAAAAAGGACAAAGGAAAATATAAATTCAGGAACCCATATAGTACACATGCACCTACCATTCCATCTTCACCTACCCCTAAGGTAACCATTTGTGGCCCAGCCTATCCAATTTCTAATGGTGTCACACATCATACCATGATCAAATAACTACATCAATATCCTCTAAAAATTTATTTGTATGACCTCATCCAAACCTTTGAGTCTCATCATCAAGCCCTCCTCAAGATCCTACAAACTATTGAGGTTTTACCAAATGACCCTATGCTTGTTGCTGCCATATTCACCCCTCATCATGTGGCCTCTCTCACTTCTTTTCCTAAAATTTCTAGTTTCCTTGCCACTCATTGAGTTTCTATTGTCAGTTTCTCTAACTTAGAGATTTCTCCTCACCATTCAAAGGATCTTGATCCCACCCTCTTCATCTCTGTCTACATCGAGGATAATTGCATATGAAGCGTTATGATCAATGGAGGTGTGAGCATCAATATCATCTCTTCCCATGCATATGAACAAACGAACATCCATGCCAATTGCATGCATAATAACCTAGTTATGTTGTGATCTTTCAATATTTTTGTGACTTCTACTCTTATCACCATCATCCTCCACATCCACGTGGGTCCCTGCACCACTCTTGAAATGTTCTATATTCTCAAAGTATAATTTCAATACCACATGTTTCTTAAATGACCCTATATTTTTGTCATGGAGTGTGTACCTTCGTATCTTCACCGATGCATCAAGTTTGAATATGAAGGACACCCTTACACTATTCAAGAAGATCCTTCACCATTTAAAACATGTAACATGTTGTATCAACCCAATGATGTCCTTATTCTAGTTAAGGCATATACTACTACCGCTACCACCTCATCTACTACCAATGTTGCCTCATCTACTAGAGCTATCAATTCATCGTCTCCTACTAATTCCTCTACCACTTATTCTACTACATTTCCCTGAACTAGTTCATCTATCCCCATTGATAATGCAAATTTCAAACTTAACCCATCTACCAACCCTTCTTCTCAAAATTTGAATAACTCATCCATTCCCGCCACCCAAGTACCAACTTCTGACCCTTTGGTAGGTATTTTTCAATGCCTTACCCTAGGGGAGTACCACTTGTACAATATCGACACTTTCTAAACTCCTCAAGAATATGGAAACCTTCATCAGCACCAAGTTTATGACCATCATATAGGAGAGATTTTCCCATATGGTCCTCCCCACCTTTTCACTAACTTGACATTCAGGGGACTTGATGCTTCTATTTATTCTCTTGAACCACCCACTCAAACATGACCTTTTTCCTCGACTTCCATTACCTCACCAACATTCACTTCACCTACACATTTCTTCATATTTTTTTCTTAGAAAGTCTTTGGCTTTGGTCTTTATGAACAAGGTGGTCACATAGTTATTCCTTTCACTACCCATAAACACAAAGACCATCGTGGTATCGGATTTTTTGAACCACCTATTCCTAAGAGGGAAAGAATCAACCTTGTAGAGGAAGATCAACCTTCTTCACCTTCTTTTCCCATCACACCACCTTCACCCACAGAGTCCATGGATCAGAATCCATTCCTCCTAAAAAAATTCGTGAACACCATTTCCTTAGGACCTCTGACCTATCATCGTGATGGTGAGGTACCGTCTTCCCTTCCTCTTCTTTATCTTAACATGTTGGAAGAAGAAACACCTTCTATCAACATCTTTCAATGTCAAGATGATGATTCCAGTCTCACCTTTTTATGTGTATAAGATTATTCCATTCACCGGTAGTTACCTTCTTAGACACAAACCATGTTGAATGAATCGAAAATAGAGATAAACATTTACACTCACGATGACCCTCAACTTCTAAATATAGTTGAATATTTAGATTATTTTGAATAGGAAGCTTTCATCTCTTTCCTCTAAGATCGTAGCAATGATTTTTCTTGGTATTACGCTGATATTCCTTGTATTGACCCAAGTATCACGGTGTAAAATATCGTTACTATTCTTAATGCCAAACCTGTGCAAAAAAAGCTAAGAAAATTTCATCCACGTATTTCCCTTCTTGTTAAAGAGGAACTCCAATACCTTCTTTCTATTTATTTCATTTAACCTATCAATTATCGACAATGGATTTAAAACATCGTTCCTATCACAAATGTGATAGGGGACTCCGCATTTACACGCATTTCGCAACCTTAACCTCTCTTTTCCTAAGGATGAATTTCCTTTTCCTAACATCGACCAACTTATTGATCTTACAGCTGGTCATGAGATGTTATCTCTCATGGATGGGTTTTAGGGTTATAACAAAATATTACTCACGTCGAGGATTAACACAAAATTGCCTCCATCACCTATTGCGATACCTTTTGTTATTGATTCAATCCCTTTGGCCTAAAAACATTGGTGTCACTTATCAGCATGTTATGACCTATATATTCAAGGACATCATACATTACATATTGGAAGACTATGTAGATGACCTTCTCGGTAAGTTCAAAATTCATGTTCAACACCTCCAAGTTCTCAAAATCATATTTTCCCATCTCATCAAATATTGTGTTCACCTTCAACCAAAGAAGTGCGTATTTGAGTTCTCTCTAGAAAACTCCTTGGTTTGATTGTTTCTTTGCTAGGCATCAAAGTCGATCTTGCCAAAATCAAGGCTATTCTTGAGATGCCTCCACCTACTAACCTTTAACAACTTCGTATTTTGTAAGGAAAATTACAATCCATTCAATGCTTTATTTCCCATCTTTTTGACCAATGTCACCCTTTTCATCATCTTCTTAAAAGAATGTCTCCTTCAATTGGAATGACAAGTGCCTAAAAGCCTTTGAAGTGATGAAGAAATACCTTCTTCAACAACTGTGCTCATCCCACCTAAAGATGAAAAACATTTCTACCTATACATTTCTTCCACTAACCATTCCTTGGGTGTCATGCTCGCTCATCATGATGAGCAACATAGGGAGAAATTAATTTATTACATAATTTATACACTTTTAGACTATGAGACTAGATATACCCATTCTAAAAAGGTTTTCTTAGCCCTAGTCTTTATCACCATTAAACTTTACCACTACCTACGCAACCACAAGACCTTCATTATCACCAACACCGACCCTCTACATTAAATGTACACTAAGACTTATACACACCAACATGATTCATGTTGGCTCATGCTCATTACAAACCTAGATTTGGAATTCATTCATCAAAATTTTGTTAAGGGACAAACCATTATAGATTAGATTGCAAATGTACCTCTTTCTGTAAATCAATCTTATAACTTCAATTTTCTTGATGAGTTAATTGTTACACTCTCCCTAGATAACACCATTATTAGATAACCCTATTCTTCAATAGTTCTAAATGTCAATATGGCGGTGGCGTAGGGGTTACCCTCATTCCTCTTGATGGAGATACTATGCATTTATATTTCAAATTTGAATTCTATTGTGCTAATAACATTGATGAATATGAAACACTCGTGTTAGGTATTCAAACTACCATTGCCCTAGATGTTAAGACCATTAATATCTTTGGTGATTCTCAATTGGGTTTTAACTAATTTAATGGTTTATACCAATTTTGTAACAAAATATTTTAGACGTATAAGAATCACATTGACATGATTTTGACTACGTTTGATAATTACGACATTCAAATTGTTCCGTGATCCACTAACAAATTTTTGTATACCATGGCTTGCCTAGCCTCATAAATATCAGCTTCAAATTAAAACTATAAAATCTTTGTCATTGTACAATGGTTGCGAGTTACCCTCTTAACTCATCTGTGACATAAATTTTATGGCAAAAAAATAAATTGACCCATGTTATATATGGTACAAGTTGTTCATTGACTAACTTTACCTTTCAATCCTAACTCTAGAACTCACTCATAATGGTAAAAGATCCTTCCTCCAAAATCTCTCTCATTATGTCATCATGGGGGTCTCTTTATAATCTTGACTTTCATGGTATCCTCCTTTAATGCCTCACTAGTTCTGAAATTCCATTCACCATTAAAAAATCCATGATGGTATTTTTGGTGGACATTTCCATGGTCATGTTGTTTCCAAATGTATTCATAACCTCTTATATTTCTTGCCAACCCTTAACCAATATTGTTGTTACTATGTCAAACATTGTGTGAAGTGTCAGTAGCACACTAACCTTCACCACACCCCAAGTCACACCTTACAAGTCACCAGATAATTTTGGCCTTTCTCCCAATGGGGTTTAGATCTCGTTGGAGAGATTAACCCTCATTCTTCTCAACGTCATCAATGGATCATCACAACAACCGAATACTACACTAAATAGGTGGAAGTTGTCCCTATCATTTCTACAAAATATGTTAAACTATGTGAATTCATTAAGCATCACATTGTTTGTAATTTTTTGTGTTCCTCATCTCCTCATCACTAACAATGGTAAAAAATTCAAAAAAAAACCCTACACAAACTCTGTGATAAATTTTGTATTCAACTTATTTTCTCTTCACTATATTATCCTCAAAAAAACAGTCAAGATAAATCAACCGACAAAACCCTCAAGAAAATTCTCGTAAAAGTTATCGATGATACTAGTAAGGATTGGCATACACACATTCCTTTCACCTTATGGGCTTATCACACCATCATTCGCACCTCAACTACTGCCACACCTTTCTCTTTGGTCTACGGTATAGAGATTGTCTTGCCTCTCGAAGTCCAAATTCTATCTCTTCAGATCTCACTTAAAGATATGTTTAATGAAGAATAATTTCACCAAGACCATTTGGCACAACTTGAGTTATTAGATGAATGTCATTTAAATTCTCTCGACCACCTTCAAATCTACCAAAAACGTATCAAACATGCCTATGAAAAATGTGTTCATGAGTGAACTTTCAAGATTGGAGATCTTTTCCTAAAGGAAAATCAACACGTAACCAAAGAAGAGAAAATAAAATGGGGCAAGTTTTCTCCTAATTAGCTTGGACCCTACATTATCACCCATACCTATGGATCAGGTGCTTATCGTTTATCTTCTCTTGAAGGTAAACCCAAACTTGAGCCCCTTAATGCCTTGAATATTTTACTCTTCTACTTTAGAATAAAGTACTACATCACTTTATGTCATCTATATTCTCATACCTTGAGAAAAACCTTTCCTCCATCTACCTATTTTAAGGATAAATGACTAAACTAGAATTATGTGATTATCCATCACTATTCAACCTTGTCTTAAATATGAGTACCACAACTCTACTCATGGCACGATTCTCTGGATAATTTTCATCCTTTTTAGGATGGAATCACATGGTTTTTCATCACTTAAAACCCCTATTTAATATCTAACCCCTTCGTGTTATGGTCTTTCCTTCATAAAAGAGGCATATACTCCTTTATAGTCTTTTCCATGACTTCAAGTTCAAAAATAAGAAAATAAGCCACAAAAATATACATTTGATAACCAAAAATAAACTCCTTGAGTCAAACTTCTCAAAAATAGAATAATCCCTCAAAAGTAAATCTACCTCTCTTTCTTGCTGTTATAAGTAGAATTCTCCCTCAAAGGACAACTATAAAAATCCAGCCACTCATTGTAATTAGTCTATCCAAAAAGAAGACTAAACTATATCTCTCAAATAAAATAATTCTAGAGGTTCATGCATTGATCAACTTCAAGAAGACCTCAAGGAGAACCTATTTATCCCATTATAAGACTTCCCATATCAATCGGTCTCTATAAACAAAAATATAAAGAAAAGAAAAATTGATAAAAATATAAACTTTTTTTTCATGGACTTTCCTATTCTAGTTTTGGGTATCTTGTAGAAGGGGCATGTTGTCCCACAACAAGGTTATGCTAAACAAAATCTTCCACCTTACCCTCTGATTAATATCTTCTAACTCAAATTCAAGGGATGATGTGTGTATTTTACACATTGTGATCATGTAACTTATTTCACCTATAGACCTATCACATCATGCAATGTATCTAGGGACTTATGTTCAATAAGTCTAAGGGTATGACATTTATGGTATTTTCCAACTTGGGGCATTTCACTTCTTTTTAGTTCACCTCTGCCTACCTTGTTGTTTTTCAACAGGAAAAGATCATCAAAATTTATTTAACCATGACACCTTCATCTATACCTACATCTAACTCACCTTGCCTATTACCTATTCAACATTCAACCTTTCCTATTTTCAAACATGCCTTACCCAACCAACCTATCAATCCAACTTACCTATTCATTTGACCTAACCCTAAACCCTAAACCCTAAACCCTAAACCTTAAACCTGAGGTCCCTTTTGTAAGGGCTATGTAGGTAGCAATATTATGGCATGGGGCCCTTTGAGGTTATTTTGGACACTCTTTTCAACATCATCATTCCCCCAATCAAAAAAACAACCTAGTTAGTTAGTTTCCATAAAAACAATAATTTGGAAGTTAACTCAAAATAAAACTATATGTCACTCTTATACATCATCATTTATTTTCCATAATGTCAATAGCTTGGAAACTAAATCAAAAAAAAAAACTCAATCATGCCTACATATAATTTCCATGACATCAATAACTTGGAAATTGACATCAAACCTAACCATGCCTGAATACCTAAGTTTCCATAAGAATAATAACTTGGAAATAAAAATAGCATTATCTCATTATCACTCATATAATTTCCATGACATCAATATAATGGGAATGAACTCACATCATGACAACATTGAATCAACCATGCCTAATCATCTAGTTTCCATAACATCAAAATAGTGGAAATTAAAACATTCAATCTCATAACCAAACCATACCTACATCTAGTTTCCATGACACCAATGTAATGGAAATAAATGTACATCATCCAAACCATGCCTACACATATAATTTCCATAATAACAATACAATGAAAATAAACCAAGTGCATCATCTATAAATATCAACATCTATGTATATAATGAAAATTTTGTATATCAATACACTGAATATACATATATGAATACAAGTCTCTCAAAACTCTCATATACATGTCACGTCTTGAAATGCATACCGGTGTGTGTATATATATATATATATTCTAAAATACATAACATCATCTATATCAAAACTAAGAAGGTTTGAAACCTCTGCTACTCTCTCTGGTACCCTCACCTATCCTCTATTGTTGTGAACTCCTAACCTCCCCTTAACCCTATCTATGAGGATGATGGCTCTTTGAGATGTTGGAACTATTAGGATGATTTTGTGAGCTGGTCCAGGCACTCATTGCCTACTGTGCTCTATACTCAACATACATCACATAAGGGATACCACTCTTTATTAATTAATTTTGATAGTATTTATCCTATAACATGGCATCTCTATAACTAACCATGGATATAACTTGAGGAGGGGCAAATTCTCTTACTCCAAGGCTTATACCCTATCCTAATTATAGCGGGCCCTTTCCTGCTTCCTATAATATGGGACATTGTCCCCCTTTGTCGATAACTTTGTTTGTTAGCTAGTCTCGTAAGGTGGCATCCTATGCCCGTAAAGTAACAACTTGAGCCTGTAGTCCCTCCACCTATCCCCATCCCCCGCTTACACCTATGCTTGTGTAACTTCTAACTAATAATATAACATCACTACATATGCATGTAACCCAATCACTTGTTCCGCAATGATGCAACCTACCCTCCATCCCTTATTGGTGATTGTTCGAGAACACGAAAGGAATGAAAAGAAGATTGTTCCAAGTCACAATCTCATATGATAATAGCACACCACATTAGATTTACAAAACGAGAAGAGCTAAAATACCATATATGGAAATCCATCATAATCCACAATGCTAAATACATTACAATATAATGACTTGAATTATTCAATAAGAAACATGTACATATAGGAGGAGGGAAGTGCAACTACTACCTAAATCAATGGTGAAGAACTCCCACTAAGCGATCTTTGGTAGTTAAGTTAACTACAAAAGACTTGTAAGCTAGCTCCACATAACCGAGAAGCTAAATCAACACAACTAGTAAGCTAACTCCACACAACTAGTACACCTAAGAAAGCTAACCCAATAAGTGTAGGGCTAACACAAGTGTAAGAATTATCCCGATAAATAAATAAAATGATAAATAATAACCTACACTAATACCCTCCCGTAAGGATAGATTATGTGGGTGGAAAGAAGGTGGGTCCTGGAAACAAGACACGATGAGGTACCCACGTACAACAACTAGGAAAATTGGACACCGCAAGGTACCTAGTAACAAAGTAGATAGAAAAATCCTACTTGCAAGATATCCTTAGAATCTCGGCTCCAAAACTCGTACAATGTTGAAGAAGTGTGGTACACATTATATTCTCGTATCCACTACTTGATCATATAACTCAAAAACAACTGACACTGGGCTTGACCAGAATAACTTCATGCAAGGAGACTATCAATGGAGTGATGTTAAAAGTGAAAAACAAACACCAAACATAATTTGATCAACTACTACAAATAGGTGTGACATGATCCAAGAACAACCAAGGCAACAAGGCAAGGACACAAGATCCAAATAAATAGGAGTGCCACGATCTAAGAAAAGCCAAGGTAATAAGGTAAGGACATGAAACCTAAAGAAGCAGTATCAAGACCACACCCTTCCATACTATAGAATGGGTAGAGTGACACCACATATTTGTATGAGTTGTCAAAATAAACTACTCAAACATTGACAAACTAACACTAGTCTCCACTTGAATAGCTCCCCCATAGAGAGAGCGTCAACATGTGAAAAAAGTGTAAAGTACAGATCCAAAATATCTCAAAAACAAGAGAGATATAAATGTATACACCCATAGATACATGAATGAAATACCCAAAATTTTAGGACATTGGGCTCAACTAAAATTGCATCCACAAGTGATCACAACACCCTCCCAAATTTGGCACTTTATAATTGAGTGCATGTAAATATTACAGTGAGTAACAATACCTTTTACATTTGAAATATGTGTATAAAAAGTCACTAATACATAGACCTCAAAAAAAAATACATAATTTCAAAACAAAGATCACCTTAATCTGAGCTACAGATCAAAAGTTATGAGCTCTAGAAGGTTTTGTTATTAAAATAATATTTTAATGCTGATCTTTTTAAAAGGTACACATGACACCCAAATGTCCAAAGAGTAAAAGAGTTCATCCACATGATACATGCTTGCGACCAAAGGATAAAAGCTTGCGCCCAAAACCTAAAATGTCCAAAGGGTAAATCATTGTGTCTAGAGGGTACATGCCAATATCCAATGGATAAAAGAATGCACCCAGAGGGTACCGATCTGCGTCCAGTGGATAAAAGACTGCATCCAAAACAAAAATATCCAGAGGGTAAAAGAATGCATCTAGAAGGTACATGCTTATATCTAATGGATAAAAGAATGCACCCAGAGGGTATAGATCTGCATCCAGTGGATAAAAGACTACATCCAAAACTGAAATATCCAGAGGGTAAAAGAATGCATCTAGAAGGTACATGCTTATATCCAATGGATAAAAGAATGCACCCATAGGGTATAAATCTACGTCCAGTGGATAAAAGAATGCATCTAAAACTGAAATATCTAGAGGGTAAAAGAATGCATCCAAAAGGTACATGCTTATATCCAATGGATAAAAGAATGCACCCAGAGGGTACATATCTACTTCTAGTGGATAAAAGACTGCATACAAAAGCAAAATAGCAGATTTGACTGTCTCAAAATATGGTCAATTTTGCAATTGATTCTATGGTTTTTGCACCTTCCAAATCCCATTATGCACTCCGTTTTACATAAAAATGCATGCTACATAAAATTGCTAACAAATTCCAAATACATGAAAATAATAAACCCTTGTTTGCAAACAAAACTTACAGATGCATGTCTACATCATCTATCACTCGATACCATGAAAGGAATGGAAATAATATTTTCCCAATCCGCGATCTCGGATGATAATAGCACACCACATTATATTTGCAAAACATAAGAGCTAAAATACCATATATGGAAATCCATCATAATCCACAATGCTAAATACATTACAATATAATGACTTGAATTATTCAATAAGAAACATGTACATATAGGAGGATGGAATTGCAACTACTACCTAAATCAATGGTGAAGAACTCCCACTAACCGATACTAGTAGTTAAGTTAACTCTAAAAGACTAGTACGTGAATTCACATAAGCGAGAAGCTAACTCAACACAACTAGTAATCTAACTCCACACAACTAGTACACCTAAGAAAGCTAACCCAAGTGTAGGGCTAACACAAGTGTAATAATTATCCCGATAAATAAATAGAAGGATAAATAATAACCTACACTAGCAGAACCTCATCCTAAGCCTATGTTAGCTGCCCTGTAACCTTGTCACCTATCCATGAAGGGTGGCAACTGGGCATGTGCTTAACCATGTAACATGTCCTCTTTACTATAATTGTGGCTAGATAAATCTATCCTAGCCTTGATGCTTGCTACATGTAGTTGGGCTATCAACAGTGCCTATATCTTGTAGATGTCCTCCATCGTAATCATCATCACGTTAGTAGGTAAATGAAATGTTTTAGTCATTGAATCCCTTCTATTGATGAGAGAAACCATTATGTTGTGATCCCTAACAATCCATCTATATTGCCTCATGGCACCCAAACCAACATCCCTCATGTGCTCCCACTCGTCATTTGTCATGTGGGGCCTCATCGCACCATTAGGGCAGCAATATATCCCTCATCATCAATCTTGCTACCATGCTTAAACTATAAAAAATCAACCGAGTTAATCAATTGAATCTTTCACTCATCTATTAGACCATATCCAACCCAACCCAAACATACCTATACCTTTACTAAGCTACCAACTTTTTGCCAACTTGTTGCTTGAAATTTATTCTACCTAACCTAACCATCTACATGCTCTCTACTTCTTCACTTCACCTATTTGAACTAACCCATTTCATCTACCTTATGTTCATTCTCCATTATTGACCTATATTTTTGACTTTGTACCTACACCTTTCCATTATCTACCCAATTTCCCATCCGTTACCCACCCATATGTACCTAAACTAACCCTAATCTACCCACAATTACTAAGATTTTTCGTAAACCACCCCTCGATTACCTCTTGGCCCTCCCCACCGACATTTTAAACATTTTTTCTCTTTTAATAATGACTGGAATTGGTCACCTTGACCCGTCTTGGTCACCGTTTAACCCCATCGTTGTCGGTTAGCCCACCGATCTTTGGCCTAACCTCAACCAGAACGATCACTAGTTTGGCCCTACGGCTAACCCCCACACCCCATTTTCAAAAAAACTCACTAAAACAGCAAAAATACCTACCAACCCACCCTTAATTCATTATATGTTCATTGACTACATAATTACACTAGATATCAACTTCCCCATACCCAATTTCACCCAATTTTCAATATTTCAACTTCATTTTTTAAAACCCAAATTCCTTATTTTTCTATAGTAGTTTTCCCGACAAACACAAAAATACTTCTAATCCTACCTCGACACGGCTTTATCACCATGGTGGGATCTCTGCTATTTTAACTAGAGGTCCTCCAACTCCCTCTCCCACGACCACAATGACTAAATCAAACTTTCAACTCTCCACCAATCAAATCACTTATATCAATCTTGTAGGCCCATTAATTGCACTCCTATAAACCAATAATAGCTCAACAACTAATTCTTCAACCTCTCATTTTTGTTTTTCTCTAGAAAAATTGTTCTCTCTGTCATTTTCTAAATTTGGAAAGGTTTAAATGAGTTGTTTTCAAATGGTTTTTTCTTTTTAACAATTTTTTTTTCTTGACCGACGTCAGTCACATGCCCTAAGAAACTAGATTCATTTACCCTATCCAACATCGGTTTACCCTCAAGCGGCATCACCACCCCTGTAATACCCTATTAACCTAATTTGCACAAATTTTGTTGCACGATACAATTATTCTTACCTTCGGCTCCTTAACATCACCTTTTAGGCTCACATAGTTATCCTTCCCCACCTATTTATCTCCCTCCTTTTACTTAGGGAATATTTTTAACTACACCTTGGCCTTACCCATGGCCTCTCCTATAAACCCAAACACGCACCTAACCATTTAACAATCGAATTCGCTTACTCACTTGTACCTTGTGAAAATGTTACTCATCTTGTTTTACCTACTAACCTTGCCTTTCCTAATGTTGTGATGTTTATCTTGACAAACCCAAAATTTTGGTGCTTTAGAACCCACCTAATGCACGTTCATGCACCTTGCCTCATTGTGTTTCAATGTAATATCTTATACCTTGGATACCTAACCCACATAAATTTTTTTTTGGATAAACTATCAACCTTTGAAAATGTAGAGTTTGTGATCTCTTCAACCTAGTTCCTTATTGCATTCTATATGTGTGTGTATGTTGAATTCCACCTTCTATTACCTACACCCAAAATCACCATTGCCCGCACTTTGTACCATACCATATTTTTCATCACCTACTATTTTATCAAATCAATCACCTATTCAACCTACTACTTCATTAATTATGGGTTTGAGGGGGATCACCTCCAACCATACTTAGGGAAACCTAACTTCAACCTATACCTGGGGAAACCATTTCTTTTTGTCAATGTCACTTATCAATACAAGATACACAACAACGGGAAAATGTAGACACCCAAAATTGGGTTGCAACCCTCTAAACCCCTTTGATTAATTAATTCAACACTATTCCCCCACCATGCCCACTTACACACATTTTAATTAACTTAATTACCAAAATTAATTTAATTATCTACCTCACCCAGCCACCTCACCTAAGCTACCTCACCTCTCCACCTCACCCTAGACCCATTCCAACTCCATTTATTACCTTAGACTAAGTCCCCACTTATCCTAACCAATTAGGATTTAGTCTAACCCTAATATTAATGACCTATTATCCCTCTAACCACTTTCTAACTCCATTTACCACCATTCTTTACTTCAGACCTAGAACCAAAATGAATATCATGCTCAATGTAGTAAGGATCAAGATATTTTTAGCAATTATGACCCATTCTCCTTAACCGACACCGGTTATCCCTCGGTTGGCGTTGGTCACCTAACAACCATCGATTAACTTAAATAAGAGTTTTTAACTCTTTGTTCAAGTGTTGAATCTAATTTTCTAGCTCTTGTGACCTTGCATACTGATCCTTCATATTTTCAGTGATCTTACGACATACGAAACACCCCGATATCATTCAAATACAACATAGTTCATCAAGAGATTTATCCAGAGCTCCAGTGCACTCATAGGGAAGCACCATGTCCTCCTTCCATAACTACATTCATTCAGGATTACCTTCTCCTGCAACCATCATCATCACCTACTTTATACCTACTTTCCACAAGTATTATTTCTTCTTTGTCATTTTCAGTAGATATGTTATTTTATTAGCTTTCTATTTCATTCCATATTTTACCTCACCGGATCTCTCCCATTGTACCTCCATCTAACTATTTTCTTGTTTACCCATAATACCTTTCCCAAACCTCTATATT
Source organism: Taxus wallichiana var. yunnanensis (assembly GCA_018340775.1). NCBI lineage: Eukaryota > Viridiplantae > Streptophyta > Pinopsida > Cupressales > Taxaceae > Taxus > Taxus wallichiana. Next base: position 83,649,366 of record CM031242.1, on the reverse strand, counting down.
TCTACCTCTGATTCGTTATAGAAATCCCACAACCTCACCTAAACACCCCTCACTCTCTATCCAATCAAAAAGAGTGCCCCAAAACTTCATTTCTAATATTCTTACCGAATTTCCCCTACCAACACCAGTTACCCAACTAACGTCCGTTCATTACCAGTATCGACCTCGGTCACCTAACCAATACCAGTCTCTATGATTGGTAATATTTCTAAACCAATAAGCTCATATCTCTTTCCAAATAGCCCAAAACCTTACTAAACTTCACCCAAACCTCACCTATAACCTCTTTCAAACATGGAAACCTTGAACATACCAACCACCCTCGGGATTAATCATAAATTTTTACGTTATATTAAATTTATTTATTGAATTAGAACGAGACACCTAGATCATACCATTACAATATGATTTACTTATTGATGTTTTTTTGCATTAAATTATATTTGAAAGTGGATTGAAAGCCTTGTAGGAAGCACCTCTCTTCCTTGATTTAGCTCTCACTAGGTAGTCCACTAACCTATATTGTTAATGTTATTTTGTGGTCTTGTTGTTTTTCTTACAAGATCATTCCTCTTAGCCAAAGGGAATCTCTCTACAATCATCTTGGTCAACATTGTACATGTGCACACCATCTACATAATCACAATTATTTCTCCTCACCTTTTACCTCTTATCTATTTTATCTCTACATTTATGTTGAAACAACAAGAGCCTTGGAATGTGGAACTATCTAAAGTTGGCATTCTTAAGTCGAAAACAATCAGTCGAGTTAGTGACACCACTATTATTTCAAGTCACAATTAGTCCCATAACATGTATGAAATGGTGGGCACAAGGTTAAGGGAAGATTCACCAAGATGATCGGGCCATGCATGGTTAGGCATTTGGGTGCAACTCAGTTACCAAAGTATACTGGTGAGGAGAATCGATTCATTATTATGTGTAATGTAGAACTAGTGGCTGAATGAAGGTGATAAAAGGTATATTTTGGTCAACACATTGCACGAATAGTAGCGCACTATTGGAAAATACACATGGATAGCTTGTTGGGCTGGTGAGAAGTGTGAATCACATTTTCAACAACGTTTACTCAAATAAATGTACCTATACTTATACATGAGTATGATGGGAAGAATCATTCTTTGGCAAACATTCATAATTGTGAGATAAAATGGGTGCAAGGCCAAGAGACTTTACCACCATCTCTGTGGGTACATAATTTCTATTTGACTCTGTGTGGATGTGGGTGAGCATGATATGTGCATTTTGAGCTCAAGAAAGATACCACAAGTTAGCATGACATGACTGAAGGTATGGCTCACACTTTTGATTATTTTTATAATAAGCCACTTGTACATGAGGTTGTATAGATCATGAAGCATGTCACATTAGTGGATAGCGTTAAAGTGGAGGAGTTCATGCTTCATTTACTTAGAGACCCTAACTCGGAGGTTCTTATAGATACATTGGAGATGAAAGAGATGTACTTGATCCGTTCTAGAAAGAGAAGGAAAGGGGAATATTGGTATACCTCATTGATGATGAAGTGGTGGAGAATCTACATATTAGCCATACCCAAGGTGTACGAGAGGCAAAGGACTCTGCAGATGAAAATTAATGCACATACCATGCTCTCATGAAGACTAATAAGGTTAATATATGCATTGAGGATGTGACTAAGGAGGCCATCATTAGAGACTACTAGTTAGAGCAGGATATAGCAAATATCATTGAACTATTTTGTCCTTTCTAGGTTTTTTTCCAGCAGGTTACCATGATTTGAAAGGTGCACACCCCTCATTAGGAGAGATGAATGTTACAATGAAATAAGGCACATGTCTAGTTTGGAAGAGTCCTTATAGGATGAATCGAACCTATGCATGAAGGTAAAATAATAAATATACAAGATGCTTAAGTTTGAAATCATTGAACCAATATAGTAATCCAAATGGGTTAGCCCTATGGGTATTAGCATCAAGAAATATGGGACGATTAGACTTTTTGTAGATTACAAGGAACCTAATTCCTCATGTGTTATAGATTATTTTCCTATTCCATTCACAGACGGGATACTTGAGGGAGTTGCGCAGGTGCAATCTATTTCTTCATTGATGGGTTCTCAAGTTATCACCAAGTATGCATTACACAAGAAGATGATGAAAAGACTAATTTCACCACTAAATGGGTTAATTTTTCATATATTTTAATGCCTTTTAGATTGTATAATGTGTCGTAGTTTTTTCACACATATTTGTGTAGGCACTTCAACATTTCATTAATAAGTTTTTATAGGTTTATTTGGATGATTGAACTATTTGTAGGCTTGTGAAGGATCATTGTGACAATATGAGGCTCATGTTTGAAAGATGTGGGTATTTAAGCATCTCTCTTAATATAAAGTAGTCTATATTCACAACACCTTTTGGCACCTTGTTTTGTGACATAATTTAAAAGGAAGGATTATTGGTAAATCCAACTAAGATAGAGGTAATTTTGGGATTATAAGATCCTACCAACCAAAGTGATGTGAAATATTTCTTGGGAATACTATTTATTATAGAAATATTATTAAGGGATATGTAAAGATTTTCGGGCCCCTAGAGGAAGCGCTTTCAAAGCTAAAGGAAATTATTATTGTGGTGACACGCAACAACATGTGTTTAAAACATTGAAGGATAATCTTACCACTACACCAATCTTATATTTCCCTTCATGGAACAAACCTTTCCATGTACATGTTGATGCCTCTAGCATGGCTATTGGCACAATTTTGGTGCAACGGATGAGGGTAATGTAGATCATCGTATATGTTTATTTAGTAGAAAGTTGACACCAAAAGATAATAATTATACTAAAATAGAGTGTGAGGTATTATCTATGATCTACGCGCTTCACAAATTTTGAAAATACTTATTGGCCACACCGTTTATCTTCTATACAGATCATATGGCATTAAAGTACTTGGTCAACAAACCTATTTTACAAGGGTGCATATTTTGGTAGATACTCCTTTTTCCATAATTTTATTTTACATTTTTTTAAATCCATGAAAGAGAAATTTATGACTTGATCACTTATCTAGGATTAATTCTAGAGAGGACACAAAGAGTATTGAGGAAACTATGTGCGATGTACATTTGTTTAGATTGAATTGCATGCCGACTAATTTAGAGGATATTGCAATATTTATGCACACTGGACTTGCACCACAAGGGATGAAAACATTGGAGAAAAATAAACTCATTATTCGAGTTGCACATTATCAACTTATTGGAGGATACTTGTATAAAAACATGAGAGTGAAGCCATTATGGAGGAAGATCACAAATGTATTGCAAGAGGAAATTATGTAGGAGATGCGACTGCACATAAGATCATTCTAGATGGATTATGGGAGGAGACATTGTATAAGGATACTAAGGATTATGTCAAAGCATGAGATCACTGTCAGTGACTAAAAAAGATTGGAAGTGAGGATGAAATGTATTTACGACCCATAGCGAGCGTGGAACCTTTTGAGAAGTGGGTTGTTGATTTTTTTGGGACCTATTGCATCATTTGATTGTAGGACAGGGTGCACTACATTATCACATGTACTGATTACTTGAAAATGTGGGTAGAGGTTGTGCCTACAAAATATTGCACAATAGCTACAACAACAAGGTTTCTTTAGGATAATATTATCAGCATGTATGGATTCCCTTTGAGTTTGAAAAGTGACATATGAACTCATTTCTTGAATGAGACTATTATACTTTCACTAGAAGAGTTTATGGTTGCACACCATAAGACTACTCCTTATCACTCTCAAGAAAATTACATTGTTGAATCTTTCAACAAGATCTTGGGAAAAAGTGAAAAATATATGTGATTTTGGAAAGAAGGATTGGGATGAAAAGGTATTAGTTGTTCTTTTGGTATATAAAACAACCTATAAACGGTTGAATAAAGCCACACCCTTCCAATTTGTGTTAGGAGAAAAATTTATACAACTTGTGGAGTTTTTATTATCATCCTTGGGTATTGTCTCGCACATGTGGATTATTTGATGAAAAGGATGTGGAAGAGCACATAAATATATTAATGCAACAGGATGAGTGGCGCGTCATTTGGTGTTGGAGTTAGAAGACATAAGGAATGACAAAAGGCTTGGGATGACATGTATGTCAATAACAAGTATTTTGTAGTTGTAAAAATGGTCCTTTTGTATGACTCTAATTTTGTGCGCCACCCAAGGAAGTTAAAAATCCATTGGTTTGGACCCTTTGTAGTAACTAATATACTTGACTCGGGAACCTATCAATTACAAATTTTGGATGGCACCATGTTTCCCGATTACTTTTATGGGAGTAGGATAAATCCCTACTATAAATAAGCTTATTTGTATTTGTAATAAGGCAATATTTACACCTAGATTAGTTTTCCTTTCATTTTTTGTTTTTATCTCATTTTTTAATAAGCACATTCACGTGTAGGAGATGATTTATATCTATTGAGTTGATGTGCGGAGGACTGAGCATACTTTTAATATGGGATGAAATCAAGTTTAACTATTAAATAGGAACACTTGGATGGTGATACATACCTAGGAATAGGTACAGAGGTGCATACGAAATTGGTAAAATAACGGTGTTGGGTTAATATGGATTAAGAACGTGCAAATAAAAAGGAAGGTGTTTTAGGTGGTTAGGAATGATGGTGCTTAAAAGGGTTTAGATTGTGAATAGATGAAAATAAGAGGCTGTAAAGTATGAGTACTACTTGGTATGAGGGAGGCACCAGCGGGAGGTACTACTTCGTATGAAGCACAAATGAATATGGGTTATGGTACAAGAAAGGGTGTGTAAGGATGTATATGGTATTGGAAAGTAGTAAGCACACGAGAAGGTTGAATTTTTCACGTGTAGAAGATATCAACAAGTGCCTTGGAAGGAAAAATGTGTTTAAAAAGGAAAAATTACTTTAAAACATAAAAGTGGAAAAAAACATTTTAAAATACAAAAGTAAGTCGGTGGTGTTTTAAAGTATGAGAAGGCTTTAAAAAGGGGTAAATCAAGTTATTTGTTACTTTGCATTCGAAATATTTTCGAAACCGAGCAACCGAGAAAGCAAGTGTGATGAAGAGAATCAAGTAACAAGAAAACTTGAGTTACATGTAGAGGATTTTAGTGTGGAGCTCCTTCATTGGGAAAATCAAAAGTTTGAGTGAGAGGTGAGGGCACCTTTGGAAAGGTAGGATTTGCAAAAGGAGGATATTGAATGTTAAGGGTTCACGGGGGCTCAGGTACTACAAGGTAAGGGCACGCAAGAGAGGGAAAGGATTTGGAACATAGGGGTTTGAGGATTAAGAATACCTAGGGCATGGGTTAAAGTGAAGACATGAGAATAATCAAAGGGAACCTAAGAAGGATATCTCAACATCACCTAATGAAAAGGAAAGGGGAGAACTATAATAACCTAAAATTTGTAACCCAAATTAGTAGGAATTGTTTTTTTCCTAAAAATTAATAGACATTCCTCTGCATATATAAATCAGATAACCAGCTAAAGCTAGTTAATGCAGAAAGTCACATTAAATTAACATCAAGTACACATTCCTCTACATATTTAAATCAGGTAACTAGCTAAAGCTAGTTTGTGCAGCATGTCTTAAAAAATTAATCCATCCTATAACATAGTGATAAACCTTATGCAGTTGTAAGGGTTAGTTATCCCTGATCTTCGTGACCACCCTTAACATTCATTTGAATGTTCATACTTAGCCTCACTTAGTTTTACCACACTGTGGTAGTGAGAACATGTGACTAATCCTCTAGTGTCTACCTAGAGTTTCATTTAATAAAACTCCATCCTATATCCTACACTTCATGATTTGAGGAATCACGGTGATTAGACAATGTACCCAGTAAACACATTAGTTTGGCCAAAGTTTATTAGTTTTAATGTGTATGTTTAGTATAGACGAGTGAACATAGTACCTAAACTTGTCTTCCCATCACCTCACAACCATCTCATCATAGTTATCTAGATTAATTAAACTTATATAGGTGAACATATTAAAACTTATCTAAGTTCCTAATGGTTCGACTTCATAAGTACAAGTAACCCCAATGCTCATTATTGGTTACCTATGGGAGGCCAATCCACTACTTAATATATTACCACATTAAGCAAACTATGGGCCACTCATAGGTAGCCTGCAACATGCATTGAATGTGGAGTTCTCTGTAAGGGTTCATAGCCTTCATTGCTTATCCAATTACTTAGTGAAATATAGTTTATGCATCAAGTTACTATGGATAGAAGGATAAGATCACAAAGTGATTATCTCTTTGCTTCCCTATCCATACGTACTAACCATTCTAATAAATAAGGTGTGTTAGACCCCTATTCAAGATTTCACCAGGTCTTATTAATCTTACAATGTCATACCTTAGTTTATCTTGATTCCTTATCCATTAATAAAATTCATATATATGCTTTATGAGGACTATATCTCACATCTTTTTTAAAGCTAAAGATAACCTCAAATTAGGATTCATTTTTTTTCTTACCATAGGATGATAAGTTCATTTTAATAACCTTTAAATCTTACAAGATATTAAATTTATTTAAAATATGAGTCTATATCATACTTCTTTTTTATGCCTTCATACCTATTATTGAACTAGTCTCATGAATTATTGACCAGATTATTATCAATTATTTACTCATTGCATATCATTATAGATTGAACCAATATGTTACCAAAGATTAGATTTTAATCCTTTAAAAGTTAAGACTATCATCATGCATTTTGCCCTTCCAATTACAGTATTATATCTCTCTTATTATTCTTTATCTTCACCCATAATAATAATGTTTATATTTCTTTAGAGAGTTAAATAGATATTGGGCTATATCCTTACTATCACAATCCATACACATTCTAAATATAAGATTGTAAACTAGGATCACCTTAACTTTATCAAATATACCATATAGTTACCAATACTCATATAACGTCAATGTATTTGAACATATAGAAATCAGCTAGCATATTTATAAATTACGAGTCTTGTCCATAAATGGACTAGTACAAAGGACATCTTGTCCAAGACAAGTTTCTAAATCCTTAAATTACAAGTACAATAGGATCAATGATCCATGATAAAAATCTTCAAGTCTAACACTGTTCCTCACAAGCCGGTGATAGAATGCCCATACATCATCACAAAACCTACAACATTGTTTTGTTAGGGGTGTTAGTTCAAAGAACTGGCAAGAAGTTAATCTATTCACTTAACTATGTTTTTGACAAATAAAGTAGATTAGTCATCACACATAACTAAACTATTATGCAATTTTAATGCATCCACCAAAGGTAGGGAGCTAGAATCCTCCGAGAAAACCCATAGTTGCCAATGAAAGAGATATGGGGTTTATATGTAAATCATTCTGAAGGACAACACATAAAATCCTCTTTCTTATTTAATCACAAACCATGTGATTAATGGAGGTTTCAGGTTCTCGATATTTATCAGAACCACTATCTTTGCACATCACATGAATCAAACCAATCAACAAATTTAGGTAAACTAACATTCAAGGAAAAATACATCTGTTTTGCAACAAACATTATCACAGAATACTTCTCAAGCCATCAAATTCATCCAACTAATTTTATTCCATAAAAATGACAAAGTATAGAATTCTGACAAAATTTTGTGAGTTTCCCCTTGTATTTTCCACTTTTAAAATTTTCCTAGAAAGCAGATTAAATTAATTTAAATCAAATAATGAAGTAAATGCATTAAATGAAAAGGTATGGATCAAATGATCCAACCCTCCAAGTCACTAGGATCTCAGGTCAAAATAAAACTAACAAGAAATAAACTTACCCAGCTGAACCATCAAATTTACCTTTATTTTATTAACATTTTCCAAATGTCCCTGCTTGTAAGGTTAATGCATCTATAAAGTAAACAAGAACTACAAATTCAATTTCTTATTTTCATGCCAATAGATAGTATCCATTTTTATTTCATAACACAAAATGAAATCAAGCATTTTAACTATTTTTCTTTCCAAGTAATGTGTCCCAAAAATCTTGTTACTAGCTACAACAATAAATCAACATTCAACCATTTACACTCACAATCAACATAATTAAATAGAATCAGTCCCATGTTGAAATGACCAAACCAACATAAACCCATATGGTTGTATGCATTAGTATATGAAAGGAAGGACTTAAAAGCAATATTTTTCCATCATAAGGTCATGCACCTGGAGTAGAGGGAGATACCCAAATTGATATTTTACCATATTTAAATAAGTAGAAGAGGGTACATAATCCAACCAAATTCTCAATATACTTTGAATAATCATAGATAATTCCATAAAATTATACAGAAATAGCAATATTGAACTCACACCTATATTTTAAATGATACCCATTTCACATAAAAAATTCCCTTGGTCTACAGACCTTTTCATTACTCAAGGGTGTGGATAAATCACATACCCATTTTATAACAAAACCCAATAAGATTACTTTCCATTTCCAGCTAAACCCATTGTTATCGAGAATATAGAATCCATTCAAAAATTTACCCAACACTCTAATCAAAACCTCCTCAAAGATAAATCATTATATAAGACAATCTGTTGTCTACATATCATACTGCAAAGACCGAGAAAAAATAGTCATATCGTTTCGTAGGAAGAAATCAGAATTCGAATACCCACAAAACTTTCACAAATAATTTTCCATAACCTATAACATCCATACAACTTCATATAATAACCTAAGTTTGAAACCCATAAAATTTCATAGGTTATTCTCATAAACCTTTCACAACACAACCACATATAATGCAAATCAGCCATATGAATTTATTGAAGAATACAAGTTTGAAATCCCATAAAATAAATTTATTGAACCACATTTTAGCAAAGCATTCATTATAGATTACACACAGGAGAACAACCATACATTATCATTGAAGGAGCTCTAGTTTGAATACCCAGAATTTCTCAACTCTTTTCCAAAACCCATAGTAGTTATACAATTTTATGGAGAGAAATCAAAGTTTAGAAACTGATTCACAACATATTTTCCATAAACCATTCATAATACAAAACCACACACAAAGAAAACAATCTCTTTATAAATCAAAAACCAGAAAATCAAGCAAAGTAACCCCTTTCCTGAAAATGATTGTGTGCCTTTGATTTTGCTTCCAGATTCTCTGTAAACCCTATTTGACCACCTTGAGTGAAAAGATCCCATCTTTCTAACAAACCCCTCTTCCATATTGCATTCCTCTTTATAAATAGATGGTTTCACAATCAAAATCGACTTCAAAAATGTCAAGAAAAATTGGCAGAGTGCCCCCATAGCTAGAGCTCAAGACCATCAAATTCCATGCAACTAAAAACAAACTCTAGTTTTCCCCCATTTCAACCACAACTTCCCGAAACCCGCCACACATTTACTCCCTCCACCTACAAACTTCTAAGTGGACAGAGAATGGAGCCTCATTGTCTCGTAGAGAGGATCTCCCTTTGAAAATGAATATTAAAAATGTAGATACTTGTAACTTGCATCAAGCAATTTAAATAATTAAATTTTGCTAATTGTACTCTTTCCCACAAATTGATGACATATCATCAATAACGCACCATTTCTCCTCCACCACTGCTAATTAATTACATTACGATAATTAATTATCCCTTCTATCACTCAAAACAATGATTAACAACCTTCCGTTAATTAATACCCCTTTCTATCTAGATTAATTAATTATTATTAATTAATTAATTCTCTCTTCTATTTAATCAATAAATTATCATTTATTTGATTAAAATCCTCTCATAGCATAAATCATACTAACTTTCTTCTCAAATGCTTCTAAAAGCTACATCTACCTATTAGTTGATCACTTTTGATTAATTAATACACCCCCTCAATTCCCATGGATCACTAATGAAATATTAATCTCTTCTAAAGAAAACTTAAAGTGTGCTTATCCTAACTAACCTAGCTTTGCTATTATCCCACATGTAATAGGATGCAAAGCTTCTTCAAACCATTGGGTTATAAAAGGAACCCTCCTCCTACCTTTCTACTTACACCTTTGCATGCTTATAACATAAACTATAGGAATTTTCATCTTTGAGCATCTTCCATTAGTGTTGAGCTAGGTATCTTCATCTTGCATTCATCCATCCAAGCCTTTTGAGTCATATGGAGAAGATCAAGGAGGTCTTGATTGAGATCCATTCTCAAACCCTTGGGATCAAACAAACTATCACATTTTGATAGCTAAGGATCTACATAGGTCCATCTCTTGTTTAGCTTTCAAAGAGTAGAGGATAAATGTTTAGCATGTTAGTTTGAGTTTCCTTCAAATTTCTAATGCATAGTGTTGATATTTACTCTCTTTAAGCTCTTAGCATGATGATCTAGGTATAGTTTAGCTTTGTTTTGGAACTATTAGGTGTTAGTTTCAATTCTCTTTACTTAGCTAACTAATACATGGATACATATGGCACGCTCGGTGGGACATGATTCATAGTCTCTTTGATTTTAATGAGTTTTACTAGTTTTTCTCAAGTTTTGCTAACCCAAATCATGCACATGTGAAATAGGTTAATATTATTAGGTTATTTCACTAACTTTACATGCATTGAGTTTATCTTATGGCATTTATTGTGATGGGTTATCATTTGATTTGAGCTAAATTAGAAAAAAATTGAGCTTTTAAAGTTGGATACTTTAGATTCTCATGTTTTGATGTCATTTATAGCTACATGCATAGGTAAAAATTTGTGAGGGCACGTACACATCAAAACTCATGTGGAGGTACAAAAGTATCATGTACATGCGATAAGTTACGCATACACACATTGTTGCTACTTGTACTCTATGTCATATTTTGTTAGGTTCGTGCATGCATTAAAAGGTTTACGTATACATCATTCTATCCACACACATAAAATTTTCCCTCTACATTTTTCTGCGATCTCTTTGGACCTCGTATGCATTTAGATCCACACATACACATACATATCCACACACACACACCTGCTAAACATTTTGCATTGACCCTATCAAATAGGTACACTCACACATTCATAAGCCCATGTACACAACTCTCTACGGCCTTTTACATATTTATTCCAATATCGTTTTCAAATAGGCTCGTACACATTGATGAAGGTGCATACACACCCATAAGTGTGCATAGGCATCATAACTTGGATTTCTGATCTACTTTAAAATTTGTAAAATATTTTTTTCTTGATGTACTAAATATTTTTAGGTTTTATTTGAGTTTAACTTATGTTTTGTAGGGAATATTTGCATGCTTTTTTCTAACTTGGTTTGTTTAAAGTTAATGGATGTTGTTTGTTTGTTTATGAGATTAGAGTCACATATGCTCTTCCCTTACACCTTTTAGGTGATCTTGGGAATCAGAAATGATTTCTATATATTTTCTATGCTTTAGAAAACATCTCATTATACTTATTTTCTAAGGGAATGAATGTCAAAATTGGTTAAAACGAACTATCTTGCACTCTAATTTCGCAAAGTGTTTTCCATTTCTTATTATAGTTGGGTTTTTCATTGTGTATGCTCTTCCCTTGCACCTTTTAGGTGATCTTGGGAATAAAAAACAACACTTAAACCCTCTTTCATGATATTTTGATCTTGTGGAAAATTACTAATCTTTCATGTGCAGGACCTAATTCACTTGTCAAAGAAAGGAGGTTCAAAACATAAAAATACTAATACAGATGTGATTTCAAGTTGGAAAATGGTGAAAAATTAAACCACATTAAGTCTAAAATATTAAAAAAACACACCGCAATCATCACCATGTATTTTCATATTTGGATGAGGTTACACCCCATCCTCTTTTGCTAGGACATAACCCCTTTTGTATAATCCTTAAGATAAAAAAATTGGGGTGGTCCTATGAACCCTAAAGTATTCCATGAAAGAGAGAACCTTGTGGAAAAAATAGGAAGTTCTCCGCTTGCACACTTGACTAGTTTTACCTTTACGAGTTAGAGTTAAAGTTACTCATATTGCAACCCTAGTGAGAATACATGATGAACGCATTTATTACTCACTATGTTTGAATGTAATCCAAGGGTAACTCTGTAGCAAATCACACACACATTTAGATAACTTGTGACACATATTTAAGTGAACCACCTAGGAAACTATGTTGACTTGGAGCCATGTTATTTGTACCAATTGTTGTGAGAGCCTTCACAAAGGGAGAACTTTATTAGATTCGAAACTTTGTTTGTCAAACACAGAGGAGAGTCCGTTAAAGCTCAAAATATGAATTATTCATCAAAAAATTTATGCAATGTTACATTTACTTAGTTTTTCACTCGTCATAAGATGAGGTGAAACTCTCCCGAAGTGAAGTTAAACACTTTTCAACCCCACCTAGTCTACTTCCTTTGCTTTCTTTTGAAAAAATTTTGATCAAAAGAAGAATAATGATACGTGTAATATCAATCTATTGTGTTCACCACTTTTATGTTTGTTTACTCTCATCCATGTTTGTAGCTGAGTTGTTAAATGTATAAATTGTCTGGGTGTGTTTTTACGTCATTGATAGCCATTTGATCTTGATACCCAAGTCAAGATCATCATTGTAGTTAGGATTTTTTTCACTTGATTATCCTTTGAAGTGTTACGTAACTTGTATCATATCACAATAATTTCAATACTTACATCTTGTTTCTCACAAACTTTACCTAAGTTTTTAGATTGTAACATTACGCTACACGCATCTTAACAATTTATTGGTATACTTTATCCTTGGTTTTCTTTTGAACATTACCTCAATTTTGAAAGGTGTTGTTGTTACTTTGTGCATACTGTACCAATATTATTTTGATACTAATACATTAGTTTTCCTGAAAATTTTGGTTAACATATCTTAGTGGTATTGTTATGTTGTTCATATTCGTAACCCCCACTTTTTGAGATATAGGTCTTGTTTGGAATTAAACTTACTTTGAGTATACTTTGTTTGGGAATCACTTCAACTTCTTGTTATTACTTATGCCTTGTTTGTTTTTGAACTCAACATAAGTGGTGACATTTTGATCATCTTAAACACCAAACTACCATTTGGAAATAACTTAGGAAGTACTTCATTAATTGATTGGTTTAGAACAAACCTTATGTGATTGTTTTTAAATATTTATTTGTCATTTTCACTTATCCATTTGAGACAATCACTTTGATTGTTTGATGTTCACTAGTCATTGGACATTTGGCATTCTTTGTGTGACCTTAGAAAAAATTTGATTCTAGGTCTTCACTTAGGTTTGATTATACTTTAAGAAAAATTTAAACAAAAACACCTTTGTGAAATCTTCATTTGTTATGGCCCCTACAACAATAATTGGAGGTAGGAGAAAAGCATGGGAAACATCGACCAAACAAGGGTAAAATCCCTTTATCATAAATGATTTATGACCTCTATTCTCCATGGATAAAGAAGAAGAGGAAATGGTAGATCATAGTGGTGAAGAATTGGGATCACCACATGTGGAGTTTGAATTTGAACCTTCTCAATTAGATGAGTTCTTATTTTTAAAAAAAGATAGGGTAATCGCAAGATTTGTGGAATCATGTGCTAGAATTCTAATAGAACATGAAACTATTCCACCTAAAAATAATGCTAATGAGGAAGAATGCCCCCTCATTAACATGGATGACATTTTAGGTCATGGAAAATCTTCCACATCAAACACTCAACGTGACAACATAGGTGGTTTTAAAATTCCACTCATAAGAATTCCACATAGGATAAGGGTGGAACATGAAAACATGGAACAACCTCCTCAACATGAAAATGAAGAGGAACTTCCAAATGAATAAACCACTATACAACAAAAAATTCAACACCTTAGTCAACAATTAGCTTTCCTAGCATCCCATGTGTAAAAGGAGACAAAAAAAACACGCATCATGAAAAACCTAAGGTTAGAAATATTGAATTTTACAAAAATATCAAGAGGGAGAAACATTAAAAAATAGTCGTGTGTACATGTCAGCTTCTCCCACTAAGGAGAAACTTCTTACACAAGAAATAAAATCTATGAAATCAATTCTTACAAGTTTTTAACAAAGAAATGTAGGACATAGAAAAAATTATCAATACGAAGAGTTATTCCCTTATCCATTTGATAAGACTATGTTGCTCCAACCCTTTCCTAAGAAATTTTACATTCCAAAATTTGAAAAATATAAAGGAAAGGGAGATCCACGAGATAATTTGAACAATTTTTACACTACCTACCAAGAAGTGGCGTACAACTAAAACTACCTCATATGACTATTTCCAAAAAATATATGAGGGCAAGTACTATAGTGGTTCATTCATTTACCTAGAGGGTCTATCTTCACATGGCCTGAACTAGCGGAAATATTTATATGAAACTTTTCCTTTAATGTGGAAAGTGACATAACCATGGATGACTTATGTAATGCTAAATAGAAACAAAATGAAACCTTTGCAAGTTTCCTACAGATATGGCGGGGCCTAGCTAGCCACTTCCCTTGCTCAATCCCTGAAAAAAAACTTGTTAGCATCTTCGTACCAAACCTAAACCCATACATTACCTTTCATTTACAAATGCATTGTGTTCAAAACTTTGAAGAGGTCATTGAGAAGGGAACACAAATAGAAAAGGATCTAATTGCAAAAGGGACACTCAAGCCTTATTCAAAAGACAATCAGTCTTCCAAACCCATAGACAAGCCCAAGATCTTTAATAAAAACAAGAATGTCATAGGTGATGGAATCACAGATTCCAAATGTATACAAGTGGTCCAAGTTTGTCCACATTTTAAACTAACCAAAGGGCCCATATAACCACCGGCTCAAGAAGGGCATTCACTCCCTTGACAGAATCATTTTCCATGATCTTAAAGTAGCTAGACACAATCAACCTAGTGACATATCCCATGATGACACCGTTTGATGAAAATGCACCTAAACCTTCATGGTATAAGGAGCATGAATATTGTGATTTTCATCATGTAAAAGGACATAAAACCAATAATTTTATAAGAATACACCATTTAATCCAAGATCTCATTGATGGTGGGGAGATATTAGTCAATTCTCCAGAATCAAACCAAACACCCAATCAAAGGATGGGTATATTTAAGGAACCTTTCCCTAAACATGGTAAACCATGTGAGAAAAATATGGATCAGGGAGAGTCTTCCCAAATTTATAAAGCCACAAATTATGTTTATACCAAAAAAGATAACAATCAATATGACTCATTAATTGGATGTGTTTTCTCTTCTGACGAGCGTATCAATACCATTAGGATCAAGGGTAGATATTGCGCTATGGTAACAAGGCGTACTCATCTCATGATCCCAAAACCTCCTTTGTCTACTCCTCAAGATAGTCATTACAATCTCATAGACCAACTTGAGAATACATCTGCTAATATTTCAATCTTAGACCTTCTTAAGATATCAAATGCACATAAGGACATCCTTTACAAAACTCTCCAAGGGTTAGGAGTGTCAATTAAAGTACATCTTTCTCATCTACATGTTGCGGTAAAAAATATTCCACCAAGTGAACACATTGCGTTCAGCCACAAAGAGTTCCCTAATGAAGAATATATGCATAACCTTCCTCTTTATATAGAAGTATTTGTTACTCATCGAAAAATAAAGAGGGTGTTTGTGGAAAATGGGCCAAGTTTAAACATATGAGAACTAAATTTAGTCAAACAATTTGGACACATAGAATAAGATCTAGAGCCCCACATTATCACCATAACCACATACAACAATGTGGAAATGAAATCAGTGGGTACAATAACACTACTGATGGAGGTAGGGCCCACATGTCACAACACAGATTTTCATGTCTTAGACTTGGAAGTTTCATACAACAAGCTTTTGAGAAGCCCATGGATTCATGCCATATAGGCCATACCATCAAAATTTCTCCAATGTATCAAACTCAAGTACGAGGGACACGCTATTACTATTGAAGGAGATTGATGCAGCCTAGAACTCATTAATACAAATCTAATAAGACCCTAGACATATTGGCACATCACTCAACCTGGAATGAGCACTCACCCAAAGCACACAAAGGTACCAAGTCTATCTTTAGGGTTGTTGTTGAAGGATGTTAGCATGATGAATACTTAACACATACAAATCCATTACTAACAAATCATTCTACATAGCATACCAAATCTATATCTAAGGGAGAAAAAAATAAATATTAGCCATGATGAGATTAAAAACATACTAGATTCAGATACACACAAAACTAACACTTAGATTCAGCCAATATCCTCCATTATATTAAATGCAATAAGTATACAAAATCTTCATTACAATATCAGTAGTATGTGCGTAGTAGCATAATCTCTCTATGTATGCACACACATCTATATCTTTATATATGTTGATCCCTTTACTAAATAGTTTACTACATACTTATAAGGGTGAGGACTTTCACTTCACCACCTATCTATTCCCAAAATAGGTCGCATGCTATTATTAGCCATACGCCGTCACAAAACTAGCCACATATACAAGTGCGCTAACAATAGACTATTGGTAGTTAAGCGACAAGTAGTAGATCTATTTCGGGTTGTGTTCATGAAAAGTGCTTTGTATCCAATCCTCTAGAAATATCCAATGCATGGCCCACACATCTCTACCTCATTTTTGTGCTCTGCATGCCATCTCTAAAATAGAACTTCAAGAGCGAAAAAGGCTAAGTCCTGAAAAGCTGAATTTCTACTCCACGTGTGTGTTTCCCCATTCATTTGTGCCTTTGAATAAGATATGTTTTCCACATGGACTTATTGTGTGCTTTCTTTCAAGTGTTCTCTAATCAAAATTACCCCACACTAATTTCATTGTCACCCTGACAATGATTATCTCTAAAACGGAAATAAATAATTTAAATGGAAAGAATAAAAAGAATTTTCTTTATAAATAAAGAATAATTTATATACGGAAACTTCATCTACTTCAACTTGAAGGACCAACTCAAGATATTTATCCTTTCTTTCTGCCTCTAGGGCCTTCCACTCAACAATCGCTTCCTCTACTTTCTTAGGAATGTCCATAGCAATGGACTCCAGTTCATCCTTCATAATCTCACATTTCTCATTCGCAAGACCAAGACAATGTTGGACCTTACGGTCATCCTTCCCTCTATAAAATCCATCTTCTATGTAATGAGCTTCCCATGCTCCTCTAGCTGATTTTTGTGTGGTACTTAGGCTGCTACCTGGGGCCTCATGCTTCTGTTTAACCATTGCTAACATCTATGCATGACCAAATGTGTCATCTTTAATCACTTTCTAGACCTCATTGTTCTCCTCTAGGTTTTTATGTTGATGAGCACCTCTGGAACTGTACATATGTTCAAGGATTGGTCTGCCTTCACTAGTTCTTCCTACAACACTTAAAGAAGTCATTCATATGACCTAATCTTTCACATCACTTTGAAGCCTTTTTCTCTCTACCTCTTGTGTTGGATCCATTATCATTTGGCATGCATAGATGTTCATCTTCAAGCACTAGGTCCACCAATGTACCTACATAGTGTATCGTCGAAGGAAACATATTTGGAACCTTTGGCTCCAAATGTGGCCTAGCCTTATGATATTATCACCAATTTCCTCGTGATCTTTGATAAATACAAAGTTATTTTTCTATGGTAAGTCTCTTTCTTGAGTTAGGCACACTATTTCCCCATCTTTAGTTTTGATCTCTTCCCTCAATGCCCTAATTGTGGCAGCCTTATCCATATTCCATCTCGCCACATCTGTTGAGAGTTTGACCAATGCATTGCTTTGACATGTTCATTTGACATAACAGTAGGCTTGACTATCATGTATCTAGCATGAGGTGTATTTTTCAACCTCCTCGATATGCATGACTCCTCACACACATAAAAATCTGGTTCATCCATGTGTGTGTGCATCAACCATGATAACTACTTCCTTGTGTGCATTTTTTTCCATATCTTCATCCATTAATTCCTAGCCATATAATTCCTTTTATGTCAGTTTTCTCTAGAAACATGTGCAGAAAACTTTACCTGGGTCCTATGCATAACCCATGGCTGGTGGAATGTGTTCCTCACTTATTCTTCTTGACCTCGGCTACTTAGTAATTTGAGATTCTAGATTTGGAACTTGTGTTTCCATGTCTGAGTAGTCTTGGTAGCTATCTCATATGTTTATTATTCTTCCTCTTATCCTTCCTTCAATTATTCATCTTTTTGTTCTTCTACATTCTCTAGAGGTATAGGAGAATTAGGAGCACTTTCCTCTAACTCTTTCACTTCCTCATTAAATTTTAGTTTCCTTCTCCATTTTGCGGTTGTCTCCTTTTGTGGAGATAGTCTAGGTGATTTACGTATTGTTTGTAGAGTAGCACCACGGGTCCTTGTTCTCCTAAACACTCTCTTAAATCTATGCTCTCCTTAGACTAGATCCAAGTCCTCATCATCCTTCTCTTTTGGATGAGGTGGTGTAGTTGACGCTCATCTTCATCCTTATTCATAGGATGCCTTTTGCCTCTATGTTCCAAACCACCACTATCTTTGTGCCCATCCTCTACTTCAATTGGCTCTGTGGGTTTAGGCACTGGAATGTTCTCCATTGTATGCTTACCCTTTGGTGGTCTTTGGAAGTGTGAACTCATCTTCCACATACTTTTTATTCTCTAACTTGGGCTTGATTGAAGGTACACCAAAGTCTTTGCTTCAATATCTCCCAAAACCAAACATACTAGTTTAATGCTCAATACAATCGAAATGATCCTTTCAATATATTCACCCCATTATAGATACACATATTTCTTCCTCGGCATGTGGTAGTCACAATCTACCTTGTCTACATTGAATATTAGGTGTCACACATCCGAGAACCTATGTCGACACTGGAAGTACCTTACTATGAAGGCATATGATAACTTACACCAAGGGATCCATTCTTCATTCCTCATGGAAAACCATGTTACATAAAAGTGCTAGTATATAGCGAACTACACCGCCTTTCCAAACGCTCGAAGGAAAGTCCTCAAGGATGTGCCATTCTTCTTCAAAAGCCCCATGGTATCACTTCTCAGCCATTTTCTTGACATGTTCTCTCATGGATCCTTCACACAAGTACTTTTGAAGAGTTTTTCAGGTGACTCTTGCTCTATGGGATACTCCCATATCTTCTCTTTTGGTCCATCAGGTACTTCTATCTCCATAATACCAATGACAACATAACAGCTCCAAAGCTGATCTTTCCTCTTGTGCACACTTCCTCAACGATATTTTCTATAATGTAACATGAAATTTCATACACTACCCCTTCAGAGATATTTTTAGCAACATGTAACCACATGGTATTAACTTGTGACCACATTTCTTGGTCATTTAGCTTCGTAACAAGATGTGAGGCTACTTACACAACTGGATACTTCTTCAATTTATCTATGTCCAAGCTGCGTGGACCCTTTATGTACCCAGCTCCTTCTCGGTCTCTAATATTGTGGCCTTTTTCATCAAATCATCTCTTAAATATTCTCATGTGCCCTTTAATCTTATTACTATGGAGATTAGCACGGTGGAAATTCTAGCTCTGCGTCTTGCAAAATATAAAAAATCTTCATGCTCTCTTCTCATGACCCACTAGTATAAGGGCTCATATTTCCAAAAGTAAGGGAGCTCATATAGCTGGTAAACTCCAATCTTCTTTAAGAGCTTCTCACCAACATCCTTGTACACCGACATGTCTTTTGTTGTGTGTCTATTCATCTTTGTGTTCAACAAGGCATCAATCTCCTTATTCTCTATGGTATGGTGGTTGTACTCACTCACCTTGCTTCTCCTTATGTGAGAATCCCACTCCTAGCCTACGATGACCCCTTCTGGATATTACATTTTAGAAAAATTGCTTTCAAGAGCCATCTCCTCTTCTTCTACGACCACCTTCTTCTTTCCCTTCACTTTTGCTACAAAAGCTTTCTTGGGTGCCATTTCTACCTTGTAATCCTTTGTAATTACTCTCCTACTTGAATTATGTAATGTGAAAATCAAACCCTATCTTGATTCAATGTGCCCTAAGTGAAATCACGCACCATAACTCCTCTTTGTCACCTTGCTTCCCTCAAACCCTTTACCACTTTGGGACGTAATCTCTTTCGTGTACATATCTCTTTGTCATGACCGACTACACACCTCTCACACCTCAATTTGATCACTCAACTTTTCACACTTATCCCTTTTTCAAATACTCTCAATCGTAATGGTAAAAATGAACTCGCACCCCATCCTTTAATAGATTTTCAAATTTTGGATGCATTCATTTCTCCTTCACCTACCAAATATCCTCTCATTAATTGACCAATTCCATTCTTTCCATGTGGTACGTCTTCATGCCCTAACTATAACCTTCTAGCATGCCTTCCTACCATTTGGTCACAGACTTCTCTTCAGTGTGCTTCCTTACACCCGAGTACCTCGTCATCGCACCTTCCATAAGTAGTTTTTATGGCCTCTTCTTACCTTATGTTATACTATCCCTTCATTTATCTCCATCTTTGGTCACTTTCTAGAAGAAATCCTTTGACTTGAAAAGCACCTGTAGTAGTTTATTCCTTTAACATTTCAATTCCCACAATCGTGTACCTAGATATCGACAACCACCCCACACTAAAATTATGGGTATTCCTATGTGCATAAACAAGCTTCATATAGTAATTAGCTTCATGCATGCAAGCACGCTTATTTAAAAAGGATAATAACTAAATTTATAAAGCATAACAATAAAGAAGGAAACACATTAAGGAAATACACTATTAAAAACCTAATCTAAATGGAAATAATTCCTTATTACAAACACCAAGAAGACTTATTTATATAGTAGGGCTTCAGCCTACTCCCGTTAAAGTGCTTAGGGTAGCCATGTTCCATCAAGTTCTTCTAGCCGGAAAGTGTCTATTTAAAGTATATAAGTAATAACATACTGCCCCAAACAATGTACATTAAGTTTTCTTGGATGGCGCAATAACTTAGAGTCATAGAGGAGTACCATTTTTCCAATCTCAAACTTATTGTCCCTTATGTTTCTATCATGCCATGCTTTTCGGTTGGCCTTTTCTTGCTTCCCAATCTAACTTGCTATGGATAGTCACTCATCTAACTTAATTATCTTTTCAATCCATTCTTCTAAAGCTTTCTCATCAGCTAGACCTCTAGCATGTGAAATATGCAAAGAATCTAACATAAATTCCATAGGAAGAATGGCCTCTATGCCAAAAATTGACTGAAATGGTGTGGCTTTGTTCAACCTATTATATGTTGTTCAATATGCCCAAAGTACTGTAGATACTTTATCATCCCAATCCTTTCTTCCAACATCACAACTTTTTGTCAATGTCTCGCTCAATTTTTTTTTGAAAGCTTTAGCAGTTCTATTTTCATAAGGATGATGCTAGAAGCATGGGAATATTGAGAGGGGGTTAATCAATATTTGACGATAAAAACTTTTTTCTCTAACTTATTAATTTTCTTTTTCACACTTAACAAGATATTCAAATCTGAAAGTAAAATGATAGAACACACAAAAATTAAATGCACATAACACCAGATATATCATGGTTCACCTAGTGTGGGCTACATCCACCAAAAGAGACTGCTTGGATCTACTATCCAAATCTAGCTGAAAAAATAGTGTTTACAAAGTGTGAGCACCCACTCACAGAAGACACCAATCTCCAAGCCGAACACTAATCAAGCACTTGAATGTAAACACCACTAACTGTGCAATCTCTTATTCAAAGCACCAACTTCTGGAGACCCCAATCCCCAATCTAAAGCACCCACTCCAAAAAATCTGCAATACAAATCAATGATATTTTCTCCTTCTATATTCTCTCTCTCACATACTCATGCTCACTTAAGAGATTTATAATACCACCTCACATACATATCACACTCATGAAAAATTCTCTCTTTCTCTCTCTTCTCAAAATGTGTACACAACACTTGCTTATATAGAAAGAAGGAGATGAAAAACCACTTGTGGTTTCCTAAAACCATGTGCCCATACCATGGGCCCATTTTCTCGAAATATTAAATATTTTCTCCAAATAGCAATATTCTCTTACACATGTAAGAGTAACTCCTCTTACGCATCATAGAATCTCTTACACATCATAAGCTACCATAGAGTCTCTTAAACATCATAAGATGCCATAGAATCTCTTACACATCATAAACTCTCTTACACATCCCACCATGTGTCGTAAGATTCCGTGGTGATGTTGAATATTAAAATATTTAATTTTTGACATCACACTAATATGGATAAATATTTTATGAACACTAATGTTATAATGTTTAATGTTAAACAAATATTAAATCTCAAAATTTCCATAAACACTAATGTTTTACCTTTGACATCAATGAAAAATACTCAACAAACTCCCCTTAGTCATTGATGGCAAATCCGCTAAAAGTAGACATGAAAAAATGTTTTCTCCAAATCCAACTTTCTACCTCGATATGTTTTTTTCTTGTTGCATTGTACTTATTCTATGCAACTCTCTCGCATTCTACAATTCACCCCCTTTGACATCAATGGTAAGGGGATAACTAAACTTTTCACTTGAACCTATACTCGAGTTGAAGATACTTCAATGTGTAGCTCCCTCGATGTCGATACTCCCCTAAGATAGTCAATGAGTAAGAGTGATAGAATCACTCCTAACTTCTGTCTGAGTGACTCAAAATATTCCTTCGGTAGGGGTTTTGTAAATATATCAGAAATATAATCATTAGTCCTAACATATTCTAATTTCACATGTTGATCTCAGTAACTTTCTCTTTCAAAAAGTGATACTTAATGGGAATGTTTTTGTCCCTGGAAGGCATGACTAGATTTTCGAGATGTTAATAGCACTCATATTGTCACAGAAAATGGAAATAGGATTCTCATACTCTACCTTCATGTCCTTCAATGTTTGTTTCATTCAAAGCACATGTGTATTACAGGACACTATTGCAATATACTCTTCCTCTACTATAGAAAATTAAATTGAGGCTTGTTTCTTGCTGAACCATGACACTAGTCTGTCACTAAGATAAAAAGCTCCCCCACTTGTACTTTTCCTATCATCAACACTTGCTGCCCAATCTGCATATGTGAATGCTATAAGAGTTAAATCATCACTCTTTGGATACCATAAACCATAATCCAATGTACCTTTCAAATATTTGGAAATTATTTTTACTCCCGCCACATGAGTTTCCTTTAGTACCGCCTAAAACCATGCAACTAATATAACATCCTACATAATATTTGGTCTATATGTTGTGGTATATAGCAGGATACTTATCATGGACCTATATAAGGTCCGATTAGCATCAGGAGACTCATTATTCTTACTCATCTTGTAGCCTATAATCATGGGTGTACTAACTGGATTGCAATCTTCCATTCTAAAACTTTTCAACATCTCCTTTATATACTTGGTTTGTGAAATAAAAAATTCCTTGACTAGATTGCTGAATTTTCAAACTAAGAAAATAAGACAACTCACCAAGCATAGACATCTCAAACTCCTTCGCATCTCCTCTCTAAATTCTTTACATAGTCTCCTACAACCACTTCTAAAAATAATGTCATCCACATAAACCACAACTATCACCTGGATGTTTTTCTTTCGTGTTGATGTACAAATTTCTATCCGCAATTCCCTTTTTAAATCCTTGTTCATGTAAGTAATTTTTTATTCTTGTAGTGCCTATTTAAAATAACCCACTCAATATGTAAGAAACAACCTAGGGTTAGTTATAAAATTATGGAATAATTTTTTCTTATTAGAAGTGTCCACAACCAAGTTACAAGGAAAAAGTTGACCCTATTAGGTTCCAGAATGAATCTAAATTACTTTAACACTTCATTAACAAATATCAAGTTCACATGGTTCATTCTATGGAGTTAGAAATCTCAAATAGGTTCAGGGAGTAATTTACCCCATACCCACTCTCTAACAAGCTCAGAGTTTCAACTTGATTTTTTCCATACTTAACATATTCAAAATTTCTCTAAATCATTCCCATTGGATAGGAAAATTTCTCACCTTTCCGGTGATATAAATAAGTCATCCTAACTCCTCCAAAAACTCAAGATATGAGAAAGCGGAGTTTAGGAGTCAAATTTTCCCCAAGGGGACATGTGTCAAGAGGAGGGGAAAACCCCTTTGGTGGGTTGGCGGGTCATGGGGTGGCTTTATAAAATTTTCCACTCCATGTGGCATAAATGCAAAATGTCTACCGCACTCCATGGGTCCTCGGTGGACATGCATCGAGAACTATTTCAAAGAAAAGGAGGGTGAGGGGAGGGCAGAGCGATGGGGCAATCGACGAACTTCACCAAAAGGAAGAAAAAGGGTGAAAGGTGTGCATGGGTCCGCATACCCATGGAGGAGAAAATCCCAAGGCAAGGATGGGGTTTTAGGGCTACAAGGAAAATTTTCCAAAATTTTCACAAGCTGAAAACGAAAAAAACAAAAGGGTCTATCCCCTCCACTAGCACCCTAAGCCGCCACGTGGCGGCTGCAGTGGCCACGGGCCGGAGGGGATAAAAGGAATTTTTTTCCAAAATTTTCATAAAGGTCAAAGGGTAAAAAGATGCTGCACCTCTGTCGTTGCCTCGTGAGAACATGTGGCACCCTCGATTGGCTACAGCCAGTGGAGGAAAAGATGAAAATTTTCCAGACAAAAAATTTTCAAATTTTTAGGACCAAAAATTTTCAAACATGAGCTAGGAAGCTCAATTTTGGGTAAATGAGGATTTTTTGGAAATCTCTCAATGTCCTCTTTGCACAAGAAACATAGATTTTACATTTTGATGAAGTTTAAAGGGTAAATTTTGTAAAAACAATCTACAGGCTTTTAATTAGCAAACTGGCAATTTCCAACTTTTCAATTTGATTAAATTGGATCTCCTCCTTCACTCAACATGCCAAACAGGCATGGAGAATTGATCTAGGAAGGATTTAAAGTGGTTTAGGAAGTTAAATTTTTTCAATTAATTTACATTTGAATTTTGTCCAGCAAATGCCGAAAACGGCTGAGGAAGGGAAATGGGTTCGATTTGCAATGTTAAAATTATTTTCTTAAGTCTTTCTTTGTCAAAATGAGTTCCTTAACATCTTAGCATCCTAAAATATATCATTTTCAAGTTGATTAATGTGTGCAGGTCTGAACTATGCATTTTTATTAAGTTTGATTGTCGAGTTTCAAATATTTACAAGAGATCAATTTCTGTTAAATTTGTATAACAAATTTTATCATTCAATTGTGGCATTTCATTTCTAAACTAACCCAATACAATCATTTTTTCTAAAAAAATCATTTCCAAGATAAATTGTAAAATCTGATTTCCAATTTAATGTATTTTAACAGAGACAATGCAATATAATTCTTACACACATATTTCTTCTTCTTCCATTTTCTAAACAAAGATTTCAAATCACAATTTGATATTTCCAACTTCATCACAACAATGCAAAAGAGAGATGAACTTGCAATTCTTTATTGACTTCATTTATAAAACTTTACATCTTCACATTCTTCCATTTCTTGAATATAGTTAATAGAATTTCATTTATTTCTTCCAATGTACAAAGCAGAAAGCAAATGTCTTTCTCAAATCAAATATACATTCTCATAATCAATTTCAACATCATTTCTCCATAACATAACTATTACAATTTCATCCACATCATGTGGGAAATGATTACAATGAATGTGTTTTCACAAGGGATTGTCAAACTACACTTTTGTTTTGCTCCAAGACAATAACATGCACATTTTCTCTTTTCACCAGCTGATCACAACAAAAGAGGGGGAAAAGCAACACTCTCCACCTAACCAAGATATCCAATGAAAGGATAAGCCTTCCTTTATCATTGGCCCCAAGCCCCAACCAAAATATAATAAGAGGTTAAATTTAACCATGGCAACAACTAGCTTCCACAACACAACATTCTTTCACATACACATTTCTTCTTCTTGTTTTTAAAAAACACAATTCAACACAAAAATAGCAGTTCACAATTGCATTTAAAATCATTTCAAAATAGAACTCATGCTTGATCATGAAAGCCAAAGGAGCAAGGTCTATGGGGGAAGATACTTATGCCTCCCAATTAGAATTTGGGCATCCAATAATAACGAACCGCCAAAATAATTCATCACACACATTTCCTTATGCCCCTCACAAATCCCTCCTTATACCCCCAGATTTCCTTATCCCCCACAAAGTAAGAAATGCAAGATATTTCTTTTCCATGGTGGATCCGAAACCCAAACTCCTCCAAAAATCATGATGTTAATGGAATTTCCTTATGCCACCCCAAATCAATTCCCCATAGCCTTCTCCTTCACAATTCCTATGGCGGTCTACCCAACCAACAAAAAAATAAAACAAAGCATGCACTATCCACACAACACAACAAGAAAATAACATCATATAAAAAGAGAGTTAAATTCCTACCTATCCATGGTTACTTTTGTCCCCAAACAACAAGCTTCAAATGCTAAAACATAGTCCAAAACAAAAAAATCCAAACATGCAAAGCTTTCTCCAACTTCCTCCAAAAACAAGAGCTCCACACAATAAAAATGCACCCCCAAGGAAGTTGCAAAATGATTCAACAACCCCAAAAAAGAAGAGAGTTTGAATTAAATAGAAGAGGGAAAGAAGAGGATGATGTGGATCCATGTAGGATGCCACATCAAACATCCTCAAATTCAAACACAAAAGACAAACTCCATTCTCCAAAGCACAATAAAGAGGTGGGTGAAAAATGACAAGTTACTTGCACACTCCAAAGAGCCCACACCTCAAGGGACAATAAATTAAATGAAATGTAAGAAAGTGCAATCCAAAACAAGCAACATGATTAATAAAATTCATTATAAAAGTCACAAATCACATCTCCATCCATAAGTATGGTTGGTAGATTAAATTTAGAGGCATAGGATGATTTTTACTCATCCCACAAGCCTCTAAAAATAACTCCTAAGGTTAACTCGTAATATCCAAATCACATGTTTGAACCACATCCATACCAAATAATATATCATCATCCACGTATAAGGTGTCTCTAATAATCATCAGGCATAATAATCAAATCAAGATCAATAATAATCCATGATCAATGTCTAACAACATGCTAAATCAAAACATAATAATGTCTATAATGTAATCATAGTATCAAAATAAGTCTCTAAAAGGTGTCAAAGGAAAGTGGGCACTACATACCCCTCCCCTTCAACTTGACTTCCTCTTGGAATACACTGGAACAAATGTGAAAATAGAACTCGTAATGAAGTAGCATCCTCCCAAGTAGTTACAGTCTCATTATATTTGTCCCACTACACCCGAACTTGATCAACCTCTCTTCCTCAAAGGCCTAGGGTCCTATGGTCTAAGATGCAAATGGGCTCCACCATCACATGCCCATGATCTTGCACCTACATGATGTCCAATATAACACATGATAAGGATCTACAATATATCTCCTACAAACTGAAACATGAAAAAAATCATGTTTGCGAGACAAGTTGGGTGGAAAGGCTAGACAAAGAGGCCAAAGGGCCGATACAATCCAAGATCTCAAAATGCCCCATGAATATAGGAGATAACTTAGAACCTTTTCTATAATGGATAGGGCTCTTGTGTGGCCTAACAAAAAGGAACACCTTCATACCCACATCAAAACTATGGTCAATCCTATGCTAATCCACATACTTCTTTTTCCTGTCCTATGCCTCCTGCAATCTCTGCATGATCAACACTACCTACTACTCCGTGGCCTATAGAAGAGCTGGTCCAATAGATACCCTATCCTCTAGCTTGTCCCAACTAAGAGGTTTCCTACACTCTCTACCATACAAATCCTAAAAAGAAGCCATGCTTATGGAACTCTGAAAACTATTATTGTAGGAAAACTCCACTAAGTATAGGTACTCCTCCCATTTAGATTGCTGATCCACCACATACATCCTAAGCATATCCTCTAGAATTTGGTTCACCCACTCGATATGTCTATCTGTCTTAGGGTGATATGTTGTGCTGAAGTTGATTCTCATCCCGAGGACATATTGCATGGTAGTCCAGAAATGTGAAGTGTACAAAGGATCGCGGTCACAAATGATCTTCCGCAGAATCCCGTGTAACCTGAAAATCTCATCCAAATATACTCATGCCACTACTCTAGCTATATAAGTGGTCTTCACCAAAGAAAATTGAGCCACTTTTTTCAATTTATCAACCGTGACCATGATGGCATCGTGGTGATATCTTGACATCAGTAGCCCAATAATGAAATCCATGGAAATGGTGTCCCACTTCCATTCCGGTATAACATGAGAATAAAGAAGCCCAGGTGGATGCTAATGCTTGGCCTTAACCCTCCGGCACTCTAAAAATCATGATAAAAATTGAGCCATATCTCAATGAATTCCTCTCTAATGGTACAAATGTCTCAAGGCGGCGTGCATCTTCTTCACCCAAGGATGGGCTGAATAGGGTGCACGATGTGCTTGCACCAAGATGTCCTACCTCAAGCCTCCATCTCTGGGAAAATATATCTGGCCTTGGTGCCTAAGAATACCATCTACCTCTAAGGTAAATCCATCAAAATTTCCCTTGAGGGGTCTCTATGACTCGATCTCGCTTTGAACTGCAATGTAGAAGCTGTCAAGAGGAAGCTACTAAAGAATCCTGCTCTATAAATCTATGCTCACTGATGTGGCCATCGCCACATGTCTCTGTCTACTAAGAAATTCTACTACCACATTCTCCTTCCCCTTCACATGCTCTATCTCCATGTCATACTCACAAATAAACTCCATCCAATGCTGCTGACAAGTGTTGAGATTGGGATACGTGAAGAGGTGGTGAAGACTCAAATGATCTATCACGAGTGTGAATCTCGTGACCAAGTAGAAAATGTCTCTATGTAACCAACACATTCACAATCGCCACAAGCTCAAGATCATGGGTCAGATAATTAATCTCTTGATCCTTGAGTTTTTGAGACTCAAAAGCTACTACTCTACTATCCTACATTAACACACCTCCAAGGCCTACCAACCGAAGCGAACATGCACAAACAAATAACTCACCCTATGGATCCAACACTACAAGAATAGGTGTTATGGTGAGGCATTCCTTTAGTGTTTTGAAGGCCTACTCACATCTATCTAACCAAAAAAACTTCTTCCCTTTCCTCTGAAGGGAAGTGATAGGATGCACAATCTAAGAGAAGTCCTGAACAAATCTCCTTTAGTATCCTACTAATCCCATGAAATGCACCTGCACCTCGGTCACTGTAGTGGGTGCTGGCCAATCCATAATGGCTCTAATCTTGGAAGGATTGACTACAATACCTTCCCTTGAAACAATATGACCCAAATACTACACCTCTGTCTGAAATAAAACACACTTCTCCAAGTTCTTGTAAAGCTATGCTCACAAAGACACTCAAGAACACGTCGAAGGTACCGTCATGCTCCTCACATGTACGTGAGTATATCAAAATGTCATCTAGTAAGATGAGCATGAAGCAATCCAAGAAGGTCTTGAATACCCCATTCATTAAACCCATGAACACTACGGGGCATTAGTCAAACAAAAGGAACCATTGTGAACTCATAGTGTCCATATCTCATGCGAAAGGCGGTCTTATGAATGTCCACCTCTCGAAAACCTCAGTTGATGGTACCCTAACTTGAGATCAATCTTAGAGAAAATTGTGGCTCCCTTCATCTGATCAAACAAGTCATCAATACGAGGAAGAGGATAAATATTATTGATCGTTACCTTGTTCAGCTGGTGGTAATCAATACACAACTGCAAGGATCCATCCTTCTTCTTCAAAAAGATCACTACCGCACCCCAAGGGGATACACTAGGATGGATAAGGCCTTTCTCCAAAAGGACCTCAAGCTGTAACTTGAGCTCATAGAGCTCTAGGGTGGTCATCCGATAAAGTACCTATGAGATAGGATCTACTCCAGGAACTAGATCTATATGAAAATCAATCTCACATGGGGATGGTAACCCCAGTAGCTCCCCTGGAAAGACATCAGAAAACTCTCTCAAAATGAAATGATAATCTAGTGATGGTCCACTAGACCCATCCTTTGATCTATCACTAATTGTCATAGTATACATTTGACAACCCTGTCACACACACCGCTTAAGATGCATAGGGGAGATGGTGTGAATAGAAATAGGTCTCCTAACCCCCTAGATCACCAATTCGACTACCAAATCATTTGCACAAGATATAGTCTTATGATAACAATCCATCCTGGCCCTATGTGCAAATAACCAATCCATACCCAAAATGACTCCATACGAGCCCAAAGGAAGGATACGAGAGATATGAGGTAGTGGTGAAAGGTCCCAAATCCACTACACACTCCTTAACTAAGGAGTCTACAGAGATCTTGGCTCCAAAAGCCATCTCAACATCCCAACTAAGACCCTTCCTAACTGCCACCAGCTGCATCGCTCTACTAAAGATGGTGCAATGAAAGAATCAAAAGAACTAGAATCAAACAATATGGAGGTAGGAATACCACCAATGCTACCTATGGTCTCAATGACTGTGCTCTAGTGCTCTACCTGGTGGTTCTCAATAGTTGCATAAATCCTATGGCCACACCCCATGTTACTAATAGTCAGCTCTAAAATGTGTTCCTTACCCTTGTTGTTAAAGTTCTATTATCCAAAATTCACCCCCCAGGGTAATTTTGATAACATGCATTAGATTATTTAGTCCTGAGCAAGTAAGATTGATTCAAGGCCCAAAATCATGTTTTTGGGTCCCCTCGGCCTTTTTCTAACTCCACCACCCAAGAAGAAATCCCAACAGGTTGAGAAAATGGAAGAAATGCAAAAAAAGGTTGCGGGCAGGATCTGTGTTAAGGTATTTGGGTCCGAAGGGTTCGGGTAAATCTTGAGGTTCATTGTACCAAGCTCAAGGGCCAAAAAAATGAAGAAAATTGGCTAAGTCCTAGTCCGGGTGTGGTCTGCATGGGATAGTTGGGACGTCGGGACGTGTGGGACGCGAAAAGCCGAATTGGCCGAAAGAGGAAAAATTGCCTAAGTCTTTTGTTTGCAGTTTGGGACAGTTGGGACAAAGGTACACACAAGACGTGGATCAGCCGGTTTGGTGCAAGTCAGTCCATTTCGAGTAGTTTGGAGATATTTTTCCCGGGCAGTCTGGGACAGTTGGGACAAAGGTATGCGAGGTACGCGTGGGGCGCAAATCGGCCGGTTTGCCACAAGAAGGTCCATTTCGGGCGGTTCGGAGGTTTTCGTCTGGGACAGCCGGGACAAAGAGTATGCATAGGATGCGTGGGATACGAAAAGGTGAAATGGCCAAAAAGAGACAAGGAGGCCCGTGGACGAATCAGAACGTGCCACGTGTCAGAAGGTTGAAAAGTTGCTAAGTGTTTGGTGCAAGGTAAAAATGCACCCCTCAGGCCCGAACCAATAAAATAGTGCCACGTGTCCAAGTTTAAGGGCCTGAAAGGAATTTTTAGAGGATGAACCCATGGATGAATCAGAGCCTAACACGTGTCATCCAAGTGGTAGAGCACGGGAAAAATTCAAATATTTTCCCGCCGATCCGTTTTGGCCTGTTTTTTCCCTAAATCTTCAGATCGCCATAACTTTTGATCCAGAGCTCAGATTTTCACGTTCTTTATATCAATGGAAAGCTAGTGAAATTATCTACACAATTCTAGGGTCAATCTTGCATTTTGGTTTAGTTTGGAGAGATAAAATAAAGAAACGTCTCTGGCACGTGGTAATGGCCAGAACTGACGTTTCAACAACTAGTTTTAATGCAAAATGGGTCGCATTCTTCTTCAGCATGGCCAAAATGTCAATGCATGGGTCTGTAAGGACACCCATGCTATTTTAATGCATCTGCATTCAATGAGGAATGGCTCCCACATTTTTTCACATTTTCTCTCTCCTGGGCTCGACCCATGCATTGTAAATAGCTAGATTTGGCTCATTCTCTAGGGGGAACATTTCTTTAGATAGCAAGCTTCTTCTTTCACCTTGAACAAGTGATTTTTACAAGTATCAGACCTCTTCTAAAATTGTAACAGGTATTTTTCCTTTTTGATGTTGTAATATAAGGATTTTGACAAGTGGAAATGACAATACGTGCTCTGTGATCGGTTTTCGATCCTCTTGTTGTGTTGTTTGCTTCATTTCAAACTTAAAATTACATCTTATTAGTTTTTGCATGATGATTATGTTACATTCCATGATCTGTGTCTATTTACTGAGAACTAGAAGTGTTCACCACTCCTTTTCTGGTGTATCACCACTTTAGTGTAGGCTTTCATTTTATGCATTCTCTCTCCCTGGTCCCTTGGAAATTTAGATTAGCATAGTTAGTTTCCCCTACATTAGAGTAGATTGTGGTAGGTAGTTTAGGAGCAAGAACCAACTTTCTCTAGAGATTCCTCTCTCATCTTACAAGTCCCACACTTGGAGAGAGGTTTCAATGTTGTGCAATCACACTGGATGCTTAGAGTGATCAAACTAGAAATCTGATCAACATCCAGGGGGTGCTGCTGATTTGCACTAACAGTTTTGGCATGCCGGTGGGACCTTAGAGGTCTTCACTTTTATTGCAACAAGATCGATGTGCACTTGTTGTAAGTTCCAGCTTTGAAGAAGCTTAAAATCACACATCTGGCGACTCCAAAAGAAGCATAATCCATTGGTTTCAGTAGTCCAAGCATGGAAAATTTATGAGAAGAATACAGACCAGGTCAAGAACTAGGGAGGAAGGATTGTTTGTTCATCTGCACCTATCTCTAGGAATAGAAATAAGGGGAAGAAGAGCTCAAATATCTCTATCTCCACCTAATAGAACCTTGTCAACACCTCCACCTGGTAGGCCTTTCATCCAATCAACAAGGGTTCTCAAGCCAATCAGAATGACACAACCACCGAATCCGTATGTCAATTTCACTGGCAGTAGCCCACTTGCTCTCAATGGACAACATCCAATCCCAGGTGCAGCATTGAAGAACATTCCATACTTCACTAGAGAGAACCAGACTACTCCTGGTGATCACGTTAAAGACATTGCCAACCTTTGTGCAATTCATGAAATCAATGAGATGCAAGTTGCTGTCAAATTACTGGCATCCTCATTCAAGGGGAAAGCTTTACAATGGTTCAGGAGCCTTGCCTCAGGTTCTATCCAAAATTGGAACTAGCTATGTATAGCCCTCCACGAGCAGTTTGGGGAAAAGGGAGACAACTTGTCCCTTTTGGAGCAGCTGACAACTATCAAAAGAGCTCCCAATGAGCAGCTGACCGACTTCAACTTTAGATTTCAAAGGACTTGGGAGAGGATTCCAGTGGCAGTAAGGCTAGCAACAGAAGTTGCTTTTCTATATTACCTTAAATCATTAAATTTGATATTTCTATGTTGATTCAATCCATGGGAGGCATAACTATCCCTATTGCTTATAGCATTGCCATTAGAGCTGAAAATTGTTTAATTCAAGCTGGAAAGCTAGCTCCTAGGCCTCCAATGCCATTATATCCAAGTTTAGAGAGCCCAAGTACTAGTCAAGTGCCTATCTTAGCTCCTTCTCCCACCCCTAGAAATCAGAGTTCAAATGAAGCTTCTAATTCATCTCCAGGTGCCCCAAATGAGCTTCAAGAAGTCATGAAGCAATTGCAAAATCTAGGTAATGAGCTAGTTACACTCAAAAGGCAACAGTAGCCCAAAGTTTTAGACCTTCTTATCAACCTCAAAGACCACCCAATCTAGCTACAAATCTGAATCAAGCAAGGCCTCCCGCCAATAGA
Source organism: Taxus wallichiana var. yunnanensis (assembly GCA_018340775.1). Lineage (NCBI taxonomy): Eukaryota > Viridiplantae > Streptophyta > Pinopsida > Cupressales > Taxaceae > Taxus > Taxus wallichiana. The sequence goes on along the minus strand of CM031242.1, from coordinate 83,615,403 downwards.
CCATTTCAGCTCGATAACCCCAATGTTACATCCACATCCGAGCTTTGGTACGGTGCAAAATAACATGGCCCAAGAATATGATTGGTGTTTCCCGTGCGGTCAACCACATAACCAATCAATTTGCTTTAATGGTGCATTAAATCAGGCTCTTATGGTGCAAACCATTGGTGGGTCGCAAGAATCCATCCATGAAGAAGATCAGTAGCAAGAAGCACCTCAGCAAGGAACATCTCCGAATGAAACTACTCTTGTCAATTGGCAGGCTGAAGATTTCTATGGTATGAATCAAATACCCTCTCAAAGTGTTGTAGCCAACACAAGGTCAAAAAGGAGAAATTTGGGTGAAGGACAGCCATTGGCTCCAAGTAATCCACAACCTTCCACCACTCCACAAGCTTTTGGAAAACAAAATGTAGTCCCAAACATGCAAGGAGCACCCAAACCAGCTCCTAAAACAACTCAAATACCAGTTGTTGCTGCCCACATGCAAGGGATGAATATGCCAACCAAGGGACAGCAAAGAGATCCTTCATCACCATTTAGTATCATTGATCAGATGAAGAAGACAAATGTAAATATATCAATGTGGGAATCCCTATCTATCCCAGGCCAGAGAGATTTGCTACAAGCTGCCATGAAAGACTGGTCAACTTCAAATCAGCAAGTCCAAATGCAAGAGAAGGTGCTCATAAATGCTACCCATCCTAAAGGGAATCATGGAGACAGCAAGGTAAAAATTTGAAGCCCCCTCCTTTTTATGTCTCATTAATCATTGGAAACCAATTGGTGCACAATTGCATGATTTATTCGAGGCAAGTAGCTCAGTGATGCCCAAGCAAATAGCTGATCAGCTAGGACTTCAATATGAAACCATATCTAAAGGGGTAGTGCAATTGGATGGGACAATAGTAAAAAAAGTTGGGGTGATTAGAAACTTGAGTCTTACCTTGCATGCATGTCCAAATGTTGTTTTTTTACAAGATGTATCAGTTATAGACCTTCCATCACTCTTTGCCCTATGTTTGTCAAGAGATTTCACAGCCAAGATTGGAGGATATTTATCTGCTAATTGGTCACACATGTTGTTCGAGAACAAGGTATGGAACCAAAGATACAATCAGGTCTGAACCTATTGTAAACTTTTACATTGAGCCCTACACCCCAAGTCGAGATCAATGCCAACTGTTGGCATTTGATCAAGAAGATTATCCAAGAACTTGATGAACCCGACACCAAGGTTGGAAGCATCCCGGATCTAACTCTTGATGAATGGGAAAACAAGGTGCATGATTTTGATCCTTATCAAGAAGTAGAAGAATCTGAGCTAGGAGTCTATTACATACATGAAAAGATCAGCCCATTCCTAGCATCACCAAGCCGGACCACAAGGATGAGAATGAGGTATGGCAGCTGTTTTTTGATGGATCAAGGAGCGCATAAGGTGCGAGGGGGAGCCATGTTGGTTTCACCTCAAGGAGTAAAGTACTATTCAACTTTTAGATTTCAGTTTGCATGCTCCAATAACACTGTTGAATATGAAGCCTTGGTGCAAGGGATGCATTGGGTAATAAAGAGAGGAATAAAGAACTTGCAAGTCTTTGGTGACAGACAATTGATTATAAATCAGGTCAAAGGGCAGCATGCTACCAAGAATGATCTACTCAAGTGCTACAAGAATAGGGTGTGGGACCTCATTGAAGATTTTGAGGGCTTTGGCATCAAATCAGTTCCTAGGAAAGAGAACCAAGCTGCTGATAGGCTTACAGAAGTTGGGGGATCCTTTGATATTATGGAAAGCATTCATAAGGACAAGGTACAGCCAAACATCGATGTGATTGTGAGGCCTTCGGTTCCAGATAACAATGTAAGTTGGCAAGTGTTTGAAAATGATCAGCAAATCATCCATTTCTTGCAAGAAGAGGCCGAATTCTCAGCCAAAAATCAGGAAAAGTTAGAGTAGCATTATGGTGACCAAGTGGTACAGTTGAGAACTAACAAGCTGCCCAAGGGACTTATCACTTTGGAGTCCATTTTCAATCCCAATGATCAGTTTAGGAAAGAGAAAGCAAACATTCAGGTCAAGAGAGAAGATTCAGTATCCATTTTGGTGGAAGAGAACAAACCATTGCAAATTGGAAAGATGACAACTGAACAAGAAAAGTATGAGTTCATACAGTTGTGTCAAGAGTTCCCTGATGTGTTTGCTTGGAGCTACGAAGACTTGAAAGGTTTCAATCCCAAGTTAGCTCAAAGCACACCATTGAGTTGGATCCAAATACTAAGCCCATCAGGCAGAAACAAAGGCCAGTCAATCCACACATGGAACCTCTCATGAGGAAGGAATTGAATAAGTTGATAGAGTCAAGAATCATATTCCCAATCAAGCATTCTAGTTGGGTTGCCAACTTAGTTCCAGTCAGAAAGAAGAGTGGAGAGATCAGATTGTGTGTTGACTTCAGAGACTTGAATAGAGCATCTCTCAAAGACCATTACCCACTCCCTTCTATGGAGAAAATTTTGCAAGTGGTGGCTAGCTCCAAGAGGTTTTCACTACTTGATGGCTACTCGGGCTACAATCAGATTATGGTGAAGGAAGAAGATCAGTTCAAGACAGCCTTCACAACCAAATGGGGAACTTATGCATACAGGAAAATGCCATTTGGGTTGTCCAACACTGGAGCTACCTTCCAAAGAGCAATGGACATGGCGTTCAAAGGTTTGATTAACAATGTGGTGCTGATATACCTTGATGATATCACTATTTTTTCAAAGAATGCAACAGACCACCTCTCTCATTTGAGACAAGTCTTCCAAAGGTGTAGGAGATTTGGAGTGTCTTTGAATCCTAAGAAGTGTATCTTCCTAGCACATGAAGGAAAGCTCCTTGGCCATATTGTCTCCAAAGAAGGATTAGCAATTGATCCAGAGATGGTTGAAGCCATAAGATCACTACCATTGCCAAGCCACAAGAAGGCCCTTAAGAGTTTCTTGGGGAGAATAAACTTTGTTTGGAGGTTTGTCCCAGATTTTGCAGCCCTTGTCAAACCTATCACCAAAATATTAAAGAAAAGCATGGCTTTCAAGTGGATAGCAGAATGCAAGGAGAGTTTTGAAGCAATCAAGGAGACATCTCCCAAGAACCAACTCTCATCAACCCAGATTTCTCTAAGGATTTCATCCTCTATGCATTTGGAGGTAATGATACTATTTCTGCCATTTTGGTGCAGCAGAACAAGGACAATGATGAGCAGCCAATTACTTTCTTCAGCCAAAGCCTAGAGGACTATGAGGTGAGATATTCTTTTATTGAGAAGCATGTTCTTGCAGTAATCAGAAGCTTGAATAAATTCAAGCATTTAGTCTCAAACAACAAGGTCCAGTTGTTGGTTTATCATGCGGGAGTTAAAGACTTCCTCCTCAACAAGGATTTGAATGAGAAAAGAGTAGGTTGGATCACTCGTGTCATGGAGTATGACATTGAGATCAAGGTCACCAAGCTGGTAAGAGGAAAAGGATTGTGTGAGCAAGCTGATTCTGGGCAAGCAAAAGGGAGTATGCAATGAAGAAGAGTCTGCTTTTGTGAGTTCAAGACAGCCATGTGCAAGGTAGCACTCAAGAAGAGGATAATGTTGTCCCCACTCCTTGTTGGACCCAAGGTATAATGCACTTACTAAGCACGGGTCTATGCCCTCCAGAGATGAACAAAACCCAAAGAAGACACTTCAAATTACAAGCTGTCCCATATGCCATAGTAGATGGTGTTTTGTTCAAGAAAGATGTGAATGGAGTCTTTTTGAGATGCATTAACACAAATCAGATTCATAGGGTGTTGGAAGAGTTCCATGGTGGACCAGTGGTGGTCATTTTACACCAAGAGTGAAAGCCCTAAAAATCATGAAGGCTGGTTATTATTGGCCCAAGATTTTCAGAGTGATTGCTTCACGTGGATCAAAAGGTGTAAGAGTTGTGCATTCTTCACAGGTAAAGAGAGACTTGTTGCGCTCCCATTGCATCTAATTTCAGTTGACCAGCCATTCATGCAATGGGGTTTAGACTTCATTGGAGTCATTAATCCCAATTCAAGCCAAGGGCATAAGTGGATTTTGATGCCATAGACTACTTCACCAAATGGGTGAGCAAGTAGCACTCAAGGAAGCAAATGAGTCTAGCATCTTAGACTTCTATGAGGGGATAGTAACCAGATTTGGCATACCTGCTACAATAATCTCAGATAATGCATTAGCATTCATTGGATCCAAGGTGACTGAGTGGGCTGTCAAGAATGGGATCTACCTAAGTACTTCATCAAACTACTACCCTCAGGGTAATGGCCAGGCTGAATCTACAAACAAGAACTTGTTGAGGATCATTAGGAGGACTCTTGATGAGAATCAGAGGTCTTGGCATACCAAACTGAAATCAGCCTTATGGGCTGATAGGATAACTCCCAAGAGATCCATAGGTAATTCTCCATTCAGGCTTGTTTATGGAAGAGAGGCAATCTTGCCCATGTCACTTGAGTTGCCAACATTGGAACTCATGAAGCAATTAGAGTTGCTAGAGTTTGGGCCCATGGAGGTGAGATATGCAGAGTTGATGGAGCTCCAAGAGATCAGAGATCAGGCATCCCAAGCAATGGAAAGGGATCAAGAAGACCTTTGATAGGAAGGCCAAGAGTAGATCTTTCCAATTTAGAGATCTAGTATTAAAATGGGATGCAGATAGAGCAAAACTGGGAAGGCATTCAAAATTTGATGTCATTTGGAGTGGCCCATACATGGTCACAAAGTGTAATGACGACAATGCCTTCCAATTGTCTTCATTGGATGGCGAAGAACTGTAGATTCCAGTTAATGGAATCTATCTAAAGCATTGCTACTAAAGGGAAATTCCCACCTTGTAAAAATTAGTTTAGGTTTTCATCCCTCCAATTTCTTGTTCACATTGTTTTGTTGTAGGTTGTTTTACTTTCCCTAAGTGCTTTGGCACAGGCTTACTGTCCCTGGAGATGTTTTGCAGCCCTTGCTTCCATCAGGTGATTTTCCATCGTTCTCCTTACAACGTTCTAGTCAGTTGGGGTATTTAACAAAGAATCAAGTGACTCCATGCCCAATGGATGCTTCAGCAACCCAGTAACTTCATCTAGCAGGCAGATGACCCCGCTGAGTTGCCAAATTGTTATCCAAAATTCACCCCACGGGGTAATTTTGATAACATGCACATCGATTATTCATCTGAGCAAGTAAGATTGATTTGAGGCCCAAAATCATGTTTTTTGGGTCCCCTAGGCCTTTTCTAACTCCCCACCCAAGAAGAAATCCCAACAGGTTGAGAAAATGGAAGAAATGCAAAAAATAAGGTTACAGGACTGTGTTAAGGAATTTTGGTCTGAAGGGTTTGGGTCGTACTGAGGTTCATTGTACCAAGCTTGGGGCAAAAAAATGAATAAAATCAGCTAATCCCTAGTCCAGGTGGTCTGCGGGACAGTTGGGATGTCGGGACACGTGGGATGCGAAAAGCCGAATCGGCCGAAAGAGGGAAAAATTGCCTAAGTCTTTTGTTTCGCATGGTTTGGGACAGCTGGGACAAAGGTACGCGTGGGACGTGGATCGGCCGGTTTGGCACAAGTCAGTCCATTTCGGGTGGTTCGGAGATATTTGTCCTAGGTAGTCCGGGACAGTTGGGACAAAGGTACGCGAGGTACGCGTGGGGCGAATCGGCCGGTTTGCCGCAAGAAGGTCCATTTCGGGCGGTTCGGAGGTTTTCATCCGGGATAGCCAGGAAAAAGAGTATGCACGGGATGCGTGGGACATGAAAAGGTGAAATGGCCAAAAAGAGACAAGGAGGCCCGCGGACGAATCAGAACATGCCACGTGTCAGAAGGTTGAAAAGTTGCTAAGTGTTTGGCGCAAGGTAAAAATGCGCCCCTCAGGCCCGAACCAATAAAATAGTGCCACGTGTCCAAGTTTAAGGGCCGAAAGGAATTTTCAGAGGATGAACCCATAGATGAATCAGATCCTAACATGTGTCATCCAAGTGGCAGAGTGCGGGAAAAATTCAAATATTTTCCCGTCAATCAGTTTTGGCTTGTTTTTGCCCTAAATATTCAGATTGCCATAACTTTCGATCCAGAGCTTGGATTTTCACGTTCTTTATATCAATGGAAAGCTGGTGAAATTATCTACACGATTCTAGGGTAAATATTGAATTTTGGTTCAGTTTGGAGAGATAAAATCAAGAAACATATCTGGCGCGTGGTAATGGCCAGAACTGACGTTTCAACAACCAGTTTTAATGCAAAATGGGTCGCATTCTTCTTTAGCATGGCCAAAATGTCAAGGCATCAGTTTGCAAGGATGCCCATACTATTTTAATGCATCTGCATTCAATGAGGAATGGCTCCCATGTTTTTTCACATTTTCTCTCTCCTGGGCTCGACCCATGCATTGTAAATAGCTAGATTTGGCTCATTCTCTAGGGGGGAACATTTCTTTGGATAGCAAGCTTCTTCTTTCACCTTCAACAAGTGATTTTTGCAAGTATCAGACCTCTTCTAAAATTGTAATAGGTTTTCTACCTTTTTGATGTTGTAATACAAGGATTTTGATAGTGGAAATGACAATACAGGCTCTGTGATCAGTTTTCAGTCCTCTGGTTGTGTTGTTTGCTTCATTTCAAACTTTAAATTACATCTTATCAGTTTGTGCATGATGTTTATGTTGCATTCCATGATCTGTGTCTATCTGCAGAACTAGAAGTGTTCACCACTCCTTTTCTGGTGTATCACCGCTTTAGTGTAGGCTTTCATTTTATGCATTCTCTCTCCCTGGTCCCTTGGAAATTTAGATTAGCATAGTTAGTTTCCCCTGCATTAGAGTAGATTGTGGCAGGTAGTTTAGGAGCAAGAACCAGCTTTCTCTGGAGATTCCTCTCTCATCTTACAAGTCCCACACTTGGAGAGAGGTTTCAATGTTGTGCAATCACACTGGATGCTTAGAGTGATCAAACTAGAAATCTGATCAACATCCAGGGGGTGCTGCTGATTTGCACTAACAAGTTCTATGGGAAATATCTCCAAAAGTGTCTAGTAACTCCACAACCAAAACATCCTTTGGATCCTCCACAATGAGTAGAACCTCTAGTAGGTTCCCTATAAGTCTGTGGCATGGATCCTGATGATCTAGTTGTGGTGCGTTGAGGTCTCTATTGGCGAGATCCCATTGACTAAGCTCTAGGTCCACCCTGTGTCCTGATGGGACCCCTAGGAGGAGGCCCCATACTCCAACCTCTCTATGCATCAGCTCTCTGTGGAGGTCTATGAGGTGGGTGGGACTGTTGTTTCTATGGCCTAAAGGATGACTCTATTATACCCTAGCCACCATGAGGAAGGGGTACTTCCCCCTTGATCTACCATCCCACATCTATTGTATGTGGCTCTTGACTTGGTCTCTAGCCTGCTAGGTCTTTCCCCGAGTCTCCTCTGCAATATAGGCCTTCTCAATGGCCTCTTCTAATGTCTGTGGGTAGTGGTTCCACACATCTCCTCCAATATCTAAATTTAGGTCCCATATGAACCTATGAATCCACACTGCTCATCCTTCATATAGTCTACATACTTTTGGAGTAGATCCAAAATCTACTCTCATACTTTTGCTACTATAATCGAATCGTATCGAGTTCGTGGAACTCATCGATCCTTTGTTGTATGAACCTTCGTGACAAATACCTACTCCTAAATCTCTCCTCAAAAATATCCCAGGTCACTGTATCAGAATCAACATAGAGCTTCTACTCCTCTATCCTCCACCATACTCCTACTCCATCCCTCAGTAGATGGATCGCAACACAAGCTTTCGTGTTGCTAGAACAAGGGAAAAGCTTGAAGCAACCACTCAAGCTCACTAGCTAGGCCTCTTCCTAAAATCCACCCATGTCACCTGAGTAATGTGAGGGCTAAAGCTTCAGGATCTCCCTAATGTGATCTACTACTATGGTCTGTCGGCCTCTAGGTCTCTCTACACGCTCATCCCTAAGCCTAGGGCTCCGAGACCTCTCTCTATGCTCTGGAACTCTGTCACCCTGTCTCCTAGGTGGTGACTCTACTCTGGCTAACTTTGCATGGGAGTTCTCTCCTCTATGCTCCTTTTTGAGTCAAGGAGATACCTGACCCTTGATAGAAGGAGATCTGTCATGACTAGTTGCATGTCCTCCTCCTAATCCTCTACATAGAGCGGCATTAACATCCTGAAGGGTTTGTAGAATATGAGGTAGGATAGCTGCTACACCCTGATCCAATGGTGGTGGTGGTGGTGGTGATTCTGAGTCTCTGTGAAGGTTCCTCTCACTCCATCTGAGCCTCCTACACAGACCAAAGTGAGAGTTAGTTCATTTTGCTAAGTTTTACACAACTTCCATGTTTACTAAAATATACAATTTCTAGCTAAGTTGTTTTCTAGGTTTAAAAGTGTGTTAGGTTTAAGTTTATGTCTCAAGTTTTCTAGTGTGCCCAATGGTCCAAGATTTTGAACCACTGCTCTGATACCAAACTGTAGTTCCCATTTAAAACAACCCACTTGAGACCCAAGAAACAACCTAGGGTGGGTTAGAAAATTATGAAATAAATTTTTTTATTAGAAATGTCCACAACCAAGTTGTAAGGCAACAATTGACCCTATTAGGTTCGAAATGAATCTAAATTACTAGAACATATTTTCCTTCATTAACAAATATCAAGTTCACATGGTTATAAATCTCATATAGGTTCGGGAGTAATTTACCCCCATACCCATTCTCTAACAGCTCGAGTTTTAAATTGGTTTTTCCCATACTTAACATATTCAAAATTTCCCTAAATCATTCCCATTGCATAGGAAATTTTTCACCTTTCCGGTGATATAAAGAAGTCCTCCTAACTCTTCTAGAAACTCAAGATATGAGCAAGCGGAGTTTAGGGGTCAAATTTTCCCCAAGGGAACATGTGTCAAGAGGAGGGAAAAACCCCTTTGGCGGATTGGCGGGTCACAGGACAGCTTTAGAAATTTCCCCCTCCCCACACGGTGCAAATGAAAATGTCTCCCACACCTTTGTGGGTCCCTAGTGGACAATTTTCAAGTCCTTTTTCAAAGTGAAGGAGGGTGATGGAAGGGTGGAGTGGTGGGGTGATCTAACAAACTTCGCCAAAAGGAAGAAAAAGGGTGAAAGGTGCACATGTTCCGCACGCATGCAGAGCAGAAAATCCCAAGGTGAGGATGAGGTTTTAGGGCTGCGAGGGAAATTGTCCAAAAAATTTCACAAGGAAAAAACCAAAAAAAAAGGGTCGCCTCTTCGCTAGCACACAAAGCTACCACGTGGCATCCTGTGATTGGCCGCAGGCCGACGGGGATAAAAGGAAATTTTTTCAAAAAATTTCAAAAAGGTCAAAGGGTAAAAAATGTCGCGACTCATTTGTTTCCCCGTGAGGACACGTGGCACCCTCTGATTGGCTTTGGGCTGGTGGAGGAAAAGATGAAAATTTTCCCAGACAAAAAATTGTAAATTATTTCTCCAAGGGCAATTCGACGGGAAATTTTTGGGTTGCAGGCCCGCTAGGGAAAATTTTCACAAATTTTCCGCCAAGGCATAAAAACTTCCAAGTGTCATAACTTGAGCTAGGAAGCTTGGTTTTGGGAAAATGAGGACTTTTTGGAAATATCTCAATGTCCTATTTACATAGAAAACATAAATTTTACATTTTAAAGAAGTTTAAAGGGTCAATTTTTCAAAAACAAGCTTCAGGATTTTAATTAGCAAACTGGCAATTTCCAACTTTTCAATTTGATTAAATTGGATCTCCTCCTTCACTCAACATGCCAAACAGGCATGGAGAATTGATCTAGGAAGGATTTAAAGTGGTTTAGGAAGTTAAATTTGTTCAATTAATTTACATTTGAATTTTGTCTAGCAAATGCCGAAAACGGCTGAGGAAGGGAAATGGGTTCGATTTGCAATGTCAAAATTATTTTCTTAAGTATTTCTTTGTCAAAATGAGTTCCTTAACATCTTAGCATCCTAAAATATATCATTTTCAAGTTGATTAATGTGTGCAGGTCCGAACTGTGCATTTTTATTAAGTTTGATTGTTAGTTTCGAATATTTACAAGAGATCAATTTCTGTTAAATTTGTATAACAAATTTTATCATTCAATTGTGGCATTTCATTTCTAAACTAACCCAATACAATCATTTGTTTCTAAACAAATCATTTCCAAGATAAATTGTAAAATCTGATTTCCAATTTAATGTATTTTAATAGAAATAATGCAATATAATTCTTACACACGTATTTCTTCTTCTTCCATTTTCTAAACAAATATTTCAAATCACAATTTGATATTTCCAACTTCATCACAACAATGCAAAAGAGAGATGAACTTGCAATTCTTTATTGACTTCATTTATAAAACTTTACATCTTCACATTCTTCCATTTCTTGAATATAGTTAATAGAATTTCATTTATTTCTTCCAATGTTCAGAGCAGAAAGCAAATGTCTTTCTCAAATCAAATATACATTCTCATAATCAATTTCAACATCATTTCTCCATAAAATAACTATTACAATTTCATCCACATCATGTGGGAAAGGATTACAATGAATGTGTTTTCACAAGGGACTGTCAAACTACACTTTTCTTTTTCTCCAGGATAGCAACATGCACATTTTCTCTTTTCTCCAGTTGATCACAACAAAAGAGGGGGAAAGGCAACACTCTCCACCCAACCAAGACATCCAATGAAAGGATAAGCCTTCCTTTATCATTGGCCCCCAAGCCCCAACTGACCAAAATATAATAAGAGGTTGAATTTAACCATGGCAACAATCGGCTTCCAAAACACAACACTCTTTCACATACACATTTTTTTAAACACAATTCAACACAAAAACAACAGTTCACAACTACATTTAAAATCATTTCAAAATAGAACTCAAGCTTGATCATGCAAGCCAAAGGAGAAAGGTCTATGGGGGAAGCTACTTATGCCTCCTAATTGGAATTTGGGCATCCACTAATAAAAAACTGCCAAAATAATTCATCACACACATTTCCTTATGCCCCCCACAGATCTCCTTATTCCCCCCACAAATTAAGAAATGCAAGATATTTATTTTCCATGGTGGATCCCAAACCCAAACTTCCTCCAAAAACTCTAATGCCAATAGCATTCCCTTATGCCCCCAAATCGATTCCCCATAGCCTTCTCCTACACCATCCCTATGGTATTCTACCCAACTAGCCAACAAATAAAACAAAGCATGCACTATCTAGACAACACAACAAGAAAATAACAACATATAAAAAGAGAGTTAAATTCCTACCTATCCATGGTTACTTTTGTCCCCAAATAGAAATCTTCAAATTCCAAAACATAGTCCAAAATGGAAAACTCCAAGCATGCAAAGCTTTCTTCAACTTCCTCCAAAAACAAGAGCTCCGCACAAGAAAAATACACCCCAAAGAAGTTCCAAAATGATTCAACAACCACAAAAAAAAGAAGAGAGTTTGAATTAAATAAAAGAGGGAAAGAAGAGGATGATGTGAATCCATGTAGGACTCCATATCAAACATCCTCAAATTCAAACACAAAATACAAACTCCATTTTCCAAAGCACAATAAAGAGGTGGGTGAAAAATGACAAGTTACTTGCACACTCCAAAGAGCCCACACCTCAAGAGAAAAAATTAAATGAAATGTAATAAAGTGCAATCCAAAACAAGTAGCATGCTTAATAAAACACATTAAAAAAGTCACAAATCACATCTCCATCCATAAGTATGGTTGGTAGATTAAATTTAGAGGCATGAGACAAGTTTTACTTGTCCCACAAGCCTCCAAAAATACCTCCCAAGGAAAAATTAGAATTTGTCATGGAGGTGGAGTATTTCATACTCCAAAATTGACTTACACAAGCTCTTACACAACCTACACATCCCTTACAAAATTAAATACAAACAGCCAACTCCCGTTATTATTTTCCCATATCCCAATTTAATTTATTTAAATTTTAACCATATGATTCTCACCTTAATTCTATCACAATTTGAATTAATTAAAATAAGGGAACACATTCCTAATAAAATACATAAAACAATAATAAAAGAAACACACTAATTAAAAATACACAACCCCATGGTCACATGTAAAGATGATCCCGCCGTATGGGAATCTCTAACCAAACAACACACAACACAAGAAAACAAGTTGCCATGGTGACCTTGTCGAATTCACCTAGAATTCCATTATGGTTGGTCTCCGATCCCCCGATGTTTTGTTGTGATATTTTTTTAACCTGCAAAATGTAAATACCTCCTTCGGCCTCATGGCCATATCAGAACATCCAACATGATATAAATGAAATCACAAAACCACTGTATAAATAAATCACAACAACATCGAAGCAACAACTACATCATTTGCATTTTTAATCCACAACTATATCATCATAAAAAAAAATCCATTTTCTAGATTAACTCGTACTATCCAAATCACATGTCTAAACCAAATCCATACCAAATAATATATCATCATCCACATATAAGGTGTCTCTAATAATCATCAGGCATCATAATCAAATCATGATCAACAATAATCCATGATCAATGTCTAACAGCATGCTAAATCAAAACATAATAATGTGTATAATGTAATCACGGTATAAAAATAAGTATCCAAAAGGTGTCAAAGGAAAGTGGGCACAACAAGTCTAGAGTACCAAGATCTAAGAGCTTGTTTCAAACAATAAAAGTGTTTTTAACTTGCACACAAAATCTTAATTTTTCGATAGAATAAAACCTTTTGGTTTCTCTATCTAAACTTCTTCCTCTAAGTTTCCATTCAAGAATACTGATTTTACATCCATTTGATAAAATTTAAAATTCTTGAAACAAGAAAATGCTAAAAACATTCTTATCACCTCCATACGAGAAATAGTTGCAAATGTCTCCTCGAAATAAATGCTTTGAACTTGTGAGTACCCTTTGCACACTAATCTGGACTTGTTTCTGAGAACTTATCCTTCTTCGTTCATCTTGTTTCTAAAGACCCACTTGGAACCAATGATATTCTTGTCCTTTCACCTTAGTACTAACTCCCATGTGTCATTCTTTTCTATCTAATTAAGTTCTTCTTCCATGGATTTTATCTAAAACTTATCCTCGCTAGCTTCATTAAAATTACTTGGTTAAAATTTGACGATAAGGAAAAGTTTACCTCTTGTGGTGCACTTTCTAGTCTCCTCCTTGTCTATACTCTAGTATATTTGTTTCCAATGATTTGATCTGTTGTATGATTCTTCGAATGAATCTAGATGGTGCCTTTGTGTTTTTGCATTTAGATTCTTCTTCTTCTTCTTCTTCCTCTTTCTCAGATTTGATTTCTTCATACTCCTTTTGCACCTTTGAGTGTCTTATATTCTTCTTCATCTTCCAATTTTTGACTTTCACATTTATACTTTCCACTACTTTATGCAGTCTCTTGTTATAGCACCTGTAAGCCTTGCTTCTCAATGAATAACCAAGGAATATGCCCTCATCTGCTCTAGAATAAAATTTTTTGAGCTCATCTTCATCATCTCTCTTAATGTAGCACTTACTTCCGAACACTTTGAAGTGTTTCATGGAAGTTGGTCTTCCCTTCCATAGTTCGTATGGTGTCTTTTCTGTGTTTACTTGAATCTATGATCTATAAAAATATACACCATTTTGTACACTACTTCTCTCAAAAAGCATCTAGTAACTTGGAGTCATTTAGCATTTTTCTTGCCATTTCCTGCACTATTCTATTTTTCTGTTCAGCTACACCATTTTGTTGTGGTGTTCTTACTACAAAATACTATCTTCTGATTCCATGCTCTTCAAAAAACTCATCAAACTCATTAAACATAAATTCACCTCCTCTGTATGATCTTAAACACTTAATCCTAGAGTTTGTCTCATTCTCAATCAAATCTTTAAAATTTTTGAATTAATCAAAATCTAATAAATTCATCAATTAATAACATAAAATAAGAATCACCTTACAAGCTTTGTGCTTTTGTTAGCCCACAAAGATCAGTATGAATTGGTTTTAATGGATTCATTGTAGAGTTCTCCTTTGTCATGAATCTGGCCCTTGTCTTCTTCCCATGTTGACACTTTGTTTCTGAGATAATACTTTACGGTTTTGTGATCTTTGGTAAATCTCTCACTGCTTGTTTTGAGCTGATTTTTACCATGTTTTAAAAATTAATGTAGCCCAATCTCTTGTGCCACAACTAAATTTCATCATTTTGACTCATGCAACACTTTTCTCCCTTCACATCACTTAGCATGTATAGGTTGTTCCTTGTTCTATTTGCATCTACAACCCATTTACCTATATCCTTATTTCTAATTTCACAACCCTCAGCATAAAATGTGAGTGTACAACCTTGATCACACATTTGGATGACACTCAAAATATTATTTTTCAGTCCTTTAATGAGTAAAAAAATTTCAACTTTAGCTTGACCATTTAATTTTATGTTACCTCTTCCCGTGATCTTGGTGTAGTATTGTCTCCAAACTTTCTTGTACCTATACTCACCTTTTTAGCTTCAGGAACTTGCTTACACACTGTCATATGGCTGGAACATTCACTATCAATGTACCAAGGTTGTTATTCATATTGTGCATGGAGCGCGTTTTGTACCAACATAGCCTCTTCCTTTTCTCCCTCTATTTTTTCCACACTTTCTTATTATTGACTTTCGAATGATTTTTTTCCCTCTTTCTCTTGCTTTGGATTTTTGCAATCTTACTTCTGCAAAATATTTCTATCTCGGCCAACTTGGTTGCATTCATAACATCTAATCGCATGATCATTAAAATTTGAAAATGTAGAAAAAGAATTCTATTTTATAACATGAAAATTCTAATTCCAACTCGAAACCTCGATCTATAATCATCATCTTATGACCAATATTATGATAGGAAAAACAATAACTATAAAAAGAATACTTGGTCATGTAGGGTGGCCTCGATAAGATAAACTTCTAAAAATTCTTATTGGTAGCTTATTCCACTTTCTCTCTTCTTTGTTTTTGTTCTGTGGAGAATAATCTTCTTGTTTCTTGTTGCTTTCTCCTTTCATGAAGCCTTTTAGGATATCTAAAAAGTTGGCTTTCTTCTCGATTATTTGGTCTCTTTCTTTTCTACTTTATTGAATCCAATACCACCTTTGGATGATTTTGGTTTCTATTCTCTCATAATGTTTCTCAACACTTCAAATTTTTTTTCAAACTTGAGTCTCTTGTTCAACTTTTCAGTTTCCTGTCTTAGTGCGACAATCTCTACCTCCAATCTCTCGCATTCTTTTTCTTTTGATTGTAGTTTTTCTCTAATCACTTCCTCTATTATTTTTTCCTCTTCAACTTGGGTCTTTAGATCAACAATAGTATTCTCATGTTTTTGTCAGTATGTAGATTTTTCTTTGCTTCTTCATACTCTTGAAGTTGCACTTTTTGCTTGAGGTCTTCTTTTCGAGTCTCTTGATCTCACCCAAGGCACGAGATGAGTTCTTATTCTAAGTTTACCTCACCTTCTTCATCATTCGCATCTTCATCTTCCACTTTTCCATCTTCAAGGTCCATAAACAAAATTTCTTCAATATCACCTTTTGAATAATCCCTTTGAGCTATCATCTTCTGGGTGCATAGACTCTTCTTGTTTTGTTTCCATTTCTTCTTCTTTTCAAACTTCCTTTGCTTGAAATTATTCTTGTAGAAAGGCTTTCCTTTCTTTGCTTTAACAGGATCTTCTTCATCACTTTCACTTTTTACATGTAGACGCTTATCTCGCAAAATGTCCAATCTTACCATAGTTAAAACATTTAAAAGGAATTTTTCCTTTATACTTAGCATATCCTCTTTTCATATTTTTCACCAATAGGGATTCTTCTTCCTCATCGATTCATCATCCGATTCAACCTTCTTCTCCTTTCCTTTTGAATATTTTAAAGAATATACTATTTTTCTTGGCTTATCTAGTTTCGTTCTCATCTCATAAGCTGTGAGTATTCCATGTAACTCATCCATTTTCATTTTATATAGATCCTTAAGTTCTTCAATAGCTGAAACTTTAGCATCAAGTATAGGAAGTAGAGATATTAATACCTTTTGTACTATTACTAGGTCTTCCATCTCTTAACCCAAGCCTTTGATCATGTTTACGGTATCATCCACATGGAGTAGATATGTTGTAATGTTCTCCTCCTCTTTCATCTTTAAACTTTAAAAATTTCTTTTGTGTGTCGAAGCTTTTCCATCTTTACTTTGAATCTCCTTCATATAAATTTTGAGCTTATCCCACATCTCCTTAGCATTTTTGCAAAGCATAATATTTACAAAAATCAAATCTGCTACACCACACAAAATAGCATTCATAGCTTTAGCATTATTTTCACATGCTCTATTACCAACCAGATCATCGGTGGTGTTTAGGTGTCGTATATCCATCCTCAACCAAATGTCAAATATCATGTCTAAGAGAATTCAAATAGGTTCACATCCTTATGCTCCAAAATACGTAGTTTGATCCAGTGAACAACGAAGCTTTATTTGTGGAGAATCCTTCTTGAGCTTCCATCGTGCTTTTTGATCTAACTTTTAGGTGTAAAGCTACATAGAAGGAACCTGCTCTAATACCAATTGTTAGAAGCATGGGAATACTGAGAGGGGGTGAATCAATATTCGACAATAAAAAAAATTCTCCAACTTATTAATTTTATTTTTCACACTTAACAAGATATTCAAATCTGAAAATAAAATGAGAGCACACACAAAAATCAAATGCACATAACACCAGATATACCATGGTTCACCTAGTGTGGGCTACATCCACCAAAAGAGACTGCTTGGATCTACTATCTAAATCCAATCGAAAAAATAGTTTTTACAAAGTGTGAGCACCCACTCATAGAAGACATAAATCTCTAAGATGAACACAAATTCATACCTTGAATGCAAACACCACTAACAATGCAATCTCTTATTTGAAGCACAAACTTTTGGAGACACCAATTCCCAATCCGAAGCACTCACTCAAGAAAATCTACAATACAAATCAATGATAATTTCTCCAACTATATTCTCTCTCTCTCACATACTCATACTCACTTAAGAGATTTATAATATCACCTCACATATATATCACACTCATGAAAAATGCTCTCTTTCTCGCTCTTCTCAAAATGTGCACACAACAATTTCTTATATAGAAATAAGGAGAGGAAAAACCACTTGTGGTTTCCCTAAAACCATGTGCCCATACCATGGGCCAATTTTCTCCAAATATTAAATATTTTCTCTAAATAGAAATATTCTCTTAAATATGTAAGAGTAACTCCTCTTACACATCATCGAATCTCTTATGCATCATAAACTGTCATAAAATGTTTAATGCGTCATAGAATCTCTTACGCATCATAAATTGTCATAGAATCTCTTACGCGTCATAAGCTGTCATAGAATCTCTTACACATCATAAGTTGTCATAGAATATCTTACACATCATAAGCTGCCATAGAATCTCTTACACATCAAAATATCTTACAAATCTGGCCATGTATCATAAGATTCCTTGGTGATGTTGAATATTAAAATATTCAAATTTTGACATCACACTAATATGGATAAATATTTTACAAACACTAATGTTGTAATGTTGAATATTAAACAAATATTAAACCTCAATATTTCCATCAACACTAATGTTGTACCTTTGACATCAATGAAAAAATACTCAACAGATGATATAGTGTAGTCTTATGGTGTGCAATCATGAACTCATCCAATAAAATTCTTATTATCTCATTAAGAAAATGTGTGCCCCTATCACTTTGGTCAAACTTTAAGGACATCCATACCTTATAATAATATTTTCCCATAGAAACCAAGCTATTGTATCCTGCATACGAGTCCTTAGTAGGTGTTGTTTATGCCCATCTTGTCGATATTATGTGTAAGGTATAATGTAGCGTGATCCGATTCTACACATAGTTGGTGAAATAGGACCCACAAAATGTATATCCCATTTCTCAAATAGTTTTGCACTAGTAATATTTATCAAAGGAATTTCATCTTATTGACTTGGTTTTCTAAGATGTTGACAATGATCACATGCCTTACAAAATTGTACAATATTTATAGAGGGTCTCCCACCATAATCCATTGAATAGAATCTTGCATGTTCGGCATCACCAACATAGTAGCCACCTGCAATTCCACTATGAGATTCTTCCATAATAAGCTGTGTGCTCATGTTCCAATACACAATTGTGCAATACTTCATCTTGGCCCAATTTGTATAAGTCACCATTGATTTACATATAAGGTGTGGCTCGTATAGCAATTTGTTTCTTCTCAAGGATTCCATTCCTTAAGCGTCATCCCTATTTGTAGAAAGACAACAATGTCCTCTAGTTTTGATGGCACACATTGTAACTTGTATAACTGTGCATCTAGCATGGTATCCTCAATTTCTTATGCTTCTTATCCTGACTATATTCTTGATAGATGGTGCGGTCTAGAATTACTTTTTCCTAGTTTTACCACTGTTGTAAAATTGAATTCTTTAAGTAAGAGTACCCATCAACATATGTGCCCTTTTAAAACATGTTTATTTACCAAATAATTAAATTCCATGTGATCTGTATAAAATATGAATGGTGTAGCTAGTAGGTACTGGTGGAATTTATGTAGCACATAGATCATTGACAAAGTTTTGTGATCTCGTAGTTGTGTAATTTTGTCTTGCAAGAGTCACTTTCTACTAGCAAAGAAGATAGGATAATATACAATACCTTCCCTAGGTTAAGCCAACATCACGCCAATGGCCATGCCAAAGGCGTCAACATGTACATGAAAAGGTTTTTCCCAAGAAGGAAAATGCGAGAATAGGTGCGGTATTAATTTTCTCCTTTAATGTCTCGAATGCGCGATGTTGTTGTTCTTCCTAGTAGAATGCACATTTCCCCTTCAATAACTCTTCTAATGGTGCATAAATTTTGGCATAGCTTTTAATAAAATTTCTGTAATATCCTATTTGGCCTATGAATATGCGCACCTCAATTTGACTAGTAGGCTCCCTTAGGCCTATAATGACCTGCAACCTTTGTTGGATCAACGAACAAACCCTCCTTGCAGATTATGTGACCTAAAAGTATCCAAAATGGTGTAGCAAATATGCACTTCTTGATGTTCAAAGAGATACTCAATTTTCTACATAGTTCAAACACTAAGCCATGATTGTCACGGTGATCCTTAACTAAATCATGCACCGTCTAGTCGCCTAAATATACCTATAAGAAGTTGTGAATAAATTCCTTGAATGCTTGGATAACTATGCATGAAAATATAGGAGGTGCATTTTTTATACCGAAGGGCATTATAGTATAGGTGAAGATACCCCATTCATTAGTAAATGTAGTCTTTTCTTGATCCTCTGGGCAATCCTAACTTTGATGATACCTAGAGAACCCATCGTAAACAAATATATTTTGTTCCCTGTGCAACTCCTTCTAGTATTTCCTTAGTGGATGGCATAGGGAATGGATCAGTTACACATGAGGCATTCATCTCCCTATATTCCATTCATATTCTAATCCATCTATCCTTCTTGATACTAGTCACCATTAGACTAACCCATTCTCGAGTCATCAAGAGGCTTGATAATCCCGGACTTCAACATGTTATCAATCTCTTCTTTCACCTTTTCACGTAAGTCGGGTATCATCTTGTAGGGTCTCCTTGTAATTGAGTGTGCTCCCTCTTTAAGCTTTACCTTCATCTCCCCTAATGATTCATGCATGCCTTTATGTTCATGGTACCCCCTAGGAAATAAGTCCTAGTAATCCCTTAGTAACTCTATGATTTTTACCACTTGAGTGTAACCAATAGTCTTCAATTATCACTTCCTTAGGCTCAATATTTGTTCCAATATTCACCCAAATTTTCTTCATAGGTTAATGATAGGTAAGTGTGGTTTTATTCACATTGTCAACACCTCACACATCTATGTTGAATGGTGTACATACAAATTGTCTACTTATTCATCATTCACTAAGTAGACCATTTTTCCTTTCTCTTTATCAAGGAAAGCACGTTGAAATAATGTTGCATTGGCCTCTCGGTTCATCATCAAGAAGCACTCCCGATTATTCTTTATCTAATAAATCCTAAAGGAGTTATTCATCTTTGCACTATCCCCCATATTTAAGTGATTGATAAATTTTAATGCTTATTCCACTAGAGGCTTTAAAGAGAAGAAGTCAAATGTCCTGGGCCATTCCCGCAATTAAATTCGCCAATTTCTATTTTCTTAATGGAGTTCTATATTTACATACCAAGCACATGTGCAGCCTTGTAAAGTGGAATAACACTTTGGTTTACCCATAGCGAATGTGGTAAATCTTCCTTCCCTTATGTCCGAGTCTCTCACAATTACGAATGTGGTGCTGAATAGATTGATTACCATGGTAAGTACTTATTTGAGTAGGTTCATTTCTCGTAGAGAATCTATTAGTAAGAACAATCCCAATTTCATTCCATCTAACAAGATTATCCCTATGGGTCACCCACCAAAGCATGTTGTTATCTCACGTACTCTATATAATAGCATGGTTCTTCTTTCTAGTGGTTCTATCCATTGTACTTCCATGGCACGTATGAATACCATGGGATCCCCTTCTCTGTGTAAAAGGTACCAATTTTTTCCTATCCTCCCGACATAACGTGGTTTTTTTCTTGAGCAAATATGCTCTTTACTTCGTGCCCTACCAAATCATAAGGGTTGTGAGCCCAATTATCACAAGCAACACTTGTAGTATCACTAATAGACTATGCATCCTCCCACTGAATTAGTCCTTCTTTGGTTGGTTCAATAATCTCTCGGGTATCGGATGGAGCTTACATAAATCCTATTCAGATCTTCTTCACTTAAGGGCTCAACATAGGGCATAAAATTTCCATCTGTTAAAGGGATAATAACTCTTTCCTCTTTTTTCAAAACAAATATATCCCTTTTTGAACCAAATATCAACATTATTTGCATAGCACCAAGGATGCCCAATAGAGATGGGAAGCTATCTAACTCTGCCAAAGACTAAAACTTCAAAGTATCCAATGAACTTGGATCCTGTATGGTAATGTATGCATCCTTCAAAACTCCTATGGGAGTGGCCTTAGTTTGATTAGCTATGACTAATACATTATAGGATGTCTGCAATGGGGTCTTCTAATTTGTACCCATGCATCCAAGGTAAGTACATTTACTTTCACACTGTATCAATCAATATATTACTCAATAGCCACCCATCCACAACAAAATTTAGATTGATTTCCTTGTCATAATCTAGGCTATGAGGAGGAACATTTTCATGCAGGATCTACTATCCAGTCTCAGTACTTGCGCGTGGAATGTTTCCTTTTAACCAACTCCCTAACAGTGGAATGATGTTCTCCTTGTGTAAAATTTTGCACACTTCTCTCAAGTCATCTATATCAGTTTGGACCATCTCTGATGCTTCTTTAACTCCTTTAAGTATTGTATCTCACCCGGAGATTCCTTACAACTTCCATGGTTTCTGATAAATCTCCTCCGATATGTAGGATCCGGGTACCATGCATGAAGAACCTCCTCTTTAGTGATGGTAGGCTTCTGCTGCAATGCTTCCCTAACACGTGTTTCCTCAACATGGGTCGTGATCTTTACTTGTAGTGCCTCAGATTATACTTCCATCTTGGGCATCCATTGATTGTCAACAATGCATTATATCCTAGCCATTCCCACGCCTTTTTTCCTATTTATGTTTCTTACTCGGATGCTCATATAAGTCCAAGCACTCTTCATAGCTATGGTTCTTTCCACGAAATAACATGCAATATTTTGAGGACATTCATGCCTATAGTGGTCAGGAGATCTGCATGTATAATATGTTCCACGAGGAAAATCACTTCTTCAACCATCATAGCCTTGTCCTTCAAATCCATCATGATATCCTCGACCTCTTCCACAACCCCCTTCAAAATTCCCTTCATTTTGATCATAGCATTCCTAATTTTACTCCCGGTCCTGATGCTCATTCTTTCCCTTAGAGTTATCTAAAACTCCTATTTTTCGTACACCAATATCTATAGCATCATGGATCTATCCAATCAGCTAGTAGTCTTTCGTGTCATGAGTCATGGACCTGCAGATTTTATAGTAGCTTGAAACATTCTTCCTTATCACATGTTGTAATAATGGGCAGTGGCTAGCATCATGGTTTAAATGGCATATTTCACAATCCATCAACAACAAGCGTACTATTATGTGAGGAAAACTATCCTTTGTGTGACCTTCTACTTCACAATCTGTGCACCAAATCCCTATGCACATCTTATGTGCTAAATTTGCTGATAGTTTCTCCAACTATTTTTCCATAGTTGTTATTTGTGCTTCTAAAAATGGGCTCACTCCAGTATCTATGCTTCCAACTACATCAGCACATAAGGCTACTTTAAGTGCTTCACATGGATTAGTGTATGTCTTATGTGATAATGCCCTCCTAAAATGGGTAATGAAGCCCACAACAAACCATTGTGCATGTTGGCTTGTGTGTATGTCATAAGAAATATTTGATAACAAAGTTTAAAACCATGCATCATACTCCCTAAGAATTTTAGTAGTTCCTTTCTTAATATCCTGGAGTGCACTTATACTTTTCTACTCAAACTCAGGTATATGAAACTCTTTAAGGAATGCATCCTTTAAAGTTGTATAATCTATGCAAGTCGATCGGGTCAAAAAAATTTGTACCAACTATGTGTGCACCCTTATAACATAGTGGAAAATTAGCTTTCCCTCCACTCAGAAGTCGTAATTCCTTTTGTGTGCCACAATATTTCACACATATGCAAATGTTCAACAAAGCATCTTCTATTCCCTTATACTATAGAAGACGACTTGAGACATTTTTATGTAAACATTTTGGGGTTCATACGGACCTTGCCTACCGATCCGAGAACCTCTGTGTTTCCCCTACCTCCGAAACTCTATTTCCACCGAACAAGAGCTACCTAGGCCTCCCGATCCCAAACCTTTAGTTGGGGTTTTACTAGAAGATGTACTTCCTTATGTCCCAATAGTAGAACTAAACTTGATCTCGATAAAGTATGTGAAGTGTTACTATTCCTAAAGGTCAATCCAAAAATTGGAGTGCTTTTATTTACGTGTGGATGATACACTTGAAAAGCTAATTCCATTTAGCAAAAATACATTTGTGTTGCCATCAACGTGCCTCTTATAAGACTCGCTCCTACTCTCCCACTTTTTGAACTAGCTTGTTGACTACTTGTTGTACTAGATGCTAAAAAACCAAATGCAAGGGAAATGTTACCAGGTGGATTAAGATGCACACCCGTGGCCCAAGTAGTCTCTCTTGGCACATACGCATGAGTCCAAGGGGATCCTGTTATGCTTTCCAAGATGGGGTAGTTCGATGCTCTAGCTCCGCGTCTTCTACGTGAGCTTCAAATTATTCATGATCCATCTCTCTCCTCAATGCCATACTTTCTGCAATGTTACACATCTTATCTATCTCCCTCTCACACACCTCATTATGCTTAAGCAACCTCTCCTCCCTCTTCATTTCTACCGCTAGGTATGCCATATTTCACCAAACCTACTCCAGCCCCCATGCATGGTGAGGTTTAGTTAGCCATCGGTTCACCCTCCAGATTCAAAGTTACCATCAAGATCTTGATTTCGGTGGAATGCCTGTAGGTAAGCTCCCCTTAGATATCGTAAAAACAGGATTCAACTACCTATGGACATGAATAAGTGGAAATTGAGTATTCTAAGATATAAGTGTTCAAGACACCATGGAACCACGTATCCACAACTTGATTCCAAATCATATCAACATCATAAAGGTTCTAGAACTCTTCCTTCTTCTAGATAAGTGTGTGATACCTCCAATTCCACTTAGATGCGTAGGCAATCAGCCACTTGTATAATTCTCTGGAAAGATGGCAAAAACTCTCATATAAACTATCATACTGATTCTGTTCTACCCAAATGTGTATTATTCTTCCAGATCATGTATCCACTCCTCAACACTCATGAAATTTAACTAGTATGTCTTCATCATGAACCATCATAGAAAAAACTGAAAAAGAGGTCACGGAAATAGAACTAATGATGCAGCCTAGAACTCGGTGATACAAATCCAATAAGACCCTAGACATGTTATCCCATCACTTAGCCTAGACTAAGTGCTCACCCGAAGTGTATAAAGGTACCAGGTCCCTCTTTAGTTTTGTTGTTGCAAGATTTTATCATGATGAAGACTTAATAGATACAGATTCCATTACTAACACATCATTCTACAGAGCATACCATATTTGTCTCTAAGGGAGAACATAACTAAATATTAACCATGATGAGATCAAAAACATACTAGATTCATATACACACAGAACTAACACTTAGATTTAGACAATATTCTCCATTATATTAATTGTAATAAGTATACAAAAGCTTTATTACAATATCAATAGTATGTGTGTAGTAGCATAATCTCTCTATGTATGCACACACATATATATATTTGTATATGTTGATCCCTTTACTACATAGTTTAATACATACTTATAATGGTGGGGACTTCCCCTTCACCGCTTATATATTCCCAAAATAGGTTGCATGCTATTATTAGCCACGTTACATCACAAAACTAGCCACACATGTAAGTGCACTAATAATAGACTACTGGTAGTTAACTGACAGTAGTAGATCTATCTCTGGCCTATGTCCATACAAAGTGCTTTGTATCTGATCCTCAAGAAATAGCTAATGCATGGCGTGTATGTATCTTCCTTGTTTATGTGCTCTACATGCCTTCTCTAAAAATAGACCTTCATGAGTGAAAATGGCTAAGTCTCAAAAATATAAATTTCTTCTCTACGCACGTGTTCCTTCTATCATTCGCGCCTTTAAATAAGACCTATTTTTCATGTAGACTTCTTGTGTGATTTCTACTAAGTATTCTCGACCAATAGAGATCAGAACCATTTTCCCATTGCATAGCTCTCAATAGATTTACGCGTCGAGCTGCATATGAATTTCCCTTCATAGATATAGTTTTCCCCTTCATTCTGAGGCTCTTGAGTCACGGGTAGATTTAGAATCCCTAAGTTCTTGTGCTCATGATACTACTACTTCTACCTCTCCCTTTTATTCATGGGAGATGAAAATTCTTGAGTATGGTTGTGGAGAATACTATCAAATAGGCTCTCCTAGTCTCGGATTTATCCTTGTCACCTAAAACAAGAGGTAGACCTAACTATCATTTCAAGTGACCTCAATAAGAAGACACTATTGGTACATTCTTACCTGGTGGTTTACTTTTTGAAGATAAATTGTTGGACCCACCTATATCTTGCATTCCCGAAAACACTTGGCCTATCTATTATGAAACACCAAAATACACAAATTCTAGTATAATTATGTACTCCACGGGTTACAAAGGCCTTGGATGAGGAAAAATTGAATAAGGGATGTGGGAACCGGTCCCTATTCGACATTCCAAAATGGACAGATATGGTGTCGAGTATTTGATCCTATGGATCTCACCCCATAGATTTGTTGGAAAATAATGATTAAGTGGTCAGCGCCAACCCTTAATATATATGGGTCCATCACTAATATAAATGTTAATATTTAAAAGATGAAATATTAATAGTTCTATTATTAAATATGCTAACCTAGGTATATACTTTAGGTTAAATATTTGATATCATGAAATGATTATATTTCTAATATTAAATATTATAAACCTAGGTGTATGTGTCAACCATTTTAGGTTGAAAAGGTGGGTCGGGAGACATACCCGATCACCTTATATAAAAAGGACTTTAGGTCCTCATTTGATATATTCAAGAAATATATCAAAGGTGTGCAAATCAAGTTATTTGGTTTTACCCTTGGTAAATAGGGTTTCAAAGGAGGAGGTGATATTACTAGATGTAAAATAAGTTCTTTGAAGTAAAATGTTATTTTCAAAGTGTTTTTTACCGTATTGGGGTTTTCCACTATAAATAGTGTGTCACCTATGTTATTTATTTCTGTAAGTATTTATTTGTTTACTTATGTTATGATTTAATGTTTATTTAAATATTTATTGTAACATTATATAATATGTAAGTTGATTAAATCCGTATTTATTAGAATCCTCAAATTCTAACATGGTAAGAGAGCGAGGTAAATTAAATAAATTAAGATCAAATGTTTTGTATGAGTTTTTTCAACCAACCCGAAAGGGTATTTAAAATATTTGTTCTCCTTCTTTTTGTTCTCTAATTTATTTTGGCATTACATTTGTGTAATTAAACTCTCGATAAATTATTTAGGTTTTTCAATTTTAAATCTCTAATTTTTTGGGGGAGATGTAATATGATATGATTCTTACTTTCATTTATATTTTGTAAATTATATGGAATTAATGTTTGTTTGGATATTGATGGGTGAAAGGGGCTTCAAATATTTACTGCGTAAAAGAACGTATAGAAAAAAAAGGATTTATTACTATATGAAATAATTTTTATGTTTTCTATAATTTCAAATGTTTGGAGTTAAATATTTTGGAAGGTAAATTCATACCCCTGTTCTTTAGTCCCCTCTTAAATGATTCGATTTGAAAAACTATAGTTTATAGTTAATTTATAATTATATCCTATATAATTTGAAAACTATATTATTATTTTTAAATAAAAATATATATACTATAGAATAAGGTTTATATAATAATTTATATAAACATCATATTAAAATTTATATAGTTTTGGAAAAAAATATATATATTAAAAGCCTTAAACCATATTAAAATTACATGGGATTGAGGGAAGAGTCAATAGACCATATTCTAAGCCTAAGTTTAAATCATATTTAAACTTAACTTATAAATCTAGGCATATATAGTTTTTTTTTTTAAAACAAACCTAAGTTTGAATCATATTTTATAAATGGTTATTTTAAACTGTTTAAAATATAAATTTTATTAGATTTGGTTTATATATGTAAAAAAAAACCAAAGTGCTTATTTTTTTAGTAGGGGCCCATGTTTATTGCTTGGCCATGAAGGAATTACTTTTTAAATATTAATACTTATTAAATAAAACCTAACATGTCTCCCTAACCATTTATATTATCCATGTAAGGGGGTGGCTCCATTCATTTATATCTTATAATTTATAAAAACTATATAAATAAACTTATTTAAAGGGTTTCTTTTATATAAGAGTGGGAGTGGAGAATAAAATGAGATAATATCTTAGGTATAAATGGAGAATTAAAAATGGGGGATATTTTATTGGTGGCCTACGTGAAGTGTGGTAAATATTTATTAAAATATTGGTAGTTATAGCCACATTAAAGTTTTAAAGTTTTTAGGTTGAGGAATTATATAAAATATTTTGTAATATTTCCATAGTTTTAAATGTGTGCGTGGGTAAAATTGAGAGTAAATGAAGGGAGGAGACAAGTTTCATGAAAATAAGGATTTCAATTTATTTCATTGGTCGGATGAAATAACTTGTCCCCTCTCGTAAAATATGTAAGTTAATCCACACTCTCATAAATCTACTTACATCTAGTAAAATTCTTTTAACCTAGTCTACGTCCTTTAAACCCCTTTAATAAGGGTTATGTTTTTTTATATAAAAACAATATACTATAGTTTATAATTTTTATGAAATATATGTTGTTTTTTTATTTTACATGCTATAAATTATATATATTTTTTTGAAACGTATATATTTTTACATTTTAAATTATAATCGAGTTATTATAATGTGTTAAAATATAACCTCCTAATATTATACGAGAAGAAGAAATTCTGGAATTTCACATTCTGGAAATACACAACATGTTTTGGCTTCATTAAATATGACGGTCAAATGACCGTCAGTGGTAGACAAACATAAGACAAAATGACGGTCATTTAGACGTCAAATTTAAGTTGGCCATATTTTTGTCTACATTAATTTTTTTCCAAAAATTTGAAGTTGTTATGCATTCTTAGGGGTCTCTTCTTCACTTCTATATGGTCAAAAATATTTTTATATAAATCTAGGGTATAATGTAAAGCCCTTTATATTGCGGGTTATTATTTTGATCATGGGAGGTTAATTAGTATGCAATGTAATGACAGAATTAGTTATGATCAAATAATTTCTTTAGATCTATAAAATTTAGATCTGATTCTATTAAAATTGTTTTTTTCTATCTATAAATATGTATCTAACTCTGTAGTACATTGTACATTATAATGGGGTGTGGTTTACATGTTTAGAAAACAATGACATCCAACTATTTCTGTCTTGACAAAACCCGGATCATGAATGAAACCAACTACAATATTTTTGTCAAAATAGAATTTATGGCGAGAAAACTCTAGACAATTATTTCTAGATCTCGAGGTTGCTCCCACGGTCGTCATTCAATTTGTAGATAACATAAATGCATTCTTCGCAACAAATACAGGATGCTCTCTCTATGATTTTAGGTAATGTGAATGACAAGTACCATCTCAACATTGGTAATATCAAACATCCGAAAGAGGTATGGCCATAATTAGAATCAATGCATGAAAGATACTTGGTATATCAAAGATAGTAATAAGAGTATAACACCTTAAGGAATTAAAAGAAATGATCTATATATTTTTATGATTTCTCTTCTACATCTTGTTTTATATCTTAGAGTTTGAATAATTCAAAACTATGGCATGAAAGGTTAGGACATGTTAATTATTGAAGCTTATATGAAATGTATAGATATAATCTAGTGAAAGGTTTACATGTGTTGTCTTCTTCTCTTGAAGTTACTTCATTAAATATTTTTAAATGATGGTTTTGATTCTGATTTAGTAAATGGTCATGATAACGTTTTGATGCTATAGATGTTTTTGAAACTCTTATCTTCTTAGATAAGAAATTAAATTGGGCTCAATCTATGTTATAAATTTAAAATCCTATTAATCTTAGGAAAATGACAGAATCCATCATATGTACCAAGCATTAATTACCTTGTATGAACCTTATCCGTGAAGTATTATAGGTCTAGGTGGATATACAAAGTAAAATATAATGATGATCGTAGTATTAACAAACATTAAGCTAGACTTGTTGCTAAATGTTTCACTCAAAAACCTGGTATTGATTATCTTGAGACATTTTCTCGTAGCTAAAATGAGTATTATTAGGGCCTTATTTGTAATTACTACTCAATTTGGGTGGGAAATAAACCAAATGGATAAGAAAAATGATTTTTGAATTTCTATTTAAAAGAAAAACTTTACATGTTTCAACCTAAAAGATTTGAATAAAATGGTAAAGAAAACTATATTTGTAATTTGAGAAATCCTTGTCTATTTAAAACAAGCTCTTAGTGCTTGGTATGCAAAAATTGTTTCCTTCTTCAAATCTGTTAGGTTTTGTTAATTGTTCTTATAACAATGATATATTAATTAAGCAATAAGGGTCACATATTATAATTATATGTATATATGTTGATGATTTGCTTATGTCTAGTGATAATTCTGATTTAATTAATAGGATTAAATAGAAATTGAAGCAATACTTTGAAATGAATGAGTTAGGTCTCTCACATCATGTTATTTGTATGATTGTATTTCATTCTATTGTTATTTTTTAAAATACAATATGCAACCATTGTATTAAAAAGTTTCTTATGATTGATTGTAAACCATTTTCTACTTCAATGGAAGTTGGAATAAATATTGATCCTAAATCTGCATATGAACAAAGTTTATCATATTTTATATATGTTGTTAGTTGATATTTTTGATTTATCTAACTATAACTAGATTAGATATTTCCTATCTGGTAGGAATTACTTCAAGGTTTATGCAGAACCTCTTTTAGAGATCATTAGAATCTTGTAAAAGAATTTTTAGATATTTAAAAGGAATAATCAATTATGGGTTACATTATAATAAGAATAAAAATGTTATCTTATATGGATTTTGTGATTCTAACCATACGATGTTGTGTTATAAAATATATTGGATATCTGTTCATGTTTTTTGTGTAGGAACCATTACTTGGAACAAAAATACAATCAACAATATTCATTTCTTCTATTGAGGCAGAGAAGTATAATGGAAGAATTAAAGAAGCCATGTGGCTACAACGGTGTCATTGATAGAGATACACATGGAAGCTACAGGAATTATTTCTCTTCTATGTGGTGGTCAGAGTTGTATTACTCTTGATTAAGAATCGAGTTCAACATTAGAGGATGAAGAATATTGAGATACATATACACTTCACCCATGAGAAGGTGAAAAGTGATGAGATAAATCTCAAGTTCATGTTGACTGAAGATTAGGTTGCTGACATCTTAACAAAGTCCCTGAGTGATACAAAGTTTTGTCACTTTTGTGAAAATCTTGGAATGTCAAAGTTTCCATTGAGGGAGAGTGTGCATGACAATGTCACCTCCTAATAGAACTTGGTTTTTGTAAAAATACCTTCGGGCATTTGTAAAATACCTTCAGAAAGTTTTAAAAAGACCTTTGAGAAAGTGTAAAAAGATATTTGGGCATGTATACCTCCTCGACTTCTTTTTTAGAAAGAAGTGTAGAAATATCTTAAGGGTCTTGAGTAAACTCTTTAGTGCAACTAAGTTTCTTTGGAAAACATCTAGTACACATATTGTTAAGGAGGTCCTTGGTTGTAAAAGGATCCTATATGTTTGGGATCAATAACCTTTTATGAGAACCTATGAGAACATGTAAAACTCACAAATCATACTTATTCACCGATCATGGCATGATATTTTGGATTCCAAATCCTTTTGTACTAAAGGTAAATTTAGTATGATGAAGGTGTTATAATTCCTTCAACCGATATGCTAGCCTAAAACTTTTATAGTTTAAGAATTGTAAATCTGTAGTGTACCACGGGCAGGTAATCTATTGGCATATGTTATGTTATCCCACTTAACATTAAGGGGGAGTGTTGGAACATAATGATTAAGTGGTCTGGCCAACCCTTAATGTATATGGGTCCATCACTAATATATAGGTTAATATTTAATAATATGAAATATTAATATTTCTATTATTAAATATGCTAACCTAGGTATATACTTTAGGTTAAATATTTAATATCATGAAATGATTATATTTCTAATATTAAATATTATAAACCTAGGTGTATGTTTCAACCATTTTAGGTTGAAAAGGTGGGTCGGGAGACATACCCGATCACCTTATATAAAAAGGAATTTAGGTCCTCATTTGATATATTCAAGAAATATATCAAAGGTGTGCAAATCAAGTGATTTGGTTTTACCCTTGGTAAATAGGGTTTCAAATGAGGAGATGATCTTACTGGATGTAAAATAAGTTTTTGAGGTAAATGATTATTTTCAAAGTGGTTTTTACCCTATTGGGGTTTTCCACTATAAATAATGTGTCACCTTTGTTATTTATTTCTGTAAGTATTTCTTTATTTACTTATGTTTGATCTAATGTTTACTTAAATATTTATCGTAACATTATATATTATGTAATTTTATTAAATCCGCATTTATAGAATCCTCAAATTCTAATAGGATTAAGATGCTACCTACTCTGAACATGAGGATAGCCTCGATTTATTTAGGTAGGGGTACATATTCCCATCACAGCCAATACAAGGATCTTACCACCAAAAACTTTTTCATGGCTGGCACTATCCTTACCATAACCCCCACCAACCCAAATGTTGATCTTGTATACCCTACCCTTGTCGATTGGGACCAACAACGTCATGTGCCCCTAGATCTCTTTGAGAACAATGAGGCTATTGCAGAATTTATGGGCATATAAGATACTATTCCTATTAGAGATCACAAGATGGGATTCTTTATTGACCTCGATTCCTGAACATACTTTGGAGAGGAGGATGAGCTTTGTGTTCATCAAAATTTAGAAAAAAGAGGGAAACATTTCCTCTACAAAGCCTTGGAAAAAACATAATTCCAAGTCACACAGTGAAAACCTCTTTGAGGCGTTGACTAAAAATAAATACAAAAGTCAATAAATAAAAGAAGTGACCAATCTAAGGGTGAAAATATCATTAAGATGCCCTTAGAAGAAGATCTCAATCTTCATCCCAATCCTACACATATGGAGGATATGTCAAAAATTATGGTGGAAGAAACCATTGATGTAAATATTGGAATAGAAGAAAAACCAAAGATATTCAAGTTGGAAGATTTGCTTTTAGCGCAAGAATAGAAAATGTTCACTATGCTTCTAAGAGAATTTGTGGACATAGACGCATGGTTTTATGTGGATATGTCAGGCTTAGATCCATCATTGGTGGTACACAACCTAGTTGTGCATCCAAATATAAGGCCCATTAAACAAAAGATAAGGAAAATATACCCACAAGTGGCCCTTCTGGTCAAAGAGGAGTTAGAGAGACTATTAGTAGTAGGGTTTATCAAATCCATTAACTACTCCATGTGGATATCAAACATAGTTCTAGTTAAAAAGAAGCCTATTGGAATAAGAATTTACACTGAATTTTGAGACATCAATAAGGTATGTCCCAAAGATGATTTTCCTTTACCTAACATCGAAATGATTGTCGATTCATCTATAGGCTATGAAATGTGATCTCTTATGGATGGATTTTATAATTACAATCAAATCAAAATACCATAGAAAGATCAACACAAGACTTCCTTTACAACCCCTGGGGAAAATTTTGTTACTAGGTAATGCCCTTCATCCTTAAAAATGTCGGTGCAACATACCAAAGGGAGATGACAATTATATTCCATGATATGCTTAATGACATCATGGAGGACTATGTGGATGATATCTTGGGAAAATAAAAGACAAGGAAAGACTATCCTGAGGTCTCAAGGCACATTTTTTAGTGTCTTTGAGAATATCTGAAGAAGGTTGAATCCAAAGAAGTGTGTTTTTGGGGTGTTATCAGGGAAGCTATTGGGCTTCATTGTATCAAGATGAGGGATCGAGGTAGACCTTGCCAAAGTCACTACAATTACTGAAATTTCTCCACCCAAGAACATCAAGCAGTTGCATAATTTACAAGGGAAAATACAAGCCATTCACCACTTCATCTCACAGTTTGATAACAAGTGTCATTCCTTCACCCATTTTCTCAAGAAGGATGTTGACTTCATTTGGGGACTAGAGCAACAAAAATCCTTCATCTTACTTAAACAATACTTAGAAAATCTACCATTGTGCATGACACCGACCCTAGGTGAGTCACTTTTGTTATACATATCTACAATCCAATTTACTATTAGTTCTTTACTTACTCAAAGTATGATCTAAGATAGAAAGAAAAAATAGTGTACTATCTCAGTTTGTACTTTAATTGTATATGAGATCAACTATCAAAATTTTAAAAATCTTGTTTTTTGTTATTTTTACCTTCCAAAACTTCATCATTATCATTAGATACTAAAACCAAGCTTATATCCAAAGTTGACCCACTCAAATATCATTGTCGAACATACCCTTATAGGTAGAATGGCTAATTGGATCATTCTACTCAGTGAATTTGACATTGATTATGCACACTAAAAGTCAATAAAAGGATAGGTGCTCACAAAGTAGCTAGTAGAAGCGCCATTACCTACGGAATAGATCTAGTATGTTTAGAATTTTCATACGCATCATTGATGTACATCAAAGAATATTTCATGTGGAAAATGCATTTTGATGGATCATTTACTTTCCATGGTTCAGGGGCAGGTGTAGTGCTAATCACTCCTACAGGAGACCCCATACCTCAAGCTTTATGTTTTGGGAATCCATGCACAAATAATATAGCATAGTATGAAGCACTCATTGCTGGTATGAAGTTAAATATAAAATGGAATATCCACCATCATAAAGTTGTTGGGGACTCACAATGGATTAACAAACAAGTCAACAATGAGTATAAAGTCAAGGATGATAAGCTCATCCCATATAAAAATTTGGTGGAAACTCTAAAATAATATTTTGTGTGCATCACCTTTGAAAAATTCTAAGGGAACAAAATAGATCTCAAATGCAAATGCGGTGGACAATCAGTGGGTTGTATGCTACGGATTCCACCAGAAAGTAATGATATGCCATTTTTTGTTGAAAATTTACGTCAACCTGCATATGACATGCCAAAATCATTCCTAACATGTGATGTTATTGGTCCTTTCTCCCCATGGTATGAGCCCATCTTTACCTATCTCAAAAGTGGTACCTTTCCTCCCAACATCACCCATTCTAAAAACAAAGCCTTATCCATAAGATAGCTCGTTACACCCTTCTAGGAGGCACCCTCTATCATTGTGGCTATGATGGGAACCTATTGCATTGTTTATATGTAGCAAAGTCAGTCAAAGCAATCAAAGAGGTACATGAAGGATTTTATGGAACCCATACAAATGTGATGGTTTTGGCAAAGAAATTACCACGAGTAGGTTATTATTGGACTACCATGGAAACATATTGTTACAACTATGTAAGAAAATTTGTGTTGTGCCAAAAATATGGAAACTTCATACATACGCCATCATAACCATTATGGATGATCACAACACCATGGCCATTCTCTAAATGTGCATTAGACCTAAGAGGGAATCTTACCCCTACCTCATTTTATGGTCATACACACATCATAATAGCCACATAATACTTCACCAAGTGGGTGGAGGTTATTCCATTAACGTATGTTATAGGTGCCCAAATATCAAAGTTCATCATGAATCACCTCATCTACCACTATGGTATTCCAGGCACCATTATTATTGACAATGGAAAATATTTTAAGAGTAATACAGTAAAAGCTCTATGTCAGTGCTTTCAAATATGATTAAAGTGGTCCACACCATATTACCCTCAAGGTAATGGGAAAGCAAAATCCACTAATAAAATACTTGTTTGAATCATAGAGAAGATGGTGAGTAAAAAAGGTCACAATTGGCATTTGTAAATTCACCCTACCCTCTAGGCTTATAGGACCTCCATTCATACCCCTACTGATGTGACACCTTATTCCTTAGTATTTAGAACTGATTTCATCATCCCCCTTGAAACAAAGCTTCACTACCTCAGAATATCTCTTAGAGACTATCTAGATAAAGATGAGGATTACAGAGTGGCTAGATTGGAAGAATTGGAACTCCTAGATGAAAGGTGCATCTATGCACTCAACCATCTTCAAGTGTATCAAAAAGAGTGTCACATAACTACAACAAGAGAATTATACCTCATCAATTTGAGGTTGGAGATTTGGTAATGAAGGAAAATTAATTCAACACAAGGGCAGAAAGAGAAAAGAAAGGAAAGTTCAAACCTCATTGGTTAGGACCTTATGTCATTGTGGCCAAATATGGGTTAGGAGCATATAAACTTTCCCATCCTGACAGAGATGAGCTGTGAGATCCCATGAATTCCATGCACCTCAAGTGGTTATATGCTTGAACATGGCACAAAAATCTGAAAATTAAAAAAAAAAAAAAGTATAAAATGAAAATAAATAAAAAAGAGAAAAATGAAAAAGAGAAAACATGTCATCCAAATGTGAAAACCACACAATTGTGGCACTTTGGATAGGTCCCTTGGTGAAAAATGGTTTCCAGCACCTTGGGAGGATTCATTGTTTATAATAATCTTATGTCTAGGGGGTACCTTTACTTAGCTTTGGGCTAGTTCCGCACCTACATATGAGATTCTTTGTGAGCCTATCCTGTCAAATCCTTGATCTGGTTGGTTCTCCTCTTGTTTTTCTATGAAGGATTTTCTTTTGGATAATCCCATCTCATGCCAGGGGAATCTTTGGGGATTCATCTTCTTGTGTATAGCACGTGGCATATAAATTTGTATATTCTCATCTCACACCTGGGGTATCCACGTTTCTTGGTTTCCTATGCATAGCTTCGAGAAAACATTTGGAAAATAAAAAACAATCAAATATGTTGGAAAACACAAAAACATTCGAAAAGATTGAAAAATAGATAAAACATTAGAGAACCTAGAAAATGCAAAAACAATATAACATTGTTTCACAAAACTCTAAAACAACACAAAATGCATTGAAAACAGCCTCACAAAAACATAGTAATATTTTGCTTGCATTGTTTCCTTGT
Organism: Taxus wallichiana var. yunnanensis; assembly: GCA_018340775.1. NCBI lineage: Eukaryota > Viridiplantae > Streptophyta > Pinopsida > Cupressales > Taxaceae > Taxus > Taxus wallichiana. The sequence goes on along the minus strand of CM031242.1, from coordinate 83,579,185 downwards.
GTGTTTCTTTCTTCATTGTTTGTATAGTTTTTCTTTCTTGTACATTTGTATAGTGTGTTTCTTAAACATGCATTTTAGATTGATCTTTTCTTAGATTAGATTCATTCTTGTTTGTACATATTGAGTGTGTTTGGCATGCTTGTGAATAATTTGTACTTAGTTGCATTGTTAAGTTGATTAGTGTGTTTATTTGGTAGATTTTGTTTGTTTTTGTGCTTGTTTTTTTGTTACTTGTACATTGTTTTGTTATCACCTCTATCATCTATCATCCATATCATCACATCTAAACATCATATATCAATAAAATGCTAAGTTTACATCATACATGTATGCTAAGCTAATCATCACATATTGTATCATCAATGGGGGCAAGAGGGGTTGTAAATATCAAAATCTATCCCCCAAACCAATATCATCATGTCCACTAGTCTAAAACATTGCATGTACATAACAGATGATATCATCTACGAATCTTTCATAAAATAAAAAACATATGATACATCACCAACATCCATCATGAATACATACATAACAAGTAAATCAAACAACACTATAACCATAATCATCATCATGAATCATATAAATACCTGGAAAATATAACACAAAATGTCCATATTGATTAAGGAATCGTGCTATCCTAATCAACTTGACACTCAAAAAAATATGTACATGATAATACATAATACCACCTCATAATTAAAATACATTTATATTAATAAAATTGGTATTTAGTTATCTAAGTACTTAATCTTTAATTAAGTACTTAGATGAATAATTACCATCATCCACATTTAACACTTAATTATTTGAATAAACATTCATTTTCCCATTATTCATAATTATTTGAATAATTAAATGTCAAAATAAAATATTAATTAGCGGGATGTTACATTCCTCCCTGCTAAAATGATTCATCATCCTTGATGAATTAATTACTATTTTCACATAAATAGAAATAAGAGTATTGCTGAAATTTACCAAATAAATCCTTCATTTAGTATCCCAAAATTTCATAATCATAACTTTTAAAAGTAATAACATGGCTAAAATAGCCTTATTAATTTGTATAGAATCAAATTTTTACCATCCTCACTACTGATAAATCAGAATTTTTCCAACTGTCATAAAGTAATAGCCAATATTTTACAAATAATATAATTTCTTCACAATTTTCTAAACAAATAAATGTGGAAAAATAGTTTTAAATTCATCCAGATTCTCCCAAGTTATGTTGTCCTCGAATAAAAGTCTCATTGGACCTTGCATTGTGAAATTTATCTATTTCTCAGCAGCAACTTACGGGTTTCCAACACTCTAACAGGATCCACGGTGATAATTTTGGGTTCAGAACCTACAGTGAGTCCTAATTAAGTACATGCGATAAATATGAAACATACTTCTTTAATAATGAAACATGGAAAACATCATGCATCTTTGATGGTGAAGGAGGCAATGTTATTCAGTATGCAACTGAACTACGAACTTCTAGATCTTTGAATGGTCCAACATAGCGTGGTAAAATTTTGACAACATTCCTAAAAGTTATTGAACTCTTTTTGGGCTTTACTCGAAGAAAAACCATCTCCTTTTTAAAATATTATTTCCTTCCTATGCAAATATACATAACTCTTCTAACGATCTGCAGCTTCTTTCAAGTGCTCTTGGAGTTGCTTAACTTTCTTTTCCATTTTAGTTACAATTTCAGTCCCAACCACTTCTTTATCCTCTACATTTTCCCAATTTATAGGTGTTTGGCATTTTCTTCCATATAATGCTTCGAAAGGAGCCATTTTCAACAAAGAGTGATATGAGTTATTGTATACAAATTCAACTAGTGGTAAGTATTCTTCCCACTTGTAAATCTAATCCATACAATACATGCGCTTCCTATCTTTCAACACTTGGTTTACACGCTCAGTTTGACCGTTCGTTTTTGGATAATAAGCTGAACTAAAATTTAGTTTAGTGCCCAAACCAGAGTTTAATGTTTTCCAAAAATGAGATGTCATCCTTATATATTTGTCTCCGATATGACTGTTTCTAGAGCACCATCCAATGGAAGTATCTCATGCACAAAACATCTAGCAAGCGGGAATCATCAGTAAGGTTCCTAGGTATAAAGTGAGCTACCTTTGTCAACTTGTCTACCACTACCAAGATCATATCATGTCGGTTTTTAGTCAAGGGCAGTCCTTGGAAAAATTCCATGCTAATGACTTGCCATTTTTGGTGTGGAATGTTATGTGGGTATAATAGTCTAGCAGGGTGCGCATGCTTCGCCTTTACCCTTTGACATTCTAAACATCTCAAAACATAAGTTTTGATGCTCTTTTTCATTCCTTTCTATAAATATTTTTGTTTTACATCTACTTTCATTTTGGTTATTCCAAGATGACCAAAGTATGGTGCATCATGGAATTCTCACAACACTTTTGTTCTAAGTTCATTCCCTTCGGAACATAAATTTTGTTTTCAAAATACAAAATTTTATCGTTTTCAAAACTAAAACCAACATACCTCTTATCCTTAGGATCATCTTCTAGAGCTTCCTGTACTTGCAAATAGTACAGATCTATAGGTGACTCCTTCATGAATTCCTCCTTTAATTTCATTCATAAAGTTATAATGGTTGTTAAGTACTTCCTACGACTCAAGGCATCCGCTACCCTATTTTCCTTGCCTTTGATATAACTGATATAAAAGTCATATTGTGACAAAAATTCCAACCATATCTATTGTCATGCATTTAAATTGGGCTGCGTGAAGATATACTTCAGCCCCAAGTGGTTAGTTTTTAATTCAAAAGGTTTCCCCATCAAATAGTGCCTCCAAACCTGTAAAGAATGAACTATCGCAGCCAATTCCAAATCATGAGGGGCATAGTTGTACTCATGAACTTTCAATTTCCTTCCCTCATATGCCACAACATGTTCATCCTGGAGCAGAACTACTCCTAATCCTTCCCCGGATGCATCGTAAAAAATGAAAATTTTCCATTTGGATAAGGAATGGTTAGCACTTGAGCAGTTATCAAACACTCCTTTAATAGATTAAATACTTTCCCGATTTATCAATACACAAAAAAAAAATTCCTTCTTACGGACCGACGTTATCAGACCTAGAAATCTTGAAAAGTCCTTCACGAATTTGCGATAATACCCCACCAAACCCATGAAGCTTCTCACCTCATGTACATTCTTCGGTATTGGCCACTCTACATTAGTTCTTATATTTTTAGGGTCCACAAAGATTCCATTCTCATTAATTGCATGACAAAGATACGGTATCTCCTTTTGATAAAAATCACACTTAGACAAATTTTCATAAAGCATGTTCTATCTCAAAATTTCCAATACGATGTCCAAAGGTGCATTGTTCTCAAGTATTCATTCTTAGAGTACATGATTATATCATATAGGAACATGAGTATAAACTTATCGAGATACTATTATAATTTAGTATTCATTAAGTTCATAAATATTGTCGAGAATTAGTGAGTCCGAATGGCAGAACCGTGAACTCATAATGATTATAGTGTGTTCTGAACGTTATTTTGTGAATGTCTTCCTCTTTAATTCTTAATTGATGATATCCTGATCTTAGATCTATTTTAGAGAATATTGCGGCACCTCTCATCTGATCGAAGAGATCATCTATCCATGGAAAATGGTATTTGTTCTTAATTTTTTGTTGTTCAACATCCTATAGTCTATACACAATCAAAGGGTTTTTTCTTTCTTCATCATAAAAATCATTGGTACACTTCATGGTGACACACTAGGTCTTATTAAGCCCTTAGAGAGGAGCTCATGCATTTGATCTTTTAACTCAATTAGCTTTGTTATTGTCATGTGATAAGGCACTTTTGACATAGGCTCAGTTCCCGGTTTGATGTCAATTGTGAAGTCAAATTCCCTTTTTGGTGGTAATCCAGGTAACTCCTCTGGAAATACATCACTAAAGCATTGTAAAAGTGGAAAAACAACCAAAGGAGATTTATTAGTTTCCTCTAAATCATCTATTTTTACAGAAAAGAGGGTACACCCTTTTTTTTTTTCCTTTTTCAGTTGCATGGAAAAAATCTTCCTTATGGAAAAACTCTTTTTATTCCTTGAATGATGGCTAGTTTCAGCTCATCATCTAGACATTTTACACATTTTTCCACACAGTCCACAATAGCTTGGTGTTTGGACAACCAATTAAATCCAATTATTACGTCATAAGACCCTAATGGAGCTACATAAAGGTTTACTTCAGTTGTAAATTCGGGTAGTTCTAATGCTGCCATAGGAAAGCATTGTTCTACCTTATGTCTAGCATTGTTACCATACTGCATTGTCCATGAATTTTCCATATAGCTAGCTTTTCTACACAATTTTTTTGCTAAAAATTTAGAAATGAAACATTTTGTTTCCCCTGTATCAATTAAAACTTTTACAAAATGACCATACAACTTACCTGGTACTTCCAAGTGATGTGATTTTATTTTCAGCCTCATGATTTCCTACAACTTCTTGAATCTTCTAATCAACATTGTTTTTGCTAGAATCTAACTCCTGTTTCTTTTTTGGACACCAGTTTGCATAATGTGGACCCCCACAATTGAAACAACCATTTATAGGCCATTTTGCTTTAGATTTCTTATTGTTGTTGGAAGCCTTATACTACCCTAAATTCTTGTTTCTTGCAGAATTTTTTTCTTATATTCCTCTAGAAAAATTTGGGCTTGCTGCCCTCTTTCTTCATCCATGGATTTTTAATAAAGCTAGATGATGGAGTGTTATTAAAAAAATTCTAGTTTCTTCCCTATTGGCATAAATAGATTTCAGATTTTTTTCTTTCCTAATAGCCTTCTCAAAGACTACCTCCATAGTAGATGGGCCATGCACATCCACTTCACCACCTATGACTAGGTTGAGTCCCATAATGAACTTTTAGATTCAGAACTTCTCATATTTTTGATATTGGGGTACATACTTCAAAAACCTTGTAAACCTTTCCCAATATTTTGTCACGCTACTTTCTTCCTTGCATCAAATTTTGGAACTCAGTCAATTTTCAGTCAAAAAAATTTGGGGCAACCACTTATTGTCGAAAGTAAATCTTAAACTATTCCCAAAGAATGGAGCAAGATATCCAGTCTAAGTTCAACCTTCTTGTTATCCCACTATGAGGACACTTCTCAAGAAAGATGAAAAGCTCCCCAAATTGTCTTAGTTTCCTCTGATAAGTCTCTTATCTCGAAATACTTCTCCATCTCACTCAGCCATGACTCAGCCCCATCTCCCAAGGTTATCCCATCAAACTTTCATGAAGTTATTCTCTTTATATTATGGGAAAATTTTATTATCAATCATTCCTTTTTGTTCTCATGTTCTTCCTCTTCATCATGAAATTCCTCATGATGTTCCTTCTCCATTAATAGTTCATCTTTAAGAGGCTTCTACTCATTGGTAACGTGTTGTTCTAAAACAACCATATGGTCATGTGTGTCTCAGAGGGGTTACATAATTTCTTGAAAATTCTTAGCAAGTGAAGGCTCATCAACATTTCTTGAGGATTCCCTTACAACCGTCCATTTTCCTCTTGAGTCCATATGTCTCGATAGAGGTAAGTTAAATTCATATTATCAAAATAAACCTATAAGGTCTAAGATCTGAAAACCTACAACTTTGATACCAAATGTAACAACCTAAAATTTGTAACCCAAATTAGTAGGATTTTTTTTTCTAACAGTAAATAGACATTCCTCTGCATATATAAATTAGATAACTAGATAAAGTTAGTTAATGCAACAAGTCATATTAAATTAATAGCAAGTAGACATTCCTCTGCATATTTAAATCAAGTAACTAGCTAAATCTAGTTTATGCAACATGTCTTAATAAATTAATCCATCCTATAACATAGTGATAAACCTTGTGTAGCTGTAAGGGTTAGTTATCCCTAATCTCCATGATCACCCTTAACATTCATTTGAATGTTCATACTTAGCCTTGTTTGGTTTTACCGCATTACGGTAGTGAGAACATGTGACTGATCCTCTAGTGTCTACCTAGATTTTCATTTAATAAAACTCCATCTTGTATCCTACACTTTGCGATTTGAGGAATCACGGGATTATAAAATGTACCCAGCAAGCACATTACTTTGGTTGAATTTTCTTAGTTGTACTATATATGCTTAGTATAGATGAGTGCACATAGCATCTAAACTTGTCTTCCCATCACCTCACAACTATCTCATCACAGTTATCTAGATTCATTAAACTTATGTAGGTGAACCTATTAAGACTTATTTGAATTCCTAATGGTTAAACTTCAAAAGTACAAGGAACCCCAATGCTCACTATTGGTTACCTATGGGAGGCCAATTTGTTGCTTAATATGTTACCACATTAAGAAACCTATGGGCCACTCGCAGGTAGCCTACAATGTGCATTGAATATGTAGTTCCTACAAGGGTTCATGGCCTTCATTGCTTATCCAATTACTTAGTGAAATATAGTTTATGCATTAAGTTACTATGGATAGAAGGATAAGATCATGAAGTGATTATCTCTTTGCTACCCTATCCATACGTACTAACCATTCTAATATAAAAGGTGTGTTAGACCCCTAGTCAAGATTCCACTAGGTCTTATTAATCTTACAATGTCATACCTTAGTTTATCTTGATTCTTTATCCATTAATCAAAGTCATATCTATGCTTTATTAGGACTATATCTCACATCTTGTTTAAAGCTAGAGATAACCTCAACTTAGGATTCATTTCTTTTTCTTACCATAGGACGATAAGTTCATTTTAATAACCTTTAAATATTACAAGATATTAAATTGATTTAAAAGATGAGTCTATATCATACTTCTTTTAGATGCCTTCATACCTATTATTGAACTAGTCTCATGAATTCTTAACCAGATTATTATCAATTATTTACTCATTGTATATCACTATAGATTGAACCAATATGTTACCCAAGATCATATTTTAATCCTTTAAAAGTTAAGACTATCATCATGCATTTTCCCTTCCAATTACAATATTATATCTCTCTTATTATTCTTTATCTTCACCCATAATAATAATCTCTATATTGTTTTAGAGAGTTAAATAGATATGGGGTATAACCTTATTATCACAATCCATACACATTCTAACCATAATATTGTAAACTAGGAGCACCTTAACTTTATCAAATATACCATATAGTTACCAATACCCATATAACATCAATGTATTTGAACATATAGAAATCAGCCAATATATTTATAAACTATGTGTCTTGTCCATAAATGGACTAGTACAAAGGACATCTTGTCTAAGACAAGTTTATAAATCCTTAAATTACAAATACATTAGGACAAATTATCCCTAATAAAAATATTGAAGTCTAACATTGTTCCTCAAAATTCGGTGATAGAATGCCCATACATCATCACAAAACCTGTGAAACTATTTTGTTTAGGGGTGTTAGTTCAAATAAATGGAAATAAGTTAATATGTTTTCTTAAAACCATGTTTTCATGAAAATTTGCAACAGAAAAATTTACAATTTTCAAGCATGACAAAGATACCCTCTGTCACAAATTTTTAAAACTTTAGCTTTCCAAGAAATCCCATGTCTACCCGTACTCAAAGTACCGGCCTTACCCAGTCAGTCTAATGACCCTCCAATGGATTTTAACTTAGTCCCCTAGGTGAATTAGGAAATTCAAGTCAATCCCCTAGGTGATTTTAGGAGTTCTTGAAGAATGCCAATTTTGGGTAGTGTTGGGAAAGGTTACCACTTTGGCATTTCCAGGACTTGGGAAACCCCCTAGAGTAGAAAAGAGGAGAAAAATCCAACATGGAGATGAATCAATGGCATAATAACATCAAATAAATTATATTAGAAGATTCAGGAAAGATTTAGAGGTTTTGGGGTAGATTCATAAGAAACAGGGTTCTTAGGCCTAGGCGGGGCACGGGGCAAAAAAGCTAATAATCTTCGGGAAGTCATTATGTGAGCTTTGGAAAGAGTTGGGATCTAAAAAGACATAGTCAGAAATGGAATTTAGATCTCTAAAATATTGTGGAATCAGATTATTTCCAACACCTAAGCACAATAATTATATATCATATTTTTCTCATGTTAAGTCCTAAAGCTAGAACACAACTCATCGATTAAATGGAGGAATAAAGAGGTCAAAACCAAACAATTGGATTTATAAGGAAATTTTAAATTAATTTCATATAAAATTTCACCTTGAAACTCATCCGGAAGCTCAAGATATCATCGTTACAAGTTGTCCTCAAGGTAAGATTTTGGCAGTTAGTCAATTTTTGAAGTGTACACTTGTCATCTCTTAGGATCCTAGCACATTTTGATGTCCCTTTCATCCATTAAGCTAAGGGAAATAGGGGATAGTAAAATTCAGCCAACTCTATTCAGCCCTCTCGATCACCCATAAAACCCCCTCGCATCGCTAGTTCGGACCCCAGGTGTTTCCGAGAGCCTATCCACACAATGCTGAGATGACCGCCAAGTGTTAGCACAAGCCACAATGTCCAAAATGATGTCCCTTTAATCCCTTTAATAAAAGGGACATAGGGGACATTAAAATTTTCCCAGCCCAAGGTATGCCTCATGGTCCTCCATACACCCAAAATTCAGCCCCTAGGTGCTTTTCTCAAGCTCCCTAGCCCTAATACTCACTCGCCCAGATCTCACCAAGTTTTAGCTCTATGTGTGATGTGCAAACTGATGTCCCTTTCTCCCCTTTACCTAAAGATACATAACATACACAAAAATTCACCCATCACATGGTGTTTTATTTTTGAATGCTTTAAAGCTAAACACTTAGCATTTTTTACCTCCATTTCATCTCCCAACAACTACACATCCTGTCGAACTCGGAAAAAAGTCTAAGAATCTCAATCCACCATTATTGTAATAAATGAACTCTGCCAAACCCTCCATATCATGAAAATATAGATATCTCAAAGGAAAATTTATTTAAGAAATGAAGAAAGGAAGAGGATAATGAAGAACTCCATTCAAAAACCCTCGTAGTCGTGAGACGAAGAAATCAACATATCTTACAAACTAGTGCATGGATCAAGATGATGTGTTTAACTATCTTCGCCATTTTAAGAGGCTTTAAAAACCTAAGTAATAGGCCTCCCATTAATATCACATATTGTTCGCAATAAATAAATACAAATTTTTGCATAGCAAAAAGAAAAATCCAATTTCCCGATCAACTAGGAATCGGTTGGAAGAGAAAATCCACCGGTGAAATAAGAAGAAAAACCCACATCAAAAACATAATATTAATATAAATACAAGGCTGAAAATGAAACCTACAATTTCCATGCTCCATTAATGGCTACCATGTCCATAGTTTCTAGGTGAAAAAATTGAAATTTTTAAAATCTCATAAACTAGTGATCGGGTAAGCCTAAAATTTTAGGGGGTGATATTGGGAAATAACCCATATTAGACAACTTTGTTTCATCATGATCTAACCACCAGAAGCATACTTACTAAAAATAGCATGCCTTCTACATGGGAGACTGTTATTTCAGGTAAGCCACCATCTAAAGAATTTACAAAGGAGGTGGTGAACACAGAGGAGGTATCGCATGTGAAAATCATCAAAATGGTCATCTCGGTCCAGAATTGAAACTTAATAAAAATAGTAAGTTGTATCACAAGCATCTAATAAAAATAAAATTGGTCCAGAATATGAGAAGAACACAGGGAGAAAGAGGAATTCAAGTTGTCACATCAATTCAAGGTTTGAAAGAGTTGAACTTTCATACTTACTAAAAATAGTAAGTTGTCTTATAGACACTTACTAAAAATAGTAAGTTATTCTAGAGAGTGAAATTCACAAAAGGAGAATTTTGAAAGTTGAACATTCAAATTGGTAGCTACAATTAAATTTTGGAGAAGAATTTTCACACTTACTAAAAATAGAAAGTTGTTCTTTCCAGAAATAGTAAGTGTTGAGGAATCATGAAGTAAAAGTTTTCAGGACAGAATCTAGCACAACCATTAACTTTTGAGTACAAGATAGAGGATAGTGATGTATACTATATGGATTTCAACAATTTGAAGGCTCACATGACATCCAAGGAAACAGGGAAGATTGAAGACCAAGTAATCATAAGTGGGTTGTTCACAGCCGCAGGACACCCGTGTCTGTACAAAGCATTGAGCTTGTTTTGGCCTGCTCACACCACTACAAACCTGAAACATAGACAATTCGAGTTGACAATGGTATGGAAATGATAGTCATTAATACTAGAACCATGTCACTCACTCTATAAATTCTGACATCACCCAACATGGTCATCATCATGAAGGAAAAGGTCATGCATGAGTGGGAAAATATGGATGCATACGTGTATGGGATTGTGTTAGGATCATGGATGAAGATAGGGAGAAATCCCTCAAGGATGCCAAAAAAAAAATTAGATGTGATTTTTGTGAAGGCTATTCAGACACAATCACTCTCCTTAATAGAAAGATGGGAGAATAAAACACAAGATAATTCCAAGATTGGATGGCCCTTTTCATCTTGACAGTGACTAAAGGAAAGGAAAACGAATTGAATGGGGAAGGTAATTAGTGACAATTTTCATTTCAAACTACTCTAGGTTCCCATGAGAAAGAAATTTCAAATGACTTATTACTTGGTCTATTTTCTTGTTGGTGAAGGTTATTCAAGGATTGGCTCTCACACAAAACATTGTTGCCAAGGTTCCCACAATCAAAAAAATCCCCATGATTGGTAATGGGAATAAATTCATAAAAAAATTCACCACGTGAATGATGCGTTCATGATATACATGGTCCAAACTTTGGAGGGTAATTTTGAGGCAAGGATGTTGTCACAAGCGACATCTTTAATAAAAAATATGGCTCATATTTCATAAAATTCTCGACCTTCTCCTACTTGCATGAGTTTTCCAAACTTGACTAATCTCCCTAAGGTTACCCAAGTACCTTAGTGGTCAAATTGTACTATTTGAGATCTGTAGGTAGTTCATATAGGTTAACACTAAACTTAGGAGTAGGAAAAATAAGTTTATTTCATTTCCCATCTCTCTCGAGGTCTTCACATGTAAGAATGTGAATGATACATCTCATCTATTGGTTTCCTTCACACATTTGACTCTGCATTCCTACACTTCCCGGACCCAATTTCGATATTGGAGATGATCCCGACTCTTTTCATGTTCTATACTTGCACCATGATCCAAAAATGAATACTATTTGGCTAGCTATGTTGAAAAATTAAAGTACAAGAGAAATATCACATGAGGATGGAAGTTGATGAAATGAGGAAATTCTAGTTCTTTTGGTACAAAGATATTTTGTAAGATGATGGAACAAATCTGTATGATCCTTAATATGTGGTGATCAAGGTTTACTCATTTCTTCAAGTCAATTGGCACATTCGTGACTTAGGAGACATAAACTAATGAATCGATAAAGTGGTGGAAGAATTAGGAATTACTTCTAAAGAAAGATATTTATGGCTATTCAATCACAAGGTACCCCAAAAGTCGAAACAAGCTTCTTGGCAATCATCATCGAAAGTTGTAGAAGTTAATTCAAGATGAAGACCCTCTAGAGAAAATTCAAAATGAAATATCATAGAATTGGAGACTTCTTCGATGGAAAGTCACCAAAGAGATCTAGGAAAAAGAGGTCTCGATTCAACAATGCAAGAGGAAGACACTGGTTACAAAAATGCAAGAAGAAGACCTAGTGGTAGAAACGCAAGAAGAAGAAGAAGAAGAGCACATAGTTCAAGACCCAATATTCAAACCCCTAAAGGAGGTATATCCTCTTTTTGATAGTAATTCCTCTCTCATCCATGATGTGCCTCTTCCGCCTAAGAAGGGAATGAATGGTATGTCTCTCATGGAGCCTGAGTTTGGTTAAATGTTCCCATGGATGAAAGAGACAACAACACTGATACTCACACTATTTAACAAGTCACGGCCCTTGATTTATCAACAATTATCTCATTGGCCAATGGAAGGAAAAGTAAGCTTATGCACATGTCCTCACTTAGTTCTACAGTGGAGAAGCAGTAATCGGTATATTCAAGTATCCCAACCAAAGGTGATTGATTAAGTGGATGAAATGACACCCATTGATTATGAAATGGGAAAAATCTAACTAGGGCCAACTAATCATGAAGGGTATTTGTATATGTATCATAATTCTTTCACTCGTTTGGTGGAAAGGAACAAAGAATATAAGAATAATATTGATGAGCTAAAATAACTGTGAAAACTCTGTCATCATATGTGTAACACCTAGTGGACCCAATGCCTCAAAATTCCCATCAAAGAAGTTACACCCATCAGCAGCTTCAATCCAAAATCTATCAAGAGGATGCATAATCTCACAATGTATGGATGAGCTATAATGAATGGATTGGAACAATTTTCAAAAAGGGAAATTTAGTACTCTAAGAGGCAGTCAAACTCTTTGCCTACATGTGTGCAACTATAAGCAGGACATGAGTGCTTAGACAATATTTGGAGAAAGAAAGGTATCACGTGGATCCTTTGGGTCAAATGGTGAGTGAAATGAGTAACACTCATTATTAGGAGTTGATTAATAGGAACGTTTTTGGCACCCCTTTGGAAAAAATTTCACATGTATGAGAAATAGCCTTAGCAATCATATTTGAAGCAATCAAGCGATTCATTTCGAGTTGGATGAAAAGTAGGAATAAGCATACAAGTTACAGGATATTATCAATCACCAATTTCAAAAACTTGGAGTTCCTGTGATGGGAAAAGACAAAACTACCAATAATTTGATTGTGCCATTCAAGGAATATGTTAAGAAAGAGGAATACAATTCATTATCCTTCAATAAGGATACCCTAGAGTTCCTCTTAGATATTTGGGCTGCCATTGCACTCATTGCAGAGAAGCATCCATCATGGTTTAGAAAGTGCAAAGATATCAATGGTGTGTTTGACGGGTGGATAGAGACTCTAAGCTATGTGTGCATTCCTCATGCCAAAAAATTAGAACCTAGAGTGGCTCATTTCGAAAATAATGTTTATAAATGGAGATCTTCTCGGCTGCACGAGATGGAGACTAGTTAGGGAGTGAGATCAAGTCCGATGGAGTAGATCATTCTTCTACATGATTGTTCCTTTCTCCTTCTCTCTCTCTCTCTCTCTCTCTCTCTCTCTCTCTCTCTCTCTCTCTTCTCTTCTCCTCCCAACATTTAATTTCTTCAACTTTGTAATTTCATGTTGGGATTTACACTTTTGATATGTCTTTAAGTGACTTTAAAAACATGATGTAAGATTTAAATCACCTTTTTTTATAAAAGGGACTTAATATTTGATAGGAATATGAACAACATAAAGTTAATAATATGGCATATAAAAGGTCACCGAGAAGATGAAGAGTCATCCCTCTTCTATAAATTGTAATAAACTCCTCATTTGAGTTCATGTTAGCTTTTATTGTGAATTCATGAGAGAGAGATCCTTGTGAAAAATCAAAGAGATGGAAAATTCTTCCATTCCCCCATTCTCAAATTTCCTCTATTCTCATACTATGTACAACTTTTATTTAAGAATCAATACAAGAAGAAGGAATTTCTAGCCCTCTTTTGACTCAAGGATTAATTGATACTATGTGCTCATAAATTATGATCGGTCTTATTTCTATTTGCAGATTTGTTTCTTCTTAATTTTAGTGCATGTGAAGAAACTTATAACGATGTTAGCAAGCCTTTGATTTTCTACTTGCATCATTAGTCCTCCTATATAAGATTCTCACTCCTTTTTCTAATATGCTAGAAAATTCCTCTTGTAGGTATCTATAATATTTTTGTAGGGTCATTTGAGTGCCCTTATTGGATCCCAGGATGCAAGGCTAACCCAAATAAAACTCACCTTACTCGTGCATGCATATACGGAAGTTTCACCGCTTAAGTAGACGGACTTAGATTCCTAGATCATTGGAAAGAAACCCACAAATTTTTCCCCCATAAAATTTTCTTGCTAAATTTGTTTGGCACCCACTGTGGGGGAGATTTAGTAGCATCTCGTACCCAAAAAATGACCTCGAAAAATATTTTAAAAATTTAGAAAAACCAAAAATTCAAGAAAGATAATTTATGGAATTTGAATAGCCACCTGAGCCTTATGTCTTTACACCATGGCTATTCCATGAAATCCTCTTATTGAAAGACTTGAGTTACTCTTCCACATTTAAGAGGATATTATTTTAGATATGCGAGAGGCTATTTGACATAACATTCAAAGTTTCAACCACTACTTTATTGTCACAAGAGTACTCGATCTTAAAGAAGAAAACATTGATGAATTATAAAGGAAAAGAAAGATTCAGGAACCACAAAGAAGAGTATAGATTTTCAAGATGGTGGATAGAAGGTACACGTAGAAACAAAGACAAGGAGGAAAAAAAAATCCCATTTTCAAAGAGATTTAAAGAAGATAAGAGTTGCTTAGAAATCGAGGTCTCCCTTTCATCAAGCAACCTGGTTCCATTGGGATTCCAAGTTTCATCAATCCATTGGACGGTTAGTTTCCATACATGAATGAGAATCTTGGACATTTCATTTACGTAGATATTGGAGAAGAATATAGTGAAAGAGAAGTAATATCGAAGAAGAAATAAGAGCCCAAATTGAAGAAATTGAAAGAGCTCAAGCCAAAGTAGACACAAGAGAAGCAATTAAAGCGAGACATAAGAGTAGTAGTTGAAGCCGCAACTTTAGGTAGATTGGAAGCTATAATCAGGAATGGAATGGTGGATTGTGATCATGAAGAATGTAGGCCAAATGTACCATGGGGTGGAAATACCAGCTCACTTACCCTCACTCAACCACTCCATGAACTCGTCAAAAGGCTCAAGAGAAAACTTCCCAAAATTCAAAGGGGATGGTTCCCAGCTTCCTGAGGAACATGTAGGTTCATCACTGCTTGTGGTATGTTAGGCATTGAGCACAAATATGTGTGAGTATAGCTCTTTTTGGATTCACTTCAAGAAAAATATACTAAATGGTTCTACATTTTCCCTCAACATCTATCACCTACTGGGAAGATATAAGAAGCGAATGTTCACATAGATTCAAATCTACAAAAGACTACTAAGATCTCTTGGTCCAGTTGGTACAAATGAAGAAAGACACTTTTGAATCAATGTGAGACTTCATCACCAAATATAATAGGATAATAAGAAGAATTCCTGAAGATGTCATGCCTCCTAAAAATAATTTGAAAATATTCTTCATCAATTCTTTACTGCTGGAATATGGTTTCTTCCTTATAAGATCCCAATCTAAGAATTTAGGGAAGTATAAGACTTCACAATTTAAAATGAATATGACCTTATTTTTTCTAGAAAATTCAAAGGTTTTAATGGAAAGAAAAAGGTCGAGTTTGGGCTCGATTACTACGGACCCAATGTTCCAGAAAATGGCCAATGACTTGGTTTCCATGAAGAAACAATTGTCTCAGATCACAATGCAGAACACTCCAAGGAAGCTAAATCCTCCCAATAGACCAATAATTACTCCACCTCCTCATTCACTCTCTCTCAAAGCACCACCATTTAATTCGCTTGTGACACCAAGGATCCGGAGGAAGAAGAAGAGATAGAAGAACCTAAATAAGAATATTTAGGAGATGATGATAACTATCTTGAGATTGAGGAAGTTGAAAGTGATACAAAATATGGCCTAATTGAGTACGTTGATAGAGATGAAGATGATGATGATGAATAATCCCCAATCTTTTCATGTGTAGTTTTCACTCACACACAATCCAAGAAATGATTTTCATCCTCGATAGTTTTGGTGAAGGAATAGAAAAAGAAATAAGATCATCCTACGAAAGTTCCACAAAACAAAATCATCAACATAGGATCATTTCTACCACCTTCAATGGAGTCACTAAAGAAAAACTAGACCCATTGGTTAGCAAGAATCACACTACCATACCAAGTAAGTCTCCTAGTCCTTCTCTTAAATTTGTTAAAAATAATTCTTCTTCAAATTCTATTCCTACAAAATCATCTAAGGTCCCACCAAAACCCATGTCCTCACCTTCTTCCAAGTGAGTTACCACACCTGTGAAAGAAAATCCATCTCTAGAAATAGTGAAACCTTCACTATGAAAATATTTCATTATCCGTGGAACTTCAACCTAACCCACCATGACTCCATTTGATTATGTGGAAAACACAAGTAAAACCAAATTCTAGATCACAAAGATAAAATACATACAAATGCACCCCACCCAATTTGATAGGTTTGTTGATGCAATTAATGGTGGTAGTCCTATAGTATAAAACTCAAATTCCAAAGGCCTACTCCCATGGAATTCACACCACCTTCACAAAACATGTTAGCCCTTAGTTCTTCCAAAACCAACAAATTTGATCCTTTTTACCAGTCACTTCTCATTAAAGGCTTTCAACTCAATAATTACATCATAGATTATGGAGCCTCAGATAATTTGATGTGAGTTAAAGTTGCAAATGCTCTAGGCCTCACCTTGACCTAATAAATTGGTTCCTGTTATTAAATGGAATCCAAATAAGTTCCATTGGTGGGAAGAATCAAAGATACACATGTAGCACTAACTGATTTTCTAGAAAAGAAAGTTCTTCTCACCATCCTGGTGGAAAACATTCCATCATCCTTTGGGATGCTACTGAGTCAAATTTTCTGCATATATTTGGGTGGAAAGATCAAAATTAATTTTTTTATCTACAAATATTCCATTAAAAGGCAATATGAAGATATTATTGATAGTAAGGAAGATGAAGTACATGATACAAAAATCTGATGATCCAAGGGTAAACATTCTATTTCAGGATAGTGGGCTAGGCAAATACTTCCTCACATCAGAGAAAGATGAGAATTTTCCACTTCTTATGGAAGAGGAAGAAGATAAAATAGGGATGATGGAATTTGATGGTAGTCACTCTAGCACAGGTTTGGGTGATCTACTCTCCTTTTGGTGAGTTGTACCCATTTTTCTACAAGCTACAGTTTGATAACACAAATAATGTGGAAAATAATGAATCCCTCCTCTTGGGAATGGGCATACTAGAAGATATTGAAATCAAGAAGTTGAAATTCCAGGGATATATGGAGGTAATAGTAAGGTAGGTCTAGAAGTAGTACCAAGTAAATAATCCAAGGCTCTAACATTACAGAAATAGAGTGTGGGACTACATTGAATCTTTTTATGCATTCTCCATTGAATCCATTCCTTAATAATATAATTTAAGAGTTAATTCCCTAGCAGTGTAAGCCTCTCTTGCAATGCCACACTCATCATTCAACAAGGATAAGGTAACTATAGAGATGGTTTTAGACCTAGTGTTTCGATAATACAAACCACTAACAAGTTTTCAATGGTGATAATTAGATCCTTGATTACTTAGAAAAAGAGACAATTTCAATAATCTCTTCTTTGAAGGAAGTGAGAATCCACACAGGAAGTGGTAGCCAAAGAGGAGAAAGAAGGAATTTAAGGGATTGATGAAGGAGTGATCAAACTGAAAGGAAACAAGATCCCTAAAGGCCTAGTCTCTCTAGAAGACCTATTTGATAAGCACGATAGATTCATTCAAGATAAGGCGAAGCAATCTTCTTGGTTCCCATCTGATTTCTAAAAAGAGAAATATGGCACCCCGGAGAACCTAAGAATGGTCAACATTGGAAATTGTTGTTCACCTGAAGAAAAGAGGAGGTTCATGTCATTTATTAAGAAATATTCAGATTGTTTGGCCTATTATTATGATGAACTTAAATCCTTCTAACTGAAGGAAATGTACCATACAATTCCCTTGAATCTGGATGCAAAACCATTCAAGAAAAAGAAGAGGCCATACAACCCAAAGATAGTGGAAACCATCAAAGAGGAGGTGATGAAAATTCTCAATGCAAGGATCATCTTTCCCATCCATCATTCCACGTGGGTGGTGAACATCGCTCCAAAGGCAAAATAAGAATGGAGAAATAAGAATATATGTAGATTTCTATAATCTAAACCAAGATTCATTAAAATATGATTACCCCCTCCCCATCATGGATCACATTTTGTAGGTGGTCACTAGATCTGAAATGCTCTCTTTTCTTGATGGATTCTTGGCATACAACCAAATTAAGGTGGCAGAGGAGGATCACACCAAGACATCTTTCACAACACCATGGGGGCACTTTTGCATATAGCAAAATGCCTTTTGGTCTAATCAATGCAGGAGATAAATTTCAAAGGGTTATATATCTAGCATTCAAATATCTAAAGCATTACATTTTCATATACCTAGATGATCTCACAGTCTTCTCAAAAAAGAGGGGAGACCATATTCATCATTTGGAGCAGGTACTCGTGAGGTGTAGAAATCATGGCATATCCTTAAACCCTACAAAATGCATTTTTGGAGTTACATAAGGTAATTTTTTGGGGCACATTATGAATAAGCATGGAAAGCATATTGATCCTAAAAGAGTGAAAGCCATTCAAGATCTATTTGTTCCCATAACAAAGAGAGGATTTTGATCCTTCTTTAGAAAGGTAAAATTTCTTTATCACTTTGTTCCAAAGTTTGAAAAATTGATGAAGCACATCATCGCCATGATGAAACATCAAGCACGTTTCAAGTGGAATGAAGAGGAAAATGCATCTTTTTAGGAAATCAAGAAATCCATTGTCAAATCTGTAGCTCTCATATCTCCATATTTCAAGTAAAGATTTCATCATGTATTGTTATGCATCGAAACATACACTCTTTGTTGTCCTTATCTACAAGAATGATGAAGGTTTTGAAGCACCTATTTCTTTCATGAGATTCATGTTGAAGAAGCATGAACTAAAATACAAATAATTCGAGAGACATTCCTATGCATTTGTCAAGGATGTAAAAAATTTAGGTTTTACATACTCAACTCTCATATAGTGGTGATGGTCCCCAGAAGTGTAATTAGGTCCATATTGACACACCAAGATCTCAGAACTAAAAGAGGAAAATGGGTTGCAAAGACTCATGAGTATGACTTGGAGATCCAACCCTCCAATTTGGTGTGGGGAAATGGTCTATGTAGATTGATCACCGAAGATGAAGCTCTCAAAGCTCAACATGGTGAAGATAATTGTTCTTGCTCAAATTGTTTTGAAGATAGTCCACATGTCCTCTTCGTAATTATTAATAATGAGTGGTACACACACATTGGATATTATCTAACCTACGGAGAATTCCCCCTCATCTTGATTACAAAAAAAGGAGAACACTCAAGTTGAAGGAAACAAAGTTTGTGATCTAGAACCATGCACTCTACAAAATAAGTCTTAATGGATGCTTTCTCAAGTGTGTAGAAAAAAACAACAAGATAATTTACTTAAATCATATCATGACCAAGTGTGTGGTGGGAATTTTTCATCCATGGTCACTACACATAAGATTCTCTAAGGAAGATATTATTAGCCTACCCTTTTTACAGATATGAAAGAGTGGGTTTCCAAGTGTGAAGCATGCCAACAATTCATTTGGAGACCATATGTAACAACACTCTCACTCAGAAAAGTTATTCTTGAAGCACCATTTTATCAATGGGGGCTACACTTCATTAGTGCTCTAAATCCTCACTCAAGCATGGGGAACACCTTCATGCTCATAATGATAGATTATTACACAAAGTGCATGGAAGCCATCCTACTAAAGAAAGCTAACACCCAAACAGTATGAAATTTCATCAAAGAGAATATCATAGTACATTTCAGAGTGCCATAGAATATTGTAGTATATAATGCTATGTATTTTTCTTCAAGGTAGTTTAATGAGTTTAGCTATGGATAAGGAATCTCCCTGTCCAACTCTTCAGAATAATATCCACAGGGAAATGCTTAGGCCAAATCTAGTAACAAGAACATCGTGACCATTTTCTGTAATCTCATGGATGAAAACTATAGTAATTGGCATAAGAAGTTTTATGATTTATTATGGGCGGACATGATTACTCAAAATAAATGAATAGGTATGTCACCATTTCAAGTATTATACAGAGTTGAAGTTGAAATTCCCATCACAATTTAAATTCCAACCCTCAAGTTGCTCCAGGGAATAGAATATGAAAAGTACAAGGATTCTATTGATAAGAAGATCCTATTTCTTGAGAAGATGGAAGAGAACAAATTCTGGGTGGTATATCATATCAAAGAACATCAACTCGAAAGTGAAGAGGATCTTAGAAAAAAAGGATAAGGAAAGGGAATTAAAGGGTGGATACCTTATCCTACTATGGGAAAAAAAGAGAGAACCAAAAGGTATCCATGGTAAGTTTGATTCATTTTGGCTCAACCCATTCTATATTCATGAGACTTGTGGTGAAAATGTGTTTCTACTTTCGTATCTCAATGGGAAACCATGGAAATGCCTCACCAAGTGGGAAAAACCTAAAGTATTATCATCAATGAAAGTGGGTTTTCCCCACCTTGTACCATAGGTGATTATTAGGTGTGTTTCCCTTCTTGTTGTTTGTGTCTTTTCATTTCCATGTGTGTTGTGTGTTTCCTTTCTTTTTTTGTGTGTTTTCTTCCTTTCTTTCTCTCTCTTGTAAGTTGTACATGACTCTGTAAGGCCCAATGGATAAGGCACTGGTTAATATGTTATAAGTTGAGATTTTGGATTCCTTGTGTCATGTACTTGTTGCTCCATACCATTTTTCCAAGCTAGAGCCAATTGTTTTCATGTTAATGTGTAACATGAAAATTTACAATTTTTAAGCATGACATTAATACCCCTGTGTCAAAATTTTCAAATTTTATCCTTCCAAGAAATCCCAGGTCTACTCATCCTCAACACCGGCCTTACCCATTTAGTGCAATGACCTTTCGGTGGATATTAACTCAGTCCCCTAGGTGAATTAGTAAATTCAAGTCAATCCCCAAAGGTGATTTTAGGAGTTCTTGAAGAATGCTAATTTTGGGCAGTTTTGGGAAAGGCTACCACTAGCCTTCCTAGGACTGGTGCAACCCCATGGAGTGGAAAAAATTAGAATAATCCAACATGGAGATGAATCAAAGGTATAATAACATCAATAAAATGATATTGGAATATTTAGGAAATATTTTGAGGTTTTGGGGCAGATTCACTAGAAACGGGTTCTCAGGCCTAGGTAGTGCACAAGGCCAAAAAGCTACTAATCTTCTAGAAGTGATTCTTGGAGATCTAGAAGGATTTGGGAGCTAAAATAACATCATCACAAAGTTAATTCATATCTCTACAATATAGTGGAATCATATTCTTCATAACTCCTAGGTGCAATAAGTCCATATCCTATTTTTCTCATGTTAGGTTATGAAGCCAAAACAAAATTCCACATTTTAAGGGATTAAATGGATGAATAAAGAGCTAAGACACCAACCATTGGATTAAAAAATCCATTTTTAGTCAATTTATTATAAAATTTCACCTTGAAAATCATCCAGGAGCTCAAGATATCATCGTTACAAGTTGTCCTCAAGGTAAGCTTTCGGCGAGTTAGTTAATTTTGAAAGTGGACATTGAGTCGAGGTCCAAGAGCCTAGAAAATTTTGATGTCCCTTTCATACCTTAAGATAAGGTACATATGGGATAGTTAAATTCATCTAGATATATGTATCCCTCTTATCACCCATAGATCCCTCTATATCACCAGTTCAACCACTAGGTGTTTGTCTGAGCCTATCCTCACAAAGTGCACATGAGATGACCGTCAAGTGTCAAATCCGGGCGCGATGCGTAAACTGATGTCCCTCTCATCCCTTTAATCAAAGGAACATAGGGGATATTACGCCTTAGGTATGCCTCTTGGTCCTCCATACTTCTAAAATTTAGCCCTCATGTGCTTTTCCTAAGCTCTCTAACCCTAATGTTTAGTCGTCCAAATCTCGCTAAGTGTCACTCCATGCGCGATGTGAAAAATTATGTCCCTTTTTCCCCTTTAGCTAAAATAACATCAGGGACACCAAAATTCCCCATCCCCTTGTGTTTTATTTTTTAATGCTTTAAATTTAAACACTTCACATTTTTTTACCTCCATTCCATCTCCCGACAACTACACATCCTGGTGAAACTCTAGAAAAAAATTTAGATGGTCAATCCACCATTTCTGCACTAAAAAAGATCCACCAAACCCTCCACATCATGAAAATAAATATATCTCAGAGAAAAAAATTATTGAAGAAATGAAGAATGGAAGAGAAGAACAAAGAACTCCATTTTAAACCCCTCTAAGCCGTGAGACGAAGAAATCAACATATCTTACAAACCAATGCACAGATTAAGACGAGGTTTGTTGTTGTCTTCACAATTTTTGGATACCATAAAAACATTAGTCACAAACCTCCTGTTTGCAATATAGATTTTTGTAATGAAGAAATCCCTCTTTTACACAACGAAAACAAAAATCTAATTTCCGATCAACTGACAATCGGTTTGAAGAGAAAATTCACCGATGAAATAAGAAGAAAAAACCCACATCAAAAACATAATTTTCATCTCAATCTGAGGCTGAAAAGGAAACCTACAATTTCCAAGCTCCATTAATGGCTATCATGTCCATAGCTACTAGGTGAAAATTTTGAACTTTTAAAATCTCAAAAATCAGTGATCGATTAAGCCTAAAATTTCAGGGGGGTAATATTGGGAAAAAACTCATATAAAAAAACTTCATTCCACCATGATCTGACCACAACAAGCATACTTACTAAAAATATTAGGCCTTCTACATGGGATACTTATATTTTAGGTAATCCACCATCTGAAAAATTTGTGGAGGCGGTGAACAAAGAGGAGTTATCACAGGAAAAAATCATCGAAATGGTCATCTCGGTCCAAAATTAACACTTACAAAAAATAGTAAGTGGTCTCAGAAATACCTTCTAAAAATAGTAAACTAGTCCAGAAGGTGAGAAGAACATGGGGAGAAAGAGAAATTCAATTTTTCATATCCAGTCAAGGTTCAAAAGAGTTGAATTTTCACACTTACTAAAAATAGTAAGTTGTCTCGTAGCAATCACTAAAAATAGTAAGTCATTCTAGAGGGTGAATTTCATAAAAGGGGAATTCTAAGAGTTGAACATTCAAATTAGCAGTTGCAGTTGAATTTCAAAGAAGAATTTTCATACTTACTAAAAATAGTAAGTTGTTTTTTCTAGAAATAGTAAGTGTTGAGGAATCAAGAAGTACAAGTTTTTAGGACGAATCCGATTCAACCTTTCATTTCTGAGTACAAGATACGGGATAGTAATGTCTCCTATATGGATTTGAATGATCTAAATTCTTACATGATACCCAAATAAAGAGGGAATATTGAATATCAAGTATTCACAAGTGGGTTTTTCGTAACCACGAGACACCCCATGTCCATACAAAGCACTGAGATGGTCTTGGCTTGCTCACACCACTATGAGCCTAAAACATAGACAATTCAAGCCAAAAATGGTATGGAAATGGTATTCATTAATCCCATAACCATCTCACTCACTCTATAAATTCTGACATCACCCAACATGGTCATCATCACAAAGGAAAAGGTCATGCATGAGTGGGAAAAAATGGATGCATACGTGTAAGGGATTGCACTAAGATCATGGATAAAGACATGGAGAAAGCCCTCAAGGATGTCAAAAACACTTTCAAGATTTTAATTTTGTGAAGTCCATTCAGACATAATCATTCACCTCAATAGAGTTATGGGAGAAGAAAACACAAGGGGCTTCCAAGACTAGATGACCCTTTTCATCTTGACAGTGACTAAAAGGAAAACAATGAATTGATTGGGGGCAAAAATTAGTGAAAGTTTGCATCAGAACTTCTCTAGGTTCCCATGAAAATAAGTTCCACATGACTTCTTACTTGGTCTATTTTCTCGCCATCTCAAGGTCATTCAAGGGATTAGCTCTCACATAAAACATTGCTGCCAAGGTGCCCACATTCAAGAAACTACCACAATTGGTAGGGAAGAAACTAATAGACACTTCACTTGTGTGAATTATGTGTATACCATGTGCGTGGTTTTAAATTTGGAGGATGATTTGGTGGTAAGGATGTCTTCATGAACGACATCTTTAACAAACAAATATGGCTCATATTTCATAAAATTCTCAACCTTCCCCTACTTGTGAGTTTTCAACTTCAACCAAGCTCCCCGAAGGTTACCCAAGTACCTTAGAGACCAAATTATACTATTTGATCTCTTCAAGTAGTTCATATAGGTGAAAAACAATCTCAAGAGCAGGAAAAAGAAGTTGATTTCATTTCCCATCTCTCTCTTGAGGTGTTCACATGTAAGAATGTGAATGATGCATCTCATATATTGGATACCTTCACACATTTGAGTTTGCATTCCTACACTGCTAGACCCAATTTTGACATTGGATATTATCCTAACTCTTTTCATGATGTATACTTGCACCATGATCCACAAATTGAAGACTATTGGGCCAACTATGTTGAAATTTTTTAAGTATGGGATAAATATCACATGAGGATGAAAGTTGATGAAATGAGTAAATTCCAGTTCTCTTGGTATGAAGATATTTTGCAAGATGATGGAACAAAAATGTATGATCCTGAATATGTGGTGATCAAGATTTCCTCATTGCCTCAATTCAATTAGCACATTCATGAGTTGGGATACATAAAGGAACATACTAATAAAGTGGTCAGAATAATGAGGAATTGGTTCCAGAGAAAGAGAGCTATGGCCATTCAATCACGAGGTACCCCATAAGTCAGAAACAAGCTTCTTGGAAGTCATCATCAAAAGTTGTGGAAGTTACTTCAAGTTCAAGACATTCTGGAGAAAGTTCAAAATAAAAGGACATAGAATTGGAAAATTATTCTCATGAAAAGTAAATAAAGAGAGCCGGGATAGAAGAGGGCTCAATTGCAACAATGTAAGAGGAAGACCTTGATGGATAAATGTAATAAGAAGACTCAAAGTGGTAGAAACACAAGAAGTAGAAAAGCACACGGTTTAATACATAGTATTTGAACACCTATAAGAGGTCCGATCTCTTATTAATGTTAATTCCTCTCCCATACATGATGTACCTCTTCCACCCGAGTAGATAATGATTGGTATTCCTCTTATGGATCCTGAGTCTGATGAAATGTTCTCATGGATGCAAGAGACAATAGCACTTGATACTTGTAGTGTTCAACAAGTGGTGGCCCCTGAATTATTAGAAATTACCTCATTTTCCAAGGGAAGGAAAATGAATACCACACACACGGCCTTGCAGTTCTATAATGGAGAAACAAGTAATTATTATATTGAAGTAACCCAATGAAAG
This sequence comes from Taxus wallichiana var. yunnanensis, assembly GCA_018340775.1. Lineage (NCBI taxonomy): Eukaryota > Viridiplantae > Streptophyta > Pinopsida > Cupressales > Taxaceae > Taxus > Taxus wallichiana. Next base: position 83,553,829 of record CM031242.1, on the reverse strand, counting down.
GTGATCAAGCCAATGGATGGATTGACACCGGCTGATTATGAAATGAGAAAAATCTAACAACGTTGAGTTACTCATGAAGGGGAATTACATATGTATTAGTAGTCTTCTGCTCACTTGGTCGCAAGGAAAAAATAATATAAGAATAATATTGATGAGCTAAAAGAAAAATTTCAAACTTTTTCATCCTATGTACAACACCTAGTGGATCCAAATTCCTCAACAATTTCCATCAAAGAAGTTACACCCATTAGCAGGTTCAATCTAGAATATATCAATATGACGCATGAGCTCATGATGCAAGGACAAGCTAATACTGAATGGGTTGACACAATTTCCAAAAAGGGAAATTCATTACTCCAAGAGGCATTCAAACTCTTCTCCTACATGTGTGCAACTAAAAATAGGACATGGGCACTTAGAGAAGATTTGGAGAAAGAAAGGGATCACTGGGATCCTCTAGTCAAGTGTTGAGTGAAATGAGAAACACTCGTTCTCATAAGTTTATTAACAAGAATTTTTTTGCACCCTTTGGAAGACTTTTGGTGTGTGTGGGAAAGAGCCTTAGTAATCAGATTTGAAACACACAACCAAGCCATCTCCGAGTTAGATGAAAAGGAGGAACAAACATACAAGTTGCATGATAGTATCAATCATCAAATTCAGAAACTTGGAGTTCCTGCAATGGGAGAAGACACAACTTCTGATGATTTTATTGGGCCATTCGAGGAATATGTTAAAAAAGAGGTGGGAAATCCATTATCCTTCAATAAGGATACCCTAGAGTTCCTCTTATGGATTCGAACCACCATTACACTCGTTACAGAGAAGCATCCATTAGGGTTGGGAAAGTGAAATGATATCAATGGTGTGTGAAGGGTGGACAGAGACTCTAAGTTGTGTGTGCATTCCTCATCCCGAATAAGTTGAACCTACAAAGTTGTCTAGTTTTAGAAAAGAATTTGGAGAAACAATTATCTTCTCAAGAGATCAAGATGGAGACAGTCGTGGAATAAGATCAAGTCCAATGGAACATCTCATTCTTTCGCATGATTCTTCCTCTCTCTCTCTCTCTCTCTCATCCCACCCAACTTTCTCTTTCTTCAATGTTATTATTTTTGTTGGGTTTTTCACTTTTTGATGTCTTTAAGTGACTTTAAAAACATGATGTAAGATTTAAGTCACATTTTTTTATAAAAGGGAATTAATATTTGATAGGAATATGAATGTCCTAATGTCAAAAATATTTCAAATGAAAGGTCATTGGGAAGAAGAAGAGTTTTCCCTCTTCTAAAAATTGTAATAATCTCCTCATTTGAGTTCTTCTTAGTTGCTTTTGTGAATTAATGAGAGATAGATCCTTGTGAAAAATCAAAGAGATGGAAAAATTTTCCATACCCCCATTCTCAAATTTCCTCTATTCTTGTACTATATACAATTTTTTAAGCATCAATACAAGGATTTGGTATATTTAGTAGAAAATTTGAGATCAAAAGATCACATATCCACCATTAAAGGCCAAAGATTATAGATTATGATGTACAAATGATTAGACAAAGAAATAACTTGAAATAGATAGCGAATAATAGAGCTAAATGAGAAAGAGCTGAAAGAAAATAAGAAGAAGAAGAACAAGAACACATTACACTAGATATAAGTGGAGAAACCCAAAGGAAAAAATCCACTGGTAAAGCACTATCTTTTATTAAGAATCTAATACAATTTCACCCAACACTTCCACTTCACTCCTTAGCTATATTTCACATATAAAAAGCTATATCTCACTCTTGTTCTATAGGTAAAAATTCATTCAATCATCCCATCATACATACATCTCAAATTATTTAATACAATCTTTCATAGCCATTTTAGACAGTTAGGTACTCAATCCCAACAAGTATCACCCAATAAATTGGGTGGGTGAATCAAAAAGGTTGCTTCACTCTTTCAGTGAGAAAGGATTCACACATTAAAATTTGACCAAACAAACTATGATCATGTTGGGGCATGCCCAAGTGGCTAATCCCACTTGAAATTATCACCCCAACACTCCCCCTTAATGTTAAGTGGGAGAAAACAATCAAACATGCCAAGTTTTAGACCCATGAATCAGTAATAGTGATTCAGGCTTAGCATGCTAATAAGAGAAATTGGTAGATCTTCCCAAACCGATATTTTTAAGACCAGTAATTTATAATATGAAGACTTACGTCAGACCATAGATCCTTTATTAAGATAAGGCATACCCATGACTAAATATTTTCTGGGATTCACAAGTAACTTCACAAAATAGTGACACATCTACTTATTATAATTAGAGGAAGTATTGGAAGTTTTAATCGGCTGTTAAGAGGTGGCATTGTCATGTGTACTCCCCTCAAGGGAAAATCGACAAGCCCAAAAATTAACATAACTTTTAGAACTTGACATAACATAGTGGTTTTGTGAAGATATCTCAGTAACTTGATCTTCATTGGATAGAACTAAAGATCAATATCATGATTAAAGACTTTTTCTCTAATGAAATACATATGGAGTTCAACATGATTTTTCCTTTGATGCTAAACTAGATTCTTTGTAAGAGAAATACAACTCTAAGTTCCACATAAAAGAGTAGTACTTCCATTGACATCCATGCACAACTCGAGAGAATATCCTTTTTAGCCACATAGCTTCTTTAGTAGCTTCTATGGCACTCTTATACTCTACCTCAGTTGAAGAAATATACACCATTGGTTGTTTTTTTCTACTCCAAGTGATGGCACTTGCACAAAGCTTGAAAATATATCCAGAAGTAGACTTCCTATCTACAACATCACCAACATGATCAGAATCACAATAACCAAATAATTGTGCATCATAAGAAGAAGAATAAACAAGACCAAAATTGATTATGCCTTTGATATATTTCAAAAAAAAAAATCATTTTCCAATGATCCTCATAAGGTTCTTACATAAATATTTACACTACTCCTATTGCATAAGAAATATTAGGTCTAGTAATAGTCAAATAGATCAAACTACCAACTAGCTACCTATAAAGAGTAGGATCAAATTTAGCACAAGCTGGTTTAGGATCAAACTTAACACCAACTTCAATAGGAATGGCAGAAGGCCTACAATAAAACATGTTAAATCTCTTAAGAATATTAATAGCATACTAAGATTGAGATGAAACAATAAATTTATGATCTTGAATGATAATCATGCCAAGAAAATGATTTAATAAACCCAAATCAGTCATTTCAAAATGTTGTTTTAATCTTTGTTTGATTCTTACAATTAGACTTTTATCACTGCTAGTAATCAAAAGATCATCTACATATAAGAAAATAATGATAATATGATTTTTATCAAACTTGACAAATAAATCATTATCAGAACAATAGTTAGTAAATCCAAGGTCTTGAAAGAAATAGTTAATTTTAGCATACCAAGCTCTAGGAGCTTGTTTAAGACCATACAAAGACTTTTTAAGCTTACAGACATAAAGTTCCTTTCCAAGAGCCTCAAAGCCTTTAGGATGAATCATATATATATTATTTTAAGTCACCATTTAAAAATCATTTTTGACATCCATTTGATGAATCTCCTAACCATATTGGGCGGTCAATGCAAGAAGAACTCTTACAAAGTGCTCATCTTAGCAACAGGAGAAAAAGTCTCAACATAGTCAATACCTAGTTTCTAAGTGAAACCAAAAGCTACTAGCCTTTCTTTGAAATTTTCAATCTCTCCTAGAGAGTTATATTTAATTTTTAACAACCACCTAGATCCTATAATGCTTCTTTTAGAAGGAGGAGGGACTAGTTCCCAAGTGTAATTTTTGATTAGAGAATTGTATTCATCCTTCATAGCTTGAAGCCATCTATCATATTGAGATGATTCTTCAAAGGATTTTGGTTCTACCTCATAGTGGGTCATCAAGGCATGGTAAGTATGCTGACTTCTAGTTAGTTTTCTAAGATTATCAGGCTAAGAGTTTTGAACAAGATTTTTAGCCCATCTAGGAATCTTAGGTTGCAAGACATTTTGGGATGACTCCCCCTCAATATCCATCATATCTAGATCAAGATAATCATCCTCTTGAACTTTTTTTTCTGTAATGTCAGTAGGAGGATTATCAAAATATTTGTTTAGAGCAGCAGAGGAGGGTTCATTAGGATCAGCAGAGAAAGTTCTTTCTAAGACTTGAACATTTCTGTTTTCAACAATTTCATGCTTGAATGGATCATAGACTCTCAAACCTTTATTTTTACAGCCATAGCCAACAAAAATACAAGCAAAGGAAGTTGGATCAAGCTTCTTCCTTTTATATTTTGGAATGAATATGGAAGCAAGACTATCAAATATTCTTAGGTGAGAGATATCTAGTTTTTTCTTTGTCCATACTTCATGAGGAGTAGCTTGATGAAGATTTTTTGTAGGTAATCTATTTAAAATATAGACAAAAATTTTCATAGCTTCATCCCATAAGAACTTAGGCACATTGGAAGCATGAATCATAGTCCTAGCCATTTCTAAGACAATCTTATTATTTCTTTCTGTAATGCCATTTTGTTGAGGGGAATAGGGAGTGGTCAATTCTCTTTGAATTCCACATGACACACAAAACTCATCAAAGGATTTTCTGACATATTCTCCTCCATTATCAGTCCTAATTCTCTTAATTTTCAGATTTGAAGCATTTTAAACTAGAGATTTAAATTCCTGAAATTTAGATAGGACATTAGACTTTTTCTTAATGAAATAAGACCAATTCATTCTAGAATAATCATCAATAAAACAAACAACATACAATGCACCACTGAGAGAAGGAACCTCAAGTGGACCTCTTACATCACTATGGATTAGTTATAATAACTGAGAGGAATTTAGATCATGATGTTTGTGAAATGGTTGAGCATGTTGCTTACCACGTAGGAAACTTTCACAAGTTTCATGTTCTAATTTTATCTTAGGAAGACCAACAACAAGATTTAGTCTAGACATATCATACAGACTCTTGAAATTTACATGACCAAGTATTTCATGCCATAGCTGAATATCATTCCTAGAAGAGGAGAAAAATAAGACTCAAAGAAAAAACCATCAAAGATATACAAGCCATTCTTCTAGATCCCAAGAAGAAATGACATTTTTAAACTAATCTTTGACATACCATTTTTCTTGTAGCAAAACAAATTTATAGTTTTCTTTAGTTAGCTGAGAGAAAGATAAAAGATTATTTTTCAATTTAGGGACATACAAGACATTCCTAATTAAACCATTAGATATCTTAACATTGCCACAACCTTCAGCTCTAATGATAGAGTTATCTCCTAGATAGATATTTTCTTCACATTTAACTATATCTGATAGGATACCAGGAGTGCAAGTCATGTGTCTGGAGGCACCACTATCAAGAATCCATTCATTGTCATTTGAAGCTGAGAGGGTAATATATAAAGCAATAGATTTATCAGCTACATTTGCTTGCTTTTTCTTCTAATTTTTCTTAAAATTACTTGCCTTTTTTTTTGGCATTCTTGACTGATTTATTAATCATGACTCTATAATCAGACTCTGTGTGTCTAAATTTTCCACATTTATTACAAGTTCCATTAAATTTGACTTTGAATGGTTGATTTCTGTAACATAGTTAGTCTTAGGATTAGATTTAATAATACTAGAATTCTGATTTGGATTAAAATGTCTAGTATGAGAAGACTTATGATTTTGAGAGAATAGAGCTTGAGAAGCGAGTCTCTTTTGAATCAAATTTATTTATGACTCTCTCTTCTTGAATCAACAAAGAATACAAGGTGTCTAAATCAGGAAGATCATTCTCATTCTGATACTTGGAATTAATAATTGAGATGTAATGTCTGTATTTTTCATGAATTTTGATTTGAATTATAAAATATAGAAGCTTGTCTTGAAACAATTCACAGTTGCAACCATCTAGTTGAGCTTTAATGTTCTTAATTTTAGCTAGATAGTTTACAATTTTCTCATCCCCTTTCATGGGTGTTGTAAATAGCTCTAGAACAAGCTTAATGATCTTAGACAACCTACTTCCTTCATGCATGGTCTCTAATTGCTTCCATGTAGCTGAAGGTGAGTCTAAATGGCCTATATGCATCAAGAACTCATCTCTAATGATTTGCAATAGGATGGACAGAGCTTCTTGAGATCTTTGAGAAAATGAGATAAGGTTTTCAGGGGTAGCTTGTCTCCCTATGGGACGGTTTTCAATTCCAGTCACAAGATCCCAGAGATTTCTAGCCATAAAACAAGCTTTTAAACGTACTTTCCATATGCTATAATTAGTTGAATTCAAGAGCTGAGACTTATCCATTGAAAAAATAGCAAAACTAGCCATTTTTTATGCTCAGATAGCAAATGGAGACAGATATAGCTAGAAAATGACTCAAAGAAGCTAAATAGAGACAAAAAAATAAGCTACATATCTCTTAATTTGTTATACGACTATAAACAACCCAAATTTGATCAAAAATAGCTTGAATTGGTCAAGTTTTGGATTAATTTAACAGGTCAAGGTCGTGTTCCAGTCTGAGACTATTTTAATAGGCAAATGAGCTAATAAATTAATTATGAGCTTAAGATAATAGCAAGATGATTCGTCAAATTTGGTCAATTTAAGATCAAATAGACATAACAAACTTACATGAGCTCAGCAAGTTCTTTTGCAACTTGGGTTGATGAGCAAAAAGATGAGCTACATGACCTCGGGTCGAGTCGGACTAGAGTATCTCGATGAGTTATTTAGCAACTCAACAGGAAATCTCAAAAATGAGCTACTTTAACAAATAAAATAAGTTAAATAATAGCTCATACATGGGTCAACATGTGGCACAGATTAGCAATACCAAGTGAGGCACATTTTGTCTTTAAAACAGAACCTCAATTAGACATGATGCTTTAAAAAAATAAATTTAAAGCCCCTTGAGTCCAAACCGATTCAAAAAACCATCAAAAATGATAAAAAAAAGCATGCATCAATATATGAAGCTTTAAAATATAAATAAAATATATTCATCAAATTTCAATTAGCTCACATTTTGCAATGTAGATAATAAAACAAACTAACAATTAATCAAAAGACAAAATTGTATACCTGTGTCTTTAATTAATTGGACTGCATTTCACAATTTGATGAATGTGACAAAAAATTCTAAGTCAAACAAGCCACTTGTCAAAAAATTAATGGCTTAAACAATTATAAACCAAACTTGAAATAAATTTCAGGTAAGGAAAAAGGTCTAAGACAAGGGTCGGGATTTAAGTGGCAAATTCAAAGCACAAACTAACACCCTGACACAATTAGAATATGTGTTAAAAATGATTGGATTGTGTTTCTCGTGTTCGACAAAGTATGATAATTATGAAAAATAGAATGTGTGTCATCTTTCAATTAGATTAGACTTTGAAATTCTCAGATTTTTTTTTAAAATCCATGGAATGAAGAAAAAAATTAGAAGCCGTGGTACAAAGAAAAGTTAATAAACCCATGAAACAAAGAGCTAAAGTCTGACACCGTAAAGAATACTAAGATAGGTGTCACTTTTCTATTAGCTTGCACTTTGCAAGCCTGCCAAAAAATATTAAAGTAAACTAAAGACATTTGGAGCATTTTAAATGGGTTACATTTCTCTAAACTTACAAATTCGGAGAAAAGATACTCAAAAACATTTTAATCATTTACCCTTTCAGAATGTCATATACACACTAAAAGAAGACTGATAAAGTGAAATACGGATCCACTTAGAGAAATATTATTAGCTCAAGTTTCAAAAATGTCAGAAATAGGAAACAAGGGCGAGATAATGCAAAAACACATGTAAAGCTCTTATTGGATCATGGATTGAAACCGAGAATATTATCGACACCATGAAGCAAGATGGAGCCTTTTGATTGGCTCGGGCTTCATAAAAATTGACAAATGCAAAGATAGCTAGAGAAATATGATTGGCTCAAGCTTCATAGTAAAAAAAATTCAAATAAATCTACTAGAGTGAAGCCATTTGGCACTAGAGGATTGGCCCAAGCTTTGCAAAGATAGAAAGATGTCAGATTGAATCCATTTTGCACTATAAGAGAGGGTTTGGACTCATAAACATGAAAATAACAACAAGGAATCTATATGGAGTAACATTATTGATCCACACTTCATAAAATCGATAATGATCAAAAATATGAAGCCGAGATGACACAAAATTATTTTCCAAAGCTTCAAAAAGACAAAAACTGAAAATTATGAATCTAGATGGCACAAAATGATTGGCCCAAGCTTCACAAAGACAAAATTAGCAAAAATGATGGATTTTTACTACTATAAGGGACTTAAAAGCCCCAAAAAACTATATCGAAATAAATATTTCAGATCCACATTCAAAAATGATTGAACAGAGACATCTATAGTAGGAAAACTAGAAAAATAGCTCACATATGACAGATTCAAGTTGTAAATGGATAAAATGAAAGTAGAGACAAATATCTAAGAAAAAAAAATCTTTGACACGGTCTAAATAGCCATTTAGCCCATTTTTAATCAATATTTCAAGCAATATTAGGTGGGAATTGGAATTTTAAACCTGGTTAGCTTGAACACGACTGTGGAACTTTTGGGTCTTGTAGATCCATCAATAAACTTAAATTTTCTTTTCCTTTCAAGTCAAAATGCTTCTAGATCAATCCTTCACATGAAAAATCACCATATCGATACCATGTTAGATTTCGTAGAAAAAATGAGCTCTAAAGATCACATATCTATCATTAAAGGCTGAAGATTATAGATTATGATGTACAGTCGATTAGACAAATAAATAACTTGAAATAGATAGCAAATAATAGAGCTAAATGAGAAAGAGCTTAAATAAAATAACAAGAACAAGAACAAGAACACATTACACCAGATATAAGTGGAGAAACCCAAAGGAAAAACTCCATTGGTAAAGCACTATATTTTATTAAGAATCTGATACAATTTCACGCAGCACTTCCACTTCACTCCTTATCCATATTTCTCATCTGCAGAGATATATCTCACTCTTGTTCTATAGCTAAAAAATTCACTCAATTATCTCATCCTACATATAGCTCACAGTCTTTAATACAAGCTTGCATAATCGTTATTGAAATCCAAGTAGTCAATCCCAAGAGGTATCCCTTAATAAATTGGGTGGGTGAATCGGTCAGGTTGCTTCACACTTTGAGTGTGAAAGGCTTCACACATTAAAGTTTTATTAGAAAAACTATGATCATGTTGGGGCATGCCCAAGTGGCTAATCTAACTTGACATTATCACCACAAATGTAATTTTCAAGCACTCTTTTGACTAAGGGATTTATTGATACTTTGTGCTTATAAACTCTTGTCGGTATTATTGCTATTTACGAGTTGTTTATTCTTAATTTTAGTACGTGTGATGAAACTTCTAAATAATGTATGAAAGACTCGATTTTATACTTGTGACATTATTCCTCCTAACATTCTCAATCATTTTCCCACTCTCCTAGAAAATTCCACTCTTGCAAGCATCCACAATCTTTTGTCCCAGTGTCGGTGGAGTGCCTCTATTGGATCCCCAACTTCAAGGCCAACCCAAATAAAACTCACCTTATTCACGCAAGCATATATGGAAGCTACACTTTGTTTAAGTAGAGGGACTTATATTCCCATAGCATTGGCAAGAATCCCACAAATTTGTCCCCCGACAAGTTTTCTAGCCAACACTACATTTTTTCACAAACAAATTAGATTATTCATCACACATAACTAAACTACTATACAACGGTAATGCTTCCACCAAAGGTAGGGAGTTAAATTTCTCCAGTAGTCCCATAGATGGAAATGAAAGAGGCATGGGGTATATATGTGAAGTGTACCCAAGGGAACACTTTTCATACAAACCTCTTGCTTCTTCAATCACAAACCATGTGATTGGAAGAGGCTTCGAGTTCCCGATCTTTATTGGAACCACTATCTTTACACATCACATGAATCAAACCAATCAAAAATTTTAGGTAAACTAACATTATAGGAAAAATTCATATGTTTTGTAACAAAAATTATCACAAAATACTTCTCAAGCCATCAAATTCATCCAACTAATTTTATTCCATAAAAATGACTAAGTATAAAATTCTGACGAAATTTTGACAGAGTTTCCCCTTGTATTTTCCACTTTTAAAATTTCTAGAAAGTGGATTAAATTAATCTAAATCAAATAATGAATTAAATGGATTAAATGAAAAGGTATGGATCAAATTATCCAACCCTCTCGAGTCATTAGGATCTCAGGTCAAAATAAAACTAACAAGAAATAAACTTACCCAGCTAAACCATTAACTTTTACCTTTATTTTATTAACATTTTCCAAATGTCCTGCAGAAGGTTAATACATCTATAAAGTAAACAAGAACTAAAGATTAAATTTTTTTATTTTCATGGAAATATATATTATTTATTTTTATTTCATAACACAAAATGAAATCAAGAATTTTAACTATTTTTATTTCCAAGTAATGTGTCCCAAAAATCTTATTACTAGCTATAACAATAAATCAACATTCAACCATTTGCACTCACAATCAACATAATTAAACAGAATCAGTCCCATGTTGAAATGACCAAACCAACATAAACCCATATGGTTGTATGCATCTGTATATAAAAGGAAGGACTTAAAAGCAATATTTTTCCATCATAAGGTCGTGCACCCGGAGTAGAGGGAGATACCCAAATTGATATTTTACCAAATTTAAATAAATAAAAGAGGGTACATTTTGCAACCAAATTCTCAATATACTTTAAACAATCAGAGATCATTCCATAAAATCATACGGAAATAGAAAGAAAGAACTCACACACTTATTTTAAATGATACCCATTTCACATACAAACTGCCCTAGGTCTACAAACCTTTTTCATTATTCATGGGTGTGGGTAAATCACATACCCATTTTTTAACAAAACCCAATAAGATTACTTGTCATTTCTAGATAAACCCATGGTTATCAGACTATATAATCCATGCAACAATTTACCCAACACTCTAATCAAACCCTCCTCAAAGATAAATCATTCTATAAGACAATTCATTCTCTACAGATCATACACAAAGACCAGAAAAATAATCATATCATTTTGTAGGAAGAAATAAGAATTCGAATACCCACAAAACTTTCACAGATAATTTTCCATAACCCACAACAACCATATAACTTCATGGAAGAACCTAAGTTCGAAACCCATAAAATTTCACAGGTTATTCTCCATAAACCTTTCACAACATGAACCACATACCATGAAAATCAGCCGTATGAATTTATTGAAGAATACAAGTTTGAAATCCCACAAAACAAATTTATTCAACTCTTTATTCAAACCCACATTTTAGCAAAGCATTCACTACAGATTACACACAAGAAAACAACCATACATTTTCATTGAAGGAGCTCTAGTTCGAATACCCAAAATTTCTCAACTATTTTCCAAAACCCATAACAACTATATGATTTTATGGAGAGAACTCAAAGTTTAGAAACTGATTCACAACATATTTTCCATAAATCATTCGTAATATAAAACCAAACACAAAGAAAAATATCTCTTTATAAATCAAAAACCAAAAAATCAAGCAAAGTAAATTCTTGCATGAAAATGATTGTGTGCCTTTGATTTTGGTTCCAAATTCTCTGTAAAACCTATTTGACTACAACGAATGCAAATATCCCATATTTATAACAAACCCTCTTCCATATTACATTCCTCTTAATAAATATAGGGTTTCATAATCAAAATCGACTTCAACAAATGCAGAGAAAATTTTGACAGAGTGCCCCCATAGCCGGAGCTCGAGACCATCGAATACCATGCAACTAAAACCACACTCCATATTTCCCCCATTCAACCACGACTTCCCAAAACCCTTCCACACATTTACTCCCTCCACCTACTGCCTACCAAGTGGATGGTGAATGGAGCCTCATGGTCTCATGGGAGGGGATCTCCCTTTGAAAAAGAATATTCAAACAAATAATTACCCCCTTGTGTGGTCTGTCCACAATAGTGGATTTAATAATTATTAAACCTTATCCAACCAATATGGTCCTCAATACCATTTTAAAATTGAACTTAATACAAAATAAAACCTTAGGCTCAACCATTTGATGGGTGTGGCCATATGGCCCCATCAATTATATTATTTAAAATAATGCCATAAACTTTAATGTTACAATGCAAATTTACCAAGGATTTTAAGCCTTATTGTTTTTACCATATAATGCCAACTCAAAACAATTCACGCAATAATAATACCAATACCACAGCATGTCATACTTATTCCAAGCCTTGTTAAAATGCATATCGTAGGTTTCCTTAGGAGCGACATCACCCTTAGTCCATATGGGTGTCAATACAACCTCATTGGAGTACGATGACCATATTGATTAAGGAATACACTTTCCTAATCAACTTGATGCTCAACAAAAATTTGTACATGATAATACATAGTACCACCTCATAATTAAACTACATTTATATTAATAAAAGTGGTATTTAGTTATCTAAGTACTTAATCTTTAATTAAGTACTTAGATGACTAATTACTGATCATCCACATTTAACACTTAATTATTCAAATAAACATTCATTTTATCATTAATCCTAATTATTTGAATAATTAAATGTCAAAACTAGATTAATTAGAGGGATATCACAAGAACCAAGAAGACCGATGTTGAAAAACCACCATAGAAGGCTGTTCTCGGAAATGTGGTATCCACTGAACTAATTGTGGCTCTATAATGGACCTCACATCTCGAAAAATTAAAAATTAGCGAGTTCAATAATAGGGCACTAGGTAACGAGGAAAATTAAACAAGGACATGCTACGAGAGTTGTCAACCAAGAATGCAAAAGGTCAATTCGATAGATGACTCGGTAAATAAGAGTATCGAGAAGGTAGGGGTCCTACAATTTTTTGACTTTCTATACTTTAGGAGGCCTACACACCTCTTCTAATGGTTGGTTTGAAGGGTACATGAATATTCATTCTACTTCATGAACTAAAGAATGAGGATTATGACTTGATTGATTGGGCATGTTACAGGGTTGCGGGAGATAGGAGAATACCTCGAATTAGACATACGAGATGAGGAAAATATTGATGAATTGGTGATGAAATTGTAGTATGAAAGGGGGTAGATCCATGAATGTGGATAAAATTGTAGACCCCACAACTAGGGTAGAAGCTTGATTGATGAGTTATAAGCTTGGTGCTTTAAAGAGATGGGTGAAGAAAACAAGAAATTTTCCTACATCTTGCATAAGATGGTGCACAAAACATTGTAAAATATTATGAACTTTTTCACCAAGGTGATTATTAAGGAAGCTAAGGCATAGGATCGAGAAATGAGAGAAGATCACATGGGGCTCATATCTTTTATTGATTTTATTCTAGGAAGTGGTGTCCCAAACAAACAAGAATATGATATGTGGATCTACCCCGTAGAAGATAAGTCCCCCGTGGTGTAATTTTCATATTTTAGATGTGAGGGTTCATTCAATAATTAGTATAAGGAATGACTAGATAAGTGGTAAAACAGGATGCGCATAGTATTTGAAAATGAATGGTACATACCAAAAGAGATTCTTAGAGAAGTTGGGGATTAGGAAAAGTTTGCAATGATGCAACACATTACCCTTGTGTGATTTATGATGGCTAAAGGGAAAACGGGGCCATGGTGTAAACTGTCATTTACATTTATAGAGAAATATTTTAAATACGTACTAAATAGGATTAAGAACGTGCATAGGTTGAATTTCGATGTAGAAATGTGGATTTAGAATAACATACTTTGTGCACAATTTTTGGATATGCTATCGGACCAGCGTATTAGGTTCATGGTAGGGATCGAATCAATGATTTTATTACTCACCTTAATAGCATTTTTGCACACATTCAATTCGCTATGGAAACTAAAATCAATGATTTTATCCCTTTCCTTGATATCTTTCTTATAAGAAAATAAAATTGAGAGTAACCTCAATAGTGGTGTATATATGATTAAATGTTCTTGTGGAAAACCTTACATTGGTGAAATGGGGAGGTCAATTAAAACTCAGATTAATGAACATGATAAAGACATTAAATATGACCATATTGAACGTTTTGCATTGGCAAAACATTCTCTCAATACTAAGCATGCCATTTGTATGGACTCGGCGTTGGTTGTCGCCTCAAAGAAAATTTTGTCAAAAGACATCTCCATGAATCCATTGAAATTATGCACCATGATAATAATATCAATAGGGATAGAGGTTGGTTTTTGAGCAATACCTAGAAACCTTTGATTGTGAACCTCCCTAAATAGCTAATGTATTTTATTCATTTTATAATTTTTCATGTAATCATGTTATTTTATTCTTTTCATCTATGTTTCTAGTTTGTTGGAAACTATATTTCTCGTTCTAACAAGTTTTCCTCCTTGTTGTTTGTTCTCATTGTGTTTCCTTTTCATACTAAGAATAGGTGATTCAGATTAAGTCAATTCTATTTAATAATTTACTCTTAATTTATTTCCTTGTCCCTTATTGCATAATTAGTTACATATGTGGTAATTAATTAATAATAATATTTTACTTTGGTAATATTGTTTTGATTTTATCTTAATTTATTAATAAAAAAATTATCTAACTTTTTCCTCCTTATTTCATTTTTATTTCCTCTTTCGTATTCTTATTCCCATCCATCGACTACTAATATTTTCCTCCTAGTTATTATTTATCAAAGGAATTTAATTTCAAAAAAACTTATAATTTCAGTTTATTTTGTTTGTCCACGATGACGAGTTCATATTTTTGACCGAAATGTAGGACTTACGTAAAATATTACACAGTTTTCCAGATTCAATTTACAATATGTCTAACTATGGAATTCTCATAAAATCAAGTACTTGAGACCTCGAGCTAGACAACTTAGATTTAAACCCCATGATGAATGTTATAATCGGGGAATGATATGTAGGTTTTTTTTTTTTACACCGAAGATAAAGGATAGGGAATAAATTGAGGTATGTGACTC
Source organism: Taxus wallichiana var. yunnanensis (assembly GCA_018340775.1). Lineage (NCBI taxonomy): Eukaryota > Viridiplantae > Streptophyta > Pinopsida > Cupressales > Taxaceae > Taxus > Taxus wallichiana. Next base: position 83,538,741 of record CM031242.1, on the reverse strand, counting down.
CCATATGCCTCAACCAAAGAAGCATGCTATGGAGATACCTAAGAGGGGTCAAGAGGAGGCCCCAACAGAAGAATAAGAATAAAACGTTCCATTGGATCAAAGAAACATACAAGAGATGTAATACAAAATATGGAAGTAAATCGAGGGCATATGATCCTCTCGGCCGAGTTAAGGTAAGTCGATGAAGACTAACAAGGGGCATGTAGGGGCCCAAGTGATTTATATTGAATAAAAAGACTTAGAGGAGAAGTTGGTAGAATATTTAGGGCATAATAATTCCATGTAGGATGCGGTGAGAGAGCCCTTTGGAAAAATTGAAGCCAAAGACAGCCCCGAAAAGAACGAGAGAAGGGGTGAAGAGCATAGAAGTCCACGTATGGAGAAAGAACCAATGCACAAAAAAGAGATGTGAAACACCCATGAAGATCCCCATGAAGACAAGGATGGTGATGACTCTTACGTTATCATGGAGGATAAGGGATATGGAGGTGAGACCATTATAGAGCCATTCATGCCAAGGAATCTGTAGACCAAGGCTAAAGAAATAAGGAAACAAAGACCTCCCCAATCACCATATATGGGTTTTGTTGATGATCTTACAAAAGTGTTGGGGATGATATTTCAAAGAATGGTCTATACAGAAAATTTGTTCAGTTGAGACATGTTAAACAAAATAGGATGACTCTCACGTACAAGGAAAATGTTGTCATGGAATATGCATACACACATGGAAGAGACGGAGTTTGAGATTAGTAATGAGACTCTACTCTATACTAGAGTTGAAAAGGAAAATAGTGGAGTGCAAGATTGTTGACCCCATAAGGCTAAGCGATGAATAATCATATTACACCTTGAATAAATTGTTAACGAGAGGTTACACGTAGAAATATTGAAAAGGGGGCTACTATGAGGCTCATGGTAGAAGACAAGAAGAATAAGGAGAGCAAAGTGGAGGGCCTGAAGGATTATGTTAAGGGGAGCATAAGCACATGAAGGAAGCCTATGGTAGGGTAGGATTTCGGGTGAAACAGATAATAGGTGGATGCCCCATCCTAGTAAGCCAAGCTCAAACCGACTATAATGATGAAATGGAATACATTGAGATATTGGTTAGAATGTTGATTCTAAAAACAAAGAGTGGCATGTGGCCATTAGTAGAATAATTAGCCAAATAAAAGGAAAATAATAAAGTGGTTTTGGAGGCCAAAATAGTTGAGATAGAGGTTTTATTCACACGAGTCGAGGAGCCACATAGAAAGGTTGATTTGGATTTTTATAGGTGTCATAAGAGTTACCCTATCCTCAGTGAGTGTGCTTCCAAAGAAGAAGGAGATATTAAGGAAATTCAATCAAAGATACCAATTGATAAGCTTGAGTGTTTAAAGGTCATGTCATACGTAACGGGAGAAAGGAACAAATAAATTCCATGAGGGATACGGTGGAGTTCTAGATCAAGAAAATTTAACTCTTGTTTTCGAATGCATGGATATGTTAGAGGGGGTGACCGCAGAGTTGAGTGTAGTTATTAAGGAACTCAAGAGGAGAGCAGATGAAGTGGCCCCTAACCAAATTACAGGTATTGTAAAGATAACACCCAAAAAGGCCACATTGGAGCTCACAAAGTGGAAATTTTTTGAATATGCATTAAGTGTAGAGTTCCCAAAGCTCCTCTTGAAACTTGAATCTTGAGGAAACTTACACACATTCTTGAAAGTCCTTATTCTTTCATTCATGGTACTTTTATCCTTATTATTTATTATTTGAACATTATTTTATTGATTGATTCATTCATTAAAGAGATAAGTTGGGTGACACATTGCCAAGGACGGGAAATGACTTTAGAGTGGGGTAATTTTAAGTGGAATAATTGTCTAATTACTAACCATGTTCAAAGGTTTTGAGCAGTGTGTAAGGGGTCCTGCAAAGTGGTGTAAGCACATAGGAGGGATCAACACACAAAGGCTCCCGCATGAGTAGACAAAGTTTGGGACTTGGTAGATTTCTAAAGACATGGATAAAAATAGAAAAATATAGGAGTGGCATAAAATAAAGTTCTATAAATATAGAAATCTTTGTTAGAATTTTTAGGCATTGAGAGAGGGAGTGAATCAATTTTTATTAAAATTTCATGATATTTTCAATGATTCAATCAACCACACTTAACTATGTTAACCATGAGATACATGAGAATCTAACCATGAAATATAAAGAGTAGAAAACACACATGAACCTATGAGGAGACAATATTTTATGTGGGAAACCCATCAAGGGAAAATAATCCACTGGAACCAAAGAACTAACCTGGACAATTGTCCTATAAAGTTACAACTGTTTCACCATGTAGTGAGTACCCACTCTAGTAGATAATCAACCACCCACTTGATAAATTTTGAAATAACCTACTTTCTAGGAAGCACCCACTCCCAAAATACTGAGAAACAACTCATATTTCATTCATACAACAAATTTTTGATCACCTTTTTCACCCAGTTACTTACTTCAACCTGATGTGATCACTTTTTTATCTCATCATCTCATTTACGTTATTCTATCATATTTTCACTCAGCCCTTAATAACATCATCATCATCATCATCTTCCTTTAACAATAACTCAAAAATGATCTTACATGAATAAATATAACTCTTGGACATGACCTTTGACCTTTCATTTACCATGATTGCTCAAATCACTCATTATTTTATCTTCTATCTCTCAAACTTTTCCAAAAGGATTCCATATTTTTATTCATATGGTACATGGTCCCAAAAAACCAAATAATTATGTTGTATTATTAGAAACTAACCATGTTATCCAATGCATTCATTAGGCTTATAGGTGTGCTTAAATTAGCTTCTACAAACATGGTCCTGAGAAACCACCTAGCTAGACCAGTTCTAATCATATTCATGACCAAATAAATATATAAAAATGAAGCTTATGATGTCTAATTTCATTAAAATTTACCATAAATATTCAACTCAAGACTTAACACATCAATAAACACCACTTTGCAAGACTTTCTTGGTTGGTTTCAGCATCTCTGAATTTGGTCTTCAAGAATTGAGCTGATACATACCTAAAATATCTTCATCATGATGTAAGTAACATATAAATGGAAATATCATGAATTATAATATCTCATAAACTTATCATACTGCTCCAATTCATGGCATAAGGATTCCAAAAGCTTGGATCTCTGTAACTGGTCTGGCTAGTCTTGAAGACACAAAAAGTAGTCTTCCATACAATGTGGTCAAAAACCTCTAGAAATTTTTTTAGATCTCCCTATCTCCTCTAAAAATTAAATTAGGATGTATAAAACATGATCAATCATTCATACCCATAGGTAAAATGGAGAAAGTCTCACCTTCATACCCATTCAGACATGCTTCTCAAATAGGCCTAAAAGAGTAGTTTTGGCTCAATCACCTTTAAGAAAGAAATGAATTTTCCAAAATGAACCATGCACTTCCACACATCATATGACACATTAAAATAGTTATAAAGGAAATAAACAACATCAATTCAATGCAATTCAACATGGTTACCTTCATTCTTCTTCACTAGCTTCTCAAAACAAGCTCCTTTTGTTGATAAGCTCAAATATGTAACCATTACTAAAATTTTATCCAAATTAGTAACCAAAATGAATTCGTGAATTTGAATAAAAATTACCAACATCATCCACATCAAATTTAGTAGGGGTTCCTTTGCAAGTTTCTCCTATACACTAAAATATTCACAAAACACCTATTTTCCGGTGTGGTTACAAGAAAGAATCATGAGACTCAAAACATCATGGAAATGTACCTTGAGGAGTATCCTTCATTTTAAAATATATTTATAGGAAAAATAGTTGATTTTAGACAGCTACCAAACTCAATTTTCCAAAACTAGTGCAAACTAGGGTTTGGAAGGTTACAAAGATGCTCACAATAATGGATAGAACTTCTAAAATACTCAACCAATCACCGAAATAATTTTTGCACCATAATTTTATCCCAATTTAATATATTTTTTATCTTATGATTTATTTTAATGAGGATCCACAATTTATCTTGATGCTTAAGAATTTTTGTGCTCAATTACATACTTTGAAAAAACCTTGGTTTTGGAAATACTTGCATAACTAGAAATATATCCATCCTTAGCTTCTGAAAAATTTCTCACTCCTCAAGGACACGTCCCTATGAAATCTCTAAGTGTTATTTTTATTTGGTTCATCTTGCATCTTTCCATACCATCTCATCTAGGTACCCTTTGGTCTCGATTCTCGTAGTTGTACTATCTTGCGCCTGTAGAAGTGCATAAAACATGTCAAAACTACCTGAGAAGTCTTTTACACACCATTTATCATCATTACATGCTCATACCATGTTTTTTTACATCATCACACCTTGGGTCAATATTTCACACCTTGCTTACTAGTGGATTGGCTTAAGGCTTCATCTTCGACTTGTTTCTGGGCTCAAGAACCTAGTTTGTCTCTTCTAGCTCTTTCTGTAACTCTTGTGCTATCTCATAGTGATAAAAAATTTATTTCCCTACTTTGGTTTTAGTGAATTCTCATGTTTTCTTTATTTACACCATGCATTTGTACTAGGCCAAGACCTAGAATGACTTAATTCAAGACTCATACACTTCATGACTAGACCATGTGGATATGTTACGAGACTCATTGACAAATTTCACTCAATTCATGGACCTTTTTGACCTTAATACCACCTTTCGAGACTCAATACACACATATGCACCATATGCACCTTTGGAGACCCCTAGATCACCTAGCCATACTCTATATCACCTAGCCAACATACCTAGATCACCTAGACGACTCGACATCAATGAAAACACAAGTGACACAAAATTTTCCAACAAGGTGAGATGGCTTGGGACTCACACAAAGGAAGCTATATTTGGAAAATTCAAATGTAGGGATAGAAGAAGATCATGCATAGGAATAGCTGATAATAGGATTAAAGAAAGTCATATATTTAGGTTAATCTATTTTTATCATAGAATGTAAAAATAATGCTTGTTATTTGTGAATATGTGTCTATTATTAGGAAGGTTCATGAATCGATTACGAATTTAGAGGTGTGTGTGAATTAGATAGTATTGAGGGTTTCAGTTTTATGTAGTCATGAGTTTTGGAATTTGTATATGAGCACACAAGTCGTGTTAGAAAATGTATTGAGGTTAATGTAACCAAATATTTGTTATGTAATACAATTATGTTTTTGTTGGTGTTTAGGAATAACAATGTTATTGTTCTTCTTGTATGATTTGTTTCCTTATTATATGTGTTTCCAAATTTCCATGTTTATGATTATTATTATGCATGAATTAATGGTTTGGTTATGAATATGATGAACATGCATGCTAACATCATGATAAGATAAACAAAGGAGTGACCATGTGGTTTTACATGCTCGGTGAGAATTCAGATTATTTTAGATGAAGTGACAACGTGCATAGCTCTAGTTTGGATAAATAAAAGGTGACAATTATTTTATGCCCCTATACTGATCTAAATTAAGTCTAATATTGTGTCAAAAACATGAGAATGAAGTTGAAAATCTGAAACTATTAATAAAATTGATGTTTCTGCCCCCTGAAAAAAAACATATGGGAAGGTAAGGACCCTATGGTCTTGACCCAATTGTATGGTTATGAACATGTGAATATTTTGTTGAATTTATGTGTTTGACTATGTTTCGAGTACCAAGTACTTCATCTATGCTTATGTGTTCCCAATAATTATATATGTTCCTTGTTTAAATGTAGAAATGGACCCAAATATATGCCTCTCTTTTGAGGAATGTGCAAAAATAATGTTGAGCACATGACTCAAAAGAAATAGATGTGTTATAATGAAAGATATGTCAGAGAGATTGTAGTGGAGTGTAGATTACTTGAAGCGGTGGCAACCTAGAATACCTTTACCTACAAAAGGAAGGTGTTTTCACATGGTAACAACCATGGTCTCTAAAAAAATTAATGATATCAATAGATAAAATCACATAGATGACAAAAATAGTGGTCTAAATGCATGTAAATACAACAATAATGTAGTTAGATGCAAGAAATATGAAAACAATGTCATGCAATGGTTGAAACACTGCAAAAATGGAATACTTAGGGTGTCGCAAGATAATCAAGATCGTAATCTTGTAAATAAGAGTGATTGATAGAAAATAAGATAGGAATGATTTCATAAACATGGGACACCCACAATGTCATAATAAAATCAAGGCTCATATGCCACAAACAATTAAAACAAGTAGTAATATACACCCATAAGAAAATATGCATGAAATAAGAGTGTCAAAACATGATGACATGATTTAGTAGTCAATATAAGTGAAATATGTGAAACAAGAAATGTCAATGTTGCAAAAACCACGTGTATTAGAAATATTAGTATGAAAAATAGCAAGTATAAAATGTATGTAATTGAGAGAACATGAGGAACTAGAAAAGAAATATAAAGAATAATAACACTTATAGGAAATGGAGGGATTTCCCAAAGAGAAAAATGTAAGGAGCGATGAGTTATATTATAATTTTTATCAATCTATGTACATTTTTTCCAAATCAATATACCAAGTTAAAGTATGCGTGTAAAGAAGAAGTATGTTATCTGTCAAACCAAAGTGCTAAAAAACATGGATAATGTAAAGTGCTACCAACTCAAGTAAAATGCACAAGTCTTGATTTTGTATTTTTACAAATATCTAAATATTTTGGCATTATTATAATGCATCATAGATTACATGAAAACCATCCAATGATGACCTCCTAAAGAGGTTAAATAGCTGTTAGGTGAGATGGAGACCTAGGCCTTAATCGTGATTTTAATGTTAAGGGGTTTCATAGTGGTAATATGTTCCAAATAAAGCGAGAGGAGATAAAGCACATGTATAATTAGAAATGGAATATTGGTACCTATGTGGTGGTCTAGAATAATATTTATCTTAGGTAATATGATGTGTTATAGAAGTTGTGCAAATAGTATGTGTATTAGATGACAGATGTAAGAACCTAGGGGAGTGAGGATGGTGAGAATCTTTGCATGGAGCTATTATTTTATGAGAAGATCTATAGCCTTGACATGTAGTGTTTACAACTACAGGCCTATTAGGAGGCCTAGGTGAATAAGGATGACAGTGGGTAGGATGAAGGATTATGGGTCTAGGAATGATGCTAGGAGTGTTAGAGCTAGGAGATGCAATGTGTGAAACCAAATATCTTTCCATATATGCATTAAGACTAGGTTAGCTAGGTTGAGGAGTCTTAAGGGGAACACCTCTAATTGTGATAACTTTTTGATTATGAATGAACTTGACACATTGGTGAATTATCAAGGGAATATCCCTAAGAGTATGTAACCAAGATATACCTAACTACACGACACCAAAACTAAGATTACAAGCAACCAAAACTAAAACCAATGAAGTGATAGGTAAAGTGAATTTTCGGTAGTAGGGATTATTTTGTGTATAAATTCTAAGATATTGGATCAATGTGAGGGATAATACATTATCCTTGTTATGTGGATAACCCAAAACACCATGTACACATACTTGATTAATAGAGATAACAATATATAATATTTCTAAAATAAGTGTGTCACATATATATGAGTCATAAAAGGTAATAATTGGTGTATAAGATGGTTTGTGAATAATAGTATCAATCATTGCATGCAAGGGGTGATCATAAGAGGGAAGTGAAGGCACCACATGATAAGTGTTATGCACTTTAGAAGTAGATTTGTCAATGTCATGCTTAAGAATGAGAGAATTGAATATTTTTAACTTATCATTGTCATTGATTAGATTTGAAGATTCAATAGGATTTATTGTCACTAAAATTTCCACCCTTACTGAATCAAGTATTAAAAATTTCAATGAAATAATGAGAGACCTTGAAGGTGTGGGTTCAATCAAGGTCTATTCTTATATGAAAGGGTTAGATCCTCTAATCCTAGTTCACCGAAAATATACTAATCATATTCTACTCTAACACTATATATACCTAAACTAATAGTCCCAAGAAGACATGGTGAGAGAGAGAAAACTGAAATAAAAGGGTGGTGATGCATCAAACTAAAGAATAGATCAATTATTTCTTTAAAAGACATAGATGTGAATGCGCAAATGAAGCTAGAATAAATGCACACATATTTAAAGGAAATAAATTTGAAAGAATTAAGGCATACAAAAGGATGGGGATGTTCACATTAAATGTAGAGTATTCATATAAATGAAGCCAAACTTGAATTAATATAAATTCTTAACCATTTATAGGAATAAATATGAGGAAATAAATCTTCACATGCGAGTGTTGGAGTCTAATTTCCAACACTTCACAAGGTCAAGTGCATTGGAACTTCACTTATATATATGTCTAAGTGATCAACCAAATCACACATGACCTATCGAGTTCCTCTTTTGTTCACTTGTCAAGATGTGGTTTGTATACTTAGCCATCATAACATGAATGAAGATGGCAACAAAATATAGCAAAGATATATATATGGGAAAGAAAATAATCAGCATAGATAATCACCATTAGTATTTGGATCTCCATTACATTATACACATATTTGTTAACTCCAAAAGTCCATTAAAAATTTTCCATCACAAGGATAATTCATTTTATTGTATAAACTAACTCACTAATTACATCCATGCACACATCACTTTGAACTAGACACACATACTATCAATCTATGACTTCATACATATATCTCTATCGCTACTCACCCACACTTCCTTTCATGGAGTGTGACACCTATTTATATATGGTGGGGATTTTCCCTACACAATTTTCATGTTTTGATTATAATAATGGATTTCCTAAATACATGTTGCATGCCTTTAACCCTTGCTTTTATATTTATCTTATGTTATAAATTTTCCATGCTTTAATCCTATAAATATCCCTTTCATGAATGGTCTTCATATATGTCACATGTGATTTAATTTTGGTCGGTGCTTTGTTTATTTCTAGATGTTCTTTACATGCTACTTCAATTATGATTTTCCTATTTTTTTCCTTCACTAGGAAATTAGATAAGTCCTAAACTTGTGTGTACATGTGTGCACCCTTGCACGCTTATCTCATTTTCCCTCACACACATACCTTTCATGCACTTACCTATATTCATTGCATGTTTATGCATGTTATTCCACATGTTACTCCATCCTTATTTTTTCCCTCTTAGTTCATGTGTGTCCTCTCATTCATGCAGTCTTCAACTTTCACACATTGCTTATACTTATTCATTCTCTCTTCTCAACATTACCCCACACTAGGAGTATCATTTTTCCTTAGAAATATCATGCTTCAAATAGTATCCCCTCAAAGAATAGATAAAGAATGAAATAATCTATTAATAATAAAGAATAGAGGGAAATTTATCCAATGAATCAAATAATGAAGAACCTATCCTCCCCGCACGTGCCCAAAATTCAATCCCTAGGTGGTGGGAGGATTTTTATAAATTCCATGTTTATTACAACTTCTAGGTGGTTCCAAATTTGGAGATATTTATCATCATTTTCCATTGATGTCTCCACAATATCTAATACCTCCTCCAAAGTTATATTTCCTATATTCTCTTGTACCTCCTTCAACACCAAATTTAGGTCGAGAGGCAACACCCTCTAAAGTATCCATCTTGTACATTACCATAGGCTAGATCTCCTTGATCCTTTCTTAAAATGTTTCTTTCATGGGTTTTATTAGTTATCTCTTTTTGGAAACCTATTTCATAACCTTCTCATGCTTAGAATTATTATTTTTCAATGTGGCCTTTATCTTCTTCAACTCTACGTCTTCATTTGAAGTGTGCGCGTTAAGTATCAAATATAATCTAGGAATTTAAAAAAAAAAAAAACCTTCTGTGAGGCCTCCTTTACTTCTATGATGAGTGCCTCATATTATTTAGTCTTCTTCTCCATCCTTATTAATTCTTCTATTGACCGCCCCAGCCCACTCTTCACCTTGAGTAGCAACATCCAAACTAGATCTTCCAAATACTCTAGTTCTATATTATACTCTAGTTTATCATGTTCGACCAAGTCCATGCACGCACGTGTAATAATAATAACTATATATGTTTCCTTATTATACACATTATTCGTTCTCTTATTTTCATCATTTAATTCCTCAAAAAGATATTTTTCTCGTTGTCCTTCCACTCTACATCCTTCTACATGTTTCGATCATGGCCACTTTATCAACATTTATTCTTCTAACTTTGGCAGTCATTTTGCTCGGGGTGTTACATGCTTGTTCATCTAAGAGCTTGGTGGATTCAATAAGAGGAAATACCCTACTTGGTTTCTTCTTCAACTTCATCTTGGAATATGACTCTATGCTTACCTCAAACTCGGGCTCTTCCATGTGTGTCTACATATTCCATGAGATAATTTTCCATGTGCATGAAAGGGATTTTCCTTATCTAACATTTCCTAATAGACTAGGTCCTCTTCTAGTATTGAACTCTAGAATCTGTCCCTTAGCACCTTTGAAGGGTCATCAAGGTAGGACATTGGAGTTTCATGTAGAGGTTTTCATCATTTCCTCCCTCTTACGCATGGATTCTTTTGAGTATCCTGCACTATATTAAATTTTAACTCGATCTCCTCTACTCCGGTACCTTGGCCTTCCCTAGTTACATATTCTTCATCACCCTCTTCTTCTTACTTATGATCCTCTTCTCACACATCATTTGTATCCTCTTCTTGTTTTGGGCCTTCACATTCTTGTTTCTTATCTTCATGTAGTTACTCTTGTACTGGCTCTTCTTCTTCCTTGTCTACATTATGAAAGATGTAGGGGTTATTTTCCTTTATCGGACTTACGTCCTTGTACTCTTCTTGAACTAGATGTTCCATATGTTCACATGAGGTGCTTCTATCCTGGAAATCCCCTCTCATCTTCTTCCTTATGTTATGTTCCAGTTGACCTTCAGATAAATCTTACTCTTCTTCCAATAGAGGAGTTTCCTCACACCTTCAGTTTAGGATCTTCATATTATACTTATTTGGTGGTTATCACAAGTTGATTTCCTCCACGTGGGTCTATTTTCCATCCTTCATCTTTTGCCTTAGGTAGACATAAAATCTTCACACCTCTTTTCGAACTACTAGGGTCAAAATCAAACTACGGTCCATGTTTTTTCTCCATTGTTCTACACATGTTTCCTCTGATGCATTTCCATACCTCTTGTGCAGTGTATGATAGTCTACATTAGCCATCTTCACATTAAACTTAAATTGTTTAACTTCCTTGATTATATTAACTATGTAATTAAAGTACTTGGTTGTGAATGCAAACAGAAGTTTGTATTATGGCCCCATTTCTCCATTGTTCATAAAAAATATTGTTAGGTTGAAGTGTTTCATCACTACAAAATTTTCCTTCTTATTTAACAATGTTGGCATCTCTTTAGGCACATGCCATTTGTTTTCTAATTCCTTGTGTATATTTTTACACCACTTCCCGAGGCATTCCTTGTAAGGATTGGTAACCATGCCATCAAATGTGTACTTAGAAAGCCTTTTTTAAGAGACTTGTCCTCAATGGGGTTGTCACACATATTTTCTTCTAGCCCATCTGGTACCCCAATATCCCAAAATACAATCAAGAGAATAATGGAACTTTGAGTAATTTTTTCCCTCTTTTTTTTTTCCTTCGGTTCTAAATAATTCCTTTAACTATGTATAGTACAATAGTGTACTTACTTTTGTGCCATCTTATGTGCGATATGGAGGAATTTCATTTTTACCTCTATCCATTGCTCAGAGGCTCCAAACTTGTAGTTGACCAAGTGCACAACCACTCATGTATCAAGGTCACAAATCTTATCAATGTTGAATACATGGATTCCCCTACGATATTGTAATTTGGTGGCAATCTCCTCTATATTTGTCTCATCATGCAAATCAAGCTCCATTTCTTCAACAATTTCATGCAATCTTATAACTTTTCGATCAATATGGAAGTTAGTTGTATCCTTCTACCTATGAATTAGAAATATTCTTCATGTACATGTGACATAAACCACTAAAAGAGATGTGTAGGAGTCCCAAAGTAAGGAAATTCATACAAGTTTGAAGGACCCTACTCCTTCCAATGTTTTCTACATTATGTCATCTAGGAAAATCTTCCCTTCTCGTGGTCCTTGTTCTCAACTCGTGTAAGACATCCTTATTAATGTATATCCCATCCCCTTATGCATGATGATTGTATTTGATGATCTTACATTTTCTTAGTTGTGATTCACATGAATGTCCTACCACTACCTCAAGTGTAAACTACATCTCATAAAACCAATCTTCGGTGCAACTCATCAATATTCTTCTTGTTCTTTGGTGCCATTTTTATTTATTAGACATGTATAACTCTTTTAATATTGAACTTGTGTTCCCTAGGTGCAAAAACTTTCACCCTTAGTTTCTCAAATTGTTCCTTGTACTCGTTATCCTCAACTGTGTGCCCTAGTTCATCCTATATAATTTTGTGCCCTAATTCAACCTTTAAAACCATTTTCCTGTCATTGCATCTTCATGTGCAAACCCTAGCTCATTTTCTTATCTTTAACCTTTCACCTAGCTTCTATTTCTTCACAAGAATCTCACTACTTTCAAGGTTTCATTCTTCTTCCTCTTCACTTCAATCATATTTTTCTATTTCATTCTTCACACTTTTCTCTTGATCTCTCTATTGCACGAGTTCTCAAACATAAAGGTAATAATGACTTCATTTGTTCCTTGTTTATATATTTTCCAATTTCTAGCCACATTAAAAGTACTCACCTACCACCGTATCCAATATTTAAAGAATTTTTATTCTTTTCCCATGCTTTTTCCTATGTTTACTAGCTTGTAAGATATTATTTATGTGTCGTAACCTTTTGGTGTGCTAATATTTCCCAAATTCTTAGGCTACGAGATCCTCTTGTGTGCACCTTTGATGAAGCCTAGAATTTACCTTAAATAACCAAGGCACATTGGCACATCACTCAGCCTAGATTGAGAACTCACCTGAAGTGCACAAAGGTACCAAACCCCTCTATAGGGTTTCTTGTATTGGATGTTAGTAAGATGAAGAGTTGATGCATTCATATCCATAAATAGTATAAACATTCTATAGAGCATATTCCAGATCTATATCTAAGGAGTAATGGATTTAAACAATATCCATAATGAATTCAACCATGTAAGAACTAGTTACGTTCATGTTTAACACCTTGAATCAGTCAATACACTCCATTATATTAAACATAATAAATACACGAAGCTTCTTACAATATTCAGTATCATAAACTTATGTACGCATCAAGTCTAGTAGCATAACTCCATAATAGCTCACTACTCACTCTCTCTATTCTACATAGATTACTACATATTTATAAGGGTGGGGACTTTCCCTTCACTTACATAATTCCCAAAATAGGTCATATGCTAAAAATAACCACACGCCTTTACAATAATAGACACACATGTAAGTGCACTAATAATAGATCTCTTCTGGTTAACTGGCAGTATTAATTCTATTATTAACTCAAACCCATAAAAATCTCTTAGTAAACACATTTCCAAAAATATCATATTCGTGTCGCATGTGCAAGTCTTTATCTAGTTTGTGTGCTCTACACGCTATCTCCAAAACTAACATATAATCATGAAAATGGATGAGTTCCAAATTTTTACTTGTATTTCACACATTTTCCTTCCCTATCCTTCCACGCCTTTGAATGTGCCCTATTACCACACGTAAACCTTTTTTTGTTCTTTCTGCTTTAAGTTTCATACTTTTTCTTCTCAACATTACCCCACACTAAACTGCATTTCCACCCTAGAAATGGTTATATCTTGATACTTTAAAGAATAAAGAATGGGAATGAAAGGAAATTAAATAATTATTGTACAAAGAATGAAATTTTCACCCTATAACATCCTCTATGTCAACTGGAAGAATTAACTCCGGATATTCTTCTTTGATTTCAGCCTCTAAGGTTTGCCAATCACTTAGCACAACTTCTACCTTTTCTAGAATATCGATGCAATAGAATCTAACTCCTCTTGCGTAATCTCTTCCTTCTCATTCTATAATACTAGAACAATGTTGGACATTGTAGTCACCCTTCCTTCAGAAGATCCATCTTCTACGTTATAAGCTTCCCAATTTCATCCAGCCTTTCTTTATGAGGTCTTGGGTTTTTTCAAGGGCCTCGCACTTTTACTTTACCAAGCCAATCATTATGCATGCCCAATGTCTCATCTTCCATCACCTTCATGACTTCATTGTCTTGTACCATTTTCCTAATTTGGATAACTACTTATAGAGCTACACAAATATTTAATTCCTAGTATACTTTCTTTGATTCTTCTGTAAATTGGAGCAAGGCTTCATATGATGAAATATTTCTAACCACTGAATCCTTTTCTCTCTCTACTTCCTACTTTGGTTTCTTTGGTGCTGACATGTGAATGGGTCATTCTTCTTCTACTCTAGGTCCTTCTCTCTTTTCAGACATGCTATTTCTGTAGCTTTATCTTTGATATCTTCTCTTAGTGCTCTAATAGTTGCAGCCTTATCTACATTCTTTCATGCCACCTCTGTAGATACCTTCACCAAGGCATTACTCACCTGTTCATCAGACATAACAGTGGGTTTAATAGTTATGTGCATGTTTTACAATTCCTTTCTCATTCTTCTTGACACACAAGACTCTTCACATACATCAAAATTAGGCTCGTCTATGTGAGTTTGCATGGACCATGAAAACTATTTCCTCATGCACACAGTAGCCATATCTGGGTCCATCAACTCCCATCCATACAAATCCTTGAGGCATAGTGTGTTCTTTAATCATGTACGAACAATTTTATTTATGTCCTCATCATAGACCATGATCAATGCAGCATACTCCCCACTTTCCCTCTTTGTCTTTTTCCCATAGGAACTTGAGCGCCAATGTTTAGAGTTGGATATTATATGTTCTAAGTAGTATCTTGTTCTATTTCTCCTTCCTCCTTTACTCCTTATTATTCATCCTTCATTTCTTCATCCTTGGGTTTTCCATGTCCTCTTGTGGTACAAGAGTTCCGGATGCACTCTCTAAAGACTCCTATGCCTCCTCATTCTACTTTAGCTTCCTCCTTTTCATTTTAGTTCTCTTTTTGAGGGGAGAATATTTGTAACCTCTTAATAGACTGAGGAGTTATCGTTCCTTGTGATTTTATTCTTCTGAACACCCTCTTGAAATGGTGTTATCTTGGGACTACTTCAAGTCCTTTTCTTCTTATTGTACCTAATTTTGGGTACTTATGTGCTTAGTCTCTATTCTATCTATGGGATTTCTCCAGCCTCTATGTTCTAAGCTTCCACTATCCTCATCTTCCTTTTCATCATCTACCTCGATAGATTATGTGGAGTTTGGGGCTGGCATGTTCTCCATTGTATGCTTTACCTTAGGTGGCCCTAGGAGCACAAACTCATTTTCCACATATTTGTTATTCTCCAGCTGAAGGTATACGAGTGCTGCTCCAATATCCCCAATTTCCAAGCTTACAAGCTTCATGCTTATAATGTCTGAAATGAGCCTCTCAACATAGGAAGTCTAGTCTAGAAATACATATGTCTTCCTCAGAGGGTGGTAGTCACAGTCTACCTTGTCTGTAATAAAGTTTAGGTAGTGCGCATCAATAAAATAGTGGACTGATGCTTGGAAGTAGTGTGATGTGAAGGCATATTGAATTTTGCACCATGGGCTCCAAGTTATATCCCTCATAGAAAATTACATGATGCGAAGTTTCAATACACCACGAATTGTATTTTCTTTCCCACAATCGATGGCAACTCCATAGGAATGTGCCACTCCTCTTCAAATGCCATGCAGAGCCTATTATACCACATCTCAGCCCTCTGTTTGAATGGCACACTAATCAACCCTTCACATAAATATTTTTCAAACCTTTTTGGAAGGGATTTTTTATCCATGGGATACTCCCAGATCTTGTCTTTTGGCCCATCGGGCACTCTAATATCCATAAATACAAAGAAAGTAAAATAGTTCCAAAAATAATTTTATCACATGTGCACACTTCCTCGATAATTATCTCTACAATGTAGCCTACTATGTTATAGATAAATCCCTAAGAAATTATCCTCGTAATATGCAACCACATTATATTCACTTGCAACCACGTATTTTGTTCATTCAACTTTATTACCATATGTGCAGTTGACTAAACCACTGGGTACTTATTCAATTTGTCAATTTCCATTCTGTGTGGACCCTTTATATATCCTAACTCTTTCCATGTTTCCATGATTTCTACTTTATCTGGCAGGTCACTATCTAGGTCTACCCATGTGCCTTTAAATCATGTTAGTGTTGCAATCAAGGTGTCTATGATTATGACCCTCCATTTGGTGAAATAGAAGAAGTCCTCATAGACTCTGCTCATTAATCACTCATATAATGGTTCATACTTGCCAAAATAAGGGAGCTCGTACAATTTATAGACTCGACATTATTTAACAACTTATTTCTAGTGTCATCATAATATGGCGTGTCCTCTACCATGTGCTTATTTGTCTTTGTGGTCAATAATGCATCTAACTCCTTATTGTTATCCGATGTGTGGTGGTTGTAATCACTTATTTTACACTTATAGATGTGGGAATCCCATTCTTTCCCAACTATAACACCTTTTGGGTATTGTATCTCTAAAAAATTACTCTTAGGCGCAACTTCAACTTCTACCTCCACTTTCTTCTTTCCTTTGGCTCCTGTAGTAGGTACTTTCTTTGGTGCCATCTAAAAATCTCACCTTCCTATCCTTTGTAATGTGAAAATGCTTCTTGTTTGTCTTCTATAGTGAGTAGGTCCAAACCCTAGCTCGAATCTGCATGCCCTAGTTTGAAATCACATGCCCTAGCTCTTTTCACAATATGCCTTCGCTCAAACCCTTCACCAATGGGGATGCAAGCTTCTTCTACACATAAATCTTCTCTCCACGTCTAGTTTCACACTCTTTGCACCTCAATATATGTCACTCAGCTCGTTTTCACTTAGCTCTTTCAAATACTTGTGATTACAATGGTAAAAATGAACTCACATCCCATCCTTATATATATTTTCAAAAAGTTAGTGCATTTATTACACCTTCTCCTACCAAAAAGTCTCTCATTAATTGACCATTTTCACAATTTCTATGTGGTACATCTCTGCACCTTATCTATATCCTTCTAGTGTGTCTTCCTACCTTCTTTCTATAGAATTCTCTTCAGCACACTTCCATGCGCCCGAGTACCTCAAAACCGTGCCTTCTCCTGGTAGTCTCCATGGTTGTTGCTTACCTCACATTATATTGTTCCTTCATTTATCCCCATCTATGGTCATCGTTTAGAATCAATATCTCTTCTAAAAAACTCCTTTCCAAACTCAAATAGCACCTGTAACAATTTACTCCTTGATTTGTACCTAGTTGTAAACATCCACCCCACACCAATGGTATGTACAATCCTCTACGCATAAAAATATTGCAAATGATAATTAGCTTCTAGTGCATAAATACACTTATTTATACAAAACACCAACTAAATTGACAAAGCATAGTGACAAAGAAGGAAATACATTAAGGGAATACATAATTGAAAACCTAATCTAAATGGAAACACTACCTTATTACAAACACCAAGAAGTCTTATTTATAGTAGGGCTTCACCTACTCCCATTGAAATAACCGGGTAACCGTATTCCATCAAGCGCCTCTAACTGACAAGCGCTTGTTTCAAGTATGTGAGTGATAACATATGGTCCTAACCAATGTACTTTAAGTTTTCCTGGATGGTGTAGAAACTTAGAATCATAAAGAAGCACCATCTATCCAATCTCAAAAAATTTGTCCCTAATGTGCTAATCATGCCATGCTTTCTGTCGGCCTTTTCTTTCTTCTAACTCCAATGTGCTATTGCTCGTCACTCATCTAGTTTGGTCAAATTTTCAATTCATTCTTCTAATTCTTTCTCATTAGTTAAACCTCTAGTACACATGCAATACGTAAAGAAGGTAACATGAATTCCATAGGAAGAGTTACTTTTACACCAAACACCATTGAAAGGGTGCGGCCTTATTTAACCGCTTGTATGTTGTTCCATACACCCAAATTACAATAGAAAATTTATCATCCCAATCTTTTCTTCCAAAATCACAATTTTTTGTCAATTCCTGGCTCAAAATCTTGTTGAAAGCTTCAGCAATCCCATTTTCCTGAGGATGATATGGTGTATTCTTATGGTGTGTAATCATGAACTCATCCAATAGAATTCTAATTGTCTCATTAAAAAAATGTGGGCCCCTATCGCTGGTCAAACTCAGTGGTCATCCATACCTTGTAAGAACATTTTCTCATAAGAACCTAGTTGTTGTAGTTGTTGTAAATCCTTGGTAGGTGTTGCTTCTGCCCACCTTGTAAGATAATCTGTGCAAGTGATGATGCAGTGTGATCCAGTCCTATGCGCGGCTGGAAAAATAGGACCCACAAAATCTATAGCCCATTTCTCAAATGGCTCTACACTAGTAATATGTCTTAAAATAACTTCATCTCTTTTCCCTAGGTTCTTTAAGGCACTTTGAAAAATGATCACAGGCGTTGCAATATGCCTTACAATCCTTATACAGGGTCTCCCACCACAATCCAATGAGTAGAATTTTGTGCTTAGCAGCATCACCTACATAGTGCCCACTTCCAATACCACCATGAGCCTTTTCTATGATATTTGTGTGCTCATACTCTAATACACATCAGTGCATTACTTCATCTCGGCCTAACTTGTATATGTCACCACATATCAACATAAAAGGTGTTGTGCGAATTGCAAGTTGTTTCTTCTTTAAGGATTTTAATCCTTCTGGAACCACACCATTTCATAGAAAAACAAAAATATCCTCCAAGTTTGAAGTCACGTGATGTAGCCTATATAACTATGCATCTAGAAATGTATATTTAATTGTTTGCGTGTCCTCCTGATCGTATCCTTAATAAATGGTTTCGATCAAAATTACTTTTCCTTGTTCAACAAGTGTAAAATCAAATTCTTGGAATAAGAGTACCCATCGACATATGCACCTCTATAATACTTGCTTATTTACAAACTATTTCAATGCCATGTGATTAGTATAGAATACAAATGGTGTTCTTAGCAGTCTTGTAGACACCAAATTTGTGTCTTATGACCCCGTGCCCCACATCTCATTTCGCAAGCTAACCTCATCACCTAAACCTTACACAATTATTTATTATTTTACCTTATAATTAATAAATCCACATTGCCATACCTGCCACCTCATTTTGCCACCTCATCATGACCTAGTCCTAACCCTAAACTAACCTAATTAAGACCTATAACTTGGTCTACATCCACACCCATGACTAATTACTCCTCACCCGCACCTAAAACCAACCTCATAATGACTTGACCAAGCCCACAACTAATCCCTCGGGAGAAAAGGAGGGAAAGTTGGCTATTTTACTAAAAATAGCCCACTTTGACTGACCGATACCGGTTCCTACTCGACCGCCGTCGGTTATGTAACCACCATCGGTTCCCTGTAAATGACCTCTCCCAACCAAAAACAAGAGGTTGGATTTTCGTTGATCCGAATCAGAAGTCATTGGAAGGATCCGGAATTTACTTGGCTGAACAGAGACAAGTGAAGGAAAGAGAGGAGTTGGCAGAGAAGGACATCAAGCCCAAGACTGCAACTGAATAACCAGAGTCCAGTGACACTCATCCAAGCATCAAGAGAGGAGATAGCTCATCTTGGATTGTCAGATCATCCCACTTGAGCCCTGTCTTCACCATCACAGTCCCAGAACCTGCATTTTCATCAGGAATTAGTAAGTCTTATATGTTCTTTTAATAATATTTCTTGGATTTCTGAATCACAGTAATTACAAGTCTACCCCCAGATCCACTACCCGGTAACACTCTCCACCTAACTTACATTCCTTTACCCCTATTTTGCTCCAAGAACAGCCCCCATACCCTCTGAGTCTTCTCCATCACCTCATTACCTATCCCTAGTCATTCTACCAGCCTTATAAACACCATAACTATCATATAACCAACCTTCACCCAACCCCTTAAATCACTACCCCTACCGATATCGGTTATCATCAACCGGTATCTTGGTGACACTGACCGGCGTCGGTCTCGTGATTCTAAACCAAGACCAGCCTTTTCTCTATTGTTCTAACAAGGTAAACAAATTGTAATTGGACAATAGCTTATTTGTTAGAATTTGTGTTAATTCATATTAGCAGGGGAACTGACCACCTTCGAAAGGAATTTTTATATTTCTTTGGGCCCAAGGCGGTTCCCTCATTTCTTGTCTAATTAAAATCTGGTGGTCTTGTATTCTTACTTGCAGTAGTCCTTCCAAGACAAAAGAAGTTCTTCGTGAGTCGATCGATCTCTCTCTCTACGTGACGCGCACACCCTCTCGACATTCAATGGGTATTCCTCCTAGCCCTAACCCTTATCTCTGTTTCTCAAAAGAATGAAAGGATAGAAGCAACTCTATTCCCAAAATCTTAAACATTAAAGTGTGAAACATTTTGCATGACGGTGGGACCCATTTCGGGTTTCTTTCTTTCTTGCTTGCTTTCACATAAGGAGCATACTTGCTGTTTTCTTCTTTTTAAGATATTCGCAAGGTATTTTGTTATTTTGGTAAAAGAACTTGCTTTTCTTTTACATCTTTGCATTAGTGAAAGTCATCTTCTTTGCTTCATCGAATATCATTTTTGATTTGGGTTTAAAACACATGCATTACATTCTTGCTTGTTGTTTTCAATTCTAGTGAACGTAGATTAAGTAACAGGTCATACACGTGGGGGTGATTTCCATGGTATTGATAAGAAATTAATCTTACTTTCACTGCACAACACATACCGAATCATGACATAATCAACACAACAGCTCAAACATCCCCCTTTTTCTCGTGGTATTCCTCCGCCCGATTGAGGTAACCTTATAAGCCAAAACAAACTTGACATTTCCCCTAAGTCTTTTGTTTAGGATTGACATCATTCTGCATCTAAAGGCATAAGCCCAAATTGATTAAAATTAACCCTAGGGTTAGTCTGTTAATTTGTTTGTGCATTCTTGCTTGTTCTCGGTTCTGTTTCTCTGTCATACACTATTTTCTGTGATCACTTCAGAATAGTTTGATAGATGTACTAAGTATTGTTAAAAACTCAAATCAGCAGCTTCTTATAGTTTGTTATACCAGTCCTATTACACCGACATCGGTTATTTGACCGACGTCGGTTACAGTCTAACCGACATCGGTTAGAAGACCGATATCGGTTACTGTCTTCTACAGTCCCTGATAAACCAACAACCTACCAATTTCAACATTCTGGGGTTGTTTCTGTTCCTAATAAATTGAAACCTTACTGTGTACTCTTGCTCATGGTTGTTATCACTGAAGCAAGCCGCCATGGTTTCACATGCCTGCTCTATGCCTTTGCCTGAATCACCTCCTGCCCATACTGTGGGGAATCCTACGGACACCAGCGAGGTTCCCAAAATCCCTGTAGGAGATAAGGAATTTGCAAAAAATTTGGACGCTAATCCTAGCGCTGTACAATATTATTTGTCTCATGCCCCTGACCGTACACCCGATGGTCAACTCCTTGTTGGCATGCCTATTAGTATAGCTGCTCATTTAGCTCCTTCTCCACCTGATAACTCCGCTTTGCCTTCTGCATCCTTAGCCCCGTCTCCCAATCCAGCGGCTTTGCGGACGTTCATACGGCATGATTGACTTTCCTTTGGTTAATCTTGGGCCCCACATATCATTACCACCAACTGCTCCTACCTTGTCTCTCTTGCAAACTGCTCCATTCATGACTTGCTCTCTACCACCTATCCACACGAGCTTTCCTTCTCAAGCTCCGCCCACCTTTTCATTTCCACACACGTATCCAGTGACCTCAACATCTTATATGGGACATCCCTATTTGGTTTCCTCAACATATTCTTCCTCCATACCTTATCAACATTTAACCCCACCATTGTCTAGTGGAGGCCCTTGGCCCAATTTACCTCCGTTTACCACAACCGCACCATCATCTCATCCAACCACGGATTTCATCAAACAAATGATGGACAAAATGCAAAATCTGGAGGCTTTTGTTTCAGGAAGTCGTAGCACCCTGACATACGAGCAAGTTTTTTGGGAGCCTATCCACCCTTCTATCCCCCTTCATTCATATCCTCCTCAATGGGAATTACCAAAATTTACTCATTTTAATAGTAAGGAGAATCCTCAACAACACTTGCACTCATTTAGGCATGCCTGCTATCTAATTGCTCATGATGATGCCTTACTACTCCGCACCTTTCCCATGTCCTTATCAGGACCCGCCTTGGAGTGGTACAGTGCTTTAACCCAGCACTCAATCTTCTCTTTTAACCAACTAGCCCAATCTTTCTTGGATCATTTCTCCATCAACATTGCCAAGAAAGTATCTATCACCGACCTCTATGCCATCCAACAATTTGAAGATGAATCTATCACAAATTTCGTTGACGATGGCGGGCCTTATCAACCAACTTACATATGCCTTGCCTCAGTGAAGTTATTGAACTTTTTATGCGGGCCTGCACACTAAGCACATCTCTCCTACCCTCCAAATTCAAACTTTCCACACATTTGACGAGGCCTTTACTATGGCTTGAAAAATAGAGATTCAAGCCTTAGAAGAAGAGAAATTGCGGTTGCGCAACAAAAACCCCAATTTCTGAACTCAAGATTCCACCAATAAACCTAACACCACCACTCCTCACACATCCACTTCTTCGAAATCAAAAGGAGCTGTCCACGTGGTGATGGTCAAATTTCAAGCACCATCTAATACCCCACCAAAACCACCTATAAGTATAAAGTGGAGCCCATCAACTACACTCCTTGGGAGAAACTTATGGTGTGATATTAAAAATTTCTTAAAGTAGGAGCCATTACCTTACCTCTGTTAAACCTCACTGGGTTTGATTCCACCGCGCCATACCTTCTTGGTACAAAGAAAATGACTTCTGTAACTTTCACCGCGTAAAGGGACAAAGTCACGAAAACTACAAGATGTTGAAAAACATAGTGCAGAAATGGTTGCATGCGGGGATATAACCTCGATAATCCTAATGCCCTCGCTAATGTAAATTTGAAAATATTCAACAAACCATTCCCAAATCACTCTCCTAACATTAACATAAACCAAGATATCTTAGCTGAGGAGAGTGTTCATGAGATCCATGCAATCTTCGACTCCCAGCCAAAAGCCTCTATCAAAAAAATTATGAATCAAAACTTCTTTACTAACACAGGGATCCGAATCCCCTTCACCACCATCAAGACAAGACAATAGCCTTACCATTCCTTTACCCATAAAGGAATTAACCACCCAGAGTTCTCTTCGTACAGATGAACCTTCTTACACCACATCCTTGCAAGACTGTGAGCAGATGTTATCTAACTTATCTATTTCCCAAATATCTCCTTCCGTCACTCTTGCCATAAAAGAAGAAGACTCGCCTCTGTTTCTATCATCCGTAGGAGAGAAACCTCTCAAATCAACATCACCACATTCTTTAATCATGACAGATCCTCTCAAACATGCCCTCCTACCTATCAGTTCTTCATCACCTAAATCTTTTTAGCGACCGGTTGACTTCTTAACACCCATTGATACAGTGCCTCATCTACCCCCTGTATCACACCCACAGTGGACCGGAATCACAACACACCTCTCTTCCATATCAAAGTTCCAATTCACATGCGAGGATTGTCATCCCTCAGGAGATAGACGAGACCTATGGGAACGTTTGAGTACCCCCTATTCTACTCAAATGCAGATGACCGATCCAGACGCCTCTACCATATACCCGAAGTGTTTACAGAAGCTTAAAATGCCTATGTCCTCATCTTCACCCCCCTCATCTCTACCAAGTATCTCATCCACCTCTATTAGCCTAACCAAATCTTCCCCTACACTTGGGACCTCACCAATACCCAGTCTAACACACCCACCTAAGCGGCTAGATTTACCCAAAAATAAAGCCATCCATCCATTTAGGAGATAGACTCAATCTCCTCAACCCCAACCTATGCCTCTATCACAACTAAAACCATCATCGTCACACCTACCTTCCATATTGGGACCTCATCCCTCCACCTTGCATCAATATATCATACCTCCTATGTTTTCTTTAAAACGACCTATGCCTTCTACACCCATACAGAGATCCAAGGGTATATCAACACCGTCACCCCGCATATCCTGTCCGCCTATCAACCCTAAACAAATTCCATCATCAAAAGATTTGTTTGTTGTCACTCCTATTTCTCCGTGGTTGTTTTCTAATACCACATCATCTGTGGCCTCATCATCTAACCAGCTAAACATAGCTTCTGCGCCAAAGAAGCCACGTTTAGTTAAAACCCATTATCAAAACCCCTTGGCTAAACCGCCACCCATACAAATCAACCATACCCCATCATTACCAGAAACTACCCACTCAATAGCCTCATCTTCCTCTGACTTTGACCCACTCAAAGGGTCTTATGCCAAAATCCTTGCTATATTGGTGGAGAATGCGACCATTTCCCTACCCCCACTCAGACCTTATGATCCATCTAAACATCGACCTATAGGTTATGATGAGTCTAAAATATGCGCTTACCACCACACACCAGGACATGATGTAGAGGGATGCAAAGCGTTAAAATCCATACTTCGTCAGTCACCTCTCTCAGATAGAAAAGTTAAGAAAGACAACTTACGAAGGGAGAAACCTTTAGCTTCAATCTCCTCTCCTATACCACCTGTCCTTGCTTCACCAAGATATATCATTATTACAACCCCACCTCTCGAATACCATGACTTATCCCTACCATCCTCCTCCTCTCATGTTCATGAGATCAACATGATTAGTGTTGCCACTCGAGGCAGTAAAAACAACGAGAAAGCTAAAGGAAGCACACCTGCGGCCTCTCTTTCTCTGTCCGCCATCCCTGATCGCACCACCACCTAAAGTGGTTATTCATGGACCTGCCTACCCCGTCTCTGATGGAGTTTCCCACCGTACCATGATCAAACAGCTTCACCAATCACCTATAAAAATGACACTGTATGATCTCATTCAGACTTCTGAATCTCATCGACAAGCTCTCATTGAAATTCTTCAAGGGATAGAGGTTTTACCTAATGAAACCTTTCCTGTTACCTCCATTCTCACACCCAATCACATTGCTTTGCTCACCAAACAACCTATCTCCCCAACCACTTCTGTCTCTATACAGCAAGCCGCTGCTGTCAGTTTCTCCGAAGATGAAATTATCGACTTTGGTGCTGAAGATCCTGACCCTGCTCTTTTCATCTCAGCTTATGTCCGGGACATTCGGGTGTGTCATGTTATGATTGACGGGGGCACTAGTCTAAACATCATCTCTTCAAAGGCCTTCCAACAAATGAATATCCCTTCTAGTTGCATGTGTGCCAACCCCATCATGTTGCATTCATTCAATGATGCTAATACTTCTACCTTAGGCACCGTGATCCTTAACATTCATGTAGGACCACGTACTTTACCCGAACTCTTCTATGTCCTTGAGGGAGATTTCCAATACAATATGTTGTTAGGCCGCCCTTGGATCCGAGCTATGGGATGCGTTCCCTCCACCTTACATAGATGCATAAAATTTGAGTACGAGGGGAAGTCCTACACCGTAAAAGCTGATCCTCCCCCCTTCAAAACCTGCAATATGTTATATCACCCTAATGATGTGCTTGTACCAGTCAAGACACCCATTCATCCAACCCAACCATCCACTTCAACCACACCTCTACCATCCACTTCAACCGCACCTACACCTTCAACCAATGAAGCCGCCATCGCAAATACCACTTCCTTTTCCGCAGACAACATCCCAACCTCAGACCCCTTAGTAGATGTTTTTCAATGCCTTACGCTGGGGGAGTATCACCTATATAATGTTAGTTCTTTCCATACCCCACAGGAGTACAGATAGTTATATGCGCATCCTACCTACGACCGTCGCGTGGGGGAGGTAATCTCTTACGGACCACCTAATTTCTGCACCAACCTAACGTATGGGGGTGTTGACGCATCATCCGTTACCCCTGAACCTCCTCTTGGTGTGTTTCCCTTCCAATCCTATTTTTAACACTTGACAAATCGTCGTTTCACCCTCACCTTCTTGACTTGCTGTGCTTGGAAAGGCTTTGGTTTTGGTCTTTATGAACAAGGCCGACATACAATCATTCCCGTGACTACACGTAAACACAATGATTGTAGTGGTCTCAGATTTCCTGAAACACTTACACCGAAGGAACCTTGTGTCAGTTGTCTCCTGGAAGATGACGACGTCACCCCTACCGAACCATCATCACCCATTTTGCCATCGTCACCCACAGAGTCGATAGATCCTGAATCTATCCCTCCTAACTTTTTTTTTTCATAAATGCTATCTTCCTAGGTCCTCTCACCTATCAACGCGATAATGAGGACCCATCTTCTCTTCCCTTTCTGTATCCAGACATGATCGAAGAGGATTCACCTTCAATTAATGTTGTTGAGTGCCAAGATGACGACTCCATCCTCACTTACCTTGGTGCGGACGACTCCTATATTCAACGCGCTTTACCGTCTGAAACTCAAACCATGTTGAATGAGTCTACTATAGAAATCAACATCCACACAGAGGAGGATCCCCACATTGTGAAGATCGGACAATCCCTTAACACATCAGAACAAGCTGCCTTCACTACCTTCCTTCGTGCTCGCAGCCAAGCTTTCGCTTGGTCCTACGCTGACATGCCAGGAATCGATCCTGACATTGCGGTCCATAACATTACCCTAAAACCTGATTCCAAGCCAGTTAAATGAAACTAAGAAAAATGCATCCACGCATTGCCCTCTTGGTCAAAGAAGAGCTTCAACGACTTCTTTCTGTTTCCTTCATCTTACCTATTGACTATCCTCAATGGATTTCTAACATCGTACCTATCACTAAAGTGACGGGGGGACTTCGGATATGCACGGATTTCTGAGACCTTAACCTCACTTGCCCCAAGGATGAATTCACCCTCCCAAGTATTGATCAGCTTGTTGATCTCACTACGGGCCATGAGATGCTTTCTCTCATGGATGGCTTTTTGGGATACAATCAAATTTTGGTAGCCCTAGCCGATCAACATAAAACTGCCTTCATCACTCCTTGGGGAACCTTCTGTTATCGTGTCATGTCGTTTGGCCTTAAAATGCTGGTGCGACCTATCGTGGCTATGACTTACATTTTCCATGACATTATGCACACTATTCTTGAAGATTATGTCGATGATCTTCTTAGCAAATCTAAACATCGCAGTGAACATCTCGATGTTTTAACCATTATTTTTGATCACCTGTTACAATATTTTGTCTATCTTCAACCAAAGAAATGTGTCTTTGGTGTCCTTTCGGGAAAACTTCTTGGTTTTATCGTCTCTTTGCATGGCATTGAGGTCGATCCATCTAAAGTCAAAGCTATCCTAGAAATGCCCCCACCTACTAACCTCAAACAATTGCGTAGTTTGCAAGGTAAACTCCAATCTATCGGCGTTTCATCTCCCAACTCTTGGATCGATGTCAACCTTTCCATCACCTCCTTAAAAAGGATATTGCCTTTCAATGGAGCGAAGAGTGCCACCAAGCCTTTGAGGCTCTCAAAACTTATCTCTTGCAGCCACCCGTGCTTATCCCACCTTAGGACGATCGCCCTTTCTACCTTTACCTTTCCACCACCGACCACGTTGTAGGGGCCATGCTCACACATCATGACTCCGAGTATCGAGAACAAGCTGTTTATTATATAAGTCATACTCTGGTGGATTATGAGACTAGGTATACACATGTAGAAAAATTGTGCCTAGCCCTATCATTCGTAGCCACCAAACTCCGACACTACCTCCTGAATCATAAAACTTTTGTCATCACCAACACAGACCCCATTCATTATATGTATGCTAAACCACATCTAAACTAACACATCACCCAATGGCTTATGCTCCTTCCGACCTCGACCTTAAATTTATACACGAGAATTCAATCAAAGGACAAACCATTGCCGACCAACTCGTGGAAGCCCCTTTACGGGCGCAATTTACCAATTTTAATTTCCCAACGAACTCATCGCCACTCTTTCACTCGGGAGGAGTCGTATCCAATGACCCTCTTCTTCGATGGATCCAAATGCCAGCGCGGTGGTGGAGCCGGCGTTGTTCTCATTCCCCTTGATGCGGAGCCTATGCCTCTTTCATTCCGACTCGATTTCCCCTGCACTAATAATACAGCGGAATATGAGGCCCTTGTTTTGGGTCTCCAGGTTGCGTTACACTTAGGTGTCAAATCTCTCAATATTTTGGTGACTCTCAATTGGTAGTCAATCAAGTTATGGGCATCTACCAATGTAAAAATGAGGAACTTCAAAAGTACAAACACTACGTGAATTCACTTCTAACCTTATTTACTCATTATTCTATCCAAACCATTCCCCGCTCCACTAACAAATTTGTGGATACTATGGCTTGCTTAGCCTCGCAAATTCCTGCTTCATCAACTGATTCTGACATTTTCGTCTTGGTCCAACAACTCTTTGCCCCATCTTACTCAGCCCTAGTTGTTTGTATGATAAATAATGTGTCTGCTAATTTGTAGGATACCTGGTATCACCAATTTCATGACTACCTTACAACCTCTGTTCTCCCACCTGACCTTACTAGTACCGACAAACGTGCTTTTCTTAAAAGTTTTTCTCATTATGTCGTCATGGGGGGACTCCTTTATAAATGTGGCTTTGATGGCATCCTCCTTCGATGTCTAACCGGCGCGGAGGTCACCTATACCATCCAACAGGTCCATGACGGTATTTGTGGTGGACATTTTAGTGGCCTTGCTGTGGCCAAACAGATCCTTCACCTAGGCTATTATTGGCCTACTCTTAATAATGACTACTACGAATATGTTAAGCATTGTGTTATGTGTCAACAACATGCCAACCTTCAACATACTCCTAGCCATCCGCTACAGGTCACACGAGATCTTTGGCCTTTCTCACAATGGGGTTTAGACCTTATTGGTGAGATTCATCCGCCCTCTTCGCAACATCACCGATGGATAATCACGGCAACCGAATATTACACAAAATGGGTGGAGGCCATTCCACTCATTTCAACCAAAAAGGAAAAAATTGTAGAGTTCATTAACCACCACATTATCTGTCGTTTTGGTGTTCCTCACCGCCTGATAACAGATAATGGAAAATCTTTCAAAAATAAGTTGTTACAAGACCTTTGTAACAACTTTGGTATCAAACTTAGCTTCTCGTCACCGTACTATCCATAGGCCAATGGTCAAGCTGAATCTTCTAATAAAACCCTAACCAAAATCCTCATGAAAGTTGTTAATGAGTCCGGAAGAAATTGGCATGATCACATCCCCTTTGCCCTTTGGGCTTATCGTACTAGCATTCATACCTCCACTAATGCCACACCTTTTTCTTTGGTATATGGTACCTAGGCTGTCTTGCCTCTCGAAATACAAATACCCTCCCTCAAAATATCTCTTCAGGATATTCTCACCAATGATGATTTCCGCCAAGAGCGGTTAGCCCAATTAGAGCTTCTTGATGAGCGTCGTCTTACGGCTCTTGACCACCTTCAAATCTATCAGAAATGCATCAAGCATGCTTATGATAAGCAACTTCATGAGCGTACCTTTAAGGTTGGTGATCTTGTCCTCAAAGAGAATCAACATGTAACCAAACTAGAAAAGAGCAAATGTGGAAAATTTTCTCCTAATTGGATTGGGCCTTACATTATCACTCATACTTATGGATCAGGAACTTATCATTTAGATTTGCTTAATGGTAAACCTGAGCCTGAGCCCCTTAATGCCTTGCATCTTTGACCATTCTACTATTGAATTCAGTGTTATATCACTTCTTATCTACCTTGCGCTCGTCCCTTGAGCTCATTTACCACCGCATACACTTTGTTTCCTACATCTCAAAATCAAATCAAGCTCACATGGTTTGATTATCACCTCCCCTTAAAGAAGCCTTCCCCTTTTTAGTCTAGTCCATGACTTCAAAGTATCAAAATGACACATTCTTAATTTAACACTTATGGGATTTTCTTGAGTCAAACTTCCTACAAAACTAGATGCTTTATGCCCAACGAACATCTAGACCTTTAAATTATACATAGACTGCTCCCTCGAAGGATAGCTATATGCCAAACTATTGCTGCTATTATATATAGACTGCTCCCGAAGGACAGCTATACACAAATGCCGCATCTGCTACTATAAATAGACTGCTCCCTTGAAGGACAGCTATACACAGTTAGCCTTTATCAGAAGCTTCTCGCATTGATCAGCTTCGTGAAGACCTCAAGAGTAACAAAATACATATCCCTTGTAGACTTCCCGCATCGATCAGTCTATATTCAGCAAAATAAAAGCCGCATTCAAAAGCACTTTGGAGTCATGGACTTGTCTATTTAGGTTAGGTTCTCTTTTTATAACAAGTTCTCTGTGCCTCAGCTATACCATCCACCTCACCTCACCATTTGCTTAAACAACACAACTCAAGGGACATGACGTACATCGATATATTGTGATTATATAACTCTTTTCACCTATCGACTTCTCGTCTATGCAAGGTACCTAGAGGTTCAAGCTCATTCTACGTTATTATGTGGTTTGTTTAGCTCTTCTAAACTACGGGACACTTTTTCCTCTTTTGCTCGACTCTAGGATTGTGTGTTGACCTTAATCAGGACACGGTTCCCTACCACTTGGGTAGGCTAACTTTCGCTTCACCTATACCTTACCAACACCAACAACATTACCATATCAACGTCAAATTCTTATCAAACAACACATTGCCTAACTACAACTAAATTGCCTGAATTCACCTCTCCCTGGTCCTAAGGGAGAACTACATCGGTCTGAGGCCCCTCCTTGCTTTGTGTAATGGGCTATGTAGGCAGCACTTAGGAGACATGGGGTCTCCGAAGGTTAGCTCGACCATCCCCTACCATAACCTATCATGTGTTGTGTTTTCCTTAAAAATATAAATATGCTTTCATAACCAATCGGCCCGACCTATGGCCGCAACTAACCATTTGGCCCGACCCAAGGCCGCCACCAACCAATTAGGCCCGACCCAAGGCCGCAACCAACCATTTGGCCCAACCAATGGTTGTAATCAACCATTTGGCCCGACCAAAAGCCACAACCAACCAATCAGGCTCGACCCAAGGCCGCAACCAACCAACCAGGCCCGACCCAAGCCCGCAACCAACCAACCAATCCAGCTTGACCCAAGGCGCAACCAACCAATTAGGCCCGACCAAGGCCGCCACCAACCAAGTAGGCTGAACCAAGATCAATTAACCATTTGGCCCGACCAATGGCCGCAACCAACCAATCAGGCTCGACCCAAGGCCGCAACCAACCAACCAAGCCCGACCCAAGCCCGTAACCAACCAACCAATCTGCCCGACCCAAGGCCGCAACCAACCAATCAAGCCCGACCAACACCTGCAACCAACCAACTAGGCCCGACCAAGGCCGTAACCAACCATTTGGCCCGACCCAAGGCCGTAACCAACCATTTGGCCCGACCCAAGGCCGCAAACAACCAATCAAGCCCGACCCATGGCCCTCACTCATCAATCGGCTTGACCCAAGGCCGCACCACTCAAATACCTCACCAAAAACTAACCAATTACAATGTTACCCACCCATCATGTAGCTTTTTGTTTAATCGAGCTCACCTGTTCATGTTTTAGCATGATTACGGTACTTGACTTGATCAGTTGACCAACTTTTCCTAGACCTAGACCGTGACATTTATCTCAACCAAACGAACCATTTGGTACTGCTGAACATGCCTAAATGTTCATGTACCTTACCCGTTATATCCCCTGGAGCTACTTCCTATGCCTTGGATACCAGGATTATATCACCCTTGTTTGGATAAACTATCGACCTTTGCCTATGAATTGCTTGTTTGCTCTTCAAATCATGTACCCTGGTCGCACTACTACATTTCAACTTGCATCTTCTTCCTGGGACCTACCCCACCATCTTACCATCATCTCAACACCATTTACCCTTTATCAACCCTATCCCTAATTTCACGCTACCTCAATCTGTGATAGATTTGAGGGGGATTACCTATACCCTTAACAGGGGTAACCACTTCTTATTATTGTCCGTGCAGCTTTACAAGACAAGCTACACAACAACAAGGGGCTAATGTAGACACCAAATTTGTGTCTTACGACCCCCTGTGCCCCGTATCTCATTTCGCAACCTAACCTCATCACCAAAACCTTAAACAATTATTTATTATTTTACCTTATAATTAATAAATCCACATCACCATACCTGCCACCTCATTTCGCCACCTCATCATGACCTAGTCCTAACCCTAAACTAACCTAATTAAGACCTATAACTTGGTCTACATCCACACCCATGACTAATTACTCCTCACCCACACCTAAAACCAACCTCATAATGACTTGACCAAGCCCACAACTAATCCCTCGGGAGAAACGGAGGGAAAGCTGGCTATTTTACTAAAAATAGCCCACTTTGACTGTGGACCGACACCGGTTCCTACTCGACCGCCGTCAGTTATGTAACCACCATAGGTTCCCTGTAAATGACCTCTCCCAACCAAAAACAAGAGGTTGCATTTTCGTTGATCCAAATCAGAAGTCATTGGAAGGATCCAGAATTTACTTGGCTGAACAGAGACAAGTGAAGGAAAGAGAAAAGTTGGTAGAGAAGGACATCAAGCCCAAGATCGCAATCGAATAACCGTGAGCCAAAGTGACACTCATCTAAGTATCGGGAGAGGAGATAGCTCATATTGGATTGTCGAGATCATCCCACTTGAGCCCCTGTCTTTGCCATCACAGTCCCGTAACCTGCATTTTAATCAGGAATTAGTAAGTAAGTCTTATATGTTCTTTTAATAATATTTCTTAGATTTTTGAATCATAGTAATTACAAGTCTACCCCTAGATCCACTACCCGGTAACACTCTCCACCTAACTTACATTCCTTTACCCCTATTTTTCTCCAAGAACAGCCCCCATACCCTCTGAGTCTTCTCCATCACCTCATTACCTATCCCCAGTCATTCTACCAGCCTTATAAACACCATAACTATCATATAGCCAACCTTCACCCAACCCCTTAAATCACTACCCCTACCGATATCGGTTATCATCAACCGGTACCGGTGACACTGACCGGCGTCGGTCACCGTGATTCTAAACCAAGACCAGCCCTTTCTCTATTGTTCTAACAAGGTAAACAAATTGTAATTGGACAATAGCTTATTTGTTAGAATTTGTGTTAATTCATATTAGCAGGGGAACTGACCACCTTCGAAAGGAAGTTTTATATTTCCTGGGCCCAAGGCAGTTCCCTCATTTCTTGTCTAATTAAAATCTGGTGGTCTTGTATTCTTACTTGCAGGTAGTCCTTCCAAGACAAAAAGGAGTTCTTCGCAGTCGATCTGATCTCTCTCTCTACGGTACGCGCACACCCTCTCAACATTCAACAGGTATTCCTCCTAGCCCTAACCCTTATCTGTTTCTCAAAAGAATGAAAGGATAGAAGCAACTCTATTCCCAAAAGCTGAAACATTCCATGTGAAACAGGTACTTTCTCGAATTTATGTAATGCATAGATCATTGACAAAGCTTTTTGACTCTGTAGTTGTATAATTCTGCTCTGCATGAGTAAAATTTCTAGTAGAAAAATAGATAGGGTGATCTATAATACCTCCTTCAGGTGAGCCAACACTGTGTCAATGTCCATGCCGGAGGAATCCACATGTACATGAAACAGTTGGTCCCATGAGAGAAAGCGTAGAATAGGCATTGTAGTAAGTTTTTTCTTTAATGTCTCGAATGTGTGTTGCTGCAGTTCCCCCAATATAATGCCCCTTTTCCTTTTAGTTACTCCTCTAAAGGTGCGAAACCTTAGCATATCCTTTCATAAATTTTTTATAATACCCATTGTGACCTACAAATCCATGCACCTCACTCTGAATAGTAGGTTCTTTTAGGCTAGAAATAATTGTAACTTTATCTAGATCTACCAACAAACCTTCCTTGTAGATAATATGCCCTAACAGAGTGCCAAAAGGTGTAGCAAACACACACTTTTTGATGTTCAAAGAGATGCTTAAATTTATACATATTTTAAAAATTAATCACAAATTATCACAATGATCCTTAACAAGCCCATACACCATCCAATCATCCAAGTAAACTTGCAAGAAAAGATGAATAAAATCTTGGAATTCTTGAACAATTATTCACAAAAATACAAAGCAGGCACATTTTTTAGTCCAAACAACATCACAATATATGTAAAAATTCCCCATTCAGTGGTGAAAGTAGTATTTTCCTAATCCTCCTGTGCAATCCTAACCTGATGATACCCAAAGAATCCATCTATAAAGGAATAGATCTCACACCTTGCAACACCTTCTAATATTTCCTCTATGAATGGCATAGGGAAAGGATAAATCACATATGCAACATTCAAATCCCTGTAGTCCACATAGATCCTTATCTGACCATATTTCTTTATACTAGTCACCATTGGGCTAACACATTTTGACTTGTCTAGGGGATTGAAGATTCTATACTTCAACATTTACTCAATTTATTCTTTGAACTTTTCACGCAAGTTGGGGTTCATCTTGTAGGGTCTCTTCTTGACTGATCACACACCTTCCTTAAGCTTATCTTCATTTCTCCTAATGATGCATACACTCCTTTCAATTCATGGTAGCCCCTAGGAAATAAATCCCGAAAAATCACAGAGAAACTCCACTATTTTTGCTACTTCAGATTCAGACCAATAATCTCCAATTATTGCCTCTTTAATCTCAAAGCATCCACACCAATATTCACTTTCTTGGTGCTCAAAGGTTCATGATAGGTGTGTGTGTTATTATCTGAATTGTCCAATAACTCAAGAACACCTATTGAATGATCTATATCTAGTTCTTATACTTCTTCATCATCCACTATGTAGACCATCTTCCCTTTTTCTTTCTCAAAGCAAGCACACTTAAGTAGTGTGGCATTTGTCTCCATTTCGTAAAAAACATGCTCCGAGTTGTTTCCATTAAATAACTCCCTGAATGATTTCTTCCAACTTTGTACTATATCCCACAGCTTAACCACTTTATAACCCTTAATTCCTCTTTTACTAGAGGTTTAGTAGAGAAGTATTCAAAATTATTGACCATACCTATAATCAAATCCTTCCGGTTTATCTATGTAGTTCGGCATATGCATACCAAGCATGTGTGCAACCTTGTAAAGTAGAATAAAGTTTATGCACCCATAGAGATGGCAGTAAATCTTCTTTCCCCTTTATCCAGAGCCTCTCATGCTATTGAATGTGGTGTTGAATAGGTTTATTACCATGATATGTGCAGATTCGAGTTGGTGTATTGCTCCTAGAAAACCGAGTAGAAAGAGAAATCGATGGCATCCCATTTTGTAAGATTATCTCTGTGAACCACCCACCAACTCATTTCTACCTCACATAGGTTATATATCAACATATTTCTTCTCTCAACTTGTTCGGTCCATTGTTCTTCCATGACATGCAAAAATATCGTAGGATCTCCTTCTCTAGTATACCAAGATATCGAGTTATTACTTACTCTCCGATACGACGAGGTCTACTCCTCCATGCAAACATGGGTTGTAATTTACACCCAACTAGTTCATAAGTACCATGGGCCCAATTATGGAAATAAATACTTGGATTTTCACTATGAGACTTTACATCTTCCCACTTAAGGATACCCTCCTTAGATGGCTCAAGGACCTCTAGGTCCTAGATGACGTGTACATAGATCTAGTTCAAATCTTCTTCACTCAAAGGCTCATTATAGGGCGTAGATTTCCTATCAGTTAACGGGATAGTAACCATTTCCTCCTTAATCTCAAAACTGATATATCCCTTGTTGAACCAAAGATCAATATTATTTACATAACACCAAGGAAGTATAAGGGGCTAGGAAATTGTCTCGCTTCTACAAGCACTAAAACCTCAAAATCCCCAATGAACTTGGCCCCTATAAAGTAATAGATGCATATTTTAAAACTCTAATAGAAGTGGATGTATGGCACACTTCCCTTTGGCACCTTTTATTATTGATCATGATACTATAGACTATATGATGGACATCCTTATAGTTTGGATTTAGTATGGTGTTAGATGTCAAATCCTAGATTATTGTTGGATTTGATTCATATATGATGCATGATGATTGTTGGAGACATTTTATATAGATGTTGACATGCTATCAGACATGGTTATATTGTAGATGTTATTTGGACATGTGATATTTGATATTTGGAGTAAACCTAGAAAATGGAAATTATTTGATGATGATATAGTTATTGATTAAAAATGCAAATGATGTAGTTGTTACTTCGATGTTGTTGTAATACATTTATATAGTTGGTTTTGTGATTTTATTTATATTCATTTTGAATCTTCTGATATGGCCATAAGGCCAAAGGAGGTATTTTTGTTTTTTAGGTTAAATATCACAAAAACATTATAGGATCGGAGGCCAACCACAATAGAATTCTAGATGAATTCAACAAGGTCACCATGGCATGTCTAGTGTGTGTGTTGTATTTTGTTAGGGATTCCCATGGGGGGATTTCCTTTATATGTGACCATGGGTTTGTGTATTTTATTAATGTGTTTCTTTTATTATTGTTGTATGTATTTTATTAGTAATGTGTTCCTTTAATTAATTATGTTGTGATAGAATTAATGTGAGAATCATATGATTAAAATTTAAATAAATTAAATTGGGATATGGGAAAGTAATCATAAGAGTTGTTGGCTGATTGTATTTAATTATGTAAGGGATGTGTAAGTTGTGTAAGAGCTTGTGTAAGTCATATTTTGGAGTAAGAAATACTCCACCTCCATGGAAATTCGAATTTGTCATTGGGGGCTGTTTTTGGAGGCTTGTGGGACAAGTAAAACTTGTCCCATGCCTCTAAATTTAATCTACCAACCATACTTATGGATGGAGATGTGATTTGTGACTTTATAATGAATTTTATTAGTCATGTTTCTTGTTTTGGATTGCACTTTCTTACATTTTAATTAATTTTCTGTCCCTTGAGGTGTGGGATTTTTGGAGTGTGCAAGTAACTTGTCATTTTTCACCCACCTCTTTATTGAGCTTTGGAGAATGAAATTTTGTCTTTTGTGTTTGAATTGGAGGATGTGTGAGGTGGCATCCTACATGGATCCACATCATCCTCTTCTCTTCCCTCTTCTATTTAACTCAAACTCTTTGCTTGTTTTTGGGTGGTTGAATCATTTTGCAACTTCCTTGGGGGTGCATTTTTCTTGTGTGGAGCTCTTGTTTTTGGAGGAAGTTGGAGAAATATTTGCATGCTTGGAGTTTTCTATTTTGGACTGTGTTTTGGCATTTGAAGCTTGTTGTTTGGAGACAAAAGTAACCATGGAGAGGTAGGAATTTAACTCTCTTTTTATATGTTGTCATTTTCTTGTTGTGTTGTGTGGGTAGTGCATGCTTTGTTTTATTTGTTGGCTGGTTGGGTAGACTACCTTAGGGAAGGTGTAGGAGAAGGCTATGGGGAATCCATGTGGGGAGGCATAAGGGAATTCCATTAGCATTAGAATTTTGTGGAGGGATTTTGGGTTTGGGATCTACCATGGAAAAGGAATAGCTTGCATTTCTTACTTTGTGGGGGCATAAGGATTTGTGTGTGATGAATTTAATTTGGTGGTCTGTTATTGGTGGATTCCCAAATTCTAATTGGGAGGCATAAGTAGCTTCCCCCATAGTCCTTGCTCCTTTGGCTTGCATGATCAAGCCTGAGTTGTGATTTGAATGTTTTCTATTGCAGTTGTAAACTACTATTTTTTATTGAGTTATGTTTTATATTGAAATGTGCATGTTTGAAAGAATGATGTGTTGTGGAAGCCAGTTGTTTCCATGGGTTGAATTGCACCTTTGATTGTAATTTGGTTGGGGCTCGGGGCCAACGATGAAGGAAGGCTTCTCCTTTCATTGGATGTCTTGGTTGGGTGGAGAGCATTGCCTTTCCCCCTCTTTGTTGTGATCAATTTGGAGAAAAAGAAATGGAGCATGTTGTTGTTTTGGAGCCAAAGAAATGTACAATTTGACAGTCCCTTCTTGTGAGCAAGTTTATTGTATTCCTTCCCACTTTGAAGTGGATGATTTGTATAATTATTGTAAATGAGAAGTTTCTTGTATTGATGAGGAAAGTTTGAAAGTGAAATGTGAAATGTAAAGAGTTATATTCTCTTCTTTGTTTTAAAAAAAAGGAATGTGAAAGAGTGTTGTATATTTTGTAAATTGTATTTGAAACCAAATGAAAATTTTGTTAATTGCATTCGAGCATTGAATGATGTAAGGATGTTTCTCTTTTTGAAATCAATAAATGATTGTAATTTTAGCTCTTGTTTACATTGTTGTAATTGAAATGGGAATATCTAATGGTGATTGAAGCTCTGTTTGATTGATAGAAGAAGAAACACATGGGTGGGAATTATATTGTATTGTTTCTCCTTTGAATTATATTAAATTTGAAATTATAACTTGTAATTTAACATGGAAATAAATTTTTAGAATCAACTGAATGTAATGGATTATTTTAGGCATTAAATACCATGCCTATAAAAAATTGATAAATAACTCCTTCAAATAAACTGATCACTAGCATTGTGTATAATTTTAAACCAAGAAAAGGAATGCAATCAAATTATACAGTTCAGACCTGCATTTAACAATCAACTTAAAAATTTTATAGATTAGTATGCTAAGACATTTAGGAATTCAAATTGACGAAGGAAACTTAAGAAGATAAATTGTTCATTGCAAATTTGGACACAATCCTTTCCGGGTCATGTTCTGTCATTTGTTGGAAAAATTCCAAATTGGAATCAATTGAACAAAATTTAATTTCCTAAAACACTCTAAACCCTCCCTAGACCAATCCTCCATGTTTTTATGACATGTTGAGTGAAGGAGGAGATCTAATTTAACCAAATTGAGAAGTTGTAAATTGTCAGTTCACTAATTATAAGCTTGCAGATCCTTTTTACAAAATTGACCCTTTAAAACTTATCTAAAAGTAAAATTTATGTTTCTTGTACAAATAGGGCATCAAGATATTTCCAAAAAGTCCTCATTTTCCCAAAAATGAGCTTTCTATCTCAAGTTATGGCACTTTGAAGTTTTTGTGCCTTGGCGGGAAAATTTGGGAAAATTTTCCCTCCCAAAAATTTCTTGTCATTTTGCCTTAGAAAGTTTTTTTAAAGAAAAGTTTAGTTTGGGAAAAAAATTCCATTTTACTCCACCTTCCCACAGCCAATCAGATGGTGCCATGTGTCCTCTTAGGGCTATAGCAGAGGCGCGGTTTCCCTTTTGCCCTTATCTTTCTTTGAAATTACCTTTGGGAAAAATTTCCCACTTTTCCCCGCGGCCCCGCTCCAGTGCCTTGCCTTGGAATTATTCCTTTCATGGATGCATGGGCCCACGCATGCCTTTTTTCTTCTATTCCCCCTTTGGCTTAATGCCTTAATTTCTTCGTCACCTCGCCTCTCGTTTCTAATCAACACACGACACATGGCATTATGGCATCGGCGTAAGCGCGGATCAATTCGATCCCTTAGCACTTTTCACCCTAAAGGACTTAACATCCTATCCCACTCCATCGGCCCACCATTCCTCCCAATCAATCTAGGTGTGACACGTGTCTCCCCATTGGTCTCGCAAGCATGCAAAGGCAATTTGTGCTTTGCACCAAAGAAGGGAAAATACCCCTAAATTCCCCACCGCTCCGCCATTCTCTCACCCCTTTCTCGTTTTGTGCCAAGACTCGACACGTGTCCACCAAACACCCGCAGAGGTGTAGAAGAATTTTTCCTTTGTTCCCATGTGATGGGAAAAATTCCCCAAGCCACCCCGCAACCTGCTAACCCGTTAAAGGTGGTTTCCCCTCCTCTTGACACGTGTCCCCTTGGGGAAAATTTAACCCCAAAACTCGCCCGCTCATATCTTGAGTTCTACAAGGAGTTAGGAGGACTTCTTTATATCAATGGAAAGGTGAGAAAATTTCCTATCCAATGCAAATGATTTAGGAAATTTTAAATGTATTAATTTTGAGAAAAATCAAGTTGAAACTCTAATCTGTTAGAAAGTGGGTAAGGTGATAATTTACCCCCGAACCTAACTAAAACATCTAACCCTAAAATTTGAACCATGTGAACTGGATAATTTCTAATAAGTGAAAAGTATGATCTAGTAATTTTAGACTTGTTTCGGAATCTGTTAGTGGTAGTTTTTTCCTTGTAACCTGGTTATAGACACTCTTAATCAAGTTTTGGGAATGGGTAAGTGAGACCTTACTCTGTTGATCCTAATTATGTATTCCCTTCCTCATTACAATTAAACCCTGCTCTTGTCTTGATCTTGTGGAATTAAATACCTTGGGTATTTAATTGTTTTGGGTCCCTTAACCATGACTTTTCTAATCAGGAAATATTTATCTAAAATGTCAATGTAATCAGTAATTAAATTAATCCCTAGGGAGATTTGAGCTAGGTGTGGACTTATTGCTCTTGTTGCTTTTAATGTGGATTTAGTAATTATTATAATGGGAAAAGTTATCAGTTGAATTTAATTATCTTTGAGACTTTGGTTGTTAACTCCTAATCAAACAAAAAAAAATTATTCCATAATTTTCTAACTAAACCTAGGTTGATCATGGTTCTCAAGTGGGTTGTTTTAACTGGGCATCACACTTGGTATCAGAGCTTGAGTGGTTCAAAAGCTTGGACCATTGGGCACATTAGAAAACTTGAGACATGAACTGTAAACCTAGCACACTTTTGAATCTAAGAAAACAAACTTGTTTGAAAATTGAAGAAGAAATAATTATGAAGAAATATTACATTACTCTGTTCATTTGAACTACCAGAATTAAAATCATAATAAAATAACAAGTTTTTTTAGTTGTTGTGCTTGCTTAGTGGCATTTTGGCTACACCCATGTAACTAAGAATGTCGATTAAATTGATTTTTGGTGAACTTCTGGTATAATGGAGACTTGGTTCCCCTTTCAAAATGTGTTGTTTTAAAATCCCTAAAACTTGATTTAATTGTATGATGCATTAAGCCCTTTGTTGATACCCTTCCTTATTGGAGTTGTTGGAATGATGAGTTGTAAGATGTGACCCTTTTGGTTGGACAATAGTGGTTGTGTTCTGGGTCTAGAAGAGTTAATTAGAAGTTGTTTAGATCTTTCTTCCTTGAGTGGTTCAAAAAACAAATCCATGTTGTTACCCGTATGAGAGGGTGGACACTAAGTCTGGGTGTCATCTAGGACCCAATCTTGTGTATGTGTTCTTGGAACAAACCTCAAAGCATAGTACCCTAGTGGTGGCCATGAAGTGCTGCGGAGTGAATGTGGTGTTAACTTTTGTGTTTTACATTCATACTCTTGTGTATTTTATCAAGGACTAGCATCTTATTTTATGATTGGATTGAGAAGATCTGAGGATCTTTTATTTATTTATAATTGTTGCCAGAATTTTCAAACTTAGAAATGTAGCTACTTAGCCACTTTATTGATTGCCGATATTTCTTGGACTTGTTTGATTAGTGACTCAGAGGTCAGTATGTTGTTGGCTACTTAGCCAAGTGTTATGTGATTCTCACTTGCATGTTGTTGAGCTAGTTCTATGCTATTTTTCTTGTAATATTTTTTGTCGTGTGGGGTACACCCTAGGTGCCTAGAATGTTTTTTTAGGTGTATTAAGTCATGCCTTGGCTATGGATGCATGAAACCTTAAGTGTGTCTAAGATCTTAGAGTGACCCTTTTGTTTCTTGACCTTGCTAGAAAGAAAGTTTGTTGTGTAGTGCGGTCTAGAGGGAAGTCTGACAGCAGTAGTGGTGGTTCTCTTACAATCTAGTAAGAGCTTGACCTCATCAGAGTAGGAGTGTTTTATTATGGGCTTTTATATTTTTTAGGATTGGATTGCCTTTTGGTTGACTGTAAATGTTGGTGGAAAAGTGTTGTTTCATCAATGGCATGTTAAATTGTATCATGGGTTCCTGGTTGCATCATAGAAAGTGTTGACTCATGGAATGTATGCATCTTGGTAATTATGGAAAGATTTAAGCCCTTTCAGGCAGTGAGTTATTTAAGTGTACTTTTTTTCTCTCTTGACTTATAAATAGGTCTACCCTTACCTTAAATTTCCTTTACTATGGATAACATTCTATGACCTATTAATCTTTGGGTTACTTGGAAACACTTATGGATGCTTTGGGTCTTTTGGATCTTCCTCTTAGAAATGTTAGTTTGGTAGATCTTAATAGTTAATTTTGATGGTGCTTATATTGTACTTCCTCTTTAAAAAAAAATTGTAACTCTTGGCTGTAAAGTCCATGATTTGGTAAATTATTTGTTTGCCCCATTGCATTTGATGCTTTCTAGTGTGGATGTGGTGTCCTTGGAGTAAAGTTGCATTTCCATCTGGTTTCTTGGCTGGTGGTATCTTGTGGGGACATGAGGATTGATTGGAAAACCTTCTTGGGTTATTAGGGGAGTAAAATGTTACCACCCTAAACAACAAAAATTGTTAAACCTTAATAGATTCGTAAAAGTAAGATTACACCTCTTTAATGAGCCTTCCTTGAAAATTT
Source organism: Taxus wallichiana var. yunnanensis (assembly GCA_018340775.1). Lineage (NCBI taxonomy): Eukaryota > Viridiplantae > Streptophyta > Pinopsida > Cupressales > Taxaceae > Taxus > Taxus wallichiana. Next base: position 83,495,789 of record CM031242.1, on the reverse strand, counting down.
CTTGTGAGACTTGTGGAGACCCACTAAGAATGTGTAATGCTGCTTGAAATTATTTAGTGAATCTTTGAAATCTTGGTGTGATTCATGTTGGCTCATTATTTCCTAGTTCTTACAAAAATTAATAGTGTGTTTTCTATGTTGAATGTCTCTTGTTCCTTTAGAATTAAAAATGTGGTGTGTTGATTTACACCTCTTTCCCATAAAATTAATTATGTGATATGTTTGAACCTTCCTTCTCATTAAAATTTGATTGATAAGATGACTCAACCAGAACGCCATGAAACTATAATTAAAGAGATTTGACCTTGGAACTTAACAAATAAACTTGAGCATAGAAAAAGGGAAGTGATCCTTGTTGTACCCTTGGTAGATTAATAGAAGAAATAAAAACCATGTAGAATAATATAAAGAAAACTTTTTCCATCCACCTTTCTTATGAATAAGACTAAATGCTCTCTGCCTATACAGAATGGTGAGACATCATGCCCACCTTAGTGGTGCTCTTTATAATGTAAACTGGTGATGTCATGATAGAAGGAAGTTTGCAACTAAGGAAGCATGAAAGGAATGTTCTTAACAAGAAAAGCTATAAATTTTGACTTAATGAGTTGATTTATAACTTGGGTACAATTTATGTGTATTGAGTACAATGTATAGTTGAACCTGTAGTTCTGTCCTCTACCGAAATTGTGAAACCCGGTGAATAGTAATGTGCTCTAGTTGCTTATTACTTCTTGTCCATATATGTATGTTCCTTTATTGTGGGAGTTTTGGGTCATCACACCCTTATCGTCCCGTAGCTCGACAGATGTGAGTTGTGGTCCTTTTGGGATTGAGACTTATTTTTTGTTTGAGAAGCAACCTCCTTGTGTGTTATCTTGTCCTTGGAGACCTAAGTATTGTAATTTTAAGGCAACATATGTTAAGGATATAAAATAACTTCGGGAAGTCTTCTTTTCCTCATATTTTCTTGGGTCACCTTGTTGTTGTAGCCCTTTTTCCCATTAGGATGGAAAGTGCAAGATGATGTGATTCACCCTTGGATTTGATTGGACCCCGTGTTACTTGTTCTTCTCCCTAGTGACCTTGAGTGGTCCTTGATGTTTCTTGTGCTCCCTTTATGGTTATTCCGAGCTTGAGTAGGAAATAAGATAAATAAATCTCATTGTGATATAAGGTATGGTACTTGTATTGTTATGTTAGTTGTTAGGGGAGATATAAATGTATATGTATATATTTTCTTTTGCTAAATGGTTGACTTCTTTAGTTTGGTTGTTTGGTGTGTTTGATTCTTAAAACAAAAGTGTAAAAAAATCAGACTATAGGAAACCTTGTGGTCATGAATTTGCTTAGTATTACCATGAAAAGTTAATTATGCCCTCTTGAGTTATAGAAGTTCTTTCCTTAAATAGTTCCTTGTTTTTAAATGCTTGCTGATTTAGGTGTCCTTGTTGGTTAACCTCATCTTGTGTGATCTCAATTTTTGGGACCTTGAGTAGACTTGTTCCTCGTACAAATTTGGTCATAGTTTATTTTTCTAGCCTTTTCTAAACAACGAACCTTGAAATCATGGCTTAGACATGTAGAAAACTTAACTTCTATTAATGTGGTATGTGTATCATGAGGAAATTGTGTGGTCATCTCAAGTTATGGAAATTCTCCCTGAAATTCTCTTACTTGGTGGTTACTCTTAATAATATTTTGGAACTCTTCATGTTATATTGTTATGTGTTGTATCTTGTTTGATAGCGTAAAGTTACTCCTTAGATTTAAATTCTCGTAGCCTTACATGCAGAAAGTTTAGAACTCATCCCTTGCAATCTCCCTTCTCTTTGTTAAATATATATTGGACCAAATTGGAGTTCTGTAGACCCACACTTGTTTGAAGCAAACAATCCCATAATGGGAGTGATCCTTTTTCTGTTGCAATTATTCATATCTCTCTTTCCTGTGACTTCCAGGAGGAAGTTGAATCTAAGGGGAGGGGGTTGTACGCCCACTTCCCTTTGGCACCTTTATTACTAATCATGATATTGTAGACTATATGATGGACATCCTTATAGTTTGGATTTAGTATGGTGTTAGATGTCAGATCCTGGATTATTGTTGGATTTGATTCATATATGATGCATGATGATTGTTGGAGACATTTTATATAGATGTTGACATGCTGTCAAACATGGTTATATTGTAGATGTTGTTCAGACACATGATATTTTATCTTTAGAGTAAAGCTAGAAACTTGAAATTATTTGATGATGATATAGTTTTTGATTAAAAATGCAAATGATGTTGTTGTGATTCATTTATATAGTTGGTTTTGTGATTTTATTTATATTCATTTTGAATGTTCTGATATGGCCACGAGGCCGAAGGAGGTATTTGTGTTTTGTAGGTTAAATATCACAACAAACATCAGGGGATCAGAGACCAACCACAATAGAATTCTAGGTGAATTCAACAAGGTCACCATGGCAACATGTCTTGTGTGTGTGTGTGTGTGTGTGTGTGTGTGTGTGTGTGTGTGTGTTGTATTTTGTTAGGGATTCCCATGGGGGGATTTCCTTTATATGTGACCATGGGTTTGTGTATTTTATTAATGTGTTTCTTTTATTATTGTTGTATGTATTTTATTAGTAATGTGTTCCTTTAATTAATTATGTTGTGATAGAATTAATGTGAGAATCATATGATTAAAATTTAAATAAATTAAATTGGGATATGGGAAAGTAATCATAAGAGTTGTTGGCTGTTTGTATTTAATTATGTAAGGGATGTGTAAGTTGTGTAAGAGCTTGTGTAAGTCATATTTTGGAGTAATAAATACTCCACCTGGGTGAAAATTCGAATTTGTCATTGGGGATATTTTTGAGGCTTTTGGGACAAGTAAAACTTGTCCCATGCCTCTAAATTTAATCTACTAACCATACTTATGGATGGAGATGTAATTTGTGACTTTATAATGAATTTTATTAGTCATGTTGCTTGTTTTGGATTGCACTTTCTTACATTTTAATTATTATTTTTTCCCTTGAGGTGTGGGATTTTTGGAGTGTGCAAGTAGCTTGTCATTTTTATTGAACTTTGGAGAATGAAATTGTGTCTTTTGTGTTTGAATTGGAGGATGTGTGAGGTGTCATCCTACATGGATCCACATCATCCTTTTCTCTTCCCTCTTCTATTTAACTCAAACTCTTTTCTTGTTTTGGGGTGGTTCAATCATTTTGCAACTTCCTTGGCAGCACATTTTTCTTGTGTCGAGCTCTTGTTTTTGGAGGAAGTTGGAGAAATATTTACATGCTTGCAGTCTACTATTTTGACTGTGTTTTTTTGAATCTTGTTTTTGGAGACAAAAGTTACCATGGAGAGGTAGGAATTTAAATCTCTTTTATATGTTTTCATTTTCTTGTTGTGTTGTGTGGGTAGTGCATGCTCTATTTTATTTGTTGGCTGATTGGGTAGACTACCTTAGGGAAGGTGTAGGAGAAGGATATGGGGAATACATGTTAGGGGGCATAAGGGAATGTCATTTGCATCAAAATATTTGTGGAGGGATTTTGGGTTTGGGATCCACTATAGAAAAGAAATAGCTTGCATTTCCTACTTTGTGTAGGGCATAAGGAAATATGTGAGGGGCATAAGGAGGGATTTGTGGGGGCATAAGCATTTGTGTGTGATGAATTTAATTTGGTGGTATGTTATTTGTGGATTCCCAAATTCCAATTGGGAGGCATAAGTAGCTTCCCCCATAGTCCTTGCTCCTTTGGCTTGCATGATCAAGCCTAAGTTATGATTTGAATGTTTGCTATTGCAGTTGTAAACTAATTTTTTGTATTGAGTTATGTTTTATATTGAAAAGTGCATGTGTGAAAGAATGTTGTGTTGTGGAAGCCAGTTGTTGCCATGGGTTGAATTACACCTTTGATTGTACTTTGGTTGGGGCTTGAGGGCCAATGATGAAGGAAGGCTTCTCCTTTCATTGGATTTCTTGGTTGGGTGGAGAGCATTGCCTTTCCCCCTCTTTGTTGTGATCAATTTGGAGAAAAAAATGGAGCATGTTGCTGTTTTGGAGCCAAAGAAATGTACAGTTTGACAGTCCCTTCTTGTGAGCAAGTTTATTGTATTCCTTCCCACTTTGAAGTGGATGATTTGTATAATTATTGTAAATGAGAAGTTGCTTTTATTGATGAGGGAAGTTTGAAAGTGAAATGTGAAACGTAAAGAGTTATATTCTCTTCTCGATTTGAAAAAAGGAATGTGAAAGAGTGTTGTATATTTTGTAAATTGTATTTGAAACCAAATGAAAATTCTGTTAATTGCATTCAGGCATTGAATGATGTAAGGATGTTTCTCTTTTTGAAATCAATAAATGATTGTAATTTTATCTCTTATTTACATTGTTGTAATTGAAATGGGAATATCTAATGGTGATTGAAGCTCTGTTTGATTGCAAGAAGAAGAAACACGTAGGTGGGAATTATATTGTATTGTTTCTCCTTTGAATTATATTAAATTTGAAATCAGAACTTGTAATTTAACATGGAAATGAATTGTTTAGAATCAACTGAATGTAATGGATTATTTTAGGTATTAAATACCATACCTATATGACAAAATTGATAAATAACTCCTTCAAAGAAACTGATCACTGGCATTGTGTATAATTTTAAACCAAAAAAAGGAATGCAATCAAATTATACAGTTCAGACCTGCATTTAACAATCAACTTAAAAATTTTATAGATTAGTATGCTAAGACATTTAGGAATTCAAATTGACGAAGGAAACTTAAGAAGATAAATTGTTCATTGCAAATTTGGACACAATCCTTTCTGGGTCGTGTTCTATCATTCATTGGACAATTCCAAATTAGAATAAATTGAACAAAATTTAATTTCCTAAAACACTCTAAACCCTCCCTAGACTAGTCCTCCATGGTTGTATGACATGTTGAGTGAAGAAGGAGATCTAATCTTACCAAATTAGGAAGTTGTAAATTGCCAGTTCACTTATTATAAGCTGCAGATCTTTTTACAAAATTTACATTTTAAAAATTATCAAAAATTAAAATTGATTTTTTTTGTGCAAAGAGGGCATCAAGAGATTTCCAAAAAGTCCTCGTTTTCCCAAAAATGAGCTTTCTATGTCAAGTTATGGCACTTTGAAGTTTTTGTGCCTTGGTGGGAAAATTTGGGAAAATTTTCTCTAAAGGGCCCACAACCCAAAAAATTCCCATCATTTTGCCTTAGAAAGTTTTTTTTTTTCAAAATTTAGTTTGGAAAAAAATTGCATTTTCCTCCACCTTCCCACAACCAATCAGAGGGTGCCATGTGTCCTCTTAGGGCTACGGTGGAGGCATGGTTTCCCTTTTGCCCTTATCTTTCTTTGAAATTACCTTTAGGAAAAATTTCCCACTTTTCCTGCGGCCTCACTCCGAGTGCCTTGTCATGGAATTATTCCTTTTGTGGATGTGCATTCCCACACATGCCTTTTGTCTTCTATTCCCCCATTTGCTTAATGCCTTAAGTTCTTCCACCGCCCCATCTCCCATGTCCAATCAACACGTGACATGTGGCATTATGGCATTGGCATAAGCATGGATTAATTCGATCCCTTTGCACTTTTCACCCTAAAGGACTTAATGTCATATCCTGCTCTGTTGGCCCACCATTCCTCTTGATTAATCTGGGTGTGACACGTGTCTCCCCATTGGGCTCGCGGGTGTGCAAAGGCAATTTGCACTTTGCACCCAAGAAGGGAAAATGCCCCTAAATTCCCCGCCACTCCGCCATTCTCTCACCCCTTTCTCGTTTTGGACCAAGACTTGACACGTGTCCACCAGAAACCACGGAGGTGCGGAAGAAATTTTTCCTTTGTGCTCGTATGATGGGAAAAATTCCCCAAGCCACCCCATGACCCACCAACCCATTGAAGGTGGTTTCCCCTCCTCTTGACACATGTCCCCTTGGGGAAAATTTGACCCCAAAACTCTTCCCGCTCATAGCTTGAGTTCTATAAGGAGTTAGGAGGGCTTTCCCATTATCCAACTATCCAATTCCCATTATCCAATTCCCTAACAATGGAATGATATTCCATTAGCGAAACATTTTACACACCTCCTTCAAGTCATCAATATCATATTGGACAGTCTCTACTGCTTTCTTTTGTTTCATCTTCCGTGATTGCTCCTTTAAACATTGTATTTCACCCTAAAGATTTCTAAGGACCTCCAAGGTTTCCTGATAAACCTCCTTCTAATGGGAAATTTTTGAATACTATGTATGTAGAACCTCCTCTTTAGTAATAGTAGGCTTCTATTATAATGTCTCTCTAGCACGCACAACTTCAGCGTGAGTAGTGATCTTTACAGGAAATACCTCAGATTTCCATTCTAACTTGGGCATCCACTGATTTTCCACAATGCATTGTATCCTAACCATCCATACACCTTTGTTTTATTATTTATGCTACTTAGTAATATGCTCATATAATTCCAAGAATTCCTCATAGCTATGATTATTTCCACAAAAAGAACATGTAATATTCTGAGGACATTCGAACCTATAGTGGTCGGGTGATCCGCATGTAAAGTATGTTCCATAAGGGAATTCACCTCATCACCACCATAGCCTCAACCTTAACCTCTCCGCCACATCCTCCATTATAGTGCCCCTGATTTTGATCATACTACGCTTGATTGTGATTTTTATCTTTATGTTTACCATTATCCTTAGAGTTATCGATACTTGTTGGGCCCATGAAATATTGGCTAAGTAGAAAAGGGTGCGTAGGTGCACAAGGCCTAGTTGAAGAAAGGCGCGTAAGGAGAAGGCACATAGGATAGGGTTTAGGGAAGGGTTTAAGGAAACCCATGGCGTGTGCATAGACAAAGCCAAGGTTCCAGGACTTAGCCATATTGGGAATTTTGGGCAGGATACAAGAAAAACATGACCCGACTACACATGCAGATTAGATAAGGTGTCGGCCTAGCTGACAGTTGGCCCGAGAAGGAATATACCCTGTGGTAAGGCTTCTAGAAGGACATCATGGCACGAAGTGGTTAGCTCAAGCCTGGAGGAGAATTTGTTCCTGGAGGACCACATTCAAACACTTGGCGATGGATATGAGGCCATGGGAGAATGAGTTGGTGAATCAAAGAGGCTATTTATACAAGTTCCTGTAGAAGTAAAAAGATAGACTGAACACATAGAGAAAGGGTGGAGCTCTATAGAAATACTACAAGGACTCTACTAGTTTGGGAAAATAAGGGTAGGAAAGAATGTATCAGGGGTTGGGAATTATAAATTTTCTTTTGTAGGCCCAGTTATATGAGTCCAGTTATAATGCATGACTATGGTTTGCCTTTCTATGACATTCTGTAATGGCCTAATGAATGTAATAAGGTTACCAATTGATATGAACATGAGCATTAATGGTTCTAATACATACATCCTTCTTCATAGTTCTTTCTCATTTATGTTTATGAACTAGTATGAATGCTTGTATGATTTCCTTTCTGTATTGGTGTAATTTCTTTTATCTATTAAATTACTTTATGTCTGGAATAACTGCAAGGATCTAGAAGTTGTTCTGAGCTCTATGGTGCTTGTATGTCTTATTTCCTTTCAAAATATCTCACACTCAGATCATAGATGATGTTTCCCATTAAAATCACATAAAAGAGAGACTCGGCACCCGCGTGTGCCTCGGGTGAGCACCCAACACCCACTGGGTGATAGGTCAAAGCATGCTTGGGATTTATTTCCTTTGTGATGGGGGTAAAAATGACTACAATACTCATATATGTTTCACACCAATATCTATAGCATCATGAATATGACCTATCAACCAGCAGATCCTCTATATCTTGAGTCATGGACCGATAAATTTTATAATAACAAGAGGCGTTCTTCTTTATTGCATGTTGCAATAATGGGAAGCAACTGGCATCATGGTTCAAATGACATACCTCACGGTTCACTAATATTGACCACACTAATCTATGTGGACAAATATATTTGGTGTTCCCTTCTACTTCACAATATGTACACCAAATCCCAGTGCACATCTCATGTGCCAAATTTTCTGATAGTTTCTCCAACTGCTTCGCCATAGCTATAATCTATACCTCCAAGAATGGGTTGAATCTAGTCTCTATACTCCCAACTACCTCGGTCAAGCGCAATGTTTCTTCAAGTGCTTTGTGTGGATCCGTGTATGTCTTATGTGACAAAACCCTTCTAAAAGGTGTGATCAGACCTCGAACGAACCATTGTGCATGTTGGATTGCATGAATATCATAAGAAAGATTAGATAAAAGTTTTTTAAAATGGGCATCATACTCCTGGACACTTTCATTAGTGCCATGCTAAATATCCTTGAGCGTTCTTATACTCTTCTACTCAAATTTATGGATATATAACTATTTAAGGAAAGCATATTTCAATGCTACATAATCTACGCAAGTTTTATCAGGTCAAACTTCATGTACCTCGTGTGTGTGCATCCTGTAATGTAGTTGTAAATTTACTTGCCTTATGCTCGAGAAGTGGTGATCCCTTTTGTGTGGCATAATATTTCACACATGTGCACATGCTTAACAACATCTTCTATGCCCCTATACTTTGGAAAATGAAGAGACCTATCCTTGTAAATATTATGGGTTTGGTGCAGACTTTGCCCACCTAATTAAGAACCTCTTGTTTTTCCTCCACCCGAACTAGAACCACTACTACCCTTGATCCTCCACTCACATCCGAGAGTGGACCAGAATATGTATTTCCCTATGTCCCAATAGTATTACTATACTTTGAACTACTTTCTGATCTACATGGTGGTACTATTCCCATAAGTGAGCCCCAAATTCTATGCGCTCGAATTCTATGCAGATGATGCTGAAAAGCTACCTCCAAACAACAACGAATATTTTTTCCCTACCATTGATTTACTTTGTATGTGACTTACTCCTACTCTCCCACTGTCTAAATTAGCTTGTTGACTATTTGATGTACTAAGTACTAGAAAACCAAGCGCAAGGGCTAGGTTACCACCCACATTCTTTTTTTTTACACTTATCAAGTAGTTTACCTCTTCACTACCTCCCTCATGTTACACTATGTAGCTCTTCATTCACATGGTTTTCTTATGTGATAAATTCTACCTTCCATATTTAAGAAAACATCACACCATATTCAGCCATTAGTTATGTTTTTTTGGCGCACCAACACATTTTTAATTGCACACCATTATCGCATCCTATTATGAACTCATTCATTAGCCTCCCAGCCACGTTTATCCTTCATTTTTCATGTTTCACACCTATAACTACTTCACCCCACACTAAATTCACGTTCATTCCTTTGTGTATCAGTCTAAAATAGAGTAATCAGCTCCTACATGGAATGTGTTTACTACAATTTAAAAAAAAAACAAAACATAAACGTAAATCTAATCAAAGTGGAGATAATACCATATTATAAACACTAAAGAAGCTTAATTATAGTATGGTTTTATCCTAATCCATTGGAGTAACTAAGAAACATATTTTCATCCAATGCCTGCAATTGACATGTTCCTAATTCTAGTATCTTGGTTACTAAAAATGGTCCTAACTAGTGTACCTTGAATTTTCATGGATGGTGCGTAAACTTGGAGTCATACAAAAGCATCATATTTCCTACTATAAAAAACTTATTCTTAATATTCCTGACATGCCAAACATTTTTTCTATCTTTCTTTGTCTTTTGAATCCATCTTACAAGGTTGTCTTACTCCTCCAACTATATCAGTTTATAAATGCGTTCCTCTACTACTTTGTCATCAAAAAGTCATATTGTGCACACAATACGGGGAGGGTAACATTAATTCTATAGGAAAAACTACCTCCATAGAAAACACCAATTGAAAATGTGTGGCCTTATTCAACCTCTTGTAGGTATTTCTATATGCCCATAACACAATTGATACCTTGTAATCCCAATCTTTCCTACTACATCACATATCTTATTCAATGTTTGTCCCATAATATTTATTGAAATCCTCTACAATACCATTAGATTTTGGGTGATTTTTCGTAGTATTTTAATGAGCTACCATGAACTCTACCAATAATATCCCGATTGTCTCATTAAAAATGTGATATTCATTGTCACTAGTAAGGCTCAATGGGTAGCCATGTCGAGAATAATATTTTCCCATAAATATCTCATTGTTGTAGCTACAGTGCAATCCTTTTTATGTGTATCATATGCCCACCTTGTCAAGTACTTGGTACATGTGATGATGTAACATGTGCATGTCCTCCACATAGCTGGTGTAATTGGGCCAAAAAATTCAATTTCCACTTCTCAAAAGGATTTTTGCTTGTTATAGGTCAGTTGCAATGGCATTTCATCCTAGTTTCATGGATTTCTTATCCTTTGAAAATGATCACATTCTTGAAAAATAGCTTTGTCTCCTTATAAACTTTCTCATACCATAAGCATGTTAGTAATATCTTGTGTGTTATTTCTTCACTTGTATAAGAGCCTCTTATAATTCCACCATGCACTTATTCCATTATGGATTCACACTCATGTTCCAACACACACCTATATAATAATTCATCCCTACCCATCTAATATAAATCTCCTCTAATTATATTTTAGGTCATTGTGCAAATCATGAGCTACTCCTTTCATACCTTCAAGCACAACTCTCTTATGAAAGAAAACTACAATATCTTCTAATTTAGCTAGCATGCAGTGTAGTCTAAAAACTGAGCATTTGGCATAGTGTCATCTATGATTTGTATGTCCTCACCAAAGTTAATTCATGATAAGTGGTCTGGTACCAAATTAATTTTTTTCGGGATTCACTATAATTGAGAACTCAAACTCCTAAAATAAAAGGATCCAACAAAAATGTTCCCTTGTAAAATTGGCTTGTTAACTAGATATTTAAGTGTCATGTGATTAGTGTAGAAAATAAATGGTTTTGCTAGAAAATATTATCTAAATTTGTGAAGCATGTACACTATTGATAATAATTTTTTCTCCATGGTTGTATAATTTTGTTCGGTCGGTGTCACTTATTACTTGCAAAATAGATAGGATGATCAAAATTACCTTCCCCTGGTTGTGCTAAAACTTCTCTAATGGTTGTACTAGAAGAATCTACATGAACATGGAACAATTTAATCCAAGAAGGGAAACATAGAATAGGTGCAATGGTCATCTTATCCTTTAAATTCTCAAATGTTATTTGTTGTGTGTAACTCCAATATAATTTTCCCTTTGCCTTTAACAACTTGAGTGGCATGCAAATTTTTACATACCCTCTAATATATTTACAATAATAACCAATATTTCTAAGGAATCCAAGCACCATACTCTGATTAGTTAGCTCTTCCAACCCCAAGATGATTGCAATTTTGATTGGATTTACCAACAATCCTTCGTTACATATAATATGTCCAAGCAAGGTACCAAATGGTGTTACAAAGATACACTTCTTAATATTCAATGAGATGTTAAGCTTACTATATATTTCAAACATCAACCTCATGTAACCATAATGGTATTTAAGAAGGCCATATACAGTCCAATCATCCAAAGATACCTAAATAAATTTATGAATAAATTCATGAAATGCTTGAATAATAATGTATGAGAACATTGTTAGAGCATTCTTTAGGCCAAAGGTCATAACTATGTAGACAAAGCATTCCCATTCAATTTAAAAAGTTATAGTTTCCTTTTCTTTGTGCACGATCCTTACCTGGTGATAGCTTGAAAATCCATCTCTAAAATAATAGATCTCATGCCTGTAACACCTTCTAGGAATTCTCATTGAATGACGTGGGAAAAGGATCAATTACATATGAAGCATTCAGAACTCTATAATCAACAAAAATCCTTATCTTTCCATCCTTATTAATATTAATAACCATTGGGTTTATCCATTATGACTCTTCAATGGGGAAGTAATTCCTAACTTCAGCATTTTTAAATTTCATCCTTCACTTTGACACGCATGTGATTAGGATTCATCTAGTAAATCCTCTTCCAACCCATTCACGTGTCATCTTTTAGTTTAATTTTCATTTCACCTAATGATGGATGTACACCATTTAACTCTTAGTATCCTCTAGGAAAAATATCTTGAAATTCCCGTAATAGCTTAATGAATTTTTCTACCTCTGGTTTAGACCAATAGTCACCAATTCTGCCTCTTTTGGCACGTCCTCAATCCTAATGTTTATTTTCTTAATCTTCAATGGTATATTTTAGGCTTGTGCTTTCTCATATGTTCAATCTAGTACCTCACATGCACCTTTTATATGCTTAATATCCATATCCTTGACCTCTTCATCATCAATGAGGTATAAAAAAATTTCCTTTTCATTTTCCTTCCATGCACACCCTGAGAGGGTATCTCTAATTCAACCATGTCGTTGCACACTTTAGTACCAGCCTCACCTCACCAAATAAATGAGTCACCAGTTCTTCATCCTTCGTATTATCCCCTAAATGTAATGCACTTCATGATCGGTAAAGATTCATGAACCAATGTTTTAGTGGAAAATTAATCAAAATTATGAACAATACCTATAGTCAAGTCACACCAATTTGTTGTTTCTTTCTTTATCTCAAAGCATGTTTATATTAGGCATGTGTTCACCCATGTAAATTAGATTAGAACTTATCCCCACATAGGGATGGTGGTAGATCATCATACCTTGTTATCTAATTCCTCTCACAATTGTGAACATGTACCATGGGAGAATTCTTCCTATCATAAGCCTATATTGGTGAAGGGAGATTGCTCTTGGAAAACCTTGTCAAGAAATCCACTCTAATCTCATGCCAACCAAGTAATTTGTCTCTATGTGTAGCCCACCAAAGCATGTTGTTGTTTCTCATGACATGTATACTAGTATATTTATTATATCTCCCTTATTACATCACTATTCCTCCATCTCATGTAAGAATGATTTAGGATTTTTTCTTCTTGTGTACTTGAAAAACTAATCTTTTCCATCTGCCTAACTATTCATGGTCTAATCACCCTTATCACTCTTCCTCAAACCTCATGACCAACCATCTCATAAGTGTCATGAGACCAATTATCACAATTTATACTGGTAGTATCACTTATAGAATGTGCATCTTCCCACTAAATAATTCCCTCCTCTCGATGGCTCCACATTCTCTAGGTCATGCACTATATACATGTAGATTCATGTTAAGATATTCTTCCCTCATGGGCTCTATATAAGGTACAATCTTTGTGTCATACATTTGTAACACAATATTCTTCTCTTTTTCTGAAAACTCACATAGATCTTGTTTAAGAGGAGGTCTATGTTATTGGCATAACACCAACGATGGAATAAAAGTGTAGGGAAGTTATCCGCTTCCGGCTATCTCTAAGACCTGAAAAATCACCCTTGAACTTGGATCCCTAAATGGTGATATAACCTTTATAACCCTAATGAGCATAGCCCTTGTCTTATTAGCATGTACAACACATTTGAGGACGCCTGCAATGGTATCCTTTCCATATGGTTCTAAGCATCAAGTGTGAGTACATTAACTTTTTCTTCTCTATCAATGAGGGCATTACTTTCTAACCACCCATTTATTCGCATCCAATGTAATTTATTTTTCATACTCATGATATTGTGTTGGTAAATTGGAATGGAGAATATGATGTTCCCTTTCCACAACTACATGTGGTGTCTTGTCCAGCAACCTTTCTTTTAATAGTGGTATGATATTATCCTTATTGAGAATTATATATACCTCTCTAAGGTCATCCACATATTTATGTGGTTTTTCATTGTTCTCTTTGTGTTCCCTCTCATGTGTTTTCTCCTTCAAGCATGATATCTCTCCTTTGAGCTCCCTAATAACATGCATGGTTCTTGATATGCTTCCTTATATTATCCCACATCTTGATACTTCATATGAATAGGATCCTCTCTTCTAATGAGTGGTCTCTCTTTCCTATCTCACATGTGCGTGTAACTTCTGCATGCACGGTGACCAATAATGGTTGAGGTTCTTCTATAACCAACTTTTTAGGTGTCCATTTCCCTTACTTGGGTTGTTTAAACTTAATCATGGCTTCTTCCTTATCCTTCTTGTTATTTTTTCACATGTGTGTGTATAGATCCAGAAAATCATTGAAATTATGCGTCTTACACAATATGCACATACTTGATTCTTCGGGAACTCACGTTGATATTGATTAAGTGATCCATAAGTTTAACATGTTCTATTTGTGAATATTCCTTGGCCACCATGGACTCTACCTCTGTATTTTCCTCTAAATCCTTTGTTACCATTGTTTTTCCCTTGATTATTTTTTCCTTCCTATTTGTACAAGCTACTCTCTACTACCTTGGTCTAGAGAAACCCTATTTCACAAGCCTCGTGATTTTGATCAATTAGATGACAATTAGTCATGTCACATATTTTCCTATATAAAAACATGTTATTTTATGTAACACATTGTAAGTGGACTATTACAAAAATCATGGTTCTTGTGACAAATTTTACAAATTGTCAATAACAATTACACATTCCTACATGGAAAGCTATCCTTTGAATGCCTCTCTGCTTAGAAATCAGTGCACAAGAGTCAACTACACATCTCATGAGTTGAATTGGAAGATAAATTTTTTAACTGGGCATCCATTTTTGTAATTGAAACCTTTAGAAATAGACTTACTCAAGTATCTATGATCCAAACCACTTCTGCATGCAAAGTGTTTCTTCTAAATCATCATGTGGGTCGGTGAACATCTTGTGTGATAACACCCTTTGGAAATATATCAACAAGCCTCCTCCAAACCATTGTGTATGTGTACTTTGATGAATTTCATAAGAAATCTTAGATAACAACGTCTTCAAATACGCATCATACTCTCGAACACTCTCGACAAGCCCTGTTTTATTTCTTTCAATGTGCTAATGCTCTGCTACTCAAATTTAGGTATGTGGAATTCATCTAAGAAGGTAGTGTACAAAGCATCATAATCCACTATTGTCTAATGTGGATCATAATTCTGTACAAAATATGCATGTGGCCCTAAAGTGTTGTAGAAAACTCGACAATCATTACAATATGTGGTTGTTATTCCCTTGGCCCTCTATAAAATTTCACACTTGTGCACATGCAATGCCACATCTTCCATGCCTCAATATTATGGTAAATGAAGGGATATCTTGAAAAGATCTATGAGGTTTGTTGTTGTATTTTCTAATTTTTTGATGTTGGATTATGTGGTCCTTGTCCTGGAGTGGGACTAGATCCTGAAGTTGAGCCTCTACTAGGATTTCCTCTATGCAAGTGAGGACCTTAGCCTCCCGAGCCTCTTTCCATGACCTGGGGACATATAGAATTACTACATTTCATCTTCATAGTAGTGTTGAACTCCACACCAACCATTTGTCCCATGCTAATCCACCTATAGGATTACCTCCAATGGGTAGTGTGCCACCGATTTATCCTAACATTATGCCTACCAGATTGCTTCCAAACAAGGTCTTCCCAAACACGAGAGTCTATTGTGTTATCATATGTGATGCCTTAATTTTTTGTTCCTCCTATATTGATACTAAAATGTGCCTACATGTATCTCCAACCCAACAAAGAGATCCATGATTTCCTTCCTACTCATTATCACTATTATGATCCTCTATAACAATTTTTTTATTCCAATCACCAAGCACAAGGTATAGGTTTCCATGCTAGGTTAGATACGTGCCAACACTTCTCATTTTTTCCTCGACTTGTGCTCATCGGTGCCAAAGGGGCCCTTCGATGCACTTCCCAATACTAGAAATACATGATCCTACAGTCCCTCACCTCCTATAGGTTTATCATAATATCCACTTGACATCATTCATCTCAATCTCAGCATCTCTTCAAATTCCCTCTCTCACGCATCATTATACCTACACAATCTTTCTTCTTTGTCTCTTTCTTCCACTTAGACCAATGCCATCCTTCCTAAATCTTCTTCCTTATCCTATGCTTAGTGGGGTTTTATCATTTAATAGGTAATTTATCCATCCCTAGCTCAATCATTAAGATCATCATTATTAATGGTAGCATGTGTGAGTATGATCTATTGGGTTAACGTAGAAACCACAAATTTGATTAATCTAGACATGAATACGTTGAAATTACATACTCCAAGGTATAATTATGGACCACACCTTCCCACTAGTGATCTACATCACACACCCATGGTTCATCCAAATCAGAGATTTTTGGTGCTTATCATAGCTCCACACTTGTTTCTTTCCCATCCAGACACCCCTATTCTAGGCATAAGCTGATGGCCACTCATACAAATATACTAGGAAGAAACTAAAGAATTTCTTGTAAAAGTAATCATATATATTTTCTTCCACCCATTTTCACACATTTGATGTTGTGTCTTTGAGAAAATTCATCATGTTTGTCATGTACCCAACAATTAATATTCTCCAGTGATAACTGGAATGCCATGCATACGCCATATCTTATAGGTAATAATAAAATAAGGTCCCACCAATGGAACTAAAATATTGGAGTCTAGTTGCTTAATAATTCACAAGTTTGGGCATGCTATCACTTCACGTAGACAAATGTCCAAGTGCATGCAACATAACAATTTCCTTTGTTCAATTTCCAAGATGTGGTTTATATACTTATCCATTACAACATGAATTAATATAGCAATAATGTATAGAAAAAATCATACATGTTTGAAATGAAACATGTAGTGTGTGCACAAGCACTTATTCAGATGATCACCATAAATATTCTTGAAAAGACACTTAATCAGTGATCACCACACAAAAGGAGGGAACCTCTAAACACAATAACAATGAAAGGGAAAATAAAGAAACACAATAATGTATAAGATGTAAGAAACCAACTTAAAGAGAAGGTTTGAGATAGATCCCATTAACTAGGATTTTAAGTTCCTCCCCATCAAGTTTGGATAAATTAAAATATTTTGGTTGCTAGCATGTAGTGATGATGTATGGCCTATTCCAAAGTGCAACAAACTTAGAGTGTTTCCATGGTTTGTCTCTATCTTTGTCCCATTTCAGGACCAAATCTCTTATTTTGAAATCATGTGTTTTGGATCTCTTTTCAAAACATAGATTATTCAACCTATGATGTTATTTTAATCTAATCTTGGTAGATGGCCTTAATTCCTCAAACTCAATTGACTCCATCATTTTGATTTTTGTTTTATCTTCACCCTCAAACTCTAACTATTGAGCTAACTCCATTAAGGATAATTCTAGAGACAATGGAATCCTAGCCTCTCCACTACAAACAAGGACAAAAGGATAATTTCCAAATACTCTCTTTTATGTGATCTTGTCATCCCAAAAATAATTTTTATCTTTTTGTTTCATTTCCTTTGGTTGATCTTCATTATCCTTTTCATGATTTAGATGAGATTTTTATTGGTAGATTCTCCCAAACCATTACCCCGAGGGTAAATATTGTAAGAGGTATTCAACTATACTCCATATTTAAAATCCCAGTCAAATATTTTAAAACCTAAGAAGGCCTTTGTATTATTATAAATAATGGTTTGGGGAACCCCAAACCTTGTCACAATTTATTCAAACTTCAATAAATTAAAGGATAGTTGATTCAAGTAGCTTCCTTGAGTGCCACATCTTTGGTCCACTGGTAAAGTAATCGGATGACTCAAGACCCATTTATGACCCACACTTGACATAGGATTAATCATTCCAATAAAATCAAGTCCCCATTGGGAAAATGGTTCATCTTCCTGAATGGGATGAAGTGGGAGGGCCTCCATCTTCTTTTTACCTATAAAGTGAGCATATTTCTTATATTTCGACCCATTGATGAGTATCTATGAACAACGTGGGGAAAAAGTAACTTACCTTTATAATTTTTATCATTGTGGCCTTGGCTGAGAAGTGTCATATACAGGAACCATTATGGAACTCCTCCAAAATATTATTCACTTGTTCACCATCAATGCACCTTAGCAACACTCCATCAAGGTTCTTTTTGAAAATAATCTCGCCACCAACACATAGGGGATGGATTTTAACCTCATGTGCCACCTCTTTACTTTTCTTAAAATAGGAGGATATATACTAATGGATAAAAATATAACCATTTTATTAATCCAAATATTGTTGTTATGTTTTCCTCCTTTATTTCATATATTTTCTATGTTTATGAGACCATTTTTGTCTAACAGATTTTTACACTTTTTCCTTGTTCCTCCTCCATGAAGAAGGAGGTTTCTTGATCATTTTGAACATCCAAGGCAAGATGCTCACAAATATCTCCACTTCTTACCAGTTTTTGGCCTTAATGGTCATGTCATACTTCATACTCTTGGTCACCCATCTAACTCTTTTTCATAGATCTCCACTCCCATGATGAAGTCTCTCACATTATGGTGTGAGACTAAAAATTTGATATGGATAACGTTAATCATGATCTTATATTTATTGAGAGATCTCATGATGATAAAGACTTGATTATCCACATGACTTATTTTATCTCATAGTCCTTCAGTGTTTGAGTGAAGAAGACCATTGGTTACTCTGAAACTGATCATTTTGTTGTCTCAACACCATGGGAATGCTACCCTCAGCCCCATAAAAATATAGAATGAATCCTCTTGAATATTCAAGGTTGATAGGTATGGGTGCCTAAGAAATAACCTACTTAATGCTTGTAAATATTTATTTCTCTATTTTGGTCCATTTGATAGCCACTTACTTCTTGAGAATTAGAGTGATAGGCCTAACTAGTCCTATAAAATTCTAAATGAATTTCCTAACAAATTTTATTTTGTCTTAGGAAAGACTTCTTTCTAGGAAATACTACAAATCCGTCTTGTGAGTTGGAAATGAGAGGGAAAGGATGAAAGAGATTCTTTTAGGGTCAATGATGATACCATCCTTTGAATCAATGTGACCCAATAGTTTGAGCTGCCAAATTGTAAAAATGTGCTTTGTGGTATTAAGAAACACTCAAAACTCTGTACATATTTATAGAAAATAATTATGCCTTATTACTATTACATTGTGCCTCTCGTATTTTTTTGTATCCATGATTTATAAGTATAAATATTAAACATTGGTGACACATTTTCCTAGTCCTTTTATTTACTTTTGATTGATTTTGATTGTGATATTGTCTTATGTTTCTTGATTTACATATTTTGGTCTATTCATAGGGGTCCATATCCTTGTTCTTGTTCTTATTTCTATTTCTTGGCTTTGGGATAGTACCACCCATTATGAACACTACTACTCAGGTGCAATGTCCCTTCTAGGTGCTTTTTTCCATCCTCTTTGGTTTTTATAAGTTATCATTTGGCACTTAACTTTAGGTATTTTATAATTCATCGGTCATCTTTTGGTGTCACTAAGTGTCAAAATTTAAACAAGGAAGACATTATATATATATATATATATATATATATATATATATATATATATATATAAAGTACTCCATTTTAGGTTTCATAATTCACTACATAGAAGGGTTTATTCTCAATTCCAACTCACACATTTATCTTGGGGGAATTTAATTTTATCTCACTATCTTGGTGTGACTGGCATAAGGGAAACCTAGTTTCAAGGGACAAAAATAAAATCACACACACAAAATAACTATATAGAGTCTGAAATGTAGTATAATGTGTTAGTGATCATTTTAGTATTTCCCTCTTATGTAATGTCTTCCTTCAAAAAAATCACTCTGACTAGTTTTTTTATGTAAAAAAATGTATGATCAAAGATAAGATGTTGTTGGATGCAAGTGTGAATCTTTTTTGAGGGTGTAAATCCTATTTTTCGGTTGAGGAACATAATAGTTATGTTGCCCCTAAAAATACCTGTGAAACTTGACCCATATGTCCTTTCGATTTTCTTTTTTGTTTTATGGGACTTAATTTTGCCTCGGTTTAGAATTGGATGTAGAAGGTATCCATGTGTCCCTTCAAAACATATTTGGAAAGGCATAAAGAATTAAATACTCTTAAGGAGCGAGAATCTACCACGTGGCTAATGGTGTGGCAAGGCATCAAAGGAAGGCTAAAAATTAAAAGTAAAGAAGGGGGATTAGAGGCTTCAACATGTCGCTTAGGAGTACATTTAGAAAATAAGAGAGAGAGAGAGAGAGATAGAAGACCCAAGGATGCATGGGGTCTCCACATGTCACATGAATTAGCCACCATTGATGAGTGAACCAAATGAATAGGTAGAGGACTCGGTGTTCAGAAAAATTGAATGTGGTTTTGGGTCCCGAGGCATGAAGTCAAAGGCGTGGCTAAAATTAGAGTTAAGACTCTTGAATGAAGATAGAAAGGTGGCGAGTTAACAAAATCATGGGCACCATTGATGAGACTAGAGGAATTTTAGAGTTACCATCAAATCCGAGAAAGCAAACAAAATATGGGCCAAAGAAGGGTAATCGAACATGCAAACTTTGAATTTTCAAACACCATGCAGGATCATATAACGGAAGATAAATAAGTAGTTTCAATCATAAATCAAAATTGGGGTTCTGTAGAGGCCCCATCCCATGATGAAGAAATTTGTATAAAAATTTTTAAGGACACAAGAAGAGAAACAACATTAATTTATCCTTTACTCCCACTTTAAAATATCCTCCAAGTGGAGGGATCTTGTTCAATAACATGTTCTTCCTTGACATGAACTCATTTGAGCCCTATGATGTCTAAATAAATATGACTAACCCCATCAGATTCTAGGACATCCCCATATCCATCAATGACTCAAGGGTCATTCTGAGACCATCCATGATATTCTCCATCTCAATCTTCTTTTGATGAGAAGATGCCTAGTCCAAAATACTTGAAGCACAAGTGAAAAACATCGTCTTCCCTTTACCCTTGTGAGGAGTAGACTTATCAAGAGTAGAGTGATGGGGAACATCTGTTGTAGCTAGAAGAGAAAGCACTATATCCTGGGTACCGGTGGAATAAGTAATTTTGAGCTAGATTCACCCTAGTGACTCCTTGTCAAAGGAGGACGGTCTCTTAGTAGAGGAATAGGCCAATCTCCTCATAATGTTTTCTCCATCTGAGAATCCCATCACACTGAATGAATGGAAGGTTGAAAAGTGGACTTACCCTTACCCTCATTAGTGGTAGATAATGTTTTTTTGGAATGATAGGAAATAAAGGCTCTACTTCCTCCTCATCTAAGATGATAATTGGGGGTTGGGATATTAATTCCCCCTCTTATTTTTTTAATATGGTAATGGTGTGGTGAATGGTTGTGATGCACAACTCCTCTTTTGACCTTTTTCTAGAGAAATGATTCTTCGCTCCAGTTCATCCATTTTATGAGAAATGGAAAGCATAGTATCAATGGAATATTTTTCATATAGCATGTAGGAATCTTTAGGAATCTCCATCCACATGAATTTTTGTCACATAGGAAGGGAAAATTGAATTGGTTTCTCTGTCATGGCGAGCCTCCTTTCGATCTAGAATTTCTTCAAATCTTCTGGAGCTTTCTGATGTTCCAACCAAAAAGATGGTAGTAAATGGATTAGAAGGCTGAGAAGATAGGATTGATCTTGATCAATCTTAGGAGGAGTGAGAGCTGAAATTTCGATAGGTCAGGGGCCCTTTAGTATCCCTCAGTCTGCGATATCAAACAAATCCTAAAAAGGCTTCATCTGGACCATGTACGTTGAAGGTTTGGTTTAAATCTTATGAAGAAATCTCTTTCAAATTGTTCTCTATAACCACGTTTGTCATTGTGCTTGATAAAAGCTCTGTAAAAATTCTCCACTTTCAAGGTTGTAAAAGGGATGCATATTGGTGAGAAAGTAGAATGGATTTTATAATGAGAATGACATAGACAATTTGAGTCGAGTAAAATCACTACCATCAGATGAAAGAAGATTTTTTATCAGCTCACACAAAGGGAATAAATTTGAGAAATATTGGCATTGTGTGATAGAGGGAATTTTATTGATGTGATATAATCCACACAAAGACACTTAGTTCTGAAAGGCACGAACACATGTATGTATTTATCAAGGTATATTTTCAAAATGTGAAAAGGATTGCATGTCACATCAAGCCATTTGGAACTGCCTACAAACTATTAAAAAAGTATTTCTTGCATGCCAAAAGGAAATAAATGATTAAGACAGAGTTGTTAAAATGAAGTGGCATGGTGCCCCGATCATATATGATGAAATTAAAAATGTGGTTTACTCACAAATTTTTCACTGGAAAAATAGGGAAGAATATTCTCTTTGAGATTCATGCTTTTGGGGGAAAATAGAGATTGAGTGAATGATTGAATTTGTATAAATGTGATGAGGATACTCTCGCGCAAGGGGGTTAATTTTTTTGAAACTATTTAGAGAAATGCGTAAACCGAGAGAAACCATTTTTGTAAGAACTTGTATCGAGAAACCTGTTAATTTCCTTAGCCTTCAAATCAAATCATGTCAAGATGGTTTTGAGTGTATAGCCATTAATAAGCATTGAGATTGTAAATGAAACTTTCCCTTGCTAAGGAATTTGATGAGACCTGAGTTAACTATGTTGATCATGAGCATTATTTTGTCTACTTTGTAAGTTGAGATGTTTCAAGTAGTTGTTCGTGTTCCTATATAAATCTTATGTCAGGAATTTGTACGAATCACACAAGATGTTATCTTTATGGTAGTATTGTGGTAATTACAATTGTGGTGTGAGAAGAGATTTCATTTCATTATGCAATAAACATTTTTAAACTCACTTTACTTCCATCTTGTTGATACAAGTTTTTTTACTCTATGAGTATATCTTAGGAGTGAAAGATCAAGGATTCTTGATGTTTAATTGAGTATTTTACCGAGATTTTATGTTTAAATTCTCAAATAATGTGTGAAACCATGTATCTTTGGGCTTCCATGGATGCACATCTTCTAGTTGAAGGTTCATTGTTGGTTATTTGAAGTGTTTTCATCTTGTTTGGAATATCTTCCAGCCTTTGTTAAAAGTTCCCGGAACTTCAAAGTATAATCAACTTTATCCTACTCAATTCCCCAAAAAAATACATCCATAACTAATAAATCCTATAAGAACCACCCCTATTTTAACTACTTATCCATAAATGCTAAGGAGATTTGTTGAATTTACCCATCCTTTACCCAAAATATGCAAGATCAAGCTAGTTTTATTGTTGTCTCTAGTAACTCGAACCTTGTTCAAGAGGCATCTACATTTTCTAGGGTGAAAAATCATGATATTTATATTATGTTTCATTGACAAAGTCTTTTAAAGGTTATTTCTCATGTAACACTCCCATTTTAAGAATTTAGAAACAAGGGAAAAATTTGCGTAATGTTCTCTGTTTCTAAATAATCATAATTTATAACACTCATTCCAAATCCAATAAATCTCATATCGAGAAAACCATATGCGTTGTAAATGACTCGGTGGAACAATGATATCTCATTTCATGACTTGGTATCATACCGATCTCTCATGTTAATTTAATAGTTTGTATACTTGGTTCCCTTACCCTTTACGGGGTATCAATGGTTATATTTAAGAGGCCTATCGAAATATTTTTACCAATATTCATCTAAAATCCTAGTTCTTAAACTAGGTGACATAGGACAATGAAACCAGTCACTTGCAATACTTTTGTCAAAGATTTTAAGCAAATTTTTCATGTTTATATAAATGGATGACATACTTGTCAATTGAAATACATCCTTCACCTCACTTGATTTGTTATTTAGAATGGTCTTCATTAACTCCCCGTCTGTCCAGTTGTTCTAGTTTTAACCCTAGCTAACGTTAGCAACATAGTCTAGTGTGGAGGACTGTTCATGGTCGAGTAAAGGGTACTGTTATCCAAAATGTGCCCCTGCTCATTTTTGTGGCTAACTCCTTGTGTTCTTACCTCTCTTGTGCCTCAGACTCCATTTTTTATTTTTAGGCACTCAAATCTTTCTGGAAGTAGCACCATTGGATAGAGCTCTCTCTCAGCTTTCCAGAAAGGTAAAGTTTTCCTCCTAACTCCTCATATTTTTCAAGTTATGGCTTGGCGGAGTTTTTGTGGGAAATTTTCCCCTTGGAATCCCGTAGCCAATAGGAAGTTGCCACATGTCCCAGGAGGTGTCGAGAGAAACAAAACACTTAGAAATTTTTTCAAGTTTTGGTCAAAAATGCAAAAGGAAATTTTTTTCCCACGGGCCCACCGAGCCAATCAGAGCGTGACACGTGTCGGGAGAGGAGGCAAAGTGAAAAAATTGACTAAGTGTTTGGCGCAGGAAAATTTTGAATTTTGGCCCACAGCCAATAGGAACTCACCACGTGTCCAAATGAGGGCGGCGGGTGTCGGAGAGAAATCATGTTTTTTGGCTAAGTTTTTGCCAAAATTTCCAAAGTGAAAAATTGGCCCGCATGGCCCACAGCAAATAGGGTTACGCCACGTGTCCTCATCCATCAAAGCGGTGGGGAAAAATGAAAAAATTGCCAAGTGTTTTGTAGATTTTTTCAAAATGAAAATTTTCAATAGAGGGTCCACGCCCAATGATAACTCGCCACGTGTCAGGTGGGGCAAGGAAGTTTGGAGCTCGGGGAAGTTTTTAAAAATTTGGCAAAGTATTTGCCAAAAGTCTAAAAGGTTCAGCAACCCGCAGAGGAAGAAGGAAGGAGGAGCCCGCCGGCCAATCTAAGAGTGACACGTGTCGGCTTGGGGGGGGCGAGCGTGAGCTTTTTGGAAAAAATTTCCAAAGGCAAAAACAAAGAGAAAATGGTCAGGAAGGGCCTGCACCCAATCAAATCATGCCATGTGGCACCTGGGTGGTGGGGCGCGAGGGTTTTTGAAAAAATTTCCAAATGCAAAAAAGAGGTAAAATTCAAAAAAAATTCCCGCCGATCCGTTTTGGGCCTGTTTTTGCCCTAAATCTTCAAACAACCATAAATTTCGATCCAGAGCTCGGATTTTCACGTTCTTTATATCAATGGAAATCTAGTAAAATTATCTACATGATTCCATGGTCAATTTTGAATTTTGGTTTAGTTTGGAGGGAGAAAATCAAAAACTCTTCTGGTATGCACCCATGGATAGAACTGACGTTTCAACAACCAATTTTAATGCAAAATGGGTCGCATTCTTCTCCAGTATGGTAAAAAATGTCAGGGCATGGGTTTCTAAGGACCTCCATGCTGTTTTTAATGCATTTTGGTCAATGAGGAATGGCTCCCATGTGTTTTCACATTTTCTCTCTCCTGGGCTCGACCTATACCTGTAAAAGTAAGATTTGGCTCATTTTTCAAAGGATGAACACCTTTTTGCACAACAAGCTTCTGTTTTCACCTTCAACAAGTGATTTTGGAAGTATCAAACCTTCCAGGGATTGTAACAGGTTTTTCTGCCTCTTTGGTGTTGGAATACAAGGATTTTGATGTTGAAAAT
The DNA here is from genome assembly GCA_018340775.1 of Taxus wallichiana var. yunnanensis. Taxonomy (NCBI): domain Eukaryota; kingdom Viridiplantae; phylum Streptophyta; class Pinopsida; order Cupressales; family Taxaceae; genus Taxus; species Taxus wallichiana. Next base: position 83,470,330 of record CM031242.1, on the reverse strand, counting down.
CACAATGCAGGCTCTGTGAATGCTTTCAGTCCTTTACATGTGTTGTTTGCTTCATTTCAGACCTTTGATTACTATTATAAACCTGTGCATGATGTTTTATGTTACAATTTATGATTTGTGTCAATTTTCATGAACAAGAAGTGTTCACCACTCCTTTGGTGTATCACCCTTATTAGTTTAGTTTCAATTTTTGCATTTCTTATCCCTGTCTCCTTGCAAATTAGGATAAAATTAGGATTTGAACCTCTACAGTTGTGTAAATAATAGATCTAATTAGAGGAGTTTGAGGAACCAGCCTCTAATCTAGAGATTCCTCTCTCATTTTTACAAGTCCCACACTTGGAGAGAGGTTTCAATGTTGTGCAATCACACTGGATGCCTAAAACATCAATTTAGAAACCTGATTTGCATCCAGGGGTGCTGCTGATTTGCAACAACAGTTTTGGCACACCGGTGGGACCTTAGAGGTCTCATTTTTATTGCAGCAAAGTTGATGTGCATCTGCTGCAATTTTCTTGCTTCAAAAGAGCTATAAATTGCACATCTGGTGACTCCAAGGGGAAGAATCAACTGGTTTCAGCAGTGCAGGCCTGAAAACTCATGAGAAGAGTCACCACAAGGTCAAGAGCTGGAGAAGAAGAGGTGTTGTTTGAATACCTGCAGTTATCTCCAAGAAGAAGGAAAAGAGGAAGAAGGATTCAAAGGTCTCCATCTCCACCAAACAGAACTCTCTCAACTCCTCCACCTGGTAGGCCTTTCATTTAGTCAACAAGGGTTTTAAGACCAATTAGAATGGCACAAAACAACCCCTATGTCAATTTCACAGGCAGCAGCCCACTTGCCCTCAATGCACAACATCCAATTCCAATTGCAGCCTTGAAGAACATTCCATACTTCATTGGAGAGAATCAGACTACTCCAGGTGATCATGTTAAAGACATTGCCAACCTTTGTGCAATTCATGAAATCAATGAGATGCAAGTGGCTATCAAATTTTGGCATCTTCATTCAAGGGCAAAGCATTGCAATGGTTTAGAAGTATTGCCTCAGGTTCTATTCAGAACTGGAACCAACTATGTATATCACTTCATGAGCAATTTGGAGAGAAGGGAGAAAACTTGTCTCTTTTGGAGTAGTGACAACCATCAAGAGAGCTCCCAATGAGCAGCTGACTGATTTCAACTTCAGATTTCAAAAGACTTGGGAGAGAATTCCAGTGGCAGTCAGGCCAGCAATAGAAGGTGATTTTCTCTACTACCTCAAATCTCTAAATTCTGATATTTCTATGTTGATTCAGTCCATGGGAGGCATAACTATCCCTATGGCTTATAGCATTGCCATCAGGGCTAAAAATTGTTTGATCCAAGCTGGCAAACTAGCCCCTAGACCTCCCATGCCATTGTTTCCAAGTTTAGAGAGCCCAAACACTAATCAAGCACCTAATTTGGATCCTTGTCCCATTCCTAGAAATCAAAGTTCAAATGAAGCTTCTACTTCATCTCCAAGTGCCCCAAATGAGCTTCAAGAAGTCATGAAGCAATTGCAAAACCTAGGCAATGAGCTGGTTACTCTCAAAAGGTAACAAGCCCAAGGTTTTAGACCTTCTTATCAGCCCCAAGCTCAGCCTAATAGGTAGCCATACCAACCACAAAGACCACCTAATCTAGCTGCAAATATAAATCAAACAAGGCCTCCTGCCAATAGACCATTTCAACCCTATAATCCTAATGTCATATCTGCCTCTAAGGCATTGGTGCCAACACAAAACAACGTTGCTCAGGAGTATGATTGGTGTTTTCCATGCAACGAACCTCACAACCAATCCATGTGCTTCAATGGTGCTTTAAATCAAGCATTAATGGTGACAACTACTGGTGTGGAGGGTGAGGGAAGTCAAGGAAACAACCAACAACAAGAAACATTCCAACAACAATTAGCCCCAAATGACACCACACTTGTGAACTAGCAGGCAGAGGATTTTTGTGGCATGAATCAGATAGTCTCTCAAGGTGTTGCAGCCAACACAAGGTCAAAAAGAAGGAATTTGGGTGAAGATCAGCCATTAGCTCCAACCAATCCACAACCTTCCATGGCTCCACAAATGGTTGGCAAGCAAAATCCAATTTCAAATGCACAAGGGCAGCCAAGAACAGCTCCTAGACCAACTCAAATACTAGTTGTTGCTGCCCACATGCAAGGAGTGAATGTGCCAACCAAGGGACAGCAAAGAGATCCTTCATCACCATTCAGTATCATTGATCAGATGAAGAAGACAAATGTAAATATATCAATGTGGGAATCCCTATCTATCCCAGGCCAGAGAGATTTGCTACAAGCTGCCATGAAGGACTGGCCAACTTCAAATCAGCAAGTCCAAATGCAAGAGAAGGTGCTCACAAATGCTACCCAACCTGAAGGGAATCATGGAGGACAGCAAGGTAAAATGTTGAAGCCCCCTCCTTTTTATGTCTCATTAATCATTGGAAACCAATTGGTGCACAATTGCATGATTGATTCCGGGGCAAGTAGCTCAGTGATGCCTAAACAAATAGCTGATCAGCTAGGGCTCTAGTATGAAACCATATCCAAAGGGGTAGTGTAGCTAGATGGGATAGTAGTAACAATAGTTGGAGTGATTAGAAACTTGAGTCTTACCTTGCATGCATGTCTAAATGTTGTTTTTTTACAAGATGTATCAGTTATAGACCTTCCACCACTCTTTTCCCTATGCTTGTCAAGGGACTTCACAGCCAAGATTGGAGGATATTTTTTTCGCTGATTGTTCACACATTTATTCGAGAACGAGGTATGGAACCAAAGCTACAATCAGGTCTGAACCTATTGCAAGCTTCCACATTGAGCCCTACACTCCAAGTCAGATCAATGCCAATTGTTCGGCATTTGATCAAGAAGATCACCCAAGCACTTGATGAAGCGACACCAATGTTGGAAGCATCCTAGATCTAACTCTTGATGAATGGGAAAACAAGGTACATGCTTTTGATCCTCATCAAGAAGTAGAAGAATCGAGCTAGGGTCTATTACATACATTAAGAAGATCATCCCATTCCTGGCATCACCAAGCCAAACCATAAGGATGAAAATGAGGTATGGCAGCTTTTTTTTTATGGATCAAGGAGTAGAAAAGGTGCAGGAGGTGGAGCCATGCTTGTTTCACCTCAAGGAGTAAAGTACTATTCAAATTTTAGATTTCAGTTTGCATGCCCCAATAACACTGTTGAATACTAAGCCTTGGTGCAAGGGATGCATTGGGCAATAAAGAGAGGAATAAAGAACTTGCAAGTCTTTGGTGACAGTGAATTGATTGTAAATTAGGTCAAGGGACAACATGCTGCCAAGAATGATCTACTTAAGTGCTACAATAACAGGGTGTGGGACCTCATGGAAGATTTTGAAGGTTTTGGCATCAAATCTATTCCTAGGAAAGAGAACCAAGCTGCTGACAGGCAGTAGGGGCAGCCTTTGACATTGCGGAAAGCATTTAACAAGACAAGGTATAGCCAAACATCCATGTGATTGTGAGGCCTTCAGTGCCGGAAAACAATGTCAGTTGGCAAGTGTTTGAAAATGACCAGAAAATCATCCATTTCTTGCAAGAAGAAGCTGAGTTCTTAGCTAAGAATCAAGAAAAATTGGAACAGCAGTATGGTGACCAAGTGGTACAGCTGAGAACTAACAAGCTGCCCAAGGGAGTTATCACTTTAGAGTCCATTTTTAATCCCAATGATCAGTTTAGGAAGGAGAAAGCAAACATTCAGGTCAAGAGAGAGGATTCAGTATCCATCTTGGTGGAAGAGAACAAACCATTACAAATTGGAAAGATGACAACTGAACAAGAAAGGTATGAGTTCATACAGCTGTGTCAAGAGTTCCCTGATGTGTTTTCTTGGAGCTATGAAGACTTGAAAGATTTCAATCCCAACTTAGCTCAGCATACCATTGAATTGGATCCAAATACTAAGCTTGTCAAGTAGAAACAAAGACCAATCAATCCACACATGGATCCTCTCATGAGGAAATAATTGAACAAGCTAATTGAGTCAAGGATCATATTCCCAATCAAGAATTCTAGTTGGGTTGCCAACTTGGTTCCAGTCAGAAAGAAGAGTGGAGAGATCAGATTGTGTGTTGACTTCAGAGACTTGAATAGAGCATCTCTCAAGGACCATTACCCACTCCCTTCCATGGAGCAAATCTTACAAGTTGTGGCTGGCTCCTCAGAGAGGTTTTCACTACTTGATGGCTACTCAAGCTACAATCAGATTATGGTGAAGGAAGAAGACCAGTTCAAGATAGCCTTCTGACCAAATGGGGAACTTATGCATACGGGAAAATGCCATTTGGGTTGTCTAACGCTGGTGCTACCTTCCAAAGAGCAATGGACATGGCGTTTCAAAGGTTTGATTAACAACGTGGTGCTGATATACCTTGATGATATCATGCTTTTTTTCAAAAATGTAGCAGACCACCTCTCTCATTTGAGACAAGTCTTCACGAGGTGCGTAGGATATTTGGAGTGTCTTTGAATCCTAAGAAGTGTATCTTTCTTGTACATGAAGGAAAGCTCCTTGGCCATATTGTCTCCAAAGAAGGATTAGCAATTGATCCAGAAAGGGTTGAAGCCATAAGAGCACTACCATTGCCAAGCCACAAGAAAGCCCTTCAGAGTTTCTTGGGGAGGATAAAATTTGTTCGGAGGTTTGTCCCAGATTTTGCAGCCCTTTTCAAACCTATCACCAAAATGTTAAAGAAAAGCATGGCTTTCAAGTGGATAACAGAAGGCAAGGAGAGTTTTGAAGCAATCAAAGAAGCCATCATCAACCCTGACTTCTCCAAGGATTTCATCCTCTATGCATTTGGAGGTAATGATACTATTTTTGCCATTTTGGTACAGCAGAACAAGGACAACGATGAGCAGCCAATTGCTTTCTTCAGCCAGAGCCTAGATGACTATGAGGTGAGGTATTATTTTATTGAGAAGCATGTACTTGTAGTAATCAGAAGCTTGAAGAAATTCAAGCATTTAGTCTCAAACAACAAGGTCTAGTTGTTGGTCTCTCATGCTGGGGTTAAAGACTTCCTCCTCAACAAGGATTTGAATGAGAAAAGGGCAGGTTGGATCACTCATGTCATGGAGTATGACATTGAGATCAAGGTCACCAAGCTAGTAAGAGGAAAAGGATTGTGTGAGCAGCTGATTTTGGGGAAGCAAAAATAAGTATGCAATGAAGAAGAGGTTGTATTGACATTCAAGACAACCATGAGCCAAGTGGCACTCAAGAAGAAAATAATGTTGTCCCCACTCCTTGCTGGACCCAAGGTATAATACACTTCCTAAGCACAGGCCTATGCCCTCCAGGAGATGAACAAGACCCAAAGAAGACACTTCAGATTGCAGGTTGTCCCATATGCCATTGTTGATGGAGTTTTGTTCAAGAAAGATGTGAATGGAGTGCTGCTGAGATGCATTAGCACAAATCAGATTCATAGGGTGTTGGAAGAGTTCCATGGTGGACCAGCTGGTGGTCATTTTTCACCGAGAGTGACAGCTCTAAAAATTATGAAGGCTGGTTATTATTGGCCCAATATTTTCAGTGATTGCTTTGCATGGATCAAGAGGTGTAAGAATTGTGCATTCTTCACAGGAAAAGAGAGACTTGCTGCCCTTCCATTGCATCCAATCTCAGTTGACCAGCCATTCATGCAATGGGGTTTGGACTTCATTGGAGTCATTAATCCCAATTCAAGCCAAGGGCACAAATGGATTTTGATAGCCACAGACTACTTCACCAAATGGACTGAAGCAGTAGCACTCAAAGAAGCAAATGAGTCTAGCATCTTAGACTTCTATGAGGGCATAGTAACCAGATTTGGCATACCTGCTACAATAATCTCAGATAATGCATTGGCATTCATTGGATCCAAGGTGACTGAGTGGGCTGTCAAGAACAGGATCTACCTAAGTACTTCATCAAACTATTACCCTCAAGGTAATGGCCAGGCTGAGTCTACAAATAAGAACTTGTTGAGGATCATTAGGAGAACTCTTGATGAGAATCAGAGGTCTTGGCATACCAAACTGAAATCAACCTTATGGGCTGATAGGATAACTCCCAAGAGATCCATGGGTAACTCTCCATTCAGGCTTGTCTATGGAAGAGAAGCAATTTTGCCCATGTCTCTTGAGTTGCCAACATTGGAACTCATGAAACAGTTGGAGCTATTGGAGTTTGAGGCCATGGAGGTGAGATATGCAGAGTTGATGGAGCTTCAAGAGATCAGAGATCAGGCATCCCAAGCAATGGAGAAGGATCAAGCTTTGATCAAGAAGACCTTTGACAGGAAGGCCAAGAGTAGATCTTTCCAGGTTGGAGATCTAGTGTTAAAATGGGATGCAGATAGAGCAAAAATGGGAAGGCATTCAAAATTTGATGCCATTTGGAGTGGCCCATAGATGGTCATGAAGTGCAAGAACAGAAATTATTTGTAATGGGATTCATTAGATGGTGAAGAACTACAGATTCCAGTCAATGGAATCTATCTCAAGCATTGCTTCTAAAGGGAAATTCTCCACCTTGTAAATATTAGCTTAGGTTTCCATTCCTTCAAGTGCTTGTGCACATTGTTTTGTTGTAGGTTAGTTTTTCTTTCCCTAAGTGCTTTGGCATAGCTTGATGTCCCTGGAGATGTTTTATAGTCCTTGCTTCCATCAAGTGATATTCCATCTTCCTCCTTGCAACATTCTAAGTCAGTTGGGGTTCCAAACAGAAAATTTGATGACTCCATGCCCAATGGACTACTTCAGGCAACTGGTATTTTCATCTAGCAGGCAGATGACCCCTCTGAGTCGCCAAAATTGTTATCCAAAATGTGCCCCTGCTCATTTTTGTGGCTAACTCCTTGTGTTCTTGCCTCTCTTGTGCCTCAGTCTCCATTTTTGATTTTCAGGCACTCAAATCTTTCTAGAAGTGGCACCATTGGATAGAGCTCTCTCTCAGCTTTCCAGAAAGGTAAAGTTTTCCTCCTAACTCCTCATATTTTTCAAGTTATGGCTCGGTGGAGTTCTTGTGGGAAATTTTCCCCTTGGAATCCCGCAGCCAATAGGAAGCTGCCACGTGTCCCAGGAGGTGTCGAAGAAAAACAAAACACTTAGAAATTTTTTCAAGTTTTGGTGAAAAATGCAAAAGAAAAATTTTTGCCCATGGGCCCACCGAGCCAATCAGAGCATGACATGTGTTGGTAGAGGAGGCAAAGTGAAAAATTGAATAAGTGTTTGGCACAGGAAAATTTTTGAATTTTGGCCCGCACCAATAGGAACTCGCCACATGTCCAAATGAGGGCGGTCGGCGTCAGAGAGAAATCATGTTTTTTGGCTAAGTTTTTACCAAAATTTCCAAAGTGAAAAATTGGCCCACATGGCCAGCAGAAAATAGGGTTACGCCACGTGTCCTCATCCATCAAAGCGGTGGGGAAAAATGAAAAAATTGCCAAGTGTTTTGTAGAGTTTTTCAAAATGAAAATTTTCAATAGAGGGTCCGCGCCCAATGATAACTCGCCATGTGTCAGGTGGGGCAGGGAAGTTTGGAGCTCGGGGAAGTTTTTAAAAATTTGGCAAAGTGTTTGCCAAAATTCCAAAAGGTTCAGCGACCCGTGGAGGAAGAAGGAAGGAGGAGCCCGCCGGCCAATCTAAGAGCGACACGTGTCCAGCTCGGGGGCCCGACGGAGTTTTTGGAAAAAAATTCCAAAGGCAAAAAACAAAGAGAAAGTGGTCAGGAAGGGCCCACACCCAATCAAATCATGCCACATGGCACCTGGGTGGCGGGGGCACGGGGTTTTTTGAAAAATTTTCCAAATGCAAAAAAGAGGTAAAATTCGAAAATTTTCCCGCCGATCCGTTTTGGGCCTGTTTTTGCCCTAAATCTTCAAATGGCCATAACTTTTGATCCAGAGCTCAGATTTTTGTGTTCTTTATATCAATGGAAAGATGGTAAAATTATCTACATGATTCCATGGTCAATTTTGAATTTTGGTTCATTTTTGAGGGAGAAAATCAAAAATGCTTCTGGTATGCGCCCATGGATAGAACTGACGTTTCAACAACCAATTTTAATGCAAAATGGGTCGCATTCTTCTCCAGTATGGTCAAAAATGTTAGGGCATGGGTTTGTAAGGACCTCCATGCTATTTTTAATGCATTTTGGTCAATGAGGAATGGCTCCCATGTGTTTTCACATTTTCTCTCTCCTGGGCTCGACCCATGCACTGTAAAAGCCAGATTTGGCTCATTTTTCAAAGGATGAACACCTTTTTGCATAGAAAGCTTCTGTTTTCACCTTCAACAAGTGATTTTGGAAGTATCAGACCTTCCAGGGATTGTAACAGGTTTTTCTACCTCTTTGGTGTTGGAATACAAGGATTTTGATGTTGAAAATCACAATGCAGGCTCTGTGAATGCTTTCAGTCCTTTGCATGTGTTGTTTGCTTCATTTCAGACCTTTGATTACAGTTATCAACCTGTGCATGATGTTTTATGTTACAATTTCTGATTTGTGTCAATTTTCATGAACAAGAAGTGCTCACCACTCCTTTGGTGTATCACCCTTATTATTTTAGTTTCATTTTTTCATTTCTTATCCCTATCTCGTTGCAAATTAGGATAAAATTAGGATTTGAACCTCTACAGTTGTGTAAATAATAGATCTAATCAGAGGAGTTTGAGGAACCAGCCTCTAATCTAGAGATTCCTCTCTCATTTTTACAAGTCCCACACTTGGAGAGAGGTTTCAATGTTGTGTAATCACACTGGATGCCTAAAACATCAATTTAGAAACATGATTTTCATCCAAGGGTCTTTGTTGATTGCAACAATAGTACATATACATACTCAATCAACCTAAGTCAATTGCATGTGTCTAGCTACCCTTAGTAAATGTGAGTTCACCCCGACACTAGATCATGCCCCTAACTCTACCTAGGGTAGAATTGTGATCAATTAACAATTTATGTGTATCTAGATGATTAAACTCTGAAGGGTGTTGCAACATGTCAACTGCAAAACATTATCCTCATGAAGACCCAAGTCTTCATGAAGGTATTGCACTACAGTTGGCATGTGCAAACATCCAACTAATTTCTCCTCATCTAGATGAACATACCTTAGAAATAAGTTAATGACTTATTAATTTTCCTTATTAAGGGTTAATTTCATTACCCCTCTTGAACAACTAGGTTCACTAGCCGTGAGGGTTACAAGTTAAAGCGTAATTAGAGTGCATGTGCATATACATCTTCCTCCTAACCATTTCATAATTTTTTTTAATATCATTAACATTCATATATATATTTTCTAAAACAAATCCAGCATACATTAAGTGATGTTTACTTAATTTACTTACCCAAGTCTTAGCTTACTTAAGTTCTGAATCAGTTTTTTTATGTTAGACTTCATTGGAATGAATTCTAATCCTAATTATTTTCTTTTTCATCATTCATATTCTGATTAAGGAACTAATCAAGAGGAATCACACCTTCCACTATCAAAGGATAACATTTGGATTCATTCCCAAAAGGTCTTTAAACAAGTCTATGTTTCATTGCATGGAATTTGTCTTCCCTTTTTCTTATAAGGGGTAAATGTTCATTTATAACCCCATAGTATATTATAAGTTATTATCATAGTTTTATTCACCCACAAAAATTTGTTTTAATATAGCCATAGTGATATAGTTTAATATCCATACACAAATGTCAACTTTAATAAGTTGTATTTCATTAAAGAGGGTAGTACATCTAGTACTCTTGACCTCTATTCAATTTAATCCAACCCAAGAGGGTATATTACTGATAGAAAAATTAGAGAAATACTTAAAATTTTCACTTATTGATTTCCAAAAGGAAATATAAAAATTTCACATATCTTTTTTTCATCAAGAAAATTTATACAATAACTAGTCCAAACATTTCAGACATTACTAATGCCAAACAGTAATACTTGAATCAATTTCAAATACAACTTTATTTTCCATAAAATACATTTCAGTCATGAACCATATTTCATCATAAAAAGATCCAGTCTCTTTGATAAGCAAATGTAACATCCTAAATATCTTTTCTCCTTTCATCACTTACGAATTCCATCTGCAAAATTGGTAGCACAGTGAGTTCATTGAACTAAGCATGATAAGCACTAAACATTAAAATGATGTGCTTTTAGCTAATTGTTCCATAAAAAGAACTTTGTTGTTATGAAACAGTCAAGAGCAATTCAGAAAGACATAACCAAAGGAAGTTACCACACTCAAATAAAAGAGAGAGAGAGAGAGATTAAAATATATACCCAAGAAAAAGTAAGATTAAGTCATGAAATATACAACTTCAACCTTCCATGTTATTACTTATTAACAAAATAATTACAACATTAATTTAGATAAGTAACATTTCATGATAGCCTTAATAACTCTAAAATACTTTACCTTACATATTTTCCTTCTCAGTTAAACCTATTTAACAGAAGGAGATAACTATCCTACTATCTTCTAGATATAGTTCAGATAAAGATAAAAAAAAATCCATCTCAATATTTCATTCCCTTAAAACTATCCTAAAATTTGAGATGCTAGTAATCATATCTAAAACATAAGAATAAATTTAGGATGATTTAAAACTTCATAACTTAACATGTGCCTCTTATTTGAGTATCCTAATACTCAAACTTAGAATATCTCCAATTTAAGTTAAATTCCAACAAACTAAAAATAGACCTCATTAGAGGTTAAGATCAAATTAGCATGCAAATGGGACTACACTCCATCCCCAAAAAGATACATCAATACCAATGTTAAGTCAAAAGAGTAGAATGGTAATATCTATCATTCAGCTCCAACTCAATCAACCAATCAAATATTTTCTACTAAACACACATATTTTACTCAGAATATTTCCAACCAAACACAACAATTCATCCAATTAACCTTAGCTTCAACTATACTGCCCTTAAACAACATGAACTTAATTCTACATAAAAATTCTAGAAGATTGCATAATGAAATAGAAAATATAGGACATCACCTTCTCTCAGTTGGAAAAACAAAAAATATTAGAGGAGTAAGGGAGACATTACTTACTCATAGTTCTAGCATGATTAGAAAGAGAGTAGAGATAACAAGATCATATATAGAAAAGCTTGGTCTCTACTACCATTAACTGAAATCTCAAATAGAGAACAAATTAGAGATCAAATTGAGTGATCATAAACCATGAGAAAGGAAAGAACAAACACTTACACAATCTGTGTGCATGTGTACTTTACTTAAGCTAAATTAAATGAAGCAATAAATAGCACCTAAATAGTTCTATAATCTAGCTAAGAAAAAGCCTAAGCACCATCGGGATAAAGAGCTAAACAAGATCTATACTAAATATTATAACTTTGAAACATAAGATCAAAACTAGCATGCTATTCAAAATCTCTACTCTCATAGATTATTAAAAAAATGAATGGACCTATTTAGCTCCAATGGAAATAAAAATTACTTGTTTGATCCTTAAAGAATGCAATAATAGGAAGCTTATCTCTTAATAATGGTGACATCTTGTTGTCTTCTCAAAATTTCCCCTCTTTCGAAAGTCAAATATTGAAAATTTTGAGCTTGACACCTTTTTCTTATGTTCTAGTAGAGAGGGAAGTCGAAAAGTTTGGAAAATTTTTGCATTTGTTGGTTCATTTGTGTGATTTGTGGGTTTTTCGGACATTTTTTTCCCACGTTTCCCAAGTTCAATGGGCTCTCTGTTCGCCAATCGGGCACTTTTTCAGAATTTGTTAACTTGCGGGCCCGTCAAAACTTTTGTTCCAACTATCCCAAGTTCGCCTGGGCTCCCTGTTCCCCGTTCGCCCACGGCGACACCTCACGCACTTCACGTACTTTTTCCCTCATGTCCCTAATACATTTGTGCAGTCTATCCCTGCATCACCCATGTCGCCCGCATCGACCAAATCATGTTTTTGCATCACATGTGTCCCAAATGTACTAAAGGCCATCTAGGCTAATTTTTATCATTCTTCCCGATGCTTTCTTTTTGAGTTGGTAGATATGAATTTAATGTGCATTTATAATCCTCTCTCTCCTAAATGGCTATTTAATAGACTACCCCTCTACGCATTTTTGCACACTGCTTCTCATTAACATTTGCTCATACCCTTGTGATTGAAACCATTTGCTCGTGTCCCCATTTCCCCCCTACAATTTCATCACGAATTCAAGTTGTGCATTCATTTTTCTAAGTCCTATCAACATGAAGATTAAATTCCAAGGTCAGGAGTAGGTTTCTCCACTCGAGTCTATCGTTCCCAATATCGGGGATAGTGAAGTTCATCACCTAGACTTTGCCGATTTTTGGACCAGGTTGACTGACCCAAACCCCTCTCCAATGGCACAAATGATTAATGATAGTGGCTTGGCATTTGCTGCTAGTTTTCCTATCTCGGTGCAATGTGCAGACATGGTACTCACCTGCGGGGCTCACTTCAACCCCGGTTCATGTGAATTAACAAATGTACATGGGGAGCTCATCACCAAGCTTGATGTTGCCACCATCGCCGCTGCCCTAAGAATCCCAGAAATGGATAACTCCATGGTAATCTCCCAGAATCAAGCATAGGCACTTTTTGATCAGGAAAGTGAGAAATAAAAAGCTAGAGTTGTGAAGTCTTGGCTGAAGAACCCTAAGAAAGGGGCATCATGACTATCCAAGGCCCTATTTAGGTCTGATTTCAATGAGGAGTTATCAGACTTCATAATTTTGTTGGCTCGGGTTATGGGCTTTCCTTCTACTAATGAGTTTCACTTTTGGATGTGCCCACTTATCAACATAGTGTGTGAAGAAACCCAAAACATTAACTGGGTAGAAATTATCTCGCATGAATCTAACAGCAGCATCCGTCCCATGTACGAAGAAAAAAGTTCTACATGAATTCCTACTTGATGTATACCCTTGCAGCTTCCAGGCAGTGGTTTGGCTTCACCTACATTGATGCTCAGAAAGATGATCCCATATATGATTACTATCCTCAGTTCACCCTAAACACTAGCAATCATAATTTTAGGAGGGTGAATGATGCTTTCACCATGTACATTGTAAGGCTCCTAGAAAGTGACACTGCTAGGAGATTCTCAGATGAAGCCATGAGCCTGATAGTAAAGTACGGAGCCTACTTCATTCAGTTCAGAAGGTTCTCTTATATCAGGCTAGCAGGTTATGAGAGCACCCCTCTCAAGCTCCCCATGTTCTGTAATGATAAGATGGCCCTGATTGAGGTGTGTAGGTAGTTGGAAAAACTACACAGAACTTGTAGAGACAAGAAAATCACTGGTCTACACTTCCCCATATCTTTGGGGAACTACACATGCAAGACGACTCTGGATGCCCAAAACATAGAGAGAGCCCTAGCTGCCATCACCATCCATTTCTTTAGGCCTAGAACCTGCTTCGACTTGAAGAAATTCATTGAGAAAAATCTCAGAATCAATTACCATCATAGGGAAGACACTAAAGATTATTGGGCTGACTGCATAGATGACTTGGAGGCCAGAAGGAGGCATTATGGCAGGCTTCCTCTTCAGTTAGTTCAAGAGCTTAACTTGTATCAAATTCCTGAAGGACTTCAGGATGACAACACAGACTTGTTGTCATATGAGTATGAAACTATGATTAAGCATACTCCCATAGAGGACATGGATTGGTTTAAAAAGAAAAAGATGATTTGGCTGAAATCCTCGCCCTGTCCTGGTAAGGACTAAAGTCTAGATTGATAGAAAGGTTTGTGAGATGAGGAAGAACATAGGAGAATCCTCTTCCAAAGACACCTCGACACCAAGGAAGGAGGAACAAACACCCAGTTCCGAGATACCTGCATAGATTCCTCCTGCCTCATCAAGTAAAGTCGTTGTATCCTCCTCCTCCTCCTCTACTCAAGTCTATCAAAAGAAGATGAAGGAGGTTAAGAAGGATCCTATTGAAGAAAACCCATTTCCAAAGAATTCAGAACTACCTTCTGGGCCAGAGAACATCATTATTCTTAGTGAGAGAAAAGATAATGAAATACCAATTCTTGCAGATGCCTCAGAAACCCCAATGGATATAGATAAAGAAGTTCAAAGCACTGAGCTTCCAAGCACCATTGGCTCCTCTGTTCTAGAAGCCTCAGTTGCCCCACTCACATCTCAACTAGAGGAAATAGTGGTACATACTCTGAGTGCCATGAGTTCCCTTTCTCTTGGTCCTCTTGCCCCCCCTTCTTCTTCCTCCTCCTCTTTTACATGGGTGTAACCTTTTGTTGATAGTAGGAAGAGGAAGCCTTCTTCTCGGTTGACAGGACCCAACTTTGATGTTGTGGTGGCCTTGTTGGGCACTACTCCTTCTGCTCCTACCAAGAAAGCCAAGACCACTTCAAGAATAGTATCTGATGCTCAAGGTCAGCAATTCCTTGAGATAGCTAAGCCCAAGGTTGATAAGCCAGAGTAGGATTTACAGACCTCTGATCTAGAACTTTCAAGGATCTCAATGGGAGAGTCTACTCCTGAGGGTGAAATCCACAACCTCCAAGAAATAGTCACCAGGGTCATTGGGAGGGTAGAGAAAGGACAATAGACTATAGAGCAGCTAGAGGAGCAGGCTCAAGTACTTTCTAGTTTCATCAAGTCGTTGCTATCTAAAGATAAGGTTCTAGACCCTACCCCACTGACTGCACTCCCACCACCTATGATTCTCAGTCAAGATGAAGTCCAGAGCATCAAAGATATACACAGGTATTCCATCTATGGAAGGGATATGGAGGCCATGGTGGATGACATGCTTGTTGTAGGGTTAAATTTCATTGGTGAAGCCTTCAAGCTCAATGAGAAGGTAAATAATCTGCAACAAAAGCTCTCCTCCACAATTGGAAACATGGATAAGGAGCTCAAACTTTGGAGCAGCTACATAGTAGACCTTCACCTGATGGGGCAGACTGATGAAAATCTTTTGGTGGCGAGTAAGGTCTTTGATGATGTGAAGGATAATTTTTCACAATCATGGGTATTCAGCGTAGAATGGAAGATCTGAGTGCTAGAGGAGGATTTGGGAGAACTGAGGAATAGCTGGCAGAAGGGAGAAGCTTTTAAAACTCTAGTGATATCCACTTTTAAGGATATCCATTGTCATCTACATGATGAGACCTCAGGTGTACCTTTCTCCCTGCAGGAAATCAAAGCTCAATTCGAGCTTTTGTCAAAGAAAATTTGTTCAAAGAGGACTCCATCACCAAGGAAAAGATCAAGGAAATCTGCTCCCTCTAGTCTACCATTGAGGAAGCGAATAAAGAGTACCATACACATACTGAGTTCGATAAGGAGATGGAGAAATGTTTGGGATCTTGGACCCAGGCTGCTGCCAACACATCGGTTCCACATGGTAGAGACATAGCAGAGGCTTTGAAAAGGTTTAGACAGTGGATCCTCAAGTCAGTGGGCCCTTCCTAGTCATGAACACTTGTCTTCCCCTCCTGGATTCTCTCTCCTTCTTTCTCTCATTTTGGTTTTATTGTAAATTAGTTGGGGCTTTGTGTTAAGCATCCCTTAACTAATCATTTTAGTTAAAAAGAAGTAGTTACCAAGTGTAACTAATTTGTCAAATTATATAATGGTCTATCTCTGCCATTTTCAAGGGGGCAAGAACTTGGATTATTTTTTAAAGTGTAAAGAGTAGCAAAATAATCAATACAAAAGAATTTTCTTTATTTATCCATCTGGTCTTGTTTTTCATTGCTATCTATTGAATATCGCTGAACTATTTATTTGCATTGTGTCAAGAAGCTTTGTATTCTCATGGATGTTATTTCTAGAACTTTGTGTCTTTGCAATAGCATCTTGTTGATTCAAATGCAAATGGTTTTATTCCAAACAATTTTATTCTGGCATGTATAAGGAATTACTTTGATATCTATAGTTCTGGAAAATGCCTTTTTTTTCCTTTCTACTATGTCATTCCTCCATACTTTTGTATTGATGATCTATTTTATTTTAAAACACTTTCATGATATCCAAGTTTTACATATAAACTATGCCTTGTATATATGTAAATAATTTTTTCTTTTGAATACGGGAACCTCTCCCCTTAAAGAGGAGGGACTTCTTGTCCCCTGACTATTTCTCTCAACAAAGTCCTTTTTGATGACCAATGGTTTTTGGTGACTCCATTAGGATTTGTTTTTAAAACGTATTCCAGTTCTTTGAATAATTTCTTGATCATCCATTGATCTGGAGACTCCACATTTTACTTGTAGAAGGAGAGCCCTTGGTATTGAAGATTCTCAGTTTCAACTTTTGGAACAGTCAAGGTTTTCCTTTCCCTTTAACAGGAAGAAATAGAAGAGCTTGTTCAACAAGCACTCCTCCCATGGAAGATAGAACCCCTATAGGTGTTATTCCCTCATAAAGAAGCAACTCAGCCCTAATCTCCGTGCTCTGATCCTCACTGGTGTTTCAGTTCCTTTTCAAACCATCTTTCCAAGGATGGCAGCACCATTTCCCTGGGGCCATCGGGTTGGGCCTCTTGCCCTTCCTCAGCCTTTGCATGAGTTACCTAGAGGTAACAGGAAGAACTTCCCCAAGTTTAGAGGTGATGGCAAAGCACATCCTAATGAACACATTGTAGCCTTCATAGTTGCATGTGGAGTTCTCAGAGTTGAACATGAAGATGTCTCAGTGAGGCTTTTCATGGAAACTCTACAAGATAATGCAGATTGGTTCTATCACCTCCCAGCTAGGGCTATTACCAGTTGGAACACAATGAGAACAAGATTTGAGAACCGTTTCAAGCCTGTAGAAGATGTACATGCTTTGTTGGCCCATATTTCTCAAATAAAGAAAGATTCACAAGAACCCATGAGAGAATTTGTGGCTAGATTTAACAAGTTGATTAACAAAATCCCACCAGACACTCAACCTGTAGATCAAATTCAAAAATGTTTCTTCCTGAATGCTCAATTTCCTGAAGTTAGTTATGCATTAAGGAGAGCCAATCTTGCTACATTGGCCGAGGATCAAACTCTTGTTGTTAGTGTCGAAGATGATTTGATTATGTCTAGAAAGCTAAAAAGAGACCCTACTAAATCTAGATCTTCTTCTTCTTCCTCTTCCACTCCTGGACCTAATACTGATCCATTGGCAAAAAGCTTGCCAATGATCTCATTGCCATCAAGAAACAACTAGCTCAGCATGCTCCCTATGCAGATGTTCGAGGAGGAATTTTCAACCAAGAAATCGTTTGCCTGCTTCTCAGACAAGGCTAGCACTTGAGGGGCCACCTATCAAGGTTCCTGTTAATGCAACCTGTGAAGTGGAAGAACCTGAAGATGAGGAGGTTGGTGAAGATTGTGAAGAACTTGTTGAAGAAGCTGATGAGGAGATAGAAGAACTTGAGGGATCTCGAGTTAATTTCTTCACTACCAAAGGCATTGATGAGGAAGATGATTATGATGAGATAGTAGCAGACATGAATAGTGAATCATATGCTTTCATGACTCAAGAGCAGACAAATAAAAGGGAGAAAGTGATGTAGCCCACTAGAAGATCCAAAGAGCATCCTATGACTATCCCTGTGATTGCAAAAAGAGGGTCTCCTATCCCCACCACATCCACACAGAAGGTGAGTTCTTCCCATTCTCCTTTTCCTAATCCTTCTACTAAGATTTCAGCTTCCACGAATCCTAAATCTGACAAACCTAAGGTTCTAGGTGATGATGGTCCATCCACCTCTGGGTATTTTGATATCATTGATCACCTCAAAAAGACAAAGGTTCAAATTTCAGAGGCTGAGTATTATCAAACTCATCCCAAAGCTTTTTCCAAAATGGTTCACTTTGTTAATTCTCAATCCAAAGCTTCCACCAAAGGTCTTTTACCTACTCCATCCTCTACACCTCAACCCAATCTGGTAGCTACCATCACCTCACCTAATGAAAAGATCAAACCATTCTATGTGACCCTCCTTATAGTAGGCCATAAACTCAGCAACTGTGTCATAGATTCAGGAGCATCAGATAATGTAATGTCTGCCAAAGTAGCTCATGCTTTGGGCCTAACTCTCACATGCACTTATGGGTCTTGTTATTCCATGGAAAGTAAGGAAGTGCCTCTAGTTGGGAGGATTAAAGATGCACAAGTAGCTTTTGCTACTTTACCTGAGAAAAAGGTCTTGGCTACTATCCTCGTAGCAGACATTCCACCTTCATATGGTATGTTGTTAAGTAGGAACTTCTGCAAAGATGTGGGAGGAGAAATTCAAATGGATTGGTCACATGCCCTCATACCAGTTAATGGGAAAATGAAGAAGTTGTTGCCCGAGAAGCAATCTGAGTATATTGTACAAAAAACAGATGATCCCAAAGCACAAATACTTTATGAAGATATGGGGCATGGTAACTATATGATTATGTCTCCAGAGGAGACTTAGTTTCCTAGAGAAGTACTTCATGATCCTAATGAGATTTGGATCTTAGAATTTGATGGAAGTTGTTCCTCGGCTAGTTCTGGAGCTGGTGTAGTATTGGTGTCCCCTAAAGGAGAGGTTCATCCTTTCTCATTTAAACTACAATTTGAAAATACCAATAATACAAGCAGTACGAAGCTCTCATTCTTGGCCTTAATGTAGTGAAAGAAAAAGGTGTAAAGAATCTTCTAGCTCGTGGAGATGCAGAACTTGTTGTTAAACAAGTCAGAAACCTTTTTCAGGTAAATAATAGAAGGTTGAAGCATTACAGGAATCAGGCTTGGGATTCTATCGAGTTTCTTGATGCCTTCTCCATTGAAGCAGTACCTAGGGAAAAGAACACCAGGGCTGATTCACTAGCTGTCTCAGGATCATTGTTAATACCTCATCCTGACTTTTCTCAAGATAAGTTTACCATTGAGATGATTCATAGGCCCAGTGTACCTGATAACGTGAGTAGCTGGCAGGTTTTCAATGATGATCAACATTTTCTTTCTTTCTTAGAGCTCAGGGACAATTTTGAGCAGTTGTATTTTGAAGGAAGTGACAATTTGCCTCGTGAAAGTGTGTCTTCCCATGAAGAGGATGTCAAGGAAGAAGAAATGGATCAAGATGGGTGTATCAGACTCAAAGGAAACAAGATTCCAAAAGGACTGGTGAGCTTAGAAGAATTTTTGATAAGCATGATAGGTATGTGAAGTCTAAGGCTTCTAGTGGGCCAAAACAATCTGTTGAGTATGAAAAAACTAATATTGGAAGTTCTGTCGATCCCAAACTTGTAAACATTGGAAAATGTTGTACACCAGAAGAAAAGAAGAAAGTAATCAACCTTTTAAGGAAGTATAAGGATGTTCTCGCATATTCCTATGAGGATCTCAAAGCTTTTCAACCAAAGGAGATGTAACATTTCATTCCCCTCAAACCTGGGATTAAACCTTTCAAGCAGAAACAAAGGAAATACAATCCTAAGATAGCTGACACTATTTTTCAGGAAATACAAAAGATGTTGAAGGCCAAAATCATTTTTCCCATCCACCATTCAACATGGATTGCCAACATTGTGCCTGTCAGGAAGAAGAATGGTGAGATCCAGTATCTGTGTTGACTTCAAAAATCTGAATCAAGCTTCTTTGAAGGACAACTATCCTTTGCCCATGATGGATCAAGTCTTGCAAGTGGTTACGGGATCTGAAATGTTGTCCATGCTTGATGGCTTCTCAGGGTATAATCAGGTAGAAGTCAATACCGCAGATCAACACAAGATGACTTTCACTACTCCTTGGGGTACTTTTGCCTACAAGAGGATGCCTTTTGGGCTCATTAATGTTGGTGCCACTTTCCAAAGAGCTATGGACTTGGCCTTTGGAAATTTGAAAGGGAAATGTATTGTTGTATATCTAGATGACTTAACTGTGTTTTCCAAAACTAGAGCAGATCATTTTCAACACCTGGAAACAATCCTCTTAAAGTGCAGAGAGCATGGGATCTCTTTGAATCCTAAAAAAATTGTCTTTTGTGTCACAGAGGGAAAATTTTAGGGCATGTCATCTCTAAAGATGGCATTAAAATTGATCCTGAATGAGTTCAAGCTATTCAGCAGATTCCTCTTCCAACCAGTAAGAAGGGAGTGCATTCTTTCTTCGGTAAGATCAAATTTCTGAGAAGATTTATCCCTGATTTTACAGAACTAACTTTGAACATCTCTCAAATGATGAAGGGAAAGAAAATGTTTGGCTGGTCTTCTGAAGGGAAAGAAGCCTTTGAGGGTATTAAAAAGGCTATTGCTAGAACTCCTATCCTAGCATGTCCAGATTTTAGCAAAGATTTTATTATCTATTGCTATGCCACAGATAACACCCTAGCTGCTGTTTTGACTCAGGAAGACTCTAATGATCATGAGCTCCCAATTGCATTTATGAGCTACATTCTTAAAAATCATGAGTTGAAATACACAATGATAGAGAAACATGCTTTTGTAGTGGTTAAAGTTGTCAAGCAGTTTCATTTTTATATTCTTAACTCTCACTCCATAGTACTTGTGCCTGACACAACCATCAAGTCTATTCTCATGCAACAAGATTTTGGGTCCAAGAGAGGGAACTGGGTGGCCAAGGTACAAGAATATGATATTGACATCAGATGGACCAAAATAGTCCATAGAAAGGGCTTGTGTGAACTCATCACCGAGGGAGCTGGACATGAGTTACCTAAAGATGAAGTTGATGTTCCTACTGTTCTATTTCTCAGCTCAATTGATGAATGGTATGCTGATATCACACATTTTCTCACCTATGGAGAGTGTCCCTCCCATTTGACTGCCAAGGAGAGAAGAGCTATTAAATTAAGATCAGCCCAATATGTATTATGGGAGAATGCTTTGTTCAAACGTGGGATGGATGGAAGATTTCTAAAATGCGTGGATAAAGAGCAACAGAGGAAGCTTCTTTCAGCTTTTCATGATCAAGCATGTGGAGGCCATTACTCGTCTACTATCACTGCTCATAAGATTCTTCGTGTAGGATATTATTGGCCTACCCTGTTCAAGGATGCATCAAAGTGGATTGATAAATGTGAAGCCTGTCAGACCTTTGTAGGTAGACCCAAGTTGGCTGCCTTGCCTCTTAAGCTAGTCATGATTGAAGAACCTTTTCAACAATGGGGTTTGGATTTCATTGGAACACTTAATCCCTCCTCAAGTGCTAGACATACCCATGTGTTGACAGCCATGGATTATTTTACTAAGTGGGTAGAAGCCATTCCAGTAAAGAGTACCACTTCTGAAGTAGTATGTAATTTTATCAAAGAAAACATCTTGGTAAGGTTTGGTGTGCCAAACAAGATTGTGACGGATAATGCTTCAAATTTTTCTTCAACTGAGATGATGGATTTTTGTTATGGATATGGCATCTCCTAGCTCACTCTTCAGACTATTATCCTCAGGGAAATGGGCAAGCTGAATCAACAAACAAAAATCTGGTAGCCATAATAAGGAAATTGGTTAATGAGTCTCAGAGGAATTGGCACAAGAAGCTCTATGATGCTCTTTGGGCAGACATGATTACACCTAAAAGAGCTATTGGGATGTCCCCTTTTCAGGTGGTATATGGAGTGGAAGCTCAATTGCCAGTAACAGTGGAGCTACCAGCCTTGCATCTAATGAAGGCCATTGAAGACACTAGCTTTAATGATTCTTTGGATAAAAGGATCATGTATCTTTACAAATTAAATGAGGATAGATTGAAGGTTGCTGATAGAATATCTACTCACCAATGAAGGTGAAAGCCTTGTTTGACAAGAGGGCTAGGTCCAGGATTTCAAAGTTGGAGATATCATTTACTATGGGATAAAAGACATGAACCTCATGGCAGCCATGGCAAGTTTGATTCTCTTTGGCTCGGACCTTTCAAGATCAGGCACTTCACTGGTGAGAATTCTTTCTACCTTGATTACATGGATGGTTCTTCTCTCCCACTTCCTTATAGTGGGTAGTACCTGAAATTGTTTAAGTCCTAGGTGAATAGGAAGTCCTCTGTATATTATGTATAGGTGTCTCCTTTCTTGCTTGTGTGTGGTTCCTTTCCTTGCTTTTTGGTGTGTTCTCCTTCTTTTTTGGGTTTTGTTTTCTGTATTGGTTACTTTTGACTCGTGGCCCAATGGATAAGGCACTGGTCTATTTCCCCTAAGTTTTCTAAGAATTCTTGCCTTGTATCTTTCTTTGAATCCAGCCAAGTCATCCCTAGAAGGAGCCAGCTATTGTCTTCTCAAAATTTCCCCTCTTTCGAAAGTCAAATATTGAAAATTTTGAGCTTGACACCTTTTTCTTATGTTCTGGTAGAGAGGAAGTTGAAAAGTTTGGAAAATTTTTACATTTGTTGGTTCATTTGTGTGATTTGTGGGTCTATCGAACATTTTTGTCCCACGTGTCCCAAGTTCACCGGGCTCTCTGTTCACCGATCGGCCACTTTTTCCAGAATTTGTTAACTTGTGGGCCCATCGGAACTTTTTGTTCCAACTGTCCCAAGTTCACCGGGCTCCTGTTGCCCGTTCACCTGCGGCATCTACCTCACGCACTTCACGTAATTTTGTCCCTCATGTCCCTAATACATTTGTGTAGTCTGTCCCCACATCACCCATGTCACCCACATCCATCAAATCATGTTTTCACATCCCGCGTGTCCCAAATGTACCAAAGGCCATCTAGGCTAATTTTTCCCACTCTTCCCGATGCTTACTTTTTGAGTTGGTGGATATGAATTTAATGCGCATTTATAATCCTCTCTCTCCTAAATGGCTATTTAATAGACTGCCCCTCTATGCATTTTTGCACACTACTTCTCATTAACATTTGCTCATACCCTTGTGATTGAAACCATTTGCTCGCGTCCCCATTTTCCCCCGTAATTTCATCGTGAATTAAAGCTTTGCATTCGTTTTTCTAAGTCCTATCAACATGAAGATTAAATTCCAAGGTCAAGAGTAGGTTTCTCCACTCAAGTCTGTCGTTCCTAATATCGGGGACAGTGAAGTTCGTCACCTAGACTTTACCAATTTTTGGACCAGGTTGACAGACCTGAACCCCTCTCCAATGGCACAAATGATTAATGATAGCGGCTTGGCATTTGCTACTAGTTTTCCTATCTTGGTGCAATGTGCAGACATGGTACTTACCTGCGGGGCTCACTTCAACCCCGGTTCGTGTGAATTAACAAATGTACATGGGGAGCTCATTGCCAAGCTTGATGTTGCCACCATTGTCGTTGCCCTAAGAATCCCAGAAATGGACAATTATGTGGTAATCTCCCAAAATCAAGCACAAGCACTTTTTGATCAGGATAGTGAGAAATACAAAGCCAGAGTTGCAAATTCTTGGCTAAAGAACCCTAAGAAAGGGGCGTCACGACTATCCAAGGCCCTGTTTAGGTCTGATTTCAATGAGGAGTTATCAGACTTCATAATTTTGTTGGCTCGGGTCATGGGCTTGCCTTCTACTAACAAGTTTCACTTTTGGATGTGCCCACTTATCAACATAGTGTGTGAAGGTACCCAAAACATCAACTGGGTAGAAATTATCTGCATGAATCGACAGAGTAGCTGTCCCATGTACAACAAACAAAAAAGTTCTACATGACTTCCTACTTGATGTATACCCTTGCAGCTTCCAGGAAGTGGTTTGGCTTCACCTACATTGATGCTCAGAAAGATGATCCCATATATGATTATTGTCCTCAGTTCACCCTGAACACTAGCAATCATAATTTTAGGAGGGTGAATGATGCTTTCACCATGTACATTGTAAGGCTCCTAGAAAGTGACACTACTAGGAGATTCTCAGATGAAGCCATGAGCCTGATAGCAAAGTACAGAGCCTACTTCATTCAGTTCATAAGGTTCTCTTATATCAGGCTAGTAGATTATGAGAGAACCCCTCTTAAGCTCCCCATGTTCTATAATGATAAGATGGCCCCGATTAGGTGTGCAGCATTGGAAAAACTACATAGAACTTATACGAGATAAGAAAACCATTTGTCTACACTTCCCCATATCTTTGGAGAACAACACATGGAAGACGGCTCTGGATGCCCAAAACATAGAGAGAGCCCTAACTTCCATCACCATCCATTTCTTCAAGGCCTAGAACCTACTTCGACTTGAAGAAATTCATTGAGAAAAATCTTAGAATCAATTACCATCATAGGGTAGACACTGAAGATTATTAGGTTGACTACATAGATGACTTGGAGGCTAGAAGGAGGCATTATGGTAGGCTTCCTCTTCAGTTAGTTCAAGAGCTTAACTTGTATCAAATTCCTGAAGGACTTCAGGATGAAAACACAAACTTGTTGTCATATGAGTATGAAACTGTGATTAAGCATACTCCCATAGAGGACATGGATTGGTTTAAAAAAGAAAAAGATGATTTGGATGAAATCCTTGCCCCTGTCCTGGTAAGGACTAAAGTTTGGATTGATAGAAAGGTTTGTGAGATGAGGAAGAACGTGTTAGTGCAAATTCGAGTTTGCACTTTCGCTTTAATTTCCATGCCCAATTTTTGCTCCAAAATGTTCATTGGTTTTATCTGGTGGTCTGCAACTTGCTTTTTCTAGTCGAATGCCTTCAGAATGCCCTCAATGTCGTTATTTTCCCCATTTTGAAGCAAAATCTAGGTTTCCCCTTTATTGTGCCCTAATTTTTCATTTGCATGGGCTGTGTCATTTTTTCCCTTGCCCAAATCGTGCAAAAACTCAAAATGGAGGGAATCGAGTCATTTGTTGCTAAAATCCTAATCCCTAGGCCTAAATCATTGTGAAAATGTGATTCAATTGATTCAAAGTGAAAAATCTACCTTCCTTGTGAAAAAATTCGATTTCAGAAGCATCCCCTGCGTTTTTTGCATTTTGATGGGCATACGGGCATGTTCTACCCACAAATTTATCATTGCAATGTTTATGCTAACGTGGCAGGTTTCTATTGGCCGAGGATGTGTGGGAAAAGTTTATAACTTGTCATTTTTAAAAAAATTGGCGAGGGGAAAATTTTTGTCCGCAGCCCGCAGTGCTACAGTGATGTGCTTACGTGGCACGATTTGATTGGTTGATGGATCAGTGGGTGGCGGGCTGCACTTAGGAAATTTTCTTCCATTTTGGAAAGTTTCTCAAAATCAAATTTTTGCCCGAAGGCCCGCATAGCGAATGGCATGATGACACGTGGCACAGGAGGGTCAGGCAGATGGCAAAGGACTTGGGAAAATTTTTATGTCTTTTGGCTCAAGGTGTCAGGGGAAACATTTGGCCCGCGTGCTGTTCCCAATGGGAAGGCAACACGTGGCACGAGAGGATCAAGTAGGTGGCGGTGGATTTGAAAATGCTACAAAAAATTTCTCAAAATGCCAAAGGAGAATTTCGACTTGCAGCCAAAGACCCAATAAGAAATGTACACATGTCCAAGAAAGTTAGCATGAAGGATCGGAGTTTGTGAAATTTTTGAAGATTTTAACTACAAAATGTTGAAGTTACAATTTGGCTTGAAGACCCACGCCCAATGGAAGGGCAACACGTTTCCAGGGAGGTCAACTTGAAAGGCGGGGACTTGGAAGAGTTTGAAAAATGTTGGCTTCAGAATGTTAGAGAAACAATTCGGCCTCGAAAGCTCATGCCCAATGGGATGGTGACACACGTCCAGGAGAGTCAGTATGGAGAGGCGAGATAGTTGGAATTTTTTTGAAGTTTTTGGCTTCAAAATGCCAAAGGAAACATTTCAACCTAGAGGCCCACATCAAATAGAAAAATGACACATGTGCATAGAGATGAATTGGAAGGGTGAAGGTTTGGAGAAATTTGAAGTTTTTTTTTGTTTAAACTTCACTTCACAAGGTAAAAAGAAAATTTGGGGCCAAGCTTCTACCACCAATGAAAGGGGGACACGTGTCCAGGAGGTGGTGGAGATGTGGAGCACATGGAGAGAAAGCAATTTTTTTCCAAATTTTAGCAAAAAATCTCAAGGTGAAAAATAAACCCGCGGAAAAATTTGAAGGGTCATCTCTCGCATCAAATAGGACATAGACACATGGCATGCTTCAAAAGGTAAAAAGGAAAGCTCAAGCCCGCATGAAGTTTTGATGCACGCGGAGAGAAAGTAAACAATTTTCCAAACTTTGGTGAAAATCTTAAGGATGATCCACAAAAAATTTCGAGGTGTGCCCCCGCCTCCAATTAGGGGGCACACAAGGCATGTTTCAAAAAGAAAAGGAAGAGCGCGGGCCCACAAAGGATTTTGTGCTCGTGGAGGAATGAAGGAAAATTTGATGAGTTGGCTCCGCATCCAATGGGAGAGCGACACGTGGCAAAAGCGGTAGCGGGCGTTCAGGGGGCACGGAGCAGTTTGAGAAAATTTTCCTTTTCTCAAAAAAGTGGTGAAATGCATCAAATTGGCCCGCGGTTTTGGTGAAGGCCCACAGAAGGACATGTGGTGCATCCAGGGGCTCGCGGGGAAAATTTTCAAAATTTTCCCAAGGTCAGAAAAGGTTCAAAATGCATTTTTTAAGGTTGGAGGCTCGGTCCAATGGTATTTGGACACGTGTCCACTTTATCCAGAAGTCAAAGAAGATATTTCTTGGTCTGCATGATGAATCTCATCAAGACATGTGGAGGGTGGAATTTTAAAGTTGATTTTAATCAACGGTTGCTGTGCGTTTTCATTTTTGGGCACCATGGATGCTCCAAGAAGTGTGGAATCATCAGTTTTGCACCAAATCACATGAAATTTTATATGAATCTGCATCCCTTCGGCCTTCTAAACACAATAGCACTATTCTTTTGAGCTTATTCGGTGACCTATAGTGTTTTTCATGAAATATTTTCCTCAGCCCGTGAAAAACACATGAAAGGTGAAAGTAAAAAGTTGCAGAGTTAAAAATGGTGAGGGAAAAAGGTGAAAAATGATTGCAAATGCATGTTGGCATGGTGGAATGCCAAAAACGTGACCTTGGGATGGATAAGGATATGAGTTCATGCAATATTTTAAAATATTTGTGCATCTCTGGCATTTGGCAAGCTATTTTACAGTTTTATATCATTTTTCATCAAATGGATAGGGTTTTGTAACAAATTTAATCCCTTTGGCATATTCTTTGTTTAGGATGCAAGGATCCAAGTTGGCATAGGGTATATCATGTAGTTTGGAAACATTTTATATGTCTCATTGAGAATTATAGAGAAAGAGAGAAGAATTTTCACAGGAAAACTAGAAGAAGTCCATTTCCTTTTGGAGAAACTACACGAGAGCCACTTTTGATTCCATCTTGCATCAAATGTTCATCATGTTGAGTTGGTTTCAGTTGTAAATCCATCAACAAGCTTTGGGATTGTCTAAATAACATTCCCTTGCTGATATATTTCATCAAATTCTTAGACTAACCTGGTTTTATCTCTTGGCAAAACTTGCATACACTTGTAGTTCATTATGTTTTCAATTCGTGTTTCATGCTCACGTTGCAATCCCGTGTTTGGGATCTTTATTTGTCATACATGGTCTAATTTCTTGTAGAGGGTTTGAAGGCATCTGCAATATTCCATTTAGAAGAGCATTCATTTGAGTGGAGATAAACAGATTTAAATTCATCTTACCTTCCTTGTAAATTGAGGGTGTTTGTAAACCTTTGGGTGTACCTTAGGTCATGATCTAGCAAGGGTTCCTAAATGCTTCATTGATATTTTTCTTCAAGCCTTTGTGGAAATTTATCAAAGTTTGTATGGAATAGTGTAGATTTGGGAATCCATTGTGCACACATCTGGTTGAAAGAAAACTTCAAATTCATTGAAACGCCTCTCTGTTGTTTAGGTTTTGTAACTCATTTGCAAAGTTTTCCAAAGAAGGTGATGATTTCTAGCTACTTTTGTCCCAACATCTCTCATCATAATTTCATTTTAAACTAACTCATCCTACCTACAATACCCCTGCATCCACATTTTGTTTCCACAAAATAATTCAATCCTTTCACAAAAATGCACAAAGTTGATCAGGGTTCTATCATGTCTTTAGCAGCTCTAGCTTTGTTTTGAAAACATTTCCATCATTTAGTAGTGAAAACTCCTTTGAGTTTGGATAATGGATATTTGATCATGTTTTCACAAATCCTCCTCCACATCACACACAAAACACAAGGATATATCCATCTCCTTACCATATAGGGGCTGCAATATAGGTTCTCTTGCCTTGGTTGATAGGCACAACCTAGAATAGTGAGGGTTAGATCAAAACCCTTATGAAGGTGTTATCCACTCCCTCAAATCTTGAATGCAAACAAGCAGATAGGTGTTCTCCCCAGCTACAAATGACATACAAACCATCTATCTATCCTTGAGTGTCTTGTGCAAGTTCATGGTGATGTTCAAGTTGTGAAGGGGATTAAATTTGGATACCACCACCAGAGTGGCGCCATTACCAAGGACTTCTTGCAATTTCTTGGTGGTTTTGAAGTACTTGAAAAGTTTGAGCATTTGTGTGATCAAGTATCTGAGCTGTTACATTCTTGAGATTTCATTTCATACTTCAGATCTGGATGTTTTGGGTAAGAAAGACTTCAAACTTAGCCTGCTTTCCTCATCTACCAATAGTTTATATGATTTAGATGCACTATTTTTGGTTGAATCAAGAAGAAGAAAATCTAATTTGTAAATCCATGCATTTTCAAGTATAGCATACATTTGACAGAATATTTTTAGTGCTTTCTTACACAACTAAGGTGGAAAACCTTAGTGGTGACTCCATGTTGTTGGGATCTTGAAATACCAGTTGTCTAACACATTTTTATCATTTGAAATTTGTTGTCTAAACCTATCAAACTAGAGGGAAGGAGATCCCTCTTCACTAAGGAATCCTCTAAGAAGTTTCTCACTAAATCAAGAAGCTCAGAACTATAAGGAAGAAGAGTGTGGAAAGTGGTTGGTGATTTGGTTGCAAGGAAAGAAATCCCCATAGTTGAATTTTAAGGAGAGAAGCCTGTTATTGAAGATTATAATTCCTCTTCAAGTAGATCTGATTCAGGAAATATTCTTGCTGATTTTCATTCTCCATCAGGTGAGGGACCTTCTTGTGTATTTAAAAAACTTGCTCCTAAATCTTCTCATGTGGTTTCTAAGTTTTCTAAAGTCTATCAAGAGAGAGAGCCTTTGGGGGGTTATCATTTTAGAGATTAGTCATCCGTTCCAATCAGACCCACTACTACTCCTCATCAGCTTGTTTCACCTCCAAGATCACCCCCACCAAACAATATGGCTCAACCTAGACCTCCATTTGTTGTAAACACCTTTGGTCCTATAAATTTTGGAGGAATGGATGGTTATCCAAATGCTATCCCATAGGATGTGAGAAATAGATTACCAAAATTCCAAGGTAACAATGCCATAACTGGAGATCAACATCTCAAACTCTTTGTTAACATGATGGAAGACTTTGAAATAGAATTTGAGGATGTGTATATCAAGTTGTTTATCCATACACTTGAGGAAGATGCAAGAGATTGGTATAAAGCTCTGCCTAATAACTCTATTGATTCATGGACTGAGATGAGTAATGCATTGATTACAATATGGAGACAAAACAGATCCAAGGTTCCTTCTATCCGAATTTTAGAACATCAAGAAAAACCCTAATGAGACCATTCATGATTTCAACACAAGATTTAATAAGACATTGAGAAGGTTGCCTATCATTTTGAGTCCTTGTGATGAATCTTGCTTGATCAAATATGCAGATGCATTTGATAAGAAGGCAACTTATTACTTGAGAGACAAAAACCCTACAAAATTGAGGCAAGCTTTCACCATGGCACTCCAAATTGAAAATAATATTAAAGCTATTGATAAACCACTTAACAGGATGGTGTGAAGCTGTTAAACCTTGAGAAGCCTCAAGCTAGCAAGGGTGCTGATTTTGAAGATGTTGTCAAGACTTTGGCAGGGGTCACAAAGAAATTCCCTACAAATTAGCCCTTGCCGAGAAAAGAATTGGGCAAAGTTCACAAGGACAACAAAGAACTCAAAACCATGATATTTTGGCAATCATCCTAGGGGTGATCAAAGACAAGA
Organism: Taxus wallichiana var. yunnanensis; assembly: GCA_018340775.1. Lineage (NCBI taxonomy): Eukaryota > Viridiplantae > Streptophyta > Pinopsida > Cupressales > Taxaceae > Taxus > Taxus wallichiana. Next base: position 83,440,199 of record CM031242.1, on the reverse strand, counting down.
TGATAGAGGTAAATGGCTTATTGGATCTGTAAATAGACAACCCCAAGCATGTGAAAATAGAGTGGTGCCTGAACCTCTGACTGCAAGAGTTGTTGTTCAAGAAGTTGATGATATGGATTGGTGTGATAGAAGTTTTCTTCCTCATCCACCTTGTGAAATGGATCAGAAATATATTGATGATGATAATGAGAATGAAATGGATGATGACATTTGTATGATGGGCAGCTCTTCAGGCTCACAACAAGCAGCAACATCAACAGATGTGATAAGTGCAAGGACTGCTGCAACCTTTTGGGATTGCATAAAGAGGGTACCATTTCTTTCTCTTCCTCAAACTCATGATGTAGATGTAGTTCAGGCCTTTGAAATTCCTAATAATGACTTTGAATATCTAAGGGATTTAATGATCAAGAAGTATGATGGTGGTATTCCTTCGGAGGAAGATAGACAATTGTTAATGAATGTTGTGGTTGGTCAAGAAAAGGAGTACAATACTAGAAGTAAAGTTGTTAGAGGATTTGGTCCTCAAGCCAAGCCAAAGACACCCTTGCTCACAAGCATTCCCAAAGATAATCCTAGAAGAGAAACAATTTCCAAGAACCCTACTGTCCCATGTAAAAATATCAGTCCTCTCCATGCCCAGGCTGCCAAGAATACTTCTCCATCTGATGAACCTTCTTGTTTCCCTTCCAATGTTGTTTTGCCAAAGAATGTTCCATATGATATAGCCCAGGTATTGAGCCAAATTAAAGTGAGTGTTCCCATTATTGAATTGCTTAGAATTCCTGAACACAAGAAAAGATCTTTTGAATACTTGGGATTGAAAGAAGAAAAGATTATACCAAGCAGAAATGTAAATGTTGTTGAGAATCCTCTTCAAAGCATTGCTGGCCTTGAAACACCACCACCAATGGAAGATCTTGGAGAGGCACCTGAAGTGTATTTGGGGACATCCTTGGTTAATTCCCAATTGAATTTTGATCCATTCTTCACAACTTTTCTCATAAAATGCAGGTTGCTTCACAATTACATGTTTAATTCCGGTGCATCATGTAATGTTATGCCTCTAGAAGTTATGAATGAGTTGGATATCAAGGTGATAACATCATATGGGAAGTGTACAACCATGGATTCAAGGGAAGTGCCAGTTGTTGGATGTGTGAAGGGGTTATTAGTGCAACTTGCGGCCTATCCAAGTAAGAATTTAAAACTTGATGTTGTAATTGTTGACTGCCCTACCAAATGGGGTATGCTTTTGTCAAGGAAGTGAGCTGCAAGTGTTGGTGGTAGTGTTCAAATGGACATGTCTTTTTCCACCATTCCCATTGAGGGAAGCCTTGTCAAACTCTATGGTGAAAAGAAGATGTTACACTTGATTGAAGATCCCAAAAATGTTTCTTATGAAGTGTTGTTTACTGATGTAGATGTTGACAATTTCATTGGTTTTGCTGATGGAAAAGAGAATAGGATGGAAAAATCAGAGTTCCTTGGTATGGTAGGTTCTCCATGGACATTACTATTTGATGGAGCTTGCTCCAAAGTTGGAAATGGTGCTGGTATAGTGTTGGTTTCCCCTAGTTTAGAAGAGTTTCCTTTCTCCTTCAAGGTCAATTTTGAATGTAATAAAAACATTGTTGAGTATGAGGCATTATTATTGGGATTAAGGATTGCATGGAAGTATGGAGTGAAGGATATTTTTGCCAAGGGGGATTCAGAGCTGGTTGTCAAGCAAGTAAGAAAGTTGTATGCTACAAAAAATCAGCGTATGAGACAATATAAGCATGTTGTTTGGGACTTGATTGAAATGTTTGATTCCTTTAACATTGTTTACCATGATAGAAGTCTTAATGTTGCTGCTGATAAGCTAGCTGTTCTAGGTTCTAGATTTGACAATTACACCGTTTAACCTTTTTGTGAATATTATATTGAGGTGCTAACAAGGCCAGTTGTCCCGAGATAATGTGAAACATTGGCAGATTTTTCATGATGATGCAAAAGTGTTGAGATTATTACAATGCCAAGGAGATTTTTATGGTCAGAATATTGATTAAGAACCAATGCTCTGCATGAATGAAGGTAGAGAAACTTTGTTTGACAAGGATATTATACAATTGAAAACAAATACCATTCCTAGAGGTCTTGTTGCACTTGAATCCAACTTTAGCAATGTTGATTGTATCATTAATAGAAAAATGTATGCTTCAAGGAATGTGGGAGAGCACAACTTGGGTACTAAAGACAAACCAAGGAAGATCTAGTTGGGTAGTCATCTCAGCACAGAAGAGAAAGCATCCTATGCCCAACTTTTAAAGAAATATCAAGATTGCCTTGATTGGTCTTATTCAGAGCTGAAGGCATATAGAGAAGATTTATTTCAGCATGAGATCCCTCTTGAGGCTAAAACCAAACCATTTAGACAAAAACAAAGGCCTATTAACCCACTGCTTTCCATGAAAATGTGAGAAGAGTTGGAGAAATTAAGAGATGGTGGCATCATTCAGCCTACTAGATACTCATCTTGGGTTGCCAACCTTGTGCCAGTTAGAAAGAAGAACGGAGATATCAGACTTTGTGTGGATTTTAGGAATCTAAAAAAAGCATCTATAAAGGACAACTATCCTTTGCCAAACATGGAGAATATGTTGCAGCTTGTAACAGGGTCAAAAATGCTTTCTACTTTGGATGGTTTCTCTGGATACAATCAAGTAGTTGTCAAAGAATTAGAAAGACTTAAGACAGCCTTCACTACTCCTTGGGGGACTTATGTTTTTGTAAGGATGCCTTTTGGATTGATGAATGCTAGTGCTACTTTTCAGAGGGCAATGGATGTTTCCTTTTCTGGTTATATCAATGAGTTTATTGCAGTTTACCAAGATGATGTGACTTTTTTTTCAAGGCAAAGTGAGCGAGACCATTTGCAAAACCTAGAGAAGATGCTAATTAGATGTAGAGAGTATGGAATTTCACTTAATCCAAAGAATTTTCATTTTGGTGTGCCAAAGGCCAATCTATTGGGGCATATTGTGTCTAAAGAACGTGTTATGATAGACCCTGAGAGAGTGGAAGCAATCAGCAAATTTCCTATGCCAAGAACCAAGAAGGGTATTCAATCTTTCTTTGGCTAAATCAATTTCATTAGGAGGTTTGTCTCCAATTTTGCTGAGTTAACTCTTCCAATCACAAGCATGCTAAGAAATGATCAAGTTATTAAGTGGGAAAAGGCTGCCATCCAAGCTTTTGAAGGAATAAAGGATGCACTCAAGCATGCACTGTTTGGCAGCTCCAAACTATAAGATGCCTTTCCAAATCTTCTCTTTTGCATCCGAATTTACTATTGCTTCATTTTTACTGCAAAAGGATGAAAATGGAGCTGAGAGGCCTATTGCTTTCTTTAGCAAGGATTTCAAGCAATCTGAATTGAGGTACACAATTATGGAGAAACAGGCATTTGAATTAATAACAACAACAAAGATTTTTAGGCCCTACGTTTTTAGTTCAAAGGTTGTTGCTTATGTTCCCCACACCATGGTTTGAGACATCTTATCCGGCATGGAGATATCAAGCAGAAATGTAGATGGGTTAAAAATTACAAGAATATGATATGGATATCCAAACAACAAAGATGGTAAGAGGTTTAGGTCTTTCCAAACTCATGGTGAGAGTAATTTACATAATGTAGAAGTGAATCAGCTAGGGAAGAAAGGGCAGATCTCCTTGACAAAGTGATGAATTATGAGTGGTACAAGGATGTGGTCTATTACCTCAAGCACTTATGCTATCCCATTCACTTAAATAAAAATAAGAAAATAACCCTCAAGCTGACTTCTCATAAATATGTCATAACAAACCTTGGGTTGGCTTGGAAGAACCCTGAAGGTGTCCTCTTGAAATGCATAACTAAAGATGAAGCTCCCAAGTTGATTACTGATTTCCATGGGGGAGTTTGTGGAGGACATTTTGTTGGGAGAGTGACAGCACATAAGATTTTAAGAGCTGGTTATTGGTGGCCAACTCTTTTTAAAGATGCAAACCAGTTAGTTAGAAGGTGTGATAAGTGCCAACGTTTTTCAGGAAGATTGAAAGCTTCAGGCTCCCTTCCTTTGCAGCCTGTATCAGTTGAAGCTCCTTTCAAACAATGGGGAATGGATTTTATTGGTGAGATTTCAGATCCTTCTAGTGCTGGTTACAAATGGATCCTTGTAGCAACTGATTATTTTACAAAATGGGTTGAGGCAATTCCATCTAGAAAGGCAACACACCAAGTGGTAATGGATTTCTTGTTGAATCATATCATATGTAGATTTGGGGTTCTAGTTAAGATTGTGTCTGATAATGCTATGTGTTTTAGAGCCAAGCCTTTGATGGAAATGTGTAATGAATACGGGATAAATCTGACCTATTCTTCAAACTACAACCCACAAGGGAATGGGCAAGCTGAATCAAGTAACAAGAAATTTCTCAAGATCATTAGAAGAACCTTGGAAATCAACAAGAAGAAGTGGGGAGAACAGTTGAAATTTGTAGTTTGGGCTGATAGAATAACTCCAAAAAGAGCAACTGGTAAAAGTCCATTTGAACTGGTGTATGGAACTCAGGATTTGCTGCCATTACACCTATAATTATCCACTTTTCAGTTTGCCCAGCAGTTGGAAGATCAAGAACATGGCCCATATGAATCAAGAATCAATCAGATCATTAAGTTGGATGAAGAAAGGAGAGCTTCTCATCAAAGGCATGTCAGTTTAGGGAGAAATTGAAGAAGTTGTTTGATAAGAAGGTCACCCCTAGAGCTTTCAGTGTTGGAGATCTGGTTTTGCTGTGGGATAGTAGGCATGAAGACAAGGAAAATCATGGAAAGTTTGATGATTTATGGATGGGCCCTTATGCCATTGATATCAAGATTGGAGAAAATACATTTTTTCTCAAGGATTTGGATGGGGATTTGCTAGAGTTGCTGTTAATGGCAGACATTTAAAACATTTCTTGGATTAAATCCCCATGTGAGGTATGCACAATTTGTACATTTTGTATAGCCCTTGTTTTTGTTTTGTATTTTCCTTGTTCTTGTTATTGTTGGCTTGTGGTTTGCCCTTTTGTCCTTGGCAACCATTGTTGGTGTGGTTTTCTCGATCTGTTTTTGGTGAAAATTCTAGTTTTGGGCTGCTATGCATGTTTTGACTCCTTGCCCAATGGATTTCTGGAACTTGGTCTACATTTTGATCTTTTGGCACTCGCTGGGAGTTCCCATCCCCAGGCAAGAGCCAATGTTGGTGCAAATTCTGAGTTTGCACTTTCTGCCTTAATTTCCATGCCAAATTTTTTCTCCAAAATGTTCGTTGGTTTTATCTGGTGGTCTGCAACTCATTTTTTCTAGTCGAATACCTTCCAAATTGCCCTCAATGTTGTTATTTTACCCCATTTTGAAGTAAAATCTAGGTTTCCCCTTTATTGTGCCCTAATTTTTCATTTGCACGGGCTGTGTCATTTTTTCCCTTGCCCAAATCATGTAAAAACTCGAAATGGAGGGAATCTAAGTCATTTGTTGCTAAAATCCTAATCTCCAAGCCTAAATCATTGTGAAAACATGATTTAATTGATTCAAATTGAATAATTCACCTTCCTTGTGAAAAAATTTGATTTCAGAAGCATCCCCTGCGTTTTTTGGATTTTAACGGGCATACGTGTTTTGCACATAATTTTGTTCTAGAATAGAGTTATTTCTATCTTTTCATTCTCTTGAGAAATAGATAAGGGTTAGGGCTAGGAGGAATACATGTTGAGTGTTGGGAAGGTGTGCATGTACCATAGAGAGATCAGACCGATTGTGAAGAGCTCCTTTTTGTCTGGGAAGGACTACCTATAAATAAGAATGCAAGACCACCAGATTTTTGTTAAACAATAAGTGAGGGAACTACCTTGGGCCCAGGAAATATTAGACTTCCTTTCGAAGGTGGTCAGTTCCCTTTTAATACAAATTAATGCAAATGATAATAAAGAAGCTATTGTAAAATCACGATTTAGGTACCTCGTTACTAAAAGCAATAGAGACTAAACTACCAATAATAAAATGTCATGCTATTTGTTTGGTCACTGGTTATTGATACATTCAGATCAAGTTACAGGGATAGACAAGGCTGGATATGAGATTGTTTGGAGGTAAATAGGTGAAAGGTTGGTTTTTGGTATAAGTCACAGTGACCGATGCTAGTCATTAGATAACCGACCGTAGTTATAAAACCTAGTACTGGTAGGGGATAACCGATATCGGTAGGGGAAGTGATTTAGGGGCTTTTAAATGGAGGTTGGTTGTAAGGTGGTTATTGTAACACCATGAACTATTGTTACTTCCTCCCGAGCCTTCAAGTGTTGATATATGCTTTCTTACGTATAAGGACATGTTCCTTTGATTTGTGAAGTCATGCTTGATATGGATTGTATCTTCTTTGTTCTTTAAGATCTTTGACTGAGTCAGAATATGCTTGGACTCTTTTATTTCTTGAATTTTTAGCACCTGAGTTCAATTTGATTTTGGGATGAATTGTGAATTTATCCATCTTTATGACTTAGCCTTGGATCAGTTGCATTGATCCAAGAGATGTTTTAAGCTTATTCAGGATGAACAAAAATTATTGACCCTACGAAAGTGTAAGGTCTAAATGAGTTGAATGAGAAATTCCGGAGTTTAACTCAAGTTGATTGTGTTAAATGAATTTGGTTCCAGATATCGTAATATCGGGAAGGCCTAGACCTTAAGCCAGGTAAGATGTTCTTGGGGGTATACCGTAAGTTTAATTTAGCTATTCCCAATAGGATCCTTTACATGAATGTTTCACCACCTGTTTGGTTCTAATACCGAATGGTCCTACTTAGGAGACCTAGACTGGATTCATTAAGATTAATAACCTTAACCTAAACTATAACCTATTGGTTAAATAATTGCTAATCTAAACTAGCCCTAAACTATAAGCTTAATGCTCCTAATATTAGCTACACCTAGCACTATGGAAGTAAGACTAATGTCTTACCTTATGATCTACCCTATGATATAACCTATCTTAACTAATGATAAGGATGGAGGGGGACCAATGAAGGGGCGCGAGTCATGGGTAGTGGTTTCCATGGCATTTATGAGGTAGATAAGGATGGAAAGACTTGGGATGCTGTCAAATTTGGCGGAGGTTACAAATGGCTATATGACCTGACGTGGAAGTATCACCAAATATGGGAATGGTTATTTGTTTTCATTTGGCAATCACCAATTTTGGCGATTGGTGGCAATGGAGAATGGGTGGGAATATGGGATTTAATGATATTGATGAACTTCGGTTCCCGAGCGGATTGCTTGGGAAGGCATGCAATTGGAAAATTGTTCGGTTCTTTGGTTTTCCATGCACTCCATTTTTCACTGCTTGAGCATCGGTTCTTGAACCAGTCTGTCTACTCGTGTTGCATGGCAACTTTGAGAATTTTAGCTCCTTTCTCTGTCGAGGAAAGTTTATAAGGCATGAAGGTAACAATTTATTGTTGTTTAATTTATCGTGGAAGAAGAAGAGAAGGTGCGAGAACATTCAGAGGTCTTCTTAGGATTTTTAAGCGACACTATCAAGCATGATAGGCCCTAACTTTTAAAAATCTTTCTTTCCTTCAAATGCTTTCATTAAAACAACTCTGTTCAAGTGATCTTAGCATAGTTGGTTTGAAGCAATGTATTGGGTTCTTCTTTTCTTGTGGATTTAGGAATCTCTAGTTATGCGAAGACTCTGTTGAAATATTTTGCTGTATTTAGTTTTTCTATGGATTCATCTTCGGTCAAGACCCATTGTGTTAGCATGTTGTTGAACTTTTGTTGAATTTTTTCGGGTATACTTAAATATTCTTCGATTAGAATGCTTGTTGTGTTTACATTTGGTTTGACTCTATTGAATCTTTGTCTTTGGGTATACTTAAATATTTTGACTTGACTCGTTGAATGCTTTGCCGTGTTTGCATTTGGTTTGACTCTGTTGAAATGAGTGTTGGGTTTATTATATGAACACAACTTCTGTTGAAGTCCTTACGCATTTTCATTTTGGTTAGACTCCGTTTAAATGTTTGCAAGGATTATATATGAAAATGACTCGTTGGAGTCCTTGCAATGTTTTCATAGGATTTCAACTTTTGTCAAAGTTTTGTTGTGAAATTATTGTTGGAAATGACTCGTTGGAGTCCTTGCAATGTTTTCAGATGATTTCGACTTCGTCGAAGCCCAGTTGTGAGTACTTGTTGGAAATGACTGTTGGAGTCCTTACAAGTATTCTCATGTGAATGTGACTCTGTTGAAGTCCTTGATGTGTTTACGTGTTGGCTCGACTTTTGATGTAAGTCCTCATTGTGCATACATATTGATTTGACTCTGTCGACATGTTGCTTGTTTGTATATGGGTTTGATTTCTGTTTTGATGTTACCTAGTGTCTTGTTTGACCGAGGTAATGAGTTCCTAATCGTGCCATGACAGAGATTGCGTTGGGTAATTTCATGTTTGAGGAATGACATGGAAAGAATTGTTGGCTTTAATTTGATTGTTTTATAGATTATTACTTGGTCGCAAGAACTCTTGTATTGCTTAATAGCTACAGTGATTTTTATAATTGAATTTTGATGAAACTGTAGTTTCTTCTTTTGATCTCGATCGATTTAGTCGCAAGCGTATAATGTAAGTTATGTTTGAGCCGCACTCGTGAAAAGGGTCCGGATGGTCAATGAATATATATTCTGATATGATGAAAAATTAATGTGATTATTGTTTTCTTTACGACCTTGCTTGGTTAATGGGAACACATCCCGACCAAGAGAAATCTTGCTTGAGGAACTCTAATTTAAAAAAAACGTATGTGTAATCCTGGACCTGCATGGATGGAAATCAGGTTTGTATTTGGAAGGAATGGGTGTTGATTTTCTTGACTTCTCTTTTCCCTTATTGAATTCAAGCTTGAATTTATATGCGTTATTCTTGAGAAGTCTGGATAGTCCCGATTATGATTGGAATGGAAATCTGATTGCCTCTGTTTCTTTCTCCTAAGTCAGTAAAGTATATGTAGATATATAATCGTAGAATAAGAAAATATTCTCTCCTTGTCTAGAAACTTTGAGCGCTTTCTTCTTTGTATCCTTATGTGAACTCTATGGTACGGGCTTAAGAAGAAAAGACGGTTAAATTGTATGGAGAGACTGGTAAAATTGTATTGCAGTATAAGTTGGTGTATTTGTCAATACCATTGAAATAATGTAATGTTTATAAAGGAATCTCGTTAGTTGAACTTGTTGGATGTTATAATCTGCCTTTGTGGAATTGTTAAAAACATACTTGTTGGATACACGAATTGATAGGATATTCATTTTTGAATGGAATAATTTGTTGGATTATTGCTGTTCTTGGGATTCAGATGGATGGATGTTTTGGATTCATTTTGTGCTTCTTAGTCTCTAATATATATGATGAATCATCTGAAAAATATTTAGGTTTAATTGGCAGCTATAATATGAGTCATGCATTAAAGTCATGTTAGAATTGTAGAAAGATGATTAGCCTGATTCATGTTTAAGGATTTGAAGAAATGATTTCATTTAAACAGGTTGTTTAATGAGAGAAATTGGTAGAATGCAATTGTTTTAAGAATTAGTGCTTATCATGCTCAGTTCACAGAACTGACCTGTGCTAGAAAATTTTGCAGATGGACATTGTAAGTAATAAAGGCACGCAGATCTGATATGATGCTCAGATTGTTTAATCTGGTTTTATGATGAATTCCTATTTGATATCTCTAATTGTACTATAGTAAGAAAGTTGTTCTTTTGTTGTTGAGTATTGTATCCAATATGCCGAAGTGCATAAGTTGTAATTGTATGGCTTGGAAATAAATGAAAAAGGGAAAATTGTTACTTATGTGGCTGCATTTTTAATTGATGGAATTGATCTTCTTAGGTTCGATTGATTTTAAGTGCATTTTTATTATTTTATACCATAGAGTTATTGGATTCTCTAAGTAGGCCTTGTAAATATTATGTGACTGAATACTTCGTGAATGATTAGTAATTCTTTTATATTTTTAATAAATCTAAATTGTAAAATTATTCCACCGTTAACTGGGAAGTTAAGGTTAAACTACATCTCTCAATAGGTAGCTGAAACAAGAAGAGTAATCTATTACTCCTATCCATGATCTAAGTCAAGACAACGTAATCGATGATTTTAAATCACTATATCTAATAACAATAAGTAAGATATATTTCAGTTTTTGAGAATCGATATAAACTCATATGGGTATAGTTAGCATCCTTATGAGAGGACTTAGGGCTACTACCCAATTTCATTGATTAAGATTATTTTGAATCAATGATCTCCTTGATGAGATCTCAAATTTATTAAACTTCTCTCTGTGAAATGGATCTTAAATAAGTAAGGCAACTCAAAGGTGAGGAACCCAGGGGTTGGGAAAAGACTACCCAGATAGGAGAGTATTAAATTATAATTTCAACTCAACGTAAGTAACACCTTGAAGTTAAGTAAATATTTCGAGGCGGTTTTATAGGATGACGGCACATGTCAACTCAGTAGGTTTTACCTTCGAGAAGATTAGGATCTTCTCGAGCATACAAAATGCAGTGACTTATGGCGACACCCTTTCGCATTGATCGTTAATATTTACACCTTAAACTCAACAATTTTTACTCTCGGGATCTGGTTAGGAACATGGTCATGTTATGAGGCTACCCTTGGAGACTTGGGGTACCTTGACACACAGGTTAACTAGGGTTGACCCAAAGATGTCAGTTACCCTAGTCCTCGAGAGCATCCTTATAACGTTGTCATGTTATTAATCCATTCCTGAGTGAATGACTTGGGATAGGGAGGCTGATGGAAGTCAGTATAAGACATTCTAATTAACATCGGAGTGGGGTGAAGGACGTATTCCAGATTGACGAGTATGCCGTCAAGGAATACGAGATACGAACAATATGTTTCAAATCTTTGGCCAAAGTATCACAAGCTGCTAATTACGTTGTCCTATGTCACCTGGTATGAGGGATGTGATGCCAATGAATAGTGATAACAATTATTCAAATAGGTTCCTTGGACAGAGCATTCTGAAATCCCAGATTAGGGAAGAGAACCGCAAGAGTGAAGTGTTAAAATAAAAATGCCAACTCTATGATACCCATGAATAGATCGGTAGATCACCGAGTCATGGAATGAATAGATCAATGGTACACCGAGTCATTACAGCTGCATATGGTTATCTGTTATAAGAATGATTGTTATGATATGTGAGTTCTAAATTATGTATTTAGAACTAGGAAGCACTTATCAAAAAAAAAAAAAAAAATTGTTCTAATGTACTAAATTGGGAATGTTACATCTTGGTATCGAGTGAAGGTGCAGCTCTTGGACCTATGTGTCCATAATCTGATAAAAACCTGAATTTTTTGTAATAAAAATGGTTAGAATAAGAGGGAATGTTGCGAATAATGCTCCACGTAGAAGAAGAGGGGCAACAACCCAAAACTTGATGAGATCCTTCGCGCCCTATTGGACACAAGAGATCGTTTGGTTGTACTTGAACAGCAAGTAATGGGAAATGAGGAGGATGATGAAGCTGGTAACAACAATCAGCTACCTCCTAAGGAAAACCCCGATATGGGTGTTGATAATAACACTGAAATGTACTTGTGTCCAACTAGAAAACAAAAAGGCCAAAGTTAGCGGTGGAACTCACTAATGATATAAAAAGGATAAGTCCACCTAAATATGATGGCACCACATTAGGAGATGGAGCACGAGAATCGGCTCAAAGAAATGGAAAAGTATTTTGCAATAAGAAACTTCTCGAGGAAACCAAAGCTATTTGGGAGCCTATCAACTTTCCCACGAAGCATCTTCATGGTGGGACAGCCGTAAAGTTGAGCTAAATATTGATGAGACCAATATCACTTGGGATCAATTTAAGGGCTGTTTTAGGCAACGTTGGTTGCCACAACTTTTCTATGATCAGAAAATGCCATAATTCCAGAACTTAGCTCAAGGGAAGCTAACGGTAACTAAATACTAGGAGCGGTTTTTACGAAACTCCTCAAGTACGTACCGCAATATCAAACTGACGAGAAGTTTAGAATATGAAAATTTATCATGGGACTAAATCCCATGATAGGAGGAGAGGTCGATGTTCACAGCCCAACCACTATGGAAGGGGTTGTTGAAAAGGTCATAAGGCAAGAACAAAAATTAAAGGCTATTTCTTCTCATAAAGAGGAAGTGAGGAAGAAGATTGCAAACCCTTCTTCAACTTCACTGGCACCCAAGAAGGGGCCATGGAAAAATTTTGGAAACAGAAGTAAGTTTCCAGTGGATAATAGTAAGAAAACAATAGCGAATAAGCCTGCTGGAAATGTAAGGGATAGTTTTGCCAAAAATTATAACAATGGGCAGAAGTCCTATGGAGGACAACATGATAATTTTAAGGCTAGAAGTAATTTTGAGCCTAAAAAGGGACCTGTAGGAGGCTGCTACAATTGTGGCAAAGACCACTACGCAAATCAATGCCCTTTGAAGAAGGATGATCGTAATCAGCAGCATAAGATACATGCCGCAAAGAGAGCAAGCAAGCTGAAAAGCAAGTGACACCTATAGAAGTTCCGGGTAAGTTATTTGGCATACCTGTCACTATTCTTTTTGATACAGGAGCTACTGAATGTTTTATTTCTAGTAAACTTGCTTCTAAACTTAAAAGAAAAGATGGAAAAATGGATAAATCTTGGGATGCATAAAGATGGTAATAACTCTGTTCATACAGTGAGTATGTGTCTTTTTGGGGTAGTCCTTGACTTACCTAACTTTTCCATGGAAGTTGACCTCTATGTTACACCTTTGGGATCCTATGACATTGTCATCGGTGTCAATTGGTTAGCTAACCATAAAGCAAAAGTAGACTGCTTTGAAAAGAATATAAGATGTTTAGATGATCGGCTGAAAAGCAGAGATTCAAGGTGTGAAACGGGAAATTTCAGTTAGGAAACTGTCAGCTATGCAACTTAAAAAGGCTAAAAACAAAGGATGTACCTTATATGCAGTAAAGATATCTAAATTTTCAGAAGAAGATGGTGATTCCATGAAATGATTCCCACTGTTGCAAAGTTTCAAGGATGTATTTCTGGAGGAATTACCAGGTTTACCACCCAAGAGGGAATTTGATTTCACCATTGAAATCAAACCAGGATGGAACCTATTTCTAAGGCACCTTATCGGATGACTACTATAGAGTTAGTCGAGCTTAAGGCACAATTGCAAGAAATTTTGTCTAAGGGCTTGATTAGACCAAGTGTTTCACCTTGGGGAGCGCCAGTAATATTTGTAAAAAAGAAAGATGGAACACTTAGGCTGTGTATTGACTATCGGATGTTAAACAAAGCAACAATTAAGAACAGATACCCACTTCCAAGGATTGACGATCTATTTGATCAGATGCGTGGGGCAGTGGTTTATTCCAAGATAGATCTTTGATCTGGTTATCATCAATTAAGGATTAGAGAAGAAGATATTCATAAAACAACTTTCCGAACCAGGTACAGACATTATGAGTTCATGGTTTTACCCTTTGGATTAACTAATGCACCCGCAGCTTTTATGAACTTAATGAATAATATCTTTCAAGAATATTTGGACAAATTTGTGCTTGTATTCTTGGACGATATTCTCATATATTCTAAAAGTGTCAAAGAGCACAATGAGCATTTGAAGATAGTTTTGGAAATATTGAGAAAAAGAAAGTTGTACAGTAAGTTATCCAAATGTTCTTTCTTTGATACTGAAGTTCACTATTTGGGTCATGTTATTAGTAAAGAGGGAATTGCATAGTAGATCCTTCAAAAATAGTGGCAATAACCGAGTGGCTTGCACCAAAGAATGTACATGAAGTAAGAAGCTTCATGGGCCTTACTAGTTATTATAGAAAATTTGTTAAGGATTTTTCTAAAGTGGTTGCACCGATAACTTCATTACAGAAGAAGGATAAGAAATTTATTTGGAATGATAGGTGTGAAACTGCTTTTAAAAGTTTGAAAATCCAGGTTGACTTCAACACCTATATTAGCTGTACCAAACCCTAATGGAAGCTTTTATTGTTGTAACGGATGCTTCGGGGAAGGCCTGGAGGTGTTTTGTTACAAAATGATCAAGTCATAAGCATATGAAAGTAGAAAACTTAAGTTACATGAGCTGAATTATGCCCTCATGATTTAGAGCTTGCTGCAATTGTTCATGCGCTTCAAGTTTGGAGACACTATTTACTTGGGAAACCTTTTGAGTTGAAAAACCGATCATTTAGGGCTGAAATATATTTTCACTCAGCCCAACCTAAATGCAAGACAGCGAAGGTGGTTAGAGTTTTTATCTCAATATGATTTTGATATTAGCTACATCAAAGGGAAAGAGAATAGAGTAGTAGATGCTCTAAGTCGTAGGAAGCACATTTCTCGCTCTTATAACATTAAGAACTCAGTTTAAAGATGAGGTAAAAAGTGCCTTAGAATCGATATATACTTTCAAACAAGTAAAAGCAGCACTTGCTATAGAACCAAAGGATGAAAGGTATAAAGGTTTTCATTTTGATAATGAAGGAATCTTACGTTATGAAAACAGGGTATATGTACCTTTGTTAAACGACTTGAGAAAGAAATTGTTAGTTGAATTTCATAATTCACCCTTCTCTCTGACACCCGGTATCACAAAAATGCTTGCTGATCTAAAACAACAATACTTTTGGAAGGGTATGAAAAAGGATGTTATTGGTTTTGTGACTCATTGTCTGGAATGTTAGTGGGTTAAAGGCAGAACACATGCACCCTGCTGGACTATTATATCCCCATAGCATACCGCAGTATAAATGGCAAGTAATAAGCATGGAATTTGTACAAGGGTTGCCTATGTCAAGGAATAAACATGATGTTATCTTGGTAGTGGTAGATAAACTAACTAAGGTAGCTCATTTCATCAGCTGGAAATCTAAAGGATGATTCACCAGTGTTAGCCAAAAGGTTTGTACATGAAATTTTCAGGTTGCATGGAGTGCCTGAATTAATTATATCTGACAGGGATCCTAGAATGACGTCAAGATTTTGGCAAACGCTTAATGCAGCGCTAGGAATGAAACTAAACTTCAGTTTTGCATATCATCCGGAAACGGATGGACAAACTGAGAGAGTAAATCAAGTGTTGGAAGATATGTTGTGAATGTATTGCATGGATCAACAGTATAAATGGGAAGAGTATCTTCCATTAGTTGAGTTCGCATACAACAACACTTATCACTCATCTCTTAAAATGGCACCTTTTCAAGCACTTTATGGAAGAAAGTGCGTAACCCCGTTAGTTGGGATAGTATTGAGGATAGAGTGGTAATTGGGCCGAAATCCTCACCGAAATGGAACAACAAGTTAAAATGATTCGTGAACGATTGAAAGAAGCAAAAAGTGGACAGAAGAAGAGCTATGTTGACCTAAAGTGGGTTGATCGAAGGTTTGAACTTGGTGAAAAAGTTTTTCTTCATGTTAAACCTAGAAAGAGTTCTATAACTTTTGGCAAGGCTGCCAAGTTGTCACCTCGTTACGTGGGACCTTTCCAAATTGTCGAAATAATCAATCCTGTAGCTTATCGATTAGCATTACCACCTGCTTTGTCTCACATGCATGATGTTTTCCATATTTCTTTGCTTAAGAAATATGTTTCAGACTTGTCACATGTTTTAAATTAGAATTTCCTTGCAGTCCAAGACCCAGAATAATCGTGGTTAAACCCACACGAGTGCTGGAAACTCACCAATTGCATTTGAGAAATCGTGAAATACAAGAATGTAAGGTCCAAGTGGGACCAGTTTAATGAAGAAAGTGCAACTTGGGAAAATGGAAGAGATGAAAATTGTTTTTCCTTTCTTTTGAATGAATAGAATGTTGACAAAAAAATGATTATGAACTTATCTTTTTCATGTCTTTATGAAAGCCGATTGAGGCAAACATTATTCAGGTTGAATAAATTATATCATGACATTGATTTAAGAAATAATTCATGTTGGAATTGGTCTCTTATATTGTGAACTAATAAATTGGTTGACCTAAAGGTAAATCAAAATATGTAATCATCGGGACGATGAATCTTTTAGGAGGGAAGCATGTAACACCCTGAACTATTGTTACTTCCTCCTGAGCATTCAAGTGTTGATATATGATTTCTTCTGTATAAGGATGTGTTCCTTTGATTTGTGAAGTCATGCTTGATATGGATTGTATCTTCTTGTTCTTCAAGATCTTTGACTCGAGTCTAATATGCTTGGACTCTTTTATTTCTTTCATTTTTAAGACCGAGTTCAATTTGATTTCGGGAGGAATTGTGGATTTATCCATCTTTATGACTCAGCCTTGGATCATTTGCATTGATCCAAGAGATGTTTTAAGCTTATTCAGGATGAACAAAAATTATTGACCTTACGAAAGTTGCAAGGTCTGAATGAGTTGAATGAGCAATTCTAGAGTTTAACTCAGCTGATCGTGTTAAATGAATTTGGTTCCAGATATCGTAATATCGGGAAGGCCTAGACCTTAAGCCAAGTAAGATGTTCTTGGGTATACCGTAAGTTTAATTTAGCTATTCCGATAGGATCCTTTACATGAATGTTTTACCCCGTTTGGTTCTAATAATGAATGGTCCTACTGGGAGACCTAGACTGGATTCGTTAAGGTTAATAACCTTAACCTAAACTATAACCTATTGGTTAAATAATTGCTAATCTAACCTAGCCCTAAACTATAAGCTTAATGCTCCTAAGGTTAGCTACACCTAGCACTATGGAAGTAAGACTAATGTCTTACCTTATGATCTACCCTATGATCTAACCTATCTTAACTAATGATAAGGATGGAGGGGGACCTATGAAGGGGGCGTGAGTCATGGGGTGGTTTCATGGCATTTATGAGGTAGATAAGGATGGAAAGACTTGGGATGTCATCGATTTGGCGGAGGTTGCAAATGGCTATTGTGACTTGACGTGGCAATATCACCAAATATGGGAATGGTTGTTTGTTTTCATTTGGCAATCACCAACTTTGGTGGTCGGTGGCAATGGAGAATAGGTGGGAATATGGGAGTTAATGCAATTGATGAACTTCGGTTCCCGAGCGGATTGCTTGGGAAGGCATGCAACTGGAAAATTGTTGGTTGTTTGGTTTTCCATGCACTCCATTTTTCACTCTGCTTGAGCACTGGTTCTTTGAACCAGTCATCTACTCTGTGTTGCATGGCAACTTTGAGAATTTTTAGCTCCTTTCTCTGTCGGGGAAAGTTTATAAGGCATGAAGGTAACAATTTATTGTTGTTTAATTTATCGTGGAAGAAGAAGAGAAGGTGCGAGCACATTCAGAGGTCTTCTTCAGATTTTTAAGCGACACTATCAGGCATGATAGGCCCTAACTTTTAAAAATATTGCTTTCCTTCAAATGATTTCATTAAAACAACTCTATTCAAGTGATCTTAGCATAGTTGGTTTGAAGCAATGTATTGGGTTCTTCTTTTCTTGTGGATTTAGGAATCTCTCGGTTATGCGAAGACTCATTGAAATATTTTGTTGTTTTTTTTTCTATGGATTCATCTTGGTCAAGACCCGCTGTGTTAGCATGTTGTTGAACTTTTGTTGAATTTTTTGCCGGGTATACTTAAAGATTCTTCGATTAGAATGCTTGTTGTGTTTACATTTGGTTCGACTCGTTGAATCTTGCTGGGTATACTTAAAGATTTTGACTTTATTGGAATGCTTTCTGTGTTTGCATTTGGTTCGACTCATTGAAATGTGTTTGGGTTTACATATGAACACGACTTCTGTTGAAGTCCTTACTGTGTTTTCATTTTGGTTAGACTCCATTGAAATGTTTGCAAGGATTATATATGAAAATGACTCTGTTGGAGTCCTTGCAATGTTTTCGTATGATTTCAACTTCTGTCAAAGCCTTTTTTGTGAATACTTGTTGGAAATGACTCTGTTGGAGTCCTTGCAATGTTTTCATATGATTTTCGACTTCAAAGCTTTGTTGTGAATACTTGTTGGAAATGACTTGTTGGAGTCCTCGTAATGTTTTTTGTATGATTTGACTTCTATCGAAGCCCCGGTCATGAGTACTTGTTGGAAACGACTCTGTTGGAGTCCTTGCAGTATTCTCATGTGAATGCGACTCCTGTTGAAGTCCTTGATGTGTTTGCATGTTGGCTCAACTTCTGATGTAAGTCCTCTCTCATGAATACATACATATTGATTCGACTGTCGAAATGTTGTTGAGTTTGTATATGGTTTCGACTTCTGTTTATGATGTTACCTTGTCTCTTGTTCGACTGAGATAATGAGTTCCTAACTGTGCCATGTCAAGCGTTGGCATTGGGTAATTTCATGTTTGAGGAATGACATGGAAAGAATTGTTGGGTTTAATTTGATTGTTTTATAGATTATTACTTGGTCGCAAGAACTCTTGTATTGCTTAATAGCTACAGGTGATTTTTATAATTGAATTTTGATGAAACTGTAGTTTCTTCTTTTGATCTCGACTGATTTAGTCGCAAGCGTATAATGTAAGTTATATTTGAGCCTGCACCTCTGTAAAAAGGGTCTGGATGGTCAATAAATATAGATTCTGTATATGATGAAAAATTAATGTGATTATTGTTTTCTTTACGACCTTGCTTGGTTAATGGGAACACATCCTGACCGAGAGAAATCTTGCTTGAGGAACTCTGATTTTAAAAAAACGTATGTGTAATCCTGGACCTGCATGGATGGAAATCAGGTTTGTATTTGGAAGGAATGGGTGTTGATTTTCTTGCCTTCTCTTTTCCCTTATTGAATTCAAGCTTGAATGTATATGCGTTATTCTTGAGAAGTCGGTACAGTCCTGAACATGATTGGAATGGAAATCTGATTGCCTCTGTTTCTTTCTCCTAAGCTGTAAAGTATATGTAGATATATAACTGTAGGAATAAGAAAATATTCTCTCCTTGTCTAGAAACTTTGAGCGCTTTCTTCTTTTGTATCCTTATGTGAACTCTACGGTACGGGCTTAAGAAGAAAAGACTGTTAAATTGTATGGAGAGACTGTAAAATTGTATTGCAGTATAAGTTGGTGTATTTGTCAATACCATTGAAATAATGTAATGTTTATAAAGGAATCTCATTAGTTGAACTTCTTTGGATGTTATAATCTGCCTTTGTGGAATTGTTAAAAACATACCTGTTGGATACACGAATTGATAGGATATTCATTTTTGAATGGAATAATTTGTTGGATTATTGCTGTCCTTGGGATTCAGATGGATGGATGTTTTGGATTCATTTTGTTCTTCTTAGTCTCTAATATATATGATGAATCATCTGAAAAATATTTAGGTTTAATTGGCAGCTATAATATGAGTCATGCGTTAAAGTCATGTTAGAATTGTAGAAAGATGATTAGCCTGATTCATGTTTAAGGATTTGAAGAAATGATTTCATTTAAACAGGTTGTTTAATGAGAGCAATTGGTAGAATGCAATTGTTTTAAGAATTAGTGCTTATCATGCTCTGGTTCACGTAACTCGACTCGTGCTAGCAAATTTTGCAGATGGACATTGTAAGTAATAAAGGCACGCGGATCTGATATGATGCTCAGATTGTTTAATCTGGTTTTATGATGAATTCCTATTTGATATCTCTAATTGTACTATAGTAAGAAAGTTGTTCTTTTACTGTTGAGTATTGTATCCAATATGCCGAAGTGCATAAGTTGTAATTGTATGGCTTGGAAATAAATGAAAAGGGGAAAATTGTTACTTATGTGGCTGCATTTTTAATTGATGGAATTGATCTTCTTAGGTTCGATTGATTTTAAGTGCATTTTTATTATTTTATACCATAGAGTTATTTGGATTCTCTAAGTAGGCCTTGTAAAGATTATGTGACTGAATACTTCGTGAATGATTAGTAATTCTTTTATGTTTTGAATATGGCTAAATTGTAAAATTAGTCCACTGTTTACGGGAAGTTAAGGTTAAACTACACCTTTATAGGTAGTTGAAACATAGGAAGGGTAATCTAATACTCCCTATCCATGATCTAAGTCAAGACAACTGATGATTTTAAATCACTATACCTTAAAAACAATGAGTAAGATATATATTTCAGTTTTGAGAACTGATATAAACTTATAGGGGTATAGTTAGCATCCTTATGAGAGGACTTAGGGCTACTGCCCAATTTCGTTGATTAAGATTATTTTGAATCAATGATCTCCTTGACGAGATCTCAAATCTTATTAAACTTCTCTCTGTGAAATGGATCTTAAATAAGTAAGGCAACTCAAAGGTGAGGAACCCAGGGGTTGGGAAAAGACTACCCAGATAGGAGAGTCTTAAAGTATAATCAACTCAACATAAGTAACACCTTGAAGTTAAGTAAATTTTTCCGAGGTGGTTTTGTAGGATGTCGGCACATGTCAATTGCAGGGTTGTACCTTCGAGAAGATTAGGATCTTCTCGAGGATACAACAATGCAGGTGACTTATGGCGACACCCTTTGCATTGATCGTTAAGATTTACACCTTAAACTCGAACAAGTTTTTACTCTGGGATCTAGTTAGGAACATGGTCATGTTATGAGGCTGCCCTCGAGACTCAGGGTACCTTGACACACAGGGTTAACTAGGGTTGACCCAGTATGTCAGCTTACCCTAGTCCTCGAGAGCATCCTTATAACGTTGTCATGTTATTAATCCATTCCTGAGTGAATGACTTGGGATAGGGGAGGCTGACAGAAGTCAGTATAAGACATTCTAATTAACATCGGAGTGGGGTGAAGGACGTATTCCAGATTGACGAGTATGCCATCAAGGAATACGAGATATGAACAGTATGTTTCAAATCTTTGGCCAAAGTATCGCAAGTTGCTGATTGCGTTGTCCTATGTCACCTAGTCTGAGGGACGTGATGCCGATGAATAGTGGTAACAATTATTCAGATAGGTTCCTTGGACAGAGCATTCTGAAATCCCAGATTAGGGAAGAGAACCGCAAGAGTGAAGTGTTAAAATAAAAACGCCAACTCTATGATACCCATGAATAGATCGGTAGATCACCGAGTCATGGAATGAATAGATCGGTGGTACACCGAGTCATTACAACTGCATATGGTTATCTGTTATAAGAATGATTATTATGATCTCTGTGAGTTCTAAATTATGTATTTAGAACTAGGAAGCACTTATCAAAAAAAAAAAAAAAAAAAAATCTTGTTCTAATGTACTAAATTGGGAATGTTACATCTTGGTATCGAGTCAAGGTCGAAAGCTCTTGGACCTATGTGTCCATAATCGATAAAAACCTGAATTTTCTTGTAATGTAAAAATGGTTAGAACAAGAGGGAACGTTGTGAATAATGCTCCACCAGAAGGAGGGGTGGCAACAACCCAAAAATTGATGAGATCCTTGCTGCCCTATTGGACACAAGAGATCGGTTTGGCTGTACTTGAACAACAAGTAATGGGAAATGAGGAGGATGATGAAGCTGGTAACAACAATCAGCTACCTCCTGAGGACAACCCCGATATGGGTGTTGATAATAACACTGGAAATGTACCTGTCCAACTAGAAAACAAAAAGGCCAGGTTGGCAGTGGAACTCACTAATGATATAAAAAGGATAAGTCCACCTAAATATGATGGCACCACATTAGGAGATGGAGCTGAGAACTGGCTCAGTGAAATGGAAAAGTATTTTGCAATAAGAAACTTCTCTGAGGAAACCAAAGCTATTTGGGGAGCCTATCAACTTTCCCACGAAGCATCTTCATGGTGGGACAGCCGTAAAGTTGAGCTAAATATTGATGAGACCAATATCACTTGGGATCAATTTAAGGGCTATTTTAGGCAACGTTGGCTGCCACAACTTTTCTATGATCAGAAAATGACAGAATTCTAGAACTTAGCTCAAGGGAAGCTAACGTAACTGAATACTGGGAGTGGTTTATGAAACTCCTCAAGTACGTACCGCAATATCAAACTGACGAGAAGTTCAGAATACGAAAATTTATCATGGGACTAAATCTTGTGATAGGAGGAGAGGTTGATGTTCATGCCCCCAACCACTATGGAAGGGGTTGTTGAAAAGGCCATAAGGCAAGAACAAAAATTAAAGGCTATTTCTACTCATAAAGAGGAAGTGTGGAAGAAGATTGCAAACCCTTCTTCAACTTCACTTGCACCCAAGAAGGGGCCATGGAAAAAGTTTGGAAACAGAAGTAAGTTTCAGTGGATAATAGTAAGAAAACGATAGCGAATAAGCCTGCTGGAAATGTAAGGGATAGTTTTGCCAAAAATTATAACAATGGGCAGAAGCCCTATGGAGGACAACGTGATAATTTTAAGGCTGGAAGTAATTTTGAGCCTAAAAAGGGACCTGTAGGAGGCTGCTATAATTGTGGCAAAGACCACTACGTAAATCAAATTAGTGCCCTTTGAAGAAGGATGATCGTAATCAACAACATAAGATACATGCTGCAGTAGCAGACAAGCAAGCTGAAAAGCAAGTGACACCTATAGAAGTTTCTGGGTAAGTTATTTGGCATACCTGTCACTATTATTTTTGATACAGGAGCTACTGAATGTTTTATTTCTAGTAAACTTGCTTCTAAACTTAAAAGAAAAGCTAGAAAAATGGATAAATCTTGGACTGTACAGTATGGTAATAACTCTGTTCATACAGTGAGTATGTGTCTTTTTGGGGCAGTCCTTGACTTACCTAACTTTTCCATGGAAGTTGACCTCTATGTTACACCTTTGGGATCCTATGACATTGTCATCGGTGTCAATTGGTTAGCTGACCATAAAGCAAAAGTAGACTGCTTTGAAAAGAATATAAGATGTTTAGATGATCGGCTGAAAGCAGCAGAGATTCAAGGTGTGAAATGGAAATTTCAGTTAGGAAACTATCAGCTATGCAACTTAAAAAGGCTAAAAACAAAGGATGTACCTTATATGCAATAAAGATATCTGAATTTTCAGAAGAAGATGGTGATTCCATGAAACGATTCCCACTATTGCAAAGTTTCAAGGATGTATTTCCGGAGGAATTACCAGGTTTACCACCCAAGAGGGAATTTGATTTCACCATTGAAATCAAACCAGGGATGGAACCTATTTCTAAGGCACCTTATCGGATGACTACTACAGAGTTAGTCGAGCTTAAGGCACAATTGCAAGAAATTTTGTCTAAGGGCTTGATTAGACCAAGTGTTTCACCTTGGGGAGCGCCAGTAATATTTGTAAAAAAGAAAGATGGAACACTTAGGCTGTGTATTGACTATCAGATGTTAAACAAAGCAACAATTAAGAACAGATACCCACTTCCAAGGATTGACGATCTATTTGATCAGATGCGTGGGGCAGCGGTTTATTCCAAGATAGATCTTCGATATGGTTATCATCAATTAAGGATTAGAGAAGAAGATATTCATAAAACAACTTTCTCAACTAGTGTACTGACATTATGAGTTCATGGTTTTACCCTTTGGATTAACTAATGCACCCGTAGCTTTTATGAACTTAATGAATAATATCTTTCAAGAATATTTGGACAAATTTGTGCTTGTATTCTGGACGATATTCTCATATATTCTAAAAGTGTCAAAGAGCACAATGAGCATTTGAAGATAGTTTTGGAAATATTGAGAAAATAAAGTTTATACGGTAAGTTATCCAAATGTTCTTTCTTTGATATCAAGTTCACTATTTGGGTCATGTTATTAGTAAAGAGGAATGTAGTAGATCCTTCAAAAATAGTGGCAATAACCGAGTGGCCTGCACCAAAGAATGTACATGAAGTAAGAAGCTTCATGGGCCTTGCTGGTTATTATAGAAAATTTGTTAAGGATTTTTCTAAAGTGGCTACACCGATAACTTCATTGCAGAAGAAGGATAAGAAATTTATTTGGAATGATAGGTGTGAAACTGCTTTCAAAAGTTTGAAAAGCCGATTGACTTCAAGCACCTATATTAGATGTACAAACCCTAATGGAAGCTTTTTATTGTAACGGATGCTTCGGGAAGGCCTTGGAGGTTTTTTGTTACAAAATGATCATTTCATAGCATATGAAAGTAGAAAACTTAAGTTACATGAGCTGAATTATGCCCCTCATGATTTAGAGCTTGCTGCAATTGTTCATGCGCTTCAAGTTTGGAGACACTATTTACTTGGGAAACCTTTTGAGTTGAAAACTGATCATTTAGGGCTGAAATATATTTTCACTCAGCCTAATCTAAATGCAAGACAACGAAGGTGGTTAGAGTTTTTATCTCAATATGATTTTGATATTAGCTACATCAAAGGGAAAGAGAATAGAGTAGCAGATGCTCTAAGTCGTAGGAAGCACATTTCTGCTCTTATAACATTAAGAACTCAGTTTAAAGATGAGGTAAAAAGTGCCTTAGAATCTGATATATACTTTCAGCAAGTAAAAGCAAGCACTTGCTACAGAACCAAAGGATGAAAGGTATAAAGGTTTTCATTTTGATAATGAAGGAATCTTACGTTATGAAAACAGGTATATGTACCTTTGTTAAATGACTTGAGAAAGAAATTGTTAGTTGAATTTCATAATTCACCCTTCTCTGGACACCCGGGTATCACAAAAATGCTTGCTGATCTAAAACAACAATACTTTTGGAAGGGTATGAAAAAGGATGTTATTGGTTTTGTGACTCATTGTCTGGAATGTCAGCGGGTTAAGGCAGAACACATGCACCCTGTTGGACTATTATATCCCCATAGCATACCCGCACAGTATAAATGGCAAGTAATAAGCATGGACTTTGTACAAGGGTTGCCTATGTCAAGGAATAAACATGATGTTATCTTGGTAGTGGTAGATAAACTAACTAAGGTAGCTCATTTCATCACTGGAAATCTAAAGGATGATTCACCAGTGTTAGCCAAAAGGTTTGTACATGAAATTTTCAGGTTGCATGGAGTGCCTAAATTAATTATATCTGACAGGGATCCTAGAATGACATCAAGATTTTGGCAAATGCTTAATGCAGCGCTAGGAACGAAACTAAACTTCAGTTCTGCATATCATCCGGAAACGGATGGACAAACTGAGAGAGTAAATCAAGTGTTGGAAGATATGTTGCGAATGTATTGCATGGATCAACAAAGTATAAATGGGAAGAGTATCTTCCATTAGTTGAGTTCACATACAACAACACTTATCACTCATCTCTTAAAATGGCACCTTTTGAAGCACTTTATGGAAGAAAGTGTAGAACCCCTGTTAGTTGGGATAGTATTGAGGATAGAGTGGTAATTGGGCCAGAAATCCTCACTGAAATGGAACAACAAGTTAAAATGATTCGTGAACGATTGAAAGAAGCAAGCGGACAGGCAGAAGAGCTATGCTGACCTAAAGTGGGTTGATCGAAGGTTTGAACTTGGTGAAAAAAAATTTCTTCGTGTTAAACCTAGAAAGAGTTCTATAACTTTTGGCAAGGCTGCCAAGTTGTCACCTCGTTACGGGACCTTTCAAATTGTGAAATAATCAATCTCGTAGCTTATCGATTAGCATTACCACCGCTTTGTCTCGCATGCATGATGTTTTCCATATTTCTTTGCTTAAGAAATATGTTTCAGACTTGTCACATGTTTTAAATTAGAATTCCTTGCAGGTCCAAGACCCAGGAATAATCATGGTTAAACCCACACGAGTGCTGGAAACTCACCAATTGCATTTGAGAAATCATGAAATACAACAATGTAAGGTCCAATGGGACCAGTTTAATGAAGAAAGTGCAACTTGGGAAAATCTAGAAGAGATGAAAATTGTTTTTCCTTTCTTTTTGAACAGAATAGAATCTGTTGACAAAAAAATGATTATGAACTTATCTTTTTCATGTCTTTATGAAAGCCTATTGAGGCAAACATTATTCAGGTTGAATAAATTATATCATGACATTGATTTAAGAAATAATTCATGTTGGAATTGGTCTCTTGTATTGTGAACTAATAAATTGGTTGACCTGAAGGTAAATCAAAATATGTAATCATCGGGATGATGAATCTTTTAGGAGGGAAGCATGTAACACCCTGAACTATTGTTACTTCCTCCTGAGCATTCAAGTGTTGATATATGATTTCTTTTGTATAAGGATGTGTTCCTTTGATTTGTGAAGTCATGCTTGATATGGATTGTATCTTCTTTGTTCTTGAAGATCTTTGACTGAGTCAGAATATGCTTGGACTCTTTTATTTCTTTCATTTTTAGCACCTGAGTTCAATTTGATTTCGGGATGAATTGTGGATTTATCCATCTTTATGACTCAGCCTTGGATCAGTTGCATTGATCCAAGAGATGTTTTAAGCTTATTCAGGATGAACAAAAATTATTGACCTTACGAAAGTTGCAAGGTCTGAATGAGTTGAATGAGCAATTCAGAGTTTAACTCAAGGCTGAACGTGTTAAATGAATTTGGTTCCAGATATCGTAATATCGGGAAGGCCTAGACCTTAAGTCAGGTAAGATGTTCTTGGGTATACCGTAAGCTTAATTTAGCTATTCCCGATAGGATCCTTTACATGAATGTTTTACCTTGTTTGGTTCTAATACTGAATGGTCCTACTTGGGAGACCTAGACTGGATTCGTTAAGATTAATAACCTTAACCTAAACTATAACCTATTGGTTAAATAATTGCTAATCTAACCTAGCCCTAAACTATAAGCTTAATGCTCCTAAGGTTAGCTACACCTAGCACTATGGAAGTAAGACTAATGTCTTACCTTATGATCTACCCTATGATCTAACCTATCTTAACTAATGATAAGGATGGAGGGGGACCTATGAAGGGGCGCGAGTCATGGGCGGTGGTTTCCATGGCATTTATGAGGTAGATAAGGATGGAAAGACTTGGGATGCTGTCAGATTTGGCGGAGGTTGCAAACGGCTATATGACCGACGTGGCAAAGATCACCAAATATGGGAATGGTTGTTTGTTTTCATTTGGCAATCACCAACTTTGGTGGTCGTGGCAATGGAGAATAGGTGGGAATATGGGAGTTAATGCAATTGATGAACTTTGGTTCCCGAGTGTGGATTGCTTGGGAAGGCATGCAACTGGAAAATTGTTCGGTTGTTTGGTTTTCCATGCACTCCATTTTTTGCTCTGCTTGAGCATGGTTCTTGAACCAGTCGTCTACTCTACTGTGTGCATGGCAACTTTGAGAATTTTTAGCTCCTTTCTTTGTCGGGGAAAGTTTATAAGGCATGAAGGTAACAATTTATTGTTGTTTAATTTATCGTGGAAGAAGAAGAGAAGGTGCGAGCACATTCAGAGGTCTTCTTCAGATTTTTAAGCGACACTATCAGGCATGATAGGCCCTAACTTTTAAAAATCTTGCTTTCCTTCAAATGCTTTCATTAAAACAACTCTGTTCAGGTGATCTTAGCATAGTTGGTTTGAAGCAATGTATTGGGTTCTTCTTTTCTTGTGGATTTAGGAATCTCTGGTTATGCAAAGACTCTGTTGAAATATTTTTTTGTATTTATTTTTTCTATGGATTCATCTTTGGTCAAGACCCATTTGTGTTAGCATGTTGTTGAAATTTTGTTGAATTTTTGCTGGGTATACTTAAAGATTCTTCTGATTAGAATGCTTGTTGTGTTTACATTTGGTTCGACTCTGTTGAATCTTTGCTGGGTATACTTAAAGATTTTGACTTCTATTGGAATGCTTGTTGTGTTTGCATTTGGTTCGACTCTGTTGAAATGTGTGTTGGGTTTACATATGAACACGACTTCTGTTGAAGTCCTTATTCGTGTTTTCATTTTGGTTAGACTCGTTGAAATGTTTGCAAGGATTATATATGAAAATGACGACTGTTGGAGTCCTTGCAATGTTTTCGTATGATTTCAAACTCGTCGAAGCTTTGTTGTGAATACTTGTGAAATGACTCTATTGGAGTCCTTGCAATGTTTTTTTGTATGATTTGACTTCATCGAAGCTTTGTTGTGAATACTTGTTGGAAATGACTCGCTGGAGTCCTTGCAATGTTTTTATGATTTTGACTTCTATCGAAGCCCTGGTTGTGAGTACTTGTTGGAAAGGACTGTTGGAGTCCTTGTAGTATTCTCATGTGAATGCGACTCCTGTTGAAGTCCTTGATGTGTTTGCATTTGTGTTGACTCGACTTGATGTAAGTCCTCGCTGTGCATACATATTGATTCGACTCTGTCGAAATGTTGTTGTGTTTGTATATGGGTTTGACTTCTATTTTGATGTTACCTAGTCTCTTGTTCGACTGAGGTAATGAGTTCCTAACTGTGCCATGATAGGCGATGGCGTTGGGTAATTTCATGTTTAAGGAATGACATGGAAAGAATTGTTGGGTCTAATTTGATTGTTTTATTGATTATTACTTGGCCGCAAGAACTCTTGTATTGCTTAATAGCTACAGGTGATTTTTATAATTGAATTTTGATGAAACAGTAGTTTCTTCTTTTGATCTCGATCGATTTAGTCGCAAGCGTATAATGTAAGTTATATTTGAGCCCGCACTCGTAAAAAGGGGTCCGGATGGTCAATAAATATAGATTGTATATGATGAAAAATTAATGTGATTATTGTTTTCTTTACGACCTTGCTTGGTTAATGGGAACACATCCTGACCGAGAGAAATATTGCTTGAGGAACTCGATTTTTAAAAAAAAACGTATGTGTAATCCTGGACTGCATGGATGGAAATCAGTTTGTATTTGGAAGGAATGGGTGTTGATTTTCTTGCCTTCTTTTCCCTTATTGAATTCAAGCTTGAATGTATATGCATTATTCTTGAGAAGTCAGACAGATTCCTGAACATGATTGGAATGGAAATCTGATTGCCTCTATTTCTTTCTCCTAAGCTGTAAAGTATATGTAGATATATAACTGTAGGAATAAGAAAATATTCTCTCCTTGTCTAGAAACTTTGAGTGCTTTCTTCTTTGTATCCTTATGTGAACTCTATGGTACGGGCTTAAGAAGAAAAGACTGTTAAATTGTATGGAGAGACGGTAAAATATTATGCAAAGATAAGTTGGTGTATTTGTCAATACCATTGAAATAATGTAATGTTTATAAAGGAATCTCGTCAGTTGAACTTGTTGGATGTTATAATCTGCCTTTGCGGAATTGTTAAAAACATACCTGTTGGATACACGAATTGATAGGATATTCATTTTTGAATGGAATAATTTGTTGGATTATTGTTGTTCTTGGGATTCAGATGGATGGATGTTTTGGATTCATTTTGTGCTTCTTAGTCTCTAATATATATGATGAATCATCTGAAAAATATTTAGGTTTAATTGGCAGCTATAATATGAGTCATGCGTTAAAGTCATGTTAGAATTGTAGAAAGATGATTAGCCTGATTCATGTATAAGGATTTGAAGAAATGATTTCATTTAAACAGGTTGTTTAATGAGAGCAATTGGTAGAATGCAATTGTTTTAAGAATTAGTGCTTATCATGCTCAGTTCACAGAACTGACCTATGCTAGCAATTTTACAGATGGACATTGTAAGTAATAAAGCACACGGATCTCGATATGATGCTTAGATTGTTTAATCTGGTTTTATGATGAATTCCTATTTGATATCTCTAATTGTACTATAGTAAGAAAGTTGTTCTTTTTCTGTTGAGTATTGTATCCAATATGCCAAGTGCATAAGTTGTAATTGTATGGCTTGGAAATAAATGAAAAGGGGAAAATTGTTACTTATGTGGCTGCATTTTTAATTGATGGAATTGATCTTCTTAGGTTCGATTGATTTTAAGTGCATTTTTATTATTTTATACCATAGAGTTATTGGATTCTCTAAGTAGGCCTTGTAAAGATTATGTGACTGAATACTTCGTGAATGATTAGTAATTCTTTTATGTTTTGAATAAGGCTAAATTGTAAAATTAGTCCATTGTTAACGGGAAGTTAAGGTTAAACTACATCTCTATAGGTAGCTGAAACAGGAAGAGTAATCTATTACTTCCTATCCATGATCTAAGTCAAGACAACGTAACTGATGATTTTAAATCACTATATCTTAATAACAATAAGTAAGATATATTTCAGTTTTGAGAACTGATATAAACTCATATGGGTATAGTTAGCATCCTTATGAGAGGACTTAGGGCTACTGCCCAATTTCGTTGATTAAGATTATTTTGAATCAATGATCTCCTTGACGAGATCTCAAATTTATTAAACTTCTCTCTGTGAAATGGATCTTAAATAAGTAAGGCAACTCAAAGGTGAGGAACCCAGGGGTTGGGAAAAGACTACCCAGATAGGAGAGTCTTAAATTATAATTTCAACTCAACGTAAGTAACACCTTGAAGTTAAGTAAATCTTTCCGAGGTGGTTTTGTAGGATGTCGGCACATGTCAACTGCAGTGTTGTACCTTCGAGAAGATTAGGATCTTCTCGAGGATACAACAATGCAGGTGACTTATGGTGACACCCTTTGCATTGATCGTTAAGATTTACACCTTAAACTCGAACAAGTTTTTACTCTGGGACTGGTTAGGAACATGGTCATGTTATGAGGCTGCCCTTGGAGACTCGGGGTACCTTGACACACAGGGTTAACTAGGGTTGACCCAGTATGTCAGCTTACCCTAGTCCTCGAGAGCATCCTTATAACGTTGTCATGTTATTAATCCATTCCTAAGTGAATGACTTGGGACAGGGAGGCTGACAGAAGTCAGTATAAGACATTCTAATTAACATCAGAGTGGGGTGAAGGACATATTCTAGATTGACAAGTATGCCATCAAGGAATACGAGATACGAACAGTATGTTTCAAATCTTTGGCCAAAGTATCGCAAGCTGTTGATTGCGTTGTCCTATGTCACCTAGTCTGAGGGACGTGATGCCGATGAATAGTGGTAACAATTATTCAGATAGGTTCCTTGGACAGAGCATTCTGAAATCCCATATTAGGGAAGAGAACTACAAGAGTGAAGTGTTAAAATAAAAACGCCAACTCTATGATACCCATGAATAGATCGGTAGATCACCGAGTCATGGAATGAATAGATCGGTGGTACACCGAGTCATTACAGCTGCATATGGTTATCTGTTATAAGAATGATTGTTTTGATCTGTGAGTTCTAAATTATGTATTTAGAACTAGGAAGCACTTATCAAATGAGCTGATGAAACTATCCTCTGACTCTCCCAATGTTTGGATGAGTGTGACCGTGATCTAGTTTCTCAGTTATAGTCTTGGGCTCAATACTCCTCTCTGCAACCTCTTCTCTCTCTCTCACTTGTCCCTCTCTTGTAAAATGAATTCGATCTTTTGCAAATGAATTCGGATCCTTTGGTTTTGGTTGGGGGAGGTCATTTATAGGGAACTGATGGCGGTTACCTAACCGATGCCGGTCGAGTAGGGACTAATGTCAGTTAGGTCAAAGTTGGCTATTTTTAGTAAAATAGCCAACTTTCCCTCCTTTTCTCCCGAGGGGTCAGTTGTGGGCTTGGTCAAGTCATTATTAGGTTCGTTTTGGTGCGGGTGAGGGGTGATGAGTCATGGGTGTGGGTCTAGACCAAGTTATAGGTCTTAATTAGGTTATTTTAGGGTTAGGGCTAGGTCATGGTGAGGTGGTGAGGTGAGGTGGCAGGGTTGGAGATGTGGATTTATTAATTATAAGGTAATTAATAAATAATTAAGTGTGTAAGGTTTAGGTGGTGAGGTAGGGTTAGGTTGCGAGACAAGATGCGGGGCACAGGGTGTCGTAAGACCCAAATTTGGTGTCTACATTTGCCCCTTGTTGTTGTGTAGCTTGTCTTGTAAAGCTACACTAACAATAATAAGAAGTGGTTGCCCCAGTTAAGGGTATAGGTAATCCCCCTCAAATCTATCACAGATTGAGGCGACGTGAAATCAGGGATAGGGTTGATAAAGGGTGAATGATGATGAGATGATGGTAAGAAGGTGGGGTAAGTTCAAGGAAGTAGACGCATTTTAAAATGCAGTAGTGCGAATGTGGTAGATGATTTGAAGAGAAAATAAGCAATTCATAGGAAAAGGTTTATAGTTTATCCAAACAAGGTTGATATAATCCGGTATCTAAGGCATAGGAAGTAGCTCCAGGGGATATAACGGGTAAGGTACCACAACATATAGGCATGTTCGGCTAAAAACTAAATGGTTGGTTTGGTTGAGATAAATGTCACGGTCTCGATCTAGGCAAAGTTGGTCGGCTGATCAATTCAAGTATCCTAGTCATGCTAAAACACAAACAGGTGAGCTCGATTGAACAAATAGCTACATGATGGGTGGATAGAATCATAATTTGCGGGCCTCGGTCGAGGTACTTAATTGGTGTGGCCTTGGGTCAAGCTGATTGGTTGGGTGCAGCCATGGGTCGGGCCGATTGGTTGGTTGCGCCTTGGGTCAGGCCGATTGGTTGGTTGCGGCCTTGGGTCAGGGTGATTGAGTGGTTGCGGTCTTGGGTCGGGCCGGTTGGTTGGTTGCGCGCCTTAGGTAAGGCTGATTGGTTTATTGCGGCCATGGGTCAGGCTAATTGGTTGGTTGTGGCCTTGGGCGAGCAATTGGTGGGTGCGGCCTTCGGGTCGAGCCGATTAGTTGGTTACGGCCTTGGGTCAGGCTAATTGGTTGGTTATGGCCTTGGGTTGAGCCGATTGGTTGGTTGCGGCCTTGGGTCAGGCCGATTGATTTGTTATGGCCTTGGGTTGGGCGATTGGTTAGTTGTAGCATTAGGTCGGCTGATTGAGTGGTTGTGGCCTTAGGTCAGGCCGGTTGTTTGGTTGCATCCTTGGTTCGGGACGATTGATTGGTTGCGGCCTTAGGTCGGGCCGATGAATTCAAAATAAGGCTATTTAGCAAAGCCGGGGGTAGGCGATGTGGTGAAAAATGGAGATTGGTGGATAAGGGTAGGAGTTAGGTTAAAATAAGCAGGTAACCGATATCGGTTAGGGGTGACTGATATCGGGTAGAAGACCGATATCAGTCTTTCTAGGAACTCCCTAACCGATATCGGTTAGAGGTCAAAACCTATAAAAAGTAAAAAAGTGGCATGTCATTTTCACATTGTGAATTTGAGCACCAAAACATCTCTTGTTGAGTTTTGAATTGATTGTGTCAAGTGTTTGGGCTGAGTTGGCACTAGTTGAGTGGGTGAGTGAGTTATTGGTAGGCCCCAGAGATCGGGGCAGAGCTTGATTGGTTGAGGACCCTGCTGAGGAGATTTGGAGCTATGGCACAGGTTGGAGGAGCAGGAGGTGCTGGAGGTGTTGGAGGAGCTGGACCACCACCACCTATCCCACCACGATGATGTGTAGTCGTACTGGTAGGCTCTGAACCCCTATTTCTGTCAAGTTTATGAATTTAGCTGGGATTTGGGTATTGGGGTAGGAATCCAAAATTTGATAAAATAATGAATAAATGAAGGTAAACAGTAAAATGGATTGGGTAGATATGTTAGGTAGGCAAAAATGTCAGGGTGGGTAAGGTTTTAGGCAATTGTGCTGGGTAAATTGGGAGAAATAGGGAAAAGGGGGTTTGGGGGCCATTTTTTTCGGCCCCTAAACCCCATAGTGACCGATGTCGGTCACTAGTCGACCGGCATCGATCACAGTTTTCAGGTGTAGATTAGCAGGTGCAGAGACCGGCATCGGTCATGTGTCGACTGACGTCGGTTCATAAAATTTGGACGTAGGATGCAGATGGGGGACCAATGGTGGTCAAGAGTGACCGATAGCAGCTCTCCATGGGTAGGAGGTAGGGTTATAAAATTGCTTTGTTGGGTGTTATTTTAGCGGTAGGATAGATTATAGGGTTGAGGGGGGAGAAGGTAGATTTGTTGGGTGAGGTGGGTGAATTACTAGTGGGGATTAGGTGGGATAAGTTGATTGGGGTAGGATAGGTTATTGGGGTGGGGGTAATTGGGTGGTTGGGGTTGGTTCGGGTAGGATAGGTTATGGGTTGTGTATGGATTGGGATGGGTAAAATTGGTTAGGGTATGGTTAAAGGGCTTAGAGTAGATCGGGTTTGTATTGTTGGGGCAATTGGTAGGGTGTGGGATAGGTGAAGGGGATAGTTTAGATTTTTATTTTTATTTTTATTTTTATTTTTTTGTGGGGTTATTGATTCTGAGGGAGATTAGGTGAGATAGGTTTGATTGGAGTGGGTGGGATATTTAAAGATGGATTGTAGGAGTGAGAGGGATTTTGAGATGTATAGGGTAAGATAGGTGGGTGTAGATGTGTTTACAGAGTTGGGTTGTGATTGGGTGGGTGAGTAAGTATAGAGGGTTAGGTTGGTTGTTTTGTTAAGGGTAGGCAGCGATTTGAGTGGGTTGTTTTTGCGGGAATGTCGAGATTTTACCATGCGAGATCGAATGCCGCCCCTATTGGAGTGGATGCGGCCACATGTGACCGCAGAAAGCAGTGGGCAATTATGCGGGAGGTTAGACTCGGCGGAGTCCAGAGGTATAGGGCTGTGGATAGGGACCACAGCCTGATGGTTTCCCTCATTGAGAGATGGGATCTGGAAACCAATGCCTTCCATCTCCCTACTGGAGAGATGACAGTCACCCTAGAGGATGTGTATCACATCCTGAGACTACCGATCATAGGTGAGGAGGTGTTCTAGGTGGATGCCAAGACAACGATGGATAACATCCTGCAGGTATTCAGGATGCAGCCCCATTGGTTACGTATCATAGTGTGAGCATCTGCTACGGCGAGATGTATCGCACTCATCGATAGGAGACATGGCTTGCCATGTTGATGATGGTCAGTATCACCTGCTTCGCCCCCTGACTTAGAGGGAGGCCACTTCCCATGGGATCTGATGGGAGTTTTATAGGAGATGGTGGAGGAGCACACCTACTACGCATGGGCACCAGTGTATCTAGTGCATCTATACAGAGAGCTCTGGGGCTATCGTCGTATGAGGTGATTCGGTATATGTTCGACATTCTTGTTACACTACTGGGCATATGAGCACATCGTGTGTATATGACCAGTAGGGTTTCCCCAGTAGCCAGGGCCATAGGTAGTCTACAGATATGGGTTTCAAAGGTGTTTGGGGATTGTGGGCTAGCCACGAGCAGTGGTTGTAGGGTGGGATGTTTCATTTTATAGGTATATGTTAGAGGGACTGAATGCATTAGATATTATATGGAGGCCATACAGAGGCCATCAGCCCCGTGGAGGAGCCTGAGCACAGCTGCGATGGATCCAGTACATCTTCTGGATAGCTAGACAGAGACCCGGGGAGTATGAGTGGATTCCCCTAGAGAGGGTACGATGACAGCTAGGACTACGGCAGGATGTGCCACCTCCCCTCCCACAGTATCGAAGGGAGGATGTAGAGGCACCACTACCTCTACCGCAGCCATTTGACCCAGTCTGGGTAGCAGAGAGACCAACAGATGACACAGTGGATGATGTTGGGGTTACAGGCTCATTTTTGGTTTGGTGGGTAGGGTAGAGGGTGGTTGTGAGAGCACAACCAGCACAACTAGATTTAGTGGTTGTTATAGTGGAGAGGACCATCTCTTGGGTTAGGTGTAGTTACTACAGGGGCAATTTGCTCGCACAGCACGATTGGGGTGTTACAGAGGCGTTAGCCTAGACACAAGCATAGGCACAAGCACAGTGCAACCTCGAGTCCCCTGTTCGAGGCTCCGATGTCAGCTCCACGGCAAAGACATGTACCATCTCATGTTCAGGCACACGGGTAGGGCAGGGTCCACTTTTTAGGAGCGAGGGACCAGCCCCACCAGCCATGGTTATGACGGGCCCGTTACATGGAGGCTAGAGTAGAGGGCCGTTCACTATCAGGACCTACTAGATGGTACCAATGTAGATTATCAGCCATATGTGGCTCATCGAGCCAAGACTTCCCGGTGTCATAGGTCATAGGTGGCCATAGCCACAGTCGGTGGGTCGATTAAGGTGTAAGAGGTGAGACCCAGCACGAGGGCCACCGAGGGACGGACCGAGGGAGGGGGAGAGAGCTGATTCACCCTGGAGCAGAGACATTTTTGTCGAGTTGGATAGATGATTTTTAAAGAGACACGGTCTATGAACTCGGGGTGTGCATATAGGGGCCTCACATGCCCACATAGGATTTATGTATTCATTTTTGTTGTGTATACTGCTCATGAGCGAGTACATTTTTTATAGTTGATACCGGCCTGTGAGATGAGTATATTTTTGACATGAGAGACCGGCCTGCAAGTCGAGTCGAGATTTTGACAAAAACAACGGCTTGCATGCCGACTTTTTATTTTGGATTATAGAGGCCCCATGCAGGGCAATTTGTATATTTTGACATTGATTTGATGATATATGGATGATGAGTTTGATCCACATGGTGTGTTTAATTTTTTATTTGATGCATATATTATAATGTTTCATGTGTTTTGTCGATGGTGTTGGAATTTTATGTATATAGATGATGTTGATGATGTTTTGATGATATGCATATGTTTTGAAATGGTGAGGTTATTATGATGATGGATGTCGTTATGCAGGGAAAAGAGGCAGGCTCCGCCAAAAATTTACAAAAACAAAGAAAATGCCTAGGTATAAGCAAAAGGAGATAGGTGACCAATATTGGTTAGCTAACCGATGTCGGTCACTATGTGACCGATACCGGTTAGGTAACCGATATCGGTTATGCTAAAATGAGCTTTTCTAAAAATAGAAAAGCTTGGGAGGTAACTTAAATTCTTATTTTTAGAGTCATGCAACATGTTAAATACGAGGATGTGAGGCTGTTGACATCCATACATGTTAGTTGCATGGGATAATTGAGTGATAAGGAGGAAAGAGACAGGTAAAGTGATCATGGGCTTGGATTAAGAAGGTGTAAAGGCAAGTTATAGTGAAGAGGGTGGTGAACATGGCTGAACAAGGAGAAGTGTCCAGTGGGCAGAGAGGAGAAGGAAGACAGGTTCCACCTCAAGCTGTTGCATCCCAAGAGGTATAAGTTTTGGTTGGAATTAGATTTTGCATGCTTATGAATAGGATGTGGTAAGGTAAGTGGGTAGAGATGAAAAGAAAGGTGATAGGCAAGGGTTTGGGATGGGGTGAGTGTTATGGGGTAGGTAATCAGGTGTTTCAGATATGTTTTTAGGTATAGAGAGGGGAAAACAAGCAAATAAGTTATCATAGGTGGTGTTTTTGAGTAGGGTGGATAGAATTGACAGTGACCGATATCAGTTTATGCCTAACCGGTATCGGTTAGGTAACCGATATCGGTTACTATGTAAAGTTGTAGATTTTGATAAAAAACACTTGGGGATTTATTTGTTGTTTGTTGGTTTGATGTGTGCAGGCAGAGGTAGGGTTGAGGATGAATGATAGGGTGCCAACTTTGTTATCACAGGTCTGAGCGGATGTAACACCAGTTGAGTGGGCATTAATAAACCGTGTGGGGTTAAGCGGAATCCGCTATTATTCATGAATCGCATGTAATCATGCTATGTTAGGTGCTGATTGAGAGATGGAATCCAGAAAAGAATACCTTCCATCTGCCAACAGGGGAGATGATAGTGACATTAGAAGATGTGTTTTGAATTTTGAGACTTCCAATTACAAGAAGACCAGTGTATTAGGCAGGGCCCAATGTGGCGCGGGCAACGATAACGGTAATATTTGGTCCAGCCGCATGAGATCTGACACAGCGAGGCTTGACATTTACTTATGGTATAATGTTTGCGGCACACCCTGAGGAAACAAGGTTGGCCATGGTATTAATGATAGCGGTGGGGTATTATGCATTACCTAGAGCAGACGGGGGAATATTTCTAAGATCATTGGTGTGTATTATTCGTGATATGATAGAAGGTAGCGTTACTTTCACATGGGCACCCGCATGTCCTGCGAGAGCTATACAGGGGTTTATGGGCATGCAGGAAAAATCACAGGACTACACTGGATTGTGCATACTTATTACATTGTTGGGCCTATGAGCACATTGTGTGTGTGCGACCAATAGGCCGACCAATCTAGGCAGGAGAGATAGGATTGCAGAGGTTGGGATTCAGGCGATGGGTCCAGACAGAGCAAGAGGCAAGAGCCAAGACCGTGACAGATGACGCCGAGTATTATAGGTAGATGTTGGAGACGGTGACGATTGCGGATATCCATTGGAGGCCTGATGGGAACTACATGGTGATGGTGAACATAGCCGAGGATTTGAGGGGTGTAGAGCGATTGAGGTGGATCGCAGGACACAGGCCATGTGAGTACGAGAGGATTCCTCTAAATCATGTGTGGAAACAATTTGGATTTTTTAGGATATACCCATGGATCATAGACCATACAGGAAGATCAACACCGAGGCACCATTCTCACCTCAATAGCCAACACTTCCAGAAGGACTAGAAGAGATAGCAGTCAATCGCAGGGTAATGGATGCAAGAGTGACAGAGTCTTATAGATTATGGTGGGCAGCAGAGCTGTGAGGTACACATGAGAGGGCCGATCATCCTGACATAGCTGTGATTACAGTGGAGAGAGACCACTGCAGGCTTTAGTTCACCAACTACAAACACAGGTGAACAAGACCATGGGATTGTTAGAGGCTTCACAGTCACGAGTGGAGAGACTAGAGGAAAGATTCCTCCACGCGAGAGGGCATATTCGTATGTTATAGGAGAGATTGGTGGATCAGTGGGAGGAACCAATAGCAGTGGTACCTTTGAGGATGGAGAGGCCAGGTGAGCGGCGTCGATGATCACCATCGCTACCTGGTTTGGGACGAGGCGCAGGGCCTAAGTGAGTTTCATACATAGGGGTAGAAGAATAAATAAGGACTCTGACTTGCGCATCGATAATAGAGAAGATGTATTTGTTTAACATCTAAATAAAACTGAATATGTATGTTGATTTGAGTTATGATAATAATAAGACTGTTTGTGTTTTGAATGTTTGGATTGATAAAGGACAAAGGTGAGTGTTATAAATATGTGAAAATATTTATATTTTTAGGAAAACACAACACATGATAGCTTATGGTAGGGGATGGTTGAGCTAACCTTGGGAGACCCCATGTCTCCTAAGTGTTTCCTACATAGCCCATTACACAAAGAAAGGAGGGGCCTCGGATCAATGTAGTTCTCCTTAGGACCAGTGGAGAGGTGCATTTAGGTAAATTGGTTATGGTTAGGTAATTTGTTGGTTGGTAAAATTATGATGTTGGTAGGGTAATGTTGTTGGTTTTGGTGTGGGTATAGGTGAAGCGAGGGTTAGCTTACCCAAGCATAGGAAACCATGTCCTAATTAAGGTCAACACATAATCCTAGATTCTGAGTAAAAGGGGCAAAAGTGTCCCATAGTTGGAAAGATCTAAACAAACCACGTATTATCGTAGGATGAGCTTGAATCCCTAGGTACCTTGCATAGGTGAGAATTCGATAGGTGAAAAGAGTTGTATAATCACAATATATCAGATATACGTCATGTCCCTTGAGTTTTGTTGTTTTGAAGAATGGTGAGGTGAGGTGGATGGTATAGCTGGGGCGCAGAGAACTTGTTATAAGGTGATTATTCTGATGAAAGAGAACCAAACCTAAATAGACAAGTCCATGACTCAAAAGTTCTTTTGAATACTGCTTTTATTTTTCTAGATATAGACTGATCGATGTGGGAAGTCTATATGGGATATGCATTTTGTTGTTCTTGAGGTCTTCATGAAGATGATTAATGCGAGAAACTTGATAGAGGCTGAATTTGTATAGTATCATTCAAGGGAGAATTCTACTTATAGTAGTAGGTGCGGCTTTGCACATAGCTTTCCTTCGAGGGAGCAGTCTAGTTTATAGCTAATAGGTCAAGATGTCTGTTTTACATGAAGCATCTAGTTTTGCCGGAAGTTTGACACAAGAATATCCCATAATTGTATAATTGAAAACTTTTTATTTTGATACTTTTAAGTCATGGACCAGACTAAAAAGGGGAAGTCATATTTAAGAGGAGGTGATGATCAAACCACGTGATTTTGATTCTACTTTGAGATGCACGAAAAAATGTGTATGAGGTGGTAAATGAGCTCAAGGGACGAGCACAAGGTAGATAAGAAGTGATGTAACACTAAATTCAATAGTAGAATGGTCAGAGATGTAATGAATTAAGGGGTTCAAGCTCAGGTTTACCATTAAGTGAAGCTAAATGATAAGTACCTGATCTATAAGTGTGAGTGATAATGTAAGGCCCAATCCAATTAGGAGCAAATTTTCCACGTTTGCTCTTTTCTAGTTTGGTTACATGTTGATTCTCTTTGAGGAAAAGATCACCAATCTTAAAGGTACACTCATGAATTCACTTATCATAAGCACGCTTGATGCGCTTTTGATAAATTTGAAGGTGGTCAAGAGTTGTAAGATGACGCTCGTCAAGAAGCTCTAATTGGGCTAACCACTCTTGGCGGAAGTCATCATTGGTGAGAATATCCTGGAGAGATATTCTGAGGGAAGGGATTTGTATTTCGAGAGGCAAGACAACCTTGGTACCATACACCAAAGAGAATGGTGTGGCATTAGTGGAAGTACGAATGCTGGTATGATAAGCCCAAAGGGCAAAGGGGATGTGATCATGCCAGTTTTTCCCAGAATCGTTAACGACTTTCATGAGAATTTTGGTTAAGGTTTTGTTAGAAGATTTGGCTTGACCATTTTCTTGTGGATAGTAGGGTGACGAGAAGCTAAGTTTGATACCAAATTTGTCACAAAGGGCTCGTAACAACTTATTTTTGAAAGATTTTCCATTATCTGTTATCAGGTGATGAGGAACACCAAAACGACAGATAATGTGATGATTGATGAACTCAATGATTT
The DNA here is from genome assembly GCA_018340775.1 of Taxus wallichiana var. yunnanensis. Taxonomy (NCBI): domain Eukaryota; kingdom Viridiplantae; phylum Streptophyta; class Pinopsida; order Cupressales; family Taxaceae; genus Taxus; species Taxus wallichiana. The sequence continues at coordinate 83,399,261 of CM031242.1, read as the reverse complement.
TCTCTTTTTGGTTGAAATGAGCAGAATGGCCTCCACCCATTTAGTGTAATATTTGGTTGTTGTGATGATCCAACAGTGACGTTGCGAAGAAGGCGGGTGAATCTCACCAATAAGGTCTAAACCCTATTATGAGAAAGGCCAAAGATCTCGTGCAAACTGTAGCGGGTGGCTGGGAGTATGTTGAAGGTTGGCATGTTGTTGACACATAACACAACACTTAACATATTTGCAATAGTATTTATTAAGAGTAGGCCAATAATATCCTAGGTGAAGGATCCGCTTGGCCATGGCAAGGCCACTAAAGTTCCCACCACAAATTCTGTCATGGACTTGTTGGATGGTATGGGTGACTTCAGCGCTAGTTAGACATCGAAGGAGGATACCATCAAATCCAAATTTATAGAGGAGTCCCCCATGATGACATAATGAGAAACACTTTTAAGAAAAGTGTTTTGCCATTACTAGTAAGGTCAGGTGGGAGAACAGAGGTTGTAAGGTAGTTGTGAAATTGGTGATACCAGGTATCTTGCGAATCAACAGATACATTATTTACCATACAAACATCCGGGACTAAGTAAGATGGGGAAAAGAGTTGTTGGACTAAGAAAAATATGTCATAGTCAATTGGTGAGGTAAGAATTTGCGAGGCCAACCAAGCCATAATATTCGCAAATTTATTAGTTTAGCGTGGAACGGTTTGGATAGAATAATGAGTAAATAAGGTCAAAAGTGAATCCACGTAACGTTTGTACTTTTGAAGTTCCTCATTTTTACATTGGTAGATGCCAGTAACTTGATTGATGACCAATTGAGAGTCACTGAAAATGTTAATAGACTTCACACCTAAGTGTAACGCAACATGGAGACCCAAAACAAGGGCCTTGTATTCCGTTGTATTGTTAGTGCAGGGGAAATTGAGCCTGAATGAAAGAGGCATAGGTTCACCATCAAGAGGAATGAGAACAATGCCCACCTCTCTGTCATTCGACATTTAGATCCAATGAAAAAGAGGGTCATCGAGATAAGATGCATCACTAAGTGAAAGGGTTCGCAATGATTTCATCGGGAAAGTAAAATTGGTAAATTGTTCCCGGGTAAAGGGGCTTCCACAAGTTGATCCGCGATAGTTTTTCCTTTGACTGATTTTTGGTGTACAAACTCAAGGTCAAGTTTGGAAAGGAGCATAAGCCATTGGGTGATACGTTAGTTTACATGAGGTTTTGCATACATATAATGTATGGGGTCAATGTTGGTGATGACAAAAGTTTAGTGATTCAGGAGGTAATGTCGGAGTTCGGTGGCCACGAATGATAGGGCTAGGCACAACTTTTCTACATGTGTATACCTAGTTTCGTATTCCACAAGAGTACATATTATGTAATAAAATGCTTTCTCTCAATACTCGGAGTCAGGATGTGCAAGTATGGCTCCTACAACATGGTCATGATGAAAGGTAAAGGTAGAAAGGGTGATCGTCCCGAGGTGGGATAAGCACGGGTGGCTACAAGAGATAAGCTTTAAGAGCCTCAAAGGCTTGGTGGCACTCCTCACTCCATTGAAAGATAATGTTCTTGTTAGTTCAGAATCACAACACCCCGAACATTGATCATATTTCTAGGTTGATCACTCTAGCATCCAGTGTGATTGCATAACATGGAATCCTTTCTCCAAGTGTGGGACTTGCAAATGAGAAAGGAATCTCCGAGAGAAGGCTGGTTTCTCTTCCTAAACTACCCGCCACTAGCTATTCTAGTGTAGGCAACCTAATCTAATCATAATCTAACCATGCCAGGAGAGAGAGAGAGAGAGAAAAGGGAAAAAACAAAGCCTACACTAAAAAGGTGATACACCGAGAGAAGGAAAATGTTGAACATCTATCAAAACTGCCATGGGACAAGGAGAGGTGAGAAATGGGAAGGATGGACAGATGCATCACAGGCCCAAGGATAGATTTCACACAGAAAATGTCCCAAAACTCCATGAACACAGCTCCAAACCTGCAATGAACATTCAAATGTGCACAAATACCTGCAATGAAGAGAGGCAAGAAGAAAACAAGTGAAAAATGAGCAAGGATGGACAGATGCATCACGAAACATGTTTTTGTTGCTTCAAAAGTTTGCACAGAACATCATTTTAATGGTAAAAGGCAAAAATGCCATTACAGAGAAGGGGAGGAGGTTCGAACTCCATTTTCAACCCTAGAGAAGAAAAGAAGGGAGGGCAGAGCTGAAAAGATGAACCACCCTTAAAAATGAGCCAAATCTAGCTTTTTACAATGCATGGGTCGAGCCCAGGAGAGAGAAACATGGGAAAACATGCAAGCAGTCCAACCATTGACCAAAACACATTCTTCATTAAAATCGGTGGTTGAAACATCACTTCTGGCCATGCTGAAGAAGAATGCGACCCATGTGCATTAAAACTGGTTGTTGAAAAGCGATTACGGCCATGTTGAAGAAGAATCGACCCATGCCATTACCGTCGATTCGGCCGAGAGACGTTTCTTGATTTTATCTCTCTCAAACTGAACCAAAATGCAATATTGACCCTGGAATCATGTAGAGAATTTCACTAACTTTCCATTGATATAAAGAATTGAAAATCTCGAGCTCTGGATCGAAAGATATGGCGTTTGAAGATTTAGGGCAAAAAAAAGGCCAAAAAAATCGGCGGGAAAACATTTGAATTTTTCCGCGCTCTGCCACTTGGATGACACGTGTCGGGCGCTGATTGGATGAGCAATTCTCTCTCCTTCCCTTTCCGTGGGTTTTCCTTTGAAAATTTTGACTTTTTATAACTTTGGAAAATTTTCCATTTTTCCCCACGCCCCGCCACTTGGGACACGTGGTGTGATCTAGTTGGAGGACAGGGGCATGGGGTCATCCTTGTCTTTTAATTTTTTGGCCCAAGACTTTTGTCAAATTTTCCTAAGTCTTTCCCTAGCTCTAAACTCCCCGCCTTAGGACACGTGTCCTGTGTCTATTAGCTCGGGCCGACCCTTCAAACCTTGCCCTTTGAAATTTTTGGCCAAAAAACACTTAGCCAATTTCCATTGCGCTTCCCCTTGTGACACGTGGCACATTCTCGATTCGTTGCGGGCTCTCTTTCTCTTTTCACATCCCCACATCCCTCGTGTACTTTTGGCCTGGATGTCCCAAACTGTTTGGGACAAATTTCTCCGAACCGCCCGATTCGGGCTTCCTTGTCCTCTTTACGGCGAAGACACGTGGCAAGATTTCATTCGCTCTCGGCTCTTTCAACTTTTCGCGTCCCGCGCGTACTTTTGGCCCGGATGTCCCAAACGAAAGTCCTCTGTTTCGGCCGAACCGAACCGGCGGTTCGCGTCATCATCCGCGTACTTTTGTCCCAAGCTGTCCTAGATGCACAGGACAAATATCTCGAACCGCTGAAATGGGTGACTTTGCGCCAAACCGGCCGATCCGCGTCCTTCGCGTACTTTTGTCCCGGATGTCCCAACTATGCGCAAAACAAAGACTTAGACATTTTTTCCTTACTTTCGGCCATTTTAGCTTTTCGTGTCCTGCGCGTCCCAACACCCGAATGTCTGCTCCAAATGTGCGTGAGACCGCTGGTGGCTTTTCGGCCGATTCATGCTCCGACGTCCCAACTATCCCAAGGACCAGCCTGGACTAGGACTTAGCCGATTTTCTCTGTATTTCGGCACCAAGCTTGGCTTTTGTAAATTTTTCACATTTTTAAAACTTGTTGGGTTTTCTTCTTGGACAGGAGAGTTAGAAAGAAGCCGAGGGGACCCCAGAAACATGATTTTTGCCTTGAATCAATATACTTTCGGGATTGAATAATCTGATGCATGTTATCAAAATTACCTGGGGGTGAATTTTGGATAATAGTTTTGGCGACTCAGCGGGGTTATCTACTGCTAGATGAATGATCAGTAGCCTGAAGCAATCCATTGGGCATGGAGTCATGAGTAGTAGCCTGAAAATTGATCTGAACTTTGAAAACCTCCCTCTGAACCGCTTGAATCCCACTGGACATGGAGTCGTTCTCACCAAAATGCCACTAAAATGGACTGTGCAAGAGCAAAACCAGCACCACAAAACTATGTACAGAACTGAAAATCATACATGCTCCAAATGGAACATGCAGAGTGTGCACAAGCACTTCTTCTACTAAAAGCAAACCTACCTACTCTACTCTAACTGGAAGCAAAGGAAAGCTAAACAAACCCTGCAATTGGTTGTGAGAAATAGCTTCCCTTTCTCAAAAGTGGCAGCCATGCAATTGATTTGGCATTGAACATGGCTGATTGGATGAATGGAAAATCAACAAGAAGCTGGTCTTCCACCCAAATCATCAAGGTATCAGCTGAAGGCAAATTCAATACCTCTTTTAGTTGCTCTGCATTTGGATTGAAGAGGTATGACAGCTGATCCTTGGTACTTTGTAGCTCACCCTCATGCTCAGAAGCAAGCATGACTGGTTGTGACTTCTCCTTTGGCTCCAATGAAGCCAAATACCTGATTGGGCAAGGTCTGGTCCATTTGATATGCCCATAGCTCTGATTTTCAACTCCAAAAATGGAGTCTTCTTGTAGACCTTCTTGAATGGATGGTGTGGAAGAAATGGTGAAATTCCTCTGTCCTTTCTCTTCCTCCAATGAAGAACATGAAAGATTAAAATCTTCCAATCTTGGTTCCAAAGAGCTGCTATAAGATGCAGGCTACTGCAAATGAATGTTCTCCTTCATGACAGCAGACTCAAGTGTTTGGAATGTGGATGATGAAAGAGAGAATGGTGGAAACTCAACCGGCTCTTCTCCATCAAAACAATCCTCCAAATCTGACAGATAAACTACCTCATGGTTGTCCTTGCTACAAATGCTAAACTTCCTCCATGGTGTCTTCTTGATCTATAACTTGATCACCATGGTTTCTTTCACCCTCCAACATTGAGTTTGAGAGATCAAACTCCTCTTCAGTACTAGAACTTGAGAGAGGTGAAGTAGAAAGAAGAACTGAAGGTTCTCCTGTAGCTTGCTTTGTGCTCAAAGCCCTTGGATCTGTAATTTTCTCCTCCACAACTAGAATGTGCTCCTCTTCTTTTGGATTTGGAGCAGCTTCTCCTTTCTCTACTACTTGAAGACAATCTTGCTCTTGATAGAACTCTTCCTCTAGCAGCATGAAGTTTTCAAGTCAAACTCTTCAATCTCTTTGCTCTAGAGGACAAGTTGGGACTGCAAGATCTTCTTCTGAGCTTTCTTCCTTTATGGCTGATTGTGTAACTTGAATTGAATCAGCATTCCCTTCAAATAGAGTGCCAACATGGACACTACTTTCTGAGCAAACTGACTGTTGATCTATTCTTCTTTTGCTCTTCTTCTGCTGCCACAAAATCAGTCTTAACCACCATTTGTTCAACCTTAGCCTCTTCTGTAGGTTTAACCATCAAGGGGATCTTTGTCATCCCAAATTTGGCAGCCCAAACCCTCAAGTTGTCTATCATTTCTTTTCTATTGGGCTCCTCTTCTTGCTGTCCTTCATGGCCGATTTTTGCAATTTCTTCTTCCCCACATGGAATTGGGAATGCAAGAGGAGGGATGGGTTGTAACTCAATTGATTTGGCAATTTTTTGTGGTGGTAGAGGAGATGAAACCTCTTGTTTCTTTGGGGGAGAGCGTATTTCTTTTAGCTCTTGTGGAGGGGATGACTGTTTGGAAGGAAAAAGGAAAGAAGAATTGAGGTGTGGTGGAAGACTGAGAGGTGGAGACATGGGATCAACATTTGGGACAGCAGATGGGGAGTTTAGAATTTGCAATTCCAAATGAGATGGTGTTGCTTGAGTAATGGGAAGAGAAAAACCAGATGATGGTGTAGAACTTACCCATTGACAAGGTTGTTCAACAACAAGTGTATAGGCCTCTATTTCTGCTGTCCATTGTGCAAGTTGGGGCAGCATCTTCATCATGAAGTCCAGCTTCTCCTGAGGGCTGAAGTGTCTTGGAAAAGGGCCTCCCCATGGACAAGGAGTCCTGTAACCAATTCTGAAAGCTCTCATTTGGGCTGTTGCTCTGGACTGCACCATCTTTACCTCCATCTTTTGGATTTTCTCCAACAGACCAGCATCTTGCATCTGATTGTCTTCATTATATGCATACTCTTGCTCTTGGAAAGCTCCATAGCCAAACTGATTTTGGCATTGCTGCTCATATGGGTATGCATGCTGATTTTGAATTTGTTCAAAATGCTGATTTGGAGGATTTAAAAAACATGTTGGAGGTGGGAAACATTGTTGTTGTTGAAAATGTGAATTCCATGATGGAAATGAAGTCATGATTGCACAACTTCATGGAATGGAAAAGAATGAAAGGGATGGAAAGAAGGATGGATGGAATGGATGAAAAACAGGTCTGCAACTTCAGAAATGGGTTGCTGATCAGATGGAGTCACCAGATGTGTTTGCAAGTGCCTCCAAAGGCTGAAATCTTCACAGGAACACACCAACCTGCAAAAGATGAAGTGGAAGACCTCTAAGGTCCCACCGGGCGTGCCAAAACTGTTAGTGCAAAATCACAAGCACCCCTGGATGTTGATCAAATTTCTAGGTTGATCACTCTAGCATCCAGTGTGATTGCATAACATTGAATCCTTTCTCCAAGTGTGGGACTTGAAAATGAGAAAGGAATCTCCAGAGAAGGCTGGTTCCTCTTCCTAAACTACCTGCCACAAGCTATTCCAGTGCAGGAAAGCTAATCTAATCCTAATCTAACCATGCCAAGGAGATAGAGAGAGAGAGAGAGAGAAAAAAAAAATAGAGCCTACACTAAAATGGTGATACACCAGAGAAGGAAAATGTTGAACATCTATCAAAACTGCCATGGACAAGAGAGAGGTGAGCAATGGGAAGGATGGACAGATGCATCACAGGCCCAAGGATAGATTTCACACAGAAAATGTCCCAAAACTCCATGAACATAGCTCCAAACCTGTAATGAACATTCAAACGTGCACAAATACCTGCAATGAAGAGAGGCAAGAAGAAAACAAGTAAAAAACGAGCAAGGATGGACATAGATGCATCACAAAACATGTTTTTGTTGCTTCAGAAGTTTGCACAGAACATCATTTTAATGGTAAAAGACAAAAAAATCCATTAGAGAAGGGGAGGAGGTTAGAACTCCATTTTCAACCCTAGAGAAGAAAAGAAGGGAGGGCAGAGCTGAAAAGATGAACCACCCTTTAAAAATGAGCCAAATCTGGCTTTTTACAATGCATGGGTCGAGCCCAGGAGAGAGAAATGTAGGAAAACGTGCAAGCAGTCCAACCATTGACCAAAATACATTCTTCATTAAAATCGGTGGTTAAAACATCACTTCTGGCCATGCTGAAGAAGAATGTGACCCATGTGCATTAAAACTGGTTGTTGAAACGTCAGTTCTGGCCATTACCACGCATGAGATACATTTCTTGATTTTATCTCTCCAAACTGAACCAAAATGCAAGATTGACCTCGGAATCATGTAGATAATTTCACCAGCTTTCCATTGATATAAAGAACGTGAAAATCGAGCTCTGGATCAAAAGATATGATCGTTTGAAGATTTAGGGCAAAAACGGCCCAAAAAACGGATTTGAATTTGAATTTTTCCCACACTCTGCCACTTGGATGACACGTGTCGGGCACTGATTGGATGAGAAATTCTCTCTCCTTCCCTTTCGTAGGTTTTCCTTTGAAAATTTTGACTTTTTATAACTTTGGAAAATTTTCCATTTTTTCCCCGCGCCCCCGCCACTTGGGACACGTGGCGTGATCTGGTTGGAGGACAGGGGCGCGGGGTCATCCTTGTCTTTTAATTTTTTGGCCCAAGACTTTTGTCAAATTTTCCTAAGTCTTTCCCTGGCTCGAACTCCCCGCCTTAGGACACATGTCCTGTGTCTATTAGCTCGGGCCGACCCTTCAAACCTTGCCCTTTGAAATTTTTTGGCCAAAAAACACTTAGCCAATTTCCATTGCGCTTCCCCTTGTGACATGTGGCACGTTCTGATTCATTGGCAGATCTTTGGCTTTCCACGTCCCCCCGCGCGTCCCTCACGTAATTTTGGCCCGGATGTCCCAAACCATATGGGACAAATTTCTCGAACCGCCTTATTCGGGCTTCCTTGTCCCTCTTTTACGGTGAAGAAATGTGGCAAGATTTCATTCACTCTCATCTTTTCACGTCCCGCACGTACTTTTGGCCCGGATGTCCCAAATGAAAGTCCTCTATTTCAGCCAAACCAGCCGGTTCGCGTCCTCCGCGTACTTTTATCCCAACTGTCTAGGACTGCCTGGGACAAATATCTCGAACCACCCGAAATGGATTGACTTGCGCCAAACCGGCCGATCCGCGTCCTTCACATACTTTTGTCCTGGATGTCCCAACTGCGTGAAACAAATACTTAGACATTTTTTCCTTGCTTTCGGCCATTTCAGATTTTCACGTCCCATGCGTCCCGACGTCCCAACTATCCCGGATGTTGCGCAGACCGCCTGGCGGATTTTCGGCCGATTCGTGCTCCGACATCCCAACTGTCCCAAGGACCACCTGGACTAGGACTTAGCTGATTTTCTCTGTATTTTGGCACCAAGCTTGGCTTTTGTAAATTTTTCACATTTTTAAAACTTGTTGGGTTTTCTTCTTGGACAGGAGAGTTAGAAAGAACCCGAGGGGACCCCAGAAACACGATTTTTTTCCTTGAATCAATATACTTTCTCGGGATTGAATAATCTGATGCATGTTATCAAAATTACCTTGGGGGTGAATTTTGGATAACAGAATGAAACACCAGATAGATTGGAGTTTACCCCGCAAACTACACAATTGTTTTAGGTTAGTGGTGTGGGGCATTTCTAAAATAGCTTTAACTTTAGCGGGTCAACCTCAATGCTAGGAAAAGAGATGATAAAGCCAAGGTGTTTTCTTGAAAGGATGCCAAAGACACATTTCTTTGGTTGAAGAAGAACACAGTATTATAACAAGTGATCGAAAATAATGGTTAAAACATCGAGATGTTCACTGCAATGTTTGGATTTTCCAAGAAGATAATCGTCATAATCCTCGAGGATAGTGTGCATAATGTCATGAAAAATGTAATTCATATCCCGTTGATAGGTTACACCAGCATTCTTAAGGCCAAATGGCATGACACAATAGCAGAAGGTCCCCCAGGGGGTAATGAAGGTGGTTTTATGTTTAGCAGCCAGGGCTACTAAAATTTGATTGTATCCCGAGAAACCATCCATGAGAGAAAGCATCTCATGGCCCACAGTGAGATCAACAATTTGATCAATGCTAGGTAGGGGGAAGTTATCCTTTGGGAAAGTGAGGTTAAGGTCCTGGAAATCCATACATATCCGAAGTCCCCCCATCACTTTAGTGACAGGTACGACATTAGAAATCCATTGAGGATAGTCAATAGGTAAGATGAAAGAAATAGAAAGGAGTTGTTGAAGCTCTTCTTTAACCAAGAGGGCAATGCGTGGATGCATTTTTCTCAGTTTTTTAAACTGGTTTGGAGTCTGGTTTTAGAGTGATATTATGGATAGTAATGTCAGGATTGATTCCTGGCATGTCGGCGTAGGACCAAGCGAAAGCTTGATTACGGGCACAGAGGAAGGTAGTGAAGGCGGCTTGTTCTGATGCGTCGAGAGATTGTCTGATCTTTACAATGTGAGGATCGTCCTCCATGTGGATGTTGATTTCTATAGTCGACTCATTCAACATGGTTTGGGTTTCAGATGGTAAGGCGCGTTGAATATAAGAGTCATCCGCACCAAGGTAGGTGAGGATGGAGTCATCATCCTAGCACTCCACAACATTAATCAAAGGTGAGTCTTCTTTGATCATGTCTAGATACAAAAGGGGGAGAGAAGATGGGTCTTCACCATCACATTGATAAGTGAGAGGACCTAGGAAGATAGCATTCACGAAAAAAAAAAGTTAGGAGGGATAGATTCCGGGTCTATCGACTCCATGGGTGAAGATGGCAAAATGGGCGATGATGGTTTGGAAGGGGTGACTTCATCATCTTCTTGGATACAATTGACATGAGGTTTCTTCAGTGTAGGTGGTTCAGAAAATCCAAGACCACTACAATCTTTGTGTTTGCGTGTAGTCATGGGAATGATTGTATGTCGGCCTTGTTCATAAAGACCGAAACCAAAACATTTCCAAGCACAATGATTCAGGAAGGCGAGGGCGAAATGACGGTTGGTTAGATATTGAAAATCAGATTAGAAGGGAACCACACCAAGGGGAGGTTCGGGGGTGATAAATGGATGTGTCAACACCCCCATACGTTAGGTTTGTGCAGAATTAGGTGGTCCGTAGGAGATCATCTCCCCACATCACACATGTAGGTAGGCTATGCATGTAACTTTCCATACTCTTGTGGGGTATGGAAGGTGCTAATGTTGTATAGGCGGTACTCCCCTAGCGTAAGGCGTTGAAAAACACCTATTAAGGGATCCAAGGTTGGGATGTTGTCCGTGGGGAAGGAAGAGATATTTGCATCGGTGGTTTCATTGGTCAAAGGTGTGGGTGTGGCTAAGGTGGATGGTTGAGGTGTGGTTGAAGTAGATGGTTGGGTCAGATCAATGGGTGCCTTGATTGGTACAAGCACATCATTAGGGCGATATAACATATTACAGATTTTGAAGGGGGAAGCATCAGCTGCGACGGTGTATGACTTCCCCTCATACTCAAATTTTATGCATCTATGTAAGGTGGAGGGAACGCATCCCATAGCCCGGATCCAAGGGCGGCCTAACAACATGTTGTATTGGAACTCTCCCTTAAGGACATAGAAGAGTTCAGGCAAGGTACATGGCCCTACATGAATGTTAAGGATCACGGTGCCTAGGGTAGAAGTAATAGCATCGTTGAATGAACACAACATGGTGGGGTTGGCACACATGTAGCTAGGAGGGATATTCATCTGTTGGAAGGCTTTGGAAGAGACGATGTTTAGGCTAGCACCCCATCGATCATAAAAAGATGTACCCGGATGTCCTAGACGTAAGCTGAGATGAAAAGAGGGGGTCAAGATATTTCGCACCAAATACAACAATTTCTTCTTCGGAAAACCGATAAAGAACGGCTTGTTGTATAGGGATAGAGGTGGTTGTGGAGGTAGGTTGTATAGTGAGAGAAGCAATGTGGTTGGGTGTTAAGATGGAGGTGACGGTAGGGTTTCGTTAGGTAGGACATCTATCCCTTGGAGGATCTCAATTAGAGCTTGTCGATGAGATTCAGATGTTTGAATGAGATCATAGAGTGTCATTTTCACAGGAGATTGGTGAAGTTGTTTGATCATGGTGCAATGGGAAACTCCATCAGAGACTGGATAGGTAGGTCCATGAATAACCACTTTAGGTGGTGGTGTGATCGAGATGGTGGAAGGAGAACGAGAGGCCGCAGTGTGCTCTCTTTAGATTTTCCATTATTTTTCTGACCTCGAGTAGTAATGCTAATCATGTTAATCTCGTGAATACGAGATGAGGAAGATGGTAGGGATAATTCATTGTTCTCAAGAGGTGGGGTTGTAATGATGATATATTTTGGTGAGGCAGGGACATGTGGTATAGGAGAAGGGATCAAAGTTAAGGGCTTTTCCCTCCATAAGTTGTCTTTCTTAAATTTTATATCCAAGATAGGCAACTAGCAAAGGATGGATTTTAAAGCTTTGCATCCTTCTACATTATGTCCTAGTGTGCAGTGGTAGGCACAAATTTTAGATTCATCATAACCTATAGGTCAAGGTTTAGATGGATCATAGGGTTTGAGTTGGAGTAGGGAAATGGTCGCATCCCTTGCCAACATATCAAGGATCTTGGCATAAGATCCTTTGAGTGGGTCAAATTTAGATGAAGATGAGGCTATTGATTGAGTGGGTGCAATTATTTATTGTTTTGGTAATGGTTGGGTACAAGTGGTTCATATGGGTGGTGGTTTAGGCAAGGGATTTTGATGATTGGGTTTAAATAGGCATGGCTTCTTCTGTGTAGAAGTCATGTTTAGCTGGTTAGATGATGAGGACACAGATGATGTGGTGGTAGGAAACAACCACGGGGAAAGAGGAGCAGCAGCAAACAAATCCTTCAATGATCAACTTTGCTTAGGGTTGGTAGGTAGGCAGGATACTTGGGGCGATGGTGTTGAGACACCCGTGGAATTCTATATGGGTACAGAAGGTGCAGGTTGTGTTAAAGAAGACATGGGAGGCATGGTGTATTAAGGCAAGGTGGAGGGGTAAGGCCCCAATATAGAAGGTAGGTGTGACAGTGAGGGTTAAAACCATGCCTACTATACCAGTGTGATTGGGGCGAGGGTTTTAGTTTTGGCGGAGGCATAGATTAGACTCGAGGAGATTGGGTCTATCTCCTAGGTGGATTGATGGCTTTATTTTTGGATAAATCTAACCATTTAGGTGGGTGCGTCAGGATGGGTATTGGTGAAGTCCCAAGCATAGGGGAAGGTTTGGTTAGGTTGATAGAGGTGGATGAGGTATTCGGTAGAGATGAGGGGGGTGAAGGTGAGGACATAGGAATTTTGAGCTTTTGTAAAAACTTCGGGCATATGGTAGAGGTGTCTGGATTAGTCATCTCGCATTTCAAGAGAGCATTGTGTACTCAAACATTCCCATAAGACTCATCTATATTATGGGGGATGATAATCTTCACGTGTGGATGGGAATTTTGGTATGGAAGAGAAGTGGTCTATGATTCCGGTCCACTATGGGTGTGATACAGGGGGTGAATGAGGCACTGTATCAATGGGTGTTAAGAGGTCAACCAGTCGTTGGAAATATTTAGGCGATGAAGAACTGATAGGGAGGAGGGCATGTTCTAGAGGATCTGTCATGGTTAAGGAGTTTGGTGATGTAGGCTCGAGGGTTTCTCCTCTAAGGACAATAGAAAAAGTGGTGATCCTTCTTCTTTTGCAGCAAGAGTGGTGGAAGGAGATGTTTGGGAAATAGATAGGTTGGATAACATCCGCTCACAGTCTTGTAGGGATGTGGTGTAAGAAGGCTCTTATGTAAGAAGAGAACTCTGGGCGGTTGATTCCTTTATGGGTAAAGGAATAGCGGGGCTGTCCTCTTGTCTTGATGAAGGAGAAGGGGGCGAGGACCCCTGCGTTGGTGAAGAGGCTTGATTCAGAATTTCCTCAATGGAAGCCCTTGGTTGGGAGTTGAAAACTCGCATGGATCTCATGCACACTCTTCTCCTCGGCTGAGGTTTCTTGGTTTGTGTTACTGTTAGATGAATGGTTTGGAAATGGTTTGTTGAAGATTTTTAAATTTTGATTAGCAGGGGCATTAGGATTATCGAGGGTTATATCCCCTACATCAACCATTTCCTGCACTATGTTTTTCAACATCTTGCAGTTTTCGTGGTTGTGTCCCTTCACACGATGGAAGTTACAGAAGTCATTTTATTTATACCAAGAAGGTATAGCATGGGCAGGAATCAAACCCAGAGTGAGGTTTAACAGGAGGCAAGGTGAGAGCTCCTGCTTTAAGCAATTTTTCCAAGATCACATCATAAGTTTCTCCCAAGGGAGTGTACTTGATGGGCTCGGCTTTATACTTATAGGTGGATTTCGGCTGGGTATTAGATGGTGCTTGAGATTTGACCATCACCGCGTGTATGGATCATTTTTATTTCAAGCGGTTGATGCATGAGAATTGGTGGTGTTAGGTTTGTTGGTGGAGTCTTAGGTTCAGAAATTTGAGTTTTTGTTGTCCAACTTCAATTTCTCCTCCTCTAAGGCTTGAATCTCTAGTTTCGAGCCATAGTAAAGGCCTCATCAAAGGTGTGGAAAGTTTTAATTTGGAGGGTGGGAGAATTGTGTTTAGCACGGGCCTGTGTAAAGAGTTCGATGAGATTGGCTCGAGGTAAGGCATAAGTAAGTTGGTTGATGAGGCCCCGCCATCATCGAACAAAATCTGCGATAGACTCGTCTTCAAATTGTCGGATGGCATAGAGGTCGTGAAGCGATACTTTCTTGGCAATATTAATGGAGAAGTGATCCAAGAAATATTAGGATAACTGGTTAAAGGAGAAGATTGAGTGTTGGGATAAAGCACTGTACCACTCCAAGGTAGGTCCTGATAAGGACATGGGGAAGGTATGGAGTAGTAAGGCATCGTCATGAGCAATCAGATAGCAGGATGTCTAAACAATCGCAAGTGTTGTTGAGGGTCCTCCTTACTACTAAAGTGAGTAAATTTTGGTAATTCCCATTAAGGAGGATATGTATGAAGGGGGACAGAAGGATGAATAGGCTCCCGAAAAACTTTCTCATATGTCAGGGTGTTATGGCTTCCTGAAATAGAAGCCTCAAGATTTTGCATCTTGTCCATCATCTGTTTGATTAAATCATTGGTTGGGTTAGATGATGGTGTTGTCATCATAAACGGAGGAGGATTGGGCCAAGAGCCACTACTAGACAATGGTGGGGTTGAATGTTGATAAGGTAATGATGATGAATGTGTTGGGGCAGCCGAGTAAGGGTGTCCTATATAAGATGTTGAGGCCACCGGATGAGTCTGCGGAAATGAAAAGGTGGGCAGAGCCTGAGAGGGAAAGCTCGTGTGAATAGATGGTAGAGAGCGAGTTATGAAAGAGGAAATCTGGGAGAGATGAGGTAGGGGTAGTGGATGGTAGTGATATGTGGGGCCCTAGATTAACCAAAGGAAGGCCAATTGGTGTAGTATGAACCACCGAAGCCACTGAGCTAGGAGACGGGGCTAAGGATGAAGATGGTGAGGCAGAGTTATTAGGTGGGGAAGAGGCTAAGTGAGTGGCTATACTAATAGGCATACCAAAGAGTAGCTGACCGTCAGGTGTACGTTAGGGGTATGAGACAAATAATACTGTACGGTGCTAGGATTAGCATCCAAAAATTTGGCAAAGTCCGGATCTCCTACAGGGATCTTGGGAAAAGCACTGGTGTCCATAGGATTCCCCATAGGATGTGAAGGGGGTGACTCAGGAAAAGACACAAAACAAGCATGTGAAACCATGGTTGCAGCTTGTTTCCGGTGATAACAACCATGGACAAGAGGATACAACAGGAATTAGTCAATCAGGAATAGAAACAACAACAAAATGTTGGAATTGGTAGGTTATTGGTTTGTCAGGAACTGTGAAACATAGTAACCGATATCGGTCTAGTAACCAATGTCGGTCAGATGGTAGCCGCATCGGTCAGTGTAACCAATGTCGGTAGAAGAGGACTGTGACGGTCACTGTTAAGGTAAAGAGAGAATGTAAGAGGCTGCTGGTTTGGGGATAACAAGGAAACAAGCAAGATACACAAGCAAATCAAGAGACTAACCCTAGGATTAGTTTTAATCACTTTGGGCTTATGCCTTAGACGTAAGATGATGTCAATCCTAAACAAAATACCTAAGGGAGATGTCAAGTTTGTTTTGGCTTATAAGGCTACCTCAATCGGGCGGAGGAATACCACAGAAGGGGGATGTTTGAGATGTTGTGTAGATTATGATGTGATTTGGTATGTGTTGTGCAGTGAGAGTAAGATTAATTTCTCGTCAATACCATGGATATCACCCCCATGTGTACAACCTGTTACTTAATCTACGTTCACTAGAATTAAAAATAGCAAGCAAGAATGTGATGCACGTGTTTTAAACCCAAATTGAAAATGATATTCGATGAAGCAAAGAAAGAGAAGAGGTTAAGAAGATGACTTTCACTAATGCAAAGATGTGAAAGAAAGACAAGTTCTTTTACCAAAATGACAAAATATTTTGTGAATATTTAGAAGAAAGAAACAACAAGTGTGCTCCCTATATGAAAACAAGCAAGAAAGAAAGAAACCCGAGAAGGGTCCCACCGGGCGTGCCAAAATGTTTCGCACAAAATTTTGTTCCAGAATAGAGTTATTTCTATCTTTTCATTCTCTTGAGAAACAGATAAGGGTTAGGGCTAGGAGGAATACCTGTTGAGTGTTGGGAAGGTGTGCGTACCGTAGAGAGATCAGACCAATTGTGAAGAGCTCCTTTTTGTCTAGGAAGGACTACCTGTAAATAAGAATGCAAGACCACCAGATTTTCGTTAAACAATAAGTGAGGGAATTGCCTTGGGCCAGGAAATATTAGACTTCCTTTCAAAGGTGGTCAGTTCCCTTTTAATACAAATTAATGCAAATGATAATAAATAAGCTATTGCGAAATCATGATTTAGGTACCTCGTTACTAAAAGTAATAGAGACTAAACTACCAATAATAAAATTTCATGTTGTTTGTTTGGTCACTGGTTATTGATACGTTCAGATCAAGTTACAGGGATAGATAAGGCTAGATATGAGATTTTTTAGAGGTAAATAGGTGAAAGGTTGGTTTTTGGTATAAGTCACAGTGACCGATGTCAGTCATTGGATAACCGACTGCGGTTATAAAACCGGTACCAGTAGGGGATAACCGATATCGGTAGGGGTAGTGATTTAGGGGATTTTAAATGGAGGTTGGTTGTAAGGTGGTTATGGGGTTTAGAAGGTTAGTAGATGGTTGAGGGGAGTAGTAGGGTGATAGAGAAGACTCAGAGAGTGAGAAAGTTGTCTTTGGGGAAATATAGAGATGGATGAATGAAGGTTAGGTGTAGGGTGCTACCGGGTGGTAGATCCAGGAGTGAGCTTATAATCCCTATGAATCAAAAGTTCACAAAGTAATGTCTAGAAGCATACAAGGTAATAAAAGAGACTACTTACTAGTTTCGATGCGTGATGCAGTACAAGGAATGCAAAGTGGTGAAGGCAAGGATGGGTTGGGATGATCTCGGAAATCGGAAGTGAGCTGATGAAACTATCTTTCGACTCTCCCAATGTTTGGGTGAGTGTGACCGTGATCTAGTTGCTCAGTTACAATCTTGGGCTCAATACTCCTCTCTATAACCTCTTCTCTCTCTCTCTCACTTGTCCCTCTCTTGCAAAATGAATTCTGATCTTTTTATAAATGAATTCAGATCCTTTGGTTTTGGTTGGGGGAGGTCATTTACAGGGAACCGATGGCGGTTACCTAACCAACGCCGGTCGAGTAGGGACCGATGTCGGTTAGGTCAAAGTTGGCTATTTTTAGTAAAATAGCCAACTTTCCCTCCTTTTCTCTTGAGGGGTCAGTTGTGGGCTTGGTCAAGTCATTATTAGGTTCGTTTTGGTGCGGGTGAGGGGTGACGAGTCATGGGTGTGGTTCTAAACCAAGTTATAGGTCTTAATTAGATTAGTTTAGGGTTAGGGCTAGGTCATGGTGAGGTGGCGAGGCGAGGTGGTAAGGTTGGAGATGTGGATTTATTAATTATAAGGTAATTAATAAATAATTAAGTAAGGTTTAGGTGGTGAGGTAGGGTTAGGTGTGAGATGAGATGCGGTGGCACACGGGCGTCGTAAGACCCAAATTTTGTGTCTACAATACGGGCATTTTCTACCTATCAAATTTATCACTGCAACGTTTATGCTAACGTGGTAGGTTTCTATTGGCTGAGGATGTGTGGGAAAATTTTATAACTTGACATTTTTAAAAATTATGGCGAGGGGAAAAAAAATTTCCGCATGAGCCTCTTGCTGATCTTCTGATGATGTGCTTACGTGGCACGATTTGATTGGTTGATGGATCGGCGGGTGGCGGGCTGCACTTAGGAAATTTTCTTCCATTTTGGAAAGTTTCTCAAAATCAAATTTTTCCTGAAGGCCCGCAGTGAATGGCATGATGACATGTGGCATAGGAGGGTCAGGCGGATGGTGAAGGACTTGGGAAAATTTTGATGTCTTTTGGCTCAGGGTGTCAGGGGAAAAATTTGGCCCATGTACCCATGCCCAATGGGAAGGCGACACGTGGCATGGGAGGATCAAGTGGGCAGCGGTGGAGTTGAAAATGTTTCAAATTTTTTCTCAAAATGCCAAAGGAAAATTCTGACTTGGAGGCCCGCACCCAATACGAAGTGGACACGTGTCCAAGAAAGTTATCATGAAGGAGCGAAGTTTGTGAAATTTTTGAAGCTTTTAACTACAAAATGTTAAAGTTACAATTTGGCCTGAAGACCCGCACCCAATGCAAGGGTGACACATGTCTAGGAGGTCAACCAGAAAGGCGGGGACTTGGAAGAGTTTGAAAAAAATTGGCTTCAGAATGTTAGAGAAACAATTCGGCCCGAAAGCTCATGCCCAATGGGATGGTGACACGCGTCTACGAGAGTCATTTTGGAGAGGCGGACAGTTGGAATTTTTTTTTGAAGTTTTTGGCTTCAAACTACTAAAGGAAACATTTCAACCTAGAGGCCTATTGGTGCAAATTAGCAGCACCCATGGATGTTGATCATATTTCTAGTTTGACACTTTGGACATCCAGTGTGATTGCACAACATTAAATCTTTCCCCAAGTGTGGGACTTGTAAAAATGGGAAAAGAATCTCCAGATTAGAGGTTGGTTCCTCAACTCCTCTGATCAGGTATATTACTTGCAAGTTACAGAGGGTTTGAATTCAATATCCTACTCTAAATTCCAAAGGGGACAGAGATAGAGAATGTAAAAAAATTGAAACTAATGCTAATAAGGTGATGCACCAAAGGAGTGGTGAGCATTTTTACTTCTACAGATTGACATAGATCATAGAAATGCAACAAAACTTCATGCACAAACTGATAAACTATAATGAAAGGTCAGAAATGAATCAAACAACACAAACAGAGGATTAAAACTCATTCACATAGCCTGCATTGTCATTTCCACTATCAAAACACATGCATTACAACATATGAGAGGTAGAAAACTGGTTACACTCTTTGAAGAGGTCTCGATTTTCGATTTTATTAATATAAAATGAAGCATTACAACCAAAAGAGAGAGCTACAATATTTATAGATATTGGACAGCTTCTATCTCTTCCACAATACATGGAACAAATCTCCTAAACAAAGAAAATATGCAGAAATAGCATATTGCCCCTAAAAAGCTTCTACAAGAAATCATCCGAGAACAATATTCTAACTAAAGAACATCCTCCACAATCTAAGGGATGATAACAACACACTAACAACTAAGCTAACTAAAGTAATTAAATAATTACTTTATTATAATTACACATTAATCCACATATGGTGAATTAAGTGTTAGATTATTTCTAACATTCCCCCCCTTAATTCATCATATTCTGAAGTGAACAGGAGAGAAATACTCTGAATGCCTCAAATTTAGGATGTGTAAGAGATTTTGTGAAGATATTTACATGTTGATGTTCTATCGGGAAATGCTAAAGTTGAATGTTGTTGTTTTGAACTTGTTCACGAATGAAATGTACCTACACCTCAATGTGTTTGGTGCATTCATGAAAAACTAGATTCGAACAAGTTTTATTACTCCTTCATTGTCTACATGTAGGATTGTTGGATGATCCTGTTGAATTCCCAATCCTTCAAGTATCCATCTGAGCCAAATCACTTCACACAACTCCTCCTCTACTACGTGATATTCCGCTCTCGTGGAAGACCTTGAAACACAATTTTGTTTCTTGCTCCCCCATGAAATAGGTCCAGATCCCAAAAAGAACACAAATCCTGAAGTGGACTTCCTATCATCAATGTTCCTTGCATGATCTGAATCTATATATCCTGTCAAGAAGAAGTTATCATTCTTCTTGTATTCTAGGCCAAAGTCCATGGTTCCTCTGATGTATCTCAGTACCCTCTTTGCTGCTTTCCAGTGACAAACCCTTGGTTCTTGCATAAATCGAGAAAGATAACTGACTGCATAGCTGATATCTAGCCTAGAATAAGTTAAGTAAATGAGACTCCCAATCAACTGTCGATAAAGAGTAACATTTACTTGTTCTGATGGATCTGTGTGAGACAATTGAAGCCTTGTCTCCATAGGTGTAGCCATTGGTATACTATCCATCATTCTGAATTTCTCGAGCATTGTCTTGGCATATTTTAGTTGAGTAACAAAGATGTGATTTTCCTTTTTCCATACTTCAAGTCCAAGACAATAATGAAGAAGCCCGAGATCTGTCATGTCGAATGATCAATTTAGATCTTCCTTAGTTGTTTCAATCATCTTCACCAAACTTCCAGTGATGACTAGATCATCGACATATACTACTATGATCACTATCTCCCCCCCTTGCTTTTTGAGATAGAGATTAGGATCATATGGACTTCTTTTGAATCCATGTTTGATGAGATGCTCATCAATCTTTATGTACCATGCCCTGGGAGCCTGTTTGAGACCGTACAGTGACTTTATGAGTCTACATACCTTTCCTTCTTTACCTGGTATGACAAAACCTTCTGGTTGAGTCATGTAGACTTCTTCCTGTAAATCCCCATTGAGAAATGCACTTTTTACATCCATTTGATGAACTTTCCAACCAAATTGTGCAGCTAGAGAAAATATCATCCTGATTGTTTTGATCTTAGTTGTTGGTGCGAATGTTTCTTCATAATCAATGCCTTCTTTTTGTGCATAACCCTTAGCTACCAATCTTTCCTTGTATTTATCAATGCTTCCATTTGATTTGTACTTTGTTTTAAATATCCATTTGCAACCTATTGCCTTCTTCCCTGGTGGAAGATCTGTAAGTTGCCATGTATTATTCTTAATCAAAGAGTTGAATTCTGAATTCATAGCATCTGACCAAGGTTTTGACTATCTGGGCATCTTGAACTATAGTGGGCTCACTTGATTCAATTACTGTACTCATTAAGGCTAAGTTTACCTCATTTTGAGTCATACTACGAGTTCTAGGTCCTGAAGTGGATGTGTTAGGATCACTATCCAACTTAGCATCTCGAATTAGATTAGTATACCACTTAGGCATACGTTTAGTTGTTCCTGTAGATGGAGGAGTTGAATTATCCTCATCATCATTATCTTCATCAAGAACATCTTCTATTTTCTTAGTAGGATTGTTTTGTGAGTTTATGGAAGGAGCATCTGCTTCTTTATTTTCAAAAAACTCAACATCTCTACTTGTGAAAAAATTTTTTTCTTGTTTTTGGATCCATTAACCTGTATCCCAAGGCTTCATCACTGTATCCCAAGAATATAAGTTGTTCTGATTTCATATCAAGTTTAGTTCTCTTTTTCTTAGGAATGTGCATACTTTCCTTGCATCCAAAAACTCTAAGGTGTTTTATAGATGGTTTGTTCCCTGACCAAGCTTCCTGTGGTGTTATTCCATCAAGTGCGGAAGTGGGAACTCTATTCAGCAGATAAACTACTATTTTTACTACTTCTGCCCAATATGTTTTACTCAAGCCTGAGTCATCAATCATACACCTTACCATTTCCATTATAGTTCTATTCCTTCTTTCAACAACACCATTTTGTTGTGGTGTATATGGAGGTGCCATTTTCCGACGAATTCCATGTGTTTCCAAAAAAGATTTGAACTCATTACTGGTGTATTCACCCCCTCGATCTGAGCAGAGTGTTTTTATTTTCTTACCAGTTGCATTTTCACAAGCTACTTTGAATTTCTTGAAAGTTTCAAAGGCTTGGTATTTGGTGCGAATGTAGTATACCCACATTTTTGTGAGTAATCATCAACAAAGAGCATAAAATATTGAAACCCTGAATGACTAGGTCTCATAGGTCCACACAGATCGGTATGCACCAGATCAAGTTTACCATGGGCCCTGAATGTACTACTTTTCTGAAAAGAAGCTCTATGTTGTTTTCCTACAAACAATTTGTACACTTGTCTATATTCTTCTTGAAATTTGGCAGTCCTCTTACCATGTTATTTTTTTGAAGTGTTTCAAGATAGCCAAAACTTACATGGCCAAATCTTCGATGCCACAATTGTGCCGATGATGTATCCTTAGCTACAAGGGCTTGATTTTTGTTTGAACAAAATCCAACTAAAACATATGACCTACACCAGAAGCTCATGCAACAATGTTGGAGTTTTTAGACTTATCTTTGATTAAACACATCTTCTTTCCATCTGTACAATCAAAATCCACTTTTAAGTTGTGCTCCAAAAGTTGACTTACTGAAAGTAGATTCTTTGTCAATCCAGGAACATATAGAACATCTCTTATTGTGCACTTTCTTGATCCAAGAGGTAAGGAGATGTTTCCAATTCCTTGTACTTTGTATGATGAATCATCACCCAATGAAACAGAGTCTTTGTTAGGTGTATTCTTTAACTCTAAGAACCAATCATTTCTCCCGGTCATATGTCTTGTTGCTCCTGAGTCAACATACCAAATTTCCTGTGGTGAATTGATTTCTTGAGTTGATTGTGTAGAAAATAGGAAGTCCTCATCTGGTGAGTTATCTTCTTCTTCAGCAATGTTGTCGTGCTGCGGTGTTTTCTTTTTCCAGTTACTTTTCCTTTGTCCTTGTTGTTTGTTTTGATAACCTTGACTAGATTGTTGAAAATTTGGCTTCTTTCCACTAGATGAACCCTTCTGAAATGTGTTATACCAACAATATTTTAAGTCATGTCCTTTTCTACCACAAATCTGACACTACTTTTGTTGAGTGTTCCCTTGAGTATTCTGTTGAGAATGTTGCTTGTGTTGCTTACCAGTTGTATGAATCTATTTCTTTCCCTTATGGAATGAAGAGAGGGCTTGTTCCTCATCTTCTACAGGTTTGTTCATGGACTCTTCCTGTTGTAACATGTTCACTAACTCTTCAAAACTTGTAGTTGGACCCATAATGTTGAGAGTTGTGACAAATATTTTGTATGAGGCTGGTAAAGCTCTCAATACAATAGGGACAAGAGATTCATTAGTGACCTCTACTTCCAAAGCTTGGAGAGATGATCTCAATATAGCAACACACTTTAGAAAACCTTCAATAGACTCATTAGAATTCATTTTGAGACAATGGAGTTGTGTTTGTAATTGCAAAATAGCATTTTTGTTCTTAGCTTCATATATAGTTGCTAGTTTATCCCATGCTTCTTTTGCAGTTGTCACTTGACGAATATGAGGTTGTACATCATCAGTTACACCAAACAGAATTATAAGTTTTTCCTTTTGATTAGCACAATCAAACACACATTGTTGAGCAATATCATTTTCTGGTCTCATTATCGAGCCATCAACTACACCAATTATGTCCTCAAATTCAAGTTGAGTTTTAATTTTCATTTTCCATGCAGCATAATTATCTCCTCGTAGGAGTTGTGAATCGGGAAAAAGAATTTGGGTGCATTGTTAGCCATTTTTGCACGAAAGAAAAGAGAGATAGAGAATCAAACACGAAACAAATCCCCCCTCAAATCAGTACACACCCCCAAAATTGATTTTTATTGAGTGTGGGCTCCTTTTTGGCCTTTTACAATGATTTTTCGGCACTATCGGCCATTTTTACAAACATCTTGTAAATAGAAAAAGAAAATTGCACCCCCCTTCTTGTTTACGAAAAATTAATATTTTCACAATTTTTTAAATTTTTGGGCACTTTGGCCTCTTTTCCCTTACAAATTTAGTTTTGGGCTCTTTGGCCTCTTTGACTAGACCAAAGCGTAGAGCTCAAAAAAACATATACTTTAAAAAAAAACGGCACCTCAATCCGAGGTACCAGTTGAAAGTTATGACCATTTTAAAATTATTTTTTTCGGGCCCCTTTCCAAAAATGGAATTTTTTTTTTTATGCTTCTGATTTTTTTCGCATCGTCCAAAAAAGGAAATTTTTTTAAAAATGATGATTTTTTACGCAAAAACGTGGGTCTGACTTACGCATGTGTGCAGCTTTGTTTCCTCCATCGTCAACCTTGTTTCCTTCGCCGCCCTTTTGCCTTAAAAGCTCTCTTACGCTCTGTTCTACAAGGTCACACAAGAATTGCTTACAGATTGAAGATGCACAACTAGATCAATATCCAGCTCTTTTTTTTTTTCCTTTTGCAGGTGTGAAGTTGTCAGGTAAATCCACAGGTCTGCAAGGTGAATTCACAGATATATGCAAATACCGTAGCTACATACAGGTTGCAGATCGGTGGTGGATGTTTCTTTTTTTATTAAAAAGAAACCTACACACCAAACCCGAATAGTGGTGCCTCCAAAATTGGGGATCCACTTGAATTAGAAGTAGGATTAGGGGGGTATCTTATGTATAGATAACAACCCCAATTGTATGAAACTCTCTTTTTTTTATCAATGAAATAATCAGATTTCAAAATAATATTTGTTATATTTGCAATTTAATACAACATCAAATATTAAAAGAAATTGACAAATATCTCCTCAATTGAAATAATTTCACCTGGAAAACAATAATGGAGTTGGGAGGTGCATCCAGGTGCTCTGGCCTATGATTGCCCTTCCAATTTTTATTTTTTTATATTCTTGTTGCTTCTACTATGCCGGGTGTGTGGAGAAGGGGCAGGGGCTGTGAAGAGGCTGGGGGCATCTATGGCTCCTCCTGGCTCAAGCTTCTAGTCCTCCTTCCTCAAATCTTCTAACACTTCCTCAGAATTATCTACAACCTTAACTCACCTGCTCTAGTACCAAATGAAATCTGTAAACCAGATTAAATTGCAAAAACAAGGCAGAGCTTGCTGTGATTTTATTAATATAAAATGAAGCATTACAACCAAAAGAGAGAGCTGCAATATTTATAGATATTGGACAAGCTTCTATCTCTTCCACAATACATGGAACAAATCTCCTAAACAAAGCAAATATGCAGAAATAGCATATTGCCCCTAAAAAGCTTCTACAAGAAATCATCCGAGAACAATATTCTAACTAAAGAACATCCTCCACAATCTAAGGGATGATAACAACACACTAACAACTAAGCTAACTAAAGTAATTAAATAATTACTTTATTATAATTACACATTAATCCACATATGGTGAATTAAGTGTTAGAGGTGGCAGCAAGGTGGCAGGCAAAAACTTCTCCATTCCTCTCACCAAAACACTTTGCCAAATTTTTAAATCTTCCCCGCGTCGCCTCGTCCGGGACATGTGGCATCATTTGATTCGCATGGCCCTTTTGGAGATTTTTTACGGTGCCAACACTTAGTCAAATTTTCCATTTTAACTCGCCCTCCACCACTCCTTTCCTCTCAAGACACGTGGCACAATATGATTCGATGCGGGCCTAGCATCAAAAATTTTGCTTGGATCAACCCTTAGAAAATTTTCCAATTTCCTTTCCTTGGACACGTGGCTAGCATCTCATTCGTCGGCGGGCCTTCAGGATGAAATATTCCTTTTGAAGACTTGCCGAATCACTTAGTAAAAATTTCAAGTTTACCTCCACCCTTTGCCACTCCCGAGGACACGTCGCACGATATTATCGTCTGCGGGCCTTTCAAGGGAAAATTTCCCACAAAAACTTTGCTTTGAGCCATAACTTCAAAAATACATGGAGTTAGGAGGAAAACTTTACCTTTCTAGAAAGTCGAGAAAAGCTCTATCCAATGGTACAATTTCGGAGAAGGTCTTAAGTGTCTAAAAAGTAAAAAATTATGACCGAGGCACAAGAGAGGTAAAAATGAAGGGAGTTAGCCACAAAATGTGCAAGTGGGACATATTGGATAATAAGGCCCACATCAAATAGCAAAATGACACTTGTGCATGGGGATGAATTGGAAGGGCGGAGGTTTAGAGAAATTTGAAGTTTTTTTTTTTAAAACTTCACTTCACAAGGTAAAAAGAAAATTTGGGGCCAAGCTCCCACCACCAATGAAAAGGGGACACATGTCCAGGAGGTGGTGGAGATATGGAGTACGCGGAGAGAAAGCAAAAAAATTTCCAAATTTTAGCGAAAAATATCAAGGTGAAAAATAAACCCGCTAAAAAATTTGGAGGGTCATCTCCGAATCGAATAGGACAGAGACACGTGGCACATTTCAAAAGGTAAAAATCAAAGCTCAGACCCACATGAAGTTTTGATGCACGCGAGGGAGAAAGTAAAAAAATTTCCAAACTTTGGTGAAAATCTTAAGGATGATCCACAAAAAAATTGGAGTGCCCCCACATCCAATCAGGGGGTGACACATGGCATGTTTCAAAAATAAAAGGAAGAGTGCGGACCCATAGAGGATTTTGTACTCACAGAGGAATGAAGGCAAATTTGATGAGTTGGCTCCACATTCAATGGGAGAGCGACATGTGGTAGAAGTGGCGGCGGGCGTTCGGGGTGTGGGAGCAGTTTGAGAAAATTTTCATTTTCTCGAAAAAGTGGAGAAATGCATCAAATTGGCCCATGGTTTTGGTGAAGGCCCACAAAAGGACACGTGGCACATCCAGGGCTCGCAGGGAAAATTTTCAAAATTTTCCAAGGTCAGAAAAGGTTCAAAACACATTTTTAAGGTTGGAGGCTCGGTCCAATGGTATTTGGACACGTGTCCACTTTATCCAGAAGTCAAAGAAGATATTTCTTGGTCTACATGACGAATCTCATCAAGACACATGGAGGGTGGAATTTTAAAGTTGATTTTAATCAACGGTTGTTGTGCGTTTTCATTTTTGGGTGCCATGGATGCTCCAAGAAGTGTGGAATCATCATTTTTGCACCAAATCACATGAAATTTTATATGAATTTGCATCCCTTCATCCTTCTGAACACAATGGAACTATTCTTTTGAGCTGATTCAGTGCCCTATAGTGTTTTTCATGAAATATTTTCCTCAGCCCATGAAAAACATGTGAAAGGTGAAAGTAAAAAGTTGCAGAGTTAAAAATGGTGAGGGAAAAGGTGAAAAATGATTGCAAATGCATGCTTGCATAGTGGAAATCCAAAAACATGACCCTGGGATGGATAAGGATTCGATTTCATGCAATATTTTAAAATATTTGTGCATCTCTGGCATTTGGCGAGTTGTTTTACAATTTTATATCATTTTTCATCAAATGGATAGGGTTTTGTAACAAATTTGATCCCTTTGGCATATTCTTTGCTTGGGATGCAAGGATCCAAGTTGGCATAGGGTATATCATGTAGTTTGGAAACATTTTGTAAGTCTGTTGAGAATTTTGGAGAAAGAGAGAAGAATTTTCACAAGGAAAACTGGAAGAAGTCCATTTCCTTTTGGAGAAACTACCTGAGAGCCAATTTTGATTCCATTTTGCATCAAATTTTCATCATGTTGAGTTAGTTTCAGCTATAAAGCCATCAATAAGCTTTGAGATTGTCTAAATAACATTCCCTTTCTGATATATTTGATCAAATTCTTGGACTAATTAGTTTTATCTCTTGGAAAAACTTGCATACACTTGTATTTCAGTATGTTTTCAATTTGTGTTTCATGCTCATGTGGCAATCCTATGTTTGGGATCTTTATTGGTAATACATGGTCTCATTTCTTATAGAGGTTTTGAAGGAATTTGCAATCTTCCATTCAGAAGAGCATTCATTTGAGTGAAGATAAACAAATTTAAATTCATCTTACCTTCCTTGTAAATTGAGGGTGTTTGTAAACCTTTGGGTGTACCTTAGGTCATGATCTAGCAAGGGTTCCTAAATGCTTCATTGATATTTTGCTTCAAGCCTTTGTGGCAGGTTATCAAAGTTTGTATGGAATAGTGCAGATTTGGGCATCCATTGTGCACACATCCTAGTTGAAAGAGCACTTCAAATTCATTGAAACATCTCTGTTGTTTAGGTGTTGTAACTCATTTGCAAAGTTTCCCAAAGAAGGTGATGATTTCTAGCTACTTTTGTCCCAAGATCTCTCATCATAATTTCATTTTAAACTAACTCATCCTACCTACAATACCCCTACATTTGCATTATGTGTCCACAAAAGAATTCAATCCTTTCACAAAAATGCACAAAGTTGATCAGGGTTCTATCATGTCTTTAGCAGCTCTAGCTTTGTTTTGAAAACATTTCCATCATTTAGTAGTGACAACTCCTTTGAGTTTGGATAATGGATATTTGATCATGTTTTCACAAAGCCTCCTCCACATCACATGCAAAACACAAGGATATCTCCATCTCCTTACCATATAGGGGCTGCAATATAGGTTCTCTTGCCTTGGTTGATAGGCACAACCTAGAATAGTGAGGGTTAGATCAAAACCCTTATGAAGGTGCTATCCACTCCCTCAAATCTTGAATGCAAACAAGCAGATAGGTGTTCTCCCGGCTACAAATGACATATAAACCATCTATCTATGCTTGAGTGTCTTGTGCAAGTTCATTATGTTGTTCAAGTTGTGAAGGAGATTATATCTGGATACCAACAGAATGTAGGATAATCCTCTTCCAAAGACACCTCGACACCAAGGAAGGAGGAACAAACACCTAGTTCCAAGATACCTGCATCAGACTCCTCCTACCTCATCGAGTAAAGTCCCTGCATCCTCCACTCCCTCCTCCTCTACTCAAGTCTATCAAAAGAAGATGAAGGAGGTTAAGAAGGATCCTATTGAAGAAAACCCTCTACCAAGGCATTCAGAACTGCCTTCTGGGCCAGAGAACATCATTGTTCTCAGTGAGAGTGAAGATAATGAAATACCAATTCCTGCAGATGCCTCAGAAACCCCAATGGATACAGATAAAGAAGTTCAAAGCACTGAGCTTCCAAGCACCATTGGCTCCTCTATTCCAGAAGCCTTAGCTGCCCCACTCACATCTCAACTAGAGGCAACAGGTACATACTCTGAGTGCCATGAGTTCCCTTTCTCTTGGTCCTCTTTGCCCCCCTTCTTCTTCCTCCTCCTCTTTTACATGGGTGCAACCTTTTGTTGATAGTAGGAAGAGGAAGCCTTCTTCTCGATTGACAGGACCCAACTTTGATGTTGTGGTGGCCTTGTTGGGCACTACTCCTTTTGCTCCTACCAAGAAATCTAGGACCACTTCAAGAATAGTATCTGATGCTCAAGGTCAGCAATTCCTTGAGATAGCTAAGCCCAAGGTTGATAAGCTAGAGCAAGATTTGCAGACCTCTGATTTAGAACTTTCAAGGATCTCAATGGGAGAGTCTACTCCTGAGGGTGAAATACACAACCTCTAAGAAAAATTCACCAGGGTCATTTAAAGGGTACATAAAGGACAACAAACTATACAGTAGCTGGAGGAGTAGGCTCAAGTACTTTCTAGTTTCATCAAGTCACTACTATCTAAAGATAAGGTTCTAGACCCTACCCCACTGACTACACTCCCACCACCTGTGATTCTCAATCAAGATGAAGTCCATAAAGCATCAAAGATATACATAGGTATTCCATCTATGGAAGGGATATAGGGGCCATGTTGGATGACATGCTTGTTGCAGGGTTAAATTTCATTGGTGAAGCCTTCAAGCTCAATGAGAAGGTAAATAATCTGCAATAGAAGCTCTCCTCCACAATTGGAAACATGGATAAGGAGCTCAAACTTTGGAGCAGCTGCATAGTAGACCTTCACCTGATGGGGTAGACTGATGAAAATATTTTGGTGGCGAGTAAGGTCTTTGATGATGTGAAGGATAATTTGTCACAATCATGGGTATTCAGCGTAGAATGGAAGATCCGAGTGCTGGAGGAGGCTTTGGGAGAACTGAGGAACAGCTGGTAGAAGGGAGAAGCTTTCAAAACTCTGGTGATATCCACTTTTAAGGATATCCACTGTCATCTACATGATGAGACCTCAGGTGTACCTTTCTCCCTGCAGGAAATCAAAGCTCAATTCAGAGCTTTTGTCAAAGAAAATTTGTTCAAAGAGGACTCCATCACCAAGGAGAAGATCAAGGAAATCTACTCCCTCCAGTCTGCCATTGAGGAAGTGAATAAAGAGTACCATACACATACTGAGTTCGACAAGGAGATGGAGAAATGTTTGGGATCTTGGACCCAGGCTACTGCCAACACATCGGTTCCATGTGGCAGAGACATAGCAGAGGCTTTGAAAAGGTTTAGACAGTGGATCCTCAAGTCAGTGGGCCCTTCCTAGTCATGAACACTTGCCTTCCCCTCCTGGCTTCTCTCTCCTTCTTTCTCTCATTTTGGTTTTATTGTAAATTAGTTGGGGTTTTGCATTAAGCATCCCTTAACTAATCATTTTAGTTAAAAAGTAGTTACCAAGTGTAACTAATTTGTCAAATTATATAATGGTCTATCTCGCCATTTTCAAGGGGGAAGAACTTGGCTTATTTTTGAAAGTGTAAAGAGTAGCAAAGAAATCAATACAAAAGAACTTTCTTTCTTTGTCCATCTGGTCCTATTTTTCATTGCTATCCATTGAATATCGTTGAACTATTTATTTGCATTGTGTCAAGAAGCTTTGTATTCTCGTAGATGTTATTTCTAGAACTTTGTGTCTTTGCAATAGCATCTTGTTGATTCAAATGCAAATGGTTTTATTCCAAACAATTTTATTCTGGCATGCATAAGGAATTACTTTGTTATCTATAGTTCTAGAAAATGCCTTTCTGTTCCTTTCTACTCTGTCATTCCTCCATACTTTTGTATTGATGATCTATTTTATTTTAAAACACTTTCATGATATCCAAGTTCCACATATAAACTATGCCTTGTATATATGTAAATAAGTTTTTCTTTTGAATAAGGGAACCTCTCCCATTAAAGAGGAGGGACTTCTTGTCCCCTAACTATTTCTCTCAATGAAGTCCTTTTTGATGACCAACACCTCTCAAGAAAATAGAAGGCAAGCTCTTAGTCTATTTTTCTATATGCTTTGCATTTTATTTCTCAAAGAGTTTAGGTGTAGGTATAAACGTAGAATAATAGCTCCTTATATAGCCCAATGGATAAAAGAAACCCTTTATCCCTTTCGCATGTGGGATAAAAGTAAAACATGATTAGGAATGGATAATGTTGTTTTATAGAAGGTAACCTTACTTTAGAAGGGTTTAATTTATGTTTAGCAAGTCATGGGAGTTGGGGGTGTTTTAATTAATCAAAGGTGATTAACTAATAGGTAGATGTAAGCTTATAGAGGCTAATTAGAGGAATATTAATATGATTTAGGATATTAGAAGAGGATTAATTCAATTAAATTTTGATTTATTGGTTAAATGGAAGGGAGAGCTATTTAATTAATAATAATTAATTAGTCTAGATATAAGGGGTGATTAATTAACGGAAGATCGTTAATTGGGATGTTAGATAGGTGACTTAATCAATTAGTGTATTGTAATTAATTAATGACAATAAGAGGGAATATGAGCGCTTTTGAAGATATGTCATCGATTTACGAGAAAGGAGATAATTAGCGCAATTTAAGTATTTAAATTGCTTGGGCATAATTATAGGTGTCTACATTTTCCCCTCTTTGGGGTGGCATAAGTGACGCCACTTCAAAGATAGTAGATAGAAGAAAATTTTGAAGGGATAGAAGAAAAATATTAGGAGGGAGAGATGCCCCCCAAGTGTCAATGGCGTGACGAAGGAAGACTATAACAATCAAAAAGGTGAGAGATAAATAGAAGAAATGGGAAGAGGAAAGATGCCCCAGTGAGACAAAATATTAAAGGTGAGAAGAAAGTGATGCAGAATAAATATAGAGGAGGGAGAGAAGATTTTATCCTCTAGCCACTGTGTATTGGAACAATTTTAATGTCATCATATTACCACAAGAGCTATGTCATTGATCCTTATGAAAAATATAAGCATATGAAAAAAGTAGAATGACATGAAAATCCATACTACGAATAATTGTCCATTGTTGAAAATACCAACTCCATGTAATATACAACAATGCAATGCAATACAAGAAGGAAAAAGCTCATTTAACAGGGAAAACAAGTACGAACACACATACCCAACCCAAAAATGGTCGGGACAATATTGTACAAATGTTTTGTTATCAGTCGTTGAAGAGATCCAAAAGTTCATGATTGATGAAAAGTCTTAAAAAATGATGCCTCGAGAAAGGATACATGCAAGGGGAAATGATAATGGACATGGGGTCCAAGAAAAGCATTGTGCGCAACGAAACAACACCAGGCAACAAACGTGCCCCAGAGTATAGATGAAGCAAGCAACTAGCTTTGTGAATGGTTGTGAATCCGGTGATCCACGAGTCATATTAATCGGGGAAGATGTGAGACAAACCAAAGAGGATATGGAGAAAATACCATGCGCAAGACACAAGTTTCAGCCATAATAAGCAAGTTACCATTTTTGTAGGTTTTTTTACTTTTTAGGATTTTGTGAAAAAAATTCCCGTTATTGGATTTTTGACGTGATACATATATTGTTTTTATATTTGTTTTTCCAAAATGTGGTGAACAATAGAAGAAAATAGAAGAAATAGAACGAAGGGCCTAGGTGCAACAAAAAGTGCCCTAGGTGGAAGAAAGAAGAAACAAGCTGACAAAAATGTCCTTGTTTAGTGGAAAAATTAATAAAAAAAAATTATTTTTAAAATAATTATTTACGAGAGTGCGAATAAGAAGAAAAATCACCTAGGAGAAATAAAATTGTCCGAGGGAGAAGAAAGGGGTATCAGACAAAAAAAATCCCTAATACGGTGAAAAATAAGAGAAAAATAATTATTTAATAAAAATAATTATTCCACGGTGAACAAAGGAGAAAACGATGATCAAAATGGGCCTCCAAGCCCTCCCGGTGATAAAAATGGGTTAATATACCCCACCTAAGGGGGTAAAATCATCGCAACCAATTCATTTTAACCGAGCCCTATAGAATTTTTTACTGTGAGGCTCTGAGAATGGCAAGGACAATGATGATCGCACAAGACCGAGTGAGGCGAGCAGACGCAGTCTAAGGGTACTAGCGGCACGCAAATGATGACCCTTTCATGAGTATCAAACCCTTGCTCATTAATTTCCATCATTAATGCCCTAATTTTATTTTTTAGCGCTAGGAAGTCATGTCGGCCTGCATGCACGCAGCACAAGTGTCAGTCGGGAGCGCAGGTGTCACTTTGGGGTGTAAGCACCGCAACACACATGTGTGCATGCACAAGCATGATTTTCACACACCCACGTGCACATGCACACACATAGGAAAGGGGGCACACACATGAAAAGTGAGGCGCACACAAGAAAGAAAGGGCGCACACACATGGGGGGACATATGTACAAGTGCAAGCATAGATACGATGGTGCAAGCACCAAATGTGTGGCACACATGCCCAAAAAGGGCAATGCAGTGCCAAAATAAGGGTGCAAGCACTAAAAGACAAATGCATCAACCCTCACACACCCAAAAGGAGGTGCACATGCCCAAAAGGGCATGTAGATGTCCCAGGATGGCTAATGATAGATAGAAAAATGCCAAAAAGATGACACTTAGAAGAAATTTTAGGATTTTTGGGTTAACCCTAAAATGATAGATAGATTTTTAGAAGAAATGTTAGTAACTAATGAGTGATTTGATATTTTACAGAGATGATTTCCAGTTTTATAGATGTGGGAGCGCCACTCCCGAATAGTGGAGCTAGAGGGGAGCATGCGCTGGCGAGATCACGTGCCGTGGCCATACTTCTCGAGGTGGTGGGGCTAGGCCCCATGTCTCGGATGCCCTCTATTACATTGGACCATGGCCTACTGACTACGCTAGCTGAGCAATGGCATAACAATATTCAAGGTTTTGATTTCCTACAAGGGAGATGACTGTGACCCTTGAGGACGTATGGCGGATCCTTCGTGTGTCGATCATAGGCACCTTGATTGAGTATAGCTCTGATGTAAGGCTGATTAGAGCAACATGTAGTGATCTTTTTATGTAGATGACATACCACATGACGGTATGACCATAGCCTTGCATGAGTGCATTTCTGACCCTACACTGCATGGGGGCCTCTTTACATTATGTCTCTTATCATTGGGTTTTTACTCACTGATAAAACAAGGATGTAATTCCAGAGAGGATTATTGCCTTTGGTACATGGAATTTTCAGTGGGGAGAGATACTGTTGGGGACATTGTATACTAGCCCACTTATATTGAGATCTGTACTTTATTACCTACCATGGTTAGAAGACCAAGTGGGTCTAGCTTCTTTACTATAGATTTGGTCATGGGACCATATTGCGATCAGACACCCTGTGGGAAATTTTCATGTCTAAGACCCATAGGAGCCATCCTACATGGCATGGGTACCAGTAGGTGGCGATGCATGAGGCCACCTAGGTAGCCTATTCAGATATAGGTGAGAGTTCAACGAGCTGCTAGAGATAGATATTATATGGTGGCCTTACAGACATATCCAGTGGCCAGAGGATGCCACAAAGCTCAAGCATGTGCTCAGTAGACCACTTTATCATCGGTAGTTGCAGCTACATTATAGAGTTATATTGAGTTGATCCATAACGAAGCTTGGCAGAGTACTTGGGGTCCCGGCCATGATATTTGGTATGCACACAGAGATTCATAGAGGCATACCATGGGGCCTCGCATACCGGTGGCCCGAGCTAGGGCAATTTTTACATAGGTGGTCCCATAGGCATGGGACCCAAAGACAATAGGTGTGCGGTACCTAGGGATGACAACAAATTATGCAGCTTGTTATGCCACTATGTTACCCGATGTCTCACCCTCCCAAAGGAGGCTCGGGTAGTAGGAACTCAGCCACCCGTAGAGATCTGGCATGGTTTTGAGTGGAGAGAGAGAGTAGTGGGTCCTGACCTAGAGGATCCATTTAATGTCATTCCGTATGATGAGCGGTGGTGCCTTACAGCACGGGTGGACCGAGGCCACAGGCCAAAGACAGCACCAATTCATTTTCCCAGAGTGAGGGTCCTAGAGCAGGGCCAGCCATCGAGAGCACCCTAGGGACCAGTCCTAGTGGCCTAGGGCATAATGATGGCACGATAGCCATAGTACAACAAAAGTAGCTACAACAGGCTTTAGCCGAGAGAGATACGGCTAGTGCAGAGAGAGATGAGGCTCGAGGCTTGTGTGTGACCACAATAGCTAAGCGTGATTAGGCTTGGACCCATATTGTCACATTATTGTCAGAGCGAGATCAGGCTCAAGCCGTGCTTTCCTAGGAGGTGACAAAGTGTTACATGGCAGAGTCAGATGCGAGAGACGGCCACATAGGGGGCTCAGATATTGAGCCTCCTACACCAATCCCAGACTCAAGTGTGGATGGTCATTACCTAGAGGGATCATGTATACATAGTCACAGGGCTATCTTTCATAGAGGGATCATGCATGAGCCTAGGTGCAGACTATTACCACAGAGAGAGATCAAGAGGTTACCTCCTTGAGACAGATGAGGCTGATTTAGGTAGAGTGACAGGTGAGCACGATGTTTCCCTTCAGGTAGCCCTCACCTCTAGAGATGCTGACTTGATACATGATGCTATGAGGCTTGGTGGTGAGGCTTTATTTTATAGGACTACCTACTTCAGGGTAGTTCCCAGAGCAACGAGTGGTACTTTCTTGTGACAAATGAGATGAGTACAAGGGGCTTCAGGTCATGAAGATCAGGCCATTCGATGAGATCAGTTAGGCAGCCTATGCTAGAGCAGCCACTGGACAGGGGCCATCTAGATAGTTTGGTGGCCCACCTAGTGTAGGTCCATCTCAGCCACCATTGTTCCATCAACCAGGTGACAGACCTAGGAGTCCCGGTGAGGGTGAGAGTTGTGGTTGAGCTCTACATTATTTTTGTTGTACAGATATTTTGTATACATGCCTCTTATGAAGGCTGATTTTGATGTATAACTTTGTATACCATTATTTTGATGATGCCTCATGATGAAGGATTGATTCTTTCTGATGCATGCCCCTTTTTGATGGCACAGTGTATCGATGATTTATTTTTTTGGGTACTGACCTGGAAATTTTATACATGTATATATATGGAAATTTTGAAGTATCATTTTTGTATGCCTCAACTGAAGGCATTTTTGATATAGAGTAGTTTGGATACATGCCTATGATGAAGGATTTTATTCTGTTATAGATGTATCACTCTTTTGTGTGCCTCAAATGAAGGCCCTTATGATGTAATGTCATGATGTATACCATTTTTGATATAGATATACCACATATATATGATTTGGACATTTGTGACATTACATATGTGCATATGAGATGGAAATTTGTTTATTATTTCTCATGGATAGATAGATGTGTTTATGATGCATTCTGATTTGATTTGATATGTGTATGTATCATGATCTTGTTGATGTATCACATGTGTTTTGATTTCTAGATGATGTGATCTTATATAATATATCAATTTTGGTTTTGTGAATGAGATGTACCATACTTAGTGTATGGGACGATATGATGATAAGGGTGTGGGAGGGGATAGATTTTGATATTTGTGATCCCTCTTTCCCCATTTGATGACATGATATGTGATGATTAGATTACTTTTCATGTATGATGTATACTTAGCTTTTTCTTGATATAAAATGTATAGATGATGTTAGATGTGATGATAATGGTGGTAATGTGATGTTGTGATAACAAAATAATGCACATGCAATAAACACAATCAAATGATAACAAATAACACAATGAATTAACATAATAACACACCAGATTCACTAGCATGTAAAAACACGCCTCAATATACACAAGAAAGAATAACTCTAATCTAAGCAAAAAAAGATGAATCCTAACAAAGTATGCCCAAGCAACAAACAACCCAAAAGCAAAAACATAAATCAACTATATAAGCAACAAGCAAAGCAAGAAACAAGACAATGCAAGTAAATGTTTTTGTAAGATTTGTTTTCATGCAACAATTTTCTATTGTTTTTTATTTTTGTGAAACAATTTTCTATTGTTTTTATGTTTTTAACCAATTTTCTATTGTTTATGTTTTTGTGAAACAATTTTCTATTGTTTATGTTTTTGTGAAACAATTTTCTATTATTTTTGTGTTTTGAAACAATTTTCTATTGTTTAGGTTTTTGTGAAACAATTTTCTATTGTTTAGGTTTTTGTGAAGTAGTTTTCTATTATTTTTACATTGTTTTCTAATGATTTTCAAGAGTTATGCACAGTAACCAAGAAAGTGTGGATGCCCCTAGTGTTAGAAGGGGAATATACAAGGGCAGAAGCCACACGCTTATGAACAAGAAGGTGAAGTTGTTGAATTGCCCTCAGATAAGATGGGGAATAGAAAAAGACCATGCCCCTCACAAATGAATAAAAGAAGACAAAGCTAGATCAAGGCCTGATAGGACTGGGCTCACAAGGGAATCTCGAAGGCAAAACTAGGGCTAGGCCAAGTAAAACTACCCTCAGATGCAAGATGCTTGTGAACAACGAATCCTCCCAAGGTGCAGAAACCGGTTTTCACCCAAGGACCTATCCAAAGTGCCATAATTGCATGGTTTTCACTTATGGATGACCTGTTTTCTCTTTTTCTTTTTCTCTTTTTGTTTTTTTTTATTTTTGATCATTTTACCATTTTTTGAGTTTTTTGCTTTTCTGAACCTTTTTGCGCCATGTTTAAGCGTAGAACCGCTTAAGATGCATGGATTTCATAGGCTCACGGATCTCATAACCATTGGGGTGAGCAAGTTTTATGCCCCCATGCCGTATCTCGGCCTCTATAACATAGGGTCCCAACCAATGTGGTTCAAACTTTCCTTTCTTTTCTCGTTTCGCTCTTGTGTTGAACTGATCCTCCTTCATGACTAAATCACTAACCTCAAACTAATGAGGTATGATTATCATGTTGTAGTTTTTGGATACTCTATTATGATACACTTTCAGTGATTAAGAGTGTGAATGCACCTCTAATCTAGGAGATCTAATTCATCCGGTCTTGCTACCCGATAATCCTCATCCTTATCTAGATAGTCCCTAAGATAAATTATCAGGGAAGGAAATTCGATATATAAGGGGATGATAGATTATGTCCCAAACACTAGAGAATATGGTTTCACACCCATAGGAGTGTGAATGGATGTTCTATAAGCCCAAAGGGCTCAAGTGGATTTGCAATTACCAATTGTGACCTATTTATCATGACCATATTCTCCATTATTCTCACCAAAGTTTTGTTCATGGCTTCAGCGTGTCCATTACCTTGGGGGTAATATGGTGTAGACCATTTTAACCTAATTTGGAACCACTAAAAAATACCTTTCACCATTTTCTTCTTGAATTATTTCCAGTATACGTAACAATGGTTGCAAGAATTCCATATTGACAAATGATATGTTTCGTGATAAATTTAGAAATCTGGGCTCTGTTATATAGGTTAAAGGGATAGCCTCCACCCATTTTGTAAATTATTTTGTAGCCGTAATGATATGTGTATGACCATCAGATGAGGTAGGAGTAATTTTCCCTATCAAGTCCAGTCCCCATTTAGTGAATAGCCATGGGGTAGTGATAGGTTTCAATGGTTACGATGGAGCATAGATGAAATTTCCATACTTTTGGTAGAAGATACACTTTCTGACATAATTGCAACAATCGGTTTCCATGGTAGGCCAATAGTAGCCTACTCTTAATAATTTCTTAGCCAAAACCATTCCATTTGTATGTGCTCCACACACCCCTTCATGTACTTATTTGATCACTTGGATTGACTTCGTCACATCAAGACAACGTAATAGATTCCCATCATAGCCACGATGATAAAGTGTACCTCCTAAAAGGGTGTAATGGGCTATTTGGCAAATCAGACTTTGTTTTTCAAACGAGAGATATCGGGAGGGAACGTGTTGTCCTTGAGATAGGTAAAAATGGGCTCGTACCATGGGGAATTGGGACCAACAACATCACAAGCCAAACAAGATTCTAGCCATGTCATATGCAGCTGGCATAAATTTTCTACAAAGAACGGCATGTCATTATTCCCCGGAATACAAAGCATAGAACCCACATGTCACTATAGCATTTTCTCGATATGTTCTGTTCTTGTGGAATTTGTTCAAATGTAATGCACATGAAGTACTCCTTTAGAGTTTTTACCAACTTTTTGTAAGGTATGAGCTTGTCATCCTTAACCTTATATTCATCATTAACCTATTTGATAATTAATTGAGAATCACCCACAACCTTGACATGATGAATGTTCCACTTGATAGCTAGCTTCATCCCTATGATAAGTGCCTCATACTCTATAATATTGTTTGTGTAAAGGGAAGCCCTGGTGAAAATCCTATGGTATAGGATTGCCAAAAGGAGTAATAAGGACTACCCCTGCACCTGAACCGTGAAATGTAAAGGACCCATCAAAATGTATCTGCCACACGATAGATTCTTCAATGTAGAGAAAGGAGGCATCTGGAAGATCCAGATTCAAAGGTTCAGTGCCTTGCAAAGGTGCTTCTCGCTAGCTAGTCAGCAAGTACTTGTCCTTTAACCGATTTTTGATGTACAAATTCTATGTCAAACTCACTGAGTAGAATGATCTAATTAGCCATTCTACCTATGAGGGCGGGTTTAGATAGTAAGTACTTGAGTGGGTCAACCTTGGATATTAGCTTGGTTTTGGTATTCAATAGATAATGGCAAATTTTTTGAAAAGTAAAAACAACAGCCAAGCAAGCTTTTTCAATTTGAGGATAATTGAGCTCATAGGCAATGAGGGTGTGACTGAGATAATACACCACTTTTTCCTTATGACCAAGGTTGTATTGGGCAAGCAAGCGCACCAATAGCAAATTACGTAGTAGAAATATAGAGCAAGAGTGGTTCTCTAGGAGTTGGAGGCATGAGGACAGTGGATTAGCCAAGTATTGTTTAAGAAAAGCAAAGGCTTGCTGTTACTCAAGTCCTTAGATGAAGGTGACATCCTTTTTAAGCAAGTGGGTGAATGAGTGGCACTTAGCTACGAATGGGGATGAAGTGGAGAATGGCATAGATTTTTCCCTATAAGCTGCGTAGTTGTTTGATATTCTCAGTGGAGGCATTTCAATAATAAAAAACACTTTATTAAGGTCTACCTCAATTCCTCATCTTGACATGATAACGCTTAAAAATTTTCATGATAGCACACCGAATACACACTTCTTTGGATTTAGCCTAACCTTGTATTCTCAGTAGGTGCTCAAAGATACGCCGTAAAATGATGGGGTGATCCTCTCTTATTTTAGACTTTCTAAGGATGTCATCCACGTAGTCCTCCATGATATCATGAATCATATCATGAAAAATTACCATCATTGCCCACTGATAAGTAGCTCCTGCATTTTTGAGACCAAATGGCATCACCTGATAACAAAAGGTACCCCAAGGAGTTGTGAAAGCCATTTTGTGTTGATCTTCATCAGCAATCTTGATTTGGTTGTATCCCAAAATCCATCCATGAGAGATAGCATCTCGTATCCTGTTGTTGAATCCACAATCATGTCAATATTTGGTAGCGGAAAATCATCCTTAGGGAAATCTTTATTAATGTCTCTAAAATATGTGTAGATTCGAGATACCGATAGGATTTTTCTACAACAGTGATGATGTTTGATATCCATTCGTAATAATAAATAGGTTGGATGAACCCGCTACCAACAATCTTTCCAACTCTTCTTTAACAATAAGGCCACTCTTGGGTGCATCTTTCTAAGTTTCTATTTGATAATCTTAGATTCTCGCTGCGGCACAACTAGGTTGTGTATGACCAAAATTAGATCTAAGCATGACATGTCTTTGTAAGACCATGCGAACACATCTATAAACTCTTGCTGCAACATCATGAATGTCTTTTGTTCTCTAGCCAAGAGTGATGCTCCCAATTTCACTATTTTGGGGTCTTCTTCTATACCAATATTCACATCGATGGTTTCCTCAACTAGCAATTTTGATAAGTCCTCCATACATGTAGGATCAAGAGGAAGGTTGAGATCTTCATCCAAGGATGTCTCCATGAGATTTTCATCCTTGGCATGGTCACTTTGTCTGTCCTTTGATTTTTTTACTTGTTCGTCAGCCAGTTCCTCAAAGAGGTTTTCACTGTGTGACTTGGACTTTGATTTTTGCCGAGGATTTACATTGGAACTTTTTCCCTCAGTTTTCTTTAAGTTTTGCTGACCACGAAGCTCAACCTCCTCGCCAAAGTAGGCATAGGTATCCAAGTCAATAAAGAAACCCTTCTTGTGGTCTCCAATGGGAATTGTATCCCGAATGCCCATGAACTCTGCAATGGATTTTTCATTCTTGAATAAATCTAGTGACATGTGATGTTGTTGGTCCCATTCAACAAGGGAAGGGTAAACAAGGTCAAGGGTTGGTTCCATAGGGGTTATGGTTAGGAAAACATTGTTCATGAATAGGTTTGTGGAGGCAAGATCCTCATATTGGCTACAATGGGAATTTGTATCACTGTCTAGATAGTCAGAGCTATCCTCACATTTAGAACAAGTAACATCTTGATCATTGGGGTGTGCTCCCTAAGGGTGAATCCCAACATTGTATCTTTGTGTTTTGAAATGTGGAAGAGGCACTGGCTCCCTCTATCCCTGTTCATTTCTCCCACATCCTAGGGCCTTGTAGCCCATGGAGTACATCATTTTGCTGGATTTCTCATATTCCAAGTTTTGATAATAGGATGGTTGAGTATCCTCTGGGACCCAGGTTGTAGGTGGATCTAACAATTTTTCCTTAGCAAACAAGCCTCCAAGTAAGAATGACCCAATAGTGTGTTCGTTTCTAGGTCTTCTGAAGTGATAGTTAGGGTAACCTCTAGTCTTGGGTGACAATGAGAGGTCTCGAAACCAAGAATGCTTGTTGTAAATTGTATTCCCCACAACCATATTCAAGGATTTTCATCTCCCATGAATCAAAATGATATGTTGATGTAGATTCCCCATGGGTGCAAGAACTGAGGGAATCCAAATCTACTGGGATTCCATGGCCTCATATTAGAGAGGGACAGTTATATCGGTGGAGGGACATGCATATGTGCCCCTTTGTGTAAAGCTATTGAGATTTCTATAGTGAGCGAAGGGATCTAAATATCCTTGTATTGTAATGGTGTGTCCCCATGAATGTACTAATGGAACATCGATTGCATGGCCTACATGGCGTGAATCCATGGTCGGCCTAGAAGCATATTATATGGAAGTTCCAAATCTAGGACATGAAACTTTGTCTGATGGCAGTGGGACCCACCTCCATGGGCAACATGATTTTTCCCGCTGACTCCCTTTCCATGTTGTCATATGCGGTGATAGTGATGATATTGGACTCAAGATGTACCTCAGTATGTCTTAACTATTTAACCAACTTGAGTGTGTAGATGTTCAACCCAGATCCGTTATCCACAAGCACCTGTTTTATCTTCCTACGGGTGAAAAATACCTCAATATATAAAGGAAGATTATGTGTTGGATTCTCAGTAGGGATCTCCCTATGGTTGAAGGTAATATGTTCATTTGGCACAATGTTTGCAAATGCAGCTTGAAAATGCATAGGATCGACCTCTAATGGCACTCATGACCCCTAAAGAGTTTGATATAGAATTTCTTTATGTACATTGGATATCTTAAGAAGATATAAGATCAAAAACTTAGTAGATGTCTTCTCAAGTTTCTCTAAGAGGTTATATTTACCAGTTTGTGGGGTAGATAGAGAAGGTTCTGGAATCACGAGGTGGGCATGCCTCATTACCGTAGCGCAGTCCTTTCCCTTGATTTGGATGGTGTTGGCATGGTCAATAAGGAGAGAGAATACATCTAATAAGTGAATCATAATGATTGTTTTCTTTTTTGGTGTACAAGTAATTCACTACTTTATAACCTTGGGATGACTCTCCCTGATCTGATTTTGACTTTTCTTATTTATCATGGTTGGGGAATGGCTCTTTATATATCCCCATTTTCTCATTGGGTGTTTTCATTTTTCCAAGGTTGTCCACCTCTATCTCCCCATTGTCAATGAGGTCTTGAATATAATCACGAGTCATAGACATTTGTTTGTATTATGCCACTTGACATGATTCATTTCACAATATTCGTTCTCCTTGTACCATGAAGGTTTTGGAGAATTTTCATCAAATGGTTACATCATAGGATATATCATCATGTGGGCCGCATCCAATTGTTTTAGTATAACTGAAAAAGGTTCATTAAGAGAGGTGAACGTTCTTCACTTTGGTGGTGGTTGAATTGGTCCTTTGGTCAGTTTAAAAGGTTGACCAGTTTGGACCATTTGTACACGTTGGAATCAATGATCCCATCTCCCACCACATTTTTGTTTTTGTTAAAACCTTTGGCTTTTCCATGGGTTTAGCATTTTGATTATCTCTAGATTGGGTTTTGAGGGTTCCTTTGGCAATGAGATATTTCTCTATCTGAACCCCTTTTTTGATGACCTCCTCAAAAGTGCAAACACAATGCATTTGGAGGTGGAAAGCTATATCTAGGTTTAGGTTGGGAACAAAAATACTAACCAGCTATTTTTCAGGGAAAGCGCAAGGGAAGCGGCTAGCTATCCCTCTCCACCATTGGAGGAAGTTGGTGAAAGTCTCATTAGGGCATTGTTTGGTGCCACATAAATCTACCATGGTGACATCACTCTCTATGTTATACGAGAAGTGACGCACGAACCTTTCTGCCAATTCTGGCCAAGTGAAAATTGATCCCCAAGGTAAACATGTGAACCACTCCAAGGCTTGACCTCTCGAGACTTTTGGGAAAAATTATGATGAGATAATTGTCACTATAAGACACCTCTTGACATGCCATATAGAAATCTTTGACATGATCCCATGGATCTCCCTTCCCTTTATATTTGTCAAATTTTGGCATATCAAATTTCTTAGGAAAGGGTTGAAGGGTCATAGTCTTGTCAAAAGGATAGGGGCATAATTCTTCGTATTGATACTTTCTAATGCTCCCTATATTTCTCTCTTGTAGGCTCATGAGTGTCACTTTCATAGACTATACCTCTTGTGTGAGCAATTGTTCTCTAGTGGGAGAAGTGGGGATATATACGCGATGATACCTTGTATCATCTTCTCCTTGGTTTTCTCTATGGAGTTCATTGATCTTAACCTTAGGCCTCGATTTTGAACATTTTTGCTTACTTCCTTCTATACATGGGAGGTTAGCAAAGCTAATTATTGGCTTAGGTTACTAATTTGTTGTTGAATTATGGTTTCTTCTTCTAAGGGTTCCTCCTCTTCCTCGTATTATGGAGGTTCTTCACCAGTCTCATGTCCTGTCTTGTTTCTACGTGGCACTTTGATAAAGGGTATTCTATGTCCCACCACTTTATCATTCCCTGCATTGGAGGTAGAAGCATGTCCATGCATCAAAATATCCTCCATATTGATAAGGGGTCATTCTTCCTCAGTAGCATTATTCGTAGGTGGGATTGTTTCATTTTCAGTGGGAAATTTGGCCCCTAATTCTATGACCCGTGCTAGCACTCTATCCTTATTTTTGAAAATAAACTCATCTAATAAAGTAAGTTTGAAATCAAATTTTGCATGTGGGGATTCTAATTAATTTCCACTATGATCGACCATATCTTCTATCTCTTTTTCCACAGAAAATAGAGGTCCTAGATCATGTCCAATGAAGGGGTTTGACCCTTGTCTATTAGAGGCTTCCCAAGCTTGCAATTTTGTTCCTCGTATGTCCATTTTCTTGATTCCTAATCATGTTTTAGGAGCCATGTTTTTGTGATAGTTCCACTAAGGAAAGTTTTAAATGTGTTCAAAAATTTTTGACCACACCTAAGTGAAATGCAAGACGTATTGTCAATAATATCAATGAAAAACAATGTGAGAATACCAATGTGATAAATTAC
Source organism: Taxus wallichiana var. yunnanensis (assembly GCA_018340775.1). Lineage (NCBI taxonomy): Eukaryota > Viridiplantae > Streptophyta > Pinopsida > Cupressales > Taxaceae > Taxus > Taxus wallichiana. The sequence goes on along the minus strand of CM031242.1, from coordinate 83,354,657 downwards.
CTCGTGACACAAATTTTTGATATCTAAACCTATCAAATGAAGTACTTCCTAGACTACGTCTCAAAGAGAATTTTGCATCGCAATATAATCAAGAAAATGTTCTTACTTATGCTAAGTTCACGAGAATGAACAAAATGTAATTAAATACAAAAAGTCAATGTAACCTTCTAACAGGATATACTAGGAACAAGCTTGAAATCAATTAAGACCTATATCACAAAAAGTGCCAATTACAATTCGTGAATGACACAACAATATCAATAAGATATGTTAACCAAAATTTGTGAGAAAGTAAGGTATTGATATCAAGGTGGTATTGATATAACACGCACAAATGATAACACCCAGCACTCTTCAAAATCGAGGTAATAATAGAATCGAACTAAAGAGCTCAAATAATAGCTAGGAATAGTTAAAAATGTGTGCAGCGTAGCCTTACAATATAGATATATATGTCAAGTTTACAAGAAACAAGACGTAAATATAAAAATTAAGTGATACGATACAAACAAGTTAATCCTTCTAAGGAAGTTCAAGATGATGAACCACGCCTAACTACAATGACGATCTTGACATGGGTATCAAGATCACAATGGCCACTAATGATATGAATACATCTCCACACACTTTAGATGTTTAACTTACCCATCTGCAAACATGGATGGGCATAAATGGACAAAAAAGTGGCAGAAACAATCGATTGGTAACACAAAGGTAGTCACCCTTCTTTTGATCAAAAAAGTGTCAAAAGAATGTGAAGGAAGCAAAATCAAAATAGGGATGAAAAATGTTGGCTTCACTTTGGCAGAGTTTTACCTCACCCTAAGGCAAGTAAAAACTAAGCGAAAGTAACGCGTCACACGTTTCACAATACAAAGATGGTTCACAACTCAACACTATTTTAGAATGGTCAAAGTGGGCTCCTGGCCAAAGTATATTTTCCTAGGTGGTTCTCTCATCCTAGGTGTTACAAAGATTATCCATGAGCGAGATGATTTACCCAAATAGTCCCGACTATCTTGGGAGTATCTCAACTTTGCCCCCTTCAAGCACAGTGGGCAATAAATGCATCCATCGTGTACTTAAAAGGGTCACGTAGGGAAAACTTGTAACTCTATCTCACAAAGGAATCACTAGTCAGATAGGTAGTTTAGAGCACTTCCCATTTCATCCACAAGGTTCCCTCTTGCGTAGACTACTTTGGGGTTCCTGGAACCACCCCCATTGTTGTAGCTTAAGGCGTTATACCAAAGGGGTTATGTTCCAATTGAGCAGAGAGGGACATACCCTTTTATGAAACCTGCAATATAGTGTTTTGAATATGTTTTTCATTCTATCTTATTTAATTAGGTGTGGTTTTCTCGCACACCATTTGGAAACATGTATAAAAATTGTATTAGTAGTTTTTGACTTTGTTTTGATTCCTCTGTTCTTTGACAAGCGATGGTGTTTTGGTCCTGTATGATGATTTTTAGTAGTTTTCCATCAAAAGATAAAAAACCATTTATGATTCTCCAAATCATCCAAGGATGCAAGAGAAGAGCATACGTGATGTTTCCAAAATCCAAAAAGATATCAAATGGAAAAACACTTTAATTAAACTACGCCAAGTTAACCAATTCCAATTCAAATATTCCTAATAACCTCAAAGAATCAAAAGGACTTAAGAGTCATTTCTTATTGCCAAGATCACCCCAAGGGACATGAGGGAATAGCATATGCAATCTTATTCCTATAATAAAATAATGCAAATCTTATCTAATCAAATAAAAATATGTAAAAACAACCTGCAAAGACAAGTATATGATTAGATAAAACCTACAAGAATGTTAGAACCTCAACACATTAATTTCAAGAAAACAAAAGGACACCTACACCCCTATTTTGGCATCTGTGCATGGGTTAGGGCATATATGCCACTCTGTGTTTTTCGATTTACAAGTGCACCTGCGCCACCCGAGAGACGTGTGTGCCACAAAAACAATGTATGCACTACTCTACGTATTTTTGGCTTACCATGCACTTGCACCACCAGAGAGGCATGTGCGCCACAAAAACAATGTATGTGCCACTCTACAAGAAAAATATATGGAAATTTAGATAGAATGCTTGACTATCGAAAAGTGTGTGCACCACCGAAAAAGTGTGTGTGCCACTAAAAAAGCGTGTACGCCACCACTTTATAAAATAGTCATGTATTCTCGACAGAATTTCCGTCCCACCAAAAATGTGTTTGCATCATTAAAACAGCATGTGTGCTCTAGTTAGGGTGTATGCACTGATTTGATAGGTTTTAAAATGTAGTGAAGATATAGTACAAAATGATGTCTCGCACTCAAAGTTAGTACATCTGCATGCTGGTTAGGGTGTATGCGTCGAGGTTAGCGCATATGTGCTAAAGCGTCGATAAATGGAGAGCCAAGTTTTAACAGTGTGCCTAAGCCACTAGAGAGGCATGTACATCACAAAAAATGTGCCTGCGCTCCTAAAAATGTGCTGCGCGCCACACCTGCAACCAAAATATGGCAAAAAACACAAGAAAACTTACAATATCTCAAATTTTGACAAGTTAGTTTTAAAATGGCAGCAACCCATTAAAATAATGACTATGACCAAGAAGTTACACATATCAAATTAGCAAAATTCCAAGAAAAATGGACATTAATTACTACATGTGTATATCAAAAGTTAGCCAAAACAATGAAACTTAAACTAAAATTTCATGGGAGTAAATGTCCCACCGGCATGCCAAATGTTTGCATGTGTCCTTTTCTTAAGCTAAATTAAATGAATCAAGAACTACCACCTAAATAGTTCTATAATCTAGCTAAGATAAAGCCTAAGCACCATCAAGATAAATAGCTAAACAAGATCTATACTAAACATCATAACTTTGAAACATAAGATCAAAACTAGCATGTTATTCAAAATCTCTACTCTCCTAGATTACCAACAAAATGAATGGACCTATTTAGCTCCAATGGCAATCAAAAATTCTTTTTGATCCTTAAAGAATGCAATAACAGGAAGCTTAGCTCTTAACAATGGTGACCTCTCAAGAAAACAAAAGGCAAGCTCTTAGTCTATTTTGCTATATGCTTTGCATTTGCTTTCTCAAAGAGTTTAGGTGTAGGTATAAAGGTAGAAGGAGGGCTCCTTATATAGCCCAATGGATAAAGGAAAACCTTCATCCCTTTTCATGTGGGATAAAGGTAAACCATGATTAGGAATGGATAAGGTTGCTTTATAAAAGGTAACCTTAATTTAGAAGGGTTTAATTTATGCTTAGCAAGTCATGGGAGTTGGGGGGTGTTTTAATTAATCAAAGGTGATTAACTAATAGGTATATGTAAGCTTATAGAGGATAATTAGAGGAATATTAGTATGAGTTAGGCTATTAGAAGGGGATTAAATCAATTAAATATTGATTTATTGGTTAAATGGAAGGGAGAGCTAATTAATTAATAATAATTAATTAGTCTAGATATAAGGGGTGATTAATTAACGGAAGATCATTAATCGGGATGTTAGTTGGATAGGTGACTTAATCAATTAGCGTATTGTAATTAATTAATGACAATAAGAGGGAATATGAGTGATTTTGACGATATGTCATCGATTTGCGAGAAAGGCAATAATTAGCACAATTTAAGTATTTAAATTGTTTGGGCGTAATTATAGGTGTCTACACAATCCATTACCTTTCATTATTCCAGGAGACGATACTAATAACCATGATTACCACTAGATGACAATTAAACCATCTCGACATGATATAGAGATGTAAAAGGAAATTACATAGAAGAACAAGTTTGAACCAACCTCCCAACTCATACCCAAATAGATAAGGCAATGAACAATATGATTAAACCAAAAACAAGAGTAATTGATTTCCCTTTTTCATGAAGAACAATTCTTAAGATCTGTAGAATCGAAGCTAGGTTTATCGACCCACAGACTAAGAGATAGCTAACACATACAACAATACAAATTCAAAGGAACTGCCAAGAGGTTCATGTTGAAATTAAAACCAAAGAACAATAGCTAAAACCCAAGGGTGTTTTCCTTCTTCCAAAAAAAAAGTAATATATATATTCCGTACATGCTTCTAAAAAATCAGGTCTTGAAAATGATTGTATATTTCTTGTGAAGCAAAATATGTATACATTTGCAAAGCTTAAACACAAAACCAAATGACTTAACAAGTCCATGGAGAAATAAACTATTTACCAAGTAAACTCCAAACAATTATTCCCCTAAATCCCCAAAGTCAGAGGTCTACAACTAAAAGAAACACAATAAAACCCAAATTCAAAATTATTGAAAAGATCCTTTCTCCTGAAAAATCAAGAAAGGTTCAATCAAATCCAAGATATTAAAAATAGTTTATTACCTATAATTTTCTAACATACATGAAAATAATGTTATGTTAAGACAAGTTCCACAATTTTAATGCAACCCAAGATTCCTACTCAGTTTAAGCAAACCAAACAAGGTTGCATACAATTCAAACAAGATCTCTTACATTTTTGAATTCATCTCAAGCCCATGCAAAAGATTAGAGTATAACCTAACAAATTAAATTCAAAATATTGATCCCAGATCATGTTTTCCAACATACAGGTGAAGTCGAATAGTATTCACAATAAACAATACAAGAATCAAAGGAAAAGATCTTATCATCCAAACAAAAACCAACATATCCCCAAGATTAGAGTTCTTTTAATGAATAAATTAAGTAAAAGCAAAACAACTTAATGGGTAGATCTATCATGCCTGATAGAGCTTCTCTTTGATTTGTAGAAGGTTTCCAAGCAGCACTTCAACAGCCTCTTCTTCTCCATGCAACATCAACCAACTTCCAATACTCTATCTTCTTCTTATAGATTTTATAGAGTCCAATAATAGCTCCATGTAATGTAAAAATAACCAGTCAAGAAAGAGTCAAACTGGAGATTCGACAAACTAAAAAAACATCATGCAGAGCTTAAGCTCAAGAATGAACCAAAAGATCAAAACAACCATGCAAAACCCTCATGCATTTTTCCTAAGAAATGTTTCCAAGTTTGAAAACATTAAATGCAAAGGACTACCAGTTCCCTCCATTTTCCATGCCATGGCCATATCCACATTTAGCAGTGTCTAATTTTAATTTTTGCATGCAACTAAAATTGGTGGAGGTGCCAACAAATCTTTCCCCAAATTTCCAATACCAATGCTAAAGTTGGCGATAGGAAGAGATAAGAATGTATAAAATCCCTTTTAATATTTTGAAATTTATACCACCAACCACCCATTGTTGATGGTGTTCCACAGGCCCCCTTTAGCTTAGCCATACTCTAAATTAGGTTAACATTAGTTTAGGAAAACAACATAGGTCCATACATAGGTCCATAGTATAAGTCTAGGTCCCTCCTAATCCTTTTTCCTTCCCAATTAGCATAAGTCATAAAATCTTAGGTTAGGTTTAACCCCTAGGATAGAGTCATTAGTTTTAAAACTTAGTTATATTAGGTCCAAATCCCTCTAATGACATATCATCCTAAAAATAATAGAAAAGAGGAACTAGAATTGTTATTGGGTCCAATATGAAGTAGAGACCTATGAAGAGGGTCATTTACAACCCTCACATACTCCAGACCAGAACTTCTCCCATTTGTCCAAATTGGACATCATGTCAACAAGACATGCGAATTAGAAGCATACCTTAGATCAATGGAATTGATCCAAGGTAATTTTGTTTGATTCCTCTTAAATTATGAAAACTGAAACTCAAATTCATAATCTTGTGTAGTGAATTTATCCTACATAACAAAGATGAATTGCTTCATTTTTAATTAAGCAAAAATATGACAAAATGTACATGTTCAATAGATGAATCATTTTCTACTGCAAACATGATTTCCAAAGTCATAAGAGTACACCATCTTAAGAAAAAATCACTTGTCAATGTTTGTACCTTTTAAAGTAGAAATCATCATAGGTACTAGTCATGTTTGGAGGCATTACATACCTCCCTCCTAAAAATCATCATCATCCCGATGATTAACTTAGTCAAAAATAAATTTAATCAAGAATATAATCAAGATGTAATTCTTTTAAGTTCATAACAGAACCAGATTTGAGAAATTCAAATTTTCATAATTATTCAAAGCATTAAAATAGTTGTTTTAGTACTAAAGAATTTAGTTTCTACCCAAAACTGGCAGATTTATTGATATACAAAGAATAAAATCTTAAAGTTTTATCAATCAACAAAATCAATTCTGTTCAAACAAATATGGAAAAGAAACTTTCATATCTTCAAGGTTTTCCTAGGTTGCACTTTCTTCATTAAAATGGTCCCACTAGACCTTACATTGACTTATTTCATGATTTCTTAAGTGCAACTGGTGATTTTTTAAAGCACTCAAATGGTTTTAACCACAATTATTCCCGGTCTTGGACCTACAAAGAATTACAAATCAACACATGTGATAAATCTGAAATGTATTTCTTAAGGAAATAAATATGGAAAACATCATGCATTCATGATAAATTAGGAGGTAAAGCTAAATGATAAGCTATAGGGTTTTTATTTCAAAAATATCGAAGGGTCCCACATAACGAGGTGATAACTTGGCAGTCTTGCCAAAAGTTATATAACTCTTTTTCAGTTTAACCCTCAAAAATACCTTCTCACCAAGTTCAAATTTCTTGTCAACCCTTTTGAAGTCTGCATAACTTTTTTGCCTATTTTTTACTTCTTTAAATGTTCACAAATCATTTTAACTTGTTGTTCCAATTTAGTAAGGATCTCAGGTCCAATTACCTCTTTGTCCTCTATGTTATCCCAACTGACTGGAGTTCTTCATTTCATTCTATATAATGCTTTGAAAGGTGCAATTTTCGAAGAAGCATGATACATGTTATTATAAGAAAATTCAACGGATGGGAGGTACTCTTACCATTTCTACTGTTGATCCATGCAATACATTCGTAACCTATCTTCCAAAATTTGATTAACTCTTTCAGTGTTTCGATTCATTTCAGATGATATGTTAAACTAAAATTCAGTTTAGTTCCCAAAACTACATTAAGTGTTTACCAAAATTTAGATGTCAATATTGGATCTCTATCCAATATGATCAATTCAGGTACTCCATGCAATCTGAAAATTTCATGCACAAATCATTTTCCTAAAACAAGTGAATCATCCTTAAGATTACCAGTAATGAAATGTTCTACATTTGTTATTTTAAACATAATAACTAAAATGACATCATGTTTATTTCTTGACATAGGTAACCCTTAAACAAAATCCATGCTAATTAATTTTAATTTATACCACGGTATGTTGTGAGGGTACTGATGAAACCGGATGGATGCATATGTTCAACTTTTACGTGTTTGGCATTTTAAGCAATGTGTCACAAAATTTGTCACGTCCTTTTTCATCCTTTTCCAAAAATATTGTTGTTTTATATCAGCAAGCAATTTTCATAATGTCAAGATGTCAAGAAAAAGGTGAATTATGAAATTCAGATTAACAATTTCTTTCTTAATTCATTTATGAAGGTATATATACTCTATTTTCAAATCTCAAGATTCCTTCATCATCAAAGTGAAAACCTTTATATCTCACATCAATTGGATCTACAGCAAGTGTTGTTTTTACTTGCTAAAAATAAGAATCTGATTCCACAATATTGTTTACTTCATCTTTAAACTAAGTTCTCAACATTATAAGAGTAGACTATGTTTCTCGTGACTTAGTGCATCCGCCACTCTATTTTCCTTTCCTTTCTATGTAACTTATGTCAAAATCATACTGAGATAGAAATTCTAACCATCTTCAATGTCTTGCATTCATATTTGGCTAAGTGAAAATATACTTCAGCCCCATATTATGCGTTTTTAGCTCAAAAGGTCTACACAAAAGATAATACCTCCATACTTGAAGTGCATAAACAATGGCACCAAGCTCTAAGTCATGGGGAGCAATGTTCAATTCATGTAACTTGATTTTTCTATTCTCATAGGCTATAACATGATCATTTTGTAATAAAATACCTCTAAGCCCTTCCTTGGATGCATATGTCACTACAATAAAGTCTTCATAAGGATCAAGTACAACCAAAATAGGTGCAGATGTTAACCGATCCTTTAGAGTATTAAATTTGGATATTTTTCATTCCACACAAATTTCTTATCTTTCTTCTACAACGAATTTATTGGTGCAGTTGACCTTAGAAAAGTCTTTAACAAACTTCTTATAGTAACCAACAAGAACCATGAAGCTTCTAACTTCATGTACATTCTTAGGTGTAGGACACTCAGTTATTACAACAATTTTTGAGGGATCTATAGCTATTCCATCCTTGTTTATGGCATGTCCCAACTAGTGCACTTCCATCTCGTAGAAAGAACATTTGGAAAACTTACCATATAACCTTCTCTTTCTTAATATTTCCAAAACTATCTTCAAATACTCATGATGCTCATTAATTCTTTTAGAATATATGAGAATATCATCTAAGAATAGAAGCACAAATTTGTCCAAGTATTTTTGAAAATTACTATTCATTAAATTCATAAAGGCTGCAAGTGCATTCCTCAAACCAAATGGTAAAACTATGAATTCATAATGTTTGTACCTTGTTCTAAAAGTTTTTTTATGAATATCTTCATCCTTGATTCTTAACTGATGATATCCAGGCCAAAGATATATCTTATAATACATAGATGCACCATGCATTTGATAAAACAAATCTTCAATTCTAGGAAGTGGATATCTTTTATTAATTGTTACCTTATTTAAAATCCTATAATCAATGCACAATTTAAGTATTCCATATTTCTTTTTGACAAAAATTACTGGTGCTCCCCAAGGTGAGACACTTGGTCTTATCAAACCTTTAGAAAAAAATTCTTACAACTATACCTTAAGCTCTACCAATTCAATGGTAGTCATTTGATACGGTGCCTTGGAAATAGGTTTGGTTTCTGGCTTGATCTCAATCATGAAATCAAACTCCCATTTGGGCGAAGACCAGGTAGTTCTTCCGGAAACACATCACTGAAATTTTGTAACAATGGGTATATTTCCAAGAAGTCATTATCCCCTTTAGTTGTTTCAGAAATTTTTACTACATATAAAATACAACCTTTGTTTTTGGCCTTTTTAAGCTACAAGGGTGACAATTTCCTAACTGAAATCTCACATGTTACCCCCTGAATGTCTATTGTTTTCTTCATGTCATCCAGAAAACTAATATCTTTTTCAAAACATTCAAGCTTTTCCTTATGTTTAGCTAGCCAATTAACACCTATGATTACATCATAAGACCCCAAAGGAGAAACATAAAGATAAACCTCAACGAAAAAAATAGGAAAGTCAACAACTGCTCCAAAAAGACACATACTAACTGTGAGGACAACATTATTTCCATAATTTACAACCCATAATTTATCCATTTTCCAACTTTTCCTTTTAATTTTGAAGCTAATTTAGTAAAAATAAAGCATTCAATAGCTCAAAGATCAAAAAGTATAGTTCTGGTATACCAAATTACTTACCTGGAACTTCTATAGGATTAACTTGATTTACTGACCTATTTTTAGCTACCACAACATTTATCCTATGTTTTTGATTTCGATCATCCTTCCTTAGAGTATAGTGATTTGTAGGATGATCCTTGCCATAATTATAACAACCTCCTATGAGTCCTTTCTTAGGCTCAAATTTATTTCCAACCTTAAAGTTATCATTATGACCTTCATAGGACTTCTGTCTATTATTATTGTTCTTGACAAAGTTATTTCATAAATTAACAATAGGTTTATTTGCTATAGTTTTCTTGTTATTATCAGCAACAAAAAAAATTTTCATACCAAACCTTTTCCATGGTCCCTTTTTCGGTGTAAGGGATGAAGAATAATTTGGAACTTTCTTTCTAATTTCTTCCTTATGGGCAAAGACTTTAGAAACAAGGGGAAAAAATTACACAATGTTCTCTATTCCAAATGATCATAATTTAGAACACACATTCCAAATCCAATAAATATCATAATAGAAAATTATATGCGTTGTAAATGACTCGGTGGAACACCAATCTCTCATTTCATGACGTCGTATCATAATGATCTCTCATGTTAAATTAATAGTTTGTATGCTATGTATACTTGGTTCCCTTACCCTTTACGAGGTATTAAGTGTTCTATTTAAGAGGCCTATCTCAATATATGTTACCGATATTCATTTGAAATCCTACTCCTTAAACTAGGTGATATAGTACAATGTAAGCAATAGATTGCAATACTTTGGAAAAATATTTTTAACAAATTGTTAATGTTTATATTCCTAGATGGCATACTCATCAATTGGAATACATCTTTCACCTCACTTGATCTGTTATCTAGAATGGTCTTCACTAACTCTTATTAGTCCACTTGTTCAAGGTTTAACCCTAGCTAAGGTTAGCAACATAGTCTAGTGTGGAGGACTGCTCGTGGTGACAAATGGTACATAAACATACTCAATCAACCTAAGTTGATTGTGTGTGTCTAGTCACCCTAAGTCATCGTGAGTTGACCCCGACACTAGACCATACCCCTAACTCTACCAAGTGTAGAGGCGTGATCAAGTCGAGATTATGTATATCTATATGATTAAACTCTAAAGGGTTTTACAACATGTCAACTGCAACACAAGATCCTCATGAATACCCAAGTCTTCACAAAGGTACTACACTGCATTTGGCGTGTGCCAACATATGACTGAGTTATCCTCGTCTAGATGATCATAACTCATAAAGAAGTTAATGACTTATTAAATTTCCTTATTAAGGGTTAATTACATTACCCCTACTGAACAACTAGGTTCATTAACTATTAGGGTTACAAGTTAAAACTACAATTGGAGTGGATGTGTAGATACACCTACCTCCTAACCATTTCATAAGTTCTATTTTTATACCATTAACATTCAGATTTATATTTTCTAAAATAGACCCAACATACATTAAGTGATGTTTACTTAATTTACTTACCCAAGTCTTAGCTTACTTAAGTTCTGAATCAATTATTTTTATATTAGACTTCATTGGAATGAAGTCTAATCCTAATTATTTTCTTTTTCATCAATCCTATTTTGATTAAGGAACTAATCAAGAGGAAGCACACCTTCCACTATCAAAGGATAACATTTGGATTCATTCCCAAAAGGTCTTTAAACAAGTCTATGTTTCATTGCATGGAAGTTGTCTTCCCTTTTTCTTATAAGGGGTAAATGTTCATTTATAACCCCATAGTATATTATAAGTTATTATCATAGTTTTATTCACCCACAAACATTTGTTTTAATATAGCCATAGTGATCTAGTTGAATATCCATGCATGAATGTCAACTTTAATAAGTTGCATTTCATTAAAGAGGGTAGTACATCTAGTACCCTTGACCTCTATTCAATTTAATCCAACCCAAGAGGGTATATTACTGATAGAAAAATTAGAGAAATACTTAACATTTCCATTTACTAATTGTCAAAATGAAATACAACAAGTACAACAAATTTCACATATCTTTTTTTCATCAAGAAAATTCATACAATAACTAGTCCAAACACTTCAGACATTACTAATGCCAAACAATAATACTTGAATCAATTTCAAATACAACTTTCTTTTCCATAAAATACATTTTAGTCATGAACCATATTTCATCATAAAAAGATCCAGTCTCTTTGATAATAAAATGTAAGATTCCTATATATCTTTTATCCTTTAATCACTTATGAAGTCAATTTGTAAAAGTGCTATCATGGGTCAGTTCATTGAACTAAGCATGATAAGCATTAAACACTAAAATGATGTACTTTTAGCTAATTGTTCCATGAAAATAAATTTATTGTTATGAAACATTCAGGAGTAATACAGAAAGACATAACCAAAGGAAGTTACCACACTCAAATAAAGGAGAGAGATATTAAGATATATACCCAAGAAAAAGTAAGATTAATTCATGAAATATACAACTTCAACCTTCCATGCTATTACTTATTAACAAAAGAATTACAACAATAATTCAGATAAGTAACATTTCATCATAGCCTTACTAACTCTATGATACATTACCTTACATGTTTCCCTTCTCAGTTAAACCTATTTAACAGAAGGAGATAACTATCCTACTATCTTCTAGGCATAGTTCAGCTAAAGATAAAACAACAATAATTCCATCTCAATATTTCATTCCCTTAAAATCATCCTAAAATCTGAGATGCCAGTAATCAAATCTAAAACATAAGAATAAATTTAGGATGATTCAAAACTTCATAACTTAACATGTGCCTCTTATTTGAGTATCCTAATACTCAAACTCAAAATATCTCCAATTTAATTTAAAGTCCAACAAACTAAAAATAGACCTCATTAGAGGTTAAGATCAAATTAGCATGCAAATGGGACTACACTCCATCCCCAAAAATACATCAATACTAATGTTAAGTCAAAAGAGTACAATGGTAATATCTATCATTCAACTCAAACTCAATCAACCAATCAAATAATTTCTACTAAACGCACATATTTACTCAAAAAATTTCCAACCAAACACAAGAATTCATCTAATTAATTTCAATTCAGCAATACGCCCTAAAATAACTGAAATTAAGTCTCTAAAACATGTTTGGAAGATTACATAATGAATCGGGACATATAGGAAAAAATCTTCTCCCAGTTTGAAATAGAAAGAAGATTAAAGGAGTGAGGGAGAGATTACTTCCTCATAGTTCTAGCATGATTAGAAAGAGATCATAGATACCAAGATCATATACAGACAAGCCTAGTCTCTACTTCTCTTAACCAAAATCCCAAACAGATAACAAATAAGAGATCGAATTGAGTGATCACAAACCAGGAGAAAGGAAATAACGAAGAGTTACACAATCCATTACCTTCCATTATTCCAGGAGACAATACTAATAACCATGATTACCACCAGATAACAATTAAACCATCTCCCACAAGATATAGAGATGTAAAGGTAAATTCCATAGAAGAACAAGTTTGAACCAACCTCCTAAATCAAACTTAAATAGGTAAGGAATGAACAATATGATTAAACCAAAACAGGAGTAATCAATTTCCCCTTTTCATGAAGAACATTTCTTAAGATCTACATAATCAAAACCGGGTTTAATGACCCATGGACCAAGAAACAACTAACACAATACAATAATACAATGTTAAAGGAACTACCAAGATATTTATGTTGAAAATAAAACCAAAGAACAAGACCTTTCGTAGCACCGTGAGATGTCACCCTTCCAAGATTATACAAGACCCCATGGAAATAGAAGAAAAAAAACGTAATATATATTCTCAGTATGGGCTTCTAAAAATAAATCAGTCTTGAAAACAATCGTACATTTCTGTGAAGAAAAAGAAGTATACATTTACAGGATTAAACACATAACCAAATGACTTAACGAGTCCATGGAGCAATAAACTATTTACCAAGTATACTCCAAAAAGTATTCCCCTAAATCCCCAAAGTCAAAGGTCTGCAACTAAAAGAAACACAATAAAACCCAGATTCAAAATTATTGAAAAGATCCTTTCTCCTGAAAAATCAATAAAGGTTCAATCAAAGCCAAGATATTAAAAATAGTTTAGTACCTACGCTTATCCAAAGATACAGAAAATAATGTTATGTTAAGAAAAGTTTCACAATTTTAATACAACCCAAGTTTCCTACTCAGTTTAAGAAGACCAAAAAAGGTTGCATATAGTTCAAACAATATCTCTTACATTTTCAACTTCATCTCAAGATCATACAAAATATTATAGTATAACCTAACAAATAAAATTTAGAATATCGATACCCAAATCACGTTTTTAAACCTACAAGTGAAGTTGAATAGGATTCAAATAAACAATACAAAAATAAAAGGAATAGAACTTATCATCCAAAAACAACCAATATATACCCAAGAGCAGAGTTCTTTTAATGAATCAATTAAGTAAAAACTAAAAAACTTAATGGATAGAGCCGATCATGCTTGATAGATCTTCTCCTTGATTTGTAGAAGGGTTCCAAGTAGCAATTCAAAAGTCTCTTCTTCTCCATGCAATGTCAACCAACTTCCAATACTCTATCTTCTTCTTATAGATTTTATAGAGTCCAATAATAGATCCATGTAATGAAAAAATAACTAGTCAAACAAGATTCAAAATGGAGATTCGAAAAATTGAAAAAAATCATGCAGAGCTTAAGCTCGAGAATGAACCAAAAGATCAAAACAACCATGCAAAACCCCTCATGCATTTTCCTAGGATATTTTTCCAAGTTTGAAAACATTAAATGCAAAGGACTGCAGTTCCCTCCATTTTCCATGCCATCGCCATATCCACATTTAGTAGTGTCTAATTTTAAATTTTTGCATGCAACTAAAATTGGCGGAGGTGCCAAAAATCTTTCCGCAACTTTCCAATACCCATGCCAAAGTAGGTGATAGAAAGAGATAAGAATGGATTAAATCTCTTTTAATATTTTGAAACTGATGCCACCAACCACCCATTTTTTATGGTGTTCCACATGCCCACTTCAGCTTGGCCATACCTTAAGTTAGGTTACATTAGTTTAGGAAAACAACATAGGTCCATAGGTAGGTCCATAGTATAAGTCTAGGTCCCTCCTAATCCTTTTTCCTTCCCAATTAGCATAAGTCATAAAAGCTTAGGTTAGGTTTAACCCTTAGGATAGAGTCATTAGTTTTAAAACTTAGTTATATTAGGTCCAAAGCCCTCAAATGAACTATCATCCTAAAAATAATAAAAAAGAGGAACCAAAATCGTTATTGGGTCCAATACGAAGAAGAGACCTATAAAGAGGGTTATTTCTAGCCCTCACATACTCCAGACCATAACTTCTCCCATTCTTCTAAATTGGACATCATGTCAGCAATACATGTGAATTAGAATCATAACTTGGATAAATGGAATTGATCTAAGGTAATGTATTTTTAATCCTCTTAAATTATGAAAATTGAAACTCAAATTCATAATCCCGTGAAGTGAATTTATCCTGCATAATGAGATGAATTGCTGCATTTTTAATGAAGCAAAAATACAATAGAATTTACATGTTCAATAGATGAATCATTTTCTACTACAAACATGATTTCCAAAGTCATAAGAGTACACTGTCTTAAGAAAAAATCACCTGTCAACATTTGTAAAGTAGAAATCATCATAGGTACTAATCATGTTTGGAGGCATTACATCGCAAATGCCTTAAAAATGAGACTCAAATATTTTTGATCCATTATTTTCCCCTACAAATATAGGTTATTTTTGTTCATTCAAATGTGCACCCATGTGTCGATCCATAGGAGCCGATCTATTTGAGACAATAATGGAACTTTCCCCATCCGTGGGGCCTTGTGCGCTTGGGATGGATATTCGAGAGATGGATGGTTCATCTACCTACCTCTAAAACTATTTCTACTCCTAATGTAGAAAGAAAATCCTAGGATAAACATGCCAAGAGACTAGGGATAGAAGGATATGTGGAAAGGGGAAATCCTAAGCTAGAGAATGTGATAGCGCAAGGGAAAGGGCCAATCTCTCTCCACAAGCGGTGAGGGAAACAAAGTGGGCATGAAATAAGACGGTGGATGGCATGTGCCACAAATCAACACGTGGGCTTGGCCTTCTAGTTTTTGTAACACATGAACATGGGGACTGCAAGAACATGATTACATATAACATGTTGGAAAACACAAAAAGAGAGGTGAGATGTAATGAAAACAAGAAAGGGAAGATAAGAGCTCCACAAAATATAATTTTATTACTTGAGGGATGCACAGTCATTTACATTCATGGAAGGAGGAAATAATACATTGTAGAGACCATGTCAAAGGTCTAAGACCCATGGGAATTTGGCCACCATTTTGGCATGGTGTCGTTACAACAGAGAGGGATCACTTTTTTATAAAGTAGAACTCTATTATTTATAGTAGAAGGAGAATAAAGTAAGACAAACAGAGGGAAACATAGATTTAAACCTCAACCACCAATAGCTGGTGATAAATTCCTTCCAATCCACCCGTAATTCTATCAAATGTGCTTCCCCATGTTTGTTTTACATGTAGAAGAAGGAAGAAAGAAATATCTGATTGAAATATGGTGGGTGAGGTTGATTAGATGTGTGCATTGATGGGTTAAGAGACATTTCCCTATTTTCTACAGGCAAAATCCCACCTACATTTGAATTTGAATAGTCTAATGTGTAGATTGTGTCAAAAGCTCTCTAACAAGCCTAGGTGCATGTTGATTAGAGCTCTATAGCATTAGATACGGTTGTCGCAAGATGTCAAAGTCATCTGGGCATGTATGACACATTGCACACGTGGATTGACTGAAGGTATTATCTAACTATTCATTTTTTTGTCTTTTCTACCATGTGTCATGCATTGGTTGGCTATCCATATTTGGTGCCCTATTAGGACACTTTGATAGGTTGCATGTAGTACACTCAATTTTGATAGATGATGTGGCATAGTGATCGGCATGGAAGAAGATGCAAGGCGCGGAAGCAAGAGGAAGGCATGTGAAGGGGAAACAAAGAGAAATCACATGTATAGGTGCATGCATGGAGGAATAGGAGAATACTTACAAGGGAAAAATATGGCAAAGGGGCATGAGCATTCAATCGAGAGAGGGCACATAGTGGTAGAAAGAAAATTAGGCGCTTGAGGGAGTGCAACGAAAGAGGAAGGAGATCACAAAATACAAAGAGAAGGGGAATAGAAGAAAGAAAACAAGGCATGTGGGGCATGTGGAAGAATTTTAACCACGTAAATTTTTCCAAGGGAGAAATATTGAGTGCACGTAACCTAAAATGTGAAACATCAAAGTTAGAATGAAAAATAAAAATTATCCAGATAACTAGGAGAGTTATTTGGATAACAATTTTGGCAACTTTCGGGGGCCATATTCCTACTAGATGAAGAGACCAGTAACCTTAGAATTCCATTGGGCATGGATTCAAGTTCTAAACTTTAAGATCTTATCTGTAATTGTAAGAACATCCCAGAGTCACTTATAGCATTGTCTGAACTCTGAACTGAATTGTTGTTCTCGTATGAAGATATTATAAATTGGATTGATAAGAGTGAAAGTTGTGTGTGGAATGTTGGAATTTTCTCTACTGAAAACTTAATTGTCATCCCAGGTAGCAACAAAAAGGGGCACGTGGGTGCAACATGAAAGGAAATGTGCCAGAGGGAGTGTGCCAAAATAGAAGCTCAACACTATGTACAAAAACCTAAAATCATACATGTCCCTAAGGGAACATGAAGAGTTTGCATGAGAACTTGTGTTACTGAAAGAAAACCTAAACTAGCCTACTCTAAGTAGAGGAAAAGGGTGCTCAACTAAAATCACATGAGGTAGGGGAAGTATTTTCCATTCCTCATGAATTGTGACCATGTAATTGATTTGGAACTGAATATGGTCAGAAACAAGAGTGAAAAATTGTCTTTCGGATGTATTTCACCCTCCTCAAAGTATCAAAAAAATAGAAAATATACCTCCGAAGTTGTTCTTGTTAGGAAATTAATTATTAATGTTTACATTATAGTTTGTTAGCTAATATTTAATATTGTTATATATTAAATATTAGGTTTGAAAGAATATATTGTTTCAACAATATATTATTCATAGAGTTTGTTATACCCATGAATAATATTCGAGTTAATTATTGTAACTCCTTCCTATTTTCTAGGAGGTTGATTTTTCATTATTATGGCTATGTAATAGCCTTATGTATTGCACTAAGATATAGTGTGAAAATAATATAATTATTCCGAGTGATTTACTGTGCAAATCTGATCCAAAATCAATATTTGGTATCGAGCAGTCATGAATTCCTAGGATATAACGAGGGGCAAAGCCATTACAACTTTTGGTTGCCTCGTTTCATGAGAGATTTGTAATATGGTGTTAGTTTTGTTTGTTTATTTTGTGTGTGATTTGAATTGAAAGATCACTAATCAGATAGAAGGAGGTGCTTTAAATTCTATCTTAGATCCAAACATCCTGTCGCATACCTGCAGACCCGTGTCTTCTTTGTAATTGCATCTGTTTTCTGGAAATATCACATGCATGATTTGTTGATTAAAGATCTGGATACAAAAAAAAAAAAAACAAATCATAGATGCCGCTGCAAATGACAAGGCGTATTCCAATCTATTTCTATTGATTCAATCTTGCAGTGTTTGATGCTTCCTTTTCAATTCATTCCTTGTATCATTGGAAGACTCCGCTCCATGCATGCCGTGATAAGCTGAGTCAATTCTATGCATGCCGTATTAAGCTGTCACATACTCCTCCATCCGTGTGTGTAGTCCTCCTGCTCATTGACTGTCTCCACATCATCGATTGTTTCTACTCAATTGGCAGTTGCTGCATCCAAGCTCGTGCAGACATTTTTTGGGTGAAAAGGAAAATCCAACGCTCGGGTTTGATATATTATTTTGTATAGATCTGATCAGTGTCAGAGAAGATTTGTTCGTGTGCATAGCGGATCCAAGAGTTGATTTCTTTGTTAGCTGCTATTCATTTTTTTCACGTAGCAAAGAGGCGTGTTCAATGCGTTTGGAACAACGATACAGACCTGGAAATTGATATCTGATCTATCAATTACGTGATCCTCTATTCACTGTGTATATTGTTTGGAGCTCACGGTGCTTAGGCATATACATAGCTCATTGAAGACTCCAAGTTGAAATGCATATCATCTTCATCTCGGATGTATACAGGAGTTGTAATTATTGATGCGCTGACTGTTTGCATGCATGAGATTATCAATACAAGGCAGATTCGGTGCTTCTCCTGCGGGTTTTGAATTTTTATTTGATCAAAATCTCCGTGCAGTCCGCTCATAATATCTCCAATGCACAAATCCAGCCTGCCGCCTCTGCAAACTATATCATTCCCAATGCCAAATGCCAATGTTCATGTAAACTGTGGAGTGATGAAAGACAGGTTTGTGGAAATGCCATAATAGTGTGAAAGTTTGACAATCAAAAAATCTATTTTTTCACGGTAGTCCTTTGTCTTGTTTTTTTAAGTTTTATTTATTTCTCCACCGTATACATTCCATTAGAAAACTTATTTAGGTAATGTGTTTTTTCACTTGTTTATTAATAATCTTAGAAGGGTCCATAGTTCATCATCCGTTTGTTGTTTAACATGGTATATTCTCAAAACAAATAGTCATTTCCATGTGTCATGTTTGAAATGTATATAGTAAAATAATTGTGAATTCCAATGTTATTAGGTGTCAAGTGTCTTGGTCATTTTGTAGAAATGTCAAATATCATTGTTATGTCATTAATGTTAATAGTCATTGTGAGTTGTAAGTCATTGTCAATCAAATAGGTGATTTAGGATATTCGTGTCAGAGTCAAAATTTTGAAAAAAAAATTAAAAAAATTTCACACGAACGCATTTTCGGTGTTACCCGACGTTCGGAAAAATACATGTTTCACATTGCGGGAGGGAAGAAAAGAATAAGGTCAATGTGGAAACAAATGTGCTTCATGTTCACATCCTGCTGAGTTAGCAGCACATAAATTGGAGGATGGAGGCACATGAGGATGGAGGTCATTCAGCGACCTCTTGTAAATCGTTCCAACCACGGGGCCGCATGAAGTTGTGGTGACAGTGTGTGTGAGTTTTTTCATTTCTGAATTGCAGTTTGTTGTGTGCAGTATGATTTCAGAGTTCCTATTTTGGATTGAATAAGTGAAATGTTCACAATGAGGGGGGGAACATGGTCTCATTGTTCCATTTCCATTATGTTTTATTGTTCAGTTTTGGTAGCAATATTTCCTACATGATTCCCTTTTGTAGTGACATTGTATAATATTGATCAAAAAGTATTGTAGCAATCATGATGTAAGGTTTTGGTAAACCTGTAAAAACCAATTGTGTAAGGTTTTTGGTAAACCTGTAAAAACCAATTGTGTAAGGTTTTTGGTAATCCTGCAAAACCAAGTGTGAAAGGTTATTGGTACACCTGCAAAACCAATTGGTAAGGTTGTTGGTAGAAGCCGGAGAAAACCATCAGTGGAAGAAATGTGCGTTGGCACATGTTCGAGTTTTGTGCAAGCCCAATGCTGCACATTTGCGGAGTTGATCATGAGCACACAGAGGTGGCAGGCTACAATCAGCGAATGAGATATGTTGTACCATGTAAACATTAAGGGGGGGAATGTTAGGAAATTAATTATTAATGTTTACATTATAGTTTGTTAGCTAATATTTAATATTGTTATATATTAAATATTAGGTTTGAAAGAATATATTGTTTCAACAATATATTATTCATAGAGTTTGTTATACCCGTGAATAATATTCCGGGTTAATTATTGTAACTCCTTCCTATTTTCTAGGAGGTTGATTTGCTGTTATTATGGCTATATAATAGCCTTATGTATTGCACTAAGATATAGTGTGAAATTAATATAATTATTCTGTGTGTTTTACCTGTGCAAATCTGATCCAAAATCAATAGTTCTATGGTTGGATCGGGATGCATTTCTATTGACGTTTGGTGCACTGAAGCTCTACCTCATGCTCTAAAGTGAACATGAGTGGTGGCAACTCTATCTTTAGCTCTAGACTAGCCAAATATCTTATTGGGCATAGTCTGATCCTTGTGACTTTCCCTTTAATTTTAAGTTCAATCCCATAGATGGGATTTTCTTACATGAACTCTCATTACGAAGGGGAGTGCTTATAGGGTGAGTCATGTAAAGTCGGGGTGTGCATGATTTTTCCTCGACAAGAAACTTGGTCTCCTCCAGAATTAAGCCATCTGGAACTAATTATTTTTCTTCTAGAACAGGTAATCATATGATTTCCTCTTCCCTGTCAAATTCACATGAGTCATGTCATTCTTCAATTGTTATGTAGTCATTGAACATGATGATGTTGGTTGGGAAAGGTGCATTGGTAGGGGTTGTTCATTTATGGTACACTTAGACAAAGGGGACTCGGAAGAAGGTTGAAGGATGGGTGCAGAAGGTGTGGAAGGTATGCATGCAAGAGGAGTGGAAGAACACACATGAGGGGTGATGGCATATAAATGAAGGTGAGAGGATGAAGGAGGAGAATTCTTAATGGGGGCAGTGCGCAAGAATATGGGAACACTCATAGCAGGGTTAGATGATTTAAGTTAACATGGAGGAGTGGGAGGGCTATAAGATGATAGTTTAGGTTTGCCTCATTCATAGGGCTGTCACACACTATAGTTTTGAGCCTCCATTTCTTCCACCCACTCTCTAATCTAGGGAAACATCTCAGTGATAAAGTGCATCTTCTATTGGGTGTAAAACTAGCTTGGTACAAGGACAACCCATGGACAAAGGACCTTGTAGCCAACTTTAGTTGCCTTTTTGGAGCACTTGACTTTAAGCTGCATCATGTCCATATCCATTTTTTCACATGCCTCTCAAAATCAGATTTGGCCAAGGATTTTCCACCATCATCTACATAAACTTGTTCTTAATAAAAATTTTAGTTAGAAAAAGGTGGGGTGTATGCATTTTTCAGATAATGGGGCTTATAAAACTAATTTGGAGGAGGATTTTCAAACTGTGGGGATGGAGGGAAATATCTCTACTACTGCAAATGATAATTCCATGAAGGGAAAGAAGTCATGATTGCATGGATTCAAAAGAGGAAGATGAAATGATGGAATAAGGGAAAATGAATGAAAGAAGAAGGGGGATTGGTATGTGAATGAAATAATGGGTTCATTTTGATCGGTGGAGTCACCAAATGCATTAAAAGATGCCTCCAAAGGATCAATCTTAATAATAACATATCAAACTTACTGATATGAAGATCTATAGCTCTTCAATCTTGTCCCAGCATGCCAATGCAAAAATTATTAGTCATTCAAATATACACCCACCTCATTCAGAGGAGTGAGATGTTTGAGACAATGAAAGGAACCATCCCAAGTTTTGGGACCTTACGCACTTGGGAAGGATCTTGAGAGATGGTCAATTCCTCTACCTACCTCAAATGCTACTACTAATCCTAATGTAGAAATAAAATCCTAGACTAAACGTGCCAAGGACCGAGAGATAGAAGTATGTATAGAAATGGGAAATCCTAAGCTAAGGAAGGTGATAGCACCAGGGAAAGGGTCGATCTCTCTCCATGAGCGGTGAGGGAAATAGATTGGGCGCAGGAGAAGAGGGCGATAGCACACACCACAGATCAACACATGGGCTTGGCCTTATAGCATGTGTAACACATGAACACAGGGACTGCAAGCATAGGATTACTTATAACATGCCAAAAAATGCAAACATAGAGGTGAGATGTAATGAAAATGAGAAAGGGAAGACAAGAGTTCCAAAAACATGATTTTATTTCTTAAGAGATGCATAGTCATTTACATTCATAGAAAGAGGTGAGAATACATTATAGATACCATGCCAAGGTCTAATACCTATGGGAAGTTAGCCACCATTTCGGCATGGTGTTGTTATAATAGAGAGGGATCCCTTTTTACAAAGAAAAATTATGTTGTTTATAGGAGGAGAGAAGAGAAGGAGAAACAAGGGAAACTGGGATTCAAATCTTCAACCACCAATTGCCAATAATAAATTCCTATTAATCTACTTGTAAATTTTTTAGATGCACTTCCCCATGTCTGTTTGGCATGTAGAAGAAGGAAGAAAAAGTATCTAATTGAAATCGAGTGGTTGAGGTCGACTAGATGTGTGCATTGATGAGAAGAGAGACATTTCCCTATTTTCTACCTACCAAATCCCACCTACATTTGAATTTGAATAGTCTAATGTGTAGCTTGTGTCAGCAGCTCTCGACAAGCCCAGTGCATGTTGATCGAGCTCTATAGCAGAAGATATAGTTGTTGGAAGATGTCAGAGCCATCTGGGCATGTAAGACACATGGCACATGCATATTGATTTGGAGGAGTTAGCCAACTATTGTTTTTTCTTTTATGCCACATGTCATGCACTAGTTAGTTTTCTAGATTTTGTGCCCTATTAGCATGTTTTAATAGGTTGTGTGTAGCACACTCAATTATGATAGATGACATGGCATAGTGATTAGCGTGGAACAAGGTTCAAGGTGCGAAGCAAGAGGAAGCCACATGAAAATTAAAATAGGGAAGGCACGTGCGTAGGTGCGTGCATGGAGGAATAAGAGAATACTTACAGGGGAAAAGTATGGGGAACGGGCACGAGCATACAGGCGAGGGAGGGTACACGGTGGCGAGAAAGAAAAATAGGCACGCAAAGGAGTGTAAAGAAAGAGGAAGGAGATAGAAGAATATAGAGAGAAGGGAATAGAAGCAAGGAAGAAAGGCATGTGGGGTGCATAGAAGAAGCTATGACCATGAAAAATGTGCCAAGGAGAAATATTGATTGCACGTAACTTTGAAATGTGAAACATCATAGTCAAAATGAAAAATATTGTTTATTTAGATAACTAGGAGAGTTATTTGGATAACAGATTACAAAATGGCTTCTCTCATGCTAGTTAAAGGTAGGACCTATAGTAGTAGGGTAGGTCAAACCCTTAGCACAAGGTGTTATCTAAATTTTCCAAGATCGAGTGACAAATATTTAGTTAGATCCTTCCCTAGCTACAAAATGACTTAAATTCTAATCTATCTTTCTCTAAGCATCTTGCTCATCCTATTGATGTTGCTCAACTTCACAAGGAGAACCGATTTGGGTACCAACAATACTCTGGTGCTATTTTTGGGGAAGTCTATGAAAATATAGATAAATACGACTTCGGGTAACATGTAAAGTATAGCTGAATTTGAATCTATGATCTATACTCAATCCTTTATCCATCTTTACAAAAATGAGCTAAATTAGAATTCAATTACTTGATATTTTCCTAGTCTGAGGAGGCTTTACATTAAATCTCACTCAGCTAGGATTAAATTTTGATAAAGGATGATGAAATTTTCTAAGATTTGTTGAAATAAGTGTTCAGATTCAATTAGCCAAATTTTTCAAGTGGTTTATACATCTAAGATACAAGATCTTAGTGGAAAATCCATTCATCCCAAATAAATTTGGTAAATACCACTACCTTAAGTCTTTATTTCCAAAAATTGGTTGAAAATTTTGTAAAACTTGAAGGAATAAGGTCTTTCTTCAAGTCAGATCTAACTAGAAAATTGTTTCCAGAATTGGGGAAAACAATTCAAATAAGAAGACAAATCTTGAAACCATTATGTGGTCAAGATACAGAAAGAAAATAAATCCCTACTCCTTATTTAGATCAGCCATTAGTTCAAGATTACTCTAGCACATATGATCATTCTGAAATGCATAGCCCTAGAGGTAACTTGCATACTCTTGTTAGTGAGGTTACTTCTTCTTAAAATCATCAAGGTATTTTTCAATCCCCATTTCTATTGTTTCAAGATAGTAAGGTTCATTGTGAGAGGGAGTTATTAAGGGATTTATCCTTGGGGATCCTATTCCATTATCCCAAAAGTTAGCAGCTACTACCAACATTTTCAACCCCATTGTTGTTTGTATCCCCATCAATAACATGGTTCAACCTCCTCCTAGACCCCCTTTTATTGTAAATATATATCAACCCATAAATTTTCAAGGGATGGTGGGATATCTGAATACAATACCAAATGACCTATGAAATAGGTTACCAAATTTTCAAGGAAATAATGCTATCGGTGGTGAGACCAAAGCATCTCATAATTTTTTTGATATCATGGAAGATTTTGAGATCTAACATGATGATATCTATTAGAAAAATTTATCCATGCATTGGAAGAATATGCCCAAGATCGGCACAAATATTTTTGGTCAAAAAGAAAGATAACTCCCCTGAATAGCTAAGAAAGATGCATCAAATGGTTCCCGACAACTAAAGTCTTGATAAGGTACCCATGTACAAACCACAATCTTTCTAGAAAATAAGAAGAGGATAAGAGGACTAGAAATCCTAAAGGAGATAGGTAGTTATAGAAGAACTCACACCAAAAATAGAGCAAAAGTAAAGGAACTTGGATTTAGTGAAGGGCTTAGTGAATATGTTTACAACCTGATCAAAAGTGTGGCAATATTGCAAGATGATGATTCTCCATTAATCATCTCCCATATGAATTTTATGTTGATCTCAATGTGCTTAATCCATTTATACTAAACCATATTTCATAACATTGATATGATGTTCATGTTGTCATTATAATTTATAGTAGGCCACCAAACATGAATACCAAACTCTATAAGAATCCCCTATATTCAAAAAAAAAAATTGTGGCACTATTGACTACTCCTTTGTATTCTACCTCTATAGAACATATCACAATCACATTCTGCTTCTTTCTCAACCAACGGATAGGACCCGAACTAGAGAAAAATTGTAGCACGAGGTAGACATCTAATGATCAAGATCACTAGCCCAATCAAAATCAGTAAAACCACAAGACCAATTTACATCCCTCTTAACTAGTGAATTTCATTAGTGTGAGTACCACAAACATAATGAAGGATCCACTTCATTTCTTTCCAATACAACTAATGAGTATCCTACATAAATCTGGACATGATCCCAACAACATACGAAAGATATAACCAAATTTGAGTTAGATAGATCAATTTTCCCACCAAATGGCGATAAAAGGTACCATTATTTATGAGATTAGATAAATCAACAACTAACTTAACTCCATAATGAAAGGAGTAGGTCAAAGCTTAAAATCAGTCATGTGAAATATGGATAGCAAAGAAAGAGCATACTTAGGTTTCACAATTATAATTCCCAAGTCAAATTATGAATTCTTTATCCCAAGAAAGTAATGAAACAAACCCAAGTCATTCATGGAGAACTTGTTGGCTAAGGAAATCTTCACTAATCTAAAGGTCATCAACATGTAAAACAACAATGAGCATGGATTCATCCTATCATAGAATGTAAACATTAGGGTAAGTGTGACACACTTTGAGTGAACCCACGATGAAATTGGAAAGGATTCCATCTTGGCATACAAATCCAAAGGATCTTTTTAATGCCATAGATAGACTTATTTAACTTACAAATGATGGAGGAATAATTGACATAACCAAGGGTTGTTCTATATAGATCTCTTTCTATAGGTCCTTATAAAGGAAGGAACTCTTAACATCCATATGGTTAACTTCCCATCTTTTTGTGGCAGCAATGGTAAGGTTTGTTTGAATGGAATTCATCTTCACAAAGTGGGACCAAATGTCTTGGAATAATCAACCCTATCTACCTAGAAGAAAACCTTAGCTACAAGTTGTGCTTTAAAATTCTCAACATATCCATTGACACCATACCTTGTGTGGTAAATGCACTTACACCAAATTATTTTTATTCCTTTTGGAAGAGGGGTAAGATCCCAAATATCATTCTTCATGAGTGAGGAATACTCCTCATCCATGGTAGAATCCCACTCAGGAATCCTAGAATACTTCTAGAAAGAATGAGGGTCAAAAGTGGAGGCGAATAATGAGTGGGGTCTAGTGAACTCCAAACAATATTTTCTCTCATATGAAGGATCCCCTATCCAATCTCTAGAACTCTGTAAAGTATTCTTATCCTAACAAGGACTAGGAAGAGATTCGAGATCAAAATCTATAGATTATTCACTTAAGTGAGAAGGGAAAAAGTCCTCATCATCACTACTATCATAATTGGAATTTTATAGAGCATGAGGGTAAAGGAGAAGGAGGATCAAGAGGATTAGGTGGAGGAGGAGGAGAATGCTCAAAAAAATCATCATCTTAAGAGTCATAATCATAATCAAATAAAAGGACCTAAGTGGGTGGAGAAGTATAAGTTTAAAATGACTCGTCAAACTTCACACTTCTCTCAATATAAATCTGATGAGTTGTAGGGTTCAAAAATATTTATCCCTTCACACAATCAGGATACCCTATAAAATATAAGGTCTAAACTATGGTTCCAATGCCACGACATCTCTTTTTGGGAATTTAGGCCATAACATTGGATCTGAAAAGCGTAAAATTTCTCGACATCATGTTTGCGTCCAAACCATGCTTCAAAGGGTTTCATCCCTCTTACTACCTTGTATGGAAGATGAATATGAATTTAACAAGAAAATTTCATGGCATTTATAAAACACTTTGTGGAGGAAGGGATTTAGAGTGAACCATACAAGTGGTCATCTCCTTAAGCATTCATTTCTTTCTTTATATAACTCAATTTTTCAAAGGGATATAAGCAACTATACACTACAAAGTAATCCAAGCAGAGGTACTGAAATCTTCAAACTCATTACTCACAAAGTCACCTACATTTTCAGTTCAAATAAACTTGATATACCTTTCATCTTGCTTCTCAGAAAGATCCTTAAAGTCTCAAAATTTCTCGAAAACTTTGTATTTCTATTTGAGAATATACACCAAAGTGTAATGAAAAAAATTCCTCAATGAAGGTAAGTAGATAAATAGATCTAGTAAATGAAGGAGATTGGAAAGTGCCAAAAAAATCACTATGCACAAGATCCAAAAAAATTAGTAGCTATCCATGATTTTCCTTTGCCAAAAATTTCTTTGGGGTGCTTCCTAATGGCACCCTCATAAAGACCCTTAGAAAAATTTTGTGGGTTAAATCATTGACAATGTCATTTTGGCTCAATTATTCAAAGTAACAATAGTTAAAATGGAAAAATACTCATTTCATAGATTTTTGACCTCATCTACATGAGTAAGAAAAGCAATGGGTGTTGAATCACAAGTAAAGTGGGAGAAGGTATACAACCTGTAAAACAAAGTGATCCAACTTTCCGTCAACCATTGTAGTGTCATCGTGAAGCTCACAAATAATCACCAAATTAGGACCAAATTCCACTCGCATTCCTTCACCAAGGTGAGTGATTTGGTAATTTGATAGGATATTGGTAAAGAGATCGGGAACACTCAAAACTTGGTTATATGTTCCACCTTCCATCTCTACCAATACACTACTAGAAATTTACACTAAAGTGTCATGAACTAACATGATTTGGGAAATGCCACATGGATCATTGTTAGAGAACTCAACATGTGAATATCCCATGTGGTGCAAGGCACCAGAATCAATGATCCATGTTAAAAAATGAGAAACTCTAACTACAAGGTCCTTTCATTTCTTCTTCTTATATTTAGACTCCTTTTCTTTGGAAGACTCAGACTCAGAGCATTTTGTTTGATAGACTCAGGAACACCTATATTCTTCTTCTCATGTAAATTATTTAAGTGATCAATTTTTTTATCATACATTGATGCTCTTTATGTCCAAAGTATTCTTACAATAGGAACACTTACACTTTTCCTTCTTCAATTTAGGCTCAAAAGTAGAAGCGTTCATGTTATATTTGGTTTGGGTTTGGTTTCTCTTGGTTTCCTTATTCGGTTGGTCTTTTTTTTCTTTTTTCTTTTTAGGTTTCTTATATTATCCCTTACCATTACTTACTACAAGAGCATGTGACTTGGATTTGAATGATTTTTTCCTATTCTCAAATGAGTTGGGATTTAAAACTATGAAATGAGGGAATTTTCCAAGAACTTCCTAGAGTTTCTTTTGTGGCATGGAAATTTGAAATGAAGACAAAGTATTCAAGACATAAATTAGAAAGAATCAATAAGATCAACTGAGCATATTTTTTCTCGGATTTACATTCCTTTAAGACCACTCTAGTTTGGATGAACTTTGAGAAGAAAGCATTTTGGTTATCAAAATTACTAAGATTTAATCTGAGCAGTTATTTTTCCAAATCATGCACTCTCATGTCATCTTATATTCAAAATACACCATTTAATTTTTTCCATAATTCATTAGGTGTTTTAGAAGCCTCAATGTGGTAGATCAATTCAAGAAAAATGGACATACGAGAGAAGACCTAAACCTTTTTCACATCGGATCAGCCACTTGGAATTTTCGGGTTCATCATTAGGCTCAATATTAGCTCACATAGTGATGTGAAATAACACTTTACCCCTTAGTTTCATTATCATCTTGGATTTTCATTCGAATAAGTTGAACGGTGTGAGAATAAGATATTGAAATAGTATCCATAGTGAGAGAGAGAAAAGTAGGAATGCAAAAGAAAAATAATCACACACCCATAATAATATTTTCACCCCTTAACTTTATAGTTTAGTGTGTTCATTACAATCAGGTATGAATGTGCATTGTGAAATAGTTGGGCACTCACCTTGTAATCAACATAATGATGTGAAAGTGTGGATACCACAATCAAGTTTCGAGTGATCAAGACATATTGACACTGTAAGCAAGAACAAAATGATGCTAAAAACAAAAGAAGGGGAGATAAAATAAGTCATGTGTGAGAAATAGAATCTCACATCATAGTAGAAACTCCCTTGCCATAAGGATGTGGCGGATGTGCTCACTAGCCTACAAGAATTAAAAGGAGTGATTATAATGCAATAACAACTCTAAACAAGCTAAAAGAACCTCTAAGACATAAGAAAATATCCCGAAAGGAAAAATAAGGACTCAGAATGCTACACACTTCACAAAATATTAACAACCAAAAAATTCAATTACGCTATATTTTCGCAATTTAAGTTCTAATTAAACTAATTTTAAAAAATTTAAGTATTTTAAAAATGAAAAAAATCTATAATTAACCTCCAAATTAATCTAAACCTTTAAAAAAATATGTTACCTCATTTAAATATTAACTAAGCCTTAATTTAATTTTAAAATAATATGTA
Organism: Taxus wallichiana var. yunnanensis; assembly: GCA_018340775.1. Taxonomy (NCBI): domain Eukaryota; kingdom Viridiplantae; phylum Streptophyta; class Pinopsida; order Cupressales; family Taxaceae; genus Taxus; species Taxus wallichiana. Next base: position 83,324,868 of record CM031242.1, on the reverse strand, counting down.
AAAAAACTTATGATTAGAAATAATAACCTTAAGTTATTTTACAAAGCTTAGAAAAATGAGGGCTTTAGAAAAATTTGTAAAAATGGAGGGAATAGGGTTAAAGGGTTAGTCAACAGGAGGAGGCGGGATTCCATGTAGAAGGGTAAGGAGGTGGGGATACGACTACAGGATAGAGTTGGCCATGTCGGTTTAATCGAGGTAATTCAACAGATTATCCAGTCAAATGAGGTAGGCATATAGAAACATATGAGGGTCCATACCAAATAAAGAAGCTTGCGGTAAAAAACATTGAGCACGAAGAGGCAGAGGGGAGTCACCCCAGAGGCCAAACACACCTAGCTGGCACATGGAAAATATTGTGAGACAAGGTGTTGAGTGAAAACAACCAAGCCAAAGGAACATATCCCAAATGGTGATTGAATACATAGGTGGGATGAGTTGGTAAGAGGGCCTTCGAGCAAGCGAGAGAACATGTGAACTAGAAAATTAACACCCAACAAAAGAAATCAACATTGAGCAAGTATCAAGCCTAAGAAGAGGAGTAACAAGTTGGGTCAAAGAACCAAGTAGATAAGATCCACATCTAGGTTTTGGTTGAGCCAAATGACTCGGATAAAAATAGCGGTGAATGCTTAGTCAAATAAAATCTCAACTCACAAAACCAAAATGAGCTAGAGGTAAAATAACTCGGTGAGCTAATACACCAACTCTTCTCACCAAGGAACCAACTAGCTCGCTAAGGGGGAAAACATCTCACCGAGGAGATTTCCTAGCTAAAAATGGGCTTAGTAAAGCCGGGAGAAAGGAGAGTAGATGTAGTAGGGGAAAAAAAAAAGGTAAGACAACAAGAGAGGACTAGGAGTAGGGGTAAAATTTCAAGGATTTTTTTTTTTAAATGAAAAATTCAAATAATTCAACACCATAAATACCTATAAACTTATTTTCTTCCAAATTTAGCTACAACTAGCTAAATTTGGTGGAGAAACACCTAAAAAAACACATGCACAAAATTTGAAAACACCACAAACTTTGAAAACACCACACACTCCAAACAAGAAAGCTGTTAAACCAAATTAGCAAGATTATAAGGATGATCAAAAACTTACACGAGAAGCATGAAAAATGAAACTAGAAGTAATTATTAATTAAAATAAAATGAGTGCCCATTTACCAAATAACATCTCTAATACCATGTGAGATTATTCTTTGAGGATCGACCAAAACCCACGCACAATGAAGAGGTTGTACTCTAATGGTGACGTGAAATCTCCAAGTAATCATTAATTGAAATTGAACAACAAGGAAAATCATGCATAGAAGAATAGGTCTACTCATTCTCATAGATCAAAACAAGGGTACATATAGGATTGTTGTGTAACTCTCATGCCAGGGTAATCATTCCCTCCATGAGGGAAAGATGATTTATGATTCCAAAAGGTAATGTAGATCTTATGACACCAATGACACATATGAAAATGATAGATTCTATGATGGAATCCACTATCATATAACTCTTATGACCTATTATCTCACCTAAGTGAGATGACTCACCATGTGAGGTGGATAAGACCCCAAGAGATAATAAGGTAAGTCACTTGTACCAAAACTTTAAGCCTTGTGTAGGTAGTTAGGGTTTATTTTATAGGTACATGTGTGACATAGGAACCCTAGAGTGAATTGGATACAACAAAAATTGAAAGGGAGAAGCTAATTTTATGCATTGAAAATATCAAAATTGGGGTTTTTTTCTAGACACTATCACCTATTTCAGACACTAGTGCTCATGTGGTCATATCCTCATCTAGATGGTCTTATCAAAAGAGGTTTCAAATTTAATCTTATATCTTGTTCCATCAATTTCCAGATCCATCTTATTCTAGTAAATATTTTGCCTAGAATCATCCTAGATCTCTCGATATAAGATAAGTCACTCTTATCTCCTATCTTAAACACTTGTTTGTAATTTTCATATTAGATCTTGCTTGTTGTTACTATATTTATTTGATCTCAATCCTCTAACATGGAATTAAAATTATTTAAATCATTTAGTGAACCAAGTTATTTATTAAATCATAGCATTCTCTAAGATCCTTCATTTAGTGTATTCCTCGTGGTTTATTAAAAGGTGTTGTGAAACCTTCATCCTACACCTCGTTTTCCCAATTATGAACATAATCATAAGACTAGTCTTCAAACTCTTTTCAAATTCGAAGAGGAAGTGGCCTTGTATTGTAAATCACATATTACTACTACATGTCATCCCGAGAATCCCTTGGGTATTTACAAATCTTTATAACCTCGGTCCTTGTTGTGTGACTAAATTCGTAGGATTTAATTATTAAAGGATTGTTGATTTATTAAATAATAAAATTTTGAGTTGAGATTATTTAGAACAAAGATATTAAAATAAACTATTGAAAAATAAATGTGGGAGTTAATAACTTTGAGCATTTGACTAAAAATATTAATTAAAATGAAAAGGTGTGGGACCATTGTGTTGGTTCATAACTACCCATGAAAATATTATAAAAGGGGCATATGAAAGTAAAAGACATTTCAGGGGTAAAAAATTACAAGTGATTGTTGGGATGGAGTTTTAATTTTTTCCAAGATTTAACATATGGATAGTAATTCCAAGGTGGACAAGGGTATAGTTAGGTAGTGGGAAAGAGAGGGGGCACTAGAGATTTCCAAACTAGGTGTATGGTGTACACCTCAGATGGTTCTTGGCTAGGACAACGAGAAAATACACTTGGTGTATAATATTTCCTCTCAATAGTGTGGCCATAGTCAGGTGTTTATTACTGAAGTGTGTATTAGAATTTTTGGATCAAATTTTCCAATACTTGACTCAAATAAGTCTCTCTAAAATTTGTAATTATTGTTAGGAATTAATAAAATATGAGATAAGCCTTGGTCTTATTAAAATAAGTGGACATGTGAATTTTTTTACTATTTTAGTATTTACATTTATGAGATATGCATATTTAATATAAAATATAATGTGATTAGTATTGGGATATATACAACAAATTTTAATTGGTTAACATAAAAATATCAATATTTTATGGATTAAAAATTTAATTTGTGTGTGTGTGTGTGTGTGTGTGTGTGTGTGTGTGTGTTATAGATAAGGTAATTGTTGATGAGACATCCTTCGTGGAAACTTCCATTAGAGTTGTGGGAATCCTTAGGTTAGTTGGACGTGTGCCCTAAGGAGACCTACATATTTTAAAGAAGTTGGCTCTTCTTTGCGAGGGGAGATAGGGGTTCAGAAAAATTGGAAAGAAAAACATAAAAAAAACTAAGGCGATGCGCCAAAAATAATACACCAATAAGTTAATCGAATACATAATCATCTCAAACTCCTTAAGCACAACACCAAAGATGCAACAACACCCAAAGATGCATAATTTCTAAATGAGAATAAAGGTGATCAGAGATAATAAATATATGTGAATGATGAACTGGAAACACCAAAAAGCATATATATTACTCCAATGGTTGTGCACAATATTACATTAGAAGAGAGGCAAGATTGCTGTTACAAATCCCAGGCAGAAGGCTAGAGTTTCAAGATCTCCTTTTCCTAACAAAAGAGAAGTTTGGTGACAGAGAGGAAAAGATTAAGACTCCTAGTACCTAACTAAAATTATCCTCCATTCTATCATATATTCCTTTGAAATTTGATTACAATTTATAGGGTGAGGAGGAGGTAATAAATAACTTTCAAAATCATTCCCGTCTGCCCCTTAATTATGATAAATGATATAAAGTGACAGAAACAAATTTCCTCAAATCTTTCTCACAATTTGACCCCTTCGGAAAAGTGAGATCCATGCCCATTTAATGCATCTTAATTATCCTGCAACTAACTCCCTTGATATGGACTCACCTTTTGAGAAGAAACTCCTTTGATTATTTATTACCTAACCATATATTTCAACCCTTTACGCATTGGTTCCTAGCCCCTTGATTCAAACAGCATGTATTTTTTGATGAAATGACCCTTTACCTCAAATATTTTGAAAATTTTCTTGAGCATTAAATCTTACAGAGCATACCCAATAACACTTATACGTGGTGAATGGCTCTTTATATTATGGCCTGCTTTGAATATGGAGTCCGGTTGTTGCAAGATACATGTGGAAGGCTCCTGCATCCTTAAGATTCTACTTTTCTTTATGGATCCAAGGGATATGTCGGTGGAAACTTAGCACCATCCACGATTTTTCTATCCTACTCCTTCATTGGCCCTACATATCGGTCCATGAGCTTTCGATACTTCACCCCCTTTTTACTTTTGAAGTTGCACACCGCTTGACACTTGTCATTGTGTGTGATTCATTTAGTTCTCTATATAATTTTTTAATTCCCTCTCTTGGTGAAGATATGGATTCAAATGGGTTTATCTTAGCCACGAAAATTCAAATCATATTTTGGTGACTCACTGGGACCATTTATCTTGCTAAATGAAAATAACCCATGATCTGTTGCTATCAAACTTGTGTTTTGAAGATACTCCAAATCGGATCCTGTGGTATTTTAAGTTTTCTGTGGAGTATTCATAATTTCCACTTGAATTTATCTCCTTCCCACTCTCATAATGAAACTCAATAAGATTTTATTTTTTCTGAGAGTAGAAAATTGAAAAGGGTGGCCAATGGCAACCTTTGGCTGATTTTAGTTGCTCTGCATTTGGTTTGAAGTGAAAACTACAACCTGTCTTCACTAACTATGAATTCCTTAATTGATCTAGAGTCTTCATTGGATCTTGTTCCTTCCCAATAAATCAATATAAATGCAGGCCTATAAAAATAAAAACATACATGTCTTAGATGATTCATGCATTTTATGCCTAAGCACTTATTCTACTGAAAGAAAATCTACTCCTACTCCTAGTCTAACTAGTTTTGTACAAGCTAAACAAATCCTGAAATGGGAAAGGAAAAGTAGCTTCCTTTTCTTACAAAATGTGGAAATGTGAATAATTTGGCTATTGATATGGCCGGTAGTAAGATTGAAAATCCGACCTTCACTCTGATACCCATGAAATCGGTGAATAGTATGAACACCTCCTCTTGTTCATCTTTTGGTTATAGGTGCTACAACTGACCCTCGGGGTCCTAAAGATCATCCTCATGTTCTAAAATGAACATGACCCAGTGTTGGCATCTTGCTCAATGAGATACGATATAAGGCGAGTGGTTCGGTCCTACCTTCTTTTTATGTTCATTGTTTTGGCTTGTAACTTTTGAATCGAGGCTCCCTTACAGATCTCTTTGAATGGTTTCATCTTGTTCATCTTCTTTCCACTCTCCCTTTTTAGTATTTTTTCCTATGAATCTAGGATCTTCAATTGAAATCAAAAATATATCAATAATACTTTCTTCTAGAGCCTCGAACTAGGTCCTGCAAAGAGGTCATGAGAAACAAGTGGCCTCTGTCGTGAGACTGATGAAGTGAGAGAATATGTGATTTCAACAAGCTCCTCTTCATCGATACATTCCCTAGATCTAATAAGCACTCGATCTTATCTCCTTCCTCTATCAAATCTTTATGCTTTGATGTGATAGTTTTTTACTCTACAAATTCTCCATCATATGTGGCTTCATTTTATAGAATGAAGCTCATTGATAAGGAAATTTTCAAGGGATATGCTTTATGGGGAGGACAAACAGAGGTAACTTTTACAAGCATTTTTACATTCGCTCAAATGAGTGACACAAAATTCCCAAACTTGTATCACTTCTCACCATATTCTCCTCTTCTTTTGGATTTAGAGCCATTGTTTTTGGTGTGAGAGGTATAGCTGCTTAAAGATGGTGGTAGTGTAGAAATTGTGGTTTGGAGATGAACAAGGGAGGATCCCTTGGTGGTAATGGATTCATGGTAGCATGACTTCATTGGATGAAGAGAAATGGAAGGCGTGGAAAGGAACATGAATGAAAATGGATGAGAGGGAGATTTGCAAGCCTTTGTAATGATTTTTTCAGACCTCGGGAGTTATTGAATGTACTCTGCAACTATCTTCATTGAAGCTTGAACCTTTTCAAGAATCAACCAAGTTGATGCCATAGTAAAGTATCACTCTGAGTAGTCCCACCATGGTCACCAAAAAAATTGTTGATAGACATCCTTGGAGACCTCCATATTTTATAGAAGTTGGCTCTGCTGGGGAGATAGGGGTCGGAAAAACTAGAAAGAAAAAACATAAAGCAAACTAAGGCAATGCACCAAAAATAATACACCAGAATCAACCGATCACACAATCATCTCAAACTACTTAAGCACAACACCAAATATTGCAACCAAAGATGCAGTTTCTAAATAAGAATAAAGGTGATCGGAGATAATTAAGATATGCGAATGATGAACCGAAACACCACAAAACATATATATTAATCTAATGGTTGTGCATAGTATTACATTAGAAGAGAGCTAAGATTTCCATTACAAATCCTAGGCGAAGAATTTGGAGTTTCAAGATCTCCTTTTCGTAACAAAAGAGAAGCTTGGAAACAGAGAGGAAAAGGTTAAGACTCCTAGTACCTAACTAAAATTATCCTCCAAAAATCTTTCTATCATTTGAACTTTGATTACAATTTATAGGGTGAGGAGGAGGTAAGAAATAACTTTCAAACTCCTTCCCATCTGCCCCTTAATTATGATAAATGATATGAAGTGAAAGAAACAAATTTCCTCAAATCTTTCTCACAATTTGACCCCTTCAAAAAGTGAGATCCATTCCCATTTAATGCATCTTAATTATCCCGTAAACAAAAATCCTTGAGATGGGATCACCTTTTAAGAAGAGACTCTTTCGGCTATTTATTACATAATCAGATATATAAACCCTTTATACATTGGTTCTCAGCCCCTTGATTCAAACGGTGTGGATTTTTTAATGAAATGACTCTTCACATTTGATCTTTTGAAAAAGTCCTTGAGCATTAAATCTTACAGATCAGACCTAAAATCACTTATACATGGCATACGACTTTTCATCTTTATGGCTCGCTTTGAAGATGGAGTCCATTTTTTGCAAGATCCATGTAGAAGGCCCACACATCCTTAAGACTTTACTTTTATTTATGGATCTAGGGGATGCATCGGGTGGACACTTGGCACCATCCATGAGTTCATTTTCCTACTCCTTCATTGGCCCTACATGCCATTCCCATGGGATTTTGATACTTTTCGCCCTTTGTGTCTTCGAAGTTGTGCCTAGTTGACACTTTTCGCTATGTGTGATCCATTCAATTCTCTTTATAATTTGGTTAAGTCCCCTCTCTTGGTGAAGATTTGGATTCAAATGGGTTTATCTTAGTCACTAAAATTCAAATAACATTAGTAAAAATAGGGATTATTGCTCCCAGAATCCTTACAACATCAAATACATCATGAAAACAAGAGTACTGCGGACCAAAAATAGAAACAAGGCCACAAAAAGAGTTAAAACATCTTAACCCGAAAAACACCAAGCATGTCAAAAGATAAAAAGAAGAAGCAGCAGGTCTATTACTAGAGACAGATATAGTCCTTACTTGATGCTGTAAAAATCCAAAAAAATAGAGACACTATTTGTTCTCGAGGCATTTGAAGGAGCCACCTTAGGCACTAGTTTAACCTTGTTGCATATAAATTTGATCAATCTCCATCTGAGTGTCACCCTTCCCCTTCCAAATATTATTCATGTACTCATCTTAAGTGATAGCATTTTTAGAATCCTCGGTGACCATATCAACCTCCTTAGGAGCAGGGGCTTACCACTTTTGTATAGGAGGATGAGGCCATGGTGCAGGGGAGACTTTAACTTTCCTTGCTGAAAATCCTTAATAATAGACATAGAAACTAATATAAACAAGTAAAAGGGTATACTCATAGAAACTTTTTGTCTGAACATGTTTAACATGGACATGTGATGGGTATAGATCTTCCTATACTTTCCCTCTAAAGTGATGTAACACATAATGTGAAGGCACACAATATTCCATATTCCAAGGAGACAATACCTCATGATTCCATCAATAAGAAAATATAATTTTTCTTTACCTTTGAAGAATGTTTAAATTTAGTGACTTTTTTGGTTTGACCATTGAAGATTGAAGATATCCAAAACTAAAGAAATAAAATACATAGAGAAACTACAATGTAAAAATAAGTAATTATCATTCTCCTCCTATTTACCATAAAGAATGCATCTACGGGGACAATCATACCATTTTTCCAAAAATTCTTCAGGGTAAAGATCGTATTCTGATAAGTAAGCCACTAGAATATGTTAAATTTGGGAATTATATCCTTAACCCACAGAGTGTTCCAAAAATCCTTCATTCTAGATATTTTAAATTTAATAGGTAAGCATATTTGACATAAAATTTCCCATAGTTTTCTTCTCTCCAAATGACCGAGTCCTCTTGATATTGAAGCTAGGGAATATAGAAATTCTAGAGTTTTAAATTGAGATAAATGAAATGTTGAGTGAAACCTATAAAGTTAGGAGGAGGAGAAACAGAAATCCTTTAAATAACCTCATTGTTCTTGATCTAATAATCTTGAACCATATTTTTGTCAGACTCCTAAAAAAACTGAAAAATAGATTTCCAAGGTTCCATAGAAGTAAACTATTTGTCTTCAAGCCAACAATCCTGTGAAAATTAAATTTTGGTACCATTCCCAATATTCCATTTAATACCCTAACCCAAGATAGATTTAGAATCCACAAAGGACTTCTAGATATTCAATCCCATAGGGAGATATTCTCTCGGTGTAAATTTTTCCATCCTGTCAATATTTTGCGAGATATTTCTTCTTTATAATGTCAACCCAAAGGCCTTCTTCTTTAGTAATCCACTAAAATTTTTAGCCAAAATGACCTCATTCATTAATTTGATATCCTTCAGCCCCAAACCACCACAATTATTTTGTTTGGTGACTTTGTTCCAAAAAACTAAAGGATATTTAAAATGTTACTCCACCCCTGACTAGAGAAAACATTTTGAATCCTTTCCAGGAGACAATGATTTTAGTAGGGAGCTTGAAAAGGGACATGACATAAATTGGGATTCCTTGTAATGATATCTAGAGAAGTTGAATCTTACCATCCTGGGATAACAAGGATCCCTTCCACATAGATAGTTTCATGTTCACTCATTCAATAAGAGGATTCCAAATAGATATGTCTAGTTTTTATGTATGAGAGGCATCCCAAGGTAATATTCTAGAAAGGATTTGATCTTATACCCAAGGATTCAAGCTAATCTAATCTGGAACTACTCCTCCACATTAATAAAAATACAACACTCTTATTTAAATTAACAAGATGCCCTGAGACCATCTCATAATCCTACAACACTTTTTTATAGGTGGTATCCTCTTGAATTGTATCCTTACCAAGTAAGAAATTATAATTCAGAAATTCATTAAGATAAACAGATGTTAGTCCATTAAAAGCGTAATCCCTTGAATAATATTTTGAGAAAGAGATTGATTACATAATCTACTAAGGGTTTCATCCATAATGATATATAGAAAGGGAGAGAGGGGTCCCCTATCTTAAACCCTTTAAACCTTGCAAGAAGCCCTCAAATTTTCCATTGACAATAACCAAATATCGGAAGTGGAAATACATTTCATTAACAAGTTGAAAAAATGATCACTTTGAAGCCCAAATTACCCATAATATCCTAGAGGAAGGACCATGAGACTCTATCATATGCTTTGTGCATACCCAATTTGAAAAGCATGGTAGACCATCTTGAATGTTTAACTAATTGTGTGGCCTCTTAGATGAAAATGATGCTATCTAGAATTTTCCTTCCAAGAACAAAGGAACCTTGATTAGGTGAGATGAACATTGAAAGTACATTCTTAATCACGAAGGAAAATATTTTTGTGATCAATTTATAGTTGGTATTTCACAAGCTGATGGGTCTAAAATCCTTAAGGTCTCTATCCCCAATCATCTTGGGGATGAAAACCAAAAAATTATTATTAACTTTTTTAAGAAGGTGCCTAGATTTAAATAAATCCTAAACAGCATCCACCACATCTTGTTTAACAATTTCCTAGAAATGTTGAAATAAAAGGCGGGGAACCCATCCAATCCCAGGATTTTTACGGATCCATATCAAAAATCAAATCCAATTTATTTTTCCTCAAGAATGAGAGAAAGGGCTAAATTATCTTATTATAATAAAAATTAATAAAACAGAGCAAGGTTTTTGTCCTAAATAGAGGTCTCAGTAGCAGGACCTTAGAGAAACAACTCCTTAAAATAGTTTATCATAGTCTCATTGATTTATTTTTCATCTCGAGGTGAGATCCCCATTAGGTTTCCTAATTTCATGAACATTAAGATGGTTTTCCTTAGTAGTGGTTGTGAAATGGAAAAAATTTGTGTTCCTTTCCCACTCCTTAAGTAATTTTACCTTGTATATTTTCTTCCAATACACTTCTTTGGAAAGAATATTTTGATATTCAATGAGGATATTATGTTCTTGTTCCAAAAGAGTAGAATTAATATTGTCTTCCTCCATCAATTCTTCCACAGACTCGGATCTATAATATTTTTTTACATAAAGATGATACCAAAGGTTTCCTTTTTCTACATCTTGATCATATTTTTAACATGCTTCAGCCTATAATTTAGTTTGAACATAGGAAATTCATAAAACATGAACCCCCTGACATTCTTGCACCTTGTTATAAATATCATAGTGAGTCAACCACATCTTCTTAAACCTAAAAGGTTTAGATTTTTAGGTAAACCCATTCCATACTTCAAGAGATCTAGGTTATGATCAGACTTGATCCTAGGGAGGGAGGTAAGTGAATAGAGCTGACTTATCATGTATCAATGATTGATCACAAAATGATCCAATCTTATTTGAATGAGATATTTCCTTGTTCTTCTATTAGCCCATGTGTATTTGGAACCTCCCAACTCCAAATCAAAAAGCTCATTCCTCATCAAAAATTCATCCAAATCCTCCATACTATCAAAATAAGTTATACATCCACCTTTCTTGTCAGAAGAGAGATAGGCATGTTGAATTTTCCACCAATGAGCCAATCTACATCCTTAAACAAGAGTCTAAACTTAGAGAGTTCCTCCTAAAATCTCCTTCTTCCTCTTGCCGAATTCGAGCATATATATTAGACACAATCAAATTATTTTTGGTATCTATCTCCATGAAATAAATAACAACATGATTAGGGGAAGTCAATAGAATTTCCCCTTTAACCACCTCAAGATTACAAAGAGAGACTATCCCCTTAGAAACCCTAGCTAGAATTAGAACCCTTCAGCAAGATTCTTTCTAGACAAACCTACTTACCTCCTTAAATCTATCAAGATTCATCTTGGTTTCTTGAATCAATAAAATATCTAGCTTATATCTACTCCTTAAATCCTTAAGAATTATATGCTTACCCAGGTTATTTAACCCTCTAACATTCCATGATATAACAATCATTTAGGTTTGCGAGAGGTTGACCAAAGCCTTCCTCAAATATTTTACGTACCTTTCTCCATTTTCTTTCATTTCAAATCTTTCCCTATTTTCCTTATTTTTCAATCCTCCTTTAGGAAAGGTTTTTGTTGTCTATTTTCACCCCTTGCAAAAATAAAGCAACTTGGTTTTCCACAAACTCGTATTGATAGGCCACATAACTATTTAAACATGTTACTGATTGAAAGGAAATTTTGTGGCTAAGGAGTGAAGGACGAGTTTTGATGAAGCGCGAGCTATGGAAAAGAAGTCTCAGTAGATGTTGATAAAATCCACATGACAAGTGAATAGACCATGGTCCGGGAGAAAGAGATAATGGAGTCACAGAGTGAAGAAGACAAATATGTAGAGGTAAAAATCCATGCAAAGCTAAAAGAGAAAAGCCATGTAACAAATAAAGTAGTAGTTTTCCATAGGGATTTGAAATTGATATAAATTTAGAATCTAATCTTTGTAAATCTGATATTATTAAAGAAATATCATCCTCCTCCATGGAATAAAATCATATTTCCTTAATCAAATGGTGGTAAGTGGGTGAAGAAAAGGGAAGACGTATCCAACATCCAAAGGGTCTATTCCAGTTGTCCCAACTACCAAAATTAAATGTAGTATGGGCATCATTCCTTCTTCAATAAGAAAATGGCATGGGGAGGTGGAATTTGTAGAGATAATCAGATCTTTTAGAAAATTAAATGAAGGTGGTTAGCTGGTGGAAGGAGAATTCAAATTTTCCCTCTCTTTCTTCTTTTTCTCCTTCCATTTTTCTATATATTGTAAAGTGAAGCCTATTTTTAATGTTGTATACTTTGGGAATGCGAAGGAACTATTTCATGCTATAATTATTCTAAGGGTCAAATGCCTTGGGTTATGTTTCCTAAATGTTTTGCATCTTTCTCTCTTATCGTGATTATATGTGCATGATATTTAAGCAAAAAAATATTTGGTTTTATGGCTGATTTCTACCTTGGCTATTTTTTTATTTCACTCTCTTTCCTCTCATTCATTCGCAGGTGTGTCATATGCATAATTTTTAGAATCTGTGTCTATTGTGCATCATGAAAATGGAGTCTTGGATGCAATTTTCATCTAAGGCTTTCATTTATCTCTCTTCATCATCATTTTCTTCCATTTTCTATCTTACTGAAGTATTCATCCCCTTATTTTTGGTGTTATTGCCTTCTCTATTTTAGGTTTATATTTTATGCATCTCCCTCTCACCCTGGTCCCATGGAAAGTTAGAGTAGAACTAGATAGTTACATTTCAATTCTTAGGTGTAGTTTAGTATTAGAAGTAAGTAGAGGAATTCGGCCTTCTCCGTAGGTCTATCTTAGTTGGAGTCCCATAACTTGGAGATAGTCCCATGTTGTCTCAAATCCCAAATTATCTATGATTTGGGCACGGGTTTATATTTGAGTTCAACGGTTTTGGCACTCCCAGTGGGACTGTTGGAATCAATATTTCAAGTTTTGTTAAGTTTTGGTGCGTATCTTGGTGAAAATATATCCTTTAAAGGCTCTGTAGTAACACATCTTATGACTCCATTCATAAATTCAATTAGTTTTAACATCCCAAATTGTTCCTAATTCATGATAATTATACAAACTTGGTCTAAAAACAAGAAGAATATGTATTCAAATACTTGCATATATTTCCAAGTAGATATAGAAGGGGAAGACAAATTTAGATATCACCATCTCCACCAAACAGAACTCTCTCCACACCTCCACCTGATAAACCCTTCTTACAGTCAACTAGAGTTCTTAGACCCATCATAATAGTTGCACAATAACCCAATCCATTTATACATTTCATAGGTAGCAATTTTTTCCCTAAATGTTCAAAATACTATTCATGTAGTAGCTTTGAATAATATCACGTTCTTCATAGGAGAAAACCATAGCACTCGGATCGATGACATCCAATATATTGCAAATCTATGTGTAATTAATGAAATTGCTGAGATGGATGTACAAGTTAAGTTGTTGGCATCATCTTTAAAAGGAAAATCCTTGCATTGGTTTAGAACCACGACCATGGGGTCAGTTAGAAATTGGAATGAGCTATGTACAACTTTGTGTAACCAATTTGGAGAGAGAGAAGACAACTTGTCTCTATTGGAGTAGCTAACCACCATCAAAAGGGCCCCAAGTGAACTCATGGTGGATTTTAACTTCAAATTCTAGAGAACCTAGGATAGAATTCTAGTTCTTGTTAGGCCTACAGTTGAAGGTGCATTTATTTACTTTTTGAAAGCTCTATATTTTGATATTTCTGTTATGATACAATCTATGGGAGGGATAACTCTACCACGGTATCCTATGAAATTATAATTAGAGATAAAAATAGTTTAATAAAAGATGGTAAATTAAACCTTAGGCCAACTATGCCCTTATATCCCGAGTTACCTCAAGCCACCCAACCTTCATTTGCTCCTATTCCTGAGCCAAGATTACAACCCTTTGTTTCCACATCTCGGACTCCTACACATCAAAAGAAGATGAAGAAATGAAAGATTTGATTAGAAATTTTAAAAATAAATTTATATCCCTAGAAAAATAGTAAGCCTTATCCTATAACAACTATCAAAATCAAGGAAAATATTCAAATCAGGGGTATCAACCATATATAAATTAGCAGTCTAATCAAAGATATGCACAGAACTAGAAAAATAACAAATGGAAAGGCCAAATTGCCCCTCTTCCATTAACAACAATCCCTCCTCCACAAGCACTTCCTAGCCCCAGTTCAATTTAGGCTTTGGTCCCAGTAAAGGATAATATGGCACAAGAGATGAAGTGGTGTTTCCTATGAAATCTATTGTACAATCAACTTGGCTATGAGAGGGTAATGCACCTTCAAGCATACATGGTTCAAGGTTCATCTAATCAATAAGAACTATTGTTAGAGGAACCAAATCCAACCACAAAAGTAAGTCAAGACACCAAAAATGACAACAACCTTGTGCTATTTGGAGTTGAGGATTTATATGAATTTACCTAGATAGAAAGAAGTTCTACCGGACTTCAAACCGAATTACTAATAATACACGACATAAGAAGAGAATTCTAGAATCACAATTTGTACCTTACGTGGATCAAGACAAAGCCGCAGATGAGTAAGAAGCCAGAGTTAATAAAAGCAAGTTGCTTGAGCTACTTGGTAAAGTTGCAGAAAAAGGAGTTTCCTCTCAATCAAATTTTTAAGTTCAAATGCCACAACAATAGAGAAAATAAAGTAGCATGCCATAGATGTAGAAATCCGTGGGTCTTCCTTTTAACATTGTTAAGCAATTGAAAAATACCAATGTCAATATCTCTATGTGGGGCGTGTTTGTTATTCCATCACAATGTGATCTTGTGTGAATCCCTTAAGAAAATACCTCCATTGGATCTAGTAATGCAAAAAGCTCATGCCATAGTTCACATCTATCAAGATAAAGAAGACCAAGTAGGTAAAAATGTTAAAACCCCACCTTTTTGTATGTCATTAATTGTGGATAAACACTTGGTTCATAACTATATGATTGATTATAGGGCTAGTACCTCTATAATACCCAAGAAATTGTTGATATCTTAGGTTTTAAATACATTCATGTATCTAGGGGAGTTCTACAACTTGATGGATCAACTATAAGTGTCCTGGGTGTAATAAAAAAATTAGATTTTACGCTTCATGCCTTCTAAGCCTCACCTTAACCCATGACATTTCGGTGATTGAATTGCCTCCTATGTTTACCATTTACTTGTCTGGAGACTTCACTTTGTTAGGGTAGGTAGATATCTATCCTTAGACTGGACTCACATCCTCCGAGAAACAAATATGGTATATGATTCCCAATACAAGTTGAGCCCATATTTTCCTACCATATTGATTCATATGACCCTTCCCTATCCAATCAAATTTTCTAATACAAGAATAAAATGAGCAAGACTTAGCCTATGATGAATGGCATATCCTCACTTTTATGCCTAATCTATTGATAGACAAATGGGTAGAGATAGATCATAAGTTTTATCCTTAGGATTAAGATTTTAAAACCTTTGAGACTAGTCTAGGCACCTATTTCATCCTCTATGAAGGATCTTTTATGCCCACGACACTCAAAAAAAAAAGAAAATGAAAATGTTTACGGACTATGGCGGATGTTATTCAATGGCTCTAAAATTACAAATGGAGCTGGGGTGGATGTTATACTCATTTCCCTAAGGGAAGAGAAGTTCTTCTTTGCTCACATATTGCAATTTGCATGCTCTAACAATGTGGCAGAATATGAAGCATTGGTGCATGGTTTGTTGATTGCTGAGAAAAGGAAAATTAAAGTTACAGATCTTTGGAGACACTAAATTATGTTTTCACCAAGTATGCGGTAGGTGTGTTATGAAGAACAAGCTAGTAAAGGCTCACAAACAAATATTTTGGGATCTATTGCAAGGTTTTGACACCATTAACCTACAAGTTGTGCCTAGAAGGTTGAACAAGGATGTTAATCAGATGGCGGCTCTTGGTTCTCAATTATCACCCACTAAATATCTTGCTAAAGGTAACATACAACATATCAAAGTGGTAATCATGCCTTCCATCCCATATAATTAGACTAGCTGGAAAGTTTTTGACAGGGGGATGAGCGATTATCTAGTTCATACAAAATAAAGTTGAATTTTCTTTGAAGATGCAATCGATTTACATGAGGCCTATAGGAATCAGATCATTCAACTAAAAACAAACAAATTTCTGAAGGGATTATTCACTCTAGAGCACATATTTATCCCAGAATATGAGTTAAAAGGACTGGAAAAGAACATGATGGTTAAGCAAAAGGATTGTCAACTAGTCACAATTACACCTAGTAAAGAACTCTTACTTGGGAAGGTATGTAATGAAAATGAAAAGGAAACTTTTATTTCCTTATGCCAATAGTTTAGTGATGTATTCTCATGGGATTATGAAGATCTAAAATAATTTAATCCAAGCATAGTCCAACACTCTATTGATATTGATCCCAACATCAAGCCAATGAGATAAAAAAAAGAGGTCGCTTAACCCAAGATTGAGCCCCTCATGAGAAAATAATTATCCAAACTTATTCTACTTGGGTGGAAAAAAATTTCCCATCATAAAGATAAATGGATAAATCAGGCTATACATGGATTTTTCAGGATTTAAACAGGGCTTCTTTTAAAGATCATTATCTTTTACCCTCTATGGAGAAAATTCTACAAACGGTGGTAGGTTTTAAAATATTTTCAATGTTTAATGTCTACTCTTGACCAATCAAATCAAATTAAAGGAAGAAGATGAGCATAAAACCACTTTCACCACCAAATGGGGAATGCATGCATACCATAAAATGCCCTTTGTCCTATCAAACATAGTTTCCACCTTCTAAAGAGAAGTGGATATTGTTTTCAAGGGTTTATCAATTTGTTCATCTTGTTTTACCTAGATAATATTACAATTTTCTCCAAGTGGTGTGTGGATCATATGAAGCACCTGGAGGAATTATTTGAGAGATGCAGGTAATTTGGTGTGTCCCTTAATCCTAAGAAATGTAAATTTTCAGTCCCTAGAGGTAATCTCTTGGGACATATTGTCTCAAGAGAAGGCATTCACATTGATCTAGAAAGAATGTTAGCTATCACGGCTCTTTCCTTTCCTCACAAGAAGGATCTACAGTAATTCCTTGTAAATATAAACTTTGTTACACACTTCATTCCCAACATCGTGGGTTTAGTGAGAGCTATTACTCTCATGCTCAAGAAGGATGCAACATTCAAGTGGACCACAAATGGTAAAGATATCTTTGAGAAGATTAAGTAGGATATTTCTCGAGCCCCCACATTGGTTAATCGAAACTATACCAAATATTCTATTCTTTATGCTCATGGGGTGGAATTTAGTATTGCAATGGTTTTAACCCAATAGAATAATCAAGGTCTGGAATATATTTTGGATTTCTTTATTCACACACTCAAGAACTATTAGCTCAAGTACAGTCACATTGAAAACTAAGTTTTTTCTATCATGAGATCCTTGAAGAAGTTTAAGAGTATGATTGTTGCTAACTGCATCAAGTTTTTGGTGTCATATTAAGCGTCGAGACTTCATCATGGGAGCATAAGTTAGTGAGAAAAAGTTGGATGGGTGACTAAAAGTATGTAATATGATGTGACCATCAAGGCCAAAAAAATGGTAAGAGGGAGAACATTGTGCGAGCATTTGGGTAAAGATGTAATGGAACACCAAGAGACTTATTTCATTAATGGAGAGCCTTCGATAAATGTTGAGTGACATTAAGATGAAATAAATGTGTTCAATGATCATAGTTAGAGGTTGGACCCTTGGAATATTGGCCAAGTATGAAGGCATGTAGGCACGCAAGGTCCCAGTTATGAAATGGCATGCAAGGAAAAATCACGTAAGAGAAGGGTATAAGGAAGCATGTAGCATGCGCAATGCACGAAAGGATCGGGACTTAGTCATTTTGGAAGTCAGTAGAACACGTGAAAAGCATGACCTGGTTACACGTGGATAAGATGTCAGCCTGGTGACAGGTTGGCCCAGGATGGAGCATGCTTGTGATGGAATCTTCCAGAAGAACATCATGGAATAAGGTGGAGAGCTCAGGCCTGGAGAAGCATGCTCACATGGAGGACCACATTCGGACACTTGGCATTGGATTTGAGGACATTGGAGGATGGTTTGGCAGTCTAGGAAAGGTATAAATATGATCCCCTATAGAAATAGAAATATACACAGATACATATACACATAGAGACAGACACCTAGAGAGTGAGTGGAGCTTTGCGAAAATGCTACAAGGAATCTTTCGGTGAATGGTTGTATTTGGTAAAGAATGTATTAGGCCTAGGGGTTGTAAATTTTCTTTTGGGAAGAATACTTACATTAAGTCCAGTGTAATGCCTGACTGTGGTCTACTTCTCTGCAACCCTCTATAATGGTTCCATGTATGTAATAAGGTTACTTATTATAATATATACATGAATATCAATGGCTATAATGCATATTTATCTCTTATGAATTCTCTTTCCTTTCATGATAAGTATGAATGCTTGTATGTTTCTTTTTTCATAACATGTGTTATGGATTCTGTTAAAATCTCGGTCTAAAGTGACTGTAAGGATCTAGAGGTCGTTCGAGCCCTATGCTTCTTGTATGTCTTAATCTTCCCTTCGAAATATTTTACACTAATAACGGCTGATGTTTCCCACTAAGATCACATAAAAGAGAGACTTGGTACTGTGTGTGCCTCAAGTGAGCACTCAGCTTTCACTGGGTGATAGGCCACGGTGCATGGGGTTCCTTTCTTTTATGATAGGAGTAAAAATGACTACATCTTGGTTCCGTTTCTGGGACCTCTTTTCAAAGTTGTAGTGGGATTTAGCATACATCATGATCTATGTAATGAGTAATGATAGAGTGGTTAACATTGGAAAATGTTGAATCATGGTTCAAGAGCATGGAGGATGAATTTGCTCAGAGATTCAGCACTGGACCTAAGTTTAATGCACGTAGATGGGTAGAAGAGAATCTCTACCATGATCTATATGAAACTTTTTTCTATTGTTTCCCTATGGAACTGTATGAATGGCTCTCAGCCTATGCATCTAGATCAAGTTGGCATTATAGATCACATGTGTGGACCCAAGAAGAGTACCAAAGGCTATAGGATGTAGATCTAATGTGGACCCATGTTGTGGATCATTGGTGGAAAGGAGTATTGGCTAGCTACACTCTAGAGTATGCCATTTCCACATATTCTTGTCTAGAGGTTGTTGAGTTTGAGTTTCTGAGGGAGCCTAGAGGATTGTTTTTACATGTTGTCCCTCTGGATTTGAAGATCTTGATGATTACCATGAGTTTAGAGGCTTTCCCAATGGCCGGCTAAACCACTCTGAGTGTTAGGCGAGGAAGCTAGGGTGGAGGAAGATGGTAGATGTTGTAGCGGAGAAAGAAAGGGAGGAGAGACGACTCAAGTATGGTGAAGTGCATGAAAGGGAGATTGCTAGATGATGTGAGGTTGTAGGTGTGATGGATGTATGGTAGAAGATGTTGTAGGAAGGATTTGAGGTTCACGCTGAGGATGTGGAGCTTGAGCGGTGTAACATCCTCATTTTAGACAATAGAACAAGTCAAAAAAAAAAATTGATAATTGCATCCTGGTTCTAAATACATAATTTAGAACTCACAATTCAAATAACCATTCATATAACAGATAACCATATGCAGCTGTAATGACTCGGAGTACCTCCGATCTATTCATTCCATGACTCGGTAATCTACCGATCTATTCATGAGAAATAAGAGTTGGCATTTTTATTTAACACATCACTCTTGCGGTTCTCTTCCCTATTCTAGGATTCAGAATGCTCTGTCCAAGGAACCTAACTGAATAATTGTTACCATTATTCATCGGCATCTCATCCCTTAGACTAGGTGAATTAGGACAACGCAATCAGCAGCTTGCGATACTTTGGCCAAAGATTTGAAACATACTGCTTATGTCTCGTATTCCTTAACGGCATACTCGTCAATCTGGAATACGTCCTTCACCCCATTCCCATGTTATGTAGAATGTCTTATACCGACTTCTGTCAGTCCCTTTTATCCCAGTTAATCACTCGGGAGCGGATTAGTAAGGTAACCACGTTATATGGATGCTCCCGAAGACTAGGGATAAGATGACATACTGGGTCAATCCTAATTAAACCAGTGTGTCAAGATACTCCGAGTCTCCTAGGCAGCCATATAATGTGACCACATACCTAATCGGTCCAAAAGTAACTTGTACGAGATCAAGTGTAAATCTTAGCGATCAATGCAAAGGGTGTCGTCATAAGTCACCTGCATTGTTGTAACTTCGAGAAGATCCTAATCTTCTCGGAGGTACAACCCTGCAGTTGACTTGTGCCGTCAACCTTTAAATCCACCTCGAAAAGATCTACTTAATACAATGCGTTACGCACGTTGAGTTTAAATTACAATAAAGACGTTCCCTTAAGGTTAGCCTTTCCCAAACCCGGGATTCCTCATCAAAGTATGATCTTTCTCAATTAAACCCACTACACAGATGAGTTATTAAGACCAAGGTCTCATCACGGAGCTCTTAGAATATATATGATTCTAAAACAACGGAATTGGTCGATATCTCATAAATTTCACATGAGATAGCCATCTGAACCCCATTAGATTTATATCAGTTCTCATAACTGAATTTATATCATACTTATTAGCATCAAATATAAATGATTCAGAATCCAATTAAATGTTGTCCTGTCATAATCAGGACTAGGGATTAATAATTTAATTCAGTTTGTTTAGCGTTCTGTTTAGGTATATTTTAATCCTATCTTCCAAAGACAGTTACCTAAATTTCAATTTAGCTTATGATAGAACATACCAGAACTGCTAAACAATCATAAGAATTCAGTCTTATATTCTTGCAAAGCTTACATTGATAATCACAAAAGTCTCCAAATTATATAATAATAACAATGCTCTTTAGATCATTTGAACCGAAGAAGGTCAAACTATCAAGATAAGAATATAGACACATAAGTAACAATATCAATTTCCATTCCTTCAGAACTAATCAAATACATTGTATGCATTCCGCATACTTGATACATTACTCAACTGAAAAAGGAACATCTTTCCTTATATGGTACATTTAGAAAATCAAGATGTAATTCACTTATAAATCAAATTTAATCAATCTGATTATCCTATCAGATCTGCATGCTTTTACCACTTACGGCAACCATCTGCAAAAATAGTCAACATGAGTCAGTTCGATGAACTGAGCATGATAAGCACTAACTCTTAAAACAATTGCAATCCATCAATTGTTTTCATTAAACACCCTGTTTAAATGAGATCAATTCACCAAACAAGTAAACATATTCAGACTATGCCTTTGTAATACAAAAATGACTACAAATGTGTAACTTTATCATCGTTACAGAATAGTCCTAAACACTTCTCAAATATTTCATCAACATATTAGAAATCAAGAAGAACAAAAGTGTCCTAAGCAATTATTCATTGTAAATCCCAAGATGCACAAACATCAGGCAGTCATTATATTCAACTTAAAAAGAGGAATATCATATCAATCCTGAAACCGTCATTATGTAAAAACGATTACAGATGTTAGTTAAACAATTATATCAACTTATAATTTACAACAGAAGAGAAATAAACAATTGTACATATTTCCCTCTGAACTAGCTCATGACTGTACCGTCTTTCCAAAAGCAAGGCATTCACTTAATACACATGCAAATAAATCAGTCGAGTCCATCATCAGCACCACTGTTTTGTTTAAAACTTACAACAATGCAACTACAGTACAGTAGCTCCCATGCCAAACAACGGTGTCTATCTACCAAGCAGACTCAGAACGACCTCACGCAAGAAGCGACAGGCAAGAAGACAACTACTGCCGTTACCTGTTTAGGTACAGTTAACTCCTAAATTCATTCATACTCAAAAATGGATATCAAAGCAAGGAAGGCGTAACACGCCTACAATCCCAATAACAATCTACAGCCCCTTCAATCCTTTTCAACACTGTAAGGCTTTTATACCCAAGGTCGAATTCAAAGGAACTCAATTGTTGCCACAGCCAACAAGAAACTCGAACTCCTTTGAGCAATGACATCTCCCTACGACTTAAGCAGAGAGAATTTTAAACGAAAACCACGCATCACGCACAGCCACATCAACTGGCATGTAATCTTAAAGAAAACACAACATAGAATATCGTAGTTACTTCTGAATGAAATCAGAGTAGAAAGTATGGTATCCATGACCTACTTCATAAAAGCCATTATACAAGATGTCAAGCTATTCACAGAAATCCAACAAGGCCAAATAAACATCACATGTTCAATCTCAGGCTTATACAGAAACAGTGACACAGATTACCACTCAAGGACTTTAAACTAAATCCGCAAACAGTATTCGCAGTATAGCTTATACAGAAGCCAAAAAAAACAAGATATCATCCCATATTCAAGGAATCCACAGGGTCAAATAATAGAGTAAACCCAACAGTCATAATTGAAGCAGTTACACTGTTTATCTGTCAAGAATTCAACTGAGTCCCAACAACAGTATAAGATAAAAATAGTTAATGATTCTATCTATGCCAACTATAGTAAGCATTCAAAATCAGGTGTAAGCAAATCAAATACCGATTTCATAACAAGGAATTCAACTGAACCTCGTCAAAATTCTCGAACAAGCTTACACATAAGGAAACGTAAATGCATACCCAGGGAGTCTGTACCAAAATTTATTACAAATAACAGAGGTCGTATGACCTGTTACTTCTACAAGACTCCCACGAAATTCAATTTATCAATATTCAAGATGTATCTAATTCCTCAACAACGGATCATAATATACGATTCTTTCAGAGGACTGCAAAGAGTCGTTTCAATACAATAATCATATGTATTTATATATCAATACTATCAATGGGTTGAATCCCCATAACCTCCACGCAAGGGGAAAAACAACTCCAGCAAGGTCGTAAATGAATACTGTAACACAGTGAGTTACCTTTCACAATAACTATAAAATTTTATAACGAAACCAAACCAGAATCATTATCACCACTAGATAACAACCACGACAGAGCTTATAAAAGAAAAAGGTCAATTAACTGAACAATCAAACAATGTCCATCAGTATCTCTTCCGACAGTTTCCACAACAAGCATTGACGACAAAAATCGACAAGCATAACAGTGGCCTGTACCCCTCACAAGAACAATTTATGGGCTCTCGCCGAGCAGGCCGAGCATACATTCTTTTCATATATTTCGCATATTTAAACCAGAATGCAAACACAAAGAAATAAAGCCACAGTTCGAATTTAATAAACACCCATCAAAGGATAAATGAAAAAATCGAACCATCATGAAGATACAGTGCCAAAATCACACAATGACAACCATAGAAAATCATCTATTTCCATAAATCATTTGAACAGAGTTGTTCTAATGAAATCACTTGAAAGACAGCAAGATTTTTAAAGGTTAGGGCCTAACATGCCTGGATATTTGCTCAAAATTCCGAAGCAGACCACTGAAAGAGCTCGGACTTCCTTTTCCTTTTCCAAGTTAGAGCGACCAACAAAATTTTGCTTTCCCCATGACATATATATTTTCCTTGCCAGAGAAAAGAGTTAGATAAGCTCATACTTGCCATGCAACACAAAGAAGACTGGTGCGAAGAACCAGTGAACAGGCAGAAGAAAAACCGAAATTCACGATAAGCCAAACAAAACAACAACTTTCCACATTGCATGCCTTCTCGCGAATTCCAGAGCTCGACTACCAAGCTCATTAATTGCATTTACTCCAAGTTTCCCGCTCAAACTCCACTGCCACCGACCGCCAAAGTTGGCGATAGACATATAAAATCTCAAGACCATTTTCAGTTTTGGCGACCTGCCACGTCGGCTTAGGTTAGCCGTTTCTAAAACCTCCGCCAATACCTGTCCTTCATACTTATCCATTGTATTTAATGACATAGAAAATGCCGCCCATGGTTCGCACCCCTCCATAGGTCCCCAAAATCCTTGTTCAATAGTTAGGTTAGTAACTTAGGTTAGAATTTAGGATAATACTTAGTCTAACCACTTTACACATAGATACTAACTTAGAACATTAGCTCTTAGCCTAGGTCTAGGTTAGATTAACACTAATCTAACCCCTAGATTAAGTTTAGTTTTAGGTTACTAACATTAATAATTCCAGTCAGGTCTAGATTCCGCACGCTCAGAAAAAGACTTACAACATGCATTCTTGAACAGGGTTAGCTCCTGTTCTGCCTTAGGATACAGAATCTTATGTAACTGAATTATTACCTGGCCCACGATCGAGACCTTCCAGATATACTTCGATATCGGGTACCAATCCATTTCACATGATCAACCTGAGTTATACTCCGGACTAGTTTATTCAACGAATTCAGACCTTACAACCTGTGAAAGGTTTATAATTTTCTTTTAATTCATCACGAATAACTTAAAGCAATACTTGGATCAATTCCACTGATCCAAGGCTAGATCTTATAGATGGATAACTCTATAATTCATTCCGAGATCAGATTAAACTCAGATGCAAAATGAAATAAATAAAAGAGTCTAATCATATTCAGACTCAGTCAAAGATCTGCAATCTGCAAAGAAGATACAGTACATATCAAGCATGACTTCTCAACCAAAGGAACACATCCTTTTTACAAAAGAAATCACATATCAACACTTGTATGCATAGGAGGAAGTAACACAGTTCAGGGTGTTACATGCTTCCCTCCTAAAAAGATTCATCGTCCCGATGATCACATATTCAATTAACCTTCAGGTCAACTAATTTATTAGTTCTCAAATCAATGCGACTATTTTCCAACTTGAATAGTTCCAGAAATCAATGTCACAACACATTTTATTCAACCTGAATAATGTTTGCCTTCATCTGGCTTTCATAAATACTTTAAAAAAATAAGTTCATAAAAGAATGTTTTGTCAACAGATTTCATTCTGTTGAAAAAGAGAAGGAAAAGCAATTTTCATCTCTTCCAGATTTTCCCAAGTTGAACTTTCTTCGTTAAACTGGTCCCACTGGACCTTACATTGCTATATTTCACGATTTCTTAAATGCAATTGGTGAGTTTCCAGCACTCGTGTGGGTTTAACCATGATTATTCTTGGGTCTTGGACCTGCAAGGAATTCCAATTTAAAACATGTGACAGATCTGAAACGTATTTATTAAGCAAAGAAATATGGAAAACATCATGCATGCGAGATAAAGCAGGTGGCAATGCTAAACGATAAGCTACAGGATTGATTATTTCGACAATTTCGAAAGGTCCCACGAATCGAGGTGACAATTTGGCAGCCTTGCCAAAAGTTATAGAACTCTTTCTGGGTTTAACACGAAGAAAAACCTTATCACCAAGCTCAAACCTTCTATCAACCCGCTTAAGGTCAGCATAGCTCTTCTGTCTATCTGCTACTTCCTTTAATCGTTCACGAATCAGCTTAACTTGTTGTTCCATTTCTGTGAGAATCTCTGGTCCAATTACCACTCTATCCTCGACACTGTCCCAACTAACAGGGGTTCTGCACTTTCTTCCATAAAGTGCTTCAAATGGTGCCATTTTAAGAGATGAGTGATAAGTATTGTTGTAGGCAAACTCAACTAATGGAAGGTACTCCTCCCATTTATACTGTTGATCCATGCAATACATACGCAACATGTCCTCCAACACTTGATTTACCCTCTCAGTTTGTCCATCCGTTTCCAGATGATATGCAGAACTGAAGTTTAGTTTTGTTCCAAGAGCTGTATTAAGTGTTTGCCAAAACCTTGACGTCATTCTTGGATCTCTGTCAGATATAATCAATTCTGGTACACCATGCAATCTGAAAATTTCATGTACGAATCTTTTGGCCAGCACTGGTGAATCATCCTTTAGATTTCCAGCAATGAAATGAGCTACCTTAGTCAGTTTATCTACAACTACCAGGATAACATCATGTTTATTCCTGGACATGGGTAGTCCTTGTACAAAATCCATGGTTATTACTTGCCATTTGTATTGCGGTATGCTATGAGGATATAACAGTCCAGCAGGGTGCATATGTTCTGCCTTCACCCGCTGACATTCCAGACAATGAGTCACAAAATTAATTACATCCTTTTTCATACCTTTCCAAAAGTATTGCTGTTTCAAATCAGCAAGCATCTTTGTGATACCCGGGTGTCCAGAGAAAGGTGAATTATGAAATTCAACTAACAACTTCTTTCTCAAATCGTTCAGCATAGGTACATATACCCTGTTTTCATAACGCAAGATTCCTTCATTATCAAAATGAAAACCTTTATACCTTATATCCTTAGGTTCTGCAGCGAGCGCTGCTTTTACTTGTTGAAAGTATGCATCAGATTCTGAGGCACTTTTTACCTCGTCTTTAAACTGAGTTCTTAATGTTATAAGAGCAGAAATGTGCCTCCTACGACTTAGAGCATCAGCTACTCTATTCTCCTTCCCTTTGATATAGCTAATATCAAAGTCATATTGTGATAAAAATTCTAACCACCTTCTCTGTCTGGCATTCAGATTGGGCTGAGTAAAAATATATTTCAGTCCCAAGTGATCAGTTTTCAACTCAAAAGGTTTCCCAAGTAAGTAGTGTCTCCAGACTTGAAGTGCATGAACAATAGCAGCAAGTTCCAAATCATGAGGGGCATAATTCAGCTCATGTATCTTAAGTTTTCTACTTTCATATGCTATGACCTGATCATTTTGTAGCAAAACACCTCCAAGGCCTTCCCCAGAAGCATCCGTTACAACAGTAAAATTCCCATTAGGTCCAGTACAAATGCTAATATAGGTGCAGAAGTCAACTGGTCTTTCAGACTTTTGAAAGCCGCTTCGCACTTTCCGTTCCATAAGAATTTCTTATCCTTTTTCTGCAATGAGGTTATTGGTGCAGCTACCTTAGAAAAATCCTTTACAAATTTTCTATAGTAACCTGCAAGACCCATGAAGCTTCTTACTTCATGCACATTTTTGGCGCAGCCGCTCGCTTATCGCCACTATTTTTGAAGGATCTACACAGCAATTCCTTCTTTGCTTATGACATGACCCAAATAGTGAACTTCGAATCACGTAAAAACATTTAAATAACTTACCATACAACTTTCTTTTTCTCAGAATTCCCAAAACTATCCTCAAATGCTCATTGTGCTCCTCAACGCTTTTAGAATAAATGAGAATATCGTCCAAGAATACAAGTACAAACTTGTCCAGATATTCTTGAAAAATATTATTCATTAAGTTCATAAAGGTTGCGGGTGCATTAGTTAATCCAAAGGGTAGAACCGTGAATTCATAATGTCCGTACCTTGTTCGAGAAAGCTGTTTTATGAATGTCTTCTTCTTTAATCCTTAACTGATGATAACCAGATCGAAGATCTATCTTAGAATAAACCGCTGCTCCACGCATCTGATCAAATAGATCGTCGATCCTTGGAAGTGGATATCGGTTCTTGATTGTTGCTTTGTTCAACATCCGATAATCAATACACAGCCTAAGTGTTCCATCCTTCTTTTTCACAAATATCACAGGCGCACCCCAAGGTGAAACACTTGGTCTGATCAAACCTTTTGTCAAAAGTTCTTGCAACTGTGCCTTAAGCTCGACTAACTCTGTAGTAGTCATCCTATAAGGTGCTTTGGAAATAGGTTCAGTTCCCGGTTTGATTTCAATGGTGAAGTCAAATTCTCTCTTGGGTGGTAACCCTGGTAATTCTTCAGGAAAAACATCCCTGAAACTTTGTATCAGAGGAATTTGCTTCATGTAATCACCATCTTCTTCTGAAGATTCAGATATCTTTACTGCATAAAGAGTACATCCTTTATTTTTAGCCTTTTTAAGCTGCATAGCTGACAGTTTTCTAACTGAAATTTCCCGTTTCACCCCTTGAATCTCTGCTGTTTCCAGCTGATCATCTAAACACTTTATGTTCTTTTCATAGCAATCTACCTTTGCCTTATGGTCAGCTAACCAATTGACACCAATGATAATGTCATACGATCCTAAAGGTGTAAC
The DNA here is from genome assembly GCA_018340775.1 of Taxus wallichiana var. yunnanensis. Taxonomy (NCBI): domain Eukaryota; kingdom Viridiplantae; phylum Streptophyta; class Pinopsida; order Cupressales; family Taxaceae; genus Taxus; species Taxus wallichiana. Next base: position 83,296,700 of record CM031242.1, on the reverse strand, counting down.
TTAGTCTAACCACTTTACACATAGATACTAACTTAGAACATTAGCTCTTAGCCTAGGTCTAGGTTAGATTAACACTAATCTAACCCCTAGATTAAGTTTAGTTTTAGGTTACTAACATTAATAATTCCAGACAGGTCTAGATTCCGCACGCTCAGGAAAAGACTTACAACATGCATTCTTGAACAGGGTTAGCTCATGTTCTGCCTTAGGATACAGAATCTTATGTAACTGAATTATTACCTGGCCCACGATCGAGACCTTCCAGATATACTTCGATATCGGGTACCAATCCATTTCACATGATCAACCTGAGTTATACTCCGGACTAGTTTATTCAACGAATTCAGACCTTACAACCTATGAAAGGTTTATAATTTTCTTTTAATTCATGGGAATAACTTAAAGCAATACTTGGATCAATTCCACTGATCCAAGGCTAGATATTATAGATGGATAACTCTATAATTCATTCCGAGATCAGATTAAACTCATATGCAAAATGAAATAAATAAAAGAGTCTAATCATATTCAGACTCAGTCAAAGATCTGTAATCTACAAAGAAGATACAGTACATATCAAGCATGACTTCTCAACCAAAGGAACACATCCTTTTTACAAAAGAAATCACATATCAACACTTGTATGCATAGGAGGAAGTAACACGGTTGTGGTGTTACAAGCATTATGTGTGACCCCATCTTGGTAAGCACGTGAGAGAAACCCCTTCGACTTCTGATGAGAGTTCGTCATGCAGAGAAAGATGAACTGTTGGCATGCATCTAAGCCCAACCATTGTATGCGGAACCTAGTACTTATTTTTCCAGATCGAGAGATAATATTTCTAATCTAGTTGATTACATTAGAGGTGATTGTTCTATGCCTAGGAGGTATAATTTCTTGTTTGGTACTTCTATGGCTGCAAACACTAGCCCAGTGTTAGGAATTTTTAGGTAAGGTATAGGCACACAAGCATTTGGTCTCACGTCTGGAAGTGGTGTGGGGTATACTATTGGCAGTGGGGCATTGTTACAGACCATAGGCATGTAGCTCAATGGAACTATGGGAACCCTTGGCATGACCACTTCAGGACCTAGTGGGCCTGGTGGATCTAGTGGTTCAAGCGGAGTAGGAGATGGTGGGTCTAGTGGATCTGGTGGTTTAGGACCTGGTGGACCTAGTGGATTTGGTGGTTCAAGACTTCATGGACCTAGTGGATCAGGAAGTGGAGGAAACACAAGTGGAAACCAAGGATCTAGTGGAGGAGGATTTAGACCCCAACCACCCCCATAAGTTTTCTTTAAAATGTATCTACATTTTCCTGATTATAGAGGTATTGAGGATGCTACAGAACATGTTCACAAATGTGAACTACTATTATGTGTGAAGGGTGTCACAAGCCCATAACGGAAGGCTAGTCAATTTGCAACCACGTTGTAAGGGTGTGTGCATAACTGGTATAGGAAATATGACCCTCATCAGATAGTAGTGGATTATACTACCTTATAGAATGCATTCTTAGCAAAGTTCCACATTCCTAAGTTTGAGTAGAAGAGCATTAGTGCTTTGAAGGAGATTCAACAAGGAATGACAGAGAGTGTGTGGGAGTATGATGCACACTTTAAGACTCTCATGTCTAAATTATCATATGATATTCACCCTTCATAGCATGCACAGTGGTTTGTTGAAGGATTGATCACCCCTTTTGAAGGGCCTTGTCTCATAAAACTTTTACAGACCCACGCGAGGCATTAGAGGTTTCCCTACACACCAAGGCTGTTGGTAGTGTTGATACTAGCATTAGCCTATTCTTGGAGGCTCAGATTGCTGCTATGGCCAAGTAGTTGGAAAAATTGTCTGCAAACTCAGCCCATGAAACTCACAGTGGTTTGTGGTGCACTGATTGTGATATAGAGGGCCACATTAAGGATAATTGTCCCAGAGAGGAAAAGTACACACAATGGGTAGAGAGTATGAGATTTTTCATGGGGACCATGATGCAAGTAGATGCCCCTATCTACATCGCGTAATCAGGAAGAATGTATCTTGTTATTGTAAGATTTGCACTCCTATAACCCATGATACTAAGGACTATAGGCTCATTGATAAAATCCATGAGGCCATCAATCATGGGTTGCACCAAACCAGCATTACAAGTAGCTCTAAGGGTGATAATCACCATTATGAGGAGTGCCAGATGGAGGCACGTGTGCAAAAGGTTTCCAAGGTGGATTTCATGGTCATGGTAACCATGGAGGAGGAAGGATTGAGTTCCCATGTGAAACCTATTTCAACTGTGGATCTATAGAACATTACAAACGGGAATGCCTAGACTTTTTGTAGTGCTCATGGTGCGGAAAGAAGCATAAATATAAGGAGTGCCCAAAATTGTTTGAGCATATGAATCAAAGCAGCACGAAGGACAAGGGTACCGTAATGGTCGATATCAAGAAGGTGTACATAAAATGGATGCCTCGGGTAACATGGGATGCAAGTTTGGAGCTTGTTTTGGTAATAATAAGGGTCGAAGCCACGTGCACAAGAGAGCTACCAAGACAGAAGACCCTAGTTTTAAGGAAGGAAGTCATTCATAGAAAGTATCCGGACCCCACACATCGAAGGAGATATATCAAGACACCATGGATGTTATTTGGAGCTTACAATTGGAGATCTAGTGTCTAAAGGAGCAATCCATGAGGGAGGAACAAGGAAGGAGAGTTGAGGCATAGAAGGATGACCTAGATGAGGTCAAGGAGGTGTGTAAAATGCTAAGGCGGGAGAATATCATTCCCTTGCTACGATCATGGTTAAGAGAGAAGGTACCATGCACCAAATAAGATCATGAGAGACCAAGATTATAGATGAACCATCCCCCTCATAGCCTCGAATATGAAAAGGAGATTACGTTAAATGCAATTGTAGATGGATGGCTCCTCAAAGCAATATCCTCATTGACACAGTGCAGAGGTTAAAGTTCGCTTTGGATGCATGGCATCGAGATGGGAGGACTTGTATTACAGCCATCTTTGAATGTGTTGTATGTAGAAAACAAGACTAAGGCAATTCCCATCGGTGTCTTGAAGGATGTAGCTATTACTATCCAGGGAGCCAAGTTTACTGGGGACTTTGAAGTCTTGGCACTCACCGAGGAAGATAATTTCCTAGCACTACTTGGGCACCCTTGGTGTTACAAGAACAATGCGGACCTTCGGTTGAACAAAGGGTAAATCAACTTTGAGAACAAGAAGGAACGGGTCATTATACCCCTAGCTAATGGGAAGTCGAAACCCTATATTTAACCATTGGGGGAAGAAGTTCGGGCGGGATATATGTGTGCTTAATCAGAGACCCTAAGATGATACACCCTACTAATGGGGTTATCTAGTTTGAATCCAGTCAATCGGTGAGTGATACCACCGATCGGCATGTGACAATTGGGTGCATGGGACTTATGAATTAATGAGATGGCAGTTGAGAGGTTTGGTGACCAAGGTAACAAAGGTGCACATGGTTAGGCACCTTGGATGAAAATAAATGCCCAAGGCTTCGGGAGGAACCTTTTATGAGATCTTTCTCGCATGAGGTGGAAGCTCAATGGAAGGATGAGAAGGAACAAAGGGGATGATAAGTTATGTCTTTCTCGGCATATCATCTCGGTGGTGGGCTACACATCAGGAGGGCCTTTTAGAGTGGTGCAAGGTAAGAATTTCTCTCTCTATTAGATTTTCTAGGAGTAATGTACCCACCATCATCAAGGAGTACCATGGGAATGATCCCACCTCTTTCCATATCTAGGAGTGTGAACGGGTCTAGAGAGAAGGCATGAAAGCTTTTCCACCATCCCTCTGGGTGCATAAGTTATATTCCACACTGCATGGTTGTGCGCATGCATGGTATATAAATTCGGAGACACACCACGTGATAAGGAATTGTAAAGAGCTCGCGGATGACCTTATTCAAACCTTTGAGTATCGAATACCAAACCATCGGTTGATAAGGCCTTGCAGGGTATCAAGTGCCTTACCATGGGGGATAGTGCCAAGATGGAAGATAGGTTGTTGGAATTACTAGGTGAACCAAGATTGGGGGTGTGCTTTGAAGAAGTAGAGGAAATAGAAGAGCTACAACTTGAGTGCACGTGTTTGGAAAAAGAAAAAGGAAAGATGGTGTATGTGATTGATGGAGAGGAATCGAGAAAGCTTAGATGTTAGCCATTCGTAGAGATGTAATAGGTAGTAAAAAGCAGTGCGGATACCGCGTGCATGCCTACCATGAGCCCCTAAAGATGAATTAGTTTAACATCGGTTTAGGAGAAGAACCTAAGGAAGCTATTATTGGAGATTACTGGTCAGAGAAGGAAGTATCTAAGATCATTGATTTGTTGTGTGAATTTGAGGATTTATTCATGCGCATGTACCATGAGCTCAAAGGCATTCACCATTCCTTAGGGGAGATGAAGATAAAACTAAAGGATGGTGCGTGCTTGGTTAGGAAAAGACCCTACCGGATGAATCCCAATTTTTGCGTGAAGGTTAAGGAAGAGATAGACAAAATGATAGCTTCATGGGATCATTGAGGAAGTGGAGGAATCGGAGTGGATAAGTCGATGGTAATCAAGCATCAAGAAGGATGGGTGGATTAGGATCAATTTGGATTATAGGGAATTGATCGTAGTTTGTGTCATTGATCCCTTTCTAACCCTTTCACTAAAGAAATTTTGGAGGGAGTCACCGGGTGTGAAATATATTCCTTTACGGATGGATTTTCAGGGTACCACCAAGTCCAGATTGCAAAGGAGGACTAGGAGAAGACAAATTTTTCCACTAAGTGGGGAAGTTTTGCATATATGGTCATGCCCTTTGGGTTGAAGAATGCGCCTATTGTCTTTTTGCACATAGTAGTACAAGCATTCTAGGACTTCATCCATAAGTTTCTTCAGGTCTATTTGGATGATTGGATAGTGTATGGTCTAGTTAAGGACCATTGTGACAATTTAAGGCTAATGTTTGAAAGGTGTAGGTAGTTGAGGATATCCCTCAACATCAAGAAATGTGTGTTTACTACACCCTTTGGGACTTTATTGGGTCATATCATGTATAAGGAGGGCTTCTCTGGTAGATCTCACTAAGGTTACAGTTATTGTGGGGTTAAGGGAGCCTACTAGCCAGAGCGCAGTGTGTGGATTCCTTGGGCATACAAGCTATTACAGGAAATTTATTAAAGGATATGCCAAGATCACCACACCTTTAGAGGAGCTACTTAGACATAAAAGTTCCTTCCATTGGGGAGAGGTGCAGCAGAGGGCGTTTGATACATTAAAATATAGGCTTATCACCGCACCTATTTTACATTTTCCCTCTTGGGACAAGCCCTTTCATGTCCATGTAGATGCCTCAGGGACCGCCATTGGAGTAGTGCTTACACAACCAGGTGAAGGGATTGTTGATCATCCTCTATGTTTTGTAAGTAGGAAGCTAACACCAGTAGAGCAGAATTATACCACAACTGAGCATAAGGCATTGTCAATGATCTACGTGCTTTTCAAGTTTAGACAATATCTGCTGGAAACACCCTTTGTGTTTTACACTGACCACATGACATTAAAATATTTGGTGAACAAGCCCGTCCTACAAGGGTGTATATGTCGATGGGTGTTGTTGTTTCAAGAATTTGAATTCATCATTGTAGTAAAACTTGGAAAAAGCAATTGTGGGCCTGATCATCTATCAAGAATTGATTCAGGGGAGGATGCGTAAAGTATTGAGAAAACAATGCCAGATGCACAACTGTTTAGGCTATGGTGTGCGCCCTAAGACTTGGAAGAGATTACAGTATTTTTGAAGGAAGGTGTGGTGCCGGAAGGAATGAAGACTTTAGAGAAAAAGTAGTTGGCCATACACACACTACGCCCTACATGTTAATCAATGGAGACTTATACACATTGGGATGTGATGAAGTTTTACGAGTGTATATTAGAGCATGATCACTGGCCATCATGGGGAAAGCACATGGAGGAAGTGTGGGTGAGCATTATGCAGGAGATGCCACCACACATAAGATATTAATAGTAGCTTTGTGGTGGGAAACTTTGTACAAGGATTGTAGAGACTATTGTAAAGTGTGTGACCATTGCCAGCACCTTAGCGAACCAGGAAATAGAGATGAAATGCCTTTGCGCCCTATCCCTAACATGGATCCTTTTGAAAAATGGGAAATAGACTTTGTAGGACCTATTGCACCAACAATGCATAGGATTGGGTCACGTTATGTCATCACTTGCATGGATTATCTGACAAGGTGGGCAGATAAAGCTCTGACTAAAGATTACACAGTAGTAATAGTGGCAAGGTTCTTATGGGAGAACATTATCCCAAGGTATGGATGCCCGTTGAGTTTGACCAGCAATAGGGGTATGCATTTCTTGAATGAGACCATGAGGATCCTATTATCAGGGTTCATGGTGGCTCATCACAAGACTCCACCCTATCACCCACAAGAAAATGGAACCATGGAAGCATTCAAAAAATATATTGAGTCATACCCCGACCAAAATTTGTGGTGTCGAATACAAGATTGGGATGACAAAGTATCAGTGAGTATTATGGGCTTACAGGAAAACATACAAAAGGCTGAATAAAGCCACACCCTTTCAATTGGTTTTTGGCACAGAAGTTGTTTTTTTGGTTGAATTTATGTTTCCTTCTCTATGAATAGCGTGCGCAGGAGGGTTAGCCAATGAACAAGCACTAGAAGAAAGAATTGATGAGTTAGTGAAGATGGGTGAGAGACGATCACTCGTCAACCTGGAGGTAAACAACAAAAAAAGAAAAGCAAAATCCTTGGCATGATCACCACATTAGAAACAAGAATTTTTAGGTTGGTAAGATGGTGTTACTATATGATTCTAAGTTTTTTTTCCATCATGGGAAGTAGAAAGTCCGTTGGTTGGGTCCTTACACAAATCTCGTACATCCTTGGTTTGAGCACGTGCTAGTTACAAGTGCTGGATGGGATGAAGTTTCCTGTACACTTTGATGGGAGTAGGCTAAAGCCCTATTATAAATAAGTCTTCTTGGTGTTTGTAAATAAGGAAGTTTTTCTAGTTAGTTTAGAACTTTCCTTTATGCATTTTCCTTTCTTATGTTTCCCTTTCACATTGTTATTTTGTTTTTCACCTTGGGCATTGGTAACCTTATTGCTATTTTGGATAATTTATGAGTGTGTAGAGGACCACACATCATTTTAAGTGTGGGGTGGAGAAATGTGAAGGATTGCATGATTAGAGTGCCAAGAAAGTTGTGTTGAAAAGCCCTATTGAATGGCCCGGTTGAAAGAGGTGTATGAGGAGAAAAGATGGAAGAAGAATGGTTGGTGCCAAGATAGAGCTACTTGTAGATCCCATATACTAAGGAGGAGAATGCACATTTAAGAAACACAAGGTAGGTGAGAGCAAGAATCAGGATAGAAGAAGTTCCTTTCGTCATGGGTTACACGCACGCAAGAGTCTCCTATCATGTTGGATTGGTTACGTGCCAAAAGGTTGGAGGAGTTTTCGCGTAGGTTAGGTATATGAGTGAAAGTGCTGAAGATGGGATTTGTTTGAAAAATATACATTAAATGAAAAAAGTATAGTGGTAGGTGAAGTAGCATTTAATGTTCAAAAAGAGAAAAAACTATAAGTAAAGGGTCGAGGCACTTTCATTTTCACTTTACGAAATAGAGAAAGGAGTGAGTTTTATAAACTAGGGTTTCAGTTTCAATCGTGCAAAGAAATATCTGTAGGATTGAAGCATGAGCAACTAGTTTGAGTTTGCAAACTAGAAGGAAGGGGTTACATGGGCATGAAAAGAGTTGTGAGGAGGTGTTGTCTTATGGAAACTTTATCCCAATTAGGGTTCGGCAAACTAGGGCACCGGTTTAAGAGTTTTATATCACATATTTGAAATCAGAGGTTGGGAGAAGTGGAAGCACAGAGTAACAAGAAGGGAGTGGAGTGGAAAAAAATACCTCAAAAATGGAACCTAAGAAAGGAAAGGGCAAGAGAAAGGCCAAACAACAAGAACTCGACGTGAACACAAATGAAGAATGGTATGTGGAGATGCAATACCCATATGCGGTGATGATGGGTAAGGAGTGGGAATCCCACCGATAAATGTGTGGTACTAGAATTATTGTTCCCCACAAGTAAATGAACACCAAAGGGCTTGCCAATATACAATGATGATGTTAAGGTCAAAATGGAGAAGGCAGGGTTGTTACAACTCTATGAGTTGCCCTATTTTGGAAAACCAGAATGCTGTACCAATGGCTGATGTCGGGTACACAAAGATTACTTCCACTTTACAGGGCACAAGATGCGCATCACTCCCCAACTTATCTCCCAGTTCACAGGCCTCATATGTGAAGGAGATAGCTTGGAGGATGACTTGAGTGATAAGGAGGCAATCTAAGAAACCATAAATGAATATGCCTGCAAGAAGGGGTCACAATACTACGACATTTCAAACATCAAGGACCCTGTGATGAAAATGGCTGCACACCTAGTAATAAATCTGAATGGCTAGGAGAGGTGGACCCAAGTCAATAAGCCTTGGTTGCATGTTTGTAGAAAAATTACAGAAGGCACTATATACAACTTGTCTGCTTACATCACGGAGGAAATTTTTAGTTGCGCAGAAGGAGGGGGACAGAATCCTCTTCAGCAACATCCTCCTAACCATTGTATTTTCAGAGATTAGAGTTCCTGATGCACTAGACAAGTTCGTATGGGAGTACCCCACCAAGGATCCTTCACCTATGAAGAGATTTGAGAAGTATTCCTATGACACAATGACGGCACCCCACAAGGTGCGACTGGAGAAATGGTATATGCACCTGAGGAATGCATTTGGGGTAGAGTGGAGAATCCCTAAACAAATCCCAGCAACCACTAAAGGGAAAGCCAAGTTTTTGTCTATCAACATTTCTACTTAGACAGTTCAAGCTGATAGATGAATCATGGAGCCCTTGGTGCAAACTTCCTTTCACATTCACTGCTTAGAACTTCCAATCAAGAGTGAACAAGTTTAAGGAATCAAATAAGTTGAGGTTGGAACTAGGTATTCTGGACTAAGATCATAGAGAGATGTGGAATATATTAAACTACCTCAACGGTAAGTGCATGTGCATGGAAAGGTACGTGTTGCACAAGGTCCAGATGACAAGGCTGATAACACTACCCATTATAGGAGGATCCACGGTGTGCGTGTACCTCCGTATAAGGCCAAAGTTTGAAAAGGGCACGTACCTAGAGAATGAAGTCTCCATACCTAAGGATCCCATGGAGAGGAAGAATCCCATGCCCAAGAAGAGGGGAAGAGAAGATAAAGCACCAAGTGTGCAGACTGCTCAGACAGTGAGCATGCCAACAACAAGCACCAAGCCAAGCACTTACATGCAGAGGAAGAAGTCCTGGTGAAGGAGAAGACACCAGAAGTGGAGGCACCTAGGCAACCACTCACCAAGGAAGAGTCACCTAAGGAAGAAGAAGAGGCTGAATCCCCTGTCAAGGAGACACCTCTCAGGAAGAAGCTAGAGGGTGGAAGAGGAATCTGACTCGGAGGAGACCAACAACTTGGAGAAGTACATGGGGAAAAGAGAAGGTGAGAGTGAAGAAGATGAGAGCAAGGAGGAAGAGCATGAGAAATATCAGGAGCCACATGTGTTCAGCGTGTATGACTTGGGAGAGGAGAGCGGGGAAGAGAAGCAGGAGTTCGTATTCACATGGCACAAGAGTACACAGGATGAGGAAGGTCTGGAGACATGGAGGGGAATGAGGAGGTTGCCAGGGAGAAGCAGGGAGCTATAAGTTTCACAAAAGAGAAGATCACTGAGGTGGCAGAGAGAGAAGAAAAGAGAATGCTCGAGGCCCTGGTAGACCAAGAGTTGGAGCGCAACACGACAAGTAGCATGGCAGCATGGGAGGAGGTCCCGCTCTAACAGTGAGTTTTCCCAAAGGTGCACACTCGGGAAGGAGGGCCCTTGATACAGAAAAAAGACAAGTGATGGGCTACATCAATGACTCCAAGAAGGTACTACGCACGTGGTTCTAGAGCATGGTACCCATAGAAAGGATTTTAGCCATGGGGTCATTTGAGAAGGAGGGCATGTACCCCAGAATGAAGAAGATGCTCTCTTGGGCATTTGAGTCCCACATTGATGAGCCAAACTTCAAATTCTACCAAGGAGCGATCATCACAGTACCAGAGTCTAAGGGAGCCAATCCCTTGGTGAATTCCTAGGAACTCTCAGATGAGAAAGTCTGTAACATGCTCAACAAGGTCGCAGTTGAGACAAAGGCTAGGCTCTTCATGCACAATGATAGAATAAGAGTACTGGAGGAGAAACTAGGGAAGAAAGAGGAGGAGATGGTGGAGAAGACCTAGAGCTTGAAGTAGGAAGAGCTGATCAGCACATAGCTAAGGCGCGAGTTAAAGGAAGAGAAGATAAAGGTGCAGGAAGTGTACAAGAAGATGGAATCTATCAAGGGCGCCATCCTTTTAAAGCCCCTAGACATAGTGCTTCCTGCACAGAAGTACTCATCCCTTATGGAATGTATAGAAGATCTAAAGTGCATCCTCACTATGGAGAGATGTCCTTTGGCTCTAGATTCTACATAAGAAATGGTTACATGCTTAAGGGAGGAGGATAGATTGAAGGTGGTAGCACTTGTTGCAGAGTACATCCAAGTGCTCGTAGAAGTTAAAGTCGCTTCCCAATCTGCTGAGGCCACATACGATACCTGCATAGATAGGGATAAGGTAGAAAGCTCCTTGGTCACCACACTTGAAGCAGAGCTGAAGGAATTCTAGGAGAAGAACAAAGGAAATAGGGTAGAGAGGGACAAGGTTCTTGCTAAAGTGGAAAGAAAATATGAGGTGATTAAAGCTTTAAGGAGCTTAATCAAGGCCCGATGAAGGAACTATACCCTCAGATTACTAGGAGGATGGACACACTCGAAGACCTAGGCAAGGAGATGGAGAAGATCATTGACACCTTGGGTGCCCAAGGAATTGGCCTAAGTTTTGACAAGGTGAGCATCCCTAGTCGGCGACCTCTGTCAGAAGGCATGGAGTGAGATTGACATTTGGAACAAGCTGGAGGTAGACTTATGGAGGGATTTTCCCAGCTTGCTGAATTGATGCCCCCATTCTTCATTCTTCCCATATTCTTTCATTCCTTTATTCTTTTACAAAATGTAAGAATACACCTTGGTTCTTTAAGGAAGCCTACATTCTTGGCTAAGTAGATTGTTTCTACAGACAGAGAATAGGCGTAGTGTGGGGTGATGTTGGACCCCTGGAATATTGGCCAAGTATGAAGGCACGTAGGCATGCAAGGTCCCAATTATGGAATGGCATGTAAGGAAAAAGCATGCAAGAGAAGGGTATAAGGAATCATGTAGCACGCACGATGTGTGAAAGGATCGGGACTTAGTCATTTTGGACGTCCGAGTAGAACACATGAAAAGCATGACCGGTTACGCATGGATAAGATGCCAACCTAGAAACAGGTTGGCCAGGATGGAGCATGCTTGTGATGGAATATTCCAGAAGAACATCATGGAATAAGGTGGAGAGCTTAGGCTTGGAGAAGCATGCTCACATGGAGGACCACATTCAAACACTTGGCACTGGATCTGAGGACGTTGGAGGATGGGTTGGTAGTCTAGGAAAGCTATAAATATGAGCACCTACGAGATAGAAATATACACAGATACATATACACATAGAGATAGACACCTAGAGAGTGAGTGGAGCTTTGCGAAATGTTGTGAGGACTCTGTCAGTGAATGGTTGTATTCGGGAGAGAATGCATTAGGCCTAGGGGTTGTAAATTTTCTTTTGGGAAGCATAGTTACATTAAGTCCAGTGCAATGCATGACTATGGTCTGCTTCTCTGTGACCCTCTGTAATGGTTCCATGGATGTAATAAGGTTACTTGTTATAATATATACATGAATATCAATGGTTCTAATGCATATTTCTCTCTTATGAATTCTCTTTCCTTTCATGCTAAGTATGAATGCTTGTATGTTTCTTTCTGTCACAATACGTGTTATGGATTCTATTAAACTCTCATCTGAAGTGACTGTAAGGATCTAGAGGCCATTCTAAGCCCTATGGTTCTTGTATGTCTTAAACTTCCCTTCTGAAATATTTTACACTAATCATAGATGATGTTTCCCACTAAACTCACATAAAAGAGAGACTCAGTACCGTGTGTGCCTCGAGTGAGCACTCAACTTTCACTAGGTGATAGGCCGATGCACATGGGGTTCCTTTCTTTTATGATAGGAGTAAAAATGACTACATTAGATTGATGATATGACTGGGTTCTTGTCTATTGATGCATATCCCTTGGGTTTGAACAAGGAAAAAAATACATCTGAGGTTGCAATACATTCCTTATGCACTAATTGGTAGTGTATTGTTCAAAATAAATATTGATGGAGTGCTAATCAGGTGCATTGAAGGTGATCAATGTGATAGGTGTTTAACTGAGTTCCATGATGGTTTCTCAAGTGGACATTTCTCTACTAAAGATACAACCATGAAAATCATAAAAGTAGGTTATTTCTAGCATACATTGTTCATGGATGCTCACAGATGGGTGATAAAGTTCAAAGAATGTGCACTCTTCACTGGAAATAAAATATTGACATCTTTTCCACTTCATCTAGTCTACGAAGATCATCCATTCACATAATGGGGCCTTGAACCCACCATCTAGTGTTGGTCACAAATGGCTTCTCACAGTGATAGACTATTTCACTAGATGGGAAAAATCTGTGCCATCAAAGGAATCTACTTGAATCATCCACCTTGGAATTTCTTAAAGAAATTGTCACAAGGTTTTGCGTCCCATAAACCATCATTTGTGACAATGAAAATATTTCTTTGGGTCCAAAATCTCTAATTGGGATTTAAAACTTGGAGTTTATTTGAAAAAATCTTCCAATTATTACCCCTAAGGTAATGGATTGGTGGAATCCACCAACAAGAATCTAGTTAGGATCATGAAGAGAACAATGGATATCAACCAAAGGTAGTGGCACACAAAATTGAAAAGTGATCAATGGGAAAATAGGATAAAATCAAGAAATCAATTAGCACTTCCTCATACAAACTGGTATATGGTAAATAAGCTCGATTTCCTTTTTCACTTGAGTTTCCTTCACTTGAGTTAGCTCAGTAGATAGAATTTAAAGGTACAAATCAAAGGGAGGTATGCATAGTAGAGTTGGTTGAGCTTAAAGAATCTAGAAATTCCACCCTAATCAAAATAGAACAACATCAGCGATCAACCACATAATGGTTTGACAGAAATCTAGAGATTGAACATTCAAGGTTAGAGATCTAGTCTCGAAATGGGACGCAGATCGAGCTAAACCCTGAAGACACTCCTAATTTGATACTACTTGGAGCGAGCCATACATCATCACCACTTGTAAGGTGGCTAACTCATTTGAGTTATCTGATCTTGATGGGAATGTGTTTCAAATCCCAATCAATGGGATTCATCTCAAACCCTCTCATTAAGAGTTTTCATTGCATCTTGTATATAGTAGCTTAGGATTTCAATTCCTCTAAGTGCTTTCAACACATTATTGTATTGGTAGTGTAGGTTTCTTTCCTAAGTTTTTACATAGTATTATTTCTTGAAGATGTTCTTGTACACAACTTTCATCATGTTTCAAAGGTTACTGAAGGAGGAATTTCAAGGTTACAAGGATCAGTTACATTCACCTTAGAAAATCAAATGCAAAGCAACTAATTTAGATCCCAAAATCCAGTTTTTGGCTACGAACCAATTTTAAAGTCATCAATTTGGTTCCATGCCCAATGGACACCATAGGGTACTAATCATCTCATCTAGCAAGTAGATGCCCCCTTGCTATCTAACTTCTAGATGGCCATAATAAGTTGCCAAAAATGTTATCTATTTTTGCACCCCTTGCAAAAATAGAGAAAATAGGTTTTCTGAGACTTAGATTAATTTTCCATAGAAGTGTTTAAGCATGTCATAGATTGAAAGGAAATTATGTGGATGAGGAGTGAATGTTGTGGATTGAAGGACAAGTTCGATGAAGTTGTGAGTGAAGAAAAATAATTCTGTGGATGTTGATAAAAGCCATGTGACAAGTGAATAGACCATGGGCCAGGAGAAAGATAATGGAGCCACAGAATGAAGAAGATAAAGTCATGGAGGTCAAAAGTTGAGCAGGCTAAAAGAGAAAGTCCCTCAGTAACAAATAAAGAAACAATTTTTGTGGGGAGTTGAAATTGATATAAATTTAGAATCGATCTTTGTAAATCTGATATTATTGAATAAATCTCATCCCATGGAATAAAATAAAATTTCCTTAATCAAATGGTGGTAGGTGGGAAAAGCAATAAGGAGACGTCTCCAACACGTAAAGGGTTTATTCTAGTGGGCAACTACCAGAATTAAATGTAGTATGGGCGTCGTTCCTTCTTCAAAAAGGAAAATGGCGTGGGGAGGTGGAATTTATAGAGATAATCAGTCTTTTCAGAAAAATTAAATGAAGGTGGTCGGCTGGTGGAAGGAGAATTTAAATTTTCCCTCTCCTTCTTATTCTCCTTCTTCCATTTTTCTATATATTGTAAAGTGATGCCTAGTTTTAATGTTGGATACTTTGGGAATGTGAAGGCATTATTTCATATTGCAAGTATTCTAAGGGTTGCATGCCTTGGGCTATGTTTCTAAAATGTTTTTCATCTTTCTCTTGTATCGTGATGATCTGTGCATGATCTTTAAGAAATAAAATATTTGGTTTTATGGCTTATTTCTACCTTAGCTATTATTTTATTGCACTCTCTTTCCTCTCATTCATTCGTAGGTGTGTCATATGCTTGGTTCTTAGAGTCTGTATATATTGTGCATCATGAAAATGCAACCCTGGACATAATTTTGATCTGTGAATTTTTTTGTCTCTCTTAATCATCATTTTATTCCATTTTCTATCTTGCTAAAGTACTCAAGCTCTTATTTTTGGTGTTATTTCTTTCTCTATTTTAGTTATATGTTTTATGCATCTCATTCTCACCCTATTCCCTTGGAAAATAAGAATAGAACTAGATATTTGCATTTCAATTCCTAGGATTATTTTAGCATTAAAAGCAAGTAAAGGAAGTTTTCCTTCTCTGGACCTTTGTCTCAATTTGAGTCCAAAACTTGGAGACAATCCCATGTTGTCTCAAATCCTGAATTGTCTATGATTCAGGCATGGGTGCACATTTGAGCTCTAATAGTTTCCTTACCCACATCCTCCATTTTGTTTCTTTTAGTGTTGGATTTAACTCTATTTACCAGGGTCACTAGTGAGGATTTTTCTTCCTGAGTTTCTAGGACCACCTCCCCAACAGAGCTTGAAATGCATTCAAAGTTTCAAAAATATCATCCTACATTTTTTCAAAAGAGATTTGTCCTATGGATGAACCTCCTCGAGGGAAGTTCCTAGCGTAACCTTCTCAAAGCATAGTCATCAAAAAAACTAGAGGTGAACTCAGTTCCTACCTTTTATAATTCGAGAGATGAGACATCCTCACTTTGCATCCCACTCTCTAATTCTTCATCTTTAGATGAAGCCTCTCCTTTAGCTTATAAAGATCATAGGGCAAATGGGTTTATTTTCCTTTGTATTCTCCTTCTCATTTATCTTGGCGGAACTAATAAATTTTCCATTTTTATATTATAATCTTAAATTAATAAATTTGGAAACTCAAACCATAGACTAAACTCAATCTTTTTGGGTAACTAGCGGTTTGGTGGTTTGATGTAGGGGAATCATCACTAGGGTTATTTTAGGGTTGGGGTAAGAAATTTTTATTTTTTAAGACCTATAGTAGTTTTTTTAGTCAATGTTAGTGTCTTTAAGGCTTTAGAGATTCAAATATTTGAATTGAAGGCTTTCCCTCCATTTTGTCCTTTTCAAAATTTTGAATTTTCTAGAGAAAATTTTTGATTGCTTAGTATATAAATTATTCTAGGGGTCTTGAAGTGGTTATTAGGGTCATGTGAGCTCATTTGGATTCTCCTTATGAGGTGTCAAGATACTAGTGTAACCCCTTGTAATTTGTGTGCACCCTTAGCATGTAACCTCAAAACCTTACTTTGGGCTCTTAATTCATAAAATTTAGTTGTAGAAGGCCTTTAAGAAAATAAGGTATATATTTCAGTTTGTAACTCTTTTTCATTCATTAATCAATTAGATAATTTGAAGTGGATCTCAATGCACAAGTTAAGAATTTTTGTAAATGATCTTATTGAGACTAGTGAATTGTGCATGATTTTGTGCATAAATTTGAGTAGGTATTTGAACTTGAAATTAATTAAGAAAAATGAGAATACAATTGGAAGGATGATTCCATGATATTTTTGGAAATTATATATCAGTTGTGTTTGTTTATAACCATTATTTTTCTTTACAAAATGTTCCGTAGTAATTTGAAGTTATAGTCTTGATCTTGTGAGTTGTACAAGGAAAATTTGATAGGAAATTTGTGATATAAGGAGTAATTAACTATACGAAATTTTATCTAGATCGTGAATGATCTTATAGATTCATAAATATAATAAAGAAAACTTGACTAGTTCAAAACCTTATGATAATCTTCATACTTTGTTATGAAGGGATCAAGACCATTCGAAAATCAATAAAATATCACTAATTTGGAGGGTGATGATCCTCACGGTAATATTCCCTCATTCTAAAAACTTTCATAAATCTAATCGAGGTGATCAAAAACCTTAATAATCTTTCACAAACAAATTGTGAAGGAATTTACACTTTTGAGTTCATTGTTGACTGTAAAATAGGGTTTTGAGCAAAAATCCATTTATCTCAAACAATATTCAGCCAAAAATCCTAAAATTTTGAAGTTTATTTCATAAAGGGGTCATGGAAGTGTTGAAAAAGGAACCAAGCTTATTTTTGGCCATTTAAGGAAGTTATATGGGACATTTGGTGTCATATTTGGATTTGATAGAGAAGATGGGTTTTTAACAAGAGAATATCATTTTTAAAGAATGCTAAGCCCTTTAATCCACCATATAGTTTCTAAGAATTCTAGAAGAGAATGAGGAACCTCTTCTATAATTTCAAGGTGTTGTAAAATCAATAAACCACATTCAGATCACTATTCCAATCTTGGGTGAGCAAGTTTAAAATTGTCAAGTGTTGTAGTAGAGGCGAGTAGGCCTATTTGAGGCTTAAAAGTATGAAATTGTGTCATTTATCCCAAAAGAAGAGGTAATAAAACTTTACCAACAAAATCTAGGCTCTAGGGTATGTTTGATTGGACTCTCAAATATTGAAAAAAATTTTACAAGAGAAATTTGAATTGAAATTTGTGGTGTAACAATCTGGTAGGTGTAATTAACTTAGTAGATGAAGTTGTTAAGGGATATTCATTTGCAATCATAGCTATATCAAGCCAATTGCTATAATATCAAGCATGCTTGTAGCATTTAATTCATTATATTGGGTCTATAGGAAAATTTGTGGGTTCTTACATGATTTCTAAGCATTGAACACCAAGGCATAAGGGAAATTTTTAGGCTTATTTGAATTAGCTAATTACCATATCTTGTCAAGAGGAGTGAAGTTACTAATTTGACTACATCATATTGGTATTAAATAAAATTTGAGAGAAAGAATTAATTAACAAGAAAGTGACAGAAAGAAAGAAATCAATAAATGGTGAAGAAGAAGAGCTTGAAAGGAAAGAGAAGAGATTAACAAAAGTGCCACCAAGAATAATATGCAGAGGAGGGGTTAGAGAGAATCCAAGAGAAACTAATTCGATTGCAGTGTTGACCAATATCCAAGATAGGTTAGGTGCATTGGAATTATCTCAGAGAAGAGGGAAGGCACTAGAAGAAGATAGTGATGAAGAGGAAGGAGAAAGACCAATGACGTAACAGAAGCACCAAAATAAGAGGATAATCCAGATGTAAAGCTCTTAAAGGTAGTTATAGGAGCAAGCACAAAGCCAAAGATGAAATTTCTAGAGTATGGTGGTAGCCTACATCTAGAAGAGCTTATAGACTGGATAGCTAAAATGGATAAATACTTTGATTTAGAGGGCATTGCAGAGAACAAGAAAGTGAAGTTTGTAGTGACTAAACTCACAGGACATGCAACAGTATGGTGGGATTTTTGTAGTAGGAAATATTGAGTAGAAACAAAGAGAAGATCAAGAAGTGGGATAAGATGATAGCTAAGCTAAAAGGTAAGTTCATTCCTGTTGATTATCAAACTAGTTTATTCAAGAAATTACAAAATTTGAGACAAAGAGAGGCAAGTGTAACTGATTATACTGATGAGTTTTACAAGTTGGCTATGAGGTCTAGACATGTACATGATGATACTGAAGAAGTGGTGAGGTAATAGAATGTATTGATGTTGAACATTCAAGATGAAATCAGCCTATTTTATTTTATATTAGTAGAAGAATCATATCAAGAATCCTTAAGGAAAGAGAAAAATTTGTCAATAATACAAACTCATTATTTGATAGGTAGAGGAAGAGGAGTAGGAAGAAGAAATTAGTAGTCTAGAAGAGGAAAAAAGAAATATAAAACAAATGAAGAAGATGTGACTAGTTCATAATCACATGGTTCATTCAGAGGTGGATGTGGATACAGAGGTAGAGGTGGATATGGAAGAGGTAGAGGTGAATTTACATTGAGATGCTTCAAATGCAACAAGTTTTTAGACATAGCTATTTTGAATGTCCTGAATATCCTCAAGAAAGTAGTAGAAGAGTTAGTGAAGCAAGGAATCAATTGGCACATGTAGAAGAAGATAGTACAACATCACCACATGAAGGAGAAGAACCTGAAACTAGAGACTCCTTGATGAGGAGGAGAGATTTTGTGCATGCAATAAATCAAGAGGAACCAATGAAAAGAAGAACCTTGTTTAGGACAATATGCAAATCAATAGGTAAGTTCTATAAGATTATTATTGACAATGGTAGTACTGATAATCTAGTATCCACTGAAATGGTAGAAAAACTAAATTTGAAGAATTTTAAGCATCCTCATCCTTACAAGGTTTTTTGGGTACAAAAATAGCATCAAGTGCTAGTGAATCAACAATGTCTAGTTGATTTCAAGGTGGGTAGATATCATGATCAGGTCTTATGTGACATATTACCCATGGATGCATGCCATCTTCTGTTAGGAATACCTTGGCAATTTGATAGGAGAGCCATCCATGATGGGTGGAAAAATACCTACACATTTATAAATATGGAGTGAAGTATACTTTGAATCCACTGAAAGATAGAAATGCATGGCCTGAGAAACAGTTAAGATTAATGTTTATGGGAATGAAAGTATTCTTTTAGTAGAGACAAGAAGGTAAGGTAAGTGAGAACAAAAATAGTACATTGAATACAATGTGGTAGTGACTCAATGGAGAGCATGAGTACCAAACATCTTTGCAAAAGAAAGAATGTGGAAGTTGAGAATGGAAAACTAAGTCATAATAAACACAAAGATAATGGCGCACTATAAGAGGTGGATAAGAAGAGGTGTGACCCAACATATGAGGTAGAATCAGACCTTGAAATGAAGTAACTCTAGTCTTAAATAAAGTGACCAACCAGTCTTAGAAATCATGAAGTTGCAAGAGCAAGGAAGAGACAAACACAATGAGGAAAAGATGACAGTCAAGTATAAACAAGAAACTTAGGTTTTAACCTCTAATATTTGTTTAAGTGTTTTTGGTGTAGGTCTGATAGAGAAAATAATAGTGGAGCAGTTATATGAAGAGGAATATACCATACCAACATCAAATTTTCTCAATTTTGAGAATGGAAACAAGTAACAAGAGGAAAAATATCAAGTTAGGACTTGTATCACAGGTCAATAACATCAAGGAACCTTTTATAAGAGGATAAATTAGGTGTTAAGACTCAGTCCACTTCTAAAGAAGACAAGGTAAAATCCTCTAACAAATAAAGAGATAGAGATGGTGAATTATTTAAATAAGAAGCACCTTTTTTAAGAACTTGATACAACTTCAAGACACATCAAAAGAACTATCTGTAGTCCAAGAGAAATCTCAAGAGGTCAAACCAAATTGGAAACAAAGGAAGAAAGGACAAGTACCATTGGAAAGAAAATACAACTCCATGGAAGCTTCTTTTCCCCTTGGTAGTATGATGCGGGGCATCATCACCAAGGTTAGTTTAGGGTTGTAGTAATAAAAATTTGGTTTTTTTAGACCTATAGTGGTGTATTTGAGTCAATTTTGGTGTCTTTTAGGATTTATAAATTTAAATATTTGAATTGAAGAATTTCCCTCCATTTTGGCCTTTTCAAACTTTTGAATTTTCTAGAGTGAATTTTTGCTTGCTTAGTATATAAATTGTTCTAGGGATCTTTAAGTGGTTATTTGGGTCTTGTGAGCTCATTTGGATTCTCCTTATGAGGTTTCAAGATACTAGTGTAACCCCTTGTAATCCTTGTGCACTCTTGGCATGTAACCTCAATACCTTTCTTTGGGTTCTTGACTCATAAGATTTAGTTGTAGAAGGACTTCGAGAAAACAAGTTTTATATTTTAGTGTGTAACTATTTTCCATTCATTGATCAATCACTGAATTTGGATTATATCTCCAATGAACGAGTTGGTAACTATTTGCAAATGATCTTATTGAGACTAGTGAATTGTGCATGAGTATGTGCATAAATTTTAGTAGGAATTTGAGCTTGAAATTCATTAAGAAAAATAAGAATACGATTGGAAGGATGATTCCAAGATATTTGTGGAAATTCTATATCATATTTGTTTATTTATAACCATTATTTTTCTTGACAAAATGTTATTGTAGTATTGTGAAGTTATAGTCTTGATATTGTGAGTTATACATGAAAAATTTGATTACAAAGTTGTGAGATAAGGAGTAAGGAACTATAGGAAATTTGGTTTAGACTGTGAATGATCTTGGAGATTCATAAAGATACGAAAGAAAAATTTATGGATCAAAACCCTATGATATTCTTCATTCTTTGTTATGAAAGGAGCAGGACCATTCTGAAAATCAAGAAAATATCACTAATTTGGAGGGTAATGATCCTCACTGGTAAGATTCCCTCATTCTAATAAATTTCATAAATCTATTCGAGGTGATCAAAAACCTTAATAATCTTTCAAAAAAAATTGTGAAGGAATTTGCACTTTTGAGTTCATTGTTGACTATGAACTAGGGTTGTGAGAAAAAATTCATTTATCTCGAACAATATTGGCTAAAAATCCTAAAATTTTGAATTTTCTTTCATAAAGTTGTCATGAAAGTGTTGAAAAAGGAACCAAGTTGATTCGTGGCCATTTAAGGAAGTTATATGTGTTAGTTGTTGTCACAATCGAGTTTGATAGAGAAGATGGGATTTTAACAAGAGAAGATCATTTTTAAAGATTGTTAAGCCCTTTAATCCACCATGTAATTCCTAGGAAGTCCAGACAAGAATGAGGAACCTCTTCTACAATTTTAAGGTGTTGGGAAATCAATAAACCATAGTCAAATCACTGTTCCAATCATGGGATGAGAAAGTTTAAAACTATGAAGTATTGTAGTAGGGGAGAGTAGGCCTATTTTAGGCTTAAAAGTATGAAATTGTGTCATTTCTTCCAAAAGAATAGGTAATCAAACTTTTCCAAAAAAACTAGGCTCTATAGTATGTTTGATTGGACTCTCAAATATTGAAAACAATCCTATAAGAGAAGGTTGTATTGAAATTTTTAGTGTAATGGGACTGGTAGGTGCAATTAGCTTAGTAGATGAAGTTGTGAAGGGATAGTCATTTGCACTCAAAGCTAGATAAAGCTAGTTGGTATAATATCAAGCATGCTTATAACATTTAATGCATTGGCTTGGGTTTATAGGATAGAGTTGTGGGTTCTTGTATGATTTCTAATCATTGAACACCAAGGTATAAGGGAAATTTTCGGCTTAGTTGAATTGGCTAATTAACATATCTTGTTGAGAGGAGTGAAGTTCTTGAGTTGACTAAATCATGGTTTAACTTGGTTATTGAGTTAACCAAAACATATTTTATGGATTCCCTTTTTCTATAAAATAATATAGTAACAAACTTTATTTTTAAATTGGAAGAGTTAAGAATAATTTTCAAAACAATTTAGATTAGGGAAATTGTTACATTTCCTTTGGTATCATAGCTTTATGATCCTATATTTTTAGTATATTATGATAGAATTGAGTTTAATCATCTAATCACCTTTCGGGTTCATCAACATCATACCTTGTGCTTGTTTAATATTGGTAGTTAATGGTGACCAATTCCATACTTGTTGACAAGCACTTATTGACACCTCTATCTCACCTATAGTTCTTCATTGCCATCATTTAATATTATTATTATCTTCCATTGGGTTGGGTTTATATTTCAGTGTATGATATTCACTTTCTACTTATACAATTATACCCTACAATAGGAGGATAGGGCCAGTGAGGATATTTTTAACAGAGAAAGCATACCTAATGGATAATAGATATAGCCCATAATACCCAAGTAATTTCATCCTAAAATTTGTCTAGTTCAAGGGATATTTGTTTATTTATAGATATTTGTTGTTATGGGGTCGATTCTCCTTCTAAACATTTTGAATCCTATACTTAGAAAGAGAGAACTATGTGGGTTTTTGTCTAGTCTTAAGCCCAATTTTGGCCATGAAACCCAATCAATACTATCTCTCGACCTACCCTACCCCTACTCTATATAGTTATTATCCTTATAATTTTAATACAATGAAACTACATGTAGAAGGGTTTATATTATACACTACACTTCTTTTGTAGAGTCGTTTAGCACCACCAACTATTTTTTGTATGCACTTGACCGTAACATTCGGACATGGGCATATTGTGAGAGTTACTAGCATACAAGAAATTATTGATTCCATTCTTAGCCAAAAATGGCTGGCTTCTCAAAGGTATATGTTTATAACAACGATACGATTAAATACATAGGTTTATTTGTGAAATTATCTCAATGCTTCCAAAGTGAGTATCTCTATTTGGTAGTATCCAAACGGCCCAACAAATAAGTGGCATATGAGAAACAATTGTAATAGTTACATATGTATATCAATTGAAAATGGTGAGAAAAACTAGTAGTAATAATCTACTACATGAATTTACCTACAAAAAATTGATGAACATCATTAATTTGCTTATTACAATTTTGACCTATTATGGTTTGGAAATGTAAAAAATGATCAACTTTGTATCATTAGTTTTGTTTTGTAATCCAGTGGCATGTAATATGGTTTTATTAGATAGTATAGAGGGGTTTATGAGGACCGAGGGTTCACCAAATTTTGGGGATGAGGGGATGTGGAGAGATTCCCATTGGAGGAGGACGGTGAAATTATTAGATGATAGTTTGATCCAAGTGGCAACTCTAAAACCAATTGTTTATGTGAGCTCTAAACTCAAATTCCAACTTAAGTGTTTCTATGGAATTGATGCGAGAATAAAATCACCTACTTAGTTGCGGTTTTCCTATAGAAATTTCTATAATAATTTAAAAATCATCCAATTATTTTCCACTATCCCCACCAAGTCATATTTCTAACTCTAAAATATAATATAGTTTAGCACTTTCTTGTGCATAATAGGCTATATTTTGCTTAAAATTATATATATGCACCAAAATTTAAATTAAAAAAATATTTAATTAAATCCTAATAATAATTTTTTTATATTTATTTGTCTCTTATAATTTTTTATATTTTATTGTAGTAGCATGTTGTCATGCAAATGTGTAACAAGGCAATTAACAATTTCGAGCATGGCAACTATAACCTAGTGTTAATATTTTCAAGTGTTATCATTCCAAGACACCTCAGGTCTTTCCAGAGTTAGTTCAAGTGACCTCGATTAATGTTATCTCATCCCCTAGATAATTTAGGAAAATCCATTCATTCCCCAAGGTGATTTTAGGATTTCATTTACAAGCTCTGACAATTGTGGGAAGGGCTATCATCTGGCCTTCCTAGGGTTGAGACAACCCTATGGAACAAAGTAGAAGACCCTAAGTAGATGTGCAAATAATTAAAATATATTGGTACATCATGGAAATGATTAAGGAATATTTTGGATGGGTTCAGAGGAGTTCAGGCGGTTTCGCTGAGTGGGGGCTCACAAGCCTAGTCAAAATACATGCCAAAATAGTCACCGAGCTTCGAAAGGTGATTTTGGGGGCTCCAAATAGAGTTAGGAGAAAACGAATCATCTTCATAAATATAATTCCAAGCCCTACATAATAGATAAATCATCTTTTTCACAACACTTTCACACATCGGGTTTGTAGGAAGTTTGTATCAAGTATAGGTTGAGTAACAACACAAAAATACAATTTTTCAGGGATTTTATGGAAGAATAAAGACATGAGACCCCCACCATTGGATTAAAAATTCTATTTCCAATCAAGATCATATAATTTTTTTCCAAAAAAATCCATCGGGAGCTCAAGTTATCATTGTCACAAGTTGTCCTCTTGGAGCAAGTTCAGGACTTAACAAATTTTGGGAGGACATGTATCATCTCCAAGAGACTTGTGGGATTTTATGTCCCCAACAGCCCTAAGGTTCAGGTACATCAACATTTCAAAAATTCACCCAGCCCCTATGTGACCTCTAGAACCCCATATGACCATCAAAATGGCCATTTCGGCCATCAGTGCAATTTGGAGCTCAAATCCCCTACCGTCGGATCTCCACCATGTGTCAAATCCAAGACCACCATGGAATTTGATGTTCCTCATGTCCCTCATAGGTCAGGGAAATCAAACCTTGAAAAATTTTCCCATCCCCTTAGGAGAGACTTCTGGTCACCCACATGACCCGCTTCCAACCCCTCAGTGCTTTAAAGTTGATTTTGGAGCACTCACTCCCTACCGTTGGATCAACGCCACATGTTGTCTCCTTGACCACCATGGAAATTTATGTCCCTCACATCCCTTATGAGGTGAGGGATTTTAGGGACATGAAAATGCACCCAGACCTCTCTCATCTTTTTTAAATCTTTAAATATCTAATTGTTTCCCACTTCTAACTTCTTACACTCCCATGCACAGCCATCCCTCCATACTTCCTCTGCAATCTTCTACCATCACTCTTCCATTGAAAATACTTAGACCAGCTAAACCCAATCATTGAAACACCTTTCCCATGGTGATTGGAATGTCTCAAGAGGATTTTAAATGAAGATAAGAAGGAAAAATGAAGAACGAAGGGAAGAAGATAGTGGAAATCATTTTCTTTGTGAAACAGAGATTCGAAAAAATATTAGAAACCAGTGCACAAATCATCAAACCATTTTTATATTTGTTACTATTTCCAAGACCATAAAAACATACCTTCAAACTCTAATCTCATGCAACATAGCATTCACAGTGAAGAAATCTCATTTCTGGCTAAACAAAAAAAAAATAGATTTCCGTCAAATAGGTTTCGATTGAAGTAAAATTTCACATGAAGCACCGGAAGGAAAACCCATATCGCATATGTAAATTTTTTTACATACAAAGGAGAAAACCAAACTTGCAATTTTGAGGTCCATTAATGGTTGCCACGTCGAGAAGCACTGCTAGGTCCGAAATTTGAAAGTTTAAAATCTCTTGGATGATTAAGCGGGTAGAACTAAAATTTCAAAGGAGCAATATTAGGAAAAAACCCATATCAAAAAAACTTCATTGCATGTCAATCCAAACTCTAGAATCCCACTTTCTAAAAATATCAGGTCTTCCCCATAAGAAACTGCTATTTTGGGAAAGTCATCAATAGAAGAACCTGCGAAGGAGATGGAGACATTGAAGATGCATAACAACTGAGAAATCATCAGAATGGGCATTTGGTCCAATTTTGGAACTTACTAAAAATAGTAAGTGGTCTCACGAGCACCAAATAAAAATAGGAAGTTGATACAGAAGGAGCAAGGAACACAGGGATAAAGGGGAATCAACATCACAACACTCAGCGGAGGATTGAGGGAGTTGCTTTTTTCCTACTTACTAAAAATAGTAAGTTTTTTTTTCTAAGGTAAAACATGAAGTAGAAGTGGACAAGACAAAATCTGGCACAACCCTTCACATGTGAATATGAGATAAAAGATAGTGATGTCTTGTGCATGGACCTAAATGACCTCAAAACTCACATGAAGGCCAAGGACCGAAAGAATATTAAAGATCAAATATTCACAAGTGGCTTGTTCATTGTTGAGGGACACCTAGTCTCGTACCAAGTCCCGAGTGGGTTATAGCCCGATCTCAACATTATGATCTTGAAACATGAACCATGTGAGCCAAAAAGGCTATGACAATGGTGGCCATCATCCCTAAAACCATTTCACTTTCACTGCAGATACCAACATCACCCAACATGATTGTCATCTCAAAAGATAGGGCCTTGCACGACTAGGAAATGATGGATGTGTTAGCAATTTAATCTACCTTGAGAAAATGTCAAAAATAGTTAGAATTTTTTTTTGAGAAAATCCTTTATACAGTGAATTCCTCCAAGTCCCGAGGTCTTAAATTTTTATAATTTTAATTCATTGATTTTTCTCTTTGAGATTTTTAATCGCTCGGTCTTGGAATTGTGTTTCAAAAATTGAGAAGTCCGGAACTCAATTTCTGAATTTTTCAAACTTTTAGGCTTTCGGGATGTAGAATTTTTATTTAAACATTATTGATTTTGGATCCAAAATATCTTAAGACCGAAACTCTCAAAGTCCAAATTTTCATAATTTTGGGCTTTGGATTTTGAAAAAAATTGGGCGCACTTTTGGTAAATTCTTTTCGAGACTTGGAAGTCGAATGTCCAAAAGTCTGAATTTTTGACTTTCAAGCTTTCGGGCTTTGGAATTTTCATCACCATTTCTCTTTTTGCCTCCAAATCTCTGATTCCAAAATCCTGAATTTCCAAATTTTTAGAATTTCAGGTTTTCGGGTTTCAAGATTTTGGGGTTTTTTCGAGCAATTAATTCTTCACCAACCCCGTACGGAATGAAATTTTCCCATTAATATTGGTATTTCTATTTAAAATTGATTTCTTCTTGTCATTCTCAACTGATAAGTTAATCGACATTCTGTTTTCTTGGAGTTTATGACATCATTTTCAAGGTATTTTGATTTATTTATTTATTTTTGGTTTAGGTCTTCATTTGTTTTCTTTCTTGTTTGGTTTTATTTTCAGTTTCCCTCTGTATGTTTTTCAAATGAAAACTCCCTTGATTCACCATGCCTTATTTTTTGAGTCTTTTCAGGTTTAAGGAGTTTGTTTTCGTGTTTCTCTCAAGTTTTCCATGCTTCTTCTCAACGATGGTCATTTTTCAAGAAGGTTCTTTTCCATGTTTCCACCAGAAAAATAAACTATTTGTCTGTTTGGGAAAAATTCATTTCAGATAAATTTTTTGGGGAACTTTTGTTCTGGAACTTCAAAGAAATTCATTTCGGGAAAAGATTTCAAAAAACTTTCCATTTCAAAACTTTGGATAAATTCATTTCAGGAAAAAAAATTGGAGAAATTTTTCAGGAACTTTCCATTTCGGAACTTTGGAAAAATTCATTTCGAGAAAAGATTTCAGAGATGTCCAGTTCAAAATTTTGGAGAATTTCATTTTAGAGGTTTCTTTCAGAGCTTTCATCTGTAGGATTTCAAGTTCTCTATTTCATGTTTTTGGGTATTTTATTTTTGGAATTTCTCCAACTTCGGCTTCCAAAATTAAGAACTTTATGTCTACTTCTAGTTCAAAGGGAAAAGAGAAGATGAAGTATTAGTTTCTTCAAGTTTCTCCTCAAACATGCTTGTATTTTGACCTAGGCAATATAGGAGACACTAACTTAGGTCAAATTGACTTTCCAAATGTCTGGGATAGAGTCAAGGCTCCAAACAAGAAGCCTTGGATGCAATCCATTTATGATAGCGAGATCATCCTTGATGTAGGTTTTCCGATTCAATGCATTTTCCGAATTGGTTCTAGTTCCAACTACCCACTTTGATGTAGATTCTATGATAGTCAGAGATGTTGATGACAAGGTGGTAATTTGTCTAGACCCCCGATTTCTTTGAAGATATGCTCAAGCTACGACATTGAAAATTATGCTACCATTTCACTAGAAATATTAGTAGAGCATTGAGACAAAAATGTTGAATCATGCGCAAAAGTTGTGATGAGGACTTACTTAGATAAGAGCATGGTTAAGTTAACAAAAATGTTGTATAGGGCAGGACTTTATCCAGAAGTCAATGATATCATTATACTCTTAATTCGTGTCTCGGGTCTTCTGCTCCGCAAAGGAATTCCAAGAGTGGATGTTCTTATACATTGCCACTATAAAAAAGAAAAAAGATCTTATCAGGTGGGGAGATCATATCAGTAGCTCTATCTACTATCAGTTGAGTAGGGTGTCAACTACAAAGAATTTCTACATGACATCTTTTCTAGTCCATGTTGTTTTTGTCATGGGAGATTTTGCAGGACTAAATACCAAAGGCATTCACAGCACTTTTCATATTTATGAATTCTATCCCCAACTCACCCTGAGCAAGGGAAGCAAACATTTTCGAAGGATAAGTGATGCCTTCTTTTCTGTCACCCTCTACCATTTTTATAAGGAACTATACAATCAGAGGATATCTAACGAAGCTTTCAAGGAAGTGCGGGAGTGGGGGGAAATATATCTCTAGTTCCCTACATTTACCTATATTTAGGTTCTATATTTCATAGGTGCCCCAATCAATTGCAAAGGTTTCCTACTGAGATAAATGGGTACTATTGGAGTTGGTTCGACAAACCTATTGGATTATCACTTAATCCAAAACAAGTGTCACAAAGTGGGAATACATATCCCTATTTCGATTGGCGCAGTGCACCTACCGAATATTCACAAAGCCAAACATGTTGATGCAGAGATGGCTGAATTAACCCTACAAACTTTTCATCTGTGAACCGACTTCGACTATTGGGGAAAGTTTGGTGAAACAAGGCATTCCAATGTTCATATGGCCAAATTAGAAGATATCAGTAATATGAGATAGCCATATGAGATTCAATAATATGGTATAGCCAATGTGCCAAAAGACATGTAGGAAAATAATGAGGTTTTTGATGAAGCATACTAGAGTGGTGTCATTTTCAATCAACCATTGTCATGGATTGATTGGTATATAGAAGAATGCAGTAATATGAAAGAGATGGGCAGGCCCATTCTTCGAGGACCTACAATTGGTTGGCTACCTAGTGAATCAAACCCAAAGGAGTTAAACAGACTATAAATAAAGGATCCCCACCAATCATAAGCCCAATATCACCTATAAAGGAAAAAAGTTCAATCCAAAAAAACCCCTTAAGTTCTAAGAAAGATTTTGTTCATTGTTGGTGGCTCATCTCTTCCCAAAACTCATGTTTCTCAAACCGCACCTCTAGTAACAACTATGGTAGAAGTGGTCATATTCAAAGTGGTTTTCTTGGTACTTCACAAAGCCCATCAGTTCCTTCTTCTCTCCCATTGTCCCTTCATATATCAGTTCCTCCCACTTCTACCATCATTTCGCTCTTCCCATATCCTTTTATGGCCCAAGTGTTCTCATCCCTTCCCTCTCTCTTATCTAGAGAGAATATTGGGTCACCTTTTCTTTCTTCACTTCCATTCCATCTTCTTATGTAATTATGTCAACTCCTTTTTTGTATTTACATCCACTCCTTCCATTACCACCACTTCTATCTAAACACCAATCAATGTTTGAGCACCCTTTCCTTAACTCATGTATTAGGTATTGCATCTACTAATATGTCTTCCTCGAAGATCAGCCTATCCCAGTGGTTATTAAAGTAGACTCCTAAGCGTAAAAAGAAATTTCCTCTAGAATATGTTATAGATCTCGGCATTTTGGAGAAAATAATCAAGAGATAGATTAAGAGACCAAGGACCATGTCAAATTGGACAATACATCCATCTGGAGAATGAGTGATAGAGGTTACCACCCCTATTAAGGGAAAGACCAAAGAAATAATCACGGTGTAGACTACCAGATCTCCAGGTTTTCATTAGGAAAGGTTACTCATGAGGGAACTAAGCAAGATGTACACACTACTCTTGGGGCTCTGATGGGAAAATATGACAAAGATAAGGCAATAAAGGATGAACTCAAGGCCAAGGTCAAGAAACTCACAAAGCATTGCTATGAAAGGTAATAATTCCCACTCCATCTACCTAAACCTCATCTACTACGGCCATTACGGTTGGGCCCTCAACTAACATTTAACTAAAAATTCCTTTTTTAGAGATTTTTGTGAATTTGCTCTCCAAGCTTGGGAGAGTACTTTCGATATTTGTGAAACCTTTTGATTTTATGTAAAATGATATCTTGCCATTGAAATTATGAATTACTCTATGGAATAATTAGTCATTGCATGCTCTTTGAATGTGATTCCTTGGCGTTATTGATTAGTTTTCCTTTATTTCAGATTATCTATTTCATGTTGTGAAGAAATAGTGTAATAATATTTCATCAGTTGTGAGAATATCTTTTCTTTTTGTTGATTAAAAGTTGCACTATTATTATCAAATGAAGTAGATGTTTACATTTTGTTTGAGTCTATCCTTCTAATAAAATTATCTCGTGTATCAAATCAAATTGCATCTTTCTATTGTGTATGTTTAAAGTTTAACGAAGGAACATGTGCTCCCGGTTTGTGGTATTTTATACCCTTTCTAAGTTGTAATAGGTGAAGGTGGCCAATGATGCAAGCATCCTACCCACAATAACCCTTCTGGAAGTTGAACATTATTTTTCCTCGGTGCATCACCACTTCTAGCATATATTTTATTTCCTTGCATTTTCTCTCCCTAATCCCATGAAATGTTAGTATAAGGCTAGTCAGCTATTTTCATGCATCAGAAGTACTGTTGTATTTTAGTTTTTGAAAAGGAAACCGGCCTTCTCCAGAGGTTCACCTTAAGCCCAAGTCCTACATCTTGAGAATGATTTAGGCACGAAGTTGTGTAAACAGTTCAAAGAAAAAAGTGATAATCTCTTGCTTGTAGAAAAATTTCATACTATCAAATGGTCTCCTCAAGAGTATATGAGTGATTTCAACCTCCATTTTGACAAGACTTGGAAATGGATCCCATAAATTGTAAGGCCATCCCCAGAAAGCACATTTCTATATTACTTATGGGAATTGAATAGTGATGTCACTATCATGATTCAATCCATGGGGGAATCGTTATCTTGGATGCTTACAAAGTTGTCATATGAGCTTAAAAATACTTGATTCAAGTAGGTAAAATTACTCTTAGGCCTCCCATTCCTATTTTTGCAGATCTTGTAGGCCAACAGCTAGTCATTGCCCCAATTATGACAGCTTCTATTCCAGTAACCATGCATGTATCCAATCCCTCAAATGATTTGGCTGAGGTAAAGTCACTATTACAAACTTTTGGGAATGAACTCGTAGCAATGAAGAGGTAGCAGTCCCAGTATGCTTGCCCCTTTCAAAAATAATATCAAATGAACCATCCTCCATTTCAAGGAAATAGTTAGACACAGAGCAAGCCATAACCCAAGCTGAAAATGTTAAGCCTTTGAACTTCTGGAATCCCTCAACTTCCAACTCGTCTAGAGCCATAGATCTAGTCCATAATAACCTCGTTCAAGACTATGAGTGGTAATATCCCTATTTTCATCCCCATAATTAGAATCTCTACCCAAATGGAGTTTTGAGTGAATCCCTCATGGTTCAAATCATAACTACTCCATCTAAATCATCTGTTAGGCCATCCACTTCAGAAAACTAAGACCAAGCCCCTAATGAAACCACATTACTAAATTAGCAAGCAGAGGACTTTTGTGGTGTGAATAATGACTCCTCCCCCATATCATCTAACACACATTCCAAGAAAAGGGAAAGAGACTCATAGTCTTCTAATACTTATTAGATGTCAACTTCTCAAGCCCCAACACAAATACCAAATGATAAAGGCACGAGAAAGAAATCATCAAAATTATATGTGGAATAGACTACAAAGAAATATGGGATGTTGAGTATCACAATACCCAATAAGCATTATCCAAATGATTATCCCAATGCCCCAAAAGACATTTATAAAGTGGGAGTGATTTCATTGACATCATGAAACAAATGAAGAAGACCAATTTCAGCGTCACAATATGGGATGCACTTTCCATTCCTCTTAAAGGAACTTTCTACGAGAGGGCTTGAACAACTATGGCACTACTAGTAGACGATCGGCCAAGAAGTAACAAAGTGGCAACTATCTTATGCCAACCTCGAGAAAAAATACATGTTAATACCAACAAGCCTCCACCACTTTATATCTAATTGATTATTGGTGATCGTTTGGTTCACAATTGTATGATTGATTATGGAGCCAGTAGTTCCATGGTATCTAAGAAAGTTGCAAATGTACTAACAATTCCATATAATCCAATTTCAATAGGAGTTGTTCAGCTAGATGGTACTTCAATCCAAACTACAGGGATCATTAAGGGGCTTTAGCTCACTATCCACGCATGTCCTAGTTTTAATTTCACATAGGATATATTTTTCATTGACTCCCTCCCCTCTTTTCCATCTACTTATCACAAGATTTCACCACAAAAATGGGAGGTTATCTCGTCATCGACTAGTCCTATATGATCCCGAGGACCGAGATATGGGACTAAGGTAACTATAAGGGAAAACCCAATATGTCACAATCACATGGAAGCATACACATCCAAACCCATAAATGGTAATTATGCCATTTTGATCATAAAGATGAGGCTACAAATCACGAGACAACTACACTTGTCGAAGAGGTTCCAGACACAATTCTAGATGAAGTGAACATAAACCATCAATATGACCCCTATGTTGATTTATTGGCAAATGAAGAATTTGGTCTTTTGTTCTTAGAGGAGACTGGATTAGGTATGTCTTGCATTCATGAATAAGATGCCATTGTACCTCAGCTAGTTAAGGCATTGAGCAATACAAATGGATTGTGGCAGAAGTTCTTTTATGGATCACGAAGTAAAAATGGATCTGGTGTAGGAGTAATGTTAATTTCTCTAGGAGGGGATAAATATTCCTCATCTTTTTTTTTGTAGTTCAACTGTACTAATAATGTCGTTGAGTATGAGGATCTTATACAAGGGATGTAACTAGCCCAATAAAGAGGAATCAAATCCCTAATATTTTTTTGTGATAGCGAATTGGTGGTTCATAAAGTAACAGTGCATAGTGCATCAAAAATTGATCTCTTAAGATCATATAAGAATTGAGTTTGGGACCTGATAGAGGAGTTTGAAGCTTTGTAATTCATGGAGTTCTTAGAAATCAAAATCAAGATCTTGTGGATTTCTACTATCAGATCTCAATATGATATACCTGTGGACATCATGAGGGAAGGGCAGAAAATAGTTAAAATGCTTGTCTACCCCACAGTACCGGATAACGTAAGTAGTTGGCAAGTTTTTGATAGTGATGAACAGATTGTTCTTTTTCTACAACACGAAGAATATTTTGTGGCAAAACACCAAGGTAAATTTTAGTAATCCTATGGTGACCAAGTCATTCAGTTGAAAGGAGACAAATTTCCAAAAGGCTTGGTCATGCTTGAATCTATCTTCAATCCAGAAGACTAGGCCAAATGACAAAGCACAAATATGATGGTCAAAGAAGAAGATTTTGAGTAAGTTGAGGTGGCCAATGAGAAATGTTTAAAGATTGGTAAGGTATGCACCGATCGGGAAAAGGAATATTTCATTGAATTATGTGAATAATATCATCATATTTTTGTATGGATCTATAAATACCTATGTGGTTTTTACCCAGGCCTAGCTCAACACATGATTGAACTGGATCCAAACTCTAAGCCAGTTCATCAAAAACAAAGGCCAATCAATCCCAACATTGAGCTGCTAATGAGGAAATATCTAAGCAAGATTATCAAAGCCTACATAATTTTCCCATCAAGCATTCGAAGCATGGGTAGCTAATCTAGTTCCCATAAGGAAAAAGAACTAATAGCTTTGGATTTGCGTAGATTTTAGGGATTTGAACCATGCCTCATTAGAGGATCATTTCCCTATTCTCACAATGGAACAGATCCTCCGAGAAAGTGGCATGAGCTCAAATTTTTTCTCTGTTATATGGCTATTTAGGTACAATTAGATTCTCGGTCTCGAAAATCGATCGAGTTCAAAATAGCTTTCATCACTAAGTGGGGCATGTATGCATACAACAAAATGCCATTCAGATTGTCCAATACAGGGGCTACTTTTAAAATATCCATGGACATGGAATTTAAAGGACTCATCAATGATATGATCTTGTTTTACCTCGATGATATAAGCTGTTTATTCCAAATATGTCAAAGATCATACTATGTACCTAAGGAAATTTTTTTGAAGGTGTAGAGAGTTTGGGGTCTCACTAAACCCTAAGAAATGCATTTTTACAGTTCAAGAAGGAAATTTATTGGGGCATATTGTTTCAGCTAAAGGAATCTCAATTGACCTAGCTAGGATTCAGTCAATTTTGTCTCTATCCCTCCTAAGTCACAAGAAAGGTCTCCAAAGTTTCCAGGAACTATAAACTTTGTTCAGAGATTCATTCCCCAATTTGCAACGTTATCCAATTCACTGACATCCATGCTTAAAAATAAAATTCCATTCTCATGGAAAAAATAAGGGAGAGAAATCTTCAAGGCTATCAAAACTATTATTTCCCAAGCTCCTACATTGGTAAACCGCCGGTTTGACAAGGATGTTATTCTATATGCTATCGCAGATCATAAGAGTATTTCAGGTATCCTCACTCAAGTAGAATGATGATCCGATGGAGTAACTAGCTGCCTTCTTTAGTTAGTATCTCAAGGAATATGAGCTCAAGTATTATTTCATCAAAAAATAGGTCTTTGTGGTCATTCAAGATCTAAAATGTTCGGGCACATGTTGTCCAACAACAAGGTACATTTGTTGGTTTCTCATCTTGGCGTTAAAGAGTTTTTGTTGAATAAGGAGATGAATGAGAAATGTCGCTGGGTGGATCACGAAAGTAATGGAGTATGATGTACACATTAAAGTCACTAAACTTGTCAAAGGCAAGGGGTTATGCCAGCAGTTGGTTGCAGACATGGAAATTAAGGATGTTAAGGATGTTGTGCTCTTTAATATTGATGAAGGAAATGATCGATTGATTAGTTAAATACGATGAAAAATTTCCTCCTCTCGGGAGTATATCCTCCAAATATGGATAAGGTTCAATGATGCACTTTCCATATCTATTCTATTCCATATGTTGTGGTCGATGGCATTCTTTTGAAGCATATCTAGGTATGAAATTTGAAATTTTAAAATCTCTTGGATGATTCAGCAATTAGAACTAATAACCCTAAGAAATTTTTGAGTGGTTTTCTAAAAATTACCTTTCGAGAGAGATAATCGGGTTTTCGGGTTTCACAAGCAAGACAACATGTGTTTTGGGTGCTTCATGTCGTGTGTTCCCCGAAACCCGAAACCCGCATCAAGTAAGGTAAGTCGGGTTTGCGGACCTTCCGAGCATCGGAACATGCCTTCGTCAAAACATGCTTCATGTCGCATGTCTTCCGATCCCCGAAGCCCGATTTACTCCTTTGTTTTGGGTTTCAAGGCCATCAAACATCATGCTTCATGTCGATTGTTTCCGCAACCCGAAACCCGAATTACTCTAAAAACCTTTGTGTCGGGTTTCGGATATCCCAAGCATGCTGACATGGCATTAATGCCGAGTTGTCGGGTAGTTGGCACGTGTCAACTGAAGTGTATTAAATGTGAATTTTCTTATATATATTCAGATTTCCACGTCATTTTTACCAGACATACTTTTTACCTCGTGGATTTTCACGCATGCATCTTCGACCCCGAAACCCGAAACTCACCTCTGTGCCCGATTGCATTGCTCATTTTTATCATTCCTTGTTCTGGTTGAAGGTATTTTTCTTCATTCTTTGTTTGTGGTTTTTGTGGATTAATTGTGTAAGGAATTCTTCCAAGTTTCTTATCAGGGTTGTTGGGTTTTTATCTTTTCCATTTTGGGGTTGTTTTCTAAATCGGGTTTGTGTTTTAGGGTTACCCCTTTGGAATTATCACTTTGTTTTATTCCCCAGAATGTTGTTATAATTAAAAATATGTTTGGGATATAAATGGTGAAGGAAACCCACATGTTTCAACTCAACAATTACCCTATTCCCTCTTCTCGGGTTTCGTAGGGTGCTTTGCAGTGTTCAAAAACCGCAGTATATCGAAAAGCTCAAAGTGTCGGGTTTTCCGAACTCTCCGGCATCCTCTCTCAGTGTGTCGGGTTTTCTGAACTCTCCGGCATCCTTCTCAGTGTCGGGTTTTCCGAACTCTCCGACATCCTCCTCAGTGTGTCGGGTTTTCCGAACTCTCCGACATCCTCCTCAGTGTGTCGGGTTTTCCACCTTTCTGGCATCTCCAGTGTGTCGGGTTTTTGCAGTGTTCAACATCTCCGATCTCCGACACTCTCCTCCTTGAAATTCCTCATGTCGGACCCTGGTCCATCACAAGAAAAGACTGAAAAGTCAGGGAGGATGAAATACAAATTCAGGAAGGTGGAGTCTCCATCCTATATTGACTGTAATTTTGACATCCGAGATACAGAGCTCGGAAACGTGGATATGGAGGATTTCTGGAATAGGGTCAAGAGCTCTTCTCAAACTCCATGGATGAAATCAATAGTCGGTAGTGGCCTACCTCTTGTGGCAGGCTTCCCTATGTCCGCTCAGTGCCCCGAGTTCATCTTGGCCTGTGCTTCAAATTATGACTCTGCTTCGTTTCTGTGAAAAACCAGGCGGGAGAAGTTGTAATCAAATTGGATGGAGGTTACTTTGATGACCTTCTCAAGCTGCCTAATTTTGAGGAATATGGAGATATGGATCTCAAGTCAGCCCAAAAATCTTGGGATAATGATCAGGAGGATTGCATCAAGCACGTGAATAAGAAGTTCCTAATCAAAGCCAAACCGGTTGTTTCCAAGTTCCCAAGACTTGTTCCCAGAAGTGATTTCATTCAGGAAATCAATGATATCATTACTCTGTTGAGTCGGGTTTTGGTTTCCCGAATCAAATGTTTTCCAAGGATGGATGTACCAGTTCATGATCACTATTAAGAAGAATCAACAGGGAATTGATTGGGGTACTCTTATCAGTAATGAGATAGATTCTCAAATGACAACAGTCCTATCTATGGGAAAGTTTTACATGTCCTCGTATGTCACCTATGCAGCGGCCGGTATGAGGAACTATCCGGGTTGGACACCAAGGGGAACAAGACAAGTGGAACATGTTTATCAGTATTTCCCTCAGCTGACAAGAAAAGGGTCTGAAGACCAATTCAGAAGGGTAAATGATGCCTTCTTTTATGAGAACATCTGCAAGTTAAGTCCCGAACTGAGGAAAACGAGAGTATCTGATGAAGCATGGGCTGAAGTTTCAAAATGGGGTTGTGTCTTCTTGTAATTTAAGAAGTTCACATATCTTTGAGTAGTCATGTACCTGGGGATCCTTTCCATTTGCCTAGATATCCAGGGGACAAACTAATCTTGATGGAGTTGGTCAGGCAATTGTTGGATTTTCACAAGTTCCAACAGAGTAAACACAAGGCCGCCGTATCTTTCCCAATTTCTATTGGAAGGTATACTTGTTCAATGGTGGTGAAAGCCAAGAACGTTGTCCATGAGCTTCAAGATAAATTGAAGAAGCACATGAAGCCCCGAGATGGGTTTGATATTTGAGGAGTCCTCAGGGCGTATGGAACTCTCTACCTGCATGTGCCAAGCGTAGAAGACATTGGATTGATTTACGTGATGAGGTTTTGTGTCGAAGAAAAGATCATAGCAGATTGACACTTGCTGAGATTCAAACACTTGAGCTCGCTAACTTACCAGAAGGTACTAGTGATAATGAAAGTGTTTTGGACCCTTCCTATGATGGACTGAATGAAGATCAATATGTTTTCCCACCTATTGATTGGTCTATCAGTGAAAAAGCCTCCATTACAGATAGGTCAGCCCGATTCTTGCACGCACCAAAGCATGGCTCGCCTCTTGGGGAATGAGTTTTAAAGATGATAATTTTTCAAAGTTGGTTGCTTCAGAGGTGGGGCCCTCCAAAAAGGGAAAAGACAAAAGATCTTCTAAGGGGCCTATAAAGGTCAAGTTTGTCAAGAAGAGAAGAGAACGAGAAATCTCTTCAATTGTTTCTCCAGTTGAAATGGTGAATGTGCCAGAATCACCAACACCACCAGAAATAGGAGAAATTTCTTTGGAAGGAGAAGGAAGCTAGCCTCTGGTTTCACCATTTGTTGATTGCCCAACTGAAGAGACCTTATCTCTTGCATCCCAGGCCTTGGA
This sequence comes from Taxus wallichiana var. yunnanensis, assembly GCA_018340775.1. Lineage (NCBI taxonomy): Eukaryota > Viridiplantae > Streptophyta > Pinopsida > Cupressales > Taxaceae > Taxus > Taxus wallichiana. The sequence goes on along the minus strand of CM031242.1, from coordinate 83,258,181 downwards.
GTCTGGATCTGCACTTCCTCCCTCACAACCACTTCTACCTCCTCATTCCCCATCGACTTCTTCAATCATGGCCAGCATTTTCTCTGGACTCTCACCCCTCTCTGCTGGTACCAAAGTAATCACCAACACGCCCCCTCCTGTGCCTCTTTTTATTGAATCTGCTGCCACATTGGTAATTGTCCCCACTTCGCCATTAGATCCCTCTCCTCCTGAAAGTATGATACCAACTTCTACAATAGTGGAAACTCCCTCTGACATGCCTCAATGGCTACTCGAGAAAACTCGAGGAAGAGGAAGGTGATTGTACCCATACCAGCCTTTGATTTTAGCTCACTCAAGGCTTCTACTGCTAAATCAGCCAAGAAACCCAAAATAGTTTCAAGGGTTTTGGTGGACGCTTCAGGGCATAAGTTTGCAGAGATCGCCACTCCTGTGACTGACAAAACCAAAGAGGACATAACAGCCTCTGACTATCAGATAACCAGGGTGGCTCTAGGAGAGGTGACAATGGAAGGAGCACAACAGGATGCATGGGATGCCACAAACGTGTTGTGCTAGAAATTGAAGGAAACAAAAGACAACAGAGATGAGCTTAAAGGAAAGGTGGAGCAGTTGACTGAGGTATTGCTTAAGCTCTCAAAACCCCTTGAATCCATACCATCTTCCTCTGTCCCTGTCGGATTCGATTTCTCATCAGTGCCTACAATTGAGAAGATTAATAAAAAAGGAAGGGTGGTCGATGAATGGATCCAAAGGCTGCTCCAATAGGGGAAGGAAGTGATTCAAGACATCGTGGAAGTCTATCAATCTTTGGGGAATATTCAGAGTGATGGAGAAAAGATGGATGATGATTTCTCCCAAGAAATTGGACATCTTGATTTGACTTTTGAAGCTCTCAGGTGTTAAAGCAAATGCCATCACACCTCTTGGTAGAAGAAGGCATCATCCCACATGCGGATAAGCATTTCCAGCTGACCAAAGCCATCAGGTTCAGGGTAAAGATTCTCAATGAAGCTTGTGGTAAATTGAGAGAATCAAGAGATCAATTGATCGATGGCAAAAGTGACCTGGAAGAAGAATTGCTAAAAATTGTGCAAAAGTGTCAGTTGGAAACTCGGGCATCCTATCAGCTGATGATCTTTTCAAACAAATCCAAGAATCTATTCAGCATGAACCAACTCACGGATTTGGTATTGAAATCATCGACAGGTTTGTAAAGATTGAACATTCTTTGGAGGCCTTGAGAAAACTCAAAAAAGATTGAGGAAACTTCCCGGTAGTGCAGTGACACTCATGAAACCTGTGAAGTTTTGAGTGATCATTCCACTGCACCTGATGAAAATGAAATGCAAGGCATAATCCGAAAGTTCCAAGAATTTTGGAACAAACAGGCTCAGTTGGAGGAAGGGAAAGATGAGGAAGAAAAAGATGACGATTCAGACTAAGTCTTGATGTTTCATGTCATTTCAATCTTGAAATTGACATGTCTTTTTCATTTCTGTTTCGTCACATAGGAAGCAAATTTTGACTTGGTCTCCTGCGTGAGAGTCAAGCAAAATAGGACTCTCGTTAAAAGACTATTTTCTAGGATTTATCCTATTTTCTCTCTACTCTTTTCTATTATAAATTAGGGATGTGTGTACATTCTAAAGGGTTGAGATTTTTGAAATATTGGGAGCTATTGTGAAGAAGAAAAACTTTGTGTTTTCTTTTAATCATTTTGAGGAATAGGAGTTGATATTATTTTGCAAACTTTGTGTTGTGAGATATATCTTTCTTAAGATATTGTTCTTATGTTCATAATCTTAAGCTATTCTTTGTTTAGCATCTTGGTGTTTCTAATCATTTCAAACATTATATTTATGATCTAAAGCTCGTATGATTATTTCGTGCTCTGTGTTTACTCGAAAGAAAATACGTTTCTCTCATTTCCTTTCCATTGTGTTTCTTCCATTGTAATAATTCTTGACCCTGTCCATTTAGAAAAATGACATCTTCCCAACGTGTGGATATGGATTTTGGGATTCTATCCCAACCCCAATGGTTAGATTAGTGTGAATATATATATATATTTTTTTTTTGTGTTTTAGATTAGTAATAAACAGGCAGCCTCACCTGTCTTTGAGGAGGGATTTAATCCCATGTACTGTGGTTGAACCTCATATTTTGGATTGACAAAATATCCAACCAACAATTTTTGGTGACTCCATTGGGGAATACGGATTTATAGTGTAAAGCTTATCCTCTTGGTGTCTGGCGACTCCGTATTTGCCTTATTTTCAACAAGATCTCTTTCCGGTTCAAGCTGGCTGGAAAGATCTTCACTCGGTCCCGCCGAGCCGGGGTGAAATTGATCCACTCTTTGAGTTACTACAACGGCACAATTTCAGTCTTTCCCCCAACAACGTTATTTCTAACCGAACCAGAAGTTCTTCACTGTTCGGAGAACCGGATCCCTGTAGAACGAGACGTGTCTGCAACTTGTCGTGCGTTATTCTTGTCGACACTCGGATCCCCATACACACTCTTGTCAGAAGGATGGCAGCACAACCTGTGCCTTGGGCGCAGCTATTGGTCCTCTTTCTTTAACTCCACCATTGCACGAGTTACCACATGGATCACGTAAAAACATTCCCAAGTTCAATGGGGATGGGAAGCAACATCCTGATGAACACATTGCATCTTTCTTCGTAGCATGCGGTGTCCTTGGAGTAGCTCACGAAGATGTCTCTATTGACTCTTTGTTGAAACATTGCACGGTGCAGCAGCCGAATGGTTTTACCACCTTCCGAATGCATGCATCACAAATTGGGCTACCATGAGGACCAGATTCGAAGCACATTTCAAACCAGCCAAAGATTCTCATGCTTTGTTAGCACAACTTACCCATATGAAGAAGGAATCACATGAACCCATGCGGGACTTCGTGGCAAAGTTTAACAAGCTGATCCGAAAGATTCTAGAAATAGTTGTACCTACTCGGAAAATAGAAATGCTTCTTCATTAATGCTCAGCCTCCCGATGTGAGCTTTTTATTAAGAAGGTCGGCTATCCCAGATTTGGCTATCGCTCAGTCAACAACTATTGAAATAGAGGATGATCTCATTTTGGCGGAAGGATCAGAAAAGATGTACCCAAACCTAAAAATCTAGGTTCTTCCCAAGGTAATACTGATCCTATGATTCAAAAAATGGCTAATGATTTGATTGCTTTAAAAAGAAAATGTCTCAGCAGGTGAGCAATGTTCCGTATCGGGATATCCCTAGATGGAATTTCAATAACAACAATGGTGCGCCTGCAAGAGATAGGCCACGGTTAACTCCTGCTCAACCGAGGCTAGCAATTGAAGCTCCTCCTATTAACGTGGTAGTAGAAATAGTTGAAGAAGAGGATGAACCAGAAGAACAAGATTCCCCGAGGCTTTTGAAGCTTCAGGATATCGTTGATGAGTCTTATGACGATTGATTGGTGACTCCAGCATTGGGTATTTGGAATACGAAGAAGATGAATGTGCCGGATGGTCAGTCATTTGTTGTCTTCACTTGATCCCAATCTCAGAATCCAAGAAAACCTCTTGAAAACCCCAAGGAGAAGAACAAGGAACCTCCCATAGCCATAGTTAAGAGAGGTACTCCTATTTCAGCACAAACTGAAAGAGAAGTCACCAAAAAGGCAACTTCTCCTCATTCTCTTTCTCCTAAGGTCAGTGCCCCAGCTCAAGCTCATGTGATTAGAACTGAGCCTACCATCACCCCTTCTTATACTACTTTTGACATTATCGATCATGCAAAAAGAACCAAAATCCAAATGTCAGAAGCAGAATACCTTCAGTCAAATCCTGAACAGTTGAAAAACTTGCCAAATTCATTAGAAGTAAAGCCGTTGTTCCCCCATCTTCAAAAGGTCTCCTTCCAAATCCTACTCAACCCCCACCTCAGAACAATCTGACCTCTGCTTCTTCTTCGGGAAAGATTGAACCATTTTATTTGTCTTTGCTTATAAATGGGTTTAAACTCAGCAATTGCATCATCGACTCAGGGGCCTCCGACAATGTTATGCCCGCAAAAGTAGCCCATGCCCTTGGGCTTACTTTGACTAAGTCATATGGATGGTGTTACTCCATGGAAACCAAACAAGTTCCCTTGATTGGTCAAATCAAAGATGCACAGTTTGCATTCGTTGCCTTCCCAGAGAAGAGAGTGAAAATGACCATTCTAGTTGCTGACATCCCTGCAGCTTACGGTATCCTCTTGGGTAGAGGTTTTTGTAAAGACGTCGGAGGAGAGATTAATATGGATTGGACCAAGGCCAGGATTCCAGTCAATGGGGTTTATCATGTTCTCCATCCCGAACCTCAGGCGAGGTATTTGGTAACTAAATCAGATGACCCTAAAGCTCAAATTCTTTTCGAAGATGCTAGCTTTGGAAATTATTTCATGACTTCAGAGATACCGGCTGTGGATGTCAAGGAAGAAGATCCTAATGCTATTTGGACCCTCGAATTTGATGGTAGCTGCTCAACCACCGGATCGGGTGCTGGTGTAGTTCTTATATCTCCTAATTCCGAGATTTTCCCATCAGCTTACAAATTGCAGTTTGATAATACTAATAACACGGCTGAATATGAAGCTCTGTTACTAGGATTAGAAATGGCCAGACAGAAGGGAATTCGAAATCTCAAGGTTCAAGGGGATGCGGAGCTGATTGTCAACCAGGTCAAGGGAATCTATCAGGTAAAAAATGATCGCTTGAGACATTACAGGAACAAAGTTTGGGATAATATAGAATGCTTTGATGCATTCTCCATTAAGGTAGTTTTGAGAGATTATAACGACAAGGCTGATTCTTTGGCCGTGTCTGCATCCCTCCTTCTCCCTCATCCCAGTTCAAACAAGATACGTACACCATTGAGATTGTGTACCATCCCAGTATCCCAGATAATGCGACTCACTGGCAAGTGTTCAATGACGATCAACAGGTGTTGGCTTTTCTAGAAAAGGTGACAATTTCAGTGAGCTATACTTTGAAGGTTCGGAATCAGCTTTCCGTGAATCTATCTCAGATCCATATCAAGAGGTTGATGGTGAGTTTATTCAGCTTAAAGGAAACAAGATACCCAAAGGTCTGGTTTCTCTGGAGGGTTTGTTTGACAAGCATGATCGTTTTATTCAAAACAAGAGACAAGTTGAAGGAGCTTCTTCTTCGGAAGTAGATCAAGTCAATCTAGGTTCGTCTGATCAACCTCGGATGGTGAATATTGGGAAATGTTGTTCCCCTGAGGAGAAAGAAAAATTCACTTCACTCCTGAAGAGATACATGGATGTGTTAGCTGGTCTTATGCAGATTTAAAATCCTTCAAGCCCAAAGATGTACAACACAGTATCCCTTTGAAATCTGATGTGAAACCATACAGGCAGAAGCAAAGACATTACAACCCCAAGATCTCAGGGACTATCCTTGCGGAAATCCAGAAAATGTTAGATGCTAGAATTATTTTTCCAATCCATCACTCCACTGGATTGCTAACATCATCCCTGTCAGAAGAAGAATGGTGAAATCCAAATTTGTGTTGACTTCCGGAACCTGAATCAGTCTTCGTTGAAGGACAACTATCCCTTGCCTATCATGGATCAGGTGTTACAAATTATTACTGGATCAGAAATGCTATCCATGCTCGATGGATTTTAGGATATAATCAAGTTGAGGTAACTACGGAGGATCAACACAAGATGGCCTTCACAACCCCATGGGGTACCTTTGCTTACAGGAGGATGCCTTTCGGCTTGATCAATGCCGGAGCCACCTTTCAGAGAGCTATGGACTTGGCATTCAGAGACCTGATGGGAAAAGTCATAGTGGTATATTTGGATGACTTGACCATTTTCTCTAAAAAATGGAGTGATCATTATGATCATTTAGAGCAAGTACTTTTGAGATGCAGGCGTCACGGGATTTCATTAAATCCCAAGAAGTCCATGTTTGGAGTGACCGAAGGAAAGTTGTTGGGTCATATCGTGACTAGAGAAGGAACCAAAATCGACCCAGAGAGGGTAAAGGCCATTCAGAGCCTTACCCTACCCACAAGTAAAACTGGAGTTCATTCTTCTTCGGAAAGGTCAATTTCCTAAGAAGGTTTGTACCTGATTTTGCTGATAAAACCAAGGATATCCTTGGGATGATGAAAGGAAAAATTCCATTTCGATGGAGTACTGAAGGGAAGCTTGCATTTGATGAAATCAAAAGGGTAGTTGCTTGCGCTCCTATCCTAGTATGTCCAGACTTCAAAAAAGATTTCATCATGTACAGCTACGCCTCTGCTCACACAGTGTCGGCCATCCTGATGCAGGAGAATGGGGAGGGCATTGAAGCTCCCATCACTTTTATGAGCTGTCCATTGAAGGAACATGAGTTAAAGATGTCACAAATTGAAAAGCATGCTTATGCAGTGGTACGAGCGGTGAAACATTTCAGGTACTATGTGTTGAACTCCCATACCCTCGTTCTCATTCCCGACACTGCCGTTAAATCCATTTTGACTCAACAAGAGCTGGGTAGCCAACGAGGTAACTGGATAGCTAAAGTTCAGGAGTATGACTTGGACATTAGACCTACCAAGTTGGTACGAGGAAGGGGCTGTGCCAATTGATCAGAAAACCATGCTGAAGTAGAATGTGAAAAGACCGAAGATACTTCTTCAAAGTTGCCCATGGTGCTTTTCGTGAGTACAACTGATGAATGGTACATAGATATTGCTTTCTTTCTAACTTATGGTGAATGCCCCCCGCATTTAAGCCAAAAGGAGAGGATGGTCAAGTTAAGATCTGTGAGAGATACCTCTGTGGGATAATGGGATATATAAGAAAGGTATTGATGGTGTATTCTGCCTTTGTGTTGATAAATCTGTGATTAAAGTTGTTAGAATCCTTCCATAGCCTAGCATGCGGAGGACATTTCTCATCCTCTGTAATAGCTTATAAGATCCTGCGGGCTAGGTACTATTGGCCTACTCTTTTCGGGATTCAGCCGAGTGGGTGTCCAAGTGTGAAGCTTGTCAACATTTCGTTGGTCGTCCCAAGCTAGCAGCTCTTCCCTTGAAGCCCGTAGTGATTGAAGAACCTTTTCGCCAGTGGGGAATTGACTTCATTGGAACGTTGAATCCTACCTCCAGTGCTGGACATAATTACGTGCTGACTGCTATAGACTATTTTACCAAGTGGGTGGAAGCCGCACCAATCAAGCAAGCAACCTCAGAAGCTGTGTGCAAGTTCCTTAAAGAAAATATAATTGTCAGATTCGGTGTGCCTCACAAGATTGTGGCTGACAATGCCTCCAATTTCTCATCGCATGAGTTGACAGAATTTTTCTATGGATTCGGCATCACCCTGGCTCACTCATCTGATTATTATCCCCAAGGCAATGGGCAAGCTGAGTCCAGCAACAAGAACCTGGTTACCATAATTAGAAAGCTAGTAGATGAAAACTAGAGGACATGGCACAAAGCATTGTATGATGCGTTGTGGGCTGATCGGATTACCCCAAAGTGAGCTATAGGAATGTCTCCTTTCCAAGTGTTGTATGGGATTGATGCTGAGATTCCTATCTCAGTAGAATTTCCAGCCTTACTAGTTGGCCAAAGCAGTCGAAGATGTGACTTTTCAAAATTCTATCGAGAAAAGGGTTATGTACCTAGCTAGGCTAGAGGAGGAATGGAGCAAGGTGGTTGATCGCATTGCAGACCATCAAAGCAAAGTAAAGAAAATTTTTGACAAGAAATCAAGGCAACGTCATTTCCAAATTGGAGACCTGGTGTTGCTTTGGGATAAGAGGAGAGGAGTAGAAAGGAATGCACGGAAAGTTTGACTCTTTGTGGAAAGGACCTTTTAAGATTCATCAGCTGAGTGGTGAAAATAGTTTCCATCTATCATACCTTGATGGAGAGTTACTCCCTTTCCTTTCAGTGGTCAACATCTGAAGTTGTTCCATCATTAATGCAAGACGCTCTTTTGCATTGTACATACTTTATTTTTATGTGTGTTTGCTTTTAGTCTTCTTTCTTTCCTTGTTTTGTTTTTGGTTTTCTTCTTTTCTGACTCCGTAGCCCAATGGATAAAGCTAGAGATTCTGAGTTCTCTTCCTTTGATATCACAAAGAAAGTCCCCAACTAGAGCCAGTTGTTATCTCATTTTTGAGTTTACGCAAAAAAATCGAGATAACCCTAAGAAATTTTTGAGCTGGTTTTCTAAAAATTACCTTTCAGAGAGATAATCGGGTTTTCGGGTTTCACAAGCAAGACAACATGTGTTTTGGGTGCTTCATGTCGTGTGTTCCCGAAACCCGAAACCCACATCAAGTAAGGTAAGTCGGGTTTGTGGACCTTCCGAGCATCGGAACATGCCTTCGTCAAAACATGCTTCATGTCGCATGTCTTCCGATCCCCAAAGCCCGATTTACTCCTTTGTTTCGGGTTTCCGGGGCCATCAAACATCATGCTTCATGTCGATTGTTTCCCGCAACCCGAAACCCAAATTACTCTAAAAACCTTTGTGTCGGGTTTCGGATATCCCAAGCATGCTGACATGGCATTAATGCCGAGTTGTCGGGTAGTTGGCACGTGTCAACTGAAGTGTATTAAATGTGAATTTTCTTATATATATTTGGATTTCCACGTCATTTTTACCAGACGTACTTTTTACCTCGTGGATTTTCACGCATGCATCTTCGACCCCGAAACCCGAAACTCACCTCTGTGCCCGATTGCATTGCTCATTTTTATCATTCCTTGTCCTGGTTGAAGGTATTTTTCTTCATTCTTTGTTTGTGGTTTTTGTGGATTAATTGTGTAAGGAATTCTTCCAAGTTTCTTATCAGGGTTGTTTTGGGGTTTTTATCTTTTCCATTTTGGGGGTTGTTTTCTAAATCAGGTTTATGTTTTAGGGTTTACCCCTTTGGAATTATCACTTTGTTTTATTCCCCAGAATGTTGTTATAATTAAAAATATGTTTGGGATATAAATGGTGAAGGAAACCCGCATGTTTCAACTCAACAATTACCCTATTCCCTCTTCTCGGGTTTCGCAGGGTGCTTTGCAGTGTTCAAAACCGCAGTATATCGGAAAAGCTCAAAAGTGACGGGTTTTCGAACTCTCCGGCATCCTCTTCAAAGTGTGTCGGGTTTTCGAACTCTCTCTCTCGGCATCCTTTAGTGTGTCGGGTTTTCTGAACTCCCGACATCCTCCTCAGTGTGTCGGGTTTTCCGAACTCCCGACATCCTCCTCAGTGTGTCGGGTTTTTCCACCTTTCCGGCATCTCCAGTGTGTCGGGTTTTTCACAGTGTTCAACATCTCCTGATCTCGACACTCTCCTCCTTCGAAATTCCTCATGTCGGACCCTGGTCCATCACAAGAAAAGACTGAAAAGTCAGGGAGGATGAAATAAAAATTCAGGAAGGTGGAGTCTCCATCCTATATTGACTGTAATTTTGACATCCGAGATACAGAGCTCGGAAACGTAGATATGGAGGATTTTTGGAATAGGGTCAAGAGCCCTTCTCAAACTCCATGGATGAAATCAATAGTCGGCAGTGGCCTACCTCTTGCGGCAGGCTTCCCTATGTCCACTCAGTGCCCGAGTTCATCTTGGCCTGTGCTTCAAATTATGACTCTGCTTCTCGTTCTGTGAAAAACCAGGCGGGAGAAGTTGTAATCAAATTGGATGGAGGTTACTTTGATGACCTTCTCAAGCTGCCTAATTTTGAGGAATATGGAGATATGGATCTCAAGTCAGCCCAAAAAGCTTGGGATAATGATCAGGAGGATTGCATCAAGCACGTGAATAAGAAGTTCCTAATCAAAGCCAAACCGGTTGTTTCCAGGTTCCCAAGACTTGTTCCCAGAAGTGATTTCATTCAGGAAATCAACGATATCATTACTCTGTTGAGTCGGGTTTTGGTTTCCCGAATCAAATGTTTTCCAAGGATGGATGTACCAGTTCATGATCACTATTAAGAAGAATCAACAGGGAATTGATTGGGGTACTCTTCGTAATGAGATAGATTCTCAAATGACAAAATGACCTGTCTATGGGAAAGTTTTACATGTCCTCGTATGTCACCTATGCAGCGGCCGGTATGAGGAACTATCCCGGGTTGGACACCAAGGGGAACAAGACAGTGGAACATGTTTATCAGTATTTCCCTCAGCTGACAAGAAAAAGGGTCTGAAGACCAATTCAGAAGGGTAAACGATGCCTTCTTTTATGAGAACATCTGCAAGTTAAGTCCCGAACTGAGGAAAACGAGAGTATCTGATGAAGCATGGGCTGAAGTTTCAAAATGGGGTTGTGTCTTCTTGCAATTTAAGAAGTTCACATATCTTCGAGTAGTCATGTACCCAGGGGATCCTTTCCATTTTCCCAGATATCCAGGGGACAAACTAATCTTGATGGAGTTGGTCAGGCAATTGTTGGATTTTCACAAGTTCCAACAGAGTAAACACAAGGCCGTTGTATCTTTCCCAATTTCTATTGGAAGGTATACTTGTTCAACGGTGGTGAAAGCCAAGAACGTTGTCCATGAGCTTCAAGATAAATTGAAGAAGCACATGAAGCCCGAGATGGGTTTGATATTCGAGGAGTCCTCAGGGCGTATGGAACTCTCTACCCGCATGTGCCAAGCGTAGAAGACGTTTGGATTGATTTACGTGATGAGGTTGTTGTCGAAGAAAAGATCATAGTAGATTGACACTTGTTGAGATTCAAACACTTGAGCTCGCTAACTTACCAGAAGGTACTAGCGATAATGAAAGTGTTCTGGACCCTTCCTATGATGGACTGAATGAAGATCAATATGTTTTCCCACCTATTGATTGGTCTATCAGTGAAAAAGCCTCCATTACAGATAGGTCAGCCCGATTCTTGCACGCACCAAAGCATGGCTCGCCTCTTGGGGAATGAGTTTTAAAGATGATAATTTTTCAAAGTTGGTTGCTTCAGAGGTGGGGCCCTCCAAAAAGGGAAAAGACAAAAGATCTTCTAAGGGGCCTATAAAGGTCAAGTTTGTCAAGAAGAGAAGAGAACGAGAAATCTCTTCAATTGTTTCTCCAGTTGAAATGGTGAATGTGCCAGAATCACCAACACCACCAGAAATAGGAGAAATTTCTTTGGAAGGAGAAGGAAGCCAGCCTCTGGTTTCACCATTTGTTGACTGCCCAACTGAAGAGACCTTATCTCTTGCATCCCAGGCCTTGGAGTCTGGATCTGCGCTTCCTCCCTCACAACCACTTCTACCTCCTCATTCCCCATCGACTTCTTCAATCATGGCCAGCATTTTCTCTGGACTCTCACCCCTCTCTCTGCTGGTACCAAAGTAATCACCAACACGCCCCCTCCTGTGCCTCTTTTTATTGAATCTGCTGCCACATTGGTAACTGTCCCCACTTCGCCATTAGATCCCTCTCCTCCTGAAAGTATGATACCAACTTCTACAATAGTGGAAACTCCCTCTGACATGCCTCAATGGCTACTCGAGAAAACTCGAGGAAGAGGAAGGTGATTGTACCCATACCAGCCTTTGATTTTAGCTCACTCAAGGCTTCTACTGCTAAATCAGCCAAGAAACCCAAAATAGTTTCAAGGGTTTTGGTGGACGCTTCAGGGCATAAGTTTGTAGAGATCGCCACTCCTGCGACTGACAAAACCAAAGAGGACATAACAGCCTCTGACTATCAGATAACCAGGGTGGCTCTAGGAGAGGTGACAATGGAAGGAGCACAACAGGATGCACGGGATGCCACAAACGTGTTGTGCCAGAAATTGAAGGAAACAAAAGACAGCAGAGATGAGCTTAAAAGAAAGGTGGAGTAGTTGACTGAGGTATTTGCTTAAGCTCTCAAAACCCCTTGAATCCATACCATCTTCCTCTGTCCCTGTCGGATTCGATTTCTCATCAGTGCCTATAATTGAGAAGATTAATAAAAAAGGAAGGGTGGTCGATGAATGGATCCAAAGGCTGCTCCAACAGGGGAAGGAAGTGATTCAAGACGTCGTGGAAGTCTATCAATCTTTGGGGAATATTCAGAGTGATGGAGAAAAGATGGACGATGATTTCTCCCAAGAAATTGGACATCTTGATTTGACTTTGAAGCTCTCCAGGTGCATTAAAGCAAATGCCATCACACCTCTTGGTAGAAGAAGGCATCATCCCACATGCGGATAAGCATTTCCAGCTGACCAAAGCCATCAGGTTCAGGGTAAAGATTCTCAATGAAGCCTGTGGTAAATTGAGAGAATCAAGGGATCAATTGATTGATGGAAAAAGTGACCTGGAAGAAGAATTGCTAAAAATTTGTGCAAAAGTGTCAGTTGGAAATTCGGGCATCCTATCAGCTGATGATCTTTTCAAACAAGTCCAAGAATCTATTCAGCATGAACCAACTCACGGATTTGGTATTGAAATCATCGACAAGTTTGTAAAGATTGAACATTCTTTGGAGGCCTTGAGAAGACTCAGCAAAAGATTGAGGAAACTTCCGGTAGTGCCAGTGACACTCATGAAACCTGTGAAGTTTTGAGTGATCATTCCACTGCGCCTGATGAAAATGAAATGCAAGGCATAATCCAAAAGTTCCAAGAATTTTAGAACAAACAAGCTCAGTTGGAGGAAGGGAAAGATGAGGAAGAAAAAGATGACGATTCAGACTAAGTCTTGATGTTTCATGTCATTTCAATCTTGAAATTGACATGTCTTTTTCATTTCTGTTTCGTCACATAGGAAGCAAATTTTGACTTGGTCTCCTGCGTGAGAGTCAAGCAAAATAGGACTCTCGTTAAAAGACTATTTTCTAGGATTTATCTATTTTCTCTCTACTCTTTTCTATTATAAATTAGGGATGTGTGTACATTCCAAAGGGTTGGGAGATTTTTGAAATATTGGGAGCTATTGGGAAGAAGAAAAACTTTGTGTTTTCTTTTAATCATTTTGAGGAATAGGAGTTGATATTATTTTGCAAACTTTGTGTTGTGAGATATATCTTTCTTAAGATATTGTTCTTATGTTCATAATCTTAAGCTATTCTTTGTTTAGCATCTTGGTGTTTCTAATCATTTCAAACATTATATTTATGATCTAAAGCTCGTATGATTATTTCGTGCTCTGTGTTTACTCGAAAGAAAATACGTTTCTCTCATTTCCTTTCCATTGTGTTTCTTCCATTGTAATAATTCTTGACCCTGTCCATTTAGAAAAATGACATCTTCCCAACGTGTGGATATGGATTTCGGGATTCTATCCCAACCCCAATGGTTAGATTAGTGTGAATACTGTATATATTGTTTTGTTGTGTTTTAGATTAGTAATGGTCTCACTAGAAAAGATAAAAATAGAAAGTTGATCTGGGAAAACATGAAGTAGAATGGGCAAGCAGGCAGCCTCACCTGTCTTTGAGACAAAATATCCAACCAACAAAATGCATAACAACCGAGAAATCATCATAATGGGCATTTGGTCCAATTTTAGAACTTTCTAAAAATAGTAAGTGGTCTCACTAGAAAAGATAAAAATAGAAAGTTGATCTAAGGAGCAAGGCCTCACTAAAAATAGTAAGTTGTCTTTGAGGAGGATTTAATCCCATGATAGAACTTTGATGGTTGAACCTCATATTTTGGATTGACAAAATAACTTTCAGGATTTCGTGTGCAAAGTGTTTTTGTTTGAACATTAGTGATTTTGGATCCAAAATCTCTGAAGACCGAAACTCTGAAATTCCAAATTTTCATAATTTCTGGATTTCGGGTTTCAGAAAAAATTGGTCATACTTTTCGTAAATTATTTTCAGACTTCCGAAGTCCAAAAGTCTGAATTTTTTGACTTTCAGGCTTTCGGGTTCTAGAATTTTTCATCACCACTTCTCTTTTCGCCTCAAAATCCTTGAAGTCCAAAATCCTAAATTTCCAAATTTTCAGAGTTTCAGCTTTTCAGGTTTCAAGATTTTGGGGTTTTTTCGAGTAATTAATTCTTCATCAACCCCTGTACGGAATGAACTTTTCCCATTAATATTGGTATTTCTATTTAAACTTGATTTTTACTATCATTTTCACCCGACAAGTTAATCGACATTCCTTTTTCTTGGTTTTTGTGACATCATTTTCAATGGTATTTTGATTTGTTTATTTCTTTTTGGTTTAGGTCTTCATTTTTTTCCTTCTCGTTTGGTTTTCTTTAAGGTTTCCCTCTATATGTTTTTCAAATGAAAACTCCCTTGATTCACCATGCCTTATTTTTTTAGTCTTTTCAAGTTTGTAGGTTTTTTTTTAGGTTTCTCTCGAGTTTTCCATACTTCTTCTCAACGATTGTCAATTTTAAAGAAGGTTCTTTTCCTTATTTCCACCGAAAAAATCAATTATTTGTCTGTTTGGGAAAAAATTATTTGAGAGAAATTTTTGGGAACATTTCATTTTGGAACTTCGAGAGAAATTCATTTTGGGAAAAAAATTTAGGAAACTTTCCATTTCAAAACGTCAGAGAAATTCATTTCAGGAAAAAAAATTTGGAGAAAATTTTCAGGGAACTTTCCATTTTAGAACTTTGAAAAAATTCATTTCGAGAAAAGAGTTCGGAGATGTCTAATTCAGAATTTTAGAGAATTTGATTTCAGAGGTTTCTTTCATAGCTTTCATTTATAGGATTAGTGAGATCTCTATTTCAAGTTTTCGGTATTTTATTTTTGGAATTTCTCCAACTTCAGCTTCTGAAATTCAGAACTTTATGTCTACTTCTAGTTCAAAGGGAAAAGAGAAGATGAAGTATTAATTCCTTGGAGTTTCCCTCAACCATGCTTGTCTTCTAACCTAGGCAATATAGGAGACACTAACTTAGGTCAAATTGAATTTCCAAATTTCTAGGAAAAAGTCAAGGCTCTAAACAGAATCCTTGGATGCAAGCCATTTATGATAGTGGGCTTGTCCTTCTTTGTAGGTTTTTACGCTTCAATGCATTATCTGAATTGGTTATAGCTGTAGCTACCCACTTTGATGCAGAGTCTATGATAGTTAGAGATGTCGATGACAAGGTGGTAATTTTTCTAGACCCCAACTTCTTTGAAGATATGCTCAAGCTACCCAACATTGAAAATTGTGTTTTCATTTCACGAAATATTAGTAGAGCATTGGGAAAAAATGTTGAACCATGCGCAAAATTTGTGATGAAGAGTTACTTGTATAAGAGCATGGTTAAGTTAACAAAAATGCTATATGGGGAAGACTTTATCAAGGAATTCAATGATATCATTGTACTCTTAATTCGTGTCTCAGGTCTTCCATCGGTAAAGGAATTATAAGAGTGGATGTTCTTATACATTGCCACTATAAAAAGAAAAAATATCTTATCGGTGGGGAGAGCATATCAATAGCTCTATCTGCTTTATCGAGTTGAGTAGGGTGTCAACAATGAAGAATTTCTACATGACATCTTTTCTAGTCTCTATTGTTGCTGTCATGGGAGATTTTACAGGATTGAATACCAAAGGCATTCGTAGCACTTCTCATATTTATAGATTCTATCCCCAACTAACCCTAAACGAGCGAAGAAAAAATTTTGAAGGATAAGTGATGCATTCTTTTGCGATCAACCTCTACCATTTTGACAAGGAACTAGACAATCGAGGAAATCCGATGAAGCTTTCATGGAATTACAAGAGTAGGGAGAAATATATCTCTAGTTCCCTACATTTACCTATATTTAGGTTCCACGTTTTATAGGTGCCCCAATCAAATTTCCAAGGTGTCCTACAGATAAATGGGTTCTATTGGAGTTCGTTCGATAGCTATTAGATTATCATCGAATCTAAAACAAGCATAAAAAAGTGGGAATGCATTTCCCTATTTCGATTAGCGGTACACCTACCTGAATATTCACAAAGCCAAAAATGTTGATGCAAAGATGGCTGAACTAACCCTGCAAAATTTTCTTCTATAAACCAACTTCGACTATTGGGCCAAGTTTGGTGAAACATGGTGTTCCAATGTTCATATGCCCCAATTAGAATATATTTGGGTCAATTTTGGGGATGAATACATCATCCAATAGAGGGATTTTGAGAGGTTAACTCTGGATGAGATTTGGTAATATGGTATAGCCAATGTGCCAGAAGACATGCATGACAATGATGAGGTTTTGGATGAAGCATACAAGAGTGGTGACATTTCCAATCAACCGTTTCCATGGATTAATTGGTATATAGAAGAATGCAGAATACTGAAAGAGATGGTAGGGCCCACTCTTCAAAGGACCTATAATTAGTTGGCTACCTTTGGAATCAAACCGAAAGGATTTGATAAGACTATAAATATAGGATCCCAACCAATCTTAAGCCCAACAACACCTATAAAGGAAAAAATATCAATCCAAAAAAACCCCTATAGTTCTAGGAAATATTTTATTCGTTGTTGGTGGCTCATCTCTTCCCAAAACTCCTATTTCCCAAACCATACCTCTAGTAACAACTATGGAAGAAGTGGTCATAGTCAAATGTTCTCTTGGTACTTCACAAGGCCCATTAGTTCCTTCTTATCTCCCATTGTCCCTTCCTATATCAGTTCCTCCCACTTCTACCATCAGTTTGCTCTTCCTATATCCTTTTATGGCCCAAGTGTTCTCATCCCTTCCAGCTCTCTCTCATTTAGAGAGAATATTTGGTGACCTTTTCTTTCTTCACTTCCTTTATCACTTCCACTTCCTTCCATTCCATCCTCTAATTTCATTATGTCAACTCCTTTTGTTTTATTTACATCCACTCCTTCCATTACCACCACTTTTATCCAAACACCAATCAGTTTTTCAATCACCCTTGCCTTGACTCATGTCTTAGGCATTACATCTACTACTCTGTCTTCCTCGGTATTAGCTATCGCAGAGTGGTTATTCAGGTAGACTCCTAAGTAGAAAAAGAAAGTTCCTCTATAATATGTTATAGATCTCAGCATTTTGGAGCAAATACCCAAGAGATAGATTAAGAGACCAAGGACCATGACAAATCAGACAATACATCCATCCGGAGAATGAGTGATAGAGGTTTCCACCCCTATTGAGGGAAAGACCAAAAAAATAATCACAAAGTGTGAGACTATCATATATCCAGGTTTTCATTAGGAAAGGCTACTCATGAAGGAGCTAAGCGGGATGTACATATCTTGTTGTTCGGGATCTAATTGTAAAATATGACAAAGATAAGGCCACAAAGGATGAACTCAAGGCCAAGGTCAATAAACACACGTAAGTGCAATGAAAAGTAACAATGCCCACTCCATCTACCAAAACCTCATCTACTACGGCCATTACAAATTTGGTCCCTTAACTAACATTTAACTAAAAATTCTTTTTTAGAGAATTTTGGTGAATTTTCTCTCAAGCTTGGGAGAGTACTTTTGAGATTTGTGAAACCTTTTAATTTTATGCAAAAATATATCTTGCCATTAAAATTTTTAATTACTCTGTGGAATAATTAGTCATTGCATGCTCTATGAATGTGATTCCTTGGTGTTATTGATTAGTTTGCCTTTATTTTAGATTATGTATTTCATGTTGTGAAGAAATAGTGTAATAATCTTTCATCGATTGTGAGAATATCTTTTCTTTTTGTTGATTAAAAGTTGCACTATTATTATCAAATGAAGTAGATGTTTACATTGTGTTTGAGTCTATCCTTCGATAAAATTATATGTATCAAATCAAATTGTATCTTTCTATTGTGTATGTTTAAAGTTTAATGAAGGAATGTGTGCTCCCGGTTTGTGGTCTTTTATACCCTTTCTAAGTTGCAATAAGTGAAGGTTCCAATGATGCAAACATCCCACCCACAATAACCCTTAGGAAGTTGAACATTATTTTTCCTCGGTGCATCACCACTTCTAGCATATATTTTATTTCCTTGCATTTTCTCTCCCTAATCCCATGAAATGTTATTATAACGCTAGTCAGCTATTTTCACGCATCGAAGTATCTTTGTTGTATTTTGGTTTTTTAAAAGGAAACTAGCCTTCTTCGGAGATTCACCTTGAGCCCAATTCCCACAGCTTGAGAGGTGATCCCACGTGTCACAATCACACCGAATGTTGTAAGTTATTTTCAAGCCATTCAGGGGGTGCAGTGATTTGGTGACAACAATTGTTTGCACGCACGGTGGGACAGAGAGTTGGTACTTTTCTTCTCATTCCATTAACACAATTTACCTTCCACCTTCATCTCTCTAGATTTCAAAGTTCAATACATCAACTTATGTGAATAATTCACACATGATCTTCTTCAAGGTGGGACAATTATAATCATACAGATCTTTCTTTGTCTCCCCCAAGAAGAAGGGGAAGAGACCTTTCAGTATCATCATCTACCACTTTACCTCATAGAGTTCATTCAACTCCTGAAATACATTTTTTCCCATCAGGACACAACCGGATTTTTAATGGCATGGCATCCAATACTTGTCCTCCATTCAATACAAGCAGTCCTTTGTTGTTAGTGCAAAGAGATGCCATACTGGCAGCTACCTTGAAAATTTTACTATTTTACACTGCGGAGACTAATGTTTCATCTCGAGAGCACACATCTTGGATGTAGCTAGCATCTTTGCAATACATGTATCATGGAAGATACCATGGTAGTTTGACTCCTTACTACTTCATTCAAAGGGAGAGCACTTCAATGGTTCTGGAGTTGAGCTTCTAGATCCGTTACCACTTATAATGATTTAGGCATGAAGTTGTGTAAACAGTTCAAAGACAAAAGTGATAATCTCTCACTTGTAGAACAATTTCATACTATCAAATGGTCTCTTCAAGAGTATATGAGAAATTTCAACCTCCGTTTTGACAAGACTTGGAAATGGATCCCGAACTTGTGAGGCCATCACATGTATTTTGAGTAATTTAAGGTGGCCACGAGAAATGTTTAAAGATTGGTAAGGTATGCACTTATCAAGAAAAGGAATCTTTCATTGAATTTTGTCGATAATATCATGATATTTTCACATCGAGCTACAAAGACTGCGTGGTTTTTACCCAGGCCTATCTCAACACACGATTGAACTAGATCCAAACTCTAAGCCGTTTGTCAAAAAAAAGGCCAATCAATCCCAAGGTTCAGCCGCTAATGAGGAAAGATCTAGCTAAGCTTATTGAAGCCTGTATAATTTTTCCCATCAAGCATTCATCATGGGTAGCTAATCTAGTGCCCGTAAGGAAAAAGAATGAAGAGATTTGGCTTTGCGTATATTTCAGGGATTTGAACCATGCCTCATTAGAGGATCATTACCCTCTTCCGTCAATGGAACAGATCCTCCAAATAGTGGCATGAGCTTAGTTTTTTCTCTACTAGATGCCTATTCGAGTGTATAATTAGATTCTAGTCCAAAAATTTGATCAGTTCAAAATGGCTTTCATCACTAAGTGGGGCATGTATGCATACAAAAAAATTCCATTCGGATTATCCAATGTAGGGGCTAATTTTCAAATAGCCATGGACATGGAATTTAAAGGACTCATTAATGATATGATCTTGGTTTACCTCAATTATATAATTTTTTATTGTAAACATGTTGAAGATCATATTGCGCACCTAAGGAAAGTTTTTCAAAGGTGTAGAATGTTTGGGGTCTCACTAAACCCTAAGAAATGCATTTTTGTAGTTCAAGAAGGCAAGTTATTGGGGCATATTGTTTCGGTTGAAGGAATCTCAATTGAGCTAGCCAAGATTCATTCAATTTTTTCTCTATCCCTCCCAAGTCACAAGAAAGGTCTCCAGAGTTTCCTGGGAACTATAAAATTTGTTCAGAGATTCATTCCCCAAATTGCAACATTAGCCAAGCCGTTGACAGCCATGCTTAAAAATAACATTCCTTTCTAATGGAAAAAATAAGGGAGAGAAAGCTTCAAGGCTATCAAAACTACTATTTCCCAAGCTCCTACGTTGGTAAACCCCTAGTTTGACAAGGATTTTATTCTCTATGCTTTCGTAGGTCATGAGAGTATTTCAAGTATCCTCACTCAGCAGAATGATGATCGATGGAGAAACTAGTTTCTTCTTGATAAGTATCTCAAGGAATATGAGCTCAAGTATTCTTTCATCAAAAATAGGTCTTTGCAGTCATTCAAGCTCTAAAAATGTTTAGGCACATGTTTTCCAACAATAAGGTACATTTCATGGTTCTCATCCTGGCCTTTAAGAGTTTTTGTTGATTAAAGAGATGAATGAGAAATGTGTTGGGTGGATCACAAAAGTAATGGAGTATGATGTACACATTAAAGTCACTAAAAGGTAAGGGTTATGCAAGCGGTTAAAAGCAAACATGGAAATTAAGGAGCTTAAGGATGTTGTGCTCTTTAATATTAAGTAAGGAAATGATCAGATTTATTGGTTAAATAAGATGGAAAATTTCCTCCTCTTTAGAGTATATCCTCCAAATATGGATAAGATTCAATGATTTACTTTTTGTCTCGGTCTATTCCATATGTTGTTGTAGATGGTTATCTTTTTTAAAGTATTTCTAGGTATGAAATTTGAAAGTTTAAAATCTCTTAGATGATTGAGCGGTTAGAACTAAATTTCAAAGGAGTGATATTGGGAAAAACCCATATCACAAAACTTCATTGCATGTCAATCCGAACTCTAGAAGCCCACTTTCTAAACATATCAGGTCTTCCCCATAAGAAAGCTGTTGTTTTGGGAAATACATCAATAGAAGAACTTGTGAAGGAGACAGAGACATTGAAGATGCATAACAGCTAAGAAATCATCAGAATGGGAATTTGGTCTGATTTTGGAACTTAATAAAAATAGTAAGTGGTCTCATGAGCACCAGATAAAAATAACAAGTTGATCTAGAAGGAGAAATGAACACAGGAGAAAGGGGAATCAAGATCACAACACTCAGTGTAGGATCGAGGGAGATGATTTTTTTCTACTTACTAAAAATCGTAAGTTGTTTTTTCTAAGGGAAAACATGAAGTAGAAGTGGATAGGACAAAATCTGGCACAACCCTTTGCATATGAATATGAGCTAGAACACAATGATGTCTTGTGCATGGACCTAAATGACCTCAAAACTTGAATGAAGGCCAAGGACCAAAAAAATATTAAAGATCAAATATTCACAAGTGGCTTGTTTGTTGTTGTGGGACACCTAGTCTCTGTACAAAGTCTCGAGTTGGTTCTAGCCTGCTAGCAATTTAATCTACTTGAGAAAATTTCAAACATAGTCAGACAATTTTTTTGAGAAAATCCCTTGTATAGTGAATTCCTCCAAGTCCCGAGGTCTTAAATTTTTAGAATTTTATTTTGGATATTTTTCTCTTTTAGAGTTTTAACTGCTCGGTCTTGGAATTGTGTTTCAAAAATTCAAAGTCCGGAACTCTGAATTTCTAAATTTTTCAGACTTTTAGGCTTTTGGGGTGTAGAGTTTTTATTTGAACATTAGTGATTTTGGATCCAAAATCTCTAAAGAACAAAACTCTAAAAGTCCAAAATTCATAATTTTGGGCTTTTGGGTTTTAAAAAAAAATTGGTCACTTTTGGTAAATTCTTTTGGACTTCCAAAGTTGAAATTCAAAATTTCAGAATTTTGGGACTTTCGGGTTTTGGAATTTTGAGGATGATTTGTGAGTTTTCCAGAAAGTAAAAGTTGAATTTTGGACTTTCGGGCTTTCGGGTTTCAGAATTTTTCATCACCATTTCTCTTTTCGCCTCCAAATCTCCAAAGTCCAAAATCCTGAATTTCCAAATTTTTAGAATTTTGGGTTTTGGGTTTGGGATTTCGGGTTTTTTCAAGCAATTAATTCTTCACCAACCCCATACGGAATGGACTTTTCCCATTAATATCGGGATTTCTATTTAAACTTGATTTTTTTTGTCATTTTCACCTAACAAGTTAATCTGACATTCCATTTTCTCGGTTTTTGTGACATCATTTTCAAGGTATTTTGATTTGTTTATTTCTTTTTGGTTTAGGTCTTCATTTGTTTTCTTTCTCATTTGGTTTTCTTTTTGGTTTCCTCTTTGTGTTTTTTCAAATGACAACTCCCTTGATTCACCATGCCTTATATTTTGAGTCTTTTTAGGTTTGCAGGTTTGTTTTCAGGTTTCTCTCGAGTTTTCCATGCTTCTTCTCAATGATTGTCATTTTTCAGGAAGGTTCTTTTCCTTGTTTCCATGGAAAAATCAATGCTGTTCATTTTTTGGGAAAAATTCATTTCAGAGAAATTTTTTTGGGGAACTTTTCATTTGGAACTTTGGAGAAATTCATTTTGGGAGAATTTCCGTTTCATAATTTTAGAGAAAATTTCAGAAGAATTTGGAGATTTGGAGAGAAATTTTTTTTGGGGAACTTTCCATTTGAAACTTAGAAAAATTCATTTGGAAAAATTTTGAGATTTCAAAATTTCAGAGAATTTTATTTTCAAGATTTTTGAGGATTTCAAAGTTTTGTTTGCAAGATTTCAGAGCTTTTTTTTGGGGATTTTATTTTTAGAATTTCTCCAACTTCGGCTTCTAAAATCTAGAACTTGATGTCTACTTCTAGTTCAAAGGGAAAAGAGAAGATGAAGTATTCATTTCTTGGAGTTTCCCCTCAAACATGCTTGTCTTCTGACCTAGGCAATATAGGAGACACTGACTTAGGTCAAATTGACTTTCCAGATTTCTGGGATAGAGTCAAGGCTCCAAACAAGAAGCCTTGGATGCAAGCCATTTATGATAGTGGGCTCATCCTTACTGCAGGTTTTCCTACTTCAATGCATTGTCCAAGAATTGGTTCTAGTTCTAAACTGCCCACTTTGATGCGAGTATATGATGAGTCGAGAGATGCCGATGACAAGGTGGTAATTCACCTAGACCCGACTTCTTTGAAGATCTCTCAAGCTACCCGATGTTGAAGATTACGTTGCCATTTCACTAGAAATAGTAGTAGAGCATTGGGACAAAAGATGTTGAATCATGCGTAAAAGTTGTGATGAAGAGTTACTTGGATAAGAGCATGGTTAAGTTACCAAAAATGTTGTATAGGGAAGAATTTATCTGAGTCAATGATATCATTGTACTCTTAAGTCGTGTCTCAGTCTTCCATCTACAAAGGAATTCCAAGAGTGGATGTTCTTATACATTGCCACTATAAAAAAGAACAAAGATCTTATCAGTGGGGAGAGCATATCAGTAGCTCTATCTGTTATAGTTGAGTAGGGTGTCAACTACGAAGACTTTCTACATGACATATTTTCTAGTCTATGTTGTTGCTACCATGGGAGATTTTACAGGACTGAATACCAAAGGCATTCACAACACTTCTCAGATTTATGACTTCTATCCCCAACTCACCCTAAATGAGGGAAGCAAACATTTTGAAGGATAAGTGATGCCTTCTTTGTAGTCATCCTCTACCATTTTGACAAGGAACTATACAATCAGAGGATATCGATGAAGCTTTCAAGGAAGTGTGGGAGTGGGGGAAATATATCTCTAGTTCCCTACATTTACCTATATTTAGGTTCCAAGTTTCATAGGTGCCCCAAGAAAATTTCCAAGGTGTCCTATAGATAAATGGGTTCTATTGGAGTTGGTTTGATAGCTATTGGATTATCATGAATCCAAAACAAGCATCACAAAGTGGGAATGCATTTCCCTATTTCGATTGGTAGGTACACCTACCTGAATATTCACAAAGCCAAAAATGTTGATGTAGAGATGGCTGAGGTACCCTACAAAACTTTTCATCACGAACAGCTTGACTATTGGGGTAAGTTTGGTGAAATAGGGCATTCCAATGCTCATATGCCCCAATTAGAAGATATCTGGGTCCATTTTGTTGGGATGAATACATCATCGATAGAGGGATTTTGAGAGGCTGACTCTAGATGAGATTCGGCAATATGGTATAGCCGATGTGCCAGAAGACATGCAGGACAATGATGAGGTTTTGGATGAAGCATACAAGAGTGGTGACATTGCCAATCAACCGCTGCCATGGATTGATTGGTATATAGAAGAATGTAGTAATACAAAAGAGAGGGTGGGGCCCATTCTTTAGAGGACCTACAATTGGTTGGCTACTTTGGAATCAAACCCAAAGGAGTTGAGTAGACTATAAATACAGGAGCCCCACCAATCATAAGCCCAACAACACCTATAAAGGGAAAAAGGTCAATCCAAAAACCCCTATAGTTCCAAGAAAGATTTCATTCATTGTTGGTGGCTCATCTCTTCCCAAAACTCCTATTTCTCAAACCGTACCTCTAGTAACAACTATGGCAGAAGTGGTCATAGTCAGTGATTCTCTGGTACTTCACAAGGCCCATTAGTTCCTTCTTCTCTCCCATTGTCCCTTCCTATATCATTTCCTCCCACTTCTACCATTAGTTCTCTCTTCCCATCTCCTTCTATGGCCCAAGTGTTCTCATCCCTTCTAGCTCTCTTGGTGGAGAGAATATTGGGTCACCTTTTCTTTCTTCACTTCCTTTATCACTTCCACTTCCTTCCATTCCATCCTCTAATATCATTATGTCAACTCTATTGTTGTATTTACATCCACTCCTTCCATTACCACCACTTCTATCCAAACACCAATCAGTGTTTCAGCACCCTTTCCTTGACTCATGTATCAGGTATTGCATCTACTACTCCATCTTCCTCAGTATCAGCTATCCCAAAGTGGTTATTTAGGAAGACTCCTAAGTAGAAAAAGAAAGTGCCTCTAGAAGATGTTATAGATCTCAACATTTTGGAGCAAATACCCAAGAGATAGATTAAGAGACCAAGGACCATGTCAAATATGATAGTAAATCCATCCGGAGAATGGGTGATAGAGGTTTGCCACCCCTATTGAGGGAAAGACCAAAGAAACAATCACACTACGGACTATCAGATCTCTAGGTTTTCATTAGGAAAGGCTACTCATGAGGGAGCTAAACAGGATGTACATACTGCTCTTGGGGCTCGATGGAAAAATATGACAAAGATAAGGCCACAAAGGATGAACTCAAGGCCAAGGTCGAGAAAACTCACAACATTGCTATGAAAAGTAACACAACCCACTCCATCTACGAAAACTCATCTCTACTACGGCCATGATAATTTTCAGCTACCATTGATGATTTTTATTATCATGAGCTTGAAAAGCTAGGCAGAAAGGGAGATCAATAAATGGGTGGATAGAATGGATATTGCTGGAAGCTAATCCTTTAATCAAGGAGGTTGTTGAGATTTATAATGATCTGCAAGATGGGAGGGTTACTATTTTGAAAATGGATGAAACCTTTTCTGAGGAAAATAATAATCTGAATTTGAACCTAGCAACATGGAGTGAGATCGAGAGTAGTGGATTCTGATTTTCTCCTTCAAGAGGAAGTGATCGATGATGTCTCCAAATTATTTGAATATCAGAAGGCTATGGAATTCTGGTGCCAAGTATTGCAATATTTGATCAAAAAGTTAGATGATAAATGATTGGAAGTTACAGATGCCCTGAATGATATTTTAGAAGAGTTTGATATTGCTAATTGTACAAGTTTTTCAATGAGAACATCGACGCTCTTCTGTGGAACAAATTAAAGAAAGTTTCAAAGACTTGGTGAAATGAGATGATGAAGTCACTAGAAACTTTCAGCTCTGATTCTATTGACATGTTGGTTTTGTGCCATAATTTCATAGGAAGAATGCAGAAATTCGTGAGCAAGATGAGAAGAGTCCCACTGGGATAACAAGGGAGATCGAGATGGAAGATGTGGTGAATCAATATGCATGTGGACCTGAGGATGAAGAGGTACAGGGAATAATTAAACACTTCATCAAATACAAACATGACTGACCATGTGGGAAGAAAGCCAAAAGGAATCTGTGAAGGAGGAGGATGTTTAGAACTAGAACTAGGTGAGCTGAGCAGCCATGAGAGGATGGATTCGAGCTTTGGATCAGTCAAAATTGTAGGGTTGACTGAGTCAAACCCTTGCAAATTTTTTGCTATTTTCATGGGAGCTTGTTCCCTTAATTTAATAACATTTCTATTTTTAGTTAAATGTTAGTTAAGGGCCCAATTGTAATGGCTCAGCCAAAAAGAACTTATAAATAGATGAATGCATAGGAGTAAAAGGGGATATACATTTTTAGAGATTTTTGGTGAAGTTTCTCTCCAAGCTTGGGAGAGTACTTTTGAGATTTGTGAAACCTTCTAATTTTATTCAGAATTATATCTTGCCATTGAAATTTGAATTATTGTGTGGAATAATTAGTCATTGCATGCTCTGTGAATGTGATTCCTTGGCATTATTGATTAGTTTTCCTTTATTTCAGATTATCTATTTTGTGTTGTGAAGAAATAGTGTAATAATATTTCATCAGTTGTGAGAATATCTTTTCTTTCTGTTGATTAAAAGTTGCACTATTATTATCAAATGAAGTAGATGTTTACAGTGTGTTTGAATCTATCCTTCTGATAAAATTATCTATGTATCAAATCAAATCATATCTTTCTCATATGTATGTTCAAGTTTAACAAAGGAACGTGTGCTCCTAGTCTGTGGTATTTTTACCCTTTCTAAGTTGCAATAGGTGAAGGTGGCCAATGATGCAAGCATCCTACCCACATTAACCCTTCTAGAAGTTGAACATTCCTTTTCTTGGTGCATCACCCCTTCTAGCATAGATTTTATTTCCTTGCATTTTCTCTCCCTAATCCCATGAAATGTTAGTATAGGCTAGTTAGCCATTTTCTTGCATCAGAAGTAGTGTTGTATTTTGGTTTAGGAAAAGGAAGTTGGCCTTCTCGGAGGTTCACCTCAAGCCCAAGTCCCACAGCTTGAGAGGTGATCCCATGTGTCACAATCACACCGAATGTCGTAATTTATTTTCAGGCCATTCGGGGGGTGTAGTGATTTGGTGACAATAATTTTGGCATGCCTAGTGGGACAGAGAGTTGGTACTTCTCTTCTCATTCCATTGACACAAGGTACCTGGACTCCATCTCTCTAGATTTCAAAGTTTAGTACATCAACTTATGTGAAGAATTCACACAAGATATTCTTCAAGGTAAGACAATTATAATCATATAGAGCTTTCTTTGTCTCCCCCAAGAAGAAGGGGAAGAAACCTTTCAGTATCATCAGCTACCACTTTACCTCGTAGAGGGCATTCAACTCCTCTTGAAAGACATTTTTCCCATCAAGACACAACCATGGATTTTGAATGTCATGGCAGCCAATACTTGTCCTCCATTCAATACCAGCATTCCTTTGTTGTTAGTGCACAAAGAGACACCATACTAGTAGCTACCTTGAAAATTTTACCATTTTACACTGGGGAGACTAATGTTTCACCTCTTGGGAGCACATACTGGATGTAGCTAGCATCTGTGTAGTACACAATATCATGGAAGATAACGTGGCAGTTTGAATCCTTACTACTTCATTCAAAGGTAGAGCACTTCAATGGTTTCTAGAGTTTAGTTGTTGGATCCGTTACCACTTGGAATGATTTAGGCATGAAGTTTTGTAAACAGTTTGAGGAAAAAGTGATAATCTCTCACTTGTAGAACAATTTCATACTATCAAGTGGTCTCCTCAAGAGTATATGAGTGATTTCAACCTCCATTTTGACAAGACTTGGAAATGGATCCTAGAACTTGTAAGGCCATCCCTAGAAAGTGCATTTCTATATTACTTATGGGCATTGAATAGTGATGTTGCCATCATGATTAGTCCATGGGGGAACCATTATCCTTGATGCTTACGAAGTTTCCATATGAGCTGAAAATTGCTTGATTCAAGTAGGTAAAATTTCTCCTAGGCCTCCCATTCCTATTTTTTTGTAGAGCTTGCAGGCCAACAACCAGTCATTGCCCCAATTCTAATAGCTTCTATTCCAAGTAACCATGCATGCATCCAATCCCTCAAATGATTTGGCTGAGGTAAAGTCACTATTAAAAACTTTTGGGAATGAACTTGTAGCAATGAAGAGGAGTAGAGTCCCAATATGCTCACCCCTTTCAACCCTAATATCAGATGAACCATCCTCCATTTCAAGGAAATGGTTAGCCACAGATCCAAGCCATAACCCAAGCTACAAATGTGAAGCCTTTGAACTTTTGGAATCCCTTAGCTACCACTCATCTAGAGCCATAGTTCCAGTCCAGAATAACCTCATTCAAGACTATGAGTGGTGTTATCCCTATTCTCTACCCCATAATCAGAACCTCTTCCCAAATGGAGTTTTGAGTCAAGATCTTATGGTCCAAAGTATATCAACCCCATCGAATCATCTACTAAACCATCCACCCAAGATAAGTCAAGCCCAGATCTTGATGAAACCACATTACTAAATTGGAAAGCCAGATGATTTTTTTGTGAATGAATACGACACATCCCCCATATCTTGTAAAACACATTCTAAGAAAGAGGGAAATAGATCCTCAAAATTCAAATACTAAAGATTAAACTTCCAAAATTCTCAAGCACCTACTTCACATCCTCAAGCACAATCATTGGATGATAAAGGCATGGAAGAAATTCATAAGTATATGCCTACCAATCAGCCTTACAAAGAAATGATGGACATCAAGTTACAATGCCCAATAAACATTTCCCAAAGGAGGATTCTAATGCCCCAAAAGGTTATTTACAAAGGGAGGGCAATACCATTCAACATGTGGAACAAATGAAAAGACTAATTTGAGTGTTACCATGTGGGATGTGCTCTTGATTCCTTCAAAGGAAATTTCTATGAGAGGCCTTTGAAAATTTGGCACTACTGATAAACCATCAAGTCATGGAGCATCCATATCAACTAGTTTATGTCAACCAGAGACAAAAGGGATTCCTAGAGCAAATAAGCCACCACCATTTTATATCTCTCTAATCATTGGTAATCATTTGGTTCATAATTGTATGATCGATTCTGGAGCTAGTAGCTTTTCATGCCTAAATAGATTCAGATGTACTACAAATCCCATATACCCCAATTTCAAAAGGAGTTGTCTAGTTAGATGGTACTACAGTCAAGATGGTTGGAATCATCAAGGGCTTTAGCTTACTATCATGCATGTCCTAGCTTTTCATTCACACAAGACATATACGTTATTGATCTCCCCCCTCTTTTTTCCATTTTCTTATCACAAGATTTCACTACCAAAATGGGTGGTTATTATATCATATACTTGGTCACATATGATCTTGAGAACTCATTATGGGAT
This sequence comes from Taxus wallichiana var. yunnanensis, assembly GCA_018340775.1. NCBI lineage: Eukaryota > Viridiplantae > Streptophyta > Pinopsida > Cupressales > Taxaceae > Taxus > Taxus wallichiana. The sequence continues at coordinate 83,228,972 of CM031242.1, read as the reverse complement.
GAAGGTAACTATAAGAGAAGAACCAATTTCTCTTACCCATGTGGAACCATACACATCCAAACCCATAAATGGTAACTATGCCATTTGTGACCCAGAAGAAGAGGTTACGGATCATGAACCAACTACTCTTTTGAAGAGTTTGATATAATTCTTCGATGAAGTGAGTAATAACCATCAATATGACCCCATGTATGCTGATTTATTGGTAAATGAAGAATTTGGTCTATTGTTTTTGGATGAGACTGGATTAGGGAACTTATTGTATTCATGAAGAAGATGTCATTCGTACCTTAGTTGGTTAAGACACACCCAATGATACAAATGGACTGTGGTAGCTATTATTTGATGGTTCAAGAAGTAAAAATGGATCTGGTGTAGGAGTCATGTTAATTTCTCTAGGAGGGGATAAATATTTCTCATCTTTTTTGGTTGTAGTTCAGTTGTACTAATAATGTCACCGAGTATGAGGCTCTTATACAAGGGATGCAGCTAGCCCAAAAAAGAGGAATCAAATCCCTGATCATTTTTGGTGATAGTGAATTGGTGGTTCATCAAGTAAATAGCTCGTAATGCATCAAAAAATGATCTCTTAAGATCATATAAGAATTGAGTTTGGGACCTGATAGAGGAGTTGAAGCTTTCAAAATTCATGTGGTTCCTAGAAATCAAAATCAAGATGCTGACAGGCTTGCTACTATCGGATCTCAATATGATATACCTATGGACATCATGAAGGAAGGGGCAGAAAATAGTCAAAATGGTTTTTCCATCCCATAGTACGGATAATGTAAGTAGTTGGTAGGTTTTTGATAGTGATGAACAGATTGTTCTTTTTCTACAACAAGAAGCAGAGTTCACTGCCAAACACCAAGGTAAATTTGTAGAATCCTATGGTGACCAGGTCATTTAGTTGAAAGGAAACAAATTTCCAAAAGGCTTGGTCACGCTTGAATCTATCTTCAATTCGGATGACTAGGCCAAATGACAAAGCACAAATATGGTGGTCAAAGAAGAAGATTTTGAGGAAGTTGAGGTGGCCAGTGAGAAATGTTTAAAGATTGGTAAGGTATGCACTACTTAGGAAAAGGAAGCTTTCATTGAATTGTGTTGAGAATATCATGATATTTTTGCATGGAGCTATAAAGACCTGCGTGGTTTTGACCCAAGCCTAGCTCAACACATGATTGAACTGGATCGAACTCTAAGCCAGTTCATCAAAAACAAAGGCCAATCAATCCCAAGGTTGAGCCACTAATGAGGAAAGAGCTAACCAAGCTTATCAAATCCTGCATAATTTTTCCCATCAAGCATTCATCATGGGTAGCTAATCTAGTGCCCGTAAGGAAAAAAAGAAAGAGAGATTTGACTTTTGTAGATTTTAGGGATTTGAACCATGCCTCATTAAAGGATCATTACCCTCTTCCATCAATGGAACAAATCCTCTAGAAACAGTGGTAGGAGCTCAAAGGTTTTCTCTATTGGATGGCTATTTAGGGTACAATTAGATTCTAGTCCAAGAATCTGATCAATTCAAAATGGCTTTCACCACTAAGTGGGGCACATATGCATACAACAAAATGCCATTCGGATTGTCCAATGCAAGGGCTAACTTTTCAAAGAGCCATGGACATGGCATTTAAAGGACTCATCAATGATATGATCTTGGTTTACCTCGATGATATAACTGTCTATTCCAAACATGTGAAGATCATATTGTGCATCTAAGGAAAGTTTTTGAAGGTGTAGAGAGTTTGGGGTCTCACTAAACCCTAAAAAATGCATTTTTGTAGTTCAAGAAGGCAAGTTATTGGGGCATATTGTTTTTTTGAAGGAATCTCAATCGACCCAACCAGATTTAGTCAATTTTGTCTCTATCCCTCCCAAGTCACAAGAAAGGTCTCCAGAGTTTCTTGGGAACTATAAACTTTGTTTGGAGATTCATTCCCCAATTTGCAATGTTAGCCAAGCCACTGATGGCCATGCTTAAAAATAAAATTCCTTTCTCATGGAAAAATAAGGGAGAGAAAGCTTTGAGGCTATCAAAACTACTATTTCCCAAGCTCCTACGTTGGTAAACCCTGGTTTGACAAGGATTTTATTCTCTATGCTTTCACAGGTCATGAGAGTATTTTAGGTATCCTCACTCAAGTAGAATGATGATCTGATGGAGAAACCAATTGCCTTCTTCAGTTAGTCTCTCAAGGAATATGAGCTCAAGTATTCTTTCATCAAAAATAGGTCTTTGTGGTCATTCGAGCTCTGAAAAAATTTAGGCACATGTTGTCCAACAACAAGGTACATTTGATGGTTTCTCATCCTAGTGTTAAAGAGTTTTTGTTGAATAAGGAGATGAATGAGAAACATGTTGGGTGGATCACAAAAGTAATGGAGTATGATGTACACATTAAAGTCACTAAACTTGTTAGAGGTAAGGGGTTATGCCAGCAGTTGGTGCTAGACATGGAAATTAAGGATGTTAAGGATGTTGTGCTCTTCAATATTGATGAAGGAAATGATCAGATTGATTAGTTAACTAAGATGGAAAATTTCCTCCTCTCGGGAGTATATCCTCCAAATATGGATAAGATTCAATGATGTACTTTCCATCTCTGGTCTATTCCATATGTTGTGGTAGATGGCATTCTTTTCAAAAGGATTTGAATGGTGTTCTTTTACGTTGCATCAAACTAGAGCAAGTGAACAAGATATTGGAGGAGTTCCACAATGGGCTGTCAGGAGGACATTACTCGGCATGAATGACTACTACCAAGATCATGCAAGTCGGTTTACTATGGCTAGACTTGTTCAAAGATGCCCATTTTTGGGTAAGGAAATGTAAAGAGTGTGCTCTTTTTGTAGGAAAATAGAAGCTAACAGCTCTCCCATTACATCCCATTCAGGTGGATCAACCCTTTGTTCAATGGGGGTTGGATTTTATTGGTATGATCAATCCTCCATCTAGTGAAGGACATAAATGGGTCCTTACTGCGATAGATTATTTCACCCACTAGACAGAAGTGGTGGCCTTGAAAGGAGAAATGAAAAAGTTATCCTTGAATTCTTGGAGAGTATCATGACAAGGTTTAGTGTTCCATTTACTATTATCTCTAACAATGCAATGGCATTCCTCGGGATGAAAATAAGTGAATGGGCCATCAAGAATGGGGTCTATCTCAAGACTTCATCTAACTACTATCCACAAGGAAATGGGTTGGCTGAATCCAACAATAAGAACTTGATAAGGATCATCAAGCACACAATGGAGGCCAACAAAAGGACCTGGCATACACAAGCTTAAGGTTTCTCTATGGGAAGATCAAATAACACCTAAAAAGGCCATTGGGGTTTCACCTTTCATGCTGGTATATGGACGAGAAGCAAAACTCCCACTTTCCTTGGAAATACCTTCCTTGGACTTGGCCTATCGGCTTGAGGTTATGGAGGATGATGCTTTAACAATGAGATTTTTGAACTCATGGAGTTGGAGGAAATTTGGAACACAGCTATGCATACACTCACACAACATCAGACTCAGTTAAAAATCCTTGACAAGAAAGCTTCTGATAGATCATTCAAAGAAGGAGATTTGGTACTTAAATGGGATGAAGACCAAGGCTAAACTAGGCAGGCATGCTAAGTTTGACGCCCTCTAGAGTGGGCCCTATATTATTACAAGTTGCAAAGAGGTGAATTATTTTCATCTATCCAGACTCAACGGAGAAGAATTTCCCATTCATGTGAATGGGATACATCTCAAGGCTTGTTTTTGAGATTGTTCCACCTGTATAGTGTTTTATCTTTTCCTCCAAGTGCTTTGCACATCATTTTGCTTTCTTTTTTTTTTACATTTTTGTTTTTGTTTTCATTGTGTTTTCTCTTTAGGACTCTTTTTCCCAATGTTTTTCTTAAGGCTACTGGTCTAAAAGCTTAGTAGGAAAGCATTCCCTAGAGGTTCCAAAAATGTTAGCAATTTAATCTACCTTGAGAAAATGTCAAAAAATAGTCAGACAATTTTTTTGAGAAAATCCCTTGTACAGTGAATTCCTCCAAGTCCCGAGGTCTTAAATTTTTAGAATTTGATTTCAGAGATTTTTCTCTTTCGGAGTTTTAACTGCTCGGTCTTGGAATTATGTTTCAAAATTCAAAGTCTGAAATCCCGAAATTCTAAAATTTTAGACTTTTGGGCTTTTGGGTGTGAAGTTTTTATTTGAACATTAGTGATTTTGGACCCAAAATCTCTGAAGTCTGAAACTCGAAAGTTTGAATTTTCAGACTTTCAAGCTTTCGGTTTTAAAAAAATTGGTCACACTTTTGGTAAATTCTTTTCTAACTTTGAAGTTTCTAAAAAGTTTTTCAACTTTTGGACTTTTGGGTTTCAAATTTTGAGGATGATTTTGAGGATGATTTGTGAGTTTTTCCTTTTGACTTCCGAAGTTTGAAAGTTTGAAATTTTGAAATTTCAAACTTTTAGGATTTTGGGTTTTGGAACTTTTCATCACCATTTCTCTTTTTGCCTCCAAATCTCAAAGTCAAAATCCCCAAATTTCTAAATTTTTTAGAAAGTTTTTGGGTTTTGGGATTTCGAGGTTTTTTCAAGAAATTAATTCTTCACCAACCCTATACGGAACAAATTTTCCCATTAATATCGGGATTTCTATTTAAACTTGATTTTTTACTATCATTTTCACCTGACAAGTTAATCTGACATTCCATTTTCTTAGTTTTTGTGATGTCATTTTCAAGGTATTTTGATTTTTTATTTCTTTTTGGTTTAGGTCTTCATTTGTTTTCTTTCTCGTTTGGTTTTCTTTTTGGTTTCCCTCTGTGTTTTTCAAATGAAAACTCCCTTGATTCACCATGCCTTATATTTTGAGTCTTTTCAAGTTTGTAGGTTTGTTTTCAGGTTTCTCTCGAGTTTTCCACGCTTCTTCTCAATGATTGTCATTTTTAGGAAGGTTCTTTTCCTTGTTTCCATCGGAAAAAATCAATTGTTCATCTTTGGGAAAAATTCATTTTTGGAGAAATTTTTCGGGGAACTTTCCATTTTGGAACTTCAGAGAAATTCATTTTGGAAAAATATTTTGGGAAGTTTGAACTTTTGGAGAAATTAATTTGGGAAAAAAATTTGGAGAAATTTTTGGAGAATTTGATTTGGAGGTTTCTTTCGAGAAGAGACTTTTTGAAAGTTTATGAAAGTTCATAAGAGAATTTGATTTTTGTTTCTTTTAGAGATTTTTTTGTAGGATTTTAGAGTTTTTTTTCAAGTTTTAAGGATTTCAGGATTTTTTTTGAATTTCTCCAACTTACACTTCAAAATCTAGAACTTGATGTCTACTTCTAGTTCAAAGGGAAAAGAGAAGATGAAGTATTCATTTCTTGGAGTTTCCCCTCAAACATGCTTGTCTTCTGACCTAGGCAATATAGGAGACACTAACTTAGGTCAAATTGACTTTCCAGATTTCTGGGACAGAGTCAAGGCTCCAAACAAGAAGCCTTGGATGCAAGCCATTTATGATAGTGGGGCTCATCCTTGCTATAGGTTTTCCTACTTCAATGCATTGTCCAGAATTGGTTCTAGCTATACTGCCCACTTTGATGTAGAGTCTATGTCAGTTAGAGATGATGATGACAAGGTGGTAATTCACCTAGACCCCAACTTCTTTGAAGATATGCTCAAGCTACCCGACGTTGAAGATTACATTACCATTTCACTAGAAATAGTAGTAGAGCATTGGGACAAAGATGTTGAATCATGCACAAAAGTTGTGATGAAGAGTTACTTGGATAAGAGCATGGTTAAGTTACCAAAAACCATTGTATAGGGTAGACTTTATCTAGGAAGTCAATGATATCATTGTACTCTTAAGTCATGTCTTGGTCTTCCATCTGCAAAGGAATTCCAAGAGTGGATGTTCTTATACATTTCCACTATAAAAAAGAACAAAGATCTTATTAGGTGGGGAGAGCATATCAGTAGCTCTATCTGTTATTAGTTGAGTAGGGTGTCAACTATGAAGAATTTCTACATGACATCTTTTCTAGTCTATGTTGCTGCTGCCATGGGAGATTTTGTAGGACTAAATACCAAAGGCATTCGCTAGCACTTCTCATATTTATGACTTCTATCCCTAACTCACCCTGAATGAGGGAAGAAAACATTTTGAAGGATAAGTGATGCCTTCTTCACGCAGTCATCCTCTACCATTTTTGACAAGGAACTATACAATCGGAGGATATCGATGAAGCTTTCAAGGAAGTGTGGGAGTGGGGGAAATATATCTCCAGTTCCCTACATTTACCTATATTCGGGTTCCAGGTTTCATAGGTGCCCCAAGAAAATTTCCAAGGTGTCCTATAGATAAATGGGTTCTATTGGAGTTGGTTTGACAACTATTGGATTATCATTGAATCCAAAACAAGTGTCACAAAGTGGGAATGCATTTCCCTATTTCGATTGGTAGGTACACCTACCTGAATATTCACAAAGCCAAAAATGTTGATGCAGAGATGGCTGAAGTAACTCTGCAAAACTTTTCATCCATGAACCAACTTTGACTATTGGGGAAAGTTTGGTGAAACAGGGCATTCCAATGCTCATATGCCCCAATTAGAAGATATCTGGGTCCATTGTTGGGATGAATACATCATCCGATAGAGGGATTTTGAGAGGCTGACTCTGGATGAGATTCAGCAATACGGTATATCCGATGTGCCAAAAGACATGCAAGACAATGATGAGGTTTTGGATGAAGCATACAAGAGTGGTGACATTTCCAATCAACCACTGCCATGGATTGATTGGTATATAGAAGAATGTAGTAATACGAAAGAGAGGGTGGGGCCCATTCTTCAGAGGACCTACAATTAGCTGGCTACTTTTGGAATCAAACCCAAAGGATTTGAGAAGACTATAAATACAAGAGCCCCACCAATCATAAGCCCAACAACACCTATAAAGGGAAAAAGGTCAATCCAAAAAACCCCTACAGTTCCAAGAAAGATTTCATTCATTGTTGGTGGCTCATCTCTTCCCAAAACTCTTGTTTCTCAAACCGTACCTCTAGTAACAACTATGGTAGAAGTGGTCATAGTTAGTGGATTCTCTGGTACTTCACAAGGCCCATCAGTTCCTTCTTCTCTCCCATTGTCCCTTCCTATATCATTTCCTCCCACTTCTACCATCAGTTTGCTCTTCCCATCTCCTTCTATGGCCCAAGTGTTCTCATCCCTTCCAGCTCTCTCAGTTGGAGAGAATATTGGGTCACCTTTTCTTTCTTCACTTCCTTTATCACTTCCACTTCCTTCCATTCCATCCTCTAATATCATTATGTCAACTCCTATTTTGTATTTACATCCACTCCTTCTATCACCACCACTTCTATCCAAACACCAATCAGTGTTTCCAGCACCCTTGCCTTGACTCATGTATCTTGTATTACATCTACTACTTTGTCTTCCTCATTATCAGCTATCCCAGAGTGGTTATTCAAGAAGACTCCTAAGTAGAAAAAGAAAGTTTCCTCTAGAAGATGTTATAGATCTCAGCATTTTGGAGAAAATACCCAAGAGACAAATTAAGAGACCAAGGACCATGTCAAATCTGATAAAGTAAATCCATCTGGAGAATGGGTGATAGAGGTTTTCGCCACCCTATTGAGGGAAAGACCAAAGAAACAATCATGGCTTGTGGACTATCAGATCTCTAGGTTTTCATTAGGAAAGGCTACTCATGAGGGAGCTAAACAGGATGTACATACTGCTCTTGGGGCTCTGATGGCAAAAATATGACAAAGATAAGGCCACAAAGGATGAACTCAAGGCCAAGGTCAAGAAACTCACACATTATTTCTATGAAAAGTAACACAGCCCACTCCATCTACCGAAACCTCATCTACTATGGCCATGACAGTTTCAGCTACCATTGATGATTTTTCTTATCATGAGCTCAAAAGCTAGGCCAAAAAGGGAGATCAATAAATGGGTGGATAGAATGGATATTGCTAGAAGCTAATCCTTTAATCAAGGAGGTTATCAAGATTTATAATGATCTACAAGATGGGAGGGTTACTATTTTGAAAATGGATGAAACCTTCTTTGAGGAAAATAATAATCTGAATTTGAACCTGGCAACATGGAGTGAGATCAGAGCAGTGGATTCCGATTTGCTCCTTTAAGAGGAAGTGATCGATGATGTCTCCAAATTATTTGAATATCAGAAGGCTATGGAATTCTAGTGCCAAGTATTGCAATATTTGATCAAAAAGTTAGATGATAAATGATTGGAAGTTACAGATGCCCTGAATGATATTTCAGAAGAGTTTGATATTGCTAATTGTAAGTTTTTCAATGAGAACATCGACGCTCTTCCTGTGGAACAGATTAAAGAAAGTTTCAAAGACTTGGTGAAATGAGATGATGAAGTCACTAGAACTTTCAGCTCTGATTCTATTGACAGGTTGGTTTTGTGCCATAATTTCATAGGAAGAATGCAGAAAGTCATGAGCAAGCTGAGAAGAGTCCCGGACTAGGATAACAAGGGAGATCAGAGATGGCAGATGTGGTGAATCAATACACATGTGGACCTGAGGATGAAGAGGTACAGGGAATAATTAAATGCTTCATCAGAATACAAACATTGACTGACCATGTGGGAAGAAAGCCAAAAGGAATCTGTGAAGGAGGAGGATGTTGCAGAACTAGGCTAGGATGAGTAGCCATGAGAGGATGGATTCGAGCTCAGATCAAGTCAAAATTGTAGGGTTGACTGAGTCAAACCCTTGCAATAGTTTTTCTATTTTCATGGGAGCTTGTTCCCTTAATTTAATAACATTTCTATTTTTAGTTAAATGTTAGTTAAGGGCCCAACTGTAATGGCTCAGCCAAAAGAACTTATAAATAGATGAATGCATAGGAGTAAAGGGAGATATATATTTTTTAGAGATTTTTGGTGAAGTTTCTCTCCAAGCTTGGGAGAGTACTTTCGAGATTTGTGAAACCTTCTAATTTTATTTAGAATTATATCTTGCCATTAAAATTTTGAATTATGTGTGGAATAATTAGTCATTACATGCTCTGTGAATGTGATTCCTTGGCATTATTGATTAGTTTGCCTTTATTTCAGATTATCTATTTCATGTTGTGAAGAAATAGTGTAATAATCTTTCATCAGTTGTGAGAATATTTTTCTTTTTGTTGATTAAAAGTTGCACTATTATTATCAAATGAAGTAGATGTTTACAGTGTGTTTGATTATCCTTTTGATAAATTATTATATGTATCAAATCAAATTTGTATCTTTCTATATGTATGTTTAAAGTTTAAAAAGGAATGTGTGCTCCTAGTTTGTGGTATTTTATACCCTTTCTAAGTTACAATAGGTGAAGGTGGCCAATGATGCAAGCATCCTACCCACATTAACAACCCTATGGAAGTTGAACATTATTTTTCCTTGGTGCATCACCACTTCTAGCATAGATTTTATTTCCTTGTATTTTCTCTCCCTAATCCCATGAAATTTTAGTATAGGGCTAGTCAGCCAATTTTCATACATCGAAAGTAGTGTTGTATTTTGGTTTATGAAAAATAGAAGGAAAGTAGAGGATTGACCAAGGGTAGATCATCGGTGATAATATCCATTTTTAAATACTCCAAGCACCTATGACAAATAAGTTCCACATGACTTCTTAATTGGTCTACCTCCTTGCTATCTCAAGATCATTCAAGGGATTGGCTCTCAGGAAAAAAATTACTACCAAGGTGCCTAAATTCAAGAAACTTCCTTAGCTGGTGATGGATGAAATCCATAGGCATTTTTCTCACATGAATGATGCATTCACCATGTGCATAGTCTGGATCTTAGAAGGATATCTGGAAGCTAGGATGCCATCACAATTGGCATCCTTGATCAAGAAGTATGGCTCCTTTTTCAGAAAAATCCCTACATTCTCCTATTTGCAATTTTTTTATTCGAACAAACACCACTAAATCTTCCTAAGTAACTTAGTGACCAAATTGTATTATTCAAGCTCTACAGACGGGTCATCCAAGTGAATCAAAATCTTAGGAGGAGGAAGTAGTTGATTTCACTCCCTATATCTCTCGGGGTATTCATGTGTAAGAGATCAAATGGTGTATCTCATATGGAGGTCACTGTCACTCATTTGAATTTACATTCATACATTTCCAGACCTAATTTTGACATCCGAGAAGATCCTAGCTCTTTCTTCATCCCCAAAATATAACATGAGCTACAAGTTGAAGACTACGTGTCAACTATCCTTATGTGTTTGAAGTACATAAAAAGGACCATATGAGGATGAAAATCAGCAAGATGAAGAAATTCAAGTTCTCATGGTATGAAGACATCTTGCATGATGATGGGATAGAAAGGTATGATCCTGAGTATGCGGCGGTCAAGATGTCCCCTTTACCTCCAATCAACTGGTATGTTTGTGAATCAAGGGATATATTGGAGTGGACTCGAGAAGGTGGTAAGGAGAATGAGAAATTGGTTTCAAAAGAAGAGAGCCATGACCATCCAGTCATGAGGAATGCCTCCGAGTCAGAAGAAAGCCTCACATCAGTCTTCTTCAAAAGTTATAGAGGTAGATTCTAGTTCTAAACACTCCAGAGAAAGTTCAAAAAGGAAAGCCACAAAACTAGAAGCTTCTCCTCATGAGAAGACACGAAAGAAAGTCAAAGTAGAAGAAGGCTCATTTACATCACTATTAGAGGACTATTTGAAATTAGAAATTCAACAAGAACACCCCATGACAAAGGAACAAGTGGATGAAGACCACATGGTTCAAGATTCAATCTTTGAGCCACCACAAGATGTTTCCCCTCTTGATGACACCCATACCTCTCTCATTTAAGAGTTACCTCCTCCTTCATAATAGAGTACCATTTTTGCACCTATCATTGAGCCTAAGTCCGATGAGATGTTTCCTTTGATACAAGAGACAATTATCTTTGATACCCATACTATGCAAAGCAAGTGGCGGCTCCTGATCTATTAATGATTATCTCATTGGCCAAATAAAAAGATCAAGAAAGCTCACACATACAACCTCATGTTTCTATAGTGGTTAAACAGTAATCAATACATAAAATTATCTCAGCCCAAAGTAATCAAGCCCAGTGGATGAAATGACACTAGATGACTATGAAATGAGCACAACTCAACTAGGACCGAGAAACTCAAGAAGGGGATTTGCACATGTATCGAAATATTCCACCCACATGGTGGCAAGGAATAAGGAATATAAGAATAATATTGATGAACTAAAGGAGAAAGTGTGAACTCTATCATTCTATGTGCAACATCTAGTTGATCCTAATGCCATGAAAATTCCCACTAAGGAATTTGCACCCATCAGTACCTTTAATCTAGAATCCATCAAGAAGACACATGAGTTCACAATGTTGGGGCAAGTGAATAATGAATGGATCAACTCAATTTCTGAAAAAGGGAAGTTAGTTCTCTAAGAAGCATTCAAACTCTTCACTTACATGTGTGCAATAGCAAATAGGACACGAGCACTCAAAGAGGACTTGGAGAAAGAAAGATACTATTGGGATACTTTTGGCCTAGTAATAGATTAAATGACTAGCACTCATCGTCAAGAGTTGATCGATAGGAATATTTTTAAAACTCCCTCAAATGACTTGTCATATGTATGGGAGAGGGCCTTGGAAATCAGGTTTGAGGCAATTAATTGGGCCATCACAGAGTTGTAGGAGAAAGAGGAAAATTCATACAAATTACAAGATAGTATAAATTGGAAAACTCGAAGCTTTGAGTACTGCCGCAATGGGTGAAGATACAAGCGCCGATGAATTAATTGGTCCATTTCATCAAGTACCTCAAGAAATAGGTAGGTAACCCATCATCCTTCACCAAGGATACCCTCGAATTCCTCTTAGAGATTCAGGCCTCTATTGCACTTATCATAGAGAAAAATGTGTCATGGTTCAAGAAGTGCAGAGACATCAATAGTATAGCCAATAGATGGACATATACCTTGAGTTTTGTTTGCATTCATCATGCCAACAAGGTGGAACCTGCAGCTACTAATTTTAGCAAAGATCTTAGAAGAACCAAGTCCTTATCAAGAGCGTGAAGTGGAGACCGGTCAGGAAGTGAGATCAAATCCACTGTAGCATCTCATTCTTCCACATGATTCTTCTTCTTTCTTCTTCTTCCTCTTCTTTCTCTCTCTTCTCTTCTCACCCAACACTCTCTCTCATTAATGTTATATTTTTGTGTTGAGGTTTGCACTTTTTAATATAAATTTAAGTGAATTTAGAAACATAATGTAAAATTTAAGTTTCCTTGATTTTATAAAAGGGACTTAAATATTTAAGTGGAATATGAACAGTCTAAAGTCAATTTAAAGTATTTGAAAATTCACTGGGAAGATGAAGAGTTGCACTCTCTTCTATAAATTGTAACTAGCTCCTCATTTGAGTTTCTTCTAAAATATTCTTAAACTTCTTAGATGTTGGAGCTATTTTTGTGAATTCATGAGAGATATATCCTTGTGAAAAGAGAAAAGAGATAGCAAATTTATTCCATTTTCCCTACTCAAAAATGTATTCTACTTCTATGTTATGTATAATTTCTACGAGCTTCAATAAAGGAAGAAGGAATTTTAGCCTTTTTTGAATGAGAAGTTTAGTTTTACTTTGTGTTCATTAAATTCTATTTGGTCTTGTTGTTGTTACGTAGATTTGTTTTCTTCTAAATTCAAGTGCATGTAATGAAAATTTTCGCTGGTGTATGCAAGTCTTCGATTTTCTACTTGCAGCATTAGTTTCTCTTTTCTAACTTTCTCACTCCCTTTCTTGGTTTCCTAACAAATTCATCTCTTATAGGTATATGAAATATTTTTCCACAGGGTCAGTGGAGTTCCCCTGTTGGATCCCCTAGGAGTGAAAAACCGTCAGGATAAAACTCACATTTTACTCATGTATGCATTTATAGCAGCTACACCGATTAAGTAGAGGGACTTAGACTCCCAGAGAGTTAGTAATATAACCACCAATTTTTCCTTGTTAAATTTTCTTTCCAACAATTTTTGGTGCCCACCGTGGGGTAGACTTGGCAGCATCTGCACCCAAAATATGACCGCAAGGTCCAAAAATACAAAAAAAAAAACAAATATTAAAAAAGAAAAAAATCGGGAAATTCATTGCTTTGAAAGACACATTGTAAAATTCTTACATGTGACCTTTCATATTCCACGGTGTATTTTCACAGTTCCACTTTAATAATTTTAAAAATATATCTAAAGGAAGATACACCAAGTTGAGCAGGTCGAGAGGTATTGTTGATTCTAATTTTGAGGCTTTGTAAAATCAGCAAGAATGAATTAGAGATAATCCATACTTTTCTCAAGAAAATCTCCATCCTACTCTTCAAGAAGTTCACCTAGAAATCCTGTCAAGACTCTTGTTGATACTCCCCCTTCAAATTCTCCCATTTTTCAATCACCCTTGAGCATTGAGTTCCGAAAGAAGAATAATTTGAAGAATAATTTGTAGAAGCAAGAGTTGAAGAAGAAGCGAAAACAGAAATGAAAATGGAAGATGAAGTATAAAGACCTCAACACATTGTTCCATGGGGAAGGAATACAAACCCACTTGCTCTTGAACCCCTATTCATGATCTACCAACGGGTTCCTGTAATAAATTTCCTAAGTTCAAAGGTGAAAAAACACAACATCCTGAAGAACACATCATTGCCTTCACGACATCATGTGGAATTCTTGGTGTCCAACATGAATATGTTGCTATAAGACTATTCATGGAGTCCCTTCAAGAAAAATTAGCTAGAATGGTTCTAGCTCCTACCTACTTGATCCATCACTAGTTGGAATGACATCAAGACTGCCTTCAAGGAAATATTTAAATCAAATGAAGACTATCAGGACCTCTTGGTGCATCTGGCTCAAATAAAGAAAGGAGAAAACAAAACTATGAGAGACTTCATGGCTCATTTCAAATGGTTGCTTCGTAGGATACCTGAAGAGGATTCCTTATCTAAAAAAATGTCAAGATATTCTTCATCAATGCTATATCATCGGAGGTAGGATTTATCCTACGAAGAATTCAACCGAGGGATATTGTAGAAGAAAAAATATTGGACATTGAACTTGATGACGATCTCATCCTCTCTAGAAAGATCAAGAATCCCTCAAAGGGTAAATATCTACATTCTAAAGATGAAATAACCGATCCTTTAATGCAGAAAAATGGAAAATGAAATGGCATCACTAAGGAGTGAAAAATTTTGAACGGATTTCTTCTCAAAGAATCAATGAAAATAAAATTTAGGATCACCCCAAATTCTTGCCTTGGAGTCCCCACCTATCAGTGTAAATTATAGGAGCAAGGAAAATGAAGAGGATCTTGAACCAAAAAGTGAAGGTGGTGATTTCCTAGAAAGTGATGAGTTTGAGAATGATACAAAAATCAGATTCTATGAGTATTCTAGAGGTGATGAAGAAGAAAAATAAGATGCACCTAGTTTCTCATGTGTGGTATTCACTCATTCTCAGTCTGATAAAGGAACATATCCTTCCACTACTATAGAGAAAAAGAAGATCAAGATCCTCTGTGGTGACTTCACAAAAAAATTAGTCGAGTATCTCCTCTCCTACCCTCTATGGAGTCTACATTATTTAATCCTAATCCTATAGCAAGTAAGAAGGATCTTAAAGTAAGTATTTTTATGCCTCTTCCAAATCTAAATCTAAATCTACCCCTATAAAATATATTACGTTGAAAGCTCCTAGTGTACCGTTCAAAATACCCTCCATTCCCCAAAAATCTACTCTTCTTTCCAAACTTGTCCTAAATCCAAAGGAATTCCCTTCATCAACTTCACCCAGATATGCTCCTTTTGATTTCATAGAATATGCGAATAAAGACAAAGTCCAAATTACTAAAATTGAATATTTACATAATCATCCTAAAACATTTGAGAGGTTCGTTTGATATATCCAGTGCTAGTCCAATACCCAATGTTGTAACTTCTAGTTCCAAAGGAATATTTCCAAAACCACCTACACCTCCCTCATAGAACATGCTTTCCTTAAGCACATCCAAGACTGATAAGGTCGATCCTTTCTACATCTCCCTTCTTATTGGAGAATATGTACTAAACAATTACATAATAGATTCCACGCCTTAGACAACATGATGTATTTGAAGGTCACCAAGGATATCAAACTTACCATGACTCCACCTAGTGGCTCTTATTACTCTTTAGAGTAAAAATAGGTCCCACTTGTAGGGAAGGTCAAATATGCATAGGTGGCTCTTTCCATATTTCTAGATAATAAAGTTCGAGTAATGATTTTGATAGTATATGTCCCATCCTTATTCGAAATGTTCTTTGAGTAGAAGTTTCTGCCAAGAATTTGGAGGGAAAATTTAGATGGATTTCTCATCCACAACCATACCAGTGAAGGGAGACATGGATAAATTTTTTCCCAATAATAAGATGAGGTATACAGTATGAAAGTCCAAAAAATATAAAGCTAACATCTTGTACGAAAATAGCAGGCAGATGAATCACTTTGTGGAAACCAAGGAAGAAAATGATATTCTCATCTTAATAGGTTCGAGACATGCTATCCTGGAGAGATTTGGATTTTGAAGAAGCATTGAGGAGATTTGAGTTACAAGAGGGCAGCCCTGAATTACCAGACAATGCAAACCATGAGGAAGAGGAGACGGTTCTTGATGATTTTAAAGAAGAAAAATCATCTTCTATTCTTATCCAAGATGAGGAGTTATTCTCATTCCCATTTCAAGATGAAGATGATCTCAGTTAGGAAATCTATGGAGAGACAAAATCATCTTGTGATGAGCCCATGAAAGGCTTGAAAGAAATATTCATACAATAAATATTGAGATCCATGGAAGAAATAAAGGACCCCGAGTTCTGTCTTGAACTCCTGATGCAAGCCATGAATATGCAAGATAAGTGTGAAGCTGATTTAGAATCCTTAACCAATATGATGGTTAGCCATATTGAGATAAGGAAAGATGAAAAATATGATGCCGCTCTTGAGTTAATGATTGATGGATACAATAACAAAATGGAGATATTTTATTTCCCATTTGAAGATGAAAACTCTTTCCATGATGAAGAAATTGAAGCAAGGAGTTTCAAGACCTCTGAAGATGAATCTCTTTTTGATGAAGGATCGGTAGAGTGCAGTAATTCCCAAAATGATGAGGTAATCCCTCTAGATAGTTGCCTTGAGTTGCATTCTTCAAAGGCATAAAAAGATGAGTTGTAGGAAACAACGAAGCATAACTCCATGCAAGAAATATTGGATGTAGTAGAAGTTATGGAAGACCCCGAGCTGATTCTTGATCTCTTCACTCGTGCCATAAACATACAAGACAAGTATGAGTTTTCCTCTGATCCTCCCATCAAGTACTCAAATTCCTCAAAATGGAGTAGAGATAAAGGATGATTCTAATATTTCTCATAGATAATATGTCAATGAGCATAGACTCGGGAAATAAAGTAACTCAAAATATTCAAGAAATTTGAACGAAAATCATCTTTGGGGCAACGATGAGATGCTCAATGGAGAATCAACTATATGGATAAACACGAAGGCAACCGACACTATGAAACTGATTTCAAAGAATGTGAAGGAAATGAAATTTCCAATAGAATGCATGAGGATCAAGAGGCTCACATAGACTCACTCCTATAAAGTACAAAGACAATCATGGAAGCACCTGGCTTTCATAAATAGTTAAGGAAAGGAGGTTACTTTATCGAACCAGTCAATGGCTTCATAGAAAAACATCACTCAGTGTTTCCCACTCAAGGGTAATTCTGAGGAATGAAAAGTGATTTAGTGAAAACAGGTTGTCCCTCACCTTGTACCATAGGTGATTGTTAGGTGTTTTTTCCTTTCTTTGATGTGTATTTCCTTTCTATGTGTGTTCTTTGTTTCCTTTTCCACATTTTTCTGTGTTTCCTCCTTCTCTCTCTCTCTTGTAATTTGTACATGACTCTGTAAGGCCTAATGGATAATACACACTTTGGTCAATGAGTTATATGGTTTTAAATTGAGATTCTAGATTCTCCATGTCATGTCCCCAAGCTAGAGCCAATTGTTGTCATGAAAATGTGCAACAAGGAAATTAACAATTTCGAGCATGATAACTATACCTCAGTGTTAATGTTTTCAATTCCTATCATTCCAAGACACCTTGGTTCTATCCAGTCAATCTAAGTAACTTCATGATTAATTTTATCTCATCCCCTAAGTGATTTAGGAAAGTCCATTCATTCCCCTAGGTGATTTTATAAGTTCATTTGCAAGCTACAAGGAATTGTGGGAAGGGCTATCACTGGCCTTCCTAGGGTGAGGCACATCCATGGAATGGAGTGGAAGATCCTAAGTGGATGTGGAAGTAATTCAAAGTTCTTGGGACATCATGGAAATGGTTTAGGAATATTTTGGAAGGGATCGGAAGAGTTGGGGTATTTTCGCTAGAATTAGGGTTCACGGGCCTAGTCAAGACACTGAGGCCAAAATAGTCATTGAGCTTCAAAAGGTGATTCTCATGGATCTAGATGGAGTTAGGAGAAAAACAAAACATTTTCATAAATATAATTCCAATCCCTACATTATGGTGAAATCATATTTTTCACAACATTTTGGTGCATTAGGTGCTGCGAGGCATTTTTATGAGGTACGGGTTGAGTACTAAATCAATAAACCAATTTTTAGGGATCATCTAGAAAAATAAAGACATGAGAGCCCCATCATTGGATTCAAAATTCCATTTCCATTCAAGATCATATAAAAATTTTATAGAAACATCCATCGGGAGCTCCCGTTATCATTGTCACAAGTTGTCCTCTTTGAGCAAGTTCAAGACTTAGCCAAATTTTAGGAGGACACGTGTCAGCTCCAGGAGCCTGGCAGGATTTTATGTCCCTAAATTCCCTAAGTTTTAGGGGCATAAACCTTGGAAAAATTCACCCAGCCCTCATGTGACCTCTAGATTCCCATGCGACCATCGGAAGGGCCAATTCAGCCCCCAGGTGCATTATGGAGCTCAAATCCCCTTTTGTCGAATCTCTGCCATGTGTCAACTCTAGGACCACCATGGAATTTTATGTCCCTCACATCCCTCATAGGTAAGGGACATCAAACCTTTAAAAATTTTCCCAGCCCCTTAGGAGATACTGTTGTTCACCCACGTGACTCACTTCTATCCCCTCAGTGCTTTAAATTTGATTTTTAGAGCAATCACTCCCTACCTTTGGATCAATGTCATGTGTCTTCTCCTTGACCACTATGGAAATGAGTGTCCCTCATGTCCCTTATGAGGTGAGGGACATTAGGTACATGAAAATTCTCCCAGACTTCTCTCATATTTTTTAAAATCTTTAAATATCTAACTGCTTCCCGCTTCTAACTTCTTACACTCACATGCACATCGTCCCTCCATACTTCCTCTACAATATTATACCATCACTCTGCCATTGCAAATACTTAGACCAGCTAAACCAAGCACTAAAACACCTTTCCCATGGTGATTGGAAAGTCTCGAAGGATTTTTCATCAAGATAAGAAGGAGAAATGAAGAATGAAGGGAAGAAGATAGTGGAAATCTTTGTTGCCGTGAAACGGAGATTCAAAAATATATTGGAAACCAGTGCACAAATCAATGAACCATTTTTATATTTTTACTATTTCCAAGACCATAAAAAATACCTTCAAACTCTCCTCTTGTGTAATAGAGCATTCACAGTGAAGAAATCTCATTTCCGGCTAAACAAAGAAAAATTAGATTTCCCGTCAAATTGGTTGTCTAATTGAAGTAAAATTTCACGTGAAGCACCAGAAGGAAAAACCCATATCAGATATGTAAAAAAATTACAAAAAAGGTTAAAACCAGACTTGAAATTTTGAGGTCCATTAATGGTTGCCACACGTCAGAAGCACTATCGTGTCCTAAATTTGAAAGTTTAAAATCTCCTAGATGATTGAGCAGGTAGAACTAAAATTTAAAAGGAGTGATATTGGGCAAAAACCCATATCAAAAAATGTTTTTTCATGTCAATCCAACCTCCAAAATCCCACTTCTCAATATAGTAGGTCTTCCGCATAGAGAAGCTGCTCATTTGGGAAATCCATCAATAGAAGAACCTCGTGAAGGAGTCGAAGACATTGAAGATGCATAACACCGTGAGAAATCATCAAAATGGGCATTTGGTCCAATATTGGAACTTACTAAAAATAGTAAGTTGTCTCATGAGCACCTGCTAAAAATAGAAATTTGATCCGAGGAAGGAGTAAGGAATGCAAGGAGAAAGGAGAATCAAGATTACAACAATCAGCAGAGGATCGAGGGAGTTGCTTTTTCATACTTACTAAAAATAGTAAGTTTCTTTTCTAAGGGAAAACATGAAAGAGAAGTTGATGGGATAGAAGATGGCACATCCCTTTGTGTTTGAATATGAGATAGAAGATAGTGATGTCTTATACATGGACCTAAATGACCTCAGAACTCACATGACGGCCAAGGACCGAAATAATATTGAAGATCAAATATTCACAAGTGGTTTGTTCATTGCCATGGGACACCTAGTCTCTATGCAAAGTCCTGAGTTGGTCCTAGCCTGCTCTCAACATTATGAGCCCAAAACACAAACCATCCGAGCCGACAATGGTACAGCGATGGTGGTCATCAGCCCTAGAACCATTTCACTTTTTTGCAGATACCAACATCACCCAACATGGTTGTAATCTCAAAGGATAGGGCCTTGCACGATTGGGAAACGATGGATGCATACATGTAAGGGGTTTCACTTGGTTCATGGTTTAAAATGGGGAGAAAACCCTCAATAATTCCCAAAAACCTTCTAAGGTTTGAATTTTGAGAAAGATACTTAGATGTCATCACTCTCCTCAACAGGTTATGGATGAAGCAAACATAACATAATTTCGAGACTAGATGGACCTTTTCATCTTGATGGTGACAAAAGGAGAGTAGAGTATTGACTGGGGGCTGATCATCAATGATAGTATCCATTTACAAATACTCCAAGTACCCATGACAAATAATTTCCACATAAATTCTTACTTAGTATATCTCTTTGCTATCTTAAGATCATTGAGGGTTGGATCTCACGCAAAACATTGTTGCCAAGGTGCTTGCATTCGAGAAACTTCCATAGCTAGTGATGGAGGAAAGCCATAGGCATTTTTCTTATGTGAACAATGCATTCTCCATGTATGTAGTCTAGAGCTTATAAGGGTATATGGAATCTAAGATGTCATCACAAGCGGTGTCCCTTATCATGAAGTATGGATCCTTTTTCATATAATTCCCAACATTCTCTTATTTGTGAGTTGTTGGCTTTGACCAAGCACCACTAAGGCTACCTAAGTACCTTAGTGACCAAATTATATTGTTCGAGCTCTCTAGATAGGTCATCCAAGTGAATCACAAGCTTAGGAGTAGGAGGAAGAAGTTGATTTCATTCCCTATATCTCTCGGGGTATTCACGTGCAAGAGCTCAAATGACGCATCTCATCTGGAGGTCACTTTTTCTCATTTGACTTTGCATTCATACATTACCAGACCTAATTTTGACATTCAAGAATATCCTATCTCTTTCTTCATACCCAAATGGAAACATGAGCAACAAGTCGAGGACTATTGGACCAACTATGTTGATGAGTTTGAAGTACTTGAAAATGACCATATGAGGATGACAATCAGCAAGATGAAGAAATTTAAGTTCTCATCATATGAAAACATCTTGCACGATGATGGGACAAAAATGTATGACCTTGAGTATGCAGAGGTCAAGATGTCCCCTTTACCTCCAATCAACTGGTATGTTCATGAATCATGGGATATATTAGAGAAGGCGAGAAGGTGGTAAGGAGAACGAGACAATCAATACACCCTCACATTTCTACAGTGGGGAAATAGGTAATCAATACATCAAAGTAGTTCAGCCCAAAGTAATCAATCCAGTGGATGAAATGACACCAGTTAACTATGAAATGAGCACAATTCAACTAGGAATGGCAACTCATGAAGGGGATTTACACATGTATCAGCAATCTTCTGCTCACATGGTGGAAAGGAATAAGGAGTATAAGAAGAAGATTGATGAAATAAAAGATCAGGTGTGAACTCTATCATTCTATGTGCAACATCTAGTTGATCCTAATGCCATGACAATTCCCACTAAGGAAGTTACACCCATCAGTAGCTTCAATCCATAATCCATCAAGAAGACACACGAGTTCACAATGATAGGGGCGAGCAAATAATGAATGGATTAACTCAATTTCTGAAAAAGGGAATTCAGTGCTCCAAGAAGTGGTCAAACTCTTTGCTTACATGTGTGCAATAGCAAATAGGACATGGGCACTCAAAGAGGACTTGGAGAAATAAAGAGACTATTGGGAACCTTTGGGCCCAGTAATAGATGAAATGAGTAGCACTCATCACCAGGATTTGATCGACAAGAAGATTTTGAAACTCCCTCAGAAGACTTATCACATGTATGGGTGAGGGCCTTGGCAATTAGGTTTGAGGAAATCAATCGAGGCCATCACAGAGCTAGAGGAGAAAGAGGAACAAGCATACAAATTTTAGGATAGTATAAATCAGAAATATCAGAAGCTTGAAGTACTTACAATGGGTTAAAATATAACTGGAGATGAATTTATTTTTCCATTTTATGAATACATCAAGAAATAGGTAGGCAACCTATTAGTGCAAAATCACAGCACCCCTGGATGCAGATCAGGCTTCTAGGTTGATCACTCAGGCATCCAGTGTGATTGCACAACATGGAAACCTCTCTCCAAGCGTGGGACTTGTGAAACTGAGAGAGGAATCTCCAGAGAAGGCTGGTTCCTACTCCTAAACTACCTGCCACAAGCTATTCCAGTGCAGGCAAGCTAATCTAATCCTAATCTAACAATGCCAAGGAGACAGAGAGAGAGAGAGAGAGAGAGAAAGGAAAAGAACAAAATCCTACACTAAAACGGTGATACACCAGAGAAGGAGAATGTTGGACATCTATCAAAACTGCCATGGGACAAAGAGAGGTGAGCAATGGGAAGGATGGACAGATGCATCACAGGCCCAAGGATAGATTTCACACAGAAAATGTCCCAAAACTCCATGAACACAGCTCCAAACCTACAATGAACATTCAAACATGCACAAATACCTGCAATGAAGAGAGGCAAGAAGAGAAACAAGCAAAAATGAGCAAGGATGGACAGATGCATCACAAAACATGTTTTGTTGCTCCAGAAGTTTACACAAAACATCATTTCAATAGTAAAAGGCAAAAACACCATTACAGAGCAAGGGAGGAGGTTTGAACTCCATTTTCAACCCTAGAGAAGAAAAGAAGGGAGGGCAGAGCAGAAAAGATGAACAACTTGTTATATCTTTTAAAATGAGCCAAATCTAGCTTTATACAATGCATGGGTCGAGCCCAGGAGAGAGAAAACATAGGAAAACATGTAAGCAGCCCAACCATTGACCAAAACGCATTCTTCATTAAAATCGGTGGTTGAGACATCACTTCTGGCCATGTTGAAGAAGAATGCGACCCATGTGCATTAAAACTGGTTGTTGAAACGTCGCTTCTGGCCATTATCACGCGTCAGAGCTGTTTCTCAATTTTCTCTCCAGACTGCACCAAAATTTGAGATTGATCCCAGAATCATGTAGATAATTTCATAAGCCTTCCGTTGATATAAAGAACGTGCAAATCCGAGCTCTGGATCGAAAGTTATGGAGGTCTGAAGATTTAGGGCACGGAACAGACCAAAACGGATTTTGAAATATTTTCCCGCGCTTTACCACCTGGACGACACGTGGCAGGCTCTGATTCACTGAATAATTCTCTCTCCTCCACCTTTCCGTGGGCTTTCCTTTGAAATTTCCTTGTGGGCCCTAGCTGGGACACGTGGCACTATCCCATTGGTTCGGGCTGACCCTTCAAAACTCGCCCTTTGACTTTTTGACCTTTTCCCTTGTGACACGTGTCATGATTTGATTGGTCTACGGGCCTACCGGCTCTTTCATGCCTTATTATCCCAGATGTCCCAAAGATCTTGTTTGGGGATAGAAACCTCTAGTTTACCCGATTCGGCGGTTCACGCGTCCATTTGTCCCGGATGTCCCTGTGCTTTGTGGGACAAATTCTTCCGGTTCGCCCGATCCGGCCGATTCGTGTCTCGCGGCCCAGATGTCCGATTTGCCTCTGGACTGTTTGTTCTCATTTCGGCCGAACCGGCCGGTTCGTTCGTATCTTTGTCCCAGATGTCCCAAAGCAGTTAGTGTGAAAGTTCTCCTTTTCGGTCGATCGGGCTTTCGCGTCCATTTGTCCCACTTGTCCCTTTCTTTGTTTGGGCGCTGTAGGCTTTTCGGCCGATCCGCGCCTTGACGTCCCAAATGTCCCGACTGTCCCGGGGACTAGGACTTAGCTGATTTTCACATTTTTTTCTGGCCCAAGCTTATCTTCTGCAACTTCTTCGCATCTTCTCAGAGCTTGCTCTTTTCAACCTGGACGGGAGAGTTAGAAAAATTTCTGAAGGGACCCTAGAAACATGATGTTTGCTCTGAATCAATTATCTGCCTGGGACTTGAGAATTCTGATGCATGTTATCAAATTAACCCTGGGGGGTGAATTTTGGATAACAATTTGGCGACTCAGCGGGGTCATCTGCCTGCTAGATGAAGTTACGATTTCTGAAGCATCCATTGGGCATGGAGTCCTGAGTTGTAACCTACAACTAATCTGAACTTTGAAAACTTCCCTCTGAGCCACTTGAAACCCATTGAACCTGGAGTGTTCTCACCAAGATGCCACTGAAACGAACTGTGCAAGAGCAGAACCAACAACACCAAAACTATGTACAAAACTGAAAATCATACATGTCCCAAATGGAACATGTAGAGTGTGCACAAGCACTTCTTCTACTGAAAGAAAACCTACCTACTCTACTCTAACTGGAAGCAAAAGCAAGCTAAACAAACCCTGTAATTGGTTGTGAGAAATAGCTTCCCTTTCTCAAAAGTGGCAGCCATGCAATTGATTTGCACTCGATCATGGTTGTTTGGATGGATGGAAAATCAACAAGAAGCTGGTCTTCTATCCAAATCATCAAAGTATCACTGAAAACAAATCCAATACCCTTTTTAGTTGCTCTGCATTTGGATTGAAGAGGTATGGCAGCTGATCCTTGGTACTTTGTAGCTCACCCTCATGCTCAGAAGAAAGCATGACTGGTTGTGACTTCTCCTTTGGCTCCAATGAAGCCAAATACCTGATTGGGCAAGGTATGGTCCTTTGAGTATGCCCATTGTTGTGATTTTCAACCCCAAGAATGGAGTCTTCTTGTAGACCTTCTTGAATGGATGGTGTGGAAGAAATGGTGAAATTCCTCTGTCCTTTCTCTTCCTCCAATGAAGAACGTGAAAGATTAAAATCTTCCAATCTTGATTCCGAAGAGCTATTATAAGATGCTGGCTGTTGTAAATGAATGCCCTCCTTCATGACAGCAGACTCAAGTGTTTGGAGTGTGGATGATGAAAGAGAGAAAGGTGGAAACTCAACCGGCTCTTCTCCATCAAAACAGTTCTCCAAATCTGACAGATAAACTGCCTTATTGCTGTCCTGCTGCAAATATTCAACTTCCTCCATGGTGTCTTCTTGATCTGTAACTTGACCACCATGGTTTCTTTCTCCCTTCAACATTGAGTTTGAGAGGTCAAACTCCTCTTCAGCACTGGAACTTGAGAGAGGTGAAGTAGAAAGAAGAACTGAAGGTTCTCCTGTAGCCTGCTTTGTGCTCAGAGCTCTTGGATCTGCAATTTTCTCCCCCACAGCTGGAATGTGCTCCTCTTCTTTTGGATTTGGAGCAGCTTCTCCTTCCTCCAATGTTTGAAGACAATCTTTCTCTTGATTGAACTCTTCCTCCAGCATGAAGTTTGTCAAGTCAAACTCTTCAATCTGCTGCTCTAGAGGACAAGTTGGGACTGCAAGATCTTCTTCTTCTACTGCAACAAAATCATCCCTGGCCACCATTTGTTTAACCTTAGCCTCTTCTGTAGGTTTAACCATCAAGGGGATCTTTTTCATCCCAAATCTAAGAGCCCAACTCTTCAGACTTTGAATTTCTTCATCTTTGTTTGGCTTCTCTTTTTTCTGTTGTTTTCCTTGATTGGCATTCTGATTTTCATCCTCCCAACATGGATTTGGGAATGCAAGAGGAGGGATGGGTTGTAACTCAACTGATTTGACATTTTTTTGTGGTGGCGGAGGAGGTGAAACCTCTTGTTTCTTTGGAGTGGGAGGTATTTCATTTAGCTCTTGTGGAGAGGATGACTGTTTGGAAGGAAAAAGGAAAGAAGAATTGAGGTGTGGTGGAAGACTGAGAGGTGGAGACATGGGATCGACATTTGGGACAGCAGATGGAGAGTTTAAAGCTTGACACTGCTGAGATGAAACAGATTGGGAAAGAGGAAAAGAAAAGGCATGAGAAGGTGTGCTTACCCGTTGACAAGGTTGTTGAATACTCCTCTCATACACCTCTATTTCTTCAATCCACTTTGCAAGCAAAGGCAGCATTGCAATCATGAAGTCAAGCTTCTCCTGAGGGCTGTAATGCCTTGGAAAAGGTCCCACCCATGGACAAGGTGCTCTGCAACCGATTCCAAATGCTTTCATCTGTGCCTGAGCCCTGGACTGCACTATGTTTACCTCCATCTTTTGGATCTTCTCCAACAGACCAGCATCTTGCATCTGATGGTCTTCATTGTATGCATACTCTTGCTCTTGGAAGGCTCCATAGCCAAACTGACTTTGGCACTGCTGCTCATATGGGTATGCATACTGATCTTGAATCTGCTCAAAATGTTGATTTGGAGGATTTGTAAAACATGTTGGAGGTGGAATATATCTTTGCTGTTTTTGATGTGAATTCCATGATGGAAATGAAGTCATGATTTCACAACTTCATAGAATGAGAGAATGATGGAAGAGATGGAAGGAAGAATGGATAGAAAAAGAATGAAAATGAATGGAAAGGAAGGTTTGCAACTTCAGAGATGGGTTGTTGACCAGATGGAGTCACCAGATGTGTTTGCAAGTGCCTCCAAAGGCTGAAATCTTCACAGGAACACACCAACCTGCAAAAGATGAAGTGGAAGACCTCTAAGGTCCCACCAAGGCGTGCCCAAAAGCTGTTAGTGCAAAATCACAAAGCACCCCTGGATGTAGATCAGGCTTCTAGGTTGATCACTCAGGCATCCAGTGTGATTGCACAACATGGAAACCTCTCTCCAAGTGTGGAACTTGTGGTGAGAGAGGAATCTCTAGAGAAGGCTAGTTCCTACTCCTAAACTACCGCCACAAGCTATTCCAAAGCGCAGAAAGCTAATCTAATCCTAATCTAACAATGCAAGGAGGAGACAGAGAGAGAGAGAAAGGAAAAGAACAAAAGCCTACACTAAAATGGTGATACACCAGAGAAGGAGAATGTTGGACATCTATCAAAACTTCCATGGGACAGAGAGAGGTGAGCAATGGGAAGGATGGACAGATGCATCATAGGCCCAAGGATAGATTTCACATAGAAAATGTCCCAAAACTCCATGAACACAGCTCCAAATCTGCAATGAACATTCAAACATGCACAAATACCTACAATGAAGAGAGGCAAGAAGAGAAACAAGCAAAAACGAGCAAGGATGGATAGATGCATCACAAAACATGTTTTGTTGCTCCAGAAGTTTGCACAGAACATCATTTCAATAGTAAAAGGCAAAAACACCATTACAGAGCAAGGGAGGAGGTTCAAACTCCATTTTCAACCCTAGAGAAGAAAAGAAGGGAGGCGGAGAGAAAAGATGAACAACTTGTTATATCTTTTAAAATGAGCCAAATCTGGCTTTATACAATGCATGGGTCGAGCCCAGGAGACAGAAAACATAGGAAAACATGTAAGTAGCCCAACCATTGACCAAAATGCATTCTTCATTAAAATTGGTGGTTGAGACATCACTTCTGGCCATGCTGAAGAAGAATGCGACCCATGTGCATTAAAACTGGTTGTTGAAACGTCGCTTCTGGCCATTATCACGCATCAGAGCTGTTTCTCAATTTTCTCTCTCCATACTGCACCAAAATTCGAGATTGATCCTAGAATCATGTAGAGAATTTCATAAGCTTTCCGTTGATATAAAGAACGTGCAAATCTGAGCTCTGGATCGAAAGTTATGGAGGTCTGAAGATTTAGGGCACGGAACAGACCAAAACAGATTTTGAAATATTTTCCCACACTTCACCACCTGGACGACACGTGGCAGGTTCTGATTCACTAAATAATTCTCTCTCCTCCACCTTTCCGCGGGCTTTCCTTTGAAATTTCCTTGTGGCCCCTAGCTGGGACACGTGGCACTATCCCAATTGTTCGGGCTGACCCTTCAAAACTCACCCTTTGACTTTTTGACCTTTTCCCTTGTGACACGTGTCATGATTTGATTGGTCTCCGGGCCTGCCGGCTCTTTCACACCTTTTTGTCCCGGATGTCCCAGTCCTGTTTGGGATAGAAACCTCCGGTTCGCCCGATTCGGCCGGTTCGCGTCCATTTGTCCCAGATGTCCCTGTGCTTCGCGGGACAAATTCTTCCGGTTCGCCCGATCCGGCCGATTCGCGTCCTCGCGGCCCAGATGTCCCATTTGCCTCCGGACTGTTTGTTCTCATTTCGGCCGAACCGGCCGGTTCACGTATCTTTGTCCCAGATGTCCCAAAGCAGTTAGTGCGAAAGTTCTCCTTTTCGGCCGATCCGGGCTTTCCGCGTCCGCCGCGTCCATTTGTCCCACTTGTCCCTTTGCTGTTTGGGCCGCCTGTAGGCTTTTCGGCCGATCCGCGCCTTGACGTCCCAAATGTCCCGACTGTCCCGGGGACTAGGACTTAGCCGATTTTCACAATTTTTTTTCGGCCCAAGCTTATCTTCTGCAACTTCTTCGCATCTTCTCAGAGCTTTCTCTTTTCAACCTGGACGGGAGAGTTAGAAAAATTTCTGAAGGGACCCAGAAACATGATGTTTGCTCTGAATCAATTATCTGCCTGGGACTTGAGAATTCTGATGCATGTTATCAAATTAACCCTGGGGGGTGAATTTTGGATAACACAACCCATCATCCTTCACCAAGGATACCCTCGACTTCCTCTCAAATATTTGGGCCTCTATTTCACTTATTATAGAGAAACATGCATCATGGTTTAGGAAGTGCAGAGACATCAACAATGTAGACAATGGATGGACATATACCTTGAGTTGTGTTCACATTCCTCATGTTGACATGGTGGAGCTTGCAACTGCTCGTTTCAGCAAAGATCTTTGAAGAATAGAGGCCTTCTTAGGAGCATGAAGTGGAGACTAGTTGATAAGTGAGATCAAA
Source organism: Taxus wallichiana var. yunnanensis (assembly GCA_018340775.1). NCBI lineage: Eukaryota > Viridiplantae > Streptophyta > Pinopsida > Cupressales > Taxaceae > Taxus > Taxus wallichiana. The sequence goes on along the minus strand of CM031242.1, from coordinate 83,200,466 downwards.
TTCACTGCAGCAGCTCATTCTTCCACATGATCATCTTCTTTCTTCTTCTTCCTCATATTTCTCTCTCTTCTCTTCTCACCCAACGCTCTCTCCCATTAATGTTATATTTTTCGTTGAGGTTTACACTTTTAATATAACTTTAAGTGACTTTAGAAACATAATTTAAACTTTAAGTCACCTTGATTTTATAAAATGGACTTAAATATTTAAGTGTAATATGCACAGTCTAAATTCAATTTAAAGTATTTGAAAAGTCACTGGGAAGATGAAGAGTTGCACTCTCTTCTATAAATTGTAGCTAGCTCCTTATTTGAGCTTTTTCTAAAATCTTCTTAAACTTATTAGATGTTGGAGTTGTTTTTTTTAATTCATGAGAGAGATATCCTTGTGAAAATAGCAAAGAGATACAAAATTTCTTTCATTTTCCCTATTCAAAAATGTCTTCTACTTATATTTTATGTACAATTGTTGCTTGAACTTCAATAAAAGAAGAAGGAATTTTAGCCTTTTTGACTGAGGAGTTTAGTGGTACTTTGTGCTCATTAGACACTATTTGGTCTTTTTGTTTTTATGTAGATTTGTTTTCTTTTAAATTCAATAGCATGTAATGAAACTTCTAGCTAGTGTATGCAAGTCTCTAATTTTCTAACTTTCTCACTCTCTTTCCCGCTTTCCTAGAAAATTCTTCTCTTGCAGATATATGAAAGATTTTTCCGCAAGGTCAGTGGAGTGCCCTTATTGGATCCTCGGCCAAAAGGCCACCAGGATAAAACTCAAATTTTACTCATGCATGCATGTATGGTAGCTACACCGATTAAGTAGAGGGACTTAGACTCCCAGAGCATTGGCAAGATAACCACCAATTTGTCCCCAACAAATTTTCTCACCAACATAGCAATAGCATTCCATAAAACCCATTAAATTGGTAAGTATTAATATAACTTTAGCTTCATATTGGTTTAGAATCTTAAGAATGTCAAGATAAATGCCAAAATCTAGAACAAATCAATCTTTGGAAATATTTTGAAAAAAATAAGAAACTAACCAAGGAGTTGGAAATTCTAGAACATAGAGTGAATAATATAAGCATGGATGTGAATGATTACTACAAGGAAAAGAAAATTCTCAATTAACTGCATTATCTCTAAACCTATTAAGAGATTCATTAGAGATAAAAATCAAGAGTGGTCTGGTTAAAGGAAGGGGATAGAAACACAAAAAAATCCTTTTGAATACCATGAAGCACTTTGAAGTCACAAAAAAATCAATTCCATCAAAGACAAATTAGGATAGGAAAGTAGAGATATGGAATCCATTAAAAAAGAGGCAATAGAGTTCTACAAAAACCTCCTATCTAAAGAGGCTCAGGATAATGAAACCAACACCAACTTCTTGTTGAATTTCATCCCACATTGCACTGATATACAAGAGGAGATGAGAAAGATTCTCATAATGGTGGATATTGAAGAACTAAAAAAATTGTATTTTGTCTTAAAGGAGAAAACTCCCCAGACCTAGATGGCTTCTTGGCTTGATTTTCCCAAGTATATTGGGTATTTTGTAAAACTAGTCTGCTCAATGTCATAAATGAAGTCTTCTGCACTGGAAAAATTCTAAAGGAGGTAAATAAAAACTTTATAGTTTTGATTCCTAAAAGAGACGAAGCAAAGGATTTCAAGGAATTCTAACCAATAATTCTTTCAAATACCATATACAAATTTTTACAAAGACTATTACGTCAAGAATGCAACCTTTTCTCAAGAACATCATCTCATGGCAGCAAGGTGGATTTTTTCAGGGAAGAAAAATACAAGATGGTATAGTTTTGGTTCATGAAAATATTCACTCCATGGATAAAAGCAAGAAAGTAGGTATGGCCATCAAGCTAGATATGAAAAAATATTTTGTGGTCTCATGGGAATTCTTAGACAAAATTTTGGAGAAAATTGGATTCAACTCTCACTTAAGGAAATTAATTAGCGAGTTCATTTTGACCCCCATGTTCTCCATTCTTTTAAATTGCATTCCTACAAGTTTTTTTGTAGCACGAGAGGAATAAGGAAGGGTGAACCCATCTCACCTATCCTTTTTATCATTATGGTTGATATCCTCGGCAGAGTAATAAGTATCTACACTTTGAAAAAAGATACCTACATTGATTTAATCCCTTGTCAAAGAAGCTTTCAGTCTCTCACCACTAATTCATGGATGACACCATACTCCTATTCATTGCTTCAGACAAGCAAGCAAAACAATTCAAATTATTGTTGAACTATTATGAGGAAGCTTCAGGGAAGCTTATCAATTATGGTAAGAGTTATGTTTTTTCATTAATACACCTAAAGAATGGCAGAAGAAAATTACCAAAACATTGGGTTGTGTGATTAAACTCTGCCTTCCACTTATCTAGAGATGCCAATTTTTAAAGGCAACCTCCCGATTTCTATTTGGAATCCACTCTTGGATAGATTTCAATCCAAACTGGAAGGATGGAAAGGGGTAGTGTTATCTAGTGTTGCCAAAGCCACTTTGATCAAAAGAACTCTTCAAAATCTTCTTGTTTACCTCCTTTCTCTTTTCAGAATGCCCCAAAATATTGTTGATTTGATTGAAAAGATTCATAAGAGATTCTTATGGGCTAGAGTAGAGGATCATAACAAAATTCACATGGTTGCTTGGGATAAAGTATGTAAGCCTAAATCCCATGGTGGATTAGGAATAAGAAACATTAGGAAAATGAATTCATCCTTCCTTTCAGAAATGGGTTGGAGATTGCTCAAGGAAGACTCAACCTTGTGAAGCATCATCAAAACTAATATTTACAAGAGGAATTCATCAAATACTTCACCTCTTCTACATATTTACCTCTAGGTTCCCACTTCTGGAACTCCCTTATCAAAAGTAGAGGCATTATCTCTAAGGACATAAATGGGACCTCGAGAATGGAACAGATGAAATTTGGAACTTGATCGAAATAGAGGAAAAATCTCCATAACTAGATAAATCTGATAAGATTGAAGTATGGAGAGAGTATAAGTGGATATCTTGAATGTAGAAATGGGAAAACCACTTAGAAAAGATTATCCCTTGAGGAATTAAATGACTTGGAAAGAGATAATCTATCATTAATCTAAAATAATATTGTAAACATATATATCCCTAATAAAAATGTTGGGGATGAACTAATATGGCAGGATTCATGAGATGGAAATTATAGTGTCTAATCTAGATACAAAGTCAAAATCGAGTTGTTCGGTCCTTAGACTTACTTGAAAAAAATTTGGTGCAAACAAATGATTCCTAAGTTTAACTTCTTCTAGTGGATCACTATCCAAAATAAGATCCTCATAGTTGAAAACCTAAGAAATAAATGCCATATTCTTATCGTCAAATGCATCCTTTGTATAGAAGTGGAAGAAATTGTTGATCACCTCTTTATACATTGTAAATTCACGTGCTCTCTTTAGGGACACATTACGAACGAAATTGGTTTGAAATGGGTCCTCCCTCAATCAGTGAAAGATCTAAAAGATAACTGATATTATCATTCAAAAAATGTTTCAATCAGACTCCTATGGGACTTAACCCTTCCTCACATGGTTTGGGCTATATGGAAATACAATAACAAAATAATTTTTGAAGGGAAATTGTTACAGGTGGGCACTGTATTCAAACATTTGATTCTATTGATAACTGAGAACTTAAAAACCTCTGCAAAATGTAGACAAGGAAGTTTGAAGGATTAAAACATTAATTTCCTCCACAAATGGAACTTTCAGCTCACATAAGATCCTAAGTAAAAGATCTCTAAACTTACTAAGAGCAGGATTGTATGGACCCATCCTCAAGAACGATGATATAATTTAAACTTCTATGTGGTGGTTGTTGATACTCAAATGTGTTATCCTTTTCAGTCGAGTAGCATCAAAGATATGGCATGAAGCTTGAAGACAGATGGATCATGGTGTGTTTCATTTTGTAGCCGGGGATATGATCTAACTGGCACTCAGATTTGTGGAGAGATGGATAACACTCTAAAAGGACTTGATCTTGTCCTAACTATTTTAGGTTGTGCCTTTCAACCAAGGTAAGAGAACCTATTTTGTAACCTTCAAATGGTGAAGGAGATGAAGATATCCTTCTTTTTCTCAAATTCTATGAAGAAGACCTTGAGGAAAACATGATCAACACACCAAATCTGACTCTCACAAGTTGTCACTTCCAGAATATGGGTATGTTTTCAACACAAGGCAAAGGTTACTAAAGACATTTGAAATCCTGATCTGTTCTACATACTTTAGCAAATGGATTTTGATCTTTTGTGGGTATACAAGGAAAAATAGGGGTAGTACAGGGTAGGATTGGTTATTTGAAATTTTTTTGGGTGGGAGATCAACAAGATAGATTGGACTTTTCCAGATCCTTGAGGAGCTTCACAACAATGGAGAACTTCAATAACATAAAGCTTTAAAATAGTTAAAACATTCCTTCAACCAGAAGGTGTGCATCAATGGAGGCCTAGATTTGCACCTTTTCACACAATCTTTGAGATTCTAGCATGAAGGATCGAGTTAGAAAACCCAATAAAACATCAAAATCTAAGATAAATCACGCCTAAGGTACACCCAAAAGCTTACAAACAATCTATGTCAACAAATGAAAGAAAAGTGATTTTAAATCATTTATTTCATTCCCAGATGAAAGCTCTTTTGGAAAATGAAATTACAGATGCCACTAAACTATCACAAGGATTGAGACCTGTGTGATTCAGATAGATTTTGATACAAGATTGCAATAGGAACTAGAACAACTACTTGCAAACATTCTAAAATAAAATAAACACAATTGTCGAGGAGATTTAACACAAATTACTCAAATTTTATCAAATTCATCAGTAGAAGAGAGTTATTTAAACAATCATACACTTATAACCAACTCAACATGAATGAAAATATGACACAGAGGAAGTTAACCTGGTTTCTCAGAAAGTTTTCTCAGAAGATGAGCTTTTCTCAAAATTTTCTCGTGAAAATGAACTCTCAACCTTTTGCATGTCTCAAAACATGTATTATATATCTCTCTATTACATTCAAGCCTTCTCTCCCAAGAAAATAATATGCCAAGCATCAATTTTGTTACAAAATTCCATCATGATTCGCAGACAGGGACGTTTAACATATTTGCAACAAAAGTTTCCAGGTGTTTCGAAAAAAGTGAATCATTGAGGATTTTTGCATCATTATCCATTATGGAGGCACATTTTTCATCTTCAAAGAATGCATGCCCCTTTCCTTTCATTATTCCATCCTTATCCCTCCAAAATTTGACTCTGCAACTTTTGGATCTGATATTTCACATTTTTAGATGGGTTAGGGAAAAAATTCATTTCAAAAACATATTTGATCTTCAAATTGATCCTCAAAACCGATTGCATTAGTCCTTACAGGCACAAACAACACAAATTTGTCAAAAATATGATGAAAATTGATGCAAAAATGCATCTCCAAACTTCCTAGAGCATTCTAGGGCAAAAAAGGTGGCAAAGCAAAAAATGATGCACACTACCATTGATTTGACTTTCAACTTTTAATCTATGCCCTCGACGTGGAGAAAAACCATTGGAGACGAGCTTTGGAGGTGCCTTTTTCCATTTTGCATTTTTAAAAGAAACGGTCACATGGCAAGATTTGATTCGGCATGGGCATGGGTTTCACATTTATAAATTTTTACCCTTTTATTTTGAGTGGCCACGTGGCACCATTCCATTGGATGCGGACCTAGGAGCTTCATTTTACCTTTTAAAATTTTCGGAAAAATTGGAAAATTTTGATATTTTTCCCCACACCTCCGCCTCATGAAAATAGGCTTGACACGTGTCCCAAAGTGGGCCCCATTGGAATCGCGGACTGATTCTACACATTTCCACCTTTTTTGGAAAAAGGAAATTTTTCCAAATTATCTCTGTGGGCCCACACCTCTGATTTTGTCCCTGACATGTGGCGATTGCTGAATCACTGCAAGCTTGCATTCCTCCTTTTAATTTTATGCCTTTATGCCAAAAAATGGAAAAAAATCTCAATTTTTCGCAAAGGCCCAAAGTTCCACCTCTCGACCCTAATCCGCCATGTGTTCACTCCTAATTTGTTACAGCCCTAGGCATTTTCTTTGCACTTTAACTCTTTTTCCAAAATGCCTTAAGGCACAAAAAGACCCGCTGCTTCTCATCCAATCAAAAGAGGACACATCATCATTTTCAAGCAAAATTTAGAAATTTTCTCCGCCACTTGAATTCAGCAGATTAGCACTTGGCGGGGCCACGGGGAAATTTGAAAATTTTAGCCAAAGTAGCTAAAAAATAACAAGTTCTCAAAATGACCCATCACTCCTCCTCCAATCAAAACATGCCATGTAAGAAACATTAGAACCAATCAGAGTAAAGTGGAGCCATGGGACCAAATTCACCCTTTTGCCAAAAAGTAAAAAGTGATAAGTTAAAACAATTTTCGCCATCCCTTAGCCAATTAGAACAAGCCATGCTACCGATGAATGCTGAAGAGGAAATTGACGGGAAAATGATGCCCGTCTGACCATCAAAACACAGAAAATGCCAGGGTTTCCCTAGAATTTGATTTTTTCTCTAAGGACAACAAATTTCTCGAATTGAACCAATCTGAAACATGTTTTTAAAGCATTTTGTATCATGGAATTTGATTTTAATGGCATTGAAGTGCAAATCGATCAATTTTAAACCTTCACGATTGGGTAAAAAGGAAAAATGGCAGAGCTCGCAGATTTTGGAAAAATTAGGGCACAAAATAAAGGCACACATGCAGATTTATTTCAAATCGGGCAAAACAACAAGCTTGTGAGCATTTCAAGGCATTCGACTAAAGGGAAAATTTGTAGACCATCAATTTGAGAGAAAATGTTTGAGCACGCATAATGAAGGAAAAATTTAGGGAAAAATGGTGTAAGCTCAAAAATGGCACCCAAAGTGGTTAAGGGGGACCGAGGCGAGTAAGGGGGAATCATCAGAAATGATAAAGGATATATCATAGTAATCTACGGATGGAACATGGGGGTCCAAAATAACCATTACGTCGAGGCATTAGTTTCTTCTTAGGGAATCCAACTTGAAAAATCTTTGAACATCTCAAACCTCTGGGTTGAAGGGGATTCTATGAAAAATTTGAACTATTTGCAAACTTCTCCGTCAAGTTGGACCATCAACAAAATCATTGAAGATTTTATCCTCTCTCTAAGGAATTTCTCAAACTATGAAATTTCTCACACCTTTAGAGAAGGAAATAAGGTGGTTGATTTGTGTGCAAACATTGGTGTGAACTCTGACGCTCTTAAAAATTGGATTGGGAATGATAGTACACCTCTAAGATATTAAACTTCATTATTAGTGAAATAATATGACAGAGTTGAGGTGCCTTCGGAGTGGCTTGTTGGTTTGTTGGGTATGCCCCTACTTTTTTACCCTAATGTGTTGGTTGGCATGTGTGTGGGTCTCTATGGCTCTCTATTTACCTTCCTACATGTTTTTCTAGTTTTGTTTTGTCTTTTTGTTGGTTTTGTGTTGGTTTCTAATTTTTCTCAAGCTATTTTTTGGTATTTGGTCTTTTTGTCTCATGGTATATTTATGGATATATTTGGATTGATGATCCTTGTTGTAATGTGAGGGGTAGGGACCCTTCCAAAACCCTCCTTTTTACTAAATATCAAAAAATATCACATTAGCTTAATTTTTAAATATTATCGATATGATTAATATATGGTCTCATTTGTGTATTTCTTTATATATTACCATTTATATTAATGAATTAAATATATTTAATTACATCTTTAGAATATGTTTTCTTGTTTTGTGACATACTAACATTTCATTTATAGTAGGTTATTTCATTTATAGTGGGTAAATTATTGAATAAATTCATTAATTTGATCTTGTAGTATCATCTTAGAAAAATTTTATTAATGCGAGATAATGTGAAAAGGAAGAAATTAATATTGTAAGCTATGTTAGTAAATGATTAGATTTTGGTGCTTTCTCACCAAGGATGAATGGTGTATACATAGAGAGGGAGCCAATCACTACTAGGCATAATGGACTCTCAAAATGGCGTGGATTATAATGAACTGGAATGCCAAAACCAACAGTTGGGTAGGGAAGTAAACTATTTAACTTTACAATTAGAAATGTTGAAAAAACAATTTGCAAAAACTAAGAGTAAATATGATAAATCTAGTAAATTGAAAAAGAAGATAAGAAAGAGAAAGCAATCTTCTTCTGATGAGGATTATACTTCTAATAAAACAAATGATTCTTCTATTACTTATGATTCTTCTAGTGTTGAGAAAGAAAGTTCAAATAAGAATTCTAAGGAAATACAAAACTTTGCTAGGAAAATTAAGTTACCTAAATATGCAAGGGAAGTAGGGATAGGAGAAGAGGTTGAAAATTGCTTTGCTAGTTAAGAAAGATATTTTAAATTATAGAATACTTGTAAGTTAGGTTGAACACAAATAAATTCTTATAAAATGAAGAATATTTACCTTAAGCGGTGGGAAGATACGTTGAGATATGAAAAACTGAAAGCCCATAAAGTCACATGGAATAATTTTTTTAAAAATTAGGAAGAAGTATTTATCTGAACATTTCTTACAACAAAGGAAAAATGAATTCTTTGATTTAAAACAATGTTTAAATTTTTTTAATGAGTATAACCAAACTTTTGAGAATCTATATAAATTTGTGACTTTCATTTCCAGAACCGACATAGTCATAAGATTTATTAATGGTTTAAGAGAAGAATATAAGGCTAGTGTGTGGTGTGGGAAACCTACCACCATTGATGAAACTAATAAAATAGATGAGAAATTTGAAAATAATAAACCTATTGTTCACCAAAAGAAAGAATATTATAAGAAAAATATTCCAAAATTTCGTTTTAAAAATAGGAAAATACCATTTAATGAAACTATTAAGTGTAATCATACTCATATTAGGAATCAGCAAAAGGAAACAAGATTATGTTAAAACTAAAATGGAATAAATTAAATGTCAGAATTTGGGAGGTAACCATTTTTCTAGGGGTTTTCCTCATAAAAATAAGAGTTGGGATAAAAACAAAAATAAAAAATTGATGATAAATCAAAATAAGGTAAACAAAATATAAAATTTTATGCCATGGTTGATACAGTATTGTACATAAACAAGTGTCGTTGATTGAAGTAAAAGGAACTATTAATAATGAAAATATTGTCTTCTTGATAGATTCAGGTAGTAGTCATAGTTTTATATCACACGAATTAGTTAAAATAATGAACTTGTTTTCCAAAAAAATCGAACCCATTGTTGTAGAAATGGTTGATGGACGGATAGTAAGACAAACAAGAGGTGGAAGACTTAGACTTTCAATTTGATAACATTATATCTTATGAATATTTTAATTTATTTAACTTAGGTCAATATGATTTTATTTTAGGTATGACTGGTTAGAAAATAATCATGCTCTTATTAACTGTGAAAATAAACAAGTATGTATTTAAGATCAATATGAAGTTACTCTTATTTTAAAGGGAACTAAAATATAATCGACTTTAAAAACTATTTATGTCATTCAACTTAAAATAATTCTTAAATAAAAATATTAAGTTTTATGTGTTTTGATTACAAAAAAAAGTGATAAACTCCAAATAGATATAGATGTTCACCCGATAATCCAAGAATTTATAGGTGTATTCACTTCTGATGTTGAATAGTTACCACCTAGGATACCTATAGAACATGTTATTGATCTCATTCCTAGAGTTGAATTTGTGTCAAAAGCACCTTATAGACAATCTATACCTAAATTAGCTGAGCTAAAAATACAATTGGTTGAATTATTGAAACAAGGAAAAATTAGACCTAGTATTTCTCCTTGGGGTGCTCAAGTGTTGTTTGTGAAAAAGAAAGACGGGACTATGAGATTTTGTATTGATTATAGATAGTTATATAAACTAACTATTAAGAATAAATATCCTTTACCTATAATTTATGATTTACTAGATCAATTAAATGGTCTTAAAAAATTTTATAAAATTGATTTATGTTTTGCATATCATCAAATTATAATTAAGGATGATCACATTGTAAAAACTATTTTTACATCTAGATATGGACATTATTAATTTTTTGTTATGCCTTTTGGATTAACAAATGCCCTAGAAAATTTATGGCATTGATTCATGATGTTTTTAAACCTTTCTTAGATGTGTTTGTGACTATTTTTTGATGATATTTTTATCTATTCCAAAATGAATAAGAACATGAGAAACATGTTAGATTAGCGTTGGAAACTTTAAGAAACCAGCAGCTATGTGGTAAGCTAAGTAAATGTGAATTTTTAAAAATTGAAGTCTCATATTTAGGACATGTTATCTCTGGAAAAGGAATTGCACTAGATCCCTTGAAAGTAAAATCATTACAGGATTGACATTATACCTAAAGATGTACACAAAATTAGAAGTTTTATGGGACTATCTAGATTCTTTAGAAGGTTTATTAAGAGTTATTCTAAAATATATACTCCACTTACAAATTTAACAAATAAAATTAACACATATTATTGGTTTGAAGAATGTGAATTTGCTTTTAGTAAATTGAAAGAATCATTTAAAAGTGAATATGTGTTTTGTACTCCGATTTTTCTAAACCGTTCATTATTATTACTAACGCTTTTGGATCTGGTATCGGATGTGTAGTAATGCAAGATAACAATGTCGTATGTTTTGGATCTAGAAAGTTTTAAGGCTACCTTACTCATGATTTATAATTGTTAGAAATTATTCATGCTTTAAAATTTGGAGGCATTATTTGTTAGGTCGCAAATTTGTTTTGAAAATTGATCATAGATTTCTACAGTATATTTTTACTCAACCATTATTAAATATGAGACAAAGAAGATGGGTAGAGTTATTAAGTTAGTATGATTTTGAAATACAATATGTACCTGGTAAGGAAAATTTGGTTGTAGATGCTTTAAGTAGAAAAATAATGTGTGCAAATGTTTTGTCCTTAGAAAGAAGTCAATTTGACTAGGGAGATAAAAAGATGCATTGGCTAATGATAGTTATTTTCATGAATTTTATTCTAGTTTGAAAAATGGAACATCAAATATGTATTTAAAGGATAGACTTACTTCTTATTTACTTGGTGTGAATGGATTGTTATATTATAAAGGTAGATTGTGCATTCCTAACCTTCCTAACTTAAAACAACAAATTTTAAGAGATTCTCATGATATTCCTATAACTAGTGATCCTAGATTTCCATAAACATACGCATGACAACAGACAAAATTAAAGGGGGTACAAGGAACACTAAGATTGCATATCCAAAGGGAAGTAACATTTACACTAGGACAACCTAAGGTTTCTAAGGCCCTAGGTTGAAGAAGAGGAAGGAACCCTATTGAGATATTGACACTATGGGGGTAACAAAAACAAGATAAACATGAAAATTTTATGCCATCCAAAGTAAAACATGTAACATGAAATAAAGAACTGAAATACAAAATGATGACCTAACATGTTCACCGATTCTACACATTCCACCTTTTTTTGAAAAAGGAAATTTTTCCAAATTATCTCCATGGGTCCGCACCTTTGATTTTGTCCCCGACACATGGCAATCACCGATTCACTATGGGCTTACGTTCCTCCTTTTAATTTTATGCCTTTATGCCAGAAAATGGGAAAAAATCTCAATTTTTCCGTGAGGCCCGAAGTTTCACCTCGACCTCGATCCTCGCCACGTTTCCACTCCCGATTTGTTGTGGGCACTACACATTTTATTTTTACTTTAATTATTTTTCCAAAATTCCTTAAGGCACAAAAATACCCGTTGTTTCTCATCTAATCAAAAGAGGACACGTCATTATTCTTGGGAAAAATTTAGAAATTTTCTTCATCGCTTGAATTCAGGTAGATTAGCACTTGTCGGGGCCACAGGCGATTTGAAACTTTTAGCCAAAGTAGATAAAAAAATAACAAGTTCTCAAAATGACCCACCGCTCCTCCTCTAATCAAAACACGCCACGTAAGCAACATTAGAACCAATCAGAGTAAAGTGGAGCCATGGGACCAAATTTGCCCTTTTGCCAAAAAAGTAAAAAGTGATAAGTTAAAACAATTTTCTGCTATCCCTCACCAATTAGAACAAGCCACATTGCTAATGAATGCTAAAGAAGAAATTGAGGGGTAAATGATGCCTGTTTGACCGTCAAAACACAAAAAATGCAAGGGATGCCTTAGAATTTGATTTTTTCACTAAGGATGACAAATTTCTTGAAATTGAACCTACTTAAACATATTTTTAAAGCATTTTTTATCATGGAATTGGATTTTCAATGGAATTTAAGTGAAAATCAATCAATTTTAAACTTCCATGATCGGGAAAAAAGGAAAAATGGAAAATTCTACAAATTTTGGAAAAAATAGGGCACAAAACAAGGCATACATGTAGATTTCTTTCAAATCAGGGCAAGATCAACTATTTTCACAGGGAATATGATTGATTTTTGAAGAGACAGAGTTTTTCGTGTTCTTAAAGATGAAAAATGAGAATTGTGCCAATTGGGCACTCAAACATTTTGGAGGCGTTACAAAGGAGAAATGATGAGGGAAAATGGATAAGGAAACTGCCATTCATCTCTGCCCAAAACAAATCACGTTTGAAATGATGAATTTCAATCTTTTAGGGCATCTACATTTTCCATGAGTGCATTCTTGTTTCTGTCTCTTTCCAAATGAATCTCCAACAAACTTGATCCCATTGGGATATTCTTTCCTTAGAGGCAAAGCAAAGATGAAATAGGATTGTTATAAAAACATGCTTTTCCATTGTATACGGGGTTCTGGAATTTTTGAAAGATTGTAAAAACTAAAATTGCTCAATACAGAATTTTTCTTATCTTCCTCTGTTGTTTTCTTTCACTTCTGGCTCCTAGTTAGTTATTTTTTCATCTCTGCATGCAAAGAAACTTTTTCTCTTGTGTATATGATCTCTAGAACTTTGTGTCTGAAGATTGATACGTATTGTGAAGGTGAATAATCCCATTCTGCATTTTTCTATTTCAATACAAGTAAGGTTATACTCTGAAATCTATATATCCAGAAAGTATTGTTGTTCTTCCCCCTCCCTTTCCATCTTCTCCATTCTTCTGAGCCCTTTGTATTGATGACATTTTGGTATGAAATCTCTTAAAGTATCAGGAATCCACATGATGAAAGTTGTGTATATGTATATAAGTCTTTACTGCTTTCAATAAGGGAACCTCTCCCATTAAAGAGGAGGGACTTGTTGTCCCCTGACTGTGGTTTCACCCAAGTGCAAATCTGAAACCCAACATTGTCCTAAGCAAAACAATTAGTTCTCCTCATGCCCAAGTGCCAAGAATCCCATGCCATCTAATGAATCGCATGTCTCCATTCCAATGTTTCCTTACCAAAGAGTGTTCCATATGACATAGCCCATGTATTGAGCCAAATCAAAGTGAGTGTTCCAATCATTGAGTTTCTTAGGATTCCGAGCACAAGAAGAGAGAATTTAGTACTTTGGATTGAAAGAGGATAAGAGTACCCCAAGTAGAAATGTAATTGTTGTTGAAACTTCTCAAATCATTTGCAGACCTTGAAACACCACCAGCATTAGAGGATCTTGGAGAAACACCCGAGGTATACTTGGGGACATCCTTGGTTAATTCCCAATTGAATATTGATCCATTCTTTATAAATTTGATCATAAAGGATAGACTACTTCACAATTGTATGTTTAATTCGGTGCATCATGCAATGTCATGCCTTTAGAAGTCATGAATGAGTTGGATATCAAAGTGATAGTAACCTATGGAAAGTGTACTGCCATGGACTCAAGAGAAGTGTCATTTTTGGGTGTTTCAAAGATCTAGTGGTGCAACTTGCATCTTATCCTGGGAGGAATTTAAAATTGGATGTTGTGATTGTTGATTGCCCTGCCAAATGGGGTATGTTATTATCAAGGAAATTGGCTACAAGTGTTGGTGGGAGTGTCCAAATGGACATGTCTTATGCCACTATCCCCATTGAAGGAAACTTAGTAAAGTTATATGGAGAGAAAAAGATGTTGTACCTTATTGAAGACCTAAACAATGCATCTTATGAAGTTTTGTAGGCAGATGCTAGTACTGATCACTTTGTGAGTTTTGTGGATTTCAAGGAGTATGAAGTTTTGAAAAATTATCTCCTAAGTATGTTGTTTTTTCTGGAAATTTGATCCTTGATTCAGCCTTGAAAAATGTTAAAAGGTTTGACTCGAACACAATGGAGGAGCTTTAAAGAAAGCTGGATGGTTTACAAATTAAACAAAGAAGAAAAAGAGGTATATTTCCAGTTGCTAAAAACATATCAAAACCTCTCGGCATGGTCATATCCATCATGGAGGACATTTTAGTTTTCCCCTTGATTTTTTTTCTTTGAATAAAGGTTTGCTTACCAACTTGTACAGTGTATAGTGTTTGGATTTTGCTCTGTTTTTGGTGTTTTATCGGTTTGTGGTTTGCCTTAGTGTGTGGCAGCCATTTTTATCTATTTCTCAATTGGTTTTTTGATGGATTTGGCTCATGAATTCATTTACCCAATGTATTATTTTGGCACTTGGTCTAATTTTGTTCTTGTGGCACTCGATGGGAGTGCCCATCCCCAAGCAGGAGCCGATGTTGGTGCCATTTTTGAGCTTGCACCGTTTTTCCCTAAATTTTTCCTTCATTCTCCATGCTTTGAAATGTTTTTCTCTCAAATTGGTGGTCTGAAAATGTTCCCTCTAGTGGAATGCCTTAAAATTCTCACAAGCTTGTTTTTTTCCCCCTGATTTGAAAGAAATCTACATGTGTGCCCTGTTTTGTGCCCTATTTTTTCCAAAATCTGTGGACTCTGCCATTTTTCCTTTTTGCTCGATCATGGAAGTTTAAAATTGATCAATTTTCACTTAAATGCCATTAAAAATCCAATTCCATGATCAAAAATGCTTTAAAAATATGTTTCAATAGGTTTAATTTCAAGAAATTTGTCATCCTTAGTGAAAAAATTGAATTCTAAGGCATCCCTGGCATTTTTGTGTTTTGACGGTCAAACAGGCATCATTTACCCATCAATTTCTTCTTTAGCATTCATCGGAAATGTGGCTTGTTCTAATTGGCTGAGGGATAGCAGAAAATTGTTTTAACTTATCACTTTTTTCTTTTTTGGCAAAAGGGTGAATTTGGTCCCATGGCTCCACTTTACTCTGATTGGTTCTAATGTTGCTTACGTGGTGTGTTTTGATTGGAGGAGGAGCGGCGGGTCATTTTGAGAAATTTTTCTTTTTAGCTACTTTGGCTAAAAGTTTCAAATTACCTTGTGGCCCGCTTGAGTGCTAATCTGCTGAATTCA
Organism: Taxus wallichiana var. yunnanensis; assembly: GCA_018340775.1. Taxonomy (NCBI): domain Eukaryota; kingdom Viridiplantae; phylum Streptophyta; class Pinopsida; order Cupressales; family Taxaceae; genus Taxus; species Taxus wallichiana. The sequence continues at coordinate 83,185,007 of CM031242.1, read as the reverse complement.
AGCGATGAAGAAAATTTCTAAATTTTTCCTGAAAATGATGACATGTCCTCTTTTGATTAGATGAGAAGTAGCGGGTATTTTTGTGCCTTAAGGAATTTTGGAAAAAGAGTTAAAGTGCAAAGAAAATTCCTAGGGCTTACAACAAATCAGGAGTGGACAAGTGGTAGGATCGGTGGTCAGAGGCAAAACTTCGGGCCTCGGGGAAAAATTGAGATTTTTTCCCATTTTCTAGCATAAAGGCATAAAATTGAAAGGAGGAACACAAGCCTACAGTGAATCAGCGATTGCCATGTGTCAAGGACAAAATAAAAGGTGTGGACACACGGAGATAATTTGGAAAATTTTCCTTTCTCCAAAAAAGGTGGAAATGTGGAAATGTGGAAATGTGTGGAAAATTTTACTTTGGGACACGTGTTAGGCCCGTTTTCATGAGGCGAAGGGTGCGGAGAAAAATATCAAAAATTTCCATTTTTCTCGAAAATTTTAAAAGGTAAAATGAATCTCTTAGGTCTGCATCCAATGGAATGGTACCACATGGTCACTCAGAATAAAAGGGTCAAAAAGTTAAAAATGTGAAACTCGTGCCCATGTCGAATCAAATCTCGCCACATGGCCATTTCTTTTAAAAATGCAAAATGGAAAAAGGCACCTCCAAAGCCTGTCTCCAATGGTTTTTCTCCACGTGGAGGGTGTAGATTAAAATTTGAAAGTCAAATCAACGGTAGTTGTGCATCATTTTTTCTTTGTCGCCATTTTTTCCCTAGAACGCTCTAGGAAGTTTGGAGATGCATTTTTGCATCAATTTTCATCAATTTTTTGACAAATTCATGTCATTTGTGCCTACAAGGACCAATGCAATCGGTTTTGAGGATCAATTTGAAGATTAGAGATGTTTTTGAAATGAATTTTTGCCCTAACCCATCTAAAAATGTGAAATATCAGATCCAAAAGTTGCAGAGTCAAATTTTGGAGGGATAAGGATGAAATAATGAAAGGAAGGGGGTCTACATGCTTTGAAGATGAAAAATGTGCCTCCACAATGGATAATGATGCAAAAATCCTCAATGATTCTCCTTTTTCGAAACACCTGACAAATTTGTTACAAAAATGTTAAACGTCCATGTTTGTGTATCATGATGGAATTTTGTAACAAACTTGATGCTTGGCATATTATTTTCTTGGGAGAGAAGGCTTGAATGTAATAGAGATATATATATAATACATGTTTTGAGACATGCAAAAGGCCGAGAGTTCATTTTCATGAGAAAATTTTGAGAAAAGCTCATCTTAAGAAAACTTTCTGAGCAACCAAGTTAACTTCCTCTGAGTCAGATTTTCATTCATGTTGAGTTGGTTATAAGTGTATAGCCATCAACAAGCTCGATATTGTATAAATAACTCTCCCTACCGATTAATCGATAAAATTTGAGTTAATTTGTGTTAAATCTATGATAAGTTTGTGTTTATTTCATTTCAGAATGTTTGTAAGTAGTTGTTCTAGTTTCTATTACAATATTGTATCAAAATCTATCTAAATCACACAGGTCTCAATCCTTGTGATAGTTTAGTGGCATCTGTAATTTCATTTTCCAAAAGAGCTTTCATCTAGGAATGAAATAAACGATTTAAAATAACTTTTCTTTCATCTGTTGACAGAGATTGTTTGTAAGCTTTTGGGTGTACCTTAGGCATGATTTATCTTAGATTTTGATGTTTTATTGGGTTTTCTAACTTGAGCCTTCATGTTAGAATCTCAAAGATTGTGTGAAAAGGTGCAAATTTGGGCCTCCATTGATGCACACCTTGTTTGAAGGAATGTTTTAACTATTTTAAAGCTTTCTGTTATTGAATTTCTCCATTGTTGTGAAGTTCATCAAAAATCTAGAAAAGTCCAATCTATGTTGTTGATCTCCCACCAAAAAAGTATGTATTCAAATAACCAATCCTACCCTGTACTACCCCTTTTTTTCCCTGTATACCTACAAAAGATCAAAATCTATTTGCTAAAGTATGTAGAACAGATCAGGATTTCAAATGTCTTTAGTAACCTTTGCCTTTTTTTGAAAACATACCCATATTCTTGAAGTGAAAACTCATGAGAGTCAGATTTGGTGTTTTGATCATGTTTTCCTCAAGGTCTTCTTCATAGAATTTGAGAAAAACAAGGATATCTTTATCTCCTTCACCATTTTAAGGTTATAAAATGGGTTCTCTTACCTTGGTTGAAAGGCACAACCTAAAATATTTAGGACAAGATCAAGTAATTTTTGAGTGCTATCCATCTCTCCACAAATCTGAGTGTCAGTTAGATCATATCCCTGGTTACAAAATGACACACACCATGATACATTTGTCTTCAAGCTTCATGCCATATCTTTGATGCTACTCAGACCGAAAAGGAGAACAATATTGGGTACCAACAGTGTCTAAACCTTAGTTTCTTAGAGCTTTCTTCTCAACTTACAGACTACACCGATTTCTTCTCTCAAAATCTACTTTGCTTAGTTGAATCCTCTAAACTTTTCTATGGGTTATTCATTTGTGTTTTCATTTCCTCTTCATACTTCAAAGTGTTATTTTTTTCTTTCTGCAAGTGATAATCTTTGTATCTATCTGAATCTTACCCATGAAGCTCTAATGCTTTCACCTTTTCCTTCCGATCACTACGAATAGGGTTTCTTGGATGAGTGTAATGTGGTTGAAACTGAACATATAGATCCTAGATATATCATTACACCTAACGAGATAGAATTATCTGAAATATATCCATGGAGATCATTATGTCTTGCCTCAATTACAAAGGGATTTGTCATAGTCAAACTCCTCCCTGTAAGATTGATCAAGATGAATCTCCTAAAACCCCTACCCATGAACATGATGAACTTGATGAACACCAAGAAGCACCTATAGAAAAAGTTTTATCTTCTTCTATGAATCATAATGTATTGATATCTAATATCATATATCATATGGACTTGTTCCAAGCTATTACCACAGCTAGTATGATTCAAATGTAACATTATATTTTACAAATAGCATCTCAAAATGTGGCATCTAATTTGCCTTCTTTCATGCCTCCTCCATTGGTGGATGCACACAAGAATCCTATTCCTCCTCCACTAATCCGAAACAAGATGTTGCAAACTATCCAAAATGAACCCTTAGCTCCATATATCGTAGCCATGGATTTGGGAGAGACTATCCCTACCATTTATTATGATGGTTCTAGGGATCCAACCCTCTTTCTCAAAACTTTTGGCAATCTTTACAAAGAATGGATTCAAACAAATACCTATGCAATAACTAAGCTTCTAACAAAAACCTTAGTAGGTGAGGCCCTAGAATGGTATAATCATCTTCCTCCTAATTTAATAGTTGACCTAGAAGGCTTAGTTAAGGCTCTAATTTTTAAATTCCAATAACAAGATCTACCCAAAATACCTTATAGAAATTCATAAATCTTAAACAAGGGATAAATGAATCAACTCACAAATTTATTAAAAAGTGGAAAGCTTTATCTATACAAGCTAACCATAACCTTGATAGTAAAATTTTATCTCAAATATTTCTTAAGGCCCTCATGCCAACCCTCCAATATAAGGTCAGGTATTTCTCTCCTAACATGTTAGAGGAATCCCTCAAACAAGCTAAAAGAAAATATCACCTCATGCATGAGTTTGGATGCAATTCCAACCCATCACCTAGATCCTTTTAATGAGAAGGGAGTGGGAGTGCATCAAGATTCTCTTTTCTTCTCTCTTCATACTCCTTTATCTCGTGTTGAACTTCTTCAAATTCTTCCCACTCCATTGATAGTCCCCCTTCTAAGCAAGCCTTGCCTAACTTTAAGGGTGATTTATTTTTTTGGTGGCATGCAACCATAGGAAACTCACATAGTGATTATAAGGACATTAGAAAGGTAGCCCTTGACTTCTTCCTTGGTTCTTATTTTGATTACTCTACAATCATACAAGAACATTATGAAAAATATCAATCTTTAGAGAAATCTCATTCCAATTGTCAAAATCAACATCATAAAAACCCCATGAAAAATGTTGTGGGTACCATAGAATCCTCACATGATAAAAGATTTTTAGATTCCCAATATGCCAATGTTACCAAGACTAACTATAGGCATAATCCTTCCCATAAATATATTGTTATCAAACCTTAAAGACTTGCTAATAACCCATATTTGTTTTATACCTCCCAAGATCCACTTATGGTGGAGCCCACTCCCACAATTGTACCTTTACCTACACTATCAATGGAATTATTAAGAAAAGATCCCATCCCACCCGATTCGAAAGAATAGCTCCATTAAACAAAAAACCTCCATCAGGCTTGGTGCATCTTATAGTATGCCTCTACCATAGTATCACTATAGGAATTAGTCCAAGCCGCACTGAAAATTTCTAGATGAGATAAATAAATTTACATGCAAAATTCCCTTTATGGAGCTCATATGCACATCGATTCACACCAAAGGTTCCTCCTCCAACAAATACAAATATTTGAGGACCCTTCTTGTGTAGCTCCCAAATCTCCATCCACATCTACAACCCCATAAATTCATCACATAGAGACTATGGGATGACCTCCACAAACTTCAAGTTGGATTTCTTTAGCCTTGGAATTTGTGGAGGATGACATGATTATAGATGAAGTATTATTTTATGTAGATGAACCACCCCTACTCATTAGTTTTTCTATCCATGATGATCAAGTGTGTAGATTCCTTTTGGATAAAGGGTTAGGAATTAATTTATCTTCTTATTCTCTAATCAATAACCTCGATTATCTATTGAGAACCTCAAGCCTACTCACTTAACTTTTCGTGGCTTTGAAAAAAATAGAAAAATTCCATAAGATGTATTTGGTTACCCATCACATTCAAATACAATATGGTTCACACAAATATTATGGTTCTAGATCATCCTCTCTCATATAACCTCCTATTGGGCTGCCCTTAGGTGCATCTCATGTGTGTAGTCACATCGTCTAGGTACCAATGTATCAAATTCATGTCCACAACAACCAACACTTTAGGCATGATATTGATCCCAATCATGGGGATGTTCCAGTACCATTCCCTAATGAATCCTTCCTAATTCCCATTACTTTTGAGATCCAAGGCATTCCATATCTATAATTCTTTGATCTTAAGTCTGAAATTCAAGTTACATTAGCAGAATCAGATGATGACAATCTTAACGAACTCAAAAAAGGTCAACAAGAATATATTACCTAATGACATTGGGTAATATCTACCACCAATCCTCTTACCATGGGACCAATATCTGCCACATCCCAAACTAAAAGAACCTATTTATCACACCTCAACTTCCAATCACTTATAATGTAATGAATTAGGAATTATGAAATTCTTTTCCGATCATCCTCCCCTTTCACCCTAATCTTTTAGCAATATTAGTGTTATGGCTAAAGAGGAAGATATTTCCTTTTCCCCCTCATTTCGCAGGTTGAGTCCAGAAACTTTGAAGTGTTACACTACTAGCATGCTTTGGCCCAAATGTAATCCTTACGATTCCAATATAATACCATCAACGCATCTTATGAACCTCTTATTTATGATACTAGTGATAGTGAGGATGAAGAGGAAACACTTCCCTATGTGCCTCTCATTAATCCTCCACTCTTGAACACTCCTTGGGTATTGGAACAACTCCATGATTATGTGTTTCATTATCCTTCTAAAGAAACTTCAGCCCCTAAGAAAAATCCACCACCCATATCAGCTTCCGAGCTAGCCTTTACTGATTAATGATGGTCCATGTGCTCCTAGCATGACCATTATGGATCCTACACCCAAAGAGTTCACCTTGGATGTCAAGGTGTTAGACATGCAAAAAACTAATTATAGACAACACCGAGACAAAAAATGATATGTGGGCCTAGAAATTGATGTGGAATATCATGGCCCTCTCCCCACTTTAGATAATGATGAGGCTATCCTAGATCTCTTATACACATGAGAGGATAGACTTCCTCGAAGCCATCATAAACTTGGGAATTTCCCCAAAACACCCATACACTTTGATGATTGTGTTTCTATTATCGATCCTTGTTAAGATGAGGTAGCTAAATTTCCTAAGACACCATACCATTTTCAAGAAAGAAATGTTATGCTAGATGAATCAACCATTAGTGTGAAAATTGAAGACAATCCCTTGCATGTAGTCACGCTCAAGAATTGCTTCCCCCATCTACACGAGTGTCACGTTGAAGTCTTAAGAAATAAGAAGGAATTATTTAAATGGGGATATGCCAACATGATAGACATTTATCCAGAGATTGTCTCTCATAATATCATCACATATCCTGATGTTACACATATTCAATAGAAGATACGAAAATTCTACCTAAAATCAATTATCTTTTTCATTAATAAATTATTAATCTTATAGATGTCAAATTCATCTGCATTGTGGACTATTCTGAGTGGGTATCAAATATCATCCCAGTTAGGAACAAGGATACTCTCACCATTTTTATTTGCATCAATTTTAGAAATATTAACCTCACCTATCTTAAAGATAATTTTCTTCTACCCTCCATTAACACCATCATCGACTACATGTTAGGGCATGAAATTTTCTCTCTCATGGAAAAATTCTCATGATATAACCAAATCCAAATCGCTCTTGAAGATCAACATAAGACCACTTTTATGACAGAATGGGGAACTTATTGTTATGTCAAAATGCCTTTGATGATAACAAAAATGTCACTTAACATATGAACTCATCATGACCCACATCTTTCACGATCTAATACACAAAATAGTTGACTTTTATGTGGATGATCTATTCATCAAATATTCATGTAGATATGATAATGCTCATGACATAGACATCACCCTAAGGCATCTTCGCAAATAAAAGGCTCTGCCTAAATCCTAAAAATTCATATTTGTGGTGGCTTAAGGCAAAATTTTGGGTTTCTTAGTATCAAAGTGTGGTATCGATGTGGATCCAACAAAAATCAAGGCTATTCTCAGCATGCCACGACTATCTTCTATAGCTGAAATTCAGAATTTTCTTAGAAAGCTTGGGGAAATCATACTATTTTTCCCTGAGTTCACCTATCATGTGCATGCCATAAATAGTCTACTTTGAAATTATATAAAACTTGATTGGACCAAGGATTTTCAACAAGCTTTTGATAACATGAAACAATCTCTCACTTCACTACCGACATTACAACCTCCTTCTCCTTATCGACCCTTGTTATATACCCTTTCCACTCTAGCATCTGTTGGGGAATTTCCAAAGCATAAGAGGATGAAAAGGGGAAGGAGCATTTTGTCTACTATGTTAGTCGAGCCCTACTAGATTATGAGATATGATATACTTGTTGGAATTTGAGGATTTAAATGACAACAGGTTTAATCAACTTGAATATTAAAAATTAATATATTATGCAACATTAAAATAAATAAATAAAATCACATTAATAAACCATATTGCATAGTAATTAAATAAATACTTACAGAATGTAAATAACACAGAACACATGATTTATAATGGAAAACCCAAAGGGAAAAACCACTGTGAAAAGTAACATTTATTATAGAGAACCTAATTACATCTAGTAGAAACCTCCTCCTTACTAACCCTAATCACAAGGGTAAAACCAAATCAATTAATATTGATTTACACACCTTTGATATATTTCTTTGATATATCAAATGAGGACCCAAAGTCCTTTCTTTTATATGAGGTGATCGGGTATGTCTCCCGAATCACCCTTTAAACCAAGTTGTTTTACACATATTCCAAGGTTTTAATATTTAATAATAGAAATATAAATATTTCATATTATTAAATATTTAACATATAGTATATTGTTGGAGCCATATTAATTAAGGGGTGGTCAGCCTACTTAACCATTATGTTCCAACACTCCCCCTTAATGTTAAGTGGGATAACATATGACGATAAATTACCTTCTCGTGGTACACTACAAGATTTACAATCCTTAAACCATAAAGGGTTTAGGCTATTATTATATGTTGAAGAAATTATAACACCTTCATCATACTCAAGTTACCTTTTGGTAGAAAAGGATTTGAAATCCCAAAGATCATCCCATGATCAGTGGCTAAGTATGATTTGTGATTTTTACATGTTCAAGTTCTAATAAAAGGTTACTTGAAACCAAGCATATAAGAGCCTTTTATAACAAAGGACCTCCTTTACAATATGCTTATACTGGATGTTTTCCAGTAAACTCAATAGCACTAAAGAGTTTACTAAAGACCACCTTTAAGGTATTTCTACACTTCTTTCTAAAAAAGAATCCAACAAGGTATACACATGCCCGAATGTCTTTTTAAACTTTCTTAAAGGTCTTTTACATTTTTCAAGCTCTTTATTATAATGATTTTTTCATTTTACAAATACCAAGTTCTATTAAGAGGTCACTTTGTTAATGCAAAATAACAACACCCCCAAATGATTTTTCAGATCGGGTTTTATAAGGTAGATTCATTTGGTGTGATTCGCATAACATTGAGTCTTCCCCAAAGTTTGGGACTTTGCAAATGGGAAAACTCTCTACATTAAGGATGGTTCCTACTCCTCTGTTTAGGTGTATGCATGAAATTGTAGAGGATCTATCCTAAATCCTACTCTAATTTTCCAAGGAGACAGAGCTAAAGAGGGGATGCAAAGAAAATAAAACTTAAACTACAAGGTGATACACCAAACGAGTGATAAACATTTTTTTTACTAGTAGACATGAACCAGAAGAATGTAACACAAAAACATGCACAAATAACCAAGCTTGTAATGAAGGATCAGAAGACAACAATTAACACAGAAAGGGATGAAGATCACCCACAGAACATGTATTATTTCTCTCATGGATTGATATGATGTATTACAATAGTAATAAGGAAAATTTGAGTTTACAGTCTATATGGAAGGTCTGAAACTCCATGAATTCACTTACCAAGGGGAAGAGGGGAGCCTGCAAAACAAAAGAATGTCCAACCCTTTACAATGAGTCTTGACCCTGCTTTTATAGATTCAACACAGAGGGGAGAAAGAGAGAGAAGTGGGAAAAATAGTTCCAAGCTCAACCACTACTATTAATGCCTCCATAAAATCTTCCCCCAAATTTGTCTTGATTGTATCAATTTCTTATTTGGTGCCTCGAAGGGGGAGGAAATGGTGGAGCAAATCGAATCTGATCTAGTTGTTGGGGTAAAAATAGATCATGTATTAATGGCCCTGAAGATGTTTCTCCATTTTCTCCCACCTAACCTCCCAAAATTTAAATTTTCATTTCTCCATGGTGTAAACAAGGCTGAGATCTTTCCAATGGTGTCATATTTGCAATATTTCAAGCCCTAAGTTGAAAGATATGTCTCTTTGAAGTTTGTATCGGATCCATACGAAAGAGAGGGAAAACAAGTTTAAAAATGGGCTCTCTTTTAAATATGAGACACGTGGAGGGCTGGCATTTGTTCAATGGTGAAGGGTGGGGATGACACGTGGCTTCCTATACCGTCCTACTTAATTTCTATGTTTTTGGCTAAGTCCTTTGCTCAACGGGGTCATATTTCTTGACCGGGGACATGCAATGGTCTGCATTGCTTGTCTAAAAACCCTCTCTTCATTTGACCCTTTATTTCATGCTATGTTGACACTTGGCACCCTCTGTTGGTCTATCACAATACATTGACTATTCAACCCGACTCTGTCCCTTTTCGAAATGGGATGCGTGGAGGCTCTGTGCTCACTTAGAAACCACTTAAGATTTGGCCTCTAAAAAGTATCGAGTTGACACTTAGAAGCCTCCACAGGCTCTTGGACTTTTCAATGGCCCCTCTAACCTTTTCAGACCTTGGGCTATGTGGCGGGCTAGCACTTGTTTGAGCCTTCATTTTTGGATTTAATCTTGGAGTTACGCAGATTCGACTCTTGGCTTCTTCTGTGACCACTTTTATACTTAGCCTTTTTTTAGGCCCACCTCGTCCACCTTTTGACCTCTATTGATCATTTTTACGTGGAGGGCTGACACGAGTTTTAGTTTCCCCTTTTGGATCCAACCTTGGAGAAGCGTTGTTTAGACACATGGCTCTCTCTCCTACCTCCTCCATACTTAGCCAATTTTTGGACTCATTCTAAACTATTTTGAGCCGAAGACTTTGGATCTTTGTTGTTTCTTCTTTCTCTTCTTGCTCCTAGATTTTTTGACCCCGCTCCTCTTTCTCTAACCTTGTTGTTCCATTTGAGCCTTCCCGTAGCTCTGTTAAATATATTTAAGACATGGATCCTCTCAAAAGAGTTTTATCTTTTCTTTCTTCATGTACAGGGTCATATGGTCCTTCGCATGTACCGCCACTCCATCATTGAGTCCTTATGCGACCTGTTTGCAAGATTTAACTTGTGTTTTCTCTAGTTCTTCCTGTGCGGGGTCATGGTTGATCCAATACTTTTCTCGAGGGGTGAAATATGGATAAAATTTTGGTGACTCATAGTGGTATCGCCTACTAGATAAAAAGAGTAATTTCCTTGTCACATCCGTTGGGAATGGTGTCGAGGATGATGATCTCGATCTGCATGCACCGCTTTTGATTCAAAAGTCTTACTACTTGCACTCTCAATTTTCATAAGAAATCTTGAAATGATGGTTTCTGAGAGTAGAAAATTGTTTTGACCCGAGCTTCATCTATTCTGAATGGGTTATGTAAGAGCAACAAAATAGCACCACAACTATATACAAAATTTGAAATCATACATGCTCCAAGTAGAACATGTAGAGCGTGTAAAGCACTTAGGAGAAAATCAACCTAAACTACAACAAGACAATGTGCACAAGCACTTAGAGGAATGAGAAACTAAACTAATATGTACAAGGTGGGAAATTCCTTCTAGTAGTAGCATTTAAGATAGATTCCATTCACTTACATCTGTAACTCTTCACCATCCAATGTATATAATTGGAAAGAATTACTACTTTTACATTTTGTGACCATGTAATGGCCACTCCAAATGGCATCAAACTTAGAATGCCTTCCTAGTTTTTCCCGATCTGCATCCCATTTTAAAACTAGGTCACCTTCCTAGAGGACCCTTGTTCTTGCCTTCTTGTCAAATCATCTCTTTATCAAGACCTGGTCCTTCTCCATTATTTAAAGTGCATTTTCTCTAGTTTCTTCCAACTCCATCAACTCTGCATACCTGGCCTCCATTGGTTCAAACTCAGACATCTCCAGCTACTTCATGAGTTCCAATGCCAGTAACTCAAGTGATATAGGAGGCCTGCCTCTTTCCCATAGACAAGTTTGAACAGAGAGCTTCCTATAGACTTCTTGGGTGTTTTCCTATCAGCCCATAAGGATGATTTGAGTTTCATGTGCCAAGTTCTCTTATTTTCATCCAAAGTTCTTCTGACAATCTTTAGCGGGTTCTTGTTTGTGGAATTTTCTTGTCCATTACCCTGAGGGTAATAATTTGATGAAGTGCTCAAGTAAATCCCATTCCTAATGGCCCATCCTGTGATTTTGGAACCTATGAATGCAAATGCATTATCTGATATAATGGTGGTTGGAACTCTAAATCTAGTCACTATCCCTTCATAGAAATCTTGTATGCTAGACTCATTAGCTTATTTGAGTGCCACTGCCTTGATCCACTTAGTGAAATAGTCTATTGCCATCAGAATCCACTTATGGCCTTGCCTCAAATTTGGATTGATAACCCCGATGAAATCCAATCCCCATTGCATGAATGGTTGGTCAACTAAAACTGGGTGCAATGGAATTGCTGCTAACCTTTCTTTGCCTTTGAAGAATGCACAATTTCCACACTTTTTGATCCATGCATAGTAGTCACTAAACACCGTAGGCCAATAATAACCTTCCTTCATGATCTTGAGTACTTTCACCCATGGAGAAAAATGGCCTCCAGCTACTTCATCATGGAATTCTTATAACACTCTCTTAATCTGATCTATCCCAATGCATCTTAATAGAATGCTATTAAGGTCCCTCTTGAACAAGACACCATCAATAAGCACATATGGGATGGCCTGTAGTATGAAATGTCTCCTTTTTGTTTTTCCCATTTTTGGAGGACACGAGCCTGTTTAAAGGAAGTTCACTATGCTCTCGAGTCCAACAAGGAGTGGGTACATCATTGTTTTCTTCCTCTTGACCATCCTACAGGATAAAAATAGCTTCCTTTTCACTATTTTCCTCATCTTATTGACTTGAGGCTAGTTGTTCACACAATCCCTTCCTATGGACCAACTTAGTGACCTTGATCTTAATGTCATAATCCATGACATGAGTGATCCATCTTGTACATTTTTCATTCGGATCCTTGCTGAGAAGGAAGTCCTTAACTCCTGCATGGGAGACTAACAGTTGGATTTTATTGTTTAAAACCAGATGTTTAAACTTTAATAACCATCTGATCACTTCCAGGACTTGCTTTTTGAAGGATTGTCTCACTTCATAATCTTCCAAACCCTGGATGAAGAAAGAAATTGGCTGCTTTGTATCCCCTTCATTTTGTTGTACTAGCATTGTAAAAATTGTGTCACCGCCACCAAAGGCATATAGTATGAAATCCTTAGAAAAATCTGGGTTCACAAGAGTTGGAACTTGTGATATAGCTTCTTTATGGCCTCAAAATTTATTTTCATTTAGCTATCCACCTAAATGCCAAAATATTCTTCAACATCAACGTTATTGGCTTGAAAAAAAAGCAAAGTTTGGTACAAACCGTGGACAAAAGTTATTTTTCCTAAGAAGCTTTGAAGAGCTTTCTTATGGCTTGGTAGTGGCAAGGCTTTTATTACTTCAACTCTCTCTCGGGTCAATTTCCAAACCTTTCGTTGACACAATATGACCCAAAAGCCTACCCTCATGGGCTAAGAATATGCATTTTTAGGGTTCAATGATACCCCAAATCTCCTACACCTTTGAAACACCTGCCTTAGGTGAAAAAGGTGGTCTGCTACATTTTTAGAGAACACAATAATGTCATCTAGATAGATCAGTACTATTTTGTTGATCAACCCTTTGAATGCCATATCCATTTCCCTTTGGAAAGTGGCTCCGGCATTAGACAATCCAAATGGCATTTTTCTGTAGGCATAGGTGCCCCATTTGGTGGTGAAAGTTATTTTGAACTGATCATCTTCTTTCACCATGATCTGGTTGTACCCTGAGTAGCCATCTAGGAGAGAGAATCTCTCTAACCCAAACACCACTTGTAAGATCTACTCCATTGAAGGGAGTGGGTAGTGATCTTTGAGGGAAGCTCTGTTCAAGTCTCGAAAGTATACACACAACCTAATCTCTCCATTCTTCTTCCTAACTGGGACCAATTTTGCAACCCATCTTGAGTGTTTGATTGGAAATATGATACTTTCCTCTATCATCTTGTTTAGCTCTTTCCTCATCAAGGGTTCAATGTGTGGATTAACTGGTCTCTACTTTTTCCTAATGGGCTTAGCAAGTTGGATCTAGCTCAATTGTGTGTTGTGCTAGCTTTGGATTAAACCCTCTTAGGTCTTCATAGCTCTAGAAAATACATCTGGAAACTCTTGGAAAAGTTTCATAAATTCATACCTTTCTTTCTCGGTGGCCACTTTGTTAATTTGAAGTTTCTTTCCTTCTCCAACTAGAATTGACTATGATTCTTCTCCTTTGATTTGTATATTAGCCTTCTATTCTCAAAACTCGGTCATTAGGATTGAAGATAGACTCCAATGCCACTAAGCCTTTGGGAAGCTTGTTTGTATGCAGTTGCACCACTTGGTATCTATAGTGCTGCTCTAATATTTTTTTATTCCTAGCTGAGAACTCAGCTTCCTCTTGCAAAAAATTGATGATTTGCTGATCATTCTTGAACACTTGCTAGCATGTGTTGTTATCTGGCACTACTGGCCTCACAATCACATGGATATGTGGTTTTCCTTTGTCCCTCTTGATGTTGTCAACCACATCAAATGTTGCTCCAACTACTGCAAGCCTATCAAAGCAACTTTGTTCTCCTTCTTGGGTATGGACACAATGTTAAAGGCTTCGAAATCCTCAATGAGATCCCATACCCTATTTTGTAGCTTTTGAGTAGGTCATTCTTGACAACATTTTTTACTTTGAATTGATCATAAACCATTTCTTGTCACTAAACACTTGCAGGTTCTTGATTCCTTGTCTTCTAGCCCAATGTAATCCATGAACCAAATCCTCATATTCTACATCTTGTTATTTGAGCAGAAAACTGAAAATGGAAGGTTGAGTAATACTTCATACCTTGGGGTGACATAATCATAGCTCCACCTCTGGCTCCTTGCCTACTTCTCGAGCCATCAAAGAACAATTTCCATACATCATTATCATCTTTATATTCAATCTTAATGATGTGAGGAAGAGGATGATTTTTTCATGTAGGTAGTAGACTCCTAGCTCGATTCTTCCATCTCTTTATAAGGATAAAAAGCATGTATTTTGATTGCCCATTCATTGAGAGTCAAGTCCGGGATACACCCCACCTTGGTATCTACTTCAAAATTGTGTAGAGGTCTTCCCGATCAAAAGATGAATAATTTTCATTGATTGGACTAGGCACATAAGAATCAATGTGATAATCTACTATGGGCTCAGATCGATTATGGCCTTCACCCCATACCTTGTTCTAAAGAGCATATATGATCAGTCAGTAGACAAGTAGCCTCCAATTTTGGTAGTGAAGTCCCTGGATAAACACAATGTAAAATTTGGTGGCAAGTCTATGACTTATACATTCTACAATACAGTCACATTGGGGAAGGCATGCAGAGTGAGGCTCAAACTCTTGATGATTCCAAAAATTCATTGGTGTCCCATCCAATTGTACTACCCCTCTAGAGATGACTTCATACTGGAGACCCAATTGATCAGCTATTTGTTTGGTCATTACATAAGTACTTTCCCTAGAATCAATGATGAAATTATGCATCAGTTTATCCCCAATGAATAACGAAACATAGAATGGGAGAGGTATTAGGTTCTTACCTTGTTGCTCTCAATGGTTTCCCTAGATTGAGTTGTATTGGTTAGCACTTTTTGTTGTTGGTTAAGGGGTTGATTTGAGCTTGACCAATTTTACATGGCAGTCTGCAACAAATCCCTCTACCCTAGAATGGCCAGTGACTCCCATAGTGAAATGTTCACACTTGTCCTCTTCATCTACTCAATGATATTAAATGAGATATCCTTCTACCCCCTTTCCTAGCACATTTTTTTCTTGCACATGGGTTGTTAGAAGCGGTGCCTGAGTGGATTTGGAAGGTGGCTTGGATTGTCTCTATACATTGGGAGTTGTATTTTGGATGTCAATACCTTGTGGAGCGGTGGAGGATTGAGGATCTCTTGAGTTTGGTGAATGTCCTTCTCTAATATTTCTCTTCTTGGACCGTGTATTAGTAGATATACTTTGATAAGGAGTCTAATTCATTCCACATAAGTCTTCATCTTGCCAATTGACAAGCATAGTTTCACTTAGAGGTCCCTCTTACTGAGCTCCTTGCTACTGATTTTCTTCTTATTCAGGTTCTTGTGACACACCAATGGTTTTCACCATCAAATCCTTATTTAGTGCACCATTAAAGCACATTGATTGATTATGTGGCTAAGTGCATGGGAAACACCAATCATATTCTTGTGCCATGTTATTCTAGGTTAGAATCAATGCCCTTGATGTTGTAGCTGTATTTGGATCATATGGCCTAAAAATTCTAGCAGCTTGAGGTTGTCCTTGGTGTTGACTCTGAGTTACAGCCTAGGCTTGTGGTCTATTTTGCTAATACAATGGTCTAGCCTGATACTGAGCTTGAGGCTGATATGGCCTAGAACTTTGAGCCTGCTATCTTTTGATGGTTACTAACTCATTCCCCAGGTTTTGAATTTTTTTCCTAATTTCTTGAACCTTATTTGAGGTGGTAGATGATGAATTAGAGGCTTCAGCTAAACTTTGACTCCTGAGAGTGGGTATAGGAGCTAATGTGGGTGTTTGGTTGGTACTTTGGTTTCCTAATTCAGGGTATAGGGGCATGGATGGCCTAGGGGAAAGTTTTCCAACATGAATTAAATGATTCTCAGCTCCTATGGAAAGACTATAGGTTGGAGGTAAATTTTTGCCCCCCATTAATTGAATCGTTAAAGCAATAGTGGAATTTAAAGATCTAAGAAAGTATAAGAAGGCACCTTCATTAGTGGGCTTTACTGCTGCTGGAATCCTGTCCCAAGTCCATTGAAATATGAGGTTGAAATCTTTAAACTGCTCATTTGGATCTCTTGATTTTTTTCAGTTGCTCCAACAAGGATAAGTTATCTCCTTTTTCTCCAAACTGTTTGTGAAGAGTTGTGCACAGATGGTCCCAAGATTGAATAGATCCTACTTCTAGGCTCTTGAACCATTATGAAGCTTTACCCTTGAATGAAGAGGCTAGTAACTTGACTGTAATGTCCATCTCAGTGATCTCATGGATTATACAGACATTTATAATATCTTGAACATGATCACAGGAGAAGTTTGGTTTTCCCTAGTGAAATATGGAATGCTCTTTAATGCTACCACTGGGGTGGATATTGTGCATTTGAGTGAGTGGGGCTGTTGTCAATGAAATTGACATATGGATTTGGTTGTGCCATCCCGATCAACCCGAGCACCCTTCCGATTGAAATAATGACCTCCGGGAGGAGGTGTGATAAGGCTCTGTTTGGCGGAGATAGAGACCTCTGGGATCTTCTTCCTCTTATATTTCTATCTAAAGACAAGTGTTGATGTACAAACTATCCCTTCTCTCTTGTTCTTGACCTTGTTTGTATCTTTCTCGTGAACTTGGGAAACTTGGACTACTAAAACCAAAGTGGATTTTGTCCCTTTTAGAGTCACCAAATGTGTAGTTCTTAAAATCTTCTCAAAAGCTATAATCACAGCAAGTGCATATCGATCTTCTTGTAATAAGATGGAGAATTTTTGTCCCACTGGTGTGCCAAAACCTGTTAATGCAAAATCAAGGAACCCCCAAATGATCCAATCGATCTGGTTTGTAAAGTGATTCATTTGGTGTGATTCGCATAACATTGAGTCTTCCCCAAAGTGTGGGACTTTACAAATGGGAAAACTCTCCAGATTAAGGTTGGTTCCTACTCCTCTATTTAGGTGTATGCATGAAATTGCAGAGGATCTATCCTAAATCCTACTCTAATTTTCCAAGGAGATAGAGTTAAAGAGGGGATGCAAAGAAAATAAAACTTAAACTACAAGGTGATACACCAAAGGAGTGATGAACAATTATTTTGCTGGTAGACACAAACCAGAAGAATGCAACACAAAAACATGCACAAATAACCAAGCTTGTAATGAAGGATCAGAAGACAATAATTAACATAGAAAGGGATGAAGATCACCCACATAACATGTATTATTGCTCTCACAGCTTGATACGATGCATTACAATAGTAACAAGGAAAATTTGCATTTACAGTCTATATGGGAGGTCTGAAACTCCATGAATTCACTTGCCAAGGGGAAGAGGGGAGCCTGTAAAACAAAAGAATGTCCAACCCTTTACAATGATTCTCGATCCTGATTATATAGATTCAACACAAAGGGGAGAAAGAGAGAGAAGTGGGAAAAATAGTTCCAAGTTCAACCACTGCTATTAATGCCTCTATAAAATCTACCCCCAAATTTTTCTTGACTGTATCAATTTCTTATTTGGCACCTTGAAGGGGGGAGGAAACGGTGGAGAAGATCGAATCGGATCTAGTTGTTGGGGAAAAAAAAGATCCTACATTGATGGCCCTAAAGATGTTTCTCCATTTTTCCCCACCTAACCTCCCCCAAACTTAAATTTTCAGATCTCTATGGTGTAAACGAGGTCGATATCTTTCCAATGGTGTCATATTTGCAATATTTTGAGCCCCGAGTCGAAAGATATGCCCCTTCAAAGTTTGTATCAGATCCATACGAAAGGGCGGGAAAACCAGTTTGAAAAATGGGCTCTCTTTTAAATATGGGACATGTGGAGGGCTGGTATTTATTCAAAAGTGGATTTTGTATTTTGTTCTTGAAATGGCGAAGGGTTGACACGTCGCTTCCTACACCATCCTAATTAATTTCTATGTTTTTGGCTAAGTCCTTTGCTCGGCAGGTCATATTTTTGACCAGGGACACGCGGGGGACTAGCACTCATCTAAAAACCCTCTCTTCATTCAACCCTTGAGTTCACACCATGTTGACACTTGGCACCCTCCACTGGTCTATCACAATACATTGACTATTCAACCCGAATCTGTCCCTTTTCAAAATGGGACGCATGGAGGCTCTACGCTCACTTAGAAACCGCTTAATATTTGGCCTCTGAAGAAGCATTGGGTTGACACTTGGAAGCCTCTACATGCTCTTAGACTTTTCAATGGCCCCTCTAACCTTTTCAGACCTTGGGCTACATGGTGGGCTGGCACTTGTTTGAGCCTCCATTTTTGGATTTACTCTTGGAGATGCATGAGTCGACACGTGGCTTCTTCCGTGACCACTTTTATACTTAGCCTTTTTTGAGGCCCGCCCGTCCACCTTTTGACCTCTGTTGACCATTTTCTACGTGGAGGGTTGGCATGAGTTTGAGTTTCCCCTTTTGGATCCAACCTTGGAGAAGCATCGTTTGGACACGTGGCTCTCTCCACCGCCTCCTCCATACTTAGCTGATTTTTGGACTCATTCTGAACCGTTTTGAGCCTAAAGACTTTATATCTTCACCATTTTTCTTTCTCTTCTTACTCATGGATTTTTTGACCTGTTCCTCTTTTCTCGACCCTTTTGTTCCATTTTGAAGCCTACATGTAACTCGTTAAATTGATTTAAGACACGAATCCACTTGACAGAGCCATCTCTTTTCTTTCTTCATTCATAGGGTCATTTGGTCCTTTGCAGGTCCCACCACTCCATCATTTAGTCCTTCGTGACCCATTTACAATATTTAATTGTGTTTTCTCTAGTTCTTCGTGTACGAGGTCATGGCTGATCCAATACTTTTGTCGGGGGTAAAATATGGATAACGTTGAAATTTTCATGAACATTCCCCTTTAATGGTAACTCGACAATCTAAATTTTTCATGAAAGTGACAAAACTTTTCAGCACTTTAGGGCTTTGTGAAGATGTCAAGAACTCCGCACTTCATTCAAAGCATGAACTTGATATCTATCTCACCACTCTTAGCACCTTCTCATGGATGAATTTTATATGTATCTCAATGTGTTTCATCCTCTAATATTTTATTGGCTTATGTACAAGAGCTATGGTACTCTGGTTATTACGAACAAAGGAACAATATTTTGATACTTTATCTTTATCTCGTCGAACAACCTCTTTAACCATAGAGCCTCTTTCGCAACTTTCATTGCACTTCTATACTCAGCTTTAGTCAAGAGATAAAAACACTTAGTTTATTTTTACTACACCAAGTAATGGCACTCGCACCAAATTTAAACGCATAACCGAAATAGATTTTCTATCTAATACATCACCAACATGATTTGAATCAAAAAATCCATACAAGTTAGCATTTTCATCCTTATTATAATGCAACCCATAATTGATTTTTCCCTTAATATATCTAAGAATTCTTTTTGCAAGATTCCAATGATCCCTATAAGGTTCCCGCATAAACCTTGAACTAATTCCCATCAGTATAGGAAATATCTAGTCTAGTTATAGTTAGATAAATCAAACTACCAACTAACTACCTATACAAAGTAGGATCATCCTTTTCACATACAAAGTTTAGGATCAAATTTTATTCTAACTTCCATAGGTGTAGAAATTGGTTTACAATCAATCATATTAAACTTTTTCAATACATTGGTTACATATTGCGCTTGAGAAACAACAATAGAATGTTTTTCTTGAAATAAATCTATGCCGAGAAAATGATGTAAGAGACCTAAGTCATTCATTTCAAATTATTGTTTTAATTTTTCTTTAATCTTATTAATTAAATAATGATTATCACTAGTCATAAGAAAATCATCAACATATATACATTCAACGATAATAAGATAACATTATTTCTTAATGAATATATCATTGTCAGAAGAACAATTAACAAAACCTAATTGTTTAAAGAAAGCATTAATTTTAGCATACCAAGCTCTAGGAGCTTGTTTTAAACCATACAAATATTTTTTCAACTTACAAACATAGTTTTTTTTTGATTCTTCAAATCATTTAGGCTTAGATATGTAAAGTTCTTCCTTTAAATCACTATTCAAAAAAGCATTTTTCACATCCATTTGGTGGATTTTCCACCCAAACTGATCAGCAATAGAAAACAAGGCCCTAACAGTGTTCATCATAACTACAAGAGAAAATGTCTCACCATAATCAATACCAAGTTTCTATGTGAAACCTATAGCAACAAGTCTAGCTTTATGTTTGTCAATACTACCATCAATTATATTTTACCTTGTAAAACCATCTAAACCCTATAATTCTTCTTTTTCTTTATAGGTAGAACCAACTCCCAAGTTTGATTTTAAATCAAGGCATTATATTCAGCCTACATTTCATTGATCCACTTCTCATCTTGAGAAGCTTCTTCAAAACTATACGGATTAGGTTCATACAAGGTCATTAATGCATGGTATGTGTGATGGATTCTAGTCATTTTCCTAAGGTCAATAACCAAGATATTCGGAAACACCCATAACATCAACACAAGAAACATCATCATGATCATTTACAATATTTTCATTATCAATATCAAAACCATCATTAGAAATATTGATGAATTAAGAATATCATTACTATTTGTAGATGAACAGAAACATTTTTCCAAAACAACAACATTGTAGTTTTTCAATTATTTCCCTATTTACATGGTCATAAATCCTTAAACCTACAGTGTTAATACCATATCCAATGAAAATACAAGAAAAATAAGTCATATCAAGTTTATGTCTTTTCTTTTAGCGATATGTAAAGAGGTAGGACTACCAAACACTTTTAAATGTGATACATCAGGTTTTTGATTTGACCACTTTTCTAAGGGGGTCGAATGGTGAATAGATTTGGTAGGAACCCTATTTAGTATATATATTTTCGTGTTCATTGCTTCTACCCACAAAAATTGGTAAGACTAGTAGAATGAAGGATTGTGTGATACATATCTAAAATAGTCTTATTTTTTCATTCTCCAACACCATTAGATTGTGGGGAACGAGGAGAAGTTAATTCTCTTTTAATACCACAATCAATACAAAAATTCAAATGCCTTGCTAACATATTCACCCCCATTATCTGTTCTAAGCCTCTTAATTTTATAATTTGATGAATTTTCAATAGATGTTTTAAATTCCTTAAATTTTCCAAATATATCATATTTATTTTTAAGAAAATATGTCCAAATCATCCTGGTGAAATCATCAATAAATGTCACAATATATAAAGAACCATTTAACAAAGCTACTTCAAGAGGTCCTCTAACATCACTATGAACGAGTTCTAGTGGTGAAGAGGAACTCTCCTCAGGATGTAAGTGAAAGGGTTTAGCACTTTGTTTCACTCATAAAAACCCTTCACAAGCATCATGAGTTGAAGACAACACAAGAAAACCTTTAACTAGATTACATCTAGACATTTCATACAAGCTTCAATAATTGACATGTCCTAACCTTTCATGCCATAGTTTTGAATTATTCAAACTTTGAAATACATAACAAGATGTAGAAGAAAAATTATCAAGAATATTTAGTCCATTTCTTTGAATTCCTTCAGCAATTATATTATTATTAGTATCCTTGATGTACCAAGTATCCTTCAAAATTTGAATAGAAAAACCATCATGAGTTAGTTGTGAACATGAAAAAGATTCTTTTTAAGCTTAGGAACAAATAAAACATTACTCAAAATAACATTTGCAAATTTTACTTTTCCTTTCTCTATTGCTTTTAAAGATGAGTTATCACCAAGATACACAAGTTCATTGATTTTCATAATATCGACAAAGAATTAGAAATACCAATCATATGATTTAAAGCACTGAATCTAGAATCCATTCAAAATTTAAGGAAGAGTACAAAGCAACATATAATGCAATAATTTTAGGAGCATCATTATAACTATCCTTTTTCCTTAAATTATATTTAGATGTGACAGTTTGTTTCTGATTTTTATGGATATGTTTCTTAGATTTACACTCTTCCTTTTTATGCCCAAATTTTCCACATTTGTGACATTTACCATTAAATCTTACACGCAAATGTTTAGAAGTAAAACTCTTTTTATCAGCAAATGAATATTTAGTATTAGATCTAAACTTTTGATCAAAATAGGGCTTACGAGACTTGAAATTCAAATTCTGAGAAAGAAGTGCCTGTGAGGCATTCTCCTTAGAGTTGAAGTTCATCATCACTTGCTCTTCATGTATCAAAAGAGAACTCAAAGTACTCAAATTTGGTAATTCATCCTCATTCTGATATTTAGAATTTAAGATAGAAATAAAATTCCTAAATATTTCATGTATATTCAACTAAACAATAAAGTAGATTAATTTTTCACCAATTAAGTCACAATTGCATCCATCTAATTGTTCTTTGATATTTTTAATGTTGGCTAAGAAATTAACTACCTTTTCATCTCCTTTCATATGAGTCATAAGCAATTATAAAACAAGTTTTAAAAATTTGGACAAGCACGTACCTTCATGCATGGATTCTAATTATTTCCATACCTCAATAGGATGTTTTATATTACCAATGTGTAGAAGATATTCATCTTTCACATTTCACGGGGATCATAGAAAGGGCCTCATGCATATGTTGTGAGAATGATTTCATATTTTCTCGCATTAACTTGATAACCAGTGGGTGCATGCTAAGTCCCTGAAACAATCATCCAGATTTTTCTTGCCATAGGTTCTTATTTGACCTTGATCTTCCAAATATTGTAATTTACTCCATTTAGGATCTGGGACTTATCAAGGCAAAAGAAATTGGATGTCATTGTCTTTTAAATTTCTGAACCTAAAAACATACCCCATTATGATATATAATTCACCTTGAGTTAGGAAAATTATTGATCAAAAAAACAACAATAGCCATATTTTATGATCAAAAACTTGTATTATTTCATTAAAAAATCAAGTATATTTTTTTATAAAATAACTAATTTTTTAAATCCGATCATAACAATATTAACAGAACCAGATATAAATTTATGATCTAAAGAAAATATTTGATCATAACTAATTTTTTCATTAAAATGCATACTAATTAACTTTCCATAATCAAATAATAACCCGCATTATAAAGGGCTCTAGCATTATACCCTAGACCTATCATAAAAACTTGAGACCATATAGAAGTGAAGATCAAATCCCTAAGAATGCACAAAAACCTCAAATTTCGAAAAGTGTTAATGTAGATAAAGATTTGGCCAGCTTAAATTTTACATCTAAAGGACCATCAATGCCTTATTTTGGTCTACCCTGACAATCATTCAACCGTTTAATTTAACACAGTGAGAATTTCCTATGTATTTCAAGAATGTCAATTTTACATGATTTTGGGTGATTTTACCTAAAATTATTTCAAATAATGGATATGAATTCACCTCAATACATCCAATTTATCAAATACATGCTAATGTTTTTGGATTCTTGGCAAATTAATGAAATAGATAAGGGTAGCAGGCCAAGGAGGAATACTTGTTTGTAACATCGGTTAAAGCTCATACGTGCATTTTGATTTCCTGATCCAAGTTGATTGGGAGAGATCCCTTTTGGCTAGGAGTAACTACCCGTACATACAAAAAAATAATACCATATAGAATTAAACAAAAAAATGAGTGGACTACCTAGCGGGAGCTAGATCCAAGAAGCGTGATGCTTCCTAAATAGGTTATCAATCCACTTTTTATATAACAAGTATTAATGCTAGTTAAATCATACATGAAGTAAATATCCTATTGAAATTGAAACAGTTTATGTATCTCACACAAAACAATAAGAAATGTCGATAAAAGGTGATTGAGTTGAAAATGGGTCAATTGATTGGTTGGTGTTGGATTTTAGGTCAGTGCATGAGCTCGGGTAAGGTATGGTAAAGACTAAAAATGGTTCTAGGTTGTTGGGAAGTGGGTATTATCTTATTGGTCTAAGGTATATTTCAAACACAATAAGCGACATTGGTTTTATGATTGATGCCGGTTAGGTAGAATGGGACCGATGTCGGTTGGTTAATGAGTGTTGGTAGGGGAGCTTAGCAGAAATTTCCTAAAATTGGTTTTTCGGACTCCTGTGATTACACAGAGGTTGGAAATGGTGAGGGTGAGATCACAAAATAGTCTTGAAGACTCAGAGATGATTAGAAGAAGGTGAAGACTGGTGAAAGGGTCAGGTATGGTAAAGTGATAGAATGGTGGGAGGAAGGAAGTGTATGCGTGTGGAGAAAGGATAAACTACTGAGATGAATAATAAATCTTACTGAAAGAAAATGGAGGTAAATGAAGAGGTGTTAGGTACTTACTAAACAAGTAGATTTAGAGAACATAGGTGATGAAGATGGTGAGGGAAGAGATCCAAAGAGAAGAACCATTGTATTCATTTCATGGAAGTTTAAACCTACGTGTTTCTCTATGTGAATCTGTGATCATGGAGAAGATGATAAATGCCAAAAATGGTTGTTGGTAGTGCTCCCATGTGTTTTCTTTCACCTGAGTGCTTCATAAATTTGAGTGCTCCAAGTCTATGTTCATATGAGATCTTAAATCAAATGAGAAACCTAGGCAAAGGCTTTTATAAATATATTTAAACTAAGCGATGTTGGTTAGGGAGAAGACATCGGTTGAGATATAACTAGCATTAGTCAAAGTGTAAATATCTAGATTTTCCAAAAATAGCCAAATTACAAGTCTTGAGTGATGGATTGGAAAGATAAGTAGGAGTCTTTTTAGTTTTGTTAATGGGAGTGAAGTCTAGGTTTACTCTAAGTCCTAGCTGGTTAGGATAATCTTAGACTTAGTCTTAGGTCATTAATGAGGTTTGAGTGGATCATTGAGTGAGGTGGCTAGGTGAGTTGGCTGGGGTAAGGTGGTTAAGTGAAGATATTAATTAATTTAATTAAGATAATTGATTCAATTAGCATGTGTACTAGGGTATATGAATGATTAGAATGTGGTTAATTTAATTAATGGGGTTTTAATGGAAGTATGACCCAATTTTGGTGTCTACTAGTGCAAACCGAGACAAAGATTTATTTTCCATTTTCCATGCAAGCAAGTTCAAAAACATGAAGAAAACCAAAGGGCATTAGCAAATATAAAAAATACAAAACAAATAGTACCACTTTTAGTGAAATTAAATAAATAATTTAATTTTCTTTGGTACAACTATAGTGAAATTAAATTAATAATTTAATTTCCTTGATGTTTTCTATGAAGTCTATTTCCTGACATAAAATACCACTTTCCAGGAATGATTATTCTCTGCACACATCACTTTTGAAACATAATTAAATAAAATTTTCAAAATAAATATCATTTCAAAGAATTTACATTAAATTTTCAAAGGTTATAATAAAGGAAATATTCCATATAATTTCCAAATGTAAATGAAAGTAAGAATCATATCATATTACATCTCCCCGAAAAAACATTAGGGATTTAAAATTGAAAAACCCTAAAAATTTTACCAAGAGTTTCAAAGAGGGGGTCCACCACAATATCTTCTTTTCCTATAAATTATACATCTTCACAAAGCACACAAAATTTTAGATTGCACAAATGTAGTGGAAAAATAAATTGGGGAAGAAAAAGAAGGGGGCCTTATACTTTTAAATACCCTTCCGAGTTGGTTGAAAAACATGTACAAATTAAATAAAGTAAATACAAAAATATTTGATCTAATTTATTTAATTATCCCAAGCTTTGTTACCATGTTGGAATTTAAGGATTTTAATGACAACATGTTTAATCAACTTAATGTTTCACCTAATTCTAGATCGTTTCTTCAAATTTTGACGAAACAGATAAGGGTAAAGGGCTGGGAGGAATACCTGTCGAAATGTTGGTTGTAGGTTGTTACACGCGTATGACTTCTTGATAAACATCTGATCATGTGAAATTCCTTTTTGCTTGGAGAAACTACCTAAAATGGAAAACAAGACCACCAAATAAAAGTTAAACAATATTTACGGATTGGAATACCTAGCGTATGCTAGATCCGGGAAGTGTGATACTCCCTAAATGGTTGTTAATCCATTGTTTAAAACAACTTAATGTTAAAAATAAAGGAAATCCTACTGTAGTTAAAATGATTTAAGTATCTCATTCGACTACAATAATAAAATTTGTTGCATACAGGATAAGATATGATTGAATCTAAAGGTCAAGATCTCTGTCAGGGTACTGGTACTAGTCAGGGTCAAGTTTTGCTCTATTTTAGGTATTGGGTGGAGTTTTAAAGCTCTTTTCTTGGTATGAGGGTAAAAACACAAAGACCGACGTTGATCCGGTATGACCGATGTCGGTTTAGGTGAACCAACGACGGCTGTGGGTAACTGGCGATGGTATGGTTGGGGTACAGGAAACTCAATAAAAACTTGAGGTGAGGGCAGATCTAAGGCTAACTAGAAATGTGAAGGGAAATGACAAGGTCTGTGTAGGTCTTAGTGTTGGTATGAGACCATATTTACATAATATAAATCATGAAATAATAATCTCCTTCTATATAATATAATATTCTTCTCTATACATATATTAAAACCACATTGCATTTTAAATCATTCAGATATTACAAATATATATAGGAGTATATTTTCCTATTATCTATGAAACCTCCTATAACTTCTCTAGCTATTATTGATGAGTTGTTAATACAACTCTCAACATACTCCTAGATTAGTGTTAATGTTACTCACGTAACAATACACACTCTAAACAATAATATCATAAACAACTCGTAATATGAGTTGTTATTACAACTCAATTAATTTACCCAATGTAAATATTATATTTCCTAACATTCCCCCCCTTAATTTTTACATGGTACAACATATCTCATTGCTGATTGTAGTGTGCTACCTTTTTGTGCTCATGATCAATCTTCACAACAATGCAAAGCATTGGGCTTGCACAAAACTTCGCACATGTGCAAACGCACATTTCTTCCACGATGGTTTCTCTAGCTTTTACTAACAACCTTACCAAATTGGTTTTGCAGGTGTACCAATAACCTTTCACAATTGGTTTTGCAGGTTTACCAAAAACCTTACACAATTGGTTTTTACAGTTTACCAAAAACCTTACACAATTGGTTTTACAGGTTTACCAAAAACCTTACACAATTGGTTTTACAGCTCACCAAAAACCTTACACAATTGTTTTTTACAGGTTTACCAAAAACCTTACACAATTGGTTTTACAGGTTCACCAAAAACCTTACACAATTGGTTTTACAGGTTCACCAAAAACCTTACAAAATTGGTTTTCTTGGTTTACCAAAAACCTTCACATCATGATTGCTACAATACTTTTTTATCAATATTTAACAATGTCTCTACAACATGGAATCATGTAGGAAATTATGTTGCTCATACACACAAACTGTAAACTAGAAATGGAACAATGATACCATGTTCCCCCCCTCAATGTGAACATTTCACTTATTCAACACAAAACAGGAACTCTAAAATCATACAGCAATCTAGAAATGAAAGTAAAATCACACACACACAGTGTCACCACAACTTCATGTGGCCCCGTCATTGGCAACTGACGAGAGGACACCAATTATCCTCCAACCTCCTGTGCCTCCTTCCTCCAACATATATACCGCTTAGGTCAGATAAATGTGCTCAGACTTCTTTTATGAACTTCTCATTTTTGTAAAAGATGGTCTTTGTATTCTTTAGTTGTAAACCTTTTTCTTTTTAGAGATCTAGGTGGTTAAAATTCACTGTCACCTTCAATCCTTCTTCTGAATTTAGCATAGCTGAATTTTCTTGATTTTGTATATTTTTGATGTATCTCTCCATGGTAATTGGTTCCATGAGAATACATTTTTTCCTTCTTTTCTTAACCATTGTGAGGTAGGTAAAACACATTTTTACAAATTTGACAAAAGAATAGGTGTCGGATACAACCGAAAATGCACCCTTTTTACAAATAATCAAAATTTTAATATAGCTAAAAGCTATTGATTAAAATTTTGACTTTTAGCTATTAAAATTTTGACATATACTATTAAAATAAAAAAATGACTCAAATTTCAAATAGAATCTAGTGACTAGAGTGAATTCACAGGTCAAAATATCTGTAGAAAATACACAAATACTTATGTGGTGGATAACTTACAACTAATTTTACATGGCACCTTCAAATTGCCTTCGATTGAGGTCTTCGATGCACATGGATATATAGAGACATGTGTCATATATTACTTTATCTGTTGATATCTCAAGTCCACTCATATCAAAAGGAATATACTACATGTTTCCCTTGATAACTAAAAATGTGGTCAATATGGATCTGCGTGCATGCTATATTATGGCTTCTAAGTTGTAGACAGCATATTGAATTGGATTCACAAAGCCAATCCACTCCCAGAAATGTATGCATCACAGGGCTTCTCAAACTCCTAGCTGGTAGAATCTCTGGCGCTTCAGATATCAATTTCCTTCGTCATGAAGCTCATAGAGGTCAAATTTTGGTGCCTTGTGTCTTGATCAACTATTGGTGCTAATATATTCTTTGACAACCATATAAGTTTCAACCAAAAAAATAGTCGATCCAATAAACTATGGACGAGAATCAAAGATTAGACTATGATACATGGTATCACTACAAGGTTCAGTTGTACACTTTCGATGAGTCCAAACTATGTGGGAGATGGCACATTCTTCAGAATAGATGTGCATCGATTCAATATGACCACGGCCAGCTGGATAAAAGACGTCTAGAATGATGGCATAAATAATGCTTGGAGATCTAATGAGCCTCGAATGATCCCCTAATACAAAGTTATGCCGTACAGATCTAGATGCAAAACTTCAATTTCTTTTACAAACAATTTGAAAGAAAAATAGATTTTCTACTCCACTCCAAATGAGCTGCCTTCAGCAAATCCAAAAAACTATGCAAAAACTGTTGCAACGCTCGTACATGAAACTGTCATTACAGGAGAAAGAATATTTACAAAACTGCCCCTTAAAAGTCTATTTTTGCATGATAGGCACAGAGAACAACATCACTCTGATACCAAATGTTGGTATGAGACCAAATTTACATAATATAAATCGTAAAATAATAATCTCCTTCTATATAACATAATATTCTTCTCTATACATATATTAAAACCACACCGCATTTTAAATCATCCGGGATATTACAAATATATATAGGTGTACATTTTCCTATTATCTAGGAAACCTCCTATAACTTCTCCAGCTATTATTGATGAGTTGTTAATACAACTCTCAACATACTCCTAGATTAGTGTTATTGTTACTCACGTAACAATACACACTCTAAACAATAATATCATAAACAACTTGTAATATGAGTTATTATTACAACTCAATTAATTTACCCGATGTAAATATTATATTTCCTAACACTTAGGTATACTCATGGGTGATTAAAATCTGGGTATGGATAGTTCTAGGGTGTGGGTGAAGGAATGATCAAGTTTTCATGGAGGTAAATGGTGGGGGAATGGGAATGGGAGTAGAAACTAATAATAGAAATAAAAGAGTCTACTAAAATGACAATGGACAAGTGTTGGTTAATAAAACACTTACTATTGTATGAGCTTGATGTCTGGTTGGAAATGGTGGGTGATCAAATGGAAAGAGCTTGGTGAGGTGTTGGCACTTCCCCAGATGCTCCCATGAATGCAAATGGCTCTGTGATTACTTCTGGTGTTGGTTGTGGATGCTCTGATGTGTGTATGAATGTTGATTCTGCTTGCATGTAGCTTTGGTTTCATCTTTTGCTCTTTGAAGTTGTGCCAGCCTTGAAAGAAAGTTTTTTTGGGGATTAAATGTTAACCGACGATGGTTTTGGGTTGACCGGTGGTGGTTTAGGGTAACCGACATCGGTTAGGGTAAGATTTCCTAGGTTTTCTAAAATGGGTAGATTCCTTTGAATTTATTGGATCTCGTTCATTTTCTTCCATGGATTAGAATGGAAGCTTCCTTTCTAATGGGTGGGAATGTGGTTAGAGGGAATGTAGGCTTTGATTTTTAGGGTTTAGGTAGGTCTTAGTTAGTTATGGAAACATACTAAAAATAGGTCTTAGTGTGAGGTGGCTAGATGAGGTGTATAGGTGAGGTGGTGGTGTGGGCATTATCCAATTAGGATATTTAAATAATAGATATTTGTGAGATCATAAATTAATTTAATCAAATTAATTAATTTAATATTAGAGTGGGGTGAAAGGGGCCATGGTTAGGTGAGTGTGTTCGAGTTGGTTATTTTTTGAGGAACCAAGGGGAGTGTGACCTAATTTTGGAGTCTACACTTAAATATTAAACATTAATATAGTATGCAACATTAAAATGAATAAATAAAATCACATTAATAAACTATATTGCATAATAATTAAATAAATACTTACATAATATAAATAACACATAATGAAGATTTATAGTGGAAAACCCGAAGGTAAAAAACCACTGTGAAAAGTAACCTTTATTATAGAGAACCTAATTACATCTAGTAGAAACCTCCTCCTTACTAACCCTAATCACAAGGGTAAAAATTAAATCAATTAATATTGATTTACACACCTTTGATATATTTCTCCGATATATCAAATGAGGACTCAAAGTCCTTTTTTATATGAGGTGATCAAGTATGTCTCCCAACTCACCCTTTCAACCAAGTTAGTTGACACATATTCCAAGGTTTGAATATTTAATAATATAAATATAAATATTATTAAATATTTAACCTATATTATAATGTTGGACCCATATTACTTAAGGATTAGCTAGCCCACTTAACCATTATGTTCCAACAATACTTCCATCGAGCAAAGCTTTCCTAGCCATCTACTATGCAGCTACAAAATTACAACATTATATGCTTTATCAAACCACTTACGTCATTGTTCACACATATCCTTTATAACACTTCTTCTCAAACGTTATCCTTCCAACAGATCAAATTGGGAAATGGATGACTCTTTTTATGGAATTTGACCTCTAAATTATCACACAGCAAGCATTAAAATTCCAAGTTATCATGGATCAATTTATCATCACTCCCATCCTTATTTCTCATCCTATTCATGACACACTACCGATGAGGATATCCTCCTCATTGAGGGTATTGACAACTTTATCTCTATTAAATACTATTTCTATAGCTTCAGCATTTTTCTTGAGGTGTAGTGCTTTGATGCCAATAATGAAGCACCTCACTTCCCTAAAGCCAAACCAAACCCCAAGATCACCGAAGAAGAAATTACTATTGATTTTCACGAGGATACATGGTTGTTACACTTTTATGGGGAAAAATTCCTTCAAGGATTTGGGGCACGATGTGTGCTCTTCGATCCTTAAAAACATACTTCCCCACTTTCCTATTGACTAGAATTCGAGGTCACCAATAATATGGCTAAATATGAGGATCTTATCCTATGCATGCAAACTACCCTCGACAAGAATATTTCTTATCTCCATGTCATAGGGGACTCTCAATTGGTTTTTCTACAGGTCAGCGACACATATTAATGTCATAGTGAAAATATTAAAGCCTATTATGACCTATTTCAAAAGCTAAAATCATGTTTCACCTCATTTACTATTGAGTCAATCCCACGAGAACATAATTCTTTAGTTGATTCTTTGGCTAAAGCCACCACACAATTCCTACCACATTCTAATTCTCATGATATTACTACCCTAGTTCAAATTTTTCAAACCCCTGCTACCACACATCACCAATGTGTCTAGGATGTCTGTGATATCAAACCAGATGCCCCTACAAATGATCCTTAGTATTAAAACATCTACCAATTTATCCAACATCGAACTTATCTTGATGGTACAGACTCACGAACATGCTTGCAAATATGAAAAAAAGGCTCCTAAATATGTACTTAAAGATGATGTGTTATGTTATCAAAACTTTGAAAATACCTACTTCAATGCATTAGTAAAGATGAGGTTCCCATTTTCTTAGAAGAAGTGCATGGGGGCACTTGTGGTGGCCATCGTAGTGGTCACACTATTTCCAGCAAATGCTTGCACATGGGTTACTATTGGCCTACCCTAGAATCCTACACTCGTGCCTTTTCTAAAAAGTGTAATCCTTTCCAATACCATGATTATTTAATTCATTCCCCTCCAGCTGAGCTACAATCCACTACCAATCCTTGACCTTTAGTATATGGGGATTGGATTACATCGGAAAACTCCCTCGATCTCAGGATGGTCATGTCTTCATCATCATAGCCTTTGAATTTACTAAGTGAGTTAAATTCATGCCCCTCACCAACATATCTAGACTTACTACCTCCAAATTTTTCCTCAATCAAATCATTTTCTACTTTATAATTCCCCACACCATCATATCTAACAATGGTGGGAGTTTAAAATGTAAATAAATGAAGTAACTTTGCACTAAGCTCAAGATAAAGAATCGATTCTCAACACCTTATCATCCTTAATGCAATGAAAAATTATGAATCTACAAACAAAATCATCAACAAAATCCTACAAAAGATAGTTCATGAATCATGTACATGATCTGTAATACTAAACTATATCCGCATTATGGGCATATCACACATGTGTCTAGATGGCCACTAGGGAAATTCCTTTTCTCCTACTTATGAAGTCAATTGTGTCATTCTACTTGAGGTGGAACTTCCTTTGTTTGGTATATCCCTTTACGGAATCATTCCAAATGAGGAAATCCATGAGGTGCGTCTTCATGAACTTGACATCCTATAAGAGTGACGTGATCCTTCCTATACTCACAATCAAAAGCAAAATCAGTGCATGGCAAAGCAACATAATAGACTTGTTCGTCTATGTACTTTTGACATGGGTGACCTTATCCTCAAGCTTGACTATACCCATGAAAAAGAAGGAAAATATGCTCAAAATGGTGGGGTCCTTACCTCATCAAAGATATCATCAGACCTAATACATATCACCTTCAGACAAATGAAGGCCACATCTTCAAAGAACCAAAAAATTCCTAATTCATTAAAAAGTTTTATGCATGACGGATTTCAAGAATTTTAGTATTCAGATATCATCTCTCATCTCTTCTTAAATTCACTAATTCATCAATCATCTCTCGATGAGTATTATCAACTTTTTCACCCTGGCCTTTCCTATGGAATTTTTTGGTCTTGAACATCCTCTCTTAGGCTCATAGTCTTACTTGGATTTATTTTCTCTTATTCTTATAACATCTACCTTATGGTTTTTTTTTGCACTTTTCAACGTTGTTATTTGCCCTCTTTGATAATCATACATGACATATTTTATGTGCACCTTCGTGTTTTTGAAAATAATTATTTTTATCTTCTACCATACTGATTTTTACACTTTTCATCATTTCTACCATTGCTTGGCTTTGACACTATGAAACCTTATCTCTATGATCCTATGACATGACATCCATCCCATGGGCCCATAGCTAGGTGATTTATATCTTATTTTACTAATGATCCTCTAGTGTTTCCTTTTAGTTTTACTTCTCCAAGGTTTTAGCAGTACTTATTGTGCCTATACGTGGTAGGATGGTGACACTATCAAGTATGCATTTGTGGGTATATTTCATTCTAGATAGTCCTTTATTTACTTTCAGCATCTACTTTTGATTTCGGTGTTATGTATCATTCTTTCCACTGACTACCCCATGTTTCACTATTGCGACATGTGATAATCAATGGCTGGGGCATATGTATACACGTAATTTTTCACACTTTCTATTTTCATACCTATTACTAACAATTTATCTTTTCAGGTTAGAGGTCATTAATATATCTATTTCTAGGAATGAGTGCCTTAAGGGGATCATTCCAAGATATGGGTATGGTTATTCACGTAACCATTAGGTTAGGGATGATACATGGAGAGAGAGTAGCTTTTAGTCCTATTCATGTTCTTATTTTTTCTCTTACCTTCTTATTTTCCTCCATTCTTCCGACACCTCACTTTCTCATGACCACATTTCTTTTATCTTGCATTATCTTTGTTTCTCATGACACTTTACACACACCTTTTGCATTTCCCTCCCTAGCGATGTCATCACCCACGGGTGATTGCATCGGCATTATTTCAAATTCCCTAGTTGACGCCTTCACATGTGGGCGTTGGCATCGATATAAATACCCCAACTCACATCTTCCCACTTATCAATCATCACAAAATTTCAAAGAAACTCATCATTATATTTTCTATTTTTCCCTAACTTGCATTTTCTCACTCAACTCTTGGATTTCTTACATCTTGACTCTTGGCTTGGAGATTATTCTTAATTGGATTAGTTTTCTTGTTCTTTTGGGTCACCTATAGTGAGCTAGGACTATATTTTTCCCCTTTTCTACCCTAAATCTACTCTCTTAGTGTATGGTCCTTTTGGAGATAGATGCATCAACAACCACCCCCAACAGGTAAGTTCTCTAACCCAAATTGTTATTTTGTATAGAGTAGTCTCCTACATCTTTGTGATTATCAAAAATAAGTTTCTTTTCTAAACCTTGTATAGGCTATTTCAGAGTCACAATGATAAATAAAGTAGTAAAGTACATGAAGTGACATAAGCAAGAAGAAAAATTAAATGAAACCCTAATTACAATGAAGAGTTAGAATACTTATCTGATTTTGTAATTAATCTTGGACTGTGCAAAGATAGGGGGACTAGAAAAACTGGAACATATGAGGTTGTAACATCCAATTTCATGACTTAGAAATAAGGGGGAAAATTTTACATAATGTTCTCTATTCTAAATTAATATAATTCAGAACACACATTCCATTACCAATCCATCTCATAATAGAAAACCATATGCAATTGTAATGACTCGGTGAAACACCAATCTCTCATTCCATGACTCGGTATTAAACCGATCTCTCATGATATATTTTTCAAGTGTATACTATGTATACTTGGTTCTTTTACCCCTTAAGGTTCACTCAAGTGTTATGTCTAAGAAGCCTATCTAAATACTTATCGATATTCATCTGAAATCCTACATCTTAGAATAGGTGACATAAGACAACACAACCAAGCAGCTTGTGATATTTTGGAGAAAGTTCTAAACATGTTTACCATGTTTATATTCCAAGACAACATACTCATTGAAAGGAATATGTCTTTCACCACACTTGTACTGTTATCTAGATTGGTCATCCTTGACTATTATCAACCAAATCCGAGTCAAATTTTCACACTAAACAAGGGAAGCTTACATGCACTAGTGTGGAAGACTACTTGTGGTGACTAAGGATACATAGACATACTCAATCGAATTTCATTGATTGGGTGTGTTTAGTTACCCTAAGTCGACATGAGTTGACCAATATACCATTCCATTTTTCTATCTCTATTTAGAGTAGAACTGTGAAACAAATTTCTACTTATGTCAATCAAGTTAATTAAACTAAGTGGGGTGTTAAAGCATAGATGACTACATCACAGTATCCTCGTAATTACTATTGTCATTATGAGGGTACTTTATTGTAGTCCCTATATTATGACAACCAACTGAGTTCCTTCGACTAAACTGACATACTTAAGAACATTAGATCATTAACCCCACAATTTATCATCTTGTTTAATTTATCGTTAAACAACATACCTAAGGGTTCACTATGCACGATTGACCCAAAGAAGGGTACGAAGTGTACTTTTATACTAGTTGAAGGTATGCAGATAAAATATGTGTTCATGCATATGATCATTTTAATCTTAAACCATTATTTTCATTTATCGATATATTTGAATTCGATATTAAGTGAGTAAGATTATTACGTTTTCTTACTACAGTTTATCATTGTGAACAAACTTGATTGAAATCTTATACATTAGACTTAGAGATATCATAAAGTCTAAATCTTCCTATTAACTCTTTTAAGATTTCTTGTTTCCATTTATTGATTACAGATAAGGAGCATACAACCAATCATCCTTATGATTTAAACATAATCACTTAACAAGATATCATACATAGTTCTTTATTTAATGATAAAATGAAATATTATTATTATTATTAAGGACTATTGTCCTATTAGTGAAATCAAAAAACATATGGTATAGTTTAGTAATAAGAAAGCCACATTCTTCTATATAAAGCTATACGTATTCCCTTTACGAATAAAGTTTTATTAATTATAATCAACTTAGCTACACATTTTCCCCAGAATGAAATGAAATGGAACTATAAGTATATATCATTATTCCTAGTATCATCTTATTCCTTAGATTCCATTAAGCCATGCATGATGATATTTAAGAATATTAATCAAATATAAGTCATGTATGACCCTAGAGAAAATCGAATAACGGTTCTCACACAAAAATTCATTTATCAAATAGATATTTCACTACCCTCTAAAATCAATATGTATTCCATTAGTTTTTACAAAACATCTTTCCACCATTACAAACTAATTTTAATACATCTTCCTAATTTATTTTTCCAACAAGAAGTAAATTTCAAGAAAATGTCAATACATAGGCATCTAAATGAAGAGAAATGATTTCATTAGTAAAAAAATTCAACTTTCTATAATTCTTTCTCCTTTCACTTTTCATGAAGTCCATCTACAAAATTGTTGGCATGAGTCAGTTCATAAGAAATGAGCATGATAAATGCTATAATGTTAAAACAATATGCTTTTATCTAATTGTTTCGTAAAAAGAACCCTATTGTTAATGAAAAGGTTCCAAGTACAAAAATAAGGACAATAAGAAATGCTTTCCATAATAATCACAAATCTGATATAGAGAATAGTCACATAATCTAAATAAGTATTAATGTTCTTAAAATAACAAATTAAACCATCACAAATTAATTCTATCTTAATCACAGATTATGATAATCATTTCAACATGATAATCATCCAAACTATAACCAATTAAGAAAAGAATTAATTAAAATCATGATCTATTCTCAATAGTTTTAATTTAATTCTCCAAGAAAGTTCCACAATAACACAGCCTGATCAAAATCAATCAAAATAAAATGAATTTATCTAAACATATTGACTTGATAAGAACAGTATGTTGTTCTATTAACAATCAAATTAGTATCAACTACTAATAAGGATGAATGTTAAAACAAGAAAGATCCAACTTGGATAACAAACCTTCTAAGTAACTTTGCTCTCGAAACCCCTATCCTCATTCAAAAAGATTGTGTTAAACAAGGAACCAACCAGACAATACAGGTAATAATATCTTTATATCATACAAGAGATTTGGCACAAGCCCTCACAAAAAAATTAACCAAATAATAATAGTTCTAGGAGAGTATGCCTTTCACAAGCTAAGTTCTACACCTTTGGTTTACAAAAACATAACCATCACAACCATGCATCTCAAAACAGTCAAATAATTTAATTCTCATTGTCTTACACATTCAAGATAATGAAAAAGAAAATCGAGAATGATTTTAAGAATAAAACAAAAGTATGGTCTTACCTAAAAAGACCAAGATCCAAGATAAAAGAAATAAAAACTTCCTTAACAATGATCTAAGTAGACCTCACATCATCCAACCTATTGAAATGAACTTCAATACAAGTAAGAACAACATTCAGTCCTTAATACAACACAAGATGTTAGTACAGTCTCAAGGAGACAGTCCAAAGGCTCAAATAAAACCTGCAATCATTGTCAAGAAAACATGATGATCTAAAACAAGATTCACCAAAGATAAACAAGATCTGCGACCATAACACAATACTCCAACTAGACACTCGATGATAAAATTTCCATAAAAAAGCATATATCCAAAGAAAATGAAGCCGATTGAAAGTATAACAATCCCAATATCCCTTCCAAAGTTCAATCAAGCTCCATAAACTGGAACCAACCTGAGAAGGATATTCAAGCAATGAAGAATAACCCACAAAAGAGAGAAACATATTTTTACTAGTCCATGTTCTCATACAAGATCATTTCGATGTAATACTATGGCCTGGAACGGTCCATACTACAATGTTGTCCAAACCTTAAGCCAACCCAAAAATGGTATTCAAACAAGTAATCACAACTAATAAGAGAGAGAAATAGTCCATATTTCCAAACAGGTCCACCTGAGAAGGGTGGTAAACAACATAACATAACATAAAATGATGGAGGTAGAATAATCCATCATACAGCTTCATGTTATGCACTAACAGTGCTCAAAAAAACACTATCAAGAGAACCCAGTATGGTTCAAGACCGGTCTTCCATAAATCAACAAAAAGATCAAAATATCTATTATGAACTTAAGCCCAAACAATGGATAGATAATTGAAACAAGAATCCCTCAATAGGCATTCAAGAACAAGTCGACCAAATGAACCAAATATAAAACAACTAGAATGTAAGTCCTTCAAATGAAATAGAATTTTCATTACGGGTATTTCTCACTCAAGAAAATAAATTCAATTCAAAAGAAAACATTAATCAAACCTAGTTTTACTACAAGCTGAGAGTTCCCAAGTTTAAGATATCTTCAAATAATCCCAACAAAAATGTTTAAACACTACAAGAATACTTATACGTGAAGACCTATGTATATCAAAACACATAATCCTTTTTAATACCCATTTTTCTAAATAGGCAACACATTTGTTTCCTAACTCCATTCAAAACCGATTTCATTCAAGTATTCAATCACACAAAACTATCCATATCCAATAAACCATGTCTAAAGAAACACACACAAAAGCAAAACAACAATACAACCATTCCAGCAAAATAATCTCATAGACATTTTCATGAAGAGTAGAGTTCTTTTTATGATATTTAAATAAAAGAAAGATATTTTAATGAGATAGGGCCTATCATGCCTAGTAGTGCTCTTGTCTTCCTTTTCTTGCCTCAATCCTTCATGTAAAACTTCTACTGAAATATTTCCATGAAAATGCCAAAACCAAGCCTCTGCAACTTCCCCCATTTTCTTCTTATAGCTTCCATGCTCAAATTCAACTATTATTTCCACCATGCAAGGGAAATATTATGCATGCAACTGATTCAAACTAGAGGTTCGAAAGAATGGTAAACAACATGCAAAGCTCCAAAGCTCCAAAATCCATATGAAACAATAAAACCAAAAACCGTTTATTTTCCTCCAACCTTCTACTATTCCCAGGTGGTTTTCACTCTGGTTAAGGAAAATAAATGACAATAGGACTTCAATGTCCCTTCCTAAATTCCCACCATCACCAAATCTTTGTTGGTTATAAGTATCAATTAAACTTCATTCAAATGAATTTAGCAGAGTTTGACAACTCAACAATTCCCTCTATTTTCATGCATTGGCCAAAATTGGTGAAAACATACTATTAAATGCCACATTAAAACCTTTAAAATTCCTTTGGAATGGTGTCACCGACACCAACAACTTGTCATCCATGTCATCCTAATTTCCCTTTAGGCTAGCTTGATGCCCTTAGGTTAGGTTTATTTAGTATTAGCCTATAAACCAAGCTTAGGACCTTAGGAGTAATTTAATTTAGCTTAGAATAAATTAGTGTCAATGACTTAGGATTACCCTTTCCAATTAATCATCACCATTAATAAAATCACCTTAACTTAGGCTTAAGATAAGATAAAAATCATAGGAACTTAGATTAAATTAGGTCCCAATAAACTAATTAACATACATTACCGCTTTTGTGATGAATCAAAATGACATTATTAGATCACTTAAAAGGGATGCATGCTAACGATGCCACTTTGGATGCCCGAGAGATCCCCACAAGTATCCTAGGTTCAGAAATCATACATTCGACCGGTTTGGTCAAATGATTAAAACATCATAAAATTGAAGACATGCCTTGGATCACTGAAATTGATCAAAGGTATGGCTATTCCTACATTTTGAAATCAAATAGACTGAAGCACAAGTTCAATATTGCAAAAATAGGCAATGAATGAATTAGACTGAATTTATTTCCTCCATACACATGCAAAATACAATAAAAATTTCACCATAAAGAATAAATGAAATACTTCATTATAAATTCAAAATTGTCAAAGCATGATTGTATCCATTTTTAGAAGATAAACATATCATCTACAAAAACATGATTACGTATTTCAAAAGAGTACGCCATCTTCAAAGAAGAATCACCTATCAACATTTGCAACTTCAATTATATAAGTGGTCAAGGATATCAACCATGGAATAGGCATTACATACCTCCCCTTTCAAAAGCATCATCATCTCAATGATTAATTATAGGTCATAACCAAACTTAGTAAAATGTATAAGTACATAGGAATGATGGACAGAGCACCTAGGGTAGTACTAGGGTGCTTAGGTGTTATGATCCCTATTTGGGTGCTAGAGTCTACGTAGATGCTCATAAAATGATCTTCGTAGGGCCTTCGAGTTGTCAAAATCCTTCATTTTCTGTCATTATAATGTTTCACAATGATTTCCGATGTTGTTGATAACCTACAATAAATATATGACCTAAAAAAACCCAAAACACATCGAATCCTATAAATAAAATAATGAAAAATGGGGGTGAGACTGTCCTCAATGCCAACAACCGATCTTACGACTGATCACTGCACTACATCTTAGATCTAATGTAGTTATATGTGTGTGTGTATAATTATTCCCTAGGTGGCTCTTTTATGTGTTGCACTTGATAGTGAGAAATATGCTAGATGTAGAAAATGTAAATAGATGTGTGCATGGAAAAATGAACTTCCCCTCCTATGTGTGTATGTAGAATAACCAGTCCCTTGTCCCTTGAGTGAAGCTAGATGGATGCTTTGATGTTCTTTAGATGCCTTTGGATGCAACCTTAGGTGGTGATAGTAGATGCTTAGAGCTTGGTCCTTTAATTTGATCCCATAACATTGTATTTATATGATTCCCTTACTTGAATTTTGTAATTTATCACTAAAAGGCTGACCCTTAAGAGATAAGGATGCCCAACAACTAAAAAGAACCCAAAAGGAGAAAGTAAGATATAAAGAGGTCTGAAGCACCCAAAGGGGATGAGGGCACCTGGGCACTTGTGTCTTGGCTTGGCACTAGTGTCCAGTTATAGAAAAGGTGAAGTGTAAAAGTTTGGACTATACAATAGGGTCTGCATGGCCAAGAAGAAGAGAAAAAAGGAACCTATATGCTAAAGGTAGTGATCAATTAGTAATTTTCTCCCTTATGAAACATATGAATGAAATTCATGTGATTGAGACCTATAAATTTACCCAAGTGTGTGATTTAGTGTTTGCATTTCCCCCACTTTATGTTGTTGAATGAAATATTATAAACATAAAGTAGATAGAGATGCATACTTGATAGCCATGTAGATCGATGGAAAAAATCATTTCAAGAGACAAGAAAAAGCGTGAAGTGATAAAAAGTGAAGTGTAGATGTTAGAGAAGAGGAAGTAAAATAAAAAGTGATGGTGATGACCCTAGGGGGAGAGCATATGTGTATATGTCACATTTTTACCTATTGTTGATGTTGATTTGTTGTTGATTTGTTGATGTGTGATTGATGATACTATCGCTTCCCATAAGGATGGACCTACAAAAGAGAAGAACAAACAAGTATTCAAATATGTGTATATAGAAAATTTTTGATCCAAATGTATGAAATGTATGTAAAAAGTGTGAAAAATGCTGAAAAATAGAAAAAGGAACATGTGAACTTGATCCTTGATGAGTGAAAGAGATTGAAAGGATCTTGAAGATTTTTGGAAGAACAAATTTTTAGGGAAATCTCATGTCAAGTGTGAGTTTTTAGGGTGATCTCATGCCACAACATAAGTAGTGTATGGAGAAAGGTCTAATTTCATTCTCCATCCGTTTACTTCTTCTCAAAATGTATAAACCATTGCAGATGGTGTGATCATGTCTTGATCAAGTTCAATCCATTTCAATCTTGTTCGATCTAAAGAAAAAGGAAGATAAAGTGTGTATTGATTGCTGGAGGATTGTACCTATATTTTTCTAACTACTCTATGAACTCCTGACAACCATCTTGATCTTAGAAAAATAGTGTATCTACCCCCTAGTCATAGGCACATAGGAAGGGACAGAAGTTCCTAGGTTCCCAAGTCTATATCTGGGCACTAGTGTCTATGTTGGAATAAGGACCCAAGTCGATTCGATCCCCTGTCACGTGATTGAATAGCATTATGTATGTGTGTTAAACTATCTTTGAATTATGACTATAGATTGTTGAATGGGGTGACTGATTCACCCAATAGATGCCCCCTTGTTTGGGGTGCATGTGACGTCACTATGAAGATACGTCCCAAAATAGTACCCCATGATGAACTAAACCAATATGTAAGAGGGAATGTTCTTGGTAAAAACCAAGGAACATGAAAAAATGGACTAGAAACAAGTGTTAGTGCAAAAAAGATAATCACGTATATAAAAACAAAGTGTAAACTAGAAAGCAAGAAGAAAGTTTAGATTGTAAAAGTGGGTGGCAAACATGGAATATCACTCACGATGTCACAAGACAATTAGGGTCGAAAGCAGCCAAAATCATACAAGCAAAGTGATCAAGACAATACGTAGGGAAAATCCCACAAACAATGGCATACAATAGCAAATAGAGACAAGTAATAGTAATCAAATCATCAAAAACCCATGGTGAAAAATAGTTCCTGCAAGGAAAATGTTGCACATGAAGCACCTGTTAGCATGTTAGAAAGATATAAAGTATGTCAAAAGTGTGTATGATCTGATAGAGTAGTGTGCTAGTAGAAATATGAAGTAGTATAAAATGAAATGATATCACCTATATTATGTATGAATATAGATGCCCCTAGGATTATGTTACGGATTTGGTAAGAGGTACAGTGCTAAGCATCCATATTGCATGTAACGATTTATATAAAGTATGTGATCACAACTAGAAGGAAAGTGAACGTGCATGTGTATATAGAAAAGATAATGACATATAATGTATCCATCTAACATAGTAATAAAAGTGTAACATGCAAGTATAAGCAAGTAAGAACAATGTGCAACCAAGATATGTAGTATGTTGTGAATGAGTGTGATGGAATGGTATGCAAAGTGTGAGTGTGATAGGATCTGCATGCCCCGAGTGTGTATGTATGCATGAGTGAAATGAGGTTCATTTATAAATGACCCCTTAGCAGTCAAGAATGAACCATAGAACAAGAGTGCATCATCAAAAAATTATTTGGTCGTGTATGTAAGAAAGAGATGATTGTCAAAGTGTAGAGCATATTGAGTGTGAGTGATATGATGTGAGGTTCATTTTATATTGAAACCCTCATCAATCGATTATAAACCATGGAACTAGAGTGCATCATAGGGTAATGATTACATCATGTAAAAGTAGATACGGGAAAGATGTATCATGAATGTGTAGAGTGAATAATGCACATAGTGTGTGGTAGAAGTTATGAGAGAAATATGTCAAGCATGCGCGAAGTGTGTAGTTTGTGAGGTTCATGTATGTATTATTCCCTCAACATTCAAGTGTGAACCAAATGAAAAGAGTTTCTCATCAGGTAATGACAATACTAATAGTGTATCAAAGTGTGTAAGATGAATGTATAGAGATGTCAAGTAGGAATATTGAAGTGTGATAATATAAGTGATAAACGTTTAATGGTGTATGGGTGAAATATAAGCATGATGTCCCCCAAGTGTATGAGGAATATCAATTTCATGTAACATTGTCTAGAAGATCATTGTTTTCATTTCCAAAGCCAAATGGGGAAGCGTAAGAGACTTGGTGAGCAATAGTATCGGTGATTGAGCAAAGATCCATTGATGTGTAAATTGTACATGCCCATAACATATTCTTCATCAGTGAAAGGAGGTAATGGACAACCATGTGCATACCATTGAGTAAGATTTTGTGAATAGCCAAGAAATGAATCATTGCAAATGAAAACACGACCAAAGGGCATAGGAAATGAAATATCCGTATGATCAGGGTCTAAAGTTCCCTAATGTAGTCAAGAAAATATTTCCCAAGTGTAAGTGCAAGAATTGTGAGAAGTGCATGTAATAAATATTATGAGGTGAAAGACATGAAGACCATAAGCAATAAGTAATGCAGATAAAACCATGATAAAGATGGGGATCGTGAGGCAGAGGATAGAGGTCATCGAATGCAAAGCCTAGCTGAGTCAAGCCATCATGTGTACATATAGTATCGGAGAAAGTAGGATCAAATGGGATATGTTCCCAATAAGAATCATTCATGAAAAGTGTACATGTAAAAGGAGAACATTCCAATGGTGGTTGCACATGAGAAAGTGAAGTAGGCGGAATGATGTTCAATGTTTGGACAAGCCCCGATAAAGTACCATAGCATTTGTATAAGCAGGAGGGGGAAATGATGTAGATGGGATAGTGTCTAACATGAAAATAGCACCTTCAAGTGGTGGCAAGTGAGTCGAGAATCCATGGGTTTTGGGTCATTAGTAGTAACAAATGTTGGAGTAGGAAGGGTAGTGGTTGAATAGCGAGTGTATTATTTGAATGATTTGT
This sequence comes from Taxus wallichiana var. yunnanensis, assembly GCA_018340775.1. Classification (NCBI taxonomy): domain Eukaryota; kingdom Viridiplantae; phylum Streptophyta; class Pinopsida; order Cupressales; family Taxaceae; genus Taxus; species Taxus wallichiana. The sequence goes on along the minus strand of CM031242.1, from coordinate 83,140,282 downwards.
GATCACTAAAAATTGTATAGTTTATACCTCATGTAAGAATTTAACACATCAATGCATTGTAGAGGGTACTACTTGCATGGCATGAATCCATGGTCTACCAAGTAAGTAATTATATTAAACTGGAAAGTCAATGATGAAGAAAATTGTATGAAGGGAATTTGTCCAGACAGTGATGGGTAAAGTGATATGGCCTATGCATGGACGAATGGAACCATCATAAGCGTGAAGAGAAATGGATGAAGGACTAACATAAATAACAGAAAGTCCAATAGCCTCAATGAATGATAAAGTGCACATATTAAACTTAGATCCATTATTGACTCGAATCATTATGTATAAAGGTGGATTATTGTCAAAAGTAACAAGATCAGTAAGAGAATTAGATGGAAAATTTATGTGCGAGAAAATGAATCTACAATTGTGTTATATACTATATCTAGATGAATATCAAAAGGAACACGAGTAGTATCTAAGAGAGTAATGATTTTAGCTCTTAATTCAGGGTTGATGAGCAAGAAATCATGAATAGAAATATCCATGATGAGAGGATCTTATAAAAATGTAAGAGACAATGAAAGAAAGACCCTAAAGGTGTTCAAAGAGGATGGGTTCACCAAATGATTTAACAAAAATAAGCTTTTTTCTATACCCTATATAAGATAGTTCGAGTCATAGCAATAAATAAAGTGGTAAAGTACATGAAGTGACATAAGAAATAAGAAAAAGGAAATGAAAGCATAATTACAATAAAGAGTTAGAATATTTACCTAATTTTGCAATTAATGTTGGACTCTGCAAAGATGGAGGACTGGAAAAATTGGAACACATGAGGTCATAATTGTACCTAGAAAATGCATAAGCATGGAGGGAGGTGGAGCGTCTAGGCGCTAGGATCCTGTCTAGGTGCCAAATTCTACAGATGCTCATAAAATGATCTCCGCAATGTCACTAAGTGGTCGTAATCCTTTTTGTCTATCACTATAATGTTACACAATGATCGTCGATGTCACTAATAACCGTGCAATAAATATATACCGAAAACTCCAAAACACATCAAATCCTAAAAAGAAAATAATACAAATTGGGGGTCGAGACTATCCTCGATTGACAACAAAGTGATCTTATGATGATCACTACACTACATCTCGAGACCCAATGTAGTTCTATGTGTGTGTGAAGCCATGCCCTAGGTGGCTCTTGTGTGCATGGCACTTGATAGAGAGCAAGTAAATAGATGTAGAAAATGTAAATTGATGTGTGCATGGAAAAATAAACTTCCCCTCCTATTCGTATATGCGAGTAATCGGTCCCTTGTCCCTTGAGTGAAGCTAGATTGATGTTTTGATGCTCTTTAGATTCCTTTGGATGAAACCTTAAGTGGTGTTAGTATATACTTAGAGCTTGGTCCATTCATTTGATCCCATAAAATTTTATTTATATGATTCCATTTCTTTAATTTCATAATTGATCACTAAAAGGCCGACCCCTAAGAGATAAGGATGTCCAACAGCTAAAATGGACCCAAAAGGAGCGAGTAAGATACAAAGAGGTATATGGTTCCCAGAGGGATGAGGGCACCTGTGCACTGGCATCCTGGATGAGCACTAGTGTCCAAAGCCAAAAAAGGTGAAATTTCGAAGGTCGGACTGGGTAGCAAGGTGTACAAGTTCAAGAAGGAGACCAGAAAGGAACCTAAAAGGCTAAAGGTAGTGATCAATTAGTAATTTTTTCCTTAGGAAACATATGAATGAAATGCATGTGATCAGGACTTAGAAATGTACCCAAGTGTGTGATTTAGTGTCTACACTTTGCTATTTACTATATGTTAGCTTAGTATTTAATGCACAATCTAGTTTAGCATATTGTATTTCAGTTATTTATTTCATGTTACATGCTTTACTTGAGTTAGCATAGACTTTATAATCTTTATCTTGTCTTTTATTATCCCCCCATAGTGCCGATATCCTAATAATTTTCCTTCCACTTCTTAAACCTAGGGCCTTGGAAACCTTAGGTTATCATAGTGTAAGGGTTACTTCCCTTTGGATATGTGATCCTAGTAGTCCCCCCTTTAATTTTATCTATTATGTGTAGGTCTTGGAGTGTTCCTTACTCATTTCCTTGATACCCTAGTTGAAAGGATGATAAGAGTGTTTGGTGTCTAGACACATTTTTTTCCTCCACACAAAGGCTACAATCATAGGTCTCAAAATCAAAGCCTCACCACTAGATCTTTGTCTTTGTGCTTAGGATTGTTACTCCTCTAACCGGGTCCGTAGTGATGCTACCTCGACCACCACATCTACATATCGGCCATAGAGATTTATATATCTATTAGACATGATCCATGCTATGTCATCTCCTCCCACTACCTCTCTCACCTATGCTAGATTTTTCCTATCCTTGTCTCACCCAAATTGCAACACTATACAAGTAGTTGCTTCCACTACCACAAGATCAAATAAATGAGAATACTCTTGGATAATGTGATCCACTCTCTCTCTTAATATTCCTCCACCTAAAAAAATATCTAAGGACACATTACATGTCAATTTCTACACCATTGTGTCAATGAACACACTCTAATACTCATCACCTACAAGATCCATAGTCATATTAGTACCTCATCGCCACATTACGTACCGCATCAAATGAACATCACAATATATCATACTTACATCATGCAACTATTGTCGCTATAGTATCACCCTCATGGAAATTTATTGACCTCATTTTAGTCCTCCTCATCCTACCTATGCACATGATGGCTCTCCCACTACATTAACCACTATAGGAAACAATAGAAGCCATCGATTCTCTTCCCACCACTTCATATAATCCAATACACCTGTTTCATTGGCTCGAATTGGTACTATATATGCATCTTCCTCATATGCATCTAACGGTTGCAATTGGGATTATGTAGGCCCTAGCCTCGCACCCTCTCTCCTTGTATTATGAATTTATCCATGTCATACATAAGGATCTAGTACCATATCTTGGGTTATACCAAGTTTCCACAACACATGCTCATATTAGAAGAAATTAGCTACTCCTAAACCTATCCTCCAACCACATGCTACGTTGGATGCATTATAACTCAACTTTGGTCCTCATCCCATTCACCATAGTCCCTATAGGGTCTCTAAATCACATCATCATACCCCATCCTATCCAAAATAGATTTATATGTCATGGTCTCAAACCCACAACCCCTAGGTTCAACCCGTATAGCTACAAAAATATTATGGCGTACCCAATCCATTCGTGGAACACTCAATAGCCTTACTACTACTATATTTTCATAGTCTCATACATGTGATAGTGTAGTAGCAGTAATACCTCCATTATGATCCTCCTTTGTAAATCTATATGAGTTTTGATTCATGTGAGCAAACATAAAGTGGCTCAAAGCATATTGGGTCCCATGTTGCTCAATTCTCATACAAATATCATGCATCTTATATGATATAGATACACCTCCTTTATCTATAGCAACATAAGAATCGAACACAACTTCAATAAAAACTTTCAATCGCAAAACACCTAATCTCACTATATCATCCAAGGTAATTGATGACTTTAGTATACCCAAGACCCTATAAAATATTGTCTCATAGCTCTTTATTGCTGCCATGTATCACCTACGGGAATAACCTACAGTCAATTTCCACAACTAGAAAGCTGAAGTATCATATACCCATCCTCTAGTGTCAATGTCATCTTTCTCATAGAAAACTAAAAATTCCATGTATTTGTACACCATCTCTCATAGATTGTATATTATGGGATACCACACCCAATCTAGTGATGTGTCATAACCTGGTAGGGTCTAATATATCCCACTCATCCTCCTTTAAGTTCAAGCCCAAAAATGTAGAAAAACATCTACCGACATGGAACTCCCATGAATGTATGTCTCTCTACACAACAAAAACACACAATAATACCAAGTTAGCACCACAAATCATGAAAAAACATGCAAAACCATCCTACTAAGCCCCTGCATCAACCTAGACATAACTACCCAATACCCTATACGGTACCGCCCGAACTTGGAAACTACCTCTCAGAATTGGACGATACCATCAAAGGAAAAAATCAAGCCCACTAGATTTGTCTTGGATAGAAACACCTAAATTCACAAAAAGTTTAAAAATGCAAAAATGGCTAAAAGCTGCTATACTAATGCCTAGACTACTTCAAAAACACCATACTCATTAGTGATATGTTATGCAGTGCGAAATCACCTCTACAACTCTCTTGAACCTCGATAAAATTACCTATCGTGCTCACGATATCCTTGCAATCTAGAGCTCAAATCACACTAAGTCAATTTATAAATGAAATTACTATTGAATTTTCCAACCTTACTATTTTTAGTAAATCCTATTATTACTATAGTCATTATATTCATTCTTACGACAACTAATTAACCGATGCTATTTTCTTTGTATATTGATCCTTGTTTGTACATTTTTCATATTTTCAACAAGCCTAGAACCATCTCTTTGATTTCAATCATATAGAACATCGAGTGCCATACTTCCTATACTTTATTACACACTATGATTTTATATCTTTAGTTCTACTAATCCTATCAATTTCTAGTTTCTATTCACATAAGCTCTCTACTTTTCTTCTAACTCATAGTTCATAACCTTTCTTCTCACTCTTATCCATAAGGAGGGAAAATATTCTAGGTTATCCTATTACCCCCTCTGTTGTCGTGCAAATGTGCAACAGGGAAATTGACAATTTCCAAGCACGACAACGATACCCCAGTGTTAATTTTTTCAAGTCCCATCATTCCAAGACACCCCGGGTCAAATCCATCAATCTGATCACCCCCTATTTGATGTCAAATTTTTCCCCTAGGTGATTTAGTAAAGTGCACTCATTCCACCTAGGTGATTTTAGGGAGTTCTAAAAAGACACTATCTTCTGGCAGTATAGGGAAGGGCTATCGCTAGCCTTCCCAGGACTAGATTCAACCCCTGGAGTGGAACAAAAGGGAAAAATTCAACATGGAGGTGAATAGAATACCTTAGAACATAATTGAAATGATTTTTGAAGGTTTGGGGAAGTTTTGCAAGACTTGGAGCAGTCTGAGTAAAAAATAGGGTTCACAAGCCTAGGCGGTACACATGCCTAAAACAGCTATTGGGATTCAGAAGAAGATTATGAGAGCTCCTAAAGGAGTTAGGAGAAAATATATATATATCTAGAAATATGATTCCAAGGCCTACATGATGGTAAAATAATATTTTTCACAACACCTTGGTGCATATGATTGACAGGTAGTTTTTCTCAGGCACAAGTGGAGTACCAGATCAAAAATCCAATTTTTCAGGGATCATATGGCTGAATAAAGACATGAAACCCCCATAATTGGATTCAAAATTCCATTTCCATTTAGGATCATATAAAATTTCACCAATAAATTCCACCGGGAGCTCAAGTTATCTTCGTTCTAAGTTACCCTCTCAAACGCAGTTCAGGACTTAGTCATTTTTTCGAGAGGACACGTGTCAGCACCAGGAGCCTGGTGGGATTTCATGTCCCCAACATCCCTGAGGTTAGGTACATCAGACCTTGGAAAATTTTCCCAGCCCCCATGTGACCTCTGGGGCCCTCATATGACCTCTAGACTTGACAGATCAGCCCCCAGGTGCTTATTTGGAGCATGCCTTCCCTGTCGTCGAATCGGGCGCCATGTGTCACCTCCCGGGACCTTTGTGGAATTTTATGTCCCTGTTTCACCTAAGGTTGGTGAAATCATACCTTTAAAATTTCTCCCAGCCCCTATGGGGAGTCATTTGGACACCCACGTGACCGAGTTTCAGCCCCCAGGTGCATTTTTGGAGCATCCATTCCCTGTCGTTGGATCGGGGCCACGTGTCACCTCCAGGACCATCATGGAAACTGATGTCCCTTATTTACCTAAGGTGGGGAAATCATACATGGAAAAATGTTCCCATCCCCCATAGGGAGTCATTTGGACACCCATGTGACCAATTTCCAGCCCCAAGTGCTTTAAAGCAGCTTTTTCCACCTTCATTCCCTGTCGTCGGATCGCCGCCACGTGTCATCCTCTTGACCACCATGGAATTTGATGTCCCTCACATCCCTGAGGTCAAGGAAATCAAGTAATGAAAAATTCTCCCAAGCTTCTCCTTCCATGATTTCAAAAAATTCAAAAAATCTAACTGTCGCTCAGTGCTTCCAGCTGCTTCCACTCCGTGCGTGAGACAATCTTCATCCTTCCTCTGCAACATTCTACCATCATTACGCCATTGCAAATGCTCAGACCTGCTCAACCCAAGAACTGAAACACATTCCCCATAGCTATGTGCAGGTCTTAGAAGGATTTTTCATCGAAACGAGAAGGAGAAACGAAGAACAAGAGGAAGAAAACAGTGAAAATCTCCATAGCCTAAAAACGAAGATCTGAAGAAATATTGCAAGCCAGTGCATGAAACAACAAACCATTTGTTGCTGTTCATTCCTTTTCCCAAGACCATAAAAAATACACCTTCAAACTCCCCCCTCGTGTGATAGAGCATCCACAATGAAGAAATCTCCTTTCCGGCTCAACGAAGAAAGAAGTGGGATTTCCCGTCAAACTAGTTAGTTGCGGATTGAAGTAAGATCGCATGTGAAGCACTAGAATAAAAACCCACATCAAAAATATAATTTTATTCACAAACGGAGGAGAAAACCAAACCTGAAATTTTGAGGTCCATTAATGGTTTTCATACCCAGAAGCACTGCTAGGTCCGAAAATTAAAAATTTAAAATCTCTTGGATTATTAAGCGGGCCCGAAATTTCAAAGGGATGATATTGGGAAAAAACCCATATCAAAAAACTTCATTCCACATCAATCCAACTCTCAGAGGCCAAATTTCTAAAAATAGCAAGTCTACTACATAGGAACTGTTATTTCGGGAAAGTCATTAATAGAAGAACCTGCGAAGGAGATGAAGATATCGAAGGTGCACTATAGCTGAGAATTCACTAGAACGGAAATTTTTGGCACTTACTAAAAATAGTAAGTGGGCCCTCGAGCACCTGCTAAAATATAAATTTGTCCAAAGAAGTGGGGAATGCAGGGAGAAAGGGGAATCAAGGTCACAACACTCAACTAAGGATCGAGGGAGTTACTTTTTCACACACTAAAAATAGTAAATTACACTCAAAGAGGATTTTTGGCACAATGAGATGTACAAGGCTAATCATTCAAGGGTACATCATTGTTCGGGAGCATCCTAGCCATTTTTCACAGGGAATTCGAGATCCATCATAGCTCATTCAACTGGGTGAGCATTTGGGAGCTAATTTTGAGGAGTTTCACAGTGTGCAAGGAGTACAAAGATTCAGAGTTTCACTACATTTGGAGCTTTCCATCAACAAGGATCAACGGACTTCATCGGGTGATATCTCCTCTTCTTCTTCTCTATCTTTCTCTCTCCTCTTCCCCCTAACTTTCTCTCACTTTCAAATGTTCTAATTCTATGTTGAGGTTTACACTTTTTGATATGCCTTTTAAGTGACTTAAAAGTGACTTTAGAAAAGTAATGTAAATTAAGTCACCTTGCTATTATAAAAGGGACTTAAATATTTAAAGTGGAATATGAATAGTCTTAAGTCATATTAAGACATATGGAGGGTCATGAGGAAGATTATAATTCACCTCTCATTCTATAAATTATAACACCATTCCCATTGCAAAGGGTTGGCAATTGATCTTGTAGACTCAAGAGTGCATTGTACCTAGAGAAAGCAAAGGAGATAGCCATTTTCTTCTACTCTCTTCCTCTCTCAAATTTCTTCCATTCCCACATTATGTACAACTTTGATTTGAGCAATCAATACAAGAAGAAGGATTTTCTAGCTTTCTTTGACTAAGGGGTTTCATGATACTTTGTGTTCATAAAATTCTATTTGGTCTTGTTGTTATTTACAGGGTTGTTTCTTCTCATGAATGCATGTGTTGAAGTTTCTAACTAGTGCATGAAGGAATCTAATTTTCTACCTACAGCATTAGTTCTCTTACCTCTTTTCTCACTCCCCTTTCCCACTCTACAAACAAATACTTCCCTAGAAAGAGATTGTTAGCTTTACCACAAGTTCAGTGGAGTGACCTTGTTGGATTCTCGGTCGAAAGGCCACCACAGAAATCCACCCTTTCATGTGCATGCACATACGAGAAGATGCACCTTTGGTTAAGTAGAGGGACTCATATTCCTAGAGTGTTGGAAATAAATCCACAAGTTTTTGCACCGAAAAATTTTCTCACCAACAATTTTTGGTTCCCACCGTGGGGCAGATTTAGCAACATCTACACCCAATATACGACCGCAAGGTTTGAAAATCATATAAAAAAATCAGAAAAGAGAGTTCATGAAGTTCCATTGCTGAAAGATACACTGCTGATTTTTGCAAGTGACTTTTCTCATTCCATAGTGTCCTTTCATTTTCTAACTACAAAAGTTTCCAAAAGCTGGCTGAAGGAAGATACACCAGGTTGAGCAGGTCAAGAGGTGTTGTTGATTCCAATTTCAAGGCTTTACAAAATCTACAAGAATGAATTAGAGATAATCCATATTTCTTCTCTCAAGCCTCCTCTTCATCTGGATCTTCAAGAAGTTCACCTGATAATCCTATCCAAAATCCTTCAAATTCTATAATTTTTCAACAACCATTGAACATCGAGTTCATGAAAGAAGAATAATTTGCAGAGAGGCAAGAGCTGAAGTAGAATCAGAAGAAACAATGGCGGATGAAGAAGAAATACCTCAACCCATTGTTCCATGGGGAAGGAATACATGCCCATTTTCTCTTGAACCCCCTCTTCATGATCTACCAATGGGTTCCCGCAAGAACTTTCAAAAGCTCAAAGGTGACAACACACAAAATCTGAAGAACACATTATTGCTTTCACAACATCATATGGAATTCTTAGTGTCCAACATGAAGATGTTGCTGTAAGATTATTTGTGGAGTCTCTCCAAGAAAAAGTAGTTGTATGGTTCTACCTCCTACCTGCATGATCCATCACTAGTTGGGATGATATCAAGGCTGCCTTCGAGGAAATATTTAAATCAACTGAAGATTGTCAAGACCTCTTGGTGTAGTTGGCTCAAATGAGGAAAGGAGAAAGTGAAACCATGAGAGACTTCGTGGCTCATTTTGAATGGTTTCTTTGTAGGATACCTGAAGAAGATTCACCATCTCAAAACAATGTCAAGAGATTCTTCATTAATGCCCAATCATCAAAAGTAGGATTTTTCTACAAAGATCCCAACCAAGGAACATTGTAGAAGCACAAAGGATGGCCATTGAACTTGATGATGATCTCATCCTCTTTGGAAAGATCAAGAATCCATCAAAGGGCAAGGCCCAACATCCTGGAGATGAGAGAACCAATCCATCACTGCAAAAGTTGGTGAATGAGATGGCCTCTTTGAAGAGGGAATTATTTGAACGAGTATCTTCTCAAAGAAGCAATAAAAATCAGATTGCAAGAGCACCCCAAAGGCTCACCTTAGAGGCCCCACCCATGAGCATAAATTGCATATTTAAAGAAAGTGAAGGAGAGTTTGAACAAGAAAGTGAAGGTGGTGATTTCCAAGAAAGTGATGAGTTTGAGAACAATACACAAATCAGATTTTGAGTATTCTGGAGGTTATGAAGAAAATGAAGAAGATGCACCCAGTTTCTCATGCGTGGTATTCACTTGTTCACAGTCATAAAAAAGAGCATCTCCCTCCACTGTTGCAAAAAAAAGAAGGTTGATGATCCTCCTGTGGCAACTCCATAAAATAAAATAATCAGTTGAGGATCCCCACTTCCACCTTCCATGAATTTTGCATTGTTGGAGCCTGACCCTGTAGCAAGTAAGAAGGTTCCATAATCCCAAGTAAGTCTTCTAATGTCTCTTCCAAGTCTAAATCTAAATCTGCTCCTACAAAATCTAATTCCTTAAAAGCTCCTAGTGTGCCTTTCAAAATACCCTCCATTCCTCAAACATCAAATCCTACTCCTAAGCCTATCCAAACTCCAAAATCAGTCCCTTCACCCCCCTTATCCGCATTTTCTCCCTTTGACTTCATAGAATATGCAAACAAGGCCAAAGTGTAGATTACTGAAACTGAATATTTGCGGACTCATCCTGAACAATTTGAGAGGTTTGTCCAATACATCAGAAATGGTAGTCTAACACCCAATGATGTAGCTCATCATTCCAAAGGCATGCTACTAAACTCACCTACACCTCCCTCAAGAACATGCTTTCTCGATTGCATCAAAGTGATAAAGTTAAACCTTTCTATGTCTCCTTCTTGTTGGAGAATATGTACTAAAAATTTACAAAATAGATTATGGTGCCTCAGACAACGTGATGCCTTTGAAGGTCGCTAAGGCTCTTAAACTTACAATGACTCCACCTAGTGGCTCTTATTACTCTTTGGAATCAAAAAAGGTCTCACTTGTAGGGAAGGTTAAAGATGCACAGGTGGATCTCGCCAGATTTCCAGACAAGAAAGTTTCAGTGATGATTTTGGTAGTAGACATCCCAGCCTCGTTCGGAATGTTGCTGAGTAAAAATTTCTGCCGAGAGCTAGGAGGGAAAATTCAGATGAATTGGTCTTTTGCAACCATACCAGTGAAGGGAGACATGGAAAAATTACTTCCCGAGAAGAAGATGAGGTACACTATGCAAAATTCGGAAGCCTAGAAGCTAACATTTTGTACCAAAATACCAGGTGGATGAATCACTTGGTGACAACCGAGGAGGAATAAGATATTCCCATCTTGATAGGTCTAGACATGCCTTTCTAGAGATATTTAGACTTTGAAGAAGCACTGAGGAGATTCAAGTTACAAGAGGGCAGCCCCGAATCACCAGATGATGCAGACCACGATGAAGAGGAGATGGTTCTCGATGATTTTCAAGAAGATAAATCAGCTTATATGATTTTCCAAGATGAATATTTATTCTCATTCCCATTTGGGGATGAAGATGATCTTATTCAAGCCATCTATGGAGAGAAAAACTCAGCTTGTGATGAGCCCGTGAAAGTTTTAAAAGAAATGTCTATACAAGAAATGCTTGAAGCGTAGTAGAGAAAGCGAAGATCCTGAGCTCGGTCTCGAGATCCTGATACAAGCCACAAATCTGCAAGACAAGCATGAAGGTAGTTTGGAATCCTTAAGCTGGAGCAAAGTTTGGCCACATCAAGATAAAGCAATATGAAAATACGATGCCACTCCAAAGCTAATGATTGATGGATGTAATAATGAAATGGAAATATTTCATTCCCATTTGTAGATGAATCTCTTTTTGATGAAGGAATTCGGTGAGAGTGTAGTGATTCTCAAGATGATGAGGTAATCCCTCCAAATAGTTTCTTTGAGTTGTAAGATAAAGATTATTCAAATGTGTACAAAGAGGGACTACAAGTAAATGATGAAGCATTACTCCATGCAAGAAATATTAGATGCGGTAGAAGTTGCGAGAAGATCCGAGATGATTATTGATCTCTTCATTAGTTTCATGGACATATAATACAAGTATGAGTTCACATCTAATCCTTCCGTTAGTACTCAAGCACCTCATAATAGAGTGAAGGAAAAGAATGAATCAAATGTTTCTCATGGAGAAGATGTCAATGAGCATAGGCCTGGGAAAGAAAAGAATCAAGAATGTTCAAGTATTTTGAAAAAAGCATTGTTGGGGCAGCGATGAGATCCTCAATGGAAAATCAGCTATATGGATAAACATGGAAGGCAACTGGCACTATGAGACTGACTTCAAAGAACACAAAGGCATTGTAATTTCCAAGCAAGGACCAGAGCATCAAGAACCTCACATGGAATCAATCCTACCAAGTACACAGACAATTGTGAAAGCACATGGCTTTCATAAGTAGCTGAGGAGGGGAGGATACTCTCTAGAACCTGTCAATGGCTTTGCAAAACATCATCACTTAGTGTTTCCCACTCACGGGTAACTTTTGAGAAACGAAAAGTGCTTCAATGAAAGTAGGTTGTCCCCACCCTGTACCATAGGTGATTTCTAAGTGTGTTTCCCTTTTTTTTGTGTGTGTTTCATTTCTTGTTGTGTGTCATGTGTTTCCCTTCATTTGTTTTGTGTGTGTGTGTTCCCTTCTTCTCTATCTCTTGTAATTTGTACATGACTCTGCAGGGCCCAATGGATAAGGCAATGGTCAACAAACTTTATGGTCTAAAATTGAGATTCGGATTTCCATGTCATGTCTTCACTATGCTCAATCCATGTCATGTCCCCAATCTAGAGCCATGTGTTGTAAATGCAAATGTGTAATAGGGAAATTGATAATTTTAAGTCACAACAATGATACCCAGTGTTAATTTTTTTCAAAGCCCCATCATTCCAAGACACCCCAAGTAAAATCCATCAGTCTAATCACCCCCTATTTGATGTCAAATTTTTCCCCTAGGTGATTTAGCAAATTTCACTCATTCCACCTAGGTGATTTTAGGGAGTTCTCAAAAGACGCTATCTTCGGCAAAGATATGGAAGGGCTATCGCTAGCCTTCCAGGACTAGATTCAACCCCCTGGAGTGGAAAGAAAGGGAAAAATTCAACATGGAGGTGAATGGAATACCTTATAACATAATTTAAATGATTTTTGAAGGTTTGGGGAAGTTTTGCAAGACTTGGAGTGATCGAGTAAAAACAGGGGTTCACAAGCCTAGGCGGTACACAGGCCTAAAACAACTATTGGGCTTCAGAAGAAGATTCAGGAGCTCCGGATGGAGTTAGGAGATATATATATATATATATATATATATATATATATATAAAGAGGATTCTAAGGCCTACATGATGGTAAAATAATATTTTTCACAACACTTTGGCGCATATGATTTACAAGTAGTTTTTCTCAGGAACAAGTGCAATACCAAATCAAAACTCCTATTTTTCATGGATCATATGGAATAATAAAGACATGAACCCATTATTGGATTAAAAATTACATTTCCAGCTAGGATCATATAAAATTTCATGAAGAAATTCCACTGGGAGCTCAAGTTATCTTCGTTTTAAGTTACCCTCTCAAACGCAGTTCAGGACTTAGTAATTTTTTCGAGAGGACACATGTCAGCACCAGGATCCTGACGGGTTTCATGTCCCCAATGTCCCTGAGGTCAGGTACATCTGACCTTGGAAAATGTTCCCAGACCCCATGTGACCTAAGGGGCCCTCATATGACCTCCAGACTTGACAGATCAGCCCTCAGGTGCTTATTTGGAGCATGCCTTCCCTGCCATCGGATCGGGCGCCACGTGTCAGCTCCAGGACCACCGTGGAATTTGATGTCCCTTGTGCACCTAAGGTGTGGGACATCAGACATTTAAAAATGTTCCCATCCCCTATTTGGAGTCATTTGGACACCCACGTGACCAAGTTTCAGCCCCTGGTGCATTTTTGGAGCATCCATTCCCTGTTGTTGGATCGGGCACCACGTGTCACCTCTAGGACCACCGTGGAAATTGATGTCCCTTATTTACCTGATGTGGGGGACATCAGACATGGAAAAATGCACCCAGCCCCCATAGGGAGTCATTTTCACACCCATGTGACCAATTTCCACCCATAAGTGCTTTAAAGCAGCTTTTTCCACCTTCATTTCCATGTCGTCGGATCGCCACCACGTGTTGTCCTCTTGACCTCTGTGGAATTTGATGTCCCTCACATCTCGAGGTTAGGGACATCAAGTAATGAAAAATTCATTTAAGATTCTCCTTCCATGATTTCAAAAATTCCAAAAATCTAATTGCCGCTCGGTGCTTCCACTACTTCCACTCCGTGCATGCATGACAATCTTCATCCTTGCTCTGACATTCTACCATCATTACACCATTGCAAATGCTCAGACCTGCTCAACCCAAGAACTGAAACACATTCCCCACAGCTATGTGTAGGTCTCAAAAGGATTTTTCATCAAAATGAGAAGGAGAAACGAAGAACAAGAGGAAGAAAACAGTGAAAATCTCCATAGCCTAAAAACGAAGATCTGAATAAATATTGCAAGCCGGTGCATGAAACAAAAACCATTTGTTTCTATTCATTCCTTTTCCCAAGACCATAAAAAATACACCTTCAAACTCCCCCTCATGTGACAGAGCATCAATAATGAAGAAATCTCCTCTCTGGCTCAACGAAGAAAGAAGTGGGATTTCCGTCAAACTAGTTGTCGGATTGAAGTAAGATCACATGCGAAGCACCAGAAGAAAAAACACACATCAAAAATATAATTTTCTTCGCAAACGAAGGAGAAAACTAGACCTGCAATTTTGAGGTCCATTAATGGCTGCCATACCTAGAAGCACTGCCAGGTCCGAAAATTAAAACTTTAAAATCACCTGGATTATTAAGCAGGCGGGCCCAAAATTCGGAAGGATGATATTGGGCAAAAACCCATATCAAAAAACTTTGATCCACGTCAATCGACTCTCGGAGGAAAACTTTCTAAAAATAGCATGTCTACTACATAGGAACTGCTATTTCAGGAAAGTCAATAACAGAAGAACCTGCGAAGGAGATGAAGATATCGGAGGTGCACTATAGCTGAGAATTCACTAGAATAGAAATTGGCACTTACTAAAAATAGTAAGTGGGCCCTCGAGGACCTGCTAAAATATAAATTTGATCCAAAGAAGTGAGGAATGCAGGGAGAAAGGGGAATCAAGGTCACAACACTCAACTAAGGATTGAGGGAGTTACTTTTTTCACACTTACTAAAAATAGTAAGTTACACTCAAAGAGGAGTTTTGGCACAGTGAGATGTACAAGGCTAATCATTCAAGGGTACATCATTGTTTGGGAGCATCCTAGCCATTTTTCACAGGGAATTTGAGATCCACCTTAGCTCATTCAACTGGGTGAGCATTTGGGAGCTAATTTGGAGGAGTTTCACAATGTGCAAGGAGTTCAAAGATTCAAAGTTTCACTACATTTAGAGCTTTCCATCAACAAGGATCAACGGACTTCATCGGGTGACATCTCCTCTTCTTCTTCTCTCTCTCTTTCTCTCTCCTCTTCCCCAACTTTCTCTCGATTTCAAATGTTCTAATTCTACATTGAGGTTTGCACTTTTGATATGCACCTTTGCCATGTCCGAAAATTAAAACTTTAAAATCACTGGATTATTAAGTAGCGGCCCAAAATTTCAAAAGGATGATATTGGGCAAAACCCATATCAAAAACTTTGATCCACATCAATCGACTCTCGGAGGAAAACTTTCTAAAAATAGCATGTCTACTACATAGGCGCTATTTGGGAAAGTCAATATGAGAAGAACTGCGAAGGAGATGAAGATATCGGAGGTGCACTATAGTGAGAATTCACTAGACAAATGGCACTTACTAAAAATAGTAAGTGGGCCCTCGAGGACTCTTTAAAATATAAATTTGATCCAAAGAAGTGAGGAATGTAGGGAGAAAGGGGAATCAAGGTCACAACACTCAACTAAGGATCGAGGGAGTTACTTTTTTCACACTTACTAAAAATAGTAAGTTACACTCAAAGAGGAGTTTTGGCACAATGAGATGTACAAGGCTAATCATTCAAGGGGACATCATTGTTTGGGAGCATCCTAGCCATTTTTCACAGGGAATTCGAGATCCACCTTAGTTCATTCAACTGGGTGAGCATTCGGGAGCTAATTTGGAGGAGTTTCACTGTGCAAGGAGTTCAAAGATTCAAAGTTTCACTACATTTGGAGCTTTCCATCAACAAGGATCAACAGACTTCATCGGGCGACATCTCCTCTTCTTCTTCTCTCTCTCTTTCTCTCTCCTCTTCCCCCAACTTTCTCTCGCTTTCAAATGTTCTAATTCTTCATTGGGGTTTGCACTTTTTGATATGCCTTTAAGTCACTTAAAAGTGACTTTAGAAACATAATGTAAATTAAGTCACCTTGCTATTATAAAAGGGACTTAAATATTTAAAGTGGAATATGAATAGTCTTAAGTCATATTAAGGCATATGGAGGGTCATGAGGAAGACGATAAGTCACCTCTCATTCTATAAATTGTAACGCCATTCCCATTGCAAAGGGTTGGCAATTGATCTTGTAGACTCAAGAGTGCATTGTACCTAGAGAAAGCAAAGGAGATAGCCATTTTCTTCTACTCTCTTCTTCTCTAAATTTCTCGCATTCCCACATTATGTACAACTTTGATTTGAGCAATCAATACAAGAAGAATGAGTTTTTAACTTTCTTTGACTAAGGGTTTCATGATACTTTGTGTTCATAAAATTCTATTTGGTCCTCTTTCTATTTGTAGGGTTGTTTCTTCTCATGAATGCATGTGTTGAAGTTTCTAACTAGTGCGTGAAGGAATCTGATTTTCTACTTGCAGCATTAGTTCTCTTACCTCTTTTCTCACTCCCCTTTCCTGCTCTACAGACAAAGACTTCCCTAGCAAGATATTGCTAGCTTTTCCATAGGGTCAGTGGAGTGCCCTTGTTGGATCCCGGTCGAAAGGCCACCATAGAAATCCACCTTTTCATGCACATGCACATATGGCAGCTACACCGATTAAGTAGAGGGACTCGAGATTCCCATAGCGTTTGGTAAGAAACCCACAAGTTTGTGCACTGACAAATTTTCTCGCCAACACCCTCCTAGAATAATTTGAGAAAAAATCTAATGCAATACACACAAGCATGTCATATACTACCACCCATTTTTAATCAATCACAAAGCAATATTCAAATCATATAAAAGGTTCTTACTCAAAATCACAATGTTGAGTTTATTCTAAGTACAAAAGTATCTTGGATTCTCAAAATTCATCAAATTCTTGCAACTTTTCCCCTCAAATGACCTAATATGGGGGAAATTCAACTCTCTAAAACAATTTCAAATCAATCAAATTTAAACAAATACTATGTTATAATCAATATAAGTTGTTTCCAAATTCTAATTTATCCCTCCTAGATGACCTAACTTGGGCTCCAATAAAATTTTACGTATTATCCCATTTTTATTGGTTTTTCACCCTTATATCATGAAGTCGGGGAAATGAGACATCATTTCCTATCCTTACCCACTTTATAGGGTTTTTATATGACTAGTAGATAAGTAACAATTGGTTTATTTCCATCTATAAGCAAAGTGGAACCTATTTTAAGGAAGTTTCATGCTAGAAAGAGAAGTTAATCATTTTCTCGATAATATTTCTCTAGCATTAGGATGCTCAAATTTGTAGATTTTTCACTTTCGATTCGGGAATTGATCACTCTTGATCCCTCCTTCAATATCCAAGTTTAAAATTCTCATATATTTCCAATAACACTCCAATGACTCTGTAATAACACACCCACCCCACCGGATCAAAGTGATGATCCATGATTCACCATGTATATATTCTTACTATAGACATGCTTGGGTTACAACTCCTTTGGCCCTTTACAAGTATGTTATTCTTATATACTATTGAATTTTATCCAAATAGCATAAAAGGGGTAAATGTACACACAAAATTATGCACTTATTACTATTACATTAGGCCTCTAGTATGTTTTTATTTATATGCTTTCTAAGTATGAAGATTAAACACTGGTGACACCTTTTCCTAGTACTTTTATTTGCTTTTGATTGATTTTTATTGTGAATTTTTCTTATGTTTATTGGATTTACATATTTTGGTCAAGTCACATAGATCCATGTCCCCATTCTTGGCCTTGTTTTTGTTTCTTGGCTTTGGGACGGTATCATCCATTACGGACATTCTTTGCTCGGGTGATAGTGTCCCTTATGGGCACTTTTCTCCATCCCTTTTTGTTTTCTAAGTTACTATTATCCAAATAGCTCTCCTAGCAATTTGGATAACTTGTATACACATTCTAGCCCTAAGTTATTCATTGAAGAATTACACACGCTCAAAATCACTTGGCACATTCCCTTGTCCCAACCTCCTACGTGCCCCTTTCCTTTTCTCCTTCCACTTCTCCCTTGCACCCACCTTCCATGCATTCACCTTCTTCCTAGTCAGCTTCTTCCCATCCCACGTGCCTCACACTTACTACTAATTCCTTGGCCCTTTACACGTTGCACCCATTACTGTAATAGTTACCTTAACCATATGTTCTCTACTCACCATTTTTCCCCATCTCCCCGCGCACATCACACGTGCCCCTTTGTGCCTTCCTTGGTTTTCTACTGCCCTTCCTCGTGCCCTTCTATACAGATCATCTTTTGACATGCTTAAGTGTGTCGCATGCAACTAGTCAAAGTGCACCAATAGGGCATCAAATCCTTGCAAAAAATCAATGATTGACACATGGTAGAAATGACAAATAGTTGTATAGTTGGCCATCATCTCAGCCAATCATGCACACCACGTGTTTCACATGCACCGACGAATATGACATCTTCTAGCAATTGTATCTTCTGCTACATGGCTTAAATCGGTGAGCACCTAGACTTGTTAGAGAGCTGTTGACATTAGCTATAGTGCCAAAAATTCAAAATTCAAATTTTGGTGGATCTAGTAGGTAAGAAATGGGAAAATGTATCTTTGAACATTGATGAGTATATCTGATTGCTCCAACCACCCAATTTGGTATGATCCACCCTCCTTTGTCTTCAACATGTCAAACAAGAATGGGAAGCATACTTCATATATTTCCAAGTAGATTTGTAGACATTGAATGCTTCTTATTGGTGGTTATGTTTCAAATTTAGGTTTTCCCTCCTTTTCCCTTCTTCCTCCATGGATTCATCTATAAATGTAAGAGCAAGGCTCATTTGTTATGTTGGACACTCTGGATCCTTACATGTTCTACCAAGGACTTCATATTTTCGTATTTTGAGTTGCGAGACCTCTATGTATGGCTCTTGCATGTGTTTATCATCCTCCTTCATCATCAGAATGACTCTGTGCATTTACGGAAGTAATAGAAGCATCGTTTTGTGACTATTATTTGTCCTAATGTGTTTGCATTCCTTCTTCTTGCCTTTTCTTTTGCGTTGTGTGTTGGTTGTGCTACTTCAGGTCCCCTACAATTTCATATTTGGTTGTGTTCCATGAGAATGATCTAGTGAATGTATATTTTGTTGTGCTACTTATGCCTAGCCTCCTTTCACGTATTCCCTGTCATTCTCACTCAGAACAGATAGTGTTCATCCCTCTTTTATGGTGTTATCACCTTTTAGTGTAGTTTACTTCATGTTATCCTTCTTTCCCTGGTCCCTTGGAATTCTTAGCTTAGTTTCCCCTTTCAACACTAGGAGTAGCAGTAGCAGTAGAAATAGATAGAGGAACCAACCTTCTCCAGAGATCCATCCCAAGCTCGCAAGGTCCCACAACTTGGGGATGGTTCCATTGTGGTCTCAGACACCTCGGCCTTTCGAGATCCGAGACGCGGGTGCACGTTTGAGAAACCAACAGTTTTTGGCATGCTTGGTGGGACCACATTGAAAGCTCAAATTTCATATCTCTAAGTTTTGGTGTGTGAACTTAGTGTTTCAGCCTTTAAAGAGGATTATTTCAAACACATCTAGTGACTCCCAATATTTTAAGATCTTTGTTTCGGTAGTCCTGAGCGCCTTTCATGAGAAGAGTGCACACAAGAAGAAGTGTAGTAGCTGAAGATTCTTTTGAATACCTCCAGTTATCCATGATAAGAGTTTGTTCCAGATATCCCTGTATGCGCATCTCTATCTCTTATGCATCGTGACCATTAAATTCCTTAAAACACACAACCTATGTGCCTGTAATGGCATATCAGCCACCCCCTCCATTAATAAAATTTACAAAATTTGTTGGAGGGAGTCCACTTACTCTGGTGTGCCACATAATATGTCAAATGGCATGCTTAAGAGTATTCCTTACTTTCTTGGTGAGAATCAAGCCACCCCTCGGGAGCATATCTAGGATGGAGCAAATGTGTGTTCACTCTCTCTACGATCACACATGATATATAGCGATCAGATTGCTTGCGAGCCTCTTTCAGGTAAAGCACTTCAATGGTACTAAGGCTTGAGACTTGGATCTATCGCCACTTGGGATGAGCTTGGAATATCTCTTTGCAATTACTTTGATGATAAGTCGATCACCTATTGTTGGTGGAACAATTGATGACAACAAGGAAGGAACCCAATGAGCCGATTACTAATTTTAACATCATATTTCAGAAGACTTGGGACAAAATTCCTCTTGTGGTAAGACCTACAGCCCAACATGCTTTCCTTTATTATCCGAAGGTGCTCAATGCGGTGATATTTCAGTTATGATCCAATCTATGGGAGGTAGGAATTTACCATTTGCTTTATAAGCATTGTAGTAAGGGTAGAAAATGGTCTCATTTAGGTGGGAAATTTGGCTCCTAGATCGCCCATGCCCTTGTTCCCATAAATTTCATAGGCACCCCAACCTTTTGTGGCCCTCATTCCTATCCTTGAGCAAAGCGCACAACCATTTGCCTCAACATCCTATTCTCCATCACAGCAAAAGGAAGATAAAGAATTGAAGGCCTTGATCATAAATTTATCAAACAAGGCCATATCATTAGAAAAGCAGAAGGCGCAAGCCTATAGAAGCAATTCCAATCAAGCGCATGGCCAAGGCAATCAGCCCTAGTAGAATAAATATGGAAATCAAAGATTCATGCCCAACCATTAGAATGATAGATGACAGCCTAATGCACATCTTCCCTTGCAATTTGTTCCTCCCACGACTTCTCTCCCAAAGACTAAGCACAAGTCGATCACTTGTTCCAATTCAAAACAATTTGGCACAAGATTCGAATGGTGCTTCCCTTGCAACATGCCTCATAGTCAATATCATTTTGCTAATGCTACACATGCCCAAGCCTTCATGATCTAGAATGGTTCATCCTGTCAATAAGTGTCCCCTGAAGCGAGATAATCTAGATAGACCAGAAGTTCCTCCAAAGTCCAATTTGATGTTCTTTGGCACAGAGGACTTCTACACAATCAACCAAGCTGTAGAAGATACAAATAGACCGTGTGCCCAAGTTACAGACAACACAAGATATAAGAAAATAATAGTAGACTCGAGCACGTAGGTCCCCCCGTAATGCAAGAAGATCCTCAAAAGAAGAAATAATCAAACAAGGCATCATACAAGTAAAGGCGCTCATATCCCTATACGGGACGCCCCTTGTAAAGATCCATACGAAACTTGACATTTGCCCTTAATTTGGTAGGCCAAGCCTCAGCCCTAGATAAAATTCAGGATTCCATGCCTGAACAGTTAAGAAGGGATATTGTTCCCCAAATGCACAAGATGGGGAGGGCTTCCGTTCAGCATTTTTGACCAGATGAAGATAACAAACATAAACGTCACAATGTGGGATTCCCTGACCATTCCATCTTAGCAGGATCTATTGCATGAAACTCGCGTAGCTCCCACGCGTTGACTCGGTTATACGAAGCCACACGCCCGCCAAAATCTACCAAGAAGAAGAGAAAATAAGTAAAGTTGCTAAAACCCCACCCTTCTATATGTCCTTGATTATAGGCAAACACCTAGTGCATAACTACTTGATTGACTCAAGCGCTAGTACTTTTGTTATGCCTAAGAAGATAGCCGATGTCTTAGGTCTGAAATATAGCCCTTTTTCTAAAGGAGTCCTACAACTTGATGGCTCAATTGTAACCACCTTAGGAGTCATCAAGGATCTTGAGTTAACCCTCTATGCATGTCCAAGCCTAACAATTACTCAAGATGTGTTAATTATTGACCTGCCTCCTTTGTTTTCCCTATGTTTATCAAGAGAATTTACTGCCAAAGTGGGTGGTTACTTGTCTTCTGATTGGTCTCATATGTTACTCAAGACAAGGTATGGTACCCGGTTTACCATACAAGATGAGCCTATATTTTCCTATCATGTAGAGTCATATGTCTCATCCCCTCTCCAAGCCAATTGTTTTATCCAAGAAGAAAAAGTTTCAGTTCCTGAAGAGCAGTCTCTTCCACCCTCTATTCTAGACCTAGTGCTTGATGAATGGCGTAAAGACATCACAAATTTGATCCCTATGCTAAAGAACTAGAATCCTATGAAACTGGGCTTGGTACTTATTGCATCCTAGAAGATGTTATGCTTCGTGCGTGCTCATGAAAGACAAAGTTCAAACTAGTCTATGGAAGATGTATTTTGATGGATCCAAAAGTAGAAATGGTGGAGTAGGAGTGGTTCTCATTTCCCCTAAGGATGAGAAATTCTTCTTCATGCACAGGCTGCAATTTGCATGCTCTAACAATGTGGCAAAATATGAAGCATTGGTGCATGGCTTTCTCATTGTTGAAGAAGAAAATTAAAGCACTGCAGATCTTTGGGGACATAGAATTGATCATCCACCAAGTCACCAACAAATTCTAGACAAAGAATAAGCTTCTTAAAGCTTATAAATATAGAGTTTGGGACCTACTTGAGAGCTTTGATGCCCTTAATCTGCAGGTAGTCCCATGTAGAATGAACAAAGAAGCTGACCAGATGGTCGCGCAGTTCATAGTTTTCTCCTACTAAGGAATTTGTCAAGGGAAACACTCAACACATTAAGATGGTAATCAAACCATCCATTCTAGACAATAACACCAGTTAGAAATTGTTTGATAGTGATGCACAAATCATCCAGTTTATCCAGAATGAAGCTGAATTTTCATCAAGTATGTAAGATGACTTGTTCGTCAAATATTACACGTGGAAAAGAGTTTTTGCTCAGCAGGACTTGTGCACATGAAGAAAAATAGGCCTTTATCTCTCTCTATCAAAAATAAAATGATATTTTATCATGGGAGTATGAAGACCTCAAAGGTTTTGATCCAACTATTGCTCAACACTCCATTGATCTTGATATTGGTATAAAGCCTATCAAATGCAAACGAGTGGACAGTCAATCCAAAAATAGAACCCCTCATGAGAAAGGAATTATCCAAACTCATTGAGGCAAAAATTATCTTTCCCATCAAATATTCCACCTAGGTCGTGAATCTTGTTTAGCACACAAGAAGAATGGTGAAATTAGACTATGTGTTTAGTTTAGAGATTTAAATAAGGCATATCTAAAGGATCATTATCCTTTGCCTTTAATGGATTAGATTCTACAAACTATGGCTAGTGTGCAAAGATTCTCAATGTTGGATGGATATTTAGGTTTCAACCAGATCCTGGTCAAGGAAGAGGATCAATTCAAAATAGCATTTACAACCAAATGGGGAACATATGCATATCATAAAATGCCCTTTGGTCTGTCAAATGCGGGTGCAATGTTTCAACGCACCATGGATATTACCTTCAAAGGTTACATCAATGAGTTCATCTTAGTTTACCTTGATGATATAATTATCTTCTCAAAGCAGAATGCGGATCACATGGTGCACCTAGAAAAGGTATTTGAGAGATGTAGAGAATTTGGGGTATCTCTTAACCCCAAGAAGTGTAATTTTACGGTGGTGTAGGGAAATCTCTTGGGCCATGTGGTTTCGAAGGATGGCATCACGATTGATCTTGAGAACATTTCAGCCATCCTAGCCCTTTCCATGTCGGTGCACAAAATTCCCCTGAGCTTTTCCTTGGCAAGATCATTTTTTTAGGCATTTTATCCCTAACTTTGTAAGACTAGTTCATCTCATCACCTTGATGCTCAAGAAGGAAATAGCCTTCAGATGGATAGCAGAAGGAATATAAATATTCAACAAGATCAAGAAGGAGATTACTTGTACGCTAACGCTCATCAATCTAGATTATTCAAAGGATTTCATCCTTTATGCTTATGGAGCAGATCAAGTATTGTTGTTGTCCTTATACAAGGAAATGAATAAGGACTAGAGCAACCAGTGGCCTTACTCGGCCAAATGCTGAAGGATTATGAATTGAAATACAGATCACATGGAGAAGCAATTCTTTTCCATCATACGCATGCTCAAGAAATTCAAAAGTATGCTCACCACAAATCATATCAAGGTGTTAGTCTCCCACTCATCTGTCAAGGACTTTATCATGGGAGAAGAGATCAGTGAGAAGAGAGCACGATGGTTAACTAAAATCATGGAATATGATGTTCCTATTAAGGCCACAAGTTTGGTAATGTGCAATGCACTCTACACATAGATTGTTGAGGATGCATAGAGTGAACCTAAGGCTTCATTATTTTTGGATGAATACCTTCCATGTGTAAAACTTAAATAGAATATAAACCCTAGCGCACATGACTGGATGAAGAACATGGTCACATTCCTTTCTGAGGGTGCATACCCTCCTGTTTTAAATAAAGCAAAGAGAAGACATCTGAGGTTACAATCTGTCCCTTATGTGTTGATTGATGGACTTCTCTTCAAAAGGAATCTTGATGGTGTGTTGTTAAGATGTATCAATGGGGCATGCAGGATAAAAAGTGTTAGTATAATTTCATGATGGATTCTCTAGTGGACACTTCTCTACCAAAACTACAACAATAAAGATCATAATGGCAGGTATCTTTTGGCCTACCCTATTTGTAGATGCACATAGGTGGGTCACAAAATGCAAAGAATGTGCTTTCTTTACAGGAAAGAAAATAATGGCAGTGTTTCCCCTCTGACCAATCCAGTGGATCAGCCCTTTGGGAAATGGAGTCTTGACTTCATAGTTATGATAAATTTGCCTTTAAGCGCTAGACATAAATGGGTGCTAATAGCTACAAATTACTTTACCATATGGATAAAAGCTATCGTGCTTAAGGAATTAATCGAGGCGGTCATCCTTGACTTTCTCAAGGGTTTAGTCACAAGGTTTAGCATTCCTCAAACCATTATCTACGATAATGCAAAGGCCTTGGTTCTAAAATCATTGATTGGGCTCTAATTCGGGCATTTACTCGAAAACCTCTTCCAACTATTACCCTTAAGGGAATGGTGCAGTAGAATCAACAAACAAGAACACGATCGAATCATGAAGCACACAATGAATATTAGCCAAAGATAGTGGCATACGAAGGTCTTGGGCATGCTCGGATAGATAGAATCACATTCAAAAAGTCAATAGGAACTTTGTCTTACAAGCTTGTCTATGGAAGGAGGCTTCCCTTCCTTTGGCACTAGAAATAAATTCTCTAGCGCTTGCTGGAAGAAATTTGGAACTTGAGGGCGTAGACTAGAGAGAAATCGGGATGGCATAGCTGATTCATCTATAAGAACTCAAAAACTTTGCCATGATCAAGCTAGAACAGCATCAGCAAGCAACAAAGAAATGGTTTTGAAAGGCTAGGCCTCAAGCTTTCAAAATTGGGGACCCGGTTCTAAAATGGGATCTTGTGAGCTAAGCTAGGGTGCCATTCAAAGTTTGATGCACTTTGGAGTGGCCCATACATCATCATTTCCTGCAAAGAAGATAACTCTTTCGAGTTAACTCATCTTGATGGAAGCATGCTAAAAATCCTTATGAACGGGATTTATCTCAAACCCTTCCATTAAGTTTTCTACATCAGGTTATATATATTAGATTAGTTTCAATTCCTCCAAGTGTGCTCTCGCGCATATGTTTGTTTGTATATAGTTATTTCCTCTCACATGCTTCTTACACATGCTCTTTTATTACTTCCAGTGCAGAGCTTCTCTCAGCAGTTGTGAGATTCATAAAAGAGTGCAGAAATGATTCTCAAGTGATCACAGGGCATTTTCATGATTAAACAAGTAGACTCCATTCCCAATCGATGCTTCAGGTTACTGATTTCTTTCATCTAGTAGGAAGATGGCCCTTAAATTCGCCATAAGTGTTATTTAAATAGCTCTCCTAGCAATTTGGATAACTTGCATACACATTTTGACCCTAAGTTATTCATTGAAGAATTACGCGCACTCAAAATCACTTGGCACATTCCCTTGGTCCCAACCTCCTACACGCCCCTTTCCTCTTATCCTTCCACTTCTCCCTTGTGCCCACCTTCTACATATTCACCTTCTTCCTAGTCATCTTCTTCCCATCCCACGTGCCTCGCACTTACTACTAATTCCTTGGCCCTTCGTGTTCCATGCCTTAACCATACGTTCTCTGCTCACTAGTTTGCCTCGTCTCCTTCCGCACATCATGCACACCCCTCTATGCCTTCCTTTGATTTCTCTACACACCCTTCCCTTAGGCCCTTCTATGTTAGATCATCTTTTGACATGCTTAAGTGTGTCACACATAACTAGTCGAAGTGCGCCAATAGGGTGTTGAATCCTTGCAACAAATCAATGATTGAAACATAGTAGAAATGACAAATATTTTTACAATTGGCCATCATCTTAGCCAATTTTCGCACACCATGTGTTTTGCATGTGTCAACGACTCGACATCTTCGATATCTGTATCTTCTACTATAGAGCTCAGATCGGCATGTGCCTAGACTTGTCAAAGAGCTGCTGACATCAGCTATAGTGCTAGAAATTCAAAATTCAAATTTTGTCGAGATCTAGTAGGTAAGAAATAGGAAAACATCTCTCTGAACATTGATGAGCAGATCTGATTGCTCCAACCACCCAATTTGGTATGATCCACCCTCTTTTGTCTTTAACACATCAAACAGGCATGGGGAAGTGTACTTCATAGATTTCCAAGTGGATTTGCAGACATTGAATGCTTCTTGTTGGTGGTTATGTTTCAAATTCAGGTTTTCCCTCCTTTTCCCTTCTTCCTCCATGGATTCATCTATAAATGTAAGAGCAAGGCTCATTTTTTATGTTGGACACTTTGGATCCTTACACATTCTGCCAAGGACTTCATATTTTCTGTATTTTGAGTTACAAACCTCTATGTATGGCTCTTGCATGTGTATGTCGGCCTTCTTCATCATTATAACAGATCTATGCATTTTTAAAAGTAATAGAAGCATCGTTTTGTGACTATTCTATGTCCTAACATGTTTGCATTCCTTCTTCTTGCCTTTTATTTTGCGTTGTGTGTTGGTTGTGCTACTTTAGGTCCCCTATAGTTTCATATTTGGTTGTGTTCCATGAGAACGATCTGGTGAATGAATATTTTGTTGTGGTACTCATGCCTAGCCTCCTTTCACACATTCCCTATCATTCTCACTCAGAACAGATAGTGTTCATCCCTCTTTTCTGGTGTTATCACCTTTTAGTGTAGTTTACTTCATGTTATCCTTCTTTCCCTGGTCCCTTGGAATTCTTAGCTTAGTTTCCCCTTTCAGCACTAGGATTAGTAGTAGCAATAGAAATAGATAGAGGAATCGGCCTTCTCCAGAGATCTGTCCCAAGCTCACAAGGTCCCACAACTTGGGGATAGTTCCATTTTGGTCTCAAACACCTCAGCCCTTTTGAGATCCGAGACGCGGGTGCACATTTGAGAAACCAACAATTACCATTAGGCACTTAACTTTTGGTCTCTTCTAATTATTTAGGTTGGCTTTTGGTGTCACTAGGTGTCAAAATTAAAACAAGGAATTCATGTATATGAAAAAATTACTCACTATTATTAGGGGCTGAGTAATTGGGGCAAATACTATCTAATATTTGGGAAAGAGAAAACATTCAAATACTATATTTTGGGTTACATCATTCACTACATAGGAGGGTTTATTTTGAATTATGTATGACATATTCATCTTGGGGGAAAATAGTATTATCCCGTTATCTTGGTGTGTGACACAAGGGCAACCCAACTTTAAGGAACATAATTCAAATCACACACACACACAAAATAAATACATATAGTCTAAAATGTAGTTCAATGCTTGGTCATAATCACATTGGGATGACCACCGAGGTCATTCGACTCAAGAATATGCATTATTTATTCCATATAATATTTTTTGATCCTTGTGGAGGTAGATGGTTTTTATTTAATAGGTTAAATTATGACACATGAACTCTACAACAAAGTGGATGTGATAGAAAGTGAAATGGAAAATCTAAGTTTAGACCTTGAAAAGATTAGAAGTAGAGTTATTGCCTGGATACTATCCCCTATTTCAAACACCAACACCTAGGAGATCTTGTCCTCATCTTGGTGGTTTTATCCAAAGAGGTTCCAGATCTCAGTATTCTAGACATAGGTTACACGGTCTAGATTCATCCTTTTCTAGTCAATTTTTAACCCACAGTTGTCCCAAATCTCCTTCTACAAACTAAGTCACTCTTATCATCTATATAGCATGTTTGATTGTGCTTTACGTGTCAGATATTATTTATTACTATTATATATGCTTGATCTTAGTCCTCTTATATAGATTTATATTTATTTAAATCAATATTTCAAAGACGTTCTCAATATTATTAATATGATCTTTACTCTCTTTTGAGAAAACAGTGATATCATCCAAGTAGATGAGGATGAATTCATTTATATAGCCCTTGAATACAATATATATGGATCTTTACAAGGTATCACGTGTATTTCCTAAGTCAAAAGGCATCTTCTCATAACTATATGTTCCCCACTTGGTTGTAAATGTGTTCTTATGTTGATCCTCTTTTCTAACATTGATATGAGCATATAAAACCTTTCATCTCCCACTATTTCTGCAAAATTTGTTCCATGGAGGGAAAAGGATAATGATCCTTTAAGGAGGCCTTATTCAAGTCTCTAAAATCCACACATAGCCTGATTTATCCATTCTTATTCCTAACATGGACCAATTTATCCATCCAAGAGGAGTACCTAATGGGGAATATAATTTTTTTCCTCAATGACTTTGGCTAACTCTTTCCTCATGAGGGGCTCTATTTTGGGATTAATAAGCCTTTGTTTCTATCTAGTTGGCTTGGAACTAGGATCAAGATCTATAGTATGTTGAGAAATTTTAGGGTCAAGACCTCTAAGATCTTCATAACTCGATGATAATACATCATTTGATTTCTAACATAAGGAGATAAAAGCTTGTTTTTCATCCTTATTACATACCTTTCCAAGTAATAACTCTTTATCTTATACAATAGAATGGATAAGTAGTCCTCTTGTTTTATTGTCATATTATTTCTTTCCCGTTGAACTCATCATCAGGGCTGAAGATGTCTTCAAGAGTGATCAAAAATTTAGGAAATTTATTTTTCTTAGCTGAATGATCTGGTCACCATAACCATCTTGAATATTGGATTGTAATTTTGAGGAGAACTTAGTTTCATTTTGGATGAACTAAACTATTTTTTCATCACTATCAAATACTTTCCATTTGAATTCATTATTTGGGATTGATTGCCTCACAATCATTCTAACATTATGCTCATTGCCTTGGGACGAGGTCTTCATCTAGGGAAAACCATGATCCAATGGCCACCATCTAATCTGCTTCTTTTTTGAGTTTCCTTGGCACCACTTGCAAGTTGATAGCATCAAAATTTCCAAGAGGTTCCAAAATCCATGTCTTTAATCTTTTAAATTCTTATTCTTGGTGGAACATTTTCTTCTAACTAAGTGAATAACCAATTCAAAAGTATTCCCAAACACCTATAAATCCTTAATCTTCCTTTTCTATGCTAAAATTAATCCACGGATCAATTCTTCGTACTCGTTACATTATTATAATAATCAAATTTCAGCGTATGCGTAAAGAAAAGCATATTATCTACTAGAGAAATAAGAACTACACCTACCTCAACTCCATTTTTATTTCTTGAGTCATCAAAAAAACAGCTTCCATAAACTAGAAGCATCATTATCTCCTTTGAGCAGCATGGGGGTGTGATTTCTTCTTCATGAATACAGTAGGTGCCTAAACTAGTCTCCATAGTTGTTTCATAAGGATAAAACTCATAATGTTCCTTAGCCCATTCATCCAACAAGATATCAAGGACTGAACCTAGAGGAGTAAGTTGTTGCACTAACACTGATTCATGCTCTTCATCTTCATGTATCATGCAATTAGATTAGAGAGGAGTAGGGTCATAATACTTGAAGACTACTAAAAGTTTCCAAGAAAAGCTAAGACTAACACCACATAGTCTAATTGAGCAAATGCTTATTGAATCTAACAATAGTTACATCAAATATAAAAGCTTAATGGAATGCTAACTAACATGAATATAATTCAAAACCTAGCTAAAACATGCCTACTAATATGTTCAATTAACTAACATAGACCTAAATAGATCTAGGAGCAATCAAATTGGGAGTTGTTGCTACTCCAAGGAAGGTGAGATGGTCTCTCCAATAATGACTAAAAATCATATTGGATACCCATCTACTAACCCCATTGAATACTTGAAGTGAGGATTAAGCTTGGTTATTAATCATATTTCTTATATGATATGCAATTCAAAACATGGTGTCAAGTTTAAAGATATGTGGTGAGTCATTTTTATAGTTTTTCCTTTGAGGAAAACTAGCATCTTGGTGCATGTGGGAATAAAAGCATGAATTAGATTAAGAATTGATAATCATGATTAAGCTTTACCAATCACAATTATAGAATTAACAAGTGATTAAAATGTGAGGAGCCTTAATCAACTGCTTAGGGTCAATTAGAAGGCTAGGATAAGATTTTGAAGCTTGTTGAGACATTGTGGAGGGAAGTGGGGTGATTTTGAGTGGTTAGAAGAGGTTTTTGAGCCAATAATAGGGTATATTGACCAAAACAAGAGTAAAATAGGCTTAATTAGCTAATAATCGCTAATTATCTATTTGGAAGAGGATTTTGACTTACGATTCGTCATAAAGTGGCATCCTAAATGTGAAAGGGGTTAGGTAATCAACAAAGTGTTGTTAATTGACCAAAATGGTAAGAAACATTAGTTAATTAGTGGAAATCACTAATTATAACAGAAATGGTAAGAATGAGAGTGATTTGTGTGTTTTTAGCAATAAGATTGCAAAAGCGAGAATTTAGGTGTCTACATTTGCTCGTATTTGAGGTGAAGTAAGTAACTTCACTTCAAATATAGTAAACAATCATACACAAGTAAATTTTTGGAAGAAAAATTAGCATAATAAAGGATGTAACATGGTAAGAAGATATTGGCTCAACTCTAATAGTGAATCTTGTATAATATCTAGTTCTTATGATCATGTGATACTAATCGGAAGATAAATATCCACCCACTTTGGTTTTAAAGTCTCTTAATATAAAAATGGGAAAAAATGGAGGAAATTCAATAACTAATATATATTTGGTTATGGTCTAGCTTGACAAGCATGGAGGGTTAACTCAATATCTTTTTACCCCTAATGTGTTGAAAGTTGAGCCATCTAGTTGTAAGAAACCTTTGGAAACTGGATTATATTCAATTCCTAAAATATCATCATTTTTTTGGGCATTATAGAGGTGTTAGCACCTGAGTCTATCATATAATTGTGTACTAGGTTTCTTCCTACAATTAGACACATGTAAAAGGGTAGAGTATTGTTAACCTTTCTTGTTTCCTCTTCCTTAAGTTGGCACATGTAGACCATGCAGAATCTTCTTTTTCACAATTGGTTAAAATTGGAAGCTTCTTCAATTTCCCTTGTAGAAGACCCTGCGAGATGGGATAGATAGGGTGTCCTTCATTATCAAACTCGGATTTGACTTCTTCATTTTATCAACAATGTTAAAGGGCATACCCGTAGACTTATACATCAAAGGTGTGGAATTCTACTTTCTTGTTTTCTCCATCTATAGAAACTCTTTGGTTGGAGGAATTTCTTTGATTCTTGGATTTTTAGTGCTTTGTGGGTTTTTTGTGTTTCTGATTACTAGATGAGGCCATATTTCTACTTATGCCACTTTGGATTGTATGTCCTTAAAATGATAACTTTACAATGAAGTGGATGGAGTATCCATTTCAATTTTACTTCTCTTTGACCTTATGTGATTCACCACATAAATTTGTGGTTTTGTCAAGTTACATGCAGCTTGGTTAACCACACAAAAATTTCATACCCAAAAACATGAAAATAGGATCAATTGCGGCCTCATGCATCATTTTACGCTATTACTTGCCATTTCCATCAAATATTCTTGTCGATTAAAATAATTTTACGCCATGAGGATCTATACTTGCATTACACTTGCACAATTATTTTGATTATGTGGTTGAGTACATGGAAAACACCATTTAGCCTCTTTTATTACATTATTTTACACAAGAACAAGTGTTTTTCTTTATTTGGTGATAGAAAGTGGTTGTGCAAGAGAAATCGTTTGAAGAGGTAGATGTGGGTTTGAGCCTTGTAACCTATCGATTTGATGATTTTAGATATTCTCTAATTTGGATAATGGATTTTATGTTACTGATAACCTTAATTAAAAGTTTATCTTGAAGATTCATCTGGTTAAAACTTAGGTAATTTCTAAATGATTGAGTTTGTTACCTCCTCAAAGAGATAATTTCATTAGGCTATTTTTTAACCAAGGCTTCAAAATCATCATCATCATTCTATTTTGGGGAAGAATAGGAAGTGGAAGAAAAATATGAAGTGTTTGGCTCATGAATGGGAGAAAAAGAAGGTTCAATATTTTGAGGAATTTTAGGAAAAGTAGGTATAGGAAATTAAGGGGTTATTTTTCTAGCTTGAATTAGACAATTCTCAGCCCTAATGCTTATTGAATATACATCAGGTAATTAGATAGAACCCATAGATTATATCATTATAGCTATGTCGAGAATTCAAAGATCTTAATTAATGAGAAAACACCTTATGGATGTAGCATCAAAAGAATTATAAGATTGTCCCAAGTCTTCTTAAATCTAAAGTTAAAATCTGCCATGAGTTCATTGGGGGATATTTTAATGGTTGTTAGTTGTTCTAGAAAATATATGTTATCTATTTTCTCGTCAAACCGTTAACAAAGATTCATTCTGAGCTCATCCTATGTGTGAATGGAAGCATGTCTCAAACTCCTATACCATTGAAGTGTTTTTCCTTTTAGTGAAGAAGCAAGAATCCTAACTATAACATCATATTCAATAATAAGATGAATTGAACATACATTTGCAACATCATGGATATGATCTACAAGGGTTGTAAGGTTTTCACCAGTGAAGAAAGGAATACTTTTCAAAGCTAGACATTGGTATATCATGTTGGGCATTTAGAGCCAAGGGACTACCACCATTAAAACTTACAAAGGGTAGATTCATCAAATCTGCCATGAAGGGAATATGCCTTAAGATTCTCATGGAGAAAGAGAAGGATCTACCAAGAGGAGAATTATAAATACTTCTATTGAAGGTTATTTGGATCTTTACAATGATTTTTCTCTTTTTATTCTTCTTGATGAGAGTTAGAAATACTCAAAATGTTCACCTCTTGACACAATTTTCCTTGTTTGTATTATTCTCATGAAAGTGAGAATTGAATTGCTTTGAAACCATAAGATTTGAATGTGTGAGTCTCCATATGTGTAGAAAGAGGCCTCCAAAGGCTAGAATCCACTAATACACACACCAATCTTAGTGGAGATGGTATAAATCTCATCAAATTGGTCCCAATAGGCATGCCAAAATTGTTATCACTGAAATTTATACCCTTGCTAAATCAGGAATTCAACATTTCAATGAAACAATGAGAGGCCTTGAAGGCATGTATTTAATCAAGGTCTATTCTCAAATGAAAGGGATGGATCCTCTCACCCAAATTTTATGAAAATATACTAATCATATTCTACCCTAACATGATCTAGACATAAACTAAGAATCTTAAGGATGGTGGTGTGTGTGTGAGAGAGAGAGAGAGAGAGAGAATAGAAATAAAAGGGTGTTGATGCACCAAACTAAAGAATGGATCAATTATGGATCTAAAAGACACAGATGTGAACCCACAAATGAAGCTTGAAGAAATGTACACAACTTTGAAGGAAATAAATTAGAAGGAATGAAGGTGTACAAGAGGGAAGAGATGTTCACATTAAACACAGATCATTCAAAGGAACAAAGCCACACTTGTATTAATATCAAATCTTAACCATTTACAGGACCAGATCTAAGGAAATAAATCTCCACATGTAAGTTACAGAGGTCGCGAGTAAGAGTTTTTCACCTTGAAAGGAAGAGCTCTTAATAACCTCTTTATTAAGCTTCTCAACTAGGAATTTTTTTGTATTTCCCAATTTAAACATATGCCTATAATGAATTAAATGTATAGCTAACATTTAATTCCAGCATGATATATTTATAATTCTTCAAATAACAAATCAATAGAGCATGTGTAATATTATGGGTCAACTAGATCCTAATCGATCCCCCATAGAAAACTCTTTCTAGTCAATATACAAAGTATACCAGTAGTTTGTTTTATAAGTCTACTAGGATTTCTATCAATCAAATCCCATCCGACATCATACACTTATGGTAGAACTAGGTGCATCCTAAAATTGTGCTATCATACAATACTTTATCCAAAAATTCGAGTCATGTATGCCATGCTTAGTTTCATGATGGCACAATCATCAATAGAAACATATCCCATCACCATATCACTTGATCCAGTTATTAGAATTGAATTACTTGTCTTTCTATGGTTAATTTATTTGGTTCATAGTTAACCATTCTAGTAACATTTATGTCCATTAAGATAAACTAGATCTATTTAGTTTCCCTAAGACTCGACAAGTACGTTTTTAGTATTTTGAGATTTCACTAAGTACAATGTACCTCGCTCCTTACCATCGTGACGTGGTCATTCAAAAATGGGCTCAACCAAGCAATTGTATGTTGTTGTTATTAAGTAATAATAATCTGTTTGTATTGATCAAAACATACAACCTGCCTTATATCACACATATGGTTATCATGAAATTTATGATTGCTAAACAAAGTAAAATGCAACCATAACTTGAACTATTTTCAACTTAACCCTTCGGGTTTAGATTTTTTTGTCAACCATAGACACTTGACTATCTAGGATTTATTCAAGTGACTCAATTCATATCCTTCTTAATGTGTAAGTGATTAGATATGAATTCATAGCTATCATTTATTTTTTTAGAACACCATATGTTCTTGTTTCTTAAATTTTATAACACATTTATTTTGCTTAGTAGTTACTTATTCTTATTAAAATCATAATCATCATCATTTTGATTCACTTTTTATCTCACAAAGAAGGAGAGTACCAATTATTAGAACCACGTATATATAGGTCAATTCAGCCTAAACATTTATAGAATTATTCCCTCCTTCCTCCTCGACAACTTGTTCCATTTATTATTTTTATAAATGAAAGCACTGCAATATGTTTTCTTCATTTTGGTACTTGAATAAACTATGTGGTGGTTGTGTATGTTAATGGGTTTCATTGTTTTGATCTAAAATGAAATCTAGTGTAATAATGAATCTTGAGGCATGGTTTGGTTGTGGTGTTGTTCAGATAATTTTTGGATTATAGTGAATCCTCACTTGGGTTTTGTTACTTTAATGCATATATTTAAATCGGGTTTAAACATTTACCTTGGAGGGTTACAGTATTTGATGCACCTATTAGAGTTTTGCTTCCTTCTTTAACTTGGTTGGATTATCCTGAAATCTTCTTAGATTTCTATGGCAAGTATTATTTGTATCACCAAGTATTTTGGGTTTCAATGATTATGACTATACCGAAAATTCCTAATCCGCATAAGCTATGGATTTTGTTTCTTTTAATGAGGAACAGTTCACTGTAATGAAAAAATGGGGTGAATACTTTAGTTGGATTTGACTACACCTCCATTTGGATAATATGGTGAACAGTGTAGTATTTTTCCAAGTTGATGGGTGGGTAGTATGTTGTTCAACTTGTGATATCAAATCGATATCAATGCTCTCTAGACTTATTTTTTCAAATGGTAGATTATAGCTTAAATTCTACTTGAATTTTTTAAGGTATCGATTAAGGTGAACATAGTCTTACCTTTAAATATGTCAAAAAAAATAGTATTAATCGGCAGTATATATTAAAGTTGGGTTATTTGTGGATAACCCAGTGAGGGTTAAAATTTAGGTTATTGGGTCTAGTTAGGACAAAGAATTATGATTGACTAATTGTCAATTTCTTTTCCAAATTTGGGGATTTACTTGTTGAAGGGAAAATCAGTTCTGTTATGAAGTGATTCCTGAGTTGGAAGACTTCACTCTATCCCTAGAGGAAATACTCGATACTTCATGGCGGTTTGATATAAGTTGAATACGTTTCGATATTTATATAAGATACATTATATTATTTAATATTGATATAACTGTTATCCAAAATTCACCCCAAGGGTAATTTTGATAACATGCATTAAATTCTTCGGTCCCGAGAAAAATAGATTGATT
This sequence comes from Taxus wallichiana var. yunnanensis, assembly GCA_018340775.1. Taxonomy (NCBI): domain Eukaryota; kingdom Viridiplantae; phylum Streptophyta; class Pinopsida; order Cupressales; family Taxaceae; genus Taxus; species Taxus wallichiana. The sequence goes on along the minus strand of CM031242.1, from coordinate 83,104,070 downwards.
CAAGGCAAAAAATCATGTTTCTAGGGTCCCCTCGGATTTTTCTAACTCTCTTGTCCAAGGAGAAAAGAGCAAGTTCTAAAAAAGGGTGAAAAAGTTGCAAAAAACAAGCTTGGGCCAGAAAAAATCATGAAAATTGGCTAAGTCCTGGTCCAGGCGGCCCTTGGGACAGTTGGGACGTTGGGGCGTGAATCGGCCGAAAAGCCTCCAGGCGGTCTGCGCAGCACTGGGACAGTTGGGACATAAGGACGCGCGGGACGCGAAAAGGCGAACCGGCCGAAGGTAAAAGCAAAATCGACTAACTCACGAGTGGAGCATGCTGGGACATCTGGGCCGCAAGGACGCGAAGGATGCGAACCACCCGGATCAGCTGGCGCAGAGAACTTTCACACTGGGACAGTTGGGATATAGGGACACGTGGGACGTAGAGAGCGAAGGAGCCGAGAGCCAATCAAATAACGCCACGTGTCTTCGCCTCAAAGAGGGACAGAGAAGCCCGAATCGGGTGGATCGGAGGAATTTGTCCCAGACAGTTCGGGACAACCGAGGCCAAAGGGACGCGAGGGACGTGAAAAGCTGGCAGGCCCGCGGATGAATCAAGAAACGCCACGTGTCACAAGGGAAAACGTTCAAAATTTCAAAGGGGCAAGGTTTGAAGTGTTGGCCAGAGCTAATAAGAAGAGGACATGTGTCCTAAGGAGAAGGGAAATGCGGAGCTCTGGGGAGGAATTAGAGAATTTGGAAAAAGTTTTGGCCAAAAACTAAAAGGTGAAGGATGACCCCGCGCCCCTGTCCTTCAACCAAATCATGCCACATGTCCCAAGTGGCGGGGATGCGGGGAAAAAATGGGAAATTTTCAAAAATTACAAAAAAGTCAAAACTTTCAAGGAAACCCATGCGGGTAAGGGAAGGAGAGATAATTTCTCATCCAATCAGCGCGACGACACGTGTCGCCAGGTGGCGGAGCGCGGGAAAAAAATTTCAAAACCCATTTTTGCCTGTTTTATGCCCTAAATCTTCATATCGCCAAATCTTTCGATCCAGCTCGGATTTACACGTTCTTTATATCATTGGAAAGCTTATAAAATTCTCTACATGATTCCAGGTCAATCTTGAATTTTGGTTCGATCTAGAGAGAGAAAGTTAAGAAATGGCTCGACGCGTGTTCATGGCTAAAAGTGACATTTCGACCAAATTTAATCTGAGAATGGGTCACATTCTCCTCCAATTTGGTCAAAAATGGCGGGGTATGGGTTTGTAAGGTCCTCCATGCCGATTTAATGCATTTGCGATCAATGAGGAATGGGCTCCCATGTTTTGTATGTTTTTCTCTCTCCAGGCTCGACCCATGCAATGTAAAAATCCAGACTTGGCTCATTTCTAGGGGGGAACATTTTTTGGCATAGCAGACTTCTTCTTTCACCTCCAGCAAGTGATTGTTGCAAGAATCAGACCTCTTCAAAGATTGTAACAGCTTTTTTTACCTCTCTAAGGTTGTAATGCAGTGGTTTTGACATTGGAAATGATAATGCAAGCTTTGTGAATGGGTTTCAGTCCTTTGTTTGTATTATTTTCTGCATTTCAGATCCTAAATTATATCTTATCAGCTTGTGTATGTTTTATGTTGCAATCTTTGGTTTGTGTCTATTTACATGACAAAAATATTCACCACTCCTTTTTGGTGCATCACCATCTTTAGTTAGTTTCAATTTTTGCATTTCTATCCCTGTCTCCTTGCAATTTAGAATAGGATTAGGATCTGAACCTCTGTAGTTGTGCAAATATAGATCTAAATCAGAGGAGTTTGAGGAACCAACCTCTAATCTGGAGATTCCTCTCTTAGTTTCACAAGTCCCACACTTGGAGAGAGGTTTCCATGTTGTGCAATCACACTGGATGCCTGAAACATCAACCTAGAAGCCTGATGTGCGTCTGTGGGAGTGCTTGTGATCCCGCACTAACAATAACATTGAACTTTATAAGTTTTATGTTGAGTATGAATGAAATTGGATGTCGATTCTTATGAGCTCTGCACTTGTAGTTTTAGCTTTAAGCCTTTAAGAATGAATGCAATGAGCGATCTGGTGAATGCAAGTAATTTATCTCTTGATGTAGCTAATTTGAATGCAAGTAAACTATTTTTCCATTTATGGATTATTACTATTGTGGTATTTCAATTACTCGAATATTAAATGGCACGTAATGTTAAATATGAATGAGGGAATAAGTCTATAAATGTTTAGGTTGAGTTGACCGACATATATATACAGAGTTCTAATAAAGAGGTTGTTCAACTCTAGACTTTTAGAAATCGAACCCTTTTATGTGCCACAACACTTACATTTTTAGAATTTTAGAGGTGGGGGAGAAGAGACCGATCACATCCAAGTGATTAATGAAATCATCCACTCACTAGAACCAAGGACTAATCATTATAGATTTCATAGTCCATAAATGAGTGTTTAACATCACTCCAATTACACACCATTAAATTTCCAGTGTAGGAGGATGGTTCCACTCAAAATTAAATTCAGGTTGTTTGAGTGGTTGAGTGTTTGTTTCAAAACAAGTGCAAATTTGTGATAATTTTCAGATTTGAGATGATTCTTCTTTGATTTGTGGCTTTCTCCTTCTCATTACAACTTTTCATGTGTTCTGCAAAATAACTCCCCTAGTTATTTTGAAAACTTACATCCCCATTTTGGCTCTGGGATCCAATATTATAGGTTGTGTGAACTATGGTTTTTCTCTTGGCACATCAATTGGTTGTATTTCTTCTGCACGCCCTTCCTCCTCCATTCCTCTATCTCCTTTCATCCTTCCTTTGCACACACCCCTTCTATATTTCCACCTTCCTTCTCACAATTCACACATCCTCCTAAGCGCACCCCTAAATTTCCTTCTAAATTTAGCTAAGTCCCTTATATGCTTCTTCCGCATTCTTCCCTAATGCATCTTGCCTCCGCATTTTTACGCATTGCACGCTTCTTTCCTAGCTTGGTTCATGTTCCCCTTACTTTCTTGCATATACACACTTCTCATTTAAATGTTCATGCCCACTTGCATACTTGTACCCTTTTGTAGATATGCACCTTTCTTCACTTACGTGCATCTATTTTGTGCATCCATCTTCGCATTCTTGTTCTTCTTACTTGTGTGCTCCTTACGTATTCTTCCACACCAATCACATGTGTCATGTCACCACCGTCGACTTGAGTGTGCAAAATGTAACCTATCAAAGTGTGCCAAATGGGTGTTGAATCATTGTGATGAACCCTTGTGTGACATGTGGAAGAAATGAAAAATACCAAGACAGTCATTTGATCACATGAATCAATTAGTGCACGCCACATGTCTTTCTTGTTCAATTTACACTATAGATTTCAAAATGTCATAAATTTTTCTACAGGATCATATTTTGGCATGATTGGTCTTTTTGGAAAGTTATTGACATGGAATACACTCCAATATATTCAAACTCAAATTTTGGCATGATTTATTAGGTGAGAAGTAGTGAAATGTGTTCCAGCTATTAATGTAGACATCTAATCAACTCAACCACTATATTTTAATCAAATCTTGCCTCCTTCCTTCTTCTAGAAGCCAAACAAACATGGGGAGGCACATATGACAGTTTTGTAATTAGATTTACAGGCATTCAATTTTTTTATTGGTTGTTGAATTTCAAATCCAAGTTTCCCTCTTATTTCTCCTCCTCTTCTCTCCTTCTTCTATAATTTTTAGAGCAATGTTCATTGTACAAGGTTATACCCCTTTAGTTTTCTAAGAACTCTTATTTCTTGCATTTTTAGTTACAAGCCTTTAGATATGGTTCTTTGTATGTGGATATCAGCCTCATCTTCCATTGTAATCGACTATGCATTTTTGGAAGCAATAGAAGCTCTAATTTTTGGTTATTCTCTACCTTGGCTCGTTTTTATTTATTTTCCTTGCCTCTCTTTTACATTGTATGTTTTTGTGCTTTCTCACATCCCTTGTAGGTTACTTTTCTGATTTTGATCTATGAAAACAAGTGTGTGAGTGTGTTTCAGATGTGATATGTGTGTTTACCCTCTCTATGTGAATTCTCCTTCATTTTTGCTTAAATTTAATAGTGGTAATACCCCTCTTTCGGTGTTATCACCTCCTTTAGCTTAGGTTTAACTTTTCCATGCATCTCTTTCTAACTTTGGTCCCTCATATTTTTAGAGTAATGATAGGTAGTTATATTTTCCTTCATAAGAGTAGGTATAGTGGTAGAAATAGGTAAAGGACACGGCCTTCCATGGAGGTCTGTCACAAGCACACAAGGTTTCATAACTTGGAGACAGTCCCATATTGCCTCGAGTCCCAGTTCATTCGATCTAAGATGGGTGTAATTTTAATCTCCAACAATTTTGGAACACCCAGTGGGACGAGCATTGAAATATTATATTTTATTATTCTTAAGTTTCGGTGTGTGACTTAGTGATTTCTAGCCTTTGGAGGCTTTTTTCAACACATATGACGACTCCTAACTCTGATATCTATTGTTTTTAGTAGTTTTTGAACCTTTTTCATGAGAAGGATACCTACGGACTAATTGTAGTAGTGAAGAGTCTTTTGAGTGCCTCCATCTTTCTTCAAGAAGAATAAGCGCAGAGAAACCACATGCGCATCTCTATCCCCAGCGCACCGCATAATTTCAATGCCACCTCTGGGCATGCCTTCCTTACGGCCTACTTGAGTTTTGAGACCTATCATTAGGGCACAACAACATAATCAACCATTTGTTAATTTTATTAGTAGTAGTCTTTTTGATCTTAAAGCCCAAAATCCTATTCCAGCATCTGCACTTAAGAGAATCCTTTTCTTTACTGGGGGAAAATCAGACTGCTCTAGTACACCACATTCAAGACATTATCAATGTTTACGCCATCCACCAGATTGTTGAACAAGACATGGGTGTTAGACTATTGGCCTCTTCATTTAAGGGAATATCTTTGTAATGGTTTATAAGTATGGTGACAGGATCAATCACCAACTAGAATTAGCTGGAAATAGCCCTTTGCAATTAGTTTGGAGAAAATACAAACAACCTCTCTTTGCTTAAAAAGTTGACAACCATAAAGATGGCTCCCAATGAGCTAATGGAAAATTTCAATTTCAGATTTCAGAAAACATGAGAGAGGATTCCAACCGTGGTAAGACCGACTCCAAAAGGTGCTTTCCTTTACTTTTAAGGGCTTTAAATTCTGATATTGTTGCCATGATCCAATCTATGGGGCACAACATTACCAGGGCCTATGTGTTAGCCATAAGGGATGAGAATTTTCTAATACATACCGAGAAGTTAGCCCCTAGACCACCCATGCCCTTGTTTTAAAAATGCCTCGTGCACCTCAAGCCTTCCATTTCTGTATTCTCAAGAAAAGTGCTCAAACCATTACCTCCACATCTTATTCTCCCACGTAAAAAGAGGAGGATGAAGAAATGAAGGCCATGATTAGAAAATTTTCTAATGAAGTCATATCTTTAGAAAAAAAGTAGGCACAATTGTTCAAAAATAATTCTAATCAAAGGTATATGATTAACTAAAATTGACTAACTAGTGTAGTAAATGATAGTTAATCTAATCTAGACATATAAACGCAGTAAATAAATGCACTAAGATAGTATGTAAATGAGATAAGTAATGAGACTAATAAAAATAGAAATCCTAATGTGCTCAGAGAGAGAGAGAGGAAAGAACTCAAGTGATAATAGATGATTGTTGGACGAGTGTCGTAGAGGTGATTGGTAAAATCTGGAGCAGAACAACTGTGCAGGTAAGAGTACCGAAAAGGATGGAGCTAGACTGGAGCGCTGGAAGAAGACTGCGGGGCACCGTGAGTGGTCAGTCTGATCTGTAGTCTATGTGCCTGTCCTGCAAAATCTATGAATTTGGTCTTCACATGGTCAAAAGGTAATCTGCAATTTTTTTCTGTCACATCACCGCTTATATTGTGTCGATGTCGCCAATATCTCAAAATAGAAGAAATACGCAAGACCACAAAACAAGCATCAAACACTAAAAAATAAAAATGCATATGAAGGGTTCAAATTGTCCTTAGCTACCACAATGGTGGACTTACTAACAGAGCATTGCAATACATCTTAGACCCAATGTAGTTCTATGTGTAAGTGTGTGTGAACATGCCCTAGGTTGTTCTTGTGTCAATCGCACTTTATGAAGTAGCAAGCAATAACTATGTGTATAAAATGTAATAGAATATGTTCATGGAATAGAATAGAATACCTCCCCTATGAAGTGTGATGCAGATGTCCTAGCTTGTGCCTTGATGATGGAGCTATGTGGATGCCAATGTAATAGATGGATGTAACTCTAGATGAGTGATAGTAGTAGATGATGTTAGGTCCCTCATTATGGTCTCATAACTTTATATTTATAGGGTTATCTTGATCTAATTTCGTAATTAACCCTGAAAATGCTGACCACAAGAAAGATAAAGATGAAAAATGGATAGAAGAGGCCAAAAAAGAGGTAGGAAAGTGTAAAAGGGTCGGGGTGCCCCTGGTGGGACCAGGCACCCATGGGCACTCCATTCGAGGCTAAAATGATGTGGGATGTCAAGAAATGGCTAGGCATATAGGTGCAATAGGTCACAAATTATGAAATAAAATAAACAAGATGGCCAAAGGATAGGGGTTAATTAGTACTTTCTTCACTCAAGAACCTTCTAAATAATAGTATGAGACCAGGGATAAATAAATGTCTAAAGTGCATGATTTTATGACTATAGTATAACCAAATCCATCAGTCCTTTAGAAATAAATATCTAGATCATAGATATGGCGAGAACCGATGAAATGATAGATGGCATGTTAATGCTTGCCTTTCACTTGAGACAATTCCTCCCGCACAACCTCTTCCAAAGGCCCGATTCCAAGCCAAGCACTTGTTCTAGTTCAAAATAATATGGCCCAAGAGTCAGAGTGGTTATTTCCTTATAACATGCCTCATATCTAGTACATCAGCACCAATGCCTTGTGTATGTAGGCCTATGTTATTTAAATTACTTCAAGTAATGAGCCCCCCACTAGCACACACGAACCTGGAAAATCAAGAAATGTCATATTTTGTTCCTAAGGTCAACTTTATGTTCTTTGGTTCCGAAGACTCCTATACAATCAATCAAATCGTGGATAGTCCAAATTGACTACGCACCCAAGCCGCTAATAACATAACGTATAAGAAGATAATGTTGGAAAATGGTGCACATCGTTCTGTTTCTTCCATACAGGTTGATCCTCAGAAGCAAAGAGATGCAACTCATTTTCAAGAATCAAAGGATTTTAATGCACCCAAAAGTTATAGCACGCAAGTTCTGACATACGAGGTTATGTGTTATGTTTCAATAAAATCAGAATGTGTCCCTCCTTTGGTAGGCCAAGCCTATGTGGAAGCTAAAGCCCCTACCTATGCACATGAATAATCAAGAAAGGATGTTGTTATGCCTCAAATGCATAAGTCAATTGGAATTCCATTCAACATTATGGACCAGATGAACAAGAAAAATGTGAATCTCACAATGTGGGACACCCTGGCCATTCCATCTTAGCAAAACCTATTGTATGAATCTTTGGCACAACTTCTGTGCGTTGATCCAGTTGTTCAAAGAGCTCATGATGTTGTCAACATCTGTCAAGTAGAGGATAAGTGAGTAAGAAAAGTTTTCAAAACTCCACCTTTCTACATGTCTTTGATAGTGGGAAAACATCTTGTGCACAATTGTATGATCAATTCAGGGGCTAGTACTTCTATTGTGACTAAGAAAATTGTTGATGTCCTAGGTCTTAAGTAAAGCATTATGTCCAAAGGATTCGTGATAACTTTATGGATCAACTTTCACCACTCTAGGAATCATCAAGGATCTTGAGTTAACCCTCCATGCATGCCCAATCCTAACTATAACTCATGATGTGTCAATCATTGACTTTGCCTCCTTTGTTTTCCCTTTACTTATCAAGATATTTTACTACCAAGGTAGTTTGTTACTTGTCTTCTCGATTGGTATCGGATGTTACTTAGAACAAGGTATGGTACCTGGTTTACCATACAAGTTGAGCCCATATTTTCATATCATGTTAAGTCATATGATCCATCACCTCTCCAAGCCAATTGCCTAATCTAAGAAGGCTAAGAACAAGTTTCAATTTCAAAGGAGCATCCTATTTCTCCTCCCATACCTAATCTATTGTTAGATGAATGGGCTGACAAGCACTATTAATTTGATCCTTATAATGAATCCCTTAAATATTTTGAAACTGGCCTTGGTACTTATTGCATCCTTGAAGAATAAGTTGTACTACCTTCGCATGCTCAAGCATGATGAAGAAAATTTTGGACTGTGGAATTTTTATTTTGATGGTTTTAGAAGAAGAAATGGCGCAGGTGAAAGTGTCGTTCTCATTTCTCCCAAGAATGAGAAATTATTCTTCGTGCACAAGATGTAATTTACATACTCCAACAATGTAGCAGAATATGAAGTGTTGGTACATGGCCTTCTTATTGTTGAGAAGAAAAATATCAAGGTGCTACATATATTTGGGGACACTGAGTTGGTTATCCATCTGTTCTCAAACAAGTACACTATAAAGAATAAGCTTCTTAAAGCTTATAAACATAGATTTTGGGACCTCCTAGATATTTTTGATGCTCTTAATCTGTAAGTAGTACTAAGAAGACTGAACAAAGAAACAAATCAAATGGTTTTAGCTTAGTTCGTAGCTCTCACCTACTAAGGATTTTATCGAGGAAGCGCACAACACATCGGGATAGTGATCAAGCAATCTATTCCAAATAATGAACCTAGCTAGAAAGTGTTTAAGAGCAACGCACAAATTATCTAGTTCATTTAGAATGAAGATGAGTTCTCTTCAAGCATGCAAGCTGACTTGTATGATAGCTATGGTGACCAAGTGATACAGCTAAATATAAATAAGTTTCCTAAAAGGATGGTTACCCTTGAGCATATTTTTAGTCCTAACAACTAGTTTAAGGGTGAAGAAAATTATATGCACGTAGCACAAGAAGATTGCACCCAGTCACTATTTCACATGGAAAAGATTCATTTCTTGGCAAGGATTGTGCGCATGATTTAAAGTAGGCCTTCATTTCCCTCTATCAAAAATACGGTGATATCTTTTCATGGGAGTATGAAGACTTGAAAGGATTTGATCCTGGTGTTTTTCAAAGCACTCCATTGATCTAGATCCTAACATTAAACCAGTTTGAAAAAATCATAGGCCAATAAACCCAAAGATAGAGCCCTCGTGAGGAAAGAGTTGTCTAAACTCATTGAGGTGAAAATAATATTTCCTATCAAGTACTCTACTTGGGTCATGAATCTTGTTCTAGTACGCAATAAGAATGGTGAAATCAAACTCTACATTGATTTCAGAGATTTGAATAAGGCATCCTTGAAGGATCATTATCCTTTTCCTTCTATAGATAAAATTTTGTAGACCTGTGTGGTTGGGACGCGGATATTTTCCATGATGGATGGGTATTCTAGTTTCAATCAAATTATGGTCAAGGAAGAGGATCAATTCAAGATGAAATTTACAACTAAATGGGGGACCTATGTATATCATAAGATGCCCTTTGGTTTTCAAATGCAAGCACAACATTCCTTTAAAGTATATATAAATGAGTTCATCCTAGTTTACTTGGATGACATAATTGTTTTCTCAAAGAAGAGTGCGGAACATATAGTGCATCTAGAAAAAATCTTTAAGAGATGTAGAAAATTTGGGGTGTCTTTCAACCCCAAGAAGTGAAACTTTATTGTTGCACAAGGAAAAATTTTACACCATGTGGTCTCAATTGATGGCATTGCCATTGATCTTGAGCATGTTTCAACCATCCTCGCTATTTCCTTACTGGCGCATAAGAAAGCCTTATAGTCATTCCTAGGAAAAATCAATTTTTTTAGGAAATTCATTACTAACTTTGCAGGACTGATAAGGCCCATCACCCTCATGCTAAAAAAACACGGTCTTTAGGTGGATATCAAAAGGAAAAGAGAGCTTCAACAAAATCAATCAAGATATTACTTGTGTGCCAACACTCATCAATACGGATTATTCCAAGGATTTAATCCTTTATGCTTATGGAGTTGATGTTAGTGTTGTTGTTATCTTGACATAAGAAAATGAATAGGGAATATGTAGCGGTAGCTTTCTTCCATCAAATATCGAAGGATTATGAATTAAAATATAGTCACACAGAGAAACAAATCTTCTTCATCATGTGTGCACTTAAGAAGTTCAAAATGTATCGGTAAAAATCATATCAAGGTGTTAGTTTCACACTCAGGTGTGAGAGACTTCATCATGGGATCAAAAATCAAAGATAAAAGGAAATATAGGTGACTAAAATTATGGAGTGTGATGTGACTATCAAATCCACTAAGTTGATTAGAGGAAATACGCTCTATAAACAACTTGTAGAGGATGTGCATTCAAACTAAGACTTCATTGTTTATAGATGAATATCTCACGTGCCCCAAACCTGAGTAGAATGAATATCCTAACATGCACACCTGGATGAAGGATATGGTCACATTCCTTTCCTCTAGTGCATACCCTCTTGGTTTGAGAAATTCAAAGATAAGACATATAAGGCTGCAGTATGTTCCATATGTACTCATTGATGGCCTTCTCTTCAAATGAAACATTAATGACGTGTTGTTGAGATGTATCGATAGCACATGCAGATTGATAAAGTGTTAGAAAAATTTCACGATGGATTCTCGGAGGACACTACTATGCCAAATCAACAATGATGAAGATCATCAAGAAAGGATACTTTTGGCCTACCCTGTTCGCATACACACACAAGTGCATCATGAAATGAAAATAATGTGATTTCTTTACAAGAAAGAATAAATTGGCCATGTTTCCCCTCCAACCAATGCAAACAGATCACCTTTTTGCGCAATGGGGTCTAGAGTTCATTGGCATGATCAATCCTCCTTCAAGTGCATGCCACAAATGGGTCCCGACAAGCTACACATTACTTCACAGATGGGAAGTTGTTGCACTTAAGGAGTCAACCGAGTAAGTCATCCTTGATTTTATCGAGATCATTGTAACAAGTTTTGGCATTCCTCAAACCATTATCTCTGATAATGCAAAAGCATTCCTTGGTACTAAAATCTCTGATTGGACACTTAGCCTTGGAATCTACTTGAAGACATCTTCTAACTATTACCACTAAGGTAATGTCTTAGTTGAGTCTACCAACAAGAACCTAATCCGAATCATGAAATAGATAATGGATATCAACTAGAGGTAGTGGCACACTAAGGTTTTAGGCACGCTCTCTGGGAAAATAGAATCATGGTGAAGAAGGTAATAGGGTAATTTTCCTTACAAGTTTGTTTATGGAAAGGAAGTGAGACTTCCTTTCTCTCTTGACTTACCTTCATTAGAGCTTTCCCAGCAACTAGAGTTTAAGGGCATGGACTAGAGAGAAATTAGAATGGCAGAGTTGGTTGAACTTGAATAATTGAGAAATTCTGTCATGATGAAGATATAACAACATCAGCAATTGACAAAGAAGTGGTTCAACAAAAAATATAGACCTCAAACTTTTAAAGTTGGTAATCTGGTCTTAAAATGGGATGTTGATAGAGCCAAAGCCGAGCATCATTCAAAGTTTGATGCAATTTGGAGTGGCCCATACACTATCATCTCTTCCAAGAAGGCTAACTCTTTTGAGTTATCTCACCTTGATGGAGGTGTACTACCAATCCCAGTTAATGGGATTTATCTCAACCACTTCCATTAAGTCTTCTTGCATCATTGTATATATTATAGTAGTTTCAATTCCTCCAAGTGCACTCTGTTCACATTGTTTTATTTGTAAATAGTTTTTTTATTTTTCGTGCACTCCTTACACGTGCTCTTTTTTTTCTTCTAGGTACCAGTTTGATTCAAGGGCCTTCCAGTTTTTAGCATTTTTGGCGGTGGCTCAATAAAAAGTTCGAGACAACACTTCGAGGTGATTTCGGGGTTGTTCTTCAAAGTGGCAAATCATTATTTCATGTTTTCATGCAAACTCCATGCCCAATGGATTCTTCAAGGCTACTAATTTCATTCATCTATTAGGAAGATGGCCCCAAATGTTGCCAAACTATTGTCCAAAATAACTCCCTAGTTATTTTGATAACTTATATCCCCATTCGGCTCTAAATTCCAATATTGCGGGTTCATGCGTGCACTCGAGTTTTTCTCTTTGCACATCGTTGGTTACAATTATTCCATGCATGTTGCACCCCCTTCCTCCTCCATTCCTCTATCTCCTTCCACCCTTCCTTTTGACGCACCCCCTTCTATGTGGCTTCCTTCCTTCCCACAATTTTTGCATCCTCCGTGTGCACTCCCGACTTTCCTTCTAAATTTGGCTAAGTCCTTGTATGATTCTTCTCCATTATTCCCTAGTGCATCATGCCTCCGTATTTTTATGTGTTGCGCGCTTCTTTCCCGGCTTTTTCACGTGCCCCTTCCTTCTTTCCTCCACATGCTTCTCATTTGAATGCTCACACCCACTTACATAATTATACCCTTTTATAGATATACACCTTTATTTTACTTGTGTGCATCTTTTGCATTCTCACGCCTTTTTCTCGTGCATGCCTTACGCATTCTTCTTCGTACCAATCACATGTGCCACATCACCACCTTTCAAACTTGAGTGTGCAACATGCAACCTATCAAAGTGTGCCAACTAGTCACCGAACCCATGCAATAAACCAACTGCGTGACACGTGGAAGAAATGAAAAAATACCATAATAGTCATCCAATCACATAAATCAATCAATGTGTGCCACGTCTTGTGTGTTCAATTTGCATGGTAGATTTTGGAACATCTTAACTTTTTCTACATGGATCGGATTTTGGCACTTTTGGTCTTGTTGGAGAGTTGTTGACATGGGCTACACTCCAAGTCATTCAAAATCAGATTTTTGTGGGATTTAGTAGGTGAGAAGTATGTAAATGTGTTCCATCCATTAATGCAAACATTTAATCGACTCAACCACCAGATTTTATTAAAATATTGTCTCCTTCCTTCTTCTACAAGCCAAACAGGACATGGGAGGCATATCTCGATGCTTTTTAGGTGGATTTGTAGGCATTCAATTCTTGTTGTTGGTGGTTGAATTTCAAATCTGAGTTTCCCTCTTCTTTCTCCTCCTTTTCTCTCCTTTTTCTTCTATAAATGTAAGAGCAATGCTCATTGTAAAAGGTTAGACCCCTTTAGTTTGCTAAGGACTCTTGTTCCTTGCATTTTAAGCTACTGAGACCTTTGGATCCGGTTCTCTATATGTGGATATCGGCCTCATCTGCCATTGTAATTGACTATGCATTTTCTAGAAGCAATAAAATCTCTGTTTTGTGGCTATTCTCTGCCTTGGCTCGTTTTTATTACTTTTCCTTGCCTCTCTTTTGCATTGTATGTTTGTTGTGCTTTCTCACATCCCTTACAGGTTCCTTTTCTGATTGTGCTCCATGAAAACAAGTGTGTGAATGTGTTTCAAACTGTGATACGCGTGTTTCTCCTCTCTATGTGGATTACCCTTCATTTTTTCTTAAATTTAACTATGTTCATCCCCTCTTTTTGGTGTTATCACCTCCTTTAGCTTAGTTTTCCTTTTTCCATGCATCTCCTTCTAACCTTATTCCCTAGGAGTTTTAGAGTAGTGATAGTTATTGCATTTCCCTTCGTATGATTAGTTCTAGCGGTAGAAATAAGTAGAGGAACCGGCCTTCTCCGGAGGTATGTCTCAAGTGCGCAAGGTCCCACAACTTGGAGACAGTCCCATATTGCCTCAAAATCCTAGTTCATCCTGATCTAGGATGGTTGTAATTTTGAGCTCCAACATCATGCTCTGTGGTTTTTAAACTTGTGTGACCTTTACTCGCACTAAACCTTACTTATCCACATGTCATGGAGTTTTACTTCTTTTCCTCACAGATTTTAGACATGTGACAATGTCCCTTTGTTTTTGAGAACCCACGGAACACATATTTCCTATTCCATGACTTCTGACCTTAATCACACTTAAACTTGTTTGTTTTTACCTTGTGGTGTTTCGCAACACTTTTTCTTGCATTATGGCTTCTCTTGAGTGAACTACATGATGTATTGTGTGGATTTTAACCAATTTTGTGAAATTCCATATTTTTCATGCCAAATATTTTCAAAATTTCATGAAGATTAACCCTTTGACTTCTTAATTCCATGGGTCTTAAATTTGGAGCTTCCTAAGTTTAAAACTTGGATGAGTTTTCAAAATAACATGGGTGTCATTTTAGACAACATGCTCATCCCACTCAATAACTTTAAAATTGATAAGATCTTGGATAACATGATAAAGTTATATACATTTATAAGTAGGGTGATGAATACATTGATGATAATCACAATAAGCATTGACATTAAACATGTATTTTGAGTCTTACTCATATCAACCTTAGACAATGGAGGGAGAGATATGGGATCGCATTCGAGAAATCATTTCAATACAATGTGAGGAGGGATTAGTAAATAAGTAAAATGGCATCTTGTGGGTGAAGTTACAACTTAATAGGTTGAGAAATAGCATTGATGGTATCTTTAGAAGAAACCTTAACATCATTAGTCTTTCCTTTGAATGTTGATTTGCTAGAAAACTTGGCATTAGATGTAGGGGGAGTGTTAGCAATGTATCTTGAGTTTGTTCATATGTAACAACTTAGCTTCACATTATTTTAAAGTACATCGTAGAGGGTCAAAAGATTAAAACTTGTCAAAAATGACTGAGTCTTGTAAAGGAGAAAGAAAACTCTATGTAAATAAGTCTTGTAACTCATTATCAACTAAAATATTTATCTTTTTGGTGAGCATCATCTTTTATCACAACTCATGATCGTTAATAGGTTCATTGGACCCTTGTCACATTTTATCCAATTATGCATAAGAGATTATCCCTAATGTTGATAAAAACAGTGCAAAAATATATTTTACAAAGCAATAAATGATCATACGAGTGAGTGGGGAGATTATAAAACCTTTGTAGTGCAAAGTCTTTAAGGATGCAAGGGAAAATCTTGGTGAGAAATATGTCATTAAAAGAATAATCAAAACAAGCCATATAAAATGAGCAAAGATGCTCAATGGGATCTCGTTTTCCATCATGGATAGGAAGCTTAGGATTAACAAAACCTATAGGTAAATGATAATAAAATACATCGAGTGTGAATGGATTGTGAAGCAACTGCGTAAAATCCATGGTGTGAGAAGAAGTGGATGCACCTTGTTGTAATTATAAGATTTGTGTTTGTAAAGTGTGAACAAGGGATTCAAGGGCACACATGATAAAACATGATACATGTAAACTAGAAGGAGTATATGTGGGTTATGTGGTGACCAATTTAGTTGTAGGGATAGGCATAGAAACACTGTGTATTAATTGATGATGTTCCCCCAAGGATGTAAGCACCACTAATGTCCGAATAATAGCTTTTTTATATGTAATAATGAAACATGATTAAGATGGTCTCACGTAGTATTTATTCAAATATCGATGTTATAAGGGTTCTCTTGTAAGTTCTAGCTATTTTTTTTTGCATCGTCATTGGGAATATCTTGATCATGGTGTTCAAGGTGAGAATTAAAACCTTTTCCTTGAGAAAAATTAGTGTGAAGAGTGAAAAAAATGTTGGAGATAAATAATAGATGGAGGAGTAGGAGCCATACTAATGATAGGTTGGGATGAGGATCAATGAGATTCAGATTAGTTATTTGGATGACAGATTAAAAATAAGTAATGGATGGGTTAGGATTAATTTGAAGCAGGGAAATAACAACACCTCCACACTCGGGGTGATGCTCAAGTTATCCAAGGAAAGATATAGGTTCAACACATGAGGAGAAACTATTATAAAGAGTAGTAGGAGAATATCATATTAGAAGGCCTAATGCATAAGGAAATAATAAGATCTTAGATTAGGTGAAGGGTTTGATCAAAAGAGGGTTCACCAACATGTTTACGCCCATTTTAGATTAAGACAAATATTTGGTTTGTTAATCTAAAATTTTATTTAGTGAGGTCCTATTTACACTAAACTAATTTAAATTAGATACATGTGGCTATTTTGATTAATTAACTTCCAACATTAATTATACAATATCAAAATAACATTCTAAAGCATGAAATACAAGATATGAACTTGCAAACATAAAGGAATGAGTATACTTAGCTTCTTAAAGAGGATTATGGGAAGTTATGAGATTGTGTAATGTTATAATAGGTCTAAACTTGGAAGTGATTTGAAACTAAGACTATAACTACAAAACACCTTGTGTAAGGATCATTCCATTCTACTAGGATCGTGTCATATGGTTTAGCCCTTCTATATGGTTGTTGACCTACACTACTTCTACTTCTACAAATTTTTGTGGTGGTTACTTTCCTATATTTATATTTCGCTATCAAACCCCAGTTATCGATCATGCAACGAATCTCTCTAAAGATGTTGAATATCATCTTAAACCCTATCCATGGATGAATAGTCATGCAAAATAAACATTAGTTGGGTTATGAGAACCCCATGCACCACCGACATTGGTAGTACTCTAAGAGGCCTCAAATCACACGTCATTTTCCACCTAGCATGTGATATCTAGATAGATCAAACAAATTTGGAAACTTCTTTGGAAGTGCTTTCTTTGGATTTGGATCTTGTTAAAATACCCGAAGGAGGAATGTTTGAGTGCTTGCAAATGAGATAAAATGTTATCTTGACCTGGTAAGAAGCTTCAAACCTAATGTGGGTGTTGCCCTCATGAATTTGGATGTGTTATTGTAAGATTAGGGAATTATAAGTGCCTTTGACAAGTGTAGGAAGTGAGTGTATCGGTGTATTGCCATAAAAATTACAAGTTAGCAAATAAGGTAATGTTTATGTGATTATATAGGATTTTATATGTGATTTATCCAATAAAGTACAACCGGATGAAGTATATGTCTCAACAAAGATATCAATTTAAAAGTAGAGTTGGAGGACATGTTGGTCCAAGACCGTATAATTTGGCAGGACCAAATACAAATTCTCGACCAAACTATACGGCCTTGACTAGAGATAGAAAACATGAAAAATTATGTTTAGAGTTTGTCAACTGATGTTTGTCTATGGGTTTTGTGCATTGTATTCTCAAATTTTGTCAACATTTAGTGTGAAAGGATAAAAAAGCTAAACATAAGACCTTGGAAAGGGCTAAATAGGAGTGGAGAGAAGGTATTAATTATAGTAAGAGTGCATTGTCTAATGAGTGTCAACAAAACACAAATTGCAAAATTTGAGTGTCTAAAACAAGCTTCAATTGTAAATATGATTCAAAAAGAACTAAAGGGTTTCCTAAATCTTCATAAATCATTTGCATATCAATTAGAGTAATCTATATTACAAGTATGAAGTACTCAACTAGGTCAAATAATCTAACATCCTCCTTTTCTAAGCATACAAAGGTCATAGAACCATGTCTTAGAAAGAGAAAAGTTACTCAAGAATTGTTAATGGATTTCAAGGAACAAAAGGTTAGGTCATGTATTCGAGGCACACCACAACACACTACTACCATGCTAGGTACATTATATATATACAATTAGCTTGTTATCCTCATGTTAAGAGACACAAGGGAACCCTTAGGTCATTGGTTATTTGTTCACATTTGTAAAATCCCATGAGATAATTGTACGAGGATTGATCTTGTAATGAGGGGATGTAATGCAACAATTGGATTGGTTTAGAATCGGGAGTTTGACTGCCAAGGGTAGTCCATCCTCACCACACAAAATTTTTTTCTCCTTTTGGTTTACTAATGCTCTAATGAAGGGTTCTACATGTATATCATTATGAGATGCCAAAGCTAAAGGACTACCTCCGTTGAAGTTCACAAAAGGTAGGCTTCTTCAATGAGCCTTAAAGATGGTAGGCTTTAAGCTTTTGAGGGGAAAAGAGAATGGTATACCAAGAGGAGGAGTAAAAATAATTCTATTGGGAAGTGATTAGATCCTCTCGATTTGGTCTCCCCTTTCTTCTTCTTCTTCTTCTTCTTCTTCTTCTTGGTGAGGGCTACAAGTGTTCAGTTTGATTGACTCTAGTTGAATTTTTCCTTGTTTGTATTCTTCTCCTTGAAATGGGCACTAGATTTCTTGAAAATTAGTTCTGAATTTGGGATTCGCGAGATGTGTTGAAATGATGCCTCCAAAGGCCAAATACAACTAAAATACAAACCAATCATAGTGAAAGATGATCATAAGTGAGCTATACATGACTCAAACAGTCCCACTAGACATGTTGAAAATTTTTGTTGCCTAATATTACACCCTTTGTTGAGGCCGAAATCAACACCTCAATGAAACATGTAATGGCCTTCAAATTGTGGGACAATGGTGCCTTTAAATTCTATCTCCAAAGAAGGATGGTTCCTTCTATCCTAGCTCATCACAACTATCTAACCAACATTAAACTATTAGTATCTAATCATATCCTAAGAATTCGAAGGATCGGGGTTCAAAAGAAGAAATTTTGAAATAAAGAAAGGCGATGCATTAAACTAAAATAGGGTTCGGTTTTGACTCTAAGAGACACATATGTAACTTAACATATGAAGTTTTAGAAAAAGTTCACGAAAATCATAGTATAATGATCACAACAAGACTGAAATATTGTAAGAGGACTATAATATTTGTATTAAACAAATATGGATTCGAAGGAAAGAGATCACACTTACAAACTATCAAGAACTTAGTCATTTATAATCCCACAGAGCAGAGGCACATGAAACTTCACAAATGTGTTATATAGGTTCACGTGTAAAATCTTAGCACTCAAAAGGGTAGATCTCTAGAACTTGGTAAAAATACCATTTATTTATGCCCATAGAATCATATTTATAGAGAATGGAGAAGGAAAAAGAGAGAATCAGATTGGGCCCACCAATTAATAAAAAAATCATTATGCCAACCACTAAGGACCAATCGGAAAAAACGGTTGTGCAAACCAAGTATGGGCACATGAGGTTTCTTGAATCACACTCCATCACATCATCTAGAAAAGAGGGTAACATCATTCAATATTTAATACTAGTAGTTGGGGGTGGTTGGACGTTCAAACCGAGACAGTACAACTTTGTTATACCATGCATATTTTAGATGATCTTCCACCTTATACTTATCCTATGTAGATTTTAGCATTATTTGGTGAAACCTAGACAATTTGCAGCCTCTTTCTTATTCGACAACTTTGATATCCATTTTGCAGCTCTCCTTCTCCCTATTTTTGGAGTCTCTCAATTTTTTTGTGGCTTTCACCTTGTACCACAAATCCTTTGTTATGTAGATTCACCTATTTCTTTTATGGATTTTAATCCTTTCACGGGTTTTCAAGACTTTTCTTTTGTCCTGTGACTTTCATTTTCTCCTTCTGCGCTCTAACCTTGTGATATTGTGTAGCTTCACTTTGATTTTGGGTGGCATATACCCCACGGCCTTGCTCCTTTGTCACTTCCATGGTACTTGATTTTTTTAATCCATAACATGTCATACTTCTTCTTCCCAACTAAAGCCACCCAAATCTCATATGTATTTAGCTATCCCAATAAGCTTGAGTGCTTATTTGACAATATTTTAGCTTATTTCGGGGACGCCTTCCTATTATATGGATAAATTAGCGGCCTAGCATATCCATTGGATATGGAATCGGCATGTGCCTTAGAGAATTGATCTTGAATGCCTTTAAACATTTGTTCTAAAATATGCCTAATACACTCAATGTGCACACTACTTAGAACTTCCTACCTTGAGTTAACCCTTACTATTTTTCACGGTACATTGTTTCTTTTACTCCGTACATCTCCTAATTTCATCCGCAATATTTAAACTCTACTATGCAGCCTCTCTAATTTATTGAAATTATAAATAGGGTGACAACTCGTGCAATGTAGCACTTATTCAAGGGAGATCACCATAAAGGATTGAGGGAGGGAAAATCAATCTATGATGAAAAATAGAAACAATCGAGGCAACCCTACCCAACATGGAAAACAACAAAGAAGTTGAAAGCATGAAGGAAACTAAACTAATATTTACTAGTGGTCGTTCCTTGTGGAGCAAGATTACGCCGTAAGTGTGTAGAAGGTGGTATTTTTTGTTGTTTGGTTTGTGTGTATGTTTTTGTGGGGAGGTTTAGTTTGTACATAAGGCTGGTGTATTTTGTTGTTTTATATAGGTAAATTAAAAAATTCATAGGAAAACACTTTGAAGATGAGCAACATTAACTTTGCATCTGTGCAACTTGCATAAGAATTTGAATATGAGGTTTCTTTTAAATTCAAGCAAAACTTGTAAGTTCCAATATTGTAGGAGATGAAGAACTATTAATAGTCTAACCATCTTGTTATGGCTAACTTTTGTACGTTTTTTTGTTTTTAGTGTATTATGTTTTCAGATAGCATGGTTTTCTAGAAACGCATCAAGTAAGGTAGAGCTTAGTATCAAGGCTCTAGAAGCTTAGAAACGGTTCTTTAAATGCATCCAAAAGTTGTTTTTATATTGTGCTGAAGTTTTTTTCGGTAAAATAAAATTCCTGAAACTAAGTTGTTATTCTTTGGTGGTTGTGCATCATTTTCGTGATCAATCATAAAAGCAATGATATAGGAAAGTTTAGAAATGATTAAAAATATGTTTTGAATTGGATCAAAAATTGATTTATAGTCTATAAAATGTAATAGCTGAAGGGTTGTGAAATAGATTAATAGGTTTCATGGTTTATAGTTGTAAATGTTTTTTTAATGTTGAATCACCTATTTGCATGCATGTATTTATTTGGTACATTAGGCAAATGTAAGTTGAAATATGGGGCATTTTACTATTGGTTGTTTTTTTTTTTTTGGTATTCGTTGTACAGTTTGTGGTATGTACATGTGGAGGTTGGCAGTGTCTTACATTGGTGCTTGCTCGTTATAGGGGAGTGGGGTTATAATATTATGTGTAAAATTGTTCCCTAAGGATCTGGATGGTATCTTCACTGGAAATGGTTGTTTGTTGCAGTGTCTTTTTTATTGTTCTAATTTGTTGTGTAACCAGCGTTGCATAGATTATATCACTGTCTACAGGCGTGGTGTCCATATTGTGTTCTTGTGTGCATTCAAATAGTAGTTGTTGTATACGGGTACATTCAATTCGAATACAGTTTGCTACAGCGTCAAATTTGTTCATCATCTTCATAGTGCCTACAAAGAGGTGGATAAACAATGTATTAGAGGCATAGCTTCGTAAATTTGAATGGGTGAATGGTCTACGGGTTCTCCAATAAACTGGTATTTGTTTGAATAGTATGGATCTATGTTATAGATTAAATGGGTGTTTTTATTGAAGAGAGACAAGGGTTCATTACAAATAAGAACATTGCTACATACATCATATTAGATCATATGTTTTCAGTTTTTGTTGTGTTCTTCTAGAGGTACAAAAAATTAAACCTTTATCTTTACTTGCATACAGTTAGCTCTTTTTACATAAGGCATGAAATTACATTTATTAACGCATTTTCTTAATAGGAAATTGTGTGCAGAAGTGGGTTTACTATCTATTGAAGTCAACTATGACAATCATTTGTCCAACCTAGTTACTGATGTCCACAAATTTGTTTTATGCAAAAGGAATGTAGACATCTCTAAACTTTATAATTATATCTTAATTTAGTTTTCAAGAACTTATAGACTAATGGAAAGTTCAATAAAAACTTATATTACATTTTAGACAGTCATGAAATCGGGGTTGTAATAGTTTCCACATGCCTTATAATTCAATGAGCAACAATAAATTTTGTATTGGAAGTGGAAGATGTGAAATAAAACATGATTGTGTAATTCATGGATGTTATTCATGCTCTAAATAGTCAAGGTGATGAGGTTTTAAATACTTTAAAATAGTTGAAATTGGTAGATACGAATCCAATCTGAATCATTCTTATTGGTTTTATACGTGTGTATAATTAAGAGTTCTATAATATAGGAATAAAATACATGTTGATAATTAGGTAGAAAATTTACATTCACCATTTTCTGATATGCAGGTTTTGTTGTCGTTAAGGATATTCCCCTTGATAAAGTCAGGGTTTTGTTTATCATGCTTTAGTAAAGACAATAGATTCAAGCTCACCTTCTCCATTAACAGTAAATCTAAGACCTTTCATTTCCAAAGTTGACTGCATTAATGCCAAACAAACCCTTTTTAGGGATTTCAATCCAACTACAACCAGGTATCTTTTTTATTCCTCTATTTTTCATTAATACGATGGGTGTCCATACGTTGTGTTAATGCTCACATTTTTCTATAGGCTAGGAGGATGCTGACAAAGGTTGTGGAGACTGGTTTTACAGCTGACAATCGTATTTGCTTAGAGGTTTCCAAGAATTTTTTAACAAACCCATTTTGTACATATCCTCCTTTACTACTGTCTATGAGACCACATCTCTCTGAGGCATTTTGTCAAACAGTTGACGTGCCTTTTATATGCTTCCACATTTTGCATATGTGTCTATTAGGGCATTTACAACTATGACATTTGAATAAAATCCATTTTCGATTATGCTTGGATGGATATCCATACCCTATCCTAAACGTCTCATTTTGGCACAGGCTGGGAGGATGCTGGCAAAGGTTGTTGAGTTTGGTTTTATGCCTGCAATTTGCATTTTCATAAATGCTTCCAAAGCCTTTTCAACAAACCCATTTTGGGCATATCCTATTTTGTGCATATCTTACACCCATGGCATGGCATGAGATGACATCTGGTGGAGGCATTTATTTGAAAATCCTTAAACTATCATCACGAACATCGTTTTGTGCATAGCCTGCAATCATCGTAGTCCATGAAACCACATCTGTTTGAGGGATTCTTTCAAACAGGTCACGTGCCTTTTAAGATATATAGAAGAGTCTATAGGAGGAATATTAAGAGTAAGGAGAATGTGTAGCCCCTCTTACAACCGACTGTGTGTATATAATGTTGTGAGATTGAGTTTGAAACAATGAAATTGTGACAGTTGAATGTCCAGTTGACAATTTCAATCCCGAATTTGTAACAGCTAGAGGAGTGCTATTTAATTAGAATAATTTTTTTATAAGAATAAATTTGTTTGGGCCTAGCGTAAATTAATTAAATTATACTTAGAAAGCTTCCTCTTTCCCCTCAAATCCCTGTTGAACCATATAATTTCACAAGTTATGAATGAGGCATTTGTACAAGTTGTTTACAGTAGTATTATCAAGCCTAAAATTGAGGTTGCCTATCTATTGTTGTTTAAAGATGAGTATGAAAGAGCCAGAGCCATTACTAGAGTGCATAATATCCACAAGGGGGTTAATAGTGGGGTTTTCCTTCCCATTTGGAGAGTTTTTCTTCCAGAGCTAAAAAGTGCTGAGAAATTTATGGTCGGTTTGTCACAGATGATGGATGGATGGCAGCAGCAGTTTAGCTTGTTGTCAAGCGAGGAAAGTTGCTTAGTTCTGAATGAAAACTCTATTATAAAAGTGGGACAACAAGGCAACATGTACATCTATTCTTATATTGCAACTAAATGTACAAATATGTATTTGCAGGGTGAGGTACAAATACCAAGTTTTGAGCATCATAGCTCTCTGCTCTGATAGAGGCCTAAATATATCGTCCGTTTAAATATGCCAGTAAAAAGATACGCTAAGGAAGCTAAAACCCATTTCTAAAAACCTTTTTCTAAAGGCTTCCCCCATAAACGACGAACTTCATAATTCAATGATTAATGGTCCCTGCAAGAAATGTCAAGTGAAGGCAAGTTTGAAATTGTTTCATGCAAATGGGGAAAAAGGGTATCGTCCCAATTGTTTTCAGTTACACCAATATTATCCACAGCCTTTGCTACAAGCGATGGATACAATTATCTGGCCAAAAGTAACGCATTACAATCACAAGAACAATACTAAAAGATTCCAGGATACTTCTCTTGGATGAAGCTACCAGTGCCCTAGATGTTGAATCAGAGTGCATAGTTGAAGATGCAGTGGACTGTGTGAAGGTAAACATGTCTACTATTGTTTCTGCACACCATCTTTCCACAATTAAAGATGCAGATCTGGTAGTAGTGGTGAAGAATGGGAAAATTGTAGAATAAGGGAACACCTATGTAAGCAAGACAATCAACAGAGGCATATGATAATTGAAGAAAAAGCCAATGTGCTGCAATGTCACTGCGAGAAAGTTGGCATCAAGTAGAAAAAATCCTTGCCAATGTATAAATACTTCGAGCAGCCTGGATCCCATCAAGTTATTTGTAAGTTGCAACTGTTCAATATCAAGTTCTTTGTAAGTTGTAACTGTCCAGTAACAAGTTATTTGTAACTGGCCAATATTGGTTGCATATAGCATTAAAAATGTAACCCACGAAACACCAGCCTGTCTCCACTTCTCATCTGTAATTGTGGTATGCCGAAGTTTAATTATATCTTTCATTTTGTCCATCACTTGATCAAACACATGAAGACTGATCTAATATGACCATTCAAGCATTTCTTTAGTTAAACACCTTTAATCTCATCTCAAATTTTCATGTTTTACTATTTACAAGGCGTGGATGGTTCCATTTGTGATACATACATACCAAATTGTTTTTATACTCAATCCCATCCCATAAATCTAAAATCTTGACATCTTAACAAAATAAGAATCCATGCTTTAGAAACAAAATTAAAATCTAAATAAAAGCATTTTGATATTCAAACTCATAAATACTTCTGCCGTATTTTCAAGAAAATTCTGCAATGTAGGCATACAAGTATTATTACCCTTCTCCAAAGCTTAAAATTTAATTGATACACATAAATGGCAGTGCCATATACAATAAGGAAAAGACAATAATAACTGTGATAATACTGTTCCAACTCCTGGAAAGGGAAGAATGAAAACAAAGGTCATGCTATCCAGTTATCTACACAGACAACATCTGGTCAAAAGTTAGTTGTATCCTGAAGCCACAATCTGATCAATAAATATCAATTTTGTCAATTGGGATGTAGTATTTCTATATTGCCACTCACATGTGAATTTGGTGAATGCAGCTTTAGGACAATAAAATAATCAAAGAATGCATCATAAGAAACAACAGTTATCAGTTAGCAGTTCCCGAGTGAAGATGAAGCCACCTTTAAGATAATGTGACAAACATCAAGCTTCTAGCTACAAAATATTTCTACCTCATATTACAACACTAAGCCTTTCCTTTAGAAAGTTTGTCCCACATGCAGAACATTTGTCTTGGAGACTGGTAATGTGCAGTGATATAATCCTCCACACACCCAAACTGGTAGAATTTCCAATCATGTGAATACTGAACCGGAGTTGAAGCATTGAACTGTTCTACCCACATCCCCATGCTTACATCTTCCATCTTGAACAACTGCATGAAGAAAATGGTGGTCAGACCAGGAAGAATGCACAGAAACATAACTAAGACTAAAACACAAAATAGGGATACCGCAAATAGATTAAGGCAATTTTCATGCAAAGTTTACCCTCGATGTCTTATTATTGTGCTGAGATACAATAGAATTTCCTATGTTATTTGATATGATATATCCAGGTCCATTTGCATAAGGCGGGTAGTCTTCTTCTGGCCATTCCTGTAACAAATCAAGCAATATTGACAAAAAAGTTAAATTTAGTCCTTTTCTACAATGAAAACTTAGGCTTCATGAGTGAACTAAAAAAAAGACTTAAAGCAACCAATAGCGACTTGAACAACACCGCACTAATCTCAACACTGGAGAATAACATAATTATATATTCTCTAAGCTTCAGAACTGTAAAACATAAGTCTTCAATTGTTCAAGCAAAGTTTGGAGAAACTACTTTCACAATGCCTTGGTATTTAGAAATCATTTTATAAACGAAAAAGTATTAGTCAAAAACTTGTTTATACCTCATATGTGACACCCCATTTCCCCATGCAAAGAGGCTTGTGATAGTAGTTTAGATTGCCAATGTAAACATCTTGTCCATGGGATAATTTTTTGACTTCCTTCAGTACAGCATCCACTCTCACAAAGTTGTCATCATCACATTTCATAATGTATTTGGCAGATAAATTACGAACCTGGAGGCAATATAATATTTAAATTACAAAAATTTACAAAAAAAAAAGGAATAAGAGATGGAAAACAGTCGTTCATCATAAACAACCTTGAAGCAAAAGGGAACGAACAACAACAGCTTTGAACAGACAGGGCAATATGAACCACTTTGCAGTACACAATAAAGTGCAAATTGTCAGATTACTAACCCCATATTCACATATTGTGATAGTCTTCAAAACCACAAGCTCATAATTATCCATGAATGGCACAATTATAATATCACCATAGAAATTTGCTTCCTTCTTTAATTGTATGGTAATCTCTTTCCGTGCATTCTGTAATGGTGAAAAAAAATTAGAAGGAAATTAGCCTTTGGTCTCTATGATAATTGCATAGTCAAAAAACCACCCATTCCATAGACAAATAATTTTCATACAATATTTTTCTAAACAATATAAAATGACCAAAATTGGAAGCTTATTTTTCAAGTTCTAACTGTTTGCATGGTTACACTTTTGATATTCCCAATTTTCTCTTGGTTGCTGGTACTGCTCCTCATTTTAAGGGAGAATTTTTTCTTATGACAAATTTCAAACCCTGATTACAGTATTTTCTCTTAATTTCATTGAGTTCTTTTATTGTTTTAAACAGTATGATTCGGTTAATTTTATCTTCTCACAACTATCACGCAAAAAGTGGCCACTGAAACTTACCAAGGCAACAAAGAAACGGGCCACAATATTTGATGATCTGAGGTTTTTAGACTACATCCATGTCTTTCTGACAGCCATACGCTCTGCAAAGTGGTTCCCTGTAGATAGTATTCTAATGAAAAGATCCACTGGACCTTCTGGCAAAGATGGAGCTCTCCAATTGTCTGACATGTCTAAAAGTTTCTGAGGTGAGAAGCTGGAATGAGAAGTGGGCAAGGAAGCAGCAACAACTGTGTGTATGTCAATATCATCGTTTATAGAAAAGCCAGTTGCATCTTCAAGTACAAATCCCTATCCTCCAAATAATTTTTCCCCTACCATCACAGACATTTTTCTTGGGTGAATTTGATTCACATTGGTAGGAAATAACACTGGCAGGAAACTAGGTTATGTTGCTATTAATAACTTTTTTGGTCCCCTAGTATGCAACTGAAACAACAAACTAAATGAATCAGTGTACTTCTATAAAGGAGCCAGATATGCCTACACTTTAGGGGATGACTTTCTGTATTTCTATAAAAATAACTCCAAAATAGAACAAAAAGGGGAATTTATGATCAAAATGAATAGCAAGAAAAAGTCTATAAAAGCTTAGGTTACCAGGGTGTTAGGTGAGGCACTTACAATTGGTTGATTTATTGTAGCCTCTCTCAAGTGAAGGTTTTGAGTTTGGTTGGTATAGAATGTGTCATTTGTGGAATGTGAACATGGATCAATTTAGATGTACCACGACATTGTACCCTGATATGCCCACAACTTAGAGGTTGTCTCTCTATCAAAACTATTAGAACAAACCAGAACAGGAAAAGGAGGGGAAATTGTAACCACAGTCGGTAGTAGAAGAACCGCTCTCAAGAAAAAGTTGGCAAGTTCTTATCTTGTTCAATTTTTTTATACATAGTTAAACACAACACAAAGCACAGAATTATAGGAAATATCTCAAAAGAAGAGAAAGAGAAAACATACCGTACAAACTGAAGTCAATTTGAGGTTTGGGTAAAATACTACAGTAGTTGGGAGAGTCTTTTCTTGATGCCGATTTTAGAACAGGTGAACCAGAAACAGAAATAAACCCTCATTACACGGTGAAAACCTGTTTTTTTCACCGCTTCTTTAAAAGAAGCAGGATTATAGGATGAGGGCTTTTCTGAAACAAAATCCCCTCCATGCCACCCAGAGACTCGCTTATACTTAGAAACTCTTATTGACAATAAGAAGAGGATGATGAATGTGAGTAAAAATAGGAAAAGGCAAGACCCTGCTTGCATGGCCTTCATAAAAATGGGAAATGTAAAACACCAGTGACCCAAATCACAACAAAATCCCTTAGACCGCAACCCACTTCCTAACCCCTTAAATGGTCCTATTCCTAAGCTCAAAAGCCACTGCATGCGGATATATAAATACACCCAAAACGAAAACTCAAAGAAAAATTACATACCAATGGTCGAAGTATACAGAAATGTTGGGCCAAAACTGAAAGAATCCACTAAGGAATTTGATTAATCTACAATAAATACATATCAAAACTATATAGAGCGGCCTCCATCTCACAGCGTGTAGAAAGATGTAACAACATGGATACCTCCACTCTAATTATGCACACCATACAACCTTACAAGACATACAGAAGCAATGAATTTATTGCTTACTCTTCTAGCTATCCATCATTTTCTACAACACTGCAATCCAATAACAGATGTCCTCAGAAGAGAAAATGATAGCTACCAAGCTCAAAGAATTGCAAGTATAGCCATCAAGAAAACAACAGCAGCAGCAACAGCGCTCGTTATTGCCATCTTTTGACTGACTTTGATATAACTCCAATCTGTATAAATGCTTGCCTTGAGAAAGAGGTTTTTGCATGAAACTAGACAGACGATCATCCAGTTGCAACCAAGGAACAATAGAAATGAAGGCAAATTATGCAGCACAAATATCTTCAAAACTCATTCCCGGTTCCAATTAATAGTATAATGTTGAAAATGTGGGCTTGTATTCTTTCATTTCTTTAAGAATTACCTGATTGTAATCCTCTGTAATGGGCTACTTACTGGCACCGTTTCTGGGTTCAAGCTTAGATTTTCCCCCAGTAGAAGGCAACTGCCTTCCAGTTCGACCTTGTGATTGCCCGTTCCCATTCAACATCTTACGGTCATTCTTGACTGCTGGAGGAAGGTTTTGTGCTTGGCTTGGACTTCTGCAGAATAGTTCAGATATTTTAAGAATCATTTTCAATTTAAGAGGAATGATTTGCAGGAAACTAAAAGCTCAACTTGAATTGCAGGAAACAAATTGTATTAGAGGTCACAAATATGATTCAATTCACTATGCCCTCCGAAACCTAGTGTGCTTTCTCTAGGTCATTGCAACAACATACCACTATTTGTCAATTTAAATGCCTGTATAGCATAATTATGCATGTCTTCCTTCGAAGTTGAAGTCCAGAAACAAAATCAACAAAATGAACAAAAGAGTCCAGTGATATTTAAGTTACCTCCCCTCAGGAGTCTTTGTTATACTCTGTTGTGGCTTCTTAAGTCGTGAGACATGTTCAACTGGTGTCACGGCAGGAACATTTGGTACATTGAATTGCCACAGAAGATCTGCTTCTGAGGAATCACTGGTCTGATAATCATCCTTGCTTCTTGTCTCAAGTTCAACCTCTGACTCATCAGTTTCAAGAGGAGTTTTTTTCCCTTCGTATTCGCATTTCCCTTTCACATCAGGTCTTCCGCTTCTGATTCCCCCATGCATCTCATAAATTTGCTGTGGTGAAAATTTCTCTTCTTCACAATCTGGATAGACCTTTCTCAGATTGGAGGGGCATCTTTGGTAATAGAACTCTGGAAGGATGTCTTGCTTTTCCTGTCTGAGAGCTTCCCAAGATCCATACACATCATCTTGTGAAGGTAAACCACGCATAGGTATATGTTTGTTCACCATTACTTTGTCCTGCCAATTTTTGACATCCTGTTCTTCAAACATGTCATGCTTAATTTTGTTCTTGGTGTGACTGCCGCGGTCAAACATTGCTAATCGTATGTCTGGAGATGATAGACTGGGTGATAGTAAACCAGGAGAAGGTAGTCCCGGAGATGGTAACCGTACTAGTTTCCTCACATCACCTAAATCCTCCCCGCATAGAGGACTGTCATCAATTATCTCCACTGGTTGAGTGTCCCGACTATAAATAGGCCTCTTTTGTCTCCCAGTGGCAATCGCTCCGAACCTAAGAAAATGTATCCACCATTCATCCAGCATCCATCTTTTCTAGTTAAATAACTTCAGAAAAGGATTCCTAGGTGAGATAATTTAATGAGAATCAAAAGATAGTAGCATGAGATAAAAAAATCTTCACCAAATACCTCTATTTTTACAACATCTTCCATAGGCTGCCTGAGTTTCACCTGTGTTTGGACATCTCCTAAGCTCTGCCTCCGCAAAGGTAATGGAGAGACACAACTCCTCATTCTCTGCCTCTCTGGACTAATCCTTGAATCTGTTGTTATTTGCACCTGATCAGCTTCTGCTTCCTTCTTTGCCAGTGCATTCTTTAAATTCGCAATCTGCGATGTTCAAGAAAGATCAAGAAAAATATTCTCGGTATCCTTGACAAAAGAAGTATACCAATTTCTAGCTGCTCTGAGATCCTTGAGACACAAAAAACACCATTATTTGAAGCCAATCCTGTTAATGAAAAGTGATAAGCATTATTCCTAGGCACATACAAACCTGCTCTTTTAGCTCCCGAATCTCGCCACTCTCTTTGTTGGATTTTGCAGCTCCAAGTTCAACAGTGGCAACTCGCTCTGCAAACTTGAGTGTGCTCATTGTCTCCCCATATGCGTCTACTTCAGGACTTATGTGCACAAACATGAGAGTTTTTGCCTGTCCGCCTGAAGAATGAATTCGACAATTGTTACTGGCTTAGACTGAAGAAAAGCAATGGGTTTCTTCTATACACAAAGAATGATTTTTTTACCTAGTGAATCCTGAAGCAACTGTGTGAGCTTGCTATTTCGGTAAGGAACGTGTGAGTTCTTTTGTGCAAGAGCAGCAATCACGTCCCCTAAAGCTGACAAAGATTTATTGATATGTTGTGCTTCCTTTAATCTGTCCCCTGTGGCCTCAGATTTATCAACCCTCTCACTTCCGGCAAGGTCCACCAGATGAAGACATCCCCGAAGAATCATTCCAGAGGTAAGATCTTTGCCTTGGACATGGACAGTTAACACACTGCAAACAAAATAATATTTCAATTTTTAAGTAATGACCTCATGGCAACAAATAATTTGGAATCATAAAGTTGTTTGCATTTCAACCTGTGTGAACGGCTACTGCGATCATTCAAAGTTGTTGCCCCCACAGCACGATTCTTGTGCCCAAGGTTCATTAATTCAATCACAATAGATGTAGATGCAACAGGTATCAGATTTGCATCTGGAACATTGAGTCCTTTCTGCTGGGAATTATTGCGGATTTCCAATGTGCTAGGAGTGAAGGACTGTCAACTGTTGAAGAAACTAAAATCCAAAATAAAATAAGATAAAAAAGCTTCATAAATAGAAAAAAGGATATCTCTTATTCAAACCATCAGAAACAAGAAGATCTCGGACTTGTTCATTGTATATTTCAATCATTTGAACAACAACATCATATGTGAATACATCCTTTCTTTGCTCTGAAATTTGGAATAAGTCATTCAGTGCTCGATAGTTCACACCCCAATTCTCCTCCGTAATCACCCTAGGACCAGCCTGCACAAATGAAGCATTAATTTACAGATAAATTCTAGCCATGAACTCAACTTATTTTATCAATGTCGTATTGTTGTCTTTTGAAATTATTCACAATTTAGAATATTATTGTGATTACCATTGTGTATGTCTTTCCAGAACCCGTTTGTCCATATGCAAAAATGCAAACATTGTATCCATCTAGAACAGATCTAATCAATGGTTGGGTATCCAGAAACACTTGCTCTGAAATTCAACATGGATTACAGCTTAACATATGCCATCTTACAACATTTTAAGTAACCAAAACATATTTCAAGAAACCAAATAGGGATGATATAGGGATCCAACCTTGAGTTGCAGCTGATTTAAATACTTTGTTGAATGCAAATGTTCTACGTGCATCCTTCCCTTGCTTTGCAGGATTTACAATGGTGAGATTGCCATCCTCTCCAATGTAATCCACTGTACTTTGACCGTGGGCTTGGCCAGGCAAGAATGGTCTCACTCGGCAATTGGCAATTTAGAATTGAGGGCCACTCCGCTCGCACTACATTGCAAACAAAAAAGTTAGAGATCAGGATAAGATTAAAAGCAAGTAGATGTTCTAGAGAAAGATGGGTAGCCACTCAGATGATTGAGTGCGACCCAAATCTAACAGGATCATCTTAAAGATGTAAACTTAAGGACAGCAAAAGTTCAAATAAAATTAAAACCCAACATTCCAATCTGAATTTTTGCCAGACCATGGTAGGCACACTAAATAAAATCAAAACATACAGAATTGAAAACCAAATTCTTTGGGATACCAAGCCAAACAATTACATTTACTTATTTACGATTTGGCATGCAACGAACAATGAACCTAATTGAGGCATATGAATGTGTTCCACAGAACATAGTTTTAAGTGATCAATATGAATACTCTTGAGACGCTACTGATAAATTTCACAAAGGCAGAATCATTTTTCAGGAAACAAAGCCAAAATAAGATAGAAGGGAATTAGTTCTTACCTTGAAATCGCGCACTTTGAATGTTGGACTAAGAATAGCACACTGTAGAGCACACCCTCGAGCAACGCACTCACTAGCATTCATGGTCTCCCTCGGTTCCTTGCCAAAGAGCTCTGTTAATATTTTCATTATTGAAGGGACTCGCGAACCAGAACCCACAAGCTCAACAACGTGGATCTTATCTGCAGTAAGCTCCGCTTCCAACAGAGCCCTCAAACATGGGATTCCATGAGATGACATCAGGTTGAGGCATTTCTTTGAAAAACACGGAGTGCATTCATTCTGACAGGCAAATGTCTTAAAGTGCTTTTGTGTTGCAGAGCAGATTATCTAAAGTAATTACAGATGTTTTGTGGTAGGATTTCTTGCTTTTATATGGAATCTTTTGCGGATGCAATCCGAAGATTCCAATGCTCTTTAGGAGTTCATTACCATTCAACAGGATTTTACCTATCATACGGATTGTGAATGTTTTGTTATTCCAGAGACTGCCCTTAATCTTTGCACGTCAAAGGAAGGGTACCTAATGCTTTTAAATTTTATAATTCATTTGTTTTTATAGGCACTAATTTGAAGAAAGCATTGCTCTTACTCTGCCAATTCACAAGCTGATTTCCAAAGGGCCATTTCACACTACAAGAAGATCTTGGTGCTTCCAACCTATACAGTACATGGCACATGGGAACAAGATGGGGGAAGAATAAATACCCAAGAGACAAGGACACCTTGCCCAGAGGTCTCTTCATGTCCACAGGCACACGACCAGTTAAAAGCTCTAGAAGCACAATGCCAAAACTGTATACATCTGATTTTGTAGTCAAGTGTCCTGTCAAAGCATACCTGCCATTTTTGAGCTTGCACCATGTTACCCTAAATTTTCAAATCAGATTCGCCCAAAAACGTTTTATCCTTTGATTTGGTGGTCTTTAATTCTTCCCCTCCAAGTTAATGCTTTAAAATGCTCACAAACTTCTTGTTTTGCCCTAATTTGAAAGAATAATCCAAGTTTTCCCTTTTCTGTGCCCTAGTTTTTCCAATTTTGCAGGCTATATCATTTTTCCCTTTGCTAGATCGTGGAAAAATCAAAATTGACCAAATCATACTTGTTTGTATTTGAAAATCCAAATCCTAGATCGGGAATGTTGTAAAAACATGGTTCAGTTGATTTTAAAATCGAAAAATTTGCCATCCTTGGTGAAAAAATAGAATTCTAGGGCATCCTTTGAATTTTTGCGTTTTGACGGTCATACGGGCGTCATTTGCCCGTCAAATTCATCCTGAGAAAGTATTGGCAACGTGGCGGGTTTTCATTGGCCAAGGTGCGGTGAGGAAGTGTTGTAACTTTTCATTTTTTGCCTTTTTGGCAATGGGGCATTTTCGGGCCCAGAGACCCGTTTTTTTCCAAATTTGCCTATGTGGCATGTTACGATTAGCAAGGGGATGGCGGTGGTCGGATTCCCTTAAATTTTTAGACCTTATTTTGCAAAAAAATTAAAGTCAAAAAATGGTCCAAGCCCATGAGCCCAATCCGAAGTAGACATGTGTCCAACTGAGCCAGAGGGAAGTGCGGGCCATGGAAGGAAAAGGGAAAATTTTCCCTTTTGGTCAAAAAGACCTAGGGTAAAATTTTGGAACGTGGCCCCGCGGTGAATCAACGACAGACACGTGGCGAAGGCAGAGTGGGTCGGCGGCCGACGGAAGGAAAATTGAAAATTTTCCCTTAGCAAAAAGGGAGTTAAAATGAAATTTTGGGCCAAATCTCTACAACAAATTAGGAAAGGACACGTGTCCAAAAAGGCAAAAGGCGGAAGAAGGGGCCGAAGGAAAATTTTATGACTTTTTGCCTTTGTTGTCTAAAAGGTAAAAAATGAAAAATGGCTCCACTCCAATCCAGGTGAGACACGTGTCACATTTTAAGGGTCAAAGGCGGGCAAAGCGGGTCGGCAGAGGCGGGGGGAATTTTTTCCCTTTTTGCAAAAGGGGCTCAGAATCAAAGAGTGTTGGCCCGCGACGAATCACAAGGAAACACGTGGCGAGGGAGAAATCGGAGGTGCGGGCCCGCGGGGTAAAAAGTGAAAAATTTCCCAATTTCCAAAAAGGTCAAAATGCGTAGAATTGAAGCGCGATCCCAATGGGACCCACCATGTGCCACATGTTAGCTCCAAATTTCAAAGGCGGAGGGGCGAGGGAAAAAAGTCAAATTTTTCCATTTTTTCAAAAATGTCAAAAAGACAAAGGATGAACCCGAATTGATTTCCAATCATTTTTTGCCATGTGTCCGGCCTTATCCAAAAATTAAAAAGGTAACTCAAGCTTATTTCTAAGTCCGCATCTTCCACGTGGAGGGCTAGGATTAAAAGATGGATAAGATCGACGATTGTTGTGCATCCATTTGTTTTGACCACCATGGGAGCTCCAGGAAGCTTGGAATCACGATTTTTGCATCAAAATTCATCAAATTTATAGTGATTTTGTGTCGTCTTGGCCTTCCAGGATCATTGGCATCACTTTCATGGCTTAATTCTTTGATTTGAGATGTTTTTGAAGTAATTTTTGCCCCAACTCGAGCAAAAATGTGAAATGACAAAATCAAAAGTTACAAAGGTAATTTGAAAAGGTAAAAAGGTGAAAATGATGAGTAAAAGGTGTTTGCATGCCTCAATGATGAAAAACATGCCTCCAGGATGGATAATGATCCAGATATTTGTAATGATTTAATCTTTTTGGGCACACCTGGCAACCTACGAGTGTTTTTCTGTTTGATGTCATTTTCATTGAATCATGAAGAATTGTTGTAACAGAATTGATCCCTTGGCATATTCTTTTCTTGGGAAAGAAGGATCAAATGTGGCAAGAGATATATAATGCATGTTTGGAGACATGCAAAGGGGTTGGGAAGTTGAAAATCATGAGCAAATTCTGAGAGAAAGCTCATTTTTCTTGAAAAACCCACCAAAGAACCAGAATAATTTCTTCTGTGTTAGATCTTCATGTATGTGAGTTGGTTACAAGTGTATAGCCATCACACAGCTCTGAGATTGTTCATGAAACTCTCCCCTGCTGATGAATCTAACAAGCTCTTGAGTTAATCTATGTTTTTCTGGGCAATATGATGTTTGTTATCATTTTTAAATGCCTGCAAATAGTTTTCATTGTTCTTGTTGCAATCTTGTATTGAAAGTCTTTAGAAATCACAGAATCTCCATTTCTTGTTGATAGTTTAGTGGCATTTGCAATCTCATGTTCGTAAGAGCCTTCACCGATAAAGAGATAAACAAATTTAAAATCACTTTACCTTCCTCGATCGCAGAGGTTGTTTGTAAGCCTTTGGGGGTACCTTAGGCGTGGTTTGATCAAGGATTTTTGTGTTTAATTGAGTTCTTTACTTCAAGCTTTTGTGGTGAGTTCTCAAAGATTGTGTGAAGAGTGCAACCTGGGCTTCCATTTATGCCTCTTTTGGTTGAAAGAATATCCTGATTATTTGAAGCATCTTATCTGATAGTTCTTCAAGTATTGTAGAGGTTGTCAAAGATCTGATATATCCCAGTTTGTCTTGTCAACACCCCACTAAAAATTCATTCAAACAAACTAATCCTACCCATACTACCCCTGCATTGCATTGTGTGTCAACAAAAGGATCTAACCCATCTACAAAAATGCACAAGGCAAATCAGGATTATACAATGTCTTCAGTAACCCTTGCCTTGCATTGAAAATATCTCCATGATCTGGGAGTGACAACTTGTGAAAGTCAGATTTGGAGTGTTGATCATATTTTCCCAAGGCCTTTTCATACTATTTGCATAAATTGAGGGATATCTTCATCTCCTTCACCATTTGGGGGTTACAATATAGGTTCTCTTACCTTGGTTGAAAAGGCACAACCTAAAATAGTGAGGGTCAGATCAAATCCTTTCAAAGTGTTATCCATCTCTCCACAAATCTGAGTGTCAGTTAGATCACCTCCCCGGCTACAAAACGACACACATCATGATCTATCTGACTTCAAGCTTCATGCCATATCTCTGATGTTGCTCAGATTGAAAAGGAGAACAAATTTGGGTACCAACAAGTTCTTCCATCATGGGAGAGCAAATTAAACCCTATAAAGCTAAATGATGCCAAGTTGAATATAATACGAGATTCATCAACTATCTTATCCTCAGCAGATCAAATGCTTTAATGCATAAAGAAATAAAAAACCTCAATGAGACCCTTTTCCCTTAATACACAGATCATAGATATGATCTGTGAGGCTTTTCTCTAGTAGAACAATTATAAACTTCACATTTAAGAAAAACAGAATTTTGCATGTGCCCACGTGGAATGTGGTCCTTGTTGGGTTGTCTATTTTGATGTAAAAATAATTTCTTAATCAGCGTGAGTGACAGAACACAGATGATTCTATCCAACCTGAAAAGGTGCTGAGATACAAGCATTGGCCATTATCTGGGCTGATCTGTTGGGGGTAGACTTGCCTAGGGATTACTAAGGTCCATCAAAACATTTCCAGACATAGTAGACGGGGTTAATGCCTAAGAAAAGCTCATCTTCAACAATAACATAGAACGTGGTTTGGAAACAGATGAGTCTCTCTGTGCAGCTGCATTTGAAAACCTCATTTGTTAAAGATAAAACCCTTAAGAAGTATGTAACCTTGGTGTGTTGAGGCCAAGCAAAAGTGCTTACATAGAAGAGGCACCATAGAATGAAGTTGCTACCTTGCCACAGATCCAGATTGGTTATCTGTTAAGAACCCAAAAGAGTATAGTTTTCTCTACCATCCTAGAAACAGCAGAGTATGTAGGCCTTAGACAAGTCTTATGCTTGTTCATGTATACAACAATTGGAATAAATAAAAAATTTGGACTCACCGTCAGAGTAAAGATGTTCCTGCAAATTCCCATTAGACATGTACTCATACACAAGAAGGCGGTGGTCTTGATCTGCACAGTAACCTATCAGCTCAAGAAGATATCGCGAATGCAAAAACTCAGAAGATCCACCTGTTGCAAGATCAAATGCATGATTTTCATCGGCTTGAAAAGAAAAAACAAAGCACATTCCCTCTATTGAAGGAACCAATTCAGGGCAAAAATGCAGACCTCGACTCTGAATTCATGTTCTCCTTGCTTGCCTCCTCTATCAAGCTGCTTGATTGCCACTATTCTGCCATCAGGTAGGACACTCCTGTACACCGACCCAAATCCTCCATTGCCAATAACATTAGCAGGGGTAAAATTGTTTGTAGCAAATTGGAGCTCTCTGTAAGTGAACACCTGGGCTTCCTTGTGTGTTATTACACGGATGGCGGGGGTTGGAGGATTTAGGTGATCCGACTGATGAACTTTTCCTCAAATCTGCACAGAGATAAACCAATTCCTTAAGCAGCCGAATCCTACATTTACACAAAGTGATTTTGAATACAGCCCAGTTCTTGCTTTAGGCTATATACTGACTGTACATGGCACCCAAGAAAAAAGGAAAACTATCATGGGTATGGGTGCTACTGAAATAGAAAAAGTGTGGGTATATAAACAATGAAGATATCCGATCGAAAAGGAAAAATTATGGGGGTACATAAACAAGGAACATATAATCTGGAATGTGGGTGGAGTTCAAAAGGAAATATAGAAAGTGTGGGTATCATTTCCAGTACCATTGAAAAAGAAAACTTATGTGAACATATAGTTTGTGGGTGCAATTGAAAAAGGAAAACTTGGTCGGCATATATACAATGCATATATCAATCTGGAATGTGGGTGCCATTGAAAAGGAAAACTTATGTGAACATACAGACAATATAGTTTGTGGGTGCAATTGAAAAAGGAAAACTTGGTCGGCATATACACAATGCATATATCAATCTGGAATGTGGGTGCCATTGAAATCGGATGCAAGGGTGTGTGTGTATACATGTCTATGAAGGCATTCACAGCTATGACATCTGATAAAAATCCACTTTCGATTATGCTCTGATGGATGCCCGCACCCTGGTATAAAGCTCCTGTGTTGGCACATGCTGGGGGGATGATGGCAAAGGTTGTGGAGTTCGGTTTTACACCTGCCAACTACATTTGCTTAAATACCTCCAAGGCCTTCTCACAGAACCCATTTTGTGCATATCTTGCAACCATGGCACTCCACGAGATGACATCTAGTTGAGGCATTTCTTTGAAAAGCCTTAAAGCGTCATCAAGAACACCGTTTTGTGCATATCCTGCAATCATCGCATTCCATGAAATCACTTTTTTAGGAATTTTGTCAAACAGTTCACATGCCTTGTGTATTCTTCCACATTTTGCATTATGCTCTTATGGATGTGCACACCCTGTCCCAAGCTGCATACGGGGACAGTTCATGGGCCTTTTCAACAAATCCATTTTGTGCATATCCTGCAATCATGGCACTCCTTGAGATCACATCTCTTCGAGGCATTCTATCAAACAATTCACGTGCATTTTCAACAAATTCATATTCTACATATTCTGCAATCATGGCATTCCAGGAGCCCACATTTCTTTGAGGCAAGAATTATTAAGCTCTATAGAAACTCCACTGAAAGATCCCTGGATGGATCCTTCTTGTACTCTACTGATTTTTAATCAAGTAAAAACAGCAAATACAGTTTTATGTGTATTTATGACAATATCCCTAGTACAGATCTGGAAAGTGCGACTAGGTTCTAGGAGAGATATCAATGTAAATCACACCCAATAAAATTACTTCTAATTTCTAATGACTGCCCAGATATTTGGGGGCTGAAATACACAGAAAACTGAACTTATAACAATCCAAAATGCCCAGAAAATCAGATCTGAAGTCTGTTATTATTCAGATTGAAAATCTTCAAAATATACTCCAGAAATGATAAAAAAGTACAGCGATCAGATTACAGAATGATGGCAATTATTTGACAAATATTTTCAGATGAAAATACCTCTGAATTCGCTGCCAGACTGTTTACAAGGGACTGATCCAACTGCTGGTTGCAAATCACTGGAAAACACCTTCAATTCCCTTTCCACACATGGCTGAACTGAACCTGGAAGTCTGATGAAGAACACTAGGAATTTCTGAGTGAAATCCCCTCTCAATCTCCTGGGGTTTTCGTCCGCAAGAGATAAATTCACAAGGGTTTTCGTCCTTGGAATTTCTGGTAAAAGCTCAGAGCTCTTAGCAATGCAATAGATAATAATAAAAATCTGGATGCCCTCTCTACAAGTCGACTTGTTTATTTAAAGGGAGATCAGCCAACCACCACCCCCAAATCAGCCAATAAAAATTGTTTCATTCTCCTATGCTGGGCGCATTTTCCTTTTGGGGCTGATTGGCACATTTTCCAAAAATTGACTCCCTAAGGTAAGTCGCACTTTCTCTTTTCTAATACAATTACTTTTAATTGTATTTTGACATTTTAATTTATTATTAACTTTATCATTTATTATATGTGCTTTTCATAATATTATTATTTTTTAGAAACAATAGCACCATATAATAAAAATAATAAAGTTATGTCACCCTTAAAAACTCCCCTTTGGCCGTCGGGTAGACATAAAGGGCCAAAGGTCTTTGATTTGGAAAAGGGGACATTACATACGGGGGACAATTCATGGGCCTTTTCAACAAATCCATTTTGTGCATATCCCTGCAATCATGGCACTCCTTGAGATCACATCTCTTCGAGGCATTCTATCAAACAGTTCACGTGCATTTTCAACAAATTCATATTGTGCATATCCTGCAATCATGGCATTCCAGGAGCCCACATTTCTTTGAGGCAAGAATTATTAAGCTCTGTTGAAACTCCACACAATTTCCTGATAAATTTAGCACATCTGCTCACAAAATATTGTTGAAAGCAGGACGCAACGATTCTATAGCAGGGCATTTGAAGAAGCTCACTGAAGAACCTCATGTGGCCGACACTCCGGAGAATTTTGCGACTGCAAATTATGTTTATTCAATTTTCGAGAGGTCTGGTTTGGATGCTCATTACACCGACTACGAAGTGCTGCTCACTTATCCTCTCTCGAGGTCTCTGTCTCTATATCTTCCTCGGGAAGGAACAGCCTCTAGAGAGCGTTCCTTGTACCCTAAACCCCAAGGTCATTCCCACCTTCCATGCGTACTCTCCATCTGGAAACGTTTCTGCACAGATAGTCTTTGCTAACTATGGAGGCAACATAACAGAGGAATACTATCCACATTCTAGATGGTTGCCTCCCTCTGGAGTTCAGCAGGCTCAATTTATGGGGAAATTGGGGATTCTTTAACACCTAGATGGCCTAGTGTAGCAGATGCAGAGCGATTATCGGTGGATGATCCTCGGATTAAATTACCTCGAATTCCATCAATCCCAATATCTGCAAAGGATGCAACGTTCATTATGAAGTCTCTGGATGGAGCACTTACTCCTCACTGGCATGGCGCTTTGGAATTGGCCGACTAAAAACATGCAAGCGGGAAGGAGGTCGGTGGTGGACCGCGGTGAAGCTGTGACAAACAACTCAAGCAGGCTGGTGACAGGAGACAGAAGGAGGATGGAGCGGGTAGGTGGAAACACGCCATGACAAGCACCTCAAGCTCGCGAACGTAGTCATTGAGGATCAAGTGCAGGACAGCCACGCCTCCGACGTAACAAGATTTAACTAGATTTGATCATTAAGAAAATTTAAGAGAAATCTCATTAATCGGGATTTAGAGTGCCTCCCATTGAGTTTTGACAACTCAAATGAATTATTTTGCTTAGAATTTGTAATGATGTATGAAACACTCCAAAGTGCATCAAACTTGGAGTGTTACCTGGTTTGTCTTTGTTTGCATCCCATTTCAAAAAAAGGTCTCCTTCTTTCAATGTTTACACTCGACCTTCTTATCAAACCATTGTTTAGTTGACCTTCGATGTTCTTCTAATTTGATCATGGTGGATTACCTCCATTCCTCTAGCTTGACCAACTCTGTCATTCTAATTGTTCTCTCATCTTCACCTTCCAATTCTAATTGATGGGCTAGTTATAATAAAAGCAATTTAAGGGATAATGGAAGCCTGATGTCTCGCTATAAACAATGATGAAGGGAGAAACACCTAATGCTCTTTTTGTGTGAGGCTCTATTATCCCAAAGAGCATTTTTTATTCTTATATGCCACTTCCTCTAGTTCATCTCCATTGTCCTTTTCATTATTTTGATCAAGTTCTTTTGGTAGACTTGGTAAGGCAATTACCTAATGGGTAATAATTTGAGGAAATATTCATATAGATACCACATTTGATATCCCAATCAGAGATCTTAAAGCCCATAAAATCCTTAGAATTATAAAAATTTATACTTCAAGGAACTCTAAAACTTGTTATAATATCCTCTAAAGAGTGTAAGATGGATGATTTGGTTACTTCCTTGAGTGTCACATCCTTTTTCCACTTAGTGAAGTGATTAGTTATTGTTAATACCCATTTATGGCCTGCACTAGATGGAGAATTCACCATACCAATAAAGTCAAGATCCTATTGAGAGAAAGGTTGATCCATTTGAATTACATGAAGTGGAAGGTCCGTCATCTTATTTTTCCAGTAAAGAGGGCACATTCTTTGCATTTCTTTACCCATTGATGTGAATCCACAAAAAGTGAGACAAAAGTATCTCACCCTTAAGATTTTTATAGTTGTATCCCTTGAGGAGAGACGAACACAAGAGAATCCATTGTGGAATTATGCAAGGACTTTATCCACTTTCTCTCCTTCAATACATCTCAACAACACTCCATCCATATTCCTTTTATAAATAACCCTACCTATCAATGCATGGGAATGAATTGCAACCTAAAATGTCACCTCTTGGTTTTGTTGAAACCAAAAGTATACTCACAATTGGAAAAAATCTTACCATATCAATTTTCTAGCTTCCGCCATGAGGTACACCTGCTCCTGGTTTCTCTTCTCGTTCTCACAAGGCATAAACATCTTCTTGATCATCACTAGCATCCATAGAAATTTGTTTGCACAATCCTCTACCTCTTAATAGCCTTTTGTATTTTATAGTTACATCATACTCCGTAATATTTTCCACCCATCTAGCTCTCTTCTCATTGATTTCAGCTCCCATTAAGAAATCTCTAACACTATGATGAGAAACTAGTACCTTGATATGATTGTTATAAAGCATATACTTAAATTTATCGAGAGATCTCATGATGGGAAACACCTATTTTTGTGGCTATACCTCAAATCATAATCCTTTAACGTTTGGCTAAAGAAAGAAAAGCTGGTTGTTGTAAACCTTCATCATTTTACCGAGTTCACACAACCACCACATCAATTTCGGCTCCATAAGCATAGAGAATGAAGTCTTTTTCATAAAGGTTAATGACAATGGGTGCTCATGAAATTGATTCCTTGATCTAAACAAACTTTCCTTTCCTTCCTTTTCCATTTGAAAACAACATCTTTCCAAAGCATCAAGGTAATATGTTTAAATAGTCCTACAAAGTTAGGAATGAACTTCCCAAGAAAATTGATCTTACCGAGGAAAGAATGCAATGTATTCTTATGAGTAGGTAATGGAAAGGAGGGAATTATTGATATCATTTCTAGGTCTATAACAATACCTTCTTCGAGATTTCTTGACCCAAGATTTTTCCTTGTGGTACAACAAAGATGCATTTCTTTGGATTGAGTGACACCCCAAACTCTCTACACCTTTCAAACACTTTCTCAAGATGTTTCATGTGATCTTCACCTACTTTTGAGAAAATTGTGATATCATCCAAGTAAATTAGGATAAATTTGTTTATGAATCCCTTGAATGCAATATCCATGGACCTTTGGAAATTATCACCGATATTGGCTAGTCCAAATGGAATCTTCTCATAGGCATATGTTCCTCATTTGGTTGTGAAAGTTGTCTGTATTGATCTTATCATTTGAATTTGATTTGATTGTAACTAGAATAACCATCCAAAAGTGAGAACCTTTTAACCCCTGCTACTATTTGTAAAATTTGGTCCATGGAGGGAAAAGGGTAGTGATCTTTGAGGGAGGCTCTATTTAGGTCCCTAAAGTCCACACAAAACATGATTTCCCCATTCTTCTTCCTAACAGGGACTAAGTTTTCCACCCAAGAGGAATATTTAATAGGAAAGCTGATTTTTGCCTATATTAGTTTGGATAATTCTTTTCTCATTAGGTATCTTATCTTGGGATTTACAAGTATTTGGTTTTGTCTAGTGAGTTTGGCATAGGGATCAAGATCTATAACATCTTGTGTAATATTTGAGTCAAAACCCCTAATATCTTCATAACTCCATGAAAAAGACATCACTATAATCTTGACATATGAAGGATATTAAATTTGGTTGTTCTCTTACACCGCATACCTTTCCTAACATCACCTCTTTGTCTTATTCAATGACGATATTTTGATAGTATTCTTCCTTTGTTGTCATGTTTTTTCTCTTTTGAACTCATCATTCGAGCTGAATATGTCTTCAAGTGTCACTAATCCTATACGCAACTTGTTTTTTTCAACTGAATAATTTGTTCACCATAGCTTTCTTATAGCTCTAACTTTAGTTCAAATGAAAATTTTGCCTCATTTTGGATGAATTGACTATTTTTTCGTCATTGTCAAATATTTTCCAACTTAGTTTTTTTATCAAGAATGGATGAAATAACCACCATCTTAACATGTTGTTCATTTCCTTAAATGTAGTCTTTAGGTGAAGATAACTATGGTCCTACATGTGTCGTTTGGTCACTTCATTGTTTTTCCTTCTTAGCACCACTTATAAATTGATGACATCAAAATTTTCCAAGAGATGCCACGCTCTATGATCATAAGATTTTAGAATATTATTTTTGG
This sequence comes from Taxus wallichiana var. yunnanensis, assembly GCA_018340775.1. Taxonomy (NCBI): domain Eukaryota; kingdom Viridiplantae; phylum Streptophyta; class Pinopsida; order Cupressales; family Taxaceae; genus Taxus; species Taxus wallichiana. The sequence continues at coordinate 83,059,543 of CM031242.1, read as the reverse complement.
TAACACATTTTCCTCTTACTTGATTTACAATTAGCTCAACATCTCTAAATATCAACAATGCTTTAATTTGCCTTTCTCACCAATATCGATCCATGGATCAATTCCTCATACTTTTCTATGTTGTTGGAACATGTAAACTATAATCTGTGGGGGAAAAATAATTTCTTACCCACAAAATACATTAAAAGCACACCTTCCCCAACCCATTCTTGCTTTTAGAACCATAAAAAAATTCCTCCATGACCCTAGGAATCCTCCTCATTTTCTCTTAATGGACTTGGGATAAAATACTTCTCCTCTTAGATGCAATAAGTATCCAAATGTTCAGTTTCTTCAATTGTGTCATAAGGATCAAACTCATAATGCTCCTTGGCACATTCATCTAACAAGATTAGGCACTTAGAAGGGGTGGAATAACTTCTTGAATTGACATTGATTCATTTTCTTCCTTTTGAGCTATATAATTAGAGCTAAGGGGGTAAGGTCATGGGACTCAACACGATATGATGAAATTGGATCGACTCTAATTGTAAATAGTGTGCCACATATAGTTCTTAAAAGCACATGAGACCAGCCAAAGGACAAGTACCCACCCACTTTGGCTTTGAAATATCTAGACAAGAAGAGGGAAAAGAATGGAGGTAAATCAATAACTGATACATCTTGAGTGATGGTCAAACTAGGACAAACATGAAGGGTTAACTCAAGATGTTTTATGACTCCTAGTATTTTGAATATTGTGTCATCGTGTTGTAAAACACCCTTAGAAGCCGAACAATACTCAATGCCTAAAATGTATGCTATTTTCTTGGGCATTATAAAATTATTAACACCGAATCTATCATGCAATTATGTACTAAGTACTTTCCCACAATCAATTATATATATAAAGGTGAAAATTTTATGATTTTACTTACTTGTTCGTCCTTAGGATGACATAGGCTAACTGAAGGATTTGTATTTTGTATAACTAGTTCGAATGGTGGTAGTTTCTTCAAAGCTTCGTACAAGAGATACCTCTAAGATGGGATAGACAACACATCCCACATAGTTACATTCAAATTTGTTTTCTTAATTTTCTCTACGATGCTTAAAGGGGTGTGTGGCTTTATACATCAAAGGTACTCGAGGATTCCTTTCTTGGTTGATCCATTGGTGGAAGATATGTTCTTAGATGAGGAGAAAAAAATATTAGGCGGATCTGCTTTAGATAAACTTGTTTTCTTACTCTTGTCCAAATTTTTCGAGGATTTTTTTCTTTGAAAGGAGGATTATATCTGCACTACAGAGGATGGGTTAATAAATCCTATACACTTTTTTTTACCTTACATTATCAAAAATGGAGATTTGCGATCTGATTGAACTATCAGCTGCAGTCTAATTGTCCACATATAACTCATCAAGGATGTCATAATATGATATTAACCTTAGGGGTAACTCCTTGTAATGCTTCTTCAGGTAGTCTCCAACATTGGATCTTGTTGATTGAACAAATTTTGGACCATGAGGGTCTGAACTTACACACCATTTGAACAAGTATTTCGATTGTGAGTTTGGTTGCATGGTAAACAACACTCAATTTCTTAGTCTACATTATTTTGTCTTGGAATAAGGTCCTTACTTGTGGTGGTAACATGGAGTTGTTGTGCGGGATAAATTGCTTGAAGAGGCAACTTAGGATTGTGCCCTTAAACCTATTTGGCTAATAGTTTTGTTGGCATCTTTGATTGGGATATTGATTTCTCTGCTATTGATAACCTTGATTAAAATTATGATTTAGGGGTTATCCTTGGTTAAAATTTGGGTAATTTCTATGTGTTTGGGCTTGATGCCACTTAAGGGAGACAATTCCATTTGATAAATTCTTCACTACGGCTCTAAGGTCATCATTATCATCTTGCTTATTGGAAGAATAAGATGTAGAGATGGATGGGGAAATATTTGGATCTTGGATATGAGTAAGAAGAGGTTAAATATTTTGGGGCAAATTTGGAAAAAGATGTGCATGAAGTTCGGGAGCTATTTTGTCAGCTTGTATTAGACAATTTTCAGCCCTAATGGCTATTGCATATGCATCAGGTAATGTTGTGGCTCTTATAGATTGGATCATTACTATAATATCATAATTAAGAGATCTTAATAAATACAAGATTGCACATTGAGGAGTTGGTTTCAAAAGAGCTGGAATCCTATTCCAAGTTACGTGAAATCAGTCATTAATATAATAAGAGTTGTCTTGATAGTTTTCAGTTGATCTAAAGCAAAGAGATGTTGTCTCCTTTTTCTTCAAACTATCAAGTACATTGCTTCCCAAGTCCATCCCATGAATGGATCGAGGTAGGTCGTAGACTTCTATACCATTATAGTGATTTTTCTTTGAGAGATGAAGCTAAAATCCTTACTTCTACATCATCCCAGATTCTAAAATGAATACATTTGCAACATCTTGAATGTCTTTTATAGGGGTGGTAAGGTTTTCACCAGTAAAGATGGGATACATTTTAAGGCAGAAACTAGTATATAATTGTGAGTTTCCAAAGTTAAAGGACTACCTCTATTGAAGGTCACAAAAGGTAGGTTTCTTTGATGAGCCATGAAAGGGATAGATCTTAAGCTTCCGAGGGGAAAAGAGTAGGGTATACTAAGAGGATGAGTGGAAATACTTCTTTTGGGAGGTGATCAGATCCTCCGAGATGGTCTTCCCTTTCTTCTTCTTCTTGGTGAGAGATGTAGGAGTTCAACTATATCTCCTCTAGAATTTTTTTCCTTATTTGTATTCTTCTCTTGAAGATGAGAAATTGACTTCTTGAAAAGTAGATTTGAATTTGCAAGTCGTCGATGTTTTGAAACAATGCCTCCAAAGACCAAATATCACTACGAACACACACCAATCTGAAGTGAGCTATAAGTAACTCAAATAGGTCCATGGTGTGCTAAAAACTGTTGTCACATGAGATTGCACCCTTTGTTGAGGTCGAGTTCAGCACTGTAGTGAAACATGGAATAACATTGAAAGTGTGGTACAATGGCGCCTTTAAGGTCAATATTTAGAGAAGCATGGTTCCTTCTATTCTAGCTTACCGCAACTAATCTAACCAACACTAAACTATTAGTATTTAATCCTATCTTAAGAATTCCAAGGACCAAGGTTCAAAAGAAGAAATGTTGAAATAAAGAAAGGTGATGCACCAAACTAAAATAGGGTTCAATTATGAATTTAAGAGACACAAATATAACTTAGCATATGAAGTTTCAGAAGAATGCACACATAAAATCACAATAGAATGATCACAATAAGATCAAAATATTGCAAAGAGGACTATAGTATTCACATTAAACACGCATGCAAGTAAAGGAAAGAGATCACACTTGTAAAACTATCAAGAACTTGACTAACTAAAATTGGGAATCAATGCAAAGAAGTGATAATCCTAGTTAATCTAATTAGGATGACTAAAACGCTGTATAAATGCGAAGTAAATAATAGTAAAGTAGATATAAAGAATTATGCTAAATAAAATGAAACCCTAAATGTGCAAGAGAAGGGAGAGAAAATAGCTTAGGTGATGGCAAAGTGATTATCGTGGGTTTTCACAAGTCTCGAGAATAAAATCTTGAAGTGCAGATGAACACTTAGGGATCCCGCGTGTTAGGAAATAAGAGATAAAATATGCAGAATAATCCCTCACAGAATCGCAACAGTAGAAACTAATATGTAGAAAATATTACAGATCTCAAATAAAAGTGCAGAATAAAATAACACAACACAAAGAGACAAGTATTTAATGTGGTTCACCCAATTTGGGATACGTCCACCAAGAATCACTTGCTCGATTTTATTACAAGCCACCGCTCTCTTAATACAATACCAGATCTGTTTGGAGCTATGCTCAACAAACTCTACATAATTCACACCCGAATTCAAAACACATCTACAATGTTACATTAACCCTACCATATGCACAAAACCACATAAGTAGACAATTGCTTAAGCAGTTTTACAAAATCATGGGTATCAAAACCATGGGCCAAAATCGTCCCATAAACCTATGGGTCAAAAATCCCGCCCATATGAGAAAAGAATGTTTCCCGGTATATCGGGCACGTTTTAAGGCTAAAAATTTCTTCGGGCCCGGCCCGCCCCAAACCCCGGCGAGACAACTGTGGAAAGTGTACAATACTCTTAGTGTACAGTCTTCAACACTTTCTCACATGAAAATAGGCTCCATAACCTAACACTGCGAAGGAAAGATCGATGGATATGAATTGACTGGGGCACTTGGGAGTGTATTGGGGCACCCTAGTCTACAATTTGGGCACTTTGAACACTATAAATGCTCAAAACCTACAACTGGTATGGTCGCAAGTTGGTTCTGAACCTTACCTATTTTTCGTGTTAGATTTGTCGGATGAGCTGGAAAATGAATTGCAATGCAAAGAGAAGTATGAAACCCTGGAAAAATAAAAGATGCATATGAATGGGTCGGATTGACCTTAGCCACCAAGCTAGTGGACTTATCATTGAGTGTTGCACTACATTTCAGACCCAGATGTAGTTCTTGTGAGTGTTTGCATGTCGTGCCCTAGGTGCTCTCGTGTTAGTTGCACTTTGTGAAGTAGTAAGCAATAATAACTATAGAAAATGTAAATAGCATGTGTGCATGGAATAGAATAGAATCCCTCCCCTATGAAGTGTGTGTGATGCAGATCTCCTAGCCTTTATGCATGGCACTATGTGGATGTAAGTGATGCAATGGATGCAGCCCTAGATGGAGTGATAGTAGTGTGTAATGTTATGACCTAGGACCCTCATTATGGTCTTATAACTTTATATTTATAGGGCTCTCAAGCTTAATTTCGTAATTAATCCTAACAAGGCCGACTGAGAAAAAGATAAAGATGACTAATAGCTAGAAATGACCCAAAAAGGAGCAAAAGGGGGTTTGTATAGATCAGGCGCCCAGAGTGGGACCTGGGACCGATTTAGGGCTAGAATGTCAGGGCAGATTGCGAAACGGGCGGATAAGTCTTTGGAAAATACATGGGAACTACGAAATAAAATATAAAATAAATATCCAAAAGGTGGGATTAATTAGTACTTTGTACACTTGAGAACCTTCTAAATAGTAGTATAAGACTCGAGCCAAATTATGTGTAAAGTGCATAATTTTGTGTCTACATTTTGCCCCCACTTTATGTTGGTGAGCGGAAAGCTCAATAACATAAAGTAGATAGAGATGTGTACCTAATATCCATGTAGAGTGTAGAAGAAGACATGTCGATGGACTAGACTCAAGCGTGGAATGAAAAAAACAAAAATGTGGAGGAGCGTGGATTCTAAAGATGAAAAATGCACATTAAAAGTGATGAGAGTGAACCTAGGGTAGAACGCATGTGTAGTTGTTGCAGTGTGTAATATACATGCATGATTAGTATGACAAGTCTTGTTGTGGTGTGTTGCCATTGTTGTTGTTGTTGTCGTTGTTAGTGTTTTTGTTGTTACCCCCAATTTGACTGCTTATTTCTCATACGGCGTAGCTCGCAAGATGAAAAGGATCAAGTAGTCCAATATATATGCATGTAAAAATGCTCTGTAAAATATGCATGTGTAAAGTATGCAAATGTAAAATACGCTAGAATAAAAGTGTAAATGGAACATGTGCACCTGATCCATGTTGAGAAAAAGGGTGTAGAAGGATATCATGTATTGTACACATTTCTGTCCCCTGAGTGTTGCTTTCATTAAAGTTTTATTTTGACAACCAACAGTAGCCATGTTTAATATGTAGTTTATTTTATTGCAATCTTTTCCAACAATCTTTTATGGGCCACGCATACGTAATGACCATTCTTTATTATATAACTTATTCAAAACTTATTATTTTTCTAAAATAATATGATATATCAACGAGTTCTAATAAAATAAATACATAATATTTTTTCTTTTACCTCACTTAATTTATCGAATATAATTATATAATTTATTTGATATCTCATATCAATTGACTTATAAATACACTCAAATTATTATGCCCAAAGGCGTATACACAGTGCAAAAAGCCCACCTCTCTCGAAAAAATCTAACGGTGGAAAATTATGCATCGTCGACCATCTTAAGGTGGAAAATAATTTCTGCTAGCATCGTAAAAATCTGTTCGAGCCCACAAAATCTCCAAATTTCTTGGGATTAGTTTGATGTCAAAAGAGTGCTTTACGCATCGGTGGTATTCGGGAATTATTTCCAACTGTGTAGTACCGTCCCCTCCCTCTTTGTGTCTATCATTTTCACGATTGAAAAATTTATCATGAAAAACAAATTGATCCAAGTAAGAGGCGTTGCACATCAATGAAGAAATTGTTATCACCGAATCACAGCACCCTATGATTTGCACAAGTGTGTGTGCTTGAGCTCACAGTGTGATTGGATAACATGGGTACTATCTCCAAGTTGTGGGACTTGCTTCTTGAGATAGACCTCTAGAGAAAGTTGGTTCTTGCTCCTAAACTACCTGCCACAATCTACTCTAATACAGGCAAAACTATCTATCCTAATCTAACTTTCCAGGGACCGAGAGAGAGAGTGCATGAAAACAAAGCCTACACTAAAGCGGTGATACACTAGAAAAGGAGAGTATGAGAGTAGTCTTCCAATGTGTGAAAATTAGAAGCAAAATGCAAACTAGAAGGGGTGATAATAGTTCTCCACAATCTAGCAACTGCATTCACAACAGTATTTCATGCACACACAGTGGTAATGGATCCCTGCAACAACATAAGATAGACACAATATATATGCAATGAGATTGAAAGGGCAAGAGGAACGCAAACAAATACAACAGGGAAAGATATATCCACAAACTTACATCTATTGCTTCATAAGTATGCACAGTTCAATCTATTACAAGATAAGGGCCTGGATCACCATGCAAGGAGTCCACTACAAGGGCTTGCAGCACATTGGCTTCACAAAGAAATTTTGACAAAGTTTTGCTACACAAAAACTATCTCCCTTTACAATGAGCCCAACACTCCAATTTATAGGAAATTGAGAAGAGAGAGAGAGAGAGGGAAAATAAAAATCCCAAAATTTGTCCTTCAACCACTTGTAAAAGGTATTAAATGAATTGAAATGATGGTATATTACTTGCACAAGGCTCCCCATACTGTCCCATAACTTGTAGCAGTGAGAAATGTCAGCCCATGCTTCATTAATGTCCTCCCAACTACCAATTAAATCATTGTTCTGAACCTAGCCACGTTTTCTGAAAAATATCCAATTCCTCATCAAATTCCAAATTTCTTGATTGTTGCACGTCGAGCGGAAACACGATTCCAACGGTACCAATTTTATGCATTTTCATTGAGAAATGCAAAAGTTATGGCTTCTGAGTGCGGGAAGCTATTTTGGGTTTGTCAGAATTTCTATCATTCGACGGACTGGGTATAGATTGGTGGGGCTGAAGATGTTTATTTACTTTTATATATCTAACCTCATCAAAATTAAGAAATCCAGTTTTGTGAGGTAGAGGATGTCGTGCCCGTTCGAAAAGTCAAATTTTGTGAAAATCGGAGCTTGGGATCAAAAGTTATGGCCATTTGAAGTTCGGGAGTCAAACGTTGACTTTTTCTTTGTATTGCGGGCATTTTGGAAAAATCGGGTTCCGGTGTCCTGGATGTCCCTTGTGCGACTTGAGCTGGAAATCTCCGCTTCATACGCACCACTCGACCCGCCTGACCCCTTATGTGGTATTTTCGTCTTTTGCGCCCCACGCGTACTTCTAATTTCCCAGCCGTCCCGAACACATTTCTCTACGCCACCCACAATGCACTAACTTGCGGCAAAATCGGCTTTTCGCATCCCATGCATACCTGTCCCGAGATGTCCTACGGACCGCGTGGGACGAAAAATTCCATTTTTTTCGATTTCCTTTACTGCGGCGATTTTGGTGATGCGTGTCCGGCTGTCCCAATGTCTGCGGACCGCCTAGGACAAAAATATCCGCATTTCCCCAATACATTGTTTCCTTAGCATTTTAGGCCCGGATTTGGATTGAAATAGGCCTATGACTCTATTTTTCTTATTTTTGTGTGTTTTTACCAACTCCTTGGATTTTTTTGAACAGGAAGTAAGAGGAGAGTCAAAGGGACCCCAAAACCTGAATTTTGGGTCTTAAACCAAATTCTACTGCTCAAGCCTGAAGAAATTGTGCAGGTTATCAAAATTTACCTTGGGGGGTGAATTTTGGATAACAGAAATGAAACCAGCATTCCAGAATAATCAATGAATGAGAGCATAGTGTGCTAGGGAGACCAAAACTGGCAGGGCAGGTTAGGCCATACGTAGGAATCACAAAAAATAATTAAATGAGTATACAGAAACGACAATAAACATGAATGCAAGATGTATGGGTCAACAGGCGACTTGCAGAAGTACATGTTGTTACACATATATCCACATCTGAAGAACGAAATCATTATTAAAGATTAAAAAATATACGTGACACATTAGTAAAATATTCAAATCATCACACCAATGCGTTGAATGCATGAACGTAATGTGACGGGGATAGCAAAATTTTCTACAGCGATTAAGACCATCCATTTGAAGCATACAAATAATAAATTGAGAAGTTCAAAGGAAGTTACAACTGGTCCCATGGTGTCAATTGTTCGATGACAACTTGAAAACCATCCTATGGAGATACAGAGGAGACCACCTAAGGTGTACCTTTAACAATGGCATGAAGAAGCAACTGAAAGCTTTACAAATTTCACTACAAACTTCTGCCATCATTTTGCTTTGGGACTTTAACAAGCCTACAAGATGTATTGATTGTTATAGGAAACAGGATCCCGCCATTGCTCAAAGCCACTGTAGTTCCCTTTACACGATTGTGGTAGCAGAGGTTCACTGCCCATTATTTATTGAAGGTGATTCTCTCATCTCTTCTCCAACAGAACAGATGACACATGTAGATGTAGAAGCCCCAACCCTCAAGCGGGCGATCATGTTGCAACCATAGTGAGAGAAAAATGAATAAATGTTTGTTTGGAATTGTAGAAATGTGTTTCATTAGCAAGTTTGTTTTCTAAATGCTAGAAATATAAAACAGGGGCAAAAGAAGATGCAAACAACAACAAAGAAGACTATAGCAATTTGCTTTGCCGAGGCTGAAATAGTTGTGTAGAAAACCCTACTGCAGCAACGATTTTGGCATTATGCTTACGGAAAAACAACACAAGAAAGCAGAGAAAGAAAGTTGAGCACTACTGACCTCTGCATGAGTGAAAGCTGTAATGGAAAATTTCATGTCATCGAAACATCTGCAAGCACATGGCCAGAACTGCTTTTTTAATAGAAAAGGATGCAAGAGTGCTTACTGTTCATGGAATTAGTCGAGGGGAACGCATGGGATGAACCAACCCATGGTCAGCAAATTTGTCTCCAGAGGGAAAATGTAACGAATAGCAAAGGCAAGAGTGTTTTTGTTGGGTAGTTTAAATTGCGACGGAATTAATGAGCTTCAATTGAAATTGTGGCAGGGCAACAAGAATGGAAAATAACATATTGCGGGAACCAATGTTGGCTAGGACGGATGCATGCACAAAGTCGCAGGAAGTGTGTACGACACATGAGTAATGCAGAGCACATTTCAAACAATTAAACAAACCATAGGTTTAAAAATGTTGGTGAGTCACATTCGTGGGCACCGGAGAAAAATACATGTAAATATAAAATATGTCCATTGGCGTGTCGCATACCATCCAATTTTTCTTTTCCATAAGTCTTTGAATAGTGATTGATGATGAGTTGGACAACCACAATCTTCAATTGTTGAAACCCCTTTACTCTGTTGTTGGCAGATCAATTGTTCAGAACATCGCGCAGACTGATTCATAATAGGTTGATTATAGATCTTTTGCAACACAAAATTTTCTCTACGTCAACCAAAAAGTCATGCTTTGCACAAATTTGTGGATTGAAACATGTCTTGTTAATGGTCCTTTGAGCAGGTGTATTCATTTGAACAGGTCCTGGCGATTGCAATTTGGGAATGAACTCGAGCTTCCCCTCTGACCCCATGCCTAGAAATCTCATGCTTTTCCAAACGACGAAAGGGGCGATGAACTGCAAAAAAAAAAAAAAACAAATTAAGGAGAATCAAGAGTGAGCAACAAAGAAAATTACTTGAGCATTGTCGCATCCAAGGCATGTTTAATGGCAAGCTCTAAGCGTTTGATTTTTGAACATCCCAAAGTTGCCTCGAACCCAAGACACACTAATTGTGGAAAGAGTAAAGAAGAAGAAGATGTTTGAGGTGGAGCGGCGAAGTGGATTGAAAGGCATCCGCAAGCTGCAGAAGTAGTGTGTCGTTAATGGAGCGGTGGTGGCGAGGATGATGTGAGTTTTAAAGGTGAGGGAGTGCAGAATGGAGCTCATGCTCTTTATGATGTGTAACATCTTTGACAAACTGTTATCTTTCCTCTTTTGCATTGCAAGCATTGACATGTGATTTTTATGGATAAGGAGTGTTCCTTTGATTTTTGAAATCATGTTTGCCATGGATGAATCATTTCTACTCTTGGATTCATTGGGCTGAAATGATATTGCTTGCAAAGAATCCATTTTTGTTTTAGATAGATAAGTTGTAATCTGGTAAATGAAGTTTGCAAACTTATCTCTTTTTACTAACAAATCCTTGGATCAATTCCATTGATCCAAGGTATGTTTTAAATCTTCTTACCTAATCTGAATGGTAAACTAACATTCTAGAGGTTGGAGGACATAATGGAATGAATTCTAGTATGTTTTCAAATTCTTTTATCTTCTTGTAAGATCGTGTTGCATTCTGTTGTATGTTATGTACTCGGATCTTTTTGAATGATCTCTTTAGGACACTTAACAACGTTAAGTGAAATGAGGCTGCTTCAGGACTATTGAGGAACAATCTAAGTCCTAGACCTAAGAGATCTATCCTAATGGGATTCTAAACTAAGGTAGATGTACCTATTTTTCTATCTATGTCTATTGTATTTAGGATAACATCCTATCCTAAGTTGCATGTTCTAAGTTGAGGGAACAACCTAAGGTGATGCTAGGTCTATTTCTAATCTAATACCTAATACTATATGGTTGTGAGCTATGACCTAACCTAAGGTGGTAATTTACTTATTGAAATGTTTTTAAACCTAAGGTTATTACTTCTAAACTATCCTATGGTCATAACCTAAACTAAGGGAACCTACCCTAAACTAATGAAATGAGGAAATGGGACCTAAGGGTTGTATGGCATGTGGTAATCTGGCGACGGTTCCTAAGCTATTTATGTGATTTGATTTTTGGTAAAAATGTGACAATGTACTGCCAATTTAGGCAAAGGCGTGTAAATTGGAGGGAGTCTACGTGGAGTCTTCACTAAAGTTAGTAATGCATGCAAAAGTTGAATTAGGATTCACCAATTTTGGATGGTGGTGGCATGGAGAGATAGGTGGGAATTTGGGAATTAATGGCATTTATGAGTCTCATTTTGGCGAGCAAACCGCCTAGGAAACTATGTGGGTGGATTTGTTGGAGGTTGTTTGGTCATTCATACTCTCCGATTTTTGCTCTGCATGGAGCTATCTGGTTCTTGAACCAGCAGTTCTACTTTCAATTTATGGCTATTTTTGATTTCCTTGGTCTATTTTCGATTCAAGGAAAGTATATGAGACATTGGGGAAAGAGATTTTTGGTTGTTGATCTTGCTTGGAGAAGAAGAAGAGTTGGAAGCTCATTGGAAGTCTTCTTCAAATCGGCGTAGAAGCACTATCAGGCATGATAGGCTCTATCCATTAATATTTCTTGTTTTTCTCTAAATGTTTCATTAAAACAATTCTGCTCTCTTGAGATAAATGTTTTCTATTTTTTTGGTTCTAGTTATTTGCCTTCCAGGTTGAAAGAATCTTTGCGCTTTTGGTTGTGGAACCCTTGCATGATAATGCGTTTTTTGGGTGTTTTCTCTGAGTGAGTTAAAATGGTGAAATGCATTTATATCTATCGAGACTTTTGTGTTTTGATTGGATTAATTACTCTGGACTATCTGCTCGAAAAAGAGTTTGAGTAGCTAGTTTTTGACTTAAGCTTCGAGTTGGAAGTTTCTTTTGGAAGTAGTGTATGAATGGGTACTTTTTTATGCATCTCTGAGTTTAAAGTTGTATTACTCCTTCTGCGATCTGTTTGGATATATGTTTATTTCATTTTGTGAACACGAACTTGCGTGAAAGTGAGGAATGGACATCTTGTTTGTATTTATACTATTAAAACTTACATTCTTATTCTGAATGCCTTTGCTTGTTTTGAAAGGTAGAAGAATATCCTTTTTAAACTGTATCCTATTTTGTTAAGTTTTTACTCCTGTTCGAGACTGTATTTATATACTTTGTTTCTCTATATGAACTCAAACTTGCTTAAAAAGAAGTAAAGGGAAATGGGTGTTTGAGGTTTATGGAATTGTTGGTGTTATGTACTTCAACTGTGTAAGATCTTAGAAGAAATATCAAGTTCTTATTTATTTATGTCTTGATCTCCTCTTCTTCGAATCGTAATTCGATGGGAGTCGGGAAAGTTTGTTATTTGGAATTACTTGTTCAGTTGAACTTGTAGGGAGATAAGAATGAGAATTGTCTTACTTGGGTGTTTGTTACTGGAATTCTCTTCTCTGAAACTCTGTAAGGCGATTACTGGTTTATTGAAATCTAGAAGATAAGATGGTTGTCTTGGTTGAAGTTCCTTTTGATATTGTGAAACTCTGGTAGTCGGCCTTCTCCAAGTCGTTGTGGTGATTATCTTTTTAGGTCTGTTTGACATTCTTAAGTTCGATTTTTTGTCCTTTTTGGGCTTGGGTGAAGTGATGAGAACTTACTCGCCAGAGTTGGAAACTTCCTTGTAGTTTGTTAACTCACATGTTTTAAGCTGATTGTGGTATGTTCATGGGAATTGTTGAAAGTATAATCAATGTCTGGACTATTTCTTTTGTATTTGGAACCATCCAAACTATCCGGTTTTTAGCTTTAATGATTTTTGTTACTTCAGTGGAATCGAATGTCTTGCCTATTCATGGCGGTGTGTGCCACTGAGCCTGACTTGTAGAAAGGAAGACTTACCCATTTCCTAGACTGTTTGTTTACAATGGTTGAGTCATGCTTATCATTGATGTACCATTAGGAAATTGCTTACGTATGGTTTTGGATCTAACTGGAATCTTCAAGGAGGAAGAATAAAATAGTTAGGTGGAAGTGAATTGATAACTGTTAACTTATACTTGTTTAATGTATCCTTATTGAATGGATTAATAATTCTGTTAATAATTGATTGTGCTTGAAAGATGAAACTCTTTGTTAGGTTTATTGATTGAATCAATTATTTAAGTATTCGGTTTTGTATCTTCTAAGCATGTTTTCTATTCCTTAAAAGATTAGTGGGTTTGTGAAGGGTCTATATTGATTCTTCTTCTTACCTTATTTCTTTTGAATGAGTAATAGAAATCCTTTCCTATGCATAACTCCTTCCTCTTCCAATTTCAGAGGTAAGATCTCCTTTGTCATTTATGGAAACTGTAGGGTAGGAAGTGGACTCTTCTTTTCGAAGATGCATATGAGATTTCGGTATAACTGAATGTTATAATTGAATCAAATGTATTACTTTATTAAGTAATTGATTAGTAGTTGTTCTAATTACTTCTCTACTTAAATTATATTTAAGGAAATAATAATTGTTTCAGTTAATTGAAACGAAACAATGTCGCTGGGAAATACTTTTCTATTGTTAATAAGAGGCCTAATCTAAGAACCTAGGTTATATTTATTTGACCGAGAATTAGGCTGTCACACCTAAATTGTGAATCTCTTGTTTGTTTAAGTTGATAGTTGATTCATCTTAAAAAGTAACGATGCTGGAATGGATTAGTCGTCAAATGTTTTCTAGAAACTTGGTAAAGATGACAAGAAGGTCTTTGATTCTGAAAGTAGCTCTTTTCATTTATCTATTGAAGTTAAAAAGTTATATTTCAAATTCAGAAAGAATTATGAAATAATTTAATGTTAGGAGTTGTTATTTGATTTAAATGAGTAATTGTTTAGGACAATACTATCTGTTATAAGTCAGTAGTTTTGCTAATTATATTATGATCTTTTCTTTAAGTAAATTCAGATTGTTGTGTGCTTCTTTTATGGTTGTTATTACTTATGATTTATTGGATGATTACATTAATTGTTTCATTAAAGCAGAGTTGTTTTAATGGAACAATTAGTGGAATGCACTTTATTTTAATGCTTAGTGCTTATCATGCTCAGTTCAATGAACTGACCCATGCTAGAAATTTTGCAGATGGACTTCGTAAGTGATAAAAGAAGGCAGTAACTTTTATGATGTATTGGCTGATTTAAAGTCTGACTCTTTTAAAGAGAACTTCAATTCATTCTTGAGGTGTATTGAAAAGGAAAAGTTGTATTCTTTAATGATCTTAGTATTGTTTGACATGCAGTTTGTCTGAGATGCATAGTCTTGTAAATTGTGTATTTTATCATGATGAATTGAAAAGATTGGAGGTTCACTTCAAATTGTTGTGTAATTTCTCTTGTACATATATGATGGTAGTTGGAATACTATCTTGTTGATATTTGGCATATCTGTTTGTATTCTTATTTCGTTGTCATTTGATAAGTTGGACAAAGAGAAATAGTTCAATCTCTCTCTTAATTGAAAGCAACTTGTTAGGTTGCATAAGATTACGTTCTTTATCTAAATAATATATAATGATAATGGGATGTGTATCGAATATTCAATTAAACTATAGAAAGTGTGAAAGATATAAAAAGGTATGATAAACCCTAACACATAACCATGTAGAGAGGAAGACTCTTCCTCTCTCAAAAGAATGTAAAGTGAAATAATGGTGTTTTGATCGTTAATCACTCAGACTTCATTTTCTATGAAGTCTGCTCTAGTGGAACCTGAGTGGTTATTGCACCTTATTTGAACAGTTGAGTTACATTAATTTAACCTTGTGATGTATGTTGTTCTGTTTTTGGATAATTGCTCGACATGTCTTAGTTACCAAACATAAAAGCAATCATGAGTTAATGAAGTTCTTTAATATTAATTAAATCAAATATGGATGAAGAACTTAAGGGGTGTTGGATTTAGGGTTGGGCAAGGTTGCCGTAATTCGAATCTTAATCCAAAATTAATTAAGTGTTAATGACCTCCTAGGGGTATGTACATCGTGATGAAGTAGTTCTGTCAGATGTTGGCACACGCCAACTGTAGAACTGTACCTGTGTGAAGACTAAGGTCTTCACAAGGATACAGTGTTGTAGTTGACATGTAACAACACCCTTTCGCATTAGTTCATCTAGATCTACACACATATGGACTTGAACTTAGTTTCTTTCTAGGCCAAGCTAGTAGCATGAGTTGGAATAAGAAGTAGCTTTCTATGACTCTAGGTACCTTGGCACATTCAGTCAACTTAGGTCGGGCGAGTATGCCCATATACCCTAAGTCATCGCGAGCATCTCCTTATAACAAATTATGTCGCTAACTTGGGTTAGGGTCAAATCTTGGGCAAGTGGACTGACAGAAGTCAATGAAGACCATTCTAGATAACAAAAGAGTGAGGTGAAGGACGTATTCCAATTTGATGAGTATGCCGTCTAGGAATAGTAACATGAATAGTATGTTGGAAATCTTTGGCCAAAGTATCGCAAACTACTGGTTGCGTTGTCCGATGTCACCTAGTTTAAGGAACGTGATTTCAGATGAATATTGGTAACAAATATTCAGATAGGTTCTTTAAATAGGTCACTCAGTACCCATATTAGGGTAAGAAAACCAAGTATACGTAGTATACATAAAAGTATTCAATACTTAGAGACAAGCATGAGAGATCGGTTAGAGACCGAGTCATGCAATGAGAGATCGGTAATTCACCAAGTCATTTACACTGCATATGGTTATCTGTTATGAGATTGATTGGCATGGAATGTGTGTTCTAAATTATGTTTTATTTAGAACAGAGAACATTGTGTAATTTTTTTCCCCTTGTTTCTAAAGTCTTAAAATGGGAATGTTACGGGACGTGCTCCCCCTCTGGCCCATCTATGCTCATGATACCCTCGCCTAAAGAAAGTCAAAGATGGATTTATAATAAACTCCTTTTTGGTAGTTGCCAAACATGGTTTTCAGAATGTACTCATATTTTTGGGATCCGTGGTGACCACGATTTTTTTCCCATCCATGGAGGCCTAAACTATAGTGTTCAATGTAGAAATGAGGGCGAGCAAAAGGAGGAGTAAAAGCGTCGAAATGATGTAAAGAAGAAAAACAAACCAGAAAATAAAGAAATCGTGTATTTTCCTAGCAGCTACGAGTAATGATAGAAATTGATGACGAGTTGGACAACCTCGAGCTTCAATTGTTGAAACCCCTTTACTCTCATGTTGCAGATCATTTACTCAAAACACCGAGCAACTGACTCATAATAGGTTGATTATGGATCTTTTGCAACACAAACTTTTCTCTACGTCAACCACAAAGTCATGCTTTACGCAAATTTGTGGGTTGAAACATGTCTTGTTAATGGTGCTACTAGCTCTATTGTCGACATTGTTTACGACAAATCGTTTCGTTCCCTCTGGTTTGTCTTTACTTATCGTCAACAACTTTGATCGATACACGGTGCTTTATTGTCTACTTCAATTTCCTTTTCCACTCACCATTATTTCTCTTTCGACATTAACATCGCACACCTCACGTGCGATTGCTAGTTGTAGCCTCTCTCATAAAAGAGAGGTTTAAAAGACCTGCCGTTTCCTATTATCGTTCATATTTGACATAAAAATAAAATAAAATAATAGCGCTGCCATGGCAGCCATCACACTCCCTTCATCCGGCGTTTCATGTCCCTTTAATTCAGCTCGTCGGTTCTCCTCCTCCTCCTGTTCCAGAGGCGCTACTCAAAAGAAGTATAACAATAAGAGAATATATTGCAGAACAGAAGGACGTGACAAATCCCCTGACTCGAATAATAGTTCTAGTAATGTTGTGTTAAAGCTTGCCTGGTACGCCTCAGAGGCCCTGGGGATCGCAGTGTCACTATTCAGGGAAACGAAAAATCTATCCGAGCAGCAATCTCAATCTCACTCTCTGCAGGATGAGCTTTCCAGAAATGCCGTAATCGACGCAATTAAGAATGATTATCAAACATCCTACTTTGTTACAGGTGAGGGATTGGCTTCATCACGATTTTATAGTTCCAGTTACAAAAATAGCGCTTTTTAAGTATTATAAAACCTGGGATGGTAAGAAAAATAATGAACTTAACAGCTTATTGAAGCATATTTCATATGTGTTCAACGATAGATGTCACGATCTTTGAAAACTTTATCTGGAAATCACTGCGTTACATCCTCTTTTCTAGAATTATGTGTTAAAAAATTAAGCCCCAAAAATCGCAGCCACATGCGTCCTTTATTATCTCTTTGCGATACAAAGATCATAAGTTACGGTCTTTAATAATTTAAAACAAGAAAAACTTTGCCAGAGCACCTTTTTGGCAACATAAGATAATCAGTCTTAAAAGGAAATTCTGATTGCAAAACTAAGAATCAATTCAGTCGGAAGAAGGTATTTTAACGTCCACGAGGCTACTAAAGACAACCTATCGGACAACAGATCTTGCTAAAGATTTTTTTGGAATTCAGATCCCCTAATGGTGAGTTTGATATTCAGCTCCCCAGTTTTTTCAACCATATTTTTGGTAAAAGTATCTTGTAAGGATGCAGCAGCCACCTCGCTAGCAAACCTGGATCCTAATGTCATTGTAAGCATTATACTCCAACATGAAATGTTTCTCTGACTCCACTGCACTAGATGTGCAAAAGACACAAATTCACTCTTTCCATATCTCTTTAGGTCTTTTCCATCTTCCTATTTCACACCGAAGACGATATCAATTAGTTCTCAATTGAGCTAACAAGATCTTTGCTTTCCACGGGATATTAGTCCCTATAAAAGGCTTTTGTTGATGATCACATGTAGAGTTAAATTCCTCCAAATAATACCTCTTCTTTCTCCCTAACGGCTTTCCCCACATAACTTGGCGGAATTTATCTATAACAAAAGTCTTTATCTCTTGGCTATTATTAGGACATGCATACAAGTAAATGTTCCATTTTTAAACCATTTGTTGTTTTGATTCATCCATGACTTCTTTCTTTTCTCCAAAAACTCGTTGAGGACAACCTTAGGCCATCTACTACCATCCATTTGCTCAATCCTTTTTAAATATGTTATGAGACGAATCATAGCAATAGCTTCTAGAGGTACAACACCTGTTTCAGCTAGAAGAATCTCATATGGGACCGAGATCTTTAATTTGAACTTCTTAGTAATCATGTTTTTTTAAATCCTCTCAAATTGTTTCCACCTTGAGTTTGAAATGCTATTAGCCCAAACCTCACATCCGTAAAGTACCACTAGTGTTACTAAAAGGCCAAACAAAGTCTGCATAGTTTTTCAATCCCATAATTCTGCCTCTCTGCATTTGTTTTGGAAAGCATAAAAAGCTCTGTACCCCCCTAAAATTCTCTTTTTGCTACAAATCTCCCAACTGAGCTTGTTATTGACGTCAAACCCAAGATATTTATACTTTGCTACTTCCTCTAAAATGTTTCCATCAAAATAGAAATCATATTGAGTTCTTTTCTTTCTAGTGGAGAAGATCATAATCTTGGTCTTATTGGTGTTGACTTGCATCCCCACTTCTTTGCAAAAGTGCTCAAGCACACATAAATGCTTTTGAATGCCTTAGGTGGATCTAACAATCAAGATAAGGTCATCATCATAAAGGAGAAGTCTTACAACAGACACTCTCCTAGAAGAACACCATCTTCACTCTACAAATTTAACCATTCCTCAAGTTTGTCAATATATAGGCCAAATAAAGTAGGTGATAATGGGCATCCTTGTTTAACCCCAATATCACTCCTGAAACTTTCTGAGATACCAGTTTGAGTTCTAATTTTGACTCGTACCTTTTCATAAAGTCTATGAACAGCTGCTCTATGATGCATTGGGATACCAAGCTCCTTCATTCTATCCCATAGTTTGTTCCTAGGAACTGTGTCAAAAGCCTTCTTGAAGTCAACAAAACAACAATAAGCTTCCTCTTTATCATTCCAAACTTTTTCAATAATGTGCCTCAAAGTGATACCATGGTCTATTGTTGAATACTTAGGCCTGAACCATGCTTGCCCTTTTGCTCTCTTACCTTTTTCTTCTTTGCCCATTTGCTGATTCTGCATTCCACCATGCTACCAAACAACTTTGCAAACAATGGTTGATCATGATGGTTCTATAATTAGAAGGATTGTTAACATCTCCACTCTTAAAAAGAGGTATCGCAAGACTAGTAGTCTAATCTCCAGGAAAACCTTTGAATGATGTTGTTGAATATGTCGACAATGTGAGGAGCAAGAAATTCTTTCCCCATTTTAAATATTTTGCCTGAAATTCATCCAAGTCTTTGGCTTTTCCAACCCCCAATTTCATAATACCCTCCTCAACTTCTTGCACAGTAAAAAACTTTGTTGTGTGTTGACCAAAGGGGGCCTTTAACTTCTGGATCCTACTCATAAAGTTGTTTTGCAAACTCAAACCATTGATTGTTGTGATATTGTTGTTATCTGTATGTTTTTTCTTTGATTGAAGCTCCTTCCAAAATACTTTTGGGTTATGTTTCCCTAAGTATATAAGATCTTCCCTCCTTATGGTCATGAACTCATATTTTTTTCTTTATGATCTGTTTGTACAACTTTGTGTTCAACTTCTCTCTGCTGTTTCTTTAATAGCTCTCCTTGCCGCTTTACAATCCTCATTAAACCATCTATTTACCGGAAAACAATTTGTTTGGTTCTTCTTCTTTTGTTCTTTTACAAGTTGTAAGGGCCTTCTTAATTATGTTTGTTAACTCATAGCTTTTAAGGCCTTGTGATCTTGCTTTCCCCTCTTGCATTAAGTGACTCAACGACACTTGAAGATATCACAATTTTCTTGTGTTACAAGAATTCTTCCTTTTCCGGAAAATGTTGAGGTTGTTCTTTCCTTGTGAGTTGATTCTTGCTCGACCAAGCTACCACTATGGAAATTAGATTATGATCCGACTTTAGGTCCCTGATAGAATCATCAATCTCCACCTCTTTTATCTTGTTGATTAAACTTTGCGAGCAAATTGCATAATCAACAACACTTGCCCCATTGTAAGTTTTACAAGTAAAATTTATAGATTTATGCCATCTTTCCATGCCATTGCAAATAATCAAATCAAACATGCCACAAAGAGTTAATAATTCTTCGCAAAATGATTAATGTCCCCTTGTGTCTTCCGACCATCTTGCCCACTGTTGATTATCTTCTTCCATGAGCCATAGCGGATTATAGTTCTCCTTACTACTCTAAGTGTTAGCTTGCTCATTTGTAGTCCTCGCATTGAAATCACCTAAAAGAAGAACTTCCCCTTCGGGAAAACTTTGAAATATCTTTCTTTAGGGCTGCATAAGGATCTTTCCCATTTAGCCCACCTTTTTGTATGTTTTTGAGACTTGGGGTGCAAAGTAACACGTTCTTTATTCTAATGTTACTCCCGTTTTATGATATTCTAAACCAAATGAACTGCTTGTTTGTGTCCTCTCTTACCAGCTGCATCTTTCTACGCTCCACTTCTCTAACTAAAACCATTATACCTCCAAAACCTTTCCCATTGCTAGCTAACTCATTCCAAAGCGTAAACTTCCTATAATCTTCAAAAGGAGTCTTGCAACCATCATGTTCATGAGTTTCCATGAGACAAATTACGTCTCTCCCTTCTGCTACAAGCCCTAACCCAGGTCCCCTTCTCCAAGAATAACCTCTACAATTCCAACATGCAAGTTTTAACAATACAGGAGGGCCTTGATTCCTATTTACTTTGGTGTTGAAAACTTGAAGCATGGTTCTTACAATTTTGCATCCACGATTGGCCTAACTCATTCCTCGTTGACACCAATTTCGTTGTCCTCCTGTTGTCATCATGTTGCGAAGAATATTGTGACATTATCTTGCTAGTAACAACTTTTCCGTTGTACAAACCTTCGTCTTTTATTGCTCTTACTTTAGTTAAGTCTTTCCTTCTATCCTCCAATTGTATTGAAGTTAAATCATCATCTAAATAGAAATTTGACCCCCTCAAGAGTCCTTTACTCAAAGTTTGGTACTTGTCTTCTAATCTCCTCGTGACAACTTTGATAGGTCTAGACCTTTCTTCATCTACCTTTCCAATTCTCCTTGCTTGCATGATCGACCCTTGCCATTGTAGTTTGTCTCTTAAAAATTCACTTGTCAAAACGAATGTGTTTTCATTTTTGCCATACTCTTTTACCCCTTTGATAATTAGATTTTTTATCCTCTCCTGCCTTTCTCTATGTTTGCTTTCTTGCATTCTACCCAAATTTGCACCTACCTCGCTGTCCTTATTTGATGGTCCCTTAACAACTTGAGACCATGACTTGGTTTCGTTTGCGTTTATTTCTTTAGCACATTCCTCAACCACAAAGCCCTAAGAGTTTGTTCCCTGATCCTTTTGAGTTCTTATTTCTGTTGTTTTTAAGTTTGTTACACACATACCCGGTTTTGTCGATGCTAACATGTCTTGCCAAGCTGTTTTCACCCTTTCATTATCATTTACATTGTTTTCCATTCATGCTTTCCTATTTGTAAGGCCTCTTGAAGCATTGCCACTTGCTCCTTTAAAACTTTGTTGTTTTCTACAAGAGTCTGGTTTGTTGTTACAATCTCTTGGATCTTGCAATTTTTCTCTTGCTCCTGAGCTTCCATGCGTTCCATTCTGCTTTTCACATTCATCAACTCTTGAACATATAACTCGGATGACCAAGTAAGAGGAGTGGAAATAGGGTTGTAGACTTCTTCCACCCCTCTGTCCTTATAGTCATGTGCCCCTTGTTTGTGTGCTCCATTTTTGGTTTGAGTTTTTGACCTTTGTTTGAGTGGAGTAGTTTTCATCTTTTGATCTTGGTTTCTTTTTGAAGTCCCCATTTGATGCTCGAAAGCCTGCGTTTTACTATACCTCGATATTGTTTTGCATTGATCCACACCCATTTCCCACTTTTGTTTGCTAGTGCAATTTTTCCCAAGTTATTTGACTCCTCAACCCCCACAGATGTTCTTTCCATTGCCAACATTTGACCACAAAAATTATCTCCTATCTTGTTTGTGCCCCAAACCCCCCGTCAAGTCAGTGGCCAAAGGACCCACTGCGTATGGACGGACTCATTTGTTGCTTTGTAGTGGGACCCACTACCGTTTTGTTTTTGCTCTGATTTGGGACTCACTACCCAAAATAAATAACTGGAAAATCTACTAGATTTTGTTTTACGCACCGCACCGCCCCAAATCAAACGTCTGTGCTGCACTATTTTCCCTGTGATGCCCCGATCAACAAATAAGCTGTTTTCCTTCCCAATCATATGAATAACTATTTTCCTACCTTAAATCTATTTTCCTACACTCGACCAAATATCAATTTTCCTGTTTCCCCGAGTAGAGATTTGAACCGGACCATCTAGCATGCTCCTTGTCATGTTCCTTTTATAGCAAAACAAACCATCTTTGGAGAAACCGCCGCAAAAAGATCAAGTTGAAATTGATTCCACAATGGGCTTTGGTTGTGTAGCTGAAGAAATGTCGAGAAGTGCTTGACGAGGCAGTGAAAACGTAAACCCTTTCCGCTTGAAGATATTCTCCATTAATTTTCACGTCATGCTTTGCACCGAAAACCCTATGCAATCCCTTTGTGTTTACGTGCCTCTCAGGATGAGATGGGGCGAGTCTGGGTAAATGAATAAACCCGTGCTGTTAAGGGAGAACCTCTCCTCTCCGGGGTGAGGGTGGGGGTGACTTTGAGTTGCGGGTGCTTCGTATCCTACCAAAAATATATCCAGGATTGGGACCAGACCACATATATCTTGGAATAAAGAAACCCTAACTTGTGCCACTTGAATACATATTAGCCTACATTCGGATAGTTTCAAAGGGGAAAAAAGTTAAGAAGTTCAAAAAATTTCAAAAGGTTCCCTAGGGTTTGATTTTGAAAATTTACAAATATAAAATATATATAAATAACAAATAAGATACGTATATAAGATGATATCTGTAAAGCCATAGGGTTTGATTTTGAAAATTTACAAATATAAAATATATATAAATAACAAATAAGATACATATATAAGATGATATTTGTAAAGAAAAATTAATTACACAATAATAAATAAATATATTAGTCATGCATGAGGTTTTTCTTTACGTGCTTAGGTATTAGTGTTTCTTGTTTTGCTTTTGTTTTTGTTTTGTGTTAAGTTCTTTCAATTTAATTGCTTTAATTTTTAATTAAAAAATAAAAAAATAATATTTGACCAAACATGTTTGGTTTGACCAAATAGTATGGTTTAGAGCCGAATTTTCACATAGTTCGTAAGAACATGATAACCATGCTTAGATGTAATAGAGGATGAAACACATTTCTCTATAAAATGTCTAGCGCACAATGATTGTAATGTCCCCTTTTCAAAATTAATTAATCTCGGATACCAAGCCTATTTCTATTATTTTTCGTAGGCTAAGGAGAAATTAAAAGAGGAAACTAAATTAATTTAAGTGGTCCAAGGATATTTTTTATATTTTAATTGAAAAATGACACTTAAATTATATTTTAATCAAAAAAGCATTAATAGAATAAAATAATAATAGAAGGTTGACTTCTATTATTGGGCACTTGAGTTGGAATTAATAAATAAATAAATAAAGAGAGCTGCATGAATACCAAAATCCTAATTTAAGATAGGAGACGGATAACGTATTTTTAAATTTGTTTAATCCTATTCTTAGGATGGGGCACCAACATGGAGGAGGAATTTATTATTTTTAATTGTTCAAAGATCATGCATGTAAGTCTAAAAGGGGTGCACCCACTTTGGAGAGTGTTTGGAAGTTATAAAGGCAGATTTGGGGTTCAATATATAAACATCTTGGAAATTCATCAATTATTTTCTTCGTCTGCAAGTAGCTTCGAAATTTTTCCGTAATAGCAATAGAGGATGAAATCCCTCATTTGCTACAAGTTTGAGGACAAAAACCCTCACATCTAAGCTTGGCAATTCCATTTCAGGGGTTGCAGTGACAATTCAAGGTGTAAGTGTTCCGCTAATTCAGCTCCAAACAATTGTATTAAGACATTGGGATATTACAGTGGTATTAGAGAAAATTTCCTCCCAACTTGTGGAAGGATTTAAAAAAAACAGAGGAAGAGAAAAAAATTGCAGTTTTGAACTTCATGCATGTTAGTGATAGAGAAGTCAGGTGCTGGTAAAGGGAGAAGAAAGCTACAGAACAACTAGAAGTCATGGAAAACAAGGACCCGAGAAGATGCACGTTTTGACAGGCTTGTTCAGGGATAGGATAGGTTAGTTGATATGATAGGTCAGTTGATCCAAGCTATGTAGGGCACGAATGTGCAAAGGGCTCCAAACAGTGAGGGAAGTTCTTTAAGGGTGAACAATAACCAACTCACTCAGAGGACAATCACTGGTTCTATTGTTAGGCCCTTCCAACCAAACTTCCTATGTAGAGAGGAAGCAATTCGGGAGGCAAAAATTCAGCCTACCATAGCAAATGATATTGCTACTAGCTATGAGGAGTACATGGTACTTCCGGTGAAATTAGAGATGTCATATCCCTCACCAATTTTATTAATTTGCAAGAAGGTTTTGGGGTGGAGTTCCAAGAAGACCATGTTGAGGGGCATAAAAATGAAAAAAGGGCTTTACCGGTGAAATGTCCCTCTTCCTAAGGTGATCATGTCAAAGACCCTTAGCCCATTTTGTCTTCCGGATGGGCTAAGGAATAAACTTAAGGGGGACTTAAGTTATGATAGTTTATAATAAAGTGCAAAAATAAAAGAAAATATTATAAAGCACTATAATAAATTATTATGAATTTAATTGGTGTCTCCAGATTTCACCTTGAAATCTGGGACTACCCATTTGAAAAAATTTCGTTCTTTTCTAAAATAACGGGTCCTTGTGTTTTTATTGCCAGAAGATGTCTGTATTATGTTAGGATATTCCCAATGTATCATATGAGCCAATTTCGACAAATACCCAAATGCCCAAACTCGTTTTATCCCTCCGCCAAGTTTTGTTTCAGGAAATTTTTATTTAATTATTTATTGAATAAATAATGCCCCGTTTGAAGTAAATTGTGCTCCGGTTGAATCCTATTGCAATTTCGCATGCCGTATTCACTCGTCTCATCAGGGGCTTTGCCAGAATGAATTCAGGGCATTATGTCTGCGCAACCCGACAAGCGTTTTTCGCTTTTATTTATTTCTTTTGCGTTTTTCTTGATTTTTCCTCGGTTTCTCGGTGAAATTCTCCTAGGTCAATTCTTTCACCAATATAGTCATTTAATTGCTAAAAGCATCCTGGAGATCATCTACCCACACAAAGTGCAGAAGGAATCAGCCTCAAAATGTAAGCTTCTAGCCAAAAATGATGAAGTCATATACAAAAAGCCTCTCCCAGGGGCGGTGGGAATTTATTACCCGCCTTGTTGGGTGAAAATTCCCATGAAGTCAAAGTCACTTAAGTCCGCGACGGGAAAATTAGAGGCGGCACACCTGACGGGAATTTCTTACCCGCCTTGTAGGGTAAAAATTCTTATTATAAAAAAAAAAAAGAAAAATCACTTAAAGCGCCGATAAGAATTTTCCGCTTTGCTGCTGAGCAGCTAACTTTCCCATCGAAGGTTTTATTCACCCAAACAAGTTGCACTTTTTCAAAGGAGGCTAATTTTAATGCAAGTCGCACTTTTTGGAAAGTCACTTAAGTTCGGTGGGAAAATTAGAAGCAACAGACGGGTGGGAATTTCTTACCGCCTTGCAAGGTAAAAATTCCCATGATGAAAATCAAATCACTTAAGTGGAAGAAAATATTTTTAGAGTTGGGTAGGGTGAAAATTCCCATCGAAGTTGACTTCTTAAATTTAGAATTTACCCATGCCAAAAAGTGCAACCCATTTGGTGATTAAATAATACTTTTAATGACATTTATTAATTGCTTTTATTCCTAATTTTGGTGCCCAGGATAAATAGAAAGTCAATGTATGAGGATAAGCCAAAGCGAACTGAAGGTAGCATGCTTAAAAATAATAAATTAAATTTATTTAATGGCAAATTAGCAGTATGCAAAAATAGCGCCCAATTTCGGTGAATAAATATTATTGCTTATTAATTAATTGCCAGGAATAAGAGGGGCAATTATTAAAAATAGAATGCTGAGAGTTATATAAGCATGGGCTGCCATAGTAAAGAAGTAATTAATTCTTTTAGTAAAGGATTGTAGCCAGGACAGTTTTGGCGCCCAAGGAAGGAGGATTTTTGCATCAAAAAAGTGTTTTTCATTGCTGAAAAGCTTCAAAGTTTGGCGCCTAGAGTTGAAGGAGCTTGATTTAAGCATTGTTAATTATCCGCATGTTGGTATAAGTGCCCGGTGAGGTTAAAAATATTTATGCTTGTTTTACATGTAAGCAAAGCCTTAAATTTTAGGGGTGGGCTTTATATGCAGATTTTTGTGATAAAAATCAAGTGTTCATGCTTTGGATTCCGTCTTTGTCTCGAATTAATTGCAGGTATTCATTACAGTGCTTATATAAGTGAAAGAAAGTTCAAATTAATGTCGGGTACATTGAATATATCTTTTGAATCGAAGAAATTCCCGAGATATGCACCAATTGCAAAGAATTCCGATAGAATAAAAAGAAAAAGAGTTGCCAGACAAAAGATTGTTCAAGCCATGTTGAGCATGATGAGAGAGAAAGATCAGCAGAATCATGCATAGCTTCCAGATTTTTTGAAGTCAATGATACAAACATAGGCCCTGAACCTATCACCGATTTAATTGACAGATCCAAATCTCATAATTGCAAAGGCTTCCGGCAAAAATTCATCCTCTTGTTTCTAACGCAGCCCGTGTAGAAGTCAGTGCATGGAAAATTCCTTCCAGGATCTTGTGCATGTGCTCCCAATCTTCCAGTTGAAGCCTTCATTGAATTTACTTCGCATGTATTGAAGAAGAATTGCAAAAGCTTCAAGGATAGAAGGGAAGACAGGTCAAAGGCAATACCTGCAAGGAAATCACAGTCAAGCATAGCTTCCAGATCCAGTTTGGTGAGAATCAAAGGCAAAAGACTCGACCGCATGCAAAATATGGAAGAAGAACAAGACTGGGAGGGTTGCAACTTTCTTCTTATTTCTTTTCCTCTTTCATTTATTTTCTCCAACAAAGTAATTGAGCAATCAATTAAATTATAAAACTTAAGTGATTAGTTTAAAAGTCGTTACTTAAAGAAGTCAATTACTTGGAAATAGGTGGCAGACATGCAAAATAGAAGGTTCTATTTTTCAGTTATAAATTATGCATGTCATGCGAAGAGGAATTCCAGGAGGAAGATTGTCATTTGGTTCCCTTTTCATAATTTCGCATGCGGGAATTCATTTAAAGCTTTTTATTTGTAATTGCTCTTTATGCACTATAAATAGAGGAAGAACCTACGGGTTAAAGATCAGAATTTGTAAGCAACATTCTTGTATTCCAGACTTTGTCTTTGAAACCCTCGATAGCTATTTGAAGCAAAGGAATAGAAAGGAGCATATTTCCGGATAACTTTGTGTCGTCGAAAGTGCATTTTGTTTTTAACTTTTTGTCCTAGATCTACTTATAAACTTTGTGTATTCTAGATCTAGATCCGAAAGCCGCTTTTGCTTATAATTTTGCGTGTTAATATCTATTGGTTCTGTTTATGTGCATGCAATCAACTCGTAATCTATTGATTGGGTTGCATATCTTCCCTCTTTCTTTCTAGTTTTTATTATTTCTTTCTTCATCGATATTTCCTTTCTTTAACAGCTGTTTACTTCGCTGCAAACCTATCTGACTATGGTTCATGAGTTGCATGGTTAAAGTGATACCCCCAAATAGACACTAGTATATTTAATTGACAAATCTTACACGGGAGCCTCACCGGTAAATGAGGGAGATTTATCTCATGATTGCCTAGGTTTTCAGCTATAGAGAAAATCTAGCCAACATTAATAATAAATAAAAAGAAAAAGGCAAAAGGCATTAGCAAGTGTTATTTATTCAAGGGAAAAATGCGACTTGCCTAGGAGAGAAAAGCAAGTGGGGGAAAGTATTAAATAAGGGGAAAATTTTGATTGGATATGAGAGTGGCCATTTGGGCTCTATTCTTCTATTTAAGCAAGTCTACTTACTTGGAGAGAGATCACTTGTTTATTCTCTCATTTCAGATTTGTATGTTGAGCATTTTGCTTACATCTCCATTTTTGAGGATGAAAACCCACCAAGAGTTCTAGAGAAGGACGAAAACCCTCCCTCTAGTTGAGAGGATTCTCCACCTTGGGTTTCCATTGTGCATCATTGAATTAACATGAATTTTTAGTGTGTTTCCATCAGTTAAGGAGAAGATTTACATATTTTGTCCGAGGGTTTGAAGTGAAAGGTTGCAGCTAAGTTTCCTTATATTTTTCAGCCATATTTCATGTGGAACGACCTACTTCTAGGGCAAATATGAGGTGTGTGGAAGTTGTTTTGATCTGATTTTGGTTGTTGTTAATAGATCTGATTTTTAGAGGCCAAATCAGTCGATTTTCAGAATTTTTGGTGTTATGAAGGTACCATTTCAGTTGTGCTTGAGGGTAGCTTTGTCTCGCATATTTTATAAAATAAATTCAGCCTCTTTTTGAAGACCAAATCTGGTATTCTTTTATGTTCTCACCTTGGTGATAATTGTTGAATGATTAAAGATAAGTTTTAGTAATTTTAATTCAGATTTTTGAGGGGTTTTATCTCCTACCCTAGTCGCAATTTTCCTATATAAATCGGTGCTACTCGGCGATGTGCACCCCCCTTTTCCTATCGTCCTGGATGTCCGAGACACCTCGGGGACTTGGGGACGGGGATGGGACGTTTCCTTGGCGTCCCGAATTTTTAAATTAAAGAGGGACGTCCCCTAAGGTTAGGGGACGCACCCGGGACATCCCAGGTGCAACAATGTTTAGGGGATGCCATGACGGCCCCGAGACATATGAGGGACGTCCCCTACATCTTACACATTAAACCACTAAAAAAAAACTAAAATTTAATGCTTTACAGAATGATGTATATGGTAATCATTATCAAGAAGTAAGAACATGTATATAGCTTTATAGTTACCTTGCACATGAGACAAGGCATCAATTTGAATGTGTGGATATCTACTAAATTACTAGAGAAAATAACTAGCCAAAGGGACAAGTATCACTATCATCTAATGTATTCACAGTGGATTAAACTCTTAATGATCCGTAACTAGCCTAGTTACATGGTACACCATTGTCTAATTCATGAACATGGATTCTACTAATTCTATAACTGATTTACATAAACTATGAGCAAGTTTAAGTACTTCCTTATGCACCAACATTCGTAGATTTGTCCATACTGTAGAGTATTATGAAGGTTATGAGGAATTGAATGTGACACGTGAAAAGGAGACCGCAACAATAGACACACACACATAACAACAAAACCTGGAGAAACCCAGTGCGAGTAAAATTTCCAGCAATAGGCATTATGCCTTCTTTCACTATTGCCAAAAATGCAAGGTTACAAGCTCACGAGGCCACTGTCATCTACAACAACCCATCTTGCTTGTTTTGCCCCAAATTCCCTATGCTCACTTCAAATTACACCTTTTCCAATTAACTGCAACTCAGAAATCAACTGTACATCATCATTCAACTTCATCTAAGACCTCTGCTTAACCAATTAATGTCCCAAACTTCAATTATTCATCACATAAGCCAAGGTCCAAAATGCAATATCTTCAAACTTTCAATTTTAAGTCTTAGTTTATTGAATTATTCATGTTATATTTGTAAAATTAATAAATTATATATATATTTTTTTCAGCCGTCCCCTTGCCATCCCCATTTTTTTCACATCTCAAGTCTTTGGTAACTATGATATAAATCAAATCTGCATTAAAAATAATTGCTATATCTTTTATAATTTGCTTTTGGTGTGAGGGATTTGCCTCAAATCCATTTGGGGGCAAAAATAGTCCTTTTGAGGACATTACAGTTATTATCAGAGCAATTAATTCTCCAGCTTGTGAGAAAAAGAAAGAGAAATCAGATCTGAATACAACCAGGGAAAAAATGAAGTGGACCTAGGTTCTTTTTTTGATGGTACTAACGAAATAATTGCTAGGTTTTGGTTGAAAGAATTTGAGGGATGTTTGCTATGGAATCCTATGTGTCAGGATGATGTCCTCAGCCTCATCCCTAGATACATGGATGGAGCATCCCATAAGTGGTGGCATCAATTGCTGGAGATTTAAGGGGTTGAATCCATTGAAGATTTCACACAAAAGTTCCTAGAAAGATTTGATGTGCAGGATGACAAGGGTAAGCAAGGAAATGAAGCCATGGAGTCTACACCCACGAAGGAGGACAAATCAGATCTACAACCAAATGAAGAAGAAGAAGCTTCTAGAGAAAAAGGTATGACTTTTGATGAGCAAAATATTTGTGGCAAAGAGGAACAAACATGGCTGGTTGGTTGCAAAATTGAAAAAATATTTCAGTCCAAAAGATACCTATCAATCCTCCAAAGAATAAGTCATTATCATATGGGATGGATTTACCAAGAAGTAATGAACATAAATTTGTGAAAGGTGTTGATTCTTGTTCCACTTGTTCTCCATCTAAAATCATGAATCACAATAGGGATGGTGTCGTTTTGGAGGTTTCTAAATCAGCAATAGAAGGTGAACCTTTTGATGATATTTTTTATAAGGAGGTTAGTAGTAACATGGATTTATTCCATCATCTTCATCCTATATCATTACAACAGTTTTATCATGATGGTATTCAACTGTTGTGGATAAGAATGCTAAGGATTCGGTACATCAAAGTCAAGTCATCATGAAGACAAAGAGTGATGATCTTCTTTATGAGGAGACACAAGAGAAGCAAAGATGGAAGACCTTGTATGCAACAAAGGGTTCATGGGCATCATAAGATATGGGATCCTGGTAATATATTGCGATTGTCCAAAACTATAAATTTTGATTTTGAAAACTTTGTGACTGATTTCTTAAGGAAAAAAAGGAATTCAAATGTGTCTTTTGGGATTACATTTGTCGGCAAACATGGTTTCTTCATTGGAGACTCCGGTGCAAGAAGGGAGAGTACCTCTCAAGGTACTAGCGCTGATTTTCTGATTGCTAAAAAGGGTAAGAGAATATTTTAGTTTGTTGGACTGTGTATAACAACAGTCATAAAGAGAGGAGAAAAATTTTGTTAATAGAACCCATGACTGATTTTTATATTAGCTACATGGTGGAACCCTTGGAAGGGTTAGTGGGGGCATTTGGTCCTCAAAGTGCTCAAAGAATCAAGGTGCAATTTGCTGTTAAAAAAGAGGAGTTGAATTCAAGGGGCATTCATGACTTTAGCATCCTAAGGTATGAGAATGGTTACCATTTTCCTAGTTTGTTGAGTTCTCCTATGTTGTTGCCATGTTTCTATCATTTGGGATAATGTGCACATGCTTGGATGATTGAGGAAGACTATTTCATAATCAAGTCTCAAGGTATGCTAGATGGGATAAACACATCCTCCTTTCACATTGCTCTTGATTCAGCTAATGAGCATATGTTGGCAAAGAAAATAATGCAGCAGCCCATGATATTGAAAGGACATGAGGTATGTGGTATATTTATTGTGGTTGAGTTTGTTAGAGGTAAGACTGTTTTTGGGATGCAATGGTTGCATGATGTTAAGGAAGAAGATGCATGGGTTGAAAAATCGAAGGAGAATGAAGATGTTGATCCTATATCAGAAATTCTGAGTTGCAAAGGTATGATGAGCAGCCCCAATTATGCTATTTCAGATGTGTTGTCTTCTCTCATGACGGGAATCAATGGGTACAACAAAAGGTATGAAGTTCCTTATGATAAAGTTTATGGATGCATGAGTTCTAATGTTGATTTCCCTTTCTCTTGCATTTACGATGAAATGAAAATATGGGGAGAGAGAATAAAGTGTGATAAGGGGGCAGCCATATATATTTCCAACATAGAAGAAATTAGTGACCTATGTCCATGGAAAGACATGCCTTGCACAAAGAAGGTAACTTATTTCTTTATTTTCTTTAAGAGGTGTGAGGTACTTGAATGTTTTTGTACAATTGGGTTACTTGAAGTGGGGACCATTCATTGGATACATTGGCTGCCATCTTTTGGGAAAATTGTTTTCATTCACCATGTTGACAAACTGAAATTCAGTGGTAAAAATAAAAAATCAGAATTCAAGGCAAGAGGGAATGGGTGAAATCTGAAGCGGACTTTGAGGTACCACATTGTGGGATGCCCTTTCACATAACAACTGATTGGAAAAAGTTATTACAACTGTAGATATCAAAAATCAGTTTGCTAATTATGACGTGAAAGGATTGAATTGGGTTGCACATGCAAGGAAAATAGTCACTAGCCATCTTGGGAGTAGAGAAAAAGATTACAGCAGCATACGGAGCAGCAGTAAGTAAACCTTGGGGATGCCACCTTTGGGGAAGAATTTGTGACATGATCATGAGACAGGATGAAGAGGCTGAAAAAGTGTTGTTCAACACTCATGTTTTTTCTAACGTGTTTGCTCCATGTGCAGAATCAAGAGCAAGGAAGAAGAAGGTGGCCAATATGCAACAAGAGCATGAGCTTAGAGGGTCAAGTGATCTCCCATTTGACCGGTACCGGAGCAAGACTTTGGGAGTGCTACATCATGTCCTCTCTCTTAGTCATGGCACTTGGACACATGAGCTTGGAATTGCTTGAGGGCAAGCAATTTTGGGAAGGGAGGATTGAAATGTCCCTCTTCCTAAGGTGATCATGTTGAAGACCCTTAGCCCATTTTGTCTTTCCGAACGGCTAAGGAATAAACTTAAGGGGGACTTAAGTTATGATAGTTTATTATAAAGTGCAAAAATAAAAGAAAATATTATAAAACACTTATAATAAATTATTATGAACTTAATAATAAATTAAAAAAAAAAGAAAAAGGCAAAAAGGCATTAGCAAGTGTTATTTATTCAAGGGAAAATGCGACTTGCCTGGAGACAAAAGCAAGTGGGATAAGTATTAAATATTGGGAAAATTTTGATTGCATGAGTGGCCATTTGGGCCCTATTCTTCTATTTAAGCAAGTCTACTTGCTTAGAGAGACATCACTTGTTTATTCTCTCATTTCAGATTTGTATGTTGAGCATTTTGCTTGCATCTCCACTCTTGAGGACGAAAACCCTCCAAGAGTTCTAGAGAAGGACGAAAACCCTTCCTCTAGTTGAGAGGATTCTCCACCTTGGGGTTTCCATTGTGCATCATTGAATTAGCAGTAATTTAAAAGGTGTGTTTCCAGTAGTCAAAAGATTTGCAGATTTTGTCTAAGGGTTTCAAGTGAAAGGTTGCAGCAAAGTTTCCTAGTATTTTTCAGCCATATCTCATGTGGAGCGACCTACTTCTATGGAAAATCTGAGGTGTGTGGAAGTTGTTTTGATATGATTTTGGTTGTTAATAGATCTGATTTTTAGTGGCCAAATCGGCCCATTTTCATAATTTTTGGTGTTAAGAAAGTACTATTTCCAGCTGTCTAAGGGCAGCCTGTCAACATATTTTATAAAATAAATTCAGCCTTTTTTTGAAGACCAAATCTGATATTTTTTTATCCTCTCACCTTGGCAATAATTGTCGAATGATTTAAGATAAGTTTTAGTAATTTTAATTCAGATTTTTGAGGGTTTTTATCTCCTACCCAAGTCATGCAATTTTCCTATATAAATCATATCTGCATTAAAAATAATTTCTATATCTTTTATAATCTTCCTTAGGTGTGAAGGATTTGCCTCAAATCCATTTCAAGCGAAAATAGTCCTTTTGGGGACATTCTGACATATGCTTAATGTTGATTTTCAAATTGTTGGATTTTTTAGAACCTATGGAAAACAAATTGACTTTGTGTTCATGACTTTAGCAAGAATTATGAAGATGTTTTATTGGCTTCTAATGTTTGCATGCATCAACAAGATTCACTTGTTGAATGTGAAGAGTTCAAGGTGAAGAAGAATGCTGATCTTAACCCAAAAGTTCTGAGTCACAAGGTTGGGGATGTTGAAGATATCTCAACCAAGCTTCATTCAACAAAGGAAGGTGAACAAGTTGAGGACAGCCAAAGGTATGAAAGTGTTGTGGATTTGTTGCTTCCTACTAAGTCATTACATATGTGTGGTCATCATGGACAACATAGTGGAAATGGTAATAGAGTGAAGAACACTTTGAGTGGCAAAGGGCACATAGATCCGTTCATACAAGTTCCAAATTGTGTGAACATGAGAGTTTGGGATCGGGTATTTGCAGAAGAGACTTGCAATTGCTTGAGGGAAAACAATTCCGGGAAGGGTGGACTGTAATGCCCCCTTTTCAAAATTAATTAATTCGAATACTTGAAGCCTATTTTTATTATTTTCCGTAGGCTAAGGAGAAATTAAAAGAGGAAAATAAATTAATTTAAGTGGTCCAAGAATATTTTTATATTTTAATTGGAAAAGGACACTTAAATTATATTTTAATCCAAAAACATTAATAGAATAAAATAATAATAGAAGGTTGACTTCTATTATTGGGCACTGAGTTAGAATTAATAAATAAATAAATAAAGAGAGCTGCATGAATACCAAAATCCTAATTTTAGGATAGGAGGTGGATAAAGTATTTTTAAATGTGTTTAATCCTATTCTTAGGATGGGGCACCAACATGGAGGAGGAATTTATTATTTTTAATTGTTCAAAATCATGCATGTAAGTCTAAAAGGGGGCACCCACTTTGGAGAGTGTTTGGAAGTTATAAAGGCAAATTTGGGGTTCATTGTACAAACATCTTGGAAATTCATCAATTATTTTCTTTGTCTGCAAGTAGCTTCAGCTTCTGCAATAGCAATAGAGGACGAAATCCCTCATTTGCATACAGGTTTGAGGACGAAAACCCTCACATCTGAGCTTGACAATTCCATTTTAGGGGTTGTAGTGACAATTCAGGGTGCAAGTGTTCCGCCAATTCAGCTCCAAACAATTGTGTTAAGACACGGGATATTACAATGATATTTGCAGTAATAATCTTACACGAGATTTTAACCAAGACAATCAAACAAATATGAGATTAGTTATTTTGAAACTGGATATCCATTGAACCAAGCTTTGCAAGAATTAATAAATTTGATAGGTCCTACTGAGACCAATTTGGTCAGCAAGATGTTAAAAGCTATGTTATTAGTACACACACTGTAGGGTGGCGGTCTCGATATAGTAGGCCCGGGTCTGGTTTTCCTGTGGGTATGTGTTGGGTATGGCAGGTATGGCAGGACGTACCCAGGTCTGTTCTCCCCTACTCTCAATGTACCCAATCCAATTTTTTTTTTTAATATTAAAAAAGATTAAAAGTAACTAAAAATAATTAAAAGAACATTCTAAACCTTAAAAGACACTCCCAAACTCTTGTTAAACAACACATTTACCTCATATTGCATACTTACCTCTCATTGTACATTTTCTCTCTCACCTTCATATTTTCAATTGCTTAGGGCTGAAACTCCATCTTGTTGCTAATCCTATGCTACTAAAACTGTCAAGGAGTTTAAAAAGCTTGCAATAAAGATGGGTTTAATGAACCACATGATGGTGTTGATGTTCTTGACGAAGACATCGTAGAGCAATATGACTATCAATATATTAAAAACGTTGATTTATCTTGTTTTTTGTGTAGACATCGTAACCTTTGCAGAATGTACTTATTCTAAGTTCAACCAATGAATATCCAAAGACCTAGCCGGGCCCCAAAAACAAAATTAACAAAATTATTGTCCCATTGTACCAGATCCCTGTACCTGTACCCTATCAGCTACCTCGGTTACAAATCATCTTATCTCATACCCATAAGCCCAACATACTGTCGCAGTGTGTTCTATTTTTCCTTTTCAAAATTTTGATTTTGGCTCTAGATAATAAATCTAAAAAAGGGAACATAGGAAACAAGGAAATATAGTAGTGTATGGGTGTTTCTCTTTCATTTGTGTTGGAAGGAATTAAGATCCAGGCATATCTAGAATGTACCTGCTGGAAGCTAACGGATTGGTTTTCTCTCTTTAAATGGATTGACAATCTCTAGCCACATTGTTTGTTAATGACTGGTGGTTCTTTTTCTTCTTTTACAGCTGCCACCTCATTCATTTAAACTTCGAGGAAAATCTAAGTGGAAGAAATCATTTCTACCTGTCAAGCAAATGCATTTAAGAAAAAAATTGAATGCTGATTTTATTGTTGGATGTTGATTTTATTTTCTGAATTTTGAAGGAAAAATTTCTTTTTTCAGATCATGTTTGTAAAGCTGTTTTTAAAAATAAGGAAAAGCTCTTTCTATATATAACTGTGATGTTTTGACATGCTTTTCAGTTAAATGTCCGTTTTCTTTTTTTCTACCCATTTATATTATTCAAATTTATTGCAGACTTTAATTAGTCGTCTTCAAATGGACAAACATTTTCCAAACTTTACTGTTGTTGAATTTGATGCCAAATTCAAATCAGGTGGTTTAGATGAAGACATCTAGCAAGTATTTAAATTCTTGAATTTAGAGCTGAGATTGTTAAATAGTAGACAAGCATTAGAAACTTCAGTTTCTAAAGGTGAAATGGGCATGAACTCTTCTTTTGTTCTATAACTCAAATCTGTACACATTCATATGAAGTAGCACTTATAGGAAACTCCATAGAGACGTTTAATGACACCCAAATGTGCGGATTACAAAAAGGTTGAGTGATAATTCGTGATAATACAGATAAAATGTCTAGCACAGTTGAAGTTTTTAGGGAAGGGGGAAAGGATATTTAATGCTAGAGATCTAGGTCCACAATCAATCTTGCATCACCCAAAAACAGAGTATGGTTTGTGTGCGCATGTGGTTGTGACTTCTCATCTTTCCAACGCCATCATGTGCGTGGAGGATGAGCAAATAGGGCAAGACACATCTCTAGGGGTCCAATGCTTTAGAAAATGCATGAGGGGGTTTCGGTCATTTGCCAAGATCAAAATGATTCCTATTTGGGTAGAGGGTTAAACCGCCATTTTATGCAGACAACAGTTATGAAACCTCTAGTTTACATAGATGGAAGCTATGTAACTTCCGGTTTGCATTAATTGGCGATTAGCAGCCACCCTTGCAGTTCCATAATTTTCAGACTGCACAAAGCGATGGTTTCACTTGCTGTGTTTGTGTACATAGAGTAATGGTCCAATATCCAAGATCCGCCAAGTTTAAGCAATCCCAAGCATCTTGGGATGGTAAAGGGGCACAAGAGATGGTTAGAGCATGTTGAGAAGATCAAAATGGATCAAGAGAAGGAAAATTTTAGTTGTAAGGGAGAGTTGGAAGGTAGAGAGTGTATACACCATATTTTTGACACTTGCTAACCATTTCTTTTGTGCAGGGGCTGCTGATGCATTCTCCTCCTGAGCGGGTGCCTTAAGGGGCCTGCCAGATTGGGGTGTGATCGGACTTGGTCATGTGGGCTAGACCACAACATTTGAGAGATGTTGCTATTATGCCATAGTTACCCTATCCTTGCCTCGTTTCTTCCCTTTGTTCACACATTATAGTCATTATGTTTACGTGTCTCACCATGTCTACTTGTTCATACCTGTTGCATGCCATTATTCCTGCTTTCGGTCACTTTGGACCTTCGTCATTCATCCCCATTTACCTTCTAGCCTCAATCTCATATGTTTCACACCTTTTGGCCTTAGGGTTTCCCCAAGGTCAATGCCATCGCCCATGGGCGATGGTGTTTGTTTTGGTTTTTCCATAGACGACACCATCGCCCATGGGCAATGTTGTCGGGTATATATACTTCGCCTTTCTTTTATAAAACCACCACTAAACACTTACTTTGTCATACATGAAGGCACTTCTTGCTCGCACATTTTCGCACTATTTCACACTTATTTGTTGACTTGGAGTCTTGGAGCTTACCTTTGTGCATTTTGGGTCACCATAGTGAGTTAGGATTGGAGATCTTGTTGAGCTTTCCCCTTCTCCACCCATAGCGATTCTCTCTCGGTGCTGTTGTCTTTGGGGAGGATTATGTATTAACAGGTCACACGCTACAGGTAAGTATTTCTAACCCTCTTTAGTCTTTTATCTTGCACATGTATGTTGGTCATTCATTGCTTATAGACTAGAGTAGATGTATGTTTGCTTTGATCTATTGCATTGTCTTATTATATTATGCCCCTTGGCTTTATCCACCCCTTGGTTACTCTTATTTTTGAATCCTAGTAGGATACCTATCTTTATCTTAGTTGTAGGCCTTGAAACCTATAGCTATCCTAGGGTTAGGGTCACTATCCTCTAGAATTACGACACTAGCACTCCCGAGCATCTTTGTATCTACATTGTGTCCGAACTTAGATTGGATCCCTGCGCATTTGAGAACTGGTGTCCCCAGATTTCACTCTGAAATCTGAGACTACCCCATGTTAAATTTTTTTATACTTTTAAAATAATGGGTTGTTTTGTGTGTTAATTGCCAAAAAGTGTTTGTATTGTGTCAAGATATTCCCAGAGAGTCATATTAGCCAATTTCGCCAAATACCCAGATGCCCGAAATCGTTATATTCTATCATTGGGGTTTGCCTGCAGGAAATTTTTATTTAATTATTCTGAGCCCTGTTTGAGGCAAATTGTGCTCCAGTTTAACCCTGTTGTGGTCTTACATGTCAATATTCCCATATACCAGTAGGGTTTTAACCAGGAATGAATCCTGGGCTTTATCTGTGACTTCTGGCAACGTTTTGCATTTTTGGTGTTTTCCCGTTTTGTTTTCTGTGAAATTTCTCTA
Organism: Taxus wallichiana var. yunnanensis; assembly: GCA_018340775.1. Classification (NCBI taxonomy): domain Eukaryota; kingdom Viridiplantae; phylum Streptophyta; class Pinopsida; order Cupressales; family Taxaceae; genus Taxus; species Taxus wallichiana. The sequence continues at coordinate 83,020,393 of CM031242.1, read as the reverse complement.
GGTCAATTCCTTTGCCGGTTTAGTCTGATTTCTTTCTGGAGTATTTGGAGATCATCTATGGACGTTATGCTAGAAGGAATTTGCCACAGGAGGTCTGGGTCTCTCTGAAAAGATGAAGTCATGCACGAAAAAACTTCTTTTGGGCGGAGTCGCATTTTTGGGAAAAGTGGGTTTAAATTGCAATGAGATTTTTGGTAGAAGCAGGCGGTGGGAATTTTGTACCTGCACTGGCATGGGCATAGTTACCGACAGTTCGAAAATCCGATTAAATTCGGAAGGGCAAAAAAATTTGAAAATTCGGAGTTCTCGAAAAAAATTCGAAAAATACAGAAAAATCCAGTTCGGAATATATATACTTATATCATTATATATAGACAAATCATACAAAAGCATCCATCTACCATAATCATCATCATCATAATGATTCTTTCAAAAGATTGCAAGAAGTTGCTTGGTCAAAAAGGTACAAAAATGGATTTTATGAAAATAAGAAAAATATTGCCATCAATGCATAGAGCTCGAGAAAATATACACTTTTAGAGAAGACGACACTTGAAACGGAGCCACATAATGAAAGTTATGGCACATGCAAAGCTGCTACATCTTCCAGGACCCTTTCCAAAAATGGCAAATTTTTTTCCAGGGTAAAAAAGGCATTGATGGGAATTTCTTACCGCCTTGCAGGTAAAAATCCCATTATGAAAGTCAAACAAACTTAAGTGGATCATGGGATTTTGGAGCTGCGGCAGGTGAATAATCCCATTAGAAATTGACTTTTAAAAATAGAATTTACCCTTGCCAAAAAGTGCGACCCACCTTGGGTGAATAATAATGCATTTAATAATATTTATTCACCCAATTTTGGTGCCCAAGCATGAGGAAAAGTCAACGCATGATGAAAAGATAAAGAAGATTGCAAATAGAATTCTAAAATTAAATAAATTTAATCTATTTAATGCAGCCCCCTCTCATGCAAAAAAGTGCGACCCATATTGAGGAGAAATAATACTTTTAAAGTATTAATTAATGGAATTAATTCCTAATTTTGGTGCATAAGGTCAAAGCACACTGTGAAGTCAATGTGGATTGGAAGTAGAAAGCTAAAATTAAATAAATTTAATTTATTTAATGGCAGCCATGAACATGCACAAAATAGGCGCCCAAATTGAAGAGAAAAACATGTTAATTAATTAATTAATTGCCAGGAATATGAGAGGCAATTATTAATTATAGAATGGTGAAGGTTATATAAGAATGGGATGCCATAATGATGAATTAATTAATTCTTCAACAAGGAAGTGCAGCCCAGGCAATTTTGGTGCCCAATTAAGGAGGAATTTTGCACAAAAGGTGTAATTAATGCTGGAAGCTTCCAAATTTGGTGCCTAGGTTTGAAGGAGCTTGATTTGTGTCTGAATAATTGTCTACATAGTGGTACAGGTGCTCAGGTGAAGTTGGTAAAATTCATGCTTGCTTTGCATGCAAATAAAACATCAAATTTTGGGGCAGCAAGCTTGATATATGCAGATTTTTATGATTAAAATCCACTGTTCATGTTCCGGTTGCCATCTTTATCTGAATTAATTGTAGGAATTCATCACAAGTGCTTTTATAAGAGAAAGGGAGCTTAAATCAATGTCCAATACATTGAACATATCCTTCGAATCTGAAGAATTATCCAGATTTGCACCGGTTGTGAAGAATTCGGCCGAATAAAGAGGAAAAGAATTGTTCAGACAAAGATTGCTCTAGCCATGGCAAAGCGGGATGAACGAGAAAGCTTAGCGGAATCATGCATTACTTCCAGATTTGTTGACATCGAAGACACAAATCCAGGCCTAGATCCAGATCCAAATTCAGATCCAAATCTCATAATTGCAAAAGCTTCCAGCAAAAATTTCATCCTCTTGTTTTTGATGCAACCCGTGTAGAAGTCAGTATGTGGAAAATTTCTTCTAGGATCTTGTGCATGTGCTCCCAATCTTCCAATTGAAGCCTTCATTGAAGTTGCATTCACCGAGTGCTTTCCAGAATTTTTAATTGCTCATATGCAATTAAAAATAAAAATGATGAGTTATTTACGCTGACATTGATGCATGTACAGGAGAAGAACTGCAAAAGCTTCAAGGATAAAAGGGAAGACAAGGCGAAGGCAACACCCGTAAGCAAAATTCCAGATCCAGCCGCTTCCAGATCCAACTGCTCCCAGATCCAGCTTGGTGAGAATCAAAGGCAAAAGAATCAGCTGCATGCAGAATATGAAAAAGGACAAGACTGCAACTTTCCTCTTTCTTCTTCTTTCTCTTATTTCCTCCGACAAAATAATTGAGCGATCAATTAAATTATACAACTTAAGTGATTGGTTTAAAAGCCATTACTTGAAGAAGTCAACTACTTGGAGATAGGTGGCAAAACGCAAAATAGAAGGTTCTATTTTCAGTTGCAAATCATGCATGTCATGCAAAGAGGAATTCTAGGAGGGAGATTGCCAGTTGTTTCCTTTCCGACTTCCACATGTGCCAATTCACTCAAAGCTTCCTACTTGTAATTGCCCCTCTAAATGCTATAAGTAGAGGAGGAACCTACGGGTTAAATGATCAAAATTTTTAAGCAGCATTCTTGTGTTCTAGACTTTGTGCTGAAACCCCTGATAGCTATTTGAAGCAAAGGAACACTTAGGAGCAGATTTCCGGAGAACTTTGTGTCACGGTGCATTTTGTTTCTAGCTTTTGTCTTAGATCTACTTATAAACTTTGTGTTATTTTAGATCTAGATTTCGCTTGCCTTTGCTTATAATTCGTGTGTGTTGATATCAATTGATTTCTTCTATGTACATGCAATCAACTCTGTTATCTACTGATTGGGTTGCACATCTTCCCTATTTCTTCCCTGTGTTTTATTATTTCCTTCTTCTTTAAATATTTCCTTTCTGAAACAGCTGCTTACTTGCTGCAAAACTATACAACTATGGTTCATGAGCTGCATGGTTAAAGTAAAACCCCCATATAGATACTAGCATATTTTATTGATAAATCTGACATGGGAGCCTCACCGGTAAATGAGGGAGATTTATCTCATGATTGCCTAGGTTTTCAACAATGCAAAAAATCTAGCGAACAGAATCCAACTGGGAACCTATCTTTTTTCCATCATACACTATGGTGAACCCGGTATGAATCTTACTCATTCTTTCAATTGAGTCATCTTCACATTTCTTTGCTTTCTTTCTCATTAATCTTCACATTGACTTCACTACACTTTGGTAAACCTGACGTGAATCTTACTCTTTCTTTTGATTGAGTCATCTTCACATTTCTTTACTTTCTTTTTCATTGATCTTAACATTGACTTTACTACACTCTGGTGAATCCGAATTGAATCTTACTCGGCTCCCAATTAGGTTAGATTCACTCTATTATTTTTCTGTTTTTTCTATGCCATCAACCCTTGTGCGTAACCGCATCGCATAACCGATCCTTTCGAACTTCAATTGATTTTTCGGATGCCATCGCTCCTCGCACAAACTTCTTCGCACGATCAATCTTGTTTTGAATCCATCTATTTTCGTAGTTAATCCCTTTAGATGCCATCAACTCATGTGTAAGATTCTTGCACAACCGATCCTATCAAAGAAACATTTACAATAAGCCTCTTTTAGGAACCTCTACTTTACTATGAAGTATTTACTCGGTGATTCCATTACCTCCACTACTAAGCAATTTCTTTCGACCTTAATATCTCTCACAATAACGATCTTCCTAAGTTCCTCATCACATCGACTATTTTCCCATAAGATCTAATGCTAGGAAGTCAAAGCCTCCACCTCGAAATATACAAACCAGATCCAACATCTAAAACTTTGTCTTGAAATCAAGAAGGGGAACATGAAGATGTCCCTAAATCTAATTACACCCTTGTTATGCAAATAATTCTGCAACAATTTCTTGAATATGTAGGAGAGTCACCCAAAATGCTATGCAAGCGCATTGATTATCTTTCTTAGAAGTTGGATGTAGATATCAATCACATTGAGCCTCCTCCAAATGGAGAAAATTTTGATTCAACCAAGAAATCTTAGCTAAGACACTTATGGGAGAAGCCTTGGATTGGTACCATACCCTCTCGACCAATTCCATTGTCGTGTCAATGAATTTCAATACCATGATCTTCTTGAGAATAACATCAACGCTTTCATCAATTGCAAACAAATGGACAACGAATCTTCCCAAGCTTTCATCAAACGTTGGAAAACCTTATCCACTAGGGCCAAGCACAACATGCTCAATGGAAGTCTATTCCAACTATTCTTTAGAGCACTTGAACCTTGCCTTCAATACAAGGTTAGGTCCTTTTCCCCTACCTCTTTGGAAGAAACATTTGAGCAAGCCAAATGCCAAGATTACCTCATGAGAGAGTTCAAAAAGCCTTCTCCAAAGCAATAAACTCCCAAGAACATTCAAGTCCTCATGTGTCCTAGAAACAAGAATGCCGCTGATGAAGGAGTCACAAATGCTCTTCCTCAAGGCACTTCTTCCAATAGGACTATCCATAACATTGATCAATTTGTCACCAAATCACAAAGCAACTCTATACCCCCCTCTTGTCTGATTATCACCAACCTCTATCCAAGGAAGAGTTGTGATAACGTCTACCTCGACCATTCACCATGGCCGAAGATCCTTCTCGAACTCTTCCTCAAAGGTATGATGAAAGAAAATTTCTTGGTGGAATGCCAATTGGGGCCATTCCTATGATAACAACTGTGCCCTTTGATCCTTTGCTTATACGTTCTTGCTTGGCAACAAATTTGATCATGAGGTCATCACTCGAGAAAAGCTAGATGAAGCTATCAAGTCACACGACAAATCCTAATAGGCGATCAACATGAAGTGGTTCATTAAACAAATGAATGTCTTAAAATCTGCAATGACCCACTTCCCAATCACTTAATCAAAACCCAACCCTGCTCCTCTGTTTGCAACAATGCGGATGCCAATGTTGTTGATACCTCATAGCCCTCTATTAGTGCATCTCGCAAAAGTGCGGTTCATATATCGACGGTACCAAATGTATTATCGCCTGTATTGAGCCCTTTTACCCTTCCCTAACTTAGGTTAAATCCTATAGGATTATCTATCCATGTTCTTCACAACAAAAACCTCACGAAGAAGCCTCTGCCTCCCGATTCCATAGTCCGGTGAATGCCATCGACCCTTGTGTAGACACTTACGCACGATTGATTCCGTTTACTTCTGGCTCTGAGAATGCTTACGCAAATAGCCCCTGTGGAATCATCTCTACCATGGCCGATCTTGTAGAAATGCCATTTTACAACTCAAAATCCAAAACTTTCTGCCAACCCCTCTTCTTTTGAACTTGTTTAGACTTACCTTCCCCAGTTCATCTTCATTGCACAACCCAACCTTGAAAATTGGAACCTCTTGTAGAACTCTCTCGCCTTCCAAGTCAAATCCTGTTCTTGGAACTCATTCGTACCTCACCCCAACATGTGAGCGTCTTATGTTAACACTCTTTCGCTATGAATATTCCTTTTCCACCCATTTTAGGGCAACAACTTGCCCTACATGGTTCGAAAAAAAGGGCATCATGTGTCAATGCGAAGAGTTGTCTATTTCTACCAATCTCTCCACTAACCGCTCCTCACGCATTCATTTCCCTCTTGATTCTATGATCCCGATGAGCTTCTATTTCGTGCTAGATGACCCTCCCCTCTTTATCTCAATTTAGATTGGTCACACTACAGTTAAGAGAGCCCTCATAGATGAAGTTTATGGCACTTGTGTCACTTCCATTGGCTTCATCAAGACACTCAATTACTTTATCGATGATCTAAAATCCACTAGGAGCATGTGTTAAGTCTATGATCGTAGACAAATGGCCACTATGAGTTGCCCCCTCGCGCCAATCATGTCAAAGTCATGGTTTTCAACTTCCCCTTGTCTTATAATATTCTCCTAGGGAGGGAGATCATGGACTCATCGCATGCGTGTAGTCGCGTCATTCGCTTGCCCATGTGTTAAGTTTGTGCACCTAGGAGCTATCTATAAAGTACAAGGAGACATCAACCCTTGAAACTTTGACCTATTTCAACAACGTGGGACATTCAAAATTCCCACCCTCAAAGAACTTCCTACCATCCCATTTCGGGAATATCAATGCTTCAACTACCATGTGGATTTTCTTTCACTATAGTGGTCATCTTGAGGTTTTGGGTTGCACTCCGCCCAATCTTCTCGATTCAGATGATGACGAGCTTGATGAAATCAACCTTAGTATCAACACCTCCGATCTTCCTAATGCCATTATCTCGCAATTACCTCCCACTTTGCGACCTCACTTGCAAGAAGGATGCCGATCATGTCCCTATCACTATTACTTGCACTAAGCTTCCTCTTCTAGAACATCTAGTTCAACTTGAGACTATTATTGATTCTTGCGCTATTGATGTTACTATTCCCAATTACGATGATGGTTATTCTTTAGATGATCCCTTCTTAGCAGGCTATGCCTAGGCTAAGAATGCGAATATCCTTCGCTATCATTACACACTACGCTCTACTTTTAGTTATAAGATCAAACTATCATTGTTTCCTCACAAAACACACATACTACCTTCGATTCGAGGTGGATGATCTTATGGACAATGATGATACATATTCTGACTTCGAATCTAAGGATGAGCTCATAAACTACACTCCCTTAAATTGTGATCCGAAGCTTGAGCTACAACCCGCTCCCTCAGATAGCCCTTCCACAACACCTATTGTGACATCTCCTACTTCCTTCTCTTCTACTTCTCCACATGTCGCTACAACTCTACTTTCTATGACATCACCACCAACTCTTCTTGCCATCATGGCTCCTAGCCCCACTGTGGTGAACCATGTTGGACATGGCATGAGGTTTGTGGACATGATGCTTTAGATTAAAGAGTTGATTGACGATATATGAAGAAACTTGAAGCGGAAGTCAGGTGAGATCAACAAAAGCAAGCCACACAACCCTCTTTCGCAGCACCACTCTTTTGTTCTCATCATGGTTTTCACTCACATATAGATGATACCGTTTGGTTATCTCCCATGCAAAGCACCGAGCTCGAGAACATGTCCCTTGTGCGTCTAAGCGTCAAGCTTGATCCCCTCCATCACATCCTTCTATGCCACCATCCTCTAGTTCTCGTTGACTCATCATTCCCTCTTGGTCCCTCCTCGATGATATCTCGTCGTGATGTCCTTATATGGATCTTTCGACAGATCAACTATTCCCTCTTTTCTACACGATCAAAAGTCCATCGTGGTATCACCATCATACAAGACAACCTCGAGGACCTCATGATTCATACTCGCCATCAAATCCTGCATGACATAGCTGACATCATCAACGATGCATACCAATCATTTGCACGTCGTCATTGAGTCACATTCTTCTACTTACTATAATTCCTTTTTCTATGGCCATTGCTTCCTATCTTGGATACTTGGTAATTCCTATTATCTCCCGCTTGGGTTTCTATGGCCATGGATTCCTACCATGAATACTTTGGTCATTATTTTCCTCGCATCTCCCGCTTGGGTTTATCTCTCGTCGCTTGGGATGGCCCTATCATTTGTTCCCATCCCATTCCATTTTACACACTTACACTATCAATCTTAAAAACCTTTTATCATTTCATTTCTCTTAATCATAAATATTCATACATTTGTACATACATAAGAAAATGGAATCATAAAATTAAACATACATCATACATCAACATCAATACACATGATACCTACAATGCTATCTCATATATATATATATATATAACAAAATGAATCGTTTTTATACATCATCACATCTCATCTGTCTCTCCAAACAATATAATAACCATCCTCAAGCATCCCCTCCCTTAGATGGAGGTCGATCGATGCTTTGAGATGAGGGTGCCTCACTCGTAGCCCGTAGGGATCACGCTAATGATGTGGCTCTAGATTGAGCCCCTGTAGCCTCTCCCTCTACTCTAGCCGCCCGAATCTCCAACTTCATATATGTTGCATCGAGTTGGGCCGCCTAGCCTAGCCGCCACTTGTGCATCTAATAGTCTCACTTTGCATTGTCGTACTAACTTTGTTGCCAGGTTCGTGCATGGAGAAGGCCCTGCACCAAGGACATTATATCTCTTGCACTCGCTGCTATTAGAGCATCTCTATGAATATGAAGCTCATGAGCCGCCTCTCCCACAAGTCTAGATGCATTGACTAAGACTCCGACCACCGCCGACACTGGATCTGCCATCATGGCCATATCTCACAGTCAGGACACCATCAAAGATCTCATGATGTGCTCCCTCAATCGCCGAGTGCCACTTAGCCGTGGTTTTCTCCGCAAGAACACATAAATCATAGACCTCATTAGCAAACTATTCAATATCTATTTTCAACCATCACAATCTATGCTATCAAACACTCTTCACAACTTACGGCTCACCAAGGGTTACTCCACTACGACGGTTGTTCGTCTGTCATGCGAACTCCCAAACCTGCCTCCACCTTTTCATATCTCGGTCGGTTGGCTCCTACTAATTGTGCAATCTATGTTGGGGCACCAATACCATCGATCATCTCCTCGAGCCTTTGCTTTTTGCCCTAGCCGCCCCATCATTTACATTGTTATTTGGGCATTTGTATATCTTACAAATACCCTCTTTCCCGACCTCTATAACCACCACTCGCGTTGTCATCCTCGAGGCCTCTCTACCCTCTCCTCTCCGACAACCTCGTCTCTCGGTGGCTATCCCCCACCTCTATAACCTCGAGGTCCCTTTACACCTCCCGCTCCCCTTCGTCGCTTTCGCCTACCACCTAGCCGTGGACCACGCCTCACCCGGTGTGGTCACAATGATGGCGCTGATACCATTGGTCCCGCTCTTCCCCCTCTCTTTCTCGTGGTCGATACTCTAGAAGAGGTGGGGCTACCACATGATTTGGACCCCAAATCGCAAAGTCACTTTATCCACCGGGTGTGTCTCCGCCCACCCACCACACATAATGACTTGTAATCATACTTTGCATACCGTATTCAGAAAACCCAAAAAAATTGACTAACAAGACTCGGTGAATATTCGGGAATATTCGACAACTTAAAAAATATGCAAATTTCTTTAAAAAACATAAATTTTATGCAAAATATAGCTACAAAATGTATCAAATGAGTCTGTAAAATGTTGGAGAAGTGTTTTCTATTAGTATTGATGAGAAAGTGGTTAGATATTGTAGAGCTGGTTGGATTCATGAATTAGTGAGCTCAAATCCCAGTAGGTGGTCAACATAGGTAAATATCGAACGGACCCCATCTTTGGTAGGTTTTTATAGCAATATTGTTTGCTATAGCTTGAGGATTTGATAGGAGTTGTACATGATACTATTGTGTAGATGAATTGATGATATATTTGAGATTATTTGATTTATTCTATTCAAGATGCCCTATATATGTTGCATGTTGCAATGTGTGCAAGGAAAAACTATCTCGCAATGTTGCATGTTGCAATGTGTGCAAGGAAAAACTATCTGTAAGATTAAAAACGTTGAACTTGTCCATTGTACTTGCAATGGTCATCTTTTCAAATGCACAAGTTAGGGTCGATTGAGTGGGAAATCATTCGCACAAGTCATCTATATAAACATGCACATCCTAACCTATTTGGGGCACCTAGGGATCCCATATCCAATCACACTCTAATAAGGTTTTTGAGCTCAACATTGAAGCACCTCTCCTTTAGATCACATTACAACAAAGCTATGCAAATCTGAAGACATCCATCCTTTTCTGCCCTAGATCACATTATACAATAAAAATCAAGCTAAGCGTCATTGCCAAGTGTTGAGGGCTGAATTAGAGCTCCATCTTTATTTGCACTTTTCTAGCCTCCACTCTACCCAAGGACTTGGAATCTATGTGTGTCTTGATCCCGCTTCAGCGTATTGGTACATAGTACAATGCTCGTGGTGTTAGTGGGGACACATTGTGGTCAGTTTAGCGCATATGATAAATAACATTTTTTTAGGTCAATAGCTCTAGAAGACAAAGAGAAGTTATTTGTAGGTACATAAAAGTCATTGCGATGCTCCAAACACGAGATGCCATATCTAGAGACATAGTCAAAGAAGGTGCTAGAGGTAATTTGTAGATAACAATAGTAGAGGATACATTTGGCAGTCCTAGGACACCTTCATTTGACTAACTTGTCCACATGACGGATGAACTTGTTCTCCACTCATTTCTAGGGGCCTAGATTTTACAGACATAAATTTACGACACCTTAACATTCTCATCTAGTTTAAGATCATTGTCACACATCCTAAGTCCGTCTTGGGTGAATATGTTCCAAATCCTAACACTAATTTCTGTTGTCTACTTTCTAGAAGTATGTTTGATTGAATATATCATCCTTTAATAATCCAGGACCGACGTATTTACTATTCTGGGCTATCTTTCTACAAATTCATGTAATATCTTAATTAGATTAACCCTAGTTTTGATATTACAACACTCTTTGTTTTTCTAGAACTAGACTTAATTGCTTGTGTCTACTTGCATTCATGTTGCAGCAAAAGGAACTGACATGCTCAAACATCAGAGTTTGACTTTCTTCTGTCAATTGAAAAAGTCTCCATGCATGTCTTGTAGGAGGGTGGTAAACTGTTCTGAACAAGAGCAACCGGGTTGTCATCATCCACCACCTTATTGATGACATTGAGATGGTCTAGGAGATCTTTCATCTGAATCTGTTTTGAGAGAGACCCACCCGCATGCATCTTTGTTGAAAACAACAAACTCTTCATGTACAATACTCGAATTTTATCTAATGTTCGGTACTTTCTCTTCAAATTGGTCCAAAGTACACTTGCGTCAGTGGCATTTCGGACCTTAGGTAGCAAATTATCTGACACAGACAACCTAAACAACAAGGCCTCTTTATGATGCAAAGTTCACAGTAGGCTTTCCTTCAGTGTCAAGAAGATTTTATAACAATCATAGTACTCCACAACTGTTATAATTTTTACTTCAAACATTATAATTATGACTAATTAACTTACATGCTTTTGGTAGAACTAGAGATTGAATGTTGGCTGTTATACACAATATCTAACCCATACATCAATAAAAAGTTTTGACTCGTGACAATAACTCAAAAATATGTCCGATTAATAAGCCCACAAAGACTTTATTTTCTTATGACATCGGTTACTTAAAAAATAAATATCAATGTAGTTCAGAAATTTACAAAAATGCTTGAAGTCTTCAAAATCACCTCACATTCTAGTCTCCGATGCTACATCACCAAAAATCTCAATTCCTACACAAAAATGTCTGAAAATTTATCACAAGACGGAAAACCCTTGATCTGGCACCCTTATTAATCTGAAATTTCTCACAAAAAAACTATAAGTGATGCAAAACACGGCTGTTATTGGTAAATACAATGATTTCCTCCCAAATTGTCGTGCCCCTAACACATGAACTGTGCCCTCGTAGGTCTGCATCCATGGCTTTTGTATCTGTAAATCACACATATCTTCCACGAAAAAGGAATTGCGGCTCGTTTGAATCACCAAAACATTGTGACTACTGCAAGCACTCTGTCAGTCATGAAATTGGCTTGTCATCCCATTCAGAAATTACCTATTGTCCATGCTTCACATTTGCACATTTTGGTCTAGTTGGCCCTAGTCTGCCCATTCGGCCCAGAAATAAATGATTGTTTTTTCTTTGCACGAAATGACCTGTCAATCATGCAAATAGACTGAAAATGGACTGTATTTTTGTCTCTCCCACAACTCCTTGGTGTTTAGATCTTCCTTGTGCCTCAGTAGCGAGTGCTCTGATATGTGACACCTTGCTTTTGCAACTTCAATCTCGTCAATCTTCTTTTCGGTAGTTCGTATCCTCTTCCAGGATTCCTTGAACTCCAAGCTTGTTGTTCATACCTTCTCCTAGGGTTTCCTCGAATAGTAGCTTCGATACCAATGCTAGAAAATGATGAGAGAATGGAAAGAAATGGTACACAACTGAGATATGCGTGTGTTCATTTTATTATGTTGAAAGAAGTTACATTGTAGCTGGGTAAGTTCATAACCAAACATTAATTACTACATAACTTATAATTCATTCAGTATAAAGTATAAACTAATTTTTTTGATAAAAACCCTTACATCTACAACACCCGCAAAATTGCAACTATTACTCCACAAGTACTCATAGGTGTTCAAAGAGCCTTAGGGTTTCCACCACAATGCTTTCATGACCATGCCATACTACTAGTTCTTGGAAGTCAACCTTCCAACATTTGGCCATATACCTTACATGCAAAAACCAAAATTGAAAAGATGGTCAAAGAATTACTGGACTCAGGGGTCATTCTGCCAATTGTGTGTCCATATTCCTCTCCAGTGCTCCTTGGTCACAAGATGGGTCATGGCGTCTATGTGTGGATTTCCGGTAATCAAACAAACTGATGGTCAAGGAAAAATTCTCATTCCAGTGATGGATTAATTGCATGGGACCCACTTCTTCTCCAAGCTAAATCTGAGGTCCGGCTAGCTTTAGATTTGCTTATGGGAAGAGAATATCCTTAAGGCAGATTTTAGGACCGTCATGGCTACCGCGAGTTTTTGTTGATGCCTTTTGGCCTCAAAATGCACCGTCAACGTTCCAGAGCGTAATGAACCGGATTTTTCGGCGTAATGAACCAAAGTGTAATGTTTATCCTGGTTTTCTTCAATGACATCTTGTCAAGATGTGGGAAGAACATCTTGTTCACCTAGACCACACCCTGCAACTCCTTGCCAACAATCAGTTGTACGCTAAGCACTCCAAGTGTTCTTTTGGCATTACAGAGGTGGAATATCTTGGTCACATTGTCTCAGTTGAAGGGGTTAAAGTGGATCCTAAGAAAATTGAAGATATGCAAAATTGGCCCAAACCTAAAACCCTCAAAAGTCTTTGAGTGGCTATTACTGCAAATTTGTCAAGGGCTATGATAAAATTGCAGCTCCCTTGACTGCCATACTACGCAAAAATTCTTTCATCTGGTCTACCCTAGCAAAGCATGCATTTGACTTGCTTAAACAAGCCATGTGTACCACCCCAATCCTTGCGATGCTGGATTTCGCAAAACCTCTCATCATTTAAAGTGATGCTTCTGGGATAGGAATTGGAGTCGTATTGATGCAAGAAGGCAGATTTTTGACATTTACTATTAAGACCTTGGCTATTAAGAATCTAGCCAAATCCACTCATGAAATGGAAATCCTATCCATTATCCATGCAGTAACTCATTGGTGACTATATGTGTTGGGTCGACAGGGTGACTAAACTCTTGGGGTATGACTATGAAATTCTATAGAAGGAGGCCAAAGAAAATGTGGTGGCAGATGCCTTATCACACAAATTTGAAGAACAAGGGACCATGTGTGCCTTATCCTTACTAATGCCTGATTGGTCACAAGAGGTCCAACAAGAATAGCAGCAGGCTGCACTGGTTCAACAACTCATTCAACAACTCACGAACGATCCTATAGCTATGGAGGGATACTCTTGGGATGGTAGTGGCTTGCGCTATTAGGGATGAATGGTGCTTTCTGAAAAGTCGAATCTTTGGGATAAATTATTGCAGGAGTGAGATTCTGGGAGCCAATCTTCTGAATACTAGCCCTGCCATTAATATTAAATGTGGATACCTTATCCCATTCTAGCAGAGGAGTCTTTTTCTTATCCTCAGCTCATTGCCAGAGGAAATCTATTATGATTCTATTTACTGCAGAAATTACCTTGACAAGGGCTCCTAATACAGACATCATGTATGTTGGAAGAGGAGATAGTACTAATTTGATGAAAGTGATCCTGCCTGCGAGGGTGAGCCATTTACCTTTCCAGGAGGGGAGCCTGGATCTGACATTAATTTTCACCATATCTTCCATTTCCCAGCACCCTTAAATAAAGGTATGCCTAAATATTTATCGGGAAGAGTTCCTATCTTGAATCCCAAAAATTCTGCAATTCAGTTTCGATCACACGGTGCAGTGTTATGAAGAAAATTTCTGATTTTTCTTTGTTCATGAGTTGTCCTGAGGCCCTGGAATAACTTTTCAACATTCTCTTTATTACATTTGCTTCTCTTCTTCTTTCTTCTCCAACATACTTGTATCATCTGCAAATTGTTTATGTCTGAAGAGCTCCACGTTCTCAGTGGCCTTGATTCCTTGAAAATATTCTGCTGGTTGGCTGATTTGATTGACCGTCCTAATGCTTCTGCCATAATTATGAAGCGGTAAGGGGACAGAGGATCCCTGTCTCATACCCTTAGCTGGTTCAAAGAATCCTGCCAGACTTCCAATAATCAGAATGCAGTATTTTGGGCTGGAAATGCAGCCGAATATCAATTCACTCCATTTTCTTTCAAAGTCAAATTTTTCAGGGTTTTCATTAGAAAATACCTATCAACCCAATCATATGCCTTGCTGATATCTAATATCACTGTCATTCCCTTTCCTTTATTCTGATTTAGAAAATGAATGATCTCAAGAGCGATTGTGATTCTTTTTGAAATGTGACTACCTGGCACAAAACCTATTTGTTGCTGTGAAATGATGAAAGGAAGAATAGACTTTAATCTTAGAGCAATCACCTTGGCGATAATTTTGTAGTGTGTCACAAAGAGAGACTGGTCTGTAGTCCCCGAACAAAGAAGGATTCTCCTCTTTAGGTATCAAGGCTTAAAAAGTACAGTTGAGATCTAATAGAACCTTTCAATACTTGCTTGATTCTTCCACGGCCTAATGCACATCCAATCCCACTATGCGCCCGAAAGCTTGAAAAGGACCACAGGTTGTCCATCAGTACACAGGCTTTATCCTTTGAATAGAGAAAACTGCATTTCTAACTTTCTCTTCAGTGAATGGGGTCATCAGTGCCATGTTTCGTTTGTCTGAGATTAGCCTTGACATGTTATTCAGCATTTCTTTTTGCTCCCATAATTTGGAAGCATCTTTGCAGGACAGTAATTTTTCAAAAAATTGAACATCTTCTTCCCTTATTTCCGAGTTTTATTCTAAAATTCTCCCATCTGCCGATATGGTGGAGGAGATCCTGTTTACATTCTTTCTAGCCTTAGTTGAATTATGAAAGAACTGCGTACTTCTTTCCCCTTCTTTCAACCAGCACTCTCTTGATTCTTGTTTCCAGTGGATTTGTTATCTTTGCTGTAATTCCTCCAATTCTGCAAGAAGGGAACTTTCCTTCAAGTATGCAGATGCATTCATCCCTACCTGTTGAACTTCTATGTTCAATTCTTCTAGATCTGTTTTGACTGTTTATTTCCGCAAAAATTTCCTTGAAACTCTTTTTTCTCCAGTCCTTCAGGCAGCATTTGAGGTTGAGTTTTTGCTTATCTGTACTTTTTCGTATCACCGTTGGAGCTTTCTTCCACCAGTCCTCCATTTTCTCCATTATTGATGGATCCTCAGGCACATAATTTTGAACTTGAATGGGCATTTTGGAGGGGGATTGTCAGTCATGACTAATAACTCAACTGGACCACAATCAGATCCTGATATTGTCAGATTTCTGCTCTCTGATATCCAGTCTTCATCAAGCCATCCCTATTACATAAATATTTTTCTATTTATCCATGTAAAGGTCCCATTTTTGGGGCCAGATCCATTAGGTTGTTGCTTTCCATGAAATTTGCAAAGTCCAATTGCGATTGAGTTTTCACCTTTGCATCTTGTCCTTCCCTAGAAGGATCGCATTAAAGTCCACTCCCAAGATTATTCTTTCTCTTGGGTATCCATTCATTGTTTGGGTTATTTCCTGGAAATTCTTCTTTTAAGATGGGACTGTTGGGTCCTCGCACATTGAAAATAAGGAAAGATATGTCCGATTTCATGCCTTTTATTTCACATAGTTGCTAGTGCTTAGTTTTAGCCTAAGGAGAAGTCGCCACTGTACCTGAATTCCAAATGAAGCCCAGGCCTCCTGATGCACCTTCCAAGCTTATGAAAAGTCCTTTCCATCTTGCCCATCTTTTCTCCATAAGTTCAGCAGCATCTTCTTCTCTCATTTTTGTTTCTTGTAATAGTAAAATGTCTGGTTTTTGGCTAATTAAAATATGCTTTACCAGGTGTCTTATTTTAGGAGCATTGAAGCCCCTTACATTCCAGGTTATTGTCTTCATATCTTCAGTGAGGGAACTTCAACCCCTCGCTTTCCAGGACTGAAAAAATTGCTGATTTTATCTTGTTTTCCAGAAAATACTGCATTTTCTTTTATTTCTTTTCCACACTTTCTTCTCCTCGCTTTCTTTTTGGTCCCCAATTTGCATTTGTAATTTCTGTTTGAGAGATTGATAGTTCCTTAGTGGAGCTCAATTCTTCATTCTCCCTGCCTGCTTCATGAGTGTCTCATTGCCAATTTGGTGAAGTTTCTTCAGGTATCATTTCTTCTTCCTCCACATCCACGTGTCCTTCATTTTCATCGTGCAGCCTTGATCTTAGGAGATCAACAATATCTTGGGATTCTATTGCAATTTTCTCACTTTCCTTTAAAATTGTTTTCGGGTTAACTTTTCCAATGTACCCTGAGAGTCCAGCAGGAGCCTTGAGTTGCCCTGATTTGCAGTCTGGCCTTGATTGTTAGGTCAAGGCTGGGGATTTGTTGGGCTTGTATCGAGTTTGTCCACAAATTTTCCATGATTTCTCCAAATAAATACTTCAGAAGAAGAGCTGTCTTTGATCGTTTGAAATTTCCTTGTTAGCTGCTTCTTTGTAGGAGATTGAGGGCATGCTTTCGGTTCATGATCAAGTTGATTGCACTTGAAGCATTTGTAAGGAAATTTTTCTAAATCTACTGTCTGGCTTCAAACCCTGTTTGCAGTTTTTTCTGCTTATTTTGTTTGGGAGGCATTTTGATACATCTGCCAATATACAAATTCTTGCATATAATGCTAAAACCCGATGCATTCTTGATTTGCCTGCCTCGATGAAACTTCCCAGCTTGTCTCCAATTTTTTTGAGGATGCTTTCATTCCAGTGTTCTATTGGGAGTGCATGTCATCTGACCTAAATAGGTACATTGCCTATTTTCTCCTTCAATTCATCAAATTTCGGCAACCATTTCTGTAGATGTAGCTCTAGCCCATCTAGCATCCAGGGGCCGTTCTCTAAAATTTCCTTCCTACCCTTTTTGTCGGCACAGATTACCATGAAGAAGCCATTTGGAAGAAATTCTAACTCTATCAATTCACCCCATGATTCTTTGATCCAGTTTTTTACTACCACTATCACAGGCCATTTCCCAATAAACTTACCTATTAGGGCTCTTTCTATGAATGCCCCAATTCTGTATTCCATCTCTGCTTCATTTATCTCCAGTTCTGCTTCCTTTGTTTCCCCTATATTCCTTGGCCCATCTGGTGTCCACAGTGGTTGATGTGGCTGTGCCAAAATTGGTGAAGGGTTTGACTCTATGAATAGTTTTGAATTTCTGATAGGGAGCTGGTTTGCTCCTGTTGTGATTACGTGTCCCTCTTGATTGCCTATCTCTGTGCCCTGCTCCTTCGCACCTTGTCTCGGAAGATTGCTTCCTCCTTTTTTTGCTTCTCTTTGCTCCCTTTCTGCTTCAATTCGTCCCCTTGTCTTATCACATCCTTCTTAGTTAATTGAACAGTGGACATTATTTAATCAATAATTAGAATGATTATAAATTTCTAATTGCATGATTAGGATTTTAGTTCCTAGCTTATGGATGTGGTAGTTACTATTCTTTGACTTTGGTTCACTTGAACAAGATACCTTTCAATGATTTGATTTAATGTGAACAGGAAATTTGACTATGGCTATCTACAAGGATGATTGCGAATTTGCAGATCCCGCTGGGTCATTCAAAGGACTTAAACGATTTAAACGAAACTGTTCAAACTTTGGTTCCTTAATAAAAACATCGAACATGAAACTTATGGATTGGAAAGATTTTGAGGTGAATATTTATCAGATATGTCATTTTTATCTGGATATGTTTCTATTTTATCAGATAAGAATTGATGCTGTAGTCAAGACCTTTCTTAATCAATATGTTACGATTCCTAGTAGCTTATAATTACTCTTTCATTTCCAGTAACAACTTACCAAATCAGCAATTTTATATTAGTTATTTTTAACTAGAAAACATGAAGAACCATGCATATAATTATAGTTCTCTTGCTTATTACTCATATTAGTCTGGAAGACAGTGAACTACTGTTGGTTAGATTATTGAGGATTTTATAAATGTCTTCTAATAAAGATGCCTTTTGCAACTACTTGGAGATAATATATGTAAAACAGTAAATTCATTTTATATTTGGACAAAGCTGCTAAATGCACTTTATTTGATGCATATCACGTCTTTGGTTACATGCATTTTTTTTGGTCATTTCAGGATATCAGTTATATTACTTCTCTGTATTGAACAAGAGAATATAATATGGAGCTTTCTATTGAGTTCAGGTCATAATGCACAATGTTTTCTGTTTCTTCTATTAAAAAGAGACTTCAGGTAATAAATATGAGTTTCTATAGATCAAACCCCACAATATGGAGGACCGGAGTGAATGCATATTTGAAGAAAGATAAGAAGTTGAAGCATGACATGAATAAAATTGCTATTGGGCAGTTGGATGATCTCTTGGCCCTCTATTTTGCATTTTCCTATGCTTTAGGAAAAATAAGGAGGGATGGATCATTATGTATGTGTGCTAAAATGTTTCTATAGTGGCCAGTATATCTTTATAATCTTAAGAATATCTAGATTCTAACCTGCCGAACTTATCCTTTCTCTCGACTTGAGTAAGAGATGAAGAAGCCCTACACTCAATTTTTCGGATTGTGGCTGGATTCAACATTATGTGTGGTATGCTTTGGTATTCAACATTCTCATTCAGGTCGAACTGATTTTTGGGACTCTACCCTGAATTAGATGAATTAAAAACTTCCTATCATTTTTTATTTTCTCTAGGCATGGAGCCAAAACATATTTAGAAGTCTCATTCTCTCTTTCTTGGGAGGATCAACTTATGATCTATGCCATTGTGAAGCCAAAACATATTCAGAAGACTTCCACTTGATCAAAAGGATGGACCTTGACCGGTACTCATTCTAAAAGGGCTTCAATCAATCCCTTTTTCTTGGACCACATTCCTTGAAATATAAGGCTTTTGAGAGATTAACGTCAATGAAATTAGTGGGAGCTTAGATCCCTTCTTTGTGGAAAGTCCCTCTACTATTATCGATCCAATTTATTTCCAAGCTTCTCCTCCAAATGCTCTCTCCTAACTTTTCCATCAATCTTTTGATTGTACATTCTCTTTCTTGTGTCTCATGATCATAATCATAGGATATTATCATTTAACTAGAATATTTAAATAATATACTTTCTCTACAAAGTTTCATGAATGGGGACAGAGGGACAACTTACAATTTCAGAAACGACAAAATGGGGGATGATGGGGTCGAGATATGAGGCCCCAAACTCAAAAATGCAAGAAAATACATAAAATTCTCTCAAGCCATAGAGCTTTTTATACAATTAGACATCATATAACACTTTCTTAGGATTGAAATACAAGTTTGAAAAACAATGATACAACCATGATGTCGATCAAAGAATCCTGATGATTAACTAAAATTAACTAAACTATGTAGTGTGGGAATAGTTAATCTAAGCTATGAACAATCAGTAAACAAATTAGATAAATGCAGCAAAAAAGTATGCAAATGATCTAGTGCCTATGCAAAAGGAAATGTTAACCCTAATATGTAAGAGAGAAGAGGAAAGAACTCAGCTGAATAACATATGCTCACGGGATGTGTGCGAGGTGATAGGAAAATTAGGAAGGTGAACGATCTGCGGGAGCTCAAAAGGATGGATCTCAAGTATCTAGGTGGTGGAGCACTGGAGAGGGACTGCGGCGCCTGTGGGTGCTGCATGCAAACCGCGTGCCCCTGGTCCCGCATAAAAGCTCAAATCGATCTTCAATGGTTCGGCGGATGGTCCGACACCCTCATTTGTTTGTTGCATCGGGTTCGTTGTCCTACATTGAGTGTCGCCAATAATCCAAGATGATGTGAAGACCTGCAAAAGACCAAAAGAAGTATCAAAACCCTAAAAAAAGAAAGATGCAAATGAATGGGTCGGACTGACCTCAACTGCCACAACAGTGGGCTTACTAATTGAGCACTGCACTACATTTCGGACCCAAATGTAGTTTTGGTGAGTGTGTGCATAATGTGCCCTAGGTGCTCTTGTGCCAGTTGCACTTTGTGAAGTAGCGAGCAATAACTAAATGTAGAAAATGTAATAGAATGTGTGCATGGAATAAAATAGAATCCCTCCCCTATGAAGTGTGATGCAGATGTCCTAGCCTGAGCCTTGTGATGGAGTTATGTGGATGCAAGTGATCTCCAATGCAATAGATGGATGCAACTCTAGATGGATGATAGTAGTGAATGATGTTAGGTCCCTCATTATGGTCTCATAACTTTATATTTATAGGGTTCTCTTGATCTAATTTCGTAATTAACCCGAAATGGCTGACCACCAAAAAGATAAGGAGAAACGGCTAGAAAGAGCCCAAAAGATGGCAGGAAAGTGCATAAGGGACAAAGGCACCCTAGTACTAATCTAGGCGCCCCAGTCAAGGCTAAAATAACACGGGATGACAAAATTTGACTGGGCATGTGGATGTAAAAGGTTGGTAATGACGAAATAAAATAAAAAAAGATGGCCAAAAGACAGGGGTTAATTAGTACTTTCTTCACTTAAGAACCTTCTAAATAGTAGTATGAAACCTGGGATAAATAATGTCTAAAGTGCATGATTTTGTGTCTACATTTTTCCCCACTTTATATTGGTGAGCGGAAAACTCGGTAACATAAAGTAGATAGAGATGCGTGCTCGTTGTCCATGAAGAGTGTAGATGGCTAAAAGATGGGGTTAATTAGTGCTTTCTTCACTCAAGAACCTTCTGAATAGTAGTATGAAACCGAGATAAATAATGTCTAAAGTGCAAGATTTTGTGTCTACATTTTGCCCCCACTTTATGTTGGTGAGCGAAAAACTCAGTAACATAAAGTAGATAGAGATGCGATCTGATGTCCATGAAGAGTGTAGTAGAAACGTGCCGAAGGACTAGACAAAGCGTGGAATGACAAAAAGATGGAGGAGCGTGGAAACTAAAGATAAAAATGCGCAAAAAAAAGTGATGAGAGTGAACCTAGGGCGGAACGTGTGTGCTGATGCTTATGTGTGTAGTGTACTTGCATGGTTAGTAAAGTGTGTGTTGTCGCATGAGTGTTGTTGTTGACGTTGCCCCCATTTGATCTGTTTGTTTCTCATACGACCGGACCTCGCAAGGAGAAAATGATCACGTAGTCAAATATGTGTAACATTCCCATTTAAGACTTTAGAAACAAGGGAATTTTTTTAATTTATTTTTAAGTAATGTTCCTTGTTCTAAATACGTAATTTAGAACACACATTCCAAAACAATCATTTTTATAACAGATAACCATATGCAGCTGTAATGTCTCGATAACCTACCGATTTATTCATTTCATAACTCGGTAAACTACCGATCTATTCATGTTTAACTCTAAGCATTGAATACTTTTCTGTATACTACGTATACTAGGTTCTCTTACCCTGTTTTGGGTATTTGAGTGATCTGTCTAAGAAACCTAACTGAATAGTTTTTACAATATTCATCTACATCACGATCCTTAGACTAGGTGATATAGGACAACGCAATCAACAGCTTACGATACTTTGGCCAAAGATTTTAACATACTATTCGTATTACTTATTCCTTGACGGCATACTCATCAATCCGGAATACGTCCTTCACCCCGCTCTATTGTTATCTAGAATGTCCTTTACCGACTTCCGTCAGTCCTCTTGCCCAAGGTTTATCCCTAGTTCTGGTTAACATCGTAGGTTAGGATAGGAAGGAGCTCACAAAGGCTTAGGATAGATTGGCATACTGGGTCAACCTAAGTCAACCCCGTGTGCCAAGATACCCTGAGTCTTAGAGGGCTTCTTTGTATCACAACTACGCTACCACCCAGTCCTAGAGATAAACTAAGTTCAAGTCCAAAAGTGCGTAGATCTAGACGATCAATGCAGAAGGATGTTGCCACATGTCAACTACAGTGTTGTATCCTCGAGAAGATCCTAATCTTCTCGAAGGTACAACTCTGCAGTCGGCGTGTGCCAGCATCCTATAGAACAGCCTCGTCGAGATATACATATCCTTAGGAGATTATTAAAGTTAAATTAATTTGGATTCTTAAAGGCAGATTTCTGCAACCCTACCAGATTCTAATCCAACTCTCCCTAAGTTCTTTTTCAAATCAGGTTCCATTAACTCTGGCAGAATTTCCTTAACACAAGATTGCTTTCGATGTTCATTATCTTTGGATTGTCAATCAACTATCACGAAGAAAGGACAGCAACTCCTTAAGTTTCATTCAATGTGACTTAACTATTCAAGGAAGGGTAACAACCACGAGGTTGTAACTTAGTAGACTTTATTAAATAAAGTCTTATGAATATATAAAGATCATATCTTCCTTCTTGTTTATTTTTTTATAAGAGAGGGAGAAACTTCCTCTTCGTAGTTAAGTTCATAGGGTTTACTCACCCATTATACCCTTATAATTTTTATAAGGTTCATTGCAGTTCAGCATAAGATATCTTAATGATATGAGTTGTTTAGATAAATTCATTGTATTTCTACAACTTACTAAGTTGCATCACAATTAGGGAATTACCCTAATCCCCTTTTTCCTACTTATACAAGAACACTCATTGAAACATATAGATAATATGAAGAACGTCAACAGAATAGAATTCTATTTTTTTACAAAAGTACAAGTTATTTTACATAATCCATGCAAGTAAACTCTCATTCTTCATTTACTTTTCAAAGCTTATACATTTACAACTTATGCATCATGAAACATATATCGCTGACAAAGAACCGACATTCAAAAGAGAATAACTTTTCTTTTTCAATACAACTTAAGAACAAATCAGAATTCTTCTCAAGAATCAACATAGATCAGCCAATGCATCATATAAGTTTTTGCCTTCTCTTATCACTTACAAAGTCCATCTGCAAAAATTGCTAGCACGGGTCAGTTCAATGAACTGAGCATGATAAGCACTAAGCCTTAAAACAAAGTGCATTCCACTAATTGTTCCAATAAAAACAACCCTGCTTTAATGAACAACAAGTAATTCATACTCCCAAGCATAAGTAATACCAATAAAAAGAAGAGCAATACTAAACAGATTTTAACACAAAGAGGAACAGGATATAATCTATAATACCTGTCCTATAAGTTAAAGTATAATTGATTTCATCAAATATCTTTACCAAACAACAAAAACATAATATATCATTGTTTCCAATTTTACCAAATAAAGTACAACACATATCTTTACTATAAGATACAAAAGTGTTTACAACATATTCCCTTTTGGATATTTCCACTAACTTTCAAGTAAAGAAGAAAAGAAAGTATTCCATTGCCAAAGTACATAATCATCAGCAAGGCTGAAACCGGTGTATACCATGATTTAAACTATCCCTTTAAAGTAACACTACTTTAAAATTTAATAGTATATTGTATTCATCAAACAGATCCATATGAAAGAATTACAAGGAGAAGTGGTGGTTTAACAGTCATCTAAAGGCTACAATTTCATTTGCCAACCTAACCCCAATTTCATTCCACTTCATATCCGTCAAGGACAAGTATACAAAACTAATAATCACTGATTTCCTTTTTCAATAAGAACAAAAATTAGGAGGTTCCAATCAATGAACTTAACCCAACTGCATTTTAGAAGGAGTCTTACTAGAATATGATCCCAAACTATAATCATTTCTTTCACATAATAAAACAGTTTTACCTTCTCACATTCATACAGTTAAAATTCATTCAAGAGTTCCAAGAAAGGAGGACAATGATCATTTCAAGGAAAGAGAGTACTAAAACTATCTTCCTTTCTAAACCATCCCATTACAATGCATGAATTTCTACTTTCCGTTAGAAACAATATAACAGTAAAGCTCATACACAGTCCATGAACAATAAGCTTCACAGAGTATTTCTCTAAAGGTCTAACATTCTCCCATGGACCAGAACAGTCACGGATAAGAAGAAATCATGTTAACAATTGCCCAATCATAGAACCCTATACAATCAACAGTGCTGTAGTTCAAACACATTCGCAATCGAGTTTAGATCGCAAACAATCTTCCAAGACATAACATACATTTATTAGACCCAACAAGAGGTAAGAATCTGAGTAATTGCTGACACTCAAGACTTCCCAATAGTTCGGAAAAGTAGGACCATCTCAACGGTATGCCAACGCATCACTACCAGAACTATAAATTGGGTTTCCAACAAAAGACAATATCAAACATCAAAAGAATAATATGTACAGTCCAGGACTCGTTTACAATTCCGGCGCAATGCCAAGCATAAACGTCATTGAAGGATCAAGACCATTCAAATACATGTAACCAAGTTAGGGTAACTACATGTTCCCTTAATAGTTTACTAAATAATCAAAAGACCATAATACCTGAACCAACACAATGTTCAGGTTTCTATTTCCATTAAGAACATCAAGTAATAAACGGTGTGTACAGTGAAGGATCTCAATATCACAAGCACAAACACATAATACGCCAGCACTGTAAGACTAGACCGAGTGCAATGAAACTGTTTACATACAGTTCAGAGTAAGAAGAAATGCTTCTATTCTCCGTCAACATCCTTTCAACCCTATTTCAAACTCGAACGAAATGTAAGATGCTTGACAGAGCTCAGACTGGACGACTCACAAGTCAGGTTCATAAGAATCTCCAAAAACCATTAATGTAGTCATAAGAACAAGATTCCACAAGCACCATGCCAAAGTGACTTTGAGTTACAGTCAAGTTTACCCAAAATAATAACAAACACAAGTTCTAAAATCAATCAAGTTCGCAGAATGAAATACAAACTAAACCATATACTGCTTTTCCTGTGCATGCAAGTTTCAATACAGTCCATGTTTTCGCAAGGAGGAAAACAGAAACCAACTATATATGGTTTTTCCAATGCATACGAACTTTCAATAACAGTCCATGTTTTCGCAAGGAGAAATACAAAACCAGACTATATATAGTTTTTCCATGCATGCGAACTTTGCTACCGTCAAAGTTTCCACAAGGTAAAATACAAAAACAACAAGACATATACAAGTTTATCTATAGTGCATGCGAAACTTGTTAACAATCAACGATTTTCACAAGAAGAATACAACCCCAAATCATATACGGGTTTATTCACAGTCCATTTAACTATGGATCAAAACACACGCTTCACAAACCCTGAGAATCTCAGTTACAGTCCACTTTACTAAACAAGTTTCCCAACTGAAGCTCGTACTTGCATACGAGTTTAATAAGACTGGAGTTCTTACTAGTTCGAAATCACAAGACACAACAAGTTCACCCAACTGTAATTTCAACAACACAGGCAAAACTCAAAGTTCTTAAAACTCAGCTAGTATTTCGCCATCAACAAAAGTGGTCGACCCAGACAACAATTTCCAATAACCAAGAAGCTAACAGTGTTTCCAACTTTAGTTGAGCATGCATAGATCTTTTATGCAACACGTTTTTAAACAACATCATGCAAAACATGATTCGAAACCAAAATACAAGTATACAAATCCCTTCAATCTATTTACCAGAAAAATGCATGAATGCACAGAGCTCATCAGAGCAAAGTTGTTTTAATGAAAACACTTAGAGGAAAGCAAAGGATTTTAACAGTTAGGGCCTATCATGCCTGATAGTGTCGCCGAAAAAATCGAAGAAGACTTCCAGCTGAGCTCGCTTCTTCCCTTCTCCTCCACGAAAGATCAAAACAACAAAATACTTCTTCCACAATGCCTCATATACTCTCCATGAAACAAAAATAGATTTGAAACCTCCAAAATAGCCATGTAGTGCAGTGTAAACCATGTTGGTTAAAAAAAAATAGAGTGCATGAAGAAAATCGAAACGCATGCAAAATGAAACAACCCACAAAATCCATTGGCATGCCTACCAAAGCGGTTTGGGCTCGTCATACAAGACAATCAATTGCATTAATTTCCAAATATCCCGCTCAATCTTCCTTGCCACCGCTGCCAAGTCTAGCGAGTTCCAAATCAACAAAAGAATGAGTTTCCATTTTTAGTGATACTGCCACCTAGGCCTCCGCCAACCAAACTAGCCCCTGCCAAAGTCGGTAGTCCGTAGGAATTAATAAACCTTATCACCTTCATAAATGCTTAGAAACCGTCGCCAATGTACATGCGACCCTTTTAGTTCCCAATTCGCATCCATTAGTTTAGGATAGGTTAGATTGCTTAGGTTAGATCTTAGGTAGGATTTAAATTAGTACCTTAGGATGTAACACTAACCACTAACCTCCAACATAGGTCTTTAGCAATTAGGTTAGATAACTCCACATAGGTAAGTAATAAAAAATACAATAGCTTTTAGAAACTAGGTTAGATAACCAAATAACCTTGTAGTGTTAGGTTCTAGTTTTAATACTTAGCAACCCTTCTAACCTTTAGTATCAAGTTTAGGTTAGCAACAAAATTATATCAAGTAACATAGCTTAGGTAGGAATACTTTCACCTAGCTTAGGGTTCCGGAAGTCAATCCTCAATAGGATCCGGATACCTTTCTCCTGTGTTGTGAACAGCTGCATTCCCATCGTTATCAAGCAATGACCTATCATGGTTGATCTTCAAGGACCCAAGCCATACAACCTACTGAATGGAAGTGCGTTCACACAGAAGTCAAAGAACTTGCAACAACAAAGTTCAGTCCAGTGTGTAGCTTAACTCATGGAATGTCGATTTTACCATTCACTTCAACAGGCATTATTAAAAACATTCCTTGGATCACTGAAATTGATCCAAGGATGAGTCAGACAAAAAGACAAGTTTACAACTCTTAAACTAGATTGCAATTCACCTACCAGAACTGAAAAATGGATTCAGAGAAGTCATACCAGTTCGATCATAGGATCTTAAGAGCAGAAAAGACTTATCCATATCAAGCATGATTTCCAATAATCAGAAGAACATATCCATATAAGGAAAATCACATATCAACACTTGAATGTAAAGGAGGAAAATAACAACAGTTAAGGGTGTTACAATATGTATGTATCTATGTGTAAAAACCCAATGTAGAAGACATATGTAAAAGTATGTAAGTGTAAAATATGCAAATGCAAAAGTGTAAATGGAACATGTGCACTTGATCCATGTCGAGAAAGTGTAGAAGGATATCTTGTACTGCGAGTTTTTGGGCGATCTCATGCCATAGGTTGAAGAAGTGTAGGGAGGAAATGCTCTGTGTCCTCCAAGCTCTAATTGCTTCCCTGAATGTGTGTGAAGAGATCTCTGTATCGTCCTGGTTTTTGGGTGATCCGACGCCACTGGCCGAAGTAGTGTAGAGAGGCACACCCACTATAACCTCCAAGCCTGTAATTGCTTCCTGAATGTTAAGGACACCATGTCCTGTAAAAGCCGTTGTGTATGGGATTCGTAGATTGGTCTGAACCCACTTGCTTTGTATATAATTGAACCGAACCGGTGTAGAATCTGTGTTAGTATGTAAAAACCCTAAATGATGCCCCCTCTTTGGGGGCACATGCGACATCACTGATAGGAGAATGCGGCCCCAAAAGAGGACCAATCGCATGTACGCTGTAACCCTGGAAAGTGTTTGGTAAAAACTAAGGCACACACAAACAAGAAGGCTAGCCAAAGACAAGTGTAAACATGCATGCATATAGAAAACAATGTGTAAGCTATGCAAATAGTGTAAAAGCTACCAAACAATGTAGTAAACATGCAAGAAGACAAAGTAAGCTGCATAAAGCGGGCTGCAAACATGGGACATCACTCACGATGTCGCAAGACATGCAAGGCCATCATGGCCGCAAATAAGCAAACAAGTGTGCACACCAAACAAAGGGCAAGGCCCGCATACAATAGCAAACAATAGTAGACAATGTAACAAACAAGTATGGAAATAAATATCCCTGCATAACAAATGTTGCACATGAAACACCCATTAGCATGTTAGAAAGATAACTAGTATGTCAAAAGTGTGTAGAACCAAGTAATGTAAAGTGCTAAGTACAAAATGAAACAATAACACTTGTGAGAGACGAATGTGGATGCCCCTAGCAACCAGTGTAGGAAGGGTAGAAGGCGAGCATCCGAAAGATCCCTAGATGGATCCTTCTTACACTACACTGATTTTTTATCAAATGAAAACAGCAAATACAAATTTCTGTGTATTTTATGTCAAGTTCCTAGTGCAGATCTGGAAAGTGCGACTAGGGTTAAAGAGAAACATCAATGTAAAACACGCCCAATAAAATTACTTCTGATTTCTAATGACTGCTCAGATTTTGTGAGGGCTGAATTACATAGAAAACTGAACTTATTACAAACTGAAATAGCCCAGAAAATCAGATCTGAGGTCTGTTATAATTCAGATTGAAAAACCTTCAAAATACACCTCAGAAATGATAAAAAGTACAGCGATCAGTTTACAGTCTGATGACAAACATTTGACAAATGTCTTGGATAAAAATACCTCTGAATTCGCTGCCAAAACTGCTTACAATGGACCGACCCAACTGCTGGTTGCAAATCACTGGAAAACACCTTCATATCTCTTTACACATGGCTGAACTGAACTTGGAAATCTGATGAATATCACTAGGAATTTCTGAGTGAAATCCCCTCTCAATCTCCTAGGGTTTTCGTCCGCAAGAGATAAATTGACAAGGGTTTTCGTCCTTGGAATTTCGATAAAAGCTCGAGCTCTTAAAGAATGCAAAATATGATAATAAAAATCTGGATGCCCTCTCTACAAGTCGACATGTTTATTTAAAGGGAGATCAGCCAACCACCACCCTCAAATCAACCAATCAAATTGTTTCATTCTCCTATGCTGGTCGCATTTTCCCTTTTGGGCTAATTGGCACATTTTCCAAAAAGTGACTCCCTAAGGTAAGTCGTACTTTCTCTTTTCTAATACAATTTTTTAATTGTATTTTTGACATATATTGTGCTATTGTTTCAAAAAATAATAATATCATGAAAAAGCACATATAATAAATAATAAAATAATAAAGATAAGTCACCCTAAAACTTCCCTTTGGCCGTCGGGTAGACATAAAGGGCCAAAGGTCTTCGCCCAGGCTTATGCGGGCAGAGGGGACATTACAGTCCTCCCTCCCCGGAGTTGCTTGCCCACAAGCAACTGTAGCAACGCGGGGTGCTGAAGAATAGACTCACCCTCCCAAGTGGCATCCTCCAAGGGTAAATCTTTCCAACGAACCAGGTACTCCCGTATCACCTTGTTCCGCAATCTTCTCTCCCTCCAATCCAGAAGTCCCTCAGGTACCAAATCCAGTCTTCCCTCATCATCCAAGGGGGGTAACTCTACTGAAGAGGTCACATGCTGTCCCAATGCCTTCTTTAAGCAAGATACATGAAAAACATTGTGTATCTTACTTTCAGAAGGTAACTCCAACTCATAAGCTACCTGTCCAACTCTCCTCACTACCCTGTATGGACCATAGAAGCGAGGCTTAAGCTTCTCCGCTCCACTCTTCTTAAGAGTACTTCTGTCTGTAAGGTTGGAGTTGTAGAAAGACCATATCCCCCACCTCAAATGATCGCTCAATCCTGTGCCTGTCTGCATATGCCTTCTGCTGATTTTGGGCATGCTGCATATTGTCCTTAAGGGTTTTAAGGATATCCTGGCTGTCCTGTAAACACTCTCGAGCCTTAGGAGCTCTACTATCTCCAAACGCCATATCCACAAAGGATCTCGCGTCATAACCGTACAAAGCTCGAAAAGGGGTCATCCCAATGGACATGTGGTATGTAGTATTGTAACAATACTCGCACAAATAAAGCTGCTTGACCCATGCTCTCTGCTGCCCTGAAACATAGTTGCGCAAGTACCCCTCAATCCACTTATTCACAATCTCCGTCTGCCCATCTGTCTGCGGATGATAGCTAGTGCTCGGAGTCAACTCAGTGCCTGCCAACCTGAATAGTTCCTGCCAGAATGTGCTCATAAACCTGCTGTCCCTATCGCTGACAATATTCTTCGGAAGCCCATGTAACCTGAATACCTCCCTAAAGAATAAATCAGCCACCTGTGGTGCCTTAAAACTCGTGGGGATGGCAAAGAAGTGCCCATACTTAGTCAACCTGTCAACTATCGCATAAATGCGATCATAGCCCTGCACAACTGGTAGTCCTGTAATGAAATCCATAGATATACTCTCCCACCTCTGCTCTGGAATAGGTAAGGGCTGTAATAAGCCTGCAGGGAAAGTATGCTCGGACTTGTTTTGCTGACAAGTCACACACTCTCGAATATACTGTAGAACATCCTCCTTGAGACCCTTCCAAGAGAATCTCTCTCTAACCTGCCTATATGTCTTGAAATACCCTGGATGTCCTGCTAATGGTGCATCATGGAGTGCATGTAGAATCTTCCCCTTAAGCTTAGATTCAGGTACCAAATAAATCCTACCCTTATAATAAATCAAATCAGAAATTACCTGGTAGCGCCCATCCTGAATTTTGCCGTCCATGATCTCACATGCTAAGGTGTTCTTTGAATACTCGACCAGCAATTGAGACTTCCAATCTGCAGAAATCTCACTCATAGAATATAGGACAGCAACATGGGGTCTCCTCGATAGTGCATCCGCCACAACATTCTTTTTCCCTTTGACATACTCGATGTCAAAATCATAGGCCTGGATCCTGCTGACCCATTTCTGCTGCCTCTCATTGAGTTCCTTCTGCTCCAAGAAGTACCTCAAGCTGTTATGGTCGGTCCTCACTACGAACTTCCCTCCCACCAAATATTGTCTGAACTTTGCCAATGCATGCATGATGGCGAGCATCTCCTTGTCATAGGTGGAATACAACCTCTCGTTCTCCCTCAACTTCCTACTCTCATAGGCAATGGGATGACGGTCCTGCATCAAAACTGCACCAATACCTGAGCCCGAAGCATCACACTCTAAGATGAATGGCTTAGAGAAGTCCGGAAGAGCAAGGACTGGACATGTGCTCATCACCATCTTGAGCTCATCAAATACTATCTGTGCCTCATCTGTCCATCTAAATGCGCCCTTCCTTGTGAGATCTGTCAATGGTGCAGCAATATCTGAATAACCCCTCACAAATCTCCGATAATATCCGCATAGCCCTAGGAATCCCCGCAACTCTGATATGTTCCTAGGTGGAGGCCAATCCTGCATAGCCTGTATCTTCTCCTGATGGACCTTGACCCCATTGGCCCCAATGACATGTCCCAGATACAGTATCTCAGTAAGTCCAAACTCGCATTTGGACATCTTAGCAAATAGAGACTGAATCTCCATAATGCCAAGTACCTCATCTAAATGCCTCAAATGATCCTCCCATGTCCTGTTGTAGATCAAGATATCATCAAAGAAAACTAGCACGAACTTCCTCAACTGCTTGTTGAAGAGATGGTTCATGCATGACTGGAAAGTGGCAGGTGCATTAGTGAGACCAAATGGCATCACCAAGAACTCATAATGCCCATAATGACATCTGAATGTTGTCTTGAGGATGTCCTCCTCTCGAACCCGAATCTGATGGTATCCCGATCGAAGATCAATCTTCGAAAAATAAATGGCTCCATGCAATTCATCCAAAAGCTCATCAATACGAGGGATGGGATACCTGTTTTTGATGGTCTTCTTGTTGAGGGCCCTGTAGTCGATACACATTCTCATCGTCCCGTCCTTCTTCTTTACCAACACCACCGAAGAAGCAAATGGGCTAGAACTAGGACGGATATGCCCCATATCAAGAAGCTCTCTGATGGTCCTCTCTATCTCATCCTTAAATTTCTTAGGATGACGGTAGGGTGTAGTGATCACAGGCTTGGCACCCTCCTCCAACTCTATGACATGCTCAAACCCTCTGTCTGGTGGTCTCCCTGGAGGAATATCACCAAAAACCTGCCCGTGCCTATCTATTATGGTCTGAATATCTGCATGCAACTGCTGTCCACCATCTGGAGAAGATTTGGATGAAATGAAACATTGGGCTGCCCATGCAACCTCTCCATGACTGATAATAGATTCCATCCTATGTGCTGAAACAACTCTGGGTCCACCATCCGAAAGAGCTCGTAGCACAATCTTCTTCCCCTCTGACATAAACTCTATCTCCATTCGTCTGAAATCCTGCACATATCTCCCCAGAGACTGAAGCCACTGAATTCCCAAAACTGCATCTATCTCTCCAAGTCCAACTATGTAAAAATCATCTGTCAATGTGTAGTCTCCTAGCTGGATACTAAGCTGTGGAATTCGTCTAGTGCAGCTTAGAGCAAAGCCATCTGCCACTCGTACACTGAACCCCTCAAATTCTTCAACTGTAATCCCCGCTTCATCACAAATCCCTCATCAAGGAAATTGTGCGTAGCACCACTATCAATCAAGCAAACAACTCGTTGGCCCTTAAGTACTCCTTTCACACGAAAGGGATGATACCTAGGGACTCCAGAAAGTGAAGCAATAGTACCTGAGCCTGATGCATCTCCATCTCCTAGCTCTACCTGGGGCTGCTCCTCATGTGCACCATGACCACTGTCCTCTGCATCTGTATCTGCTGAAGAATCTGCCTCTGCATCCGAGATAACCTCAATAAGATGCACCTTGCCTTTCCCAAGGCAGTTGTGTCCAGGCTCCCAGTGATCTTTGCAATGGAAACAAAGTTTCTTTCTTCTCAACTCATTCCGAGTCTCCTGATCCATCCTAGGAGGGGGAACACTCCTTTGCTGAGTAGTGGGAACGCTGAACCGGCTTGGAGCTTGTGAAGGGCTTCTTACTAGGCTGGTAAGAAGTGGGAGTGGTCTCCAAATCTAATGTTGTCTGGATAGCATCATGTAATGTAGTAGGCCTAAGGGCCTTGACCAACCCTCTTAACCTGTCATGCAGGCCCTCAATAAAAAGCATTACCACACGTCTCTCAGGCATCTCGGGAACCATTACTGCAATCCGCTGAAATTCGTTGATGTAAGAATCAACGTGCCCACTCTGTCGTAGCTGTGCCAAATCCCTGTAATATAGCTCCACATCTTTGCGGTCAAATCTGGCAATCAACTTCTCACTAAACTCCCTATATGACCGTAGTAAGTCATGTCTCTGTGTGATAAGCCCATGGTGCCACCAATCATATGCCACTCCCTCCAAGTGAAGAGTAGCAAACTGAATAGCCTCCTGTTCCTGCATAGGTTTGAGAGTGAGGTATGTATCAAGCTTGTGAATCCATGCCCTGGCACTAATCTTTCCACTGCCATCGAAGGTGGAAAGGGTCACCTTATTGGTAACCTGCTTCAATTCTCTGTTTTGCTGGGTCCTAGGCCTCTGTGCTTGCCTAGCTTTCAAGCTCTCCCTTTTCTGCATACAATACTGGTGGAGGGGAAAGGCGTTCCGTACCTCTTCTGGTAATGCTCTCCACTCATCATGAGCTACCATTACATTATCTTGAAAGGCTATGTCTTCAAGTGGGTCCTCAACTAATGGCGGCTCCTCCCTTGGTAGGAATCTAGGCTGCATAGGTCGATCCGCAGTCCTCGTGGGTCTCCTTTCCTCTGTATATCTCCTATCTCGTGGAGGGGAGCCTCTTACGCTGCCCACTTCTGTAGGAACCCGGCTGTGCCTTCTGTGGCTGCTAGCTATGGATGCAGATCTTTCCCTTCTATCATGCCGATTTCTTGCCCTATCCATAGTCAAATTCTCCATCAGCTGTCTCATGGTCTGAATCATTTCCTGATGGGAATCGATCATTCCGCTGAAAAGGGCATCCGGATCAGGCCGCTCACGTCGTGGAGGAGTGTGTGCTCCTTCTCCTCTATCCATGATACCTTCAATATTCAGACGTGCCTGACTCCTTGTATAATATCGGTGTGGCCCAACTTCTGTAGGCTGCATAAAACAAACCCAAACAGACCCTCCAGGTGGGAGGATTGATGCTCTGATACCACTGAAAGATCCCTAGATGGATCCTTCTTACACTATACTGATTTTTTATCAAACAAAAACAGCAAATACAGATTTCTGTGTATTTTATGTCAAGTTCCTAGTGCAGATCTGGAAAGTGCGACTAGGGTTAAAGAGAAACATCAATGTAAAACACGCCCAATAAAATTACTTCTGATTTCTAATGACTGCCCAGATTTTTGAGGGCTGAATTACACAGAAAACTGAACTTATTACAAACTGAAATAGCCCAGAAAATCAGATCTGAGGTCTGTTATAATTCAGATTGAAAAACCTTCAAAATACACCTCAGAAATGATAAAAAGTACAGCGATCAGTTTACAGTCTGATGACAAACATTTGACAAATGTCTTGGATAAAAATACCTCTGAATTCGCTGCCAAAACTGCTTACAATGGACCGACCCAACTGCTGGTTGCAAATCACTGGAAAACACCTTCAAATCTCTTTACACACACGGCTGAACTGAACCTGGAAATCTGATGAATATCACTAGGAATTTCTGAGTGAAATCCCCTCTCAATCTCCTGGGGTTTTCGTCCGCAAGAGATAAATTCACAAGGGTTTTCGTCCTTGGAATTTCTGATAAAAGCTCAGAGCTCTTAGCAATGCAAAATATGATAATAAAAATCTGGATGCCCTCTCTACAAGTCGACTTGTTTATTTAAAGGGAGATCAGCCAACCACCACCCTCAAATCAACCAATCAAATTGTTTCATTCTCCTATGCTGGTCGCATTTTCCCTTTTGGGCTAATTGGCACATTTTCCAAAAAATGACTCCCTAAGGTAAGTCGCACTTTCTCTTTTCTAATACAATTTTTTAATTGTATTTTTGACATTTTAATTCATGATTAAACTTTATTATTTATTATATGTGCTTTTTCATGATATTATTATTTTTTGAAACAATAGCACAATATAATAAAATAATAAAGATAAGTCACCCTAAAACTTCCCTTTGGCCGTCGGGTAGACATAAAGGGCCAAAGGTCTTCGCCCAAGCTTATGCAGGTAGAGGGGACATTACAGCATCCATGCTGCGTGTAAGAGACCCAGTATCTGCGATCACAACTAGACAAAGGCGTGAATGCGCATGTGTGGATGATATAGATAAATGACATACAAGTAAGCTAACTAGCATGTGTAATAAAGTGACCATGAACAAACAAAAGTAAGAAAGAGTATAAGAAACCATAATATGCAATATGCTGTGGATGGATGGAATGGAATGCAAGATGGAATGATAGGAGCCATGTGCCCCCGAGTGAATGGAAATGTATGCAGTGAGGTTCATTTGGTTTGCCCCCTCAAAGCTGATCAAGAATGAGCGTCAAACGAGAGTGCTTCATCGGGAAATGATAGAAATGTGTGTATTGTGTCTAACGCGTTACTGTGATGAGTGTGTATATGTAGTGATGATATGCGACCTAGTGATGAAGTGTGTGATGATGTAGCCTAAAGCGTATATCACGATGAGATGAATAGAGGGAGTGGTGATGTAGCCTAAAGCATGTACCACTACAAGATGAAGGAATAGGTGACCATTTAGCGTATGTCACTAGCTAAAGTATCGTTATTGCATGAGATAAGGTCAAATGATGAATGTGTGTGTATGATAAGGTCCATTTGATTTGTAAACCCTCGGCAGTCGAGTATGGACCGAGGAACTAAAGTGCGTCATAGGGTAGTGAGTGCAGCGCGCATGCATTTAGAATGTAGTATATGTAATGATGATGATAGATGACCATATGATGTGTATAAATGTGTAAATATGTGATGTGCAAAATGTAATGCAATATGTGTAGAGAGACTAAATGCGTGCTATGTAATATGTAAGATGAAGTAGGATGTAATGCGAGAGTTGTAGATAATAGAAGTGTGACCGATGTATGATGAAGACTAGTATGATGTATGACGTGTAGATGTGTAAATGTCAAAATGATGTAAACTAACTATAGAATGTGTGATGTAAGATGCACGATGTGTGAATAGATAGTGTGTAATACCTATCGTGCAAAGTGTGTGGTGTTCATGTGTAATAAGCCCTCAACAGTCAAGTGTGAACCGAAGCACAAGAGTGTGTCGTCAGGTAATGACACTAGAATGTATGACGAGGATGCCTAATGAATAATAGAAAATGTAGGAATGATGGATGTAGCTATCTTTAAGATGAGGTGGGGGAATGTGAAGTGTTATGCCCCCAAGTGCGTGTGAATGAATGAACTATCCAATGATGGTGAAAGACGGAGGTCCTTCATCTGATGTAGGAGATGAAAGCGTATGACCATGTTCTAATAATGGAGGTATGGTAGTATAGACAGACGATGTAGTGGTGAATGAAGTCTATGCACATGTGAGGGATGAATGTATGAAAAAGGTCGTGGCGTCACAAAATGCATCGGTGACGGAGATCTACATGACGTGCGATGCGAAGGTGAAGAAGATCCGTGTGGGATAAACCAAGGTGGCGACCTGTGTCTCGAGGTAGTGACCATCCTAGGAATGGGCCTATGCCGATGTGTAGGACTAGCGGAATGATGCGGTCGTGTAGACGATGCTTGAGTAAGTGAACTAGGCATGATCGTGCTTTGAGTAACATGTAGTGTGACTTGCTAGGGGAAGTAGGTGGTGTCTTAGCCATCGCACGAGGAGACAATGACCATGGAGTAGATGGAGGGACATCGTCAATAGAAATGACTTATTGTTGTGAATGAATTTGAGTCGCAAATGATTTTTAGAAATAATAGATTGAGAGCAATGAATCCAATTGAGATCGAGAAGCATGTTGCATCCCTCAATTGTGTTTCCAACGAGGAAAGGTACAAACATAGTAAGAGGACCAACTGTAACATGTAGCTTAACAACACTAAAGGGTTTTGTGAAAGGGTATTCGATTTGGGATGGAGGATACCCGATAGCCTTGAGAAGTGAAATAGAACATGCGCTAATGGGCCATGATGGGTCAACCTTAGTATTGTTGATGGAGGTTGAGCCAATAGATGTAAACTTAGCGTGATAATCAACGTTGGAAAAGGAAATGATTGGTGGCGAAGCTTCAGTGTTAGCAACTAAGAAATCCAGAGCTCCTGATCTAGGAGGCGATACTGCATGATACGTGTGATTAGTAGAAGAGTCTGTTGTCTTCTTGTCATGTTGTTGAGAGTCATTGTTAAAAGAGCTTGAGTTTACCCTCTTCGTTGGTTCAAAGGCGAGCTAGCAGAGACTCGGGAACTCTAGTTTATTGTTATCAATTAGATCTTGGATGATTGTTCGGAGTTTTAGGCATCTATTTGTAGAATGTCCCACACATCGATGATAATCACAACGGAAGTTCTCATTGTAGTTCCTACCTTTTGGTCGCGACGGGTCTAACTCGAGTGGCGGGGAAGGGTAATAAGATTTCTCTCAAGAAGTTGTTTCAATATAAGATGCGGAGCCATGGGAAAGTTGCTAAATGTGCATCAAGGTTGTGGTGACTAAACCTCCCTAGTAGGAGCGATGGTGTTGATAGTGACTTTAGCGTCGGTTGGTTTAGTTGTAGAAGGTTTAAATGGCGTCTTGTTAGGAAAACGAGTGGAAGACGAAGTTTGTTCTTGATACTTAAGCTTTCCTATGGATAGGAGTTTGGTCTCACGAAGCTTAAGAGTATGACAAAGCTGATCGAATGAAGGAGAGGTCTCAAAGAGAACACTCTCTTGTAGAGGTGGTAATAGACTTTGAATAAATAAATCCTTGAAGCTCAGAGTCGGCAAGCATGTTTGTCATCTTAGCTAGATTGTTCTTATACCTCAAAACGTAGTTGGCTAGGTGTTCATTTGGGCCTTGTTTAAGTTGTGCTAGTTGGGCGTAAGAAATCTTAGAGCCGATATTGATGGAGAAATGAGTAAGAAATGCATCAGCTAGATGTGTGAAGGAGGTTACCGAGTGAACAGGTAAGTCGTAGAACCAATGCATCACATAATCATGGAGACTACGAGGAAATAACTTAGCTAAAAGCATATGATCATCAACGAAGTCAAGACAAGCGACATGAAATGCTCTAAGGTGTTCTTGTGGGTCACCATGCCCATTGAAAATGGGAAGCTTAGGGGTGACAAAATTGGGAGGAAGCGGGTAAGTAGAGATGGCAGGTGCAAATGGAGTATGTAATAACAAGGTAGAATCTAAAGATGGTGATGCATGCGAAGTGGCCTATTGCAACTTACGAATTTGAGCTTGAAGATCATGATAAAGAGAAGTTAAGTCTTGATTGCCAATAGATGAGATGAGACTTGCCGTACATGAGAAACTAAGGGCAACGTAAAATGATTGGTAGGAGTAGGAACAAAAACAAGAATAGTAGAAATAGGAGGAAGAGTAGAAGCAGGCGGTTGAGTGGTAACAGAAGTGGGTATGGCGGTAGAAGTAGTGAGTTACGCAAGTTAGTAGCTTCCTCACGAGCAACATGTAAAAGTAAATCTAAATCTTGAGGATGTTCAGCAAGGTGATCATTGATGGCCTTAAGATGAGCTTCAGTAAATTCCTCATGAGAGTGAGCCATGGTAAAGGAGAATAAACCCTAGAATGATAAGGTAAGAAGGAAGAACCTAGAAGTGTGAATGATCGAGTCGAGGTTCACCAAAATGATTAACTAAAATTAAATAAACTATGTAGTGTGGGGATAGTTAATCTAAGCTATGAACAATTATAAACAAAGTAGATAAATGCAACAAAGAAGTATGCAAATGATCTAAGTGACTATGCAAAAGGAAATGCTAACCCTAATATATAAGAGAGAAGAGGAAAGAACTCAGTTGAATAACAGATGCTCACGGGAATGTGTTGCGCAGAGGTGATAGGAAAATCAGGAAGCAGGAACGACTGTGCAGGAGCTCTGAAAAGGATGGATCTGAAGTATCTGGGTGGACTGGAGCGCCTGGAGAGGGACTGTGGTGCCTGTGGGCGCTCTGGTATGCAAACTGGGTGCCCTGGTCTGCGTAAAAGCTATGAAAATGATCTTCACTGGTTCGGCAGATGATCCGAAACCCTCGCTGTTTGTTGCATCAGGTTCGTTGTCCTGCATTGAGTGTCGCCAATAATCCAAGATGATGTGAAGACTGCAAAAGACCAAAAGAAGTATCAAAACCCCAAAAAAAGAAAGATGCAAATGAATGGGTCGGACTGACCTCAACTGCCACAACAGTGGGATTACTAATTGAGCGCTGCACTACATTTCGGACCCAAATGTAGTTTCGGTGAGTGTGTGCATAATGTGCCCTAGGCCCTCTTGTGCCACTTGCACTTTGTGAAGTAATGAGCAATAACTAAATGTAGAAAATGTAATAGAATGTGTGCATGGAATAAAATAGAATCCCTCCCCCTATGAAGTGTGATGCAGATGTCCTAGCCTTGTGCCTTGTGATGGAGCTATGTGGATGTAAGTGATCTCCAATGCAATAGATGGATGCAACTCTAGATGGATGATAGTAGTGAATGATGCTAGGTCCCTCATTATGGTCTCATAACTTTATATTTATAGGGTTCTCTTGATCTAATTTCGTAATTAACCCCGAAATGGCTGACCACCAAAAATAAGGAGAAACAAACTAGAAAGAGCCCAAAAGATGGCAAGAAAGTGCAAAAGGGACTAGGGCGCCCATGGTGGGACCAAGGCGCCCATGGGCACCCCAATCAAGGCTAAAATAGCGCGGGATGACAAAAGCTGACTGGGCATGTGGATGTAAAAGGTCGGTAATGACGAAATAAAATAAAACAAGATAGCCAAAAGACGGGGGTTAATTAATACTTTCTACACTCAAGAACCTTCTAAATAGTAGTATGAAACTGGGATAAATAATGTCTAAAGTGCTTGATTTTGTCTACACTTGATAGATAAAACTTAAATATTAAAATCCAAACACCATACAATCACTTCATACGGCATGCTAATGAATCTCTAGAAATGATGAAAATAGAGCAATCTAGTTGGTCCCTTGCTTCCATACTTTGTACCAATGCTTTAGCATCATCATCCCTCTCGCTCTCTAAATGTTGTGGCTCATCAAATATATTTCATGGCAGCCGTTCTCCCCAGATTTCAACCTGAAATCTGGGACTACCTATTTAAAAAAAAATCATTTAAAAAAAAAAATAACGGGTCTTTTCGTGTTTTTATTGCCAGAAGATGTTTGTATTACATTAAGATATTCCCAGTGAATCATATGAGCCAATTTCGACAAATACCTAGATGTTGAAACTCATTTTATCCCTCCGCCAAGTTTTGTCTGTGGGAAATTTTTATTTAATTATTTATTAAATAAATAAAGCCCCGTTTGAAGTAAATTGTGCTCGGTTGAACCCTGTTGAAGTTTTGCATGCCAGTATTCACACATCTCAATAGGATTTTCACTAGGAATGAATTCAGAGCATTGTCTACAACTTTTGGCAACGTTTTTCGTTTTTATTTATTTCTTTTGCGTTTTTCTCCGGTTTTCTCCACAGTTTGTCTGTGAAATTCCCCTGGGTCCGTTCTTTGTTCTGTATAGTTTGTTTAATTGCCTGAAGCATTTGGAGATCATTTACGACCTCAACACCAGAAGGAATCAACCTCAGAAGGCAAACTTCTGACCAAAAAAGATGAAGTCAAGAAGAAAAAAGCCTCTCCTAGGCAAGTCACACTTTTTGGAATAGATAGATCTAAGTTGCAATGGGAATTTTGGCAGTGGCAGGCAGGCGAGAATTTCTTTCTGCCTTGCAGGGTACTTTTCCCATGAAGTCAAAGTCACTTAAGCTGTAATGGGAATATTAGAGGCGGCAGGTAGGCGGGCATTTCTTACTTGCCTAGCAGGGTAAAAATTCCCATTATAAAATAAATAAAAATCACTTAAAACACCGATGAGAATTTTCTGCCGCTTGCTTAGCAGGCTAACTTTTTCCACTAAAGAGATTTATTCACCCATGCAAGTCGCACTTTATCAAATGAAGCTATTTTTAATACAAGTCGCACTTTTTGGGAGATGTTTTAATTTGTCAGTGGGAATTTTGGTAGTGGCTGGCAAGCAGAAATTTCTTATCTGCATTGCAGGGTAAAAATTCCCATTATGGAAGTCAAATAACTTAAGTTAAAGAGGGGATTTTTGGAGCTGCAGTGCAGGGTAGAAATTCCCATCAAAATTGACTTCTTATTTTTAGAAATCACCCTTGCCAAAAAGTGCGACCCAACTTGGCATTAAACAAGGAATTTAATGATATTTATTTATGGTTTTTTCACCTAATTTTGGCACCATGAATGGAAGAAAAGTCAATGCACGAAGACAAGCCAAAGACAACTCAAGGATGCATGCTAAAAATAAATAAAATAAATTTATTTAAAAGCAACCAGTAACATGCATAATTGAGTGCCCAATTTGGGTGAATAGACATGATTATTTATTAATTAAATTGCCAGGAATAGGAAGGACAAATATTAAAAATAGTATGCTGAGGGTTATATAAGCATAGACTGCCATAATAAAGAAGCAATTAATTCTTTTTGCTAAGGATTGCAGCCCAGGTTTTGGCGTCAAGAAAAGGAGGTTTTGTGCATTAGAAAGTGTTTTTCATTGCCAGAAAGCTTCAAGGTTTGGCGCCTAGGGTTGGAATAGCTTGATTTTTGCTATGATAATTATCTGCATGTTGGTATAAGTGCCCAGGTGAATTTAAAAATATTTATGCTTGCTTTGCATGCAAGCAAAACCTCAAATTTTAGGGCAGCAAACTTTATATGCAGATTTTGGTGACAAAAATTAAGTATTCATGCCCTGGACTCCATCTTTGTATGAATTAATTGCAGGTATTCATCACAGGTGTTCATACAAGTGAAAGGGAGTTCAAATCAATGTCAGGTACATTGAATATATCTTCGAATTTGAAGAAATTGCTAGATCTGCACAAATTGATCCATCAAGCAAAGAATTCTCAGGCGGGATTAAAAGAAAAAAGCTCAGACAAAGATTGTTCCAGCCATGTTGAAGCATGATGAAAGAGAAGGATCAGTTGGATCATGCATAATTTCCAGATTTGTTGAAGTCAATAATAGACATAGGCTCAACCCGTCACCGATTTAATCGATGAGATCTAGATCTCATAATTGCAAAGGTTTCCGGCAAAAATTCATCCTCTTGTTTCTAGCGCACTGTGTAGAAGTCAGTGCATGGAAAATTCCTTCCAAGATCTTGTGCATGTGCTCCCAATCTTCTAGTTGAAGCCTTCATTGAATTTACTTGTATTTGCATTCACCTAGAGTGCTTTTTAGAATTTAAAATTGCTCATATGCAATTAAAAATAAAAGATGACGAGTTTTGTCTGAATTATTTATGGCAAACATTGCACTGGTGCACGTACTGGAGAAGAACTACAAAAGCTTCAAGGATAAGAGGGAAGACATGTCAGAGGCAACACCCGTAAGCAAAATCACATTCAGCTGCTTCCAGATCCAGTTTGGTGAGAATCAAAGGCAAAAGAGTTAACCGCATGCAAAATATGGAAGAAGAACAAGGTTGGGAGTGTTGCAGCTTTCTTCTAATTTCTTTTCCACTTTCTTCTTCTTTCTCTTATTTTCTCCGACAAAGTAATTGAGCAATCTTAAGTGATTGGTTTAAAATCCGTTACTTGAAGAAATCAATTACTTGGTAATAGGTGTGAGTACATGCAAAATAAAGGTTCTATTTTCAGTTATAAATCATGAATGTCATGTAAAGAGGAATTCTAGGAGAGAGATTTCCAGTTGTTTCCTTTACATTTTCCACATGTGTCAGTTTAGTTATAGTTTCCTATTTGTAATTTCCCCTCCATACACTATAAATAGAGGAAGAGCCTATGGGTTAAAACATAAGAATTTGTAATCAACATTCTTGTGTTCGAGACTTTGAGCCGAAACCCTTGATAGCTTTCTGAAAGCCGAGGAACAGAGAGGAGACAACTTTCCAGAGAACTGTTTGTCAACGGTGCATTTGTTTTTATTTCTTTTTAGATCTTTGCATAAACTTTGTGTTATCTTAGATCTGGATCTGAAACTTTCCTTTGCTTTAAATTCTGCATTTCAAGATCTATTTGTTTCGTCTATGTGCATGTGACCAACTCTGTCAACTATTGGTTAGGTTGCACATCTCCTTTCTTTCTTCTCGTATTTAATTATTTCCCTTTCCTGCACATATTGCTTACAACTGCTTACTTGCTGCAAAATTGCCTAGCTATGGTTCATGAGCTACAGTTAAAGTAAAACCAACAGATAGATATTAGGAAATATAATTGACAAAATCTTACACAAGAGCCTCACCGGTAAATGAAGGAGATTTATTTCATGATTTGCACTGGGTTTCAGTGTGTGCGTGAAAATCTAGCCAACAACAACCCAACCAATCCTTATTGCAATTCAATGCCTTTCTCATCTACTCATGCTACATTCTCTGGATCAACATCTCATTGTCTCGCAGTGTTTGACAAAACCTAGATGCAAGGCACTACTCATTGAGACTAACGTCTCCACTCTTCTGGAGGATACTATATTCCTCTTGAGAGATTGGACGCAGTTGTAAACTTATAAGTGGTCTAGTTTCTCTCTGTAAAAGAGGAACCGCCAATTTGAGAAAAAAAAAGACGAATGTCAAGCATTTATAGCTCTATCTTTCCTTGCATTCTCCACCGCTGGCATTAGTGAGCAGATCCTCTCTAGCCCTGGTGTGAGTTGCGAGGGCCACTGAGCCAGTAAATGAAATAAATTGTATCCAAAGTGTCCTAACTACATTTTCATTGAACATCTTTACAATAGCAGCTTGAAAACCCTCATTTACGTCTCAATCACCAATATGAGGTACAATCCTACGCATCTTCACATTTCATTTGTAGTTAAGTGAATAATCTGCCATGTTCAAACGAGTGTTCATCCTATCCCTCCTCGATTCAACAAGGCTCGAGTGGGATCCTCGCTCAAATAACAACTCTTACGGCCAAGAATATTGTTAGATGTCTCATAAATCTCTCCAAGATTGGGAGAGTCTCGTGAATGTCTTATGAAGCTGCGTAATAGAGGTGTGAAGGATAATGTGTGCTTGGCACTACCCACCACTCATTACTCAAGACCCTTTGCTCCACACTTTTCCCTTCATTTGTCTTTTCCTCTCCTAGGGACTAGTAAATATGCCTGTACCTACTTAGAATCATTAACCAAGGGACTCAACCTTCGTGTTGATATGCCTCCCTAGGCCAATTGATCCCTTACAGGTAGGTCACACATTATTACCGAATATTTATATGTAAAGAATATCTCTAAACAGAGCTTGGACATTGTCGACAACACCCTTATTATTCTATTCGGATTTGTAGAAGAGTGTTTGCAAGTTCTTAAGGAAAAAAATTCTTCCCCTCGCTTTTTATTTATTTATATACAAATCTCGCATGAGTCCATGTGGAGAATCT
This sequence comes from Taxus wallichiana var. yunnanensis, assembly GCA_018340775.1. Classification (NCBI taxonomy): domain Eukaryota; kingdom Viridiplantae; phylum Streptophyta; class Pinopsida; order Cupressales; family Taxaceae; genus Taxus; species Taxus wallichiana. The sequence continues at coordinate 82,975,705 of CM031242.1, read as the reverse complement.
TCTAAACATTCGTGTTCAAGTTTTAGCTTCCAACAATGAAAACAAGTGGGCTATTATCCGAGGTTGTGGTGCTATCATTGGTGACTATCCCCCTTTGGGTGGTCACGCCTGGACCGTCTTCATGATGGCCACTTTGGGTCTCAATAGGCGACAAGTCTTCTCTAGGTGTCTTCTAGGATGTTGTTGCTTTACGAGATATCATCTTGCTTATTGAGACCCTTGAGAACCCATAGTGGGCCCTTCCTCTAGTTATAGGTTATGCTTGGATCTCAACCTACTAGAGTGAGACTCATAGGCTGCTCACACGGGGCTAAAGCTCGCTTTAGCATGCTTCAAGCCCACCAATGCTCATCCTGTAATGAGATTTGATCCAGCCCACATCCCCTTTCCACTTTTCGACATTTGTGTCAACAACTATGCTTTTCAATATAAATAAACCAATAATTTAATGCCACATTACAATACAATACAGAAACTTGTTTTTTTCTAAAGTCCTCATGTGCGAGAAGATAGGGAAAAATCCCTTTGATGTCAACAAAAATTCTCCCAAGCGCACTTTTTAATATCCATGTGTGCGGGATCTCATAAATCTAAGGTTGTTTGTGGTTTTGGTGGCGTGTCTCTCCTCATTTGTGATAGGCTACAGATACATGTGGCTTTAGGTTCGAAGGTAACCACCCTCATGGATGTCTTCAATGCTATCTGTTATCTCCTATTTTATCTTCCATTGTGGTACATATTGATAAGGACCTGTTCCTTGATCTCCGTCCAAAGATCTCTCATTACTCCTCGTTGGGTGTTATTCTTCTAAGCAACATTAATGCTCATACGGGACTCACCAAACGCTTATACACGATCTTGTAGAGGATGAGCTATGTATCAAGGAGTTAGATTCAGTAAAATTTGGGATATAGAGAACATCAACAAATAGGAATAATCTTATCACAACATATGGGATACATCTTCTTCAATTGGGGGAGACACTTAGTCTTTACATTTTTAACAGGCTACCCTATTTCCACGACTTTGATAGATTCACCTATTTCCCTCATGGCAGGGGCTCCAATGTGGTGAATTATGTTACTGCGAAAAATTATCTTATCCCTCACATCCAGGATTTCCTTGTTTCCCACCATCTCATTCTTGATGATGATGCTGCCTTGAATTTCACCCTACACTAGGCTTCTCATCCTTCTCCCCCTCCCATTGGGTCCTCCCTTATCTGTCACCCCACGATCCATTTTTATACTTGGTATGCCTTTGATTACATTGCATGCCTTTCCGAATTTGGACCAAATTTCATTCTCTTTCATCTACTACAACCACGTATGCACATTTATCTAATGTCCTCCAGGATGCAGCCCTTGACTCCTTTTCCCACATGATCCATCACTCCACTTACCTTGTCCTCATGGCTCTTGCCCCATGAATCATTGGTATGATGTGGAATGTAAACACATACATCATAAGCCCCATTTTATCCTTGCTCACAACGGTCCATCCATTCCCAACACACTGTAGAGACTATTGACGCCTCATTCGATAGAAGAAATGTAAGTTTCTCGAGTCAAGGAAGCATGATCTCATCGATGCCTTGTACCATTCCCCAAGATCTTTTGGCTACCCTTCTCTCGAGGAAAAATCCTACTTTTGACATTGAGCCTCATGCTTGGGTTTCTTATGGAAACTCTCATTATGATACTCTAGATTAGCCTATCATTAGCATCCCTTCTCCCCTTCCTTCCTCTTGCTGCTTATTTTCCGCTGGTGATGTTAGGAGGGCAATTTGGTAGCTTTGTATCAACAAAGCTGCAAATTGTGAGGGGCTTCAGTCGGGTTTGCATGGATTCAATTGTTTCCTCTATTGCCAAACTCTTCAATGAGGTTGTTTATTTGGGCTTCCTCCCTCTTGGTCACAACACATTATCCACCCCATTCAAAAATTAGGGGAGGTTTCTGACCCAAACAACTACATGACTATTATGATTGGACATACATTTGCCAAATTATATGCCATTGTTTTGGATGTGAAGCTTTTTGAGGACCCAGAGTGCAAGAAGCCGAGAGTGAGGGGGTAAGCACAATTCAAGAGAGAGTTCCAGGACTACCAACCACATTTTAATACTTTGGACTATTATAGAGTACGCTAATTATCAGTCCTCAAAGGTCTTTTGTTGCTGAAAAAATGTCAAGAAAATCTTTGACTTGGTTTTTTACTTTTTCAGAAGTTGTGTGAAGTTGGCACTGCAAATTCTGTCATCATTGCTGCCATGAGGCTGTATGAGATAGTTGTTGGTCAGTTTTGTACTTCTTGCGGTGTTTATGGCTTTTGAAGAGTACTATCGGGTACAAGTAAGGGTGCCCTATCTCGCCAACCCTCTTTGACATTTACATTGATGAGCTAGAGGATTTTCTTTGACAACATACCCATGTTGATGATGGTTGCATTTACATGATATGGTCATAGCCATAATTTTTGCCGATGTTGTTGTCCTCCTTCGACACTGTGCAAAGGTTTACAAAGGCAACTTGACACCCTTGCTTGTTTCGTGAGTGTCATCAATTGGTCACAATCCTAGAAAATTTACAATCATGACATTCAACACCTCCAAACGTTCCTTTCCTAGTTCTAGTTCCTCTACAAAGGGGAACCTTTAGAGATCACATCAACGTACACTTACTCGAGTGTCTAATTTTTGGATCATCTTTTAGTAAGAAGTTTACCACCCATTTGTGTCTTGGTAAGGGATGGTAAGGGATATGCCTCCCTTTCTATCTTGGAGTGCCAATCTTTTCATATCCCTTTCCAGGATATTCCTTCTAAATTACGCCTCTTCGATACTTTCATCAAACCTATGGTTCTATATGGATCTGAGGTTTGGGAACCTAGTTTGGGTACCATTGATTGGGTTAGGTCCAAATTCTCATGTGATATTGTATGATCTGTTGCAAATGGATGGCTTCTCAGTGCATTGTTCAAACTAAGTTTGTTGACCAGTCTCTTCGCCTTGAGAGTATCTTTAAGATTTCTATATTCACAAACTTTGAACTGTGGGGGATTCAACTTTAGGCTGAGAGAGGTAGCCATTCTTAGCCCTTTGTTCTTTAGAGAAGACTACATCAATGGGCCTTACTGTATGCCAACGTCTCTGGTATTTTAAGACTAGTTTTCTGCTTCAATCTTTTGGCATCTCTATTGATAGTCTACCTCTTTTTAGGTACTCTTTGGATCCCCTCCTTGGTGCCTTCCCTTAAATGAGGCCATCAATTGTAATTACCCTGTCAAGGACTGAAATTGAAAAAGAAGGAAACCACACAAACCTAAGTGAAGCAAAAATCTGATTTTATAATAACAGCTATAATATATTTCAAAACCCTAGCAGCAAACTGTATAGGGACTCAAATGCACCCTAAAACCATGCACAATAACTTGAAATTACTTCTAAATAATTACTTCAATTACGACAACCAATATCCATCCAATTTGCAACAAATAAATGGAGAAAATCAGCGAAGATACACTGCTGTAATTAAATTTAAGACAACAGCAGGGAAGCCACAAACAAGGGCTGAAATCAATAGATAACCCTCTCCAAAAATAGCCAAATTATGGATTTCGGCCTTATAAACTATGGAGAATATAAATATAAAATAATATATGGATTATGTGCCCTAGAAGGCACCGAACCGGCACCAAACCCTAGTTGCTCCCCTAGGGAAGAGCTCCAAAAATCATGCAAAGCTTTTTTGTTATTCTTCTTCTTGATGTCTTTGATCCAAATCAGCATGCAAGTCTTTAAGAGATGTCTTCAATGAACCACCATGGAGAGTTTTCATTCTCCACCAAGCCACAAGGAAGGTTTCCGTCCTCCTTGGATGCCACACAAGAGGGTTTTCGTCCTCAAGTGGAATGGTATTGAGCAACTAGCCCAACAAACCAAATGTAGATGTAAAATGTGCCAAAGATGATCTTCAAATGAAGTCATACAACCTCTTTTATACTCCTTGCTTGGCGCCAAAGGCCAAATAGATGAGGACCGACCTCTTAAGCTTCACTTTATCTTTTAATTTTCCTTTTTAATTCTTCCAACCCAGCTGACCTGCCTCATAAAGGAAAAATACTAAAAGAAAACATTAAAACTAATAAAGGAAATTGAAATGAAGTGCAATTCCTTCCCTTGTTCACTTATTCTTCTTTCGCAACGGGAAGGGGCTGACAAGAAGTGTTCATTTGACCTCAATTCAAAAAAGGGGACATTACAGTCCTCCCTTCCCGAAATTGCTTGCCCTCAAGCAATTGCAAACTCATATGCCCAAGCATCATCATATCAAGGTAAAGGAACATGTTGTAGTGCTCCCATAATTTGGATCCTGTGCCTGTTAAATGAAGGAGCTTCAACCCAAACAAACTCAAACCTCTACTGCTCCTTTCTTCATCTTCTACTTCAGAAACAACAGTGACATTTACTTTCTTTGCATACTCAGTTGTACCAAAATCCCTACAAACTGATGTAGTTGCCATCATAAAGCAAGAAATGGACGAATAATCAGCTTGACTAGCTATCTCTCTTATTACAAGATGCAAATCAGATTGTGGAGGGGCTGAAAACAATTCACCATAGTCATAATTCACATGGAATTTTATCCAATTTGGGGCTATCAAATCTGATTTGCTTCTTCCTTTCAGCTGTAACCTTCTTCCCACATCAACCCATGATGGAATTCCCTTCGAAAATGCAAGTTCACGGCTGTTCATGACTGCTAATGGCAGTCCCAAATCTGATTTTTGCACGTTCAGCCCTATAGCCATGGCATAACAACTACCAAACTGAAATCTTATGGAAAAAAGCAATTTCATGAGTAATGTAGGGACTGAAAATTGTCTTACATAAGCGAAAAATTAAGAACAGGTCTACAATTGAAATCAGCAGACATATTGGCCCTTAACTCAAGAGGGTCAAACACCACAAATCTTCCCATCCTCATGATTACATCTCCATACCTCCCACTTTGGTGGAGGATTCCAATAATATCCCAAACACAATTGTAGCTATGTATTTCCCCCTCATAATTGAACCAATGATGACTGAAATGAATTTCAAGAGAGCTGGGCATACCTCTTTAGGAAATTGGGGCTGAGTGTCTACCATCCTAACCATTGGAATCTCACTTTCAGCCATAGTTACCATGTTCGAAAAGTTCAGGTTGTTCGGACAGGGAAAAAAGTTTGGAAGTTCGGGATTTTGCAAAAAGTTCGGTTTGGTTCAAAAAAAATGCGAATTTTAAAAAAATATAAAAATGAATAATTATCCATACTTGCTTAAAAATACCAATCACACATACAAATAAATAAACATACAAGTATACTAAAGTCTAAAACAAATAAATGCATAGCAAAATCCATTAGTGTTAACATTTAAGACTTACAATTACGACTCAAACAGTCAAAATTCATAGTTCATACATATTGATATAAAATATAGCAATGAGAATTATCCATTGCTCAAACTTCAAAGTTTTGAGCATTAACCAAAATGCAATTTTAAACATTTGCAACATCAAATCCTGCTTCTATATCAAAAGTATTACTAGCATCTTCATCTAAGACTGCAGTAGTAGGCTCATCATCAACAACATTTTCTTCATCTCCAAAACATGCTTCTCAAGGCGAGAGTTGTCATCTTCATTTTCAAGAGAGTGAGTGAGCTAATTAAAAACACTAATATAAGATGATCTCTGTTATATTCAAAAATGAAAACTGAAACCTATTATTAAAATTATTTAATTTCAAAAAATTATAACTAAATAAAATATAATAAAGAATAAAAAACAACGTAGATATTTTATTTTAAAATTTAAATTAAAATAAAAACTAAGCATTATATTATTAAATGATCTTAATATAATTATAAATTCAAACTTGTTAATATAATTACAAACTATTAAAATTTAATAGTTTGTAATTATATCAAGTTCGAATTTATAATTTTATAGAAAATAAATAAATTTAATTATTAAATTAAAAATTTAAAAATAAGACATTTTAAGTTTTATGTTTTTAACAAATTAAACTAACAGTATAAGTTTAGAGTTTTAAACCTAAAAATTTATATCTAAGTCTAGCCTAAAGGCCCTAAACCCGTAACCATATAAGATTAAACTTAAAAAATTTATATAAGTTTAAAGTTTTAAACCTAAAATTTTATATAACTTTTTAAGAATTAGATATTCTTCATTCTCCTAACTATTCTCGAGCAAACAATAACAGGGCAGAAACAACGACTTACCTGGAAAATGGGATATGTTTAATGGCGTTACGGCAGGGTTAAGAGCCAAATTCAATGGTGGAAACGTATTCTTTGCAGGTCGCGTCTGGTGTTTTGGTAGCGTTTGGACCCTGGCCACTGGTTTTTGCACTTTGCCCTCTCTCTTTGGACCTATGTTTTCACTTTCCCTCGTGTGGTGTCTCATTTTTTTGTTGTCTAGTAAAGATTTTTAGATTTTCTACCTCTTTTTTTTTAACGTTTTTGACTTTTCAGCGCTTTAGGGTTTTCATTTCACTTTACCCGAGATTTTAATTTATTTATTTGTCAAATAAAAAAATTGGTAGGTCAAAAGAAATACGGACGAATTTTACGAACAAATTCGGTTTCCTTAAAAAGTTTGGTTTGAACGGAATCTTTTGTAGATTCGTACGAATATGGTAACTATGCTTTCAGCTGTTGTAAAAATGAGCGGAGGGCTGAAAGTGTAGTATGCAAGAGACACATAAATGTTGGAGTTGCTTCCTTTTCGGGATTTCTTCTTGAAGGATAGCCTTCTATTGTTTGTGAGTAAGCATATATTAATTGAGAAGATTCCCATAATAGCCCTGCATAATCTAATCTCCATTTTATACCTCCTCATGATGTTGCTTGCCAAATTCCTCCTTGCATTCTTAACTATGATCAGTCCTTTCCTTACTGTTGGTAAGGAAATAAAATCAGCCTTCCCTTGCTTAACATGCCTACCTTTTCCCTTCCTGATTTCATGAATTCTGACTTCTTCATTTTGTAAGTGGAACTTCAACCCCTTCTTGTGAATTTTGAGGGTAAATTCCCTAAAGTTTGGAGCTCTTGACCCCCAAGAACAATATGTGCCTCAGCTGAACTTAAAACAAAGAAGTCAAAACAAAATTCATACCTTTTCATGGGACCATGGGTTAACCACATATGAAACTGAAAATTAGAATCACCATCATTTCCCTCCATAATGATTTTGAAATCAGGTATTCCTCCCTTTGTAAATCTCAACATAGCACCTATATGCCACATGCGGAAACACCTCTGAAATTGAGCCCAAGTATCTATATGCTCTTTACTACAAAAATTACTTCTTACCTCATTACCCCGTGAAGTAGGATGTGCATGATGATATCCAATCAGCGGTGACAACACACATGAAATATGATTATTCTTCCTAACCAGTTGTCCATGGTGACAACAAATCTGAAATGGCATATTGGCAAAAACTGAGATATCCTCATACCGTGGGCTGCCCATGACACTCTTATGACTCAGAATTTCTGAGTTTAAATCAGCACTCTTTCTTGGCATGGTTTCCTCACCAGATGGGATCTTTTCTTTCTTGCATTCGTTCCAAAGTTGTTGGTGCTTGTCTTGAGTAACCTCTGGCTTCTTGTTAAGGATGAGTATTCCATCAAATGACCTCCTTTTGACTGCTGTTAGGAACAGTCCAGCCACCTCATCAAGTGCTTTATGGAGAGATTCTTCCAATCTTCTTGACCTTATAAGACTTGTTGAGATACCATCAACACAACCATCATTGTGACCCCAAATTCTTCCCTCAAACACAAGTATATCAAATGGATTACAAACCAAACGGAAAGAGGAAGTAGTTACCTTTGCATGCATACCATGGGCCTTGGGAAGAGGGTTTCCTCTTATCCCTCCAATCTCAGTCCTTGTGCATAAAGTGACCTTTGTCTTGATGTATGCATAACTTGGGGGCTGCCTGAAAAGGTGTAAGTACCCCTTACTACTCAATGTGCTCCTCATTTTGCCCACATTTGTATCAAACTGATTATGATGATTAGCTCCATGTGATGGTGAACTAGGGAGCAATAAATCTGAGATATATTTGTTCCTTGGACTTTCAACAAGATTTTCATCTCCTTTTGCCTTTGCTTCTACGATAATTGGTGCTTTCCCCTTTGCAAAACCTCCATATCTTGTTCACACGTGCTTGGGATGTCTTTGTGGCTCTTACCCAAGTCTAATTCTTCATCTTTTAGCTCTTTATTGACTGCTGTTATAAACAGACCAACAAGCTGACTGTTATCATGTCCCTTTGAGCAATGGGTTCCAACCATCCCTTTCGCTTCCCCTTCTTGCTCATCACCCTTCTTTTCAACCCTGGATTCATCACATGCTAAAATATTATCAGTATTAACCAAACAATGATCAATAATTACCTCATAATGTTGACTCTTCGGAACAATGATGGGAGTAAGGGCCAATTCTTCATCCTTCATGGCTCCATTTCCTTCAAAATGTAGATCTGATTTTTCACCAGCATGTGTGTGACTATTGGAGCTCAAAAATTTGTCATGGGGACTTAAGAAACCTCTACCTTCAAGCCCTTCTTTATGTATAATGTCCACACCCTTGAGTGTGGGGTCCTTATGGAGTGTTGACCCCTTCCTTGTTGCTTGGGGTTTTGACCTTGTGCCAATTCCAACTCTTTCTGTCTCCAACTCCACGAACTCTGCAAAAGGGAGGGCATCCTGGACCTTCTCCGGAAGAGCTCTATACTCATACCATGTAGCAATGTTGTTCACTTTGGATGGCTGAGAATTAATGACTTCCTTTGAAGAGCTCCTCCACCATTTGGACCTTGAATGATATGGATCAGCCGAGCCATTGTGTTGGCCAATCTTTCTTGCCCTAGGGCAAGCTTTTCGAGCCTAACATCATTGAAAATTCTATCCACCATTTTGATCTTCTTGCAAGGAAACCCTTAGGCTAGGAAGACCGAAGCTCTGATACCACTGTAATGTCCCTTTCAAGGGCTGAAACTGAAAAAGAAGGAAACCACACAAACCCAAGTGAAGCAAAATATAATTTTATAACAACAGTTGTAATATACTTCAAAACCCTAGCAACAAATTGTATAGGGACTCAAATGCACCCTAAAACCATGCACAATAACTTGAAATTACTTCTAAATAATTACTTCAATTATGGAAACCAATATCCATATAATTTGCAACAAATAAATGGAGAAAATCAACGTAGATATACTGCAGTAATTAAATTTAAGACAACAGGGAAACCATAAACAAGGGCTGAAATCAATAGATAAACCTCTCCAAAAATAACCAAATTATGGATTCCGGCCTTATAAATTATGGAGAATTAGAATATAAAATAATATATGGATTATGTGCCCTAGAAGGCACCGAACCAACACCAAACCCTAGTCGCTCCCCTAGGGAAGAGCTCCAAAAATCATGCAAAGCTTTTGTAATCCTTCTTCTTGATGTCTCTGATCCAAATCAGCAAGCAAGTCTTCAAGAGATGTCTTCAATGAACTACCATGGAGAGTTTTTGTTCTCCACCAAGCCACAAGGAAGGTTTCTGTCCTCCTTGGATGCCACACAAGAGGGTTTTCGTCCTCGAGTGGAATGGTATTGAGCAACTAGCCCAACAAACCAAATGTAGATGTAAAATGCGCCAAAGATAATCTTCAAATGAGGTCATACAACCTCTTTTATACTCCTTGCTTAGTGCCAAAGGCCAAATAGATGAGGACCGACCTCTTAAGCTTCACTTTATCTTTTAATTTTCCTTTTTAATTCCTCCAACCTAGCGAACTGCCTCATAAAGGAAAAACACTAAAAGAAAACATTAAAACTAATAAAAGAAACTGAAATGAAGTGCAATTCCTTCCCTTGTTCACTTATTCTTCTTTGCCACGGGAAGGGAGTGGCAAGAAGTCTTCATTTGGCCTCAATTCAAAAAAGGGGACATTACATCAATAGAGTTGTTAGAGAGGATTTACATGCATTACATTCATATCACCTGTTTCTCTTCTCCTCGGTGACTCATCCCCAAGCTTGATTTTTATGCCGAGCATTTATTATAGATGGTGGATGTCATCATTTGTTGGATTGAATGTCTCCAATGCCATTGGTCACACAGATTGAGGTTTCCCGTCATCTACTAGAGGTTGAACACCAACTAGTTGTTGGTAAAAACTATTCATAATATTATATGTCGGGATTGGATTTGTTGTTTTTGTCCCCTCTAGAAGTGGAGGTTGAGGAGCATTTAATTTTGAGATGCTATAATTATTATGAGATCAAGGGGAGATTTCACTATCTATATAAAGACTTGAGTGGCACTTTTTCCACTTTCTTTCAAGACAAGGAAAAATTGTGCTTGGCCTTTTTTTTTTCATGAGGTCAGCTCACCCTTCAACATCAATCCTTGTAGGGGACCTCTAAAGTTATCATGTTGATCACCTCTTTCAACTCATCTTAGAGGTTGGAAGTGTCACAGTACCCATTGGATATGGTGGCTTCACACATGGATTGGGATAGGTCGGTGAGACGACACTCATATTTGCACATTGGTGTTGCTATGTGCCCAAACGCAATCTCTCTTGACACCGTGGATTGATTCCTTGTCAAAGTCGGGGACCCTTAGTTCCCTTTGCTTGTGTCATTAGCCACGGGGACATATTCACATTGTTAGTTTTTCTTTTCCACTAAAACTTCCTTAGCCTTGGATGTTTGGAGATGTTCTAGGGGAGTGACCCGCTTCCCGTAGGATTATCCAACTTGGCCCCCTTAGCTTTGGGCATTCCCCGTTGAGCATTATCAAATCCTACATTGGCCCTTTCACAATGATAGATGATTACGACGAGGGCTCTTCTAGTTCAAGCCTTGTTAAAAATTTGGTTGATGATGGCATTGAAGATTCTTTTGGCTTGAGCCTTGTTATAGATCTTTGACATGTTTTCAAATCTTGTAATTGCACACTCACATACCTTGTACTTCATTGGGGTATTTCCCTCATATGGCTACTTTGTACCCTCGTACTTGATCATATGGTGTGGGGTTTTAGTGCTTTAGATTTACTCCCTCTTGTTCATTATCACTGATTTAGTTCTTGGTTTTTAGTTAGCTTTGATCCTAGGGTCTTTAATCTAGTACTATTCACTTGACCTATTTTGGTCACTAGTAGACATTAATATAATCTATCATTTTTTTCGCAAGATCTCTTGAATGTTCAAATTGGGAAGTTGCATCATTCACTCGCTAGATTAATCAACAAGTCTTAAAAACATCGGAATTGCTGCAGATGTATCAATGAGGTTGATGAGGGATTAGTGGAAAAATCCATTTGCTCATCCATGTGAGTGGAGCACCTTTCCCTCATCCAAGTGCACCTCAACCCTCTATCATGAAGTTAGCCTTTAAATATCATCTTTCAAGCACACTTGTTCCATTCTTGGTTTCTCTTGGGGGCACATGTGAAGGACATGAAAGTTCTGCCTTGTTGAACACCTTGTAATAAGGAGAATAGGAAACATGGAATTGGATGGCATTCACAAATAAAATCAATCACATCTTTTGCATCCTCACGCACTTGCATGCTATACATTTATTTTAGAGTACCTATGGCCCTCAAGTTTCAAATACCCCTTCCCATCTCCATGTTAGCCCTTTGTTTGACATCGGTAGTCGAATGAGAGTAGCTTACACATTCCCATTAGACACTTTCTTTTCATCTATCTCTTGCCTCCCGACAGCTTGAAGTATTCATCCGTCTCTTCAAGGTTATTTTTGTAGTTTCTCACCGCACATGTACTTTTGTGTGGGGGCAATCTTTTACCTTGATGCAGCTTCCTTTAAGGCACGCATTCAATAAAAATGGTGTGAACCGCTGCAATTTTTTAGTTTGCTTCTATCTAATAGGAACGGTGTAACAAATTTGACCAGTGGTCTCTGTGGTTTGAAAGGCAGCCCTTGTATAATCTGCAAGGAGCATGTGTATGGGTTTTGAGTTGCACTATACTTCCATTTCCCCATCCTACCCTCCCTTTGTGTCTCCCATTTTGTTGGTTGGTGTTTGAGTTTTATATTCATAGGTTACATTGGTTTTTTTTTGGTTTGTTAATCAAATATTTACTTACTAATATGTAGCTAATGTATATGCCTTATTTCTCACTCTTACTAATGATTCCACTTTGCAGGCTATTGGCGCATTAATCTCCTTGAGTGTGTGCCTTAAGGGCGTTACAAGAGTAGGGTTGGGTTGATTCACCTGTTTCCCTTATGGTGGGGGCTCCAATGTGGTGGATTATGTTATTGTGAGCAGGTATCTTATCTCTCACATCCAAGAGTTCCTTGTTTCCTACCAGCTCATGCTTGATGATCATGCTTCCTTGAATTTCACCCTTCACCAGCTTCTCATCCTTCCCCCTTCTCATCGGGTTGTCCCCTATATGCCACCTCACGATCCACATTAATGCCTAGTATGCCTTTGGTTACATTGCTTGCCTTTCCCGAATTTTCTTGATCGCATTCTCTTTTTTATCGCTACAACCAGGTATGCACATTTGTCTAATGTCCACAAGAGGCAGCCCTTGACTCCTTCCTCCACATGATCCATCACTCCACTTTACCCGATCCTCATGGCTCTAGCCCGATGAGTCATTGGTATGAAGCGGAATTTAAAAACATGCATCATAAGTCTCATTTTATCCTTGCTCATGACTCTCTATTCATTTTCCAATACTTGTCAATTTGTTGGATCAAATGGATCATTTGCAAACCATTATCAATAATAACATGACCCAAATGCAAAACAAAATTTCGCAAATGGCATCTCAACCTCAACAAGTCATTATGGGACCATACTAATCAATTTCGTAATGTCCCCTTTTTGGGACATTAATGAAATAAAAATATTGGAGACCTTTAATCCACTCTTCCCATGGATTAAAGAAATTTATTGGGGAAAATCGTCCCATCTCTTGTGCATTTAAATTAATATTTATTTATCTTGGGCAAGTCGAATTAATGAGGGGCAAATCGATTTATTCTATGAGCCAATTAATTATTATTTGAGGGTAAATCGATTTATTTGGGCAAGTCGATTCCTATATGTGTTTTTAATTAATATTTAATTCCTCTCTTGCATTTAATTCAAATATATTTTTGGAGGAATTGACATTTGAATTGGAGTTTGACTTTTTAGGCCATGAAGACTATTTTAAATATAAATCTCTCCCATCTAGAGATTGGCGCCAAAATTGGAGGGAAAACATTGGAGATTCAAATTGCAAAATCTATAAAAGGAGAAGAGGCATCCCCTTAGAAGGCATGTTTGACGGTTTGATAAACTTATCTTCATGCTTGAAGAGGGATGTATGCCCATTTGTGATCACAAACAAAGGTGTTCTTCAACACCACCATTATTGTGGAGAGTGTGAGACCTTCCAAGCTTGCATTGATGATTATTGCATGATATAATTATTCTATGTGTGGCACCTATTATTGGAAGCATATTTGCATGGTTTTAGAGTGCTCATTGAAGGATTTTATGGTGGTTATGATCTGCTGCTACTGCTGATTTATTTTATGCCAAGTCGACTTGTATTGGAGACAATTTTGGTATGTTTTAGTGCATCTTAATGAGGGTTTGTAATCTGATCTGTTCTTGCACATTTTTCCAAGAGTAATGCACATGTTTTGATGAATTTTGGGCTCCTAAATACTGCTGGAAATTATCTAAAGTGGATCGACTGGGTTATGGTAATTTAACATCATATTTTGGAGTGTTTTTGGTAGATCTTCAAGCTGTTATTAATTAATTATTTCAGATCTGTGGGGTGATATTTTGAGGGTTTGGAAGCAATAACAAAGGCTGGAATTAATTTATATATTTTCTCCTAACCCTAGTGACTGGGTTTGTGATTTTGGGGACTGTTTTGGAAGGGTTATAGTGGTTCAAAAATTCAGATTGATAGCTCTTTGGAAAGCTCTTGATTTATAGAAAATTCTGCAATTTATTTGAGGGCAAAATATGGAATATTGAGCAAGTTATGAATTTTCTAAGTTTCAGTTGTTCTGGTGCATTTTTATTTAATTTACTGTTGCAATTAATTTCTGAATTAAGGAAGATTAATTTCCTGACTAGTTCTCCCATCTAACCCACCACCTTGGCTCACTCCAACCCCATTTGGGTTGTATTGAAGCTAACATTGGGTTATTTGAGGTCGAACTAGGAGGGTTTAGTCCTTCTAGCATCGATTGGATAAGTTAATATCCCAAAAGGGGTTATTACAATTTCCTACCCCCCTGTTTCCTTTGGATGCTCCTAGGAACCCAATACCTCAACCTTTAGTCAGCAATAAGGTTATACAAATATTAGAAAATGAACCTTTAGCTTCTTACATTTCTTTCATGGACATTGAGGGAATCTCTTCAACTATTTCTAATGACAGATCCATCGATCCTGCTTTTCATTTTAAAACCTTTGGAAACCTCTAAAAAGAGTGGATTAAAATCATCTCTTATGCAACTACCAAGCTGTTAGCCAAAACCCTAATGAGTGGTGCTCTAGATGTTGGAAATATTGTCATTGATGTCAAAGGAGTTGATGTCACAAGAGAATGCACAGAATAGGATTCATTGATGTCAAAAGAGAATGCACAGCAATCAAAGAGAAATAGTGTCCTTGATGTATTACAATGATCAGATTTAATATAATAACAGTGAATGTAATGAACAACAATCACATTGTATACCAGCGTTTTAATTATGAAAGGGCCAGCAATTTCATCTAAGGAAATAAAAGAAATAAACAAATATTAAATACAAGCCCAGCCGACCCATTTGGAAGGAGTTAAAGAAGTTAATTAATATTAATTTAAGAGACATATCTTTTGATAGTCGCCCCTCTTGGGAAGAGGCACATTAAGGCTATAAAAGATAGATGAAAAGGTTGAGAAAGACAAAAAAATGAAATAGATACATCATTTGAGAGAAGAAGTGAAAGAGAGAAGAGCAGAAGTAAAATGAGAATATCATTTGAATAAAGAGTAAGAAGGAAGAGCAGAAATATAAAGTGATCTGATTTCATTAATTGGACTAGCGTCCATGTTGGAAGTATAATTTGATTTGTGTGTATGAAGATGTAACACCATTTTTACTTTATCAACCCTCTCTTGCATTCAACCCTTTCGTACTCATCCTTTGTTGGGTAGTTTTGCATGAGGAATAATCCATATTTCAAATTTGAATTTAGGGGTTTTGGGGGCAAACATGCAAAATTTTCGATAGAGGATTTAGAGGCTGAAATGAGTGAACTAAAAAAGTGCGAAATTAAATCCCCTAAGGGTTTTTAGAGGGATTTCCCAATGTCTAAGCAACGTTGCAAGGTTTTGCCTTTTTCCCAAAATTAGAATTACTTGCAAATTGTGAAGAGTTGGGATCCATTTTCAAATCACAAGACCACTAGTTAGAAAGATTTATAAATTTATTCCTTGAACTTCGATTTTTGCTAATATCTTGTAAGCTGTAGATAGAACCATAAATGTGGATTGGTTTTGCAAAATGTGCATACTCATTGCACGCAGAAAACTCTTATGGGCCTTGAAGTAGTTGATTTATTGTTCACTAATGTTTGGATTCACATTGGCTTGCCTAGTTCTATCATTTCAAACATGGATGCAAGGTTCTTGTTAAATCTTGGATTGCTTTGTGGGAGAGAATAGATATGAAATTGAAGAGGTCAACCACTTTCCATCCTCAAACAAATGGAACAAAATAGTAAATAAAACTTTGGTGTTGTTTTGGAAGAGATACAATAGGAAATATCCAATGACTTGGGATGAGAATTTTCATATGTTTGACACTCATATAGTAGGGCAATTGATACCTCGACAAATAAGTCTTCTTTTGAAGCATGTTTTGGTTATTTGCCTTCCAGCCCATTTGATTTTATGATGGGAAAGCCAAGGAGAACAAGGAAAAGTTGAATCTGAAATTCAAAGGGCTGAAATTTTCATTTATAATGTAATGCAGATTCATCTTCAAGTGCAAAAGAAGATGGAGTCTCAAGCTAGGTATAAAGCAAGGCTTGATGAACATAAAGTTGAGCAAAAGATCCAAGTCAAGGACAAAGTATGGCTTACTTAAGTAAAGATACCAATGACATGCTAAAAATTCAAAACCACTCTGGTATGGTCCATTTATGATTGTTGAGCAAGTGGAAACTAATGCATTCAGATTAGACCTGGCTCCTCATCGAAGATATTTTCAGTTGTGACTGTTGAAAACTTAATCTCTTTGAGCCTTTCATGCTAGGTGATGGAGAAGGCCCATTGTTGCCCAACATTATATACTTTGCACCTAAAGATCGGGAAGAGTTGGAAAAAGATAGTGTTGTAGAGGAAGGTGAAGACAACAAGAAGGGGAGAATAGGCAATTTTATAGATTGATGAAAGGCTAATTTCCATTGAATGCCAAGCAGTATTCTAAAGACAAATTGAGGGAATTGCTCCCTCGCCTCATGAATTATTAGGCCTTAGGAGACTGTAAGCTTCCCTGGTGGGGAGATGTGATCCAAATTAGATCATTCATGAATCATAATCATGTACCTCATTTTTTTGAGACTCTTAGAAACATTCATAAAAATGTATGACATATAAAGAAATCAAGAGACGTTTTCAACCTCACCTTAAAGGAAGGAGATGGAACACACATAATGTGGGGGTTAGAACAGAGGAAAGGAGGACAAGTAAGACTGGGGTGATCCGGATCCTCAGAGACTTCAAAAGCTGTAGTAAACAAGAATAAGTGGTAAATATTTCACATGCATATACTTCTACAGAAGACAAATTTATCACCTAACGGACATTTCTAGCATGCATTAGTAGAAAGCGGGATAATCAAACGTTTTCTCGAATGGTCAAATCATGTCAACTATTTTGTCCAAACAATACAAACAAGGAACTCAATCAGAAAGAACAGAAGTCACGGCATTCTACCTTCCGATTGTTGAGATGGAAAGATGTGTCGAGCCTCCTATGTCTTTTGGATATTCATGTAGAAGCATAAATATTCTCATAGGGCTCATGTAAAATTATGTAGAGTTGTAGAATTGTTGTACATCTGAGTCCTGGGAGTGAAGTAAGCTGTCGTCAATGAGTTTAAATCAGGGCAACTTTTTGAGGAGATTGTAGAAGTGCTGTAATAGTCTCACTATGTTTTTGGAGGCTCCATGGGAGCAATTGGCTTGTAATTCTTGCTGCTTTTGGTTGATGTAAGGAGGCCCAGCACCACATTGGATTTCTCTAGGGAAAATAATTATGTTTATTCTTCTTTGTGTTTGTTTTCAGTCTTTTACTTGCTTAATTTCATCATATACAACTGCTGTTATAATTTCCAGCACTTAAGGAACATCAGCATAATTCAGCTATTTCGGAATTAAGCATGTTAAGATTTGTGTTTATGAATTAGGAATGGAATAAGTAATTCTAATTATAGATCATTCTGTCTCATGTGAAAGATGTCCACAACACTGGATAGATCGACCGCTGAAAAGCCGACAGCCCAGTTGGTCGGATGTGATTTTCTTCTTACACATGCTTTCTTTGGTGTATCATCCTGTAATGTTCGGGGTAGATAACATGATTGACAAAAGTAGTATGGGATGACATTTTGTTTTTAGTATTGTGAAAGATATGCTATAAAAGGACCATTTAGTGATTTCCATTGCCACTTTTACAGTTACTAGTTAGTAATTTTTGGAACCGAGGATGGCGAAACATACCATTTGGATATAAATTTAGCTTTTGCAAGAAAGGAGAATCTGTGATGACTGTCATGTGAAATTCAAATTATTACATCTAACTAGAAGCATCACTAGATAAGAGAAATTGTCCAAATTTATGTATATATTCTACGATTGAAGTGGGGTTTTGGGAGAAAACCATGGCAAAGTATAAGAATGGACTATGCATTGTGACCACAACTTATTAATTACATGACCAATAAATTTTCGTCACTTGGATATAATTTGTCTTCTATGACGTAAAATATAATGTGAAATTATTTCTATTATATGACCCTTTGCATAAGATCTTTGCAGTTTTAGCAACAAAGTGCTTCTTTTTGAGCATTTTCATTTTGGAAAGTTCAAGACTAAGAGTGGAGGAATTGTTATAAGTTCTTGTTAGTGCAAATTCACAGCACCCCCAAAATGACCTTCAGATCTGCTGTAGACAAATGGTCAATTTGGTGTGAATGCACAACATTGAGTTTTCCCTAAGTGTGGGACCTTGCAAATGGGGAAAACTCTTCAGATTGAAGCTGGTTCTTACTCCTCTGTTTAGGTGTATGCATGCAATTCTTGCAGAGGTTCTAATTCAAAATTCCTACTCTAAAACTACCAAGGAGACAAGGTTGAGAGGAAACAAGGAAATGGAAACAAAACTAAGCAAAAACAGAACGGTGATACACCAAAGGAGTGCTGAACTCCTTGCTTCACAAATTAGACACAGATCATGAAGATTGCAGCACCAAAACATGCACAGATTACCAGAATGCAATGAAGGATCAGAAGACAATGATAAATGCATGAGAGGACTGAAAATCGATCACAAAACATACATTATCATTTCCAAGATTTGATACAATACGTTGCAATAGCAAAGAGGCAAAAATGAGTTACAATCTCCATGGAAGGTCTGAAACTCCTTCAAATCTGCTGCTAAGGAGGAAAGAAGAGCTTGCAGAAGCAAGAACATCCAACCCTTTGAAAAACGACCCCCATAGCATATAAAACCAAGAAAATCGAGCGGAGATTGTAAGATTTCCAAAATCCGCATTCAACCACCGACAGGAGTATTAAATTTGATTACAAATTGATGGGCTCGATGAAAAACTCAAATCCCCATGTATTTTGCTTCACAGAGCAAGAAGAGAAGTCAAACTCCATTAATTTTGGTGGTTGGGAGCATTTCTGTGTTTTTTTCCCGTGCTGGAGACGTTTTCTCGATTTTCTCCCACAAAACTTGACCAAAAATAAAAATTGAGGATTCCATCGTGGAGAGGATGTCAACATGACTTTCAATGACACCAAAATCATCAAAAACCGAGCTTTGGTGCGAAAGATATGCCCCTCTGAAGATTTAGGGCAAAAATGGTGAAATTAGGGCAAAATTCGGGTTCGCGGGCCGAAATTTGAACTTTTTCCTCTTTTTCAAATTGGGAAAAATTTCCCAAAACCTCCTCTGGTCCACCACTCCTCTGCCACGTGGCATCTTCAAGTTGCTTGGGGGATGCGCTTCCATTTCTACCCTTTGCACTTTTTGACAACTTTGGAAAAATTTACTAAATCCTCCCGGTGCCCCGACTCCTGCTACTAACTGGACATGTGGCGTCATGTGATTGCTTGGTAGGGATGCGCCTCTATTTCTGCCTTTGACGCATTCGACCCAAAAGCCAAAAACTTCAACTTTCTTCCGCCCCCGCCGCTCCGCCGACACGTGGCTCTCGATTGGTATGGGGCCTTAACCAAATTTTTTCCATTCTCTCTCCACGGGCCCGCGGGCCGGAATTTGACTTTGCGCTTTTTAGCCAAAAGGCTAAGTTGCCGAATTTCTCTCTCGCGCCTCTGCTCCACCTTGACACGTGGCACTTTCTAATTAGCTACGGGCCTGCCTAGGGAAAATGTCCCCTCCAAACTCCACCGAGCCATAACTTGCAAAATACAAGGAGTTAGGAGGACTTCTTTACCTTCTACGGAAAAGTGGAAACATTCTCTACCGATGAAATCATACCGAAAATTTTGAGTCCCCGAAGCGTGCAAAAATTCATTTTAAGTACTAGGAGAGGAAAAGGAGGAGTTAGCCAAAAATAAGCATGGGCTTATTTTGGATAACAGTTCCTCCATGTAAGTCCTTCCAATGTCAGAAGTGCAATCCAAGGTACTGTCAACAAATAAGAAAAATTGAAGCAAAGGCTAGCCTTGCTATTTGCATAATTATGGTCTTTTTCAAAATATAGAGATAAATACTAGAAATGTTGCATATGATAACTGTTTGTCACAGCACCTGGGATCTAATCATGCAAAGGACAGGGCAGACTCTAGTTTATATGTTCTAGCCGTACAGTTCATAAACCTTGTGGCTTCATGATGGTTGTTTGAAGCTATATAAGACTAATAATAGCCTCAAGCAAAGTTTTCTTTGACGTAGAAAGAAAGTAGACCACGTTAAAATGAGGACCAATCTGTAATACTACTAAAACATGCTCTAACAAACGTATTGTATCACTTTAAGGCTTTGAGTTTGCTAAACAGAAAACACTGATATGACCATGGTCAATGAGAAATTTAGAAGAAAGCATTATATGCTTGCATGATGCAGCTTTGAGTTTGCTAAACAGAAAACACTGGTATGACCATGGTCAACGAGAAAATTATAAGAAAGCATTATATGCATGCATGATGTAGCTTATTTTTGCATAGATTTCATGCTTTTGATGGCTTTGTTCTTTGTATATATATTCAACTTGATTGGTAAGCGTTCTAACATTTTGTACAAAGTCCTTGAATGATTATTTCTCCAGGATAGAGGAGTTGGCTATTGGCGATTTGCTTGTATTTTAGCTTTCCCTTGGAGGCCAATCTTGTCTGGTATGTTATTTTTCAATATTAAAGCTTGATTGAGTTATTAATGTTCTTCAGACTTTTGTAAATAGTATCCATACAATGTTGCAGCCACAGGCTACACAGAGTATTACTATGATGTTGAATCAGGAAAATATGCAGGTATGCTGTTATCTGTGTTGCAAATTTCTGTTGATATAATAGAAACTCTTGCTAATGCAATTCTTTTCTGTTGAGGGGAAACATTTACAAATACAACTCAGAATTACTCTAGCTTAGGTCATTCTCTTAACAAAGAAGTGAATTTATTTACTTGGATTGCTGAATGGATTGTTCAGGCACATTGAGCATTGGAATGTTCCCAAAATGGTTCTGCTGAAGCAAATTTTCAAGCCCAACCCCGGGTTATGGCGTAAGCAAAATGACTCTTGAGGATCTGACGGACATAGCCTGCATATAAAAATGTATGCACTATTGAAATTCTATGTATAAGAATCTAACATTGAACTCAGATGTTTATGAAAACAAATGGAGAAGGCTTCTTTGGATGCTTAAACTTATAGGGAGACTTGGTTTTAGGATGTTCAATTGAGCAGTCTTCCGGTCTTGTAACTGAAGATTCATATCCATTCTCATAGCATCCCACACACTCCCCACTTCTGTATGCCACTGAAATATAAAACTTGTTACACCATATTGGAGACAGTGTCTGCTTCTCTCTCTCAAATCTGCTCATTTACATTCTTACATGCAATGTGTGGCTGATGTATGGGATGTTTTACCAAAATGCACAAATTTTCCATTCAGACTTTTCATGAATTCATTTTAATGCGATGCCACATTTATTGTTTGGATGGATTCTTTTTCTTTCACAATTGCAGTCCTATTTTTAATGAACATTCATTCTCTTGTTACTTTCTATTTCCTTATCTTCCTTCTAGGTGTTGTAAATATTGCCATCATCCTAAAAATAAATTCTAGGTCAATTATTCATCCATCCTCATCTTATTATTATCCAGCTATCTTCAAATACTGCTGGTCCCTCTTCCAATTGTTTGACCTCAATAAATATCCAATGACATTTTCTCATCCATATTACCCTTTTTTATAGCCTTTTTGATTCTCCGTTCAAACATCCTCCCTGCTTTTAGCTAACCCGTGTTAACTTAAAACAACCTATAATTTACTGTTTGCTTAACCAACCTTTTTACTGCCTTTGATGGTCTCATCCGGGATTCGCTTAAGGTCACAAACTAGATGTAGGGTGGACAGATGCTCTAATTTTATGCGGGAGTTACTTATTGTTTTGCATTGTCCTTTCTACCATCATCCTGATTTCTTATTGATGGTAATCCAAGACCTGTTTCTGTTATTACCAAGTTTGATTGGATTTCATCTACGAAAGGGGAATCATGGTACTTGATAAAATGTAGTCTTCACTGGACATGTGGAAGGTGGCAGGAAGATAAATATACTTTAATAAATCTTGAGAAAGTTACTATTTTTAAATTAAATGATGTTTTTCATGTGAGAGTTCTTAGAAATTGTGGAAATGAATCCAAATATAGGGTTGTTGAATGGTGCAGAAAACCAAAGCTTTTTTGCAATAATTCTTGCACTTTGTTGTATTACATGTCTTGTGCTATGATAGCAGTCAGTGGAGCTATTGCCAATTATATGAGAGAGTTGTGTGTATACTAATTTGGAGACAACTTTGCATAGTCTTAGACCCTGTACATTTTGCCATTGAATCAAATAATAAAATGTGAGTTTCCACAGTTATGGTTAAGGTTATGACTCTGCAGCTGACCTTTTAACTCTAACAAACATTATACAATGTTAAAAACAATTCCATGTATATGATATATTGAAAAGGTTATCTTGCTATCATGTAAACATTGAAGGTTCAAATCTATCTTTATTAGTGCAAGTATTGCACGTTGGCGCTGATAAATACCTGTTTGTGGCAATTCTTGGGAGATTGTTTTAGGACCCAATGATTTACCATGTTGTGGTATTTTTGGGTTTGTGTTGGTGCTATGTTGTTTACCATTGATACGAACCCACCTTATGATACCATTGACATTTGTGATATGAGGCTGACACATTCTTGTAAATGGTTAGGATTGATAAATATTGGCTGCATATACTTGGGGTGTATACCTCATTCATCATTTGATTTGAATTCCTTATATTCTTTTTTATTTTATTTTGAAAGATACGTCATATTAATACTAAATGTATTCTTCAAAGCTGGGCCATGTTTTTCTCGTAGCATTTCTACGAGGGCAAAGTGCTTAGAAGCTTTTAGAATTGGTAAGGTCTATTCTTTGCTTGCGAGTTTGTCATAGTTTCGTAGTAGCATTTGCTAGAGATATTTGAATCTTTAGTTGCTGTACTACCTTTGTTTTGCTCCCATAGTTGATGTGCATGCACACACACGCACACACACATGCACGTGCGCACACACACACACACACACACACACACACACACACACATCCTGCAGACACACGCACACACAAATCGATAATATGGTTTTGTGATTAATTCTAGACATAAACTTAATCAATGTTTAACCATGCTCCCAATGTAACAAATATTGCCATGGTCTCCATATAATCTCACCAGAGTACATGGGTAAATCGATAATATGGTTTTGTGATTAGTTCTAGACATGAACTTAATCATTGTTTAACCATGCTCCTAGTGTAACAAATATTGCCTAGCATCCTTATGGTCTCCATTTAATCTCACCAGAGTACATGGGTAAGTAGCCATTGCAATCGCCAAGTAAACTAGGTAGTGGTGATGAATACTAAGTTCACTTAGTTGTGATTTCCAAATGCTATATATGTTGACTTTGCTTCTATTTTTCCTTCTTTCTATTAGAACATTTAATATTAAGTGTTCTTATATAAACCATAGTTTACAATTAAATAATTTAGAATAATATATGTTTTAAATAATTTAATATAAACTACTTGTTTATGGTTTAATTGGTTTTTTATAAATCAATTATTATTTAATTGGGGTGCTAAGTCACATCGGATTTATTTATATTGACATGTGGGGTGGAAATTTCAATATGTGGAATTCACGTGAGGGGAAGAGATTTTAAAAGAGATTTTAACTCCACTGTAAAATTGTTTCTCACATAAATAATTTTTTTACAAAGAATCACCGTGGTTTTTCCCATTCGATTTTCCACCTAAAAATACTATGTTCAACGCTCATTTCATTTTATTACAGTCATTTTTAATGTTTTGTATACCAAAAGGGTTAATTAAAACAGTTAAATTATTTATTAAATTTCAACCATTGGTGGTTGATGGGTGTTTATAACCCATGGAGTATTTAAATAGGTCTCGCATAATATTTAAATATAAAACCTTACCCCCTCAACATCTGGTTATGTGCCCCATTCAAATGCATGGAGAGGGGAATGTTTGGTGCACTTAGTTTTTTAAAATAGTATAAATAAAACTTTTCAACATATATAAACGTAATTCATCACCCTCTCCAACTATTTGGATACTTTTTTTTAAACGTACAAACGCCCCCACAAGTGGTTAAGTGTATAAGAATTGTATATATCGAGCCTTTAAAATTTATATCTTAACCTTTTCTTGCCTGTGTAGTGGGGGGGTTTAGTTGTCTATGGTCAAATGCTATGTTAAATACATCTATACCCCTTCACTAATTTTTACATTGGACAATGTATTGAATAAACCGCTTCCATATGTTTTTTAAAATCATATTAAAACTTGTGCTAGGTAAGTATATTCATGGCCGCTCCTCTCTATTGGTTTTTTTTTTTTAAGAAAAAAACAATTTTCCTTGAAACGTTTAATCATTTCTCTTCCCATACTTTAAACTAGCCCTTCCAATTTATTCCACATGGCTGGCGGGCTGTTTTAAAGGAGCTTAGATTGGAGGATTGGCGCTTTAACCGGTCAATGTACCGCTTTGGAATTTGAATGTGTTGGAATATTGTGAGGTGGCATTTACCTCTCCCTCCGCATAGAATATGAATATGACATTGTTTTAATGTTTGGTCGCATAAAACAATTCCGCCAACTATATAATTCGCTTGATTTTTAAAACCCTTTGTAAATAAAAGAAATCACGGAATTTGGTCACAAGAAGGTTCATTGCATAGTAAACAAAACAAAACCAAATTTCAAAAATAAAAAGGTGAATAAACCAAATAAAAAACAAAACAAGAATGAAGAGAATAATTATAAATCTAATGTAATTACCTTGTAAATTGTATTAGTCACTACCAAAGAAAATGAATAGCTTTTAGATAATGGTATATTTAGGCACATGTCGTATAAATATAATATTCTAACTAATATCAAATGATCTATATAAGTGATCATTCTTTTCCATAATGAAAAACAAATGTTTTTAATGGTTTTATTAACAATGTTTTATGAGTTACTAAATTAAAACTGAATTTGTTTCCTTGTTCACAACCAACTCAGAATAATTATAGTATAATTTTGTTAAAAGATAAATGAGTTAGATGTTACTAGTTTCTGAAAGGATACAAAAGAATTGGTTATGTGTTTAAAGGTATTTACTTTTTCTTCTTGTTTGTCTACTAAAAAATAGAAGTAATGTTCAATTGTGGCATGAAAGACTAGGTCATGTCAATTTTAGGAGCATGTATGACATGTCTTGACTCAACCTAGTTTCGGGCTTCCATCTATCTCTCATAAAATGCGCGAAGTGTTCTTACGTGGTAAGAAGTCACCAAAACCCTTCCTCAGTCATCTTGAAGCAAACTCCACATAATCCATGGAATTTGTCCACAGTAATGTTAGAGGACCTTTAAAAATTTCATCCCTAAATGGTTCAAAGTGTATGTTGTTACTTTCATTATTGATTATTCTTGCATGATTTGGTCATTCTTTCAGATGTGTTATCTATCAGTCTTATCACTAATTTAAAGGCTTAAAGTAGATAATGAAGATATATATGTTGATAAAACATTTCTAAACTCTAAATTAGTATGTGATTACTAAAAATAGTATTATATGCATATCAAATGACACTTGGGGATGCCTTTGTGTCTGTATTGGAGATGTCCAATACCGATTACATCTGATTTTTTTTTCAAGATTAATGATTGTTTTAAAAATTTAACATATTGGTAATATGACATAATTAGTTTTTTAAACATATTGTCATTTAAGTTATTATACAACTTATTTTTTAACCTATTAATGTAAGATTTATAAATGGTTAAAAGTGAAATCAATAATGATTTATATTATGCTTATTATAATGATGTATGTTTATATGGATATTGTGATTCTAACCATGTTGGTGTTGTGTTAGATATTAAATCTACAACTGGATGTGTTCAAGTTTGGTATAAATGCCATTACTTGGAATAGTAAAAAACAACCAATAGTCTCCATCTCTTCTATTGAGGAAAAATAAAGAAGTGTGATGGAAGTAACAAAAGAAGTCATGTGGCTAAAGTGATTGGAAGTTAAAGGAAGTACTCTTCGTGTGATATTTTCTCTTATTAAGAATTCAATTCAACATCGAAAAGAGCGAATCATATGCATTTCATCAAAGAGAAGGTGCTCTACGGTGATATAGATCTCTAAAAGCGCTAGATTGGAGATCAAGTTGCATATATGTTTACAAAGTCATTGTGTCTTTGTAAAGTTCTACAAGTTTTGTGCAATGCTTGACCTTTAAGAGTTTCTATTGGGGGAGTGTGCATGACAATGTCACCTCCTAATGGCCAACCGTGTGTTTTATCCTTCTCCTCTATACTTTTGGTCCAATATAAAGCATGGTAAAAGATATTTTTATGATCTTTGTAAACTTATAACTCTAAGTTTAATGTGTATAGTCTAGTGTGTTGCATATGTTGTAAAGGAGGTCCTTGCTTTATAAAAGGCTCCTAGAGATCTTTGGTGGAGCTTTTCCACGAGAAACTGTGAGATGTAGTCTCACAAATCATGTTTAGCCTAAATCATAACTTCTGATTTATGGATTTCAAATTCTTTTGTACCAAAAGGTAAGTTGAGCATGATGAAGGTGTATAAATATTTCAATAGTGATATGCTATCATAAACCTTAACTATAGTTTATGGGTTTGTAAATCATCTTGTATAAATAGATAACTTTGGCATATGTTCCCCACTTAATATTAAGGGGGTGTTAGAACATTTAATATTAAGTGTTCTTATATAAACTATAGTTTATAATTAAATAATTTAGAATATTATATATTTTAAATTATTTAATATAAACTATGTGTTTATGGTTTAATTGGTTTGTTATAAATCAATTATTATTTAATTGGGGTGCTTCATGAGAAGTCATACCGATCAATTTATATTAACTCGTGAGGTTAGGTAAATTTTAATATTTGGAATTCATGTTGTGAATTACCGAATGGATAGAAGTGAGGGGAGGAGATTTTAACTGGATTGTAAAATTGTTTCTCACATAAATGGAAATCTTACAAAGAAGTTTCACCGTAGTTTTTCCCATTCGGGTTTTCCACGTAAAAATGTTGTGTTCTGTGTTCATTTCATTTTATTGCAATTATTTTTAATGTTTTGTATAATGTTTAATATAGTTTATATCATTAATATTTAACATGGTTAATTTATGGTTAAACCCCTCGGACCTCACACTTTCCTTCCCTTGTTTTGTACCTTCATGTTCATACTTTCCTCTAACCTCTTTAAATGTGCTAGATTCAATACATGCGAAACAACAAAAGTGAACACCATTTATATGGTCATCACCTTGCACCATTTGTTCCCTTGATTGTGTAGATTGACCTTCCGGCAAGTAATGCATCCTTTTTAATATCCTTTCTTTGTGGTATAATAGCACTTTGGATTTTGTTGTTGGCTCTCTTGATTTGGCTATGAAAATTGGGTATCACTTTGTTCTTTATCAACTTATCTTGGAATTTGATTGATGTTTCACTTTGAACATATTTTATTTCAACACCACAATCTATTTAAGAAATATCGGTAGTAGTTACTCATACAATAATATCTATAGACTTCACAATTTTACTCAACCACAAATTTACTTGTAGACATCTAATAACATGTAATCTTTTGACATCTTGTTATAACCAAAAGAAAAATATATTTTGCATATATCTTCTACTCACAAATTATTGTAAAAAGATCACAACAAAAAACATGAAAGACCACTTACGAATGATCCCTTATTTAACCGTACTTTTTCGAGACTCGCTTCTTGTAATGCTATGCAATCAACCTGTACTAGGGTTTTTGTAAAATCGTGTCATAATAATCTTCTTATCATTATTAGGCCTTCCTAGTGAACAAATTTCTTCCAAGGACATAAAACATCCACATGTGGTTTCTTTATGACTTATTCAACTTACATACCATTATCATGGTTCACATCTATGTCTTTCACCTCTTCTATAGTGCAACCAAGGCGCTCTCGTGGATCATGCTTTGGATGAAAATAGTTTCTCCATGAAATTTCTTGCAAAAATAATTAAATATTACAAACTAACAATATAGAAGGAAAACTAACTTTACATCGATTAAGATTGTTAATAGACTCAATTTGACAAAATACAAGTGGAAACAACCTACTAGATTAAAAGATATGTAATTAGCTCTATCTACATGCACATATGAAGAAATATTGAATTAATTTATAAAGTTATGAGACTTTATATATATATATATATATATATATATATATATATTAAAAATATTGTTGACCCAAATTTTTAAAAAGTAAAACATAACTTTATAAAAAAATTAATGACTCGGTCTTTACATATGCAATCGCCACTTTTGCATGCATCCACTAAAATACACCATTGTTTCTTATTTGTGCGAGGTTTGATTCCTACAACAACATTATTTGGCCCAAGCAACTTACATGTTGGACATCCATCAAGGCATAACAAAAACAAAACTATATTGCATTATGCTTAATGTAGTGATGTAAGTGATGCACTACTTCATCACATGTCTCACTTTTCTCTTCTTTCCTTCCCACTTCTATGCGTAAACATTTATGAGAAGGCCTTGTGGTGCAAACAATATATATTTACTCTATTTGGTCAAACTATGACAAAATTGAGGTTTTCAAAAACATTAGTATCATAATTTTACTATAAAACTTTCCATATTTAAGCATATTTTGGATTCCTTATGAGAAAAAGGGTTAATTTTTAATGGATTGGAAAATTCTTCCATTTTGACCTATTAATATGAATTTGAAGTTTCCCCTAAAATTTTAAATTTTCAAATTTGAAATTTGGTTGGAACCCTTCTCAACACAATCAGATTGGTCAAGAAAGAGAAGTGGAGGATGGGTAGTGGAACAACAACGTTGTTAACCGAGCTGCGATTGGGTTGTGTTTTGTGACAGAGCAAAGCAAAGGAGTGATGACCCTAGGACGTACCAATCGAAAAGCTATACTCCTCTTTGTAAGCATGTAACAATGTTAAAAAAACTACCCAAAATCCTTAGGGGCATATTCTAAGAGGGGTCTATATAATCGGAAAAATGTTGTATTTGATTGTCCCGAAAATAAAATCCATTTTTATGAAGCATTCCAACACCATCACAACCCATTTACATAGCACATAAGAAATAAAAATCCCGATGGGAAAAATGACAAAATTTAATGTTCAAAATTCAACAAACCGAAGGAGCCATGTGAAGCATGAATGTGCACACTTTTTTATTTTATTTTAAGTTTTTGTGATTCAATTTGTTTTTGGAGGGAAAAGGGTTTAAGAAGATTGGATTTAAGATGTCATAAATTGGGCATATGGACTCTATTTTTACCCTTCATAAAGGTCTCTTACTTTTGACAATACTTACTTTTGAAAATACTATTCGCACATTAATTCCTCTCGTGGCTTAGTAGTACCTCGTGAGAGATTATTGTGGGTGGATCACAAGAGAGATAGGTAGAAGACCTGAGTAGACCAAAGTTAGGGACTATAAAGACTAAGGTAAACCTTGTTTGTGTAACCTATATTCTTGATGCTTCTAATATCCTAATACTCTAGGGATGACCTCCAAGTATAAACTCCATTAAGACCCTAAACCTCTTAAACTTTCAAAGGATTTTTTAACAAGCACAAGTGAAATGCACTATGTGATCATATATTTGAGAAATAAAAAAATGATGCCTATATACATAAGAGAACATAACCCAAAGTCACTATATCACTTAGCTGATGATATTTGGCTAGGGATGGTATAGTTGGATAGAAAAGTATCCCTAATATATTGCATCGACCATGGTTGATGCTATCGACTACAAACAATCCATAAAAATCGGGGGATAAGAGAGATAATGACGGTGAAGTAACACACTTGGAGCAAGTACTAAGGTGATAGAGGAAGAGGATCGAGGTGATATAAGGTGGTAGTATTGAGGATATCAAGTAATCATAAAATTGTAATAGAAATGCACGCTAGGGAAAGCTAGGTAAAGAGACAAGACGATCTCTAATGAGTTACTACGTGTATACACCTTTTTCACTCTTACTAATAATTTTTATAGGTTAATACATTAATATCATTGAGTGAAAGTATTAAGTGGTATCATTGGGAGCATGGTTGGGTTGGTTAGAAGTATCGGTGAAAGAGCCATCGTGCATAACATCACCCTAGCTTTCCTAGTGATGTGGGAGCATCGGGTCCACACAAAATCTTGCATTAGCCAAAAATATTTAGAGTTAGTGAATAAGAACTTATGCAATACCGCAACCCTCCTAAGCATCTCACATAAAACATTTTCCTTAGTCATTTCTTGTGTGGATCTTGCATAAATCTATCCAAGTCATGAAGGCTTAACTAAGCCCCGTAGAACTACGAATGCTACATAAGCTTACATATGTTTCACAACACTACATCTAGCCATGTAAGGATTTTCTATGTCATGCATGCCTACCAAAGCTATGCAAAAACATTTATGCATTGTTCCTTACCACATAACTCTATTCTTGCACATTGAAGCTACAAAAACTTACACAGATTCGTGAAGACTACTTGATGTTGTGATACACCATTGAGGTTACCAAACACTATTAAAGCCACAAAACCTTGCATTTCGATGAGACCACTCCCATTTGCTTCGATGATGAGGTATTTCTAATAGGATCTATTATAAACATCAATAATGTTAGAGGGAGGCACACATGTTTCTTGATCCATTCTTTATGGCCAAGGACCAACCTAATAATATGATTAAACTCAATCCAACACAAAAATTCATGAGAATATTAATGACGACTTTATGCATTCCGAGGAATATTATGCAAAGTATCTTTACTTTGCAAAGGCATATTTGTTCTCCCATTAGAGCTTATATGAATTCAATTAGTAGGAGTGTAAGCATAAGGAATTAAATTCCAAATTAAGGAATCAAGTTACCTTCCTATCAAGTATAGTTTACGATTCTAGTGTGAAGTCCCTAATTTGCATAAAGTCTGGTTTTGTAGAAGTTTTGTAGAGTCTGTAAGCTTAGGATAGGTTGAAGGATAGTAATTCTTATAAGAATTCTTGCAAAGTCTTGTAATGAGAATATCATTGGAGTACAATGCCAATTTCTTTGAGCTTGTAATCTTTAATTGCATTAATAGAAAAATGTTTTTGTTCTTTATTGTTAAGTGTCGAGTCTATGTTCTTGCTTCAACGAGTTCTACTCGATAAGGGCTAAGTGGTCTAAGAAATCCCTTCATTGGGACCCCTAACCACAATTATGTTATGTTGAAGTTATGTTAACTCGGCCAAACTAGAATGACCATTTTATAGAGTTAATTATGCTCCCATAATAGTTCAAGGCTAGTGAAACTTAGATGAATAAATTTGGGAAAGGTAGTCTCTAGATTAGTGAGTTGAACATGAGAGTTTGTTCAAATACCCCACTTAAACACCCTTACAAAATTTACTAAAGATGTTTGAAAACAATGTGAAAAATGACTCCTTGAATCCCATAGAAAAGTTGTCGGTGGTTGAGCGTGTTCCTTAGTGACATGGAATGCCATACCAAAATTTACACCAATTTTAAATGACCATTTGATCATTTAACGACACACATTTTTGAGTCCAGATAGCTATTTCATTGTATGCGAAAGTTGTTGAAAGTTGGTAATTCATTTTAGAATTGGCTCATATTTTTGGGATCCGAGTTACGAAACTAAAATATAGCACCTCACAACTCTTGTTTCCTCCCATAATAAGTGGTTACAACTTTCAGTTTTGAGAAAACCAATTTGGAATAAGTTCTACAAGTGGGTTTTGTGAACATAATGCGTAAAAGACAAACTAACAATTTTTCAATAATCAACCTTGCAAAAGTAGACACAAAGTGATCCTTGGTTGGCGGAAGTGCATTCTATCAAATCTTGTGGATTCTCATTACATAAGAGAAGAGTGGAATTGACATAATTATTGTTTAAGTTTTGAAGATTAATTTTAAAACCCATTCCGTAGCCATTTTGGCTGAAATTGATAGTTTTGTAACATTGGAACTACAACCCTGAAAAACTTTCGTGGGACCTCTCTAGCAAAATAATTGATTGAGAAACTACATGATACACTCACATGACTATCCATAACTTGCATTTAATTTACTTACTTAGAGAAATTGATTTTGAATAATATTGTGTTTCTCTCTCTCTCTCCCCCTCTCTCTAAAGTTGAAAATGTAATTAAACTAAAAATGTATTCTTTACCCTCTCAAATGCATGTAAAGAGTCTTATATCATTGTGAATGAAAAATATGTGTGCGTGTTTTGTGCTAGTTTTAAAGGAGATCACCATACTAACTCTTAGGTGACCATGCTTTTGGTTATAGGTACCACTGGAAAAAAGGATTCATTAGCTTATATTTGTGGTTTTGTAGTAACATATAATATTTGAATGTAATGTAATTGAAAAGGATAAACCTTTGTTATTGTCATTGATGGAAATGTAATTATTGATTTTGTAAAGAGTAGGAAAATGTTAATGCATTGGGGTGTTATGAAATGGGTACTATGACATGGTGTAATACTAATTTTGGGTTATATGTTGATAAGGGTGTAGATGTATCAATTAACTGAAATTAAAATTCCATTTTATAACATGCTCATGTGTAGAATGATGAATGTGTTCATTGTGTGATTTACTAAACATTAGAGAACTAGGAAGGAAAGAACTTAATTGAAAAGAATGATCTAAGAGTAATTTTCTTGTGTGGATTGCCCATACATGTAATCACCTTTGTACTATAGAGAATGAAAGTTGTAAGAATGATCTTAGTTGTATTAATACATGTTTGTGTCAAATTAACATAGATAAAATAATATTTCAAGTTTAGGATATGCCATTGGACATGTATGCTAAATGGAAAAATGATACAAAACACCTTGTTGGGATTACAAATGGTTAAACCCTATTAGGATGATAGCCTAAAAGACAACATGAGGACCCTAGCCTAGTAATCCTTGTGAAGGATATTTTAGACCACATGTTAATTGTATGTATTTCTTCCTATATGGAATTAAAGAGAAGTTGGCAATACAAGAAGGACACAAGTAAGAGGAGTGCATGAATATTGAGAAACCTTATTCCTACACATGAATATTGAGAGGTGTAGGATATTATTTAGTTCCATTTGTTTATTTTATGTGGATTATTCCTACACATGGATTATTCCTACACTTTAGGAGTTAGCTTGCTTAGGTGTACTAGTCATAGGAGTTACACTTAGAGTTAGTCACAAGAGTTACACTTGACCATCTTTGTTAGCTAAGTGAGAGTTACTATTAGTTCAACTATGTCAAGTATGAAAGTTACTGAGTTCAATTTTAGGATCTGATTCCACTAACCATAGATGTAAACATCCACTGCTATATGTACATCTTTATTTTAGAGAATTCTTGGATTTTTTGCATCTTTGAGTTATTTTTGCACTTTCATGCTTGTTAGTTATTTTTTATTTTTGCAATCGTGTGTGCACTTGTTTCTCTATCACCGATCCTTAAAGATACTATGATAGCTTTCCCAATTTCCACCATGTTGCATGAATTGGTAAGCTTGCACAAATTTCTGTATGTTGCGTAGCTTGAAACATGGTTTTGTGGATTTCACAAAAACAGTAAAGGAAATTTCATTTTCTGCATGTTTATTAGAGTGTCACAATATTACAAAAATCTTTATTTTCTTACAATTTTTTTTTTTGGGTGATGCAAGGTTTCTTATGAACCTATATGCCCCTACATCATACACGTTGGTTAAGAATAAAGTTGAGCCCCCTGGTTAAGTGGTATTCCAAAGTTTTAAAATGAAAAGACCAAGTCTTTTGATCTCCAATTCTGTAAGCCAAGATGTATCTTTAATTCATATACCTTTCCATTTTACTAGATATTCTATGTGATCATTTCTATGAGTCCTTTTTTGACATGGTCCTCCACAATGCATTCAATTTATGTGCACATATGCTCTAATAGTTGGTACCTCCAATGCAATTCTATTCAAATCTTATCTCCACTTATCTACACCTCAAAATACAATATAGATCTACTATGTTGAAGATAGGAAAAATATCTATCCCTTTTGGTATCTCCAACTCATATGTGTTATCCGCAAATTTCCTCATAAATCTACACAATATACTCTTCTTCCCCTTGATTTTATCATATGTTCATCACATGAACTTCTCTTTCCACGTGTTCTTAAGGTCTAAATATCCAACCTCAAACTATGTCTCCTCTATAAATTTGTGTGTTCCTTTTATTTCATGTCTCTATTCTCCAACAATCTCTGCACTTTATCATGCACTTTATGTATTGTGGAAATTCCTCTGCTTCCAAAATTTTCCTTGTTCTTGTGGTAACTCCCTTAGCTTTGCAATTTCTCTTGGAATTATTCCATACACAATATAAGAAGGTGAATTCCCAGTACTCATGTTGAAAATGTTTTTATATACAAACTCCTCCTGTGTAAGAACTAAATCCAATGTTTCTACCCTCTCTCCTATTAAATATCACAAAAAATTTCCAAGGTTCATGTTGAAAACTTATATTTGGTTGTCCATCTACAAGTGTTACACAAAAATAAAATGTAACCTTGTGTTGATTTTCTTCTAAAATGTGTGCTAAAATTGGTCCAAAAACTTAATTTCTCTATCAGATACAATGGTGCGTAACAATCCATGCATCCTCACAACTTCCCTAAAAAAAAGTTAGCAATATGCATAACATCGCTTTTCTTCTTTCAAGATATAAAAAGAGACATATTTGAGAAAATATCTACATAATAAAGATAAATTATGACCCTTTTGTGTTATGGGAAATACAAAAATAAAATGTATACTCAAATGCTCCCAAGGTTTCTTAAGTACTTGCAATGGTCAATATAACCCTTCATTCTACATCTTCCCTTTTCTCAACTAGCATACCTTGCATCTTTGCACATCACTACATGCATTTTTAGCCATCCATAGCCAAAATATATTTCTCCCAATCATGTCAAGGTCTTACCTATTCCAAAGTTCCAAGACATTATTCCACCATGTTGCTCTTAAATCAAGTTCTCTCACATTGATCCTTATGGTACACATAACTTCATGCCTTTAAACAATGAGTCTTTATGTGGGAAGTATTCTAACCATGGTGTGCATTTTCCACTCACTAGTTCTCGCACATACTCTCCATGCTTACACAAAATCAGTATATTATACATATAGCTCCTTTTTGCTTCAAAACTACTACTTCCACTTGTATCTCGATCAATAAAACACATCTTTTGCTTAGTGCATCCATAAATATGTTTGACTTCCCACTTTTGTGCTTTAGGAAAACTAAGTAACTCTATAAGAATTCAACCTCTTTCATGTGTATTTGATTCATCTTCCCCTTGATGTTAATGAATTGAAGTGTTTGGTGGTCCATATATAACACAAACTCTTTGATAAATAAATAATGCCTTTACTTCTTCGAGATCTCGACAAAATGGCATAAAAATATTGGTCATAAGTTGAATATATTATACTTGTAACATTCAGTTTCTTGCTGAAATAAGCTACGGGTCTCCCCCTTGACTCATAAAAACCCGAATTGTAACTCCACTAACATCAAAATAAAAATAATTTATATTTTGTTGAAATCGAAAAAAAGGTAATATTGGTTGTTCTGTGACCTTCTCCTTCAACTTGTGGAATGCATACTCTAGATTTTGGTCCACAAAAATCCTTATCCTTTCACATCACCATTGTGTTTGGTTTGCAAATTTCTTTGAATCCTTTAATTAAATTCTGTAGAAGTTTACAAGTCCATGGAAGCTTCGGTTCTCCATTAAACTTTTGGGTGATGTCCAATCCACTATAGCTTTCACTTTCTCATGATCCATATTTAACCCTACTTTAGGTATAAAATATCGTAAGTATACTAGCTCCTTCCACATGAAACCACATTTCTTTAAATTTACAAGAATCTTATCTTCTCACAAACATTGTAACAATTTCCAAAAATGGACTAAGTGCTCTTCCCACATTTTGCTGAAAATTAGAATGTCATCCATATAAATAATGCTAAACTTACCTTAAACAAGATTCAAAATTTCATTCATCAATCAAATGTACATGCTCGATACATTGGGTAGCCCAAGAAAAATGCCCGACCACTCATACAATCTATCCTATGATTTAAAAGTAATATTCCACTCATCTCCCTCTTTGATTAATCTAGTGATAACCAATATTCAAATAAATCTTGGTGAAGTAATTTTCTCTACTCATAAAGTCCATTAAATAATCCATGTGTGGAAATAAAAATGTATACTTGATAGTAATTTTTTTGATGACTCTAGAATGAGTGCACATTCTCCATTATCCTCCTTTATTTAGTGTCATTATTACGGGTATCGTGTGTGAGCTCATAGATTATTTGATAAAATCCTTGTCAAGAAACACCTATACTCGATTCCTCATCTCCTCATTCTCCATAGGTGTCACCCTATACATGGATTTTTGGTAAATTATCCCTTGGTATCAAGTCCATATGATGACTAATACTACATGTAGGTAGTAAACATCCTAAAATTTTCTTTTCCGGGATATCCGCATACTCACCTAATAATTCACCTATCTTTTGTGGAATCTCCTTTGTTTTTGTGGCTTCACTTTCCTTTGTTTTCTTTGTGAGAGTTGATATGATTGCAAAACATCCATTTTTACCTTTCACAAAATTTAAGAACTTGTTTCATAAAACTAAAAATGCCTCGCAGAATCTTCTCAACTTCTACACTTGATTCCTTCAAAGGATTGAGTGTACTTCCGTTCACCTCTCACTAACATGTAGGTATTTTTCGGCCATAATGAAGTGCTTGTTTTTCATCTTTGTAAAGGTCTCCCCAAAAACACATGGCATATTTCCATGAGCATTTCATCACACAAGACTCCATCTTTATATGCACAAATTATGAGATGTACCCTGCATTACTCATTCACAAGCAATTGATTCCCTTTTAAAAACCATGCCGCATTAAATGGGTTAGTTTGGACAATCTTTGTTAGACCAATCTTCTTAACAAACTTTTCATAAATAATATTATTAGTGCTACCAATATCAAAAATTAATTGATAACATGGTAATATAGAATTGTATGAAAATTTTAATACATTCTTTCTCTATGTAAACACATTAGATTCATTTTCAAGATTCAATGACATCCTCTTCATCACCAACACTTCACAACATTTGGGTTATTCTATGCGAATTTGATGCATGGATTTATGCATTTGCATCTTTGAGTAATATGATTTCTAGCATCATTGCTCCTACTTCTACTCAAAAACATGGCATGTAGACACTCAAATTCACGAAGTCTAGTTTTTCCACAATAGAAACATGTTTCAATAAATTCTCTTCCTCTTTCGCATCCTTTTCCTCTAGATGGGGTTCTACTTCCACCTCTCCACACATGATTTGTGATCATGTGTGGTGACACATCTCCTTCATGCACATGAATTTATGCATCATTGCTCAAGTTTACACCTTTGTATGGAAATTTTCCTTTACCCAAGTAAGTTTCTCTGTTGTTTTTGACGTAAATTATCTTCTACCTTTAACAAAAACTAATAGTATTCCTCTAAAGATATCATCCTAATCATATTAATCTAATCTATAATGGAAATGTGAAATCCACTAACATACCTTGAGATTTTATCAACGTCGTCCCCCACATGTCCAACTTTGATATTGAGGTAATAGAAATCATCAATGTATTCCTACCTATCACGCGGGTGACCCGAGTTCGATTTCTGGAAACGGCACCAAAAATGACGGGTCGTTGTATTACCAGTCATTTAACCAACTCATAGACAAGTTGGTGTCATTATAACCAAGGCGGTGTCTAAAGCTATATGCAAAAGGAGAAAGGAAAATCTTATTCAACAATACTTCTTCCTAAGAAAACATACAGAAATTAAACATGCATGAAAAAGAAACACACAACAACTAAACTACTGAAATAAATCTGTAGTAAATAAACTATGCTAAGAAATAATGAAAAAACCTCCTCCTTGGGGAAGAGCGGCTTTTGGCCATTCTCTTCCCTTTGGATTTGGAGAAACTACAATTAACTTTTAAAACTACACTTGTATTGATTCAAAACTGATTTACAAAATATGCCCCTTTTCCAAATATATGGAAGAGGTATTTATAGACATTACTCCTAGTTTACTTGGTCCACACTCCAAGAACTAACTACCTATTCTTGGGTGGATTTATTCAAAGCAATAAATACTAAACAAACTTGACTACAACAACCCACTTATCATGGAGAATATTTCTACAACTCATCCCTTTAATCTAGGAACACAAAGTGGGAGAGTACTTATTCAACATTCCTAATACTATTCCACCATTTGCTCATCCTTGAAACATGGAGAGAAAAAGGAGGAGTGCTAAGTCCATGAATTTGAATTCTTCTTGGAATGCCACATGCATTCATGACTTTGGATTACCACATGTTTGGATCTATATTCTTGGTTGATGACGTGGAAGAAAAGAGTAGGCTGAATAGTTTGGTGCTCCTTTACATTATTTTGGAACAAACCAAAATACTTTCACTAGTTGGGCATTTCCATAGTTGCGTGAAGAATTTCCATAGCTGGGCATTTCCGTAGCTGCGTGAAGAATTTTCATAGCTGGGCATTTCCGTAGCTACGTGAAGAATTTCCGTAGCTACGTGAAGAATTTCCGTAGCTGCAATCTACGAACTTGGAGTACAGTTGTTTATGACCTGTTTTCTACACACTATTGCATTCCAACTTTAGAAGAAATATCAAGAAATAACAACAATTAGATTGCAAATAGATTTCTAAAGAGATGATAAGATAAATCCTATATTCTACCTTAAATATGATATCCATTATTAAAACTACATCTAAATTCACTTGAAAGCTTTATTTTGAGAGAGAGAATAAGAATGTTATTTGGTGATATAATGAGACATATTTTGGTCTCATCACTTCTTTACACTCAGTTCCTTCTAACACAAATTTTAGGACTTCTTGAACAACTGGGATTGGTAATCCACCAACACGAAATTAACCTTCAACTTTTTCACCTTTTGATCCCACTTATTCAGATTATCCCTACGTTTTTAAACTCTCTTTCTTTGCACATGATCCCATCATAATGATGCATGTCCTTTCAACTTGGTACTAAAAATCTCGTCTTCTAGATATCTTTTATGACATTTTACTCAAATTATTCCTCCATTTCTATCATCCAATCTATTAAATCTTTTAGATCTAAGTTCCTAGAGTACCAAGAAACTTCCATTTATGGTTTTATTCTAATCCTCATGATTACATGCAAGAATCAATCCTTTTGCTTGTCTACATGATTTTTAGGTTCTCTCACTTCTCATTCATCATCACCATCATCTTTGTCCACATAAAATAATCTATTTTGTGTGGTCTCTATGACATCTAAATGATATTTCATTCCTATAATCTCGTTATCCAAGTCTACAAGTCTTGACACTATGTTTACTTTGCATGTCGTATTTTCCTCAAAATATCTCACAATGAGATTCTATGACCTTACACCTCTACCCAAGTAACAAAAAATGTTGAATATTTTTGTAACTAATTTATAACATCACTCCTATTATGGAAATAACAAATTCCTAAGGTCACTCACACAACCTCGATCGATGTTTATACTAATATCTTTAAAAAGACTTCTAAATCCTTGCTATGATACTATAATGCGATCCACAAATGGGTTCTTAGTAAAGGGATGTATTACACCACATAACCACTTGTTAGATATTGACCTCATTGAAGAAATATATCGAGAATAAAAATTTAACCATAAACTATAATGTTTTTCTATTTATGTAAGGAAAGATTATAGAATTTAATGCAATAGCTTAAAATTCTAATTACAAAATTGGAGCAAGATTTTGGAAGCCTCAGTAACTATACCTTTTCTAATCTTGTAGACTCGAGGAAGATTCTACAAAACCATGATAGATTCACACTCACGAAGGCAATCACATGATTCCTAAACTTGGAATTGATATCTTTTACAAGATCTAATTATTTTACATGTTCATAACTCCATTATATTTATAGAATTTGTAAAACTTAGGTGGGAGAACATGAAACATTCAATAAGAAAAGATTCCATGCGCAGAACATTATTTAGGTTACCTCTCATGAATCCATAAACTCTCTCTATTGGATCGAGATCAATTGAATTACTTTATTTTTCTTTGTTTGAAATAGGAAGATCAAGGACCACATGTATTAAATATCTTGATCTTGATAGGTGATTCCATCTACCATATATCTCATCATTGTAGCAAATGTGTGAGGTACCACAAAATTGTGGTATTTTTTATCTTCTCTAATGTTTAGTAGATTCCTCAAGTATATCATGGCATTGAGAAAGATCTCATAGATTTATATAGGATTCTACAGATTCTATAGTATTGCACAACTTTATTCATGATTATACAACAACCACAATGTTACATGGTTTAGTAAGTTTCATAGTTTCTACAATGTTGCATCAACTCTCCTAAGCAGGCAAGAAGGAAGACATGCTGATGTTGAATACTTTACACAATACATGAAGGAAGTGCAAAAACAATTGTAAAAATAATTGAACTAGTAATGTACAATACAAGGAGCGTGAAATTTTTAGAGGAGACTTGGAGTTTGGGGTTGGATATTTATTTCTTATGCACGTGTGTACAGAGAGATTGGGTGTGTAGAGTCCTATTTATTTAGAAAAGAATGCGTATGAGATGGAACTTCTAGAGAGAATAAAGTCCCACATATCTTCAATATTTTGAGGCACAAAAAGTGAAGAAGTGTATCATGTAGAATTGTATTTGGGACACCAACTACTAAAGTAGAGGCATAATTTTTTATATACTTTGTATGACTTTGTAGTGAAGACAATGTAAAAAAAGGAACATAAGGAATATCTGTTAAATGAGAGAGGAAAAAACCATAATTTTGTTAAATTTGGACATTTTACAATCTAGATTAAATACCAAAATCAACTATATTGGTTCTTCTTATACCAAATATTGGAATCTGATTCGACTATTATTAGAATCAAAAAAGGGGCTTTTTGGAATTTTATTTGGCTATTATTGGAATCCAAAAAGAGTTTTTTTGGAATTATATATCATGTATGAGGGATTTCCATTTTAGGAGTTTACAAGAATAAGTATGGAATAATCAATACATTTATAACATTGCACTGCATAACAAATACTTATATTGTCCATTCTCATAGAAACAAACATTTTTATCTTGTATTGAATGGGCATATGTCCATTCTCATACAAACAAACATTTTTATCTTGTATTGAATGGGCATATGCCCATTCTCATATAAGAATCATAGAAGAAAAATAAACTCAATATAGAAAGAAAGAAAAATTTAGATGTGATTTATTTTAACTATGGGGTAGTGCACATTTGAATGTTGTATATTTTACATATTTTGATCATATATATCTGTGTGACAAATGTTTAATTATAACGTGGATTTATTTTCATAGAATATGAGCTATTTACAACATAAAATGATGGTAATAAATGAATTGTTAAGTGATAGTCTATAAAAAAACCATTTTAATATATTGTTATGAGCAAAAATAAAGCCAATAAATGTGTGTGTGTGTGTGTGTGTGTGTGTGTGTGTGTGTGTGTGTGTGTGTGTGTGTGTGTGTGTGTGTGTGTGTTTGAATTTTTAACACTTTTGACTGGAGTTGTAGAAATAGGGTATTGAAGGGATCCCACCTACATACATCCAAACCTATAACACCCCAAATGACCTACCCAAACCAACAAAGATACAAAATCCTGCAATTAACCATACATGTAACCCAAGGAAATGACATACGACGATTACATACAGAAAACAAACCTAGAGAAGAAAACAATTCAATCATACAATTAAATGAAATCCACCTTAGTAGTTTGACAACTGGGTTTCACCTTCTTCCTACCACTAGCAGCCCCACTAGCCCGAGAAATATGAAAATTTACCTTAG
Source organism: Taxus wallichiana var. yunnanensis (assembly GCA_018340775.1). Taxonomy (NCBI): domain Eukaryota; kingdom Viridiplantae; phylum Streptophyta; class Pinopsida; order Cupressales; family Taxaceae; genus Taxus; species Taxus wallichiana. Next base: position 82,933,436 of record CM031242.1, on the reverse strand, counting down.
CCCTCACGAAGCAAAACCGAGATAATCCTTTCCCAAAACCTTTCAATGGCTTCGCATACAGACCCAGATTCAGCCCGGAAAATGATGCGTATGCGAGCCCACTTGATGCATCCAAAGAAATCCATCTCTCTCCTTAAACCCTGTAAAAATAAACCAGGCAACATGGGTATTTCCATACTGTGAAACTTAACTCGCAATGATCACTTCCTCCCACCTAGAAGACTGCGAAACAGAAGAGAAATAAAATTAATTAATTTACTCAATCAAGTTCAGTAATTGTTTTTGAAATTTTTTTTTCTGAAGGCCACAAAGTACAAAGGCTATGAGAATTCATTACTTCTCATTCTAAAACAAAGTGAATATTTAGAGGTATTAAAATGTTTGTTTGTTCGAGAATGGACATATGCCCATTGTAAATATTCAACTACAACCATTACTGAATTCAATCATTTTAATACCTCTAAATATTCTGAAACATATTTAATTTTGTTTTTTTGAGAATGGGCATATGCCTTAAACTAGTTGTGAGAATGGTGAAATTTTAACTATATTCTTCTAATTAAACTTCTAACTTCTATTTACATATATTTTATAACATGAAAAGAAAATTTAGGAGTAAACTATATGAAGGATGTACATCTTAATATTTGAACGAAGTAAACATGTTTAAGAATTAACATATACATAATGACTATCATAAAAAGAGCACAAAAAACGTAGAGGGGATGCACCTAGAGGCGTAGTTAAACATTTATAATATTGTTGGAGCATGATCTCCTACTTCCGATTCTCCACCATAATGATAAGCGAGGAATTCTTTGTTTAATGCATTTTTCCCACCATGTAATATTAATACAGGGACACATTAGAGTTGCATCTCTCAATCATGTGCTCCAAAAATGCACTGATCTCGATCATTTGAAAGAATGTTCAAGGATGAAAACTCCAATTTCATTCAGTTTGATAATATCCAAGGGCTCTGAATGTTTGCCAATTGAGATCCACTATCACATCTTCCACCTCCATACCAGTTGAATGAAATAGAGTGGATAAGGAAACTGACACTTGCTAAATCTATTTTGACATCAATTTTGAGTTTGTTTTAATAATAATTTCTCTTTTGCAGATCGCTTCACCTCTTGAAAGTGTGATTTTGAAATGCCTTTTTCCAGCATAGATAATTTTTGTCTTTTGAGCATGGTAAACATATAGTTGTCTTCTGAGTATTGTAAACATTTTTGAATGTAATTTTCGTTGGCCCAATTCCTTAAATATTCATATTCATGCAGTGGGAAACAGATGAACTAAATGAGCCTTATGTAGTTCTATTATTTTGTTTATAATTGTTACTATCGTTTTGGATGGACTAACCTTGGTGGAGCCAAGTGCTGACACCACCAAGTGCTGCACTACATACCCTCAAGAGGGATCAAGCCTTATATAGTTCTATTATTTAGTTTTAGAATGGGTGGGAACAAAGTAATCTTTTGAGCATGGTAAACATTTTTGAATGTAATTTTCGTTGGCCCAATTCCTTAAGCATATTCATGCTGTGGGAAACAGATGAACCAAATGAGCCTTATGTAGTTCTATTATTTTGTTTATAATTATTACTATCATTTTGGCTGGACTAACCTTGGTGGAGCCAAGTGCTGGCACCACCAAGTGCTGCACCACATACCATCAAGAGGGATCAAGCCTTATGTAGTTATATTATTTAGTATTATAATGGGCATGAACAAAGTAATCTTCATCTTCATGTCAAGCCCAATAGAAATGGGTAGATGCCCATTATCGTATAGAAAATGTAGAAGAACAGACAGTAAGAAGAATAGATGTTTAGAATGGGCATATGTCCATTCTCAAATAATAATCATAGAATAATTGAGGGCATTTTTTATCTCATATAAAACATAGAAGAACAACAGATGGAAGATCAATAAATGTTTAGAAGAGGAATATGGAATATAAATATTACTTTTTTTTAGAATTGGGAAAATTCCCATTTAACATATAGAAATCATGAAATAAGAATGACTCATAGAAGAAGAATTTAGTTTTTTAAAATTGAAGATAAGTTTTAGATATACTTCTAACTCTTCTCTGTTGATTTATTATGAGATGAAGAATATCATCTAGCTTTATTTCTTTTGTATTCTGATATGGGTATAAAGATAATGCCATATTTTTGATCTTTTGTATTTTTTATGTGTTTTAAGAATATCACTTCAATATTTTGTAAGACTTGCATAGTATTATCCTCCATAGTTATAAAAGGATGCATCTAAATATGACCGTTTCTTGCATGTTTTAGAGTCTCAACAAGATCATTCCCTTGCAAAAAAATGTATAACTACATAGACAAAATGGGAAATCATTCAATGCAGGTGAATCGTGTCCATGTGTGTGTATATATATAATTATCTATATTTTTACGAAATATAGGAAGCCCAAAGTAGAAGGACCTAGGCAGGGTTACTTATTTTTTGAGTTGGGTGGCCTAGTTGTGCATGCTTGGATGTGTGGGCAAAGCGTGACCAAGCTAGGTGGGTGAGTTGATCAACCGAGTTTGGTAGGAAAGTTGACATTACGAGGTGGGGTAGGCGAGCCTGGACGGCACAGGTGGGTGAGCTCACCTGCCGAGCTAAGCAATATTAAATGATGTATCTAATGAGAAAATGTCTATTCTCATAATTGGAATCATAAAATAAGAACATAGATAAAATGTAGCTTGTTTTATAATGGACAGTTTCCCATTCTCACATCCTTCATAGAGTACTTGTTTACCATTAACTTGTAAATAAATTATTTACCACCTTTTATTAATTAAAGGTACTTGTTTGTCAAATGCGTCTTCGAGCACCCGTTGGAGGGAAATTGGTGCAATTAATTCTTCTTATGGAACGGTAGAGAGAATGACGATGGTTACTATTTTTAATGATGGTATAGATCTTGGGAATTGTAAGGTTAACCATGGTGGGTGAAGCCATCTCTTTCTTGTTCATCCTTTTCATTTTCTTTTTCATCCAGTTTCCTCTTTTTGGGTTACCTGTATTTCATAAAAATACATATACTTATACACACACACACACACACACACACACACACACACACACACACACACACACACACACACATACACATGGAATGAATTATTTCCCATTTTATCTATGTAGTTAACCATTCATGAGGGGGTGCATGGAAACTAAGATTTTATGAGAGGGTGCTAATATAATAATTGGGCATGTGCCCATTATAAATGTGCACAACTTATATAAAGGATGTCATAGTGCAGAGCTTCCCATTATAAAACAAAATACCTTCCCATAGACCATTTTGTCCTACGAAGCAAAAAATTTGAGCAATATTTATGAGATATTGTTTTATCTCTCCACTAATTGTTTTTAACCCTTTCTGCTTTGAGCTCCTGTTGTTTCGTAGGACCGATAAATTATAATGTGGTATTTTAGATATTTTGTATTTTTGATATGGGTTTTAAAAATATCACTTCAATATTTTGTAAGACTTGCATAGTTGTTATCCTCCATAGTTATAAAATATTGCATCTAAATATGACCATTTCATGCATGTTTCAGAGTCTCAACATGATCACATTCCCTTGAAAAAAATGTATATGATTCTCCTTCTTGGTAAGATGGGGAGTTACCTAAGAAATCCACTATCAATCCTTCATGCTAGGACAAGGAGTTATCTATTATGATTTTACCAAAGTAAAGAGTGGGCTTACCACTTGGGAGGCATTACTTATTTATGAGATATTGTTCTATCCATTTCCTAAATTTTTGTTAACCCTTTCCGCTTTGGGATCCCTTTGTTTCGTAAGACCATTTTGGATTGTGAAGAACCAGATTTGAAGACATTTGAGGCATAGATTATTCAAATCTTCTCTGTTGAATTATTATGAGATGAAGAATATCATTTGGTTTTCTTTCCCTTATATTCTGTTCTCGGTTTAAAGATAATGCCCTATTTTTGATCTTCTATTTTTTGATCTGGGTATTAAGAATATCATTTCAATGTTTTGTGAGACATGTATAGTTATTAACCTAATTGTAGTTTCTAATACGGGGAGTTACTTCTTTTTAAATTGAAGATAAGTTTCAAAGATAATTCTAATTGTTCTCTATTGTATTCGAGTCTCTAGGTATAAAGATAAATTATAATGCCGTATTTTAGAAATTTTGTATTTTTGATATGGGTTTTAAAAATATCACTTCAAAATTTTGTAATACTTACATAGTTGTTATCCTCCATAGTTATAAAAGATTGCATCTAAATATGACCATTTAATGCATGTTTCAGAGTCTCAACATAATCACATTCCCTTGCAAAAAATGTATATGATTCTCCTTCTTGGTAAGATGGGGAGTTACCTAAGAAATCCACTTCCAATCCTTCATGCTAAGACGAGGAGTCATCTGTTATGATTTTACCAAAGTACAAAGTGGGCTTACCACTTGGGAGGCATTGCTTAGTTTCGAATTGGGCGTGACAGTTGATCACAAAATAAATCCATAAAATGATATTTTTTTGTTCATGATCGATGTTCATCAAGGTTAGATAATATTAATAAAAGTAAATCATTTTATCCCAAAGGTGAATCATTTGCTAATTGGCCTTGCATCAATGGTGAATAATTTTAAGGCATTTTATCCCAACGGTGAATCATTTGTTGATTGGCCTTGCATCAATAGTGAATTGTATCACGTCTATTAGCCTTAATATCATATGTTTCTCTTTGCATTATTGAATGATTTACCACATACGCAAGGCCAAGGTACACATGGTTTATCCTTCGAGATTAAATGTTGCACTTCCATTACTATGATCTTACCTTGATGAAAAAAACCCTTCTATTGTATAATATTGGGTATTAAAATGTTTACAATGGGCACAAGCTAAATTTTAATTCTAAATATTCTTAAACAAACTTCTTCTTTGATTCATACATGAGAAGGGGCATCTACCCATTCAATACAAGTAAATATTGAACTTAAATAATTTTTAGACCTATATAAAGGATGTGAGAATGAGAAGTTAGTTTGTACAAGAACTTAATCATTTTAATACCTCTGTATAGGATGTGAGAACTTATACCTCTATAAAAGTTGTGAGAATGGGAAACTTACAAAGCATTAAAGCATTGTTGGTAATTTTTTTATAAAATTATCAGTCTCATGTTATGTTTCATGTCACTCCATATTTTTAAATAGGGTTTTTGACTACGATGGGAATTAGTCATATTGCGACACCACCAAACATTTATATCATTTTGGCTAGACTAACCCTGGCAAAGACTAGTTTTGATTCCGCCAAGTATTGTACTACATACCCTCGAGGGGGATCAAGCCTTATATAGTTCTATTATTCTGATTTAGAAATGGAATCTTGGCTCCAACAAGTGCTGCACTACATACCCTTAGGCATATGCCCATTCTTAATAATTTGATTTAGAAATGGAAGATGCCCAATCTCTGCCCATTTTCATATGGGAATTTTTCCATCCTGTAACAAACAAACATTTATTTTTGGGTTGTTCCCCATTTTTCATTGAAGGAAGACCATTGCAATCAAAGGAGGACCATATTAGAAGAAGAATAGTGTAAAAACATTCTCGATGAAACCTTTATAGAGTAAGTAATTATATCATATTGGTTGGACTATCCCTAACGAAGCCTAGTGCTGCACTGCATACCATTAAAGGGGGATCAAGCCTCTATCTCTAATTATTGTTTACTCTTTTAATTTTGGGCTCTCTTTCTTTTCATGAAGAATATCAAGGAAATTTATGAGAAACAACAATGAATATTTCTAACTCTTCTCAATGTGAAGAATAACATATGGTTTTCCTTCAAAAGAAAATGATGCCCAACCCACTTCATCTTCATGTCATGAATACAATTGTATCGTTTTGGTTGGACTATCCCTGGCGGAGCCAAGTTTTTCCTCTTCCAAGTGTTGCACTACATACCCTTGAGAGGGATCAAACCTTATGTAGTTTTGTAGTTTTGTTTTAGGAATAATTATATTTATGGGCATTCATCCATCCTTGGACAAAAACATTTATTGTTGGATTGTTCCCCATACTTTGCATGAAAGGAGGATGATTATAATGAAAGGAAACATTTTGACATCCTTTAAGAGTTAATAATTGTATCATATTGGCTGCACTATCCCTGGCAGATAACCCATATACTTTTGGTCTATCTCTATTTACATGAAAAACAAAAATGAATACTTCTAAATCTTCTCAATGTGTTAGAATAACATCTGTTGTTCCTTTCATTGCAAAAAAAATATGGGGAACAATCCACTTCATGTCCATGTATTTTCCATTTGAGTAGACAGATGCCCATATGTGGTTTTCCTTATGCCTATTTTTCTTTGTGATTCCTATTATTAGAATGTGCATATGTAGTTTTCCTTGTCTCTATTAATTTTATTTAGAAACGGAAGATTCCCATTTTAATATAGGAGAAATTAAGATATAATAATTTTTAAGACCATGATATATCGATACCAACATTCAAATATATTGTTTACCACCATGTATTTATTAATTAAAGGTAATTGTTTTAAAACAAGACTTAGACCGCTCGTGTAGAAATTAACCCATTCTCTAGACATTCTAACATTTTGCTTTGGCCATATTTTTTATCAATTGTATTGGACTATTTAGAAATATGGGCATTTGTTTATCCTCCAACAAACAAACATTTATTGTTGGGTAGTTCCCCATTTTGCATGGAATGAGGACCATTGCAATGGAAGGAGGACTAGATTAGAAGAAGAATTATAGTGTAAAAACATTCTGACAACCTTTATATACTTAATAATTGTATCATATTGGTTGGACTATCCCTAGAGGAGCCTAGTTGTGCATTGCATACCCTTAAAGGGATATGAAGCCTCTATCTCTAATTGTTGTTTAGTCTTTCACTTTTGGTCTCTCTTTTCATGAAAAACAACAATGAATATTTCTAACTCTTCTCAATGTGAAGAATAACATTTGGTTTTCCTTTTATTGCTAAATGGGGAACTATCTACTTTATCTTCATGTCATGCCCATTCGAGTAGATAGATGCCCATTTTCATTCTTTCATACAAACAAACAAACATTTTTTTTTCATTTTATCTTGAATACAATTGTATCGTTTATGATGGACTATCCCTGGAAAAGACATGTTATACCTCTGCCAAGTCTTTGCGGTACATACCCTCGAGGGGGATCAATCCTTATGTAGTTCTATAATTTTGTTTTTAGAATAGTTATATTAATTTGATTTAGAAATGACAGATGTCCATACTCATATTTTTCCTAATTAGCATATTTTGTTAAAGACCATTTTGAGGGGGATCAAGCCTTATATAGCTATATTTTTTTAATAATGGGCATCTTGGCTACGCCAAGTGTTTTACTACATACCCTTAGGTAGATGCCCATTCTCATAGTTGTATTTATTTGATTAAGAAATGGCAGATCCCCATTCTCATAGTTGTATTAATTTGATTTAGAAATGGCAGATGCCCATTCTCATAGTAATTAGCATATTTTGTTAAAGACCATCTCATTATTTTGTTTTTAGAAATGATGCCTATTTTTATTTGTGATTCCTATTATTAGAATGGGCATATGCCCATTATCAAGATGCTACAATAAATTGATACGAACATTTTTCTAATTTTACCTTTGCATACCCTTGGGAAAATGCCCATTCTCATAATTCTATTAATTTGATTTAGATACGAAAGATGCCCATTTTCATATAGGAGAAATTAACATATATTGTTTAAGACCATGACATATCGAGACCAACATGCAAATATATTGTTTACCACCGTGTATTTATTAATTAAAGGTAATTGTTTTAAAACAAGACTTGGACCACTCGTAATAATGAGAAACATTATCCCATTCTCTAGACATTCTAACATTTTGGTTTGGCCATATTTTTTGTTAATTATATTGGACTATTTAGAAATATGGGCATTTTTCCATCCTCGAACAAACAAACATTTACTGTTGGGTAGTTCCCCATTTTGCATGGAAGGAGGACCATTGATTGTCATCTCACCTCATCTCAATATTCATTCGAATACATGTTTGAGTAGTGTAAAAACATTCTAATAGCCTTTATAGACTTAATAATTGTATCATATTGGTTGGACTATCCCTGGAGGAGCCTAGTGTTGCACTGCATACCCTTAAAGGGATATGAAGCCTCTATCTCTAATTGTTGTTTAGTCTTTTGATTTTGGTCTCTCTTTTCATGAAAAAAACAATGAATATTTCTAACTCTTCTCAATGTGAAGTATAACATTTGGTTTTCCTTCCATAGCAAAATGGGGAACTATCTACTTTATCTTCATGTCATGCCCATTCGAGTAGACATATGCCCATTTTTCATTCTTTCATACAAACAAACAATTTTTTTTTCATTTTATCTTGAATACAATTGTATCATTTAGGATGGACTATCCCTGATAGAGACATGTTATGCCTTTGCCAAGTGCTGCACTACATACCCTCGAGGGGGATCAAGCCTTATGTAGTTCTATAATTTTATTTTAGGAATAGTTATATTAATTTGATTTAGAAATGACAGATGTCCAATTCTCATAGTTGTATTAAATTGATTTAGAAATGGCATGTGCCCATTCTCATAGTTGTATCAATTTGATTTAGAAATATGATGCCCATTCTCATATTGGAGTAATTAGCATATTTTTCAAAGACCATCTCTAGGGGATCAAGCCCTATGTAGCACTATTATTTTATTTCTAATTTTATCTTTGCATACGATAAAATTTTTCTTGATATGAATTGAATGGGAAGATGCCCATTTAATTATAATATGAGTAGTAGAAGAAAATTATTGTCAGTTTAGAACTTCTATAAACTTAATCATATCCTACCAACTTTATCTTCATGTCATGCCCATTTGAGTAGACATATGCCCATTTTCCTTTCTTGCATACAAACAAACAATCATTTTTTTCATTTTATCTTGAATACAATTGTATCGTTTAGGTTGGACTATCCCTGGTGGAGACATGTTATGAATTTGCCAAGTGCTACACTACATACCCCCGTTGGGGATCAAGCCTTGTATAGTTCTATATCAAGCCTTATGTAGTTATATAATTTTTTTAGGAATAGCTATAATAATTTTATTTAGAAATGGCAGAAGCCCATACTCATATTTTATTAAAGACCATCACGAGGGGGATCAAGCCTTATGTATTTCTATAATTTTGTTTTAGGAATAGTTATAATAATTTGATTTAGAAATGGCGAAGCCCATACTCATATTTTGTTAAAGACCATCACGAGGGGGATCAAGCTTTATGTAGCTCTATTATTTTGTTTTAGGAATGGGCATCTCGACTTTAACCATCACAAGGGGGATTAAGATTTATGTCTCATAGTTGTATTAAATTGATTTAGAAATGGTAGGTGCACGTTCTCATATTTGTATTAATTTGATTTAGAAATGGCAGATGCCCATTCTCATACATACAAACAAACAAACAATTTTTTCATTTTATCTTGAATACAATTGTATCCCTCGAGGGGGATCAAGCCTTATGTAGTTCTATTATTTTGTTTTAGGAATGGGCATCTTTGCTCCACCAAGTATTACACTACATACCTTTGGGCGATTAATTTGATTTAGAAATGGTAGTAAGACCATGACATATCGAGACCAACATGCAAATATATTGTTTATCATCATGTATTTATTAATTAAAGGTAATTATTTTAAAACAAGACTTGGACCACTCGTAATAATGAGAATAACATTAGCCCATTCTCTAGACATTCTAACATTTTAGTTTGGCCATATTTTTTGTCAATTGTATTGGACCATTTAGAAATATGGGCATTTTTCCATCCTCGAATAAACAAACATTTATTGTTGGGTGGTTCCCCATTTTGCATTGAAGGAGAACCATTGCAATGGAAGGAGGACCAGATTAGAAGAATAATTATAGTGTAAAAACATTATGACAACCTTTATTGTATCATATTGGCTCAACTATCCTTGGAGGAGCCTAGTGTTGCATTGCATACTCTTACAGGGACATCACGCCTCTATCTCTAATTGTTGTTTATTCTTTCACTTTTGGTCTCTCTCCTTTCATGAAAAACAACAATGAATATTTCTAACTCTTCTCAATGTGAAGAATAACATCTAGTTTTCCTTCAATTGCAAAATGGGGGACCACCTACTTTATCTTCATGTCATGCCCATTTGAGTAGATAGATGCCCATTTTCCATTCTTACATACAAACAAACAATCATTTTTTCATTTTATCTTAAATACAATTGTATCGTTTAGGCTGGACTATCCCTAGTGGATACATGTTATGCTTCCACCAAGTGTTACACTGCTAGGGTTAGCACAAGGTTGTACATAATAATATATCAGATCTAAGAATACATGCAATAAAAATGGATATTCTACCAGAAGAAATATACAAAACAAGAGATATAAATCAACACCAGATTTAATGTGGTTCACCCAGTGTGGGCTACATCCACCAAGAAACAAGCCAATCTATTATCCAAAGCTTTCAAAAGATATAAAATGAAGATTTACAATCTTCCACACCTCTCACGATGTATAGTACTTTATTTCTCTCAAGATTCTCCTTCTTCTCCAAGAATTCTCTCTCTCACAATTATTTTCACAATAATCATTAACTCTTACAATCCTTTCTTCTAAACCCTAGATTTCATGTTTATATAGGCATATAAAAACTTAGGGCACTTAGCCATGCAATTACAATCAATAGATCTGCTTTAATACTAAAATTAGATCTAATTCTCGTGAGTTAAATAAAACACTCATACACAGGTAACCAACGCCGATTAGCCCTAACCAATGCTAATTCCTCCTTTCGCGACCGATGCTGGTCATAGGTGATCGATGTTGGTCCCTTCATAACCAATTTTGGTTATTGTGTTTTCCTGCAAGTTTAATATAGCATGCTAAACTGAAGTAATTGAGCTCCACAACTCAACAATCTCCCACTTGGAGATAAATTACTGCACTATACCTGTACAACATCATTATTGGATCCTTTCCTTATAAATGCTTCTTCTTCTTCAAGTCTCAAACTCGAAGACCAACAAAAGTGAAAGTGAAGCTCCAACTTATCTTTTTCTAATGGCTTTGTTAGCATATCCATAGGTATTTCACTCATATGAATCTTCTCTAGTTTTAGTTGCCCATCATCTAATACCTACTATATGAAGTGATACCTCAATTGAATGTGTTTCATTCTAGAATGAAACACTAGCTTCTTTTCTAAATGAATTTCACTATGGTTGTTACTAAATAATTTGCAATCATCTTGCTCCTTTCCCAACTCTTCCATGAACTTTCTCATTCATATCATTTCTTTCCTACCCTATGTAAAAGAACATACTCTACCTTTGTCTTAGAAAAATCCACAAAGTTTTACAATCTCAAAATCCAGCTAACTCTGTTCCACCTACTATGAAAATATATCTAGTAGTGCTCCTTCTACCATCCATATCTCTATCCATATACGAATCAACATATCCACACAAAGAAATATCGAACCTCCATAACATTACTACATGCTAGATGCCCCTCTCAAATACCTAAGTATCCATTGGATAACTTTCTAATGCTCTTTACCTAGATTGGCCATAAATCTACTCACAATTCCCACTTCTGTGCAATGTCTCAGTGCAGTACAAACCATAACATACATGAGACTCCCAATTGCTAAAGCATATGGTACTTGTGTCATGTATTTTGCCTCCTCATGTGATGAAGGAAACCAATCTTTTCTAAATTTGAAGTGTCCAACCATAGGTGTATTTACAGTTTTGAATTCTACATTTTAAACCTTTTTAACACCTTGTATATATAATCCTCTTGAAACAAATATAATTTCTTGTTCTTCCTGTCTCTATGTATTTGCATGTCAAATATTCTTTTTGTATCTCCTAAATCCTTCATACCAAATGTGTGAGCTATATTTACCTTAAGCTCATCAATGTCCCGCATACTAGATCCCGTAATAAACATATCATCCACATATAGTAAAAAAATAATATAGATCCCATTTTCAAGCTTATTGAAATAAAAAAATGGTCAGATTCACATCTCAAGTAACCATGCTCATGCATGAAACTATCAAACCTTATGTACCATTTCCTTGGAGCTTTCTTGAGCCCATATAGACTCTTTTTCAACCTACACACTAACTTATCCTTACCCTTGACTTCATACCCAAGCAATTGTTGCATATAAATCTCTTCATCCAAATCGCCATGAAGTAAAGATGTCTTCACATCTAGTTTCTCTAAATGAAAATCATATATTACAACTATACTCAATACAATACGTATGGAATTCATTTTAACAAGAGAAAATATTTCACCACATTCAATACGTACTTTCTTTGCAAATCCTTTTACTATAAGCCTTTCCTTGTACCTTTTCTTTCCACCCTCTTCTTTTGATCATGTAAACCCATTTATTCTACAATGTCCTCCTACCTGCTGAAAACTTAACCAAATCCCGAGTCTAGATTTTTTCCAAGGAGTCCATCTCCTTATCCATGCCATACTCCCATTACACGCGAGTGTTATCCTACATTACTTCTTAAAATTTTATTGGTTCTCCATTATCAATCAATAATAAATAAGATAGAGAAGGTGTAAATATTTATGGAGGTTTACTTACCCTTTGTGACCTTCTCACATAAGTTTGGGGTACTTAAGGCTCATCTTGGACCTCCTAGACATTTTTTTCCAATTGATTTGTGACCGACACCTTTGGTCACCAGAATCGATGTCGGTTACGCTAACCGATGCTAGTGTATATCTCTTGTAACCAATACCGGTTCGGTTGACCAATGCCACTGGGGCTCATTTGAAAATGGTTCTTGTGTAACCTTGTAGGTATGAATTTTAAATATGAGATTTCATTTTCATTCATAAACTTCTCAACCTGGTTCATCCTTGGGTACTAAAATTTAATCCTTGTATATTATCTTTTCATTCCATTCAATATCATGACTCCTAACAATTTTAGAATTCGCTAAATCCCAAAAACGGAATGTGAAATCACTAGATCCATAACTAATGAAAGTGCATCTCTTGTATTTTGCATCCAACTTTTTTCTATTTTCCTTATCAATATGCACAAAATCTTGAAACAAAAACTTTAATAAAAAGAAACGTTTACCTCTTTCCCGGTCCAAACTTCCTCTGGTATTCCTCCATCTAGTGAACTTGAAGGCCCATAGTTAATCAAATAAATTGATGTATCAACTTCTTCTTCCCAAAAATGTAAGGGAAATCCAACATGTATCCTCATACTTCTAGCACACTCCATGATTGTCATGTTCATTATTTCTGCAACACCATTCTCTTGTGGTGTTCTTGGAACCATCCTTTATCTACATATTCCATACACTGAACAATAATCATTGAAAGCCTTGCTATAATATTCATCACCATCGGATCTAAGGCACTTTCATTTTTAATTTGATTCATTCTCAACAAGGGCTTTCCATCTTTTAAAAGTCTCAAAAACATCAGATTTATGTTGAATTAAATAAACCCATACATTTCTTGTAACATCATCAAGGAAAGTATCATAATACTTAGATCCTCTATGAGAAGCTACCTAGGTTGGTCCCCACACATCCGAGTGTACAAGCTCTAATTTCTATTCCTTCTTAGGTTCCCCAACTTTGATAAATATCACTCTCTTTTTCTTTCCAAAGATACAATGCTCACATAAATCAAGATCTAAGTCTTTCAAATATGATAACTTACCCTTAGCCTTTAAGATATGTATTCCTTTTTGAATCATATGGCCCAACTGATTATGCTACATGCATACATCTAAATATGAAGTAGATAACATAGAAAATTAATTAGTAACACATGTAGATAAATATAACGTTCCTACCTTCTTGTCTCTTGCCACAAAAAAGGCACCCTTGGTGAGTTTCCAAGAGTCTGCTGTGAATATAACCATGCAACTAGCTTCACCTAGTTTCTCTATAGAAATAAGATTCCTCTTGAGGCTTGGTACATACCTCACATCTTTCAATACCCATGTATTTCCATTCTACAACTTTAGATGAACTTCCCTTTACCAGTAATACTGCAAGGTTCATCATCACCCAAATAAAAATGCCCAAAATTACCCTGGACATAATTTCTAAAATAACCCTTATTAGGGGTTGCATGGAAAGAATCCCTCAATCTAAAGCGCATGATTCTATTCTATTATCCAAAGAAAGAATAAGAACATCTTGCATTACCTCTGTTGTAATATTTGTCTCTTTATTTTCCTCTTTACCTTTATCTGGGTGTTGGTTCTCTTTATCCTTTGACCAATAATATTTCTTTACATGTCCTTTATTTCCACAATTCCAATATGTAATCCCCTTACCTCTAGATTTAGATCTAATATCCATTGACTTTGATTTATTATTATTCTTACTCTTGGATCTTTCCTTATTCCTACCTGCTTTCTACATACAAATCATTCCCTGATGATGACTCCTCCGTAATATTCCTATTAATTTCTTCATTCAATATTCATAATATTATTAGCAGATGTTGTACTAATAAGAACCATTACCAAGTTATCCCAACTATCGGCAAAAAAAGATAAAAAAATTTCTTTCACTTCATCATTAAACAAAATATCAATTGATTTTAACCGATTTACAATAGATCGAAATCATTCAAATGATTAGATGCAGATCCACCTTCATGCATATTAGAACTAAATAGTTTCTTCATCAAATCAACTTTATTTGAAGCACTAGGTTTTTCATATAAATTAACAATAAATTTCATTAACTCTACTGTATATGTTATTTTTGTAATATTAGAAACCATAGATCTTCTGCTAGGCTCAATATTATAGATCCCAAAGCTTTTCTCGTCAAGAATATTCCATTCTTCATCGGTCATCTTTGTAGGTCTATAATTTTCATCCAACGGTAAGTAAAAATATTTTTGATACATATAATCCTCAATTTGTATCTTCCATAATTTATAATTTCAGTTGTCAAACTCCTCTACCTTGTATTTGTTTTCTTTTGCCATTGTTGTAGCTCCCACTCAATTAGAAAACCCTCTCGTGAGTAAATTTGTCAACACGAGAAAACCCTCAAACAAAGCTCGATACCGTTATTGGGGTTAACACAAGGTTGTATAAATAATATATCAGATCTAAGAATTCATGCAATAAAAATTTATATTCTACTAGAAGAAATACATAAAACAAGATATTTAAATCAACACCAGATTTAACGTGGTTCACCTAGTGTGGGCTACATCCACCAAGAAACAAGCCAATCTATTATCCAAAGCTTTCAGAAGATATACAATGAATATTTACAATCTTCCACACCTCTCACGATGTACAATACTTTCTTTCTCTCAAGTTTCTCCTTCTTCTCCAAGAATTCTCTCTCTCACAATTATTTTCACAATAATCATTCACTCTTACAATCCTTTTTTAAACCCTAGTTTTTATACTTATATAAGCATATACAAACTTAGGGCACTTAGCCATGCAATTACAATCAATAGATATGCTTTAATACTAAAATTAGATCTAATTCCTGTGAGTTAAATAAAACACTCATACATAGGTAACCAACGCCGGTTAGCCCTAGCGATGCCGGTTCCTCCTTTCCTAATCGATGCCGAGTCATAAGTGATCGATGTCATCCCTACATAATTGATGTCGGTCCCTTCATAAATGATGTCGAGCATTATGTTTTCTTGTAAGTTTAATATAGCATGCTTTTGGTCTCTCTCCTTTCATAAAAACAAAAATGAATATTTCTAACTCTTCTTAATGTGAAGAATAACATCTGGTTTTCCTTTAATTGAAAAATGGGGGACCACCTACTTTATCTTCATCTCATACCCATACTCATATTTTTCCTAATTTTCTTATTTTGTTAAATACAATCTCGAGAGGGATCAAGCCTTATGTGTAGCTCTATTTTTTTTTTTTTGAGGAATGGGCATCTTGGTCCTAGTTATATTAATTTGATTTAGAAATGGTAGATGCCCATACTCATATTTTTCCTAATTTTCTTATTTTGTTAAATACAATCTCGAGAGGGATCAAGCCTTATGTAGCTCTATTATTTTGTATTAGGAATGGGCATCTTGGGAAACTGTCCATTCTAAAAAATTAAATATTACCTCTATTTCTCTTATATGAGAATGGGCATATGCCCATTCTGTCTATGTGTATTTTTATTCTATTAGGAATGGGCATCTTGGTGGACCAAGTGTGCACTACATACCCTTTGGAAAATGCCCATTCTCATAGTTGAGGGATCAAGCCTTATGTAGCTCTATTATTTTGTTTTAGGAATGGGCATCTTGGTGGACCAAGTGTGCACTACGTACCCTTTGGCAAATTCCCATTCTCATAGTTGTATTAAATTGATTTAGAAATGGCATATGCCCATTCTCATAGATGTATTATTTTGTTTTAGAAATGGTAGATGTCCATTCGATCAAGTCTTACGTAGCTCTATTATTTTATTTTTAGAAATGGAAGATGTCCATTCTCACAAGCCTTACATAGCTCTCAAGGGCATATGCCCATTCTCATATAAGAATCATAGAAGAAAAATACACATAGACAGAATGGGCATATGCCCATTCTCATATAAGAGAAATAGAGGTAATATTTTATTTTTTTAGAATGGATAGTTTCCCTTTCCCACATCTTAAGTTCAATATTGCTTCAAGGGCATATGCCCATTCTCATATAAGAATCATAGAAGAAAAATACACAGACAGAATGGGCATATGCCCATTCTCGTAGAGGTAATATTTAATTTTTTAGAGCTTCAATGAGGTAGAATAGATAGAATAGGCATATTACCATTCTCATACATACAAAGAGTTTTGTGATTGTGATGAGAATGGGCATCTTGGCTCCATGAAATGGCAGATGTCCATTTGATCAAGCCTTACATAGCTCTATTATTTTGTTTTTAGAAATGACAGATGTCCATTCTCGCAAGCCTTACGTAGCTCTATTATTTTGTTTTTAGAAATGGCAGATGCCCATTCTCGTATAAGAATCATAGAAGAAAAATACACATAGATAGAATGGGCATATGCCCATTCTCATATAAGAGAAATAGAGGTAATATTTATTTATTTTTAGAATGGACAGTTGCCATTTCTAACATCTTAAGTTCAATATTGCTTCAAGGGCATATGCCCATTCTCGTATAAGAATCATAGAAGAAAAATACACATAGACAAAATGGGCATATGCCCATTCTCGTAGAGGTAATATTTAATTTTTTTAGAATTGACAGTTGCCCAATAGGCATATTACCATTCTCATACATACAAAGAGTTTTGTGATTGTGATGAGAATGGGAATCTTGGCTCCACGAAATGGCAGTTAGAAATGGCAGATGCCCATTCTCATAGTTGTGTTGTTTGAGGAATGGGCAGCCAAGATGGGCATCTTGGCTCCACGAAATGGCAGATGCCCATTCTCATAGTTGTGTTGTTTGAGGAATGGGCATCTTGGTTGCCCATTCTCATTTGTTCCCCATTTATTGTTGGATTGTTCCCCATTTTGCATGGAAGGAAGATGATTGCAGCACATTCTAATAGCCTTTATAGTGTTTATTCTCTAGCTTTTGGTCTCTCTATCTCTCTTCATGAAAAAGATTTTTTTGGTTTCTCTATCTCTCTCTCTCTTAGGAAAAACAAAAAATGAAATTTTCTAACTCGAGAATAACATCTCGTTTTCCTTTCATTGCAAAATGGGGCACGATCCACTTCATCTTCATGTCATGCCCATTCGAGTAGACAGATGCCTATATGAATTTTTGAAATTAATGTTGTTAATTAATTAATTTTCTTTAATCCTAAAATCATATGTTAAATACGTATTCTTTCGGGAATTTAGTCAATCAAAACAATACAATTTTATTATTTTTGAGAGAGATATTTATACAGATATTGATCCACAATATATGGGATCTAATCCCTATCCTTATCCTCCCACAAATCACTCCAAACCATACAAACAAATAACAAACTACCCATTTATTTACCTCATGGTATATTACTAATTTACCATGGAAACTCTAATTTCCCAACATTCCCTCCCTTAGAGTTGACATGGGTAGATACAAAACACAAACAACTCAAAAAAGATAATCCTCATCGCTTGAAAAACCTTCAGTATTAGCATTTGTGTTTTGTTCTTCAGTATCATCTTCTTCAGTAGCCATGGCCTTGTCAGATAGTTTTCCATCAAGTAGATCTTTTGCTCTTTTCATGCAGTTGAGAATAACATGTCCTGGCTTCCTACAATAAAAACATATACAGTTTTTGATATGTTTTGATCTTTTATAGGAATTACTTGATTGACTAGCTAATGCTGCTTCTTCTTCTTCATCATCCTTGCTTTCCGTATCGAGTAGCGTTGCTATTATGCTCTCCAAGCTTGGATTTAGTTTACTTAAAGTAAACACCATATTGGACATACTTTTAGGCATGCTATTTAGTAATATGGCCTTTGCATCATTGGGTTTCACCTTTTCGTTAATGCCATCCAGTTGGGCCATTAGAGAGCGGAACTTGCTGATATGAGATACAATATCTCCTCCTTCTTCCATTTTCAACCCATATAATTTCTGCTTCATATTTATCTCTGCATTGTCAGTTTTTGATCCAAATAATTGATTCAATGCTTCCCATATTTCTTTGGATGATTTTTTGAAATCTACATGATGTAGATACGGTTTGGATAATCCGAGGCCAATAATGGCCAAAGCTTTTTTATCTTTGACTTTCCATTTTTGGAGTGCGTCTACATCTGTTGGTGCAACCGATCCTCCATCAACAATGTCCCAAAGATCCTTTTCAATCAGCAACAGTTGGATTTGGATTTGCCATGTATGGAAATCCTTTCCATCGAATTTTTCTATCTGGTTCATTTTTTCCATTACCAAATCACCAATGAAAAAATAAGAAAGTAATCTTTAACAACTCAGAGAATTGATTTGAAAGATACACGTCCAAATCTAGTAGATCTGTCCTCTGGATCTCGCCTTTCATGCACAGCTGGGACCGCTCGTTGCAGATCTGTGAAGTAATTCGCATCTAATATCTGCCTTTCATGCACAGATGGAACAGGTCGCTGCAGATCTGATATGTGGATGTCAGATCTGTTCAAGGAACACGTGAAGAATGAGTATCTTGGACGGTGAACCTCAGAACTCCATGCATGCAGTGAACTCGCCAAAAAAAGACAAATACAAGCTCGCCAAATCCAATCTGCAGAATATATATATTCAAATATCAAAAAAGGAAGTTGTGGGACGCGGATCTCATGATGTGATGTAAATAATGCCGTAGCAGGAGCTTGATATTCGACCAACCATAGGAATGACCGATGTATTCCTTAAACCAAATGTGCAGATCAATTGGAAAAGAAAAGGATCCGGTACAATTAATACAAATGCATGTACGCAGCTAACACAGAATGTAAAACTGCTATATCAATCGACCTCCTCAAAGCTGGAGTCACATGGTGTCTCCCTCAACGTAGCAGATCTGCAGGGATTAGATACCAAATCAGGGGGCTCAGCGTTGTAAATCCGTGGAGATGTGGACAGGATGGTAGGTCGAAGCTACAATGGGGACGTGGAAAAGTGCCAAGAGGCCAAACAAATATATACACCTATGCAAATGTTTACACAAAATGTAAATCTGGTATCTCCAGCTACTAGTACTGAGAAAATATCTCCAATAAAATAATAAAAAAATGTCAATAATATTCACAGTGGTCTGCACTGTAAAATTATTGGCAAATAATAGCCTCTCAAATGATAGGACCAATTGACATGGTCTACACTCAAAGGATCCTGTAGGGAACAAGGCCAGAATTACAGAGAGGTCCCTCACGGTGCCTGCTCTGATACCAAATCAGGGAATTTAGTCAATCAAAACAATACAATTTTATTATTTTTGAGAGAGATATTTATACAGATATTGATCCACAATATATGGGATCTAATCCCTATCCTTATCCTCCCACAAATCACTCCAAACCGTACAAACAAATAACAAACTACCCATTTATTTACCTCATGATATATTACTAATTTACCATGGAAACTCTAATTTTTCCAACATTCTTTTATTTCTATAATTAATTGAGCATTATAAATAATGGTGATTAAGTGGTTAATTAGTTTTATAAATTTTAATTAAATTTTTATAATATTATTTATTTATTACTTAATTTTATATTTTTCTAATATTATTTATTTATTAGTATTATTAATTATTGTTGTTAATGGTGATTAAGTGGTTAATTAGTTTTAATTATATTTTTATAATGTTATTTAATTGTTTTAAAAATATTGCTTTTTCGTTTGATAATATAATTTGGCAATAATAATAATGTTGTTAATTAAATAGTTTTAATCAAACACATATTCCTTGATTTCTATTTTTTGGAATAATGAAGTTTATTTATATTTTTATAATTTAAAAATACACTATATTTAATTAATAATAATTCTTTTATTTATTTATTAGTATTATTAATTAATGTTATTAATTAAATAATTTTCTTTAATCCTAATATCATATGTTAAATACATATTCTTTGATTTCTAATTTTTGTAATAATGTTGTTTATGTCGTTAATTAGTTTTATAAAGTTTAATTGATTATTTAAATTAGTAGCAATACTAATTACTATTAATTACTAATATCATATCTTGATTAGAAACACTTTGAATTCTATTATTACTTGTTATTGATTAATTAATTTTTAATAATACCAGCACGATTGTTTCAAATTTCAAATTTTTAGCGCTTTCTTTTTGGAAGGCTCTTAATGGTCATTTATTATGGTATCTTTGATTCAAATTTTGAAGTTTCGGCGCTCTTTTTTATATTTGGTCATTTATTATGGTAGGTTTGATTCAAATTTTGAATTTGGGCGCTCTTTTTATGAGGCACTCTTTTTGGCCAAGTACATTATAAAAATAATGATTTTGAATGAATCGGGTTTTGATTTTTGCTCTATTGCGAATGATATTTTTCATTCAGAGATTTACTTGGGGAAAGCCGAAGAACGTAGATGTAGCTAGAGAAATACGAAGATACAAAAATTTTGCAGAAGAAAGAAGAATATATAAGCTGTTGATAGCAGGAGAGATACAAAGATACAAAGATTTTGTAGAAGAAAGAAGAAAACATAGCCACCGGTACAATGATTTTGCAAGGGATACTTTTCAATATTTCTTGAAGGGAAAACAACAATGGCAAAGTAGGCTATTCTAAGTTTTTATATCTAATTTTTTCGATGTTTACTTCTAAAGCCTAAAAAATGTATAAGCACAGATCTTTTAGTTCAAAATAGACTATCTGAACCATTTTCCATATATCTCATCTATTTTTATAACTGAAAAATGTATCAATTTGTTTCCATTCAAAAACATAACAACAAACAAATAGGGCATTCATAAATGTAACATAAAAAATAGAGAAATCAATTTCTTTAGATTTGTAAACGTAATAGCTACCGAATATACAAATCAAAATTATTTCATTCAAATGCGTACTTGTTTATGGTGCGAAAAAATTGATTAGATAGATTTAGTACCACTGTCTCTTTCTGTGTCTTTTTTAATAACCTCTGCAACAAATTTCTTTTCAATAATCTCGTATCCAATCAGGCCAAATCATTTCGCATAAGCAAAAAATGATTTGATAAACTTAGAACCTTTCACATAACTTCTTCTTTCTCATACAAAATCTCTGAATGAAAAAACCCTGGCCGTAATAGAAAAAAATCGTCCGTAAGAGAGAAAAAAATCAAAACCCTAGCCATTCAAAATCTATATTTTTATATAGTAATTGACCAAGAAAAATTCCTCTAAAAAATGGCACCGAAAATTCAAAATTTGAATTTAACCTACCATAATAAATCACCACCTTTTAATGCTTTAATATTTTGAATATATAATACATTAACAAATCACCACTTATTAATGCTTAAATATGCTTATATATTTGAATTTATTGGACCCATTTAAATGTTTTAAATAGCTATGTGAATAATGAAACATATATGTAAAAAATATGTTTTATAATAATGAACTTTAAATAAATTGTACTTTTTACGTAGCTTTAATGCTTTAATGTCATATTATCCAAATGTTTAGAAACATTTAAATGTTTTAAAAAGATATTAGAATAATGAAAAATATGTAGTGCTATTTTTGTATATATATTCAAAATTTGAATATATAATACATTAACAAATCACTGCCTTTTAATGCTTTAATAATTTGAATATATAATACATTAAAAATCATCACCTATTAATATGCTTAGATATTTGAATTTATTGGACCCATTTAAATGTTTTAAATAGCTATGTGAGTAATGAAACATATATGTAAAAATATATGTTTTATAATAATGAAATTTAAATACATTGTACTTTTTACGTATTTATTGTGTTTTTAGAATGGGTATGCTTAGATATTTGATTTTTTGGACCCATTTAAATGTTTTAAATAGCTATGTGAGTAATGAAACATATATTTAAAAATATATGTTTTATAATAATGAAATTTAAATACATTATACTTTTTACATATTTATTGTGTTTTTAGAATGGGCGGCCACTCTCACGTCCTATATAAAGTTATAAAAAAATTGAAACTATCCTACAATAATAAATAATAATGAAATCATGAAATTTTAAATAGTATAATTTATTGTCATTCATATTTACTGTGTTTTATAATGGGCACCCATTCTCATGGCTTGTATAAAGTTATGAAATTGATTGAGTGTTTTTACATTGTCTTGTATTGAATGGGAAGATGCCCATTCTCATATAAGAATCATAAAGGTCTGCATGGGTAGATACGAATAAAAATCAATATTTTTTGTATGAGAATGTGGAGAAAATGCACATGTCTAGTGTCATAAAAATCTAATTTGCTTGTATCGGAATGTTTAGAATGGGCACATGCCCATTCTAAAAAAAACATATTACTTGTATTATAATGTTTAGAATGTGCATATAGCCGATTAGAATGAACATATGTCCTTTTTCAAAGGAATAATCAAATTTAATTTGTTTTAGAATGGGCACCCATTCTCACATCTTGTTATAAAGATATGAAATTGATGAAACTTTTTTGCGAATTTTGTCTTGTATTGAATGGGAAATGCCAATTATCATATAGGAATCCTTAGTTTTAGTAGATAAGAATCACACAAATATTTCTTGTATGAGCATGTGCCCATTCTCATAAAACAAATATTATTCAATCACGACTGTGTAAATGCCCATTCTAAATAAAATTACTTGTATTATAATGTTTAGCATTTTTACATTGTCTTGTATTGAATGAGAAGATGCCCATTCTCATATAGGAATCATAGAATGCCTGCATGGGAAGATAGGAATCAAAAAAACTATTTCTTATATGAGAATGTGGAGAAAATGCACATGCCCACTGTCATAAAAATTAATATTGCTTGTATGAGAATGTTTAGAATGGGCACATGTGCCCATTCTAAAAAAACATATTACTTGTATTATAATGTTTAGAATGTGCATATGCCTGATTAGAATGGGAATATGCCCTTTTTGAAAGGAATAATCAAATTTACTTTGTTTTAGAATGTGCACCCATTCTCACATCTTGTTATAAGAGATATGAAATTGATGGAGCTTTTTGCATTATCTTGTATTGAATGGGAGATGCCAATTCTCATATAGGAATCCTTAGTTTTGGTAGATAGGAATCACAAACAATATTTCTTGTATGAGAATGTGCCCATTCTCATAAAACAATTATTATTTAATCACGACTGTGCAAATGCCCATTCTCAAAAAAATAAATATTACTTGTATTATAATGTTTAGAATGGGCATATGCCCTTTATGATAGTAATAATCAAATTTACTTTGTTTTAGAGGTGCACCCATTCTCACATCTTGTTAAAAGAGTAATGAAAATGATGTAGCTTTTTTGCATTGTCTTTTATTGAATGGGAAGATGCCCCTTCTCATGTAGGAATCATAGAATCAACATTGCTTGTATTACAAGGTTTAGAATGGACATATGTCCATTCTCATGAAAAAAAAATTATTTCATTTTGTATTGAATGGGCATCACATTTTTACTTTTTTTAGAGGTGCACCCATTCTCAAGCATTTCTTGTATTACAATGTTTAGAATGGACATATGCCCATTCTCATGAAAACAAAATTATTTCATTTTGTATTGAATGGGCATCACATTTTTACTTTGTTTTAGAGGTGCATCCATTCTCACATCTTGTTAAAAGAGTTATGAAATTGATGTAATTTTTTTGCATTGTCTTTTATTGAATGGGCAGATGCCCCTTCTCATGTATAAATCATAGAATAATTTCTTGGGTAGATAGGAATAATAGAAGAATACTAAGAAGAGTATGGATTAAATGGTCTCACAATTTTTAAATAGGTATAAATTGGAATAATAGGAGTAATCTTATAAAATCAACATTGCTTGTATTACAATGTTTAGAATGGACATATGCCCATTCTCATGAAAATAAAATTGTTTCATTTTGTATTGAATGGGCATCACATTTTTAATCCTATATTCTCATATAGGATTCCCATGGGCGTATGCTCATTTTAAAACAAACAATTATGTTTTGTCTTGTATTAAATGGGAAGATTCCCCCTCACAGCCATTAAATATGTATTACAGAGTGGGAAGTTGAATTTTTTCTTGTATTCAATAGTCATATTCTCATTCTCATATCCATTATAGCGGTATCTCAAAGATTAAGTTTAATATTGCTAAAATTAGAATATGTAAAAATGGCATATGCGTATTCTCTTTAATATTTATTTTAGAATGGGCATTTTCCTATTCTCATAAGGGAATCATTTAAAAATGTCAATTATTGTTCATACTAGAGATAAGTATGAATAATTGAAAATATCATAAAAATAATTACAGAGATAACATTAGAATACAAAGAATGGGCATATGCCTATTCTCTTTAATAGGATTCATAAGAAAAATTCCATTATTGTGTGAATAAGTATAATAAAGAGAATAGAGATAACATTTACTTTGTTTAGCATGGGCACTTACCCGAAATCACCACCTTTGAAGGTGTACCAAATCCAACGTATCACTTTGTAATGATTACTTTGATTCCTGGATACCATATGAAAATAATAAATTGTATGCATGTCAGTTCAATGAACTGGCATGAATTTTCAACTCGTAATCATGTTGAATTATTAGTAAATGAAGATTAAAAAATGGTTAACTATCCTTTTTATCTACATAGTACATAATATCAATGAACATGTTGATTTATTAGGAAATGAAGATTACAAAATGGTTAACTATCCTTTTTATCTACATAGTACATAATATCAATGAACAAGGTAATAATGTAATCTCTGTTGGAAAACAACATTTACTACCTAATTTTATAATCGTATAGACAACTACAAATTTGATAAGCAAGAAAAAATTCATTCATCATCATAATAATCAATATAGAAAACAAGGTAATAATAGAATCTAATAATGATACAAATGTCAACATTAAATAAGATTATTTCATAGTCATTATTTTACATAAACAAAAATCATACATCATCACAGGAATTAATAGAGATAAAATTTATTTTGTTTTGGAATGGACAATTGCCCATTATCACAACCTTTATATAGCTCTCTAAATGATTTACTTCAATATATCTTCCTATATGTGAATGGACATATTCCCTTTCTCATATATGAATCATAGAAGAATAGAGATAAAATTTACTTTGTTCTACATGGCCATTCACTACCATGTAAGGAAAAATAACCAGATGATATTCTTCATCTCTGAATAAATCACAAGAATCAATATAGATGAAATTTAATTTTCTATTGTTCTGCTATGATTCCTATGTGAGAATGGGCATATAGAATGGGTATATGACCATTCTCACAAAGGATCATAGAAGAATAGATATAGAATTTACTACATTCTAAAACTATGAAATATTTTTTTTTCTATTATTATGTTATGATTCCTATGTGAGAGTGGGAATATACAATGGGCATATGCCCATTCTCATATAGGAATCATAGAATAATATTAGAGATAAAAATAAAGTTTTTCACAATGGGCAATTCTCCACCATGCAAGGGAAAGAAAACCATATGATATTCTTCATCTTAGAATAAATCAACAGAGAATATTTAGATAAAATCATGTTTGTGAACAGTTTGGTGTTTCTCAGAAATTTACTTGTTAAATTTTGCTTCACAAGCCAAAACATTCCAACAAAAGAGAGAACCCAAAAGAAAAAGTATAAACAATACACAATAAAAGAAGATCAGAGATAAAATGTAGCTTATTTTATAATGGACAGGTGCCCATTCTCACAACCTTTATAGAGTTATTAAAAATAATAAGTTCAATATTGTTTGTATTACAATGATTAGAATTGGCATACACCCATTCTCATACAAACAAATTTTTTTCTCTTCCATTGAATGATTAGGTATCCATTTCTATAGAGGTATTAAAATGTTTAAGTTCAATATTGCTTGTATTGAATGGGAAAATGCCAATTGTCATACTTATAGGAATCATATACCTGAAACATGGCTATGATAGAGTTTAATATTTATATTTTTTTTGACCATGGCATAGTGAGACCATTACTTTGCAAATAAATTGTTTACCACCTTTTATTAATTGAAGGTAATTGTTTTTCAAGCACGTCTTCGACCACCCATTGGAGCAAAATTTGAAAAATTAATGGTAATTAATTCACGCTACTTTGTGGTACCGTAGAGAGATATTATTAGGAAGTTAACATGCTTACATTCAATATTGCCTTTACAAACACACTTCCCATTCTCACAACCCATTCTAAAAATGTTTACAATCATATAAATATATTGTATGATGAGAACTACATAATCCTTGATCCCTCTCAAGGGTATGTAGTGCATCACTTGGCTCTACCAAGGATAGTCCAACTAGTATAATACAATTATTAATAATGACAAAAACAAAAAAATTGTATGTTTGTATGAGAATGGCCTTTTTCCCATTGTAAAGCTTCTTTCACTAGTAATATTTTCTATTATAAGGGTTGTGAGAATGCACAACTTCCCATTTTAAAATAAAGTAAGGCTATGAGAATGCACATATTTTCATTCTAAGATAAAGTAAATTGTGTCTTTATTATCCTTCTATGATTCTTATATGAGAATGGGCATATGCCTCTTTTAATCATCTAGTCTTATTATATGTTTCCTATATTAAGCAACATATTCTTCCTCCTATATTTTTATATTAGAATATTTTTATCATTTTCATATATTAAGCAACATCTTCTTCCTCCGTATATTTTTGTATGACAAAGGACATACTCCCGTTCTATACAAAATAAAAATATAACATCTATTCAATACAAAAAAGAAATGTAACGTATTTTCAATACCAAATGTAAATGTAACATCTATTCAGTCAGATTTTTACATGATGGAAACCCAAAATCATCAACAACACTACTTCATTATTATAATTTGTTTTATCTCATATTCACTCATACTATACTACTACTTGAATAACCTAGGTCTTACATTAATATTGAATTTTCACTTATATAGCAACTTAAAGGACACCCATATTACTTAACAACACTACTTAAACATTATCATTTTATAAGAGTCTGCATTTGTGCATAAGAATGTGGGTTCTAAATTAAAATTTTCATATAAATTTCTTATTCCATAGTTTTTTGTTCCTTGCCAATAACATCCTCATATCATCCTTCACCATCTTGTCCTCCTCTGAGATGCTGAGGTAAAGCTTAAGCCTACACTTTTTCTTCCCTTCTCTAGTTGAACTAGCCTCCTCCGAATATTCGTAACCATATTTTAAATCTCAAACAATTTCTCTTTAATGGAACTTTGATAAGTAAAAATTTTCTTTGAGGCCTTAATATAATTCATAAAAGTACATACCATGTCCACCCAAACTCATCGAGGGAAACAATGTTATTTTCCAACTGCAGAACCCTGAGGGATATTTTTCCAAATGCCATACTCCAATTAGACTCCAAATTTTCTTTTCCTTAGGAAGGTTCCCCTTTGATATTAGAAATAGAAACACCGAACACAATATTAATAACCTTACCCTTCCTCAATTCATTCATTCATTCATATAGAGTATAAAATTCATCTAGGTCCTCCAAAGCCTCCCTCTCCATATTACCAAAAACATCCACAATTTTTATCGATGGCATAAAAGACTCTTTTATGTCATCTGAGTCTAAAGAGGAGGATTCCTCATAATCCTCCTTCTCCATATACTTCTCATCCTCATCATTCTTTACATCATCAATAAGCCTCTAAACTTATCTCGATTTGGTGAAATATGTAGAACCCAAATAAAATAAGGCCATCATCAATCCTAGATGAAGAGGGGTTTTCAAATTTCCTTTTAGAAATTCTCGATTGATTTATGAAGGGAACTACTGAGAAAGAATGGGAAATTATAATACATACCATCATGGAAGATATGAATTAACATAGGGAAATGGTGGGCATAAAATACCTTGTACCTACCCTCAAGGTGATAAATTACATTAAGTGTAGGGCAATTTCATTGAAAGGATCAAGTAAAGAATCTCTCTCAAAAACTGCATAGTGATGTATTAGTTTATCTTTACCCACCAAAATTTTTCCCATCTCCTCATCACATTTTTTCTTTGGTTTGTAAATATCCCTCCCCTCATTGTTCATCCCAACCACTCTAGCAATAAAATTTGTAGAAGTTTTTATAGAAAAACCCCGATACTAGCTTGACCATCCTTCCAATGAGTAGCAAAATCCTTTCTCAGGGATTCTTCGTGGCCTTTAAAACTTTAAAATAGAGATGACATACTTGCCTTTTCCAGCATCATCCAAACTCTTCTACTAATCCCATTAGTTGAATAAAGTTCTAGACAAACCAATTCACCACCCATTTTTTTGTTTCTCTATTAAAATGGCAATAAAACCAACCCAGTTTGAAAAATTCGTGTCCGTCCTACAACCAATGACCATACTTCGTCAAGACCTTGTCTAAATCAAATGTCCTTCCTAAAACCAACACAAGCATTTATATAATCTAACCTCTAACATGTATCTTCATTACTTCTTACTCTTTGTTCATACTCAATAATGATAGAGAATGCTTTTCAATCATTATAATGACACATAAATTTCAACCTCTTTAACCTCTATTTGCAAGGTAAACAACAACCTTGTTACCTTCCCTGTAGACATGATTATAGGAAATCAGTTAAAGGATGTATCCATGACATTCTCCCATTATTTTTCTTTTTATTATTGGAAGTGGTTTTTTTAGAATCAAAAACATTTTTTTATAAGGGAATGATCTTGTTCAGACTCTGAAACATGCAAGAAATGGTTATATTTAGAGGCATCCTTTTATAACTACGAAGGATATTAATACTATGCAAGTTTTTCAAAATATTGAAGTGATATTCTTAAAACACATATCAATAAAACAAAAGATAAAAAATATGTCATTATCTTTATACCCAAATCAGAATACAAGAGAAAGAAAGCGGGATGATATTATTCATCTCATAATAATTCAACAGATAAGAGTTATAAGTATCTTTGAAACTTACCTTCAATTTAAAAAATAAGTAAAATTTTTCTTCACTATAAAAATAATTTATTCATCTAATAATGAATCATTGTCGGCATGTGGAACTCACCCAAAATAGCAAAAAAACAATGCCGCCCATGTGGTAAGACCACTCGGTAGTTTGGTAAAATCATAACAGAAAACTCCCCGTATTAACAACTACGATTTGGTTAACAACTACGCATGTATTTCAAAACATTGAAGTGATATTCTTAATACCTAGATCAAAAAAAAAAAGATCATTATCTTTAAACCCAAAATGGAATATAAGGGAAATAAAACTAAATGATACTCTTCATCTCATAATAATTCAACAGAGAAGAGTTAGAATAATTCATGCCTCAAATTTTCTTCAAATCTTGTGCGTCACATGCCAAAACGGTCTTAAGAAACCGAGGGAGCCCAAAGTAGTAAGGGTAAAAAAATCTAGCAGAGAGGAAGAACAATATATCAGAAATATTCTTTAAATATTCTTCTTCACAGGGAAAAACAATCTAACAAAATGGAAGCCCAAAAGGAAGGAAAAACAAAAAATAATGGAAACTAGATGAAAAATAAAGTGGAAAGGATGAACAAGAAAGTGATAGTTTCACCGACCCACGGTAAACCTTGTAATTCCCAAGACCTATCCCATCATAAAAAACAATAACCAACTCCATTATCTCTATAGTGCCACGAGACAGTGGTGCAAATTAATTTCCATTAATTCCACTAATTTCCTTCCAATGGGTGGTTAGAGACATGTTAAACAAATAAGTACCTTGAATTAATAAAAAACAAGTACTTTCAATTAATAAAAAATCAACGGTGGAAAACAATTTATTTGCAAATTAACGGTGGAAAATTTGTAAAATTTATTTACAAATTAATGGAAAACAATTTATTTGCAAATTAATGGTCTCGTTTATTCTATGGTCAAAAACAATATAAATATTAAAATATATGATAGCGATAATTTAGGTTTAATAATTGCAATTAAAATAAAATTTAAATTTTCAAAAATTTCATCGCCATGTTTTAATTTTATTGCACACACACACAAATTACTCGTGGTTTTCATGAAATTACTTAAATGTTGAATCGTTTACTTGCTTCAATCACTCCTTGAACTCTAGATGGGAATGTTGACTTGAATAGAAAAAGGGGATGGGGTGAATCGATCCAAAACATATATTATTATTTCTTCATTGATTACAAAGGACAATCCTATTATTTGGTATCAATACCATATTTTTGATATCTAATTTTTTTGCTTGTTTAGATTTTTCGTCACATTTATAATTAACTTGTATTATTTAATATATTTCGATAGGTATATTTGATATTTATCAAGTTTCATTATAAATATATTGAATGTACTTGAAAATAATTAAATCTCCCATATGAGTTTGTGTTCAAATCAACGACACTATAAACACTTATTTCACTAAATTGGGACTTATTCTAGTCCCAACAACTAAAAAATATACTCAATATCGGAATCCAATATAGCTATTTTTAGATTCCAAAATGTTAAATATTAGAATTATCTGCACTCCAAAATTGCTCATATTGGATTCCAAAATCACACATATTGGATTCCAAAATTGCATATATTGGAATCTAGAATCACATATATCGGAATCCAAAATCATGAATATTAGAATTAACTGTACTCCAAAATCACATATATTGGAATATGAAAAATCAAAATATTGGAGTTCATTAATTCTCCTTCTAAAGTCCAATATATCTAGTCACGATTTAAATTTATGAATATGTGAAATAACATTTAATGATTTTAGGGAATCCAACATTGATATGAGAAATAATGTCTGGAGGCCATTAGCATGTATAGAACAAATACATGTTCTATTTTATAAGGGCTAGTAGTGGCTAGGCTTAATCTTTGGAATAATGCTCTTATCGTTTTAAGATTTTTAAAGATTAAACTATGTAAATTTGAATATTTCAAACGCCATTAAGCAAGCGATCGCTAGGCTAATGACATTCACGAGATGTGAGACACTTCCACATTCAATTACTATGGTTTGATTGAACCTTGGGGAAACCAGAGAATTACCTTATGGGTTAAATTTGGCGACCACCTATCTTTGATCAATTTTTTTATTTGAAGGATAATTTTCAAAATTTCCCTTCAAAAATGTAAAATAGTGTTATTTTATACTATTAATAAGATTTATAAAAGATTATATTATATGTATTTCACTCTTTCTAATATATATTTGTATAGTTTACTAATAAATCTATATAAAAAATGACGGTTATACTTATAATTTACAAGTTGCATGTGATGGTTTTTTCAAATATCTGTAAGTATTTTACGACTAAAATCATATAAAACATCTAAATGGCCATCAAATTTAACCCCTATAAATATGAAGAAACTTAAATAGGGCGACAATTTAATTTAGGAGAATGTAATTAACTATAAAACCATTCTAGATATATTTTCATATTTAAAGTTAGAGCTCATATTTACTTCATTTATAATGGTGTGATTGAACCTCAACGCAACTAGAGAATTTCTAAAGATGTTATGAAGAAATTAGCGAGAGGCGAAGATCCAGTGTAGGAGAATGTAATTAATTGTAAAACCATACCAAATATATTTTCATATTTAAATGTAGATATAAAATCAACTATAAGAAACATGGTATAAAATTTTTCATATTTAAATATGGATATGAATTTATTTAAAATTAACTCTAAAATATCCCATATATATTTTAGTATTAAAATATAGCTATAAAATAAATTGAAATTACTTTAGTAAAAGGCGAGTAGAATTATAGTAAAACATTTGATAAATAATTTGAATTTATAATGTAACATTATTCCCGAAGTTGGGCTTCCAAATTAACAATACAAATCATAGTAAAGCTCCAATAAAAAGATCCATATAATTTTTTTGTGATCTAATATAATACCGAACATCTTCAACGTCCTTGATGGTTGCGAAAAAGGCCACAACACATCTAACAATTATGTGTCTTTGACCTAGAATCTATGTTAAATGCTTGAGCAATTTCGTAGTTCACAACATCATTGAACTTGTTTTTCTCTAAAGAGTCATCTACAAGAATTGTAATTTTACAATTGTATGATGCATTAAACCACGACCAAATAGAGTTAAGATTCTTGAGATTTAATTTGATTCCTAAAACCTTCATAATCAAAACATTTGGTCTTGACATAATCTTCTTGTGTAAATATGAACTCAAATCTTGCAACCTCCAAGATGATGTTTTGAAGGAATGAAGACATCATGTCATCAACATTTGAATTTCTAGCCGATGTCCACATTGGTATGTTGAAATGTTTTTTGTACCGTTGTAGGAACTCTTTCACATTAGGTCTCGAGAATTTTTTTCGAGCTCGATGCCACTATTTCTTTTTAACTATTTAAATACCAAATATTCCTTGTGGAAGGTGTGTGCCAAAATTATATCAAATATAATCAGTTTCATGTTGCATGTGTTTGTATTTGCAATTTAAAGAAACAAAATCAAATGATTGAGGGCGGTGAATCACTTAAAAATAAAAAAACAAGTCCCTTTCAATATTGTTATATCAAAAATAAAATGGTTGTAGGTGGTGACAAAGGTAAAATATAAGGGCGTTCCTCATTTCTTATTGTTATACTAGGAATAATTTTTTGTGAAGAATTTATTTGAATAGAATGTAATGTTTCGGTCAACGAGTCTTTACATACCGTATTGTAGTTATTTCATTGCATTGGAAAGTGATATACATTTTCTAATATCGAAGCAAAAACTAATATTTAAGCATGCTCACAATTAATTTAGGAATACATATTTCATTAATAAAAAATTCTCAAAGATTTGTTACATTAAATATTTTCTGTTAATTCACATTTTTAACTTATACACTCACACTCTAAACTTATAATCAGGGAAGATTTAAACTCTCCCAACTTATAGTTGTCTGACCATAATTTAAATAGTTGCAGAACTATCACTAAAACATATGAATGTATTTTATTTACAATGTTAAGATGTATCATCCCAATAACATTTTGAAATGATAACTTTTTATTTAGCATTTTTTTCTCCAACTATTTGATGCCCTCTACCACATTCAATCCCTTTGACATTATTAGTGATAAGTATTTGTGCAAATCGGTCATCACCACATATCTATTGAGTAATTTTCTCCTATGATTTTCAACCTAACCATTAAATTTGTTGGAGGGTTTCCATTTTCATCTAATGTAATACACATTATGTCTTGAATTGTAGGGGTCATCATTTCTACTCCAAACCTTTTCTATATCTTTTATTGCAATTCCATCAACCATTTTACAATGTTATTTTCCCTAGCTGATTAATGGATTCAAGTCAGTTGATAATTTTTTATTGAAGGCCTTTGTCAAATTTTCAACATCAGCTAAAGTGAGTTTGTCTGACTAGAATCCCATTTCAAATTTTGTTGATAATGACTTTATAAAATATTTCAGGCCACCTCATACAATCATTCTCTCCTTGTGTAACTTGAATGTGATGTCCCCAAAGGGTGATTGGTTTTTCTCATACAACAAGCCCTCCAAATCTAAAATAAGAAAATAATTCTTTTGGCTAACAAATAGGAAGTAATACTTTTTATCGGTCTCATATCAATTCTAACAAATGGAAAAAATCAACATTTTAGCTTGTGGCTACCACTTACCAATGGGCATGGCATGTAGGATTTCATCTTATTTACACGATCTTTGGATACTTTGATGAAATATATGATTCAAACAATATTAATATTATTAATATAGCTTTTGCTATAGAAAATGAAAGCATATTTGAAAAAAACATATTGAACTATGTGGTAAAAAATATTAGCACTTTAGGTAGCTAGCACTTACCGACTATGCTTCGACTTGCTTACAAAGACCATACTAGCTATTGGTTTTTTTGATGTAATGTGTTACAAACAACCATAAAAATTCAAAATCAATTTCATGCTATCGCAAATGAAAGCATAATTGAAAAGAATACTTATCTCCGTGGTAATATGCTAAGTACAAATAGAAATGTTCTTCTTTTGAATGAATTGTAACACCCGCTAGGGTACATTTATATCTTTTGAACCACCCATTACGGACACTAATTTTGAGACATTGATGTGGATTAGTGACTGCCGAGGATATGCCATCATTGACTAGAATACGCATAGATTCTAATGTATGTATCATTATGTCGATACTAATGGTTTATGCAGACAAAACCAACCAATAAACTACAAACCATGTAGCCTTGGATGCCACCAATAAATTTTGAAATAGGTTATTTGGTAATTACTTCTTTGAAAATGATTTCACCTCTAGAATTAACTAAAATATTTTTCTATAACTATGTGAGCCTTAGAAATGGTTATGTTTAAAAATACACATGGCTAACATACCTAGTTCTGTCTACATATTTGTGTTGGCTACCACCGCACACTCCATTGTTACTTTCTCTAGGTGTTGGTGGTCTACATAAGCCATTAATAAGAACTTTTGAAATAGGTTATTTGGTAATTCCTTCTTTGAAAATGATTCCACTTCTAGAATTAGCTGAAATATTTTTCTATAACTATGTGAGCCTTAGAAATGGTTATGTTTAAAAATATGCATGGCTAACATACTTGGTTCTATCTACATATTTGTGCTAGCTACCACCGTACACTCCCTTTGTTAATTTCTCTAGGTGTTGGTGGTATGCATAAGCCATTAATAAGAACTTTTGAAATAGGTTATTTGGTAGTTACTTCTTTGAAAATGATTACGCTTCTAAAATTAGATGATTTTTTTCTATAACTATGTGAGTCTTAGAAATGGTTATGTTTAAAAATACGCATGGCTAACATACCTGGTTCTATCTACATATTCGTGCTAGCTACCACCATGCACTCCACTATTACTTTCTCTGGGTGTTGGTGGTTTGCATAAGCCATTAATTTTTCTTATAAATTTGTGGGGCTTGGTAGCAATTCTTATTTATAAATGCATATGAATAACATACTATGATTTTATTGTGTATTCATGGATGACGTGGCTGAATTATCCTCATCTTGTTGTTAGAGCTAGTGATCATAGGGTATTGTCAAAAAAATGAGAACAACAAAAATTGAAAACAGAGATCATTAAACATATTTATAAAGCGATTGAAGTTCAATCACTATGATGAGTTGGTTGTGTAGCATCAAGTTGAGAGGTTTGTACATCGATTCCTATTGTTCTTGGGTTGTCTACATAAATAAGAAATGTGTAATTAGATTTTTTTGGTTGAAATAATTTTAACATAATCACATGTTTGAGTTGTATTTTGGTACAAACATTTCTTCATATGAAAATAATAATGTTTCAAAAACATTTTACGACTATGTGTCTCAATAATAAAAATGACGTGAGATAGATTAGATTCAATTAATGCATGCGGTGTGACACTTTGCCGCCATATATCACTAATACTATATAATCTTGACAACAACATTGAGCAAACATCTAAGACCAAAACTCATATGATCGCTCAAAAGGAAAAGTATGTTTGGTTTGTTTTAGGCTAATTTCACTTGAAATTATCAATTCTTTGTGGTAGTTTTTCCATCCAATCCCTAGTGAATTATTCTCTTTTATCATTGATTTTTTCACGGTTATGCGCTCCGGTTATTGCGTACATAAGACAAAAACTTTTGAATTGCCTGCTCTATCGGAGAGTTTGTAGCATCCATCCATAATTGATTCTTCACCGTCTTTAACCTTTTCCATGTATATTTTTACTATTTCTATCAACATTTCTGAGTATTCAATTGGTATGAGAACAATAATACTACATTCCAACGCACTTTGGTTCTAATAAAGCATTAGCAGCTCCATTAATTCTTTAGAAGAAATATCGTTAGAAAAATTGCAAAAATCAGCGACAATACATTTTACATTGAAAGGATTAATGGCATGAATAGATGATAGATTTGACGAAAGTTGGAATGGGTATGCACATTGAAAATTAAATTATCCTGTGTCCTCCATCCTTTTCGATATATTGTCTTCCATTGACACCATGTAGTTATCTAATATTATGCGAGCCTCGACGATAATATCTTTTTCCACCACCTAGTCCTTTTTGTGTTTAGATTTTTTTCCCCTATGTGTGAATCAACTTTTCTTTTTCCTTTCCTATATATACTTAATAATACTGAGAAAAATGGAGGTAGTGTGATTCATGTAATTTAACTTTTTTAATTACATTTGATTCACTACAGGATGTCAATAGATCAATATTTGGATGTTTGTCTTTAAAATATTGTAGAAATTTTCTCTCATTTTTCTATCTCTTTTTACTCTCCGAAGAAAGAATCAAATGTCTCTACCATTATACCTTCCTGAATAGGGATAATTAACCAAACATCCCCTGATTCTAGTTTATCTGCTAGTACTGATAGTTATTCATTGTTCATTCCTCTAGCACCCTTGAATGAATTGGATGTGAATCTTGCCAATGGATTAGGATTAAATTTATCCTAATTATATTTAATAGGTGAACAAAAAATGCCACCTAATATAAAAAACTAAAATGTTGTAGTCCATTTAGTCCATATATCATCTGAAAATAGTAGAAAATTCTATTTTTCCTATAGATTGATGGTTGTGTCTATTTTGAAAATCAAAAGGCATTGAATCTAAAATTTTTGCATTCAAAGGAAAATTATATGTTTTTTTATTTTTATGTAAGGAAGAAAAAAGTTAATAACAAATGCAATAAAATTAAAATAAATTACCTTTCATTCCTCTATTTTGTGTTTTTCCAATCCGGGACATTGAGTACATCCAATTGATTTCTAAAAGCGATCTAGATTTATACAAAAATCAATAAACTTGGTTTCTATCCAAGTTCATTCACTTGATTCTGTTGTTTAAAAATATTAGTAATGGCTTTGTTAGTTGCATTAGTAGAAAGAATGCGAGACCTTCAAAATTGTAGCTTCTTATGTAAATATTTGTAAGTGTACGAGCCCAAAATCATTTTTGTTCACATATTGTATGGTGACTATCAAGTATATAAAATTTAACGTTAACCCTTTCTAAGTCTTTTGGATCTTGGAGAACCAAAATATTATCATCATCAATAGGATGATACTGATATTCTAGAGGTGCTACATGGCACCTTGAAACATCAATTGAAAATAATTCACCATTGAACAAAATTGTAGTCAAAGCGATGCTTACTTGAGGGTTATGTTTTTGTGAATATAGTGGTTGCTTTCTTCAACAATGTAGCTGATTTAGTAATATTTTTCAACCCATGGAACTTTGATATGGATGGATTAAGCTCCAATTTAGAAAAATATGCTTTCCTCAGCATAGTAAACAACTCGACATGTTTATGCGGTGAAAATGAACCTTTTCTATTAAAAAAATGACATACAAAATAGGTTATATAACCTATATGCAATTTTCTAAGTACTACAAAAATGCCATTGTGAATTTATCATGCATTTGAAAAACCAATTTTTCTTCATTTACTAACAACCCCAAATCCCATGCATGTCATGAATGGGGAAATTGTATTTTTCTTCTCGGGCTTTCATTTCTTGTTTCCTGAATAAAGAAAAAACCAACTCCATATCCATAATAAGAAACTTGTTATTTTCATTATCAATGTGTTTGATTTAAACACACGGTGTAATCAAATAAATGAATTGAGAGGATATAATCATTCGATTTCCTCATATCGTCATCTACAACAAAAAACAACCATATGTCCTTGTAGTAGTTGTCAGGGCCATGGACTTCAACAAACCAATCGTCATCTCTTTTCTTCCATTTATCGGTGCCTTGATGAATGGAATTACTAAGAATGGATTGCAAACAATGGAATACATTGTATCTGCAATTATAGTATAATATATTAAAAATTACTTCACATATGGATCAATTTTTGTTTTCACCATATGTTAATGAATGCAGTATTAGCCTTTGCGATTTCCAATCTCTATAATAATATACTTTTTATCATTGGTAAGAAATCAAAGTAAATGTTAGCTACTATTAGGCTTCAAACGAAAATGAAATATAACCTTCAACTGGTTACTATAAATCATATTTTTTGGATCACAACATTAATACCATAAACCATGCAAAATTATTCTTGACAATTAACACACAACATGTTTTGGAGGGATTATCCGTTGTCTGACAACCATCCACTTTACGTAGATTGCATGAAAGGAAATGTTTGAAAACATAAATTTTAGTGAGAGAGAGGATTTAAGTTGACATAGGAATGGATTTTTTTGATATTACTTGTTTTTAATTTACACCAATTGAATGAAATAGTTTAAATGACATTAAGATTCAATCTCCATAAGTAGTAAAAAAGAATAACATAGCGGCCACTAAGATCAAGAATGTATTAATTTGAAAATAGCTATATGGTAACGAAAAATGGTCAAGCTTAGAGGCCACTTAGCTCCTCACGATTAGCGATTTTCATTGTAAGAACTATATGTTCAACTATGGACCGATTTTTTTTTTCAATGATAGTAATTATATCGT
Source organism: Taxus wallichiana var. yunnanensis (assembly GCA_018340775.1). Classification (NCBI taxonomy): domain Eukaryota; kingdom Viridiplantae; phylum Streptophyta; class Pinopsida; order Cupressales; family Taxaceae; genus Taxus; species Taxus wallichiana. The sequence continues at coordinate 82,894,061 of CM031242.1, read as the reverse complement.
ATTGGTGAAAGGCCCCAAGAGCCGATCACTTTGTTTTTACCTTATCTAATAAAAAAATATTGTATTGGCTAAACATTGCATGTTAGACCCAATTGAAGCACTACATTTCAACAAGATGGATAAAGAGTTATGTATTTCTACTAAAATATATCTCTGTAAATTATAAGCCATATTCATTTGTATCAAATAAAAAGCGACAATTCTTTGCAAGTTCTTTATTTCAAAATAACTATTGAATAAAAAATCATGGTCTAGCTTAGCATTACTACGATAATTTCATTACCTATAGTCGTAGAAATCACTATAAGTGTAGATTTAGAACAATTTTTATTGTCGGTGACTATAATTGTACCAAATTAGTGGCACGTTACGAGGTGGAGAAAATTGCTACACTACTTTCCATCAAGAGGGATCAAGACTTTATATTCGTATCAAGCGAATAACATTACAGTCGATAGGCACAATAATTTATAAATTTGAGAGTATATATATATATATATAATAAAAAACAATGGTCAAGATTAGAGGCTGCTAGGATCCTATCATTACCTTTCTCCATTGTAATCACTATACATTCAAATTTAGATGGTTATTGCTTTTCATTGATTGTAATTTTCACATATTGGGTAGACTTCACATGGAGAACCCAATTATTATAGTACATTCCATCGAGAGGAATATAGTCTTATTTATTTCTCCTAAGATATAACTTTGAAAATTGTAATCCGTATTTATTAGTGTTAGAGTAAAATGGTATCAACCTCTACACTTAAGCATTTCTTAATTCCAAAATAGTTTTTAACTAAAAAATTATGGAATGGCTTAGCGGGTCTTTATGACCATATCATTACCTCTTGTCATAGAAATCACTATCTATACAACTTTATATCGATTGTAATTGTAAATAATTAAAATGTTAACAAATTGTTTGTGCGTTAAATTCCTATAGTGCTTTCCATTGAGAGGATCAAGACCTTCTATTCTTATCAAAGAAAATGCTTAGCGACCACCAAATTTCATTACTTGTTTAAAGTAATAACGTAGTGGCCGCTAGGCTCAAGTATTTAATTTTTAGAGGATGCAAGACTTATTTATTTATCCCAAGATATTTCTTTATAAATTATAATCCATATTCATTCGTATCAAGGAAAAATCCTAGTGGGTGTTATGCTTAAAAGTTTCTCAATTTCCATTTCAGCTATTGATTAAAAACTCATGATATAGCTTAGAGGTCGTCATGATCCTTTCATTACCTCTTTTCATAGTAATCACTATGTTTACATCTTTATATTGATTATAATGTTCAATGATTATAATAGTTTCAAATTGGCTGCAAGTTACCTGGTGGAGCCAATTTCTACACTACGTTCCATCGAGAGCAATCATGAATCTCGGTTCATATCAAAGAAAAGGTTTAGTATTTGCTGAGCTCGATTACTAATTGAAAGGTATAACATAGTGGCTGCTTAGGCTCAATAGTTTCTAATTTGTGAATAGATATATTATAACAAATAATGTTCCATCTTAGTGGCTGCTAGGCTCTATCATTAGCTATATATCTTTTGGGATTTGAGAATAGCCTAGAAACTGCTAGCTATATACCTTATGGGATTTGAGAATAGCCTAGCGGGTGCTAACTATATACCTTCTGGGATTTAAGAATTTGATGTGATGTGTTGTCATTTTAATGGTAGCTATTTATATTATAATTTCATAATAAATATGTAAATTATAATGTTTTCTAATAGTTAGGTTCAAAACATGCCACGTGGCACAATATAATTGGACAAATATTTTTCATTTGTGCTCTACGTCTAACATTTTATAGGTCGATTTTGATTTTTAAAAACAAAAGTGTGCTTATACTTTCATACACTTTATTTCATTTTTAATTACAATATTATATATTTTTATTGTGTTTCAACTATTTTAGGCTATAGCCACGTGTTGCCATTTCTTGGTTCTTTATTTATTTTATAATATCGTGGTTTCATATTATACTAGTTTCTTTACATTTTAATTTCATAATAAATGTGTAAATTATAATGTTTTCTAATTATCAGGTTCAAACTTAATACATGGCATAGAGTAATTGGAGAATTATATTTCATTAGTGCACTACATCTAACATTAATATCTAAGCAATTTTTGATAAAATAAATAAAAATAAATGTGCCTATAAATTACTATATTTTATTTCTATTGTTTTATTATAATATTATAAGTTTTATTATGTTTCAACTATTTTAAGCTATATCCAATAACAAAAGGAGTTGTTTTCAATATTGTTTATTTTTTCAATATCCCATACCTTTTCTCGATGAGTGGCAAATTCAAAATTCAAATTTTGAATTCCCCCATTTTGAGAATTTAAAATTTCAATATTAACATAGTTTCCCCCGCTCACGATTTAAAAAAATCCATTTCCCGCACTTTTTTATATTTTCAAAATTTATATCGCGGACTATGCTGGAAAAAAATATTAAATACCCAGAGAACTAGTTTTTAGGGTTTTTGTTTTTTCAGTCTTACAAAACAACAACTCGTGATATCATAGAACAATACAAGAAAGCCGCAGATTGCAGGGCCAAAAGAAAAAATCCTGGTCATCTTGGGCAGGGAATAATCAAGTAGTAATTATAATCTCGTTTGTGGATTAAAAAAGGGAACAATCAAATAGTAAAAAAAAACGGTGCTCATATGCTGAGGAAGAAAACAAGGTTAAGGAAAAATAATATAAATAGTTAGCTCGATGCAACAGTTGATGATTTAAATGACATCACCAAGCACAAAATAATATCATATATAAATAAGGTATTTATCAAAAACTTATACTATACTAAATGTGTACCTTTTTGATAGTTAGTTCGATGTAACAGTCATTTTGTCTTCGACCAGATCCTGTCTTGTTTAACCTCAATCCACCCCTAATTTTCCCTATAAAAATGTGCTTAGTGGCCCAACTCGCACCTTATTGATTCTTTTTGGTCATTTTTTCAAACAACCTTGTGAATATTAGGCCATGTATTTTTCAAGTTAGTTCAGCCTGCGTTTCCCTACACAAATGAGACCCACTGACCCAACTCGATTCATTTGGTTCCTTTGATCATTTTGTCACACCACCTTGTTCTTAAAGAAAACAAGGAATTTGTTGGGCCCCAACCGAAGAAAATTTAATCCCCTTTCAACTCTTATTTTTATTTCATTTGAACGCTTTTAAGTTTACTGCGATCGATCTTTTCTGCCATCTAGATTAATTTTCCCAAAAATGATGGCCAGTGGCCTAAACACTAGTTTTTAGAAAGTGTAATGTTTAACGAGACTCAAAATATTATTTTGGTATTCATTACATATGCCTTTTTACCTTTTAATATGATGATAGAAACAACCCGAGGTAAATATTTCATTGTTCATTGTTTATATGGTTTCCTGGTAAAATCATATTAGGTTTTCAATTGTGAGATATTTTTTTGTGCAATGGAAGGTTAAACATATTATATATACACCTAAATTTTATATATAAAATATTATGATCACTATGTATTTTAATTTATATATTTAATTATTTTAAAACAATATTATCAGTAGGCCACATATTATTGGCAGAAGATAGAGTGTTAGCATATATATTGATTCATTAGGGTTTGTGTGGAAGGCCACAATAATATCGGTATGCGGAATGTCAAAAATAATATTATTTGGACATTAGTTGTCCCTTGGATTTTACAAAAACAAGAAAGCTATTGCAAGCTTAGCGGCCACTAGGGTATAACATAATCCAATATTTTTAGCTAGGATTTAATAAAATAAAGAAAGATATTGTGAGTCTAGCGTCCACTAGGTATTGCCATAACATATTATTTGGAACTTAGCAGTCACTAGGGTTTCACAAAATAAAGAAATATATTTCAATTTTAACATCAAATAGGTATTTCCGTAAAATAAAGAAAGATATTGTAAGTCTAGCGTCTACTAGGTATTGTCGCTAGGTTATGCCTTTAATACATTTTCTGGGATTTTGGATTAGTACTCAAAAAAAGATATCATGAAGTTAAATCTGCTAAGACAATTTGTTGCAACATATTATTTAGAGCTTAGCAACTGCTAGGATTTCACAAAAACTAAAGGTATTATGAGTCTCGCGTCCTCTATACATTGCCACAACATATTATTTGTACCTTAGAGGTCGCTAGTATTGCACAAATTAAATTAAGGTAGTATGAAATTAGCGGCCTCTACATACTGGAACAACATAATATTTAAAAAAATATTTCTACAAGATTTACCATTTTAATTGAAATTGATTTGAGCTTAGCTCTGCTTAGCCTTTACAATGATGTAACAATTTAAGCTTTGCGTTCATTGGGATTTAACACATAAGATTTGGGTCATAGAGGTTGCAATAATTTAACACATTAACATAAGATTCTAGGAGGCTAGCATCCGCTAGAATATGCATACTCATAATGTTTGCAAGTTGTCGGCGGTATGCTTTAACAAATCAAATTAACAAATTTTAAGGTACATGACATCTAGTTGCTTCCACATTAGAAATATTTCGAGATTGGATGTCTCGAGCATTTAACAAGATGAAGTGTGGAATTTTTATCTTGACATCCACTATTTTATGATGCAACATAATATTTGAAGATATGTTGTCGCTAGGATTCAACTAAAAACATGTCAGATATTGCAAGCTTAGCGGCCGTGGGAGTTACGTCTCTAAATTTTTTTCGAGATTATGGATCAATACTCAACAATGGATATCATGAAGTTATACACCGCTAAGACACTGCCGCAACATATTATTTGGAGCTTAGCGACCACTAAGATTTCACAAAATAAAGAAAGGTATTGCGAGTCTAGCGTCTGCTAGGCATTGTTGCAACATATTATTTGTACCTTAGAGGTCACTAGTATTGCACAAATTAAATTAAGTTAGTATGAAATTAGTGGCCTCTACGTCCTAGAACAACATAATATTTAAAAAAGCTTTCTACAAGATTTACCATTTTAATTGAAATTGATTTGAGCTTAGTAGTTGCTAGCCTTTATAACGATGTAAAAATTTAATTTTTGCATTTGTTATGATTTAACACATAAGATTTGGGTCATGGAGCTCGCAAGAATTTAACACATTAACATAAGATTCTAGGAGGATAGCATCTGCTAGAATATGTGTACTCAAAATGTTTATAAGTTGTCGGCGGTATGCTTTAACAAATCAAATTAAAAAAATTCAAGGTACATGACATCTAGTTGCTTCCACATTAGAAATATTTTGAGATTGGATGTCTCAAGCATTTAACAAGACGAAGTGTGGAAATTTTAGCTTGATGTCCATTATTTTATGATGCAACATAATATTTAAAGATATGATGTTGCTAGGAGTCAAATAAAAAAATGTCAGATATTGCAAGCTTAGTGGCCACTAGGTTATGCCTCTAAAACATTTTCTGAGCTTATGGATCGGTACTCAACAACGGATATCATGAAGTTATACGCTACTAAGACACTGCCGCAACATATTATTTGGAGCTTAGCGGCTACTAGATTTCACAAAATAAAGAAAGGTATTGCGAGTCTAGAATCCGCTAGGCATTGCTACAACATATTATTTGTACCTTAGAGGTCACAAGTATTGCAAAAATTAAATTAAGTTAGTATGAAATTAGTGGCCTCTACGTACTGGAACAAAATAATATATAAAAATATTTCTATAGGATTTACCATTTTAATTGAAATTGATTTGAGCTTAGTGGCCGCTAGCCTTTACAATGATGTAACAATTTAAGCTTTGCGTTCATTGGGATTTAACACATAAGATTTGGGTCATGGAGGTCACAAGAATTTAACACATTAACATAAGATTCTAGGAGGCTAGCATCTGCTAGAATATGCGTACTCATAATGTTTGCAAGTTGTTAGTGGTATGCTTTAACAAATAAAATTAACAAATTTTGAGGTACATGGCATCTAGTTGCTTCCACATTAGAAATATTTTGATATTGGATGTATCGAGCATTTAACAAGAAAAAGTGTGATATTTTAAGCTAGAAGTCCACTATTTTATGATGCAACACAATATTTGAAGATATGATGTCGCTAGGATTCAACTAAAAACATGTCAGATATTGCAAACTTAGCGGCTGCTAGGTTATGCCATTAAAACATTTTTGAGATTATGGATCGTACTCAATAACGAGATATCATGAAGTTATACCTTTGCTAAGAAAGTGCTGCAACATATTACTTGGAGCTTAGCAACCGCTAGGATTTCAAAAAATAAAGAAAGGTATCACAAGTCTAGCATCATTAGGCATTACCACAACATATTATTTGTGCCTTAGAGGTCACTAATATTGCACAAATTATATTAAGTTAGTATGAAATTAGTGACCTCTACGTCTTGGAAAAACATATTATTAAAAAAAATATTTCTACATGATTTACCATTTTAGTTGAAATTGATTTGATCTTAGTGACCGCTAGCCTTTACAACGATGTCAAAATTTAAGTTTTGTGTTCATTGGGATTTAACACACAAGATTTGGGTTATGGAAAACGTAATAATTTAACACATTAACATAAGATTCCAAGAGGCTAGCATTTGCTAGAATATGTGTACTCATAATGTTTGCAAGTTGTCGGCGGCACGCTTTAACAAATCAAATTAACAAGCCGAAGTATGAAATTTTTTAGTTTGACGTATGCTATCTTATGTTGCAACATATTCTCTGAATCTATTCTGTCACTAGGATTCAAGTAGAAACATGTCAGATATTGAAAGCTTAGTGGCCGTTGGGTTATGACTTGATTTGTTTTTTTGAGCTTAACATTGAGTTCTAAACAATGGATATCATGAAGTGATACGCCACTAAGACACTACCGCATCATAATATTTGGAACATAATGGCTGCTAGGATTTATCAAAATATAGTAAGATATTTCAAAATTAGAGTCTGCTAGGTGTTGTGGAAAAATATTATTTGGATCTTAATGGTCACTTGGATTTAACTCATTTAATTAAGGTAGTATAAAATTAGTGGCCTCTACGTACTGCCTCAATGTAAAAAGTTACGCTTAAGATTTGTTAGTATTTAACACATAATTTGGAGCATAGCATTTGAAAGGATTAAACACATTACATTAAGATTCTAGGTGGTTGGAGTTTTGAGCTGCATGACATCTAGGTTCTTCCACAATAGAATATTTTATTCTTAGGTGTCTCAAAAATTTTACAAGACAAAGAGTGACATTTTAAGCTTGACATCCACAAGATTATTTTGCAACAAATTATTTGAAGATATGTTATCACTAGGATATTATGAACTCTTAGGTTGTTAAGATACTTGTTGATGTCGAATCACGGCACCCACAGGACTACGTAACTCGATGGGTTGCAGATTCTCGGTGTGATTGCATAACATGGAGCTTTTCCCAAGTGTGGGACCTTGCGAAATCGAAAAAAGCTCTCCGGATGAAGGCGGTTCCTATTCCTCTGTTCGGATGCACACGTAAAAATGCGAGAGGGTCTACTCAAAACGTAATCTAATTTTCCAAGGAGACAGGGGGGAGAAAAATGCATAAAAATAAACCTAAGCTAAGGAGGTGATGCGAGGAATGAAGAAACACTGTCTTGCCAATAAACACAGACCATAAAAATGTAATGCAAGATCATGCGAGAGATAACTTGATTTACGGTGAAAGATCAAGAAAATGCAAATAAAACTTGAGAGGGTTGATAATCATCCACTGAGACATGCATTAATTTTCTCAAATATTGATACTGACACCTGCAAAATGCCGAGAGACAAGGTTGCATTACAGTTTTAGATAGGAGGTTTGAACTCCACAGATTCACCTGCCAAAGAGAAGAAGGGAGGGGCAAAACAAGAATGTCCAACCTTTAGAAAGAAGCCCCTCCTTACAATTTATAGGAAGAATGAGAGAGAGAAGAGAGAGAAAGTCCAAATCTACCCCAACCACCTCAGGTTGTATTTAATTCATCTCATTATGGTGGTAGGTGAGGACCATATCAAACCCCAAAAGTGGAAAACTGTATTTTGCATTTTTAAGAACTTGTTCCCACCCAATTAAAGATATCCAGTCGTAGTTAGGTAGAGGACGCCGTAGGATTTCCGAAAAGTCCAACCTTGTGTGAATCGGAGCTCCCAGTCAAAAGTTATGGCCATCGAATATAAGGTCGGAGTGCTGCTTCTGTCGGCACTCGAGAATGTTGCGCCTCCTGAAGGTGCGCCATAGGCGCATCCGTGTGTGTGTCGACATCTTCTTATGTGCACCATGGGCGCATTCTTTCTTATGTCGACACTCATTTATATGCGCCATGGCGCATCCATTTCTTTGTCGACACTCATTGTCGTGCCCTTTTTGTGCGCCATGGGCGCATCCATTTTTCTGTCGACACTCATTGTCGTGCGCCCCTTTTGTGCGCCATGGGTGCATCCATTTTGTTGTCGACACTCATTGTCGTGTGCCCCTTTTGTGCGCCATGGGCGCATCCATTTTGCTGTCGACACTCATTGTCGTGCGCCCCTTTTGTGCGCCATGGGCGCATCCATTTTTCTGTCGACACTCATTGTCGTGCGCCCCTTTTGTGCGCCATGGGCTGAGGTTTGAATTTCTTTGGTTTCCATATTCTTCCGCTTGTCTATATCTACCCGGGGGGAAGATATATACAACAATTTAGCGACTCAGCGGGATCACTGCTGCTTAGGTAGAAGATCGGTGGCCCTTTTAGAAATCCATTGGGCATGGAGTCATAAGCAATACTTGAAACCAACTTGATCTCGATCCCAGGCACGAAAGCAACTCCTTCTCTGACAGCACTTTGAATTGTAGAAACAACCTGAGAGCAACGAAACCTGTGCCAAAGCACTTAGGGAAACTGAAACCTAACTATAACAAGACAATGTGCAAACGCACTTAGAGGAATTGAAATCTAAGCTAATATTTACAAGGGTAGAAATTTTCTCTTTTCAGTAGCAATGTTTAAGATAGATTCCGTTGACCGGAATCGAAAGTTCTTCTCCGTCCAATGTAGACAATTGGAAGGCATTACTACTTTTACATCCCGTGACCATGTAGGGGCCACTCCAAATGGCATCAAACTTGGAATGCCTTCTGGTTTTGCCCGTCTGCATCTATTTAGAACTAGGTCCCCTTCCTGGAAGGTCCTTGCTCTTGCTTTCTTATCAAACCATCTTTTCACTAAGGCCTGATCTTTCTCAATTGTTTGAACTGCATGTTCTCTAATTTCTTCCAATTCCATCAACTCTGCATACCTAGCCTCCATTGGTTCGAACTCAGCCAACTCCAACTGCTTCATGAATTCTAATGCAGGTAGTTCTAATGATATAGGCAATACTGCCTCTTTTCCATAGACCAACTTATAAGGGGAATTACCTATAGACCTCTTTGGTGTTATTCTGTCAGCCCATAATGCTGATTTTAGCTTGGTATGCCATGTTCTTTGATTTTCATCCAGAGTCCTCCTGATGATTCTTAGCAAATTTTTGTTCGTGGACTCTGCCTGTCCATTACCCTGCGGGTAATAATTGGAAGAGGTGCTCAAGTAGATTCCATTTTTGACAGCCCATTCCGTGATCTTGGAACCTACGAATGCCAATGCATTGTCTGATATAATAGTGGCCGGCACACCAAACCTGGTCACTATTCCTTCGTAAAATTCTAGTATATTAGACTCGTTTGCCTCTTTGAGCGCTACTGCTTCAGTCCACTTGGTGAAATAGTCCGTTGCCGTGAGAATCCACTTATGGCCTTGGCTTGAGTTTGGATTGATGACCCCGACGAAGTCCAATCCCCATTGCATAAATGGTTGGTCAACTAGAATTGGGTGCAATGGAAGTCTTTGCTTGTCTTTCTTTTCCTGTGAAGAGTGCACATTTCTTGCACTTTCTTATCCATGTATAGCAGTCACTGAAGACTGTCGGCCAATAATACCCTGCCTTCATTATCTTGAGAGTTGTTACTCGTGGGGCAAAATGTCCTCCAGAATCTCCATCGTGAAAATCTCGTAACACCCTCTCAATTTGACTTATCCCAATGCACCTCAATAGAACTCCATTGATGTCTTTCTTAAACAAAACACCATCAACAAGCACATATGGAATGGCTTGTAATCTGAAGTATCTCCTCTTTGCTTTGCTCATCTCTGGAGGGCATAGGCCTGTCTGTAGGAAGTGTATCATATTATGAGTCCAACAAGGAGTAGGCACGTCATCATTTTCTTGTTCTTGATCATCCTGTAGTACCAAGGTAGTCTCCTTTTCATCACCAGCTTCAACTTGTTGACTCAAGGCTAGCTGCTCACATAGTCCCTTCCCACGTACTAGTTTGGTGACCTTGATCTCGATGTCATATTCCATGACACGAGTTATCCATCCTGCACGTTTCTCATTTAGATCCTTGTTTAGAAGGAAGTCCTTGACTCCCGCATGAGAGACTAATAATTGGATCTTGTTGTTTGAGACTAGGTGCTTGAATTTCTTTAAGCTTCTGATTACCGCAAGGACATGCTTTTCAATGAAAGAGTACCTAGTTTCGTATTCCTCCAAGCCTTGACTGAAGAAAGCAACTGGTTGTTCTAATCCTTCTTTGTTTTGTTGTACCAGGATTGCAGAAATCGTGTCCCCACCACCAAAGGCATATAGCACGAAGTCCTTAGAGAAGTCTGGATTGACGAGAGTTGGGGCTTGAGATATAGCCTCTTTTATTGCCTCAAAACTTGCCTTGCCTTCAGATGTCCACTTAAATGCCATGCTCTTCTTTAACATCAACGTTATTGGTTTTACGAGAGCTGCAAAATTTGGAACAAACCTGCGGATGAAATTGATCCTTCCTAAGAAGCTTTGAAGAGCCTTCTTGTGATTTGGCAATGGCAATGCTTGAATTGCTTCAACTCTTTCTGGGTCAATTGTCAACCCCTCCTTTGAAACAATATGGCCTAGAAGTTTTCCCTCGTGAGCCAAGAATATGCATTTTTTGGGATTCAATGATACCCCAAATCTTCTACACCTCTGAAATACTTGCCTCAAATGATAGAGGTGATCCGCTGCATTTTTTGAGAATACAGTGATGTCGTCAAGATATATCAAAACTATTTTATTGATCGACCCCTTGAATGTCATATCCATTGCCCTTTGGAAAGTGGCCCTGACATTTGATAGCCCAAATGGCATCTTCTTGTAGGCATAGGTCCCCCATTTGGTGGTGAAAGCCGTCTTGAATTGGTCACCTTCTTTTACCATCACACTGATTATACTGAGTAGCCATCTAGAGAGAGAATCTCTACGAACCGGATACTACTTGCAATATTTGTTCCATTGAAGGAAGTGGGTAATGATCTTTGAGAGATGCCCTGTTGAGGTCTCGGAAATCTACACACAACCTGATTTCTCCACTCTTCTTCCTGACCGGAACCAAGTTTGCAACCCAGCTTGAGTGCTTGATCGGGAATATAATGCTTGCCTCTATCAGCTTATTTAGCTCTTTCTTCATTAGAGGCTCAATGTGAGGGTTGACCGGTCTCTGTTTCTACCTGATGGGATTAGCATCTGGATCCAATTCTATGGTATGTTGTGCCAAATTTGGATCGAATCCTCTCAAGTCTTCGTAGCTCCAAGCGAAGACATCTGGAAATTCTTGGCAAAGTTGTATGAAATCTGATTTCTCTGTTCAAAGTGGCCACTTTGCCAATTTGAAGTGTTTTGTCTTCCCAGGCGGAATTGGCTCGAATCTTCTCTCTTGACTGTATGTTTGCCTTTTCCGAAACTGGGCAGTCGTTAGGGTTGAAGATAGACTCAATGTTACCAAACCCTTAGGAAGCTTGTTTGTCGCATGGTGTACTACTTGATCCCCATCTGCTTTGCTTTAATCATCACGATTCCTAGCTGAAAATTCAGCCTCTTCTTGTAAGAAATTGACGATTTGTTGATCGTTCTCAAACACCTGCCAGCTTGTGTTGTTATCTGGAACTGCTGGCCTCACAACCACATGGATGTGTGGCTGCGTTTTTTCTCTCCTGATGCTGTCAACCACATCAAATGTCGCTCCAACTGCTGCGAGCCTATCTGCGGCTTCATTTTTCTTCCTAGGTATGGATACAATGTTGAAAGCTTTGAAATCCTCAATGAGGTCCCATACCCTATTCTTGTAGCTCCTTAGCAAGTCGTTCTTTGTAGCATGTTGTCCCCTAACTTGGTTGACGATTAGCTCGCTATCTCCAAACACCTGCAAGTTCTTTATGCCCCTTTTCTTGGCCGATGAATTCCATGAATCAATGCTTCGTATTCACCGTGTTGTTTGAGCAGAAAAGCTGGAAGCGAAAAGCTGAAAAATATTTGATGTCTTGTGGTGAAATCAACATTGCACCACCTCCAACACCTTATACGCTTCTCGAACCATCGAAAAATAATTTCCAAAATTTGTTTTCATCCTTTTGTTTAATTTGAATGATGTCGGGAATGGGTGAATTTTCTTCGTGTATACAATACACGCCCAATTCGAATTCTTCAATTTCCTTGTATGGGTCAAATTCATGACTCTTGTTTGCCCATTCATCAAAGTTAAATCGGGAATTCCCTCAACCTTAGTACTGTTTCTAGATCACTTGAACACTCCTCCGATAAAAAACCGAGCAATTTGCATTGATAGGATTTGGTACATGAGGCTCAATATGGAAATGGGCAATTGGTTCGACTTTGATTGTTGCTTTGGCTCCATACCTTGTCCTAAAAATCATGTGCGACCAATCTGCAGATAAATATCCACCGATTTTTGTAGTGAAGTCTCTTGATAGACACAACGCAAAGAGTGGCGGAAGGTCAATCACAGACACATCTTGTAGAGCTGTAACATTAGGACGGGAATGTAGTGTTAGGCTTAACCCTTTGATGACCCCAAGCTGTTCCTCTTGCCGTTCCATCTAGTCATGTACTACTCCTTTCAAGCCTTGGCTCATATTTCAAACCCGGTGATCCGCTATTTGCTTGGCATCTTGAACTACTTGCCCCGAATCAATCATGCGGTTGTGTACAAGTGGTTTCCAACAATCAACGAAACATAGAATGGTGGAGGCTTCAAATTTTTTTCTTGTCGGCCCCCATCATGTTGCCTTTGCATTAGTGAGAACTTTCTCATGTCCCTGGTTTGATACATTTGTGGAGACCAATTAGCCATTGCGAGCTTACTGATAAATCTCGTTGCCACAGGATCGTGAGTGATTCCCACATGGAAATGTTCACATGTGTCTTCTTCATTTGATCGATGATGTTGAAGGGGATGAATTGTCCTTTTTTGTCCCTTGCTTGGCGCAACATTTTGGAGCTTGAGCAGTGCATGTGTTGCTACAACAGTACCTTAGGTTGATTCTACACATTTGGAGCTGCGTTTGGTCTACTGACCCCTTGTTGTGTAAGAGTGGGTTGAGAAACAAGCTGGATTACATGGTTGTCCCTCTCCTATATTTCTCTTCTTTGACCGTGTGTTGGCAGCCACGCCTTGAAAAGGCTATTGGTTAACTCCACGAAGTCTTCCGTTTGCCAATTTGCCAATGTGGTTTTACATTGGAGGTCCTTCTTGTTGTGTTTATTGCTTTGTTGATTCTCCTCTGGCTTGGTTCTTGAGCAACACCAATGGTTTGCACCATCAAGGCCTGATTCAGTGCACCATTGAAACATGCTAACTGATTGTGAGGTAGATTGCAAGGGTAACACCAGTCGTACTCCTGTGCCATGTTATTTTGTGTTGGAACCAAGGCTCTTGAGGACGTCGTTGCATTTGGATCATACGGTCGAAATGGCACGGCAGCTTCAGGTGTCCTTGGTTGGTTTTGATTTGTAGCTTTGAGGTGGTGGTCTATTTTGTTGGTATGGGGGCCTAGCTTGATGCGTGCTTGAGGCGATACGGTCTAGCACTTTGAGCTTGCTTTGTCTTTTGATAGTCACAAGCTCATTTCCAAGGTTACTGATTGTTTCATGACCTCCTGCAATTCCTTTGAAGTATTTGAAGAAGTCGATGCCTCATTATTGCTTTGATTTCTAGGAGTTGGAATGGGATTCAACTATGGTGCTTGACTGGTTGTAGGATTTCCCATGTCCGGATAAAGAGGCATTGGTGGCCTTGGTGCAAGATTTCCGGCTTGGATCAAATAGTTCTCTGCTCTGATAGTTGTGTCATAGGCCCCTGGCAGCGTTGTCCCTCCCATTGATTGGATCATCATGGCTATGTCTGAATTTATAGCCTTTAAGAAATAAAGGAATGCTCCTTCGGCGGTTGGTCTATGACTATTGGGATCTGTCCCATGTCCGTTGGAATCTAAAGTTGAAATCTGTCATTTGTTCGTTAGGAGCCCTTTTGATTGTTGTCATTTGTTCAATAAAGATAAATTGTCCGCCCTCTCCCCGAATTGGCTGCGAAAAGCGAGAATAAAGTTGGTTCCGATTCGTAATAGAGCCACGCTTTGTAAGGCTCTAAACCATTGTAAGGCCTTGCCTTTGAAAGATGAAGCCAACGGCTTATTGCTGCAACATCCATTTCATTTATTTCGTGGATTGCACATGCATTAGCAATATCACGGATGTGATCAATAGGAGTAGTATGATTTTCTCCTGTAAAATAGGGTATATTCTTTAGTGCTGCAACTGGAATTTGATTCTGAGCATTTAGGGCAAGTGGACTACTGCCCGTGAAATTTACAAAGGGATTCGGTGGTAGATGTGCCATTATGATTGGCCTAAGAACCCTGGTCGATGCGAGAAAAGGCCTACCAGGTGGAGGTGTAGACAAAGTCCTGTTAGGTGGAGATGGTGATCTTTGTGGTCTTCTTCCTCTCCTTCCTCCTCCTGGTGATAGTTGCAATTGGACAAATAGCCCCTCTTCTCGAGTATTAGACCTGGTTCGAATTCTTCTCATATGCCTGGGAAACTTTTGCTGCTACACCGCTGAATTCTACCCCTTCGGAGTCGCCAGATGTGTTAGAAAGTGAGCCTCAAAAGGCTAGATCCTGCCAAGTTACACACCAAACCTGACGATATTTAAAAATGGAAAATTGAAAGACCTGTATTTTTGATATTTTAGAGTTTGGAACTTGATTCTGGAATGACAGTCCTGAAAACCCAAAAATGCCAGACTTCCGAAAACCTGAAATCCGAAAATAAAAAAACCATGAAATTTTGAAAGTCAAAATCTCAAAAATCTAAGAATACCCTTTTGAAGATTACCCCCAGATCTATCAGCTGGTGAAATTTTGACTTGTTTCGAGCAAGTTAAGTCCTTGAAAATCGATTTCAAAGTTCAGCCTGGAAGGTGAAAATATGAAATTGTAAAACCTGCAATTTTTTAAGTCCGAATTTCTTGAAAGTTCCTTGAAAGCGTGGAATGACACGGGTCCCACAGGCGTGCCAAAACTGTTGATGTCGAATCACAGCACCCCTGGGACTCTGTAACTCGATGGGTTGCAGATTCTCAGTGTGATTGCATAACATGGAGCTTTTCCCAAGTGTGGGACCTTGCGAAATCGAAAAAGCTCTCCGGATGAAGGCCGGTTCCTATTCCTCTGTTCAGATGCACACGTAAAAATGTAGAGGGTCTACTCAAAACCTAATCTAATTTTCCAAGGAGACAGGGAGAGAAAAATGCATAAAAATAAACCTAAGCTAAAGAGGTGATGCACCGAGGAATGAAGAACACTGTCTTGCCAATAAACACGAGACCATAAAAATGTAATGCAAGATCATGCCTGAGATAACCAGATTTACGGTGAAAGATCAAGAAAATTCAAATAAACAACGAGAGGGTTGATAATCATCCACAGACATGCATTAATTTGCTCCAAAGATTGATACAACACACTGCAAAATGCGAGACAAGGTTGCATTACGGTTTTAGATAGGAGGTTTGAACTCCACAGATTCACTGCGCTAAAGAGAAGAAGGGAGGGGCAAAACAAGAATGTCTAACCTTTAGAAAGAAGCCCCTCCTTATAATTTATAGGAAGAATGAGAGAGAGAAGAGAGAGAAAGTCCAAATCTACTGACCACCTCGGGTTGTATTTAATTCATCTCATTATGGTGGTAGGTGAGGACCATATCAAACCCCAAAAGTGGCAAACTGTATTTTGCATTTTTAAGAACTTTTTCCCACCCAATTAAAGATATCCGATTGTAGTTAGGTAGAGGACGCCGTAGGCTTTTCGAAAATTCCAACCTTATGTGAATCGGAGCTCCCGGTCAAAAGTTATGGCCATCCGAATATCTGGGTGAGAAGTGCGCTTCTGTCGGCCACTCGAGAATGTTGCGCCTCGAAGGTGCGCCATAGGCGCATCCATGTGTGTGTCGACATCTTTCTTATGTGCGCCATGGCGCATTCTTTCTTATGTTGATACTCATTTACATGCACCTCTTCTATGCGCCATGGGCGCATCCATTTTTCTTGTCGACACTCATTGTCGTGCGCCCCTTTGTGCGCCATGGGCACATCCATTTCTTGTCGACACTCATTGTCGTGTGCCCCTTTGTGCACCATGGGCACATCCATTTTTGCTTTATCGACACTCATTTTCGTGCGCCCTTTTTTTGTGTGCCATGGGCGCATCCATTTCTTTGTCGACACTCATTGTCGTGTGCGCCATGTGCCATAAAATTTGAGGTTTGAATTTCTTTGGTTTCCATATTCTTCCGCTTGTCTATATCTACCCGGGGAAGATATATACAACAATACTACCACATCATAATACTTGGAACATAGCGACCATCAAGATTTAACAAAATAGAGAAATATATTTCAAGTATCTTTTGTGAGCTAGGTATTACAACACCATATTAATTACAGTTTATGCTAGATTAAAAATTTAGAGCATTTGTCTCGAACATTTATCAAAACAACAAATGCATGTTTAGATAATTATAACATTTGGAATATATACATGATCATTGTATTAATTATAAATATTCATCTATTAACATGTAAAACATATCACAGTGATTTCTTGCCTATCTCACATTCAAAAATTTATAATTCATCGTGGTTCATCCTTAAGCTGTGAGGTGTTGTTGATCTAAGACCGAAGGAACAATTTCTTCCTTAACTATGGGCATCTGCATGAGAACCGAGCCCCACAGTGCGATTGCTTCCTAGGTTTTTTGCTCTCATTCGAACTCTGCTATATCATCTCAGCTTTGTCATGCCTCCTTAAAATATTATTCCTTAGCATATCCATAATCATAATTATATATAGCACAATAGACTTTTCAAGAAAATACTTTTGACTACCAAATGATTTTTGGAAATTTCTTTCAAAGTATATATTTTTTTGTAGATTTTCCCTTGTTTTGGAAACAATCTTAATGACATGTGAAGTTTCTCCCTCATCCTCCTTAGCTACTCTCCTTTGAAAATTAACCATGAATTTCTAAAGGGATGATGAAAACTCTTTATTAGAAACCAATGCATGGTTTCCTTTAAATATTTCCATGATCGAAGCTTCTATGAAAATACGATTTCCTCTAGAAATAATGTTATCAAACTAGAAAAAAATTCTCTTACCTATTCATTCCATTCCCTTAGACTCCCCTTTGTATAATTATCATATGTATGACATATACCAATATCATCCATGATCATTTTGGTCATTCAAACATATACCCACATCTCGGATCTAGAAAAGTGAGTTGTTTGAGATAAAAATGGAAATTTCCCAAGTTGTTGGACCTTGTGCACTTGGGATGGATATCCAAAGAAGGCCAATTCCTCTACCTACCTCTAATGCTTCTACTACTCCTAATGCTGAAAGAAAATCCTAGACCAAACATGCAAAGGAATTGGGGATAACAGGATGTGCGAAAGGGGAAATCCTAAGCTAAGGAAGGCGATAAGCGATAATGCCGGGGAAAGGGTCAATCTCTCTCCACAAGTGGTCAAGGAAACAAAGAGGGCATGAGAGAAGATGGCAAGCAACATGCACCTGCAGTTAACATGCATGCTCGGCCTTCCAGGTGTGCACAACATATGAACACAAGGAGTGCAAGAAGGAATACATACATAGTGCCAAAAAACGCAAACAGAGAGGTGAGATGCAATGAAACTGAGAAAGGGAAGAAAAAATTTCCACAAAACATGATTTTATTTCTTAAGGGATGAAAAGTCATTTACATTCATGATAGGAGGTGAGAATAAATTATAGAGACCATGCCAAGGTTTGAGATCCATGAGAAGTCAACTATCATTTTGGCATGGTGTTTTTATATGATAGAGAGGATCCTTTTTACAAATTGGAAATCTACTATTTATAGATGGAGGAGAGAAGAGAAGGAGAAAAGGAGGAAAATCAGATTCAAATTAAATCTAAAACCACCAAAAACAAGTGATAAATGCCTAAAAATCCACCTACAAGGCTTTCAAATGTGCATCCCCATGTCTCTTTGGCATGTAGAAAAAGGAAGGAGGAAATATTTGATTGAAATTTGGTGGTTGAAGCCGATTAGATGTGTGCATTGATGACTAGAATGAATTTTCCTATTTTATGCCTCATTGAATCCCACCTAAATCTAATTTTGAAAAGTCCAACATGTAGTTGATGTCAAAAACTTTCAAATGAGGCGGAGTGTGCAGAAATCTAAGCACTGCAAAGCATAAGTTATGGCTATCAAAAGTCTACATGTCACTCTGACACGTAATGGCGTATGACGTACTTTTATTTTTGAGGAAATTAGTTAACTATTCATTTATTTGTCATTCGTGCCATGTGTCATGTGCTGATTGGTTGTCAAAATTTGGTGCCTTATTGAAGCGCTTTGATAGGTTATGTGTTACACACTCAAGTCTAATAGATGATGTGGCATAGTGATTGGTGTAGAAGAAGGTGAAAGGCGCAGAAGAAAAAGGCAAGTGCATGAAATGGAAATAGAGGGAAGGCATGCACGAGAGGTGTGTGCATAGGAGGATTATGAGAATACTTGCACGGGAAAAGTATGGGGAAGGTATGTGAGCATGAAGAAAATGGGCACGTAGGAGTTTAGTATATGTAAGCGTGAAAGAAAAATGTAAGGGACTTAGCCATTTTGGAAGGCAAGTATGTAGAAGTACGTGCAAAGAGTATGTGACAACATAGGAAAGAAAGTGGATGCATAGGAGGAAGGTACAAAGGGGAAATGGAAGGAGATAGCAAAATTTAGAGAGAAGGGGAACAAAAGTAAGAAGGAAGCAAGGCATGTGGGGCACGCGGAAGAACTACAACAAAGCAAATTTTGCATAGGGAGAAAACTTGAGTGTGCATAACTTGAAATGTGAAACATCCAAGTCAGAATACAATATAATTTATCCAAATAACTAGGAGAGTTATTTGGATAAATTTTTTTACGACTTTCGGGGGCCATTTTCTGCTAGATGAAGAGACCAGTAGCCTTATAAGTCCGTTGGGCATGGATTCAAGTGCTAAACTTGAAGATCTAATATGCAACTTGAAGAAAATCCCTATAGTCGCTTGAAGCTTTGTCTAAACTCTGAATTGAAATGTTGCTCTCATATGAATATATTTTGAATTGGATTGATGAGAGTGAAAGATATGCATTGACTATTGGAATTTCCTCTACCAAAGTTTAAGCTGTCATCCCGAGAAAGCACCAACAGGGGGTGCACGAACGCAATAGGAAAGGAAAGGTGCCAGAGGGAGCACACCAAAACAGAAGCACAACGCTATGTATAAAAGATGAAAATCATACATATCCCAAAGGGAACATGCAGAGTGTGTGTGAGCACTTGTGTTACTGAAAGAAAACGTAAACTATCCTACACTAACAATAGGTAAAGGGAACTTAAGTAAAACCTGTAATAGGTAGGAGAAGTAGCTTCCCTTCCTCATAAATTATGACCATGTAATTGATTTGGCACTGAACATTGTAAAAAATGAGAGTGAAAAACCAATTTGAAAATGGTGTTTCACCTTCCTCAAAGTATTAACAAATAGATTATATACCTCCTAATATTTTTCTGCACTTGGATCGGGATGCGTTACTACTAACCTTTGGCGTCTTGAAGCTCTACCTCATGCTCGATGTAAGCATGATGGAAAAAATTTGTCTTTGGCTCTAGACTAGCCAGATATCGATTAGGCATGGTCTGATCCTTGTGATTTTCCCATTACTTTGAAGCTCAATCCAAAAGATGATATTTTCTTATATACTCTCCTTCTAAAGGTGAATTCTTACGAGGTTGGGTCATGCGAGTTGGGGCACGTGAGGCTCTTCTATATACAAGCAACGCAATCTCCTTCGATATGTGCCCTTAGGAACTAACTAAATTTCTTTACGGAACATGTGCCCATATGATTTCCTCTTCGCATCCGGATTTGTATGAGTCATGTCATTCTTCAACTATTTTTAGTTGTCGAACATGATGACATTGGTTGGGAAAGGCATGTTGGTAAGGGGGCTATTCATTTATGGTACAATTAGACAGAGGGGACTTGGAAGGAAATGGGAGGATGGGCATGTTTGAAGGAATGGAGGTGTGCATGGAAGAAGGGATGGAAGATAAGTGAAGGTGAGAGGATGGAGAGGGGAATTCTCAATGGGGGTAACATACAAGAAGTTGGGAATATGTGCAATTGGATGAGATGACATAAGTTGGCACAAAGGAGTGGGAGGGACAGTAAGATGGTAGTGCAGGGTTACCCCATTTAGAGGCTTACCGTGTGCTAGATTTTTGAGCCTCCATTAGCTCTTCGCCCAATTTTTAATATAGGGATACATATCGGTAATAAAGTGTAATTTCTATTGGGTGCTAAACCAGCCTAGTATAAGGTCGACCCATGGACAAGGGACCTTGTAGACAACTTTAGCTACCTTTATGGAGAACTTGACTCGAAAGTGTATTATTTCCATTTGAACCTTTTGCAACTTCCTCTCAAAATCAGCTTCTGCTATGGAGTTACCACCATCATACGTATAAAGTTGTTATTTATATGCATTTTGGTTAGAAAAAGTGGGTTGCATGCATTTTCAAGATAATGGGGCTTACAAAAATAATTTAAAGTAGGATTTTGAAATTGTGTGGATGGAGAAAAATAGCTCTACTGCTACAAATGAGAATTCCATTAAGGGAAAGAATTCATGATTGCAAAACTTCAAAAGAGGAAGGTGGAATAATGGAAGAAGGAAAATGAATGAAAGGGGGGATGGTCTGTGAATGAGAAAATGGGTATGTTTGGATCAGTGGAGTCACCATATGTGTTGAAAAATTCCTCTAAAGGCTGGATCTCAAGAAAAACACATCAAACTTGCTAAGATGAAGATGTAAATCTCTTCACTCTTGTCCCATCGGGAGTATAAGAAACTATTGGTCATTCAAACGTGCACCCGTATCTCGGATTTTGAAGAGCCAAGCTATTTGAGACAACAATGGAACCATCCCAAGTTATGGGACCTTGCGTGTTTGGGATGGATCTCTAGAGAAGGCTAGTTCCTCTACCTACCTCTAACGCTACTACTACTCCTAATGCTGAAAGTAAATCCTAGACTAAACATGCCAAGGGACCAGGGATAGAAGGATGTGTAGAAAGGGAAATCCTAAGCTAAGGAAGGCAATAACACTAGGGAAAGGGTCGATATCTCTCCATGAGTGACAAAGGAAATAGAGAGGGTGTGGGAGAAGAGGGTGGATGACACGTGCCATAGATCAACATGTGGGCTCAGCCTTCCAAAGTGTGCATAACACATGAACACGGGGGAATTTGCAAGTAGGAATACGCACAACATTCTAGAAAATACAAAAATGAGGTGAGATGCAATGAAAACAAGAAAGGGAAGACAAGAGTTCCACAAAACATGATTTTATTGCTTAAGGGATGCACAATCATTTACATTCATAGAAGGAGGTGAGAATACATTACAAAGACCATGCCAAGGTCTGAGACCCATGGGAAGTCGGCCACCATTTTGACATGGTGCCATTACAACAGAGAGGGATCCTTTTTACAAAACACAATTCTACTATTTATAGAAGAAGAAGGAGAAAAGGAGGGAAACTCAGATTCAAATCTGTAACCACCAACAACAAGTGATAAATTATTGCAAATCTACTTGCAAGGTTATTAGATATGCCTCCCCATGTCTGTTTGGCATGTAGAATAAGGAACAAGGAAAGATTTGATTGAAATGTGGTGGTTGAGGTCGATTAGATGTGTGAATTGATGACTAAAATGAGGTTTCCCTATTTTTTTCCTACCAAATCTTGCCTAAATCTGATTTTTAAAATTCCAACATGTAGCTGATGTCAGCATATTTTAAATGAGATCAAATGCATGGGAATTTGAGCACTGCAGCAAAAGTTATGGTTGTCAAAATTCTATAGGTCTCTCTAATATGCAATGACACATGGCACACGTTGATTGACTAAGGAAATCAACAAATTGTTCATTTGTTTTGTCATTTTTTCCACGTGTCACGCAGCGGTTGGTTTTTAGAATTAGAAACTTTTTTGTGTGCTTTGAAAGGTTACGTGTTACACACTCAAGTATGATAAATAACATGGCACAATGATTGGCACAGAAGAAGGTGTAGAAGCAAAATGCACATGTGCAGAAGGGAAACAGAGGGAAGGCATACATGGAGGTGTGTATGCAGGAGGAATAGGAGAATACTTGCAGGGAAAACTTATGGGGAAGGGGCATGAGCAGAAGACAATGGCCGTGTGGGAGTTTAGTGTAAGTAATCACGTAAGAGGAATTCTAGGGACTTAACCATTTTGGAAGGAAAGTTCGCATAAGTGCACACAAGCAAAGTGCATGACAGGATAAGAAAGAAATCAAACACGTAGGAGGAAGGCGCAAAGGGGAAATGGAAAGATAGCAGAATGTAGAAAGAAGGGGAATACAAGAAAGAAGGTGTATGCAATGGAAAGTTGCAAAAGCTATGGAATGAGGCTAAAGAACCTCAAAGCTTTGATAACTCATCCATGCACCATGAGATAAGAGATAAACAAGAGTTAATCCTATACATGCATCATAACTTTGACAAAAACATAAAAAAACTAGCATATATACTACTCTCTACTCTTTAGATTACTTAATTAAGAAATTGAACCTAAAAAGATCAACTTAGCAATCAAAGGTGTGATGTTTGATATGAAACTCAAGCTTTCAAGAATGGAGTCTCACCATTAATGGCTTCAAGGCCAATGGTTCTCTCCATATTACTCAAAACTTGGATTATGGAGTGGATGGATGCAAGATGGGGAGCTCTCAACAATGGAGTATGGCCAAGATCCAAATGTTCTATAGCTTAAAGCTATCACAAATGATTTCTAATGCCTTTCCAAAGTGCTTGAGAGAGGACCATTTGAAAGGAAAGCCTTAGGCTTGTATTTATAGTTTCTGGTTTGGAAGAGTTTGGAATTTGGGTGCATGTGGGACTAAAGTCTAAAAAATAACTTTAGGATTAGATTAGGATAAACATGCTTTAGGCTTAGTTAATCTTGGTTTAGGCTAGTTAACTAGGGTATAGGCTAGTTAAAATTTGATTAGCAAGTGATTAGAGACTCTTTGAGAGTTGGGAGGGGTATGGATAACCAATTGTGATTGATAGATAGCCTACGAAGCCAATAAAAGTGGTCTAGAGAGAACTAGGGAGGTTCTGAATGGTCGAAAGGAGGAATGTTTAGCTAATAAGAGACATATTAGCTAAATAAGATGATTATAGGAGGAATACGACCGAGAAGGTGTCGTGCATGGGCATCCGAGAATGGAGTGAATAATAGGGAATTAATGAAGTGTCGTTAATTGACTGGATTGGATGAAATGCTAAGTGTAAGCATATTTTAGGTGTCTACATTTTCCCTCTTTGAGGTGGCGTAAGCTACGTCACTTCAAAGAAAGTAGACAAGTACAAACGGGTAGAAAATTTTGAAGGGATAGAAGAAAAATGAGTAGAATGGAGGATGCCCCCTCGATTGTTGATGGGGTGATAGAAGAACTCGATTGACGATCGAAAAGATGACAGAAAGAGAACATAAGAAATAATAGTGTGGAGAAGAAGAAAGGGGATAGAAGAAAAATGAGAATGAGGAAGGGGATTGAGCCAACATCCATCCAGTGCCTTTTAAACAACTTTATTTTCATCATATTGTGAGTGATCTTCATCATCGGTCCTTATTAAAAAGAATGAACAAAAGTGTAGTATGACATGAAAATCCATATACGATCAAATGTCCATTACCAAATACACAAACCCCATGCAACATACATAATGAAATGTAATACAAGAAAGTAAAATATTCCTAACTCCATGCAACATACATAATGTAATGCAATACGAGAAAGTAAAATACACCTAACTCCATGCAACATACAATATGTAATGCAATATGAGAAAGTAAACAAGCTAACCTAACTAGAGAAACATAACTTAATGTTTTTGTTATCGAGATTCAGATACAACATGTTCAAATTAATGACAAGGGTTAATGATGGTGCCCAAGAAAGGATACATGCGAGGAGAATAATGGAGGACACTTTGGTCCTATGAAAAAACAATGTGCACTATGAAATAGTACTAGGCAACTCGTTGTGCCCTAGAGTACAGATGAAGCGTAAGAAGCTTAGCTTTTGTTGATGGAGGTAGATCAAGATGATTCGTGAGTCGTGCACATGAACATGTGAGAACTAAAGAGTGACATTTTTGTAGGATGATTTTCAATTTTTAGAAGTTTTCTTAAACATATTTGAATGTTTTGAGTTTTCTAACATATTTGAATGTTTTTGGTTTTCCTAACATATTTGAATGTTTTGATTTTTCTAACATATTTGAATGTTTTGATTTTTCTAACATATTTGAATGTTTTTGACGATTTCAAAATTTTTCTGAAACTATGTACAGGAAGACAAGGAAATGTGGATGCCACTAGTGATAGATGGGATGTACAAGGGCATAAGGCCACGTGCGTATGAGAAAGGTGAAGATGCAAAAATTCCCCAACGATTAGGTGGGAGTATTCAAAGGAAAAATCTTCATAGGTAGAAGTGGTACCCAAGGCCATTATGGATAGGTTCAACATGATGATGAACATGTAAACCAATGAAGTGCTTGAGAAGAAGCAAGGATGCCCCAATGTAAGTTGGCCTAAAAGCACATGATAGAAAGGAAGGAGGTGATTTTTTTTTTAAAAGGAATAAAGGTGTCCAAAAACATGGCAAAAAATTAATCTTATACACATGGATGTTCTGAATGAAGTATAAGAATGATGTGAATGATATGAATGTATCTTAGAAGCCTCGTGATGAAGAAGTGATTAGCAAAGGCACAAATCGTGAGACGAGATATGGACTAGAGTAAGAGTCTGAACAAGGTAAAAAAAAGACACTTGGTAACATACTAATCCTACTTACTCATAGAGATCTAGTGTGTGTATGTGGAATTTAATTACCTCTTGAAGTAAAGATTTAATAGACAACAAGTGAAGACACCCTAGCCAATGTGTAGGAATGATTTATTTTGAAAGGTGATTTTGTGAATGGATGGTGGAAGGATAGCCGTACATTGCTCCGCTACCAACTAGGTGTCCATAGCCCCGATGAAGATGCATTTGATTCTAATCACAACATTGCTCTACTACTAGTCAAGCATCTATAGCCTTGATAGAGATTATTGGAAATACCCCAAGAGAGAGTAATATATCAATTTGCTTTTGATTTTAGCTTTTAGCTTTTGATTTTTGATTGATTTTGATTCTTTTGATTTCTAAAAACTTATTTCAACTCTCTTGTTTGACAAGGGGTTAAGAACCAAAAATGGCTTGATGGAAGGAGGTAAAGGTGATTACGATGATGAAATTGGCTAGTGTCAACAAATATGTCCAAAAGTTCTTCGCAACAAGTTTATTAGATGTTGAATGTGATAGGATCTCTAAGAGGTTAGTCATTCTTTAATTTACCAAGGTGATAAAAGACTAGGGTCAAATGGATACCATAGAGATAAATGTTGCAAAATGCGTGCGAATAGGCTAACCAAAATATCATCGAAGGGATGAAAATGGTAGGAAGACTTGCAAAATTAAGAGTAAGAAAGGGAAGAAATAACATCCATGTGTATGCAATACCTGATTGCAATGTCTGACCTTTGTACCTTTGATTTTTCTTGTGTTTTCTCAATGTTTTTGTATTTTTGAATTGTTTTTTAATTTTTAGATTTTTGATAGTTTTGAAAAGTTGGGACCAAAAATGTCACTCCATGTGATAGGATCCAACAATGATGTTTGTGACTTCCTTGATAAGGGAGACTAGGTGCATTTGTTTATCAAGAGTTATGTTATCCCCGATCTCGATGATCGTGGTGAGATCGTACTCAACAAATGACTATGATTTATCTGAAACATGGATTTTGTATGTGGGATCTTGAGTTCCCTATCCAGAGGTTTATGCACTTTGTGCCATACTTGATGGTTACGTTGATGTGCATTCTTGAATCACACTTGATTTACAATTTTGATATTGTTTGAGTTGTTGGGGCTTTCAAGCTCTTGGAAGTTTTGACTGAGCTTGATTAAGAAACTATTTGGGTTTCTTATAAGATGACGTGTGACTTTTCTGACCTTGAGAAGTGGGAGAAGAGAGAAAACATTTATGATTGATGATAGGAATGAGAGAAATGATGGTGGGATTGCCCCGGTCATTGGTAGAAGGATGATGTGATGGATGAATAGGATATGATCCAAGAATTGAAGAGGATGGACTACTAGGAGGTGAGCCACTAATAGAAGATGATGAAGGGATACTAGAATATGGCCCTAAGATGGAAGAAATTGGGCTATGAGGACATGGCCCAAGAATAGAAGAATATGACAAAGGGCTACTAGGGTGTGGCCCAAGTATAGATGAGGAGGGACTACTGGAGGTATCCCATAGATAGAAGAGGATGAAGGGATACTAGGATGTGGCCCAAGAATAGAAGGGAATGGGCTACTAGGAGGTGACCCACAAGTAGAAAATGGAGGGATACTAGGGTGGCTCCAAGATAGAAGAAGATGATGGGTTACTTAGTGGTGACCCAAGACAAGATTTTGATTGAGGAATGATGATAGATAAGGAATGAGTTGGTAATGAGAAGATAGGCCATGGATCAATGCTAGACCTCAACATCTCATCATGCTCAGAGGAAGGTGAAGATGGAATAATAGAAGAAGAATCAAGTTCCATGACTTTAGGATCTTACTTTATGTTTTTTCAAAAGGATCAATTTCTTTTCCCAATACATGAGTGTATCGAGTTCTAGAAATAATCCTGTTTGCAATACTCTAGAGGGATATCATCGTGTAGTTTGATTGTTTCTTCATTATGAGAGAAATAAATTAGTAGAGGTTGTTTTTATTTAGTCATAGAAGGTTGAATAGGATAAAAAGGTATGATAAGGAGGAAAGATTGATTGACAGAAGAAGATGACTCAAGAGAGGAAGTAGGATTGGAGGAAATCTCATGAATGGACGATTTAGATTTGGACCAATGTCATTTTTCTAGAAGATGAAGTAATGTAGGTTGGAAAGTAGGATCACATAGCCATCCATTAAGTTTCGATGTAGGAGTTGAATTAGATGATTGACTAGAGGGAATACAAGTCATGGAAATATTTGATGGAGGAAGAGGTTGTTGAGATGACTGATGAAGGAGGTCTTGTGAAGAAAGGGAGGACCATGACTCACGAACCGAATTAGATATTTGATCGACTAAACATGGAGTTACATGAGTCTTCAAAGGAGGAATACATCATTGAGGTGATTTGAAAGAAAGGTCCTATGAAGGAAGGGAGGACTGTGATTCAAGATTTGATCTAGGGGTATCGAACAATAGTTGGGATCCAAGTCTTTAGAAGAAGAGTGGGAGTTCGAATGGTAGTTTGGATTTGAATCAGAAGAAGAAGAGTGGGGGGAACCTGAATAATAATTTGGATCAGAAGCATCCAAACCATACCACCGACTATGAGCTAAAGGTGGGGAACATGGTACTTGAGTGGGCCCTCTAACACGAAGAACCAAACAAGGTTTAGTTGTAATGGGAATATTTTGATGTGAATACCTAAACCTAGGTTTCATATTGTTGTAAATGTGAGAAACCATGTGATAGTCAGTCATTTTTGGTGTCATTTAGGTGTGAATTCCTAGACCTAGATAGTGTGATGGAACTCCTTCAAAGGGAAGGAAGTGACATGTCGATTTGGGTAGCATAAGGGAAACCAACTAGACATTTGGTAAGTATGGAGATGCATGCGTGATTTTCTGAAGAAGGTATAAGGAAAATAGACATTGTGATGACACAATCTTGATGAGATCAAAAATGATTTTCCTAGAAATTTTTTTCCAGATGAATAATCACAAGGAACAATCATGCAAGTGTGAAACAAAAATCCAATCAACAAGGAAATACACCCTATGCAAATGTGTGTGCAAAGTGATAGTTCGATGCAAAGATGATCAACACAATGTCAATACTTACGTCAAGCTCGAAATGAACAAGGTGTAAATATTAACAAAGGGTAGACATGACTCCCAATCAAAGGATACCATGATAAGTTCAACAACCAACAAGGTCTAAATGTTAAAGGGCGAGGATTACAAATGTAAGCCATGTAACCACACCAATTGGACACGTTAATCAAGCTTCACGAAGAAGTGAGATATTAGTGCCAACGTGGTATCAAAATGACACAAACAAAGTAAGTGACACTCTTCAATATTTTGGACAATGTTTGAAGAAAAACTAAGTCAAAGTATACTAAGGATGTGCTAAAATGTGTGTAGCGTAACACCATAATATAGACACTTAGATCATGTTTACGAAAAATGTGACATAAGTATCTTAATTATTTTGAGACAATGCAAATGAGGCAACATGTCAAAGGGAGATCAAATGATGAATCAATCCTAACTATGATGATGATATTGAAATCAAGATCAAGTGGCCATAAAATATATAAGGACACATCCATGTACTTTAGACATTTAACAACTCAGCCGCAAACATGGATGAGTGTAAATGGATTAAAAAAGTGGTGAACACTATCTATGACAACACTCCCGAAAGATTCCTTTTATTGTTCCAAATGGAAAATAAGAACACAAAGGTATAGATAAAAAAAAAACTAAGTTCCACTTGGGCAGAGCTTCACCTCCTTCGAAGGTGAGAAAAAGCTAAGCTAAGTGAAACATCGTCTAATTTCCATGATGAAAGGCACTTAGATCCAAATTAAGTGGATTATTTGCCTTGTTCAAAAAACAAGGTTCTGAATCCAAATAAGTTATCACTTTGTGATGGCCAAGACATGACAAAGGACTAGTAAAGTGGGCCTCAAGACAAAATGGCCTCCTTAATAAGATCTCTCAACTAGGTGTTACAAAGTCATCTAAGAGCGGGCACGATTTACCCAAAAAGTCACACTGACTAATTTGGGAGTATCGCGGCTTTGATTTACCCCCTTCAAGCACAAAGGGCAACTAGTGCATCCACGTGTACTCTCTCCTTTGGGGTTGCCATATAGACAACTAGTAACTCTATCTCATAGGGAAAACTAGTCAAGTGGGTAAGTGAGGTGCTTCCTGTTTCATCCATGAGGTTACACAATGGTGGAATACTTTAGGGTTCCTAGTACCACCCCCATTGTTATAGCTTAAGGCATTATGCCAAAGGGGTTATGTTCCATTAAGTGGAGAGAGGACGTACCATTTTCTGAAATTTTAATATGTCTGTGTTTTGAATATGGTGTGTTTTTATATTTTTAACTTAAATGTGGTTTTAAGTGGTACACCATTTGGCAACCTGCAAGAACACGTGTATTATAAGTTTTGTGTTTGTTTGTTTTGACACCCTTCTTTGACATGCGATTTTGGTCCTACATACCAAGATTAGTAGTTTTCCACAAAAGATCATGATATCAAAAGAGAGTTTGCATGTTGCTTTTGATTCCTAAGATCACCAAAAAAGGCATGAAGGAAGAGCATACACAACGTGAAACCCAACTAAAACAATATATGGAAAATACCTTAAGTGTTTTGTAGAAGGAAACTCTTTTTAGCCAACTTTGAATTTTAATCCATTTTAAAGCTTAAATTGAAGTGTTTTGGAAGAAAAATAGAAGGTTTTGAAATGTTTTGATTCCCAAGATCACCTAAAAGGTGCGAGGGAAGAGCATACGCATTTCAAAGGACCCCTACAAATGAAAAACGTGAACACTCAACTAAGTTAGCACAAAAATATGATGGAAAAGCAACCTACAAATCACTATTAGTGTCACAAAACCTTTCAAAGTGTTAGAATGGTCAAGAAAACAAGTTTTTAGACTTTAAGACACATTAAAAATGACTATTTACCTAATAATGTAAAACCATAAATTTTCTATAACTCAAAATCCTAATTTTCTGATTCCATTATGTAGTTCTCTTCAATACCTTTCCAACACAACAAAAATGGAGTCGTTTCAAGCTTGGGAGAAAAATTTATGGCCTCTGAAAGATTTTTGGTGAATGTAGTTCAACGCAAACGTGCCCCTGTATTGACATGTGCACTACTTTGTTTCAACACGAGACATGTCCAAAATGACACCTACGCGCACCCCTTGTAAAATCTGCAAAAATCACTGAATTTGAAAATTTTCAAAAGCAAACAGGTTAAAGGTTAGCCAAAGAAGCCTATTTTTAGTTCAAACCCTCAAAATATAATTGATCAATGATGATTTAGCCTACGTAAAAATTGATATAATGTAAATAACAAGCTACTTATCCTAAAAAGCATGAAATTGGTTAGAAAACTGAAAATAAATAGCTTGAAAAGACTCCATTAATGGAGGATGGACTTCATGTCCCACCGGGCATGCCAAATGTATGCAATGGAAAGTTAAAAGCTATGGAATGAGGCTAAAGAACCTCAAAGTTTTGATTACTCATCCATGCACCATGAGATAAGAGATAAACAAGAGTTAATTCTATACATTTATCATAACTTTGACAAAAACATAAAAAAATAGCATATATACTACTCTCTACTCTTTAGATTACTTAATTAATAAATTGAACCTAAAAATATCAACTTAACAATCAAATATGCGATGTTTGATATGAAACTCAAGCTTTCAAGATAATGGCTTCAAGGCCAATGGCTCTCTCCATATTACTCAAAACTTAGATTATGGAGTGGATGGATGCAAGATGGGGGAGCTCTCAACAATGGAGTATGGCCAAGATCCATATTTTCTATAGCTTAAAGCTATCACAAATGATTTCTAATGCCTTTCCAAAGTGCTTGAGAGAGAAGGACCATTTGAAAGGAAAGCCTTAGGCTTGTATTTATAGTTTCTAGTTTGGAAGAGTTTGGAATTTGGGTGCATGTGGGATTAAATTCTAAAAAGCACTTTAGGATTAGAATAGGATAAACATGCTTTATGCTTAGTTAATCTTGGTTTAGGATAGTTAAATAGGGTTTTTGGCTAGTTAAAATTTGATTAACAAGTGATTAGAGACTCTTTGAGAGTTGGGAGGGGTATGGATAACCAATTGTGACTGATAGATAGCCTACGAAGCCAATAAAAGTGGTCTAGAGAGAACTAGGGAGGTTCTGAATGGTTGAAAGGAGGAATGTTTAACTAATAAGAGACATATTATCTAAATAAGCTGATTATAGGAGGAATACAACGAGAAGGTGTCATGTATGGGAATCTAAGAATGGAATGAATAATAGGTAATTAATGAAGTGTCATTAATTGACCGATTGGTGACATGTTAAGTTTAATCATATTTTAGGTGTCTACAAAAGGAAGAAAGGTGCAAAGGGCATGTAAAAGAAATGTAACCAATAAAATTGTGCCAAGGGAGCAAGCTTAAGTGCGGCAACCTGAAATGTGAAAGATCGAGTCGAGAATAAAATAAAAGTTATCCAAATAACTAAGAGATATATTTGGATAACAATCATAATCGTAGGGTCTTTACAAATGTATTTTTCAACGACCTACCCCATTTGTGTTAATGTTTTCTACATCGATGCCACTCCTGTAATGAGGTTCTTATTTTTTTCCAAGCCCTCTTCTACATCCTTATTTGCATGGATGTAATTCTATATATTATTGTTCAAGCCGTGTAATTCCTCTCCTACATCAGAAACTATGTCGAGAGAAACTATGGCCTTTAATTGAGTTTTAAGCTCTATATTTCTAGAATGTACCTCCCTCACTACTTTGAAGACTACTTCTACTGTGGCCCTTATAAAAGATTCTGAATCTTCCTCATATTACACCACTTGGGATCCTTTGGCTTTCCTTTTCTTTGTAAGAGTGAAGAGGTCTTATGAAGTTTCATCCTAAAAAATACCTTGTTGTGTTAACACCTTCTTTTTTGTTACCCTTTTCAAGGTTATCGTCCTTTGATTGAATTCAATGTTCACCAAGGGATCTTCTTGTTCCACCCAATCTAGATGTCCTTTGTAGGAAAGTATGAATTGATTTGGCCAATCATTTCTGGCTTGTTGTGAAGTGGAGGGAGAAGATTGATAGGGTTGCACATTGGGGCTTCACTAACTAAAGATTTATTTGTTCCAAATAAGACTTCTTAAAACTCAGATCTAGATTCATTTGGTGGAGATAAGGGAGCACAAGGTTGTTGTGAATGTTCTAAATACAAATCTTGCTTTCTCTTCGTAGCCTCCTTTTTAATAATTTCTCTCGGAGGCGGAACTACCCCTGTCTCCTTCATATTCTATTGAACAAAGATATCTTGTTTTTGGGTAATCCATACTCATTCATTATCATCATGCACATGATAAAATGATATATTTAACCGTCCTTTAAGATAATTAAGGTGCCGAGAAACCCTATTCAGTTTGTCATATTTCCTTAAAGGGTGTTTAAGGAGATGAAATGAATTTCTATGGGCCAAGAAAAACTTCAAATTAGGCCACCTATTAAACATTATGCACCCCAAAAAGACTGGGAAGGAGGGATGTGTTTTAATATTCTTCTCCTTAAAATTTATAGAAATACCGTTGCAAATATGATATGCAACCTCTTGTAATGCCAATGTTTCGGAACATAATATAGAAACCGAAAAGGAGGCATAAGGAGCCCTCAACATGATAACTATATATTATGGATAGAATAATACGGCTCCCATATTCCTTATGGAAGTGAGGATGGCATCAAATATTCTCGGTGGCATCGTTTCATGTAATTATTGGTAGAGATAAGGATACAAATAAGTGCATATATCTTGAATATGTGATCTGAAACAATGGGCATAAAAGTCTAAATATTTCTCATTTACCCTCAAAGGGCTCGAAGGAGACCATAATTGACATAAATCTGGACAATTGAGAACACTAATGATAACATCGAGAAGATAGGAAGCCATGTAAAATGGTTTCCCATGGTCAAAAAAATTATTTCTTTGTGTCATTAAATTGGAACAGAGCACCTGACCTAAGGAGGGAATCTTGTCTTCATCAATAATAAAAGAAAGTAACGGGATCTAAGAAACATCAACCTTATAGATTGATGGATTTCCATATAGCCTATTCATGAGTGCCATGCCAATGTAGACTCTTGGTCTAAATGTTTTAATAAGGATTTAAGACGACTTAGAATCATCCATATTGTAACATTCCCATTTTAAGACTTTAGAAAACAAGGGAAATTTTTATATATATAATGCTCTCTATTTTAAATAGTCATAATTCAGAATACACATTCCATGCCAATCAATCTCATAACACATAACTATATGCAAGCGTAAATGTCTCGGTGAAATAGTGATCTCTCATTTCATGACTCGGTTTCTAACCGATCTCTCATGTTAACTTAAGGTATTTTATAATAAGTATACTTGGTTCTCTTACCCTTTTTGGGTATTGAATTATTCTATTAAGATACCTATATGAATATTTGTTACCAATATTCATTTGAAATCCTATTTCTTAAACTAGGTGTCATAGGACAATGTAACCAACAGCTTGTGATACTTTGGCCAAAGATTTCCACATACTGTCTATGTTTATATTCCTATACCGCATACTTGTCTAATGGAATATGTCCTTCAACCCACTTCATCTTTTATCTAGAATGGTCTTCATTGACTCCTGTCAGCCCACTCTTCAAGGTTTGACCCTAACCCAAGTTAGCAACATAGTTTGGTAGATAGAACCACTCATGGTGAATAAGGGTACATAGATATACTCAATCGACCCTAGTCGATTGGATGTGTCTAGTTACCCTAATTCATTGTGAGTTACCCCTATAAAAAATCATGTTCCTACCCTGACCTAGAGTAAAACTAAGATCAAGACCAAGGTTAGGTAGATCTAGATGATCCAATTTTTAAGGGTGTTGCATCATGTAAACTACAACACTGTATCCTCGTGAAGACCCAAGTCTTCGGGGAAGGTAATGTTTTGCAGTTGGCATGTGCCAACATCAATGGAATTACTGATCTTGATGTACATACCCAAGCAGTAAGTTAATTACCCCATTATTTTTCTTAATTAAGGTTTATCTACAACAACCCTACTGAACCCTAATTTCATCAGCCCTTAAGGTTGACATCCATAATAGAGTTGTTAATATATTACCATAACTTCATGGTTTATTTTTATTCACTAACTTCCTACTTTAGAATTTAGTTAATTTAAAACATAAACAAAAAAATTAACAAGATTTACTTATGATGCCCTATCATTCTTATCTTGTTTAAGTTCCAAACAAGTTCCTATTATATTGTACATCGTTAATATGAAGTCTAATTAATAAATGTTCATATTTACCTTTCATTTGTTTTATACCTATGAAAGTGTAGGTCGAGAAGAAGTTCACCTTCCTCCTTCATGTTATGAATTAAGGTTCTTTTACCCTTTTACATTATACAAGTCATCATAATTAATTTTCACTTTCATTAACATCTTATGAATAATTCATAGTGACTTAGATAAAGGAACATCTATGCATGCCAACTTCATAAGCTATATTTCTATAAAAGGGATAATCTATCTAATTTCCTTTCATCTAACTTATTTAATGTGATTCTATTCGAGATAAGAATATGAGAAAATAAAGATAAGATTACAAATTCCCTTCACAAATGCATAAGTAGGATCACACACCAAGTACAAGTAACTCTCAATCTTATCCAATTCATTAAGGTGACATACACATTTTACAAGACCATGCATTTTAGACATATTTCATGTCAAACAACTTCAAGCTCTATAAAGAAATACAACTTTTCCTCTTTCAATACATTTCAATAATGAATCATATTTCTTCATAAAAGATCCAGTATTTAAGTAACAAATAACATCATAAAAGTTATTGTCTTCCTTTATCACTTACGAAGTCCATCTGAAAACATTGCTAGCATGGGTGATTAATTGAATTGAGCATGATAAACACTAAGCATTAAAACAATGTGATTTCAACTAATTGTTTCATAAAAAGAACTCGATTTTATGAAACAAGTAGCACATTATAGATAGATGCATAAAAAAGAATAAAAATCATAAAATAAAGTACGAGATTATCAACCCCATTAATATGCGGTAATGATCGTGATATAATCAACAATCAACAACCATTGATTTCATAAGAAATTATATTAGATAAGTAGTATTTCATCCTAATTACTTATCTCATTCTAACTATAAGAATTTATAGTTTATTTCTTACTTCATTCAATCTAATTCCAAAGAAAGACACTAATTTAGATATTTCCCAAAATTAGAGTTATTTTTAAGAAGCAAAGACCCAACATACTCAACAATATCATGTTCCATCATAAAACATCTACAACCAAGCTAATTCAAACTTCAAGAAAGATTTTAGGATGAGAAAACAACATATTAAGGTAAGAGATTCCTATTTCAGATGCTACACCCAAATTTAAAGCCCAAGATATAGCCTAAGTATTAAGTTAGGCCACAACAGGTTAGAAATAGGAAGTGTATTTATTTGATTACACACACTAGACATTAGCCACACATTACCAAATAAAGTTTACAATCAACACAAGTCAAGGAGAATAAGAGAAAGATTAAATCCCAACTATTCACTTGACAATCCCATTAAGTAGTACAACTGAACCGGTCATCTCCTTCAACAAGAATAAATAGGTGAGGAAAGGGATGAACAAAGAGAGAAATAGCTCAGAACTTCCCTTAGAGTTCGAGGAGAACCGTGTTGAAAACCTTATCTCAAAAAAGTGAGGAAGGATGTCACCAATTAAGGATGGGAGAAGATCTCATTCCCCTTTTCAAGCGAAAGAAATATATATCAGAACAAAGAACTGAGACAGATATGACTAAGGGATCCTTCAACTCTATCTGTATTGAAGCACAAAAATTCTTAGCAAATAGTTAGATACATGAAGACAACATGAAATTTAGAGTCGAAGGATAAGGTTATCTCATAAATAAACTAGAATTATTATTGTAGTGTAAAACTACTACTAATGAAGAGTGATACAATGATCTTAGTTAGCAACAATTCACAAGAACAAATTATCCTACGTTAACAAATTTTAGTCCCTATACTTCTTCATTTCACAAGCAAGAGAGAGAAGATAATTTTTATTCTCATACAACTACGATTTCCTTTTAGGTGTCTTTGCACCTATCACCTATTCAGCATTTGATGGTTTAAAAGAATACTTGAATTCAATATTTTTACTGACCGCTTACCACAGTCAAGCCAACCCAAGACTCAAGCTTCAAAGAACCAAAGGTTCAAGATACAGGTCAAGAAAAATAGAACCCAACCCAAGTTCATTGACAAAGGAAACAACAAACTACATGACTCCAAATTAGAATTCAAAGGTGAGTTGAGAAGAGAAGAAACAAGTTGTAATATATCACCCCAATTCCATAAAATAGTCAAGACTTAACTGATCCATAGTTTGACATAAATATTCCTTTCCTATGAACTCATCTAAACATCAAACTTGATTACAAAGAGAAGTAACTCCGACAAGATAACTGACAAGGTAACTCTTGAAGCACTAAGTCTTTCCTCAGAAACGTCACATAAATCAATCAGTAAGTCTCTCCATAATCACGATAATAGGTTCCTATTCTTTTTAAATCAGACAGATTTTAACAAGGAGATTCGTTCAGGCCCAGAATCGAGCCATTGACAATTCATCTCCCAAATTATGAGTGCAAGTGAAAAAATCAACTTCATTGTGGGTTAAGGCAGATACCAATCAAAATGAAATTTCAACTAGGAAGAACAAAAAAACTCAACATCTTCTGGTTAGCAATTACTCAACTTTAGAAAAGTCTAACAGAGAATTCTCAAATCCCAAAATGTATTAAACTCAGGAGAAGTAACTTGCTCCATGTTATAAACAAGTTAGAATCCATAATACATTGAATCCGAACAACCAATCCAACATAACTCAACAGAAGTAACTAGATTCGAAGCAACTCAAGATGCAACTGAAAATACTACTTTTCTTACCTTCTTCCAACTAGAGGAAGACAAACCCAGATCGAATCTTATAGAAAAAAATGTTTTCCCATAATCCATTTTACATAGACAACAAGATTCACACAAATTTGACATCATTCCAGTCCCAACAAATTTGAAGCACGATTCACCACTATATTCAACGAGAACAAACTCATATTCCATTTTATCTAACAGAGACTCATCATCAGAAAAATGTAGAGAACAAATCAAGCATGAATGCAAAATAACCATCACGAAATAAAAACCCATTTGTTTCCAAGAGCAGAGTTTTTTTAATGAAGACATTTAGGAAAAATCAAAACAACTTAATGGATAGAGCCTATCATGCATGATAGAGATTCTATTGATTTGTAGAAGATTTCAGCCGAGCCTCCACAATCTTTTCCTTTTTCCAAGTGATGTCAACAATTTCATACTTCCTAATGCCTCTTATACTTCCATTGGATCAAAAATAGCTCAGAGGTGTCAAAAATAGTGAAGGATTGAAAATAGAACTGCTGGTTTGAAGAACCCAAAATCTTCATGCAGAGAAAAAATCGCCATGTGCAAATGACCAAACAACCTCTCCAAAATCCACTTACATTCCTTCCTAGGCGGTTTCTTCGCCATGACCGAGGTTCATTAATTTAAGGATAACCAAATTTCTGCCTATTTCTCCATGCCAAAACCATCCAAAAATGGTGAATTCTAAAACAAAATTTACATGCATTATCTCTTTAGTGATGATGCTAGCTAGGCATTCCCCTTACTCCCCATGCCTCCACCAAAACTGGATGATTAGAGTTTATAAATTCAAAATCAAATCACATTAATGCCTTAGAAACCGACACCACCGACTCACCATTTGCCATGTAACCCTTAGGTACCCCTTAGCTTAGTATTAGCTTAGGTTAGATTGACATTAGATTAGGATCCAACCTTAGTCTAGGTAAATAGTATTTACCTTAGGTTATTCTAGCACTTTCCATAATTAAAACATGTCAACATAGGTTAAGACATAAACCTTAGTAATAGGTATTAGGTAGACCTGAATTACCTTAGGTTAGAATCCACATAGGATATGACATTATAACTAAGGTTAAGGTATTTACCTTAATAGTCCCATAATAGGCCCTTAATCCACTTACGCTTTTCAACATCTCATAAAAATATTTAACAAGAAGGTCCAAGTTCATCATTTATAGCATGATGCAAAGCGAGGATACCTAGAGTTTGGTATCTTAATTTTTAAAACAAAACAACACTCATTCATACTACCTTTTTTATATCAGAATGCCAGGTTACCAAGATGATCAATTAAGAAGCACTGAAGCATACCTTGGATCAATGGAATTGATCCAAGGTTTTGTTGTTAACATATGATAAGTATGAAAACAAAAATACAGGTTCACAACCCTTTTAGAACATAGAGAAGAATGACTTCAATTTCAAGTAAACAGAATCTCAACAAATTGAATCCTTGCACAATAATAATTTATCCATTACAAACATGATTTCCAATAGTCAAAAGAATACACCTTCCTAATACAAATCACATGTCAACATTTGCAATGTCAAGAGGAAATGGAATCAAAGTGTAATTTGTCAAAGATGTTACATACTTCCCTCCTAAAAAGAATCATCGTCCGATGATTAACTTAGTCAAACAATTTACATCAAGGAAAAATCAAATTATTATACTTCCATTTATATGTTCAAATCAAAATTGGATTTTAAAATTTCATAATCAACATAAAAGTAGCTGTCCAATTTAATTAATGTAATGTCTACTCAAGATTGCGCAGTTTATTGACATATAAAGAATAAAATATTAAAACTTTATCAGTCAACAAAATCAATTTTGTTCAAATAAATATGAAAAATTAGTTTTCATATCTTCAAGATTTTCCCAGGTTGCACTCTCTTTGTTAAACTGATCCCACTAGACCTTACATTGGCTTATTTCATGATTTATTAAGTGCAACTGGTGAGTTTCCATCACTCAAATGAGTTTAACCACGATTATTCCTAGGTCTTGGACCTGCAAGGAATTCAATTTAACACATGTGATAAATCTGAAATGTATTTATTAAGCATAGAAATATGGAAAACATCATGCATTTGTGATAAAGTAGGAGGTAAAGCTAAACAATAAGCTATAGGGTTGATTACTTCAATAATTTCAAAGGGTCTCACATAACAAGGTGATAACTTGGTAGCTTTGCCAAAATTTATAGAACTCTTTTTCAGTTTTACTCGTAAAATATTTTCTCGCCAAGTTCAAATTTCTTATCAACCCACTTTAAGTCTACATAACTCTTTTTACTCTCTCTGATTCTTTCAAGTGTTCACAAATCATTTTAACTTGTTCCATTTGTAAGGATTTCAGGTCCAATTACCTCTCTATCCTCAATGTTGTCCCAACTAATAGGGTTTCTGCATTTCCTTCCGTATAATGCTTCGAAAGGTGCCATCTTCAGAGAGGTGTGATATGTGTTATTATACGTAAACTCAACTAATGGAAGGTACTCTTCCCATTTATACTACTGATCCATGCAATACATTCGTAGCATATCCTCTAAAACTTGATGAACTCTTTT
This sequence comes from Taxus wallichiana var. yunnanensis, assembly GCA_018340775.1. Lineage (NCBI taxonomy): Eukaryota > Viridiplantae > Streptophyta > Pinopsida > Cupressales > Taxaceae > Taxus > Taxus wallichiana. The sequence continues at coordinate 82,853,968 of CM031242.1, read as the reverse complement.
AGTCGACTATCCATTTCGGATGATATGCGAAGCGAAATTCAGCTTAGTTCCTAGAGCTGCATTAAGTGTTTGCCAAAATATTGACCCCATTCTTAGATCTCTATCCAATATGATCAACTCAAGTACTCAATGTAATATGAAAATATCATGCATGAATATTTTTGTTAAAATAGGTGAATCATCCTTAAGATTACAAGTAATAAAATGAGCTACCTTTGTTAGTTTATTAACAATCACAAGAATAACATAATGTTTATTTCTTGACATAGGCAACCCTTGTACAAAATCCATGCTTATCACTTACCATTTATATTGCGGTATGTTGTGAGGGTACAATAAACCAAATCAATGCATATTTTCAGCTTTAACATGTTGACATTCTAAACAGTGTGTCACAAACTCAATCACATCTTTTTCATCCCTTTCTAGAAATATTGCTATTTTATTTTAGCAAGCATCTTTGTAATGCTAGGGTTTCCAGAAAAAGGTAAATTGTGAAATTCAACTAACAATTTCTTTCTTAAATCATTTAGCAAAGGTGTTTATAACTGTTTTCAAAGCTGCAAGATTCCTTCATTTTCACGGTGAAAACTCTGTATATCTCATATCATTTGGATCTGCAACAAGTGTTGTCTTTATTTTCGAAAGTAAGAATAAGATTCCATAACACTTTTTACCTCATCTTGAAACCGAGTTCTCAACATTATAAGAGTAGAAATGTGCTTCCTACGACTTAGAGCATCTTCTACTCTATTTTCCTTTCCTTTAATGTAACTTATGTCAAAATCATATTGAGATAGAAATTATAACCATCTTCACTATCTTGAACTCAGATTTGACTAAGTAAAAATATAATTCAACCCAAAATGATCAATTTTTAGTTCAAAAGGTCTACAAGAAGATAATGCCTCTATACAGAAGTGCATGAACAATGGCGAAAGCTCTAGATCATGTGGAGCATAATTCAGCTCATGTAACTTGAGTTTTCTACTTTCATAAGCTATGACATGAACATTTTGTAACGAGAATATGTTGGGCCCCTAGAATGTTGGCTAAGTACAAAAGGCACGTATGCGCATAGGTCCTAGTTGAAGAGAGGTGCGAAGGAAAAAAAAACATAGGGAAGGGTTTAAGAAAAGGGCTCAAGGAAGCCCATGGCAGGTGTAATGCATGTGGACATAACCAAGGGTTCGAGACTTCACCAAATTGGGTGTTTGGGATAGAACAAGTGAAAATCATGACTTGAATGTGCATGATGTGTGGATAAGGTGCCAACTTTGGTGACAGAGTTGGCCCTAGAAGAGCATAATTGTGGTAGAAGCTTCTATAAGCACATCATGGTGAAAAGTGGAAAGCTCGGGCTTGAGAGAACATGTTCACATGGAGGACCACATTCAGACACTTGACATCAGATTTGAGGGTGCTGGAGGATGAGTTGGCAGCCCTGAAAGGCTATAAATACAAGCACCTGTAGAGTAAATGGGGAGAAAAAAGAGGGTGGAGCTCTGCAGATATCTGCAAGAAATCATTAGTGGATAATGGTATTTAGGAAAGAATGTATAATGGGTATGGGGATTGTAATTTTTATTCTGATAGCCTAACTACATTAGTCCATTGTAAAGCATGACTGCGGTCTGTTTCTCTGTGATATTATGTAATGGCTTCATGGATTTAATGAGGTTACTAGTTGTATGAATATGAATATCAATATTTACGATGCATACGTATTTTTACTAGGCTCTCTTTCATTTATTTTTATGCTAAGTATGGATGCTTTTATACTTCTTTCTGTTATGGTACAAGTTATATAATCTATTAAGTACTTTCTATCTGTAATGATTGCAAGGATCTAGAGGCCGTTCTAAGCTCTATGGTTCTTGAATGTCTTAACTCCATTTAAATCTCTTAAGCACAAATCATAGATGATGATATTTCCCACTAAACTCAAATAAAAGAGTGACTTAAAACCCACATGTGCCTCAGGTGAGTGCCCAAAATCTGCTAGGTGATAGGCCGGCTGCATGGGGTACCTTTCTTTTGTGATAAGGGTAAAAATGACTACATCTTGGTTCCATTTCCAGGACCTATTTTTGAAGTTGTAGTGGGAAATAACATACAACATGATCTATGTAGTGAGTAATGACAGAACGATTAACTTTGGAAAGTGTTGAATCATGGTTCAAGAGCACGAAGGATGAATTTACTCAGAGATTCAGCACTAGACCTGAGTTTGATGCATGTAAATGGGTAGAAGAGAACCTCTACCATGATTTATATGAAACATTTTTATCTTATTTCCTAGTAGAGCTATATGAATGGCTCTTAGCGTATGTATCTAGATCAAGTTGGCATTATGGATCACACATGTGGACCTAAGAAGATTACTAAAGGCTACAGGATGTAGATCTGACATGGACCCGTGTTGTGAATCATTGGTGGAAAGGAGTACTAGCTAGCTACACTCTAGAGTATGCCATTTCCACATATTCTTGTCCGTATATTGCTGAGTTTGAGTTTCGTGAGAGCCTCGAGGATAATTTATACATCTATCCCTTTGGCAATGAAGATCCTGGTTGTTACTTTGGGTTTAGAGGCATTTCCAATGGCCGGCTAGACCATTCTAAGCATTGGGTGAGGGAGCTAGGGTGGAGGAAGATGAAAAATACGTGACGGAGAAGGAAAGGGAGGAGAGACTACTCAAGTATAGTGAAGCACATGAAAGGGATATTTCTAGATGACACGAGGCTGCAAGTGTGATGGATATATGGAGGCAGACATTACGGGAAGGAGTCGAGGTTCACGCGGAGGATGTGGAACCTGAGTAGTCTGTGCTACCCCATCTTGGCAAGCATGTAAGAGAGACCCCTTTAGCCACGGTGAGATTTCTTCATGTGGAGATAGAAGATTCATTGGCATGCATTTGAACCCACCCAGTGACCAAATCCTAGCACTTGTGTTTCAGAACCCAGGAAGGAGTATCATTGACCTAGTTGATATCAGTGGAAGTGACAGATCTGCACCTAGGAGGTATAATTTTCAGTTCCCACTTCTATGGCTACACATATTCCAGTATTCAGAGGAGTCTTTGGATAAGGAGCCAATATCAAGCCTTCGGGCTCACGTCAGGAGTGGCGTGGCATATAATAGTGGAAGTGGGGCCTTTGTCATAGACCATTGGTGCACATTTCGGTGGGGCGTGGGGATACTTGACACGACTAATACAACACCTCGTGGGTCGGGGGGCACTGAGACTGGTGGACCTAAGGGTTCTAGTGGATCTAGTGGCTTAGAAGGAACATGACTTGGTGGATCTGGTGGTAGAGGAAACACCGGAGGGAACCAAGGCTCTGGCTTAGGAGGACAAGGACCCTGACCACTCCCTCAATTCTTCTTTGAGATATCGTTACACTTGCTAGATTACAGAGGTATTGAGGATGTTGTGGACCATGTTCACTAGTGTGAATAGCTATAGCACATAAAGGGTATCATAACCCCAGAGTGGAAGGCTAGCTAGTTTGTAACCACGTTGTAAGGGTGTGCGCATAGTTGGTATAGGAAATATGACCCTCATCAAACAGTGGTGGATTATAATTCTTTAAAGAACACATTCTTGGTAGAATTCCACACCCATGAGTTTGAACAGAAGAGTATCAGCACTTTGAAGGAGATTTAACAAGGAATGGTGGAGAGTGTATGAGAGTATGATGCACACTTTAAAAATATCTTGTCTAAATTATCATATGATAGTCACCCTTCATAGCATGCTCAATGGTTTATTAGAGGATCAATCACACCTTTTAGAAGGGATTTATCTCATAAAACTTTTAAAAACCCACGCGAAGTGTTGGAACCTTCTCTGTGTGCCAAAGCTATTAGTAGTATTAATCTTTGGTGTTATCCCGTTCTTGGAGGCTCAAATTGCTGCTATGGCTAAGCAACTGAAAAAGTTGTCTGCAAACTTAGCCCATGAGACTCACAGTGGTTTATGGTGCATAGATTGTGAAGTAGGGGCATGCCAAGAATAATTTCCCTCGAGAGGAGGGTACGCTCCGTGATAGTAGGCGTGAAATTTTTCATGGGGACCATGATGCAAGTAGATGCCCCTTGTTACATCATACAATTCGGAAGAATGTGTCTTGCTACTATAAGATCTGTACCTCTAAAACCCATGATACTAGGGATTTTAGGGTCATTGATTAGATCCATGAGGCCATTAACCATGGGGTGTGCCAAACCAACATTACCAGTTGTTTCGCATAGAATGTTTCAGCTTTTGGGAATAGACTTGCTTTATCCTTTCATTCCTTTGAGAAAGAGATAAGGGTTAGGGCTAGGAGGAATACTGTTGAATGTTGAGATGGTGTGCGCGTTCCGTAGAGAAAGATCGGATCGATTGCGAAAAACTCCTTTTGTCTTGGAAGGACTACTGCAAGTAAGAATACAAGACCACTAGATTTTAATTAGACAACAAATGAGGAAGCGCCTTGGGCCGGGAAATATAAAACTTCCTTTCAAAGGTCGGTTCCCTGCTAATATGAATAACACAAATTCTAACAAATAAGCTATTGTCCAATTACAATTTGTTTACCTTGTTAGAACAATAGAGAAAGGGGTGGTCTTGGTTTAGAATCATGGTGGTGATGTCGGTCTTTATGTAACCGGTGCATTGTGGGTAACCGATATCGGTAGGGGCAATGTTTTAGGGGCTTTTGGTGAAGGTTTGTTGTAAGGTGGTTGTGTTGTTTTATAAGGCTAATAAATGGGTGGGGTTAGGTAATGGGGTGATGAGAAGGACTCAGAGAGTACGGGGGTGTTCTTGGGGTAATGTAAGGGTAGAGGAATGACAGTTAGATGTAGTGTGTTGCTGGGTAGTAGATCTAGGAATAGACTTATGATGGCTGTGATTCAGAAGTTCAAGAAATGTTATTAAAAGGACATACAAGATACTACTTACTGATTATTGATAAGGATGTAGGTCCAAGAAGCGTGATGATGACAAAAGAACTCAGGTAGGATGACCTGACAATCAGGAGATGAGCTATCTTCCCTCCCGACAAATAGATGAGTGTCACAAGGCTCTGGTTACTCAGTTGCAGTTTTGGGCTTGATGTCCTTCTCTGCAAACTCTTCTTGTTTCTTTCACTTGTCTCTGTTCAGCCAAGTAAATTCTGGATCCTTCCAATGATTTCTGATTCGGATCCACCAAAATCCAACCCTTGTTTTTGGTTGGGAGTGGTCATTTATAGGGAACCGATGGCGGTTACATAACCGACAGCGGTCGAGTAGGAACCGGTATCGGTCAGGTCAAAGTGGGCTATTTTTAGTAAAATAGCCAACTTTCCCTCCTTTTCTCCCGAGGGATTAGTTGCGGGCTTGGTCAAGTCATTATGAGGTTGGTTTTAGGTGCGGGTGAGGAGTAATTAGTCATGGGTGTGGATGTAGACCAAGTTATAGGTCTTAATTAGGTTAGTTTAGGGTTAAGACTAGGTCATGATGAGGTGGCAGGTATGGCGATGTGGATTTATTAATTATAAGGTAATTAATAAATAATTGTGTAAGGTTTAGGTGATGAGGTTAGGTTGTGAAATGAGATGCGGGGCACGAGGGGGTCGTAAGACACAAATTTGGTGTCTACATTAGCCCCTTGTTGTCGTGTAGCTTGTCTTGTTAAAGCTGCACTGACAATAATAAGAAGTGGTTACCCTGTTAAGGGTATAGGTAATCCCCCTCAAATCTATCATAGATTGAGGTAGCGTGAAATCAGGGATAGGGTTGATAAAGGGTAAATGGTGTTTAGATGATGGTAAGATGGTGGGGTAGGTCCAAGGAAGTAGACGCACGTTGAAATGTAGTAGTGCGACCAAGGTACATGATTTTGAAGAGCAAACAACAATTCATAGGCAAAGGTCGATAGTTTATCTAAACAAGGGTGATATAATCCTGGTATCCAAGGCATAGGAAGTAGCCCCAGGGGATATAATAGGTAAGGTACAAGAACGGTTAGGCATGTTCGGCAATACCAAATGGTTGGTTTGGTTGAGATAAACGTCACGGTCTTGGTCTAGGCAAAGTTGGTCGACTGATCAAGTCAAGGACCCTAATCATGCTAAAACACGAACAGGTGAGCTCGATTGAACAAAAAGCTACATGATGGGTGGATAAAATTGTAATGTGTTGATTTTGGGTGAGGTATTTAATTGGTGTGGCCTTGGGTCGGGCCAAATGGTTGGGTGTGGCCTTGGGTCGGGCCAAATGGGTTGGTTGCGGCCTTGGGTCGAGGCCAAATTGGTTGGTGGCGGCCTTGGGGGCCAAATGGTTGGTTGCGGCCTTGGGTCGGGCCAAATGGTTGGTTACGGCCTTGGGTCGGGCCAAATTGGTTGGTTGTGGCCTTGGGTCGGGCAAATGGTTGAATTACGGCCTTGGGTGGGCAAGGTGGTTGGTGGCGGCCTTGGGTCGGGCGATGAAGTCAACAAAGGGTTTTCAATGAAGGTGGATATAAAGCGATGTTGTGAGAAAGGGTGATTAGTAAATAAGGGTAAAAATTAGAAAAAGGTGAGATTAAACCGATATCGATTACGTATGGCCGGTATCGGTTAGATGACCGATACCGAGTTCTTTAGGGCATAATATAACCGGTATCGGTTATAGGTCAAAAAAACCTATAAAAAGAAAAAATACGGCCTGTCATTGTCATATTGTCAATTTGAAAACCAATTTTAGTTGTCTGAGGTCTTTTAGCGAGATTGTTGAATTTTTCGGCTGAGGTGGCACTATTTGAGTGGAGAAGTGAGTGATTGGTAGGCCCTAGTGAGTAGGAGGAAACATTTGATTGGTGGAGGACCTAGCAGAGGAGTTTGAGAGCCATGGCACAGCCAAGAGGAGCTGGAGGTGCTGGACCAGCTGGACCACCACCACCTATCCCACCACGACGACGTGTCGTCATACTGGTAGGTTCGAAACCTCTCATTGTGTGAATTTGATGTTGTTAAACTAGATTTGGGGGTTTGGGTAGAAATCTAATGTTTAGATAAAATAATGAATAAATTGAAGCTATTTGAAAAATGGAGAGGGTAGATGGGTTAAATAGGCCAAGGCGGCAGGGTGGGTAGGTTTTTAGGGTGTTTGGGTGGGTAAATAGAGATAAATAGGCCAAAAATGGATTTGGGGGGCCACGTCGGGTTCGGCTCCGTGATTTTACAGTGACCGATGCCGGTCACTAAGCGACCGGTGTCGATCACAAAGTTTTCGGGCAAGGTGGGTTTGTGGTTGACCGTTGTCGGTCGTACATCAACGGTGTCGGTGGAGAGGGGACCGGTGGTGGTCATGGGTGACTGGTACCGGTCCCTAGTTAGGATTTTTTATTTTGTTGCTTGGTTTTGTTGTGGTTTTGGGTGTTTGGTTGTTGTTTGGGTGTTGTGTTTATTGTTCGGGAGTTGTGTTTATTATTTGGGAGTTGTGTTTATTGTTTGGGTTTTGTGTCGTGGGGGTGAAGAGGGAAGGGGTAGAGGTTGATAGGAAGGTTGATTGGTGGGTGGGGGGAAAAATGGGGCGGTTGTGTGGTCGGGTGGGTAAAAGGGGGTATAGAAGGTTAAAGGAGTTGTTGTTTGAAAGGGTAGGTCTAATGAAGTGGGTGATTTGTGCAGGCACGTCAGCAGCTGACTATGCGGGATAGGATGCCTCCGCTGTTGAGACGGATGCGGCCACACGTGTCCGCGGTGCACTGGGCCATCATGCGTGAGGTGGGACTCGGTGGAGTCCAGCGATATAGGGCTATAGAGAGGGATCACAGTCTTATGGTCGCCCTCATCGAGAGATGGGATCCGGCGACCAATGTGTTCCATCTCCGACTGGAGAGATGACTATCACGCTGGAGGATGTGTATCGCATCCTTAGACTGCCGATCGATGGAGAGGTAGTATTCCAGGTAGATGTAGAGATAGCCATGGACAACATTCTACAGGTATTCGGGGATGCAGCCGTGCTATTGACTTATCACAGCGCGAGTATTGCCTATGGGGACATGTATCGTGGCCATAGACATGAGACACGACTTGCCGTGCTGATGATGATCGACATCACATGCTTCACCCTCCCGGACTTAGAGGAGGCCGCTTTCCGAGGCGTTGATGGGGTACTACACGAGATGGTGGAGGAGCATACATGTTATGCTTGGGCACCCAGTATACAGTGCGATTATACGAGAGAGCTATGGGGCTACCACCGGATGAGGTGATTGAGGATTTGTTCTACATTCTTATTACATTCTTTGGGCATATGAGTATATCATATGCATTCGACCCGATAGGGCTGCCCGGCGGCCAGGGCCACAGTGATTTATAGATATGGCTTTCGAGAGGTGGTTGGGGTCGTGGGCCGCCACAGCAAGTGCTCGCCGGACGGGATGTAGCGTATTACCGTCATGTATTAGGCGTGGCTACGCCTTGGATATTGTATGGAGGCCTTACAGAGGTCATCGGCCCCCCGCGGAGAGCCCGATCACGATTGCGTTGGATCCAGTATACATTACGGATAGCGGGACGGAGGCGAGAGAGCATGGCGGATACCCTTGGAGAGAGAATGCGGCGATAGTTGGGGCTACTGACAGATGAGCCACCTCCCTTCCCTCGGTACGGAGAGGGATGATGTAGAGGCCCCCTACACCGCACCGCAACCTATTGACCCAATTGGGTAGTAGAGAGGCCGCAGATGATACTGAGTGGATGATGCCGGGTGCACGGGGTCATTTTGCTATGGTGGGCGGGGTAGAGAAGCGGCGAGAAACCTGAGCCCGCATAGCTTGACTTAGCGGCTGTTAGAGTAGAGAGGGACCAACTCAGGGGACAGGTACATTTATTACGAGGGTAGATTTTTGCTGCCTGACGAGCACGAATAGGTGTCTATAGGGCAGCTAGCCCGGCATAGGTATAGGCATAGGCATAACACGAGCACCACAGCAGCACCACCACCGGGCAAGCACAACCACAGTATAGAAGGCACCACCACCGCGCAGCCATAAGGCAGTACCGCCACCGCCGCCCAGCCAATGCACAGTACTACCACCGACATAGCCACAGGCATAGGTACCGCCACCAGCATAGGGGCCATTATTATTAGGAGTCGGGGGACCAGCCCCAGCAGCGATGGTGGCATGGGCCCGTTATATGGAGGTGAGAGCGGAGGCTCGGTACTATCAGGACGTCCTTGATGGTACCGGGGCTGACTATCAGCCATATGCGGTGCACGAGGCGGAGACCTCATGGAGTCGAGATCCCGGGGTGGTGCACTACGGCCGGTGGGTCGGTGATAGGGAGGGCGGGAGCAAGGCCGAGACCCGCGAGAGAGGTCTTGAGGTGGTGGGGAGAGTTGAGACATCCCTGGGTCAGAGATAGATGTTTTTGTTTGTACATTAGATATAGGCACTGGTCTGCGAACCGGTTATGTTTATAGAGGCCTGCGTGCCCACATATGATGTATTCATTCATTTATTGTATATAGTATATACTGCTTTGAAGTGAGTATGAGTTATCTGATTGATATCGCTGCTGCGAGCCGAGTATATTTTTGATATGAGAGACCGGCTGCGAGCCGAGTCGAGATGTTGACAGTTATTGTGGCCTACGTGCCGGCCTTGTATTATTATGAGATCACAGAGGCCCCTATGCAGGGTAAGTTGTATATTTGAAACCTTTGATATATAGATATATATGAGGATTTTGACCCACATGGTGCATATGAAATGTTTTATGTGTTTTGTTGATGGGTTGTGAACTTTAATGTATGACGAGTTTGATCCACATGGTTTATATATTGATGGTGTTGATGTCTTTTGTTGATGGCTTTTTGAAATGGAATGTATGTATATATAGATGATGAGTTTAATTCACATGTTGTGTATGCTGATTTTGATGTATATATATATATATGATGTCATATGTATGTTGTCGATGGTTTGTCTTATTGTAGATAGATGATGGTGATGAAATAGCGATAATATATTGATGTGATTTTGATGAAAAATATTGGTAAATGGTGTTGTTATGCAGGAAAAAGAGGCGGGCGCCACAAAAATTTGCTAAAACGAAGAAACGGCTTAGGTTTAAGCAAAAAAGGGCACATGACCGATATCGGTTATGTAACCGATGTCGGTAGCTATATGACCGATAACGGTTATGTAACCGATATTGGTTATTTCAAAATTATATTTCCTAAAAATAGAACTGCTTGGTTGGAACCTTAAGTTCTTATTTTTAGCATTCTTATTTTTAGAGTCATGCAACAAGTTAAATACGTGAATGCGTTTGTTTGTGGTAATCTGACAGGTAATTGCATGAAAGAATTTGAGTGATAAGGAGAACAGAGATAGGTGAAGTGAGTGTGGGTAGAGATTCAGAAGGTAGAAAGACAAGTTATATTTCAAGAGGGTGGTGAACATGGCCGAACGAGGAGAAGCATCAAGCGAGGCGGGACGAGGGGAAGACCAGTTCCACCCCAGCTGCTTTGCATCTCGAGAGGTAAAGCTGTTTGGTTGTAATTTGATTCTTGCATGTTTTGTGTGAATAGGATGAGAGAGAGTAAGTGGGTATAGATGAGAAAGAAAAGGTGATAGGCAAGGGTTTGGGATGGGGTGAGTGCTATGGGGTAGGTAAGCAGGGTGTTCTCGTGTGTTTTTAGGTATAGATAGGAGTAAACGGGTAAAATAATTATCGTAGGTGTATGTTTTTAAGCAGGGTGTATATTTTTGACAGTGACCGGTATCGTTTAGAGATAACCGGTATCGGTTAGCAAACCGGTATCGGTTATCTATAACCGATATCGGTTACTGTAGGAGTTTCCAGAATTTGAGAAAAAACCCGTGGAGATTTGTTTTATTGAATAATTATGTGTCGTTTTGATGTATGCAGGTGGAAGCAGGGTTAAGGATGAATGATACTGTGCCAGCGTTGTTGTCACGAATCGAGTGGATGTAACACCAGCTGAATGGGCATTGATAAATCATTTGGGGTTAAGTGGAATCCACTATTATTCACGAATCGCGCGTAACCATGCTATGTTGCAAGCGTTGATTGAGAGATGGAATCCAGAAAAGAATACCTTCTATCTACTAACAGGGGAGATGACAGTGATGTTGGAAGATGTGTTCCATATTTTGAGACTCCCAATGATAGGAAAAATAGTGTATCAGGTGTTGCCTAGTGTGGGGCGGGCAACGATAACAACAGATATTTGGTTGTTTGCATGAGATTTGACACAGCGAGGTTTGACATTCACTTATGGTACAATGTATGCAACACACCTTGAGGAAACAAGGTTGGCAGTGGTATTAATGATAGCGGTAGGGTATTATGCATTACCGAGGGTGGAGGGTGGAAGATTTCCAAAAGCATTGATGAGTGTTATTTGGGAAATGATAGAAATGAGCGTGACTTTCGCATGGGCACCCGCATATCTGGCAGAGTTATATAGGGGTTTATGGGCCTACAAGCAAAAACACAGGATGACACTGGATTGTTCGTACTTATTACATTGTTGGGCCTATGAGCACATTGTTTGTGTGCGTCCAATAGGCCGACCCATCGAAAGTCGGGAGAGGCGGGGGAGTGCGAGAGGTTGGGATTGGACGATGGGTCGCAGAAGAAGAAGCGAGATCGAGCCGTGATAGACGACATCGAGTATTATAGACAGTATGGGAGATGGTAACGATTGTGGATATTTGTTGGAGGCCTTACGGGAACTACATGGTAAGCAGAGAACATAACGGAGGAGTTGAGGGGTGTAGAGTGATTGAGGTGGATTGCGGGACACAGGCCAGGTGAGTATGAGAGGATTCCTCTAGATCACTTGCGGCAACAATTTGGATTTGTGCAGGATATACCCATGGCTTATAGACCATATATGAGGATTGATGCGGAGGCATCATTCTCACCTTCCTGGCCGACACCTCCAGAAGAACTAGAAGAGATAGCAGCCGATCGCAGGGTAATGGATGCGGGAATGACAGAGGCCTATAGAGTATGGTGGGTAGTAGAGCTGCGAGGCACACGTGAGCACCCTGACATAGCTGTGATTACAGTGGAGAGAGATCGTCTGTAGAATTTGGTTCACCAGCTTCAATCCAGGTGAATGAGACAACGAGATTGTTAGAAGTTTCACAGTTACAAGTGGAGAGACTAGAGGCAAGATTCCTCCACACGAGAGGACGTATTCGTATGTTACAGGAGATGTTGGAAGATCAGTGGGAGGAACCAATAGTAGTGGCACCTTTGAGGATGGAGAGGCCAAGTGAAGGGCATCGGCGATCACGATCACCACCGATTTGGGAGGAGGTGCAAGGGTCTAAGTGAATTTCGTAGGAATATAAGAATAAATAAGGATGCCGAGCACTGTAAGTCGATGATAGAGAAGATGTATTTGTTGAACATCTAAATAAAACTGAAATATGTATGTTGATTTGAGTTATAATAATAAGAAGGGTTGTGTTTTGAATGTTATTTTTGTTTTTTTGAAAAAGGATAATGATGAATGTTGTTAAAAAAGAAATACATAAAAATATGTATATTTACAAGACATGATAGGTTATGGTAAGGGATGGTCGAGCTAACCTTGGGAGACCCCATGTCTCCTAAGTGCTGCCTACATAGCCCTTTGCACAAAGCAAGGAGGGGCCTCAGATGATGTAGTTCTCCCTTACGACCAGGAGAGGTGAATTCGGAGTAATTTGGGTATGGTTAGGCAATTTGTTGGTTGATAAGAATTTGATGTTGATAGGGTAATGTTGTTGGTGTTGGTAAGGTATGGGCGATGTTGATGTAGGCATAGGTGAAGCGAAAGTTAGCGTACCCAAATAGTAGGGAACCGTATCCGATTAAGGTCAACACACAATCCTAGAGTCGAGCAAAAGAGGCAAAAGTGCTCCGTAGGTGAAAAGAGCTAAACAAACCACATATTAATGTAGGATGAGCTTGAATCCCTAGGTACCTTGCATAGGTGAGAAGTCGATAGGTGAAAAGAGTTGTATAATCACAATATATCGGATATACGTCACGTCCCTTGAGTTTTGTTGTTTTGTGAATGGTGAGGTGAGGTGGCGGTATAGGCATTTGAAGTGCGAGAGAACTTATTATAAGATGATTATTTTGATGAAGGAGAACCAAACCTAAATAGACAAGTCCATGACTCAAAAGTGCTTTGAAATACCGCTTTTATTTTTATTTTATTTTTCTGGATATAGACTAATCGATGCGGGAAGTCTACATGGGATATGTATTTTGTTGTTCTTGAGGTCTTCACAAAGCTGATCAATGCGAGAAGCTTCTGATAAAGGCTGATTTGTGTATAGCTGTCCTTCAAGGAGAGCGATCTATTTATAGTAGCAGAATGCGGTGTTTATGTATAAATTTGTCCTTTGGGGGAGCAGTCTATATATAATAGCAGCAATAGTTTGGCATATAGCTGTCCTTCAAGGGAGCAGTCTATGTATAATTTAGAGGTCTAGATGTCCGTTGGGCATAAAGCATCTAGTTTTGTAGGAAGTTTGACTCAAGAAAATCCCATAAGTGTTTAATTAAGAATGTGTCATTTTGATACTTTGAAATCATGGACTAGACTAAAAAGGGGAAGGCATCTTTAAGGGGAGGTGATAATCAAACCATGTGAGCTTGATTTGATTTTGAGATGTAGGTAAAAAATTATATGCGGTGGTAAAGGAGCTCAAGGGACGAGCGCAAGGTAGATAATAAGTGATATAACACTAAATTCAACGGTGAATGGTCGAAGATGCAAGGCATTAAGGGGCTCGAGGCTCGGAGTTTACTATTAAGCGAAGCTAAGCGATAAGTTCTGTTCCATAAGTGTGAGTGATAATGTAAGTCCTAATCCAATTGGGAGTAAATTTTCCACGTTTTCTCTTTTCTAGTTTGGTTACATGTTGATTCTCTTTGAGGACAAGATCACCAATATTAAAGGTACGCTCATGAAGTTGCTTATCATAAGCACGCTTGATGTGTTTTTGATAGATTTGAAGGTGGTCAAGAGCTGTAAGATGACGCTCGTCAGAAGCTCTAATTGGGCTAACCTCTCTTGGCGGAAATCATCGTTGGTGAGAATATCACGAAGATATATTCGAGGAGGGTATTTGTATTTCGAGAGGCAAGACAACCTCGGTACCATATACCAAAGAAAATGGTGTGGCATTAGTGGAGGTACGAATGCTAGTACAATAAGCCCAAAGGGCAAAGGGGATGTGATCATGCAAAGTTCTTCCGAATCATTAACAACTTTCATGAGGATTTTGGTTAGGGTTTTATAAGAAGATTGACTGACCATTGGCTTTGTGGATAGTAAGGTGATGAGAAACTAAGTTTGATACCAAAGTTGTCACAAAGGTCTTGTAACAACTTATTTTGAAAGATTTACCATTATCATTATCGGGCGATGAGGAATACCAAAACGACAGATAATGTGATGGTTAACGAATTCGATGATTTTTTATTTTTTGGTTGAAATGAGTGGAATGGCCTCCACCCATTTTGTGTAATATTTGGTTGCTGTGATTATCCAACGGTGACGTTGCGAAGAGGGCGGGTGAATCTCACCAATAAGGTCTAAACCCCATTGTGAGAAAGGCCAAAGATCTCGTGTGACCTGTAGCGGATGGCTAGGAGTATGTTGAAGGTTGGCATGTTGTTGACACATAACACAACGCTTAACATATTCGTAGCAATCATTATTAAAGTAGGCGATAATAGCCTAGGAAAATGATTCGTTTAGCCATGGCAAGGCCGCTAAAATGTCCACCAAAAATACCATCATGGACCTGTTGGATGTTATAGGTGACCTCCGCGCCAGTTAGACATCGAAGGAGGATGCCATCAAAGCCACGTTTATAAAGGAGTCCCCCCATGATGACATAATGAGAAACACGTTTAAGAAAAGCATGTTCGCCAAGTACTAGTAAGGTCGGGTGGGAGAATAGAGTTTGTAAGGTAGTCGTGAAATTGGTGATACCGGATATCCTGTGAATTAGCGGACACATTATTTATCATACAAACAAGCGAAATTTGAATAATATGTCGAGTCGATTGGTGAGGCAGAATTTGTGAGGCTAAGCAAGCCATAGTATCCGCAAATTTGTTAGTGGAGCAGGAATGGTCTGGATAGAATAACAAGTAAATGAGGTCAAAAGTGAATCCACGTAATGTTTATACTTTTGAAGTTCCTCATTTTACATTGGTAGATGCCCATGACTTGATTGAATACCAATTGAGAGTCGCGAAAATATTAATAGATTTGACACCTAAGTGTAACGTATGTAACTGGAGACCCAAAACAAGGGCCTCGTGTTCCATTTGTATTATTAGTGCGGGGAAATCGAGTTGGAATGAAAGAGACATAGGCTCAGTGTCAAGAGGAATGAGAACAACGCCGGCTCCTCCACCCCGCTGGCATTTGGATCCATCAAAGAAGAGGGTCATTGGATACGACTCTTCCCTGAGTGAAAGAGTGGCGATGAGTTCGTCAGGGAAATTAAAATTGGTAAATTGTTCCCCAGGTAAAGGGGCCTCCACGAGTTGTTCTGCAATAGTTTGTCCTTTGATTGACTTTGGTGTATAAATTCATGGTCGAGGTTGGAAAGGAGCATAAGCCATCGGGCGATGCGTTGGTTTAGATGTGGTTTGGTATACATATAATGAATGGGGTCCACGTTGGTGATGACAAAAGTTTTGTGATTCAGGAGGTAGTGTCGGAGTTTGGTGGCTACGAATGATAGGGCTAGGCACAATTTTTCTACATGTGTATACCTAGTCTCATAATCCATAAGAGTGCGACTTATATAATAAACGGCTTGTTCTCGACGTGCGAGTCCCGATGTGCAAGCATGGCTCCTATAGTATGGTCGGTGGTAGAAAGGTAAAGGTAGAAAGGGTGATCATCTGAGGTGGGATAAGCATGGGTGGTGTAAGAGATAGGCTTTGAGAGCTACAAAGGCTTGGTGACATTCTTCACTCCATTGAAAGGCAATATCCTTTTAAGGAGGTGATGGAAAGGTTGACATCGATCCGAGAGTTGGGAGATGAAATGCCGGATGTATTGAAGTTTACCTTGTAAACTACACAATTGTTTGAGGTTTTGGGTGGGGCATTTCTAGGATAGATTTGACTTTAGATGGATCAACCTCAATGCCATGCAAAGAGACGATAAAGCCAAGAAGTTTTCCCAAAGAAAACCAAAGACACATTTCTTTGGTTGAAGTGGATCGAATATTGTAACAAAGCGATCGAAAATAATGGTTAGAACATCGAGATGTTCAACTGCGATGTTTAGATTTACCAAGAAGATCATCGACATAATCCTCAAGGATAGTGTGCATAATGTCATGAAAAATGTAAGTCATAGCCCATTGATAGGTCGCACCAGCATTCTTAAGGCCAAATGGCATGACACGATAACAAAAGGTTCCCCAAGGAGTTATGAAGGCAGTTTTATGTTGATCGGCCGGGGCTACCAAAATTTGATTGTATCCCGAAAAGCCATCCATGAGAGAAAGCATTTCATGGCCGCTTGAGTGAGATCAACAAGTTGATCAATACTTGGGAGGGGAAGTCATCCTTGGGGCAAGCGAGGTTAAGGTCTCGAAAATCGTGCATATCCGAAGTCCCCCCGTCGCTTTAGTGACAGGTACGATGTTAGAAATCCATTGAGGATAGTCAATAGGTAAGATGAAGGAAATAGAAAGGAGTCGTTGAAGCTCTTCTTTGACCAAGAGGGCAATGCGTGGATGCATTTTTCTCAGTTTCTATTTGACTGGTTTAGAATCGGGCTTTAGGGTAATGTTATGGACAGCAATGTCAGGATCAATTCCTAGCATGTCAGCGTAGGACCAAGCGAAAGCTTGGTTGCGGGTATGGAGAAAGGTAGTAAAGGCAGCTTGTTCTGATGCGTTAAGGGATTGTCCGATCTTCACAATGTGAGGATCCTCCTCTGTGTGGATGTTAATTTCTATAGTAGACTCATTCAACATGGTTTGAGTTTCAGACGGTAATGCGCGTTGAATATAGGAGTCGTCCGCACCAAGGTAAGTGAGGATGGATTAGTCATCCGGCACTTAACAACATTAATGAAGGTGAATCCTCTTCGATCATGTCCGGATACAACAGGGGAAGGGAGGATGGGTCCTCATTATCACGTTAATAATTGAGAGGACCTAAGAAGATAGCATTTATGAAAAAAAAAAGTTATGAGGGATAGATTCAAGGTCTATCAACTCTGTGGGTGACAATGGCAAAATGGGTGATGATGGTTTGGTAGGGGTGACATTGTCATCTTCCAGGAGACAACTGACACGAGGTTCCTCTATTTTAAGTGTTTCAAGAAAGCCGAGACCACTATGATCATTGTGTTTGCGTGTATTCACGGGAATGAGTGTATGTCGGCCTTGTTCATAAAGACCAAAACCAAAGCCTTTCCAAGCACAACGAGTCAAGAAGGTGAGGGTGAAACGACAATTTGTCAAGTATTGAAAATTAGATTAGAAGGGAACCACACCAAGAGGAGGTTCAGGGGTAACGGAGGATGTGTCAACACCCCCATACGTTAGGTTGGTGCGGTAATTAGGTGGTCCGTAAGAGATTACCTCCCCCACGCGACGGTCGTAGGTAGGATGCGCATGTAACTGTCCGTACTCCTGCGGGGTATGGAAAGAGCTAACGTTATATAGGCGATACTCCCCCAGCGTAAGGCGTTGAAAAACATCTACTAAGGGGTCGGAGGTTGGGATGTTATCTGCGGGAAAGGAAGTGGTATTTGCGATGGTGGTTTCATTGGTTGAAGGTGTGGGTGCGGTTGAGGTAGATGGTTGAGGTGCGGTTGAAGTGGATGGTTGGGTTGGATGAATGGGTGTCTTGACTAGTACAAGCACATCATTAGGGCGATATAACATATTACAGGTTTTGAAGGGGGGAGGATCAGCTTTTACGGTGTAGGACTTCCCCTCGTACTCAAATTTTATGCATCTATGTAAGGTGGAGGGAACGCATCCCATAGCCCAGATCCAAGGGCGGCCTAACAACATATTGTATTGGAACTCTCCCTCAAGGACATAGAAGAGTTTGGGTAAAGTGCGTGGCCTTACACGAATGTTAAGGATCACAGTGCCTAAGGTAGAAGTAGTAGCATCATTGAATGACCGCAACATGATGGGGTTGGCACACATGCAACTAGAAGGGATATTCATTTGTTGGAAGGATTTTGAAGAGATGATGTTTAGGCTAGCGCCCCGTCAATCATAACACGACACACCTGAATGTCCTGGACATAAGCTAAGATGAAAAAAGCAGGAGTCGGGATCTTACGCACTGAGTCGATAATTTCATCTTCGGAGAAACTGACAAGATGGCGGCTTGCATGCGAGAGGCGAAGTAGTTGGGGAGATAGGTTGTTTGGTGAGTGAAGCAACATGATTGGGTGTGAGAATGGAAGTAACAGGAAAGGTTTCATTAGGTAAGACCTTTATCCCTTGAAGGATTTCAATGAGAGCTTGTCGATGAGATTGAAAGTCTGAATGAGATCATAGAGTGTCATTTTACAGGTGATTGGTGAAGTTGTTTGATCATGGTTCGATGGGTAACTCCATTAGAGATGGAGTAGGTGGGTCCACGAATAACCACTTTAGGTGGTGGTGTGATCGGGATGGTGGACAAAGAAAGAGAGGCCGCGGTGTGCTTTCCTTTGCTTTCCCATTATTTTTCGCCCTCGAGTAACAACACTAATCATATTGATCTCGTGAATACGAGAGGAGGAAGACGGTATGGATAAGTCATGGTCTTCGAGAGGTGGAGTTGTAATAATTATAGATTTTGGTGAGGCGGGGATAGGTGGTATAGGAGAGGGAATTGAAGCTAAAGGTCTCTCCCTTTGTAAGTGGTCTTTCTTAACTTTTCTATCTAAGAGAGGTGACCAACGAAGTATGGCTTTCAACGCTTTGCATTCCTCTATGTCATGCCACTGGTGTGCGGTGGTAAGGGCAGATTTTAGACTCATCATAACATATAGGTCGAGGTTTAGATGGATCATAAGGTCTACGTGGGGGTTGGGAAATGGTCGCATTCTCCACCAACATAGCAAGGATTTTCGCGTAAGACCCTTTGAGTGGGTCAAAGTCGAGGAAGATGAGGCTATTGGTGGGTAGTTTACGGTAATGACGGGGTATGGTTGGTTTGTATGGGTGGTGGTTTAGACAAGGAGTTTTGATAATGGGTTTTAACTAAACGTGGCTTCTTTGGTACAGAAGCTATGTTTAGCTGGTTAGATGATGAGGCCACAGATGATGTGGTATCAGAAAACAACCACGGAGAAATAGGAGTGACAGCAAACAAATCTTTTGATGATGGAATTTGTTTAGGGTTGATAGGTGGACAGGATACGCGGGGTGACGGTGTTGATATACCCTTGGATCTCTGTATGGGTGTAGAAGGCGTAGGTCTTTTTAAAGAAAACGCAGGAGGTATGATATATTGATGCAAGGTGGAGGGGTGAGGTCCTAATATGGAAGGTAGGTGTGACGATGACGGTTTTAGTTGTGATAGAGGCATAGGTTGAGGAGATTGAGTCTGTCTCCTAATGGGATGGACGGCTTTATTTTTGGATAAGTCTAACCGTTTAGGTGGGTGTGTTAGACTAGGTATTGGTGAGGTCCCAGAGTAGGGGAAGGTTTGGTTAGGTTAATAGAGGTGGATGAGGTATTTGGTAAAGATGAGGGGGTGAAGATGAGGACATAGGCATTTTAAACACGTAAACACTTCGGGTATATGGTAGAGGCATCTGGATTGGTCATCTACATTTGAGTAGAATATGGCGTACTTAAGCGTTCCCATAGGACTGTCTCATCTTACGGGAATGACGGTCCTCACGTGTGAATAGGAACTTTTGTATGGAAGAAAGGTGGGTTGTGATTCCGGTCCATTGTGGGTGTGATACAGGGGGTAGATGAGGCACTGTATCAATGGGCATTAAGAGGTCAATTGGTCGCTGAAAAGATTTAGGCGATGAAGAACTAATAGGTGGGAGGGCATGTTTGAGAGGATCCGTCATGTTTAAAGAATGTGGTGATGTCGGTGCAAGAGGTTTCTTGTCTAAGGATGACAAAAGAAGTGGTGAACCTTCCTCTTGTACAACAAGAATGGTAGAAGGAGACGTTTGGGAAATAGATAAGTTAGATAACATCCGCTCATAGTCTTGCAAGGATGTGGTGTAAGAGGGCTCATTTGTGAGAAGAGAACTCTGGGTGGTTAATTCCTTGATGGGTAAAGGAATGGCAAGGATTTCATCTTGTCTTGATGGTGATGAAGGGGGTTCGGGTTCCTGCGTTAGTGAAGAGGCTTGATTCAGAATTTTTTCGATAGAGGCTTTTGGCTGGGAGTCGAAGACTGCATGGATCTCATGAACACTCTCCTCGGCTAAGATATCTTGGTTTATGTTACTGTTAGGAGAGTGATTTGGGAATGGTTTGTTGAATATTTTCAAATTTCTATTAGTAGGGGCATTAGAATTATCGAGGGCTATATCCCCGCATCAACCATTTCTGCACTATGTTTTTCAACATCTTTCGATTTTCGTGATTTGTGTCCCTTTACGCGGTGAAAGTTACGAAGTCATTTTCTTTGTACCAAGAAGGTATAGCGCGGGTGGAGTCAAACCCGGAGTGAGGTTTAACGAGGAGGCAAATGTGAGCTTTGGCTTTAAGCGATTTTCCAAGATGACACCATAAGTTACTCCCAAGGAGTGCGGTTGATGGGCTCGACTTCATACTTATAGGTGGTTTTGGCGGGGGTATTAGATGGTGGTTGGGATTTGACCATCACCGCATGCATAACTCCTTTTGATTTGTCGGAAGCGATCGATGGGTGAGGATTGGTGGTGTTAAGTTTGTTGGTGGAATTTTGGGTTCGTAAATTGGGGTTTTTGTTGCGCAACTGCAATTTCTCTTCCTCTAAGGCTTGAATTTCTAGTTTTCAAGCCATAGTAAAAAACCTCGTCAAATGTGTGGAAAGTTTGAATTTGGAGGGTAGGAGAGATGTGCTTAGTGCAGGCCCGTGTAAAGAGTTCGATAAGTTCGGCCTGAGGCAAGGCATACGTAAGTTGGTTGATAAGGCCCCGCCATCGTCCAACGAAATCTGTGATAGATTCATCTTCAAATTGTCGGATGGCATAGAGGTCGGTGATAGATACTTTCTTGGCAATGTTAATGGAGAAATGATCCAAGAAAGATTGGGCTAGTTGGTTAAAAGAGAAGATTGAGTGCTGGGTTAAAGCACTATACCACTCCAAGGCGGGTCCTGATAAGGACATGGGAAAGGTGCAGAGTAGTAAGGCATCGTCGTGAGCAATTAGATAGCAGGAATGTCTAAATGAGCGTAAGTGTTGTTGAGGATCCTCCTTACTATTAAAACGGGTAAATTTTGGTAATTCCCATTGAGGAGGATATGAATGAAGGGGGACAAAAGGGTGGATAGGTTCGACAAACTTGCTCGTATGTGAGGGTGCTACGGCTTCCTGAAAGCGAAGCCTCAGATTTTGCATTTTGTTCATCATTTGTTTAATTAAATCAGTAGTTGGATGAGATGATGGTGCGGTTGTGGTAAACAGAGGCAGATTGGGCCAAGGGCCACCGCTAGACAATGGTGGGGTTAAATGTTGATAAGGTATGGAGGACGAATGTGTTGAGGCGGCGAATAGGGATGTCCTAGATAAGATGTTGAGGTTTTTGGATACGTGTGTGGAAATGAAAAGGTGGGCGGAGCTTGAGAAGGAAATCTCGTGTGGATAGGTGGCGAGAGAAAGTCATGAACAGTAACAGATCTGCAAGAGAGACGAGGTAGGAGCAGTCGGCGGTAATGACATGTGGGGCCCAAGATTAACCAAAGGAAAGCCAATCTGTGTCGTATGAACCCCTGAAGCCGTTGGATTGGGAGACGGGGCTAAGGATGCGAAGGCAAAAAAGAGTTATCGAGGCAAAGAAGGAGCTAAATGAGCAGCTATCTTGATAGGCATGCCAATAAGGAGTTGACCATCGGGCGTACGGTCAGTGCATGAGACAAATAGTATTGTACTGATGCTAGGATTAGCGTCCAAAATTTTTGCAAATTCTTTACCTCCTACAAGAATTTTAGGAACCTCACTTTGGTCCATAGGATTCCCCATAGAATGGGGCGGAGGTGATTGAGTGCAAAGGCACGAGCGAGGCATGTGAAACCATGGCTACAACTTGTTTTTGAGTGATAACAACCATGGAAAAGAGTACAGTAGGGTTTCAATCTATCAAGAAAGAAAGCAGACTCGAGAATGGTGAAATTGGTAGGTTCTTGGTTTGAAGCTGTGAAAGTCGATGTCGATGTCGGTCGTAATCGGATGCCAGTGTCGGTCAGTGCAAAGCTAGCCGGCGTCGGTAAGCTAACCAATGTCGGTATAATAGAACTGGTGTAAGAAGCAGTAGGAAGTTGTTGATTTGGTGTTAACAGTGATTAGTATGCCTACTAAAGCTGTTTGTAGTGATCACTGACTTGATGTATGATGAGAGAAATAGAAGCGAAAAAAAGAAAGAATGCACAAACAAATTAATAGACTAACCCTAGGATTAATTTTAATCAATTTGGGCTTATGCCTTTAGACATAGAATGATGTCAATCCTAAACAAAAGACTTAGGGGAAATGTCAAGTTTGTTTTGGCTTATAAGGTTACCTCAATCGGGCGGAGGAATACCGCAGAAAAGGGGGGATGTTTTGAGTTGTTGTGTTAATTATGAAGTGATTCGGTATGTGTTGTGCAGTGAAAGTAAGATTAATTTCCTATCAATACCGTGGAAATCACCCCCACGTGTACGACCTATTACTTAGTCTACGTTCACTAGAATTGAAAACAGCAAGCAAGAATGTAATGCACGTGTTTTAAAACCCAAATTGAAAATGTTATTCGATGAAGCAAAGAAGATGACTTTCACTAATGCAAAGCTGGGAAAGCAAGACAAATTCTTTTACCAAATATAAGAAAATACCATGTGAAATTTTTAGAAGAAGAAAACAGCAAGTATGCTCCCTATATGAAAGCAATCAAGAAAGAAAGAAACCCAAAATGGGTCGAACCCGACTCGTGCCAAAATGTTTCACACATAATGTTTCAACTTTTGGGAATAGACTTGCTTCTATCCTTTCATTCCTTCGAGAAAGCAGAGATAAGGGTTAGGGCTAGGAGGAATACCTATTGAATGTTGAGATGGTGTGCGCGTTCCGTAGAGAAAGATCGAGATCGATCATTGCGAAGAACTCATTTTTGTCTTGGAAGGACTACTGCAAGTAAGAATACAAGACCACTAGATTTTAATTAGACAACAAATGAGGCTGCCTTAGGCCCAGGAAATATAAAACTTCCTTTGAAGGTGGTTAGTTCCCCTACTAATATGAATTAACACAAATTCTAACAAATAAGCTATTGTCCAATTACAATTTGTTTACCTTGTTAGAGAAATAGAGAAAGGGCTGGTCTTGGTTTAGAATCACGGTGACCGATGTTGGTCACTGTAACCCGTACCGGTTGTGGGTAACCGATATCGGTAGGGGCAATGTTTTAGGGGCTTTTGGTGAAGGTTGGTTGTAAGGTGGTTATGTTGTTTTATAAGGTGATAAATGGGTGGGGTTAGGTAATGGGGTGATGAGAAGGACTCAGAGAGTACGGGGGGTGTTCTTGGGGTAACGTAAGGGTAGAGGAATGACAGTTAGATGTAGTGTGTTGCTAGGTAGTAGATCTAGGAAAAGACTTATGATGGTTTGTGATTGAAGTTCAAGAAATGTTATTAAAAGGACATACAAGATATACTTACTGCGATTATTGATAAGGATGCAGTCCAAGAAGCGTGATGACGATGCGAGAACTTAGCTAGGATGACACGATAATCGGGAGATGAGCTATCTTCCCTCCCGACGAGCAGATGAGTGTCACAAGAGTTACAGTTACTCGATTGCAGTTTTGGGCTTGATGTACTTCTCTGCAAACTCTTCTTGTTTCTTTCACTTGTCTCTGTTCAACCTAAGTAAATTTCGGATCCTTCCAATGACTTCGATTCGGATCCATGAAAATCCAACCCTCTGTTTTTGGTTGGGAGTGGTCATTTACTGAGGAACCAATGGTGGTTATGTAACCGGCGCGGTCGAGTAGGAGCAGTGTATCGGTCGAGGTTAAAGTGGGCTATTTTTAGTAAAATAGCCACTTTCCCTCCTTTTCTCTGAGGGATTAGTTGCGGGCTTGGTCAAGTCATTAGGAGGTTGGTTTTAGGTGTAGGTGAGGAGTAATTAGTCATGGGTGTGGATGTAGACCAAGTTATAGGTCTTAATTAGGTTAGTTTAGGGTTAAGACTAGGTCATGATGAGGTGGCGAAATGAGGTGGTAGGTATGGTGATGTGGATTTATTAATTATAAGGTAATTAATAAATAATTGTGTAAGGTTTAGGTGATGAGGTTAGGTTGTGAAATGAGATGCGGGGCACAGGGGGTCGTAAGACACAAATTTGGTGTCTACACCGGTAGTTCCAAGAGGTGATGATCACCATTATGAGGAGCACAAAGATGGAGGTGCACACAAAGGGGTTTTTAAGGAGGATTCCAAGGTCGTGGTAACCACGGGGAGGAAGGATTGAGTTCCCATGTGGAACCTATTTCAATGTGGTCTATAGAGCATTACAAACAAGAGTACCCGAACGTGTTACAGTGCTCATGGTGTGGAAAGAAACACAAGTATGAGGAGTTCCGGGAGTTGTTTGAGCACATGAATCAACAACTGGAAATACAATGGTGCTGCAATAGTAAACATTAAAAAGGAAGACACATAGTGGATGCCACAGGTAACACGGGATGTAGGTTTAGAGCCGTTTTGTAAAAACAAGAGCATAATCCACGCACGCACAAGAGATACCAAGGTAGAAGAACCTAGTTTCGAGGGAGGAAGTATTTCATGGAAAGTACCTAGACCTTGCGCATCAAAAGGAGGTATATTAAGACACCATGGATGTCATTCAAAATTTATAAGGGGAGATCTAGTGTCTAAAGGAGTAGTCCGGGGAGGGAGGAACAAGGAAGGAGAGTTGAGGCACAAGGGATGACCTGGATGAGGTCAAGGAAGTATGTAAAATGCTAAGGCAAGAGAATATTATTCCCTTTCTAGGATCATTGTTGAGAGAGAAGGTACCATGCAGGAGGGAGAGGGCGAGAGGTAGGTCTTGAACTTAAACCTTCCCCCTCACAATTTTGAATATGATAAGGAGATCACATTGAATGTAGTTGTAGATGGATGGCTCCTTAGTAATATCCTCATTGACATAGGCGTGAAGGTCAATGTTCTAACTTTGGATGCATGGCATTAGATGGGAAGACCTACATTACAGCCATCTTCGAATGTGTTGTATATGGAAAACAAGACTAAGGCAATTCCCATCGGTGTCTTAAAGGATGTAGCTATCACTATCTAGGGAGCTAAGTTTATTGGGGACTTCAAAGTCTTGGCGCTCACCGAGGTAGACAATTTTCCAACACTACTTGGGCACCCATGGTGTTACAAGAACAATGCGTACCTTTGGTTTAACAAAGGGTACATAAGCTTTGAAAATAAGGAGGAGTGGGTCATTATACCCCTAGCTGATGGGAAGTTGACGCCCTATACTGAACCTCTGGGAGAAGAAGTTCTGGACAAGATATATGTGCGCTCAATCAGGGACCCAGAGATAATCCATCCTACCTAAGCGGAATTATCTAGTTTGAGGTGCTTAGTCAATAGTGACACCACCATCCTAGCATGTGATAATTAGGTGCATGGGACTTGTGAATTGGTTGAACGGTAGTTGAGAGGATTGGTAGCAAAAGTAACAAAGGTGTGCATAGTCCGGTGCCTAAGAAGAAAACAATTACCTAAGTATTCAGGAGGGGCCTTCCTTGAGATCTTTTTACAGGAGATGGAAGATCAGTGGAAGGGGGAGAAGGAACGAAGAGGGATGCTAAGTTATGTCCTACTCGGCACAGTGACACGGTGGTGGGCTACACATCAGGAGAGCCTTTTGGAATGGTGCAAGGTGAGAATTTCTCTCTCTGCCAAATTTTCTAGACGTAACATGCCCACCGTCATCAAGGATTACCATGGAAAGAAGCATGCCTCTTTCCATATCTAGGAGTGTGAGAGGATCTAGAGAGAAGGTGTGAAATATTTTCCACCATCCCTTTGGGTACACAAGTTGTATTCTACACTACAGGGTTATGCGCACACATGGTACATACACTCTAAGACACACCGCCAAACAAGAAATTGGCAAGAGCTAGCAACTAACCTCATTCAAATGTTTGAATATCAAAGTACCAAGCCATCAGTTGATAAGGCATTACAAGTTGTTAAGTGCCTTACCATGGGGGATAGTGCCATGGCAGAAGATAGGTTGTTGGAACTGCTAGGTGAACCAAGTTTGGAGGTGTGATTTGAAGAAGAAGTAGAAGAAATAGAAGAGTTACAACTTGAGCGTGTGTGTTTGGAAAAAATAAAGGGAAGTTGGTGTATGTGATTGATGGGGAGGAAGCAAAAAGCTTGGATGTTAGCCATTTTTAGGGAAACACGAGGTATTAGACAATGATGATACTTGCACACACACCTACCATGAGCCCCTAAAGGCAAAGAAGGTTAACATTAGCTTAGAAGAGGAACCTAATGAGGCTATCATTGGAGATTACTGGTCAGAGAAGGAAGTCTCTAAGGTCATATATCTGTTGTGTGAATTTGAGGATTTATTCCCATGTGGGTACCATGAGCTCAAAGGCATCCACCATTCCTTGGGGGAGATGAGGATAAAGTTGAAGGACGAGTGCATGCCCGGTCAGGAAGAGACCCTACCAAATGAATCCCAATTTATGTGTAAAGGTTAAGGAGGAGATAGAAAAAATGATAGCTTCTAGGATCATTGAAGTAGTGGAAGAATCAAAATGGATAAGTCGATGGTAATCAACATCAAGAAGGATGGGCGGATTAGGATCTGCATGGATTATAGGGAGATGAATGTAGTTTGTGTCATCGATCCTTTTCCAACCCCTTCATTGAAGAGATTTTGGAAGGAGTCACTGGGCACAAAATATATTCCTTTACGGATGGATTTTGGGGTACCACCAAGTCCAGATTGCAAAGGAAGACTAGGAGAAGACAAATTTCACCACTAAGTGGGGAAGTTTTGCATACTGATCATGCCCTTTGGTTTGAAGAATGCACCTGCTATTTTTTCATGCATAGTGGTGCAAGCATTCCAGGACTTCATCCATAAGTTTCTTCAGGTCTATTTGGATGATTGGATAGTGTATGGGCTAGTAAAATACCATTGTGACAATTTGAGGTTAATGTTTGAGAGGTGTAGGCAGTTGAGGATATCCCTCAACATTAAGAAGTGTGTAT
The DNA here is from genome assembly GCA_018340775.1 of Taxus wallichiana var. yunnanensis. Lineage (NCBI taxonomy): Eukaryota > Viridiplantae > Streptophyta > Pinopsida > Cupressales > Taxaceae > Taxus > Taxus wallichiana. The sequence continues at coordinate 82,826,507 of CM031242.1, read as the reverse complement.
TTGCTACACCCTTTGGGACTTTATTGGGGCACATCATATGCAAGGAGGGCTTGCTAGTGGATCCTGCCAAGGTTGCAGTTATTGTGGGATTGGGGGAACCTACTAGCCAAAGCGTAGTGCATGGATTTCTTGGGCATATGGGTTATTACAGAAAATTCATCAAGGGGTATGCCAAGATAGCCATGCCTCTAGAAGAATTTCTCAGACATAAAAGTTCCTTCCATTAGGGAGAGGCATAGCAGAAGGTGTTTGACACATTAAAAGATAGGCTTGTCACCGCGCCTATATTACATTTTCCCTCTTGGGACAATCCCTTCCATGTCTATGTAGATGCCTCAGGAACCACCATTGGAGCAATGCTTGCTGCAACCAGTGAAGGAATTGTTGATCACCCTCTATGTTTTGCAAGTAGGAAGTTGACACTAGTAGAGCAGAATTACACCATGACTGAGTGTGAAGCATTGTCAATGATCTACGTGATTTTAGTATTCAGCAAAGATTCTGTTGGCAAAACCATTTGTATTTTACACTGACCACATGAAATTAAAGTATTTGGTGAACAAGCCCATTCTACAAGGGTGCATATGTTGGTGGGTATTGTTGTTTCAAGAGTTTGAGTTCACAGTAGTAGTGAAACCTAGGAAGAGTAATTGTGGGCTTGATCATCTGTCAAGAATTGATTCAGGGGAGGATGCATAGAGTATTGAGGAGACAATTCCAGATGTGCAATTGTTTAGGTTATGGCACGCGCCCTTGGATTTGGAGGAGATTGTAGTATTTTTAAAGGAAGGTGTAGCACCAGAAGGAATGAAGGCATTAGAGAAGAAGTAACTCGCCATACACGCCGTGCCCTACATGTTGATCAGTGGAGACTTATACAAGTTGGGACGTGATGAAGTTTTGTGTAGGTGTGTATTAGAGCATGAGCACCTCGCCATCATGGAGGAAGCACATGGAGGAAGTGCGGGTGGGCATTATGTAGGTGACACCACCGCGTGTAAGATATTAATGGTAGGATTGTGGTGGAAAACCCTATACAAGGATTGTAAAGACTATTGTAAAGTGTGTGACCATTGTTAGTGCATTGGCAAGCTAGGAAAGAGATATTTAATAAATTTACACCTGTACCTAGCGTGAAATCTTTTGAGAAGTGGGAAATATACTTTGTAGGCACTATTGCACTAGTGGCGCATAGGATTGGGTCACGCTATGTCATCACTTACACATACTATTTGACAAGGTGGGTAGAGGAAGCTCCAACTAAAGATTACACAACAACCATAATGACAAGGTTTTTATGGGAGAACATTATCACAAGGTATGGATGCCCTTTAAGTTTAACCATGGATAGGGGTACACTTTTCTTAAATGAGGCTGTGAGGATCTGTTAGCGAGAATTCATGGTAACTCATCACAAGACTACCCCTTATCACCCACAAGTGAATTGGACCACGAAGCATTTAATAAAATCCGAGTCATATGTTGACTAAAATTTGTGATGTCGGAAGATAAGATTGGGATGACAAGGTATCAACTATATTTTGGGCTTATAGGACAACTTATAAAAGGCTAAACAAAGCCACACCATTTCAATTAGTGTTTGGCGTGGAAGCCATTCTACCAGTTGAATTCATGTTACCTTCTCTACGAATAGCACACGTAGGAGGGTTGGCTGATGAGAAAGCACCAAAAGAGAGAATTTATGAGTTAATGAAGTTGGATGAGATATGATCACTCACTAGGTGGAGTTAAACAATAGAGAAAGCAAAGAAAAAATCATGGCACGATCACCACATCAGAAACAAGAAGTTTGAGGTTGGGTAGATGGTCTTACTATATGATTCTAAGTTTCTGCACCATCCTGGGAAGTTGAAAGTCCATTGGTTAGGTCCCTACAAAATCTCATACATCCTTGATTCAAGTAAATGCCAGTTACAAGTGCTGGATGGAACAAAATTACCTAGACACTTCAATGGGAGTAGGCCGAATCCCTACTATAAATAATTCTTCTTGGTGTTTGTAAATAAGGTAGTTTTGCCAGTTATTTTAGAATTTTCATTTATGCATTTCTTCTCTTGTGTTTCCCTTTTGCGTTGTTGTTTTGTTTTACGCCTTAGGTGCCGGTAACCTTATTTACTAATTTTTGAGAATTTTTGAGTGTGTAGAGGACCACACATCATTTTAGTGTGGGGTGGAGTAATGTGAAGGAAAGCATGGTTAAAAGGCCAAGGAATTTTGTGTTGAAAAACCCAGTTGAATGGCCCTGTTGAAAGGGGTGCTTAGAAAGAAAATATGGAAAAAGGATGGTTGGTGCCAAGATAAAAGCTACTTTCAGATCCAATGTACAAAGAATGGAAAAAACATAAGCAACAGGAGGTACACAAGAGAAAAAATTAGGACAGAAGAAGTGCCTTTGGTGCTAGTTACACGTGCGTAAGAGTCTCCTATCATGTTGGATTGGTTGCATTCCAAAAGGTTGGAGGATTGTCTGCGCAGGTTTAGGGACGTGAGGGAAAGAATTAAAGTTGGGATTTGTTTGAAAAAAATGCATTAAATGTTAAAATTATGGTGGTAGGTGAAGGAGTACTTAATGCTTAAAAAGGGAAAAAATATAAACAAAGGGGTCGGGGATCTTCTTTATTCACTTTGTGTATAAAGAGAAAGAAGTGCTTTTTGCACCTTAACAAACAAGGACTTCCAAAAAATTGATCCGTGTGAAGAAACATTTGGAGAAATTGAAGCGTGAGTAACTAGGTTGGATTTACAAACCAGGAGGAAAGTATTTCACGGGCGTAGGAAAAGTGGGAGAAGGCACCGTCTTGTGAAAGGAGTATCCCAGTTAGGGTTTGAAGAAATAAGGAACGAGGTTAAGGAAATTTCTTCACAAGTTCAAGATCTAAGGTTGGAGAGAGTGGAAGAACAAAGTAACATGGAGTGATTGAAGTATACCTAGAGAATGGCACCCAAGAAACCAATTAACACACCCAAGAAGGGCAAGGGAAAGGGAAAGGGTAAGCAACAAGAAAATGACACATGCAAAAATGAGGAGTGGTATGCAAAAATGCAATACCCAAATGGAGTGTTTTTGGGGAAGGAGTGGGAGTCCCATCTGAGGAACATGTCTGTGAATGACTACAATCATCAGAAAAGCACAATCAAGAAGGAGATGGTGCTGGAGCTAGTGTGCCCAACAAAAAAAGAACACCAGAGGGTTTGCCCATTTATAATGATGATGTGAAGGTTAAGTTAGAGAAGGCATGGTTATTACAACTCTTTGAGTTGCCCTACTTTGGGAAACCTGAGCGCTTATATCAATGGATGATGTCACGCATGCATGAGGACTACTTCCACTTCGTAGGGTGCAAGATGTGCATAACCCCTTAGCTCATTTCACATTTCACAGGCCTCATCTGTGAAGGAGACGGTTTGGAGGATGACTTGACCGACAAAGAAGTGATTAAGGAAACTATCACCGCTTATGCATACAAGAAGGGGTCAAGGTATTATGATGTCATAGACATTAAGGATCTAGTAATGAAGATGGCCATGCACCTAGTGTCAAAGTTAAATGGCATAGAGAGATGGACCCAGTTAATAAGGCATGGTTGAATGTTTGCAGGAAAATTTTAGAGGGCATCGTCTACAACTTGTCTACATTAATCACGAATGAGATTGTTAGGTGTGTGAAGGAAGGCGATAGGATCATTTTTGGCAATGTCCTATTAACCATCATGTTTTTGGAGATTAGGGTACCAGATGCATCAGAATTTTTTTTGTGGGAGTACCTTGCCGAAGACTCCTCACCCGCAAAGAGGTTTGAAAAATACGCTTATGACACCATGAAAACTGTGCACAAGGTGCGCATGGATAAATGGTATACATGCCTAAAGAATGCATTTGGGGCGGAATGGAGAATTCCTGAACAACTACTAGCAACCACCGGGGAGAAATGAAATTTTTGTGTACCCAAATTTCTGCACTGGGTAGATTCGAGAATGTCAGATGAGACATGGAGCCCATGGTGCAAGCTCTCCTTTTCCTTCATAGCTTAATACTTCCAAGCGGGAGTAAAAAGGTTCAGGGAGTCCAATAAGTTTAAGCTAGACCTTGGTAATATGGACCAAGACCATAGGGAAATGTGTAAAGGGTTGGTCTACCCCAACAAGCGTAGGTACATGGAGCGGTATGTGTCACATGAAGTTCAAATGACAAGGCCCATGAATCTACCCATTGCAAAAGGATCCGCGATGTGTGTGTACATCTACATAAGACCCAAGTCTGAGAAGGGCACATATATGGAGAACAAGGTATCTATACCTCAGGATCCAACTGGTAGGAAGAGACCTGCGCCCAAATGGGAGGAAAAAGAGATAGAAAAGAAAATACCAAGTGTGGTGGAGACACAAGTAATAGGTTCCCCTGGGACAAGTGCCAGAACCAGTATGTATATGCAAGAAGAAGCCCATAGTAAAAGAGAAGACTCTAGAGCTAGAAAAGCCATCAAACAAGGAGTCATCAGGAGAGGAAGAAACAAATTCACCTACACCGAATATCTAGTTAGGAAGAAGTAGAGGGTAGAAGAAGAGACCGTCTCGGAAGAGACTAAGAATTTGGACAAGTACATAAGAGAAAAATATGAGAGTGAAGAGGATGAGAGTGGAGAAGAAGTAAGTGGGGAAGAGGACCCCGGGAAAGATCGAGGACCACTTGTCTTCAATATACATGATTTAGAGGAGGAAGGCGGAGAAGAAGAACAAGGGTTCCTTTTTGTATGGTGTGAGGATAGCCAGGTAGGAGAAGGCGCCCAGGATATGGGAAAAGGTGAGGAAGCTAGCGTCTTAAAGAAAGAGTCTCCAATTTCTGCATAAAAACAAAAAACCAAGGTGGCAAAAGGAGAAGAGACCAATAATATTGAGACCATGGTGGAGGAAAAATTGGAACATAACGCTGAGTCAGTGTTGAAAAAGGAGAAGAAGGAGAGTGGAGAAGGGGAACACGACAGCACTAGAGGCCCCATTTTGACTGTAAGTATACCTAAGGGTATGTGCAGGGGAGGACGATGCACAGAGGGAGAGAGGCTAGAGATGGGTTATATTGATGACCCCAAGAAAGTGTTCCGTGGGCAGTTCCAAAGTACCATTTTGGAAGAGGATCTTGTAGCAATGTCATCTTTTGACAAGGAGGCTGCATTTCCGTGGACAAGGAAGATTTTCTCATGGGCAATAGTGTCCCACCTTGATGAGCGAGTTTGAGGTAAGCTCTTGAGAAATAATAACATTTCGAGAAAAGCAGAAGACAACCCAGTGGTGGATACCCAACAACTCTCGAATGAACAACTATGCAATGCACTCAAAAAAGTCTTCATTGATATGGAGGCTAGACTCTTTAGGTTGAATGATAAGGTCAAAGATCTGGAAGGGGAGCTAAAGAAAAAAGAGGAAGAGCTAGTTGTAATGACAAAGGAGCTAAGCCAGGAGAAGTTGATCAGTGCCCAGTGGCAGTGTGAATTGAAGGATGAAAAGGCTAAGGTATGTGCTATGTACAAGAAGGTGGAATCCATCAATGAGGCTATAATATTGAAGCATCCGGACCTAGTATCGCCAACACGAAGTATGGATCTACCTTGGGATGCCTAGAGGATTTAACAAGGATCCTCACCATGGAAAGAAAGATGCTAGCCCTGGAGTTTGCAGAAAAAGTTTCTACGCACCTACAGAAAGAGGATAAGTTGAATATCATAGCGCTCGTTGCGCAATAAAACAAGGTTATTTTTTATGTAAGGGATGCTTCCTAGACTACTGAGGCCACATACGAAAATTGTGAGGATAGAGACAAAGTGGTAGGTGCCTTGGTCACCACTCGTGAAGTAGAACTCAAGGAGTTCCAGGAGAAGAACAAGGGAAATAGGGTGCAAATGGATAAAATCCTTGTTGAGGTCAAGAGGTAATCTGAATCCATTGAAACCTTAAGGGGTTCAATCAAAAACTGGTAAAAGGAACTATATCCACGTATTACATGAAGAATGGACGCCTGGAGGATATAGGAAAGGAGTTGGAGAAAATCATTGATACCATGAGCATGCAAGGAGATGGGCTAAATTTTGGGGAGGTGAGCGCCCTGGTTGGTGACCTCTGTTAGAGAGCGCAGGAAGAAGTTGATGCCTGGAACAAGTTGGAGGCTGACTTGCAAAAGGATTTTCCTATCTTGTTGCAGTGATTCCTTCACTCTCCCATTCTTTCTTCTTCCCCCATTCTTTCATCCCCTTATTCTTGTTCCAAGGCGTAAGCCTATTGTATTCTTTCTTTCACTAGAGAAGTGTTCCCACAGATGGAGAACATGCATAGTGTGGGGTGATGTTGGGCCCTAGAATGTTGGATAAGTACAAAAGGCACATATGTGTGTAGGTCCTAGTTAAAGAGAGGCGCGCAAGGAAAAAGCGCATAGAGAAGGGTTTGAGAAAAGGGTTTAATGAATCCCGTGGCACGCACGGTGCACGTGGACATAACCAAGGGTTCGGGACTTAGCCAAATTGGGTGTTTGGGATAGAACACATGAAAAACATGACCCAACTATGCATGTTATGTGGATAAGGTGCCATCCTGGCGACAAGTTGGCCTAAGAAGGAGCATGCCCATGGTAGAAGCTTCTAGAAGCACATCATAGTGAAAAGTGGAAAGCTCAGGCATGGGAGAGCATGCTTGCATGGAGGACCACATTCAGACACTTGGCATCAGATCTGAGGGCACTGAAGGATGAGTTAGCAGCCCATAAAGGCTATAAATACAAGCACCTACAGAGTAAACGGGGGAGAATAAAAGAGGGCGTAGCTCTGCGAAAACACTACAAGAACTTTGTTAGTGGATAATGGTATTTGGGAAAGAATGTATAATGGGTATGGGGATTGCAATTTTTATTTTGATAGCCTAGCTACATTAGTCCATTATAAAGCATGACTGTGGTCTGTTTCTCTATGACATTTTATAATGGCTCCATGGATGTAATGAGGTTACTAGTTATATGAATATGAATATCAATGATTCTGATGCATATGTATTTCTCATAGGTTCTCTTTCATTTATGTTTATGCTAAGTATGGATGCTTGTATACTTCTTTCTATTATGGTACAAGTTATATAATCTGTTAAGTACTTTCTATCTGTAATGACTGCAAGGATCTAGAGGCCGTTCTGAGCTCTATGGTTCTTGAATGTCTTAACTCCATTTAAATATCTTAATTACAAATCATAGATGATGATATTTCCCACTAAACTCACATAAAGACAGACTCCTCACCCACGTGTGCCTTGGGTGAGCACCCAACATCTACTAGGTGATAGACCAACTTGTATGGGGTACCTTTCTTTTGTGATAAGGGTAAAAATGACTACGAGAATACCTCCAAGACCATCCTTGGATGCATACATTACAACAAGTAAAGTCCCCATTAAGGTTAGGTATAACCAAAATAGGTGTTAAAGTTAACCGATCCTTTAGAGTTTTAAATGTAGATTCACATTTTTCATTACATACAAATTTATTATCTTTTTCCGTAATGAGCGTTATTAGTGTAACAACTTTGTAGAAGTCTTTAACAAACTTCCTATGGTAACTAGCAAGACCCATGAAGCTTCTAACTTCATATACATTCTTTAATACAGACACTCGTTATAGCTTGAATCTTAGAGGGATCTATAGTTATTCTATTCATTCTTATAACATGACCAAAATAGTGCACTTCCGTGTCATAGAAAGAACATTTTGACAACTTATCAAACAACCATCTCTTCCTTAAGATTTGCAAAACTATCTGCAAATGCTCATGGTGTTCTTGAATGCTTTTAGGGTATATGAGAATATCGTCCAAGAACAAAAGCACAAATTTGTCCAAGTATTCTTGAAAAATATTATTCATTAAATTCATAAAAGTTGCGGGAACATTTGTTAATCCAAATGGTAAGGCGTGAATTCATAATGTCCACACCTTGTTCTAAAATATGTTTTATAAATGCCTTCATCTTTTATTATTAAGCGATGATATATAGATCGAAGATCTATTATAGAATAAACTAATGCACCACGCATCTGATCAAATAGATCATCAATTCTAGGAAGTGGATATCTGTTGTTAATTGTTGCTTTGTTTAACATCCTATAATCAATGCACAATCTAAGTGTTCCATTTTTCTTTTTCACAAAGATTACCAGTGCTCCCTAAGGTGAGAAAATCGATCTAATCAAACCTTTATAAAAAATTTCTTATAACTGTGCCTTAAACTCTATAAACTCAATAGTATTAATCCTATATGGTGCCTTGGAAATAGGATCGGTTCCTGGTTTGATCTCAATAGTGTAGTCAAACTCTCGTTTGGGTGGAAGACCTGGTAACTCTTTCGGAAACACATCACTGAAGTATCATAATAACGGATATATTTCCATGAAGTCACTACTTTCTTCACTAGTTTTAGAAATTTTTTGCATATAAGGTGAAACCTTTGTTTTTAGCCTTTTTAAGTGCGCATAAATTAAAATTTCCTAACCGAAATCTCACGTTTTACACCACGAATGTCTGCTGTTTTCTGCGAGATCATAAAAAAACTAATATGTTTTTCAAAATAGTCAACCTTTGCCTTATGCTCGAGATAGCTAAATTGATAGCTATGATTACATCATAAGACCCTAAAGGAGTAACATAAAGGTCAACCTTAGTGGAAAAAATAGTCAAGTCAAGGACTGCTTCAAAAAAACACATACTATGTGAACAACATTATTTCCATAATGTATAGCCCATCATTTATTCATTTTTCCAACCTTTCTTTTTAATTTAAATGCTAATTTAGTAGAAATAAAACATTTAGTATCTCCGATTATATAAAAATAATAGTTACAGGTATGCCAAATAACTTACCTGGAACCTCTATGGGTGTGACTTGATTTTCATCCTATTTGTCACCATTGCAAAGCATGTATCTTGTGCCGATGATTACAATCATCCTTTTTCAAAGGACATTGATTTGCATACTGATCCTTGCCACAATTGTAACAACCTCGTATTGGTCCCTTTTTAGGATCAAATTTATTTCAGACCTTAAATTTATCATTTTGACCTATGTAGGACTTCTGTCCATTATTATTGTTCTTGAAAAAGTTATTTCACACATTAGTAGCAAGATTATTCCTTGCTATTTTCTTGTTGTTATCTTTTACAAACTTATTTTTCATACCAAACTTCTTCCATGGTCCCTTCTTAGGTGTAAGAGACGACGAAGAGTTTGGAATTTTCTTTCTAATTTCTTTATTATGGGAAGAGATTGCTTTCAATTTCTACTCCTGCCTTATGGATTTTTCAACAACCCCTTTCATAGTGGTTAGGTTGTGAAAATACACCTCTCCACCTATAATGGGATTCAACCCCATGATAAATTTTCATATCTTGAACTTCAAATTGATATTGAGGTACATACTTAAGGAGTTTAGTAAACTGCTCCTAGTACTCTGTTATAATTAATTTTCCTTGAGATAAGTTATAAAATTCAGTCATTTTCTGATCATAATAAAGTTGTGGTAGCCATCATTTCCTAAAATAACTTTTAAATTGATCCCAAGTAATATTTGTTTCATCAATTTTTAACTCAGCCTTGTGGCTATCCCACCATGAAGATGCTTCATGGGAAAGATGATATGCTCCTCATATTGCCTTAGTTTCCTTAGAGAAGTTCCTTATTGCTAAGTACTTATCAATTTCATTGAGCCAATTCTCAGCTCCATCTCCCAAGGTGGTGCCATCAAACTTAGGTGGACTTATCCTTTTTATATCATTAGTGATTTTTGCCCAAACCTTGCTTTTTTATTTTTAGGCTAATCGGTATGTTTGCTTTATTGTTATCAACACCTAAATTTACCAAATTAGCATTGTCCACATGACGTGGCTAATTGTTATTACCAACATATTCTTCCTCCTCTTCATTTCCCATTACTTTTTGTTCAAGTACAACTAAATGATATCTTGTGTCCAATAGGGCAACAAGGATCTCATCAAGTTTTTGGGAAGTAGATACTTTTCACTAGGTGGTGGGTTGTTTGCAACATTTCCTCTTGTTCTAACCATTTTCTGTTAACAAGAAAATTTAAGTTCAGATTATGGACACAATAGGTCCAAGAGCTGTAACCTTGACTCACTACGATACCATGATGTAACATACCCATTTTAAGAATTTAGAAACAAGGGAATTTTTTTATATATATAATGCTCTCTATTCTAAATACTCATAATTTAGAACATACATTCCTTGCTAATCAATCTCATAATAGATAACCATATGCAGCTGTAAATGTCTCAGTGAAATATTGATCTCTCATTTCATGACTCAATTGCTAACCGATCTCTCATGTTAACTTAAGGAATTGTGTACTAAGTATACTTGGTTCTCTTAACCTTTTCTGGGTATTGAAGTATTCTGTTTAAGAGACCTATCTAAATATTTTTACCAATATTCATCTGAAATCTCGTTTCTTAAACTAGGTGTCATAGGACAATGCAACCAACAACTATTGATAATTTGGACAAAGATTTTCACATCATACATGTTTATATTCCTAGACAACATACTCGTCTAACGGAATACGTCCTTCACCCCACTTCATCTATTATCTAGAATGGTCTTCACCGACTCTGTCGTCCACTTGTTCAAGGCTTGACCCTAACCCGGAGTTAGCAACATAGTTTGGTATAGGGAACCACTTGTGGTGACTAAGGGTACATAGACATACTCAATTAACCCTAGTAAATTGGATGTGTCTAGTTACCCTAAGTCATAATGAGTTACCCCTATACAAAATCATGTTCCTAACCGACCTAAAGTAAAAGTAAGATCAATACCAAGGTTATTTAGATCTAGAAGATCCGATTCGAAGGGTGTTGCATCATGTCAATCTGCAACACTTGTATCCTTGTGAAGACATAAGAAGGCACCGTCATGCGATTAGTGTGTGCCAACATTCGACGGAATTACCCATCTTGATGTACATACCCAAGCAGTAAGTTAATTACCCCATTATTTTTCTTAATTAAGGTTTAACTACAACAACCTGCTGAACCCTAATTTCATTAGCCCTTAAGGTTGACATCCACAATTGAGTTGTTAATATATTGCAATAACTTCATGGTTGATTTTTATTCACTAACTTCCTACTTTAGAATTTAGTTAATTTAAAATAGAAACAACAACATTAATAAGATTTACTTATTATGCCCTATCATTCTTATCCTGTTTAAGTTCCAAACAAGTTCCTATTATATTAGACTTCATTGAGATGAAGTCTAATTAATAAATGTTCATATTTACCTTTCATTTGTTTTATACCTATGAAAGTGTAGGTCGAGAAGAAGTTCACCTTCCTCCTTCATGTTATGAATTAGGGTTCTTTTACCCTTTTACATTATACAAGTCATCATAATTAATTTGCACTTTCATTAACATCTTTTGAATAATTCATAGTGACTTAGATAAAATAACATCTATGCATGCCAACTTAATAAGCTGCATTTCAATAAAAGGGATAGTGTATCTAATTTCCTTTCATCTAACTTATTTAATGTTAAATTAAAAATGATTCCATTCAGATAAGAATATGAGAGATAAAAGATAAGATTACAAATTCCCTTCACATAATGTATAAGTAGGATGACACACCAAGTACATGTAACTCTCAATCGTATCCAATTCATCAAGGTGAAATACACATTTTATAAGACCATGCATTTCAGACATCTTTCATGTCAAACAACATCAAGCTCAATTAAGAAATACAACTTTTCCTCTTTTAATACATTTCAATAATGAATCATATTTCTTCATAAAATATCTAGTATTTAAGTAACAAATAGCATCATTAAATTTATTGTCTTCCTTTATCACTTATGAAGTCCATCTGTAAAAATTGCTAGCACGGGTTAGTTCATTGAACTGAGCATGATAAGCACTAAGCATTAAAATGATGTGCTTTCAACTAACTGTTTCATAAAAAGAACTCTACTTTTATGAAACAGTAACACATTACAGATAGATAAATAAAAATAATAACAATCATAAAAGAAAGTACAAGATGGTCAAACCCATTAATATGTAGTAAAGATCATGATATAATCAACACTCAACAACCATTGGTTTCATAAGAAATTATATCAGATAAGTAGTATTTCATCCTAATTACTTATCTCATTCTAACTATAAGAATTTATAGTTTATTTCTTACTTCATTCAATCTAATTCCAAAGAAAGACACTAATTCAGATATTTCCCAAAATTAGAGTTATTTTTAAGAAGCAAAGACCCAACATACTCAGCAATATCATGTTCCATCATAAAACATCTATAACCAAGATAATTCAAACTTCAAGAAATATTTTAGGATGAGCCAACAACATCTTAAGGTAAGAGATTCCTATTTCAGATGCTACACCTAAATTTAAAGCCCAAGATATAGCCTAAGTCTTAAGTTAGGCCACAACAAGTTAGAAATAGGAAGTGTATTTATTTGATTACACGCACTAGACATTAGCCACACTTTACCAAATAAATTTTACAATCAACACAAGTCAAGGAGAATAAGAGAAATATTAACTCACAACTATTCACTCGATAGTCCCATTAATTAGTACAACTGAACCGGTCAGCTCCTTCAACAAGAATAAACAAGTGAGGAAAGGGATGAACAGAGAGAGAAACATCTCATAACTTCCTCGAGTTCAAGGGGAACCATGTTGAAAACATTATCTTTGAAAAGCGTGGAAGGATTTCACCAATTAATTATGGGAGAAGATCTCGTTCCCCTTTTCAAGCAAACGTAATATATACCCGAATAAAAACTCAACATCTTCCTGGTTAGCATTTACTCAACTTTAGAGCAGTCTAATAGAGAATTCTCAAATCCTAAAATGTATTAAACTCAGGAGAAGAAACTTGCTCCCTGTTATAAACAAGTTAGAATCTACAATAAATTGAATCTGAACAACCAATCTAGCATAACTCAACAAAAGTAACTAGATTTGAAGCAACTGAAAATACTACTTTTCTTACCTTCTTCCAATAGAGGAAGACAAACCTAGATCGAATCTTATAGAAAACAATGTTTTCCCATAATCCATTTTGTATAGACAACAAGATTCACACAAATTTGACATCATTCTAGTCCCAACAAATTTGAAGCATGATTCACCACTATATTCAATAGAGAACAAACTCATATTCCATTTTATCTAACATAGAATCATCATCATAAAAATGCAGAGAATAAATCAATCATGAATGCAAAATAATTATCACAAAATAAAAACCCATTTGTTTCCAAGAGTAGAGTTGTTTTAATGAAGACATTTAGGAAAAAGCAGAACAACTTAATGGATAGAGCCTATCATTCCTGATAGAGCTTCTATTGACTTGTAGAAGATTTACAGTGATGAGCCTCCACAATCTTCTCATTTTTCCAAGCAACGTAAAAAATTTCATACTTCCTAATGCCTCTTATACCTCCACTGGATAAAAAATATCTCAGAGGTGCCAAAAATAGTGAAGGATTGAAAATAGAATTGCTGGTTCAAAGAACCCAAAATATTCATGCAGAGCAAAAATTTCACGCGTAAATGACCAAACAACCTCTCCAAAATCCACTTGCATTCCTTCCTAGGTGGTTTCTTCACCATGACCAAGGTTCATTAATGTAAGGACAACCAACTCTCCCACCTATTTCTCCATGCCACCGCCATCCAAAAATGGTGAATTCTAAAACAAATTTTGCATGCATTATCTCTTTAGTGATGATGCCAGCTAGGCATCCCCCTTACTCCCCATGCCTCTGCCAAAACTAGCTAATCAGAGTTCATAAATTCAAAATCAAATCACATTAATGCCTTAGAAACCGATGCCACCGACTCACCATTTTCCATGTAACCCTTAGGTACCCCTTAGCTTAGTATTATCTTAGGTTAGATTGACATTAGATTAAGATCCAACCTTAGTCTAGGTAAATAGTATTTACCTTAGGTTATTCTAGAAATTTCCATAATTAAAACATGTCAACATAGGTTAAGACATAAACCTTAGTAATAGGTATTAGGTAGACCTAAATTAACTTAGGTTAGAATCTACCTAGGATATGAAATTGTAACTAAGGTTAAGTTATTTACCTTAATAGTACCATAATAGGCCCTTAATCCACTTACGCTTTTCAACGTCTCATAAAAATATTTAACAAGAAGGTCCAAGTTCATCATTTACAACATGATGCAAAGTAAGGACAACTAGAGCTAGGTCTCTTAATTTTTAAAACAAAACAAGACTCAGTCATACTACCTTTTTTCTTTCAAAATGCCAAGTTACTAAGATGATCAGGTAAGAAGAACTAAAGCATACATTGGATCAATGGAATTGATCCAAGGTTTGTCTATTAACATATGATAATTACAAAAAAAAAAAAAAAAGGTTCACAACCCTTTTCTAACACAGATAAGAATGACTTCAATTTCAAGTAAACAAAATATCAACAATTTGAATCCTTGCATAGTAATAATTTATCCATTGTAAACATGATTTCTAATAGTAAAAAGAATACACCTTCCTAAGAAAAATCACATGTCAATGTTTACAATGTCAAGAGGAAATGGAATCAAAGTAACAATTTTTCAAAGATGTTACACATATTATCCCTTTGGGTCAAATGCCCAACTTTGCAAAACATCTCTTACTCTCCTTTTGGCCATCCAAGACTCGACTGTGTTTGAGTTGTACAAGCATTTTGGATGCGGAAGTTTATAATAAATTTTGTATACATTCACAACAAAAAAATCTATTCACTTTTCCCATGATTTAGAAAATAATGAAAAATCCTTGGACTTAGCATAAAATAGATAGGAAGTGAACAAATGAAAAAATGGAAGCACTTCCGGTTTAGCAACAATTAAATAAAGGCCATCTCTTTTTATCGCCCTTACGTATCGAACCATATCACTTGCACTTCCGCTATACCCGTTATGTGGACGACATCAACATCAACACTTTCATTCTAAACTGCTGAATATAGAGCTGAGTAATGCTTAAATTCGTCATCTAAGGATGTTGGATCGAATATGGTATCTCTTATTACTTTTTGTTGTCGTTGGAATATAAAAAATAATCCACCATTGCCATTTCAGCTCTCTCGTCATGTTGAAAAATTTAAGGAAAAAACACTCCATACATCATTAACATAAACAAATTATGAGACAAATGATTAAATTTATTTTATGACAACATTCATATGTCCCTTATAACAAATATTAGGTAAGATTAGAAAATAATTTCCAAATAAATGAAAGAAGTGTTGATCCTAGCGGTTGCTAGAGTCAACAATTACTAAATATTCAGATCTTAGCGGTCGCTAGGAAATATTCACGAATCAATAATAATGTAATGAGAAACGCGTGACTATACATCCACCACCGATATAAAAAGTTTTAGTCATGGTGTTCGCTAGGTGTCAAGGTAGTAAAAGTATTAATGCAAAGATCTTAGTTTGTCAATACAAGCACTCTTAAGGATTCAAGACTTACATTGTTCAGATCATGGTGATATTTTGAAATAATTATCCGTTGTCTGAAAACCATCCACATTGCATAGATAACATGAAAGGAAAGTTTGAAAACATAGATGTTAGCGAGAGTGAGGATTTAAGTTGACATATGAATGGACAATTATAACATTACTTACTTGCGGTAATCAACACGATTGAATAGACTAGCATAAAGACCATTAAGATTAAATTTTTCAAATTTTGAAAAGAGTGTGCAAGAAACAAAACACAATAATGGGTCCAATGGTTGCTAAGAAAAATTTGTTAAACAAAAAAATGTTTAGTTTTCCAATAACACATTTTGCAAAGAATAACGTAGGACCCCCAAATACCTAACTAGTTTTATTTGAAATCAAGCATTGGAGTATGCAGTAATTCACATCCATTCATATCAAATAAAATTATTTGTAGCCAAGAAAATCCATTACTAATTGAAAGGAATGACTTAAATACCGCTAGGATTTTCCAGTTCTTAATTTAAAAAGAGAGATACTTTCATTACCTATTTTCATAGCATTCACTCATTGTGCAAATTTAGAATGTTTGTAATTATCAATGACTATAATTGTATCAAGTTAGCCGTACATTTCCTAGTGGAGCCAATTGTTGCACTACTTTCCATCGAGAGGGATCAAGATTTCTCTTTGTATCAAAAAAATGCTTAGTGACCACTAAAATCTATTACTAGTCTAGATTAGTGGCGCTTGGCCCTATGAATAAAATTTTCAATTATAATCACTATTTATTCAACTTGTGGATTGCTAAGTTCAGAACTATCTAAAATTGTTCTTGATAATTCACACGTAACATATTTTGGAAGGATTATATGTTGTATGAAAACCATCCACATTATGTAGATCTAAGTCTGATCTAATCCTATCAATAGAAGCAATATTGAGGCTTCAAGACTTACGTAGTTTAGATCCTAGCGATGGCTAAGTTTAGCCACAATGAAATATTTATAGATTGGTCGTATCTATGTATTATCCACTGAAGAACTATCATAAGAATGAGAAAAATTTCTCCAAGCTTTTTACTGGTGGGGTGTCAAGATATACATTGTGTTCATCTTAGCAGTCATTATGTTCAGCCACAAAAAATTATTTAGAGATTTTTCGTATCTAGGATTATTTCAAATTCCAACTATTATTACGATGAGAAATCGAACTCCAATCCTTGCACTACTAAGGGGTACAAGCTAAAGTATTTCTGATCCTACCGATTGTGAGGGTCACCCACAATATATTTTATAGACCTTAACAATTTATAAAAATCATTAACAAATAAATACATACTTCTTATAGTAGTTATTACTATGATCAACCGCAACAATATACCTAGAGCTTAGCGGTCACTAGGCATAATTAATAGGAAAACTACTAATGCATTAATAAGCAAATATACAAATCTTAACATTCAATAACATCCACCTTGACAAAATATTTAAAGATAAGGGTTAACAAAACACCATTTAATGGACATATATCATTGACTTAAGAAAATTGTTGTATTACATGTATACGTAAGGGATCAACATTTACTTATGTCTAATTAGTTTGTTGCAAGATCATGAATACATATTTTTGATAGACATCGTTGAAATCCATACTATTAATGGAATGAATAAAGTACTGATGTAAAAGCACCATTGAGGGGTTAAGATATATGTTTTTTTAACCATGGCATTCACTAGGTGCCACTCTAGTAAAAACTATTAATGAAATGAGAAAGGTCTGTCAAAATAATCACTCTTGAGGTTTCAGGTCTTGTGTAGTTAAGATCCTAGTGGTTATTAAGTTGAGGCTTCAAGTCTTACGTAGTTCAAGATATATGTAGTGTTGATCTTAGTGGTCACTATGTTTAACCATAACGACTAATTAAAAACTTTTGCGTATCAAGGCTTATTTCAAAGAACACCATTTATTGCAATGAAAAAAATGCAAATCTGATCACTACTAAGGGGTACAAAAATAAGTATTTCTTATCCTAGTGGTCACTAGGGTCATCCACAACATATTTATAAGAGCTTAATGGTGTATATGAATCATTAACAAATAAATATGTGCTTTTTAATCTTGTAGTTACTACGATCAACACCAAGGATATACATATAGCTTAGCAGTCACTTTTTATCATTAACAAGAAAACTACTAATGCATTAACAAGAAACTATATAAATCTTTGTGGTCAATAACATCCGTTTGGATCAAATATTTTGAACCTAGTGTTAGAAAAACACAATTCAATGGACATATCTTTAATTAATTATAATTGTATACTCTCTGAGGTCATTAAATATCACAATGAGAAGTCAACACATACAATTTTTTTCCCTAGCGATCTCTAAGGTCAGCCACAACAAAATATTTAAAATATTAGCAGTCATTATGATCAACATCAGCAAAATATTTTGGACTTGGTGTTCATAAGGCATTATTCACTGGACATCTATTATTGAACTGAGAAAAGAGTTACATTATATGTTTTCTTTAGGGGTCACACATTGCTTATCTCTCATTAGTTTGTTCCATGATGTGTGCATGTATACTTTGCTTAATGCTAAATCAAATGAAGCAAAAACTACCACCTAAAATAGTTCTACAATTTAGCTAAAACAAAGCATAAACACCATCATGATAAGAATTAAACAAGGGTTAGATGCTAGCATTCATCAATACAAACTTTGAAACTAACAATGCTAAATATCTAAACTCCTCTATTCTCTAACAACAAATAAATGAATGGACCTAAGTAAGCTCCATGGCTATCAAAATAGTTTTCCTTAATGCTCCAAGAACCTAGGAATGGGGGCTAATCAAAGTTGGGCTACAAGACCCTTTTGACACCTCCCATATGACCCAAGCACTTTAAGAAAGAGGCTTAACTCTTCAAGATGATGAACTCTCAAAAGGGCAAGGTGCAAGCTCTTAGTCTCTTTGCTATATGCTTTGCATTTGCTCTCTTAGAAAGTTTAGGTGTAAGTAAAAAGGTAGGTGGAGGGCTCTTTATATAGCCCAAAGGATAAAGGATTCAACACATTCTCATGAATGTGGGATAAAGGTAAAACATGATTAGGAATGGATAAGGTTGCTTTATTAAAGGTAACCTTACTTTAGAAGGGTTTAATACATGTTTAACAAGTCATGGGAGTTGGGGGTATTTTAATTAATCAAAGGTGATTAATTAATAGGTAGGTGTAAGCTTATAGAAGCTAATTAGAGGAATATTAGTACGATTTAGGCTATTATAAGGGGATTAAATCAATTAAATATTGATTTATTGGTTAAATGGAAGGGAAAGCTAATTAATTAATAATAATTAATTAGTCTAGGTAGAAGGGGTGATTTATTAACGGAAAGTCGTTAATTAGGGCATTTGTTGGATAGGCAACTTAATTAATTAGCTTAGTGTAATTAATTAATGATGATATGAGGGAAAATGAGTGCTTTTGACGATATGTCATTGATTTGCGAGAAAGGGGATAATTAGCACAATTTAAGTATTTAAATTGCTTGGGCGTAATTATAGGTGTCTACACATGAATTTGTTTGAGCCAAGTGCTGCACTAGATACCCTTGTGAGGGATTAAGCCTTAACTAGTTCTCATACTATTTACTATAAGTTATTGAAATGAAGATAAAATTCCACATTTTAATTATAAATTAAATCTTAAAAGAGATGGTAATCTATAATTAGTTAGTAAATGAAGTCTCAAAGGAAATGGTATAATTATAATAAATATAATGAAAACACTCTTTATAGTGTTAGTATGAAAATATGGATTACCAAACCCTATGTATAATTTCCTTGTTATTGAACCTCATAATTTTTCATGATATCACATCTCCCTATTTCCATATGCTTATTGTCACATTAAGAAAGAAAACCCATGACATCTTATAAATTTTATTGTTGATATATCAGTAGCTAATTTAACTAAAACAACCGTGAGCTCTGTAATTTTAATATATAAATAATGTATATGTCTTTCCATAACTATCAATTAAGTGAAAAATTATTCAGACTTTTGTTTTTCCTAAGTTTTCAAAGAGGAACCTACACAGATGGAGCTCTTTGCATTTTATCTTTAAGTCACATATATGTTTTTAAATAATTTTATTTCCAAAATTTTCCTTATGTAATCAAACAATTACTATAAACAAGCAAACAATTATTTGTGTTACTATTACTATTTCATCTACTGGAAGTTACTATCATTATTTCATTACTATAATTTAATTTAAAACAAAATGTCTATAAATCGGTCGCATTATCGGTACAAAAGCCCTAAACTATTAATAGCCCTAATCGAGAAAAATCTATTTTCCTCAGCCTTTTCAACAACACCCATTTTTCACTTCTAGTAATCATTGATGTCCATCTCAGGTATTTTATGAATCATTTCTCAGTCCTCTTGTGAAGAAATACACATAAAATGTTTTACATTACTCATAAGTGGGTTACACACATATTTAGAAAATCACTTAGGAATTGGAAAAAGAATGATAAAATGGTGTCAAACCCTATTAGTTGAATTTTTTTGTCAAAGAGCATTAAAGAATAAACAAATTCAACTACTAGAAGCGAGAGAAATTAGGGTTTCATTAAAAGGCTACATAATATTCTACATACATAGAATTTCAAAATTTTGGAAGGAGTAAAGGTGATAATGCATACCAATTTTTGACACCTTCAAAAAAACAAACCATGCTCAGAAATTTTCCATCAAACTGCGATATGATTTTCCAATGAATTATTATGCTTCCAGAGTTTTTCCCTTACACCAATGTTCTCGCATGAAGCTTTACAAATTAAAGTGTCCTTAAAATATACTAATGAATGTCAATCTATAATTTATATGGAACAAACACTTCAAACTCGCCACTTTATTTGGTGTTTGAATTACAAAAGACAAGAAACTCCATTAATTTACTTTATTAATGGGTAATTAATGACTATCAAATGGATCACTTATTTTGAATTTCACGTGGTCTTTACTTTGTTGGTTAATTTCATATTTATTTTAGGGGGAACCACTATATTAACCATATATGGCACATGTAAAAATTATCAATATTAACAACAATATCATCAAAAGATCAACATGCTCAATAACAATATTATCATCTTTAAATTACATAGTGAGTATATAAGTACTCCATACTTTGAATATACTACCAAAGTGATATGTGGTTCAATTAATGTCTCACATATTTAATTATCATATTGTCCTCAACAAAAAAATTCATGTTTACCAACATCATTTTAAAATTGTTTTATTATACAAACAGAATCTTCGGATCGTGTGTCAATGATCTTGGTGGTGGCCATGATGCCAATCATTGGAATTGTTCGAAACAAAAAGGAAGAATGCAAAATAGAGAAGTATTAGCTAACTCCATTGCATGATTTTTTTCTTTAAATATGGAATGAATGATGTAATACTATATTACTTAGGTTAAAAATATGTAATTTACTTGGGTAAAAGGACTTGTGACTTGAAGTTGTACATCCAATATTTTCTCCATTAGATTTCTCTCTTGTTCCATTCTTTCACACTCATGTTGAAGCCTTCCTGCTCAATTTATTTCAATGTATGACACAATAGATGCATGCTATTTTCGATTACCTCTTTCAAATCTCCATAAGAGTTTCTTTTTCTCTTCACATCTTTTCTCTGAATTCCATTTTTATTCAAAGGGGTTTCTATATTTTATTCTTCCAAATTTTCAATGTTAATAGAAAGGATTTTAGATTTCCCTCTCACATCTTTTTTAGAAGTAGAAGTGGTTGTATTAACCCTCTCTTTTCCATTAGAACCAATAACCTTGTGTGTTTTTTACGTGTAATGTGATCTATATCTTCATAAAAAGTCCATGTTATTTTGTGTTCTCAACATTGCATTTTCCAATTGTTTCTCCTTCTTGAGGGTTTTCTTCAACCCATCCATGTTTTATTTGCATTGCTTCCCAAAGTGAATGGTTTTCCACATACTTCATTCAAAGCATATGCTATATTATCCCAATGTTTCTTGTTGATATATCAAAGTGGTTTAAATGTTTATTCACCTTTTCGTATTTTGAAATAAATGTTTTCAAATCGACTCGACCATAACTCTTCTTTGTATTCTTTGATCGATCCTCTTTATTTCTATCTCTTTCATATGCATGGGTTATTGAAAATGTTTCTTGTAATTTGAATCATCGACATCATAAAAAATATATGGAGAATTTAGATCAATTTGTGAATGTGGAATGCAAGGACCCATTTTCGTGTGCCACTTGTATTCTCTTGCAAATTTGAGACACTATTTCCATCTAAGTTTTGCACACCGAATTATTTTACATGGCATTTGCTTTATTGTGTTGAAAATCAAATATTGTGTTTATAATTTCTTGGGGTTGATTCAAAACTTGTGTTTTGAAATGAGAAAAGTAAGAAAATGGTGATATTTCCATGTCTTGAAAATTTATTAGTTACATATACAATCACAAATGAAACAATTTACGTACTCCATCTTTTATCTAAACTTAATTTTATTTTCCATTTTCTAAAAATAAATATACAAGGGGTCTTGCGCTTTGTAAAATCACATAATCAAAACATGTGGAGAACCATTGAAAATTGGTTAATTACCTAATAACAAATGCAATATTTATAATCACTGTGAAATGGGTGTATAAACTGAAATTATTCAAAATAAAATAACATTGCTTTACCTCTTTTGATTTTTGTAACTCTATTCTTCCCCGATTGTGTATGTGATCCTTGTTTTGGTGTGGTTGCCTTTGAAATGATTATACAATTTTTCATTTTATTACATTAAATACAAAAGTTAACGAGAGTTTGTGTGGATTAAAATTTAATATTTTACCACTTATATAAAATGTAGTATGAAAAATAAAAACATACTCTCAAGTGGTGGATCTTACATTACACGGTCTATTTTCCATTTAATGTTTAGGGAAGCACAATATTAATTATGTAACATTTGACCTTACAAAAAGAGTAATTTTTATTTTATTGTAAAAATCTTAATCTTTCCCATACACTATGAGGGTTATGGATAAAATTATACAAACAAAAATGTGATCTAAAATTGAGGTAACATTTATGATATAATTTTTAATGTAGGAAAAGTACAATTTGAGATTGTTTGAGACATAATTTAAAAATTTAATTGAAATTAATTCTTGAATATTGAGAATTATTAATAAAAACTATGTAGAATGTGTTACTTCTACTCAATATTATATACAAAACACTTATTTCACTAAATTGGGACATATTCCATAAATTGAGACTCCTATATTTCAAGTATTGGAAGAAATCCATCTCCATTTTTACGTATATTAGATTCCATTTTTGTCTATATTGGATTCAATTATTACTATTATTGGAATCCATTGGTAGCAATATAGGATTCCAATATTTTCATTATTGGAATAATTCTAGTTCCAATTAACTATTATTGGATTCCAATATCGCTATTATTAGAATCCAATTTGGCTATTATTGGATTCCAATCGCGTGATTATTGGATTCCAATAGCGAGATTATTGGATTCCAAGTTAACCACTATTTTATTCCAATTTATAAGTCACAATTTTTGGATTTTAGTTTCACTATTTTAGGATTTCTATTTTTTTATTATTTGAATCCCCCACATAAGCCAAGTTGCCGCTATCTTACAACATAAGCATCATGACCATTATCTTACATAAGCATCACGACCACTATCTTCAATAAGCCAAGCATCCACTATCTTACATAATCCAAATGACCAATATCTTACTTAAGCGTCGCGATCACTATCTTTAATAAGCCTAGTGGTTGCTAACTTACATGATGAAAGCACATGATAGGTGAAATTATCCTAGTGGGGTCAAAGTTAAATCTTGTTATTGACTGATTTCTACATGTGACTTGATTTTACCTATGTTATTGTCTACCTTTATAAAAAGTTTTAGTATAAAAGTTATAAATAATGACCTAGATTTTTACAACTAGTGGTCCTATCCCTACACATTTCCTACTATAGTAATTGGATTATGCACAATCATTGGATTCTTTCCCCTATGGCTTTCAAAATTTGTATAGCCTAGCAGTCGTTGTGACGTAGTTTTTTTCTTACATGCTAAAATTAAAATATTGACTCTAATGGGAGGCCATAAGTTGTTGTGACCGTAATTAAATGTGTGAGTGAGTACTATTTCAAGTTCAAAAACTCACACTTGGACGTGACAGTGATAGCTCATCGTAGTGCGAGAGAGTCGTGGCCTCGTACATCATACCAAGTGTGATTCATCGCATGATGAAGTGCGATCCATCACATGACGAAGTGTGATCCTCTCACATTGAAGTGTAATCCCTCGCATGTTGAAGTATGATCCCTCACATGCCAAAGAGTGATGGATCACACATCAAAGTGCGATCTGTTGCTCAACGACATACGATACCTCACATGACAAAGTATGATCATTTTCAAGATAGCGGGAATAGGTAATATATTTTGGGAATAGGTTTGCATGGACTAAATCCTATCCAATTTATTATAACCACTATTGTAATCCAATTTATAAATCCCAATTTTTGGATTTTAGTTTCACTATTTTAGGATTTCTAGTTTGTTATTATTTGAATCCCCCACATAAGCCAAGCGACCGCTATCTTACATAAGCCTCGCATTCACTATCTTCAATAAGCCTAGTGGTTGCTAACTTACATGATGAAAGTGCATGCTAGGTGAAATTAGCCTAGCAAGGTCAAAGTTACATTTTCCTTGTGGCCACTAAGTTACATAATCCTTATGGCCTCTAAGTTACATGATACCATGATAAGCCTAATAAGCTCGCTATCTTACATAAGTGTATAGGTTGTTAACTTACATAAGCCTAGTGGCTGCTAATTTACACAAGAGTAGATTCATCTAGGTGAAATAAACCTAATAGATAGAAAGGTACACAAACCAACATGTAGAAATTTTCATAAGCCTATCAACCGTTAAGCTACATAAAACTAATGGCCGCATTAAGTTACATCACCCTAGGCACCGAAAAGTTACATAAGTGGCCCAGGGTTAAATTTAACGACTACTTGTGCTTGTCAAGAAATTTTTAGATGATGGTAATTTTACAATATTTCCTTTAAAAATTTCAAAAAATAGTTATAAAAATTCTTCAAATTTTTATTTATTTAACATTTGATGTATATTATATATTGATATAATTTTTTTATATAAATCTATATATAAAAAAAGACCGTCATATTGAAAATATTCAAGTTGTGTGGGATAAAGTCAACTACTTTTATGATTTTCCATTATGTAAATCATAAAGAACAACAAAGAGTTAAGAATTAAATTAAACAAGTTGTTTTGAGGAAATGGATTTGAAAATGTATTTCCATAGGTAGTCAATCCTTAGAGAAATTTACATAAGCGTTGATCCCTCGTAAGGGTATTAATTAGTGTTCTTGAATTTGTGCAAGGTATTGGTGGGTAACTTCATGACCCCATTTTAGTATTTTAATTTGATGTCCTTTCCATGTTTTTCTTGGACTCCATGCCTAGATGTCATATCTATATCAATATCTGATGTGTCCCTTGATTTTTGCCACCATTGATTTTTCAAGAACCATTCCTCATGCCTTTATTTTTTTGAATTTCCTTTTCCTGTGGGTTCCCACCAGTGTACCGTTATCTTTTGAGTGTTTTTGTGAACATCTTGTATTAGTTTTATTTCTTCCTTAACCATCCATATAGGTATATTATCATCAGTTGGGCTTACTAGTATCATGCGCCCAACATTCACATCCACTACTGGGTTGAATTCCTCTCAAGGTATATCAAAATAGGTCTAACATATATATCCTTATTTGAAAGGACATTTTGAAAATAATAGCTATCCATGTCAAGATGTGGTGCACCCACTATCTAATCATACATTGTGTTATCTTGAATTATTTTTGGCAAAAAAATCTCTTCTCGTCATGTTACAATTGACAAAGGGATTCTCTAGGGCATGTAGAACATTTTTCCAATATGCAATCTTTAGAACATAGTATGCTTCTCCTCCCACTATGTGATGTATGCCTGAATTCCTCTCTACATGTATGCCATCTCTTTGGGTTCTTTGAAGGGTGCCAATGGAGGATCCTCTTCAGGAAAGAAAGGTTTCCCATCCACTATTTTCCAGATCTCAATTGAGTGTGACCAGACGGACACCAATATTGATGATTTGAACTCCATGACGAGATTGTTATCTTTAACATAGAATTTAAACATCTTTGGTTTTTTGATACCCATGATCTTGTGGTTACCATCTAGCAAGTTTGGTTCCAAAAGGCCTTAAAGTCATAGACTTCCTCGATAAGGTACAAAGTGAATGTGATGGAATCCTCTTGGCATGTTCTATAAGTTTCCATTATTTGTGGTAAGGAAAATGTATCTAATTTTCAGAATGTTGTTGATTTTGGCTAAATGTCCCATATATGTCTTCATGTGTGTGACCCCGGTGGAAGGACACTCAAATAAACTGTGTTGAAAACCCTTCTAGCTATCAATATGGATGTAAATGCAAACAATGTGTGATTTTTTTTTCACTTGCTTTAACATTATTTAGTTTCAAGTAGAAATTTGGTGGTTGTTTTCTAAATGAACTTGAACAACTGATTCGAGTATTAGTTGTATGAGTACCCTCATTTTCCTACTTTTATTCCTTGCACTTATCATATGTATCATTTTGTAACAATGCATCATGTAATGGGTGTTTTGACATCCCTCTACTATATAAAAAATCACCATACTGATCTATAAGTTGTTCTTCTAGCTTTGGGATACATAGTGCAAATGATGTTATTGTGAAGTTTTTTCCTCACTAAACAAAAGGGAGAGCAAAGTGCCCGAAACCCCCTATTTTTTTCCCATGTGTAAATATACCAGTCAAGGTGATGGGGAGATTAATAACATTGCTTATTGATTTTTTTTTTTTTTGTCCTTAGTATTGCATTTTTCATCTTATCCATTTTTTCATGCACATTGCTCAAATACCTATTAGTATTTTGTTGTGATTGCACTCTACGTGCATAGTAAGTTGCAAAAACCATTTGAATGTAATCATTGTGCCATTTATGGTGTTGATATATTTGTGTCAGTGTTTTTGGACATGAGGTCACTGCACATTTGTTCTTAAGCTCTGTGCACTCATCACATTTGGTGAAGAAGTCATTTTTGGTGATTGAAACATGGGAGAAATGTTCTTTCCATATTTTCTTTGAGATTTGATTGTGATGTTTGAGGAAGGTCCAATAGTGAAAGACCCTCGTTACACTTTTGTAGTATGTAAGAAAAACTATAACATGTAGGCAAAAATCTCATTGTTACTTTAGTACCATCTTGTCCCATTGAACGAGACATGTGTGGGGATATATCAAAATTCTTCTCCACCATTTTGGATATCAATGCAATAGTTGTAATAATGTTTGGATTTTTTTTTGTTTTCCTATAGTTATATTTACTACCCTCCTCTCACCATTAATCTAAGATTGTATGTATCTATAATAGGTGATTTTCATGATTCCATGACATCTGTACCATGCATTTTGACATACATCCCTTCCACATAACTTCAATTTATCTATACTATGTTATGAAGTTTTACCTTGATCACAAATGATAGCATTTGCGGTGAATGTATTAAGTACAAATTTTTTGATGGCAAGTTCATTCATATCTAGAGTGAAATTCCAACTATGATTGAAAGAACTTAGAGATATATTGGAGAGACATCCTTCCTTGCAGCAAGGTTTTTTTCAACTTCAGAAAAAAAATTATTCTCTTGATTTTTCATCATTTTCCATTGCCTTTGATGTACTAAAAGGATTAGAATTTACCTTTTGGTGTTTGCATGCAATGTAAGGTATTTTAATCAAGTTTTCATTACTACTACACATGTACTATTCATATGAATTTGGGTATACCAGTTGAGGAAATGGATCTTCTAATGAACTACACATTTCTACCGTAAACTCTTCTTGAAATTCTTTTATCCTTATTTCTATAACATAACCATCTTGAAGGGCCAATTGGATGAAATGCAATTGAATGAGAGATCATTTTGATATGCAGAAAACCTTTGAAAAATGTGTAATTAATTTATCAACATGTACCCAAATTGTATTTCCATCTAATTTCTTAAAGTTCACCACGTCTCCTTCACAGACATTTGTAATTGTTGCTTCTACAACAATTTTTTTCTTTTGAACAAAAATGTGTCAACTTGGCAAGTAACCCTTGTGAACTTCAAATTGAAGTCATTATTTTATGTGGTGGTTGTTTCTTGGAGTTCATAATTTCCATTCACATGAATTTCAATTAATTTTTCTAGATAAACTAAATTTTTGATTGGCCAAGAAACTTCACTATTGCATTGTAGACTTGGATAAAAATCATTGCATATAGTTATAATATTCTCCACAAAAACACCAAAGTGTGTGGGTCCCAACACCACTCCTAAAATAACATGTTGTTCTTGTACCAGGATATAAACCCTTCAGCTATGTCACCTTCTTTCTAAGGAAACTTATGTTTTAACACCACGTAGGTTATAGAAAATTCATCCCTATCTTTAGGATTTTGAAATAATGACTATCACTGGTAGAATTCAAACCCTCATCCTCATTAAATGTATCCTCTAAGTCACTACTCATGATGTTTTGAATGTCATCACCCCCAAATGTGAAACATTTGAAATCACATGCTTAATCATTTTCTTCCTTTCCCATGGGATAAAGTATCCCTTGTTTTCAATTTCTACCAGGGTTTCATAATCATTAATTTTGTATAGTAGTCTCACTCTTCCATTGAATACAATACTTATTGTGAAAATGAATAAGCTAGACCCCACGTCTCTACAATGGAGTGTATCTTTGGATGGATAAACTAGTCCCTCCAAAATTTCACACCTTTGGATAGTAAATCCACATGTGATCCTTCTTCAAAAATAGAGTTCATTTTCAATTGTATCCACAAATAAAAAGGAAAATTAGTACAAAGAACACTTAAATCTTTAACATTAGTGTGGATAATTGAAATCAAAATGAGAAAAAAAAATATGCATCTTATATGAACATCTTTAAAACCTCATTTAACCAAAATATTTAAACATATAAAAATTGTTTTACACCCTTTAGATCTCACTGCTGTGTGTATAATTTTATCCATAAACCACATAGTGTAGGGGAAAGATTAAGATTTTTATAATGCACACAATCATTGGATTCTTTCCCCTATGGCTTTCAATAGTTCTATAGCCTAGCGGCCATTGTGACGTAATTATTTTTTTACATGCTGAAATTCAAATATTTGACTAGAATGGGAGGCTAGAAGTTGGTGATCACACTTCAATGTGTGAGTGGGATCAATTCCAAGTTTGAAAACTCACACTTGGATGTGAAAGTGATAGTTGATCATAGAGCGAGAGAGTCATCACTCGCACATCCACCAAGTTTGATTCCTCGCAACAATGAAGTGCAATATCTCACATGTCAACAAGAGATTCCTCACATGTCGAAGTGTGATCCCTCACATGTCGAAGTGTGATCCCTCTCATGTAAAATTGATATCCCTCGCATGTCAAAGTGAGATACCTCACCTCAAAAAGTACATGCATTTTTAAGACAAATTATGAATTCACACACTGATCTTATATTTAGGGCCATTAATATTGTGTCGATGTAAATCATTCATGTATTTAATTCTATAATTGATTAGCTATGCTTATTTTATGGTATAGAGTTCAAGTTTCGGTCTTTATTTGAATAACGTCATGGTGGTATATGCATTTAATTCAATTATGTGTATTAATTATTTCTAAGCTTTTTATATCGTACGTAATATTTTAACAATATAATTTTATTTTTAATAATTTAAAATTTATTTGATTAACGATGGTGGTATATGCTTTGTTTCAATTATGTTTATTTAATTGTTTCTAAGATTTTCATATCTTTGTTTTTAGTAATTGTATATAATATTGAGTAAAAGTAACACATGTTACGTTGTTTTTTTAATAATAATTTTCAATATTAAAGACTTAATTTTAGTTAAAGTTTGAAATTATGTCTCAAACAATGTTGAATTGTAGTTTTTATACATTAAAAATTATGTTCTAAAAATGTTACCTTAATTTTAGATTGTCTTTACCGTGTGTATAATTTTATCCAAAACCTCATAGTATAGGGTAAATATTAAGAATTGTAAAATACAATAACAATTACTCTTTTTATAAGGTCAAATGTTACATAATTAATATTGCGCTTCTATAAACATTAAATAACCATTAACGAAACAAAGTAAAGTTCACACTATATCAAAAATATGTGTGCCATTTAATACCCATTAATTAGCCATTAAATATAAAGAAAATTTATGGTTGCCGCATGTCTTTTGTAATTCGTGTGCCGAAGAAAGTGGTAGTTGGAAGTGTCCATTCCATATAAATTATAGATTGGCATTCATTAGTATATTTCAAGGACACTTAAATTTGTGAAGCTTCATGTGAGAACATTGGCGTAAGGGAAAAAATTTGTAAGCGTAATAATTGATTAGAAAATCAGATCACGGTTCGATTAGAAAAATTTTGAGCACGGTTTGTTTTCATGAAGGCATCAAAAATTGGTATGCATTATCACCTTTTCTCCTTCCAAAATTTTTAAATTCTATGTATGTAGAAGATTATATAGCCTTTTTAACAAAACCTTAATTTTTCTGCTTCAAGTAGTTGATTCTTTATTTTATTTAATGCCATTTGAAGAACACCTATAAACTGATAGGGTTTGACATCATTTTTTCATTCTTTTTGCCAATCCCTAAATGATTTGATAAATATGTGTGTACCCCTCTTGTGAGTAATCTAAAACATGTTATGGGTATTTTTCACAAGAGGACTGATAAATGATTCATAAAATACCTGAGATGGACATCAATGATTATTGGAAGTGAAAAAAATGGGTGTTGCTGAAAAGGTAGAGGAAAATTGTCTGCTTGTTTATAGTAATTGTTTGATTACATAAGGAAATTGTTCAATTTTTTTAAAACATATATGTGATCTGCAAAAGAAAAATTCAAAGAGTTCCATCTTTGGAGGTTCTCTTTGAATACGAGTGTATCGGGGAATTATAAAACTACTATTTGAAAATTTAGGCAACAAGATTCCAAATAATTTTCACTTAATTGATAGTTTGGGAAAGACATATACTCTATGTATAGATTAAAATTATAGGCTCTGGTTGTTTTAGGAAAATTAGCTAATGATATATCAACAAGTAAAAATTATAAGATGTCATTTCTTTTCTTTCTTAATTTGACAATAAGAATATGGAAAAAGGGAGATGTGATATCATACAAAATTCTGAGGTTTAATAACAAGGAGATTATACATAGGGTTCGTAGTTTGTATTTTCATATTAACACTACAAAGAGTGTGTTCATTATATTTATTAGAATTATACCATGGCCTTTGAGACTTCATTTACTAACTAATTATAGATCACCATCTCTTTTGATATTTCATTTATAATTAAAATGTGGAATTTTTATCTTCCTTTTAATAACTTATAGTAAATAGAATGGGAAATTTTTAAGGCTTGACCCTCATGAGGGAATCAAGTGCAACAATTGACTCAAATAAATTCGTGGAACAAACTAATGAGAGCTAAGAAATGTGTGACTCCTAAAGAAAACATGTAATCAAACTCTTTTCTCATTTAAATAATAGATGTCTAGTGAATGATGCATTGTGAACACTAAGTTCAAAATATTTTGTCGATGTTGATCATAATGACTGCTAATATTTTAAATATTTTTTGTGGTTGACCTTAGAGACTGCTAGGAATAGAATTTCATATGTGTTGACTACTCATTGTGATATTTAATGACCTGGGAGATTATACAATTATAATTAATTAAATAGATGTCCATTGAATGGTGTTTTGCTAACACTAAGTTCAAAATATTTTATCTAGGTGAATGTTATTGACCACTAAGATTTATATAGTTTCTTGTTAATGCATTAGTAGTTTTTTTTGATCATGATAATAAATGAATATCCTTGGGGTTGATCATAGTAACAGGAAGGATAAGAATCACATATTTATTTGTTAATGATTCCTATACACCGTTAAGCTCTAAAAAATATGTTGTGGCTGACCCTAACAACCACTAGGATAAGAAATACTTATTTTTGTACCCCTCCATAGTGAATGTAGAAATTTTTCTCATTCTAATAATAGTTGTCATGTACATTCTAACAAAACGTATATCTTGACCCCTCAGTGGTGCTTATACAACAGATGCTTCGGTCATTCCATTAATAGTATGTCTATCAATGATGTCTAGTAACGAGACGTATTCATGATCTGTAATGAACTAATCAAACATAAGTAAATGTTGATCCCTTACATATACATGTAATACAACAATTTTCTTAAGTCAATGATATATGTCCATTGAATGGTGTTTTGATAACCCTAATCTCTAAATATTTTGTTGAGGTGGATGTTATTGACCATTAAGCTTTGTATATTTTCTTGTTAATGCATTAGTAGTAGGAGCCCAATGGCTGCTTAGCTAGGAGCCTAGAAGTTTGCTAAGCTAGACTAGTAATGGATCTTAGTGGTTCTTAAGAATTTTCTTTGATACGAAGTGAATGCCTTGATACCCCTCGATGGAAAGTTGTGAAAAATTGGCCCCACTAGGTAACATGTGGCTAACTTGATACAATTATAGTCATTGACAATTACAATCATTCTAAAGATGCACAACAAGTGATTGCTACAAGAAGAAGTAATGAAAGTATCTATTTTTTAAATTAAGAACCAAAAAATCCTAACAATCTTAAAGTCATTCATTTTAATTAGTAATGTAGTTTTGAGGTTGTGAAGTGTTTTCTTTGATATGAATGGATGTGAATTATGAATGGATGTGAATTCTTTGCATACTCCAATTATCAATTCCAAAAAAAGTAGTTAGATATTTGGGGGTCCTACATTACTCTTTGCAAAATGTGTTATGGGACAACTTAACATTTCTTTGTTTAACAAATTCTACTTAGCGACCATTGGACCCATTATTGTGTTTTGTTTCTTGCACACTCTTTTCAAAATTTAAAAATTAAATCTTAATGGCCTTTATGCTAGTCCATTCAATTGGTGTTGATTACCAACAAGTAATGTTAAAAATATCCATTCATATGTCGACTTAAATCCTCACTCTCGATAACATATATGTTTTCAAACTTTCTTTTCATCCTATCTATGTAATGTGGATGATTGTTAGACATCAGACAATCCTTTCAAAATATCTTCAGGATATAAACTACGTAAGTCTGGAAGCCTCAAGATTCCTTGTATTGAAAGAATAATATCTTTGCATTAATATTTTTACTACATTGACACCTAGAAAACACCACTGCTAAAACTACGTATCCCTAAGCTCAGAAAATGTTTTTGAGGCTTAACCTAGCATCAATACCTAGCGGATGCTAGACTTACAATATCTTTCTTTATTTTATGGCAATACCTAGCGGATGCTAAACTTACAATATCTTTCTTTATTTTGTGAAACACTACTGCTAAGTTCCAAATAATATGTCGTGGAAATACCTAATGGATGCTAGAATCACAATATCTTTCTTTATTTTGTTAAATCCTAGCTACAAATATGGTATTACGTTATACCCTAGCGGCCGCTAAGCTTGTAATAGCTTTCTTGTTTTTATAAAATCCAAGGGACAACTAATATCCAAATAATATTAGTTTGTGGCCTTCTAGACAGACTAATAATATTGTGGCCTTCCACAACAACCCTAATGAATTAATATATATGCCAACACTATATCCTCTACCAATAATACATGGCCTACTGATAATATTTTTTAAAAAGAATTAAATATATAAATAAAAATACATAGTGATTATAATATTTTATATATAAAATTTAGGTGTATGTTTAACCTTTTATTGCACAAAAATTATCTCATGAATTAAAAACCTAATATGATTTTAGGAAACCATATACATAATGTACAATGAAATATTTACCTCGAGTTATTTCTATCATCATATTAAAAGGTAAAAATGACATACGTAACAAATACAAAAATAATAGTTTGATTCTCATTAAATATTGCATTTTCTAAAACCTAGTGTTTAGGCCATTAGCCATCATTTTCGGGAAAATTAATCTAGAGGGGGCATAGATCGGTGGAAACTTGAAAGCTTTCAAATGAAATAAAAACAAGAGCTGAAAGAGGATTAAAATTTCTTCGGTTCGGGCCCACTGATTCCTTGTTTGCTTTAAGAAAAAGGCGGTGTGATAAAATGATCAAAAGAAAAGCTGGTAAGCAAAGTGGGCCCGGGTCATGTTTTCGTAGGGAAAAGCAGGGCTGGACTAACTTGAAAAATACATGGCCTAGTATTCACATGGCTATTTGACAAAACAACTAGCAAGAATCGAGTAAAGCTATTTGGGTTGCTAAGCATGTTTTTTGTATGGAAAAGAAGGGGTGGAAAGAGGTTAAAAAATACATGATATGAGATAAAACAATAAAAGTTTTTGATAAATACCTTATTTAGATATGATATGTTTTTATGCTTAGTGATGCCATTCAAATCGTTGACTACCGCATCGAGGTAACTATCTACACTATTTTTCAGAACCCCTTTTTCTTCCCTATTGTATGAGCACCATTTTTTTATTCTTGCTTAATTATTCCCTTTTTGTTAATCCACAAATGAGATTATAATTC
Source organism: Taxus wallichiana var. yunnanensis (assembly GCA_018340775.1). Lineage (NCBI taxonomy): Eukaryota > Viridiplantae > Streptophyta > Pinopsida > Cupressales > Taxaceae > Taxus > Taxus wallichiana. The sequence continues at coordinate 82,792,098 of CM031242.1, read as the reverse complement.
TTGCTGATTGGTACCTAGCCAAGACAACTGATATTTTTGAATTTGGCCATGTAATTTGTAACTTGCTTTTATTGTTCTATGATTTCATGAGTTGTTGTTCTGCAAGACCGAAAAAACAAAAACCCTAAAAACTAGTTCTTTAGGGTATTTAATTTTTTTCTAGCACAATCCACGTTACAAATTTTAAAAATATAAAAAGTGTGGGACATGGTATTTTTAAAATCGAGTGGGTGAAAGCTGTGTTAATATTGAAATTTCAAATTCTAAAAAATTGGGGGAATTTACAATTCAAATTTTAAATTTTCCACTCTTTGAGAAAAGGTGTGGAATATTGAAAAAAATATATTGAAAACAACACCTTTTGTTATTGGTTATAACCTAAAATAGTTGAATGTTCCACTCATTGAGAAAAGGTACGGGATATTGAAAAAATAAACAATATTGAACACAACACCTTTTTTATTGGCTATAGCCTAAAATAGTTGAAACATAATAAAAATTATAATATTATAATAAAATAGTAGAAATAATATATAACAATTTATACTTACATTTATTTTTATCAAAAATCACCTAGATACCTAATGTTAGATGTAGTGCACTAATGAAATATAATTCTCCAATTACTCTATTCCACATGTTAAGTTTGAACCTGATAGTTAGAAAACATTATAATTTATACATTTATTATGAAATTAAAATGTAAAGAAACTAGTATAATATGAAACCATGATATTATAATATAAATAGCTACCAAGTAAAATGACGACACGTGGCTATAGCCTAAAATAGTTGAAACACAATAAAAATATAATATTGTAATAAAACAAATGAAATAAAGTGTACAAATGTATAGGCACAAATGTTTTTAAAAAAATCAAAATCGACCTATACAATGTTAGATGTAGTGCGCAAATGAAAAATATTTGTCCAATTATACTGTGCCATGTGGCATGTTTGAACCTAATAGTTAGAAAACATTATAATTTACACATTTATTATGAAATTATAATATAAATAGCTACCATTAAAACGATGACACGTGGCATGAAATTCTCAAATCCTAGAAGGTTTATAGCTAGCAGCCGCTAGGCTATTCTCAAATCCCTAGAAGGTATATAGCTAGTGGCCGCTAGGCTATTCTAAAATCCAAGAAGGTATATAAATAGCGGCATTGCTAGGATAAATATGTAGTCAAACAATAAGGGATGCCGTGTAAATTCCACCCAAAATGATATAATTACAATGACAAGTGATAATGATAAAAGCCTAGGAGCCGCTAATTTGGACCATTGTTTTTTATAATATATCTATTCAAAAATTGGAAACTTTTGAACCTAACAACCACTATGGTATTCCATTCAACTAGCAATTGAGCTTATCGGTCACTAAATATTTTCTTTGATACGAACCGGTAGTCGTGATCCATCTTGATGGAACATAGTGTAGAAATTGGCTCTACCAGTAACGTGCAACCAACTTGAAACTAGTATAATATTTAATAGTTACAATCAATATAAAGATGTAAAGATAGTGATTACTACGAAATGAGGTAATGAAAGGATCCTAATGGCCTCTAAGATATATCACGAGTAGGGTTCATTTTGAGAAGCACATGGTAAAATGGAAGTTGAAAATCCCCGATGAATATACGTGGATCCACTTTCGCATAAAGGAGAATTTTACATTTTTTTGAAAACTAAAATTTTTCCTGCTTTTATTTTGAGGTACAATGACTACAAAGTACACAAGCTGGAAATATTTTTGTAGGCGTTCATGCCTTGTTGTCACACGTTAAGAAGCCTTTCGATGCATGACAAAAGGCCTTTTTTGCACATCAAAATCCTTCCTAACGCATGACGAAGGCCTTTTGTCACACATCGGGAAGGCTTCTTGATGTACAACAAAAAGACCTTTAGTTACGTGTCAAGAAGGTTTCTTGATGTGCGACAACAAGCCTTCTATCACATGTCAAGAAGCATTCCTTACATACGACAAAAGGTCTTGCTGTTGCATGTCAAGAAGCCTTCCTGATGTGTGACATAAGGCCTTCTGTCACGTGTCAGGAAGGCTTCTTGACGTGCAACAACAAGGCCTTCTGTCGTGCATCAAGAAGGCTTCTTGACACGCAACAACAAGACCTTTTGTCACACGTCAGGAAGGATTTTTAACGTGCAACTGAAGGCTTGTTGTTACACATCAAGAAACCTTCCTAATGCATGAATGAAGGTCTTGGTGTCATGTGTCAGGAAGGCGTCAAAACCCTATTTTGTCCTATAAATATCCTTTTGCTAGTCATTTTTGCATTTACACTCTATGACTCCAAAAATTTCTCATTTACAGGAATCAATTTCAAATACAATCAAGCTCAACGACAAGTACAATGACGACTACAAGTGTAACCGAAGGCCAAGCTCAAGACCAAAATCAATCAGAAAATCTAGTTAACCCACAAGCCCTATCTAAGGGTAAAATACTCTATAGGAACTTGCTGTACCCCCACATTCGAACAACTTTGCAAATGAGTTCGGGATACAAGGATTATGTCGATGCATGTGACTTTGATGGGCTTGTTAAGATGCCCCAGTTTGAAATAGATCATGATATTCTAAATTACCTACTCTCCTCATACAATACAGAGGAAAATCTGTTTACTATTACTGTGGACGATGGTCATATGTTTCAATTCGGTGTTGATCTAGCTGATATTCATCGCTTAATAGGCCTTCCATACAAAAATTCCCCATTGTCACAATGAAATCAACCCTTGTCAAAACCGATAAGAAGTACCTTGAATCTACTTTCGGTTTCCATGTTGATTGTACGTATAAAATGTTTTCAATTTTCATTTTATATTTTCAATTTTTGATATTGATTCGTAATATGTAATCTATTTTTGATATTAATTCCAATGGCTTTTTGGCCTTTTTCAATTTTCAGTTTTCAATATTAATCTGTAATCTGTAATCTATTTTCGATATTAATTAAATTGGATTTTTGGCCTTTTGCAGCTCATGTCAATAAATCAAGACGTGGTGTGGATATGCAAGGAATTGCACACCACTTTATTGCTACTATGATTTCTTTTTTCAATCCAAAATTGTTTTGTAGGGTTAGCAAACGAATATACCAAACTGGGCTATTGCATACATTCTTGCAACTATTGGAAAGAAAAAAATTGATTGGTGCACATTTTTATCCAATAAAATAAAAACTAACATTATAAATGCATTGCTTTCAAAAAACCAATTATTCACTCCACAAACTATCTCCTTGGCCTTTATTATGAGGCTCTTTTTAATTTAAAAGAAAAACCAATTCCTACTTGCATGGACGAGACAATGAAGAATTTTTGATTCCATTTCAAGAACAACATGTATAAGTTTGTATTTCGACATAAGACTAACATTATGTTCATTTGGAATCTGATTAAATATTGAATATTTGCAGAAAATATTTTTGGAGGCCCTTCCACGAAAAAAATATGCATCAAGAGGAAGAGGCCAACAACACGCTGAGGTGTCGACATATTCACAATCTGAAATGGAAGTTCACTCATCTCCGAACTCCAAGCATTTGAATTTGTTAAACAAGAGATGTAATACCCTAACATTTACTATTTACAAATTCCCATTTTGTATTTTCAATTTACCATTTACCATATTGAATTGACATACAATCAACTATTGTTGACATTACAGGAACTTTGGACAATACCCAAGCTTCTCAAAGTCAACCGTCTTCACCAACTCACTTAGTTCAGTCGCATGCAATTTTCTCTTCTCAACAACCCTGCACAACAATCCTAGCAACACACAACTCAAACACAACCAATTACTACTCCAACATGGCCACCTCAAGCTCCGTGACATGTTACCCCTCAACAAGGTATGATTTAATTGCTTTAATACAAGTTTTCAATAGTTTAACAATTTTTCATATGATTTTTCTTGTACTTTTTAGCACATTGCAGTCCTTCACATTTTTATAAACAACGACACCGCCCCTCCACCAATACAATTCAAAATTCCAACCAGAGGTTTAGGGAAAAAGAACATTGGTAAATGCATGCCAATTCCTCCGGCCCCTAGTGGGACACTAAACATTACCTCCTCATTTCAAATTCCAACTCTCTCTCTTGGTGGATTTCCTAACACAACAAGCATATTAGTTTTAAATAATATAAATTTAGATGAAGATTACTTGGGCATTGATAGCAATGACCCATCAAGATTTTTTAATACACATGAGATGATTCAAGGCCAACAAGTATACTTCAATTTCAACTTTCATTACTTTTCATTTTAGATTTATTTATTTGAATATTGATTTATTTATAACAAATATGATTAGGCCACCCAAAGGTAGAAACAGGTAGCAGTTGATGATCAAATAAAAATCCCCCATACCTCTCCAGCTACATCATCTTCTTTAGATATAGATGGTGAACAATTGCTACCATTTCCTTTAGAGAACTTAATTGGTAATGATTGTCAATCCCATGTCACAAAGTTTATTGTACCTCATATTAGTCAACTTATAGAATGGGAGAGATGGGCTAAAGTACTAATCAATGAAATAATAAGTCATTATGAAAATTATTGGCAAAGGGAAAGTTTATATCTGCAGTCCGGATATAACATGTGAAGATCGATTCCTTACTTACCCAAGTAAGAGGTGGGACTTCCACATATAAAAACAACCATAAAGATGATATTTTGGATAAAGCATTAAACAAATTGGAAATTATTAGTGATGAAGCCCAAGCATATTTTAACAAATTGTCTAAGGACAAGGATCTGGTAGCAATTGCAAACACCGAGAGAGATAAAGTGGTTGTAAGTATTATCACTTTGAAATATATTTTTTTTTAATCTTACCTTTTCTTATTTTAGTAATATGTGTAATTGAGATCACTTTTTTTGTGTAGTTGAAATATGAAAATTTGAAGAGTCAAACAAAGGTGTTCCAAGTTCACTTGGAAACCATGAAGAACAATTTATCTCGTAGAAAAGAATTTGAAATAAAATATTGTTTTAGTTAACAAACAAAACAATACACTAAAGAAGATAATTAAAGAGCATGGATTTGACCCTGAAATTTTATTCAAAGCCAAGGTAGCTGCAGATCCTAGTTTTCTATCCCATGGAGATGCGACAAGGGAAGAACAAAGGATCGTAAAGAATCTAGATAGTGCTGTAGAAGATATGATTAGTTCTGGGATTATTCAAGCCATTGGAGAAAGGGGTACATGAGGAGAATCCATTGGGGAAAGGAGTACAACTACAAGAGTGGAAGCCATTGGGGAAAGGGGTACAAAAATTGAGGGTTGAAAAATTTCATGATTGAGGGTTGAAACTTGAAAAATTGAAACTTTAAATTTGAAAGTTTGAAATACTTTATAATCTATATTTGAAAATTTGAAACTTGAGTTTGATGGTCATGATGTTTGAAAATTTGAAATAATTTATTATCTAGATTTGAAATTTGAAACTTGAATGTGATGGCATTTGAAAATTTGAAATACTTTATAATCTGGAATTTTATATCTTCTTATATATTATGTATAGAATTTCTAGATACATTCATTTGAATGTGATGGTGTTATGATAATGGTTAATTATTTGTTTTAAGAAAATATGGAATGTGGTATGACAAAGGCATCTTAATACTTGTAATGATGATTGCATAGATGTGGATGATGACATTAGAATAGAATCATAGATATGGATTATCATTAGTTGTATGTGGACGTAGATTTAGCTTCAAGCACAATCATGGAATCTGGATGATGATAATGGATAATTGTTTTAAGAAAATTTGGAATGTGGTAGGACAGAGACATTTAAACCTTCTCAAAATATTCTAATGGATATGATATGATGACATTAGAATGGATATAGATGATGATGAATGATGATAATGGATAATTGTTTTAAGAAAAATTGGAATGTTAAAATAGATATGGATGATGATGAATTGTGTGGACTTACATTTAGCTTCATGCACAATCATGCATGATGATAATGGATAAATAATTGATTTAAGAATAATTGGAGTGTGTTAGGAGTCTAGGACTTACATCTTCTTACTACTTGTAAAATTTGAACTCTGTATCAGGTTTCTCAAAATCTTCTTCTCTCTACTTGTCAATTAAACTAGGACTTACATATTCTATGATGACATTAGATGTGGATGGATGGAGACATTAAAATAAATATGGATTATGATGAATTGAGTGGACATAGATTTAGCTTCAAGCACGATCATGGATGATGATAATGGATAATTGTTTTAAGAACTTTGTACTTGTAAAATTAGAACTCTGTATGAGGTCTGCATTTAAACCTTCTCAAAATATTCTTCTCTCTACTTGTAATGAATCAATGATATGATGACATTAGATGTGGATGATGACATTAGCTTCAAGTACGATCGTGGATGATGAATTGTATAATGGATAATTGTTTTAAGAAAATTTGGAATGTGTTATGACAGAAACATCTTAATATGGAAAAATCTTCCTCTCTCTACTTGTAAAATTTGAATGTGTGATTTTATCCCACAAAGTTTAAACACTTTATCAAAGCATTTTGTGAATACAAAAATAAATTAAAAATAATTGTAACAACTCAAGCAATGTCATATGATAGGGTTTAAGTTACTGTTGTCTTTTAGATGGATGTGACAAAGAAAATGGAAGGAAAATGAGAAATCATCCTTCATAGTGTGATGCTTGCTAGAAGATCTTTGATTCAAGAAAAATCAACATGAGAAATAGATAAGTATATAGATGGGTGAGTTTCTTGACATTGTCGATCATGAGAAGTGAGAGATTCCTAGGATGGATGTCAGCCCACATTTAAAAAAAAAAATAAATGAAATAATGATTAATCGGATTAATGAAGAAACAAAAGATTAAACAAAAATGCAAATGATAACTTTGTACATGTCCGGACGGTAGAAGTTTAGAAGAGTATAACGGTGGAAGAATATGTAGATATGGAATCTAAATGGCTTGCAAATTAGTATGCAACAAATGCATGTAATAAACATATTTTTAAAACAAAATTTCGTATTCGACAAATCCAAAATAGTAATTATATAAAATAGATTTTTAAAATAGAATTTCTTATTCTAAGTCGATCTAAGTCTGTCAATAGAAGCAATATTGAGGCTTGAGGACTTAAGTATTTTAGATCTTAGCGATGGCTACGTTTAGCCACAATGAAATATTTCTGATTGGTGTATCTATGTATTATCCACTGGAGAACTATTATAAGAATGAGAAAAATTTCTCCAATATTTGAACTAGTGGGGTGTCAATATATACATTGTGTTGATCTTAGTGGTCATTATTATCAGACACAACAAATTATTTAGAGATTCACCGTATCTAGGCTTATTTCAAAGCCCAACTATTATTGCGATGAGAAATAGAACACCAATCCTTGCAATCTTGAGGGGTACAGAACAAGTATTTCGATCCTACCGATCACTAGGGTTACACGAAATATATTTTATAGACCTTAACAGTTTATAAGAATCATTAACAAATAAATACGTACTTCTTATAGTAACTATTATTATGATCAGCCAAAATGATATACCTATAGCTTAGCGGTCACTAGGCATCATTAATAGGAAAAATACTAATGCATTAATAAGAAAATATACAAAGCTTAACATTCAATAAAATCCACCTCGACAAAATATTTAAAGATTAGAGTTAACAAAACACCATTCAATGGACATATATCATTGATTTAAGAAAATTGTTGTATTACATGTATACGTAAGGGATCAACATTTACTTATGTCTGATTAGTTCATTGCAGGTACATGAATACATATTCTTGCTAGACATCATTGAAAGACATACTATTAATGGAATGACCAAAGCACTACTGTAAAAACACCTTAAGGGGTCAAGATATATGTTTTTTTAACCATGGAATTCGTTAGGCGCCACTCCAGTAAAAACTATTAATGCAATGAGCAAGTTTTGTCAAAATAATTACTCTGGAGGCTTTAAATCTTGCATAGTTCAGATCCTAGTGGTTACTAAGGTGAGGCTTCAGGTCTTACGTAGTTCAAGATATATGCAGTGTTGATCTTAGTGGTTTCTATGTTCAAGCACAGTGAACAATTAAAAACTTCTACGTATCAAGGCTTATTTCAAAGAACAACAATTATTGCAATGAAAAAAATGCAAATCTGATCACTACTGATGGGTACAAAAATAAGTATTTCTTATCCTAGATCATTAGCTAGGTCAGCCACAACATATTTATAGGAGCTTAAAAGTGTAAAGGAATAATTAAAAATAAATATGTGCTTCTTATCCTTCAGTTACTACGATCAACCCCAAGGATATACCTATAGCTTAAGCGATGGCTTTTTATCATTAACAAGAAAAATACTAATGCATTAACAAGAAAATATATAAATATTAGTGGTCAATAACATCCACATGGATAAAATATTTTGAACTTAGTGTTAGCAAAAAACCATTCAATGGACGTCTCTTTAATTAATTATAATTGTATAATCTCCCAAGTCATTAAATATCACAATGAGTAGTCAACACATAAGAATTTTTTTCCCTAGCGGTCTCTAAGGTCAACCACAACAAAATATTTAAAAGCTTAGCGATCGAGTGTGATCAACATCGATAAAATATTTTGAAGTTAGTGTTCGTAAGGCATAATGTCTTGGACATCTATTATTAAGCGAGAAAGAGTTGCATTGCATGCTTTCTTCAAGTGGTCACACATTTCTTATCTCTTATTAGTTTGTTCCACAAATTTGTTTGAGCCAAGTGCTACACTAGATACCCTTGTGAGGGATCAATCCTTAAGTAGTTCTCATACTATTTACTATAAGTTATTGAAATGAAGATAAAAATTTCACATTTAATAATAAATGAAATCTGAAAAGAGATGGTGATCTATAATTAGTTAGTAAATGAAGTCTCAAAGGCAATGGTATAATTCTAATAAATATAATGAACACACTCTTTATAGTGTTAGTATGAAAATACAAACTTTGAACCCTATGTATAATTTCCTTGTTATTAAACCTCATAATTTTTCATGATATCAGATCTTCCTATTTCCATATGCTTATTGTCACATTAAGAAAGAAAAGCCATGACATCTTATAATTTTTATCGTTGATATATCATTAACAATTTTAAAAACAACCTGAGACTGTAATTTTAATATATAAATAATGTATATGTCTTTCCATAACTATCAATTAAATGAAACATTATTTGGACTCTTGTTTACCTAACTTTTCAAATAGTAGGTTTTATAATTGCCTAATTCTCTCGTTTTCAAAGAGGAACCTACACAAACAAAAATCTTTTCATTTTCTCCTTGGCAGTCACATATTTGTTTTTAAATTTTTTTATTTCCAACAATTTCCTTATGTAATCAAACAATTCTTTTTGTAAAAAAACCAATTATTTGTGTTAATATTAGTATTTCATCTACTAAAGTTACTATCATTATTTCATTGCTTCAATTTAATTTAAAACGAAATGTCTATGGAAAGCGATCATTATCGGTCCAAAATACCTAAACAATTAATAACCCTAATCGAGAAAAATCTATCTTCCCTATCCTTTTCAAAGAACACCCATTTTTTCACTTCTAGTAATCATTGATGTCCATCTCTCGGGTATTTTATGAATCATTTCTCGGTCCTCATGTGAATAAATACACATAAGTTTTTTACATTACTCGAAGTAGGGTACACACATATTTATAAAATCACTTAGGGATTGGAAAAAAATGATAAAACAAAGTGTCAAACCCTATCATTTGAGATGTGTTTGTCAAAGAGCGTTAAAGAATAGAAAAAATTGACTACCTGAAGAAAGAGAAATTAGGGTTTTGTTGAAAAGGCTACATAATATTCTACATTCATAGAATTTAAAAAATTGGAAGGAGTAAAGGTGATAATGCATACCGATTTTTGATGACTTCACGAAAAAATCCGTGCTCAAAATTTTTCCAATCGAATTGTGATATGATTTTCCAATGAATTATTACATTTGAGTTTTGGCCTTACACTAATGTTCTCGCACTAAGCTTAAAAACTTAAATTGTCCTTGAATTATAGTAATGAATGTCAATATATAATTTATATGGAAGCAGACACTTCCAATGCCACTTTCTTTGGCACACAAATTACAAAAGACACGTGATCGCGCTAATTTACTTTATTAATGGATAATTAATGGCTATCAAATGGTGTGCTTATTTTGAATTTTGTGTGATCTTTACTTTGTCGAGTTAATTTCCATTTTATTTTAGGGGAACCACTATATTAACCATATATTGCACATGTAAAAATGATCAATATTAACAATAATATCATCAAAAGAACAACATGCTCAATATCAATATTATCATCTTTAAATTACATATTGAGTATATAAGTATTCCATAATTTGAATATACTACCGGTGATATGTGGTTCAATTGATGTCTCATATATTTAATTATCATATTGTCCTCAACAAAAAATACATGTTTACCAACATTGTTTTAAAATTGTTTTATTAAAAAACAATATCTTCGGATGTGTGTGTCAATAATCTTGGTGGCACCCATGATGCTAATCGTTGGAATTGCTCGAAACAAAAAGGAAGAATGAAAAATAGAGAAGTATTAGCTAAATCCAATGCATGATTTTTTTCTTTTAAGATGGAATGAATGATGTAATACTATATTACTTAGGTTAAAAAATCTGTAATTTACGGGTAAAAGGACTTACGACTTGAAGTTGTACATCCAATATTTTCTCAATTAGATTTTGTCTTTTTCCATTCTTTCACACTCATGTTGAATCCTTTCTCGATCAATTTATTTCAATGTCTAATGATTAGATACATGCTATTTTCGATTGCCTCTTTCGTATATCCATAAGAGTTTCTTTTTCTGTTCACATTTTATCTCTAAATTCCATTTTTATTCAAAGGGGTTTCTATATTTTCTCTTTCCAAAATTTCAATGTTAATATAAGGGATTTTTATTTCCCTCTCACATCTTTTTTTAGAAGTAGAAGTGGTTGTATTAACCCTCTCTTTTCCATTAGAACCAATAACCTTGTGTGTTTTTGTGTAATGTGATCTATATCTTCATAAAAAGTCCATGTTGACTATGTTGGTAACATTGCATTTTCCAAGTGTTTCTCCTTCTTGAGAGTTTTCTTCAACCCGTCCATCTTGTATTTTCATTGCTTCCCGGTGAGTGGTTTTCCACATACTTCATTCAAATCATATGCTATATTATCCCAATGTTTCTTGTTGATATATCTCGTGGTTTAAATGTTCATTCACCTCTTCATATTTTTGAAATAAATGTTTTCACATCGACTCGACCACAACTCTTATTTGTATTATTTCATCAAATCCTCTTTATTTCTATATCTTTCATATGCATGGGTTATTGAAAATGTTTCTTGTAATTTCAAATCATCGACATCATAAAAAATATATGGAGAATTTAGATCAATTTGTGAATGTGGAATGCAAGGACCCAATTTCTGTGCGCCACTTGTATTCTCTTGCAAATTTGAGACACTATTTCCATCTAAGTTTTGCACGTAGAAGTTTTTACACGGTATTTTCTTAGTTGTGTTGAAAAAAACATATTGTCGGCATAGTTTCTTGGAGTTGATTCAAAAATTTGTGTTTTAGACGAGAAAACAAGGAAAATGGTGATATTTCCATGTCTTGCAAATTTATTAGTTACATATAAAATCACAAATGAAACAATTTACGCACTCCATCTTTTATCTAAACTTAATTTAATTTTCCATTTTCTAAAAATAAATATACAAGGGTTTTGCACTTTGTAAAATCACAAGATCAAAACATGTGGATAACCATTGAAAATCGGTTAATTACCTAATAACAAATGCAATATTTATAATCACCTGTGAAATGGGTGTATAAACTGAAATTATTCAAAATAAAATAACATTACTTTACCTCTTTTAATTTTCGTAACTCTATTCTTCCCCAATTGTGTATGTGCTCCTTGTTTTTGTGTGGTTACCTTTGAAATGAGTATATGGTTTTCCATTTTATTACATTAAATACAAAAGTTAACAAAGTTTGTGTGGATTAAAATTTAATATTGTACCACTTATATTAAATGTAGTACGAAAAAATAAAAACACACTCTCAAGTGGCGGATCTTACATTTCACGGTTTAATTACCATTTAATGTTTAGTGAAGCGCAATATTAGTTATGTAACATTTGACCTTACAAAAAAGAGTAATTGTTATTGTATTTTAAACATCTTAATCTTTCCCATACACTATGAGGTTTATGGATAAAATTATACACACGACAATGTGATATGAAATTGATGTAACATTTATAATATACTTTTAATGTAGGAAAACTACAATTAAACATTGTTTGAGACATAGTTTCAAAATTTAATTGAAATTAAGTATTTAGTATTGAGAAGTATCAATAAAAAGTACATAGCATGTGTTACTTCTACTTCAAAGTGTTTATATAGAAAACACTTATTTCACTAAATTGGGACATATTCCATAAATTAAGAATCTGTATTTCATGTATTGGAAGAAATCCATCTCCATTTTTATGTATACAGATTCCATTTTTGTCTATATTGGATTCCATTAATACTATTATTGGAATCCATTAGTAATAATATCAGATTCAATACTGTCATTATTGGAATAATTCTAGTTCAATTTAAATATTATTGGATTCCAATATCACTATTATTGGATTTCTATTTGGCTAATATTGGATTCTAATAGCACTATTCTGGATTCCAAGTTCACCACTATTGTATTCCAATTTAAAAATCCCAATTTTTGGATTGTAGTTTCACTATTTTAGGATTTCTATTTTGTTATTATTTGAGTCCCCCACATAAGCCAAGTTGCCACTATCTTACATAAGCATCGTGACCACTATCTTACATAAGCATCGTGACCGCTATCTTACATAAGCATCGTGTTTGTTATCTTACATAAGATTCACGACCACTATCTTCAATAAGCCAAGAATCCACCATCTTACATAAGCGTCGTGTTTCTTTATCTTCAATAATCCTAGCACTTGCTAACTTACGTGATGAAAGTGCATGCTAGGTGAAATTAGCTAAAGCAGGTCAAAGTTACATCTTTTTATTGGCTGATTTGTACATGTGACTTGATTTTACTGTGTTATTGTCTACCTTTTTATAAAATTTTTAGTATAAAATTTATAAATGTTGACTTCGATTTTTACAACTAGTGGTCCTATCCCTACACATTACCTCTCAGTCATTGGCTTATGCACAATCATTGGCTTCTTTCCCCTATGGATTTCAAAATTTGTATAGCCTAGTGGTCATTGTGATGTAGTTTTTTTCTTACATGCTAAAATTAAAATATTGACTCAATGGGAGGCAGAAGTTGGTGATCACACTTCAATGTGCGAGTGAGCACAATTTCAATTTCAAAAACTCACACTTGGATGTGACAATGATAGCTCATCATAGTGCGAGAGAGTCATGGCCTCGTACATCATACCAAGTGTAGTTGATTGCATCATGAAGTGTGATCCATCACATGGAGAAGTGCGATCCCTCTCACCTCAAAGTGTAATCCCTTGCATGCCGAAGAGTGATGGATCACACATCAAAGTGTGATCCATCACACAATGACATATGATACCTCACATGACAAAGTAGGATCATTTTAAGGATGAAGTGTGAGAATTCACAATTGGAATAGCGGGAATAGGTAATAGATTTTGGGAATAGGTTTGAATGGACTAAATCCTATCCAATTTTTTTTTTGATTAGAGGTAAAAGTTAGGGTTGAGGGGACCTTACCCCCTTACAAAGAGTTACAACATACTTCCATATTGGCCAAAGTATTTACCTTTAAAGGTCATGCATGTTCGAAATTCAAAAACAAAGACAATAAAGTATATGATATTTGTTAGATAGAATTTACATTATATAGCAGTCTGAAGGATGAAACTAACAGCTTAAAGGTAAACAAACAAAAATTCCAAACCATTGAATTTACTTAATCTTTGACCAGATCTTCCACTGTCTCCATACAGTCATTCCATTCTTTGACCAAAGTTGCTTTATAGTCTCCTTCTAGTACTTTTAGTTAGGTTCTTTGATCACCACCTTCGGCCCTGTACCATCCTTTTCCTTTTCTTTTACTAACTCCATGGACTGGATCATTTTGGCTAATAGTTTAAGATGGTAGATAGTACTTTTCACATTAAGGATATGTGCATCTCTAATTTGCATAATAATACCTTTCATTTTCAGCAACTCATTTTCCATTTCCATGCTTCTGGCATTGGTATTTTTGAGGTTTTCATTGAGGATAAGGGAAGACATTTTATCCACTTTGTCATGTAGCTCCTTAAGGTCCATAGTGATCAAGCTGATTTTGTGCCTATTGATATCAGTGTTTAGTTTGTAATTTTTAAACTCTCTCATGAAGGCATGGGTTTTAACAACTGATTCTTGGGCCGAGAAAAGTTCCATCTGAGCCGTTTTAAGATTATGTAGATTGTGGATAGCTTCCTCAATGTTCTTGGAATGCTTGTCCTTGGAAGACTCCTATTCTTTTATGCTGGCCACATCCTCACTGCTCTCTACTTCCCTTTATCTTTGTCATGAGAGGATTCCTTCCGGGTAGGGATTTCACCAGTGGAATTCATTTGAAACATAGGTAATGTTATCCTGCTTAGCCTGACCAGGATACTACACTTTCCTATTCTGAATCTTATCTCCCCTTTACCCATGCTTGACCTGGTACGTTTGGCCACCAGATTCCTAGGACCAAAATCATCACAGCTATCCTCCTTAGGTTCCATACTCCCTGTCCTTTTACCCAGTGAGATGTTTGAAGCTGAAGCCCAAAATTTGTCATTTTTTCCCAACAGGGGAGTGCTCAGCGGGATGATAGTTTTTATCAGACCCTAGTGGAAGGGGAGAATGAAAGTGTCTTTCTTCACCATAGTTATAGATTTAGCCAAAGAAGAGAATAAGTAGAAAGGAAAGTTATATGGTTTGGAATTATGAATATGGTTTAACATTGGGAAATGGTAGCCATAGATTACTTTATATCTTCCTTCTAATGTAATGTAAGACATTATCAGTTTGGTAATTTCATCAAAAGGGGAAGGTAACTTACTCCGAGTGTATCCATTATGCAGAGAGATGGGATCCCCTTTTCCTTGAAAGAAATAATCAATCTCAAGACTGTAATCAGATTTCGGTTTAAAAATACATCTACCTTCTAATGCTAGGCCAGTCACTTTTGTGATGAGCTTGGGTGAAATTTTGAGAGAACAGTTACCGACCTGTACCTTGCCCTCATTCCAAGTTTTTGCAACCGCTTCGCTTATACTCTCATCATGGCCCTCAAAAGTTTTGAGAAAATTCAACAATCCTGCTGTTTCCGTAAGAGCTTCACCTCCTTGGATATCTCTGGACACCTAGATGGTTCAGTGTGAACCAGGTCCCCTCCCATCCTTTTGTACACAAAAAATTTAATGCGAAGAAACTAGACCTAAAAATCCATTTTTTCTTTTTTCGGCTTCCACAAATCCCAAAAGACTAGGCTACCCGTGTGAAAAAAGGGATCCAACTCATGTATGGAAGAAAAAATCATGGAAGGTTATTGCACGAGTGGAAGATTTAGAAAAATTATTAAAGACTCCCTCCCTTTTCATGATTTTAATGAAATTAGCATTCATACCAAAGAGGTGCTCGACAACATGGAGACCATTAGTGGAAACCCCTAGATTAGCAACAAAGTCAGACACCTGCATTGCCTTCCCTATACACATGTTTGAAATAAATATTCAAAAAATAATTTAAAAATGACTTATTTTTACTGATGAAGTCTTCTATAGATATGACAGGTCTGGATGAACCCTTCATACAAGAAATAATGTACAAAAAATGTCCTTCCACTTCCAGAAGGTTGAAAACTTTTTCTTTTACAATCTTCACCCCCAGAATAGAGCAGCTGCCTCCGCCACATTATTTGATTATTGTCCAAGGTCAAAGAAATAAGCAAGAATAAAACGACCAAAAGAGTCCCTTATGACTCCTCCTCCCCCTGCATTCCCCAGATTCCCTTTAGCTGCTCCATCAAAGTTGAGTTTTAGAGAGCCTTCACGAGGAGGATTCCACTTAATCCCTAATCTAGGATTGGGCCTGTTTGGTTTAGGAATCCCTGAAACATTACAGTTCATTAAGAAATACTATTCATTATCTAGAATTTCCAATTCTTTATTCCTGAGGATAGAGAAATTGTTTCTAACTGCCTGAAAGAGGTTTTTATAGATAGTTTGATAGGAAGACTCTTGTTTTTGAATATCCTTCTGTTTCTTTCCTTCCAGATTTCCCACCATAGATGACTTAAGCTTATGGTCCATAGATTTTTTAGCCCTTGACTATGAAAAGGGCATTTCCATTGGTTCCAAGCTTCCTTTATATCTTTGGGGATGACCCAATTAACCGAGAAACCATCCAAAATGGAGGATAACAAGTTGATGTGCATACAGACATTCCAGAAACATATGGTTTATAGATTCCATTTTTATTTTGCATAGCACACATCTATTAACCCATTGGAAGCGTACGCACGTACCCAAAATTGTAGGGTATTGTACCGCCAGAATGATGTTACACATGCCCCAATGATGATACAGGTCACCTCGCAAGGTGTTCAGAATCTAGGAAAGCTTGCCAAGTGTATGTTAGCATCCCAAGCACCTTGTCTAAGCTTTGTGTACTTCACTTTATCCTCTGCCTTTCTTTTTCTAGATTTTTGACCTTCAGTGATGAAACCACCGCCCTGCCAGGGTAGCGGTCTGTAATCGCCACCCTACTCAAGGTGGCGGTCCTTTACGTATTCTCCAACACATTCTTTTGATCACGACTTGTGTAATTTTTCAACATTTACCAGTCTTTTCTCAATTGCCTTAGCTCGTATTAATGTTTTATGTTCCCTGGAATAGTGTTTCTTCATTTTTTAATGGTAAAAGAGTTCTAATAGGAATCACCGGTGAATGTGAAATCTATAAATAGCCAACTTGTTTTCAAGTAAATGGCCCCTCAAATTCTCATTTCCATTGTTTAGTATTTCAATTTCTTGCTTAGAATTCATTTTGTTTTCATGTTTGCATCCATGCTAGTTTTTCCTTTGCTATTAGAAGCCATTCGATCTTCTTGCTTCAGTCTTGTTCATTGCTGTTCATACAAATTAGTTTAGAGTAGAGTAGTGTCATTTATAGATTGAATCCATTAGAGTTGCAAGTTGTGTTCTTCTCAGAAGGTAGATTCCAGAATCTCCTGGTACACTTGTGTTGTATTCCCACAATAAATCCTGCTAAGAATTACATACCCCAAGCTCTGTCACTTGCACTATCCCTCTCCTACTCACATTATATTTGGTCTATATCTAAAGTTGTCATTGTTCAAATACCTTTTTTGTTGATGCTAGCATATACATGCTCTTCTAGATTCACGTGAACACGAAGGAATGAGGAGATCATTCTAAGGGGACAAAGTCATACACTACTAGATTCACCACTGTTATGCAAATTCCAGGTTTTATCTGTCAAATTTCTAGTTAAAACATATCAAATAGAGTAGTGAAATATTTCATTTTAGTTAAATTTCATTTTCGATATTGCTAGGGAAGTTATGGGGATTGATAGTTTCTCAGAAAATATGATTCATTCCTCACTTCTAAGGTAGGATCGAGAGTCTTTTAATTAAGTTAATCAACTATTTAGTTATTTAGGATAAACTCACAACTGCACAGGCAAGTAGCTACACCATGCTACCTTGCTTGTTTTAATTTTGTTATTAGATTAGTTGTCATTTTTTGAATATATTAGATTAGTTTCTCTTTCAATTCTATTAAAAATTCTATCAAAAATACAAAAATAGAGGAATATATATATATATATATATATATATGTTGTAGATATATCTTGCATAATTAGTTTATTTTGTTTCAATTAAGTTTATATTGATCTTGTATGACAATCATGGGACCTAGGGAGCCCAGGGAATATGTTTTTGAGCCAATCATGCCTCAACCAAATTTTGTTGCAGCATTAACTGACATAGACCAAAATCTCAGAATTCAAGTCTTCCAAACAACAATAGACCTATAAGAAATCAGCACACAACTAAGAGGATTAAACATAGAAGACGACAAAGCACACATGTTTTGGTCAAATCAGCCAAATTATAGACTTCCTTGATAGATATTCATATGTATGCAGAAGAACCTGAAAGAGAGAAAACATTAGGTCATCTTCCATGTATCCCACAACTCATAGATTGGATCATGGCAGAGCTCGATATTGATTGGAGCCTTCGAGAAGCTATCCTCACTGAACGATCTATCACACCGATTCAAGTTAGGAGGGCCTTCTTTGCTTTAGATTCATAGATCCCATTATTGTGTGTTGAAGACATAAGATCACCTAACTATTTTATCTACACCCCACATGTATTCCATCCCCATCGGCTGTCTCGGCACGACCTCGGGAGGTCAGGTGTAAGGAAGAGTTACTTGTAGATTCCCATGCTCGCATGTCACTTTTCCATCGTATAGAAACCTCTTTTTACCAGATTATCAACCGTGAGGATTTTATTTCTAAAAGTGAGCCAACTGAACACATTAACCTTAGGTGTTATATTCTTGTTCCAAATATTTCTGGCCATTAAATCTTCTTCTCCAATTTGTCCCTAAAAAAAGAGGCCATAGGCTGATTTGTGAAAAATTTCCACATGGTTCCTTACCCCAAATGATTCTATCTTGGTCCTTGCTATTATATGATACATGATTTTTTAAAACTCATTGATCCCTCTCAATTTATCATTTAGTTCCTGTCTATCCAATTCCAGAGTTTTCCATGTCTGAAAACTCTCTTCCTTAGCCATGTAGTTGTTTACTTTTTCTCCATACTTAGCTTCCAAAGAATGTAGAGATTTATGGAAATTTATCTTGAAGGGTGAAGTCTCCCGCCCATTTGTATTTACAAAACCTATCTCATTGCCTCTTCCTATTTTCCATCTCACTTGCCCTTGTTCAAAATTTCTTTGGCCTAGTGAATGGCTTTCCATATGCATGAGCCATTGAAAGTCACCTGTTTAAACATCCATCTTTTATCATTATAATCTAGCCAATATTTTATCTCGAAGAATTCTGGTCCAAACTCCATTTTCCTTTGTTAGTATCCATCCAATCTTAGCAAGTAGAGCTTCATATATCTTGGACCAATCTCTCGAGACCAAGTCCTCAAATCTTGTTGGGTTTTACCACTTTGCTCCGGGAAACTAAAGGGATTCTATCTTTACTTTCTGTGCCGCTCCATAAATACCTTTTTTGGATCTTTTCCAACCTTTCCCCTATTATAGCAGGAAGTTGGTATAGTGACATGGCATACACAGGAAGAATCTGGAGAGAGCTAATCATAAGAGTGATTTTTCCTACTTGAGATAACATATTAGCTTTCTTACTAGCTAATTTCCTTTCAAACCTTTCAATTAGAAAGTTCCATTCAAAACAGGAGGGTCTCCTATCCCCAAGAGGAATTCCTAAATATAAGGTAGGAAAGGGTTTATAGGTACATTCAAAAATTTCTACAATCTTCTTACAACGGCTGTCCATAGTATTCAGAAAGAAAAGAGAACTTTTTCTGAAGTTGATCAGCTATCCCGAGACATCCATATAGTCATCAAAAATGGTTTTAAGTTTTCTTGCTTCGAATAGTAGCTTCCCCCACCATGAAAGTGTCATCAACAAAGTGTTGGTGAGTAACTTTTTCCATATCAAGTGCCGAGAAATCCCTTTGATGAAGCCTTTTTCCGTTTCAACATTGAGTCTTCTACTGAGAGCTTCTACCATTAAAATGAAGAGGAAAGGGGAAAGGGGATCCCCTTGCCGTAATCCTTGTGTGCTAGGAAAGAACCCAATAGGACTTCCATTCATGAGGATAGAAAACCATACATTGGAGATGCATGCCTGAACCAGATGTCTCAAATCTATTTCAAAGCCAAACTTGTCAAGGATTTTGTCTAGAAAGCTCCACGAAACCCTGTCATAAGCTTTTGCCATATCCAGTTTTAAGAATAAAGTAGCCTTCTTACTGATTTTTGCTGAATGAATAGTCTCTTTGATAGAAATTATCCCATCCTATATTTGTCTACCTATAACAAAGCCCCTTGCTATTCTCGAAATGATATTGGGCAGGATCAGCTGAAGCCTAAGGGCTAGAATTTTCATGTAGATTTTATAGGAAGTGTTATAAAGACTTATAGGTCTAAAGTCTTTTAGTTCCATAGCATTACTACATTTCAGAACCAGAGTCAGAAAGGTGCAGTTCATTTCCTTTAAAATAACCTTCTTCTTGAAAAATTCATTCACTGCTTCAAAAACCTCTTTTTTAATTATGTCCCAGAAATTTTGGAAGAAAAATGATGGAAATCCATCAAGCCAGTGCCTTATGCAAGGCTGAGTTGTTTATTGAGAAAATTCCACTTCCTCCATGGTAGGAATCGATAAGAGCATAACATTTTCTTCGACCGAGACTAACTTAGGAATACAATTTAAGAAATCCTATTCTTTTAAGAGGTATTGATCCTTGCTATTAAAGAGTAAATTTTGGAAGAAAGAAATTGTCTCTTTGTCAATTTATTCTTGCTCCTCAACCATGACACCCCTTCCTTACTGATTTTGTTAATTATATTAAAGCTTCTTTGATTTAAGGTGGATAGATGAAAGAATCTAGTGTTTTTGTCTCCTTCCTTTAACCAAGTGATTCTGGATTTTTATCTCCAGAATATTTCCTCTTTTCCTGAATATTGTGGTAGTCCAACAGGAGAGATCTTTCCTTAACATGATCAGTAGGATCATTCTCGATACCCTGTCTTTTAGTTCTTCTTTGGACAATCTGTAGTTCATCTCTGATTTCCACCTTCTTCTGGAAGATATTACCAAAGCTTTTTTTATTCCACACTTTAAGGTGGGCTTTCACATTCTGAAGTTTTTTAGAGACTCTAAACATTGCTATTCCTTTAACCTTTAGTTTCCACCATTCTTTGGCAAGATCATTCAGATCCTCACTTTAGAGCAACATCTTCTCAAAATGAAAGGGAGTTCTTCTTCAAGAAGGATTCTTAATTTATTATAACCACTATTGTAATCTAATTTATAAATCCTAATTTTTGGATTTTAATTTTACTATTTTAGGATTTCTAGTTTGTTATTATATGAATCCCCCACATAATCCTCATGGTTTCTATATTTTATAAGCCTAGCGAGTTGATAATTTACATGATGAAAGCACATTCTAGGTGAAATCAGCCTAGTGGGGTCAAAGTTACATTTTCCTTGCGACACTAAGTTATATTTTCCTTACAGCTACTAAGTTACATTTTCCTTGCGGCCACTAAGCTACATTTGAATTGTAGTCACTATGTTACATAGGCCGTATGGCCTCAAAGTTACATGATACCATGATAATTCTAGCGACCGCTATCTTACATAAGCCTAGTGGCCGCTAATTTACACAAGAGTAGATTCATCTAGGTGAAATAATCCTAACGGATGAAAGTTACACCAACCAACCTGTAAAAATTTTCATAATCCTATCAAATGCTAAGCTACATAAAACTAGCACTGCTAAATTAATTCACCCTAGGTGCCATGTTGTCACTTTCACAGTTCCTCCATTTCCCCATCCTAAATTGCAAAATTTTGAGTTAGTTCCCTTTGAAATGTGCCTAGATAGAGGTATTTTGAAATTTGGTACTTACCAAGAGATTTTGGAATTTTAAAAACTTATCCATCAGATGGGAAATTTCTCCCCCTTTCCAGAAAGGTCAAGAAGTCCTCCTAACTCCTTGTATTTTGCAAGTTATGGCTCGGCGGACCTATGTGGTTAAATTTTCCCTTTGGCGGGTTGGCAGACCTACGGAGTTCCTTGTGATTTTTGCACTTTTTCACCAAAAGGGGTAAGTTAGCAAAAGTGACTGTGAGCCCACATGGAGAAATGGAGAGATAAGTCCTACATTGGCTGACAGACTTAATTTTTAGGATTTGAAGGAATCATCTAATCAGAGACCACCACGTGTCCTCGGGGCAGTGAGTCGGCGGAAGAAATTTTTGTTTTGAACCCTTTGTCAAAAAAGGGTTAAAGGTTCAAGTTTTTCTACCCTCCCTTTGGGCCCGCATCAAATTAGAGACTGCCCCATGTCATCGGGAAACAAACTCATGGACCCGTGGAGGAAAATCAAATTTTGTGCCAAAATTTCAAAATGTTACAAATTGAGCCCCCCCTTATCCAATTAGAAGGTGACACGTGTCCTAGTCAAATCGGGAGGGCAGGACCCACAGAGAAATTTGAGATTTTGAACTTCTCACCAAAAGGGCTCAAATGGTTGTTTTTGGACCATGTTTCCTCATCCAATCGGATGGCGCCACGTGTCCAGCCTTTGGCAGAGCTACGGAGGGGTGGAGGAAATCGAGAAATCGTGCCTTTTCTCCCAAATGTTGGGAAACATATTTTTTCCACCTGGCTCATTGTTTCTCTAATTCTGACACGTGTAGGGTCCCAATTTTGAGGTAAAAAAGAGGGAAAATGGTTTATTTACATCTGCATCTGATCTTTTTATCACCATTTTTTGGCTTGAGCTCTGTAATGGATGAATGTGGATCATTTTTTGTCCGTCCTTCTCTGTTTGTGGTCACTTTTTTGGGTCTATTTTGGAACAAAATCGATGATTTTCATAGGGAATATGATTGATTTTTGAAGAGATAGGGTAATCAGAGAAGTTTGCGAATGGAAAAGGAGAAATGTGACAACTGGGCACTCAAACATTTTGGAGGTAGTTACAGAGGTGAAATGATGAGGGAAAATGAATGAGGAAACTACCATATACTTTTGCTAAAGCATTCACGTTTGAAATGATGACTTTAAACTGTTTATGGCATATACATTTTCCATGAGTGCATTCTTGTTTCTTGTCTCTTTCTAAATGAATATCCAAAAAATTTGATCCCATTGGGATATTATTTCCTTAGAGGCAAAGCAAAGATGAAATAAGATTGTTATAAAAACATGCTTTGCCATTGTATACGAGTTCCGGGCATTTTATTTTGGAAAGTTGTAAAAGTCTAAAAGTGATTCAATACAAAGGTAGTTTCTTTCTCATTTTCTCTTGTCACTCTTTCTCTTCCCTTACTTGGTTCAATGGATCATTTACCTTACATGCAATAGAAACTTTGTGTTCTTATATGTGCAATATTAGAACTTTGTGTATGTAGATTTACATGGTGTGAAGTAAGTGATCATTCGTTATATTTTCTTGTTTCGGTGTGAGTAAGGAAATACTATGATTTCTATATTTTCCCAAAGCATTTTTGTTTTCTTCCTTCTCCCACCTCTTCATTCTTCCATTCCTTCTGATTGGTAACCTTTCAAGTATAAAGAATTTCGGAATTCCATGATCCAGACATTGAAAATATTTATATCTATACATTTGTTTTTTCTAGTTTTCAATAAGGGAACATCTCCCATTAAAGAGGAGGGTCTTGTTGTCCCTTGTCTGTCGTTTCACCCAAAGTGAAAATATGAAACCCAACAGTTTTTGGTGACTCCGTTGGGAATCCATTGTGAAGGATTTCGAGTTTTGAAGAATTAATTCTTCATCATCTCTGATCTGGTGAATCCAAGATACACTAGGGGTAGGAGAACCCTTGGGGAAGAGGATCCTCATTTCTATCTGTTGGACAACCAAGGTTTCTCTCTTCCTTCATCAACAAGAAAAAGAAGAGGAGAAAGATATGCAAGCACTCCTAATAGAGATAAAACTTTTGGGAGTGATAGTCCTCAAAATCATATCAGTCCCAATCTACATGATCGATCCTTCTTTGGTGTTGTTATTCCTCTCTAAACAATATTTCCAAGAATGGAAGATCCTCTACCTTGGGGCCAAAGGGTTGGGCCTCTTGCTCTTCCCCAACCATTGCATTAATTTCCTAGAGGAAATAGAAATAATTTTCCCAAATTTAGAGTTGATGGGAAATTTCATCCGGATGAACGATATATACATGACCTTCATTATTGCTTGTGGTGTTCTTGGCGTTGAACATGAGGATGTCTCTGTTAGAATTTTTTTGGAGACATTGAAAGATAATGCGGCTGATTGGTTTTATCACTAACTTCTTGGATCTATCAATAGGTTGATGAACAAGATCCCACTCACTACACATCCGTAGATCAGATTCGAAGTGCTTCTTCCTTAATGCTCAATTTCCTAAAGTGAGCTATGTAATTAAGAGAGATAATCTTGCCACCTTGGATGCTTATCATAGGTTAGTTGTTAGTGTGGAAGATGATCTTATTATGTCTAGAAAGCTGAGGAGAGATTCATCTAAATCCAAGGCATCCTCTTCTTCCACATCTTCTCCTAGAGTTAATGTAGATCAATTAGTCCAGAAGCTTGCTAATGATTTGATTTCTCTCAAGAAACAATTAGCTCAACATGCTCCTTATCAAGATGTACCTAGAAAGAACTTTCAGCCCAGAAATCAGTTAGCCCCTCCTCAGACTATATTAGCAATTGAAGGTCCACTAATCAAGGCTCCAATCAATGCCACATGTGAAGTGTTGGAGCCTGATGATGAAGAGGAGAATGAAATCTATGAAGAATTAGAAGAGGAAGTTGATGAAGAATTGGAAGAGCTGAGTGGATCCCATGTCCATTTTCTCACTACTAAAGGTATAGATGAAGAAGATGATTATGAGGAAATAATTGTAGAGATGAGAAATGAATCTTATGATTTCATGAATCATGAGCAAACAAGTAAGAAAGAAAAGGTAGTGCAGCCTGCTAAAAGATCTAAGGATCCTCCTACAACCATTCTAGTGATTGTAAGGAGGGGAGATCCTATTCCAACTTCTTCCACGCAAAAGGTAGGCTTTCCTATTCCTTATTATTCTAGTCCTACTCCTATAACTTCTTATCATCCTAGTGATAGAGTTGATAGATCAAAAGTCCCATCTACTACTGTTAATAATGCTGCATCTACCTCTGGCTCATTTGATATTATTGACCATCTCAAGAAAACTAAGATTCAGATCTCAGAGGCTGAATTCTACCAAACTCATCCCAAGGAATTTGCTAAGATGGTAGACTTTGTGAATTCTAAATCTAAACCTTCACCCCATAGTTCTAAGGGCATCTTTCCAATTCCTTCTCCATCTCAACCTAGCCTTGTAGCAGCAGTTACTTCATCTGAGGAGAAGATCAAACCATTTTATGTTACCCTCCTCATAGCTGGTCATAAACTTAGCAATTGTGTCATTGATTCCAGTGCTTTAGACAATGTGATTCCCGCCAAGGTAGCTCATGCCCTAGGCCTGACCCTAACCCACACTTTTGGCTCATGCTATTCAATGGAAAGTAGAGAAGTACCGTTGGTTGGTAGAATCAAGGATGCACAAGTTACATTTCTTCTATGCCAGAGAAAAGAGTTTTAGCAACCATCTTGGTAGCTGATATACCTCCTTCTTATGGCATGCTATTGAGTAGAAAATTTTGCAAGGATGTTGGAGGAGAGATCATGATGGACTGGTCACATGCCCTCATTCCAGTGAATGGGAAGATGAAGAAGCTATTTCTGAAAAGAAAA
The DNA here is from genome assembly GCA_018340775.1 of Taxus wallichiana var. yunnanensis. Classification (NCBI taxonomy): domain Eukaryota; kingdom Viridiplantae; phylum Streptophyta; class Pinopsida; order Cupressales; family Taxaceae; genus Taxus; species Taxus wallichiana. The sequence goes on along the minus strand of CM031242.1, from coordinate 82,766,350 downwards.
CTGAATATATTGTGTAAAAGATAGATGATCCAAAAGCACAAATACTTTATGAAGATAGAGGTCATGGAAATTACATGGTCGTGTCGAGAAGATGAGATAAAGCATCCCAAGGAAGTACTTCTTGATCCCAATGGCGTAAACTGGATTTTAGAGTTTGATGGGAGCTTCTCCTCAACTAGTTCTAGAGATGGTGTAGTGCTCATTTCTCCTAAAGGGAAGCTTCATCCTTCCTCTTTCAAGCTCCAATTCAAAAACAAAAATAACAAAATAGAGTATGAAGATCTCTTTCTTGGTCTTAACTTGGCAAAGGAAATGGGAATTAATAATCTCCTTACTTGCGGTGATGCAGAGGTGATTATAAAGTAGGTTAGAGATATTTTCCAAGTAAAAAATAGAAGGCTAAAACATTACAAAAATCTGATTTGGGATTCAATTGAGTTCCTTGATGCCTTCTCCATCGAAGCCATGCCAAGAGAAAGAAACACGAGGGCTGATTCATTGGCTATCTTGGGGTCTCTGTTAATTCCTCATCCAGATTTCTCCCAAGAGAAGTTCACCATTGAGATGATTCATAGGCCTAGTGCACTGACAATGAAAATAATTGGAAAGTCTTCAATGATGATTAACATATGCTGTCCTTCCTGGAGCTTAGAGATAATTTTGATCAGTTGTACTTTGAAGGAAGTGAAAATATGACTAGGGAGTGTGTGCCTCCAAATGAAGAAGGTAGCAAAGAAGAAGAAATAGATCATGACGACTGTTTAAAACTGAAAGGTAATAAGATACCCAAGGGGTTGGTGAGCTTGGAGGAGTTATTCGATAAACATGACGGATATATTAAGTCAAAATCTTCTAAAGGATCCCAACAGTCAGCTGAGTATGAGAAGATAAACATTGGAAGTTCTCATGAACCCAAGCTAGTGAACATTGGGAAGTGTTGCACACAAGAAGAGAAGAAGAAGGCTGCAAATTTGTTGAAGAGGTATACTGATGTCCTTGCTTATTCCTATGATGATCTTAAGGCCTTCCAATGTAGACACCTATAATTACACCCAAGTAATTTAAATACTTAAATTGTGCTAATTATCCCCTTTCTTGCAAATCGACAACATATCGTCAAAAGCACTCATATTCTCTCTTATTGTCATTAATTAATTATAATACGCTAATTGATTAAGTCACCTATTTGTGGCTCAAAGGGGATGTCCAAAATTTTGTGGTAGAATGCATGGTTTTTCAGCAAAATAAGGGTGAAATATTTTGATCCCCAGGTTTTCTACAACCTCTATCTATTCCTAGCCAGTGGTGGGAAGAGGTTTCCATGGAATTTATCGTAGGATTGCCTAAATCTGAAGGAAAAAATGTCATCATGGTTGTGGTGGATAGAATCACCAAATATGCTCATTTTTGTGCCTTAACACACCCATTTTCTACAAGCACAGTAGCAACAACCTTCATGGACACAGTTCAAAAGCTTCATGGGACACCAAAGATTATAGTAAGTGATCAAGACCCTATATTTACTAGTAATTTTTGGACTAATTTATTCTCATGTTTGGGTACTCAGTTAGCTCATAGCTCTTCTTATCATCCCTAGTCTGATGGGCAAACAAAATTTGTAAATAAGTGTTTGGAGGGATATCTTCGTTGCTTTACGTCAGATAAACAAGCAAGATGGGTCCAATGGTTGCCACTTGCAAAATGGTGGTATAACACTTCCTTCCATACTTCATCTAAAATGTCTCCTTTTTTGGCACTCTATGGGTACCATCCACCATCCATCACATCATCATTGAGAGGAAAACCGTGGGTTAGAGCAGTAGAAGAACACATTCAATATCAACAAGAGGTCCTCTCTAGTCTCAAGGAGAACTTGGTCATGACACAAAACCACATGAAGCAACAGGCTGATCAACATCACACAAAAAGGCATTTTGAAGTCGGTGATTGGGTTTTTGTGCGGTTACAACCATATAAGAAAATGTCTTTGAAACAACAACAAAAGGATAAAAACTTTCACCAAAGTATTATGGCCCTTATCAAGTATTGCAGAAGATTGGTACTATAGCATACAAATTAGAACTTCCACAATCCACCATAATACATCCAGTCTTTCATGTTTCTTTCCGAAGAAAGTAATTGGATAGAGAGTATCAACCCAAACAGTGTTACCTGAGCTTGATGAGGAGGGGAGGGTCATCTTGGAACTTGAATGCATCCTTCAAACATGCACTAAAAGATTGAGGACACGAGTTATTACTGAGTACCTGATCAAGTGGAAGAATATGGACAATGAAGATGCAACATGGGAAGATATGACATTCCTGTAGTAGTAGCACTAGAGTTTCTCAACATTGGGGACAATGTTTCTTTAAAGGAAGAAGGGCATGCTACACCCTTAACCTATTGCTTGTATTAGGATATGAGCAGTGACTTGTGGCTTACCATATCATTTTATTATATCGTTTATACTTTCTCATGTTAGAAGGTCGGCCTTGGTGATGGCCATAACATATGAATAGTATATATAGGGGATTTGTGTAGTAATTCATCATCATTGGAGCATTTGAGTATTATTGTATGGTTTGGAGGTTTCCCCCTTGAAGTGGCGAAGCTATTCTAATTGCATATTGAGATCATTATTATGGAATATTGTGTTATTTGGTGTTATATTTCTGCTCATGATCTGAATTATACAAGTAATTTCATTACACATATCCAACTAACAACCTAATTAATGACCTTCTATTAATTAATCACCCCTTCTACCTAGACTAATTAATTACCTTTCCTTCCATTTAACCAATAAATCAATATTTAATTGATTTAATCCCCTTCTAATAGCCTAAATCGTATTAATATTCTTCTAATTAGCTTCTATAAGCTTACATTTACCTATTAGTTAATTGCCTTTGATTAATTAAAACACCCCCCAACTCCCATGACTTGCTAAGCATAAATTAAACCCTTCTAAAGTAAGGTTACCTTTTATAAAGCAACCTTATCCATTCCTAATCATGTTTTACCTTTATCCCACATGCAAAGGGATGAAGTGTTTCCTTTATCCATTGGGCTATATAAGGAGCCCTCCTTCTACCTTTATACCTACACCTAAACTTCTTGAGAGAGAAAATGCAAAGCATATAACAAAGAGACTAAGAGCTTGCCTTTTGTTTTCTTGAGAGGTCACCATTGTTAAGAGCTAAGCTTCCTATTCTTGCATTCTTTAAGGATCAAACAAGAAATTTTTGATTGCCATTGGAGCTAAATAGGTCCATTCATTTTGTTGGTAATCTAGGAGAGTAGAGATTTTGAATAGCATGCTAGTTTTGATCTTATGTTTCAAAGTTATGATGTTTAATATAGATCTTGTTTAGCTCTTTATCTTGATGGTGTTTAGGCTTTTTCTTAGCTAGATTATAGAACTATTTTAGGTGGTAGTTCTTGCTTCATTTAATTTAGCTTAAGTAAAGTACACATGCACACATTTGTCACGCCCGTGGGACACTTAGTCCCATGGCATTTTAGTTTAAGTTTCATTATTTTGGATAACTTTTGATATGCACATGTAGTAATTAATGTCTATTTTCTTGGAATTTTTGCTAATTTGATATGTGTAACTTCTTGTTCATAGCCATAATTTTAATGGGTTGTTGCCATTTTAAAACTAACTTGTCAAAATTTGAGATATTGTGAGTTTTCTTGTGTTTTTGCCATATTTTGGTTGTAGGTGTGGCGCAGGCACATTTTTAGGAGCACAGGCACATTTTTTGTGGTGCACACACCTCTTTGGTGGCATAGGTGCACTATCAAAACCTAGTTCTATGTCTATTGATCTTACTACATGTTTCTCTAACCCCGACGCACATACCCTAACCAACGTGCATATGCACTAACCTGGGAGTAGATGTTGTTTCGCATCTTGTACCTTCACTACATTTTGAAACCTATCAGATCGGCACATACACCCTAACCAGAGTGCACATGCTATTTTAGTGGCACAAACACATTTTTGGTGGTGTATACGTTTTTTGAATTTAGGACTATGTTACAAAGCGGTGGAACACACATTTTCCAAAGTGGTGCATAGGCTTTTGGTGGCACACACATTTTCCGATTAGGCGTAGGCATTCTATTTGAATTTTTGTCTATTTTTCTCGAAGGTGGCACATACATTGTTTTTGTGGCACACACACCTCTCTGGTGGCATAGGTGCGTGGTAATCCAAAACACACAGAGTAGTGCATATATTGTGTTCGTGGCGCACACGTTTCTCGGGTGGCGCAGGTGCACTGTAAATCAGAAAAACAAAGAGTGGCGTATATGCCCTAACGTGCGTACAAATGCCAAAACAAGGGTGCAAGTGTCCTTTTGTATTTTGAAATTAATGTGTTGAGGTTATAACATTCTTGCAGGTTTTATCTAATCATATACTTGTCTTTACAGGCTATTTTTACATGTTTTTACTTGATTAGATAGATTTTGCATTGTTTACTTATAGGAATAAGATCACGTATGCTCTTCCCTCACGTCCCTTGGGGTAATCTTGGGAATTAGAAATGATTCTTAAGTCCTTTTTGATGCTTTGAGGTTGTTGGGAATATTTGAGTTGGAATTGGTTAACTTGGTGTAGTTGAATTAAGGTGTTTTTCCATTTGATATATTTTTGGATTTTGAAGAAATCACGTATGCTCTTCTCTTACATCCTTGGGTGATCTGGAGAATTAGAAATGATGCCTTCTCTTTTGATGGAAAACTACTAAAAATCATCATACAGGACCAAAATGCCATCGCTTGTCAAAGAACGGAGGAATCAAAACAAGTTCAAAAATACTAATACAGTTGTTATACAGGTTACCAAATGGTGTTTGAGCAAACCACACTTAATTAAAAAAGAAAAAAACACACAACATATTCAAAACACTGTATTGCAAGTTTCGAAAAAGGGTACGTCCCTCTCCTCTCAACTGGAACATAACCCCTTTGGCATAACGCCTTAAGCTAAAAAAATGGGGGTGGTTCCAAGAAACTCAAAGTAGTCCACGCAAGAGGGAACCTTGTGGATGAAATGGGAAGTGCTCCGCACTACCTACCTGACTAGTGATTCCTTTGTGAGATAGTGTTACAAGTTATCCCTACGTGACCCTTTTAAGTACACGATGGATGCATTTATTGCCCACTATGCTTGAAGGGGGAAAAGTTGAGATACTCCCAAGATAGTTGGGACTATTTGGGTAAATCATCCCACTCGTGGATAATTTTGTAACACCTAGGACAAGAGAACCACCTAGGAAGATATTCTTTGGCCAGAGCCCACTTTGACCATTTCAAAATAGTGTTGAGTTGTGAGCCATCTTTGCATCACAAAATGTGTGACGCGTTACTTTCGCTTAGTTTTTCACTTACCCTAAGGTAAGGTGAAACTCTGCCGAAGTGAAGCCAACATTTTTCATCCCCATTTTGATCTACTTCCTTCACATTCTTTTGACACTTTGTTGATCAAAATAAGGGTGACTACCTCTGTGTTACCAATCGATTGTTTCTGCCACTTTTTTTTTTGTCTGTTTATGCCCATCTATGTTTCTGGGTAAGTTAAATGTCTAAAGTGTGTGGAGACATATTTATATCATTGGTAGCCTTTGTGATCTTGATACCCATGTTAGGATCATCATCATAGTTATGAATGATTCATCATTTTATCTCCCTTTGACATGTTACCTCGTTTGCATTGTCTTGACATAATTAAGATACTTATGTCACATTTCTCGTAAACATGATCTAAGTGTTTGTATTGTGGCATTACATTACCCACATTTTAACACATCCTTAGTATACTTTGACTTAGTTTGATTTCAAACATTGTCCCAAATCTTGAAGGGTGTCACTTACTTTGTTTGCATCATTTTGATACCACTTTGACACTAATATCTCACTTCTCTGCGAAGCTTGATAGACGTGTCCAATTGGTGTGGTTATGTAGCTTACATTTGTAAACCTCACCCTTTAACATTTAGGCCTTGTTGGTTGTTAAAATTTTCATGGTATCCTTTGATTGGGATTCACATCTACCCTTTGTTAATATTTATGCCTTGTTCATTTCGAGCTTGACGTAAATATTGACATTGTGTTGATCATCTTTGCATCGCATTTTCATATGGTGTATTTCCTTGTTGATTGGCTTTGTGTTTCACACTTGCATGATTGTTCCTTGTGATTATTCATTCAGAAAACTTATTTTCTAGGACAATCCCTCTCGATCTCATCAAGATTGCGTCATCACGATGTCTATTTTCCTTAGACCTTCTTCAGAAAATCACGCACACATCTCCATACTTACACAATGTCTAGCTGGTTGTCCTTATGCTACCCAAATCAACATGTCACTTCCTTCCCTTTGAAGGAGTTCCATCACACTATCTAGATCTATACATTTGTTCCTAAAACAATTCCAAAAATGAATTACTATCACATGGTTCCCATACTTACAAAAATCTGGAAGCTAGGTTTAGCAATTCAAATCAAAAGAATCCCATTACAACTAAACCTTATTTGGTTCTTCGTGCTAGAGAGCCCATATGGTTAACTTGTTCCCCAACTTCATCTCATAGTTGGTGGTATGATTTGGATGCTTCTGATCCAAATTATTATTTGAGTTCCCCCCACTCTTCTTCTAATTCTAATCCAAAAATTTCCTCTTCTTCTAAGGATTCCAATCCAAATATTTCCTCTGACTCTTCTGATGATTTAGATCCAAACTACTATTTGGATTCATCGAATGCGACTCCTATGTCATGGTCCTCCCTATCTTCACAAGAACCTCTTCATCATACATTTAATATGACTTCTACGTCGTGGTCCTCCCTTTCTTGTAGGACCCCTTTTATCAATCGCCTCGATGTCTTCTTCTTCCTTTGAAGATACATGCGACTCCATATCTCTCTAATAAAACATCTAATGAAATTCTTGAATCATGGTTCTCTCTTTCTTTGCATGACCCTTGTTATTATTCATCCAATATGATTCTTGAATCACGGTCCTCCCCTTCTTCGCAGGACCTTCCTCATCAATTACCCCCAATAAATCTTTCTTCTTTGAAGATTCGTATGACTTAAAGTCATTCAATTCAAATGTCTAAATTGACCCATGCGTCACAATATACAGATTGTGGACTTAATCCTACTAGTTTATAGATGATATACCATGTATAGGTAGGCCCACACCACCTTATTCTACTCTTGAGACATCTAGCTACACATCTTCTTCGTCCCCAACATCGTCTTCTTCTATTAATCATCATCAAACATCTTCTAAGTATTTCACACCACGTGAACCTCTTTCTTCCAATCAACCCCTGGTGGTTGATCAACAACTCATACCGATTGATCTCTTTCAGAATGAAGAAATAATCAAGGCATTTATAGGGGCATATGAAGATATTCCTTTAGCATATTATGAGAAAGGATTCTCTTTAGACTTTGATGCATTTGCGTATTGTGAGGAAAAGGTTGATTCCTTTTATCAAGAAATGGAGGAAGAGCCTTAGATCATGTAAATTGATCCTCCTCTTATTCTTCCATCTTCACATTCTTCATTATGTGATGAAACTCCTTGGTCTTACATTGATCCATGGCCTATCTTCTCATCACCCAATCACTCTTTTTCTATCATAATTCCTCAATAACAATCTCTTATGGGGTCAATGCTAAGTATCCCTTCATCTTCATCTAGGTGTGGGTCACCTTCTAGTAGCCCTTCTTCTTCTATTCTTGGGGCATGCCCAACTAGCCCCTTGTCTTCTAGGTATGGATCACCCCTGGGTAGTCCATCATCTTCTATTCTTGGGCCACATCCTAGTAGCCCATCATCTTACATCTATGGGTCACATCCTAGTAGCCCTTCTTCTTCTATTCTTGGGCCACATCCTAGTAGCCCTTCATCTTCTATCTATGGGTCACATCCTAGTAGCCCTTCTTCTTCTATTATTGGGCCACATCCTAGCATCCCTTCATCTTCTATCTATGGGTCACATCCTAGTAGCCCTTCCTCTTCTATTCTTAGGCCACACCCTAACAACCCTTTGTCTCCTATCTATGGGTCATCTCCCGATATCCCATACTCTTCAATTCTTAGACCATATTTGTTTCATCCATCACATATTTCTTCTATCAATGGTTGTGGTAAGCCCATAGCCATTTCTCGCATCAGTTATAAATGTCCACGTTCACTTTCTTCTCCTTCTCGAGATTAGACAAGTCACACATTAGCTTATAAGAAACCCAAACAATTTCTTAATCAAGCTTAGATCAAAACTGCAAAGAGCTCTATAGATCCCAACAAATCAAACAATCTCAAAATTCTAAATCAAGCATGATTCAAGAATGCACACCAATGTAACCATCAAGTATGGCACAAAGTGCATAAACCTCTGGATAGGGAACTCAAGCTCCTACATATAAAATCCATTGTTCAAGATAAATCGTGGTCCTTTGTTGAGTGTGAACTCACCATGATCATTGACATCGGGAAAACATGACTCTTGATAAACAAACACACCAATTCTCCCTTATCAAGGAAGTCGCAAACATTGTTGTTGGATCTTACCAAAAAGAGTGACTTTATTAGTCCCAACCTCTTAAAACTATCAAAATCTAAAAATAAAAAAATTCAAAAATACAAAAACATTGAGAAAACAAAACAAAAATCAAAGGTACAAAGATCAAACATTGCAATCAGTCAGTACTATGTACACATGGATGTTTCTTTCTTCCCTTCCTTGCTATTCTTTTGCAAGTCTCCTACGATTTTCATCCCTTCAGTGATGTTTTGGTTAGATTATTCCCATGCATTTTGTGACATTTATCTCTATGGTATCTATTTGACCTTGGTCTTTTATCACCTTGGTAAATTAAAGAACGAATGACCTCTTAGATATCCTATCACATTCAACATCTAATAAACTTTTTGCGAAGAACTTTTGGACATATTTGTTGACACTATCCAATGTCGTCATTGTAATCACTTCCACATCCTTCCATCAAGCCATATGTGGTTCTTAACCCCTTGTCAAACAAGAGAGCTGAAATAAGTTTTTAGAAATCAAAAGAATCAAAATCAATCAAAAATCAAAAGCTAAAAGCTACAAAGAAAAAGTAAATTGATATATTACTCTCTCTTGGGGTATTTCCAATTATCTCTATGAGGCTATGGATGCCTGATGGTAGTAGAACAATGTTGTGATTAGAACCAAATGCATCTCCTTTGGGGCTATGGACACACAGCTAGCAGCGAAGCAATGTATGGCTATCTTTCCACCCTTCATTCACAAATCATCTATTGACTTTCAATGTCAATCAGTCCTATACATTGGCTAGGTGTCTTCACTTGTTGTCTATGAAATATTACCTTCAAGAGGTAATAAATTCCACATGCACACACTATATCTCTATGAGTAAATAGGATTAGTATGTACCGAGTGTCTCATTTTGGACCTTGTTGGACTCTAACCGTAGTCCATATCTCGTCTCACAATTTGTGCCTTTGGCTAATCACTTCTTCATTACGAGGCTTCTAAGATACATTCATATCATTCACATTTTTCTTCTACTTCATTCAGAACATCCATGTGTATAAGATTACTTTTTTCCATGTTTTCAGACACCTTTTTCCCCTTTCACAAAAACAATCTTCTCCTTCCTTTCTATCATGTGCTTTTAGGAAAACTTACGATGGTGGCATCCTTGCTTCTTCCCAACACTTCATTGGTTTATTTTCATCATCATGTTGAACCTATCCATAATGGCCTTGGGTCTTGCTTCTACCTATGAAGATTTTGCCTTTAAATACTCCCACCTAATCGCTGGGGAATTTTTTCATCTTCACCTTTCTCGTACGCATGTGGCCTTATACCCTTGCACATCCCATCTATCCCTATGGGCATCCACACTTCCTTGTCTTCCTGTACATAGTTTCAGAAAACTTTCATTGAAAACATAAAAAACATTCAAATATGTTAGAAAAATCAAAACATTTAAATATGTTAGAATCATCAAAAACATTCAAATATGTTAGAAAAATCAAAACATTTAAATATGTTAGAAAAATTAAAACATATAAATATGTTTAAGAAAACTTCTAAAAATTGAGAATGATCCTACAAAACATCTCTCTTTGGTTCTCACCTATTCATGTGCGTGACTCATGGATCATCTTGATCTACCTCCATTAACAAAAGTTAGGCCGCTTACTTCATTTGTACTCTGGGGCACAACGAGTTTCCTGGTAATGTATCGTAGTGCACATTAATTTTCCATCAGACCTAAGTGTCCTCTGTTATTCCCCTTGCTTGTATCCTTGCTTGGGGCACCATCATCAAACCTTGTTATTAATTTGCATAGGTCGAATCAAGCTCGATAATAAAAAATAATTATATTATGTTTCTCTGTTAGTTTAGCTTGTTTACTTTATCATATTGCATTGCATTTTTTTATGTTGCATGGAGTTAGGAATATTTCAATTTCTCATATTGCATTGCATTTTGTATGTTACATGGAGTTGGTATTTTCAGCAATGGACAATTGTTCGTAGTATGGCTTTTCATGTCATTCTACCTTTTCGTATGCTTATATTTTTAATAAGGACCGATGATGTAGCTCTTATGGTAATATGATGAAATAAAAATTGTTCCAATTCATAGTGGCTAGAGGATAAGATCTTCTCTCCCCTCCTCCATATTTCTTCGCATCACTTTCTACTCACCCCTCATCTTTGTCTCTCATCTGGGGCTTCTTGCCCCTTCCCATTCTTCTATTTATCTCTCACCTTTTTGATCATCGATCGTCTTCCTTCATCACCCTATCAACACTCGAGGGGGAATCTCTCCCTCCTACTAATTTTTCTTCTATCCCTTCAAAATTTTCTTCCATCTACTATCTTTGAAGTGGCGTCACTTACGCCACCCCAAAGAGGGGCAAATGTAGACACCTATAATTACGCCCAAGCAATTTAAATACTTAAATTGTGCTAATTATCCCTTTCTCACAAATCGATGACATATCATCAAAAGCACTCATATTCCCTCTTATTTTCATTAATTAATTACAATACACTAATTGATTAAGTCACCTATCCAACTAACAACCTAATTAATGACCTTCCGTTAATTAATCACCCCTTCTACCTAGACTAATTAATTATTATTAATTAATTAGCTTTCCCTTCCATTTAACTAATAAATCAATATTTAATTGATTTAATCCCCTTCTAATAGCCTAAATCATACTAATATTCCTCTAATTAGCTTCTATAAGCTTACATCTACCTATTAGTTAATCACCTTTGATTAATTAAAACACCCCCAACTCCCATGACTTGCTAAGCATAAATTAAACCCTTCTAAAGTAAGGTTACCTTTTATAAAGCAACCTTATCCATTCCTAATCATGTTTTACCTTTATCCCACATGCAAAGGGATGAAGTGTTTCCTTTATCCATTTGGCTATGTAAGGAGCCCTCCTTCTACCTTTATACCTACACCTAAACTTCGAGAGAGAAAATGTAAAACATATAACAAAGAGAATAAGAGATTGCCTTTTGTTTCCTTGAGAGGTCACCATTGCTAAGAGCTAAGCTTCCTATTCTTGCATTCTTTAAGGATCAAATAAGAAATTTTCATTGCCATTTGAGCTAAATAGGTCCATTCATTTTGTTGGTAATCTAGGGAGTAGAGATTTTGAATAACATGCTAGTTTTGATCTTATGTTTCAAAGTTATGATGTTTAGTATAGACCTTGTTTAGCTCTTTATCTTGATGGTTCTTAGGATTTGTCTTAGCTATATTATAGAACTATTTTAGGTGGTACTTGTTGCTTCATTTAATTTAGCTTAATAAAAGTACACATGAACACACCAACCAAAGGAAATGCAACATTTCATCCCTCTCAAACCTAGGATCAAGCCCTTCAGAGAAGTAGAGGAAATATAATCCTAAGATTGCTGATACAATCTTCCAAGAAATTTAGAAATTATTGAAAGCAAAGATCATTTTTCCTATTCACCATTCAACATGGATTGCTAATATTGTGCCAGTTAGAAAGAAGAATGGTGAGATCCGGATTTGTGTTGATTTTAGAAACTTGAATCAAGCATCTTTGAAGGACAATTATCCTCTTCCCACCATGGATCAAGTGTTGCAAGCTGTTACAGGTTCAGAGATGTTATCCATGCTTGATGGGTTCTCAGGTTATAATCAGGTCGAAGTAAATGCTATGATCAACATAAGACTCGCCTTCACCACTCCTTGGGGCACTTCACTTATAAGAGAATTCCATTTGGCCTCATCAATTCTGGTGCTACTTTTCAGAGGGCTATGGACCTAGCCTTTGGTAGCCTCAAGGGAAAGTGCATAGTTGTTTACCTTGATGATCTGACTGTGTTTTCGAAAATCAGAATTGATCATTTCAAACACCTTGAAATAGTCCTCCAAAGGTGTAGAGAGCATGGCATCTCCTTGAATCCAAAGAAATCAGTCTTTTATGTCACTGAAGGAAAATTTTTGGGACACATTGTCTCTAAGGACGGGATCAAGATTGATCTAGAGAGAGTTAGGAAATTCAGCAGATCCCTCTTCTAACCAGCAAGAAAGGCGTGCATTCTTTCTTTGGCAAAATCAACTTCCTAAGGAGGTTCATACCTGATTTTGTAGAGCTTACTTTGAGCATTGCTCACATGATGAAGGGGAAGAAGACATTTGGCTGGTCCTCTAAAGGCAAAGTTGCATTTGAAGGCATCAAGAGAGCTATAACAAAGACTCCAATCTTGGCATGCCCAGATTTTGGTAAGGACTTTATTATTTATTGCTATGCCACCGAATACACTCTTGCTGTTGTGTTAACCCAAGAAAATAATGAAGGTCATGAGCTCCCCATAGCATTCATGAGTTATATTTTGAAATCCCATGAGATGAAGTACACCATGATGGAGAAACATGCTTTTGTAGTGGTTAAGGTGGTGAAACAATTTCATTTTTATATCCTCAACTCCCATGTTATTGTTCTTGTGCCTGATACAACTATTAAATCCATTCTAACACAATAAGAATTTGGAACCAAGAGGGGTAATTGGGTAGCCAAAGTTTAGGAGTATGACCTTGACATCAAACCCACCAAGTTGGTAAGAGGAAAGGGCTTATGTGAGCTCATTGCCGAAGGAGCTGATGCTAAATTTCTAGAGGAAGAAGTTGATATGCCTGTTGTTCTTTTCCTCAGTTTGACTGATGAATGGTATGATGAAATTTTATACTTTATCACTTATGGGGAATTCCCATCCCATTTGAATGCCAAGGAGAAAAGAACCATCAAATTGGGATCTTCTCAATATGTATTGTTCAAACGTGGCATTGATGGAAGGTTTTTGAAATGTGTTGATAAGGAGCAACAAAAGAGATTATTCTCGCTTTCCATGATCAGGCCTATGGGGGTCATTTCTCTTCTGCTGTAATAGCCCACAAGATTCTTCGTGCTGGGTATTATTGGCCCACATTATTCAGAGATGCATCTGAGTGGGTAAGTAAATGTGAAGCATGCCAAACCTTTGTTGGTAGACCCAAATTGGCTGCTCTACCTCTCAAACCAGTAGTGATTGAAGAGCCTTTTCAACAATGGGGTTTAGACTTTATTGGCACACTCAATCCACCCTCAAGTGTTGGACACACTCATGTTTTGACTGCCACTGACTATTTCACCAAGTGGGTGGAAGCCATTCCAGTCAAAAGTACTACTTCGGAGGTTGTTTGCAATTTCATCAAGGAGAATATCTTAATAAGGTTTGGGATACCAAACAAGATTGTCACTGACAATGCTTCAAACTTCTCCTCTGCTGAAATGACTGATTTTTGCTATGGCTATGGCATTTCCCTTGCACACTCTTTATATTATTATCCCCAAGGGAATGGGAAAGCTGAATCAACGAACAAGAACTTAGTCACAATTGTCGGAAGCTTGTAAATGACTCTCAGAGGAATTGGCATAAGAAACTGTATGATGCTTTATGGGCTGATAGAATTACACCTAAGAGAGCCATTGGAATGTCTCCTTTTCAAGTGGTATATGGAGTTGATGCTCAACTGCCAGTAATGTTGGAACTACCAGCCTTGCACTTGATGAAGGCCATTGAAGATGCCAATTTTTCCAGCTCATTGGACAAAAGGATTATGTACCTTCAGAGGCTGAATGAAGATAGAATGCAGGTGGTTGATAGGATATCAACTCACCAACTCAAGGTCAAAGCCCTATTTGATAAAAGGGATAAACTCAGAAATTTTCAAGTGGGAGACATTGTCCTCCTTTGGGACAAAAGGCATGAACCAAGGGGTAGCCATGGTAAGTTTGATTCTCTTTGGCTGGGCCCATTCAAAATCAGACATCTTGCCAGTGAGAATTCTTTCTACTTGGATTACTTGGATGGTTCTCCTCTCCCACTTCCTTATAGTGGGAAACACTTGAAATTATTCAAATCCTAGTGACTTGGGAGTCATTTGTATATTTTGTACAACTTTCCCTTTGGTTTTTTTCCTTTGGTTTTTGTCTTGTTTCTTTTCCCGCTTGGTGTGTGCTCCCCTTCTGTTTTGAGCTTGTTTTTGACTTCGTTGCCCAATGGATAAGGCACTGGTCTTCTTTTCCCAAAGTTTTCTAAGGTTCTTGATCTTTCCTTGTGGTTTTTATTCTAAGCCAAGTCATCCCCAAAAGGAGCCAGTTGTTGTCACTCTCAAAGTTCCCTCCATTTCCCAAGCCTAAATTACAAAATTTTGAGTTAGTTCCCTTTGAAATGTGCCTAGACAGAGGTATTTTGAAATATGGTACTTACTAGGAGATTTTGGAATTTAAAAACTTATCCATCAGATGGGAAATTTCTCCCCCTTTCTAGAAAGGTCAAGAAGTCCTCCTAACTCCTTGTATTTTGCAAGTTATGGCTCAATGGACCTATGTGGTTAAATATTTCCTTTGGCAGGTTGGCAGACCTACGGAATTCGTTTTGATTTTTACACTTTTTACCAAAAGGGGTAAGTTAGAAAAAGTGACCTACGAGCCCGCATGGAGAAATGGAGAGATAAGTCCCACATTGGCTGACAGACTAAGTTTTTGGGATTTGAAGGAATCATCCAATCAGAGACCGCCATGTGTCCTCGGGGCAGTGAGCCAATGGAAGAAATTTTTGTTTTGAACCCTTTGTCAAAAAGGGTTAAAGGTTCAAGTTTTTCCACCCTCCCTTTGGGCCCGCAGCCAATCAGAGACTGCCACATGTCATCGGGGTAGCGGACCCACGGAGGAAAATCAAATTTTGTGCCAAAAGTTCAAAATGTTGCAAATTGAGCCCCACCCCCTTATCCAATCAGAAGATGACACATGTCCTAGTCAAATCGAGAGGGTGGACCCGTGGAGAAATTTGAGATTTTGAAATTCTTGCCAAAAGGGCTCAAATGGTTGTTTTTCAACTATGTTTTTCTCATCTAATTAGATGGTGCCACGTGTCCAGCCTTTGGCGGAGCTGCGGAGGGGTGGAGGAAATTGAGAAATTGTGCCTTTTCTCCCAAATGTTGGGAAACATATTTTTTCCACCTGGCTCATCATTTCTCTAATTCTGACATGTGTAGGGTCCCGATTTCAAGGTAAAAAGAGGGAAAATGGTTTATTTACATCTACATCTGGACCTTTTATTACCATTTTTTGGCTCAAGCTCTGTAATGGATGAATGTGGATAGTTTTTGTCCTTCCTTCTCTGTTCGTGGTTGTTTTTTGTGGAAATGCATTTTGGGTCTGTTTTGGAACAAAATCGATGATTTTCACAGGGAATATGATTGATTTTCGAAGAGATAGGGTAATCAAGCATTTGCAAATGGAAAAGGAGAAATGTGCCAACTGGGCACTCAAACATTTTGGAGGCAGTTACAAAGGTGAAATGATGAGGGAAAATGAATGAGGAAACTACCATATACTTCTGCTAAAGCATTCACATTTGAAATGATGAATTTCAACCGTTTAGGGCATCTGCATTTTCCATGAGTGCATTCTTGTTTCCTGTCTCTTTCCAAACAAATCTCCAACAAATTTGATCCCATTGGGATATTATTTCCTTGGAGGCAAAGAAAAGATGAAATAGGATTGTTATAAAAACATGCTTTGCCATTGTATACGAGTTCCTGGCATTTTATTTTGGAAAGTTGTAATAGTCTAAAAGTGATTCAATACAGAGGTAGTTTCTTTCTCATTTTCTCTTGTCACTTTTTTATTCCCTTTCTTGGTTCAATGGATCATTTACCTTACATGCAATAGAAACTTTGTGTTCTTATATGTGCAATATTAGAACTTTGTGTATGTAGATTTACATGGTGTGAAGTAAGTGATCATTCATTATATTTTATTGTTTAGGTGTGAGTAAGGAAATACTCGCTATCTATATTTCTCTAAAGCATTGTTTTTTCTTCCTTCTCCCACCTCTTCATTCTTCCATTCCTTCGATTGGTAACCTTTCAAGTATAAAGACTTTCTAGAATTCCATGATCCAGGACATTAATCGAAAATATTTATATCTCAGTACATCTGCTTTTTTCTAGTTTTCAATAAGGGAACCTCTCCCATTAAAGAGGAGGGACTTTTTGTCCCTTGACTGTGGTTTCACCCAAAGTGCAAATCTGAAACCCAACACTTTGTAAAGTTACATCGGTGGCCCCAGGGTTAAATTTAATGGCTACTTACGCCTATTAAACATTTTTTAGATGATGGTAATTATACAATATTGCCCTTTAAAAATATAAAACAATAGTTATAGAAATTCTTCAAATTTATATTTATTTAACATTTTATGTATATTATATATTGATATAAATTTTTATATAAATATATATAAAAACACCATGATATTATAAATATGCAAGTTACGTGTGATAAAGTCAACTAATTTTATGATTTTCCATTCTGTAAATCGTAAAGAACAACAAAGAGTTAAGAATTACATTAAACAAGTTGTTTTGAGGAAATGGATTTGAAAATGTATTTCCATAGGAAGTCAATCCTTCGAGAAATTTACATAAGCATTGATCCCTCACAAGGGTATTAATTATTGTTCTTGAATTTGTGTAAGGTATTTCTAGATAGCTTCATGACCCCATTTTGGTATTTTAATTTGATGTCCTTTCCATGTTTTTCTTGACGCCTGACTATATCAATATTTGATGTGTCCCTTGATTTTTTCCACCATTGATTTTTCAACAAGCATTCCTCATACCTTTATTTTTTTGTATTTCCTTTTCCTGTGGGTTCCCACTAGTGTACCCTTATCTTTTGAGTGTTTTTGTGAACATCATGTATTAGTTTTAGTTCTTCCTTGCCCATCCATATAGGTACATTATCATCATCTGGTCTTACTAGTATCATCTGCCCAACATTCACATCCACTACTGGGTTGAATTCCTCTCAAGGTCTATCAAAAATAGGTCCAACATATATATCCTTATTTGAAAGGAAATTTTGAAAATAGTAGTTATCCGTGTCAAGACATGGTGAATCCACTATTTATTATACATTACACTATCCTAAATTTTTTTTGGCTAAGAAAAATCTCTTCTCGTCATGTTACAATTGACAAAGAGATTCTCGAAGGCACATAGAACATTTTTCAAATATGTAATCTTTGGAACATAGTATTCTTCTCCTCCATTTGTTGAACTCTTTTCCCAGTGTGTGATGTATGCTTAAACACCTCTCTACATGTATGCCATCTCTTTGGGTTCTTTGAAGGGTCCCAATGAGGGATCCCCTTTAGGCAAGAAACGTTTCCCATCCACTATTTACTAGATCTCAATTGAGTGTGACCAGACGGACTCCAATATTGATGCTTTGAACTCCATGATGGTATTGTTGTCTTTGACATTTTTGGTTTCTTTGATACCCATGATCTTGTGGCTACCATATAGCAAGTGTGGTTCCACAAAGGCCTTAAAGTCGTAGAATTCCTTGATAAGGTACGGAGTGAATGTGTTTGAATCCTCTTGGCATGTTTTGTAAGTGTCCATTATTTGTGGTAAGGAGAATGTATCTAATTTACACAATGTTTTTGATGATCAACCAAATGTCCCATATATGTCTTCATGCATGTGACCCAGTGTAAGGAAACTCACATACATTGTGCTGAAAACCATTCTAGCTATCAACATAGATGTAAACACAAACATTTTGTGATTTTTGTTGTCACTTGCATTGTTATTTAGTTTCAAGTAGAGATTTGGTGGTTGTTTTCTAAATGAACTTAAACAAATTCTTCCATTATTAGTTGGATGAGTACCCTCAATTTTCTATGTTTATTCCTTGAACTTATCATATGCATCATTTTGCAATCAGTGCATCATGTAATGGGTGTTTTGACATCCCTCTACTATATAAAAATCACCATATTGATCTATAAGTGGTTCTTCTAGCTTCCGGATACATAGTGCCAATGATGTTATTGTGAATTTTTCTCCTCACTAAACAAAAGGGAGACCGAAGTTCCCGAAACCCCCTATTTTTTTCCCATGTGTCAACATACCAGTCAAGGTGATGGGGAGATTAATAACATTTCTTATTGATTTTTATTTTTTTCCTGTCCTTGGTATTACAGTTTTCATCTTGTCCATTTTGTCATGCACAATGCTCAAATAGCTATTAGGATTTTGTTGTGATTGCACTCTATGTGCATAGTAAGTTACACGAAAACTTTAAATGTAATCATTGTGCCATTTATGGTGTTGATCTATTTGTGCCAGTATTTTTTTTGGACATGAGGTCACTACATGTTTATTCTTAAGATCTATGCACTCGTCAAATTTGGTGAATAAGTCATTCTTAGTGATTGAAACATGGGAGAAATGTTCTTGCCATATTTTTTTGAGATTTGATTGTGATGTTTGAGGAAGGCCCAATAGTGAAAGACCCTTGTTACAATTTTGTAGTATGTAAGAAAAACTATAACATGCAGGAAACACTCTCATTGTTATTTTAATACCATCTTGTCCCATTGAATGAGACATGTGTGGGGATATATTAGAATTATTCTCCACCATTTTGGATATTGAAAGGAATGATAACAAGATCATGCCAAGCCAAGAACACAGATGCTAATCAAACATCACGATCAATAAGATGAAAGTAATTCACCAGAATAACTTTACATAAACCTTTGCAAAAAAATGAGAAGTAATATCATATATTATTATGGAACTCAATGCAATACATTGAGAATGGGCGTTGCTTAAATAGGAAAAGAATAATAAATCTAAGAACCACCAAGGTCGTAGATCAAGCCATGAATCAAGGAAATAACTAGTCATCAAAGAACTAGTCAAGACCATAGATTTAGGAGAGAACTAGACATCAAGGATCTAGTCAATACCATAGATCAAGGAAAGAACTATACCTAACAACTAGATAATATCTCCTAATATCTAAATAAGATAAAAGAAATATCCACACACATAAGTGGTGAGGATAAATACAATTAAGGTAAATAAAGTACCTAGGTGAACATGAGCTAAGGTAAATACCTACTCTAACACCCCCCTCAAGTGAAGCTAGGGGACAAAATAGAAGTGGCATGTCCACAGTATGAGTCCCAAAAACTAGGCCTGATGAGGTACTCATGTACAATAATTGGGAAAAAGGGATACCATAAGGTACCCAAAACTAGTAACAAAAAAGTAAAGAGAGTAAAAACCCACTCCGAGGCATCCCAAGATGCTCAGCTAAAAACTCGTACAATGCTGAAGTAGTTTTGTGTGCACCGTGGTCTCGAATCCATTGCTCGATCACAAAACTCAAGAAAAAAATGACACTGGGCTCCACCGTAATAGCTCCATACAAGGAGACTGTCAATATATTGATGTCGAAAGTGTAAAAACAACAAACATAATTCGATCAATCTGCTTCAAATAGGCGTGCCGCATAATCCAAGAACAATAACAAAAGTAACAAGGCAAGGACTATTAGAGTAGGTATTTACCTTAGCTCATGTTCACCTAGGTACATTATTTACCTTTATTGTATTTATCCTCACCCACTCGTGTGTGGATATTTATTTTTTATTTATTTAGATATTAGGAGATATTATCTAGTTGTTAGGTATAGTTCTTTCCTTGATATATGGTATTGACTAGTTCTTTCCTAGATCTATGGTATTGACTAGATCCTTGATGTCTAGTTCTCTCACAAATCTATGGACTTCACTAGTTCTTTGATGACTAGTTCTTTCCATGATTTATGGCTTGATCTAAGATCTTGATTGGTTCTTAGATTGTTATTCCTTGCTTATATAAGCAAGGTCCATTCTCATTGTATTTCATTGAGTTCTAAAATAATATATAATATGCTGCTCATTTGTTTGCAAAGGTTTATGTAAAGTTATTCGTGAATTACTTTCATCTTATTGATCGTGGTGTTTGATTAGCATCTATGTTCTTGGCTTGACACGATCTGGTTATCGTTTCTTTTATGGTATTAGAGCAGGAGATTTCTATTGACATCCTTCTGTAAGTTTCATTTTGCAAGCATTTTTTTAAAATATTAATATATTCAGGATTTGTCTCGTATTAAGATCAACTGTAAACTTGGCCATTTTTACGGCTATCGCTTTTTTGTTTTTTTGTTGTGTAGAGAAACATACTGGATTCACGGCATACGAAAAGGGAAATATAGAAAAAAAATTCGTTTTTTCTGGGTTTCTTGAGATCCGATCGGGTATGCGCGTAGGAGGTATTTTTGAAAAAGATATTTCTTTCCTCTTTTGGCAGGGGTCCACGGACGACGGTGCACTTTTTGCTATTTCGGGAAAATCCGTAGACTACTATTTTGGGCAGCGAAGGTCATTTTCAGCATAGTCCGAGAATATAGCAGCTTTTGCTCGACACACCCTAGAATAGTAAGTTGCACACACCCATTGAAATCCTTAGCTCTTGGTCATATGAGGGCTTAAAGCTTGTGATTCCTACTAGTAGGTGCTTAACTCCAGCCCCCTTTCATTTTATTTGTGTGGTGAAGGCAAGAGCATTTTATTCCTTTTTAGTGGTAGCTAAAATAAATAGTAGAGCATAATATTGAAAAACTTGTATCTTTTGATCGGTAACTCGGTTTTGAGTGCCATTTTTGCAAAAGTGCGTGTTTTTTATGCTCTTTCCATTGGAAATATTTATTTTGAGAATCACACTATAATTATAAAGTGCCATATTATAACACGCACTCATTATAAAGTGCCAAAATATGGGGGCTCTTGTTGCATTGCTTGGTTCTTGCATTTCTTTTGGTGATTTTTTGAGGATGGAATATTTATCTACTTCTACATTAGATCATGTTGAGCCATTAACAACACATAATTACCACACATGGAAACCAAGAATGGAAACAATAATTAAGCGAGGAAAGGATTATGGGCTTTAAATTCTAAAGAACAACTAGTGTTCACTAAAGAATATGAGAAATTTCAATACCAAAGTGCAAATTTGATGAGTGTATGGGTTTGATAGGAACTTATGTAGTGACAATATTTTATTTCATTTGGAAAAGTGTGACTCTCCTTTCAAAATATGGGATAAATTGGAGGATTTATTTAGTAAGGTGGATCATATGAGAGCCATGCAACTTGAAATTGAGATCACCTCTCTTAATCCTGAAGATTTTCCAAAAATTATAGACTATCTTACCAAGTTCAAGAAATTGCTGACATAGTTGCATGGGAGTGGAAGAGATAAGAAAGATGAAGAGTGTGTTTACTTGATTCTATCCAAGTTGAGAGGACCATTCCAAATTTTTACTTCTACCTTTTTCTCTAGCATGGATGCCTTAGGTGACACCTTCAAAATTCCTAACTTAGAAACATTTTGTGAAAGTTTTACTATGGAAAAGTCCATATTATCTCACCTTGAGTCTTCCACCTCTCAAAAGGCATTAGTTGCATCTAATCCTAAGGGAAAGGGAAAACCAAATAGTAAAACCAAATCCACACCTTCTCCATATCAAAATGCTCCTAAACCTAAATAAAAGAACTCAAAACCCAAGGATTCTTCTAATTTTTTTGTGGGGGTAGTAATCATAAAGAAAATAGGTGTTATAAGCAAATGCAAGCCTTAGAGGACACAGTCAAGAAACACAAAATTTTTATCTCCACTCCACCTCCTTCTAATCAGTATGGAAAAGAACTTAATGTTGTTGGAAGATCTCACTCACCACTTATAGACAATTGGGTTATAGATTCTGGTGCTTCTCATCACATGAATTCTTCCAAGGAGTCTTTTGTTTCTCTAGGTTTGAGTTCTACTTCAAAAATTGAGGTTGGAGATTCTTCCTTTCTTTGTTGAGGGAAAAGGTGATATACAACTTGATGGTGGAAATATCCAAGATGCACTATATGTTCCTAACATCACTACAAATTTTCTTTTTGTATATCAAATTTGTCATTCTGGTAAAGGGAAAACAATGACTTTTACACCACATGGGGCAGAAGTAAGAACTTTGTTGGAGCCTTATTCACTTGTTTCTTAGGGTATTGTTGATCATAGTTATAGACTATATCAATTTGAGGGTTTTGATGACACATATTCTATAGGTACATGATTGGTTTCTCATTCAGATTCAGAGAGTAAGCTTTGGCATGAAAGATTTGGACATCTCAATTACATATATTTGAAGGAGTTGAGCACTCATGGTATGGTTGATGGTCTTCCTAGAGTTTCTTTTCTTGAGGGAGTTTGTCATGGTTGTGCATTAGGGAAACAAAACCAAGATCATTTTCCTAAGAATTTGTCTAAGAGAGCTTCTTCACCACTTGAGCTTGTGCATAGTGACTTGATGGTTTTTCCTACTCCATCTTTCAATGGAGATAAGTATGCACTTACATTTATTGATAATTTCTCAAGGCGTACTTGGGTTTATTTTATCAAGTACAAAAGTGATGTTTTTCACACTTTAAAGTATTCAAAGCTTTGGTTGAGAAACAATCTTCTAGTAGCATAAAGAACCTTCGCACTGATAATGGGGGAGTACTTCAGCAATGAGTTTTCTAAATTTTTAGCAACTCAAGGCATTATTCACCAACATTCTGTTCCTCATAATCCACAATGAATGAATTAGTAGAAAGGAAGAATAGAAATTTAAAGGAAATGACAAACTATATGATGCATTCTAGAGATATACCTCCTATCTATTGGGTAGAAGTAGTTAATTGTGCTAACTAATTCAGAATCACACACCACACAGAGCACTTGAGAATTTGACTCTAGAGGAAGCTTGGTCTAACACTAAGCCAGATGTCTCATTTTTTTGAGTCTTTGGGAGCCATGCTTGGGCCTTTGTGCAAAAGAAGAAAAGGAAAGCTTTAGATAAGAAGAGTCAACCCTTGATCTTTGTAGGGTATTGTGAGGACATGAGATCTTATCATCTTTTAGATCCTGATACACATGATGTTTTTTTTCGAACACATGTTCATTTTGATGAGCATTTCACTCCTCATGATTCTTCATCTTCTTCCATTTCTTCTTCTTCTTCATCTCATCTTGAGGATCCTTTCTTTGAGGAGATTGATGATGTGGTTATAGATGTCATTAAGGATCCTATTCCCACTGATGTTTTCACTATGCCTAAGTGGGCTCATACTACCATTTCTGAGGAAACACCTTTCATAGAGGATCTTCCACCCTCTAGGTATCATCATGCATATTATACAGTTCTAGAATTTTGTGTCAGGTAGTTTATGAGGATCCACAGTATTTTTCAAAGGCTCATGGGATACCAGAGTGGGATGATGCAATGACAACTGAGTATTCTTCTTTGATGAAGAATCATACTTGGGATTTGGTATCTCTTCCTAAAGGAAGAAATATGGTTAGGTGTAAGTGGGTATACCGAACCAAATACACAGCTGATGGGTCCATTGACAAGTATAAGGCTCATCTTTTTGCAAAGGGTTTTTCACAAGTTGAAGGTATTGATTACTCTAAGACTTTTTCACCCGTTGCCAAGATGGATTCGTACGCCTTGTACTTGCTATTACTTGCATCATAGGGGTGGCTCGTATACCAGATGGACATGAAGAGTGCCTTCTTACATGGAGATCTACAAGAGGAAATATATATGGAGCAGCCGGATGGATTTGTAGGATTCTTCTCTTGTTTTTAGGCTCTGAAGGTCTCTCTATGGTCTCAAATAAGCCCCTTGGGCTTGGTATGAGAAGATGGATTCTTTTCTTCTATCTACTAGTTTTGTTCATTGCCACTCTAATCATATAGTGTATCTACAACATGTCGGTGAGGATATTGTGATACTTGTCTTATATGTTGATGATTTGTTACTTACTAAAAACTCTTCTTCCCATATTCAGAGTATTCAGAGGGCTCTTTCTACATAGTTTGACATGACAAATCTTGGGCTATTGCATTATTTCCTTAGTTTGCATATTTCTTAGACAGTTCAGGGATTCATTTGAGTTAGAAAAAGTACACCCATGATCTTCTTAGGTGCTTTGATATGGCTGATTGTAAGCCAAGTCCATCTCCTTTTAGTCTAGAGTTACTCTTACATCCACATGTACCACACCACTTTGTGATCCTACATTATATAGGTAGTTGGTTGGGAGTCTCATGTACTTGACCCATACTCACCCTGATATTTCATTTATAGTAGGGCTTGTATCTCGGTTTGCACATTCTCCGATAGTAGTCATTAAGAAGGCTACTAAAAGGATTTTGCACTATTTTCAAGGCACTTCCCACTTTGGCCTACACTACACTAGGGGCTCTACTTATTTGGTTGGGTATATAGATTTAGATTGGGTAGGTTCTTTTGATGATAGGCGTGCCCAATCGGCTGTCTTTTGTGTCTTGGTTCTTCTCCAGTTGCTTGGGTGTGTAAAAAGCAACATGCTATTGCACTTTCATCTTCAGAGGTAGAGTACAGGGCAACAGTTACAATGAGTCAACAGATTCTTTGGCTTTTCCAGTTATTGATAGAGTTTGGATTCCCATAGGATTCACCGAATGTACTTTAGTGTGACAACCAAAGTGTAATTAAAATTTCTCACAACCCAATTGAGCACCAGCGGACCAAGTATATCGAGATACACATCCACTTCATTTGGCAGCACATTCAGGATGGAGTTCTTTGCTTGGAGTACCTTCCAACTCAGCAGTAGGTTGCATACATCTTTACGGAGCCTTTTGCATCACCTCGCTACCTTGAGTTGCATGGAATTCTTGGGGTTTTATAATTTTTTCTTGGGGGTGTTCGTGAGAACATATTCCTTCTTCTTCTTCTTTCTCTTTCCTTATTTTGGTTTGATATTTCTTCATGGATATATTGTACATGAGTACCTCATTAGGCCTAGTTTCCGAGACTCATACTATGGACATGCCACTTCTATTTTGGCCCCTAGCTTCACTTGAGGGGGGGTGTTAGAGTAGGTATTTACCTTAGCTCATGTTCACCTAGGTACATTATTTACCTTTATTGTATTTATCCTCACCCACTTATGTGTATGGATATTTCTTTTTATTTATTTAGATATTAGGAGATATTATCTAGTTGTTAGGTATAGTTCTTTCCTTGATCTATGATATTGACTAGTTCTTTCCTAGATCTATGGTATTGACTAGATCCTTGATGTCTAGTTCTCTCATAAATCTATGGACTTGACTAGTTCTTTGATGACTAGTTCTTTCCATGATTTATGGCTTGATCTATGACCTTGATTGGTTCTTAGATTGTTATTCCTTGCCTATATAAGCAAGGTCCATTCTCATTGTATTTCATTGAGTTCTATAATAATATATGATATTGCTGCTCATTTGTTTACAAAGGTTTATGTAAAGTTATTCTGGTGAATTACTTTCATCTTATTGATCGTGATGTTTGATTAGCATCTATATTCTTATCTTGGCACAATCTGGTTATCAAATATTATTATTGAGTTCCATAATAATATATGATATTGCTGCTCATTTGTTTGCAAAGGTTTATGCAAATTTATTCGGTGAATTGCTTTGATCTTATTGATCGTGATATTTGATTATCATCTATGTTCTTGGCTTTGCATGATCTGGTTATCATTCCTTTTAAGGATACAAACTCCAGAGTGTCATGATCTAAGAAAAGCCAAGGTAACAAGGCAAGGACACGAAACCTAAAGAAGCAGGATCAACACCACACCCTCCTATACTACTGAATGGGTGGAGTGACACTACAAATATGTATGAGTTACCCAAAATAAACTACTCGGACACCGACAAAATAACATTGGGCTCCACGAATAGCTCCCCATAAGAGAGACTGCCAAAAGTGTCAAAAATACGGATACAAAATCTCTCAACAAATAAGAGAGATACACTACACATGCTAAAGGAAAATGCTAAAAACAAGAAGCATCATAATGCGAAGGTATAAAAAGTGGAGCAAGAGGTTGAAAGGTGGAGGAGCCACACATGTAGAGTCCTCTCAATGAATGCCTATGTCACGTCCACAAGTGATCAGATATCCACTCCAAATCAACATGGATGGATGAAGAATATGACTGCATATGACTTGGTGTAAAATGCACAATGGGTGCATGTAAAATAACATCATAATGTGTTTCGGAGTTGATCATGTCCGACGGTGATATCTCAGGTTTCTCAATCCTGAGTGAAGGTGCAAAACTCATGTGCTGCTCATGATCCTCAGAAAGAGTTGAGCAAACAAAAAAAGGAGCTCTGTTAATGTGTGATCCCAATGAAGTATCTACTCAAAAACCAATGTCATGACGAGAATTCCACTTAACATGTGGAATAGAGGAAACAATACCTTGTGAATGTCTATCAATGACTCCTCTAGTGAGACCCATAGAACGGAGCATGTGAGAACTAAATGCAGTGGTATGTTTCTTAAAAAATCCATACAGTTGAGTAGAAGTAGGATACACAACATGTGGTACTGTAATAGGCACAGATGTGGAAGAGCATGCAGTAACAAGCTTCATAGGTGTATGAGCATCAAGAGTAGGAATAGACTCAAAGACTAACAGATCAATGTCAGTGGGTTCAGGAGTAATACCTGCAAGTGGACTAGGAGCATAGATATGGTTGTCCACAATATGATGATGATCTTTGTAGGCTAGAAAATTTGTTCTCACAGGAGTGTATTATTTTATACTTATCATGAATGAGTGATTGTAGAAGAGAATTTCAGTTTTTGAGTGATCTATTTTCTTCCAAAAATTTTACAATATCCTATTGAAGTCCACATACTTACGAGAAAAGCATATAATTCTCGGAATCCATGATAGGTACAAACTACAACTCCCAAAAATTTAGGATGTCGGGCTTAGCTGAAATTGCATCCACAATTGATTACAACACTTTGACACTTTATACTGCAAGGCTCAAAATAAATAAATCCAATGGAATGAGCATGAAAGAACAAGAAATTTTGCAAAAAAATTCACTCAAAACCGAGTTATCGATCAAAAGATACATATTTTTAGTTTCCACTAAAACAAATAAATTGTTGTTGCCTTCACCACAAAATTTTTTTAAAGAGGGCTGAAGTTAAGCACCTACTAGTAGGAATCACAATCTTTAAGCCCTCATATGACCATGCCATATGACCAAAGGCTAAGGATTTTAATGGGTGTATGCAATAGTTGTAACAATGTTTGGAATTTGTTTTTGTTTTCCTATATTTACATTTACTGTGCTCCTCTCGCCATTAATCCAAGATTTTCTATACCTGTAATATGTGATTTTTGTGATTCCATGACATCTGTACCATGCATTCTAACATGCATCCCTTCCAAATAACTTTAATTTATCTATACTATGTTATGAAGTTTGACCTTGATCACAAATGATAGCATTTGCGGTGAATGTATTAAGTACAAATTTTTGATGGCAAGTTCATTCATATCTAGAGTGAAATTCCAACTATGATTGAAAGCACTTAGAGATAGATTGGAGAGACATCCTTCCTTGCAGCAAGGTTTTTCTCAACTTCAGACAAAAATTCTTCTCTTGATTTTTCATCATTTTCCATTGCCTTTGATGTACTAGATGGAGTAGAATTTACCTTTTGGCGTTTGCAGGCATTGTAAGGTATTTTTATCAAGTTTTCATTACTACTACATATGGAGGATTCATATGAATTTGGGTATACCAGTTGAGGAAATGGATCTTCAAATGCACTACACATTTCTACCATAAACTCTTCTGTAATTTCTTTTAACATTACTTCTATAATAGAATCATCATGAAGGGCCAACTCGCTCATTTAGAAGGACATTGAATGAGAGATCCTTATGATATGGAGAAAACCTTTGAAAAAGGCGTAATTAATTTATCAACATGCACCCCAAATGTATTTCCATCTAATTTTTTAAAGTGCACCATGTATCCTTCACAGACATTTGTAATTATTGCTTCTGCAACAATTTTTTTTTCTTTTAAAAAAAAATGTATCAAATTGGAAGTAACCCCCTTGAACTTCAAATTGAAGTCATTATTTGATGTGGCGGTTGTTTCTTGGAGTTTATAATTTCCATTCACATGAAGTGCAATTATTTTTTCTAGATAAACTAAGTTTTTGATTGGCCAGAAAACTTTGTTGTTGCGTTGTAGACTTGGATAACAATCATTACATGTAGTTATAATATTCTCCACAAAAACACCAAAGTGTGTGGGTCCCAACACCACTCCTAAAATAACATGTTGTTCTTGTACCAGGGATATAAACCCTTCAGCTATGTTACCTTCTTTCTAAGGACCACCATGTAGGTTATAGAAAATTCATCCCTGTCTTTAGGAGTTGTGAAATAATGACTATCATTGGTAGAATTCAAACCCTCATCCTCATTAAATTTATCCTCTAAATAACTACTCATGATGTTTTGAATGACATCACCCCCACATGTGAAACATTTGAAATCACATGCTTAATCATTTGCTTCCTTTCCCATGGGATAAAGTATCCCTTGTTTTCAATTTCTACCAGGGTTTCACAATCATCAATTGTGTATAGTAGTCTTACTCTACGATTGAATACAATACTTATTGTGAAAATGAATAAGCTAGACCCCATGTCTCTACAATGGAGTGTATCTTTAGATGGATAAACTAATCCCTCCGCAACTTTCACACCTTTGGAGAGTAAATCCACATGCGCTCCTTCAAAAATAGAGTTCATTTTCAGTTGTATCCACAAATAAAAAGTAAAATTAGTATAAAGAACAATTAAATATTTAACATTAGTGTGGAGAATTGAAATCACAATGAGAAAATAAAAATATACATCTTATATGAACATCTTTAAAACCTCATTTAATCCAAATCTTTAAACATATAACAAATGTTTTTACACCCTTTACATCTCATTACTGTGTGTATAATTTTATCCATAAACCACATAGTGTAGAGGAAAGTTTAAGATTTTTATAAAGAACATAGTCATTGAATTATTTCCCCTACAGATTTCAATAGTTCTATAGCCTAGTGGCCACTGTGACATAGTTATTTGTTTACACATTGAAATTCAAATATTTGACTAGAATGGGAGGACAGAAGTTGGTGATTGCACTTTAATGTGTGAGTGGGCTTAATCCCAAGTTTGAAAACTCGTGCTTGGACTAAAAAGTGATAGCTGATCATGGAGTGAGAGAGTCACCACTCGCACATCCACCAAGTTTGATTCCTCGCAACGAAAAATTGTGATATCTTGTATGTTAACAATGGATTCCTTGACGTCAAAGTGTGATCCCTCTCATGTCGAAGTGATATCCATCGCCTAACAAAGTACGTGCATTTTCAAGATGAAGTGCGAATTCACACTTGGCCTTATATTTAGGGCCATTAATATTGTGTCAATGTAAATCGTTCATGTATTTAATTCTCTAATTGATTAGCTATGCTTATTTTATGGTATAGAGTTCAAGTTTTAGTCTTTATTTGATTAACGATGGTGGTATATGCTTTTGATTCAATTATGTGTATTAATTGTTTCTAAGCTTTTTATATCGTATGTAATATTTTAACAATATAAGTTTATTTTTAATAATTTAGACTTTATTTGATTAACGATGGTGGTATATGCTTTGTTTCAATTATGTGTATTTAATTGTTTCTAAGATTTTTATATCTTTGTTTTTAATAATTGTATATAATATTGAGTAGAAGTAACACATGTTATGTTGTTTTTTATTAATAATTCTCAATATTAAAGACTTAATTTCAATTAAAATTTGAAATTATGTCTCAAACAATGTCAAATTGTAGTTTTCATACATTAAAAATTATGTTATAAAAATATTACCTTAATTTTAGATTGTGTTGTTGTGTGTATAATTTTATCCAAAAACCTCATAGTATTGGGGAAAGATTAACATTTGTAAAATAAAATAACAATTACTCTCTTTTTGTAAAGTCAAATGTTATATAATTAATATTGCACTACCCTAAACATTAAATAAACATTAATGAAACAAAGTAAAGTTCACACTATATTTGAAATATATGTGCCATTTAACAACCATTAATTAGCCATTAAATATAAATAAAATTTACAACTACCGCGTGTCTTTTGTAATTCTTGTGTCGAAGAAAGTGGCGGTTGGAAGTGTCCCTTCCATATAAATTATAGATTGAAATTCATTAGTATATTTCAAGGACACTTAAATTTGTGAAGCTTCTTGTGAGAACATTGGTGTAAGGAAAAAATTTGTGAGTGTAATAATTGATAGGAAAATCACA
Source organism: Taxus wallichiana var. yunnanensis (assembly GCA_018340775.1). Lineage (NCBI taxonomy): Eukaryota > Viridiplantae > Streptophyta > Pinopsida > Cupressales > Taxaceae > Taxus > Taxus wallichiana. Next base: position 82,735,575 of record CM031242.1, on the reverse strand, counting down.
TCATGATTCAATTAGAAAAATTTTGAGCATAATTTGTTTTCATGAAGGCGTAAAAAATTGGTATGCATTATCACCTTTTCTCCTTCCAATTTTTTAAAATTCTATGTATGTAGAATATTATATAGCCATTTCAACAAAACTCTAATTTCTCCGCTTCAAGTAGTTGATTCTTTCTTTTTTTTTTAATGCCATTTGAAGAAAACCTATCAACTAGTAGGGTTTGACATCATTTTGTCATTCTTTTTTCCAATCCCTAAATGATTTGATAAATATGTGTGTACCCCGCTTGTGAGTAATGTAAAAAATGTTTTGGGTATTTTTTCACAAGAGGATTGATAAATGATTCAGTAAAATACTTGAGATGGACATCAATGATTACTAGAAGTGAAAAAGATGGGTGTTTCGAAAAGGAAAAGGAAAATTGTTTGTTTGTTTACAATAATTGTTTGATTACATAAGGAAATTGTTGGATTTTTTTATTAAAACATATATGTGATTGCAAAGTGAAAATTCAAAGAATTATGTCCGTGGAGGTTCCTCTTTTAATACGAGTGTATTGGGCAATTATAAAACCTACTATTTAAAAAGTTAGGTAACAAGATTCTGAATAATGTTTCACTTAATTGATAGTTCTGGAAAGACATATACTCTATTTATAGATTAAAAGTATAGGCTTTGGTTGTTTTAGTAAAATTAGCTAATGATATATCAGCAATAAAAATTATAAGATGTCATTTCTTTTCTTTCTTAATTTGAAAATAAGCATATGGAAAAGGGAGATGTGATATCATGAAAATTTATGAGGTTTAATAACAAGGAGATTATACATAAGGTTCGTAGTTTGTATTTTCATACTAACACTACAAAGAGTGTGTTCATTATATTTATTAGACTTATACCATGGCATTTGAGACTCAATTTACTAACTAATTATAGATCACCATCTCTTTTGAGATTTCATTTATAATTAAAATGTGGAATTTTTATATTCCTTTCAATAACTTATAGTAAATAGAATGAGAAATTATTAAGGCTTGACCCCTCACGAGGGAATCTAGTGAAACACTTGAATCAAATAAATTCGTGGAATAAACTAATGGGAGATAAGAAATGTGTGACCCTGAAGAAAAGATGTAATGCAACTCTTTTCTCATTTTAATAATAGATGTCTAGTGAATGATGCATCGTCAAAACAAGAAGTTCAAAATATTTTGTTGATGCGATCATAAGGACCACTAAGATTTTTAATATTTTGTTGTGGTTGACCTTAGAGACCGCTAGGAATATAATTTTGTATGTGTTTACTACTCGTTGTGATATTTAATGACCTAGGAGATTATAGAATTATAATTAAATAAATAAATGTCCATTGAATTTGCTAACACTAAGTTCAAAATATTTTATCTAGGTGAATGTTATTGACCACTAAGATTTATATAGTTACTTTTTAATACATTAGTAGTTTTCCTTTTCATGATAAAAATGACCGCTCAACTATAGGCATATCCTTGGGGCTGATCGTAGTAACCGGAATGATAAGAATGACACATTCATTTGTTAATGATTCCTACTACACCGTTAAGTTCCAAAAAAATATGTTGCGGCTGACCCTAGCAACCGCTAGGATAAGAAATACTTATTTTTGTACCCCTCCATAGTGAATGTATATATTTTTTCTCATTCTAATGTTTGTCGTGTACATTCTTTAGTGGTGCTTGTACAATAGTGTTTCAGTCATTCCATTAATAGTATGTCTATTAATGATGTCTAGCAACGAGACATATTCATGATCCTGTAATGAACTAATCAAACATAAGTAAATGTTGATCCCTTATGTATACATGTAATACAACAATTTTCTTAAGTCAATGATATATGTCCATTGAATGGTGTTTTGCTAACCCTAATCTCTAAATATTTTGTTGAGGTGGATGTTATTGATTGTTAAGCTTTGTATATTTTCTTGTTAATGCATTAGTAGTTTTCCTGTTAATGATGCCTAATGACCACTAAGATATAGGTATATCATTACGGCTGATCGTAGTAACAAATACTATAAGAAGTACGCATTTATTTGATAATGATTCTTATAAACCATTAAGCTCTATAAAATATGTTGCATGAGTAACCCTAGCAATCGCTGGGATGTGAAATAAATGTGTATATACCCTTCATTAGTGTAAGGAGTGGTGTTATATTGCTCATCAAAATAATAGTTGGGCTTTGAAATAAGCATAGATATAACCAATCTCTAAATATTTTGTCGTGGCTGAATATAACCATCACTAGGATCTGAACTACGTACGTCTCTAAGCCTTAAGATTACTTCTATTGAAAAATTTAGATCAGAATTAGATCTACACATGTTGATGGTTGTCATACCATGAAAAATCCTTCCAGAGTGTGTTACGTGTGAATTATCAAGAAATTTTTGCATAGTTCTGAAATTGTTGATATACAATTGAATAAATAGTGATTACAATGGAAAATTTTAGGGATAGGAGCCCAACGACCATTGATCTAGACTAGTAATGGAGCTTAGTGGTTGCTAATAATTTTATTTGATACGAAGAGAATGTCTTGATCCCTCTTGATGGAAAGTTGTGCAATAATTGGCCCCACTAGGTAACATGTGGCTAACTTGATATAATTATAGTCATTGACAATTATAATCATTATAAAGCTACAAAAAAGTGATTGCTATGACAAGAGGTAATGAAAGTATCTCTCTTTTTAAATTAAGAACTGGAAAATCCTAGCATTCTTAAAGTCATTCCTTTCAATTAGTAATGGAGTTTTGTGGCTGCAAAGTGTTTTCTTTGATATGAACGGATGTGAATTACTACATAATCCAATTATTGATTCCAAAAAAATAGTTAGGTATTTTGGAGTCCTACATTATTCTTTGCAAAATGTGTTATGGGATAGCTAAACATTGTTTGTTTTACAAATTCGCTTATGATCAGCATTCTTTGGACCCATTATTGTGTTGTGTTTCTCACACACTCTTTTCAAATTTTGAAAAATCAAATCTTAATACCCTTTACACTTATCCATTCAATTGGTGTTGACTACCAACAAGTAATGTTAAAATTGTCCATTCATATGTCAACTTAAATCCTCACTCTAGCTAACATCTATGATTTTCAAAATTTCTTGTCATGCTATCTACGTAATGTGGATGGTTTTTAGATATCAGATAATCCTTTCAAAATATCTTTAGGATATGAACTACGTAATTCTTGAAGCCTCAAGAGTGCTTGTATTAACAAACTAATATCTTTGCATTAATATTTTTACTACTCGACACCTAACGAACACCACGGCTAAAACTACGTATATCTTTAACCCTCAATGGTGTATGTACAACTGCGCTTTGCTCATTACATTAATAAATTTTTGTGAATATTTCCTAATGACCACTAAGATTTGAATATTTAGTAATTATCGACTCTAACGACTACTACGATAAAATCTTCTTTCATTTATTTGGAAATTATTTTATAATCTTACCTAATAGTCATTATAATGGACATATGAATGTTTCTGTAAAATCAATTAAATTATTTGTCTGAGAATTTGTTTCTATTAATGATGTATGCAACGTTCATGGCCCTTAAATTTTTCAACATGGCGAGAGAGCGGGAAATGGCGATGGTAGATACTTTTTTATATTCCAATGACAACAATAAATTAATAAGAGATAATGTGTTCAATCTAACAACCTTACATGAAAAATTTCAACTTTACTCATCTCTATATTCCACAGTTTAGAATGAAAGTGTTGATTCTGTTGACATAACGAGTATATCGAAATCGCAAGTCTGCTTTGGTCGAGACAAAAGGGTGATAAAAGAGATGGCCTCCATTTAATTTTTGCTAAACCTGGAGGTGCTTCCATTTCCATATTTGTTCACTTCCTATCCTTTTCATGCCAAGTATAAGGTTTTTTCATTATTTTGTAAATTAGAAAAAATGTGAATAGCTTTGTTTGTTGAGAATGCATTCAAAATTTATTATAAACTTCCAAATCCATACTTCTTTTACAATGAAGACACAGTAGAGTCCTAGATGGGTAAAAGGAGAGTAAAATATGTTTTGCAGAGTTAGGAATTTAACTCAATGGATAATATGGATGATTCTAAGATCTCTGAAATCCTTATTAAAAGGTTAGACCAGAGTCCACATTGGCATGACACTCATGAATAAGATATATAAAAATATTTCAATCTCTAAGGTGGATGTTTCATGTATCCTCTTACTTTCTTTTATTATTGATGAAGACAAGATTCCCTCCTTAGCTCAAGTGCTCTGTTGTAATTTAATTACACAAAGAAATTTTTTTATCAACCATTAGAAACCATTTTACATGTCTTCCTATCTTCTTGATGTTGTCAATGTTGTTATCAATTGTCCATATTTCTATCAATTCTAGTCTCCTTTGAGCCCTTTGAGGGTAAATGAGGAATATTCAGACTTGTATGCCCATCGTTTCAGATCAAAATTTCAAGATATATGAACTTATTTGTATCCTTATCTCTACAAACAATTACATGAAATTGCACAACCAAGAATATCTGATTCCATACTCACTTGATAAGGAATATGGGATAAATATTCTTCTATCCATAATATATAGTTATCATGATCGAGGGGCTCCTTACACCTCCTTTTCAGTTGCCATATTATGTGCCATACCAATTGGCAGTACAAGAGGTTGCATTTTAGATTTGTAATGGTATTGATTTAAAGTGTAAGGAGAAGAAGCTTAAAACACATCCCTCCTTTGTAGTCTCTGTGGAATGAAAAATGTTGAAAAGGTGGCCTAATTTGAAGGCTTCCTCAGCCCATATAAATTCATTTCATCTCCTCGAACACCCTTTAAGGAAATATGACAGATGCAATAGGGTTTCGACACCCTTATTCCCTTAAATGACTATTAAATATACCATATGCTCATGTGCATGCTGATAATGACTGGGTATGGATCACCCAAACATAATAAATTATTAAGAGGAGCCTATAAAAAGAAAGCAAACTTTGTATTTAGAACATTCACAACAAACTTTTGCTCCCTTATCTCCACTAAATGAATCTAGATCTAAGTTTTGAGAAGTATTGGCTGAACCAAATAAATCTCCAGCCATCAAATCCCTCGTGCAACCCTCTCAATATTCTCCCTCCACTTCACAACAAGTGGGAAACTATTGGTCAGAACAATTCTTACTTTCCTACAAAGGACATCTAGATTAGGAGGCACATAAAGATCCCTTAGTGAACATTGAATTCAATCCAAGGATGAGAACCTTGAAAATGGTGACCAAAAAGAAGGTGTTAACAAAACAAGCCATCATTTGGCATGAAACTTTAGAATACCTCTTCACTCTTACAAAGAAAAGGAAAGCCAAATGATCCCATGTGGTGCAATATCTAGAAGATACATAATCCTTTATAAGGAACACAACAAAAGTATATGTAGGAGTACCGAGGGGAGTAAGTGCTAGAAATATAGAGATTGAAACTTAGTTAAAGGCCACGGTGTTAGGAAATATATATTAGTGCTCCATTTGTATGGGTGAATAATAATTACATGTGTAATTATTATTATGGTAAATTAGTGAAAGTACATTTACTATGTAAATGTAAATAGTAAATGTAAAATGTGGTAAGTTAGTAAGTTAGAATAATAAAACAATTAGTATTGTTTTATTATTATATTGGTGAGAGGTTGAAACCATACGGGTGTATGGTTGTATATGAAGACAAATGTTGTTGTGAGGATTGTTATTATACATCTCCTATATAATGGAGTGTAATGAAATAGTGAATTAATTAAAAAAATATAATATAGAGTTGTTGATTTCAATTATTTTCTGTGTAGCTATTTCATGGATTCTTTGTATTAGATCAGAGTAATTTCTACATTTGGTACCAGAGTAGGTTAAATCTGTCTCGAAGAAGATCTCGTAACTTTTGTTTCGTGATCTGGGTTTCTCCAAAATTTTGGAATTAGAATTATCTATTATAGAAAAAGATACAGTAAAAATTTCAGAAAAACCCAGTTCATATTTTGGGAGAAACGTGTAATTTAATATACAACACATTGATCACTTTTTTTTTTGAAGAAATCAGAGAATCAAAGGTAATTCAAATCTACATTAAATTTTTTTGGATATTTAGATTCAGTAAAATGGATACACCATTAGATAAATTTAATGGGCTGAACTTCCATACATGGAGAGTAAAAATCCAGATGCAGTTAATGAATAAAAACCTATGGAGGATAGTAGATGGAAAAGAAAAAAACCTACAGATGTAAGCAAAATTGTAGAATGGGAAACTAGAGATGACAAAGCCAAAGCAATAATTGGACTTGGTCTTTCAGATTCTGAATTACATCATGTAGATTTAGAAAAATCTTCTACAGAAATATGGGATTTACTAAACAAAAATTTTGGGGCTAAAGCGAATAATGCAAAATTCTCTTTAAAGTTGCAATTATTCAAATTGAAAATGAATGAAGAAGTCACAATGTCAAGTCATATAAATGAATTGAGATCTCTTCTTAGACAACTAGCAGAAGTTAAAGCTCCGTTGATGATGAAGATGCAAAAGCCATATTATTAAAAAGTTTGCCATCCAAGTACAATAATGTTGTCTTTACTCTAGGGCAAATGTCTTCTCAGTCATTAGAGGGCATGATTTCAACTCTCCTAGCTGAAGAGAAAATAACTAAAGAAGATATAGAAGAGGAAACTGCTTTATATGTTAAAAATAAATACAAAAATTCTCGAAAAAAAAGGATGAAATTGAATGTTTCTATTGCAAGAAAAAGGGTCATACTAAGTCTTTTTGTAGAGATCGAGCTAAAGACTTGCTCAATGGAAATCTTAAAAATGAAGCAAATATAGTCACTGAAGAAGGCTCAGACAATGAAGATGAACAAATAATAGATGAAATTGACTATAATTCTGAAGACTTTCTATACTAAGTGAAGTTCTTGGAGGAAGGAGGCACATGAGGTTGGAGGTCATTCAACGACCTCTCGTCAGTCACCAATGACGGGGCCGTATCAGCTATGGTGATTATTTTTTTATACAGTGTGTTCCTATTGTTTCTTTGTATTTATGGCAGAGTGTTTGGTTGTAGTGTTCCTATTGTGGTTTGCAAAATAAAGGAAATTTCACATTGAGGGGGGAACATGATCTTAATGTTCCATTTCTAGTTTTCTACATTTCTGGTATTTTCTATATATGCAGCAGATTTCAACAGAATTTCCTATGTTATTCCCTGCAGTGAGATGTGATGAGGGATAACAATATTACTTGGCATATCATGATGTGGTTGTAGATAAACCACTTGAAAATCTTCATTTGTGGTTTGTGGTACACCACTTGTAAAACCACCATTTTTCGGTTGTTGGTAAACCCTATGCAAAACCATCACCCTTTTGGTTTGTGGTAAACCAATTGCAAAACCATCATTTTTGGTTTATGGTCAACCCTGTGAAAAACCATCTATTAGGTTTATGATCATCCTGTAAAATCATCAGATCATGAAAGTAACTGCAAGTACAAAACTTGACTCATATGCGACAATCACATAAGTCATTGACTCACATAGACACATGCAGACGACATCGGCATGTCAATGCCACACTTTTCCCAATGAATGAATACTACCCATAACATGACCACAATAAAAAGGGACTTAAGGATTGACAACCCACAACACAACATTACCATGGTTACATCTAGAGTACGTTAAACATCCCATAACATTATTATGTAAGAAAAATTTTCTCCTTTTTCCACCTACATGTTCTGAAAATTCATTTCAAAATTCACTTATTGTTCAACCATTTAATTTTGCTCTTTACCCTTATGACAATCTTCATAACTTACATAAGTATTTTTCCATATTTCAAAATGCCTACAAGATTCTAATTCTCTCATTCTTATGTTAAGATTTTTCTTCTCAAATGTTTATTTAATGTATAAAATTTACTCTTGCTACACAAGAAAATCTAACGTGATGTCAAGATGAAATCTTGGGATTAAGGAAGACATAGATTCAAGATATCCTTTTCCCAAGAACATCCTTCGATCATGGAATAGTTATTTCCCTATCATTATTATTATAGTACAATAACTTGCTGAATTCCAAATTTGATTTATATATATATACATCCTTTGTTTTCTCGAAGTTTGATCACACCATTTGACAATTCATATTCTTTGTAACACATGAAGTTGCTTAAATTAAGTCATAAGGACTCCCAGTGACATTATTCCCAACCTCAAATTTTTGTTTTACTCTCATATGATTTACTTTTGCATCGCACTAGGGTCTCATTATTACCATCGTTTTAAACGTAAGAGTTACAAAAGTACTTGTTTGACATATTAAAGAAGCACATGGTTAAGCTTAATTCCAGTTTCACCTAGGGCTTCAATCTCTATCATAGGTGTGATTAAGGTTAAAATGTATTTACCCTATAACCTTTCGTGAAAGATCAAGGCACTAAATTTTCACAAGCCCAAGACAAGACATTTATCTACGAGGGACAAAAGGGTTCACTAACGAGAATGCAAGACATAGAACAACTATATCACGACCTTCATTTAGGTCGTTTGGATCCAACAGGGATTCCATTCACTGATGAAGTTAATTTCTAGATCTAATTTCGTAAGGCCGGAAATCTAATAGGATACAAGGGAGTAATATCTCTACCTACTCCACATATGGGAAGGTTACACCGCTTAGTCATTCCTTTTAACAAGGACTCATAAGGTGACTTCCAAGGCGGTCTTCACCACTCAGCCTAGTGTCGGACCTGAAGAGAGGACATTCTTCTCGTGATTACCAAAAAAACTAGAAGGAAACCGCATACTCGGGATAAAGTCGGACCATGTCATTCCTAAAATATGGGTTCACGACCATGACGCTAACATAATGACTATGACGGTAAACTCCCACTAGGGTTTTATTTACCTAACCTAGGAGGTCTCATCGAGTGCAACGCTTAAGGTCGTTCTACGGTTTTAAATTTCTTATATGGTAAAAAAAAGATCACACATGTAGGAAAGCTATGCACGAATATTTTATTAAGGTTGAGTGTTCCCATTAAAACTCTTTATTATGTTTGCAAGGTAAGAAGATAACCCAGTAAATTAATTTAATCATTTATTGAATACTGAGAAAGTACTACAATATATTAACTTCAATTTCAATTTACTATATATAAATCAAACCCTTTTTCCATACACAACTAAGAAAAAATTGAACCGGTGATTAGATGCACATTTCCTAAGTATCCCTAAAACTAGCATATCATGCATATTAAAAAATTTCAATTATAAATTTTCGGTAACAAGAGACTGCATTAGACATTTATTCATTTTACAATGACCTATAAAAATTACAATAGTAATAATTAAATTACACATCGCCTTTTTCGTCGTCATTCTTCCATCCTACAAAACCCACATGAGCATGATATCAACGATAAATCACTGGCATGGCATCCACCCTAAACAATCATAAGTATCAATATTCAGTTTCCCATTTACATCTGACAATAATTACAATTTGCAATCAAAATAAAAAGGTCTAGAAACATGTATTCATTGCATTTCATTTTTTTTCATTTTGTAACCTAGGAGAGAGGAAGAGAAGGGAAGAGAGAGAAAACACCATTTGTCAAAATTTCTATTTCAAACAACAGATACACTAAAGGGTTTTAAACAGTTATTTACATGTGTTAAAAGTTTTCAGGTTGATTTGGCAACCCTACGAGGTCCCGCAACTTTCTATTCTTACATTTTCTCACGAGCTGCAAAATGTTCAAAACAGCTCGAAGGTGAGAAAATACTTCCAAAGGTTATCTTCCGATGAGCACACACACCATGATTAACTTTCTACGTGTCCCTAGATATACCAAGAATTCATAAAGCAATTGACGGAATTGAAAAAGAGTGAATGGTTTGTGTTTGGCGGTTAGTTCTCCGGGGCCACTAGTTTTAGTTCACCCGGTTGTAAAATGAAAAAGTTAGCTTGAGTGCCCAAAATCGCATCCATAACTAACGTTTGATGGATAATCACACAATGATAAATCTCCTACTAGTTCCCCTATATAAAAATAATTCATCAAAGTCAATGGGACCGAGAACTAGAAAACCATTTTCAAACGGCAACAAGTTTTCGGAGTGGCAAGCGAAATTGGACCAGTTTGAACTCATCAACCGTGACCTGTGAGGCCTACAAAATGGCTTCGCCAAACTATCCCGAAAAGTGCTCTTTCCTATACCGAATGTTAGGGCAATTGTCTAGTATAAACGCTAGAGGTTTGCGAAGACGGGACATAATTTCTCCATCCATGTTTCAAATGTCGATTCAAAACGAAAGCCAATTTTCTAGATTTAACAACTTTGTACTGTTGTAAAACAGTGTAACAAGGCTCCTATAAGAGCGTCAAAAAGATGTCATAAGATCATTTCGTGTCAAACCAAAAACCAAGGTGACTCCTTGTATAACAAGGTATATGAATGAAACTTCATATCTCATTTCTAGAGTTGCGAAGGGTACTTAGTGGGTCTCTCGAAAAATGCAAAATTTAACTATTTTAAGCAGGAAGAAGGTCAACTTAATCAATGGGGAGTCAAATTCGTCTGGTCGATAAAACGATATTGGAGTGATCAAGAAGGGTAAGATTTTTCTAGATCATCTTGAAGCGAGGGTGATAGTTCATGGTTTAAAGTAGATGAGTTATAATGACGTCGTGAGTTACGACACGACAATTTATTGTTTTGCAATGAGTTGAAGGGACATTTAACTGTATTAAAATTCCTAATAATTTAAAATTCTATTTAGTTGCAAAAGAGAACTAAAACACGAGAATTATGAGAGGTAAGGGAAGAAGAACCATGCCTAGAGAACGAAGTCGGTCGAAGCAGCAGGCTTGGGTTCAGTCTCTTGCTTGGCGCACAACCACCCACAAGTGTCCTCACGGGTGAACCATCTAACATACATGTCTATCAATAAAATCTGTAACTACATACTTGAAAACCATTCCACTACTCGATCACATTTCTCCTACCTTCTGGATTCGACCCACCACTTACTGAGCTTGATCAAATGGTTTCTTATTGTTGTTGTTTGGGTAGGACGAGATCTTCCTCCTTTTGTGTATAGCCTCAAATCTTGCAACCATTAGACCATGATTTTTGAAGGCATTTAGTCAAACACTTCACATGCCTTAAGCATGCCCCCACATTTTGCACATTCTCATGTGCTCATCAAACCAACAAACATAATGATCAATTCTAGGCATGATACTACAAGAGGCACTCATGCCATCGAAGTATTTACAACCCTCATGCATTGAACCTGCATGTCTGAAAGTTAATTAAACCAAAAATGAAGCTTACAAGGTCAGGGTATGTTCCATAAGACCACATATCTTGATACATTCTGCCAAACAGACCACAGACCTTTTCTACACATCCATTTTGTGCATATGTTGCCATCATGGCACTCCATGAGACAACATTTCTTTGAGGCATTCTATCAAACAGTTCAACGCCTTTTTAACATACCCATTTTTTGCATACCCTGCTATCATTGTAGTCCAGGAGACCACATATCTTTCAGGTATTTTTTCAAACAGTTCACATGCGTTGTGTATGCCTTCACATTTTGCATACAAGCTGATCTAGGTACCTGACAAGACATTAAAGGATATTATCTCCCCATGATGCTTTGATGGATGTCCATGTGCTGTTCTAAAGCTCCCATTTTGACAGCAGCTGGGAGGTTATCAACAAAGGTTGTGGGGTGTGGCTTCCAACCTGCCAACCGTATTTTCTTGGAAAAATTCCAATGCAGTTTCAACAAAACCATTTTGTGCATATCCCAAAATCATTGCAGTCCATGGAACCACATTTCTCCCACACATTAAGTTGAAACAGATCACATGCTTCCATGTTTTACATATGCATCTACTAGGGCACTTGCGACTGCAACATCTGACAAGGTTCCTTTGCCTTTTTGGATTTTAAGGAGCCCACGCAGGCCTGGGCATGGGATGGAAGGGTGCTGGCAATGTGACAGCCCAAACAAACAATAATCCTCCTCCATTTTGCTTGATCTTCCCATGTAGGTGTGGCGCGGCCTGGGAGGATGCCGAAAATGGTTGTGGAGTCTGGCTTTACGTGCATCAAACACATTTGTTTGAAATTTTCCAAGGCCTCTTCAACAAACTCCTTCTGTGTAGATTCCCTATGCCCCAAAGGATTGCAAACTACAACATCTAACAAAAATTCCTGTCTTTTATGCTTTGCAAGGTGTCCACGTGGGAGGATGGCGTGGGCTAGGAGGATGTTGGCACAGGCTAGGAGGCTGGGAGGAGGCCGCACTCCATGAGAAAGCATTTGGCGTGGGTTGTTCTGTTGCCACCCATTCCAATAGCAAAAACAAAACCCTAACTCGCCCAAAAGAATCACGGGCCTCATTTTTTTTAATTATCTTTAATTCTTTTATTTTATTTACTTATTTTATTTATTATTTATTTATTTATATTTTATTGTTTTATAATTAAAGGAGGCATTAAAACTCTAATTTGGAAATATCTTAATATTATGATGCAATAGTGTCTTAGCGGTGTATCACTTCATGATATCCATTGCACGAGAACCGAAGCGTTAAGCTCGAGAAAATGTTTTTGATCCATAACCCAAGGACCGCTAAGATTGCAATATCTCGACATATTTCTAATTGAATCCTAGTGACATAATAACTTCAAAAATATGTCTTTGTAACATAAGATAGTGGATGTCAAGCTAAGAATTTCATAATTTGTCTTGTTAATTTTATTTGTTAAAGCATATTGCCAAAAATAGCAAACATTATGAGTATGCATATTCTAGCGGATGCTAGCCTCCTAGAATATTACGTTAATGAGTTAATGTATTGTGACGTCTATGACCCAAATCTTATGTGTTAAATCCCAACGAACAAAAAACTTAAATTGTTACATCGTTGTAAAGGCTAGCGACCGCTAAGCTCAAATAAAGTTAAATTAAAATGGAAAATCCTATAGAAATATTTTCATACTACCTTGATTTAATTTGTGCAATACCGGTGACCTCTAAGGTACAAATAGCATGTTGCATGGGCAATGCCTAGCAGATGCTAGAATCGTAATAAATTTTTTTATTTTGTGAAATCCTAGCAGCTGCTAAGCTCGAAATACTATGTTGCGGTTATGTCTTAACAACGTATAACTTCATGATATCCATTGTTGAGTACCGATCCATAAGCTAAGCATTTTTTTAATAGGCATAACCTAGCACCCACTAAGCTTGCAATATCTGACATGTTTTTAATTGAATCCTAGTGACAACATATCTTCAATTATTATGTTGCATCATAAAATAGCAGATGTTAAGCTAAAAATTACACACTTTGTCTTGTTAAATGCTCGAGACATCTAATCTTGAAATATTTCTAATGTTGAAGGAACAAGATGATATGTGCCTCAAAATTTGTTAATTTGATTTGTTAAAGCATATTGCCAAAAACTTATAAACATTATGAGTACACATATTCTAGCAGATGCTAGTCTCCTAGAGTCTTGTGTTAATGAGTTAAATTATTGTGACCTCCATGACCCAAATATTATGTGTTAAATCCCAATGAATGCAAATCTTAAATTGTTACATCATTGTAAAGGCTAAAGAACCTCTAATATCAAATCACTTTCAATTAAAATGGTAAATCCTCTAGAAAGCATTTTTAAAAAATTAAGCTGTTCCAATATGTAGAGGATACTATTTTAATACTACCTTAATTTTATTTGTGCAATACTTGGGACCTCTAAGGTACAAAAAATATGTTGTGGAAATGCCCAACTGATTCTAGACTCACAATACCTTTCTTTATTTTGATAAATCCTAGCAGCCGCTAAGCTCAAAATAATATGTTTCGCTAGTGTGTTAGTGGCATATAACTTCATGATATCCATTGTTGAGTACCAATCCATAAGCTCAAGAAAATTTTTAGAGGCATAACCTAGCGGCCGCTAAGCTTGTAATATCTGACATGTTTTTAGTTGAATCCTAGTGACAACATATCTTCAAATATTATGTTGCATCATAAAATAGCGACGTCAAGCTAAAAATTCCACACTTCGTCTTGTTAAATTCTCGAGACATCCAATCTCGAAATATTTCTAATGTGGAAGAAACTAGATGCCATGTGCCTCAAAATTTGTTAATTTGATTTGTTAAAGCATACCACCGACAACTTGCAAACATTATGAGTACACATATTCTAGCGGATGCTAGCCTCCTGGAATCTTATGTTAATGTGTTAAATTCTTGCAACCTCCATGACCCAAATCTTATGTGTTAAATCCCAATGAATGCAAAGCTTAAATTGTTACATCATTGTAAAGGCTAGCGATCGCTAAGATCAAATCAATTTCAATTAAAATGGTAACTCTGTAGAAATATTTTTTAAAATATTATGTTGTTCCAGTACGTAGAGGCCACTAGTTTCATATTACCTTAATTTAATTTGTGTAATACCGATGACCTCTAAGGTATAAATAATATGTTGTGGAAATGCCTAGTGGACACTAGACTCACAATACCTTTATTTATTTTGATAAATCCTAGCAACCACTACATTCCAAATAATATGTTGCGGTAGTGTCTTAGCGGTGTATAACTTCATGATATTCGTTGTTGAGTACCAATCCCTAAGCTCAGAAAATGTTTTTGAGGCATAACCTAGCAGCAATACCTAGTGGACGCTAGACTTACAATATCTTTCTTTATTTTATGGCAATACCTAGCAGACGCTAAACTTACAATATCTTTCTTTATTTTGTGAAACCCTAGGGATCACTAAGTTCCAAATAATATGTTGTGGAAATACCTAGTGGATGCTAGAATCACAATATATTTCTTTATTTTATTAAATCCTAGCTAAAAATATGGTATTACATTATACCCTAGTGGTCGCTAAGCTTACAATAGCTTTCTTGTTTTTATAAAATCCAAGGGACAACTAATATCCAAAAATATTAGTTTGTGGCCTTCTAGACAACTAATAATATTGTGGCCTTCAACAACAACCCTAATGAATTAATATATATGCCAACACTCTATCCTCTTGAATAATACATGGCCTAATGATAATATTGTTTTAAAAGAATTAAATATATAAATAAAAATACATAGTGATTATAATATTTTATATATACAATTTAGGCATATATATAATATGCTTAACCTTTATTGCACAAAATATTATCTCACAATTGAAAACCTAATATGATTTTACTGGGGAAACCATATAAATAATGTACAATGAAATATTTACCTCGGGTTGTTTCTACCATCATATTAAAAGGTAAAAATGGCATATGTAACAAATACCAAAACAATATTTTGAGTCTCATTAAATATTACATTTTCTAAAACCTAGTGTTTAGGCTACTAGCCATCATTTTCGGGAAAATTAATCTAGAGAGGGGCATACATTAGAGGAAACTTGAAAGCATTCAAATGAAAAAAAAACAAGAGTTGAAAGGGGATTAAAATTTCTTCGGTTGGGCCCAACAGATTCCTTTTTTTCTTTAAGAACAAGGCGGTGTGACAAAATGATCAAAAGGAATTGGTAAACAAAGTTGGGCTACGGGTCGTGTTTTCGTAGGGAAAAGCAGGGATGGAATGAATTGAAAAATACATTGCCTTGTATTCACAAGGCTATTTGAAAAAATGACCATCGGGGAATTGGTAAGTAGAGTGGGTTCTAAGCGCATTTTTGTATGGAACAGAAGGGTGGACTGAGGTTAAAAAGACGTGATATGAGGTACAAGATAAAAGACAATATAAGTTTTTGATAAATACCTTATTTAGATATGATATTTTTGTGCTTGGTGATGCCATTCAAACCGTTTCTTCGCTGCATCGAGCTAACTATCTACACTATTTTTTCGCAACCCCTTTTTCTTCCCTAGTGTATGAGCACCCTTTTTGTTACTGCTTGATTGTTCCTTTTTTAAATCCACGGATGAGATTATAATTACTACATGATTGTTCCCCTGGCCAAGATGGCCAATATTTTTGCATTTGACCTTGTAATCTACAACTTGCTTCTATTGTTCTAATATTTCACGAGTTGTTGTTCGCAAGATAGAAAAATTAAAACCCTAAAAACTAGTTCTCAAGGGTATTTAATAATTTTTTCTAGCACAATCCACGTTACAAATTTTAAAAATATAAAAAGTGCGGGATATGGGATTTTTAATATTAGAGTGGTGGAAACTGTGCTAATATTGAAATTTTAAATTCTCAAAAATGGGGGTAATTCCCAATTCAAATTTTAAATTTTCCACTAATTGAGAAAAGGTGTGGGATATTGACAAAAATATGGAAAAACAATGCCTTTTGTTATTGGCTATAACCTAAAAATAGCTGAATTTTCTACTCATTGAGAAAAGGTGAGGGCTATCAAAAATAAGCAATATGAAAACAACACCTTTTTTATTGGCTATAGCCTAAAATAGTTGAAACATAATAAAACTTATAATATTATAATAAAACAAGTAGAAATAGAATATAACAATTTATAGTTACATTTATTTTTATAAAAATCCCCTAGATACCTAATGTTAGATGTAGTGCACTAATGAAATATAATTATGCAATTACTCTATGCCATGTGTTAAGTTTGAACATGATAGTTAGAAAACATCATAATTTACACATTTATTATGAAATTAAAATGTAAAGAAACTAGTATAATATGAAAACATGACATTCTAATATAAATAGCTACTAGTAAAATGATGATACTTGGCTATAGCCTAAAATAGTCAACACAATAAAAAGTATAATATTGTAATAAAACGAATGAAATAAAGTGTACGAATGTATTGGCAAAAATGTTTAAAAAAAAATCAAAATCAACCTATACAATGTTAGATATAGTGCGCAAATGAAAAATATTTGTCCAATTATACTATGCCATTTGGCATGTTTGAACCTAATGTTAGAAAACATTATAATTTACACATTTATTATGAAATTATAATATAAATATTTACCATTAAAAACAACGACACGTGGCATGAAATTCTTAAATCCCATAAGGTTTAAAGCTAGCATCCGATAGGATATTCTCAAATCCCAGAAGATATATAGCTAGTGGCTGCTAGGCTATTCTAAAATATGAGAAGGTATATAACTAGCAGCTGTTAGGATAAATATGTAGTGCAGAAATAAGGGCTGCCATGTAAAGTCCACCCAAAATGATAAATTTAAAATGACGGTGATAATGATAGAAGCCTAGTGGCCACTAAGCTAGACCATTGTTTGTTATAATATATCTATTCACAAATTAGAAACTGTTGAGCCTAACGACCACTATGGTATTCCATTCAACTAGTAATTGAGCTTATCGGTCACTAAAAATTTTATTTGATATAAACCGACAATCGTGATCCATCTCGATGGAAGGTAGTACATAAATTGGCTCCACGAGGTAACGTGCAACCGATTTGAAACTAGTATAATCTTTAATAATTATAATCAATCTAAAGATGTAAAGATATTGATTACTACAACATGAGGTAATGAAAGGATCATGATGGCCTCTAAGCTATATCACGAGTTGTTAATCAATAGCTGAAATGGACATCGAGAAATTGTTAAGCCTAGCGCCCGCTAGGATTTTTCCTTGATACAAAGAAATATGAATTATAATTTATAAATATATATCTTAGGAGAAATAAATAAGTCTTACATCCTCTCAAAATTAAACTCTTGAGCCTAGTGGCCACTACATTATTACTTTGAACGAGTAATGAAGGTTGGTGTCGCATGAGCATTTTCTTTGATAAGAATAGAAAGTCTTGATCCCTCTCGATGGAAAGAATTATAGGAATGGCTTCACAAGGTAACATGTAGAAGATTTATTAACATTTTAATCATTTACAATTACAATCGATGTAAAGCTTTGTAAATAGTGATAGGTATGACAAGAGGTAATGATATGGTCGTAGCCGCTAAGCCATTCCATGATTTTTTATTCAACAACTATTTTGGAATTAAGAAATTATTAAGTGTAGTAGTTGATACCCTTTTAGTATAACCATCCAAAGTTGAACAGATAGTGATTGCAATGGAAAATGGAAATGATAGGGACCCATCGATCGTTAAGCTTGATCGTTGTTTTTTATTATATATATTCTCAAATTTAAAAATTGTTGTGCCTATCATCCATAATGTTATTCCTTTGATATGAAGATAAAGTCTTGATCCCTCATGATGGAAATTATTACAAATTTTTCTTCACCTAGTAACGTGTAGCTAATTTGATACAATTATAGTCATTGATAATAAAAATCATTCTAAATTTTCTTTTATAGTGATTGCTATGACTAGAGGTAATGAAAGTATCGTAGAGACCGTTAAACTAGACCATGATTTTTTATTCAATATTTATTTTGAAATAAAGAACTTGCAAGTGGGACGCTAGGTTTTTTCTTTGATACAAATGAATATGGATTATAATTGACAGAGATATATTTTAGGTGAAATATATGTCTTTATTTGTCTTGTTAAAATGTAGTGTTGCAGTAATTGGAGTCCGACATGTGAAGTCCAGCCAATACGATATAATTACTATCATTGAAAAATAATATCAGTCCATAGTTGAACATATAGTGCTTACAATGACAATCGCTAATCAGAGGATCTTAGTGGCTGCTAAGCTTGACCATTGTTTGTTACCATATAGCTATTTTCAAATAAATACATTCTTGAGCCTAGCGATCCGCTACGTTATTCTTTTCTACTAGTTATGGAGATTGAATCTTAATGGCCTTTAAGCTAGTCCATTCAATTGGCATAAATTACCAACAAGTAATATTAAAAAACTATCTATTCATATGTCGAATTAAATCCTCTCTCACACTAAAATATATGTTTTCAAACATTTCCTTTCATGCAATCGATACAAAGTGGATGGTTGTCAGACATCGATAATCCTTCCAAAATATGTTGCATGTTAATTGTCAAGAATAATTTTGCATGGTTTCTGGTATTAATGTTGTGATCCAAAAAATATGATTTACAGTAACCAGTTGAAGGTTAGATGTCACATTTAGTCAAAGCCTAACAAAGTAGCTAACGTTTACTTTGATTTCTCACTAATGATAAAAATAAAGTATTATAGAGATTGGCGATCGCAAAGGCTAATACTTGCATTCATTAACATATGGTGAGAACAAAAATTAATCCATATGTGAAGTAATATTTAATATATTCTACTCCAATTGCAGATACAATGTCTTCCATTGGTTGAAATCCATTCTTGGAAATTCCATTCATTCAAGCTGCTAAGAGCTAGAAGAAAAGAGATGACAACTGGTTTATTAAAGTCTTTGGCCCTAACAACTACTACAAGGACATGTGGTTATTTTTTTATTGTAGATGATGAACATGAGGAAATTGGAATGATTATATCCTCTAAAGTTGTTGATTTGAGTACACTACGTGTTCAGGTTTAACACATTGACAATGAAAATAATAAATGTCTTATTGTCGATATGGAGTTGGTTGTTTCTTTATTCAGGAAATGGGAAATACAAGCCTTAGAAGACAAAAGAGAATTCCTTGTTTAACACATGGATTTGATTTGGGGTTTTTAGTAGATGAAGATAAAAATGGCTGTTCAAATGCACAAGAAATTCAAAATGGCATGTTTCAGTGATTACTTAGAAAATTATATAGAGGTGATACACCATCTTCTATTTGTAATTTTTTGAATAGAATTGGTTCACTTTCACCGCCTAAACATGACAAGTTGTTTACTATGCTTTGAGGAGAACATATTTGGATAAATTTGAAATCGATCCATCCAGATCAAACTTCCATGGTTTGAAAAAGAATACTAAATCACCTGCATTTTGAAGAAAGCAACCACTTTATTCATGAAAAGCAGAACCTTCAAGTAGGAAACAATTTGACTAATTTTTGTTCAATGGTGCAATATTTTCAATTGATGTTTCTAGGTGCCATGTATCACCTCTAGAGTATTAGTATCATCCTATTGATGATGAGAATGTTGACCTTCTTGTGCACTCCATGTCGAGAAATGCTATTCCTACATTAAGGGATGCAATTATTCTTCCCTTCTTGGAGTCTAAAAATAAGGTGGTGGTTCGCAAAGATCAATAATACTTGGAAAAGGATGATGTTAAATTTATTATACTTGACAACTAACATATAATATGTGCACAAAAATATTTTGGTCTCAAATACTTACAATTCTTTACATCTGAGGCTACAGTTTCAAAGGGCTCACATTCATTTTGTAAATGCAACTAACAAAGCCATTACTAATATTTGCAAACAACATAATGAAGTGAACATAACTTGGATAGAAACCAAGTTTATTGATTTGATATATAAAGCTAGATTAGTTTGGAAATTGCTTAGATGTCCTCAATGCCCCGGATTGGAAAAAAATAAAATAGAGGAGTGGAAGGTACTGTAATTTAATTTTTTTGCATTTGTTATCAACTTTTTTCTTCATTATATAAAAATAAAAAACATAAAATGTATTTTGAATGCAGAACTTTGAGAGTTAATGCCTTTTAATTTTCAAAACAGACTCAACCATTAATCTATATGACAAATGGAATTTTCTATTATTGCTGGATGATATATGAACTAAATGGACTACAACATCTGAGTTGTTTAGATTTAGTGGCCTTGCTTGTTCACCTATTAAATATAATCATGATAACTTTCAACCTAATTCATTGGAAAGATTCACAACCAATTCATTCAGGGATGCTAGAGGAATGAACGATGAAGAACTATTAGTACTAGCAAATAAAGTACAATAAGGGGATGTTTGGTTAATTGGACTTATTCAGGCAGGCGTAATAGTAGAGACATTTTATTCTTACTACCAGAGAGTAAAAGGAGACATAAAAATGAGAGAAAAAGTTCTATAATAATTTAAAGACAAACATCGAGATGTTGATCTATCAACATCCTGCAGTGAATCAAATGTAATTGAAAAATATAAATTGCATGAATCACACTACTATGATTTGTTTGTACTATTAGGTTAAGATAGGAAAAGAAAGAGAAAATCTCATTCCCATATAGGAAAAAAATGCTAAACATAAAAAGGACCAGGTTGTGGAAGAAGATATTCCCGTCGAGGCTCAGACAATATTAGAAAACTATGTGGTGTTAATGGAAGACAATATACCGGCAAGGATGGAGGACATAGAAGAATTTACTTGTCAATGTGCATACCCATTCCATCTTTCATCAACTCTATCAGCTATTCCTGCCACTAATCCTTTCAATGCATAATGTGTTGTCACTGATTTTTGTAATTTATCTAGTGATATTTAATCTAAAGAAATAATGGAACTGCTAACAATTATTAGAACTAGTGCGTTGGAATGTAGTATTATTTCTCTCATACTAATTGAATATTCAAAAATGTTGAGAGAAACAAGTAAAAAATACATGGAAAAGGTTAAAGACAATGAAGAATCAATTCTAGATGGATGCTACAGACTCTATGATAGTAGCGAGTAATTTAAAAGTTTGTGTCTTATGTACACAATAACTAGAGTGCACAACAACAAAAACTTAATGATGAAATAGAAGAAGTCACTAGGGATTGGATGGAAAAACTGCCACAATAATTGGTAATTGTAAGAGAAATTTCGCTAAAAGGAAGTAAACACCATTTTCCTTTTGAGTGATCATATGAGTTTTGTTTTGAGATGTTCACTCGATTCTATTGTCATGATTCTATAGTATTAGTGCTACATAGAGACGAAGATGTCATACGCATACCTTATTTGAAACCAATCAATATTTTATTTTTATTGTTAATACACATAGTCGGGAATTTTTTGAAACACTACTATTCTAATATTAAGAAAGGATTGTACTGGAATACAACTTGAACATGTGATTATGTTAAAAGTATTTCAACCAAAAAATCTACTTACACATTTATTATTTACATATAAAACCTGATAATAATAGGAATCGATGTACAAACCTCTCAACTTGACACTACACAACCAACTCATCGTGGGGATTGAAATTTAATAGTTTATAAATATGCTTAATGAGATTTGTTTTCAATTTCCATTGTTTTCATTTTTTTGACAATAATCTATGCTCATTATGTCGACAAATGAGATGAGGAGAAATCAACCACATCATCCATGAATATGCAATAAAATCCTAGTATGTTATTTGTGTGCATTTATAAATAAGAATTGATACTAAGTCACACAAATTTATAAGAAAAATTAATGGGTTATACAGACCACCAATACCCGAGAGAAAGTGATGGAGTGTGTGGTGGTAGCAAACACGAATATACGTATTGACAGAACCATGTATGTTGGCTATGCATATTTTTAAATATAACCATTTCTAAGGCTCACATAGCTATAGAAAAATATTTCAGCTAATTCTAGAAGTGGAGTCATCTTCAAATAAGAAATTACCAAATAACCTATTTCAAAATTTCTCAAGTGGTATCCAATGCTACATAGTTTGTAGTTTCCAAGTTGTTGTTTGTTTGCATAAACCATTAATATCAACATAATGATATAGACATTAGAATCTATGCTTATTCCAACTAATGATGGCATATCCTAGCGATCATTAATCCACATCAATATCTAAAAGTGTTTTCCACCAATGGGTTTTTCAATGGATATAAATGAACCCTATCGGGTCTAAAATTAATTCGAAGACATAGAACATTTTGATTTGTACTTACCATATTACCATAGAGACCGGTACACTTTTCAATTATGATTTCATTTGCGATAACATGAAATTGATTTTGAATTGAAAATTGTTGTTTGTAACACATATTACAACAAAAAACCAGTAGCTAGTAATTTCTGTACAAGCCAATCTGGAAGCTCAGTCGGTAAGTACTAGCTACCTAAAGTGCTAATATTGAATTTACCATTTTACCATGTAGTTTAGTCTATTTTTTTTTTTCAAATACGCTTTCATTTTCAATAGCAATAGCTATATTAATAATATTAATATTGTTTGAAACAAATATTTCATCAAAGGATCTAGCAGCGGGTAAATAAGTGTCAATCCTACACGCCAAGCCCACCGGTAAGTGGTAGCCACAAGATAAAATGTTGATTTTTTATGTTGGTTAGAATTGATATGAGACCGATTAAAAAATTATTTACTTCCCTTTAGTCAACCATAATAAATATTTTCTTATTTTAGATTTGGAGGGCTCGCTATATGAGAAAAACCAATCACCCTTTGGGGACATCACATTCAAGTTACGTAGGGGGATAATGACCATGCGAGGTGGCTTGAAAGAGTTTATAAAGTCATTATCAACAAAATTTGAAATGGGATTCTAGTCAGACAAACTCGGCCAAATGGTGATGTTGAAAAGATGACAAAGGCCTTTAATAAAAAATTATCATCTGGCTTGAATCCATTAATTAGCTGGGGAAAAGAACATTGTAATATAGTTGATGGAATTGCAATAAAATATCTAGAAAAGGTTTGGATTATAAATGACATCCACTATAATTTTTAAGACACAATGTATATTACATTAGGTGCAAAGGGAAACCCTCCAACAAATTTTATGGTTGGGATGAAAAGAAGAGGAGAAAATTTCTCAAAAGATATGTGGTTGATGACCAATTTGCACAAAGAATTATCACTAATAATGTCAAAGGGATTGAATGTGGTAGAGGACATCAAATATTTGGAGCGAGTAAATGCTCAATAAAAAGTTAGCATTTCAAAATGTTATTGTGATGATACAACTTAACATTGTAAATAAAATACATTCATATTTTTTAGTGATGGTTATGTGTAACTTTTTAAATTACGATTGACGATTATCTGTTGGGAGAATTTAAATCTTCCTTGATTATAAGTTCAAAGTGTAAGTGTATAAGTTGCAAATGCAAATTAATGATTTTTTTAATGTAATGAATCTTTGAGAAGTTTTTATTAATGAAACATGTATTCCTAAATTAATTACGAGCATGCTTAACTACTAGTTTTTCCTTTGATATTAGAAAATGTATACCACTTTCCAATGGAATGAAATAACTACAATAGAGTATGTAAAGACTCCTCGCATCGAAACATTCCATTCTATTCAAATAAATTCTTCACAAAAAAACATTCCTAGTATAACAATAAGAAATGAGGAATGCACTTAGATTTTACCTTTGTCACCACCTACAACTATTTTATTTTTGATATAAAAATATCAAAAGGGACTTGTTTTTAATTTTTTAATTGATTCAATGCCTTCAACCATTTGATTTTTTTTGTAATTTTCAGATACGAACACATTCAACATGAAACCGATCATATTGGATATAAAAGGTGTTTTAGCACACACCCTCCATAAGGCATCTTTGACATTAAAATTTTTACAATGTTTGGCAGCGTCAAGCTTGAAAATTTTAAATTTTCTTAGACCTAATGTGAAACAGTTCTTGCAATAAGTCTGCAAAAACATTTCAACATAGAAATGTGAACATCAACGAGAAAGTCAAATGTTGATGATTCCTTCAAAACATCGGCTTGGAGGTTACAAGATTCAAGTTCATATTACACAAGAAGATTATGTCGAGACCAAACGTAGGGATTATGAAGGTTATGGGAATACCAAATTATATCTCAAGAATCTTAACAATGTGTTGTCACGGTTTAATGCATCATACAATTGTAAAAATACAGTGCTTGTAGATGACTCTTTAGAGAAAAAACGTTCAATGATGATGCAAACTACATAATTTCGAAACATTTAACATAGATTCTAAGTCAAAAGGAACATACTTGTTAGATGTGTTTTGGCCTTTGTTTCAACCATTGAAGGACATCGTAGATGTTCAATATTATATTAGATCACTAAAAAAATTCGCGATATTTTTATTGGAGCTTTACTATGATTTGTATTGTTGATTTAGAAGCCCAACTTCGTGAATAATGTTATATTATAATTTCAAATTATTCATCAAATGTTTTACTATAATTCTACCTTTAGTAAAGGACTTTCAATTTATTTTCATAGTTATATTTAAATACTAAAATATATATGGGATAGTTTTACAGTTAATTTTAAATAAGTTCATATCCATATTTGAATATGAAATTTTTTATGCCATGTCTCTTACAGTTGATTTTATATCTACATTTAAATATGAAAATATATCTGGTATGGTTTTACAATTAATTACATTCTCCTACACTAGATCATCACCCTCTGCTAATTTCTTCATAACATCTTTAGAAATTCTTTGGTTGAGTGAGGTTCAATCACACCATTATAAATGAAGTAAATATGAGCTCTAACTTTAAATATGAAAATATATCTGGAATGGTTTTATAGTTAATTACATTCTCCTAAATTGAATCGTCACCCTCTTTAAGTTTCTTCATAGTTATAGGGGTTGAATTTGATGGCCATTTAGATGTTTTATAAAATACTTACAGATATTTGAAAAAACCGTCACATGCAACTTGTAAATGGTAAGTATAACTGTCATTTTTATATAGATTTATTAGTAAAATATACAAATATATATTAGAAATAGTGAAATACATATAATATAATCTTTTATAAATCTTATTAATAGTATAAAATAACACTATTTTACATTTTTGAAGGGAAAAATTTGAAATTTTCCCTTCAACTAAAAATTGTTTGACAAGCATAGGTGGCCACCAAATTTAACCCATTAGGCAATTCTTTGGTTTCCCCAAGGTTCAATTGAACCATAGTAATTGAATGTGGAAGTGTCTCACATCTCATGAATGTCATTAGCCTAGTGACTTCTTGCTTAATGACATTTGAAAATTTCAAATTTGCATAGTTTAATATTAAAAAAATCTTAAAACTAATAAGAGCATTACTCCAAAGCTTAATCCTAGCCCTTATAAATCAGAACATGTATCTTTTCTATACAAGATAACGGCCACTAGACATTATTTATCAGATCAATGTTGGATTACTTGAAATCATTAAATGTTATTTCATAGATCTATAAATTTAAATAATAACTAGATATATTGGACTTTAGAAGGAGAATTAATGGATTCCAATATTTTGATTTTTGGATTCCAATATATGTGATTTTGGAGTACAATTAATTCCAATATAGGTGATTTTGGATTTCGATATATGTGATTCTAGATTCCAATATATGCGATTTTGGAATCCAATATGTGTGATTTTGGAATCCAATATGAGTGATTTTGGAGTGCAGATAATTCCAATATTTGACATTTAGGAATCCGAAAATAACTATATTGGATTCTCGATATTGAGTATATTTTTTAGCTGTTGGGACTGGAATAAGTCCCAATTTAGTGAAATAAGCGCTACAATTATTAAAAACAAAGATATAAAAACTTAGAAGTAATTAAATACACATAATTGAAACAAAGCATATACCACCATTGTTAAACAAATAAATTCTAAATTATTAAAAATAAACTTATATTGTTAAAAGATTACGTACGATATAAAAATATTAGAAACAATAAATACACATAATTGAATCAAAGCATTAACCACCATCATTAATCAAATAAAGACTAAAACTTAAAATCTATACCATAAAATAAACATAGCTAATCAATTAGATAATTAAATACATGAACAATTTACATCAACACAATATTAATGGCCCTAAATATAAGGAAAAGTGCAAATCCGCACTTCATCTTGAAAATACACGTACTTTATCGGGTGAGGGATAAAATTTAGACCTGCAAGGGATCTCACTTTGATATGTGAGGTACCATACTTTGACGTACGAGGAATCACTCATTCATGTGTGAGGGATCGTACTTCATCATTATGAGGAATAAAAATTGGTGGGTGTGTAAGGGATGACTCTCTCGCTCTATGATCAACTATCACTATCATGTCCACGTGTAAGTTTTTTAACTTGGACTTGAGCCCACTTACACATGAAGTGCGATCACCAAATTCTGGCCTCCCATTCTAATCAGTATTTTAATTTCATCGTGTAAAAAAATAATTACGTCACAATGGCCACTAGGCTAATAGAACTATTGAAATCCATAGGGGAAATAAGCCAATTACTATGCATAAGACACTCGACTATGTGCATTATAAAAATATTAATCTTTTACCTAAACTATGTTGTTCATGGATAAAATTATACACACAATAACGAGATCTAAATGGTGTAAACTAATTTTTTATATGTTTAAAGATTCTAATTAAATGAGGTTTTAAAGATGTTCATATAATATGTATATTATTAGTTTCTCATTTTGATTTGAATTCTCCACACTAATGTTAAAGATTTAAGTGTTCTTTGTACTAATTTTCTCTTTTTATTTGTGGATACTGTTGAAAATGAACTCTATTTTTTAAGAAGGAGCACATGTGCATTTATTTTCCAAAGGTGTGAAAGTTGTGGAGGTACTAGTTTATCCATCCAAATATTCACTCCATTATAGATATGTGGGGTATATCTTATTCGTTTTGACAATAAGTATTGTATTCAATGGAAGAGCGGGGACGTACATACACAATTGATGATTGTGAAATCCTAGCAAAAATTAAAAAAAGGGATATTTTATCCCATGGGAAATTAAGCAAATGATTAAGCATGTGATTTCAAATGTTTCAATTGTGGTGGTGATGGAATTCAAAACATCATGAGTAGTGACATAGAGGATACATTTAATGAGGATGAGGGTTTCAATTCTACTAGTGATAGCTATTATTTTACAACTCCTAAAGACAAGGATGAATTTTCTACAACCTACATGGTGTTAAAACATAAGTTTCCTCAGAAAGAAGGTGACATAGCTAAAGGGTTTATATCCTTGGTACAAGAACAACATGTTATTTTGGGAGTGGTGTTGGGACCCACATACTTTGGTGCTTTTGTGGAGAACATTATAACTACATGCAATTATTTCTATCCAAGTCTACAATGAAACAACAAAGTTTCTTGGCCAATAAAAAAATTAGTTCATCTAGAAATGATAATCGCACTTTGTGTGAATAGAAATTTTGAACTCCAAGAAAAACCGACACATCAAATAATGACTTCAATTTTAAGTTCAAGGGGTTATGGTCAAGTTGATACTTTTTTGTTTCAAAGAACACAAATTTTTCCGAAGCAAAAATTACATACGTCTATGAAGGAGACATGGTGCACTTTAAATTTTTTTGATGGCAATACATTTGGGGGCATGTTGATAAATTAATTACACCTTTTGCAAGGTTTTCTCTCAGTATCATAAGGATCTCTAATTCAATTTCTTCTAGCGGTTGTCCCTTCAATATGGTTATGTTATGGAAGTAAGGCTAAAATAAATTCTAGAAGAGTTTCTAGTAGAAATGTGGAGTGCATTTGAAGATCCATTGCCTCAACTAGTATACCCAAATTCATATGAATCCTCCATATGCGTGAGTAATGAAAAATTGATAAAAATACCATAAAACACCTAAAAAAATGCCAAAAGGTAAATTATACTCCATCTAGTACATCAAAGGCAATGGAAAATGATGAAAAATCAAGAGAAGAATTTTTTTCTAAAGTTGAGAAAGAGACCCTAGTTCTTTTGTTTTGTTTGTTTGAGCCTAAATTCGGCTAAGTATGGAGCTGAATTTGAAAAATATCCTTGTGTCCCTTTAGCGCACTCGGCGCATAATGTGGAGAAAGGAATGTTCTCAAAATTGCACCAAATTTCCCACGTGTCTCAGGCTTGATAAATTACCCAGGTGGATTAAAAAGTCAAAGATATAGTAAGAACGCACATGATCTCCACATGTAGGATGAGTGTAATTTTAAATAAAGAGAGAAAAGGAACATTCTCAAACAAGCACTTGACCTCCATCACCTAGGTGCACATTTAGAGACAAATCCCCAAGAAAGGCCCTCAAACTAAGCACGTGACCTCCAGTGGTAGAAAAATAAACACAAAAACAAAGGAGCACAAGTTGGAAAAATTAAAGGTGATCATAAATATCATAGACATGCAAGTTGAGATCTTACCCAAAAATGAAAGATTCTGTAGGAAAATTGAATGTTGGTGGTGGAAGATTTGATTCTAGACATTGAAACGAGAGCCAAAGGGGTCTATAAAGGAATGTTTTGATCTAAAAAAAAGGGAGGAAAAATAATAAAAAGAGAAAGACATTAGAACTATGAAAGAGGATTTTAGGCTTAGTTATTGTATTTGCTAGCCTTAACAAGGCTTTGTTGTAGAAGAAATTTGTAATCTGTGCCATATCAGCCTTATGTATTATTTTCTCTATGAATAAAGGGCTCTTGTTCTATGCATTTTAGCTCTCAATAGTTTATGTCCTTCATCCTTTATTGTTGGTAGTTTTTAGATAAATTTGAATATCTATCATGTTATATGCCCTTGGGTTTTCTATATGCATCTATCATCTACATATTATTATGTTTTACACCTTCTCAGCCTTTGATAATTCAAGATACTTCTAAAAATAGTAGACCATGCTAAATGCTCTTTGACTATTCTAAATAGTTTCTCAAAATCTATCTCTGTGCCTTTTAAAATCAGTTTTGGCATATCACCTTAGTTAGTTTTACACTTTGTTTTATTTTTCCTCTAACCCTTACCTCACACCATAGAGAAGATCCAGCTTCTATAAAACCTAGAGGTTATCTTAGGGGTACATGTCCCACTTCCCTAAGGTATCCATGACTTTGATGGTTCATCCATAAAGATAATCATCAAAATTTTTCCTGACACGCCCGGTGGGACATGAAACAACTACACATCTGAAGACTCCATCATCAAAAATCTATTGATTTTAGTAGTACTAAGTTTGGTCCTCTCTAGTTTACAAGATATGTGCAAACAAGATCAAGAACAAGAGAAGAAGGTGCATTTGAATATCTATAGTTATCCCACCGAGGAACAAAAGAGGTAGATAGATTCAGAGGTCTCCATCTCCTCCAACCAGAACTCTCTCTACACCTCCACTAGGTAGGCCCTTCTTACAATCAACTAGAATCCTTAGACCTATCTTAATGGCCCACCTCCAAGCTCAACCTCCGAGATAATTTGTTTCATGGAATCAAGGGAGTCCACTCATCTTACCAACACCCCCGATGGTGTGGAATCCTATTCTAGAAAACATGCTAAAGGTGCTACCAAATTCAATGGAGAAGACTTCAAAACTCTAGAGGAACACCTCCAAGATGTCATCAGATAGAGATATGCATGGTACATTATATTAGGGAACAAGATGTCACCTTATGGTTACTAGTTGCTTCCCTTAAGGGGAAGGCTCTGGATTGGTACCGGTCCCTAACCCCTAATTCTATCGGCACTTGGGACCAATTGGGAAATGTCTTGGTAGCAAGATTCAATGAGAAAGGAGATAGATATTCACTCCTATAAAAGAATCTCATCAACATCAAGAAGGGTCCACAAGAACTTATGACCATGATTTTAACACTATATTTCACAAAATGTGGTAAAGGATTCCTATTCTAGCAAGGCCACTTGTAGGTATGGCTATTGTTTTTTACTTAAAGGCTCTGAATTCAGATATTTTTGTGATGATTCAATCATTAGGAGGGGACTCTTTACCACAAGCATATGATATTGTGATCCAAGCCGAGAACAATTTAATAGATGTCAGTAAGCTTCCCCAAGAGCCCCTTTGCCAATATACCCCGAAATAGCTCCCCTTCCACAAGCACAAGTCCCGAGCTCTACCCAAGCCCCCTATGTCCATATATAATTACCCATCCTCTCATTTAATGCCTATCCCCACTACAACATCATCATCTTCTTCTCCCGAGATGGAGGAAGTCAAAAATATCCTAGAAACTTCTCTAATGAGATAGTAAATCTTAAAAGGAATCAGAGCGCTTACCCAAGACAAAATTATCAAAGCTATCAGGGTGGCAGGCCTACCTATTCCCCCACAACATCAGAATACCCAGAGGCCACCATGTATAGTTTCATCTAACCAACTCATCCCAGTGCCAACACCACTTTAGACCATCCCACCCAATAGTGGAAGGGAAATGGTACCCGGGAAAAATAATTTGGTAGAAGACCCCAACGCATGGTGCTTCCCTTGTAATATTCCTCACATGCCAAGAGACTATCCCCAAGGAAATTTACAACAAAAGGTATCCAAACAAAGAGAAAGGGAAGGCTATGATGTTAACACATGAACCTTACCAGTCCGTGGAGTCCAAAATGTGGCCTTTGTTACAGATTCAAGGGATGTCCTAGAGCAAGAAGGAGATCGCACCAGAGCATGCACTTTTCTCATGGGTAGAAGGAGAGGAATTCATATTTACAAATGAGGTATCTTCTTCCAACCCAGTTCAATCTAATTACAACACTCACTTCAAAAAAAGGATGATAGAGATGACCGCTCCTATCCCAACTATGACTAGTGGGATGTAAAAAGAGCCTCCAACCATTATAGTCTCACCACCGATGGTTGTAAAAGAAACCCCCAAAGAACTATCCTAGAATTAGGGTGCCCTCCATCCCATAGTCAAAGGAATGAAACACCAATCACCATCCAAGACATCATCACTCAGACCAATAAATGTGGTCCAACAACTCAAGAAAGTGCTAGCTAACGCATCCTTGTGGGATCTTCTAGGCATTCTAGAGAAAAAGGAGTTTCTCCAAGAAGCACTGAGATCAAATGATGACCCAACCTCCACTAAGAAAGAGAAGGAACATGTAAAAATGATTTGGGCCCCAACAGAGGTAGTGTTGTTAAATCAGAAGGGAGAAGTAAGTAAACCAAGGCCCAACCCCTTTTTTATGACTCTTATAATAGGTAGGAAATTATTACATAACTCCATGATAGACTTTGCAAGTGCAAGCACTATGGTCATGCCCAAAGAAATTATAGATGCCTTGGGAATTAAATATGAGCCCTTAAAGAAAGGAGTCATGCAACTAGATGGAAAATCAGTCCAAACCATAGGAGCTATCAAGGGACTCCATTGCAGCTTTATTCCTATCCGAACATAACCATTCCACAGGATATAGTAGTAATTGACATTTCTCCTAGTCTTTGACTATGTCTCTCCCATGATTTCATGGACCAAGATAGGAGGCTACATGTCTCTTGATTGGTCCCATCTGATTTTGTGGACCAAGTATGGGTCTAAGATGAAGGTATTATCAGAACCCCTTGCCAAGGAACATATAATGGACCAAGTGGTCTCAGGATTTGAGGCTTCCCATGCCATGATCACCCGAGAAGAGGAATCATATATAGAGGATGGTAACCTTCAAAGTGGTAGTTATTTAGCCAACCTTCCCCCTAGTGATCCCTTTGGGAACTTGATTCAACTGGTTTGGGCACTTACATCATCTTGATGAAGACTCCATGATTCCAAAGGTGGTAAAAGAAGAGGATAAAGAGAAGGGAGTCCCATCAGGGATTCCTAGATATGGACCCTGCATTTTGATGGAGCTAAAAGAAAAAATGGCTCAGGAGTTGGGATATGCTTATCATCCCCAAGTGGAAAGAAGATACTTCAAGCATTTCACTTCCAGTTTTCCTATACCAATAATGAAGTAGAGTATGAAGCCTTAGTACATGGCTTGGCCATGGACATGAAAGGAGGGCATCAAATAGTTGAGAGTCTTTGGTGACTCGGAGTTGGTGGTGACACAAGTAAGGAACACCACCGCCACAAAGAATCCAAGAATGAGGTCCTATCGACATAGGGTGTGGGATCTCATCAAATATTTTGAAGCCTTTAATATCAAGGTTATTCCTTGAGACCAAAATATGGAGGCTGATAGGATGGCTTTAATTGGGTCACAATTCAACCCGATCCAGGACTTGATAACGAAATGAAAGTACAATAAAATTGATCATCACCCATCTATACCGATAACATTGATCATTGGCAGGTTTTTAACAATGACCGATAGATTGTACACTTCCTCCAAGCAATCCGACTAGTTTGTGAACCAACTCCAACCCAAAATTGAAGAAGCTTATGGAGATCAAATTATTCAGTTGAAGATGAACAAACTTCCAAAAGGGTTAATAACACTAGAGATCCTTTTTTATTCTAATGATGTTAATTCAGATGAAGGAGGTTCACAATGGTTAAGGAGGATTACGTCGAGCTAGAAGTGACTAATGGGAGGAAGCTAAAAATCGGGAGATTAGTCACCCAAAGGGAAAGGGAAAGACTTGTGGCTCTATGCCATAAGTATGAAAAAGTGATGGCTTGGACGTATGATGACCTACATGGTTACAACAAGGATATCATCCAACACACCATTGACCTCGAAGAAGGAACTAAGCCCGTACGCAAAAGTAGTGGCCCGTGAACCCAAAGATAGAATCCCTCATGGCCATGAGGAACTGAGAAAGCTCCTAGAGGCCAAAATAATCTTCCCTATCAAGCACACAACATGGGTTTCTAACCTAGTTCCAGTAAGGAAGAAAAATGGTGAAATTCAGCTCTATGTAGATTTCAGAGACCTAAATAGAGTGTCCCTTAAGGATCACTATCCCTTACCCTCCATGGAGCAAATATTACAAAAATAGTTGTAGGCTCAGAGAGATTCTCTCTGTTGGATGGTTTTTTAGGCTATAACCAGATATGGCTCATGGAAGGAGACCAACATAAGACCACTTTCATGAAAAAGTGGGGAACCTTCACATACGTGAAAATGCCATTTGGACTCACAAACACTGGAGCTACCTTTCAAAGATCCATGGATGTTGTGTTTGGAGAACTGATCAATAAGGTAATTCTTATATACCTAGATGATCTCACAGTATTTACCAAGATGATGGAGGATCATTTTGATGCCTTGGAAGTTGTATTTGAGAAGTGCCAAGAATTTGGGATCTCCTAAACCCAAGGAAATGTGTTTTTAGAGTACCCAGGGAAAACTCTTGGGACACATTGTTTCAAAGGAAGGAATCTCTATTGATCTAGAAAGAGTTGAAGCCATCCTGGGACTACCCTTTCTAGTCAATAAGAAAGTCGGTCCAATATTTCTTAGGAAAGATCAATTTTTTCAGCAAGTTCATTTTAGACTTTTTTGGGACAATCCACCCGATCACGCTAATGCTCAAGAAGGACCTTAACTTCAAATGGACCACTAAAGGCCATCAGGCCTTTGAGGTAATTAAAGGGGCTATCACATCCACCCCGATACTGTGTAACCCTAACTTCTCAAAGGATTTCATCATGTATGTATATGGGAGTGAGCATAGCATAACATCTATGTTGACACAGAAAGGAGAGTCTCAAGGAGAGGAACATCTAGTCACCTTCTTTTCAAAAACTCTCCATGACTATGAAACCAGGTATAACTTTGTAGAAAGACAAGCTTACGCTATAGTCAAGGGTCTGAAGAAATTCAAGGCACCTTGTCACCCATAGTAGAATCAAGGTTATGGTGGCACACTCTAGCATCAAGGAATATATAATAGAGGGTGAGATAATAGATAAAAGAGCTAACTAGATCACTAAGATCTTTGAATATGACATTGAGATAAAGCCTAAAAAGCTAGTACGGGGAAGGGGCCTATGCCAATATCTTACACAAGACCCCATGCCCCCGACTAATGATGAGCCCGAGAAGATACTCTATATCCAAGAAAGTGACTCTAATAGTTAGGTCTCGGATAGGATCCACTTCATGTAAAATAGGGAAATACCCAAGCCATCTCCCTCTCAAAAAAGAGAAGGTATTATAGGAAACATGGATCCAAGTTCACCATGATTGATGATTTCCTTTTCAAAATAAACTTTAACGGGATCCTGCTTAGGTGCTGGAGAATGAAGAAGCTGAAAGGGTCTTATGTGAGTTGCACCATGGGAGCTCGGGAGGCCATTTTTCTACCCAAACCACAACTATAAAAATCTTACAAGTAGGATACTTTTGGCCAAGCTATTTTGACTATCAAGTAGAAATAAACAGATGCAAGATTTTTCAAGTTTATATGGGCTTCTAGAGGAATGTGGCATTACCTCTTAACCCCATCCTAATTGAGGAACCATTTGCACAATGGGGTCTATACTTCATTGGTATGGTCAACCCAACTTTGAGTTCAGGCACAAATGGATCCTCACCACAACCGATTACTTCACCCGATGGGTGGAAGTAGTTCCACTAAAAGAGGCCACCGAGAACATGATCCTGGACCTCCTACAAGATATCACTACCCACTTTGGACCCCCCCACACTATTATATCAGATAATTCTAAGGCCTTTTTGGGGGCCAAAGTATCTGAATTTGTTGTAAGGCATGGGATCTATCTGAAAACATCCTCCAATTATTACCCACAAGGAAATAGGTCTGGAAGAATCCACTAACAAAAATATGATCAGGCTCATAAAAAGGATGGGAAATGAGCATAAGAGGTTGTGGCATGAACATGTCAAAAAACCTTATGGGTTGATCGAATCACACCTAAACAGATCCTGAAAGCCTCACCATATGAGATAGTTTATGGGAAAAGTGTTGTGATGCCAATTACCCTAGAAATCCCTGCATTACAACTATTAAAACAAATTGAGATAGAGGAAAATGGGCAATGCAAGTAAGAAGACTGAGCTAGTAGAGCTCTAAGAGAAGTGGGAGGCCACTCATGAAGCCATGATCACCTCCAAAGTGGTGAAAACTTGGTTTGATCAAAAAAATGTAGAACTAGAATTCCAAGTTAGTACTATGGTTTTGAAATGGGATGCAAGGGCTTCCAAGCCTGGAAATCATGGAAATTTTGACCCTTATGGACAGGACCCTTCAAAATCAGCGCATGCAAGTAACACAACACTTTGAACTTGAGACCATGGAAGGTGACCCCTTGGAAATTTTGGTAAATGGGATTCACTTAAAGCCTTTCCATTGAGTCTCTTTCTTTGTTTAAAGTATTGTATCATATGTATAGTTTTTTACTTTTCCTCATCTTTTTGCCTTGTTTGTTTTTTTCCCCTTTCAATAAGTGTCTCGGACATGTGTCCCTCGGGGACACCCTTGCCTCTTTTTGAATTTTTGGAGGAAGTGCATCTTCCTAATTTTCCCCAAAGTTAATGATCC
Organism: Taxus wallichiana var. yunnanensis; assembly: GCA_018340775.1. Classification (NCBI taxonomy): domain Eukaryota; kingdom Viridiplantae; phylum Streptophyta; class Pinopsida; order Cupressales; family Taxaceae; genus Taxus; species Taxus wallichiana. The sequence goes on along the minus strand of CM031242.1, from coordinate 82,699,410 downwards.
AACATCTTTCTAAGATATTTGGGAAAAAAGATGAAGAATTGACACAAAATCTCTCTTGAAAAATGTAAAGTTTGATGCACTTAGGGTCATTAAATAAAAAGGCCATTATATGATGTGACTCTATATATGCGTGAGCCATTACTCTACATAGGTTAAGGTGGTTATTTAAGAAAATATGGGGGCATCCAAAAATTCATTTCAAACACTAAGAGTTTCCAACCAACCTCCGAGTTTTGAGTAGACAAAAATCAGAGCCTTCTCCTAGTCCTGAAATATACCATGGTGACTCCTAGCTCTACACCACAAGTGAAGTCTTATGTAGGAAACCTATGCCCCCACACCCTCTTCACCCAAGGTTGAGGTTCCTTGATGGGGGATCATGGTTCAAGTGACCCTTCCATGGTTTTGACTTTTTCGATGATGTCTTTGACCCTGTTCTCAGCAAGAAGCCCAAAGCTCTGAGAGAGGCAACCCATGCCAGTTTCTTAACCTAGGGAATTCCAAGGATTTTGGCTTAAGAATATGAGAGCAAAACACTTGCTCAATATATGGTGCCTCTCATGCACCCATACCTAGAGCTCGTATAGATGTGTGTGAGTCTATTTCAACACCGACACCAATGTCATCCAGGGTAGAAACATAAAGGTGGTAATCACACCTCAAGCTATTAGAGACATGTTGGCTCTAGTCTATGACCCAATGGCTAGTTTCTATAACATGGCCAAGCTCCAAAGTGTTGGGCTCAATGTTAGAACAAATATTCATTCCTCAATAGGGAGTTAAGATAGACATATTTAGGTGGTTTGAGAACCGCAAGATTCCCCATTCCCTGAAGTCACTAATGGTAGATTCTCAAGATGCCTGCTCCATGCTAACATTCATTTTCAGCCAAGATTCAGACAGAAATGTCCATGATTGTAGATGGCAGCCCTATTTAGAATGAGGTCCATGAAGAAAGAGTAGATGTACCATTTTGACTTCGCCAAAGTCATTTTAGAGTCTATTTGTGAGCAGCTAACCATGTTCCCAGTAAGAGCTCACCTTAGGTATTCCTTGTATTTGTTCCACCTCATTTTATATCAGAATGCCTAGTACCTCAGCCAAGTACATGACTCTAACACTATGGGATGTGAGAGGTAGACCCCAAAATATCATTCTAGTGTCCACTTGGACTCATGTGTTTTCCCTCTTTGTTAAACGTATATGAATTTTTAACTCTTTTTGGAGCCCCTCCTACATGAATTTGACCTAGAAGGGGTCAACAACAAAATGAATAGCTCTATTTAGTCCATCCTACAGATCCCCTACACCCTTATGATTATTTTTTAGGGTAGACATTCTATGATTCATGCTGCATGGTTTTCAAGATGAATCCTTTATGCTCCCGAGGGTCCTCACAACATGGGTGGTGGGTCTAGAGATAGCTAGGAAACTAGTACTCCTGGATGTTGAATTCAGCTCTGGTAAAAAAAAGAAGGCACTTTTGACCTCCCCTTGAGCAAGGGAGGAATTACTATGATTAAACACAAGGTGGAGCATATGCTCACACAAAATTTGGCTTCCTATACTTTTCCCTAATTTAGGACTCATGGAGGTATGACCTGGATGGGATGATGGCCTCCATTTTAGTTTGGAACAAAGTTTCAAACTCCTGCAACACGAGTCTAGAATTTTTTTGAAGACAGGCGGTCCCCTTGAGTAGAGTCACCGACATGTTCATTGAGCTCAAGTGACATTCCAATTCTAGAATGGGAGTCATTCCACCCAGTCCATCATAGGTATGATCCCACCCTCACAATGACACAAGGACTCAGAGTGGCCTCATAACAAGGACTAGAGCACAAAAAAATTGAAGCCTATTGGAAGTATAGGTAGGAGATTGGACAAACCACCCTCAATTTTGAGGGCATATCCAGTGATGAACAATGGGAGGAGTTTTGGGATGTGGATCATGGGTATGACACAGAGAGTGAGGACATAATGGAAATCACCAAAGAGCGGCCATGTGAGATCAACCATAAAGTCCTCTGGTCCCTCTCAAAATCAATTACAAGTACATCCCCCACCCTCCACTTCTTCAAAAAATCCTTTGGTTTGGTTAACACCCACGCCGTAGCTCACATTAGTTCCCTAGGGTGGGAAACTAATGGAGGAATCAATGCTGAGCCCCCACACAAAAATTTAAAGTTGGTCAAGACCCCTACATCTCTCCCCTCTCCCTCCTCTCGGGGCTCCCTTTCAATCTCCTCCTCCACCACCATTTTCCCCACAGGGGTATCCCTTATCGGTCACCCCATCCCAAAACTCCCTCCTCCCAGAGCCTCCTTTGCCTCAACCTACCCTCCACCATCCCAAATTTCTCCCCCATGTGGTTAGGTGCCCTTCTTGGCTCTAGTAACCTCATAACCTCAACCACCTATTACAATCCCATATGGTCTGCCACCCAAGTTCCCATTCACAGGGGTCATCCCTTCTCCCTCAGAATTTTTAAGTCAAGATGAAATGACCAAAGCCCGAGATAGAGAAGGGTGAAGCAAAAGAAGAAGGAAATGTCATTAGGAAGAGAAACAAAGCAGATGTGGTCATTATATGACCATCAAAAAATCTCCTTGACCATCGCATGGTTAGTCCCCCAAGTATCCAAACCCATAGAGTAGATGTAGCCCGATGACTATTCTATCAGCGTTGTCGTGGTCAACCTCGTAGAGTTCCAACCTTAGGATAAGGTCAAGCTAATGAATGAAATTGCTGTTGTAGTCATGACAAACTACCTCAAGCTCAACAACTAGCTCAAAAAGGCACAATCTAGCCTCAAAGGGTAAGAGTCATATGGCCAACAACAAGCCAAGATTAAAGGAAAAGGCAAGGAGATGAACAACTCGCAAGGTTGAAGGAAGCTCCATCATGAGAAGTCCTTATGGCTTCTCAGGTGGAAGCTAAGAATCTAGAAGCTAAACTCACCACATGTCCAAAGCCTTGGCCAATTTGATCTCTCAGAGAGAAAGGATCCTCCAATAGGAGGTTGATTCAAGAAAGGGTAGAGGTGGCTACACTCTAGGAAAAATTTCATGTCGTTGAAGTAGAGAAGGGAAGCCTCCGAGAAAGGTTGAAATCATCTGAGGATGTGGTCAAGGACTTGACCCGTAAATTGGGACAAAAACCCTAGAAAGGGGGAATTGTAACATTGGTGTAGGAGCTATATGCCTCTTGTTGTGACCTGAATTACCACCACAAAATGAATCTAGCCCCATGCACTTGGATTTATATCTGATGCACAAGGGTTATGCTCAAATGTGGAGACCACAACCTCCACCATCAAGCAATGCCATATCTGCCAAGGTCCCTAAATCACTACTGTTGATTCAAAAACTTTATGATTCTTCCAACTCCCCTATAAGGGGCAGGAATCATAGACATGTAGATGATTACTATAAAGATCAATGAGATCTGAGCTATAACAAAGCATCCATCAAATGCAGAATCTCTTGACCTAGCTCCAACAGGGGATCAAAGAGCAGAAGCAGAGCATCAATGAATTGTTCAATTAGGCTTCCCCTCCCCCTTCCCCAATGACTCCATAGTCCTATCAAAGGACCAAATTCAAAAAGTTCTTGATTGCCAAATGACAAGATAAGACTATCTTTTAGTCTTTAAAAAGAGATATCTAGTGTCACCGAGGTGGAAGCCATCCTGAACCCAATCATATAGTTGGAGTTCCATTTACACACAGTAGTGTAGAGTCTCCAAACCTTTTCTCACAAGGAGATAATCAAAGCTGGATCGAGATTTCCAGGCCTTGCAGTGAAGAACCTACCCTACAAAGGCATGGAATGGCTAAATATGGAATTCTTTTACAACAACTTTAAGTGGCGTTAGTAAGCCACATTTTGAATTTTGAGGTAGAGAGGATTTTGGATCCTTCCATGACTAGACATGAGTCCCTTGGTGAGTCACCAATAATTGTAGAGTTTTTTTTGTGTGAGACTCTTTTACCGGCCATTGTCTTTTGTCACCCCGACCCTAGTTTTTTTTTTTTTTTGTTTGTTTGAGCCCAAATTCGGCTAAGTATGGAGCTGAATGTGGAAGATATCCACGTGTCCCTTTGGCACACTAGGGCATAATGTGGAGAAAGGAATGTTCTCAAACTTTGCCACACCGCACCCACATGTCTCAAGCTGATAAAGTTACCCAGGTGGATTAAAAATTCAAAGATATAGTAAAAATGCACAGGGTCTCCACGTGTCACCCGAGCAATTTCAAATAAAGAGAGAAAAGGAATGTTCTCAAACAAGCGTGAGACCTCCATGCATCACCTATGTGCAGGTTTGGAGACAAATCCCCAAGAAAGGCCCTCAAACTAAGTGTGCGACCTCCACATGGTAAGGAAAAATCAACACCAACCAAAGGAGCACAAGTTGGATAAATTAAAGGTGATCATAAATATCATAGACATGTAGTTGAGATCTTACCCAAAAATGAAAGATTTTATAGGAAAATTGAATGTTGGTAGTGGAAGATCTGATTCTAGACATTGAAAGTGAGAGCCAAAGGGGTCTATAAAGGAATTTTTGATCTAGTAAAAGGAGGAAAAAAATATAAAAAGAGAAAGACATCAGAATTGTGAAAGAGGATTTTAGGCTTAGTTATTGTATTTTTCTAGCCTTAGCAAGGCTCTGTTGTAGAAGAAAGTTGTAATCTATGCCATATGGCCTTATGTATTATTTTCTCTATGAATAAAGGGATCTTGTTCTGTGCATTTTAGCTCTCAATAGTCTACGTCCTTCATCCTTTATTGTTGGTAGTTTTTAGATAAATGTTGAATATCTATCATGTGCTATATGCCCTTGGGTTTTCTATATGCATCTATCATCTACATATTATTATGTTTTACACCTTCTTGGCCTTTGATAATTCAAATATACTTTAAAAATAGTAGACCATGCTAAATTCTCTTTGACTATTCTAAACAGTTTTAGAATCTATCTTTGTGCCTTTTAAAAATGTATTAGTTAGTTTTGCACTTTGTTTTATTTTTCCTCGACCCTTACCTTAGAATATTTATAAAACTTTGTTTTATTTTTGAAATGGAAAAAGATTACATTTAAAGTTGTCATACAACTTACTATGCATGTAGAGTGCAATCACAAAAATCCTAATTAGTATTTGAGCATTGTGCATGAGAAAATGGACAAGATGAAAACTTGCAATACCAAGGATGGGAAAAAAGTAAAATTAATAATCAATGCTATTAATCTCTCCATAACCTTGAATGGTATGCTGAAACATGGGCACAAAATGGAGGGTTTGGGGAACTTCGGTATCCCTTTTGTTGAGCAAGGAGAAAAATTCACAATAACATGATTGACACTATGTATCCAGAAGCTAGAAGAACCACTTATAGATCCATTTAGTGATTTTTATATAGTAAAGGGATGTCAAAACACCCATTACATAATGAAATGTTGCAAAATGGTGCATATGACATGTGCAAGGAATACAAGTAGAAAAACGAGGGTGCTCATACAACTAATAATATAAGTAATTATTCAAGTTCATTTAGAAAAAAACCACCAAATATCTACTCACAACTAGATAATACTGAAAATGACAAAAAAATCACACATTATTTACATTTTCATCCATAAAGATAGATAGAACAGTTTTCAACACAGTGTATGTGAGTTTCCTTCAGGTGGGTCACACACATGAAGACATAATGGGACATTTAGCTGATTATCAACAACATTGTGCAAATTGGATACATTATCCTTTCTACAAACAATGGAAACTTATAGAGCATGCCAAGAGGAGTCCAACACATTCACTGTACCTTATTGAGTAGGTATATGAATTTAAGGCCTTTGTGGAACCACACTTGCTAGATGGTAACCACAAGATCATGGGTATCAGAAAACCAAAGATGTTTAAATTCTATGTCAAATACAACAAGCCCATCATGGAGTTCAAAGCATCAATCTTGGAGTCCATTTGGTCACACTCAATTGAGATCTAGAAAACAGTGGATGGGAAACCTTTATTTCCTGAAGGGGATCCTCCATTGGAACCCTTCAAAGAACCCAAAGAGATGGTAGACATGTAGAGAGGCATTCAAGAATACATCACACAATGGGAAAATAGTTCAATATATGGTGGAGAAACATACTATGTTCCAAAGATTGCATATTGGAAAATTGTTCCACGTGCCCTAGAAAATCCCTTTGTCAATTATAACTGTTATCCAAAATTCACCCCCAGGGTAAATTTTGATAGCATGCATCAAATTACTTAGTCCGGGAAAATAAATTGATTCAGGGGCCAAAAATCAATTTTCTAGGGTCCCCTCAAAATTTTTCTAACTCTCCTGTCCAGGTTGAAAAGAGCAAGTTCTGAGAAAAGGTGAAAAGGCTGCAAAAACAAGCTTGGGCTAGGAAAAATCACGAAAAATGGCTAAGTCCTAGTCCTCGCAACAGTTGAGACAGTTGGGACATCGAGGCGCGGATAGGCCGAAAAGCCTCTAGGAGGCCCGTGAAGCAAAGGGACATCTGGGACAGAAGTACAAGGCAGGCGCGAGAAGCCGATCCGGCGAAAGAGGAAGAAAATGACTAATCGCTGAGCGGGACACCAGACAAGAGTACGCTGGCACGCGAACCGGCCGGATCGACCGAAATGAGAACAAACAACCGGAAGCAATCGGGACATTTGGGCCGTGATGACGCGAACCGGCCGGTTCACCCAAAGCAGAAAGTTCAGATCGGGACATCCGGACGAAGGGACGCGTGGGACGTGGATAGCCGAAGGAGCCGAAAGCCAATCAAGCAACGCCACTTGTCATCGGCCGAATGAGGGATAAGTAAGCCCATTTCGGGCGGATCGGGAGTTTTTGTCCCAAACAGTTTGGGACATCCGGGACATAAAGACGTGAAGGGCGCGAAAATACGACAAACCCATGGACCAATCAAATCACGACACGTGTCACAAGGGAGATAGTCCAAAAGTCAAAGGGCGAGGTTTCAAGCACTGACCCGAACCAATGAAATAGTGCCACGTGTCCAAGTTTAAGGGGCCCACAAGGAAATTTCAAAGGAAAGCCCGCGGAAAGGTGGAGGAGAGAGAATTTCTCAACGAATCAGAGCCTGCCACATGTCATCCAAGTGGCAGAGCGGGGAAAGTTCAAATATTTTTCCCGCCCGACTGCTTTTTTTGCTCTTTTGCCCTAAATCTTCAGATCACCATAACTTTCGATCCAGAGCTCGGATTTGCACGTTCTTTATATCAAAGGAAAGATTATGAAATTATCTACATGATTCTGGGATCAATCTTCCATTTTGGTGTAGTCTGGAGAGAGAAAGTTAAGAAATGGCTCTGACGCATGGTAATGCCAGAAGTGACGCTTCAACAACCAGCTTTAATGCAGCAGACAGCCCGCCGTTTTGCCAGGATCCGCCGCTTCTACCATAATGAGATGATTTAAAATGTGACCTAGAAGTGGTTGTGGTAGTTTCAAATTTCCTCTCTTCCCTCTCTCTTTCTTCCTATATATTGTACAGAGGGGCTTCTTTCAAAAGGGGGACATAACAAGTTGTTCATCTTTTCTGCTCTGCCCTCCCTTCTTTTCTTCTCTAGGGTTGAAAATGGAGTTCGAACCTCCTCCCTTGCTCTGTAATGGTGTTTTTTCCTTTTACTATTGAAATGATGTTCTGTGCAAACTTCTGGAGCAACAAAACGTGTTTTGTGATGCATCTGTCCATCCTTGCTCGTTTTTACTTGTTTCTCTTCTTGCCTCTCTTCATTGCAGGTATTTATGCATGTTTGAATGTTCATTACAGGTTTGGATCTGTGTTCATGGAGTTTTGGGACATTTTCTATGTGAAATCTATCCTTGGGCCTGTGATGCATCTATCCATCCTTCCCATTGCTCACCTCTCTTTGTCCCATGGCAGTTTTGATAGATGTCCAACATTCTCCTTCTCTGGTGTATCACCGTTTTAGTGTAGGCTTTTGTTCTTTTCCTTTCTCTCTTCTCTCTCTCTCTCTCTCTCTGTCTCCTTGGCATTGTTAGATTAGGATTAGATTAGCTTGCCTGCACTGGAATAGCTTGTGGCAGGTAGTTTAGGAGCAGGAACCAGCCTTCTTTGGAGATTCCTCTCTCAGTTTCACAAGTCCCACGCTTGGAGAGAGGTTTCCATGTTGTGCAATCACACCTGGATGCCCGAGTGATCAACCTAGAAGCCCGATCGCATCCGTGGGTGCGTGATTTTGCACTAACAGTTTTTGGCACGCCGGTGGCACTCTAGAGGTCTTCCACTTCATCTTTTTAGGTTGATGTGTTCTTGTGAAGATTTCAGCCTTTGGAGGAACTTACAAACACATCTGGCGACTCCATCTGGTCAACAACCCATCTCTGAAGTTGCAGACCTTCCTTTCCATTCATTTTCATTCTTTTCTATCCATTCTTCCTTCTATCTCTCCCATCTTCTTTCATTCTATGAAGTTGTGCAATCATGACTTCATTTCCATCATGGAATTCACATCAACAACAAAGCAGTATATCACACCTCCAACATGTTTTACAAATCCTCCAAATCAGCATTTTGAGTAGATTCAAGATCAGTATGCATACCCATATGAGCAGCTGTGCCAAAGTCAGTTTGGCTATGGAGCCTTTCAAGAGCAAGGGTGTGCATACAATGAAGACCATCGATCAAAGATGCTGGTCTCGTTGGAGAAGATCCAAAAGATGGAGGTAAAGATGGTGCAGTCCAGAGCAGCAACGGCCAAATGAGAGCTTTGGAATCGATTCTGCCATGGACCACTTGTCCATGGGGAGGCCCTTTTCCAAGACACTTCAGCCCTCAAGAAAAGCTAGACTTCATGATAAATATGCTGCCCCAACTTGCACAATGGACAAAGCAGGAATAGAGGTCTATACATTCGGTGTTGAACAACCTTGTCAATGGGTAAGTTCTACACCATCATCCGGTTTTTCTCTTCCCATTACTCAAGCAACATCATCTCATTTGGACTTGCAACTTTTAAACTCTCCGTCTCGCTGTCCCAAATGTTGATTCCATGTCTCCACCTCTCGAGCCTTCCACCTCATCTCATTTCTTCTTTCCTTTTTCCTTCCAAATCCAAACCCCCTCCACAAAAGCTAAATGAAATACCTTCCACTCCAAAGAAACAAGAGGTTTCACCTCCTCCACCACCGCAAAAAATTGTAAAATCAGTTGAGTTTTAACCTATCCCTCCTCTTGCATCCCCAATTCCATGTGGGGAAGAAGAAATTGAAAAAATCAGTCATCAAGGACAACACGAGGAAGAGCCAAAAAGAAAAGAAATGACAGATAGCTTGAAGGTTTGGGCTGCCAAATTTGGGATAACAAAGATCCCCTTGATGGTTAAGCCTACAGAAGAGGCTAAGGTTGAACAAATGGTGGTCATAACTGATTTTGTTGCAGCAGAAGAAGAGAAAAAGGAAGAAGCAGATCAACAATCAGTTTTCTCAGAGTGTAGTGTCCATGTTGGCACTCTATTTGAAGGAAATGCTGATCCAATTCAAGTTGCACAATCAGCCATGGAGGAAGAAAGCCCTGAAGAAGATCTTGCAGTCCCAACTTGTCCTCTAGAGCAGCAGACTGAAGAGTTTGACTTGACAAACTTCATGCTAGAGGAAGAGTTCTATCAAGAGCAAGATTGTATTCAACTAGTAGAGGAAGGAGAAGTTGCTCCAAATCCAAAAGAAGAGGAGCACAATCTAGCTGTGGAAGAGAAAATTGCGGATCCAAGGGGTTTGAGCACAAAGCAGGCTACAGGAGAACCTTCAGTTCTTCTTTCTACTTCATCTCTCTCTAGCTCCAATGTCGAAGATGAGTTTGATCTCTCAAACTCAATGTTGGAGGATGAAGGAAACCATGGTGGTCAAGTTACAGATCAAGAAGACACCATGGAGGAAGTTGAACATTTGTAGCAGGATAGTCATGAGGCAGTTTATCTGTTAGATTTGGAAGAATGTTTTGATGGAGAGGAACCGGTTGAGTTTCCAACATTCTCTCTTTCATCATCCACATTCCAAACACAAGAGTTTGCTGTCTGAAGGAGCACATTCATTTGCAGCAGTGCTTTGCATCTTATAATAGCTCTTCGGAATCAAGATTAAAAGATTTTAATCTTTCATGTTCTTCATTGGAGGAAGAGAAAGGACAAAGGAATTTCACCATTTCTTCCACACCATCCATTGAGGGTCTACAAAAAGACTCCACTTTTGGAGTTGAGAATCGAGCTATGGGCATATCAAACGGATCGACCTTGCCCAATCGTGTATTTGGCTACATTGGAGCCAAAGGAGAAGTCACAAACAGTCATGCTTGCTTCGAGCATGAGGGTGAGCTACAAAATACCAAGGATCATCTGTCATACCCCTTCAATCAAAATGCGAGTAACTAAAAGAGGTATTGAATTTTCCTTGGTGATACCTTGATGATTTGGGTGGAAGACCAGCTTCTTGTTGATTTTCCACTCATCCTAACATGCCATGATCAGCTCTAAATCAATTGCATGGCTGCCACTTTTGAGAAAGGGAAGCTATTTCTCACAACCACCATGTGGTTTGTTTAGCTTGCCTTTGCTCCCGCCATTCTGATAGAGTAGGTAGGTTTGCTTTGAGTAGAAGAAGTGCTTGTGCACACTCTACATGTTCCATTTGGAGCATGTATGATTTTCAGTTCTACAGTACATAGTTGTGGTATTGCTAGTTCTACTCTTGCACGATTCGCTTCAAAGTGGCATTTTGGTGAGAACAACTCCATGTCCGGTGGGTTTCAAGTGGCTCAGAGGAGGTTTTCAAAGTTTAGATCACCAGAGTTACAACTCAGACTCCATGCCCAATGGATGCTTCTGTGCAACCGATAACTTCATCTAGCAGGTAGATGACCCCGCTGAGTCACCAAATTTTTATCCAAAATTCACCCCCCAGGGTAAATTTTGATAGCATGCATCAAATTACTTAGTCCCAGGAAAATAAATTGATTCAGGGCCAAAAATCAATTTTCTAGGGTCCCCTCAGAATTTTTCTAACTCTCCTGTCCAGGTTAAAAAGAGCAAGTTCTGAGAAAAGGTGAAAAGGCTGCAAAAACAAGCTTGGGCTAGGAAAAATCACGAAAAATGGCTAAGTCCTAGTCCTCGCAACAGTTGGGATAGTTGGGACATCGAGGCGCGGATCGGCCGAAAAGCCTCCAGGAGGCCCGCGAAGCAAAGGGACATAAGGGACATCTGGGATGAAGTACGCGGCGGGCGTGAGAAGCCGATCCGGCTGAAAGAGGAAGAAAAATGACTAACTGCTAAGCGGGACAGTTCAGGACAAGAGTACGCGAAGTACGTGAACCGGCCGGATCGGCCGAAATGAGAACAAACAAATTCCGAAGCAATTGGGACATTTGGGCCGTGATGACACAAACCGGCCGGTTCGCCGAAATAGAGAAAGTTCATACTGGGACATCCGGGACAAAGGGACGCGTGGGACACGGATAGCCGAAGGATCCGAAAGCCAATCAAGCAACGCCACTTGTCATCGGCCAAGTGAGGGATAAGTAGGCCCATTTCGGTGGATCGGGAGTTTTTGTCCCAAGCAGTTTGGGACATCGGGACATAAAAATGCGAAGGGCATGAAAAGCCAAAGCAAATCAAGCGGACCAATCAAATCACGACACGTGTCACAAGGGAGATAGTCCAAAAGTCAAAGGGCGAGGTTTCGAGCACTGACCTGAACCAATGAAATAGTGCCACGTGTCCAAGTTTAAGGTGCCCACAAGGAAATTTCAAAGGAAAGCCCACGGAAAGGTGGAGGAGAGAGAATTGCTCAGTCAATTAGAGCCTGCCACGTGTCATCCAAGTGGCAGAGCGCAGGGAAAGTTCAAATATTTTTTCCCGCCGACTTGTTTTTGCCTGTTTTTCCCTAAATCTTCAGATCACCATAACTTTCGATCCATTATATCAACGGAAAGCTTATGAAATTGTCTGCATGATTCTAGGATCAATCTCGAATTTTTGTGCATTATGGAGAGAGAAAATTGAGAAACGGCTCTGACGCATGGTAATGCCAGAAGTGACGCTTCAACAACCAGCTTTAATGCAGCAGACAACCCGCCATTTTGCCAGGATCCGCCACTTCTACCATAATGAGATGATTTAAAATGTGACCTAGAAGTGGTTGTGGTAGTTTTGAATTTCCTCTCTTCCCTCTCTCTTTCTTCCTATATATTGTACAGAGGGGCTTCTTTCAAAAGGGGACATAACAAGTTCATCTTTTCTGCTCTGCCCTCCCTTCTTTTCTTCTCTAGGGTTGAAAATGGAGTTCGAACCTCCTCCCTTGCTCTGTAATGGCGTTTTTGCCTTTTACTATTGAAATGATGTTCTGTGCAAACTTCTGGAGCAACAAAACGTGTTTTGTGATGCATCTGTCCATCCTTGCTCGTTTTTGCTTGTTTTCTTCTTACCTCTCTCTTCATTCGGTATTTGTGCATGTTTGAATGTTCATTGTAGGTTTGGAGCTGTGTTCATGGAGTTTTGGGACATTTTCGTGTGAAATCTATCCTTAGGCTCGTGATGCATCTCTGTCCATCCTTCCCATTGCTCACCTCTCTTTGTCCCATGGCAGTTTTGATAGATGTCCAACATTCTCCTTCTCTGGTGTATCACCATTTTAGTGTAGGCTTTTGTTCTTTTCCTTTCTCTCTCTCTCTCTCTCTCTCTCTCTCTCTGTCTCCTTGGCATTGTTAGATTAGGATTAGATTAGCTTGCCTGCACTGGAATAGCTTGTGGCAGGTAGTTTAGGAGCAGGAACCAGCCTTCTCTGGAGATTCCTCTCTCAGTTTCACAAGTCCCACGCTTGGAGAGAGGTTTCCATGTTGTGCAATCACACTAGATGCCTGAGTGATCAACCTAGAAGCCTGATCTGCATCCAGGGGTGCTGTGATTTTGCACTAACAATAACATGGCGAGAAGATATTGTTTTTGGCTAAAAATAATTCATGATAACACAATGTATGATTAGATAATGGGTGCACCATGTCTTCCAATGGATATTTAATATTTTCAAAATGTCATTTAAAATAAAGATAGATATGTTGGACCTATTTGTGATAGACCTCAAGAGGAATTCAACCTAGTAGTGGATGTGACTTTTGGGAAGATGGTACTAGTAAGACGGGATAATGATAATGTACTTATATAGATGGGCAAGGAAGAACTAAAACCAATACACGATGTTCACAAAAGCACTCAAAAGATAAGGGTACACTGGTAGGAACCCATAGGAAAATGAAATATAGAAAAAGAAAGGTATGAGGAATGCTTGTTGAAAGAGAAATGGTGGAAAAATCAAGAGACACATTAGATATTGATATAGACAACATCATCTGGGCATGGATTTGAAGAAAAAATGGAAAAAAGATCAAATTAAAATACTGAAATGGGGTCCTGAAGCTATCCAACAATACCTTGCACAAATTGAAGAAAAATAATTAATAATACCCTTTCGAGGATCAATGCTTTTGTAACTTTCTTGAAGGATTGACTTCCTATGGAAATACATTTTCAAATCCATTTCTTAAAAACAACTTGTTTAATGTAATTCTTAACTCTTTGTTATTATTTACGATTTAAAAATGGAAAAGAATAAAATTAGTTGAATTTATCACACAAAACTTGCATATTTATAATATCACGGTCTTCTTTTATATAGATTTATATAAAAATTATATCAATATATAATATCTTTGTTATCCAATTTTAAAGACATGGCAAAATCGACAATGGGGTCCTATTTTGACCAAATTATGACATCGGTCCCAAGGGCACATTTTTGGTCATCACAGGATAACATGATTCAAATAATTAATAATTTTCATAATTGAGCTCACCTAGCATTGAACGGGGTTGAGTTGAGTGCAATTCAGTAACAACTTAGTGTTAGCTTGGTTGAGAACTCAATCATTTATCATTGGAGCTCAACTCGATGGGTCAACCAAGCCCAACATTGAAAGGAGTCAGTTGAGTTAGAAAATACAAGAAATTTTCCAAAATAGGAGGATTTTACAAAACAGGCTAAGGGCCACCGAGAAAAACTTAGCTTGCCGAGTAACTCGCTGAGCTACCTGAGTGAGGCCAGTGCAAAGCATTAAGTCAATATGGGAGCTTGGTTCAAGGAGTCGAGCTAAATAACAAGCCATAATCGAAAAGATCAAAGGGAGTATATCGAACCAGGAATCAACTCGATATCAAGACAAGTAGAAATGAGCTCAATCAAGGCAACCATGTGAAGCATAAAACATTGCAAAGATCTCAGCTCAATGAGTTTAGCCATTAGAGGGTTGGAGCTTAGTCGGTGGTTGCTCGATGAGTTGAGGGTTAGAGCTCGGGTGGTGGTGGTCAACCGACATAGAATGATGTGGTAAGAAACATCAAAATGATAAGCCACAAGCTGACACGGTCGATGATGGGGGGTTTCAGGATTTTGTAGCCATGGTGGAGATAACGCATTGCCAAGCCAAGTCAATAATTCCGTGTGGGGAAATTTTAGGGACTAACTGCCAAGTGGAGATAATGCCACGAAAAACCATCACAAAATTTCCACTTCATGGAGATCGTGAGAAGCATTACCACATAGGGATAATCACTTGACATGCCAAGGGATAAGTTTCATAAATTAAATGTGCAACTAGAAGCCCAAGTCTATGGCTGAGATTCATACAAGTCACCGAGTTACTTCTTAGGTTGACAAGATAGTTAGTAGGGTAAGCAAGTTGTGGGGAACTACCACTTTTGGAGGAGCTAGTTTTGGGCCCGTAACCACGAATCATGACGGAGTTAGAACACTGTGTAAAGAAGAGAAATGTTCATAGAGGTAGGGAAGAGTTTAGCCATCGAGGATTGAAGCTCGCGAGAACTGTCATTCAAGAAAGTCACCAAATCAAAGAAAAACTTGAGGCATTGAGATAGAGTTGGAATTCACAACCAATGAGCATAGGTTCATCGTCACCAAGGGGAAATAATTCAACTCATTGCATGGCATGAGCTCTAGTGTTGATCTAGGTCACAGAGCTCGGGAATCCATTGGAGTCGGTTTTGAGTGCACAAGAGTCGGTTTGATGAAAATATAATCAGAGAACGAGCGTACATAATCACTCAAAAAATTATGGGCTCAAGTCAAACTATCACATGGAGCTCGATAGGAGAGTTGGAGCTCACTCAGCATGGCATGGCTATGTGATTCATTGTGAATGGTATGGGGAGCCAAGCTCATAGCTCGATGTTAGAGAAGACTCGGTGTTGGAATATTTTCTGTGTTCGTGAGGAGCTCACTTCATGGGTTGGATCAAGAGGCAAGAATGGGTCATATAACAATAAAATTTTGAGCTTGATGGGTAATAGTTCGATTGTGAAAGCCGTGAAATTCAAGTATCATCTTGGCTTAGACTAAGAGCTTGATCAGCTAATGTAAAGCGTCAATGTTGAGTTAGACTATGGCATGAGGGAAAAATAGCTTGAAACCGAGCTAAGGAGTGAAGGGTCAATGTGAGGAGCTTGAAGGTGAAACATCGAGGTGATCTATGCCAGCATAGGTGTATAGCATTAAGCGGTTCAAGAAAGGGATCTACCGAGTTCTTTCAAGCTTAAACGAGATCTACACCATAAGATCTTTTAAATTGAGCTTTGTAGACTAAGGAAGTTATCAATGATGAGCTCGTGAAGGGACAAGTCAGCCCAAAAAGTGTTGGAGAGATCAGTAACTATGGAGCGTACATAAGATTGACTCGGTGAATTGAGTGGACCATGTATAAATGTTGAAGCTAAAACCAAGTGAGTTCGGTCAAAATAGGTGGTCGTAGAAAGGAAGGAATTGGCAAGTTCTAGATCGATCGACATGGTAATGAAATCAATATCATGAAGGAGATTATGGATGCATCAGATGGTTGAGATTGGTTGAGATGATCCATTAATTAAGGTACATTTGGTTTGTATTGATGTATGTAACTCAGGTATCTGAGTTGATGCCGAGTTTTGGCACATTCCCAAAGTAGCTTGGAGGTTCAAACATTTAAGTTGAGTCATGCAAGAGAGAGAGGTTGAGTCGGCGGAGCTTAGTTTGGAGCTCAGTCTAGGGTTTGATGGAAGAGCTTGGAAGAGAGCTTATTTTGGGTTTAACGTGGGAGAAATTGGTTATGATTTCAAAAGATGTGAGCGTTTCGGTAAAAAAACATGTAAAGGGGAACATACCTGGTAGTTAGCTCAAACAGAAGAGCTCATTGGCATCAACAGAGAGTTTGTGTCTTTAGAATTTTGGTTGATTGAGAGCTCTTAATGTGGATAGTGAGTCAAAAGGAATGATGAGTCTGTGAAATAGAACCACCAAGCTATCATGGGCAGGGAAA
This sequence comes from Taxus wallichiana var. yunnanensis, assembly GCA_018340775.1. Taxonomy (NCBI): domain Eukaryota; kingdom Viridiplantae; phylum Streptophyta; class Pinopsida; order Cupressales; family Taxaceae; genus Taxus; species Taxus wallichiana. Next base: position 82,682,983 of record CM031242.1, on the reverse strand, counting down.
TCACTCAATACATCGAGCTAAGAATAGAGGTGCCGAGGCCAAGTAGATAGCAGAGTTGATAAGCTCACTCGAGGTGGTTACAAGAAGAGCTTGATCTTTGATGTATGAGCTTGGTCACACATAAGGATGGGTTGTTTAGAGGCACAATGCCATGATGAGGTTATTTGGTGGAAACTTCATGGGTATGAGCTAGCAGATCTGGGTGGACAAATCATTTTGGGCTCATAAAGCCGAGTAGCGAGTTGGCCAAGATAATACAACACAAAGGTACAAGGTAAGGAAGAAATCGATGTGGACTATAATTCACAAGACAAGGTTGATGCAATCATGGTGGATTTTATGATCTTGGAAGGAGGTATGATCTCCTTACCACATAATAGAACTTGACAAGTCAAGGAGAAAGAGAACTCGACATATTTGGCTCGACGGGTTGAAGGAAAATTAAAATTGCACGAGTTTGGCACAATGTGAGAAATGATATTCGATGGTATCTAGAAAAATTGGTTAGCCAAGCTAAGAGAGATCTCACTAGGATGGTTGGTCAAACCGTTAGGGCTCTTTGCATGGATAGCAAGCCAAAAGGAAGAATAAGCTTGTGCCATGTTCAAAGAATACATAATGGCTCAGTGATGGTTAGAGTCATGGGTCAAGCTCAGGATGAGCTAAGTTGCAAGTGTGAAGAGATTGAGTTGAGTCAAGAACAAGTTGGCTTGGTTGATACCGAGTTGAAGTCGAGCTTGGGAGTGGGTCGATGTGGAAATAACCAATTTCATTCACAAGTAACTTAGGTTGAAATGATCCGATCAAATCCAATGATCTTGGTTTGATGAAGTTATCTCAAGTAAATTACTCATCCACGATGGTAGGAGAAAGAGTTAGTAGAAGGATCTCATGATGGTGAGGAGTTCATGGATCTAGGTCACATGGCAGAGTGTTAAGGGATAGATTGAGTGAAATGTAAAATAAGGTGAGCAAATTCAATGGGAAATAAAGACAAGTCTACCATAGTTGAATGCAAGGGAGCTCGTTGCGGTCATAGCAAGGTAAGGATAATTCAAAGTGAGCTCGGTTACGTTGAATGGTAGAGGAGCTCATCCGAGGTGAGCTCATTTGGGAAACTGAGTAGCTTGGTTATGGTGAAGATTGAAGGAGTTTGACCCCAACTTGGTGAGTTGGCTCGGCGAGCCAACCACTGAGTTGGACTCATTTTTTGACCATTTCTCAATTGACCCCCCTCCTCAAGTCAAACCGGTCAACAGGGGGTCCCACCTAAATTCAATTAAATTAATATTTTTATTTAAGTATTTTAATAATAATATTTATTATTATTATTTAAATATTCTTTTAATTAATTGTGAAGAATAAGTCAAACCAGGCATTAATGGCACATGATGGAAGCTTCTCAAAGTGGTTCAACCAACTGCAATAAATACATCATGTACCTTCAATTTAGGAATGTAAATATTAGCTTTCCTCTTCTCTCTCACATATTCTTCTATAAATGTAAGTTGGAGGCTCATTCCAAAGGGTTCCAACATGTCATACAAGTTGGAAAGTTATACATCTTAGGCAAGTGCAATTTTTCAAGATTCCTCTCTGTTCTGCAAATACTGCAATGTTAACCATTGCCTCTTCTCCGAATGTATGATGCATTGTGCACGTTATGAAGCAATAAAAGTGTGTGTTTTGTGACAAATCTTGGTCCTTTCATCCTTCTCTACTTCTTTTTGCCTTTTCTCATGCTTGCAGGTACTTTGTGCAATTTCATGTTTTTATTGCAGGTTCCCGGAGTTCTGTGATTATCGAGTGGTTGAGTATCACATGCATTTGAGTTGTGGTGTCTATTCACCCTTCTTAAGTTTATCCTTCTTCACTGGAAAACTGATATATTGCTCTGTCTGATAAATTTTAACAAAGGGAACACTTGTTTCTTAGTCTATGGTATTTTATACCCTCTCTAAGTTGTAGTAGGTGAAGTTGACCCATGGTGCACAAACCCTCTTCAAATTAATCCTTCCTATGTCTAGAAACACCCTTTATTTGGTGCATCACCATCCCTAGTATAGTTTCATTTCTATAAATATCTTTCTCTAAAACCCCATGAAAATGTTAGCATAGGACTAGATAGCCTTTTATTACACTAGGAGTAATACAACACTTAGTTTAGGAAGAGGAATATGGCCTTCTCTATAGGTTCACCTTGAGCCCAAGTCCCATGTGATTGAGAGGTGATCCCATGTGTCCTAACGACACCAAACTTCTTGTTCACATTCTAGCCATTCAAAGGGTGTAGTGATTTGGTGACAACATATACATAAACTATTAAATAAATATAAATTTTAAGAATTTCAATAACTAATGTTTTGTATTTTTTAAAGGGAAATATTTTAAAATTACCATCATTTAAAAGTTTCTTGACAGGCATGGCCATCAAATTTTACCGTATGGCCACTGATGGAACTTTGTGGCACCTAGGCTAATGTAACTTAGTGGATGCTAGTTTTATGTAGCTTAGCAGATGGTAGGCTTATGAAACTTGCTACCAGTTGGCTGGTGTAACTTTCCAGTCGATAGGATTATTTCACTTAGATGAATCTACTCTTGTGTAAATTAGTGGCAACTAGGCTTATGTAAGTTAACAACTTATACACTTATGTAAGATAACGGTCACTAGGATTATCATGGTATCATGTAACTTAGAGGCCGTAAGGCTTATGTAACTTAGTGGTTGTAAGGCAAATGAAACTTAGTGGCCACAAGGAAAATGTAACTTAGTGGCTATAAGGCTTATGTAACTTAGTGGGTCAGAAGGCAAATGTAACTTAGCGCCGCAAGGAAAATGTAACTTAGTGGCCGTAAGGAAGATGTAACTTTGACCTCACTAGGATGATTTCACCTAACATGCACTTTCATCATGTAAGTTAGCAACCACTACGATTATGAAGATAACGATTCATGAGGCTTATGTAAGATAACGGTCATTTGGATTATGTGGGGGATTCAAACAATATTAAACTAGAATCCTGAAATAATGAAACTAAAATCCTAAAATTAGGATTTATAAACTCGATTACAATAGTGGTTATAATAAATTGGATAATATTTGGTCCATGCAAACATATTCCCAAAATATATTCCCTATTCCCGCTATTGAGATTGAGAATGCTCAAACTTTGTCTTTAAAATGATCGTACTTTTTCATGCACGCAGGTATCGTACATCGTTATGCGATGGATCACACTTTAATGTGTGAGGGATTGCACTTCGATGTGCAAGGGATTACACTTCGATGTGAGATGGATCACACTTTTTTGTGCGATGAATCACACTTGGTACATGTACGAGGCCAAGAATCTCTCGAACTACGATGATCTATAACTATCACATCCAAGTGCATGTTTTCAAACTTGAATTGCGCTCACTCGCACATTGAAGTGTGATCACCAAATTCTGGCCTCCCATTGGAGTCAATATTTGAATTTTATCATGTAAGAAAATACTACGTCATAGTGACCGCTAGGCTATACGACTTTTGAAATCCATAGGGGAAAGAAGCAAACAAACATGATAGGTATTGTGTAGGATAAGACCACTAGATTTAAAATTTGAAGTTAGCATTTATAAATTTTTACTAAAAATTTAGAAAAAGGTATATAATAACACAAGTAAAATCAAGTCACATGTATAAAGTAGCCAATAAAATGATTTAACTTTGACCCCATTAGGCTGATTTCACCTAGCATGCACTTTCATCATATAAGTTAGCAACCGCTAGGCTTATTGAAGATAGTGGTTGTGACAATTATGTAAGATAGCGCATGCTTGGATTATTAAAGATAACAAGTCATGGCGCTTATGTAAGATAGTGGCCGCAATGCTTATGTAGGATAATGGCAATGAAACCTATGTAAAATAGTTGCCACAATGCTTATGTAAGATAGCAATATCTTGGCTTATGTGGGGGATTCAAATAATAAAAAATAGAAATCCTAAAATAGTGAAACTAAAATCCAAAAATTGGGATTTATAAATTGGATTACAATAGTGGTGAACTTGGAATCCAATAATCACACTATTGGAATCCAATATTAGCCAAACTGGAATCCAATAATAGCTATATTGGAATCCAATAATACCGATATTAGAATCTAATAATAGTGATATCGAATCCAATAATAGTGAAATTGGAACTAGAATAATCCCAATAATAAAAATATTGGAATCCAATATTGCTACTATTAGATTCCAATAATAGTAATAATGGAATTGAGTATAAACAAAAATGGAATCGATATATGCAAAAACAGAGATGGATTTCTTCCAATATTTGAAATACTAGAGTCTCAATTCACTGGAATATGTCCCAATTTAGTGAAATAAGTGTTTATAACATGGTTGTGAAATTAATAAAAACTATATAAATTATAGTAATCACATCAAAGGTTAACATTAGATGTTCTAAATAATGAGATAGTACTTGGAAGAACATTTAGAGGAATTAGTTTTTATTCCTTTTTTATAAAAAAATTTATTATCTTGAGGAAATACACATTTAGACAGTAATGGGCATATGTTCATTCTCGTAGAAACAAACATTTTTATCTTATATTGAATGGGCATATTCCCATTCTCATATATTAAGAATCATAGAAGAAAAATAGAGGTATTATCTTGAGGTAATACATGCATGTAATGGGCATATGTCTATTATCATACAAACAAACATTTTTATGCTGTTTTGAATGGGCATATGCCCATTCTCATATAAGAATCATAGACCAAAATAGAGGTAATATTTAATTTTTTCTGTAGTGGACACTTTCCCATTCTCACATCCTTTATAGTGATATTAAAATGATTCACTTCAAAACCGCTTCAACAAGATAGAAGGGTTAGAATAGGCATATGCCCATTCTCATACAAATAAATAATTTTACTATTGTGATTAGAATGGGGATATGCCATTTCTCATACAAAAAAATATTTTTATCATTGTGATGAGAATGGGGATATGCCATTTCTCATACAAACAAATATTTTTATCATCGTGATGAGAATGGCTATATGCCCATTCTCATAAACTAAATATCGAAAAAAAGAAAAATTCTCCTACGCTCATTTTCATAGTTACTGAATATGGAAAGTATGAGGAATTTTTGTAAAAGTAATTTATGCCATGTTAGTAATATGATGAAGATATTTGGATGAAGTGGTTAGAAATCAAGTTTCCAATTAACTTCTATTTAACCTCTATTTATTTATTTCTTATCATTTAAATTCAACCTCATCTATTTATTTCTCATTAATTAAATTCAAATGAGTCAAGTTCAATCATAGTTTGGAAATCATGTTATAAATATATTCATGTCAATTTTAATTATATGTATAATTTTGTAGTATTCCAATCCTTACTGAATTATATAGGTTCAAATCCCATGTGCTATTTGTATTCAATATACTTACATTGTACATACATGATAATTTTTCATTTATTTTATTCAATGGTTTAATAGGTTTTCCATCATCTCACAAAATTTGTAATGAATGTTGTTATAGTAGCAGAGGATTTTGCAGTTTTAGAGGACAATCATGTGGATTTGTTTTCAAAAGGAACCAAAGTTACAGAGGGAAGAGTATATCTAAGCAGGAAGACACTACATTGCAAAGATGTGGGAAGAGAATTTTTTGTTATCATTGTTAACATAGTATTGAATGGGATGATAAAATTTTCTTTCTCAGATTGATTCTAGTCATTTTATACCCTTAGAACAATAGTATAATCCCATGCACATTGGCCTATCACCCAGCGGGTGCTAGGTGCTCACCTTAGGCACCTACGGGTGCTAAGCCCCTCCTTTATATGAGTCTTGTGAGAATACATTCTTAATTACAAATTTTGATGCAGGAAAGAAAAGAACCATGCATTCATTCTAAGAGCCTAGGATGAGTTATCATATCAATGCATCTATAAAAGAGAAGTATCTAATAGAATACAAAACTGATTCATAACACAAAGGAAATGCACTAGGATTTATGTTCATGAACACATATATAAATCTTAGAATAGAACCTTATATTAATATTAATGACTTCAATAACAACATTACATTCATTAAGGCCATAATTAACCAATATAACAATGTAGATATGCACTAGGACCCTTAGCCATACTTTCCACATTACAAAACTGGTTACAGACCCATCCCTCTACAAATGCTATCATTCCTATAGTTCTCCTAATCCAAACCCAAATTATCCTTCATTGTTCCTGTAGAGCTTTGCCTATTAGTACTATCTCTCTGTCTCTCTCTTTCTATTCTTCTCTTCTTCTATTGGAGCATCTCCATATATAGCTTTAGTCTCCACTGCCATGCCTTCATGAGATAACAGATCGGTTTCCAAGTGTCCATGTGGTCCTTCAATAGAGCATGATTCCTTTGATTTGAGCTCTCCACTTGTTACAATGATGTCTTTCTAGATCCTTCCATTGCATGAATATAATATTCCATTCTTGACCATACAACCTCCAAGTTGGCACCTTATCCAGTCCACTTACTAGATGGGTCACACTTTCCTCATGTGCTATCTAGAACATCAAATATGCCTAAGTACCAAAACCCCTATTTTTCCTTACGTGCTTGTGCCGTGTGTTTTGCTAAACCCTTATAGAACCCTAACCTACCCACCTTCAACTAATGTGTCCTTCTTCAAATAGGTCACACATACCCATGTGCCTTCTTGTACTTATCCAATATTATGTGGCCCAATAACACGCCACACTACACCTGTTCTCCATTCTTGGAAACACTTATCTCGATGAATAAAGAATGGTGGGCTATGAATAGGGAAAATTAATGAAGGAATGAAGAATTGGGATAAATAATGAATTAATGGGGAAAATGAAAGAGAAATAATTCTTATTTTTGAAGGAGAAGAGGGAAATCCTTGCCTATTTCAGCCTCTAGTTTTTCCTAGGCATCAACCTCACTCTATGCTTCTTTGATAGAGGTCTCCGAATAAGGATCTCATGTCTTCAAAAATTTATTCCTCCCCTTTGGTACTCATTGTATCAATAATACCCTCCAATTGTTTTCCCAAGTCATCAATCACATTCATCCCGCGGGTGATCTAGGGGTATAATTCTTTTAGTCAGATTTTGATCAAGCCTCACAAGGTCTCGATAGATTCTAACTTATTTTCTACCTCAGCCAAGATTTTATCTATTTCTACCTTGTTCCCCTTATTATTTTATTAAAAATCCTTGAGTTCCATTTCATGTGTGGTAATCATGATGCTTTCCAATCTATCTCTATCAATGCAGTTGTCATATGCAGCTTCGAGAAAATTGTGTGATGGTCTTTACCTCTGCAAGGAGTTTGGTATATTGAGAAATGATCTCAAAAACCTTCAACTTATCTTCTTTCTCTTGGTAGGCTAGCACTTCTTCTATAGTCTCTAAGGAAAGTGGTTGTATTTACATTATGAGGATGCATGTCAAATCCTCCAGACATTGCAAGGTTGATTCATATTTTTTCTTGGGCGGTGCTAGGTTAGGATGCTTTAAAACAATAGCACTTGTAATCATTTCAATTTTCTTGTGTAGCTTGCACACCCTTGCTTTCTCCTCTTTCAGTTCATGCCTTAACTATGTGCTAATAAGCTCTTCTTGCTTCAAGTCCTTTCTCTTCTCAATGAGCTCCTTATTTTCCTTCTCCAATTCCTCCTCTAGGAATCTCACTCTATCATTCCTTCCAAACAATCTAGCCTCAATCTCGACTGAAACTTTGTTGAGCGCATTGCAGACCTACTCATTTAAAAATTGTTGAGCATTCACCAAGGATTAACTCCTTTTATCTCTGGCACCTTCATCAATGCTCCTTGAATTACTTCGAACTCAGGTTCATCCACGTGGGACTCAAATGCCTAAGATAACATCTTTCTAGTTCGGGGATATGCACCTTCTTCATCAAACAAAGTCATAGCCAGGAGTTGTTCCATTAGTATGGTGCTTTGGAAGTGCACACATAACACCTTGCTTAGATCATTAATGTATCCCATCCCTTTCCCTTGTGCTATAAATAAACCTTTCCGACATGTTCAAACAGCCTTTGGGAAACTTACCGCCAAATTGGGATTCCCACCCATGCTGATATATTCTTTCCCAACACTTTCTTCTTCTATTTCCTTAAAAATTTCATCAGCACTCCGCACCAACTCTTGCTCCACCAAATCCTTAATGATTCCCACCACTTCTCTCTCCATAGATTTTTACACTTATTCCTTAGTTAGGCTTGGGGTTATTTTATTTTTGGTGCTTACCTCTTCACTCACCCCCTTGCTTTGATCCTCTATTTCCTCTTCATCATTCTTCTCTTCATATTCCTCCTCTTTTAAGTCATGTATATCATATAATAGATGGTCTTGATCTCTTTCGGCTCGTCATCATCACTATTGCCAATGTAGGCCTCTAGGATATCTATTTCCTCTAAGTTTCCCTTTCTACCATCTTCTACTTCTTCCTAACTGGTGATTCCAATATAGGAGATTATTCCTTCTCTTTCCCCTTAATAAGCGACATATTATTTAGTGATTCATCATGTGTGAGGGGTACTTTATGCTTTGGTACCTCTTCTTCGAGGTCTTCTCCTTGATTAGGGACTTCTTCCCGCATGCCTAAGTGCTAGGATTCGTGACTACTTCCTTTGTGCCACTGATTGTGCTATTTGCACACTTAGTGCCTTCTTCTCCTACACCTCTTCTCTTTCCCTCTTCTTTGGTGTGGTCATTTTATGACCTATGGGTCGTCTAGAATGGAGAAATCAATCTGCAGATAGGAACCTATCTCAAACTAAGGTCTTATGCATAGATATACCCTTGTTTTATCCCTTCCGACGATTGGTAGCATTATTGACTTCATGATTTGTACTTTTTAGAAAACATACTTTTCCACATATGCGTGATTCTTAGGGTTTACTGGGCTTTTGGCATAGCTCATGGTGGTCTTGGTCTACCTTAATAAGGTAAAACCTTAGCTTTTTTCCTCCTTGAACTGGTTGACCCCTACTTAGAAGTATTGTGTGGTGAATGAGAAGGGTAGCTGGCTTACACCATGGGCTCTTAGTCCCATTTGTCAATGTAAACCTGGCAATGTAGAAATGTTGATAAACTACAAACTCTACCTCTCCATCCACGAGCACAAGAAACTACTCTCGGTGATCCTCCAATCTATCCTGAATGCATCATGTATTCACTTGTACCATTTTTATAGGTGCACCTTGTGAGCAATGTTATGGTTTGACAAGTAAACTTCTTGAACCTTTTGCAGAAAGGGATTTTCTTGGATACTCCTAAATGAACTTCTATGGATTGTTGAGAACTCCAATCTCTGAGAAGATGATGGTGAGGAGAATGTTTCCAAATATTATCTATTCCCCTTCATGTGTGATTCTTATGATCTCATCCGTAATGAAGGTAGAAAAGTTATAGATGGTTCCTTCTAAGATCTTCTCGTCGTATAATTAACCATGCCTTGTTTACTTGTGTCCGTCTTTCTTAATTATTAAGCTTGGTGACCAAGTGCATGGCCATCCTCATAATAGGGTCTAGAATTTTTGCAATGTTAAAGTACCGCAAACCATTTTTGTAATCATAAGCCTCCACAATTTCCTTGATGGCCTCCTTATCACTCAAATCATCATCTATGGATTCCCCTTCAAAATTCAGGTGAGTGAATTTGGATATAAACTGAGGTGTTATGCAAATCTTGAGGAATGAAAAGTAGAAGTGGTCTTCATGTATGCCTGACATCAACCATTGATACAACTAATTGAGTTTTCTAAAATAAGGAAACTCATATAGTTACAATAGCCCTACCTTCTCCAACTTTACTTTCACCTCATCACTATCTATTGGAATTCCATCTAGTGTCCTTTTGTTAGTTGTATGAACCAACTCCAACACCATTTCTTTCTTTGTAGTGCACATGTGATGGTTGTAATCATTCATGGCAATTTTTCTCAAGTGTGGCACCCACTCGTATCCTAGCATTACTCCATCTGGGTACTATATTTCTACATACCATTCCTCATTGGATATAGCAATTGTAGAGGATTGTTTTCCTTTGCCCTTACCATTCTGTTTCTTTAGTGAAATGGTAACCTTATTTTGTGGAATTATTTTTATTGGGTTAAAATTTAAAACTCCTTTCTCTTCTTTACTACTCTGCTCAATTCTAAAGCTTAACTCCACGAAGAAATCCTTCTCTCTCCATGCCCTAGCTGCCAAACCCTAACTAGGAAAACCCTTCCACAAGATGATGCACTTCAAACAAAATTTTGTCACACACATGTACTCCCTCCAAGTTTGTAGATCCACCCTAGTCACACACTTATATTTCTATGATTCTTCTTCCTTCACAAAAATCTCTCTAGATGCCCTAGTTCACAAGAGCGCTTCAAATTCGTAATAGTAAGGTAAAATAATGACTTGCTTGACCTCATATTTATATTTTTTTCTCCTCTCCAGCAATAAATGTTATACCACCTACCAATGTACTTAACATTAAATGTGGATTTTTCCACTAGGTCAACCTTAAGCGCTCTTACCCATGCGCCTAACCTTGTGTGAAAATCCTTCTACAACCTTCCGCGACGTGTAAAAATCCAATCTCACCAAAGACTCTTACGTGCATGTCTACAACACTCGAAGGCTCTTATTCTTTCCTTTACCCGAATTTTTACCCCACCTACCTCATATTGTTCCTGCACTCTTCATTCTTTGTATGTGGTATTTTTACAACCTTCTTGACACCATAATTCATTATCCACCATTTCCCGGGAACTTTCTCAATCTTATGCGCTTCCTTATACTAGGCCACTCAAAAATTACTAGTGTCTTATACTTTACTTTGCATTACTCCACCCCACACTAAAACAGATATGCGGTCCTCTGCACATACACAAATTTAGAAAAATAACGTGATTACCAAATAAGACAAAACACAAAATGAAACAAAAATAAAGGAACCACAACGATAAAGGGAAAAAAAAGAAAAGAAAAAGCATAAAGGAAAATCCTAAGCTAGTTAGAAATACTTCCTTATTTACAAACACAAAAAAGACTTATTTATAGTAGGGCTTTAGCCTAATCCCATTGAAATCACCTAGTAATCTCAACCCATCTAGCACTTGTAACTTGCAAGTTCTGAATGAAGGATGTAAGGTCTAGCTAATGGAATTTCAACTTCCCGGATGGTGTAGAAATTTGGAATCATATCACGACACCATCCGCCCAACCTCAAATGTCTTATTCTTGATATGACAATCATGTCATGCCTTTTGTCTTTCCTTTTCTATCTTCTAAATCCATCTAGCAAGTGATCACATTTCATCTAACTACATCCAATTATCAATCCTTTCTTCCAGAGATTGTTCATCATCCAACCCTCCTATGTGTGTTATACACAAAGATGGTAACATGAATTTAACTGGAAAAAACTACCTCTATGCAAAACACCAATTGAAATGGTGTAGCCTTGTTCAACCTCTTCTAGATTGTCTTGTATGCCCATAGAATGAATGATACTTTGTCATCCCAATCTTGTCTTACAACATCACAGATCTTGGTGAACGTGTGACTTATTATTTTGTTAAATGCCTCAGCAATTCCATTTTCTTATGGATGATAGGGGGTAGTTTTGTGATGGGCCACCATAAATTCTGCTAGTAGAATCCTGACCGTTTTATTAAGAAAATGTGTACCCCTATCACTAGTCAATCTTAAAGGAAAACCACACATGCTAATTATGTTCTCCCATAAAAATATAACAGCTTATCACCGCAATGTAATCCTTCATAGGCATTGTCTCTGTCCATCATGTCAGGTAATCAATACAAGTAATGATATACCATGAACTAGTCCTTCGTGCGGCTGGCCAAATTGGCCCTACAAAGTTGATTACCCATTTTTCAAATGGTTTAGCATTGGCTATTGGTCGTAAAAACATTTCATCCATATTTCCAAGTTTTCTAAGGCATTGGTAATGGTGGAAGCGTTACAAAACTCAATAAAATCCTGTAGATGGTTTCCCACCAAAACCCTACCCGTAGAATCTTTCGTGTTGTTGTATTTCCTACATAATTTCCTCCTGCAATTCTACTATGTGCTTCCTTTCAAATTTCCATTTTCTCATGTTCTAATACACATCGGTACAAAACCTCATCACATCGTAACTTATACAGATCTCCACTAATCAACATGTAGTGTGTGGTGCATATTGCTAACTTCTTCTTATCTAAATCCTTCATCCCATCTCGGCGGGACACCAATTTTCAAGAATAATGTGATATTTCCAAGTTTTAGGGTGCATGCTACAACCTAAATGATTGCACATCTAGCATGGTATCCTCAATGCTTTGCGCATCCTCCCCTTAGTTAATACTTGATAAGCGGTCAGGTTCTGAATTGATTTTTCATTGTTTTATGACCACAAAGTGAAATCAAACTCTTGTAATAATATGACCCAACGACATATGCACCCTTGCAAAACAATATTTTTTTTCCAAGTATTTCAAAACCATGGGGATTGTATAAAATATAAAGGGTGTTACAAATAGGTCTTTGTCTAAACTTATGCGGTCATGGTATAGATCATTGTGATTACCTCATGCTAAGTAGTTGTGTAGCTATGCTCTAATGGTGTCAACTTTGTACTTGCAAAACACAAGGGATAACTTAAAATACCCTCATAAGGATGTTCTAGTAATTCTCCCATGGTTGTTCTTGAGGCATCAACATGCACATGGAAAGGCTTCTCCCAAGAAGGAAAGCATAATATGGGTGCAATGAGAAGCCTATCTTTTAAAGTGTCAAATACCTTCTGCTGCACCTCTCCCCAATGAAAGGAACTCTTTTGTTTTAAAAATTCCTCCAAGGGCATGATGATCTTGGCATACCCCTTGATTAATTTCTTGAAGTAACTCGTATGTCCAAGGAATCCACGCACTGCACTTTGACTAGTAGGCTCCCCTAATCCCATAATAACTATAACTTTGGTGGGATCCACTAGTAAGACTTCCTTAGATATAATATGTCCTACCAGGGTTCCAATGGGGTAGAAAGACACATTTATTAATGTTGAGGGATATACTTAATTGCTGACATCTATCAAACATCATCCTCAAATTGTCAGAATGGTCTTTTACCAATCCATACACAGTCTAGTCATCCAGGTAAATTTGAAGAAATTTATGGATGAAGTCCTAAAATTCTTGTAGCATTATGCATGAGAACACGTAAGGCACATTATTCAATCCAAAAGGCATAAGCTGTGTAGGAAAAATTCCACATTTAGCGGTGAAAGTTTTCTTTCTCTAGTCTTCCTTTACAATACTTGACTTGGTGATACCCTAAAAAACCATCGTGAAAGATTAGATCTTACACCCACTACTCCTTCCAGAATTTCTTCAGTAAAGGTTGTTGGGAAAGGATAGATGAAACATACTTCGTTTAAGTCCCTGTGGTCAACACAAATCATTATTCTTCCATCCTTATTAATACTTGGTGACCATTGGGCTTATCAATTCGATTCCTCCACAACCTCAATAATACGAGATGCTATCATCTTGTCTATTTATTCCTTGACCCATACTTGTAAATTCAGATTCATATAATAAGGCCTCTCTCGGAGTAGGTGTGCACATTCCTTCAACATGATTCTCATCTCACACTTAGGAATGGTGGAATCCTTTGTGTTCATGGTACACACAAGGAAAAAATCCTGGAACTCATGCAATAGATCAATGACCTTTAAAAATTCCTTTTCCACCAATAATCCCCAATGATAGCTTCCTTAGGTTCTGTTTCTATCCTAATGTTAACCTTCTTTGTTTTCAAGGGCTCATGGTTGGCACGTGATTTTTCATTAGCACTATCTATGACTTTGCACATACCTTCAAAATGGTTAACATCCAAAATTTCCATTTCTTCACCATCTGCTACATAGACCATTTTCCTTTTTCCTTCTCCATGCATGCATGTTCATGTTGTACTTTCTCTGATTCTTCTTCATCAAAACTTGTCTCTACACCAGGTCTCTTAGTTGATCCTGTATTATATCTTATTTTATAGCACTATCTCCCATTATAAGGTGCTTTATTACTTGTAACACCTTATCCACTAATGGATTTGTACTCGTATACTTGAAATCTTGAACGAGATCAACCGGTAACTCCTCCCAATTACCTATTTGAGGTCACATATATGAATGAATATACCATGCACATGCACAACCTTGTAAGGTGGAATATAACTTATGCACCCATAACAAAGGTGGTAACACTTCTGTGCTTCCCATCTATGCCTTATCACATGCTTGGACATGAAATGAGGTGGTTTCTTTACCATGGTAGAATTGGATTAAAGTGGGCACATTACTCTTGAAGAACCTTACAAAGAATGTGACTCTTACCTCATGTTATTCTAGGAGAATCTCCGATAAGTAGCCTACCAAAGGTGCTGTGCTGCTACGATTATGAGAAGGTCATAATTGAGCATTCCCTTCTTTCATCCTCACTCTTCCACTTTGAGCCTCCATTTCTCGGAAGAATATTTTAAGTATGCTCCTCTAGAGTCACTTGGAAAATTATTCCCTCCCAAGCGCTTGACTGAGCGCACCTTCATTACCCTTGTTACAGATCCTCTCAACTATGGTCCAATCAACTCCCATAAGTCCCATAAGTCCCATGCACCCAATTGCCACATGCCATGCTAGTGGTATCACTCAAGGACTGAGCATATTCAAACTGGATAACTCCCTCCATGGGATGAATTATCTCTGGATATCTGATGGAGCACACATAGATTCTATTGAGGACTTCCTCTCTTAAGGGATCAGTATAGGGTGCTGAATTCCCATCTATTAAAGGGATAATCACCCTTTCTTCCTTGTTCTCAATGTTGATATACCCCTTGTTAAACTACAGGTTGGCATTTTTCTTATAACACCAAGGGTGTCCAAAAAATGATGGGAAATTATCCTCCTCGGTGAACACCAAAACTTAAAATTCCCTAGTGAACTTGGCCCCTTGAATAGTGATAACCACATCCTTCAAGACTCCAATGGGCATTACCTTTGTCTTTTTCACCATATACAACACATTCGAAGATGGCTGTAAAAGGTGAGAAAATTGACCTTCAATCTTATGTCGATGAGGATATTACTTAGAATTCATCCATCAAAAAATGCATTCAATTTTATCTCCTTATCATAGTCAAGGCTGTGAGGAGGAAGGTTTGCATGCAAAACCTTCCTTTCGTGCTCTGCTCTATCGCATGGTACCTTATCCCTCAACCATTCTACTAGTAAGGGAATAATAATCTCCGCCTTAACATCCTACATACTTTCTTGACCTCATCGAGGTCCTCCTTTGGAGCCTCAACATTATTCCTTTGCTCTAACTTCTTTTAATTCTCCTTTAGACATTGGATCTCCCCTTGCAAAATCGAACCACATCCATAGTCTCTTGATACACTTCCTTCTGATGAGTAGGGTCTAGATACTTCCCATGTACCACTTAATCCCTAATAACTATTTTTGTCTCGGCATCTCTTTTGCACGTGTAACCTCTCGTTTGCGTTGTTACCAAGTATAGGTCCCTAATCTTGACTCACGTGCCACTCTTGGCATCCACTGAGGGTTAGATTTCTTTATACTCACCATCCCAAAGTGCCTTTATATTTCTGGTGTTGTTGGATCATGTGTTCAAACAACTTAGGGAAATCCTCATACTTATGTTTTTTCCCACACTATGAGCACTATAATAGGTCGGAAACTCATGCCGATAATGCTCTGTTGATCCACAATTATAACAGTTCCTCATGAGAACTCACTTCTTCCTCCTTCACACATTACTATGACTATGAAATCCTCTGCAAAAACCTATTCCATGCACTCCTCCATCTACACACCCTTCATAGCGATAATCATCATCCTTGGAATAGCTTGCAAGACTAGTCTGGCACACACCAAGATCAATAACATCATGAATCTGGTCATTTAACCTCTAATCCTTGGTATCATGGGTCATAGAGGTACAAATCTTGTAATATCAAGAAACAATTTTTCATATTACGTGTTGTAGTAGAGGAAACCTATTTGTATCATGATCCCCATGGAAAATATCACAGTCTACTACCATGACATGTACCAAATTCCAAGGAAACTATCCTATGCATACCCTTCCACTTCAAAATCTATACACCATAGACTTCTACAAACCTCATGCATTGCGTTTGTAGAAAGATTCTCCAAATTCTTACCCATTGCAACAATTTGAGCCTCTAGAAAAGGGCTAACACCAATATCAATGCTCACAATAGCTTCAGCACGTAGGGTAGCTTCTAAGTCCTCAAGCCGGGTCTATGAAAGTCTTGTTTGATAGTGCCCTTCAACAAAGTGTTATCAATCCTCCAATAAACCATTGAGCATGTTGAGAAGGGTGAATGTCATAGGATATTTTTGACAAGAGAATCTTGAACCACAAATCATACTCCCGTACACTCTCTACGATTCCTTTTTGGATATCCTTCAGAGTGTTGATGCTCTTCTGCTTAAATTTAGGGATATGGAATTCTACTAGGAAGGTGTTCTTCAATGCAGTGTAGTCTACCACCATTTGATGGGGGTTATACTTCTGATACCAACTATGTGCGCGCTCTTGTAATGTTGTTACAAAATAACTTTCCTTATGCTTTGGTGCGGTGATCCATTTCACACGCCATAGTAATTCAAACTTATGGACATGCTTTGTATAATCCTCAATACCCTTGTAGTCTAGTAAGTGCAAATACATCTCAAAAAATACTTATGGAGGTGGCTGTGGCCCTTGTCCTCCTGATCTAGATCCTTGGTTCCCTCCGATGTTTCCTCCTCCACCACATCCTCTGGATCCAATAGGTCATATTCCTACTGACCCACCAGATCCTCTGGATCCACTAGGTCCACTATGTCCTCAAGCCCCTATACCACTAAATCCACCTCTTGTAGATAGAAAATGGCCTGAAGTGGTTGTTCCTAGTGTTCAAAATGTCTCACTAAACTATACGCCGATGGTTTTGATATTTTCCCACTACCAATTGTGTGTGTTGCACCACTTCTAGACACAATACCAAGACCTTGTGTACTTACACCTTGTCAAAAATTCCTCCAAATACCGAATGATTTATGCAATCGTGGATGTTCCAAATGATAAATTATATCTCCTAGGCATAAATCAGTTACTCCCATCGATACCAACTAGGTTAACAATAATTATCCATTGATTTGGAAAACCAAGCGCCAAGGGTTGGTTATCGGTGTGTTCAGATGTGCACTAATGTCTCTCCTTTCTCCATGCGATGAACTCTCATCAGAAGCTTAAGGGGCTTATCTCTCGTGCTTTCCAAGATGGGGTAGCACAGATTGTTCAATTTCCACATCCTCTCCATGAACCTCAAATCCTTCTCGCAATGTCTGCATACATATATCCATCACACTTTTAACCTCATGATGTCTAGTCATCTCCCTTTCACGAGATTTTTTATACTCTAGTCATCTTTCCTCCCTTTCCTTTTCAGCCTACAATGTTCGTCGTCTTCCTCCACCATAGATTCCTCACCCAATGCATAAAGAATCTTATCCGGCCATACGAAATGTCTCTAAACTTAAGGTAATGATCAAGATATTCATAGCCAAAGGGAGAAAACATAAAAATGACCCTCTAGGCTCCCATAGAAACTCAAAGTAAGAAAATTTAGGGAAATAATACGTAGAAATGGCATATTCCAAATTACAATTAGCTAGAACTCTTTTCCAACGGTGATCAACAACACTCTTCCAAGTCGGATCTACATCCCGTAGCCTCTGGTAATCATCTTGGGTCCATACACGTGATCTATAGTACCGGCTCAATATGGATGCATATTCTAGAAGCCATTCATATAGTTCTATTGGAAAACATCGACAAATGTCTCATACAACTCATGGTACGAGTTATCTTCTACCCATCTACATGCATCGAACTCAGGTCTAGTGATGAATCTTTGAGATAAATCATCCTTCATGATTTTGAACCATGCTTCAACACTTTCCAAGGTCGACATCTACGTCATCACGCATCACAAGGACAAAGATGTATGTCAATTCTCGACAACAACTTTGATAAGTGGTCTCGGAAATGGAACCAAGATGTAGTCATTTTATACCCTTAACAACAGTCTAATCCCATACGCAGAGACCTATCACCCAACGGGCACCGAGTGCTCACTGAAGAACATGCAGGAAGCGTGACCCTCTTTTATATGAGTCTTGTAAGAATACATCTTAATAAAATATTTAGATGCGGGAAGGAAAATAATTATGTGTTCTATTGGTTCCTAGATTTAATCTCCTTCAAAACTTGAGCAACATCATGGATTTTAAAAGACACTCAGAGGCAGATAAATTATTTATATGTCATTTTGTAGTTGGGAAAGGAATTTATTTGACTTGTTAGCACTCAGGATTTGAAGAAGTGGGTAACACCTTGAAAGGATTTTGATCTAATCCTCACTATTTTAGGTTGTGCCTTTCAACCAAGGTAAGAGAACCTATATTGTAGCCTTTGTTTTGTGAAGGAGGTGGAGATATCCTTATACTGTGCATATTGTATGGAGATGGCCTTGGGAAAACATGATCAATTTTCCATTATTCAAACTCAACAGAGCTGTCACTACTAAATGATGGAAATGATTCCAAGACAAGGTTAAGGCTGCTAGAGACATGGTATGATCGTGATTTGATTTGTGCATTTTTGTAGATGGATTAGATTCTTCGTTGACACACAATGCAATGCGGGGTAGTATGGGGTAGGGTTAGTTATTTGAATGAAATTTTTGGTGGGAAATTTTAGACATGACTAATAAGAATTTGCCAAATTCTTTGAGGACCTTTGTAAGAAATTTGTAAGATCCACACATTAGAATGCTTCAAAAGGGTTGAGCTAATCCTTCAACCGGGATATGTGCACCAAATGGAGGCCTAGATCTTCACTCTTCCACACAATATTTGATAACTGCTATAAAATCTTGAAGCAGATGAACAACAAAGCATCCAAAAATCTCTATTTTATCATGACCATAAGGTACACCCAAATGTTTACAACAATCTCTAAATTCAAGGAAGGTAAAGTTATTTTAAATCTGTTTATCTCTTTATCAGATGAAAGCTCTTTTGAATGTGAGATTGCAGATGCCACTAAACTATAAACAAGATATGAGACCATGTATGATCAAGAGAGATTTTAATATAAGACTGCAAAAGAAACAAGAAACACAAATTAAAAACATTATGAAACATAAGTGCATGCAAAAATTTTCAAGAGAAAACACTAAATAATCTAGAATGACCAAATTTATTAGTAGGAGAATGTTATGAAAAACAATCTCGGAGCTTGTTAATGGCTTTATAACTGAAACCAACTCAAAATGATACAAATTTGATGCAAAAGGAATTAGAAATGGTTCTCGGGTGGTTTCTCGAGAATGGCCTTGTTCCCAAATTTTCCCATGAAATTCTAAGTTTCTCCAACCTTTTGCATGTCTCAAAACATGCATTATATAACTTTCAATTACATTTGATCCTTCTTTCCCAAGAAAATAATATGCCGAGCATCAAGTTTGTTACAAAATTCGACATGATTCGTAGATAGGGACATTTAAAAAATTTGCAACAAAAGTTTCTAGGTGTTTCTAAAATGGTGAATCATTACAAATCCTTCATCTATATCCATTATGGAGGCACATTTTTCATTCTCCAAGCACGAGACCCCTTTCACTTCATCATTTCATCCTTATCATTTCAAAATTTGATTCTGCAACTTTATAATTTGATATTTCACATTTTGCACGGGCCTGAGTAAAAATTTATTTCAAAAACACCTCAAATCTACAAATTGATCCCTAAAACCA
Source organism: Taxus wallichiana var. yunnanensis (assembly GCA_018340775.1). Classification (NCBI taxonomy): domain Eukaryota; kingdom Viridiplantae; phylum Streptophyta; class Pinopsida; order Cupressales; family Taxaceae; genus Taxus; species Taxus wallichiana. The sequence continues at coordinate 82,663,000 of CM031242.1, read as the reverse complement.
CTTACATTGATCTTTGAAGGAATAGAGGAAACAAATTCACCAAATATTCAATGATAAATGATGCAAAATTCACATCTCCAAGCTTCCCGGAGCAAAAATGGTGGCAAAAATGAAAATGTATACTTACCCTTGATCTATTCTTTCTCCTTCAACTGGGCCCTCCACGTGTCAAAATATGATTGGGAATGAATTCAGGATCACTTTTCAACTTTTTAACATTTTTGGAAAAATAGAAAAATTTGACTTTTTCCTCAGCCCCTTCGCCATTGAAATTCGGTGATGACACGTGGCATATAGTGGGTCCCATTGGGATTGCGGCTCAATTCTGCACATTTTGACCCTTTTTTGGAGTTTGGAAAAATTTCACTTTTTGCCTCGTAGGCCCGCACCTCCACCTTTTCCCTTGACATGTGTCATCCTCTCTATCGCTAAAAACCACGGGCTTATTTCATGTTTTGACCCCTTTTTTTTGCCAAGGGAAATTTTTCAATTTTTCTTCTGTGGGCCTTCACCTTGATTGTTTCCTTGCCACGTGTCACCACCGATTCATTTATGGTCCAGCACTTCAAACTTTCACCCTGAGTCTTTTTCCAAAAGGGAAAAATTTCCCTTTTTCCTCTCGCCGTCTCGCGACCCACTCTGCTTGCCACGTGTCCTCCTCTCGCTTCATTTGGACTTGCGGCTTAAATTTTTCTCTAAGCATTTTTTGACCAAAAGGGAAAAATTCTCCTTTGCCCCCACCATCCCACACTTCCTCCTACGCTCACCACATGTCCACCCCTTTCTCCATTGCGGACCCAGACTTCAAAATTTTCTTCTAAGTCTTTTTGCAAAATGGAAAAATTTCCCTTTGCCTTCGGTAGCCCACAATCTCCTCCATGCCCGCCACGTGTTTCCTTTTGCATCGTTGCGGAGTTACATGCCATTTCCACACCATTTTTTCCTTTCACCAAAAAGGAAAAACTTTCCTAAGTCCCCCGCTAACCTCCCACTCTACCTTCACATGAAAATGAGACACGTGTCCTCCTCTGGGACCTGTGGAGCTATGGGGAATATTTGCAAATTTTTCCAAAAATAAAAAACACTAAGTTTTTAGAAAAAACCCACCGAATCTCATCCAACCAGAAGCGGCCATGTGTGAGGGATGGCTTGAGCTTAATTTTGACGGGAAAAATGACACTGTCACATTTGATCACAAAAATGTAGAATTCAAGTAGAGATGCCTGCATTTGATTTTTTCTTTGTGGGTGAAGGAGTTTTTGGTAAAAAAAAAAGGGAATACGTTTTAAAGAAATTTTCGACCATGGCAAAGGATTTTTGAGGGAAAAAATGCAAAAATGAACAAACACGAGCTCCACAAGCCAAGAAAATGGAAAAAATGATAGAGGCCCATGGATTTGGAATTTTAGGGCACAAATGTAAGGCACACATGTATTTTTCTTTCAAAATGGGGCAAAATAATAAGTTTGTGAGCCTTTGAAAGCATTCAATCTAGAGAAAAAGTTTGTAGACCACCAAGTTTGAAGAAAAACATTTTTAGAGCACGTAGAACAAAGGGGAAAGATGGGAAAATAACAAGGGATCAAAATGGGCACCAACATCGGCTCTTGCTTGGGGATGGGCACTCCCAGTGAGTGCCATAAGAACAACATAGACCAAGTGCCAAAATAATCCATTGGGAAAAGGAGTCATGAGCCAAAACCACTAAAAACCAGCTGAGAACCGACAAAAATGGCTGCCACACACCAAGGCAAACCACAAACTAACAAAACACCAAAAACAGAGTGAAAAACCAAACACTATACACTGTACAAGTGGTGCATACCTCAAATTTGGGGATTAATCTAAGAAATGCTTCAGATTCCTATCATTAACAAGAAGTTCAAGCAATTCCCCATCTAAATATTTGAGAAAAAAGGTATTCTCACCAATTCTGATATCAATGGAGTAAGGGCCCATCCATAATGCATCAAATTTTCCATGTTTTCCCTTATCTTCATTTCTACTATCCCATAACAAAACTAGATCTCCAATATTAAAGGCCCTAGGAGTGACCTTCTTGTCAAACAATATTTTCAACTTCTCTCTAAATTTGACATGCCTATGGTGGGATGCCCTTCTATCTTCATCTAGCTCCATAATTTGATTAATCCTTGCTTCATATAGGTGACCTCTTGATCCTCAAGCTGGTGAAAAAAATTAAATGAATACAACTACAGATGTAAGGGCAGAAGAGCTTGAGTTCAATACACCAAATCAAATGGGCTCTTACCAGTAGCTCTCTTGGCAATGATTCTATCAACCCAAACTGCAAATTTTAGTTTTTCACCCCATTTTCTCTTATTTAACTCCAAGGTCCTCATAATGATCTTCAATAAGTTCTTATTCTTGGACTCAAACTTGTCTATTCCCTTGGGGGTTATAACTTGAAGAATAAGTCAAATTGGTTCCATACTCCTTGCACATTACCATAAAAGGTTTAGCTCTGAAACACATGGCATTATCATCCAAAATCTTGACTGGCACACCAAATCGCATATGATATTATTCAAGAAGAAGTCCATAACAATGCGGTGTGTTTCTTTCTTGGTGGGGATTGCCTCTACCCACTTGGTGAAGTAATTTGTGGCTACTGAGGATCCACTTATGTACAGAACTAGAAGGGTCTAAAATCTCACCAATGAAGTCCATCCCCCACTATTTGAAAGGAGCTTGATTAACATAGGATGTAAAGGGAGGGAGCTCGAAGATTTCATTCTTCTAGAGAAAAGCTGTTATCTTTCACATTTTCTAATCATCATGGTTGCATCATTGAAGAGAGTAGGACACCAATAACAAGCTCTCAAAACCTTGTGTGTTATAACCCTTCCAGAAAAGTGTCCTCCTAAACTCCCCCATGGAAATCAGCTATCACATTGGGAGCTTCATCTTTAGTTACACACTTCAAGAGGAAACCTTTAGGGCTTTTCCAAGTCACCCCAAAGCCGGTGATGATGTATTTTTGAGAAGCGATTGAGGGATATTTTCTAATTTTTATTTAAATGATTAGGACAACATAGGTGTCTGAGGTAAAATATTATATCCTTGTACCACTCGAAATTTTCCAATTTCCTAAGAACATCTGTCCTTTCTTCTTCTACTTCATTCACTTCCACATTCTACAAGTTTCTCTCAACCATGAGCTTAGCAAGACCCAAACCTCTTACTAACTTTATGGTTTGGATGTCTATATCATACTCCATGCAGTTTTTCACCCATCTATATATTGTACTTGAGATATCCATCTCGATAAGATGTCTTTTACCATGGTGTGGGGAGCATAAGCAACAACTTTTGAACTTAGGATATAAGGCCTTAAAACCTTTGTTACTTTCACCAAGGTAAATGCTTGTTTTTCCATGATTATGCACTTTAACTCGAAGCTTATAAAGCCTTACTAAAGAAGGCAATAGGCCTCTCATCCTCATCTTCATCCTTTTGGATAAAAATAGATGCAATATTATTTTCAAAAGCAAAGGAGAAGATTTGGAAAGGATTCTTGTAATTCAAGCTGCCAAGATAGGTGCATGTTTAAGTTCCTCTTTGATTCCTTCAAAATCCTGAATAGCAACCTCCTCTCACTTGATAATTTGATATTTCCTTAACATGCATGTGATAGGAAGAGTCAACTTAGAAAAATTGGACTCAAACCTTCTAATGAAGTTGATTTTTGCAAAGAAAGATTGGATGCCCTTCTTCATTATTGGAATTTGCACCCTATTGATTGCTTCTACTCTCTCGGATCAATCATGACACTAGCCTTTGAAACAATATGACCAAGCAGCTTGGCCTTTTACACCCCAAAGTGACACTTCTTTGAATTGAGAGAGATTCTAAACTCTCCACATTTGATTAACATTCTCTCCAAATGCTGCAAGTGATCCTTTTTACTCCTTGAAAATACAGTCACATCATCCTAATAAACTGCAATGAAGTCATTTATATAACAGAAAAAGCAACATCTATTCTCTTTGGAAGGTAGCTCCAACATTCATGAGACCAAAATGCATTATTACATAAACATATGTTCCCAAGGAGTGGTAAAGGCTGTTTTAAAGCTTTCGACTCCTTGACAACAACCTGATTGTATCAGAAAAACCATCCAAGGTGGAAAACAATTAAGATATAGTAACTAACTAACTGCAACATGTTCTCCATGTTTGGAAAAGGATAATTGTCTTTCAATGAAGCTCTATTCATATTTTTGATGTCTACACAAAGTCGATATCTCTATTCTTCTTTCGACTAGACAAGTTTTGCAACCTAAGATGAATACAGTGGGCTGAATAATCCCTCCCTCCTTTAGTTTCTTCAATTCATCTTGCATTTTCATGGAGAGGAGTGGATTAATTGGCCTTTTCTTCTATCTGAATGGTTTGGAATTTTTCTCAAGAGGGATCTCATGCTGAAACAAGTCTTCTCTATATGCTTTCAGCTCTGAATATGACCAAGCAAGGCAGTCTTGATATTGTTTCAACAATTGGAGGTAGGACTATTTTTCTTCCTTGTTTAAACTACTGCCCAACCAAACTCTCCTTGGTTTTTCCTTTGTTCCCAAGTCATTCTCTTCCACATCCCTTGAGGTAGATATGTTTCTATTGATGATGTAATCAACATTACTAAAATTTGACTCAAGAGCAACAAGACCTCTAGGAATGGTGTTAGTTTTCAATTGGATAATATCTTTTCCAAATAAAGTCTCTCTTCCTTTAGTCACACATACCATTGGTTCCCAATCAATATGCTGATCTACAAACTCACCTTGATTTTTTAAGAACCTTTACACTTGAGCATCATCATCAAACACTTGCCAATGCTTGATGTTGTCGGGACGGTGACCTAGTTAACACTTCAACATTATACTCACAATAAGGTGAAATGATGCAATCTCCAAATCTCAACCCCAACATTGCTAACTTGTTAGAAAAAACATTCAAAATTCTGTCATGGTGCACAATATTGAAGGAATCAAACATCTCAATTAGATTCCAAACTACATACTTATACTTGCTTCATTTGTTGATTTTTTGTAGAATTAAATTTTCTTATTTGTTTAACATCTAGCTCTGAATATCCCTTTGCAATGATGTCTTTGACACCATATTTCCATGCAATTCTCAAACCAAACAATAAGGCTTCATACTCAACAATGTTGTTAGTACATTTAAAATTAAGCTTGAAGGAAAAAACAAATTCTTCCAAGCTAGGAGAAATCAAAATTATACCAGCACCATTTCCAAATTTGGAGCAAACTCTATCAAATAGCAAGGTCCAAGGATAACATACCTATTCAAGGAACTTTGACTAATCCATTTTGTGTTCTTTTCCATTAGCAAAACCAATAAAATTATCAGCATCAACATCGGCAAATAATACTTCATAAGAAGCATTGTTTGGGTCCTCAATTAGATGCAACATTTTCTTTTCTCCATACATCTTGACAAGAATACCCTCAATGGGAATGGTGAAAAAATACATATCAATTTAGACACTCCCTCCAACACTTATAGCTCACTTTCTTTGACAATAACATACCCCATTTTCTAGGGCAATCAACAATCACAACATCCAATTTTAATTCCTCCCGGGATAAGATGCAAGATGCACTACTAGACCCTTCACACAACCAACAACCAACACTTCTCTTGAGTCCATGGTAGTACATTTTCCATAGGATGTTTTCACTTTGATATCCAACTCATTCATGACTTCTAAGGGCATGACATTACATGATGCACTAGAATCAAACATACAATTGTGAAGTAGCCTATCCTTAATGATCAAAGTTGCGAAGAATGGATCAAAATTCAATTGGGAATCAACCAAATATGTCCCCAAATATACCTTAGGTGTCTCTCCAAGATCCTCTAATGCTGGTGGTGTTTCAAGGTCAATAATGATTTGAGGAGGAATCTCAACAACATTTACATTTCTTCCTGGAGTAGTCTTCTCTTCTTTCAACCCCAAGTACTCAAATGCTCTCTTCTTATGCTCAAGAATTCTAAGCAACTCAATGATTGGAACACTCACTTTGATTTGGCTCAATACTTGGGCTATGTCATAGGAACATTCTTTGGTAAAGCAACATTGGAAGGGAGACAAGAAGATTCACTAGATGGCATGGGATTCTTGGTAGCTTGGGCATGAGGAGGACTGCAATTTTTTCTTGGGACAACAGAGTTTTTGGCAGGTTATTATATTCTAGGAGTTTCTTTGGGAATGCTTGTGAGAAAGGGTGTTTTAGGTTTGGCTTGAGGCCCAACTCCTTTAACAACTTTGCTTCTAGTGTTATAATATTTCTCTTGAGCTACAATAGCATTCATCAACAATTTTCTATCTTCCTTTGAAGGAATACCGCCATCATACTTCTTAATCATCAAAGCTCTTAAGTATTCAAAGTCATTGTTAGGAATTTCAAAAGATTGCACTACATCAACTTCAAGAGTATGAGGGGGAAGGAAAAATTGTACCCGTTTGATGCAATCCCAAAATTTTCAGCTATCCTTGCACTTATCACTTCAGTAGATGTTACTCCTCATGGACTTGAAGAACAACCCATCATGTAGATATCATCATCAGTACCATCATCATTATTATCTTCACCTTCTTGCTGGTCCACTTCACATGGAGGATGGGGAAGAAAACACCTATCAAACCAATCAATATCAACAACTTCTTCAACAAAGTAACAACCCTAGAAGTTAGGGGATCAGGTAACACTCTTCCTTCACGTGCTTGAGGATGTCTATTTACAGACCCCATGGGTCCTTTCCCTCTATCATCTACCCTTTGATCACCTCTAGGATGATTGGAAAATTTGTCATGGTTTTGTGCTCTTGGCTGACCTTGTGAAGTTTTCCCAATTCCTTTCTCATCTCTTTCCAACTTATATGACATTTCTTTGATAGCCCCTGCAAAATTTTTCACAACCTCCTCTAAATCAGCACCCTTGCTAGCTTAAGGTTTTTCGGGGTTGATCAAATTTACTCCATATCTATTGAGAGGTTTCCCAATTGCTTTGAAATTATTTTTAATTTGAAGTACCATGGTGAAAGGTTGTCTTAGATTGGTAGGGTTTTTGTCTCTTAGGTAATAAGCTACCTTTTTATCAAATGCATTTACCTATTTGATTAAACAAGACTCATCACAAGGCCTCAGACTAACATGTAGCCTTGTCAAAGTTTTTTTAAACCTTGTGTTAAAGTCATGGAATGATTCATTGGGGTTCTTCTTGATAGTCTCAAAATCAGACAAGAGAAATATAGGATCATTCTTGTCACCATATTGCAACCTAAATGCATTCTTCATCTCAGTACAAGAATCAATTGAATTATCGTGCAAAGCCTTGTACTAATCCCTAACATCTTCTTCTAGTGTATGAATGAAAAATTTAATATACACATCTTCAAACTCTATCTCAAAATATTCCATCATGTTAATAAAAAGTTTGAGATGCTTGATCACCGATTATTACATTGTTACCTTGGAATTTTGGAAATCTATTTCGACATCTTGTGGGATAATATTTGGGTAACCATCCATTCCTCTAAAGTCTATAGGACCAAAGGTGTTAACAAAAATGGAGGTCTAGGTTGAGCCATATTATTTGGTGGAGGTGTTCTTGGGGGTGACACACAAGCTGATGAGGAGTGCAAGGTCTTTGGGGATCAAGAATGTGATTAACAAGACTGGTATTCTCTAAGTGTTGATTTTCTTGGAAATTTTTACTTGAATTAAAACACAGAGGTGCAGATTGAAGAACTTACTGTGCACGGTAGAAGGACCTTTACTAGTTGAGGAAAACAAGTTTATGAGAGGATTTCTTGAATCAAAATCACTTGAAGAAGAGTGATAATACTCTACTAAAGGCCGATATCTCTCACCAACAGATATATCTTTTCCGATGTCGACCTTTAACCACTTTCCAAAATATTCTCACTTCTAACTCTCGAGTTTCTTGAATCAGTAAACAACTTCTTAGCAGAGTATCTAATGAAGAGAGATCTTCTTCCTTCCAGTTTTACAGGGATTAGCAACACCAAAGTAAATGATGAAAGATAAAGACACTCGGTACTTATCAAGATCAAAACAACATGGAGTCACCACTAAGGAATTTCACCCTAGTTGTGAAAATGCACTAAAATACTCTGTCAAATATCTATCAAAGACTTTGAAAACCTTTCCAAACTTTATAGATCAGACCTTCCTTTCTTTGAATTTATCACAAATGTAAATGAAGTGCAACTACTGCTGGAAACTGATAAAATTTGCAAGCAAAACTTATATATTCACTTAATCTTTATAAGTATGATTATAAAATGATGCTTCAACAATGTATCTACATGCAGAAATTGCAAGGGACTTTACCAGGGTTTGATAAGAATTCAAATATCTCAAATATGTATGCACATGGATCAGATTGAACTAAGAGAATTACAAACTCAAAACTCTACTCTTCATTCCAATCTTATAAATTTGATCAGAAGATGATACTCATATTTTGTAATTGCACATAAATCACATAAGAAGTATTACCATGGATCTGAAATACTAAAATAATGAATAATGTCCCCAACAATGACACCATTAAAGTGTTGGTACCCAGATTTAATCTCCTTCACAACTTGAGCAGCATCATGGATTTTATAAGACACTCAGAGGTAGATAAATGATTTATATGTCATTTTGTAGCTGGGGAAGTAATTTATCTGATTTGTTAGCACTCAAGATTTGAAGAAGTGGGTAGCACCTTGAAAGGTTTTTGATCTAATCCTCGTTATTTTAGGTTGTGCCTTTCAACCAAGGTAAGAGAACATATATTGCAGCCTTTGTTTTATGAAGGAGGCAGAGATATCCTTATATGTGCATATTGTATAGAGATGGCCTTGGGAAAACATGATAAATTTTCCATTATTCAAACTCAATGATTTGTCACTACTAAATGATGGAAATGCTTTCAAGACAAGGTGAGCTACTAGAGACATGGTATGATCATGATTTTCTTTGTGTATTTTTGTAGATGGATTATATTCTTTTTTGACACACAATACAATACAAGGGTAGTATGGGGTAGGGTTAGTTATTCGAATGAAATTTTTGGTGGGAGATTTTAGACATGACTAACAAGAATTTCCCAAATTCTTTGAGGACATTTGCAAGAAATTTATAAGACCCACATAGTAGAATGCTTGAAAGGGTTGAGATACTCCTTCAACCAGGATATGTGCACCAAATGGAGGCCCATATCTTCACTCTTCCACACAATATTTGATAACCTCGCCACAAGAACTTGGAGCGAGATGAACCAACAAAACATCTAGAAATCTCTATTTTATCATGACCATAAGGTGCACCTAAAGGTTTACAAAAATCTCTAAATTCAAGGAAGGTAAAGTGATTTTAAATCTGTTTATCTCTTTATCGATGAAATCTCTTCAAAATGTGAGATTGCAAATGCCACTAAACTATCAACAAGAAATGAGACCGTGTATGATGAAGAGATTTTAGCACAATACCGCAACAGAGCAAGAAACACAAATTGAAAACATTCGAAACATAAGTGCATGCAAACTTTTGTAAGATACAACAAAAAAATCTAGAATGACCAAATTTATTAGTAGGGGAATGTTATGAAAAACAATCTTAGAGCTTGTTGATGGCTTTACAATTGAAACCAACTCAACATGATACAAATTCGATGTAAAAGGAATTAGAAATGGTTCTCAAGAAGTTTCTCGAGAGAATGGGATTCTTCCAAGATTTTCCTATGAAATTACACATTTCTCTAACCTTTTACATGTCTCAAAACATGCATTATATAACTTTCAATTACATTTGATCCTTCTTTCCCAAGAAAATAATATTCCCAACATCAAGTTTGTTACAAAATTTGAACATGATTCACTGATAGGGACATTTAACAAATTTGCAACAAAAGCTGCCAGTGTTTCTAAAATGGAAAATCATTACAAATCCTTCATCATTCTCCAAGCATGCAGACCCTTTTCACTTCATCATTTCATCCTTATCATTTCAAAATTTGATTCGCAACTTTATAATTTGATATTTCACGTTTACACGGGCTTGAGTAAAAATGTATTTCAAAAACACCTAAAATCTACAAAGTAATCCCTAAAACCACTTAGATTGATATTTTCAGAAAAAGGACATGAATTCACCAAAAATTTGATGAAAAATGATGCAAAATTCGCATCTCCAAGCTTCCTGGAGTAAAATTTGCAGCCAAAAATGAAAATGTATAGTTACCCTTGATCTGATTTTTCTCCTTTAATTTGGGCCCTCCACGTGTCAAAATATGATTGGGAATGAATTTAGGCTCACTTTTTGACATTTTAACATTTTTGGAAAAATGGAAAAAATTGACTTTTCCTCTGCCCCTCTACCCTTGAAATTTGGTGATGACACATGGCATATGGTGGGTCCCATTGGGATCACACTCAATTCTGCGCATTTTGACCCTTTTTGGAGTTTGGAAAAATTTCACTTTTTGCCATGGGCCCGCACCTCTGCCTTTGCCCTTGACACATGTCATCCTCTCTATCACTAAAAATCTGTAGGCTTATTTCATGTTTTGACCCCTTTTTTCGCAAGGGAAAATTTTCAATTTTTCTTCCGTGGGCCCGCACCTTCACCACATGTCGGTCCTTTGATTCATTCGTAGGACAACACTTCAAAATTTCATCTCGAGTCTTTTTACAAAAAGGGAAAAAATTTCCCTTTTTCCTCCGCTGGCCAACCAACCTACTCTGCTCACCACATGTCCTCCTCTACTTCATTCGGACCCACGGCTTAAAATTTTTCTTTAAGTCTTTTTTGACCAAAAGGGAAAAAAATTCCCTTTTCCCCCCACCAGCCCGCACTTCCTCCTACGCTCACCATGTGTCCACCCCTTGCTCCATTACTGGACCCGTGGCTTCAAACTTTTCTTCTAAGTCTTTTTACAAAAGGGAGAAATTTCCCCTTTGCCTCCGATAGCCCGCACTCTCCTCCGCTCTTGCCACGTGTCTCCATTTGCACTTTGTATGCGGACCCACGGCCCTTTCCAAACCATTTTTTCTTTCTACCAAAAAGGAAAAACTTTCCTAATTCCCCCTGTCAACCTCCCACTCCACCTTCACATGAAAATGAGACATGTGTCCTCCTCTGGGACCTACAGAGCCATGGGGAATATTTGTAAATTTTTCCAAAATCAAAAAATTAAGTTTTTAGAAAAAACCTGCCAAATCTCATCTAACCAGAAGTGACCACGTGTGAGGGATGGCTTGAGCTTAATTTTGACGGGAAAATGACACCCGTATAACCGTAAAAAAATGTAGAATTTACCAGAGATGCCCGAATTTGATTTTTTCTTCATGGGTGAAGGATTTTTGGTCAAAAAACAAAGGGAATGTGTTTTAAAGCAATTTTTGACCATGACAAAGGATTTTTGAGGGAAAAAAATCAAAAAATGAACAAACACGAGCTCCATAGGTCGGAAAAATGGAAAAAATGATAGAGGCCCATGGATTTGGAATTTTAGGGCACAATGTAAGGCACACATGTATTTTTCTTTCAAAATGGGGAAAAATAATAAGTTTATGAGCCTTTGAAAGCATTCAATCTAGAGAACAAAGTTTGCAGACCACCAAGTTTGAAGAAAAATGTTTTTAGAGCATGTAGAACAAAGGGGAAAGATGGGAAAATAACAGAGGATCAAAATGGGAACCAACATGTTCATTCTAAGAGCCTAGGATGAGTTATCATATGAATGCATCCATAAAAGTGAAGTATCTAACAAAATACATAATTGATTCATAACACAAAGGAAATGCACTAGTATTTATGCTCATGAACATCTATATAACTCTTAGGATATAACCTTATACACATATTAATGAGTTTTAAAACCACATTACATTCATTAAGGCCATAACTGACCAATATAAAAATGTAGACATGCACTAGGACTCTTAGCCATGCTTTCCACATTATAAAACCGGTTCTGAGACCCATCCCTCTACAAATTCTAGCATTCTTATAGTTCTCCAAATCCCAACCCAAAATATCCTTCATTATTCCCGCAGAGCTTCACCTATCGGGCTATCTCTCTATCTCTCTCCTTTCATCCTTCTCTTCTTCTACGGAGCATCTCGATATATAGCTTTAGTATCCACCGCCATGCCTTCCGAGATAGCATATAGGCTTCCAAGTGTCCATGTGGTCCTCCAATAGAGCATGCTTCCTTTGATCCAAGCTCTCCACTCTTTACAATGATGTCTTTCTAGATCCTTCCATCGTATGCATGGAACATTCCATTCTTGACCATATAGCAGATTAGGTTGGCACCTTATCCACTCAAGATGCTAGATGGTGTTAGGAAATAATTATATTAGTGCTCCATTATATTAATGTGTGAGCAATGTTATTTGTATTGTATTAGTTTTAGAGTTGTTACGAGTTGTTAAAACAACTTGTATAATTTAGGTGAGTGGTTTCCTATATTATAGGAAATATAATTCCTATATAATTATCTGTATGTAATATGAAGAAAAACGGAATATCAAGAAGAATTATTAATTTGTTTCCTGTGAAAATCTGGTTGTTCCACTTTATTTGGTATCAGAGCGGTTCAATACAAGATGAGAGTCTCTGAATTCATGATCTAATTTTAAATGCATGCGACTGTATTTGATCTACTTCTCATCCATTAGCTTGCACTACTTCCACGTCATCCAATACATCCTGCGCATACATTCTGGCCACGTGCATGTCATAGCAGAAATGATTTTACTCAGGAGTCTCAGCTGCATCACGGCACCAAGCACCCCATGCACCAGATCACCTCGAACCTGATCCGGCACACAGCTTGTGATTCTTATTTCCATTGTCAGGATCTACTTTTGAGAGTGAATATTTATCCTCTGATCTACATCAATCTCGATTCCTATGACATTTCTTGGTCCACTCGTCATCGCCATTTTAGATCTGCCAATGACCGTGTCTTCTAAAAATTGTTACAGATCTCTCTGCTACATACGCCTCCCTGCCGGATTTGTCCAAATGATATGCGCAGTCTGCAGATCTATGCAACAGTTGTCCTCCGTGTTCTTTTATCCACACATCTAGGCTACAGGTCACGCTCTCTCTGTTTTTCAAAAAAAAAAAAAAAAAAAAAAAAGTCTGAGTTATTATTATAATGTCCATGTCATCTATTTAGAGTCTAAAATAGTCTATTTAAATTGTTTTATCTCTGTTTAGTTATATTTATTTATGTCTGTAGTCATCATGGGTATTTTATTATCTCATAGTCGATTCTATAATTGAGTCCTTTGTCCATCAAAATATGTCAAGTCAAAATTAATATGTCAAATAGAGCATGTTGTTACAGGTTTATTAATATATTTTTCATCATTGTATCGTCAAAATATGTTTAGGTGAATAATAGGTTGTATTTCATATAGGTGATTTTAGGATTTTTTATTTTATCGAAAGTAATCAAAAGAATCAAAGTTGTCATCATTTTTCAAGTTATTATTGTCTTGTCAAACGTCAAAAGTGTCGTTAGAATTTTTTTTTCCCCATCTCACAATGGAAGTCCCTCTAGAAAAATTCAATGGGCTCAATTTTCATACTTGGAAAGTGAAGATCCAGATGCAATTGATGAATAAAAATCTCTGGCGGATAGTCGATGGAAAAGAACCAAAACCTACAGATCTGACCAAATTGGCAGAATGGGAAACGAGAGATGATAAAGCCAAAGCCATTATTGGTCTTGCTCTCTCAGATACTGAGCTACACTATGTCGATCTCAAGAAATCGTCTCATGAAATGTGGGAAAACTTGAACAAAACCTTTGGTGCTAAAGCAGTGAATGTAAAATTTTCTCTCAAATTGCAGTTGTTTAAGTTAAAAATGGGTGAAGGAACTACAATGTCCAGTCATATTAATGATTTACGGTCTCTTCTCCGACAGCTAGCAGAAGTAAAAGCTCCTGTAGATGATGAAGATGCAAAAGCTATTCTGTTAAATAGTTTGCCTCCCAAATATAGTAATATTGTCTTCACACTTGGTCAGATGCCTTCCAACTCATTGGAAGATATGATATCAGCTCTTCTAGCTGAGGAAAAAAGGACTAAAGAAGGTGTAGAAGAAGAAACTGCATTGTACTTAAAAAAGAAGTACAAGAATTTCTCCAAAAATAAGGAGGAAATTGAATGTTTTTACTGCAAGAGAAAGGGGCATAAAAATCGAGCTCGTGATCTTCTAAATGGAACAATCAAAATGGAAGAAGCAAATATGGGCATAGACGATGAATCTGATTATGAGGAAGAACAAGTAAATGAAGACAGTGGCTCTGAAGACTTCTTGTTCTGAGCATGAAACCGGAGGTAGGAGGCATCGGAGGTTGGAGGTCATTCAGCGACCTCTCGTCAGTTGCCAACGACGGGGCCGCATATCAGCTTTGGTGATAGGTGTGTGTGCAGTTTGATTTTAGTGCTTCCAGTGTGGTGTGCCTCAGTTTGCAATAATCTTGTTTTCAATAAGTGGAAATTTCACATTGAAGGGGGAACATGATCCAATGTTCCATTTCCAGTATGCCCGCTTTTTATATGTATGTATGAGCAATGATTTGTGAGAATTTCCTATGTTATTCCCTGCAGTAAGATAGTGATGAGAGTTGTTGATACTACTGCATCATCATGATATTGTGGTTGTTAGTTATCCATAAAAACTATCCAGAGGTTGTTGGTACTGTCCTCAATAACCATCTGTTGTGTGGTTGTTGGTTAACTACTTGGAAAACCATCCAAAGGTTGTTGGTATTGTCCTTGAAACCATCCAGATCATGAGCATGCTACGTAGCGGCAAGTTGCAGTACAAAGCAGGTTTTCCCATGTTCGCACTAAGGGGGGGAATGTTAGGAAATAATTATATTAGTGCTCCATTATATTAATGTGTGAGCAATGTTATTTGTATTGTATTAGTTTTAGAGTTGTTACGAGTTGTTAAAATAACTTGTATAATTTAGGTGAGTGGTTTCCTATATTATAGGAAATATAATTCCTATATAATTATCTATATGTAATATGAAGAAGAACGGAATATCAAGAAGAATTATTAATTTGTTTCTGTGAAAATATGGTTGTTCCACTTTAGATGGGTCATGCTTTCCTCATGTGATGTATGGAACTCCAAATATGGATAAGTCCCAAAACCCTTGTTTTTACTTTGCACGCTCGCACCGCATGTTCTACTAAACCCTACTAGAACCCCTTCTCTACAAGCCTTCAACCGTGCACCCTTCTTCAAATAGGTCCCACATGTCCATGTGCCTTTTTGTACTTGGCCAATATTCTGGGGCCCAAAAATGATGGATTTGAAACCTTGACAGATGTCAGGGATGAAGGATACTTCATTGCTTGGGAAGAGAGTGAATTGTCAAATCATGTAGATTCATCTATTCCGCCCAATTTGGGAAGTGAAAGAATTTGTAGTGGTTTAGAGGATTATAATGTAGAGAGTGATGGAGACTGTAGTGATGACAATGAAAGAATCATCAATACATGTCCTAAAGATAGAAAAGATTTTGTCATAGAAAATGTCATCCTCAAACACAAATCTTGTAGCAGAGATGATGACATAGCCATTGGTTATATAACTCATGTGCTATAAGTTCATGAAATTGATGAAGAGAGGTTGAGTCCTTTTAATTTTAGTGTATGCATAGAGAATGTGATAAATATGTGTTCAGAATGCTCATACTCATTAGAACCTAATAAATCAATTGTTTGGCCGATAAAAAAATGATTTTCAATGGAAAAAGAAGCTACCTTTTGGTTAAACAAGGGGTAATCAAATTGTGGGTCTACACCTTGTACATAGTGATAAACATAATTTAAAGTTCAACGAAGATGTTACAAAATTAATCCATTATTGCTCAATTGAGAGTAAATTTGTAATAGAGGGAACACTTACAAACTTAGTTGAAGGATACATTTTACATTTTAATACATTGGATGCAAATATCTTTTAGTTTGCATATTTATAGAGTATTCAACCCTCCTTGCAAAGGATGCCGCCTATCTGAAGGAACTCTCATACATTGGCACGATATGCAATTAGTTGACATAAATGCTTCTCCGATGGATATTAGATTCAAAGAAGTCCCAAAGGAGGTTGAGGTCATCATGTGGGATGCATTAGAAGAGTGATAACCTTATTTTTTTCATCAAATTTCATATGATGTCACTAATCACAATCAACCAAACAATGTTATAAAAATATGTTATAATGATATAAAACATCTAAAGATGGATAGCCCTCAAGGCAATCCATCTAATCAAAATTATGATGAGGATAGAAAATGGTCAATATTTTTAGAAGAAGTGGAAAATACAGAGTTTAGTTGTTACAAATATAATTGTCTCCAAAAATTACCTCTTTCTTCAATTAGAATTAAAAATCTATGGTGCACAACTAGAACCTTGAATGAAATTGATAGAAAAAAATTTGTGTTTAAATCAAAATCACATATTTGGAAAATGTTTTACGTACTTTAGATAGACCATTTTGTAAATTGTATCGGGAGGTCGATGTTTGTTTTGGCCATCAATAGTACATGACAAAGACATATATGACCAAATAACAGGAGCCACACATATTCATAGAGAAGACTACATTAGTCAACATATCCTAAGTAATAATGATATTTACGTTGGGCATGTTTGTGGAAGATCTAAACAAGAATTCAATCCATTGAAGGATGTGTTCAAGGGATAAATGCTACTTATTCGGCCAGAAATGATGATAAAAATATATGTATGGGAGAGAATATGGGGATATTTTCCTTTAATAGGAAGGAAATGATGTAATAAAAAGGTGAGAGTTCAATATTGGAAACCTGCAGGGAGAGGAGAAGGTACAACATTGTATCGGGATTGTTTATATCCAAATAAAATTTGGACCATCTCAAATGAACCTAAAGCACATATCGATGTGGATAACATCATCTGGGTATGGACACCAAATGAAAATTGGCAAAGTGGATCCATAAAGATACCTAATAAAGGACATGTGGCCATTAAATCATATCTTGAACTAGAACAATATTGATCCATTAGATCCCGAAACTTAGCAAACAAAATATAAAATATTCATGTGGGAAAGTAGAGTGCATTCAAAGGCATGAGAGAATTAGAGAGGATTGCACGTAGAAAAGAAACAAGTTATGTAGTCATTTTTAACCTTATCACAAAAGAAAAGAACCCCATGCGTGCCAGCCTATCACCCAACGGGCACTTTGGGTGTTCACCGAGGAACGTGCGGGTGCCAAGTATCTCTTTTATTTGAGTTTAGTAGGAAACATCGTCTATGATCCAAATTTAAGAGAATTGGAAGGACGTAAAACATACAAGCACTATAGAGCTCGGGATGCTTCTAGGTCCTTGCAGTCATTCCAGACAGACAAATCTTAATAGATTGAATAACTTATACCAAAATAGAAAGAATTTTCACAAGCATCCATACTTAATCATAAACATAAATGAGAAAGAACTATGAGAAAAATGTATGCATTATCATCATCAATGTTCATATACATTGTAAGTTTGGTAACCTCGTTATATTCATGGAGCCACTACAAAGTGTTATACATGAAGCAAACCATAGTCATGAATTATATTTGGACTCATATGACTAGGCTCTCCTAAAGAAATTTATAACCCATACCCTTGATGCATCCTTTCTTAAACATAATTCCAAAACTTACGAGTTCTTGCAAATTTTTTTGCAGAGCTCGCTCTCTCTCTCTCTATATATCTCCTTCCTTTGCGGGCACTTGTATATATAGGCTTTCTAGACTACCAACTCATCCTCTAATGGCCTCAGATCTGATGCCAAGTGTCCGGAGGTAGTTGTCCATGCAAGCATGCTCCTCTAGGCCCGAGCTTTCCACTTTTTACCATGATGAGCTTCTAGAGGCTTCTACCATAGGCATGCTCCTTCCTGGGCCACCCTATCGCCAAGCTGGCACCATATTCACTTTGCATGCACATTCAGGTCATGATTTTCACGTGTTCTACAAAAATTCCAATATGGCTAAGTCTCGAACCCTTGGTTCTATCTCGCATGCGTGCCATGGGTTTCCTTAAAGCCTTGCCCTGCGCACCTTATCCTTGCATGCTTTTCTTCAACTAGGCCTTGCACGCCTATGTGCCCTTTTGTACTTAGCCAATATTTAAGGGGCCCAACATTACCCCACACTATGCCTGTTCTCTATCTGCAGAACACCTCTCTAGTGAAAAGAAAGAATATAATAGAATTACACCATGGGAAAAGAATAAGGGGATGAAATAATATAGAAAGAAGAAAGAATGGGAAGTGATGGAATCACTGTAGTAGGCTAGGAAAATCCTTTTGCAAGTCATCCTCCAACTTGTTCTAGGAATCGACTTCATTCTGCGCTCTCTGATAGAGGTCGCCAACTAGGGTGCTCACCTCCACAAATCTTAGCCCGTTTCCTTATGTGTTTATGGTGTTAGAAATTTTCTCTAATTCTTTGCCTACATCATCCAAAGTGCATCCATTCTTCATGTAATATGTGGGTACAGTTCCTTCAACAGTTTTTAATTGAACCCCTTAAGGCTTCAATGGCTTCATATTTTCTTTTGACCTCGGCAAGGATTTTGTCCCTTTCCACCCTATTTCCTTTATTCTTTTCCTGGAACTCATTGAGTTGTACCTCATTAATAGCAACCAAGATTTCTACCACTTTGTCTCTATCCATGCAATTATCATATGCAGCCTCAACAGTCTGGGAAGAAACTTTTATAGCAGCAAGAACCTTGTTGTACTCTGCTATGAATGCCACAACCTTTAATCTATATTCTTTCTCTAAGCGTGCGGCCAATTCTTCTACAGATTCTAAGGCTAACGGCTACCTCTCTATGGTGAGGACCCTTATTAAATCCTATAGGAATCCTAAGGTAGATCCATACTTCTGCATGGGAGGTGCTAGGTCTAGATGCTTCAATACTATAGCATTATTAATAACCTTCTACCTTTTTTTACACTACACACACCTTGGCCTTCTCATATTTTAGCTCACGCCGCAACCTGGTGCTTGATTAATTTCTATTGACTAAGCACCTTTTCCCTTACAAGCTAGTTCTTCCTCTTTCTTCTTCAGGTCCTCCTCTAGTTCTTTGATTCTATCATTTCGCCCAAATAGTCTAGCCTCGATTTTAACATAGACCTTGTTCAGTGCATTGCACAGTTGTTCATCCGAGAGCTGCTAAGAATTCACCACTGTATTGTCTTATGTTGGCCCTGGAAATGTTATTATTACCCCATGGCTTACCTCAAATTATGGCTCATCAATATGGGACTCAATTTCCCATGAGATAATCTTCCTCATCCATGGGTATGTAGCCTCCTTGTCAAAAGATGACATTGTCATGAGCTCTTCTACTGGAATTGTGCTTTGGAACCACGTGTGAAAAAATTTGTTGGGGTCATCAATATAACACATCCTTGGCCTCTCCTCCCCTGTGTGAATTCCTCCCATGTGCATGCCATTGGGAATAATTATAGTTAAAATGGGAGCTCTAATTCTTCTCGTAGTCCTTTTCCGTGCTCTCCTCCTATTTGTTTAACATTGGCTTAGCATTGCGCTTCAACTTCTCCTCCTCTAAGGTCTCGATGGCCTTTGTTTCCTCTCTCCCTGGCACCTTGGTTTCTTGTTCCACCATAAGGCTTGGGGCCTTCTGTGTTTGCATGCCATCTCCCTCACTTCTCATGTCCTAGGTGCCTCTCCCTTCCTGGCTATCCTTGCGTTGCATGAAGAGGAACCCTGCTCCTCTTCTCTGCCTTCTTCATCCGAATCATGTACGTTGAAAACAGCTGGTCCTTGTTCTTTTCCAGGCTCATCTTCCCCACTAACATCTTCTTCACTATCTTCTTCTTCACCTATGCACTTATCCAAACTTCTAGTTTCTTCCGAGGTGGTCTCCTCCTCTAGCCTCTACTTCTTCCTAATTAGGGATTCCGGTGTAGGTGACTCTATTTCTTCTTCTCCCGAGGACTCCTTGTTTGATGGCTTTTCTAGCTCTAGAGTCTTTTCCTTGACTAAGGGCCTCTTCTTACACGAATACATGCTTGTCTTGGCACTTGTCCCAGGGGAGCCTATTACCTATGTTTCTACAACACTTGGTATTTTCTTCTCTAGCTCCTTTTCCACCTGCTTGGGCGTGGGTCTCTTCCTACCAGTTGGATCCCTAGGCATAGATACCTCATTCTCTAGATATGTGCCCTTCTCCGATTTGGGTCTTATGTGGAGGTACACGTGTGCCATGGATCCTCCTACAATGGGAAAGGTCATGGGATTTTTCATTTGTACTTCATGTGACATGTACCTCTCCATGTACACACGCTTGCTTGGGGTAGACCAACCCTTTACACATTTCCTATGCTCCTGGTCTAGATTACCAAGGTCTAGTTTCAACTTCTTGGACTCTTTAAACCTGTTTACTCCCGCTTGGAAGTATTGAGTTGTGAAGGTGAAGGGGAGCTTACACCATGGGCTCTATGTCTCATCTATTAGTTTGAACCTACCAGGAAGAAATGCTGGTACACAAAAAATTCAACTTCTTCTTTGGTGGCCACTGGCAGTTGTTGGGAATTCTCCATTTTTCCTTAAATGCATTCCTCAGGTGTGTATACCATTTCTCTAGGCATGCCTTGTGCACAGTTGTCATGGAGTCACATGCGTATTTTTAAATCTTTTTTTGCGGGTGAAGGGTCTTCACCGGGTACTCCCATACGAATTTTTCTGATGCAAAAGGTACTCCAATCTCTAAAAAATTAATTATAAGTAGGAAATTACCAAACAAGACCCTATCTCCTTCCTTCACACAACTTAAAATCTCATCCATAATGAACACAGACAAGTTGTAGATGGTTCTTTCCACAATTTTCTTGTAAACATGTAACCATGGCTTATTGACCTAGGTCCATCTCTCCTGGCCATTTAACTTAGTCACCAGATGCATGGCCATCTTCATTATCAGGTCCTTGATGTCTGTGATATCATAATACCTTGACCCCTTTTTGTATGCATAGGCAGCGATAGTTTCCTTAATTGCCTCTTTATCGCCTAGGTCGTCTTCCAAACCGTCTCCTTCACAGATGAGGCCTGTGAAATGTGAGATGAGTTGAGGGGTAATGTGCATCTTGTGCCCCATGAAATGGAAGTAGTCCTCATGCACGTGTGACATCAGCCATTGATAGAGGTGCTTAGGCTTCCCGAAGTAAGGAAACTCAAAGAGTTGCAATAACCCTACCTTTTCCAACTTGACCTTCATGTCATCGTTATAAATGGGAAAACCCTCCGGTGTCCTTTTATCCATTGGGTGCACTAACTCTAGAACCATATCCTTCTTGATTGCCCTAGTTTTTCAAACCCTAGCTGGGATAATCCTTTCACAAGATGAAACCTTATCAAAACTCTTTTACACCCGTGAAATCCCTTTCTTCTGGTTTGTATATCCAAACTAGTCACTTACGCTCAATCTCTTCAAAATTTTCTTCACATGGATCATTTTTTTGGAAGCCCTAGTTTACGAAAATGCAAAAAAAACGCTTCTTTCTCCTTATATGCAAAGTGAATAATGAAATGCCTCGACCCTCTATTTATAGTTTTTCCTTTTTAAGCATTAAATTATACTTCACCTACCACCATAATTTTCACATTTACTATGGATTTTTCAAACAAATTCTGAATTTAGTGCTTTAACTTACACGCCTAACCCTGCACGGATAATCTTCCAACCTTCTGGCACATAACCAATCCATCTAGATAGGAGACTCTTACACATGTGTCACGAGCCGAAGGCACTTCTATCCTAATATTTTCTCTCTCCTACCTCATGTTGTTTATGTGAATTTTCTTCCTTTGTACATGGGCTATGCACGTAGCCTTATCTTGACACCAACCATCCTTTTCCATTTTTTCTTTCCATGAACCTCTTTCAATAGGGCCATTCAACCGGGATTTTTAACACAAACTTCCTTAGAACTTTACTCATGCTCACCTTCACATCACTCCACCCTATAGTAAAATGATGTGCGGTCCTCTACACACTCAAAAATCCTCAAAGAGTAATAAGGGTTACTGGTACCCAAGGTGCAAAACAAAACAACAACATGAAAAGGGAAACACAAGAAAATAAATGCATAAAGGAAATTCTAAACTAACTAGAAAAACTACCTTATTTACAAACACCAAGAAGACTTATTTATAGTAGGGCTTCACCTACTCCCATTGAAGTGTCCAGGAAATTTCATTCCATCCAGCGCTTGTAATTGGCATGCACCTGAATCAAGGATGTACGATATTTTATAGGGACCTAACCAATGGACCTTCAACTTCCCAGGATGGCACAGAAACTTAGAATCATACAACAAGACCATCTGCCCAACCTCAAACTTCTTGTTTCTGATGTGGTGATCGTGCCATGCTTTTTTCTTTTATTTTTCTATTGTTTGGCTCCACCTAGCGAGTGATCATCTTTCATCCAGCTTCATCAGTTCATCAATTCTTTCTTCCAACACTTTCTCATCATCCAACCCTCCTACACACACTATTCACAGAGAAGGTAACATGAATTCAACTGGTAGAATGGCTTTCATGCCAAACACCAATTAAAATTGTGTGGATTTGTTAAGCCTTTTATAAGTTTTTCTGTAAGACCATAATATGAATGATACCTTATCATCCCAATCTTGTCTTCGGACATCACAAATATTTTTAGGGTATGACTCAAGTAAATGCTTCTATGGTTTCATGTGCTTGTGGGTGATAAGGGGTATTCTTGTGATGATCTACCATGAATTATAATAAGAGGATCCTCACGGTGTCATTCAAGAAATACGTACCCATATCCTGGTTAAAATTAAAGGACATCGATACAGTGTGATAATGTTCTCCCACAAAAATCCTTCCATTGTGGTTGTTGTACAATCCTTAGTTAGGGCTGCCTCTACCCACCTTGTCAAATAGTCCATGCAAGTGATTACATAGCATGACATATTCCTATATGCTATCTGGTGCAATAGGGCCTACGAAGTCTATTACCCATTTCTCAAAAGGTTTAGTGCTAAGCATAGGGCACATATGCATTTCATCTCTCCTTCCTAGTTTACCAATGTGTTGGCAATGGTCGACGTCTTACAATAGTCTTTATAATCCTTACACAGAGTTTCCCACAATAATCTTTCCATTAAAATTTTACGTGTGGTGGCATTACCTACATAATGTCCACCTGTGCTTCCTCCATGTTCTTCCTCTATGATGGCAAGGTGCTCATGCTCTAGTACACACCTACACAAAACTTCATCATGCCTTAATTTGTATAAGTCCCCACTGATTAACATGTAGGGCATGATACATATGGCTAGTCACTTTCTTTCTAATTCCTTCATCCCTTTCAGCACCACACCTTCCTTTAGGAATACCGCAATCTCCTCCAAATCTAAGGGCACATGCCGTAACCTAAAAAATTGTATGTCTGGCATAACCTCTTTAATACTTTACATGTCCTCCCTTGAATTAATTCTTGATAGATGATCAGGTCCACAATTACTCTTTCCAGGATTCACAACTACCATAAACTCAAACTCTTGAAATAATAGCACCCACCGACATATGCACCCTTGTAGAATGGGCTTGTTCACTAAGTAATTTAACGCCATGTGGTCAGTGTAGAATACAAAGGGTGTTACCAATGAGATCTTGTCTCGAACTTAAAAGCATGTAGATCAAGTAGCTCTCCGGTGTCAACTTTTTCTTGCAAAATATAGAGGGTGATCAACAATTCCTTCACCTAGCTATGCAAGCACTACTCCAATGGTGGTTCCTAAGGCATCTACATGAATGTGGAAGGGCTTTTCCGAGAGGGAAAATGCAATATAGGCACGATGAAAAGCCTAAGCTTTAATGTGTTTAACACATTCTCACATTGTGCCTCTCCCAATGGAAGGCACTTTTATGTATGAGCAGTTCTTCTAGAGGTGTGGCTATTTTGGCATACCCCTTGATGAATTTCTTGTAATAACTTGTATGCCCAAGAAATCCGTGCATTGCGCTCTGGCTAGTAGGCTCCCCCAATCCCACAATAACTGCAACTTTGGTAGGATCTACTAGCAAGCCCTCCTTACATATGATATACCCCGAAACATCCCAAAGGGTGTCGCAAAGACACACTTTTTAATGTTGAGGGATATCCTTAACTTCCGACACCTCTCAAACATCATCCTCAAATTATCACAAGTGGTATTTCACTAGCCCATACACTATCCAATCATCCAGATAAACCTAAAGAAATTTATGGATGAAGTCCTAGAATGCCTGAACAACTATGTGCGAAAAAATAATAGGTGTATTCCTAAACCCAAAGGGAATGACTGTGTATGCAAAACATCCCCATTCAGTGGTGAAAGTTGTCTTCTCCTGGTCCTCCTTTGCAATCCAAACTTGGTGGTACCCCAAAAATCCATCCGTAAAGGAATAGATTTTATGCCCAGCGACTCCCTCTAAGATTTATTTAGTGAAGGGGGTTGGAAAAGGATTGATGACACAAACCGCATTTAGCTCCCTATAATCCATGCATATCCTAATCTGTCCATCCTTCTTGATGCTTATCACCATCGAGACTTATCCATTATGATTCTTCCACAGCTTCAATGATTCCAGAAGCTATCATTTTTTCTATCTCTTCCTTTACCTTTACGGTAAAATTGCAATTCATCTAGCAAGGTCTCTTCCTAATTGGGCGTGCATTGTCCTTCAAATTTATCCTCATTTCCCCAAGGAATGGTTCATGTCTTTTAGCTCATGGTACCCGTGTAGGAATAAATATTAAAATTCACACAAAAGATCAATGATCTTAGAGACTTCCTTCTCTGACCAGTAATCTCTAATGATAGCTTCCTTAGGTTCCTCTTTGGATCTGATGTTAACCTTCTTTGTCTTTAAATCCTCATGGTAGGTGTGCGCGTGAACATCAGCACTGTCCACTACCTCACCCATCCCCACATAATGGTTAACATCTAGGCTCTCTACTTCCCCTCCATCAATAACATATACTACATTCCCTCTCTCCTTTTCCAAGCACGCATGCTCAAGATGTATCTCTTCTGCTTATTCTACTTCTTCTTCAAAGCGCACCTCCAAACCTTGTCCACCTAGCAGTTCTAACATCCTATCTTTTACCATGGAACTATCCCCCATGGTAAGGTGCTTAACAACCTACAATGCCTTATCAACTGATGGCTTGGTACTTCGATATTCAAACATTTGAATGAGGTCAACAAATCGAGCTCTTTCCAATTCCCTATTTAGTGGCATGTCCGAGAATGTATGTACCATGCATGCGTGTAAACTCGCAGTGTCTAATACAAACTATGCACCTAAAGGGATGGTGGTAAAGCTTCTAAGCCTTCTCTCTAGACCTTCTCACAAGCTTAGATGTGGAAAGAGGTGGGTTCCTTACCATGGTAGTCCTTGATGGTGGTGGGTACATTGCTTCTAGAAAACTTGATAGAGAGAGCAATTCTCACCTCACGCCATTCCAAAAGGCTCTCTTGATGTGTATCCCACCACCGTGCCACTTGTGTTGAGGACATAACTTAACATCCCTCTTTGTTCCTTCTCCTCCTTCCACTAAGCTTCCATCTCCTGTAAAAATATCTTAGGGAAGGATCCTCCTAAATACTTAGGTATTTTTTCCTCTTAGGCACCAGACTATACATGCATTTCTTTGCTTTTCTTACTGATCCTCTCAACTATCGCCCGATTAGTTCATAAGTCCCATGTGCCCAATTATCACATGCTAGGCTGGTGGTGTCACTTACTGACTGAGAATCCTCAAACTGGATAACTCCATCGGTAGGATGGATTATCTCTAGATCCCTGATTGAGCACACATATATCTTATTCAGGACCTCTTCCCATAAAGGTTTAGTATAGGGTGTTGAATTCCCATCAACCAAGGGTATAATAACCCATTCCTCCTTATTTTCAAAGCTGATGTACCCCTTGTTGAACTGAAGGTCAACATTGTTCTTGTAACACCATGGGCACCCAAGTAGTGCTGGGAAATTGTCTTCCTCGGTGGCGCTAAGAATTTGAAGTCCCCAAGTAAACTTAGCACTGGATAGTTATAGCTCATCCCTTAAGACACCAATGGGCATTGCCTTCATTTTGTTTTCCATATATAACACATTAAAATATGGTTGTAATGCAGTATTCCTATCGGTGCCAAACATCCAATGTGACAACATTGACCTTCATGTCCGTGTTAATGAGGATATTACTAAGGAGCCATCCATCTATGAATGCATCCAATGTGATCTCCTTTTCATAGTCAAGGTTGTGAGGGGGATATTTACATACGGGATCTTTCTCTTGTGCTCTTCCCCTGGTGTGTGGTACCTTCTCCCTTAACCATGCTCCTAGCAAGGGGATAACTTTCTCTTGCCTTAGCATTTTACATACTTCCTTGACCTCATCTAGGTCATCCTTTGGTGCCTCAACCTTCCTCCTTTGATCCTCCCTCCTGGACTATTCCTTTAGACACTATATTTATCCTTGTAAACTTTGAATGAAATCCATGGTATCCTGATATACTTCCTATTGATGCACGGGGTCTGGGTACTTCCCATGCACTACTTCCTCTCTTGAAACTAGGGTCCTTTGCCTTGGTATTTATTTTACGTGCGTAGCCTCTTCTCTTGTTGTTACTAAAATAGGTTCGATCTTACATCACGCTGTTACCCACAACATCCATTATGTGTCTATATCCTTAATGCTTACCATTGCAGCGCCCTTGTCTTTCCATTACGTTGTTGATTCATGTGCTTGAACAACTCTAGGCATTCCTCATACTTGTGCTTCTTTCTACACCATGAGCACTGTAGTAGATTTGGGAACTCTCGTTTATAATGTTCTGTAGACCCACAATTAAAATAGGTTCCACATGGAAACTCACTCCTTCCTCCCCTACGATTACTAAAACCATGGAATCTCTAGCAAAATATCCTTCCACGAGTGCCACCATCTGTGTGCTCCTCATAGTGGTGATCATCCCCTTTAGAACTACTAGAAATACTGGTTTGGTGCACCCCATGATTAATGGCCTCATGGATCTGATCAATTAGCCTCCATTCCTTACTATCATGGGTTGTAGAGGCACAAATATTATAGTAGCAAGACACATTCTTTTGGATTGTGCGCTATAACAAGGGGCACCTACTTGCATCATGGTCCCCATGAAAAATTTCACATTCTGCTATCATGACATGTACTGCCCTCTGGGGACAACTACCCTTAACATGCTCCTCTACTTCACAATCCATTCACCATAAACCACTGTAAGTCTCATAGGATGAGTTTACAAAAAAATTCTCTAGCTTCTTAGCCAGAGCAGTAATTTGAGCCTCCAGGAATGGACTAACTCTAGTATCAACACTACCAACAACCTCGTCACACAGAGCATCTTCCAACACCTCATGTGGGTCTATGAAAGTTTTATGAGATAAGGCCCTTCTAAAAGGTGTGATCAATCCTCTAAAAAACCACTGAGCATGCTGTGAAGGGTGAATATCATAAGATAACTTAGATAAGAGAGTTTTAAAATGCACATCATACTCCCACACATTCTCTACCATTCCTTGTTGAATCTCCTTCAAGGAACTGATGCTCTTCTGTTCAAACTTAGGGATGTGGAATTTTGCCAAGAAGGCATTCTTTAAAGTAGTATAATCCACCACCATTTGATGAGGGTCATATTTCCTATACCAGATATGCGTGTGCCCCTACAACATTGTTACAAATTGACTAGCCTTCCACTCCGAGGTTGTGATCCCCTTTGCATGCCATAGCAGCTCACACTTGTGAACATGCTCCACAAAGCATCCTCAATACCTCTATAATCTGGAAAGTGTAATGAAATCTCAAAGAATACCTGAGGGGGTGGCTAGGGCCCTTTTCCTCCTGAGCCAGAGCCTTGGTTTCCCTTATTGTTCCCTCCGCCACCATATCCACTAGGTCCACCGATCCTGTGCCTCCCAAGCCACCAGATCCACCAGAACCACTAGGTCCACTAGGTCCTATCCCTCCTAACCCACCTAGATCCACTAGAACCACTAGGTCCTGTAGTAGTTATGCCAAGTGCCCCTAAGGTTCCACTGAACTGTGCATTGACAGGTCTTTGATAATGCCCCACTACCACTATTATATCCCGTGACACTTCTAGACATGAGACCAAAGGCTTGTATACTTGCTCCTTATCCAAAGAATCCTATGAATACTAGGATATGTGTAGCCATAGAGGTGGGAACTGAAAAATTATACCTCCTAGGCACAGATCTGTCACTTCCACTGGTTCTAACTAGGTCAATGATACTCCTTCCTTTCTTTGGAAAACCAAGTGCTAGGGTTTGGTCATTGGGTGGGTTCAGATATATGCCAATGAATATTCTTTCTCTACGTGATGAAATCTCATTAGAAGCCAAAGGGGTCTCTCTTATGCACTTGCCAAGATGGGGTAGCACAGACTACTCAGGTTCCACGTCCTCTGCGTGAACCTCAAGTCCTTCCTGCAACATCTGCCTCCATAGATCCATCACACTTGCAACCTCACATCGTCTAGTAATCTCCCTTTCATATGCTTCACTATACTTGAGCCATCTCTCCTCTCTTTCCTTCTCCATCATAATATCTGCCATCTTCCTCCACCCTAGCTCCCTCACCCAATGCTCAGAATGGTTTAGCTGGCCATTGGAAATGCCTCTAAACCCAAAGTAACAACCAGGATCTTCATTTCTAGAGGGATAACATAGAAATGATCCTTTGGGCTCCCATAGAAATTCAAACTCAGCAACTTCCAAGCAAGAATATGTGGAAATAGTGTACTCCAGAGTGTAGCTAGCCAACACACCTTCCCACCAATGATCCACAACATGAGTCCACATCAGATCTACATCCTGTAGCCTCTGGTAATCTTCTTGGGTCCACGTGCATGATCTAGAATACCATCTTGATCTAGACACATATGCTGAGAGCCATTCATATAGCTCTACTGGGAAACAATAGAAACTTTTTCATTAAAATCATGGTAGAGGTTCTCTTCTACCCATCTACGTGCATCAAACTTAGGTCTAGTGCTGAATATTTGAGAAAATTCATCCTCCGTGCTCTTGAACCATGATTCAACACTTTCTAGAGTTAAACGTTCTATCATTACTCATTACCCAAATCATGATGTATGCCATTTCCCACTACAACTTTGAAAAGAGGTCTCGGAAATGGAACCAAGATGTAGTCATTTTTACCCTTATCACAAAATAAAGGAACCCCATACATGCCACCTATCACGCACAGGTCTTTGGGTGCTCACCAAGGCACACACGGTGCCGATTCTCTCTTTTATGTGATTTTAGTGGGAAACATCATCTATGATCCAAGTTTAAGAGAATTGGAAGGAAGTAAAACATACAAGCACCATAGAGCTCAGGACGGCTTCTAGGTCCTTGCAGTCATTCCAAACAGAAAATGCTTAACAGATTGAATAACTTATACCAAAATAGAAATAAGTTACACAAGCATCCATACTTAATCATAAACATAAATGAGAAAGAACTATGAGAAAAATGTATGCATTAGAATCATCAATGTTCATATTCATTGTAAGCTGGTAACCTCATTATATTCATGGAGCCATTACAAAATGTTATAGAGAAGCAAACCGTAGTCATGCATTATATCTGGACTCATATGACTAGGCTCTCCAAAAGAAATTTATAACCCATACCCTTGATACATCCTTTCTTAAACATAATTCCTCAAACTAACAAAGTTCTTATAGTATTTTTTGCGAGCTCGCCTATCTCTCTATATATCTCCTTCCTTCTACAGTGCACTTGTATATATAATATTTTCTGGACTACCAACTCATCCTCCAGTGGCCTTAGATCCGATGCCAAGTTTCTGAAGGTGGTCCTTCATGCAAGCATGCTCCTCCAAGCCTGAGCTTTCCACTTTTTACCATGATGAGCTTCTAGAAGCTTCTACCATAGGCATGCTCCTTCTTGGGCCACCCTATCACTAGGTTGGCACCTTATCCACTTTACATGTGTAGTCGGGTCATGCTTTTCACATGTTCTGCCAAAACGCCCAATATGGCTAAGTCTCGAACCCTTGGTTCTGTTAGTGCACATGCCATAGGTTTCCTTGAAGCCTTTCCCCTAGGCACCTTATCCTTGCATGATTTTCTTCAACTAGGCCTTGCATGCCTATGCACCCTTTTGTACTTAGCCAATATTTAAGGGGCCCAATAGGTTCGATATTGAGCCATTTTCACAAAGAAGGATTTATTTTTGGAGATAGTGTGTGGAGCTCAAAAATTGGTCAAAGAATTATGTGACACACATTATTTATTTTTTGAGGATCAACTACGAAGCTCTTTATATGGACACAGAGTGGAAATAGATCAACTACTATCGTTAATTAACAATAGTCTATTATTAGTGCACTTGCATGTGTGGCTATTTTTGTAACGACGCGTGGCTAATAATAGCATGTGACCTTTTTGGGATTAGATAAGTGGTGAAGGGAAAGTCCCCACCCATATAAATATGTATTGAATTATGTGTCAGAGAGAGAGAGAGAGAGCATATACGTGTGAGAAGCTGTGTTGTAGTAAGATTATCGACAAATTTGTTAAGCACATGAGTGTATACTACCATTATTGTAAGGAAGCTTCTGTGTATTTACTGTAATTAATATAATGGAGATTATGGACTGAAACAAGGTGTTATCATGGTTATATTTAGTATTACATGTTTGATCCCATTATGGTTATCTTTTAAGTCTGTTATGTTCTAGACCTAGATATGAATATGCATTGTAGAAAGATATATTAGCCATAGATCTGAATGATTTAAGTATTCATCATGCAAACATCCTACAAGAGCAACCCTAAAGAGGGGCCTGGTACCTTTGCGCTCTTTGGGTAAGCATTGATCTAGCCGAGTAATGTGCCAACATGCCTAGGCTTGTATTGGTGAATTCTAGGCTTCATCATTGGTTTTGTTGTCGGGACCTCTTTTTTAGTTGTCTTCAGGATGGTTCACGATGAAGAAATATTGGTTGACCTTAGCAAGTGTTGAGGAGTGGATACATGATCGGAAGAAGAATACGTAGGTAGTTTAGCACCTTGGATCTCGAGTTTAATGCACGTGTGTGGATGGAACATAATCTATACGATGGTTTATATGAGATATTATTTGTTATCTTTCAATTATAATTATACGAGTGTTTGATTGCTTATGCATCTAAGTAGAATTGGAGCTATCACTCCCTTTTCTAGATGTAAGAATAATTTCAAGCCCTTTATGATGTTGATCTGATTTGGACTTGAGCTATGGATACGTGGTTTCGTGGTGTTTTGGATAGTTATATCTTGGAGCACTCAATTTATAATTATTCATGCCTAGAGGTAGCTGAATTCCAGTTTTTACGATATCTAAGGGGAACTTACATACAAGGAATTCCATTGGTGATCAAGATCTTGATGGTAAGTTTGAATTTGGAGAGTAAACTGACACTAACTAAACCTCACCATGCATGAGGGTAGGAGTAGGTTTGGTGAAGGATGGAAGACCTATCGGCAGAAAGGAAAAGAGAGGAAATGTGGCTTAAGTATAATGAGGTGTGCAAGAGGGAGGTAGAGAAGAAGCAAGAGGTTATAGAACAAATGGAGTTGTGGAGAAATATAGTTTGGGAAGGAGAGAAAGTTCACATTGAATACGTGGAACACGAGCCTCAAGAATTCCCCCATTTGGGAAAACATGATAAGGAACCCTCCTTGGCCTCACATAGAAGCACACTAGTAGAGATGACCTAGACCACGGGTGCACATTTGAATCCACCTGACAACCTTGCCCTTGCCCTTTGTTTTCTAGCATCTAGTACAAAAAATAGTTAGCAAGCTAATTCAAGTAGTGGGAGAGTAGGAGTGAGTATTCTAAGAGGAGAAACAATGCCAACATAAACAAATTCATTATTATATGGGAGTACCTTTTTAGGTGTATCATCAGCATAGAATATATGCACACCAATTTTTGGACTATCTTTTAGGAGTGGTAACACTTCGCAAACTATCGGGGTACAATTTAGTTCTATTCTGGGACAAAGGGAAGTACATCTCCGGTTCGACCCCAACTACATTTTTGGGATCAAGAGGCATAGGCATCTCTATTTCTAGCAAATATGGTGGTTCTAGAGGCAAAGGAAACAAAATAGGCTCTGGATCAACTACAAAAGGTCCATACCAACACCAAAATATTTACATGGAGATGTCTCTTCATATTCTAGAGTATAGGGGTTTAGAAAATTATGCTAAACATGTACATATGTGTGAAATACTATGGTGGGAAAAAAGAATCATGGATTCTAAGCATAGGGCAAGCCAATTTTCTACTACATTACAAGGGTGCACACACATCCGGTATAAATTTTTACCCCGATCGGACTTGTGTGGACTATACTGACTTTAAAAGATGCATTCCTTAAAGAGTTTCACATACTTGAGTTTGAGTAGAAGACTATAGGTCCACTCAAGGATATTAAACAAGGCACTACCGAAAGTGTCAGAGAGTATGATGCACATTTTAAAACACTTTTATCTAAGATTTCTTATGAAAATCATTCAAGCTAGCATGCACAATGGTTCATTAGGGGCCTGATTACCCCTTTTAGGAGGGAATTATCACATAAGACATACACTGATCTCGCATGAAGCACTTGAAGTAACCTTATGCGCTGAGGTAGTTGGAATCATAGACACTAGGGTGAGCCCATTTTTAGAAGCATAGATCATAGCTATGGCAAAACAGTTAGAGAAACTATCAACATATTTAGTATATGAGATACAAACATGGATTTTGTGCATAGATTGTGAAGTATAAGGTCACACAAAGGATAGTTGTCCTCACTGAGATCGGTGCGATCATTTTTGTTGGATTGTGAGATATGCCATTTAAACATGATTCTAGTCATTTCCCATTATTACAATGCACGATAAGAAAGAACATTTCAAGATACTATAAAATCTACAAGTCCATGACTCATGACACAGAAGAATACCGAGTAATTGGTTAGATCCATGATATTATTGATATTGGTGTATGACATACAAGAGTTTCAGATAACTCTAAGGGTAAGAAGGAGCATCAGGACTAGGATCACAATCACACATGTTATGATTAGAATGAAGTGCATTTTGAAGGCAAATCGTGGCGAGGTCAAGGATATCGCGGTGGATTTAGAGGATGAGCCCATGGTGGTGGAAGAATCGAGTTCCCTCGCAAAACATGGTATACATGTAGATCTCCTAACCAATACAAGAGTGAATTTCCTTAGAATATTACATGTTATTTTTATGGAAAGAACCATAGCTATGAGGAATTCTGGACTTATATGAGCATCCTAGGAAGAAACACAAAAAAGAAAAATAACGTGTAGTGATGGTTAGGATACATTGCACTATGGAAAATTAGTAGATGCCTAAGTTGGAAGAAGAGTATGAGGCATTGAAAGTGTAGATCATGACTGCTATTTGAGGTGGCACGCACGGAGAAACATTACATCGAAGCCTACCATCACTAAGGAGGAGGTTTTACATTCATGGTACTCAGATCGTGCCCATCGGAAGGAGGTTTATTAGGAAACCATGGAATTTCTCAATAATATTCAGGGTGAGATACAATACGAAAAGAGCAATCACGTAAGATGGAGCAAAAGAAAGAATTAGATATGGTCCAAATTGATATAGATGACTTGAGAGAAGTGTGTAAAATGTTGCGCCATGAAAATATCATTAGATTATTAGGAGATTGGTTAAAGGGAAACACTCTACGCGCACATATTGAAACTGGATGACAAATCCTGCATGTGAATATTCCCCCTCATAGCCTATATTATGACGAGGAAAACACTCTGAATGCTATTGTGGATGGGTTGCTATTGAGTAATATACTGATTGATACAGGTGTGGAAGTCAATTTTCTTACCTTAGATGCATGGGTACAAATGGGAAGACCCCCATTACAACCATCCTCTAATGTATTGTTCATGGCTAATCGGACTAAGGCCACTCCCATCGGGGTTTTGAAATATGCATCCATTACCATACAAGGAGCCAAGTTCACTAGAAACTTTGAGGTTTCAACACTGGCAGAGTTAGATAACTTCCCAACTCTATTGGGGTGTGCTTGGTGCTATGCAAATAATGCTAACCTTTGGTTCAATAAGGGTTATATAAGTTTTGAAAACAAGGAGGAAAGAGTTATCATCCCATTAACAGATGGAAAATATGTGCCCTATTTTGAGCCCTTAAGTGAAGAAGACTGAATAGAATTTATGTACGTTCCATCCGAGATCCGAGAGATGCTTGAGCCAACTAAAGAAGGAATAATTTAGTGGGAGGATGCATTTTCCATTAGTGATACTATAAGTGTTTCTTGTGATAATTGGTCTCATAAAACTTATCAGTTGGTAGGGCATGAATTAAAGAGCATATTTCCTAGAAGTAGAAAATTGTGTTATGTCAAGAAGATAGGTAACAACTTGATACTTTGTTACACTTTGGAGAAGGAGATCCTATGGTATTCCTACACACCATGGAGGAACAATGGATAGGCCCATTGGGAAGAAGAAATATGCTAACATATACACTACGTGGGATAGCAAAACATCTTTGGTGGGTTTCCCACGAGGATAATCTTATAGGATGGAATGAAATTAGGATCACTTTGCAACTAGGTTCTTCATGAGAAATGCACCTACTCAAATCTACACTTATCATGGTCATCAATATGTTCACCACCATGTTCAAAAGTGTGAGAGATTCGGGAAGATGGGCAGGAAGCTTTACCATCTTCACTATGAGTGCATACATTTTATTCCACTTTACAAGGATGTGCGCGTGCTTGGTATGTATATGCAGAAATCCATAGAGATTGGAAATTGACAAGGTTTAATTACAGGAATGGCCTAGACATTTGAATTCTTCTCTACTAAACCTCCAGTGAAAGAAGCATTAAGAGTCATAAAGCGCTTAACTATGGGAGATAGTGCCAAGGCTGAAGAACTCCTTTAGGATTTATTAGATGAAAAAAACTCAGGAGCATGTCTTGGTGAAAAAATAGAGGTTGATGCCACACTACTTCAACACACTTGCCTTCTACATTACTCTAACCTAAGTTATGGGAATATATGTATTTTGATGGATATTAAGGGACTATCCCAAGTCCTTGATACTAATTATTCCTAAGGTCCTAAGCTATGGTTTATAAACTATTACTAAGGAAACCTAACCTAAGGGCATCAAACTAACCTAAAGGGAAATGAGGTTGGCTTGGATGGAAAGTTGGTGAATGGTGGTGGCACCATTCCAAAGGAATTAGGAAGGTTTAAATATTTCATTAAATGACATGTTGCCACCAATTTTGGCCAAGGCATGGAGGTGGTGGAATGTGTTGAGTTGGAAACTCCACTAAGCTTTGGTTAAATGAATTTCAATTGATAGTTGTAACTAACAAAAGAGATGGCATGGGGGAGTTTTGGGGGCAGCGGTCCTACTATCATTAATAAACCTTGACCCTTGAGTAGAAATCTCTTGGGGAATAGCAAGATGGGTTTGGGGAAAAAGGAATGGTTTAGTTTGGAAAAAGGAATGGTGTAGTTGTATTGTGCATTTGTATTTTCAAGTTTTTGGCTCTGTTTGTAGTATTTTCATTATTCAAACTATCAGTTTGATTCTTTTGCAAATTAAAAATCGCCATTGCATGGTGGAAATAATGGAAAAAAATTGTTGTGGAAACTATAAGAAGAAAATGGGGGAATTTGCAGAGGCTTTGTTTGGCGTTTTTGTTGGAAATATTTTAGTTGAAGCTTCACAGAGAGACTTGAAGCATAAAAGAGAAACCAGAGTACTACCAAGCATGATAGGCTCTATCTCTTTAAGATTTCTTGCTTTTATTTAAAAATTTTCATTAAATGAACTCTTCTCTTTGTGAAAACATCTCAAAGATTGGTTTTCATGTTCGTATGTTTTTTTTTTTTTCTTACCTCTGTGGATTTCTTGAAAGTTATGGTTTCTTAAATAGAAATGACTTTGTGTTAGTTTGAAGTCTTTTATATTGATTCTAGGTTTTGGAAAAAAATTAGAAAAATAGATGTGTTTGTAATATATTTAACTCGAATGATTGTTTAAGGAGATTTTGTGTTTTGATATATATATCTCCTCGTGTTTATATCATGTTGATGTTAAAATGATTTCATAGGGTTCTGGTGGAAGTATTTTGGATTTTGGATAACTTCTAGGTTGTCATGAAACTAGGTATTATCAAATATTATTTGGGTCAACTTGTTTTTGAATACTTGTATTGGGATTTCTGTTTTGGTTGATGGTCATTCATTTTTGGCTTAGATTCGTAACTACTCTTTTTGTTGTTGTTATGGGATTCAAATTTCAACCCATGTTGGGTATTCACAAAGGTGGTATTCGAGCACTGCATGTGTAAAATAGAAATGTTGGATGAATAGAGTTTTATGTCTTGTCCTTTTAGTTACGTTTTGTTGATAATTAACCCTTCTCGGTTAGCTTAAGTTTTGAACTCTGTTGAATTTTGAGGGACCCAGGTTTGTATTATACTTTAAAATGGTTTTTCACTTTTCTTCATTTAAACATTCCTTAGAATATCTATTAATCTTCCAAAGCATCGTGAGTTGAACACCTAGGTTTGTATTTATTCTTTCTCAATCATGGTGATTGTTTTGGTTATCAGGTCATGAGAGTTATAGTGGGTGTATTCCTTGGTAACCAGACTATGTTGTCTATTGAATGTTTACTTTTCTACGAAGCATCTCATTGGCTACGAGATTTTATCTTTGGTTGTTTTGAATTGTTTTGAAACATTTATGTGATAACTATTTTTCTTATTTTTGAATTCGTTTCGAGTTTTTCTTGGAAGATGTGAGTTTGTTGTTATCATTGTTAAGGATATTTTTAATCCTTAAACTAGGATCCTGGTACTTACTAGGTGAAGGTTGTACTCTATGATTTTCTTCTTTGGAAATGTTTATTTTTCATTATCATGAATTTTATGCAAGAGTTACTTGTGCATTCAACTGAAGCTTGATCATTTGAAATACATGTTTGTGTTACAAATCTCTCTCTCTCTCTCTTGGTTAAATAGATATGTTTTGATCAAATGAGTTTTAGATATTTGTTCATTGTATCAAAAAATCCTTCAGGAGTTCTTAATCCTTGTGTTGAATTGTCTTGTCAATGGCTAGAGAAAATATCATGTAGGAATGTACAATGAGTACATTTGGTTCCTATTGAGTTATTTCTTTGTTTTGATGACATCCTTATTTGGATAAGAAAGGATTTTGTTAGAAGAGACATAGGTGACATTGTTCTACTCATGTGAAGTCATTTTTTTGTATATCAATTCCTTTTAGATTGTTGATAGGAGATTGATTGTAATGTAGTGGAACTTATGG
This sequence comes from Taxus wallichiana var. yunnanensis, assembly GCA_018340775.1. Taxonomy (NCBI): domain Eukaryota; kingdom Viridiplantae; phylum Streptophyta; class Pinopsida; order Cupressales; family Taxaceae; genus Taxus; species Taxus wallichiana. The sequence continues at coordinate 82,625,334 of CM031242.1, read as the reverse complement.
CTTATTGAATTAATTGATATTAATGAAGACTGATTAAGAATTTTTATTAATTCTCTCGATTTAATAGATGGTTGCATTTTTTAATGATTATCATGAGTGTGACACGGTTGGAGTTAATTTTGTTGAATTACTTAACTTATTTTCTTGGGAAAATGGAACCTAAAGAGATTTAGTGACTTCTTCTCCTTTTCTGACATTATGTATTTTTGGGAAGTCTAATTAGTTGATCTTATTTTGAGTACTTGGAACATTTTCATAAACAACAGTGTTCCTTTTATGAAATTATTAGATAAAAGCATATTGTTTTAATGTTATAGCACTTATCATGCTTAGTTCTTGTGAATTGACTCATGCTAAAAATTTTACATATGGAGTTTGTGAAAAGTGAAAGGAGAAATACTTATATAAAGTTGCATTTTTTTATTAACGAATTCATTTTCTTCATTCGGATGCTTTATGTATTGAAAATATCTTGAAAGGAACTTGTTGAAAAACTATGAGGATGTATCAAATTAGTTTTGTACTACTGAAAAATGTTTTCTTATGATCATATGGAATATTTATTAAATTTGAAATGAAGTGAACTCTCTCTCTCTCATAAATGACATGTTTTGTAATGGTTGTTTATTATTCGCGTATTTTAAGCATCACATAAGACTTAGATTTGGTTAATATTCTTAAATATTAACATACATGACTATATTTGATTAATATTATTAAATATTAACATGTATGGATTAATAAAATCTAAATAATATAATGATGCTTAGATAAGGAATTATCTATATTCCTAAGTCATTTAATTTTGGGTTATTGGTATAATTATAATGATTATGATATATATCTCCTTATTCAAAAAAAAGGGAATAAGGATAGTTACTACATAGTTGAATGTGGAATTATTATTAAATATATACTCCTTATGTTTTCAGATTTCATGAATAGGACAATAGTCCTTAATTATGAAGAAGAGGATACTTCCTTTTTATTATTAAATTAGATCTAAGTATGTTATCCTTATTTATGTGATAAATTATATCATTATTGTTGATTGGATGTATGCTCTACTTTATGAAAACAATAAATGGTAATTAGAAAGCTTAAAAGAATTAGTAAGATGGTTTTAAATATTATGATATCACTAAGTCTAACTAACAAGATTTCAACCAAGATTGTTTACATAGTTGAATTAAAGTAAAGATATTTAATGATCTTACTTACTTGATATTGGAATAAGATTTATCGATAAATGGAAATAATGGATTAAGATTAAAAAGTTCATATGCATGAACACATAATTTATTTGCATACCTTCTACTGGTGTAAAAGTACATTTTGAATCCTTTATTTTGGATCAATCATACTTAGTGGAACCTTAGGTGCGATGTTTAATGATAATTAAACAAGATAATAAATTGAAGGTTAATAATCTAATGTTCTTAAGTATGTTAGTTTCGTTGAAAGAACTTGTAGGTTGTTGTAATATAGGGGCTTCCACAGAGTACCCTCTTAATGATGGGAGTCATTACGAGGATATTGTGATGCACCCAACTATGCTTCAGCACACCACTTAGTTCAATTAACTTAATTGACATAAGTGGAAATTCAGTTCATAGTTCTACTTTGAACAGAGATAGACACGTGGACTAGTGTAGTGGTCAACTCATGTTGACTTAGGGTAACTAAACACACCCAATCGATGAAATTCAATTGAGTATGTCTACTTATCATGAGTCACCATGAGTAGAATGCAACACTAGTGTATGTGAGTTGCCCCTATTTAGTGTGAAACGTTTACTCACATTTGGTTGAGAGAATTCAAGGAAGACTAGTCTAGATAACGGTTCGAGTGGGGTAAAATACATATTCCTTTCGGAGAGTACTCCTTCTTGGAATGTAAACATGGTAAACATGTTTAAAAATTTGGCCAAAGTATCGCAAACTATTGGCTACGTTGTCTTATGTCACATAGTCTAAGATTATAGTATGTTTAGATGAATATCGTAACATACATTAAGACAAGAATCTTATATATAACACTTGAGTCACTTGTAACAGGTAAAAGAGCCAAAGTATACATAGTATACACGTGATTAAGTTAAACATGAGAGATCGATTTAATACCGAGTCATGAAATTACATATCAATGTTACTACAAGTAATTACAATCGCATATGGTTTCATATTATGTGAAGGATTCACATAGGAATCGTGTTCTGAATTATATGAATTTAGAAAAGAGAACATCATGTAAACAAAATAAAATTCCCTTGTTTCTAAGTCATAAAAAGTGGATGTTACATGTTCTCATTTTTACACTCTTGGTGTAACTATCTAAATTGTATGAAAAGGGACAAATATTTCTACCAACTTTTCTACTCCTAAAACCATTAAACTTCCTCCATTAATAGGGCTGATATCTTATATTTCTTATTATGTCCCCTCTTAATGCATCAGCCCTATAAATATAACAGGATGATACCATGGAATTAGGGAAAATATTAAATCCTTTTTAACATGAGGTTTTAGTCCCCTTAGATCATATGCTAATTGAATTTCCTTATATCTATGTTAGTAATTTATCAATCAACTTGGAACATAGAGACCCAATTAAGGATATATATATAATATATTAATTCAAAAGTTATCCTAAGCAAAGTAATAATATTGTTTAATTGAATTGTATGGGGTAGGCCCCCTTAACCCTCTTTTACCCATAATCAAATAAATATATCATTAAATTTCTATTTAAAATGAGTTTACCCTCATCACCATATTTGGGAAAATATTCCCCATTGCATGGATTAGATAAGAGAATACTTCAATAATGCAATGAGGTTGTTTTCCAAAATTACTAAATTAAAAATCAATCCTTATACCTTCACTTACATACCAACTCTATGATTCCATGAGGTCTTCTCTCATGGTGTACAATGCTCCTCTCTTCATCTCGGTCAAGATAAAACATGTGTAATTCAAATGAGCCCTTATCAAAGAAGGATTGTATACACGTGTCACTTATTTATAAATCATCAAATCTCATGATTACTAGACCAATAATATATACTATACTTGCAACATGTGTCAAGGATACAAAAATTAAACTTACCCCAATGGGATACATTTTGTTACCCATTGTTAAGCGTCCATGAACCAATAGGGTGAAAGTAATGATCTTAAACTATCCACTTTTATAATATATTCTTCTTGGTTGAACATGAACACGTCAAATTCATGCATTCATAGCTTCCACTTATCAATGCGTAATACTTCCTATCTAGGATCCATGTTTAAAATTTAATTTGACATAAATATATTAAACTATAAATAATTCCAATGACATAGTGTCTAAAAAATCCATATTCTTGAGGAAATTTCTTGTGCCCCATTTCAAGAGTATCTATGCATCAACTAACTTCTTGACTATCTTTGAAGACATAGTGAACATCATGAAGCCATCAAGAATATAACACCAATCCTCCTTAAATAATATGATGAAGAGATCAATTAAATAAATATTAAAATCAAAACCATTTATATTCATAATTATATCATTTCTTATCTACCCCATTCTTTAAAGATTCATTCTTGTAAGAAGGTGATTGACTGATTCAAATCATCATCGCCTCTTCTTAACATCCTCCTAAGGACCTTACTTCCTCACCACCTAGTGATATTTTCATCTAATATATTCATATTCACATCACCAATCTTGAATATGATGATGAATATCCACTTAATGACCCATTCTTATTTATTTATGCCCAATCCAAGGATGCGGAAATACTTTTATATAAGAAGTCATTATCCTCTTCTCCATATTCTCTAGAATATCTACAATCATCGTTTAATCATATTATTAAAACTATTAAGATTTCTAAAGTAGAATAAAATATAGCAGACTTTTAGCTTAAGGATAGTGATCGGATAGATGATAACCCCGATATCTTAGTACCATCACTTTCAATGAATCCTCCTCCTTATGACCCAAAACTTGAGACACATCATACTATCACTACTCTAGATAACCCTACCATAGTTTATCCACCCTCTCATCCCTCTAGAATCACACCCACACCTATTATCATTACCGATTTATATTCATCATATGAACATGAGCTATATGCACATGGCATGAGGCACTAGGAAAATTATGTAAATAATAGAGAAGATGGAATATGATATTTATGAGGACTAAAAATAAAGACCGAATCATCTTAATCCCTCCCCTCAAAATTTATACTCTCAACATATTATTGGTTCTCATTCTTCTACAAATTTTAAGGTACTATAGAAAGAAAAACAACAATAATAGTCTTGATGGTGACCTTATCCACCCCTCAAAGTTGAGAGTTTGGTTATCCCAAATATTCCTATTCTACCCAATCTAGTATTTCCTATTATATACCATTCATATTCACATGCATACCGCAGACCATATTAGAGTTCATATCTTCATATATATCCTTTATATGTGGATATACCTCATCCTTTCACCCCTAAAATTCCACCTACCTTAATGGACATGTGGGAGGAGATCCTATTCTTATATTTCTTTATGCGTGTAAGTGTATATATTAAATAATATTGCATGATATGATGAGTTGTGATGACATAATTTATGTAAAATATTTTACCATGTGATAATTTTTGTTGATTGGAAGGCTATTACATCCAATAAAATTGATTTGAAATGATAAAAATATGGAAAAATTACATCTTTTGACAAAAATTGTGATTTATTCATCATAGCAATTGGATATTTATTAAAAGGAATGAAAAAGAGAATCATAAATTATTTTTCGAGTTGTTTAGAAGCTCAACACACACACCCTACTAGACTATTTTACCTACATAACATTCCACACCACAAATGGAGATTCATTAGCATCGACTTCGCCTAAGGGCTACCCTTAACTAAATAATGATATGATATGATATTGGTTGTAGTGGAAAAGTTGACCAAGGTTGCTCACTAAAATAAGTTGATGGGGGATCGACCTCGAGACATCACCTCTCGGATCTTACAAATGATTTCCCAGATTCTTAATAAGTTTTGTGCATGAGATATTTCGATTGCACAATGTTCCTGAAATAATAATATTAGATAGGGATCCAAGGATGACATCACGTTTTTGGCAAACATTAAATTCTAGTTTGAGGACTAAATTGAATTTTAGTTCATCTTATCATCTGGAAATAGACAATCAAACTAAGAATGTAAACGAAGTGTTTGAAGATATGCTTCACATGTACTACATGGATCAACTGTATGAGTGGGAAGAATACCTACCCTAGTTGAGTTTGCATCCAATAACTCATATCACTCTTCATTGAAGATGGCACCATTTGAAGCGTTATGTGGAAGAAAATGTCATACGCCTATGAGTTTGGATAACATAGAGGATAAATAAGTGGTTGGGCTAGAAATACTAACTAAAATGGAAAAGAAAGTTAGGAAAATCAATGAGCACTTGAAAGAAGCAACAGATCGACATAATAGTTATGCAACTATGCATAGGAAGGAAAGAATATTTGAAAAGGGAGACAAAGTTTTTCTTTGAGTAAAGCCTAAAAATTTTTTTGATTACATTTCGGAAGGCTGCCAAGTTTTTCCCATGCTATGTTTGACCATTCGATGTTCTAGATGTTCTTATTTTTGTTACATACCAACTAACATTGCCTCCTTCACTGTCAAAGTTGCATGATGTTTTCCATGTTTCATTATTAAAGAAGTATGTTTCAGATTTATTGCATGTACTTAATTGGGAATCACTACAAGTTCTTGAACCTGGAATCATCGTCATGGATCCCATTATAGTGATAGAAACACATAATTTACTATTGAGAAATAGAGAAATTTTACAATGCAAGGTCCAATGGGACCAATATTCTGAGGACAATGCAACTTGGGAGAATATGGATGAATTTAAAACTGTTTTTCCACATTTATTCATTATAAAATTGTGTTGAAATTATAATATTTACAAATTATTGGTTATTACTTTTTGATATTTGAAAAATTATGGTTTATCAGTGGTGATGCTAGTAAAAATTTGATACTCTGATTAATAAGGATATTTTAACCATTTTGTTACTTTTAAAAAGTTTTGATTTTGGAATTTGGGATACTAAATGAAGGATTTATTTGGTAAAAATTTTAGAAGCACTATTATTTCTATTTATGTGAAAACAATAATTAATTCATGAGGGATAATGAATCATTTTAGTAGGGAGGAATGTAACATCCCACTAATTAATCCTTTTTATTTGACATTTAATTATTCAAATAATTATGAATAATGGGAAAGTGAACATTTATTCGAATAATTAAGTATTATATTTAGATGATGGTAATTAGTCATCTAAGTACTTAATTAAATATTAAGTACTTAGATAACTAAATACCGCCTTTATTATTAAATGCAATTTGATTTTAATGTGGTACTATGTAAGTCTTGTTCAGATTTTTATGTTTGGCATCAAGTCGATTAGGATGGCACCATCCTTAATCAATATATAGTCACTACACAACATTGATGTTGCATTGGCGTCCATATGGACTAAGGGAGATGCCACTCCTAAGTCAACTTGGACTACACATTGCCGATAACCGGAATAGGAATGCATTATTTTACGCTATGGTATTTATTTTGTTATTGTGTAAATTGTTATGGAGTGTGCATTAAGATAAGGCAAAAGGCTTAAAGGCCATAGTTGAATTAATTTGTAACAACAAAGTGTATGTTATTATTTTAAATAATATAATGATGGGGGCCATATGGCCACACCCATCAAGTGGATAAACATTAGTTTGATTGATGGTTATTTAACTTCAAATTAAAAGTGGTGTTGAACACCATATTGGCATGGATAAGCTTAAGGTTCTATTTTTTATGGGATGCAATTTTTAAATGGTAATGAATACCATATTAAGTTGGATAAATTTTTAATTATTGCAAATTCCACTTAAGTGGAAATCTACGTAGATGGGTAGATTTACATTATTAAATGATTATTTTATAACCACAAGCGTGGATAAACCATGCAAAGGGGTAATTATTTGTTTGAATATTCTTTTTCAAAGGGGAATACCCTCCCGTGTTTGCATTATACTCCACTCACCGTCCAATTGGCGGGCGGTGGATGGATGTAGTAAATGTGATTTAGGGTTTTGGAGATGCGTGGTAGAAAAGGATGGGGAAAAGTTGGAGATTTGATTTGTTGCATTAATTCAACATTAGTAATAGCTCTAGTCATGGAGACACTCTGCCGGTTTATCACTTTGCATTGGTTTGGGATTGATTTTATGAAGATCCCTCTATTTATAATGTGGAATAGAATGTGGATGTCTTGGTTGTTTTTGTAGAAATGGTAAATTTGCACTCATAGAAAATCAATTAGGGTTTCGGTGTGAATCGGGAAGCAAATCAAACCTGTGCACAAATTGATTTCAAGAAAGGGTTTGTCTACCAGTTTTCTAGTTTTAGACTTTTAAAGGGATTGTCTTCTTTTTTGTCTGGTTATGTTTTATGAATGGTTATATAAAAAAATATACACTTTGAATCTGGTTTCTTTAGTAAAATGTATGGCTTTAATTTTTTTTAACCTGTAAGAAGTGTTTTCTATAAAATGGGTTGAATAAGTAGTTGAAAAAATTTGTTCTGAGGGATTTTAAACTGTTATTTGTGCTATGAAATGGTATGGATTTCATTATTCTTTTTTTCCGCTGAGTTGTTCTAGTTGAATGTAAAAACTTGTAACATTTGTGGGTTTCAATCTTATTTTCTTTCATGAAATCATTTGGGTTGTTTTAGTTTGAAAAATAAAATGTGAAATTTATGGGTCTCAAACTTGTATCCTTAAAATAACTTATACTACTATTTTTCATAGAATGTGAATCATTTTGTGAAGTGTTTGTGGAAAACGGTATGAGAAAGATCATGGGATTGTTAAGTAAAGCTCCTTCAATGAAGTTTTATGTCTGTTTTTCAAATATGCATGTGTTTGAATAAGGAGTTCTACCAATTTTGGGGGTAGTTTAGAAATATTTTCTTGTAATGAAAACATATTCTAGATTTTCTTAAAGTTGTTTTTATTTTGGAAAGTGGTCTAATAATTTATGGGTACTCGAGTTGGTACTCCTTCAATATATGTGTATGGCTGTATTTTTATTCAATGCATCTGGTTTATCTTTCTTGAGAATGGTATACAAAGATTTGCATATGATGTTTTGTGGGTTTTCATATTTGCGTTCGCTCAATAAAATTTTATGACTGTCTTCTTTCGAATGAAATTTTGGAAATGAGAATTCATATGATGGTATGACATTTTTTTAGTCTAATTTATGTTCATGAATTATTTATAGTTGGAAGTGATTTTGGAATCACCCTTGGGTGTCAAGAGTGTAGGTTGAATGTATTATGCATCCCTTGTGAATTGTTAATTATGAAGAGTAATGGCTAACTAAGAAGATAGGATTTGTGTTAAAAGAGTAAGTGATTTCTAGATGGCTAAGTAGGGTAGTATTTTTATAAGATGTACATAATAATTTGGAAATAAAATTAGTTCATTAGTACTCATTTCATGGAAAGAGAATTAGTTTAAATGCATGGTTTCATTTCCAGCTAAGAAATAAAAATGAATACTTTACTTTGGAATGAATAGAAGAAATAAAATTTGTAGTTCTTGCATGTTGAATAGATGCATTAACCATCTTGCAGGGACATTTGGAAAATGAAAAAAAAATGAAAAATAAATAAACAAGTAAACAAAAGATTATGGTTCAAATTGGGTAAGTTATTTCTTATTATTTTTATTTTGACCGAGACCCTCATCAGTTAGAGGGTTGGATCATTTGATACATACCTTTCTTATAATGTATATATTTCATTATTAATTTAAATTAGTTAAAGTTTTCTTTCTAGAAAATTTTAATAGTGGAAAATACAAGGGGAAACTCTAGCAAAATTTGGTTAGAATTCTAAACTTAGTAATTTTTCTAGATTAAAACTATGTAGATGACTTTTTATGGCTTTAAACTTGTTCTCGCATTTATGTTGTTGCAAATCAGATTTAATTTCCTGAATACTAGTTGGATAAAATTATTTTTTTGGTTTTATTCTTGTGCATGTAAAGATATTGGTTCAAACACTAACCGGATCCCTCATCGTTCATCAATCACATCATTTGTGATTGAATAAGTAGGAGGTATGTATGTGAAGTGTTCCTTATATAATGCTTCACATATAAAATACACATGGGAAGGATATATAATGTGTATATTTTCCATCATTGGATTGTATAGAATTAATAATTTTCCTAGAGGTCGCTAATTTGAATTACTTGTTATGTTGCACCAAAGCATTGTAGTACACATCAATCTTAGCTTGTGTTTGGCTTGTATTATCATGTAAAAATATCTAATCATATTAATAGAGCTTAGTTTTAGCTAAGTATTTTATTTTATGCAAGTCAAAAATAATATGTGTATAATAGACATTTCTTAGTATACAAGATTATATGCCTTTAACAAATCAATGGAAGATATTTAGAGCTTACCATTTTCTAGGAAATGCCTCAACAAGCTATATAATACAAATTGGAAGGATACAAACTATGTAGATTAATTTGCATCATTATATTATGTGGAATGTAATAATTTTCCTAACGACCACTAATATCGACTCTTCATTACATTGCATCAAATAATTGTAATAGACATCAAACTTAACATCCTCTAGGATAGGAATATCATGTTGGAATATATAATCATAATAATAGAGCTTATTATTATCTAAGTAGTGTCTTTTATGAAATCTAGAAAGAAATATCGTATGCTAGACATTTTGTAGTATATATATTTATATGTCTTTAAAAAATCAATGTAAGATATTTAGACCTTAGTGGTTCTTTAGGAAATACCATAGCAACCTATAGAATACAAATAGGAAGGATAAATACGTTGTATGTTAATTTCTATCATTGACTTGAGTGGAATGTAATTTTTTTTCTTGTAGCCGCTAATATCAACTATTAGTTATGTTACATCAAAGTATTGTAATAGACATCAAGCTTACTGGCCGATAGGATTTGAATATCATGTCATAGTATTTAATCATAATAATGGATCTTAGCATTATCTAGGTAGTGTATTTTATGCATGTCGACAAACAATATGTGCAGAATAGACATTTTTAGTATATACTATTATATTCCTTTAACAAATCAATGTAAGATATTTAGAGCTTAGTGGTCGATTGTCAATGCCTAAACAAGTTATAGAATACAAATAGGGAAGATAAATACTATTTAGATTAATTTACATCATTTACTTGTGTGGAGTGAAATAGTTGACCTAATGGTCATTAATCTCAATTGTTCATTAGCTTTCATAAAATCATTGTAATAAACATCAAGCTTAGAGGCCAGTAGGCTTGGAATTTCATGTTGAAATATCTAATCATAGTAATGGAGCTTAGCGTTAGCTAAGTAGTGATTTTTATGCAAGCCAAAAAATAATATGTGTATAATAAACATGCCATAGTACACAAGATTATATGCCTTTAACAAATCAATGTAAGATATTTAGAGATTATCAGTCACTAGAGAATTCTTCAATAGTCCATAGAATACAAATGGGAAGGATAAATAATGTGTATATTATTTTCCATAATTGTTTTGTGTGCAATATAATAATTTTCATATCCATTGTTAATGTCAAGTGTTCATTATGTTACATCAAATCATTGTAATAAACATCGAGATAAGTGGTTGTTATCCTTGGAATATTTAATCATAGTAATTAATCTTAGTGTTAGCTAAGTAGTGTCTTTATTCAAGCCAAAAATAATGTGTGTATAGTAGAAATTTCAAAGTATACAAGATTATATTCCTTTAACAAATCAATACAAGATATTTAGAGCTTATTGGTCACTAAGAAATGCCTCAACACACTACACAATAAAAATGGTAAGGATAAATACTTTGTAGATTAATTTCCATCATTGGCATGTATGGAATGCAATAATTTACCTAACAACCACTAATCTCAATTGTTCATTATGTTACATCAAAGCATTGTAATACACATTGAGATTAGTGGATTCTAGGCTAAGAATATCATGTTAGAATATCTAATCCTAGTAATATATCTTATCATTTAATAAGTAGTGTCTTGTATGCATGCCAAAAACAATATGTGTATAATAGAAATTTCATAGTATACAGGATTATATGCCTTTAACAAATGAATGTAAGATATTTAGAGTTTATTCATCGCTACACAATGCCTTAAGAAACCTATAGAATACAAGTGGGAAGGATAAATATTGCATCAATTAATTTTTATCATTTTTTATATTATTGGTAAAAGGTTTTGGAACCAGAGGCTCATCAACCAAGATAAACAGAGTAAAGCAGTGTGGTTTTTTGATCCGTGGGGGCCACACCCCAACCAAAAGGAAAGAAACAAGAAAAAACAAAGGTAGGGGCCATCTGCAAACAAAGAGCCCAACAACGAACCAAAAACAATAGCTAAAAAACAACACCAAGACAATTGCATCAAAAATAAAGAGACAACAACACTAACCAACTGATTTATTGAAAACTTTTAGAGCAACCCTGAGAGCCTGATAGAGCTTCAGGGAAATGGAAATAGTGGGGTCCAAGTTTATGGCTTTAAACTTTTTGGTAATCCTCCTATTTTTCCATGCCGAGTCGGGTATGTCGTATGAGTCAAAAATATGGTGAATGTGTACTTGCATGAGATCTAAAGTGGAACTATACATGGCCAAGTAGTTCTTGCATTTTTCCTCTAGATCTTTCATCTTAGAATCTAGGGTTACAATTTCCTTTTAAGGCCGATGATAGAATCCTGTGCTTGTTCCTTAATACCAAATTTTAGTAGAAATTCCACATTGTCCTCAAGGGTTTTCACAATCTCAGCTTGCAAGTTGAATTTCTTTTCCAAAATAGGGTCATCTTCCATGGTAGGACGAACTATGGGAGGGATGTCTTCCATTAAGATTTATTTTCCTTCTGGAAAGTACCCATAATTTCCTTACCTTTCCTACTGCTATGCAGGATCCTTTTAGGGGTGGTTCCAAGACAACATCACAATACATGGGGTTTTTAGAGTGAATGTGGGTCTGTTTGGGAAGGGGAGAGATCACATCAGGGTAGGGGTCAATGGCCACAACATTTGAAATGTACTGATTGATGAGGTAAATGACACCTTGGTGGAGAGGAACAGTCCTCTTGTGACCTGAACTTCCAAAATAGTCTTTTCCATAGACTGAAGAATGTAGTAGGAAAGACTCACCTTCACCTCGCACCTAAAGTGATTAAGCAGGACCAAGTGATGTTGAGGAATGGTAGAGAATATTCCCTCTAAATTAACATAACGGACCATCATTCAGGTGACATCATCATAAGGCTTCGGGATAGAGGAAACCAAAATGCCTTCCTTCTTGATATCCAATGTTTCACCATCATCTAGAAAGATCCTTTCCTCTTCTTCCTTATCCATTTTGTTCCTAAAGAATTTTTTCCCTCCATGCTTAATCCCATGATAAATGAGATGAATTCTTCAATGATTTGGAAATCCCTATCTCGAAGGAGATATTATGGTCTTTCTAATTCTCCATGAATTGTAAAGAAATGTACTTGGTCATGCCCTTTAATTCTCTGGATGAAATTAGTGAAACCCTCCATATTTATGATTTCCCATAGCTCAATTTTTTCCTACCATTGCGGATCGAAAATGGTTTCTACTCTGCAAGAAGCACCTCCCATTTTGAAAACCTCCTAATATTTTGTGGGGTTAAACTGAAAAAAGTAAACTATATACCTTCTAATATCCCTCCGATAACCAATAATCCTGTGAGTTTGAGAGAAGAAATATATTTCCTTTATTCGATCTTGATCGAGTGAAAAAAACTTGTGATTTTTGATCCTACGAAAGAATAAATTCAGTGCATGCCCAAACTAGCTTATATATCTAGCATGCGGATTACACACGTGCGTAAACCACTAACTAAGGATTACTAATGAGAGCATTTGATTCAATTGAAATAATGTTACTAAGTTTGGTGGGACTATTATTGAAATCATGCCATTCCTTGTAATCATTAATACAAACTCCAATATTTGCTAGTGAATCCACTAATTTTTCTTTTCTCTATACACATGTTGTAAAATGATGTTTAGACCATTGCATAAAGTGTGGGATTCATTGATAAATTCTCAAATGGTCTTACTATAGGATAGGGACTTAGAAATAATATTGACAATGTTCATTAAGTCACCTTCGACAATAATATTTCCCATGTTGAGATTCCTAGCAAGTCTAATTCCCTAGAGAGTGGCCAAGGCCTCAAAGTAGTGACTAGTTTTCTTACCCATTGGACTAGAACATGGTGCAATTAGGTGAACCTTGTGGTTTCTTATTATACCACCTGTTAGTACAAATCAACAAAGACTCTCTGGATGTTCTATCAGATTTCTAGTTTGACATTCTAGCATCCAGTGTGATTGCACAACATTGAATCTTTTCCCCAAGTGTGGGACTTGTAAAAGTGGGAAAAGAATCTCCAGATTAGAGGTTGGTTCCTCAACTCCTCTGATCAGGTGTATTACTTGAAAATTATAGAGGTTTAAACTCAAAATCCTACTATAAATTCCAAGGGGATAGAGATAGAGAATGCAAAAGAATTAAAACTAATGCTAATAAGGTGATGCACCAAAGGAGTGGTGAGCATTTTTTACTTCTGCAAATTGACACAGATTATAGAAATTCAGCAAAACATCATGCACAAACTGATAAAATGTAATGAAAGATCATGGATGAATCAAACAACACAAGAAGAGGACTGAAACTCATTCACAGAGCTTGCATTGTCATTTCCAATATCAAAATACATGCATTACATCAACAGAAAGGTAGAAAATATGTTTTAGTCTTGAAAAAGGTCTAGTATTCCACAAAATCACTTTCTAGGGTGAAAGAGGGAGCCTGTAAAACATAAAAATGTCCAACCCTTTCAAAATGAGCCAAATCTAGCTTTTAACAATGCCCATTCGAGCTCAGGAGAGAGAAACATGGGAAAATGTGAGAGAAGCTTCAACCACTAACCAAAATGCAATAAAACAGCATGGGCATCCTTAAAAGTCCATTCCCTGACATTTTTCACCATGCGTTGGGAGAGAATGCGAGCCATTCTTCATTAAAAATGGTGGTTGAAACATCATTTTTGTTGATTTCCACGTGCTAGAGGCGTTTTCCAATTTATCCCCTCTAAAATCCATCAAAACACAAAATTGAGCTTGGAATCATGTATATAATTTCACCAGATTTCCGTTGATATAAAGAATGCCCAAAACCAAGCTCTGGATTGAAAGTTATGCCCATTTGAAAATTTAGGGAAAAACAGGGCCAAAATGGGTTGGCGGGTCGAAAATTTGAATTTTTCCCACTTTTTACATCTGGGAAAATTTCCCCAAAAATCTCTACACCCTACCACTCTGGTGCCACGTGGCACATCCTGATTGGTTTTGGGCCTTTCTTGCTTCTTTTTCCACCATTTCAGCCTTTGTAAAATTTTCCAAAAATTCTCCGCCACTGGATGACCCGAGAACACGTGGCATGATGTGATTCACCGTGGGCATCTGCTCTCAATTTTCCATCACTTTTGACCATCTTTTCGACCTATACATGTGGTACAAACCCATTGGACTCGTGGATTTTCCTTTCATTTTTCTCTCGGACCTATCTTGCATTTTTGCTACCACATGGACACATGGCATGACCCGATTGGACACGGGCCTTTCCCTTCATCTTTTCCATTGAATTTTCTTTGGGAAAAAATCCCAACTTTCCTCCACTCCTGGACACGTGGCTTCTTCCCATTGGCTACAAGCCTTGTGGGGGTGGGATTTCCTTTTATTTTTCACACTTGGACAAAAGGAAAATATCCTTTCGCACCTCCGACCCCGACGCCACGGTGACACGTGGCTCGATCTGATCGATTGGCCGACGGGCCTATGGGAAAATATTTCTCCTTTTCTCCCCACCAAAACACTTCACCAAATTTTCTTAGTCTCCCTCCATGGCCCACCAATTCTTTGCTGATGTGCCATGCTCTGATTGGCTCGGGCCTCCCTTGGAGATTTTTCCATGGTGTCAATACTTAGGAAAAATTTGAAAAATTTCTCCCACCTCCACCACTCCTTCGGCCTAAGAACACATGGTGCAATGCCATTGGATGTGGGCCCTATGGGAAATTTTTTTTTCGTACAACCCTTGGGAAAAATTCTCAACTCCTTCCCACCTGGACACATGACTTCTTCCCATTGGTTGGTGGAACTCCCTTAAGATATTTTTCCATTGTGTCAAACACTTAGTAAAATTTCTAAATTTTCCTCTGCCCTCCACCACCTGATTGCTGACATGGCACTCTCTGATTGGTTGATGGGCCTGTCTAGGGAAAATTTCCCACAAAAACTCCGTTGAGCCATAACTTCAAAAATACATGGAGTTAGGAGGAAAAATTTACCTTTTTGGAAAGCTGAGAAGGAGCTCTATCTAATGTTGTCATTTACAAAAAAATTTGAGTGCCTAAAAGATAAAAATTGTGAGTGAGGCACAAGAGAGGAAAGAATGAAGGGAGTTAGCCAAAATAAGAGCAAGGGGATCATTTTGGATAACACCACCTCCTTCACTGGACTCAGGTTACCTTTGGAGGCATTGTCAAATTTCGACTCACCCAACCTTCATAAGGGGGAATCCACTGTATAAGAGACTTGTTAATGCTTTAGATGAGGACAAAACACTGTTGAATATCAATGTTCTAGGCTTTAAGATATCTGACCTCCTCCTAGGGGTATAAGGATTTTTTGGGAGGTTTAAATTTTAGAATGTTTTCTTTAGTATCCATCGTGATTTCATTAAGGATACTTTTGATGGTTCTATTGGTGTCTCTGAAAATGACCGAGTTGCAAGATTTCCAAATTCTCCAGATGGTATGAGGGAAAATAATTTTCCACATGCTGCGAAGAAGAGCATGCTTAAAATGTGGTTTCCATTGAAGATAGGATTGTAAAATGTCCTATGGGAAAGTCCATTTGACTTCAAATCTATTAAAAATGAGCTTCCAAAGAGAATTAGTAATTGGGCAGTGAAGAAGAAGATGTTGGATAGTTTCATTGTCCATATTTCAATGGTAGCACCTGTTCGGCATGGTAGACCCTCTTTTGATGAGATTTTCAATGGTGAGAATACCTTTATTGAGCATGAACTAGAGGAATTGATTGATTTTAGGAGTAAGCTCTTTGAACTAGATCTTGTTCCAAGGAAAGTTACTGATAGGTTCATTGGCATACAATTGATACCCAGATCTCACCAAATAATTACCATCAAAAGAAGAAACCCAATTGAATTCATCTTGATTCTGGGTTTGACTAATGGGAATGAGATTCAGTGTGGTTTAAATCTCCCCAAGAATCTCCTTGTGTATAAGGGTGATGGACTCATGATTTTTCCAATTCCTTCTACCATCGGTATTTTGGATGTAGTTGCTCACTTGTTGTCCCAAGGTTGTAATAAGGATGTCTTTGAGTTGATTCCAATGTGTGTTATTTGGAAGTGTGTTAAAATCCACCTAGCTATCTTTCTAGAACCTAATGCTTTCTCCTGTGCCCAGAGTCCATTTTCAACCTGTAATAAGCTCTTTTATGATCTTTACTATATTTTTCTAAAAAATTAATCCAAATGAGTGACTAGTATTATTGAAGTAGTCCATAGCACTTCCTTGATTAATTTACATCATTATCTTGTGTGGAATGTAATAATTTTCCTAGTAGCCACTAATATCAATTGCTAGTTATGTTATATCAAGGCATTGTAATACACATCGAGCTTAGAAACTACTAGTCTTTGGATATCATGACGGAATATATAATTGTCATAATGGATATTAACGTTAGCTAAGTAGTGTAGTTTATTCAATATGAAAATCAATATGTATAATAGACATTTCATAGTGTACACGATTATATGCCTTTAACAAATAAATGTAAGATATTTAGATCTTAGTGGTTGCTAGGCAATGCCTCAACAAGCCATATAATTAAAATAGGAATGAAAAATACTATTTTTGAATAGATCAAGAAAAAGGAGTTATTGTATCTTAATATGATTATTTATGTAGATTAAAAAATAATTAGTAATGGAACTTATCCAAAAGTGTTCAGGAAAATGTTCAAGTAGTGAAAGTATCATATTTCATCACCGTGTATTAAATGGCATATGATTGTTTCAGACATATAGCTATTAATTATGCTATCTGACACACAAATAATTTCCATAAAACATATTTCCATCATTATCTTGTGTGGAATTGAATAATTTTCCTAGCACCTACTAATCTCAATTGTTCGTTATATTTCAGCAAAGCATTATAATACAAAATGAGCTTAGTGGATGCTAGGCTTGGAATATCATGTCTGAATATCTAATCATAGTAATGGAGGTTATCATTAGCTAAGTAGTGTATTTTATGAAATCCTAAAAACAATATGTGTATAATATACATTTCATAGTATACAAGATTATATGCCTTTAAGAAAGAAATGTAAGATCTTTCGAGTTTAGCGGTTGTTACGCAATGCCTTAAAAATATATAGAATAAAAATGTTAATTATAAATAATTTTTAGATTAATTTCCATCATTATCTTGTGTATATAATAATAATTTTCCTATCGGTCACTAATCTTAATAGTTCATTATGTTGTATCAAATAATTGTAATACACATCCAACTTAGTGTCCACTAGGCTTGGAATATCATGTCGAAAATCTAATTGTACTAATGGATATTAGTGTTGGCTAAGTAGTTTCTTTTATGAAATCCAAAAATCAATATATTTATAATAGACATTTTGTAGTATATACGATTATATGCTTTTAACAAATCAATGTAAGATAGTTAGAGCTTAGCGGCCACTAGGAAATGCCTTAACAAGCTATAGAATACAAATGAGATGGGTAAATACTTTGTATATTATTTTCCATCATTGGGTTGTGTGGAATTTAATAATTAGCCTAACGTCTGTGAATCTTAACTATTCGTTATGCTACATCAAATCATTTTAAAACACATCAAGCTTAGTGGCCACTATGCTTGGAATATCATGTAGGAATATCTAATAGTAGTAATGGAGCTTAGTGTTTTCTAAGTAGTTTATTTTATTAAAGATGAAAAATAATATGTGTATAATGGACATTTTGTAGTATACATGATTATATTCCTTTAATAAATAAATTTAAGATATTTAGAGCTTAGTGGTCACAAGTAAATGCCATAACAAGCTATAGAATACAAAAGGGGAGGATAATACTATGTAGATTAATAGAGTTGAGTATATTTTTAATAATATTTACTTTTTTGATTTCCATATTAATATTGATTTCTTGTGTGGAATGTAATGATTTGCATAGTGGTCACTAATCTCAATTTTTGTTATGTTACATCAAATAATTATAATACAAGTTGAGTTTAGTGGACACTAGACTTGGAATATCATGTCAAAATATATAATCATAGAAAATTATTTTAGTATTAGCTAAGTAATTTCTTGTATGTAAGCCAAAAATAATATTTTTATAATATACATTTCGTAATATACACAATTATGTCTTTAAGAAATAAATGTAATATATTTAGAGATTAGCGCTCACTAGGAAATGCCTCAACAAGCTATATAATACAAATGGGAAGGATAAATATTGTGTAGATTAATTTCTATCATTGGGTTGTGTGGAATTTAAAATTTTTCCTAGCGTCCACTAATCTCAATTGTAATTTACATCAAGCTTAGAGGCCACTATGCTTGGAATATCATGTAGGAATATCTAATCGTAGTAATGGAGATTAGAATTTTCTAAGTAGTTTTTTTTATGTAATCCAAAAAATAATATGTGTATAATAGGCATTTTGTAGTATACATGATTATATGCATTTAACAAATCAATTTAAGATATTTAAAGCTTAGTGGTCTCTAAGAAATGCCTCAACAAGCCACAGAATATGAAAGGGAAGGATAATTTATTTTATGTAAGCCGGAAGATAATATGTTTATAATATACATTTCGTAGTATACAAGATTATGTATTTAAAAAATTAATGTAATATATTTAGATCTTATTGGTCATTAGGTAATGGCTCAACAAGTTATAGAATACAAATGGGAAGTATTAATTAATGGAAGCACAAGGGGCTGTGGTGGGGTGAATCAATCCTTACAAAACTTTAATCAATTTCATATTTACTTATTTAAACCATAAACAATTCATCTATTCATTAATGTGTGCAAAGCATTCAATCAAATCAACATAACCATGCAAGAGACACAAGAACAAAAGATATAATTGGGAAATTTTATGTCTTAAAATAAACATGTGATCTTAAACACACGCGACCTCCCAAGGTCATGTCGGGAAATCTGCAATGGAATGAATAGATGGCTATGGAATGGGATAAACAAGGTGGGTAGTCAGAATATATGAAAATGGGTGAAATTTGTTAACAAGTGATCAAGGAAATATAATGTCCTCAATGGGAACTATGGGGATCTACTTGTTTAAAGAAATTAATTCTTACCTCACTTGGGTGGGTGTAATTGAATTTTCAAGAAGAATGGACACACGAAGGATTCTATCGATATTAGTGTCACCAAAAACTATCTGAACTATCTCTAAAATACAGGGGAGCTGTCATGTGTTTTCCTCGTATAAGTCTTCATACATGTTCATGGAGGTGTAGGACAAAACATGTGAATATCAAAAATGTGTGAATTGTGGAAAATAGTTGCAACCAAGTTGAATTTTCCATAACTTGTAAGTAAAGTCTTCTTCAATGTTCAATGTTGTCAATTGTGTGATCATGACGGGTGGAAAGCGGCGTGGTCTCGAAAACCAAGATTATGAGGCTCGTGTCAATGTTTGTAATTAATTCAACTATGTTTTGTTGTGGGACTTGGGGATCATACACATGGTCTCTTAGTTGTTGAGGGCCTTGAATGGTCATGTGGGATGTGCAAAATACTAAAGAAAAGAAACAAAAATCTTGCAAAGAAAACCGTAAGAGGGAAAGGTTGATCCTAATCCAACTAGGGGTACATGGGGAGATGTGTTAATTCCTTTCTAATTAATTCTATGTTCCTAATTTAACAAATGGAAACAAACAAATTTAAATCAACTCAATTCAATTACTTTCCTCAAATTTAATTAAATCTATGTGTTACCAAAGAACTAATTAACAAATGAAAGCTAACTACTTGGACAAAGGAAACAACTAATCTATTTGTTTTTGTTATTTCCCAATGATTTTGAATAAAATGAAATAAAACAAATAAAGAACTAATTAATCTATTTTTTTGTATTTTTGGATTCTTACTAAAAACATAAGAAATATGCAAGAAAAATAAAACTTCTTCTAATTAATTAAAATTTATTTTATACTAAAACTAACATAACTAAATAAGTAAACAACTAGATTTGGATATTTACCTATGTAGAGTGGATATAATTTATTCTAATTAAACAAAAATTTCTAATTGTGGATATGAAACTTCCTCTATTCTTGCCTCGAGTCATGGGAAGAATGGAAAAGATTCTCGTAAGCTATTCTTACCCTAAAACTTCCTGGTAGAAGCATAAGGATTTATGGAAGTTTACAAAAATGAAGGAAAAATTCAACTAACATTCAATAGATGTCGATGCTTCTTATAGATGAACTTTCCATGTAAACCCATAGGGATACAAAGGGAAGAATATTTCAGAGAGAAGATTTTCGTAAATAAAGGAAAGCTACAGTAATTATATTTAATTGAATTAATATACTCTAATAGATTATGGATAAAAGAAAAAGAAATATTCAAGAATCCAAATGCATCCCTAACCTATAAATGTAGAACTATGAAAGTTCTAGTACTAGCTTTGCTCTATTGTCCCCTCAAATTATTTTCCAATTTGGTGTTCAAATGATTCAGGTGAACTGTCTTGACTTTTACAAAATAATGATGAAGAAATGTTGGAGTTTGAATGGATTGTAACAAATCTAGTAGCAACAAAGGAAAGAGATTTAATTTTGCTTGTGTATTTCTTAGTAGGATTACACATAGAATAGTATTGAAATTCAAAATGATAATCTCCAATCAATGCTTTGAGTATAATCTTGGATCTTATAGAAAAATGGTAGGGAAATGGTCTAAGCCATTTGGCAGCCAAGGGATGCCACATCACTCAAATAAGGGGTAGTTAACTCACAATTAACAATAGGAAGGGAAGGAGAAGTTGGTACACATCAAACAAGCTCAAGAACAACCAATTTGGTCAAGAAACATGCACTAAAGTGAGATTTAATAAGTTGACACACATTCGAACGTGCCAAAAAATCTTGGTTAAACATGCACCAGACCAACGATCTACATAGATAGGAGGTTACGTAACCACAGGAGTAGTTACCTAACCTCCATTGAGGGTAGACTATAGGTTACATAACCCCTGGGGTAATTGTGTGACTTAAAGTCAAAAGCCAAGGAAAAAGCTATCGAGAAAGATAAATTGAAGCGAGAAAATCACGTAAATGGACAAGGGAAGCTTTCTAGACTAAAAATATATGTTGAAAATGATTAATTACACTGGAAAACCATTGGAAAAGATATTAATCATCATTGGGGATTTTGAACTGTTCTAACAATGTAGCATGTGCAAAATTTGGTGTGTATAGAAACCCTCAAGGGAAATAAAACTCATCGAAACTTATGACTATATTACTCAAATATAAATTATTCAGTGAATCACCAACTTCACAAGGAGCACCAACCCTACAAGGATCACTAACTCCTAGTTTAGTGAAGCATAAAATGCACAAGGAGGATAGAACCCCCTAAGATGATCAAACACCCACTCAACCAATTTTTATGAATATATAAAATGTATTGTTGTTGTAACAACTGATGGAGATCACAACTTTAGCTTACACACCTTCTAACCCTCTCTTCTTTAACTCGATATATCTCACACTTTCATTACTTGTCTTGGATTCAAACCATTGCAAACACAATCTCAAACACTTCTTGTATTTTTTCACACTTTCTCATCTCTAAAAAAATGGATTAATACCAATGAAACAAACACACATGGGTCATAATTTTCCCTCTCTCACTACTAGTGCAATTTTGAATTCAAATAGGCACTGTTTACCCTTCTCAACTCATAAAAATGAAACAAGTTTTTCTCCTTCCTTTATTTATACTAATACAACTTTAAAAATATCAATAAATTCATTAAAAACTTCATAATGGACCCATATAGGCTGTTCATGCACAAATGCACTCAAAACACTCAAAAACTCTCAAAACCCAGATCACCTAGATCACCAAAAACCATAAACCTCATAACCATAAATATAAAATCTCCCAAATTCATCAAAAAATTCAAATATGACATAAAAATCATCGATGGTTGTTAATTATCTTGCACCAATCAAATTCTTCATAAATTACTCAAGAAGGCTCATATCCTTCACCAAACAGTTATTTCCAAGAGCTTGTTTTCACCTTTGGGCCTCAAGAACACCTAAGAACATATAAATTATGGAATTTATCCACTAATTATAATACCCTTGATCTTTATATCACATCCATGCTAGCTATAAATCATGAAACATCCATACATACAAACCACACCAAGTTTCCTCTTCACCAAACTAAGTTGTCCAAATAGTATTTGTAGAAACACCACTAGTTTGCACCCTTTCTGTCACTTTTAAGACCTCTAAATTCCTTCACGAGGAACACAATTATTTCATCTTCAATTTATAATTAATAAAAACATCAAATAATCCGTTACATGCATCTTCTACCTCAATTGTCTAGCTTGACAAATCTTGTCCCGAGAAACAAGAAAACTTCTTCCTCAAATGTTGAGTTGGTTGTACTATAAAACATCATCATCAAGAAACAAACTTTATGCCATTTGAAATACCTTTTCATTTACTTTCCATAACATGTTAATTTTACTTCCAACTCTAAGTGGAAGGCCTTTAATGAGGTCCATCTCTAAAAACTACTAAAAACTACCTTAAGACCAGTCTTTATAAATATGATACACTTTTCCCTTTATAATCTCAAATAATATCTGAAACCATAATTTACATCAAGTAAAATTCCCATAATAAAAAAATGTGAATTTATTTTTCAAGTTTTTTTAACCACCTTGCATCAAACTGAACTTCTTGAAACAACCATGTTTGAGTGGGGTCCATTCATCACCACATGCTATACTATACATTTCTATAAATATGGAGGAGTAATATACACCATCCAATAATCATAATAGCACAAAAATCAATTCTATGCACCTATAAATAAAATCTCTCCTATCACTTTTGAGCTAGGGTTTTGAACTAATAAAATGTTGTTTACCTTCTTAACACTCATTCATAAAAACATGACGATGAAATGACCTAATTATGTTTTTGAAATTATCTTATCTCAATAAAAATCATCCTTGAAAGAAAAATGGTCCCATTCAAATCACACAATTCATGGTGAGCATCAAAATCTAAAAATTTGAGCTTGATTTACATTCTTAAAAACCCCATTTCACCATAACTCGATGTAACTTGACAAATTCTCAAAGCATCACATCCTAAATGTTTTTGCAAAAATCATAACACACCCTTCTCATATCTCTAATCTTCATAATGGCTTAACTATTTCTCGCATCTTCTCAACCCATCTCATTGACATGACTATCCTTGGGGTTTTACAGTTTTTGCTTAGGTTAAGAAACCTCTCGAAAAGTCCCAAAAATATTAATACATCATGTCTCACTCACTTAAATGCCTCCATGATCTCACACAGCTCTATAAATCATCCTCATACCTCCAAACACCTATTTAACTGTCCGGATGAGTACCTACAACTGATTCTTCCACCTATACCTACACTCTAAAACTCATGTGATTTCCTAAACATAATATTTACATTATCTCTATGCCACTACCATGGTGATGAAGCCACCAAGAAACTAAAACCATCATGCTCCATCACCTAGGCTAGCTAGGTCACCTAACTATACTTGCTAAACCAAGCCAATCTCACTCAATTAACTTATGAAATCATGAAACCATCTGATATTGCATGTCATAATCATACTAATCATTCTCTAACTCAACTCCATTAACCTATTTGTAATTAATAGGATTTTACATTAATGATAAAACCTAGGACTCAACATGCTAACAATCTCCCCCTTTTTTATTGATGGAAAACAACCTACTCTTTTCACCCTATTTACGTTTATGACAAAGAAAACTTGTACTTGCATGATATTCATATTTATCTTCTTCATAAGGTCACCTCTTGGTTGAAAAAATTAACCAAACTCTTGAGTTTAGCTCATAAACCATTCATTTTTCCTTTAATCTTTGTTTTTCCTCTTTCAAATCATTTCATTACTTTACCCACCCTAGGAAAGAGCATAAACCACACCTATAAATGAAAAAAATCATTATTTGGAGTCAAATACGAAATTCTTACCTTCTTTATTGTTTATCTCAACTTTTAAAGACTCAAACTTGGATTATTTCTTACATATTATGTTCACACACAATATTTTAAACCAAGATCCCTAAAATGAATCTTCGGTGTTATTCAAGAAAAATTTCACAAGCTCTATAAGAACACATACCACATTAAGTAAATCCTTATTAATCCCCTCAAAACTATGACATCCATCTCTAGTATAAATTACAAAAATTGAGCTCCTTACCTTTCTTATAACTCATAGAGATAACTCAATCATTTCATTATTTCCCGAAAAGACATTTTAGTGTTTTCGGTCTTCTTTACCTATTATTGCAACCTTATAGAGTCAACCATACATTTTACATTTTATTACACCTTTACACACCATTCATTCTACCACAAAAAATTATATACCCCTTATACACCTGAGTGAGGTCACTAATGAGATCCCCTTGTCTTGGTGAGCTAATCAAACATGTATCATATCGTCTCAATCCTCCATAGAATATTGAATCTAGTTGGAGACATATATCAACAACTTATGTTTGTAAAAAACATGAAATCTACCCTTGTCACCGTATAGACCTATTAAGTCACCTAGTTGAGAGGCACAACATGCTCTCCATGCCTTGTTAGACTATCTTAGACCTGTAATCACCATATTTTGATGCAAAAACACCTCCTAGATTTCTTAGGATGCAATTTCATAGACACATTCATTCTTTGATGCATTGTATTATATTACTCAGTCTTCTAACTATCCTTTCTAGGTCCTATTAAAACTTAGGTAACTTGGATCAAATACACCAATGGCTCCCCTATCACATTTGATCAACTAAAACATGTAGGTCGACATCATATCCTTTATAACCTCCTTACCTAGTTCTGATGTTTACTATACTTGGTTCTTCAACCATTCACAAGAGTTCATTTGTAAACCATATTATTCACCTTCATACAAATCATTTTAGCATCTAAAATATCTTGTAGGAGACCAAGAGTGGCTCCCCTATTATGAGAAAGTGTAACATCTACTTTTTATGACTTAGAAATAAGGGATTTTTTTTACATAATGTTCTCTCTTCTAAATAATAGGATTCGAACACACATTTCATTACTAATCCATCTCATAACAAAAAAAATATGCATTTGTAATGACTCAGTGAGACACCGATCCCTAATTCCATGACTTGGTATTAAACCAATCTCTCATGTTAACTTATTTAAGTGTATACTATGTATACTTGGTTCTTTTACCCTTTACAGTCACTCAAGTGTTCTGTCTAAGAAGCCTATCTGAATATCTATTACCGATATTCATCTGAAATCCCGTAACTTAGACTAGGTGACATAAGACAACGCAACCAATAGTTTGTGATACTTTGGCCAAAGTTTTAAACATGTTTACCATGTTTACATTCCAAGACGACATACTCATCGAAAGGAATATTTATTTCACCACACTTGTATTGTTATCTATATTGGTCATCCTTAACTCACGTAAACAAAACCCGAGTCAAATTTTCACACTAAAAAGGGAAGCTTACATGCACTAGTGTGGAAGACTAATCATGGTGACTAAGGATAAAATGATATACTCAATCAAATTTGTTCGATTGGGTGTGTTTAGTTACACTAAGTAAACATGATTTTACCACTACACTAGTCCATGTTTTTATCTCTGTTTAAAGTAGAACTATGAACCGAATTTCTACTTATGTCAATTGAGTTCATTGAACTAAGAGGGGGTGTTTAATCATAGATTTTTGCATCACAGTATCCTCATAATGAATCCCGTCATTATGAGGGTACTCTATTGTATTCACTATGTTACAACAACCAACTGAGTTCCTTCAACTAAACTAACATACTTAAGAGCATTAGATTATTAACCCATTAATTTATTATCTTGTTTAATTTTCCATTAAAAAATGAACCTAATGAGTTCATGTGCATGATTGACCCAAATAAGGGTATGAGGTGTAATTTTACACTAGTTAAAGGTATGCAGATAAAATCTGCATTCATGCATATGATCATTTTAATCTTAAACCATTATTTTCATTTATCGATATATCTGAATTTGATATTAAGTGATTAATATCATTAAGTTTTCTGACTATAGTTTATCATTGTAAAAAAACTTGATTAAAATCTTATACATTACACTTATAGATATCATAAATTCTAAATCATTCTAATAACTCTTTTAAGATTTCATATTTCCATTTATTTTTTTATAGATAAGGAGAATAGAGCCCATCATGCTTATGATTTAAAAATAATATCATAACAAGATAACATACATAGTTCTTATTTAATGATAAAAGGAAACATCCTTTTCTTTCTTATTAAGGACTATTGTCCTATTAATGAAATTAGAAAACATATGGTATAGTTTCATAATAAGAAAGCCACATTCTTCTATATAAAACTATACTTATTCCTTTTCGAATAAAGATTTATCAATCATAATCAACTTAGTTATACCTTTTCCCCAAAATGAAATGAAACAAAACTATAAGTATAGATCCTTATTCCTAGTATCATTTTATTCCTTAGAATCCATTAAGCCATGCATGATAATATTTAAGAATATTAATCAAATCTAAGTCATATATGACCCTAGGGTGAATAAGAAATCAATTTTCACACAACAATTCATTTATCAAAAAGAGAGTTCACTACACTCCAAAATCAATAAGTATTCCATAAATTTATAAGAAAACTTCTTTCATCATCACAAAACCAATTTGATACATCCTCATGATTCCTTCAACAAGTTCATTTCATGAAAATTTCAATACATAAATCATTTGAATCATGAAAATGACTTTGTTAATAAAAAATGTAACTTTTTATAATTCTTTCTTCTTTCACTTTTCGCGAAGTCCATCTACAAAATTGTTAGAAGGAATCAGTTCATAAGGATTGAGAATGATAATAACTATAACGTTAAAACAATGTGATTTTATATAAATACTTCAGAAAAGGAACCCTGCTATTTAAGAAAATGTTCCAAGTACTCAAAATAAGAACAATAAAATTAACCGCCCAAAAAGCCACTATGTTAGAAATAGAGAAGACATCACTAAATCTATTTAAGAATCAATTATTCATAAAGAAGTTAAATAATCCAAAAAAATTTAATTCCATCTATGTCACAATAATGATAATCATTTCAACATGATAACATTTCAAACTGTAACCAACTATAAGAAGAGAATTAATTAAAATTCATATTCTATCCTCATTCTTTTCAATTTAATTCACCAAGCCAAAGTTCTACAAAATCACAACCAGTTCCTTATCATTCAATCTAAAAGGTATCTAGGAACAATTATAATTTGACATGAATAGGATGTTACCACCATAGTACATCTAACCAAATCCCGATACCATCCATAAAAGGAATCCAACAAAATAGATATCACTTTACTAGAACCGAGTGTACTCATTATACATTCCTATAGGAGGATACTCTAATCAAGGAAAAGGAAGAACCAACACAAGTTAAGAATTCAAAAAAGTCTGACTTAACAAAATAAACTAGTTTCCAAAACCCATTTGTTTGTATCATATCAAATGAACCAAGAAAGGAAACATAGTCAAAACAAAACCATGCATTTCAAATGATCAAACTGCAATTGAATTCACAAGTAACCGTTGCCAAAAACTTAAGGATAATTAAAACTAAACAAATCAAAGGAAAAAAATCATAGTGCATGGTCTTTACTTGTAAATATCAGTATTCAAATTTAGAGAGTAAATAAATTCATTTAGAAATGATCACAATAACTCATAGGTCTAATGCACATTCGAAACAAAATTCCTAATAAGAGAATTAGCTACCACATAAACGTTTCATCCCAACCAAAGCTACAAAATCAGTCTCAATGAGACATTGCAGAGATTAAACATTCAATTAAAACATGCAATATTCAACATGTAAATGTCTTTATAAACTCTAATAACCCAGATCACAAAAATCTTCAAGATTGAATAGGAGAAGATATATCCCAAGATATCCCACTCCCGTCACTTCAAATAGTAATGATTCATTGAGAGAAAGTTTAACAAAAGGAACAAAAGAATATTATTTCAAAGAAATAAACTATTATGATATGGAGAGACCAATACTCAATAGAGTCCAAATCTCAAGCCAACCCCAAAAGGGTATTCATATAAAGTAAACACAACCAATAAGAGAGATATTACAGTCCATATTTCCAAAATAGGTCCACCCATGAAGGGTGATAATCATAAAAACATATCATAAAATGATAGAGGCCGAAAAATCCATTAGACACATTCATTTTATGCACTTACAATGCTCAAAATTTCACTACCAAAAGAACCCAGATGGGTCAATACCAGACTTACATAAATCAACAAAAATACCAAAAGATTAGTTATGATTATAAGACAAACAAGTGACCAATAAACCAATGTGGAAATCACACACAAGCTTAACAAAAATCAACTGAAATAATATTTTTGATACCCATTTTAACAACAAAATAACCTAGGTCATTACCAAAAATCTAAAAACTTTCTCCATAACCCTGAGCATTCATTTCTCACCAACAAGTTACAAATACAAGGAGTTTTACCTATCAGAGATAATATAACACATTCTTCTCCTGTCATTCATTTGTAGTTTGATATATATATATATATATATATATATATATATATATATATATTGCAAACACAATTTTTTTCTAACAAAAAAAAACTGAATCACGAATAACAACCTCATACCATTGTATCACTTATATCCACAAGAAACCATATCCATAAGAAACATCACAGAAGCAAGAAGAAGTAAACAACACACAAGATCATGAAGAGCAGAGTTATTTTTAAGAATGTGTTTACATAAAATCAAGAGATTCTAAAGAGATAGAGCCTATCATGCTTGGTAGTGCTCATGGCTTCTCTTCTTTTATTTCAATCCTTCAAGAAAATCTTCCACTGAAATATTTCTAATGAAAAACCCAAAACAAAGCCTCTGCAACCTCCCTCATTTTTTAATTATAGCTTCCATGCTCAAATTTAGCTATTATTTCCACCATGTAAGGGCAATACTATGCATACAATTGATTCAAACTAGAGGTTTGAAAGAATGGAAAACAACATGCAAAGCTCTAAAGCTCCAAAATCTGAATGAAACAATAAAACCAAAAACCAATTTTTTTCCTCTAACCTTCTATTATTCCCCGGTGATTTTTCACTCGGCCAGGATAATAAATTCTAATCGGACTCTTAGTGTCCCACCAAAAATTTTCAGCAATTCCAACTCATTTTTAGTTAGATCTAATAATTAAAAATTCATTCAAATGAAATTTAGCAGAGTTGACGAATCATAAATTCCCTCTACCTTCATTCCTTGGCCAAATTTTAGCAACAATCAAAGTATTAAATGTCACATTTAAATATTCAAAATGCCTTTTAAATTTAGCCACCACCACCAAAAATTTCCATCCACATCATCCTAATTTCCCCTTAGGCTAGTTCGACCCCCTTAGGTTACGTTTATATAGTATTATCTTATAAGCCAATCTTACGACCTTAGGAATAATTGAATTTAACTTAGTATAAAATAGTGTTAATAACATAGTATTGTTGGACCACGATTTCCGTTATACCAAAACCCATATGTGTTAGTATCCGCTACAATAACTAGAGTTAGGATCTACGAGAGGTGGTTAGTCCATGTCACGAAACTCACGGGGAGTCTTTGGACACACATGCCAACAAGGATAACCCCTTCAAAGAATTAGTCATCATCATTAATAAAATCACCGTAACTTAATCTCAATATAGGATAAAAATTATAGGAACTTACATTAATTTGGTCCCAATAAACTAATTAAGATACATTACCCTTTTGCGATGCATTGGAATGAAATTATTAGATCACTTAAAAGGGGTGCATGCTAAAGATGCCACGGATGCCGTTGTGATCCCAAAGTAGTCCGACATCGAAATCAAATATTTTGGCCAACTTGGTCAAATTATCAAAACATCATAAAATTAAATGCATGCCTTGGATCACTAAAATTGATCCAAGGTATGGTTATTCTTATATCATGAAATAAAATAGACTAAAGCACAAGTTCAATATTGCAAAATAGGCAATGAACGAATTAGTCTAAATTTATTTCCTCCTTCCACATGCAGAACAATTTAAATTTTTAGCAAAAATAATATATGAATTACTTCATTATGAACTCAAAATTGACATGGCATGATTATATATTCCATTTTTATAAGTTAAACATCTCATTTATAGTAAACATGATTACTTAGTTCGAAAGAGTACACCGTCTTTAAACAAGAATCACCAATCTACGTTTACAACTTCAGTTACAAAATCCATCAAGGATATCAACCATGGAAGAGGCATTACATAGATCCCCTCTAAAAATCATCATCATCCCGATGATTAACCTCATCCACATTTTTTAAACAAGAAAAATAATCATAATTATAGTTCTCCTATCCATACAATTTTTCAAACAGAAGCCAAATTCACAAAATCAAAGTTTTTATAACTTATTATAGCATCAAATAGTTGTCCCTGTACTAACAAAATATACAAATTTTCCAAAACATGGCAGAAATTAAAGATAGCTTTCAGAAAAAGTCTTTAATTATCAAAAAAACAGAATTAATTATGTTCAAATAGATGAGGAAAAGCAGTTTTCATGTCCTTAAGGTTTTCCCATGTTGCACTTACTTGATAAATTGGTCCCATTAGATCTTGCATTGACTGATTTCATAATTTCGCTAGTGCAACTGGAGAGTTTCCAACACTCTTGTGGGTTCAACCACAATTATTCATAGCTCTTGGACTTACAAGGAATCCCAATTTAGTACATGTGATAAATCTGAAATATATTTCGTAAGCAAACAAATATGGAAAACATCATGTATTTGTGATAAGTTGGGAGGTAATTCTAAGTGATAAGATACGGGGTTAATCACTTCAACAATCTCAAAATTTCCCACAAAATGAGGTGATAATTTGACTTCCTTGCCAAAGACAATAGAGCTCTTTTTAGGCTTATCACCTAAAAACCCTTCTCACTAAGTTTAAATTTCTTATCAACTCTTTTTAGATCTGCATAACTTTTCTACCTATCCACAGCTTCTTTTAATCATTCACGAATCATTTTCACTTGTTGTTCCATTTCAGTAAGCATTTCAGGTCCAATTACCTCTCTATCTTCAATGCTATCCCAACTAACTGGATTTTTGCATTTCCTTCCATATAATGCTTCGAAAGGTGCCATTTTTAAAGATCAATGGTAAGTCTTATTGAAAAAAATCAACTAAAGGAAGATATTCTTCTCATTTGTACTTGCTGATCCATACAAAGACATTCGTAACATATCTTCCAAAACCTAATTTACTCTCTTAGTGTGGCCATTTGTTTCTGGATGGTACGTGGAACTAAAATTTAGTTTTGTTCCTAAGGCTACATTTAGAATTTACTAGAAACGAGATGTCATTCTAGGGTCTCTATCAGATATAATCAATGCAGTGTTGCATATAATCTGAAAATTTCATGCACAAATATTTTTGTTAAAACAGTGAATTATCATTAAGATTAACAACAATAAAATGTGCTACTTTTTATTAATTTTTCAACCACAAATAAAATAACATCATATTTATTTCTAGACATAGGTTACCCCTGAACAAAATCCATTCTTATTACTTGCCACTTATATTGGAGTATGTTATGGGGATACAATAAACTAGTTTGGGTACATATGCTCAACTTTAATATGCCAACATTATAGAAAATGTGAAACAAAATAAGTTATGTCTCTCTTCATCCCTTTCCAAAAATAATTTTGTTTTACATCATCAAGCATTTTTGTAACACTGAGATGTCCTAAGTAAGGTGAATTATGAAATTCCATCATTAATTTTTTCCTTAACTCATTTCCCGAAGGTACATAAACTTGTTTTTCATATCTTAAAATTCCTTCATTATCAAAGTTAAAACCTTTGTATCTTGCATCATTAAGATCTATAGCAAGTGTTTTTTTACTTGCTAAAAGTACAAATCAGAATCCATGATACTCTTTACCTCATCCTTAAACTGAGTTCTCAAAGTTATAAGTGCAGAAATATGTGTCCTATGAATTAATGCACCTGTCACTCTATTTTCTTTATCTTTAATGTAACTTATGTCAAAATTATATTGTGAAAAAAATCTAACCATCTTCAATTTCTTGCATTTAGATTTGGCCAAGTGAAAATATACTTCATCCCAAGGTGTTCAAGTTTTTACCCAAAGGGTCTTCCTAAGAGATAATTTTTGCATACTTGAAGTGCGTGAACTATGGCATCAAGCTTTAGGTCATGGGGAGCATAATTCAACCCATGTAACTTGAGTTTCCTTCTCTCATAAGATATAACATGATCATCTTGTAAAAAAATACCTCATGGTCCTTCATTGGAAGCATTTTGAACTACCGTAAATCTCCCATTTCATTTTTTTGTAAAAAAATAGGTGCAGAAGTTATTTGTTCCTTTAGAGTTTTAAATGTTGATTCACATTTATCACTCCACAAAAAAATTCCTTAACATATTTTTGTAATAACCAATAAGCCCCATGAATCTTCGACTTCATGTACATTTTTGGTGTAGGACATTCATTTATGGAAACAATATTTAATGGATCAAATGTTATTCCATATTTTCTTGTGAAATTTCCTAAATAGTGCACTTATGTTTCATAAAAAGAACATTTGGACAACTTACCATACAATTTTCTCTTTCTCAAAATTTCAAGTAAAATTTTCAAATGCTCATGGTGTTCATCAATGCTTTTGGAATAGATAAGAATATCATCCAAGAATACAAGTAAAAACTTGTCCAAGTATTCTTGAAAGATATTATTCATTAAATTCATAAAATATGCATGTAAATTTGTCAAACCAAAAGGTAAAATCGTGAATTCATAATGTCCATATGTTATTCTAAAAATTGTTTTATGAATAGCTTGATCCTTAATTCTCAATTGATGATATCCAGAACAAAGATCTATCTTTGAATATACTGATGCACCATACATCTGGTCAAATAGATAATCAATTCTAGGAAGTGGATATTTGTTTTTGATTGTTTCTTTGTTTAACATTCAATAATCAATACAAATTCTAAGTGTTCCATCCTTCTTTTCATAAAAATTATCGGTGCTCTCCAAGGTGAGACACTCGGTCTTATCAAAAATTTAGAAAAATAGTTCTTATAATTGTACCTTAAGTTCTACCAGTTCAATGGTAGTCATCTGATATGGTACCTTGGAAATAGGTTTAGTTCTAGGTTTGATTTCTATGGTGAAGTCAAATTCTTGTTTAGATGGAAGACCGGACAATTCTTCCGGAAAAACATCACTAAAATATCTTAACAATGGATTCTTTTCCAAGAAATCACTATTATTTTCTATTGTTTTATAATTTTTATTACATACAGAGTGTAACCTTTATTTTTGGCCTTCTTAAGCTTCATATTTGGAAGTTTTTAAACTGAAATTTCTCGTTTTACCCCTTAAATGTCTCTGTTGTTTTCTATAGACCATCAATGCATCTTATGTTTTTTTCAAAAAAATTAACTTTTAATTTATGATCAAAAAGTTATTTAACACTAATTATGAAATCATATGACCCCAAAGGAGCAATATAAATATCTACTTCCATGGAAAAACTTGCTAACTCTAAGATTGCTTCAAAAAGACATTTACTAATAATATAGACAAAATTACTACCATAATGTACAGTCCAAGATTTTTCCATTATTCCTACTTTCCTTTTTAATTTTACAGCTAATTTACTAGAAATAAAACAATCTGTAGCTCCAATATAGAAAATTAAGGTAACAGTGTACAAAATAATTTACCTAGCACTTCTATGGGTGTAACTTATTTTTCATCTTGCTTATCAGCTACTATAACATGTATCTTATGTTGTTGGTTGTTGTCATCTTTATTTAGAGGGCACTCATTTACATAGTGATCCTTACCAAAATTTAAATAGCCCCTGATGTGTCCTCTTTTGGTTCAAACTTATTTCAGTCTTGAAATTACTGTTTTGACCTCCATAAGATTTCAACCCATTATTTTTATTCTTCACAAAATTATTTCTAATGTTCGTAGAAGGTTTTGTTTGCTATCATTTTCTTATTGTTATCAGTAACAAAATTGTTTTTGGCTCCAAAATTATTCCATGCCACCTTCTTGGGTGTAAGTGATGAAGAAGATTTGGAAATTCTCTTTTGATTTTCTTCTTTATGATAAGAAATTGCCTTCAATTATTGTTATTGTCTTATGGATTTTTTCACAACCCCTTCCATAGTGGATGGGTTGTGCACATCTACTTCTACCCCTATGATAGGATTCAATTTCATAATAAACTTGTATATACTATACTTCTTGTCAGTTTGATACTGATGAATGTACTTAAGAAGTTTGGTAGACCTCTCCCAAGATTCTCTATAGTTAAATTTCCTTGCATGAAATTCTGTCATTTTCTGATCATAATAGAGTTGTGGCAGCCAATGTTTCCTAAAATAGCTCTTAAATTGATCGCATGCAATGTTTAATTCATCTATGTTCAGTTTGGGCTTATGGTTGTCCCACCAAGAGGATGCCTCATGGGAAAGTTGATAAGCTCCCCATACTGTTTTTGTTTCTTCTGAGAATTTCCTTATTGCATAGTACTCCATTTCAGTGAGCCAATTCTCAGCCACATCCCCTAGTGTAGTGTCATCAAACATTTTTGGACTTATCATTTTTATGTCATTATTAAGTTTAGTTGCTAATCTTCCTTTTAGTTTCAGTCATATTAGATACATTTTCATTTTCATTTGTAGCATTATTATTGACATTCACAACATTATTATTATCAACACCCAAATTTCCAGCATTGGCATTGTTTCCTGGAGGTGGTTGATTATTATTATTAGCATCATCTTCTTCCTCCTCATTACCCATTACTTGTTGTTCAAGTACAACAAGATGATCTCTTATGTCCAATAGGGTAGCAAGAATCTCATCAAGTTTTTGTGTGGTAGCTACCTCTACACCTGGAGGTAAATTATTTGAAGCATATCCCCTTTTTCTATCCATTTTCTATTAACAAGAAATTGATTTTTTTATCAAATATGGAATCAATAGGTCTAAGATCTATAACCTTAAGCTCGATACCAAAATGTAACATCCAATTTTTATGAATTAGAAACAAGGGAATTTTAATTTTTACATAATGTTCTCTATTTTAAATTAATATTATTCAAAACACAAATTCCATTGCCAATCCATCTCATAATAGAAACCATATGCAATTGTAATAACTCGGTGAAAACTCGATCCCTAAATCCATGACTCGGTATTAAATTGATCTCTCATGTTAACTTGTTCAAGTGTATACTATGTATACTTGGTTCTTTTACCCTTTAACATTCACTCAAGTGTTTTTTCTAAGAAACCTATCTGAATATCTCTTACCGATATATATCCGAAATCCGCAACTTAGACTAGGTGACATAAGACAACACAACCGTAAGCTTCATGATAATTTGGCCAAAGTTTTAAACATGTTTACCATGTTTACATTCCAATATGGCATACTCATTGAATAGAATATGTCTTTCACAACACTTGTTTTCTTATCTAAATTGGCTAGCCTTTACTACTATACACCAAACCGGAGTCAAATTTTTACACTAAACAAGGGAAGCTTACATGCACTAGTGTGGAAGACTACTCATGGTGACTAAGGATACATAGACATACTTAATCAAATATTGTTGATTATATGTGTTTAGTTACACTAATTCAAAATTAGTTAACCACTACACTAGTCCATGTTTCTATCTTTGTTTAGAGTAGAACTATGAACCGAATTTCTACTTATGTCAATCAAGTTAATTGAGCTAAGAGAGGGTGTTGAAGCATAGATAGATGCATCACAATATCCTTGTAATGACTCCCATCATTACGAGGGTACTATGTTGTACTCCCTATATTTCAACAAC
The DNA here is from genome assembly GCA_018340775.1 of Taxus wallichiana var. yunnanensis. Classification (NCBI taxonomy): domain Eukaryota; kingdom Viridiplantae; phylum Streptophyta; class Pinopsida; order Cupressales; family Taxaceae; genus Taxus; species Taxus wallichiana. The sequence continues at coordinate 82,588,683 of CM031242.1, read as the reverse complement.
TAATTGAGTTCCTTCAACTAAACTAACATACTTAAGAACATTAGATCATTAACCCATCAATTTGTTATCTTGTTTAATTTTCCATTATAGAATGCACCTTTGAAGGGTTCATTATGCATGATTGACCCAAAATAAGGGTATGAAGTGTACTTTTACACTATTTGAAGGTATGTAGATAAAATCTGCATTTGTGCATATGATTATTTAATCTTTAACCATTATTTTCATTTATCGATATATCTAAATTTTATATTAAGTGAGTAAGATCATTAAATTTTCTTACTATAGTTTATCATTATAAAATTTTTGTTGAAATCTTATACATTAGAATTAGATATATCATAAAGTCTAAATCTTTCTAATAACTCTTTTAAGCATTAATGTTTCCATTTATCGTTTATAAATTAGGAGAATACCACTAATCATGATTATTATTTAAACATAATCTCCTAACAAGATAACATACATAGTTATTTATTTAATGATAAAAGGAAATATCCTTTTATTTTTTATTAAGGACTATTGTCCTATTAGTGAAATAAGAAATCCAAATTCTTCTATATAAAACTATACTTATTCCCTTTTCTGAATAAAGATTTATCAATTATAATCAACTTAGTTATAAATTTTCCCCAAAATGAAATGAAATGGAACTATAAGTATAGATCCTTATTCCTAGTATAATTTTATTCCTTAAAATCCATTAAACCATGCATGATAATATTTTAGAGTATTAATGAAATCTAAGTCATATATGACCCTAGAGTAAATCAGAAATTAGAAAATTTCACACAACAATTCATTTATCAAAAAGAGAGTTCACTACACTCCAAACTCAATAAGTATTCCATAAGTTTATAAGAAAAATTCTTTCATCATTACAAAACCAATTTGATACATCCTCATAATTTCTTCAAAAAGTTCATTTCAAGATAATTTCAATACATAAAGCATCTGAATGAGGAAAATGACTTTGTTAATAAAACAAATGTAACTTTTATAAGTCTTTCTCCTTTCACTTTTCACGAAGTCCATCTACAAAATTGTTAGTAGGAGTTAGTTCACAAGAACTGAGCATGATAATAACTATAAAGTTAAAACAATATGCTTTTATCTAACTATTTCATAAAAGGAACCCTGCTATTTAAGAAAATGTTCCAAGTACTCAAAATAAGAACAATAAAGTTAACCACTCAAAAACCACTATGTCAAAAATAGAGAAGACGTTACTAAATCTATTTAAGAATCAATTGTTCATAAATAAGTTAAATAATCCAACAAAATTTAATTCCATCCATGTCATAGTAATGATAATCATTTCAAACTGTAACCATCTATAAGAAGAGAATTAGTTAAAATTCATATTCTAACCTCATTATTTTAATTGTTTTCACCAAGCTAAAGTTGTACAAAATCACAGCTAGTTCCTTATCATTCAATCTAAAAGGTATCTAGGAACAATTAAAATTTGACATGAACATGATGCTACCACCATTGTACATCTAACCAAATCCCGATACCATCCATAAAAGGAAGCCATCAAAACATAGATCACTTTACAGGAACCAAGTGTACTCATTGTACATTCCTACAGGAGGATACTCTAATCAAGCAAAAGGTTGAGCCAAAACAAGTTAAGAATTCAGAATATTCTAACTTAACAAAAACTAGTTTCCAAAACACATTTTTTTCATCTCATATCAACTGAACCAAGAAGGGAAATAGAGTCAAAACATAACCATCCATTTAAAATGATCAATCTACAACCTTACACACAAGTAACCCTTGCAAAATCTTAAGGATAATGAAAACTCGAATGATCTAAGGAAAAAAATCACAATGCATGGTATTTACTTGTAAATATCAATATTCAAGTTTAGAGAATAAAAACCCCTACTCGTCATGTTATTTATTGGCATGCAAGATCAACTCTAGATATTTATTCCTAATTTCTGTCTCCAATGTCTACCACTTACGTAGCTCCTTGTCTTCTTTTTCTAGGATGTCTGTCACAATGGCATCTAGTTCATCTTGAGTCATATTTTCTTTCTCATTTTGTATAACCCTAACAATGTTAGCCATGCTTGACATTATTCCCTCCATGGAGTCCATTTTCTATGCTATAAGCTTCCCAATTTTGTCTATTATGTCTCTATGTGCATCTTGGGCTGCTCTTTGTGAGTGCTTTGTGCTTTTATTTCACCAAAGAAATTCTATCTGTGTTACCAAGTGTCTCATCCTTCATAGCCTTTAGGACTGCATTATCTTCTTCAAGGGTCCTTATCCTAATTATTGCATCTAGAGTTGCGCACATGTTCAGAGCTTGATTCCCCTTCTTAAGCTCGTCCTTCAAGGTCTACAACAAAGATTCATAACTTGCAATTTTTTCTAGCAATAGTGGCCTTGGCTCTAGCTACTTCTTCTTCAGGATCCTTTGGCATGTGTATACGCACGGACCCTTCATCGATGACCAATTTTACTAGTGTGTGTAGATAGTGCATTACAGAGGGGTATCTCTCGAGGAAGATGAGACTCTAGATGAGGTCTTACCTTTAGAATGTCATCTCCAATTTCTTCAGACATACCGATAAATGCTTCAATCTTCACCTCATTCTTTTCCTCTTTCTTTTCCTTTTCTACTTTTATATGCTCTATTTCTTCATTCTTCTCCTTGATGTCTTCAAATAATGCTCTATTTTTTGTCTCTTTATCTAAATTCCTGTGTGCAACCTCTGTAAATATATTTACTAAGGTGTTTCTTACCTTCTCATCGACATGTTCATGGGCTTGATATTCATGTGTTATAAATGTGGAGACTTTTCATTTGGTGTGACACATATGAGTGCTCACACATATCAAAATTTGGCTCATCCATGTGAGTTTTCATAGACCGAGATAATTACTTTATGGTGGGTGTGCTTTGGTCATATATGCATCCATTAAATCCCATCCATATATATCCTACTTCTCTACTATTCTATGAAATTTGGCATGTATGTTTTTACTTGTATCACTTACATAGCCCAATGCAGGAGTCATGTAATCCTCACTCTCCTTCTCCTTTCTCGTTCTCTTTCCCTTAGGAACTCGGACCCTAAATCAAGAATCAGGCCTTCACCTTTTTCAACTTCTACCCCAATTCCCTTCATCTCCTCTTCATTATTCTTCATCTCCTCATCATGAGGCTCCTCTACATCCTCTGGCTATACTGGAGTACTAGGCGCGCTTTCTCCAAACTCATCTTTCTTGTCATCTTGAAGCTTCAGTTTTCACCTATTCCTCTTCTCAATAACATCTTTCTATGGTGAAAGAATATGTGATTGTACAGACACCAAAAATTACATGTGCTACATTTTCGTAAAAGGTTACTTGAATTCCCCAATAATGATTCAATTCCTTTCGAATATGTTCTAGTTCCAAAATCCATTCGTAGTGTATATTTGTAGCCTAGACATCTTTACTTAGCCTTCCCACACCTTTTTCCATCTTTTAGCATCTTTTGCGCATGTTTTTACCTTTCATTCTAGAACCATCACCTTGCCCGAGTGGCATATTTGAAACTGCCACCCAAGAAGGGTGAAAATCCTAACCGATATTTCCATATTCCATCATGCATGTTTTTAACATGTGATGATTCACTTAAATTCACTTTTAGCATGCATCTATGGGCCAAATTGTCTGAAACTATTTTTGATTGTTTAGTTGTCCTTCCCTCTTTTGTTTTTGCATGTGATTCAGCTTAGTTGGAATGGCCTCTTATTGCCTTGTGTATGCGAGGCACATCCCAACCCCAATTCTTATATAGTCCATGTTTGCATTCAATCAAAAGGCCGAGAATTTTTATTTATCTTACATTGTATTACTACCACAATCTTGCTACTGACAATTGCATATCCAAACTCATATCTCTTGTGTTATCTCTCTTCTACTTGCATTTCATCCAGACTACCTTCAAGCTACCATTTCTCAAGCTCCATCCTCCTATAGTTGTTCTTTCATTCCTAATACCTTGTAATCATATGAACATTAAGAGAAAGAAAGGAACAAGATGAAGGGACAAATACCAATATAACCGATTTTCCAAATATCTTACTTATCCAGTTGAATTATGTGTTTGGTTTCTTTATTTTCTAAATTATCAGTTTTAAATCATTAGTTTCAATTGCATATAAAATAAAGTAGAAAAATTATCCATTTCAATTGATTAGGAAATTACAAGTAGATAAAATCATTTTGAAGTTTTCTCCCTAACATTACCAGGGAAGTTATGGGAATAATAGCTCTTTTAGGGTCATGATTTGTTCTTCACCTCTAAGGTAGGGTTTGAATGGTTTTGATTAGATTACGTTATTTGTTTTTATATTAGATTCATATATTCACACAAGTAACTAGCTACATCTGACTGATTACTTGTCTTTATTTTATTTATTATATTAGAATGCATTGCTTAAAAAAACTAGAAAAGATGAAAAATATTTCCTTTGATAGATTAGTTTAGTTTTTACTGTTTTATTCTAATATATTGTGAAAACTCCAAAAAAAAAGATTAGATTTACTTTAATAGTTAGTTTTCTTATTAAAATAATTTCATTTCATTATGTATGACCATCAATGGTCCACAATAAGAAAAGACATATAATTGTGATCCCTTGGTCCCACAACCTAATGGGCCACAATTGATAACTGACATTGATACAAGTTTACATTTGATAGTCTTACACACACCAACAACTTTTGCTGAGAAAATAGAAAAGATAAATACACTAAACATCACTAATAATCAAGCTTACGATTATTGGACTACTCCTGCAATAGGGTTTGATTACGCGCATGACCATATAAGGGCCACAACCTCCATGAGTCTTTGGTTATTATCCTCAGGTCTCACAACCCAACAGGCCTACTAGACCAATTATACATTGACACTATTTTGTGTACATTAGTATTTAGATCTTCACCACTTCCACTAGACATTATTACACAACTTTCCTTACTTAACATAAAGAACCGATCAAGCTAAGACTTTCCAGACTAGTCCAAAAAATTTCCTATAGTTCCTGTGGCTCCACTAGGTCTCTTGTTTTCACTTCCATGACCTTGTATGGAAATCCATACGAGGCACTTGCAGTCACTTTCTACGTGTTCAACAACCAATTAAAAAATCTCAACAGAGCTTGATATCGATTTGAGTCTCCGAGTAGATATTATATTAGACCGAGCCATCACACGACTTCAAGTTAGGAGAGAATTATTCTCCTTAGACTCACAGATCCCGATATTGCATGTTGAAGACATAATATTTCCCAACTAGCTTGATTTCCATGACCATAGTCATAATAATTTTCATTCTACATTGAATGTCTCAAGCATGACCTCGAGAGTTCGAGTGCGAAGAAGGTCATGTGTTGATTTTATGTCATATAAATTAGTGAAACCAATGCAAAGATATAGTCTCTAAACATTTCCAATTTCATTGTCCATCATTTATTCTATGTGTATTCTTATTCCCCGAATATGTCAGGATACAATGAGTATGGTCGACCCATCCCAAGTTTTGACATGTACAACTACCAAATAGGTATACAACAACAATCACCTTCACTCTCAATGTGGGTGGACAAACGCTCAACTGCTCAAAACCCTCTTCTTCAAGGAACCAATGTTGTTTACTCTGTACTTATTGAAGAACTTGACCAAAACACACAAAATTACCCACAAAAATAATCAAGTTCAAACAATATGACTTTCATTGGGGAAGCAAGTTCATCTCCTCAGGTATTGTTTCGACATCCCATTAGCATGCAATCAGAATAAATCTCGCATCTAGATGAGGAATAATTAGCATGATATGATAGGAGTGAACAACACTTCTAGAATATGAACCGAGATTTTGATAGGTTGTAAGGACAAGGTGATTTTCTACTCCAAAATAATAATGCTACCCCTCCACCAATTGAAAATATCGCTAATGGGGGTGGCAACATAGTGAACCATTCATAGCAAGATACCATACTTCTTCACAACCTATGAGAGTTCAACAAAATCACCTAATAAAAGCACCACCCCTTCAATGGGTGATGTCATCTCAACGTTGGTAGAAAAATTCAAGGAGCTAGAGCTTGCTCAAAATTCATGTGCAGGGCAAGCAAAAATTTCTCCCTATCCGAAAAATTATGGAAAAATTCCTACTTCATAGAATCCTCTAGTTTATGTGGGTACTCCAAACCTTGGATATTTTCTAACTAGGATGGGCATCTTGGTTATGTCCCCTCATGCCACATATTGATATATACAACGTGCACTAGCGAGAAGTGCATTCTCAAACACCATGCCAGTTGAAAATGGATCATTCCCTAGTTTCATGCCTTTAATTCCATATCAAATTAATCAGCCCCCCTATGTACACATGTAGTCTAAATATCTACAAGGGGATATGTACACTTACCTAGGTCCATATGGACAGTCGTAGGGGATGCCATATGCCCCAAAAAAATTTACACTGTCCCATTTCAGCAACCAATGCAACCTCCACCTCCCCAAAAAATATCTTCAATCGTGGAAACGTATGCAATGCAGACCTATTATGAATATCTTAAGGAACTTCTAGAATTCTCAATCCAGACAGTCATGCTCCCAAGACCCTTGTTTGATCTTCCAAAATTCAAAGGGGAGGGAGATTCTAATGCCCACATCAAAGCTTATGCAATGGTCATTCGAGATCTTCTCCCATGGGATGCAGTTGTTACGAAGATTTTCCCTAAGATGCTAGAATGTATTTCTCTTGATTTGTACTATAGGATATCAGAGGCTTCAATGCACTCCTTCAAGTAACTTGTATCAAAATTTATTAAGGATATTGATATGAAATTTTTTTTGAGAATAGGAATTAGGGAATTCCTTCATATCAAGCAATAACACAACAATTCTACAACCCACTTCATTCAAAGGTGGAAAAAATTTCTCTACTCCTATGCAAGCACTCCAAATGTGGATCAAATGGAGCATTCTAATTTTTTCCTCCACTCTCTCAATAGGGAGATAAAGTAAGAAGTTCAAAAGTTCCCACTAAGGAGCTATGAAGAGGTACTAGCGGGTGCTCTTTGAATTGACCAAGCAACCATTGATAGTGGTCTGTAAGACTTATGGAGCTAATGGAAGGTTAGTCACCCCTAATCAAAATAACCCCGGTTACTTTAACAACCTAAATAACAATCAAGGACCAAAATACTTAATAAGAATCATGGATTCATGAAAAATGGGGTGACAGACCAACCTAAGAAACCCAATGTTGTTAATGCTCCTAATACAATCACTTCAAACAACAACAACAATAATGAAAACAATCAAATAAATATAAATTATTTCACTCACCAATGTTGTAGATTTTGACTATTCAACAAAAAAAAAAACCTCAAAGAATCAAGACAAACACGGACTCCAAGGATCTAACCAATACCCAAGCGGGTATCCAAACCAATATTAAAACCAATGGAAAGGGTTCCCAAGTTTTAACTATAACAATCAACAACTGAACAATAACCGTAATTTTGGACCACAACAAGGCACAAGCGAAAGGCCTCGATATTATGATCATGATTTATATCATGCGGTTTCCATAGGGTTTGCAGCATGATGCAAGAATATGCCACAATTATAACAAGTTTTTACAAAGTGTTTTCTAGAGAATCAAAGACATTTTTTTTTAATATGTTTTTGGCAAACCCAATAGCGCTAACCCAAAATACCTATATGAGACCAGTATCTCCACAAAACACACCACTTGGAATCTTTAACGATCCTCTCTTCACACGTCCAAAGGATGGTATAATAGATCCCAATGGTTCAAAAAAAGTTATTATAATAGGTACCCATGATCGTGAATCCTTAACTTCTTCAAACCCAAAAGTGACACCTCCTTTGGATGGTCGTCAGCAAACAAAAATTATGGGGCTGGTGGAGTTGGATACTGAACCTCAAATTAACATTGTCACTAGGACCAAAGACTATTCTTCACAACCAATCCTGATCTACCTGGCTATATCATATGGCATTCATGATAGGCTATGAAATCCATTAGGAGCTTATGACTTGATTAGTGATGCAACTAAGACCTTCTCTCACATTTCCTTGGATATGTTAAAGAATTCCCTACTCATAGATTTGTTATACTAAAAGCACTAGGTCTTGGTCATTTGATTAACATCACCCTCCCTACAGTAAGTAGAAATAAACCATGTGGAATTTTATGTCTATCCGACAGGAAACCCTGAAAGAGATGTTGGGGTTATATTCGAAATCAACAAGATGACCATAGACATGAAATAACTCATAGAGGAAATCCAGATCTATTTTTACAAGTTTGTATTTACAAAAATTATGTAAAGTGTGTGATGATTGATGATAGAGAAGTTGTTAACACAATTCCCTTATCTTTCCTTCAAAATATAGGGTACGAAGAGATGAAATTCTCTTCAACGTGAAACACGTTGAGAGGCTACGATAGCCTCAAGGCAATGTCAATCAGAACAATAGTGTTACCATTCAACCTGGACCTAAGAAGTTACTAATTGAGTTTTATATTATAGATTTGGAAACTAAATATAATATGATCCTTGGTTTTCCTTTGATTCATCACATGAATGTGATTCCCTACAAATTAATTTCAGGAAGTTAGGTCCCTATATTTAGGGAAGGTCTTTGTGGTGCATGGTGATCCATAACCCTTTGACATACACCTAGCTAACTTGAAAAATAGGTCGGTATCCAATCGAGTTTGAAATTCCTACAATTCAGTTAAATAAACCTACAAGCTCAAGATCAGAGGAAAATTTGGCTCCTACAATAGAGTTAGAAGTCATCGGTTTGATTGAAGGAATTATGGAAATCAAAGATTAAACTTTCATCGTAGAGACAATATTGTTGGGAACTATGACTAATATTGTCAATCTATTGGAGAAGGATATACTTATCCTCCTTCCTTTCAATGCTATGGGTATGGGATATAATTTAGGACTTGGTTCTCTTCCACAGATGAAGTTTATATGGTTGAAGTAAATGAGGTATTAGTAGAGGGCACAAAGGATGATCCAACATCCATTTTTCCAAATAATTGTTGGACTCTCTATTTTTATAGAGAAAAGTGCCATTTTGGTGTCAGGGTGGGTGTGATTCTTACCTCTCATGAGGGAAGGATTATACCTTTTCATTCAAACTAAACTTCAAATGCATGAATAATGGGGCTGACTATGAAGCCCTCTTACTTGGTCTCATTATAGCCAAGAGAATGAGTGATATTAATATTATGGTACTGGGTGATTCAAATATTATTGCAAATCTGATATCCAAAGTATATGAGACTAGAGCTGAGAATTTAAAAATCTATAAAAAAAGTAGTTTTGAATCGAGAGATTTGACTTCATTTCAATTGAAGCAATTCCACTGTAATAGAACATCCTCACAGACTCGATAACAACTTCCGCTTCTAGCTTTACTTTAAGCAACGAGTTAGAAGATAAAAATTCACAGCTCTCAGTTCATGTAGAACCTTTGGTTTATAAGACACTATTAACTCCAATGTTGTCATACATAGAGATTGAGAGAGAGTATGTCATTGCAGATCACATTGACATTGACAAAGTAACTCTAGGATATCTAAACACTCTCGCAAAATTCCATCTTAATCATCACGTGGTTGATATTTCCATAATTTCGTACTCTACCTCCTATTTTGGAAATCCCATGATAGAATATTCCCCTAGGAAGGAACTTAAAATTTGTGAGGTAGGAGAAGAGGGCGATCTAGAGTTTCCTCCAACCACACCTGATTTTGAGGAAGGAAACACCTCCTAATCGAGAAAACAAATGATATAAATATCAGGACTAATGAAGAACCAAAAATATTGAAGCTAGGTTCCTCTTTAACTCCCGAGGAAGTTGCACAAATACATACCCATATTCTCAGAGAACATTAAAAGCATTCAAATTTAACTACAAAGAAATGACGGAAATTATATCACACATCAGTAAGGGCACAATATTGTCACACCAAGCCATATCCTAAGCCAATTAAGAAAAATTCAAGGCCTATGAATTTGAAGGTGACCCTCATGGTGAAGGAAGAAGTGATTAAACTTCTCTAGGTAGGGTTCATCAAGCTAGTTGAGTACTCACATTGGGTGTCTAATATCATCCATGTCCTCAAAAAGAATGGAAAGATCCGTATTTTCCTAGAATGTTTGGATATAAATAAGGTGTATCCCAAAGATAATTTCCCATTACCATCCATCAATGTTATTATTAACACAATAACTGGTTTTTAGTTATTGTCTCTCATGGATGGGTTCTCGGGTACAATAAAATTATAATCTTTTAAGAAGACTAGAGAAAACTATGTTCACAACTCCTCAGGGAACCTCTTTTGTTATGTTGTTATACCATTCAAGCTTAAGAACACTGGTGCTATGTACCAATAGGTGATGAATTATATATTCCATGACTTTATACATAATATTACAGAATCCTACGTGGATGAACTTCTAGCTATGGCCCGAAAACATTTCAATCACCTAAAGGTGCTTCGTATCATCCTTTCTCACTTAATCGAATACGGTGTCACATTGAATCTATAAAAATGTGTATCCAGTCTAATAGGGGGCAATATTTTTGGGTACATCATATCTTCATGAGGAATTAATGTGGACACAAAATATATCCGAGTTGTATTGGAAATGATTCCATTGACGGACAAGTATAGAATAAGATCTTTTCTTGGAAAACTTAGGGCAATCCGAAGACTTATTCCTGACTTGACCTTTTCTATTCACCCAATCAACAATTTTTTGAAAAAATATTGCTGCATTGATTAGATTAGACAGATGAATTCAATGAGGCATTTGAGTTAGTTAAATGATTCTTATTGTCCCCTCCCATGCTCATGCTACCTAGGTCAAATCACCCTTTGATCTTATATTCACGAGCTATGGATGTTTTGCTAGCCTACATGTTGGCTCAAGAATTGATGATAAATGAGAACCCGCATTCTATTTTATTATTTGAATGTTGTTAGATTATGAGACACGTTACACACAGGAATAAAAATAATGCCTTGCCATAGTATTTTCGACAAAGCATTTGAGACATTATACGTTGAATCAAGAAATGAGGGTTATTGTTAAGTCAGATCACTTATAGAAATTCCTCACACAAGGCTCCTTATCTAAGAAGGTGAGGCACTTCATAACTCTGATGGGAGAGTTTGAGTTAAGATTTGTTAATAAAAAATCCATCAAAGGACAAATCATTATGGACTGGTTGGCTGATAACTGTTAGATGGAGGGAATTTGGTATATCTAGACTTCCACGATGAGTGTGTATACTTCATCGTAAGTATTAGGCCCCCATTTTTACGAGTCCATGGTATAATGACATCATTAATTTTATAGTGGACCATACATATATAGAAGGGGAAACATAAAAATAATGAAGGTAGTTACACATCATTTCCATTAAGTATGTTATTTTCGAACAAGTGCTCTATCGTAGATCCTTTGACGAAATGTTGTTAAGATGTGTTGATGTTAAAGAATCCAAAAATATATTTATGAATCACATAGTGGAGTATGTGGAGGTCACTTTGGCGGTCATGCCACTACTTGAAATATACATTGGATGGGCTATTTTTGGCCCACTCTAGAGCATGACGTAGTAGAATTGTGCATAGATTCCATAAATGTCAAGAGTTATCCAATGAGATCCACATACCGGCACAAGCTCTATAATAAATTGCAACCCCATGGCCCTTTTCCATGTGGGGACTGAATTTGATAGGGAATTTCTCTCCCTTGTCAACATATGGCCATAACTCTATAATCACGCCGCAGAGTACTTTACTAAGTGGGTAGAATCCATGCCTCTTAACACTATACCCGATTCTATGATTGCTAAGTTCATATTAAACTAAATCATTTGTAGGTATGGGTCCCATGGGTCATTATCTCGGATAATAGAACATCTTTCAAAAATGATGAAGTACGTGAATTGTGTGCAAAGTTCAATATAATTCATCTCACAACTTCTCTTTATTATCCTCGACCAATGGATAGGTTGAGGCTACAAATAAGACATTAAATTCCATCCTCATTAAGACTATCAAGGAGAACAAATGAGATTGGCATTTAAAGATTTTTTTCAGCCTTGTGGGCCTATCAGACATCAGTTAGAACACCAATAGGGGAAACCCCCTTTTATTTGGTATTTGGTGCAGAAGTGATTTTACCTCTCAAAGTCGAAATACCTAGTCTCGTATTCCGCTACAAGGAATATTGGGAGAAGAAGGCTATCGAGAAGTGTGACTCTCTCAGTTAGAAAGTCTTGATGAGGTTAGACTCAATGTTGAACAATGGCACAGCATTTATGCTAATCGAATGGCTTCGAAATACAACAAGAAGTTTTATGAGTGTGAAATATATGAGGGAGATTTCATGCAAAGGAAGGAAATTTAGACCCGGTGGTTGGGTCCATATCATGTAATAGAAGACTACAAAAATGGGGCATTTCTCTTGTGTACACTAAAGGGTGAGGAGTTTAACGAATCTATGAACTCTCTTCACATGAAGAGGTATTACACATGATCCATTATCATTTTTCACATGTACATTACTGCATCTAAATTTCACTTTCATTTGCCACTTCACTCTATAAAATTTGTGATCAAGGGACTTATTCTTATAGAAACTCCTAAAAACTTCTGAAAATAATGGAGAAACATTGAAATCATATCTCTTCAAATTTTCTTGGTATCATCAATTTTTTCCGAATCATTTCATCAATTCATAGAGCCTACGCCCTGAGTCCCGATTCTCCTAAACAACCTCTTGAATTGTTTCTCCTTGGTGAATTTATCTCGTATAAACTCCTAATGCACCAGTCTCCAATACTTCCTCTTCTTCTTGTTATAGTGGAGGAGTAGTTGCACACTCACTTTCCTTTTTAGCATTGAATAACTATGACCCCTATGCTCTAACCACCCACTATCTTCATGTAACTCTTCTTATCTAATGTGTGAAATAGGTTGTTTAAGCGACGTGAGTGTAACCGTGTGCTTCCCCTTAGGTGGGCTTGGTAGTTTGAATTCATTTTCTACATACTTTTTGTTCTCTAGCCTGGGCTTAAGCTGAAGGTATATCAAGGCTGCCCCACTATCACCTATTGCCAAACTTAAAGGCTTCATAGTTATGTCATCAGATATTAATCTTTCAATGTATGTAGACTTACCTAGATAAGTGTAAGTCTTCTATAGAGTGTGGTAGTCACAATCTACCTTATCTACATTATATATCTCATTGACACATGTCTATAAATATGTGAAATGATTCTGAAAGAACCGCTTTGTGAATACATAGGGAATTTCACACCATGGACTCCATTTTCCATCCTTCATTGCAAAACACTCAATGCAAAAATTTTGTTACACTACAAATTGTTTTAACTTTCCTACCATCGCAGAAACTTCTTAGGTATCCTCCACTCTTCTTCAAAGACCATGTGAAGTTATTTATACCACATCTCTTCCCTTTATTTGAATGGGCCACTCATGGATCCTTCACATAAATACTTTTCAAATCTCTATTTGAGATATTTCTTCTCTCCTGCAGGTACTCCTAGACTTTATTGTTTGGCCCATTAGGAACTCCAATCTCTACAAATAAAAGAGAGAAAAATAATGCCAAAAATTATCTTTTCACCTTTGCATGCCTCCTTAATGATTGTTTCAACAATGTATCCCGTAAAGTTGTAGGTCTCCCTTTTGAAATTTTCTTTGCAATATGTAGCCACATAGTGTTCACTTGTGACCATCTCTCTGGTCATTCAATTTTTGTTAACACGTGTGTGACTTCTTGTAAAACTAGATACATCCTCAGCTTGTAAATAGCCATGGCTTGGGGTCCTTCTACATAGCCCAACTTCTTATTGGTGGCTGTAAATATTGCCTTATCAGTTAGGTCACTACTCACCTCTATGCCTGTGCTTTTCAAACCCGTCAAAGTTCCAATCAAGGGTGCTGTGATCCTCATTCGTCGCCCAACAAAATAGAAAAAGTCCTCATGGACTCTGCTCATGAGCCACTGGTAAAGCTTTTAGGTTTTCCAAAATATGGTAGCTCATACAACTACAAAACCCCTACCTTTCTCAAGATCTTCTCCCCAACATCGTCGTAGATGGGCATGTCATCTACTATTCATTTGTTTGTCTTTCTATTCAGCAACACATCTAACTCCTCTTTGTTATCAGTTGTCCTATGGTTTTAATCACTTACTTTACTTTGATGAACATGAGAATCCCAATCATGGCCCATGATTACTTCCTTTAGGTACTTCATTTCAGAAAACCTACTTTTGAGGGAATCCTCGATCTCAATCTCAACATCCTTTTATTTCTTTCCCCTTATACCTACTCCTAGTGCTCATTTTGGTGCCATAATATCTAGCATGATTTTTTCTTTATACTTTTTTTGAGATCTGCAACTCTGAACTGTATGCCCTAGAAAGAAACCATGTGCCCTAGCTTTAATTCAAACCTTAGTCCTTTATTTTCCCTCCTTGAATTCCTATGCTACGCTCAAACCCTTCTCTAATGGGAGTGCAAGTCAATCCTATGCATAAATCTGATCACAACACCTGGTTTCTTAGCTCTCTGCACTTCAACAACATCTTGCTAGCTTGTTCGAAAATAGCTCGCTTGAAAATTTGTAATAGAAAAGGTAAAAATGAACCCGCATTGCATCCTTATATAGATTTTGAAAAATTTGCCGCATTTATTTCTCCTCCACCTACCACCTATCTTTGTGCCACAATCATAACCTTTTGGTGTGCCTTTCTACTTCTTGGCCACATACCTCCTTTTGCGTACTCTCCTGTGCCAAAGTACTTCATCACTGCACCTTCTTCTAAGTAGTTTCCACTGCTGCAACCTACCTCGTGTTACATTGTATGTCCATTTTTCCATCTATGGTCTTCATTAGGAGTAATGTTTCTTATCAAAGACACATCTTTAGATGACAATAAACCATATTCAACTTGGCAATGAATCATGTATATAAACCACCCCATACTAAGAGTATGTGTAGTACTCTACATATTAAAACACTTAAGATAGTAATCAAATTCTAGTGTGCAAGCCCGCTTATTACACAAAACACTAAACTACATTGATAAATAATGAAGACAATGAAGGAAATACATATAAAGGAAATGTATTAAAGGGAACCTAGTCTAAATGGAAGTATTAATTTATAACAAACACCAATAAGATTTACTGATAGTAGGTATTCAACCTACTCCCATTGTAGTAACTAGGAAACCGTGTTCCATCAAGCACCTATAATTGGCAAGCACCTGAGTCAATATATAAGTTATAACATACGGTCCCAAGAAATGCACTTTAAGCTTTCTAGGATGGCACAAAAACTTTGAATCATAAAGAAGTAACAATTTCCAAACCTCAATATTTGTATTCTTGATGTGCTTGTCATATCATGCCTTCTCTGTAGATTTTTCTTGCTTCTAACTCCATCTTGCTATGGTGCACCTTTCATCTAGCTTCATCAACTTATCAATCTATTCTTTCAATGCTTTCTCACCAACTATACCTCCCACATGTGTAGAACACAAATAAGGTAACATGAATTCCATGGGGAGAACCTTTTCGCACCAAACACCAACTTAAATGGTGTTACTTTATTCAACCTCTTATAGGTTGTTTTGTACACCTAAAGTACTATAGAAACCTTGTCATCCCAATCTCACCTTCCAACATTAAATTTTTTTGTCACCATATGGATACATATCTTATTAAAGGCCTCACTAGTTCCATTATCCTAAGGGTTATAAGGGTTTTTCTCGATGGTGTGTAACCATAAATTCATATAACAAATCTGGATAGTTTCATTAAGGTAATAAATATCCCTATCACTTATTAAACTTAAAGGGAATTCATACCGCTAATAATATTTTCCTACATAAACCTTGTTGTTGTAGCTGCTTTATGTAATCCTTTGTAGGCACTACTTCTACCCACCTTTTAAGATAATTTATACAAGTTATAATATAGTACAATTATGTCATTTGCAATTTGGGAAATAGGGCCCACAAATTAAATTTCCCATTTCTAAAAAGGTTTTGCACTAGTAATAGGCCTCAAAGGAATTTCATCACATTTCCTAGGCTTTCCAAGGTGTTGACAATGGTCAAATGCCTTATAATATGATTTTTAATCCTTATATAGAATCTCCCACCATAGACCGATAAGTAGAATCTTGTGTACAAGTGGCATCCCCCCGCATGCAAGTGTCTACCTATAATACCATCATGAGATTTTTCCATTATTGCATCACGCTCATGCTAAAGAAGATATCGATGCAAAACTTCATTAGGGCCTAATTTTCTTAAGTCTCCACTGATCAACATGTATGACCCAATGGGAATTTCAAGTTGTTTCTTTTCTAAAGCCTTCATTCCTTCATGTGCCACATGTATACATAAAAAGATAATAATATCATCCAAGTCTCCGAGGGTAGGTTAACCCTAAACAAATGTGTAGCTGGATATGTATCCTAAATTCTCTATGCATCCTATCCTTATTGATAAGTGGTATGGTTCATAATCGCTATTACAGAATCAACCACTACTATAAAATTAAACTCTTGAAATAGAAGTACCCAACGACATATGAACCAAGTACAAAATGCACTTCTTCACCAATTACTTCAATACAATGTGGTCTATATAAAATATAAATAGTATAGCTAGAAAATACTATTAAAACTTATGGAGCACATAGATCATAGACAAGGCCTCACGCTTTATTCTATAATTTTTTTTTGTTCGAGTCAACTTTCGCTAGTAAAATAAATAGGATGAAGAGGTATTACACATGATCCATTATCATTTTTCACATGTACATTACTGCATCTAAATTTCACTTTCATTTGCCACTTCACTCTATAAAATTTGTGATCAAGGGACTTATTCTTATAGAAACTCCTAAAAACTTCTGAAAATAATGGAGAAACATTTAAATCATATCTCTTCAAATTTTCATGGTATCATCAATTTTTTCCGAATCATTTCATCAATTCATAGAGGACAACACAAATTTTTTATCAGTAACCATACTAAGACCTGCATTCTTGGTTTCGCTTATAGTCTCTTTCTAGATTAGGTTTCTTTGCCTATAGTCTATTATAAAATCTTCATGGTGTCACATCAATCCCATAAATATCTCTTTGGAAATAAGAACATAATAAATATTTTTGCTAATTGAGTAAGTCAAATGAAAATCCATAGAAAGTGATTATTTTACACATTTATTTTCCCTACCAACCTTTGGTGTTGAGCCTACATCTCTTATGGTGATGTAGGCTTTGGAAAGGAGAGAAATTCCATTACTCACCTATCCCTTGTCAAGGAGATGAGCCCATGCTTCTTACTAGTAGCATGGGGAAAGGTGTACTGGGTCTCTTTGATAAAATTGAAAGTTAGAAATAATCCATTTAAATATTGTGAAATCATAAGTTGAAAACAAAGTGAGTTAGATGTCCAAAATTCCAAAAGAGTTCAATACCTCCAAACCAGATTTTTTCAACGAAGTGGCCATATACGGATCTAAGTCTACATAAAATGGAAAGAACATCACATTTTAAACTATGAAGTAACTTGAGTAGGGTGATGTTGTAGTGTCTCAAATTGGTTCTATCAAACCATTGTCTTTCCCTCAACCTTACCATTAAAAAAAAATTGTAATCTAGATCTTGGTGTTAAGCCCTCGCATCCTCCTAGTTGCATGGTGTTAGGAGTGGGGCAAGTACATTTACTTATCATATAATTTTATCACCATGTTTTTCCAAGACAACATTAAGTAGAAAATATTGCTTAAAGAAACTAAATTCTAACATCACATTGTAATCACATTATCATATATCAACATTATAAACTATATAAAAACAAGAAATCATTTTGTCATCATTTCATACCCACTGCATGCATTCTAAAAAGCATAGAAAAATGGGAATTTGAAACGTCTAGAGTACACGCAAGAAATAAGACAAAATAAAGTTAACTCGAATACAATGGATTATCAAACAAAAATTAAATTTGTATATATCATGGTGAGTCAAGTTTCTATACAATTCCATCATGCACTAAGGCATCATCAAAATGCTCACAATGAGCCCGAGATATATAAGACAAATCATATAGTTCCCAAAAATGGAAAATAAGTAATAAATGGCCTAATGGCCTATCGGTCCCTCCAGGATCCCTCGGATGGTACACGACCATGTCCAGTGTCTTCTACTATGGATGTGATGATGCTAGGAATGAACTGAATAGTTTGAATTCTCGTGGTGGAGGCCGCTCGCTATGGTCTCTTTGTAGGAATGATTCTACTTAATAAAATGCTCGACGGTCTCATATCTCGACAACTTGGGTACAAAGGGAGGTCACAACCTCCGCTATCCTCTAAACAGAGAAAACATGTCACAGTGTGTCTATCAACTCGCTAGCGGATGACCTCAATCCTAAGTTATTGTGGCTCTTGTATTCCCTAAGGGAATCAATAGGGTGTCCACACACACCCATTGGATAATATCTCAACATTCCTATGTAGTCCCTACAAGAAAGAAAAGAAGAAGAAACATGTGAGTTAGAAAACATAAAACTAAAAATAAAAACAAAGTACCAAACAAACAATTCCAAATAACAAATTCGAGAGAAGAGTATTAAGCATGATCGTATCTTCGGGCATCTAGGTAGGGTTAGTTGCTTCTACCGCTGATGCTTCTATTGGCTACAGAGCCTCCCCAAAGCTAGAGAATAAACATTTTCCAAACATTGACTCATCATCCCCTTCCCGCCTCGAGAAATTATCTCCTCTCGATACCTATGTCTCTCTCTCCACGCTCGTCTCCTCATATGCTGCTCTCAACATATCCCGAGTCTCATGCCACTCAAGGTCACTCTACTCGTCCTTAATATGGGATACCAGAAATAAGACAAAATAAAGTTAACTCGAGATACAATGGATTATCAAACAAAAATTAAATTCTGTATATATCATGGTGAGTCAAGTTTCTATACAATTCCATCATGCACTAAGGCATCATCAAAATGCTCACAATGAGCCCGAGATATATAAGACAAATCATATAGTTCCCCAAAAAATGGAAAATAAGTAATAAATGGCCTAATGGCCTATCAGTCCCTCTCTGGGATCCTCAGATGGTACACGACCATGTCCAGTCTTCTACTATGGATGTGATGATGCTAGGAATGAACTGAATAGTTTGAATTCTCGTGGTGGAGGCCGCTCGCTATGGTCTCCTGTAGGAATGATTCTACTTAATAAAATGCTCGACGGTCTCATATCTCGACAACTTGGGTACAAAGGAGGTCACAACCTCCGCTATCCTCTAAACAGGAGAAAACATGTCAGTGTGTCTATCAATCAGCGCTAGCGGATGACCTCAATCCTAAGTTATTGTGGCTCTTGTATTCCCTAAGGGAATCAATAGGGTGTCCACACACACCCATTGGATAATATCTCAACATTCCTATGTAGTCCCTAAGAAAGAAAAGAAGAAGAAACATGTGAGTTAGAAAACATAAAACTAAAAATAAAAACAAAGTACCAAACAAACAATTCCAAATAACAAATTCGAGAGAAGAGTATTAAGCATGATCGTATCTTCGGGCATCTAGGTAGGGTTAGTTGCTTCTACTGCTGATGCTTCTATTGGCTCACAGAGCCTCCCAAAGCTAGAGAATAAACATTTTCCAAACATTGACTCATCATCCCCTTCCCGCCTCGAGAAATTATCTCCTCGATACCTATGTCTCTCTCTCCACGCTCGTCTCCTCATATGCTGCTCTCAACATATCCTGAGTCTCATGCCACTCAAGGTCACTCTACTCGTCCTTAATATGGGATACCATGCCAGCCTCAATAGTAACCCCCTTATCCTCCATCATCTCTCCAACTAACTCCTCCTTAGTCTTATCTGTCAGTGCGCTCCTTAGAATTAGAGTCTATGTCAATGGGTTCATCCTCCTCTCCACTATGAGCAGGGAGTGGCTACAATTTGAAGAAAAGGTGCTCGAGGGGCACCATCTAGCCATTGAGCATGGACCACATGCCTAACTATGATAGGCACTCCTAGGGTAACCATTATCCAACAACAATCTCCTTTAGGCCCTTCTAGGATTCTTGAATGGTCACATAGACCGGTACCACTAGGGGAAGTATGTCAACATATGGGAGACAAAACTACTAAGGAAACCAATCAAATGGATGAGTCTCAACTCTCCCAACCCTGTTACCTAACTGGCTTGCTTCAACCATTGTCACCTCTTTTCCCCATAACCCTACCATGTCCTCTTAGGGAGTGGCAACCATGTCTGTCATAGCCAAAGAATCCACTGGCTGATGTGGTGTCCTAATAACTGATATGGTTGTCCACCTCACTTCTTGAATAACCCCTAGATCCATTACTTGTACACTCCTTCCATATAGGGTGATGCACTCGTAGAACTATCTCATGAAAAGAGTGGGGTGGCTCAGTGATTGCCCTTGCAATCTGACTATGTTGTATAAGTCATAAAAGGTAGTCCCTAGGATATCTTCTCCCTAGGTGTATGTACGACCATGTACCTCATTTTTGCAATAATATGAGCCCAATATTATAGAAGGGTTTCACCTCCCTTGTCCTTGATCAATCAGGAGGAAAAGATGCCCATGATGGCTCTATAGATGATAGGGATAGGAGTAGTGGAAATGGACTCGACCCCTGATTCCCTTCTTCAAACCGAATGAAATAGTGACATCTCCCATATATGTCGCCAACCGATTCATTTATACTTTAGATCTTGTTTTCTCCAAAGTCGGTATCCTCCCAAGTATTTGGAGACCAAGAATGCATTATTCATCCTCCGGGATGATGGTCCCACCACCTGGCACTGTAATCGAAAGTGTTCAAGTTTGCATCCTAGTAAGAAAATAAGTCACACAATATGTGACTAGTGGGGACAACATAGGGTACACATGAAATCCTCTAGATGCCTATCCTCTAGAAAGTATCCCTCTAAACCTAAGTCAGCTGATCTAAAATCCTAGGAATCGAATCACACTCCCTCTCCCAACTTCGGTGTATGTACTCCTCCTTTTGCATTCACCAAAACATGGGAAAAGTGAAAGTTAGTAACTTATACCGAAAGAAAAACTCACTAAAAACATGAAAAAACATCAAAAAACTAAGAAAAGTCAATTGAATGCACATTTTGGTAATTATGTTAAGAACTACCACCCGGTGGGCAGGCGGTCCTAT
Organism: Taxus wallichiana var. yunnanensis; assembly: GCA_018340775.1. Lineage (NCBI taxonomy): Eukaryota > Viridiplantae > Streptophyta > Pinopsida > Cupressales > Taxaceae > Taxus > Taxus wallichiana. The sequence continues at coordinate 82,567,307 of CM031242.1, read as the reverse complement.
GACCGTCGCCTCGCTTTGGCGATGGTCTTGAGCCGATTTTTGAAATACACCCTTAACCCTAAAAAATACCCAAAAACACAAAAACCAATCATTTTTGACAAAATAAAAGACTTCCCTATGGGAACCCCCCTTAGAGACTCATTCAAGACAAGGAAGTCTGAAAATAGTCCCCTTTAGGTTAAATTTTCAAACATTTTACATTTTAGGTATGAAAAGGAAAAAGTGAAAAAAACTGACCTTAGACCATGTTGGTTGATCTCCTGCTAGTGGAGGAATGTTCTCAATCTCTTAACAGTCATTTCAGCTATACTCTCATAGAAAATGGTCACCATGGGCCTAAAGCTCCAAATTCACCAAATCAAATATGCACAAATAAATTTTAAAAATGAGTTATTTTGATATATATAGTGTTTTAACCTCATTTAGAGGCTATGTGTTTATAAGGTTGGAACATTGGAACATGTATATCATTATACCAATACACAAATGGCAATTCCTTTTGTCGTTTTGGTTTATTGTTTATTTTTTGATATTTTTCCTATCTACACATGAGTTTTATTTTCTCTTGTAGGTAGATAGAGTTTGGAGGGTGATGTTTTGACACATGGGCATGTTACGTATACCTTCTAACTCCCCATTTTAGGAACACCATACTCGGACTCTATGTTTTACACCTTTTCATGGCTAAGATTCTTCTCCAAGGGGGAAATATGTACGCACCCAAAATTACATGTGCTACATTATCGAAAATGGTTACAAAAGTCCCCAATGATGATTCAAGTCCTTTCAAGAAGGTGTTTGAGCTCCAAAACCCATTCGCAATGTATATTTTTAGCCTAGAAAACTTTACTTAGCCTTCCCACAAATTTTTCCATCTTTCTGCTTCTTTCATTTTATGTTTTTTCCTTTAGTGTCAGGACCACCGCCCGCCTAAGCTGGGCAGTTTTGAAATTACCGTCCTGGCGGGGTAGTGGCGTGACCAATTTTTTTCGTATTCTGTCATGCATGTTTATAACATGTGATGATTCACTTAACTTCACTTTTAGCATGCATCCATGGGCCAAATTGTCTAAAAATAGTTTTTATTGCTTGGTTCTCCTTCCCTCTTCCATTTTTGCATGTTCTTTAGTTAGTTGGAAATACCTCTTCTTCCCTTGTGCACGAAGGCACATCCCAACCCCAATTCTTATATATTCCATGCTTGTATTCAAGAAAAAGAAGTGTATTTTTTTATCTTGCATTGTATTACTGTCACAATCTTGCTAGGAATTACATACCCAAGCTCAGATCTCTTATGATATCTCTCTTTTACTTGCATTACATCCAAACTACCTTCAAGCTACCTTTTCCCAAGCACCATCCTCCTACCGTTGTTCTTGCATTCCCAATCCATAGGAATCATATGAACACTTGGAGAAAGAAAGGAACAAACTAAGGGGACAAGTACATATACAACTAGATTTTCCAAAGCTCTTTCTTATCTAGGTTGGAATTCTATGTTTGTTTGATTTATTTGTTAGATTGTACATTTTAAATCACTAGTCTCAATTATATATCAAATAGAGTAGAAAAATTATTCATTTCAATTGATTGGGAAATTACAAATATATAAAATCATTAGGATATCTCTATGACATTAAGGGAAAGTTGTGGCAAATAATAGCTCTTTCAGGTCATGATTTGTTCTTCACCTTTGAGGTAGGGTTTGAAGGGTTTTGATTAGTTTAGGTTATATTTTTTATGTTAGATTCATATATTTGCACAAGTAACCAACAACATATGACTAATTACTTTCCTTTAGTTTATTTTTTGGATTAGAATGCATTGCTTAAAAACTAAAAATGATAAAAATATTTCCTTTGAAAAATTAGTTTGCTTTTTTATTGTTTTGTTCTTATATATTGTGAAAACTACAAAAACATAGATTAGATTTCCTTTAATAGTTAGTTTTCTTATTAAAATCATTTCATTTCATTCTATATGACCAATAATAGTCCAAAACAAGAAAATACGTACGTTGTGATCCCTTGGTCCCACTACCCAATGGGCGAGAATTGATAATGAAATTAATACAAGTTTACGTTTGACATTCTTACGGACACTGTAACTTTTTTTGAGAAAATAGAATAACTAAAAACACTAAACATCACTTGCTAATCAAACCTATGATTATTGGATTGCTTATGGAAATAGGGTTTGATTACATGCATGATCATACAAGGGCCTGACCTCAACAAGTCTTTGTTTATGATCCTCAAGTCCCACAACCTAAAGAGCCTGTGACCAGGTTAGACATTGACACTAGTTTGCATACATTATTATTCAATTATTCACCATTTCCATGAGACATTATTTCAAAACTTTCCTAACTTAACATAACAACCCATCGGGATAAGACTTTGTGGACTAGACCATAAAATCACTTGTAGTCCCTATGGCTCCACTACATCTCTCGTTTTCACTTCCATGACTTTGTCTAGAAATCCATATGAGGAACTTGTAGGTCGGTTTTCACGTGTTCAAAACCAATAAACATAATCTTAGAAGAGATCGATATTGATTAAAGTATCGAGAAGCTATTATATCATACCAATCCATCAAACCTCCTTAGGTTAAGAGATAATTCTTCTCCTTAGACTCACAGATCCCGATATTGCATGTAAAAGACATATGATCACCTAACTAGCTTCATCGCCATCACCACACTCACATTCGTTTCCATTCTACATCGGATTTATTGACATGACCTCAAGAGGTTGGGTGTAAATATGGTCACGTGTTGATTTTTTGTTATACAGCTGACCTTCTCAAAGGTTGTGATGAGCCTACGCCCGAGTCCCGATTCTCCTAAACAACCTCTTGAATTGTTTCTCCTTGGTGAATTTATCCGTATAAACTCCTAATGCACAGTCTCCAATACTTCCTCTTCTTCTTGTTATAGTGGAGGATTAGTTGCACACTCACTTTCCTTTTTAGCGGTTGACTAACTATGACCCCTATGCTCTAACCTCCCAATGTCTTAAAGTAATTCTTCTTATCTAATGTGTGAAATAGGTTGTTTAACCGACAGAGTGTAAGCGTGTGCTTCCCCCTAGGTGGACTTGGTAGTTTGAATTCATTTTCTACATACTTTTTGTTCTCTAGTCGGGCGTAAGTGAAGGTATATCAAGGCTGCCCCACTGTCACCTATCGCCAAACTTACAGGCTTCATAGTTATGTCATCAGATATTAATCTTTCAATGTCGAAGACTTACCTAGATAAGTGTAAGTATTCTTTAGAGTGTGGTAGACACAATCTACCTTATCTACATTATATATCTGTGACACATGTCTATAAATATGTGAAATGATTCTGAAAGAACCGCTTTGTGAATACATAGGGAATTTCACACCATGGACTCCATTTTCCATCCTTCATTGCAAAACACTCAATGCAAAAATTTTGTTACACTACAAATTGTTTTAACTTTCCTACCATCGCAGAAACTTCTTAGGTATCCTCCACTCTTCTTCAAAGACCATGTGAAGTTATTTATACCACATCTCTTCCCTTTGTTTGAATGGGCCACTCATGGATCCTTCACATAGATACTTTTCAAATCTCTCTGTGAGATATTTCTTCTCCGCAGGTACTCCTAGACTTTATTCTTTGGCCCATTAGGAACTCCAATATCTACAAATAAAAGAGAGAAAAATAATACCAAAAATTATCTTTTCACCTTGCATGCCTCCTTAATGATTGTTTTAACAATGTATCCAGCAAAGTTGTAGGTCTCCCCTTTTGACATTTTCTTTGCAATATGTAGCCACATAGTGTTCACTTGTGACCATCTCTCCTGGTCATTCAATTTTTGTCAACAAGTGTGTGACTTCTTGTACAACTAGATACTTCCTCAGCTTGTAAATATCCATGCCTTGGGGTCCTTCTACATAACCCAACTTCTTATTGGTGGCTGTAAATATTGCCTTATCAGTGAGGTCACTACTCACCTCTATGCATTTGCTTTTCAAACCCGTCAAAGTTCCAATAAAGGGCATTGTGATCCTCATTCGTCGCCTATCAAAATAGAATAAGTACTCATGAAATTTTATCATGAGCCACTGGTAAATATTTTTAGGTTTTCCAAAATATGGTAGCTCATACAACTACAAAACTCCTACACTTCTCAAGATCTTCTCCCAACATCGTCGTAGATGGGTATGTCATATACTATTCATTTTTTTGTCTTTCTATTCAACAACACATCTAACTCCTCTTTGTTATCAGTTTTCCTATGGTTGTAATTACTTACTTTGCTTTGATGAACATGAGAATCCCAATCATGGCCCATGATTACTTCCTTTGGGTACTGCATTTCAGAAAACCTACTTTTGGGGGCATCCTCGATCTCAATCTCAACATCCTTTTGTTTCTTTCCCCTTATACCTACTCCTAGTGCTCATTTGGGTGCCATAATATCTAGCATGATTTTTTTCTTTATACTTTTTTGAGATCTGCAACTCAACCGTATGCCCTAGAAAGAAACCATGTGCCCTAGCTTCAATTCAAACCCTAGTGCTTGATTTTTCCTCCTTGCATGCCTATGCTTCGCTCAAACCCTTCTCTAATGGGAGTGCAAGTCAATCCTATGCATAAATCTTATCACACCACCTGGTTTCTTAGCTCTCTCGCACTTCAACAACATTTATCTAGCTTGTTCGAAAATAGCTCGCTTGAAAATTTGCAATAGAAAAGGTAAAAATGAACCCGCATTACATTGTTATATAGATTTTGAAAAAGTTTCCTCATTTATTTCTCCTTCACCTACCACCTATCTTTGTGCCACAATCATAACCTTATGGTGAGCCTTTCTACTTCTTAGCCACATAACTCCTTTTGCGTACTCTCCTGTGCCAAAGTACTTCATCACTTCACCTTCTTCTAAGAATTTTCCCTTGCTGCTGCAACCTACCTCGTGTTACATTGTATGTCCATTTTTCCATCTATGGTCTTCATTAGGAGTAATGTTTCTTATCAGCACACATCTTTAGATGACAATAAACCATATTCAACTTGGCAATGAATCATGTATATAAACCACCCCATACTAAGAGTATGTGTAGTACTCTACATATTAAAACACTTAAGATAGTAATCAAATTCTAGTGTGAAAGCCCGCTTATTACACAAAACACTAAACTACATTGATAAATCATGAAGACAATGAAGGAAACACATATAAAGGAAATGCATTAAAGGGAACCTAGTCTAAATGGAAGTATTAATTTATAACAAACACCAATAAGACTTACTGATAGTAGGTATTCAACCTACTCCCATTGTAGTAACTAGGAAACCGTGTTCCATCAAGCACCTATAATTGGCAAGCACTGAGTCAATATATAAGTTATAACATACGGTCCCAAGAAATGCACTTTAAGCTTTCTAGGATGGCACAAAAACTTTGAATCATAAAGAAGTAACAATTTCCAAACCTCAATATTTGTATTCTTGATGTGCTTGTCATATCATGCCTTCTCTGTAGATTTTTCTTGCTTCTAACTCCATCTTGCTATAGTGCACCTTTCATCTAGCTTCATCAACTTATCAATCTATTCTTTCAATGCTTTCTCACCAACTATACCTCCCACATGCGTAGAACACAAATAAGGTAACATGAATTCCATGGGGAGAACCTTTTCTGCACCAAACACCAACTTAAATGGTGTTACTTTATTCAACCTCTTATAGGTTGTTTTGTACACCTAAAGTACTATAGAAACCTTGTCATCCCAATCTCACCTTCCAACATTAATTTTTTTGTCACCATATGGATACATATCTTATTAAAGGCCTCACTAGTTCCATTATCCTAAGGGTTATAAGGGTTTTTTCGATGGTGTGTAACCATAAATTCATATGACAAATCTGGATAGTTTCATTAAGGTAATAAATATCCCTATCACTTATTAAACTTAAAGGGAATTCATACCTACTAATAATATTTTCCTACATAAACCTTGTTGTTGTAGCTGCTATGTAATCCTTTGTAGGCACTACTTCTACCCACCTTTTAAGATAATTTATACAAGTTATAATATAGTACAATTATGTCATTTGCATGACGTTGGGGAAATAGGGCCCACAAATTAAATTTCCCATTTCTAAAAAGGTTTTGCACTAGTAATAGGCCTCAATGGAATTTCATCACATTTCCTAGGCTTTCCAAGGTGTTGACAATGGTCTAATGCCTTATAATATGATTTTTAATCCTTATATAGAATCTCCCACCATAGACCGATAAGTAGAATCTTGTGTACAGTGGCATCCCTCGCACAAAGTGTCTACCTATAATACCATCATGAGATTTTTCCATTATAGCATCACGCTCATGCTAAAGAAGATATCGATGCAAAACTTCATTAGGGCCTAATTTTCTTAAGTCTCCACCGATCAACATGTACGACCCAATGGGAATTTCAAGTTGTTTCTTTTCTAAAGCCTTCATTCCTTCATGTGCCACATGTATACATAAAAAGACAATAATATCATCCAAGTTTGAGGGTGCAGGTTAACCCTAAACAAATGTGTAACTGGATATGTATCCTAAATTCTCTATGCATCCTATCCTTATTGATAAGTGGTATGGTTCATAATCGCTATTACCAGAATCAACCACTACTATAAAATTAAACTCTTGAAATAGAAGTACCCAACGACATATGCACCAAGAAAAATGCACTTCTTCACCAATTACTTCAATGCAATGTGGTCTATATAAAATATAAATAGTATAGCTAGAAAATACTATTAAAACTTATGGAGCACATAGATCATAGACAAGGCCTCACGCTTTATTCTATAATTTTTTTTGTTCGAGTCAACTTTTTCGCTAGTAAAATAAATAGGATGAAGAGGTATTACACATGATCCATTATCATTTTTCACATGTACATTCGCATCTAAATTTCACTTTCATTTGCCACTTCACTCTATAAAATTTGTGATCAAGGGACTTATTCTTATAGAAACTCCTAAAAACTTTTGAAAATAATGGAGAAACATTGAAATCATATCTCTTCAAATTTTCTTGGTATCATCAATTTTTCCTAATCATTTCATCAATTCATAGAGGACAAGACAATTTTTATCGTAACCATACTAAGACCTGCATTCTTGGTTCTGCTTATAGTCTCTTTCTAGATTAGGTTTCTTTTCCTATAGTCTATTATAAAATCTTCATGGTGTCACATCAATCCCATAAATATCTCTTTGGAAATAAGAACATAATAAATATTTTTCCTAATTGAGTAAGTCAAATGAAAATCCATAGAAATTTATTATTTTACACATTTATTTTCCCTACCAACCTTCGGTGTTGAGCCTACATCTCTTCTTTGGTGATGTAGGCTTTGGAAAAGAGAGAAATTCCATTACTCACCTATCCCTTTTCCATGGAGATGAGCCCATGCTTCTTACCGGTAGCATGGGGAAAGGTGTACGGGGTCTCTTTGATAAAATTGAAAGTTAGAAATAATCCATTTAAATATTGTGAAATCATAAGTTGAAAACAAAGTGAGTTAGATGTCCAAAATTCCAAAAGAGTTCAATACTTCCAAACCAGATTTTTTCAACGAAGTGGCCATATACGGATCTAAGTCTACATAAAATGGAAAGAACATCACATTGTAAACTATGAAGTAACTTGAGTAGGGTGAGGTTGTAGTGTCTCAAATTGGTTCTATCAAACCATTGTCTTTCCTCAACCTTACCATTAAAAAAAAATTTGTAATCTAGATCTTGGTGTTAAGCCCTCGCATCCTCCTAGTTGCATGGTGTTAGGAGTGGGGCAAGTACATTTACTTATAATATAATTGTATCACCATGTTTTTCCAAGACAACATTAAGTAGAAAATTGTTTAAAGAAACTAAATTCTAACATCACATTGTAATCACATTATCATATATCAACATTATAAACTATATAAAAAACAAGAAATCATTTTGTCATCATTTCATACCCATGCATGCATTCTAAAAAGCATAGAAAAATGGGAATTTGAAACGTCTAGAGTACACAGCGCAAGAAATAAGCCAAAATAAAGTTAACTCGAATCAATGGATTATCAAACAAAAATTAAATTCTCAGTATATATCATGGTGAGTCAAGTTTCTATACAATTCCATCATGCACTAAGGCATCATCAAAATGCTCACAATGAGCCCGAGATATATAAGACAAATCATATAGTTCCCAAAAAATGGAAAATAAGTAATAAATGGCCTAATGGCCTATCGGTCCCTCCGGGATCCCTTAGATGGTACACGACCATGTCCGGGTCTTCTACTATGGATGTGATGATGCTAGGAATGAACTGAATAGTTTGAATTCTCGTGGTGGAGGCCGCCGCTATTGTCTCACTTTGTAGGAATGATTCTACTTAATAAAATGCTCGACGGTCTCATATTTGACAACTTGGGTACAAAGGGAGGTCACCACCTCCGCTATCCTCTAAAAGGAGAAAACATGTCGTGTGTCTATCAAGCTGCTAGCGGATGACCTCAATCCTAAGTTATTGTGGCTCTTGTATTCCCTAAGCGAATCAATAGGGTGTCCATACACACCCATTGGATAATATCTCACCACTCCTGTGTAGTCACTACAAGAAAGAAAAGAAGAAGAAACATGTGAGTTAGAAAACATAAAACTAAAAATAAAAACAAAGTACCAAACAAACAATTCCAAATAACAAATTCGAGAGAAGAGTATTAAGCATGATCGTATCTTTGGGCATCTAGGTAGGGTTAGTTGCTTCTCTGCTGATGCTTCTAGTGGCAACAGAGCCTCCCCAAAGCTATAGAATAAACATTTTCCAAACATTGACTCATCATCCCCTTCCCGCCTCGAGAAATTATCTCCTCGATACCTATGTCTCTCTCTCCACGCTCATCTCCTCATATGCTTGCTCTCAACATATCCCGAGTCTAATGCCACTCAAGGTCACTCTACTCGCCCCTTAATATGGATACCATGCCAGCCTCAATAAGTAACCCCTTATCCTCCATCATCTCTCCAACTAACTCCTCCTTAGTCTTGTCTCTTGTGTGCTCCTTAGAATTAGAGTCTATGTCAATGGGCTCATCCTCCTCTCCACTATGAGCAGGAGTGGCTACAATCTGAAGAAAAGGTGCTCGAGGGGCACCAACTACCCATTGAGCATGGACCACATGCCTAACTATGATAGGCACTCCTGGGGTAACCATTATCCAACAACAATCTCCTTTAGGGCCCTTCTAGGCTTCTTGAATGGTCATATAGACCGGTACCACTAGGGGAAGTATGTCAACATATGGGAGATAAAACTACTAAGGAACCCAATCAAATGGATGAGTCTCAACTCTCCCAACCCAATTACCTAACCGGCTTTCTTCAACCATTGTCACATCTTTGTCCCCATAACCCTACCATGTCCTCTTTGGGAGTGGAAACCATGTCTGTCATAGTCAAAGAATCCACTGGCTGATGTGGTGTCCTAATAACTGATATGGTTGTCCACCTCACTTCTTGAATAACCCCTAGATCCATTACTTGTACACTCCTTCCATATAGGGTGATGCACTCGTAGAACTATCTCATGAAAAGAGTGGGGTGGCTCGGTGATTGCCCTCGCAACCGACTATGTTGTATAAGTCATAAAAGGTAGTCCTAGGATATCTTCTCCTAGGTGTATGTACGACCATGTACCTAATTTTTGCAATAATATGAGCCCAATATTATAGAAGGGTTTCACCTCCCTTGTCCTTGATCAATCGGGAGGAAAAGATGCCCATGATGGCTCTATAGATGATAGGGATAGGAGTAGTGGAAATGGACGACCCTAATTCCCTTCTTCAAACCAAATGAAATAGTGACATCTCCCATATATGTGGCCAACTCGATTCATCTATACTTTAGATCTTGTTTTCTCCAAAGTCAAGTATCCTCCCAAGTATTTGGAGACCAAGAATGCATTATTCATCCTCCGGGATGATGGTCCACTGACCCACGGCACTGTAATCGAGAAAGTGTTCAAGTTTGCATCCTAGTAAGAAAATAAGTCACACAATATGTGACTAGTGGGGACAACATAGGGTACACATGAAATCCTCTAGATGCCTATCCTCTAGAAAGTATCCCTCTGAACCTAGGTCAGCTGATCTAAAATCCTAGGAATCGAATCACACTCCCTCTCCCAACATCGGTGTATGTACTCCTCCTTTTGCATTCACCAAAACATGGGAAAAGTGAAAGTTAGTAACTTATACCAAAAGAAAAACTCACTAAAAACATGAAAAACATCAAAAAACTAAAAAAGTCAATTGAATGCACATTTTGGTCATTATGTTAAGAACTACCACCGGTGCGGGCGGGTCCTATGACCGTGCCGCCTTGCTTTGGGCAATGGTCTTGAGCCGATTTTGAAATACACCCTTAACCTAAAAATACCCAAAAACACAAAAACCAATCATTTTTGAAAAATAAAAGACTTCCCTATGGGAACCCCCTTAGAGACTCATTCAAGACAAGGAAGTCTGAAAATAGTCCCCTTTAGGTTAAATTTTCAAACATTTTACATTTTAGGTATGAAAAGGAAAAGTGAAAAAAGCTGACCTTAGACCATGTTGGTTGATCTCTTGCTAGTGGAGGAATGTTCTCAATCTCTTAACAGTCATTTCAGCTATACTCTCATAGAAAATGGTCACCATGGGCCTAAAGCTCCAAATTCACCAAATCAAATATGCACAAATAAATTTTAAACATGAGTTATTTTGATATATATGGTGTTTTAACCTCATTTAGAGGCTATGTGTTTATAAGGTTGGAACATTGGAACATGTATATCATTATACCAATACACAAATGGCAATTCCTTTTGTCGTTTTGGTTTATTGTTTATTTTTTGATATTTTTCCTATCTACACATGAGTCTTATTTTCTCTTGTAGGTAGATAGAGTTTGGAGGGTGATGTTTTGACACATGGGCATGTCAGTATAACTTTTAACTCCCGATTTTAGGAACACCATACTCGGACTCTATGTTTTACACATTTTCATGGCTAAGATTCTTCTCCAAGGGGTAAATATGTACACACCCAAAATTACATGTGATACATTATCGAAAAGGGTTACAAAAGTCCACAATGATGATTCAAGTCCTTTCAAGAAGGTGTTTGAGCTCCAAAACCCATTCGCAATGTATATTTTTAGCCTAGAAAACTTTACTTAGCCTTCCCACAAATTTTTCCATCTTTCTCGCTTCTTTCATTTTATGTTTTTTCCTTTAGTGTCGGGACCACCGCCCGCCTAAGCGGCGAGTTTTGAAATTACCGTCCAGCGGGGTAAAGTGGCGTGACCAATTTTTTTCAGATTCTGTCATGCATGTTTATAACGTGTGATGATTCACTTAACTTCACTTTTAGCATGCATCCATGGGCCAAATTGTCTAAAAATAGTTTTCATTTCTTGGTTCTCCTTCCCTCTTCCATTTTTCCATGTTCTTTAGTTAGTTGGAAATACCTCTTCTTCCCTTGTGCACGAAGGCACATCCCAACCCCAATTCTTATATATTCCATGCTTGTATTCAAGAAAAAGAAGTGTATTTTTTTATCTTGCATTGTATTACTGTCACAATCTTGTTAGGAATTACATACCCAAGCTCATATCTCTTATGATATCTCTCTTTTACTTGCATTATATCCAAACTTCCTTCAAGCTACCTTTTCCCAAGCACCATCCTCCTACCGTTGTTCTTGCATTCCCAATCCCTTGGACTCATATGAACACTTAGAGAAAGAAAGGAACAAACTAAGGGGACATATACATATACAACCAGATTTTCCAAAGCTCTTTCTTATCTAGGTTGGAATTGTGTGTTTGTTTGCTTTATTTGTTAGATTGTACATTTTAAATCACTAGTCTCAATTATATATCAAATAGAGTAGAAAAATTATTCATTTCAATTGATTGGGAAATTACAAATATATAAAATCATTAGGATATCTCTATGACATTAACAGGAAAGTTGTGGCAAATAATAGCTCTTGGGGTCATGATTTGTTCTTCACCTTTGAGGTAGGGTTTGAAGGGTTTTGATTAGTTTAGGTTATATTTTTTATGTTAGATTCATATATTTGCACAAGTAACCAACAACATATGACTAATTACTTTCCTTTATTTTATTTTTTGATTAGAATGCATTGCTTAAAAACTAGAAATGATAAAAAATATTTCCTTTGATAGATTAGTTTGCTTTTTATTGTTTTGATCTGATATATTGTGAAAACTCCAAAAACATAGATTAGATTTCCTTTAATAGTTAGTTTTCTTATTAAAATCATTTCATTTCATTCTATATGACCATCAACGGTCCAAAACAAGAAAATACGTACATTTGTGATCCCTTGGTCCCACTACCAATGGGCCGAATTGATAACTTAAATTAATACAAGTTTACGTTTGACATTCTTACGGACACTGTAACTTTTTTGAGAAAATAGAATAACTAAATACACTAAACATCACTGCTAATCAAGCCTATGATTATTGGATTGCTTATGGAAATAGGGTTTGATTACATGCATGATCATACAAGGGCCATGACCTCAACAAGTCTTTGTTTATGATCCTCAAGTCCCACAACCTAAAGAGCCTCTTGACCGAGTTAGACATTGACACTAGTTTGCATACATTATTATTCAATTATTCACCATTTCCATGAGACATTATTTCAAAACTTTCCTAACTTAACATAACAACCCATCGGGATAAGACTTTGTGGACTAGACCATAAAATCACTTGTAGTCCCTATGGCTCCACTACATCTCTCGTTTTCACTTCCATGACTTTGTCTAGAAATCCATATGAGGAACTTGTAGGTCAGTTTCACGTGTTCAAAACCAATAAACATAATCTTAGAAGAGATCGATATTGATTAAAGTATCTCGAGAAGCTATTATATCATACCAATCCATCAAACCTCCTTAGGTTAAGAGATAATTCTTCTCCTTAGACTCATAGATCCCGATATTGCATGTTAAAGACATATGATCACCTAACTAGCTTCATCGCCATCACCACACTCACATTCGTTTCCATTCTACATCGGATTTATTGACATGACCTCAAGAGGTTGGGTGTAAATATGGTCACGTGTTGATTTTTTGTTATACAGTGACCTTCTCAAAGGTTGTGATGAGCCTACGCCCTGAGTCCTGATTCTCCTAAACAACCTCTTGAATTGTTTCTCCTTGGTGAATTTATCTGTATAAACTCCTAATGCACCAGTCTCCAATACTTCCTCTTCTTCTTGTTATAGTGGAGGATTAGTTGCACACTCACTTTCCTTTTTAGCAGTTGACTAACTATGACCCCTATGCTCTAACCTCCCAATGTCTTAAAGTAACTCTTCTTATCTAATGTGTGAAATAGGTTGTTTAATCGCAGAGTGTAAACTATGTGCTTCCCCTAGGTGGGCTTGGTAGTTTGAATTCATTTTCTACATACTTTTGTTCTCTAGTCCGGGCTTAAGTGAAGGTATATCAAGGCTGCCCCACTATCACCTATTGCCAAACTTAAAAGCCTCATAATTATTTCATCAAATATTAATCTTTCAATGTCAGAAGACTTACCTAGATAAGTGTAAGTATTCTTTAGAGTGTGGTAGACACAATCTACCTTATCTACATTATATATCTGTGACACATGTCTATAAATATGTGAACTCGATTCTGAAAGAACCGCTTTGTGAATACATAGGGAATTTTACACCATGGACTCCATGTTCCATCCTTCATTGCAAAACACTCAACGCAAAAATTTTGTTACACTACAAATTGTTTTAACTTTCCTACCATCGCAGAAACTTCTTAGGTATCCTCCACTCTTCTTCAAATGCCATGTGAAGTTATTTATACCACATCTCTTCCCTTTATTTGAATGGGCCACTCATGGATCCTTCACATAGATACTTTTCAAATCTCTCTGTGAGATATTTCTTCTCTGCAGGGTACTCCTAGACTTTATTCTTTGGCCCATCAGGCACTCCAATCTCTACAAATACAAGAGAAAAATAATACCAAATCTTATCTTCTCACCTTTGCATGCCTCCTCAATGATTGTTTTAACAATGTATCCCGCAAAGTTGTAGGTCTCCCCTTTTAAAATTTTCTTTGCAATATGTAGCCACATAGTGTTCACTTGTGACCATCTCTCCTGGTCATTCAATTTTTGTTAACACGTGTGTGACTTCTTGTACAACTAGATACTTCCTCATCTTGTAAATATCCATGCCTTGGGGTCCTTCTACATAACCCAACTTCTTATTGGTGGCTATAACTATTGCCTTATCAGTTAGGTCACTACTCACCTCTATGCCTTTGCTTTTCAAACCCGTCAAAGTTCCAATAAAGGGTATTGTGATCATCATTCGTCGCCTATCAAAATAGAATAAGTACTCATGAAATTTTATCATGAGCCACCGGTAAAGATTTTTAGGTTTTCCAAAATATGGTAGGTCATACAACTACAAAACTCCTACACTTCTCAAGATCTTCTCCCCAACATCGTCGTAGATGGGCATGTCATCTACTATTCATTTGTTTGTCTTTCTATTCACCAACACATCTAACTCCTCTTTGTTATCAGTTGTCCTATGGTTGTAATCACTTACTTTACTTTGATGAACATGAGAATCCCAATCATGGCCCATGATTACTTCCTCTAGGTACTGCATTTCAGAAAACCTACTTTTGGGGGCATCCTCGATCTCAATCTCAACTTCCTTTTGTTTCTTTCCCCTTGTACCTACTCCTGGTGCTCATTTGGGTGCCATAATATCTAGCATGATTTTTTCTTTATACTTTTTTGAGATCTCGCAACTCGAATCAGTATGCCCTAGAAAGAAACCATGTGCCCTAGCTTCAATTCAAACCCTAGTGCTTGATTTCTCCTCCTTGCATGCCTCTGCTTCGCTCAAACCCTTCTCTAATGGGAGTGCAAGTCAATCCTATGCATAAATCTAATCACAACACCTGGTTTCTTAGCTCTCCGCACTTCAACAACATCTCACTAGCTTGTTCGAAAATAGCTCGCTTGAAAATTTGTAATAGTAAAGGTAAAAATGAACCCGCATTACATCCTTATATAGATTTTGAAAAAGATTCTGCATTTATTACTCCTCCACCTACCACCTATCTTTGTGCCACAATCATAACCTTATGGTGAGCCTTTCTACTTCTTAGCCACATACCTCCTTTTGCGTACTCTCCTGTGCCAAAGTACTTCATCACCGCACCTTCTTCTAAGAATTTTCCCCGCTGCTGCAACCTACCTCGTGTTACAATGTATGTCCATTTTTCCATCTGTGGTCTTCATTAGGAGTAATGTTTCTTATCAAGCACACATCTTCAGATGACAATAAACTATATTCAACTTGGAAATGAACCATGTATATAAACCACCCCATACTAAGAGTATGTGCAGTACTCTACATATTAAAACACTTAAGATAGTAATCAAATTCTAGTGTGCAAGCCCGCTTATTACACAAAACACTAAACTACATTGATAAATCATGAAGAAACGATGAAGGAAACACATATAAAGGAAATGCATTAAAGGGAACCTAGTCTAAATGGAAGTATTAATTTATAACAAACACCAATAAGACTTGCGATAGTAGGTATTCAACCTACTCCCATTGTAGTAACTAGGAAACCGTGTTCCATCAAGCACCTATAATTGGCAAGCACACGAGTCAATATATAAGTTATAACATACGGTCCCAAGAAATGCACTTTAAGCTTTCTAGGATGGCACAAAAACTTTGAATCATAAAGAAGTAACAATTTCCAAACCTCAATATTTGTATTCTTGATGTGCTTGTCATATCATGCCTTCTCTGTAGATTTTTCTTGCTTCTAACTCCATCTTGCTATAGTGCACCTTTCATCTAGCTTCATCAACTTATCAATCTATTCTTTCAATGCTTTCTCACCAACTATACCTCCCACATGCGTAGAACACAAATAAGGTAACATGAATTCCATGGGGAGAACCATTTCTGCACCAAACACCAACTGAAATGGTGTTACTTTATTCAACCTCTTATAGGTTATTATGTATGCCTAAAGTACTATAGAAACCTTGTCATCCCAATCTCACCTTCCAACATTAATTTTTTTGTCACCATATGGATACATATCTTATTAAAGGCCTCACTAGTTCCATTATCCTAAGGGTTATAAGGGTTTTTCGATGGTGTGTAACCATAAATTCATATAACAATCTGGATAGTTTCATTAAGGTAATAAATATCCCTATCACTTATTAAACTTAAAGGGAATTCATACCTACTAATAATATTTTCCTACATAAACCTTGTTGTTGTAGCTGCTATGTAATCCTTTGTAGGCACTACTTCTACCCACCTTTTAAGATAATTTATACAAGTTATAATATAGTACAATTATGTCATTTGCACAGTTGGGGAAATAGGGCCCACAAATTAAATTTCCCATTTCTAAAAAGGTTTTGCACTAGTAATAGGCCTCAATGGAATTTCATCACATTTCCTAGGCTTTCCAAGGTGTTGACAATGGTCAAATGCCTTATAATATGATTTTTAATCCTTATATAGAATCTCCCACCATAGACCGATAAGTAGAATCTTTGTACAAAGTGGCATCCCACGCACGGTGTCTACCTATAATACCATCATGAGATTTTTCCATTATAGCATCACGCTCATGCTAAAGAAGATATCGATGCAAAACTTCATTAGGGCCTAATTTTCTTAAGTCTCCACCGATCAACATGTACGACCCAATGGGAATTTCAAGTTGTTTCTTTTCTAAAGCCTTCATTCCTTCATGTGCCACATGTATACATAAAAAGACAATAATATCATCCAAGTTGAGGGTGCAAGGTTAACCCTAAACAAATGTGTAAGCTGGATATGTATCCTAAATTCTCTATGCATCCTATCCTTATTGATAAGTGGTATGGTTCATAATCGCTATTACAAGAATCAACCACTACTATAAAATTAAACTCTTGAAATAGAAGTACCCAACGACATATGCACGCACTAAAAATGCACTTCTTCACCAATTACTTCAATGCAATGTGGTCTATATAAAATATAAATAGTGTAGCTAGAAAATACTATTAAAACTTATGGAGCACATAGATCATAGACAAGGCCTCACGCTTTATTCTATAATTTTGTTTTGTTCGAGTCAACTTTCTGCTAGTAAAATAAATAGGATGATTAACAATCCCCTCTCCAGGATGAGCTAATACGATACCAATGGCGCGCAGAGGATTCTACATGAACATGAAAGGGCTTGGACCATGAAGGAAAGCAAAAAATGGGTGTTTTAGTAAGCCTTTCCTTCAGTGTGTCAAATCTGCACTGTTGTGCCTCATCCCAATAGAACTTTCCTTTTCCATTGAGTAATTCTTCTAAGGGTGTGACAATATTGGCATGTCCCTTAATAAAACTTTTGCAATAACCTATGTTCCCCAAGAATCCATGCACGTTTTTGTCTAGTATGTTCCTCCAATCCCAAAAACACATCTACCTTAGCCAGATCCATCAACAAGCCCTCTTTACAAATTATGTGCCCTAGAAAATACCAAAGGGGGTGGAAACAATAAATTTCTTAATTTTCAAGGATATTCTTAAGTTCTTAAATCTCTCAAACATCATCTGAAATTTATCACAATTATCTTTCATGAGCCCATAGACTATCCAATCATTCAAATACACCTGTAAGAACTTGTGAATAAAATATTGGAATGGTCAGAACACATTGCGTGAAAATATTGCAGGCACATTATTTAATCCAAATGGTATAACTTTGTATGCAAAATGTCCCCACTCAATGGTGAAATTATTCTTATATTGATCCTCAATAGCTATCCTCACTTGATGATATCAATATAATCCATCAGTGAAGGATTAGATTTTGTTCCTTGCAACACCTTCCAAGATTTCTTCAAGAAATGGTGTGGGAAAGGGATTAATCACACATGCAACATTTAACTCCCTATAATCTACATAAATCCTGATTCTACCATCTTTCGTGATGCTGATCACCATAGGGCTTACCCACTCTAACTCCTCAATTGGCACAATAATTCCAGAAATTAATTTTTTTAATTTTTCCTTTACCTTGATGCACAAGTTTGGATTCATCCTACAAGGCCTCTTTCATATAAGGCATGCATCTTATTTTATATTTATTTTCATTTCTCCCAATGATTCATGTACACCTTTCACTTCATGATAGACTCTAGGAACAAATATTTGAAGTCACACAACAACTCAATGATATTAGCAACCTCAAAGCCAGACTAGTAATCTCCTATAAACTCCTCCTTAGGTTTAACATCCATGCCAATGTTCACTTTTTTGGTCTTCATAGGCTCATGGTAGGTTACCACCTTCTCATCTGCATTGTCTAAGACTTCACATGTACCCTTTGTGTGCTCAATGTCTAGGTTATCTACCTCTTCATCATCAACCATGTATATAATCTTACCCTTTTCACTTTCTAGGAAAACACACCCCGATGCTCAACATTTATTTCTTCCTCTTCAAAACATGCCACTAGTGTCTGCTTCTCCTAAAAATCCTAAAGTAACTCTTCACCTTTATCTTTGTATCCCATAGTTACTCACTTCATAATGTGTAGTTCCTCATTTACCGGTGGTTTATAATAAAAGTAATAAAATTTCTCGAGTCATACCTTCAACAAGTTCTTACCAGGTTTATAGTCACTTTATTCAAATCTGCATAGATATACCATGTGCACGCATAACCTCGTAAGGTGAAATAAAACTTGTGCACCCACATGAAAGGGGGAAAATATTATTACCCCACTATCTAGATTCTATCGCAATGTTCAACATGGTGTGTAATATCATCATTACCATGGAATGTGCAAAACTGAATGAGTGCATTTATTTTTAGAAACTAAGAAGATAAAGAAATCCTTACTTCTCTCCACTCTAAGAGACTATCCCTATGGACAATCCACCAACATGATGCCATCCCACATAGGGTATATAATAGCATATTCCTTCTTTCCACCCGACATTCCAATTAAACCTCCATAGCAACAAGGAATACTTACGTATTATCTTCACATATGTACTTTTTATTTGGTTGTTTCCCAAACACCTAATACTTCATGACATACCGACACACATAGATGCACTTCTTACTTTGCACCTAACCATTTCATAAGTATTGTGGCATTTTAATATGTAACACTTGTAGCATTGCTCATGGACATTTTAGTTTTCCATGAACAACACATTACAATATGGTTATAATGGAGACCTACCCATCTGAACCCATGCATCCAAAGTGAGTGCAATTACTTCTACACTGTTTCAATCAATATGTTACTCAAAATCCAACCATCAACAAAAATATTTAGAGTAATCTCCTTATTATAATAAAAACTATCCAGGAGGAAGATTAGTATGTAAAATTTATCTCTCATGTTCAGTCCTAGCATGTGGAGTGTTTCCCTTCAACCAGTCCCTAAAAAGACATTATTTTCTCTTGGCACAACATATTGTGAAATTATTTCAAGTCATCAACATCTACCTAGTGGAAATCATCTTCTTTCTTTTGTTCCTACTTCCATGACTGTTCCTTCAAACATTGCATCTCACACCATAAATTCTAAATCACCTCCATAGTTTCTTGATAAACCTCCTTCGATGCATTGAGTCTAGATACTTGGCATGCAAGACTTTCTCCTTAGTAATAGTAGGATTATGTTGTGCAGTCTCCTGGAACGCATTGTCTTAGTGTATGTAGTAATATTCACAGTACCAACTCGATATCTAACTCTAACTTTGATATTTGTTGATCTTCCATGATGCATTGTACCTAACCATTATTTCACCCTTATTTTCCTATTTGTGTTTATTGTTTAGGTTTGCATACAAGTTGGGGCACTCTTCATAACTATGATTATTTCCAAAAATAACACACAATATTATGTGGACATTTTCACCTTTAGTGGTCAGGAAATCAACATGTGTAACAACTTCCATGAGGGAAATCACTCCTTCCTCCCTCACAACCTTGACCTCGAGCTCAAAATCCACCTCTATAACATTGACCTATACCATGGCCGCCATCGAGTGCCCCTCACTATGATCATAGTCACGATGTGCACCATTTTCCTTATAATTATTTACAACTCCGGTATGTCTTACGCCAACATTAATGGCATCATGGATCTGATCGATCAACCTATAATATTTAGTATCATGAGTTGAGGACCTTCAAATATTATAGTAATCGAACTCATTATTTCTTATCACGTGTTGCAATAATGGGAATCGACTTGAAGCATGTGGTCCAAGTGATATATCTCACAATCAAGTAACAAACACACTAATTTCTCGGAAACTATCCTTAGTATGCCTTAAAATTGATAGATGTAGGCCATTTTTGTGATTTTAATAATATATTATAGGTGAAACATTTTAGAAATGGTAGAAAATAATAGGATGAAATTTTTTTAAACTGTTAAATTTAAGGGGTTTATTTAAAAACATACTACCTATTTATATATATATGAACATATTATGCATATATCTATAAAAATTTCTTGAAATTACTTCCACATGAAAGAGCCAAACCATCAGCAAATTTTTCTTTGACAGGCATAGATAATTTGAAATTCTAGGCCTGATCCTTAATATGCCCCTCTACTTCACATCAGTACACCAAATTCTCGATGTGTGTATCATGGATTGAATTAATGAGATAATTGCTCCAAATTATTTGCCATTACTGTAATATGAGCTTCCAAGAATAGGCTCACTCCTGTGTCCACACTTATTACCACCTCAATGTGTAGAGATGCTTCAAGTGCTTTACGTGGATCTTCTCAAGTCTTATGTGAAATTTCCCTTCGAAAGGTGTGATCGGTGCTCCAATGAACCACTTTGTGTAAGATGGCTCATGTGTATTTCATAAGATAAATTATATAGAAGAGTCTTGAAACATGCATCATATTACAGAAAAATCTCAGTAGTGCCCTTCTTTATATCCTTAAGTATGATTATGATTTTCTTCTCAAACTCAAGGATATAAAATTCATTCAAGAAAGCATGTTGTAGTGTCGCATCATCTATAGAAACTTGTAACTTAGCTCCAACAATTTAAATACTTAAATTGTGCTAATTATCCCCCTTCCCACAAATTGATGACATATCATCAATATATCACACTTTCTCTTCTATCATCATTAATTACTTACATTACGCTAATTAATTGATCCTTCTATCCCATGAAAGTGATAATCAACAATCTTCCATTAATTAAACCCATTTCTACTTGAATTAATTAATTATCCTTAATTAATAAAGTTTCCTCTTCTATTAGATAAATGAATCATCATTTATTTATTCTAAAATCTTCGTATTCCCTAAATCATACTAATTGTTCTTATAAAAGCTTCTATAATGCTTTCTCACCTATTAATTAATCATGGAGTTAATAAATAAATCCTTTGAAACCCATGAGTCACTATAGGACAAATTAAACTCCCCTAAGGTTGAATCAACCCCTTTTATAACCATAGTCACCCCAAACTAAATCAACCTAGCCATTATTCCACATGTAAAGGAATGTAGATATTCTTTGAATCCATTGGGTTGTATAAGGATCCCTCCTCTAACCATTTTACTTACACCTAAATGAGTATAGAGCCAAAGCTATAACCATTTTATCATCTTAGAGAATTCTTCAATTAGAGGATCTAGCTATCTTCATTTCTTTCATTCATCCATTATCACCCATTTTATAGAATTCATTAATCGTATTCATAAAGTCTTCTAAAAAGATATCCCAAAACTTCTGAAAGAAATTTGTAGAAAAATCCATCAAGCCCAGGTTCCTTGTCCCCTTCCAAATTAAAAAAAAACACTTTTTAACTCCTCAATTGTCACTATTTTGGTGAGACCTTTAAACCTCTCATTAGAGATAATGTCTCTAGGGATGACATCTAATAGATAAGAGGTTTCTTCTTCATTACAAGCATTAGTCTCAGTGAGTAGATTTTCATAAAATCTTAGTGTTTTTGCCTTAATGACAATTTGGTCCTTAGTGACTATGTCATTTCCATTGGAAACTTTAGTTATTCTATTGTAGGCCCTATGCTTGAGAGTGGTCATGTGAAATTTTTTGTGTTTTTATCTCCTTCTTTCAATCAAATAGCCTAGGATTTATCTAAAAATTTCTTCTCTATTGCAAATGTTATGAAATTCAGAAAGTAATTCCTTTTCCAAATGATGGTCTTTAGAATCCATACCTTTAGTAGAAACTCTTTGTTCTAGATCCTCCAACTATTGCTTCAGATCCTTCTATTTTTCAAAGATATTACCAAAGACTTCCTTATTCCAAATTCTCACTTTTTTCTTTACATTTTTCAATTTTTGTACCAATCTGAATTGATCAATTCCTTCTCCATCCCAATGCCACC
The DNA here is from genome assembly GCA_018340775.1 of Taxus wallichiana var. yunnanensis. Classification (NCBI taxonomy): domain Eukaryota; kingdom Viridiplantae; phylum Streptophyta; class Pinopsida; order Cupressales; family Taxaceae; genus Taxus; species Taxus wallichiana. Next base: position 82,544,769 of record CM031242.1, on the reverse strand, counting down.
ATTATTTAACCATATCATTAATATCCTCATGATCCAACCACATTTTTTCAAATTTAAAAGAACTATGTGAGGGTTTGGACCAATTGAATAAACTCAACACTATAGGATTATGATCAGATCTAATCCTAGGTAAGGAAGAAAGATGGAAATCCTGATTTAAAATCTAACTAGTAGAGATAAGAGCTCTGTCTATCCTTACCTGAATCAGATCTTCACCAACTCTCCTATTAGACTAAGTGAATTGATTTCCATGAAGCTCAATGTCCATAAGATTTAAAGAAGAAACAACATCAAGAAATTATTTCATTCTAGCAAAAATTTAGATTTACCTCCTTTCTTTTCACCGGGGTTTAAGGAATATTGAAGTCTGCTAGAACGGCCAATTAGCATCATCATATCTACTTCTAAAAACCCTTAAATCCTCCCAAAGTTTCCTTCTTCCAACAATAGAATTAGGTACATATATATTAGAAATAATCCAAGTTAAATCATTATCCAAAGAATTAAATTTGACAGCTAAATGATTATATAAAGCAAAGATCACATTACTAATTAGGATGTTTGGATACTATAAAGCGCTACAGCTCCTAACGCTCCTTTAGAGTCAAAAATAGAAAAATCTGATTTATCCAAAAAATTCTTTTTGCAACCAACTAGAGTATTTGCTTTCATTTTAATTTCCTAAACAACAAGGATACCAGGTCTAATATATCTACAAAGTTCCTTAAGAATTATTTTCTAGGACCCCCATTTAGTCCTCTAACATTCCAAGAGATTATATTCATCTAAAAAATATGGGGGAAGTAGTTGTTAGATGGCTCAATTGACTTTGAGTCCCATTTACAATATCTTTTCAGTCTCTTTCTTTCTTAGTTCATATTTGTAGGGTTTACCTTTTTTGTTTTTAATACCAATATTTGCGACCATCTTAGAAAATGACTTGGTGACGCTTGAGATGGAAGCCTCCTAGTTTCCAATTTTCTTTTTTATCATTATAAAGCACATCAAGGATCCCCTCAAAACCTTTCATTCTTCTTTTCTTAGACTTAACTTCAATGAGACCATTATTCAAGTCGTTATCATAGTCAGTAAGCACATTTAGTAGAGTTGGGGTTAGTTCCCCATCCTCTTTTTGACACAATTCATGTTCAACATAAAGATTACAGGTATCTAGCTATTGAGTTGGTTTTTGTCATTGATAATAAGTTGTTTACTAGCGAGAAGAGTGTAATAAATCTTGATCCGTAGATAAGGTCTTCTCTTTAGTGAAGCCTCCAAGTGAATCATCCCCTTTTTCTTCATTTAGATATTCCATGATGGTTTCCAATGGGTCATCTTGGAAGGCATCTTCCAGAGGCATCTCCATCTCCTTTGTCTCCACTATCTTGAAAGGATGTTGCTTTGAGACCCATTCACAAAGCTTAGTAATTTCAAAGTCAAAAGTGTCCAAATAATCGCATTCTCTTCCACCACAAAAACCTAATATTTTTCCAATAGAGTAATAATAACCCTAGATTTATTCTCATCAACTTCCATGATAATATTCATGGGCTTATCTTTATATAGGTCATATAACATTCCTTGATCTAACGCAACATCTCCTCCATTTTTTAGTAGGGGATTCTTTGGCGTCCAAAGTTTCTGTAGATAGGTGGTCTCCTTATGGGTGTTTTAAAGCCCTTTTTGTTTTTTTATATTTCAAATCTAGTGGTTTTGAGACTACTTTTTGGTCCATAAGCCTATGAAATCTCAACCTCTAGTGTGTTCAATCCTTTTCCAATTTTCATTTCCTCATGAGAAGCTCCTTTCTCTTATATCTTAGATCCACTAGTTGCGTAAGGGTTTTTTCCTTCCTTATCGAAGTTCGGAACCGAGATATTCCTTTGGTCAATCCATCTTCCTTATGTTGAGTTTTAGATCCATTTGAAGTGGGACATTTCTTGGTGAAATGTCCTAACTTATGGCACTTGTCACATCTCAAATGGAATGTTTCATATTCAATCAGTTGTTGCCATGGACCAAACTTGGACTGAAGAACGATGTGATCTAGAATATTTTGCTCCATTTCAGAAGAGATGCAAAATATAGCATAGGCTAGCCTAGATCTGTTTCTAGTAGGCCCATCTACTCCTATTGGAGAGCCAATAGATTTAGCAATATTTAGCAAGATCTCATCATCCCAAAACTACAAAGGAAGCCCAGGAAGTCTACACCATATGGGTATGGTGTGAATATTTTAATGTTGGGATTGAATCCTGGATACCATCTTTTAAGAAGAGTCCCATATTTCCCATGCTTTTGGGGTCCTCCCAATAGCACAAATTCCAGATCTAAATGTTAACTAAATTTGGCAAGGAAAAACCTTTAGACATGGTTGTAATAACCAAATCACCCTTAGGTTTCCATCATTGCATGGAACACTTCCTTATTACATCGATATTGGGCCTAGACCCTAAGAACTTTCCCACAAGGAAAGATTTTCTTTACGCATTTCTCAATACAAGTAGCCATTGCGCAGAAGGATTTGGGTCACACCCTCTTTGTCCTTAGTGCTCTGGAATAATGAATAAGGTTGTGAAGATGTAGAGGATTGAGGACCCACTGGAAGGAGAATTAATGATTCCAATATTCTCATTTTCGGATTCCAATATAGGTGATTTTAGATTCCAATATATGTGATTCTAGATTCCAATTTATGTGATTTTTGAGTGTAGACAATTCCAATATTTGACATTTTGGAATCCAAAAATAGTAATATTAGATTCAAATATTAACTATATTTTTAGCTGCTCAGACTAGAATAATAATAGATTTAGTGAAATAATCATTTTAATCATATAAATGCTTGAGATGCATGTCATTCATTGGTTCCCAAAGGTCCTAACCATCGAGTCAACAAGGTTGTATGCACCTAAACCAAATTTAGCGAACGTAACATATAACCCTAACCAGTTTGGCTCAAACTTGCCTTTTTGTTCATGATCCTTAGTTGTATTGAACTGATTTTCCATTAGGGAAAGGTCTCCTACCCCAAATTGGCAAGATATGATTATTTTATTGTAACCTTGACGAACTCAATTTTGATAAATTTCAAGTTGATCAAGGGTGTGAAGGAGTTTCTCATCCAATAGCTCTAGCTCTAGCTCTACTATCTAAGATTCTATGTAGTCCTCCTCTTTATCCAATTAATCTCTTAGCTCTATACACAAAGAGGGGATATCAATCTCAAGGAGTAATGTGGGTTATATACCAAGAACTAGAGAATATGGAGTAGGACTAGTAGGGGTACGGATGGATGTTTTATAATCCCAAAGGGTGAGATGAATCTGCAAATTCCAATTATGGATAATTTTATTAGCCATCTTCTCCATAATACAAAAAGTTTTTTATTTAAGGCTTCAACTTATCCATTACCTTGAGGGTAGCAGGGGTTGAATAATTGAGTTAGATTTGAAAGAGTTGACACAATTATTTTACTGGTTTTATTTTTGAATAACTTACCATTTTCAGCTATAATGGCGAAGGGATGAAAAACCAGAAAATGATATGGTTCATTATGAATTTAGATATCTATGCACCAATGACATAGGTGAGTGGAACAACCTCTACCCACTTTTGAATTACTCAGTGGCAGCAATAATGATAAAATGGTCATGAGATGATGTAGGGGTAAGCTTACCAATGAGATCAAGTCCCCACTTTGAAAAAGGCCATGGTGTTGTAATAGGTTGCAATGATTGTGCTGGTGCATGTATCAAGTTTCCATATTTCGACATAGAAAACATTTATGTACATACTTGCAACAATCAGTCTCCATGGTAGGAAAATAATAACCTACTCTCACTATCTTCTTAGCCAGAGCTATCCCAATTGTATGGGCTCCACAAATGACTTTGTGAGCCTCCTTAACTACTAAGATAGCATCATACGAGTTAAGACAACACACTAGATTCCTATCATAACCTCTACGATAGAGAGTTCCCCAAGTAACATGTAGAGGGATATGCACTGGATAAGGTTTATTTTTTTATAATGGGAAATGTTTGGAGGGAAGGTTCCATCATGAAGTTAATTTAATATGTTAAGGTACTAAGGGGAAAAGGGACCAAAAAATTAACATACTAAACAGGAATCTGACATGTTATATGTTGGATTCATAAATGTTCAACAAAGAATGACATGTCGTTGTTTCTAGGTGAGATGTGTAACATAGACCCAACTTTACCCATATCATTTGATGCTCAATTGTGTCCCCTAGGGATCTGCTTGAATGTAATTTTCTCAAAGAACTCCTTTAGAGTGTCAACCATTTTTTTAAGGAAGATGTTTTTCATCCTTAACTTTGTACTCGTCAATTACTTGTTTAATGATCAACACAGGAATCACCTATTAGATTCACTTGTCTAATATCCTAATTGATAGCCAGTTTCATCCCTATGATAAGGGATTTATACTCTGCTATATTATTTTTAGATAGAAATCTGATTCGGATTGCTTGAGGGATCAAATATCCTAAAGGATTGATAAGCACAACTCCTACACGTGAAGCGTGAAATGTAAAAGAGCCATAAAATTATAGCTGTCATGTAATATGTTCCTCAAGTTACATCATAGAAGCATTTGGAAGATCCAGAATCAATGGTTCAGTACCTGGAAAAGGGGCTTCAACTAGCTGATTTACCAACACCCTCCATTTAACTAATTTTTGATTGACATACTCAATATCAAATTCACTAAGTAGGATGATCCAATTGGCCATCCTTCCTGTAAGTGTAGGTTTTGATAACAAGTATTTCAATGGTTCAACTTTTGATAAAAGCTTGGTATTATTATTGAGAAAATAATGATAAAGTTTTTAGAAAGTAAAAACGATGGCCAAGAAAGATTTCTCAATTTTCCGGTAGTTGAGCTTGTAAGAAATCAACGTATGAATAAGGTAGTAAATAATTTTTTTCCTTTCTGCTCTATATCATATTGGGCCAATAGTGCACCAATTGGACAGATATTCCAATATGATATAGAGTAGTATAAGTGGTTCACCTTCCATGGGTGACATTAGAAAAAGGGGTTTGGACAGATATTCCTTAAGCAAAGAAAATGCTTTATGTTGTTCTCTACCCCAATGAAATTCGACATCTTTCTTTAGAAGATATGTAAATGAGTGGCACTTGTTTGCAAGATGGGAGATGAATCTTCTAATTACTTAAATATTCACTTACAAGATGTGTAGTTGCTTGATGTTTTTAGGAGGAGGCATTTTTGTTATGGTAATAACCTTTATAGGATCTACCTCAATTCCTCTCTGTGATACAATGAATCCTAGAAATTTTCTTGATAGCACACCAAAGACACATTTCTTTAGGTTGAGTCTAACTTTATAATCTCTAAGATGTTGAAAGATGCACCATAAGATAATTGGGTGATCTTCTCTAGTCCTGGATTTACCCAAGATGTCATCCACATAGTCTTCCATTATGTCATTTAGCATATCATGAAATATGATAGTCATAGCCCATTGATATGTTGTGTCTACATTCTTTAGGCCAAAGGGCATGACTTGATAGTAGAACTTACCTACGGGGTTGTAAAAGTTGTCTTATATTGATCTTCATCATAAATTTTAATTTGATAGTACCCTTAAAATCCATCCATGAGTGATAAAAATTAATAACCACCTATTGAGTTTATAATCATGTCAATATTAGGAAGACGATATTCTTCCTTAGGAAAATATTTTCTTTAATCTCTGAAATATATACATATTCGAATACCGATGGGTTTCTTTTGTATAGTGACTATGTAAAAAAATCACTTTGAATAATCAATATGCTTGATGAATCCTACTGCCAATAATTTCTCTAGCTCTTCTTTTACCAAGAAGGAAACACGAGGATGCATCTTTTGAGCTTTTATTTTATAGGATTTTCTTCTTTATGCACAACTAGGCTATGTAATACTAACTACAAATATAAGCTGTGACATGTATATGTAGGACCAAGAAAATATATATAAAAATTCACACAAAAGAAGCACAAAGGTCTTTTGTTCTTGGGCTGAGAGTGAAGTTCCCAACTTGACCATTCTAGGTATTTCCTCTGTACCAATGTTTACATCTATGGTCTCCTCCACAAGAAACTTGGATTCTTCCTCCATGAACTTAAGATCGGGGAGATTAAGATATTCTTCTTCTAAGGTTGTCTCAATGATATTTTCACCTTTAGGTTGGTCAACTTCTTTGTCCACTTTGATTTTTCATTTTATTTTTCCGTTAGTTCCTCAATAAGGTTTTTAATGTAAGAATTTAACTTTTTCCTTTTGCAATGTTTCTTTCTAGAAATCTTACCCTTGATTATTTTTTTACTTTGATGTCTGTATAACTCAACCTATTCCTTGAAATATTTGCATTTGTCAAGGTTGATGGAGAATCCTTTCTTATGATCACCCACTGGAATGTTGTCACGAAGACCCAGACACTCACCAATTGCTAATTCATTTTCAAAGAGGTCAATTGGTATGTGTTGTTGTTGGTCCCAGTTAAAAAGTGATGGGTAGATAAGGTCTAATGTTGGAATGGTAGGGGATATGACAGGGGTTATAGTTAAGATAGTCATGTTAGAAAATATGTTCGTGGAGGTAAGGTCCTCGTAAAGAATACACCGAGAATATTTTTAACTTTGTTATTCAGATAGAATATCTTCACATTCAGAGGAGAAGCCTCGACCTCTGGGGGATGAGAACCATACATTCGAAAACTAATACCATATTTACAAACCTTATGATGTGGTATTGGAAGAGCTTCCCACATACCTTGTTCATTTATGCTGCAACCATATCATTTATATCCCATAGCATACATAATTTTGTTAGGGATAACATACTTATGTGATTTATATCAAGGAGTCATCTCATCATCCAAAAGTTGGGATATGATATTATTAAGAAGCTTCTCATACGCTAATAGATCACTAGGAGTAAAAGTGTCTATGCTACAATTTTCTTTGGACCGTTGATATTCATAACAAGGCCTTCCACATGATTTTTGTGATATGTTAAGATTAGAAACTAAAAGGTTCTATTATAGATCATATTCTCCACAAACTATTTGTAACAACTCTCATCTCCCATGAAGAAAAAGGATAATCGATGTATAAGAACCATTATCATTAACATATAAGCTATCTAGGTCAACTCGTGAGGTACGTACCTTGATTGATTTGGAACAACCATCTCTATAGAAGGGAATTCATAAGTGGTTGGAAAATAACCTAATAATGATATGTAATGATAAAAGGGTTGAGAATCCCCATGAATAGTAATAGTCTATCCTTCGTGATATAACTTGAAACACTAATGATACATAGAAGGTATGGCCTACATGGCATGAATCCATGGGTGACCAAGAAATATGTTGTAAGGAAGCTCAAATTCTAAAACATGGAACTTAGTATTGTGAGTAGTAGGCCCTACTCCTAGTGAGAAAGTGATCATTCCAGCTAATTTTTGTTCTTCATTGCTATGCACCTTGATGGTAATGACTTTAATTTCTAGATACATCTCAGTGTGACCTAGTTTTCAAACCAGTTTCAGAGTAAAAATGTTCAAGCCCAATCCACCATCCACAAGCACCCTTTTTATCTTCTTATGATTGATAATGAACTTAATGTGTAAGGGTAAGTTATGGCTAGGATCCTCTTCAGGAATCTCTTCATGACTAAAGGTTATGTGCTCTGTTGGAGCAATCTACACAACCATGGCTTGGAAGTGTGTAGGGTCAATATCAAATGACACTCCTGACCCCTATAATGTTTTACAAAGGATGTCCTTGTGAAAATTTGAGATTTTGAGAAGATATAAGATTGAAATCTTAGCAGTAGTTTTCTCAATTTTCTCTAAAACATCATAATGACTTTCCTGAGGGGTAGGCGAAGGAGGTTATGAGATAAAAAGGAGAGCATGTCACGTTGTCATGGTGCACTCCTTATTTTTAATATTAATGGTGTTGATATGCTCAAAAGGTGGGTTAACACATCCCATTAGGGCATCAAATTATTATTCGTTTTCACAACATAGCTGGAAGTTTTAGTTTGGGATGGTTGTCCTTGATCCAAATTTTCCTTTCCTTTATTATGATTAGGGAAAGGTTCTTTGTAAACTTGTATGTTTGTATTGGATGATTTACTATGGGTAGAGGAATCCATTTCCACGTCCCCACTATCAATTAAGTCCATTATGAAGTGTTTCAATTTTAAACACTTATATAAGTTTTATGACCCTTGACATGATGAAAAACACAATATTCATTTTCTATAAACCATGATGGATTAGGTATGTCATCTTAATAAGGTATCGTTTCATGATTTTCATGTTATTCATAATACTCACAATGAATTTTGAAAAATGGGAATGTGATATCCAACATCATTTTGATTTTTTTAGTATTTTCTTTACGTTATTGAGACAAAATAGATAAGGGTAAGGGTGAAGGAGGAATAACTATTGTTTTGATTTAGAGGTTGATGCGCACGTTCTAACTTCTCAATCCAATGTTGACTATGAGAGCTTCCTTTTGGCTAGGAGGAACTACTGAAATAGAAAACAAGACCACCAAAGAAGAGTTAAATGATATATGATAGTAGAACTTCCTAGCGTATGCTAGATCCAGGAAGTGTGATACTCCCTAGAAGGATGTCAATCCACTATTTTATAAAACAAATATGAAATAACTAAAATACATACATAAAAAAATCTAGTGCTAGTATTCTAATTTGGGTACCTTAGATCACTACTATCAGTGTCAATATGATTAAATCCTAAAAAATATGCAATTCGAGGTCTTTTAGTGGGGTTGCGCAGTGGTTGAGATGGTTTTTAGGTCATAGACAATGTCTTAAGAGGGTTGGGTGAGGTGTTTGGGTTGTTTTTGATAGGTGGGTGGTTACTTGTTTACACAATGTTGGAAAACATAGAGAATGACATCGTATGAATGATGATGGTTAGGAAGAACCGGTGACGGTTATGGGTAACCAGCATCAGTATAGTCAAGATGGTAAGATTCAATGATATTTTTTAATGGGATTTGTGCTTTGAGGTTAGGCAGAGATCACGGATGCCATAATGAGATACATGAGGATCTTAGGAACCCTTAGAAATATATAGAGGTTAGGTATGGGGGTTTTATGGTGTGGGTGGAGGAATGGTTGGGTTTACAGGCAAGTAAATGGTAGGGGAATGAGGGTGCAAGTGGAAACTAATAACAACAATAGAAGAACCCAATAGACTGAAGTGGAAATAGATGATGTAGGTAAAAAGTGTACTTACTGGTGTTGCAGGTCCAATGGCTATGTGGTGGTGATGATTGGTTGGTGGGATGGAGCTTGGTGTAGTAGTGATGCTTCCTGGAATGTCACTGTGAGTGCAATACCTCTGGATCTATCCTGGTGCTAGTTATGGATGTGTGTTGGTGTGAAAAAATACGGTTCTAATTACATGCAAATCTCTTCTCATCTCTCTAATCGATAATGGGTCAACCCAAAAATAAGGTTGCTAAGGTGAATATATAGTAACCGACGATGGTTCCTGGTTGACCGGTGTCAATTTTGGGATGTCGGATGTTGGTTAAGGTGGGATTCCCTAGGTTTACTAAAAATGGAATATCTCGCATCATTTGGGTCAAGTTTGTTCCTTTATCCATGGATCAGAATGGACGTTACATTTTTATGAGTAGGAAGGTGGTTAGAGGAATAATAGGCCTTGATTTTTAGGTTTGGACCAAGTCTTATTCATTTATGGAAACATGCTATGAATAGGTCTATGGTGAGGTGTCTAGGTGAGGTGTCCATTCATTTAATTAAATTAATAATGGGGTGAGGATGGGTATTAATTTAATTATAAATAATTAAATTAATGTTAATGTAGGGTATAAGGGTCATGGTTAGGTGAATGTGTTTAAGTTGGTTCTTCGACAGGTGACCAAGGGGAGTGTGACCCAATTTTGGTGTCTACATTTTGCCCCTTTTTGTTATGTAGCTTGTATTGGTAAGTGACACTGACAAAAATAGAAAATGGTTATGTTGAGTGTAAGTGAGGGTGTTGTTTCCCAAGCATGGGTGAAGGTATCCCCCTTAAACTAGGAACCAATGAGGTGAGAGACAAAAGCGGTGAGTGGTTTGATAAAATGAGTAGGTTAGAAAATGAAGATCATTGGGCACATTGGGTAAAGGTAAAAGGTCAAATCGAGTAAACAGGTAAATGGGATAGGGTCAAAGGTAGTGGTAGTTGAATGCACATGCACATTGGAAACTATGGCATGGTACCAGGTTGAGAAGCTTTCAAACTCTACATCAGCTAAGGTTGGTAGGTCTATCCAAACAGGGTTGAAGTGATTCTGGTATCCAAGGTATAGGATATGGTGCGGAAACACAATAGAGGTTAGGTGTAGGAATGTTTAGGTATGTTCTAGTACACCAAAGGTTAGGTCAGGATAAACAACATGGCAATAGGCAATGTAAGGTCGGTAGGCCAAACAAGATGGGTAACCACGTTGCAAGGTACAATGAGCACGAGAGGGTCAAAGGTCACAAAAAGTGGTTCAGGTCAAGGTATATAGGTAATGACATAGGTAAGGAAAAGGTATAGGTAAAAGAACAACTCCTAAGACAAAAAAAAAAAAGGAAATGTAGGGGTAGGTTGGGTTTGTAGATATGGTTCAATGGGTTTCTAGGGATGATAAAAAGGGATGTGGGCATGAATGGTTGTGGGAAAAAGGAAGGTTAGCAAGACCAAACAATTGTAAGGGTTGACCGATGTTGGTTATAGGGTGACCAAAGATGGTTGGCTAGGGCACAAATAGGACTAGTGTCGGTTAGGTCGGGGTGGGTTTATAAAACAAAAATTCCATATTTTATGAAATCATTTTTGTATTGTATTGTTGGGAAAAAAAGAGCTATTTGAATTTTCAAAACTTTTCTAGAGGAAAGGACAGGGCATTGTACTCGAATGATGTGGAGAGATCCAATTGGTGAGAGGCACTAGGTAGATGGATCCACGAGATCGGGGAAGCAATTTGATTGGTGGAGAGATTCAAGGTAGATTCTGGCATGGTAGAGGTGGGAGAGGGGTCGGGTGGACCACTAGCACAGTGGCCAGATGTGCCTCCACGGAGATGGCATCATGATGAGGTAAGATTTTCTCCCATTCTTTGTTGGTTAGGTGATTTGGTTTGTAGAAATCGGGTTTGGGTAGAAGTGGGTTTGGGGGAGAATTAAATTTTAATTTGGGAAGAAAATGGGTGAAATAGGCATGTAGGAAGGTGTAATTAGGTGAATGAGGATGGGGGAGGGGTTGAGGGGGATTTGGGTAGGAATGGGTGGGTAGTTAGGGATAAATGTGGAATTTGGGAGAAATAGGGTAGGGTTTTTTTGGATTTTTGTCACGACAATGACCGACGTTGGTCTAGGTTTGGCCAACATCGGTGGGAGTTAGCTAGCATTGGTCATAGATGGGGTGACCAATGCCGGTTTTGGGAGACCGGTGTCGGCTAAGGAGAACCAATGTCGAGTCATCATTGAGAGAAAAATGGGCTAGGAGATGAGTAAGGGTGGTTGGGTGAGATAGGAAGGTAATGTTGAATGAAAATAGGTAGGGTAATAGTTATAGGTGGGGGGTCAAGGGTGAATGCAAGTATGGTCAAGGTTTAATAATGTGATGGTTTGTTAGATGTAGGTGAGGGACCAGTTACGGATGTGGGATAGGGTACCTCCCCTATTAGTAGTAGTGTGACAGAACATGACAACCGAGGAGTGCTAACATATTCTAGAGGTTAGCCTGATTGGGGTCAGACGCTATCGACATTAAGTCTAGGAGCCAAGTTTGATGGTCACCCTCATCAACAGATGGGATTCAGCGACCAACACATTCTATTTTTGACAAGTGAGATGACCATCACCTTGGAGGATGTGTATAGGATCTTATGGCTGCCGATAGTAGGGATGTAGGTGTATTTCATTTTGTTAGAGGAATCGAGGAGTTGTTGATGATAGTGTTTGAGGAGGGGCTGATAGAGTTGAGCTTCCATAGCACCAGCATGAGTTATGGAGATATGTATCGAGCCGATCTGGAGGAGATAAGGCTAGTATTTATGATGATGGAGATAGTGTGTTATTTTTCACTTCCTGATGTAGAGGGTGGAGGTTACCATGGTCATTAATGGGGTTTCGGATGATATGATGGAGGACAGGACCTAATTTTCATGGGCACTAGCCTTCTTGGGTCACTTGTACAAATAGTTATGGGCCTATCGTTGATTGCGTCAGTTCAACCTATGTTACACCTTCCTACTACACTATTGGGTGTATGAGCACATCGTGTGTGTGTGTCCAGTGGGCATGCCTCAACTTGATGCATTCAAGTTGGGATTTGTGTTGGTGGGCTATAGGAAATGGGTACCTATGATTGGAGAGTTCTGAAGTACATCGAGGGTGGTGACAAATGATGTAGCCTATTACAGGCATTTACTAGAGGGATTGTCCAGCATGGACATCATTTGGAGGCCATATGTGGGATTCCCATCATATAGGTAGATGGACGTAGAGTTGGATGGATTATAGCTAGTGAGGTGGACTAGAGGGACATCATACAGGTGAGCATGAGATAATCCCCATTGACAGGGTCAGGCAATAGTTGGGATTTCCCTAAGATATACCACCACCATTTCCATAGTACATGAGGGATGACATGGAGAGGTCTATGCCTCTACTACAAACGATGGTGCCTATAGTGCAAGAGGAGCGAGGTGGTAGATAGGCAAATTAATGATGCCATAATTACAAATAGGTACATATAGTGGTGGTTAGCATAGCTATGGGTAGTACCACCGAGGTCGGGGTAGATGGATTTGGCCACCATCATAGTGCGAGAGGATGCCTTACGAGGGGCACGTGGTAATTCTGGTCACACCATTGGAAATATTTTAGGGACAAGCGATGGGGTCATAGAGGCATATTTTTACACATTATAAGTGCACGTTACAAGGATGCGCAGGCTAGTTGGCCTTGCACAAGCATAGATTGTGGCCATACAAGCCTAGGAAGTCTGAGCACGATCAGCCCCATAGGCTCAATGGCAGTACCCACACAGGCTCAGGGATAGGGTCCCATTTTATAGGTACCGATAGGACATGGTCACGGGAGACAAGTACATGGTCAAAGGCTAATGGCTCCACTACGGACAATATCTATGGCTAGGTTTAGAGATACCTTAGGAGAGGCACGCTATTATAGAGATCACTTGACGGATTCACGGATAGATGTCCCCTCCTATATAAGTCTGAGCACAACAGGACTCGATTGAGAGGACTAGGTATTTCACACACATTGTGGAGAGTATAGGGGGTTGGCGAGCCCTGGGACAGGGTTAGGGAAGGATACTAGTACATGGAGGCTAGATCTAAGTGAGGGGCCCTTTGGAGGTTAGGCGAGGCCTATGGTGGGCGGTGATATTCTAGTGGGACATCGCACGGTAGTAGAGGAGTTGGAGGAGACAAGTGAGACAAAATGGAGGACATCAAATGAGGAGATGCTTGATTGTTGCGTTTACCTCCATATATATTTGTGTATTTTGAGATATATTGGCCTACATGCCAAAGATGGTGAGGATGTACATGAGAGTTGTTGAGATACTTACATTTATTTGTATCCATGTACACATGTATGTATACACAAATTTTTGATTTATAGATGATGGTATTTATAGTATGGATGGTGTATTTGCTTTTAATTTCTATTATTATGTGTGTATGTGATGGAAACTAGGTGGATTAGGCATGATGGAGTCAAGTTGGTTTAGGCATGATGGAGTCAGGTTGGTGTAGGCATGATTGAGTCAGGTTGGTTTAGGCATGGTGGAGTTAGGTTGGTGTAGGCATGATGGATTCAGGTTAGTGTAGGCATGATTGAGTTAGGTTGATTTAGGCATGGTGGAGTTAGGTCGATTTAGGCATGATTGAGTTAGGTTGATTTAGGCATGGTGGAGTTAGGTCGATTTAGGCATGATTGAGTTAGGTTGGTTTAGGCATGGGGAGTTAGGTTGGTTTAGGAATGATTGAGTTAGGTTAGTTTAGGCATGATTTAATGTCCAAGTTGTAGGTAACATGGGGGACAAATGGTGATGTATATACAAGTTATGGCTTAAATTCCCAAATATTTTCTATATGTGGAAATATGAAATGATAAATTGGTGATTTGATGATGTGGTAAAAATGTGTATTAATTGATGCTTGTTTGGTTTAATTTCCAGTTATTAATATAAAATGGAAAATAACTAAGGTAAAATATGAATAGGAAAGTGGAAAGGGGGAATTGGTTAGGGTAAAGAGTGGTCGAGCTAACCTCTAAGGGCCTCATGCCCTTGAAGTGCTACCTACATAGCCCTGGTGAAAAGGGACCTCAGGACAATGTAGTTCTCCCATAAGGTAGGGAAGCTTATGGTGAAGTAGAGTAATGGGTTGGTAGGTGTTAGGCATGGTGGAATGTAGGTCATAAGCAAAGTTGATTTTTTTAAAATTAGGTTTTGATGATCTGTTGTATAGGCTAATCATTAAGTAATGAGGAAGGAAAATGGTAACGAGGTGGAAAAAGAGCTGCTTAATTGATAATAACCTAATGAACCTACCATACCCCGAGATGGGCTTATGAATGAAAGACCCTAAAGGCCTTGCATAATGGACTATTCTAAGGGTGAAGAAATTTACAAGATCATGAAATGTCAAATTTGGTGCAAGTCCCTTTAGAGAAAGAAAACTAGGGTCTGCAAAAGGTAATGAGGTGAAAGTGGATGGTTGAGTGTCACTTAGTGTACGACCACATGTTTTTCTTAGCAAGAAACCCAAGATCAAAAATAGGCAATTCCATGAAAAAAATGTCATCATTTTCTTCATTTTTAGTTTTTTTTGTTTTTAATAGAGTGATCAATATGGGAAGTCTATATGGGATGAGTATATTTCTCGTTTAGGTCTTCTGAAGCTAATCGATGCAGGAAGCTTTTGGATATTTTCATTGTATTTTTGAAATGACTTTATATAGTTTTCCTTCAAGGAGTAGTCTATTTATAGCGGTGGAAATAGAGTGAAGAGATGTCCCCTTTGAGGGAGTCATATTTTGTTGGATGTTTGAATCAAGGAGTTTTATCCCTTTTTTTTATGTTTAAGTCATGGACAAGACTATAGAGGAAGATTAGGTTCTTGTTTAGAAGACAAGACCATAACACACAAAGGTTAATTATGAAAGAGGTGGTTTTGAGTGATGAATAACCATGGGATTCCACCTTGGAGAAGATGAAAATTATCCATAAGAATCATGCTATGAGTAGATCCATGGTACTCATATTGAAGACAAGGATAAAAGGTGATGGGTAATCACATGATTCTTGCTTACTTGTGGATCCTCAAAATAGGTAATATTGAATGTGGATAGTGCTCAAGGGATGAGTGATCAACTGAAAAAAGTGATATAGAACTTGACGCCAACAATAAAATGGTAAAAGATACAAGGCATTGTGTTTCAAAGACAAAGGCATAGGTTCACCATCAAGAGGAATGAGGATAGCACCAGCCACACCCCCATCCTTGACACATGGAGTAATCAAAGAAGAGTTTCATTTGGTAAGTGGGTTCATCTAAGGAGAGGGTAGCTATATATTTTTAAGGAAATTGAAGTTAGAGGGTTTATTCCTAGAAACAAGGGCATCAACTATTTGGCGGTGATAGGTTGTCCCTTGATGGGATTTTGATGAATGAATTCAAGGTCAATGGTCAAAAAGAATCATAAGCTAATGTGTGGTACATGGATGTTGATAGGTTTTGGTGTACATATAGTGTAAGGGTTTAGTATTAGTAATAAAAATGTTTTTGGTTGAGGAGGTAATTGTGGAGTTTTATGGCGATGAAAACAAAGGATAGGAATATTTTTGGCATGGGTATATTTAGTTTCGTAGTCTAGAAAGTACGGATTATGTAATAAACCACTTTCTCTCGGTGTTGGTCATCACGATGAGCAAGCATGGTACATAAAGAATGGTCAGTGGAAGAACTGTATAGGTAAATGGGGTTGTCATCCTTAGGAGGAAGGAGCATTGGTGGTTGAAGGAGGTATTGTTTTAAGGCTTCGAAGGCTTTATGGCATTCATCATCCCATTTGAATGAGACATCCTTCTTGAGAAGATGATGAAATGTTTAATAGAGGTCGGAAAGCTGTGAGATAAAATGAGGAATGGATCGCAACTTACGTTATAGGATTCAAATTTGATGGAGATTAGTAGGTGGAGGCATTTCAGGATAGCCTTAACTTTAGCGAGATTGACTTTTATACCTTGCAAATAAATGATGAAACCCAAGAGTTTTCCTAAAAGTACCATAAAGACACACTTCTTTGGTTGAAGATGAACATAATACTTAATGAGGTGGTCAAAGATGACCTTAAGGATGGTTAGGTCTTCGGTTCAATGTTTTGATTTGGTAAGCAAATCGTCTACATAATCTTAAAATATGTGATGCATGATATCATGAAAGATGTAATTAATGGTGCATTGGTATGTAGCGTCGGTGTTTTTAAGGCCAAAAGGCATGACTCGATAGTAGAAGGTCCCCCAAGGGGTGATGAAGGTAGTCTTGTGTTGATCTTCTAGAGCTAGTAATATTTGATTGTAACCCGAGAAAGCATCCATGAGTGATGGCATTTCATGGCCAATGGTGAGATCAACTAGTTGGTCAATGCATGGTAGGGGGAAGTCACATTTAGGACAAGCTAGGTTGAGGTCATAAAATTCCATGCAAATGCAGAGTCCCCCTGCTGCCTTTGTGATGTGAATAATATTTGAAATCCATTGGGGATAGTTAATGTGCAGGATGAAGGAAATTGAGAGAAGGCTTTGAAGCTCTTCTTTGACCGAGAAGATAAATGTGAGGATGTATTTTCCACAAATTGTTTTGATGGGTTTGGCATTAGGAATGGTTATGATATTGTGTACCATGATTTTTGGGTTGATCTTGAGCATATTGGCATATGACCAAGAAAAAGCGTTGTTATGGTCCCGAAGGAAAAAGTAAAAGCTTCAGTTTAGTAGCATCTAAATATTGGCCTATATTTAAAATGTCTAGGCCATCACAGGTGTTAATGTTGATTTCATTGGTTGAGTCATTCAACATGGTTTGCGTCTCAGAAGGTAATGACTAGTGAATATAAGAATCTTCCTCACCAAGGTAGGTGAGGATGGACTCATCATCTTGACATTGAATGACATTAATAGAAGGTGCATCATCATTGATCATGTTAGGATACAAGAATGGGAGAGAAGAGGAAGCCTTTCCATCGCATTGATAGGTCATAGGTCCCAGAGAAATTATGTTTACTAAAAAAAGTTAGGAGGAATAGATTAGGGGGTCTATGGACTCCATGGGTGAATGAGGCGGGTAAGGTTTTCTTCTGAATGAGGTTGATGCGAGCCTTCTTGGGAGGTGGTGCATCAAAGAAAATGCTACTATGTTCATTATGTTTATGAGTGCTACAAGAAACAACAATAATATGGTGGCCTTGTTCATAAAATCCAAAGCCAAATCCTTTCCACGTGCACGGTGAAGGAAAGTGTGACCGAAGTGACATGATTAGTGAGGAGTGTAGGTCGGATGAAAATGGTTGTGTTTGGGATGGAGTTTCTAGTTTATAAGTAGTAATATCAACTCCCCCATACATTAGATCAATGCATAGGTGGGGAGGTCCATAAGGAAAAACGTCACCCATAAGGTCGTCATAAGTAGGGTACTAACGTAGGTTCTCATACTCTTGTGGAGTGAGGAACGTGTTGATATTGTATAGGTGGTACTCCCCCAAAGTGAGGCATTGAAATATACCCTCTAAGGGATTAGTGGTCGATATGTGGGTGGTAGGGATAGATGACTCGCTAGATGGTGGGGAAGCAAGTGAGTTAGTGGTAGAGGCCGTGAAAATGGTAGGGATAGAAATGTTAGATGTGTGAGAGGTGGTGACAATCTTGGTGAAGGGGATTGTGGATGAAGGTGAAGTAGGGGTAATGATAGATGTATTGACTGGGACAAGTACATAGTTGGGCCGGTAGAACATGTTCGCAGTCTTGAAAGGTGATGGGTCAGTCAAAATGGTGTAGTTATGTCCCTTGTGTTCAAATTTTAGGAAGCAGTGTAAAGTTGACGGGACACAACCCATAACGCAGATCCAAGGTTAGCCGAGCAAAGAGTTATACTGTAACTCTCCTTCTAGGATGTAAAATAGTTCTGAGATAGTGCGGGGACCCATGCGGACATTAAGAATGATGGTACCTAGGGTAGAGGTCATGGCGTCATTAAAGAAGCACAACATAGCTAGGTTACCATACATAAAATTTGAAGGTATGCACATTTTTTTGTATGCATGGTAAGCGATGACGTTAATACTAGCACCACCATCGATCATAACACCTCATATGCATATATTATTGATATGGACAAAGATGAAAAGAGAAAGATCGAGGTCCTCAGAATGGAAGGGAGTGATCTCTTCATCTGAAAAGATGAGGGCGACTACTTGGCGAGTAGGTGAAGGTGTAGAGGAAGACGACAACATAGTGAGAGAGGCCACGTGATGAGGGGTAATGATGGAGGCTACAGAATTGGGTCATTTGGTAAAACCTCAATACATTGAAGGATCTTCATAAGGGCTTGACGATGTGACTCAAAGGTTCATATGACGTCGTATAAAGAAATTTTAAGGGAGGATTGGTGTAATTTTTTTAGCATTGTGCTATGTGTGACCTCATCGGAAATAGGATATGTAGGACCCCAAATGGTGACTTTGCATGTGGGTGTAGATGGTATGTTGGGTACAGGGTTGGTTGATAGGCTAGTTTCCTTTTATTTTCTTTTGTCCTTCTCAGCATGGGTGGTAATTTTGATCATGTTGATTTTGAATTTTGGGGTGGATAAAAGGGTTATGGGGGTGAAGATATTGGTTGCTGGATCTTTAAAGGATGATGAGGTGTGGTGATGGGTGAAGGTGGAGCATGGTCCTCATCAAGAAGGTCATCATTGTCAAAATTGTGCTCAGGAGGAAAAAGTTGGATAAGGACGGTCTTCAAGGCCTTACAATTTTCAACATCATGTCCTGGCACATGATGATAGGCAAAAATATTGGTCTCATCAAACCCTTTTGGCTTGGGTTTGAGAGGATTGTAAGGTTGAAGTGGTACTAATGTGATGACAAAAGTCTCTAAGAGATTGGTTAAGATCTTAGCGTAAGACCTCACTAATGGATCGCAATGGGAGGTGAGTGTGGGTTTGGGTACAAGTGTGGTTGATTGTGGAGGAAGAGGATTTATAGGAGGGGGAATGGGTTGGTCCACTAGTTTGGTATGTGGAGTAGTCTTAGGTCTTACGAGCATCTGTTTGGATAAAGGAGGGGTAGAAGAGATGGCGATGGAAGGTTTGGTTGGTTTGACTACTTTATTGGAGGGTAACAGATTCTTATCTTTAGGTTGCATCCTCTTGGGTAAAGGTGATACAAGAGTACAAGA
Source organism: Taxus wallichiana var. yunnanensis (assembly GCA_018340775.1). NCBI lineage: Eukaryota > Viridiplantae > Streptophyta > Pinopsida > Cupressales > Taxaceae > Taxus > Taxus wallichiana. The sequence goes on along the minus strand of CM031242.1, from coordinate 82,525,197 downwards.
TGTAGAGGTAAAAGTAGATGGTGGAAGAGGACGTGTTACCCATAGGGGCAACCGAGCTCGGTGGAGGTGGTTGGTAGAGGTTGGATAGAAGGTGTGAGTGGAAGGGAAGAGAGTGTCATGGGTAGTGAAGAAGTTATGGAAGGTAGTGGTGGTATGGGTGGTAAGAAGGTCATGGGTGATGGCGGGGGTTGTGTGGGTCGCTTGGGTAGATTAGAGGGTCGTGATGAGGAGTCAAATTTGTTGCATTCTTATTTTATTGGTGGAAGAAGGTTGCTTGGTCACAATTGAGGGTGGGGTCCTAGGATGGACAAAAGAGGTGAAGGTGCAATAGTGTGGTAGGTGAGGTTGGTGTATAAGGCATATAAGGTTAGGGCTACCTTTTAGGGGTAGGAATAAGTTTAGTGTTAATCTGGGAAGATGTGGCTAAATCTAATCTGACGGGTGGGTGAGTAAGGTTTGATGTTGACATGACCCCTAAGGTAGTGGTGGGTTTAGGTAAGGGAGATGATATCGGTGTGGGAAGATGTTTGGGTTTAGATGTGTGTTGGGTTGTTGGAAGAAGTGTTTGTTGGGTTATGGGAAAGGATATAGAAGGTTTTCCACTCATCATGGTTGTGTTTGATTTGAAGGCTCGAAACACTTTAGGATAGATTTTGGAGGTGTTGGTGAGTTATATCTGCATTTGGGTTAAAGTAGGGAGTAGAAGACGTCCCTAAAGTAAGGATCTATCAACATAGTCTAGGTGATTTTCTAAGCGTGAAAATAGTACTACTGTAGGTGGGGCCGATGTGGATCAAGTAACAATCCCCATAAAAATGTTCAAGAAATAGGGAAATGGCTAGCTTCAAACTCTGTGGGTAAGAGAGCTGAAAACATATCAACAAGTTCTTGGAGGTCGATGGAGAATGGTCATCTAAGGGTAATGGTGTTTCTATACGATCCTCTATGGGTAGAGGAAATGATGGTCCAAATGAGTGGATTCTTCATGTGATGGTGTAGGGAGTGGACATGTGTCCCTTATGAGTGGGAGAGGTACTACTAATGACTTCTTAGTAATTTGAGGGGTCGGGGGCATAGTGCTAATTATAGGATCTTCCACGTGTGAAGGAGAAAATGAAATGGGTTCTTTTGTGGGTGGAGTAGATGAAATAGGTTCTTACACAGGTAGGGGAGCATGGGCTAATATTTCTTCTATAGAAGGAACATGGGGCAATTAGGAAGTAACTGGTATGTCCTCAAAAATGGTGTGGACCTCCCAGAGACATTGCTATCATTAGTTGAAGTGTCACCAGTTTGATTGGAAGATGGGGCATGATTAGGGAATGATTTTTAAAAATACATAGATTTTGGTTAGCGGGTGCATTTGGTAATACTAGATCTCTATTGTCTAACATTTCTTGGACGATATTCTTGAAGGTGATGTAGTTACCATCGCTATGACCTTTGACACGATGATAGTTGCAAAAGTCATGTTCTTTATACCATGTGGGCATGGGGTGATCAGGGTCAAAACCAATGTGTGGTTTTATAGGTGGAAGGGTAATGGCACCAACCTTAATAATCTTTTCCAAAATAGAAGAATAAGGTTCTCCTATTAGAGTGTACTTTTGTTGTTCTTGTTGAACTAGAAATCTTTGATGGGAGAGAGATTAGAAGAAGGTTTGGCTTGGTTTGATGGGTGAGAGGGTCCAACCTTGAGAACTATGAAATTGGCAGATCCTTTGGGTTTTGAATAGTTATTCTAGGGTTTTGAAGATGAAGAAGCATCATTTGATTTAAACACGATGTTCTTGTTATGTAGCTGAATTTTATTTTCTATGATAGCATAGACCTCCAATTTTCATGCCACTTTGTGAATGCCTCGTCAAAGGTGCGAAGGTCTACACTGCGAGGTTGGTGAAATGTGTCTAGCACAAGCCCGAGTAAATGAATTTATGAGCTCGGTTTGAGTTAATTGAAATGTGAGTAGGTTATTTAATTTGCATCAATGAGCGACAAATTTATTGATAGACTCATCATCATGTTATTGTGTGGAGTAAAGATCAGTCATGGCGACTTTCTTGACAATGTTGATTGAGAAGTGGTCTAAGAAGGCTTGGGCTACTTGATTAAACAATTAGATGGAATGTCTAGGTATCCCATTGTACTAGTCTAATGTAGGTTCTTTGAGGGACATCGGGAAGGTCTGTAGGAGTAAAGCATCATCATGGGTGATCAGGTAAAACCCATGTTTGAAAGACTGCAAATGTTGTTGTAGGTCTTCTTTACTATTGAAGCGGTTGAATTTTGGAATTTCCTAATGTACAGGGTATGGGAAAATAGGAATGGATGGATAAATGGTCTCATTACAGATTGCATTGTATGGGAAAGAATTACATGAGCTAAAAATTGATGCTTCTAGTGTCTACATTGTATCTCTGATCTCAGAATGAGCCAACCCCAAAACAAGGTTGCTAAGGTGAATAAATGGTAACTGGCGATGGTTGTTGGTTAAATGGAATTGGTTTTGAGATGACTAGCATTGGTTAAGGCAAGATTCCATAGGTTTGCTAAAAATGGAAGATATCGCATCATTTGGGTCAATTTTGTTCCTTTATTGGCAAAACAAAATGGACATTACATTTTTATGAGCGAGAAGGTTGTGAGAGGAATAATAGGCCTTGATTTTTAGGTTTGGACCAAGTCTTATTCATTTATGGAAACATGTTATGAATAGGTCTATGGTGAGGTGTCTATGTGAGGTGTCCATTCATTTAATTAAAGTAATTAAATTAATAATGGGGTGAGGATGGGTATTAATTTAATTATAAATAATTAAATTAATGTTAATGTAGGGTATAAGGGTCATGGTTAGGTGAATGTGTTTAAGTTGGTTCTTTAACAGGTGACCAAGGGGAGTGTGACCCAATTTTGGTGTCTACATTGAGAAGGAAATTCTTCCTCATTCCGTTCGCTAGAATTAGAAGCATATCCTAGGTTTAGGATTTCACCAACATTACACAGAGGATGCTCTACTTATTCCTCTTCTTTAACCATTTCGGAAAGGAGACATGTATTAAACATAGGTGGTAACTTTTCCCCTAAATCTACAACACACACAATAATTTCATATCTATTTTGAAAAAATTAGTTATCTATTTGGATCGGGCTAAATTTAAAGTCAGCTCGAGGAGAATTCTCCTCATCACCACTATGATCAACCATGGTGTTGTCTTCAAAAATTGGGTTTATCTTTTCATTTACAAATGGATTTGACCCTAATTTTTTATGCCCCATCCTTGTGATAGGAGGCATAATAAGAAATATTTCACTAAGGTTGATTTAAAATGGACCCTAGGAAAAACCAAGCAGCGTAACGATGTCAAATCATCACAAAGAATGTCAAATAATGAATGACAACCAATCCAAAGGATCAAGGCAATATGAACCAAGAATACCAAAGAATAAATAATGAAACACTGACAAGGTATTGTATAACAAGAAGTATCTAGGAAAAAACAATCAAGTACAAGACTATGATCCAATCACAAGAATAACTACTCCCTATGTTCTCAAAGATAGGTTTGGTGCAAATAATGACAACAAAATATCAACACTTAGGTCAAGTTTAGAATAAACAAGACCTAAATACTAAGAAGGTGTTGACATGATCTCTAAACAAGGTATACTAAAACAAGTTTAGATACAAACAAAGTCCAAGTCTTTGAAAATGGAGGCTACAAATGCGAGCAACACAACAACACTATTTGGACACATTAATCAAGATTTGTGGAAAAACAATATTTTAGTATCAAAATGATGTTACCAAAATGTGAGAAACATAATAACAACACTTTCCAAAACTCAAGGCAATGTTGGGATCAAAACTAAGTCTAAGTATATCAAGAAGTTTTTATTTATGCGAGCAGTGTAACAATACAACTTAGAGACTTAGATCAAGTTTCACAAAGGAAAAAAATGTAAATATCACAATAGTATTGATGTAATGAGGGAAGTGTAAAAACTCAAAGGAATTTAATGATAAGACATCCGGATTCAATGATAATGAGTCTCAATATGGATGTGAGACAAAGGGCCTACTAGAACATGAAGATGTACCATTCACACTTTCAACACTCACATTCTAGCATTGCAACCTAGTCATGTGAGTAGAATACAAAAGTGGTGGACATGATTATTTCTAGAAGTATCCATGTATATGCTTTCTTTTTCCCAAATGGGAAATAAGAAAACAAAGGAGTAGACCAAGTGGTGATGAAAAATACTTAGCCTAACTTTGGCAGAGTTTTTCCTTATCTTAGGACAAGGTAGAAACTAAGACAAAGTGATTCCTTGTAAGTTTCGTGATGAATAACACCAGGAAAAAAATTGAATGAAACATACCCTTGTTTGAATAACAAGGTTTTGACTTTGAAGAATTTTTTTCTTTGTGATATCTCTTTGGAACATGATGGATAAAGTCAAGTTGGACCCAATGCCAAATGGTTTCCTAAGCTTTTGTTCATAAAATTGCCAATTATTTCCTAAAGGAGGTATACATTTCTATAATTAATTTTAGATAATAGACCATTACCCCATAATGAAATTAATGAATGGGACCCCATACGGGAAACATAAAGTTTTTCTCACACAGAGTTTTCAACTAATCAAGAGGGTAGTGGGGCACTTCTGTTTCTTCCACCAACTCTCTCAAGGAGTGGAAAACTTTGGGATTCATGGGGGTAATCCTCATAATGCATTTTATGTCTTATACGAAGATATTTCCCCCAGTTTACAACAGATGAGTTGTAGCTCTTAACCAAAACCTATAAATATAGTGTGTTGAATAAAGTAGGGTGTTTTTTATCTTGTATTAAAACATGTGGTTTTGTACACCTTTGGAAACATACAACCAATTATAATTAGAGTTTTTTTAGATCCTAAGTCTTTGTCAAATGTTAGGTCCTGTGCACAACATACTTAGTAGTTTTCAATAGAAAGTGAATCAACATCGTTTTTTATTCTCAAAATCATCTAAATACACAAGAGAAGAGCATACACAATGATTTTATTGAACTAGATAAATACAAAGGAAATTTTTTAAATCAAATGTACTTTAAAAAATGTTTGATAAATTTTCATTCCTTTAAGAAAAAATGAAAGATTAACTTTCCAATTTAACTGAATGTTAGAAAAAAGAAAACTAAAGTTGGTTTTGATTCTCAAGATCACCCTAAGGTGCAAGAGAAGAGAATACATAAAATTTAGTCCAACTTAAGTAAAGCATGGAAACATGAATCTCATTAAATCTTAACAAAATGTTATAAATCAAATTAAAAATGTTAAAACCTATAGAAAATAGTTGAAAACTTGTAAAACAATAGAAAAAAAAAAAAAAGAATCTGGAAACCTTGAAAGGTGAGCAAAATATTAACTCAAAGAGATAGCACAAACCTATGTAGTAGTAGTACATGAATTGAAGTAGTAACACAAGGATAAGCCTGCTAGCATAAGGCAATTCTTCACTAACGCAAGGATGGTGCCATAGGACGCATTTGAGACCGAGAGACAAAAACAAAAAGGGTTTCACTAGCACATGCACAGAGTAGTAGCGCTAGCCAAGTAAGTAGTAGCTCAATCCTATAGTACACTAGTGCATACCACACACGAGCATCAAACTGCATTTGATAAAAAAGTAAGCCGAGAGGCGTTAGCGCAAGCTTGTCAAGTAGTAGCGTAAGCTTGAAAGTGGCAAGTGCATGGTTTTATCACTAGTGCAGGCCTCAAATGCAGTTCAAGGGTTCTTTACGGTATCACAAGAAACCCGTATAAGCACAAAATATGGGATTTGACAAAATAAAATTCAAAATATATCAAAACTTTATCAATTTCATCCAAATTTGGGAGCACATCACCTCCTTCATAGCTATAAAGAGAAAAAAACAAGGCAAACTCAACTAACCTCAAATATGCTAAAATGAGGGTTAATAACCAAAATTTGAATTTAAAATAAAAATCTTTGAGCTGAATGCAAATGAAAATGGAGTAATTCCCACCGAGTGTACCAAATGTGTTCATATTAAATTTACTATACTAATTAAAAGAGGCTAACACCTAGTAGTCTCAAACAAAAGCTAAATTTACTATATAACCATTATGATTAGAGCTTAATGTAAATATAATGTGCAATAACATTAAATATATCATCTAACTACAAGTCATTCCTACTAAAATGTATGATTGCCTTTCAAAATATGAACCTATGAATATCATAAACAATCAAATTTGTGTTTTTCCTTCAAGATGATGAAATATTATCACTAAAATGGCTATACGAACATGTTTAGATATTCCTTTACTAATCAAGCATGAATAAATGGATGCAAAGATGAGAAAGCTATTCCATCAATGGAGAAAGGCTCTTAATCATATGTTTTATATGCTAATACTATAAATGGTATGGTATAGGTGTGAGAGGAAGGATCTTGGTCCTTTATATAACTTTCAATTATGCGAGAAGTTTGAATCCCAAATGAATGTGGGATAGGATAAAGTATATTTGTACTTTTTAATCTTGATTAGAGGAATTCACAAGTGATTAGCAACCTATGGGTGTTGGAGATGATTTAATTAATCAATGAGGACTAATTAATAGGCTAAAATAAGATTTTTAGGCTATTTCGAGGTAATTTAAGAGGAATTTGATATGATTTGAAGCATTTAAAAGAGGTATTTAGCCAATAAAAGGGTTTATTGATTAAATACATCATTAAAAAGGCTTAATTAACTAATGATAGTTAATTAATTGTATCGAAGAGGATTATAACTAAAGAAGTGTCGTTAGTTGGTATTTGAAATGTGATAAAGGCTAGTTAATTAACAAAGTGTTGTAAATTGACCAAAATAGAGGAAAATGTTAGTTAATTAGTGAGAAATTGCTAACTATAACAGAAATTATAGGAAAGAGGATATTTATTACAATTTTCAGCAATAAAACGTGTAAGCATATTTTTGGTTTCTATAGAGGGATCAGACCTTATACTTTTGTATTAAAAAACATTTTAAGATATATACATAATGATGGTATTGTCAATGTTGACTTTGATCTATATTGAGTTGTTTATGTGATGTATTTTATGTGTTTAAGATAATAGAAAACATTTGAAAATGGTTTAGAACTATGGTATTAGATAGGAAAATATGGATAGGAATGTATGTTGAATATGGATTTGACCTTTGATAAAGATAAAAAATAAATAATTGATCATGTGCTAATAATCATACTAGTATAGGATAAATGTGAAAGTGTATAGTATGAAATGAATATAAGGCCTCTAATGAGAGAGAAGGTGATGACTATGCACAAGTGACTTGATGGATGTGGTATATTGAGTATAGTTTCCATAAAATAAAACCAAAGTGATCGCAACATCACTAAAATGATGTGAACCTAATATTGATGAGTGATGCTCCTTCCAGCCCACTTCGAGGGTTGAGCTAGAATGGAGGCAGATGGCTCATGTATAGCCATATAAAGAGACAAGATTACCTCATGAAGAAGAGAGGTAGAGAAAGTTATAGAAGTCAAGATGCAACATCACAGAATGGGAGAATGGGATCTATCAACACGACATGCACAATATGAAATAACACCTCGATCCTCTAGAAACTATGGAAAATTGTGAAGATCATATCATCATTTTCATGATAACATTCATCCTATGAAAATTATAGAATGGATGGTTACAATAGGAATGGAAGGAATCTCAATAGGAAGAGAGGTTTGCACACATTTATTAACAAGCTCAATAAAGGGAGAAGAACAAAAAAGATGCATGTTTTTACTAACATAATCATTATTTTGTACATTATCTTTAGAAACATCATCAATAACAACACATGCATCATGAATAATATTATATTATAGTACATTATGAGAAATAGTAAAAATGTTAACAACAAGAGAACAAGAAATAAAAGGATCCATGAATGTAAAATAATAAGAAAGATAATTATTTTGAGGCACAATGGTAAACGAAGAAGTAGAAGGTAGAGGGGAAGGATAAGGATCTAAAGTAGAAACATCAACTACTACATAATTAGTCCAAAGGATTTGTGCATAATTGAGGGGGAAATAATAAGGAGGAGGGATATTTCCATAAATGATGGAATTGGCACAATAAGAGACTCGAGAGAAAGAGAAGTGTCATTAACAAGGCCTTATTCACTTGAAAAATAAACTATATCTTTAATATATGTCTCTTTAGTAGCAATACAATCAAAATCATCATCACTAGTGGCCTCTAGAGGGGGAATAATATAAAATCAAGGTCAAGGTTAGAAATCTTAGTAAACACATGAGGTACATCCAGTATTGTAAGTGGGGAAATTATGAGAATTGCAAGAGAATGTGGTTTCATCCATAACATTTGTGAAATAAGGTTGGGCAGAAGCTAGAGGTATGGAGTTGTACTTGGAAGAATTAGACTTGGATAAATGGTTTCACAACATATTTTGGTAGGCCATGAAGAATATAAAAAAATAAAGGATCCTAGAGCAAGATAGGGTTCGATCAATAAACAGGTTTAGAAAATGATTTAATGGAATTAAATATAAGATAAGGTCATTTTTTATTAAAAATATATAACAAAATTCATGTAAGATCATGCAAAGAAAATCCAAGCAAGAGAGATAGATAGGGTTTTGAGAATGACTCAGCTTGGCACCATAGGTCAAGAATTATTTTGGGAAGATGAATGATCTGAACAAGCATATTTTTATTGTGTAAGATCTGATTATAAAACTAAAACATGAAAAATTCATGGACATGAGTTCTTGGGAGAGGACATAATCGCTTGGGCGTTGACACCTATTCTAGTCAGCAATGTCCTTAGGACATATCTAGATCTAGTTCTTTCTGTTTCACTTCTTGTCACTTTTAACTCTTTGTAGGCCATGTCCGGTTTGCTACATTATTGATTTGTTACACATATACATTTAAAATAAACCCTATTAGCTACCTGCATAATACTCAATCTCACATTAGAATGAATGGAAATATGAATAAGAGAGCCAGAATGACCCCGAAGGTCACCCTGATGTGATCTTATTGCGGAGTGCTGCACCTTATTTCAGACTCCATGTATTTCTTGTGGTGTGTGATTGAAAGTTGTCCCTTGAGCTATGCTGCCATAATATTAGTCACAAAATTAATAATGGGCTAGAACTAATTTTTCGCAATGCGGGCAGAATATGTGGTATGGAAATCAACATAGCCTCCCCTATGTAGTGATTAATGTAGCCTAAAATGCAGTCCTTTTGTTTCTCTTTATATGTGGTAGATATAGAAAATGATAGCCCAATTACCCCTTAGAATAGAATAGTTAGTAGGTTGTGTTTATATATGAATTATTTGTTTGAATTTCAGTACATAGTGATAGTAAAACCTAACATAGGTCATAAAAAGAGGATAAGAAAAAATAAATCTAGAAAAAGCGATAAAGGAGAAAAAACAAATGGGCAAGAAGCACTAGAAGGACATTAGTGTTTGGGCACTATTGTCATGTCTTGATGGTGTTTTCCTATAATAAGAAAACATTAACAAAGTAAAATAAAGGAACATGGATCCCTATGAATCAACCAAAAATATGAAAATTATAGAGGAAACTTGTTTCACTAAATCATGACTTATTCCAAAGACTAGTTTTGGATTCCAAAATGTTTAATATTGGAATTATCTGGACTCTAAAATCGTAGATATTGGATTCCAATATCGCATATATTGGAATCCAAAATCCCATATATTGGAATCCAAAATAACAAATATTGGAATCCAAAATCACATATATTGGAAGTTCTTGCACTCCAAATTCCCATACACTGAATCTGAAAATCAAAATATTGGAATCCGACATTATTCTTCAAAATAACAAATAAAAATTTTCTTTGTTTTGTATGGCTAGCGTCTGAACGAAATTAATTATTCCTTTAAAATAAAGGTTCTTATCAGTTTTAAAATTTATTTAAGCTTAAACTATACAATTGTTGGAAAATCATTTAATGATTTCATGGAATCCAACATTGATATGCAAAACCATAAATATAATATTTTTCTAGTTTATATGGGTTGGGGAAGCTAGGCTTGAATTTTTCTTTGGAATAAGGTTCTTATCAATTTTAAAATTTCATGAACATTAGACAATGTAGATCTTGGGAAAACATTTTAATGATTTCACGAAAGTGACATTTGTCCATAAAATAATAAACTGGTGAGTTAATTTTTTATACGGTCTAGCGGATGTGAGGCTAATGAATTTCAAGAGACATGAGACATATCTAGGTTCATTTACTATGATATGATTGAACCTCAGTGTAACTAGAGAATTAATGAAGATATTATAAATAAGTTAGCCGAGGGCATCGATCTAGACTATGAGAATATAATAAAATGTAATATGTCTTTTGATGTGCATGGTAGTGATGTGAAGCACCTTATGGACCTGATTGTTCAATTTGTATTTGAAAATATTGTTTATTGACCAGGAGATAATTTTAGATATCTAAATTTCCCTAAAAATACCTAAATTGTGTCAATGCAGAAGATCATTTTGAGAGCTTTCCATCGACTATGAGAACACGACAAATGGACATTGGGAGCTCTAGTTATGTCTAGTCAAAGTTCAATCAACAAGAAAGTCAACTATGGTCAATAGGTCAATAGTGGACCAATGGCACTATGACATGTGGAAAAAGGAAAAATTGATGGTCTTGAAATATTTCAAAATCATTTCCATGGTATAAATCTCGTTGCAAGATTTTTGACACATTTTGAACGGACCAAATTTGAGTTCATATGGAAAATATATGCATAGTCAAAGTTGTGGTCAAATGATGATGTGACACACTCTAACATGGAAAAATGGCATATTATGGGCGTGACACTTGGTAGGTTTGTATTGGATTTGGATTTAAAATAATAAAAAATAATCTATTTAATCCATTTCACATGAATAAGCCTAAATCCCATGGGATAAGGAGGATTTTGTGGCCAAAAAGCCAAAGGCTTATCCTATCCCTTTCCCACCAAATGTGGGGTCAATGGCTGAATTGGGTGCGTAAACCTATGGAAGGGGGATTTGAACCATTGACCTATGCCAAAATAGTTATTATCCTTACCAACCCACCACTTTTTAGCAAGTGATAGAATTTGAAATCACTTCTATATAAAGGAGTTGTTGGTAGTTTTGTGAATGGATAACAAAGGACCAGTTTGCAGAGATCACCATTTTTGAGGCACTTACAGTCTTAATTTTGAAATGTTATAAAAAAAAAAGGTGGTTCATAATTCCAAGATATTTCTAGAAATGTAAAGTTTATTATAGGATGTGATGTAGAGTTTCTTATGTGAGTGTTTTTCCATCACAGTTTCACAGATCGTGCATGAGGAGCAGCAATGATGTTTATTTTTCAACCACTTCTAGTTTGAATCAGGCCATGGAGTAAAAAGGGAATTTTTTCATAATTGCCTATAGTTTCCATAAATATAAAGCTATTTTATTTTTATTTTACATTTAAAGTTGTAGATGTTTTTTGGACATAATTACACAGGAAACAAACTGAAAGAGTATTGTAGGAGCCACTGATGGACGTGGGAATGTTGCTGGGAAATTACAGAGTTCCAAGAGGTCTGAATCATCTCAATTGTAGGTATAAAAGTCTGTTAAGTCAATAGTGAAGGGATATTGTACTTCATTGGATGTTAATAGATCGATTCACGATTATGTGGATCTGGAGACGTAGGCATTCTGTTGAACTCCTTTATCAAGTTCTTGAGTTGTGGATTTGATTTCAGTTTGTTTAGAAGCTTTGAATTGGATAAAAATATTCAAGTTAGTTTATTAAATTAATTATTTAAGAAAGCATAAAATTGGATTATTTGGATTGAATTCACATTTTCAATATCCATAACCCACAACAGAAAGGGAATTGCACATTTCATATTTGGAATCAAGAATTCAATTTGAGTGCATTCTAAAATCAACTATGAATTTTAAAATGCATTTTTAATAGATTCAATATATTCACTTAAGTTGAAAATTAAGGATAATCACGTTATCTGGAAGATTTCAAGGATTTGGGTTTCAAGAATTCTCAAAATTGCTAATACTCTTAGTCAGTTATCAAGTTATAAAATATGAGAATTTTCTAAGTACTACTTCAAAAAAAAAATTAGTACCATTTTCAGATCAAGTTGGTATGAGACCTAGTTTAGCTCCATTATTTCTTCAGTAAATTTTATTAATGAGTGATTTCTTCAAGATTGATGCAGATTGGTTCAATTTGTGTGAACAAGGTACAAGTGCACTATGGGAAAGATGTCTAAACAGGTGAAGCTTGATGAGGTTGAAGCTTATAATCACTAGATCCAAGAAGAGAACTCTCTCCTACGATTAATGTATTACTCCTTGGAAGAGGAGAATGCTTGCTTGAAATTAGAATTGCAAACCAAGGATGAGCTCTTGGCAAGGTTGCAGTGTGGTGATCAGAGAAAGGAAATACCTTCAACTTCAGATGTAGAAACCATGGTAGATGATTGCACTATAAGTTGTTCACTACTATAATATTCTTCTTCCTCCCATTCGGTTTTGGATTCAGGTAATGAATTATTTATTTTGTTTGAAAAACATACTAGAGGCATTAGATCCAAATTATTAGATAAAATGGGATTTGATGGAAGAGGCCTTTGTAAAAATGACCAAGGCATTGCTAACCCAATACAGGTCGAGGATCATTCTCGTTTTGCAGGTTTTGGTTTTCCTAGTGTGGGAATGGAAATTGGAGAATGCTCCAAGAACACTGATGGGAGACAAGCTTCCAAAAGCAAAGTGAATACCCCACTAGTCCTGTAAGAATATTTTGAGTAGGAAATTTGTGCTTTGTCATCACAGAAGGATGTGGTAAGAGAAATCAGTGAAGAGGTAATGAGATTCTACCTCCAGTTTCTTACCATAATCATAAGCACAATAAAACTTCTAATCCACTTTTTCAGCTTAAGAAGTATGGTTATGATTTTTAGAAGATGTGGAATTCCTTTCCATGTACTTTTTGTGGATTGCATAATCATTTTGTGGCCAGATGCTAGAAGAGAAGGACACTAATGAAGAAGTTGATGTCATTCATCAAGAACACGACAAACTAGAAAGACCAATCTCATCATGTAGAGTCAAGAAATGGAAGAAAGAGTTCCTCATCCCAGAAGAAGGATATTAAGAGGAATTTTTGTGCTCATTTCTAGAGGAATGGGCACCAGGTGGAAAATTGTTGGAAACTACATCCATCTCACCATCAGAGTTATGGCAAGCCAAAGATGGAATGGAGGCCTATTGCAAAGGAAAAGGAGGTTCCTAATCCACCACCAGTTGACAAGTTAACACGGGACCCGAGATATTAGAGTTCACAGGAGTCATCTCCAAACTTCATTTTGTGTAGAAGCATTGTGACCATGCAGTCAGAATGGTAGCTAAATCACTATTTACATTGACATCGAGAAATGTAAAAACTTCATTTTTGGATAATTTTTCATGGGAATCTAGTAGAATGGTAATAGATATAATTTTTCAACAAAAGGAGCTCTCAAAATATTAGCTCATAACATCATTCAGAGTCAAGGCATTAAGACCATAGATTCAAAAGGTAGCTGATCATTAGACTTAGCATCGTGAAACAAAGGCATTAAGGTCCGAAAAGAGAATTAGCACTGCACAATAGAGGTGTTGAGGTCTACAAGAGACTTAGCACTACACAACAGAGGTGTTGAGGTTTGCAAGATGATTAACACTGCACAACAGAGGCATTGAGGTCATTCGTAAGAGACTTAACATTACATAGTGGAGGCTTTGAGGTCTAAAAGAGACTTAGCACTATAAGTGGAGGTGTTGAGGTCGAAAGAGACTTAGCATTGAACATCGAGAGGTGTTGAGGTCTACAAAAAATTAGCACCGCATAACAAAGGTGTTCAAGTCTAAAAAGTGACAAGTCATTGTCCATCACCGACATTGGATCAATCGAGCTCTAAGTAGCATGGAGTACCTTTGAATAGGTTTTGATTCTAAGGAATCAACTCGGAGCCAGGAGTTGTGTTACAAAGTTAAGGAATATCCTTATCATCGATATCTAGAAGCTTAGCACCACATAGTAGGAGCATTGAGGTTTCATTCAGAAACTTAGCATCATACAATGGAGGCGTGGAAGTCTTCTTCGAGATATCGAGTAACGTGACAAAAACATCGTGGACCCATAATCCATAGGTCCAGGATAAGAGAAAATTTATCAAAGTGAGAAGGTTATAAGAGAAGAGACCAAAGGTTCTACTACAAGTAACACTTCAAAGGTGGCAGTAAAGTTTCTTGATTCAGGACAGGATGGCAAAATGTTCCAATATAAGCTTTTTGGGACAAAAATCCTTTCTCATTGGGGAGGTGTGATCGGGAATACTTTTTGATATCAATAGTTCCCTAAAAATCCCTAAATTGTTTCAATGCAGAATATCATTTTAAGAGCTTTCCATCAACTATGAGAACACGACAAATGGACATTGGGAGCTCTAGTTATGTTTGGTCAAAGTTTAGTCAATGGGAAAGTCAACTCTAGTCAACAAGTCAATAGTGGACCAATGACACTATGACACATGGTAAAAAGGAAAAATTGATGGTATTGTAATGTTTTAAATTAATTTCAATGGTATAAAATTTTTCGTAAGATTTTCGACGCATTTTGAACGGACCAAATTTGAGTTCGTATGCAAAAGATATGCATAGTCAAAGTTGTGGTCAAATGATGATGTGACACACTCTAACATGGACAAATGACATATTATGGGCGTGACACTTGGCAGGTTTGTAGTGGATTTAGATTTAAAATAATAAAAATAATATATTTAATCCATTTCATGTGAATAAGCCTAAATCCCATGGGATAAGGAGGATTTTGTGGCCAAAAAGCTATTTAAAGGCTTATCCTATCCCTTTCCCACCAAATGTGGGGTCAATGGATAAATTGGGTGCCTAAACCTATGGAAGGGGATTTGAACCCTTGACCTATGCCAAAATACTTATCATCCTTACCAACCCGCCACTTTTTAGCAAGTGATAAAGTTTGAGATCACTTCTATTTAAAGGGACCTTTTGGTAGGTTTGTGAATGGACAATAAAGGACTAGTTTGCAGAGATCACCATTTTTGAGGCACTTACAGTCTGAATTTTGAAATGGTGTAAAAATAAAAGTTGTTCATAATTCTGAGAAATTTCAATAAATTTAAAGTTTGTTATAGGAAGTACTGTATATTTTCCTATTTAGGTGTTCTTCCCTCGCAGTTTCACAGATCAAGCACGAGGAGCAGGTAGAGATCTATATTTTCCAACCACTTCTGTTTCAAATCAGGCCATGGATTAAAAAGGGAAGTATTTCATAATTTCCTCTAGTTTCTATAAATGTAAATATATTTTATGTATTTTTTCTACATTTAAATTTGTATACATTTTTCAGATGTAATGGCATAGGAAACAAAACGAAAAAGTATTGTAGGAGCCACATATGGACTTGGGAACATTTATGGGAAATTTCAGAGTTGGAAGTGTTATGAATCATCTCAATTATAGGTATAAAGGTCTGTTAAGTCAATAGTGAAGGGATATTGTAATTCATTTGATGTTAATAAATCGATTCATGATTACATGGATCTGGAGACGTAGGCATTCTACCGAACTCCGTTATCAAGTTCTTGTGTTGTGGATTTGATTTCAGTTTGTTTAGAAGATTTGGATTAGATAAAAACATTCAAGTTAGTTTATTTGATTAATTATTTAAGAAAGCATAAAATTGAATTATTTATATTGAAGTCACATTTTCAAGTATCCATAACCTAGAAACAGTAAAGGGAATTGCACATTTCGATTTGGAATCAAGAATTCAATTTGAGTGCATTCGAAAATCAATTGTGAATTTTTAAATGTATTTTTAATAGATTCAATATATTCACTTAAGTTGAAAATTAATGATAATTGATTGATGTGGAAGAGTTCAAGGATTTGGGTTTCAAGAATTCCTAAAATTGCTAATACTCTTAGTTAGTTATCAAGTTATTAAATCTAAGAATTTTCTAAGTACTACTTCAAAAAAACAATTAGTACCATTTTCAGATCATTCATCCAACCCGATGATATTCAACGGTGATAGAAAAAATCCAAATCTTCATTATCCTCCTATTTAATCCCCCACATCACTCTATTAAATGCAATCACCTTGTCATCCCTAACTCAAGAAACAAGCAATGCCGGGAAATCCTAAGGCATCCGGAGTAACATTTAAGGGTTTGAAAACACACAAATAAACCTAAAAATAAAATTAAACAAATGTTTTTATTAAATTGGACACTTATTTATCTTAATCAACAACAGATAATTTTGATAGGTTTTCTTTAGTGAAAATAAATAAATCATTATACTGAATGAGGAAAGTCAAAATAAAAGGAGAATCATTGCATTCAAGTGAAACACAATTAATTAAAAAACAAAATACACTTCTAAACTATCTACTAATCGATGGCCATGTAGACATGCCGATGTGTCCAAATGACATGAAAACTCATACATATTAACATCCCTCATGTTCCTCGGACATACTAGTAACTCGAACAAAATTTTCATCATTTTTACGACACATGTTATTGCAGGAGTAGTTCATGTAGTCCCGAAACTAGGATGTTCCCAGAATGGAGGTAGACGAAACCCTACTAGTGATGCTTTAACCGGAGGTGAGGCCCTCAAAAGCCTTACCCCTTGTTAAGATACTTTTGGCATAGACAAGGGTGAGATTATTGTAAGGTAATTTTTATGTGCAGAATCGCCCTTCGTACTTAGAGAGATGAAAAATATGAGCAATGTAGTGCCCATGGATTGAGTTATTAGACAACAAATCTCTGTCGAAGTGGAATCATCGACCTTAGATCACGACAAGAGGGGTCACTCTAGTAGAGTTTATAGTTGGAAATGATGACAAAAATGTGCCACTCGTAGTGCTAGAGAGAACACTTATTAAGGCACACATTGATCACTTTTCGGATGTGCATGGTAGTGGTACAAACCACCTTCTTGCCGTTATCGTTGAACTTGTATTTGATGATTTTATTTATCCATCTTGATGATATTCGTTGGTGGAAAAAAAAATCCATATCTTCATTATCCTCCTATTCAAGCTCCCCACATCTCACAATGTAAGATGCCACCACTATCATCCCTAACTACAAAAACAAAAAAATTAGGAAATCCTCACAGTCTAGGGTAAAGCTTAAGAGTCCAGCAGAAACTCAAATCACCCTACAAAGAAAAATAATCAAACCTCACCATGCTAAAAAAATTCAAAATGTATTTTAAAAATTAAGGATTTTATAGGTTTTCTTTATTGAAAACAAATAAATCATTCTACTAAATGAGGAAAGTAAAAATAAAAAGAGAATTGTTGCATTAAAGTGAAACAAAAATGATCCTATCAACACTAATAACCCTACAAAACCTAAAATGGAAATAAGTAAAAACTCCATAGAAAGAAGGAAAGATGCTTTAAATTTACCTTGCTTTAATTTTTTTAAGTCTACCTTGGAGTGGCCCATTAAAGTCAAAGAATAAGATTATCATAGCCATAGGCATTGAGATTATTGATATATCTCCGAGCTTCCTCCTGTTGATGAAATTAACAAAACTAAATCCCCAATTAATATGTTTTCGATCCACGAGATAAGTAGACACACATGATGTGTATAAATGAAATGTAAATCTTGTGCATATTGACATCCCTCATGGTCATTAGATAGACTTGTAACTCTAACATAATTTTCATCATTTCTGTAATGTATTGTGTTCTAGAGTGGTCCACACCACCCTTGAGACTAGGAGGCTCCAAATAGTGGAGGAAGCAACATCCCTGCCAGCAATGCTTCCACCGGAGGTTATTCCATCAAAAATTTTATCCCTTGTTAAGGTGTTTGTCGTATGGGCAGGGAAAGATCCTTGTAAGGGAATTTTGATGTGTAGTGATCACCCTTCTTACTACGAGACATGACAACATATTGTCACTAGACTTTGAATCATTGGTGTTGGATTCTGGTGGGTGGATTCACTCTAGTAGGGTTCCTAGTTGACATCATCATTGAACTTACATCACTCGTGGAACTCAAGAGTGCACTTGTATGAGCTAGTGTATGGAAGTCTTTAATTTTTAGTTTGTAATAAAGGTTCTTATCCATTTTAAAATTTGTTTAAGATTAAAATACGGAATTCCTAGATTTTTTAATGATTTGGGAATTTAACGGTGATATGAAAAACTATAAATACAACATGTTTATGTTTTATACCGGCTAATGGATACTATGCTTTAATTTTTTTTTGGAATAAGGTATTTATCATTTTTAAATGTAAATAACATTTAACCATGCGAGATCTTAGGAAAATATTTTAATGATTTAGTGAAATCCAACATTTTTCCATACAACAATAAATCGACCATATTTCTTGTTTATATGGGCTAGTGACCGCTAGGCTAATGAATTTTAAGAGATGTGAGACACTTCTAGGTTCATTTACTATGATGTGATTGAACCTCAGTGTAACTAGATAATTAGTGAAGATATTCCAAAGAAACTAGAAGAGGGTGACGATACAGAGTATGAGAATATAATTAAATGTAATCCATCTTCTGATGTATACGGTAGTGGTGTAAACCACCATCTGGTTGTTCTCATTGAAATAGTATTTGACTGTCTTCTTTGTCCATCTCAATGATATTCAGTGGTGGAAAAAGAAATTGTAGATCTTCATTATCCACCTATTCAAACTCCTCACATCTCACTCTGTCAAAACCCATCACTTTCATCCCTAACTCAAGAAACATGTGAATTCAATAAATCCCTGAGGCATCCAGAGTAAATTTTAAGGGTTGGCGAAACTCAAATCACCCTACAAATAAAATAAAAAAATGTGTTTGTTAAAGTGGATACCATTGAATGTAATCAATGAAGGCTAATATTGTTTTTGAGTGAAGATGTAGGACATTGTAGGGGTAGTCAATCTCTGTTCACATCTTAGTAATACACTCTTAAGAGAACGTATTTCTTAGAAAAAGATTGAAACTAACTCAATTCCTTTATAGTGTATCTATGTATCTCTGTATATTTCGATAGAACTCTATTTTAAAATCCATACCTTTTATTACAACATCATCATTGTTGGGGGAGCCATATTATAACTCATAGAATAGGTAAATATCCTTCCACATCACACTATTTCAAGAATCATATATCTAAAACTTGAACTACACACAATAGAGAGAAAATCAAATAATAATTGACTTTATAGTACTTTATTCTTTCACATGATTTGATAAGAAGCATGTTAGACCCAAAGGTAGTTTGCTCTACATTGAAGTAATATTGAACTAAATTTTACATAAACTCTTTATTTTCAAGTACCATGTTTAGATAATTCTCTCAAGATATCTAATATTACCTGATAGTAAACAAACATAGATTTTTTGTAAGTACACAAATGATTTCTCAAGTAGTAAAAGGTAAAATTAAAATTTTAACTTTCAATTTTCTAAAATATACCATCAGAAAAATTTCATGATGATTTTAAACAATTAAGATTTGATATTTTTTCTTTAGTGAAAATAAATAAATCATTATACTACACAAGGCAAGTTAACATAAAAATAAAATCTTCGCATTAAATTGAAACACAAATGATCCTATAATCACTAACCTAAAGCAAAAATAAGTAAAATACTATGTAGAAAGAAGGAAAGAGGTCTTCATTTAAGTCTTCCTTGCTTAATTTTTTTATAGAAAATTCCTTGAAGTGGACTATTTGACTCTAAGAGTAAGATTATCTTAACCATAGGCATTGACCTTATTAATATCTTTCTAAGTGTCCTTCCCTAAAAAGAAAACAACAAAACCAAATCCACTACTAATCCGTCTTCGATCCATGGTAACATAGACACAAGTGATGTGTTCAAACAACTTGAAAAACTCATGCATATTGACATACCTCGTGGTCCTCAGACAAACTAGTAACTCGAATAGAATATTCATCATTTCGTGGTGTATGCAATCGTTAGAGTGCCCCACACAGCCCCTAAGATTGGGAGGCCCCCAACAAAGGAGGAATTAACATCCCCACCAGTGATTCTTCCACCGAAGGTGAGGCCCTCGATGATATTATCCATTATTAAGGTGTTTGTGGCACCAACAAAGGTGAGATCCTTGTAAGGGAATTTTGATGTGTAGTGATCACCCTTCTTATTGCACATACGCCATCTTCGTGAGAACCACCTGCTTGCCGTTAGAGTGAGAGATGACAGACATCGCATACCCTTGGACTTGGAATAATCAGCTTTGGATCCCGGTGGGTGGGTTTGTATAGTAGCATTCCTTATTAGAAGCGACAACAAAATTTCACCACTTGCATCACTCAAGATTGCACTTGTAAGGGAATGAGCTAAAACATAGAATCTAAGAGAGGAATTAATGCGCTTTAACATCCCTTTAATATTTATAAACTTGGATTCAAAGAAAAATAAATCCATATTACAAAAACATTAAAATCCAATTAATAGTTATAAATGTGTGAAAAAATCATCATTAACCCCCACATCACCTTCCACCATCCTTGCATGCATGAAAAGAAGGGACATGAAATCTCGCCAAAAAATTCCTCCCTCACCCGACACTTTGAATGACAATCAAAATTCTCCCACTACTCTTTTCAAGAGGATATGTTTTCATAATTAAATATAGATGAAATACATTAATTTTTTTTTCTAAAGGTAGAATTATGCTAAATCATTTTAAGAATTATTTGAATTTCATTGTAAAACTATTCATCACATTGGTATCCCAAATTCATAGAATAAATCATAGCAAATTAAAATTGATTTCATGATATCTATGAACACACTGATTGTTGAAGTGGCTGAGAATTTTTCAATTCTTTATATTCCTTAAAAAGATGTGAAAAATTTATGCAATGGATATTTTAAATTCGAGAGGATAATATGCATTAAAAAAGTTAGAGAGTTAAAACTTAGCCCTTGATAGGTAATGTCGGTGTAGCTTATATAGGTTGATTAAAATTAATCAAAGAAGAATTAACCAAAAATAAACATGTTTTGTACACTTTTTAAATATATTAACATATCTATTATGGTTTAAATCCTTTTATTGTATTATAAAATTACTAAATCTAGAAACTTGCTCTCAAATAAATTTAAGGAAAAATTACATAATTTCATTTTTTAGATAGTTAAATGCTTTTGACTAGAGATATGAATGAAGGGTTGATGGGTCCCTACCCTACAAGTATCAAAAGAATTTATCCATGAACATACACATACAAAACTAAAAGTGAGTAGGAAATATTGTAAATAATGAGGCTAAAATGTAACGACAATAACCAAGCCTACAAAATAAATAGAGTGGTGAACACTAAAAATAGAGGGGGAATGATAGACAAACCTTAGGGTTCTATAGACACCAAAATTCTACACTCCCTATCCTAGGATCATTCACAACCATAGATGACCCATTTTTGACACTCTGTAACATTAGGTCACCCATTAGGTCCCCTTTAATTAGATTAATATACACATCACAAACATCCATAAAATCTAATCTAATTAATTAATTAAAATAATAAAATAGAATGAATAGCCTCACACCTCACCCTCACACTTCGTTACGTTAACTCAGACACCTCACTAGCTATAATTAAACTAACTTACTAACCTTCCATAAATATAACTAGACCACCCCTAACTTATCCCTAACCACTTCTCCCCACTTAACTAACTATAACTAAGACAACTTTCTAAAAAATATCTCACCCATCCTAACCAATTTATTTTAGCTCGAAGTCCCTCCCCATCTCTTATCCTAACTTTTTTGAAATCCTCTAAAATTGAGTTATATATAGAAGGAAAATCACTCATTTTAAAAACCTATTTAAGATTTCCCATTTGATACCATATAGACGATATCTCGATCATCAACGATCTATATAAGTGTGTTTTTTGCCTTCCTTTAGGAATAAATCCGGTTGTTTAACGGGAAAATTTTGATCTTTCTCAGGCATTACAAAGGTCATTCATCTTATACCAAGCTTCATCAACATCAGCCTACTAAAAAATCATCAAATTTATCATCGTATCATCTTTTTCATCATCAGATCATCCTCACCCATTTGATTTACATTTAGTCACTCACATAAGGTAACCATCGTCATTATTTTTTGTTTTGGTCATTCATATCAGGTAATATTATTTGTATTACATTTAACATGTCATATATGTTTTGAAAATTCACTTTAGATCATATTTTAAATTGAATCTGACTCTATTTTTGTAAACTAAGAAAATTTATAGCAATCGCTAGAGGATTTGCCCAACTGTCGATAATTCTTGTGCAATAGTTTACATTTGCATATTTCTTACAATCCACATAATCTTTCTAATTTCTTTTCCTATTATTTTCTAACTTCTTTCCCAACATGGTGATTCCAGATGGCTTTAGGAGGTAACAATTACCCTATTGTTTACATTGGTGCTTTTCTTGTTATCCATCATCCTCTTTATTGGGAGTAGTACGAGCTACTTCACAATTTAGAGCTTTGTGTAATTCAGTCCACACCCTTTGACTATTTAGAATCTATCTTCACATCAACACAACATATCCAAGAGGCAACCAAAGATTTATGGGATGCATATTATGAGGCTTGAAGGCTCCATGAAGACCTTGCACAATACAAGCACAATTATGAGGTTGGTCTAGACCTATCAGAAGACTACCATACCGCTTTGAATTTGATACAAAAATTCACACTAGTACCCTTAATATTGACACCACACTATCCCTTCTCTATGAAATTCTAGAGGAAGTATCTAATTTATTTATGGAGGGATTCATTTATGTACTTGAATCTAAATTCATGAAAGAGAAAGGCCTAGTTTACTCTTGTGGGGTCTAACGTTTTCAAAAATTTGTACACGGATCAAGAATTTGATATGTGGTTTTAAGCTTGTCATTATTATGTATATGTCCACCTAAATAAGTGATACATATAGTCATATTTTCCACTTTTATCATATTGTATCACAATCTTGTTATCAATAAAAGACTTAATTGTTTCTTGAGCAGGTTGTTATCCTTCAAAGGAAGTCATTATTTTTACGGGGAAAAGAATTTTCAGAAAATTTGCCCTTTTATATTACTAATATTATTACTTTTATACTTTTTTATTTGTATGATTGATTGTAGGAAAAGGAGCCTTGATTTCACTTTCTTTCACGGTGCACAATATAACACAATCCACACTACACATATCCTAGAAACCCCATCATAATGAGGTTGAGTTAGGTTGTTACCCCTTGAGACCTCAATAAAAGAAAACATAAAAGCGTGCTTTGACCGGTGTTCCAACTCTAATTGGTCCACCAAACCAAGTGTTGCAATCTTCTTGAGAAAGGAAAAAGACAAGCCAACAATAGTATTTAAGTGCACCATATGATCAGGGAAGAGATTTGGTAGGTTTTGTGAGTGGAACCCAGGTCTAGGGATGGCATCTTTGGAGATAGACATCGGATCATATCAATGAATGATTTGAAAAGAATCAAAAAATTGATGGAGGACCTAAATTTTCAATTCTAGGGCATCCAAAATATTTGTGTCAACCCAAAAATCACAGGGACAAGGATAAAAATTGGAAAATAGAATAGGATGGAAAAATTGTGATATTGCTTCTTCTAAACCTGTATGATGATGTGGGTAAATGAAATGGGATGCAACCGCCATGAAAACTTCCTTATCTCGCACACAACATGAGGTAATTGAACACAAATATGCTTGCAATATTGGAGTTGTTATGGGCTCTCCTGGTTCTTTAGATATAATCCATGCCCATGAATTTCTTAATCGCATTCGAGAATAGGTGTGGAGCCTATGTGGAAGACATTCGAAGACAAGTGGAATACACAAGAGAGTGGAAAGCCATTTATCACTTATTTCAATACAAGAGGATGAAAGGGACATAGCGGGGAAGGGGAAAAGGGCAAAGAGAAACATGAGAAAACAAGTGAGGGTAGGTAAAAGAACAACCCTATTAAGTAGTCCCTTGAATCGTGTGAGGCAATTCGATGAAATAAAAAATAGATGGCATCATCAAAATTTTCCCATGCATCAGCTATATTATGAATAAAGGGTTCCACTAATTGAAAGACATACATTTTTTAAAATAACATTACTAAAGATCATCACACACATTATAGAGAAAGGTGTATTATCAATTAAATCTAAAGAGAAATTACATATTTGTAATTGGTTTATTCATTTAATGAAATCGCGTACGTCTCCACATCGTCTTCCACATCCGTCAATAATTGCAATATAGAAAACAATTCATCAAGACAATACAATTGTAATATGTATTATAGGCCACAATTCATCTTTCAATAGGTATATTTTTTACAATTGTAATATGCATTACACTTTCTCTAAATAATGCTAAGATTTTTGATAAATATGTTTTGATTCTTGGATCCTCGGTAAATGGTATGCTTGATGATGATGAAATATTCTTGTATGATCATAATGCAATCTTCCACACAACAATAACTAGAAAAGGTTTAAAATAACAATCTGCAAAACATTAAATAGAAAATGTTTTTGTTCTATAAGTGTTATCATTAGCTAGGCTTTATCTTTTCATTCAAACAAGGTTTTATCATTTTCAAAATGTCATTAACATATGAAGATCTGGTAAAAATCATTTTATGATTTCAGGGAAGCCAACATGGATCTGTAAATCAATAAACATAACATGTTTCTATTTTATATGATCTAGCAACCACTAGGATTATTTTTTCTTTCGAATAAGGTTCTTATCATTTTCAAAACAATAAAAATTATATGTTTCCGTTAATTAATCCTAGCGGCCGCTAGGCTTAATTTTTTATTCGAATAAGGGAATTACCCGTTATAAAATTTATTTAAGTTTAAACTATGTAGATCTAGGAAAAATATTTCTTTTATTGGTCCATTATCCACAATTTCTCTTCACCTAAGTTAGAAAATAAAAATTCTTACCAAAAAAAGAATTGAAAAAATGATTGTGCTCTATGAATTTTTAAGAACCTTAAGGTAGTTATTTTATTCCATAAAAATGTAGAATACATTGTTGGATTTGGAAGAAAAGTATACAATTCAAACGCTAATGGTGCGTTGGAAAGTTTTCAATTATCTACACATGTTCTTGTGCTCTCCTACATATTTCAATCATGTACATAATTCAATGTAGATTTTTGAATCAGTCTTATAGTTTCCATCAAATTTCTAGTATGTTAGGGTTTTACAATTAATTTCTCCTTTGACTTCGTGTGATAAGAATCTTGCATCATCGATAAAAAGTATATGTTTTCACCATAGACATTACCATGAATGTCTAGTATCTATTAATTAATTTTTTTGAGCTTACATTGGTGGCATACCCAAATGAACCTTAAGCTGGGTATCTTGTAGCCAACTAATTTTTTTGATGAACATGTAATTCACCTTTCTTGAATCTATAAATAAAGACCATAAGGAAAGATATCAATTTTTTTGATGTAGTACTTATCAAGTCAACACTAAATTCTCATTCAAAGTATTCATTATTCTCATATCTATAATATGGAACCATATTACGAGGTATTTTATCTCAATACTAGAAATTCCAAACAAGTAAACCTTTAACTCCAAAATGTAGTAATTTCCAAGGCTTCCCAATTAGATCTATAAAAAAATAGAATTAATGTAAGATTTCAAAAGTGATTTAAAACAGGTAAATATAGTATTGTGATAATATTTTATTTGGGTAATTCACACAAACAACTTAGAAAAATATAATATCAATGCTACGCCCTTAATCATATATCTTATATTGGATGATATATAGCTGACTTGTGGCTATCATAATTTCTTATCATTATGTATTTATTTCATATATGTTATATTTTCATTAGTGGGTCGGCCTTGGTGTTGGCCATAACATAGGAATAGTATATATAGAGGTTAGTAGGTAGTATTTTATCATCATTGGAGCATTTGAGTATTATTGTATGGTTTGGTGGTTGCCCCTCGAAGTGGCGTAGCTATTCTAATTGCATATTGAGATCATTATTCTAGAATATGGTGTTATTGGATGTTATATTTCTACTCATGATCTGAATTATACAAGTAATTTCATTACAAGTGGTATTAGAGCTTGAACTCGGCCAACACTGCGTCAAACCCTAATTTTGAAGGTTCGTCCATATCTCAACATCAGTAGCGAATTTTTCTGCAAAATTTTTTTGGTGTGGCAAAATCAGTCAAGTAAGCTTCCCTCAAAATTTTAATACTTTTGACTTGTTTTGCAAAATTTATAGCGGTTTTATGTTTTTTCATAATTCGGCTACATAGGGTGCAATTTGTGGAATTTTTCAAAGTTATTTACATTTCCAGAAAGAATATTAAAAATCAGTTTGAGTTCGTTCTTTGAGTTTTATAAAATTTGGCCGAATTCCTATTGAAATATGAAACCCTAAATTTTGACCTTGATCCTTAAATCTTACTATTTTGGGGCATCATGGCTGGGCCTTCGACAAGAGGAAAAAAGAATTCCATCACTCCGGGTAAAACCCCTGATAAGGATGAGATAATAGTTGAGGAGTTAGAGTCAGAAGGGGTAGCTACAGAGTCCTCAGGGTTAGGGTTTACTTCAACTGACCATAAGGTCAGCTATCTTGAGTTAGAGTTGCGAAACCTTGAAAGTAGAGTGGCCAGCAAAAAAGATGTAGAAAAGATTGGACAATGATTGGAGGATTTCATTCAACAATTTAGTTACAATATCATGGGTCATCATAGCATTCCTAATGAGACACAACTAAATCATACTCACACTAACCATGGTGGATCTGCAAACATGACCAATCCAAATACAAACACTCTACAAGCCCGTCACATGCTTCCAAAAGTGGAAATGCATAAGTTTGATGGAAAGGATCCACTCAATTGGATTAACTAGATGGAGAATTTCTTTGATCTTCATCAGATTCCATTGGGACAAAAGGTTACCATGGCATCATTGTATCTGGAACCTGACCAATTCATTTGGTATCGATGGTTATGTGCTCAAAGGAAAAAGAGTGGCCTCAATGTTACATGGACAAAGTATTCACTAAAGAGTTACAATTGCACTATAGTTCTAGTGTGTCAGAGAATTATTTCAGCCAATTAGCAAAGCTCAGACAAATAGGAACAATCAAATATTACATCCATCAATTCTAAAACCTTTCCTTACGGGTGGAAAATATTCCTGAAGATAATTTGAATGACTTATTTCTTGGGGGTCTTAAAGAACAAATTGAGACTAAGGTGCGTATGTTTAATCCTCATAAGGTTTCAGACTCTATGATCATGGCACGTAGGGCAGAGGAAAAATTTATTTCAAGTCGGAAACAAACTGTCAGTACTATCAGAGATCGTAGCACCCTTCCACCATCATTCCCTCGGCCAGTGAGACTGACACCTCAACAAATTGAAGAAAAGAGAGCCAAAGGGTTATGTTTTAATTGTGACAACAAATTTGGACCAGGACATAAGTGTGCGGAAAAGAAGTTGTTCTACATTGAGGGACCTACTGAAGAAGAAGAAAATGAAGAAGACGAAGAGGTAGAGCCAGAGGAGGAATTAGGAGATTCCCAACCAACAATATCATGCCATGCAATTTCTAGTATTAGCACTCCCCAAACTCTCAAAGTAGTTGGATTCTTAAAAAAACAGAGGGTAACAATATTGATTGATTCGGGAAGTACTCATAATTTCATCAATCATAAGTTAGCGGTACGCTTGAACTACTTTGTTTATCCAGCTCTAGAATGTCAAGTCATGATTGTTGATGGGAAAACTGTTAGTTGTTCAGGAAAATGCCATAACATTAATCTCACCATGGGAGATTACTTGCTAACTAGCAATATGTATGCCATTGCCATGGGAGGAGCAGACATTGTGTTAGGAGTTCAATGGCTTACCACCTTGGGAACCATTGAAATGAATTTCCAAGAGTTGTTCATGTAATTTCAGTCAGAAGGGAGGAATTTTAAACTAAAAGGACTAAGAGCAAAATCCCCGTAGATGGTAAGTTCTCATCAGATGCAAAAATTTCTTAGAAAGGGTGCAGAAGGGTTTGTGGCACAACTATTTTCATTGGAAGCACATCATTCCAATACATTTATACCTGCAGATATGCAAGCAATTATAGATGAGCACTCAAGGGTTTTGGAGAAATGCCCAAGGGTTTGCCTCCAAAAAGATACCATGACCATGCCATCCAACTAGTACCAGGGAGTCAACCACCCAACATCAGACCTTATAGGTACCCCTATATGCAAAAGAGTGAGATTGAGAAGATAGTTCAAGAGATGTTAGAAGCAGGACTTATTCGTCATAGTCAAAGTGCTTACTCTTCTCCTGTAGTGATGGTACGGAAAAAGATGACAATTGGCACATGTGTCTAGATTACAGGGAACTCAATAAGTACACAGTTAAAGATAAGTTTCCTATTCCTGTAATTGATGATTTGCTAGATGAGTTACATGGTGCTATTTACTTTACAAAACTTGATCTTCGTTCTGGATATCATCAGATTAGAATCAAGGATGAAGATATTCATAAAACAGCCTTCAGGACACATGAAGGACACTATGAGTTCTTGGTAATGCCTTTTGGACTAACAAATGCACCCTCTACATTTCAAAGCTTGATGAATTCAATATTTAAGCCATTTCTTCGAAAGTTTGTTTTAGTGTTCTTTGATGATATATTAATCTATAGTAAAACATGGGAGGAACACCTGCATCATGTAAATAAAGTGTTGGAAACTCTTGAACAACATCAACTTTATGCAAAGCCTTCTAAGTGTTCTTTTGGTGTCAAGGAGGTTGAATATCTGGGTCATATTGTCTCTTATGAAGGTGTTAAAGTGGATCCTAACAAGATAAAAGCCATGCTTGAATGGAAGGTTCCCAAAACCCTAAAAAATATCCGAGGATTTTTGGGGCTTACAAGTTATTATCATATATTTGTAAGGAATTATGGCAGCATCGCAGCACCACTCACAACTTTATTGAAGAAGGACTCTTTCCATTGGAATGAGCAAGCTACTATGGCCTTTGAGAAGTTGAAGGAGGCCATGTGCACCACTCCAGTTCTAGCCACCCCAAATTTTTCAAAAACATTCATTGTTGAATGTGATGCTTCAGGGTATGGTATGGGGGTAGTACTCATGCAAGAAGGGTGACCCATTGCCTTCGAGAGCCACCAATTCAAAGGTAAGAATATCTCTAAACCAGTTTATGAGAAAGAAATGTTAGCAATACTTCATGCAGTGAAACAATGGAGACCATATCTAATGGGACGACATTTCAAAGTAAAGACAGATCATGATAGTTTGAAATACTTCTTAGAGCAATGTTTATCATCAGAAGAACAATAGAAATGGGTCTCAAAAATGTTGGGGTATGATTTTGAGATAATATACAAGAAAGGGAAAGAGAATGTAGTTGCTGATGCTTTATCTCGGAAGGATGAATCTACCAGGCATTGTTGTATGCCATATCTGTATTACAGGAGGATTGGATAGAGGATGCAAGGTCTGAATGGAAAAATGACCCAAGTACACAAAATCTCATTCAAAATCTCCAACAAGATCCAAACATGTCAGAAAATTTTTATGGAAAGGAGATGTTTTATGGTATAAAGATAGATTATATCTATGTAAGAATTCAATCCTTAAAAATAGGGTTCTATCTGAGCTCCATGCTTCTCCAGTAGGGGGTCATTCTGGCTTCTTAAAGACTTATCATCGTATCAAGCATGATTTTTTCTGGGAAGGGTTAAAAGGAGATGTACAAAATTTTGTGGCAGAATGCATGGTTTGTCAGCAAAATAAGGGCGAAACAATTAAGTCCCCAGGTCTTTTACAACCTCTATCTATTCCTAGCCAGAGGTGGGAAGAGGTGTCTATGGACTTCATCACAGGATTGCCTAAATCAGAAGGTAAAAATGTAATCATGGTGGTGGTGGATAGACTCACCAAATATGCCCATTTTTTTGCTTTATCACATCCATTTGTTGCATGAGTACAGTAGCAACGGCCTTTAGGGATACAATTCAGAAGCTACATGGGACACCAAAGATTATAGTAAGTGATCGAGACCCTATCTTTACTAGTAATTTTTGGACTGACTTGTTCTCATGCTTGGGCACACAACTAGCTCGTAGTTCCTCTTATCATCCCCAATCTGATGGGCAAACAGAGGTGGTAAACAAGTGCTTGGAGGGATATCTTCGTTGTTTTACATCAGATAAGCAAGCGAGATGGGTCTAATGGTTGCCGCTGGCAGAATGGTGGTATAACACCTCCTTTCATACTTCATCTAAAATGTCTCCTTTCTTGGCATTATATGGGTATCATCCACCATCTATCACTTCATCTTTGAGAGTCCAGCCAAAGGTTCGAGCAGTTGAAGAACATATTCAACACCAACAAGAGGTGCTTTGTAGTCTCAGGGAGAATTTTTCCATGTCACAAAACCGCATGAAGCAGCAGGTAGACCAACATCGCAGTGAAAGACATTTTGAAGTCGGTGATTGGGTTTTTGTGCGTTTACAACCATATAAGCAAATGTCCTTAAAACAACACAAAAAGGATAACAAGCTTTCACCTAAATATTATGGTCCTTATCAAGTGTTACAGAAGATTGGCAATGTAGCATACAAACTGGAACTTCCTCCAACTACTCGAATTCATCCAGTATTCCATGTATCTTGCCTAAAGAAGGTAATTGGACAGACAATATCAACCCAGACAATGTTACCAGAGCTTGATGAAGAGGGCAGAATCATCCTGGAACCAGAATGCATCCTTCAAACACGCACTAAGAGGTTGAGGACAAGGGTCATCACTGAGTATTTGATCAAGTGGAAAAATCTAGACAATGAAGACGCAACTTGGGAGGATGCAAATTTCCTGCAGCAGCATCCAGATCTTCTCAACATTGGGGACAATGTTGCTTTGAAGGGGAGGGGCATGCTACGCCCTTAATCATATATCTTATATTGGATGTATATATCTGACTTGTGGCTATCATAACTTCTTATCATTATGTATTTCTTTCATATATGTTATATTTTCATTAGTGGGTCGGCCTTGGTGTTGGCCATAACATAGGCATAGTATATATAGAGGTTAGTAGGTAGTATTTGATCATCATTAGAGCATTTGAGTATTATTGTATGGTTTGGAGGTTGCCCCCTCGAAGTGGCGTAGCTATTCTTTTTGCATATTGAGATCATTATTCTAGAATATGGTGTTATTGGATGTTATATTTCTACTCATGATCTGAATTATACAAGTAATTTCATTACAATCAACTCAATCACGGTGAAGATATAAATACCGCTAACTTTTAAATTTGTAATCTCAACATATAAAATAAAGAGTGACCATATGACTATATGAATGAATATCATTATAAAAACATTTGGAAATAGTTAATAGTTATATATTTTATGTTTGGTATAATTTTTGGATGCCCTCTATTACTCTCAAACCCCGAGACAAGATTCGTGATATGTTTGTGTACAAATTTTTCATCAACCACTTATCTTTGAAACAATTTTCTTCATTGGATTTCCGCCCACCATAAAATTTTCTGGAGGGTTTCTGTTTGGGCTCCAGTATAATACATAATGTGTCACTATGTCTGAAAATAATATCCTCTCTACTCCAAATATTTTGGAGATCTTTTACTACAATTTCATCTTCTACACAACAATGTTCTTTACCCAAAAAAAGAATTGGTTTGAATTCAGCCACTAATTTTTTTCAAATCCTTAATCATCTTTTCAACTTCAACTGAAAGAGAGATAGCTAGATAAAAATCCCACTTCACATTTCACAACTATTATCTTTAAAAATTCCTTGATCCCACCTTGAAATTTAATAGATTCCTTACCAAACTTGATTTCCAAATCCTTAAGGGATTTATTTTTCTTATAGATCAAACCCTCCAAATATAAAATAATAAATATTCCTTTTGGCCAACTACACGTAAGTATTTTTTCTCAATTATACGCAATTTGATATTAATAAATTCAAATAATCAAAATTTAATAATGTTAACACTTATTGATTGAGACTCAGTTTGGATTCCGTCACACTCCCCCTCTACAAGTTCTTGTGATACACATTCTATTAAAAAAATTGTAATTGATTCAAAATAAATTTTAAGTCAATGTAAAAAAAAATACGTGATACAATCTGTTCTTTATACAATATTGCATAGATGTAGTCTTATATTAGCGACCACTATGCATAAGCCATTAATGCCTAGATTATGTTTGGGTTGACATTCTTTGAAAGGATTAGTGATCATAAATTATTTCCTGGACTATGTTTGGGTTGATAGTATTTGATAGGTTAGCTCATTATTTCCTTGACTATGGTTGGTATGACATTCTTTGATTAGCTTAGTGGCCACAAATTGCCAATTGTATAAAAGTATTTTTTTTCAATTTTTTGTAATTTAATATTAACCAATAAACCAAAAATTTACTCATTACAAAATAAATCTATTTAAAAGATGTATGTTGGCTATTGCTAGGGTAATTCATATAACATATAAAATACTTTGCTATAGGTTCCTACAAATATGAGGGGCTTCTAAATGGTTTTGTTTACAATTGTACATAGACTACCATACTATTTTCTATCTACAAGTTCGTGACTGATGTGCCAATAGCCCCCATTTGTCATTAAATCTGGAAAAATTTAAATTTTTATTAAAACCATGTAAACATTGACAACCAAAAACTTCTTATAGTGATACATTTATAATAAGAGCATTTCCCACTCATCTTTTATAGATTCATTGGAGAGATGGTCAGAGACATCTGGGGAAATAAGTTGAATTAGTTAGGATATGTTAATAATGACTTCATCTCATTTTTTTGTATGTGGAGAGGAAGATATGGTGTCTTACACTACTGGTTGGTTTTCTACATAAATATTGTATGTTTCAGGTTCAAATATATTAAACAAATATAATTATTTTAAGTGGTCCTAATCAATGTACCTTTTATCAAATAAGAATAGTAATGTTTTAAAAACATTACTTCATCATTTTATTTAAAAATAAAAACTGCAAATAGATCTGATTCAACTAAAACATGCACTACAACACTACCACTTTACAACACTCTAACCAAAGACTTTTTGGAAGCGAGTCGAGTGAACATATGTGACCAAAACCCATAAGATCTCTTGTAAAGAAAATGATGTGTCTTTCCTCATAAGGCAATATCTCTTTCGATCACAAATTTTTGTGGAAGTTTATCCATCAAACCAATAGTGATTTATGCTGCCTATTCCCATTGTCAACATCACAATTGTGTACATAAGACACAAGCTCTTAAATTTTCCACTACTGTCATAAAATCTATAACAACCTTTCAAAATTGATTCCCCCTTGTCTTTAGCTTTTTGCATGTATTTTTATTGTCTCTCTTAATATTTTTAAATAAGCAACAAGTAAGAGCATAATAATAACACATTTTAAAGGACTAGATCTCGATAAATCGTATGCATGTCCATTATTGCATCAAAAGTTAGTACACTAGATACATTGCAGAAATCTGCAATCACACATTCTGCATTGAATGGATTAGTTGAAAAATAGAGGATAATGTTGACTGGAGCTAGACGAGATATGCACATTGACAAGTAAAGTCTTTGGTGTCTTCTATCCTTGCTAGAATTTATACCTTCCATTGAAATCATGTAGTTGTCAATAATTGTTTGAGTCACTCGGATAACCTCTCGCCACTTTAACATCAATTTTTTATTTTTGATGAATTTTCACTTCCTCAATCAAAATTTCTTTTTCCTTTATTCTCTTCCACCAAGAGTACACACAACTGGTGGCAGTGAGATTTATGTAGACCAAATTTTTCAACAATATTATTTTCAGTGCATTCTACCAATACAATATTACCTAGATATTTAATTTTCATATATTTTATAAATTTTTCTCTCATTCTTCTATCATCTTTTACTCTTTGGAAGTAAGAATCAAAAGTCTATGCTATGATGCCTGCTTCAATAGAGATAGTTACCCATACTCTCCATGATTGCACTTTATCTGCTAGAATTGATAGTTTCGCATCGAGTTAATCCTCTTGGAGGATTGAAGGAATTCTTTTGAACCTTTCTAGTGAATTTTCTTGAAATTTAGGTTGGTTATCCTTAAAAGGAGAACAAAAAATCCCACCTGATTTAAACAACTCAAAGGTTGTTGTCCATTTTATCCATATGTCCTCAAGTAAAAATAGAAATGTCATTTTGTCATAAAGACTCTCTACCCTAGCCACTTTGAAAATAGTAATACATTGTTTCTTAAAACTCTCGTATTGAAAGAAGAAAGAGTATATTTACTTTCTCGCATATTTGAAAATTAAATTTGAAGAAAAATTGCTTTAAAATTAAGTATCGTTACCTTAAAATCATTTGTATTTGTATTTCCTAGTCTGGGCTTCGAGGACATCCTAGGGTCTCCAAATCATTCAAACCTTGTACAGTATATAAATAAAAACTGGTATCAATTAGATTTTTGTTTACCTCATTTTGTTGCTGTAAATTATAACAATGTCTCTACTCGACGCGTTTGAGGAAATAATGTGAGCCTTTCTAAATTTGCATCTTAGTATGTAATGACTTGAATTTTATTTTATCCAAATTTATTTTTTGGGCAAAAATTTTATGTTGGCCATCCAAAATGTATAAGTGCACCTCATCTATTTTCGAGTCCCTCATTAGTACATGTTCCTTTGTAGATGGTAAAAGGGAAGAATAATTACATCCCTCATTATAGGAATAAAATTAATCAACATTGAATGCATAATAAGGTCAAATTATCTTCATATAAAGGACATGGTTGATATTGTAGAGGAAACACATGGTTCCTATAAAATTCAACTAGAACAAAAAAAAAAAAAACAATTGAACAAAAACAATTTTAATTGTTCAACGTTTGTAATTTTGTTTGTTCAAATATATTGGTCACTTTCTTTAATAACACATATCATTTGATATTATTTTAAATCCCTTCCAAATTTGAATTAGACAGATCTATCTCTAATTTATACGAGATAAGATCGTGTCAAGTGTTGTAAATAGCTTTGCATGTTTGGTGTAGAAATAATTTTTTTCTATTCAAATAATGTAAAATAGAAGAGGTATTCTCAGTTCTATACAATTTTATGAATACCAAAATTATGTTATTATGAATTTCAAGGGTATTTTCACAACCTATTTTTCCTAACTATAAGAACAACCCCAAATTCCAACCATGTTTTAAACAAGAACACATTTAATTTTCTCTAGAATCCTTCATTTCCAGTTTCTTGAAAGATGAAACTTCCAAATCCATGTCAAGAATAAGGTAATTTTTAATTAGAACGTCAATATGTTAAACCTGAATATGTAATGTTTTTTATCAATAACCTTTGAGTTTAGTACCATACCATCTTCATTAACAACATCTTCATCAACAAAAATTAACCACAGATCACCGTGGTAATTTTTCGAGGAATGCATTTCTACAAACCATTCATTGTATATCTTTTCCATGTCCTTTTGTCCTTCAATCAAAGGAATTTTCTAGAATGGAGTGAAACCAATGGAAGGCATATTTCCTAAAAAAATGAATTAAACAAATTAATAATTCATAAGTAATTGGAAAGGATAAATATTGTTTCTCAATACTACAAAAGAAAGGAGATGATGTACCTTAATGTCTTTATTTTCATAAAGTAAAAGTCAATGGGAATAGATATTCATAGGTTAGTGGTAACCAAGAATACTTCAACCCTCCTTTATTTATAAAAAATAAATCATTGATAAAAAATTGTCATCCTTTGCACTAATAAATTTAAACAATTAATCGATTTTAAATTTGGTTTGTTTCGAGTTATCAATTTGTTGCTAGAAGGGAATACTAGTGGCCGCTAGCATCTATATCCTACAGGATATCCTATTTTCAATGTAAAAAACCATCATAATAGTTGTAGGATAAAGGAGATACTAGTGGATTGATGGATATCTTCCCATAATGTAAAAACATATTTGAGTTACACTACTTAATTGTGGAAACTTAGAATCCAACATGAGTGATAATGGTTGAGAATTGAATATTTAATAATAACAAATATTACATGTCATGATGTGATTAGGTGTTGTAATTAGGTACCTTTTTATTGTTCTCATAAGATATATCGTGTATATCACATAATTGAAATTGGCTAGTAAAAAGGAAAATACCTAGCAGCCACTAGGTTCAATTAGTAATTGAAAGTAATGGTTGCCCAGTATCAAGCCTCAATAGTTTCTTATTTTAAAATTAGTGATTGAATAACAAAAAAATGGAAAACCCTAGAGTCTGATATGATCCTAGAAGGCAGCTAATATACTTAGTGGGTGTTAGGCTTAAGATTACATGTCTGGCTACGTGTATTGCATTCTCTTGAAATTACTTTTTGAATTACCTCTATATAGAATTTTTTAAAATATTCTTTTGTCTTGGAGTATTTATTGTCTTCTCTTGTCTAACAACATAAAATAAATGTAGTAATCAATAACATCAGCCCTAACAATCACTAGTCTTGAAAAATATAAATATAATAACGGAACATGAAAGATAGTGGATATCATAGCTTCTAACATGCAATAGACTTCGAATATCATATTGAACTCAGCAGCCACTAGGCTTAAAATTTTGTTTTTAATTACGTTTATTTAGGAAGGTCATAAAAATTTCTTGTCTTGGAATAATTGTTGTCTTCTCTTTTCTTAGAACATAAAAGAAAGGAAAATCCTTTCCACCACTAATTTGTTTGACTTCCCTTAGATAGTTTCCTCTCTATTTTGTTAGAATCAATTTTAAATTTGTTGGCTAGATTTTCTACATAGATGAAAACCTAGGAAGTCATGAGATAAATCTCCCTCATTAAGCATTGAGGCTCTCGTTTAAGATTGTCCTAATATCAATTTGTTGGTATTATTTTAACTATGTAGCTCATGAACCATAGCTAGACATTTTTGTAAATAGTAAGTAGCTGTAAGAGAAAGGAAATATCTGTAGAAGAGGAAAATAATATAAAAAAGGATGAAAAGGTAGAAGATGTGTAACCCAATCAATAGTTCAGAGAGTCGATCGCATGCACATAGACAAAACAAATAGATCTTAAAATGTAGAATTTGAAGCAAGGGAAAGTTTCAGATCTATATCTAAGAAAACACAAATTTTATGGATAGATCTAAAAATAAATAAGAGAAGAATGCACCATTGACACAAAGTTCTATGGAAATATATTTTCTATTCCTCTCGCTTTATTACGGGTTTCACTCAAATTGGAACACAAGAATGCTGATTATAAATTATGATGCTTTAACCCGTAGGTTCTTCCTCTATTTATAGTGTATAAAGGAAATTACAAATAGGAATCTTTAAATGAATTCCCGCATGTGGAAGCTATGAAAAGGGAAACAACTGAAAATATTCCTCTTGGAATTCCTCTTTGCAAGACATTCATGATTTATAACTGAAAAATAGAAACTTTTATTTTGCATGTTTGCCACCTATTTCCAGGTAATTGACTTCTTCAAGTAACAAATTTTAAACCAATCAATTAATTTTTATAATTTAATTGATTGATCCATTACTTTTTTTTGGAGAAAATAAAAGAAAGAAGAAGCTACAAAACTTCCATTCTTTTTATTTTTCTATATCTCGCATGTGGTTGACTCTTTTGCCTTTGATTCTTACCAAACTGGATCTAGAAGTTCTTGTGATTTTCATGTGGGTATTTCCTTTGACTTGTCTTCCTCGTATCCTTGAAGCTTTGCAGGTTAAGTAAATTCAATGAAGGCTTCATTTGGAAGATTGGGAGCACATAAACAAGCTCCTAAGAGGAATTTTCTATGCACTAACTTCTACATGAGATTTTTTAGAAACAAGAGGATGAATTTTTGCCAGAAGCCTTTGCAAGTATGAGATCTAGATCTATCAATTAAATTGGTGATAAGTTCAGGGCATGTGTCTATATCATTGATTTTATAAAATCTGAAAGCTATGCATGATTCTGCTGATCTTTCTCTTTCATCATGCTTCAACATGGCTGGAAGAATCTTTGTCTAAGCTCTTTTTCTTTAATTCTACCGAATCCCTTGCAATTGGATCCATTTGTGTAGATCTGGAAACTTCTTCAGATTCAGAAGATATATTCAATGTACTTGACATTGATTTGAGCACCTGTGATGAATACCTATAATTAATTCAGACAAAGATGAAGTCCAGAGCATGAATACTTGATTTATGTCACCAAAAATCTGCATATGAAGCCTGCTGCCCTAAAATTTGAGGTTTTTCTTACATGCAAAGAAAGAAAAAATATTATTTAATTCACCAGAGCACTTATACCAACATGCAGATAATTATCATAGCAAGAATCAAGCCATTCCAACCCTAGGTGCCAAACCTTGAAGCTCCTGGCAATGAAAAACACTCTTTAATGCAAAAACCTCCTTCTTTTGGTGCAAAACCTATCCGAGTTGTAATCCTTCATAAAAATAATTAATTGCTTCTTTATTATGGCAGCCCATGCTTATATAACCCTCAACATTCTATTTTTAATAATTTCCCTTCCTATTTCTGGCAATTTAATTAATAAACAATCATGTTTATTCACCCAAATTGGGTGCCCAATTATGCATGTTACTGGTTACTTTTAAATAAATTTATTTTATTTATTTTTATCATACATCCTTGACTTCTCCTTAGCTCTTCCATTTACATTTAGTTTCCTTATATATAGCGCTAAAATTGGGTGAATAAACCATTAATAAATATTATTAAATGCATTGTATTCACCCAAGGTGGGTCGCACTTTTTGGTAAGAGGAATTGCTAAAAATAAGAAGTCAACTTAATGGGAATTTCCACCTTGCACTGCAGCTCCAAAAATACCCTCTTCCACTTAAGTGATTTGACTTTCATCATGGTAATTTTTACCCTGTAAGGTAGGTAAGAAATTCCCGCCGGTGCTTTAAGTGATTTTTCTTTATTTTATAATGGTAATTTTCACCCTACAAGGTAGGTACGAAATTCCGTCTCGCATACGCCTCTAATTTTCCCATCATAGCTTAATTGACTTTGACTTCATGGGAAAATGTACCTGTAAGGGATGTAAGAAATTCATCCCTACCGCCACTACTAAAAATCTTATCGCACTTACTCTCATTAATTCCGAGAAAATGTGACTTTCCTGGGAGAGGCATTTTGTGCATGAATTCATCTTTTTTGGTCAGAAGCTTGCATTTTGAGACTGATTCCTTCTTGTTCTGTGTTGGTAGGTGATCTCTAGATGCTTAAGGAAATTAAATAGAATATAATGGTGATCGAATTGACCTAGGGAATTTCGCAGAAAAACTGTGGAGAAAACTAGAGAAAAATGCAAAAGAAAGAAATAAAAGTGAAAAATGTTGCCAAAAGTTGCAAACAATGCCCTGAATTCATTCCTGGTGAAAACCCTATTGAGATGAGTGAATAATGGCTCTCAAAACTTCAACATGATTCAACCAGAGCACAATTTATTTCATATGGGGCATTATTTATTCAATAAATAATTAAATAAAAAAAATTCGTAGCCAAAACTTGGTGGAGGGATAAAATGAGTTTGGGCATCTGGGTATTTGTCAAAATCGGCTCATATGATTCACCGGGGATATCCTAACATAATAAAAACATCTTCTAGCAATAAAAACACAAAAATACCCATTATTTTAAAATATTTTTTTTTTAAATGGGTAGTCCCAGATTTCAAGGTGAAATTTGGGGATACCAAACTTGGAGAATAGAAATCGGGAGGATGATGCCTTATGTATTACTAGTTGGATATAATTTCATATCACATAATTCATGTAATTTATTATAAAGTAAAATGATTAGTGATCACTAAGCTACATTATTTATGAAAGGAGTGATTTTGCGCTCACTAGGCTCTACCTTTTTTCTTGTAAAAATATAGACCTAATAAAAATTCATTGTTTACCTTAGCGAAAAATATAACAATTAGAAAATAATAATCGAAGTACATAATTTATACCTTAATATGTATCCTAATCATCTTGGCCCTACATATTTCAAGAAATTACCCTTTAAACAAAAATAGTCCTAAACAATTTACTAAAAATTGAGGGCGAAGATGAAGACAAATATTTCTCAGAATAATTGATCGAGGTCGCGAAGAGAAATTATTATTTTATGTTTACCAAATATTATTTTATGATAAGGTTAGTAGTTGCTTAACCTCTACATTGTCAAGGAATCCATTTTAACAATGCAAATAAAATATCAACAACATTGTTGTCATTATTTGTAATTATATTATATTTGTTGGACTATCCCTGACAGATCCAAATCCTTGAATACATACCTTCGAGAAGGCTGATGCCTTATGCAATTATCATTTGATATATTGTTCATAAAACATAATTCATATCTTTTTACATAAACAAAAATTCTTTACAAGTAGTAAGGATTAGTAGTTCAAGAAAGGGAAGGCTTTGTTATTGTTAAGATAAACATGTTCTAGTAATAGACATAGCCACATAGTTAGGCAAGGTTAGATCATACTAAATAGAAGTACATCATAGCATAATAAGTAATCTCGAAGCTTGTACGACAAGGTAGATGTGAAAAATTAATGGGTGTGCCTTTTCGAGGCTATCCTCATAATTAATAACTTGACTATTGACTAAAAATTAAGTAAAGTATTAAATATATAAATCAAGAAATTAAGTCTTTGGAACATTTTTATTCCCTAGCTAATGATTTGAATAGTAATGAATTAATTATTTTTGTAAACTCCCATATTATTGCTAATGCCAGCATAAAAAAATAGACCTTATCATGGAAAATCAATCTTGTGTGAATAAATTTCCCTTTCTATGCTCTATATTTTATCGGAATCCATTTTAATTTCAAGAATAACAATCCATTTTAACACCAATCTTGCTCAGAATAAATGATTCGTTGATGAGAAGGCTAGCGGTTGGGTTTTATGTTTACCAATTATTCTCTGATGAGAAGGCTAGCGTCCGCTATCCTCTACATTTTCAAGGAATCCATATTAACAATGGAAAAATAATCTCAACAGCTTTGTTTTCATTATTTGTAATTATGTTTTGTTTGCCACACTATCCCCGACAGTGAAGTCCTTGAATACATACCTTTGAGAAAGCTAATACCCTATGTAGTTCTCATTTGATACATTGTGCTGAAAATTTAATTCATATATTTTCATATAAATAAAAATTCTTGAAACCGGTAAGTGTAGTTAGCTAACAAAAGGGAAGGATTTGCTATTGTGAAGATAAATATTTTCTTGTAATAAACATAGCCACATAGATAGGAAAGGTTAAATCATAATATCAAAAAATATATCATAGTAGAAGAAGTATCCTCGAAGATTTTATGGAAAGGTAACCATGAAAAATTAATGGGTGAACCTCTTTCAGAGACTACCCTCCTAATTAATAACTTAACTAATGACTAAAAATTTAGTAAAGTATTAAATGTATAAATCAACAAGTTTAAGCGTTGGAACGTTGTTGGTCCCCGACTAATGGAATGAATAGAAATGAAGTAATTATCACAGGAGACACCCAT
This sequence comes from Taxus wallichiana var. yunnanensis, assembly GCA_018340775.1. NCBI lineage: Eukaryota > Viridiplantae > Streptophyta > Pinopsida > Cupressales > Taxaceae > Taxus > Taxus wallichiana. The sequence goes on along the minus strand of CM031242.1, from coordinate 82,483,315 downwards.
ATTATTATTAACACTACCATAAAAATAAGACCTTGTGGAAAAATCAATCTTGTGTGAATAAAATTCCCTTTTATGTTGTCATTAACTCCAAATTGAACCTTACATCTAATCTATTAAGATAGATAATAAATATATAGATTTTATAGAAAATTGAGGGAATGACCATACATTTTGTGATAATATTGATAATGAATATGTTAATTGGTTGGACTCATCACCGTTTCCAATAAAGGATGCTATTAAAGATGCTAGTAAGCTTGTATTAATTATAAGAATACGATGGCACATTCACTCTATATATTTATCTAATTGTTATCCCTTATTGTCAAACCTTTTAGTTTCTCTCATGAGATTTCATTTATTCTATCATGGCGGATCAATGTTTCCTTTTATGAAATTTACCGCGTCGGTGCATGAAAGGGGATTTTTGACCAAAATTTTGTGTCGCCATTTGAAATCCATTTTTGGATTGAATTAGAGCAAGCCCTAGTTGTTATTGAGGGAAATCTTGGAGATGATTATATTTCTTTGGATGAATATTTGAGGGTGAATGAAGAAGTTTCCTCAATGTTCATTTTTCATATTCTTATCATATATCCAATGAAGGATTGTTCTTAGGAGATGGGTTGTCACTTTGGATCAAGTCAGCTTATACGGTTTACATGGAAGTGGAAATGGAAAAATCCTTGAGTACATCGTGGCCCTTACTTTCTAATGCTCGCTATAAAAGGAAGGTTTTGTGGATCTGGACCTTTTTTAGATTTGTACAAATGGTTTGACATCCTAAATCATTTCTTGTATGAAGTTGAAAAATAGGGCGAGACATCGAAAATGGGAGGTAGGTCACCCCACTTGTCATACATAGACACTATGTCTACTCCACTACAACAGAACTGGCATGTTGTGATCTTATTTGTTGGTAAGGTCATGAGTTGTAAGATTGGTTAAAGAGTTGGACTGCTGCTCCTGGAAAATAGCATCATTTTCTGGAACCGCCAAAGTGGAAAATGTTTTCAAGGTCGTTAAGGTGGAGGTTACAAAGGTGTCAAATGATTCGAGATAAATAAGTGCTTCTAAAATCTGTTAGGTTGAATATTTTTAATTTTTATATTACATTTCTAGTTCCATTGTTATCGAATCATATTATTTGGTTTACTTGGTCTAGGTTTTGTTTGTATTCCCAACCACTTGTGTTTTTGGCATTAGACCTTGCATTTTTCACCAAATTATAGTTGTATCATTTAGGTTTTTAGACTAATCCTCTCATTGTATCTATATTTTAAAGGGAAATGGACCCTGTTACCCTCCTTTAATTATAAAATAGAAGAAATCATTACTAGAAGTTTATGTTATGTGTTTCACTAACCAATTTAAATAATTAATCACTATTAAATTTGGTTTGTTTCAAGTTGTCAATTTCTTGGTAAAAGTGAAGAATATTCTTTGGTAGTATCTATATATTTTAGGATATATTTCTATTAATGTAGAAAAATAATATTTATAGCTTAACATTAGAGGGGCTTGAATGCAAGACAAGAATTATCCTAGCGTCCACTAATCTTGAGACTTTGTTATGTTACCCAAACTTGATGAATAATATATAACCTTGGCATCTACTATCATTCATATATCATGTGGTGGACTTCGAATAACATATTGAAGTCAACGACCACTAGGCTTAAAATTTCATTTTGGAATATGTGTAATCAGGAAATTCGTTAAAATTTGTGATGTCATGTAATATTTGTTGTCTTTTAACGTCAAAGAAATAAAGTAAATATCCAAATTTGATATTTTACCTAGTGGAAGCTAGAACTAGAAGGTTGTATTAAAAATTGAAATATAAGAATGGAGTTTAGTTATTTTTTTAAGTTGGGTCATTACTTATTGTCCGTATGAAAGGAAAAAAATACCCTAGCGTCCACTATTGTCAATTATTTGTTACGTTACACAAACAAAATATAATAAGCTTCGATCTTAGGGGTTATGTGAACTCTAGGAAATCATTAATATTTGTCATGTCTTTAAATAATTATTATGTTGTCATGTATTGGAATATCTAATAAATAACATAAACATCCACCATAGTGGTCAATAGTCTTGTAACATCATATTTGAGAGGTGAAACAATGGAGAGAGAATAGAGATTATATATCTCTTATTATTTCATATTATTATCGAAGCATGACACATATTTATAGATATATTGAGTAAACAAAATTCCTTGAATGGATGGAAAATATACAAACAAGAAGGAGACAATAATGGAATAGATTGCAACTAGTCTAATAATAAAATAAGGTACGTAGACAATGATAAAATTCCCTCTTATTAAATTATTCTTATAAATGTGACCCCTAAAGGTATGGCTTTGAGAACAGGGATTTACTATGAGACTCCTCTTGGGATGAATTCATGGCCTCTCCTTGCTGTAGCAAATTCACAAGTTCTTCGAATGCCACTATTTTTTTAGATACATTCGGTGTTGTAAATAATAATCGAATTGAGAAGGAGTGACCTCAAGGTGATTGGTACAAATTTTTTTTCATCCACCGTTTCACCAAGTGCCAATAACTCCAATCGCAGCTCAGCCACGTGATATAAGAACTCCTCAACTTTCTCATCTAAACCCATAGAGAGGGTTTGTAGATTGGACTAAATATGAAGAATATTAGTCTAATTTTTGGCCTCATAAATGGTTGCCAACTTTTCCCAGGCCTCATTTGGATCCTCCCCATTCCAAACATATGGTTGCACATCATCACTGATACTAAGCATTATCAACATTAGTGCTTTGGCAATAGCCATTTCATACTTCATTAATTCTTCAGGGGCAGTGGGAACATCCATAGATCTGGTCATAATGCCCCATAATCCTTCAAACTAAAGGATTGTCTGCATCTTTTTTTTCTAGGCCACAAAATTGGGCCCTTTAACAACTGAGCATCAGAGAGAAGAAACTCGGGAGTGAACATTTTAATTAAAAAAAACTTTTATATATTTATTTATTTCAAGAGATATTACAACTATGAATCACTGATGTCAAGTACTAGCTCGTAGATGCTTTTGATATTCACATGCTGAGAGATGGTGATGCTTTGTGGGTATTCTTCTTCATTTTCAAATTTGGCATCGTACCGGCTTCTAACTTGTTAGTGTGAGTTATCCTATGTGTCTTCCTCTCATATTGGAGGGTCATCTCACATGGGTTAGGTTTAGGGTTTCATGTGTGTCATGCACTAGGGTTACTCAACACCCTATATGTACCCCTTTACTATTCATTTATGAGCATTCCAAGACACTCCATTGTCTTTCCTCTATATGCAAGATTTGTTTCTGTTGAGAAAGTTCTTCCATTACTGATCAATTCTTTCTTGCAATCGCTGGAGCTATCACGATTCTGTTGGAGTGCAACTACTTCATGGTGCCTCATTTCTGATTCGATTCTCACAAACTATTTTCATGGTATCAGAGCTGAGATTGGGTAAACATGCACTCGTTATTTTTTAGTTGTGATTACTCTTTCTTGGTTTCATTTTTTTACTCTGCATGCAAGTTTTTTTATCACTATTTTCTGGAATTATTTTGCTAATCTCTCTAACAAGCTTTCTCGGAAAGTTGTGTCGGTTTTTGTGCCTATTTTCTGTACTTGTGTAGGTATTCCTAGAGGTTTCAGGGTATTTACAGCCACATTTAGCTATCTACAGCTAAATCTGGCTTTTTAGCCAAAATAGAGATTATTTCATTTTTTTAATAAAAATTTTCAAATAGAAGTGAAATTTTTTTAGATCTCTGTGGTTTTTGGCTCTCTATTTTCTGGTATTTTGCAGAATACAATTTTTTCTTGTGGCTTGGAGTTCATTTGCAAGGTTTTTCCATCTCCCAACCGAGCTTTTGGCTATGCATGGAATGTTGTTCAAGCTTTTGGTCATGCGTCGTGGATCGTTGTTTTGCGTGCGTGGACATTCGAGCTTTTAGTTGTGTGTGGACTGTTATTTTGGATTGTTTTTCTTCACATGGCTTCTCCTCCTCCCATGGATGCTCCTACACACGGCCTCCCCTTCTACACACGGCCTCCCTTTCTTGCAAACGGATTGTATTTCTCTTCCCACGTGCCACATCCGTTGACGCCGCAACAAACAAAAAAACTATGTAACTTCCCTCACTTCCGCGAACTGCTTTCCTTCCAACGGCTACGCACGTGTGAGTATAAAATTATGTTTAAAATTCATGGACTGTTTTCAACAAACTGTTTTCCTATGTTTTACCTTCTCCATGCAATTTTTGGTATTTAAAAAAAAAAGCGTTTGTTTTTTGTAAGTTTTTAAAAATTGTAGCATTACTTTTTATAAACTTTCTAAAACTACCATAAGTTTTTAAAAACTAAGGCATTACTTTTTTAAAAACTATATTTACTTTAGTTTTGACTTTTAAACTTTACTTTTTTAAAAATATGTAAGATTTTTAATAATAGAATTTTTTTCTTTTATTAATCAAAACTTATGGTAAGCTTTTTTTACAAAAACAAAACAAATCATTTTCTATTAATAGATCTAAATTAAATTAAATTTAATAGATCTTATTTAAATATTTAATTAGGATTTTTTAACAAATTAGATCTTAATTTCTTCGTAATTAATTAGATTTAATTGTAATTAAATCTATTTTTTATCATGATCCTCTCTTTCATGTTTAGAAAATTAAATCGTCTTTTTCATTAACGTTTAATATTGTTTTTTTAACTTCACTAGCTCTCAAATTAGCTAAATAGGACATTTCAAAATGGTATTTTTTCATGTTATTGTCAATTTTTTCTCTAATCGTGCGCTCAAGTGTGTAGCATCCTCTCGAGCACTGTTTTCCTTCCAAGCTCTTTTAAAGCGTTCTGAAGATTCTCTGAACTCCTTGAGTTCATTTAAACCCTATCTTTCACCCTTATTATTGCTTGCGACTAGTGAGTGCGTCTACCATAGTCGCATCAAGGGGGTTTCCTATTACGATGTGAGACATTTTTTCTCACCACCAAGGTTGGGTTTTGCCTCCTTTCTTGTTTTTTTCTTGTGCTTGTTTACGGTGTCCTCTTTGTCGTGCTCCACGAAACATTGTTGTGGTCTCATCTTTTGCGCGTTTTTACGCTAATTGCAAGACGAGTTACCAAGTGTTTCAAACCACATGCACGGACTCGATTGTAATCAACACACTAAACTATAAAGTGCCAAAAGCAGGGGGTTGTTATTTTGTTGGGTGGTTGTGTTTCTTTTCTGCATTTCTTTCTCTCTCTCACTATGGATGCTCTTTCAATTCCTTTGCTTACGCCATTCAAATTTTTCAAATGGAGATTGAAAATAATAATGAAACTAAGGGGTAAAGGGTTATTATACATCACCATGGGAATTGAGACTAAACCAGATGACGTACTTGAAAAATCTAAGTGGTTAAACCGTAGTGATGAAGATTTAGGTCTTCTTTGCATGTCTATTTCTCCTGACTTGCTCTTCCACATTGAGGCATCGAAACACCTAAAACTATGTGGAAAATGCTGGATGAAATGTTTGGACAACTAGATGACATGAGAGCACATGAGTTAGAAAATGAACTACTAGGGTTATATCCTAGTGACTTTGAAAACCTACAAGCTTTCTTCTCAAAATTTGTCCACATTAGATTGTTGTTAAAAGGATGTCAAGTAGAAATGAAAGATTCTCAACTGATCTTGTTGATTCTCTCTAACCTAGGTCCTGAATATTCTATCTTCGTGTCAACTTTCTACGCTACAAAAGTTGCCTTGGGTGATACCTGGACTATGCCCTCATTTGACTGTTTTTCATCCCAACTCATTCGAGAACAGGACAAACTCATTCAAATGGGGTATCTCAAGTCCAAGTCACATGCCCTTGTAGAAAGTACTAGCAAGGGAAAGAAGACTAAAAAGAAGAAAGAAACAAAGGATCAACCTAAGAAAGTAACCAAGAACAAACCTTAAAATGACACAAACACTTCAATTTCGAGCCTAAGGAACATAAAAGCAAGCATTTGTGTTCCTATTGCATGAAGTCTAGTGACGACAAGAAACATTGTTTTTGAAAATAGATTGATCACTTATCTCATTTACTTGAGAAGAATAAAATAAGTGTTCTGAATCCATAAAACAAAGTGCTCAAGGCCCAGTCTTACATTGCAAAAAGGTGCTTAAAAATGATAAGAATAAAGGAAAGGCCCTTCTAGCTAGAGTTTCTCCTTCATTGATGTGGATTATAGATTTTAGTGCCTTGTACCACATGGGTTCTTCATATGTTTAGTTTTCCAACATCAAACCTTGTGGGATGTCCCAAATCACGATGAGTAATGACATGGCAGTGTCGGTTTCTAGTAGTGGATCGGTAGAGATGGATGGGGAACATTTAACCAAGTGTTGAGTGTTCTTGATCTCTACCAATCTCCTATCGGTTTACCAAATTACTCACCTTGGTGAAGGAATGCGAGTGGAATTTGTTCCTAACTTAGTGGTTATTTGTGAGATTAACAATGGCACTACGGTGGCTAAGGGAAAGGTAGATCACCATTCACGGTTGTACACCTTCTCCCACTTTACTTCGATTCTACGCCCCGCCTTTCTCACTCATCCAAATGAGGTTAGTAAGTTATGCCATGAGCATTTCAGACATCTAAATTATCACCACCTTGAACAATTGAGCCAAAATGAAATGGTCAATAGGTTACCTCACGTCAAGTTTTCTAAGGGTCTTTGTGAGGGTTGTATCATTAGAAAGCATCCTGAAAAGAACTTTGAGAAAGGAAAATCCTGGAGAGCCACTCATCCTTTAGATCTTGTTCACAACGATGTTTCTAGTCCATTTCCTTCTCCTTCGTTTACTAGAGCTCTTTATGTGCTAACCTTCATCGATGAATATTTACAATATACTTGGGTGTATTTTCTTAAGCTTAAGTTTGAAGTCTTTAAACATTTTCGGGACTTTAAAGCTCTTCTTGAGAAACAGGAGGAATGATCTATCAAGGATCTTCAAACCAAAAATGGAGGTGAATATGTAAACAATGGGGTCATGGATTTCGTACTTTGGAAGGGATATCTTTATAGCATATAGTTGCTTATAACCCTTCATAGAAAGAAAGAACCATGATCTTAAGGAGATGGCCACTTGTATGATTCACTCAAAGTCTCTTCCTCCACAGTATTGAGCCAAAGTAGTGAATTGTGCAAATTACATTCAGAACCGTGTTCCACACAAGGCTGTAAGAGGGATGACACCCTTTGAAGTCTGGTTTTGATGCAAGCGATGTTGAGCACTTTTGAGTCTTCGAGATCCAAGGTTATGGCTGAGATCCCAAAGAATAAACGTAAGGCCCCTGGAACCACAATCCAAACCTTGTATCTTTGTAGGGTGTCTGATGGCGTGAAGGGATATCAATTGATGAATCCTACTTCTCATGAGCTGTATATTGAGAGAAGTGTTAAGTTCGATGAGTCTTCTTTGACTTCTACTTCTCCACCTATTAAGGTTCTTCAACTCACTGATTTGGATTCTAACTCATCAGATGATGATGTTGTTGAGTGTGATCCTCTTCCTGATCCTCCCGACCATCAGACCTCTAAGTCTTATAATTCTAATAGTAGTGATGATGAGGACTATGTCCCTTCTCACTCAAGTGAAGAATCTTTTGACTCTAAGCCTGATCCTCCTGGTCCCCTTTGGGCTAGGAAAACTTTGCAAAGTGCTAGAGATTTAGTTGGAGATACTTCGGATATGAGACATACTCACTCAGATTTCATTGGACCCCACTCTTTCTTCACCTCTACTTTTGATCCATAGTCTTTCCGGGAGGCTTCTGGTATTCTTGAGTGGGATTTTTCCATGGATGAGGAGTATTCCTCTCTCATGAAGAATGATACTTGGGATCTCACCACTCTTCCGAAAGGAAGAAAAATCATTCGGTGTAAGTGGGTGTTGAAAAAAATTATGGAGTAGATGGAGACATCAAAAAGTTTAAATCGTGATTAGTAGTAAAGGGTTTCTCCCAAATAGTGGGGTTGACTATATTGAAACATTTTCTCCAGTTGCAAAGATGAATTCTATTCGAGTGACCTAGCCATTGCCGCATGCGAATAAATGGAAAGTCCATCAAATGGATGTTAAGAGTGCCTTCCTTCATGGTAACCTAGAGGAAGAGATCTATATGGAATAACCTCTAATTTATGTCCAAGATCCCTCCCTCGTTTGTAAGTTAAATAAGTATCTTTATGGCCTTAAACAATCCCCTCGGGCTTGGTATGCCAAAATGGACTCATTTTTACTTACATCGGGGTTTACAGTGTCACTCTAATCCAAATGTTTATATTCTATGGCAAGATGACTCCATACTCATTCTTGTTCTATATGTTGATGACTTGTTGATCACGGGTAGCTCTTCCTCTATTATTTATTCTATGAAGATCACCTAAACCAACAAGTTTTCCATGACTGACTTAGGTATGCTTCATTACTTCCTTGGGATCTAGATTTCTCAATTTGACTCGGGAATCTTGATTTAGAAACCTAATTATGCTCTTGATTTTCTATCTCGTTTTTAGATGTTCGATTGCAAGTCTTCTCCTAATCCTTTTATTTTGGGGTTAATTTGGTTTCAAATTGCTCTACTCCCTTGGTTGATGGTATTCGTTATTGAAAGTTGGTGGGGAGCTTGATTTACTTGACTCACACTCGACTAGATTTATCATATGATGTTGGGATCATGTCCAGATTCATGTAGGAACCACATGAGTTGCATTAGAAACAAGCTAAAAAGACCCTTCATTATGTTCATGGCACCTATGTTGATGGCATTCACTATCATGGAGGGGTAGATATTGACTTGATTGGGTTCATAGATTCTGATTGGGCTAGTGACTTAGATCATCGGAAATCTACTGCCATCTTGTTTCTCTCTTGGTTCAGGTCCCATTAGTTGGTCTAGCAAGAAGTAGAATGCAATTGTGATATCATCTACAAAGGTAGAATACAGAGGAGAATTTAATGTTGCCACATAAGCTATTTGGTTATAGGGTATTTTGACCGAGTTTGGCATCCACTTTCGGTGACCTACCATTATCTCTTTGTGATAACATGAGCACAATCTCTATTTGCATAAATCTTGTTCAGCATCAGTGGACGAAGCACATTGAGATCCATATGCACTTCATATGGGAGCTTATTCATGATGGTATCATCAAGCGTTTAGTACATTCAGACAACTGATCAGATTGCAGATTTATTCACCAAGCCCTTCACCGAGATGAAGTTTCTTCACTTATGGTCTCTTCTTAGGGTGAGGTATTCTACAACTACTAATCTCCTTTGGGATATGTAGTCCTTTACTTCTTCTTCTTCTAAGAAGATTGTGTTTGTAAATGGGCACCTTATCGGACCTTTAGTTGTCGGGCCCCATTGACACATCTTTCTTAGTTATTTAGGAGTTTCTTCTTTTTCTATCTAACTCATCCACCGCTACCCTGACTTTGATGAAGGAGGGGTGTTAATGTGAGTTATCCTATGTTTCCTCCTCTCATATTAGAGGGTCAACTCACATGGGTTAGGTTTAGGGTTTCATGTGTGTCATGCACTAGGGTTACTCAGCACCCTATATGTACCCCTTACTATTCATTTATGAGCATGCCAAGACACTCCGCTATCTTTCCTCTATATGCAAGATTTGTTTTTATTGAGAAATTTCTTCCATTACTAATCAATTCTTTCTTGTAATTGTTGGAGCTATCAAGAACTCACTTTTCTTAGCGGTGACGTTGAAAAATAAATATTGAAGAATTCCTTATCGAACTAGCTCATCGAAGACTAGATTTCTGATGTTCTAAATCTTGTTTAGCAAATAAAAGTAGAACTTAGAGCTCTGAAGCTTCTTCACGGTGTTCTATGGATTGTGAGTCAACCTTGCCAATTTCACCAGTCTCGATCATTTTTTTACACTTGACATTCAACGTCACTTTGAGAGACTCCAAGTTTCTTCTCTCGAGCACCTTTTTAATTATATTAAGAGAATTTCAAGCTTTCAAAAAGCTAAATTATCCTCTCCTCATGCTGTTCTAACTCTTCACACAGTTCTCCTCTCTTTGCTGAAAACTCCTCCACAGAACAGTCCCTTCTAGCCTCTACACACCAATAGCTTCCAACATCCGGGCGAGTGTTTGTTGAGGAGGGAAGAAGATCCCATGTCAACCAAAGATGGCAATGGGGAGAGCCAAAGAAATAAGTGCATAGGTCAAAAATAAATTATAGACCAAGCTTCTAAGGCAAAACTACTTTGCAGACCTAGTGACAATCGATTCAAGATCAAGGCAAACCATCTTGTCTTCAATAAATTCCACGTAGATAGACTCAAACATAGCTAGAATAGATTCAACATTTTCTTTCTTTCTTTGATGTCCACCACGTTTTTTTAGTTAGCTTTCCATAGAAAATTATATATGTTCTTCTTGACTCATTGGAATTGTGTAAAAAAACATCTTAGCATAAATTAAAAACATCCAAGCATGATAAGAATGTGACATTCTTCCATGTATGTAGGTGAAGATCTTCACTCTAGTTGTTTTCCACATAGTTGTCTTCTCTCCACGCACGTGACTGATTCTTTGTTTTCCACATAGCGAGAAGATTCTTTGTCTTTTAGTGCGAGAAAAGAAAAAAAATAGAAATTCCACGCAAGGTATGGTATTGACAAGAAATTTATATAGCAAGATCCACATACAACCTCCTTTCTAGTTTGGTCACTTCAAATTTCCATGTAGGTGTGCCAATTTCCACAAACTTTTCTCCACGCAGGTGAATACCAAAATGTAGTTAGCTGAGTAAATCTCCACGTCCAGCTTTTGTTTGCTCCTCAGATTGTTGCCCCTCCACGCAGCAATAGAAAAAGAAATGGTCTCTCCTTTCCAACACACACACATAGGTAAGAGCCTTTGAATATCTGATACTAGATTGAGATGATGAAACCATGGAGAGAGAATAGAGATTAGATAATTCTTATTATTCCATATTGTTATCAGAAGCACGACACATATTTATAGGTATATTGAGTAAACAATAGTCCCCTGAATGGATGGAGAAGATACAAACAATAAGGAGAGAATAATGGAATAGATATCAACTAGTTTAATAAGAAAATAATGTACATAGACTATGCTAACAATATTCTAAACTCTAAATATAATAATGGAGCTTACTTCATTTTTCTATTGAGTCATTACAATTACCTTGTATGCAAGAAAACAACTATGCTAGTAACCGCTAACCTCAAGCCTCTGTGATGTTGTAACAATGCTAATTAATAATATTTGAAATTAGTGGAGAATAGGTTTCGAATCTCATGTGATATACTTTGAAAATCATATTGAATCAAGCCACCGCTAGGCTTAATTTTTTTGGAATTCATGTGGTAGAATTTAAATATCCTATTGACCTCGATGGATGCTAGGCTTAAATATTATTTTTGAATTATGATTTTTTAGAAAAGAAATGTAGTAAGAATCCAACATAGGGGTCATCAGTCTTTGAAGATGGTCTTTTAAAATTTACTAGTTTATCATGTATGTAAGACAATGAATATCCTAACATTTTTGCTAACCTCAAGTCTTTGTGATTTTCCACTATCGTCATCTAATTATCTTCAATGGTATCGGAGTGCTATGGATATCATGTAGTAAACTTCAAATAACATGTTGTACTAAGAGGCCGTTATGCTAAAAAAATGGTGTTGGAGATTAGTTCGAGTTTTATGTTTTTCACTCCAGTAGTTAATCAATATCTTGAATGCAATACAAGAATTATCCTAGAGCCACTAATCTCAAGTATTTTTTTATGTTGCACCAACATAGTGGAATAATATACGACCTTAACAATGGATAGGCTTCAAATATCATGTTATAGAGATGATAACATATTAAACTTAAGAATCGCAATGCAGAAAATTACATTTTGGAATATATGTATATTGGATAATTGTTTAAATTAATCTTGACTTGGAACATTATTTTTCTTGGAACATCAAAGAAAGAAAGTAAACATCTTCCCTAGTGATCGCTAGTATTAGAACATAGTATTGTAAAATCAAGAAATAATAAAGGAGCTTAGTTAGTTTTTAGTTGGTTCGAATTTACTAAATGTCATATATACGAGAAAAAAGTATCCTAACTATGATCACTAATCTCAAGTATTTGTTATGTTGCACTAATGTTATTTAATAATCTTCAACATTAGCGGACGTTTGGCTTTGAATATGATGGTAGTATTCCAATATCATAATATGAAAATCTAATTATAATAATGATGCTTAGCTTGATTTTCGGGTGATTCGTCACTAGCTCTATCTTATGTGACTCAACTAGAATCTTAGTGGCTGCTTAGTCTCTATTCTTGTTTCAAAAAAAGTATTCAGAAAAATATTTTATATGTGTCATGTTTTGGAATATTTGTTTCCTTGTGTTGTCTTGTAATAGCTAGGAAATGTCATAAACATCTAGCTTAGTGGCCTCTAGTCTTAGAATACGTTATTTTAGAATTTAAAAATTGTTACTTTAGATTGACTCATTTTTCAAGTAAGTCATAAAAATATAAAAATATATGGCACGGAATACGATCTATAATATCAAATATATGTTTGTAAATAAAATTATTAACATTTAAATTTAATAATATTTACAAGTGCATAGAATGTTCTTAAATTTTACTAAACATAAAATAATTGGTGAAGACATTACATTTAATTATTTCTACATGGGAAAACAAATATAAATAACTATATCTATCAATGCGAAAATCATGTGAGCATTGAGTATTGAAATAATTAGTCACGACTATTTATTTCATATTAAAAAAACATTAAAGGAGGTCAAAATGATTACTTAAACTATCCACACTCAAACCACTATGATTTGAAATAAATATATATGTTACTCGTGTTTTTATACTAGGGATAGATGCCAACACTTACGGGAAAAAATAAATGGATGAGGAAAAAAAAATTAACCATAGATATAAATGGAAGTACTAAAAGGGAACCCATTTAAAAGACACAAATACTTGAGCTACAATTGAACATAAAAAATTGGTTTTCAGAAAGAATAAATATTCTAAAAGGGATTAAAAAAATTACATTCATGGGAAAATAAAAATGTGGTTTCAGAGAGATCAAAGCGTTTTGACTAGAAGATAAAATAGAACTACAAAAACACCAAAGGGAAAGGAAGGTATGGATTGCAATGTAAAACAAAAGAACTAAGTGAATATAGAATAGCCTGCAAGTGCCCGCCATCTACTATGGTACACATACTGATAACATAGGTGATGTTGTTGCAAATCAGTAGCACTCCTGGATGTTGATCAAATTTCTAGTTTGATCATACTAAGCATCTAGTGTGATTGCACAACATTGAATCCTTTCCCCAAGTGTGGGACTTGTAAAATGGGAAAGGAATCTCCAGATTAGAGGCTAGTTCCTCAACTCCTCTGATCAGATTTATCACTTGCAAGTTATACAGAGGTTTTCAAATTCAAAATCCTATTCTAAATTCCAAAGTGGACAGAGATGGAGAATGCAAAAAAAACTGAAACTAGTGCTAATAAGGTGATACACCAAAGGAGTGGTGAGCATTTTTTACTTCTGCAGATTGACACAAATCATGGAAATGCAACAAAACATCATGCACAAACTGATGACATGTAATGAAAGATCAGAAAGGAAGCAAACAACATAAGCAGAGGATTGAAACTCATTCACAGAGCTTGCATTGTCATTTTTAATATCAAAATACACGCATTAAAACACCTGAGAGGCAAAAAATAGGTTTCAGTTCTTAGAAAAAGGTCTGATATTCCACCAAATCACTTCCAAGGTGAAAAAGGGATCCTGCTATACACAAAAAAATGTTCAACCCTTTGAAAATGAGCCAAATCGGCTTTTACGGTCGAGGGCGAGCCCGGAGAGAGAAACATGGGAAAATTTGGAAGGGATTCAACCATTGACCAAAATGTGATCAAAACAGTATGGGCATCCTTACAAGCCCATTCCATGACATTTTTAGCCATGCTGGGAGAGAATGCGAGCCATTCTTCATTAAAAACGGTGGTTGAAAATTCATTTATGTCCATGACCACGTGCCAGAGGTGTTTTTAAATTTTCTCTCTCCAAAATCCATCAAAATGAAAAAATGACCCTGGAATCTTGTATATAATTTCACTAGCTTTCCATTGATATCAAGAACGTGAAAAACCAAGCTCTGGATCGAAAGATATGGCCATTTGAAATTTTAGGGCAAAACAGGGCCAAATCAGTTGGCGGGCAAAAATTTGAATTTTTTCACCCTTTTTGCATTTGGGAAAAATTCCCAAAAATCCTTGTGCTCCACAGCTCCAAGTGCCACGTGGCACATTCTAATTAGGCACGGGCCCTCTGCGCTTCATTTTCCATCGCTTTTCCCTTTGGAAAATTTTCCAAAAAATCCCCACTGGGCCGATGAGTTGAAGACATGTGGCACGTTCGATTAGGCGGGCCTATCCCTCCCGAATTTTCCATGGGCCGCTTTGACCATATTCGACCTAGACACGTGGTATCACCCCATTAGATGCAGGCTTACCCCTTCTAATTTTACTTGCTGGCTTTTCCTTGATTTTTTGCCACCACCTGACACGTGGCGAGATCCCATTGGCTCGCATCTTGGGGGCGAGCTTTTCCCTTTGGATTTTCCTTTGTTTTTTCCATGGGAAAATTTCTCAATTTCTCCCCACCTCCCACCGGTCTGGGAGACATGGCCTAATTTCATTCGCCATGAGCCCTCTGCAAATATTTTTACCTTTGTGCCAACACTTTGGGAAAATTTCCCAATTTCCTCCTGCGCTCCGCCTTCCGAGCTCCGGGGACACGTGTCGAAACATGATTGATTGGTAGGGGCAGCGGGCGAAAAACTCCTTTTGAACCTTGGTGAAAAATTTTGCCAAAATTCTAACTTCTCCTCCACCCTCCGAAACTCCCACACCACAAGACACGTGGCACAATATGATTGGGCGCAGACCTTCCCTCCAAAATTTTCCATGCGCAACACTTAGCCGAAATTTTCAAATTTCTCCCCTTGACATGTGGCATCATCTGATTCATCGGTGGGCCTGCGGGGAAAAATCTTCCCTTTTGAAATTTCGCCAAACACTTGGTAAAAAACCAAGTTTTCCTTCGATCCTCACCACTTCCTTGGACACGTGGCAAGCATCTCATTAGCTGCAGGCCTTCCTTGGGAAAATTTCCCAAAAAACCTCCGTTGAGCCATAACTTCAAAAATACATGGAGTTAGGAGGAAAACTTTACCTTTCTAGAAAGATGAGAGAGAGCTCTATCCAATGGTGTCATTTCCAGAAAGTTTTGAGTTCCTGAAAATCAAAAAATTATGTCAAAGACACAAGAGAGGGAAGAATGAAAGGAGTTAGCCACAAAATGAGCAGAGGGCACATTTTGGATAACAATTTTGGCGACTCAGAGGGGTCATCTGCCTGCTGGATGAAATTACTAGTTGCTGAAGCAATCCATTGGGCATGGAGTCATTGAATTCTCTGTTTGATACCCCAACTGACTAGAACACTACAAGGAGGAAGATGGAATATCACTGATGGAGCGAGGCACGTAAACACATCTCGGGGATAGTAAGCTTTGTGTGCAAAGCACTTAGGAAAACAAACTAACCTACAACAAAACAATGTGCACAAGCACTTGGAGGAATGGAAACCTAAGCTAATATGTACAAGGTGGAGAGTTCCTTTCAATAGCAATGCTTTAGATGGATTCCATTGACTAGAATATGCAGTTCTTCGCCATCCAATGAAGACAATTGGAAAGCATTGTTGTCCTTGCACCTTGTGACCATGTATGGTCCACTCCAAATGGCATCAAATTTTGAATACCTTCTTGGTTTTGCTCTATCTGCATCCCATTTTAACACTAGATCTCCAACTTGGAAGGATCTATTCTTTTCCTTTCTATCAAAGGTCTTCTTTATCAAAGCCTAATCCTTCTCCATTGCTTGGGATGCCTGATTCCTGATTTCTTGGAGCTCCATCAATTCTGCATATCTGACTTCCATGGGCTCAAACTCCAACAACTCTAACTATTTCATGAGTTCCAATGTTGGCAACTCAAGTGACATGGGCAAGATTGCCTCTCTCCCATAAACAAGCTTAAACGGAGAGTTACCTGTAGATCTCTTGGGAGTTATCCTATCATCCCATAAGGCTGATTTCAATTTAGTATGCCAAGACCTTTGATTTTCATCAAGAGTCCTCCTAATGATCCTCAACAAGTTCTTGTTTGTAGACTCAGCCTGGCCATTACCCTGAGGGTAATAGTTTGATGAAGTACTTAGGTAGAGCCCATTCTTGACAGCCCATTCAGTCACCTTGGACCCAATGAATGCCAATGCATTATCTAATATTATTGTAGCAGTGTACCAAATATGGTTGTTATCCCTTCATATAAATCTAGGATGCTAGATTCATTTACCTCCTTGAGTGCTACTTTGCTTGATCCACTTGGTGAAATAATATGTTCTTTGTTAGAATCCATTTTTGCCCTTGGCTTGAATTGGGATTAATGAATCCAATGAAGTCTAAACCCCATTGCATGAATGGATGGTCAGCTAAAATTGGATGCAATGGAAGGGCAGCTAGCCTCTCTTTACCTGTGAAGAATGCACAATTCTTGCACCTCTTGATCCATGCATAACAATCATTGAAAATCTTGGGCCAATAATAACCAGCCCTCATGATCTTTAGAGCTGTCACTCTTGGTGCAAAATGACCACCAGTTGGTCCACCATGGAACTCTTCCAACACCCTATGAATCTGATTTGTACCGATGCATCTCAACAGTACTCCATTCACATCTCTTTTGAACAAAACACCATTAACAAGGGCATATGGGATAGCCTACAATCTGAAGTGTCTTCTTTTGGTCTTGTTCATCTCTAGAGGGCATAGACCTATGCTTAGGAAGTGCATTATGTCTTGGGTCCAGCAAGGAATGGATACACCATTATTTTCCTCTTGAGTGCTTCCTTGCTCATGGCTGTCTTGCAACGCCAAAATAGCATCCTTCTCATTGCATGCTTCCTTTTGTTTGTTCAAAATCATCTGCTCACACAATCCTTTCCTCTCGACCAATTTGGTGACTTTGATCTCAATGTCATACTCCATGACACGAGTAATCCAACCTGCCCTTTTTCATTCAAGTCTTTTTGAGGAGGAATTCCTTAACTCTCGCATGAGAAACTAGCAATTGGACCTTATTGTTTGAAACTAGATGCTTGAATTTCTTCAAGCTCGATTCACTTGCAATAACATGCTTCTCAATGAAATAATGCTTCACCTAATAGTCCTCCAGATTTGGTGAAGAAAGCAATTAGCTACTCATCATTGTCTTTATTCTATTGTACCAAAATTGCAGAGATAGTATCATCACCCCCAAACGCATAGAGGGTAAAATCCTTGGAGAAATCGGGTTAATGAGAGTTGGTGCTTGAGAGATGGCTCCTTTGATTGCTTCAAAACTTTCCTTGCCCTCTACTATCCATTTAAAATCCATGCTTTTATTTAACATCTTGGTGATAGGCTTGACTAGGGAATTTGTAAAATTTGGGACAAACCTTCGAACAAAATTTATTCTCCCAAGAAACTTTGAAGGGCCTTCTTGTGGCTTGGCAATGGTAGGGCTCTTATGGCTTTAACTCTTTCTGGATCAATTGCTAATCCTTCTTTGGAGACAATGTGGCCGAGGAGCTTTCCTTCATGGGCTAAAAAAATACACTTTTTAGGATTCAAGGAGACTCAAATATTCTACACCTTTGGAATACTTTTCTTAAATGAGAGAGGTGGTTTGTTGCATTTTTGAAAAAACAGTGATATCATCAAGATATATCAGCACTATGTTGTTAATCAAATCCTTGAACGCCATGTCCATTACTATTTGGAAGGTAGCTCCAACATTGGACAGCCCAAATGGCATTTTCCTATATGCATAAGTTCCCCATTTGGTTGTAAAGGATTTCTTACACTCGATCTTCTTCTTTTACCATAATCTGATTATACCCCGAATAGCCATCAAGTAATGAAAACCTCTCAAAGCCAGCAACAACTTGCAAAATATGCTCCATAGAAGGAAGTGGATAATGATCCTTGAGAGATGCTCTATTCAAATCTCTGAATTCAACACACAATCTGATTTCCCCACTCTTCTTTCTTCTTTGGAACCAAGTTGGCTGCCCAACTAGAATGCTTGATAGGGAATATGATTCTTGATTCTATCAACTTATTCAATTATTTTCTCATGAAAGGCTCCATGTGAGGGTTGATTGGCCTTTGCTTTTGCCGATGGGTTTAGTACTTGGATCCAATTTAATGGTATGTTGAGCTAACTCGGGACTGAAACCTTTCAAATCCTCATAGCTCCAAAGAAACACATCAGGGAATTCTTGAAAAAGATGTATGAACTCATACCTTTCTTGCTCAGTTGTCATCTTACCAATTTGGAGTGATTTGCCTCCTTCTATCGAGATGGACACTGAATCTTTTCCCTTGATTTGGATGTTTGCTTTCTCCTTCCTAAACTGATCATTAGGATTGAAAATGGACTCCAAATTAATAAGTCCCTTGGGTAGATTGTTGGTTCTCAGCTATACCACTTGGCTACCATACTGCTGCTCTAACTTTTCCTGATTTTTAGCTGAGAACTCAGCCTCTTCTTGCAAGAAATGGATGATTTGCTGATCATTCTCAAACACTTGCCAACTTACATTGTTGTCTAGCACTGAAGGCATCACAATCACATGGATTTTTGGTTGTACCTTGTCTTTCTAAATGCTTTCAACAATGTCAAAGGTTATGCTAGCTGCTCCAATCCTGTCAAAGAGCTTGGTTCTATTTTCTAGGAATAATTTTATGCCAAAACCCTCAAAATCTTTAGTGAGGTCCCACACCCTATTCTTGTAGCATTTGAGTAGATCATTCTTGACAGCATGCTTCCCCTTAACTTGGTTGACAATCAACTCACTGTCACCAAAGACTTGCAAGTTCTTTATCCCCCTCTTGATTGACTAATGCAATCCTTGTACCAAAGCTTCATATTCAGCAGTGTTATTAGAGCATGCAAATTGAAATCTAAAAGCTGAATAATATTTAACTCCTTGAGGTGAAACAAGCATAGCTCCCCCTCCTGCACCTTGTCTACTCCTTGATCCATCAAAAAACAACTGCCATACCTCATTGTCATCTTTGTGGTTTGGCTTGGTGATGCTAGGAATATGCTGATTTTCTTCATGCATGCAATAGACTCCTAGCTCAGATTCTTCTATTTCTTGATAAGGATCAAAAGCATGCACCTTGTTTTCCCATTCATCAAGAGTTAGATCTAGGATGCTTCCAACCTTGGTGTTAGCTTCATCAGTGCTTGGATAATCTTCTTGATCAAATGTTGAACAATTGGTATTGATTTGGCTTGGAGTGTAAGGCTCAATGTGAAAGTTTACAATAGGTTCAGATCTGATTGTGGCCTTGGTTCCATATCTCATTCTGAACAACATGTGTGACCAAAAACAGTAGATAAGTAACCTTCGATCTTGCCTATGAAATCCCTTGACAAACATAGGGCAAAGAGTGGTGGAAGGTCTATTACTAAGACATCTTGCAAAACAACAATGTTGGGGCAGGCATACAAGGTAAGACTCAAGTTTTTTATCACTCCAACTATTGTTACTGCTGTCCCATCCAATTGCACTACCCCTTTGGATATGAATTCATACTAAATTCCCAACTGATCAGCTATTTGCTTGGGCATTACTGAACTACTTGCCCCGGAATCAATCATGCAATTGTGTACTAATTGATTCCCAATGATCAATGAAACATAGAATGGAGGGGGCTTCAACATCTTACCTTGCAGTCCTCCATGATTCCCCTCAGGCTGGGAAGCATTTGTGAGCACCTTCTCTTGCATTTGGACCTACTAATTCAAAGTTGACCAGTCCTTCATGGCAGCTTGTAACAAATCTCTTTGGCCTGGGATAGATAGTGATTCCCACATTGATATGTTTACATTTGTCTTCTTCATCTAATCAATGATATTGAATGGAGATGAAGAATCTCTTAACTTTCCCTTGGCCTACACATTCATTACTTGCACATGGGCAGCAACAAATGGCATTTGAGTTGGCCTAGGAGCTGTCTTAGGCAATCCTTATGTGTTTGGGATTGAATTTTGTTTGCCAATAGTTTGTGGAGTGATGGAAGGTTGAGGATTGTTTGGGGCTAGTGGCTTTTCTTCACCCAAATTTCTCCTCTTTGACCTTGTGTTGGCTGCAACACTTTGGGAAACTTTTTGATTCATGCCACAAAAATCTTATGCCTGCCAGTTTACAAGTGTGGTATCATTTGGAGCTGACTGCTGCTGGAATGTTTCTTGACTACCCTCACCCTCCACACCAGTTTTTGTCACCATTAATACTTAATTCAAGGCACCTTTGAAGCACATGGATTGGTTATGAGGTTCATTGCATGGGAAACACCAATCATACTCTTGAGCTATATTGTTTTATACTGGCACTAATGCTTTAGAGGCAGATGTAGCATTGGGATTATAGGGCTGAAATGGTCTGTTGGCAGGAGGCCTTGCTTGATTTAGATTTGTAGCTGGATTAGGTGGTCTTTGGGGTTGATATGGCTGCCTGTTAGGCTAAGATTGAGGCTAGAAGGGAGGTCTAAAACCTCGGGCTTGCTACCTCTTGAGTGTAACCAGCTCATTACCCAAATTTTGTAGTTGCTTCATGACTTCTTAAAGCTCATTTGAGGCACCATAAGATGAAGTAGAAGCTTCAGTTGAATTCTGATTTCTAGGAGTGGGAATAGGAGCTAAATTAGGTGTTTGATTAGTGTTTGGGATCTCTAAACTTGGAAATAATGGTATTGGGGGCCTAGGAGCTAGCTTGCCAGCTTGAATCAAACAATTTTCAGCTCTAATGGCAATGCTATAAGCAATGGGGATAGTTGTGCCTCCCATGGATTGAATTAACATAGAAATATTAGAATTTAAAGCTTTGAGGTAATAAAGAAAAGCACCTTCTAATCTTGCTTTGATTGCCTTTGGAATTCTCTCCCAAGTCCTTTGAAATCTGATGTTAAAATCAGTCAACTGCTCATTAGGAGCTCTCTTGATGGTTATTAGCTACTCTAAAAGGGACAAGTTGTCTCCCTTTTCTCCAAACTGCTCATGGAGGGCTATGCATAGTTGGTTCCAATTTTGAATAGAACCTGAGGCAAGACTCCTGAACCATTGCAAAGCTTTCCCTTTGAATGAAGATGCCAATAGTTTGATAGCAACTTGCATCTCATTGATTTCATGGATTGCACAAATGTTAGCAATATCCTTGACATGATCACCAGGAGTAGTCTGATTCTCTCTAGTAAAGTATGGGATGTTCTTCAATGCTGCAACAGGAATTGGATTTTGTGCATTGAGAGCAAGTGGGCTGCTACCAATGAAGTTGACATAGGGGTTGTTTTGTGCCATTTTGATTGGCCTTAGGACCCTTGTTGATTGAATGAAAGGCCTACCAGGTGGAGGAGTTGAGAGAGTTCTGTTTGGTGGAGATGGAGACCTTTGAATCCTTCTCCTTCTTTTCCTTCTTCTTAGAGATAACTATAGATACTCAAACAACACTTCTTCTTCTCCAACTCTTGACCTTGTGGTGATTCTTCTCATGAGTTTTCAGGCCTGACTGCTAAAACTAGCTGATTCTTCTTCCTTGGAGTCACCAGATGTGCAATTTAGGGCTCTTTTAAGAAATAAACTTGCAACAAATGCACATAAATTTGTTGTAATGAAGATGAAGACCTCTAAGGTCCCACCAGGCATGCCAAAACTATTGTTGCAAATCAGTAACACCCCTGGATGTTGATCAGATTTCTAGTTTGATCATATTAAGCATCCAGTGTGATTGCACAACATTGAATCCTTTCCCCAAGTGTGGGACTTGTAAAATGGGAAAGGAATCTCCAGATTAGAGGCTGGTTCCTCAACTCCTCTGATCAGATTTATCACTTGCAAGTTATACAAAGGTTTTCAAATTCAAAATCCTATTCTAAATTCCAAAGTGGACAGAGATGGAGAATGTAAAAAAACTGAAACTAGTGCTAATAAGGTGATACACCAAAGGAGTGGTGAGCATTTTTTACTTCTGCAGATTGACACAAATCATGGAAATGCAACAAAACATCATGCACAAACTAATGACATGTAATGAAATATCAGGAAGGAAGCAAACAACATAAGCAGAGGATTGAAACTCATTCACAGAGCTTGGATTGTCATTTTTTAATATCAAAATACATGCATAACAACACCTGAGAGGAAAAAAATAGGTTTCAGTTCTTAGAAAAATGTATAATATTCCACCAAATCACTTCAAGGTGAATAAAGGATCCTGCTATACACAAAAAAATGTTCAACCCTTTGAAAATGAGCCAAATCTGGCTTTTACAGTGCAAGGGACAAGCCCAAGAGAGAGAAACATGGGAAAACATGGAAGGGATTCAACCATTGACCAAAACATGATCAAAACAACATGGGAATCCTTATAGGCCCATGCCCTGACATTTTTAGCCATGCTGGGAGAGAATGCGAGCCATTCTTCATTAAAAACGGTGGTTGAAACGTCATTTTGTCCATGACCACGTGCCAGAGGAATTTTTCAATTTTATCTCTCCAAAATCCATCAAAATGAAAAAATGACCCCAGAATCTTGTAGATAATTTCACCAGATTTCCATTGATATCAAGAACGTGAAAAACCAAGCTCTGGATCGAAAGATATGGCCATTTGAAATTTTAGGGCAAAACAGGGCCAAATCGGATTGGCGGGCAAAAATTTGAATTTTTCACCCTTTTTGCATTTGGGAAACATTCTCCAAAAATCCTCACACTCCATGGCTCCAAGTGCCACGTGGCACATTCTGATTAGGTGTGAGCCCTCTGCGCTTCATTTTCCATCACTTTGCCCTTTGGAAAAATTTCCAAAAAATCCCCACCGGGCCGATGAGATGAAGACACATGGCATGTTCTGATTAGACGAGGGCTTGTCATTCCCCAATTTTCCACGGGCCACTTTGACCATTTTTGACCTAGACATGTGGCATCACCCCATTGGATGTGGGCTTGCCCCTTCTAATTTTACTTGCGGGCTTTTCCTTGATTTTTGCCAGAGACTGACACGTGGCGAGATCCCATTGGCTCGCATCTTGGGGGCGGGATTTTTCCTTTGGATTTTCCTTGGGAAAATTTCTCAATTTCTCCCCACCTCCCACTCGGGTCTAGGACACGTGGCCTGATTTCATTTACCGCAGCCCTCCACAAATATTTTTACCTTTACGCCAACACTTTGGGAAAATTTCCCAATTTCCTCCCGCACTCCGCCTTTAGGGCTCCAGGGGACATGTGTCAAAACATGATTGATTGGCAGTGGCGGTGGGCCAAAAAATCCTTTTTGAACCTTGGCAAAACACTTTGCCAAAATTCTAACTTCTCCTCTGCCCTCCAAAACTCCCACGCCACGGGACACGTGGCGCAATATGATTAGGGGCGCGACCTACCCTCCAAAATTTTCCATATGTAACACTTAGTCAAATTTTTCAAATTTCTCCCTTTGACACGTGGCATCATTTGATTCATTTGCGGGCCTGCAGGGAAAAATCTTCCTTTTTGAAATTTCGCCAAACACTTGGTAAAAACCAAGTTTTCCTCTAACCCCGCCACTTCCTTGGACATGTGGGAGCATCTCATTGTCGCAGGACTTCTTTGGGAAAATTTCCCAAAAACCTCCACCGAGCCATAAATTCAAAAATACATGGAGTTAGGATGAAAAATTTACCTTTCTGGAAAGTTGAGAGAGAGCTCTATCCAATGGTGTCATTTCCAGAAAGTTTTGAGTTCGTGAAAATCAAAAAATTATGTCCGAGGCACAAGAGAGGGAAGAATGAAAGGAGCTAGCCACAAAATGAGCAGAGGGCACATTTTGGATAACAGGTGCTTTTGATAAATACGCTTTTAGTTGTATTTGAAAATTCTATGTGTTTGGTAATGTCTATTAAAGCTTCGTAATCTCTCTAAAACAAAAAATTTCTGAGATTATATCCGCAACCTATTTTACTTATATCTTTTGGTTTTTTCCTTTTTGGGCCTCATGATCTATCCACAATCATTACTTTTTCTTGTTTGTATGCCCCTAAACAAGATTACAATAACTTCCTTAGCTTACCATTCAAAAAAAGACAAGGAATTGAGCATTCAGGCTAGTAAATTAGGGCATGCGCATGTTGTATTCTAATTTCAAGAGTTTCTTTTCTACCATTTCAAAATATAAAATAAACCCTAATATATATTTCTCGATGTGTTTATTTTTTCCCAAGGTATTCAACCAGATAAATTCCAAAACTGAAAAACAAAAGTGGGAATAGAAAATTTCAATTTCTTAAAGCGAAAGTGCGGGATTTTGATATTTCAAATATTGGCATTTAATACGGGGATTTCACATATCGTACTTTAAATCCACCCATCATTAATATTTGCATTTAATTTGGGGGATATCGTCGGATATGGGGAAATCAAATTTATTAATTTTACCTACTTTAGAAACAAGTGGGACAACAACAAAAGTTTCTTTGTGAACTCATGGGAAAATGACAAATATTAATTTAAGCAAAATAAAAAACCATTTAGAAAATAGAAGTGAACATTAGGAAGCGAAAAATTTTAATTTTAAGAGATAAATAAACGCCCTATTTATTATTAATTTTTATTGAGTCCGAGTGCGATATTTTTAAAATATAATTCACGTTAATTCGGGTAATAGTGTGTGATACGGGAAATAAAATTTATTAATTTTACCTACTTCACAAACAAGTGGGACAGTGAAAAATCTTCTTTGTGAAATACCAAGTAAACAACAAATATCAATTTAAGAATAATAAAAACCCATTTAAAAATATAAGTGAACATTAGGTAACAAAGTATTTGAATTTTAAGAGAGCAATATACGCCTTTTTTATTATTAATTTTTATCGAAAGTGCGAATTCGATATATTTTTAACTATTATCCACATAAATTAAAAAAATTGAATAAAATGTGGGACCTTGCAAGTTTAAACCGATTAATTACGTAATTTATAATTGACACATCTATTAGGGGTTTTAATTAGAGATAGAATTAACAAATACTTTTCTGATTTAAAAATCAGATTATTAAGTTACAATAATCCATTAAAATGTTGACACGTGGCATGAAATTTCTAATATATCTTGTGATTGTCAACATTTGTGTGTTATTTACGCTTTACTCTAGAAAAATTAAAACACAATTTTACGCTTCACTAGAATTTGAGAGTACCTTATAGAAAGGAAAGAAAATAGTGATTGCTAATCTCCATTAGAATGATATTTTTACGACACCGAATTAAAAATAATAAATACTTAGATTTTATAGGATACTAGGTTATTCTCTTCGGTATGTGTTAGTGAACAATGTGCATGTTGTATGTTGTCTGCATCTATTTGTTGAGAAGAAGCCTATTGGTCACTAGCCTCTCTGACTCCTAAGTTTTCTTTCAAGCAATGTAAATAAATATCTCTATAGTTTTTATTACTAGTATTTTCATTAACTATAATCTTATCTTATTGACTACACAATCCTTGCACAACCAAGTGTGACACTACATACCCTTGAAAGATGTCACAACTTCTATATTACTCATAAGTTTTTTGTTTCTAACACATATTTTATATTAGTTTGTATCAAGTAAAATACTTAGCGACCGCTAAGATCCATTAATTGAACAAGATCAATAATATAGTTCATGTGAAACAATATGCTTAAGCGACCATTAAGCTCAAATAATTAGAGAAATGAATGATTGTGAGGAAAATAGGCTAGACAATTTATTAATTTTAACATAGCGTTAGAATAAAATATCATAGTAATATATATTAGTGGTTCTTAGGCATTTTCCATAATATATTTCGATGATGAGATATGGAAATTTTCTATTGTCAGGAACGCTATGAAGGATTATGTATAGTCGGGAATAAAGATGGTTATTAAAAATGTTTTCGTGGTGCTCATATAAAATCATAGGACTTAGGAACACACATTTGCATATTTTCTTTATTTTAAACATCAGTCACCATCAATGAAATATTAGTGACTACTAAGTTCCACTACTTATTAGGAGGAGTAGGTTAGCAGCCATTAGGCTTAGCTGATTTTTAATTTTGAATATAGAGATAAAAATAGTTTATATAAACTAAAATGCTTAGCCCCACTAAGCTCGAATAATTACAAGAAGGAATGATTTGGCAGAAACTAGGCTAAACAATATATTATTTCAAACATAGTGCGCTTATAAAAAATCATAGTAATAGATATTATTGGGAGCTAGGACTTTTTCATAAAATATTTAGATGATAAATATGTGAGATATGAAAATTGTTTATTGTCAAAATCTATGGAGGCTTTGATAAAGTAATAGATCGGTGGCCTCAAGGATAAATTCTTTATTAATTTCTAAAATAGAGATAAAAAACATTTTGTATTAAAGAAAATGCCTAACGATTTGCTAAGCTTGAATACTTAGAGAACATAGCGCTCTACGTTTATTGTTTATTGTTTATTTTTTATTGAGAAATGAATAAATTATCGGCCTCCAGACTAAACTGTTTCTTAATTACAAAAATAGAGACCAAAAATGTTTATAATACAGAAAATGCTTATTGGATCGCCAAGCTCCAATAATTAAAGATAGTAGCACTTGGTAAATAGATCATATGAATGAATAAAATGTGTTCGTAAGGAATTTTCATGCCGGTTCATATCAAAGAAATTACATAGTGACCGCTAAGTTACATTACTTACTGAAACGAGTGGCTTGGTGCTCACTAGGCTCTAGTGTTTCTATTTTTTAAAAATATCCACCTAATAAATATCATTTTCTATCTTAGCGATAAAGACAAGATTTAGATCATAATAATAGAAGTGCATATTTTAAATCTGAAGATGTATCCTAATCATCTTGGCCATGCATATTTCTAGAAATAACCCATTAAACAAAATAGTCCTAAATGTTTTACTAAAAATGGATGTCAAATATGAACATGAGTCTTTCTCGGGAATGAATAATTTGAGTCCTGACGACGAGCAATGCATGTTTTCAATATTTGTAATTATATTATATTTGATGGACTATCCTTGGTGAGCTAAGTCCTTGAATACAAACATTCAAGAATGATGATGCCATATATGGTTCCCATTCGATATGTTGTGCATAAAGCGTAATTCATATATTTTCATATAAATAAAAATGATTTACAATGGGTAAGTGTCGTTAGTTAATGAAAAGGAAGGGTTTACTATTTCTATGATCAACAATTTCTTATAATTAACATAGCCATGTAGTATGGCAAGGTTAGATCATTAGAATGAGATGTACATCATCTAAACCTAAAGACATGTCCTCCCTATATCGGCCTTGCATATTTTCTTAAAATCATCCTTCAAAGAAAATAGACCTAAATGATCTATCACATACGCAGGGTGAAGGAGAAAAAGATTCTTACATAGGATTAAATGATGAACTTTTATTACATTTAACTAATATTTTTGATATAATATTGTTTTATTTTCATGTGTATGGTTTCTATTATGAGGATCCCCAATTATATGTTTGATAAAATCAGCAAAAAATATTAGCCTAGGAAAAACAAAAAAACTAGGTTTTAGTGGTCTATGTTAGTGTCATCATCTCTCCGATCCTCGAAGCAAGTTTGGCAAGATAATTGCAAATAAAAAGTGTGACCTTCTTCCAGATGTTAATCACATAATTAATAACATGACTAATGACTAGAATTTTTGTAAATTAATAAATGTATGAATAAATAAATTAATGTGATTGAACATTGTTGGTCTAATTCTAATGACTTATATGGTAATGACTTAATTATTGGAGGTGGACTTCATATTATTATAACACCGCCAACAAAAAGCTTGTGTGAATAAAATACCTTTTTATGATTTCATTAATTATATATTTAACCTTGAATCTTATATATTGGGAGGCTACTAAATACACCAATTTTATAGAAAATCACTACTAAAAAGTGTTTTGTGATAAGATTGGAAATAAATATGTTAATTTCTGGGCATGTCACCTTTTCCAATAAAGGTTGATATTAAAGCCCCTAACTAGCTTGTATTAATTAGAAGCATGTGATGACATAATCACTCCATATATTTACCGATCTGTACTCCCTTATTTTAACACTTTTTTGGTTTATATCACTGGATTTCATTTCATATATCATGGCTTTTCCTATGTTGCCTTTCATGCAATTTTATGTGTTAGTGCGTGAAATAGGATTTGATACCAAAATTTCTTATCTCATGTTGGTGCTCAAATTAGTCTCGCCCCATTTTTCATTGAATTTCTCTAGTTTGTGAGCTCTGTCATTTTCTCTATCTCTCTTATTGATGCATAAAAACTTTGTCCTCCATTTGGTTTCCATGATCAATCCCTCCCTTGGTCAAGGATCACTTAAAGATTCAGAATTTTTTTCATTCCTCTGTCCATCTAAAAGAGTCTATAACTTGGGTGTAAAACTCAAGTTTTTCCTTTTCTTCCATTTTTATAGTCACGTTTTGTTTTCCCTATCATTTGTGTCCCAAATATCTGTGGAAACATGATTGGATGTAGCTCGGAGGATCATATTTGAGCCTTATAACATTTCCAAATTCTCTATCCTTGAAGAAAGATTCATTTTCGAGGCTCAAATGGTGATTTTCCTACATTTTATGGTTTGACGAGTGTATTTTTCCCAGTCAAATTTACATCTCAACATCAGTGGAAACATGGCCCTTTTTGGTTAGATGCGGCTTGATGGGGCACTTTAAAAACTCTAAGGATAGATTCAACCAAAAACTTGTCCACATGGAGGAACGGCGCTCATTTGAAAATTCACCTTTTGGTTTGGCCTTGGAGTTATGCCGGGGGACACGTGGAGGTCTCTGCTGCTTTTCCCAAACTTAGAAATTTTTTTCATGCAACGGGTATAGTTTTGGCAAACCATGGATATGTGGAGGGATAATGTTCATTTGAGGATCCGCCTCAGGGTCCTACCTTAACAATTGCGAAAAGGAGACATGTGGAGGCTTCCGCCGGCTCCGCTTTGTACTTAACATTTTCAAAGTAATTTTCTAAGGCTTGGGATACATAGCGAGGCCATGCTTGTTCGTGGTCTCGCTCTTGGGAGCTGTACGTACCCAAAAATTGAAGTCTTATCGCATCTTTGAACAGCAGCGTAATAAGTGCCCTAATGATGATACTGAGTCTCCTCATGCAAGGTGTTTGGGATCCAAAAAATATCTCAGAGTATGCGTTAACATCCCACATTCCCGCTTAGCCCTGTGCCCTTTATTTTCCCCTTTTTTTCTTCTTTCCTTGGCCTCTTGATCTTGATGTGAAATTGTCGCCCGGCAGGCGGTCTGTAACTACCGCCTGCTTAGGCGGAGGTCTGCGCGTGTTTTCCGGCGCTCTTTTGACGTAACTCACGTAAAAATCAACATTTCACCATCTTTTCTTGCCGACTTAAGCTTGCATTTATGTTTTTGGTCCCCTGGAATAGTGTTTTTCCTTTGTTTATTGTTTAGGAGTTCAGTTTGGTTTTGATCTTTGGGTGATTGAATTCCTATAAATGCATAGCTTGTGCTGAGGCAAATGGCCACCATTTCCTTGTTAGAGTCTTCTCATTTTCAGTGGTTTGGTCTGTTAGCTTGCTTAGGATTGATAGTATAGTTCATTTCATGCTTGGTTAGCATTGTCCAGCTGTTGGTAAGCCACATATCCAGCTTGTGCAAACAGTGTTGTTGTTTTATCTAATCCATTAGAGTAGAATAGCTTAGGAAGCCATTAAAGTTACAGGTTTTGCTCTTCAAACAGGATAGTTTCAGGTTCTGGACGCATTATGTTGCATGATTCACAATAGATCCCACTAGGAATTGCATAAGCCAAGCTCTGTACTCTTGCGCTATCCCTCTCCTATCCGCGTTCTATTCTGTCTGCATTCTGAAGGTTGTCCCTTGTTCCGAGACCTATTCCTATTGATGCAAGCATTACACGCTTTTCTGGATCTACGTGAGCACAAAGAATGAAGAGATCATACTGAGGGGACAAGTCACACACACCATTGGATTCGCCATTACTGCGGAATCTAGGTTCTATCTTTCAAATTTCTAGTTAGAATCATATCAAATAGAATAGTTAATCACTTTATTTCAGTAAATTCTATTCTCAATATTGCCAAGGAAGCTATGGGGATTGATAGTTTCTGAGAAACTATGATTCATTCCTCACTTCTGAGGTAGGATCGAGAATCTTGCAAATAGATTAGTTATTTCATTGTTTAGAATAGATATACAAATTGCACAGACAAATAGCTACACTTGGCTATTTTGTTTGTTTTAAATTATTAGTTTAGTTGTCAAATTCTAAATATTTTAAATAGCTGCTTTCTTAAATTCATATAAATCATCAGAAAATACAAAAAGAAGTCATATATGCTATAAATACGTTTCATATACTTAGAGTTCACTTTATTGCAGTTTGTCTATATTATTGCTTTCGTATGACTATTACGGGACCTAGGGAGCCCAGAGAATACATTTTCGAGCCAATCGTGCCTCAACCCAATCTCACAACAGCAATAACTGATATTGACCAGAATCTTAGAATCGGGTCTTCCAAACAACAGCAGACTTCCAACAGGTCAGATCTCAGTTAAGAGGATTAAACATAGAAGATGACGAAGCACACACATTCGGTCAAACCAACCAAACTACAGATTACCTTAGATAAACATTCGCATGACTATAGAAGGGTTTGAAAGAGAACAAACATTTGGGTGCGATCCTTTAGTTCCACGGCCGAGATCTTTGGAGACACCCTCATAGATATAGACACTAGCTTAAGAATCCGAGGTTATGAGAACGCCTTTGTGAGGTATTCCGAGAAAATCACACAAGCTGTTGATTCTAAACATAGAAGTTTGAGAAAGCATATGATTATTGGATACTAGGGATCGGGACTTGATTCTATGTATGACCATGGCCCACAACAAACATGAACCTACGGTTGTGATCCACAAATCCCATGACCCAACGAATCTATAAGAGAATTAGATATAGACAACGGCCTATGCACACTAGTATTTCAGTCCACACCACTTCTACCTATTATCATTAAACAACTATCCTTGCTGGACACAACACTAACAAAGCTAGAGAATTCTGGACTAGGCCAGAGAACCGTCCATAGAGTTGACTATATTTACCATTCACCATATGACCCTATCCGGAGAAAGATACGAAACTATACCGGGTCATTTTCCACGTATTCCACAACCCATAGATCGAATCACGCCAGAGCTCGATATTGATTGGAGCCTTCGAGCAGTCATCCTTGCCGATCGATCTGTCACACTAGTCCAGGTTAGAAGAGCCTTCTTTACCTTAGATTCACAGATTCCACTAGTGCGCGTCGAAGACATTAGACTACCTAACTAATCTGTCTGTATCCCACGCATATTCTACCCCCACCGGCTATCTCGGCATGACCTCGGGAGGTCGGGTACGTGGAAGAGTCACTTGTAGATTCTCACGCTCGCCTGTCGCTTTTCCGGCGTACAAAATTGGTGAACCCGACGTGAAACAAACAACTGTTTTGCCTTCTGTGTTTTCAAAAAATCACCTTCGTTCATTCCCATTATTCTGTGGGTATTCATATACCCCCCGAATATGTCGGGATTCGATGCATATGGCAGACCCCTCTTGGGTCTTGAGGCATACTACGCCCAACAGAATAGACAATCGTCACCCTCACTCTCAATGTGGGGTGACAACTATTCAACTAGTCAGTTATCAACACAAACCCCAAGGACTAAATATACTTCATCCTTTCAAACTGAGGGGTTGGAACAACTCGCTCAAGCACAACAAACAGAGCCTTCAGGTTCAAACAATATGACGTTTACCGAGAGAATCTAGTTCATCTCCTCAGATGCTACTTAGACCACAAATTAGTAGGCAATCAGATCCATACTTGGTCTTAGATGATGGACAGTCAATACGTTATCCTAGGAGTGAACAACATTCTCGGGGTATGTACCCACCTATAGGAGGTTTGCAAATACAACCCGAGATCTCTTTACAAGAAAATACCTCTATGCCACTGCATATAGGGAATACTCTTGGAGAAACTTGGCAAGATAGCGATCAGTTCATGATAGGATATCACGTACCTATACAACACCAGGGTATACAACAAACGCTGCTCAGGAAAAGCATCGTGACTTCACCAAATGAAGTCATTTCAACGTTAGTAGAAAAAGTGAGAGGGTTAGAACTGGCTCAAGCAAGTCAAAATTCTCCGTTCATACAAACAGGAAGTTCCAATCCTCCATACCACTCTGGCCAAGTAGATCTCCTCACAGGAGTAGGCACATTAGGCATGCCACCTCACTATCCACAACAAACGCCAACAAGGCCCATCATCTCTAACACTATTCCTCCTGGTCTAGTGTCAAACAATCCATTCCTTGACAATACCCCATCATACTTAAACATGTACTCCAAATCACCACAAGGAGATATTTTCTCCTCTCCTGCATGTTTACTCAAATGCGGGGACCTCCTTATGCCCCCGAAACACATACGCTGCACAAGTATCAACAACCTATCCCACCATCACTCCCTCAAAAACCACCATCTATGGTGAAAGCTATACGATAGGGACTTATTTAGAATATATAAAGGAACCCTTAGACTTCACCATATGAAGCGTCATGCTTCCAAGACCTCTTCCTGATCTACCCAAGTTCAAGGGTGAGGGAGATCCAAATGCACATATCAAAGCTTACGCTACAGCCATACGAGAATTACTCCCTTGGGATGGGGTTGTTGCTAAAATATTTCCCAAAACTTTGGAAGGCATCGCTCTCGATTGGTATTATAGAATACCTGAGGCTTCCATACATTCATTTAAACAACTCGTGTCAGAGTTCATCAAAGCCTTCGACATGAACAAACTATTGAGAACAGGAATCAGGGAATTCTTGCACATCAAACAAGAACACAACGAATCTGTCACCCATTTCATCCAGAGGTGGCGTACAGTTCTTTATTCTTCAGCAAGTGCTCCAAACATGGATCAGATGGAACTATGTGATTTATTCCTTCATTCTCTCAGCAAGGAGGTGAAGGAAGAAGTCCAGAAGTTCCCGCTAAGAACTTACGATGAAGTACTTGAGAGCGCTCTTCGAATAGACCAAGCAGCGATAGATAGTGGCCGTAAGACATATGGAACAAATGGGAGGTTAATCACCTCCACTCAAAACACTACAACTATCACAAATGTCAATCAAGGACCCAAAATCCTTAACAAAAATTGTGGGGTAACAACGGATGGGGTAACCAACCAGCCCAAGAGGGTAAATGTTGTTAATACTCCGTCACAAACAAACAACCAACGAAACAACAACTTTACCCGATGATCAATACAGTGGATTTTAACCATCCACAACAACAACAACAACGGTGAAATCCCATACAAGGGCCAAGCCAAAACTCATTTGGTTATCAAAACCAAAGTCAAAACTAGAAACAACAATTCCAAAATTTTAATCCTAATAGGCAACAGTTTGATCAGAATTTTAGGCCACAATACACACCTAACCAACAAAATAGGAATTACAATCCCAATTCTTATTGTGGTTTCCACAAAATTTGGGGTCACGATACTAGAACATGTTGTGACTAGGATAAATTTATGCAACGCTTGCCAGAAGAACAAAGACAGTTCTTCATAGATTTGTTTTTGGTAGATCCTGTCTCATCATCACCAAATACGCTCACAGGGGTAGTTTCCCCTCAGAATGCTCCCCTCAAGATCTTTAACGATCCGCTCCCAAATCATGATAGCAATAGGCTGAATCCAACTGGAACAAACAAAGGTGCAATGATGGGAAACAATGATCATGAAGCCTCGACTTCATTAAATCCATCAGTTGCGCCACAGTTAGGAGCTCAACCGAGACCCAAGATAGTCAGTTTGGTAGAATTAGACGCTGAACTACCTATCGAAGCTATAACAAGAACACGAGAGTATTTCTCTCAACCGAGCCCAAGTCCTCTGCCAGAAACAGATAAGAGTCAGCAAATAGTAGAAAAACCCGTAGGTGCCTATGATTTAATTAGCGACCTAACAAAGACCTTCTCACACATTTCATTTTTGGACTTACTAAAGAACTCTCCCCCTCACAGAGCTGCTCTTTTAGAAGCATTAGGTCTAGGCCATCTAATTAACATCACTCCACCTCCTGAAACACAAGTAAATCATGTAGATTTTGATATCCACCCTCCGGGGCAGCCGGACAAGGATGTCGAATTCATATTCGAAATAAGTAAAATGCCCACAGATGCTGAGATCGCACGCCGAGGTGATCCAGCCTTACACTTACAAGTATGGGTTTATAATAACTATGTAAAACGGGCAATGGTTGACGATGGGGCCACAGTTAACATAGTCCCTTTCTCTTTCCTCCAAAAACTTGGATATGGGGAAACAAACTGTTCCACTACTCGAAATACATTAAGAGGCTATGATAGCCTTAAAGCCACTTCGATAGGAACTATAATACTGCCGGTCACCTTAGGGCCCAAAACAATCCTAACTGAGTTTTATATTATAGATCGGGAAACTAATTATAATATGATACTCGGCTGACCATGGATACACCGAATGAAGGCAATCCCTTCTACTTTATTTCAGGAAGTAAGATTCTTGCATCTAGGAAAGGTATTTGTAGCCAAAGGTGATCCAAAACCTTCGATTTGCTCTAGCTGATTTAAAGAAAAGACCGGGGGTGCACTCGAATTTGAAGCGCCAAAAACCAACAATAAACCCCCCGACCCAAAACCAGAGGAAAAGTTGGTACCTACGACGGATCTTGAAACTACCAGGATAGCCAAAACAATTCCAACCCCTAAAGATAAAACTAAAGAAACAGTATCATTAGGGACTACTGCGAAAATCGTTGAGTTGATAGAACAAGATTCACCAATGTTCTTACCATTTGATTCAGTAGGCATAGGATTTTCCCTAGGTGTTGGTTCCTTTCCAGCAGAGGACCTTTGTATGGTAGAAGTAGAGTGCGCAAACGCAGCAGATGCCCCAACATCTATACTCCCGGCTAAGTATTGGACTCTCCATTTCGATGGAGCTAAATGTCGTTATGGAGCGGGGGCAGGTATAATTCTTACTTCACCCGAGGAGAAAGTCCTCCCATTCACTTTTAAATTAAACTTTGAATGCACAAACAACGGCACTGAGTACGAAGCCCTCCTCCTTGGCCTCACCTTGGCCAAGAGAATTGGTGTTGATAACATCAGAGTCTGGGAGATTCGCAATTAGTGACAAATCAAGTTTCTGAAGTATATGAAACTAAAGCCGAACACTTGCAGCTTTACAAAAATGCCGTATTAGATTTAAGTAAGGCATTCAACTTCATATCTATTGAAGCAATCCCACGAGAGAAAAATCTTCTCGCCGACTCAGTAGCAACTTCAGCATCACGTTTTACTCCAAGCAATGAGCTAGAAGATACTCACTTCACAGTATCCATTCGTGACGAACCATTGATAAAAACAACGATAAATCCCCTTTCAAGCGGAAGTGAATCTACCGCTCCAAATCATATTGATAATGATATGGCCACTTTGCAATACTTAAACGCCTATGCGGCATTGCATCTTTCCTATCCTATGCTAGATTTGTCCTTAATTCCACATTCGTCTTCCTATTTCGGAAATCCCATGATGGATTTTCCCTCACAAATGGAACCTAGCATATACACAGTAGAGAATGGGGATGGTTTGATTTACCTCCAGCACCACCTGAGTTCGAAGAGGGTAACGCCTCTTTGATCAAAGAAACAATCAATGTCAACATCGGGACAAAAGACGAACCAAGAATATTGAAATTAGGATCATCCTTAACCCCAGAAGAAGTCAAAATACATACTTAGATTCTCAAAGAACATCAGAAGGCATTTGCATTTAACTATAAGGAGATGACAGGAGTCACACCCCACATTGCGGTACACAACCTCGTCATTAAATCAGATGCAAAGCCAATTAAACAAAAATCAAGACCTATGAAACCCAAAGTAGCTCTCATGGTAAAAGAGGAGGTAATAAAAATCCTTCTGGTAGGATTCATCAAGCCAGTTGAATACTCCCAATGGGTATCTAACATCATTCCCGTTCTCAAGAAGAATGGAAAGATACGCATCTGCATAGATTTTTGAGATATCAACAAAGCGTGTCCTAAGGACGACTTCCCATTACCATCTATAGATGTTATTGTTGATGCAACAACTGGTTTTGAACTCTTGTCTCTTATGGATGGATTCTCGGGATACAATCAAATCAGAATATCCAAGCAAGATCAAGCAAAAACCATGTTTATAACTCCTTGGGGAACCTATTGCTACGTTGTTATGCCATTCGGTCTCAAGAACGCTAGTGCTACGTACCAGCGGGCCATGACATACATATTTCACGATCTAATTCATAAAATCATGGAATCCTATGTAGATGACTTGTTGGCTAAGGCCAAGAAGCGTTGTGACCATCTCGAAGTACTCCGCGTCATTATTTCACGTCTAATAGAATACGGAGTCACGCTAAATCCAGAGAAATGTGTCTTTGGTGTAACGGGAGGGAAGCTCCTAGGTTATATTATATCATCACGAGGAATTGATGTTGATCCAACCAAAATTCGGGCTGTCCTCGAAATGGTCCCACCTTCCAGTGAATCTGGAATCAGATCATTTCTCGGAAAGCTAGGTGCAATCCAGAGATTTATCCCAGACTTAAGCTTCGCCGTTCATCCAATCAACAATTTACTCAAGAAAGACTATAGCCTTGATTGGACCAAAGATTGCAATGAAGCTTTTGATGTAGTTAAGCGTTTCCTTTTATCACCACCTACGCTAATGCCACCTAAGCTAGATCACCCGTTAATTCTATATTCACGAGCTACCAATGTCTCGTTGGCCTGTATGTTGGCCCAAGAAGATGATAACAAGAGAGAACATGCAATTTATTTCATTAGCCGAACGCTACTCGACTATGAAACACACTATACACAGGCAGAACGAGAATGCCTTGCCATAGTCTTTGCTACTAAACGCCTAAGACATTATATGCTGAATCAAGAAACGAAGGTCATGGTAAAAACGGACCATTTACGGACTTTTCTCACACAAGGGTCCTTGTCTAAAAAGGCTGGATGTTTTATAACCTTAATGGGAGAATTCAAATTAACATTTGTAAACCAGAAGTCAGTTAAGGGACAAATCATCACAGATTGGCTATCGACAACCCATTAGGCGAGGGCGATCTAGTAGATTTAGACTTTCTAGATGAATGCGTATACTACATCAAAACCCAACCCTCTATCTCTGAGTGTCCTTGGTACACTGATATCATTAATTATATCATAGACCATACATATCCAGAAGGAGCTACACCACAACAAAGAAGATGGTTACGCATAATCGTAGCTAAATACGTCATTATAGAGTAGGTTCTCTATCGAAAGGCGTTCGATGGAATGCTCCTAAGGTGTGTCGACACAGAAGAGTCCAAGAGGATTCTCCATGAATCCCACAGCGGTATATGTGGAGGCCACTTCGGTGGCCATGCCACCGCTCGAAAAATACATCGAATGGGCTATTTCTGGCCCACTCTAGAACATGACGCGATAGAGTTTGCATGCAGGTGTCATAAGTGCCAAGAATTCTCCCACGAGATCCACATGCCAGCACAAGCTCTACAACCAATCACAACTCCATGGCCCTTTTCTACATGGGGTCTAGACTTAATAGGGAAATTCTCTCCCTCATCCACAGACGGCCATAATTTTATAATCACGGCCACTGAATATTTTACCAAATGGGTGGAGGCCATGCCTCTTACTACTGTACCTAGTTCTGTGATTGCCAAGTTCATTTTGAACCAAATCATTTGCAGGTACGGTATCCCACAAATCATTATCTCTGATAATGGAACTTCTTTTAAAAATGAAGAAGTTCGCGAACTATGCAGTAAATTTAAGATAAGCCATCATACGGCTTCCTTGTATTATCCCCAAGCCACGGACAGTGACAGTGAAGCAACAAACAAAACATCTTTGAAAGCCATTCTCCTTAAAACGGTGAAAGAAAAAAAAGTGAGATTGGCATTTAAATTTATATCCGGCCTTGTGGGCCCACCGAACCTCAATAAGAACACCAACGGGAGAAACTCCTTTCTCACTAGTATTTGGGGTAGAAGCAGTTCTCCGCTTGAGGTCGAAATACCCAGTCTCTGCATTTCAATACAAGGGATTCTGGAGTAAGACGCTTACAGAGAAGCACGTCTTTCCCAACTAGAAAGCCTAGATGAAACTAGGTTAGACGCCGAACAGCGACATAGAGTCTATGCTGACCGGATGTGCCGGCAGTATAACAAGAAGGTCTATGAACGTGACATATACGAAGGTGATCTAGTTCTAAGGCTAGACAACCGGATCGATAAGAAGACCGGCAAAGGAAGGAAATTCCAGCCCAAATGGTTGGGCCCATACCGAGTCATGAAGGACTACGGAAATGGTGCTTACCTCTTATATACGCTAGAAGGTGAGGAATTTGGTGAAACAGTCAATTCCCTACACCTCAAGTGATTCTACACATAAGTAACTAGCATTGCCTACATAACTATCTACATTGCATCTTCATATAAATTAAGATCATTTTGTCCACTTGTTTCTTACATAAATTGTGATCAAGGAATCTATTCTCAAAGAAATTCATTACAAACTCATGATGTTGTTGGCATAAAACTTTCTAATCATATCTCTCCATTTTCACAATATCTTCAATCATCTCAGAATCTTTTATCAAATAAAATCAGACATGACGAAGTCTTAACGGTAACCATACCAAGATCTGCAAGTTCATTCTCACTTTGATTTCTTCCTAGGATAGGTGTCTTGCCTATGGTCTCTTCTAGAAGCTTCATGGTGTCACATCTATCCCATATACACATCTCTTTGGGAATAAGCACATACTGACATTTTACTCAAATAGACAAATCAAACGTTGATCAAACAGAAAATTTTAATTTTACACATTTCCTTGCCCCACCAACCTTCGGTGATGAGCTTGCGTCTCTTACTAGTGACGTAGGGTTGGGAAAGGATGGAAATGCCCTTACTCACCTATACTTTGCCTACGGTGATAAGCCCACGCTTCTTACTAGTAGCGTGGGGCAAAGTGTAGGGGGTCCTCTTGACAAATAGATACAAATGGTCATACGCAAACAATTCAAACTTTCAAACTTTGAGTCAAAAACAAATGAAACAGATGTTCAAAATCCTGAAAGAGTTAAAAATCCTAAAATCCAGATTTTGTCTACTATGTGGCCATCTACGGGTCTAAGTCTGGATAAACCGCAGGGCAAGTTGCATCCAAAACTATGAAGTCATTCGGGTAGAGTAAGCTTGTAGCTTCCAATTTGGTTCCACCAAAGCTTTGTCTGTCTTTCATCATAGTCATTTTACCACATTTCATAACTTGCACCCTTCTTGGCTCTTGGTGATAAGCCCTCACATCTTACTAGTTGCGTGGAGTTAGGAGTGGGGCAAGTTAATCTGTTCATCATATTAGTTATTTTCATCACTTTGCCAAAACAAACATGAGGTATCCAATTTGCTCACAGAAGCTAAGATTCAAAATCACAATATATCTACACATCATGTATTAGCATCATGAAACACAAAAAGAAAGAAAACATTTGCATCATCTGTTTTCCATTGCATACATTCTAGAAAGCATACAAAACATACATCGTAGTATACACGAGGAAACTAGAAATATAAAGGAAAACATGAGTGACAAGCGTTTGATCCAAAAACGAATGCATATATATGAATAATAAATGTTTATATACAATGCCATCATGCACTAGGCATGGTCAAAATGCTCAAAGAGCCCATGATATACAAAAGAATCTATGGTACAAAGTACACAAGGGCCAAGTGGCCTCTCACTCCCTTCTTCGACCCCGTGGAGATAGCTGCATCTCCCATGTAACCTGCCCACTGTGCAATCTGTGCCCGTGAGCCTGCCGTCTCTAATGTGAGTCTCCTCCCGATGATCGGGACCCCCAAAATATGGTAGACATCCTCCAACATGATAGTCCACTCACCGCGGACCCCTGGCAGTCGGAAAGTGTTCCGATCTGCATCCCAATATGAAAATAAGTCACAAAGGATGTGACTAGATGGTGTGACATGTGGGACGCGCGATATGCGCAGTATACCGGCCCTCTGTAGTGTGTCCTCCTCGTCTGGTGAGAGGGCATCCAGTACCCCTGACAGCCAGTCACACTCTCTCTCTCTCGGCTCCATCTGATGTATTCCTCCCTCACCTGCATACACCCAAAAACACACAAAACAGAGCAAGTTAGTATCTGAACAATACCGAGAGAGTCATAAAAATGCATAGAAGTGCAAAAATGTACAAGCATAATCTCAAAAATAAGTTCTTTTGCATTCTGTGTAGAAATGCTGCCTGAGCAGGGAGGCGGTTTTGTAACCGCCGCCTTAAAGGCGGCGGTCGTGTAACCACCGCCTGGACAGGGCGGCGGTCGTGTAACCGCCACCCTGGCCAGGGCGGCGGTCGCGGTCTGAAAACCCGCGCGGGTTTCTAATCCCAAAAAGCCCAAAATAAGTAAAAAAAGACCATTTAACCTAAAAATGGAGCCTACCCAGTAGGCGCCCCCCCTAGGTGGACCTTTTGAACCTAACATTTTCAAAAATAACCCCCCCATTACGACAAATTTAGCATTTCAAATTTAAAGGGGAAAAACACAAAATTGAAGAAAACCAACCTGTGATCTAGCAGGATGGTGTTCCGCATGTGGAGGCATGATCACGATCTCGCTGCGGATGTTTTGACTCTACTCATGCAAGAAACCGTCACCGTGGGTCCCAGAGCTCAAAATCAATCAAATCAACTCGCACAAATGAATAGGAAAATGGGCCCACTTTCATATATATATCGCTCTGTTTCATTTTAAAATGACTTTTCACAGGTTTGGAGCGCTGATGGAGGTAAGTTTCTATCCCCGCACGAATGGTACATTCTCATTCCCTATTATTTTAGCGTTTATTTTCCAAATTATTGTATCTATCTGCACTTGAGTTCTACTTTCGTCTTGCAGATAGCGGGAATTTTGGATGGCATAATTTCAACACACGGACGTGTAAGGTATAACCTCTAACTTCCCATTTCGGGACTGCCATACTCGGACCCACCGTTTTATGCCTCTTCATGGCTAAAACGCTTCTCCGAGGGGGCAATATGTACATACCCAAAATTGTAAGGTCTCGCATCTTTGCGAACAGCGTAATAAGTGCCCCAATGATGATACAGGTCTCCTCACAAGGTGTTCGGGATCCGAAAAATCTCTCAGAGTATGCGTTAACATCCTACATTCCTCGCTTTAGCACCCGTGCCCTTTGTTTTCCCCTTTTTTCTTCTTTCCTTGGCCTCTTGATCTTGATGATGAAACCGCCGCCTGCAAGGAGGCGGTCCTGTGAGCGGCGGTCTGCGCATTTTCCAGAATGCTCTTTTGATGTAACTCACGTAAAAATCAATGTTTCACCAGCTTTTCTTGCCAACTTAAGCTTGCATTTATGTTTTTGGTCCCCTGGAATAGTGTTTTTCCTTTGTTTATTGTTTAGGAGTTCAGTTTGGTTTTGATCTTTAGGTGATTGAATTCCTATAATTGCATAGCTCGTGCTGAGGCAAATAGCCACCATTTCCTTGTTAGAGTCTTCTCATTTTTAGTGGTTTGGTCTATTAGCTTGTTTAGGATTGATAGTATAGTTCATTTCATGCTTGGTTAGCATTGTCCAGCTGTTGGTAAGCCACATATCCAACTTGTGCAAACAGTGTTACTGTTTTATCTAATCCATTAGAGTAGAATAGCTTAGGAAGCCATTAAAGTTGCAGGTTTTGCTCTTCAAACAGGATAGTTTCAGGTTCTGGATGCATTATGTTGCATGATTCGCAATAGACCCCGCTTTAGGAATTGCATAAGTTAAGCTCTGTACTCTTGCGCTATCCCTCTCCTATTCACGTGTTCTATTTTGTCTGCGCATTCAGAAGGTTGTCCCCTTTTCCAACACCTATTCTGTTGATGCAAGCATTACACACTTTTCTCGGATTGGCGTGAGCACAAAGAACGAAGCGATCGTGACCGAGGGGAAGCGTCACACACACCATTGGATTCGCCACTGTTCTGCGGAATCCAGGTTCTAGCTTTCAAAGTTCTAGTTAGAATCATATCAAATAGAATAGTTAATCTCTTTATTTTAGTAAATTCTATTCTTGATATTGCCAGGGAAGCTGTGGGGATTGATAGTTTCTGAGAAACTATGATTCATTCCTCACTTCTGAGGTAGGATTGAGAATCTTGCAAATAGATTAGTTATTTCATTGTTTAGAATAGATATACAAATTGCACAGACAAATAGCTACACTCGGCTATTTTGTTTGTTTTTAATTTATTAGTTTAGCTATCAATTCTAAATATTTTAAATAGCTGCTTTCTTAAATTCATATAAATCATCAGAAAATACAAAAAGAAGTCATATATGCTATAAATGCATTTCATATACTTAGAGTTCACTTTATTGCAGTTTGTCTATATTATTGCTTTTGTATGACTATTACGGGACCTAGGGAGCCCAGAGAATACATTTTCGAGCCAATTGTGCCTCAACCCAATCTCACAACAACAATAACTAATATTGACCAGAATCTTAGAATCGGGTCTTCCAAACAACAGCAGACTTCCAACAGGTCAGATCTCAGTTAAGAGGATTAAACATAGAAGACGACCAAGCACACACGTTACGGTCAAACCAACCAAACTACAGATTACCTTAGATAAACATTCGCATGATTTGTAGAAGGGTTTGAAAGAGAACAAACATTCGGGTGCAATCCTTTACTTCCTGACCGGGCCATTGGAGACACTCTCATAGATATAGACACCAGCTTAAGAATCCAGGTTGCGAGAACACCCGTGAGGTATTCTGAGAAAATAGCACAACTGTTGATTCTAAACATAGAAGCTGAGAAAGCATATGATTATTGGATACTAGGGATCAGGACTTGATTCTACGTATGACCATAGCTGGCCCACAACAAACACGAACCTACGGTTGTGATCCACAAATCCCACAACCCAACGAATCTATAAGAGAATTAGATATAGACACTGGCCTACGCACACTAGTATTTCAGTCCACTCCACTTCCACCTATTATCATTGAACAACTATCCTTGCTGGACATAACAGCTAACAAAGCTAGAGAATTCTGGACTAGGCCAGAGAACCATCCATAGAGTTGACTATATTTACCATTCACCATATGACCCTATCCGGAGAAAGATATGAAACTATACCGGGTCATTTTCCACGTATTCCACAACCCATAGATCGAATCATGCTAGAGCTCGATATTGATTGGATCCTTCGAGTAGTCATCCTTGTCGATCGTTCTATCATGCCAATCCAGGTTAGAAGGGCCTTCTTTACCTTAGATTCGCAGATTCCACTAGTGCGCGTTGAAGACATTAGACTGCCTAACTAGTCTGTCTGTATCCCACGCATATTCTACCTCCACCGGCTATCTCGGCACGACCTCGGGAGGTCGGAGTGCACGCGGAAGAGTCACTTGTAGATTCTCACGCTCGCATGTCACTTTTTCGGCGTACTGAGAGCCATCTCGAAGTTGCTCCATGAAGACACATGGAGGCTTCTTCCAGGTCTTCCCATACTTAGACTTTTCAACAAAATTTCTAAAAGGCACGGGACACGTGGAGGGACGCGTCTTTTTGGGGACCGGCCCCTAATTTTTTTGAAGCACCGGGAGGACACTTGGAGGCTTCCTCTCTCTTCCCTTTACTTGGACTTTTCAACGGCTAAAGGAAATTGTCTCCGACCCTAGACACATGGAGCCTTCCACTTTGAACCTTCAACTATTTTTTTGCTGAGAATTTTTCGAAATGATTAGAAGGATTTCCAAAAAGTTGTGGCATGACATCCTAGTCATTAG
Source organism: Taxus wallichiana var. yunnanensis (assembly GCA_018340775.1). Lineage (NCBI taxonomy): Eukaryota > Viridiplantae > Streptophyta > Pinopsida > Cupressales > Taxaceae > Taxus > Taxus wallichiana. The sequence goes on along the minus strand of CM031242.1, from coordinate 82,438,956 downwards.
TTGAGGGCCGGGAAACTGATCGATTCACGGTAGGTCCATCGATGACTTTCGGATTTGAATTTTTAGAATATTAATTTCTAAAGCAAATGGTTAACAAACAAAGGTACCTCGAATAGCCATTGTGAGCAATCGATATTTCTCTTGAAGATTTCCCCTACTAATGAATTTAAGCAATTTTGAAATTAATTTGTGTCCAATCTCTAGCAATTTGTGTTTGCCTTGTTTGAATATCTACAAATAGTTTCTTTCATTCATATTGCAATATTACATTGAAATCTTCATGAAATCACACAAGTATATAATCCTGTGATTGTTTAATGGTATTTTCAATTTAATTTCTAGAAGAGCCTTCACTTGGATGAGATAAAAAATTTAAAATCAATTCTTTGTCATTTGTTGATGAAGATTCTCTGTAAGCCTTGGGTGTACCTTAGGCATGAATGATCGAGATACTTTTGTGTTTAATTGAGTCTTTCAATTTGAGCCTTCATGTTAGAGTCTCAAAGATTATGTGAAAACGTGCTAATCTGGGCCTCTATTGAAGCACACCTTCTTGTTGAAGGAACATCTTAACTATTCTGAAGCTTTCTGTTGTTGATTTTTTCGTTGTTGTGAATTTCCTTCAAAGATCTGGAATAATCAATTTTATCCCACTTCATATCCCACAAAAATTATTCAAAAACCATGAATCCATCTGAACTACCCTTGTTTTTCCCTCTATATTAACAAAGGAACAAAATCTACTTACTAAAATATGCATAAAACTCAAAATTTCTTAATGTCTTCAATAACCTTAGCCTTATGTTGAAAGTATCTCCATCGTTTAGAAGTGACAACTCTTAAGAGTTAAATTGTGGAGTATTGAGTGTATTTTCCCATGGTTTTCTTCATGAAATTTGTCTAAAGAAGGATATCTCCATCTCCTTCATCAAATAGAGGTTACACTATGGGTCCTCTCACCCTAGTCGAAGAGGTACGACCTAAAGTAGTGAGGAAAGGTCAAATCCTCTTAAAGGTGTTATCCATCTCTCCACAAATATGAGTAACAAAGGGCCAGTTTGATCTCATCATGGCTACAAAATGACACACACTATGATCTAACTATCTCTAAGCTCCCTCTCGAATCTGTGTTGCTGCTCGAGCTTGAAAAGGAGAATGAATTTGGATACCAACATTTCCATTTGAAATACTTTTTTAGATTGAATCAAAGAAATACATGGTTGCTTATTGAGGGATTTCTTGGAGATGATTATCTTTCACCAGAGGGACATCTAAGGGTAAATGCGGAAGTTACTTCAACATATGTTTGTCATCTTATTATCATATATCTAGTGAAGGATTGGGCTTTAGAGATGGTTTGTCATGGGATCAATCCAATGTATAGCATTGGCATGGAAGTGGAAATGGAAAAACATTGGTGTGTTTTGGCCCTTGATTTTGAGGCTCGTTATAAACATGAGCGTTTGGTGGACATAAAATTGTTTTCAAATTTGTATTAATAGTTTTACATCATAATGTGTTTCATATTTGGTGTGTCCAAATGGGGTCGGACAGGGGGATACATAGTTTTCTCCCCTTTCTTGACCTAGATGATATGTTTTATCCACTACAATAGGAACCAACACATTGGGATCTTCTTTTCTGGAAATTTCGTGAGGCATACGATTGGTTAAAGAGTTGGGTTGTTGTTTGAAAAGAGCATCGTTTTCCAAAATCACCTACGAAACCATTTTCATCCTTGTTACAGTGGAGGTTATATAGGTGTCATCTGATTTAAATAAATAAGTTCTTATAAGTTCTATCGGGATGTATATTTATTTTGGTCTATATATGTCCTTGTCTATTCCACTTTGTTGTCGAATAATCTTGTATGTCTTTCTAGTTTGGGGATTTTTCGTATTCCCAACCACTTGTGTTTTTGGCATAGGATCTTGTATTTTTTACTAAATTATTATTGGATTGTTCGGGTTTTAGATTGATCCTCTCAATGTAACTATAATTTAAAGGGAAAGGGGCCCTTTTACCCTCCCTTAGTTATAAAAAATAAGAAATAATTAATATTTTTTTGTTATGCATTGCACTAATCTATTTAAACAATTAAGCGTTATTAAATTTGGTTTGTTTGAAGATGTTAATTTTTTGCTAGAAGTGAAGACTAATGGTCACTAGCATCAATATATTATAGGATATCTTTCCATCGATGTAAAATTCAATTTGTATAGCTTTAGGATAGAGGAGATAATAGTGGATTGATGGCTTTCTCCCCGTCTCGTAAAAAAATATATTTGAGGTACACTATATCATTGTGGAAATAGGGAGGTCCTCACTTTGTCAATAGTTATGGAGGTCTTCAAGAAAGTAATAAATTTAATTCTCTTTCCCTACAAAGAGAAGATATCTGTAAATGTCTCTATTTCTCTTACAAAAACCTCTCCTACAACAATTTATCTAGGAAATTCCAGTAATTAATAATGTTTTCATTATTTCCTCGGACAAGTGTAGATATAAACACACCTTTTCTCTGTGTACCAAATTAGTTTTATTTCTTATGGTTTACGGATGTCATTAATTAACTAATGCAAGAAATAATAGTTTTCTTTTAAATATCTTATTTTCCAGAGACATTCTTCTATTGTTATAAAAAATTTGGCAAACTTGGAATAGTACGATGTTGTCTAAAAAAATTGTGGCCCAATGCAATAAACAACATCCTTCTCAAAAATGACAATCGTTTGCATCTGTTAGGGTTCAATACTACTATTGCGAATAATTATAGCTCTATATCAATCAAATCATCCAAAGGTATTTCCAAAAGGCTCTTCAAACAACATGGAATAAGGTGTTAACACTAACATGGATAGACATGAATTCATATTGTATAGATAATCGAGAAAACAAAATAGAAATCAATATATTATTACAAATTCTTTATTGACACATCTATTTTTGCATTTAGGTTCTCAAGGTTGTTCATACTACACATGGACATGGCTCTTTATATGTACGAAAAACATAATAAAAATCATAAAAATATATAAAAGAGAACTATGTAATTGGATATAGTTATATAGGAACTATTTATAAATGTGATCAAAGAATTATAATCCAATGACTATAAATATAATGTACTGATTGCTACCCAATAAGCTTGCTTTCATTTGAAACTAATGTGGAAAAATTGGAAACATCAAGTATCTAAATCTTGAGAGTCTCCATGGATGTCCACTTTCTCCACTTGGAAACCTATTGTTTTATAATTACATTGTAAATGAAAGTCTATGGCACATCCTACATGGTGAGTAAAATTATTATGTTATGAAGAAAAATGGATCAGATGTACATTGAAGATTCATTTTTTGAAATATAAGCATCCAATAAATCTCTTACCTAAATATTAAAATGGATTTTTGGAAAATATAAAAAGTGTTTTATTAATTTTAATTTTCATATAGGATCATCAAAGAAGATTAATATAGACTGGAACACTCGGCTACAAATTTCTCTTGGTCCTGAAGAAGGATAACCATATCTTCATTATGATTGTAACCCATGCATTGTTCATAGGGATGTGAAGAACTCTAACATTATTTTGGATTATAATTTTGAAGCACATTAGTCAGAATTTGGCATTGCTTAGTGCATTTCCTTAGCCAAAAACCACACCTCTACATATATTATGGGTATCATTTGTTACAATTACCTAGAATATGCAAGAACATGAAGGCTTAATTAGAAATCTGATGTAAACAGCTATGATATTTCTCTTTTGGAGTTACTCATTGGAAGGAAGTTGTGGCCAATAACTCAAATCTGCCAAAGGTTGTAATATTTATTTTTGTTAATCTTTATTCTAAGCTTACAATGTACATTTTTAAATTATATTTAATGTTTTTATATGGAGCAATCAAATGTGGATGGAATTGTCTTTGACATTAGAAAGTGAACCTAGATTCTATCAAAAGAAAACAACAAAATGGTCATGGAAATTATTGATACGAGATGTTGCGGCTGACCTACTGAGGATCTTGGGATTGTAAGAAAAAATTCTAGTTGGACTCTCTTTATACCAAGAAATGGCCATCTCTTCGACCCACCATGCATGATGTTACCAGAGTTCTAAATTCAAAGTCATTAGTGCTTGCTTTGAGACATAAATTACTAATATATGAATGAGCGAATGAACCCTAGTAATAATTACAGGAGGTATTTGGATGGATATGTAGATGGTAAGCACAATGATGTTATAGTTAGCATGGGTTACACTTCAGATCGGCATTTTTTTGTGATATTTAGTGAGGTGATTTCACAAAACACTTTTTGACTAGAACAATACTTCGATGGTCTTGTGACGGCAAAAAAAAGCATCCCCGAGTCCTCTCTATCCAACGGTGTTGGATGGTCTACTTTTCCCAATGGCTGAGCTATTTTTCAAGTAATTAACAATGACCATTTTTACCTGTTATAGTCCATATTTTTTTCCATATTACTTTAGATCACTCTGAATCCTTAAAACAGATAAAAGTGCACCTAAATTTTTTTAAGGTGGAAAATTGAGTTTTGGCATTTTACTCCTTTTCCACTTGCCCAATAGGATTTTTTTTTCATAACTATATCAATCAAATTATGACAGTAGTATTTAAAATATATATTGTTGTTATCTTCTCCGATACCATGAAAGAGGGTTTAAAACCGCAAGCGAGGATCACGGGGATGGCGTGCACATCAAGCGGAAATGTGAGCGGCGGTGTGAAGAGATCTCGGGAGGAGTGAGCATCAACCGAATGTGCATGCAAATATTTGACAAATGGACAGAACCTGGTTAAGCCATAAAACTCTCCTCTATCACATAGATCAAATGGGGTGTACATATACGAGGTGTTGAGTAACCCCCTGTGCTGCAATCATGAAAAATCGAGTAGAGAGGGGAGTTACATTCCTAGAATAGAAGTGTAACTCCCAATGATGCATATGACACATTGATGCTTGATGTGTTGGCCTTGCTTGACTGTAAGGGAATCTCATAATGAACCCTAAATGACACGTGGACCTACGATCTCACCTAAGTGAGATGACTCACCTAATGATGTGGAAAATAACACACACCAGCACCCCCCCTCCATCATAACTTAGGATGAGGCGGCAAGTCAGAAATGAGAAATGGGTCTTGGCACAAAGCCTGATGAGGTACCCATGTACAAGAAAGAAGTCCCAGGAAGTGAAGGAAAACCTAGTGGGAAAAAAATCCACCACAAGAGAACAAAAACTCTCTAATCTAAGAAAGATGCCAAAGATGGGTCCCAACTATAGACAAGCCTAAAAAGGTACCCATGTACAAAGAGGCAATCTCTCGAAAAGAAGAAGAAGAGAGAAGAAGAGGGAGATGAGAGGAATGCAGAAGATGCCATGGACGGATCTGAACTCTGTAACTCTAAGAAGTCTCCCAGAAGAATGTCAATGATGAGATCCTATGACTTTTGACTGAAGAAGAGCCACCTATAATGAACTATGTGCCTGCCCTTAGGAAGGACATAAATGACATGTTCGAAGTCTTCCCACTCCACAAAGGAAACTAAAGGCAGCAACATGAAGAACTCTGAGTTTGATGCACGAAAGTGTGACATAGGTCTAGCAAGTGAGTGCTAAGGAACCGAAGGTAATGCCACATGTGTATAAGCGTCGAGTGAAAAGAGGAACACCCACAGAAAGGATGTCCAAATAATGTGAAGGGAACAAAACATCCTCCATAACACAAAAGGGATCCACTGAGGGTGGATCAATGAAGGTCTCTGGAAAAGTGGAAGTGGTAAGAGTCCCAGAATGGGCACTCCCAACAATAGAGATAATGAACTCCTCTGAAACACCTGTAGATGGATGAGAAAACTATAGTGCATCACAAGTAGACTCTGTGAAAAGATGACTAAGGTCAGGAAAATACTCGTCCCAATGAGGGGGCTCAACAAATAGAAGAGCGATGTCAGATAGGTATGAATCATCCAATGAAGGTAGAGGAGTGAAGTGGGCCTCACACACTGGAAGTGGAAAGGAGGCTGGTGTAATGATTTGTATGAGAGGCGAGTATGAGGCTGATTGATATTTGATGAGATGTGGGGGGTGACAAAATTGCCTAGAATAGTGAGAGAAAGAGGAGAAGAGTCCTCTGTAGTACTCTCTGCATCAGAACTGGGTGCACAATCCTCGTCATCAGAAGTAGAACCAAATGATTCTATGTCAGTGGAACTGCCATCACATGAATAAATGGAGGAGATGACTAAATCAACAACAAAAAAATGGCGGAAGTATGTGAAGGGTCTCCATAGAGGGACTGAAGAATGCTCCAGACATGATGAGGTGGATCTGAGTCTGCCACATGAAACTAGAGAGAACAAGAGACATGCATCATCATGTGACCAAAGACATGGTCACAAGTGTCAAGGAAGTCCTCTAGATGATGATGATTAGCGAGGGTAGGAACTGGCCCAAGTAAGAAGGCTAAAAGACCCTCATAGGCGAAGTAACGTTCCATGGAAGCATGCCGGGTCGAATAGGTCTCTCTCCAATGAGAAGTGGTGGAGGCTGTAAGGTGATCCTATGATGCTCAAGTCTGGAAAGAGAACTCTCCATGATAAAAAATGTAAGATGCAAGGTGCATGAAAGCAAGACGTCGGACTCGGCCGATAATGCATCTGCATGTGAAAACCTAAGAGTACAATCAACCCCCCCAGAATGTGGCACTTTATAAAAGTAATGTGTTTACAAAATTGGAAATGCCATCATGTAAAGTGTGAAAAATCATGCAACTTTGACCAAGGAAGCACACAAAAACAGAGCAGCAAGTCAAAAGTTATAGCATTAAAACGATTCCCGTAACTAATGGAAAAATACACTAGATGCTGCAAATGCATTAAAAAAGTACACAAGATGGGTGAAAAGGGTATCGTGTGGGTACTCGTTGGAAATGACACGAAATTTTAGTAGGGGTTTGTTTTTACTGCAAGGGGGGTTAGCCTCCTACCAACCCCAGACCTCGCCCTCTGTCTTCGACAAGTTTAGGAAGGGCATAATACAAGCCAAAATATAGCCTTAAAAATAAATTTACAATGCCATGACAAATGTTTTTCCTCAAAAATTTAAAAATGAGGAATTTTTTTGACCTACAAATAATTTTAAAAGGAAGTGGGGCCCATGCTAGGAATGTCAAGCCATGGTGGAGCTGTTTGAAGACCCCAAACTGCCAAAAAATGCCAAAAATGCCAACAATGGTTGAGCAAAGTTAAGGTGAGCTAGAGTAGTTGGGAGGTGCTGTAGGTCTGCACAAGGCCACGTGGTGGAAGGCTTGGAGAGTGTTGCAGGTCTGCACAAGCTGGAGGAGCCGTTTGAAGACCCCAAACTGCCAAAAATGCCAAAAATGCCAAAAATGGCTGAGCAGAGTCAAAAAACGTTTTTCCAATGCTGGAGGCAGCGTGTGGCTGGCTGTGCATGTAACCGTGTGAGTTGGAGCGACCAAAACAGCAAGCCAAAAACGTTTTCCAATGCAAAAAACATAGGTTGAAGTGACCAAAATAGCAACGGCTGAGCAAAAGTAAAAAAATGTTTTCCAATGCAAAGGAGGGCACGTGGGAGCTGTTGGAGCCTGGGAGCACCGAGCCAAGTTGCAGTTTGATCCCACAACAAACCAACACTCAAAAAAGGGCCAAAGCATCCAGTTTGATCAAGACCATGGAGGGCAGCGAACAACTCGAACCAGGAGAGTGCACAAAGATGTAGGGTCGAGTTCAGAAGTGTGATCGAGCAATGCACTGAATGGAGAGGTAGAAAAATATCCACAAAGTGCAAGGAGATTGGTAACCAACAATCAGGATCAATCAGACCATGAAGGAGCACCTTGAACCTACAATTTTCTCTCAACATAGAAAACACCAGCATAAAACCAAACACAAGAACCTCCCTTTTCTTTCTTTTTTTTTTAAAATAATACCCCAAAACACGCATGCAACCCTGGAGATTCGAGCGGTTGAAGACACTAAACCTAAAAAACCGAAACCATGAACAACGACCTTGAACACAATCAAACCCGTGCAAGAGGTATGGACCCCAAATCAATGCAAGAAGAGCATGGTCAAAATTTCTATTACAACGCATGCAACAAGAACGAATATCACGCGGAAGTCGGAAAACACGCATAGAAATGCCAAAGAGTGCACAAATCCACAAGATCCACTCTGATACCATGAAAGAGGGTTTAAAACCCACAAGCAAGGATTACGAGGGATGACATGCACATCAACGGACATACAAATGACAGCATGAAGATATCTCGAGAGGAGTGAGAATCAACCAAATGTGCATGCAAAGATTCAACAAATGGGACGAACTTTGGTTAAGCCATAAAACTCTCCTCTATCTCATAGATCAAATGGGGTGTACATATACAAGGTGGTGAGTAACCTCCAGTGCTACAATCATGAAAACTCTAGTAGAGAGGGGGAGTTACATTCCTAGAATACAAGTGTAACTCCCAATGACGCATATGACACAGCGACGTGCTAACGCACTAACGCACTAATGTGTAAGGGAATCTCATAATGACCCCTAAATGACACGTGGACCTACGATCTCACCTAAGTGAGATGACTCACCTAATGATGTGGAAAATAACACACACCAACAGTCTCTACTTTGATAGAACCTCCACTACTACTTTACTCAACACTTTTTGTATCCAAAGCGGCAGTCTCATTCAAAAGGAAGTAAATGTATTCATGTCTTGAGCAAATAAAATTGCACACAAAATATTACCACTCCTCATATAAGATTTATAAATGCATATGTATGAATTTTTAACACATTAGAAATGTCTGAGATAAAACCTTTCAATTTAAAGATGATGACATATTAGTTGTGTTATTTCTTGATTCACAAATAATACAATTATTACACAATGAGTCTTGTAAATGATGTAAACTATAAAATATTAGTTCAATGTATCTCCAAGGGTGTAAGAAAATGTTTCTCACAAAAATAATTATTGCATTGTGTCAAGCATTATTTCATTTTCTTTCTCATGGAAGTGACTCATCATTTATATGGAGAATGGAACAATTTACATTAAGTAAATTCTACTATCTTTTAGAGTAATAGAATTTTTGATATTCTATTTGATTTTAATGATTACTCAGAGATATCTTTTATAATAATAAACATTAGTGAACTTAATTTCATGTACAAACTAATAAAATAATAATTGAGTTGTTACAAGGTATATTTTGGAAAGAAAACATAATTTTGTGGTAAGTTCCACAAAAAATCAAAATAACACCACTAGAATTTAAGGCCAGTGTCAAATTTAAGGATTATGCACATAGTAAAAATTGAAAGTGCAAGATTCACTCATTCAAAGTTTGAGACTAGCACTTTGAAAGCATGATCCTCAAAGTGTGAGGCTCACACTCTCAAAGTTTTAGGCTCACACTTTCAAAGTGTGAGGCTTGCACTTTAAATGTGTGAGGCTCACACTTTCAAAGTGTGAATCTCAAACTGTAAAATTGTTAGGATCACACTTTCAGAATGTGAGAATCAAAATGTGAGCTTGATCGACTATTTTAGTGACTACATAACTAAGGAAAATCTAAACTGAAACCATCACCCATAGGAAATAGTGTCATCATTGGGGGAACCATATGGAAAAACGGTGAAAAAATGTGGTATGGAGGGTAGAAATTAAACGGGGTTAAATGATGAAGGTACATGGTGATCAAAAGTAGGTATAATAGTGTGCAATAGGTAGAAATAAGTAAACATATAATGGGAGAAGTGGACATAATGTGTTTATTATGTGAACAATGGGAATAAATGAGAAAATGGTGGGGTATATGGTGTAATAATGACATATCTAAAAAAATAGTCTTTCCACGTGACCAAGTCTGATCAATCCACAATCATAATAGCCCCCTTATGGAACCTTCTTAGGAGTAAGATGCATGAAAAACACCTAAATAAAATAAATTATTAGCAAGGATAAAAAATAAGGTGTATACATATTCCCTAACAAAAGATCAACATATGTCATGATAGTGAAACAAAAGTTCATCTTCGAGATAAATATCTATACAACATGAGAAAATAAAAGTAAATTCTATCTTGTGGAAAACAATTCTTGTATGTAGTTTATAAGTAAGAGATAAGGTGGTTACATTGTACAACCATTAGCAAGTTTTGAGAGATTTTTTTTTTTGTCCCCTAGCCATAACATACAAGAACATATCTCTCTATGATTGATCAAGCCATATTTTCTCATTCTTATGTTTTAAAGGAATGAAAGAGGAAATATTGTGTCTGTTGCTATCTTGTAGTGGATTAACTTTTTCAATTACGCAAGGGTATTTTTAGTCATTTTATTATTCTAGTTCTTTGTGATATTATTGCGAGAATAGTGTATACTCTGCAATGGTTAAATTAAGTTGTAAAATCCTATATACAAAACCACTTTTAAAGACGTTATTGTAATTCCGTAAGGGTTTTTTGGGTGTATAAGAGAAATATGGCAATTGATTTATCTCATCTCTAACTCCATGATTTTTAGTTAGGATTGGGAAGATTGTAGGAAACATTTGTACTAATTGAGTATCAATGAATGCAAATGTTATTTCACAAATCATGTTAAATTGATTTTTCTTTTCAAGCATCGTAGGTAAGGATGGATTAATTCCATGGGAAAACTACTCTATTAAGGTCATAAAATCAATTTCCCTTCCCCCTCAAAATCAAAATAAACAAATAACTATTTATATTTATACCTACTACAAAGATATCATACACCGTAAACAAAACGTATTCTTATTATACGGGTTTAGCTTTGAATTTGTCCATTAACAGTAATATTTTCCAAGAATCCAACCAATTATGTGATCCAATATCAATAAAGCATCCTTTTCCAAAATTTTTTATGCAAATGCAATATCTAAAGTTGTTTATTATCATTTACGATTGTCCGAAGTGCTTACACTATATTAAGTTATAACTCTTTTGAGATAATTATTATATATGCGGTTGCACTTTATTCAAATTGATTTACACCAAACATAAAGGAAACTGAGCCTTGAGATATTTTACTTTATTCAAATTCCCCAGCTAGGTCTTTGCACCTTGGTTCGGGAAGAATCAAAACTAGCGGGGTAAAGTAAAGTAATAACAAAAATTCTGCAAATAATGAATGAGCTCTACAAAATGAAATATACCTATCACATACTTACCTTTTGACATAACTTGACTTGGATATGGTGGGAACAATAGGTTCTTATAACCTTGAATAAATGAGAATGAAAATAAACACTAGAAGATAATCAATAAAATAAGACATAAATCACCTAGCTGGAGGTCACATGAAATATGTAGTTGAACATAGAGATGTAGAAAAATGTGGTTTTTTTGGTAAATTTAGCAAAGGTAGGTGTAGTATGTCTAAATGAGTCTATCATTACCATGAGTGTGTAAAAATTTATATAATATTTTTAGGTTTTTTGTGTGAAATATATGAAGGCTTGAAGAGTGGAAGAAGTTTGTATTGAAACCAATTATAAGAATTACTATAAATAGTAAACAAAGGAATTCATTTGTAACTTATATAATTCATATTAGGATATTTTGAGCTATGAGATTAACCAATTTGATAAATTTCAGCGATGATGGAGAGAGTAAAAGGTGGCCAAGACAAGACATGCTAGTAGTTGTTTTTAAATTTGGTAAGGCTAGCTAGGATAAAAGTTGGAAAATGTATGTCGTATAAAATTTAGGTACACATTTTTTCGTGAAGGATAGTTGAAAGGTAGACCAAGTTGAATTCTATTTGGGTTTAGGATAACTTTAATTTTTAGTGTCATTAGGTTAGGTTAATGAATTTAATGTTAGAAATTTTATAGACCCCCGAGATGGATGCTATCGACCATGCAAAGATTGATTGTAACATGGTGATGTTACTTAGGCGTGGGGAGATTGAATAAGAATTTGATGGAATTATAGTAGGATGGTCTATGGCGTAAGGAAGTGAGAATACTTATCAAAGGATGATGTCATTAAGCCAAAATGGATGATATATTATTTTTTCTGCTTGAGTTACCTAGGGAGAGGGCCCTATCCCTTTGTGGCATCACCAACCCACACTAGATGTGGAACCATCTAGTGATGCTAGTTTAAGCTCTCGACAAGCCCACAGATTAACAAAATGGATGATATAGTATTAGAAGTGCTTTTTGTGTTTTAATTTTTGGTAGTTTGAGATATATTTTTATGATTAATTTGGCTTTATCTTTGATGGGTAATTTTATGGTGGATGTTTTGCAGTTCCACGAGAGGATATGACTATGGAGATAAGTGGATGTATTGTGGCAATGATATTTATTACAAGAGTTATACGTATGATATTACATAATTATAGATCCTTTATTTTAGACCCATTATATAGATGTTATGGGTCTCATTTTCTATAGATCGATATAGATACTTTTCAGCCATTAGGGTTTTAGGTGTCATACTTTTAGGTGGAAGGACCATGGATAAAATATACGAGCTACTATTATATTATAGGATGTTCATGTAATTTTAGTGCATCCCATTTAGGTGTTCATATATTTTGTGACGTGTTGTCAAGAATTGTAAAGAGGAGGGATTTCACTAAAATATGCATTTATTACTATTAAAATATGCAAAGTCTAGGGCTTGCGATTAAGTGTGATATTCTCATATTTTTTTAGAGTGTGGGGCTTGAACTTTTAAATTACAAGTCTTGCGGTTTGAAAATTCCAAGATCCTTGAACTTATAATATTTTGTGACTACTTACCTTAATACAATGGGCTCACCATATAATAGTTATAACTACTCGGGACTTTGTACTTGTTTTTCGAGAAAGTTATTGTTAATTTTTTTATTTTTATTAATCCAATGGGATCATGCCTTATAATAATTAGTGGCTACAAGCCTTACATAATCCCAATATTGAAAATATGAAAAATGGTGAAATTGGAATCAATAATGGGAAAATTGGAATCCAATAATAGCGATATTGGAAACCAATAATAGTGAAATTGGAATCAAATAATAGTGAAATTTGAACTAGAGTAAGTCTAGTAATGATAATATTTGAATCCAACATTGCTACTAATCGATTCCAATAATAGTAATAATGGAATCTAGTATAGAAAAAAATGGAATACTATATATACAAAAAAAGAGATAGATTTCTTCCAATACTTGAAATACTAGAGTCGATATTTACTGGAATATGTCCAAATTTAGTGAAATAAGTGTTAGGACGTTAATAGAGCCAAGCAAAGCAAGAAAAGGACAAAATATGTGTCACAAGTTCCTAGTTTCAAAACTTAGAAATCATGTATATAACAACATACTAGAGGCGTAATATAATAGTAATAAATGCATATTTTAGTGACTACATAACTAAGGAAAATCTAAACATAATACCATCACCCATGGGAGATAGTGTCATCCTTGGGGAACCATATGGAAAAAAGGTGAAAAAATGTGATATAGAGGCCAAAAATTAAATAGCATTAAATGATAAAGATACACGGTGATCAAATGTAGGTATAATAGTGTGCAATAGGTAGAAATAAGTAAACATTTAATTGGACAAGTGGACATAATGTGTTTAATGTGTGAACAATGGGAATAAATGAGGAAAGGATGGGGTAACTATGGTGTAATAATGACATCTCTCAAGTTTTTAGTCTTTTCCACGTGACCAAGTCGATCAATCCCCAATCCTAATAGCCCCCTTAAGGAACCTTCTTAGGAGTAAGATGCATGAACAACACCTAAATAAAATAAATTATTAGCAAGAATAAAAAATAATGTGTATACATATTCCCTAATAAATGATCAACATGTGTCATGATAGTGAAACACAAGTTCATCTTCAGATAAATATCTATACAACATGAACAACTAAAAGTAAATTCTATCTTTGGAAAAGAATTATTGTATCTAGTTTATAAGTAGGAGATAAGGTGGTTACATTGTAGAACCATTAGCAAGTTTTGAGGGAATTTATTTGTGTCCCCTATCCATAACTTACAAGAACATATCTCTCTGTGATTGATCAAGCCATACTTTCCCAATTTTATTTCATTACTATCTTGTAGAGGATTAACTTTTTCAATTACACAAGGGTATTTTTTAGTCATCGTATTATTCTAGTTATTGTGATATTATTGTAGAATAGTGTATACTCTAAAATGGTTAAAATCAGTTGTAAAATATTATAGGAAACATCACTTTTAAAGAAGTTACTATAATTCCCTTAAGGGTTATTTGGGTGTATAAGAAAAATATGGAAACTAATTTATCTCATCTCTAACTCCATGATTTTTAGTTACAATTGGGAAGATTGTAGGAAACATTTGTATTAATTGAGTATCAATGAATTCAAATGTTATTTCACAGATCATGTTAAACTGATTGTTCTTTTCAAGTAAAATAGTTAAGGATGGATTCATTCCATGGGAAAATTACTCTATTATGGTCATAAAAGTAGTTGGCCTTCCCCCTCAAAATCAAAATAAACAAATAACTATTTATATTTATACCTACTAAGCATATCATACCGTAAACAAAAAGTATGCTTATTACGCAAAGTTAAGCTTTAAATTTTCCATTACGTAAGATTTTCCAAGAATCCCACCAATTAGTGATCCAATATCAATAAAGAATCCTTATCCAAATTTTTTTATGCAAATGCAATATCAAAAGTTGTTTATTATTTGTGTCCGATTGTCAAGTGCTTACATTATATCAAGTTACAAATCTTTTTAGAGAATTATTATATATGTAGTTACACTTTCTTCAAATTGATTTACACCAAACATAAAGGAAACCAAGCCTTGAGATATTTTCCTTTATTCAAATTTCCCAGCTAGGTCTTTGCACCTTGGTTCAGGAAGAGCAAGAAGTAGTAGGGTAAAGTAAAGTAATAACAAAAATTCTACAAATAATGAATGAGCTCTATAAAATGAAATATACCTACCACATACTTAGCTTCTAACGTCACTTGACTTGGCTATGGTGGTAATAATATATGCTTATAACCTTGAATAAATGAGAATGAAAATAAACACTAGAAGATAATCAGTAAAATAAGACATAAATCACCTAACTATGAGGTCACATGAAATATGTAGTTGAACATAGAGATGTCAAAAAATGTGGTTTTTTTGGTAAATTTAATAGAGGTAGGTGTAGTATGTCTAAATGAATCTATCATTACCATGAGTATGGAAAAAATATATAATATTTTTAGGGTTTGTGTGTGAAATATATGAAGGCTTGAAGACTGGACAAAGAACGTCTTGAAACCAATTATAAAATTACTATAAATAGTAAATGGAGGAATTCATTTGTAAGTTATATAATTCATATTAGGATATTTTGAGCTATGCGATTAACCAATTTGAGAAATTTCAGCAATGATGGAGAGAGTAAAAGGTGGCCAAGAAAAGACATGCTAGTTATTGTTTTGAAAATTGGTAAGGCTAGCGAGGGATAAAAGTGGGAAAATGTATGTCGTATAAAACTTAGGTATAATTTTTTTCATGAAGGATAGTTGAAAGGTAGAATAAGTTTAATTCTATTTGGGTTTAGGAGAATTTTTATTTTTAGTGTCATTAGGTTAGGTTAATGAATTTAATGTTAGAAATTTTGAGACCCTCGAGATGGATGATATCGACCATGCAAGGATGGTGATTGCAACATGGTGATGTAATTTAGGCTTGGGGAGATTGATTAAGAATTCGATGGAATTATAGTAGGATGGTCTATGGCGTAAGGAAGTGAGAATACTTATGAAAGGCTAATGTCGTTAAGCCAAAATGGATGATATATTATTTTTTCCCCTTGAGTTACCTAGGGAGAGGGCCCTAGCCCTTTGTGGCATAACCAACCCAAAATAGATGTGGAACCATCCAATGATGCTAGTTTAAGCTCTTGGACGAGCTTGTTTCACCTTTTTATTAGATTATTTCTTAGAAGTGTTAACGAAATAGATAAGGTAATGGGCGTAGAAGGAATATACATTCAAATGTCAGTTGATGGGTTGTTGCATGTGTATGACTTCCAAATCCACAACCGATCATGAGAGCTTCCTTTTGGCCAACAGAACTCCTGTAATGAAAACAAGACCACCAGAAGGAATTAAACAATATTGGCAGTGAACTTCCTAGTGTGAGCTAGATTTGGGAAGTATGGTACTTCCTAGATGGCTATCAGTCCACTATTTTAACAAATTAATGTTGTAAACAAAGTAAATCCTATTGTTATTTTAAAAATATTTAGGTATATCACTTAAAAACACAATAAGAAAATAGATCTAATCTAACATGCTAAGCTAGAATAGAATCCATAGGTCAAACAGGTTGGTTCTAGGTTTTGTAGGTCGATAAAGGTCTCGGGTAGGTCATAGGTGAGTGAGGGTGAGGTAAAATTAGGTGGGTAGGTCTTTGTTTAAGGCTATGTGGGCAAACATAGAGACCAGTGTTGGTCAGGGGTGACCAACGGCGGTTAGGTATAACCGGTGCCGATTACTGTGAGATCTGGAAATGTCACAGAACGAGTTTTTGTCTCCTTTGTGATTGCACAAAGGATTTTGGTTAGTAGGGATGAGGTGTTGGGTGGCTGAAGTAGGATTTTGCAAGGTTTTAATGGGTATACGGAGGTGAAAATCTTTGGGAAGGTCAATAGGGAGAAAGATAATCAATCGGTTATAAAATAATGATGAAATGAAATAAACCAAAGAAGTATGACGTTATACTTACTTGAATTTCATTCCTAAAGGTTTGTGTGTGAAGGATGGAGGTGCTGATGATGGGTTTAAAGGCTACGAGGATGACCAAGAAGAAAAGCTTACACTGCATGGGTTGCATGCACACTCCTCTTTGCTTGGATAGATCAGATCGTGGCTGGGATGGCTATGCAGGAGAAGATACTCAATCTCATTTCTTTGGATGTGAGTTTTTTCTGGAATTTTACTCTCTGAAGATGTGTTATCTCTCTGAGATGTGTTCTTTCTCGTTAAATTTTTCCCAATGTTTTCCAACCTTGTGAATAAGGTAGTTTAGGGGTTAAAAGGGATAAGCGCGTCGATCAGGTAAGATTTCCTAGGTTTACTAAACTTAGGAGATCCTCCTGATTTTCTTGGATCTCATGTCGTTATCCCACGTTAGTAGGTCGGGAGATTTTTGTAAGCATGAGGGAATGTGGTTAGAGGGAATGTAGGCATTGATTTTTAGGGTTTGGGTAAGTCTTAGTTAGTTATGGTAACTTGCTAAGAGTAGGTCTTAGGTTGAGTTGGCTTGGTGAGGTGTCTAAGTGAACTATATGTGTAGATATTATTTTAAATAAGATATTTAAATAATAAATATAGTGAGGATAATGCATTAATTTAATTTAATTAATTAAATTAATATTAATGGGGTGAAGGGGGTCATGGCTAGGTAAATGTAATAAAGGGTGCTTATATGTCGAGGGACAAAGGGGGTGTTGACCTAATTTTAGTGTCTACATTTTTCCCCTTTTTGTTACGTAGCTTGTATTGGTAAGCAACACTAACAAAAATAAGATGTGGTTGCCCCATGTGAGGGTGAAGGTAATCCCCATCAAACAAGGAAGGCGACGAGGAAGCGAGGATGAAGTGGTGAGTGGTTTGATAAAAGGTAAATGTGAGGAAAAATTAAGTGGGTACAAGGAAAAAGGAGTGAAATGTTTAATGGGGAAATCTAGGTAATGGGTCGGGGTCATAGGTAGCACTGTGATCAAATGCACGTGAGACGTATAAAGCTGCAGCTTACGCTACTGGTTGAAGAGTAGGAAAACTCTACATCATCTAAGGTCAATAGGTTTATCCAAATAGGGTTGAAGTGAATTTGGTATCCAAGGTATAGGATAAGGTCAGGAAGCAAAATGTAGGTTAGGTGTAGGAACATTTAGGTATGTTTGGTACACCAAAGGTAGGGTCAGGATAAACAGTCATGGCAATAGGCTAGGTAAGGTCATTGGGTCAATCAACACAGGTAACAATGTCGTAATGTATAGTGAACACATGAGGTCAAAGGTCACTATCGATGGTCAGGTCCAAATATCTAGGTCACGGAGCGGATAAGGCTAAGGTAGGGGTAAAATAATGAGTCCCAAAAGGAGGACAAAGGGAGGTAGTAAATGATGAGGTCATGAATTTTGAGGTAAATGGGACATAGGAGGTCGAGGTAGTACAGGTTACAGAGATGGAGGACATCTAATGAGATGCAGTATGCGGTCATCTAGTTTTTGATGTATGATAGCTATTTTTGGGATATATATATATCGGCTTGCGTGTCAAAGATAGTGAGGATGTATGAGTGATTTTTATATATTGTGAACATATATCGGCTGCGTGCTAAAGATTATTTGTATTGATGGCCATGATGCGATAGGCATGTATTTTGAGACACACATTTATTGATTTATATGATGAGATTCATGGTATTTGGTGATGTGTTAATATGTTTATGAGATATTGGATGTATGGACTATATTAGATGAGATATGGATTTGTTGTTTTTATTATGGAAATTAGGTGAGTTAGGTATGATGGAGTTAGGTTGGTTTAAGAATGGATCGAGTCAGGTTATAGGCATGGTCCAGTCAGGTTATAGGCATGGATCGACTCAGGTTTGGTTAGGCATGAATTGAGTCAGGTTATAGGCATGGATCGAGTCAAGTTATAGGCATGGATTGAGTCGGGTTATAGGCATGGATCAAGTCGGAGTTATAGGCATGGATCATTATCTTGGAAATGAATGATAATATGGTTCATTTGTGAAATGTTGTATAATTTATGCCTAGTGATGAAGGAGAGATGGTAGGTGTAATAAATGTATGCTATGGTAAACAACTTGTTATGTATGTGGCTTAATTTCCAATTTTTTTAGAAAAGAGGAACTAAGTGAAATGTAGGGTAAATGGTGAGTTAGGCATGGTGATGAATTGTTTAGGGTAGAGAATGGCCAAGCTGACCTCCAAGGGCCCCATGCCTGTGGAGTTATACCTACATAGTCCTATCGAAAAGGGACCTTAGGTGGATGTAGTTCTCCCATAAGCTAGGGAAGAAAATGAGAAGATGTGAAAATGAGGTGATAGGTGCTTGGGAATATTGTGCATTTTGTTTTGTTAGGTGTGGGTAGATTATAGGTAAAATGATGTAGGTGAAGGTGATTATGGCGAAAGAAGAGGATTACCCCAAAGGTAAGCGTCGAGTACCAAGTCCTGTATAAGGTAATCAAAACGTCAACAAAGATGGTTAAAAGATGAGAGGAGGGCAATAGAGCCACCTGATTGGGTAGGATCATACTGAGTAGATCATACCTTGAAGGGGGTGATGAACACAAGACTTGAAAGGCATTGCACAATTAACTATTCTATGATGAAGGTAGTCACAAGATCACCAAATGTCGAAATTCCAAGATGTCCCTTGAGGTGATGTAGGAAATGAGAGTGGAAATGGTAAGGTGGGTGAAAGGTAGTTAATTTTATATGTTTTGAGTGACAGGGATTTTGGGCAAGAGGTCCTAGGTCATAATGGGAAAATCCATGATTAATTTTTTTTTGTTGAGATAGGCGATCGATGCGCGAAGCTTCGGTTTCTCTCGGTTTTTTTTTCACATAGTTTTCCTTTGAGGGAGCAGTCTATTTATAGTAGCAATTTTGTCAAGAGGAAGATGTCCTTTTGAGGGAGTCATATTTTTATTAGAATTTTGACTCAAGGAGTTTGGTCCCATGTAAGGTCTTTGAAATCATGGACAAGACCAAGGTGAAGGATAGGACTCTTTTTCAAAAGGTAAGGTGGAAGCGACCATGGGATCTCATCAAAAGGTAGATGAAAAAGTATCCATGAGAGTCATGTTATGTGCAGTTCCATGGTACACATATTCAAGAGAAGAGAACAAGTGACGGGTACTCACATGATTCTTGTGTAATCGTTAGGGAGGTGTATGAAGTGGGTAGCACTCAAGAAACGATCCCTGTAAAGAGACAAAGGGTGAGATAGGGCACGAGTCCACAATAGAATGGTTAAAGATGTAAGGCGTTAAGGGGCTCAAGTTTGGGTTTACCATCAAGTGAGGATAAATGATAGGCACACGATCCATAGGTATGAGTTACGATGTATGGTCCAAGCCAATTAGGAGCAATTTTTCCCCATTTACTTTTTTCTTCTTTGGTTACGTGTTGATTTTCTTCCAGGAAAAGGTCACTGATTTACAAGGTATGTTCATGGACACGTTTTTCATAAGCACATTTGATACGTTATTGGTAAACTTGAAGGTGATCCAAAGCATTAAGATGACATTCGTCTAATAGCTCTAGTTGTGCTAAACGGTCCTGACAAAAGTCATAATCAGTGAGCATGTCATGAAGAGAAATACGGAGTTAGGGGATCTGGAATTCGAGAGGTAGAACAACCTTTGTACCATAGACCAATGAAAATGGTGTGGCCATAGTGGAAGTGTGAATACTAATGCGGTATGCCCATAGGGTAAAAGGAATGTGCGTATGCCAATCCTTTCTAGTATCTTCAACCATTTTCATGAGAATTTTGTTGAGGGTTTTGTTAGTGGATTTGGCTTGGCTTTTGCTTTTTGGGTAATAAGGTGATGAAAAACTAAGATGAATGCCAAAGGTGTTGCAAAGTTTTTGCAATGTTTTGTTTTTGAATTATTTTCCATTTTCAGTGATGAGGCGATAAGGGACACCA
Organism: Taxus wallichiana var. yunnanensis; assembly: GCA_018340775.1. Taxonomy (NCBI): domain Eukaryota; kingdom Viridiplantae; phylum Streptophyta; class Pinopsida; order Cupressales; family Taxaceae; genus Taxus; species Taxus wallichiana. The sequence goes on along the minus strand of CM031242.1, from coordinate 82,418,170 downwards.
ATGTGGCAAATGATGTGATGGTTAATGAACTCACATATTTTCTCAGCTTTCATGGAGATGATTGGTATGGCTTCCACCCATTTTGTGTAGTATTCAATAGCAGTTATGATCCATTGATGGCATTGGGAAGAATGAGGATTGATTTCTCTAACAAGATCCAAACCCAATTGAGAGAAGGGATAAAGGTCACGAGAGACCTGTAAGGCATGACTAGGTGTATGATGAAGGTTGGAATTTTGTTGACATTTCACATAGTGTTTGACATAGTTGTAACAATCATGGTTAAGGGTTGGCCAGTAATAGCCTAGGCGAAGAATACGCTTAGCAACAACAAGGCCACTAAAGTGACCCCCACATATGCCATCATGAACCTCCTTAATGGTATAAGGAATTTCAAAACTTATGAGGCATCGTAAAAGAATACCATAAAATCCATGCTTATGGAGGATTCCCCCATAATGACAAAACATTTTTAAGGAAGGCGTGTTGTCCATTACGGGTGAGATCGGGAGGTAAGATGGAGAGGAAAGGTAGTTGGAGTATTATTCATACCAAAGTTCACTCGAGTCGGGGTGTCATTTCCGATTGAGTAAACATCATGAGATAAATAATAAGGAAAATGAAGACATTGTATGGTGACAAATATTTTGGAATCGTAATGGGAAGCAAGTATTTGGGAAGCTAAGCAAGACATGGTATCTACAAATTTGTTGGTTGAACGTGGGATAGTTTGAAGGGTGTAACGATCAAAGGTGGTAAAAATTATATCTACATGATGTTTATACTTTTGAAGTATCTCATTACAAAATTGGTACATACCATTAACTTGGTTTATGACCAAATCTGAATCACCAAAGATGTGAATGGATTTGACATCTAGGGCATAGGCGGCCTAGAGACCTAGTATGAGCACTTTGTACTTAACAATATTGTTGGTGCATTCAAATTCTAGTTTGAAAGACAAAGGCATGGGTTCTCCATCTAGAGGAATGAGGATAATACCAACCCCACCCCCACGCTGAAACTTAGAACCGTCGAAGAACAGTGTCATTTGATAAGGGGGTTCATCGAGGGAAAGGGTAGCAATGGATTCATCAGGAAAGTCGAAATCGAGAGGGTTGGTACCCAACAATAGGTTCATCACCCGGTTGGTCAGCTATAGCTTGGCCCTTGATGGAATTTTGGTGAATGAATTTGAGGTCAAGGTTAGATAAAAGCATAAGCCATCACGTGGTGCACTAATTTTGATAAGGTTTGGTGTACATGAAGTGTAAAGGATTGGTGTTGGTCACAACATAAGTTTTGTGGTTGAGTAGGTAATGGCGGAGTTTGGTGGCAATGAAAACTAATGCTAGGAGAATTTTTGGGATGGTTGTATCAGGTTTCATAGTCCAAAAGAGTATGACTTATGTAATAAACCACCTACTCCCTGTGTTGTTCATCACAATGAGCAAGAATGGCTCCCAAGGAATGATCGGTAGTTGATATGTATAGGTAAAAAGGTTGATTTTCTTTATGTGGAATGAGTATGGGTGGTTGGAGAAGGTATTATTTTAGGGCCTCAAAATATTTGTGACAGTCATCGTCCCATGTAAAGGAGACATCCTTCGAAGTAGATGATGAAATGGTTGACACCAATAAGATAATTGTGAGATGAAACAGAAAATGGATTGCAATTTACCTTGCAGGATACAAAGTTGTTTAAGGTTAGTGGGTAGAGGCATTTCTAGAATGGACTTCACTTTGGCAGTGTCAACTTCTATACCATGGAGGGAAATAATAAATCCCAGGAGCTTTCCTGAGATAACCATGAAGACACACTTTTTAGGTTGAAGGCGGATGTAATATTTAATGAGGTGGTCAAAGATGGTTTTGAGGATGGTAAGGTGCTCGGCGTGACGTTTATATTTAGCCAAGAGATCATCCACGTAATCTTTCAATATGTGATGCATGATATCATGGAAGATGTAAGTATTAACACGCTAATATGTAGCACGAGCATTTTTAAGGCGAAAGGCATGACTCGATAGAAAAAGGTCCCCTAAGGGGTAATGAATGCGGTCTTGTGCTGATATTAGAGGGCAAGAAAAATTTGGTTATAACCCGAGAAGCCATCCATAAGTGAGAGCATCTCATGACCAGTGGTAAGGTCAACTAGTTGATCAATACCAAGCAAGGGAAATTCATCTTTCGGACATGTGAGGTTGAGGTCATGGAAGTTCGTGAAAATGCGGAGTCCCCTATTGCTTTAGTAACAGGGAAAATGTTAGAAATCCAACGAGGATAATCAATGGGTAAGATGAAGGAAACAAAAAGAAGGTGCTGAAGTTCTTCTTTGACAAGAAGAGCAATGTGAGGGTGCATTTTCCTTAGCTTTTTTTTATAGGTTTGGCATTGGGAACGGTTACGATATTATGGACCACTATGGTGGGGTAAATATTGGGCATGTCTGTATAAGACCAAGTGAAAGCGTGGTTATGATCTCAATGAAAAGAAGTGATGGCTTCTTGTTTAGCAGCATCTAAAGATTACCCAATCTTTAGGATGTGTGGGTCATCCTGAGTATGAATGTTGATATCAATAGTCATTTCATTCAACATGGTTTGTGTCTTAGAGGGTAACGACCGATGAATATATGAGTCTTCTACACCAAGATAGGTTAGTATGAATTCACCATCCGACATTGAACAACGTTAATGGTAGGTGTGTCATCATCAATCATCTTAAGATACAGGAATGGGAGAGTGGAAGGGGCCTCGCCTTCACGTTGATAAGTCAAAGGCCCCAAGCAAATGGTGTTTATGAAAAAAAAATTAGGAGGGATAGATTCAGGATCCATCGACTCCATCAGTGAGGGTGGTGATGAAGGTGGATCAGGCAAAGGTAGTAATGAAAATAAAGGTGGAGGAGGGCTAGGGTCTTCAATGAGTTTAATGTGGGCCTATTTGGTAGGATGTTCGAGGAAGCTAATACCACTAAGGTCATTATTTTTTCAGGTGGTACATGGAATAATGGTATGGCGGCCTTGCTCATAAAATCCAAAACCAAAACCCTTCCATGCACAGTGGTGCAAGAAGGTGTGGGTGAAATGGTGATTGGTAAGTGATTGGAAGTCAGTGGAAAATGGGCGGGGTTGTGACGGTGGTTCAGGTATGTAAGTGGTAGTATCAAGTCCCCCATAGGTGAGACTAGTACGAATATGAGGAGGACCATAAAGGAGGCACTCTCTATACGGCGATCATAGTGAGGGTGTTGGTGAAGGCTTCCATACTCATGTGGAGTAAGGAATGTGTTGACACTTTATAGGCTGTACTCCCCCAGAGTGAGGCGTTGAAAAAAACTTCCAAGGGATCAGTGGTTGGTATGTAGGTAGCTAGTATGGATGATGTGTCGGAGGTCGATGCAAAGGTGGAGTTAACGGATTGGGTAGATAATGGGTCAGCCATGGAGGTTATAGCAGCGGTAGGAATAGAAGTGGTATGTGCGGTGAAAGTAGCAGTTATAATAGTAGGTAGAGGTGTAGTTGAAATGGTAGTGGTCACAGAGGTATAGGGCTTGACAGTATGAGCACATCATTAGGTCGATAAAGCATGTTACATGTTTTGAAAGGTGATGGATCAACTAGAATGGTATAAGTGTTTTCTTCGTGTTCAAAATTTACACAATGATGTAAAGTGGAAGGAACACAACCCATGACATGTATCCAGGGTCTACCAAGAAACAAGTTATATTGGAATTCCCCCTCAAAACATAAAACAATTCCAAAATAGTGTGGGGCCTGCGAACGTGAAGGATGATAGTGCCTAGTGTGGTAGTGATAGCATCATTGAATGAATGCAACATGACCGGATGTTTATGCATGTAATTTTTAGGTATGCGCATTTGAGAGAACCCATGGGATGAAATGAAGTTAATACTAGTGCCTCCATCAATCATCACACGGTATACCCGTATGTCATCAATGTGGATAGAGATGAAGAGGGATGGGTTTGGGTCATCATTTTGGTATGGTGCGATCTCTTCCTCTGAGAAGCTAAGGGAGGCCACTTGGTGAACAAGGTGAGGTGAGGATGAAGGTGGTAATTTGGTGAGAGAGGCTACATGATGAGGTGTGGTAATGGAGGCTACGGGTATAGGGTCATTGGGTAAAACCTCAATAGATTGAAGTATCTCCATGAGAGCTTAACGATGGGATTCAAGGTTTAGATGAGGTCATATAAGGACATTTTGAGGGGAGATTGGTGTAGTTTTTTGAGCAAGTGTGCAATGTGTGACGCCATTAGAAAGCGGGGTATGTAGGACCGTGGATAGTTATTTTAGGTATGGGTGTTGATGGTATGTGAGGTATAGGATTGGTTGTTGGGTCAGTTGCCTTGTCTTTACCCTTCTGTGCACGTGTAGTGACATGTATCATGTTGATTTGAGGGAAGCTGGAAAATGGGGAAGGTGTAGGGTGAGTGGTATAATGACATGAAGGGAAAAAAACTACCAGAGGAGAAAAACCCTACGAGGTCAGCTGGGTGCAATGACATTTGAGTGGTGGCGTGGCAAGTTATCTGATGAAAACCATGTTAATTTCAAATTTTGTGTGTGGCTCTAGGAGTTGTGAGGGTGGAGGTTTTTGTTATTGAGTGGGCAGTGTGGGAATGGGTGTTGGCGAAGCAGGATCCTCGTCAAGAAGGTCATTGTCATCAAAGTTGGTTTCTGGTGGACATAATTGGATAAGGACCGTTTTCAAGGCCTTACATCTCTCCACATCGTGCCCTGACATACGATGATATGCACCAATTTTAGTATCATCAAACCCTTTTGACTTGGGTTTGAGGGGGTCGTAAGGTCAGAGTGGTGGTAATGTGATGACAGAAATCTTGAGGAGGTTGGTTAAAATATTGGCATAGGATCCACGCTAATGGATTGCAATGGGAAGTGAATGTGGGTTTGGGTGTAGGTTTGGTTGATTATTGAGGAATTTTTTTTTAAAGTGTAGGAATAGGTCGAGCTATGGGCTTAGGTGCTGATGTGGTTTGAGGTATCAGTCGGAGTTTGTTTGGGAAGGGGTATAGTAGATGGACGGGTAGGAGGGTTCGGGGTTATTTTGACTACCTTGTTGTGGGGTAGTGGGGTTTTGTTTTTGGTTTACACTGCTTAAGTAAAGGTGATGTGGGTGTACGAGGCCTAAAAGGAAAAGAATATGGAGGAATAGGGTGAGTTACCCATGGGGATAATGGGGTCTTATGAAGGTAGACGACGTGGGTCGTGCTTGGGTTGCGAGGGAAAATGACTGAAGTGTAGTGGGTAGTGAAGTGATAGCTGAAGGTATTGGAGGTATTGGTGGTAAAGATACTGTAGGTGCGGGTATAAGTTGTGTTGTGTGCCTGGGTAGGTTAGAGGTTTGTGAGGAAGGAATGGGTTGTTGTGTTATTGGTTTATGGATGGGAGAAGGGTGCTTGACCATGTTGGATAGCTGAGTTTTTAAGGCAGATGGGACAAATGTGGGTGTGACTGGTGTGGTCGGGGTATGAGGTCAATGAGTTTGTTTCTTTGGTTTGGGTGTCAGAGTAGGTGTGGTTTTGACATTGGAGGATGTAGCTAAATCTAGTTTAATAGGTGGATGAGTAAGGCTAGTGGTTGGGGTAACCCCTAAAGTGGTAATAGGTTTAGTGGAGGTAAATGTTGTGGGTATGGGTTTGGGTTTAGGTATAGGTCAGGTTATGGGTAAGGGTGTGGTATGAGTGCTAACGGGTATTGTGGAAGGAGTCACGATAGTAGTTACATGTGGTTTGATGGGTGGAAATGTGTTTGGGTAGATAGTGGAGGTGTCATCGAGGGATCTCTGCATTTGTGTTGAGACGGGGAGTAAGAGGCACCCCCATAACAAAGCCCTATCCACATAATCTAAGTGATCAGCCAAACATGAGAACAACACGTCTGTCAGGTGCATTTGGTGAGGAATTAATGGGAATTCTGTTAAATGCATCTAAGAGACAGGAATTGGCGATTTCAACTTCCGTGGGTAAGAGAGCCGAAAGTAGGTCTATTGGGTTTTGGGTAGCCAATGGAGAGTGCTCACCAAGAGGAAAAGGTATCTCCACTAGGTCTATGATGGGTGGAAGAGATGATAGGAGTTCCTCTATAAGTGGAGGAACAGATAGGTGCTCCTCTATGGGTGGAGGAGAGTAATGTAGGTAAAGGTTCTCTAAGTGGAGAAGCTAGAGTTGAGATGGTCTCAATTTTAGCGAGAAGACCCTTCGTAGTTGATGTAGGAAATGAAAGGTGTTCCTCTCTTAGTGAAGGTATGGTGGAGGTGGGTTCAGATGTGGAAGGAGGATTTCGAGCTAGGATTTCCTCTATGGAAGGGATGTGAGGCAAGGCGAGAGGCTACAGTACCTCGTTAAAAATAGCTTGAACCTCACAAGTATGGGTATCATGAGTGGATGTATCACAGGTTTGATTGGATGGAGGAGCATGAATGGGAAATGGTTTTTGAAGATTTGTAGATTTTGGTTGGGGGTGGCATTGGGATTATCCACAGTTAACTCACCTTTCTCGAGCATTTCTTGGACAATATTCTTGAAAGTGATGTAGTTGCTATCACTATGACCCTTCACTCGGTGATAGTTACAGAAATCATGCTCTTTATACCACACGGGCATGGGGCGAGCATGGTCAAAAATAATGTGTGGTTTTATGGGTGGAAGGGTGATGGCTCCCGCTTTGATAAGATTTTCTAATATAGAAGAGTAAGGTTCCCTAATTGGGGTATATTTTCACTACTCTTATCTGAATTGAAAAGCCTAGACAGGTGATGGATTAGATGAAGGTGTAGCTTGATTGGAAGGATGAGCTAGGCCAACCTTGAGTACCACTGCATTAGTGGTACCCTTAGCCTTTGAATAATTGGTTGGTGGTTTGGAAGAAGAAGAGGTTTCATTCAACTTGAATGCCGAATTCTTATTTTGTAATTGGATTTTCTTCTCATTGATGGCGCGAATCTCGACTTTCGTGCCATAGTGAATTCATCATATAATGTTTGGAAAGTTTGGACCCGAGAGGTTGGGAGATATGTCTAGGGTAAGCTTGTGTGAAGAGCTTGATGAGTTTAGTTTTTGATAGTTGGAAGGTAAGTTGATCGATCGGGATGTGCCAAATGAGCGAAAAAAATTACGATAGATTTGTCCTCGTGATCGACGTGTGGAATATAGATTCGTCATGGTAACCTTCTTGGAAATATTGATAGAGAAATGGTCCAAGAAATCTTGGGCTACCTGATTGAATGAAAATATAGAGTGTTTGGGTAACCCACTATACCAATCTAATGCAGGTCTAATGAGGGACAAGGGAAAGGTTCTCAAAAGTAGGGCATCATCATGAGCGATCAGATAACACCCATGTTTGAATGAGCGCAAATGTTGTTGTGGGTCTTCCTTGCTATTGAAGTGGTTGAATTTAAGCATTTCCCAATGCATAGGGTATGAATGGATAGGAATGGATGGGTGAATAGGCTTGTTAAAAATCTTGTCATAGGTGACAGTGTTGCGGGAGCCAGAAACAGATGCCTCTAGTGTCTGAATCTTATCCAACATCAATTTAATTAGGTCATTGGTGGCTTGTGATCATTGGATGCCTCATGTAGCGTGAGGAGGTTGGTTTTGGGCATATAATGGGGGTGGAATTCCAGTGTATGGGGCTGCAATGTAAGGTGGTGGAGGAGAAGGTAATGAAATAGGGGGTATGTACCCATAATGTATAATGGATGAAATGGGAGGTTGTTGATAGTATGTATATGGGGGTGGAAGGGTTGTGGTAACCCTAGTGGCAATAGGGGATAATGATTGTGGAATTAAAAGAACCACGTTCGAAATGGGGTAGGGGTCACCAACACTAGAGGTGGGAGTGTAGCTACAAGTATGTATCGAGACATTAGGGGCAGATGAGGCTATGTTTAGGGTATTTGTCGAGGGTACGATCGATGTAATAGGTGCCACCTAGGTAACAGTACATGGCAATCATAGTGGGTATAGAACCTAAGCGTGAAACGACTGGTGGTAAAGTTGATGCATGCAACATAGAACCAGATGGAGCTGATGCGGAAGTGGGTATGAGATTTGGGGGATAGATACGGGTATGTCGTATATCAACCGACTGACGCGTCTCGAGTGAATGAGTGGGAAAGGTAAAACTACAATGTGGTAGGGTTCTGGTCAAGGATTCGTGCAAACTCCTCATCTCCGATAGCGATAGTGGTAGGTTGGATGGGATCCATGGCTGGTGATAAAATAGAAGGTGGTGAAGGACTAGGTGGGAGTGGTTGGAAATTGGCATGGAATACAAGGGCATTTGCTTGTCTTCAGGTCAGCACCATGTGAACCAGTATTGACCTGGTAGGGCTGCCTTTCTGTAAATAATACAGAGAATAAGCAGGAACAGGTGAATTTGTTAATAAAAAATGGATGAAGTAACAAATGATGGGTGGAATGTGAAACAGGATAACCGATGTTGGTTAGGTAAAATTGACGTCGGTCAAGGGTAACCACTGCCGGTCACTATAGAAAATGGATAGTGAGTAAACAATGAGGCGAAGGAAAAATATGACAAGTATGCCAAAATGGGGATGTGTAAAACATTAATGGAAAAATGATAGTGACAGAGACTGTGGAAAGTGGAAGAAAGTGAAGTGAAAATGTCCTTTTGAGTAGGTTAGAAAAAGGACCTAGAACCAATGTCGGTTGGGTATAACCGATGAAGGTTACTATGACATTGAAACAATGATGAAAGAAAGTGGTTGTGAATTAAAATTTGATGTAGAATCAGACCTAGAATTCTAGAAATGATGATGATATGGCCCAAGAACACTTAGGTGAAGCTGGAATACACCAGCTATGATGAGGAGCATGCAAGGATGAACAAGAAAAAGTGATGAACGTGATCTTTCACCTCAAAATGCAAGCCAAGTAAAAACACTAAGAAAATGTAATCTTAGAAGTTCCCTTTCTATTACGTTTGTTTAGCTTATGCTATTTATGGACTAACACATCAATTGTGAAATAGAGTTTTTGGTGAGGATGGTTTCTACAAAGAATGAGATCTAAAGGTTGAGGTTTTAGGTATGTTATGGTGGGGGTGGGCTTCGCTCTGAAGTATGACTTGACAGAGCATCAAGCCGGGTGCTCACTATGTCATGATCGTTTGATCACCTACAACTTCTTCCGGGTAATATGTTGTTTAAGTATGTATGTATTTTGAATTTTTGTGTGGTTTGGTAAGACTCAAAGAAAAGAAAAGTATAGAAGTGTTTGTTTATGATTCATTTGTCAACCATCATTGGTAATGACTTCTAGCGTATAGGTTGCCCTTAATTAATGTGAGCTAATGCAGAAAATCAGAATGAAATGCAATGATTTTAAAACCCAAATCAAAAATGTGAAATTGGATGACACAATAAGATGAAAAGGAAGAGGGATGCTCTTTCACTAGAATGCATAAAACATGAAGAAATGATTCCTTTTAATTACATCAAAATAAAAGTTTCCTTTAGAGAAAATAGAAAGGAGATGTGAATAACAAAAGAAGAAAAAGAGTGTGTACACTTTTCGAAGGGAAAAAACACACAATTTTTTCCTAGGAATGAATGAAATACAAGGAACCCTAGATGGGTCCCACCAAAGGCGTGTAAAAATGTTTCACCTTTTTCTTACATTGTCTCTTAGAAGCGTTAACGAAATGGATAGGGTAACAGGCATAGGAGGAATACCTGTTCAAATGTTGGTTGATGGGTTGTTGCGTGCATATGAATTCTAAATCCACAGCTGATCATGAGAGCTTCCTTTTGGCTAGGAGGAACTACTTGTAATGAAAACAAGACCACCAGAAGGAATTAAACAATATGGGCAGTGAACTTCCTAGCGTGAGCTATATCTGGGAATTATGGTACTTCCTAGATGGTTGTCATTCCCCTGTTTTAAAAAAGTAATGTTGTAATAAAGTAAATCCTATTTTTATTTTAAAATTATTTAGTTATCTCACTTAAAAACATAATAAGAAACTAGATCTAATCTAACAAGCTAAGCTAGAATAGAATCCATAGGTCAAACGGTTGTTTCTCGATTGTGCAAGTCTGATAAAGGTCTCAGGTAGGTCACAGGTGAGTGAGGGTGAGGTAAAATTAGATGGGTAGGTCTTTGTTCAAGGTTGTGTGGGAAAACACAGAGACCGGTGTCGGTTAGGGGTGACCGACGGTGGTTAGGTATAATCGGTGCCGGTTAATGTGAGATTTGGAAATATCACGTAACAGAGGTTTGGTCTCCTTTGTGATTGCACAAAGGATTTTGGTTGGTTAGGATGAGGTATTGGGTGGCTGGAGTAGGCTTTTATGAGGTTTCAATGGGTATACGGAGGTGAAAATGCTAGGGAAGGTCAATAGGGAGCAAGATAATCAATGAGTGATAAAATAATGATGAAATGAAATAAACTAGAGAAGTATGACGTTATACTTACTTGGATTTCATTCCTGAAGGTCTGTGTGTGAAGGATGGAGGTGTTGATGATGGGTTTGAAGGCTACAAGTGATCACCAACTGAAGAAAAGCTTCTGCATGGGTTGCATGCACACTCCTCTTTGCTTGGATAGATCAGATCATGGCTGGGATGGCTGTGCAGGAGAAGATACTCAATCTCCTTCCTTGGATGTGAGTTTTCACTAGAATTTTTCTCTCTAAAGATGCGTTATCTCTCTGAGATGTGTTCTTACTCTTCAATTTTTCCCAATGTTTACAAACCTTGAGAATAAGGTAGTTTAGGGGTTAAAAGGAATAACCAACGGTGGTCCGGCTTAACTCAAGGCGGTTAGGGGTAACCGAGCATTGGTCAAGGTGGGAGCTCTTATGTTTACTAAACTTAGGTAGATCCTCCTAATTTTCTTGGATCTCGTGTTGTTATCCCGTGGAGTAGACTAGGTGCTTCTTTTGAGCATGCGGGAATGTGGTTAGAGGGAATGTAGGCATTGATTTTTAGGGTTTGGGTAAGTCTTAGTTAGTTATGGTAACTTTTTAAGAGTAGGTCTTAGGTTGAGTTGGCTTGGTAAGTTGTCTAAGTGAACTATATGTGTAGATATTATTTTAAATAAGATATTTAAATAATGAATATAGTGAGGATAATGCATTAATTTAATTAAATTAATATTAATGGGGTGAAGGGGTCATGGCTAGGTAAATGTAATAAAGGGTGCTTATATGTCGAGGGACAAAGGGGGTGTGTGACCTTATTTTAGTGTCTATAGAGCCCACATATTAACAAAATGGATGATATAGTATTAGAAGTGCTTTTTGTGTTTTAATTTTTAATAGTTTGATATGTATTTTTATGATTAATTTGACTTTATCTTTGATGGGTAATTTTATGGTGCATGTTTTGTAGGTTCCAAAGAGGATATGACTATAGAGATAAGTGGATGTATTGTGGTAATGATAGTTATTACATGAGTTATCTATATGATATTACACAATTATAGATCCTTTATTTTAGACCCATTATAAAGATGGTGTGGGTCCCATTTTCTATATATTTGATATAGATACTTTTCATCCATTAGGGGTTTAGGTCTAATACTTTTAGGTGGAAGGACACTGGATAAAATATACGAGGATACAATTATAGTATAGGATGTTCATGTAATTTTAGGGCATCCCATTTAAGGTGTTCATATATTTTGTGATGTGTTGTCAAGAATTGTAAAGAGGAGGGCCTTCACATAATGGGACACATGTAGAAATGAGTATCATTTGGGCCCAATGATGGTCTAATTGAGTTTTTATCTTAAACCAAACTTCTAGATATCTAGAATGTGATCATTAGTATGGTTGTGGCATAGATCTCATGCCATAAGATAAACGAATTCATATAATTTTTGTATTTGTAACATATAGAGAGGCATTAGAGGTTGACACATAATTTATCCAAAGGTACAACCACATGGGTACAAATGGTGAATGAATTATACAATAATTATGTGAGGAAACAATAGCATTAGGGACCATCATACTCTTTGAAGCTTAGATTATGAGATTTTCCTAGTATATAGGCCGACATGGGCACCATTAGAGGTAGCAATGAATTCCTTGAAGACTTGATGTTGGGAAAGAGGCCCAATAGTTAGGGAATCCATTGGATATTAACTTAGGTGATACATTAGTGGGTAGTATGGGAGCCCTATAGAGGGATAATGGATCAATGGCCAAACTTTTTGGCTACAAAGTGGCTATAGATGGTATATTGAAAATTATAGGTCATTACATGTGGTGTGCGTAGAAACACCCAAAGTATATAGAGTTCCATTATAGTTTGGGCCTCAACTCATGTGGTAGGCCTACCTCTTTAAGAGTATCACTCATGTGATAATAGATGGAGGAAGGAGAGTGGGAATAGTGGTATTAGTTTCATTATTGCAACCACGTCAAGTAGGGGTTAAATTTGGCATCCATTTAGTTTTTTTTTGTGTTTTTAGCCATATAATACAGCTAGATTTAATTTTTGATTGTATAGAAGAGTGTGAAGTTATTTTTAGGCCTTCTCATATCGAATTTTGGATTTAAAATTCATATTTTTTTAATATTTTATCTATACTTCATTGTCAATACTATTAATAATAGATTATAGTAGTAACATGTTGCATGTGGCCGTTGTAATGGGCATCGAGAAATGGAAAATTTTGAAAGTGAAAGTCTTTTTTACATTACTTAATACAAGAAATTTATCATCAATTGTTGTAAAATGCATATCGTATATGATTGGCTATAGGATTGGGATTGTTGTTCGAGACTACCTGGGGATGGCCGACTTGACACCTGAAGCCTTTCACTTCGTTGATTAAGTTGTTAATGTCAATGGTCATTGTCACTTATGCACAGTGTAGTGTGTTGGACTTGTGGGTACACCAGAGGCAAAAAATGCATTTATTTTATTCAATGAATGATGAATGTGAAGTTAGAACATCCAAATTCCTATTTCTAAACGTCTAAATTCCACCATCTTCTCAACTACAAGAAACATATATAATATCGTATGTTATACACTTCGATTTAATATTAATGCTTCTTATTTTAGAATTATAATATCATATTAAATATTGATCATTTTTATATATTTGAAAAGATTATGAAACATTTAGGCTTATAGTTGGCTATCACTTTTGTCTTTATGTCATTTATTTTATAAGTGAAGGTAGCTTGTTTGGATTAACTTCGATGCCCTTGTAATAGATTAACAATTTAAGAGTCGATCCATTAAAGGAAACCTCAAAGGTTCAATTTTAATTGATAAAGTAAAATTCATAGAGCTCAGGTCAAGTTCAATGGGGAGCACGACAAAAATATCAATTTATTCTACAACATAATCCATGTTAAGAAATTTTAATGCATTAGTTTATTTTTTTAACACCAAAAACCCACCATAAAATTACTCAAAATTTTCATTACAAAAACTAAAACCCAATATCTCATTACTCAAAAATCTGAGAAAAACACCTAAGTTCCATCATCAAATCACTCAAAAATATCATAACATCACTTGAAACCCGTCATCAAAGTAGTTAAAATTCTTATAAAAGGTACATTTCTCTTTGTTGAAATTTAGAGCCTCATTTAGACCCATCATAAAGAAGATGAGAAAAATGATACAAGATCAAAACGTCCATACACAATTTTTTTTTTTATTCTAAACTATGATAATTTAAAAGTAGTTAAGATTATTATTTTATTTTATTTTTACGAGTTATATATGTGATTAAATTATATATCTAAATTCATATTTGGGAATCAAATTTTTGAAGAAAGAATTTAAGTAAAAAAGAAGAATAGAGAGAGAGAGGGATAATCATTCTTCTTATAGTGATCCTTTTCAACATTGATTCAACTGATATTTTATATATTTTAGGTCAAGTTCAATGAGGAGCATGGGATAAAAATCAATTTATTTTACAACATAATCCATGGTAAAAAAATTTAATGCATTAGTTTCCTTTTTTGTTTCTATTTTCATTTAAATGCGATGTTTCTTAGAAATAGATTGAATACCATGACATTGTAAGCACTATATAAAGCCCATATATTAATGGTATAACTATACTAAATACAAATTCTTTTATTATCAACATTTTAGTAAACAACAAGGTAGAAGTAGATTCAATAGAAATGTACATCTACAACATTGTATGGATAAGAGAATGTAATGCTAATTGGTATAACTTAAGTTTAAGATATTAGACATATATTCCATTAAATATTAAAAGTATCAAAATGTCATGGCATTAGATCATATTTATTTGAACAAGAATGGGAATCCAACATGTTCTAGTTACCCAAATTTATAAAACAATTTAAATATTTTGATTGCTTGTTCAAATTGTAATTCTATCATCCTATTTTTGATATTATTATAATTATTATGTTGTTACTATCAAACTTTATACTATAAATTTAAAGGCTAAATTAGTCTATGCATTCTATTAAAATCATCTAGTTGATTGGATGATTAAGGGTTGGAATATAAATGCATCCACAACATTATGACAAATTAGTGTTTCTTAGATATATTAACACATATTTGGAATAGAATAGGATTTCATTTTTGTCAAAAATATATCTATTTTATAGGTGTTATTATGTGAAAATTAGATTTTAGTATTTATATGAAAATAATGAAAGAAAAAATTGAAAAATAAATGTCATGTGCAAGGCGATATTAGATAATAAACCGTCACAAAAATTTCTTGACGGGTAGGGGTGACAATCAAATTTAACCCTTGATGCTAAGTTAGGTGTGCCCTATAACTTGATGATGATAACAATGATAGAGGTATTGGTAGGTGTATATGGACCTTAGTGGGTAGAAGTGGGGAATATCCTCAAGAGAAAGGCTATCATAGAGGAGGAAAGAGTAAAGAGGCCACGAAGATGACACAAAACTATAGATTAGAGGTATTTATATGTATTAAGTGGGTAATGGGGAATATCCTCAAGAGAAAGGCATGGGAGAGTAAAGAGGCCCGAAGATGACACCAAAACTATAGATTAAAGATGCAAGTAAGGGGTATTTATCAGATACATGTACCCAAATAATGGCTTACATGATGGTGTGGCTATGGAAGAGAGCAAAGTCTATGAAGAGATCACCAATGATATTGGTGCCTCAAGATATGTGAGAACTATTAGCAAGAGATTTCCAGACAAGATAATATGAGGAAGAGGTTGTTTTGGGAGGTTGGGAAAATAGGGGCAACATACTATATCAAATCGGTGAGCCAAGTGAGTCTAAATGAGTAGTTATTACGATAGTGTATATGTAAACACTCAAATTTGGTATTTGTACTTTTGAAATCCTTGCTTTTACTATGCACCATTTCTATGATAGACACAACTTCTCGATACTCACTTAGCACTCTATGAGGTCCATTGTTTAGACTATTCATCTTTACACACTAATATGTTGAGACATACCGAGAATTCAATGCATTAAATATATATAAATACATCGTTCTTTACGATCTCCAATATTCATTCAACATGCTCCTTTCTCCTATCTAGGACTATAAATTCTATTCGAGGGCCATACTATGAGGTCATGACCTCTTTGACGTTTTTTGTGATACCTGTTAAACAACCCACTTGAGACCCAAGAAACAACCTAGGGTTAGTTAGGAGAATTATGGAATTTTTTTTTTTATTAGAAGTGTTCTACAACTAGGTTGCAAGATAATAGATGACACTGTCAAGTTCCGTAACAATTCTAAAATTACTAAAACATACTTTTTCTTTATTAACAATTATCAAAGGTCACATGGTCCAAATTCTAGGCTTAGAAGTTTCATTAGGTTCGGGGGTAAATTATCACCATACCCACTCTCTAACAGTTTAGAGTTTCAAATTAGATTTTTCTCACACTTAGTGCATTCAAATTTTCCTAAATCATTCCCATTGGATTGGAAAATTTCTCACTTTTCCAACGATATAAATAATTCCTCCTAACTCCTTGTAGAACTCCGGACATGGACAAATGAACTTTAGGGGTCAAAATTTCCCAGGGGACACGTGTTGAGTGGGGAAGAAAACCCATTTACCGGGTTGGCGTGTCGGGGGTGGCATTTAGAAAAATTTCCTTACATAGGGAGAAAATGTCAATTACACTCGCGCCTCTGTTGTGCCATTAGGGACACGTGTCGGGCTCCAAGCTCGCGGGGAAGGTTGGCAAATTTCGCCAATGAGAGGAAAGAATCCAATTGCCACCCACGCACCCGTGGGTCCACTAGGGACACATGGCACTCAACCAAATGATGCAAGAATGGAAGTGGGAAGGGCGGGACGGTGGAGTCGGCTGGGCAAGTTTTGCCAAGGGAGAGAAAGGGGTAAATGGCGCGCGTGGGTCCGCTCACCTACGGAATGGTCACACCATTGTGGTGAGGGCGGGAGTACGGGGCTGTGGAATTTTCAATAAAAAATATCCAAAATACAAGAAGGTTGTGAGGGTTTCCCCACCCCACTATCACCCCCATGTTGCCACGTGGCAACCTCTCGATCATGTGGGCTAGCAGGGAAAAAGGATAAAATTTTCCCAAAACTTTTAAAAGGCCCAACAAAAAATGTTGTTGTGCCTCTACTTGTTACCCCATGAGGACAAGTGACATGCCTTTGATTGATCATGGGCTAGCGGAGGAAATTTCAAAAAAATTCCCCAAAAATTTTTCAAATTTTTTTCTAAGGATATTTCGATGGGAAATTTTCGGGCCACAGCCTACCAGGGAAAATTTTCCCAAATTTTCCGCCAAGGCAAGAAAACTTCAAAGTGCCATAAATTTTTCTAGAAAGCTCAATTTTAGGAAAACAAGGACTTTATGGAAATCTCTCGAAGCCCACTTTGCACATGAATCATAAACTTTTACATTTTGGTAAAGTTTGAGGGGTCAATTTTGTGAAAACGGCCTACAAGAATTTAAATAGCAAACTGGTCAATTTTAACTTATTAATTTGATTCAATTTGATCACCTCCTTCACTCAACATTTCAAAGAGACATGGAGGATTACTCCAGAAGGATTTAGAATAGTTTAGGAAGGTAAATTTTCTCAATTGATTCTAGTTTGAAATTTTCTAACAATTGACAGAAAACGACTGTGAAAGGGATTGGGCTTGATTTTGCAATGTTTAAATTGTTTTCTTAAGTGTTCTTTGTCAATTTGAGTTCATTGATGTCATAGCATGCTAAATTATATCATTTCCAAGTTGATTATTATGTGCAGGTCCGAACTATACATTTTAATTAAATTTATTTGCCAGTTTTTAAAAATTTACAAAGAGATCAAATTAAAAGAGATCCATCTAACTTTTCATCATGTAAGTATGGCATTCCATTTCCAATCTAATCTAATACATTCAGTTGTTTTAAAAAATCCATTCTAAATCAAAAAGCAAATACTAAATTCCATTTTACACATTTCCAATGATACCAAATGCAACATTAATTCCACGTACATTTCTTCTTATCAAAATAGAGATCTATCTCTCTCTTTTACCATATAATGAAACATTGAATTCAATCCAACAATTCATATGAGAGAAGATCTTGCAATTCTTTATTGACTTCAATTATAAAAATTTACATCTTTCAATGTTTGAATGCAAATAACATAATTCTATTTCTTTCTTTCCAATAACAGAACAAAATATAAACATCCTTCACAATTCGAATATACACTTTCATAATCAATTACAACATCTTTTCTTCACAAGTATACATTACAATTTCATCCACATCATAGTGGGAAAGGTTACAATGAAATAAATTTCACAAGGGACTGTCAAAACTGTATTTTCCTTTGCTCTAGAATAGAAACATGCAAGCTTCCTATTTTTTCAATTTGATTACAACAAAATTGGGGGAAAGAAAATGCTCTCCACCCAACCAAGACATCTAATGAAAGTAGAAGCCATCCTTCATCATTAGCCCCCGAGGTCTAACCACAATACAATAACAGGTGTGATTCAACCCATGACAACAACTAGCTTTGACTAAACACACAACATTCTTTCAACATGCATAAATTCAATATAAAACATAGTTCAACACAAAACAGTAGTTTACAAATGCAATTAAACATTCAAATCAAAACTTAGGCTTGATCAGGCAAGACAAAGGAGAAAGGACTATGGGGGGGATACTTATGCCTCCCAATGGGACTTGGGCATCCACCAGAACAAACTACCAATAAATTTCACCACACATATCCTTATGCCCCCAAAATCCCTCCTTATGCCCCCCACAAATTTCCTTATGCCCCCCATAAAGTAAGAAATGCAAGCTATTTCTTTTCCATGGTGAATCCCAAACCCAAACTCCCTCCACAAAATTTTGATGCCAATGGAATTCCCTTATGCCCCCACATGAATTCCCCATATCCTTCTCCTACACCATTCTTATGGCAGTCTACCCAACCAGCCAACAAATAAATAAAAACATGCACCATTCACACAACACAACAAGAAAATAACATCATAAAATAAGAGTTAAAATCCTACCTCTCCATGGTAGCTTTTGTTTCCAAACAGAAAGCTTCAAAGCCTAAAACACAGTCCCAAAACTAAAATCTTGAAGCATACAAAGTTTCTCCAAACTCCTTCCAAAATAAAGAGCTCCCAACACAAGAAAATGCGCCCAAAAAAATTTTGCAAAATGATTCAACAACCCAAAATAAGAAAAGAGTTTGAATTTTATAGAAGATGGAAGAGAAAAGGATGATTTGAATCCATGTAGGTTGCCACATCACAAATCCTCAACTCCAAACACAAAAGAAAAAACTTCATTCTCCCAAGAACAATAAAGAAATGGGTGAAAATATGACAATATACTTGCACACTCCAAAAGCCCACACCTTAAAGGACTGCAAATTAAATAAAATGTAAGAGAGTGCAATCAAAACTTGCAACATGATTAATAAAATGCATTAAAAATGGTCTAAAATCACCCCTCCAACCATAAGTATGGTTTTTAAATTAAATTGAGAGGTATGGGACAAGTTTTACTTGTCCCACAAGCCTCCAAAAACAGCCCCCAAGGACAAATTCGAATTTCCAAGGAGGTGGAGTATTTCATACTCCAAAATCTAACTTACAAAACTTACACATCCCTTACATATTTAATACAAAGATCCAACAACTTCCATTATTACTTTCCCATATCCAAATTTGATTTATTTAAATTTTAACCATATGATTTCTCACATTAATCTACCACAATTTTAATTAAATAAAAGAAAGGGACACATTACTAATAAAATACATACAACGATAATAAAAAAATAAACACATTAATAAAATTCACAAACCCATGATCACATATAAAGGTGATCCCCCATGGAAATCCCTAACAACAACAAACACAACACAATGAATCAAGTTGCCATGGTGACCTTGTCAAATTCACCTAGAATTCTATTGTGGTTGGTCTCCAATCCCTTGATGTTTTTGTGATTTTAAACCTACAAAAGGGTAAGTGCGGTGTAGTTGATGGACAAATATAGGGTCATCCGTGGACATCATATTGCAAATAACAACATAATATCAACTTGTAGGGATTATTAGCAATACATACACTCAAAATTAGACAAAATTATATTAATATTAATCGTAGCATCCAGAATCTAGTTTCTAAAATACTAATTTTTGTAAAAATGGACAAGATTAGCTATATTAAACACTCAAAATTCAATGACTTGGTTTTTTTTTTAAAAACGCCGATAATATTATAGTCCGTTTGCCCACAATTTGGATGACCAAAAATTGATATATATATTTTTCCTTTGGTGAGAAGTTATATGCCACTATCTATCTTGGGATAGATTTTATTTTGTATTTTTTGAGCAATATTTTATTTTTTATGATTTTTTTTGTGAAAGTGGTATGAAAACATAAAGAAAACAGAGCACTTTCCATTTGCCCACCATAACTTCATCAAAAATATTGAAATCAAATAAATTTTTTTTTGAACATGTATATAATTTCACCACGGTTGGGATGGTATAAGTTTTATCACATTTTGATAAGTGAAACAATTTTTTCGGTCTTAAATGTAGACATAAACATTCACAGGAAAAAGTGTCTTAAAGACCTACTATTAGTAAAAAATTATAAAATGATATTTATCCTCTTCTATTCACTTTAAAATCAGTATTTCTACAAAGCTAATAGTCTCCCCTACGCAATGGTACCATTTTTATGACATAGTTTTTACTTTTCAGCATGGTTCAAGTCCGCGGAAGACTAAATTTGATGTTTTGCTGTTTTTAATGTAAAATTCAGGATTTGATGTCCACTTAATTGTCCCCCAACTTGGTGCACTTACCCAAAACACAAATACCTCCTTCAACCTCGTGGCCATATCAGAACATCCAAAATGCATATAAATAAAATCACAAAATCACCTAAATATGTGAATCACAACAACATCAAGGCCATTTAACATTATCACATACAATTTACATCAATAACTATATCATCATCATATAATATCCATTTTCTAAATCTACTCATAATATCCAAAATCACATGTCTGAACAACATCAATAAAACATCCATGTCAAATAGTATATCATCATCCACATATGAGTGTCTCTAATATTTACCATGCATCATAACCAAATCAAGATCAACAATAATCCATGATCAAATGTCTAATAACATACTAAATCAAAATGTAATAATGTTTATAATGAAATCAATCATATCAAAATAAGTATAAACAGTGTCAAAGGGAAGTGGGAAATACATTATTGGAATGACATGTTTTCCAACTACAATTTTAAATTCAAATATTCCATTGGGTCTTATATTTTCTCCGGTTTGACATTTCTTATAGAAATCATCTACAAAACCCTATATAAGCAAGTACATACTACCTCATTTACTAACCTCAAAATCCTAAGGGAATCCACTAAATAACTCAATTCATACAATTATAAAAGGCATCCAAAGCTCCCTAAATCTCAAAATTACACATCTACAACAGTTAGTGCAACACACACATTAGGTTTGAAGTTGAAAACTAGGTCAAGGAAACCATGTCTCTCATCTACAAGAATTCAAACATATTCTCTCAAGTTTTTAGAAAGATCCAAATCAAAGAAAGTATGGCAAAAGAATATTGAAAAATTAGATTGATCTACCTATGTATCACATGCTAGGTGGAGAATGATGTGCAATTTGAGGCCTCTTTAGAGTAGTGCTAATATGAGTTAAGCAAGGGGTTCCCAATATAATTTTAATTTTTATCGAAATCTTCATCCATGGATAGGGTTTAATATAATGGTCAGTTCACAAAGAGAGCTTTCTTACATGTGTGATAACTAGGGTTTGACAGTGATAAACAAATCCCAACAAGTGAGTAACCTATAAAGTTACATAAGATAACTTAGAGAAGGTCCAAGGTTATACAAAATGTCTTAGACTACATGATATGGTCCCAACCATGCTTTATGGTCCCAAAATTAATATAGTTGCACTTCTAGTCCAGTTTGTGAGGGTTTCCTAGGTTTATTTCTCCTAGTTTCTATATTGCATAGTCTTGTATCTTTCTAAAAATCAGCTATGGAAAGTTAAGTGCCTTTATACCTCTATTTTTTAATTTCAATTGCATGTTAAGTTAATTAGTGTGTTGCAATATTTCTTATCTGATATGATTTTTAAATATAATTTGGTTTTTATATTGTATCATCCTTGTTAGATCAATAATCAACTCTAATATATCCTACACCTAATTAAATTGAACCAAAATTTTAATTTAGAGTTCAACATTTTGGTGAACCCATTTTTAATCGAATCCTTCACCTAATCTAGGATATTATTAGTTCCTTGTGTATTAGGCATGCTAATCTGAAAACCCTTGGGGTTATGTTGTTACTATTTCTTCATTAACTTATCTTATTTCATATTTTCTATGTTTTCCATCTATGCCCTAAGCCCTTCTAGTGTAATCTTCACCTTGCTAGAAAACCCACCAAACGTATTGATCTTTTGTATCCTCTTATTAAGCAGCATAATCCCATGGACTATTTTCTAATGTATATTACTAGTAATACTTCTCTCCTAGACTAAGCCAATGAGGTCCCATTGCATGATCTTGAAGATTTTATAGTGAGTATTTCTATGAATTTGACCATGATTATAGTAAAATTGTGGATATTGACCAAGTGAAAATCATGTCTAATTTTTATGACAAAGTTCACCAAAACCCTCACCATATTGATCCCATAGTTAAAATATTTCTTATGGATAAATCAGTATCTGATTGAAATTTTATTAAAGAATCCCTTATTGGGAAACCCCAACCTTCATTTTCTTTGTTGGCATCTATTATTTTGACACCCCTAATGTTTACCCCTTTGAATTCACCTCATATATAAATATCAAATATCTTCATGCCTATTCATGTAACTACTATTATCACCATACATCCCATATCCACTCCTTATGGGTCACATGTTTCTTCATCTAGCATGGAAGACCTTGAATCATTTTTTCATAATTTACAAGCACAAATATTACAATTATAACAAGGTGCATCCAATTCCTCTAATAGTATGGATTTTACACAGTTACTTCACTATCCAATAACACCAAAGTAGTTTATTATCCACTACTTGTTGGGTTTTTTTAATCCTAAATATCCTATCTATGATGGAAAAGGGTATCATGTTGAGTATCTTTTCTCATTTCATGTTTCTTGTTTCTAATATGCTGCAAATGACATCCTACTTACCAAGATTTTTCCTCGAAATATTAAAGACTTTATTTTATAGTGGTTTTATGCTCTTTCAAATCATTCGGTGTGCATTCAATGATTTGGAAAACCTACTTTGTCGCCAAATTCTCTATCAACATTGATGACATTTTTTATACATAATTATCTCAAATAAGAAAAGGGTCTACTAAACCTCTTAATTTTTATGTGTTCTATTAGAATACCCTACTCACAAAAATGAACAATTTATTAGTGATAATGAATTACAATATTATTCACTCAAATATTATGATATTCTTTGTAAGATTAATTCATGTTTAATAAGCTTATATCTTTGGACCATCTCTATCGTACCTTTAAAGTGAGTGAGGCTAAGTTGTTATATTTGAACGAGTTCAAGTACATTGTTATATATCCTTCCACATCTACTGTTAATTTAAAAAAACCCAACTCAAGAGAAAGTTCAATGATTTCAAATTTAATTCTAAATTCATTGTTAATGTTATCTCACAATATGTTATGCTACAATCACAACTTATGTATCATTAATTTATTCACTTTCCAAATAATCCTTATGTTGTATTTAAACAATTGCTTGAGTGAAATTTCATATGTATCCCTCCACATTTTGAGGTTGATATGAGTAGACCTCGGAAAAAAGCTCAATTCTAACACTCATTATGATTATCATCAATGTGTTAGGAACTCTACAGATAGCTACCTCAAGATTCACCATTTTATCCAAGATCTTATTGTTTCTCAAGTTATTGAATGAGATGAGCCCACAAAAGCTTCTAGGACAACCAATGATAATGATAAGTTAAAAATATCTAATAATCTAATTCATAAGCATGAAATTGGAAATTCTTCTATGGATGTACATAATTATTATCATGTAATGCATCCACCACCTTCCAATAATGACCCCTTGGATGTAATGATTGACATAGTTAATCATACACTATTTATTTTCAAATCACCACATTTAGGAATTATAACATCGATACTACATTAATTTATGATACGTTTTCTATTCCTATTTCTATTAATCACAAACTAGTATGGGGTGTTTTGTTCGATCCACACAATCAAGACAATGTTTTTTTCTCTCACGTTACTTCAATCTTTGGAAATTCCTATGCACAATCTTACATATTATGTAAATCATTTCTACCACCACATTACTCTATCCACTTTTTTAGGCCCATAACTACATCAATTTTATTTTTGGTTGCATCTACTCTTAGTTATGGTGCCTTATGGTTAGGTATCACTTAGTTACATACTCTTAAGGTTGTTCCATTGATTTTTCATCAATGTGTTAAGTTTATCCATTATCAATAGGTCATCACCATTAGAGGTATTCCCTTTGAGGATTCCCCTCCTAGTCTGCATGTTAATTCTTCTACAAGTCCACTTATAAGTCCTCCTACAGATAAGTCTTTGGTTGTGCCCAATGTCTTTAGTGCTTCTTTGTTACTCTATAGGCTAGCACTCTTAAAGTGTAGTTCTAATTATACGACTTCTCCTAAGTATCTCGTTTCATATACTTATTCTCTCGGTGTTAATCCTATCAGGTCTTCGATTAGCCTTCAATTGTACCCTCTACCTTTCATGCTTCTAGGAATTCTCATAGGATTTACATTCTAGGAACTATTTCCCACCATTCTTAATCCCTTAGGATTTTATGTCGATCCTCTAGTACACATACTACCCCCACATTTTTTTATCCTCCTAGTGGTGTCAAATGCATTCCTCTAGTCTACCAAATCAACACCACATTGTGCATCTTGTTTCCATATCTCTGTAGCCTTCTTTGTAACATGTCAGTACAACAATCCCACTAACATTCACATATTCACTTAAGCCCGAATTTCCATATTTTGAAACAAATCATTCACTTGCTCGTGAGGTTATCATTAGTTAATCTCTCTTGTTACCCACATATTTATTACATAGATATGAATTGTGATAATACAAAAACATCTACATATTTACAAAAATAAAAATTAGGACTTGTTCATATTACTTGAGTTATAATCACTTTACATTATACATTTGTTTTGCACTTTGGTTTGATAGATAATATAATTTATTACTTTACACACATGTCTTCACTTTATATATTGAAATGAATGCAAGACACATAGATCTGTACACATTTTTAGGTGAACTCATGTATCCTTACATCTACATCATTTTTGGGTGCAATCCCTTGATATACTAAAGGTTATATTGTTCTATTATAGTTAACTTACACTTTTGTATTTACACTCAATTGTCTACATTGTGTACTTGCTACTTTTCAAAGTAACATGACTAAGACATGTGTCTTGTGTAGCGTTGACATATTTTGGTTTATCTATCTTTCATGTGATGTTTACGACATCATATTATCATGTTTTGTACACATTCTTATGTTTTTTATTTCTTGATTCACTTACGCCCGTGATTGTCTTCGACATTGTGGGTGTCCCATGTTCGCGAGAATCATGCCTATCTTGTTTTTAATTACTTAATCTTGTTTATATGCCCATACACCTTGATTTTCTAGTAACACCATGGGTATCCCATGTTTTCAAGCCTCAAAATCCTTTTTATGATCTTGTATGACATTTTCTACAATGTAACTACATGGATGTTGTTTGTGTTTGTCTACATGCATTATTTCTACTAGTTTCTTTTGTTACTACTATAATTACTTGTTTATTGCATTTTTTTGTTGCATTTCATTGTTTCCACCATGAAAAAAAACCTTTTCCTCTTACATGTAAAATTTATTGAAGGTGACCACATCTCTAGTCCTTTACATAGCTCATTTGATATCTCCTTTACTAGTTCACACCTATTTCTTTTGAATGACATGCTCAAACATGGTTTTATGATATAGAAGCATCATAAAAACTATTTGAAATATTTTTAAATATGTTTTCAAAATGTTGAACTAGGATCTAAGGAGTTAATAGAGAGTTAAATTAGGATAGCAGGATTCAAAACTCATTTTTCCTCCAAAATAAGTAAATTTGAAAGTTTGAATTTTGTAGCATGAAATATAAGGATAATGGGCATATGTGAGATTCCTAAAATATGTTGAAATAGTCATAACACATTATTGTTTTGTTTTAAATGTATTTTACCTCCATGAAAAAGTAAGTCTAGCTTAAGGAGATATGCCAATGTATGAGGAGATCAAGACGACTTATCCTCATAACATACCCATGATTTGGGCAAGATTTGATGGGGTTAGATAAGGAAAGTCACTTTGAAAGAATGATCCTTAGAAAATTCAAGATAAGATTTAATAATGTATGGAGAATGATTAATCAAGTAGATGTAAAGAGTTGGAAAAAGGAGATATATTATGAAAGAGGTAGTAAACAACCAAGAAGGCTCTAAGATCTGTATGTAATTCAAGGAGATTATGTAAATACAAATAAGTCTTTGTTTCTAATATGTGATATTGTCATTGTGATTTTTAAATTAGATAATAATTATGTTATGATTCATGTAATGTTTCTTATTTCAATGGTAAACCATATTTTCATGAAAATGTGTATATAACTTAATCGGGTTAATATCATGATTGGATATAGTGTGGATTGATCAGATGTGATTTGTGCTTCTTGTTTTCTAGAAATATTAGTGCTGGGAGAAATATATAGATGATCAACAATAGGTTCCTGAATATAAAAGTTATAAGTCATTAAAACATAAATTTTAAAAGTGGAATAAAGTCTTGAAACATTGTTATGCTCAAGATATGGATTTTTAAATATTTGTTGTCCTTGTTGTCTAGTCTAGGTTGTAAGAAGAGAAAAAGACCGTAACTTGAGTTTTATTAAATAAAAACTTATGAATTTTATTCGGGTAGAAATAAGAGTAAATAAAAATTTCAAGTTATTAAGAGGTGTTTTGGCCATGCAAAACTTAAAAACACAGACTATATACCTATAGGTGCTAAGAAATTTGTCTCCAATAAGTAAACCCTTTATAACTTGTACAAGTATTGATATCTAAGGATAAAAATTAGTTTGTTCAAAAATTTAAGGGATAATAAAAATCATTCAAGTGGTTTAACGAGTTTAAATTGAGTTTTGATAAAATTATGATAAATATAGTGATCCGTGTAAGTTAAGGAACCTAAATGAGGCTTAATTGGACCTACATAAATGTGATATGGGAATATTCTATTAAGAATTAAGGTATAAAGCTTGGTGAGAATATTAAACATGATAATATGTATCTTAAAAACCTTTAATAGTTTCAAGAGCTTTGTTAGGGTGAAATATATACCAAAATTTGTATTAAAACAAACCTAATAGGAAAGAGAAAATAGAGCATTAGTATATGAAGGAAGATCTTGGTCAAATGGTTTCAATTTGATTGTATATTAGAAGGATGTATGATGATATGGATGTAATTATGATAGGATTAAAAATTTAGAGGTGTGGCTAAACTTCTATTAATGCTTTTTATTGGTTAGTAGTGTATTAGATTTCCATAAGACAAGAAAACGGTTACATCCATAAGGTGAACAAGAATCATAGATAATATTAATCGATTGTGAATAAAAATTGTTTATAATCGCATGTGTTTAAATTTGTAAGTTCATGATGAGATTGTGTCTAGTAACTTGAATGGAGTATCATTTGGTAAATGTGAAAACTCTTATGCTACAGGTGTGGAAACATAGTCCAACCTTGTTCATTAACAACGAAGAATCAATGCATGAGAGTTTGAATTCAAGGATGATAAATGGATCTTAATAGGGACATTTAAAAATTTTTATAACTCTATAGATGTAATACCTCAATTATTTCTCGAAAAACAAATATTTAAAAGAAAATTAATATTCATGTTTTAATGACAAGTATGCAAGAGAGTTAACTCGGAACAAACTAGTTAACAAATTTAAACTAGTTATTAGCTATCTTTGATCCATTCGATAACTCTTCCATGTATAATCTTTGAAATGTTGAGAAGGGTCTATTATTTTCTTCCTTTAGTCCAATCTAGGTGAGTAACCATATAATATTTAGTATGTTTAGGTTTACCTTTTTTAAGGTTGAGACACCTAAGTTAAATCCTTAAATGTCTGCCACAAAAATAAATTTCTTAACTTAGTATTTTGGTATTTCACATATATAAAGTAAGCATGTAGGGAAAAGATAATGAAATAAGCTACTTGCATTACTTTGTCCAAAGTTTCAGCCATACATAAAAACTTATCCCAAGACCACACAAAAGCCTTATGGATATAGTCTTATGTCATTAAACAATTATATCGACATAGTTATCTAGATATTTTTGTTTAATAAGGTGAACATGTTAAGAAAGAGGAAGTGTGTTCTTTACAAGACCATCTCCATAAATGAAAAGAACCACAACTTACTCCAAGTATTTATGTAATAGGGAGATCCAACATAATGGAATTCTGTCACTACATTCTCTTTCCCTCTTTTATAACTACCCCTAGTTAGCACTATGCCAAGACATTTGTATGATGACGTAAGATTACATCCAATCTATGTTATATTAAAGGTTTTCTACCATATCATATTTCATCTTGTGATAATTTTTATGAGACTTAAGTTACTTTGTGTTTACCTAATTCATAATCGTGAAATCTTATTTACGACTTATTCTAGTCATTCAATTTTGTTTCCAATAGAATTTACCATTGATTCGTATTATAAAGTAAAATTTTATGAACCCTCTTATAAATCCATCTCATTATAATTAGAGGTTGTCCAAGTCAAGAGTTGGTTAAGTTTACTAAATGTTTTCCTATTTAACATAAATGAGAATGTCATGTACTTACGATGGTTAACCTATTCTTTCTTGGGAAATAAAAATAAAATTATTCAATACAGAACATCAAGGAAAGAAGTGAAAAATGTCAAAAATTACTTCCAATGATGCTTATGGAGTAAATGAATATGGTTATGAGTCATAAAGTCAAGATAAAAGGTCTAGAAAGTGTTAGGTGGAGTAAAGTTGCTCAAAATTTCAAATTACATGTTTTGTCCATTTTCAAATTTGAATTTCTAAGCATGTAAAAGTGAAAAATATGGTGTGTTAGTGATTCTTCAAGGATTTAAAGTGTGTGAATGTGTCTACACATGTTTTCATAGTTCCTAGTTTGAAGTATGAGATAATAAATGCTTAAAGAGTTGTAAAAATGCCTCATTATGTTGTATGGGCATATGAAGAGTCAAAGAGTTAGTTAGGGTTGTGTATCGAGGAAGATAATGAGATAAATTTGAAGGATAAGGTAGTTATTATTACATTCCTTGAGGATCAGAAGGAAGGAAGGAAGAGAGGAGAAATGATTTGTGTAAGGATATTATAATCTAATAGGGAGATAACTCTATTTTTGTAAATATATGAGTTTCTTCATTGAGTTTTTCTAATTTTAGCATCATGATCAAGATATAAGAATAATTTTATTAGTGTTCCTATAAGATATGGATTAGAATACAACATAAGAAGTTTTTAAAGGTTTGAACTAAGAAATAATTTTTGTTTACTAGTTAAATTCAAATAAATGCATATGACTACGTAACTATATTTTGTAAGTAATTTGAGTCCATGAGCATGGGATATTTGTGTTTAATAATGTTTTTATAATAACTTCACATGTAAATGGATATGGATGAGATATTTACAGGATTGAGAAATTTTTACCATGATATTTTTCATTCTATGTTTAAAGTTCTTATAGAAATGGTCTATGATTGTTGAGTGTGTGTGGGTTCCTTTGGAAATTTAATTGTGAATCATTAACTCATTAAGAAGGAAAGGAGAATAATAGTTTCAAGATTACTTTCAACTCCAATTGAGGTTATATAATGGAAATATGAATTTCAATTTTTCCTTCCGAGTAAAATTGGGTGTTGGGGTGATCAAACCACTGCTTCTACTGAGTTTGAGATAACAAGTTTTTGTGATTATTGAAGTTCCTTTGATAATGCAAACCCATCACAAAATAGTACCATTTATAAATATAATGAAAACATGGGATTCAAATATTAAGGTAAGAAAAGAAGTATTTAGAAAGTTATAATCCTTTCGGTCTTCATGGGATCTCAAAGTACAATGAGGGTTTTGTGGGGAAAACCCTAGTTACAGATCCTTAACCTCTCGATAAATGATCTAAAAATTTATAGAAACCATATTTATGATTTATTAAAACATTATTTAAAGTTTGAGATGTTGAAATTATATCATAGATCAGTGATACTTGATAGTTTACTTAAGGGTATGATTGTACGATTGCCTAAGCCTAATTTGAAAGCAAAATTTGTTGAAAATAGTGATCTAGGAATGGAATATTGACTTGAAACTTGATATATAACATGGGAGAGGACCTTAATAGTGGGTAGGGTTTGAGAAATTTATGACAGGTTGGGGACTGCCAAGTTTAACATAGCTTTAAGACCTACTTAGAAATGCAAACTTTACAAAATATTGGTTTAAACTTTGAGACAGTCCATGAAACTTCTAGGATTACTAAAATGTGTAAATGGGTATGGGAAAATACTATAGTCTGGTTTAGAACCTCTTTCATGTAGATTTATGATTGAACAACTAGGATTGTAGGATTTGGTAGAGGCTAGAGAACCATGGAAAGGAAAGTTGATAAAGAGAGAGGAGTTTAAGGAGTTAAACTATATAATTCAACCCACACCATATTGAGCCTACAAGGTCTTTAAAAGTGTTTTAACTTTGTTCTCGTATTTTATCCAATCTTCCCAACAATGAACCATTTAAAGACTAGTTCTTAAGGGCTCTAAATGAAATTTTAAGTAACTAAGATGAAGTTGATGATTTTCCTTTATTACAACCATGTTAAATATTGAAATAGCATTTATTAGGGTGTATAGGAAGGTGCCATTGATTGGAGAAAGCAGAACTATGGTCAAAAGAGTGAAAAATTGACCTATTTGAGTTATGATGCATAAAGAGCTAACAAAGACAGTTTTCTAGAAGATGAGAACATTGAGTTTATTATGTGTTGTGCTTGATGAAGGTTTAATTGGATTTGAAACTACTATGTGAGAATAATGTAAATGAATATTGGAGATGAGTTTACTTATGAAAAGATCAGTTTTACATGTTCAAACCATTTTTAAGGATACTAATGAGATCCTCTTTGGAGATAATTTTTTTAGGTTGGTGCATGAATATTTCTAATTTATTTGAGTGAATTTAATTGTGAAATGAGATCTACATCATTTTGGTATCAGATCGAGAGAAGATTGAATTTTTGGTTGCTAATAGTGAATTATGAATATGTGAAAGTTGTGTTTGAATTATGTTTGACTGGTGATTGTGAAGGCAAAGAGGAAGGATGGATAAAGAATATTTGGTGAAGTTGAGAATACATAAGAAGAGAAAATAAGAGAGAGAGAAAGAAAAGATAAAGAAGCGAAGAAGACATGAAGAGTGGATAGAGAAAGTGTTGATAGAGTTAAGAAAGGATATAGAGAATCTTGGAGATTTGATGATGAAAGAAAGCGATGAGGTAGAATTTGTGATGAGAAGGAAGGTTAAGTGGCCTATAGAGTTTCTTATGATAAGTAAAAAAATTCCTCCTTAAGTGGCCTATATATTTGATAGGGTTGGTCATGCAAAATATCATCATCATCAGTGTCCTTCTCAAATGCCTCATTTCTCTCATCATATTCATTCGGTTCTAATCAGATGGAGTCGAAACC
Source organism: Taxus wallichiana var. yunnanensis (assembly GCA_018340775.1). Classification (NCBI taxonomy): domain Eukaryota; kingdom Viridiplantae; phylum Streptophyta; class Pinopsida; order Cupressales; family Taxaceae; genus Taxus; species Taxus wallichiana. The sequence goes on along the minus strand of CM031242.1, from coordinate 82,386,677 downwards.
TCTCATGCCAACAACCTTTTTCCAACTTTTCCATCCTCTCCTACAATCCCTTAATGTAATATTGATCCCTCCAAATTCATCTCTCAAAGTACGTTGGGATATACAAATATTTTTGGAGGCCTCAATGCAGTCATACATATTATCCCTCAAATCATTTCCAATTTCGTCCATTGATTCCATATCCCCTTCTAGCTTCTGGATGTTGAGAATGAGATTTTCAAAAGTCTCTTCCCACTCCATGTGGGATTTTTACTTTCCTTTGGAATTTTCACCCTTCATATTAGCCAACGACATCATTTCCCTTTACAATACTTTTCTTCAACTTTATTCTTAGTGCCCTTACCTCTCCTAAGCTTAGCCATGCAATATGTCGAATGAGAGAATTATCTAGGCCCACCTCAGTCATCTAAACCTCTTTAGAAATAAGGGTTTCTCCATTTTGGTAAAGGAGGAGGATAATCTGATGATGCATAGGAGAATCCAAATCACCCTACTATAAATCCTTAATTGATGCAGAGATCAAAATATATAAAAATAAGGGAATGATCATAACAATTTTTGTTTGAACATGTTTAGAATCGAAAGGTGATGTGTATGGATTTTGTTGTACGTATTTTTGGGCCCCAAAATATCAGCTAAGTAAAAGAAGGTGCATGGGCACATGGAAAATAGTCAAATAAGGGCATGTGGGTTGAAGGTACATAAGGAAAAATGTGTTTTGTACTTATCCATATTCGGCACCCCAGGAAGAACATAAGAAAAGCATGACCCTTGTGGATAAGGTGCAAGTCTATCGAATGTGGGATCAAGAATGGAATATTCCAGGCATGCGATGGAGGGTTCTAGAAGATAATCATCATGCAGAGTGGAAATCTTGGGTCTGTTAAGCTATATATACAAGCACCCAGTAGAAGAAAAAAATATAGTTGAGTATAGATAAAAGAGGCAAAGCCCTGCAAAAATAGAATGAGTATATTATGGGATTAGGAGAGCTCTGTGAGCATTTAGTACATTGTATGGGATGGGTTCTCATTCTTCTTTGTAATATGGTGAGCATAATATAGATTTTATGTATAATTTGGTTCTTCATAACTATATGAGGATATATTATGACCTCAGGGGATGTAATGTGGGTTATTAACTCTTTTAGTATGAATATAATTATATGTAGCAAATAATCTATTCAATACTTATGCATTTCTTTCCTGTATGAACCATCTTCATGTGTTTCTTGTTATTTCTCTTACCTATATACAATGAGATGACAACTCTTTCTAAGTTCATAAGAATGTGGTATAGTTTTGTTTTTCCTGCATTTGATTGTGTCCTAGATGGTGCATTCTCAAGAAACTCACATAAAGGAGGGAATTGGCACCTACGCATTCCTTAGGCAAGAACCCAACACCCACTAGGTGATGGGCCAATGCACATGGAATTTTCCCGTTCTTTGAAGGGTACAAAAATGAATACACTTACCCTCTACAGTGATGTACCAAATATAGTGAAGACAAGGAGTGTTCCATATGTCGGGCATACATGACCTCGTGATTCCATCAATAAGAAAGCACACTTTTCCTTACCTTTAAAGATGGTTTGGATTTGACAATTTATTCGAGTTTGGTCCTTAAAAAATTTCAAACATTTCATGTCCATACTAGTGGCCTTAGCAGTGGACAACTCAGATACTTGAACTTATACCCCTCTAATAATAACCCTCCTTTTATCCTGAACACTTCCAAACTTAAGGGAAAGAGAAGGGTTTGCCCCTTTGAGTTTACAAATAAACTACCTAAATCCTCTCATCTTGAAGATACACCATAGAGTGGAATTATTCTAAATCATTCCATGGCTAGAGAGATCCATACGCAGTTTATCACCAACCATATTTTTCCTTCTCAGAGGGATTACAACTAGAAAAGAAATATATAGAACCCCTTTTAAGTTTGTTGTAAATAAAGATCTTAATAAGGATCTCACACATGTGATGAGTGTTACCACTTATATAATTAATAATGATGACCTCACTCATATGGGGGACGTCTTTTAAATTATTTCCTCTCATGTATAATGATATTATTAATATCATTTTTAACTTCTTCCCCTTTTTCCAAAATTTTAATATCATTGCTAGTCACTCCCAAGTTGGTTACTCGATTAGAATTTTTTTCCTCCACATGGGGTTTGAAGAAATATGATGCTTTCAAATTCCTTTAGAACCTCCTTACTGTCAAGAAGAATATTAGCAAGCCTCTAATTATAGTTCTTATTTTTCTTAAGGGCATTAATAATAATCATAGATTCCCCCTATCTAAACCATCTTGAATCCCTTATCCTTAGCCAAACTAACACCCTAAAGAAGAGACATAACCTCCACAACATTATTTCTCTAGATCCCCAAAGGCCCAACATATGCATACATCATGTTTCCTTCATGATCCTTAAGGATGATCCGACCACCCGTAGGACTAGGATTACCCTTGGTTACCCCTTGTTTCATGTTGACATAGAATCTCGTGTGTGTTAGCTTGGTCTTTGCATTAGTCACATGATCAATTGCAATAGGTGAACCTAGGATTTTGCAATCCCCACCATAACATAAGGTTCACAAAATTCTAGAGGTAGATCGGGCATACAAACCCAAACGGGAACTCAGATACTATTTTTTCAAAAGGATTAAATGTCGACTCCCATTTCTGAATAACCACATGAGATTTTCCTATAAACCATGGGCCTTCAGAAAGGATTTTCATCACATTTTCTTTGTTAGGAAGAGTGACCAAAAATACCCATTAACATAAGTTTTTACCTCAATAACTCCATTGGTCGCCAACCTCCACTTGGCCTAGTTGCGAAATAGATCAATGTTGGGAAAATCCCTGGCATTTAGCCAACTAAGAATTCTCCATAGAGGCCTTCACTCTAACAAGCAATATCTCTAGCACTCAAAGAGAAAGGTTACCCTTTTCCTTGACCAAATATAATCCTTCCAATGCCTCCTTGTGAAATTTTTTTCCCAACCACTACTTCAACCCATGTGAGACCCCCGAGGAGCCCTCCGTAACATCCTTGCACAATGAAATCACGTGTTGATCTACTAAGTCGGGCTTCCCATCCACATTTTCGAGTCCATAGAAATTTCCTTCTCATCTCCAGATTTAAAAACTCCTCTCCCACTCCTTCTCTCGTTCCCATCACTCTAGATATGTCCACTCCTTCCGACATGTCATTGGGATCACTTTTGGTTTGAAACATTAACCAAACCTAACCAGGACAATTTTACCTTTTCACTTTGATTTAACTTTTCTCAAAGCACATGAGCAACATGGATCCTCTTTAGTAGATGCATACCTTCAAATAAATTTCATACCTTCCTTATTGAGCTGAAATTAAAACATTATACCCCTAAGTGCATGCATACCTTCCCAATCGACTCATTGACAATTCACATATTCTTTCAAAGATCCTCAAACTACAAACTGATCATCATGGCTTTCAAGACTTCTTGACCCTAATAATCCTTTGACTTCTAGATATCTCAATGAATGATTCCAAATTCTATATTATGTAAAACCATACTCACATACTCTTGAAACCAAAGGACCAAACACATCATACCAATATAAATGAATAATGAAAAACCTCTTACCTTATTAGGACCAAACAACACGTCTCATCTCCCGATCGGTCATTCAATCCTTCATGAATCATACAAAAAAATTTGTAGTCTTCATTACAACTATAGAATTCAAATTCAGATTAACATAGACCCCAAATTTGACCAAAAAAATCAGATCACTTTACCCCGAATTCTGAATTTCAATCTTTCTCTTCAACTAACACATACCCAATTAAGGTTACACAAAACTAATCAAAGATAAAACATACATATTTCATTCTTTAGGACTGTTAAAATCTTCTTGCAAGCATACAATATTGAAAAAAGTAGAAACACTTACCATTCCTCAAGATAACATCTCAATGAAATTGATTTATCTATGATTGTACCTTTCCCTATAAATCCCGCTTTCTATGTTGATATCCTACGTATATACATTGTGATCTATGATAATACCGACTTCTTCATTTCAATCCCTTAAGAAAACTTAGAACACCCTATAACTTCATAAATACATGATAACACAACTGCCTTTATCCTCTTGAGCACATAAATTACTCAAATCTTCTTCTCCATGTTAGAACCTTCAAGAGACAACTCTACAATCTTCAAAACCAAAAATCCTCAAGTCATTAAGCATCATCATTAACTTACATGGTATAATTCCCACTTAAGTCTTCACTTATGTTATTCCTTTGTCATACCTTGCTTCTTTCTAAGTCTAAATACCATACCTTGAACCTTTATGATCACTCAAACACTTCACTTTTCATACAAACAATTCACAATATATAGCGAGACAATTGGTTCAACATTACCATATTTCTTCTTAAAACTAGCTATATTGATCTTTATATAGATTCATGCTTCATATAAGTTTGATCAGCTCTAAAAATAAATATAATTCCAAGAATCTAATATGATCCTCATCTACAAATATACTCACCTTTGTATTTTACTAATATCAGTAAAGCTTATCTATCTCATGGATTGATAAATTTACTCATATAGGCGCAAGTATCAAAAATTATTTTGGTTTTATGGACCAATCACCAGCTCACAAGGTCTCAAACCTATACAATGTCATCAAGTACTAATAGTTGGAAAATCACATACAATGCATCCTTTGAATCCTATAATCTTATTTTTTAAGTCTTCAAATCATCTTACATATCTTCCTAACATCTCCAACATGACTATATGAATTGATTCATAATCATCTCTTCAAGTCTAGCAACACTGTCTCCAACTCACAAAGCTTGATTTGATAGTGTCCTACCCAAAATTCTTACTTACAGTCTTGTTAGCATCATAAGTACATCCTTACCATACCATTTAAGAAAAAAGAGTAAAATAGACATATTTCAGAACATAGTTTTCTTCCCCGACTCTTATGAACCATTAATTTATCCTATAGATCATCTTGATACCAAATGATAGATCAAAATATCACAATATGAATTCCATACCATGACTTAAAGCACATATCATACTTTCTCAACATGACTCATACTTACAACACACCTTACTACTGGTTCACTTAGATGATGAATGCATTCAAGAAGAATAATTAAGACACCACATATCACTTAGGGATCTAAAACAACTTGAACTTAGGAGATTCCCAAATCTTCATCTTCTTCTCATCCAAATTGCTACCATTAGACTAATTAACTGACTTTAGTAACCCCCTGGTCTTTTTAGGCACTCCAAAACTGATTTCCATATTATCCTTCTCCTCCTCCTTTGTTTTTATAGCTTTCAAAAAATCATGCCTTTCATGGAACACACAAAATTATGGCTTATTCTCAGTCATGGAAAACATTCCTCCTTGAATTCAAGACTGATTAACAATGGACTTGATTGAATTTGGATAATTCTTCTTAGGTTCATTTTCATTATCAGACTTCTTGATATACATCCTTCTTGAACACTCTTAACCTATATAAGTGATTTAACCTTATTTATTTGTCTAGATGATTCATAATGAAAAAATCTTTCTATATGACCATTATTTTTCCAATTATAGGACAAAACATAAATCTTACCTCTTGACTAATGTGAGTTGATTTTCCTTCTACAATCCATAGCCTTATTTCCATATTCATAGCATGAATAATAGTAACCTTTGAAATAAATTTCATAAACCATGAATACTCATTCCTTGAGAACCTTCTTTCACATTCCCTTGCTCTATGACCAAATTCATTGCAAGTATAACAATAACCATTGAAATATTTTTCATACCTCATTGCATTAGGTTGTCTGATAGGGTTAGATCTCTTGTTGCTCTTGAAACCATCCTTCATGGTCTCCTTCTGATCTTCATGGGTACTAGGACAATAATTGAAATTCTCATCAATCTCATTTTGGTCTCCAATGAAACCAAGACCTGTCTTGTCACAAGAATACTTCTGCCTACTCAAAATACCATCTAGAGCCATAGTAATTTTGTCAAACTTCTCATAGGTCTTCAATTTGCTTGTTGCTAGCTCCAATTCTTCCTTCAAGGTCTTCATATCATTAGCCATGAAACTTAATTGTTTCTCAAGGTATTTGATATACAACCTCAATTTTATATTTTTATTCTTTGAAGCACTAACTATACTTATAGATCAACCTCAACCTCTCAACCGACATCTTCATAAATAGTGGTATCACTAACTTCACGATCTTTCTCCATTTTTCTTATTTTGTGCTTTAAGGATCACCTCAATCTTGATAATATTAATTCATAGGTCATACTCTAATACCAATTTTTGGAAGCAGAACCACCGAGAGGGGGAGGGTGAGTCATTGGGTAATAAAAGTTTCAATCACTTTAAATAGTTACATCCATTAACCATTCAATTCAATTTAACCATTAAGTATACATGCATTAAGATATATAGCCACATAAAAGAAATTGAGAACAAATCAACACAAAAACACAAGATTTAAGTGGGAAACCCTCATGGGAATAAAAACCACTTAAAGAAATATTTATTACATTGATTCAAATTTAGTTGAGCACCAACTCGACAAGGAGCACCAACCCCTAGGTTTAGTAGAGCATCAACCCTACAAGGAGGCACAAACCCCTATATGACTTAACACGAGCTGAAGCCACCTAATTTAATTTTCACCTCGGTAATTTTTCTTCAACAACCAACAATGACACCATTTAGGTTTCTTTTCCTCTATTTTCTTCAAATATTCTCTCTACCCTTAACTCACTTAAGAACTTCCTCTCCAAGATGATTAGGTCCAATAACCTATCTTTTCTATAGAAACACACACTCTATTATTTAATAACATATTATATTCCCTCTCTCGATGGCCACACAAACCTTCTACACCTCTCGGATACGCCCTCTATCTCACAATTTATCATAGTCACCCAACTACATAAATACGCCTCTAAAACATGTTTATATACCCGACTCATGATCATAACACACCTAGGTCATCTATTATAGGGAAAATAACCGTTAAAAACTTAATATTAGACTATAAACATCATATAGATCAGAAATATCATTTTCATACCCAAATCCTTCATTAGGACATCGAAGCCATAAAGCACTAAATCAACCAATTCGCCAAAACCAAGTCACTGGAACAACATAAACTTCACCAATAAAAAAATACCACTTATAAATGTTGTATAATCCGTCAAGAAATCTCCAAAAATATTCTATACCTCCTCATCATCATCACATGCAATGAAAGCACCTTTTAGAGCAAGTTCATCTCACTAGGTCTATGACTTACAAAATTAGCCTTCAAAGATTCAAGCCAAACCAACACCAAAACACCTTAGACATGCAAGTGTAAAACATTTATGGAAATATAATGACCTTATGGTCACCAAAAAATGACCTGGAAACCATAAATAAGATTGAAACACCACCAAAATACCTCTGCAACCGGGTCACTTAACACTACCGAAAATCGCCCTAAAACTAGTCTTGCAAGATAAGACTCCACATACTTCCAAATAGTTATACCTTGTTCTAACACCACCATGAAAATGTAGAATATATTTATAAATTTATAAAAAAATCAATTTAGTCAATAGTTCTAGTGCACAACTTGAGAAAAAATATAATTTCAGAAACTTACTATTTTGCGTGGGGACCACATATAACCATGACACCTAAATTACACCTAGAGAAACCGAAGAGATTAATATACAACCTAAAATAGTATTATAATACAAATAAATCCATTATGGGAATGTATAATCATCATCTCCTCCCTCACTTTATAGCTAGGGTTTAAGAAGGGTTTCATACCTTAGATTCTTAATGATTGTTCATAAAGATATACACCTTAAACTCGAAATAATGCATGAATCATCATCTTAGGATCCTTCCCCAACTACCATGAAGAGGTTGGACCACCATGTGGATTTTAAATGGGCCAACAAACATCAAACTATCCATTTCGACCTTGGTTTCTCACTTTTAAAAACTCGGTATAGGTAAAAATTACATATCTTGCTTAATATTAAAAATTAACACTTGAAACTTGGAACAAACCTCTAGAAAAACCTAATTTACCTTCTCCAATACTCACATTTGCATACTATGTTATATAATATCCATAACATCCCCCCTAGTGTGAACATCTTCGAAAACATTAACAAGCTTATCTGCGGTATGCTCACACCTGTGGCATGCCCAACTTGGCTCATGACCTTGATCAAAAGAAAGGATCTCTCCGTCCATGGTTTTAAAACTGGTTTACCACAAACCTTGATGTGAATAGGTCCTAGAAAATATCCACCTCTTGTGGTTTTTGGAGTCTCCCACAAACCCTTTCAAGATCCATGAATGGTCTTACACTGGTGCTTTTGTTCCTCCACAACATTTTGACATCAGGAAAAAATGCAAGAAATATCTCTCATGCAAGAGCTCACTTATTAAAATGCTTGAATAGGTATGATTAATCTGTTCTGATTTAAAAAATATACCATACGACTATAGAAAGTAAATAAACTGCTAAAACACCATTATGGGCCCGTATCACTTTCGGATGGTAAGAGGTCGCTAATTGACCTCCTTCTTCCGTTGCCTCCTTCCTCCATTTGAAATTGCTTAGTTACTTAGAAAACTTGAAAATGAAGCTCAATATGAAATACCTCCCTCTATTTGAACTTGATCTTCATGTACAAGCAAAAATGTGACCAGAAAAAATGCATGCAACTTTTTTCACACAATTTTCTAAATTTAATCACCTAAATGACACTTTAAAGAAATATTAAAATACCTAAGAAAATTTAATATATTACTAAAAAAACTATAAACTTTTAAAATGATACTTAGAAACAAACTTTAATTCATATTTATACATTATAAATAAACTAACTCTAAATAATAGAGTTATAAATAAAATTTAAAACTAAACCTATTAAACATCCTATAAAGACCATTTACAAGTAGAAAAACAAAACTTTAAGCATAAATGGAAAAGTTCAGATAAAATAATATAATAAACAATGTAAAAATATGACCTTTAAATAAAACACTAAAATACTTTAGACATTTGAAACTTCACATTAAAAATTACTTTTTAGTACTAAACATTTGAAACATATTACTAATTTAAACAAATTAACCTATCCGCATACAATCAGGACCAAAATAATATTTGATATTAGGTAGTGAACTGTCCAAGATGGAATTCCTTAATTTTGTTGAGAAATTATTATTAAAATTTACGTCGTTCACGTGGTAACGTTTTTTGTTTACATCTGAATTAGGTTTGTGTTTTCGTCTCTTCCATTGATGTTTTACTTTCCTTCACTCTTTTTCTAATCAATTCACTACAGGCCTGAGTGTGGGAATATAAAGACCAAGATATCAAAGGTTTTGTTGTGCTCAAAAGGAGAACGTCGTCAGACAATTCCATATACTTGGAATTCATTGCATTGATATGAGTTTGTTTAAAGTTGGTTCGGAAAAAATATCTGAAGTTTGACATTATTTTCTGAAAGATTTGTGTTTCTGATATCTCTTCTTCCAATTGACTTCCCTCAAGCGTTGGAGGACTCAGGTTGCATTGTGAAAGTTTCTACTTCAAGAATTGTTACATGCATCCCCTCTGCGTCCAATTTCTTCGTAGCAGATCCATAAAGTGTATAAGCAATTCTCAAAATCTGATGTCATGTCAATGGCTAAGGTCATTTAATAAATTATTGTTTAGCTATTGTCTTCATTATTTGTGTGGCTCTTATGCATTAGTCACGCTCAAGTATTAAATAATCTGGTCAAAGTCTCACAGAAATAGTTTTGAGAAAACATAACACGTGTTTAAATGAAAGGTCATCTTTTTCAATATAGTATAATGATAGGTTAATTTTTTTAATTTACCTTCTCCAATTCTCACATTTGCATACCCACTTTAAAAGTTGTATCACCAATCTCATTTGGACACCTAGAACTTAGGAATAGGTCTAGTGTAGACCTATAAAACATGTATTACCATTGTACCTACACTCTAAGACACTTGTGAGTGTCCCTAAACCTCATACACATTCTCTCCATGCTCTCACCAAACTCAATCAGTTGTTAAATACTTGTATTCCATTATGACATACCTCATCTTGAATATTAGGCCTCAAAACTATACCACTTGAATAAGCTTACTTCATCAATGCTAACCTCCTTATCACTTTTCCACTCTTACCAATCCTACAAGAGTATTAAACATAATCCATGACATCATCAAAACATCCTCCTAACACTACAACACCTCTACAATCCATTACAGTTCTTAAAACACCATACAATCTCAACAAGACACTACCATATAACCTTCATGCTTATTACTTCATTTGGCATAAATGACACCTTAGACATCAATGAAAACACCTACACCATCACTCTTTTGACATCAATGAAAAAAAAATTCCAACAAAATTATGTAAAGGGCATTGTTACAAGTTGATGTAGATATCGGTGGAAAGATTAAAGAATTATATGGTACTTCTCATTTTGTATGAAGGTGTTTTGCAGATAGTGAATAGAGAAGGAGTCAAAAGAAATATTATATTTGGTATAGAGCTAGGAGTATAATTCATCCTAAGTTAGCATTATATTTTTCTAGAGATGGTGGTATATTTGGTCTAGAACTAGTAGTATAATTGGATTAGAGATAGTAATATATTTCATCCTGAGTTGGTAGTATATTTGGTCTAGAGTTGGTGGTATATTTAGTCTAGAGATAGACTTATGAATCATCTAGATATTTTCATACATTTTGTCCGAATCTCTCCATATATTTTCTCTAGAGATGTGAAGAGTTATTATTCGATAAGTGAAATTTTCATCAAGTGATATCATATTTATGGGTTGTTTCATCATTTTGGTATCAAATTCTATGGGCATGTCATCATTATGGTATCATAGATGAGAAAATATATTAGATAAAATATTAAGTAAAGAAATTGATTTCATTATTTTGATTATGGATTTGGTAATATCTATTTTTTTATGTTTATCTTGAGTTTCATGGTGTTTTCTTTTCAAGGTTAATATTGAACTAAACAAAGAATTGTGAGTTAGATACAAGTATTTCACATCAAGAAAACTCTAGCTATATGAGATAAGAGGTGTAAAGACTGGTTGTAATAATTTCTATGAAGTAATCTCATAGTATCTTGAGGAGGAGAAAAGACAATATCATTTATGCTTGTAAGAAGAATAGTTTAGTGAAATTCAATAGGTATGCATGATCAACCTTTAAAGAGTATGAAAATACTAGGGTGGAAAATACCTAGGTGAGGTATTTTGAAAATGATATAATGAGAGAATTGAAGGGAAAGAAAACGAAAATGAAATATTTAGAAATATTGAAAAATAAAAATGGAGTTAAAAGAAAGGTTAGAGATATTGGAGCACATAGTAGAACAAATGGAAAAATACATGTGGTATGGATGTAAGCCAAAGCAAAAAGTAAAGTGTCAAATTGGACTACTTGGAAAAATGAGAATCAAAAATATTTATTGCTTTTCTAAAGAGAGAGAAAATGACCTATAAGATCAAGAGGAAGAAAGAGATAAAAAGTGAATAAGAGGTGGTGAAAGAAGTTATATTAATGGAGGACAAGAATATGCATGAAGAGGTCATAAAATTATTTGTAGCCTCTCATATCGGGTAGTTTTCAAGTAGATGTTATCAAGTGTAGAAAGTACCTACAACTCAAAATATGGTAGGGTTTAGCAATACTTGTGCCGACAGTCATAATTTCACAATGATGAAATGTGAAAAGTGGATGAGCGCTCCTCTTTTTGATAAGTGAAGATACCTATAAACAAAAAAAAATAGACAAGAGATTAGATAAATCGGATGATGAGTTGTTTGACAAAGGCCGATTTCAAGAATCTCAAGAGGACTTCCTTGAAGGACATCATCTCATTTTAATATAATTAAGTGAGTTGATAAAAATGATAATGAAAAGGATGGAAGATAGAACTCTAGGTGAAAAGGATGATCCCGATCCACTTCATAGGTGGACTAGGCTAAAGTGGTTGAAATATAGAGGTTCTCAAAGTAGTTGTAATAGTAATTTGTAGTTGCTTGTCAAATTTCTTGGAGTAATTCAGTATTCTCCTCAATTTCCTTGATGTCAGTGTGAATGCAATGGCTCACAAATTAAGCTTGTGAAGCATGTCAAATTTATCCCACACAAAGGGTTATTAGATGATCGGAGATCGCAGATGTTTTTCATTAGATGAGATTGAGTTGGAACAATAATATACCATAGAGACATGCTTCGCAACAAACAAGTTAAGTCCAGAGAAATACATGATGATTAATGAAATGAAATAATTTAATAAAGGAAGCTAATTGACAGAAATTGCAAGTGATTTAAAGGAATCTCTTGCGATTTAAGGAAATCATGGGTGATTCATGTAAAAAGAAATTGATTGAAATATGAGATTTAAATGATTATGATATGCTTGTTTTGAAGTATAAATGAACTATGAATGATTATAGAAAAAAGAGAACATTGTAATGTAGAGATAATTTTAAGAGTTTCCCCAAAGATTGGTTGAATTGGTGATATTGATTTGTTGATTTTATGACAAAGTTGTTGAAGGGTTAGGTGCACCAACCGATGTGTTACTGATTCATTGGAGTGGTATAATCTTTTACTAGGATTGATGATAGTTAAATGGATAGAGCTTTACTATTGGCTCAAGAAAACTCAGGAGTAAAAATACACAATGGTTAAAAGGTCCCTACAATAGGACCTTGGGCCCCTATTTATAATCCTCGGTGATTTTTGGAATCACTGGTGATCCGAAAAATTAGGAGGAATCTAGTTGGAATTTTTTTCAACCACTTCCAAAATGATATTTTCAGGTATGGAGACAAGGGAAAATTGTTAGGGAAGAAGTTAGGTGAGATTCGGAGGTTAGGAGGTCGGGATGAAAATGGGCTAGGATAGATTATAGATTCGTAGGAGGTTTGGATAGGTAAATATAATTTATGGGGTGGTAATAAATGATGTTATGCCATGAGGAGGATGATTTAGATAATGTTTAATGTGCTAGGTTTTAATAAATTAATGTGTGTATGCGGGGAGTAGGAAGGTGACAAAAATATGGTGTAAACATTTTCCCCTTTTTGTCGAGTGGTTTGTGACAAATAAACTGCTAGACAAAAATGGTTTGAGATGGTTTTTGTTTTGCTTGGATGGGTGATCACCCCTCAAAATAGGGGTGATTGTAATGTTGTGAAAATAATCACATGTTTGATTCAGTTAATTGGATGGTTTGATGTGCATGTTTCATTTTGAGCTTCCCCAAAATGAGGTATAGATTAAAAAAGGTGCTACCATGGAATAAACGATAGGAAACTAAGGGGTTTGCATCTTATAGACTTATGATTCATAGGAAGTGAATTTTTCTACAAATGGGATTTTTTAGATGAGGGACCCAAGTGATAGGGTAACCAATGGGCTCATGTCATATAGACATATGACTTACTTATGTTGAGTTTTTAAAAAATCTGAGATGGATTTTGATAAAGCTAAGGTTTTTAGTGATTATGTTGTGTAATCATAACATGATTTTATTTGATTGATTAAGTTATTAACGTTGCTGAAGTGATGTGGCCCTCAAAAAGAGGCACATGCTGGAAAAATGTGCTATTTTGATGAATGTGATAATTTTTAAAATGACTTGGATGTTTAAAAGTGTGTTTTGATAATTTCAAAGGAATCACAAGTGATTTGAGGAAATCATTGGCAATTGTAGGAATCATCGACAATTCTAGGGTGCAAAAATATTTTTCCCTATAAATAGTCAATTTTACCATGGTAAATTCATTTTTACATTGCACTTTGAGATATTTAGAGCTCTAGTTTCATGATTTGTGAGTGAAAATTTAGAAATGGAGGCTACCAAAGGATCGAGGAGGTAGAGGAGGCCCATATTAGGAGAGGTAAGTACCATTTTTGTTGTTTTTTTGTGTGTTTTTATTTGTTTTTAATTTTTTAGGTTTTTAGGCTGCGTGAGGGCATGTTCTTCGGATCACTAGAATCACGGGTGATTTTGAAAATTCACTTGAGATTGGGGTAAATCACAATAAATTATGGTGAATCTTTGCCACTACCGTCATTTTTTTCTTGATGTTTTGATTTAATGAAATTTTGATTAAATGGTATTCTAATGGATGTTTTGTGTGTTGTGGATGCATGTGAGAGATAAATTAACTATTGGAGATAGTATTAATTTGATTTTTGATTATATACGAGATTCTTTGTTAGAGGATGACTAGGATCTTTTGGTGGATGTTGGTCCGGGAGCAATGTTTCATTATATGAATATGCATAGGTAGCAGGGGTTAGTAATTCTATTATTAGAGATATTAGACCCTATCACTTGCTCCTTTTGGTTATCGATGGGTGAGATGACCATCACCCTAGAGGACATACACGGGATTATGAGGTTTCCCATTGAAGGTGAAGGGATTTATTTTATTGATGATATAAATAGACCATTACCGATGAAGATATTATATGGTGGGGATGCAGATGGGATAGAGTTATTGTCGGGTGGTTTTTAGATGGGCCTTTGAATAGTCTCGAGACAGAGGGTCGTTCTTTGATGACCTTGAGGATTTTCAGGATCAATTGATATGCATTGCATGAATCTATTGGGGGTGGGTTTTTATGGATGGTGACAAGACTTTTAGCTGATATGATGGAGCAAAGGACCATTTTTACATGTGCCCCTACTTTTCTTGTTCATAATTACAGGGAGTTATGGGCATGGAGGATAAATAAGAGGTTTGGGGTATATGTGGGCTTCCTATTATAGAACTAGGTGTATGAGCACATTACAATGTCTCAGTCTAAGGGTTTACCATGGGGAGGCTTAATAGTGTTGGATGAGATATTTGGGTTTGTCTAATGGTGATCAGATAGAGGAGAGGAAAGACCACTTTGTGTAGTGAGGAACATTATCGACAAATCCTTACCTGGATTACATATTAGTGATGTGAGATGGAGATTGTATATTGGGTTTATAACATCATATGGGGAGGAGGGTTAGTTTAAAACCACCCAATAGGACATGTCAAGTATAGATCGATAGTAGTCACAGAGTGGGAGTTATTCAAAAAATTTCAGGTTAGAAGACAATTTGGATTAGTTTAGGATGTTTCTAAGGTGGCTACAACCTATAAGCATGATGAAAGAGATTTGTATCCTCCACTTCCAATTGTTACAGTGATTTGTGTGATTTCAATGAGGAGGAGGTGATGGAAGTGGATGATCAAGGTATTCCCATGGTGGTTGATGATGATGAGGTTACAAAGGTGTATGTTGTATGGTTGAAGAATCAACTTTCCAGGTGGAGAAACAGTATGGGTGCATTCGAAGGCATCCCCTCACGTAGTGGTAGGTGAGAGTGAGTGTAGATATGGTGGGGGTTCTGGTGGTTGTGATGACATGGGGGAAATAGAGGATACCATAGAGCATTTAGTGTTTGCAAAGACCATGTTGATGGCTAAGTGAACTACATTAAATGTTGAGAGGGATGCCTTAGTGGGTGAGTGAGATGGATTGGGTCAACAACTAGTGGGTGGAAAGGTGGAGGTGACATAGGACATAACCAACCATTACAGTACATGTAGTAATAAGAGGTATTGAGAAATTCCCTCGATATCACAGGATCTTCAATTTCAGGGGTCGAGATGGAGGTAACAAGGGCCCAAGCTAGTTGTCGGATGGGAGTACCAAGTAGTTTGAGTATGGAGAAAAATCAATCATTATGTGATGAGCTATGATATTATGAGGGTATAGTATAATGTCAAAAAAAAGTAGCACGAAGAGAGTTGTCTATGGAAGATCTCTACGTTTTGCTAGCATGGGACCATCTCTAAAGTTGTGAGACTTGCTACTTGAGATGGACCTTTGGATAAGGTTGGCTTCCTCTACCTAATATAATTCTTAAACTACTCCTAAAAGGGAAAATGTAGATAACTAATCCTAATCTAACGATGTCAAGGGACCAATAAGAGAGAGATGGTTAAAGAGATGCATGAAAAGGAAATCCTAAGCTAAAGGAGGTGATAGCACCAGAAAAACAATGTTGAAATATCTGTTGAGGGAGAAGGAAGAGGAAAATGCAACAAGGAAAGGCTAGATAGATGTGATATAAACCAAGGATCCATTCACCATCTTTTATCCATGAAACACAACAATACAAACCTATAAATGAGAAATACATGCACATAAAAAGACAACAGGAATAGAGAGGTAAGGAAATACAACAAAATCAAATGATAGCATTGAAAGAAAACCACAAAACACTAATTTTATTTCTCATCGAATATGCACAGTCCATTACATGTGTGAAGTAGAGGAAAAATAGACTTGTAAGGACCATGAGAAGGCTTACATCTCATTTCCATTAAGAAACCAATTGGACAGAGTTTCTCCATATCCTAGAATATTCCCCCCTTTCTAAAAAATGAGAAGTTACAATATATAAAAGAAGATGAGAATGGGAGAAGAGATGGTAATCATGAAATTCCCCCTTTAGCCACCAATAATATGCATTAACTCACTGGAAAAGAGTATGGGTAGCCTTGTTTAACTCATTTCATAATGTCCTTTTGGCATGATAGAGAAGAAAAAAGCACCATATCTTGCATTTATATTTTTTCTTTGGGAAGTCGGAACTATACTTTTGAAATCTCGACTATTTTTTGCCTTTTTTTCCCACCTACTCCACCAAACTTTTGACTTTTTATTTCATGATGTAGAGTACTAAGAGATTTATTGCAGGGAGGAATTTATTGCAAATCGGGGTCTTAAGGTTTCATTACTTCATTATTTCAATTTATTGCCCATCATATCCCTGTAACGCTATCTCTTTTCCTTTATTATGGGTTTACAACCCTACAATTCTTCTCTCATTCCTTATTCATTACATAGTTTCTCAACTACTTAATTCACACTTTTAAGTCCCACTTACTTCTCATTAAGTTTCCCTTGCAACTCTACATAACTCTAGCTTGTCCTTTTGCATCATAGGTTTTTCCAAGATCTTGACTCAAGTTTCGACTCCCACTTAATTCAAGTAAATGGCCACGTGATCTATGTAAATCTCCATCTTGATTAGCTTTATTCATCATGTTTCGGAGGTGTATTACTCAATTCCTTTGGTGCGGGGTTTAGGGATGCTCTTTCTCAAAGTCATGCCTCATCAGATTCCCACAACACTTCTAACTCCTCACTTTGTCTTGTGAATTTTTGGACAACATCACATCTCCTTTCACTTTGGATTTCAGGTTTGCAAATGGTGTCAAGAATAGGGTGTCACATAGAAATGTGTCTCCATGGTCATTGGGGCCCAAAACACCGCATGGCTCACACTTAACATTTTTCCCCATATGCCTTTGTTTTCAACTCTTAATAATTTGCAGGGAACTTATTACCATGGGGAACAATTTGTTTGCACTTCACATGTGCCCACGACCCTTCCCTTGATCAAACTCCACTATGCAGTCTCCCTTAGTAAATCGACCACTAAGGTCCTATGGAGAACTCGCCCCGAGAGGAACTTGTTCCCCATGGGCCATTTACAACTTCACAACACTCGGGACCTGCACTACTTTTACCCCACCTAACTCCAACGCAATGTGACTATTTCAGCCACCAAAATAACTCGTGACTCTCGACCCATGTACTCTCTAGGCCCCAAAAGTCCAATTTATCCACAATTCACCTGAAACTTGACCCTTTTCTCATTTTCATGAATTTTTCTAAGTCCTTAGGCCAAGTGAAGATTTGAGAAGATAGGTAAAATAGAGTAGAGTTCCCCCAAATCCAATTTTCCTCAATTTATCAATTTTATCACAAAATTGACTAAGTATTGGACTTGAAACAAAGGAAATGCCTAAAAAAAAAGGCTCAAAGTGCCCCAAAATCAACTAAATACCTAATTTTTTTTACAGATCCCCCATTAAGGTCCATCAATTTCCCAAGTCTAATTTCTCCGAGTTATCCATTTTTGTCAAGGGGTTAAAAATGGATAACAATTTGGTGACTCATGGGGACATCTGCATGCTAGATGAGTTGATTAGTGGCCTTGAAGCATCCATTGGGCATGGAGTTAGCCTGGTAACCTGAAATATAATATGAATCTCTGTAATTCTATTATCTCGAGACCACTTGAATTTTTGTTTGAAACTTGAAGTTAATCTCTTGCTCAAATTTTCCATCTTTTATAAGAAAATATTGAAGTTTTGATCAAGTGGAAAATTGTTTTGAATCTGATTTTTTTCTTCTTTCCTCTACAATTAATCTATTGAGATAAAGGATGAGCACTATGAAAGTTGTTACAAATCTGTTTTCTTCTAAGTATGAAGAACTAGACCAAATCCACGACAAACATGAAGAATTGCAGAGCTCTTAAACACTTATTGATTATGGAGTGCACTTGCAATTTCCTTATAATCTGATTTTCCCATATGAGCATTACCTCCAATGAACTGTACAAGAGATACAAAACATAAAAAAAAACTATGTCGAAAAGGGAAGTTCATACATGATCCAAGTGAACCATGAAGTGTGTGCACAAGAACTTATTTTGCTGAAAGAAAACCTTCCTACTCTACTTTAACTAGAGGAATAACAAGCTAAAAAAACCTATAACATGTTGGGAGAAGAAACTTCCTTTCCTCACAATTTGAGACCATGTGACTGATTTTGCAATGAACATGGTCATAAGTAAGAGTGAAAAATTGACTAGAAGTTGGTTCTTCACTCTATCCATCAAAGTATCAACATAAAAAAAATGATTACCTCCTTTAGTTGATTTTCATTTTTTTGGAGGTGTTGAAGTTGACCTTAGGTACATTGAGACTCATCTTGATGCTTTGAATTAAGCATGAATGGTTGATAATTTTATTTTGGCTCCAATCTATCAAAATACATGATTGGGAAGGAAATTTAGGAACCATTGGGCTGATCCTTGTGATTTTCCCACTCTTTTGAAGCTCTTCCCTATGAACATGGGCATCCTGTAAACTTTCTTCTTGAAGGTGGTTGTTTGTATGTTGATTTTTTCTTTTCTTTATCTCTACAAGAAATTATGTTTCCACCTTAATGATTTCTAATTTTGTACTTGGTTTACCTTATCTTTCCTCATTCTCTATTCCATTATGATCCTACATTAAAATTGCAGCAAACTCTAGACATGAAAAACAATAGGTATCATTGCACTCTATTAAAATACCTTGCTCAATTTAAATACATTCTTTGTCACATCCTTGGGTACCAATGGTGTTAAAAACACTTTCTCCTCTTATATTTTGATATTCCTTCACATCTTCCTGTTCTATTTTGATATTCAACCCCTCTTTTTGAATATTTTTTACATTTTCATCCTCCCAATATGAATCAAACCAATATTCAACCGATATAGAGTTGTCTTCTTTGATGGGATTTCTTGAATAATAGACATAGAAAATGGGAAATTGATTTGTTTCAGCTTAGGTTAGATATTTTTAATGCTAAAAATACCTAGTTTGATCACTTGGAGAAGCCAAATGACTCTCTAAAACATGTTCCCTAATATGCTAATATGTTGACTCCAAAACAACTGCATTATTTTTCCTAAAGTCTTGTTGTTTGGAGTGTTGCATGGGCCGCTCCTTATCTCCAAAATCATAACAAAATCTATTTCCACCAACCTTATAGGATAACATGGTCGAGTAAGGTTTGGGTAGAAACTAGGGATACCATATAGAATGCCACAACTTCTGGAAACATTAGTATAAAGTTTGGTGAAGTTGGGTAGTGCCCTGGGTGGAGATGGGAGAAATGTTTGCAATGTTTGGGGAATGATTTGTGCATGAAAAACTTGGGAAAAATAAAATGGAGGATAAGGAAGTGAAGAATATTCTTTATTTTTACAAGGAATGATAGATTTTTCATTTTTTTCACAAGGGGAAGGAAGAATTTGAGGTGGTGAGGGAAGATTGAAACAATAAGAATGGGATTTATTTTTCTATCCTGAATGAGTATATTCTCATCTTGGGATGCAATGGAAAAATATTGAGGAAGACTGTTGCCTCCTAAGGATTGAATCAATACAACTAAATCAACATCAAAGGATCTCAAATAATACAAGAATGCCATACCTTGTGAGGGTCTATATTCTTGAGGAATTTTGTGTCATGTCCTTGTAAATATGATGTTGAAATATGTCATAAAATCCATTGGATCCCGCTATACTTTGTTGAGGTGTCCTATGAGGTAAATAAAATCTACATCCTCCTTGAACATGTTGTGTATTTTTTCTCCTAGCTAATTCCATTTGGAAATGGATTGTGGAGCGAAACCATTGTACCAATCTCTTTCATTTCCTTTAAAAGATGAAACCAGAAGTTAGATGAAAAAATTATCTTCTATGATATCATGAATGACACAATGATATACTATATATTGAATATGATCAATAGGGGATTTATATCCATTTCCATAGAAAGTGGGCATATATTTAAGATTGTTATTGAGATAACATCCAACTACTGCAAATGGAGTGGAGTGGAAATAGAATGAGGAAATGGAAAATATCCTTAGAGAGCCATAACTGAAATGGAAACATTAAAACCAATGAAAGAAAGAAGGGAAATGTATGCAACTAATATAGTGAGATGTTTGAATCAGTGGAGTCATCAGATGTGTTAAAAATATGCCTCTAAAGGATGAATTCACCAAGAACACATCAACTTGGAAAATGATGAAATTTAAGCTTTCAATGCTAGTCTTACAACATGTGCCAATACTATTATGCGGTGAAGGTACCAAGGTGGCTAGGATGTATATCTGTGAAAGATATGACTTGTGGGTTGTGCCACAAGGTGTTCCAAAACTGTTATGTCAAAAAAATTAGCACTCGATATTTTTCTATGGAAGATCTCTAACTTGGGACTATCTCTCAAGTCATGGGACTTCTTACTTGAGATGGATCACCAGAGAAATCCAGTGTCTTCTACCTAATATATTACCAAAACTAATCCTATAAGGTAAAATAAAGCTAAATAATCCTAATCTAACCATGCCAAGGGACTAGGGGGAGAGAGAGAGGGTTAGAAAGATGTGTGAAAAGGAAATACTAAGCTAAATGAGGTGATATCACCGGAAAAAGGGTGTGAAAATATCCTGTTAAAGGAGAAGGAAGAGGAAAATGTAGAAAGGAAAGGTCAGGACAACCGTGATACAAACTAAGGACCCATTCAACATCTTTTCTCCATGAAACACAACAACATAAACCCATAAATGAGAAATACATGCACAAAAAATACATAAAGAATAGAGAGGCAAGGAGATACCAAAAATAAAATGCTAAGTTTGAAAGAACACCACCAAAAATTGATTTTATTACTCTTAGAATATTCATGAGTCTATTACATGTGTGAATTAGAGGCAAAAATACACTTATCGGGACCATGAGAAGGCTTGTAGCTCATTAACATTGAGAAACCAATTAGACATAGTTTCTTGATATCCAAGAATATCCTCCCTTTCTAAAAAATGAGAGGTTATAATATATAGAAGAATACGAGAAAGAGAGAAGAGATGAAAATCCTGAAATTCCCCTTTACCCACCAACAACATGCATTAATTCACTGAAACACGTATGGGAATCCTTACAAAACTCATTTCCCAATGTCCTTTTAGCGTGTTGGAGAATAAAAAACACCATACCGCCTTAAAATTTTGTTGTTGGGAAACCGAAAGTGCACTTTTTCAACTGGACTATTTTTTACCTTTTCTTCCCACCTACTCCACCAAAATTTTGATTTTTTATTTCAATATGTAGACTACTCGAGAGAATTTTCCAAAAAGTCTAATTTCATCAAATTTGGTGCACCAGGAAGGAAGTTATGGCAACTCGTGTTTCTAAGGTGCCATTACATGATCACTTCAATTCATTGCCCATCATATCCCCGCAACACTATATCTTATCCTTTTCTATGGGTTTACGACCTTGCACTACTTCTCTCATGCTTTTTTCATTGTGTGGTTTATCAAATTATTTATTCACACTTTTGAGACCCACTTACTTCTCAATAAGTGTCCCTCACAACTCTAGATAACTTTAGCTTGGCCTTTTGCTTCTCGGGGTTTTTAAAGTACTTGACTTGGGTTTTTTACCCTGCTTTATTTAAGTAAATGGCCATCAAATCCACGTAAAGCTCAAGATTGATCACCTTTTTCATCGGGTTTTCGGGGTGTATTACTCCATTCCTTTGGTGTGGGGTATGGGGATGCTCTTGCTCATAGTTGTGCCCATGGATTCTGTTGTAGACACCTAAAATATGCTTCCACATTTTTATACTAAAATGGCACTAATTACCCTCTTTCCTATCATTTCCATAATAATTAACACTTTTATGCTAATTAGCTAACATTCCCCTTCTTATTCTTTAATTAACAAACTTTCATTAATTAGCTAACCCTTCCCCATTCGGATGCCAATTAAGGACATTTTTCTAGTTATAACCCACTTCTAAGTGATTAATTAAACATTATTAGTTAATGGTGTCTTCTATTTTAATCAATAAACCCTTTTTATTGGTTAAAAATCCCTCTTACATCCCCATAATTAGGTATTTTTCCTATAAATCTCCTCCAGATAGCTTCTACAAGCTTATGCCTACCTATTCATTAATGACATTAGATTAATTAGACCCCTCTCAATTCCCACAAAGTGCACATCCTTTATTAAATCTTCCAAACATGTTTATCCTTTGTATTTCTTATTTGTGATTTGTCCCACATTCACCAAATTTCTAGCCTTTCCCAAAGGGGCAAGCTATATAAGGAACCCTCCTCCGTCCTTTTCTTTTGACACCACACTTTGATTAGTGAAACTTATAGGAATTTTTATCTTGAGCCATTTTCCATTGTTGGAAATTGATTCTCCATCTTGAATCTATTCTCTCAAATTGAAGAGCATGGGAAGATCTAAAAATGGCCTTATAGCCATTTCTTGGTGAGATCTCATCTCCAATTCTTGAGAAAAAAACACCAATTTGATTGTTCAATAATCTAATTAGGTTCATTCATTAGGTATCAATCTCAAAGAGTAGGAATGACTTGGCATTTAATGGATTTATCATGTTTATGCATTGTAGTAGTTGTTTTCCCTTAAGCTCTTATCATGATGTTCTTGTTTGATTAAATTTTATTTTAAGCTACTAGGTGTTAGTTTCTTTTCATTTATCATAGTTAGTTTTACATGTATATGTTTGGCATGCCCAATGGGAGCACCCCTTTGTCTCAGATGCATTATTTATTTTGGTTAAGTTTGTTTTTACATACTAACCTTTTTTTTAATATATTGACATAACTTGTGTTTCTAACCATGTTTTGTTGAGTTTACATGTGTTGAGTCTTCCTTGTAGGTATAAAGGATGCGAAGTATTTTCAAAATTAAATCTCGATGAGAAAAAATTAAGATTTCTCCATTTTCATTTTTGAGCTTCATTTTTCATCATTTTACATGCTATTTTTATCAATTTATTGAAAATATTAAATTTTTGAGCATGTACGTTACTATTTGATAGTGTTGAGTATTTTATTCACACATTAATAAGATGGATTGATATCAAAATTAAATCATTATGAGAAAAATTCATGATTTATCCATGTTTTCATTGTAGAGCTTCATTGTTCATCATTTTGCATGTTAGTTTTGTTAATTTGTTTAAAATGTTAAGTTTTTTTTATCATGAATGTTAATGTTTGATAGTGTCGAGTCTTATTTGTATATATTAATGAGATGGGTTGTCAAAATTATTTTGGTTCGAAACTTTTGACTTTCTTCCAAATTAAGGGACGTTTTTTTACATTTTTGAGTACAAAGTTAAGTGCATACCCATAGGAATATGAGCACATGCGTAACCCATATTATGGAGGCCGTAACTTCCCAAACTTGAAATGACTCCATTTTTGTGATGGAAAGTTATTGAAGTGAATTATGCAATGAACACATAAATTTGAGATTTAGACTTCCGAAATTACAGTGTTTTTCCTTTATTATAAAACTAGTCATTTTCATTGTATGTTAAATTCATTTTTTATCAACACCATGTATGATCTTATTTTTGCTTTTGAGTGACATTGAGAATCATAAATGGATATGATTATTGATTTTTTCCTAACATATTTAAATGATTTAATGATTTTTTTTTCCATTTTTACTTAGTTAGATCAAAGTTTGTGTATGCTCTTCTCTTGCGCCTTTCAATGATCTTGAGAATCAAAATCAACTTTGGTATTATTTTCTAACATTTTGGATTAATTTGGAAACTTAATTTCATTATTTCTTAAGGGAATGAGTAATTTACAAAAACATGTTTAATGGTCCTTTGATTTAGATTTTTCCATTACTATCAAATTGGGTTACTTGTTGGGTATGATCTTCTCTTGTGTCCTAGAGACGATATTGAGAATCAGAAACAAAATTTGATCCTATTTTTAAAATGTTATAAGTTTCCATGGAGAACTACTAAATTTTGAGTACATGACCTAATTCACTTTTCAAAGAAAAATGATCTAAACCAATACTAAATACAGTTTGTTATAGGTTTCCAATGGTGTACAAAGCCACATTAAGATCAAAAGATAAAAAACACACCACTTTATTGGAAACACTATATTTGCATGTTTGGATAAGTGCTACGACTCATCTTATTTAAACTATTATAAGTATCTTGGCATAAGCCATAAAACACACTGTGAGAATTACCACAGGAACCCCAAAGTAGTCCACACCTTGAGGGAATTGGTGGATGAAATGGGAAGTGCCCCACTACCCACTTGACTAGTTGAAAACCCATGTGAGAAAAGCTTCACATTACTTGTATAAGGCTCCATTCATTAATTTGATTGTGGGCTAATGGTCCAACTCTCTAAGATAAATCCTAGAAGTGCATACCTCTCTTAGGTAATAATTGGTGAGTGTTGCAAAAAAATCCATAGGGAACCATTTGTCATTAGGGTCAAATTTACCTTAACCAATCACATTTTAAATAATTCTCACAAAGTGACAATTTTTTTGAAGTCAAGATCTTGTTTTTCAAACAAGGGAGAGTCCATTAAAGTTGAAGACACATGTTACTCATTACAAAAATTTCAATGCATTAATTTTTATTAGCGTCCGCCTTTTTTAAAAACATGGAGAAACTATGTCAAAGTCGAGGCTCAGTTTGTTTCATCCCCACTTGATCTATCTCCTTTGCTCTCTTTTTGATATTTTTTATCAAAAGAGGAGAAACATACGAAGTGTTACTCAAAATTGTGTCCACCACTTTTGCACCTGCTTACATCCTTCCTTATTGTGAATGTGATAGTAAGCATTGAAAGTGTGTTGGTACATATTCATATTTTGGGTAACCTTGTCTTGACACCCAAATCAAGACATCTCATTGTAGCTAGAATTTCTCATCATTGACCTTCCCTTGAGTTGTTACGCTGCTCACATCATATCAATACAATTTTGATACTTACATCTTGTTTTTATAAAACTTGATATAAGTTTCTAAATTATATTATTATACTACTCGCATATTAGTAACTCCTTCTTATACTTTGAATTTGTTTTCACCAAAGTTTTTTTATCAGGGGTAAATAGTTTTGAAGGGACTATACCCTATTACAAAAAGTACTCACAAGCCAGATATAGCAGCAAAAAAAGTCCATAGTTTTGAAGGGACTATACCCTATTACAAGAAGGCTCAATAGCCAGATAATGTAGTAAAAGCATAAAAATGGATCAGAATCTAGGATATAAATGATGACCAACTATATTTTAAATGAAATCTATAAAAAGTGTCAAATATACAACAAAGCAACATGAAAACAACATCCTTTTAGCATCAAAATAGAAATATAGAAGCAGGAAAAATCCTCTTTATTTGAATGCTTTATCAATATTTGTCTTTATCTTCTATAGAGAGGTGAATAGTGCTAGGGAAGTGACATGGGAGGGATCCTTCTTATCTAGTTGTGAGAGAACCAAGTCCCTTGCTGAATTCGACTCCCAAATGGCAGCATGAATTTTACTGAGTATACAAACACTTTTGACATGTTGCTCCATGAAGTTGTAAATAGCCTTAAGCACATAAATGGTATAGTCATGCCTACCTTTTGCATTACCCAGTCTATTATCCATAGAATTAAGCTTCTTGTAGATTTGTAAAGTCTGCTCATTATCCTTATCAGGGTCATTATGCATCTTCCTTTTGCCTTCTCTCTTACAAATCTGCTTGAGCTCTTCTTTCAAGTCTCCAACCTCCTTTTCCAACTTAACAATTATATTAAGTATTCCTTCCTCCCTTTCCATAGTATAAACATCAATAGGATTGCTAATATGAAGAATTTTTTTCTGATTCAATTTATTTGCTGCTATAAAGGACCCTTTGGGAGGGGAAGGGTTGATTGAGGGGGTAAAGAGGATTTTTGGTTCTGATTTTCCTATGTTTAGAAGCATCACCTTGAGTATTACCTTGAGATTTGGAAATTTTTGTTGCTACATTATTTGAATCATATCAATAATATTTCAATACTAATATTCTTTCTTTTCCACAAATCTTAATTAACGTATCCAAGTGGTATTATTGTGTTGATCACATTTCTAACTTCCACATTTTGGGGGTTTTGGCCTTGTTTATATCTAAAATTATTTTAGTATACCTTGAGTCAGAAGTCACCTCAACCCTTTTCTAATACTTAAACCTTGTTTTACTTACACATTATTTAAGTGTTGGAATTGTGTTGTCATCTGCAAAAGTAAACTTTGAGATAAACATACAAACATTAGGGATTTATTTCCATCTTTGATTGGTATTTGGTTTTAAACCTGTTAGTTTTGTCCTTTTCATTCTTTCTCATTCCCTCTTTGACCTTCATTGTGTCATTTACAGTGATCACGCTACTTGATTTTTTCCTAGGTTCATTGTAGTCCTTGTACACATTTTTCAAACATTAGCAAAAAAATTTCCTATTAAGAAAATCTTGAGATAATTTGAACATTGGAAAATTTTCCTTTGCATCCATTATGTTGCTAAATTTTGATCAACCATTTTGACATTTACACTTGCAACTTGTTGTCCAAACCTTGTTGGATTGTCAAAATTGTGTCATCACGATGTCTATTTTCCTTAGATTCCCTTTATAAAATCACATGAACATCTCCATACTTACAAAATTTCTATTTGGTTACCATTATACTACCCAAATAAACATGGAACTTCCTTCTATTTAAAAGAGTTTAACCACACTATCTAGGTCCATGCATTTGGACCCAACAATGACAAAAATTAATAACTATCACATGGT
Organism: Taxus wallichiana var. yunnanensis; assembly: GCA_018340775.1. Lineage (NCBI taxonomy): Eukaryota > Viridiplantae > Streptophyta > Pinopsida > Cupressales > Taxaceae > Taxus > Taxus wallichiana. The sequence goes on along the minus strand of CM031242.1, from coordinate 82,359,202 downwards.
TCCTCACACTTATGACAATAGAGAACCTAGGTTTAGGAATTCCCATCAGAATACGCCCATCATGACTAATCCTCGATTGGCTCTTTTGCGCTAGAGAACCCGTTAAACTACCCCTTTCCCCCTCATCTCATATTTGGTGGTATGATTTTGATGATTCTAATCCATGTTATTCTTCTAATCACCCTTAGTATTATGATGATTCAAATCCATGTTATTATTATGATTCCCCTCAGTCTCCTGATTATTTAGGTCCATTCTATTATCTGATTCCCTTCATTCTCTTGAGCTGCACCTGATTGAATGTCTTCTAAGGAATAATCATTCACTTAACGACATTTTCCTCCTTGAAGGATGTGTGTTACCAAAAATTCTTCCCATCATTCCTCTAATTTGAACCCTAAGTCACGGTCCTTAATTTCTTCATAGGACCCCCTTTATTAGTCACCTCAACAATGTCTTCCTCCTTTGAAGATGCAGTGCATATGTAAGTTTCTCCAATCAAACTTCTAATTTGACTATTGATTCATGATCCTCCCTTTCTTCACTGAACCCCTTAATAATCACCTCAATGAAATCGTCATCCACTAAAAATCTATGTGACTCAAAATTAATCTAATCAATCATCCAAGTCGACCCCTATGTTGCAATCTAGTGATTGGCTACGTGATCTTGTTTATCTATCTCGCACTATGTCGTCTTCTAGGAAAACATGTACCAAGCTATTTTAAATCCACATCTTCTTCAACTTGTGAGATATCCAAATCCAAATCAACTTTGTCTCTTGAGTCATCTTATTCTATCAATCAAAATCCAATCCCTATTTTTCTCTTGATCCTTTTCAACTATATTTTAGCATATCCTTATCAATATTCTAAAGATTGATGTTTGTGTCCACGTCGAACAATTAACAAGAAACAATGTGCTAAGATATATTTTTAAAGCACTATAAAATACCTTTATGGGAGAAATAAGGTCAAACATTCCCCTCATCTACATCATCAAACATCTTCTAAATATTCCACACATGTTGGACCTCTTTCTTCTAATCAAATTACTATCATCGCCTAATAACAACCCATACCGATCGATTTATTTCAAAATAAAGAAGCAATCAGATAATTCATGGGGCTAAATGATGAAATTTATCTAGTGGATCATGAGAAATAATTCTCTTTTTACCTCAATGCATTCATGTATTGTGGGGAAGAAGTTGATTCCTTTTTTCATAAAATAGAGGAATATCCTAAGATCATCAAACTTGATCCTCTTCTTGTTCTTCCATTTTCACATTCCCCATTACATGGAGAAACACTTGGGTCTATCATTGATCCTTGGCTTATCTTCTCATCACCCAATAATTCCTTACATATCACAATTCCTCAATCAAAATATCTCCTTGGGTCACCTCCTAGTATCCCTTCATCTTCTTCTATATGTGGGCCACCTCTTGGTATCCCATCTTCATCTTCCCTTGGGTCACGTCCTAGTATCCCATTATCTTTTATATGTGGCTCACCTTCTGGTAGCCCATTATATTCTATACTTGGGCCATGTCCTAATATCCCATCATCACCTATTATTGGGCCATGTTTTAGTACCCCATCATCTTCTATACTTGAGTCATGTCCTATTAGCCCTCCATCTTCTATTTATGGGACACCTCTAGGTATCCTATCATCTTCCATCTACCACACACCTCCGGTATCCCATTTTATTATATACTTGGGCCAAATCCTAGTATCCCTTCATCTTCTATCTATGGATCACCTCTTGGTAGCCTAGTTTCATCCATCTTGGGGCCACATCCTAGTATCCCTTCATCTTCTATCTATGGCTCACCTCTCGGTAACCCATCCTCTTCAATTTTTGGACCATATCTTCTTCACCCATCTTCTTCACCCATCTTATCATCATTATATCAACAATAGTAGTAAGCCCACCATAATTCCTATCATCAATTCCAAGAATCCACTTTCTTCTTCCACTTCTCGAGATAAGTAAAATTACACATTATGTTTTAGGAAACACCAAAAATTTCTTCAACAAGCTAAGATAAAAAATCGGAAGATCTCTAAAGATCAAAGAAAATCCAACACTCACAAATTTAAAAATCATACGTGATTAAATAATGCACACCAATGTGAATTCCAGGTATGGGAAAAAGTGTAAATATTTATGGATAGAGAACTCAAACTCTCACATAAAAATACATATTTAAAGATAAGTTGCAATCACTTATCGAGTAAGATCTCACTACGGTCATTAAGATTGCAGATAATATCACTCTTGATAAGAAAAACTCCTAGTCACCCTCATTAAATAAATCACAAACATTATTGTTGGGTCATATCATGTGGAGTGACATTGTTGGTTCAACTTATAAATCATTCATCTTCATCATCTTCTCCCTTCACGGTTTTCCCTTCACAAAACCATCCAAAATAAAATATATGTATGAGAAAAACATTAAAAAAAATTAAAAATAAAAGGTACAAAGATCAAATATTTTAATCAGGTATTGTATACACATGGATGTTATTTCCTTCATTTTTTCATATTATTTTGTAAATCACCGACTATTTTCATCCCTTCGGTGATCTTTTAGTTAGTTAATTTGCACTAATTGTGTGATATCTATCTCTATAGTATCTTTTTGACCTTGGTATTTTATCACCTTAGTAAATTAAAGAACAAATGACCTCTTAGAGATCTTATCACTATCTACATCTAATAAACTTGTTACGAAGAACTTTTGGACATATTTGTTGACACTAGGTAATATCTTCATCACAGTCACTTCCACATCCTTCCATTAAGCCATCAGTGGTTCTTAACCCCTTATCAAAAAAATCGAGAGAGCTGAAATAATTTTCCAAAGCAAAAAAATCAATCAAAACATCAAAAATAAAAATAAAAGCAATATATAACTCTCTCTTGGGGTATTTCCAGTATCTCTATCGGGGTTATGGATGCTTGGTTGGTAGTATAGAAATGTTATGACTAGAATCAAATACATCTCTTTCAGGGCTATGGATGCCTAGTGGAAGCAGAGTAATGTATAGCTATCCTTACACCATCCATTCATAAATTACCTATAAAAATAAATCATTCCAACACATTGGCTAAGCGTATCTTCACTTTCTATCTATCAAATCTTCCCTTCAAGATTTAATTAATTTCTACATGCACACACTAGGTATCTATGAGAAAACATGATTAGTATGTTACCAGGTGTTGTTTGAAAATTTTTCAAACTCCTACTTTAGCCTTTATTTTGAATCGTGATTTGTGCCTTTGGCTAATCACCTTTTCGTTTCAAGGCTTCTAGTTACATTTTCCATATCTTTCCATAGCATTCACAATGTTCTTCTTCTTTCTACCAAACATCCATGTGTATAAGATTGGATTTTTTCCATGTTTACAAAAACCTTGATCCCATTTTTATAAAACAATATTCTACTTGTTTTCTATCATATGTTTCTTAGTCATATTGTATTGGGGAATGCTCACTCCTTCTTATCACTTCATTAGTTTGAGTTCATCATCATGTTGAACCTATCCTTCATGGCCTTGATCCAACATATCTTCTTCTTGTATATATGTGCAAATATTTTCCCTTGTATATTCCCATATCTCACTAGGGGAATCTGTGCATATTCAATTTTTCCTATACATAACTTCATAAAACTTTCAAAAACCTAAAATTCACAAAATACTAGAAAATTCAAAAACATTGGCAAAATACCAAAATCCAAAACATTTGGTAAAATATCAAAATCTAAAAAATTTGGTCAAATATAAAAATCCAAAACATTTGGTAAAACATCAAAATCCTAAAAATATTGCCATAAATTTCAAAAAATCCTTAAAAATTGCTAAAAATTCAAAAAAATCATAAAAATTGCTAAAAATTTCAAGCAATCCTTAAAATCGGTGAAAATGTCAAAACTCCTAAAAATTTAAAAAAAACACAAAAACTTGTAAACAAAACATTTAATCAATTGAATTTTTCAAAGACAATGTCCTCAAACATCAAAAACTATCCTACGAACATCATGTCTTTGTTTCTCACCTATTCTTGCACGCGACTAGCTTGAGTCACTTTGGTTTGGCCCCATTAACAAAAATTGGTTCACTTGTTATGTCTATACTTCCTTACAAAACCGAGTTGTATGGTATTGTTCCATAGGGCACATCTAGTTTTCATGGGACCTTTTTTCCTCCATTTATTCACCTAGCAATGTATTATTGCTTGGGGTGTCATCTTTAACCCTTTTCGTATAACTCTAACTAGTGGAATCTGAAGCTAGATAACAAAAACATTGGTACAACTTTCTTGAACGTTGTTTATTTGAGCGTATTTTTATGTACTTGTTTGGTTTTTTGTCTTCTTTTATACTTTCTCATGAATCATTTCATGTTGTATGTTTATTTGAATTAGTCATGAATATATATATATATATATATATATATAATTAATAAAGAGCCGATGATGTAGATCATTAATAAAAATGATGAAGTAAAATTATTTTTACAAAATCTTGATGTGAACTATTTACATTCTCTTCAAACTTCATTATCAATTTCTTCTATCACACTTTTTCTTCAATAACACCTGGGCAATAGGGATCACCTTCTATCCCCCTCCCCCTTCATTTATTCTATCCATTTCCTTCCTCTTTTTTGATCGTCGATTGACCTCTTCCATCACCCCATCGACACTCGAGGGGGAATCCTTCATTATACTAAATTTTCTTCCACTCCTTCAAAATTTATTTGTCTTTACTTGTCTACTATATTTGAAGTGGCATTGCTTTAGCCACCCCAAAGAGGATAATGTAGACACCTAAAATATGTTTACTTGGTTTTGATACTACTATTACACTAATTATCCTCTTACACATCATTTCCATAACAATCATAATTTTTCCACTAATTAGATAATGTTCCCCTTAGTATTTGTTAATTAATGACTTTTAGTTAAATAATTAGCCCTTCCCCCATTATGGATGCCAATTAACAACCTTTCGTTAGTTATAATCCACTTCTAAGTGATTAATTAAACATTATTAGTTAATTACGCCTCTTATTTTAATCTAAACCCCCTTTGGATAGATTCTCCAAGCTTATCCCAACCGACTAATTAATCACATTTGATTAATTAGACCCCTCTCAATTTCCATAAAGTTCACATCCTTTATTAATTCTTCTAAACATGCTTATCCTTTGTATTTATTATTCAAGCTTTGTCCCACATTCATCAAATTTCGATCCTTTCCTAAAAATTCAAGCTATATAAGGAACCCTACTCCTTCCCTTTCTTCTAACACCACACTTTGAATAATGAAACCTATAGGGATTTTCATCTTTAGCCATTCTCCATTATTCAAAATATCTTATCCATCTTGCATCCATTCTTTTAAATTGAAGAGCATGGGAAGATCCAAAATAGCCTTGTATCCATTTGTTTGGTGTGATCTCATCTTCAATTATTGAGGAAACAACACCAATTTGATTTCTAGGTGATCTAATTAGGTTCATTCATTAGGTAGCAATATCAAAGAGTAGGAATGTCTTGGAATTTAATGGATTTATCATGTTTATATATTATAGAAATTGTTCTCCCTTAAGATCTTTTCTTAATGGTTTTATAGTAGATTTAGCTTAGCTTTTAGACTACTAGGTGTTAGTCTATTTCAATTATCTTTGCAAATTTATTATGTTCATACGTGCAACACTTCCAAATCGACCATTTTCCTCGTGGGATTTGGGAACCACATTACTTCTCCTTTCAATTTATATTAAAGGTCTACGGATGGTTTAGGGAACATGGTGTTAAGTAAAACTATGTCTCTAGGTTAGTTGGGACCGAAAATACCCACATGGCCCATAATTAGCATCTGCCCCTATATGCCTTTATTTTTAGCTCTTTATACTTTGCAAGGAACTTGTTCCCTCGGGAATAATTTCCCGAATTTCACATGTTACCATGACCATTTCCTTGGCCACACTACACTATGCCTTTCCCTTATTAAATCATCCACCAAGGCCCTGCGGATAAATCTTCCTCAGAAGTAACTTGTTCCAAGTGGGCCATTCGTTCCCACAAAACACTCTAGACCTACACTATTCTGACCCCACCTCACTCTAATGTATTGTAACTATTTCATCCTCCTAGATAACTCATGACCTACTAACCCATGTACCCTCTACACCCCTAAAGTTTGATTTATCTGTAATGCATAAAAACTTTACCCTTTTCTCATTTTCATGAATTTTTCTAAGTCCTTAGGCCAAGTGAAGAGTTGAGAAGGTAGGGAAAATAGAGTAGAGTGCCCCCAAAGCAAATTATCCTCAATTTATCTATTTTATCTCAAAATTGACTAAGTATTGGACATAAAACAAAAGGAAATTCCTAAAAATGGCTCTAAGTGCCCTAAAATCAACTCGAATACCTAAAGTTTTTACAGATCCTCCATTAAGCTCTATCAACTTCCCAAGTCCAATTTCTCCAAGTTGTCCATTTTTTCCAGGGGTAAAAATGGATAATAGATAGTACATAGGCAGCTTCCGGATGAGCCTCATTATGCCGAGTACTAGACAAAAATTTGAGTAACACTATCAGGGAGTGCAATGAGTGTGGTATAACCACCATAGGGTCCATATGGGGTTGTTCTTAGTAGAGGACTATATGGTGGTGAGGGAGGTGATCAAGGGAGTAACACTTGTGGAGGAATTTTATTGATGGATGTTTAGTTCAATTGATAGAGGACATTTTTAATGTATACAACGCTTTTCATGAAGCCTATATTTGATGTATATTTTTATATACATATTTTTGAGACTCTTGATCATTGTATATTAACACATCGGTATGATATACATGATTATGATTTTGATCCATATGTTGATTTTATTTAGGGTGATGTTTACATATGCTAATATGGATTTAGATATGATCATGATGTTTAGATGTATAGATGTTGATAAATGTTTTGATTATATTTGATGTGATGTTGATATGGATTAGATGTTGAGATAATAGTCACATTAATTTAATTTTAATTTCACGGTCTAAGATGTTATTTCTATTGTGGTGTGACTTTAATGTGTGCCAAAATGTATTCTAATCCACGGATGGGAATAAAATGTTGACTAGATGCTTTTGGACATGATTTGATACATATGTGATGGTAAAATGTATAATGAAGGATCTTGGACTTTTTCCCTTATAACTTGAGATGGTAACACGTGACTAACAATGAGAAATAATATGTAGGATATTGGATACAAAATAAAGCAAAATATATACCTTCTTGACATATAAGTGGGTTGACATATGTAGGTTACGAGAGACTAGGTTCTCCTTTTAATGGTTTTGTATGCTCATGCCCTAGCTTTACATTTTATTTTGATGTAAACTAATTGGTGAGGAAGTTCTATCTAATGGGAAAGATGATCGGTGTAGGGAGCTTTCCTTGAATGCTTTTGATATTTTGATTTTTTTATAAGGCTTATGAATGTGGGTATCCTTTACACAATGACATGGGTAGTTATGTACGTACCCAAAATTGTATGTACTGTATTTCCGGAAAGAGGTTACAGAAACCCCAATGATGATTTAGATCTCTTCGTAAAGTGTTCGAAATCTAGAAAGCATGATGAGTATACATTTGCATCCTAAAATTCCTTATGAAGCCTTCACATGCATTATTCTAACCTTGTTCCTCTCTTTCCTTGTATTTTGGTCTTTAGTTTCAGGACCGCCGCCCTTCCTTGGCAGTGATCCCATGACTACCACCCAAGACAGGGCAATGGTCCTTTAGCCACTGCCTTGCATAGGGCAGCAGTCCTATCCAAATTTTCAAGAAGTTTTTTATGCTTTCGTCAACATAAAAAATCAAGTGGCACTCATATTTATAAACCACTCTTTCTTGCATTTAAGTTTTAGCCACGGTAAATAGTAATTCCTCTTTATTTATAATATAATATTTCAATTCAAACTTATCCTCCGGTAAATCAAAGTGCTATAAATATCAAGCTTGTTTCCAAGAAAATGGCCCCTCTCCCTCTATGAATTATTATTCAGTGTGTTTTGAAAGTTCTTCAATAAGTCTCAACAAGTTTAGATTTTTAAAGCTTTCAGCCCTCTCGATTCAAGGCTCCACAATTCTAGTTCTAGATTATGTCCATTTGAATATTAATTCTACTTAGAAGTATAGGTCCTAGAAATTTTGGTGTGCTTGTATTGTATCCTGTAATAATCTGCTAGGAATCACATAGTCAAGCTCTTCGTTCTATTGCACTATCCCTCTCATACTTGGATTTTGTTCGGATTACGTCAAGCTACCACTATTCTAACATCTTCTCCCATTTCCACTTTTCTAGATTCACGAGAACATGAAGGAATGAGGAGATCACACTGAGGGGTCAAGTCATAATACAACTGTTTGGATTTGTCATTGTTTTGTAAACTTGAGGTTTGAATCGTCAAATTTGTAGTTACAATATATCAAATAGAATAGAAAATCATTTTATTTCACTTAAGCTTGCTTTTGGTATTACAAGAGAAGATGTGGGGAATGATAGCTTACGAGAAGCTATGATTTATTCCTCACTTCTGAGGTAAGATTGAAGGTATTTTCAATTAAATGAGTTAGTTATTTAATATTTATGATAAATTCACAAATGCACAAGCAAATAGCTATATCTGGCTATCTTAATTGTTTTAATTCCATTATTAGATGAATTGTTTGTTATCTTAATATTGCAGAATAGTATCTCTTTAAATTTAGTTCAAACTCATATCTTCGAAAATAAAAGTAAAAAAGGAATATAAGCATAGTGTAGTTATATATTTCATAATTTGTTTATTTATTTCAGTTAAGTTTGGTTATCTCTTGCATGAAGATTACAGGACCCAGAGATCACAAGGATTACGTATTCGAATCGGCAATACCTCAGCCAAATCTCTTCACAAAATTAATGGATATAGATCAAGGTCTTAGAATTCACGTCTTTCAAACAACAATAAACCCACAAGCAGTTAGTGAGCAATTGAGAGAACTGAATATTAAAGATGACAAAGCTTACACATTCTGATCAAATCAACCCAATTATAGATTGCCTTGATAGGATATCCGCATGACCATACAAGAACCCGAAAGAGAGAAACTATTTGGTTGTGATTCATTAGTTCTACCTAAATGCAGGAGAACTTCTCATTTACATAAACACAGACTTATGTATACAAGTTACCAGAACACCCGTAAAGTATTCTAAGAAGATTGCACAACTCCTAGTATTAAAAATAGAAGCTAAAAAATATTATGACTATTGGATAATCAGAAGAAGAGATTGATTCTTCACATGACCATAATAGGTCCACAACCACCATGAACTCATGGTTGTTATCCCCAGGTCCCATAACCCAACGGGCTTGTTAAACAGTTAAACATTGACACCAGTTTAAGTACGTTGGTATTTAGATCCTCACCGCTCCCGCCAAATATCAAAACACAATTTTCTGTATTAAATATAGAATCCAATCAAGCTAATATTTTTTGGGCTAGACCAGAAAACTGCCCATAGTTCCCTACAAATCCACTACACCTCTCACCACCACTTTCATGACCTTGTCTGGAAATATACATGAAGCACCTACAGGTCACTTTCCACACATCGAACAACCAATAGATAGGATCTCGGTAGAGCTGAACCTTGATTAGAGCTTCGAGCACCTATTATATCTAAACGAACCATTACACCAATTTGATTAGGAGAGATTTCTTTGCCTTAGACTCTGGATCCCATTATTACGTGTTGAGGATATCATATTTCCCAACTAGGTTTTCTACAAACATTTATTTCATTTTCATTGATTTGTCTCGGCATGACTTCGAGAGGTCAGGTACAAAAAAAGGCTACTTGTTGATTCTCATGCTCACTTATCACTTTTCTATCATACAAAATTGGTGAACCCAATGTGAAACGCAACAACTGCTCCCTTTCCATTTCCATTTCTTTCATTTGTCTTCACTCCTTCCCATTATTCTACGGGTATTTATATACCCCCGAATATGTTGGGATACGATGCATATGGTAGACCTCTCTCAGGTCTCGAAGCATATTATGGTCAAACAAATAGACAACCGTCACCCTTACTTTCCGCATGGGTTGACAACTATTCAAGAAACTACTTTTCATCATAAACTCCTCCTCAAAGAAATAGCTCTAGTTCTTTGTTCCAAATTGAGAATTTGGATCAGCTCACATAAGCACAACAACCAAATCCCTCAGGCTCTAACAATATGACATTTACTGGAGAATCCATTTCATCTCCTCGAGTTTTGTTTAGACCACAAATCAGTAGGAAATCAGATCCACTCCCATTCTTGGATGAGGAGTACCTAGCACACCACGCTAGAAATGAGAAACACTTCCAAAACATGTATCCATCTCTAGGAAGTTTGCAAACACAACCCGACACCCTGCTTCAAGAAAATACCCCCATTCCTCCACTAATGGAAAATACTCTTGGTGAACTTGGGCAGAGTAATGAACAATTCATAGTAGGATACCATACCCCTCTACAACCTCAAGGAGTACCACAACATCCATCAAGGAGAAACACTTGGCCATCACCAATCGAGGTCATCTCAACTTTGGTCGAGAGGGTCAAAGGACTAGAACTTGCTCAAGCAAATCAAACTTCATATTCGGGGCAAGTGGGAACTCCCAACCCTCCACATTATCCTAGTCAAATTGACCTCCTAAAAAAAGAACAAGTACGTTAGGAATGTCCCCTCAAAATTAATATAACTACCCACAACAAACACCAACTAGAACCATGTTTTCAAATGCTGCTCTAGTTGAAAGTATGATACCTACAGGTTTAGTACCAAACAACCCATATCAGAAAAATTCTACTCCCTATTTAAACATTTATTCAAAATCACCATAGGGAGATATGTTCTCTTCTCCTCGCATGTTTTCTCAACCATAAGGGTTTCCTTATGGTCCTACAAATACATATGCTATGCCATATCAACAACCCATTCCACCTCTCCCCCTCGGTAGGAATCATTGATGGTTGAGACCTATGCGGTAGGGACTTACCTGAATATTTAAAATAAACTCTAGATTTCACCATACAAAGCATCATGCTTCCAAGACCTCTTCCCGATTTTCCTAAATTCAAGGGAGGGAGATCGAAATGCACATATGAAGGCTTATGCCATGGCCATTTGAGAATTGCTCCATTGGGATGCAGTTGTTGCTAAGATATTCCCTAAGACCTTAGAGGGAATTTCCCTTGATTGGTATTATAGAATACCTAAAGCTGCGATACACTCATTCAAACAACTTGTCTTAGAATTTATCAAACCTTTTGACATGAATAAATTGTTAAGAATAGGGATCAGGGAATTCTTACATATTAAACAAGAGAACAAAGAATCTGCTGCTCATTTCATTCAAAGATGGCATATAGTCCTCTACTCATCAACAAGTGCCCCAAACAAGGATTAGATGGAACTATGTGACTTATTCCTTCATTCTCTCAATAGAGAGATAAAGGAAGAAGTCTAGAAGTTTCCACTAAGGACTTATGATGAAGTACTCAAGAGTTCCCTCCGAATTGATCATGCAGCAATAAATAATGGCGTTAAGACATATGGAACAAATGGGAAATTAATCACTCCCAAAAAAATAGTACGAATTATCCTAATATCGGGAATACCAATCAAGGACTGAAAATTATTAACAAAAATGTGGGGTTACGGTAGATGGAGTCACAAACTAGGTTAAAAGGGTAAACACCATGAACATCTCACCACTGTTACCAATCAGCAAAATAATAACTTTACTCCAACAATTAACCCGGTCGATTTTAATCATCCATCATAACAAAAACAACAACAACAACAACGGAAAATCCAAACACAAGGTCCAATCTGAAACCCAATTAGATATTAGAACAAAAACAAAACGTAATAGCCTCAAAATTTCAACTCTAACAACCAGCAACCTAGTCAAAATTATGGACCACATCAAGTTTCAAACCAACAACCTCGAAACTATAATCCCAGCTTGTATTATGGTTTCCACAAGATTCAAGGCCATGATACCAAGAATTTCCATGACTATAATAAAATCATGTAATGTTTTCTAGAAGACCAAACACAACTCTTTATAGATATGTTTTTAACAAATTCTACATTACCCATGCCAAACACTTATATGGGAGTAGTTTCCCCTCAAAATACACCCCTTAAGATTTTCAATGATCCTCTCCCAAATCACTCTAACAATAACAACTTAAATCCAAATGGGATGAACAAGGGTGTTATGATAGGAAATAACAATCATGAAGCCTCAACTCCGTCAAATCCACCAATTGCACCTAAATTAGGAACTTGACCACAAACCAAAATAGTTGGCTTTGGTAGAGTTAGATACCAAGATACACGTAGAAACCATAACAAGAAGGCAAAATTATTCTTCTCAACCAGTTCCAACCTACCCGTTAGTACTAGACAATATTCGGTAAACACTAGTGAAACATATAGGTGCTTATGATCTAATTAATGACCTAAAAATGGCATTCTCTCACATTTCTTTATTGGATTTGTTTAAAAATTTCCCACCCATAGAGTTTCTCTCTTAGAAGTGTTAGGTCTTGGTCATCTAATTAATATCACTCCTCCTCTTGAAACATAAGTAAACCATATAGACATTGACATCTACCCTCCAGGGCAGCCAAATAGGGATACTGAGTTTATATTTGATATAAGTAAAATGCCAATAGACGTTGAAATCACATGTAGAGGTGACCTAACCTTTCATTTGTAGGTATGGGTTTACAATAATTATGTTAAGTGTGCAATGATTGACGATGGGGTAGTAGTTAACATAGTCCCCTTCACTTTTCTTCAAAATCTAGGATATGGAGAAACAAATTGTTCCACAACACGAAATACGCTAGGGGTTTATGATAGCCTCAAGGCCACTTCAATTGGGACTATAGTGTTACCAGTCACCTTAGGGCCCAAAGCATTCCTCACCAAATTGTATATTATAGATTGGGAAACTAACTATAATATGATTCTTGGTTGACCATGGATACATTGCATGAAGGTAATCCCTTCCACGTTATTTCAGGAAATAAGATTTTTACACCTAGGAAAAATCTTTATGGCACAAGGTGACCCAAAAACTTTTGACATACACTTAGCATATTTGAAAAAGAGACTAGGTATTCACTCGAGTTTGAGCTCCCAATGAATCAACTTAACAAACTAGTCAATTCAAATCCAGAAGTAAAGTTAGTACCTACAACAAAATAAGAAGTCATGAATCTAGTCAAAGGCATTCCAACACTAAAAAATGAGACTAACGTCATGAAGAAAGTATCATTAGGAACTAATTTTTTTTTTTTTTTTTTGAGTTACTAGAGAAGGATCTACCTATTATCCTACCAGTTTATTCCATGGGTATAGGATGTACCCTAGGAATTGGATCCGTCCCAATGGATGAAGTTTGTATGGTAGAAGTAAGCAAGGTAAAAGAAGCAGACACAAAAATGTTCCAACATCATTTTTCTAAGAAAATATTAGAACCTCCACTTCGATGGAGCTAGATGTCATTTCGGCGCTGTGGTGGGTGTGATCTTTACTTCTCCCGAGGGAAATATCTTACCTTTTTAATTTAAGTTAAAATTCAAATGTACAAATAATAGGGATGAATACGAATCCCTCGTCCTTGGCCTCATTATAGCCAAAAGGATGGGCATTGATAACATTAGTGTATTAGGAGACTTGTAATTAGTTGCAAACCAAGTATCTGAGGTATATGAGACAATAGCTAAGCACTTACAACTCTATAAAATGGTGGTATTAGATCTAACCAAGGGATTCAACTTCATATCAATCAAAGTAGTCCCACGAGAATAGAACCTTCTTGCTAATTCAATAGCAACCTCAACTTCCCATTTCACTCCAAGCAGTGAGTTAGAAAATACAAATTTCATGGTATCACTTTGTACTGAACCATTGGTGTGTAAAATACCAATAACCCTGATCTTGACACATATAGAAGCTGAGAATGAGTTTACGATCCTAGACCACCTTTGTGAAAACAATAGGTTCACTCTTGAATATATAAATTCCTACATGGGCGCATCTCATTCATAACATAGTATATTTCTCCCTAATCCCACCTTCCTCTTGCTATTTTAGAAATCCCATGATAGAATCTCCCTCATAAAAGAACCTTAAAATCTACGAGGTAGAGAATGAAGAAAGTTTATAACTACCTTTGGCCCCACCTGAATTTGAAGAAGGCAACGCTTCCTTAATTGAAGGAACGATTGACATAAATATTGGAACAAAGGAAGAAACAAATATTTTAAAGTTGGGATCCTCGTTAACTCTAGAGGAGATAGAAATACATACCCGGATCCTTAAGGAACATCAAAATGCTTTCAAATTTAATTACAAAGAAATTATGGGAATTACACCACATATCGTGGCACACAATATTGTCACCAAACTAGATGCAAAACCAATTAAGAAAAATTTGAGACCAATGAAATCAAAAGTGTCTCTCATGGTGAAAGAAGAAATAATGAAACTTCTCTAGGTCGGATTCATCAACGTATTCAACAATTCACAATGGGTATCTAATATTGTTCCTTTTCTTAAAAAGAATGAGAAGATACACATTTGTATAGACTTATGAGACATTAATAAATCTTGCCCCAAAGATGACTTCCCATTACCATCCATTGATGTCATTGTTGACACAACAACTAGATTTGATATTTTGTCTCTCATGGATGGGTTCTCGGGATATAATCAAATCAAAATATCTGAAGAGGATCAAGCCAAAACTACATTTATAACTCCTTGGGGAACTTATTGTTACATTGTCATGTCATTCGGTCTTAAGAATGCTAGTGCTACATACCAATGGGAAATGACATACATATTCCATGACCTTATTCATAAGATTGTGGAATCCTATGTAGATGACTTGTTGGCTAAGGCCAAGAAGCGTTGTGATCACCCAGAAGTGCTCTGCATCATTATCTCATGATTGATCAAATATGGCGTCACAATAAATATAGAGAAATGCGTATTTGGTGTGATAGGAGGCAAGATTTTGGGCTACATTATATCGTCATGAGGGATTGATGTCGATCCAGCCAAAATCCGTGTTGTTCTTGAAATGATTCCACCATTAGATGAGTCCAGTATTATATCAATTCTTGGGAAACTCGGTGCAATTCGAAGGTTCATCCCTGACTTAAGTTTTTTCGTTCATCCAATCAAGAATTATTAAAGAAGGATTATAGCATTGATTAGACGGAAGAATGCAATGAGGCCTTTGAAGTAGTTAAATGCTTCTTGTTGTCTTCTCCCACACTAATGTCTCCTAGACTAGATAATCCTTTGATCATGTATTCACGGGATACTTATGTCTCACTAGCCTACATGTTGGCTTAGGAAGATAATGATAAGTGGGAATGTGTAGTTTATTTCATTAGCCAGATTTTTCTTGATTATGAAACATGTTACACACAGGAAGAAAGATAATTCCTTGTCATAGTCTTCTCAACAAAACGTTTAAGACATTACATGTTGAATCAAGAAACAAGGGTCATTGTAGAGACAGATCACTTACAGACATTCCTCACACAAGGGTATTTATCTAAAAAGGTTGGACATTTCATATCCTTAATGGGTGAGTTTGAACTAACATTTGTAAACCAGAAGTTTGTTAAGGGACAAATCATTGTAGGTAGTTGGTGACAATCCATTAGATGGAGGTGATCGATAGATCTAGACTTTCCCAATGAGTGCATATATTTTTTAGAAACCAGGCCCCCCATCTCTATATGTCCTTGGTATACTAACATTGTCAATTTCATCATGGACCACACATACCCAGAAGGTGCCACATCACAACAAAGAAGGTGGCTACACATTATCACTACTAAATATGTTATTTTATAACATGTGCTCTATGTATAAAGCCTTCAACGAAAGTATTTTAATATGTGTTGACATAGAAGAATCCAAAAATCCATACCCTTTGCTCGTAAAATACATCGGATGGGCTATTTATGGCCCACTTTGGAACATGACGTAGTAGAATTTGTGTGAAAGTGTCGAAATGCCAAGAGTTCTCCCATGAAATTCACATGCCATCGGGCTCGCAAACAATCACAATCCCATGGCCCTTTTTCACGTGGGGCCTAGATTTGATAGGGAAAATCTCTCCTCGTCAACAGATGACAATAGCTTTATAATCATGGCCACAAATTTTTTTACTAAATGGGTAGAGGTTATGCCTCTCACCACCGTACTAGGTTACGTAATCGTTAAGTTCATTTTAAATCAAATCATTTATAGGTATGGTTTCCCGCAAGTCATTATCTCGAGATAATGGCACATCCTTCAAGAACAATGAGGTGTATGAGTTATGTAGAAAAATCAAGATAAACCATCATTTGACCTCTCTTTATTACCCCCAAGCTAATGGACATTTGAAGCCACAAACAAAACATTAAAATATATTCTCCTCAAAGCATTAAGGAGAACAAATGGGATTAGCATTTAAAATTATACCCAAAATTATGGGCCTATCAAACATAAATAAGAACACCAATAGGGATAACGCCTTTCTCATTGGTATTTGGGGCGAAGTGGTTCTCCCACTTGAGGTCGAAACACCAGTCTCCGCATCTCATTAAGAGGGATCTTGGGAGAAGAATAATATAGAGAGGCATGCCTCTCTCAACTAGAAATCCTTGATAAGGTGAAGTTAAATGCCAAACAATGGCACAAATCTGTGCTTGACCGGATGTGCAGAAATAAAACAAAAAGGTCTACAAATGAGAAATATACGAGGGAGATCTAGTTCGAGACTAGAAAGCCCGATTGACAAGAAAACCGTTGAAGGAAATTCTTTCCCAAGGGGTTGGGCCCATACCAAGTCATGAAATCTTGTGAAAATGGTGTGTATCTCTTGTGTACACTAGAAGGTGAGGAATTTAATGAAATTGTCAATTCCTTGCATCTTAAATGGATTTATGCATAAGTCATCAACATCACCATTTGTATATTATATCTACCTACATTGCATTAGTCACTCAATTGTTTCATTTTGTTCACTCATTTCATTAATTTTGAGGTCAAAGGAACTTATTCTTAAGAAATTTATTACAAGATTCTAAAAATATTGGAAAAATAATTCAAATCATATCTTTTTAATTTTCATAATATCATCAAATTGTTTGAAATCATCTCATCAATCCGACAGATAAAATCTTGAGAAAAACCATACCAAGGCCTCGCATACTTGGTCATACTCATTCTTTTCTACTAGGTTAAGTTTTTTTACCTACGGTTTGTTCTAGAAGCTTCTTGGTGTCACATCTATCCTTCTTACGTCTCTTTGAAACAAGGATACTCCAAACTCACATATCAGAAATGTCAAAACCAAATTAAATAAAAAATACTAAACAAAATAGAACATTTTATTTTACACACTTCTTTTCCCTACCAACCTTCGGTGATGAGCTCACATCTCTTAATAGTGGAGTGAGGTTGAGAAAGAAATGAAGTGCCCTTACTCTCCTGTGTCCTATCTTCAGTGACAAGCCCATAATTCTTGCTAGTAGCATGGGGCGGGGCATAGGAGGTCCATTCACACCAAATTAATGAATCTTAGTATTTTAAAAAGAAAAATGCAAAGCAAAGTGTATTAAGTGAAATTATGTATCCAAATTCTAGAGATATTGAATCCTCAAAAGCATATTTTTTCAACAAAATTTCCTTGCATGGATCTAAGTCTAGATAAAATGGAAAGTAAGTTACATTCTAAACTATGTAGTAGTTTTTAGTAAGAATAAGTACGTAGGTCTAAATTTGGTTTCTGTCAATACCTTGTCTTTCTCTCATCATTTCCATTCATTCAAACTCATACAATTTGTGCCCTTCCCAACTCTCGGTGTTGAGCCCTCACATATTACTAGTTGCGTGGAGTTAGGAGTGGGGAAAGTTCATCTCATTATCACTACACATTCATCATGTTTTTCCAAAACAAGAAGAAGCAATGAACATTGCCCAAAGAAGCCAAAAGTTCTAGTACTACAAGTATGTTTTCATCATCACATATCAACATTACAAACAATAAGAGAAACATTATATTCAAACACTTGTTATCACCTGTCATCCATTACATACATTTTGAAAAGCATATAAAAACAAAGATTCTAAAAACATCTAGTGTACACATGAGAAATGAATCACAAAACTCTAGATATAAAGAAGATATAGATCTAAAGATATATATAAGAAGCATGTTTTACATATAATGCCATCATGCACTAGGCATGGTCAAAACACTCAATGAGCCCGAAAATACAAAAACAACTCATATAAATATCCAGCAAAATCACTACAAAAATACCAAACGACCCCTCAATCCCTGTGGGATCCCTCGGAGGGTGTATGATCGCATCTAGGGATCCTACTACAATGAAACTTTGAATGAACTGAGTGCTCATGATCATAGCCACTGGTTGTGGTCTCACTACGAGAACGGATCCACCTCATTAGGCACATAATAGTCTTGTATCTAGCTAGCTCAGTATGAAGGGAGGACACTAACTCTACCACCTTCCAGACAGGGAAAACAGATCAGTTTGTTGGATGGTTTCTAAAGGCTCTCCGAAATCCTCGGTAAGATGAGCTTGGGTCTTCCCCAAAGGGAGCAATAGGGTGTCAGCACACACCCAGTGAATCAAATCCTACCATCCTTGAGTAGTCGCTATAAATAAAAAAGGGAAATAACAAGTTAGAAAATAACCAAAAATAAGTAAAACAACAAAAATAAATATCAAATAAACATCTCTAACTAACAGGGTCAAGAAAAGACTAGTAACTCACTCAGATCTCCTGGCATCTAGGTAGGATCTCTAGGACCTGCGCCTACTACTGACGCTACCACCAATTGCGGAGCCTCCTAAAAATTGAGAGAAATGATGTCCT
The DNA here is from genome assembly GCA_018340775.1 of Taxus wallichiana var. yunnanensis. Classification (NCBI taxonomy): domain Eukaryota; kingdom Viridiplantae; phylum Streptophyta; class Pinopsida; order Cupressales; family Taxaceae; genus Taxus; species Taxus wallichiana. Next base: position 82,340,144 of record CM031242.1, on the reverse strand, counting down.
TCCATGGAATCATCATCTCCCTCAAATTCCTGAGAAGGAAACTCCTTTGAGACCAAGGTCTCCTTCTCCACACTCACCTCTACCCTCTCTTCCCTCAAGATATCCTGAGTGTCATGCCACTCAAAATCACTATCAACCTCCTTGGTTGTCCCACTGGCCTCACCTCCAACTCCCTCTCTCATCATCTTCTCATCAGTCTCCCCTCCTATGAACTCCTCAGAGTCTGAGTACACATCAATAGGCTCATCCTCCCCCACTCAAAGTAGGAGCAGCTCGATCCAAAGTAAAGGTACTTGAGGAGCACTAGCTGCCCTCGGGCTTGAACCACCTACCTAACCACAATAGGAACTCCAGGAGTAACCATCTTCTAACCTTGATATCCTCTAGGACCTCCTCGGGCCTCACAAATAGTCTTGTATACTAGCCCCGCTTGGGAGGAAATATATCAACGTATGGGAGGCCAAATAGGTGAGGGACTCAATCAAATGGTTAGACCTCCACCCTCTCTATCCTATCTACTAACTTACTTGTAGTAGAGAAAGAAATCAATGTATGTGTCTCCTTTCCCAAAACTCCCATCATGGCACGATAAGGAGTGGCCTCCATATCTGCGGTGAGTCGGTGAAGCCACCGGTTGATGTGGCATTGTGAGTCTGTCATCCTTGTCCACCTTGCTGCTCTAACAACCCCGGATCCTCTACTAGTACACCCCTCTCGTAGTGGACGATGCGCTCATACACCTAACTCATAACTAGAGTGGGATGACTCAAGGACTCGCCCTGTAACCTAACCACCTAGTATAAGTCAATAAAAGTAGTCCCAGAATGTCTACTCCCCAAGCATAGGTACAACCGTGGGCCTCAATCGTGCAATAATGGGAGCCCAATAGTATAAGAGAGTATCTCCTCCCTTATCTCCAATCAATCATGAGGCCAAGATACCCATAATATCCTTACGGATGATAGGGATAGGAGAAGCAGCAATAGATCAAACCTTCACCCCCTTCTTCAAGCCAAAGGAGACAACAACATCTCCCATATAAGTAGCCCACTTAACCATCTGAGACCTGGATCCTACTGTCTTAAGAGACAACCACCTCCCAAGAATCAAAACCCCTAGTATATGATAAACATCCTCTAGGGTGATAGTCCACTCACCCCTAACACCTAGAAACCGAGAAAGTATTCTAGTCTGCATCCTAAGTACGAGAACAAGTCACATAATATGTGACTAGCAGAACAACCTAAGGAACCGTGAAATCCTCAAAATACCGACCCTCCGTAACGTGTCTCTCTACCGGCTCAAAGCATGTCTAACACTTCCAGGATCCAATCACACTCCCTATCTCTACTCCACCTAACGTACTCCTTCCGCATCTAACCAAAATAGAGAAAAAGAGGAAGTTAGCAACATAATCCAATAGATAAGCTCATCAAAAACATAGAAAAATGTCAAAATGTAAAAATAATTAACTCGAGGCATTTGTTTTCTCTTTCTTTCTAGAACCAACACCCTATGTAGAGCGGCGGTTCCATGACTACCACCATCTAAGGGTGGAGGTCATATGGCCACCACCATCATAGGGTGAAGGTCTTGTTACCGTCACTCTGTGCGGGGTGGTGGTCCTATGCCAATTTGGCATGCACCCATAAAGCCCTAAAAATGCCTAAAAATATTAAAACACATGATTTCAAATAAAATAAAATCCTACCCTATGGGCACCCCCTAGAGACTCATTTAACACTAAGATTTTTGAAAATAACCCCCAAGACAAAAATTTCAACATTTTTATATTTTAGGTTTAAAAACAATGAATTGAGAAAAACTAACTTGAGACTTTGTGGGTCGATGTCCTGCTCTCGGAGGCATGATCACAATCTCACAACAAACATTTTGACTGCACTCTCATCGAAAATGATTACCCCGGGTCCCGTAGCCCAAAAATTGCCAAATCGATACGCATAAATGAGTAGGAAAATGAGCTTGTTTTATATATATATATATAACATTCTAACCTTGTTTTGAATGTTCTTTCATAGAGTTGGAGTGTCAATGGAGGTAAGTTCTTATCCCCACATAAATGGCAAGTCCTCATTTTGTTTTAATTTAGTGTTTTTTTTTTTATTTCTTTATCTACACTTGAGTCCTCTTTTCATTTTGGAGATAGCGGGAATCTGGATGGTGACATTGCGACATATGGGTATGTCAGGTATAGCTTCTAACTCCCCATTTTGGGAACGCCATACTCGGACCCACCATTGTATTCCACTTCATGGATAAAATGCTTCTCTAAGGGGGCAATATGTACGTATCGAAAATTATATGTTTGTATTACGAGAAAGAGGTTACAGAAACCCCAATGATGATTCCAATCTCTTCACAAGGTGTTCGAATCTAGAAAGCACGCTGAGTATACATTTTCATCCTAAAATTCCTTATCCAGACTTTGCATGCTTTATTCTAACCTCATTCCTCTCTTTCCTTGCATTTTTGTCTTTAATTTCAGGACTACCACTTAGGACAAGGAAATGGTCCTGTAACTACCACCTGCATCGGGAACCAGTCATGTACGTGTTTTCTAAAACTTTCCGAAACTTTAGTTAACGTAAAAAATCAAGTGGCCTGGTATTTATCAACCAATCTAGCTTGCATTTAAGTTTTAGTCATCTGGTAAAAATTAATTCCTCTTTGTTTATAATAGAAGAGTTCAATTCAAACTTACCCTATGGTAAATCAAAGTGCTATAAATACCAAGCTTGATTACAAGAAAATGACCCCTCTCACTCTATGAATTATTATTTAGTGTGTTTTGAAAGTTCTTCAATAAGTCTCAACAAGTTTATATTTTCTAAAGCTTTCAGCCTCTCATTTCAAGGCTCCACAGTTCTGGTTCTAGATTATGTCCATTTGAATCTTGATTCTTCTTAGAATTATAGGTTGTTATTTTGTCACAAGAAGTATAGGTCCTAGAAATTTTGGCATGCTTATATTGTATCTCTATAACAATCCTGCTAGGAATCACATAGTCAAGCTCTGTTCTCTTGCACTATCCCTCTCCTACTTGCATTTTGTTCACTTACGTCCAAGCTACCACTATTCAAACATCTTCTCCCACTACCGCTGTCACATTTCCACTTTTCTAGATTCACAAGAACATGAAGGAATGAAGAGATCACACTGAGGGGACAAGTCATAATACAACTAGATTTGTCATTGTTCTATAAACTCCAGGTTTGAATCATCAAAGTTTTAGTTACAATATATCAAATAGAATAGCAAATCATTTTATTTCAGTTAAGCTTGCTTTCAGTATTACCAAGGAAGCTATGGGGAATGATAGCTTCTAAGAAGCTGTGATTTATTCCTCACTTCTGAGGTAAGATTGAAGGTCTTTTCAATTAAATTAGTTAGTTATTTAATATTTAGGATAAATTCACAAATGCACAAGCAAATAGCTATATCTGGCTATCTTGCTTGTTTTAATTATTTTATTAGATTAATTTTTCGTTATCTTAATATTGTAGAATAGTCACTCTTTAAATTTCAATCAAACTCATATATTCAAAAATAAATAAAGGACTATAAGCACAGTGTAGATATATCTTTCATAATTTGTTTATTTCTTTTAGTTAAGTTTGGTTATCCCTTGCATGACAATTACGTGACCCGAGAGATCCGGGGATTAAGTATTCAAACCAGTAATACCTCAGCCAAATATCTTCGTAACATTAATGGATATAGATAAGGGTCTTAGAATTCACGTCTTTCAAACAACAACAAACCCACAAGCAGTTAATGAGTAATTGAGAGAATTGAATATTGAAGACAACAAAGCATACACATTTTGGTCAAATCAACCAGTTTACGTACGGTGGTATTTAGATCCTCACCGCTCCCACCGAGATATCATAACACAATTTTCCTTATTAAATATAGAAGCCAATAAAGCTAATATTTTCTAGGCTAGACCATAAAACCGCCCATATTTCCCTAAAAAATCCACTACACCTCTCACTACAAATTTCATGACCTTGTCTGGAAATATACATGAAGCACCTATAGGTCACTTTACACTCATCCAATAGACAATAGATAGGATATCGGTAGAGCTCAAAATTGATTGGAGCCTCCAGAAGCTATTATATTTGAACGATCCATTACACCAATTCAGGTTAGGAGAGATTTCTTTGCCTTAGACTCACAGATCCCATTATTACGTGTTGAGGATATAAGATTTCCCAACTAGTTTGTCTACATCCACATATATTTCATTTTCACCATTTGTCTCAAAGCATGACCTCGAGAGGTCGGGTACACAAAAAGGCTACTTTTCTATTCTCATGCTTGCCTGTCACTTTTCTATCATATAGTAGCCATCCTTTGAGGGAGTTGATCCCTAAACTTCTACTTTGGAACTCTATGAATCACACAATTATCTTGTTCTACTTTCAAATTTGGAAAATGGAAAATTTTCTTAAAACTTAGATCTTATTGAATGATTATCTAGTGCTATAGAAAGTAAATTGTAGAGAATATGAAAGATTTCAAACTCCAACTCCAACAATTTTATCTTGAAACCTCTAATGCGGGAAAACTAGCCGGAAGGGAAAAACACTCTTTTCCCACTTTTATTGGTCAATTATAGACAATTACATATTACAAGATGTAGAAAATGGAGACAAAAGCTGTAAACCTCTCCCTTCTTATGATTGTTTGCTCTATTTCTACACATTGCTCCTAGAATTTCATTCTAACACTTGAATATCTTTCTCACTTCCTCTCTTAAGACTTTTCTCTTTGCTCTTTGATCTATTTGTATCTCTAATTGATCAATTCTCTTACTCCTTGTATTTATATCCTTCTCCCATTTCCTCACATGCACTAGAGAATGGGAAAGGTAAGGAGGAATAGACATAGTTAGGTGCTTCAAATTTATGTCCATTCATGTTCCATTCTTATTTTTCGTCCGAAGTGTTAGGATTGTTGACTGAGCACATCGGTAGTTTCAAGACCACCACTATATTTTGTGTAGTGGTTATAAGACCACCGATCAGTAGGGAAGTGATTTTGCAATCGCTTCTTTGCATAAAGCAGCGGTTCTATCCAGAACCTCGGTTTCCCTCATTTTTTTAGTTTATTCATTCCTCCTTCTTGGTGCTGAAGGAAATGATGAAGTGGTGTGTGTTTTTAGATCCCTATGGATCATAACTACCCTTCTTAGGATTATTTTTTTTCCACAAAATCTTAGTGGGGGATTCGTAGAGGAATCAACTCCCTCTCTTTCTCCTTCAAGTACCACTGGGTCTTTCTTTGTGTCTTCTCTCGTCCAACCTGCCAAGACTCCTATGGATCTCTAGTTTTCTACTCCAATGATACATCCTCCTCAAAGTTTCCTCTAGTATAATCCTATTTAGAAGGAAGATTCTTTATGTTTCATTCTTTTTCATGCATAAATGTCTCTAGTAGGTGTGAGATCTTGTAGCTTGCTATTGCATGCATCTGCATAAATCATAATCTAAAGGTTTCCTTTCCAACCTTCTCAATTATGGCGAAGGTCCCATATTGTAGTGGTTTAGTCCTTCTTTCTTGTCTTTGCCTCTTGAGATGGATTAGATGAATCCTCTCCATGCACATTATTTCTATAGTCACCATGATTCCTTGATATCTGCTCTTCTCCTTATGCCCCATGGTCGGTCCGGTGAATCTATAGGTAGATATGATGACCTGCATAGTGGAATTTTTTTTAATCCTTGAATGAGTAGTTATTGTGGTGGATTCTTTTATAAAAACTGACAAGTTCTATCCAAATTATCCACCCTTTTGTCGAAATATCCATGCTCTCATGTCCATTTTGATTTTCTTCCAATGAAAATAAACAAAAACGATGATTTTCCTAAATAATTCTTAGTGCTTGGTTAGAACTTACCATAGTATTCTTTTCTTTTCTTTAGTGTTCCCAGATGTTGAAATTGACTCCATCCTTAACCCATTTATACTAATTTTCCCTCCTTGTGAACACATCATACCTAACATAAAAGTAAGTACTTCCAAAAACAATGTCAAATGCATCAAGTGGAATGATATCAACCTCTAATACATCAATATATTGGGTATTTATCCCAAATTGAAACTTACACTTTCTTGTAACTTGTATTTATGCAACCCTCTTCACCGGTTCAATGGGTATGGATGTGGATGCATGTAAGTCTCAGGCGAAGCTATTCTACAACCACATCAAAAATCAAATTTGACTAAGAACTAAAATCTACTAAAGTATTTACCTTAGTCTTCTATATTTAGATTTTGATTTGAAATAGCTTACTCATCTCTTCTTCTTCTGCTACCCCATGTATGTTAGTGGTCATGCATCTTATCCTTTCATCTATATTAGAATCATCCTCAATCTCCAACTCTTCTTCTATCCTCACGGTGGCCATGGATTTCTAGTAATTCCTTGGTTGGTGCTTTTAGTGTAATTTCGGATGCAAATTCCAACATGTTGCTTCATTATGTCCATTTATATCACAATTATTATAGAAATTATTAGGATCTTTACAAGCATGTAAAACAATAGTGACATGTTTACCTTTCCATTTACCTCTGCTAATTGTCTTCCTTTGTTCTTTTTCCCACCGATATGCTAATTAGTCTTCCTTTATCTCTATTTCACCTTGCTTCTTGTCATCATCAATGTAGTATGCTTATATACAAGCTTCATTGAGATCCTTGGGCTTTGTGGCGATTACCTTTCTCTCGAAGGAGAGTGTGAGGTCCTCCAAAATACTTGGTCATAATGTCCTCATCCTCCAAGTCCATATTTACCAACATGGCTTGTCTCGAAACTCCGTTGTATAGTTTTGCATGCTTTAACCACTTTCTTTCCTAAATTACTTGTGGTTGATAATTTGTGTATCTTCTTCATACTCTTCCCATTCTTCCTCTTCGTGGCTCTTTCGATACTAAATTTTTCAGCCGATTGCTCAAACTACTAATTCCATGAATTCTTTCTTAACGGAAGCCATCTTTTGCATATCGAAAACTCTTCTTGTTTTCTATAGATTATATCCATTATGGTCTCTAACATCTCAACTCTATGGACCAATTTCTCTTCCTCCATTTGAGCTCAAATTCTTTTCTTCCACTTCTTTGTATAAATATTTGGCTCGCAAGGTAAAACTTCTTCACCTTTGGACCTTGTCACTATTATACAAATCACAAGAAAGAATCGAATACCACAAGATTGGATATATAATCATATCTGATATAAAAATGATCTGTAAACTTCTACTTTAGAACTCTATGAATCACACAATTATATTTTTCTACTTTTAACTCTGGAAAATGACATATTTTCTTGAAAATTAGAGCTTAGTGACTGATTATCTAGTGCTATAGAAAGGAAATTGTAGATAATAGGAAAGAATTCAAAATCCAACACCAACAATTTTATCCTGAAAACCTCCAATGGAGGAAAACCAGTCGGGAAGGACAAAACAATCTTTCTTCCCACTATTATTGGTCAATTATAGACAATTATAGATTACAAGAAGTAGAAAATGCAGACAATAATGTAAACCTCTCCCTCCTTGTGCTTGTTTGCTCTATTTCTACACCTTGCTCCTACAATTCCACTCCAGCACTAAAGATATTTCTCACTTTCTCTCTTAAGATGTTTCTCTTTTCCCTTTAATATCTTTGGATCTTTGAATGATGAATTCTCTTTCTCCTCCTTGTATTTGTATCCTTCTCCCATGTCATCTTGTGCACTGGAGAATGGGAAAGGTGGGAGTGAAGAGAAACAATCGAGTGCTTCAAATTTTCATCCATTCGTTCTCTATTTTTCTTTTATATTTAGAAGTATCAAGACCACATCCCCGAGAAGATTAGTGGTTTCGGGACCGCCACCCTGGTTGGGCAGCAATTCTCTCAGAACCTATGCTTACCTCATTTTCTTAAGTATCTTCATTCCTCCTTCTTAATGCTGATGCAAATAATGAAGTGGTGTGTTTTTCTCTATCCTTATGGATCAAAATTGGTCTATAATCTTTTCCTTTTTGATTTTTTTACTTTTTGGAGATCCTTTCTTCAAGGGAACAATCTATAACTTTACATACGATTGTCCTTTAAGGGACTAGTCTACTTTTTTGACAATATGATTTTGATATTTGATATTTTTCCTTCAAGGGATCAGTATATTTATTTGATAAGACAAATCCATAGATATTTTAAACTTCATTTTTATGTTGAGGGTAGTCCCAATATACAATTTTGAGGAGAGCAAGAGATATGTGCACAAAATACACATGGGCCCCATAACATAATTTCAATTGGTAGAAAATGTATATGGATGTAATGATTATGGGGTTCCTACAGAGGAGGAAATTTTTCATGTGAAATATGCGATGAACAGAGCCTTGGTGGTCACATTTAAGGTTTTGAGGATAGTGACTATAAACCACGTGCTTTCAAATCCTTAAAATGATGATATGATGGGGTGGTGGTGGACTAATATATTTGATGTGACTATTTTCATGAAAGTCATTATGTTAATGAGTAGAATGGCGAGAAGTGCAAAGAATTCAAAGTTTCCTTTTAGGTGTACCATCAATGGAGGATAGATGGTAGCTCCCGAATGATATTTGTGTGTGATGACATATGGACTAATCCATTTAGGTTAAAATGTCCACATTTACTCCTTTCCAGTTTAGTGACATGTTTTGATTTTATTTGCGAATGAGGTCACCTAGATTAAATTCATGTTCTTTGAAATGTTTTTTATACACATGATTGATTCTCTCTTTATAAACACGATGATGCTCGATGGATGTTAAGCAATGTTCATATAATAACTCTAATTGTGTTAGTTTTTCTTGGTGGTAATTGTCATCGGGGATAAAATATCCGAGGGATATATGGAGTGATGGGATTTGAAGTTCAAAATTTTAAATTACATTAGATCTATAGACTAGATAAAAGGGAATAACACATGTAGGAGTATTATTTCTAATTCAATAATCCCAAAGATAAAACAAGATTTGAAGGTGTGAATTACCACCTTCTTGATCAATGATTTTCATAAAAATTTTGTTAAGTGTTTTTTAGAAGCCTCAAATTTTCCATTTTACTATAGAAAATAAGGTGACGAAAATCTTAGTTTGATGTTGAATGCATCAAATAATTTGTTAAATTTTTTTATTCTTGAAGGATTTTCCGTTATTAGTGACTATTTTGTGAGGGATGCCAAAGAGACATATGATATGTTGATAAATGAAGTCAATGACTATATTCACTTTAGTAGAGACTAAGAAAATAGCCTCTACCCATTTAGTGAATTATTTAGTGGCTATGATGATAGAGTGATGTTGTTGTGATGAACGAGGGTTGATGAATCCAATGAGGTTTAGCCCCCATTGTGAGAAGGGTGATATATCTTGAGAGGGATGTAAGTATTGAATGAGAATTTGAGTAAGATTAGAATTTTGTTGGAGTTTTACGCATTTCTTGACATAGAAAAAACAATATTGATTGAGAGTAGGCCAACAATAGACCATTTGTAGGATGTTTTTGTTAAGAACCATACCATTAAAGTTTTAACCACATATGTTGTCATGGAATTATTGATTTGCTTTAATCGATTCATGAAATTTGAGACATCATAGAAAGGGACCATCGAATCCATGCTCATATAGAACACCACCTACGATGACATATCAAGTAACACATTGAAAGAAATATCACTTAGCATTTTTAGACAAGACAAGGGGAATTTGAGATTCTGAGATATAGTTAAATGTTTGAGTGTACCAAAGATCGATGGATTTATTTCAATGAGAATGATATAAGGGGTTCATTTTTGTGGGATGGTTGATCAATTTTGTACACATAAACAAATAATTTAGAGTCATCGGTTGACAAGGGGATGAGGGATGCGAGAGAACCCTTGGTTTTCGAAAATTTGTTAGAAGATCATTGAAGCTGTTTGGATGGTATAATGATCAAAGGCTTATAAGAGGAATTCAACAATGGTTGATGTCAAGCTATGAATCTCCATCGATTTCCAATATTTGAACATCGAGCATGATGGAATTCTAGAGACACATGATTAGAAATTATTATTTCAGTAATATTGTTAGTACATTCAAATTTTAGTTTGAAATATAGAGGGATAGGGTCCCCCAAGGAGGTATAATAATGATACCAACACCTTCCCCCTTGCTGACACTTATATCCATCAAAGAAAAGTGTCATTTTGATAGGAGTGTATTTATGATTGATTATGTTCATAGATCCATTAGGAATTGTTCTTAAGGTGATTGATTATCTAGAAGGGGGATTCCATGATCGATCAACAATTACTTGTCATTTGATATATTTTTGTGAGATGAATTCAAGGTTAAACTCAGTCATGAGCATGCACCACCAAGTTATCTAGTCACTGTGATATGGCTTGGAGTGAATAGTATTGAGAGGGTTGAAGTTGTTAACTACATAAGTCTTGTGATAAAGTAGGTAATGAAGGAGCTTGGATGTTGTATAATATAGGGAACAAAACAACTTTTCGGCTTTAGTAGAACGAGTCATGTAGTATAGGAGAGTACAAATTATATAATAAATAGTTTTTCACAACATTCCTCATCTCAATGATCGAGCATGACACCCAAGGTATGATTAGTAGTAGACATGAAGAGGTATAATGACTCCCCCGATGTGGAGGTGTAAGCATAAGTAATTACAAGAGGTATTATTTGAGGTCATTAAAGGAATACCTATAGTTGTAATCCTATTTAAAATGTATATCCTTTTGGAGGAGATGATGAAAAGGATGAAAATGGTATAAATTTGTGAGATTAAATGATAGATTGATTTAAGTATTCTTTAGAGACTCGTGTGAAGTTGATTTAGGTTGGAAGGAGGTTCATTTAGATGATGGATTTGATATTGGTGGTGTCTACTTTAATTCCATAAATAGAAATAATGAACCCTAAGAGTTTCGATATGAACACCGACAACATACTTGGAGGTGTTATGGCAAATAAAGTACTAGATAAGATAAGTGAATATTGTGTCTAGGAAAGCAAGATGATCCCTACATTGATTTGATTTACCTAATAGTTCATCGATATAGTACTCTACAATTTTATGGGAAAAATCATAGAAAATGTATGTCATTACGCGTTGGTAAGTGGCCCCCACATTTTTAAGTTGAAAGGGCATTGCTTGATAACAGAAATTCCCCCAAGGAGTGATGAAGGATGTTTTGTGTTGGTCACCATTGGTGACGGGAATTTTATTATAGTTGAAGAAGCCATACTTAAGGGATATCATTTTATGGCCGATGGTTAGATCAACAAGCTAATCGATGTTTGGAAGATATAATTAATCTTTGGGAAAAGTGAGGTTGAGGTCTCAGAAGTCGGTAAAAATTTGTAACTTTCCTGAGGATTTGGTCACGGGAAGGATATTAGAGACCCATTGTGAATATTCAATGGGTATGATGAAATTAGTAGATAGTAGATGTTGTAACTCTTCTTTGATGAGAAGAGATATGTGATGGTACATCCAACATAGATTTTGTATAACTAGTATAACATTTTGATAAGTGACAATATTGTGAACAACTATGTTAGGGTAAATACGGCATATCATTATATAACCATTCGAAGGTTTGAAAATTTTTACAAAGGAAGGAGGTGAAGTCCTGTAATTATTGAAAATCTAGATATTTAGAGAATTTTACTATATGAGGATCTTGTGGTGTTCATATATTAATGTTGACATTGGATTCGTTGAGAAGTGTTGAGGTGTCAAGTGGAAGATTTTTCTGAAGTTAATGATCATCTTTCCCCATATAAGAGAGGATGGATTGGTCTTCATGGCATTGAATAATGTCAATGGTAGGGGAATACTCTTCTATCATTTCAGGTAAAATGAGAGGAAGGGTCTCAATACCATGGTTAGTTTGATAAGTAAGTGGTCCTAAAGTGATAGTGTTGACTAAAAAACGTTAGATGGGATTGAAATAATTTCTCTCCGTGTCTATGGGGTTGTCATGTGTAGATGGGGAAGATGGTTTTGGTTCTGTTATAGATATAGATACGATGATTGTGAAGGGTTTGGAAGATGTTTTTGTAAACCTAACCTATATTTTTCATGAGGTTTGTGGAAATGATCAAGGATTAAGTCATGGATGGATTTCTCATAGCATCAAAGTTTGAATCCTTTATAGGCACAATGTTGGAGGAAATTTTTGTGAAGACTTGGTTATATAGGAATGTGAAGTTTGATATGAATGGTTTGGTATGTCGTTGATTACTAGGAAGTGGAGAAGTGTGATTAATCCCTCTATAGATGAGGTTGTTTTTTAGATGTTGTGAACCAAAGGAGACAACATCCCGACATTGGGTTCATACATAGGATATTTTTTCGGTCTTCCCAATGTCATTGGTGTAGGAAGAGAATTAAGTATGAGCAGGCGATACTCATCAAATGAAATGTGCTGCATTACATTATATAAGTATCATCTGGAAACTTTTATGAGGTGATGGATGAGATGGTGGAGGAATCATTAGAGGATCCTAATTTTATTTTGGGAAGAATCATGTTTATTTCTTCATATGTCACATGACATGCTTTGAAAGGGTATGGATCTGTGGGAAGTGAAATTTTAACCCTCATGTTTGTATTTAAGACAATGATGAAGATTAGATGGGATACAATGTATAACTCATATTAAGGTCCAACCTAGTAGTATGTTATATTAAATCTCTCCTTCCACCAGATAAAAGAGTGTATGGAGGGTTTTAACACTGACCTTGATTGGTAAGATGATCATGCCTAATGTGGCAAAGTGACGGTGTCATTGAAAGTTTGTAGTATGACATGTGAATTGGAAATGATGGTGTTTGGTAGTTTAAGTTTATCAAAGACATGTAATGATATGATGTTTATGTTGGAGCTATTATTGATCATGAACCTCTCAATGAGAGTATCATCAATTTGGGAAGTGATGAAAAGTAGGAAGTCGTGGTCCACTGGTTGTAATTATGGGATTTTTGAGTTGTCAAAAGAGATGGTGGTTGACATTCTAAGTGTATCAATTAGGTTTGGAAATGGTTTTGGATCATATATGGGTAATGATATAAGTTAGAGTTTCTCAATAAAATATTTTTATACTAAGGTGAAGTTTGCACGAGCTCATAAATGGAAAATTTTAAGGGATCTTGATGAATTTGTTTGATAATGGTATTTTATACAGTAGTGGATTATTACGTATGTGGAATGACAAGGATGAATATCTTAGCCTTAGTAGCAGGTGTTGGATTAGATGACTTGGGAGTGAGAGGGATGGATACCTTGGACTTTATTTGATCCAAATCCTTAGCGTCATGAGTACATGTTCTAGTGGTGATGTGTACTATGTTAATTTGATGAAGAGAGGATTTATTGGAAGAGACCCCACTTTTGGTATATGTGGATGTGGGTAGTTGTTTAAATGGTGTAGTCTTAAATTCTTAATGGGTTATTTTTTATGGTTCTAGATCTATAGGGAGAAGGCCTTTGTTAGAAAGGCTTATGATGGCATCTTGAAGGGATTTATAGTCCTCTATAGAATGTCTTGGTGTACAATGGTAATCAAAAAATGATCCAAAATTATACTAAGAGGGTTTCCACACTTGATAACTAGATGGATTTAGAGGAGGTAAGGTTATGATAGGTTGTTGGATTATCCTTTCAAGGGTTATTGCATAATGTCCTTTTGAGGTATAGGTTAAGGGAACAGATGATTCTTTCCATGGTACGGATGTTGAAGAGACCATTTTCTATGTGATACCTTTAGGTTCCTACGAGGGAATGATTTTTTATTCTATAATAGTGACTGATACTTTAGACAAGGGGTGCATCCCTAAGATATAATGCATGGATTTTAGATTTTTTGTTGAGGAGGTCATATGATCACATGATATGATTGTTACCTTTTTTGATGAAGGGATGTGTGGTCATGTAAAATATTCTTTAAAATTACGTATTTAATGTTCGATTACATGGTCATTATAAGATATTTTCACATATTGTAGGATGGGTTTCTTCTCTGAAGCTTGTGAAGAGCTTGTATATTGGTTTAAAGAGGATGAGATAGATGAGGATGGATTTGTGATTTTTTTGGCAGAAATACTAGGAGACGTACATGATTTGATAGGTTTTTCTAACATGGAAACACATGGTGTAGTGGATGATTCATTTGTTGTTTTTATGAAAAAAACATTTGTGGATGAGTCAGATGGTGCTTCGTGATGGGAGCACTAAAAGCGAGGGTGTAAATGGTCGATATTTGATTATGTTGATAGTTTTATTAGAATGGATGGAATTAAATTGTGGTTGATTGGTGGATGGGGCATGGTTTAGAAAGGGTTATTTAAAAATTTCAAAGCTATGATTTGGAGGTGCAATTGGATTATCCAGTGATAACTCACCTTTGTTGATAAGATCCTAAAGGAAATTTCTGAAGCAGACGACACCTTTTGATGTCATGGAATTTGTCCCTATGCTATTTATCATAATCATTCTCTCGATACCAAGATGGTTTTGAAACATACGGGTTTATGGGGTGGATGTGAGGAAGGGTGATAATACATACAACTAATATTTTATGAAATATTGTCTCTTATGAATCACTTGTGATCATAAAATTACATTGAAGATGGGTGCATTTGAAGGTCACACATTCTTTAGAAGTGGTTTTTACAAATATTGCATTTGCTGATGTCCTAAATTTTTCATGGCTAGAGGAATATTTGATCTGATTTTGACCCTACTATCTTTGAGAGCATGATGCTAAAGCTTGTGATCTATAGTGAAGGATTTGTCGAATGTTTGAAAGGACTATATTTGTAACATGAATGATATATGTTTGGCATAGGAGTGAGAAAATAACTCGATTAATGTATTCTATGGGAAGGAAAAGGATAAGCTGATTAATAGTTCCCATCCAATGAGTGAGGAAATTTGTGATATATTTGTCCTCAAATTTCTTGATGGTGTATAGATTAGTGATAGTGATTTTACATGTGATATTAATTGATAAGTGTTCTAAGAAGAGTTGTGTGAGTTGAGCGAATGAGAAGAGTGAGTACTAGGGAATATTGTTGTACCAATCTAAGGTAGGTATGGCTAAGAACAAAGAACATGTACTCAACATGAGTCCATGATCATGTGATATGAGATAACAAGCATGTTGGAAGGCCCAAATGTACTTGTTGAGTGTCTTATTTCTATAAAATTTGAGGAACTTAGGGAGTTCCCAATGTGGAGGAAATGATTGATATGGTACAAATTGATGGATGGCTTCATTACAGATTTGTTTATAGGAAAGTTGTTTTTGGGACCCATGTATAGACACTAAATTATCCACTTTGGGTATATATATAGTCCTAATCACATACTACTATTTCATATGATACCTAAGTAAGAAAATTACTAATGATCCATGTATTTTTCCTCTTTTCTTACTTTTTGTTTCCTCTTTTGGTCTTACTCTCATGCTTTCTCGGTTTGCATTTTTATACTTCAACCATTTTTATTCTTAACACTAGTGCCCATCGGGACGTCATCAAAAGGCACCCACGTCCCCTCCGGGAGGCCTTATCCTCTTTGTACTTTTCTCACATATTTTGGGTCCTTTGTAACCATTTGGGCATCTTACCTTTTTGGTAGTTGGCCTTTCTATGGCTAATTATGAAATTCAAGCAAGGGAACCATATAAATATAAAGTTGTGTGATCATAATAAAGGACCAAGAACTAAGTATTAATGATAATTGTTAGTGAAAATTCACAAAGCACCCCCTAAATAACCTTCAGATCTGCAAGTGAGAATTGGGTCATTTAGTGTGATTCACAACATGTTATCTTTTCCCAAGTGTGGGACTTGTAAAAATGAGAAAAATATATCTAGATTGAAGGTTGGTTCCTCTACTCCTCCGATCAGATGTATGCATGAAATTTGTAGAGGTTTAACTCAAAATTCTACTCTAATTGTGCCAAGGAGACAAGGATAGAAAGAAAATAAAATAAAACTAAACTGACAAGGTGATACACCAAAGGATTGGTGAACATCTATCTTTGTAGATTAACATATATTTATAAAAATGCAACACAAATCATGCAAAAATTGAAAAAAATGTAATGAAGGATTAGGATAGAGAAAACAACACAAGAAAGGATTGAAAATTCATTCACAGAGCTTGCATTTTCATTTCCATTTTTAAATACAGTGCATTACAATAGGAAGGAGGTAAAAAACATGTTGCAGTCCTAAAAGAGGTCTGATATTCCAAAATTCACTTGCCATGGTGAAAGAGGGAGGCTGCAGAACATAAAAAAAGTCCAACCCTTTACAAATGAGCCAAATCTGGATTTTAACAATGAAAAAATGAGTTCAAAAACAAGAAATGTGGGAAAATTGAAATGAATGATTCAACCACTGACCAAATCCGTCAAAATAGCATGGGTACCCTTAAAATTTTGACCATGCTGGAGAAGAATGGAAGCCATACTGCATTAAAAATGGTGGTTAAATGTCAGTTCTACTCTTTTTCCCATGCCAAAGGTTTTTTTTCATGTTTCTCTCACTAAAATCCATCACAAAATAAAATTGAAGATTCCATCATGTAGAGGACTTCAATAGATTTCCAATGACACTAAAATCGAAAAAAAACAAGCTTTGGATCAAAAGATATGCCTCTCTAAAGATTTAGGGCAAAACTGGGGCAAAAATTTGGGTCGTGATCTGAAACCTAAAATTTTTCCCCTTTTTGAAAATCCCTAAAAAGCTTTGTGCCCCGTCACTCTGCTACCATGTGGCACACTTTGATTTGGCGTGGTCTTGAATCAATTTTCCTTCCTTCGGGGCCTGTGGGTAAAAATTTTCCTTTACGCCTTTTTGAACACTTTGGCAAAATTACCAAATTCTCCTGTGCCCCCGACCTCCATCGAAAAAAAGGACATGTGTCATACTCTATTTGGTCCATGGGCCTTTGAAAATTTATTTTCCTCTCTCTGCGGGGTTTCGGGTTGATGTTTTCCCTTTTGCCATTTTGGAATTTTTTTCAACTTACCCCCACCGGTCTGACCTCCGCCGCCATGTGGCACTTCCTCATTAGGCGCGGGCCTTCACAAATTTCTTTTCCTCCTCTTTGGTGGGCCTGTGTTCCAGCTTTTTCCTTTTTCATCCTTTGTTATTTTGGAAAAAATCCAAAATTTGCTTCGCCCCCGACTTCTTCCTCCAACTAGACACGTGTCGTATTCTCCTTGCTCGGCACGGGCCTTAAGCCATTTCTTTTCCTCCGCAGGCCTGCGAGAATTTTTTTTTCCTTTGCACTCCCACTGAGCTCTTTGGAAAAATTCCCAACTTTTCTCTGCTACCCCAACCTCCACTACCATGTGGCACATTCCAATTGGCCACAGGCCTTCTCATGGAAAATTTCCCTCAAAAACTCCACCGAGCCATAACTTGAGAAATACAAGGAGTTAGGAGGAAAATTTTACCTTTCTGGAAAGGTGAGGAAAAATAATATCTGATGGGATCATTTCTAGAATCTTTTGAGTACCTAAAGCATGCCAAAAATTCATTTAAGTGCCAGTAAAGGAGAAAGAGGAGTTAGCCAAAAATAAGAATGGGGCTTATTTTCGACAAGACGTTTAGCGACTCGGAGGGTCATCTTCCTGTTGGATGAAGTGACCAATCGCTCAAGCAATCCATTGGGAAATGGAGTCATCAACTTAACTACTTGCATCTTGTCAAATCATTAGAAAATTTCTAGAATTTTTTTCGAGAGTAGAACATGCTTGATTGGAACATGGCCTACAAAGATACATCCTTGGGACAACAAAGCTTGTGCCAAATCACTTAGGGAAATGTAAAACTAAGCTACAAAAAAAAATGTGCACAAGCACTTGGAGGAATGAAAATATAAGCTAATATGTACAAGGTGAGGAGTTTCCCTTCTAGTATTAATGCTTTAGATGAATTCCATTAACTAGAATCTATAGTTATTCACCATCCAATGTAGACAATTGGAAGGCATTTTTATTCTTACATTTTGTGACCATGTAGGGGCCACTCCAAATGGCATCAAACTTTGAATGCCTTCCTGGCTTTGCTTGGTCTACATCCCATTTCAACACTAAATCTCCAACTTGGAAGGTTCTAGCCTTAACTTTCCTATCAAAGGTTCTCTTGATCAAGGCTTGGTCCTTCTCCATTGTTTGGGCTGCATGTTCTCTGATTTCTTGGATTTCCATCAATTATGCATATCTAACCTCCATGGATTCAAACTCCAACAATTCTAATTTCTTCATGAGTTCCAATGTTGGAAAATCAAGTGACATAGGAAAGATTTCCTCTCTTCCATAAACAAGTCTGAATAGAGAGTTACCGGTGGATATCTTTGGAGTTATCCTATCAGCCCATAAGGCTGATTTAAGTTTATTATACCAAGTCCTCTGATTTTCATCAAGAGTCCTCTTGATGATCTTTAATAGGTTCTTGTTGGTAGACTCAACTTGGCCATTACCTTAAGGGTAATAATTTGTTGAAGTGCTTAGATAGATCCCATAATTAACAGCCCATTTAGTTACATTTGATCCTATGATAGCCAATGCATTATTTGATATTATAGTGGTAGGTATACCAAATTTAGTTACTACCCCCTCATAGAAGTCTAGAATGCTAGATTCATTTGCCTCTTTGAGTGCCTCCGACTCAGTCCATTTGGTGAAGTAGATCATTGCTTTGTTAGAATCCACTTGTGTCCTTGGCTTGAGTTTTGGTTAATGACTCAAATGAAGTCCAAACCCCATTGCATGAATGGTTTTTCAACTGAAATTGGGTGCAATGGAAGGGCTACTAATCTTTCCTTTCCTATGAAGAATGCACAATTTTTGCACCTCTTGATCCATGCATAACATGATCACTAAACACCTTGGGCCAATAATAGTCAAAGCATTCAAAATCTTGAGGGTTGTCACTCTTGGAGAAAAATGACCCCCAACAGATCCACCATGGAAATCTTCTAACATTCTCTTAATTTGATTTTTCTCAATGCATCTCGAGCAACACTCCATTGATATCCTTCTTAAACAAGACACCATCAACAAGTGCGTATGGAATAGCCTATAATATGAAGTGTCTTTTCTTAGTTTTGTTCATCTCTGGAGGGCATAGGCTTGTTTGTAAGAAGTGCATTATGTCTTGGGTCCAGTAAGGAGTGAGCATACCACCATTCTCTTCTTGAATGCCTCTTTGTTCTTGGTTGTCTTGCAATGCCAAAACAACATCCTTCCCATTGCTTTCTTCCATTGATTTTCTCAAGACTAGCTGCTCACACAATCCCTTTCCTCAGACCAGCTTGGTGACTTTGATCTCAATGTCATACTCCATGACATGAGTAATCCACCCTACACATTTTTCATTTAGGTCTTTGTTGAGGAGGAAGTCCTTAACTCCCACATGAGAAACCAACAGTTGAACCTTGTTGTTTGAAAATAGATGCTTAAATTTCTTCAATCTCCTAATCACTACAAGAACATGCTTTTCAATGAAGTAATACATCACCTCATAGTCCTCTAAGCTTTGGCTAAAGAAGGCAATTGGCTGCTCTGCATTTTCTTTGTTCTGTTGTACTAAAATTGCAGAAATTGTATCATCACCACCAAATGCATAAAGGATAAAATCTTTAGAGAAATATGGGTTAATGAGAGTTAGATCTTGTGAGATAGCCTCTTTGATTTCCTCAAAACTTTTCTTACCTTCAGCTGTCCATTTGAAAGCCATACTTTTCTTCAACATCATAGTTATTAGCTTGACAAAGGCTTCAAAGTCTTGAACAAACCTTTGAACAAAATTGATTCTTCCCAAGAAAATCTGAAGGGCCTTCTTGTGACTTGGTAATGGCATTGCTTTTATTGCTTTAACCCTCTCTGGAATAATTGCTAATCCCTCTTTGGAAACAATGTGGCCTAGGAGCTTTCCTTCATGAGCTAGGAAAATATATTTTTTGGGATTCAAGGATACCCCAAATCTTCTACATCTTTGAAACACTTGTCTCAAATGAAAGTGATGATCTGCTACACTTTTAGAAAATACAGTAATATCATCTAGGTATATCAACACTATTTTATTGATCAATCCCTTGAATGCCATATCTATTTCCCTTTGGAAGGTAGCTCCGGCATTAGATAGCCCAAATGGAATTTTCCTATATGCATAGGTTCCCCATTTGGTGGTGAAGGCTGTTTTGAATTGATCATCCTCCTTTACCATGATCTAATTATACCCTAAATAACCTTCTAGCAATGAAAACCTCTTAGAGCCAGTAACAACTTGTAAAATATGCTCCATGGAAGGAAGTGGGTGATGATCCTTGAGGGATGCTCTATTCAAATATCTAAAGTTTACATACAATCTGATTTCTCCACTCTTATTTCTAACTGGAACCAAGTTTGCAACCCAAATTAAATGCTTTATGGGAAATATGATACTTGCCTCTATTAACTTATTCAGTTCCTTCTTCATGAGAGGCTCCATGTGTGGATTGACCAGTCTTTGTTTCTACCTGATGGGTTTAGCACTTGGATCTAATTTAATTGTGTGTTGAGCTATCTTGGGATTGAAACCTCTCAAGTCTTCATAGCTCCAAGAAAATATATCCAGAAAATCTTGGAAAAGTTGCATGAACTCATACCTCTCTTGCTTGGTTGCCACTTTACCAATTTGAATTGATTTTCCTTCTCCCACTGAGATGGGCACTGAATCTTCTCCCTTAACTTGGATGTTTTCTTTCTCTTTCCTAAATTGATCATTAGGATTAAATATGGAATCCAAAGTGACAAGTCCTTTTGGTAGTTTTTTGGTGCTCAACCTGTACCACTTTATCACCATCTTGCTCTTCTAACTTTTCCTAATTTTTGGCTGAGAAATCAGCTTCTTCTTGCAAGAAATTGATGATTTTTTGGTCACTTTCAAACACTTACCAACTTACATTATTTTATGGCACTGATGGCCTTACAATCACATGAATGTTTGGCTAGACTTTATCTTCCTTGATACTCTCCACAACATCAAAGGCTGCTCCAACTGCTACAAGCCTATCAACAGCTGGTTTTTTCTTTCCTAGGAATGGAGTTGATGCCAAAGCCTTCAAAATACTCAATGAGGTCCCACACCCTATTCTTATAATTTTTGAGGAGACCATTCTTGGCAGCGTGCTGCCCTTTAAATTGATTAGCAATCAGTTCACTATCACAAAATACTTGTAATTTTTGATACATCTCTTCTTGACCAATGCAATCCATGTATCAAAGCTTCATATTTAGCAAAGTTGTTACAACATGCAAACTGAAATCTAAAATCTGAATAATTCTTAATGCCTTGAGGTGAAATAAACATACCTCCCCCGCACCTTGTCTACTTCTTGATCCATCAAAGAACAGCTACCATACCTCATTGTAATCTTTATTTTATAGCTTGGTGATGTTAGGAATAGGCTGATTTTCTTCATGCATGTAATAAAATCCTAGTTTAGATTCCTCTATTTCCTTGTAGGGGTCAAAAGTATGCACCTTTCTTTCCCATTCATCAAGAGTCAAATCTGGGATGCTAAATTTAGTGTAAACTTCATCTATGCTGGATAATTCTCTTGATCAAATGATGAATATTTGGCATTGATTGGGCTTGGAGTATGAGGCTCAATGTGAAAGTTTGCAATAGGTTCATAAATTATTGTGGCCTTAGTTCCATATCTGGTCTGAAACAACATGTGTGACCAATCAATAGATAAATAGCCTCTAATTCTAGCTATGAAATCCCTTGACAAACATAGGGCAAAAAGTGGTGGTAAATCTATCACTGACGCATCTTATAAAACAATGACATTATGGCATGCATGGAAAGTGAGGCTCAAATATTTAATTACCCCTACTATTGTTACTTCTATCTCATATAGTTGCACCACCACTTTGGATATGACTTCATATTGACGCCTTGACTAATCAGCTATTTTCTTGGGCATCGAGAACTACTTTCCCCAAAATCAATCATACAATTGTGCACTAGTTTATCCCCAATGATCAATGAAACATAGAATGGAGGGGGCTTCAAAAGTTTACCTTTTTGTCCTCAAAGCTTCCCCTCAGGTGAGGAGCATTTGTGAGTACCTTCTCTTGCATATGAGCTTGTTGATTTGAAGTTGACCAATTATTCATGGCAGCTTGTAGTAGATCCCTTTGGCCTGGGATGGATAGGGTTTCCCACACACATATATTCACATTTGTCTTCTTAATTTGTTCAATGATGTTAAATGGGGATGAAAAATTTATTTGCTGCCCCTTAGCTTGTAAATTCTTTTCTTGTACATGGGCTACAACATCTGGCATTTGAGCTGGTCTAGAAGGTGGTTTGGGCTGTCCTTGCACATTTGGAACTACATTTTTCTTGCCAACACTTTGTGGAGTGATGGAAGGTTGTGGATCACTTGGAGCTAATGACTGCCCTTCACCAATATTCCTCTTCTTTGACCATGTGTTAGCTGCTACATTATGAGAAATTGTTTGATTCATACCACAAAAATATTTAGCCTGCTAATTCACAAGTGTAGTCTCATTTGGAGTTGTATTTTGTTGAGATGTTCCTTGTTTTTGGTTTGTTTCTTGACTCACCTCACTCTCTACACCAATTTTTGTCACCATAAAAGCTTGGTTCAAAGCACCATTGAAGCACATAGACTGGTTGTGAGGTTCATTGCATGGGAAACACCAATCATACTCTTGAGCTATATTATTTTTCACTAGCACTAAGGCCTTAGAGGTAGATGCAACATTCAGGTTATAGGGAAGAAACATTTTGTTGATAGGAGGCCTTACTTGATTTTGATTTGCAGCTGGATTGGGTGGCCTATTAGGCTGATATGGTTACCTATTAGGCTAAGTTTGAGACTGATAAGAAGGTCTAAAACTTTGGGCTTGCTGCCTCTTGAGTGTAACCAGCTCATTGCCTAAATTTTGTAATTGTTTCAGGGCTTCTTGAAGTTCATTTGAGGAACTAGAGGATGAAGTAGAAGTATCATTTGAACTCTGATTTCTAGGAGTGGGAATAGAAGCTAAAGTAGGTGCTTGACTAGTGCTTGGGATTTCCAAGTTTGGATATAAGGGCATAGGAGGTCTAGGCACTAGTTTACTAGATTGGATCAAACAATTCTTAGCCCTAATGGAAATGCTATAAGCTCTAGGTATATTTGCACCTCCCATGGATTGGATTAACATAGAAATATCAGAATTTAAAGCTTTGAGATAGTATAAGAAATCACCTTTTCTTTGTTGGCCTTCTTGTCACTAGGATTCTATCACATGTCCTTTGAAATCTAAAATTGAAGTCATTAGCTACTCATTGGGAGTTCTCTTGATAGTTGTAAGTTTTTCCAATAAAGACAAATTATCTCCCTTTTCTCCAAATTGATAATGGAGAGCTATGCACAAACTGGTTCCAATTTTGTATAGAGCACGGCCCAAGGCTCCTAAACCACTTGAAAGGATTTCCCTTTGAATGAAGATGCCAACAATTTGATAGTAATTTACATCTCAACAATGTCATAGATTGCACAAACATTATCAATCTCTTTGACATGAGCACTAGGAGTGGTCTAATTTTCCCCGAGTAAAGTATGGGATGTTCTTCAATGCTATAACTAGAACCGGGTTTTATGCATTGATTGAAGAAGTGGGATTCTTCCAATGAAGTTGACATAAGGGTTGGGTTATGCCATTTTGATTGGCACGAGGACCCTTGTTGATTAGGTGAAATTTCTACCGGTGGAGGAGTTCATAGAGTTTTGTTTAGTGGATATGAAGACATTTGAATTCTTCTTCCCCTCTCTCTTCTTCCTGGGGATAATTGTAGATACTCATAAAATCCCTCTTCTTTGGCCATTGACCTTGTTTGGATCCTTCTCATGAATCTTCAGACTTGGACTACGATACCAATTGATTTTACCCCTTTGGAGTCGCGGATGTGAAAATCGGGGCTCTTTTTAAGCAAGGAAATTACAAAAAGTTCACATCAACATTGTTGTAATGAAGATGAATACCTCTAAGGTCCCACTAGGTGTGCCAAAACTGTTAGTGAATATTCACAGCACCCCCGAAATGACCTTTAGATCTACAAGTGAGAATTGGGTCATTTAGTGTGATTACACAACATGGAATCTTTTCCCCAAGTGTGGGACTTGCAAAAATGGGAAAAACTCTCTAGATTGAAGGTTGGTTCCTCTACTCCTCTGATCAGATGTATGCATGAAATTTGTAGAGGTTTAACTCAAAATTCTACTCTAATTCTGCTAAGGAGACAAGGATAGAAAGAAAAAAAGATAAAAATAAACGTGACAAGGTGATACACCGAAGGATTGGTAAACATCTATCTCTGTGATTGACACAAATTTATAAAAATGCAACACAAATCATGTACAAATTGAAAAAATTGTAATGAAGGATCATAATAGAGAAAATAACATAAGAAAGGATTGAAAATTCATTCACAGATCTTGCATTGTCATTTTCATTTTTAAATACAATGCATTACAACGGGAAGGAGGTAAATAATGTGTTTCAGTCCTAAAAGAGGTTTGATATTCCAAAAATTCACTTGCCAGGGTGAAGGAGGGAGCCTGCAGAACATAAAAATGTCCAACCCTTTATAAATGAGCCAAATCTGGCTTTTAACAATGAAAAACCAAGTTCAAGAAGGAGAAACATGGGAAAATTGAAATGAATGATTCAACCACCGACTAGATCCATCAAAATAGCATGGGTACCATTAAAATTTCATTCCCCAAGATTTTTGACCATGCTGGAGAAGAATGGAAGCCATATTACATTAAAAATGGTGGTTGAATGTCATTTTTGCTCTTTTCCCATGCCAAAGGTGTTTTTTTATTTTCTCTCATTAACTATATTAGAAAACAAAATTGAATATTCCATCGTGTAGAGGACTTCAATAGCTTTCCAATGACACCAAAATTGAAAAAAAAGAGCTCTGGATCGAAAGATATATCTCAATGAAGATTTAGTGCAAAGCGAGGCAAAAAATCAGGTTAGTAGGCTAAAACCTAAAAATTTTCCCCTTTTTTGAATTTGGGAAAAAATCCTCAAAAAGCTCCATGCCCTGCTGCTCCACTGGCATGTGGTGCACTTAGATTTGGTGTGGGCTTGAATCAATATTTCTTCGCTTCACAGGCTCGTGAGAAAAAAATTTCCTTTACACCTTTTTGAACACTTTGGTAAAATTTCCAAATTCTCCCCGTGCCCCCGACCTCCACTAAAAACATCACACTTTTCATACTTCGGTTGGTCCATGGGCCTTTGCAAATTTCTTTTCCTCCACCGTGGGCTTTCAGTTCGAGATTTTCCCTTTTTCCATTTTGGATTTTTTTTTCAACTTACCCCTCGGTCGGCCTTGACCTTCACTGCCATGTGGCACTTCC
Source organism: Taxus wallichiana var. yunnanensis (assembly GCA_018340775.1). Taxonomy (NCBI): domain Eukaryota; kingdom Viridiplantae; phylum Streptophyta; class Pinopsida; order Cupressales; family Taxaceae; genus Taxus; species Taxus wallichiana. The sequence continues at coordinate 82,314,617 of CM031242.1, read as the reverse complement.
TCATTGGGTGTGGGCCTTCAAAAATTTCTTTTCCTCCTCTTTGTTGGGCATGTGGGCTAGTTTTTTCCTTTTCACCCTTTTTTATTTTGGCAAAAAGCCAAAATTTTCTCCTCCCTCGACTTCCACCTCCGATTGGACACGTTTCGTATTCTCCTTGCTCAAAGACGAGCCTCAAGCCATTTCTTTTCCTCCACGGGCCCACGGGAAAAAATTTTCCTTTACACTCCTATCGAGCCCTTTGGAAAAATACCCAACTTGCCTCCTCTACCCCAACCTCCACCGCCACATGGCACATTCCAATTTTCCACGGGCCTTCTCGGGAAAATTTCCCTCAAAAACTCCGTCAAGCCATAACTTGAGAAATACAAGGAGTTAGGAGGAAAATTTTACCTTTTTGGAAAGGTGAGGAAAAATCCTATCTGATGGGATCATTTCCAGAATCTTTTGAGTACTGAAGCATGCCAAAAATTCATTTAAGTTCTAGCAAAGGAGAAGAAGGAGGAGTTAGCCAAAAATAAGCATGGGGCTTATTTTGGATAACAATAACCACATAAGGTTACATCTAAAGGAATTATGAAGAGAATTCAAGCATCTATCTAAAATCCACACAAGGAAAGGGCCTGCAACATTTTACATACACTTCATAAGATGGGATGTTCATTATTTCATACATACATCTATCTCCATTTTGTACATCTAGCTACTTACTCAGTATTAAGTGTGACACGCACTAGAGCCACATAGGGAATGATTTTGACACACACACACACACATACATATAACTACATTGGGTTTGATATGTATGGATGTTCTCGATCATAAGCTCACTTGTTCGACATTTGAGTACATTCCAACCCCTTATTTGCATTATTTTATTTTTGGGATTTGATGCAATTTTGGGTTTTGCAAGTCATTTCTTAAGCGAGGTTACGGGTGACATCTTTGAACTTGATGCAACATACTAGTGACAAGTAGAAAAGGATAAAAATACATCATGACCATCCAAAGGTTGTTTTTAAGCTTCCGAGTAGTCTTTGGGCCAAGATTAGCTTCACAACACCCGTAGGTGCCCTTGACCTAGTCCACATAGATCTTGCGATCACACAATTTTACGAGGTTCGGTGTGACACTTATCTCCTTTCGTTTATCATTTTTTCACTTCAGAAAATCCTACGATTACTTGTAAATTAGGTAAGGATTCTATCCTTTATCTTTAAAATAGAGTTTCAAACCTTTTATCTTATTTTTCTTGGGTTAATTTTTGTACTTCATTACATGTATTTAGCGATGTTGCATAATTAGTATTACGCATATATTTATATGATATTTTATAAATAATTCGGTAAACCCATCTCATTAAAAAAATATTGGATCCTCATTTTTATTTTCTAATGTCTCATAAGGGGTCTCAAGTTTATTCACTTCAATTGCTTCAAATGAACCCATCTTGTAAAGATGATATTCAAAAAAACCTAGACAATATGTATCTCCCTATCATCATGTTGCCTTCACAAGTTAGTGCCATCTTCAATCGTATCTCTGATGATTATCTTAGTTCTAATGCCAATCAATCAATCTACAAGTCTATTCAAGCTTTACATTATTTATTTCAAGATAACTTTCAGGCTATGGAATCCACAATTACATCTCTTAAATCTGAAATCCAACATCTTAAGAATACTTCTCAAGCTCATGCTAGCTTTTCTTTTCTTCCTCATTCCATGTATTCTACATGCTATTATATCAATGATCCTCAGGAATTTCCATTACGGAGCCTCTCATTTGATCACAATTTTAAGAAACATGATATTCTTCTTAGAGCTCCTAGTCAAAAATTGATCGATTAACCAAATAATCATTCCTATCCTCCTTATTGGCTGATCAAATATCAAGGTCTCCCATTTTACGCTTATCATCAAATCAAAGTGGACATAATGAAAATTATTTATATGCTTTACAATGAAGAATCAAACATCTTCAAAGCGTGAAGGATATATCTCATTCGTTGCACAACATTGTAATATATGTCCATCTCCAATTGCTACATCTCATTTTTTTCCTAAATCTGATTCACCTGTGTTTAATGAGCATCATGATATCACTTCTAATGTTCCTTCTATAGTCACTCAAGTGCCTCCTATGCAATCCATTCAAATTAAGCAACTTCCTCTCAAAATCAGTCTCACTCCACCTCCACTAAATTCATCTACAACATTACCAAGTCAAACTAGGAAACCACCATTAAATATTCCTCCCCATCCTACTCCAATTTTTTTCCAATTCATTTTTTCAAAGAAAATACTCCTACTAATGGCCAAGACACATTTTAATTCCACCACCATCGCATGGTCCTAATGTTGCTTCTTTATACCATTATGTTGGATCTCTATCTTATCATGCCATAGATAAAAATCTCCCACAATGGCATGGTATCTCTCACGTTGGTGCATAGATCTTCATCATCATACAATTGAGATGAAATCATGCTTATCTCTCCCCTATTATAGAATTATTAGTTGTCTTACATTTCTCCTTTTCACTCTACACATCACATCTTGTCTTTCACACATGCCTTGCATTTCTTAATAGCTTGGTATCATCATTACTCGATGACATAATCTCATGTTTTGATTCAAAATTTATTTTTAAGGTCATATTGCATACATTAACCTCACACTACACACTTCACACTTTACACATGCTTGATATCTCCTTTTTGTAGTTTTTATCCCACAAGTATGCACATTATTCACTCTACACATTCATAATACATCTTTATGGCATCTACTTATACACACTCTACTCATTACCATATGATGTAGTATAGTTCAACATTTAATACTTAAATCTTGAGGGTCTCAATATAAAATGAACCTCATCACACTCACTCACATGCTCTCTATGCTCTATGCTCTATTGATCATATCTTTCTAGCGTAAAACTCAAACCATTTCCCGATGACGCACTCTTGTTCTATGGTTCATTCTCGAATGTTGAGGGGGAATTTATAAATAAACCTAATATCATACATAATCATTCACATTCACTTTAAGGGCATGGGATTCCTATGAAACTCACGTTACATTCCATTCCATTCACATCTAAAACATATTACATATCTTAGTTGCATATTATTCTTGCTTACTTATATTTGCATGTTACACTTTGCTCGAGATAGAAGTTATGTCATTATCTTTATCATACACACATGCATGTGCACTTTCCTTCTAGTTTTGATAACATATTTTACATAGATCATTATATGAATCATGGATTCTTGGCACAATACCTCTTACCAGTCTCATAACAGTTCCAAAGGGCATCCATTTTTAATACACTACAAGTGCTATTTTTTCATTTCTCATAGCACATTACTATATCAGATTATACAAACTTCGACATACTTTCTATCTTTATAACATGTTAATGGTTGTTTCATGTATAATGTTTTATTTTTAGGAACTATTTTCTACCATGGTTTTCTGTTACATTACTGTTATTCATTGTTATTCATTGTTTGTCATTGTATGACATTGTTTTTGGGATTTTCCCTTTGTCTTGTGTGCACTATATGCTTTTGGCCACTTTGGCCTTGATAATATTGTGACATCATGAGTTATGTCTTATGTTTGAAACCCATTTTTGAGGTTTACTTTATCTGCATTATTTGTTTATTTTCATATTTTCTTCTTACTTTTTTCATACATATTGTCTTCTACATGCATTTTTTTTCTTGTTTTCACTAACACTTGTCTCCAACCACTTTTCTTGCATGTGCCTTGGCTTCTACCAAGTGTACTACCCCAGTTGGTACTCTTTTGGGCTACATACTCCTCACAACATTGCATGCACCACAAATGAGGGGGATTCTATTGGGTGAATCAGTCACCCCAATAAGAAGTCTAAAATCATTGTTCACTACTGAGTTCAAAATGCATTTAGCACAATCTTGAGCCTCAAAGAATGGCCTAGATACTAACTTTGGTCCTCAACATAACAAAATAATTAGCACATGAGACCCAAATAGTAGTACTGGGCACCCCGACTCTTCTTGGATGCATGTGACCAAGTAGAAATTACATAACAATTTTTAGTTCAACATAGTTTTTGGTAATTTACATAATGATTTTATAGGACACATGGTCCTTCAACACTCAATATGCATGCATTACACTCTCTTTTCTACTTTTGTGTTGGATCATAATTGTTTGAAATGAATGAGATTTTTACATAACATTTGCATTGGTGTTCACACTTTGGGAAGTAGTTAAAGGTTAGAGGATAACACCAGAATTTTCTCCCTACAATTATTCTGTTCTTGGCATGAGATAGCCCAAAATAGTCACATTTAGTGTAATCGACTTGAGATCACCTAAAAAATGTTCTTCTATATGATCTTCAGGATCCTTTTTAGACTCTTTACTCATCACGAGATAAAGTGAACATGTTCCTTTTTCATTTTTACATAATTTTACACACTTTTTACATGTTTTGATCATATATTCATGTATTTGACTACTTGTTTGTTCATCTATTTTGTAGGTCCATCCTTATAGGAAGAGGTAGTCACATCAATCACACATATATCACACCACATCAGCAACAATGAAAATCTACAGTAGGTACAAATTCAACACCTACATATACACTCTTACCCTAGGGTCATCATCATCACTTATTTTTCACTTCCTCTTCTCTAGCTTTCACACTTCAATCTTTTCACTCCTCACTTTTTTTTTTTTTTTTGCCACACTTTTCTCCATTGAACTACATGGGTATCATGCACGCATCTCTTATCTAGTTTATCTTATTAATAATTGTCTTAACAACATAAAGTGGGGAAAATGTAGACACCAAGTCATGCACTTTGGTTATCTATGTTTTCCTAATCACATACTACTATTCACATGATTCCTAAGTAAGAAAAATAGTAATTGACCCATGTATTTGGCCTCTTTTCTTGATTTTTTTTTCCTCTTTTCATCTTACACTCATGTTTTCCCATTCTATCTTTTCATACTTCTGAATTTTATATTTTGGACACTAGCGCCCAGCCATAATGCCACCGTTAGGTGCCCCGTCCCCTCTGGGTGCCCTTCACCACTTTACACTTTACAAACATTTTTGGGTCCATTCTATCTATTTGAGTATCTTTTATTTTTGGTCTACAGTCTTTTCAAGGTTAATTATGAAATTAAAGAAAGGAAACATATAATTATAAATTTATTTGATCATAACAAAGGATCAAGCACTAAGCATTAGCTATCACCACCTAAGGTTTCATCTAAAGGTATTATCAAGAGAATTCAAACATCCATCTAGAATCCACACAAAGGGAAGGGACTACAATTTTTGGATACACTTCATAGGATGGGAAGTTCATTCTTTCATGCACACATCTATCTACATTTTCTAGATCTAGATGCTTTCTCACTAATAAGTGAAACATGCACAAGATCCACCTAGAGAATGATTTTAACACAAAAATATATAACTACATTGGTTCTAAGATGTCGTGCGGTTCTCGGTCATAAGTTCACTTATTGGATAGGAAAGGACAATATGATCCCACATTTGGATTATTTTATTTTTGGGATTTGATGCATCTCGGGGTTTTGTATGTCATTTTTTCATTGCAGGTTACTGAGATGACATCTAGGAACTTGTTACATACTAGCTTGCAGGTAGGGAAGGAAAAGGAATACCTCATGACCCTTCAAGGTTTGTTTTCTTATGTTCTTAGTAGTCACAGTGCCTAGAGTAGGTATGTAGCACTCGTAGGTGCCCTTAACCTTTCCGGGTGCGCGAGTCTCAAAAAAATCTTGTGGTCACACAATTTTCTAATGCTAGATGTGACACTTATCTCATTATATTTATCACTTCGTCATAGCCCATGATTATCTGTGAATCTTCTAAGTATTATCTCCCTTCATTTGCAACTAGATTTTCAAACATTTTATCTTAATTTTCTTGGGTCAATTTATATAATTCATTATATATTTAGCACTTTTACATAATTAGTATTAAGAATCTATTTTCATGATATTTTATTAATCACCATGGAGGAATCTTCACTATTGGAGATCATGTTCATCAATGTCTGCTGAGAATAATTTTGTGATGGTTGTTGTTGGGGATTGAATGATGAAGGACTGGGTTGATTATATTTATATGGATTTGGTTTATAGTATGATTGGTAAGGAAAAGGGATATTAAGTTGGAGAGGGGTATTCATATGAACACTTTGTATTTGGGTTTCAAGTCTATGGGTTGTGAAAATTCAATGTATTGATATTGGATAGGCATGGATGTGTTTAAAAGGGGTTATGAGTGTTGAGGTGTATAGTGGAAGGGGATTCAAGTGTGGATAAAAGGTTTATATTGTTGAGGTATGTGCTAAAAAGGAATAGAGGTATTGATAAGAGGCTGAGATTGTTGGAGTGTATGATAAGAGAAAATAGAGGTATTTTATGACTCTTTGTGAAGAGGGGTGAACACTAGAGATGGAACTCATATTAATGAGTGATGTCGTTATTGGGATAGAATTGAATACATTTTAAATAAATGTTGTGTTTTGTTGAGATGAGATAGGTTTTGATATGCTTAATGGGATGGCTATTAAACTCATCGAGAGGTGTTTGGATAGTGGTGGAGACTAGAGGAATCGACATAGATGAGGATGCATTGGTGTAATTTTGGGATGAGGTATAGATAGAAAAGGGATCTGTTTAGGATTATGATTGTTTATTAATTGTGTCCTATGAGGAAACAACATTAAGGTTGAAAGTTATGATGGGAGATGAAGACGTATAATTATACATTTTATTCACTATTGATATTATAATGATGGACTTGTTGGATGATCAGCTCATGGTTATGAAAAATAATCCAGAAACTTCATACTTAGTGTTGGTGATAGGGTTCATTGTTTGGGTGTAGATTGATGAAGAATGACACCCTAGGAAGATAGGTAAGCATTTAGAGAAAAGAGTTTGAATCTAGGACCTTAGTGAAGACTAGATCCCCACGATTAAAAAAATATGACTAGGTGGCTCATGAATTTCTAATACGGTGGATTAACTACTAAGAGAGTGTAAGGTTTTTTAATCATCTACTAATGGTGATAGATGTTGATTCATAATATGAGGAATTTTGTTGAGGTGAAATTGAATATTTCACAAGGACTGTGTAAACATTCAACCATTTTTCTAGAGCTTTGTTGTGAGGATTTTGTCGGAGTTAAGACCATGAAAATAAATAATTTCTAGAAAATAAAAATAATATATATAGTTGATTATAATAAACACACCAAGTCACACTATAGAATTTTTTTATCTTTCTTAAATTTAAAATGGTGAAATATGAAAAAAATTATAAGGCCCTAAGAAATGGAAAGATATAACTAGTTTCGGGTGATGTTAATGGTTGGATTCCCTACTATACTAGAAGGTACATGAGCCCGAATGTGTGTTGGTGTTGGTACAAGGTGTGGTATTAGGGCCTACCCAATCACTTTATGGTCTTGTAGTGATAAAGGTGTTGGGTTCTTAGCCGATATACCTCCCACCAACTTATTTGTACTAATCCAAAATACCGATTTGACTTATCCTCTTAGTGATTAAACAAGTAGGTTCACTGGGTAGGAGTTTTTGATGCAAATTATGTTGAATGTGGTTTGACCATGTGTGAGGGAAGATGAGTGAATGAAATTCGTTAACCTCTTAATGAGACTATATGATCAAGAAAATATGAAATTTTCTTCTTAAATACCCAAAATAAATGTTGATTCGATGAGGACAACAGAAAAATGCAATGCTAAAAAGGAAAATAATAAATAAAATATACCCGTGGTTACTTTTTGATTTAAAATTTTTATTTTTAGATTGACACGTAGAAATAAGTGCTCTAGAGGTGGAAACTTGCAATAGTGAAATCTAAACAGACAATAGAAAAGATAAAAAAATCCTAAAGGAAATATGACAAAGTAATTAGGAACAAACCACATAGATCATTGGTGATTTACATGAATCATGGGAGATTCACCGAAATCATAGGTGATTTAGTAGAATTGTTAACAATTACGAGAAAATAGAAAAACTCAAAATATAAGAGGGTTTAGCGATACTTGCATCGACAACAACAATGTTTGGATGATGAAATGTGAATAGTGGACAAGTACTCCTCCTTTTGCCAAGTGAAGATACCTATAATCAAAGAAAAATAGATAAGAGATATTGGATAAATGAGATGATGAGCTACTCAAAAAAGTTTGATTATGGGAATCTAAAGGGACTTCCTTGAAGGATGTTATCTCATTTCAATACAATTAAGTGAGTTAATAGTGATGATAAGATAAATAATGATAATGAAAAGTATGGAAGTTATAAATCGAGGTGAAAAGGAATATTTTGTTCCACTTTATAGGTGGCATAGGCTGAAGTGGAAGAAATATGGAGGTCCTCAAAGTAGTCATACCATTAATCTGCATTTGCTTGTTAATTTCATGGAATGATTCAATATTCTCCTCAATGTCCTCAATGTCAGGTATGAACTTAATGGAAGACATAGTAATCTCATTAAGGATCTTGAATTACTCCGTGAAGGGTTTTAAATGATTGGGAGATTGTAGATGCTCATGATTGGATGAAAGAGTCCTAGAATAGTCATCTACTGATAGAGGCGTGCTTGCGATAGACAAGTTAAGTCCAAAGATATAGATGATGATTAGTAAAATGTAATAATTTAATAAAGGACTATAATTAACAGAAATTACAAGTAATTCAAAGGAGTTACTTGTGATTTAGGGAAAGATGATTGATTCCTATAAAAATATTGATCCCCTTAATAAACGAGTATGTTATGCTTGTTTTTAACTATAACTAAACTATGAATGACTATAGATGAAAGAGTGTCCCCAAAGGCTTGTTGGATTAGTGATATTGGCTTGTTGATCCTATGACAAAGTTGTTGAATACTTAGGTGCACCAAATTATGTGTTGTAGTTCTTTAGAGGTGTATAATATTATTAATTGATATTGGTGATAGTTTAAATACAATGGTATAAAGGTCCTTGCAATAGTATTTTGAGCTCCTATTTATAATCACGGGTGATTTGTAGGAATTGTCATCACCGAATCACAACACCACTATGTGCATACAAGTGCATAAACTTGAACTCACGATGTGATTGGATAATATGGATGCCCTTATCCAAGTTGTGGGACTTGCTACTTGAGATGGACCTCCAGAGAAAGCTAGTTCTTGCTCCTAAACTACCTGCCACAATCTACTCTAATGCAAGGTAAACTAACTATTCTAATCTAACTTTCCAAGGGACCAAGGAGAGAGAATGCATAAAATGAAAGCCTACACTAAAGTGGTGATACACCAGAAAAGGAGGGTGTGTGAGAGTATTCTTCCAATGTGTGAGATACAGAAGCAAAGTGCACACTAGAAGTGGTGATGACAGTTCTCCATGATCTAGCAAAATGCATTCACAACAACATTTCAAACATACACAATGATAATGGATCCTGAAAGAACATAAATTAGACACAATATTCTTGTAATCAAGATTAGATGGGCAAGAAGAATGCAAGAAAACACAACAGGGGAAGATGCATCCACAAACTTGTATTTTATTGCTTCATGATATGCACAGTTCAATCTATTACAAGATAAGGGCCTGGATCACCATGCAAGGAGTCCACTATAAGGGCCTGTAGTACATTGGCTTCACAAATCAATTTTGGTAGAGGTTTTTGTACAAAACTACTCCCCTTAGAATGAGCCCAACACTCCAATTTATAAGAAAATGAGAAGAGAGAGAGAAGGGGAAAATGGAAATCCCGAAATCTGTCCTTCAACCACTTGTAAGAGGCATTAAATGGAGTGAAATTATTGTGTTACTTGAAAAAGGATCCCCATACTATCCCAGGTGCTGCAATAGAGAAAAAATGATGACCATGCCTCTTAATTGCACTCCCAACTACTAAATAAAACACTATTATGAACCCGGCCATGTTTTATGAAAAATCCTCACCTATTTCTCATCAAATCTAGAATTTATTGATTTCTATATTTCAAGCTTAGATCCACAATTCCAATGGTACCAATTTTGTGCAATTTCGTTGAGAAATGAAAAATTTATGGCCTTCTTAGTGCGGGCAGCTATTTTGGGTGCAGCGGGCGTTTTGTCATTTGACGGGAATGAGCATTAATCGCCCGAATCTGAATATGTTTATTTTATTTTAATACATCTACCCTCATTAAAAATAATAAATCCAGTTTTTGTGGTGTAGAGGATGTTGTGTTTGTTCCACAAAGTCCAATTTTGTGAAAATCAGAGCTCGAAGTCAAAAGTTATGGCCGTTTGAAGTTTCAGGAGTCAAATGTTGACTTTTCCTTTGAGTTACGGATGTTGCGGAAAAATCAAGTCCGGGTGTCCCAGCTTTCCTAGATGAAAATCTTTGCGTTGGATGATTCGGGCTTCCTTGTCCCCCTTTGCGACCTTTTCACCTTTGCACGTCTCGTGCATCTCGCACGTACTTTTGTCCCGGTTGTCCGGATGAAAATGTCCACACCGCCCGTAATTTGACTGAATTGCGGAAAATCAGTGGATTCGCATCTGTGTGTACCAACGTCCCAAGCTGTCCCCGCAGACGCCTGGGGATGAAATGTCCGACTTAGCCAATTTTCTTTGTATTTCAGCCGCGAACTTGGTACGACAAACCTCGGTACGACCCGCACTGGTATGATCCGCACCCTTCAGACCCGCAATGCTTTAAAACAATCCTGTGACCTTATTTTTTGCATTTTTTCCATTTTTTCTAACTCGTTGGTATTTTTCTTGGATGAGAGAGTTAGAGAGAAGCTGAAGGGCCCCAAAAACATGATTTTGGGCCTTGAATCAATCTACTTGCTCGGGACTAAAGAATTTGATGCATGTTATCAAAATTACCTTGAGGGGTGAATTTTGGATAACACAAATCTTTGGTGATCCAGAAAATTTAGAGGAAGCCATTTGGAAGTGGTTTCAACCTCTTTGAAAATGGAATTTTTTGGCATGGGGAGAAGGGAAAATGGTTAGGGAATAGGTTAGGTGATATTTGGAGGTTATGAGGAAAAATTGTTAAGATAGGTCGAGGAGATTGTTATGAGGTTTGGATAGGTAAATACGGTTTACGGGGTGGTAAAAAATGATTTTATAGGATGAATAGGATGATTTAGATAATGTTTAAAGTTATATATTTTAATAAATTAATGTGTGTATACAGGGAGTAGGTAGGTGATGAAAACCCAATTGTCAAAGCTAGTGTCTACACCTCTCTCGATTAAGAAGAATTGGTTTTATCAAAATAATCACCAAAATGGGAAATTTTGGCTCAAATTTCAAATCTAACATTGTTTTTACTTTGTGAGTTAAGGTTTACAAGATGAAGTGATAAATGAAGAAAAATTTACTCGATTTATTCACTTATGCAAATTCAAAACAATTGGAGGATGAGATGAAAATATTTAAAAATTTAATTTTCAATGGAGTTACAACCAAATAAATGAATGTGAAATATGATTGTAAATAGGAGAAGACAAAAAAATCATGAATATGTTGAAGAAGAAAAACAATAATTGAAGGAAGAAATTAATGACACACAAAAGTATCAATGTTTTATACTTGATGGTTCATTTCATTGTGTGTGTAGAGGTGTATTATTTGTTAAAGTGAAGAATATAAAAAGAAGAGATCTTGAAAGAGGTAAAATGAAGAATCTAAAATAAGATATCCTCATCTTACGGGATAGAGACATGAAGAACAAGAAATAAGACAAGAAAGAGGAGAATGTAAATGAAATCATAAGCATTGTTCTAATTCAGTACAACTAGAAAAAAGGAAGAAGAAACTATATGATGCATTTGTGTAGGAGTTCAAATTTCAACCCATATGGGGAATATGATGCAGGAGCATCATAAGAACTATGTGTAAATTTTATAAATATGTTTTCATGAGGTGGAATAAGAATCTTAGGATTCAATAGAGATTTAAATTTGTCTTTTTGGAGTCAAAAATAATTTTACTCCAAAATTAATAATTTTAAAAGTTTGAATTTATTAGCATGAATTGTAAGGATAATGGGAATATGTGAGAAGTATTAAATATTTTGAAATAATAACAAGGCATTATTTTTGTTTTGTAATTGTGTTTTACCTCCATGAAAATGTAAATCTAGATCAACGAGATATGCCAACATAGAATGATATCAAAACAAATTATCCTCATAACAAACCCATGATTTGAGGAAATATTTGGAGTTAGATAAGGAATGTCGAGAGAAAATCATCCTTATAAAATTCAAGATAAGATATAAAAATGTATGGTGGATGAGTAATCAAGTAGATGTATAGAATCTAAAAAAGGATATAGATTAGGAAATAGGTAGTAAAGAGTTAATAAGGATCCAATATTTGTATCTAATTCGAGGAGATTATGTAAATATAGACAATTCTTGGTTCCTAACATGTGATCTTATCATTATGTATACACATAATTTTTCAATTTTAACTTTTCATATTTCATATCTGTTACTAAAATTGTCCTTGTGTAAATAAGGGTTATTGATGTACCTATTTCCTAAGTGGGTTCCTTAAGGGCCTGTTGAGAATGGGGAATGGTTATTCATGTAACCATTATGGGTTAGAGAAAATACATGGAGAGAGTTTTTCTATTTGGTCTTTTTTTTAGTTTGCATTAGGTATCCTTTTCCTTCTAGGTCTCAAGCATATCATATTCATGACTTCTTACTTTATTTCCATAATTTTTCACCTTGTTCATCCTCTTTCATGATCCGTGATAGATTACTTTTAATTTTCATGATACATCACTTTATTTTTGCATACTTGGCTGAGACAATTTCCCATGGGTAATTGTGCTAGTGTCATATTTTATTATTGTGGATGCCATCACCCGTAGAAAATTAGTGTCCTATATATGCATTTAATTCACTTAACACTCAAATAAAAATAGAAAGCAAAGACATCATAACTGTAATTTTCTCAAATCTTTTATCCCAAATTCACATATGATCTCTCTAATTTTGTTTCATCTTGCATATTTATTATATTGGATTGGGAACCTATTTTATTAGATGATGTTTTTCTCTATTGGGTCAACATGTATGTATTGAGTTTAGAATATTAATGGTACTCCCCTACTCCACCTAATAATGATTCTCTCTTTGTGTGATGCTTCTAAAGGGAGATAGATAGATCTACAAACACCCTATAGGTACAAGGTAAGTGCTCTAACCATTCTTTTTCACTTTGCATAGATTAGTTTAGTTCCTCTTCTTCATTACACTATGTTAGTTTATTATTGGACATAGTTGATGCTAGCTAGGTTAGTGGTCTTATCAAATACTAGCTCCTTAATTACTTCCATTTTAGTTATTACATGCTTTTTCCCTTATTTGTTGATCCATACTCCTCCACACTCAACCAATGATATGCAAGTAGGGTTCCTTCCTCTATATTGACCAAGAGATTTAATAATTCTAGGTTGAACTAGTGTAAAGGTAACTTCCCTCTAGATATGTAACCCTAGTGCTCAATGTCACCCCTTTAAGTCCATCCCCTTATATGAAGACACTTACATGTCTCTTACTTATTTCCTCAAATACCCTATTTGAACGAATGAGTATTATTAATTTTTGTTGAGACAAAATTTTTCCTCCATACATTCACTAGTGAACTAGATGTGAATCATACTAACATTTTGGTTGAGCACAACTCATGAAAACCACCCGTCTTTTATATTGACTTCATAAAAACATCTAAAAAAACCTAAAAATCTTAATAACATATCTGCAAAGACACCACTATCATTGGAGAAGCATGCTTGTTCATTTTCATTTGTTTCTACATGCCTTCCACCCCTGTACAAACCTATCATCTAGCCAATCCTTTCTGTTTGACCATATTTTTTCCTAGCCTCCTTGGACTCTGTGTGTACCTTTTTATATAGCCTTGATCTCTTGACATTTACTCATCTATATCAACACTTCATCATGGAGTATCTAATCTTAGGATCCTTTGACTATGTTGTTCAATAATTTAAAGAAATATACCATCTTAAAATTGAGTTTCCTTTTTTATGGACTGTTGTGTCATAGGAGCACCTATGAAGAAGCCTTCTACCCAAAAAAAATTCCCACCCAAGGATGAGGAGGAAGAAAACTATAATGATAATGCTTTTGAGTATCCTAATTAGATCCAAAAATTCTATCTCAATTTCCTCAATACAAGGGGGAGTTAAGAGGAGATGCTTATTAAGTGTCTTCTTGATTTTGTCTCTGAAAAAAAATATTATAGGGAAGAAAAGGGGAAATCATTTCAAATAGTCTTATATAAATATACCTCCAATTATAATCCTACCAATCTTATGCTTTAGCTTATTGATACAATTAATCAACAAAAATCTTCCACTACCGCTCAAATCCTCTAAATGTGAGCAAATATGGCTCAGTTTTTCAACCACCCTCCAATAGGGTTTTAGGTCACCACGTCCTCTCCTTTACAAAATAGGCCTAATGGGGTACCCATCACTTAACCGACCATTAAAAAGGAGTCTTTTTAGTAGTCCACCAGAGCTATTAACACCTTATATTTCTAGTATGGACATTGGTGGAAGTGCTCCATCTATCTCTTATGATAGGTTGACTAATTCCACTCTTCAATTTAAGTCCTTCAAAAATATTTTCAAAGAGTGGGTCATAACTAGCTCATATGCTGCCACTAAATTATTAAATAAGACCCTTAATTGAGATGCTCTAGATTGGTACCACTCTTTGCCTCCTAATTCTATACTCAAGCTAGAGTCCATAGTGAATGAGTTCTAATATCATGATCTCTGAAAAAACATCAACTCTTTCATCAACTATCGAAAGTTAAAAATGAGTCAAGCAAAATCCTTTATCAATTTTTTGGATAACCATGTCTAGGTGGGAAGAACATAGCATACCCAATGATATCCTCTTTCAAATTTTCCTATGATCCCTTGAGATTTTTCCTTCAATACAAGTTGAGGTACCTTTCTCCTACTTACCTATAAGAGGCCTTTGAACAAGTCAACATGTAAGACTATCTCAAGAGGGAATTTGAGAAGGATCCTACAAAAACACAATCTAACAAGAAATTACATATCCTTTAATGATAAAATAATGAGAATGCTATGGACGACAAAGTCTTAGACATTCTTCCTCTTATTTCTTCTCTAAATAAAAATGTCCTAAACATTGACTAATAACCTACTAAAAAGAAGAATTAACCTAGTTATCATCAAAAATGAATAAGGAGGAGGTGAAGTGTCGGCTTTCTAAACCATTGATCATGATTCGATTAACTAAAATTAGGACTTTTAGAATTAATCTAAATAAATACATCAATGAAATAAAAGAAGTATAAAAGATAGATTTTATTTGATATCTTGAATAAAATGGAATAATTTAAATAGGAGCAAAAAGGTACTAACATGAATATGACTTACCTCACCATGATCTCGAAAGCTGGATAGTTAATGAAATAGAGTATGATAGCATACCCCAAGATCTTACAACAGATGAAGATTTAGATGGAATAGGGTTCTTGTGGGAGAACTATGACACCTTTGGGCACCCCTGGTTTAGAGTATGTGTGCCCTGGTCCGTAGAATAGTGAGAGCTTGAATCTAGATTGGTCATTTAGGTTTTTGCAATAACTCAGTCTTTATCGAGTGTATGTCACACTAGCTTTGCTTATGTCATTTTACGTCTTCCATGAATAATGTTTTACAAAACTCCACACAAAATCATAAAAACCTAAAAAAGAAAGATGAAAATTAATGGGTCGGTGATCACATCGACTTCTAAATGCATGGACCTATGACTTACTTTGTTCCACTAAATCTAAGACCCAATATTGTTCTATGTGCTTGTGTGTGCAATCATGTGCCTAGGTCACCCTAATGCCAATCACACAAAATTATAAGGAAATAGCTAGACGTAATATGAAAATTTTGGAATGAATAGAATGATTACAACCCTTGTTATGTAGTGTGTGATGTAGAATAGTGCACAAATTCAGTCCCTTACCTTATGTAGATAACTAGCCCTTAGTAGATATAGTATTCCCTTAAGATAGTGTGTATGTTGTGTTTATATAGGAGATCTTTCTCAAATTTTAAAATTTCAACACTAGTGACCCAACATGATGACTAGTAACTAGGGGAATGAGAGGGAAATCTACAAAGAGTGACCTCAAAATTATAAATGAGAACCAAGTGAAACAAGGACCAAGGCACCTTAACATAAGAACCAAGGGACTGATGGGTGCCCCAATCCCTTCCTAGGTACCCTAGTCAAAGACTAGAAATGATGACTGAGTAAATAACAAATGAGACCCCATGAGAGACAACTAGAAGCATGTGTGTGATTAAATGATGACTGTGTAAGACACTTAATTATGATGATTGACTAAACAAGTTATTGGACTAGGGGATGAGCCATTAGTGACTAATTTTCTTACACAATATCTATATATAAAAAAACATATTTGGTAGTATAAGAGTAGTAGTAAGTGCATTATTTTGTGACTACATTTGCCCCAACTTTATGTTGGTGAGTGGAAATATCGGTAACATAAAGTAGATAGAGATATGTAACCAAGAGAAATATGGAGAATCTCGTGATGTATTATTAAAATCATTCTGAAAAAACCATATAGCATGCCAAACCATGGATCAACGTGTTGATCCATGTAATGTAGAAAAAATTGTAATAGTGTGATGAAGTGCACTAAATGAGAGCTATGATTGGAATGTTAGATGATTGATGATTTTGAATGCATATGATGATGATAAGATGGGGTACGGAGTGACTAATTATGAACTTGATTGTGCGTATAGGAATAGTCAAATAGAGGATTTTTGTGTCCTACCACTTGAGGAAGACTGTACGGAGAAAAGTGTGTTATTCTCTAATCACAAACTATATTCTTAAGATCTAGCTATTATAGATAAACTCAAATCAAAATTTTGTGGTATTTGGATCTCGATAATTTTGATCAAACTCTTGACCCAAATAGGATTGGTATAGGAAAGGTATTGTTTTCCCCACTCCATAGGTTTAACGAAATGTAATGGCTTACAAGATAGGTCATCTAGAAGTAAACACAAAATGTAAGATGGCTTCCAAGTTAGGTCATCTGGAAGAAAACACAAAATATAGAATAACTTCCCAAGTTAGGTCATCTAGGAAAGTAATGAATGTAACTCCCAAATTATGTCATGTGCGAGTCTATATATGTTATATCATGTTTATTGACTGATGATTGATATAGGTGTGAGTAAGTTAATAGATTGATTGATTGTCTTGATTGGTTACTCATAGAGAGATTTTACGCTATTTTCCCCCAGGTTATGTCATCAGGGGGAATTGATAGAAATTGATTTATGGAAAGATTTTAAATCTCATTTTCACCAAGTTAGGTCATTAAGGGGAAGTGATGAAATGTCGCATGTGGAATTTATACATTTGCTTCCCCCAAGCAATGTCATTACGGGGAATTGATGGTAAAATGTCACGCGATAAATTAGTAAATGTATTAAAATGAAAAATTAGTGGTATTGATAAAATACATAGTGATATAAAGGAAATTCTAGGATGACACCAATGATATGCCCCCTTTCGGTGAAAGGGGAAGTGATGATAAGAATGAATGCCAAGCCAAAATTAAGCTTGAGATAAACAAGAAGTGTGACAAAGATGATCAAAATGTGTGTGGATTGATTGAAGGAAAATGTGAAGGAGAAAAAATCATGTGTAGTGTGTATGGCATGATCATAGGAGAAAGTATAAAAATAACGCCATAAATAGGGTTCAAATCAAACTAGAAACACTCAAGATATGACAAAAACATAGTCGTGTGTATTAGTTGCGATAATAGGCACGAAATAATGATAATAGTAAACTAGGTGACGAAAAGTAACTATAAATAGTCAAGTGAAAAAGGGGTTAGTAAATTTATTTGGTTTTGATGTGATTGTGAGAGTGAGCACCAAGCGAGTGAAGATGCTACAAGTGAGAGCAGCACTTCTAGCTGGTTTGAGAGGTTGGCGATCGTCGTGAGTGTCACGAGATGATGACAAAATTGGTAAGTGCAATGTTTTTCAAAAAAGTGTGTAGTACTTGGTTTTATCAGATTTTTGTAAATTTGATATTATGAAGTTTTTTGTGTTTTAGACCTAGAAAAGAGTGGTGAGGGAACTAGTGACCCTTGGGATAGGAGCACCCAGACTTGGGTGCTAGTGTCTTCTCTGGGTGACCCAATCTTGAATCTGGGTGCCCTTGTCTAGAAT
This sequence comes from Taxus wallichiana var. yunnanensis, assembly GCA_018340775.1. Classification (NCBI taxonomy): domain Eukaryota; kingdom Viridiplantae; phylum Streptophyta; class Pinopsida; order Cupressales; family Taxaceae; genus Taxus; species Taxus wallichiana. The sequence continues at coordinate 82,296,232 of CM031242.1, read as the reverse complement.
GTTTGTATTTGATCTATAACGATGCAATTGATATTTATAGTGTATAGTAATGTGATAAGTGAGTGTATTTGGACTTGTATAGTGTTCTAACACTGTGTTTATTGTCATTTTGTGGTGTGTAGAGGGATATTCACTCAAGGGAATTCCTCATAAGTATTCATTTGAGTACTTTGCTTGGGTTGGCCTATCGGATGATCAGTGGGATGCTATGGACCATGTCATCCTATGGCACATAACATAGATGGGGGATGTGCCCCCAATATTCCTATGTTGGTAGCAGTTACAAGAGGTGGTGTGTGGATATGTGTATGTTTTGCTTGCCTACGAGTAAGATGATAGTTACTATGGAGGATGTGTATCGCATACTACAATTTTTGATATCTGGGTAGAGAGTACAATTTATGTCATTGGAGGATATGGAGAGAAAAATGTAAGCTATTAGATGATATTTTATTGGGACTTGAGTACTGCGTCGAAGGCCCATATCAACTTAGATGCTATCTTGAGATCGGGGATTCCGCACTTGCAGATATTTATTTTCGTTTTGATTACTTCATCTATAACATTAGAGGGGGAGATGTAGGAATGTTGTATAAGATGCATGATATATGTTAGTGGATAGAGGAGGAGAACATTATATACGCATGGTAACAATGTGTGCTACCCCACCTATACAAGGATCTATACAATTTTACTCATGATTAAATTTATGGGCGTATGAGCATATAATAGTGTTGAGGCTGGTTAGAGGTCCACAAGGAGAGTGGGATAGGATAGAGATATATATAAGGAGGTGGATTAAATTTTGTGGGTGTAATATGAAAATAAATACTTACAAATATTTGATAGATAGGATTGGGCCCGTGACCATTATATGGAGACCATTCGCGATATTGAAGGCTATCTCAAGGATGATGTAAAGATGTGATGTATTCGTAGAACTATGTGGTTGGAGGATCATTTTCAGGAGTGGATGAGATATTTCAGGTAGAGAGAGTATCTTGGTAGTTTGGCATGGCTCAAGAGGGTCCCCAAGAGCCATATATATGGTTACGAGTGATTAGAGCACCAAGGAGGGATGGAGCTAGACTAGGGCCCACATGAGAGCAGCTAGTACCTCCTGGGCTAGATGTGGTAGATGAAATGATAGAGATGATAGTGTGTATGGTGGGAAACACATCGATGGGTACTATTTTTCCATTATTTATAGATGCAGTGGGGTTACCACATGGAGGAGGATAGGTAGAACCCATGCCCTTGACAATATAATGACAACTATAGTGGACCATAAGTGATTTGATAGTTTTGTTGTGTTCTTTGTTGTTTGCTTATGTTATAGAGATGGTTATCAGATTTATTTTTTTATTTTTATTGTAGGTGATGCACATTGTACCTAATTGTAGATACATCCATCTACACATTGACATGGAATGTGTCGACCAATTTACTTGGTGGAGGGATACTTGAGCATGTGGATGATATCACGAACGATCATGCCCATTTATTTTAGCTAGTGGTTTTAGTGGCGGTGACATACACTATGTTGATAGGTGAGAGGGATGAGGCACGTGAAAATACTTTATGAGCTAGAGAGGCCATGGGTGGTGGTACCTTAACGTAGAATGTATTTTCATGATACGTGGATTTACAACATATGTTTTTAGAGAAATATATAGAGGCTACTTTATTACGGAGGCAATTTGAGAGGTATCAAGGACACGTGCACCGGAATAGGGTTTTGGAAAGGCATCTAGTTCTAGGGATCTTACAATACCGAGAGTGATAATGATGATGATATTTGATTTTTATTATTGATATGGTGTGGGGAGTTTCCCCAATGATGAAACATTATTTTGTAATGATCACTATTTTTGATATATATATATATATATATATGTGCATGTGTGTGTGTGTGTGTGTGTGTGTGTGGATAGATGTTATTGATATATGATGAGTTTATCTCGTTGTTTATCGATGGCGCAATATGATTCAATGTTTTTTGTTGGTATTATGTTGTATATCGTTCTTGCGTATTGATGTAGATTCACACTATAATGTTGATAATGATAGACAAAATGGGTAATTTGAATGATGATAGATAACATGTGTAATTTGATTGATGAGTTATATGAAATGGTTGTTGAATGGGATTTATAATGCATGGTTGCTGTAATGAATAATATATTTCATGGCTCCCTGAAATTGAGTGTGCATGAGATGCCATCGGTAGTGAATTTTATCAACTAGAGTCCAGAATATTCCATACATCCTTGTCAATGAATTTTTCAACCGCAATGACTACTTTGTGAGGATTAATATACAAAATCAGTAGCTATATACTATTATGGAGAGATTTTATCTTGATAGATCTTCAAGCTATTGATTTGATAGTCTTCTTCAATTTAGATATCTTGAATAATATTGACACTATATACAGAGTCAAATGTTATTCCTTATTCACAATATAGATAATATGAGAAAATGGAAAGATGTACCTCAAGTCCTATCTTCTCTCACCAAGAAGCATGAAGCAAGTTAGACATAAATTGGAGGATATTAAGTTTGTTATGGGAAAATGACACAACTCCTTATACATGATTTTTGTGTACAAGTGGTTTGATCCCTTATATGAAGTAGTTTTTGACAATGCCAAAGAATGAATAATATTCCAATAAATTCAACTACGTACCATAAGGAATACTATCAAACCATAGCTCCAAAATTCAAGGTAAAGATATCATTGTTATCATCACTCGCAAACAAAATCCTCCTATCCAAGATAAGGTTGTCATTCATGTGATCTGTTAGTGTGTAAAATTTATGTTAGTGTTTTGTTATCTAATTTTTACACATGGAAAAATTGGACAATGGGGTCCTATTTCAATCAAATCATGACATTGGTCCCAGGAACTCACTTCTAGTCATCATGGAGATAACATGATTAAAATAATTAATAAATTGATAAGTGAGCTCACCTATCCCAACTCAGGCTCAACTCAGTGTTAGCTCATGGAGGTACAGTTGCAACATGTTGAGCAAGTCGACATGAGCTTGATAAAAGAAAGGTGAGTCGGGTTTGGACGATGGCTTAGTCAATGCAACCGACAAGTCAAAATTTTAGAGATCACTTGAATGAGCTCGTTGATGTTGATGTGAGGATGTTGGTGTATCAAATCATGTTAAAAATCAGTCAACTGAGTGGGGAAAATGATCTGAAGCAATCTCATGCATGACTCAATGCATGGTAATAGCTCGGTTAGGTGAGTTCTCTATTGTAAAAGTTCAAAGGGGAAATCAAGTCAAGCTCATATTTTGGCCCAATTTAGGAGGGACAAGAAGAGTTCAAACTCAGTCATAACACCACAAGGACCGTAGAGAGAAACTCACTTCCAAGCCAAGGAGTATCTCATGATTGATCTCAATAGAGTTACATGAGTTATTTTAAGAGGAAGATTAGTTTGGGATCGTTGTGAGACATAGGGAAGGCAATGACATGTGTTTTAGGTGATACTTTGACTTTTAAGTTCAAGAGAGAGTTTTGTTCTTTCTGCCAACACATTGACAAGGAAAGATGGAGATTCCATGATGGGTTTCAATGCTCACTTTTCCAGAATGTGCGGACTTGGGAAATATTATCCATACAATGGATTTGATGGATGGTTAGATGGTATTCGGGTCCCAAGTTTCTTTATGCCAATCCGAAGTCTAGGTAACTCTAGTCGGGAGGTTCAAATCTTTTTTACCATAGGAGGTCGGGACATAGAGTAACCAGGTTTGCGAGTCAAGTTTGAATCCCAAACAATTAGGAAGAGAAATTGGGGAATGTAAGAGGTCATCCTAGAATAACATGTTGAGATATTTGAACACTAAAACATAAGGTAGTTCAGTTGAATCTTGGCGGTCAAGTAGAAGAAGATAGGCTTCATACATGATTTTAAAGCTCATGTTGATCATGTCAAAGCTTAGAGGAAAAAAGTTGCAGGTAATGCATGAAAGGAGCTCAAAACTCGTACAGCCGAATTAAGCTCATCGAGCTAAATGGAAGGTTTCCTGGTTGTATGGTGATGAGCTTGTAGGATGATGTTGTAAGGAGAGGAGATCAGGTCTCTAAGCTAAAGATAATAGTGAGTGAGGGGTGAAACACATGATTAACGATGATCTCATGTCTAGTGTTTGAGGCACTTTGAAAGGGATGACTTGGTGAAGCCATGAACATATCAGTAGCCAAACTTAGGGATTCAAGTCAATGAATGGAGGCAGGTTTAAATCACCTTGGAAAACTTAGTGGATAGATAGCCTAGTGCGGGAAAAGCTCATAGACGAGCCACACTGAATGAAGAGCTCATTTTGATGAGTTAGGGGTCACGAGCTGAGGAATATGACAGAAAATGAACGGGAATTTTAGGAAAATGCATGAAAATATAGTTTGGTTTCATGTGGCGAGATCGGGCTTGAGTCATATGGATCGAGTGAGGAAGTGAGTTTGAGACTAGATCCAGTATGGCATGGAATAGTTTGTTAGGATCTAGACCTAGCATGTTACTGTAGAAATAAATTACAAGCTAGAGGAGCTCGAGAGGTTTCTCGTGGAAGAAACATGCATGAGGGCCAAGCCACTCACCTTGAAGGTGTTGATTCCAAATGTATGGATACATAATGAACTCATCTTGGAGCTCGACCCACATAAGGTATAGGAAAATAAGTCATTGTCGTGGTAATGTAGAGGGCTATACTTGACTGTGAAGTCACTCTATACATCGGGCTAAAGATTAAAGCTTGCTACTCTTGTGAAAATGGGATATCAGGAACTAGGTGAGATAAAAGTTATAACATTGAGTTGAGCTCAGAGGGATAAAGAGCTCAAGAGGTTTAAGTGTGGAGTTCATAGACATGATCCGAATCAGTTATGTGTTAAAAATCCTAAGCTCATAGAAAAGGATGAAGGATTAGACAAATTCACATTGGTATAGTTCGAATCTAGGAATGATAATTTTTAGCTGAGCCATATTGAGTTGCATCAAACTACTTAGTGTAACACTATGAAGTCATGTTTCAGGGAGAAATTTTGGATTCACTTGACTAAGCTAGTTGTTAATCTCACCGTGCTCAAGCTCATGTGGTAAAAAGTTGGGAAACTTTGCAGAAAAGTTCCAAAGGAATTCCTATGAACACGAGCTCTAAAATGACTCAACATTGAGTTCAAAGATGGTGTGATCAAGGTATTCACCGACGAGGTTATACATAGAGCAAACATGGTGAGCCGATATGTAAGAAATAGATCAGTTATGAGTCACAGGAGTTTGACTTAGTGCAGGCTAAGATTGGTAAGAGGAAAAGATATGGAGTTGAGTTAAGTCGAGCTTGAAAGCAAAAAGTGCATATAGAACCCAACTTGATGCATAAATATTAGGTTGATACAAAGGATAAATAATCTCGGTGGATGATGGTAATGAGCTCATGATAAGCTTGGTTGATATGATGCATGGGAAGAAACTCGGGATGAGCTAAGCTAAGGTGAGTCATTTGGTGGTGAGCTTGGAATTGAGTTCATCGATCAATGTTGGAAGGATGAATCAACGATGAGCTCAATGGTGATCTCATGAAGGGATGAATTGGCACAAGGAAAGGGTGGAGGAGCTTGCAGCCATTAACTTAGAAAATACAAGGTTGAGGTAGAATGATTTCGTAATAGGCGTGAAATGAGACAAAATTTCCGGGAATGTCATATGGAGCCTAGAAAATACGGAATCAAAATTGGAGGGTTTTCAACATTGGGACAAATAGTCGAGCTACTTGCTTATGGAATATCTTGAGAAAATTCGATCGGGGAGTAGCAAAGTTGGTCGCTAGCTCGATTCAAAGTAATTTTGGTCATGGTGAAGGATAGGAACTCATCACTCAACATTGATATTGAGAAATTAGTGAAGCTCGCACGGAAATCAGAGTTAGAGGAGAGATTTTTTGGTTTTGACGTGGATGAAGTAGAAGGAGCTTGACTACATGAATCAACTCGCTCAATAAGTTAATGGATAACAGGGAGTGGATGTCGATAAGCTTGGTGTCAACATACACACATGCCTTGAGGAGTTGAGAGTGAGTTCAAAGGATATCATTGGATGATGCGGTGGTCAAAGAAACTTGATATGGCCAAATGTGGAGAATGGAGAGAAACTCGCCAACCAACTCGGTGGGTTGGCAGGCAAGCCAACCACCGAGTTGGTCCATTTTTGCAAATTAAGCCTCTTCAAGGAAAACCAATCCAAAAGGGGCCCACCATAATTTAATTAAATTAATATTTTTATTTAAATATTTTAATAATAATATTTATTATTATTATTCAATACTTTATTTAAATATTATTTTAATTAATTGAGAAGAATAAGTCAAACTGGGCATTAATGACACATGATGGAACCTTCTAAAGTGGTTCAACCAACTGTAATAAATGAACCATCATGTACCTTCAATTTAGGAAGGGAATTTATGACTCCTTCTCCTCTCTCTTAACTTCTTCTATAAATGTAAGTTGGAAGCTCATTCCAAGGGGTTCTAATAGGTCAAATAGGTTGGACAGTTAGATATCTTAGGCAAGTGTGTATTTTTAGAAATCCTCTTTCTTCTACAAGTTGTTCTTATATGTTGAGAGAACTTTCAAGCCTCCTTTCAAGATTGTAATGGAAACCATTACCTCTTTTGAATGTATGATGCATTGTGCATGTTATTGAAGTAATGAAAATGTGTTTTTTGTGACTAATTTTGGTCCTTTCATCCTTCTATGATTCTTTGTGCCTTTCTTGTACTTGTAGGTACACTATGTAAGTTCGAGTTTCTATTATAGGTACTTGGATTTCTATGCTTATCAAGTAGTGGGGTATTGCATGTAGTTGAGTTGTGGTGCTTGCTCACCCTTCTCAAGTTCATACTTCTTCATTGCAATATTGATATATTGTTTTTCCGATCAATTTTAATAAAGAGAACACATGCTTCCTAGTCTATGGTATTCTATACCCTCTCTAAGTTGTAGTAGGTAAAGTTGACTTGTGGTGCACAAACCATCTTCAAATCAACCATTAGTGAGTATGAGAATACCCTTTATTTGGTGCATCACCATCCCTAGTATGGTTTCATTTCTTTCAAATCTCTTTCCCTAAAACCCATGAAAATTGTGACATAGGACTAGATAACCATTTTATTACAATAGGAGTAGTACATCACTTAGTTTACGAAGAGGAATCCATGCTTCTTGAGATGTTCACCTCAAGCCGAAGTCCCATAGCTATAGAGGTGATCCCATTTTTCCCAATCACGCTGAACATCCTATTCACATTCTAGCCATTTGAAAGGTGCATTCAATTGGTGACAACATGTTCTAGAAATGTTAAGGAAACCTCAAACACTCTTCAAGAAAAAGATCAACTTCTCATTTTCCCTGATTCATCTTGTTTGAACTCAAGATGTTGCTCGGTCATTAGTGTTATAAACTTGTTCTCTTTTTTTTTTTGTTGATTGAGAGTATATGTATCTAGTTTCTATCTTGATAGGAGTTTGAAAAATATGGATAAGGCCATCATCCATTCACAACATCTTGAATTTTTGAAATCCATCAAAATTTGAAAGAGAAATTTTTGTATCTATTTCAGGCCTTCATTGTCTCCAAAACCCGAAACAAGGGTTTATGAGCTTGAAATCTTTGAAACTTGAAAATCCACTAGTGAAAAATCATAAAAATTTTAAGATAGGTCTATACGGTGAGAATGGTGATTTTGGAAAAGGAACCAAGTGTTTTATCAAGTGTCTAGGAGAATCTCCTTATAGTTTTCTCAAAATTTATCCTTCAATTGTGTGGATGTATTAACAAACATTTGTGATGTATTTATCAAATTGATTAGTGCCAAATATTCTAGAAAACGTTTAGATCACTAGGAGATAGATGAGTTGAACATGGGGATCCACATTGTCTTGAATAGGTGGAAAATTTGTGGTAGAAGGAAATTTACTAGACACATTCATGTCTCGGTCATCGTAGTCAACTAGATGAATGTTGATTGGTATAAAAGGGCCTTAGATCATTAAACATATATCAAGTAGAACTCAATGAAGGTGTGATGAACCTCTTTCAAATCTCTTATCCCTAGAAAGTTTTATTCTCTGTTGAAATGTATTACAAATCTCTATTTCTTGGTGGTTGAGTTGATAATACCTTGTTATGTGTTGTTCTAAAGAGGTAGAGTCATGAACCTTTCTTGTTCAAATTAAATGACTTTAGCAAAATCCAAGGAATCATTTAAGTTACAAACTCTTACTAATCCCATATAACTCAAACCCATTTTGAGTATAAGACAAGAAGATAAAAAGTTAGCTTTGAAAAATATTGTAAAAAGTTAAAGAGTCAAAAAGACAAGGTGGCGAGACTCTTGGAGAATGTAGAAGGAACTAGTATATTAAGAGAACATAAGAGAAGAAGAAATGAGTGATAAAATTGTGAGTTTCAAGTGATGTGTAGATGTCCATAAAAATAGTGCTAGACTGAAACATGAAATCATGAACATTGAGTTTGATTGAAAAAGAAAGATGAATTTTTGCATTGATGATGCAATGTAGAAAGACAAAAGTATTTTAGTGGTTGAATGATGATTATTCATTTTAGAAATGATATACACAAATTTATTGAAGGATAAGTATAAGTAAAGAGTAGTATGTTTGAAAAATAATTGAAATATTTAGGATTGATAACTGTTGTAGGAAGAGGATATAGTGATATATGACAATACTGACAAAACCAATTATTGGGAGTACATATGATGAGTACTGAGAACAATTGTAGAAACTTTCAAGGATGAAAAAAATTATGTAGACAAGGTGAATAGTCTTATAATTCCATAAACACTAAATTTATTGATGTTACAATATACATTGAAGCCAAGGAAAACTAACCAATAAATTTTTTAGAAAAATGTTATCTTGAAGATGAAAGGAACAAATTATCCTTGAAGTTTTGAGGCTTGAAATGTGAGTTCAAGTGTCATAGCATAAAATATCCTGTTTAATTGAGCTTGAGGGAGATAACATATGAAATATGTAAGTGATCCTTGTATAATAAGAGATGATGAAATTCGCTTAGTAAACTCAATAAGGGAAAAAGGTAGATCCTTGTACAAGTGCAAACTTATTTAAAGGTTGAATGAGCCTGGAGTTATTAAACATGTGAAGAATCGGGGTGGGAACTAAGACTAGTTTTTGTAGAAAAATGAACACATGCAAATTGGGATCCGTTTTATATGGATCAATCATAGGAAACATGATATTTGAGTTTGAATGAAGTTAAGTATTGTATTACAGATATAGGGTATCGATCGAGTTGATCGGAAGATAGAGGAGTTGAGCGAGAAAAGTGTGCAAATTTAGGGTCATTATCAATTTGTGTGGGTCAACTAACAAGTGTAAAAAAATCTAGAACAAGTCTAAGTAGAAGCTTAGCATACACAAGGTGCAACCTCCTTGTAAGTAGTGGCTTATAGAAGACCAATTGTAGGTGGTTAAATTTTGGGAGTTGAAGCTTCTTGACTAAGTGGAAGCTTAGTCAAATTTTTGAATTTCAGCTTCGGATTGAGTTAAATCTCAATCATGAAACTAATGCAACAAAAACAAGACAAGTAATTCCTAAGCATAATTCATAGTTCAAAGTGGGTTTTTCCCAATTGGGTTTCCCACATAAAGTTTTTGTCTCTATGTAGATTATTTATGTTATTTTCTTATGTATGATTTTTTATGTTCATCATAGAAATATTAAGGAATGAGAAATGTTAAATTTTTTGATAAGACACCGATTCACCCCCTCTCAATGTCCTAGTTTCTAACAATTAGTATCAGAGTGAAGTCCTCATGAATACTACTTAACAACTTAGAGGTGATCCTAAATACACAAACATGGGTAGATAAGACAAATCAATGTCGAATAAGTGGTATGAAATTTCTCAAGCTTTAATAAAGGAGTTAAAGGAATAAATCAAGCTTAAGGAAGCTAGTCATGGCCAAGAATTAAATGATATGGCCTCATTTGTTGAAAAAGTTGTTATCCAATTTCGCACATAGGAAAAAATCGAGACAATGGGGTCCTATTTCGATCAAAATCATAAAATCGGTCCTAGGGGCCCATTTCTGGTCATCACAGAGATAATATGATTAAAATAATTAACAAATTGATAAATGAACTCTCTTAGCTCTAAATAGGATCAACTTGGAGCCCAACTTAGTCTCAACTCGTTACCATCTTGGCTAGGGTACTGATGATGTAGCTCAATGGACGAGTCATTTTGGTCTCACAAATCCAGGTCATGAGTTGGCCTCAATGGCACATAAGTTGAGATAATTCACAAGAAGAGTCATGGGAGACCTTAATTTGGCATGGTTAGGTAGAGATCAAAGGTGTTTGGGGTGACCTCGATGTCCTTTGGAAAGAGTCGTGGTCAAACTCAACATATGGAGCTCCGTGGAAAGTTCATTTTATGAAGATCGATGTAGGGAGGTTAGTTGATGCATGTAGGAAAATGATTTTAGTGCGGCATGGGAGAAATCGAGTCCAACTCGGTGATTTGGCTCAGTAAGCTAACCACCGAGTTGGACTCATTTTTGGCCTTTTCTTCATGACCCCTCCTCCTCAGTGCAAACTGGTCAAATGGGGGTCCCACCAGTATTTTAATTAATTTAATATTTTTATTTAAATATTTTAATAATAATATTTATTATTATTATTTAAATCTTTTATTTAAATATTCTTTTAATTAATTGAGAATACTAGGTCAACCAGGCATTAATGACACATGATGGAACCTTCTAAAGTGGTTCAACCAATTGTAATAAATGAACCATCATGTGACTTCATTTTAGGAATGTAATTATGACATTTCCTCTTATCTCTCACATATTCTCCTATAAGTGGAAGTTGGAGGCTCGTCCAAGGGGTTCCAACAGTCGAGATAGGTTATAAAGTTATACATCTTAGGTAAGTTTAATTTTTTAGGAGTCCTCTCTCTACAAGTTGTCCTTGTGTGTTGAGAGAGATTTCAAGCCTCCTTTACAAGAATATAATGGAAAACATTTACTATTCTGAATGTACAACACATTGTGCACGTTATTAAAGCAATAAAAGTGTGTGTTTTGTGACTAATATTGGTCCTTTCATCCTTCTATACTTGTTTGTGCTTTTTCTTATGCTTACTGACAACTACACTGTGCAAATTCATGTTTCTATTGCATGTTCTTGGAGTTCTGTGTTTATCGAGTGGTCAAGTATTGCATGTAGTTGAGTTGTGGTGTCCATTTACCCTTCTTAAGTTCATCCTTCTTCACTAGTAGACTAATCTACTACTTTGTATGATAGATTTTAACAAAGGGAATGCGTGTTTCTTAGTATGGGGTATTTTGTACCCTCTTTAAGTTGAAGTAGGTGAAGTTGACTGTGGTGCACACACCTCCTTCAAATTAACCCTTCCCGAGTCTAGAAACACCCTTTAGTTGGTACATCACCATCCCTATTATAGCTTCATTTCTTTGAATATCTTTCCCTAAAACCCCATGAAAATGTTAGCATAAGACTAGATAGCCTTTTTATTACACTAGGAGTAGTAAAACACTTATTTTAAGAAGAGGAGGCTGACCTTCCAGATGTTCACTTCAAGCCCAAGTCCCACAGCTTGAGAGGTGATTCCATGTGTCCCAATCACATTGAACTTCCTGTTCACATTTTGGCCATTCGGAGGGTGCAGTAATTTGGCAAAAAAAAAAGTGACAAAGGCCTTAAAAGAAAAATAAACTACTTTCCTTAAATTTGAAGAGGAACTAAATACCTTGAAGATTGAGTTGGCATATGTTACTAATCAATTTAAAAATTACAAAGAAAATAAGAACATTCTAGTCAATTAGAGCATGAGACGTGTCGGAAGCTATTCAAACGATAAGTAGAAACACCGAAACAAGAGATGGAACAAACAAAAAAATGTTTTGAGAGCTAAATCGACTAATACTTCTTGTCAAGGATGTTCTTAGCCCAATAAGGACAACAAAGAGCACAATAATATTTTTAGGAAGCCAATCGCAATGAGATTATTAGGTATTTTTCATGGAGTTTTTTTTTCATACAACTATTTTGGGCATAGATGTAGAGATTATAGAGGAATTTTTATGAGGGATATCCATGGAGAGATTAGAGGACTGATTATGAGAAGAAAATAGTGTGTTTTAATTTCAAAGTAAAATGTCACACAATCAATAATTGTTTAAAATATTCAGTAAATTAGTTTTGGGACCAAAATTAGGTTTTGCTCTTTAACTTGTCATGACCTAGGACAATTTTTAAGACATTGTAATGAGACACCTAGATTCATATATAAGTTGAATGCCTTTCAGAAATAAGAAAAAATAATACACAAAGAAAATGTAATTTAAAATAGTAATACTAAGTCAACTATGGTTGAGAGAGATATTGGAAAGAAGAAAGAAAATTTGGAAATTGAAAGGATAAAAAAAGATAGAAGAAAATGATGACAAAGGAAGGAAGAAATAAAAAAACTCCATTACAAAGCATGAATAATGTCTTCCCCAAGTAGTATTATAATAAGTGTATGAATTATGTCTATCTAGCACCCAAGAGGAAGATGAGAGATCAGGTGATCTGGTAGTCACACCAAGGATTGTATCTTAGAAGATTAACAAGAAACCAAGGAAAAGAAGGAAAGAACTGAGTCATCATGTTGCCTTGATGACTTTCTCCTATTCTTAAGTGATTTAGAAAGATGGTATGCCTTCTCTAGGATTTTAGAAGGTGTACACTAGCTTAAGGAAGCACAATTTGAAGCTAATTGATGCATCTATCGCTTTGTTAAGGTATGTTAGTTTCAAATGGTATGTCTTGCTCCATGTTGGATGTTCTATTTTCTTGAGGGTCTCTTGAGTGGTATTAAAGATAAAACTCTGTCATTAGGTGCTCCCAAGATTACCTCCTTTCAAGAAATTAAGGTTTGAGAATTTGTTCATCTGAAATTGTTTTGTATCATGTTTGATGAATCAACCATAAGATTCAAGTGTATGATTCAAGTGTGTACAAGTTTGTGTCAAGTGAAATAGAAGTCTTAAAATTGATGTAAGTTGTCTAAGAGAATAATAGGTTTGAAATGAGATATCTAAATAGAGGCGTATCACATAAGAAAATGAAAGGGATCATCAATGACTAAAGAGCCAATATTTTTCTTGAGAGGTTAGATTGTGTAATTAGTAAATGTGGGTTATAGTGAAGACTACTATCATGTTGTATGTATAAATAAGTTTTGTACACCACATCATTCTTAGTCACATTAATTCATAAATTTGAAAGAAATTTCAGGTTGGTAGAAAGAAATGTAGTATTTTTTTTTATAGAGGAAAGCATATTCACAAGAGGAGCAGGTGAGGTATCAAAGATTCTCCAAGACAGATCAATTTGAGGCCAAATAGGGGGAGTTGGTTTCCCAATTCTAGGCAAAAAATAATGATAATGTAAAGACAATAAATTAAGGCTGAATTTACACCTTTATCAGAAGGAGTGTTACAGGTGTTGTATGGAAGAAGAATAACAACAATTCTTGAGCATATTCAGATGAGTGAACTACATTTTCCTAAGTGAAGTGCCTTTAATGTACAAGCATAATTTTTTTGTTGAATTTTTCCAATCTAATTAGTTTGGTGTGCTTGTCCATACTTTTCATAGATGTTTAATGGGGAAAGAGTGTGATGCAAACTTTTTTATGGTATGATAATGTTAACCATACAGATTTTCCATCACCATGTTACACCATGTTGCATTGGTGGTTATTTTCATTGATGGAAAAGGGAGAGTGCAAGAGCATGCATATAAGGTGTTTCTCAAATGTTTAAGATGGTTTCATGTGGTTTCAAGAATAAAGGGACTTAACGGTTTATTGGTAGTGCCCTTTCAAGTTGGTTTTAGTAAAAGTTAGAGTAAAAGTGATAGGAACATGGGAGAATCCTTGGGAGAGTGTATATAACATGTGTGAGATCAAGTTAGTCTCAGCTCATCCCCAAGATTTAGGTTTTTAATTTGCATAGAAGTTCATCTTGAGAACTGATACTGTTCTTGTATGAAAATGAGATGGGCTAAACAATTTAAGAGCTATGTAAAAGGTCATTTTGAGCTTCCGAATTCTTAGAAATCATGAAAAATATAGTTTCTTGTTCAAATAAATCATAAAATAAATACCATGTTATTTTTGACATGAATGGAAGGAGCGGGGAAGAGTTTTTGAATTTTTTGAGAGGAAAAGTGATGGAAGAGAAATCTCACCCAAATCGAGAGGATCGGTGGAAAATATTGAAGGAGAGATAGTTGGGGACGATGTTCAAATGGATAGGAGACCCCTGTAAAATCTCTAGATTCATGGTTGAATAAAGTTAGAAATGGTGGATTTACATTGAAAACCTAAAATTTCTTTCTACAAGTGGTTAAGGAGGTTTGAGAAGTACTCTAGAAATCCTTGACTCACTTCTGCAACACACTACTGAAAATTTAAAAAAATCACTGGTGGGGAAGCTGGTAGGTGGGAGACCCAATATTGATATTTTTAGAAGATGGGCTAGACTGAATTTGATTCCAAAAGGTCACTTATAGGTAAGTGCTATTTATAATGGTTTTTTCCTTTTTAGGTTTAATGCCCAAGAGGATATGTAAAAGAATATGGGAAAATATTGTTGGTATCTTAGGAAATGGGAACCTACTTTCAACCTAGATTTTTTTTTTGAGCCAATTCCCTATTTGGATACGCCTTCCCAACCTTCCTTTGGAATTTTTCCATGAAGAAGTTGTCAAAGGCATAGCAAACTCCTTGGGTTCTTTGGTCAGAATTGATAATGCTACCAGGCAAATGACTAGACTTATCTATGCTCATTTTTATATTTATACAATAGCGAGATAAGGATATTCCCAACAATATCAAACTAAAGTCGCGTCTAGGATTTGGGAGAAAAATATTGAAATGGAAATTTCCCTACGAAATTCTCCAAGTGCAATGGATAGGGTCATTCTTCCAAAAACTGTAAGTTCAAGGTATCCAAAATATATATTCCTGTGCCAAGAATTGAAGGTAAAGGGGAAAAAGGGAAAGGCCTAATGCAAAGTGTTGCTGATCACAGGAAAGATTTCTCCAAAGAACCTGAAAAATTATCTACTCCTTTACGAATAAAGGAAAAGGTGGTTAATGAAACTCCAATTAAATCTGCCACGGAAATGGATGAGGATGGTTTCACCTTGGTGGTCAATAGAAGGAAATCAAAATTTCTGTCCTAGTGGATTCTAAGGTAAGGGAAAAAAGGGAAGAACCAATTAAGGATTTCATGAAGGGTAGGAAGATAGAGATTTTTTCCTCAAGAGGGAATGTGGAATCTCTCAAGGAAACGGATAAGTTTGAACAAAATTTAAAGGAAGATGGGAAGTTGGGGGACTTTGTGTTGGAGGAAATTGTTAAGGAACAGAGTAAGGGGGAAGAAACTCTAGGGCGGAAGGTAAGTCTAGATCCCCATGTGGTTGAGGGGATGACAAGGAGAAATTCTTATAACCTTTCCATGGATGGAATTGTGAATAATAATATGTCCCCAATTAAGATGATGGAAGAGAAGAAAGAAGAAATAACGCTGGGAAACAAAGGAATCTCTAGGGAAAAAAACCCTCAGGAAAAAGAAAAGTGGATTCAAAAGGAAAAAAGGGGGAATCCTCAATATCCTCTCCCCTAAATCTTAGGAGATTGAGAATCCTATAAATGTGGAAGTTGCTAGTAGTAAACAAGGCAGGCCTAGTAAATTTGAATCAAGGAAAAAAAAATACCCAAAAGGAAATAGATTCAAGGAAACAAATGTGTTTAGACCAAAAGGTCTTTAAGAAAAATAAACCCAATCTATGGAAATGAATTGCATCTCATGGAATGGTAGAGGGCTCAATAGCCCTATGAAATGGAGGATTCTCAAAGACATGATTGAAAGACAGAAAATTGATGTGTTAGCTATACAAGAAACTAAAATGAAAGAAGACCTTTTTTTAAGTTCTTGCAAGTATTTTTGGAATAATTCTAAAGTTTTTTTGTTAGTTCAAAAGGAGCTTCTAGAGGTTTAGTTGTGGTGTGGAATCGCCCACTATGAAGGAACTCTTTTGGTCAAAAGAGATAATCATTTGGCGGTGATGATGAGAGATCTTGAAAACAGAAATATATGGGTTTTATCTAACATTTATGCTCCTACCCTTCATAAAGAAAGGAAAAATATTTGGCATCACCTTCTTTCATTTAATCATTCCATCAAAGGTTCAAGATGGATTGTCATGGGGGATTTCAATACCCCTCGGACTGCGGGGAAAAAAAGGAGGATCTAAGGATTTTACAGTAGGCATGGAGGATTTTAATGAATTTATTACTTCCTCACAACTCCATGATATTGATCTTAAAGGAAACAGTTTTACTTGGTCTAATAGAAGATTTGGAACCCAACATATTCAAGTAAGATTAGACAAGGTTTTAGTCTCGGAGGAGTGGTTAATCCAGGATATTTCTCTTTTATCTCTTCCTCGGATAGGGTCTGATCATAACCCTATTCTCTTACAAATCAAGAGTCCATCTAGAAGAAGAACACCCTTCCATTTTGAGAAGATGTGGCTCCAAAATGAGGAACTGTATGCCCTCATTAATGACTAGTGGAAACTGAAGGTTAAAGGAACAACAATGTATAGACTTTCTAAAAAACTCCAGAATGTTAAAGGTCACCTCAAAGCCTAGAATAAAAAAATCTTTGGAAATATTTTTAGAAGAAAATGGAAATCAGAGCTGAACTGCAGAATGTTCAAAGATAGATAGAGAGTTGGGATTCAAGGATGGATATAGAGGACCATGAAAAGGAACATTCCCTCTGTGAGAATACCATAACATCTTGGGCAAAGAGGAAATCTTCTAGAGACAAAAATATTGAATTACATGGCTAAAGGAAGGGGATAAAAATACAAGATTCTTTCACTTGTCTACTTTAAAACGTAGAAGCTTCAACATAATTAATAGAATTAGAAAAGAAGAGGGTGTTATGGTGGAAGAAAAATAAGAAATAAGTAAAGAGGTTATTTCCTTTTTCCAAAATCTGACTAATAATTGTGATCCAAACTTGATTAAAAAGTGAGAATTTTTAAAGTACATTCCTCCTTTTGTTTCAGAGGAAGATAATATGATGCTTTCAATGATACCTTCAATGGAGGAAGTGGAATTCACAATAAAACACCTCAATCCTGACAAGGCTCCTCTAGCTGGATGGTTTCAAGCCTTCTTCTTTCAACACTTCTAGGACATAATTAAAAAATATGTCTTTGAGGCTATGAAGGAATTTTTCAGATAGAAAGTTATGCTAAAAGACATGAACTACACCTTTCTAACTCTGGTTCTAAAATGTGGTAATGCCATGGAATTAAAATATTTCAGACCTATAAGTCTCTGCAATACTTCCTATAAAATACGTACAAAATTTTTGGCTTTGCGTCTACAATTGTTACTTCCCTCTATCATTTTGGATCAACAAGGGGGTTTTGTCATTGGATGCCAAATCCAGGATGGGATCATTACAATCAAAGAGACTATTCACTTGGCTAAGCTCAGTAAGAAGGCTATGTTTTTAAAATAAGATATGGCCAAATCTTATGGCAGGGTCTCATGGTACTTTCTTGATAAAATCCTTGATAGGTTTGGCTTTGATGTTTCCTTTAGGAATCTAGTTAAGGCATGTATCTCTAATGTCTAGTTTTCAATTCTCATTAATGGATCCCCCTTTGGTTTTTTTCCTAGCTCTCAAGGTCTGAGGCAAGGGGATCCCATTTCTGCTTTTCCTCTTTATTATTATGGTGGAAGATTTAAGCAGAAGATTAAATGTTGAATATGAAAATGGCTTTATCAAAGGGATTTCCCCAACAAGAGATATGGAAAAAGTGTCACACCATCATTTTGTTGATGACACTTTCTTGGTGGGGGAAGCTTATGTTCTCAAAGCTAAGAAAATAAAATATCTCCTAGATGACTATATGGAAGTTTCGGGATAGGTGGTAAACTTTAGAAAAAGATCCCTCTTCTTCCTTAACACCATGGAAAGTCGTTGTAAGAAGATAGATGAAATTATGGAATGTGACTATAAATATTTCCCTACCTTTTATTTAGGAATCCCTCTTGGGGACAAGAGACCTTGTTGATTGGAATTTCTTAATCAAAAGGTTTGAAAGAAAACTTGCTAGATGGAAAGTTAATGTGTTGTCCCAGGATGGCAAGATTACCCTTCTCATTATTTCTCTTCAGAGTCTCCCGGTGTATGCCATATATCTCTATCAACTTCTAAGAGGGTTTGGGAAAAAATGGAAAAAATCCAAATTTTTTTCTTATGGAGTGGCACTAAAAGAAAAAAAGAATCCCATTGGTGGCCTAGGGACAGAGTCTGTAAACCTAAAAAGCTAGGGGGACTTGGTCTTAGAGATTGGAATAAAATTAATAAAGCCCTTCTAGATAAAATTGGATGGAGGTTAACCAAAGAAAATGGAGTATGGACCATAATTCTAAAGAAAAAATATTGGATGGATGTTAATGACAATAGATGGATTTTTAAATAGGCATCTTTCATGGTTCATGCATATGGAAAGCTATTAACTGGGAAAAAGAAATTGTGGCTAGGGGTAGGTGGAAAATAGGAAAAGGAAATGAGATAAGCTTCTGGAAAGATAAATGGGATGGGAATTTTGTCCTTAAATACCAATTCCCCCAAATTTCTAGTCATCTTGAAGATAAATATGGGGAAAAAATCAATAACTATATGGCTGATGAAGACAACTTTCAGACATGGAAACTCATGGAATTGGATAAACAGAACTCAATGAACACTTGAGCAGGCTCAATGATTTTCTAAAAAATTATGTATCTTCTAATAGTAAGGACCAAGATAGAATAGTCTAGGACAAAGAACAAAGTGGTAATTTCTCTATCAAATCTGCCTACTCCCTTTTATTTGAAGGAGAAACTAGAGAAGAAGATTTAAATGCTGGTAAGATATGGAACAAGAACATAACTCCTAAGGTTAATGTTTTTAGTTGGCTCTTTATGATTAATAAAATTCTCACTGTTGATAATCTTGCTAAAAGAGGTTTCTAGATGGCCAATAGATGTGTTCTTTGTGAAGTGAATATGGAAACTGTAAATCATCTTCTCATGGAATGTCCTTTTCCCATAAAATCCTCTATTCTATTTTAGGCTACTTCTCGATATACTAGGTAATCCCTAAAGAGATCAAGGATTCCTGGAATCAATGGAACTATCCATTCTTCAGTCGAGGGCTAAAAAAATCTGGATCATGAGTTTGGGTCACCTCTGGTGGGAATTATGGAAAGAAAGAAACAAAAGGATCTTTAAAAATAAGAAACTTCCCATTAGGTTGACTATAAACAAACTCCTACAAGCTGTTAGAAATAATTTTTCTATCCTAAGGAAAAATGAAATGGAAATTCTTGACAATGAACAACACTTCTTTAAGAATTGGAACATTATAGGTGACCCCAAACCCAAAAGAAGTAATCCTTGTGTGGGGATTAAGTGGAATACACCTAGGGAAGGTTTCTTTAAACTCAAATTTGATGGGGCAGTGAAAGGTAATCCTGGGAAAGCAGGGGGAGGAGGTGTCCTTCGGGATTCTCAAGGAAGATTTATTCTTGCCTACTTCTTTGATTTGGGATTTCAATCTAACAATGTTGCAGAGGTAGCTGCGATGTTCTAGGGGGTGAAGTTAGCCAAGGAGAAAGGCTTAAAACACCTTGAAGTGGAAGGGGACTCTTTATATATCATATCATGTTTGAAAGGAAAATCTCAACCTTTTATTTCTATTGATGAATTCATCAATAAAACTAAGCTTTTATTATCCTCTTTTGAGGTTATATCCTTCCATCATGTGTATCGTGAAGGAAACACTCTAGATGATTTTATGGCCAATATGGGGGTGAATGCAAGGGGTCTTAAGGTGGTTGAGGATCCTAATAAGATACAAGACAAATTCAATGAAATCATGAAAAGGGATGGTATAACTAATAATACTCTGACAAATGAGGAGGTAATAATTCTTAGACTCGTGACATCTCTTTTTCATGATTCTCGAACTCATGCAAAATCTCCTTTCTAATCCTTGCAGGGGTAGGTTGGATCTTTCGATTTTTGGAAGTGGGATGATAAGAGTGGGGAAGGTAACCATTCATAGAACAAAAAGAAGAACAGGGTTAGAAGCATGGGGGTGACTTAGTGAGAATTGAACCTAGCAAGAGGTAGGAGATTTCCATAGAAGTTGAGATCCTACTTTAAAAACATGGGTATGTTACCCTTCTTCAATATCTTTGATGGCTACGATGAAAATATGAGTTAATCTATGGAAAAAACATGGAAAGAAGGCCATGTTCAGGTCGGTAACTTCTCCTTTACTATTACCCCCAATCTTATTACCAAAGTTTCAAGTTTAGCTCTGGAAGGAAGATGCATCTACAAACCTAAGTCAGACTATAACCTGGAGATTGAATGCTTTATACAAGGTAAGGGGGCACTTTCTCTCTCCATAATGGTTATGCTTGGGGAAATTTTCCCCCTCCTTTTGATGAAATTGCTTAGTTGTTTATGTCCTACATTACCTTAGAAGGGCATTACAAAGTGATATATGGATATCACTTCCCTATGCTGAACCATGTCTGTAATGCTAAGCCCTATAATTTTTCATTCTTCTTATATACTTCCCTTTCAAAATCTATTGCCATGGTCAAGAAAGGTACCTTATCCTTACCTTTACACCAAGGCCTCATTAAATCTCTTATCATACTGGGAACTCCCCTTTTGGGAAAAAATGATAAATTTGGGGCTTCTACTGCTGAATGTTTGGAGCCCAAGGAGGAAAGTTTTAGTGAGGATTTGTTTGGAAAACCAGTGGATAAAAGAACCAGATCCAACCTAAGTCAAGGAGGCATCAAGAAATGTAGCAGGGTTGAGGAGGAACCTAAGACGGTTGAGGAGGTGGAGATTATTTTAGATTCGAGCGAGAACCAAGAAGGTAACCCGGATCATTCGATTTCTAGTAAGGATAAAGATGTTGTTGAAGGAGAAAATAACGATGACATGGAAAGTGAGAAAGATCTAGACACTTTTGAAGGCAAGCGTTCAAAGAACTCTGAGGAGGCCATTAAAAACTTGCATGCTTTCAAAACTACCCAAATGAAATTGTTTACCACCTAGGACTCTATTGTCAAATCTCATGCTTTCATGTGGGAATTTGAGAATTGCAAGCTTGATACTGATATTAATAGACATAATATTAGTATGGTTTCCATGGACCTAAGGGAACTAACTGAAAAGTGGAAAAGTTATCTTTAGTGGTTCTTAGTGCACGACTCAAAAATGATAATGAGAGAATCTTGGAGATGGAAAAGTATATGCTGAAGATGAAAGAAATCATTTTCTAGATTCATGATATCCACCTTATCAATGTTAAAAGAACCATCCACCACCTCAAGTTATTAGCAGAGATGATACATTTTATGTAACTTTTAAAGGAAAAATAAAAAATATGGAAAGGCCACAAAGTGGTGATTCTTGAGCCTAACTAATTTTTTTAGAAAGCTACCATTGACTCCCTTGTTAAAGAATGGAATGGTTATATGAATACGGTGGGGGACTTGATAAAATAATGATGAAGAAAAGTGGGATAATAGTTTTTTGTTGTTATTTCTTAGATGGTTTGTGTTGTTGCAAATCAGCAGCACCCCTGGATGCAAATCAAGGTTCTAAATTGATGTTTTAGGCATCCAGTGTGATTGCACAACATGGAAACCTCTCTCTAAGTGTGGGACTTGTGAAAATGAGAGAGGAATATCCAGATTAGAGGCTGGTTCCTCAAACTCCTCTGATTTAGATCTATATTTTCACAACTGCAGAGGTTCAAATCCTAATTCTGCCCTAGATTGCAAGGAGACAGGGATAAAAATGCAAAAATGAAACTAAACTAAAGATGGTGATGCACCAAAAGGAGTGGTGTAACATTTTTGTGATGTAAATAGACACAAATTCATGAAATGTAACAAGGGAAAGCATACGAAGGCGATAGATGTAATTAGAGGTCTTAAAATGAATTAAAACAATATAAACAGAGGACTGAAAGGCATTCACAGAGTTTGCACTGTCATTTCCATGTAAAATCTCTTGCATTCCACCATCAAAGAGGTATAAACCTGCTACAATACTTGAAAAAGGCCTGATTCTTGCAACAATCACTTGCTGGAGGTGAAAGAAGAAGTTTTCTATGCCAAAAAGTGTTCAACCATGAAGAAATGAGCCAAATTTGGCTTTTACAGTGCATGGGTCGAGCCCAGGAGAGAGAAAACATAAAAAATGTGGGAGCCCATTCCTCATTGACTAAAAATGCATTAAAACAACATGGGGGTCCTTGCAAACCCATACCCTGACATTTTTGACCATGCTGGAGAAGAATGTGACCCATTTTGTATTAAATTTGGTTGTTGAAATGTCATTTCTGGCCATGGACACATACCAAAAGTGTTTTTGAATTTTATCTCTCTAAACTGAACCAAAATTCAAAATTTACGATGGAATCATGTAGATAATTTCAACATATTTCCAATGATATAAAGAACATGAAAATCTGAGCTCTGGATCAAAAGATATGATTGTTTGAAGATTTAGGGCAAAAACGGCCCAAAAACGGATCGGCGGGAAAAAATTTCAAATTTTACCTCTTTTTTGTCTTTGGAAAATTTTCTGAAAAATTCCACGCACTCCGCTGGTCTGAGTGCCATGTGTTGGGCTCTGATTGGCTCTGGAATTCTCTCTCCTTCCTCCTCCGTGGGTTTTCCTTTGAAAATTTTACCTTTTTATACTTTGGGAAAATTTCCGATTTTCCCCCGCGCCCCGCCACTTGTGGACACGTGGCATGATTTGGTTGGTCGACAGGGGCGCGGGCTCATCCTTTGCCTTTGAATTTTTGACTGAAACTTTTGCCAAATTTCCCTAAGTCCTCCCGAGCTCCGAACTCCCCTTCCCCTTAGGACACGTGTCCTGTGTCTATTGGCTCGGGCCCTCTGTTCCATTTTCCCCTTTGAAACTTTTACCGACCACTTAGCAACTTTTTTCCTTTCTCCCCCCACACCGCGAGCTCCCCACCACTTGTGCCACCTATCATGCCCCTATTGGCTGTGGGCAAATCCTTCCAAAATTTTCCTTTGAAAACTCGGCAAAACCCTTAGCATTTTTCATTTTCTCCTCCGCCGGTTCGGGCTCCATTGGACACGTGGCCCATTTTCATTGGGCGCGGGCTACGCGGACAAATGTTGCATTTGAAACTTTTACCAAAACTTAGCAAAAATTTCAATTTTAACCCCGATGCCCGTGACCCTCCTTGGCCACGTGGCGAGTTCCTATTGGCCGCGGGCCAAAATTCAAAATTTTTCCTGCTCAAACACTTAGCCAATTTTTTCACTATGCCTCCCCTTGTGACACGTGTCACACTGTGATTGGTCCGCGGGCCCCGCGGGAAAAATTTTCCATTTGAACCTTCGACCCAAACTTGGAAAATTTTCCAAGTTCACCTCCGACCTCCGAACTCCTTGCCACGTGGCAGCTTCCTATTGGCTGCGGGCCTCCAATGGGAAAATTTCCCACAAAAACTCCGCCGAGCCATAACTTGAAAAATACGAGGAGTTAGGAGGCAAACTTTACCTTTCTGGAAAGCTGAGAGAGAGCTCTATCTGATGGTGCCATTTCTAGAAAGATTTGAGTGCCTAAAAATAAAAAAATGAAGACTGAGGCACAAGAGAGGTAGGAACACAAGGAGTTAGCCACAAAAATGAGCAGGGGCACATTTTGGATAACAGTTTGTTGTTAGTTCTTTTATCTTTCCATTTTTTATTATTTTCTACTTAGTTTTTTTTTTGCAACATTCCTTTATGGTGGTTTCTCTTTTTTGTTTGTTATGTGATGATTTAGGTTTTTTGGTTGGGCTTCAATGGTAATCCCTTGGCCTCTTTGTAATGATATGATAATACTTTGTATGGGGTAGGCCCCCCTCAACCCTTTTTTACCTCTAATAAAAAAATAACATAGAATAAATTTTTTAAGAGGACTCCAAGCATGAACTAGTGAAAAACATTTCAAGTCATTTGGACTTGTCACTAAAAATATATGATGATTTTTGTGAAGCATTTTTCCTCCTCCTAGACCTGTGCTCTAAATAAATAAGAGCAAGAAGATGAAATTGATCTCTAAATCTTATTTGATCACTTTTGAGTGTTTATCAGTTCATTCATGATGTTCTCTACATTTAGAAGGTGATTTGAAACTCATTCTCCATGAAGGTGTATATAGTGGTTCAGGTCATTGATCTTTCTTAAAGGGTGCTCCTGATTTGAGTGTGTACAAAATGCCATTAGTATTGAATTTTCTCAACTAGAGTCAAGACTCTTTCCAAAAATCCTTTTAAATGAATTTTTTCAATTGTAATGACTACTTAGTGAGGATTAATATGCAAACTTAGTTTCTCTATATTGTGCTTTAGAGAGATTTTGTCTCAATACTTATGAAGCTACTGGGTCCGATAGTCTTCTCTGCAATTCATATCTCTTGAAGAGTATTGACACTATATATAGATTCAAATGCTATCCCTCATTCAAAATATGGAGAATATGATAAAATGGAAATATGTACCTCAAGTCATGTCTTCTATCACCAAGAAGGATGAAGCAAGTTAGACATAAATTAAAGGATATTAAGTTTGTTATAAAAAATATGGTACAACTTCTTCAGTACACGATTTTTTTTGACAAGTCGCTTGAGCCTTGATATGAAGTATATTTGGACAATGAAAAGACTGAATGATATTCCAATAAATTAAACTAGTACCATAAGGAATACTATCAAACCATAGCTCCAAAATTAAAGGTAAAGATACCACTTTTATCATCTTGTAAACATAATCCTCCATGCAAGATAAGGATATAATGCAGGTGATCTATTAGTGTGAAAAGGTTGTGTTAGTGTTCTAGGAATGTTAAGGAGACGTCAAACACTCTTTAGGAAAATTATTGACTTCTCATTTTCCCTTATTCATCTTGTTTGAACTCAAGATGTTGCTCGATCATCAATGTTAAAGAACCGTGCTTTTTTTTTTATTTAAGAGTATCTCGTAGCTAGTTTCTATCTTGAAAGGAGTTTGAAAAAGATGGATAATTCCATCATCCATTCACACAATCCTAAATTTTTGGATTCCATTAAAATTTGAATGATAAATCATATTTTTAGCTACTTTGGGCTTTCACTGTCTCCAAAACCCATAACTAGGGTTTATGAGCTCAAACTCTTCAAAATTTTAAAATCCACCGGTGAAAAATCATCAAATTTTTAAGAAAGGTCTGTATGGAAAACATGGTGATTTTAGAAAAGGAACCAAGTGTTCTTATCAGTGTCGAGCAAGAATCCATTGACATGTTTTCTTAAAATTCATCCTTCAACTATACCGAGCTAGAAACGAAAGTCCGATATGGATTTCTCAAATTTATTCATGTCAAATATTCTTGTAAAGGTTTAAATCACTAGGAAAAGGATGATTTTAACATGGGGGATGTGAAATTTTCTTGAAGAGGCAAAAAAAATTTGGCAGAAGGAAATTTACCAGCATGGATACCTGTCTCAGTCATCACAGTCAGCTAGATGAATGGTCATTGGCATAAAAGGGCATTGGATCATTAAACATCTATGAATTAGACCTCAATGAAGGTTTGATGAACATATTTCAAATCTCTTAGCCCTTGCAAGTTTTATTCTTTGTTGAAATGTATTGCAAATCTCCATTTATTTGTGGTTGAGTTGATAAGACCTTGTTTTGTTTTGTTGTGAAGAGGCAAAGTCATGAACCTTTCTATTTCAATTTTAATAAATTTACAATAAGCGAAGGAGTCATTTTTGTTAAAAAATCTTACTAATCCCATCTATCTTGAACCCCTTTTGAATATAAGACAAGAAGATGAAAATTTATCTTTCCAAAATATTGTAAAACATTCAAGAGGAAAACAATACAAGGTAGCAGAGTCTTAGAGAAGGTAGAAAGGAACATGTATATTAAGACAACATAAGACAAGAAGAAAGGCATGATAAAATATTGAGTTTCCAAGTGATTTGCAGATGTCCATAAAAATAGTGTCATACTTGAAACATGAAGTGATGAACATTGAGTTTGATTAAAAACAAAGTTGAAGTTGTGCATTGATGTTGTGTTGTAGAAAGATGAAAGGATTTTAGTGGTTTAATCATGATTATTCATTTTAGACAGGATATATAGATATTTCTTGAAGAATAAGTATAAGTACAAAGTAGTATGTTTGAAAAATAAATTACATATATAGGATTAATAAGTTATGCAAGAAAAAGATATAGTGATATATGATAATATTGACAAAACCAGTGATTGGGAGTACATATGATGAGTAAAAATAAGTTGTAGAAGCTTTCAAGGATGAAATAAAATGATGTAAATGAGATGATTATTATTATAAGTCAATATAATCTCAATTGATTGATGTTAAAAAAGTAGTTGAAGCCTAGAAAAACTAACCAATACATGTTATAGACTAATTTTATCTTGAAGATGAAAGGAAACAATTCTCCTTGAAGTTTTGAGACTTTAAATGTGAGTTAAAGATTAATAGAATAATATATCCTATTGAATTAAACTTGAATGAAGATAGCATATGACACATGTAAGTAATCCTTGTATAACAAGAGATGATGCAATTAACTTAGTAAGATCAAGAAGGCAAAAGGAAGATCATTGTATAGGTGCAAACATATTTCAAGGTTGAATGAGCCTCGGAGTTATGAAACATGAGAAGAAGAAGGGTGTTAACTAAGAATTATTTTTGTAGGATAATGAACACATGAAAATTGGGAGTCTTTTTATATGACTCAATCAGAGGAGATCTTATATGTGAGTTTGAATGAAGTTAAGTCTTGTATGATAGATATAGGGTATTGATTAGTTTATCGAAGATAGAGGAGTTGAGAAGGAAAGTGTTCAAATTTAGGGTCATTATAAATTGAATGGGTCAGCAAACAAGTGTGACCAAAACCAATAAAATTATAAGTAGAAGCTTATCATAAAGGGGTTGTAACCTCCTTGTAAGTAGTGGTTTATAGAAGACCAATTCTAGCTAGTTAAATTTTAGGATTTGAAGCTTCTTTACTAAGTGGAAGATTAGTCAAATTTAAGAGTTATATCTCCGGATTTAGTTGAATCTTAATCATGAAACTGATGTTATAGAAATAGGAAAAGTTATTCCTTAGCATAGTTCATAGTTTTAGTGGGTTTTTTCCCAGTTGGGTTTCCCACATTAAACTCTATCTCTATTTAGCTTCTTTCATTTATTTCCTTGTGTGTAATTTGTTATGTTCATTATATAAATATTAAGGAATGATAATGGTTGAATTTTTTTGATAAGACATTGATTCACCCTTCCATCATTGTCCCCTGTTTACAACAATTGGTATGAGAGCGAGGTCCTTTTGAATCAAGCCTAACATCTTAGAGGTGCTCCTGAAGAGACAATTATGGGTGCATCAGAAGAATCATTCTTGAAGAAGAGGTATGAAATTTATCAAGCTCTTATAAAGGAGTTAAAGGAAGAAATCAAGCTTAAGGAAGTTATTCATGGCCAAGAATTAAATGAGATGGCTTCATTTGTTGAAAATGTGTCAAAGGCCTTAAAAGATAAAGAAACTTCTTTCCTTAAATTTGAAGAGGAACTAAAGACCCTAAATATTGAGTTGGTACATGTTACTAATCAATTTAAAAACTTGCAAAGAAAATAAGGACATTCTAGTGGAGTAGAGCATGAGACATGTCAGAAACTATTCAAGCCATGAGTGGAGAATGTGAAAAATTAAATGCAGAAGTAGAGACCCTAAAAGAAGAGCTGGAACAAACAAAGCAAAAAGTTTTGAGAGTGAATCAAGTAATACTTCTTGTCAAGGATGTTCTCATCAAAATAAGTATAAAAAGAGCACAATAGGATTTTTAGGTATCCACCTGCAAGGAGATTATTAGGTATGTTTCCTAGAGTTTGTTTTTCATTCAATATTTTTGACATAGAGGTAGAGATTGTAGGAGAAAGGTTTATTAGGGTTATCCATTGAGAGATTACATGATTGATTATGAGAATAACATAGTGTGTTTTAATTGTAAAGGAAAAGGTCACACAATCAAGAATTGTTTAGAATATTGTGTGCTTTAACTTATCATCGTTGTTCATGAGACTCACAAAGACCCCCGGATGTAGATCAGGCTTCTAGGTTGATGTTCAGGCATCCAGTGTGATTGCACAACATGGAATCCTTTCTCCAAGTGTGGGACTTGTGAAGATGAGAAAATATTCTCTAGAGAAGGCTGGTTTCTATTCCTCTGTTCAGATGCATACAAAAAATGCAGAGGGTTTACTAAAACCTAATCTAACTTGCCAAGGAGACAGGGTAAGAAAATGCATAGAATAAAACTTAACTACAAAGGTGATGCACCGAGGAATATTAGACATTTGTTTTGCAAATTTAACACAGACCACATAAATGCAATACAAACACCATGCACAGGTAACCAAACTGCAATAAGAGATCAAAACGACAGCAATGAATACATGAGAGGGTTGAGAATCAATCACAAACATATATATTATTGCTCAAAAGTCAATACAGTATATTGCAGTGGCCAAGAGGCAAAATACTGGCATTACAACCTATATGGGAGGTTTGAAAGCTCCACAAACTCTCTTGCAAGCGAGGGAAGAAGGGAGGATGCAAAACAAAAAATGTCCGACCTCTTAAAAGGGCTCCTCTTTACAATATATATCAAGAAATGAGAGAGGAGAGAGGGGAAATTCAGAATCTACTCCAACCACTTCTTGGTAGCATTTAAATCATCTCATTATGATCCAAGCGGTGGATCCTGGCAAAATGGCGGGCTGTCTAACAGGAGCGGCGAGCTGTCTGCTGTATTAAAGTTGGTTGTTGAAGCATTACACGCGTCAGAGACGTTTTCTTAATTTTCTCCCTCTAAACTGCACCAAAATGCAATATTGACCCTAGAATCATGTAGAGAATTTCAACAGCTTTCCGTTGATATAAAGAATGTGCAAATCGAGCTCTGGATCGAAAGATATGAAGGTCTAAAGATTTAGGGCACAAAATAGGCAAAAACAGATTTTTAAATTTCTTTTCCCACGTTCTGCCATCTAGACGACACGTGGCAGGCTCTGGTCCACTAAGCAATTCCATCTCTCCACCTTTTCACGGGTTTTTCTTGTGGGCCCCTTAAACTTGGACACGTGGCATTATTTCATTGGTTTGGATCAGTGCTCGAAAACTCACCCCTTTGAATTTTGGACCTTTTTCCTTGGTGACATGTGTCATGCTGTGATTTTTCCACGGGCCTACCGGATTTTCATGTCCACCATGTCCTTTTGTCCCACTTTTCCTTGTCTTTGTAGTTTCCTATTTTGGCCGAACCGCCGGTCAAGGCCCTTCGCGTCCAAATGTCCCACATGTTAGCCTTTTTCTTCTCCTTCGGCCGAACCGGCTTTCCGCATCCCTCGCGTCCCAACGGCCCTATTGTCCCTGTGCTAAAATTTCCCTTTTCGGCCGAACCGGCCAGTTCGCGCCCTCCGCGTACATTTGTTCCACTTGTCCCAGTGCTTCGCGGGCTGCCTGGAGGCGTTCGGCCGAACCGCGCCTTGGTGTCCCGAACGTCCCAAATATTTCTAGGACAAGGACTTAGCCGATTTTCACAATTTTTTTTTTTGGTCCAGGATTATTTTCTGCAACCTCTCACATTCTCTTAGAGCTCGTTCTTTTTCAGCCTGGGACTTAAGAATCCTGATGTATGTTATCAATTCAACCCTGGGGGGTGAAGTTGGATAACAATTTGGTGACTCAGCGGGGTCATCTGCCTACTAGATGAAAAGACCAGTTGCATTTTTGTGATCCATTGGGCATGGAGTCATAAAAATGACCTGAAATGAGCCTGATACTGCAACTCCCTCCATGAGAGCACGCTGAACTATAAAAACTCAAACTAGAGCAACAAAACCTACGGAAAAGCACTTAGGGAAACTGAAACCTAACTACAACAAGACAATGTGCATACGCACTTAGAGGAATTGAAATCTAGACTAATATTTACAAGGGTGAACCTTTTATTTTCAAGTGAGCAATGTTTGAGATAGATTCCATTTCTTGGATTATGCAGTTCTTCACCATCCAATGAGGCCAATTGGAAAGCATTTCTGCTCTTGCACTTTGTGACCATGTATGGGCCACTCTAAATAGCATCAAATTTTGAATGCCTTCCGGTTTTGCTCGTCCGCATCCCATTTCAACACTAGATCTCCAATTTGAAAAGATCTATCCTTGGCCTTTCTAGCAAAGGTTTTCTTGATCAAAGCTTGATCCTTTTCCATTGCTTGGGATGCATGATTTCTGATCTCTTGCAGCTCCATCAACTCTGCATATCTCACCTCCATGGGCTCAAATTCAAGTAACTCCAGCTGCTTCATGAGTTCCAATCTTGGTAACTCAAGTGACATGGGCAAGATTGCCTCTCTTCCATGACAAGCCTGAATGGAGAGTTACCTCGTGGATATTTTGGGAGTGATCCTATCAGCCCATAAGGCTGATTTCAGCTTGGTGTGCCAAGACTTCGATTCTCATAAAGAGTTCTCCTAATGATCCTTAACAAGTTCTTGTTTATAGACTCGGCCTGGCCATTACCCCGAGGGTAATAGTTTGATGAAGTGCCGAGGTAAATACCGTTCTTGACCGCCCACTCGGTCACCTTAGATCCAATGAATGCCAATGCATTATCGAGATTATTGTGGCGGTACACCAAATCTGGTTGTTATTCCCTCATAAAAGTATAGGATGTTAGACTCATTTGCCTCTTTGAGTGCTACTACTTGGCCCATTTGGTGAAGTAGTCTGTGGTCATCAAAATCCATTTATGCCCTTAGCTTAAATTGGGGTTAATGACTCCAATGAAGTCCAAACCCCATTGCATGAATGGCTGGTCAACCGAGATTGGATGCAATGGAAGGAAGCAAACTTCTCTTTCCCGTGAAGAATGCACAATTCTTACACCTCTTGATCCATGCATAGCAATCATCGAAGATTTTAGGCCAATAATAACCAGCCTTCATGATTTTTAGAGCTGTCACTCTTGGTGCAAAATGGCCACCAACCTGGTCCACCATGAAACTCTTCCAAAACCCTTTCAATCTGATCTCGTGCTAATGCATCTCAAAGAAAGACTCCATTCACGTCTTTCTTGAACAAAACTCCATTAACAATGGCATACGGAACAGCCTGCAACCTGAAGTGTCTCATTTGGGTCTTGTTCATCTCTAGGGGGCACTGGCCTGTACCTAGGAAGTGCATAATATCTTGGGTCCATCAAGTAGTGGGGGAAGCATCATCTTCTTCTTGATTGCCACTTGGCTCATGACTATCCTGGACTGTCAAAATAGCCTCTTCTTCGTTGCATACTTCCTTTTGCTTCCCCAAAACTAGCTTCTCACACAGTCCTTTCCCTCTTACCAGCTTGGTGATCTTGATATCAATGTCATACTCCATGACATGGGTGATCTAACCTACCCTTTTCTCATTCAAATCCTTGTTGAGGAGGAAGTCTTTAACTCCAGCATGTGAGACCAGCAACTGGACCTTGTTGTTTGAGACTAAATGCTTGAATTTCTTCAAGCTTCGATTACTACAAGTACATGCTTTTCAATAAAAGAGTACCTCACCTCACACTGCCTAGGCTCGGCTGAAAAGGCAATCACTGCTCATCATTATCTTTGTTTTTCTGTACTGCGTAATGGCAGAGATAGTGTCATCACCTCCAAATGCATAGAGGATGAAATCCTTGAGAAGTCCTGGGTTAATGAGAGTTGGTGCTTGAGAGATAGCTTCTTTGATTGCCTCAAAACTCTCCTTGCCTTCTGCTGTCCACTTAAAAGCCATGCTCTTCTTTAACATTTTGGTGATGGGCTTGACAAGGGCTACAAAATCTGGGATAAACCTGTGGACAAAATTGATCCTTCCCAAGAAGCTTTGAAGAGCCTTCTTGTGACTTGGCAATGGCAGTGCTCTTATGGCTTCAACTCTCTCTGGGTCAATTTCTAGTCCCTCTTTCGAGACAATATGGCCAAGGAGCTTTCCTTCATGTGCAAGAAAGATGCACTTCTTGGGGTTCAAAGACACTCCGAACTTTCTACACCTCTGAAACACTTGCCTGAGGTGAAAGAGATGGTCTGCTGCATTCTTGGAGAATACAGTGATGTCATCAAGGTATATCAGCACTATCTTGTTGATCAAGCCCTTGAACACCATGTCCATTGCCCTTTGAAAGGTAGCACCAGCATTTGACAGCCCAAATGGCATCTTCTTGTAAGCATACGTGCCCCATTTAGTTGTGAAGGCTGTCTTGAATTGGTCCTCTTCTTTTACCATCACCTGATTATACCCTGAGTAGCCATCTAGGAGAGAGAATCTCTCTGAACCGGATACTACTTGCAATATTTTCTCCATGGAAGGGAGTGGATAATGATCCTTGAGAGATGCCCTATTGAGGTCACGGAAGTCCACACACAACCTAATTTCTCCGCTCTTCTTCCTGACCGGAACCAAGTTAGCAACCCAACTTGAGTGCTTGATCGGGAATATAATGCTTGCCTCTATTAGCTTATTTAGCTCTTTCTTCATCAGAGGCTCAATGTGAGGGTTGAATGGTCTCTGCTTCTACCTGATGGGCTTAGCATCTGGATCCAATTCTATGGTATGTTGTGCCAAATTTGGATTGAATCCTCTCAAGTCTTCATAGCTCCAAGTGAAGACATCTGGAAATTCTTGGCAAAGCTGAACAAAATCAGATTTCTCTTGTGAGGTACTTACTTTGCCAATCTACAATGTTTTGCCTTCTTCCACTAAAATAGGCTCTGAATCCTCACCCTTTACTTGAATGTTTTCCTTCTCCTTCCGGAACTAATCATTCAAGTTGAAGGTTGACTCCAAGGTTATGAGGCCTTTTGGTAATTTGTTAGTTCTCAACTACACCACTTGGTCACCATACTGCTGATGCAACTTGTCTTGATTCCTGGTAGAGAACTCAACTTCTTCTTGTAGGAAATTGATGATTTTCTGGTCATTCTCAAACACTTGCCAACTGACATTGTTATTCGGCACTGAAGGCCTCACAATCACGTGGATGTTTGGCTGTACCTTGTCTTGTTGAATGCTTTTCGTAATGTCAAAGGCTGCCCCTACTGCTGTAAGCCTATCAGCAGCTTGATTCTCTTTCCTGGGAATGGATTCGATGCCAAAACCTTCAAAATCTTCCATGAGGTCCCACACCCTGTTCTTGTAGCACCTGAGTAGATCATTCTTGGCAGCATGCCATCCCTTGACCTGATTTACAATCAATTCACTGTCCCCAAAGACTTGCAGATTCTTTATTTTTCTCTTGATTGCCCAATGCATCCCTTGCACCAAGGCTTCATATTCAGCAGTGTTATTGGAGCATGTAAATTGAAATCTAAAAGCTGAATAGTACTTTATTCCTTGGGGTGAAACAAGCATGGCTCCACCTCCTGCACCTTGCCTACTCCTTGATCCGTCAAAAAATAGCTGCCATACCTCGTTGTCATCATTATGGCTTGGCTTGGTGATGCTAGGAATAGGTTGATTTTCTTTGTGTATACAATAGACTCCCACTCGATTCTTCTACTTTTGATAGGGATCAAAACCATGTATCTTGTTTGCCCATTCATTGAGAGTTAGGTCCGGGATACTTCCAACCTTGGTGTCAGCCTCATCAGTACTAGGGTGATCTTCTTGATCAAATGCTGAGCAATTGGCATTAATCTGACTTGGGGTGTAAGGCTCAATATGGAAGTTTGCAATGGGTTCGGATTTGATTATGGCCTTAGTTCCATACCTTGTTCTAAATAGCATGTGAGACCAATCAGCAGACAAATACCCTCCAATCTTGGCTGTGAAGTCCCTTGACAAGCAAAGGGCAAAGAGTGGTGGAAGGTCTATGATTGATACATCTTGTAAGACAACAACATTTGGACATGCATGCAAGGTAAGAATCAAGTTTTTAATCACTCCAACTATTACTATTGCTGTCCCATCCAATTGCACTACTCCTTTAGATATTACTTCATATTCGAGACCCAACTGATCAGCTATTTGCTTGGGCATCACGGAGCTACTTGCCCCGGAATCAATCATGCAATTGTGTACTAGTTTATCCCCAATGATTAATGAAACATAGAAAGGAGGGGGCTTCAACATTTTACCTTGTTGTCCTCCATGACTTCCTTCAGGCTGGGTAGCATTTGTAAGCACTTTGTCTTACATCTGAACCCGCTGATTCGAAGTTGTCCAATCCTTCATGGAAGCTTGCAGCAGATCTCTTTGGCTTGGGATAGATAGGGATTCCCACATTGATATGTTAACGTTTGTCTTCTTCATCTGATCAATGATACTGAATGGTGATGAAGAATCTCTCTGCTATCCTTTGGTTTACATGTTTACTCCCTGCACGTGGGCAGCAACAGCTGGCATTTGAGTTGGCCTAGGGGCTGTTCTTGGCTGCCCTTGTGTATTTGAAACTAGACTCTGCTTGCCAATCATTTGTGGAGCCATGGAAGGTTGTGGATTGGCTGGGGCTAATGGCTGTTCTTCACCTAGATTCCTCCTTTTTGACCTTGTGTTGGCTGCAACACCTTGAGAAACTACCTGATTCATGCCACATAAATCTTCTGCTTGCCAGTTCACCAATGTAGTGTCATTTGGGGCTGATTGTTGTTGGAATGTTTCTAGTTGTTGGTTGTTTCCTTGACTGCCCTCGCCCTCCACACCGGTAGTTGTCACCATTAGTGCTTGATTGAGAGCACCATTGAAGCACATGGATTGGTTGTGAGGCTCGTTACATGGAAAGCACCAATCATATTCCTGAGCAATGTTGTTCTGTGTTGGCACTAATGCCTTAGAGGTAGATATGGCATTTGGATTATAGGGCTGGAATGGTCTATTGGCAGGAGGCCTTACTTGGCTTTGATTTTGATTCATATTTGCAGTTGGATTAGGTGGTCTTTGTGGTTGGTATGGCTGCCTATTAGGCTGAGCTTGAGGTTGATAAGAAGGTCTGAAACCTTGGGCTTGCTGCCTCTTAATAGTAACCAGCTCATTTCCCAAATTTTGCAACTGTTTCATGACCTCTTGGAGTTCATTTGAAGCACTTGGAGATGAAGTGGAAGCTTCATTCGAACTCTGATTTCTAGGAGTGGGAATAGGAGCCAAAGTGGGTGCTTGACTAGTGCTTGGATTTTCTAAGTTTGGATACAAGGGCATAGGAGGCCTAGGAGCTAGTTTACCAGCTTGAATAAGACAGTTTTTAGCTCTAATGGCAATGTTATAAGCCATAGGGATTGTTGTGCCTCCCATGGACTGAATTAACATAGAAATATCAGAATTCAAAGCTTTAAGGTAATATAGAAAAGCACCTCTTGTTGTTGGCCTGACTGCCACTGGAATCCTATCCCAAGACCTTTGAAAACTGAAGTTGAAGTCAGTCAGCTACTCGTTGGGGGCTCTCTTGATAGTTGTCAACTGCTCCAAAAGAGACAAGTTGTCTCCCTTCTCTCCAAATTTCTCATGAAGTGCAATGCATAGCTGATTCCAGTTTGTAATAGAACCAGCCCCAAGGCTCCTAAACCATTGCAATGCTTTACCCTTGAATGAAGATGCCAGTAATTTGACAGCCACTTGCATTTCATCGATTTCATGGATTGCACAAAGGTTAGCAATATCTTTAACATGATCACCTGGAGTAGTCTGATTTTCTCCAGTGAAGTAGGGAATGTTCTTCAAGGCTGCAATAGGAACTGGATGTTGTGCATTGAGAGCAAGTGGGCTGCTACCTGTGAAGTTGACGTAGGGGTTGTTCTGAGCCATTCTGATTGGTCTTAAAACCCTTGTATATTGAAAGAAAGGCCTGTCAGGTGGAGGAGTTGAGAGAGTTCTGTTTGGTGGAGATGGAGACCTTTGAATCCTTCTTCCTCTTTGCCTTCTTCTCGAGAGATAACTGCAGGTATTCAAATAGCACTTCTTCTCCGACTCTTGACCTTGTGGTGATTCTTCTCATGAGTTTTCAGGCCTGCACTGCTGAAACCAGTTGATTCTTCCCCTTGGAGTCGCTAGATATGCAAATAATAGCTCTTATAAGCAAGAAAACTGCAGCAGATGCATATCAACTTTGTTGCAATAAAAATGAGACCTCTAGTGTCCCACCGGGCATGCCAAAACTGTTGTTGCAGACTCACAACACCCCTGGATGCAGATCAGGCTTCTAGGTTGATGTTCAGGCATCCAGTGTGATTGCACAACATGGAATCCTTTCTCCAAGTGTGGGACTTGTGAAGATGAGAAAAGATTCTCCAGAGAAGGTTGGTTCCTATTCCTCTATTCAGATGCATACAAAAAATGCAGAGGGTTTACTAAAACCTAATCTAACTTGCCAAGGAGACAGGGTAAGAAAATGCATAGAATAAAACCTAACTACAAAGGTGATTCACCGAGGAATATTAGACATTTGTTTTGCAAATTTAACACAAACCACATAAATGCAATACAAACACCATGCACAGGTAACCAAACTGCAATAAGAGATCAAAACGATAGCAATGAATACATGAGAGGGTTGAGAATCAATCACAAACATATATATTATTGCTCAAAAGTCAATACAGTATATTGCAGTGGCCAAGAGGAAAAATACTCACATTACAACCTATATGGGAGGTTTGAAAGCTCCACAAACTCTCTGCAAGTGAGGGAAGAAGGGAGGATGTAAACCAAAAAATATCGACCTCTTAAAAGGGCTCCTCTTTACAATATATATCAAGAAATGAGAGAGGAGAGAGGGGAAATTCAAAATCTACTCCAACCACTTCTTGGTAGCATTTAAATCATCTCATTATGATCTAAGCGGTGGATCATGGCAAAACGGTGGGTTTTGTCTAACAGGAGCGGCGAGCTGTCTGCTGTATTAAAGTTGGTTGTTGAAGCATTACACGGGTCAGAGACGTTTTCTTAATTTTCTCCTCCAAAATGCGCCAAAATGAAATATTTACCCTAGAATCATGTAGAGAATTTCAACATCTTTGTTGATATAAATAATGTGCAAATTCGAGCTCTGGATCGAAAGATATGAAGGTCTGAAGATTTAGGGCACAAAACAGGCGAAAACAGATTTTTAAATTTCTTTTCCCGCATTCTGCCATCTGGATGACACGTGATAGGCCCGGTCTGCTGAGTAATTCCATCTCTCCACCTTTTCATGGGTTTTTCTTGTGGGCCCCTTAAACTTAGACACGTGGCACTATTTCATTGGTTTGGATCAGTGCTCGAAAACTCGGCCCTTTGACTTTTGGACCTTTTTCATTGGCGACACGTGTCATGCTGTGATTTGTCCACGGGCCTGCCGGATTTTCACGTCCACCATGTCCTTTTGTCCCACTTGTCCTTGTGCTGCAGTTTCCTGTTTCGGGCCGAACCAGCTAGTTCGCATCCTTCGCGCCCAAATGTCCCACATGTTAGCCGTTTTTCTTCTCCTTTGGCCGAACCGGCTTTCCGTGTCCCCTGCGCCCCGACGGCTTGATTGTCCCTGTGCTAAAATTTCCCTTTTCGGCTGAACCGGCTAGTTCGCACCTCCACGTACATTTGTTCCACTTGTCCCCGTTTTGCCGGGCCGCTTGGAGGCGTTTTGGTGAATCACGCCTTGGTGTCCCGAACGTCCCAAATATTTCGAGGACAAGGACTTAGCCGATTTTCACAATTTTTTTTTGGTCTAGGCTTATTTTTTGCAACTTCTCGCATTCTCTCAGAGCTCATTCTTTTTCAGCCTGGGACTTGAGAATCCTGATGTATGTTATCAATTAAACCCTAGGGGTGAAGTTGGATAACACTTCCATGAGATAGGAAATTTTGCAAGACATTGTCATGAGACACCTACATTCATCTATAAAATGAACTCCTTTCGAAACAAGATAAAATAATACATAGATAAAATGTAAATTTAAAGAGTAAGAAAAATTCAACTATGGATGAGAGAGATGTGGGAAAGAAGAAATAAAAATGGGTATGCAAAGTCAAGAAACAAAATTCACAAACTTTGACATCAAAGGATGATAAATATATAGGAGAAAACAAAGAAAAAGGAAATAAGAAAGAAAACAACTCCAGTACAAAGCATGAATAATGTCTTCCCCAAGAAGTATTAGAAAAGGTGTATGAATTATGTCTATCTAGCACCTAAGAGGAAAATGAGAGTTTAGGTGTTCTAGTAGTCACACTAAGGATTGTACCTTATAAGATTAACAAGAAACCAAGAAAAAGAAGGAAATAACCAAGTCATCATGTTACCTTGATGACTTTCTCCTATTCTAAAGTAATTTAGAAAGATGGTATGCCTTCTCTAGGCTTCTAGAAGGTCTACACTAGCTGAAGTAAGTACAAGTTGAAGTTGATTGTTGCATCTATCATTTTGTTAAGGTATGTCAGTTTCAAATTGTATGTCTTTCTCCATGTTGGAATTTGTGTATTCTTGAGTGTCTCTTGAGTGGTATTAAAGAGAAAAATCAGTCAATAGGTGTTACTGAGTCATAACTCCCAATATTTATGCCTTTCAAGAAATTGAGGTTTGAGAAGTTGTTCATCTAAAGTTGTTTTGTATGGTGTGTCATGAATCAATCATAAGCTTCAAGTGTATGAGTCAAGTGTGTACAAGTTTGTGTGAAGTGAAATAGAAGTCTTACACTTGATAGAATATTTATTCGATCATAATAGGTTTGAAACGAGCTATCAAAACAAAGGTGTATCAAATCTGAAAATGAAAGGGATCATAAGTGACTAAAGAGCCAAGCTTTTTCTTAAGAGGTCAGATTGTGCAATTAATAAATTTGGGTGAGAATGAAGGATGCTATCATGTTTTATGTATGAAGAATTTTGGTACACTACATCATTCGTAGTGATGTTAATTCATAAATTTGAAAGAAATTTCAGGTTGGGAGGAAGAAATTCAATATTTTTGATAGAGGAAAGAATCTTCATAGGGGAGCAACTGAGGTATCAAAGTTTCTCCAAGAGGGCTCAATTTGAATCTAGACAAGGGAGTTGGTTTCCCAATTCCAAGCACAAAAGAATGATCCTGTAAAGACAATAAATTAAATCCAAATTTACAAAATTATCAGATGGATTTTAACAGTGGTGTTTGCATGAGAGAAGAGTAACAACAATTCTCAAGCATCTTCAAAGGAGAGAACAATATTTTCCCAAGGGGAGTGCCTTAAAGGTATGAGCATACATTTTTTTTTGAATTTTTTCCAATCTAATTATTTTTGTTTGCTTATTCATATTTTTCATAAATGTCAAATGGGGAGAGACTATGTTCGAAACTTTTTTCATGGTCCGATAATGTTAATCATATCAGTTTGCCATCAAGTTTCAATGTGTTTCCATCAATGACAAAGGGGATATTGTTACACCATGTTTCACTAGTGGCTATTGTCATTGATGGAAAAGGGAGAGTGAAAAAAATTCATATAATGTGGGTTTTAGAGGTTCAAGAAGGAAGGGACTTGAAGGTTGATTGGTAGTGCCCTTTCAGGTTCATTTTAGTAAAGGTAGAGTACATGTTATAAGAACATGTGAGAAGCCTTGAAGAGTGTATACAACATGTGTGAGCACAAGTTAGGCTCAACTAAGCCCTAAGAGTCAAGTTTCTATATTGCACAGAAGTTGGTCTTGAGAACTGGCAGTGTTCTTGTATGCAAATGAGATGGGTTGGACAATTTCATAGCTATTGAAAAGCTCATTTTGAGTTTCCTAGCTTCTTAGCAGTCATGAAAAATATAGTTTCTCCTTCAGATAAATCATAGAAGAATTTTTGAAGAGGACTCCAATCATGAACTAGTGCAAAAATTTTCAAGTCATTTGTACTTTTCATTGAAAAGATATGAGCATTGTTTGTGAAGCAGTTTTCTTCCTCCTTGACTATTCTCTGAATTGATAAGAGCAAGAAGATGAAATTGATATCCAAATGTTGTTTTATAAATTTTAGAGTGTTTAGCAGTTTAGTCATGATGTTTTCTAGGCTCATATGGTGTTTTAAAATTCATTCTCCATGATGGTGTATATAGTGGTTTAGGTCATTGATCTTGCTCAAGGGTGATCCTAATTTAGTGTGCACAAGGTGCCATCGTAGTGAATTTTCTCAACTAGATTCCAGAATCTTCCCCTAGGTCCTTGTCAATGAATTTATACAACTGCAATGACTACTTAGGATTAATATGCAAATGCAGTTGCTTTATACTATAGTGGAGAGCTTTTTCTCTAAATAATTCTTAAAGTTAATGATATGATAGTCTTCTCTTCAACTCGAGAGATCTTGAATAGTATTAACACTATATAAAGATTCAAATGGCATGCCTCATTCAAAAGTATGGATAATATGAGAAAATGGAAATATGTACCTCAAGTCTTGTCCTCTGTCACCAAGAAGTGTGAAGAAGGTTAGATATAAATTGAAGGATATTATGTTTGGTGTGGGAAATATGGCACAACTCCTGTACATGATTTTTGTTTAGAATTGGTGTAAGTGATGATATGAAGGATTTCTATACAATTCCAAAGAATTAATGATATTCCAATAAATTCAACTAAGTACCACAAGGAATACTATCACACCATATATCCAAAACTCAAGGTAAAGATACCACTATTATCATACTACAAACAGAATGCTCCTACGCAAGATAAGGCTATCATTTAGGTGATCTGTTATTATGTAAAATTTGTGTTATTGTTCTAAGAACGTTAAGGATACCTCAAACACTCTTCAAGAAAATGATTGACTTCTCATTTTCCCTGATTCATCTTGTTTTAACTAAAGATGTTGCTTAGTAATTAGTGATAGACAAATGTGCTCTATTTTTTTTTGGTTAGGAGTATTTGTAGTGAGTTTCTATATCGAAATGTGTTTGAAAAATATTAAAAATGCCATCATCCATTCACAAGCATCTTGAATTTTTAATTCCATTAAAATTTTAAAGAGAAATCATTTTTAAGCTACTTTGGGCCTTCATTGCCTCCAAAACCTTAAAACTAGGGTTTATGAGATTGAACTCTTTGAAATTTGAAAATCCACCGGTGAAAAATCATCCAATTTTATAGATAGGTATATATGGTGAGTACAATACTTTTGTAAAAGGAACCAAGTGTTTTTATCAAGTGTTGAATGAGATTCCTTGACTGTTTACTCAAAATTTGTCCTTCAACTATGCAGAACTAGAATTGAAAGTTTTTAATGGATTTCTCAAATTTATTCATGAAAAATATTCTTTCAAAGGTTTAGATCACTAG
The DNA here is from genome assembly GCA_018340775.1 of Taxus wallichiana var. yunnanensis. Lineage (NCBI taxonomy): Eukaryota > Viridiplantae > Streptophyta > Pinopsida > Cupressales > Taxaceae > Taxus > Taxus wallichiana. The sequence continues at coordinate 82,254,629 of CM031242.1, read as the reverse complement.
TAAATGGATGAGTTGAAAATTAGGGATCCACAATATCTTGAAGAGGTGGAAAATTTGTGGCAAAAGGAAATTTACCAATATGAATTCCTATCTCATTCATCATAGTAAGCTAGATGAATGTTGATTGGTATAAAATGGCATTGGATCATTAAACATATATCAAGTATACCTAAATGAATGTGTGATGAACCTATTTAAAATATATTAGCCCTTAAAATTTATGATCTTGGTTGAAATGTATTGCAAATCTCTTTTTATTGGTGGTTGAGTTGACAATACCTTGTTTTGTCTTGTTGTGAAAAGGCAAAGTCATGAACCTTTATTGTTCAAATAAAATGACTTTAGAAGAATACAAGGATTCATTTCAGTTAAAAAATCTTACTAATCCCATCTAGCTAAATCCCCTTTTGAGTAGAAGGCAATAAGATGAAAATTTATCTTTGAAAAATATTGTGAAAAGTTCAAGAGGAAAAAAAGACAGGGTGAAAAACTCTTAGAGAAGGTAGAAGGGAACATGAATATTGTCATACTGATAAAATTATGAGTTTCCAAGTGATGTGTAGATGTCCATAAAAATAGTGTCAGACTGAAACATGAAGTGATGAACATTGTGTTTAATTGAAAAACAAAGATGAAGTTGTGCACGGATGATGTACTATAGAAATATGAAAGGATATTAGTGGTTGAATCATTATTAATCATTTTAGAAAGGATATACACACAATTATTGAAGGGTAAATATAAGTATAAAGTAGTATGTTTGAAAAATAAATGACGTATATAGAATCGATAAGTGTTGCATGAAGAAGATACAATGATATATGATAATATTGACAAACAAAAAAGTGATTGGGAGTACATATATTGAGTAAAAATAGTTTTATAAACTTTCAAGGATGAAAAAATGATATAAACAAGATATTATAAGTCCATATAAGCTCAATTGATTGGTGTTACAACAGCATTTGAAGCCCGTAAAAACTAACAAATACATGTTGTAGAAAATTGTTATCTTGAAGATGAAAGGAACAAATTATCCTCAAAGTTTTGAGCCTTGAAATGTGATTTCAAGTGTAATAGCATAGCAGATCCTGATGAATTTTGCTAGAATGCATATAACATATGACATGTGTAAGTGATCCTTGTATAACAAAAGATTATGGAATTAGCTTAGTAAGCTTAGGAAGGGAAAATGGTAGATCCTTGTACATGTGCAAACATATTTAAAGGTTGAATGATCCTAGATTTATGAAACATGAGAAGAAGTAGGGTGTGAACAAAGATTGATTTTTGCAGTATAATGAACATATGAAAATTTAGATCCTATTTATATAACTCAATCAAAGGAAACATGATATGTGAGTTTGAATGAAGTTAAGTCTGTATATGACAGACATAAGGTATTGATCAGTTGATTAGAAGAAAAATGAGTTGAGAAAGAAAGTGTGCAAATTTAGGGTAATTATTAGCTATGTGGGTCAACAATAAAATGTGACAAAAATAAAAACAAGTCTAAGTAGCAACTTAGCATACATGGGGTTGCAATGTCCTTGTAAGTAGTGGCTTACGGAAGACCATTTGCATCTAGATAATTTTTGGGAGTTGACGCCTGACTAAGTGGAACCTTAGTGAATTTTTGAGTTGTAGCTTTGAATTGAGTTGAAGCTCAATCATGAAACTGATGTAACAGAAAAATGACAAGTTAGTCCTAAGCATAGTTCATAGTTTCAGTGGGTTTTTTCCCGCTTGCATTTCCCACATAAAACTATGTGTCTCTGTGTAACTTATTTATGTTATTTTCATGTGTGTGATTTTTATGTTCATCATAGCAATATTAAGGAATGCCAATTGTTGAATTTTTTTATATGACATTCATTCAACCCCTCTCAGTGTCCTAGTTTCCATCACAAATTGTGGTGGGATAGACAAATGAAAAAGGGTGTGGTAGCCAATGTGAAGCAATAAAATTATGTGATAGATGAGATGGATGGAGTGTATGTAGTGTATGTGATGGTGTAGTGATGGATGGACTCATTAGAGAGCATGCATGAGTGACAACCTATTTTAGTGGACACATAATAACCTTAGTATTAGATGGAGGAGAAAATTCAACATGCGTAGAAACGTGATGATGAGGTATAGGAGAGATGGACCACTCACGTGAGAGAGAGACAAAAGAAATGATTCCCTTATCTTCTAATTTTTGTAATCTATCATGAAGGGTAAAATAATCATTGTCCCTATGGCCATTGATGTGATGATAATTACAATAGGGTTGATCACGTTGATGTTGTAGATGATGTTGTTGATGATGTTTGTTAAAGGATAAGCAAATTATAAAATCATTCAGTAAAACACACAACACATTAGGTGCTCGAGCGTGATGAGAGAAATATAATGGCTTATATAAGATAAATGGAGTAGGTGGAGAAGTAATCTACCATGGAGGAGGAGAATAAGTATGCTTCTGTGATGGAGTAGGTTGAGTTGGCTTTCTAGGTTGAGATGGAGACTGTGTAGGATGCTCAACTGATGACAATGGAGGAGCACTAGATGATGTAATAGAAGTGGAGGTAGATGGAGGGTCAATGACATGTGCTGAGAGAATATCTTGTTCGAGGTCTATGACTTTGTAGCACAAGAGAGTGAATGAATCACATGTATCATATTGTAATATTTTCTTAAGTGCATGAATCAAACCACGATAGAAAATGAATTGCTTCTCTAAATCAATGGGTTGGAATATTAGTTGATGTATATAAGCATTGAAGCATAAGATATAATCTATGATAGATTCTTATGAGCCTTTATGTAAAGTAGGTAAGTAGTCATAAGTAACTCTAGGGCCATTTTTTATGATAAAATGGAGGAACATATCTTCCATGTCATATTAAGTACTAATGGACCCAAAAGGAATAAGAGTGTACCATCGCAACACCTCATTGGTAATATTGTGTCAGAAATCCTTAATAAATAACCTATCATTATAATAGGAAGTCATAACCATATGGTAATGAAGGAAGTGAGCATGAGGGTCATGTTGTATATATTTACCCCCCCGGGTAAATATAGATAAACGCAAAGGGAAAGCGGGTTTCGGAGGCAGAGAAACATGGTGCAGAAGCATGTCGGAGGGGTGGATAAACCCGATAGCAAAGAACATGTCGAGGGGTGGATAAACCGAGAGTAAAGAACATGTCGCAGGGGTTGGAAAACCCGACTCAAAGGAAAATCGGGTTTCGGGTTTCGGGAAACACAAAACATGAAGCATGCAGATCACAAAGGATGTCCCGATGCTTGAGGGTTCCGCAAACCCAAAAATTATTCTAAGGGAAATCGGGTCTTGGAGTCGGGAAAACACGGTGGGGAAGCACGGGGTGAAAACATGTCGAGCAACCTCTCGAACCCGATGCGCATGCAGGTCCATTTTCCGACCCCGAAACAAAGGAAATCTTGGAAATACTGGCGGAAGTGGGTTTTGGGAAAACACAAGCATCAAACACATGTCGAGCCATCCTCCAAACCCGATGCAGATGCAGAGGAGAACCCCGAACCCGACAAGCAGAAGACCCTGACGCGGGAAATATTCAGATCGCCATAACTTTTCACAGGGAGCTCGGATTCACACAAGGTTGGACTTTTCGGAAAGCTCTCGGCATCCTCTACGCAACTATGACTGGATATCTTTAATTGGGTGGGAAAAAGTTCTTAAAAATGCAAAAATACAGTTCGCCATATTTTGAGGTTGTTGGGGATCTCACCTACCGCCATGATGAGGAGTTAGGTGCAGTCTTGGAGGTGGTTGGGGCAGAATTCGAATCATTCTCTTCTCCCTCATTTTTTCTCATATAAATGGTAAAGAGAGGCTCTTTGTAAATGTTGGACATTCTTGTTTTGGCCCCTCCCTTCTTCTCTTTGGCAGGTGGAGTTGTGGAGCTCAAACCTCCCATTTGAAACTGTAATGCAACCTTTGCCTATTGGCATTTTTGCAGTGTATTGTATCAAACCTTCGGAGCAAATAAATGCATGACTGTGGATGTTTCTCAACCCTCTATGTGTTTCATTTTGCATCCTCCTGATCTTTCACTGCGAATATGTTTATCCGTGCATGATATTGCATTGCATTTCTATGGTTTGTGTTTATTGGCAAAACATATGTTCTTCATTCCTCGGTGCATCACCTCCGTAGTTTAGGTTTTATTTTTATGCATTCTCTACCCTGTCTCCTTGGCAAGTTAGATTAGGTTTTTGGTAAACCCTCTGCATTTTATTCGTGCATCTGAACAGAGGAATAGGAGCCGGCCTTCATCCGGAGAGCTTTTCCGATTTCGCAAGGTCCCACACTTGGGAAAAGCTCCATGTTGTGCAATCGCACTGAGATTCTCAACCCATCGTGTTGCAGAGTCCTAGGGGTGCTGCGTTTCGCCACCAACAGATTTTGGCACGCCTGGTGGGACCAAAAGGTCATCCCATGAAAATTTGAAGGATTTTTTGTGAATTTTGGCTCGAAGAAATTGCAGTGTTAAATTTTTTTATTTTTGCTCCTTCCAGGCTGAACTCCAAAATCATTTTTCAAGGGCCTAAATTGCTCAAAACAAGTCAAAATTTCAACAGTTGGTAGATCTGAGGGTAATCTTCAAATGGGTATTCTTAGTTTTTTGAGATTTTGATTTTCAAAATTTCAGGTTTTTAGTGATTTCGGGTTTTCGGGATCCGAGAACATCAAAGCAGCAATTCGGGTTTTGGGGGATACATTCCATGGTCTTATTCCCGATGGCAGTCTTTTCGGGTTTTGAGGGATGTCAGACATGTTCCAAGTTCTGACACATAGCAATTCAGGTTTTGTGAGTTGCATCACATGACTTGAGTTCCGCCTGTACTTTTCGGGGATCCGCAGCTACACAACAAGGCCCGATTTCGGATTGAAGATTGTCTCCTCTGGGTCCTTCAAATTTTAAATTATATTTTCAATATTGTCAAGTTTGGTGTGTAACTTGGAAAAATCTAGCCTTTTAGAGGCTTGTTCTCTAACACATCTGGCGACTCCAAAGGGATAGAATTCAGTGGTGTAGCAACACAAGTTGCCCAGGCACATGAGAATAATTCAAGCAGGTCTAATACTCGAGAAGAAGGGCTATTTTTCCACTTGCAACTTTCACCAGGTAGAGGAAGGAGAGGAAGAAGACCCCAAAGATCGCCATCTCCACCTAACGGGACTTTGTCTACACCTCCACCCGTAGGCCTTTTCTCACATCAACCAGGGGTTCTCGTGCCAATCATAATGGCGCATCTACCACCGAATCCCTTTGTCAAATTCACGAGAAGTAGTCCACTTGCCCTAAATGCTCAGAACCAAATTCCAGTTGCAGCGCTAAAGAATATACCCTATTTCACAGGAGAAAATCATACTACTCCTATTGATCACATCCAGGATATTGCTAATGCATGTGTAATCCATGAAATAAATGAAATGGATGTTACGGTCAAGCTGTTGGCTTCATCTTTCAAAGGTAAGGCCTTACAATGGTTTAGGAGCCTAACAACAGGGTCTATTACGAATTGGAACCAACTTTGTTCAGCTCTTTGCAACCAGTTCGGGGAGAGGGCAGACAATTTGTCCTTATTGGAACAATTGACAACAATCAAAAGGGCTCCTAACGAACAAATGACAGATTTCAACTTCAGGTTCTAATGGACATGGGACAGGATCCCAATAGCTGTTAGACCAATTGCCGAAGGAGCATTCCTTTATTTCTTAAAGGTGTAAATTCGAGACATAGCCACGATGATCCAATCAATGGGAGGGACAACGCTGCTAGGGGCCTATGACACAGAGATTAGAGTAGAGAACTATTTGATCCAAGCTGGAAAGCTTGCACCAAGGCCACCAATGCCTCTCTATCCGGATATGGGAAATCCTACAACCAGTCAAGCACCAGAGTTGAATCCCATTCCAACTCCTAGAAATCAAAGCAATAATGAGGCATCCACATCTTCAAATACTTCAAAGGAATTGCAGGAGGTCATGAAACAACTGCAGAACCTTGGAAATGAGCTTGTGACTATCAAAAGACAACAAGCTCAAAGTGCTAGACCGTATCAGCCTCAAGCACAGTACCAAGCTAGGCCCTCATACCAACAGAATAGACCACCACCTCAGGCTGCAAATCAAAACCAAAACCAAGGACAGCCTCAAGCTGCTAAGCCATTTCGGCCGTATGATCCAAATACAACGACATCCTCAATAGCCTTGGTCCCGACACAAAATAACATGGCATAGGAGTACGACTGGTGTTACCCTTGAAATCTACCTCACAATCAGTCAGCATGTTTTAATGGTGCACTGAATCAGGCCTTGATGGTGCAAACCATTGGTGTTCCTCAAGAACCAATCCAGGAAGAGAATCATCAGCAAGGAATGCAACAAGAAGGACCTCCAACAGAAACCACATTGGCCAATTAGCAGACGAAAGACTTCTGTGGAGTTAACCAACAACCTTTTCAAGGCGTGGCTGCCAACACACAGTCAAAGAAGAGAAGCATAGTAGAGGGACAACCGTCTAATCTAGTTGTTTCTCAACCCACTCTTACACAACAAGGGGTTGGCAGACCAAACACAACTCCGAATGTGTAAAATCAGCCTAAGGTACCTGTTGTAGAAACACATGCACCCGTTCAAGCTCCAGAAAAGCTTGCACCGAGTAAGGGACAACAAAAGGACAATTCATCCCCCTTCAACATCATCGATCAAATGAAGAAGACACATGTGAACATTTCCATGTGGGAATCACTGGCGATCCCGGGGAAACGAGATTTATTGCAAGCTGCAATGGCTAATTGGTCTGCCACAAATCTATCGAACTAGGGACATGAGAAAGTTCTCACTAATGCAGTGCAACATGATGGGGGCCAGACAAGAAAAAATTTGAAGCCTCCACCATTCTATGTTTCATTGATTGTTGGAAACCACTTGGTACACAACTGCATGATAGACTCAGGGGCAAGTAGTTCAGTGATGCCGAAGCAAATAGCAGATCAACTGGGTTTGAAGTATGAACCAGTGTTGAAAGGAGTAGTGCAGCTAGATGGAACGGTAGTGGGAACTGTTGGAGTCATCAAGGGGTTAAGCCTAACACTACATTCATGTCCTAATGTTATAGTTCTACAAGATGTGTCTGTGATTGACCTTCCGCCACTCTTTGCATTGTGTCTATCAAGAGACTTCACTGCAAAAATTGGTGGATATTTATCTGCAGATTGGTCACACATGATTTTCAGGACAAGGTATGGAGCTAAAGCAACAATCAGGTTAGAACCAATTGCCAATTTCCATATTGAGCCTCATGTACCAAGTCCTATCAATGCAAATTGCTCAGATTTTGATCAAGAGGAGTGCTCAAATGATCTAGAAACAGGTACTAAGGTCGAGGGAATTCCTGATTTAACTTTGGATGAATGGGCAAGCAAAATTCATGAATTTGACCCATACAAGGAAAATGAAGAATCTGAATTGGGTGTGTATTGTGTGCATGAAGAAAATTCACCCATTCCTGACATCATTCATCCTGAACAAAAGGATGAAAACAAAGTTTGGAAATTATTTTTTGATGGTTCAAGGAGTAGACAAGGTGCTGGAGGTGGTGCAATGTTGATTTCACCACAAGGCATCAAATATTATTCAGCTTTTCGTTTCCAGTTTTCTTGTTCAAACAACACGGTGAATACGAGGCATTGATTCATGGACTTCATTGGGCTAGGAAAAAGGGCATAAAGAACTTGCAGGTGTTTGGAGATAGCGAGCTAATCGTCAACCAAGTTAGGGGACAACATGCTACAAAGAATGACCTGTTGAAGAGCTACAAGAATAGGGTATGGGACCTCATTGAGGATTTCGAAGCTTTCAACATTGTATCCATACCCAGGAAGAAAAATGAAGCTGCAGACAGGCTCGCAGCAGTTGGAGCAACGTTTGATGTGGTTGACAACATCAGAAGGGAAAAAACACAACCACATATCCATGTGATTGTGAGGCCAACAGTTCCAGATAATAACACAAGCTGGCAAGTGTTTGAGAACGATCAACAGATCATCAATTTCTTACAAGAAGAAGCTGAATTCTCAGCTAGAAATCAGGATAGACTAGAGCAGCAATATGGGGATCAAGTAGTGCAACTATGGACAAACAAGCTTCCTAAGGGTTTAGTAACATTGGAGTCTATCTTCAACCCTAACGACTAGTTTCATAAGGAAAAGGCTAACATACAGGTCAAGAGAGAAGATTCAGAGCCAATTCTGGTTGGGGAAGGCAAAACACTTCAAATTGGTAAAGTGGCCACTGAGCAAGAGAAATCAGATTTCACGTAGCTTTCCCAAGAATTTCCAGATGTCTTCACTTGGAGCTATGAAGACTTGAGGGGATTCGATCCGAAGTTGGGACAACATACCATTGAATTGGATCCAGATGCTAAGCCCATCAGCGAAGCAGAGACTAGTCAACCCTCACATTGAGCCTACGATGAAGAAAGAGTTAAAAAGCTAATAGAGGCAAGCATTATATTCCCGATCAAGCACTCAAGCCGGGTTGCAAACTTGGTCCCGGCCAGAAAAAGAGCGGAGAAATCAAGTTGTGTGTAGATTTTCGAGACCTCAATAGGGCATCTCTCAAAGACCATTACCCACTCCCTTCAATGGAACAAATATTGCAAGTAGTATCCGGTTTAGAGAGATTCTCTCTCCTAGATGGCTACTCAAGGTATAATCAGGTGATGGTGAAAGAAGATGACCAATTCAAGACGGCTTTCACCACCAAATGGGGGACCTATGCCTACAAGAAGATGCCATTTGGGCTATCAAATGCTGGGGCCACTTTCCAAAGGGAAATGGATATGGCATTTAAGGGGTTGATCAACAAAATGGTTCTAATATATCTCGACGACATCACTGTATTCTCAAAAAATGCAGCGGATCACCTTTTTAATTTGAGGCAAGTATTTCAGAGATGTAGAATATTTGGGGTATCATTGAATCCCAAAAAATGCATGTTTTTGGTTCACGAGGGAAAACTTTTAGGCCATATTGTTTCAAAGGAGGGGTTGACGATTGACCCAGAAAGAGTTGAAGAAATTCAAGCATTGCCATTGCCAAGTCACAAGAAGGCTCTTCAAAGCTTCTTAGGAAGGATCAATTTCATCTAAAGGTTTATTCCAAACTTTGCAGCTCTCGTAAAGCCAATAACGCTGATGTTAAAGAAGAGCATGGCATTTAAGTGGACATCTGAAGGCAAGGAAAGTTTTGAGGCAATAAAAGAGGCTATATCTCAAGCTCCGAATTTCGTCAATCTAGAATTCTCCAAGGACTTCATGTTATATGCCTTCGGTGGTGGGGACACGATTTCTGCAATCTTGGTACAACAAAACAAAGAAGGATTAGAACAACCAGTTGCTTTCTTCAGTCAAGGCTTGGAGGAATACGAAGCTAGGTACTCTTTCATTGAAAAGCATGACCTTGTAGTGATCAGGAGCTTAAAGAAATTCAAGCACCTAGTCTCGAACAACAAGATCCAATTATTGGTCTCTCATGCGGGAGTCAAGGACTTCCTTCTAAATAAGGATCTGAATGAGAAGCATGCAGGGTGGATCACTCGTGTCATGGAATATGACATCGAGATTAAGGTCACTAAGCTAGTACGTGGAAAGGGACTATGTGAACAGCTAGCCTTGAGTCAACAGGTTGAAGCAGGTGATGAAAAAGAGATTGTCTTGGTACTACAGGATGGTCAAGAACGTGAAAATGATGATGTGCCTACTCCTTGTTGGACTCAGAATTTGATACACTTCCTACAGACATGACTATGCCCTCCAGAAATGAGCAAAGCAAAGAGGAGATACTTCAGATTACAAGCCATTCCATATGTGCTTGTTGATGGTGTTTTGTTCAAGAAGGACATCAATGGGGTTCTATTGAGGTGCATTAGGACAGGTCAAATTGAGAGGGTGTTACGAGATTTTCACGATGGAGATTCTGGTGGAAATTTTTCCCCACAAGTAATGTGACTCTCAAGATAATGAAGGCAGGGTATTATTGGCCCACGGTGTTCAGTGACTGTTATACATGGATAAGAAAGTGTAAGAAATGTGCACTCTTCATAGGCAAAGAAAAACTAGCAACGCTTCCATTACACCCAATCTTGGTTGACCAACCATTTATGCAATGGGGATTAGACTTCATCGGGGTCATCAATCCAAAGTCAAGCCAAGGCCACAAGTGGATTCTCACAGCAACAGAGTATTTCACCAAGTGGACTGAAGCAGTAGCACTCAAAGAGGCAAACGAGTCTAATATACTAGAATTTTATGAAGGAATAGTGACCAGGTTCGGTGTGCCGGCCACTATCATATCAGACAATGCATTGGCATTCGTAGGTTCCAAGATTATAGAATGGGCTGTCAAGAATGGAATCTACTTGAGCACCTCTTCCAATTATTACCCACAGGGTAATGGACAGGCAGAGTCCACGAACAAAAATTTGCTAAGAATCATCAGGAGGACTCTGGATGAAAATCAAAGAACATGGCATACCAAGCTAAAATCAGCATTATGGGCTGATAGAATAACACCAAAGAGGTCTACAGGTAATTCCCCTTACAAGTTGGTCTATGGAAAAGAGGCAGTATTGCCTATATCATTAGAACTACCTGCATTGGAGTTCATGAAGTAGTTGGAGTTGTCTGAGTTCGAACCAATGGAGGCTAGGTATGTAGAGTTGATGGAATTGGTAGAAATTAGAGAACATGCAGTTCAAATGATTGAGAAAGATCAGGCCTTAGTGAAAAGATGGTTTGATAAGAAAGCAAGAGCAAGGACCTTCCTGGAAGGGGACTTAGTTCTGAAATGGGATGCAGATTGGGAAAAACCGGAAGGCATTCCAAGTTTGATGTCATTTGGAGTGGCCCCTACATGGTTATGGAATGTAAGAATAGCAATGCCTTCCAATTGTCTACATTGGACAGAGAAGAACTCCCGATTCCGGTCAATGAGAATCTATCTTAAACATTGCTACTAAAAAGAAAAAGTTCTACCCTTGTAAATATTAGCCTAGATTTCAATTCCCCTAAGTGCGTATGCACATTGTCTTTTTGTAGTTAGGTTTCAGTTTCCCTAAGTGCTTTGGCACAGGATTTGTTTCTCATGGGTTGGTTTTCTGATTCAAGATGCTCTCGGAGAAGGGGTTGTGGTAGCAGAGGTTGGTTTCAGGTTATTGCTTATGACTCCATGCCCAATGGATCGCTAAAAGGCCATTGATCTTCAACCTAGCAGATAGGTAACCCCGTGAGTCACCAAATTATTGTATATATTTACCCCCCATGTAAATATAGACAAACGCAAAGGGAAATCAGGTTTCGAGGTGGAGAAACATGGCACGAAGCATGTCGGAGGGGTGGATAAACTGACAACAAAGAACATGTCGGAGGGGCGGATAAACCCGAAAGCAAAGAACATGTTGCAGGGGTTGGAAAACCCGACTCAAAGGCAAATCGGGTTTCGGGTTTCGGGAAACACGAAACATGAAGCATGTAGATCACAAAGGATGTCCTGATGCTTGAGGGTTCTGCAAACCCAAAACGCGCTCCAAGGGAAATTGGGTCTTGGAGTCGGGAAAACACGGCGGGAAGCACGGGGTGAAAACATGTCGAGCAACGCTCAACCCGATGCGCACGCAGTCCATTTTCTAACCCCAAAACAAAGGAAATATTGGAAATACTGGTGGAAGTAGGTTTTGGGAAAACACAAGCATTAAACACATGTCAAGCCATCCTCCAAACCCGATGTAGATGCAGAGGAGAACCCCGAACTCGACAAGTAGAAGACCCGATGCAGAAATATTCAGATCGCCATAACTTTTCACAGGGAGCTCAGATTCACACAAGGTTGGAATTTTTGGAAAGCTCTCGGTGTCCTCTACGTAACTACGACTGGATATATTTAATTTGGTGGGAAAAAGTTCTTAAAAATTCAAAAATATAGTTCGCCATATTTTGAGGTTGTTGGGGATCTCACCTATCGCCATGATGAGGAGTTAGGTGCAGTCTTGGAGGTGGTTGGGGAAAAATTCGAATCACTCTCTTCTCCCTCAAATTTTATCATATAAATGGTAAAGAGAGGCTCTTTGTAAACATTGGACATTCTTGTTTTGGCCCCTCCCTTCTTCTCTTTGGCAGGTGGAGTTGTGGAGCTCAAACCTCCCATTTGAAACTGTAATGCAACCTTTGCCTATTGGCATTTTTGCAGTGTATTTTATCAAACCTTCGGAGAAAATAAATTCATGACGGTGGATGTTTCTCAACCCTCTACGTGTTTCATTTTGCATCCTCCGATCTTTCACTTTGTGAATATGTTTATCCGTGCATGATATTGCATTGCATTTCTAGGGTTTGTGTTTATTGGCAAAACATATGTTCTTCATTCCTCGGTGCATCACCTCCGTAGTTTAGGTTTTATTTTTATGCATTCTCTACCCTGTCTCCTTGGCAAGTTAGATTAGGTTTTTGGTAAACCCTCTGCGTTTTATTCATGCATCTGAATAGAGGAATAGGAGCCGGCCTTCATCCGGAGAGATTTTCTGATTTCGCAAGGTCCCACACTTGGGAAAAGCTCCATGTTGTGCAATCGCACTGAGATTCTCAACCCATCGTGTTGTAGAGTCCCAGGGGTGCTGCGTTTCGACACCAACAGTCACTAGTACCATCAAAACATGTGAATGTAGGCATGACAAAGTCCTTAGGAAATGCAGAGTTATTAATCCTCTTCGTAATAAGGTTAGCATGTAATGATTTATTGCAATAGAAGCATAGTAATACCTAGTTTCTAGAGTGAGATATTGATCCCGAGATTGTATTTGACTTAAGGCATGCTTGAGAGATAGGATATCCCTGTGAAGGAATAGTAAAATATGGAGATAATGTAATGAGAATTTGTAACTTTCTATTATGAGTTAGCATAGGAATGTCAAGAGAAGATAAAGGAGATTATGATGCTAAAGGAATACTAGGAGTGGGTTCCTAAGAAGCTATAATAGATTATAGAGATGGAATACCCATAACAATGGTAGGACTAGCATTAGAAACATCCCTTAGAGGTGAAACCATTAATGAAGATATAATAATTAGAGGAGATGGATCAACATATGTAGATGAAGTGATAGGAGAAGGTTAAATGGTAGGAAAATAAGAATTAACATATGGAGTTGACTCATGTACAAGGTTGCTAGACGTAATCGTAGGAAAAGTTAGTGATGGAATAGGATATTCACACTTAGTATCATGAAATAAAGGTGAATCATGGCTATCAACTGCCTCATCACCATTAGATGGAGACTTAGAAATGATTGTTTTTATAAGGATTTTATCAATAGGATGGTCAACATAATATGGAGTATGCAAGCTAGTATGAGATGTATCATGAGAAGAAATATCAGAATTAGGAGAATCATGAGATGAAACCATAGTAGTGATCTAGCTAGAAGAAGAATTAGTATGCACATGTGAGTGATTTTCAATACCAAACATGTAATCGATAAGAGAATCATTTATAATATCCTTAGAAAGATCAAAAGGAGGATCACTAGTAGCCATATAACATGGTGTATAATGAGTAAAGGCTACCGGGTCCTCAACAATACTAATTCCAATAGGATAATTTTCAAAACTAGTAGGCACATATTTTTGACCATCTAAGAGTTGTTGTTGAATATCATCTGACATAGTGGGATTATTATAGAGGGTCATGAGCTCAACGATGGCAGCTTCATCATAGATAGGGTTGACACTAAAATGAGACATGATGGGCCAAGAAGAAGATGAACTATCTTTAGCCATTAGGGTTTGAAGTGGATCCTAGGGAAAAATATTCTAAAGTATGGGTTCACCAAAATGATTAACTAAAATTATGAATTTTAGAATTAATCTAAACAAGTACAACAATGAAATAACTGAAGTATAAATGCTAGCTAATTTTATTTGATATTTTGAATAAAATGGAATAATTGAAATAGGAGGGAAAAGGTACTAACTTAAAAATGACTTACCTCACAGTGATATGAAATTGGATTGGTTGATGAACAGGTGGAAAAAGTATGAAAAATACCTCGGGATCTTGTAGAAGATGATTATTTTGTAATACCCTTGTTATTGAATCAGTTTTTATTTGATTTCTATGTTGGTTGACACACATATACAAAGTGAAATAGCGCTTTGTTTGATGATATTTGTTGGGACTGAATTTGGATGATTTTTTGATACTTGCATATCTTAACTATTAAAATATGTACTTTATGATGTTCTATTTTGGTATACTTATTATACAATGATCACATTGTTGTTTTCTTACCTCTAGGATTGATGATCATTTTGAAAAGTATAAACAAATCAAGAAATTGGATAAAGTAATATAAAATAAATGGATGAAATGTGTAATGTTTGTAAGGTAAGCTTTACCATTTTTACTATATTATTTCTTCAAAAACACAACCTTAGAAAATAGATTCTGGTCTACTCTTATTTGGGATCTATATGATTTTTCATGATTTTATGATGCTCCAACATAATACCCGAGTTAAATTTCTTAACTTATGAGCTATTATCATATGTCGTAATAATAATGTGGACACTAATGATAAGATTTGATTAATTTATCTATATGATCTAATTACAATTCATAGGGCCTCGAAATGAGTTCAAACCTAACCTTGATCTAGACTCGAGTGTGTATATATATTATCATTCAAAAGTATAGGGATTTTAAGCCTTGGCAAGCATATAATTGATGGGACCTAATTATGAGTAACTATGTTCATTATTGGATGAACATATATAAACTAAGACTTAAGATTAAAATGAATAAATTTATAAATTCCTAGACTTAAAAACTAGGACCAACATGTTGATGGGAACCTAGGTGGACATCTAAATTATTTAAAAATATACCTAAGGGATTACTATGCTTTGGATAAGGGTAGATTAAAGGTGACATTGGATGCTACTAGGAATTCTTGTCAGCATGTACTCCTTATATTTATGGTGTGGCATTTATTGGTCACCTCCATCACTTAAGTGAAAGACACAACTACATTTAGCGGTCTCGGCTACAGTCATGGTTAATCAGTGATCTAAGTGATTAGGAAGTTATTTTTAAACTCCACTACAATTAGAAGTGGGATTGGATGGTGGGAAAGGATTGATAGTCCTTGCATGTGGTTAATGAAGGCCTTGAAAATCACCATAATCACATGGGATAATGGTTTGAGTAGTTTTTTGGCAAAATAGTTTGTCTTTGTTTTCATTTGTGGTTGTTTCGTTTGATGGCATTGATACTTTGAATGTTATGGTTTCCTCCTATTTTTTATGTTGTTCTATTTTTGAACTTCTGCATGAATTTTTTTTTATAGTGAAGAGAAATTTATGGAAGATATTATTAGATTTGATCAATAAATAAGAATGAGGAAGGTCTTTGGGGTTTTTTATGAAATCAATCATGGGTTTGCTGTGAAGCTAGAATTTAGTCGAGATTGTAAAAGGGAACTTGGAGAAAGGAATAAAATCCCTACCAGACATGATAGGATATATCCCTTAATATTTTCTCTATCTTGTTGCTTTCATGAATGAAATACTGTGATAAGATTTGTAGCTATATGAGGTTTTTGGTTTTTGAATTTTGCTAGAATCTGAATGAGATATTATATACTTTCCAGGCATGAAAAATTTGGGTAAATAAAATTTTATGAAGTGTTTTTATTTAGGTTTAACCTAAGACATTCAAATGTGAATGTGCTTCTCTTTCACTTTTAACCAAGTGGTTGATATGTAATATCTCGGTTTGCATTGGCATAAGGTGAATGATTATAGTTTGTTTAAAATGAAACTATACTATTTATTTTGATCCCTCTCTAAATTTATGGATTTTGGTATAATAATATTTGAGCTTAATGTTTTGTGTTATATTTTTATACTCTATATATATATTAAATCTATTCTACACACGGTGGGTGTCAATTATTGCTTTTACTAGTATGGGGAGTCGGTTTTAGTGGGGTTGATTGTTTGCTTGGTTATCAAGTGAATTTTTTATGGTTACCTAGAATACTGGGTATATCCTTAATTTGATAAGGATGATCGATACCCGTGAAAGATATTGCACCTTATCACTATATTTATAGGGAGATTTCAGCTTCAAAGATAGTTTATTTTGAAAACTCATAAGTGTTCTTAGTTGGTAGATTACTTGGTAATACCAAGTAAGGAACTCTTGGTCTATGACCTAGCCATTATCATGAACCAGTAGATTGGGTCATAATTAGATTTAAATCTATTACAATCCATGGTTACTTGGTATAAGGTTGATTTTGATAAACTATACAATTGGTCGATGCAACTTATGTTGGGTTTTTTTAAAGCAGTTGACTTATTCAATTTATTCCTTCAGGATTTTAAGGTAACTAAATTACCTATGACTTAGTAAGACCATAACCTTATTTGGGTACAAATAGTGAGCTTATATTATTATAACATGGTCAAAATGTTTAACTAGATAGGGAGTTAAGCTCAGATATCCTTGCCTCCATCTTAGAGAACATTTAGTAAAGTTACAGGTTTTATACATAAGTGTAATATAATATTGAGCATATCTCTAACAAGCTAGATTACGTGTTATTGGGTTATTCAATTTTAATACAACAGTGATGTCATTTCATTGCAAGATATATGTATACTTAAAATGCTAGGATGATATATTGTAATGAGATAGTTATGAAAATTTAAATTACTCAAGAATCGATCCATTATAATGTTTATCTATTGAACTATAACATAGAAATCATATTACTTAATAAAGGTTACACTTTATTCAATAATATTAGTTTTGAAGGAAAAAGATACCGTTGAGTTATAGAGTTTGTAATTAGTGAATATTAGGAAATATTAAGTATCTATTCGATAAGTAGTGAGTTTTTGAATAGTTTCAAAATATATGGAAGTCCTTTTGTAATAATAACTTAAAGTTACATAAGTATAAATGAATGATACCGATTGATTTTCCTTATTGATAATGTGTTTTATACTTGTGTGTTTACATTTAGTTGTTTTTATTAAAGGTAAATAGTTTTTTGAAAGGGACTATACCCTTGTTCAATAAGGCTCAAAATCCAGATATAACCATATCAGCATAACCAAAAGGGATCAAAATCCATATATGATAAAAAATCCCAATGACAAAAAACAACCTGTCAAGAATAAAGCCTACAACAAACAATCCAACAACTGAAAATAGCTAATAAATAACAAATTAACAACATTTTTATGTTAGAATAGTTTTCTTCTTGTTATGAACCGTAATCCATTCATCAGAAGATTTCTGTAAAGGAATGAAAACTTCAAAATCCTTGATTAGTTGATATGTATTGTTTGAGCAAGTTGTTACACCTTAATGAAGCATTCATTAATTAAATGTAATGAGATTTGTGAAATTGCTATAATTATGATTAATTCTCTTAATCATAAAAGTGATTTTTAACTTAATGCAGTATTTCCTTTCTGTAAATACTAGATGGTGTAAGTTATTAAAGGATTCATAGATCCTATCATGCTAGTTCATATGAACCTGACAACTACTAACAATTTTGCAGTTGGATTTATTTTAAGGTGAACACATGATGAAGTTTCAAAGTTTGCATTTGTTCTTTTAATTGAAGAAAGTTAAATTTGAATCACTAGATTAGGTTTATCATTAAAATAAAGTATTTTTATAATGTTGATTATGAAAGGTTAAGTTAAGCTAATTATTGTATTAATTCCAGAAAGGGAAATTGTAAGACTTATGTTATCTTTTAGTAATTTGGTTGAATCTGATTCAAGAAATGAATAAGAGGATGATTTTATATTCATTTTCACATAAATTACTTGGCTATCGAAAGGGTGATTTTAAAATTTTATCCTTATATGATTTATATGTAAGATGCAAGATTATATTAATACTATTATATAATTTTGCACTTGATTTAAGGAAATGGAAATATACTATCATAAATACATTGTGTATTATAATGGAAGTGATGTTAAAAGGAAGTCCATTACCCCTAAATAGATACATGATTGTATTTATGATACAAGATTATAGTATGATGATACAAAAGTGAAAGTATAGTATATATGGCATGATATAAGATTACTGTACTAAGGTTGATTTTAAGTGATCTATATGACTGATTATCCAATCAATTAAAATAACAATTTTAACCTATTAAGGAACTTCTTATAAACATATATAAGAATGATATGTAGGTATAAATACAACTATTATGGTATGGACATTGGTTATTGCTTAAATGTATGGATTGTTGCCTTAACTTGAACTTGACCTAGTATGGAGAATGCCTTAATTATCTGTATTTTCTTAATTAATGTTTAGAGTATGAATTAGGAGATTAATACATTATGCAGATTTAAATCAGAACCTACAATTAAATAGGTCTTGATGTACTACTCCAATTAATTAAATTAAAGTATCAAAATCTCATTAGATCCTAAGGTATGATACCTACCGTTGAGAGTACCGATGATTAACCAGGATTTGAGAAGTAGAAAATTAATTATAACAATTAAATTTTTTAAGATATGATGGTCCATTTAGTAGAAAATGTCGACAACATAGTTGTTGCTACATAGTACTAAGTTAATGGCATATGTCATTAATTAGATACTACGGAGCAACTACTATGACATGATATTTCTTCAATATACTCTAAACATAACCATCAAAAACCATGGATTGAAGTAAGTGTTAGATACCAATTTATAATAGTAGTATGATTAAGTACCGATGTCATTCTAAGTCGCTAAATGGATGGAATTTTGATGAGCACTACACTACATCTCAGACCCGATGTAGTTCTATGTGCTTGTTTATGGAATCATATACATAGGGTTCCCTAGTGCCAATGACACCATAGTAGTGGGAAATAACTAGATATAAGATAAAAATGGTAGATGGAATAGAATGAATAAAACCCTTTATATGCGGTGTGTGATTTACAATAATTCCCAAATGTAGTCCTTTACCTTATGTAGATAGCTAGCCCTTAGTAGAAATAGTCTTCCCTTAAGATAGTGTGTATGTTGTGTTTATATAGGGATCTCTTGCTCAAATTTTGACACTAATGACCTGACATGCCAACTAGTACTAGGGGAATGAGAATGAAATATAAAACGGCTAACCTCAAAATACTAAATGAGAACCAAGTGCAACCAGGACTAGGGCACCTAAAAGTTAGGATGGGGGCACCGACATGCACCCCAATCCCTTCCTATGTTCCCTATTCAAACACTAGAGAAAACGATTTAGTTAATAACGAAAAATGAGACCCCATAAGAGATAACTAGAACTATGTGAGTTACTAACAATTATGCAAGACACTTAATGATAATGACCAACTAAGTCGATGATAGCACCAGGGGATGAGCCATTAGTGAATAATTTCCTTATGAAAGATTCATATATAAAACAACACATTTGGTGACTTAATATTAGTAATAAGTGTGTGATTTTGTGATTACATATTCTAGACCCTTCTCTACCCTTTCCACATCAAAGCATGATGAGAGTAAGTTTTATTAGTGGCATGTTAGTTGGGGTCACTCAAATTATAATTGGTGTTTACTCTATATGGTTGTTATCATATTTTTATTAGGTCCTAAATTTGAATATGATTTCATCACTCATAAGCATTTGAATGAAGTAATAAAGGCTTGTGATGTAGCTCAAAAGAAAGATAATCATAAAGCCATCAATCAGGGTAATGAGAAGCTAAATATATTCTTTAATCCTATGTCTAATCACGATGTTACTAAAAGTTATAAGAAACAAGATAATGATACAACTATTGTGGTTGAAACATATTACCCTCCTCAAAAATGATTGCAATCAATGATATAAAACTTTTTATCACTTATTCGAGCCAAATTATCTGGTAGTATTGTAGCCTAGGACTCACAGGTCATTTACCCTATAGTGACTCAAAATCAATCTCCTAAAGTCAAAAAATACCTCCTCCAGATGCTATTGGCCCTTGTTGAAATTATTCTATAGGGTTAATTGTGTCTACATATGGATCCCTTCGTAAAGACACCATCGACCCCTATGGAGATAAACCTCAGTAGGTTTGATGGCGTAGGAACTAAGAAAAATTAAATTCTATAAGTCTCTATGACTACCCTTGCTCCTTCTAACCCTATTATTGAGGAATCCCAACACTCCAAACCTAATGCACAATCCAATCATGATAAGTGGTATCCTCTCAAAGCAATTGTCAAAATTCCTGGTCTAATTCTTCTTCATGGTGATCTCGAAAACTTCTACTTTGGAACTCTACAAAATAGCATAATTCTATTTTTCTACTTTCAACTTTGAAAATGACAGATTGATTGAAGATAGATCTTTAGTGACTGATTATCTAGTGCTATAGAGAGAAAATTTTAGAGAATAGGAAATTATTCAAACTCCAAACACCAACAATTTTATCATAGAAACCCCTTTTGGAGGAAAACCAGTCGGGAAGGGAGAAACACTCTTTCTTCCCACTTTTATTGGTCAATTATAGACATTTAAAGATTATAAGAAGTAGAAAATGGAGACAACAATGTAAACCTCTCCCTTCCTATGCTTGTTTTCTCTGTTTCTACACCTTCCTCCTATAATTCCACTCAACCACTGAAGATCTTGATCACTTGCTCTCATTAAGCTTAAATATTTTCTCTTTGATCTCTTTGGACCTCTAGATGATAAATTCTCTTTCTTCTCCTTGTATTTATAGCCTTCACACATGTCCTCGATGTACTAGGGAATGAGAAAGGTCGGGAGGGAAGATACACATTTAGGCACCGCAAATTCTCATCCATTCATTCTCCATTTTTCTTTTCTGCTCAAAATTGTCGTAACCGATGCCCCGAGAAAACCGATGGTTTCAGGACTACCATGTTGGCTAGGTAGTAGTTACAGGACCACTTCCCTACATGGTGGCATTTCTGAAACCACCACTCTACACAGAGTGGCGATTCTATCCGTAACCTTCGTTTACCTCATTTTTCTTCATTTTCTTCAATTCTCCTTCTTGATGCCGATGGAATTGATCAAGTGGCGTGTTTTTCTATATCCCTATGGAACACTTGGAACTCATGCGCACATCACCTCACCATCATGAACATCTCATGACTATGATATTTTATATGATAATTATTTTTCCTCCTTTGGGGTAAAGTCCCACATTGCATGGCTCAAGGAAGCAACCCTGGAAATTTGAGGAACTATCCATTTAACTCGATCTTGCCACAGATTATCATTCATGTATTCAATTTACCATATATGTTATGAATCTAGATGAGCTATTTAATTTTACATACAATCCACCACTCTTCATCTCATTTTAGATCGGTCACACTTTAGTTACGCATAATCTCCTTGATGAGGGAGCACGTACATGTGTGGCTTCACTAGATTTCATCAAAGATCTTAGCTATTCCATCGAGAACTGAAAATCCACATGAAATAATTTATAATTATATGATTATCGACATATTCCTCTCGATGGGGTGTATTTGGTTACCTATCACCCTTCCCTCAAAGTATGTCCATGTCAAAGTTATGGTATTCAATTTTCCCTTATGTTATACGATTCTCCTAGGGTGGCCTTGGAGTCACCATATGTGTGTCATTGCCTCTTCCACATGTACAAGTTTCAAGTTCACTCACCAAAAATATATTTATAATATCCAAGAGGAAAATAATCCTTAGAATTATGATACATTTCAGAAAAAGGGAACATACAAACTCCCCATTCTCGAGGAACTACAAAGAATCCCCTTTTAAGAATATTAATGTTTTAACTACCCTATAGATACACTTTGCAAAAATATCATCCATCCCGAGTTGGTCGTGCACATGGCTCCCAATATATTGGAATTAGATGATGAAAATCCTAATGAATTCACCTTTAGAATCAATACTTTTAGCCTTCACAAAATTATCAATCTCGTTGCGTCCTTCCCGCAACCTTACAAAAAGGAGACTTCAAGTCTTGTAGTTATCTCAAAAACCCACAACCCCTACAAGAGCATATGGTTCAACTCAAAAGCATAATTAATCTTGTTTGGTGGATGATTCTATGTCTCGATTATGATGATGGTTACACTCCATATGATCCTCATCTAGCTATTTATTGTGAAATTCAACATAGGGAAGTCTTATGCTACTAAGAAACCCTACTCACTAAAATAACTCAAGATGTGAATGTATTTATATTACAAGAATACCCTCAAACACTATTGAAAATTCTTCAATGGTGCCTAAGCCTTTGATTGTTCCACCGGATATACTCTCACATATAAACATTGACCTATCTGACCCATTATATTTAGTAAATGTAGATGAACGTGTTACCAAATTTGACTATGAAGTTGATGATCTGATGGTGATGATCCTATTTATTATTCCTCGATGAATACATGAAACACTTATCCATCGGTTTCATCCATACCCATCACATCAGTTCCCCTATCAGACACTCCCACTAGCCCTTTATCGAATACAAGACCCTCCCCTAAATATTTCCTTTAATGCCACTTAGTCTTGTATAACCAATCCATATTGCACGTGGAATAAGGATTTAAGGCATGATGTCTTTGATTATAGAGTATACATATGCCACATGAAGAATCTTGAAGCCAAGATCAAATGTGACCAAACCAAATAGGCTATATAACCTTTTTCTTCAACTCCTCTCTTTTTCTCTCATCATGGGTATTAGACACATATTGATGCCAACTATTGGGTTCTCGCATAGAAATAATCCTATCCTCAAAACCCCTTCAAATTCTTAGAAGCATAGGGTATATTCCTCTAGGAACCACCCACCTTCCCCTAGACCACCTAGACCATAACCAACATATGGGCCTCCACCTCAGCCTGAGCCTTTCCCACTCTTGATGAAATTCGACATGACATCCTTGCTTGGATGGATGACACAATAGTCGACACATTAATTTTCATGCGGTTTGAAGACTAGTAAAAGGCATATATTACACATTATTCTATCAATGACCTCATGACTTGTTCCATATTCTTCATTAAGTCGATGATATTATTATCGACACACTATGATATTTTATCCCTCATGGCCGATTCCTTACAAACACCATGATTACATCTTACTTTATTTCCTTATCTCAATCCCTCACCTTCACTTGGGATCTTAGACCCCACTTGGGTTTTACAAAATTCTCTTGTACCTTTTCTTAGACTCTCAAACATCTTCTAACTTTTCACTTTCCACTTTTCATCTTTCATATTTGTTACTAACAATCATCCTTGTACAAAAGGGTGTGTGATGCATCTATTTCCGAGAGAGTTCCTTTAAGGGTATATCGGGAATGGGGAATGGTTATTCACGCAACCATTATGGATTAGAGACAATACACAAAGAGAGTGTTGATATTTGATTTTGGTATTATTTTTTATTAGGTATCCTTTTCCTCTTAGGTCTCTTGATATCATATTCATGAATTCATACTTGCATTCCATAATTTTTCACCTTGTCCATCCTATTTCATGATCCATGACACATTATTTTTATTTTCATGACATATCCCTTTATTTTTTCATCCTTGGCTGAAAAAATCACCTAAGAACATTTTTTTCAATGTCATATTTTCTTATAGATGACACCATCACCCATGGATGATGACGTCGTATATATTCCTTCACTTCACTTGACACTTAAAGTAAAATAGGAACATAAGGCATAAATTTTTTGATTCACTCTACTATTTTACATTAATTTTGCATATGCTCACTTTGTGCTTTTTGTTCATCATGGATTGTATTAGAAACCTTGTTTATTGGGTGATTTATTGCACTATTGGGTCAACATATAGTGAGTTTAGCACAGAATGATCTTCCCCTACTCGACCTAATAACGACTCTATCTCTCGAGTTATATTTATCATGGGAGATAGTTGCATCAACAACCACCCTATAGGGTCAAGGTAAGTTCTCTAGCCATTATTTATCAATTTACATTGATTATTTTAGTTCCTCTTCTTCATTGTGATATGTTAGTTTAGTATTATGCATAGTTTATACTAGATAGCTTAATGTTATTATCAAATACCATATCCTTAATTAATTTTATTTCAATTATTTCATGTTTCTTTCCAATATTTTTTGATCCATACTTCTCCACACCCAATGAATGATATCCTAGTAGGGTTCCTTCCTTTATATGGACTGTGAGCCTTGGAAACCCTAGGTAGACCTAGTGGAAGGGTTAATTACCTTTTGATATGCAACCCTAGTGTTCATTATAGCCCATTGAATTTTATTCCCTTATATGCCGCAGTACTCATGTATCTCCTACTCATTACCTCAAATACCCTATTTGAATAGATTACTAAGAGTGCATGTTGTTGAGACAAATTTTAGATCGCATACGCATTGTGACTTTGAAATTAGATAAGATTTTTATTATGATTCATGGAAGGTTTCTTATGATAATGGTAAATTATATTTTCATTAAAATGTCTATATAAATTAATTGGGTTAATGCCATGATTGGATTATAGTGTGGATTGTATTTGACTGTGCTTCATTTTTGCTAGAAAGCTTATTGCTGGGAGAAATCTGTGCATGATCAACCATATGTTCTTAAAGATAAAAGTTAGAGGGCCTCAAAATAGAAATTTTCCAAGTGGAGGAAAGTATTGAATTTTTTTATAAACAAGATATCGATTTCCCATGACTATCTAGTCTAGTTTGTAGGAAGAGAAAAATATTGGAAAATTTTGTATTCTAGAAAAATAAAAACAAGAAACTAGAGCAAAATATAACCTAGAAAAATACAAATAAGTTTCTATTAACTTCAAAAGAATTTAATACATATATTTAAAGTTTCTAATATTTTTTATCACTCACACTCTTCTATTTTTTTGCTTTGTTCTTCAATATGCTATTGCTATGTTCTTCTCGATGCATACAGAAATGCCCATGTTCTATTCTATTCTAGTTAATACTAACTCTTATGTATATTCCTTGATCTATTTCTCTATTTTTAGAAAAAAACATTCTTCTACATGTATATTCTCTTATTTTCTTCTATTTATTACTATTGTGTACAAATTATATGTATTAATTAAAAACAACTTTTAATTAAAAGAATTTTCCTTTGAAAAATGGATTCTAAAACATGGGCACCTAAAGAAAAATTAATTAAAAAATTGAGGGGTAGGTGGAAGGATGGAGAAAAATTTCAAAAATTTGTAAGGGGCTCAAGATTAATAAATTCAACTACCCTTAATCTTGACCTATAAAAAGTAAATTTATTTTCACTAAAAATGCTCTTTTTTATTTCTAGAGATAGATGGTCTAAAGTTAACTATGCTTGGTCTAGAGATGACTATGATTAGTATGGAGATGAATATGTTTGTTTCAAAGTTGATTGTGCTTGGTCTGGAATTCACATTTCTTAGTCGGAAGATGAATGTGATTAGTTTAGAGTTGAATGTGCTTGGTGTAGACTTTACTATGCTTTGTCCAGAGATGATTATTCTTAGTCCAGAGCTAACTATGCTTAGTCTAGAGATAACTTGGTCTTGAGATGATTTGTTTTATAGTTGGTTGTATCCAAATCAATGAAGCCAAATTTTCCTTTCAAGCATTCAAAGCTATCTTTTGATAAAGGCTTAGTAATAATGTATATAAACTATTTTTAAGAATTACAAAATTTTAATTATACTTCACCTTTTTTAATTAATTCTTGAATGAAATGATACCTGATTTCAATATGCTTACTTATTCCATGAAAATTAGATTCTTTGACAAGGCAATGGAAGATAAGTTGTTACAAAAGATAGTATAAGCTCCATGTTTCTTTCTTGTAAATATGATAGGATTATTCTTATCCATATCCCCTAACATGTGGTTGAGTTTGCTACTATATACTCCTCTTTAGTTGTAGAAAGTGAAAAAACCAACTATTTATTTAAAGCCTATGAAATGGATCATAACCCAACATGAAACACATATCTAATCACTATCACTATACCAATCACTATCGTTGTATCCAACTAATTGAAAATCATTATCAGAAGCATATAAAATTCCATAATTTATTGTGTCATTAACGTACCTAAAAATTATTTTTCCTTCTTACCAATGTGTCTCCTTTGGAGTCTCCATGAACCTAGAAATTAGGTTGGTTGTATACATGATGTCTGATCTAGTTGTAGTAAAGTATGTTCAATCTTACAACCAAGATTTTTACCGTGTGGGATCTATCTCTTTAACATAGTTTCAAACTAATTTCAGCTGGTGTAGATGTTGGTTAGCTATCCAACATTTGAATGTATCCAAAATCTCATTTGCATAATTTTATTGAGAGAAGAAAATTCCATGTTCCATTTGTTTGACTTAAATACCAATAAAATATCTCATCAATCTTCAATTAGTCATCAAAAATTCCTTCTTCATCAATGATTTGAATTATTCTATGGATTTGTTTGCATTTCTAGTAAAGAATAGATAATATACATGTAAAAACAATTAGAATCTCACCTTCCATGCTTTATTTGATGTAAATTGTGGGCTCACTTCTATGTTTTTGAAAGCCATAGCTTGTTAAACAGATTATATCTAGTTGTACCATGACCTTGGTGCTTTATTAAGTCCATAAAAATATTTATTGAGCTTATTAAATTTGTTCTTATGCCATGGAATCTCATAACAAGTTGGTTAATGTTGACAATTTCCCCTCCCCAAGGGAAAAATTTCTGATTAGGGACCGAAGATTAAAAATATTCTATTATAGGCCTTGCAAGGGCCACTGAGCCTTAAACAACTCGCCAAACTAGTCGGTGAGTATCTCACCCAGATGGAAATGTACATCAAGGGAGGAAATATATTAGTGAGTTAGGTTATCTCTACAAGGAGATGGGGAACTAATCCAAGTGAATTGGATCCAAGCTCAAATGGTTCGGTGAATGAATGACAAAGAAGGTGAGACACTTGGCTTGAAGATTTGAGAATGGAAGCTCACAAAGTGGGATCAAATGTTTTAGTCATTTTTTCACCCATCTACTAACTTATAACCCCATGCGCACTATCACCCAATGGGTTTTGGGTACTCACTTGAGGGATGTGCGGGCGTAAAACCCCTCCTTTATGTGAGAATTGTGAAAAGATCTTCCCATTATTAGAGGATTAGTTGCAAAGAAGTGAATATTCATGTAAAATCCAAAACATGAGCTATCATATCCTTATACCCAAGAATTTAATAACAAGAAAAACATCATGGCATGAAATATATAGAACATATCCTTAGACCCTATGTATTTTCTTGTGCATGCACCCTTTTTCTCCTAAACCCTTCTTAAACCCTTGTCTTGCGTGCTTCTCCCCACACACTTTTTAGTACATAGCCAAATATTTCAAGGCCCAACATCACCCCACACTAGGCTTGTTCTCCATCCTCAGAAACATACTGATTCTTTAAAGAATAATGAATGGTGGAACCCATAAAAATTGAATGAAGAATCAAAGAATGAAAGAATATAGAATAGAAGAAATGAATGAATCGACAATCTTGCTACTTCTGCAATAGGAGTGGGAACTCCTTCCTTATTGTCACCTTTATCTTTTCCTAGGCATCCACTTCACCCTATGCCTACTAAATTAGGTCACCCACTAGAGCACTTACCTCCTCAAAACTTAGTTTACCCCCCTTAGTGTTCATCGTATCTACAATCCCTTTGAGATGATTTCTAAGGTCGCTCAATGCATCCATTCTACGGATGATCAAGGGATACAACTCTTTAAGTTGGTTCTTGATCAAACCTACAACATTTTAATTTATTTCATCTTATTTTCAACCTTGGCTAAGATATTATCCCGATCTACCCTTTTCCCCTTATTATTATCTTGGTATTCCTTCATAACCACCTCCTATGTAGAAACTAGTATGCTTGGTACCCTGTCACTATCCGCACAAGTAATCATACATGATCTTAGATATCCATGTGATAGTCTTTATAGCGGGAAGGGGTTGAGTATTGGGCCACGATATTTATTTCTCTTCCTCTTTATGGTGTTCCAATGCCTCATCATCGTTGATTCTAGAGCGAGCAGCCACCTCTCCATCGTAAGGGTGCGGATTAAGTCTTCCAAGCATTGCAAGCATGATTCATATTTCTGCTCAAGTTGTGCTAGTTATGGGTGTTTCAAAGTGAAGATGGCCGTGATCATTTCCATATTCTTCTACACCTCGCACACCTTCGACTTATCCACCCTTTATTCATGCCTTAACTCGTGCTAATGAGCTCTTCCTACCTCGATATTTACTCTTCTCAATGAGTTCCTCCTTATCCTTCTCTAGTTCCTCCTCTAAGAAACTTACCCTGTCATTCCTTCAAGAATCTTGCCTCGACCTCAACCGATACCTTATTGAGGGAATTGTATAATTTCGATCGGATAATCTGTTGAGATTTTATCGGGGTTTCACTCCCTTGGTCTCGTGTACCTTCATCAATGCCTCTTTTCTTACCTCAAACTCGATCTCATACACATGGGACTCAAATGCCTAGGATAACATATTGTTTGTTTGTGGGTATGCATCTTATTATTCAAATGAAGAGCATGTAAGGAGTTGATCTGTAGGCATGATACTTTGGAAGCATGTGCACAATACCTTACTTGGATCATTTATATAACTCATTCCCTATTATTACACCACTACCACACTCTTTCCTTCTTAGTGCGCTTACTTTGGAAAGCTTACCACTAAGTTGGGATCACCAACCATGCTCCCATAATCTTTTCCAATGATTTCCTCTTCTATCTCCTTGAGCACCTCATCAGTGTTGTGCTCCACATCTTGCTCCATAAAATCCCTTATTATGCCCACTACTTCTATTTCCATTGTATCTTCTATTTTCTCCTTGTTGAGGCTTGGGATCCTTTTATCCTTTGTATTCACCTCCTCACTCTCCCCTTTGCCTTGGGTGCCTTCCTCTTCTCCATCCTTTTCTTCATTTCCCTCATCCTCAAATTCATGTGCATCATACACAGGATGGTCCTAAGCCTCTTCATGTTTGTCATCATCTCTCTCACCTCTATAGGCCTCCAAGATCTCTATTCCTTCTAATTCCACCTTCTCTACTACCTTCTGCCTCTTCCTAACTAGTGATTCTAGTATAGGAGACTCTTCCTTCTCTTCTTCTTCGATTGAATCCTTCCCTGGTGATTCTTCTTGTGTGAGAGGATATTTTTATTTGGTACCTCTTCCTCGGGTGATTTATTATTTTCCTTAATGGAGAACTTCGTCCTCCATGCATATGTTCTTGGCTTCATGCCCGACTCCTATGAGCCTGTAGATTGTGTTGTTTACACACTTGGTGCTTTCTTCTCTAGTGCATCCTCTCTTTCTCTCTACTTAGATGCAGCCTTCATCGGTGGGGTATTTGGGGATGTAAACAATATTCTCCAACTATGTTCCCTTCTCATACTTGGGCTTGATGTGTAGGTATACCCTCACTACATTCCTTCCAATAATAAGTAGTGTTAAAAGTTTTTTCATATGCACCTCATTATAGACATACTTCTCCACATAAATAAGATTCTTAGGTTGTACTAACTTTATGTACATCTCGTGGTTGTCTTGTTCCACCTCTTTGAGGTTTGAACTTAGTATTTTGGCCTCCTGAAGTGATTGACTCTTTCTTGGAAGTATTCTTGCGGCCGGATCGAGAAAGGTATCTTACACCATGGGCTCTTGTTCTCATCTGTTGATGTGAATCTTCCAATGCTAAAGTTCTAGTAAATAGAAAACTCAACCTCTCCTTGCACTAGTGATAAATTTGTTCGTATATCCTCTGCTTAGCCCTCAAACACATCACACATCCTCTTGTACTATTTCTACAGGAGTTCCGTACGCGGAAGTCATGGTATAACAAGTGTATTTTTAAATCTCTTTGCAAGGGAAGGGTCTTCATCTGGATATTCCCATACAAACTTCTCTATCCCATCACGCACTCCAATTTCTGAGAATATGATGGTGAGGATGACATTTCCAAACATGATCTTTTCTCCTTCGTGCATGGAACTCATGATTTCTTCTGGAATGAAGGTGAACAAGTTATAGATGGTTCCTTCCAAGTTTTTTTGGCACACATTCAACCAAGATTTATTTATCTATGTCCACCTTTCTTATCCATTCAACTTGGATACCAAGAATTTGGCCATCCTCATCACTAGGTCATTCATATATGAGATATTGAAATAACGTGAGCCCTTTTTATAATCATAAGCCTAGACTATCTCCTTAATGGCTTCCTTGTCCTCCAAGTCATCATCTAGTAGCTCCCCTTCACAAACAAGGCCGGTAAACTTAGAGATTAATTGAAGGGTTATGTGAATCCTTCAGCTTGCGAAGTAGATGTGGTCCTCATACATGTGCAACATCAACCATTGGTACAATCACTTGGGTTTTCCAAAGTATTACAACCCATAAAGTTGCAACAACCCAACCTTCTCGAATTTTAGCTTCACTTCATCACTATAGATTGGCATCCCTTCTGGTGTACTTTTGTTTATCAGGTGAACCAATTCTAATGCCATATCCTTCTCTGTGGTGCTTGTTTGATGGTTGTAATCGCTCACTGCCATCTTCCTTACATGGGATACCCATGATTTTCTAAGCAACTCACCATATGGGTATTATATCTTATCATACCACTCCTTGTTGAAGCTAGTGGTGGTAGTTTGTTTCCACTTGCCCTTAACCTTCTTTGGTAAAATGATTTCCTTATTTGGTGTCATCTTATTATTGCGTTACATTACAAACAAAATCTTCCTTACTCTTCTTCCTCACTCTACTAAAATTTTTAGCTTTCCTTCATGAAACATACCTTTACTCCCATGCCCTAGCTCTAGAACCCTAACTCGGAAAATCCTTCCCAAAATGGCATACCCTTTTGAAACCTTCCACCCTACGCCCAAGTAATTTATCCACTTTGACTCGCAAATCACACTAGTGACACACTCAAATTTATCACACTTTTTCCTTCACACAAATCTTCTTTGTGGATGCCCTAGTTCAGAAGATATCTTCTTTATCACAAATTCAAGGTGATAAAAATGTATCCCAACCTTCTAATTTTAGCTTTTTATTCTCTCCCGCAAGAAATTATATGCCACCTACCAACTTACTTTTGTAATAGAGGTGGATTTTTTCACTAAAGCCAACCTTAAGCACTCTTTCCCCACACCTAATCTCGTGTGAAACATCCTTACTATTAGTACCCAATTTTTTTCTCCTTTTTAGTTTGAGCTAGCATCAAAGATATGGCATGAAACTTGAAGACAAATAGATCATGATGTATGTCATTTTGTAGTTGGGGATGTGATCTAACTGGCACTCAAATAGGACTTGATCTCGGTCCTAATTATTTTAGGTTGTTCCTTTCAACCAAGGTAAGAGGACCTATTTGGTAACCCTCAAATGGTGAAGGAGATGAAGATATCCCTCAATTTGTGCAAATAGTACAAAAAGGGCCTTGGGAAAATATGATCAACACTCCAAATCTGACTTTCACAAGTTGTCACTTCCAAATTATGGAGATACTTTCAATGCAAGGCAAGGGTTATTGAAGACATTTTGAAATCCCGATCTGTTTCTACATAATTTAGCAATTAGATTTTGATCTTATGTGGGTATACAAGTCAAAGAAGGGGTAAAACAGTAGGATTGGTTATTTTAATATTTTTTGGGTGGGAGTTTAGATAAGACAAACCAAGGTCTGCCAAACTCTTTGAGGATTTCAGCAAAATATGGAGAAACTTAACAAATGAAGGTATCAAAATGGTTAATCATCCCTTCAACTAGGATATGTCAATCAAATGCAGGCCTAGATCTACACTTTTCCACACAATATTTGATCATCTATCACAAAATATTGAGTTAGAATGCACCAATGAAGCATTTAGCAATCACTATTTAATTGTGACCTAAGGTGCACCCAAAGGTTTACAAACAATATCTCAAGTCGAGGAAGGTAACGTGATTTTAAATTTGTTTATCTCTTTATCAGATGAAAGCTCTTCTAAATGTGAGATTGCAAATGCCACTAAACTATCAACAAGAAATGATACCATGTATGATCAAGAGAGATTTTAAACACAAGACTGCAACATGAAACAAGAAACACAAATTTGAAATGCATTCTAAAATGTAAGTGTATGCAAATTTTGCTAAGAGACAACACAAAATAATCCATAAATGATCAAATTTATCAGCAGGGGAATGTTTCGAGAACAATCTTAGAGCTTGTTGATGGATTTACAACTGAAACTAAATCAACATGACACAAATATGATAAAAAAGGAATTAGAAATGGTTCTCATGTGGTTTCTCGAGAATGGGCCTTTTTCCCATATTTTTACGTGAAATTTTTAGTTTTCTAGGATTTTTAAAATCTTCCAACCCTTTGAATGAAAAAATCATGCAATCTATAGCTTTCAATCTCCTTTGAGCCTTCTTTCCCAACAAAATATTATGTCGAAGGATCAATTTTGTTACAAAAATTTCTCATGATTTGCTGAAATGGATGTTTAATAGAACACGTACAAAAAGTTGCCAGTTGTCTCAAAAAGAGATGTAACATTGCAAAATTCACATCATTATCCATTGTGGAGGCACATTTTTCATCTTCAAAGCATGCAAACCCTATTCCTTTCATTATTTCATCCTTATTCCTCCAAAATTTGACTCTCAGAACTTTTGGATTTGAAATTTTACATTTTTAGATGGGTTAGGGCAAAAATTTATTTCAAAAACATCTCTCGATATTCAAATTAATCCTCAAAACCGATTGCATTGGTATTTGAAGGAAAAAATGACACGAATTTGTAAAAATTGATCAAAATCGATGCAAAAAATGTATTTCCACACTTCCTGGAGCTCAAATGGCGGCCAAACTAAGAAATGCACAATTACCGTTGATCTTCCTTTATCCTTTAATCTGAGCCCTCCACATGTCACAATGTGATTGGAAATGGGCTTGGGATCACTTTTTGACATTTTAACACTTTTGGAAAAATGTAAAAAAATTGACATTTCTCTACCCTCTCGACCTTTGAAAATGAGCTTGACATGTGTCCCAATGTGGGTCCCATCGAAATTGTGGCTCGATTCTACACATTTCCACCTTTTTTGGAAAAAGGAAAATTTTCCAAAATATCCCCGCATCTCTACCTCATGAAAACAGCCTGACATGTGTCCCAAAGTGGGCCCCATTGGAATTGCAGACCGATTCTACACATTTCTACCTTTTTTGGAAAAAGGAAAATTTTCAAAATTATCCCCATGGACCCACACCTCCGATTTTCGTCCTGACACGTGTCGGTCACTAATTCCCTCGCGGGTTGGTGTTCCTCCTTTTGATTTCTTACCTTTATAGGATAAAAGATAAATTTTCCACAAAGACCCGACACTGAATCCCATCTTTTGATCTGAGCCATACACGTGGCTCAATCATGACCATTGATGGAGCTGCGGCCTTATTTTGTAGTTTTAACCATTTATGCCAAAATGGGAAAAAATCTCAATTTTTTCTCGAGGCCCAAAGTTCCTCCTCTGACCCTACCACTTTTCCACTCCTAATTGGACTAGCGGACCCACGGCCCTTTTCACAACTTTTGTTCCCTTTCACCAAAAAGCAAAATTTTCCTAAGTCTTCCGCCAACCTCCATTCCTACTTTTGATGCAAACATGACACATTTCTATATTTGATTCACTACGGCCCCGGGAATTTTCTTTATAGTTTAACTCTTTTTCCAAAATGCCTTAAGGCACAAAAACACCCACCCGTCTACCTTCACTCTACTCGTGACACATGTACCTCCTCTGGGGCTTGCGGAGCTTAAGGGGAAACTTGCACTTTTTTCCAAAAACACAAACATTAAGTTTTTAGAAATGACCGATTGATCATTATCCAATTAGAATAAGCCATGTAGGAGAATATTTTGAGCTAAAATTTGATGGGCAAAGGACACCCGTATGACCGTCAAAAATGTAGAAATTGTCAGTGATGCCCATGAATGATGAAAATGAAATTGACGGGAAAATGACACCTGTCTCGACCATCAAAACACAGAAAATGCCATGGATGCCCTAGAATTCAATTTTTTCACCGACAACAAATTTCTTGAAATTGAACCAACTGAAACATGTTTTTAAAGTATTTTTTTATCATGGTATTGGATTTTCAATGACATACAAGTGAAAATCGATCAATTTTAAACTTCCACGATTGGGAAAAAAGTGAAAAATAGTAGAGCCCACAAATTTTGGGAAAATTAGGGCACAAAATAGTTCACACATGTTGATTTAATTCAAATTGGAACAAAACAACAATTTTATGAGCATTTCAAGGCATTCAATATGGAGGGAAAAGTTGTAGACCACCAATTTAAGAGAAAAAATGTTCAGAGCATGTAAACCAAAGGAAAATTTAGGGCAAAAGTGGTGTAAGCTCAAAAATGGAACCAACATCAGCTCCTACCAGGATGGGCACTCCAAGTGAGTGCCATAAGAAAAAAGTAGACCAAGTGTAAAAACAACCATTGGGAAATGGAGTTAAAATGTAGGGAAAAAAACTAGACCCAATCGACAAATAATGGCTGTCAAGAATAGGGCAAACCACAAACCAACAAAAACAACAAAAATAGAGCCAAAAAACAAATACTATACATTATACAAGTGGTGCATACC
The DNA here is from genome assembly GCA_018340775.1 of Taxus wallichiana var. yunnanensis. NCBI lineage: Eukaryota > Viridiplantae > Streptophyta > Pinopsida > Cupressales > Taxaceae > Taxus > Taxus wallichiana. The sequence goes on along the minus strand of CM031242.1, from coordinate 82,219,774 downwards.
TCAAATTTGGGGATTAATCCAAGAAATGATTCAAATTCCCATTCAATGGAGTAAGGGCCCATCCACAATGTACCAAATTTACCACTTTTTCCTTATCTTCATGCCTGTTATCCCACAATAAAACTAGATCTCCAACATTAAAATCCCTAGGAGTAACCTTCTTGTCAAACAACCTCTTCAACTTCTCTCTAAATCTGACTTGCCTTTGGTGTGATGCTCTTCTTTCTTCATCTAGCTCAAAAATCTAATTAATCCTTGCTTCATATGGATGACCTCTTGATCTTCATGTTGTTTAACAAACTGAAATGAAGATAATTATAGATGTAAGGGCAGAAGAGCTTGAGTTCCATACACTAACTCAAATGGGCTCTTACCATTAGCTCTTTTAGTAGTAATTCTATCAACCCAAACTGTAAATTTCAGTTGTTCACCCCATTTTTTGTTGTTCAAATCCAAGTTTCTCCTAATGATCTTCAACAAGTTATTATTTCTAGATTCAGCTTGTACATTCCCTTGAGGGTTATAGTTTGAAGCATAAGTCATACTAGTTCTATAATCCTTACACATTGCCATCAAGGGTTTAGCTCTGAAATACATGACATTATCTTTAACAATCTTGACTAGCACAAATCTGCATATGATATGATTCAACAAGAAGTCCATAACAACTTGGTGTGTTGCTTTCTTGGTGGGGATTGCTTCTACCCACTCGGTGAAGTAATCTGTGGCTACAAGGATCCACTTCTATCTAGCACTAGAAGGCTCTAAAATCTCACCAATGAAGTCTGTTCCCCATTGTTTGAAAGGAGCTTCAATTGATACAAAAAAAGGAAGGGATCCTAAAGCTTTCATTCTTCTAGAGAAACACTGATAGCTTTCACATTTTCTAACCAACATGGTTGCATCTTTAAAGAGAGTAGGCCACCAATAACTAGATCTCAAAATTTTGTGTGTTTTAACCCTTCCAGAAAAGTGTCCTACACAAACTCCCCCATGGAAATCAACAACTATTTTGGGAGCTTCATCTTCAGTTATACACTTCAAGAGGAAACCTTCGTGGTTCTTCCAAGCAAGCCCAAATTCAAAGTGATGATGTATTTTTGAGAAGCAAGTTTGAGGGAACTTTTCTAATTTTTATTCAAATGATCAAGGCAGCATAGGTGTCTAAGGTAAAATATTACATCCTTATACCACTTAGAACTTACCAAATTCTCAAGAACATCTGCCCTTTCTTCCTCTACTTCATTCACTTCCACAACCGCAAGTTGCTCTCACCATGAGCTTAACAAGACACAAACCTCGCACCAAATTTGTGGTTTGGATATCCATGTCATATTCATATACTTTTTTCTCCCATCTACATATTTTCTTGAGATCTCCATCTCGATAAGATGTATTTTACCATGGTGTGGGGAACATAAGCAATAACTTTTTAACTTAAGATATAAGGCCTGAAAACCTTTTTTGCTTTCACTAAGGAAAATGCTTGTTTTTCCATGATTGTGTACTTTAACTTAGAAGCTTGTAAAGCCTTGTTAAAGAAGGAAATAGGCCTCTCAGACCCATCTTCATCCTTTTGCAGCAAAACAGATGCAATGGTATTTTCAAAAGCAAAGGAGAAGATTTGGAAAGGCTTCTTGTAATTTGGAGTTGCCAAGACAGGTGCATGTTTCAATGCTTCTTTGATTTCTTCAAATGCTTAAATAACACCCTCCTCCCATTTGATAACTTGGTCTTTCTTTAACATGGATGTAATAGGAAGATTCAATTTAGAAAAATTTGACACAAACCTTCTAATGAAATCGATCTACCTAAAGAAGGATTGGATGCCCTTCTTTGTTCTTGGAATTGGAACCTTGTTGATTACTTCTACCCTCTTAGGGTCAATCATGACACCATCCTTTGAAACAATATGACCAAGCAACTTGGCCTTTTACACCCCAAAATGACACTTCTTTGGATTGAGATAAATGCCATATTCCCTACATTTGATCAACATTCTTTCCAAGTGTTGCAAGTGATATTTTCTTCTCCTTGAAAACACATTCACATCATCCTGATAAACTACAATGAATTCATTTATGTAACTAGAAAAAGAAACATTCATTTCTCTTTGGAAAGTAGCTCCAACATTCATAAGACCAAAATACATTCTTACATAAACATATGTTCCCAAGGAGTGGTAAAGGTAGTTTTAAATCTTTCTAACTCCTTGTCAACAACTTGATTATAGCCAGAGAAACCATCTAAGGTGGACAACAATTCAGATCCACTCACTAATCGTAGCATGTTTTCCATGTTTGGAAAAGGAAAATCGTCCTTCAATGAAGCTCTATTTAGATTTCTCGAAGAAGTATACACAAAGTTTGATATCTCTATTTTTCTTTCGATCGGCACAATGTTTGCAACCCAAGATGAATACCTTGTGGGATGAATGATCCCTCCCTCTTAAAGTTTCTACAATTCATTTTGCATTTTCATGGAGGGGAGTGGATTAATTGGCCTCTACTTTTTTTCGAATGGTTTGGAATTTGTTTCAAGAGGAATATCATGCTGAAACAAGTCCTCTCTATATTCTTTCAGCTCTGAATAAGACCAAGTCAGGACAGTCTTGATATTTCTTCAATAGTTGAACATAGGACTATTTTTATTCTTTGTTTAGATTGCTTCCAAGCCAAACTTTTCTTGGTTTATCATTAGTTCCCAAGTTATGCTCTTCCACATCCCTTGAGTCAAACATATTTCTATTGATGATGCAATCAACATTGCTAAAATTTGACTCAAGTGCAACAAGACCGCTAGGAATGGTGTTAGTTTTCAATTGGATAATATCCTTTCCAAAAAATTCTCTCTTCCTTCAATCACACATGACCATTGGTTCCTAATCAATATTTTGGTCTGCAAACTCACCTTGATTTTGGAAGAACCTTTGCACTTGATCATCATCATTAAACACTTTCCAATGCTTGATGTTGTCAAGGACAACTCGGCCTAGTTAACACTTTAATATTGTACTCACAATAAGGTGAAATGGTAAAATTTCCAAATCTTGACTCAACACTCGCCAAGTTGTCAAGCAACAACATTGAAACTTCTTTCATGATGCACAATGTTGAAGGAATCAAACATCTTGATTAGATCCCAAAATGCATGTTTGTACTATTTCATCCACTAATTTTTTTGTAGCATACAATTTTCTTATTTTTTTGACAACTAGCTCTAAATATCCTTTTCAAATGATGTCCTTCAAACCATAATTCCATGTAATTCTCAGACCCAACAACAAGGCTTCATACTCAACAATGTTGTTAGTACATTCAAAATTAAGCTTGAAGGAAACAACAACTCTTCCAAGCTAGGAGAAATCAGAATTATACCAGCACCATTTCCAAATTTGGAGCAAGCTCCATCAAATATCAAGGTTCATGATGAGCCTACCTCTTAAAGACACTTAGAATGATCCATCTTGTTCTTGTTACCATCAGCAAACCCAATAAAATTATCAACATCAACATTAGAAAATAATACTTCATAAGAAGCATTGTTTGGATCCTCAATTAGATGTAACATCTTCTTCTCTCCATATAATTTTACAAGGCTTCCTTCAATGGGAATGGTGGAAAAGACATATCCATTTGGAAACTCCCTCTAACACTTGCAGCCCACTTTCTTGATAATAACATACCCCATTTGGTAGGGCAATCAACAATTACAACATCAAGTTTCAAATTCTTACCGGATAGGCTGCAAGTTGTACCACCAAACCTTTCACACAACCAACTACCGGAACTTCTCTTGAGTCCATGGTAGTACTCTTTCCATAGGATTCTGTCACTTTGATATCCAACTCATTCATGACTTCTAGAGGCATGGCATTTCATGATGCACCAAAGTATAAAACATATAATTGTGAAGTAGTCTATCCTTTATGATCAAAGTTGTAAATAATGGATCAAAATTCAATTGGGAATCAACCAAGGATGTCCCCAAGTATACATCAGGTGTTTCTCCAACATCATCTAATGTGGGTGGTGTTTCAAGGTCTATAGTTACTTGAGGAGGAGTTTCAACAATGTTTACATTTCTACTTGGGGTACTCTTCCCTCTTTCAATCCCAAGTACTCAAATTCTCTCTTCTTGTGCTTATGAATCCTAAGCAACTCAATGATTGGAACACTCACTTTTATTTGGCTCCATACTTGGGCTAAGTCATAGGGAACATTCTTTGGCAAGGTAGCATTGAAAGGGAAACAAGTAGAATCATTAGATGGCATGGAATTCTTGGCAGTTTGGGCATGAGGAGGACTGTAATTTTTGCTTGGGACAACAAAGCTTTTGGTAGGTGTTTCTCTCCTAGGAGCTTCTTTAGGAATACTTTTAAGAAAGGGTGTTTTAGGTTTTTCTTGAGGCCCAAATCCTTTAACAACCTTTCTCCTAGTGTTATACTCTTTCTCTTGAGCCATAACAACATTCATTAACAATTATCTATATTCCTCCAAAGGGATACCACCATCATACTTCTTAATCATCAAAGATATTAAGTATTCGAAGTCATTGTTAGGAATTTAGAAAGTTTGCAGTACATCAACTTCAAGAGTATGAGAGGAAGAAGGATTTGTACCTGTTTGATGTAATCCCAAAAAGTTGCAGCTGTCCTTGCACTTATTACCTCACTTGATGTTTGTCCTTCTTGTGAGCCCGACAAATATCCCACCATGTAGATATCATCATCAGTACAATCATCATTATTATATTCACCATCTTGCTAGTCCACTTCACATGTAGGATGGGGTAGAAAACACCTATCACACCAATCAATATCAAAAACTTCCTGAACAATAGCAACCCTAGCAGTTAGGGGATCAGGTAAGACTCTTCCGTCACGTGCTTGAGGATGTCTATTTACAGACTTAATGGGTCCTTTCCTCTATCATCAGATCTCTAATCATCCCTATGATGATTGGAAAATATTTTATGGTTTCGTTCTTTTTTCTGACCTTGTGAAGTCTTCCCAATTCCCTTCTCTTCCTGGGCTAACTTGTATGAGATTTCTTTGACAACCCCTACCAAATTTTTCACAACCTCCTCCAAATTAGCACCCTTGCTAGATTTAGTTTTTTTAGGGTTTATCAATTTTACACCATCTCTTTTGAGGGATTTCCCAATTGATTTGATATTTTTCTAATATGCAGTGCCATGGTGAAGGCCTCGCCTCATATTAGTAGGGTTTTTCTCTTAAGTAGTAGGTTGCCTTCTTATCAAATGCATCTGCATATTTGATCAAGCATGACTGATCACATGGACTCAAATTAACTAGAAGCCTTCTCAAAGTTTTGTTAAACCTTTTTTGAAGTCATGAACTGATTCATTAGGGTTCTTCTTGATGTTTTCAAATTCATACAATAGAAACCTAGGATTAGTTTTGTCACCATATTGCAATCTGAATGCATTCTACATTTCAGTCCATGAATCAATAGAATTATCAGGTAGAGCCTTGTACTAATCCCTTGCATCCTCTTCTAGTGTATGAATGAAAAATTTGACATACACATCTTTAAAATCTATTTTAAAATCCTCCATCATGTTAATAAAAAGTTTGAGATGTTGATCACCTGTTATGGCATTATTCCCTTGGAACTTTGGCAATCTACTTCTAACATCCTGAGGCACAACATTAGGATAACCAGCCATTCCCCTAAAATTTATTGGGCCAAAGGTGTTGACAACAAATGGAGGTCTAGGCTGAGCCATATTGTTTTGAGGTGGTGATCTTGGAGGAGAAACAAAATGATGAGGAGTGAGAGGTCTTTGGGGCTCAAGAATGTGGTTCACAAGATTGGTATTCTCTAGGTGCTGATTTTCTTGGAAAGTTTTACTAGAATTTAAACACACAAGTGCAAATTGAATAAGTAACTCACCACGTACAGTAGAAGGACCTTTACTAGTTGAAGTAAACAAGTTTATGAGAAGATTTCTTGAATAATAATCATTGGAAGAAGAGTGATACTCCTCTATTAAAGAATTATCTCTCTCACCAATGGATATTCCTTTGCGCAATGTCTAACCTTCAACAACCTTCCAAACTTTTCTTTCAGCTAAAATTGTCTTTCCCAACTCTTGACATAACTTTCTACTTGAGTCCTTCCTAAAGAGAGATCTTCTTCCTTCTAGGTTTGTAGAGATTAGCAACACCCAAAAAAAAAAATGACAAAAGCTAAGACACCGGTATTTATCAAGATCAAAACAACATGGAGTCACAACTAAGGACTTTCACCCTAGTTGTGCAAAAGCACTAAAATACTGTCAAATACCTATCAACACTTGAAAATCTTGCCATAATTTATAGATCGACCTTCCTTTTCTTGAATATATCAACCACAAATGTAAATGAAGTGCAACTACTACCGGAAACAGATAAAATTGCAGATAGAGTTTGAAACCTTTGAATGCACCTTTCAAATATGAGTATAGAATGATGCTTTAACAATATATTTGCAGACAGAACTTGCAAGATACATTACCAGGATTTGATATGAATTCAAATTTTTCAAATATTTTCAACTCCCTGGTAATGGTGCCACTGGTGTTGGTACCCAATTTTTTTCTCCTTTTCAGTATAAGCAGCATTAAAGATATGACATGAAGCTTAAAGATAGATAGATAATGATTATGTCATTTTGTAGCCAGGGGATGTGATCTAACTAGCACTCAGATTTGTGGAGAGATGGATATCACTCACATAGGACTTGATCTTGTCCTAACTATTTTAGGTTATGTTATTCAACCAAGGTAAGAGGACCTATTTTATAACCCTCAAATGGTGAAGGAGATGAAGATATCCCTCAATTTTTACAAATAGTATGAAAAGGGAATTGGGAAAATATGATCAACACTCCAAATCTGAATTTCACAAGTTGTCACTTCCAAATTATGGAGATGCTTTCAATGCAAGGCAAGGGTTACTAAATACATTTTGAAATCCTGATCTATTATGCATAATTTAACAAATGGATTTTTATCTTCTATGGGTATACAAGTCAAAGAAGGGGTAAAACAACATAGGATTGGCTATTTTAATATTTTTTGGGTGGGATTTTAGATAAGACAAACCAAGGTCTGCCAGACTCTTTGAGGATTTCAACAAAATATGGAGAAACTTAACAACAAAAGGTATAAAAATGGTTAATCATCCCTTCAACCAGGATATGTGCATCAAATGGAGGCCCAAATCTACACTTTTCCACACAATCTTTGATCATCTATGACAAAATCTTGAGTTAGAATGAACCAATGAAGATTTTAGTAATCACTATTTAATCATGACCTAAGGTACACCTAAAGGTTTACAAACAATCTCTGAAGTCAAGGAAGGTAAAGTGATTTTAAATTTGTTTATCTCTTTATTAGATGAAAGCTCTTCTAAGTGTGAGATTGCAAATGCCACTAAACTATCAAAAATAAATGAGACCATGTATGATCAAGAGATATTTTTAACACAAAAATGCAATAGGAAACAAGAAACAAAAATTTGAAATGCATTGTGAAATGTAAGTGTATGCAAATTTTGTAAAGAGACAACACAAAATAATCTAGAAATGATCAAACTTATTAGTAGGGGAATGTTTCAAGAATAATCTTAGAGCTTTTCTATGGCTTTACAACTGAAACCAACTCAACATGATACAAATCTGATGTAAAAAGAAATTAGAAATGGTTCTTAGGTAGTTTCTCAGAGAATGGGCTGTTTCCCCATATTTTCGCGTGAAATTTTTAGTTTTCCAGGCTTTTTTAAACTCTTCCAACCCTTTGCATGAAAAATTCATGCAATATATATCTTTCAATCTCCTTCGATCCTCCTTTCTAAAGAAAAGAATATGCCAAAGGATCAAATTTGTTACAAAAATTTCTCATGATTCACAGACAGGGGACTTTTAAGTAACACATCCGAGAAAGTTTCCAGTTGTCTCAAAAAGAGATGAATCATTGCAAAATTCACATCATTTTCCATTATGATGGAACATTTTTCATCTTCAAATCATGCATACCCCCTTCCTTTCATTATTTCATCCTTATCTCTCCAAAATTTGACTCTATAAATTTTGGATTTTATATTTTACGTTTTTGGATGAGTTAGAGAAAAAAATTATTTCAAAAACATCTCTAATCTTAAAATTGATCCTCAAAACTGATTGCATTGGTCTTTGAAGGAAAAAATGACACAAAATTTTCAAATTTTTTATCAAAATCGATGCAAAAGATGCATTTCCACACTTCTTGGAGCTCAAATGGCGGGAAAATTGAAAAAATGCACAATTACCATTTATCTTCCTTTATCCTTTAACTGAGCCCTTCACGTGTCACAAGTGTGATTGGAAATGGGCTTGGTATCACTTTTGACATTTTAACACTTTTCAAAAAATATAAAAATTTAACATTTTTCTCCACCCTCTGCCCTTTGAAAATGAGCTTGACACGTGTCCTAATGTGGGTCCCAACGGAATTGCGGTTCGATTCTACACATTTCCACCTTTTTTGAAACAAGGAAAATTTTCCAAAATATCCCCGCATATCCACTTGATGAAAACAGGCCTAACACATGTCCCAAAGTGGGCCCCATTAGAATCGTGGACCGATTCATTACATTTATACCTTTTTTGGAAAAAAGAATTTTCAAAATTATCCCCATGGACCCGCACCTCTGATTTTGTCCCAAACACGTATTGGTCGCTTATTGGCTGTGGGCTAGTGTTCCTCCTTTTGATTTCTTACCTTTATAGGATAAAAGATAAATTTTCCACAAATACCCAACACTTAGAAATCCCTTCTTTTGATCTGAGCCATACACGTGGCTCAATCGTGACCATTGATGGAGTTGCGGCCTCATTTTGCAATTTTAACCCTTTATGCCAAAATGTGAAAAAATCTCAATTTTTTCCCAAGGCCCGAAGTTTTTCCTCTAACCCTGCTACTTGTCCACTTATAATTGGCCTAACACCCATGGCCCTTTTCACAACTTTTGTTTCCTTTCGCCAAAAAGTAAAAAAATCTAAGTCTTCCGCCAACCTTCATTCCCGCCTTTGATGCAAACATGACACGTGTCCATCTGTGATTTGCTACGGGCCCTAGGAATTTTCTTTACACTTTAACTCTTTTTCCAAAATGCCTTAAGGCACAAAAAGAACCGCCCATCTACCTTCACTCTACCTATGACATGTGTACCTCCTCTGGGGCTTAAAGAGCTATGGAGGAAACTTGCACTTTTTTCCTAAAACACAAACGTTAAGTTTTTAGAAATGAACCACCGATCCTTGTCTAATTAGAACAAGCCACGTAGGAGAAGATTTTGAGCTAAAATTTGATGGGAAAAGGAAACCTATATGACCATTAAAAAAATGCAGAATTGTCACGATACCCATGAATGATGAAAATGAAATTGTCAATCATGACCATTGATGGAGTTGCGGCCTCATTTTGCAATTTTAACCCTTTATGCTGAAATGGGAAAAAATCTCAATTTTTCTTGAGGCCCGAAGTTCCACCTCTGACCCTACCACTTGTCCACTCCTAATTGGCCTAGCAGACTCTGACCCTTTTCACAACTTTTGTTCCCTTTCACCAAAAAGAATTTTTTTCTAAGTCTTCCACCAGCCTCCATTCCTACCTTTGATGCAAACATGACACATGTCTATCTATGATTCACTACAGGCCCTAGGAATTTTCTTTGCAAATTAAATATTTTTCTAAAATGCCTTAAGGCACAAAAAACACCTGCCCATCTGCCTTCACTCTACCCATGACACATGTACCTCCTCTGGGGCTTGCAGAGCTGTGGGGGCAGCTTGCACTTTTTTCCAAAACAACAAACGTTAAGTTTTTAGAAATGACCCACCAATCCTTGTCCAATTAGAACAATCCATGTAGGAGAGGATTTTGAGCTAAAATTTTACGGGAAAAGGAAACCCGTATGACCGTCAAAAATGTAGAAATTGTCAGTGATGCCCATGAATGATGAAAATGAAATTGACGGGAAAATGACACCCGTCTGACCATCAAAATAGAGAAAATGCCATGGATGCCCTAGAATTCAATTTTTTCGCTAAGGACAACAAATTTCTTGAAATTGAACCAACTGAAACATGTTTTTAAAGCATTTTTGTCATGGAATTGGATTTTCAATGGCATACAAGTGCAAATCGATCAATTTTAAACTTCCACGATCGGGAAAAAGGAAAAATGGTAAAGCCTGTAGATTTTTGGAAAATTAGGGCACAAAACAGGGCACACATGTTGATTTCATTCAAATTGGGACAAAACAACAAGTTTATGAGCATTTCAAGGCATTCAATCTAGAGGGAAAAGTTGTAGACCACCAATTTAAGAGAAAAAATGTTCCAGAGCATGCAAACCAAAGGAAAATTTAGGGTGAAAGGGGTGCAAGCTCAAACATGGCACCAACACTTATGAACTTCGGAATTCAAAACTCCTTACTAATTGAAGATCCTCATGAATGTACTTGTAGCACAAAGGCACTTCTTCTATCCTTAACTTGATTTTTTCCCTCACCTACCTCATGTTGTTCCTGCGCTTCTCATCCTTTGTATGTGGTATTTGTAAAGCTATCCTAAGACCAAAAGTCCTTTTCCACCTTTTCTACATGCTCTCTTCTACACTTTGTTCTTTTCATCCTTTAATCTGGGCCATAGAAACACAAATTCCACTACTAGCTTCCATTTTACATTGCATTACTCCACCCCACACTTAAAACAGATGTGCGGTCCTCTATGTATACACAAAAATTTGAAAATAATAAGTGGATACTCGGCACACAATGCACCTAAAACAACAACACAAACAAGTAAAGTAACAAGCAATGAGAAAGGGAAACACATCGAAAAGAAATTCATAAAAGGAAATCATAGGCTAAATGGCAATACTACCTTATTTGTAGTAGGGTTTCATCCTACTCCCATTGAAATGGCCTAGTAACCATGTTCCATCAAGCACTTATAACTGACAAGTGCTTGAATCAAGGATGTACGAGATGATATATGGCCCTAATGAATGGACTTTCATTTTCCTAGGATGGTGTAGAAACTGGGAATCATATAACAAAACCATCTTCCCAACCTCGAATTGTTAATTTTTAATATGGTGATCATGTCATGCTTTTTGTCATACCTTTTCAATATTCTGACTCCATCTAACAAGTGGTCGCCTTTCATCTAACTGCATTAATTTCTCCATGCACTCTTGAATTTTTTGGTCATTAGCTAACCCTCTTGTGCATGCAATACACATTGATGGTAGCATAAATTCAACCAATAAAATAGCCTCCACGCCAAACACAATTGAAACAATTTGGCCTTGTTCAATCTCTTGTAGGTTGTCCTATATACCCATAGAACGGTTGATGCCTTGTCATCCCAATCTTGTCTTTCCACATCATAAATTTTTGTCAGCATATGACTCAAAATTTTGTTAAACACCTAAGAAGTTCTATTAGCTTGTGGGTTTACTTTGGGGTAGTCTAATGATGGGTCACCACGAGATCTTCTAACTAAATCCTAACTATTTCATTCAAGAACCGTGTACCCCTATTACTAGTCAAAATTAAAGGACATCCATACCTATTGATTATGTTCTACCATAAAAATTAGTAGTTTTGTCACTTTGTGAAATCCCTTGTAGGCGTTGCCTTCGCCCACCTTTTTAAGTAATCGGTGCAAGTGATGATATAACACGAACCAATCCTTTGTGCAGCAAGTAAAATTGGTAAAACAAAATCAATTTCCCATTTTTCAAATGGTTATGCATCGACTATAGGTCTCAAGGGCATATCATCTCTTTCCCCTTACTTTCTAAGGCACCGGAAATGGTCACAGCCTTATAAAATTCAATGCAATCCTAGTAGATACTTTCCCACCAAATCCTCGCGAGTAGAATCTTTCGTGTTGTAGCATTCCCTACATAGTGGCTTCCTATAATTCCACCATGTGTTTATTCCATGATTACAATGCAATTATGTTCTAACACGCATCGGCGCAAAACCTCATCATAGCCTAACTTGTATAAGTATCCACTAATTATCATGTAGGGCATGACGTGTATAGTCAATTGTTTCCTTTCAAAAGTTTTCATTCCTTCGGGGCCACACCCATTTTGAAAAACATGAAAATATATTCTAAGTCATAGGTGCGCATCATAACCTAAATAGTTACGCATCTCGGCATAAAATTTTCAATTCTTTGTGCATCCTCCCCGAGTCAATTTCTATACAAATGGTCATGCCTTCGATTAATCTTTCCTAGTTTCAAAATAACTATAAAATAAAATTATTGGAACAACATGACCCACCGATATATGTGTCCTTCCAAAATGGGTTTTTTCACCAAGTACTTCAATTCCATGTGATCTGTGTAAAATATGAAGGGTGTTTCTAGCATATACTACCTAAACTTATGTAGTGCGTAGATCATTGATAGTGCTTCACGCTTAGTAGTGGTGTAGTTATACTTTGTTGGTGTTAACTTCTTGATAGCAAAACACAAGGGGTGGTCAACAATACCTTCTCTAGGATGTGCTAAGATTGCTCCAATTTTCATCTACGAAGAATCAACATGTACATGGAAAGTTTTATCCCATGTAGGAAAATTTAATATGGGCACAATGATGAGCTTATCCTTCAATGTGTGAAATGACATCTATTGCGCCTCTCCCGGTGAAAGGATCTCTTGTATTTTAGTAACTTTTCCAATGGCATGATGATCTTGGCATAACAGTTGATAAACTTCCGTAAGTATCATATATGCCCAAGGAATCCATGCACTACACTCTTACCGGTAGGCTCCCCAATCCTACAATAAAGGAAACTCGGCGGGATCCACCAACAAACCTTCCTTGCATATAATATGCCCCAACAGTGGTCCCAAATAGAGTAGAAATAACACATTTCTTACTATTAAGGGATATCCTAAAATATCAACATCTCTAAAAATCAGTCTCAAATTGTTACAATGGTCTTTAACTAGTCCATATACTATCTAGTCATCAAGGTATACTTGCAGAAACTTATGGATTAAATTCTTAAATTCCTGGACCACTATGCGTGAAAACACAATAGGCACATTATTTAATCCAAAAGGCATGGAAATAAAGGAAAAACTTCCCCATTCAGTGGCGAAAGTTGTCTTTTCCTGGTATTTCTTTACAATTCTAACTTGATGATATCCTAAGAATCCATCAGTGAAGGAATAGATTTCACACCCAGCTACTCCTTCCTGGATTTATTTAGTAAAGGGATTTCGGAAAGGGTCAATGACACATACTGCATTCATGTCCCTATAATCAACATAGATACTTATCCTTCCATCCTTTTTAATACTTATGACCATTGGACTTATCCATTCTAACTCCTTAACAGCCTCAATGATGCCTGATGCTATCATATTGTCTATCTCTTCCTTAACCTTGATGTGAAGTTTCGATTAATTCGATAAGGCATCTTTTGAATTGGGAATGCACCTTATTTAATCTTGATTTTCATGTCTCCTAAGGAGTGGTGAACACCTTTAAGCTCATGGTACCCACATGGAAATAAACTCAAACTCATACAATAGATCAACTATGTTTGAGACCTCTGTCTCCAACCGATAGTCTCCAATAGTGGCCTCCTTAGGTTCATCCTCTGAACCAATGTTAACCTTCTTGGTTTTCAAGAGTTCATGGTAGGTGTGTGCTTGTTCATCATCACTATCAATAACTTCATGTGTACCTTTAGTATGGTTAACATCCAAACTCTCCATCTATCACATAGACCATATTTCCTTTCTCTTTATCCATGCATGCACGCTCAAGCTACATCTCTTTTTACTCTTCCTCCTCAAAGCATGGTTCCAAGCAGAGTCCACCCAATAACTCTAATATTATATCTTCCACCATGGAACTATCTCCCATTGTTAGGAACTTAATAACCTACAATGGTTTAGTACTCCAATACTCAAAAGCTTGAAGGAGGTCAGTCATCAACTCTTACCAATTTTTTGTCTAATGACACAACTCAAAGTGAATATACCATGTGCACGCACAACCTTGTAAGGTGGAATACAACTTATGCACCCATAAAGAAGGTGGCAAGGCCTCTGTGCCTTCCATCCATGCTTTCTCACATGCTTGGACATGAGACAAGGTAGGTTCCTTCCCATGGTAGTCTCGTATTGTAGTGGGTGCATTGCTTTAGGAAAACCTAATAGAGAATGTGATTCTCACCTCGCGCCACTCTAGAATCCTATCGGATGTATCGCCCACCAATGTATTGCTGTCCCGAGCAAGTTATAGCTAAGAATCTCTCTTCTTTTGATCTCATTTTTCCATTGAGCCTCCATTTCTCATAAGAAATCCTTAGGGTTGGCTCCTCTAGAATAACTTGGTAACTTCTTCCCTCTCAAGTGCTTAATTGAGCATGCCTTCATTACCCTTGTCACATATCCTCTTAGTTGTCTCCCAATTAAATCATAAGTCACGTGCACCCAATTGTCACATGCCACACTAGTTGTATCACTCATGGACTGAGCTTTTTTAAACTAAATTACTCCTCCTCGTAGGGTTAATCACCTTAGAGTCCCCCGATAGAGCACACATAGATCATGTCAAGAACTTCTTCTTCCAAGGGCTTAGTATAGGATACTCGAATTCAAATCGGTTATGGGGATGATTACCCACTCTTCTTTATACTCAAATCTTATGTATCCCTTATTTAACCTTATGTCAACATTATTCTTATAACACGGGGCATCCATGTAACACTGGAAAGTTTTTGCCTCACTTGGGCCAAGAATTTTAAATCCCAGTGAATGTTTCCCCTTGGATAATGATAAAAACATGCTTTAATACACCAATGGGAATTACATTTGTCTTTTTAGCCATATAAAACACATTTTAGGATGGTTGTAGTGGGTGTCTTCCCATTTGATGCCATGCATCTAAAGTGATAAAATTGACTTCCACGCCTATGTCAATCAAAATATTTCTCAAAAGCCACCCATCTACAACAACATTCAAGGTAATCTTCTTGTCATAATCAAGGCTATGGGGAGGAAGTTTGGCATGCATAACCTACCTCTTACACCCTCCTTCAACATGCATGGTACCTTCTCCCATAACCACTCTCCTAGTAAGGGGATGATATTCTCTTTCCTCAACATCTTGCATACTTCTCTAACCTCATCCATATCCTTCGTGGAGCCTCAAAATTCTTCCTTTGCTCTAACTATATTGACTACTCTTTCAAGCACTGGATCTCTCCTTGAAGGCTTCGAATCACATCCATGGTTTCTTGATACACTTCTTTCTAATGAGTAGGGTCTGGATACTTTCCATGCACCACCTCTTCTCTAATAACTAGTGGTCTTTGACTTGGTAACCGCCTAGCACGTGCACCCTCAACTCATGTCGTAACTAGTAAAAGCTCTAGTTCTTACTCACGCACCACTCTTGGCATCTATTATGAATTGGCCTCCTCACACTTACCATCCTAGCACCTTTATTCTTTCGGTGTTGCTTGCTTATATGTTCAAATAGCTCCAGGAACTCCTCATACTTATTCTTCTTCCCACACCAAGCGAATTATAGTATATCAGGGAATTCATGCTTATAGTGCTCTGGAGATCCACAGTTGTAATAGGTTCCACGTAATAATTCATTTCTTCCTCCTCCATGGATGCCACAAACAAAAAATCCTCCTCTCGAAACCTCTTCCATGTGCCCCTCCATTTGTATGCCCTTGATAGTGATGATCATCATCCTTGGAATTATTTGCAAGGTTTTTCTCGTGAACAAAAATATCAATGGCATAATGTATTTGGTAAATTAGTTTACAATGATGTGTGTCATGAGTAGTAGAGGTGAAAATATTACAATAATAAGACACATTTTTATGAATCGCGCATTGTAGTAGTGGTCACCGACTTGCATCATGATCTCCATGGAAAATTTCACAGTCCACCATCATGGTGTGTACCAATATTCAAGGGAAACTATCCTTTGTATACCCTTCTACCTCAAAATTTGTGCACCATAGACCAATACCAGTCTCATGCACGGAGTGTACATGGATAAATTTTCCATCTCGCTTCGCCATTATAGCAACCGAGCCTCAAGGAAGGGGCTAATACCACTATCCACATTTTCGATAGCCTTAGTGCGTAGGGAATCCTCCAAGGCCTCATGTGGGTCTATGAAAGTCTTGTGTGAAAGCACTCTCCTAAATGGTGTTATCAATCCTACAGAAAACCACTGATCATGTTGAGAGGAGTGAATATCTTAGGATAGATTTTATAATAGAGTTTTAAAATGTCTGTCGTATTCCCACACACTCTATTCCATTCCTTGATTGATATTCTTCAAATCATTGATTCTCTTTTTTCAAACTCGGGGATATGAAATGATGCTAAAAAGGAATTCAGTAGCGTGGTGTAATATACCATCGTCTGATGGGGGTCATACTTCTCATACCAACTATGCATGCATCTTTGTAACATCATTGCAAACCTGACTTGCCTTTCCCTCTAAGGTAGTGATACCCTTTGTGCTCCATAGTAGTTCGCACTTGTGTACATATTTTACAACATCCACAACACCTTTGGAGTCCTATAGATGCAAAAACATTTGAAAAAACACTTGCTAAGGTGGTTAAGGCCCTTATCCACCCGACGTAGAATCTTGATTCCCTCTAATGTAACCTCCACCACTAGATCAACAAGGTCTCACTCCTTCCGATCCATCGATCCTTTTGATCCACAAGATCCACATTTTGTAGCTAATAAAGGGCTTGATGTGGTCACACCTAGTGTTCCAAATGTTCCAGTGAATTATGCGCTAATAGTTTGTGATATTTCACTACTACGTAAGTGTGTCTTGCTTCACTCCCAAATGTGATACCCATGATTTTTTTACCCATGCTTTGTCCAAAATTCATTCTAGACAATATTCCTCCAAACATGGGAAATGATTGTGTAGTCATAGATTTACCAAATGAAAATTTATATCTCCTAGGTGAAGATTGGTCACTCCCACCGATACCAACCATGTTAGCAATAGTTATCTCTTGATTTGGAAGAATAAGTGCTAGGATTGGTCACTAGGAAAATTTAGATGCACGTCGATGAATCTCCTTTATCTAAGTGATGAAATCTCATCAAAAGCTGAAGGGGTCTCTCTTATGTGCTTTCTAAGTTGGGGTAGCATAGATGGCTTAGGCTCCACATGCTCCACGCGAACCTCAATTATTTCCCGTAACATCCGCCTCCCTAAATCTGTCTCTCCCAAAACCTCGCATTGTCTAGCCAACTCCATTTCATGTAATTTTATATACTTGAGTCATCTCTCATCTCTATATTTGTAATCCACAACATCTCGCCATCTTCCTCCACCCTAGCTTCCTCGCCCGTGCTCAAAAGAAGCTCATTCGGCCATAGGAAATTCTTCCAAACTTGGGGTAATGATCATGATCTTCATAGCTAAAGGGATAGCATGAAAAAATTATCCTCTAGTCTCCCTTAAGAACTCAAACTCAGTAACCTTAGGACAAGAATACATAGAAATAGCATATTCCAGGTATAATTGGTCATCACTCTCCTCCACCAATGATCAACAACACACATCCAAGTCAGATTAGCATCCTATAGCCTCTGATATTCCTTTTGGGTCCAAACATGAGATATATAGTACCATCTTGATCTAGATGTGTATGTAGAAAGCCATTCATACAACTCTACTGGAAAGAAATAAAATAATGTCTCATACAACTCATGATATAGGTGTTCTTCTACCCATCTATGTGTATCAAACTTAGGTCCAATACTAAATATCTGAGAAAACTCATCCTCTGTGCTCTTAAACCATGCTTCGACATTGTCCAAGTTCAAATGCTTTGTCATCACGCATCATTCTCACAACTTCAAAAAGAGGTCCCAGTAACGGAACCAAGATGTAGTCATTTTTTCACCAATATACTAACTTCTAAAACCATGTGTGTCGGCATATCACCCAAGTGGGTGTTGAGCACTCACCCAAGGCATGCATGGGCACTAAACCACTCCTTTATGTCAGCATTATGAGAAGATATTTCCATTGTATGACGATTAGTTGTAGAGAAGTGAATATTCATGTAAAAGCACAACATGAGCTATCATATCCTTATACACAAGCATTTAATAACAAGAGAAACATCATGACATGAAATAAAAAGAACAAATATGTTATAAAATATAAGGAAATGACAATAGGGTTTACACCTCTGAACCAAATATTCAGAACAAAGCCATATATTTATATTGATCATAGTCTCGAAACCACATTACATTAAAAAGGGTCATATCAGACCAAATGTATTAAGATAGGGATCTAACCCATATATTAGAGGTAAGAGCTATGTTTTCTTTATTAAAAACTTTTTATGGACCCATCCCTTAGACATAATAACATTCCTATAGTCCTCTAATGAGAAACCTAACTCATAGGGCCTCCTAGTATTCTTTGCAAAGCTTCTCTCTTCCCATGCTATATGTCTTGGTGTTTCTCTGTCTTTCTCAAGTGTGTCTTCTTTTCTTCCAAACATCTCTCTTTATAGTACTAAAACCCACCACCATGCCTTTCTTTAGGACCATATCGATGCAAAGTGTCAATTTGGTAATCCAATGGTGAATGCTTATCATGTTCCTATCTCTCCAATATTTATAATGATGTATCCCTAGGAATATTCCATGTGTGGAATATTTTTCCTTGACCACCAAGTCTCTAGGATTGTACTAGTATCCACTCAAAGATGTCTAGTCGGTCATGTTTTTCCTAAAGTACCTCTAGAATGTTGAATATGGCTAAGTCCTTAGATCTTGTGCATTGTCTTTCCAACGTGTGTTGGTTTCTCCTAAACACTTATTAAACCCTTATCATGTGCACTTCTCCCTACATGCCCTTTTTCCCATTGGTCCCATGCACTCATGTGCCCTTTTGTACTTAGCTAAATATTTCGAGGCCCAACATCTATTAAGTGATCTCATAATTGAAATGAGTGAAGTAAAGGGTTTATTGTGGGATCTTGTGAAATGAATGATTCAATGGAAAAGTTATTCGGTGATGGTAAGGAAATTATTATTTCACAAGCTCAACGAAGGAGATCCACTGAGTTAGATCGAGGAGAAAATGTGGAGGACCATTTCGGTCAAGATATGCACAAATAGTAGTTCCAATTCAAGCTAGGTCTTGTAAATGAATATTGGAGGTAAAGGGCTCACTCCAAAAAGCTATGATGTGGGCGCGTAAAAAAAATGAACATGGCCAGCTGATTTTAATGCATTGGGCCTGAGGCTTATTAAAATAGGCCATGGAGGATTGGTTTAAGCATGAAGGTAAGGGTGGAGATTCAATGAGGCTAAAATGCAAAAGTAAAGTATATCATTTTTCGAGGTTTTCTTCAAGGGTTGAGGCAAGCTGAATGTCGAAGGAGAATGCAAGCGATTCCTAAATCACTAGGAGCCCAAAACCAAATTTCGAGGTTCAACAAACAAGAAAAGTCAATGGGAGAATAAGGTTTTGGCATCCTAGCTCTTTAAAGTTCAAGTTCGGATTGGAGATGTGAATAGCTCGAAGTGAGTTAGGTGGGGGTGTGAACGAGAAACCATGAAACCCCGAAAATGGGTATCATGGTGAGTTGAGGCATTTCACGTTTAAGGAATGTGGTTGTTCATAGGGTGACTTTGGGTTTTGGGGAATATGAAACTCAAAATGAAGGATGCAAGGTCTCCAAAATGCATAGGTGTTAGAGTCATAAGGAGCTTGTCCACGTGGTGAGTTAATGGAATTTAACAGGCACCATGAGTTATTTTCGGGAGTTGAGGAGGTGTAATATCTAAAGTGGTGGAATTAATGACTCCTAAATAGGTAAGACGAAAGGCCCAAAGCAATGAAAATCCCACTCAAAATTTCAAACCCACAAGGTGTGCATTGAACATCGAGCTACATGGGAAAGTGTGCCAAGTTGTTTGGAGGTAGTAGGTAAGTGAAAAGAACATAGAGTACTGACCATGTATCATGTGGATGTGGCATGGAAAACAAAGGGAAAATAGGAATTGAATATGTACCTTAGTGATGTATGCAAGGTGACTCGGTGGATTAGGTGAAGGGGTCGATGGGGTTGGAAGCATGTAAAACACTAATCAGGCCCCAAACTTCAAGAAGGCATATCTTGCACAATTTTTGGCCTTTTAAAACAAAATTATACTTGCCAAAAGGTGATTCAGAGGGGAATGCAATGGTGATGACCATTTTTAGTTTTAGAGGAACAATTGAAGATGAAATCCTAGTGAAGCAACCAGAATAAAAATAGTGATATCTTCCAATGTACTTAACCATTTCTTACAAAATTATAGTCATTGGAGAGATGATTTTAAGATTTGCACCTTTGGAACATAAATTTTGGGATTTCAGAGGTTCTAAAAATCCAAAATTTTGGAATGGAAAAAAATCTAGTAGTAGGTGAAGTCATTAATAGAGGTTGGTGAAAAGTATGGTCATCATGAAGCTACAAGAGCTACACTAGACCATAGGTTCAATCACATCTAGTTTTTTTAAGCACAAGGAAACCCCATTAATGAAAGCATATATTTTGAAGATCAAAAAGAACTCATTACATGATTAAAAAATATTTTTTTGAAGATGTTTCAAAAATTCAAGATTTAATTTTCTCTCTCTCCTTCTTTGCAAATCTTCTACTATAAATTGTAATGAGGGGCATTCTTCTAATGTTGGATAGTTTTGCTTTGCCCCTCCCTTATTTTCTTGTCTGTAAGGAATTTTGTGGAGTTTCAAACCTCCCATTCAAATTGTAATGCAAATTTGTGCCTCTTGGCCATTGTGATGTATTGTATCAACTTCTGGAGCAATAATACAAATATGTGGATAAGTTTTAGCCCTCTTTGTGTTCATTGCATCTATCTGATCTCTCATTGCAATCTCTGGTTATTTGTGCATGTTAGATTGTGTTACATGTTTTAGTGGTTTGTGTTTACTAGTGAATGGATTCATAACAATTAATTGATATATGGTGTGTATTCATCCTCTTCAATCTTGTTGGTTTTCATCCCTACACAAGGTAGATATTTAGCATTCCTTATTGGTACATAATGTCCAATAGAATTAGGTTTACTTTTGTTGCAATTCCTTCTTCCTTGTCTCCTTGGAAAAGTTTGGAATAGAATTTAGATTATTTTCTCCTGAAATTGGTGAGCGTTGATATATATAAGAATAGAAATTTGACCTTTCTCTGGAGATATTTCTTGATTGCAAAGTCCAACATTTGTGGAAAAGCTCCATGTTATGTAATCACACTGACAATTTCAATCAATTGAATTACAAACAATAAGGGGTGTTGTGATTCTTTATCAATAGTTTTGGCATGATTGGTGGGATAAGAAGTCCTTTCCACAAGATTTGAAGGCATTTTCAAGAAATTTAGACTTATGAAATTGGAGGATTTCAATTTCGGACTTTTCATCTCTCAAGATGAACTCAAATCAAATTTCAATGGATTAACTTGTTCAAAATAATTCAAAATTTCACCACTTGGTAGATTGGGACCTAAGCTTCAAAAGGGTATTTTTAGATTTTTGAAATTTTAAGTTTTGAAATTTTGTGTTTTTTTCCATTTTGGGATTTTAGATTTCGAGATTCCTCCAATTTTGAATATTTTGAAATTCAGAATTTGGAAGTTTCCTCCTTTCATATTTAAGGGTTTCCCTCATTTTTAGAGTTCTAGGGGTTTTCATTTTGAAGATCTCTACATTTTGGGATTTTAGGACTCATGGGTCGCCCAAATAAATTTTAACCTCCAGAAGATCAAACATATTGGTCCTTCAAAGTTTTTATTTTTATGCTGTCAAGTTTGGTGTGTGACTTAGCAACATCTATCCTTTTGGGGCTCATCTCCTAGCACACCCGGTGAATTCAAAAGGGAATATAACCTAGTGGTGGTGTAGCAGCATAGATTGTCCAAGTATATGAAAAGGATCCAAAATCATTCACGAGAAAGAGAGGAAGGTAATTTTGAGTACTTGTAATTATCTCTATGCAGAGGTACAAAAGGAAGAAGACCATAGAGATCACCATCTCCTCTTAGTAGAGAATTATCTACACCTCCACCCAATAGACCCATCCTTCAAAAAATTGGGGTTCTTATGCCAATCATAATGGCACATGTACAACAAAAAGAAACGTAAGGTCCATTAAATCCTTATGTTCACTTTACAGTAACAACCCATTAACACTTAATGATGAAAACCCTATCTCAAGTGGTACCAATAAAAAACATCCCTTATTTCATTGGTGAGAATAATGTAACTCATGATAATCATATAAAATATATGGTAAACATATACATTATTCAACAAATAAATGAAGTAGATGTTCTTTGCCAAGTTACTAGCTTCCTCATTCAAAGGCAAGGTGTTGCAATGGTTTACAAGATTGAAATCATGGTTTATCTAAAATTGTGACCATATATTCATATCCCTCTGAAATCAGTTCGAAGAAAGAGGAGATAATATATCTTTATTGGAAAAATTAACAACCATTAAGAGGGATCCTAATGAGCAAATGAAAGATTTCAATTTCTGATTTCTCGTAATCACGGGACCAAATTTTATTTTTCATGAGGCTAGTAGTGGAAGGGGAATTCCTCTACTTTTTGAAGGTTCTAAATTCAGATATAATAATGTTGATCCAATACATGGGAGGAAAAACAATTCCAAGAACCTATGACATAACTATCGTAGTATAAAATTGCCTTATTCAAGCCAAAGAGTTAGTGCCAAGGCCACCAATTCCTCTATATGTGGGAATGGGAACTCCCAGAAAATTCAAGCACCCGAAATAGCCCCTGCTTTGGCCGCAAGAAATAAAAACAATAACCAGGATTCTACTTTTTTGAGAAATCCATTTGAAAGTTAGAATTGTAAGAAATAGAATGATGACAACAAGAGCTATTCAAGTTGCAACAAGCTTTCTATGCTGAGTTATTTGTTATCAAGAGACAACAAGATGAGATTTCTAGGCCTTATCAACCTTAAGCTCAACCAAATAGGTCTCCTTCTCAATCAAATAGGCCACTAGCTCAAGCTGAAAACCAAAAATAGAACTAAGGACAACCTCAACCTACCAGGAAATTCTGACCATATGATATAAATAAAGCCTCGAGATCAATAGCCTTGGTTCCAACTCAAAAAAATATTTATCAACCATAGTATGAATGGTGTTATCCTTGCAGTCAACCACATAGACAATCTACTTGTTTCAATGGTGCTGTCAATAAAGTGTTGATGGTCTAAACCATTGGTGTGTCTCAAGAGCCAATGAAGAAGAGAACCAAAAACATACAAATGTGCAAGAAGAACCTCAAACTAAATCCACTTTGGTAAATTAGCGGGTAGAATATTTTTATGGAATCAATCAACCTCCTTTCTAGGATGTAGCTTCTAACATAAGTTCAAAGAGAAGAAACATAGAGGAAGGACATTCATCTTACCCTATGGTTTCTCAACCCACACTCACACCAAAAGGTGCTAACAAAACAAGTGCAGCCCCAAATGTGCAAAATTAACCTAAGGAACTGTTGTAGTAGCACATTTGCTTATCCAAGCTCCAGAAAATGTTGTGCCAAGTAAAAGGAAGAAAAAAGATATCCCATCTCCTTTCAACACTATAGATCAGATGAAGAAAATGCATGTAAACATTTCCATGTGGGAATCATTGGCAATTCCAAAGGCGGCGTGATTTTTGCAAGTTGTAATGGCTAATGGTCCGCTTCAAAGGAGACACCTAGAAATTAAGAAAAAAATCTTACTAATATTGTCAAGTAAGAAGGGGGTCTATAAGGAAAAACTTAGAATCCTCCACCATTCTATGCATTGTTAATCATCGAGGATAAGTTAGTACACAACTACATAATTGATTCTAGTGAAAGTAGTTCTCGTGACGCCAAAACATATGGCTAATCAATTGGTCTTAAAACATGAGCCAAAATTAAAGGGAGTATTATAATTAGACATGAAAACAATATGAAAATTTGGATTCATCAAATAGTGAAGCCTAACGATGCACATTTTTCTTAATGTCACTATCTTACAAGATGTTTCTATGACTCACTTGCCTCCCCTCTTTCCATTGTGTCTATCAAGAGACTTCATATAAAATTTTTTTTGATATATATCTATAGATAGGTCACACATGCCTTTTAGAACAAGGTATAGAGCTAAGGACACAATCAAGTCAGAGCCTATCACCAACTTTCACATTGAGCCACATGTGCCTAGCCCCATCAATGAAAATTTCTCATCTTTTGATCAAGAAGAATGTTCAAATGATCAGGAGATAGGTACCAAGGTTGAAGGCATTCTAGATTTAACACTTGATGATTGGGCTAGCAAAATGCACACATTTGATCCATAAAAGGAGATGGAGGAAGCTGAATTAGGAGTGTATTGTGTACATGAAGAGAATTCACCTATTCTTAGCCTCACCAAGCTGGTAGAAAAGGATGAAAAAAAAGTATGGAACTTTTTTTTATGGTTCAAGAAGAAGAAGAAGAGTAGGAGGGGGTGTAGTGTTAGTATCACCAAAAATGTCAAGTACTATTCATCTTTTAGGTTTCATTATGCGTATTCAAACAACATAGTTGAATATGAGGCTTTGATTCATGGATGTTATTAGACTATGAAAATATGTATAAAGAATTTACAAGTATTTAGAGATAGTGATATGATCATAAATGAAGTCAGAGGAAAACATGCTACAAAGAATGACCTACTCAAGAGATGTAAGAACAGGTATGAAACCTAGTTGAGGACTTTAAAGCATTCAATATTGAGTCCCTAAGTAGGAAGAAAATGAAGCTACATACATGCTCGTAGTAGTTGGAGAAACATTAGATGTGGTGGAAAATATTAAAATATATAAAATGTAACCTCATATCCATGTGATTGTAAGGCCATAATTCTTAGACAACGACACTAGCTGGTAGGTATTTTAGAATGATTAACATATTGTTAATTTCTTACAGGAAGAATCTAAAATTTAAACTAGGAATCAAGATAAATTGGAGTAGTGGTATGGGGATCAAGTAGTGTAGCTGTGTAAAAATAATCTTCCCAAAGGTTTGGTTACGTTGGAGTCCATCTTCTACCCGAATGATCAATTTCGTAAAGATAAATCCAACATATAGGTCAAAGGGGAGGATTCATAACCAATCAAATTGGGGGAAGGAAAAACACTCTAAATTGGTTGAGTGTTCACCGGGTAGGAAATATATGAGTTTATACAACTTTTCCAAGAGTATCTTTATTTCTTCTCCTAGAGATGAAGATTTGCGAGGATTCAATTTGAATTCAGCACAACATAAAATAGATCTAGATCCAGATGTTAATCCTATCATAAAAATTCAAAGACCAGTTAAACCACACATTACACCTGTAATGAAGAAAGATCTAAATAAGATGATAGAGGTGAGTATTGTATTTCCAATCAAGCATTCAAGATGGTTTGCAAACTTGGTTCCGGTCAAAAAGAAGAATGGAGAAATCAGGTTATGCATGGATTTTCAATATCTCGAAAAGGGCATCTCTCAAATACCATTATCCACTTTGTTCAATGGATAAAGTCCTAAAAGTGGTGGCTAGCTCAGAAATATTCTCTCTCCTTTAAGGGTATTGAGGGTGTAATAAAATAATGGTGAAAGAGGATGATCAATTGAAGACATCTTTCACCACTAAATGGTGAACCAACGCCTATAAGAATATGCCATTTGGGTTTTCAAACACAAAATTCCTTTTCCAAATAGAAATGGATATGCAATTTAAAGGGTTGATCAAGAAGATAGTGATAGTCTATCTTGACGATATAAAAATTTTCTCTAATAATGTAGTAGATCATACCTTTCATCTAAGACAAGTGTTTCACGGGTATGGAGGGTTCAAAGTTTCTCTAAACCTGAAGAAGTGTGTGTTCCTAGCTCACAAAGGAAAATTTATAGGCCATATGGTGTCAAAGGAAGGGTTAACTATTGACCCCAAAAGAGTTGAAACAATTCAAGCATTGCCCTTGCCAAGCCATAAGAAGGCTCTTCAGATATTCTTAAGAATAATTAATTTTTTCCGTAGGTTTGTACCAAACTTTATCACTCTTTTGAAGCCAATAACAAAAATGTTCAAGAAGATTCTATAATTCAAGTGTATGGAAAAAGGTAAAGAAATTTTTGAGGAAGTCAAATAGGCTATATATCTCAAATGATAACTCTCAATCATGAATTTTCTAAAGATTTCATGCTCTATGCTTTCGGTGGTTCAAACAAAATTTACGCAATCCTAGAGCGAGAAAAACAAATAAGGATCTCGAGCAATCAATTTCCTTCTCAATTCAAGGCTTGGAAGACTATGAGGTTAGATATTTCTTCATTTAGTAACACATTCTCATAGTAATCGGGAGCCTAAACAAATTCATGCACCTAGTCTCGAATAATAGAATCTAGTGGTTGGTGTCATACGTGGGAATCAAATATTTCCTATTAAACAAGGATTTGAATGAGAAGACTACAGAATGGATCACTCATGTCATGGAGTATGTAATTGAGATTAAATTCACCAAGCTTGTCTAGGCTTTGAGTCAACAAGAGTTGAAGCAGGTGATGGTAAAGTATTTTTGGTATTACAGGTAAAAAAAAACAAGTAGCCGATAATGTACCTATCTCTTGTTGGACTTGGGACATGATACACTTTCTACAAAGAAGAATATGCCCTCTAAAAATGAGTAAAGAAAAGATGAGATAATTTAGATTACAAGACACTCCATATGTACTTGTTGATGGTGTCTTATTTAGGAAGGACATCAATGGAATCATATTGATATGTATTAGAATAGATTAGATTGAGAAGTTGTTGCATGAATTTCATGATGGAGAGGCCGAGAGGTCATTTTCTCTATGGGTAATAACACTCAAAATAATGAATGTAGGTTATTATTGGTCCATAATATTCAGTGACTGCTATACATGGATCAAGAAATGTAAAAATGTGCATTCTTCACTAGAAAATAAAATATGGATGTGCCCCCTTGCACCCAATTTTTCTTGATCAATGATTTATGTAGTGGGGATTAGACTTCATCGGGGTCATTAATCCAAATTTGAGCCAAGGTCACAAGTGGATACTAACACCAATGGACTATTTCACCAAGTGGACCAAGGTGATAGCACTCAAGGAAGCAAATGAGTCTAGCATACTGGACTTCTACGAAGGAATAATCACAAGGTTTGGTGTGTTAGCCACTATCATTTCAGATAATGCATTGGTGTTCCTAGGTTCCAAAATCATATAATGGGATGTCAAGAATGGGATCTATTTGAGCATCTCATGAAACTAGTACCCCTGAGGGTAACGGACGGAAAATTCCACAAACAAGAATTTGTTGAAGATCATTAGGAGGAATCTAGATGAAAATCAAAGGACATGGCATACCAAGATCAAAAATAATTATGGGATAATAGGATAACACCAAATAGGTTAAGAAGAAATTATCCCTACAAGTTTGTCTATGATAAGGAAGAAGTGTTACCTATATCATTGGCACTACCCACATTTGAGCTCATTAAATAGTTAGAGTTATCGATTTCAAACCTATGGAAGCTATGTATGTATAACTGATGGAATTGGAAGAAATTAGAGAACATGTAGTGTAGATAATGGGGAAATATTAGGCCTTAATTAAAAGGTGGTTTGATAATAAATAAAAATTAAGGACCTTCTAAGAGGGGGAACTAGTTTAGAAATGAGATGCAAATCGGGAAAAAATAGGTAGGCATTCCAAGTTTTATGCCATTTGGAGTGGCCCCTACATGCTCACCGGATGTAAAAGTATCACTACCTTCCAATTGTCTACTTTTGATAGAGATAAAAATTTGATTCCCATTAATAGAATCCATCTTAAACATTACTATTGAAAGGAAAAGTTTCACCCTTGTATAGATTGGATTAGAATTTGTATTCCTCTAAGTGCATATGCACATTTTCTTGTTGTAGTTTAGGTTTTATTTCCCTAGTGATTCAGCACGAATTTTATTGCTCATAATTTGTGTCATTTTGTAGTTCAATTTGCCTCTCAAATGAAATGTTATAACACAAGAAGTTCATACTTGTGACAAAGAGTTCCAAATCTCAAACGAAAATAAATGCAGAGAAACTAAAATTAGGTTAAGGAATGATTTTAATGAGTTTTCATTCTTTGAGTCCTTCAAGGCCAATCACAGGTGAAATTCCAAGTTCCTCCACTAGATTGGGAAAGCAACCTCCAACATCATGTCAAAGAGTGGAACTTTCAGAAGAAAGAGAAAATCCAAATTTAATAGAGTTCCATGATGTAAAAACTTGAAAATTGTCTTATTCAAAATTCTACAACGTGTGATACATGCCAAGAAATCGTCATTTGTGTGCTTCATACTTGGTAGAATCAAGTTTCAGGATAGTTTGTTTCAATCTCTGCTGAATAGGGTTGCAGAGAGGAACAGTGGAAATATTCAATCAAGGCAATTTTCTACTCTCAAAAATCTTATTTTTAAGATTTTCTCATGAAAATTGAGAGTACAAAGTGGGCCCAAACTTGGAAATATATAGGTGGTTCCAGGTTTTAGATGAAATAGACTCAAAATCAATTTATAGGTTTAGAGTGACTTTGCACCCAATGGAAATGCGTGAGGCTACTAGTTCATAACATATAGCAGAAAAGTTCCCCGTGAGTCACCAAATGGTTGACAATTTTTGCCCCCCATGGGAAAAATTTCCCCAACAGGCCCCAAAGATTAAAAATATTGTATTATGGGCCTTGCAAGAGCCACCAAAATAAGAAAAACCTCACCGAGCTACTCGGTGAGTAGCTCACCATTGGAAATGTGCATCAAAGGAGGTGAGCTATCGGTTACTCGTCAAGTAGCTCCACGAGATGAGTCATGTTAGGTCTTGGGTGAGTTGGTCCATTCTCTGCGAGGTGGGGAGATTTCCTGAGTATATTAGATCCAAGCTTAGATGGTTTGGTGAATGAATGATGAGAAGGTGACCCCCTTAGCTCGCAGATGTGATAATGGAAGTTCACAATGGGATCAAATGTTAATCAAGTTCAAACTTGGAATGAGTGAAGTGAAGGGTTTATTGTGAGAGCTCATGAA
The DNA here is from genome assembly GCA_018340775.1 of Taxus wallichiana var. yunnanensis. Classification (NCBI taxonomy): domain Eukaryota; kingdom Viridiplantae; phylum Streptophyta; class Pinopsida; order Cupressales; family Taxaceae; genus Taxus; species Taxus wallichiana. The sequence continues at coordinate 82,190,520 of CM031242.1, read as the reverse complement.
ACAAATGATTCAATGGCCTTATCGCTTGATGATGGAAAGGAAAGTAGTTTATTCGTAGGCTCAATGAAGCATACCCACTAAGTTCCTTGAGTAGAAATCATGGAGGACCATGTCAGATGAGATACACACAAATAGTGGTTCAAACTCGGGCTAAGTATCATAAATGAAGAAGATTGGAGATAGATGGCGTGTTCCTGCAAGCTATGAAGTGGATGTGGAAAAAACACAAACATGGCGGGACAAGTTGAATGATTTCATCTTGGGGCCAATTCAACTCGACAATGAAGGATTGGGTCAACCATGAAGGCAAGGTTGGAGATTTAATGGGGCTCAAATACGAAGTGAAGGATGGATTTTTATGGAGGTTTTCTTTGGGGGTCGAGAAAATTCAAATGCCAAAGGACAACGTAAGTGAGTCTGAATCAAGAAAATCCTGAAAGATGAATTTTGGTGTTCAACAAACAAGAAAATTTAATAGAGGAATAAAGTTTTGGGATACGAGCTCTTGGAGGTCAAGTTTAGGATTGGAGGTGTGAGAAGCCTAAAACAAGTTGAGTGGGGAGTTTGAAACAAGAAATCCTAAAACCCCAAAATGGGTGACATGGTGAGCCAAGGCATTACAAGTTTTGGGGATGTGGTTTTTGAAGGGTGAATTTTGTGTTTGGGGTGTATGAAACCCGAAATGAAGGAGGTGAGGTATCCGATAAACATAGGTTCGAAGTTTGAAGGAGGTTGTCCACGTGGTGCATCGGTGGAATTCGGGAAGTGCGATGATTTGTTTTCAAGAGATGAGAAGGATTAATGTATGAATTATTGGAATCACTAACTCTAAAATAGGTAAGCTGAAGTCTGAAGTAATTAAAATCCCACTTGAAATTTCAGACCTGCTAGGTGTGCATTGAACGTTCAAAGCTACATGAGAAAGTGTGCCAAGTTGTTCGGTGGTATAAGGTAAGTGGAAATAAATAGAGCACCAAACATACATCGAGTGGATGTGGCATGGAAAAGAAAGGGGAGAATAGGCATCAAAGATGTGGCTTAACGATGCATGTAAGGTGACTCAATGGGTTAGGTGAAGGGATCAATGGAGCTAGAGGCATGTAAAACCCTAATCACGCCTTGAACGTCAAGAAGGCATATCTGTACAATTTTTGGCCATTTACAATAAATTATACTTTCTAGAAAGGTGATTCAGAGGGGAACACAATGGTGATGACCATTTTCAGTTTTAAAGGAACAGTTGAAGATGAAATCCAAATGAAGAAAGCTGGAAGAAAAACAATGATATCTTCCAATGTACTTCACCATTTCTTGAAAAATTATAGTCATTAGAGAGGTAATTTCAAGATCAGTAGCATGTGAACATCAATTTCAGGATTTCATAGGTTATGAACCTCCAAAATTTGGGAATGGAAATAAATTCAGTAGTAGGTGAAGTTGTTAATGGATGTTGGTGAAAAGTATGGCCATCATAAAGCTACAAGAGCTAGACTATACCAGGAGGTTCAATCAAAGCCAATTTCTTCAAGCACAACACAACCCCTTAATGAAAAATATATTTTGAGGATCAAAAGGAACTCCTTAAAATTTTTAAACAATAGTTTTTAAAAGATTTTTGGGTGAATTTGGGATTCTTTTTTCTCTCTACTCCTTTTCAAATATTCCACTATAAATTTTAAGGAGGGTCATTTTTCTAATGCTGGATAATTTTACTTTCCCCCTCCCTTCTTTTCTTGTATGTAAGGAATTTTGTACATTTTCAAACCTCCCATTCAAACTATAATGTAAATTTTTTCCTCTGGCCATTTTGATGTACTCGTATCAACACGGAGAAATAATACAAATATGTAGCTAAATTTTATCCCTCTTTGTGTTCATTGCATCTATCTGATCTTTCATTGCAAACTCTAGTTATTTGTTCATGTTAGATTATGTTACATGTTTTAGTTATTTTTTTTTGGTGAATGGTTTCATAGTAATTAATTGATTTGTGGTGTTTATTCATCCTCTTTAATCTTATTGGTTTTCATTCCTACACAAGGGATATTCAACATTCCTTATTGGTGCATCACCTCAAGTAGAATTAGGTTTAATTTTATTGTAATTCCTTCTTCCCTGTCTCCTTTGAAAAATTTATAATAGGATTTAGATTAGATTCTCTAAAAAATTGGTGAGTGGTGATCGATTTAGGAATAGGAAGTCATCCTTTCTCCAGAGATCTTTTCTAATTGAAAAGTCCCACACTTTGGGAAAAAATCCATGTTATGTAATCATACTTTGGCAGTTTCAATCCATAAAATTACAAACAATCAGGGGTGTTGTGATTCCACATCAACAGATTTGTCCCCACACACAACACTTCTTCTAACATTCCACTTAAGAAGGCTAATTTGACATCTGTTTGATGAAACTTCCACTTGTGATGAGAAGCCATAGAAATGTTTTTTCTCACAATTTCTATCCTTTTCATAGGAGTAAATATCTATTTCCATGCATTTTTGGTATCCTTTTATAGCTAAAATTTCTATATGTCTTTCAATCTTGCCTTTGGGAGTACTTTTGGTTTTGTACACACACTTGACTCAAATGAATTCCTTTCCCACTATAATATATACTAAATCCCATGTCCCACTCTTCTCTTTGAATTCATTTCTTCATCCATTTCTTCATACCAATTTCTTCCCTATTTTCTTCCTCAAAATAAGTCGGACCAACTACTAAAAATAGAGAAAATTAATTATTTCATCTTCATTTTGATCATACCTTTACTGCTCATAAATCTATTTACTCTCCTCATTCTCACTTGGCACTGATTTAAGTTATAAGATAATGAATATTCCTTAAATAAGATGATCCTTGTATGCTTTTTGGTTTCTTCCATTTGAATATTTATCCCATTATGAGATATGGGTTCAAATTGATGCATTGTTTACTCTACCATATGTTGTTTCAACCTCAATAAAAGATATATTTTCCTTTATTTGTGACTAATACACTTCTTGTGCATCTCCCTAAGATTCTTCCTCAACTAATTAAACATCCCGAATGGTTATGAGCTCCTTTGTGATTATATTTTATAATCGATAATATTTAGATTTCTCATTATACCCGATGAAGATGAATTTCCCCCATTTATTATCCCACTTTGATCTTATTTTCTTTGGAAAATGTGCATACACTACACACTCAAAAAATATTAAGTGATGAACACTTGGCTTCCTTGTGCCCAATGGACCTTGGGGCATCATGCTCCAAACTCTTTTTTAGGGCATTAATTCAACAAATAAACTATTTTTCCAATCGCTTCAACCATATAATCATCAGGAAATCCTCTTGCTTTGATCATACTTCCATCAATTTATTGACTAGTTCATTTTTTCTCTCATCTTCGTGATTTTTCTATAGTTTATACCTCATTATTAATTGTTTCTTGATCATGTGCTCCTTACAAAAGTTTAAAAACTTGTTTGATATAATCTCTCTCCCTTTATCTGTTCTCAAGGTTTTTATATAATAACCACTATTCTTCTCAACCATGGCCTTGAATTTCTTGAACACATCAAATGCTTCGATTTGTTTTATAAAAATATACCCATGTCCTTCTGTTGAAGTCATCTATGAATGTAATAAAATACTCACTCTTGGACAAGGATTATTCATGTGACCACAAATATATGAATGTATAAGCTCAAGTGGTGATATACATCTCTAAGATTTTCCCAAGGAAAATAATTTCTATGTTTCTTTCCCTATATCTCACATACTTTGTCTAGTTATTCAATTGGGGCATACCTCTTACAATGTTTTTCTTATAGAATAACATTTAATCCACCAAAACTTATATTCGCATACCTTAGGTTCTAAAGAGTAGATTGAGCAATAACTACTATTTTAAATTCCACTTCTCCCTCACTTTGCACCCTCGAAGGAAACATTATATTTTGTGTCATCATCATTGTAGAAATATTCCTAATGTTTCCACTTCTATCATAGATTATGAATTCTCCATTTTCAATTCTCACCTTGCATACATTTTGAACTAGATACCTAATGCTTAGAAGGTTATACTTCAGTCATATCACATAGAAGACATCTTGAATCTACCTTTTATCTCTTTGCCCTGTGGGAATGAACACACTACCTTTTCCCATTATTGGAACCTTTTTAGTTGTTCCCATATTTACCTTACATTTTACTATTTCATATATGTTGTTGAACATTACCATGTTGCCACACATGTGATTACTACATGCACTATCTAAATACGAAATTTATTTATTTCTTTTCTCAATTAAATTGCAAGTTAGAAACAAATTTCCTCCCTTTTCATTTTGTTTAGGTTTAACTTATTTTTCTTTATAATAACTTGCATTATTGAAGGTATCATATCATACTCTTCCTTGCTACATTCACTAACATAATTTCCATACTTATTACAATAATAACATTGTAAATTTTATTTATCATACCTTTGTGTACAACCACCTCTTGAAGTGTTGTTCCTCCTTCCTCTTCCTCTTTGATATGGCTCTTGATGGTTGTATTCCACCTTCTTGCTAATTGGAAAATATTCCTCTTGCTCTATTGTAGGATCATCCTCGCTTCCTCTCACATTTTTTTATTGAAGGATTTTTCATTGTAGGAGTTGGATGTCCTACTCATCCTTTGTTCATGGGTTTGCAAAGAATCCATAAATTCATCAACTTTCATTTTCCTAAAATACTTGGAATATTCTATTACTACAAAAATTGGATTGAATATAGTTGGAAGGATACTCAATACCTTCTCTATTGTCCTATGATGTTCAAAAAAATGTCCATTTGTCCTCATTTGATCTCCTATTGTGATTGTTCTTGCAAAAAATCATTGATTGATTTTTATTCCTTCATCAACATGGTCTCAAAGTATCTCCTAAACATCTAAAATCTTATTATCTTAACTTTTACACTACCTTGATAGGAATTTTTCATGGTATCCATTGATTTTTTGGATTTTGTAGTTGTTTTTATCCTTGGAAAAATTAAGTGACAAAATTTTGAATGTATCTTAAAGTGTTTGCATCCTTCTTCCTATTTTCCTTTAAAATATTCCTTTGGGATTTTGTGAGTGCATTGAATGCATCCTAATCTAGTGTCTCTATGTATCCACCTTATACATGTTCCCATAACTCCCGAGAAGATAAAAATGACTTTATTCTTATATAAAAAATGGCATAGTTGTTTCCATAAAAAATAGGGGTTATTAGTTTCTATTGCTAGAAGCCATGAAAAATAAAACCAAAAAAAAAATTCAACAACCTTGATCTAATACCAAAGCTGTTGGCAAAATTTATATTCCAAAAATAAAAATAATAATATAGCAAAAAAATAAAACTCGTAAAACACAAATACGTTTATATTAACTTCAAAACAATTTAATACATAGATTTAGAGATTCTTCTCTAATTTTTTCCTCACACTCTTTTACTTTTGCTACTCTATTTTCCAATATTTTGTTGGTATGTTCTTATTGATGCATACATGACATTCCCATGTTCTAATATGTTGTATATTATTTATCTGTTGTGTTTATTCCCTAAGATGCTATTCCATTTTCAGAAAAACATTCTTCTACATTTATTTTATCTTCTTTTCTTCTATTTCTCATTGCTACGTACAATTGCTATGTATTAATGAAATAATAGCCATTCACTAAATGAATTTTCCTTTTAAAATTAAGATTTGAAATATGGGCACCTAAATAAAATATTAATTAAAAGAAAGGGGGTAGATGGAAGTATGGAGAAAAAAATTAAACATGTGTGAGGGCTCAAGATTAATAAATTCAACAAAAAGATCATAACTTGAGTTGTATTAATGAAAACCTCACGAAACTATTGAGAATTTTATTGGTAGAAAATAAGAGTAAATCCAAAATTTCAAGTTATTTGGAGGTGTTTTGACCATGTAAAACTTAAAATATTATACTACAGACTTGTAGGTGCTAAGAAAGTTTTTGTACAAGAAGTAAATCCTTCATAACTTATATAAATCTTGATATCCAAGGCTAAAATTTGGTTTGTGGAAACTGTAGGGGATTCTATAAAAATTCAAGTGGTTTAAAGAGTTTTCATTGAGTTTTGATAGTTTATGATAAAAAAATGATATGTGGTAGTTAAGGAGCCTAAACAGGGCCTAATTGGACCCATACAAATGTGAAATGGGAAATAATACTAAGCATTGAGGTCTAAAGCTTGGTGAGATTATCAAACATGATAAGTTATATATTAAAAGTCTTGTAGAGTTTCAAGAGGTTAAGTAGGGTGAAATATAGACCTAAATTTGTATAAAAATAAACCTAATAGAAAAGATGAAACATAACATTAGTTTATGAAGGAAGAGCTTGTTCAAATGGTTTCAAATTAATTTTCTATTAGAAGGATACATGATTATATGACTGAAATTAGGATTTGATGATAGAGTTATATCATTGGGAGGTGTGGGTAAATTTATATTAATGGTTTTTATTTGTTAGTGGTGTATTATCCTTCCATAAGACAAGTATATTTTTACATCCATAAGGTTAACAAGAATAATAGCTGGTATTAATTGATTGGGCATCACATTTGTATACAAATACATGTGTTTAAAGTTATAAATTCATCTTGATATTAGGTATAATAACTTGAATAGAGTGTCATTTGATAAATGTGAAAAATCATATGTTATAGGTGTGGACACATAGTCCAATCTTGTTCATTAACAACGAAGAATAAATGAAGGATAATTTGAATTAAAGAATGATGAATGGATCTTGATAGGGACATTTAAAATTTTTTTATAACTCCATAGAAGAATGATCATAGGGACAAAGTTTAGATAATTATAGATCATGAATTGTGTAAATATAATTGTTACAAGTTGACATAGACATCAGTTAAATGATTAAATAATAATGTGATAATTATCATTTTGTATGAAGATGTTTTGTAGGAAATTGAATAGAGGAGTCAAAAGACATAGTATATTAGGTTCGACATAGTAGTATAATTATTCTAGAGGTAGCATGATATTTCATTTAGAGCTGGTGGTTTATTTGGTCAAGAGCTAGTAATATAATTTGTTTAGAGCTAGTAGTATATTTAATCTAGAAGTGGTAGTAAATTTTGTCTAGAGATAGTGGAGTATTTAGTCTAGAGCTAAATTTGTCAATGGTTGTGAGCTTCCCTACATTTTATCTGATCTCCCCATATATTTGGTCTAGATATTTTAAGACTTATTATTCCGATAAGTGAAATTGTCATCAAGTGATACCAAACTTGTGGGTTATTTCATCATTTTGGTATCAAATATTATGGGTGTGTCATCATTTTCACACATGACCTCAAAATAAGGGACATCTATATGGTTTTATTCAACATTCTTAGTAGACATAGATAAAAAATTGGATTATATACAAGTACAAATATGGTACATGCACTCAAAAATATAAGTATATATAGAGTTTTACCAAAATCAACAGATGATCAAAACCATAAATTTTGGTCAAGAACACACAGTCTGATCCTAACCCCTCATACATTTCGACTGGGAAATTTTTTAAAAATAGTATTTCCAGGTTTTTGTTTATATACATAGGTTTTTGTAAGTTTTCACAGTTCATATTAGTACATGGGGCATGAAATCTTTCATTCCTTCTTCACACCAGCACTCAGTCTTAGTTTAATTTTAGGAATCTTGGGAGCATGATTATCCTTCCTTGTTCAACATTGTTAGCACATTTTCAAGTACATTTAAGTTTTTGTTTCAGTTTATACTTATCCTTTTGGCATATGGGGAGAGTTTAAGGGAACCTATTCTCATTTATACTGTATGTCCTTACTTACAAAATTGGTTCTATATATATTTGTAGATTTCGTGATCTTTGGGGTTATAAAAGAAATGAAGAAGGCAATATCTTCATGGGCGGGATTTCCTTTCCTATTACAATTTAAGGGTAAGATATCGAGTTGTTGAATAAATTTAATAAATGGTATTATTCCTTTTATAGGGGTGCATTTGTACCTCATTTTTCTTTATTATATTGCATATTTTCATGTTGGGAGGATTCCACCTAACACCTTAGTTTATCCTTAGTGATAATTAGGGACTGATCACCCCTAATACTTCAAGAAAGTATAGAAAATATCCAAGCCCAAGAAAATAGGTGTAATCTTTCCTTGTTTAATTATTTTGACTTTATAAATATGAAAATGCAAATATTTTATGTTACAATTTATATTTGAGGTATGGTCAATTATCTATCATGAACATTGAATACACTCTATGTTATAGGTTTCATCATGGGGCCTACCAACATCAAACATAACAATGCGATTTCAAAACAAACATTCTAGCAAAGGAAAATTATGTTTAGGCACTCAAGTGTAATTTTCTTTAAGAATGCAATATTATATTTCGAGTTAAAGGGGGGGAAATGTAGACAATTAAATTTGATATTTTCTCTTGTTTTCTAAACCCCCAAGGCTTTTTTTCGACAACCCACAACTTTAATTCTAGACATGGGCAATTTAATAGTTGATTTGGGGCCGAGGAATTAATTTTCTAAGTGTGTTGGGTTTTTCAGGATCTTCATGCATCTTGACATGTTCCATACTCCTTACTCTCCCCCTAAAGAACTATTTTTGAGAAATGTGTACACAACAAAATTTGGTATCGCTACCCTCGATTTCCCATGTGCACATATTTCAACATGGTCGTATCTAGACCTAATGACACATTTTAATTTAATTCGCTTACTTTTTTAAAGTCCCATTTATTTTTAATTTATTAAGGATAAATAGTTTTGAAGGGACTATGCCTTGTATATAAAAGGCTCAAAATCTAGATATAACATAGTAGAAGTGGCACAAAGAGAAAAAAGGGACTAACACCCTAAACAAGGAGGCTCAATAGCCAAATAAAAAAGTGAAAATAGTAAAAAGGGGATCAACACCCATGAAGTTTAAAATAACTAACAATAGTTCAACCAAGAACTAACAAAGGGACCAAAAAAGAACAGAGTAGCATCAAAATAGCTTGAAACCTTCAACTTGACAGCAACAGAACAACAAACTAGGAGCAACACTATTTAACTGCCTTGTCAATCTTTATCTTGATTTTCTGCAACGAACTGAAAAGTGCAAGTGTTGTGACTTGAGAGGGATCCTTCTTATCAATTTGTGAGAAGACCAGGTCCCTTACAACATCAGACTCCCAGATGGCAACAAGAATGTCACTTAGGATACAAACACTCTTCACATGTTGTTCCATGAAATTGTAAACCACTTTTAGCACAGAGATGGTACAATCATGTCGTCCTTTAGCATTACCCAATCTATTATCTAGAGAATGAAGTTTCTTGAAGATTTATGTATTTTTCTCATTATCCCCAAAAGTCTCAACCTGCATCTTCCTTTTACCTGTATTTTTATCATTCCTCTTGATTTCTTCCTTAAGGTTCATGACCTCACTCTCTAGCTTCTCAATCCTACTAAGGAGCCCTTCATCTTTGAATTCCTCCATGGTATTTCTGATATGGAGCAGGTTTTGGAAAACTCAATCTCCTTATTACTGCAAAGAACCCTCTGAGAAGGAAGCAAGGGATAATGGGTATTCTTAGATTTTGTTTTGCGGCTAGTGGAAGCAACAACAGGGTCTTTGATGACTAGAAGAGGGGGTCAGTAGGTGCCATAGGCATGGAGTGAGAAAGGGATAGAAAGTGATGGTGAATTAGCAGAATGAGGCCTTGATGAAGGGGTACAACATGAGTATGGTTTTGGACCTCAAGGACAGACTGTTCTAGAGAGTTCAACAGGTAGTGTGGGAAATTCACAGTTAAGTCCCTTCTAAAATGATTAAGAAAGATCAAATGTTTTAAAGGGATGGTTACATATCTTCCCTCGAGAGTAACATACCTGACCATCATGCATGAGATTTCAGCAAAAGGCTCGGGATAGAAGAAACTTTGATGCCATCGTGACAAATTCAAGGTTTTCACCTTCTTCAAGAAATTTATTTACTTCAACATTTCTATCTACCCACTTGCTGAAGAATTTTTCCCCCTCCAAACTCAAACCCATGACTTGAGAAATGATCTCTTCAGTAATTTTAACACTGATATCTCCATACTCAACTATTTGTTTCTTCCATCCATTCACAAATTACACTGAGATATCCTAATCATGGCCCTGCATTCTTTCTATGAGGTTTGAAATTCCCCCATTTGTAAATACTTCCACAATATTTCATCATTCTTCTAGGATGGGTCATGAATGGGCTTTGTTTTGCAAGGAGGTCCCCCATTCTGTTATTTTTTCCCCTTTGCTTCTCAACGGTAAAGTTTTGATTCCAATACCTCCTTTCACTACTTCCTCTGTTTTTGGAAACCCATAAGGCATGTAAAATTTTAATCACATCATTAAACCTACATGTGGAGTTAATATATTAGTCCATCAAATTTAATTCTTAATTAATATTAATTAGCTTTCATCTCTCCTTATTAGGTAATTATCTATAATTATAGTTCTTTTTAAGATGATTTTATCCCTAACCACCTAAATCCACATCCCTATGCTTTTTTAACTTTTATGTAACCCATATTTATCTCTTACCTACTCATGGAACTTCCCTAAACAACCCTTACCCACCTACATGCTTTAAATAATTTATATCAATGCCTAAAATCCTCATATCTCAAAAAAATCAATCATTCATCACTCTTAAGAATGGTTTCTCATAGTCGGTGGTGTCTTAGTTTGAGTCATCGTTGACCTGTAAAATTACATTCACCCCCTCTTCCCAAGGCATGCATGCAAATATCTTATCTTTCTTGTGACCTAAAAACTTTTTCTTGTGCTTGAGCATCCCTACAACAATTACTAGACCTCTTGGGTCTCCTTTCAATGTGCTTGCATCACTCATGAGCATCCTTCTGAGATTACCATCATTTTTTATTTTTTATTTAGTTATTATCATATTATCGTTGTTTTGTTTGCATCTAACATTTTACAGGACCAGATCATCTCCATATACCTTGTTTCATCCATCCTTTTCATCCCTCATACTTTTAGGTTGCTTTTTTAGTCCATCCACTCGGCTTAACTCAATCCAAATCAGGTCAATGTCAACCCTGTTAGGTCTCTATCAATCCTATATCCATCTATCGGTGTGCCTCTATTTTCTAGATCCTCATATCCTTGTTACTTTGTTTTAGTGTTCACCTAGTTGTCAAATCACAATGTCTTCACTTTGTTTCTTAGATTCATCCTATCGTGCCCCCCGGGTCTTCGTCACCCCTATCCAAGTGTCATCTAGTAGACCTCTATTTACTATATCCACCACTTAGATCCTTATTTCCTCACACCTTTCGTCTCTGTTAATCTCAAAACTTCTTTGAGAGTTCCCACCAATCAACACATATCCCCAACATCTCAGGTATACATTCAAAATATCCAGATCTACATTTACGAGTTATTGTTCCATGAATCTACCTCGATCACTATCGAATGGACCTCCACATCCTTGATCACCATCAACCATGCTGGTATTATTTATTTTGTAGTAATCTAAATCAGATATTTATGTGCCTTACATTTGTACATTTCAGTTTCTATGTAACTCAAATTATGATTGTTATTTAGTATTTCATTATCAATTTTATCACCTTTTATCAAACACAAATGTTGACATCCACCAAATAAGTTAACACTTATTGGGGCCAACTTCATCAAGAAACCCCCATCCATCATCTAATCCATTTTTCCCTTAATGTCTTTTTGTGTAGGTCATTAGCTTGTAGCAACGAGGATCCATTATCTACTTTTTGCATGCATCTTTCACAACGCACCTTGATTGTAACACTTCTACAATTTTTACATTTGTACTTGATTTCTTGTGATTGTGTTCTTGATGAAGTACTGCACTGTTAAACTGCTTAAATCATGTTCGTTGGAAAGGTAGCTATTTCTGATGAAATTTTTCCTATTAATCAATCATATGGCAGAAATTGTACTAATGTTGTGATCTTTACTTAACTGGTTTGAGAAATGAACTTATTGGTTTCATCTTGTGGAAAGTTTGAATCAAGTTCTTGGAACCATAAGGTGATCTGGTAATCTAGAAAACTATTAATGTCTTAGAATAATTGCTAACTTTGTATTGATATTGGATTAGGATAACACCTTGGATCAATTATAGTGATCCAAGGTATTCTCTTGAATCAACTGTGATTATGAATTTAATATGGTGATTTCATGAGTTCATATTGATTCCAGAATTTCTAATTTTTTAAAATATGGATTTGGTTATAGTGATTACAATTTCAATTGGTGTATGACTTTGTCATTCCATTAAGGACACCAGTGTGATTGGAGGGCCTGGTTCATATTAAACTTGTTGTATATGGTGAGAAACAATTTTTGGTAAGATCTTTCATTTTTTTATTAACTTAAATGAAAAGGATAAATATACAATATGATGACATCGAAATTTCTATGCACCTAACCTAGACCTAAGACATGGGATATTTTGATTAAATAAAACAATATAAGAAAAATTTGAGGTATCTAAGTTTATAAATATTATTTTTCTAGAAATTAAACCTAACCTATCTTAAGGGGAAAGGGAATCCTATGCCCTAACCCTTTTTACGTAACTAAGGTTTGCGTAAAGTGAGGTAGGATTGGTGGTAGGGTTAAATTATATGGTGCCACCCTACACATACTTTCTCCACCATAATATTTTTTTGGGAGACCTAGTCAACTTTGCATGCATGATAAATTTGGTGCTAATAGTTTAAGAAGGGACAGTTTTTTAAAAAAGTCATTTAGGAAAATTTAGTTCGCAACAGGTATTTTACGGCATTTCTAGAAATTAATACAGACATTAATGGCATTGAAAATTACACTGAAACCACCTTGGGGAAGTACATGTTGGTTTTTGGTGAAAAGGGTGTGGTTGTTTTTGTCTCTTATTTGTCTACTTGAGTTCATTCACTTTGCATGCGGATTTGTTTTTGTTTGAACTCATTGTTTATATTTTGATAGACATGAATCTCATTGTTTCATAGAGAAAATAGTTAAAGAAATTAATGTGAAGGTTATAAATATTAATGAGGTTGAGATGGAGGGTTTTTGTGGAATTTGATTCAATTTGGTTATGGAGATTATCGTAGAAATATGGAAAGGAATCATGGCGAGCTTAAAGAATAATTTTAGGAGATCTACCAGGCATGATAGGCTCTAACTCCTTGAAATAATTTTCTCTATTTAATCATTTCATGAAAATAACTCTGCTCTTGAATTGGAATCGTATTCTTCAATTAAGGGTTTTGTGTATTTGTGTTATTCATTTATTATTTGGTTGTATTTTGAGATAATGTTTTGAATCTAGATGCATGTCGATTAGAATTAATACTAGTTTTGAATGTATAACTATGAATGGTTATTTTGAAGGATTAATGTGTTTCATGATTTCTAGTTGTGTATTCTTGATTGTAACTTAAATGGCTTCAAGCATAGTTATACTGATTTTTTTCGAAAAATGATTTCCTCTTATAGTTGTGTTTTATGATTTTGAAGTAATATGGATTTTTATTGATACCCATATTTGTAGGGTAATACAAGTTTGGCTTGAACTAATGTACACCTGGAAGTAATTTTTGTGACGTTATGTTTAGAATATATTTTCTATTTTGGATATTTGTGATATCGGTTTTAATGTTGGTATTTAACCCGGTAAAAATTCTACCCTTTTTTAGAATGCACGACTAGTCAATTTGTTATATATTGACTATATATTTTGTCAACTTTTCTTAATTTTTATAGAACTCCATTGTTGGAGTCAATAACCAAATTTAGTATTTGAGTTTTTATCCCTCTATGGTTTGACACCTTAGAATCTTAAATGGGATTGTTAAATGGGTTATAATATATCAGTTTCAGGATCCCAGGTAGTTAAAGTTTAATACAAAGTATTTTTCTTTGTTTCCTTGTATAGACACTTGATTGTAAACATGTTCTTACACCTTTGTAGAAGGGATTCGATGTCTATAGACTTTTGTTTAGACCTTCACACAAAAAACTAAGAAAGGGAATTGGGAATTATCTAAGTTATTGAAACTCTTAATGAGCCTTAGGCTCACTTATTTGAACGAAAAATATCACTCTCCTTTAATTCATAATCTGATATTTAATCCTTTATGAGACAAAAAAATTTCTAAAAGATTACAAGATATTGGTGATGAGAAGTCGAGATGGCTCGAATTCATACTCCTGATTTGGTAGATTAGTGTCTTGAACTGTAAGTAATGTTTAGTGGAATGATTTGTAACTAGAATGATATTCAATTATTCTAGGTATACTGGTATGAACTAGATAATATGTAACGAGCTCGATCTTATATTAGATATCGATAGTATTTAAATGTTATAAAATCATGTTGAGTTAGATGGTTTGGAAAACTTTAAGGGAAACAAGGAGTTTTATATGGAGTAAACATACTTGTTACTTAAATTAATTTATGAATGTAAGCTTATAAGTGTTCATTCCCGAGACTTCCTTCGTTCTTACAAGAAAAATGTCTTTATAGTATGGGCTAATTTAAGATAATTCAGTCCAATAAGGTTTCTTGTAGATAATATATCAAAGTGTCTTGACCATCAGTGTCTTGATAATTAGTGTCTTCAGCTACCTAGTTGTTCTCCATTGCTATGATTATGTAGAAATATAATGTTGTGCATCATTAGATCAAGTTTGGTTTGAATTGACCCTTACTTGGAATTTGATGTTACACTTAAGTTCTCAGACATAAGGAACTCAATTGCAATATAAATAATTTAAATTTAATAGAATTTTATAATGAGATGAGATATATGAATTATATACATATGGCTTATTGAATTATAACACTTTGTGTATTCATTTACGGAATAAGTATAAAAATAGTTGATTGAGTTCAGTTGTATAAACTTTATTGGAAAGATATGATACTACAAAGTCATATAAGTATGGGCTTATATGACTACAATCTTATTAATATTATACTATGTATTTATATGATTGATTGGTATCATTAGAATTAGTTTTGGACCACCTTGTACAACTTAAAATTATATCTAACTTGAATTGTTTAAATAAACTACACATGTTAGGTGTCTTCTCTAGATGGTTTCATTAATGAATTTCTTGAGGCATGATCAAAAGAGTTGTGTTCCTTATTTTGAACCTTAGGATAATTTCATTTAAAATTAGTGTTCCTTTTATGAAATTATTAAGTAGAGCATGTTGTTCTGAAGATTTAATACCTATCATGATCAGTTTGTATGAATTGACACATGTTAACAATCTTAAAGATGGACTTCGTGAAATATAAAATCAAGAAGACATATAAATTTAAATTTATTATTGATTAAAGGAATTTGAATGGAATAACTAATTATTGTATTCATAATTGAATTACTTATGTATAGAAATGAGAAAGGCCCTTGGCCATTTATTTTAACTATTTGAAAGAAAATATTATGATCAATTTTATGAACATGATTTGATACCTATATCTGAAAAGTAATAAAGTTAGATTACTTCTTACATTATCTTGATTGGAAATGATTGCGTGGGAAAAAAATTAGCAGTTGTGCATTCAATAAAGAAAGGTAGTTTTGTGTGTAAGCTATTCTTATACCATGCATAAGTATAAGTCATATTAAGTGCTAATTGACTTATATGTTGGATACTATTATTGAATGAAATTATGTTTGAATGGATTGCTTGAATAGTGAATTTAAGTGTTAGATAATATAGTGCTATATATTGTAATAATGAATAAGTTAATATTGGATGTTTATCTAAGTAACTTATGAATTATGTCATGTGGAAATGACTATTTGGATTAAGATCATCTAGTGAATGAAGGGTGTCTTCTTAGATGAATTGTTTATTTGCATGCATTCTAATAAGTAAGCAATTGTGATGAACTTAGGAATTATAATAAAGTTATGATAAGAGAATACTTTCATGTTATAACAATTATTAATTGGAAAGCTAGTAAACTCTAAAGTTCATGAATGATATGTTAAGTTTATGGATGCCTTATGTTTTCCAATGGAAGGGCTATGTATATTGTTATAAGTAATAAACATACTTTGATCTATTAGCTAGGAAAGGTAAATATTTCTCTAAGGAAATATACATATGTATGTTATAATGTGGTTTATTCCCTATAATAAATAAAATCAAAATGTAAACATGACAGTTATATGTTTATATGGAAAATGTATGATTTATTAATTCAACACAATGCGATCTTTCAATCGCAATCATACACTTAAGTGAATTAAACGTTACGATCCTTGCATAAATCAATATTCATTTTGAACCCTAAATGATACTTAGGAATGAAACCTAACAATAAGATCAATAAGGGTGAATTAGCAAGGTGTGAATTAAACAAATTAATAAACTTTTTAATTTATGATGTTTCACTTAATGGAACTCAATGGACCGTCGCAACATATTTTCTTCTACACAATACCCATTCAATGACATGAGTCATTATTTTTAACTATAGAGTAGCCATTAAGGAAAAATTATCCTCCTAGCTCCCTTAAGCATTACTATCATAAAATGTGGATCCAGGTCTCTGTTATACACTAGTTAGTGATAGTAGTATGGCCTAGTGCCGATGTCATCTTATGATGACTACGGGTGAGGAAGTGGATATGAAGCAACATAATTCTATTTGGATGTGTTTTTTCCCTTAGTATTCATAAGAAAACTATTAGAACTAGTATATGTGTGTTATCTCTACTTAGTATATAACAAATACATGGATGTGATTAACATAAGTTAAGATAGTCTAATCTAGATAACAGTTATTGAGTGTGGTGAAAGACATATATTATTGTTGCTGAGTATGCAATTTTGGAATAGAGACATGGCATACATGTCTTGAAACTTTGTCAAAAGTATCTCAAATGGTTTATTGTGTTGTGTTGATATCACCTAGACTAAAGATGCGAGATGTCAGATGGTTATCCGTAACAGATACCCAGAAAGGTGCTTTAGTTGTTAACACTTGATTTACCCTTAGTGGAATAAGGGAACCAAAAGTATAATTAGTATACATATGAGACACCAGTTAATTTTGAGTCATGAAATGAGAGATCGGTTTAGTATTGAATCGTTATAGCTACATATGGTTACTTTTATGAGATGGATTAGCTAAATGAATGTTTGTTCTAAATTATGTGAATTTGGAACAATGAACATTAAGATTTATGTTGGATTTAAATATATGGGTATTTAGATCAAGAAGCATAAAGAAAATTTAACAAAAAAATATATTCCCATGTTATTGAAGTCTTTAAATGAGGATGTTACACTAAGGTACCTTAAACACATGTATTTTGGAGATATTTAATTTTCTTTAGTACTAATTCATTAACTTGAAAAGGAAAGAAAAAAATTAGATCAACAAAATGTTTTAAAAATATCCAAGTGTCAAAATATTTTCTTTGCATTTCATATGTTAGGTTTGGGAAATAATTTCTAATTTACATGAAATTTGTTCATTAAACTCCAAAACTAGAAATACAAAGGATTTTATGTATTTCGGGTTTTAGGTTTCAAATTGTAGTTTGCATGAAAATTGTAACATGAAACCCAATTCTAGAAACTTGGCCTTCTAAGTTTATTTTGGATTTTGAGTTATGATTTACAAATAAAAAATCAATCCTGATTCCCACAAATTAAAAAATGCATTTCGGGTTTTAGGTTTTCAATTGCAAATTACATGTAAATTATAATTTAATCCTCGAAACCCGAAACCCTTCCAAGTTGCAAAAAAATGGTTCAAATTATGTCAAATATCATTTTAGGTATTGAATTTTTCTTTACAAGTCCTGAGTTCCACCCTTTGTATTTTGGAGGTCAACAGGTGCAAATCAAGGTCAAACTTCCGACAATCTCCTTCATTTCAAGTTATGGAATTCTCTTACATTTTCATATGACAACCCAAATGCATGCTATTTCTTGCATGTATTACACTTCTAAAACCTAATGGTCCATGTGTTGAGTTCCAAGTGTGTTTTGTACAGTCAAAAACCCAAAAAGGATTGATTTAACAACTTAACCACTCGCATTTATTGAAGTATGGCACCCTAAACTTCAAATGGCCATAACTTTCACCCTATAACTCCAAATTTCACAAAATTGGTCTTTTTAGAAAGGTCTCATCATTTACTATAGTACCAACACTATAAAATATTTATAGATAGCTCAACAAACAAATTTTATGAGTTATGGTGCCCATTACTTATCCTATAAGGAAGTATCATGGGGAATGGCCTTGGTGGTACCCCTACCTATTTTCAAGAATTCAATGCATATTATTAGTGGTTGAAGGTGGAAATCCAATTTCCCTCTCTTTACCTCTTTTATTTCTCCCATTATTATTTATAATGTAAAATCTATCATTTGTAAGGGGGATGTTCTAAGAATTAGAGGAACTATGTAAGACATTATTCTTGAGTAGTTGTGAGTTGCATACCTTCATTTGAGCTTGGAAATGTGTTATTGTGCCTTCTTCTTCATATGTAATGGTCTATGCATACTTTACAAGTAATATGATATCTATTTTTGTGTTTTTAAACCCACGACTTATGTTACGTGTTATGTTTGTGGAGCCTATTTTCATGTTAGAGTGTGGTACACCTTACGTGTGTTACACTCGGGTATTTTTACGGTGGTCCTGCTCATTGGTGAGTGGGTCGGGGAGTGAAGCCCCGATCGAAGGGGCTCGGGGTGAAGCCCTGAGCAAATTTTCATGGGTGGTTTATTAACCCATGGGTATTGGGTAACCATTATGGGTTGTTTTTGGGCCCATGGTTTTTGATTTTTTCCCATTGTTTTGATACCCACGGTTTTGTATCAAATTTCTTAAGTAATTGTCTATATATATGGTCTTATGCATTTGATAGATAGACAAGAAAATGTATTACAAATGTGTTTTGAATTCGGGTGTGAATTCTGTAGAGTTTGTTTAGCATAGCTCCAAACGGATTTGGGTATTATATTGAGAGAGTGGAGGCTTGTAATAAAATCTGAGCAAGTGATTCTTGGTGGACGTAGCCCAAATTGGGTGAACCACGTTAAATCTTGTCTCTCTATGTTGTGTTATTTATTCTGCACTTTTATTTGAGATCTGTAATATTTTCTGCATATTAGTTTCTACTGTTGTGATTCTGTAAGGGATTATTCCGCATATTTTATCTCTTATTTCCTAACATTCTATTGCATTGTATTTCCTCTCCATTCTTGAAGTTGTATTTTATGCATGTATTTCTCTTTTGCAAGTTCATTCAGTTGTGTCTTATGGAGAATAGAAAGTAAAATGTTGTTTTGGATATTTTTCACTCATTTTTGACCTCTCCCTTCTCCATTTTCCTTCTCCGTTTTCCCTCATTATAGTGTCTTCACCCTTTTTCTAGTGTTATCACCACCTACTAGCTTAGGATTTCCCCTTACATGCATTTATCTCTTCCCCTAGTCCATTGGATTGTTAAAATAGGATTAGATAGCAACATTTCCGAAGTAAAAGTAATTTATAATTAGGATTAGGTAAAGGAACTATCCTTCTCGGGATATTAATCTCAATTTGCAAGTCCCACACTTGTGATAATGTCACATGTTAGTAAAAATTAGGGATCTGTAATAGAGAAAATCCTAGGGTGCTACTTTTTTGTGACGAAAACACTTTGGTGATCCTTGATTTGACTATTCATTACATATGTGATAACTAGGGTTTGATAGCAAAAAAAATCTAAGAATTTGAGAAAGCCAAAAATTTACAAAAGTTGTCTCGGAGAGAAGGTACAAGACTATACATAAGGTCTTATATCATATGGTATGGTCCTAAATATGGTGTACATCCTTGAACTCAACATCATTACACTTTCAGTCTAGTTTGTAAGGATTTCCCAAGTTCATTTCTCCTAGTTTCTTTGGTGCACAGTCCCAAATATTATGTGAAATAAGTTGTTAAAAGTTAAGTTCCAATATTCCTCCATTTTTACTTTTAATTACATGTTTTTTTATTATTGGAAAATAGTTTTTTGAAAGGGACTATACCCTTGAATACAAAAGAAGGCCTGAGATTTGGAATAAGAGTGAGAAACAGAGAGAATGGATCAAGATCCAAGTGTTACAATGAAGCTCTAAGTAGCTGAAGCTTGACTACTCAAATGAGACAAAACAACAAAACAATGAAAAGCAAAAAAAACAACTAAAAGCAGCAGAAGCATCCAGAACTACTTCTTGGCAGCTTTATCGATACTGATCTTGACTCTCTTCTAGGCATGAAACATACTCAAAGTAGTCATATGGGCAGCATCAGTCTCATCAAGCTCCTCAATGGTTCTTTTGCTTTCTTTTTTGTTGTCCCAAAGTGCAACCGGGACACTGCTGAGGTTGGAAACACTTTTGGCATGACCCTCAATGAACTCCTCAATCACCCTAAAGGCGGAAATGTTGTAATCATGTCTAGTCTTGGCCTTCCCTAAGCGGGAGTCTAAGGAGGTCAGCTTCTTATATATGTCATCAATCTAAGCTGCTATATCAATGTTCCCCTCCTCCATGCTTTTCTTGCCTTTCTGTTTAGCTAGGTTATTGACCTCATCCTTCTGTAATTTCATCTTAGCCTCTAAGGCCTCCAACCTCTTAGAAGAGCTATCCATCTGCACTTCCCGAGGACCGGCACTACCGATATTCGGCGGGTCATGTGCGATCTCAAGTTCAAAAGGCTCCTCCTCCACAAAGAAGAGTCTCGAGGTTGAGCCTCCTGGAAGCCCAGTGACCGGTCTTTTAGAGGTAGAGGTGAGGTGGGTGAAGGGAGAAGTAGCAGGGGAATGGAAGGAGAATTTTGTGCATCCGGTATGGGGGTGGCAAGCAACGGTGGTGGGGGGGCGAGCGGCAGGCGGGAGAAGCAGTGGCGGCATGAACAAAGCCCATCAAAGGGGGAGCCGGGCTAGGAGAGGAAGGAAGACCAGGGTACTTAAGAAGGTAGCATTTATGAATCAACAAAATAAGTCCTTGATGCAAGGGAACCACCGGGTGTGCTTCTGAAACTCCAAAATGGAGTGTTCAAGGGAGTTCAACAGATAATGGGGGAAGCAAACCAATCGATTCCTACGGAAGTGGTTTAAAAAGATAAGATGTTTAGCAGGGACAGTGACAAACCTACCTTCCTGAATCGAATCATCACGCGAGTGACCTCATCATAGGGTGGTGGAATTGAGCTGACAAGCAGCTGCTTTGTGCCAAATGTGAGCTTCTTAGTTCCCTCCACAAATCTTCTTTCTTCAGCATCTCTATCAACCCTTTTGTTGAAGAAGCGGTATCCCTCCAAACTAAGGCCGGTCGCTTCAGCAATAAGATCTTCATTGACTAATATCTTCTGTCCCCCATAGTCGACAGTATGCTCTTTCCACTCCTTAGCAAAGCATACAGAAATGCTTTGGTCATGCCCCTGCACCTTATCAATGAAGTTGGTGAAGCCTCCTTTTTGAGAGTGTTCCAAAGCTCGTATTTTCCTTCCGGTTAGGGTCCGCATATGGCTCAATTTGGCATGGAGGTCCTCCCATATTCTCTATGATATCCTGGTTACAACAATTTATCAAATGTTTGTGAGCGTAGAGACTGTCCGCTTCTTGTTGTTGAAGGCCACACAAAGCCGGGAACTATAGCCATTGCTCTTCTCACGAGCAGGCTGCGTAAGCGCTGAACCGAGCTGCGCAGGAGTAGCTCGTGAGAGTAACCCTTTCCTGTCAACAATCGCATTACATCTATCATCGGTTTCGAGGACCTATAAATCTAGATATCAACAGCTGTAGTACATCCCGCATGCGTGATTTTCAAATCTAGATAACTCCACTTGAAGTTCCCCAAATAATTCTTACTATCATGTATATTTGATATTATTTTCCTCATCATATTCATTAAAGTAACACGTGTGAGAGTGTTATTGATGCTGATCTTCCTCCAAAGATTAAGACTCATCTCTAGGGATTGCTTGCATATGAAGGTCCGCATGAATGCTGTTGTGTAGCTGATTAGGGATACTGTTATTATCCCAGACGGTGAAATTTATATTAATGCCATAATTGGCCAGTGCATCCGCCAATTTATTGCCCTCCCTGTAAGTATGCATGATTCTGATGCTATTGAAGGTATGACTGATGCTTATGGATTCAGAGATAAAATCCTTAATACTCCAACTAGGAGATGAGGACTGATTAAGAAGTTTAATGATATTTAGGGAGTCCCCTTCAACAACAAGGTTCTGAATATTTTGAGCCCGTGCAACTCTCAAGCCCCAGAGAGCAGATAATGCTTCGGCAAAATGATTGGTTTGAATTCCCATTTTTCTAGCATATGCAGCAATCAAATTACCTTTGTGGTCCCGTATTGCTCCTCCTCCTGCTACTGTCCCAGGGTTTCCCTTAGAGGCCCCATCAAAGTTCAGCTTGTACCAATTAGAATTAGGAGGATGCCATTTGATCGAAGATCTATCTATACTATTCCCAGGATTGCTCCAATTTCCAATCTACCAATTGGATAAGATGTACTCTTCATTCTCAGGATAACTCTTGTTCTTGGGAGGTTTAAATCTGGCAATATCCTCTTTGATACCTTTAGAAATTTTGCCAATACTGAGTTTATAATTTTGTTTCTTATTTCTGAAAATGGTATCATTTCTATCCTTCCAAATCCTCCAAATTAAATGTGGGATAGCCAATTTCTAGATCCTTTTGATAACACAATGCCTGAAGGGTGGGTTCCATTGATTCCATAGCTGATTAAGATCCTTCGGCAACACCCAGAGAGCTTCGAATTTAGAAAGGAAAAAGTTCCAAATTCTATTGGCATAATCACAATGTATGAATAGGTGACTGATATCTTCATAGTCATTCCTACAAAGATGGCACCAATTAGGAATTATAAATCCTCTTCTCATCAAATTGTCAGTGGTGAGAATTCTACCTGTGATGGCCAGCCAAAGAAAGAAATTTATTTTGGGAGTTAATTCAGGCATCCAAATCTTGTTCCAATTAAAATCAGATTGATTACTATGAAAAAGATTGATATAACCAGATTTGACTGAGTATTTCCCATCATGGGAATTATTCCAAACCAGCTCATCCTTGGAATCCAGCTGACTTAAAGGAAAGAGATCTAAAAGATCCTGAAGGGAGGAAGTAATTTGTTTCAGATCAATTCGCTCCACAGTAAGTTTTTTCCAATTCTTGTTGGTGCCATTTCCTTCAATGTAGTCCTTGATTTTAGTACCATACTTGCTTATAAGGCTGTCCTTAGCCATCCCAAATCTATCCAAGAGATTGCCACTAAACCAATTATCCTCCCAGAAGTTTATCTCCCTGCCATCCCCCACTTTCCATTTGCTACCCGCTTGATGAAGTTTTTGCTCTTAATTACATGTTAGGTTATGTGGTGTGTTGGAATATTTCTTACTTTATGTAAGGTAAAAATCTGATTTTTTTATATTGTATCATCCTTGTTAGATCAGTAATCAACTATAATATATCCTACACACAAATAATTTGAACTAGAAATTTAATGTAGGGTTAAATAATATAATGAATAGTTTACTTATAAATTTTCAAAAAATGGACAGCAATAGAGAATGATGATTGAGGGTACAGATCATGACATCTTAGATGATGTCATAAACTTGAAAGATATGAGCATGATGGTGGTTCCTGTAACATTCCCATTTTAAGACTTTAGAAACAAGGGAAAATTTTTTTAGTATAATGTTCTCTCTTCTAAATCATCACAATTTATAACACACACTCCAATGCCAATCCATCACATAAAATAAAACCATATGCATCTATAAATGACTCACTTAAACACCGATCTCTCATTTCATTACTCAGTATTAATCCAATCTCTCATGTTAACCTTCAAAAGTGTATACAACATATAATTGGTTATTTTACCCTATAAGGGGTACCCAAGTGTTCTATTTAAGAGGCCTATTTGAATATCTGTTACCGATATTCATCTTAAATCCTACTTCTTAAAATAGGTGACATAGGACAATGCAAGCAGTAGTTTGCAATACTTTGGCCAAAGTTTTTAAAATATGTTTATCATTTTTACATTCCTAAATGACATACTCATTAACTGGAATAAGTGTTTCACCATAATTGTTTTGTTATCTAAAGTGGTCTTTATTGACTTCTATTAGTCCCACATGATTCAAGTTTAACCCTAGGCATAATGAGAAACATGCCCTAGTATGGAGGACTACTTGTGTTGACTAAGGGTACTTCGACATACTCAATTTAATTTCATCGCTTGGGTGTGTTTAACTATCCTAATTCAGCATGAGTTGACCCTGATACTAGATCATGTCCCCTAATCGCATAGGGAAGAACCGTGATCCAACCAATTACTTATGTTGATCAAGTTGAACAAACTAAGCAGGATATTGAGACATATCAACTGCATCTTAGTATCCTTGTAATGACTCCTATCATTACAAAGGTACTACGCTATAGTTGATGTGTGTCACCATCCAACTGAGTTCCCTCATTTGTATAACATAACTTAGATTGAAAGTTAATTAACCCATTATTCAAATTATTGCATATTAATTACTACAACACCTAAAGGTTCATCTATCATTATTTAACCTATAAGGCTACATGTTTAGGTTAACATCTAAACAAAACAACTTTTATCAAGAGACAACATAACAAATCTTACAGTTAAGAAGTGTGTCATTTAGTTCATTACTTATTCCAGCCCTAGCTTAAATAAATTTACTTAAGAACCCCTTTTATTTTTAGACTTCATTGAGATGAAGTCTAAGTTATGTTTAGATCTTATCAAAATAATTTATTTAATAATAAAGGGAAAACTACCTAAGGTATTACAAATAGTCATTGGTTTGGAACACCTATGACACTTTAAACAAGATTCCCCTCAGTATATATATGTGATTAACTTAAGGGAATCACCCCTCTTTCTTATATCATGTCCAATGTCCCTTGATGAAAACTAATTTCACATGCTTGATTATGACATCATACATATATCCTTTTATATCTATGGAAATCAAACTTAGTTCTTTATATTGTTTATAGACCTATTTATGTATGTCAACTTATTAGTTGTATCTTTTAAATTTGATAACCAAAAATTAGGATTTTATATTCACCACTCATAGTGTTTATAATATGGAAATTATTAAGTTCCAAATTCATAATTCTGGAAATACATATTTAGGTATCCTTTATAGAGGATATTACTTTTAATAACACATCCCAATTCATAACAAGAAGATATTACCAAATAGTATTCCTTAGAAATCAACACATCCTTTTATTTCATAAGGGGAAGTGGTACATTTTCTAAGAAAAAGTATTGCAGAGATTACAAGTTTCCAAATAGCAGTATCAACTAAATATTATTACAACTTCCATTTCCAACAAGTACATTTCAAGTAGTAAAGTCATATATCATCAAATAAAGATGCAATTCCTTTAGTAAAACAGAAGCAACTTCTTATAGGTATTTCCCTTTCATATTTTATGAATTTCCATCTGCAAAATTGTTTGCATGGGTTAGTTCATTGAACTGAGCATGATAAGCACTATTCCATTAAAACATTGTGCTCTTAACTAACTATTTCATAAAAAGAACTTTTTTTATGAAACAGTAGAAACACATCAAAAACTAACAGAAAGACATAACCAAAAGAATACAATCCAAAAATAAGAGAGATATTTTAGATTTTCTAATCAACAATAAGGTTGGGTAAATCAACCTATTAATTCTACTTTCTATCCTAAAAAAAAAACCCTTTCATCATAAAGAATATAAACAATAGAGTTAAAGAAGAGTTTCCCTTTTATCTGAACCTTTCCTTCACTTCCATGTGATCAATTTAATTTCCTTCAATCATCTAAATATTTTTAACAAGAAGAACATAAGGTACATAAAACTATCTTTAGATTTAATTCCATTGTTGTTCATATTTGAGCATTGTTTCCATCTAATAGTCCCCTAGCACTAATTCATCCTAAAATTTAAAGATGACATTAAGCATAGTTAATTCACATAGGTAAGTAAGGAAACTATTACATTAACTACCAATAAAGTAACCCTGATTGAAGCTTTAAATAAACTTACATTTTGTTTCTTCAAAAGACATTAGTTCACAAGGTCCAAATGTCAGTCACAAAGTGAAATAATCCAAACAAAACAAAGAAGGAACAGTAACAAAACTACACAAAACAATTTCCCATCCAATGATTGAAGTTGGTATGAGTGAGATTACAATCTCCTCACCTTAATCAAATTCCTATGAAGAATTGAATATTTCACATGTGCCACGAGAATTAAAAAAATAGAACATATTCCTATACAAACTCTCCAAGTCTAGTACAAAAGCAATGACGTATAGATAACCCACCACCAATTCAAAACAAAAATTCATCCAAGACTTGAATAAAATAAGTTTAGAAGAAAAAAGAAAAGGATAAGAACACAACAACCAACCAACCATTACCCTTTTATTTCAATTCAAGAAGGGAAGGTTTAAACATACGATTCCATCCAAGGCATTTAACGAATCGATTAAATTTCAAAATCCCAGAAAGGAATGGGATGAAGACATCAGATCAAAAATGGAATGGACCTCAAATATACTCAAACTAAATAACAAGAAGACAAATATAAGTGTGATATGTTTCCAACAATAAGAGTTTGAATCATCAAAAATTAAAAATGTTAACTCAAATCCAAAAATTTCTACTACCAAACTCAAAGCCCGAAGTGGTTTAAGAAAGAAATAAGAATCATATAGCAAGAAAATTTCTACCCCATTAAATATGCAAAACTTTATACTTTCAGAAAAATGAGTAGTTAAAATAGTGATACCCAAAATGGGTTTAAGGATTTAAGAAAATAATACCTCAAAATTAAAAAATGATATAGCTTGAATATTCATTTCCAAAACACTATAACCAAATGAATAAGACTGAATACAATGCTCGAAAAGGGATTTCCTAATCTAAGTACTTACAAGATTTTCAAAGAATAGAAATTATAGTGGATAACAAGTTTATAAATTGACGGTTTCTACCTTTGATAGCCAGAGATCAACCCAAAACAAGAGTTCACAGAATCCTAAGAAATAACAAAAAAACAACCAAGTGTTTCCTTCTTTCTAGGTTCCTATTGACAACATTCCAGAAGCTTGCAATTAATCAATAGATTTTTATGAGCCATCCAACTAATAGTCGTACAAAACTTCACAAAGGTTTCTAGTCAGACAGAGAACCACAATGACATTTTTAATGGTGAGAAAATCCAAATCAATAAACAAGCTAGAAATACAGGAAACAGTTCACACTTTCAAATTTATTTACCCATTCTATAACCTAGATTCATTGCATTCCATAAAAACAACAACAATGAAGAAAAACAATAAAAACAGAACCAAAATATTTCATCAAAGAGCAGAATTTTTTTATGAAGTACTTAAGTAAAAGTAAGAGACTTAATGGATAGGGCCTATCATGCCTGATAGAGCTCTTGTCTTCACTTTTCATAGAAAATATCTAAAAGAAAATTCGATAGGTTCTTCCTTCCCATGAAATTCCAAAAGGACCCTCACAACCTCTAAATATTCTTATAGTTTTCATAGTGCCCCATCTAATAGTTCCATGTCATGAAAAAATAATTGTCATGCAAGAATCAAACTAGAGGTTCGAAAACATAAACAACCACATGCAGAGCTCAAGCTCAAAAATGAACAAATGATCAAAACAACCAAAACCCCTGTTACTTCTTCCTAGGTGGTTTTTTTCATTTTCAAAAATATTAAATGCAAACTAGGACTGTAAGTCCCTCTAATTCCACACTACCATCATCTCTAAATTTAGCAATGACTAAATTCAAATTTTGCATGCAACTAAACTTGGCGAAGTGCCAACTCATCCATCCTTATTTTTCCTCATGCCCCCACCAAAGTTGGCAGCTCCAAATGATAATATTGCATTAACTCCCAATAAATATCTAGAAAATGATGCCACCAACCATCCCTTTTACCATGTCGTCCCTTAGTCACCCTTTTGGTTAGCCATACATTTAAGTTAGGTTTAACATTAGATTAGGAACTAACATAGGTCCTTAGGTCTAAGTCCATAGTTTTAGTCTAGGTCCCTTTTAATTATTTACATCCCAATTAACAAAAGAACATAGTAACTTAGGTTAGGTTTAACCCTTAGGATAGAGTTACTAATTTAAGGAACATAGTTTAATTAGGTTCCCTAAATTCACAGAAGGATTACATTCCATCTTTCAAGAAGAATCAAATTGTCTTTCTAATTCAATTATAAGGCTGAGATCCCAAGAGACCATTCATGAATTATGAGCAGTCAGAGTCTAGGAACAATTTAATCTATCAGACTCAGTCATTATGACCACAAAGTATAAATTATAAGCATACCTTGGATCAATGAAATTGATCCAAGGTATTGTTGTCTTGGATCATAATGGATTAAGAAAACTGAAGTTAGATTCCAAGTGTGTTGATCAAAGAAAACTCGAAAAAAATCACACAAGAATTCTACGTGGGAAAGTAGGTCCTATTCAAAGGCACGAATTGATAGGGAGAACATGCGTGTGGAACAGAAGTTCATTTTTCGGGACTTATCGAGTTTTCACTCATAAAGGTCTATTTTTAGAGATGGTATGAAGAGCACACAAATGAGGTGGATACATGTGTGCCACTCATTGGATAATTTTGGAGGATTGGACATGAAGTACTTTGCATGGACACAAGCTGGAAATAGATCTGCTACTGTCAGTAGTAGTCTATTGTTAGTGCACTTGTATGTGTGGCTAGTTTTGTATAGACACACGGATAAGAATAACATGTGACCTATTTTTAGAATGCATAAGTGGTGAATGGAAAGTCCCCACCATTATATATGTATTATACCATGTAATAAGAGAGAGATATATATAGAGGGGATCATGAAAGAGAGGTGAGGAGATCGAGACATACAATGTTATGTTCTTTACACGCATACTTTTGATATTGTAATGAAGAATCTATAACTTAATGCATTAAATATAATGGAGGATATTGAGTGAATCTAAGTATTAATTCTATGAGTACCTAAATCTAGTATGTATTTGATCTCATCATGGTTAACATTTCAATTTTTTTCTTTTCGGATATAGATCCGGTATGCTTTGTAGAATTATATGCTAGCAATAGAACTATTTATGTTAAGTCCTCATCATACTAACATCCTACTACATCAACCCTAAAGAGGGACTGGTACCATTTTGTGCTTTGAGTGAGTGCTCGGTCTAGGTTGAGTCATGTCTTGCTAGCACGCATAGGGTTTCATTGGGTTTGTGTCTTTGAATTCTAGGCTACATCATTGGTTCCATTATCTGGACCTCTTTTTCGATTATTTTTAGGATGGTTCGCAATGAAGACATCTTTGGTTGACCTTAAGAAGTATTGAAGAATGGATACATGATATGGAAGAAGAATATGCATAGTATTTTAGAATTGGATCGAGTTTAACTCATGAAATTGGGTGGAATGAAGCTATATGATAGTTTATATGAGATATTTTTACTATCTTTCTAGTATAATTATGCGAATGGCTGATTGCTTATGAATCTAAATGGAATTGGAGGTATCACACACTTTTCTCGGACATAAGAAGAATTCCAAGCCCTTTATGATGTTGATATGATCGGATTCGAGTTTTGTGGATATGTGGTTTCATGGTGTCTTGAACACTTATATCTTGAATACTCGATTTCCACTTATTTGTGTCTAGTGGTAGTTGAATTCCAGTTGTTATGACATCCACAGGGAGCTTATCTACAAGGAATTCCCTTTGGTGATCAGATCCCGATGGTAACTTTGAACCTAGAGAGTAAACCAACAAATAATTAAACCCCACCACGCATGGTGGCAAGGATAGGATTGGTGAAGGATGATGGACTTAGCAATGGAAAGGTAGAGAGAATAAATGTAACTTGAGTATAATGAAGAATGCAAGAGGGGTATATGTAAGTAACATGACGTTACAACGTGGACGGAGTTGAGGAAAGAGATGGCTCGTGAGGGATTTAGAGCTCACATAGAAGACATGGAGCTACAGCATCAGGAAATCCCCTATCTAGGAAAGCATGATAAGGAACCCTCTTTGTCCTCACAAGAGGATCACACCAAGATATATGACTTGGGCCACAGGTGGGCATCTGAATCCACCTGGTAACCTAGCCCTTGCGCTTGGTTTTCCAATATCTAGTATGATAAGTAATCAACAAGAAATTTTGGGAAGTAAGAGAGAAAGTACATTAATGGTAGGATAGATGGATTCATTTCTATTTGGAGGTGTGTTTTCAGGCACATTGTCCACACAGAATATGAGTGTGCCAAATGTTGGATTCACTTCTAGAACTGGAACTACTTCACAGACCATAGGGGTTCAGTATAGTACTACTATCGGAGCATAGGGGATTCTACCTACATGACCTATTCCAGATACAGGTTTGGGATCAAGAGGCATGTGAAGTTCTGGTTTAGGTGGATCTCGGAGGTTTTAGACGCAGGGAAACACTTTGGAGGTTTTGGAATGGGTGGGCAAGGTCCACACCAACCCTAGAATATTTATATGGAAATGTCTCTTCGTCTTCAGTATAGGGGCATAGAAGATGTTGTTGAACATGTGTATATGTGTGAAATATTGTGTCGTGTAAAATGAATCACGACTTCTAAACGTAGGGAAATATAATTTTCTACTACGTTAAAAGGGCATGCACACATCCAAGATAGGAATTTTAACTCGATCGGACTTGTGTGGATTATGCAACATTTAAGGATGTGTTCTTTAAAGAGTTTCATATCCCTGAGTTTGAGCAAAAGAGTATAATTTCCCTCAATGATATTAAGAAATGCACTACTGAAAGTGTTATAGAGTATGATGCATAGTTTAAAACATTGTTATCAAAGATTTCTTATGACATACATGTAAGCAAGCATGCATAGTGGTTTGTTGTGGGATTGATTACACCATTT
Source organism: Taxus wallichiana var. yunnanensis (assembly GCA_018340775.1). Lineage (NCBI taxonomy): Eukaryota > Viridiplantae > Streptophyta > Pinopsida > Cupressales > Taxaceae > Taxus > Taxus wallichiana. Next base: position 82,159,360 of record CM031242.1, on the reverse strand, counting down.
AGGAGGGCACTATCACATAAGATGTATACTGATCCACGTGAAGAATTGGAAGTAGCCCTACATGCTGAGGTAGTTGGGAGTATTGACACTAGCGTTAGCCCATTTTTAGAGGTACAAATTGTAGCTATGGTGAAACAACTAGAGAAATTATTAGAAAATTTAGCGCATGAAACGTGCTCAAGAATTTGGTATATAGATTGTGAAGTAGAGGGTAACACAAAGGATAGTTTTCCTCATAGAATAGTATGCTCATTATTGATAGATTTGAGATATGCCACTAAAACCATGATGTTAGTTGTTACCCATTATTGTAACACACGATAAGGTAGAATTTTTCAAGCTATTGTAAAATCAGTAGGTCCACAACATATGACACTGAGAGGACTACCAACCGATTGGGTAGATCCATGATGATATTGATATTAGTGTACGAAAGATAAGAGTTTGAAATAACTCTAAGGGAAAGAATGAGCATCGGGACCGGGAACATAATCAAGAACGCTATGATCGAATGAGGGGGTATTTTGAAGGCAATCATGGCAAAGGTCAAGGATACCATGGTGGATTCAGAGGATGAGACCGTGGTGGTGGAAGAAGTTATTTTCCTCAAGGAACATGTTATACATCTCTTGACCACTATAGGTGCGAATGTCCTTAGAATATTGCATGTTCTTTCTTATGGGAAGAACCACAACTATGAAGAGTTCCCAAAATTATATGAACATCTAAGTAAGCAACATAAACAAGAAAACAAAGGCACAACGATGGTAAGGATACAACGTGTTGTCAAAAATCAATGGATGCCCAAGATGGGAGTAGATTCCAAGGCACTACAAGTGAAGATCATGACTCACACTAAGGAAGCACATGTCAGGGAGGCATTACAACATAAACCTACCATCACTAAGGATGAGATTCTCCATGCACGATACCCAAATCCTACCTATCAGAAGGAGGTTTATCAGGATACCATGGAAGTGCTAAAGAATCTTCAAGGTGAGATATAATATTTAAAGGAGAAAAAGAAAGAATCCGAGATGGTCCAAACTGATATAAATGACTTGAGAGAAGTGTCTAAAACGTTGCGCCAAGAAAACATCTATAACATTCGCATTTTAAGAATTTAGAAACAAGGGAATTTTATTTTTGAACCACAATGTTCTCTGTTCTTGATAAAACATCATTTAGAACACACATTCCATGCCAATCAATCTCGTAATAGATAACCATATATGCACTGTAATGACTCTGGGTATACTACCGATCTCTCATTCCATGACTCGGTTACCAACCAATCTCTCATGTTAACTTAAAGTATATAATACTTTATGCATACTAAATATACATGGTTCTCTTACCCTATTCTAGGAGTCTTGAGTGATCTATTTAAAGAACCTATCTAAATATTTATCATCAATATTCATCGACATCATGTTGCTTTAAACTAGGTGACATAGGAAAATAAAACCGGTAGCTTTGCGATAATTTGGCAAAATATTTTCAACATATTGTTCATGTTACTATTCCTAGACTACATACTCATCATTTCAGAATACTTCCTTCACCTCACTCTTCAATTATCTAGAATGGTCTTTCTTGACTACCGTCGGTCCACTTGCCCAAATTCGACCCTAGCCGTGCTAGCAACATAATTTATTGCAGGAAGATGCTCACGATGACTTAGGGTATATGGGCAAACTCGGTTGACCTGCATCAATTGTATGTGTCAAGGTACCCTAAGTCATTGAAAGCTACTACCTATCCTAAACATGCTACTAACTTGGCAGGAAAGAAACTAAGTTCAAGTATAGATGTGTGTAAATCTAGATGAAAAATATGGAAGGGTGTTGCCACATGTCAACTCTACAACATGTATCATTGAGAAGTCCCATGACTTCTTGAGGTTCTGATCCTATAGTTGGTGTGTACCAACATCTCGTTAGAACGATTCATCAAGATGTGCATACCCCCTTAGTGGTTATAAATCATAATTAAATCGGATTAAGATTGATTATAGGAACCATGCCTAATCGTAATTCCAAAATTTATTAAGTTCTTTACCCATACATATACCGATTAGATATGGAGAACATTATTTCAGGTTTGCATTGTTGTCTATTAACATGGCATAACAAGCAGATTATCCAGAAAATAGAACAAGTAAACATAAAGTTTTAATTCTTAATGTAACCTAGCTATCCAAATCAAGTGAGACATCCACCTAGATTACTCTAGTTTTTACTTTATAAACTTAGTTATAAAGATTAAGAATCACAACCACTATTCATTTTATCTTTCATTCTTTGTGAGAGGAAGAGTCTTCCTCTACATGGTTAAATGGTATTTTTAACATAACTTTTTTATCGTTCATTACTTATATAGTTTAATTGTATGTCCCATGCATATTTCATTATTAAACTATAGTTATGCGATTAGAGAATGACATCTTTTGCAATTTAACAAGTTCATTATAATAAGGGATATTATACTATCTCCTTAACCCAACTCAATATCGATAACAACAATAATATACAAACAAATATCTGAATTCTACCAAGATATCACTATTATTTTCGGCATACAAGTACAAAAGAATTCACATTTCAAATTGGAGTCCAACACAAAACCTTTCAATACATGATTTTAAATATACATTTACAAGACTATGCATTTCAAACATTTTGCATGTCAATCATAATTAAGATCTTAAAATAACATCACTTTTCTTTTCCAACACAACTCAAGAATGATTCGAAACTCTTTACATAAGATCCCAAATTAAATAAGCCAATGCATCATAAAATTTATTTCCTTCTTTTATCACTTACGATGTCCATCTGCAAAAATTTCTAGCACAGGTCAGTTCAATGAACTGAGCATGATAAGCACTAAGAATTAAAGTAAAGTGCATTCCACTAATTGTTCCATTAAACAATTCTTCTTTAATGAAACAATTATATATATCATACTAACAATCATAAGTATTAACACCCGGAAAGAAGCACAATTAACGAGTTTGAATTCAATATTAAGAAAAGAGCATAAAATAATTCTGCAACACCTGTATTTATATCATATGGTTTAATTGATCCTATCAATATCTTTAAAACACTCAAGAAGTTTTTCATCTAATTGCTTCATGATTTCATAAGAATAGAAATACACATTTATCTTTTCTAAGTAGCAAAAGAAGTTAGTTACAACATAGCTCATATTAGGATGCTTCATCTTTCCATATAAACAAAAGAAGAGAATCAATACATACTTATTCCCCATACACAAATCATCTGAAGGATAGAATCAGGTTTAGAACACACAACACTACCTCAGTCCAAAGATAACAATATAAGGAATCCATAAATAAAGAGACAACATCTAAACAAGAATCCCAATTCAATCTAAGAAGATTAGGACAAAAAACAATCTAAATGAAAGTCTTACTAACTTCTATATATGTTAGTAGATATAATTCAAAGGTCAAAACCAGATTGTCCACAAATCCAAGCTAGACTCAACAGAATAAATCTCTTATCCAATCCATCCAAGAAGTTTCCATCTTAGAAGAGAATCAATTAAAGAGAAGTTCAGTCAATGAACTTATACAATCAACATAAAAAGGATCTCAAATAGAAAAGGACCCAATCCATAATTCATTTCATTTATACTATGAAATGAATTCCCTTATCTAATTCAAACTTATAAATTCTTTAACTAGTTCCCAAAAGAGATCACAAAAATGAACACACAGTCAAGAATGCACATTATAAACTTTCCTAAAATCTTACAAAATGGTTTCCTATTTCCATTCACCAAACTCAAGTTCAAATTCAAATCTCAAATGAAGTATAAAGACAATCCCTAACAGATATTGCCCCAAGAGAATATGTTCAATTCCCTTTCTAAAACCGGAGAGTCATTCAATGAATCCAACAAGGAACAAAAATCCACAATAGTGAAAGATACACAAGGATCAATATGTCTCATGAACTCAAAGGATCAATTTAATGCAAATCAAGTAAGCATTTTATGATCCCAAATAAGAACAATATTACAAATCATTCTAAACAGTGATACTATATCCTTTCATACAACACTCAGTATGCTAGGTTTTAGATTCAACATTCTATTAAAACCCAAGAATCAAATAAAATATCATAAGAGAGTAAGAAAACTAAATAATATGTTTAAGACAAGTATCGTCCCAAACTTACTTCCAACTCGACTGAACCAGAATCACCACAAGACTTTCAAATTTTAGTTTAAAAGATTATGACAAGGAAGGTAATTGTTTCAACATCTAAAACAAGAAGGAAAGTAAATAATACATTTCCATAACCTCTAACTTTTAACGACTGATCCAAATGAACTAAAGATCAACCAAACCCACAATAGGACATTGTTCCAATCCATTTATTACTAAGGACAAAAGAGTCAAGCTTTCCACAAGACACGGGTTTGCTCAGGGAAGAGAATAATAGGATAAAATTTGAATTCACGTGCCCTTCCAAGTTCAAGAACACATTACAGTCTAAGAGATAGATGTAATACAACCATTCCCTCTCAAGAAGATAAAAAGAGGAGATCTCAAAAAGAGGTTACCTAGTCTAATTCTGACCAAAAAAAAACTCTCAAGACCCCCCCACCCAAGTAGGCAGGTCTTAAATGATGTTAAAGCTTTTCAAGACCAAAATACCAACAAAACCCAACTCACAATACAAGTAAAGGATCGAATAAGTTGATTACAACACAAGTTCAAAACTCCACAATAATGGAATACCTGTAAAGTGTCAAATACAAGCTTCGAACATAAGTTCAGAACCGCACAAGGCTCTAACACCAACTCAAAAAACATAAGATCAAATATGAGTTAAGTATTTTCAATTCCTTAAATAAGAATAGAACTTTAACTCAGAGTAGATGTACAGAATAAAACTCAACAACTCGACTACAAGTTCAACATTCGTAAGAACTAAATTTGAGTATAGTGTCGAATATGAAGATTCAACAAAAATTTCAGATCTACACCAAGTTCCATTTAGTCCGAACAACACGAAGTTATATTAAAAACCTATAACAAATCAAAAGCTTCAACACAAGCTTAGAAAAACCACGAAGCTCCACTGCAAGCTCAATGAAACACAAGACTAAAACAAAGATTTAGAACCATACAAGCAACAAATTCCAGTCTAGAATGACCAAGAAGCTCTACTACAAATTCAACAAACACAGGCTCTAAATGATAGTTCGAAAGAAACATACGGCAATGAATTCTAGTTCAGTCAACACTAGCCTCGAATACAAGTTACAGAGCTTCCAAAAACAAGTTCGCATGAATATCACCATTAAACTAGCACAGAGAAAGTTTCCCAAAAACTACCATTACCAGCAATGGATTTACATTCCAAAAACCACAGATATTTCATGAAAACATGCAAGTAAATAACTAGACACATCATGCAAAAATATATCTCAAGTGAGTAGAATTGTTTTAATGAATCATTTAGAAGAAAGCAAGAAATATTAATGGGTAGATCCTATCATGCCTAATAGTGCCTCTGCCAATTCAAAGGAGACTTCCAACCGAGTTTCCAACCCTTTTTCTTCTCCATGATAGATCAAAAACCAAACAATTCTTCTTCCAATGCCTCTTATACATTCCCTTGATCAAAAATAGACTAGAGAACCCAAAAATAGCCAAGAAGACGAATTCAAACTATTGGTTCAAAGAACCAGATAGCTCCATGCAAAGTAAAATTTGTGAGGCATGAAAAACCAAACAACCTCTCACAAACCTACATCTCATGTTTCCAAGATAGTTTACACACAATAACTGATATTCATTAATGCCCTAACTCCCAATTCTCTCGCTTATCTCTCCTTGCTACCACCTCCCAAAACTAGTGAGTACCAATTCCAAATCAACATGCAATTCCATACTTAGAAAATCCTCCACATAAGCCCCACTAAAATTTAACTAGCCCTTGCCAAACTCATTTTACTTCCGTTCATTTAAATTGAATAAAATAAAATAAAAGCCATTGGAACCATCACCGCAGTGACATGCGACCTTAGGCCCCTTTCAAATAGTTTAGGCTAGATTTCCCAAAACTTAGGTTAGTCAAAAATCATTTCTTAAATAATTACTTTAGGTTTATAAAAATTGCAATAGGTAATACCACCTTAGGTTAAATCAAATTCACAACCATTAGTATTAGGCATTAGGTTAACATAGAAAAGTATCACCATAGTAATCTCCCCTTCCCTTATTCATTTAGCACAAGATCTTAGGTTAGCTCACGTCCCAACACAATAGAATATGAACCATAGGTTAGATTATAACCCAATTGAATAGACGTAGATAGGAAGTAGGTGTCTTGATATAGCTTAGGATACCATTAGGATTATCCTTCAGCTTTTTTTTAGGATCCTGATCCCCTTCATAGTCATAAGATGACTATATTTTGTTTACACCAATAATGTCCTGCGGAGATCAATCCCAGAGACCCAAGCAAAAACTTACAACTGAATGAAGACACGATCACTCAAGTCCAAAGAACTTGTAATGTAAAAATTTTAATCCACTATGTCTCTCAATAAATTAATGTCAATTTACCATTCACTCCATTAAGAAGATTTAAAACATTCCTTGGATCACTGAAATTGATCCAAGGATGAGTCAGCACAAGAGATAAGTTTGTAACTCTCAAAACTAGATTGCAGGTATTAATAAGAAGTGAAAATGGATTCTTGCAAGTCATAACATTTCAGTACTATGATTCTAAGAGTAGAAATGATTTATCCATAATAAGCATGATTTTCAACAATCAAGGAAACACACCTCATTTAAGAAAATCACATGTCAACGCTTGTAATGCAAAGAGAAATATAACAGTTTATTCAAGGTGTTACATACTTCCCTCCTAAAAAGAATCATTGTCCTGATGATTATCTTATATTAATCATTGCATTAGGGATAATCAAATTATTCACTTCCTTAACATAAGTTTACAACAATATCTGAATTTAAAGTTCCATAAATTAGCATTCACATAGTTGTTTATTCAAAAATGAATAGTTATCTATCCATAATTGACAGAATTATTATCATATAAAGACAAAATCACAAATTTTATTAGCTATCATATTCAATTATGATCGAGATAAATATGGAAAATCAGTTTTCATATCCTCCAGGGTTTTCCCAAATTCTACAATTTCTTCATTAAATTGGTCCCCTTTGGACCTTACATTGGCTTATCTCACGATATATTAAATGCAACTAGTGAGTTTCCAACACTCGTATGGATTTAACCACGATTATTCCTAGGTCTTGGACCTGCAAGTAATTCCTATTTAGCACATGTCATAAATTTGAAACGTATTTCTTAAGAAAATAAATATGGAAAGCATCATACATTCGTGACAAAGAAGGTGGTAATGCTAAACGGTAAGCTACGGGGTTGATTACTTCGACTATCTCAAAGGGTCCCACATAAGGAGGTGATAACTTGGCAACCTTGCCAAAATTTATGGAGCTCTTTTTTAGTTTAACCCAAAGAAAAACTTTCTCACCAAGTTTAAATTTCCTATCAACCCTCTTTAAATCAGCATAACTTGTTTTCCTATCTCTGCTTATTTCAAGTGCTCACGAATAAATTTAATTTTTGTTCCATTTCAGTAATAATTTCAGGTCCATTTACCTCTCTATCCTCAATGTTGTCCCAACTAACGGGGGTTCTACATTTTCTTCCATATAATGCTTCAAAATGTGCCATCTTAAGAGAGGCATGATATGTGTTATTATATGCAAACTCAACTAGGGAAGACACTCTTCCCACTTATATTGCTGGTCCATACAATAATCAGTAACATATCCTCTAAAACTTGATTAACTCTTTTAGTTTATCCATCTATTTCTAGATGATACACGAACTGAAATTCAACTTAGTTCCTAGAGTTTTATTAAGTGTTTGCTAGATCCTTGACGTCATTCTAAGATCTCTATCCGATATGATTAATTTAGGTACTCCATGTAATCTGAAAATTTCGTGGATAAATATTTTAGCCAATATAGGAGAATCATCATTGATTACGAGTAATAAAATGTGCTACCTTCGTTAGTTTATCGACAACTACTAAAATAACATCATGTTTATTTCTTGACATAGGAAACCCTTGTACAAAATCCATTCTTGTCACTTGTAACTTATCTTGTGGTATGCTTTATGAGGATACAATAACCGAATGGGTGCATATGTTCCACTTTAACACATTGACATTCAAGGCAATGTGTCACAACATCAATAAAATCCTTTTTCATTCCTTTCCATAAATATTTTTGTTTTATGTCAGCAAGCATCTTTGTAATACCAGGGTGTCTAGAAAAAGGTGAATTGTGAAATTTTGCTAACAATTTCTTTCTTAAATAATTTAGTGAAGGTATGTAAACCTTGTTTTCAAATCTTAAGATTCCTTTGTTATCAACGTGAAAACCTTTATACCTCAAATAATTTAGATCTACAACAAGTGTTGACTTTACTTGTTGAAAGTAAGAATCATATTCCGTAACACTTTTTACTTCATCCTTAAATCAAGTTCTCAATGTTACAAGAGTAGAAATGTGCTTCCTACAACTTAGAGCGTCAGCCACTCTATTTTATTTACCCTTGATATAACTGATTTCAAAATCATATTGAGACAAAAACTCTAACCATATTCATTGTCTTGCATTTAGATTTGGCTGAGTGAAAATATACTTCAGCCCAAGATGATCAGTTTTCAATTCAAAAGGTTTACCAAGTAGGTAATGCCTCCAAAATTGTAGTGCATGAAAAATGGAAGAATTATCTAAATCATGTGGATCATAATTCAACTCATGAAACTTTAGTTTTCTACTTTTGTAAGCTCTTACATGATCATTTTGTAACAAAATACCTCCTAGACCTTCACTAGATGCATCGGTTACCACCATAAAATATCCATTAGGATCTGGTACTGCTAGAATAAGTGCTGAAGTGAATTGTTCCTTCAATGTTTTGAATGCAATTTCACATTTCTCATTCCAAACAAACTTCTTATCCTTCTTCTATAAAGAAGTTATTGGTACAACTACCTTAGAAAAATCTTTTACAAATTTTCTATAATAGCGATAAGCCCCATGAAGCTTCTAACTTCATGTACATTCTTTAGTGCAAGCCACTCGGTTATAACTATAATTTTTGAAGGATCTACAACAATTCCATTCTTACTTATTACATGTCCCCAAATAGTGAACTTGTGTCATAGAAAGAACAGTTAGATAGCTTACGATATACCGTCTCTTTCTCAAAACTTCCAAAACTATCTTCAAATGCTCATGGTTTTCCTCAATACATTTAGAATATATGAGAATGTCATCCAAGAATATGAGCACAAATTTTTCCAAGTATTCTTGAAATATATTATTCATTAAATTCAGTAAATGTTTCAGTGCATTTGTTAATCCAAAAGGTAAAAATGTGAACTCATAATGTCCATACCTTATTCTGAAATTTGTTTTATGAATGTCCTCATCCTTAATCCACAATTGATGATATCCAGATCGAAGATCTATCTTAGAATATACCAATGCTCCATGCATATGATCAAATAGATCATAAATCCTAGGGAGTGGGTATCTATTCTTGATTGTTTCTTTGTTTAATATCCTGTAATCAATGCACAATCTAAGTGTTCCATCCTTCTTTTTAAAAAAAATTACAGGTGCTCCTAAAGGTGAAACACTTGGTCTAATCAAACCTTTAGAAAAAATTTCTTGCAACTGAGCCTTAAGCTCTACTAATTCTATAGTAGTCATTTGATACGAGTGCCTTAGAAATAGGTTCGGTTCGAGGCTTGATCTCAATTGTGAAATCAAACTCCTTTTGGGTGGAAGACTTGGAAATTCTTCCGGAAATATGTCATTGAAGTCTTGTAATAGCATATATCATTCCAAGACATCGTTGTTCTCTTCAGTTGTTTCTATAATTTTTACTGCATATAAGGTACAACCTTTATTTTTGGCCTTTTTAAGTTGCATAGATGACAATTTTCTAACATAAATCTCATGTTTCACACCCTGAATCTCTACTGTTTTCTGCAGTCATCTAAACAACTAATGTGTTTTTCAAAATAGTCCACTTTAGCCTTATGTTATGCTAACCAATTAACACCTATGATTACATCATAAGACCCCAAAGGTGTAACATAAAGATCAACTTCAGTGAAAAGTTAGGTAAATCAAGGAATTGCTCCAAAAAGACACATACTAATTGTATGAACAACATTGTTTCCATAATGTATAGTCCATGTTTTATCCATGTTTCCAGCTTTTATTTTTAGTTTTTATGCTAATTTACTAGAAATAAAACATTCAGTAGCTTCGGTGTCAAAAATAATAGTTATAGGTAAACCAAATAACTTACCTAGAACTTCTATAGGTGTGGCCTATTTCTCAGCCTACTTGTCAGCTACTATAGCATGTATCTTGTGCTACTAATTATGATTATCCTTTTGAAAGGGCATTGATTTATGTAATGATACTTGCCACAATTATAATAGTCTCCTACATGTCCCTTTCTAGGCTTGGGTTTATTTCCATCCTTAGAGTTATCGTTCTGACCTCCATAGGACTTCTGTCCGTTATTATTGTTCTTGAAAAAGTTGTTTCATGCATTACTAGAAAACTTGTTTGTTTCTGATTTCTTATTAGTATCAGATGAAAAATTACTTTTCATTCTAAATTTATTCCATGGTCCTTTCTTAGGTGTAAGAGATGATGAAGAGGAGTTGAGGATTTTCTTCCTTACTTCCTCCTTATGAGCAGAAATTGCCTTCAATTTTTGTTCCTACCTTATGACCTTTTCTACAACCCCTTCCATCATGGTTGGGTTGTGAAAATACACTTCTCCTCCTATAACGGGATTCAATCCCATGATGAATTTTCGTATCTTGAAATTCTCATCGGTTTAGTCTTGAGGTACATCCTTAAGGATTTTGCTAAACTACTCCCAATACTTAGTTATGGTTAGCTTTCCCGATCTAAGTTACGAATTTAGTCATTTTCGATCATAGTAAAGTTGCGGCAGCCAACGTTGCCTTAAATAAACTTTAAATTGATCCCATGTGATATTATTCTAATCAATGTTTAACTCAACCTTACGGCTCTCCCACCATGAAGATGCCTCATGGGAAAGTTGATATGCTCCCCATCTCTCATTTGTTTATTTTGAGAAATTCCTTATTACAAAGTATTTCTCCATTTTGTTGAGCTAATTCTCAGCTCCATCCCCTAATTTGGTGCCATCAAACTTTGGTAGACTTATCCTTTTTATATCATTAGTGATTTCAGTGCCGACGCCTAGCCTTTTGTTCTTAGGTTGACGGGTATGTTCACATTGTTATTATCAATAACTACATTGGTGTTGTCCTTAGGAGGTGGCTGATGTAGACACCCATAATTACACCCCAGCAATTTAAATACTTAAATTGTGCTAATTATCTCCCTTCTCACAAATTGGTGACATATCATCAAAAAGTGCTCATATTCTCTCTTACTATCATTAATTAATTACACTATGCTAATTAATTAAGTCACCTATCCAATGAACAACCTAATTAATAACCTTTCGTTAATTAATCACCCCTTCTATCTAGACTAATTAATTATTATTAATTAATTTTCTTTCCCTTCCATTTAACCAATAAATAAATATTTAATTGATTTAATCCCCTTCTAATATCCTGAATCGTACTAATATTCCCCTAGTTAGCTTCTATAAGCTTACACCTACCTATTAATTAATCACCTTTGAACCCTTCTATAAGCTCACATGACTTGCTAAGTATAAATTAAACACTTCTAAAGTAAGGTTACCTTTTATAAAGTAACCTTATCCATTCCTAATCTTGTTTTACCTTTTATCCCACATGCAAAGGGATGAAGTGTTTCCTTTATCCATTAGGCTATATAAGGAGCCATCCTTCTACGTTTATACCTACACCTAAAATTATTGAGAAGACAAAAGAAAAGCATATAGAAAAATAGACTAAAATATTTCCTTTGTTTTCTTGAGAGTTCACCACTTAGAGAGTTAAGCCTCTTTTCTAGCCTAAAGTGCTTAGGTCATATGGGAGGTGTCAAAAGGGTCTTGTAGCCCAACTTTGATAAGCCCCCATTCCTAGGTTCTTGGAATATCAAGAGCAACCTATTTGATTATCATGGAGCTTACATAGGTTCATTCATTTATTTGTTGTTAATTAAGAGAATAGAGGATTTAGACACTTAGCATGTTAATTGTCAAAGTTTTAAATATGATAAATTTTAGTGTCTAACCTTGCTTAATTCTTATCTTGATGGTGCTTTGTACTTTTCTTTAAGCTTTGTTAATTAGGGCTACTAGGTGTTAGTCTCTATTTTTCATTAGCATTAGCTCAAACAAATCATGCAAAAATTAGTCTATATTTTCCTATCACATGGAGTGAATTTTTGGTCCCACCTTTCCATCACTATCATCACATCTAACATCATCTATACATCATATATCAAGAAAAAGCTAAGTATACATCATACATGAATGTTAAGCTAATCATCACATACCGTATCATCAAATGGGGGCAAGAGGGATCAAAAATATAAAAATATATCCCCCCCCACACCCTTATCATCATATCATCTCGTCCACTAAGTATGGCACATCACATAAGCAAACACATTTGATATATTCTACAAGATCAATCATCTAGAAATCAAAACACATGTGATACATCAACAAGATCATTGATACATATACATGTCAAATCAAATCATCTAACATCATAAACACATCTATCTATCCATGAGAAATAATAAAAAAATGTCCATCTCATATACACATATGTCATGTCAAAAATGTCCATATAATACATGTGTGGTATATCTGTATCAAAAATGGATATACATCATGGCAGTACATCAAAAAAATTTCATCAGAGGCATGTATCAAAAATTCTATAAATCACAAATACCTTCATCTCGAGACATATGATAAAATTATAAATTGAGTCACTTTGAATATAAAAGCCTTCATCAGAGACATGTGTCAAAACTATTGTACAAATACAAAATGATATAAAAACATCAGGGCTGACTTGAGCCCTCTGAAGGAGTAGCTGGCCTAGCTCACGGAGGTAGCATGTCGTGAGCATCACTGGCTATATCTAGTCATGGCTACTCTAATGAGGCCTAAGGCCTCTCGGATCTAGTGCCCCTTCTCGACTGCTGACTATAAGATGGTGCCCACCACTCAGTTGGAACTACCTCAAAATATAAGGACCTGTAATAGAGGCCCCGCCTCTTTCGTGGCCAAATCTTTGTGAGTCCAGGTAGTCACCAATGTACCCTCTATACGTCAGTAGGATGCTATATCTACGGAAGCTTGGAAAAGATCAGCCTGGCCCACTACGCACTCTACCTTGAGCCTGTCTCACTCTAATATCATAGGATGTAGTGGGGATTGTGTTTGCTAGTATAAACATGTCACCTGGGCCATCAGGGAGGCCATATGTTGAATTTACTAGAAGTGCATAGTATTTTCACCTCTTAGGTCAGCCTCGGCCCAAGCCTGATCTCACTCTGATAATAAGGTCATAATCTGAGTTTGAGCTTGATCTCACTTAGTTGTTGTTATCACACACCAAGCTCGGGCCTCATCTCTCTCTGCTCTAGCCTAATCTCTCTCAGCTAGAGCCTGCTGTAACTACTACTGCGCAAGGCGGCTATCTGTTTCACTTGTTATGCCACTAAGGCTGGTCCCTGTAGCACCCTAGATGACTGGCCCTACTCTAGGACTCTAGCTCTAGGAATCTATGTAGGTGCCTATCTCGAACAACTTTGTGGTGTCGGTCCCTATACTTGTGGGGTGCCCTACCCATTATGAGGTAATCCATCAAATGGATCCTCTAGATTATGACCTACTACACCTCTCTCTGCTCAGAACCATGCCAAATCTCTATAGGTGGGTGATCTCCTACTTCCCAGGCCTCCTCCGGGATAGTAAGGTGCTAGGGTAAGATAGTGGCGTACCAAGTCAAATAATCTGTTGTAGTACCTGGATCCCTGACCTGTCATGTTGGGTCCCATGCCTATGGGACCACCTATGAGAAACTCACCCTGGCTCGGGCCACTGGTATGCGAGGCCCCATAGTATGCCTCTCTGAGTCTTGGTGGGCATACCATATATCGGGATGTGGAAGCCCCTATACTATGTCAAGCTATCACTAGCACCCATCAAATTTGTACAGCTCTATGATCTAGCTTTGACTACCCAAGATAAAGTGCTCTACTGAGCACACACTAAGATCTACGACATCCTATGGCCACTGAATATGTCTATAAGGTCTCCATATGATATCTATCTCTAGCATCTCATCGAACTCTCATCAATATCTATATAGGCTGCCTAGGTGGCCTCGTACATCACCACCTACTGATACCCATGCCATGTAAGATGGCTCCTCTGGGTCTCAAACATGCAAAGTGCCCATAGGGCATCTAATCGCAATGTGGTCCCATGACCAAATATGTAACAATGAGGCTGGCCCCACGGTCTTCTGACCATGGTAAGTGATCAAATGTAAATCCCAGTATAAGTGCGCCAAGTATGCACTGCCCCCAATAATAATGCTCACCACTGAAAATTCCATGAACTAATGGTAGTAGCCCTCTTGGGAAAGATGTCCCGTCTTATCAGTGAGAAAAAACCCACTGATAAGTGACATGATATATAGGGGCCCCAATGCAATGTCGGGTCAGAAATACACTCGTGCAATGTAATGGTCATACTGTCATGCGGTATGTCATCTATGTCGAAAAGGTTATTCAAGCTACTCTAATCTGCCCTATATCAGAGTTGTACTCAATCAAAGTACCCATGATCAGCACATGAGAATCCACCATACATCCTCTAGGGTCACAGTCATCTCCCTAGTAGGAAGTCTGAAACATTGGCTCTCGCTATGCCATCACTCGGCTAGTGCAGTCAGTAAACCATGGTCCAAAGTGATGGATGGCATCTGAGACACGGGGCCTAGCCCCACTACCTCGAGAAGTATGGCCATAGCATGCCGGTCTCACCGACGCATGCTCCCCTCTAACTCAGCAATCTAGGAATGATGCTCACACATCTGTAACACTGGTAATCATCTCTGCAAAATATCAATCCACTTGTTAGTTACTAACATTTCTTCTAAAAATCTATCTATCATTTTAGGTTAACCCAAAAATCCTAAATTTTCTTCTAAGTGTCATCTTTTTGGCATTTTTTTGTCTATCCTCCATCAGCCCGAGATGCGTATATGCCCTTTTAGGCATGTTCACCACCCTTTTTCATGTATGCATGCACGCACCGGTCTTCGGAGCTTACGCCATTATTCGTGCACCTGTGCACCCTTTTGGGCATGTGCACCACTCATTCAATACTTACATCATCATTTATGTGCCTGCGCTTGTGCACGTACATCCCCCTCTATGTGTACACTCCTCGATTTGGTGTGTTTGGTCCCTTTCTAGTGCATGCATGTGCGTACACATGTGTAGCGTGTGCACGTGCATGTGGGTGTGTGAAGTGTGTTTCTGCACGTGTGTGTAAATGTTTTAAAGATGCCTACGTCCCCAAAGAGATGCCTGTGCCCCGACTTGACACTGCGCCTACGTGCATATGTGCTGATGTGAATCGCTAACCCTATTTACTCATTTTTAGGGAATTAATGAAAAATTTGACAAGCAAGGTTCGAATACTCACGAAGGCACCATCGTCGGCGTGCCGTTGGTACCCTCGGACTACGTCCGCTCATCTCAATTGGTCCCTTGTGATCAACATTGTCCTCATCACTATCAGAGCCTCACGGTAAAAACTCAATAGTGCTCGATTAAATTGAACTGGTTGCGGTGATTTACCCCCTCCGTGTGGGGTATATCAACTTGTTTTCACCGCCGTGAAGACCTGAGAGGGTCGTTCAACCGATCGTTTTCTCCTTTGTTTCTTGTGGAATAATTTTTTTATCTTATTTTCCAATGTATTGGGGCAATTTTTGCTGTCCAATACCCCTTTCTTCCCTCTAGGGAAATTTTATTGCTCTAGGCAATTTTTCTTATTCACAATCTAAATCCAATAATTGTTTTTTAAAAACAATTATTCCATTAATTTTTCCACAACAAAACGACATTATTTGTCACATGTTTCTTCTTTCTTCCACCTAGGGAACTTTGTATTTCACCTAGGCCCTTCATCCCATTTCTTCTATTTTTTTCTACCGTCCACTTGTATTTTAGAAAACAAAAACAAAAACAATATACATATCACGTCAAAACTCCAAAAATAGGGCTAAAGATTTTCAACATCTTTTTGTTCATGTTACTATTCCTAGATGACATACTCGTCATTTCAGAATACATCCTTCACCTCACTCTTATGTTATCTAGAATGGTCTTTACCGACTACCATTAGTCCACTTGCCCAAAGTCCTACCCCAACCTAGGTTTGCAACATAATTTATTATAGGAAGATGCTCACGATGACTTAGGGTATATAGGCATATTTGGTCGACCTACATCAACTTGATGTGCCGAGGTATCTGAGTCATTGAAAGCTACTATCTATCCTAAACATGCTACTAACTTGGCCTAGAAAGAAACTAAGTTCAATTCCAGATGTGCATAAATCTAGATGAACAAATATGGAAGGGTGTTGCCACATGTCAACTACAACACTATATCATTGAGAAGTCTAAGGACTTCTTGAGGTTCTGATCCTGCGGTTGGCATGTGCCAACATCTATTAGAACTGATTCATCAAGATGTACATACCCTCTTAGTGGTTATTAATCATAATTAAATTGGATTAAGATTAGATTACAATAACCATGGCTAACCCTAATTCCAACATTTATTAAGTTCTTTACCCATACTTATACCGACTAGATATGGACAACTTCATTAATTCAAGTTTGCATTATTGTTTATTAACATGGCATAACAAGCAATTATCCCAAAAACATGACAGCAAACATCAACTTTTAATTCTTAATGTAACCTAGTTGTCCAAATCAAGTGTGACATCCACCTAGATTCAACTAGTGTTTACTTTATAAACGTAGTTATAAAGATTAAGAATCACAACCACTATTCATTTTATCTTTCATTCTTTGGGAGAGGAAGAGTCTTCCTCTACATGGTTAAATGTTACGTTTAACATAACCTTTTTATCATTCATTACTTATATAGTTTGATTGTATGTCCCACGATATTTCATTACTAAACTATAGTTATTTAGTTAGAAAACAACATCTTCTACAATTTAACAAGTTCATTATAATACGAGAGATTATACTATCTCCTTAACCCAACTCAATATCTGATAACAACAATAGTATACAAACAGATATAAGGAATTCTACCAATATATCACTATTATTTCTGGCATACAAGTACAAAAGAAATTCACATTTCAAATTGGAGTTCAACACAAAACCTTTCAATGCATGATTTTAAATATACATTTACAAGACTATGCATTTTAGACATTCTGCATGTCAATCATAATTAAGATCTTAAAAGAACATCACTTTTCTTTTCCAACACAACTCAAGAATGATTCAAAACTCTTTACATAAGATCCCAAATTAAATAAGCCAATGCATTATAAAATTTCTTGCCTTCTTTTATCACTTATGATTTCCATCTACAAAAATTTCTAGACAGTCGGTTTAATGGCCGAGCATGATAAGGACTAAGCATTAAACTAAAGCGCATTCCACTAAGTATTCCATTAAACAATTCTAATTTAATGAAACAATTAATATATATCATGTAAACAATCATAAGTATTAACACCTAGGAAAGAAGCAAAATTAAAGAGTTTGAATTCACTATTAAGAAAAGAGTGTAATATAATTCGCAACACCTACATTTATATCATATGGTTAAATTGATCCTATTAATTTATTTAAAACAATCAACTTGTTTTTCATTGTTGTCCACTCAAAATTCCCCTGCTCTTAAGGAAGTGAAAATTTAAAATTTTGAGTTTCAATGTCTTACGTGTTGTACTTAATGTTAAAAGTCGAGAAATTGAGAAAATCTACGTTTTGGGTAATTTTGGGTGTTTTTCGCCTGTCGGACATTTTTGTCCCGCGTGTCCCAAGTTCAAACAGTGCTCTATTCCTTGATCGGCTGGTTTCCCTGAAGTTTGTCTTTTTCAGACCCGTCAGAACTTCTTGTCCCAAATGTCGAAGTTCAAGTTCAATTCGCAAGTTGTTCCATTTTCGGCCGAATCACACGAACCGCGACTTCGTGCTTTCACGTCCCAAATGTCCCAATTTCACCGGACCCGTTGTCACATTTTCATCCGAATCGCTCGAGCCGCGTGCTTTGCGCACTTTTTTCCCACATGTCCCAAAAGGCATTTGTGCGTCTTTTCCCGTTTCGCCGAATCGGCCGAGCGGCGTGTTTCACGCATTCGCGTCCCACATGTCCCAAATGAACCAAATGCCATTCATGCTTATTTTTCCGCTCTACCCAAATATCCGCTTATTCAAATTGGAAGGTATGTACTAAATGTGCATTCATTATCTTTCTCTCTCCTAATCGGCTATATAACGAGTGAACCCCCTATGCATTTTTCACACCGCTTTCATGTTATCCTTTGCTCAAACCCTTACAATCTAAAATCCTACGCGTGTATCCCTTCCCTCTGTAATTCCTTCCCAAGTTTAGTTTGCGGCTCTGCCCTCCAAATTACTATCAATATGAAGATCAAATTTCAGGGATAGGAACAAATCTCGCCACTAGAGTCTGTCGTTCCCAATATTGGGGACAGTGAAGCTCGTCATCTTGACTTTGGCGATTTTTGGGCAAGGATGGCAGATGCAAACCCTACACCAATGGCATAGATGATTCATGACAGCGGTTTGGCTTTCGCTGGAGGTTTCCCAATCTCGGTGCAATGTGCTGATACAGTGCTTTCATGCGGAGCTCACTTCGACCCTGATTCGAGTGAATTGACCAACGTACACGGGGAACTCATCGCTAAACTAGATCGTTGCCACCATTAGACTGCACTGAGGATTCTAGAAATGGATAATGCCATAGTTGTTTCCCAGAATCAAGCACAGGCCCTGTTCAATCAAGACAATGACAAATACAAGGCGCGGGTGGCGAAGTCCTGGCTAAAGAACCCTAAGAAGGGAGCATCTCGTCTATCCAAGACTCTTTTCGGGCTGATTTCAATGAAGAATTGTCAGATTTTATAATCCTACTAGCTCAGGTTATGGGCTTACCCTCTACTAACGAATTCCATTTCTGGATGTGCCCGCTCATCAGCATGGTGTGCAAGGGAACTCAAAATATCAACTGGGTGGAAATCATCAGCATGAACTTGCGGAGTAGCTGTCCAATGTACAGCAAACAAAGAAGTTCTACATGACTTCATACCTGATGTATACTCTGGCGGCATCAAGGCAATGGTTTGGTTTTTCTTACATTGATGCCCACAAGGATGATCTTGTATATGCCTACTACCCGCAGTTCACCCTAGAGACCAGCAATCACAATTTCAGAAGGGTAAATGATGCTTTCACCATGTACGTGGTCAGGCTGCTTGAAGGTGACACTGCTAGAAGGTTTTCTGATGAAGCCATGAACCTGATATCGCACTACGGTGCCTATTTTATCCAATTCAGAAAATTCTCCTATATCAGGCTTGCTGGCTATGAGAGCACCCCTCTGAGGCTTCCCATGTTTTGCAGTGATAAAATGGCTTTGATAGAAGTATGTAGGTAGTTAGACAAATTGCACAGAACCTGCAGAGACAAGAAGATTACTGGTTTGCACTTTCCCATCTCTTTGGGAAACTACACTTGTAAAACAGCCCTGGACGCACAGAATATAGAAAGAGCCCTGGTTCCCATCACTGTTCATTTCTTCAAGCCAAGAACTTGCTTCGACTTGAAGAAGTTCATTGAGCAGAACATCAAGATAATCTATCATCATAGGGTAGATACAGAAGACTATTGGGCTGACTGTGCAGATGATTTTGAGGCTAGAAGGAGGCACTATGGCAGGTTCTCTCTGCAATTGATCCAAGAACTCGGCTTGTACCAAGTTCCTGAAGGACTCCAGGATGAAAATTCTGATCTATACTCATATGAGTATGAAAATGTGGTTAAGAAAACTCCCTTGGAGGACTTAGATTGGAACAAGAAAGAGAAAGATGATCTGGCCGAGATCCTAGCTCCAGTCTTAGTCAGGACTAAGGTCTGGTTTGATAGGAAAGTTTGAGAGCTTAGAAGGCACTCAGGAGAATCCTCCTCTAAGGATGTTTCAACACCAAGGAGGGAAGCATCGACTCCCATATCAGACACACCTGTGCAAACCCCTCCTGCCTCATCAACGCAAGGACCTGTAGCTTCCACTCCTTCTTCATCCACTCAAGTATACCAGAAGAAATTCAAAGAGGTTAAGAAGGAGCCTATGGAAAAATATCCTCAAAGAAAGCAGGTAGAAGTGCCTTTGGGACTAGAGAACATCATTGTTCTCAGTGAAAGTGAAGAGAGTGAAGTGCCAGCCCCTACAAATGCTCCTGAAGCTCCAACAGATAAAGATAAGGAAGTCCAGAGCACTGAACTTCCAAGTGCTATTGATTCCTCTACAGTAATTGTCTCAAGCACCCCACTCACATCTCAACTTGAGACAACAGCTCTGTAAACCTTAAAGCGTCATGAGCTCTGTCTCTTGGTCCACTTGCCCCTCCTGCCTGCTTCCTCTTCCTCTTTTGCATGGGTGCAACTTTTGTCGATAGTAGAAAGAGGAAATATTCCTCTCTGAGCTCGGGCCAAATTTTAATGCTTTGGATGACTTGTTAGGCACTAATCCTTCTCATGCCAAGAAAGCCAGAATCACCTCTAGGATAGTGTCTGATGCTCAGAGTTAGTAATTCCTGGAGATTGCTAAGCCTACAGTATATAAATCAGAGCAGGACTTACAGATTTCTAACCTAGAATTCTCAAGGATTCCTATGGGAGAGTCTACTCCTGAAGGTGAGATCCACAACCTCCAGGAAATGGTCACAAGAGTCATTGGGAGGGTAGAGAAAGGGCAGCAAACTATTGAACAGTTGGAGGAACAAGCCCAGATTCTCATAGGTTTTATCAAATCTCTTTTGTCTAAGGACAAAGTTTTGGACCCTACCCCATTGAATACCCTTCCACCACCTGTAATTTTGAGCCAAGATGAAGTACAAAGTATCAAAGACATGCACAAGTATTCTGTTTATGGCAGAGCTATGGAGGCCATGGTGGAAGATATGCTTGTTGCAGGATTGAACTTCATTGATGAAGCTTTCAAACTCCATGAAATGTGAAAAATTTGCAACAGAAGCTCTCCTCCACTATCAGGGTCATAGATAAAGAGCTCAAACTCTGGAGCAGTTGCATAGTAGACCTCCATCTCATGGGATAGACAGATGAGAATATTTTATTGGCAAATAAGGTTTTTGATGATGCAAAGGATAATCTGTCAAAGTCCTGGGTTTACAGTGTGGAGTGGAAGATCAAAGTCTTGGAGGAGGCTTTAGGAGAGCTGAAGAATAGCTAGCAGAAGGGTGAGGCTTTTAAGACACTGGTTGTATCTGCTTTCAAAGATATACACTATCATCTTCAGGATGAAACTTCTGGTGTGCCTCTTTCCCTACAAGAAATCAAAGCTCAATTCAGAGCTTTTTTCAAAGATAATCTATTCAAGAATAGCTCCATTTCTAAAGAGAAAATGAAGGATATCTCGCTCTCTTCAATCTGCCATTGAAGAAGAAAATAAAGACTACCATACTCATGTTGAGTTTGATAAGGAAATGGAGAAGTGCCTCGGATTTTGGGCTCAGTCTATAGCCAACACGTCAGTCCCTCGTGGCAGAGACATAGCCGAGGCATTGAAGAGATTCAGGCAGTGAATTTTGAAGTCAGTGGGTCCCTCCCATTCATAACCACCTATCTTCTTCTCCTTATTCTTCTCTTCTTTTCTAATTCTTTTTCTCGGATTCATTGTAATAAGTTGAGGTATTGCGATTGGCAATCCTTAACTAATCTTTAGTTAAAAGAAGTAGTTACAAAGAGTAACTGATTTGTAAGCTATATAATGGCCTCTCCACACCATTTTGAAAGGAGGAAGAACTTGGCTTATTTTCTGAAAGTGTAAATAGATCATAAAGAAATCAATACAGAAGGGCTTTTCATTCTTTGTCTATCTGATCTCTTTTATCCCTAAGCTTTCATTTAATTTTGTGAAGATCATTTTTCTGTGTTATGTCAAGAAACTTTGTGTTCTGGCAGATGTTATTTACAGAACTTTGTGTCTTTAAATTCCATCTTATTTATATGATACAAATGATCTTGTTTCAATTCACTGTAACTTCGCATACATAAAGAATTACTCTGTTATCTATAATTCTGCATGTTGCCTTTCTGCTCATTCTCGTATTCTCATTCCTCAGTCCTTTTGTAATTGATGATCTTTATAGAAAACACTTTCGTAATATCCAAGTTCAACCAGAAAATCATGTTTTGTATATTTGTAAATAGGTTCATTTCTGAATAAGGGAACCTCTCCCATTAAAGAGGAGGGACTTCTTGTCCCCTGACTGTTGCTCTTCGTAAAGTCCTATTTGACGACCAATAGTTTTTGGTGACTCCACTGGGGAAAATCATATTCCAGTTCTGTAATTTTTGATCATCCTTTGATCTGGCGACTCCGCGTTTTACTCGAGGGAGAAGGGCCCTTGGTATTGAAGATTCTCAGTTTCATCTTTTGGAGCAGCAGGGTTTTCCTTTCCCTTCAACAAGAAATAGAAAGACTCATTCGACAAGCACTCCACCTGTTCAAGATAGAATTCCTACGGGTGGTATTCCTTCAGAGCCAGCTAGTCCTAATCTTCGAGCTTTGATTCTTGCTGGTGTTGTAGTTCCTCTCCAAGCCATTTTTCCAAGAATGGCGTACCATTGCCCTGGGGTCATCGTGTCGGGCCCCTTGCCCTTCCTCAGCCTTTGCATGAGTTACCCAGAGGTAACCATAAGAACTTCCCTAAATTCAAAGGCGATGGCAAAGTGCATCCTGATGAACACATCACAGCCTTCATAGTTGCATGTGGAGTTCTGGGAGTTGAACATGAAGATGTCTCTGTGAGACTGTTCATTGAGACTTTATAAGATAATGTTGGTGATTGATTCTATCACCTTCCGGCTGGTGCTATCACTAGCTGGGACACCATGAGAACTAGGTTTGAAAACCATTTCAAACCAGCAGAAGATGTGCATGCCTTGCTAGCCCAAATCTCTCAGATAAAGAAAGATTCACAAGAGCCCATGAGAGAATTTGTGGCCTGATTCAATAGGTTGATTAATAAAATTCCACCAAATACTCAACCTGTTGATCAAATCCAAAAATGTTTCTTCCTAAATGCCCAATCACCTGAAGTTAGTTATGCACTAAGAAGGGCTAATCTCGCAACATTGGTTGAAGATCAAACTCTTGCTGTTAGTGTCGAGGATGATTTAATCATGTCAGGGAAGTTGAGGAGAGACCCTTCCAAATCTAAGTCTGCTTCTTCCTCCTCTTCCACCCCTAGACCTAATACTGATCCATTGGTTCAAAAACTTGCGAATGATCTCATTGCCATAAAGAAACAATTGGCTCAGCATGCTCCCTATGCAGACGTTCCAAGGAGGAATTTTCAGCCCAGAAATCGTTTTCCTGCTTCTCAAACAAGATTAGTGCTTGAAGGACCTCCTGTTAAAGTTCCTGTCAATGCAACCTGTGAAGTTGAGGAACCAGATGATGATGAGGATAATGAAGCTTGCGAGGAATTTGTGGAAGAAGTTGATGATGAAGCAGATGAACTTGAGGGATCTCGAGTTAATTTCTTCACCACTGAGGGCATTGATGATGGAGATGATTATGATGAAGTAGTAGCAGACATGAATAGCGAATCATTTGCTGTCATGACTCGAGAGCAGACAAATCAGAGGGAGAAAGTGATGCTGCGCCCCAAGAAATCTAAGGAGCAGCCGGCAACTATTCCTGTAATTGCAAAAAGAGGATCTCCTATCCCCATTTCATCTACACCAAAGGTGAGTCTTGTCAATCCTGCTATTAAAGTTACTTCTTTTTCCCTAAAGTTGATAAACGTAGGATCTCAAGTGATGATGGCCCATCCACTTCTGGGTCTTTTGATATTATTGATCACCAAAAAGACTAAGGTTCAAATCTCAGAGGTTGAGTATTATCAAACCCATCCCAAAGCTTTTGCTAAAATGATTCACTTTGTCAATTCCCATTCTAAAACCACCTCTAAAGGCCTTTTACCCACTCCTTCTTCTGCACCACAACCTAGTCTGGTAGCCACTGTCACCTCACCTAATGACAAAATCAAACCATTTTATGTAACACTTCTTATAGTTGGCCATAGGCTCGATGGTGTGTCATAGACTCAGGAGCCTTAGAAAATGTGATGCCTACTAAAGTAGCTCATGCCTTAGGCTTGACCCTCACATGCACTTATGGATCTTGTTACTCTATTGAGAGTAAGGAAGTGCCCTGGTCGAAAGAATTAAAGATGCACAATTGGCTTTTGTTGCTTTTCGAGAAGAGAGTTTTGGCTACCATCTTAATAGTGAGATATTCTTCCTTCATATGGGATGTTGCTAAGTAGGAACTTCGTAAGGATGTGGGTGGAGAAATTCAAATGGATCGGTCACATGCACTCATACCGTTAATGGACAAATGAAGAAGAAGTTTGTTGCTCGAGAAGCGACCTGAGTATATTGTACAAAAATGGATGATCCTAAAGCACAAATACTCTATGAGGATATGGGGCATGGTAACTACATGATTATGTCCCCTGATGAAATTCAACTCCCCAAAGTGTCACCTAAAGATCCTAATGGTGTTTGGATTTTAGAGTTTGATGGAAGTTGTTCCTCAGCCGGTTCTGGAGCTGGTGTCCTACTGGTGTCACCTGAAGGAAGCCTTCATCCTTTTCATTCAAGTTGTAGTTCGAAAATACTAATAATACAGTAGAGTATGAGGCTCTCATTCTTGGACTGCAAGTGGCCAAAGAACAAGGTGTAAAGAATCTTCTGGCTTGTGGTGATGCGGAATTGATTGTAAAGCAAGTTAGAAGCCTTTTCCAGGTAAAAAATGGAAGGTTGAAACATTACGGAATAGGTTTGGGATTCCATTGAATTTCTTGATGCTTTCTCCATCGAAGCAATACCTAGGGAGAAGAACAGTAGGGCTGATTCACTAGTAGTCTCAGGGTCACTACTGATTCCTCATCCTGACTTCTCTCAAGATAAGTTCACCATTGAGATGGTCCATCGGCCTAGTGTACCTGATAATACCAATAACTGGAAAGTTTTCAATGATGATCAACACTTGCTTTCTTTCTTAGAACTCAAGGGTAATTTTGAACAACTATATTTTGAAGGAAGCGACAACCTGCCTCATGAAAGTGTGCCCTTTGACAAAGCAGTCACCCAAGGAGAAGAAATAGATCAGGATGGATGCATCAAACTCAAAGGAAACAAGATTCCTAAAGGATTGGTGAGTTTAGAGGAACTATTTGATAAACATGACAGGTATGTGAAGTCTAGAGCTTCTACTGGACCTCAACAATCAGCTGAGTATGAAAAAATTAATATTGGGAGTTCTACTGATCCTAAGCTCATGAACATTGGAAAATGTTGCACAGCAGATGAGAGGAAGAAAGAAATTGATCTTTTAAAGAGGTATAAGGATGTTCTTGCTTACTCTTATGAAGATTTAAAAGCTTTCAAACCAAAAGATATGCAGCATTTTATTCCTCTCAAACCTGGAATTAAGCCTTTTAAGTAGAAACAGAGGCAATACAACCCCAAAATAGCTGACACCATCTTTCAGGAAATACAGAAGTTGTTGAAGGCCAAAATCATTTTTCCCATTCACCATTCAACATGGATTGCTAATATTGTGCCTGTTAGGAAGAAAAATGGTGAGATCCGCATCTGTGTTGATTTCAGGAATCTGAATCAGGCTTCCTTGAAAGATAATTATCCTTTTCCCATGATGGATCAGGTCTTGCAAGCAGTAACAGGATCTGAAATGTTATCTATGCTTGATGGATTCTCGGGATATAATCAGGTAGAGGTTGATACTGCAGATCAACACAAAACAACTTTCACTACTCCTTGGGGTACCTTTGCTTACAAGAGAATGCCTTTTGGGCTCATTAATGCTGGTGCCACTTTTCAGAGAGCTATGGATCTGGCCTTTGGAAGTTTGAAAGGGAAGTGTATTGTCATATACCTTGATGACTTGACAGTGTTTTCTAAAACAAGGGCAGATCATTTTGACCACCTGGAGACAGTTCTGCTAAGATGCAGAGAACATGGGATTTCTTTGAATCCTAAAAAATCTATCTTTTGTGTCACAGAGGGAAGTTATTAGGGCACATTGTCTCCAAAGATGGTATTAAGATTTTTCCTGAGCGAGTTCAAGCTATCTAGCAAATTCCTCTCCCAACCAGCAAAAAGGGCATGCACTCTTTCTTTGGTAAGATCAATTTTTTAAGAAGGTTCATCTCTGATTTTGCAGAGTTAACTTTGAATATTTCTCAAATGATGAAAGGGAAACAAACGTTTGGTTGGTCTTCTGAAGGAAAGGAATCCTTTGAAGGTATTAAAAGAGCTATCGCTAAAACTCCTGTTTTAGCATGTCCTGATTTCAGCAAAGATTTTATTATCTATTGCTATGCCATAGATAATACCTTGGCTGTTGTTTTGACTCAAGAAGATTCTAATGAGCATGAACTCCCAATTGCGTTCATGAGTTAAAATACACCATGATGGAAAAACATGCTTTTGCAGTGGTCAAAGCTGTTAAGCAGTTTCATTTTTACATCCTCAACTCTCATTCCATGGTGTTGGTTCCAGATACAACTGTTAAGTCAATTCTCACACAACAGAATTTGGATCCAAGAGAGGGAACTGGGTTGCTAAGGTCCAAGAATATGATATTGACATCAAACCGACCAAGCTTGTTCGTGGAAAAGGTCTTTGTGAGCTCATTGCTGAAGGAGCTAAACATGAGTTACTGGAGGATAAAGTTGGCCTTCCTACCATTCTATTTCTTAGCTCAGTTGATGAATGGTATGCTGATATTGCTCATTTTCTCACCTATGGAGAATGCCCCTCTCATTTGACCACCAAAGAAAAGAGGACTATTAAACTAAGGTCAGTGTAATATGTGTTGTGGGAAAACACCTTGTTCAAACGTGGGTTAGATGGAAGATTTTTGAAATGTGTGGACAAGGAATAGTAGAGGAAGTTTCTCTCAGCTTTTCATGATCAGGCATGTGGAGGGAACTATTCATCAACGGTCACTGCTCATAAGATACTTCACGGAGGATATTACTGGCCTTCCTTGTTCAGAGATGCATCCAAGTGGGTTGATAAATGTGAGGCTTGTCAGACTTTCGTGGGTAGACCTAAATTGGCCTCTTTGCCTCTTAAGCCAGTTGTAATTGAGGAACCTTTTCAACAGTGGGGTTTGGAATTCATTGGAACACTTACTCCCACTTCTAGTGCTGGTCATACTCATGTATTAAGCGCCACAGATTATTTCACCAAATGGGTAGAAGTTATTCCAAAGAAAGAGTACTACTTCAAGTGGTATGCGGCTTCATCAAAAAGAACATCTTGGTCGGGTATGGTGTACCTAACAAGATTGTGACAGATAATGCTTCAAATTTCTCTTCAACCGAGATAATGGATTTTTGCTATGGGTATGGCATCTCTTTGGCTCACTCCTCAGATTACTATCCTCAGGGAAATGGGCAAGCATAATCCACTAATAAAAATTTGGTGACTATTATAAGGAAATTAGTCAATGAGTCTCATGAATCGGCACAAGAAGCTCTATGATGCTCTTTGGGTAGACAGGATCACACCAAAGAGAGCTATTGGAATGTCTCCTTTTCAAGTGGTATATGGAGTTGAAGCTCAATTGCCAGTAATGGAGCTGCAGCCTTGCATCTAATGAAGGCCATTGAAGATACTAGTTTCAGTGATGCTTTGGATAAGAGAATTATGTACCTTCACAAACTGAATGAGGATAGATTGGAGGTTGCTGATAGGATATCTATTCACCAGCAGAAGGTAAAGGTCTGTTTGATAAGAAAGCCAGGTTCAGAGATTTCCAAGTTGGAGACACTGTGTTGTTATGGGATAAAAGGCATGAACCTCGTGGCAGCCATGGCAAGTTTGATTCCCTTTGGCTCGAACCTTTCAAGATCAGACACTTTGCTGGTAAGAATTCCTTTTATCTTGATTACATGGATGGTTCTCCTCTCCCACTTCCTTATAGTGGGCAGTACCTTAAATTGTTCAAGTCATAGGTGATTAGGGAGTCCTTTGTATATTCTGTACAGTGTTTTTGTTTTTCTTTCCTTTTGTTTTGGTGTGTTGTCCTCTGTATTGGTTTGCTTTTTGACTCCATGGCCCAATGGATAAGGTACTGGTCTACTTCCCTAAGTTTGTCTAAGTTCTTACCTTGTCTCATTCCTTGAATTTATGCCAAGTCATCCCCAGAAGGAGCCAGTTGTTGTCCACTCAAAATTCCCCTGCTCTTAAGGAAGTGAAAATTTTAAAATTTTGAGTTTGAGTGTCTTCTCTGTTGTACTTAATGTTAAAAGTTGAGAAATTGAGAAAATCTACGTTTTTGGGTCATTTTGTGTGTTTTTCGGGCTGTCGGACATTTTTGTCCCGCGTGTCCCAAGTTCAAACGGGTGCTCTGTTCCCCAATCAGCTGGTTTCCCTGAAGTTTGTCTTTTTCGGCCCGTCGGAACTTCTTGTCCCAAATGTCCCAAGTTCAATTGGGCAAGTTGTTCCATTTTCGGCCGAATCACCCGAACCGCGTACTTCACGCTTTCACGTCCCAAATGTCCCAATTTCATCAGACCGTTGTCACATTTTCGTCTGAATCGGCCGAGCCACGTGCTTTGCACACTTTTGTCCCACATGTCCCAAAAGGCATTTGTGCGTCTTTTCCCCGCTTCGCCCGAATCGGCCGAGCCACGTGTTTCACGCATTCGCATCCCACATGTCCCAAATGAACCAAGTGCCATTCGTGCTTATTTTTCCCGCTCTACCCGAATATCTTGCTTATTCAAATTGGTAGGTATGTATTAAATGTGCATTCATTATCTTTCTCTCTCCTAATCGGCTATATAACGAGCGAACCCCCTATGCATTTTTCACACTGCTTCCATGCTATCCTTTGCTCGAACCCTTGCAATCTAAAAATCATGTGCGTGTATCCCTTCCCTCTGTAATTCCTTCCCGAGTTTAGTTTGCGGCTCTGCCCTCCGAATTACTATCAATATGAAGATCAAATTTCAGGGACAGGAACAAATCTCGCCACTAGAGTCTGCCGTTCCCAATATTGGGGACAGTGAAGCTCGTCATCTTGACTTTGGTGATTTTTGGGCAAGGATGGCAGATGCAAACCCTACACCAATGGCACAGATGATTCACGATAGCGGTTTGGCTTTTGCTGGAGGTTTCCCAATCTCGGTGCAATGTGCTGATACAGTGCTTTCATGCGGAGCTCACTTCGACCCTGATTCGAGTGAATTGACCAACGTACATGGGGAACTCATTGCTAAACTAGACGTTGCCACCATTAGCACTGCACTGAGGATTCCAGAAATGGATAATGCCATAGTTGTTTCCTAGAATCAAGCACAGGCCCTGTTCAATCAAGACAGCGACAAATACAAGGCGCGGGTGGCGAAGTCCTAGCTAAAGAACCCTAAGAAGGGAGCATCTCATCTATCCAAGACTCTTTTCCGGGCTGATTTCAATGAAGAATTGTCAGATTTTATAATCCTACTAGCTCGGGTTATGGGCTTACCCTCTACTAACGAATTCCATTTCTGGATGTGCCCGCTCATCAGCATGGTGTGCGAGGGAACTCAAAATATCAACTGGGTGGAAATCATCAGCATGAACTTGGTGGAGTAGGCTGTCCAATGTACAAAGAAATGAAGAAGTTCTACAATACCGTACTGATGTATACTCGACGGAATCAAGGAAATGGTTTGGTTTTTCTTACATTGATGCCCACAAGGATGATCCTGTATATGCCTACTGCCCGCAGTTCACCCTAGAGACCAGCAATCACAATTTTAGAAGGGTAAATGATGCTTTCACCATGTACGTGGTCAGGCTGCTTGAAGGTGACACTGCTAGAAGGTTTTCTGATGAAGCCATGAACCTGATATCGCACTACGGTGCCTATTTTATCCAATTCAGAAAATTCTCCTATATCAGGCTTGCTGGCTATGAGAGCACCCCTCTGAGGCTTCCCATGTTCTGCAGTGATAAGATGGATTTGATAGAAGTATGCAGGCAGTTAGACAAATTACTTTGAGAACCTACGAGAGATAAGAAGATCACTTTGGTTTGCACTTTCCCATCTCTTTGGGAAACTACACTTGTAAAACAGCCCTGGACACACAGAATATAGAAAGAGCCCTGGTTCCCATCACTGTTCATTTCTTCAAGCCAAGAACTTGCTTCGACTTGAAGAATTTCATTGAGTAGAACATCAAGATAATCTATCATCATAGGGCAGATACAGAAGACTATTGGGCTGACTATGCAGATGATTTTGAGGCTAGAAGGAGGCACTATGGCAGGTTCTCTCTGCAATTGATCCAAGAACTCGGCTTGTACCAAGTTCCTGAAGGACTCCAGGATGACAATTCTGATCTATACTCATATGAGTATGATAATGTGGTTAAGCACACTCCCTTAGAGGACTTGGATTGGAACAAGAAAGAGAAAGATGATCTGGTCGAGATCCTAGCTCTAGTTTTAGTCAGGACTAAGGTCTGGTTTGATAGGAAAGTTCGAGAGCTTAGAAGGCACTCAGGAGAATCCTCCTCTAAGGATGTTTCAACACCAAGGAGGGAAGCATCGACTCCCATATCAGACACACCTATGCAAACCCCTCCTGCCTCATCAACGCAAGGACCTGCAGCTTCCACTCCTTCTTCATCCACTCAAGTATACCAGAAGAAATTCAAAGAGGTTAAGAAGGAGCCTATGGAAAAATATCCCCAAAGAAAGTAGGTAGAAGTGCCTTTGGGACCAGAGAACATCATTGTTCTCAGTGAAAGTGAAGAGAATGAAGTGCCAGCCCCTACAAATTCTCCTGAAGCTCCAACAGATAAAGATAAGGAAGTCCAAAGCACTGAAATTCCAAGTGCTATTGATTCCTCTGTAGCAATTGTCTCAAGCACCCCACTCACATCTCAACTTGAGACAACAGCTGTGCAAACCTTGAGCATCATGAGTTCTCTGTCTCTTGGTCCTCTTGCCCCTCCTGCTGCTTCCTCTTCCTCTTTTGCATGGGTGCAACCTTTTGTCGACAGTAGAAAGAGGAAATCTTCCTCTCGGAGCTCAGGGCCAAATTTTGATGCTGTGGCAGCCTTGTTAGGCACTACTCCTTCTCATGCCAAGAAAGCCAGAATCACCTCCAGGATAGTGTCTGATGCTCAGGGTCAGCAATTCCTAGAGATTGCTAAGCCTACAGTAGATAAATCAGAGCAGGACTTACAGGTTTCTGACCTAGAATTCTCAAGGATTCCTATGGGAGAGTCTACTCCTGAAGGTGAGATCCACAACCTCCAGGAAACGGTCACAAGAGTCATTGGGAGGGTAGAGAAAGGGCAGCAAACTATTGAACAGTTGGAGGAACAAGCCCAGATTCTCATAGGTTTTATCAAATCTCTTTTGTCTAAGGACAAAGTTTTGGACCCTACCCCATTGACTACCCTTCCGCCACCTGTAATTTTGAGCCAAGATGAAGTACAGAGTATCAAAGACATGCACAAGTATTCTGTCTATGGCAGAGCTATGGAGGCCATGGTGGAAGATATGCTTGTTGCAGGATTGAACTTCATCGATGAAGCTTTCAAACTCCATGGAAAGGTGAACAATTTGCAACAGAAGCTCTCCTCCACTATCGGGGTCATAGATAAAGAGCTCAAACTCTGGAGCAGTTGCATAGTAGACCTCCGTCTCATGGGACAGACAGATGAGAACATTTTATTGGTGAATAAGGTTTTTGATGATGCAAAGGATAATCTGTCAAAGTCCTGGGTTTACAGCGTGGAGTGGAAGATCAAAGTCTTAGAGGAGGCTTTGGGAGAGCTAAAGAATAGCTGGCAGAAGGGTGAGGCTTTCAAGACACTGGTTGTATCTGCTTTCAAAGATATACACTGTCATCTTCAGGATGAAACTTCTAGTGTGCCTCTTTCCCTACAAGAAATCAAAGCTCAATTCAGAGCTTTTGTCAAAGATAATCTATTCAAGGAAAGCTCCATTTCTAAAGAGAAAATGAAGGAGATCTGCTCTCTTCAATCTACCATTGAAGAAGCAAATAAATACTATCATACTTATGTCGAGTTTGATAAGGAAATGGAGAAGTGGTTCAGATTTTGGCTGAGTCTATAGGGAACACGTCGGTCCCTCGTGGCGAGACATAGCCAAGGCATTGAAGAGATTCGGGTAGTGAATTTTAAAGTCAGTGGGTCCCTCCCATTCATAACCACCTGTCTTCTTTTCCTTATTCTTCTCTTCTTTTCTAATTCATTTTCTTGGATTCATTGTAATAAGTTGAGGTATTGCAATTGGAAATCCTTAACTAATCTTTAGTTAAAAGAAGTAGTTACAAAGAGTAACTGATTTGTAAGCTATATAATGGCCTCTCCATGCCATTTTGAAAGGAGGAAGAACTTGGCTTATTTTTTGAAAGTGTAAATAGATCATAAAGAAATCAATACAGAAGGGTTTTTCATTCTTTGTCTATCTGATCTCTTTTATCCCTAAGCTTTCATTTAATTTTTGAAGATCATTTGTCTTTGTTATATCAAGAAACTTTGTGTTCTGGTAGATGTTATTTACAGAACTTTTTGTCTATAAATTCCATCTTATGTATATGATACAAATGATCTTGTTTCAATTCACTGTAACTTCGCATACATAAAGAATTACTCTGTTATCTATAATTCTACATGTTGCCTTTCTACTCATTCTCGTATTCTCATTCCTCAGTCCTTTTGTAATTGATGATCTTTATAGAAAACACTTTCGTAATATCCAAGTTCAACCAGAAAATCATGTTTTGTATATTTGTAAATAGGTTCGTTTCTAAATAAGGGAACCTCTCCCATTAAAGAGGAGGGACTTCTTGTCCCCTGAATGTTGCTCTTCGTAAAGTCCTATTTGTCGACTACTAACGGTCATCGAATTGTTTCATGATTCGATAAGAATAGAAATACACATTTATCTTTTCTAAGTAGCAACAAAAATTAGTTACATCATAACTCATATTAATATGCTTCATCTTTCCATATAAACAAAATAAGAGAATCAATACATACTTATTCCCCATACACAAATCATCTGAAGTATAGAATCAGGTTTAGAACACACAACATTTCCTCGGTCCAAGGATAACCATATAAGGAATATATAAATAGAGGGACAACATATAAACAAGAATCCCAATTCAATCCAAGAAGATTAGGAAACAAAACAAAGTCTAAATGAAAGTCTTACCAACTTCTATATGTTAGTAGATATAATTCAAAGGTCAGAAACCATACTGTCCAAAAATCCAAGCTAGACTCAACAGAATAAATCTCTTATCCAATCCATCCAAGAAGTTTCCATCTCAGAAGAGAATCAATTAAAGAGAATTTCAATCAATGAACTTATACAATCAACATAAAAAGGATCTCAAATAGAAAAGGACCCAATCCATAATTCATTTCATTTATACTATGAAATGAATTCCCTTATCTAATTCAAACTTAGAAATTCTTTAACTAGTTCCCAAAAGAGATCACAAAACCAAACACACAGTCAAGAATGCATACTATAAACTTTCCATAACAAATCTTACAAAATGGTTCCCTATTTCCATTCACCAAACTCAAGTTCAAATTCAAATCTCATAATGAAGTATGCAGTACAGTCCCTAACAAAGTATATTGTCCCCAAGAGAACATGATCAGTTCCCTTTTTAAAACCGGAGACTCGTTCAAAGAATCCAACAAGGAACAAAAATCCACAATAGTGAAAGATACACAAGGATCAATACATCTCACAAACTCAAAGGACTGAATTCCCATTACAAGGCATCATCAACTTAATGCAAATGAGTAAGTAGTTTATGATCCCAAATAAGAACAATATTACGAAGCATTACGAATGCAAAGTGATACTTTGTATCCTTTCATACAAAATTCAGTGAGCTAGGTTTTAGATTCAACATTATATTAAAACACAAGAATCAAATAAAATATCAGAAGAGAGTAAGAATACTAAATAATATGTTTAAGAAAAGTATTGTCCCAAACTTATTTCCAACTCAACTAAACTAGAATCACCACAAGACTTTTGAATTTTAGTTTAAAAGATTATGATAGGGAAGGTAATTGTTTCAACATCTAAAACAAGAAGGAAAGTAAATAATACATTTCCATAACCTCTAACTTTTAACGACTGATCCAAACAAACTAAAGATCAACCAAACCCACAATAGGACATTGTTCCAATCCATTTATTACTAAGAACAAAATAGTCAAGCTTTCCATAAGACACGGGTTCACTCAGGGAAGAGAAGAATAGGATACACTTTGAATTCACATGCCCTATCAAGTTCAAGAACACAGTACAGTCTAAAAGATAGATGTAATACAACCATTCCCTCTCAAGAAGCTAAACAGAGGAGATCTCAAAAAGAGGTTACCCAGTCTACTTTTGACCAAAAAAAAACTCTCAAGACCCCCTTGAGAAGACTATCATAAATGAGGTTAAATGTTTTCAAGAACAAAATACCTGAAAAACCCAACTTGCAATACAAGTAAAGAATAGAATACGTTGATTCCAACACAAGTTCAAAACTCCATAATAATGGAATACCTATACAGTGTCAAATATAAGCTTCGAACATAATTTTAGAACCCCACAAGGCTCTAACACCAGCTCAGACAAATACAAGATCAAATACGAGTTAAGTATTTTTAACTCCTCAAATAAGAATAGAACTTCAGCTCAACACATATGTATCAGAATAAAACTCAACAACTCAACTACAAGTTCGAATTCGTAAGAACTAAATTTGAGTACAAAGATGTCAAATACAAAGATTCAACCAAAAGTTCAGATCTACACCAAGTTCCATTCAGTCCAAAGACAACACAAAGTTCCATTAAAAGCTATAACAAATCACGAAGCTTCAACACAAGCTTAGAACAACAACAAAGCTCAAATGTAAGCTCAATAAAGCACAAGACTAAAATAGAGATTTAGAACCATACAAGCAATAAATGCCACCAGAACAATCAAGAATCTCTACTGCAAATTCAAAAACACAGGCTCTAAATGATAGTTCGTAAAGAAACATACAACAACTAATGCTAGTTTAGTCAACACTAGCCTCAAATACAAGTTACAGAGCTTCCAAAAATAAGTTCGCATGATTATCACCATTAAATTAGTATAGAGAAAGTTTACCAAAACTACCATTACTATCAATGGATTTACATTCCAAAAACACAGAGATTTTATGAAAACATGCAAGTAAATAACCAGACACATCATGCAAAAATATATCTTAAGTGAGTAGAATTTTTTTAATGAATCATTTAGAAGAAAGCAAGAAATCTTAATGGGTATATCCTATCATTCCCGATAGTACCTCTTCCAATTCAAATGAGACTTCTAGCTGATTTTCCAACCATTTTCCTTCTCCACAATAGATCAAAAACCAAACAATTTTTCTTATAGTGCCTCTTCTACATTCCCTTGATCAAAAATAGACTAGAGAACCCAAAAATAGCCAAGAAGAAGAAGAAGAAGTCAAACCGCTGGTTCAAAGAACTAGATAGCTCCATGTAGAACAAATTCATGAGGCATGCAAAACCAAACAACCCCTCAAAAAATTGACTCTCATCTTTCCAAGATGGTTTACACATAAAAACTAAGATTCATTAATGCCATAACTCCTAATTCTCCCAGTTATCTCTCCTTGCCACAGCCTCCCAAAACTGGTGAGTACCAATTCCAAATCAACATACAATTCCATACTTAGTAAAGCCTCCACGTAATCCCCACTAAAATTTAACTATCCCTTGCCAAACTGGTGATACTTACCTTCATTTAAATTGAATCAAATCAAATAAAAGCCATTGGAACCATCGCCGTAGTGACATGTGACCTTAGGCCCCTGTCAAATAGTTTAGGCTAGATTCCGCAAAACTTAGGTTAGTCAAAAATATTTTCCTAAATAATTTCCTTAGGTTTATAATCATTTCCATTGGTAATACCACCTTATGTTATATCAAATTCACAACCATTAGTGTTAGGTATTAGGTTAACATAGAAAAGTATCACCAAAGTAATCTCCCTTCCCTTATTCATTTAGCACAAGAGCTTAGGTTAGGTCACCCCCAACACAATATAATATGAAGCTTAGGTTAGATTAAAACCTAAATGAATCTACGTAGATAGGAAGTTGGTGTACTTACCTAGCTTAGGATACCGTTAGGATTATCCTTTAGTTTTTTTAGGATCTGATCCCCTTCATAGTCATAAGATGACTATATTTTGTTTACACTAATAATGTCTGCGGAGATCAATCCCGAGAGACCCAAGCACAAACTTACAACCAAATGTAGACACGCTCACTCAAGTCCAAAGAACTTTTAAAGTACAAAGTTCATTCTATTAGGTCTCTCAATCAATGAATGTCAATTTACCATTCAGTCCATTAAGAAGATTTAAAACATTCCTTGATTCAAAATGGGTTAGTCCAATGATGATCAATATCAAGAAAGATGGATGAATTTGAATATGTGTGGACTATAGGGAGCTAAATGCTACATGTGTATCAGATCCATTCCCTATGCCATTTACTAAAGATATATTAGGATTTGCAGGGTGTGAAATATATTATTTTATAGATGGGTTCTCTAGGTATCTTCAGTTTGAAATGCCTAGGAGGATTAGGAAAATATTACATTTACTACTGAATGGGGTAGATTTTCCTATACTATTATGCCTTTTGGTCTGAAAAATGCGCTTGCTATATTTTCACGCATAGTCATCCAAGCATTCAAATAATTTATTCACAACTTCTTACAGGTATATTTAGATGATCGACACGGTGTATGGATTATTTAAGGACCACTGTGACAATCTGTTCTTAGTGTTTGAATGGTGTAGATAGTGGAGTATCTCTTTGAACATCAAGAAGTGGATATTTGTGACACCATTTGGGATAATTTTAAGGCACATAATTTGGAAGGAGGGTTTGTTGGTTGACCTAGTGAAGGCTATAGTCATTATAGGCCTAGGGGAGCCTACCATTCAAAGTGAAGTGCATGGATTTTTGGGACATATAGGATATTATAGAAAATTTATCAAAGGATATGCTAAAGTTACTACACCTTTAGAAGAGTTGCTGAAAGGGAAAGGTACGTTATATTGGGGTGAATAGCAACATCACACATTTGAGATATTGAAGGAGAAACTTACTACTGCACCCATTCTACATTTTCCTTCATGGGAAAAACCATTCCATATACATGTTGATACCTTTGGCATGGCCATTGGCATGGTGTTGGCTCAACCTGGAGAAGGTATTGTAGATCATCCTATTTTTTTCTAGTAGAAAGCTGACTCCTACATAACAAAATTACACAACTACAGAGTGTGAAGCTTTTTCCATGATCTATGTGTTGCATAAATTTTGTTAGTACCTACTAGCTACACCATTCATAATTTATATAGATCACATGAAATTTAAGTATTTGGTAAATAAGCTTATTTTACAATGGCATATATGTGGATGGGTGCTCCTATTTCAAGAGTTTGACTTCATAGTTGTGGTAAAACCAAGAAAATGCAATTTTGGACTAGACCATCTATCGGGAATACAATCAAGTGAAGAAGCACAAGCAATTGAGGATACCATGATAGATGCACAATTATAAAAGTTACAATGTGTGCCGTCAGGAACTAGAGGACATTGCTATCTTTTTTTACGAATAGGGATGACACGAGAAGGAATGAAATCCTTAGAGAGAAAAATAACTTTCTATACGTGTTGTACCTTATATGTTAATTAGTGGTGACTTATACAAAATGGGTCAGGATGAAATATTACACTGTTGTGTATTGGAACATGAGTGCACGGGTATTATGGAAGAAGCCCATGGTGGAATTGCAAGAGGCCACTATGTAGGTGATGCCACAGCATGCAAAATTCTTCTCACTAGATTATGGTGGGAGATCTTATATAAAGATTGTAAGGAATTTTATAAGGCATGTGATCATTCTCAATGTCTTGCAAGACAAGGTTAGCAAGATAAAATGCCTCTTAGATCTATTACCAGCGTAGAACCATTTGAGAATTTCGATATAGATTTTGTGGGTCATATTTCCCGACTACACGTAGAACCGGATTATGCTATATTATAACTTGCAAACACTATCGACAAAGTGGGTAGAAGCAACACCTACGTGGGACTATAATGCTGATACAATAACTCAAGTTCTATGGGAAAATATTATTATAAGGTATGGATGTTATTTGAGTTTGGCCGAGTGATAGAGGCACACATTTTCTTAATGAGACAATCAAAATTTTATTGGATGAGTTCATGATTTCACACCATAAAACTACACCTTATCATCCTCAGGAAAATGGGACTACTGAGGCATTCAAACAAATTTTCAGCCACACATTGACAAAAATATATGATGTTGGAAGAAAGGATTGGGATGATAATGTATTTTTAGTAATTTGGGCATATAGGACAACATATAAAAGGTTGAATAAAGCCACACCATTTCAGTTAGTGTTTGGCATAGAATTCGTTCTTCCTATGGATTTTATGTTACCTTCTTTACGAATTACACGCGTTGGAGGTCTAGCTGATGAACAATATTTAGAAGAATGGATTGAGAAGATAATTCGGTTGGATGAGCGACGAGCCATAGCACGTTAGATTCGAGAAGAAAGAAAATGCTAGGTAAAAAGCATGGCATAACAGAACCATAGGGGATGAGAAGTTCGAGATTGGAAAAATGGTACTTCTTTATGAATCTAAGTTCTTGCGCCATCCAAAAAATCTTAAGGTACATTGGTTGGGGTTGTATGTTATCACTTACATCCTTGAAACACATACTTTCCCATTAGAAGGACTTGATGGAACACGTCTACCCAGTTACTTCAACGGGAGTAGGATGAAGCCCTAACATAAATAAGTCTTTTTGGTGTTTGTAATAAGGTAGTATTGCCATTTAGATTAGGTTTTCAATTTTGTTTTTCCTCAATGTGTTTCCTTCTTTTCGATATGCTTTTTCAACTTTGTTGGTATTGTGAAATGAGTGAGCTTGCAGGCATGAAGCTAATTACTATATAAAGCATGTTTATACAGAGGAATGCACATACTTGTAGTGTGGGGAAGTCATTAATATCTAGGTATAAGATTGTGGGAATTAAAAGGTAAAAAGAATAAGCTGCTACGGGTGCTCTTCAAGCCAAAGGATTACTTTTAAAAAAATGAACAAAGATGAAGATGAATGAAGGAATAGTATAAAATGAGGTAAGCAGAGGCCATAGAAACTACAAGTAAAAGGTATAGTGATGAGGTACTTGGGTCCAAGGAAACACGTGAAGAGAATTCCATGAGTAGAGGGTAGGAAGGCCCACTACAAGGTTATGGCTGAGGCGCAAGGATGTAATGCACGGAAAGGATGGAATTGATCAATTAATGAGAGGATATTTTGTAGGTGAAGGAGTAATGAATGTATAAAAATTTAAAAATATACATAAATATGGGATGCGAGTTCTTTTTCCCATTACAATTATGATTATTTGAAAAGGAGCCAAGTGTGAAGAGTTGGGTGATCATATTAAGGTGTGAGAGATGTGTAACCAATCGTGACAAAGAGATATGTGCATAGAGAGAGATTGTGTCCCCGGTGGTGAAGGGTTTGAGAAAAGAAAGGCAATAGAGAGGAGCTAAGGCACGTGATTTCACCTAGGGCATGCTGAATTGAGCTAGGGTTTTCTTCACACATTTCAGAATTCAAGAGGAAAGGATCTATAAAGGATTACAAGGTAGAAATGGCACCCAAGAAAGTAGTTATAGTAGGAGTGAAGGGAAAGAAGAAGGTGGTAGAAGAAGAAGAGGATATGGCTCTTAAAAGTAATTTTTTGAGATGTAATATTTAGAAGGGTTTATTGTCGCAGAGTGGGATTTTCACATAAGGAAAAGTAAGGTGAGTGAGTACACTCATTGTACCATAGAGAATATGAATGATCTTGACGCTTTGCTAAATTGAAAGACAAATAAATGCATGGCGGGAGACATTTTGGTGTATGACGATGTTGGTGATAAGCTCTTACAAAATATAGGAGTTTACCAACTATATGAGCTCCCTTACTATGGTAAATATGAGCCCTTGTACCAATGGTGCATGAGTAGAGTGCATGAGGATTTTTTCTACATTACAAGTCATAGAGTTAGAATTTCAACCACGCTTATCTCCACAATAATGGGGTTAAAAGGCACAGGAGACAATTTTCAAGATGATCCAACATAAAAGACCACAATATTGGAGACTAGAAGGAATTAGGGTACACAAAGGGTTCACGTGGTATGGACATCGATAAATTGAAGAAGTAACTAGTTGTGTAAGTGGCCACGCATCTTGTTACAAAGCTAAATGACCAGGAAATATGGTCATAAGTGAACACCATGTGGATTCACATTGCTAAAAATATGTACGAAGGAGTGGTATATAACTTTTTTTTATATTGTAAAAACAATCATTGAGGAAGTGCACATGGGAGGAAAGATTAGATTTGGAGTTGTTCTACTATCTCTGGTGTTCATGGAGATTAGAGTATCTGATGGATCGAAGGAGAAGGTATGGGAGTATCCAATGGAACACAAATCACCTGCAGAATGCATAATGAAGTACTTGTGTGAAGGATCCATGAAAAAGAAGGTTAAGTAAAGGGCTAAGAAGTGGTATGATAGGCTCGCGTGAATTTTGAGGAAGAATGGCACATCCCTAAAGACTTGCCTTCAGTGGTTGGAAAGGTAGTCCAATTCACTGTATACCAACATTTCTGTATAGTGTGGTTCACCATGAAGGATGGAGCATGGAGTCCTTGGTGTAAATTACCATATGCATTCACAGTGAGGTACTTCCAGGAGTTAGTACATAGGTTCAAAGATGCACTGACGATTGATATTCAACGCGGATAAGGTAGATTGTGAATACCACACACTAAGGAAGAAATATGTGTATCCATGGTGGGGTGCATATGTTGAAAGAATCATTTCAAATGTATTGAGCATTAAACCAATAAGTTTAGTAGTGGGAGATATTGGGAAAAATTTGTGTATCTCAGAATCGAAGCCCAAGATGGAGAATAACAAGTAAGTGGAAGATGAGTTAGCACTTCTAGCTCAACCAAATGGTAAGTACATGATGGAGAAAATCCTAGCACCTAAGACCACAAAGCCAATAGAGAGGAGGATGAGCATGAGGATAGTGGTGGTTTGGAGCATAGAGGTAGAAGACATCCTAAAAATAAGGATGAAGTTGGGCACACCACTACACCACCTTAGCAAAAGAGAGGGGATGATGAGGACTTTAATGTAGTCCAAGGAGAGCACTGAGATTTAGGAGGGTGTTCAGGAGAACAAGGAACCAATGTGTTACTCCAAAAATAGTGTGTAGATCACCTAGACTCTCTCCACAGAAGGATACAACCACACAAAGAAGGAGGAAACTGAAGTTGAATGAGGAGGTGGAAGAGTCATAGGAAAGTGCACCTAATTCTCCTACACTTCCAGAGAACATAGAGGAATAAAAGGATGAGGAATCAAAGGAAAGAGGAGAAGAGGAAAAGGGAATGGAGGAGACAACTATAGAGACTACTCAGGACATGGAGACACAAGTCCCAAATTTGGAAGATAAATTTCCTAAGCAGCAACGGTCTAGAAGAACAAGTGGAGAGCACATTCCACTAGCCATGGGTTATGCAGAGGATGCAGGTAAAATTGTGCATGCCCATTTCAAGAGCACACTGATGTAGAAAGACTTATATGACTTGGTGATCATGGATGAAGATATGGCCATAGTACACATGAGGAAGTAGTTGTCATGGTCCATGCACACACACATGGATGAGCCATATTTTGATGTATGTGAGGAGTCATGCGTATCAAGGAGGTTGAAGAAGATGCCTCAGGCCAGACACATGACAATAAAGCCTACTATCATGTTGGATGAACATGTGAGTAATACATTTTTCAAAGTCTCAATAGAGGTGGCAAGGTAGGATATGGACAAGGCTTAAAAAATTAGGGCACTCAGAGAGGAGATTAAAACTAAGGATGGAGAAATAGCAAGCCTAACACAAGAGAGGTACTTAGTACAGAAGAAGAATGTTGTATTTATTAGCATCATAGAGGAAATTGGAGAAAATGTCATAAGATCTAGGTGACACTTGGAGCCAAAAGTGTGAAAAACATTTCCCTCAAAGCAATATATTATGTAGGAAAGTTGGTGGGCCTAGTACTTGAAGATGAGCCTCTACGCATTCCAGCACCAAAGGAGCCAACAAAAGAGTCAGAACAAAAGATGGCTTTAGTGATGTGGAAGATTGCATCCTATGAAGGAAAGTTACAAGTGCTACAATAAGAATTAAATAAAGTAGACCAAGCCTTGAAAATTTTCACAGCTCTAGAAGCACTTATCAACCTAAAGACCCTGGAAGAGAGTAATGAGGTCTAAAGAGTAATGAAGGATGAAACATTGGGCTGCACAGAAAGATTATCAATGGTTAAGAAGAAGTGTGAGGCCCTGGAAGTAGCACAAGAATTGTACAAGACTCGGCTGGAAGAGCTTGGGGAGATCATTGCACGTAATATGGATTTAGTAGAGGGAAGAATGACCTAAATGTCTAGCATTGTATTAGTCTTGCAAAATGAAAAGGGGGAGAGTGTGAGGGATGAATTGGAGTCCATTGCTGTGGAAATTCTAGAAAAAGTATAGGAAGCACTCGTTGAATGGAAGAACTTGAAGGATGAAATAAAATAGGAATATCTTGAATTAGTTACTCAGGGTGAAGAAGAGAATGTGGAGTAAAAACATTCTTTTATACATTCTTTCATTCTTTCCATTTTTTTACATTCTTTTATTCTTTACTTCAGTTTTGGAGATAACCATTATCAGGGCAACAATGAAATTAGTGTGGGGTAATGTTGATCAAAGAACACAAAAAAAAATCACAACGTAAGTCCGCATGGGAAAGTAGGTCATATTCAAAGGTGTGAATCGATAGGGAGAACATACGCGTGGAATAGAAGTTTAGTTTTAAGGACTTATCTTTTTTCACTCATAAAGGTCTATTTTTAGAGATGGCTTGCAGAGCACACAAACGAGGTGAAGATGTCCACGTCACTCAATGGATAATTTTGGAGGTTTGGTAACGAAGTACTTTGCATGGACATAGGATTGAAATAGATCTACTACTATCAACAGT
The DNA here is from genome assembly GCA_018340775.1 of Taxus wallichiana var. yunnanensis. NCBI lineage: Eukaryota > Viridiplantae > Streptophyta > Pinopsida > Cupressales > Taxaceae > Taxus > Taxus wallichiana. The sequence goes on along the minus strand of CM031242.1, from coordinate 82,115,631 downwards.
AGTCTATTATTAGTGCACTTGCATGTGTGGATAGTTTTGTAAAGGCATGTGGCTGAGAATAACATGCAACCTTTTTTAGGAATGGATAAGCAGTGAAGGGAAAGTCTCCACCCTTTTATATATGTAGTAGACTATGTAATAAGAGAGATATATAGAGGAGATCATGACAGAGAGGTGAGGAGATCAAGACATACAGTGTTATGCTACTACGTGCATACTTTTGATATTATAATGAAGCTTCGTAACTTAATGCATTGAATATAATGGAGGATATTGACTGAATCTAAGTATTAGTTCTATGAGTATCTGAATCTAGTATGTATTTGATCTCATCATGGTTAATATTTAGTTTTGTTCTTCTTTGGATATAGATCTGGTATGCTCTGTAGAATGATATGCTAGTAATAGAACTATATATGTTAAGTCTTCATCATGCTAATATCCTACTACAACAACCCTAAAGAGGGACCTGGTACCTTTCCACACTTCGGGTGAGCGCTCAGTCTAGGCTGAGTGATGTGCCACCATGCATAGGGTTTCATTGGGTTTGTGTCATTGGATTCTACGCCGCATCAAAGTGTAAATAAAATTTTATGGATTTATTACTAAATCAATTTCTCATTTTTCAAGAAATGAACTCTTTTAGCACAAAAATAGATGAATTAACTCATTATTTCTTTTCTTTTTATTTAGCAAATTCATGGTAGATTTATACTTGTAGACACTAAAATTAGGTCACACTCCCCTTGGTCCCCATCAAATAAACACCTTGAATACATCCACCTAGCCATGGCCCCCTTCACCCCACTATAATATTAATTTAATTAATTAAATTAAATTAATTCATTATCCTCACCATATTTATTATTTAAATATCTTAATTGGGATAATGCCCACATATTCACTCACCTAGATACCTTATCAAGCCACCTCACCCTAAGACCTATTCTTAGTAAGTTTCCATAACTAACTAAGAGCTACCCAAACCCTAAAAATCAATACCTACATTCCCTCTAACCACATTCTTTCCCGTTACAAGGAAGCTTCCATGATAATCCCGCAGGGTAAATAAAACTAGATCCTAGAAAATCAAGGGGATCTACCTAGTTTACTAAACCTAGGAAATCCTACCCTAACAAATGCCGGTTACCCTTAACCACCGTTGGTTAAAATAGAACTGCTGCCGAGTTACCATTTAACCCCCAAAACAACCTTATTTCGAGTTTGGCACATTTTCTGAGAGATAATCACATCTTTTGAGAACAAGTGATGAAACCGAGTTCCATACAAGAAAAACCAACGTTAGTATACACATCAAAGCACCCATAGCGATGCACGAAGCAATCACACAACCATCTGCCTTCACGGGAGCATCCAGGGAAGCACCATCGCTACACCAAGTTCATTTCATTTGATCGCCCACCGTTACCAACTAGACATCAAGCTCGTATAAACAGTAATTTTTGTTAACCAGCACTCATTTATTCATCATTTGGTAGATACCTTTTACATATGTTATTAGATTTTTCTCTCATTTCCATTCCCCCATCATCTACCTCCATGCAAACTTGACCATATTTTTATCCATACCCTTGACCATTGCCCATACCTGGATCTTAATCATTCCTGTGCATATCCAAGATCCATATGAATATTTCCATTGCCCTTCCATCCTCATCTAATCTCATATCTATCACCCACCAAGTTTTATTGAATTTATTTTACCCTGACCATACCAATGTCAATTACCCACAACCATCGCCAGTTAGCCTAAATCGATACCGATCATAATAGAACAATGTCGGTCTCTATGTCATTTACTATAAATAAAGAACATAGCTCCTAAAATTCCACCAAATACCAAAAACTTCCTAGAATATCACGCCGACTAATACCAATAAGTTGAAAGGTGTCCTTGACCTTCATATTCAATCATAACCTAGCCTATTGTGAATGAATTTATTTATTTTAGGTGAATGACATACCTAAATCATTTTAACTACAGTAGGATTTCCTTTATTTCTCGCATTAAATTGCTTTAAATAGTGGATTGACAATAAAATCTAGGAAGTATCACACTTCCCGGATATAGCATACACTAGGAAGTCCACTACATATATTGTTTAAATTTTATTTGGTGGTATTTTGTTCCATTTCAGGTAGTTCCTCCAAGAAAAAATGAAGCTCTCACGATCAGCTATGGATCCTTAAGTCATACGTAAGAAACAACCTACAACCATAATTTCAACAGGTATTCCTCCTAACCCATTACCCTTATTTGTTTTGTCAACATTCAAAGAAACTCTATAGAATCAAGTGAAACATTTTGGCATGCCCGCTGGGACCCATTTGGGGTTCTTTGCATTCTTTCATTTCTAGGTGAAAACATTGTATGTTTTTTTCATTTCTAAAAAGTTCTTACATTAAACTTTCTCCCCTGGGATCTTCTTCTCTTCTATTGTATAAAATCAATCATATTTTGGGGCTTAAAACAAACATTTTTTCCCTTTCATTAGTATCGCATTAGTGAAAGAGCATCCCTTCTCCTGTTCGTATATGTGTGGCATCGAATTCTACATTTCAATTTGGGTTTAAAAATAATTGCATTTCATTCTACTTTTCCACATTAGCTCAGATTAATTGAGGGGAACATATCTGTTGAGTTCATTCCCGGTGATGGTTGACAAACAAATCATAGAAAGAACTTTCTATCTCTTTTTCTCTCTCGAGTCTTATCCAAACACCACAAAATAAAAAAATATATACACATTCTTAAACAACATCTCACCTAGAAGAAGTTGTAGGTGATCACACGATCATGACACGGTGGGCACCTTGTTGGTTATCTTAGTCCAATACCCCATAAGAGGACGGCCCAACCCCACCATAACATACCTGAAACCTCTCCTTATATATATTCTTCTTCATAAGAATCCATCCTCACTAAAAAAATCAAAAGCAATCTTAGGATCGTATTTTTCTTACTTTTTTTGCTTGGCTTGCATTTTGACGTGGGAGGATTTTGTTCTTCATTTTTTTTCTCTTTACATGCTCCTCATCATATTTGGTGTATTCCAGCTTCATCTAAGTGTGCCTAGACCATATTCCCATCATTCTTAGGATTTTGGGTTTGATTCCACATTAAGTTTTACTCACAACCAACAAAAAAATTCATCGTTGTTTCAATTTCACATTAACCGGTGTCGGTCCAGTGACCATTGTTGGTTACCCTCTGACCATCATCGGTTTCACCCAACCGGTGTTGGTTCCCTATTCTTTTGGTTAACCTACCCAAAAGGACACCTATTCACCTTCTTTGACTATTTAGAGTCTCTGCCACTCTTATCATATTCATTTACCTGGTAAGTCCCATTAACATCTTGCATACTGGGAAAATTATTGGCCTTTTACCTTATTTTGACCAATTGTCCACTTTCCATAGTAGTGATCGATCATTTACCTATGGTAGCGTCGGTTTACCCTAACCGACATTGGTTATCTTTGTGTAATTTTGAGCTAACATTTGGTACCTAATCCACCTACTACCACTGTTTCTCCTATCTCTGCTATATTTTTGTGTCATTTACAGAAAAAAGTCCAACCCAATCAATACTTGTTCACATGGTGCTAACCCGAAGCCAAGTGAACACCCTCATATTCCACGTCAGTCATCAACCACTCCCACCTAGCCCTTCACCACCTTCTATTTTATCACCCATGGATCCTATCCAACCTATCTCTATCACTACTCGGAGATGAGGAGTTTGCATGACTCCTTGACCAAAATCCTGTCACCTTGCAGTTTTATCTTTCCCACTCATCCACTCGAGATGCCTCGAGTCAGTTGTTATATGGCATACCCGTATATATCTCCTTTAATCTCATTCCCACTCCTGGCTTGGCCCCACCCCATCTAGCTCCATACTGCCCTCACCTTATTTTCCACTTGTCGTTTCATAGCTAGGCCCTATACTTGCTATGACCACCACATCTACCACATCCATTGCACCCGCCACATCCACTATACCTTCACCAACCACCTAGAACACAACCTCATCCACCCCTATTTTCTCGCATATACCCATAGCTACACAACCACCTCTGGTGTCGGTGAACCCTACCCCTTTTAAAAATGTCATCCTTTATATTCTACAATCTTTGGCCCCCATTACCACTAGGTTCACAACAATCCTTCCATCTCCATATACGTACTATCAATGCAGCCTCTATTTCATCTATTATTCACTCTTGGTACATAACCCCTATTTCATTGCCTTCTTCTCAATCTACCTATATAACAGCACCATATACTGGAATGCCACCTTTGTTACATGCCCAACACCAACCCTCTTATGCTACATGATTCACCCATCCATCATAACCTACCAATGACCTAATCCAGTTAATGATGGACAAGATTCAGACATTAGAGGCATCGGTTTCTAGCTCCCACAACACTCTCACCTACGATGAGATTTGTAATGAGCCTATACATCCATCCATATCCCATGCATTGGGAAATTCCTAAATTCAACCGTTTCAATAGCAAAGAAGACCCACAACAACATTTGTGGTCTTTTAAACATGGGTGTCATTTGATCGCCCATGATGATGCTTTGCTCTTGAGGACCTTTCCCATGTCTCTAACTAGACCCGCATTAGATTGGTATAGTGGGTTTCCTACACACTCTATATTCTCATTTTATTAGGTAGCTCAAGCCTTCTGGATCACTTCTCCATTAATACCATTAAGAAGTTTACCATGGTGACCTATACTCTACATGTCAATATGATAATGAATCTATCGAATATTTTGTTGCTCGTTGGCAAAGCACGATCAATCAAATCACATTCCAACTCTGCGCAAACTGAAGTCATTAAACTCTTCACAAGGGATTGTGTTAGGCATATCTCATTGACCCTACAGGTCCAAACATTCTAAACCTTCGACGAAGCATTCACCATGGCACAAAAGCTAGAGATTTGGGCCATTCAAAGAAGAAAATTCAATTATGCAATAAGAACTCGATTTCAAGTCAAATGATACCCCTTCTTCAAAACCATAGAACAATTATTAAATGGATAAGGGGACTACTAACACATTGATACTCTAAGCTGGCCTATCTCATACGTAAAATTAGGCTAGCCCCTCATCTAATCTCTCACCCATTCACACTTTTCAATTTGCATGGGAACAATGGAAATATACCCCAATTAGGGAGCTTTATTATTAAGTCTTAGAGAATCTCATCAAAGTTGGGGCCATCACCCTTTCTCTCGTGAAACCACATACTAGTTTTGATCCTACTCATCCCACACCTACGTGGTATAAAGAACACAACTTCGTAACTATCATCGAGTAAAGGGTCACGGTGATGGTAATTTCATCACTTTAAAAATCATTGTCAAGAAATGCTTGAGAAAGTTGACTTAACCATGGATAATCCTAACACACCTGCCAATCAAAACCTACACATCTTAAAGAAACCCTTTCTAATTCATGCCCCTTCGCGATCAAACCGGAGAGACCTCAACTCATGATAGTCATACCCACGAGGTCCATGCTATTTTCAGCGATGCACCCATTGCTTCCCAATTACCTCATATTCCTTCCATTGAGGAAATCCTAGCCCAAAGTCCTCCACCTACACTTGAACCCACCTCACCTATTCCTCCACCTACAAAGGAACACCCTTCACCCCCTTCCTCACCCGTGGAGGAGCCTCCCATTAACATTGAGACCATTTCACCTTTGGCTTCTCCACCTAGAGATTTGTCACCCGCAGTACCTCTCCAGCCCATGGAAGATGCTTGTTTATCTCCTACACCCACAGAGGAGCACCCATCATCTCCTCCACCCACAGAGGAGCACCTACCATCTTCTCCACCCATAGAGGAGCACCTGTCATCTCCTCCACCTATCCAAGACCTAGTAGAAATGCCTTTACCCCTAGGTGACCATTCTCCATCAGTTACCCAAGATCCTATGAACTTACTTTCAACTCTCTTATCCACGAGAAGATGGAGCTAGAAAATTCCCCATCTCTAAGAGACATTTTATGGGAATCACCAATGGATCCTCATCAACCTTTCCTACAACAATGCCTTTATCACATTTATCCGATCACCCAGATTATTTTAATAGAGCTTTACTTTGGGGGTATCTTTTTGCTTCTGTCTCAACACAAATGCATATGTCACTTGCTGACACTTCCACTATCTACCCAAAAATATTTCACGCAATAAAACCAAACACAACCACATCTATCACAATTTCTTCCATGACACCCATCATAGCTCAACACACACCCTTACGCACAACCAAACATACATCTAAGTCCAACCCCACACCTACATCATCCTCCTCAACTAAACCTATTACTACCTTAGGCATTACCCCAACCACCAGCTTTACTCATCCACCTATCAAAATAGATTTAGTTGTATACTCCAAATTCAACACCAAACCTACTTCGGTAGCCAAAGAGAAGAACCAAGCCCATAGAACTCATACCCCGGTTGTGCAATCACACCTTCATCACCTTCACCCCTTTCATCCATCTTAGGAACTCAACTTCCCAAAGCCACGGTTAAGAAACCTCCACCCATCGATAAACCAAAAACACAATAGAACATTCCTTTCTCACAAACCTCTAACATACCTAATTTCTTGACACGACTTACACCGCACTCTGTAGCATCATTACAACCCATACCTCCAATACCATCGGTTACTTCTTCATTACCTACAACTCTTCGAGTCTCTTTCCCTCACACCTCTGCACAACTTGTGCCTTCTATCTTCACGGCAACTCAATTATCCCCGTGGGTAACTAACCCTCTACCACCATCCGCTTTCCCTCTAGATATCGTGAGCCCATATCACATTTACCTAAGAAGGTGCAACCCAAAGACAAAAATATGCTACCCTCTAATAAGGTAGTCAAACCAACCACACACCCTTTTTCTAGTCTATTTACCATACCCCCACCCAAGCAAACATGACCAACACCTAAGCCCATGCTGGCACCTAAAATCGTAGCTCAACCCACTCCCCTCATGGAAAAACCCTTCCTACACAATCAACTGCACCTACACCCAAACCCACTTTCACTTCCCATTGTGATCCACTAGTGGGATCCTATGCCAAAATCTTAACCAACCTCCTTGAAACTTCTATCATTACATTACCACCACTTTGACCTTATAACCCTCTCAAACCCAAACCAAAGGGGTTTAACGACACCAAAATTTTTGCCTACCATCATGTGCTAGGGCATGATGTAGTGAACTACAAGGCTTTGAAAACTATTCTTCTCTAGTTGTGTCCTCTGAAGAGAACTTTGACAATGTTGACCTTCTTGATGAGGAACATATTTCACCAGCACCCATTCCCATAGTGCTTCCCTCATTGCCTACTAAGAAACCATGACCTCCACCCCCACAGCTCCTAGAACCACCTCTGAGATATGAAATTAACATGGTTTACATCAATGAGCTCTCCAAACCTCCACCTAAATGTCAATGTACCTAGCTCATCTCACAAATTTATTTCCCACACTGGGAATTTTCCCTTCATGTCACTATACCTTTAATGGCTCACCTACCTCACCTACCTCCCCACCTAAGATCAACATGATCCACGTTTCTACCCATGCTTAGAAGGACAAGGGTAGGGAAAAGGAAATTGACTCACCAACTAATCCTATACCCAACATACCATGTGCACCCACACCTAAAATCACTATCTCGTAGCCCCACATATCCTATTTATAATGGGGTCACATTGCACAATGCTAAAAAAACTACACCAATTCCCCTCGAATGTAATTATATGACCTCATCCAAACCTCGAGAATGCCATCATTAAGCTCTCATGGAGGTCCTACAATCTATTGATGTTTTACCCAATGAACCTACACTCGTAGCCTCCATTATCACGCCCCATCATGTAGCCTCTCTCACCAAGTTACCACCTTTATCCACACCTCTACCTACTCACCAAGTAGCCTCCTTTAGCTTCTCAGAGGAAGAGATCACACTGTACCAAGCTGATGACCCATACCCGGCTCTCTTCATCTCTGTCCACATCAATGATATACATGTACGATGTGTAATGATCAATGGGGGCACAAGCATTAATATAATTTCATCCCATGCATTCACTCAAATGCACATACCCGACAATTACATGCATAAACATCATGTCATGTTGCATTCATTCAATGATGTTATCACCTCTACACTAGGCACCATCATCCTCCACGTTCACATGGGCCCCCTTCTTGTTCTATAATTATTTTACATCTTGGGGGAATTTCAATATAAATTGTTGCTTGGCAGACCCTAGATTCGTGTCATGGGTTGTGTCCCTTCAACTTTTCATCATTGTGTGAAGTTTGAGCATGAAGGACACACCTATACCATTTTGGATGACCCATCACCCTTCAAAACTTGCAACATGCTTTACCGACCTAATGATGTGCTCATACCCATCAAGAATCTACCTCCATAACCAATGCCACGTAAACTAAACTTCCACTTACTAGTACAGCCACTACCTCAATTGTGCATGCCTCCTGTATTCCTAGTACTGCCACAACCTACACGGGAAAAACATCAACCTCTCAATCCGTTAGCTCCACATCTGCATTGACCTCCAACACATCACGTATTCTAGCTACCCGCATACCAACCACTAATCCCTTAGAGGTTAGCTTGGCCACTCTCTACCCTAACCAATTCATCTTTTATTTTCCTAAATCACATTCTAACCTACTTAGTTTCCTTTTATATCCAAAATTGGGAATTAAACAAAACAAACAACAAATTTCTTCACATGTGTATCATCATCAAAACATACATTTATTCAATTACCATTTCTTTACCAACATCATGAAAGTATTATAAAACATCTTCAAAATGACCCATACCATCATTCATTGCAAATATTAATGAATTAAAACCACAACCTAACTCGATCCATGCCTACACCCTGACTCAACCATGCCTATGACCTGACTCCATCATGCCTAAATCCATGACCTGACTCAATCCATGCCTAACACACCTACCATAAGTCCATATATGCATAATAATAAAATGTTATCAACACAAACACATAATGCCCATAATCATCATCATCTATATAAATACAATATCCATATACATAATTGTCAAATGTCTTTAGCATGTAGGCCGGTGTATATAATCCAGTCTCTCAAAACTCTCATATACAACCTCACCATCTTTAACACGCAGGCCGGTATATGATCAAAAGTATAACAACTCTCAACATGCAGGCTGGTATATATCAAAAATCAAAACTACATCAAAATTGAGGGCCATATATCAGACATCATCATGGTAGACATCCTCCATATCTGTCTCACTGTCCCCTCTACCTTCTCGGCCCCTGTCACGGTGAGCTACTAACATCTCCCCACCCATCATAGTTTATGGTTGGGTCCCTCTTTAGTACATCAACTAGAAATAGCCTCCGTGAATTTGGTGGACTCACCCGACCATGTCTCAGGGCTTGATGGCCCCCTGTTCTCTCCACACTATAGGTGCATGATCTAGTCCTCTCGCTAGAGGATTGCTATGTCTGTACTCGGCATATGATAGAAATCTATCCCTACTACCTTCATCTGGTCCCTATAATACCAGGCCTCATATCTCACCTCCCGTAATCTAGAAAGCAGTATTGTTATGCGTGGTGGCCCCATCGCCCTATGACCCTGTACTTGTCCTGTGGGACCCTATCCCACCCCTACCTATGAACTAGGACCCTTTCCTAGTACCTGTGGTGGTGTCATCGGCCTCTGCTCCCGTGCCTGTATCTGAGCCTATAAGGCCCCAATATGTGCCTGCACCGTGGATAGCTAGCCCTATAACCCTATAACCTATGCATGTAGGGCGGCCACCTAACCATCATCACCATTTTCATCTCCATCCTCACCCTGGGCCATCTAGGCTGAATCGGCCACTGTGTATGTAACTCATGCCACCTGCGCCTCTGGACTAGCTAACTGTCCCTACACCATACCCAACTGGGTAATCAGGGTTATCACCTACCCCTGTAGGGTGTCTCTCTATACCTTGATCATGGTAAAATTTGGCTACCAGCCTAGGTGGTACTACTCATAAATGAGTCACCCACCACCTTTGTCTATACATACTGTCTATCATTCGACATCATTGATCCACCGATCTACCACCTACTCCTCCTTCTCTGTGGGCACTGTTAGCTATGGTAGAGGTAATGACCTCTCCACGTCATCTCTCATGTATTATGGGAAGGGTGGAGGTATGTCTTGTAGCATCCCCAATTACCACCTAACCTGTCAATTAAGGTCATCTTGTGCTCCCTAGTATGGTGCCCGTCTATCAATCTCAATGACTAAAGGCCATCTAACTCATCATGCATCCACATGTATGAGGGATAACCCACATACGGTCTCCACATGATTTCCTTTGAGATAACCCCTCCGATAAACACCGTAATATGCTACATCATGTTTAGCTCTATCGATCGATGCTCCCAAATCACGGGTACCCATCGCCTATACCCCACCCACACTAATCTTGGTAGAAATGCATTTGCTTAGGGCATACCCACTAGGTGCAAAAAAACTATGTGCTCATAGGCACAACAATGTATTTAAAATGTGTAACATAAGTTAAACCTATGCAGACACCCATATGCCCACAACTCTCTGTATAACTGCACCAGGAATGCTGGCACCTAGGAAAAGTAGGTCCAATCCATCACCATGTCATGTAAAACCCCCATCAAGGAGTGGGGAAACCTCCCACCCTCTACATCTAGTAGTGTAAAGTAGCACACTACCTCCATCGAGCACTATCAACCTCATCTCCTTTGGATGGGCTAGGTACATCCCTCCGTAACTTAGACGGCACTATGGAATGTCATGTCTACCAATCCCTCCCCAAACACTATCAGCATCAACTCCTATGAGGCCTTGAAGGAAATTGAGTACACTTATGTCCATAGTATTGGTAATAGGATCCTAAACACGTCCTCCAGGGTGACTGTCATCTCACCCATCGGTAGGTGGAACGTGTTGGTTGCTGAATCCCATTTATTAATGAGAGTGACCATCAGACTTGGCTTCCGAACTATATACCAATAGTGTCATACCCTAATAAGGCCCACCTTCTCCATGTGTCATCACTCCTCAACTGACACCATGCCCTCACCTTGTCAAGAGCAGGGGTGGTACCTTGTCACTCATCTAAAGTTGATATCTCCCCTGCATCTAATATAAACATCAAATTAATCTACCTTCATCATACCCATACTCACCCATGACACCTCACCTATACTCATTGTCTCACCTCTTTCTATCTTCCCAACCTACCTTCCTATCACATTTTCTCCCTCCAAACCTCACCCACTCTCATTTCCCCATACCCATTTTACACCCCGCCTACACTAGGTTTTTCACCAACACACCCTATTCTACCCTTCCCTATCTCACCCACTCAACCTAGGGCCCTTTTGACCCCTTTTTCTCCAAAACTTGACCAATGTCAATTATCTCTAACTGACCCTAGTCACCCTAACCGGCATCGGTCACCTATTTCGTGACCAATACCGGTTTGATACTACCGACGCCGGCTAACTCTCGATGTCGGTCCTTTGTTGCATGGAAAAATTGTGACCCCCAAACCCTCCCCTCTCAAAAACTACCTCTCCTAACCCTTCTACCCACCCATTCTCACCTACAATTCCCCTTAACCCCATCCCACCCCCTATTCACCCACTTACCTCTCTCCCCACTCCTACCCAATTTACCCTCCCACATTTCAAATTTCATTTTCCCCCCAAACCCAAATTTTCACTACGACCTCTCACCTACTCTATCTCACAAAACACAGAAAGGGTTTGACACTTACCTCATCATGCTAGTGTTTCCATGGTGGCATGTCTAGCCACTTTGCACTAGTGGCCAACCCAATTCTTCTCTGGCCTCTGCCATTACCAATCTGTCACCTCCCCTCCAACCAATAAAATCCAACAATTTGATCTAATGGACCTGCCTCTCAACTATCAATCACCCACTATTGAGCTCATCAACTCAACTTTCCATTATGTCGGCCACTTTCTAACTCTCTCTCTCTCTCTCTCTCTCTCTCTCTCTCTCTCTCTCTCGTGTCATTTTCCTCTATTTCGCATGGGATAAATGATTCCAAAAACATGGAATTTTTCTTTTTTATAACATCCCGACCTAACCGATGTCAATTTTAACTTCACCAGCATCAGTCACATGCCCTACCTTACGTGGTGGTTACCCTATACTAGCATTGGTTACCTTTGGTGGTATTGGTCACCCTTTCTTCCACATTGCCCAAAATTTCACGGTATTACGCTATCTATCACTCTTTTTCCCTCACCCAATGCTTACCCTGACCATTCACCTCACCCTCCTGACCTCATCATTTACTACCTAACCTCATCCTCATTTGGGGACTTGTTATTTTACCCATACCTTGGCCCTACCCATTCTCGTGACCTAGACACTTAGACCTGGAACATCACTAGTGACCTTCGACCTCATGTGTTCACTATACCTTGTGGCACTATTACCTGTGTTGATTGACCTAATGAACTTACCTTGCCTCTTTCCGTGACCATTTATACTAACCCAACCCTCATTTTACCAGAACATACCTAAACATTCTTACACCTATCATGTTTCCTGACCATATCCTATACCTTGAATACTGGAATCAATTCAACCTTGTTTGGATAAACCAATTGACCTTAGATAATGTAGAGTTTTCGTACTCTTCAACTTGATCTTGTGTTGCAATTTATATGTGTGCGTGAATTTCAATGTTACTACCTTTGACCACGACCCATTACCTAGATTACACGAGTGGACTTTTTGTTTTCTTTACCCCCCGTTACCCACCTTCTTCTTCATCATATTCACCTTTTATCAAACCACTCACTTTGATTCTTCCTTCTACCTCATCAATTCCTAGTTTGAGGGGGTCACCTTCACCCATGAATGGGGCAACCACATCTTATTTTTGTTAACGTCACTTAAAGATACAAGATACACAACAAAAAGGGGAAAAATGTAAACACTAAAATTAGGTCACACTCCCCTTGGTCCCCCATCAAATAAATACCTTGAACACATCCACCTAGCCATGGCCCCCTTCACCCCACTATAATATTAATTTAATTAATTTAATTAAATTAATTCATTATCCTCACCATATTTATTATTTAAATATCTTAATTTGGATAATGCCCACATATCCACCTCACCTAGACACCTCATCAAGCCACCTCACCCTAAGACCTATTCTTAGTAAGTTGCCATAACTAACTAAGACCTACCCAAACCCTAAAAATCAATGCCTACATTCCCTCTAACCACATTCCCACCCGTTAGAAGGAAGCTTCCATGCTAATCCATGGGGTTAAATGAAATGAGATCCCAGAAAATCAAGGGGATCTACCTAGTTTAGTAAACCTAGGAAATCCCACCCTAACCGATGTCGGTTACCCTTAACCACCACCGGTTAAGCGAACCACCGTCGGTTACCATTTAACCCCAAAACAACCTTATTTTGAGGTTGGCACATTTTGGGAGAGATAATCACATCTTTTGAGAACAATTGATGAAACCAGAGTTGCATGCAAGTAGAACCATCATTATTATACACATAAGAGAATCCATAGCGAGACACAAGCAATAACACAATCATCTACCTTCATAGAAGCATCCAGGGAAGCACCAGCACTACACCAAGTTCATTTCATTTGATCACCCACCATTACCAACCAGGCATCAAGCTTGTACAAACGGTAATTTTTTTAACCAAAGCACTCATCTATTCATCATTTGGTAGATCCTTTTACATATGTTATTATATTTTTCTCTCATTTCCATTCCCCCATCATCTACCTCCATGCAAACTTGACCATATTTTTATCCATACCCTTGCACTTCCCATACTTGGATCTTAATCATTCCTGTGCATATCCAGGATCCATACGAATCTTGTCATTTCCCTTCCATCCTCATCTAATCTCAGATCTATCACCCAGATAAGTTTTATTGAGTTTCCTGTATCCCAACCATACCGACACCGGTTACCCACAACCATCATCGAGTTAGCCTAAATCGATACCGATCATACTAGACCGACGTCGGTCTCTATGTCTTTACCCAAAACCACCTAGAATCTCACCTTGACCAATACTAATACCTTGATAGTGACCTTGACCTTCAGATTCAATCATAACCTATCCTGTTGTGAATGAATTTTCTTATTGTAGGCAAATGAGATACCTAAATCATTTTAACTACAGTAGGATTTCCTTTATTTATCACATTAATTTGCTTTAAACAGTGGATTGACAGCCATCTAGGAAGTATCACACTTCCCAAATCTAGCATACGCTAGGCAGTCCACTACATATATTGTTTAACTTTTATTTGGTGGTCTTGTGTTCCATTTCAGGTAGTTCCTCCAAGCAAAAAGGAATCTCTCACAATCAGCTGTGGATCCATAAGTCATACGCGTGCAACAACCTACAACCAGCATTTCAATAGGTATTCCTCCTAACCCATTACCCTTATTTGTTTTGTCAACATTCGAAGAAACGCTATAGAATCAGGTGAAACAATACTACTTTAGCATATAACATACCATTTAAAAAAAACATGTTTTCTTTATTCACAAGATTACGTACTCTTCAACAAGAATCACTTTTCAACGTTTGCAACTTACAAACAAAATTTATCATAGGTATTAACCATGTTAGAGGTTTTATACATCAAGTTTTAACGATAGTAAGAGGCTTAAATTTTGTAGTTAAGAGGATTAAACATTTTATTAAAGCTGATGTGAGAAAAAAATCATGATATTTAGAGGCATATATATTCTTATGCAATGACGATTTTATGAGAAATGGTGTTCTAGTATAGGGCCTTCTCTAGGAACAAGTGGCATTGACATGAGAGTAGTTTGTAAGACATTTAGATGTATAAACAGTAGTTTTATTTCAAGTGATAGATGTAATATTCATTACATCATTACATATTTTGTTGGATAGAGTGGAAGTAAAAATCATAGGGTCTTGATATATGGCAACATAATTAACATGATGCATATGTGATACAATTTAGGAACCATTGTCTCAAAGCATCAAATGAAATCCATATAAGGAGAGTGCTTCAGGGGATGATTTAATTTGCAGAGAGTGATTATATTTATGATGTATATAGTTATTCATATTGAGACACAAACACACATGAAATAAATATTTTTGGTGATATAGTGTGTATTGATGTTGATATGTGATGTGTGTTTAATTTAATGATACTATTTTTTATGTGTGCATAAATGTAGGAATGTTCATGAATAACAAAATTGAAATGATAAAGGGTTTAAAAATGATAGTGTATGTATTGTTGAATGGGATAAGGACTAGTTCTGAGTCCAACCAAAGTGATAAGAAGTAAACCCAAGAGGGAGATAATAGTAAATTTTGACAAAACTATGCAAATAATGGAACCATGGCCATAGAAACCCAAGAAAAGAGATAAATCCAAATGTGAGATTAATTACCAAAGTATCCAATATAGGAAGAAACATCCATAAAAACCTAAGCGCGAGAGATAAACCTAAGCAAGAGATAAATTTCAAAAATTTCCAAGATAGGAAGCAATGAACATAGAAACCCAAACATGAGATATAAAAAAAAACAAGAGATATTTAGTGATATACTAAGTTAAAGAAAGTATGTCAATGAAGATGTGTAAATGATTGAAAAACACAATTAATTATGTGATCTATCTTGTGTCGGATGTGATAGTGATTACGAATCATGATCTCCTTGAGGTTTTCTTGGATGATGTTGATACCACAATGGGATCATGATTGTGTTAAAAATATATAATCATCAATCTAATGAAATATCCATGTAAATACTTCCCATCGGATATCATCAAGGTAGGGAGGAGGGAGAGTGATGGGTCTAATGAGTATTATATAATGGAATAAAAATGTGATCAAGAAGATTGAAATTGATGCTTAGGAACATTAGGATAAGGTTCTTAGAGTCATCCCTTACAGGAGATAACTAGACAAATAACATCTATATGTGAGTAAAATATGTGATGAAAAAAAAAGATTTGTGCTTTAAAAGAGGTTTACGTGAGTTCATTTTTGGTCTTTTCTAACTTCCTCTTTGAGTTTCTTTATATGTATTTGATAGGATATACAATCTAAAAAATCATTTCTAAGATCCTTTTGCCACATGTAATATGGTTTATCCATAGATTGGCTAAGATCCATAGTGAAAATAAGAGTTAGTGGAGATGTCAAAGAAGGTAGAGTTACGGTGAAATGTGGAGAAGTAGAAGAGGAAGGAGTGGGGTATGTAACAATAGGAATTGTAGTCGATATTCAAGATAGAAGCTTATGGATCGAATATTAGATTTCCAAATAGGGACATGTATTGTATGATATTATCCTTAGAGTCAATTTTAGAGTAGGTATCATCATCATCCATAAGCTCGTATTCCTACGGATAAAATGTAGTATGTGCATCTTATGGGAGATAATGATAGTGTTGATGCCTTGAGTAAATGTAGAGTGTTGGGATTATTGATAGTGAAGGATTTATACATTCTTATCCTAGGATTAACATTCTAAGATAGGATCGGTCAAATAATAACATCATCATAATCATGTGCGGTAACATCGATAGCACAAGATTTGATAAAGGTACATAATGTTGAATGATTTGAGTAATTATGATAGGGATGCATTCAAAATTGAGAAAATCATACATGTTAATCTTAATTTTTATTTCATTAGGATCATTATCATCTAAATCGATAAGTTATGGTGGAGTATATCCCAAAACCTCATGACAAACAATATACTCATGAAGGAAATAAATATGATAGTTGAAACATTTATAGTATCAAAAATGGATGGTAAGGAATTCTTTGAGAATGAGAATTTTGAATCTAACTTATTATTAGAAGAGGTCAAATTCATAGGGGTTAGTGTCACCTTATACTTCATAAATTCCCTAGGTGTGTGAACTTGAACATTGGAAGGAGGAAGATATGATTCCACTCATGCGATAAGTCTGCAATTAACCTAGGAGGATATTATAAGATAATGGAAAGTTGAATATAGTTACTTTGATGCATAAAATACAAATAGGAACAGTGATATGGAGCCAAATGTAACCCATATAGAGCATATTTATACGATTATAACCCGACATGTTCTCTTAGTAGATTTTAGGTCATCGATAGAGTAAAAAAGTGTCTTAATGAAGTCAAGAGAGGAAATAAAGGTGCTAAATAATTCATCGAGAGATATCTCTTATCCATGGTGTGTAAAATATGAATTGAGATAAAGAGGGAGATTCATCCTCATGGAAGAGAATTTCATCAGGGATCATTGAATCAATAGGAATGTGAATGCATGAGGAAAAATTAGTAGAGAGATCAATATAAATGGAAAACTCTTTGCATTGACACGTGTTGATCCATTTAGAACCATGCATGGTAGGTTTCTACACAAAAAAATTTAGAAGAGGGATGTTCATAGCGAATAATTTTCACATAAGATGATCACAATGTTTAGGTGAGGTATAAATGAGCAATAAGAACAACATTTGGATTAGAAGAACAAAGAGCTCGTGATTGGGTCCTAATATTTAGGAATGGATTGTATGGTAGTATGAATCTATGGAAATTTAGTATGAATAGATTTCAATGGATGAATGATAGAGAGATATCTTTTTTTTTTAAATTTTGACAGGAGTACCCGTTGTAGGAATATATTCATAGGGTATGGTGGCATAAGAAGTGCGAGAAAAAGAAATATATAAGATCAATATCATAGGTGTAGAGTGATTAATGGAATATGGGGGATGTGATGATGAAAAAAACATGATTGAATATGGTGGAGTGTATACACAAGTGCTAATTGCATTAATCTAAACTACGGAAGTGAGAATGAAATTTTGGTTGTGATTCTTTTGGTGTGAAGAGCATGGATAGATGACCATGTAGGATTTATGCTAAACATAAGAAGGATAAGAGGGTTTGATATATGTGATAATATTTTTGGTACCATCCATATGAATGGAAATATCCATAGATGTACTAGTAGAGGGATTTGAAGGGTTAACAACATTTGTAGTTGTGTTTTTATTAAAAATAAGATCAAGATTAGACTATTTAGACTAGTGGTGATAAGGGAGTGGATCATTATAGGTTTTAAGATTTTTATTAACTTGATGAACCACTTCATTCCAATCATGTTATTGGGCTTTATTACATTCCTTGATGGCTTCATATAGTATTTCTCAATTTGGTGGCCTCACATTAGAATTTGTATATGAGGAAATTATAGGGAAAACATTAAAGGGAATTATAATTATCATAGGAATGACCTTAATTGGCATGCCACCAAAAAAATTTACATTCATGATGCCATTGAGGAATATTTTGAGAAGGATCTGCATACGTAGTGCCATATTTTTTTAAAAGCAATAAAATGAAAACCAAGCACACTAAATTTTGTAGATTTTGTATGTAATGCACAACTAAATATTTCAAATGTATATTTCATGACTATATATTTTGCATATTTCTAATCAACAAATTCTTCCAAATGAAGACATTGAAATAAAGAGAAACTCATAGTTCCATTATGATTTCAATACGATAATCTTACAAAATTCTTGCAACCATAAAGTAAAAACTTCCTTAGTAATGACTAAAGTTTATAAGAAGCAATAAGTACAATAATGGATATTTACAAGAGTATAAGACTTTCACAAAGCTACATTTATTTACAAAATGAAGGTAATGCCCACAAAAGATGAGTAAGTCCAAGATGACAAGAGGCTCTACTATCTCCAACTTGAGCTCCAACTCCAATACTCCTACAAGAATCCAACTCCAAGAGAACATGGCTTGTTTACCACCCAACCAATAGGCATCATCACATGCCTTTCCATGGTTGGAAGTCATGCTAGCCTCCCCCAAGCCCATGGGAGAGAGGAACTAGCTTCCACAATGTGCACAAGTAATAATGGGGATTAAACACACAACAAGAGAAAACATAAGACCATTCAACCACTTAGACCTACTATACAATGAAAACCACAACATGAGGAGAACAAGGTCAACCTCACAAGGGGGAAGAGAGGAAGAAGGATGCCCAAATCAAGGTGTCCAACCATAGGAGCACCAATAAATATATATATACAAAACTCCTTATACCTCCTAATCATTCATCCTCCTTATTCCTCCTTATACTATAGAAATCCTTCTTGGGAGGATTTTCAAACCCAAAAGGGTTTCCTCACCAAGAATGGGGAAAGGTTCAAGCCATATGAATCTTTCTCCCACCTCAAACCATATGAGGGGATGAGAAGGGACCTTCATGGCTTGACCAACAACCATGAGGTTTGAGAGGGAAATCCCTCTCTCTTCCCCTACATTCTCCAAAAACCATCATTCCAAATGATGGTGGAGAGAAAACAAAGAAAATAATAAGAACAAGCCAACAACCACATACACCATACAAATTCACAACACATCATTTCACACACTATTTTATTGCTCAAACATAGTTTACAAGATAAACAAAACTAAAAGAAAAAGGGTAAGAACCCTACCTCTATAATGCTTTCCAAGACTCTAAGCTTTTCCCCTTTGTCCAAGCTCCCTTCCAAGCTCCCAAAATTCTCCAAGTGCTCCCAAAAAAATGAACCAAGAAGACCCCTTCTTCCCACATGAGGAAGAATAAAAAGAGAAACCCAAAAGTTTCCTCACCAATGGGAAAGTGACAAGTGTCACCCCCTCTCCTCTCAAGAGTCAAAGATTCCAAAAACCAAATAAGAAAGAGTAAACTCACCTTTTATCCCTTTTCACCCAAAATACTAAAAACTAAAATAAAACAAAGTGGAGAAACTTTTAACAATTTCACACAACCCAACCATCTTACATGGATGGTGACTAAAGAGGGCTAAATGGGAGGAAACTCCTCCAAACCTTGGAAATAGGCCCCCCTACCTATTAGGTAGGGTCCAAGGGCCCATTTTCATGCTAAGGGAACCCCCAAACTCAAAAGGGGTCCCTAAAATTACCCAAAATAACCCAATTTCGGGTTTGGCATGCTTGGGCACAAGGGTAGAGGGTGTGGGGTCCACCCAAGGTTCACATGTGGTCCCCAATCCCTTCTACCAACACACACACACACTTCCCAAAACCAACACTTAACTTAAGATAAGATCATTAACCCCTAAGCTAGTTTACTTAATAAAACACACCCTAAACCTAATTAATTTTACAAAACAATATTACATTACAATTGAGGGGTTCACCCATGGTGCCCAATTAAATACATCTATTCTAAGGCCTCAAACATTTAGCATGGTTAGGACTCAGCCCGTGGGCCGCTTGTGCACAATTGCGTAGCTGCCCTGAAACCCATGCTCTCCTATACCTGTCACCTACACACTCATTGCACACATTAACCGCACCTGTCCAATATAGTAAACATCATCTATACATCACAATATCAATCAAACTTATAATGTCCGAACATAATTTACAATTGATAGTGCAATGCATACAATTATCCACATAGTTTGCCATGAATCATCCACAAATAAAATTGCAACGACATACACTTAGGTTAGCATGAAAATTACCATCATTAAATCCAAAACACTATATCATTAATCAAATCAACCACAAGAGACTAACATCTAACCAATAAGTCTATCATATAACCCTGTTAGTGTCATCAACATCATAAGAAATATATCAGTATACGAATCCAATCCAATTGGCACTGTGCGCCCAAAATGCCATAATGTCCATGAGGATAAAATATCATAGTAAAATGTCCAAAGTCTATCAGAGTCTCAATCAAAACATGTCTAGAAATAAAGGAACCAACAGATAACTGGAGCTATAAAAATGTGGGCACCACAAAGCATACATGGTAAATGGTCAAGGTAGATCTTTGTCTCAATTCTTCCTCGGACATGGGCTTTTTACATCCAATACGGGAGGAAAGATAATTGACTTATGATTTAGTGGAATATTGACAAATATTATGGATATTAAAAGAATTTCCTTAAGGAATATTCTTTGTGATCTTGTCATAAGTGAAATTCTTATTTCTAGGATGTACTGAGGACCTAAATGTTATTGGGTGGTTTCTACTTTGGAGAAGGTTTTTGAATTCCTTCATGAGGTAATATTCACATTAACGATTCTTACAAGGAGGTATGGGAAAATGATATTACCTTGTATTAAAGGAGAGGGTCAAGTTCCTAAGTGATAGTTAAAATAACTTACATCAAACATATTATGTATGGCCCTCATGGATAAAGTATTACAAGATTTGATGAAATCTTAGGTAGATTCGTCATCCATTTTTTTAATTGATTAAATAATTTATGTTGTTTAAAGGAATTCCATGATACTATAACTCATTAAATAGGGAAGTCACCAAGATTTCAAGTTAGATAATGGACTTAACGGGAATATTATGTTACCAATCCAAGGCATCTCCCATAATTTTCTTAGCTAATTTTTTTGTGGTAGTGTAAGAATTGTCTTTGGCCTAATATTTATAAATATTTCCAAAATTATTGATAAAGAGTATAATGTTGGTAGAACCATCGTAAGTGATGTAAGGAGTGATGCCTTCAATTTCCATAAAAGCAATAAAGGGATTGTGACACTTTTTTAAAATGGATTGAAGAGTCTTATTATGGATAGGATGTGGGGAATGGGGATCCATTGATTCGAACTAGGGGAGGGGGTTTCCTTGAATTTCCTTTCCTCAAGATATAAATTGAGGTAAAATAAAAAAAATATAAGCTAGACCTGGTTTGCATTTAGAATAGCTAGTTTATAGTTATATCCTATTAATGACTTAAGAAATAAATTAGTTACATGATGATTCGAGGAGAATCAATATTTAGAGGTATATTTATGTTATTATTTGGATAAATATTGAATCCATTTGAATGAGGATTAGTGTGATTGATATCGTATATAAATTCTAAGAAAGGTATCATTCAATATGCTCATGTAGAATTTTGGGTGACTCTCCTACATACTCTAGAATCTATTGAAGAAATTTTTGCATAGAGGGGGTACAATCGGACTCATGGGAATCTTTATTTTCTCCTTATTCTTCAATTTCAAAGATAAGGTTTTAAATACTAGATCTATTTTGTACCATTAGAAATGGAGGTTTTGTCTTCTTAATGTTAGATCCTAAAACAATCTGTGTAATTTGAAACTAGCTTGGGAAAACTATCAACTTTAGGGTTGTTAGGGTTGTATAGATATCGATTAAAAATGGATGTATTATAATAACTAAATAGATACTACACGGTGAAGTAGGGATTCCTCAAAGATGATTTTGGAAAAAAATTGATGGGATTTACCATTTAGGAATATTTCTTAGGGTTTAATGGCATTTGCAGAGATTAGTTTTGAAAGTGAGAAAAATAATAATAATATCAACTATGAAAAGATATTACATAGGGGTTGATGGCATATGAAGAGGTTGATTGAAGTATAAATAATATCAATCATGTAGTAAGGTTTTGCATAGGGACAATGACATAGGAAAAGTAGGAAATATTAAGAAGAAGATAAAATATGACCTAATTTAGGGAAGAGTATGATTCATGTCAGGTACACCAGGGTATATGATAGAAAAATATAGGTTCTAAGCTAGGTTCTCAGGTGTAGGAATATAATATTATTATGATGACATGATGTAGACACAAAGGTCATTAAGGAGAGACAATGCCATAATTTTAGAGGATATTGACACTAACCCTATGATGGTTATAAATTTTCAAGGCCTATATCTAAGATATAAATAAGTATCTTACAAGAATTAAAAATAATAGTAACTAAGTAAAAGATAAATACAAGGGGTGTAATATAATAATACAATGTAATATATTAAGAAAACATATGTATACTCTAGTCTATAGAAATTAACGGCCAATATACATCATACATGTGTAAGATATAATTCTAAGAAGAGTTAGGAATACTTGACTTATTGTTTTTGTTTTTGTTGTTGTTGTTGTTGTTGTTGTTGTTGTGTGTGTGTGTGTGTTGATACATAATTATCGTCGGAGACACTAACACCAAGTGAAAATTTCTATGGGGTATAAGGGAGAAACTCAATAATAAGATCTCTAGTAATAAATCATTGTTGTGAACCAAATAAAAAAGAGGTAAGCTCTATGACTCCAATTTCAACAATTAAGAGTGAACTATAAGTTCCTTCATATATTAAAAGTCATTATTTAGTGGTGGTTTATTAAAAAAATAGTTTAAATACCTAATGTTATCACCCATGCGGGATGGTCGAAAAGGAAAATATAAAACCAATACCATTATGGGTGGGGAACCCTAAGGTAAAAAGCTGAACAACATGTAAGATGAATGATATAAATTAAATAGGGTTAAATGATGAAGTTATATGGTAAATTAAAGTAGGGATAATAATGTTAAATAGGAATAAAATATTAGACTTAATGGGTTTAATAAGTGAGAAAAGGGAAGAAACAAGGAAATGGTATGGTAACTATCACATAATATTGGCATCTCTCAAATTTTGTGGTTTAGCCCACATGACCATGTTTGATCATACCTAGATCTTGATAGGCACATTAAGGCACCCACTCATGAGGAATATGCATTAGCATCCCCTCGCACAAAATAAATTTTTATAAAGCATACAAAATGAGGTGTATATAAAAAATAACTATTAAGGAATTAATAATCACATATAAATATGTAAATATGGGAGAGGCATAAAATTATATGAGTCAATACAACTACCTCTTAAAGGATATGCAATGGAAATTAAAATTCACATAAGTCTAGGTTTTCCATGTCCTTCAATAATAAGAAACATCTCATGTTAAATGATGAGTTATTGAAGAAGTTAGAGAAGAAAAAATATTAAAATGACTAGTTCAATATTTATCCATAACAATTAGAAGAGATTGTGTGGACAAATAATGACGTGTTGAAATCCAATTATACCTTTCAATTAAGAGGACAATGTTTTTCAAAGGAAAAATCCTCACTTATCTATGATGTGACTTCTAAATTTTACCTAAGTCAATACCCATTAATTGTAATTTATATTCCTACAAATAAGGATTTAACTCTATTTCTCAAACCATTATGATTTATTAACCACAAAAGTCGAGACTCCACCTACTTCTAGTGATTTCGCAAATGAATCCAATACCTTATATCATATTTTGTTGAATCAAATGTCAATGTAAATAATCAATGATATTATAATATTAGATTTATATTATTGGTTATTCCAAAATATGAACATATATCTATTGATTGTATTTTGTGTTTAGAAATTTTGATTTATAATTAGGAGATGCTAAATCACCAACTTTACACAAATTTTACTATGTATATTGAATGTTTTTGTTTGATTCATGTGAATGTAAATATTTTAATTTTTATACAAATAAGAAAATGAACCCAATTTGTATTTTGAGAAAATGCTACATAGAAAATTCTCGGTGCTCACTAATTAGATAAATAAAGCTTTACATTTAGAAAATTAGCATTCCATGTGGCATCTTCAAGGTAGCTTTCAAATTTAAATCCCCTAAGTAAAATTTGAATCTAACAGGTCCTTTTATCCCATTTCCCTAAGTTCCTTATCAATAAAGGAAAGTTTTCTAATGAATTCCACATCAAATAATTTGTAATTTCAAAAGGGAGAAATTTGTCCCAATAAAATTTTAGGTAAGAACATTTTTTTGTAATCCTAATTATGAGTGTTAGTATAATTAAGTTTTCCAATAACAACATATGATATAATTACCCATCTCTTCAAAATATGATTCCACGTGGATTATCTTGTTCCTTTAGACACTTTTATATTTTGTCAAAATAAATGGATTCCTACTCAAAAAGTCATATTCTACAAAAAAAAATTATAGGTATCATCATCTAGTAGACATGTGAAGTTCATGGAAGTTTTGTAACTTTAAGTTCATAAATTTTGATCCCATGTGGTATGAAATATTTTCCTCATAAAATCATGGATTTTCTCAAAATTATTAGTTCTAATAGTTATTGGAAATTCATATTCTACGAATTTTTTATTGTGTTATCATTTAGTGGACCTATTAATTTTATAGTCCTTTTGAAACTTTAAGTTTAAATGTTTCTATCACTTGTGAAGATATTATTCTTGGATGATAGGTGGTGTTATGTAGTTTTTATTTAATTATAATTAGTAAATAATTTAATCACACATTTATTAATAACAATTAATATTTTTTTAATAATCTCATTTACAATTTTTTTATGTCATTTCATTACTATTTTTTCTACATAAAGAATTTAGAAACTTCCTGAGCCCTAAGACTTACACCTTTGTTTTATTTAAAATGTAACCTAAGTATTATTTATATTATATTTTTATTTTCATCCTAATGATGGGGATAATTAAGTGTTACACTAAAAATACTAGAGATAATTACCAAACTCTAAGGTATAGTTCCATGTGGCATGATCAAATTCCCTTGGACACTCGTGGATTTTCTCAAAATAATTAGTCCTCAAATTTCTTAGAAAGTCATATTATATAAATTTTGAAATGTGTCATCATCTCATGGACTTGTGAAGTTGATGGTACTTTTGAAACTTTAATCTTAAATATTTTGATCCCTTACAAATAAATTCCACTTAGATGATAGGTGGAGTGATTTGGTTGTTTTCCGCAACAAATAAAAGAAGTCAACTTTTCAAATGTACATATTCCTCATAAAATATTTACATGAAATTTGGCCACATGTTGATATATCATTTTTGAAAGAATTTTTGGTTGAAGATATCTCACAATTTTATGATAACATTCAATCATGTGGAACTCAAGGCCTCATGCTAAAAATTCTAGGCAGCTTATCTTCATTGAGTAACTTCTAGGAAATTCTATTAAAGGCTATAAAAACACCATTACAAAGAGGATTATCGGGGTGGGAAAATAACTAAAAATATCACATGGATTGTAGATAGAGTTCAATTTTACAATTAAAATAATTTTCCACTATTTTATTTGGCTATCGCTTATAAAATAAAAGTGATACACAATAACTATGTCATAGGAATCTGTTGTATATATCTTCCCCCCGGGTAGATATAGACAAGCGGAAGAATATGGAAACCAAAGAAATTCAAACCTCAGCCCAGGCGCAGGAAAGTGGCGCACAGAAATGGATGTCGACAATGTAAAGGATGCGCCCATGGCGCACGGAAATGGCGCACGACAATGAGTGTCAACATGAGAATGTATGCGCGGCGCGCAGAAAGTGGCGCGAGTAAATGGATGTCGACAATGTAAAGGATGCGCCCTTGGTGCACGGAAATGGCGCATGACAATGAGTGTCAACACGAGAATGTATGCGCCAAGGCGCAGGAAAGTGGCGCACAGAAATGGGTGTCGACAATGTAAAGGATGCGCCCTTGGCGCACGGAAATGGCGCACGACAATGAGTGTCAACAGGGAAAAAGTTGCGCCTTGGCGCACATAAGAGGATGTCGACACAAATGTAAATGCGCCCTTGGCGCACAGAAAGGAATGTTGACACGGGAAAAGTTGCGCCCTTGGCGCAGGTAAAGTGGCGCACGTAAACATGTGTCGACATAAACATATTTGCGCCTTTGGCGCACAGAAAAGAGTGTTGACATGCAAATGAATGCGCCTTTGGCGCACAAAAAGGGTTGTCGACACAAACATATTTGCGCCTTTGGCGCATGAAAAGGATTGTCAACATGCATATGGATGCGCCAAGGCGCACCTTCAAGAGGCGCAACATTCTGAGCGCTGACAGGAAGCAGACCCTGACCCAGATATTCAGATGGCCATAACTTTTGACTGGGAGCTCCGATTCACACAAGGTTGGACTTTTCGGAAAGCCTACGGCGTCCTCTACCTAACTACGACTGGATATCTTTAATTGGGTGGGAACAAGTTCTTAAAAATGCAAAAATACAGTTTGCCACTTTTGGGGTTTGATATGGTCCTCACCTACCACCATAATGAGATGAATTAGATACAACCTGAGGTGGTTGGGGTAGATTTGGACTTTCTCTCTCTTCTCTCTCTCATTCTTCCTATAAATTGTAAGGAGGGGCTTCTTTCTAAAGGTTGGACATTCTTGTTTTGCCCCTCCCTTCTTCTCTTTGGCAGGTGAATCTGTGGAGTTAAAACCTCCCATTTAAAACTGTAATGCAGCTTTGCCTCTTGGCATTTTGCAGTGTGTTGTATCAATCTTTGGAGCAAATTAATGCATGTCTGTGGATGATTATCAACCCTCTCAGTGTTTATTTGCATCTTCTTGATCTTTCACTGTAAATCTGGTTATCTGTGCATGATCTTGCATTACATTTTTTTGGTCTGTGTTTATTGGCAAGACAGGTGTTCTTCATTCCTCGGTGCATCACCTCTGTTAGTTTAGGTTTTTTATTTTCTGCATTTTCTTCCCCCTGTCTCCTTGGAAAATTAGATTAGGTTTTGAGTAGACCTCTGCATTTTTACGTGTGCATCTGAACAGAGGAATAGGAACCGGCCTTCATCCGGAGAGCTTTTCCGATTTCGCAAGGTCCCACACTTGGGAAAAGCTCCATGTTGTGCAATCGCACTGAGATTCTCAACCCATCGAGTTGCAGAGTCCCAGGGGTGCTGTGATTCGACACCAATAGTTTTGGCACGCCCGGTGGGACCAAGAGGTCATTCCATAGATTTGAAGGAGTTTTCATGAAATTCGGACCAAAAAATTGCAGGTTTTACAATTCCAGATTTTTCACCTTCCAGGCTGAACTTTGAAATTGATTTTCAAGGACTTAACTTGCTCGAAACAAGTCAAAATTTCATCAGTTGATAGATCGGGGGGTAATCTTCAAAAGGGTATTCCTAGAATTTTGAGATTTTGACTTTCAAAATTTCATGGTTTTTTGAATTTCGGATTTCAGGTTTTCAGAAATCTGGCGTTTTTTGGGTTTTCGGGACTGTCATTCCAAATCAAATTCCAAACCCTAAAATCTCAAATGTGCAGGTCTTTTAAAAAAATTTGTGTTTAAATATTGTCAGGTTTTGGTGTGTAACTTGGCAAAATCTAGTCTTTTGAGGCTTGTTCTCTAACACATCTGGCGACTCCGAAGGGATAGAATTCAGTGGTGTAGCAGCACAAGTTGCCTAGGCACATGAGAAGAATTCGAACCAGGTCCAATACTCAAGAAGAAGGGCTATTTTTCCACTTGCAACTATCACCAGGCAGAGGAAGGAGAGGAAGAAGACCACAAAGATCACCATCTCCGCCTAACAGGACTTTGTCTACACCTCCACCTGGTAGGCCTTTTCTCGCATCAACCAGGGTTCTTAGGCCAATCATAATGGCGCATCTACCACCGAATCCCTTTGTCAATTTCACGGGCAGTAGTCCACTTGCCCTAAATGCTCAGAATCAAATTCCAGTTGCAGCGCTAAAGAATATCCCCTACTTCACAGGTGAAAATCATACTACTCCTATTGATCACATCCAAGATATTGCTAATGCATGTGCAATCCACGAAATAAATGAAATGGATGTTGCAGTCAAGCTGTTGGCTTCATCTTTCAAAGGCAAGGCCTTACAATGGTTTAGGAGCCTTACAGCAGGCTCTATTACGAATTGGAACCAACTTTGTTCTGCTCTTTGCAGCCAATTCGGGGAGAGGGCGGACAATTTATCTTTATTGGAACAGCTGACAACAATCAAAAGGGCTCCTAACGAACAAATGGCAGATTTCAACTTTAGATTCCAACGGACATGGGACAGGATCCCAATAGCTGTTAGACCAACTGCCGAAGGAGCATTCCTTTATTTCTTAAAGGCTATAAATTCAGACATAGCCATGATGATCCAATCAATGGGAGGGACAACGCTGCCAGGGTCCTATGACACAGCGATCAGAGCAGAGAACTGTTTGATCCAAGCCGGAAAGCTTGCACCAAGGCCACCAATGCCTCTCTATCCAGACATGGGAAAGCCTACAACCAGTCAAGCACCAGAGTTGAATCCCATTCCAACTCCTAGGAATCAAAGCAATAATGAGGCGTCGACTTCTTCAAATACTTCAAAGGAATTGCAGGAGGTCATGAAACAATTGCAGAACCTTGGAAATGAGCTTGTGACTATCAAAAGACAGCAAGCTCAAAGTGCTAGACCGTATCAGCCTCAAGCACAGTACCAAGCTAGGCCCCCATACCAACAAAATAGACCACCACCTCAGCTGCAAATCAAAACCGTAACCAAGGACAGACAAGTTGCTGTGCCATTTCGACCGTATGATCCAAATGCAACGACGTCCTCAAGAGCCTTGGTTCCAACACAAAATAACATGGCACAGGAGTACGACCGGTGTTACCCTTGCAATCTACCTCACAATCAGTCAGATGTTTCAATGGTGCATTGAATCAGCCTTGATGGTGCAAACCATTGGTGTTGCTCAAGAACCAAGACAGGGAGGAGAATCAACAAAGCAACAAACACAACAGAAGGACCTCCAACAGAAACCACATTGGCAAATTGGCAAACGGAAGACTTCTGTGGAGTTAACCAACAGCCTTTTCAAGGCGTGGCTGCCAACACACGGTCAAAGAAGAGAAATATAGGAGAGGGACAACCATGTAATCCAGTTGTTTCTCAACCCACTCTTACACAACAAGGGGTCAGTAGACCAAACGCAGCTCCAAATGTGCAGAATCAACCTAAGGTACCTGTTGTAGCAACACATGCACCTGTTCAAGCTCCAGAAAAGGTTGCGCCAAGCAAGGGACAGCAAAAGGACAATTCATCCCCCTTCAACATCATCGATCAAATGAAGAAGACACATGTGAACATTTCCATGTGGGAATCACTTTGGCGATCCTGTGGCAACGAGATTTATTGCAAGCTGCAATGGCTAATTGGTCTGCCACAAATGTATCAAACCAGGGACATGAGAAAGTTCTCACTAATGCAGTGCAACATGATGGGGGCCAGACAAGAAAAAATTTGAAGCCTCCACCATTCTATGTTTCGTTGATTGTTGGAAACCACTTGGTACACAACTGCATGATTGATTCTGGGGCAAGTAGTTCAGTGATGCCGAAGCAAATAGCGGATCAGCTGGGTTTGAAATATGAGCCAGTGTTGAAAGGAGTAAAGATGCAACTAGATGGAACGGCAAGAGGAAATGGGGTTGGGGTCATCAAAGGGTTAAGCCTAACACTACATTCCTGTCCTAATGTTACAGTTCTACAAGATGTGTCTGTGATTGACCTTCCGCCACTCTTTGCGTTGTGTCTATCAAGAGACTTCACTGCAAAAATCGGTGGATATTTATCTGCAGATTGGTCGCACATGATTTTTAGGACAAGGTATGGAGCCAAAGCAACAATCGGTAAGAACCAATTGCCCATTTCCATATTGAGCCTCATGTACCAAATCCTATCAATGGAAATTGCTCGTTTTGATCGGGAGGAGTGTTCAAGTGATCTAGAAAGCAGTACTAAGGTCGAGGGAATTCTGATTTAACTTTGGATGAATGGGCAAACATGAGTCATGAATTTGACCCATATAAGGAAATTGAAGAATCTGAATTGGGCGTGTATTGTATACACGAAGAAAATTCACCCATTCCCGGCATCATTCAGCCTGAACAAAAGGATGAAAACAAAGTTTGGAAATTATTTTTCGATGGTTCGAGAAGCAGACAAGGTGCTGGAGGTGGTGCGATGTTGATTTCACCACAAGACATCAAATATTTTTCAGCTTTTCGTTTCCAGTTTTCCTGTTCAAACAACACGGCTGAATACGAGGCATTGATTCATAGAATTCATTGGGCCAAGAAAAGGGGCATAAAGAACTTGCAGGTGTTTGGAGATAGCGAGCTAATCGTCAACCAAGTTAGGGGACAACATGCTACAAAGAATGACTTGCTAAGGAGCTACAAGAATAGGGTATGGGACCTCATTGAGGATTTCAAAGCTTTCAACATTGTATCCATACCTAGGAAGAAAAATGAAGCCGCAGATAGGCTCGCAGCAGTTGGAGCGACATTTGATGTGGTTGACAGATCGAGAGAAAAAACGCAGCCACACATCCATGTGATTGTGAGGCCAGCAATTCCAGATAACAACACAAGCTGGCAGGTGTTTGAGAACGATCAACAGATCGTCAATTTCTTACAAGAAGAGGCTGAATTTTCAGCTAGGAATCGTGATGATTAGAGCAGCAGATGGGGATCAAGTAGTACACCATGACGAACAAGCTTCCTAAGGGTTTGGTAACATTGGAGTCTATCTTCAACCCTAACGACCAGTTTCGTAAGGAAAAGGCAAACATACAGGTCAAGAGAGAAGATTCAGAGCTAATTCCGGTTGGGGAAGACAAAACACTTCAAATTGGCAAAGTGGCCACTGAACAGGAGAAATCAGATTTCATACAACTTTGCCAAGAATTTCCAGATGTCTTCGCTTGGAGCTACGAAGACTTGAGAGGATTCGATCCAAATTTGGCACAACATACCATAGAATTGGATCCAGATGCTAATCCCGTCAGGCAGAAACAGAGACCGGTCAACCCTCACATTGAGCCTCTAATGAAGAAAGAGCTAAATAAGCTGATAGAGGCAAGCATTATATTCCCGATCAAGCACTCAAGCTGGGTTGCAAACTTGGTTCCGGTCAGGAAGAAGAGTGGAGAAATCAGGTTGTGTGTAGATTTCCGAGACCTCAACAGGGCATCTCTCAAAGATCATTACCCACTTCCTTCAATGGAACAAATATTGCAAGTAGTATCCGGTTCAGAGAGGTTCTCTCTCCTAGATGGCTACTCAGGGTATAATCAGGTGATGGTAAAAGAAGATGACCAGTTCAAGACAGCTTTCACCACCAAATGGGGGACCTATGCCTACAAGAAGATGCCATTTGGGCTATCAAATGCTGGGGCCACTTTCCAAAGGGCAATGGATATGGCATTTAAGGGGTTGATCAATAAAATAGTTTTGATATATCTTGACGACATCACTGTATTCTCAAAAAATGCAGCGGATCACCTCTGTCATTTGAGGCAAGTATTTCAGAGGTGTAGAAGATTTGGGGTATCATTGAATCCCAAAAAATGCATATTTTTGGCTCACGAGGGAAAACTTCTAGGCCATATTGTTTCAAAGGAAGGGTTGACGATTGACCCAGAAAGAGTTGAAGCAATTCGAGCATTGCCATTGCCAAGTCACAAGAAGGCTCTTCAAAGCTTCTTGGGAAGGATCAATTTTGTCCGCAGGTTTGTTCCAAACTTTGCAGCTCTTGCGAAGCCAATAACACTGATGTTAAAGAAGAGCATGGCATTTAAGTGGACATCTGAAGGCAAGGCAAGTTTTGAGGCAATAAAAGAGGCTATATCTCAAGCCCCAACTCTCGTCAATCCAGACTTCTCTAAGGAATTCATGCTATATGCCTTTGGTGGTGGAGACACAATTTCTGCAATCCTGGTACAACAAAACAAAGAAGGGTTAGAACAACCAGTTGCTTTCTTCAGCCAAAGCTTGGAGGAATACGAAAATAGGTACTCTTTCATTGAAAAGCATGTCCTTGCGGTAATCAGAAGCTTAAAGAAATTCAAGCACCTAGTCTCAAACAACAAGATCCAATTATTAGTCTCTCATGCGGGAGTCAAGGACTTCCTTCTAAACAAGGATCTGAATGAGAAACATGCAGGATGGATAACTCGTGTCATGGAATATGACATCGAGATCAAGGTCACCAAACTAGTACATGGGAAGGGACTATGTGAGCAGCTAGCCTTGAGTCGAAAGTCAAGTTTGGTGATGAAAAGGAGACTACCTGGTACTACAGGATGATCAAGAACAAGAAAATGATGACATGCCTACTCCTTGTTGGACTCAAAATATGATACACTTCCTACAGATAGGCCTATGCCCTCCAGAAATGAGAAAAGCAAAGAGGAGATACTTCAGATTACAAGCCATTCCATATGTGCTTGTTGATGGTGTTTTGTTTAAGAAAGACATCAATGGAGTTCTATTGAGGTGCATTGGGATAAGTCAAATTGAGAGGGTGTTACGAGATTTTCATGATGGAGATTCTGGAGGACATTTTGCCCCACGAGTAACAGCTCTCAAAATAATGAAGGCAGGGTATTATTGGCCGACAGTCTTCAGTGACTGCTATACATGGATAAGAAAGTGCAAGAAATGTGCACTCTTCACAGGCAAAGAAAGACAAGCAGCACTTCCATTGCACCCAATTCTGGTTGACCAACCATTTATGCAATGGGGATTGGACTTCGTCGGGGTCATTAATCCAAACTCAAGCCAAGGCCACAAGTGGATTCTCACGGCAACAGA
Organism: Taxus wallichiana var. yunnanensis; assembly: GCA_018340775.1. Taxonomy (NCBI): domain Eukaryota; kingdom Viridiplantae; phylum Streptophyta; class Pinopsida; order Cupressales; family Taxaceae; genus Taxus; species Taxus wallichiana. The sequence continues at coordinate 82,082,116 of CM031242.1, read as the reverse complement.
CTATTTCACCAAGTGGACCGAAGCAGTAGCGCTCAAGGAAGCAAATGAGTCTAACATACTAGACTTTTATGAAGGAATAGTGACCAGGTTTGGTGTGCCGTCCACTATCATATCAGACAATGCATTGGCATTTATAGGTTCCAAAATTACAGAATGGGCTGTTAAGAATGGAATCTACTTGAGCACCTCTTCAAATTATTACCCGCAGGGTAATGGACAGGCAGAGTCCACAAACAAAAATTTGCTAAGAATCATCAAGAGGACTCTGGATGAAAATCAAAGAACATGGCATACCAAGCTAAAATCAGCATTATGGGCTGACAGAATAACACCAAAGAGGTCTATAGGTAATTCCCCTTATAAGTTGGTCTATGGAAAAGAGGCGATGTGCCTATATCATTAGAACTACCGCATTAGAATTCATGAAGCAGTTGGAGTTGGCTGAGTTCGAACCAATGGAGGCTAGGTATGCAGAGTTGATGGAATTGGAAGAAATTAGAGAACATGCAGTTCAAACAATTGAGAAAGATCAGGCCTTAGTGAAAAGATGGTTTGATAAGAAAGCAAGAGCAAGGACCTTCCAGGAAGGGGACCTAGTTCTGAAATGGGATGCAGATCGGGCAAAACCAGGAAGGCATTCCAAGTTTGATGCCATTTGGAGTGGCCCCTACATGGTCACGGGATGTAAAAGTAGTAATGCCTTCCAATTGTCTACATTGGACGGAGAAGAACTTTCGATTCCGGTCAACGGAATCTATCTTAAACATTGCTACTGAAAAGAGAAAATTTCTACCCTTGTAAATATTAGCTTAGATTTCAATTCCTCTAAGTGCGTTTGCACATTGTCTTGTTGTAGTTAGGTTTCAGTTTCCCTAAGTGCTTTGGCACAGGTTTCGTTGCTCTCAGGTTGTTTCTACAGTTCAAAGTGCTGTCGGAGAAGGAGTTGCGGTTTCAGGCTCGGGATCAGAGATCAAGTTGGTTTCAAGTATTGCTTATGACTCCATGCCCAATGGATTTCTAAAAGGGCCACTGATCTTCTACCTAGCAGGCAGGTGATCCCGTTGAGTCACCAAATTGTTGTATATATCTTCCCCCCGGGTAGATATAGACAAGCGGAAGAATATGGAAACCAAAGAAATTCAAACCTCAGCCCATGGCGCAGGAAAGTGGCGCACAGAAATGGATGTCGACAATGTAAAGGATGCGCCCATGGCGCACGGAAATGGCGCACAACAATGAGTGTCAACATGAGAATGTATGCGCCAAGGCGCAGGAAAGTGGCGCACAGAAATGGATGTCGACAATGTAAAGGATGCGCCCATGGCGCACGGAAATGGCGCACGACAATGAGTGTCAACAGGGAAAAAGTTGCGCCTTGGCGCACATAAGAGGATGTCGACACAAATGTAAATGCGCCCTTGGCGCACAGAAAGGAATGTTGACACGGGAAAAGTTGCGCCCTTGGCGCAGGTAAAGTGGCGCACGTAAACATGTGTCGACATAAACATATTTGCGCCTTTGGCGCACAGAAAAGAGTGTTGACATGCAAATGAATGCGCCTTTGGCGCACAAAAAGGGTTGTCGACACAAAAATATTTGTGCCTTTGGCGCATGAAAAGGATTGTCAACATGCATATGGATGCGCCAAGGCGCACCTTCAAGAGGTGCCATTCGAAGCCGACAAGAAGCGAGACCACTCGACCCCGGATATTCAGATGGCCATAACTTTTGACTGGGAGCTCCGATTCACACAAGGTTGGACTTTTCGGAAAGCCTACGGCGTCCTCTACCTAACTACGACTGGATATCTTTAATTGGGTGGGAACAAGTTCTTAAAAATGCAAAATACAGTTTGCCACTTTTGGGGTTTGATATGGTCCTCACCTACCACCATAATGAGATGAATTAGATACAACCTGAGGTGGTTGGGGTAGATTTGGACTTTCTCTCTCTTCTCTCTCTCATTCTTCCTATAAATTGTAAGGAGGGGCTTCTTTCTAAAGGTTGGACATTCTTGTTTTGCCCCTCCCTTCTTCTCTTTGGCAGGTGAATCTGTGGAGTTAAAACCTCCCATTTAAAACTGTAATGCAGCTTTGCCTCTTGGCATTTTGCAGTGTGTTGTATCAATCTTTGGAGCAAATTAATGCATGTCTGTGGATGATTATCAACCCTCTCAGTGTTTATTTGCATCTTCTTGATCTTTCACTGTAAATCTGGTTATCTGTGCATGATCTTGCATTACATTTTTTTGGTCTGTGTTTATTGGCAAGACAGGTGTTCTTCATTCCTCGGTGCATCACCTCTGTTAGTTTAGGTTTTTATTTTCTGCATTTTCTTCCCCCTGTCTCCTTGGAAAATTAGATTAGGTTTTGAGTAGACCTCTGCATTTTTACGTGTGCATCTGAACAGAGGAATAGGAACCGGCCTTCATCCGGAGAGCTTTTCCGATTTCGCAAGGTCCCACACTTGGGAAAAGCTCCATGTTGTGCAATCGCACTGAGATTCTCAACCCATCGAGTTGCGAGCAGTCCTGTGGGTGCCGTGATTCGACACTAACAGAACCTTTAGTTTTATAGCTACCATATCAAGAAAATCTATAAATAATAGGATATTTTCTTGAAATTGGAAGCTAATATTTTGAAAATTTTAGGATTTTATTAGATTGTGAATATAAAATTGACTCTTCAATATTTTTTGAGAAATTATTTATAGACACCCGAGTTACCATGGAATATGCAACTAAACCACTCAAAAATTACACTGAAATCGATAGGTGGAGAACACTAAGGTCATGAGAAAATAAGATAATATGAGGTAGGAAGAAAATGATTATTAAAATTATTTCATATCCATTAAAACATTAGGCCTATTACAGTCACTATAATACCAAAGGTATTCTACTATAATAAATTATTCGAGAGATTATTTACAAATTGTATTAAATAATATGGAATTTTTATCATCTATCCATTGGTCCTATAATTTTTGTAAATGATACCATTTTTGATGAAATTTAAAAGGATTGAAAATCACACTTACCTTTATAATAAAGATTCTTTAGAAGAATGGATGAATAAATAAAATGTAAATGTGACCCGAATATATGAAGCAAATATTAATATAATTTATAGAAGATGTAGATAATGAAATATCATGTAGCTCATTTTAGGAGGGTAATAAAGGTGGGGAAAATGATATTGAACATGTTGTGTGGGGATCCTAAGACTGATCATATCATTTATTATTAGATTCCACTATTGAAAAAATAATCAAGGATGAGGGAAACCCCAATTTTAGGGATATAATTGTCTTGAACTTTCAATAGGCTTGGGATATGGCAGAGGAAGGTATAATAATCTACATGATATTATATCTAATAGATCCATATTGTCCCACCCTTGATTTTGAGTACCGTGTCTTGAATAAATGCTCCCACACCATTGAATCCCCAACTTATATCCTCTTTAGCATCCTATATGCACATAATTTTAAATACCATGTCTATGAAATACAAAATTTATTTGATTTAGATGTATATAGTGATATTTATAGAACTTTAACTCTTATAATATCCCCAAAGATGAGTGCCTCTATAAAAATATTAGATCCTAATTACCTAAATATATGTTTTTGATGATTTAAGGATTTTATAGGGATCCTACTCAGTTCCTTATCACGTCCCCAATTGATTCGATTCTATTGAGATAAAAACCAATTAATAAATTAAGTGGGATATATGTGTAATAATATATATTAGAATCCTTGGCTCCATATCAATTTCTCTCTCTTATACATAGATTTCCACATTTGGCCAACCATATTTTTTTCTCAATCTTGGACTCATTCAACCTCACTTAAAAAAGTTAATAGAGTGGGGGACTCTAGAAGCAATGTTAGGAGACACAAGTTTTAAGGTAAAATTTAATTTAGTATGTGTGTATAAATCTAGTTTATATGATTCCATTTATCTTAATCTAGAGAATTATTAGGAGGTAATTGGTAAATTGGAGAGAGGTGAAGAAGTAAAGAAAGAAACATAGTAAAATCCACCTCCTATTTTCATGTTTAGTTTTAGGTAAGATTATCTAATAATATATCTTAATATACAAAAATATTTCTGTTAGGCCTTATTCCACATCTTCCACCTAGCCCAAGTTAATATTTTTTACTCCACTTATAACTAGTTTTAACTTCTACTCCGAATTTTTATTGATCAATCTCCCCAACTATTGCTCTCACTTCTCCATTGTATGAATTTTTCATATTATTATCTATGACTACCATGATGGATCCTAGTCCTTGTTTCTCAATATCTATGGACTCTACTATTATATTATCAAGAAATTAATAATATCAAACTATGTGTACCACATTGTTAACATTTCCACCTATCACTAGGGTCCCCATGAGATATCTCCAATTCATATAACTTCAATAACTATCCTCTTGTCTTAAAATTTTCCAAATATAACTTCCACATGCTTTGGTACCATTTTCACTAAATCCACAGTACACACACTTCCAAAATAGTTATAGTTTCTCAAATTTATACCCATACCACCTCACATCCCACCATATAAATTTAATTATTCTATCAAATTTTCTCCTTTCTTCCACATTCCATTTATACCATTATGGGATCATTATAATAGTTTTTAAATGATCTCATGGTAAGTGAGGATTTCATTCCTCCATTTAAAAATTCTTCCTTAGACTTTCCGATTGTGTAATTCATGTCCTTTCCTTCCATATCACAAGTTATTTCCACTTGAAATCCTTCACTTTTCATGTATCTACCTCTTCTTCACTATTGTTGACATATGGATCACCTTATATTGTCTCATTTAAAATTTTACTACCTCTTCCACATTGGTTTCTTCTACCTATTACATTCTCACCATGTTTCCATACACCAAATGTTTTACAACTCCAACTAATCCTTATCCTAGCCCTTCGAAATCCATGATTGAACAAGATTAGATTTCTATGAAAGTATATAAGATTCATGATACTGATACAATATCCTATTAACCACCATATATTTTATAAAACCATATTAGCAGAGGTCCGTGAAACCCCTCATCTAGACATAATATAGTTTTGTTATAATGGATTGACATAATTAGTTCATTTACAACCCTTTTATTAGTACACAATAAAGCTAAATTAAGATTGCATATAGATTGCACAATAATATACATAGGAAATTAAATAAAGAACATACAAAATTTAGAGAGAAATGTTGGAATAAAAATTAGTGAGAGGGTAGTTGAATCAATGTATTTAAAATTTTAATCCAATAATGTTAACTTGTATGAAACATCAAAAAAACCATTCAAAATTCATTAATCATTGGGAGCTTATTATTCATGAAACAACCATCCAAAAGAGAATGAAACAATAGAGAACACAACATATATGTGGTAAATTCTCAAGGGGAAGAAAACACACCGATCTTTGTATTAATAAACAAAAATCAATATTTAGTGAAGCATAAATTACACAAGGAGAAATAACCCCTAATTTATCAAGCACCAACTTTACTTTAAAAAGAAACGAATTGAAAGGAGGCTACAACCCCTAAGATTTTGTGAAGCAAAACCCTAGATTTAAACAGCACAAAATTACAAGGAAAATCTAAATCCCTAGGTTTTCAAAAAATAACTAAATCCATAAGGAATATTTAGCACCAACTCAACCACATCTAAATGTTTGTCACCTCCCATTTGTTTCGATCAAATGTTACATGGATGAATTAGAAAAGTATAACCCATGTAAAGGATTGAGCCGGATGTGAGGGAGGCACAAAAGGGACACATGGAAGTAGAATGGAATAGGGTGTAAAGGTTCGTTCCCGATCACAAAAATTTGGTGTTTAGTTTATTTTGTCGGTCCATAGAAGAGAAGTGGCATCCACACAAAAGCTATAATTAGACACCATTGGGATTAATTTGGATGTACACAAGGGAGTTAAAAATAGAAAAAATCAAATGTAGATATTTAAAGAATATCATGCATATGTCAATATAATAAAAAAATTAAAAGTAGGAGCTATATTTAGGTTAATTTATTATTAGGATTTCTATAAAAGCATGCATGCTTTCCGGATATTTTCGGATGTAGTGCATGTTGTCTATTTTGAGAGTACACATATTTTGGAGAGTGTATGGGAAGTGAAGGGAAAGTATCCATACCTATTTATATGTCATTTATATTCTGTAAAGAACATAATGTGTATAGATGAAGGACATAGTTGATACTATGTTGCAGGATTTTTTACATGGATCTATGAATTGATGTAACACTTGATTATGTGTTTAAATTTCTTGTGATGTAATTAATTTTTTTTACAATGGAAAATTGTGGCTAGATCTTTGTTGTTGACATGTTTGAGCATGGTATTTTAACATTTAGTTAATCTTGACTATTTTTAAGTTGTTGTGTTTCCTTATTATATGTGTTTCAAGAATTATATGAATGAGTTGAGTAAGTATGTATGAATGAATACCTAGTTAAATATCATGGAAATTATGCATGCTAACATATTGAAAAGAAATCAAAAGAATCAGTGAGCATTTAGTTCGAATGAATGAGGTGTCGCATGCATAATGCTCTAGTGAAATAATAATACTACATTTTAGTTCCATTGTCAAGACCTCTTTTCCATTTATCAGCCAAGATGTTGAATACATATGCCATATCAAATATCTTTAGAGAGTATTCAAAGCTAGGTGGAATACATACATGATCAATTTACACATGGGTATAGCATTGGGCCTGGATTTAACACATGTAAGTGGGTGGAGGAAAATATTTATCATGAACTATATGAGACATTTTTATCTTCTTTCCAATAGAGATGTACCAGTGGTTGACATCATACAAACCACACAAAGCTTGGCATCCTAGACCAAGTATTTGGAAAAGATAATATTATCATAGTCTCTTTGATGCAGATGAGGAATGAACTATAGTTGTGGATCATTGGTGGGATGGTGTTTTGTATAATTATACATTGGAATATACAATTTATGCATATAATTGTCGGGAGGAAGCTATGTTTAAGTTTTTGTGTGAACCTAGACAATCCTATTTGCATCATATCCCCTTAGCTATCAAGATCTTGGTGGTAGAAATAGATCATGAGAGATTACCCATGGCTAGCTAAACCTCCATTGTGTGTAGGGGCATGTGAAATCATGAGAAAGATAATAGTGGCCAGGAAGAAGATAAACATAAAGAGGAGAGATGAATCATGTTTAATGAAGAAAGAAAGAAGTAAATTGAGGTGTCATGGGAGTTGAGGAGAATGATGGCTCATAAATTTTTTGAAGTTATCATGGAAGATGAGGAGCTAAAGCATCATTCCCTCTTGATTCTAGGAAAGTGCAGTAGATAATCCCTATCAGCTTTAAATGAGAGTGTGTAAGAGGAAATAATGAGAATCATGAGCACACATCTAACTCATCTTGGCTACCTATTCCTTATGCAAGGTGTTCCAGATCCAAATGTATTTGAAGGATAGAGTAGTTAAGGTAACTAGGAAGATAGATAATATATCATTTTGTATTAAACTAAGAAGTGCATCATACAAGTAACTCACCCATGGAAGAACAAAAGGAACTAGTGTCCTGGGAATACTATTGCAGAGATTTTTTTCAAGAGCATCGACATGGAAGATTATTGGCATGTAGACTATTGGAAGCACTTTTTTAAGTTTTGAGATAACATAGAAAATGGGTGTCTCGGTTCAATGCTACAACTAAGACACAAGGAAGTTAATTAACTAAGTTGTATATCATAGTATCTTGCGTAGAATGCTCTGGGGGATCTGGGTCAACCACCACATAGAGGGAGTAATGGTGGAATTTTATGATCTATATATGGCAGACAATGCCATAATCCACCATCATAGTAGCCTTAACATCCACCACCAAATCAGCATCATCTAATGCCACCTTAAGTGTATTTCGATATGTCACTCCACTTCCCAAAGTATAAAGGTATAAAAGATGTAGCAAAGCATGTGGAAAATTTTGAATTAATATGATGCACTAAGGTAATTATAGATTTAGATAGGAAGGAAAGATAATTGGCCACTACACTTTGAGGGAAAACATATATTTTGTATAGAAAGTATGACCCACATCAAGAAGTGGTTGAATATAATGTTTTGTGCATTGCATTTTTTATTTAGTTTCATATCCTAGAGTTTGAAAAGAGAATCAATGTGTTCAAGGACATTAATAAGGGATTATCACAAACTATGAGAGAGTATGATGCATGCTTCAATGTGTTATTGTCTAAATTATCTTATGATATCCATCCAATTCATCACACACAATTCTTTGTTGGGGATTTGTAACTCCATTTCAAAGGGCGTTGTCTCACAATACATATATCGATCCATGAGCCATTAGAAGAATCTCTATGTGATTTATTAGTCATAAGTGTAAACACAGAGTGAAACCTTTTCTAAATGCACAAATATAAGCTCTAGTGAAGCAATTTGAGAATCTCTTTGCAAAGAAATTGGAGAATCTCTTTGCAAAATTCAAGCATGAGACTAAAAGTGGAATACAAAGGCACCGATTGTGATGTTGAAGGACATACTAAGGATATATTTCCATGGAGGATAGTACGCATGTTTTTAAAATATTAAAAGTGTGTAATTTAGAAGAATGTGTCTATGTATTGTAAAAATTTTGATAACCATACCTAAAATATAGTTTATTATCGACTAATTGATCATATCCACAAATTCATTGAGACATGGTTGCACTAGACTAGTGTGGCGAGAAGATCAAAGAAGAAGCAAGGAAAAAAATGAAGACCCAAACAATGGCGATGATAATAATGAAGGATTCTAAGGACGATATCAAGGCCGAGGTCATGGTGGTGGTAGAGGTAGGGTCACATGAGGAAATTTTTATAATTGCAGGTCTTGTGATCATTACCAAAGCATGATTATCCAAATAATATAATCGCACATAGCTTTGGAAACAACATAAGTAAGTGGATTATGTTGATTTATATGAGCACATGAGTAAGGAAAAGAATATGGATAATGACATGAGGATGATCAAGGTAATGTATGTGAATTGTAATTAGTGGATGCCTAAGAAAATTCCTAATCTAGAGTTGTAACCCATGTTGGTGACTACTCGCGTGGAGGTAACACGTGCATGCAATCCTATGAAGGATAAACCAATGATCATGAGATAAGAAGTAATATATGCTATTTATCTCAATGTTGCACATCAGAAGGAGGTCTATCAAGATACTATGGGAGTGATCAGAGATTAGTAGGGTGAAATATTGTGCTTGAAGTTATAGGCTCATGAAACAGTAATGCACAAAGAATATAAAGATGCCACGGAAGGATTTAGACGATGTAATGAGAGTATGTAAGATGTTACAATAAGAGAATATCATTCCATTTTTAGGAGAATGGTTTCAAGAGAAGGTTCTTTGTCTTTGGAGTTGATTGTGAGTGAAATATATAGCATGTTAATTTACCACCATAGAACTATGAATATGATAAGGAGAATACTTTGGATGTTATGATTTATGGGTGGTTGGTAAGCAATATTCGATAGATACATACACCGAGCTAAATGTAAAAACTTTGGATGCATGAAATCAGATGGGGAGAACAACATTAAAACCATATTTATTTGTGTTATATATGAAGAATAAGATAAGGGCTATTCCTATTGGGGTTTTGAAGGATTCCTCTATTATAATCCAGAAGACAAGTTTACTCGGGACTTTGAGGTATTAGAGATTGCTAAAGTAGAAAATTTTCTAGCACTACTTGGGAAACCATGGTGTTATGTGAATCATGCAGATCAACATTTCGACAAAGGATACACTAGCTTCAAGAATAAAGATGAGTTCATGATTATACAACTGGATGAGGTAAGAGCTACACCATATGTTGAGCCCTTGAGTGAAGAAGTATTGAATAAGATGTATGTGTGTAATCATTATTATGTACTCTCAATACAAATTTTGAATCATATGTGCATCGACCTATCACCCAAGGGTCTGCCGAGCACTCACTTGAGGCACGTGCGGTGTTGAGTCCCTTCTTTGTGAGAATTGTGAGAAGATCTTGTTATTGTTAGAGGTTTAGTTTTAGAGAAGTGAATATTTATGTAAAATCACAACATGAGCTATCATATCCTTATATCCAAGATTTTAATAATGAGAGAAACATCATGGCATGAAATAAAAAGAGCTTATATATCACAAAATATAACGAAATAACACTAGGGTTTGCACCCTTGAAATATATATTCAAAATAGATCCATTTATTCATATTGATCACGAGATCGTAACCACATTACATTCAAAAAGGGTCATAACAGACCATACATAACAAAAGACTTCGACTTATCTCCAGCAGATCCTCCTTCATGTGATATTATAACTATGCCCTCCCAATTCATCCCTTATTATATATTTTAATGCCATACAACGGCCTATTACATCCATTATACCCCTTAGCACTAATGCTCTAAATCCTATCCTTCATTGTAACATCATAATCTTGATGCATTCCCTTATGATCTCACATCTATTGTCTATTGGATTCTTATCCATTTAGGCATGTCTTCCTTGCTCTAGAGAATCTCTATAAATATGTTTAGTACCAACCGCCATGACTTCCTCTAGGATTAGATCAAATGCCAAGTGTCTAGGTGGTCCTCTAATGGAGCATGATTATTATGTTCTCAACTCTCCACTTTCTTCAATTATGTCTTTCGGGAACCTTCCATGCATGGAATATCATTTTCTTGACCACAAAGTCTCTAGGTTGAAAAATTATCCACTCAGCATGCCTAGTCAGGTCACATTTTTCCTGAAGTGGAATGATGAATAAGGCTAAGTCATTAGATCATCTGTCCTTCCTTGCACTTGTGCCCTGCTTCCTTATAAACCCTTCTTAACCCCTTATCTTATGTACTTTTCCTGCGTGCCATTAATTTGTGCAGCCCAAAGACGCGCATGTGCTCTATGGAACTCAGTCAATATTTTGAGGCCCAACATCACCCCACACTAGGCTTGTTCTCCATCCTCAGAAAAATATTGATCCTATAAAGAATAAAGAATGGAGGGACTTAGGAAGTTTGGAAAAATAATGTAGGAATGAAGAATGAGAAATGAAAGAATGAAGAATCAAGAATTCGTTATTGCTGTAAAAGGAGTGGGAACTCCTTCCACATTGTTGCCTCGATTTTCTCCCAGTGCTTTACTTCACCCCGTGCCTCTGCTAAAGGAGGTCACCCACTAGAGCATTCACCTCTTCAAAACTTATTTCATCTCCCTTATCATTTATCATATCAACAATCCCCTCCATCTATTTTCTAAGGTCGTTAATCACATGCATTCTTTGCATGCCCTGGGGTATAGCTCCTTGAGCTGATTCTTGACCAAACCTCGCAAGGTTTTGATTACTTTCATCTTCTTTTCAATCTTGTCCAGTGCTATTGTCCCACTCTGCCCTATTTTCTTTGTTCTTTTCTTGGAATTATTTCAGATCTACCTCATGTGTAGCAACTAATATACTTGCTACTCTGTCCCTATTAGCATAGTTATCATACATGGCCTCAGCCATGTGCACAAAGATGGTACATATAGTAGAAAGTAGTTTGGAATATTTTTCACTATCTCCCCAATCTTTAAATTCTCTTATTCTTTCTAGCACACCAAAATATATTATGTTGATTTTAATGCGAGCGACCTCCTTTTCATGGTGAGGATGTGTGTTAATTCTTCCAATCATTATAATGTTGAATTGTATTTCTACTCAGGTGGTGGTAGGTCGGCTGTTTTAAGATAAAGGCATTTGTGATCATTTCAATTTTCTTGTACACTTCTCTCATCTTCCCCTTTTCCTCCCTTAGTTCACGCTTTTCGTGCAACCTTTCGATTAGCTCTTCCTACTTTAAATCCTTGCTCACCTCAATGAGCTCCTACTTATTCTCAAGTTATTCCTCTAGGAACCTTACCCTATCATTCCTTCCAAACATCCTTGCCTCAACCTCAATTGATACCTTATTGAGGGCATTTTATACATGATCATCAGATAATTGTTGATCGTTTATCAAGGGGTTCACTCCTTTTGTCTCTGGTACCTTCATAAGCACCCCTTTGGTGAATTTGAACTCAAGCTCATCAACATGGGACTCAAATTCCCAAGATAGCATCTTCCTTGTTCATCAAGACGTGTCTCCTTCTTTGAATGAAGACCATGAAAGGATTTTTTTCTGTGGGAATGGTACTCTAGAAGTGAGTGCACAATACTTTACTTGGATCATTGATGTAACTCATTCCCTACTCCTGCACCGCTACCACACTCTTTCCTCCTATGTGTGATGCTTTAGGAAAGCTTACTGCTAGGCTAGGTTCTCCACCCATGCTCCCATATTTTCCATACGCTTTCCTCTTCTATCTCCTTGAGTATCTCATCAGTGTTGCACTCCACTTCCTACTCCACTAAATCCTTTATTATGCTTGCTACTTATCTTTCCACAACCTCTTCTATCTACTCCTTGGTGAGGCTTGGGGTCCTTTGATCCTTAGTATTTACTTCCTCACTCTCCCCTTTTCCTTGAGCACCTTCCTCTTCTCCCTTTTTTTCTTCATTTTCTTCATCTTTGGAGTCATACACATCATACATCAGATGGTCTTGATCCCCTTCATACTCATTATTATAACTTTCACCTCTATAGGCCTCTAGGCTCTCTATTTCTTCTGAGTCATCCTTCTCTTCTACCTTCTAATTCTTTCTAACTAGTGATTTTAGTATAGGAGACTCTTCCTTTTCTTCTTCTTCTATAGGAGACTCATTCCTTGGAAATTCTCCTTATGCAAGAGGATATTTTTATCGGCACCTATTCTTCAGTGTCTTTTTTTTTCCTTAATGGGGACTTATTCCTCTATGCATATGTGCTTCGCTTGGTGCCTGACTCTGGCGCACCCACAGATTAAATTTTCTACACACTAGGTTATTTCTTCTCTAACACCTCTTCCCTCTCCCTCTTCCTTGGCATGATCTTCTTTCTTCGGTGGGTTCTTTTAGGATGGAGATGTCATTCTCTAGGGTATAGCCTTGTTTCGGTCCTTCTAGCAATTAACAATGTCACATGTTATGTCATGTGCACCTCATAAGAGACATACTTCTCCACATAATCACACTTCTTAGGGTATACCATCTTCCTTCATAGGTCATGGTGGTCCTAGTATACCTCACTAATGTCAAACATTATTATTTTTTATTCCTTAAAGTGATTGACCCTAGCTTGAAATTATTACAGGTGAAAGAGAAAGGTATTTTTCACCATCTACTCTTTTTCCCATCTATCAATGTGAGTATGCCAATGTAGAAATTGTGGTAGATAGCAAACTAAACTTCTTCTTGTACTAAAAATGGTAATTTTTTGGGTATCCTCCATTCAGATATGAACACATCAAGCATCCTCTTGTACCATTTCTCTAGGCGTGCCTTGTGGGTGATCGTCATGGTGTCACATGTGTATTTTTAAATATCTTCATGGGGTAAGGATATTCATCTTAATATTCCCATATAAACTTCTCTAGCCCATCAAGCACACTAATTTCTTGAGAAGACGATGGTGAGGGGATATTTCCATACATGATCTTTTCTCGTATAGATGGTTCCTTCCATAATTTTTCGGCACACATTCAACCAAGCCTTGTTTATCTGTGTTCACCTTTCCTGTCAATTCAACTTAGATACCAAGAGCATGGCCATCCTCATCACTTGGTTAGAGATATCAAAAATATCTAAGTAGTGCAAGCCCTTCTTATAGTCATAATCTTGGACTATCTCCTTAATGGCTTCCTTATCCTCTAGGTCATCATCTAGCGACTCCACTTCATAAACAAGGCCAGTAAACTTAGAGATTAGTTGTGGGGTTATGCACATTCTTCAACCTATGAAGTAGAAGTGGTCCTTGTGCACATGTGACATCAACCATTGGTACAATTACTCAGGTTTTCCAAATTAGGGAAAGTCATAAAGTTTCAGAAAGAACCTAACCTTCTCCAATTTTACCTTCACCTCATCATCATAGATTGAAATTCCTTTTGGTGTCCTTTTATCTATCGAGAAAACCAATTCTAATGTCATCTCAATCTCAATGATTCTTTTCTCGATGGTTATAATTTTTCACCACCATATCCCTTACATGGGATACCCATTCTTTTCCTAGCAACATGCCATATGGGTATTGCATCTCTGTATACCAATCTTCATTGTAACTAGTGGTGGAAGTTTTTTCCCATTTCCCTTGCCCTTCTTTGGTAAGAAAGTTTCCTTCTTTGGTGTCATTTTCTTGTCGAGTTAGAAAAACTCTTCCTTTCTCCTCTTCCTTGCTCTACTTAAATCGTAGCTCAACTTCACATAGAATCTCTTTACTCTCATGCCCTAGCTACAGAACACTAACCTAGATAAACCATCCACAAGATGGCATACTCTTATGAACCCTTCTTCCCTACACCCGTGTACTCCTTCCACTCTGGATTGCAAATCACACTAGTCATGTACTTAGATTTTCACAATTCACCCTCTCGCATAAATTTTTCTTTGCGGATGCCCTAGTTTGCAAGATCTTTTCAATATCGTAATAGTAAGGTAAACAATTAGGTGTCTAATATTCTACTTAAATATTTTTGCTCATCTCCCATAAAAAAATGCTATGCCACATACCAGCGTACTTAGCATTAAATGCATATTTTTCCACTAAATCTAATCTTAAGTGCTCTTACCCATGCTCCTAATCTTACACAAAAACTCTCTACAACCTTGTGGTGTAAAAAAATCATTGCTAATCAAGACACTTACGTGCATGTTTGCAGCACCGAAGGCACTCCTACTATCCTTGACATGATCTTTTCCCTCACCTAGCTCAAGTTGTTCATGTGCTTCTCATCTTTTGTATGTGGTCTTTGTAAAGCTATCCTAATACAAAAATTCCTTTTCCACCTTTTCCATGTGTGATCTCCTATCTTACATGGTTTTTATCCTTCAATCTAGATCATTAAAACACAACTTCCACAATCAAATTTTATTTCACATCACACTACTCCACCCCTAATAAAACAAATGTGTGGTCCTCTGTACATACACAACCTTTTGAAAGTAATAAGTGGTTATCGGTGCACCATGTGCATAAAACAACACAAATAGAAAGGAACAAATAACAAGAAAGGGAAACACAAGGAAAGGAAATGCATTAAGGAAAATCCTAGACTAACTAGCAATATTTCCTTATTTACAAACACAAGGAAGACTTATTTATAGTAGGGATTCAGCCTACTCCCATTAAAATGGCCTAGTAACCTCATCACATCTAGCACTTGAATCTGGAAATTTCTGAATCAAGGATGTATGAGATGACATATGGCCCTAACCAATGGACTTTCAGTTTCCAGAATGGCATAGAAACTTGGAATCATATAACAAAACCATCTACCCAACCTCGAATTGTTTCTTTTAATATGGTGATCATGTCATGCTTTATGTCATGCCTTTTCAATATTTTGACTTCATCTAGCAAGTGATCACCTTTCGTTCAACCGCATAATTTTCTCCATGCGCACTTGAATTTTTTTCATCGCCTAACCCTCTTGTGAGTGCACTATGTAGCGAGGTAGGAAAAATTCAATCGTTAGGATAGCCTCTACACCGAACATCAATTAAAATGGTGTAGACTTGTTCAATTTCTTATAGGTTGTCATGTATGCCAATAGAATGGCTAATACCTTGTCATCCCAATCTTGTCTTCCCACATCACAAATTTATGTGCGTGTGACTCAAAAAAAAAAATTAAATGCCTCAACAGTTCCATTAGATTTTGGGTGATATGGGGTAGTCTTATGATGGGTCACCATGAACTCTTCCAACAAAATCATGATGGTTTACTTCAAAAATGTATTCCCTATCAAAACTCAAGCTTCGAGGGACATCCATACCTATTGATTATGTTCTCCCATAAGAATATAGTATATTTCATCATTTTATAGTCCCTTGTAGGTGTTTCCTCCACCCACCTTGTTAAATAATTAGTCCAAGTGATGATATAGCGCGATCCAGGTCCTTCGTGTGTTAGGTGAAATTGGTTCTATAAATTCAATTTCCCATTTTCAAATGGTTTTGTGCTAGCTATCGGCCTCAAGGGAATTTTATCCCTTCTTTACGGCTTATTAACACACTCGGCAATGGTCACAGCCTTGAAAAAATCAATGTAATTTTGGTATATACTTTCCCACAAAATTCATACCAAGAGTATCTTCTACGTTGTGGAATTCCCTGCATATTTCCCTCCTACAATCCCACCATGTTCTTCCTCCATGATTGTAATGTGCTCATGTTATAACATGAATCGGTTGTAACCTCATCATGACCTAACTTGTCTAAGTACCCACTAATTAGCATGTAGGGCACGATGCGTATAGCTAACTGTTTCCTTTCCGAATCCTTCATTACTTCCAGTGCCACACCTATTTTGAGTAACACAACAATATCTTATAATTGAGAGGGCACGATACACAACCTAAATAGTTATGCATCCCGCATATTATCCTTAATGCTTTGCACATCCTCCCTTAAGTCAATTATTGATAAATGGTCAAGCCTTGAGTTACTCTTTCCTAGTTTCACAACAATAGTAAACTCAAACTCCTGAAATAACAAGACACACCAACATATGCTCCCTTGAAAAATGGGTTTGTTCACCAAGTAATTCAAGGCCATGTGATCTGTGTAAAATATGAAGGGTGTTATCAGCAGATAATTCCTTAACTTATGTTGTACGTAGACCATGGATAGTGCTTCACACTCAATAGTGGTGTTTTTTTGTTTTGTTGGTGTCAAATTTTTAGTTGCAAAGCAAAGGGGTGGTCAAAAATACCTTATCTAGGTTGCACTAGGAATCCTCCAATGGTTTTCCTTGAGGCATCAACATGTATATGAAAAGGTTTATCCTAAGAGGGTAACCATAATATGGGTGCAGTGACAATTCTCTCCTTCATAGTGTCAAACTCTGCCTGATGTGCATCTCCCCAGTGAAAGGCACTCTTGTGTTTTAGTAACTTCTCTAATGGTGCAGATCTTTTGGCATATCCCTTGATAATGTTTTGGTAATATCTCATATGCCCAAGGAATATGTGCATTGCAATTTGACTGGTAAGCTCCCCCAACCCTACAATAACAACAAAATTGGTAGGATCCACCAACAAGCCTTCCTTGCATTTGATATGCTGCGAAAAGAGTCTCGAAATGGAGTAGAAAAAACACATTTCTTAATTTTGAGGGATATCCTCAACTGCAGACATCTCTCAAATATCAGCCTCAAATTATTACAATGCTCTTTCACTAGTCCATACATTGTCTAGTCATCAAGTTAGACTTACAAAAACTTATGGATAAGATCCCGAAATTCCTAGACAACTATACACTTAAACACAATGGGCACATTCTTTAGTCAAAAATCCATGACTATATAGGAAAAATTTCCCCATTCAATGACAAAATTTTTCTTCTCTTAGTCTTCTTTAGCAATTCTAGTTTAATGGTATCCTAAGAATCCATCGGTGATGGAATATATTTCAAATTCTGTCAATTTTAAGTATCAAAGTACTAAACCACCAATTGTTTAGTACTATGATGGTATATAGGGTGAATCTATCCACCAATGGTTTAGTAATCTGATTTTCTAATTTAAACTCCTTCCAATTTCTGTCTAATGGCACATCTCGAGTGAATATATCATTTGTGCACATAGCCTTGTAAGGTGGAGTACAACTTATGCACCCATAAAGAAGGTGGAAAGGCCTCCACACCTTCCATCCATGCTTTCTCACATTCTTGGACGTGAGATGAGGTGGGTTCCTTCCCATGGTAGTCTTATATTTTAGTGGGGGCATTACTTCAAGATAATTTAATGAATAATGCAATTCTCACCTCATGCCACTCTAGAAAGCTATCGCAGTGTGTTGCCCACCAATGCAATGTGGTCCCAAGAAATCTATAGCTAAGCATTCCTCTTCTTTCGATCTAATTTTTGCCTTTGAACCGCCATTTATCATAAGAAATCATTAAGGTTGGATCCACTAGAATAAATTGTTAACTTCCTCCCTCTGAGGTGCTTGGCTGAACGTGCATTTTTCACCCTTATCATAGAGCATCTTAGTTTTCACCCAATTAAATCATAAGTCCCATCTACCAAATTGTCATATGCCACACTAGTTATATCACTCATGGACTAAGAAAATTAAAACTAGATAAATCCCTCTGTAGGGTGAATCACCTTAGGGTCCCTGATAGAATGCACATAGATCCTGTAGAGAATTTCTTCTCCCAAGGGCTTAGTATATGGTGCTTATTTTCCATCGGTTAAGGGGATGATGACCCACTCCTCCTTGTTTTCAAATCTTATGTATCCCTTATTAAACCTTAGGTCATCATTATTCTTGTAACACCATGGATGCCCAAGTAACACTACAAATTTTTCTACCTCAGCTAGCACCAATACTTCAAAATCTTCTGTGAACTTTTCCCCTTGGATAGTGATAACAACATCCTTCAAGACACCAATGGGAATTTTCTTTTTCTTATTAGGCATATATAATACATTCAAATATGGTTGTAATGGGGGCCTTCTCATTTGATGACATGCATCTAGGGTGAGAACATTTACCTCATTGCCCATGTCAATAAAAATATTGCTCAGAATCCACCCATCTACAATAGCATTCAAGATAATATCCTTGTAATAATAAACAATGTGGGGAGTAAGGTTGGCATACTGAACCTTCCTCTTGTACCCTTCTCTAGCATGTGGTACCTTCTCATGTAACCATTCTCCTAGCAAAGGAATGATATTCTCTTTCATCAAAATTTTTCCTAATTCTCTAACCTCATGAAGATCCTTCTGTGGAGCCTCAACATTCTTCCTTTTATCTAATTGTCTTGACTTCTCTTTGAGGCACTTTGGATCTCTCCTTGTAGGCTTCAAATCACATCCATAGTTTCTTGATATACCTCCTTCTGATGAGTAGGGTTTGGATACTTTCCATGTACCACTTCTTCTCTATTAACAAGTGGTATTTTTATTGGTACTTCCTTGCATACGTATCCTCATCTCACATCGTAACTAGTACCAATTACGTAACCGACCCATGCGTCACCCTTGGCATCCATTGTGAATTGTATTTTTTATACTCACCATCCCATTACTTTTATCTTTACGGTACTACTTTATCCTATGCTTAAAGAGATCTAGGAACTCTTTATACTTATGTTTCTTTCCACACCATGACCATTATAACAGAGTAGGTAATTCGTGCTTATTTTTCTCTATAGACCCACGGTTGTAACATGTTCCACACAAGAACTCACTTCTTCCTCCTCTATGGTTTCCATGACCATGAAATCCTCCTCTCGAAACTTCTTCCATGTGCCCCACCATCTACGCGTCCTTTATAGTGATGCCCATTGTCTTTAGAATTTCTCACAATGCTATTATTCGGCACACACCAATATCAATGGCATCATGTATCTAGTCAATCAATATATAATCATTTGTGTCATGGATAGTAGAGGTGTAGATATTGAAATAGCAAGACACATTTTTATGAATCATGTGATGCAATAGTGGGAACTTGCTTACATCATCATCTTCATGGAAAATTTCATGATCCACTATCATGGTGTGTACTAATCTCCTAGGGAAATCTACTTTCTATTTCCCTCTACCGATAATATGTACACCATAGAGCATTACGAGTATCATGCACCGATTTCATAGATAGCTTCTTTAGCTACTTCACCATTGTAATTATCTAAGCCTCAAGGAATGGGATAACATTGGTATCCATGCTTACGATAGACTCGGTGCATAGAGAAACCTCTAAGGCCTCACTCTGGTTAGTGATAGTATTGTGCAAAATATCTCTCCTAAACAATGTTATGAATCCTCCAAAAACAACCGAGCATCTTTGAGAGGGGTGAATATAATAGGATATATTTAATAAGAAAGTCTTGAAACATGCATCATACTCACAAAAATTATCTACCATTCCTTGTTAGATCTCATTGAGTGTGCTATTACTCTTCTATTCAAACTCAGGGATATGAAATTCAGCCAACAAAGCATTCTGTAGCATGGTGTAATCCACCATTTTCTGATGAGGCTCATAATTTTGGTACCAATTATGTGTGTGTCCTTGCAATGCCATAGCAAATTGATTTTCCTTCCACTCTAAGGTATTGATCCCCTTCACACTCTATAGAAACTCACACTTGTGCACATGCTCTATAATATCCTCAATACCTTTTTAGTCTGGTAGGTGCAATGACATCTCAAAAAATACTTGCTTTGAGGCGATTGAGGTCCTTATCTTCCCGCTTTGAGAACATTGATTCCATCTAGTGTTCCCTCCACAACCAGATCCACTAGATCCATTTGGTCCTATCCATTTTGAGCCACCATATCCTCTGGATCCGCCAAGTCCACTAGGTCTTCCACCTCCTGTGGATGGTAAAGGGCCTAAAGAGGTCACGCCTAGCATTCCCAATGTCCCACAGAACTACGTGCCTGTAGTTTGTGATATTGCACTACTACCGGATGTTTGTCCCATGGTACTCCTAGATGTGATACCCAGCCTTTGTGTACCTACACTTTTTCCAAACATTGTTCAAGAAAATATTCCTCCAAACACAGGAAATGATTGTGTATCCATAGATGTACCAAATGATAAATTATATCTCCTAGGATTAAATTACTTACTCCCATTGATACCAACTATGTTAGCAATACTTATCTCTTTATTTGGAAGAATAAGAGCTAGGGGTTTGTCACCAAGAGGATTCAAATGTGCGCTGATGGATATCCTTTCTCCAAGTCACAAAATCTCATCGAAGATGAAGGGGTCTCTCTCCCACGCATTCCAAGATGGGGTATCACATACTACTCATACTCCACATCCTCTGTGTGAACCTCAATTCCTTTCTGCAATATCTACCTCCATAAATCCATCATCGTGGAAAACTTTCATTTTCTATCCATCTCACTTTTACGCACTTCACTATAGTTTATTCTTCTCTTCTCTCCTTCTTTTTCAGCCACAATGTATGTCATCTTCCTCCACCATATTTTCCTCACCCAACACCCATAAATAGCTTAGCCATCAATAGGTAAATGCTTCTAAACTCATGGTAATGATCAAGATCTTCATAGCCAAATCGATAGCGCATGAGAATTGATCCTCTAGGCTCCCTTAAGAACTCAAAATCAGTGACCTCAGGACAAGAATACGTAGAAATAGTGTATCCCAGGGTAAAACTAGTATGTAATCTCTTCACCAATGATAAAAAACAATCCTCCAAGTTAGATCATCATCTTGTAGCCTCGATATTCCTCTTGGGTCCACATGTGATATCTATAGTACCAACTCTCTCTAGATGCATATATTGAAAGCCATTCATACAAATCTCCTAGAAAACAATAAAAGGTCTCATACATCTTGTGATACATGTGTTCTTCTACCCATCTGCATGAATCAAACTCAAATCCAGTACTAAATATCTAAGAAAAATCATCCTTCGTGCTCTTAAACCATGCTTCTACACTATCCAAGGTCAAGCACTCCATCATCATGCATCATTTTCACAAAAACTTCAAAAAGAGGTCTCGACAACAAAACTAATATGTACTCATTTTTATGTACTCTCAATACAACTTTATAATTCCATGCACACCGGCCTATCACCTAGTGGGCACCGGGTGCTCACCGAGGAAGGCATGGGCACCAAACCCCTCCTTTATATGATCATTATGATAATATATTTCCATTGTTAAAGGATTAGTTTCCAAGAAGTTAATATTCATGTAAAATCACAACATGAGCTATCATATCTCTATATCCAAGATTTTAATAATAAGAGAAACAACATTGCATGAAATAAAAAGATCAGATCTATCATAAAATATAAGGAAATAACATGAGGGTCTTCACCCCGAACCAAATATTCGGAATAGAGCCATATATTCATATTGATCATAGTATCAATAACCACATTACATTAAAAAAGGGTCATAATAGACCATACATAACAAAATACTTCAGACTTATCTCTTGCATATCCTCCCTAGTGTCTTATTCTAACTAAGCCCTACCATTTCATTCCTTATTAGATATTCTAACGCCATACGTACACCTATTACATCCATTATACCCCTCAACACTAATTCTCAATATCTTAGCCTTACTATAACATCATACTCTTGATGCATTCCCTTATGATCTCACACCTATTATCTGTCAACTTCTTCTCCATTTAGGTGTGTCTTCCTTACTCTAGAGCATCTCTATAAATAGGTTTAGCACTCACTGCCATGCCTTCCTATAGGATTATATTATATGCCAAGTGTTTAAGTGGTCATCTAATAGAGCAAGCTTATTATGTTCCAAGCTCTCCACTTCTTGCAATGATGTCTTTTGGGAACCTTGTATGTGTGGAATATTCTTTTCTTGACCACCAAGTCTCTAGGTTGGCACCTTATCCACTTAGCACACCTAGTCGGGTCACATTTTTCCTCAAGTGCCTGAATGTTGAATATGGCTAAGTCCTTAGATCCTTTGTCCTACCTTACGATCGCACCCGATTCCTTATATACCCTTCTTAAACCCTTATCCTATGCATTCCCTTATTCTTCTTGGCCCCACACACACATGCACCCCTTTTAACTTACCCAATATTTTGAGTACCAACAATGTATGCACTATATGAGATCCTAAGACTATAGAACCATCTAAAGAATGTGTACTTTGATGGGAAGATGTGCAATCAGTTAACAACACCACAAGTTTTACTTGTGATAATTATTCCCATGGCATGTATGAAATGGTCGAGAAGGAGATGAAAGGACATGTGATATAATGATCAAAGCCACACATGGTTAGGTGTATGGTAAAATTTCATTTACTTAGATATACTTGGTGAATAAAATCCTAAGTTCCTTTTGCACACCATGAAGGAACATTGGAAGAATGAGGGTGATCAAAGGAACACGTTGGTTTATACTTTGTGCGGGAAAATAATGAAGTGGTGGGAAATATCTAGAGATAAATTTTTGGGATGGCGAGAAGTGAGAATAATTTTTTCAAAGCAAGGTTCACTCAAAGCAATTCACCTACACCTTTTTATGAATATCATGGGAATAATCCTTATTTACTATACATCCATAGTTTTTAGAGAATATGGGGAAAAGGTAAAGAAGTATTACCTCCATCTCTATGGTTACATAATTTTTATTCCACTTTGCATGGTTGTACATGCGCGTGGTATATAAATACCAAGATCAAACAAGAGACTACAAGATGGCTAGATATGACTCCGGTATTGTTCATAACTTTGGTTACTTTTCTAATATACCTCTAGTTTAGTAAGCATTGCATATCATGAAGGACATCACATTAGGGGATAATACGAAGGAAGAATATCTCATGCTTGAATTACTTGGTGTAATTAATTCTAAGGCATGCCTTGATATTGAAGAGATAGAGGAAATACATATGATCCAAGCTTGGAAGAAGTAAGAAAATGGAAAAATTGTGTACCTCATTGAATATAAAGAGGTGACACCATGGATTTTATCCATACGAGAGCATACACATGAACCGATGGATATTTCATATGAGAAGGAGCACATGTATCATGCTTCAATGAAGACAAAGAAGGTAAACACTGTGCGAGGAAAAACCTAAGGATTCCATCATTGCGGACTACTTTGGTAAGAATAGGAGGTATCACATATTATTAATATTTTACATGACTTCTAGGATTTTTCCCATGAGGTTATTATGATTTGAAAGGGGTACACCCTTCATTCATAGAGATGAGAATTAAGATGAATGAAGGTGCACAACCAGTTAGGAATAGGCCTTACGGGATGAACCCAAACTTGCACGTGAAGGTGAAGGAAGAAATAGATAAAATTATTAAGTGTGGAATTATTGATCTAACTTAGGAGTCTCAGTATGGGTTATCCCTATGCTCATAAACATAAAGAAGGATGGAAGGATTAGGATCTATATAGACTACAATGATATTAACATTAAATGTTTCATAGATCCTTTTCCCACCCCATTCACCAAGGAGACCCGTGAAGGAGTTGATAGGCATGATATCTATTATTTTACATATGGATTTTTAGGATATCATCATGTTTTCATTGCACGAGAAGACTAGGAGAAGAAAACTTTCACCACTGAATGGGGAAGTTTTGCATATATAGTTATGCCTTTTTTACTAAATAATGCATCAAGAATATTCTCACACATCATTGTGCAGGCATTTCATGACTTTATTCATAAGTTATTATAGGTGTATTTAGATGGTTGGATGGTGTATGAGTTATTTAAAGATAATCGTGATAATTTAAGGATCATGTTTGAGAGATGAAGGAAGTTGAGCATATCTCTTAACATTAAGAGGTATATATTTGCTACACCTTTTGGCACCTTGATTGGACATATAATTTGTAAAGAAGGATTATTAGTACACCTAACCAAGATAGTTGTGGTTTTTGGTTTACAAGAGGCTACCAATAAAATTGAGGTCCATGATTCTTGGGACATACAAGTTAGAATATGAAATTTATCAAAGAATATGAAAAAATTGTACACCCTTGGAATAATTGCTTAAGGCTAAAGGGAAATTTCATTGGGGTGACACGCAACAATAGGCGTTTGAGACATTAAAGGAGAAGCATACCACTACACTTATCTTGTGTTTAACTTCATAGAATAAAATGTTTCATATCTTGCATGGTGATTGGTGAAGTCTTAGAGCAACATTGGGATGGTAATTTTGATCATCCTCTATGATTTGAAAGATAGAATCTGACAAAAATAAATCATAATTACACTACAATAGAGCGCAAGGCACTATATATGATCTACATGCTTCATAAGTTTAGACATTACTTTTTGGCTACCCCCTTTATCTTTTATATAGATCACATGGATTTGAAATATTTAGTCAACAATATTATTCTAAAAGAGTGCATATACAAGTGGATACTTATCTTTAAGGAGTTTGATTTCACAATTGTTGTGAAGTCGACAAGATAATTTTAGGGCCTAATCACTTATCAATAATTAATTAGAGAGAGGACATGAAGAGTATTGAAGATACAATGCCTGATGTGTACTTGTTTATGTTGAACCATGCATCCACAAATTTGGAGTTTATAGAATTATTTTTTTGCAGACCTGGGATTGCACTTGAAGGAATGAAGGTGTTGGAGAAAAATTAGTTCACTATACACGTAGTGCCTTATTATCTTATTAGAGGTGACTTGTAAAAATGGGAAGAGATGAATTCTTTGTCCGGTGTTTACTTTAACATGAGTGCAAAGCCATTATGTAGGATTTATATGGTGGAATAATAAGAGGAAATTATTTAGGTCATAAGACTACATGTAAGATCTTGATGGCTGGTATTTTGTGTGATACGTTGTAAAAATATGTCAAGGCCTTTGTGAAGGAATGTGATCAATTTCAAATAATTTTTAAGCATGGAAATAGAGATGAGATGCAACTTAGACCTATTGTAAGCATGAAACCTTTTGAGAAGTAGGAAATTGACTTTATAGGACCTATTGCACCACCCGCACATAGGAATGGAGCACACTATATAATTACATGCACTGATTATTTGACAAGGTTGGAAGAGACTATGCCTATTAATCATTTTATTACATCCACAAGAGTAAGGTTCCTATGGGAAAAAATATTAGTAGGTATGGTTTTCCATTAAGCTTGACTAGTGATAGAGGAACTCATTTTTGAGTGAGACAATTAAAATTATGTTAGCAGAGTTTATGGTGGTACACAATATAACTACCCCTCATCAACGTCAAGCTAATGGTAATAAAGAATCCTTCAACAAGATTTTGGGACAAACTATTTGAAGATTTGTGATATTGGAAGAAAGGATTGGGATGATAAAGTTTCATTTGTACTTTGGGATTACATGACCACTTATAAAATATCGAATAATACCACACCATTTTATTTAGTGTTTGGCATAGAGGAATTATTACCAGTAGAATTATTGTTACCATCCCCTGCGAATTAAACACGTAGGAGGATTAGATGATGCACAAGCTATTAAAAAGCGCATTGAGAAACTAATACAACTAGATAAGTGGTGTGTAATTACACGTTGGAGAAATAATACCGAGAAGGTGATATAGAAGGATTGACATGAAAGAAACATTAAGAACAAGAACTTTACAACTAGCAAGATGGTCCTTCTCTATGAATCCAAGTTTGTGTGTCACCCAAGGAAGTTGAAAATGCATTGGTTGGTAACTTTTGTAATAACCAACATACTTGAATTAGGTGCATGTCAATTACTGAGATGTTGGATGACACTTTTTATTGGTTAATTCAATGGGATTTGGTTGAATCCATATTATAAATATGCTTCTTAGTGTTTGTAATAAGGCATTATTTCCACTTATATTTTTGCATTTGCATTAGTCATTTTTCTTGTTTTTTGTAATAAGTGCGCTTGCACGTAGGAAGGTGATTACTATCTATTGAGTTCATGCACATAGGACCATACATATTTTTAGTGTGGGGTGGATGTAGGTGTCTAGAAGAAGGTATCTATTGAGAATGAAAAATTGAATGCTACAAGGTACTTTTGAGAAAATATGGTGATGTGTTAGACATGAATAAAAAGGAAGGTCATCAGTGAATAAGAATTATGAAGGAAAGAAGGTAGAGGAAGATTTTGTAGATATTAGAGAATAATTGTGCATAATAGGAGTTTCTAAGATGGAAACCCATGCATTAGAAGGTGGTGCACTATAATGCGAGGGAGGAAACAACAAGATATACTATTTGGAATACGACATAGAGGAAGAAGTATTGTGGTGTGGAGAAGGGTGCGCATAGATGTCTACAATCTTGCCATGTAGTAAGTGTGCCAAATGGTTCTGAATATCATGCACATGAAGGAAAGGAATGGAGGAAAGTAAAACATGCCTAAGATGGAAAAGGTGTTCCAAAAAGTGGAAAAGTACTTTAAAAATTAAAAGAGAGAAAAATGTTTTTTTAAAAGTGAAAAAGTAAGGTGGTGGACTTCTTAAAGTATGAAAAAAATATAGAAGGGGTGAACCGAATTATTTGTCATGATTTACATTTGAATTGAATAAGATAAAATGAATGACCTAGTGAAAAATATAAAATTAGGCAACACGTAACGTGTAAGAGATCTAGAGCTACTTGTGATAATTTTGATAGGGAGAGGAAGAAAATGCAAAGTAGGGATCGCAAGGTGAGAGGCTAGGGTTTGAGGGGTTCAAAGAAGGGTTGTAGAGTAAGCTACCTATGATAGAAATTTGAAGTGTGGAATTGAGAATAATGACACCTATAAAAATAATTCCTCATCACCGAAGGGTAAATGAAAGGGTTGAATGAAGAGGTTTGAGGTTAAGGATCCATTGGAGGAAATTTACTAAAACATGTAGTACCCCCTTGGCATAATTAAGACACAAACATGGAGTTCACATCTCGCAAAGTGAAAGATAAGTGAGTTCAATCACATGGATCTAGGAAAAAAGGAAACTTTGAATGTAGACATGTTCCAAGAGTTGTCACATAGAAATTAAGAAGGGAAGGTATATGTTGATGACTCGGTGAGAAGAAATATTGAGAAGGTAGGAGTCCTCCATCTCTTTGAACTACCTTTGTTCACCAAACCCACATATATCTTTCAATGGCTCATGTGCAGGGTACATGAGGACTATTTTTATTCACGAACCATAGGGTGAGGATCACATCCTAGTTTTTAGACATGTAATAGGGTTGCGAGAGACAATAGAAGACCCAGAGTTGGACCTATGTGATGAAAAAAATATTGATGGGTTTTCCATTATGTTATAATATCAAAAGGGATGAAGAGTGATGATTATAGAGAAACTTATGTACCCGTAACTAGGGAAGCAACTAGACTCATCAGTTATAAACTAGGAACCTTAGAGATATGGGGTGAGTGAATAAGAATTTTATTTATATTGAATACAAAATGGCTCACAAAATACAATATAACATAATGTAGTTTATTGCCAATGAGATAATCAAGAGACCAAGGCACGAAATGAAGAAGCAATAAAAATAATGTGGGGATCAATACTCTTACTAGTTATTTTATGGGAAATTGGTGTCTTAGATATACAATTGAGGACATGTGGGTTCGCTCACCAACAAACAAATATCCTAAATACAGTCTCCAAGTTATACTTGCAATGGAATGATCAATAATGTATACAAGGTCGAGTATAAAAGTGTTGCAAAGTAGGATGCATGTGGAATTTGAGAATGAATGACGCATTCCCTATGAGTTACGTAAAGAGGTGGAGAACATGATAAGTTTGTGGTGATGCAACACTATATCCTTTTGCATTTCAATATGGAAAATTTATAAATAGTATGATGGTGTAAACTTTCATTTGCATTCACTTTAAGATATTTAAGGTGCGTGGTGAATCAGATCAAGGACATGCAAAACATTGTCTTTGATTCTAATAAGGTGGATTCAGATTGGAACACTTTGCACACCACCTACAAGTATAACTTGAGGCTTGCATACTTGGAGACTATAGATCCGGACATGTTACACTTGAATCCAAATTTAAATGTAACAATCAAGGGAATGATATGTAATTATTCATCTTTTTGTGACCTATGACACAAGATGGGGTAGAGATAATGGTATACAACACATCAATTCCTTTGATGAAGCATATTTCTATGCCTCAGACCAAGAGAAACCACAAGGAATATCTTGTTGAAGAAGAAGAGGAAGTTGGGATTAACAACATGCATAGAAGGGAGACGTATTACAAGATGAAAAGGTGTTATTGTGTCATAGAACTTCTCATCATGTAAATGAGAGTCCATTAAGGAAAAATACCAATCGTGGAGGGACACAAATAATCTCTAGTGATGAAGACATGTGTTTCACTAGATTCTTGATAATATTTAATGAAACAAATAGAGATTGATAGGCCAAGGAGTAATACTTGTTTGCAAAGTTAGTAGAAGGTTATGCGCATGTTTTCGATTTCAAATCTAGGCTAACCATGAAGAACTTCCTTTTGTCTAGGAAGAACTACCTACAAATGCAAAAAAAAAACCACAAGAAGAATATTAAATGATATATGTCGGTGGACTACCTAGCGTGTGGTAGATCTAGGAAGTATGATACTTCCTAGATGGTTGTTAATCCACTATTTGATATAATTTAATGTAAGAAATAATGTAAAAAAATAATATCCTCTTTGTATTTACTATGATTTACGTATCTCATTCAAATATAATAAGAAAATCTAATCTAACAGGCTGGGTTATGATCAGATCTAGAGGTTGGGTAGGTGGTTTAAGGTTTTTGTAGGTTTGACAAAGGTCTGGTAAAAGCTACGACTGATTCTTGGTAGTTTGGGGATGGATATTAGCTTGATGTCCTGAGTTGGGTTATTAGACATAGAGACCAATGTCGGTCAAGATATGACCAATGAAAGTTCATCTATGAGTGACAATGATTTAGGGTGGATAAGTGTAGAATAGTTAAATGTCGAAATAAGGGTCAAAACTCTCTCTTTGTCTACACTAAGAGATGGGGAGGTCTTTGGAATGGATTTAGGTAGTGTATCTATCTTGGGTGAGGTTTTGTGAGGTTTTAGGGATGACAAAGTAAACTTATTGAAATTCTATTAGAAGATGTAGTAATTCATTTCGGTCTAATGGTGATGTTGATGAAGGGGAAACCAATGATGATCCAAGTGACCAACATCGGTAGGGGAAGAATGGTGAAAATCAAATAAACTTAGTTTCAGAACCTCTTTGTGATTACATAGAGAATGGAAGAAGGATGGTTAGGTTTGTAAAAATGCCAGGAAGGATCAAGAATGCCTAGGATTCATATATGGAGGGATAAAAATTGTGGGTGGTTGGATGGGTGGATTGACAAGAAAGTGTGGATGGTGGAATGCAAAGGAGAATACGATCTAATTTAATAGAGATAAAGAAACTACAATCTAAGAAATCCTAAAATGATGCAGATCAAAAACATACTTGTATTTGTAGTCCTAGTTGGTAGAAGATAAAAATGGTTGATCGTGAAACTTGTAATCAGTGCCGCAATGGTACTTCCTAAAATGTTACTTGTGAATTCCAATGCTTTCATATTAGTATTGGTGTTGTCTAGGTTTTTACGGATGTTCAAACAGGCTTTGGTTATTGCTTGCATGCATATCTCTCTTTTCCCAAAACTCAAAAACACACACTTCCTTGAAATTTCCAACCCCTAGAACAAGGTTACCAAAATGAATATATGGTAACCGATGAGGGTTTAGGTTAACCAGAGATTATGGTGGCAAATACTAGGCTTGCTAAAATATCAGATCTTGGCTATCTTTTTCCCAATTCTTCCTATTGGTTCAGTTCTAAAATGGTATTTTGTGCTTAGATAAGTGGGAATGTTGTTTGATAAAGAATAGGCATCTAATTTTAGGGTTAGAATAAGTCTTAGTTAGTTATGGTAATTATAAATTTAATCTTAGTTAAAAGAAAAATGCTAATAATTGGTTTATGATGAGGTGTCTAGGTGATGTGGGTAGGTGAGGTGGTAAAGTGAAGATATAAATTAAATTAATTAAAGTAAATAATTTAAATATTCATGTGCATTATGGGATATGAATATATAAGGTATGGTTAATTTAATTAACAAGGTTATAAGGTTAGTATGACCTAATTTTGGTGTCTACATTTTTCCCCTTTTTCACATAGCTTGTATTGGTAAGCTATGCTTTGACAAAAAAAGGAAGTGATTTCCCCATGTGTGGGTGAGAACAAGGTTGCCCCAAGTGTGGGTGAAGGTGATACCCCTCAAACAAGGAATTGATGAGGTGGTATATGGAATCAGTGAGTTGTTTGCTAAATGTGTAGTTGGTGGAAGTTAAAGTTGGTGGGGAAGAGTATGGGTATTTTGGGAAAGGGTGATGGTCAATTCAGGTAACCAAGAACGGATAGGGTAAAATTGCGTAATGGGTAAAGGAAATTGAATGAACGCACATGTATAGACTACAACACAATACCGGAGTTGAAGATCTTACAACATCTACATCGTCCAAGGTTGATAAGTTTATCTAAACAAGGGTGAAGTGATTTAAGCATCCAAGGCATAGGATATGGTCTGGAAACACAACATAGGTCAGGTGTAGGAATGTTTAAGTATGTTCCGGTACACCAAAGGTATGGACGGGATAAATGACATGAAAATAGGCAAGATATGGTTGGTAGGGTAAAATAACATGTCTAACATTATCACAAGGTATAAGCGAGTACACAAGTCCAACGGTCATAAAAAGTAGGCTTAGGTTGGGGTATATAGGTCGGGGATGCGTAATGCCAAGGTGTGGCTATTAGGATAAAACAACATGGGCAATGGTATAGCAAGGTATAGCGAGCACACAATTTCAATGACAAAAAAGGTAGGTAAAGGTCGGGTATATAGGTCGGGGCATGGGTAAGGAAAAGGTATGCTTATTAGGCTAAAACAACATGGGTAATGATATTGTAAGGTATATTGAGAACACAAGTTCAACGGTCACAAAAATTAGGTCGGGTTAAGGTATATGGGTGCAGGGCATGGGTAAGGCCAAGGTATAGGTAATTCGAGGGGTATACAGGGTAAAGTGGTGTACAATTTATTACGGCAAGTGGTGTAAATGGGGTAGTGGCAAGGACCAAATTATTCCCCAACCGATAATAAGGTCAAGTGAGAGGAAATGAGGGCATTAGAGTAGGAAAAATGGAGAGGGGAGACCAAATGGGGTGTAGACAACATGACTAATATCAGTCATGTGAAACTGGTAATGGTCTATGTGAACTGATATCGGTACACTAGGGCATGGAACCGATGTTGGTTAGGTTAGACCAATATCGGTTCACCTGTTGATGGGTTAAAACATAAAACTAGTGGTAAAAGTTCTCATTTGAGCATTTTCATGTGGTGAAATATGGATTTGGAGGAAAAATAGTCACACAATTTGTCGAGAGGGGTGTGGTTGCTTTGGAGTAAGGAAGACAGTTCACGTGATTGAGTGGAACGAGTTGATTCGCTGAAAATTGGGAGATCAATTTAAGACATGGCGGCGGCAGCGGGAGGGAGCATTCAAGGTATACTAGTGTAGAGATTGGAATGTAGGCTAAATAGGGAGGTTGGAATGTAGGCTAAATAGGTTAAAAATGTGGGTAAAATGAACCGATTTGGGTATGGGGAGGGTGGAATGTAGGCTAAATAGGGGTAAAAATGAATTGGGGTAAGGTTTAGGTGGTGTTTGGGTGGGTTATTGTTGTTTTTATGTAATTGTTAAATTTTAGGGTCGTGGAGGTTTAGCTTTGGGGCCAAACCCAGACCGACATCGGTTTGGGGTTAAGCGCGTCGATTATGTATTATTGGCATTGGTGTGGGGAAAATAGGACCAATGGTGGTCATAGGGGACTGATGTCAATCATGGGTTACTGATGTTAGTCATAGGTGACCGACATCGGTCACTGTGACAAGATGATGGGGCTAAAATATGATAGATGTAGAGGGTGATTATGGGGAAGGAATGAGAGGGTAGGTTAAATAGGTAAAAAATTAATGGAGTGGTGATATAGGAGGGAGAAAAGTAGGTGGGTGAAGGAGAGGGTAGGTAAACATAGGTAGGGGATAGGTGGGACTTAGGTCACGGTGGGTATGGGGTTTGAGTAAGTGGGAATGGGATAAATAAGTGGTCAGGGATAAAGTAGGAACATGATAAATGTGTATGGGGTAGCAGGTGTAGAATTATGTTGTTGATAAAAAAATGATTTTGAGCCCTGATATTGTTGAGTTGATTTGTTGCAAGCACGATAATAGTTGATGGTGTGAGATAGAGTACCACCCCTACTAGGGGAGTTGAGGTGCAATGTGATGGAGGAGGAGTGGGCCCACATGCGGGAGGTAGGGCTGATTAGGGTTAGGAAGTATAGATGGATTCGAAGGGATCCTATTCTCATGGTCACTCTCATCGATAGATGGGATGTAGTGACCAACACATTCCACCTTCCTACCAAGTAAGATGATGATTATGTTAGAGGATGTCTATAGGATTCTACGGCTACCCATTTTTGGGGAGCTAGTTTATAGTGTATCCATAGATGGCACCTTCAAGGTGATGATAAGAGTGTTCGGGGAGATGGCTAGTGAGATGACCGAGCACATCATGAGCTTGGTGTACAAGGTAATATATGATGCACACCCATAAGAGACACGGCTAGTTGTGTTGATGATCTTGATAGTAGGGTGTTATGCATTGCTATATTCAAAGGGTAGTCATTTTCTAAGGGGTTTAATGGGATTTTTAAGAGACATGATCAAGGAGCGGGTCCATTTTTATTAGGTACCAACTTATTAGTACATATATACAAGGATCTTTAGGGATATTAGAGGATACACTGATATTTTGTATGTTGTACCTTCCTATTGCATTGTTGGTCCTATGAGAACATTGTGGTAGTGTGACCAAGAGGACTTTCGATAATAGACTTGCATCGTGGGGGCAGAGGGAAGGATTCAAGTGATGGGTGGTTCCCAAGAGATCAGCCACAAGAAGGAGAGGTGTTACATGATTTGGTGAATTACAGGTGGGAGCTGGAGGGGCTATATATGAGAGACATAGTATGGTGGCCTTATGTTAGCTATCTAGCATTCAGAGGCATGCAACAAGAGCTAAAGGGATTGTAGCTAGTGTAATTGATATAGGGGAGACATGTCGGCGAGCATGAGATGATCCCACTAGATAGTGTTTGATGACATTTTAGACTAGTGCAACATGTTCCACTTTCATTTCCACAGTATCGTCAAGAGGATGTGGAGAGGCCTTTATCTCCACCTCGCCCCACAGAGCCAGTAGGTCATGAGGAGTTACTAGTGGATGGAAGGATAGATGATGTAACGGTATCTAATGGATACAGATGCTAGTTGAAAGAAAAGTTATAAGGACCACCACCATGACTAGGGCATCCCACTTTGGTGACTATGATAGTGTAGAGAGATGTACTACGGGGATATGTGGCATCGTTGTTAGTGTAGTTGACATCGGTGCGAGGTAAATATAGTGACATTGATTGGGTAGGTGACTACACTATAGGGGTAGTTATTTGCTACCCATGGATAGGTATAGATACGAGGCATAAGGCAAGACTCCCACACAAGATGGAGGACAGATAATCACCTTACAGGCATAGGTCATAGGGTTTCAGGCCATTTCGCCCTTTGCATGAGGCTTAGGTTATAGCGTAGGAACCTCCACATTTTTAGGGGGGATCCCATTTTACGAAAATAGTAGGACATGGTATCATGGTATAGGGAGGAGGACAGGGTACATAGGTATAGGGTCTGAGGTCACCCTTAGCAAGACAAAGATGAAAGGTTTTTTTGATACTTATGTAACCACCTATGATGGTGTTAATGGCAAGGATCAGGGATTCCCTGAATGAGGTGTAGTACTCTCAGGATCACCTGACAATTTTCAAGATAGATGTCCCCTCCTATGTAGAGTACAGGGCACAACAGACTTTGAGTGAGTGGATGAGATCTTGCACTCATAGTGCAAAGATTATAAGGGGCTAGAGAGCCCAAAGAAAATGTCAGTGTGAGGTGATGATTTCACGTAGGCAAAATCTAGTTGTGGGATAGGTGAAGACTAGACCGAGACCCGTAAAGGGTGGAGAGATCTTTGGAAGGGTGACAGACAGGGCGAGAGGAGGAGACATATGGCGGCCCCGAGGGTCTCAGGTGGGGTGATGATTAGTCACTTGGTATGATTATTGTTTTTGATATTTTGATATATATATTGGCTGTCGGCATAAGATACTAAATATGTACATGATATTTTTGAGATTTTGATCTTATATAGGTCTATGTGTTGATTTGATGGTGAGGATGTACATGAGTGTTTTGAGATTACTAGTATCTATTTGTATCTATGTATATATATGTATTCATACACATACTCTCCCATTTATATAGTTGATGATATTTATTATATGGATGATGTACCTATGTTTTTAATTTCCATTTTTATTTGTGTATTGATGGAAACTAGGTGAATTAGGCATGATTGAGTCAAGGTCATGTAGGCATGATTGATTTTAGGTCACTTAGGCATGGTTGAGTTTAGGTCATTTAGGCATGGTTGAGTTAGGTATAGGAATGGTGGAGTCTAGATGAGTTAGGTATTGTGGGTTCTAGGTGAATTAGGCATGGTTAAGTCTAGGTCAGTTAGGCATGATATATTTTAGGTCATTTAAGAATGTTTTGGTCATGGCGTTGTGTTTTATTTAATTTCCAAGTTGTTGTTTTAAAGGAAAATAAATTATGATGTATGATATGGTGATGTTATAAAATGGTAGGTATGTATGTTTAATTTCCAAGTTCGTGTAAAATGAAAACTAAGGTAGAATTTGAATAGAAAAATGTGGGAAAATTGGTTACGGTAAATATTATCCGAGCTAATCTACAAGGGCCCCATGGCCTCAGAGTGTTGCCTACACAACCTCAATGAAAAGGATCCTCAGGCCAATGTATTTATCCCGTAAGCTAGGGAGGAATATGGTGAAGTAGAGGACTGGGTTAGTAGGCTTTAGGTATGATTGAGTCTAGGTTATTTATGCATGGTTTTGTTTAGGTGATTGTAGGCATGGTTGATTTTAGGTCAGTTAAGCATGGTGATATTGGTGAAAGAGGAGCTCTTAAAATGTAGGTGTCAATGGTCTGATCTTGTATAGGAGAATCGACAAGTAATGTAGAAGGTGAGGGGTAGAGGTAACCAAAAGAGCCACCTAATTGGAAGAACCATAACAATTCTACTATACCAAAGGTGGGCTTATGAACATAAGACCCTAAAGGCGTTGCATGATTGACTATGCTAAGGGTGAAGAAAGTCACATGATCATGAAATGTCATTTTTGCGGAAAGTCCCTTGAGAAGGTAGGAAATTGGGGTGAAAAGGAAATGAGGTGAAAATTGGTTGGTTTTAGCATAACCTGGTGTGAGACAACATGCCTACTTGGCAAGAGACCCAAGATCAAAATAGGCAAGTCCATGACAAAAAGGTTATCATTTTCTCTTTTTACTTTTGTTTTTGATAGACTAATCAATGTGGGAAGTCTATGTGGAATGAGTATATTATCTCCTTGAGGTCTTCATGAAGTTGGTCGATGCGGGAAGATTCTGAATATTTTGTCTTTATTTTTCAAGGAGTCCCCTTTTATGATAAACTATGTGTAGTATGGCTATCTTTGTATAGTTTTCCTTCGAGGAAGAAGTCTATTTATAGTGGCTATATAGAGAGAAGAGATGTCCCTTTTGAAGGACTCATCTCTTTCCTGGAAGTTTGAAATTATTTTGCTTTTTAGACATTTAAGTCATGGACAAGACTATAAAGGAAGATTAGGCTCTTGTTTAGAAGAAAAAAACCATAGCACACAAAGGTTAACTATGTAAGAGATGGTTTCAAGTTATGAATGAACATGGGATTCCATCCTGAAAAAGATGAAAAGTATCCACAAAAATCATGCCATGAGTTGATCTATGGTACTCATATTGAAGATAAGGATAAAAGGTGATGGGTAATCACATGATTTTTCTTTAGTTTTTTATTGCAAGAATAGGTAATATGAAAGGTGAAGGGTGCTCAAAAGACAAGCTTGAAATAAATAGAAGGTGATTTAGGACTTGATTCAACAATATAATGGTTGAAGATTCAAGGAATTGAGGGGTTTAGGTTTGAGTTTACCTTCAAGTGAGAACAAATGCTAAGCATCGATCCATAGTTGTGAGTAATGATATAGGGTCCAAGCCAATTAGGAGTGAATTTTCCATGTTTAATTTTTTTCTTCTTTGGTTACATGTTTATTTTCCTTCAGGACAAGGTCACCGACCGAAAGGTTTGTGTTACCTCTCGAAAGTGCACTCGTGAGATAGATGGTAGCAGGTGTTCTAAGTCTGCAAAAGATCTCTCTCTCTCTCTCTCTCGTAGATACAATGGGGACACCTCAAGTCTATGGGTATACCTATTTTGAGATGAACCTCCAGGGGTTAAAAGGTCGGTTCCTTATTGGTGTTCACTAAACTCATTTTCGGGAGTTTTAGGGTTAGGAGGTGACTGAAAATTAAATAATTACCAAGGTGATACACCAAATTTGAATAAATAACTTGACTTGAGTAGAATACACAACTAACTTGTGAAGAATTTTGTGTGCACGAACCAATTAGTACTTTCTACGAATGTAAGGGCAAAAAAACACTTAATTTTTACTGAGGTAAAATCACAACAGTACTAGTAAGCTAACATGCACAATGAAATTTAGTAGAAAATAGTAGATTTGCAGCAGGGTAAAGTGACTAATCGGGGAATATTGATTCAAAAGATTAATACTGGCATAAATAAGACTGCAAAATAACTTGGAAAGGCAAGAGTAATTCAACACTCAGAGGGTAAAACTGGCAGAAATTACTTTAGTACTCATATCAAAATTTCTTCTGGAAAAAATCTTTGAAAAATCCCCCTCCCTTCTGCTTTGCAAG
This sequence comes from Taxus wallichiana var. yunnanensis, assembly GCA_018340775.1. NCBI lineage: Eukaryota > Viridiplantae > Streptophyta > Pinopsida > Cupressales > Taxaceae > Taxus > Taxus wallichiana. Next base: position 82,044,383 of record CM031242.1, on the reverse strand, counting down.
AGCACACAATATATAGCAAAAGTTCACCCCCTTCCTAAAAATAGCCTAAAGGCTGTACTCACCCATGCATCCTAATTTTATCCTTTATTTAATAATAAATAAAGGAATAAAATAATACAAACTAAAGTACGTGATAAAAATAGGCATTATCAGCCTTAGATACAATTCAGTCAAACTGCAGTTGACTGTTCTATTTTTAGGAAAGAAAGATGAATAGTTTGCTAAAATTACAAATTGCTTGCTAGGCAAGTCTTCTCTCTTTGCACATGCAAATTTGTCATCTTCTCTATTCTATCCTGTTGTGAAGGCATGCAAAATTATCTCCTGTGTGTAGGAAAAAGGATGCAACCTTAGCCATATTTGCAAAATTAAGATGAAGTGGGGACCACCTCCTAAGTGCACATGTTCGATTTTTGTTCACTTTCTGGATAGTCACATGAGTGACACTTGCGAATTTTGTTTGAAACCCCATGTGGGGACCACCTTTGATTTTAGATGCTACCACATTGTGGACTTAGGCATAAGCATGTATATAATATTAAAGGGGTTTACCCTTTTGGCTAGCCCACCATGTAGTTTGATTCGCCACCTTTAGACCCCTTGGCACATAATACAATTTTCACCTTTTCGGTGATCATGGCATATAATACTGTTTTAATTTTTGGGCATGCATATAGTTTAGACTTTGTAAAGTCTTGGAAAATTATTTTGTTGACCGTCCACGTGGGCTGGCCCCTCTCCATGATGACTCAACCCTTCATTTGACCCTGGCCTGTGGTAACTTGACCATGGCGGTTTAGCTTGGGTTCTGTGAAGTGTTTGAGGCCCTTGATCTTTTGCCTCGGTTTCTCTCCACCGTTGATCCTGTAACCCGGATTAGGGTTCTGGCCTAAGCATTGAATATGGTTGGTGGCATTTAATTGGGCTCTATCACTTGAACCCTATGTAGACCGATCACCGTTCATCTTGGCACTTGGCATTCAGTGAGTCGTTGATCTTGACCATGGGTTAGGGTTTTGGAACCCTAGTTTCAAATGTAAGTTTATACTCGTGAGCTTGCATTTGTTTTTTCATTTAGTTTTTCAATCTACGGGCGAAGCCCAGCAAATTTTTTTGCTCACTCTATGATTTTGATGAATGCTTGGATATTTTAAAGGTTTTCAAGCTTGCATTTATTTTTTCCTGAGCCTTTAATGCCATTAATACTTTCTTTTGTTGCATGCATTTTTGAAGGATCTGGAGGTATTTTCTTTTGTTTTTCGGTTTTGTGCTAAATTTTTTTATTTATATATGATCTAAATATCATTTTCATCTATTATTCTACTCTGTATCACTTGTGGAGTGATGAATCTTTGTTTTCTTCTAGTTCTCTACTCTTGGTAGTTATCGAGCTCAGTATGAGCCTATGGAAAGAGATGCCACCATTTTTGTTTGCCTGCTCATTACGTCGCATGGTGAGTCCTTGCACTATTTCTTCTTTTCTTTTCGAGGCTCGAGTTTATTTCTGTATCCCTGAAACTTGGAAAATCCTTTGTTATAATGTTCGTAAAATGAAAATATTTGTGGGTCATCTTTTCTCCTTTGACCTTGAGCTCGAATCTTACTTCATTTGCATTTTGACGAACCTTTCTGTGCTTGGGTTTGGATATTTAACCTGTAAATCTAGCTCCATATTTATAAGTGTTGACTGATTGTGCTCCACCTTGATATTCGAACTCTATTTTATTTCATTTTCCTGTAGATGTATATTTTGGACTTTGTCATTTGCTCTTTCATTCTATAGATGCTCACTTGGAGTTTACGAACCCTTTCTTCATTCTGTAGAAGTAACTGATTTGTCCTAAGTAGCTTCCTCCCTGTAGATACATGCTTGTATTGTTGAACTTATTTATGAAAGTGTAGTGAGGTAACTTCACTTCTTATCATTTCTTTTTGATCATACTTCTTTCTGTAGATGTAACTCCTTCTTTGGCAGTTGTATGTTGTTTCTTTGTTTGCAAACATGATTGCGTACCTTCTGTATAATGAAATAAATATCTCTTTTCTGGAAAATGAAGAAGATAATTAGTTTCTTTCTCTGTAATGACACTTCACTTTCCGAAGTCATAGTAGCAAGTATATTTCAATTTCTGCAATTATTTCTCAATTCTTTTTTTCTGGAAAAGTCCATTTTGCAAGGGGAAACTCTAGAAAAAATTTCCCAGAATCCTTCTCTTTTCAGATTTTGATGATTTGACCTTTCGAAAAAAATGTAAACATCTTTTCTTGCTTATCTGATCATTTGAATGAGCTATTCATGTTGGCTTTACTTGATTCATTGCAACTTCTGAAAATTTGCAAAGTAGTTGCTCTTTGATCCACACTTGAATTTGGAAATTAAAAGGAACCTTTGATAGTTGTTGCATGATGAGAATCTGGAATACTGTATGTTTCATTTGATCATGATGTCAACTTAGAAGTGATGAAACATATACTTTTCTTGACTATTTTTATTTCTTTTGAAGCTCAGATAGCTTAGAAAGCAATGTAGTAGCTAAAAAGCATGTGTTTCAATTTTGTTTTAAATCAAAAGTCAATTTTACAAGGGGAGACTATGGCAATTTTTTTCCAAAATCTTGTTTCCTCTCTCCTTTCCAGATTTTTGATCCAGATTTGCAAAATATCTTCTTATTAGCTCATTCTGACACTTCTTTCTTCTGTAAACCATCTAAAAATGATGTTTGTGCTTCATTCAGTAGATGCTTTCTTCTTAACCAAGTAACTGATTTTCAATCAATGTTGCAACCTATTCCTGTAAAATTCAAAAAATAATTTAGAAATAAATAGGCCTTTTGGCCTCTCGTGTATCCATGTGATTTATTCCTTCTTCTTTCCTTCTTCTGCAAGTTGTTTTCTAACCTCTTTCAAGTGTCATTCTTCACATCTGTTTCTGTTACAAGCTGCTTCAGATTCTACCTTTTCTTAAATCAACTCTTAGCTTCATTTGACCTTCTCTTTTCATATTTACTTTATGAACTCTACCTCTTCCTTGTTGCCAGCTCATCTGTATTTCTTTTTGTTTCAAGTACCATTAGATACATCGAATTCATAATTTGTATTTGCTTTAGAACATGAGTATTGGAATAACATTGTACCCTGAGCTCAATTTGATAGATGCTTCTCTTGTCTTGCAGGTGTTAAGAAATGGAGATGGAAGCGAGAAGATGGAAGAGTTGAGATGGAGATGGAAAGGCTGAGGAGTGGAGACAGAAGACAGAAAAAGGCAATGATGGGTTCCTTTTTACTCCTCTACTCTTGTTCTTTAGCACATGCGGTATTCTCATTTCCATGTATATGATGAGTCACTTAGTCATATCCCATGGATTGTGTGGGAAAACTTATGATCTCTTATGAATAAAGCATTAAATTGAAATAATGAGTTGATTATCTCTTTCTGCATTCAATTTTCCTTTGATTGTACAATGATGTAGGCAACTCAATATCTCAATAAAATTAATTAACATAAGAGATAACTTAAAGTGAATACTTGTAACTCCAGTGGATAATTATTGAATGAAATGTGTCTCTTTGTATGATGTGTGATTATCTTAGCTTTCATTATTTGTTTTGACTCCTTTCTGCTATATCCATTTGGACATTATTATGACTATTTGTTTGTCAATATTTTCTTGATGGAATTAGCATGAAAGGAGTCAATTGTAATCTTTTATGGTAGCATAGGTAAATGTAAACTTATAAATCATAACAACTTTAATGAACATAGAGCAATAAAACTGATAGGCATCAAGATAATAACCATGAATCTGATTTTCTGAAAACTGCCACTATGTCTGTTGTTCCAAAACTATACACCTTACATATTCTGCAATCCGGTGTCTTCATCGGGATAACACAAATGTCCTTCGGGGCTTGTGTTCTCTTGCTGAGGATATTCATGAGATTACAGACTATGTGAGTTGTTACATTTTGTAACAACACACATAGCTGTAGATTTCACTTAATCTCTTTCAAAAATCAGCAATAACAAAATAATCTAACGTAAATCCCTTAGCTTAGGTATACTTCACCCAAGCTGTCCATTGTAACGAAGTTTCAAGTTTCCCATTTTTGCACCGGTGAAAAAATTGTCAATAGTTTTCTCATAGAAATGTTTTTCATAGGCACGTTTGATACGTTTTTGGTAGATTTGGAGATGATCAAGAGCATTAGGATGAAATTCATCTAATAATTCAAGTTGTTCCGAACGGTCCTAGAAAAATTCATCATCATTGAGCATGTCTTGGAGTGAGATGCGAAGTTATGAAATCTAGAATTTGAGAGGCAATACGAGAATCAATACCGTAGACCGAGAGAGAAAGGTGTGGCAACCTGTCGAATTTTTAATACTAGTAAGGTAATCCCACAAGGTGAAAGGAATGTTTGTATGCCAATCCTTTCCAAAGTATCGTCAACTACTTTCATAATAATTTTGTTCAAGATTTTATTGATTGATTTTTCTTGGCCATTTTTTTGTGGGTAGTAGGTGAAGAGAAACTGAGTTGAATGCCAAAGGCATCACAGTTTTCCTAGGGTTTTGTTTTTGAATTGTTTACCATTATTAGTGATGAATCGGTGAGGAACACCAAAGTGACAAATAATGTGATGGTTGATAAATTCACAAATTTTCTTGGCTTTTGTAGAGATGAGGGGGATGGATTATACCCATTTAGTGTAGTATTCAGTAGTAGTTATAATCCATTGATGGCATTGTGAAGAATGAGGATTGATCTCTCTTACAAGATCTAAACCCCATTGAGAGAAAGGACAAAGGTATCTTGCGACATGTAAGGCATGACTAGGTGTGTAATGAAGGTTATCACGTTTCTGTAATTTCACACAACATTTGACATAGTCACAACATTCATGGTTGAGGGTGGGCCAATAATAGCCTAGGTGAAGGATGCATTTAGTGACAGCTAAGCCACTACACTGGTGACCTCCACAAATTTTTAGTGAACTTCCTTGATGGTATAACGAATCTCATAACTTTGAAGGCATCATAGGAGAATAGAGTCAAAGACACATTTACAAAGAAGGCCACCAATGATGACATAGAAAGATACACTTTTGAGAAAGGAAAATTGTTCTTTATGAGTAAGATCTAGAGGTAGGATGGAAAGGGAAATGTAGTCTCCAAACTACTTATACCAAAGTTCACGTGGGTTAGGTGTAATAGCTCCAAAGAGGTTGACATCTCAAAATAGATAGGAAGGTGATTACAACCTTTGTATTGTGACAAATATTTTGGATTTGGCAGGCTAAGTAGGTATCCGAGAATCCAAGAAGGCCATGGTATTCGTAAATTTATTAGTAGAACATGGGGGGTTTGAAATTTGTAACGGTCAAAGGTAGTCAAAAGTATGTTGACATGGTGTTTATAGTTTTGAAGTATTTCGTTATGCCACTAGTATATACAATTGACTTTATTTACAACTAGTTAAGAGTCACCGAAGATATTAATTGATTTGACCTCTAGGTCGATGGCGGTTGGAGACCTAATACGAGTGATTCATAATTGGTGATATTGTTAATACAATAAAAATCTAGTTTGAAAGATAAAGACATAGGCTCACCATCAAGAAGAATGAGGATAATGCATGCCCCACCCCCACGCAGACATTTGGTAAATGTTATCATCCAAAGAGAGGGTGGTAATGGATTTGTGCGGGAAATCAAAGTAAGAGGATTTATTTCTAGAGATGGATGCATCTGCAAGTTGGTCAGCGATGGTTTGGCCCTTGCTAGATTTTTGATGGATTAATTTGAGGTCCATGTCATCAATAAGTATGAGCCAACATGCAACAGGTGATGTCGGTAGGTTTTGACGTACATGTAATGTAAGGGATTAGTATTGGTGACAAAAATTTTTATGATTGAGTAGGTAATGAAAAAGTTTAGTGGCAACAAAAACTAGAGATCATCAATTTTTGGCATGGGTGTACCTATTTTCATAGTCCAAAATGGTACAGCTTATGTAATAAACTCGCTTGCTCTCGTGTTTCTCATCACGATGAGTGAGTATGTCACCTAAGGAATGATCAAGTATTGGAAATGTATAGGTAAAAGAGTTGTTCATCTTTAGGAGGAATGAGTAGTAGTGGTTAGATAAGGTATTGTTTTAAGGTGTCAAAGGCTTTATGGAATTCATCATCCCATTTTAAGGAGACGTCCTTTTTGAGGAGGTGGTGAAATGGTTGGCAATGGTCGGAAAGTCTGTGAAATAAAATGATGAATAGATTACAACTTTCCTTGAAAACTACGAAGTTGGAAAAGATTAGTAGGTGGAGGAATTTCAAGAATATCCTTGATTTTAGTGGGATCGACTTCTATGCCATGCAAAGAAATGATGAAACCAAGGATCTTTCCTAAGAGCACAGATGAATAAAAACTTCTTAGGTTGAAGGAAAACACAATACTTGATGAGGTAGTCAAAGATGACCTTAAGGACTATAAGGTGTTCAACCTAATGTTTGGATTTGGTAAGAAGGTCATCTATGTAATCTTCCACTATGCAATGCGTTATGTCAAGGAAGATATAAGTCATAGCCCGGTGATATGTAGCACTAGAATTTTTAAGGCCAAAAGGCATGACTCGATAGTAGAAGGTCCCCAAGGAGTGATGAAGGTTGTTTTGTGTTGATCTTCTAGGGTGAGTAATATTTGGTTATAACCCGAGAAACCATTTATGAGTGATAACATCTCATAACCAGCAGTGAGATTAGCTAGCTGGTCAATACCTAGTAGAGGAAAGTCATCTTTGGGGAAAGCTAAGTTGAGGTTACATAAATCCATGCAAAGGTGAAGTCCCCCTATCACTTTTGTGACAGGAATGATGTTACAAATCCATTGGGGATAGTCAATGGGTATAATGAAGAAACTAAGAGAAGGTGTTGAAGTTCCTCTTTGACAAGGAGGGCAATGTGATGATGAATTTTCCATAGCTTCTATTTTATGGGTTTGGCTTCATGAATGGTTATAATATTGTGGACCAAAATGTTTGGGTCAATACAGGCATATCAGTAAAGGACCAAGCAAAAGTGTTGTTATGATCCCAGAGGAAATAATTAAAAGCTTCCTATTTAGCGACATCAAAAGATTTTCCTATCTTTATAATGTGCGGGTCCTCCGAGTGTTAATATTTACTTCTATGGTCAACTCATTTAACATGGTTTGCATATCGAAGGCAATGATTGGTGAATATAAGAATCTTCCGCACCAAGGTAGGTGAAGAGACACTTATCTTCATGACATTGAATGACATTAATGGATGGTGTATCATCATCGATCATGTAAGGATACAAGAATAGAAGAGAAGACAGAGCTTCACCATCACTTTTATAAGCCAAAGGTCCCAAGGAAATGGTTTTCACGAAAAAAAAATAGTTAGGAGTAATGGATTCTTGATCCATAGACTCGTGAGTGAGGGTGGTGATGATGTTGGTGAATAAGGTGGAGAAGGTTTTCATCCTGAATGAGTTCAACATGAGCCTTCTTGGAGGATAGTTAGGTGAAGTTGATACCACTGCAATCATTGTGTTTATGGTTAGTACGGGATGATAGTATGATGGCCTTGTTTGTAAAAATTGAAGCCAAATAATTTACATGTGTGGCGGTGAAGAAATGTTTGGGAAAATTAAAGGTTGGTGAGAGATTAGAGGTCAGATGAAAATGGTCATGTTTGAGATGGTAGTTTGGGTTAATAGGTGGAAGTATCAAGTCCCCCATATGTTACGTTGGTACAAAGGTGGGGAGGACCATAAGAGAAGACCTCTCTTATGTGATAGTCATAACGAGGATGTAGGTGTAGGTTACCATAACTTGTGGGGTAAGGAATGTGTTTATATTATAGAGGTGGTACTCCCCTAGAGTGAGGCATTGAAAAACACCCTCTAAAGGATTGGTAGTAGATATGTGGGTAGGGGATAGATTAATTACTATGTAAGGGAAGCGGGGGTATCGGTTCATTAGGAAGTAGATTATTCAGCTTCAGAGGTTTCAGAAATAGTAGGAATAGAAGCATTAGGTGTTGGAGACGTGGACGAAGAATTGGTGGATAAGGTTGTGGGTGAAGGAGAAGTGGCGGTAGTGGTAGATGGTACAAGGATAGTATTAGGTCGGTATAACATATTATAGGTTTTAAATGGTGATGAGTTAGCTGGGATGGTATAGTTATGTCTTTCATGTTAAAATTTTACACAACGAGTGTAAAGTTGAAGGAACACAACCCATGACATGAATCCAAGGTCAGCCAAGAAATAAGTTATACTAGAACTCCCCCTCTAAGATGTAGAACAATTCTGGGATAGTGTGAGGGCCCACATAAATGTGAAGAATAATGGTGCCAAGGGTGGAAGTGATGGCATCATTGAAGGAGCACAACATAACTAGGTTATTATGCATGTAATTTGAAGGGATGTACATTTGATTGTACACATGGGAGGAGATGATGTTGATGCTAGCACCACCATCAATCATAACACATTGTATGCATATATTATCAATATAGATAGAGATAAAAAGGGTGGGATCAGGGTCATTTGATTGGAGAGGTACAATCTCCTCATCAGAAAAATTGAGGGTGGCTACTTGATGAGTGGGCATGGGGGTAGAAGAAGGAGATGATTTGGTAAGAGAGGCCACATGGTGAGGGGTGATAATGGAGGCTACTAGTGTGGGGTCATTAGGTAAAACCTTGATGGATTACAAAACCTCCATGAGGGATTTTTGATGAGATTCAAAGGTTTGGACGTGATTGTACAAATAAATATTTAGGGGGATTTGTGAATTTTTTTATTATTTTACGATGGGTGACCATGTCAAAAATACAATATGTGGGTCTTGGTGATTTTGGGTGCGGGTGTAGATGGTATATTGGGCACAGGATTGGTTGATGGGATAGTTGTTTTTATTTTCCTTTGTCCTTTTGGGAATGAGTGGTAACTTCAATCATGTTATTCATAGGAAAGCGGTAGATAGAGAAGGTATGTCATGACTAGTATAATGACATGATAAAAAAAAACTAATACGGGGTAAGAACCTTGCAAAATGATTAGGGAACACTAGCATTTAGGCGGTGGTTTGTCCAACTCTATGATACAAACCATGTTGATCTCAAATTTTAGAGGTGGATAAAAGGGTTGTGGAAGTGGTGATGCAAGTCACTAAATAGGTAGTGGGCGGGGATGTATGGTGGCAGGTGAAGATGGAAAAGGGTCCTCATCAAGAAGATCATTGTATTCAAAATTTATTTCAGGAGGACACAATTAGAGGAGAATGGTTTTTCAGAGCCTTACAACCCTCTACATCATGTCCTGGCACACGATGATAAGCACAAATTTTAGTTTCATCAAACCCTTTTTGTTTGGGTTTTAGGGGGTTGTAAGTTCTAAGAAGTGGTAATGTGATGACCAAGGTATCTCGAAAGGTTTGCTAAAATGTTAGCGTACAACCTTGCCAATGGATCACAGTGGGAAGTGAGTGTAGGTTTTGGTAAATATGAGGATTATTTTTGTGATGGAATAGGTTTGATCACTTTGGTTTGATATGTGGTATTGTCGTAGGTTTTGATGGTATATTCTTGGGTAAAGGTGTGGTAGAAGAACTATCAATGAAAGGTGTTGTTGGTTTAACTACCCTATTAAAGTGTAGTGGGTTCTTGTCTTTGGATTGTACCTTCTTGGGTAAAGGTGAGGTGGGAGTATGTGATGTATAAGGGAAAGAAGATGGTGGAAGAGGATGGGTTACCCATGGGGATAATGGAGGTGTGGTAGAAGTGGTTGGTGGAGGCCAGGTGGAATGTATGGGTTGAAGTCACATAGTTAATCTTGGGGTTATGGTAGCTGGTGGAGGTATAGGTGGTAATAAATTTATGGGTGAGGGTGAGGGTGTTTGTTGTGTAGGTAAATTGGGTGTAACAAAGGATTGTGATGAAGAAGTAGGTTGTTTAGCTTTTTATTTACCTTGGGTAGGGGGTTTTTTGGCCAAGGTTGATGGGTGAGGTCCTAGGATGGATGAAAGGGGTGAAGGTGACAAAGGTGTGGTGGGTGAGACTGGTGTATGCATCCTAAAAGGTTAGGTATTCCTTTTAGGTGGAGGAATATTTTTGTGTGAACTTGGGAAGGTGTGGATAAGTCCAATTTGATGGGTGGATGGACAAGGCTGGATGTCAGCATGATACCCAAGGTAGTGATAGGTCTATATATGGGTGAAGATGTAGGTATGGGTAGGTTCTTAGGTGTAGGAGTGGTTTTATTTTTGGGTAAAGGTTTGGATGTAGGTAAAGGTGACGAAGAAGAATCTGTTTCAACAAGCATGATCGGTGGTCGATTTGGTTGTTGGAAATACACTGTAGATAGATGGTGGAGGTATTTGTAGGTAACATTTTCATTTGAGTCAAATAGGGGAGATAAAGCCATCCCTAAATAATGGAATTATCAAGGTAATCTAAGTGATTGGGAAGTCATGAAAATGGCACTATTGTAAAAGGAGATACGGTTGGTTTAGTGTCAATCCCTACAAAATATTTCTATGAGATAGGGAATCGGTTGCATCGGACTGACTGTGGGTAAAAGAGCGGAGACCAGATCAATGGGATCCTAGAATGCTAATGGGGAATTTTCCCTAACAAATAGTGGCACATCTAAAGGATCTCCCATGGGTAGGAGAGATATTAGGTGGGGTGAGTTAGATTTCTCTTTTGGTGGAGGAGAAAGTGATGATGATTCTCTTGCGAGTAGGAGAGTTAATACCATTGATTGTTTGGTAGGTTACGAGGTATATGGTGAAACAACATCAATAGAAATTTTTAAATCCTTTGTGGGTCAAGGAGGAGACAAAGAGGGACTCCTCTATTGGTGAAGAAGTGGATGAGGTATGCTCCTCCATAGGTAGAGGAGCTTGTGCAAGAATTTCCTTGATAGAAAAAATTGGTGGAAATTGAGGAGCGATTGATATGTTATCAAAAACATTGTGGACTTCATGTATATTTCTTTCATTGGTTAAAGTTTCACCATTTTTAATAGATAACGGTGTATAGTAAGGGAACAAATTCTTAAAGATATGCAAGTTTTAATTTTTGGTGCGTTCGGGTTATCGAGGATGATATGTCCATTATCTAACATTTCATGGATAATTTTTTAAAAGCTATGCAATTACCATCACTATGGCCTTTGATGCGATGATAATTACAATAGTCATGTTCCTTATACCATGCGGGCATAGGGTGAGTGGGATCAAAACTAATATGAGGTTTTATGGGGGTAGTTTAATAGCTCGGCTTTAAGAATATTTTCCAATAATGAAGAAAAGGCATCTCAATAGAGTGTACTTTTGTTGTTCCCATCAAAAATAAAATTTTTGAATGGGAGAAAAATTAGAGGTAGGTTTGGCTTGATTAGATGGATAGGACAAACCTTCTTTGAGAACTACTTGCATTGGCATATCCTTTAGATTTTGAGTAAATTTTTTTGGGATTTGACGAGAAAGAGGTGTCATTTGATTTGAATACGGAGTTTTTATTTTGTAATTGAATTTAATTTTCTTCAATGACACAAATCTATAACTTTCACTTCAATGGTAAATTCTTTATCAAAGGTACGTAACGTTTGTACCTAAAGATTTGGTGAGATGTGTCTTTCACAAGATCTAGTGAACAACTTTATAATCTCAACTTGAGGTAACTGGAATGTTAATTGGTTGATAAGACTTTGCCACCGAGTGATGAAATCTATAATAGATTCATCTTCATATTGTCATGTTGAGTATAGGTCAGTCATAGTGAATTTTTTTATGAAATTGATTGAGAAGTGGTTCAAGAATTATTTAACCACTTAGTTAAAAGTATATGGAATTTCGGGTAAATCGCTATATCAATTTAAGGCGGGTCATGCTAAGGAAATGGGCAATGTCCGTAGGAGTAAAGAATCATCATAAGTAATTAGATAGTACCCATGTTTTAATGATCGCAAGTGTTGTTTCAGGTCTTCTTTATTGTTGAAATGGTTAAAATTGGTCATTTCCCAATGTACAAGGTATGGGTGAATGGGTATAGATGGATGAATATGCTCATTATAGATTTTTCATAAGTTAAGGCATTGCAAGTGCCAAAAATGATGCTTCTAATGTTTGCATCTTTTCCATCCTCATCCTAATGAGTTCATTGGTGGGATGTGAGGAATGGGAACCCTCTGCAAGAAATGGAGGTTGATGATGGGTGCATGATGTGGACGGAATCCTAGTATATGGGGGTGTTATATATAAAAGCTGTGAAGGGGGAATAGATGCGGGAAAAAGATATCCCGCATAAGCGATAGATGATATTGGGGGTTTCGGTGATGTGTATAAATAGGTGTGGTAGTCATAGTGACTCTAGTAGGAATTGGGGGTAGAGAATGTCGTATGGAAAGGAAAAAGTTTTGGAATGGGGTGTGCATTTCGACACCATGGGTGGTTGTGATAGAAGCCCGATATATACGAGGTAAAGGGTGTACATGGGGACATCCTTGAGGTGGATGGTGAAGGGATGGTCAAAACCACATGTGTGATAGATTTTTTGGTACAACAGTTATTTTGGATGTGCGGTCTAGTTGAGATACCACAAGGGGTAGGGTGGATGAAGGAAATGTTGAACTAGTGGTGGCGACGTGGAAGTGGGGGTGAGGGTAAGAGGGATAGACATGGACATGCCATATATCAATTGTCTTGAGGAGTCTTGGGTGGAGGAATGGGAAAAGTAGTAATGCAGAGAAAAATCATTATGGTTAAGGAGTCTTACGAACTCCTCATTTCCATTACTAATGGTGATGGGTTGAGTTAGGTCTATAGGTGATAAGATAAAAGGTAGTGATTGGCTAGGTGGTAGTGGATGAAGGCTGGTATGAATAACAAGGGCATTGGTTTGGTTATGATTCAACACCATGTGAATTAATGTATATTGGTAAAATGTACTCTGTAAATGACATAGAAAACAACACAAATGGAGAAGGATAGATTCTGAGAGGTGAAACTGGTCATTGTTCTAATTAAAAATCATAACGAGAGGAACTGATAATGATTTGTATAACCAATGATGGTTAAAGTGTGACTGATGATGGTTATAGTAAGCGATCGATATCGCTTACTATGGGGAATCAAAAAAATTAGCAAACGAGTCCAAAAATGATGAAAATGGAATGAGGAAATTGTATATGACATTGATATTAGAATTCTGGGGATATGATGATGTCCTGAGAATTTCAAATAGAAACAGAAGAGGTGAAAATTCCCTTTTGGGTAAAATAACCAAAAGGGATGGAAAGTCGACACCGATTAAATAAACCGATGATGGTCAGATGGAATCCGGTGACGGTCACTAGATCGATGATGGTTACCATGAAATTTGAAGAAGTGAAGAAAAATTGGTTTTGTGAATTGAGTCAGATTAAGTATCAACCTAAAAGTATGAGGATGATAGTATTATACCCTAACACATTTAGAAACAATTAGAATACTTCAATTATGATGGTGGAGTGTGAAAGGAATAGGAAAGTGGAGAACGTAACATCACAACTCAAAATGCAACTCGGGAAAAATATAGGAAAACACGTAAATCCTATAAGTGAATTTTATGTGTTCAACTTATGCTATTTAAGACTGAATTGTCAATTCATAACAAAAATTTTTGGTTGGGAAGGCATCCTATGAAGAGGAAAATGTCCTTTCTCTAAGTTAATGACTAGACAGAGAAACTAGTTTGGCACCCACTGTCAATCCTCTGATCGTGTGATCATTGAAAGCTTCTTCCAAGTAAGGTGATGTTTAAGATGTTTGAATTTTTATTTTTATAATTTAGCAAAGAGAGAGTCAAGAGAAAGATTTTCTACAATTCAATTATGTCAACCATCGGTTGGGCATGACTTCTAGCGTATAGGTTTCCCTTAGTGTCTAATGTGAGCTAAAATGCAACATACAAGGATTAAATGTAATAGATTTTAGAAACCAAATTGAAAATTAAATTTGATGTAGCAAATGATGACTAGGTAAATAGCATGCTCTTTCACTACTATGCAAATGCGGGAGGAAAGAAATGATTCATTTTAAACACCAAATCACAAATGTTGTTTAGATAATTAAAATAAAATAATATTACCAGAGAAGATTAAATGTGTATTTTTCAAATACGAAAAGAGATGCACAAAATTTCCTTATATAAATAAAATGCAATCAACCCAAGAGAGGGTACCACTGGGTGTGCCAAACTGTTTCACCAGATTCTTGATAAAATTTATTGAAACAAATAGAGGGTTATAGGCCAAGGAGGAATACCTTTTTGTGAAGTCGGTTGAAGGTGTGTGCACATATTTTTGATTTTCAATCCAGGTTGACCATGAAGAATTTCCTTTTGGCTAGAAGGAACTACCTACAAATGTAAAACAAGACCACAAGAAGAATTTTAAATGATATATGTCAGTGGACTTCCTAGCATGTGCTAGATCCAGGAAGTGTGATACTTCCTAGATGGATTTCAATCCATTGTTTAATATAATTTAATACAAGAAATAATGTAAAAAAATAATATCCTACCGTATTTACTATGATTTACGTATCTCATTCAAATATAATAAGAAAATCTAATCTAACAGTGGGTTATGATCAGATCTAGAGGTTGGGTAGGTGGTTTAGGTTTTTGCGGGGGTCCGATAGAGGTTTGGTAAAAGCTAAAAATGATTCTAGGTAGTTTTGGGATGGATATTAGCTTTATGTCCGAGTTGGGTTATCGAGACATAGAGAACGATGTCGGTCAAGGTATGACCAATGAAGGTTCAACTATTAATGACAACGATTTAGGGTGGATAAGGGTATAATAGTTAAATGTCAGAAATAAGGGTCAAGCTCTCTCTTTCGCTACACTAAGAGATGGGGAGGTCTATGGAGTGGATTCGGGTAGTGTATCTGTCTTGGGTGAGGTTTTGTGAGGTTTTGGGATGACAAAGTCAACTTCGTGAAAGTTTGTCAAAAGATGCAGAATGTAACCGATGTTGGTTTGATGACTGATGCTAGTGAAGGGGAAACCAATGATGGTCCAGGTGACCAGTGTCGATAGGGGAAGAATCGTGGAAATCAAATAAACTTGGTTTTGAAGATTCTATTTGATTTCACGAAGAATGTAAGAGGGATTTCTAGGTTTGTAAAAATTACAAGAAGGCTCAAGAATTCTAGAGTCGGATATGGATGGCTAAATAGTTGTGGGTGGTTGGATGGGTGGATTGAAAAGAAATTGGGGATGGTGGAATGAAAAGTATAATAAGTTCTAATTCAATAGAGATAAATAAATTATAGTCTAATTAGGCATAAAATGATTCATATCAAAAACATACTTACTTGTATTTGCATTCTGGTTGGTGGAAGATAACAATCGTTGATTTTGAAACTTCTAATTAGTTTCGTAGTGGTGTTTCCTAAAAGTGTACCATGAATGAAAATTCCTTCAAATCAGTCTTGGTGCTAGCTAGGGTCACCTAGATGCTTGAACAGATTTGATTCATGTTTGCATGCGAGATATCCCTTTCTCCAAAACTCGAAAACCCCCACTTCCTAAAAAATTGCAACCCTTGGAACAAGGTTACCAAAATGAATATATGGTAACCAAAAATGGTTTAGCTTAAGCGGCATTAGTTTAGGGTTAATGGGTGTTAGCTACGGAAAGAAATCCTAAGCTTGCTAAAATAGAAGATCTTGGGTATCTTTTGGCCACTTCCGCCCATTGGTTCGTGTCTAAAATGGTATTTTATGCTTAGATAAGTGGGAATATTATTAGAGAAATAATAGGCATCTGATTTTAGGGTTAGACTAAGTCTCAGTTAGTTATGTTAAGTAGAAATTAAATTTTAGTTGATAGAAACATGTTAAGAATAGGTTTATGATGAGGTGTCTAGGTGATGTGGCTAGGTGAGGTGGTAAAGTGACGATATAAATTAAATTAATTAAAGTAATTAATTCAATTAATCAAGTGCACTATGGGATATGAATATGTAAGGTATGCTTACTTTAATTAACGAGGGTTATAAGGGTGGTACGACCTAATTTTCGTGTCTACAACATGGAGGAAAAACTAGTAGAAGAGTTGGCGGCGAGTGGGCCGAGAAAGAGAAAACAAGGGGTACATAAACATATGAAGTTTATAGCCTAGAAAAGTAAGAACCACACATGATTCCATGCATGGATAATTCAACGATGTGCGAGAAGGAACATGAAGATAATAAAGGGGCTAAAGATGTTTATGTGATTAAAGAGGATAGGGCATAGAGTGCCAAACTAGTACATGACCCTTATCTCCCAAGATGATGAGAACCAAGGCCAAAGAAATAAGGAAGTGAAGGCGTCCTTAGTCACCACACATGGAATATGTAGATGATCCTACAAAGGTGTTGAGGGTGAAATTTAAAACCACAGTCTATATGGAGAATTTCTATAGATGGGACATGATGGACAAGGAATAAAGGATCTCACACATAAGGAAGATGTTTTCTTAGAACATGCATACACACGCAGAGGAGATAAAGTTTGAAATTAGAAACAAGTCTGATTTACACAAGAAACAAAGAAACAACTAGGTAAGGTGTATACGGTGGTTGACCCCACAAGGTTGATAGATGAAAAAACTTGCAATGCTTTGAATAAATTGGTTGTTGAGGTTATAGGAAGGAGCCTTAATAAGGGAGATACCATGAGGGTTATGGTCAAAGATAAAAGGAATAAGGAATGATAATTGGAGAGAGTGAAGGATGATCGAAGGGAGAAAAAAGTAGAAAAAAGAAGCTTATGAAAGGGCAAGATATTTTGTTAAGAATATTCTAGGTGGATGCATGAATTTTGTGAGCCGGACACGGAGTGACTATAATGACGAGATGGAAAATATTATAGATGTAGATGGGGTGTTACTAGTGAAAATCAAGAGTGGCACATGGTCGACAACTAGAGAATCATATGAGAAGAGGGAAGAAAACAAAATGTATATGTAGGCCAATATAGCTTAACTTGAGGCCATAATTACGCAAGTCAAAGGATAAATTAATAAGGAGAAGTTAGCCTTTAGTAGGTGTCAGAAGGTTGACCCTATTATAGATGTGTGGGTCATGAAGGAAGAGATAGAGCTTAAAATTATTTAGGAGAAACAACCCGCCACTAAGGCCAAGTGTGCTAAGGTCATTCAAGAGATATCAACATAGAAGGAGTTGATTAAATCCATGAAGGAAATAGTTGAGTTGTGAATCTAGAAAATTCATCTTTTAGTTGTGGATCACATGGGAATGCTAGAAGGGGTGAGCACTAAGTTGATTTTGGTGATTAAGGAATTGAAGGATAAGGTGGAAGAGTTATCACCGACCGAGGATCAGGTATAGTGGAAAAGGAACTAGGGAAGGCTGCAGAGGAGCTCACGGTATTCACTAAGTTCGAGGAGAAAATAATTCATAGTTTCTAGAGATTCTCCAACATTTTGTGGCTTGATATAAATTATGTATAGGTGGGATGAAAATTTGGGCTAATGTAAATTTATATTGTTTTTTAGTCTTTGAATATTCCTTCATTTATAAATTCTTTGGAGAAACGAGTTGGGCTAACGATTTCCAATTAAAGAAATGAATTTTTTTGGGGTAATATTTCAAAAATGAATTATTAAAGTATGAGCCCCATGAAAATTATTGAGACATGTGTGAGAGAGGTTTTAAGGGGAGTGTACAAGTAGAATGGAACAACAAGTGAAGGTTCTCTCCTGTGTAGGAAAATTTGGGACTTAGTTAATTTCATCTTTCCATAGCAGAGGAGTTGTGTCCACACAAGATCTATAATTAGATAACATCAAGATGGCTTGGAACTTATGAAAAGGGATTTAAAATTGGAAAAAATCACATGAAGTTATTTAATGAAGATCATGCATGGGTCAATCTAATAATAGGATTAAAATCAAGAGTTATATTTAGGTTAATCTATTATTAGGATTGTTCTAATAAACATGTACACTTTAGGGATACTTTCGATGTAGTGCATGTTGTATATTTTGAAAGAATGCCTATTTTGGAGAGTGCATGGGGGTTAAGGGAGATTCCCCTCCCTATTTATATGTCATGTATGTTATGTAAATAACACAATGTGTAGGGATGAAGTACGTAGTCAATGATATGATTTAAGATTTTGTGCATGGATCATCAAATTGATGTAACACTTTATCATGTATTAATATTTCTTGTGATGTAATGAATTCTATTTATGATAGACAATTCAGGTTGGTTCTTGGTTGTTAACACATGTCGAGCATAGTAATTTAATAGTTCATTTAAACTTTATTATTGATTAAGCTATTATGATTCCTTATTGTGTGTGTTTCGAATGATTTGAATGAGTTGATTAAGTATGCATGAATGAATATTTGGTTAAATATCGTGATAATTTTTCATGCTAACATATTGAAAAGAATACAACAAATAAGGACCTAGTAGTTACATGTGCTTCAAGTTGGCATTGAATTCTCGATGAATGAGGTTCCAACGCACATTGTTCTCTAGTGAAATACCAAGACTACATCCGATGATGACACTCTCTTAGCTCTACTTCTCTTCGTCTCTTCTCAAACTTCCATGGTATATTTCTTCTTTTCTCTTCTCTATCTTCTTCTCTCTTCTTATTTTTATTATCTCTATCTATGATGTATAGTGACATCATCATGCTCTCAAGACTCTTACACACACTATGATCCTTAACCATCAACTTATCTTCACACTCCTTCTCATCTACTCTTCAAGACTCTATAATGCTATTAGTTTTCTTAATCACTCATCCATCTTCTTCACCTTCTCATGGACATGGAAAAAATGAATTTCATAGCTAGACACCTTTCGATATTCTTCATCTATATATATAATTCATGGTATTTAAGAACTCATACAACCCTCTCAAGTAGTTATGGATATTTCATACTATCATTAAACACAGTAGGCATAAAATTTCCCTTGTGTGTGTGTCAAGACACAAAACAAAACTAGGTCAGCCATACATCAACTTGGTCAGCCCTAAAAATATCTAAACACTTATAAAAACATGGGAAAATTACATTACAACCTTCTTATAGACTTTCATTACATAATTTATCTTTTTACCCCCTTTTAGGACTCAAGAAGACCTACAAAAATTAGGTCTACAAGCATAACTTTACACCATGACACTTCTTGACCAACCATGGTCATCATCAAAGCTTCAAAATTTTTCAAAATTTTCCATGACCTTCACTGACCTCCTCCATGATTGAATTTTTCTAAACCATCCATTCATACCATGAAAACATCGAAGAACATGAATTTCCTATTAGGACTACATACCCAAAAACATTATCTTGCAAGATGAATATTTTGCAACCTTGAAAAAATCAACAATTCCAAATAAAGTTGTTGCCCTTAAACCCAAAACTAATACAAAAAATTATTTTATAAGAATCTTATCCACCATTACCCAACATCTCAGGATCCTATGTAGAGGATTAACATACCAATGAGCATCAAAAATTAACTTTCAAATAGGGATTCTTCATTCTTAAGAACTCGGTAGGACTAAAAAACTCAATATCTTTAAAAATTCTCCAAACCAAGACTCAAGACTTTGTCAACATCAATAAATCAACATGGTAAAACTATTTCCATGGTTTCCTTATCATACTAGTACTGAAAAATTAACAACCTACCTCATTACTGTTGACAGTGATCCTTGTGGATGAACCGTCAGAGTACTAGGAAACCTTAGGTTAGTGGGACATGCACCCTAAGGTGACCTCTAGATTTTAAAGAAGTTCGATCTTCTCTGTAATGTGAGATAAGGTTAGGATAAAACCTTTAAAATATACAAAAAACTAACTAAGGTGATGCGCCAAGATAGATCTAATGAAATGGAGATATTTCTACTAAGTTTCCCATAATAGTTTGAAGAACGTTATATCATGATCCACCTATTTAGAAACACCTTAGATTAATTAGAGTCCGAGGAGATGGAACACATGACAGATGTAGATAAAAGATAAGTTAAAACCTAAGGGATTATAGCACGATGTATCACATAAATTATCTAAAAATAGTTAACAAAAGAGAAATACTTAGAATATTAAAACCAAAGTGCAGAACCAAAAATTTAATTTATATGGAAAATAATACATAAGGAAAAAATGGCACATATTACAAGTTTTTTTAAATGAGTCTCACTAAGTCTTGGCTAATACAAAAATTGAACCTTAAAATGCTCTTATAATTCCTTGTTCCTTTCGTTCTCAAAAATCTTCTCCATATTTTCCCAGAATCAAACACCCCTTTATAAGTATTTAATGATCCTTCCCTTCTAGGTTAGTATCTCACCACCTATTGATATATTTGTAATTTATTTTTAATTCACCCAACTATCACCCCTGGAGTCGATGATAATCCTTTCCTAACATGTGGACAAAGGATACTCTCTTGAGAGTGTTTTATGAAATCAAATTCCCAACTCTGCTTTGAGAGACACATGGCAGATGTGTGCTATTTTGGGGAGGATTCCTCCTTTTCTCCTAGGAGGAGCACTCGGGAAAGAGGTGGAGGTTACGTCATGTTTCTAGTATTATTTTTACTTTTTAACCATCGAGGAAGGATTCTAGGCCCAAGACAGGTGGATGATGCGACACTATGTTGAAATCCTCCCTTGCACTCCTTATGTGCGAGAAAGATATGTGTACACTTTCAACATCCGATTTCATACTTAGCTAATTTTGAGTTAAGTGATTAGAAAAATAATGGCCATAGTAAAAAAATAGTGATTAAAGAGGTCTCGAGAAAAAAGACTCTACAGTTATGGCGACTCACCTAGGGACTCTGTGTCAGTCATGGAAGAAACCAATGATCCCTCTGCTTTAAAAATCAAAATGTGGCCCAATAAATTCCACTCAGAGCCATTGTAAGGTAGCCTGATATCCAATCCATTCCTCCTTCATTGGGTATGTCCTCCTTTACAAGGCCTGGAAGGCATGATCTAGCTTGATTATCTCCTTATGCGAGGAATTTTGGAGATTCTGCACTACTACATGCAAGTAGAACTCCAAGTTGGATGATAGGGTTTAAAATGTATTCCACCTCAGCCACACTAGAACTCTCCTTTAAAGACTGAAAGATAGTCTTATCTTGACATTTGGAAACCAGGAGTTGTTGAATTTGGTCCTTTGTGAGGATTGTAGAGTCATCGGGAAAGGGAGAAGGGAAGCCTAACTGAACTAATTTATCAATGTTCTTCCTATCTTTGATTCCCTGGTGGAGCTGTGTCAAGAGATTCTGGAATTTGATATAATCCTTGTAAAATATTAGGATCTCATTGATTTTAGCAGCAATCATCCATCTGTTTGTAATCCCTGGCCCTTTGAGGGTAGATTCCAAAGTATTATAAATCTTCGAATCAAGAAGTCTCATTCGGGACCTTAGCGAGACACTACACTAGTGATGGTGGAGGTTGCGGTTACTACACTAGAGCACAATTCCTATGCATCAGATATGAATTTGAGCATGGGGACTAGATCCATTTCCTTAGCAGAAATTCTATCATAGTAGGAAGAATATAGTTCCTATACCAATGTTATAATCCCCCTCTTATGGGATTGTTATAAAAATTTTTGGTCAAATACTTGACCATGTCCTCCGATGATTGCAGATTTTCTAAAGGCTATATCTTTTGGCTTCAATGGCACACATCTTGGTGGGCTTCAACTACCTCCACTTTATTTTATTTGATCCCTATTCTAGGATCCTTTCTCTTACAAGAATTAAATGGCCGACAATTCAAGAGATGGAGATCTTGGTTGTAAGGGTTCTAACCTCGATACGAGAAGCCGTAAGGGCCTATGCAAAAGGAACTCCCCTTAGCTCCCTACGAAGATTCTTTATTTCTTGTTTCTTTCCTTGAGCTCATTTTAATGGCTAGCGATAGTGGCCTATGATCTCTTAAGGTTTGATTGTTCCTTCTTCAGCTGATTGTTGAGTTTCAAATAGTCTCTCAAGACTACCGTTGCAGTCTCATTCATCAATTCAAATTTTTTTGGGGTCAGAACTCTAAGAGGTCTACTGCAATGATGATGAAAGAGTAGTCATCAGGTTGTATTTGTTCTATAGGTATGGATACCTAAGGAATGATTCATGCAATATTTAGGTAGCTCTGTTGATGGTCATTTAAAGACTGCATCTATTTTTTTGCGCTTGTAAACATCTCCTTCTTCATCTTCTTCTCTCTTTTATTGTCTCACGTGGATTTAGTGGCCTCGACTTGACTTAGGAATTTGGAAGAAGAAGGGACAACCCCACCCATGAATGGGAACCCGGATGGTTGGCCAAAGAGAATGGCTGCTCTTATTTAAGGCCTTTGAAGTCACTATGGCAAAGGAGGGACCTGCCACCACACGGGGAAAACATCAAGATGGGGAAAGAAGGCTGAATGGGGATGGGGACTTCGGGAAAAGGAAGGGATTGAGATGGGGTGAATGATAAGGGAACACCACTGAAATTATAATATGGTGGTGGAGGAGGGGAATTAAATGGGGCCTCGGTGGGGGAAGAGGTGGAGGAGAAATAGGAACTACCGTTGACTTTAATTTCTTGCGTAAGGGGCTCGAGTGTCGGATCCTATGTAATGATCTTACGAAGGAACAACCACAGATCTGTAGTAATGGAGTTTGAGATGGAATATTTTGTTGGGGAGGAGAAGGTAGGGGATGAGTACATAACTATTGTTGCTTTGGGAACAAAGGATTTTACTGATCGATCTTGCGGACCACTCTGAAATGACGGTGGTAGTATCCTTTTTTCTCGTATCAAATGCATGCTCCACATCCCAGATATCCTCCCACTCTTCATTTTTGGGGATGGCCTAAAAAATTTGGGTGGTCTGGAAATATCTTACTTGTATTTCCAATAGGCCTCAATTTTCTCCATGGTCGAGTCCCTCTTTTTCAAGGCCTCTTGGAGTCCCTTGGTCATGGTGAGAGTGGGGTCATACTTATATCTACCTTGTTAGAATCTCTCCCAAAATGGGGTTGAAATTTCTTTGAGATCGAAAGATATGTTGGGTGAATCCTCCTAAGGATTCGCCTTGTTTTGAAAATTTCCCTTGGCTCATGGATGTAGGATTTGGGGATTTTTTTTTTCCAATAGAGTTGTAGCCATCTTTCCCTTTGGGTCATACCTCCAAGAGTCTTGAATTAGAGAAAAATTGTAAGAAGCCAAATTCCTCATAAGGCTATGCTTTGTGCTCCTCTTTAGTATAGTGACTCCTCCTTTGCTAAAGGAGAGATCAAATAGAGCCTTCTTCTTCCATCCTACATCAAATTCAATGTATAAGAGCACTAGTTACATGGTTATATCTAGGCCTACTACTCACTCCGTGAGGACCCTATGAAGCATGAAATATTCCTCCTTAAAACCATGCAGTAAAATCATTAAATTCCCTTTGGAGAAAAAGTAATCGTAGAGGTGAAAGGGGTTGGATAGGATATATTACACTAACTCATTCATCCTATTGTTGATCCCTTCTGGATCAATTTCAAGAAAAAAAGGCTCCACAAAAGAATTGAATAATTCATATACATCTAACCAATGGGACAATATATGGGTCCATGCAGATATTGGAATGACCTTTACAGGTCCACTTCTATATCCTACATATTCAGAGTCATAAATTGACTAAAATATTTGGCATTCTGATAAAGGATGGGATGAAAGAAATAGGATGAATACCTGAATGTGGAGGTCACTGAGAATTGGGTAAGGTGATTGCACATGGACCTTGCAATGGCTTTAGCGAAGTCTAAATGGTATGTCTACTCTTTCACTACTGAGACCTCATTCGAACAAGGCTTTCATCTTCCAATTCTCCACACCTTTTTAGGAATCTTGTCTCGAAAATGAAAGCTAACATGGAACAGGCATCTCAAGAATCTTCTTAAAGAAATTTCAATGGAATAGGAAACCTTGGGGTCCGAGAGCCACCTGCGTCTGATTGTTTCAGCTCCCTATTAAGGAAAGGGGATTTATTTTGGATTTCTACCTAGATAGTTTGGAGCTTGGCCATATCATAGAAACTAGCTGATGGGTCATGAGTTAGGTCCAAAATGTCTCTCGATGGCCTGTAGTGTGATCACTAATGTCAAATTTCTGCTCTGGATACTACGGGCTCTAGGTTTGAAATGGTCTACGAACATTCGTATGAGTTTTGGGAATGGGGGAACTAAGAGCACCATGTATTGATTGAGTGTCATGATCCAGATTCTAGAGCTGAAAACTTCAGATTCTCCCAATTTGAAAAACCTAGCAAAGCTTTCCTTCCTCAAAGCCTTAGGTTTCTTGTTGATGGCTAGGTCAAAGACATTTTTGGTGGCATTTAAGATCACAAAAGAATCGTTGAATTGATGCCCTCCATCAAGAAAATTCAATATTTTTAGGATTGGATGAGGGGGAATTGGTTGTCTTGCATAAAATTTTATCAATGGTGCAGAACTAGAGGCTACCATGGTGTTATTTTGGGTGTTGGGAAAGGAAACATTTCTTTAAGCTTGTGATGCTCGATAATTGATTCAGAGGCTCTAGCATTTGGAATGAACCTCATTACCCATTCCCTTATCTTAAATATTCATTCCTCCTTTAATATTAATGGCTCATGCATGAGTTGGGTCACATCCCATAACATCCCCTTTCTCATTAATGAATTCGAGTGCCACATGTTGAGTCTTTCAAGGGATCCGATGTTACCTCAAAATATTTTTCTCTTAAGTACCAAGGAAGTTGCTGGATCATTAATTCAGAGATAAAATTGGGAAGTACACTCCCTTCAAAAGTTCAAAAAGGGGCAAGGGTCTTAAATGAAGGACATGTTTCCATGACACTTATTGAATGTAAAAAAAAACAAAGAAAGTAATAGAAGCAAAATGTACATATTATACAACCATTTGTAAAGGGACTTAAACGAAGTGCTTTAAATGAATTCCATTCACGAGAATCGTTAAAGAGTTAGCTTCCATTATTTTGAGCTCAAACACGTTGTGTTTCTTGCATGTACTAATTTTGAAGGGTCTCATCCATAATGGGTCAAAATTTCTATGTTTCCCAAGTTTAGAAGCTTGTGCATCCCATTTCAAGACCATAGTTCTAACTTGGAAGTTTGGTTCGACGTCTTTCGATCGAACCAAGTCTTGACCACTGCTTTGGTGACTAATCATGGCCTCATGAGTAGACTCTCACTTTTCTTGGAGCTCTATTAGCTCAGTGAGCCTCACTTGCATTGCCCCATTTTCATCCACCTCAACTTGTTTTAATATTTTTAATGTAGGGATCTCTAGGAAATTGGCATCATGACACTTTTCCCATAGACTATCTCATAAGGTGAAGCCTTCAGGATCTACTTCAAGGTAATCTGGTCAACCCATAAGGCCATCTTGATATGCTCATGCCATAACTTCTTAAGATCATGCCACATTCTCTTTATGAGTCAAATTAATTTCTTATTGGTAGATTTTACCCGACCATTTCCCTGTGGATAATAATTAGAAGATGTCTTTAGGTAGATCTTGTGCTTCACCAAAAATCAGATACTTTAGGCCTCACAAAGGCCTTAGCATTATTTTATATGACCATTTAGGGGGATGAAGCATGTAGTTATATCTTGTAAGAGGCCGAGAATCACATTTTCCATTACCTATTTTAGGGGGACAACTTCTACCCATCGGGTGAAGTAGTTATTTATTGTGAGGATCCATTTGTGGTTGGCACTGGAAGTTGGATTAATGATTCCAATGAAGTCCACACCCCATTGGAAGAAGGTATCTTCTACTAATATGGTATTGAGGGTAGTTCTACATTTCTCCGGGTGCCATCATAAATTTGGCATACCTTACACCTAGTTTCCTATGCCTCGATGTTAGTGAGAAAGGCCGGGCCAAAAATATCTCGCTTGCAAGACTTTTATGGTCATATTCTTGGTAGAAAAGTGACCTCTAGAACTTCCATGATGTAATTCATGTAAGACTCTTGTAGCTTCCCCACTCTCTAGGAATCTAAGTAGGATTCCATTAAAATTCCTCTTAAACAGGAAGCCATCAATAATGATAAAATTACTCCACTTGTTGCCTATAATATCTCCTTTTTTCAAGGGGAGATGGCTGGGATACTTCCCAGTTTGCATAAAGTGAACTCTGTCTAAGACCTATGCTTCAAGTCACCTTCCTAAAGGTACATTGTCTCTCTACCCTTTTCATCACTCGGGGAATAGGTTCTTGCATTATGTATTGACACAAGCCCTTACTTCTAACGAATTTCATGGGTTTTACTTCTATATCATACTTAAGGATCTTTTTGATTGAGTTAAATCTTTTCTCAACTATCTTACCTTCTATTATATACTCTTTGATGCTGGAGTGAGCCACCATGACCCATTTTTTGTTTTGAGTGATGAGGTTCCGAATGTTCTGTCCTTGTGATTATCCTTTTTGGGTTAGTATAGATGTTATGTTATTCTCTCTCCCATATACATGCATAATGAATTCTTTTGAAAGGTCGGGGTTGTGCAATACCGGGGTAGATACAATAGCCTCTTTTACCAACCTAAAGGACTAGCAGCCCTCATCGGTCCATTTGAAGTTGATATCCTTCCTTAGCATGAGATTTATCGAGTGGATCTTGCCCACAAAGTCTCGAGATAAATTTCTTGAAAAAGTTATTTTTTTCTAATAAGGATTGAGTGACTTTCCTAATAACTAGAAAGGAAGCTCTAGGATGGTCTTGATTCTTTCTGGGGTCAATACATATTCCTTCCTTAGACATAATATGTTCTAGGATTTTTCCCTGGGCACTCCAAAAACATTTCTTCGAGTTTACAGAGATTCCAAATTCTAGGAATTTTTGAACACAACCTCTAAAGCGTCGAAATGCCCATCGGTTGTTTTGGTGAAAAGCGTGAGAGGTTATTGAGGTATATGAGGATCAATTTTTTATTAATGCCCCAAAATTACAATCTATGGACCTTTCTAATGTATCCCTAGCGTTGGTGAGCCCAAAATTCATTTTGCATTGGCAAAAGTTTCCCATTTAGTCATGAAGGTGGTATTATTTTGATTCCTTTCTACAAGCCATACTTGATTATAGCTTGAAAAACCATCCAATAGGGAAAACATATCGAGCCTGTGAATTTTGTAATATTTGTTCCATTGAGGGTAAAGGGTAGTGATCCTTCAAGGAGGCCCTATTTAGATCTCTAAAATCTACACAGAGCCAATTTTTCCATTCCTCTTTCTTATGGGGACCAGATTGGAGACCCACATCATGTGTTTGATAGGGAAGATTATACGAGCCTCTAGTAGCTTCCTCAATTTTTCAGCCATGAGGGATTCTATCTTTGGGTTCATGGGCCTTTGCTTTTGATGCACCAGCTTAGTCCCTTCCTCAAGGTCGATGGTGTGTTGAATAATGTATTTTTCATAGCCATGTAGATTGTCATACGTCCAAGCCATCACCCTTTCATACTTATGGCATAAGGCTATGAGTCTCTCTCTCTCCCTTGTAGTCACTAATATATCAACCTTTAATATTCTTTCTTTAGTTATTTCTAGTTTGACATAGTCCTCTTTTATTGCCGCAAAATTTCTTTGGTCGAACTAGCATCATTTGAGTCAAAAATATTCTCAAGGGTAATTAACCATTTTATAAGCTTATTCATTTTGAGTTGGATTATCTGATCCCCATATGATTCCTTGATTTTGGGCTGGATTTGATGTGTAAATTGATCAGACTGTTGGAGGAAGTGAATGATCTATCGGTTGTTGTCAAATACCTATCAATGGTCAAAAATTTTAGGGATAAACAGATGGATGATTAACCTTATGGTGCTTTCATTTGTCACCAAATCCAAAACTTTGTCGAACTAAGATCCTATCAGGGCCATTCTATCAGCCTCTACATTTGATTGCAAGGAATTACCCTAATATTTAAAGCTTCAAAATCATCTATGAGTTCCCATACCTGGTGTTGGTGGGATCTCATCCTAGGATTCTTTATCTTGGTAGTATTTATCACTTATGTTACCACCAATTTTGAATCACAAAACACCCTTAGCTTCCTGATGCCTTCCTTTTGGGATATGGATAAGTCATGCACCAAGGCCTCGTATTCTACCTCATTACTGGTATAGGAGAATTAGAAATGAAATAAAAAGAATATCTTTCTTCCATTAGGGAATACAAGACATACTCTAGCTCATGATCCATTCTTACTTTTGGCTCCATCAAAATGTAGGGTCCATATTTGTGAATCCCTAGGTGAATTCACCTACTTTTTATGATGTCCCATTTCTACTTTAGGGATCATGGATTCCTCTTCAAAAATGACATAAGTGCCCAAACTAGTGGAATAAAATTTCCCAAAAGGATCTCGGGGGAAGTTTAGATAGATGATCACCACTTTGTGGTTCCCTATCTTCCATGTATAATTCTTCCTCCCTAGTGATCATAGCATGAGAAGCTTCAAAACCAGAAGCCACTTGGTCTGTTATATGTTCTTTGAAGAGGGGTTCCAACATGACCTTCATCTTGTATTTGGTTTGCAAAATCAAATGGGACCAATCAAGATACATATAACCTCCAATTTTAGTTGTGAAATCATGGGAGAGGAAAAGGCCAAAGACTAGTAGAACGTCTATATAATGATATCTTTCTAAACAATTATATTTGGGTAGGAATAGAGCTGTAATGGGAGCCCCTTGA
The DNA here is from genome assembly GCA_018340775.1 of Taxus wallichiana var. yunnanensis. NCBI lineage: Eukaryota > Viridiplantae > Streptophyta > Pinopsida > Cupressales > Taxaceae > Taxus > Taxus wallichiana. The sequence goes on along the minus strand of CM031242.1, from coordinate 82,015,570 downwards.
TAACTCTAATGGTTTGGACTGAATTCCCATCTAGTTGCATGACCCCTTTCTTCAAGGGTTCATATTCAATCCCTAAGGCATCTACAATTTCCTTGGGCATGACGATAGTGTTTGCGCCAAAATCTATCATGGAATTATGTAACAATTTTTTACGTATGATAAGAGTCAAAAAGAAGGGGTTGGGCCTTGGTTTACTGACCTCTCCCTTTTGATTCAGTAGTACCGCTTCTATAGAGATTTAGGAAAAATTTTCCCTTCCCTTCTCCTTGGCTGAGGTGGTTGGATCATCATTTAGTTTGAACGATTCTTAGAGAAACTCTTTTTCTCATGTATGCTTAGAAGATCCCATAAGGAAGCATTATTTTGGGCTTTCTTAAGTTATAGGACTACATTGATGGGCCTAGGAAGTAACAATTTAAAATATGACGGGAATTTCACCGCTTCTCTAAAAAATTGGTGGGCATATTCACTCTTGATATTTCCTTTTGAAACATCCTTTATCTCGAATTATTGTGATGTGTTTATCATGATTGATGATTATTTGTGTTTCTTTCCATCGAATTTGGAATCGAGCATCGCCTTTATGATTATTTTCTTAAAATGAATGTTATAGTTAAACCTGAATAAGATATGAAATGGATGCTTCATTTGTAAATATAGACTCCTCTCCTTCTATCTAGGATAATTGAGCGTGCTATGGTGTAATCTCTACTTCTTGTTCTAGGGACATCCCTTGCATTTATGATGTGAAAGCAGCATTTTGAGCTCCCACAGACTAGTGAGTTACGTAAACGTGTCTATCATAGCCTTTTCTTGATCATTATTTGGCCACCTTTTGTTGTAAATTACCTTTTGGGAAATCCCTTGGAATATGAGAATTATTACAAGGGATGCACCATGCGTTAGGGTCTTCAGCCATATGGTTTTGTCTGGGTACCATCTCTCTTCCACTACTAGGTGGAACAGTCTGGAGTGGCGTGGGTATGGGAACTAATTGGTTTGATGGTTGTGCAAGTGGCGGTCTCTAGGTATTCTTGTATTGAGAAGAAAATGAGGGTTTGTTACCTTGATAATTTTTCCTTGGATAGGTAGATTTGTTTCTTTTGAGGTTCACTATCTTGTTAGAATTTTTTTTCAGAATATTTTACATTTCCTCTATTTCAGAAGATGGGGATGAGGATGCGTAGTATGATTTGGAGCTGAATAAGTAGGTGGGTAACTATATAAGGACACAGGGGCCTGAGCTGATGCTCGTGAAAGGGGGATATCTCAAGGTATACTAGTAAGGGGGGCCTATGAGGAAGTTTCCCAGCATCTATTATGGTGTTCTCGGCTTCAACAACAATGTTATAAGATTGCGATAAGGAATCCCTCCTAATGATTGAATCATTATGAAACATCTGAATTTAGAGCATTTAAATAAAAATAATAGCCATACCTACGGGTGGCCTTGCTAGGTCAGAATCCTTTACCAAGTTTTATAGAACCTGGTGTTAAAATTTGTCATTAACTCTGGTGATCCCTTTTTGATGTTAATCATCTATTTCAAGAGTGATGACCTATCTTCCTTTTAGCTAAACCTTTCCACCAATACTTCTCCTAATTGGTCCCAGGTGGCGATAGTGTTAGGAGTTAAGGAATGGTACCAATCCAAGGCTTTTCCTTTGAAGGAAGTAGCTAGTAATCACAAAGTGACATCTTGTTCTCTTATATAATGTACCACACATATCTCTACCATGTCTTGGAGGTGCTCCTTAGAAGTTTTGAAGTCCTCCCCACTAAATTTGGGTAGTGCCTTTAGTGCATTAGCTAGGATAGTACTCCACACCACCGAGGGTGTGGGTAGAATGAGTGGGCTTCCTTGGTCCCATGAGATAAATTTCCTTGGATATTGGCGTTGAAGATGAGAAATTAAAATGGATCTCAAAGTTTTAGTTGACTATGTGAAGGGCCTACCTAGCAGAAGTGTCGAGAGAGTTCGATTTAGGAGAGATGGAGATCTCTGGATCTGTCAATCTCTTCTGTTGCATGGAGGATATAGTTATAAATAGTAAAACACACCTTCCTCCCTTAATCTTTCCCTCATTTACATTCATCTCATCATATTTTAAGTGGACCACTTGAATACTACTAGGATCAGTAGATCTCTAACTTCTAATCAGAAATTGTGGGTTTGAGTCCCACTAAGCGTGCAAGGAAACTATTGATGGTGATCCTTGTTGATGAACCATCAGAGTCATAGGAAACATTAGGTTAGTGGGATATGCACCCTAAGGTGACCTTTATATTTTAAATAAGTTGGATATTCTCTGAAATGTAGGATAAAGTTAAGAGAAAACTTTAAAAAGCTACGAAACTAACTAAGGTGATGCACCGAGATAGATCTAAAGAAATGGAGAGATTTCTAGTGAGTTTCCCATAATAGTTTGAAGAGCGTTATAGCATGATCCACCTATTTAGCAACACCTTAGATTAATCAGAGCAAGGAGATGGAACACATGATAGATGCTAGATAAAAGATAAGTTAAAACCCAAGGGCTTATAGCACGATGGATCACATAAATTATCTAGAACTACTTAACGAAAGAGAAAGACTTAGAATATGAAATCCAAAGTGCACAAAACCAGAACTTTAATTTATATGGAAAATAATACATAAGGACAAAATGGCACATATTACAAATTCCATTTTAAATGAGTCTCGCTAAGGCTTGGCTAATACAAAATTGAACCTTCAAATGCTCTTATAATTCCTTGTTCCTTTCGTTCTCAAAAATATTCTCCATCTTTTCCTAGATTTTAATGCCCATTTATAACTATTTATGGCTCTCTTTTCGGTGTCTAGAACTAGGGTTTCTATTGGTAGTATTTAATGATCCTTCCCTTTTGGGTTAGTATCTCAACCACCTGTTGAGATATTTTCAATTTGCTTTTAATTCACCCAATTGTCACACTTGGAGTCAGTGATAATCCTTTCCTGACACATGGAGAACAAATGCTCTCTTGAGAGTCTTTTATGAACTCAAATTCCCAACTTGTGCCTGAGAGACACGTGGCAATGTGTGCTATTTTAGGGAGGATTTATCCTTTTTCTCTTGGGAGGAGCACTTGGGTGACACATGGAGGGTGTGTCATGTTTCTACTATAATTTTTACTTTGTAACTAGTTGAGGAAGGATTCAAGGCCCAAGATAGGTGGATGATGCAATGCTAGGTTGAAATCCTCCCTTGCACTCCTCATGCACCAACAAGACATGTGGACACTTTCCACATCTGATTGGATACTTAGCCAATTTTGAGTTGAGTGATCAGAAAGAAAAGGGTGAGGGTAACAACAAAATAGTGATCAAAGAGGTCTCAGAAAAAGGACTCTACAATTAGGTCAAACAAAACTCAATAAGCTGGTTTAGGTGCAAACCTAAATACCAATTTTAATTCTTTCTCCTTTAAGCACAAACGTCAAAATTTCCTGAAATTACCTCAAAAATGTGTCACACCTTTGAATATTATCACACACCCATGTTGTACTTTGAAATTGAACATCATAAAATATTATTCACTACTTTCTATTGGTCCCAAATTCTACAACCCCTCGTGGCCCGGCAACATTGTCTTAGGAAGGGGGATGCTTGGAATGGTGGTAGACCGAGATAATATATCATTTTTATCTAGGAAGGGGTATGACACTTTCCTTGGGATAAATACTCGGGATGATTAAGGGTAACATAAAAATGAACTATCATTTTCCTTCTACTTTTGGTCCTACCTTGAACCAGGGTGAGAGGACCTGCGATGTAACCTGAATGCATAGGAGGGAGATGAATTATTTTTTCCTCTTGACTTATTTTCAGTGATGGATCAATATCAGATAAACATGGCCATGAATTCAAAACTCACTCTCATTATTTATCACAAAATATGTTGTAAATGTTTACTATACTGACATAAATCACTATAGATACTAAAGTTTGGTTGCTCTTGCATTTAAATGAATAATTAAGGCTATAAGGAACCTTTATTGATATTTAGAGAAATAAAGGTAGTAAATGGAATGAATAGGAGTAAATATTAGGGGATGGGATTAAATATGGTATTTATAACTTCTCAAATGGAGATTATAGGCTGATATATTCCTTGTAATAGAGAATTTAACACTTAGAGCAGCCTGCAATTCTGGAAAGCACATAAAACTAGATTAAGTAGTGATAATTTCTACAAAGAAATACATACTCAATAGATGCAAAGTTTCAGCCCAATCTCTAAAACACTTAACACAAGAGCTCGTGCAAGACTTCTAATTAAGTATTTATTGCTTCTACTTTTGTGCACCTAAGATAATCTCAAAGGCTAAAAAATCAATTCAACAAAATGGTCAAAGTAAGGATTTTACAATTAAGTCCAATATTATAAAGTAAGTTCTCACAAAACAATATTAAACTAATGACCAAAGCACAACATTTAAGGAATGATCTAGTGTATGATAAAGATAAGCAATAAACACAAGACTGCAACAAAAAATAAAAATCATCAATCGACAGTTCAACATCTAGAACTCATAACACATAAATTTAACTCAAAAGGACATATTTCATTCAGATCTTGACTTTCTTAACAAGGGAACATCAAGATAATTCTCTCAAATTTTTTCAATGGTTGTACATTGTAACCACCTTGACACAAAATTATGGGAAATAGAAATCTATATGCATTTCACAAAGGAAACATGCAGTATTCACAATTATATCTCTTTGACCTTTTTAGAAATAGAAAGATGAGCCCCTCGACCATAATACCAAAACTAAATCCTTTTTTGGAGAATAGAAGAACAATCCCATCTAGATATGAGGAAAATCCCACATATTTATACAATTTTTCTGAGTTCTTACAATCGATTTCCCCCAAAATCAACAAATGAATCTTCTCCTTTTTGAAAAGAAATATATTTTGAATTAGAGCAGGAATGTAACTTGTCTAACTAAAAATATCTAATTTTTTATTAGCATTTTGGGATTGATTCCATGCCTTCACTGCCACATATGCAAAAATAGTTAGCTGATACTACCAGTGCATCTATTTCATTTTATTTTCTCATTTTCTCCAAGATAATACCATTAATTATTGAATCAAATGATTCAAAACTAAAGGTCTTGAGGAGACCTTTCCAACGAGACCAATTTTTCTTGATTTAGATCTCTAGATCAAAATTTATGGCCATTTGAAGTTTTGCTTATCGGGATGAACAAGAGAGTGACACGTGATAGATTTTTATTGGCTTGAAGAATTTCCTTTTTCTGAAAAATGTGAGAAAATAACAAAATTCCATGCTCCTTCACAATTCGACTGTTTTTTTCTTGATATTCCACCATGAAATGTAAGCCAATGAAAAATATCCACACTTTTGAAATATCCATCATTTCTTTTACTTAAGCGTCTGTCACAAAATGCAAGCCAATAAAAAGCTCCAAGGTTTTCACAAATTCATTCTTTCATTTTACTTGTACTCACCACCAAAGAACATGAGCCAATTAAAAGGCTCCACGTTCTCGCATAATTCAAACTTATTGATAACATTGCACGATAATAAGGTCACTCCATCTAGAATCCCCCACCCCATAGGAGAAAGCTCCATGCTCTTTACACATTCATAATTTTTGATAACCTTGATTTATTTCCATGAAACATAAGCCAATGAGAAATCTCCATGCTCTTTGCAATTTATTCTTATTTACAAGAAAATTTTAAGTGTGAAGCATAAACCAATCAAAAATATCCATACACCTTAATGTGTCAACCTTATCAAGGTACAAAGTATAAACCAATCAGAAAGTTCCACAATAATTTGCAATTTACTTTTATTTATAACGACCTGGTCAAAGTGTGAAATGAGAACCAATGAGAAAGATCCACACTACTAGTAATGTCAGTCTTGTCAAAGTGTAAAGTATAAACCAATGAAAAGGCTTCGCAAACCTTTAGATTTCGAAGTGTCAGGATCTTTTGATTTTGTGTTTATCTTTAATTGCTTGTAGGTTCTTATCTAGGTATACTTCTTCATTGGTTTCATTTAAATGTTTCCCCGTATTGTCCCTTAAGTGAAGAGACTACCCAGACCCCAAACGGTATCAACCTTTGTTGATTTTTTAGACTTCAAGTCCATGATACTTGAATAGTTTAGAGAGGCCTAGAATCATTCTATGTGTCCTATACTTTGTGGGTGTTTGAATTTCTTGGTGATGTATATATTTGATGACCATTTGAACATCCTAGTCCTTTTTTAAAATGGATAAGTCCATTTTAAATTTTTCGTTTAAGGAGTCTTGCAAATTTATACTTCATGGTCAGGTTGTATGTGTTTGGGCCTTCGTAGCTTTGGATTCTTGGATCAATTTGAGTCATTTTGGTTTTGATTACAGTTTCCTTTCAAAATATGTATACAAATCTCGATCACCCACAATTCTAAATCTTTTATAATTTGATTAACTAGTCCATTAAACCATTCCTCCAAAACTTTTCTGAATCCTTTCTTTTATTTCGCTAAGGCATGAGATTAATTACAAATTAATACTTCTCCCTTACTTAGAATGAACTTTTAATCACACGGAGAAATATGAAGCACAAAAATAGTTACATCTTTGAAGATTCTATAAAAATACCAGCTCGATCCAAGGAACTAGATTGAGGTCCACCACTTTCTTCACATTTTCTCACTACACCTTGGTCTTCATGCTTCAATTTTCCTTAAATCCTCTCATAATTTGTGCTTGAATTCTAAACACCAGCTACCATGCTCAATGAATTACCAAAAATTCCTAGCAAGGAATATAATGTTCTTGTCCAAAATAGGCTTCCTCACAAATGACATGTACTCAAACATGCTGACCTTGATAACCTTCATGTTTTTTCAAATTATCTCTCTCTTTTCCTCAAAAACCTCTAACATTAATGAAAAACATGAACAATCCAAGAAATCAATGGTAACATCACAATGACAACTCAAAACAACAACATATTTCATTCTTTTGACATCAATGAAAACCTTTAACAATCTCTCCCTTTGTAATTGATAGTAAACACATTGATGTAAAACATATTGCAGTATGAAATCAATTTAAAAAAGTACTTTTGTAATTTTCTCATTCTCCCCCATGGTATTTTCCATCAACATATTCTACCCCTTTTGATATAAATGAAAAAAGGTCTTCTATAACCTTCCATCTGATCTCAAAAAGACAATGAAATGTTGATATAAATTTCTTGAAAAAATTCTCACTTTAGGATTATACCAGTTATTGACGTTGGAACATAATTTCGATTAGACCAAAACTAGTATGCATTAATCTACGCTATAATTTCCAAATTCATGGTCCATGAGACGTGGTTATTCCATGTCATGAAACTCACGAGAGAGTGTTGGGTGCACATGCCAACAATCCCCCAAAACAAGTACCTGAGTTAGTTCCAAACACGAGACATGTCACTCTAATACCATTGTCAAATCATCATGAAATCTCAATAAACCACTTTGCACATGAGTGTTAGAAAACTATCAACATGAAATTTCAACTCCTATACCATCTCCCATTGTTGGTTTTTTTAGTCCCTCTACTTCTCCTTCACCCATCTCATTTTTTTATGATTACTAGGCATGTTCTCACTCTGTATTTACACTAGGACTCTTTTACAAGGTTTTTATATCCTTCAAAGAAACACTATATCATAACCACAGGGAATCATACACTATGTCCTTTCAGATTATTTTCTATTTTTAACATAGGGATATGACTTGGAGAGCACTAAAAACTCCTCACACCAAGCATTACAACATTCGAAACCATCGTGGAAACTCTTTTTGAGCTCTAACTATCACTGAGAAGGCACTACCAATCAACCTTCATTTTTATTATGAGTTTCAATTCACCATTCACATAATTTACATCAATGCAACTTGACATCACATAAAACACTAATTACTAGGGTTAAACAATCTCTCCCTTTTCCATTTATGGAAACACACTCAAAAAATTTGATGGAAAACACGTTCGTCACAATCTTTAAATAATTCATACCTATTTTTACGGTAGTAATCTCTCCCCTTTGACATCTATGACAAAGGGCCACATATTCAACAACATGATCAACATGAAGATAAGCATTTACAAAGCACAAACTTACCTCAAGAAACTCCCCCTTGGATTAGCATCATTATCTTTCCACCTGGATCTTGACTAAATACATGAATGTCTTCCAATTAGCTTCAGTTCTACCCCTGACTCCAATCTCTCCATATTCAAGTACCTCACGTCACCATGCCCAAAAACAATATCATAAAAATCCCCATGGGATCAATCTATCCTCCTTTTTCTAAGGCTACATGACATCAATCACTTACCTTGCACTCACCCACATTACATACATGATGCATATTTTAGTATACTCCACCCTTTCTTCTTTCTTGCAATTCGACTTTACTAGTTCTTGACTCCATTACTAACTATTTGGCCTTTGGCTTCCTGAAACTTCTCCATTTCTTAGCACCTTGTTTTGCACTCAATTCATTGTTAGAAGAATCAAAAGAGGTTCCAAACTCTATCTCTTACTATCTTCCTTAATATATCATTTCATGCTCTTAAGAACACACATCTTTCCCACACTTATATTTTCTCATGATACAAATATCAATTCAAAACACATGGGAAAAATTCACCTTGAGACTCAAGAATATTTTTGTCTTGCATAGGCTTAATAGACATATGGCTTCTTATTATAACTTTTTTAGTATTAGAAATAGATATATGCGCTGTGAAACAATCTCACCGGTAATTTACTCCATTTCTAGATAATTTACAAAACAAATATTAGCACTTTACCCAACTTCAATTTTTCATTGACTAATTTACAGGATTTTATAGAGAATAAGGTCTTATTTTAAGACTCAAAGCATGAGAATAGAATCTTAACAACATGAGTAACAAGAAATCACACACTTATGCTTCCTTACAAACACATGACTCATACTTGTACTAAATTGTAACCCAGGAAATTTTATCAAGACCTATCAGAACTACTAAGGGCTGATATAAATCACAAAGACACAACAATTATTCAATATTTGACATCATGGAGAAGAAAAACTTATATTTGGATACTTCTTGACTACACATTCTTGACATGAACACTCAATAACTTGAATGATCACTAGAAATTGAACATAGGACAAAAAACACATTCCTTGAATCTTACATACCTTAGCAACATGATGATGACTCTAATTAGCAACAACTGATGAAAACTTAGTTGCAGAACTACACATTGGATTTCTCTTAGCATCAACATGGAGAAATACTTGATTTATAACTTAGTAGGTTTATGAAGGATTGACCTTGCTTCTTTCAGCTTCCATATGCCTTGTAGAAGCACTGGAGAAGGCACACCACTTGTGAGAACACTTGAAAATAGAAGATAGTTATCAAAAGATCATGATGAATCAAACTTTATTTTCCTACATTTGAAACTTTTTCCATCTTCTTTTATGTATTATTAGATTTTCTACCTTCATCTCCTAAGAATTCAATTCTTGTCAAGCATGTATGATGGGTTTCATTCCCTTGTCTTCTCTTGACCATGAGTGGGTGTTCCTCATGACTAGCACTTGGCTTGCTTTCCCTTTTCTCAATCTTATAAGTTCCTTCTGATATATTTCTTGAGATTTTCTTTCCTATAACTTTATCTAGCACCTTCTCAGGTTTAATTTTCACATTATATACCTTTTTAATCTACATTTTGACTATTTGTGTCTTGATGTTATGCCTAGGAGGTTGATTATGCCAATACTACTTTGCAAGGTGTCTAATTTTATGAAAATTAAAACACCTAACTTGATTCTTGCTTCTATATAGATATGGACTGAGATTCCAACCATACTTAGCACTCTCATGATAAAAACAATTTCTAGCAACATGTATTATCCTTTTAAAGTCATATCCAGAGCTTGTCTCTCCTATAACTGTCTCTAGCACCTTCTCAGGATTAATTTTCACCTTATATACCTTTTTAATCTGCATTTTGATTGTTTTAGTCTTGTTTCTATGTGTAGAAGGTTGATTATGCCAACTCTTCTTTACAAGGTGTCCAAGTTTATGAAAATTGAAACACCTAATTTGATTCTTTCTTCTATATAGATATGGAATGAGATTCCAACCATAGTTAGCACTCTAATGACAAAAAAAAATCTAGCAATATGTCTAATCTTGTTATAATTGTAGAAAACTATCTTATGCATACCTTTTGAGTCTGTTTTCCTCTCTTCTCTTATATCCCTCCATAGAAGATCATTTATAACATGTTTCCTACATTCCTTAGCTCTATGTCCAAAATTGTGATAAGAAAAGAAATAACCAGTATATTTTCTATAATACCTTAAATTATTGGGTTACCTAAGTGATTTAGGCCTTATTAAATTTGACCCCTTGGTTATCTTTATATCTTATTTTCTAATTGAACCAACTTTTTCCTCTTCACACTTCTTCATGGGTTCTTATGTGAAGCCTAGTCCTATTTTTTCACCTACTGCCTTTTTTCTATCCAACATTACATTCAAGGATTCAGATCTCTTTTCCATCTTGTTATACATCTTCAGTCTCTCTTTTTCCTCTTCTAGTTCAGTTCTCAAAGATATCAATTCTTCCTCATGTCTCATACAAGTGTCCTCTTTGGCATTCAGATCTTTTTCAACTTGTCAACTTGTGACTTCAACTCAGTATTGAGTTTCAAGTGCTCTTCTTCTTTGAATTTAAGGGAGGATGAGATCAAATCCAATTGGGATTCAAGTTCTTTGATTTCATCTTCATATTTCTACTTCTGCCTTTTCTTAAGGAGCTTGATCTGTTCTTCATACTCTTTCATATTTATCTTTAATTTTTTGTTCTTTTTCCTTTAATGTTTCAATTCATCCAGGAACTTATTAGTTATGCTTCAATATTTACCTCAACTTCCTCTTCATTTGAGACTTCATCCTCACTAACATACCTATCTCTTGATTTTTGCTATAGATTACCTCAATAACCATGCTTGTGTTTTAGGAAGGATCTACTCCAAGTTGTTAGACTTGATTCAAGAGTACTAGGATCTGATACCAATTTTTATAAATTTAGGCATTGAGAGGGGGTGAATCAGTTCTTATTAAAATTTTATGCAACTCATATTTGGTCAATCATCCAATATTTAAATTACTTTAACTGTGATAAGCATGCATATTCAACCATGAGAGATAGAGAGAGAAGTAAACACACATAAACACATGAGGAGAAAATATTTAATGTGGGAAACCCATCTTGGGACAAAACCCTAATGAAATGAAAGACATATCTTGGAAAAGCATCCTATTAAATTTACAATCATGTCATGTTTGATATTCAACTCAAAATTGAGCTGCAACTCCAAATTTTAACCGAGTTGTTACTCAATCTTTAACAAACTTCAATTTATTTGCAAGCTCCATCTCCCAAATTTAACTAAGAACAACTGATCTTATGTAAGATACTACTTACAAGGAGGATTCAACCCCCTATAATTTAACCAGCAACAACTGATCTTCTATAAGCTACTACTTAGAAGGAGGATTCAACCCCATATATGATAAGATGCAAATTACATTTTTTATAATAATTATAATCACTTTAATGTGTTGTCTCCCAAAACTTATTTTGGAATTTTTTTAGCTATCTTGTTTTATTATCTCCTTTATTAGTTTTTCATGGCTTCAATACATTCAAATTATTCTCGATTACTAAAAACAACACTCATCTCTCCTCCTTTAAAAAAAAATACATAACTCTCTTCAACCACAACTATTCCTTCAACAAAAACATTCTCCCAAGCTTCAACAACATTTACATGATCAAAAATTGAGCTTAAATAAACAAGAATGATTCCTAAACATGAATCTTGAAATTTCATGTTTAATGAATCTTCACATGACTCATTATTCCTATGTACAAGTGCATACAAAAGGAATTTACAAAACTGCCTCATAAATTTTTCTTCTTGCATCCGATCTCTTGATTACACGTTTTACATTGTCCGTGAATTTTGAGCTTCTCCATGAGCTCCTTCAATTCAAATAGGAATGCTTCATGTTTCATGTTCCATGACTTTTGAGCTTCTTCACTTCGAGCCATTTTGAATTTTTCTTCAAAGAATTGTTTGACTAGACAAAATTCTGTCACAAATTTCTCCTTTTTTAGATGAATTAACTTTGATTTCTTTTCAAATAGATTCATGACCTTAAAACAAAGTTAAGTTCACAATTACAAGAAATTTCATTACTTTGTAATCTTTATATTCAATCAGTTTCCCATTATGTGACAAGCTTCAATAGTATATCTTCCCTTTTTCCTTGGTCTTTTATGCCAAACATGTGTCACCATTTGATTGTTTGTTGAGATTGTCAGTGTTTGTGTAGTTAGCCATGTCATTTCCTCCATGTGTCACATTGTAATAAGTTGTGGGGGTCATGCATTGGCTTTCATATTGCATGTTAACTGCGTAATTCATTTTTCCTTTTGAATTTTGTGGACCTGAAAATCTATTAACCTTGGCTCATTTTAGGAATTTCACGTCCTCTTGGAGCCATCTCTCAAAAATATAGTGGAATATTGTCATGTTTCCACCTTCGGTCATTAGATCATTGCCAAGTTCCACCCTCTACTTTGGTCAACTGTCTCTTCCTTCCATTGATGTATATTTTATCTCGGGGTCATACTATTTATAAAATTCTATCAAAAAATAAATCTCTACACACTTCACACTTTTAGATTGTTCTTAACCTCCACTAGCCAATGTGACACATGAAGTATGATTGGTAGTGCCTTATGAGTGATAGTTAGATCTCAAAAATGGGGTCCATGATTCGTTTAGAATGTTGTAATGCTTGGTGTGAGGAGTGTTTCTCGGTGTTCTCTAATTCATATCCCTATTTTAGAAGTAGAAAAAAATATGAAAATCCATGGTGTATGATTCCCTGTGGGTATGCAATGCTTTTCCAAGCCTGTGAAAGATGTAGGAACTGTTATAACTATTTTTTCCCTTGACAAAATTTTTTAGCCACAACCCCACATAGAAGGAACCAAAGAAATCACATGAAAATCCTATAAATAGGTTACAAAGGGACTCTAAAATGGATAGACAGGTCCTGCAAAAGATCAAATGACCCCATGCAAAAAGAAATTCAAGAGAAGGCTTTGTCAAGCGAAACTATGCTTCAAATCCAGAAAATACATTATAGGTGGGATCGAAATGGAATATAGAGGTCGGGAAGGAGAAGATAGTATAAAAGAAGCCATAGCCTCAAGGGAGAAGGAATGGAAAAAAATTGAAGTCTTCGAGCTCTGAAACAATTCAGAATGAGCCCAAAAACAACTAATTATGGAGGAGATAGCGAACGCTACCAAGTGTCCAAATGACGCACCTCCAAAGATTGAGTCAATAGCTAAAAGCCAAAAAAATAGATGGGGTGGGCCTAAAAAAGACTAAGTATAAAGGTGTTCATGGAGGCTGCCACGTGTCAGCTTGGCGCATCCCCAAAGGTAAATCCAAAAGCGAGAGGCCCAAATGAGTACAAGCTCACCACGTAGTCCAAGTTGAAAAATGGGATAGAGTGGGCCCAAAATTAACTAAGTATGGAGAATGAGCACCAGCTCACCACGTGTTTAGGGCCTAGAAAAGGTAAGAGAGGCCGTTGAAAATTCCAAGAGCCTGTGGAGGCTTCCACGTGTCAACCCGACACTCCTTCAAAGGCAAAATCGTATGTGAGTTTCGACTCGGTGTGGACCCTCCACATGTCTAGTTTCATAAAGGGACAGGTCGGGGTTGAATAGTCAAAGCATTGAGATAGGCCAGCAGAGGATGCCAAGTGTCAGCACGATGCTAATCCAAGAGTAAAATTGGGGGAAGGTTTCCAAACAAGTGCTAGGCCTCCGTGTGTCCCCGGTCAGATATAAGACCCCCACCAAACAAAAATACTTAGCCAAAACATGAAGAAAAATAGCGAACCAAAGTAGAAGCCATGTGTCACTTGGCACAACTTCAAAAGAAAAATAAAAAGGCAGCCCTCAGACATGCGCCATCCCTCCACATGTCTTATTTCAAAAGGAGGGCCCATTTTAGTGTCTATTTCCCACCATTTCTATATGGACCCAATTCAAATTTTAGATGGGCATATATTTTGACTCATTGCTTGAAATCCAACAAATCTAACACTGTTGAAAAGATATCGGCCTTGTCTATGCCATGGAGATCTGAAAATTTAATTTTGGAGAAGCTAAGTGGGTAAAAATGGAGAAATGTCTTCATGCCATTAATACAGGATCTATTTGCCCCAACAACCAGATCAGATTTGATTTGATCTATCATTCCTCCTCCTTCGAGGCGTCGAATGAGTAATTGACACAAACACAATAGATTTGGATCGTATTTGCAGAAGGTATTGATGATAGTAGTTGAACTCCAAACTAGTTTTCCCGCTTCTCTCTCTTTCTCCCTCTATGTTGAATCTATAAAGGAAGGGTTAGGACTCATTGTAAAAGGTTGGACATTTTTGTTTACGCCCCCTCTTCTTTTGTTCATAAAAGGATTTGCGGAGATTTTTGTAACCTCTCCTTAGGGTTGTAATACAAGTTTTTCTTCTTGGCCACTGCAATATACTATATAGAATCTTGAGAAATAATATTTATGTTTATGGATGTTTTCTATACCCTCTCATGTATTTTTATTGTCTTTTGATCTCTTATTGAAATTTGGTCATCATGTGCATAGTGCTTGTATTGCATTTTGTGGTCTTTGTTAAACTAAAAATGAGGGTCTAACAATCCTTTGGGTCATCACCTCATTAGCTTAGTTTATTTTCTTTCATCTCCTTAACCTTGTCTCCTTGGTAAAATAGAGTAGATTTAGAATAGATCCTCTGTAATATAGTTTCATGCACCTGAACAGAGGAATAGGAACTAGCCTTAATCTAGAGATCTCTCTTAACTCGCAAGGTCCCACACTTTGAGAGATGATCCATGTTATGCAATCACACTGAGATCCTCAACCCATCTAGTTGCAGACATTCAAGGGTGATGTAATTATGCACTAATAGTTTTGGCACTCCCGTTGGAACTAGAAGTCTTCATTTTTATTACTGCAAGATTGATGTGCACTTGTTGCAAGTTATAGCTTTTAAAAAGCTTTGAAACTACACATCTGGAGACTCCAAAAGGGATAGAATCCACTAGTTTTAGTAGCCCAAGCTTGCCAAGTTCATGAGAAGAATACAAAAAGGTCAAGAACTAGATAAGAGGGATGGTTTGTATATCTACATTTTTCTCTAGACAGAAGAAGAAGGGGGAGAAGATCCTAGAGGTCTCCATCTCTACCAAATATATCCTTGTCAACACCTCCTCCTAGTAGGTCATTATTTCAATCAATAAGGGTGCTCAAGCTAATCAAGATTGCATAGCTAAATCCTTATGTCAATTTCACTGGTAGTAGCCCACTCACCCTTAACGCACAAAATCCAGTCCCAGTGGCATCTTTAAAGAGCATCCCATATTTCACTGGAGAGAACCAGACTTCTCCTAGTGATCACATTCAAAACATTACAAATTTCTATGCAATCCATGAGATCATTGAGATGGAAATTTTAGTCAATTTGTTATCCTCTTCACTCAAGGGTAAATCTTCACAATGGTTAAGGAGTCTAATAGCAGGCTCTATTCATAATTGGGACCATCTATGCAGAGCTCTTCATGACCAGTTTAGAGAAAAGGTGGATAATATATCCTTCTTGGAGTAACTAAAAACAATCAAGAGGGATCCTAACGAGCAGTTGATAAATTTCAACCTTGGATTTTAAAGGACATGGGACAAGATTCTAGTGGCTGTAAATTCCATAGATGAAGGTGCCTTCTTATACTTTCTTAGAGCACTAAATTTGGATATTTCTTTAATGATTCAATCAATGGGAGGTACGTCTGCCTTACTGCAGGCTATAACATTTCCGTAAGGGCTGAAATTTTTTTAATTCAGGCTGAAAAACTTGCTCCTAGGCCACCCATGCCTCTATATCCAGAATTAGGAAACCCAAGCATCAGCTAGACACCCACATTAGCTCCTATGCCTACTCTTAGGAATCAAAGTTCAGCTGAAGCCTCCACCTCATCCTTTAGTACCTCAAAATATCTTCAAGAAGTTATGAAATAACTACAAAACGTAGGGAATGAGTTAGTAACTATCAAGAGGTAACAAGCTCAGAGTTATAGGCCATATTAGCCTCAAACTCATTATCAAGCTAGACCCCTATATTAGTAAAATAGGCCACCATCTCAGGATACAAATCAGAATCAAATCCAAGGAAAACCTCAAGCTACTATACCTTTCAGGTCATATGACCCAAACATGGATTCAACATCAAGGGCATTGGTTCCAGCATAAAACAATATGGACCAAGAATATGATTGGTGTTTTCCATACAATCTACCACATAACCAATCAATGTGCTTCAATGGTGCACTAACCCAGGCTTTGATGGTACAGACAGTGGTGTGTCATAGGAGTCTAGTCAATAAGAAAATCAGCAGCAAGGAGTTCAACAAGAAACATCTCCAAGTGAAACTATGCTTGTTAATTGGCAAGCTGAAGACTTCTATGGAATGAATCAGTTCCCTTCTCAAAGTGTGGCTGTCAATATACGGTCCAAAAAAAGAAATATTAGAGGACAATCACCAAACTTAAGGAATCCTCAACCCTCCATTACTCCACAAGGTATTGGCACCCAAAGTATAACTCCCAATATGTAGAGTCAATCCAAGCCACCTTCTAAATCCACCCAGGCACTGGTTATAACAACCCATGTGCAAGAGAAAAATGTTCTAGGAAATGGGGAGCAAAAGAATATCCCATTCAATATCATTGAACAAATGAAGAATACAAATTTGAACATCTCAATCTAGGATTCACTAGCCATTCTAGGACAGATAGATCTATTGCAGACTACTATGGCTAATTGGTCAAGCTTAAACTAGCCACCTAACTAGCAAGAGAATGTGCTTGCCAATACAGTTCAACCTGAAGGAGACCATGGAGGACAATAAGGTAAGAATCTGAAGCCACCTCGATTTTATGTTTCATTGATCATTGAGGAAAAATTGGTACACAATTTCATGATTGATTTGGGGGCAAGTAGCTCTATAATGTGAAAGCAAATAGTTGATCAGCTGGGAATTCAATATGAATTCATCTCCAGAGGGGTAGTGCAATTAGATGGGACAATAGTGACAACTATTGGAGTCATCAAAGATTTGAGCCTCACATTGCATGCCTGCCCCAATGTGACTATATTGCAAAACGTATCAGTCATAGACTTGCCACCACATTTTACATTGTGTTTGTCTAGGGACTTCACTACCAAAATTGGAGGCTATTTGTCTGCTTGATTGGTCACATATGATTTTTAGAACAAGGTATGGAGCTAAGGCCACAATAAAATCTAAGCCCATTACAAATTACCATATTGAGTCTTATGTACCCATAAAAATCAATGCAAATTATTCAACCTTTGATTTGGAGGACCTCTCAAGAACTTGTGAGAAAAATACCAGGTAGGGTGTATCCTAGACTTGATTCTCGATGAGTGGGAAAACAAGAGGCATTATTTTGACCCCTATAAGGAGATGGAAGAATCTGAGTTAGGAGTCTACTGTTTTCATGAGGAAAATAAACCTCTTCCTAAAATCTTTAATCCAAACCACAAAGATGACAGTGAGGTATGACAGTTGTTCTTTGATGGCTCCAAAAGTAGGCAAGGAGCTAAATGAGGAGCTATGATTGTCTTTCCTAAAGGTGTGAAATACTACTTAGCTTTCCATTTCCAATTTTCCTATTCAAACAACATAGCAGAATATGAGGCTTTGGTTCATGGATTTCATTGGGCAAGGAAATGAGGAATCAAGAACTTGCAAGTGTTTGGTGACAATGAACTATTTTCAAATCAGGTCCGAAGACAAAAAAATTTGAGAATGACCTGTTAAAGAGTTACAAGAACTGGGTATGGGACCTCATTGAATATTTTGAGGCAGTTAGCATTAGCTCCATCCCCAGGAAGAAAAATGAAGCAGCGGATAGATTGGTAGAAATTGGGGTAGCATTTGATGTTGTGGAGAGTATCAAGAATGATAAGCATCAGCCCCATATCAAGCTAGTTGTAAGTCCAACTATCCTAGACAACAACAAAATTTGGTAAGTCTTTGAAAGTGATCAACAAATTGTCAACTTTCTACAAGAGGAAGCTGAATTCTCCTCTAGGAATCAAGAAAAATTAGAATAACAAAGTATGGAGATCAAGTAGTACAACTGAGGACCAAAAAACTACTAAAGGGTCTTATCACTTTGAAATCAATATTCAACCCAAATGACCAATTCTGAAAATAAAAGTCAAATATTCAAGTAAAGGGTGGAGATTCAGAACCTATTTTTATAGAAGAAGGCAAAACATTACAGATTGGCAAAGTGAGCACTCAACAAGAAAAATACGAATTTATTCAACTTTGTGAAGAGTTACTAGATGTATTTGCATGGACCTATAAATATTTAAGAGGTTTCAACCAAAAGCTAGCATAACACACCATCGAGTTGGACCCAAGAGCTAAGCCTTTCAAATAGAAGTAAAGGCCAATAAATCCCCACATTGAGCCTCTCATGAGAAAATAATTGAACAAGCTAATTAAGGCCAATATCATTTTTCCTATCAAGCATTTGAGTTGGGTTGCTAACTTGGTACCTATGAGAAATAATTTCATGATCTAAACAAAGCATCACTTAAGGATCACTACCCACTTCCATCAATGGAATAGATCTTACAAGTTGTAGCTGGTTCTAAGAGGTTCTCATTATTAGATGGGTATTTAGGCTATAACCAAATAATGGTGAAAGAAGAAGATCAATTCAAGACAACCTTCACCACCAAATGGGGTACATATGCTTATAAGAAAATTCCATTTGGACTATCAAATGTTGGAGCAACATTTCAGCAAGCTATGGATATGGCATTCAAAGGATTGATCAACAACATAGTTCTGGTGTACCTAGATGATATCATTGTCTTTTCAAAAATGTTGTATACCATCTCTTTCACCTTAGACATGTATTTCCGAGATGTAGCAGGTTTGGGGTGTCATTAAACCAAAAAGCAGTGTGTTCTGGATCATGAAGGGAAACTGTTGGGCCACATTATCTCTAGAAAAGGGTTAGCAATTGACCCTAAAAGAGCTGAAGCTATCCGGACCTTCCATTGCCACAACACAAAAAGTCTCTCGTGAAGCCTTTAACAATGATTTTAAAGAAGAGTCTTGCATTTAAATGGATAACAGAAGGGAAAGAGAGTTTTGAGGCCATCAAGCTCACAATATCACAGGCTCCAACTCTTGTTAACCTAGACTTCTCAAAAGACTTCATGCTATATGCTTTTGGAGGGTCAGACACCATCTCAGCCATCTTGGTCCAGCCCAACAATGAAGGTTCAGAGAAACCCATAGCTTTCTTCAGTCAGAGCTTGGAGGACTACGAGGTAAAATACTCTTTCATTGAAAAACAGGTCCTTGTTGTTATTAGGAGCCTAAAGAAGTTCAGACACTTAGTCTCAAATAACAAGATTCAACTACTAGTATCTCATGTTGGTGTCAAGGACTTCCTTTTAAATAAGGATTTGAATGAGAAGAGGGCAGGTTGGATCACTTGAGTAATGGAATATGACATTGAGATCAAGGTGACCAAACTGGTTAGAGGTAAGGGACTATGTGAATAGATCACCTCCAAGCAACAAGCTAAGTCAGTGGGTGAAAAAGAGGTTGTCCTATTTTTACAAAATGATCAAGAACAATCAACTAATGATGCACCTACTCCATGTTGGACCCAAGCCTTGGTGCATTACCTTCAAACAGGTTTGTGCCCTCTAGAATGGAACAAGGAAAAGAGAAGATACTTCAGACTACAAGCTATCCCATATGTGCTTGTTGGTGGTGTCTTGTTTAAGAAGGATATCAATAGTGTTCTATTAAGATGAATTGAGACAGGCCATATTGAGAGAGTGTTGCATGAATTCCATGATGGAGAAGCAGGAGGTCACTTTGCCCCTCGAGTAACATCTCTCAAGATCATGAGAGCTTGTTATTATTGGCCTACTGAGTGTTACGGGATTGGTATTCATTAATCAAGAAGTGTAAAATATGTGCATAATTCACAGGAAAGGAGAAGCTAGCAGCCCTTCCCCTTCATCCCATTTTAGTGGAACAACCATTTGTGTAATGGGGACTAGACTTCATTGGGGTGATTAATGTCCAAGAAGAGTCCATAAATAAAAACCTATTAAGGATTATCGAAGGAACCTTGATGAAAATTAGAGGATTTCACATACAAAGATCAAATCAGCTCTATGGGCTGATAGGATCACATCCAAAAGATCCATAGGTAGCTCACCATACAAGCTTGTATATGGAAAGGAGGCAGTATTTCCCATCTCATTGGAATTTCCTACTTTGGAACTCATGAAACAATTGGAGTTGGCTGAATTTGAACCTATGGCAATCAGGTATATGCAGAGCTAATGGAGGTAGGGGAAGCAAGAGAGCATGCAATGTAGGTCATGGAGAAGGATCAAGCATTGATAAAAAATATTTTTGACAAGAAGGAAAGAATGAGGACCTTTCAAGAAGGGGAATTAGTCCTAAAATGGGATGCTAGATCAAGAAAATCTAGGAAAACATTCCAAATTTGATGCCATATGGAGTGGCCCTTACATGATCACAGAGTGTAAGAGTAATAATGCCTTCTAGCTAGCTAAATTGGATGGTGAAGAATTATAGATCCCAGTGAACGAGATCTATCTCAAACATTACTACTAAATGGGAAGTTTCCACCCCTATAAATATTAGCATAGGATTTTAATTTCCCTAAGTGCGTAAGCATGTTTTTTTATAGTGTAGTTTTGTTTCCTAAGTGATGTGGCACAAGTTCTTTATTGCTCCAGGTTGCATCGGTACATAGTTCAATGTGCCTCCAAGTGAACGTGCTATCCCTTTCAGTATTCATGATAGAGAGACCCATAGTTTTCTTGTAATAGTTACTATTTCAAAATAAAACAAATGCAGAGAAACTAAAAATCCATCTTGAAATAGTCCATTCAGGGACAGATGGTAGCCCCGGGTCAAAACAATTTTCTACTCTCAGAAGCCTTATTTCAAGATTTCTCATGAAAATTGAGAGTGAAAATGGTGGGCTCACGAATAAGAGGTAGGATCAGTATCATTCTCTTATTCTTGACTCCATGCCCAATGGATGCTTCAAGGCTACTGATCTCTTCATCTAGCAGGTAGATGCCCCTGCAAGTCACCAAATTGTTATCACTATTTTTTCCCCCAACAAAATTGATCAGCCACGACCCCACACAGAAGGAACCAGAGAAATCACATTCAAATCCTACAAATATGTTGCAAAGGGACTCTATAATGGACAGGCAGGGCATGCGAAACATAAAACGACCCTGTGTAAGAAGAAATTCAAGAAACGGCTTTGTCAAGTGAACTCGTGCTTCAAATCTAGTAAACAGATTATAGGTGGGATTGGAAATGGAATAATATGGTTGGGAAAGGAAAAGACAATGTCAAAGAAGCCATAGGATCAAGGGATAAGGAATGGTGAAAATTCAAAGTCTTCTGGTTTTGAAATAGTTCGAACGAGGCCAAAAACAACTAAGTATGGAGGAGATAGCGGAAACTGCCAAGTGTACAAATGGTGCACCTCCAAATATTGAGTCAATAGCTAAAATCCAAAAAAATGGATAGGCGGGCCTAAAAAAAGACTAAATATAAAGGTGTTAGTAGAGGCTTCCATGCATCAGCTTGGCACATACGTAAAGGTAAATCCAAAAGCGGAGGCCCAAATGAGGGTGAGCTTGCCACGTAGTCCAAGTTGAAAAATGGGACAAAGTGGGCCCAAAATCAGCTAAGTATGTAGAACGAGTGCTAGCTCACCATGTGTTCGGGGCCGAAAAGGCAAGAGTGGCCATTAAAAATTCTAAGAACCTATGGAGGCTTCCACATGTCCACCTGAAGCTCCTTCAAAGGAAAAATATTGAGCGGGTTTCTAAGCGAGTGAGGATCCTTCACACATCTGGTTTCATAAAGGGACAAGGTCGGGGTTGAATAGTCAAAGCATTAAGACAAGTCGACGAGAGGATGCTAAGTGTCGGGATGATGCTAATCAAAGAGTAACATTGGGGGAAGGTTTCTAAACAATCGTAAGGCCTTCGCATGTCCCCGATCGGATATGAGACCCCGGTGAAAAAAATACTTAGCCAAAACATGAAGAAACTAAGTGAACCAAAGAAGAAGTCACATGTCATCCTAGCTCAACCTCAAAAGCAAAATACAAAGGCAGCCCTCGGACATGCACTAGCCCTCCATGTGTCTGGTTTTAAAAGGAGGGCCCATTTTAACATTTGTTTTTCTACCATTTCTATATGGATCCAATTCAAATTTCATATGGGAATATCTTTTGACTCGATTCTTGAAATCTAATAAATCGCACCGTTGAAAAGATCTTGGCCTTGTCTATGCTATGGAGATCTAAAACTTTAATTTCTTCATACCATTAGCACAGGATCTATTTCCCCAACAATTAGATCATATTTGATCTGATCAGCCATTTCTCCTCCTTCGAGGCACTAGACGAGTAATTGATACAAACATGACAAATTTGGAGCGGTTTACAAAAGGCATTGATGATAGCGGTTGATTTCGAACTAGTTTTCCGCTTCTCTCTTTTTCTCCCTCTATGTTGAATCTAAAAAGGAAGGGTTGGGAATTAGTGTAAAAGGTTGGACATTTCTGTTTTACACCCTCCCTATTCTTTTTTTCACAAAAGGATTTGTAGAGAGTTTTCTAACCTCTCCTTTGGGTTGTAATACAATTTTTTCTTCTTGGCCACTGCAATATCTTTGTATCAACTCCGAGAAATATATATATATGTCTGTGGATGTTTTCTTGACCCTCTCATGTATTTTTTATTATCTTTACGATCTCTTATTGCAATTTGGTCATCTGTGCATAGTGCTTGTATTGCATTTCATGGTCTATGTTAAACTGCAAAACAAGGGTCTAACAATACTTTGGGTCATCACCTCATTAGCTTAGTTTATTTTCTTACATCTCCTTGACCATGTCTCCTTGGTAAAATAGAGTATATTTAGAATAGATCCTATACAATATATTTTTATGCACCTGAATAGAGGAATAGGAACTAGCCTTAATCTGGAGATCTCTCTCAACTCACAAGGTCCCACACTTTGAGAGATGCTCCATGTTGTGCAATCACACTGAAAGTCTCAACCCATTTGGTTGCATACATTCAGGGGTGTTGTGATTCTGCACTAACAAGAACCTTGTAAAAGACACCAAGAGTAAAGGAAGAATGATAACATGCCTAGTAATGAAAATAAAATGAGATGGTTTAAGGAGATGTAGAAGGAATCAAGACAAAAAAATAATGGGAGATGGTAGAGAGTGAAATTTCATGTAGATAGGTGTCTAAAAGTGATGTGCAGTGGTGTTTTGAGCTTTAAGGATGATTTCACAATGGTATTAGAGAAAAAGGTATCTAGTTTGAAACTCACCTAAGTAACATTGGATGCGTATGCCAGCAATACCCCCAGCGTTACTTGGATGAGTTTTGAACTTGAGACTTGTCACTCGATACAATTTTGATATCATATTGAAGTACCAATAAACCACTACACATCACTGTCAGACACATATCTCCATGAAATTTCACTCCTTTATCATCTCCCATTGTTGGTTTTTCGTGAGTCCCTCTACATATCCTTGACCCATCTCATTTTCTTATGATTACTAGGCATGTTCTCACTCTGCATTTACACTAGGTCTCCTTTACAAGGTTCCTACATCCTTCATAGGCTTGGAACACCATCTCATACCTACAGGGAATCATACAATATGGCATTCTAGGTTGTTTTCTAATTTGAACATAGGTATATGACTTGGAGAGCACTAAGAAACACTCCTCACACAAAACATTACAACATTCTTAAACCATTATGGAACCTCTTATTGAGATATTACTATCACTGAGAAGTCACTACCAATTATCCTTCATGCTTCTCACTAATATTAACTTCACCATTCACACCTTTTCCATCAATGACACTTAAAATCAATGAAAAAACCAATGACCAAGGTTCAATAGTTGACAACTTCTTGAATAATACCTTTAAGAAACCAAGATGTTTCTACATCACTGTCTTAACATATCACAATATAAATCTTATTCAGCCCCCCGAGAAGATGCTTCTCTTTATATGACAAGTACACCATTCAGTTAATAAGATATTTCTCAAAATTATTACCATTAGGTATGAATTTCCTCCTTTTGAGCATTCTCTCCTTTTAAATCACACCAAGAACTCACCTTACATGGAATAAATTGTTGGAAACATCAACCAAAACTGAAATCAAATACAACATGCTCCCCTATCACCATGCATTACTTCACAAATTAACTCACCCCTGTATTTAACTAGAATGATACCAATTGAAAAATTAGGGGTGCCCCTTTTTATCTCCATAGGTTGGGAGCATAACATAAGTCATTAGGACTCTCATAAAATTACCATATTCTCAAAAATCCTATTGAAACCAATTTCAACTTCTCAACACATGAGAATCTCAAATAAACATATGTCTGATACCAATAGAATAAGCTCAACTATCAGTTGTTACCAATTTCTAGAAATAATGAACAAATTTTTCTTACCTCTTCAACCACACTTCTAGCTCTGTCAACATGATTCAACCTATATTCATGAAATTCATACCTTCTTGGAAATATTACCCTTTTTATGGAACTAGATAACTACTTGACTAGCTTCCCATTATATCAATTAATACTTTAATGACTACTAGATATCTATGAGTTTATGCAAATCTCACTAACTTTCTCTTGACACAACTATCATAAATATTATTCAATAACAACACTAGGAATGCATAAATTTTATTTATATAATGTCAATCAAGTGCACAAAATATTTCGACTACAAATACCATAAGAAAACTTACATAGCTTGATTCATCAAATCATAGATCTAACAAGATCCCCCTAAGTCAATAATTTCTCTTGACCACATAAGGGATAACACGCACTTTTGAATGTATCATGACTCCAAACTTATATAGGGCAGTCATCAACCAAATATATTGCTTCAAGAAGCTACATTATTCCACCATGATATAATGATGATCATTTATTCATTATCAAAATGGTATCTCAGATTAATCTTCATGTTTCATCATAGCACATACCACATCATAACATTCTCCTTGCATCAACCTGTCAACTAGGTCTTCACTTTCATGCTATAGTTTAATATACCTTTGTATTGGTCATACCTATTTTCATATGAAAAATGAGACAATACACCACATGACTTAGATATATAGGGAAAAGAAAAACTTTACTCTTCATGTCAAAGCCTCAAAGAATAGTCATTCTTACTTATTTTTCATGACTTTACTATGAAAACCTAGATTTAACCTCCCTTATGTTATCCTAACTATCAAAACTTCTAATCTAAACAAAAATCTTATAATTCAATTGAATAGTCCATGATTTTTTTGTTTCCTTCAAACTTAGAACTATAAAGCGTATGTCATCTTTGTCAAATTCTTGATTATAACCATCGAAATCACTCTCCATGGATTCATTTTGGTCTTGAAGTAACTCATAATGTTCTAGGCTTATATATCTCAAAATCATATTAGTCTAACAAACCAATCTCCTACTCTCATGTGGCACAGACCTATATTAAGTCCTAGGACACTAACCTATGCTTGAGACATGAACACCACACTTTTTAAAAATGTCTACCTACCTACTAAGTCTTAGAACTCCTCGATTATAATTATCATTGCAACGTATCTCTAGGATGTGAATGGTCTGATCAAGTATAACACACTTCAATCATCTTCACTATTCTACTTATAGCTATACCAAGTCTCCAACATGGTTGTATAGCTCAACACCTCTCTATGGTGATTTAATTTAATTATGAATGCCTCTATGAATCCTAATAGAGACATAACTATTTATACAAATCTCTAAAACAATATAAATTCAAGATATTCCTAGATATCCATTCCTTTCTTAATCAATTTGTAATCATGATACTAAAAGGCTTCTGTTAGGATCAACTTGGGATTGATTGGAACTTCTGGATTTTTTTCAACATTATCCTTATTTTCTTATGTTTCAATTGATTTCAAATACACTTTAAATTATTCAAAAACTATTCTATTCTCTACCTTAATAAACAATCCTCCTTTCTCTCATTTCTCCTTCATCTTATATTCATGGTCATATTTCAAGATATGCTTGAATTTCTTTTGTTCCTCTTTTAATTCACCAATAGGGTATAAATTTTTGACATACATCTCCTTGCATTTAAATTTCTTCATCTTTTAGTATCTTGCAATATGCCCATTCTTAAGACAATCATAGAAAACAATGCCATTCTTACCTCTAGGATTTCAACCTTCTTTCCTTTTCTAGGTGACTCATGATGAAAAAGCCTAAAAAT
Source organism: Taxus wallichiana var. yunnanensis (assembly GCA_018340775.1). NCBI lineage: Eukaryota > Viridiplantae > Streptophyta > Pinopsida > Cupressales > Taxaceae > Taxus > Taxus wallichiana. The sequence goes on along the minus strand of CM031242.1, from coordinate 81,988,891 downwards.
GTGACCTCTTTCATGAAAGTTACATAAATAAAAACATATATACTTCTTGACTGATGTGGAATGTGACTCCTTCCATAATCCCATGAATATTCATTCTTAAATGGTCTTCCTCTACATTAAATTTCCCTATGACCAAATAAATTACATGGAAAATAGTAACCATTGAGCGAAGTTGCATACCTTATGGTGTTAGGATGTCTGATTGGATTATACCTCATATTGGTCTTGAAACTATTTTTTTCATGCTAGCATTCTCCTTATTCTATTTAATACCATCATTGAAAGTAGGACCAGCCTTGTCATCACCATTTGTATTCTTTTGGTATCCATTGAAACGAAGACCAACTTTGTCAATAGAATACTTTTGACTAATAGTAATATAATTTATATTCTAAATGATTTTATCAAAGTTTTTAAGGGTCTTCAACTTGTTGGTTGCAAAATATTATTTCAAGGAATCCATTTCTTGTTTGAATTTGATGGATTATTCCTTATTATCTTGAATGGATCCCATCTCTGTCTTGATCTTCTTAAATTATTCTTCCTTGGAATTGAGACTAGTGGTCACTAACTCAACTTGAATTTTCATCTACTTGATGATCACATCATGCTCACTATCCATGATACTTATTTGTTCTTTGTATTATTTGATTAAAGACTTCAATTTTGGTTCTTATTTCTTTTCTTCTTTATATCATCTAGGGAAATTATCAACTATATTGCTAAGTCTACTCCAGCCTCTTCATCTTCTAAATATCATATTAAATTGTTCAAACAATCACCTCCCATTTCTTTGGCCATGAATATGATTTCATTATTTTCATCTGAATGAATTCTTCATGTTGAAATTCTTATAAACCATTTATATCCATATGTCATACCCTAATGACATCAGATAGGACTTAATTTTGTGCTTCATGTATATCCTTCAAGCTACTAAACATGTTCCAAAGGACCAAACTATGATACCAATTGTTGGAAGCACAATCACTAGGGGTAAATTAATTTCTATAAATTTTTAATCTAATTATGTTAACTTACATTAAATTTCAATACAACAATTCAACATTAATTAACCATTATGAGCTTATGATTCATGAAACAACCATCCACAAGAGTATGAAACAATAGAGAACACAAAATATATGTGGAAAAACCTCAATGGGAAGAAAACCCACTAATATTTGGATAAATAAAAAAAATCAAGATTTAGTGAAGCACCAAATCCACAACGAGAACCAATTCCAACTTTACTTTAGTAACCACCCACTAGAAAAAGGCTAAATCCCCTAAGATTTAGTAAAGAACGAACTCCACAAGGAGAACCAACCTCTAGAATTTAGAAAGAAACCAATTTCAAGGACGCACCATCTCCATAGGGTTTTAGCGAAGCACCAATTCAACAAGGAAGGATCAAAACCAACTCAGCCACCTCTAAATTTTTTTCACCTCCTCTATGTTTCTAATCAACTGACGATGACACTCTTATCTCTTCTTTTATTCTTCTCTTCTCAAACTGCCATGATATATTTTTTATTTTCTCTTTTCTATCTTCTACTCTACTCTTATTTCTATAATTTTTATCTACGATGTATCAGTCACATCATCATACTCTCAAGCCTCTTCCACACACTCTTATCCTCAACCACCAACTTATCTTCATTCACCTACTCATCTTCTCTGAAGACTCTACAAAATTATTAGTTTTGTTAATCGCTCATCCTTCTTCTTCACTTTCTCATGGACATGGAAAAACTTATTTTCATACTTATACTCCTTTAGATATTATTCCTACATATAATATTCATGGTATTTAATACCTCATAAAACTATATCAAGAACCTATGGCTCTCTCATACTCTCATTACACACACTAGGCCTAAAAATGCCCTTACACATACACACACACATTTGTGTGTGTGTGTGTGTGTGTGTTGTGTGTGTGTGTGTGTGTGTGTGTGTGTGTGTGTGTGTGTGTGTGTGTGTGTGAAGACACAAAGAAACACTAGGTCGGTTATAAATCAACTAGGTATGCCATGCCAAGACCCAAGCACATTTTAAAAACATTTAAAAATTACATTACAACTCGCTTATGGACTATCATTACATAGTTTATCTTTTTACCCCTTTTTAGAAATCAAGAAGACCTACAAACACTAGGTCAACAAACATAAATTTACACCATGACAATTATTGACCAACTATGGTGTTAATAAAATATTGAAACTATTTTATAACATTTCCCATTACCTTTAATGACCTCATCCATTCTTGAAATGATCTTAACCATCCATTAATACCATGAAAACAACTTAAGAACATGACTGTCCTATTAGGAATGCATACCAAGAAAAACTATCTTGCAAGATGAAGTTTGTATAACCTTGAAAAAATCAACCATGCCCAATAAAACACATTAATAGGTACTTCATGACCTATAAAATATCACCATGTCCATTATACACTTCAAATTAAAGCAGAAAGGCTCAAGAAAAACTCTTTTGAAGATTACTCAAAGCTGTCATACAACCCAAAAACCAAGCCATGAAATATTGACTTCATATGACCAATTAAAGGATATATATTGTCCATAAATGATCATATACATGGATTACAGGTCCAAAAAATCATAAAAATCCATTTATTTGGTATTTATAATGCAAAACTGGACTGCTACAACAAAATATTTAGAAATAAATTTTTTCTATGGGGTCCACTCACTCATCTAACAACACCACACCACCTAGAGATATCTGAGATATTCTACTACATTCTCCAAAAATAAAAATTTACAAAAAAATCCATTAGGATTCATTTATATAAATATCTCTCCTATCGAAATCAAGTTATTGTTTTGAGAAGGTTTTTGGAGTTGTTTTGGTGTTAACGATCATTCATAAAGATGTTCACCTTAAACCCAAAAATATTGACTATACATATTTTTAGGACCCTTCTCCATCATTCCCTAACATATCAGGTTCCCGTACACATTATTAATGAAACAATGAGCATTAGAAAGTGATCTTCAAAGTGGGATTTTTCATTCTTGAGAACTTTACAGACGAAAAACTCAATATCTTAAAAAATCCTCCAAACTAAGACTTGAAACTTTATCCACATACTTGAATCAACATGCCCAAATTTTTTCCATTCTTGAATTTCCATATTTTACTGGCACTAAAAAAATATAAACCTACCTCATTAGGACAAGAAAATATTGAGAGTTAGTCTAGGCGTAGACATCAAAATCACTTTTCATGATTTCTCCTTCAATATATAACCTCAAGAGTTCATGAACATCCCTAGAACAACCTATCACACTTCTAAAAATCCTCACATACCCATAATTTCCTTATAATTTTAGTATCATACCTTATTAGTCCATACTTTCTTCACCTTTTCTCTCTATACCTTGGAGTTCATGCTTCAACTATCCTTAAAACCTCTCATACTTTGTCAATGCATTCTAAACACCAATATACCATGCTCAACCAATTTACAAATAGTCCTAGATAGGCATCCAATGTTCCTAAATTGATGAGGCTTCCTCAATAATGACTTGTAGCCAAACATGCTAACCTTGAAAACCTTCATGTTGTCTTCAAATTATCTCTCTTTGTTTCTCGTCAAGAACCTCTAAAATCAATGGAAAGTACTCAAATAATCCAAGACATCAATGACAACAAAAAAATACCATCCTTCATTATTTTGACATAAATGAATTAGAAAACACACCTTGACATCAATGAAAACCTACAACAAGAGATAAATACCACATAAAATGGAATTATATTACTATATGGAGCCTTAAGATATCTACAATATCTAAAATTAAATATAAAATTGACATAAACCATCTATGTGATGTTCTAAATTTTTAATATATAATCTAAGGTGATTTTCAAAATTCCAATCCATTCATATCCCTTTTCATGCTAGAAGAGTGTTTCACATTACTTTCGTAGGATATAGGAACTTTATATATACACCTCATTTTTATGCTTACTAATGTTTTATCTTGTGCATGGTTTTTTGTTGTGTTATCCTCTTGAGTGGATACCTCAATGGGCCTCTTGGGATTGGGGTGTGATCAAACTTGGCCATGTGCACTAGACAAAAATAATTGAGATATATTTTTATTATGCAGAGTTACCTTATCCTTGCTTTATGTCCACTCTTTCTTATATATTGTACCCATTATGACCATTTATATTGTTATATTCACTTATTTACACTCATTCTTTCTCTTATCACTTATTTTATTCATCATAGGCCTCTGTCATTTATTTGGATTCCACCTCCATTTTTTTTTACCATTTTACCTTAGTTTCTCCCCAAGGCCAATGCAATCGGTCATGGTCGATTGTGTTGGGTTTGTTTTTTCTACAACCGACGCATTGCCCATGGATGATCACTTGAGGTATATATGATTGATCACTCTTTTCATTTTATCATCACTCGTTAATAATTATAAGACAATCCATTTACCTTTACATCATACGTTTACACATTTTTTCATATCTATTCATCAAAATTTAGGTATTAGAGAATTCCTTTTAGACTTGGGTCACCATAGTGAGTTAGGATTATAGGTGTTTTGATGCGGGAGCATCTTCTCACCAACATGAAAATTTTGAGATTTTTATAAATTATGTAATTTTGGGTTGAAATAGACTAATAATGTTTTATGGGGTGTTATTTAAGTCCTATTAGTTCCATTCAAGTGCTTAAGTTGATCTAAGTCCTTGAGAAATTCAAACTAGGAGGTTTACCTCTAAAATTAAATTCTAATTATTACAAAGGCATTTTAGCGAATTTTTCATTGTATAAGTGTTTTAAGTCATGGAATAGGTGTCTTAGGTCCATATTAGCGTCTATAAAGGTATAATGGGATTTTAATAGTCACGGACTTACCTTTTAGTAAGTAACTTAGCATAATCCTAAGGACATTCACATGACCAATGGGTCTAAATCCTAGAATTCATTTGGGAACTAATAGAAGGGTTATAAATTGTGAAAAGGTAACTAAATTCTTCATTCCCACTCAAATGGAAATCATGGTGAAACTTCGGGAAGAAATTGATAATTTCTTGTGTGTACTTTGAAACTATTTGAAGCATCATGTTTATGATTGAATGCTAATAGAGATCTCATATAAGTTGATGTAGATGTTGTATTTAATTTTTGAATGAGCATTTGTGATGGGTGTTGTGAAATTTCATGATTTTTGTATCTTGGTGTATGTTAGTGCAATTGTGGAAACTTGTGACAGTAGTGTAATACTTAAAAGTTTAGTGAAAGCGTGAGAAGAAATCATTGGAATCTTGTACATGTATTAGAAAATGAGAGTATATGAATGGTATGAAATTCCTTCTTGTATATTGTCATGATTAGTTTGATTCACTATAAGGAAAGAATACATTTACATATAAATAAGATTACAGTCTTGTAATAGACTATTGAAACATTTTGTGTCCTTGTGTGTGTGATGTTGGAAAAGGTCCTGATACATAAAGGTGTTTCATGCAATGGAAAGGATTATGGAGTTGTCATTTAATCCTTGAAGTAATTATGTTTGAATCATTTGTATTAAGAATGATCTTAAAATTTATAAAACTTGCCTAAGCATACCCTATTTTGAATTGAGGATTCTACACAAGTGAATGAACTATTATGGTGCCTTTAGTTCATGAACCTAATTGGGTGATGGATTGGAATGTGTGTAACATTTTATAGATTTTATATGAATCCATTCAAGAAATCTCATTCAAGAAAATTTTCCTAGGAATTCCTTAAAAATTATTTTATCAAATTGTGCCTATGTAAACTAATAACTCGAACAGTAAGAAAGTTTAGCTAAATAAGGTGTTGATGTGCTCACCAAGCCTTTTGGTGATATTCCAAGGTGAAAGGAATTTGAACAGACCAAGGTAAAAATTTTAAAGCTTCGATTTATTGATTACAAAAAATTATTGCAAGTTATAGCCTCTCGGGCACTGTAGCTAACACAATTACGGTTTGAGGAAAGGATTGAGAGTAGAGGCCTCAAAAAAATGAAATCAGTTCTGAAATCAAAAATATAGTAAGTTGAAGCATCATTAAAGATGATCTTGGAATAATTTTAATAAATTTAGGGTGGAACTTATATATATTAGTGACACTCCTTCTCAAGGACAACATGTAAAGTCTTAGGCCTAGAAAAAGGGGTCAATTATTAAAGGAAGTATATGCTAAAAGAGAAGTTAGCCTCTAAATACTTACAAACATTTAACACTCATTAAAGGGTGAAAAAAATGATTTCATCTTACTTTTAATCCTCCTATAACATGAACTAAAGTTAGCATAAGACTATATATGACCTAACTAAGGGTTTAGAAGACAAATGCAAGATAATAGCTACTACAAGGAGTTGCTTAAAGAATTGAATTTTGATAATTTTAAAGAATTTTAGGTACATATAGAAATAAATATTGGAGATGTAATAACTTCAAGGGAATAAATAAAACCTCATTTACACTAGTGGAGCAATAAGCTTGACTTAAGAAGTCTTAGGACAGTCTTGTGCCATGAAGAGAGAAATGAAGAGTGTGAGTTGTCTAAGTGCATTTCTTGTGTGATATTAACCCTGATTGAAGTTCTTACAGGGAGAAGAGGACCAAGGAACCATGTAAATGGGTATAAAGGTTAAGAATTCATATTTTATAACCAAAACTTGTGAAGAAAAATATTGGAAAGTTGGTATCAAGTAACAGAAAGAGAGGATGATTGAGTGTAGTTGTGTTTGAAATTGGAGTTAGCCTAATATTAGTTCTACATGCAAAGTAATAGAAATAAAAAGTTTGGGAAAAGACTATTTATGAGAGATTGTACCAACTTTATCAATATTGATCAAAATTTACAATTCTAGGCCAATTTTAGGCATGAGAAAGATCCTCCAAATGCTTAGTAAGGTAGAATTTGGGTTTGTAAACCTTGGGGTTGTTGAAATAATTTTTGTTGATCCTTGAATACACCATATTATTCCTTAGCTTTCCCATTCTCCATCCATATTGATTCTCTCTTGGATTTTTTATTTGTAGGGAGGATCATGATTTAATGGTCAAACCATAGGTAAGTATATATAACCATTATTTTTCATGTGTTTCATGTTTATTGTTATGTGGATGGTTTCTCATTGATTTATATAGATTGGGTTATATGGATATACAACAATATTAGATTATGCAAAATATAGATTAGTTAATTAAGTACACTAAAGGATGTAGGGGGATATACAATAGTTGATTATAATTAATTAAATTCCAACATTAGTTATTTAATATAAAAACAACACATCAATACTTATAAATAATGTATGAAAAATATATGAAATTTAAAAAATAAGAGGATGAGTGAATTTAGTTGTTTAAAAATGGATTTGGGAGGTTATAGATGTTCACACTATTGGAACAAGGAGATATAAGACTGATGATGATTTGTCCATGGGACTGTGACTAGAAAATATCCTAGTAAAGTACTATAAAAGCGTGACATGGTGTCCATATGGTCTTAAACCTATTATGCGAGTCTTGTACCTACTTTTATTATGGATCTACACTTTATTGAGATGTCAACTACCTATAAATGTATGTTGTTGTCAAACTATAGTTATTGGTCATGTTGAAAATCTCTCTAAATAATCTAAACAAGATATCAAACCATAACCATGGATGGGAAACTATGAAAAATAAAAATTAGAAGCGTTGTTGAAAGCTGTTATACACAATTGAATTTGGCACTTGTCTAAAGAGTAATGAAAGTATAAAACATTATGCACCTAACATGTGATATTTGAATGAATGTAACTAGATTTGGAAACATATTTGATAATGCTTATTTATAAATTACTTTGAGAAGGGATGTATAAGTGATTGTAGATGTGAGAGGATGATTCCTTGACCTAGTGAGAATATTTATACTTGTTGTGATTTGTGTCCTAAAGAATGTATATGATATTTTATGAGATTTAGGGATCCTTTGATTCCTTGTACAAGAGTGAGAAGTTAGTGTATCAATGTAGTGTCATAGGATTTTTTCGGTTAGAAAATGAGGCAATCTTAACTTACTTATATAGGGTTCTAAAGGTAAATTATCAAATAAATGATGGCATATGGTGAGTAAAGGACCCATCGAGAGAATGTGGAACTAAAATCAATGATGGTGGATATTCCAATGAAAAATCATACAAATAGGTCAAGACCAAATATAAATTATTAACCAAATTATATGACCTTGAACTTGGATGAAAAACATGATAAATGAGGTTTTCATCTTGTTAGGTTGACTTAGTATATGGATTTTATATAGTGAACTATCAAATTTTATCAACATATCAGTTTGTAAGGATAAATAAGCTAGACAAGAGACCTCAAGATGTACAAAATGGGAATAGAAAGCTTGTGTTTATCTTAAAAAGAGTGCCTTTGTAAAAACTAGAAGTGTCAAAGAGTGAATTTTTAAAAAAATTATCAAAATTTTCCCCATTTAAGTATGAAATACAAAACTACATACTTAAGGGAAATGATACATGAAAGTCATAGGACGTTCATTAGTTAGGAAATATCCTAGCACATGCATTCATATTGAGGTAATTAAAATCCATAAAATCAAATTCAATATATGGGTAGACATTAGGGGTGAAAGGGTTTAATTTATTATTGTTTTGAATTAGGTATTGGGGGTAGGTTAGATAGGTGGGATAGAGGAGAGATAGGGTTAGTTTTAATGTAAAAATAAATCCTTTGAAACTTGTTTTTGAAATTAGATACCTTAAAATTGTGAAAGGAGCATGGTCATAAAGTTAAATTATAATCTCTTTTTGAATAAGGAAATATCAATTAGGATATTCTTAACCAAGAAATGATAAAATGGTGTAAAACTATGATTGAGTATGTTTTTCAACAAAATGATATTATTTCACCATCTTAATTATTTAAAGAACTATTGATAAATGATTAAAGATTAATGTTAAGGTAAGTGGTAATAGATCTGAATGGCTCCAAATTCTCTTTCTAGAGAAATGGTTTATTGAGAAAATTATAATTGAGTGGGAAACATGATATTTTTTGTTTGATATATTAGGGTAGAAATAAAAAGGGGTAAATAAAATTGTAATGGAAAAATGGGTAAGTATGGTACATTGGGAAAATAGGGGGTATTTTCATTCTAATAATATAATGGGAAGGGGTATTATCAATTGAATAATTAGAGGTAAAAACTAAAATTAAGGGTATTCTTTAATACCCTTCGAACTAACGTGTTATAGCATACTTTTACTAAGTGAACCCCATGTGATGAAAGTGTAGACACACTTTTTCTTCACTTAGAGTTTATTTGTAGATTTTTTTGGCTTGGTGTTAGCATGCTCCATAACAAAACCTATTTATTTTTTGGATGTATAAGTTCATTTCATGTGTTTTTACATCAATATTTATATTTATACACTTTTACAAGATTAGCAGTGCTCAATCTGAATTATGTTAAGGAGAACCAAACTATTAGATGCATGAAACCAAACACATAAAAAAGGAGAGAGAAGAAGAGTGAAGTACTAAAAAAATTGATGAATAATGAATAACTTGTATCAAATTTATTGAACAACTCGATATATTCCCCTTTAAATATAAGAGGAAACTAAGGACTACCTACAAATAAATTATCCTCTTCAATACCTTTCATAACCCCATGGACCACATCTTTTTAGATAGATTTATGAATGATTCTATAAATAAGAAATCATAATATAAAATAGAACGAGTGCCCCATAACTTTCCCATATGACACAAAACTGAGTATAAATTGTAATTCTATAAAATGTAAATGAGGAAAGGAGACCCGTGTCCCCAAAATCATTAAAAATGTAACTCAAACTAAGTGTTGTGGTGAAGGAGTGAAGTAGTTCACATCCCATGTAACTGAAATGGAAAGAGTGAATTGGATCTAAAATTATGTCAACAATTCTAACTAATATGTAGAAACCTTAAATTATCAAGAAATTTAGTGTAATTTCCCCTACGAAAAGCTATGTGAAATGGTCGAGAACCATATATACGGTCTTGACCAACTATATTTTTTAAACCCTTACACGTTTTCTTAGATTTTCATGCATAAAGTTATATTTTGAGTATGTGTACCCTAGTACCTATATACTAATCCAAAATTATGCATATGTATGTGTTAGGTGTAAAATATACCCAGATGAATTCCTTCTCTTTTGAGGTGCATGAAAAATACATATTAATAACGTGTCTAAAAATAATAGAAGTGTTCCTATGCACTAGTTATATGAAAAGCTAAGGAAGAGTGTAGGATGTTGAAGAGGTGACCACCTTGAAGAATGTGTACCTATAAAAATGATATTTTATATAGGATGGAAAGCTGGGGTGTGTAATAAGAGTAATAATAGATATAATACGAGAGAATAAAAATATTAGTAATAATACATGTATATAAAAAAGGGCAACAAAAAAAGTCAAAGTCAATAGTATGCAAACAATGTCACATAAAAGGAATAAATCCTATTGTATACATGTAATTGAATTAATATAAGCTAATTAAAGGAAAATAACACCAAGTAAAATCCTAACTTATTTAGTCAACAACATAAAGTCCATGATAAAGCTAGGAATTAAAATCGTAACTAATGTCCATTAAACATAAAAACATTAAATGCAAACCAATGCTTTGATATTGGGATATACCTTGTAAGTGTATGTACTCCATTAATGAGAAGAATGTAGCTATGTGTGATCAAAGGAAATTATCCATGAAAGAGGAAGAGATCTCACCAATATGGATTAATTTCCATGTTTGGTTCTTCTCTTACTACTCTTTACCAAGTAGAAGATAGAAATGGTTTCCTAATCAATAATCCTTCCATGATTAAAATAATATTATCATATGTAAATGTCTTACAAAGGACATGGTGTAAATTTGGACAAGGTGTACTAGGTTATTTATATAGCTTTCTAGTTTTGGAGAAAATTTTAACCTAGTGAATGTGGGATAAACGTAAGTGGAATTAGAAAGGGATAATTATGATTCGAAGAGATTAATTAGAGATTAGAAACTCATGGGAGTTGGAGGTGATTTAATTAATCAACTAAGATTAATTAATATACCAAATTAAGCTTATAGAATCTATTTAGAGATGATTTATAAAGAAATTAGTAGAATTTGAGGGGTTTGAAAGGGGATTTAACTAATAAGAAGGTTTATTGATTAAATAGAAGGTTAAAAGGCTTAATTAACTAATACTAGTTAATTAATTAGTTAAAAGATGATTATAACTAACAAAGTGTCGTTAATTGACCAAGACGAAGAGTAATGTTAGCTAATTAGTTGAAAAGCCACTAATGTAATGAAATGATGGGAAAGAGGATAATTAGTGTAATTTCGGTATTAAAATTACATAGTAATATTTACATATCTACACTTTATGTTGGTGTGTGTGACATGCCTAGTCATCATCCACATCACCTAGTGAGTCATCTCGCCTTGCAAGAGTCATAGGTCTTAGGAAGTCAAATGAAAAGTGTCAAATTTTGTCATAGAATATGTCATTGTCAATTGCATAAATCCATCATAGCAGTTACATTATTTATTTGGAATTGTAACTGCTCCTTTAGTGGCATCATATGTGTCAGTCATGTCATATGTGTCAGTGGTGTCATTGATGTTCTTTCCTTATTTAGGCATGGGGGTTACACAACACCCCTATTTGTACTTCCTTTTTTCGATCTATGAGCATGAGCAGACCTGTTTTCTTATTTGCATATTCTTTCCATTGTTCGAATCTTGCTTATTGTGTTAGAGCTTGACATTACCATCGGAGTGTAACTTCGTTGTGGTGCATTGTTTTCGACATCGGTTCTCGTGAATCCCTCTTTCATGGTATCAGAGCTAGTTTTGGTAAAATGTGCACTCTTCATTTATCAAGTTGTTTATTACTTATGGTTTCTTCTTATTTCCTCGTGTAATTTTTTTCAATTATTATTTTGGAATTGTATTGCTCACCTCATATTGAGGTTTCAGTAGTTGCAAGTTTGAGGGGTTGTTCATTGGTTCAAGTTTTCTAGGATCTGCATGCATTTTTGTGTGTTTCATGGGGTGCATTTTAGGTTCACGGGTTGTAGATTTCAAAGTTTAGAGTTGTCTTGTTTTTCACTTCAAGCTATACTCTACCTGCTCGCCTTGCTTTTCTACATGCATCCTCCTCCTGGTGAATCGAGCCTCTCTACATTGCTTGTTACATTCAGCTCAGTTTTTGGTATTTCTTTGGCTAGCTTCGGCTAGAACGTGGTTTACTTTTTTTGTTTGTGGACTTAGTCTATAAGCATCCATTCATTCCACATCTCTTGTTTGCCTTGGCTCATGTCATGCACGGCTTATTAGCGATTCGAGTCTACGTTGAAAGAACAAGCTCATACTTGGATAACATGTTTGCTTTGGCAAAGTTGTTGTACTTAATGTCCCTTGGAATTCTGCTACAATATGCTCATGGTAAACCTTGGCTTGTTTTCTCGAAGCACTATCTGTTGCATCTCAGATTGGGACTTATTTTTTGCATTGGTTGAGGGATCTATACCTCCAGCGGCTCGAGTCCTCCTTCTTTGGTTCATGGGTTGCTTACCTTCTATCTTGATTTTTTAACATCTCTACCACCATCTAACATACCAACTCAGCCTAGTTAGGCCATCTCCTACCTTGGTGACCAAATTATCTACATGCCCTTGGCACCTCTACTTGTCTATTTTTTGATATTGCGGGTTAGAAAATCTCCCAACCGTTACCTCTCCACCTATGGCTTTAAGATGTTGCTAGCATGTGCCCTCTCTACCATTTTTCTAAGTTGTTCACTATCTCACTTGGCATAGAATTCTTGATCAACTTTTCTTCCTCAATTTTTCTTTGTCAGACTCTCGGTGTATCTCTGGCACCTTCCTCAAAATATACGCAACCCAAGATCCTTCCGCACTCTTAAATACACTTTCTCTACTTGGTTTTGGTTACACTGCAAGAATCTCAGTGGTTGCAGTCAGATACGTGGCTTAGCTGGAGATATTCATTTCCTCTAGTGGTTTTCCAACAACTTAACTCAGGTACATGACCTACAATCAATCCTGCAGCATTTTTACGTGGATCCTGCCTTGGAACACTAGCTCAGCTTGGTTAGTATCATTAGCTCGGTCAACGTGGGCCCCTAAACATTCTTTTACTTGGAAATCAATCTCACCTTTAATATTCTAAGGTGTAAAAATTTTAATTGGCATTATAAACCTTTTTGGGGTATTTTTGCTTGTTTTATTTATCCTTCCTTCGAGTGTCGAAGATGGAGGGTGAGGTCCGAGGTTGGCAGGAGGCTAATCCCCCTCTTAATAAAAACAAACCCTATCTAAAATTTGATGTCATTTCAAATGAGTATACATATGACACCCTTTTCCTACATTTAGGGAACTTTTTAAATTTGTTTTGCGAGCTTATTACCATTTTTCCATCAGTTGTGGGAATTATTTTTTGCTATAACTTTTGACTCGTTGCTCGAGTTTTGAGCACTTCTTTAGTAAAAGTTACATGTTTTTTTGCACTCTAGATGATGGGATTATCATTTTTATAAATGCACTATTTTATAAAGTTCTACATTCTGGGGGTGTCTTTGTATTGCTTAATTCAACTCATTTCGAATCATCTTGAGCTTTATTCTATCCCTTTTATTGCTTGTGGACTTGTGAGTGCGTCTGCCATAGTCTTATAGCAAAGGGATTCTTTCGTGTAACATGAGATGTTATTTCTCACAAGGCTTTCTCTTCCCCTTCTTGTTTTCACTCATTCTTGTGTTTGCTTACGGTGTCGAACTGTTGCACCCAATGAACCTTGATTTTTGTCTCCACTCTTGCGTGTTATTGCATTGATTGTAAGGTGAGTGATAGACTGGTTCTCAACACACAATTGCATCTGATTGTAATCAATGCACTAAACTATAAAGTGCCAAAAAAGGGGGTTAAACTTGTATTCTTTGGAGGCTCCTCTCATCATGGACATTGAATTTCATCACTCCATTGTTCAACTAGGGCAGAAAACTACCTATAATGGAAGAATGGAATACTCGATCATTTTATTATGTATAAGTTTTTACCACATCTTCTTAGGATGGCACTTGAACCTATTGACCACATTCATCACCAAGATTGGTTGAACGCGAATGACATGGCATTCGGGATTCATTGTGTTATTATACCAAAGGACCTTCAACATCGAGTAGAGTTCACAGTGTCTACGCACCACGCTTAGAATTTCATTCAAAATTTTCATGGATATTTTGATTCTCCTTCATATTGTTATGGATGTTATGATGATCTTGCATCCATGGAGGAAAGTGAGTTCACTGATACTTTTTCTTATGAAGGGCCACCCACACATTTCTTCGTGTGATGAGCAGTTCCACCGACATAGAATCAATTGGCTCTCTACTTGATGATGAGGATTTTGCACCCAATTATGATGTCGAGAGTACTATAGAGGACTTTCCTCATCCTTCTCTCACTATCCCGAGAAAGTGTTGACACATCCCACATCTCATCAAATATTGAGCATTCTCCTATACATTCTCTTACGGTCATCACACCTACCTCTTTTCCACATTTATTTTTTGAGGACCCTTTCACTCCTCCACCTTCATTAGATGACTCATACCTATCGACATCACTCCTTTGTTTTTGAGACCTATAATTGGGATGATTATCTTCCTGACCTTAGTCATATTTTTGAGAATACACTTGTGATGTACTATAGGTTCCTCATCCATCTACACGCATTTCATAGGAGTTTATCATTTTTGTTGTTGGGATTTCCCCTTCTAGGACTCTTACCACTTCCACTTTTTCATAGATGTTCATTGATCCACCCTTTCTTGTGGATCCATTTTCTATTGTGGGGGATGTTTTTACCTTCACATTAGTTGGACATCCTTTCTACAGGTGTTCACCCTTCATACTCCGGACAGATTATACACTCGTGACATTACCTTTTGTTCCTTTTCACTCACTTGCTAGACCTATGTCACACTTTCGTGGACCATACTCAGAGCTCTTTGTTTTGCTACCTTCAACTTCCTTCATAGAGTGAGTGGAATTCCAACATGTCATTTATGTCCTTCCTAAGGGAAGGTACATAGTTCAGTGTGGATGGATCTTCTTGATCCAAAGGCGAGAGGATCTCATCATCGACATTCTTCTTAGAGACTTATTAGAGTTGCAAAGTTCAAATCTGTCCATGGAATCTTCTCGTATCCCTCTTTTATCCTTCTTCTCCTCCTCTTCTTCCTTCCAGAAAGATGTTTTTGTATATGGGCACCTTATCAGGCCTTTAGTTATTAGGCCCCATTGGCACATCTATTTTAGTTGTCTAGGGAGTCTTCCTTTCTATTCAAGCTTACCCTAACCTCTTCCTCAGCTTCAATGAAGGGGGGTGTTGGTGTGTGTGACATGCCTAGTCATCATCCACATCACCTAGTGAGTCATCTCTCCTTTGCGAGAGTCATAGGTCTTAGGAAGTCAAATGACAAGTGTTAGATTCTGTCATAGAATCTATCATTGTCATTTGCATCAGTGTGTCATAGGAGTTACATTCCTTATTTGGAATTATAACTCATCCTTTAGCGGAATTATATGCATCAGCCGCGTCATATGTGTCGATCACGTCATTGATGTTCTTTCCTTTTTTAGGCATGGGGGTTACACAACACCCCTATTTGTACTTTCTTTTTTCGATCTATGAGCATGAGAAGACCTGTTTTCTTATTTACATATTCTTTCCATTGTTCAAATCTTACTTATTGCGTTAGAGCTTGATGTTACCATCAGAGTGCAACTTCATTGTGGTGCATTGTTTTCGACATTGGTTCTCACAAATCCATCTTTCACTTTCAGTTTTTGATGTAGTGTAGCATAAACAATTCCATTTAAAAGAGAGTAGAAAACTACACACAATTAAATTTCATAATGTTAGAATAAAAATTAGTAATATGGAGGATGTTTCCCCCTTGAGTGTCGATGAGGTAATAGAAGAGGTTGGTGATGCTAAAAAAATAAGGATCACAACAAAATAATAAGACAATACGGTGACTAGGATTCAAACTAGTCCTACTTGGCCATTATTCAAATTTATATATAAAGTAGGAGCCCATACATAAAGTGGGAGAAGAAAGGGAGGGTGAATAATTGGAAAATGATAGGTAGAAAGGGTGATAAGATATATGGAGAATGGGAAGATCGCAATGTAGCTGACATAGCGTCGAGCTCGAAGTAACTATTTATTTAATATAACCACACAAAAAAAGTGTAAAATGACATGATGAGCCATAATAATGATTTTTTTCATTACTAAAGGGTGACTCAAAAACAAATACTTAAAGCAATGAAATATGATAAATTAAACAAGTAGGAATGAAAACAAGTAAGCACACAAAAAAAAATTAAACAAGCAACATTTAAAAGAGTTGTACCAATGTTTTGTTATCTAGATGCAGTTCCCAAATGTCAAAGTTATATGACAAGGGTTGAAAAATATGCCCCAAGCAAGGATACATGCAAGGGAATATACTGAGAGGACATAAAAGTCTCATGAAAAGGAATGTGTAATATAAAACTACCGTGAGAAATGATATATGCAAGCAAAGACATACATAACAAGAAACCTAACTTTATTAATGAAGGAATATCAATATTATCCCCATGTCATGTGCTATAACAAGTAATCACTTAAGTAAGAGGTTTTATAGGATAGTTTTATAGTTTATGGATTTTGTGCTTTGTGAATGTTTAGGATGTTTTTATTCTTTACCAATTTTTGGATTTTTGAACGTTTACCAATGTTTTGGATTTTTAAATTTTATACCAATGTTTTTGGATTTTTTCAAGTTTTCTTAAGCTATGTAAAGGAAAATGATGACGCAAAGATGCTCTGGTGAGAGGTAAGAATATACAAAGGGAAATCTAAGGTATATACAAGAATAAAATAATATGTCGGATCAAGCACAATATGGATAGGTTCAACATGATGATGAACTCAAACTAATGAAGTGATAAGAAGGTGAGAGCATACTTCCAGTGTAAGATAGCCAAGAAACAAATGATAGAAAGAGGTAGAAAAATTTTACTAAAAGAAGGCATAAACATTCCCGTAAATATGGTAAAAGGAAATATAATAAACATGGATGTTTTGAATGAAACTAAATAAAAGTGTGGGTTACGTGGATGGATATGGAAAATGTATCTAGAGGAATTTGTTTATGAAAAGGTGACGAGCCAAAGGCACAAATTGTGAGAAAATACATAGACGAAAGCAAGATTAAGAACAAGGTCCAAAAACACATGGTAACATACTAGTCCTATTTTATCATCGAGATTCGGTATGTGCATGTGAGGATGGATTAACTATTGATGTGAAGAATTGATATGTAATAATTGAAGAAAAACCAGCCAATGTGAAGGAATGAATGATTAGGGACAGTTAATTGGTGAATTGGAGGGTGGAAGGAGAACCATATATTACTCTGTTGTTATCCAGGACATCCATAGCCCCAACAGAGATGTTTTTGATTCTAGTCACAACATTTATCTATTACCACCAGGATGTCTATAGCCCCGATAGAATCTTGGAAATTCCCAAGAGATATTTCTATATTGATTTGATTTTTACTTTCGATTTTTGATTTTTATTGATTGTTAGTTTTTGATAACTTATTTCAGCTCTCTCTATTGTTTTGATAAGGGGTTAAGAACCAATAATGTCTGATAGAAGGACATGTAAGTTATTATGATGATGACATTAGATAGTGTCAACAAATACACCCAAATGTCTTCATAAATTTTTTATTAAATGTGTGATAGTGAGAGGATATCTAAGAGGTAAGTCATTTTTAATTTACCAAGGTAATGAGCGAACAAGATCAAATGGATACCATAGAGATAAATTTCACACAATGAGCATGCATAGATCAGCAAAAGGTCATTGAAGGGATGAACATGGTAGGAGATTAGTAGAGGAATATTAATAAAGAAAGGAAATAACATCCATGTGTATTCAATACCTAATTGTAATGTCTAATCTTAGTACCTTTGATTTTTAATGTTTTAGAGTTTTATCAATTTTATGTATTTTTGTGGTTTTGTGAAGGGAAAATGACGAAGAGAGAAGAAGATGAAGATGAATGATTGGGAATTTAGTACCAAAAATGTCACTCCATGTGATAGGATCCAATAACAATGTTTTTGATTTCTTTGATGAGGGAGACTAGGAGTTTTTCTTACCAAGAGTGATATTATCTCCAATCCTTATTATTGTTGTGAGATCATACTCGATAAGTGACTATGACTTATCTTGAAACATGGATTTTGTATGTAGGAGCTTGAGTTACCTATCCATATATTTTTGTAATTTTTTCCATACTTGATGGTTGCGTTGGTGTGAATTATTAAATCACATTTGATTTTTAGATTTGTGGGTGTTGGATCAGCTTGGAACTTTAGAGATCTTCATATTTTTATTTTTGTTTTGATGAAGAAGTTGTTTGTTCTTCACACAAGATAATGTGTGATGTTGTTGATCCATGGAAGTGGGAGAAGAAGAAGTATTTTTATTATTTATGATAGTAGTGGTAGAGATGATGGTGTTCATGTCATAGTTGTTGATAGATGGGTGATATGATGGATGAAGAGGATATGGTCCAAGGATTGAAGGAAATGGGATAGGGGGTGGCCTAATAATGGATTGTAATAGGATAGGCAAGAGAATAGAACATGAAGGGATACCCAAAGGTGTACCATAAATATAAGATGAAGGGATACTAGGACATGGCCCAATATATAAGATAATGGGCTACCAGGAGGTGAGACACAGATGGAAGATGAAGGGATATTAATATGTAGCCCAAGAATTGAAGGGTACAGGCTATCATTCTATGATCTGCAAATAGAATATGATGTGATACTAAGATGTGGCCCACGAAAAAAGGATAATGGGATACTCTAAGGTGACTCACAAATAGAAGATGAAGGGGTACTAGGAGGTGAACCACATATAGAAGAACATGAAGTGATATGCAGAGGTGACCTAATGAGATATTTTGATTGAGGAGGTGTGATATGTATGGAATGATTGGGTGATGATAATATATGCCAGGGATCAATGAAAACCTTGGTGTTTCACCATATAATAGGGAATGTGATGAATATGAAATAACAAGAAGAGGATCAATTTGCATGATCCGAGGATCTTCCTCTATTTTATTAACAAAGGAATCAACCTCTTCCCCACAATATGTAGACATATCAAGGTCAAAATAGAATCCGTGTTTGTCACCCTCTAGAGGAATTTCATCGTTTATCCCTATGAATTCTCTAATTTCTTCTTCATTTAGAAATTAATCAATTAGTATGGGTTTTTATTGGTTGACCATAGTAGGTTGATTGGAAGAAAAGGGTTTAACAAGTGTTGAAGATTGAGAAGCTATTTCATGAAGATATTGGGAGGTTTTCACCTCATTTTTTCCATAAAGGAACATGATAGCACTTTGAGAAGATATCTTAGCACCTCATTTCTTGTGACTAGTTTGACATGAACGTAAAATTTGTCTTTAGAAGATTGATAATGATGATAGAATAAATCATGGTTGAAAGAGATCAAGAGGGATTGGATTTTCATTGATAGAAGAAGATGAATCAAGAGAAAAACTAGATTTTGATTTGAATGTCTCGAGATTTGAAAAATAGGTGGATTTAGTATAGGATGGTATTGGTTTCCCAAGAAGACATGATAGTCTTTGGTAGACAAACCTGGATCATGTATAAAGTCAATATATTTCGACGTAGAGATTGAATTTGATGATTGATTAGAGGATTTTTAGTTTCACATATCTTCAAAGGAGTAAGAATTCATTGAGGCATCTGAAAAAGGGGGTTACGTGGAGAGAGGTGTTAGAAATCTAGGAACTTAATGGGGGTGAATCAGTGCTTATTTAAATTTTGTGCAATTTAGAATTTTTCGATCATCCAATTTTTAAAATTATCTTATCTCTTATAAGCATCCATATTCAACTAAAAAAGAGAAAGGAAACCAAACATTCATGAACACATGTAGAGACCATATTTAATGTGGGAAACCCATAAGGGAAAAAACCATTGAAACCAAGAACTAGGCTTAAGATAGAAATGTTGTGTACATGTTACATGATTTCATAATTGAGCTTCAACTCAACCTAGAGCTACAACTCCAAAATTTAACCATGATAATACTCAATATTTGAAAAGATTCAACTTGTTTGGATGCTTCAACTCCAAAATTTGTTCCACCAACAAGCTGACCTTTAGTAAGATTTGACTTACGGGGAAGTTGCAACTCCCACGTGTTATATTGTAACTTAGACTTTTTCATATTTTTTTCACACTAAAATTGTTGTCTCATATAATTCATAGTGAAAAAAGTATTAACTCACACTTCTTTCTTATCTCTTCTTTATTTTTCATATCTTTAACACATAAATACCCTTTGAAAAAATGCCCTTATCTCTACACTCTTTTAGTAAAAGCTATCCATTCGACAATGAAGTCTCAATCCTCTCTCTAAAATAATAACAACATTTTCATGCTAAAAAATTGAGCTTAAATAAATAAGCAAGACTCCTAGGCATGACTCTTGACTTTTCATGTTTTATGACTCTTCACATGACCATTATTCCTTCACAAAACTTTGTGTTTGTAGATTGATAAATGGAAATTCTTTAGCTACTCAAGCAATAGAATTTTTAGCTTCTCTATGAGATCCTTCACCTCAAATAATGATGTTTCATGTTCCATGACTTTTGAGCTTCTCCATAGAATTTCCCAAATCTGAAACATAATTCTATCTCAAATTTCTCCTTTGTTTCAAGATGAATCAGCATGATTTATTTTACAACACCTTTCAATATCCTTACAGACATTACTTGTAATTTTTGGGATTTTTCATCAATTAAAAATCCAGTTTTGGTCATTTTCCATGTCAAAAAAAACTCACACAATCACCCCAAAATATGAGCCAATGAAATATATCCATGTTTACTTCACAATATCAGACGTTGATAACCTCGACTAATTTCTATGAAACATGAGCTAATGAGAAGGCTCCACATTTACTTTGTAATTCACTTTAATTTGTAAGGACCTTGTTAAAATTTGAAGCCTTAACCAAACGGACAACTCTAAGAACCTTTTTGGTTTCATTATTTTCTGAATGCGAAGCACAAACTAATAGGAAGGCTCTATGCCTTCACAATGTTAGAATATTCTTAACTTACACTAACCACCGGGTCAAAGCATATAAGCGTGTCCCACTTTTTGTAGTTTTTGTACTTTCAGCAAACTATGTCTGACAACCAAAACATGACCAAACACATATAAAATGACCAAACATGCATTTTTAAGAGGCTATAAATACCAAGGTGCAGGGCATCCAGAATTTACCTGATTTTTTAAATTTTTATAGTATTTTTAATTATTTATTTACTAGTCAGATTTTAAAATATTTATGGCCAAAAAGTGGGACACACTTGTATGCTTTGACCCCACTATGAGACATAGTCTAATAGAAAATCTCCACGTGACATCCTCTAAAGCTATCATGTTTCTATTTAACCACATCAAATTTTTCTACCTCATGACGAGACTCAAAATACCATCAAATTTGTCTCATTCTAGGGACTTCACATCCTCCCGAAGCCATCTCTCAACAATATGGTATAATTCTACCATTTTTAAACCTTCGGTTGTTGATCATCGCCAAGTCGTACCCTCTACTTGGACCACTGTCTCTACCTTATGCTAATGTATCTTCTCTCTCCTACTTCGGACTGAAATATTTCTTAGACATAGATGATTAAAGAGGTTTAAGTCCATCAGACCCCAATTTCCTTCATCTTACCCAATGTCTTGAGACGTAGTACCTTCCTTCATAATTGATATTTCACCACCTACCCTATTGAATTTTTAACCTTTCCCGGACTTGAAAAGCTAAAGTATTTGGTTAATTTTGTGAGCATCATGTCCTTGAGTGCATCTTCTTAGGATATTGAAAGAAAATGGACACATGTTCATTTTATGTCTTTTATTTTCACTACATATATTAGCCATCTTTGTTTGTGTATCCCTCATTTTGATTATGTTTATTTGTTGTCATTTGTCACGACCTACAAAAATTTGAATGGCCATAAATTCCTCCAAAGATCCCCAACTTGTGTAAATTTTGTATCATTGGAAATAAATCCTTGATTTATCAAATACACATAACTCCACTATATCTAAAATCTCTTGCACAAGATGGAACAATAATTTAAAACTTGTGCAGAATTTGAGTCAACCATACAAACCTTCTCCTACCTTCAGTGGATGTCAACGTCAATGTGTAAGCTTGTAACAACATGAAATTTCAAGGAACCAACTAGACACCACTGCACAACATAGACATACACCGATTTGCATGAAAATTAGTCCTCTTTTTCTATCGATGTTTTGTGACATCAATGAAAACACCAACAAATGAAAGAAGCTCCAACAAAAGGGAGGACCGTGACTCAAGAGTCAAATTAGAGTAATGATGGGGAGACACAGATCCTTAGAGAAGTAAAATTTCATTGAGGCAACTTATTATTCCATAGAAGAAATTCAATTCAATGAGACTCGAGAGAATTAGGGAATCAAAATAATAGCATAGATTAGAAGAATCGGAAGAATATGGTTGATGAATAGGATTATAAGGATATGAATGTGTCATTTATTGGAATCTAGGATGGGGAAGTATAGTTAATTAACGAAGTGTCGTTAATTGACTAAGATGAAGGGAATGTTAGGTAATTAGTGGAAAAACCATAATTATAATGAAATCCTGAGAAAGAGGATAATTATTGAAATTTTAGTATTAAAATTGTGTTCTCAAATTTAGGTGTCTACACTGTAAACATGGGACACCCATAGTGTCATGATAAAATCAAGGCCTATAGAACAACAAAAATATCATGTAAGAGATGTCACATCCCACTGAATTTAGTTGTGAATACATATGGTATGTCATAAAGCTGATGAATTCAGCGGTTGATGTATTGTATATTCTTTAGCATGAAAGGTATGTTTAAATTTACACACGGTTGCAATCCCTTCCACTACAAAAGAATAATAACCCGGTTATTAAATTTTTATTCATCTAGTTGACTATTTTTACGGAGATTGATATAATTATATGTAAATGAATGATTAGTCTATCATATGTCATGGTAGCAAAGTTGTTTGTTTATCATCTTTCAACGTATTGTAATGTCAAGATAGGAAATAGTTAATCATGTTGATTATACTGGCCTTAGATCATAAAATCAATATTTAAGGAACATAATTGTGATGGTCTAGAACCATGGTTCCTTTTAGCATATGATTATGTTGGATCAACTCCTTTGGTATGGGATTATTAAAACATTAAAATTCATTGTGATGGCATTTTATTGTGAAGGTGAAATGGGAATTAATCATAACTTAGTGGCTTAGACCATGGTTTAGGATTTATAATGAAATTTCTTTTAAGGTATGGGTCATTATTATTACTAGGTAAACATAAGTCAAGGTAATATGCTATACATTTGAACCTAATGTAAAGATAAGCTATTGCTAAGGGGCCTATATAACACTAAACTAAGTTTGATGATTATATGAATTTTTCCAAATCCATGAAAAGTTGATGAATTATGTTGAAAAATCATTGGGAGCTCAACCACCCTACATGGGGGTACTGACTGTAACCAATGGCACGAGCATTTAATGAGCACTTCGCTAACCGTCCAGTATGGAGATAATCAATAAGTTAAGCCATGTTATCTTTTGACTAACTAATAGTTAGTGATATTCTTGTATAAGATAATATAGCATGCTAAATTTGTGATGGAAATATATGGTTGGTTAAATTAGGTGGGAAAATTGCATTGTTTTCCATGCATTAATGGTATTTAATATCTTCCCACAAATTTTGGGGAATGTGAGAAGTGGTTGGGGAACTTGGAGTTGATTGTGGTTTTGTTATTTCATTTGATTTTTTATCAATCTATGAAAATTTGAATGTATGATTTCTCCTCTTTCATCATGTTATCTGATTATTTTGGTGATTTTTGTATGTATTTGTAAGCGTGAGTTGTGAAAATCTATGGGAATCAGCGATAGTCTGTATTTTCTTGCCTAATAAGTTATTATGTTGATCTAGTAACATGTTCCATCTCATTATTTAGAGTTTTTAGTTCATCTTAAAGATTCTTACAAGAATATTATTTATCCATGTTTTTCTACACATTTCATTTCTTTTCCTAGTCTAGATATTTCTCAAATATCTTCATGGCTAAGCTGATTTTTTCAAATTCTTCAATTTTGTCCCTAAGAGCTTTAGAGATCATATTGACTTGTTCCTCAAGTTCCTCAATATTTTCTTCATGTTATTTCTCCATTTGGATCGCCACCACTTCATGATGTCTAATTTTCTCTTCTTGTTCCTTCACAAATATTTTCAGCTTGGTGATTTCTTCATCTTTGATTTTGAGAGAGTTCAATACTTTATCTGATTGACAATCATCTTCTGCACATTATTGAGCATCCCATATTTCTTGTTTACTCAAATTATTTTCAAGGAGAGTGATGTGTTTTTCATAGGCACTGATGTAGGCTTTCAACTTCTTGTTTCTCTTCCTGATCTTGTCCAATTATTCTAGAGAACATTCTAGCTCGACCTCTAGATTAACTCTGTTATCCAAAATGAGGCCCCTTCTTATTTTGGCTCACTTGCCTTCATTCTTTCCTTCTTTGTTCCTTAGTCAAATTTTTACACATTTTAGGCATTCAAAATTTTCAAGTTATTTCTTCATCAGATAGATAATTTTCTCCCCTTTCCGAGAAAGGTAAAGAAGTTCTCCTAACTCTTTGTATTTTGCAAGTTATGGCTTGGCGGAGTTTAGAGGGGAATTTTTCACAAGGAGCTGCGGGAAAAGAATTGGCACTTATCCTTTTGGGGAAAAAGGGTTAAAGGGAAAACTTTGGCCTAAAATCCCACAAGAAAATGAAATGGTGCCATGTGTCAGGTCAGAGTGGCAAGAGGCGAGAAGGACTTCAAGTTTTTTCGGCATTTGGTCAAAGTGTGTCAAAGGGAAAAATACAAGCGCATCCCCGTCGAGCAATGAGATGGTGCCATGTGTCCTGTCAGTGGTGGGAGTCGGGGTGGTGGAAGGACTTTGGAATTTTCTCCAAAGTGGTTAAAGGTGCAAAGGTAAAAAATGGAGCACATCCCCACCAAGCAACCAGAAGGTGCCATGTGTCCCAAAGTGGTGGAGGTGTAGAGTATTTTTGGAAAATTTTCCAATTTCGCAAAAGGGGAAAAATGATTGTTTGATCCCATGGATCAACCAAAGGGAACCACATGGCAGTGGAGGTTGGGCCAGCAGAGATTTTTGGGAAATTTTCCCAATTTGAAAAATGAGGGAAAATTGTAGATTTCAGCCTGCGAACCCTAATTTTGCATGTTTTTCCTAAATCTTCAGAGGGCCATATCTTTTGATCTAGAGCTCAGATTTTCATGTTTTTGTATGATTGGAAAGATGTTAAAATTATCCACATGATGGAATATTAAATTTTTATTTTTGTGGGGTTTGGTGGGAGAAAAATGAATAAATGTCTCTGGCATGGGAAAAAATGTAGAACCGACCCCCAACCACCAAAATTGATGAAGTATGGCGCTTGTTTCTTCTCCAGCATGGCCAAATGCATCAAAAAATGGATTTTGAGGTTTCCCTTTCTGTTTTAATGAATTTTGTTAGTTATTAGAGATCGAAATCAATTTTCCTGCATTTTTTACCTTTCCTTCATTCTACTTCATTGTTAAAAGCCAATTTTGTCTCATTTGTAAAGGGTTTGATGTTTTTGTTCTTGTAGAATCCCCTCTTCCCCTTAGCACGTGAATTCGTGGAGTTTCAGGCCTCCCATTGGAACTGCAATACATTTTTTGCCTCCTTTCCATTGTAATGCATCATATCAAAAATGGGAATGATAAAGCATGTTCTGTGAATGAATTTTCAACCCTTTCTTATGTTTATTGTTTCCTTCTGACCCTTCATTACATTTTGGTAATTTGTGCATGTTCTAGTATTGCATTCTTATGATCTATGTCTATTTGCAAATAATAGAGGTCCATCACTCCTTTGGTGTATCACCATTTTTACTTAGTTTTGTTTCCTTTTGCATCTTTTAACTCTATCTCCTTGGAATCTAGAGTAGGATTTAGCATTGAACCTCTACAAAATTCATGCATACACCTAAACAGAGGGGTAAGAACCAACTTTCTCTAGATATTTTTCTCACCTTGCAAGGTCCCACACCTTGGAGAAAACTCAATGTTGTGCAATCACACTAAATGACCCAATTCTAGACTGTAAATATGAAGGTC
Source organism: Taxus wallichiana var. yunnanensis (assembly GCA_018340775.1). NCBI lineage: Eukaryota > Viridiplantae > Streptophyta > Pinopsida > Cupressales > Taxaceae > Taxus > Taxus wallichiana. The sequence goes on along the minus strand of CM031242.1, from coordinate 81,962,359 downwards.
ATTTAGGGGGTGTTGTAGATTTTCACTAACATTAACCTCAGCTTCTTCATCATCTGAATCATTTCTGGAGGTGTTGCAACTTTCCATTTCCATCATCAACCTTTCTTTATGAGCTTCATCCTAATACTTTCTATAAGTAGATTTTCCCATGCTTATCTTTCTCTAGGATTAACTCTAAGTTGTTAAGCTTTACATAGGAGAACCATCACTATGATACCAATTGTTGGAGATTTCGGGAAGGCGAGAGGGGGTTAATCAATGCGAGATAAAACTTAGAATAAATTTCCTCTTTTTTGTATCTATTTTTGTTAACTATTATTGATTGTCACAAGCATGCAATATTAACCATGAGACTATATAAATAATAATCATATACACACATTCACATGAGGAGACCAAATATAATGTGGGAAACCCTTTCGGGACAAAAACCCACTGAAACCATTGCTCATATTACTCAAAGCAAGGAATTGCAAGAATATTACACATCCTACAATATTTTTTTAGTGAGGCACCAACCCCACAAGGAGCACCCACCCCTACACCTTTGCTGATATTACACACAAAAAGAACTCAAGTGAATATTACACATCACAAGATATTTCTTTAGTGAGGCACTAACCCCACAAGGAGCACCAACCCCTTAAATATGCTAAGCTACAACTTAGAATTATTGAACATACACAACTGATTATGATCACTTTGTTGTTTCATTCATTTACAATCACTCTTCAAAGTTAGATATGCAATGTTTTCTTTACCTCTTTCTGGTCTCTCCTTTCTTCACATTTGACTTATCAAATTTTCTACTTTTCTTTGCACATCAGTTCTTCATCTGATAATGTTGTCTCCTTCTACACACAACTCTTCTCTTTCTCTCTGCACTAGATCTTCATTATTCTACTATGTCTTCTTTCTTCCTCTCAGCAGTGACTATGTCCTCAGATTCTCCTTGCTCTTCTCTTCAGAAAATTTGTATCATGTGACTACATCTTCTTTCCTTGCACAACTCTTCTCTTTTCTCATCTCTCCTTTATCAGCATCAGATATTCAATTACATCTCTATGTCATATCCTTCTCTGAATTTTTTTGGCTCAGCTGCACTTTCTCTATTTTCTTTGTTCTTCATATTTTTAACTCATTTTCCTTCAACTCACAAGAGTGTTCTTGTTGCATCTATAAATATTTAAGGCATCGATTAATTATCAAACTCTATTCTCATATTTCCATCACTTATTTGACACATCTCTTCTTCTTTGTCTCCTTCAACTTGATTGCATCATTTTATTTCTTGATTTTCCCTTTCTTTTATCACTCCTTCAGTTCTGGTGCATCATTTTCCCACTCGAGCAACTACTCTATTTGGCTCCAATTCATTCCTATATTCCAATCGACCCATTCCCTTTCTTTGATTTACACGTCATACACACTTCCTACTTTTTCTCCTGAGAATCTAAGCTATTAAATGCATGTTGCTAGCTCCAGATTTTTTTCTTGTTATATTCGGATTAATTTCACCTTCTTCTATGCATCTGCCAGAAATTATTTATGAGTTGACTCCTAAAAATAGATTTTTGAATTTTTAAGATTTCCTCGTGATCAAGAATAAATGAGCCCCTTTCTTCTCTAGTATTTAATTTTCACCTTAGAATTAGGAGAGTGTAATTGAATTACTTTGAAGTCAACAAGCATTAAAATATGGAAGCTAGAACAGTGCATTTCATCATTTCATTTTCGAGTTCTAGTTATACATACAACCACAATCTTTACATCAATTAAATCATCATCAATTTTGGATACTAACTCTCACTTCTTCCATTTTAAACTCTATCTAATTGTCCTTGATCCACCTCCAATTCTATTTTCTTGTTTTGTAGCTTTTCTTGGCTTTTTGACCTTTTCCTTTGTATTTTGGAAATTTCCTTTCATATGTGTCTTTTCTCCTTTCTCGGTGGCTATTTAGTTATCTACAATTTTTTTATGATTTTTGTTGCTTTTAAAATATCACGGCATTCCTCCTTGTACATGGCTCTATCCCTATTAGTTTCTTCTTTTATAGTCTTCCATGGCTATCTTTCATTCTTAGTGGCTTCACTCGTTCTTCGCGGATTTTCTCTTTATCAATGGCTTTGCTTCGAAATCTTTACTCTCGTGATTCAGCTTTGAGACTCTTCTTACCTTCGCAACTCTTCCTTCACATCCATGACTTCACTAATATCACTCGTGTATTTTCCATTGGCTCCCTTTTATTTGGAGGCTTCATCCCTTTACTCGAAGCTTTCACTAACCTTTCTCTTTGGTCCAGTTTCCACTACACCTCCTTAGTTTCTTCCGAGCTTCTACGGCTAAGTCTCCATGCCCATGGCTTGCATTTGTTTGTGACTTTTCTTGTGGCTAGCTCCAGCACTTTGTAACTTTTATTTTTACTCATGATTTTTCTATCATTTTGCAGATATCCTTAGACTTTGTCAGCTATCTCCTTATATTTGCATCTTGAACAAAAAACTGACTAAGTCCCTTAGAACTTATCCTTGATCATCTAAATCCTATTTCACATCTAACTAACCCTTAATGTCCTTATTTGACTTTTGAACACCCAATTCACTTTCCGAGGCTATTGCATACTGATGAAACATTTGTTATCCTTCAATTCCACTATCATGTAGTCACCTGGTTCAATCTTCAATCTTCTCCATATGTCTGAGCTACTTTCGACTTTAATGCTTTCTCTGTGAGTGACACTACTAATCAACCTTCATCTTCATTATTTTCTCACTTTACCAATTAACCCTTTTTCCATCAATGCCACTTCTTCCATCTTCTGTAGTTTTGACATCAATGACAACACATACCATAATGAAAAAGGTTCAACAACACGAGACCATGAATCCATATCTTTGATGCATGCACACTCTTAGTCATGTCAAACAAAATAAAATTACATTTTTATTAATTTTTGTACCTATCTTGTTCGAAAAAACTCCCTCAAAATCATGCAGGGGACTCCATTCTTGATTATCATGAGAATTTTACACAATCTTGCAACCAATAAACCTTGACACTATAATTCCTCATGAATGAAAAGCATGACTAATAACAAGAGAATAATTTAACTAATGAAAAAAATTATTTACATGAAACCATATGATAGATCTAAGAATACTAAATTATTCTGTCATAATTTCATACTAAGACCATGAGATGAAAATTTTTCTTAATACTTCTGAGACACAACTTGACCATTACTCAATATATGGTATCATAGAACTTTTGATGAATTCAAACTTAGACCAAGACACTTGTTTTACATGGAATACTCAAATTCAGATCACAACCATACCTTGAAATATCAAGACAAGACCTAATAGGCTTCAACTATCAGTACTCCACATCATGTCAATAAAAACTTAAAGACATGGTTTGTACAAATTCAAATACATTTTTACTATAACCACACATTTTCATTACTTGAACAACCACATCGACTATAATACATGCATTGAAAATTTGATAACATACCTTGACATCCTATAACATACTCCAACAAATCAACTTCCTCTTCTTTGAATGCTTCACATGATTGAATATGTCTCTAAGAAGCCTAGTAGATACATATATCTTTATGAATAATATATAAGCATGAATTAAAGAGGTCCCAAGACCTCTTAGAAACCTGAAATTATCCTATTTCAACTTGTTTTGATACGTAACTTTGAGAGATACCTTTATGTTCATTACCATCTACTCTTGGTGGAACCATATTATTCATTCTTGGCCCCCATATCTTGTTTTGACTTATGTCATGCTTCTTAAGACCTTGAAATCTCCTCTCTTTACTTGTAGGAGCATAACACTCCTTGTAACATGTCTAAAATTATTAGAGTTGTACCATATAATTGAATCCAACCTTTATCTTCTTCATTCTTCCAATTCTAACTCAAAGGTTCATATGGACATGTTTCACTTGATTCCTAGAAAATTAATGAAACTAATCGGGGTTGAAGGCTAAGGAGGAATACCTATTTGTGATGTTGGTCGAAGGTTGTGCACATGTTCTGATTTCCTGATCCAAGTTGATTATGAGAGCTTCCTTTTGGCTAGGAGGAACTACCTAAAATAAAAAGCAAGACCACAAAACATAGTTAATAGAAAAAGGTTAGTGGATTGCCTAGCGTGAGCTAGATCCAAGAAGTGTGATACTTCCTCGACATTTTCAATCCATTGATATATATAATTTAATATAAAATAAATGGGCATGTAAACAAATGATTCTAATGCTAGTACTCTAATTTAGGTATCTCAGATTACTATCAATGTTAATCTACTTAAATTCTTTGATAATTAAATTGGTGAAGGTCTTAGGTCAGGTTGTAGAAATTTGGGTAGGGGTGTAGAGATCACAGGCAGGGTCTTGGTAAGACTTGGTGGAGTTTGGTCTTTATTTGGGTAATTGGAGAGATTTATGATCCGAGGAAGCTTTCAGGACATAGAGACTGATGTCGATTAGCATGTGACCAATGATAGTGTATTTATGACTGATATTGGTTAGTGATAGTCGGTCTCGATTTATGTGGGAATGGTAAAATATCAAAACAGTTGTCTAGGTTCTCTCTATGTCTACATAGAGAGATGGGGAGTTGTGTGGAGAGGTTTCAGGTAGAGTATATGGCTTGTGTGAGTATTTTTTGATATTATTTGGGGTGTTAAGGTCAAAATTGTAAAATCATGACATGAGATACAGTAACCAACATCGGTCTAGTGACCGGTGTTGGTGAAGGGGAAACCGATGATGGTTAAGGTAACCAGCATTGGTAGGGGAAATTTGGTGAAAGTTGATTAACAAGTGGTTTTGGGATTCTCTGTGATTATACAGGATAATGGAGGGGGATTGGTTGGGTTTGTGATAAGGTGATAAAAACTCATAAATGTGTAAAAGCGTTAGGAATAAACATCCGAGAAGGTTGTGGTGGCTAGATAGGGATATGGGTTGGAAAGTGGGGATGGAGGAATACATGGAATAATAAGCTCTAATGATAAAAGGATAAAGAACCTAATGAGTAAGTACAAAAAGATACAAAATAAAATGCACTTACTTGTTCCTACAAGATTGGTGGGTGAAGGAAGGTGATGGTCAATTTGTGAACCTGGTGGTCAGTGTCATGATAGTGCTTCCCGAGGTGTCACTCTGAATTCCAATGCCTTGATTAGTCCTATAAATTTCTCGGGCTGTGGGTGGATGTATTTTTCATCTTGATGTTGAGAAAACTCTGGTTCATGCTTGAATTTAGATAGCTCTCCCAAAACTCGAAGTGACCAACTGGGAAAAGGTTGCCAAATTGTATATATGGTGATCAATGTCGCTTAAGGGTTAACTGGTGTTGGTTAAGGTGGGATATCCTAGGTTTACCAAAAATAGCATATCTTGGCTATTTTTGGTGTGCTCTACTTGTTGGCCCGGGTCTCAAGTGATGGTTAATGCTTAGATAAGTGAGCATCTTTGTTGAAGGAATAGGAATTTAATGTTAGGGTTAGACTAAGTCCCAGGTGGTTAGGATAAGTTGAGACTGAGTCTTAGTTAATTAATAGGCTAAGAATAAGTCCATGGTGAGGTGTCTAGGTGAGGTTTCTAGGTGATGTATCTAGGTGAGGTGTAAATTAACCTAATTAAAGTAATTAGATTAATAAATAATGTGAGGGTGGGCATTAATTCTATTTTAAATAATTAAATTAATATGAATGTGAGGTAAAGGGGTCATGTTTAGGTGAACATGTTATGTTAAGCGATTAAAGGGGAACAAGGGGAGTGTGACCCAAATTTGGTGTCTATAGGACAATACCTAGAAGTATGAACTTTCTCATGAAAATTATAGCATATTATATTCTTTGATTGCTCACTCCTATTATCCCTCTATGGGTGGTCATCATTGAAAAATATCCTACACTCCTTAGCTCTATTCCCAAAGCCATTACAAGTGAAACAATAACCATTAAATGACCTCTCATACCTTGAAGCATTGGGTTTCCTAATTGACTTTGTCTTCACATTGTCTTTGGCATCTTTCTCCTTTTTTATCTTGTTTCTTGGTTCTTCAACATCCTTTCTTGTAAAAATTATTCTTACATCATCTCTTTTCCCTTGAGGTTATCTCTCAACCCGAGACTTGTCTTGTCATCTACTGAGACCTTTGACTGCTAAGAAGATTATTAAGATCCTTAGTGTTTTTCTCAAATTTTTGAAAGGACTTATCCTTATTGACAACCTTAGATAAATCTTCCCTTAGAAACTCTATATCTTCTTCAAGTTTGGTACACTTACTCTCTTTGTCTTGTAGACTTGTGATCATGAACCTTACCTTCTCTTCTAACCTCTTGACATATTCTCCTAGCATACCTATTTCTGACCAATTTTTCTCCTCTAGGTCATGGATATTTGCTTCATATTCCTTGACTTGAGATCTCATCTTCTTGTTATTCTTCTTATTCTTCTAAAACTCTACAAGAATCAAATATGAAATAACCCAACATTATGAAGCCCTCACTTATAGACCTTATGGAATAATTTTTCATGAAAATACCTCATCTCTGATCTATTCATGCACTAATTCATATTTAGAATTTAAAACACCATCACAACTACTTTCTTTAGATGAACAAGCCTCTTCCTTTGTGTACAAAATAATATTTCCCTTTTTCTTATAGTCAAAATTATTGAAATCCTTCTTTCCTTTTCTATAATTTTTATTCTTATTTCCATGATCATCTTCATTTTCTTCACCACCTTATTTTTCATGCCTATGAGGACACTTAGAAATAAAGTGACCTACTTCACCATAATTAAAAAATTTAATTGAATCTTACCTTTATACTTTCTGGAGCCAACATTCAATATCCTAGCAACCATTAAAAATATTTATTCATCATCATCCTTCAATTTATTTCCCTTGGTATTCATCTCATATTTGAAAGAAATATCCTTCTTGGTTGGTTTAGAATCAGTAACCCTCATCTCATAAGTAGTCAAAGTTCCATATAATTCATCCATTGTCAAGAGAGTTAAATCCTTGGCTTCTTCAATGGTAGACACTTTGGAATCAAATATAGGAGTAAGATACCTCAATAACTTTTGTACCACAACTTATTCCTTCACTTCTTCACCTAATCCTTTCATGGTTGACAACCTTGTCAACTTTAAGAAAGTATGCAACAATAGACTCATCATCACTCATTTTCAGCCCTTCAAACTGATTTTTGAAGGTTTGAAGCTTAATTATCAATACCTTAGAGTCTCATTCATAAATTACCTTGAGTTTATCCGACATTTCTTTTATTTATGTACAATTTATCACCTTCTCAAGTTCAAGTTTTCTAATCCACACATGATTTCATTCATATCCCTCGAATTGTCATTACTCATCTTCTTGTCTACAATAGTTGTTGGGAAGATACACGATTTTAGAATCATTAAACACATATCTCCAAATATAAAAATGTAAGGAAATGATGTGATTCCTCATCCTAAGAATCTAAAAATCATAATTATCTCCATTAAAAAATGGTTCCTTATTCGAAGAAGATCAGCTCTGCTAACTCGCCATGTTTGTGCTTCAAAAGATATCCTTTAAAGTGTTTAAACTCTTCTAAAAGGACATTATCTTATACCAATTTTAGAATCACAATGGAATGAGGTGGGGTGAATTATTCCTTTAAACCCCTTTAACAATTCAACTTACCTGTATGAATTAGTAACCATTCAACCATAAATTAATTATGATCTTAATAACATGAAACAACCATCCACATGAACATGAATAAGAGAGAGTACACAAGACACAATATATAAGTGGGAAACCCTCGAGGAGAAGAAAACCCACCAAAATAATTGATTATATTACTCAAACCAAAATAATTTCATGAATATGAATTATCACACAAGATTTGTTTAGAGAGGCACCAACACCACAAGGAGCACCAACCCCTAGAAACCCTTATATTGATATTACTCAAAATAAAGGAATCATGTGAATATTAATTATCGCATAAATTTTTAATAAGAAAAACATTGAAAAAATGTTGCCAACACACATAGGTAAGAGTGATCAAGGATTCATCTCATATACCTTCAAACCCTCTCCAAACACATGTTCTTCTAACTCACCCAAGCTTGGATTTTCATGAACTGATATGAACTCAAACCCTTGCATACAAGCTCTTTAACCTTCATAATAATTTCACACACTCTCTCAAGACTGTCTTGATTCTCTAAACACTTTTTCACTTTCTCACCTAGCTCATATTTTTCCCTCTCTTTTCAACTAGTGGAAAATTGAGCCAAAATATACACTTTATATGAGTCTCAACTAAAAAACATAATGCATGTCAATATTGAACCAAGACTTCATTCATGAATATATATATATATATATATATATATATATATATATATATATCATGTACCCATGTAGGTCAGCCATGCATTAAGACACAAGATAAGTATAAAAAGGCCTAAAACCCCATTAACATGCTCATTAAAGACCTTCAAACACTTCATCCTTATTTATAAATATTTCACAAGATTCACACATGTCAAACATACCATATCAACATCATCCATTCTCACACAAATCTTTGTACCAATAAATTTCTTCATAACACCACTAAGTAGGATAATTTCCTACTCAAAACAAACACTTTTAGGATATCACTTTTGTGGCAGCATTAACTACTCCTTTGTATTACGCCTCTGTAGATGATATCACAATTACATTATGATTCTTGCTAGACAAAATAATAGGACCGAACCAAGAGAGAAGCTGTAGCTAGAAGTATATTTTCGATGATCTAAGTCATCGGCCCAATCGAATCTGTGAACCCAATCAATTCAATATCAACCCCTTCATGATAGTGAATGCCATCAACATAAGTGCCATGAACATAATGAAGGATCCATTTAGCTACTTTCTAATGTATCTCATGTGGCTCCTACATGAATCGTAAATGATCCCAACAAAGCATATGATAAATCCAATCGAGTGTGAGTCAAGTAAATCAAGCTCCCCACCAACATTGTTGATAAAGAGTACCATCAACAAATGGAGTAGAGAAATCTGAAACCAACTTAACCCTAGAAAGAAAAGGAGTAGGAGAAGACTTGTAATCAGACATCTGAAAATGAGCTAGAAAATCAAGAGCATACTTAGGTTGTGAAATCAAGATTCCCAAGTCAGATTGTGAAATCTGGATCCCAAAGAATTAATGAAGCACACCTAAGTCATTCATAGAAAACTTGTTGGCCAAGGCAATCTTCACAAAATCAATAATAGAGGAAAAGCTTCCTGTGATCAACAAGTCATCAACATAGAGAAAAAGAATAAGTATGGAGTCATCTTTCCGTAGAATATAAACATTTGGATCAGAGTGACACCTGGTAAACCCTGATGTAAGTAAAAAGGAGTCTATCTTGGCATACCAATCCCAAGGGACTTGTTTAAGGACATAAAGAGACTTCTTTAACTTAAAAATGAGGGAGGGATCTTAGACATAACCCATAGGTTGTTCCATAGATCTCTTCCTCTAGGTCACCATGAAGGAAGGCACTCTTAACGTCCATTTGATGAGCTTTCAATCTATTCGTTGTGGCAATGGCTAGGGTTAGTCAAATGGAAGTCATCTTCACAACTGGAGCAAAGGTTTCTGTATAATCAATGTCAGCTATTTGGGAGAAACCCTTAGCTACTAATCGTGCTTTAAACTTTTTGATGTCTCCATCTACTCCATACTTTGTTCGGAACACCCACTTATACCGAACGATTTTTCTTCCTTTCAGAAGAGTGGTGAGATCCAAAGTATCATTCTTCATGAGAGAGGAATACTCCTCATCCATGGCGGGTATCCCAATCGGGAATACCAGAAGCCTCCCAGAAAGACTATGGATTAGAAGTAGAGGTAAAGAAAGAGTGGGGTCCAACAAAATCTGAGCGAGTACATATCATATCTGAAGTATCTCCAACTAAATCTCTAGTACTTTGTAAAGTTTTCCTAGCCCAAAGGGGACCAGGAGGATCAGGCTCAGAGTCGGAAGATTCTTCACTTGAGTGAGAAGGGACATATTCCTCATCATCACTATTGTTAGAATCCAGAAGACTCAAAGGTTTAATGGTTAGGAGGATCAAGAAGAGGAGCACGCTCAACAGCATCATCATATGATGAGTCAGAATTCAATTCAGTGAGCTGAAGAACCTCAATAGGTGTAGAAGTAGAAGTTGAAGAAGACTCATCGAACTTAACACGTCTCTCAATATACAGCTCATGAGAAGTAGGATTCATCAATCGATATCCCTTCCTATCATCAAGATACCCTACAAAGATACAAGGTTTGGATTTGTGGTTCCAGGGCCTTGCATTTCTTCTTGGGAATCCAAGCCATAGCCTTAGATCCGAAGACTTGAAAGTTCTCAACATCAGGCTTGCATCCAAACTAGGATTCAAAGGGTGTCATCCCTGTTACTACCTTGTGTGGAACATGGTTATGAATGTAATTTGCATAATTCTTTGCTTCGGCCTAATCTGTGGAGGAAGAGACTTCAAGTGAATCATACAAGTGGCCATCTCCTTGAGTATGGTTCTTTCTTTCGAGACTCCATTCGTGAAGGGCTATAAGTAACTATATATTGTAAAGAGATCCCTTCAGAAGTATAGAAATCCATGAACCTATTGTTTACATATTCACCTCCATTGTAAATTTGAAGAACCTTGATAGACCGTTCCACCTGTTTCTTAGCAAGATCCTTAAAGTCCGAAAATGTTCAAAAACTTGAGAATTAAGCTTAATAAAATATACCTGGTATATCGCGAATAGTCATCAATGAAGGTTAACACATAAAGAGCTCTAGTAAACAAAGGAGAAGGAAATAGACAGAAACATTTATGTGAACAAGATCAAAGGACAAGTGGCTCTCCAAGATTTTCCTTTGTCAAATTTCTTTTTAAGATGCTTTCCAAGGGTACAATCCTCACAAAGACCCTTAGAAAACTTGACGTGAGGAAACCTATTGACCATTTTTTTGGCTCAATTTTGGGAATAGAGTTGCTTCTATCCTTTCATTCCTTTGAGAAATAAATAAGGGTTAGGGCTAGGAGGAATACCTGTTGAATGTCGAGAGGGTGTGTGCGTACCGTAGAGAAAGATCAGATCGACTGCAAAGAACTCCTTTTTGTCTGGGAAGGACTACCTACAAGTAAGAATACAAGACCACCAGATTTTAATTAGACAATAAATGAGGGAACTGCCTTGGGCCCAGGAAATATAAAACTTCCTTTCGAAGGTGGTCAGTTCCCCTGCTAATATGAATTAACACAAATTCTAACAAATAAGCTATTGTCCAATTACAATTTGTTTACCTTGTTAGAACAATAGAGAAAGGGCTGGTCTTGGTTTAGAATCACGGTGACCGATGCCGGTCACTGTAACCGGTACCGGTTGTTGGTAACCGATATCGGTAGGGGCAATGTTTTAGGGGCTTTTGGTGAAGGTTGGTTGTAAGGTGGTTGTGTTGTTTTATAAGGCTGATAAATGGGTGGGGTTAGGTAATGGGGTGATGAGAAGGACTCAGAGAATACGGGGGTGTTCTTGGGGTAACGTAAGGGTGGAGGAATGACAGTTAGATGTAGTGTGTTGCTGGGTAGTAGATCTAGGAATAGACTTATGATGGCTGTGATTCAGAAGTTCAAGAAATGTTATTAAAAGGACATACAAGATATTACTTACTGATTATTGATGAGGATGCAGGTCCAAGAACTGTGATGATGACGGCAAAACTTAGGTAGGATGACCTGACAATCAGGAGATGAGCTATCTTCCCTCCCGACGAACAGATGAGTGTCACAAGGCTCTGGTTACTCAGTTGCAGTTTTTGGGCTTGATGTCCTTCTCTGCAAACTCTTCTTGTTTCTTTTTCACTTGTCTCTATTCAGCCAAGTAAAAATCCGGATCCTTCCAATGACTTCTGATTTGGATCCATGAAAATCCAACCCTTTGTTTTTGGTTGGGAGTGGTCATTTACAGGGAACCGATGGCGGTTACGCAACCGACGGGCGGATCGAGTAGGAACCGGTATCGGTCAGGTCAAAGCGGGCTATTTTTGGTAAAATAGCCAGCTTTCCCTCCTTTTCTCCCGAGGGATTAGTTACGGGCTTGGTCAAGTCATTATGAGGTTGGTTTTAGGTGCGGGTGAGGAGTAATTAGTCATGGGTGTGGATGTGGACCAAGTTATAGGTCTTAATTAGGTTAGTTTAGGGTTAAGACTAGGTCATGATGAGGTGGTGAAATGAGGTGGCAGGTATGGTGATGTGGATTTATTAATTATAAGGTAATTAATAAATAATTGTGTAAGGTTTAGGTGATGAGGTTAGGTTGCGAAATGAGATGTGGGCACAGGGGGTCGTAAGACACAAATTTGGTGTCTACATTAGCCCCTTGTTGTCGTGTAGCTTGTCTTTGTTAAAGCTGCACGGACAATAATAAGAAGTGGTTACCCCTGTTAAGGGTATAGGTAATCCCCCTCAAATCTATCACAGATTGAGGTAGCGTGAAATCAGGGATAGGGTTGATAAAGGGAAATGGTGTTGAGATGATGGTAAGATGGTGGGGTAGGTCCAAGGAAGCAGACGCACGTTGAAATGCAGTAGTGTGACCAGGGTACATGATTTGAAGAGCAAACAAGCAATTCATAGGCAAAGGTCGATAGTTTATCCAAACAAGGGTGATATAATCCTAGTATCCAAGGCATAGGAAGTAGCTCCAGGGGATATAACGGGTAAGGTACAGGAACGGTTAGGCATGTTCGGCAGTACCAAATGGTTGGTTTGGTTGAGATAAACATCACGGTCTTGGTCTAGGCAAAGTTGGTCGACTGATCAAGTCAAGGACCCTAATCATGCTAAAACATGAACAGGTGAGCTCGATTGAACAAAAAGCTACATGATGGGTGGATAAAATTGTAATTTGTTGATTTTGGGTGAGGTATTTAATTGGTGCGGCCTTGGGTCGGGCCAAATGGGTTGGTGCGGCCTTGGGTCGGGCCAAATGGGTTGGTGCGGCCTTGGGTCGGGCCAAATGGTTGGTGGCGGCCTTGGGTTGGGCCAAATGGTTGGTTGTCGGCCTTGGGTCGGGCCAAATGGTTGGTTGCGGCCTTGGGTCGGGCCAAATGGTTGGGTGCGGCCTCGGGTCGGGCCAAATGGTTGGTTACGGCCTTGGGTCGGGCCAAATTGGTTGGTTGCGGCCGTGAAGTGGGCCAATGAAGTTAACAAAGGGTTTTCAGCGAAGGAGGATATAGGCAATGTTGTGAGAAAGGGCGATTAGTAAATAAGGGCAGAAATTGGGGAAAAGGTGGGATTAAACCGATATCGATTGTCTATGACCGGTATCGGTTAGATGACCGATACCGGTTCTTTAGGGCATAATATAACCGGTATCGGTTATAGGTCGAAAACCTATAAAAAGAAAAATACGGCCTGTCATTGTCATATTGTCAATTTGAAAACCAATTTTAGTTGTCTGAGGTCTTTTGGCGAGATTGTTGAGTTTGTCAGCTGAGGTGGCACTATTTGAGTGGAGAAGTGAGTGATTGGTAGGCCCTAGCGAGGAGGAGGCAGCATTTGATTGGTGGAGGACCCAGCAGAGGAGTTTGAGAGCCATGGCACAGCCAGGAGGAGCTGGAGGTGCTGGACCAGCTGGACCACCACCACCTATCCCACCACGACGACGTGTCGTCGTACCGGTAGGTTCGAAACCTCTCATTGTGTGAATTTGATGTTGTTAAACTATATTGGGGTTTGGGGTAGGAATCCATGTTTTTAATAAAAGAATTAATAAATGGAAGTGGTTTGGAAAAGGGAGAGGGTAGGTAGGTTAGTTAGGCTAAAACGGTAGGGTGGGTAGGTTTTTAGGATTTTTTAATGGGTAAAATGGGAGTAATAGGTCAAAGAAGGGTTTGGGGGGCCGCGTCGGGTTCGGCTCCGTGATTTTACAGTGACCGATGCCGGTCACTAAGCGACCGGCGTCGGTCACAAAGTTTTCGGGCAAGGTGGGTTTGTGGTGGACCGGTGTCGGTCGTACGTCGACCGGCGTCGGTGGAGAGGGGACCGGTGGCGGTCATGGGTGACCGGTACCGGTCCCTAGTTAGGATTTTCTATTTTGTTGCTTGGTTTTGTTGTGGTTTTGGGTGTTTGGTTGTTATTTGGGTGTTTTGGTTATTGTTTGGGAGTTGTGGTTATTGTTTGGGAGTTTTGTGTTTATGGGGGTGAAGAGGGAAGGGGTAGAGGTTGATAGGAAGGTTGGTTGGTGGGGGGGGGGAAAATGGGGTGGTTGTGTGGTCGGGTGGGTAAAAGGGGGTATAGAAGGTTAAAGGAGTTGTTGTGATAAAGAGTAGGGCTAATGCAGTGAGTTGGTTTTGCAGGCACGTCAGCAGCTGACGATGTGGGATAGGATGCCCCCGTTGTTGAGATGGATGCGGCCACACGTGTCCGCAGCGTAGTGGGCCATCATGCGCGAGGTGGGACTCGGCGGAGTCCAGCGTTATAGGGTGATAGATAGGGATCACAGTCTGATGGTTGCCCTCATCGAGAGATGGGATCCGGCGACCAATGTGTTCCATCTCCCGACGGGAGAGATGACGATTACACTGGAGGATGTGTATCGCATCCTTAGACTACCGATCGATGGAGAGGCAGTCTTCCAGGTGGATGCAGAGACAGCCATGGACAGCATTTTACAGGTATTCGGGGATGCAGCCACGCTATTGACTTATCACAGCGTGAGCATTGCCTATGGGGACATGTATCGTGCCCATAGACATGAGACATGGCTTGCCATGTTGATGATGATTGGCATCACATGCTTCGCCCTCCCGGACTCAGAGGGAGGCCACTTTCCATGGGCGCTGATGGGGGTACTACACGAGATGGTGGAGGAGCATACATGTTATGCTTGGGCACCAGTATACCTGGTGCAGTTATACAGAGAGCTGTGGGGCTACCGCCGGATGAGGTGATTCGGGATTTGTTCTACATTCTTGTTACATTGCTGGGCATATGAGCATATCATATGCATTCGACCAGTAGGGCTGCCCCAGCAGCCAGGGCCACAGGTGATCTATAGATATGGCTTTCAGAGGTGGTTGGGGGTCGTGGGCCAGCCACGAGTAGTTCTCACCGGACGGGATGTAGCGTATTACCGGCATGTATTAGAGGGCGTGACTGCCTTGGATATTGTATGGAGGCCTTACAGAGGTCATCAGCCCCACGGAGGAGCCCGATCATAGTTGCGGTGGATCCAGTATACATTCTGGATAGTAGGACGGAGGCCGGGAGAGCATGAGCGGATACCCTGGAGAGGGTATGATGGTAGATGGGCTACGACAGGATGAGCCACCTCCCTTCCCTCAGTACCGAGGGATGATGTAGAGGCCCCACTGCCTGCACCATAGCCCATGGACCCAGATTGGGTAGCCGAGAGGCCAGCAGATGATACTGTAGATGACGCCGGCTGCACAGGAGCATTTTTGGTATGGTGGGCAGGGGAGAGAGCCGCGAGGAGAGCACAGCCCGCACAGCCAGACTTAGCGGCTGTTAGAGCAGAGAGGGACCAGCTCAGGGGACAGGTAGCTTGTTTGTTATGAGGGTAGCTTCACTGCTCACGCGCAGTGCACAGATAGGTGTCCTACAGGGGCAGTTAGCCCAGTACAGTATGCAAGCACAGCATGTGCAGCACAGTGCACCACCACAGGCACCACCATGCAGCATGCACAGTACACACAGTGCACAAGTACCACCACACGTGCGCAGCCACAATGCATGTACCACCACCGCCAGCAGCACGAGCACCACCGCACGGCACCGTGCACACAGCACAGGGTGTACTTGGTAGGATAGGGGCCATTGTTATTAGGAGTCGGGGGACCAGCCCCAGCAGCTATGGTGGCACGGGCCCGGTATATGGAGGCGAGAGCGGAGGCCCGGTACTATCAGGACGTCCTTGATGGTACCGGGGCTGACTATCAGCCGTATGCGGCGCATAGAGCGGAGACCTCGCGGAGTCAGAGATCCCAGGGTGGTGCAGCTACAGCCGGTGGGTCGGTGATAGGGAGGAGGTGGGAGCCAGGGCCAGGACCCGCAGGGAGAGGTGCTGAGGGCGGTGGGGAGAGTTGAGACATCCCTGGGTCAGAGTTAGATGTTTTTGTTTGTACATTGGATATAGGCACCGGTCTGCGAACCGGTTATGTTTATAGAGGCCTGCGTGCCCACATATGATGTATTCATTCATTTATTCATTTATTGTATATACCGGCCTGCGAGCCGAGTACAGGTTGTATAGTTGATACCGGTCTGTGAGCCGAGTATATTTTTGATATGAGAGACCGCCTATGAGCCGAGTCGATATTTTGATAGTTATTGCGGCCTGCGTGCCGGCTTTGTATTATCTTGAGATCACAGAGGCCCCTATACAGGGCAAGTTGTATATTTGAAACCTTATATATATATATATATGAGGATTTTGACCCACATGGTGCATATGAAATGTTTTATGTGTTTTGTTGATGGGTTGTGAAATTTAATGTATGACGAGTTTGATCCACATGGTTTATATATTGATGGTGTTGATGTGTTTTGTTGATGGCTTTTTGAAATGGAATGTATGTATATATAGATGATGAGTTTAATTCACATGTGTATGTATTGATGGGTTTGATGTATATATGATGTCGATGTATGTATGTATGTTGTCGATGGTTGTTATAATGTAGATGGATGATGTTGCTGAAATTATGAGGATATATATATGTGATTTGGATGACAAATATTGATAATGGTGTTGTTATGCAGGAAAAAGAGGCGGGCGCCACAAAAATTTGCAAAAACGAAGAAACGGCTTAGGTTTAAGCAAAAAGGGGACACATGACCGATATCGGTTATGTAACCGATGTCGGTAGCTATATGACCGATAACGGTTATGTAACCGATATCGGTTATTTTAAAATTATATTTCCTAAAAATAGAACTGCTTGGTTGGCAACTTAAGTTCTTATTTTTAGCATTCTTATTTTTAGAGTCATGCAACAAGTTAAATATGTGAATGCGATGCTGTTTGACGACTGATACAGGTAATTGCATGAAAGAATTTGAGTGATAAGGAGGAAAGAGACGGTGAAGTGAGCGTGGACTGAGATTCAGAAGGCAGAAAGACAAGTTATATTTGAAGAGGGTGGTGAACATGGCTGAACGAGGAGAAGCATCCAGCAGGCAGGGACGAGGGGGAAGACAAGTTCCACCTCAAGCTGCTGCATCCCGAGAGGTAAACTGTTTGGTTGTAATTTGATTCTTGCATGTTTTGTGTGAATAGGATGAGAGAGAGTAAGTGGGTAAAGATGAGAAAGAAAAGGTGATAGGCAAGGGTTTGGGATGGGGTGAGTGCTATGGGGTAGGTAAGCAGGGTGGTCACGTATGTTTTTAGGTATAGATAGGAGTAAACGGGAAAAATAATTATCGTAGGTGTATGTTTTTAAGCAGGTGTATATTTTTGACAGTGACCGGTATCATTTAGAGATAACCGGTATCGGTTAGCAAACCGGTATCGGTTATCTATAACCGATATCGGTTACTGTAGGAGTTTCCAGAATTTGAGAAAAAACCCGTGGAGATTTGTTTTATTGAATAATTATGTGTCGTTTTGATGTATGCAGGCGGAAGCAGGGTTAAGGATGAATGATACTGTGCCAGCGTTGTTGTCACGAATCCGAGCGGATGTAACACCAGCTGAATGGGCATTGATAAATCATTTGGGGTTAAGTGGAATCCGCTATTATTCATGAATCGCGCGTAACCATGCTATGTTGCAGGCGTTGATTGAGAGATGGAATCTAGAAAAGAATACCTTCTATCTGCCAACAGGGGAGATGACAGTGACATTGGAAGATGTGTTCCATATTTTGAGACTCCCAATGATAGGAAAACTAGTATATAGTGCATTGCCTAGTGCGGCGCGGGGAGCGATAACAGCAGTATTTGGTTCCATACACACGAGATTTGACACAACGAGGTTTGACATTCACTTATGGTACAATGTATGCAACACACCCTGAGGAAACAAGGTTGGCAGTGGTATTAATGATAGCGGTGGGGTATTATGCATTACCGAGGGTGGAGGGTGGAAGATTTCCAAAAGCATTGATGAGTGTTATTTGGGAAATGATAGAAATGAGCGTGACTTTCACATGGGCACCCGCATATCTGGCAGAGTTATATAGGGGTTTATGGGCCTGCAAGTGAAAACACAGGACGACACTGGATTGTTCGTACTTATTACATTGTTGGGCCTATGAGCACATTGTTTGTGTGCATCCAATAGGCTGACCCATCGAGTCGGGAGAGGCAGGAGTGCAGAGGTTGGGATTCAGACGATGGGTCCAGACAGAACAAGAAGTGAGATCCTAGGCCGTGATAGATGACATCGAGTATTATAGATAGGTATGGGAGATGGTGACGATTGCATGGATATTTGTTGGAGGCCTTACGGGAACTATATGGTGACAGAGAACATAGCTGAGGAGTTAAGGGGTGTGGAGCGATTGAGGTGGATCGCAGGGCACAGGCCGGGTGAGTACGAGAGGATTCCTCTAGATCGCGTGCGGTGACAATTTGGGTTCGTTCAGGATATACCTATGACATATAGACCATACATGAGGATCGACGCCGAGGCAACATTCTCACCTCCCCGGCCTACACCTCCAGAAGGGCCAGAAGAGATAGCAGCCGATCGTAGGGTAATGGATGCGGGAACGACAGAGGCCTATAGAGTATGGTGGGTAGCAGAGCTGCGAGGTGCACGTGAGCGCCCTGACATAGCTGTGATTACAGTGGAGAGAGATCATCTGCAGGATTTAGTTCACCAGCTTCAAACACAGGTGAATGAGACAATGGGATTGTTAGAGGTTTCACAGTTACGAGTGGAGAGACTGGAGGTAAGATTCCTCCACGCGAGAGGACGTATTCGTATGTTACAGGAGATGTTGGTGGATCAGTGGGAGGAACCAATGGCAGTGGCACCTTTGAGGATGGAGAGGCCAACTGAGGGGCATCGACGATCACGATCACCACCTGATTTGGGAGGAGGCGCAAGGGTCTAAGTGAATTTCATAGGAATATAAGAATAAATAAGGATGCCGACCTGCGAGTCGATGATAGAGAAGGTGTATTTGTTTATCATCTAAAATAAAACTAAATATGTATGTTGTTTTGAGTGATGATAATAATAAGAATGGTTGTGTTTTGGATGTTGTTTTTGTTTGTTTTGAAAAAGGATAAAGATGAATGTTGGCAAATAGAAATACACAAAAACTATTTATATTTACAACACATGATAGGGTATGGTAGGGGATGGTCGAGCTAACCTTGGGAGACCCCATGTCTCCTAAGTGCTGCCTACATAGCCCATTGCACAAAGCAAGGAGGGGCCTCAGACCGATGTAGTTCTCCCTTAGGACCAGGGAGAGGTGAATTTAGGTAATTTGGTTGTGGTTAGGCAATTTGTCGGTTGGTAAAAATTTGATGTTGGTAGGGTAATGTTGTTGGTGTAGGTATAGGTGAAGCAAAAGTTAGCATACCCAAGTAGTAGGGAATCGTGTCCTGATTAAGGTCAACACACAATCCTAGAGTCGAGAAAAAGAGGCAAGAGTGTCCCGTAGTTGAGAAGAGCTAAACAAACCACATATTAATGTAGGATGAGCTTGAATCCCTAGGTACCTTGCATAGGCGAGAAGTCGATAGGTGAAAAGAGTTGTATAATCACAATATATCGGATATACGTCACGTCCCTTGAGTTTTGTTGCTTTGACAAATGGTGAGGTGAGGTGGTTGATATAGGTGGGGGTGCTGAGAGCTTGTTACAAGGTGATTATTCTGACGAAAGAGGACCAAACCGAAATAGACAAGTCCATGACTCAAAAGTGCTTTTGAATGCGGCTTTTATTTTGCTGAATATAGACTGATCGATGTGGGAAGTCTACAAGGGGTATGTATTTTATTACTCTTGAGGTCTTCACGAAGCTGATCAATGTGAGAAGCTTCTGATAAAGGCTGACTGTGTATAGCTGTCCTTCAAGGGAGCAGTCTATTTATAGTAGCAGATGTGGTTTTTATGTATAGCTGTCCTTCGGGGGAGCAGTCTATTTATAATAGTAGAAGTAGCTTTGCACATAGCTGTCCTTCGAGGGAGCAGTCTATGTATAACTCTAGAGGTCTAGATGTCCGTTTGGCATGAAGCATCTAGTTTTGTAGGAAGTTTGACTCAAGAAAATCCCATAAGTGTTTAATTAAGAATGTGTCATTTTGATATTTTGAAGTCATGGACTAGACTAAAAAGGGGAAGGCATCTTTAAGGGGAGGTGATAATCAAACCATGTGAGCTTGATTTGATTTTGAGATGTAGGAAACAAAGTGTATGCGGTGGTAAAAGAGCTCAAGGGACGAGCGTAAGGTAGATAAGAAGTGATATAACACTAATTTCAACAGTAGAATGGTCGAAGATGCATGGCATTAAGGGGCTCAGGCTCCGGTTTACCATTAAGCGAAGCTAAACGATAAGTGCCTGATCCATAAGTGTGAGTGATAATGTAAGGCCCAATCCAATTAGGAGCAAATTTTCCACGTTTGCTCTTTTCTAGTTTGGTTACATGTTGATTCTCTTTGAGGACAAGATCACCAACCTTAAAGGTATGCTCATGAAGTCGCTTATCATAAGCACGCTTGATGCGTTTTTGGTAGATTTGAAGGTGGTCAAGAGCCGTAAGACGTCGCTCGTCAAGAAGCTCTAATTGGGCTAACCGCTCTTGGTGGAAATCATCGTTGGTGAGAATATCCTGAAGAGATATTCTGAGGGAGGGTATTTGTATTTCGAGAGGCAAGACAACCTCGGTACCATATACCAAAGAAAATGGTGTGGCATTAGTAGAGGTACGAATGCTAGTATGATAAGCCCAAAGGGCAAAGGGAATGTGATCATGCCAATTTCTTCCAAAATCATTAACAACTTTCATGAGGATTTTGGTTAGGGTTTTATTAGAAGATTCAGCCTGACCATTGGCCTGTGGATAGTAAGGTGATGAGAAACTAAGTTTGATACCGAAGTTGTTACACAGATCTTGTAACAACTTATTTTTGAAAGATTTTCCATTATCTGTTATCAGGCGATGAGGAACACCAAAACGACAGATAATGTGGTGGTTAATGAACTCTACAATTTTTTCTTTTTTGGTTGAAATGAGTGGAATGGCCTCCACCCATTTTGTGTAATATTTGGTTGCTGTGATTATCCAACGGTGACGTTGCGAAGAGGGCGGGTGAATCTCACCAATAAGGTCTAAACCCCATTGTGAGAAAGGCCAAAGATCTCGTGCGACCTGTAGCGGATGGCTAGGAGTATGTTGAAGGTTGGCATGTTGTTGACACATAACACAATGCTTAACATATTCGTAGCAGTCATTATTAAGAGTAGGCCAATAATAGCCTAGGTGAAGGATCCATTTGGCCATGGCAAGGCCGCTAAAATGTCCACCACAAATACCGTCATGGACCTGTTGGATGGTATAGGTGACCTCCGCACCGGTTAGACATCGAAGGAGGATGCCATCAAAGCCACATTTATAAAGGAGTCCCCCCATGATGACATAACGAGAAACACGTTTAAGAAAAGCACGTTTTCCGGTACTAGTAAGGTCAGGTGGGAGAACGGAGGTTGTAAGGTAGTCGTGAAATTGGTGATACCATGTATCCTGCGAATTAGCAGACACATTATTTATCATACAAATAACCGGGCTGAGTAAGATGGGGCAAAGAGTTGTTGGACCAAGACGAAAATGTCAGAGTCAGTTGATGAAGCAGGAATTTGTGAGGCTAAGCAAGCCATAGTATCCACAAATTTGTTAGTGGAGCGGGGAATGGTCTGGATAGAATAACGAGTAAATGAGGTCAAAAGTGAATCCACGTAATGTTTGTACTTTTGAAGTTCCTCATTTTTACATTGGTAGATGCCCATAACTTGATTGACTACCAATTGAGAGTCACCAAAAATATTAATAGATTTGACACCTAAGTGTAACGCAACCTGGAGACCCAAAACAAGGGCCTCGTATTCCTGTATTATTAGTGCAGGGGAAATCGAGCCGGAATGAAAGAGGCATAGGCTCAGCATCAAGAGGAATGAGAACAACGCCGGCCCCTCCGCCGTGCTGGCATTTGGATCCATCGAAGAAGAGGGTCATTGGATACGACTCTTCCCTGAGTGAAAGAGTGGTGATGAGTTCGTCAGGGAAATTAAAATTGGTAAATTGTTCCCCAGGTAAAGGGGCCTCCGCGAGTTGGTCTGCAATAGTTTGTCCTTTGATTGACTTCTGGTGTATAAATTCAAGGTCGAGGTCAGCAAGGAGCATAAGCCATCGGCGATGCGTTGGTTTAGATGTGGTTTGGCATACATATAATGAATGGGGTCCGCGTTGGTGATGACAAAAGTTTTGTGATTCAGGAGGTAGTGTCGGAGTTTGGTGGCTACGAATGATAGGGCTAGGCACAATTTTTCTACATGTGTATACCTAGTCTCATAATCCACCAGAGTACGACTGATATAATAAACGGCTTGTTCTCGATGTGCCGAGTCCCGATGTGCGAGCATGGCTCCTATAGCATGGTCAGTGGCAGAAAGGTAAAGGTAGAAAGGGCGATCATCCTGAGGTGGGATAAGCACGGGTGGCTGCAAGAGATAGGCTTTGAGAGCTTCAAAGGCTTGGTGACACTCTTCGCTCCATTGAAAGGCAATGTCCTTTTTAAGAAGGTGATGGAAAGGTTGACATCGATCCGAGAGTTGGGAGATGAAACGCTGGATGGATTGAAGTTTACCTTGCAAACTACGCAATTGTTTGAGGTTTTTGGGTGGGGGCATTTCTAGGATAGCTTTGACTTTAGATGGATCGACCTCAATGCCATGCAAAGAGACGATAAAGCCAAGAAGTTTTCCCGAAAGAACACCAAAGACACATTTCTTTGTCAAGACGGACAGAATATTGTAACAAGTGATCGAAAATAATGGTTAAAACATCGAGATGTTCACTGCGATGTTTAGATTTGCCAAGAAGATCATCGACATAATCCTCAAGGATAGTGTGCATAATGTCATGAAAAATGTAAGTCATAGCCCGCTGATAGGTCGCACCAGCATTCTTAAGGCCAAATGGCATGACACGATAACAAAAGGTTCCCCAAGGAGTGATGAAGGTAGTTTTATGTTGATCGGCCGGGGCTACCAAAATTTGATTGTATCCCGAAAAGCCATCCATGAGAGAAAGCATCTCATGGCCCGCAGTGAGATCAACAAGTTGATCAATACTTGGGAGGGGGAAGTCATCCTTGGGGCAAGCGAGGTTAAGGTCTCAGAAATCCGTGCATATCCGAAGTCCCCCATCGCTTTAGTGACAGGTACGATGTTAGAAATCCATTGAGGATAGTCAATAGGCAAGATGAAGGAAACAGAAAGAAGTCATTGAAGCTCTTCTTTGACCAAGAGGGAAATGCGTGGATGCATTTTTCTCAGTTTCTGTTTGACTAGTTTGGAATCGGGTTTTAGGGTGATGTTATGGACAGCAATGTCAGGATCAATTCCTGGCATGTCAGCGTAGGACCAAGCGAAAGCTTGGTTGTGGGTACGGAGAAAGGTAGTAAAGGTGACTTGTTCTGATGCGTTAAGGGATTGTCCGATCTTCACAATGTGAGGATCCTCCTCTGTGTGGATGTTAATTTCTATAGTAGACTCATTCAACATGGTTTGAGTTTCAGATGGTAATGCGTTGAATATAGGAGTCGTCCGCACCAAGGTAAGTGAGGATGGAGTCGTCATCTTGGCACTCAACAACATTAATTGAAGGTGAATCCTCTTCGATCATGTCTGGATACAGAAAGGGAAGAGAAGACGGGTCCTCATTATCACGTTGATAAGTGAGAGGACCTAGGAAGATAGCATTTATAAAAAAAAAAAAGTTAGGAGGGATAGATTCAGGATCTATCGACTCTGTGGGTGATGATGGAAAAATGGGTGATGATGGTTTGGTAGGGGTGACGTCATCATCTTCCAGGAGACAACTGACATGAGGTTCCTTTGGTGTAAGTGTTCCAGGAAATCCGAGACCACTACGATCATTGTGTTTGCATGTAGTTATGGGAATGAGTGTATGTCGGCCTTGTTCATAAAGACCAAAACCAAAGCCTTTCCAAGCACAGCGAGTCAAGAAGGTGAGGGTGAAACGATGATTTGTCAGGTATTGAAAATCAGATTGGAAGGGAACCACCCCAAGAGGAGGTTCAGGGGTAACGGAGGATGCGTCGACACCCCCATACGTTAGGTTGGTGCGGCAATGAGGTGGTCCGTAGGGGATTACCTCCCCCACGCGACGGTCGTAGGTAGGATGCGCATGTAACTGTCCGTACTCCTGTGGGGTATGGAAAGAACTAACGTTATATAGGCGGTACTCCCCCAACAGTAAGGTGTTGAAAAACATCTACTAAGGGGTCGGAGGTTGGGATGTTATTTGTGGGAAAGGAAGTGGTATTTGTGATGGCGGTTTCATTGGTTTCATTCAAGTCAAGGTAGGTGCGGTTGAGGTAGATGGTTGAGGTGTGGTGAAGTGGATGGTTGGGTTGGATGAATGGGTGTCTTGACTGGTACAAGCACATCATTAGGGCGATATAACATATTACAGGTTTTGAAGGGGGGAGGATCAGCTTTTACGGTGTAGGACTTCCCCTCGTACTCAAATTTTATGCATCTATGTAAGGTGGAGGGAACGCATCCCATAGCCCGGATCCAAGGGCGGCCTAACAACATATTGTATTGGAACTCTCCCTCAAGGACATAGAAGAGTTCGGGTAAAGTGCGTGGCCCTACATGAATGTTAAGGATCACGGTGCCTAAGGTAGAAGTAATAGCATCATTGAATGACCGCAACATGATGGGGTTGGCACACATGCAACTAGAAGGGATATTCATTTGTTGGAAGGCTTTTGAAGAGATGATGTTTAGGCTAGCGCCCCCGTCAATCATAACACGACGTACCCGAATGTCCCGGACGTAAGCTGAGATGAAAAGAGCAGGGTCAGGATCTTCAGCACCAAAGTCGATAATTTCATCTTCGGAGAAACTGACAGCAGCGGCTTGCTGTACAGAGACAGAAGTGGTTGGGGAGATGGGTTGTTTGGTGAGCGAAGCAACGTGATTGGGTGTGAGAATGGAGGTAACAGGAAAGGTTTCATTAGGTAAGACCTCTATCCCTTGAAGGATTTCAACGAGAGCTTGTCGATGAGATTCAGAAGTCTGAATGAGCTCATACAGTGTCATTTTTATAGGTGATTGGTGAAGTTGTTTGATCATGGTTCGGTGGGCAACTCCATTAGAGATGGGGTAGGTGGGTCCACGAATAACCACTTTAGGTGGTGGTGCGATCGGGATGGTGGATGGAGAAAGGGAGGCCGCAGGTGTGCTTTCTTTCGCTTTCCCATTGTTTTTCTACCCTCGAGTAGCAACACTAATCATATTGATCTCGTGAATACGAGAGGAGGAAGATGGTAGGGATAAGTCATGGTCTTCGAGAGGTGGGGCTGTAATAATGATAGATCTTGGTGAGGCGGGGATAGGTGGTATAGGAGAGGGAATTGAAGCTAAAGGTCTCTCTCTTCGTAAGTTGTCTTTCTTAACTTTTCTATCTGAGAGAGGTGACTGACGAAGTATGGCTTTCAACGCTTTGCATCCCTCTACGTCATGTCCTGGTGTGCGGTGGTAAGTGCAGATTTTAGACTCATCATAACCTATAGGTCGAGGTTTAGATGGATCATAAGGTCTAAGTGGGGGTAGGGAAATGGTCGCATTCTCCACCAACATAGCAAGGATTTTGGCGTAAGACCCTTTGAGTGGGTCAAAGTCAGAGGAAGATGAGGCTATTGACTGGGTAGTTTCGTAATGACGGGGTATGGTTGGTTTGTATGGGTGGTGGTTTAGCCAAGGAGTTTTGATAATGGGTTTTAACTAAACGTGGCTTCTTTGGCGCAGAAGCTATGTTTAGCTGGTTAGATGATGAGGCCACAGATGATGTGGTATCAGAAAACAACCATGGAGAAATAGGAGTGACAACAAACAAATCTTTTGATGATGGAATTTGTTTAGGGTTGGTAGGTGGACAGGATACGCGTGGGGTGATGGTGTTGATGTACCCTTGGATCTCTGTATGGGTGCAGAAGGCGTAGGTCATTTTAAAGAAAATGCAGGAGGTATGATATATTGATGCAAGGTGGAGGGATGAGGTCCCAATATGGAAGGTAGGTGTGACGACGATGGTTTTAGTTGTAATAGAGACATAGGTTGAGGAGATTGAGTCTGTCTCCTAAGTGGATGAACGGCTTTATTTTTAGATAAATCAAGCCGCTTAGGTGGGTGTGTTAGACTGGGTATTGGTGAGGTCCCAAGCGTAGGGGAAGATTGGGTTAGGTTAATAGAGGTGGATGAGGTATTTGGTAGAGATGAGGGGGGTGAAGATGAGGACATAGGCATTTTAAGCTTCTGTAAACACTTTGGGTATATGGTAGAGGCATCTGGGTTGGTCATCTGCATTTGAGTAGAATATGGCGTACTCAAACGTTCCCGTAGGACCTTTCTATCTTCTGGGGAATGACAGTCCTCACGTGTGAATAGGAACTTTTGTATGGAAGAAAGGTGGGTTGTGATTCCGGTCCACTGTGGGTGTGATACAGGGGGAAGATGAGGCACTGTATCAATGGGCGTTAAGAGGTCAACCGGTTGCTGAAAAGATTTAGGCGATGAAGAACTAATAGGTAGGAGGGCATGTTTGAGAGGATCCGTCATGTTTAAAGAATGTGGTGATGTCGGTGCAAGAGGTTTCTCATCTAAGGATGACAAAAGAAGTGGTGAACCTTCCTCTTGTACAACAAGTATGGTAGAAGGAGACATTTGGGAAATAGATAAGTTAGATAACATCCGCTCACAGTCTTGCAAGGATGTGGTATAAGAAGGCTCATTTGTGAGAAGGGAACTCTGGGTGGTTAATTCTTTGATGGGTAAAGGAACGGCAAGGATTTCGTCTTGTCTTGATGGTGATGAAGGGGGTTCGGGTTCCTGCGTTAGTGAAGAAGCTTGATTCAAAATTTTTTCGATAGAGGCTTTTGGCTGGGAGTCGAAGACTGCATGGATCTCGTGAACACTCTCCTCGGCTAAGATATCTTGGTTTATATTACTGTTAGGAGAGTGATTCGGGAATGGTTTGTTGAAAATTTTCAAATTTCGGTTAGCAGGAGCGTTAGGATTATCGAGGGCTATATCCCCTGCATCAACCATTTCCTGCACTATGTTTTTCAACATCTTGCAGTTTTCATGACTGTGTCCCTTCACGCGGTGGAAGTTACAGAAGTCATTTTCTTTGTACCAAGAAGGTATGGCGCGAGTGGAATCAAACCCGGAGTGAGGTTTAACAGGAGGTAAGGTAATGGCTCCTGCTTTAAGCAATTTTTCCAATATCACACCATAAGT
Organism: Taxus wallichiana var. yunnanensis; assembly: GCA_018340775.1. Classification (NCBI taxonomy): domain Eukaryota; kingdom Viridiplantae; phylum Streptophyta; class Pinopsida; order Cupressales; family Taxaceae; genus Taxus; species Taxus wallichiana. The sequence continues at coordinate 81,934,731 of CM031242.1, read as the reverse complement.
TTCTCCCAAGGGGGTGTAATTGATGGGCTCAGCTTTATACTTATAGGTGGTTTTTGGCGGGGTATTAGACGGTGGTTGGGATTTGACCATCACCGCGTGCACAGCTCCTTTTGATTTTGAAGCAGTCGATGGGTGAGGATTGGTGGTGTTAGGTTTGTTGGTGGAATCTTGGGTTCGGAAATTGGGGTTTTTGTTGCGCAACCGCAATTTCTCTTCCTCTAAGGCTCGAATCTCTAGTTTTCGAGCCATAGTAAAGGCTTCGTCAAATGTGCGGAAAGTTTGAATTTGGAGGGTAGGGGAGATGTGTTTAGCGCAGGCCCACGTAAAAAGTTTGATAAGTTCGGCTTGAGGCAAGGCATACGTAAGTTGGTTGATAAGGCCCCGCCATCGTCCAACGAAATCTGTGATAGATTCATCTTCAAATTGTCGGATGGCATAGAGGTCGGTGATAGATACTTTCTTGGCAATGTTAATGGAGAAATGATCCAAGAAAGATTGGGCTAGTTGGTTAAAAGAGAAGATTGAGTGCTGGGTTAAAGCACTGTACCACTCCAAGGCGGGTCCTGATAAGGACATGGGAAAGGTGCGGAGTAGTAAGGCATCGTCGTGAGCAATTAGATAGCAGGCATGTCTAAATGAGCGCAAGTGTTGTTGAGGATCCTCCTTACTATTAAAACGAGTAAATTTTGGTAATTCCCATTGAGGAGGATATGAATGAAGGGGGACAGAAGGGTGGATAGGCTCCCGAAAAACTTGCTCGTATGTCAAGGCGCTACGACTTCCTGAAACAGAAGCCTCCAGATTTTGCATTTTGTCCATCATTTGTTTGATGAAATCCATGGTTGGATGAGCTGATGGTGCGGTTGCGGAAAATGGAGGCAAATTGGGCCAAGGGCCTCCACTAGACAATGGTGGCGTTAAATGTTGATAAGGTATGGAGGACGAATGTGTTGAGGTGACCGAATAGGGATGTCCTATATAAGACGTTGAGGTCACGGGATACGTGTGTGGGAATGAAAATGTGGGCGGAGCTTGAGAAGGAAAGCTCGTGTGGATAGGTGGCAGAGAGCAAGTCATGAATGGAATAGTCTGCAAGAGAGACGAGGTAGGAGCAGTCGGCGGTAATGACATGTGGGGCCCAAGATTAACCAAAGGAAAGCCAATCTGTGTCGTATGAACCTCTGAAGCCAGCTGGATTGGGAGACGGGGCTAAGGATGCAGCAGGCAAAGCGGAGTTATCAGGCGGAGAAGGAGCTAAATGAGCAGCTATACTAATAGGCATGCCAACAAGGAGTTGACCGTCGGGTGTACGGTCAGGGGCATGAGACAAATAGTATTGTACAGCGCTAGGATTAGCATCCAGAAATTTGGCAAATTCCTTATCTCCTACAGGAATTTTAGGAACCTCGCTGGTATCCGTAGGATTCCCTATAGAATGTGAAGGGGGTGATTCAGGAAAAGGCACAGAGCAGGCATGTGAAACCATGGCGGCGGCTTGCTTCCGAGTGATAACAACCATGGACAAGAGTACACAGTAGGGTTTCAATCTATCAGGAACAGAAACAGCCTCAGAATGTTGAAATTGGTAGGTAGGTTGTTGGTTTGTCAGAATGTAAAAGACAGTAACCGATATCGGTCTGCTAACCGATGTCGGTTAGACTATAGCCGACGTCGGTCAGTTAACCGATGTCGGTATAATAAGACTGGTATAAGAAAATATAAGAAGCTGCTGATTTGAGTTTTTAACAATGCTTAGTACATCTATCAAATTGTTCTGAAGTGATAACTGAAACAGTGTATGACAGAGAAACAGAACTGAAAACAAACAAGATACACAAGCAAATTAACAGACTAACCCTAGGATTAGTGTTTATCAATTTGAGCTTATGCCCTTAGACGTAGAATGATGTCAGAATCCTAAACACAAGACTTAGGGGAAATGTCAAGTTTGTTTTGGCTTATAAGGTTACCTCAATCGGGCGGAGGAATACCGCGGAAAAGGGGGGATGTTTTGAGCTGTTGTGTTAATTATGAAGTGATTTAGTATGTGTTGTGTAGTGAAAGTAAGATTAATTTCCTGTCAATACCATGGAAATCACCCCCACGTGCACGACCTGTTACTTAGTCTACGTTCACTAGAATTGAAAACAACAAGCAAGAATGTAATGCACGTGTTTTAAACCCAAATCAAAAATGTTATTCGATGAAGCAAAGAAGATGACTTTCACTAATGCAAAACTGGGAAAGCAAGACAAATTCTTTTACTAAATATAACAAAATACCGTGTGAAATTTTTAAAAGAAGAAAACAGCAAGTATGCTCCCTATGTGAAAGCAAGCAAGAAACAAAAGAAACCCGAAATGGGTCCCACCGGGCGTGCCAAAATGTTTCGCACAGAATGTTTCAACTTTTGGGAATAGAGTTGCTTCTATCCTTTCATTCCTTTGAGAAACAGATAAGGGTTAGGGCTAGGAGGAATACCTGTTGAATGTCGAGAGGGTGTGCGTACCGTAGAGAAAGATCAGATCGACTGCGAAGAACTCCTTTTTGTCTGGGAAGGACTACCTGCAAGTAAGAATACAAGACCACCAGATTTTAATTAGACAATAAATGAGGGAACTGCCTTGGGCCCAGGAAATATAAAACTTCCTTTCGAAGGTGGTCAGTTCCCCTGCTAATATGAATTAACACAAATTCTAACAAATAAGCTATTGTCCAATTACAATTTGTTTACCTTGTTAGAACAATAGAGAAAGGGCTGGTCTTGGTTTAGAATCACGGTGACCGATGCCGGTCCATGAACCAGTACGGTTGTTCGTAACCGATATCGGTAGGGGCAATGTTTTAGGGGCTTTTGGTGAAGGTTGGTTGTAAGGTGGTTGTGTTGTTTTATAAGGCTGATAAATGGGTGGGGTTAGGTAATGGGGTGATGAGAAGGACTCAGAGAATACGGGGGTGTTCTTGGGGTAACGTAAGGGTGGAGGAATGACAGTTAGATGTAGTGTGTTGCTGGGTAGTAGATCTAGGAATAGACTTATGATGGCTGTGATTCAGAAGTTCAAGAAATGTTATTAAAAGGACATACAAGATATTACTTACTGATTATTGATGAGGATGCAGGTCCAAGAACTGTGATGATGATGGCAGAACTTAGGTAGGATGACCTGACAATCAGGAGATGAGCTATCTTCCCTCCCGACGAACAGATGAGTGTCACAAGGCTCTGGTTACTCAGTTGCAGTTTTTGGGCTTGATGTCCTTCTCTGCAAACTCTTCTTGTTTCTTTTTCACTTGTCTCTGTTCAGCCAAGTAAAAATCCGGATCCTTCCAATGACTTCTGATTTGGATCCACGAAAATCCAACCCTTTGTTTTTGGTTGGGAGTGGTCATTTACAGGGAACCGATGGCGGTTACGCAACCGAGCGGCATTTGAGTAGGAACTGTATCGTATCCAAAGTCAAAGCGGGGCTATTTTGGTAAAATAGCCAGCTTTCCCTCCTTTTCTCCCGAGGGATTAGTTGCGGGCTTGGTCAAGTCATTATGAGGTTGGTTTTAGGTGCGGGTGAGGAGTAATTAGTCATGGGTGTGGATGTGGACCAAGTTATAGGTCTTAATTAGGTTAGTTTAGGGTTAAGACTAGGTCATGATGAGGTGGCGAAATGAGGTGGCAGGTATGGCGATGTGGATTTCGGGGCATAGGGGGTCGTAAGACACAAATTTGGTGTCTACACCAAGGTGCGTAATTTGGTAAAGCGATAGGAGATTGGTAGAGAGATCAGGAACACTCAACACTTGGTTAAATGTTCCCCCATCCATCTCTACTAATCCACTATCAAACCGACATTGTCATGTCATTACCCATCGTGATTTGGAACTTTCCACAAGGTTCGATGTTGGAAAACTCAACATGTGAAGAATGCACGTGCTGTAAGGCACCAAAGTCTATAATCCATATCGAAGAAGGAGCAACTTTGGCTATAAGGGCCTTTCATTTCTTCTTATCATTTTTAGCACCTTTTGCAGTAGAAGACTCGACCTTCGAAGCAATTTGTTTTATGGATTCGGGAACACTTTTTTTATTCTTCTCAAGTAAATGAGATAAGTGATCAATCTATTTCTAAAAACAGTTTTTCTCGTCATGACCAGACTTCTTGTAATAGGAACACAAATACTTGCTTTTTTGTGCCTTAGGCTCAGAGGTCAAAATGTTTGTGTCATTTTTGGGTTTGGTCTTGGTTTCTTTCTTAGGTTGATCCTTTTTTTCTTTCTTCTTTTCAATCTTCTTTCCCTTGCTAGTACTTGCTACAAGGGCATGTGACTTGGACTTGAGAGACCCCATTTGAATGAGTTTGTCATGTTCTCAAATGAGTTGGGATGAAAAACATTCAAAGGAGGGCATAGTCCAAGTATCACCCAAATTAGCTTTTGTAGCATAGAAAGTTGACACAAAGATAGAATATTTGGGACCTAGCTTAGAGATAATTGACAAGATCAGTTGAGAATCTTTCTTCTCTACTTGACATCCTTTTAACAACAATCTAATGTGGACAAATTTTTAGAATAAGGCTTGTAGGTTTTCAAAGTCACTAGGATTTAACCCTAGTAGTTCCTTTTCCAACTCATGCGCTCTCATGTCATCTAATTTTCCATACATCACATCTAGCATTTTCCATGTAGATTTAGGTGTTTCAAACCCCTCAATGTGGAAGATAAATTCAAGAGAAACAGACATGCAAATAAGACCTAAAGCTTCATCACTACGGTTTAACCACATAGATTTTTTAGGTTCGTCATCTGGTTCAGTCTCATTTCCCATGGTGATGCGGAATAACCCTTTACCCCTTATTTTCATTATTATTTTCGATCTCCATTCGAAAATTTGACCGCGTAAGAAAGGGAATTGAAAGTGCATCCATAGTGAGAGAGAGAGAAAGAAATGCAGAAAATAAACACAACCACCCAGGACAATAATAACCCCCCTGCTTTCGGCACTTTATATTTTAGTGCTTTGATTACAATCGGGTCCATGCATGTGGTTTGAAATACTTGGTAACTCGTCTTGCAATCAGCATAATAACACACAAGAGAGGAGACCACAACAGTTTTTCGTGGAGTGCAACAAATAGGACACCGTAAACAAGCACGAGGCAAAAAACAAGAAAGGGGGCAAAAGCCAACCACAGTGATGAGAAAAAATATCTCACATTTTAAAAGGAAACCCCCTTCGCTGTGGATCTGTGGCAAACACGCTCACTAGTCGCAAGCAATAATAAGGGTAAAATACAAGGTTTTAAATGAACTCAAGGAGTTCATAGAATCTTCAGAACACCGAAAAAAAAGCTCGGAAGGAAAAAGGTGCTCAAAGTGATGTTGCACACTTGAGCACACAATTAGTGAAAAAAATTGACAATAATGCCTAAATTTTACCATTTGGAAACGCCCAATTTTGCTATTTTTAGAGCTATTGGAGTTTTAAAAATGACAAGGAGGGTTATTGAAGGAACGATTTTTAATTTACTATAGATCGTAAATGAGATAGGTTATTTTGTAATTAATAAAAAATAGATTTAATCAAATTAAATCTAATTAATTACAAAAACTAATTAAGATCTAAATCCTAATTAAATTAAATAGAAAAAGTACTTTCCCTCTTTTAAAAAAGTGATTTTAAATTAAATAAGACTAATTTTAAAATATATAAAAAAGCTTCTTTTAGATAGAATATTTTTTTAAAGGATACTTTACCAAATAACTAAATATTTAAATAAAGTATTTAAGGAAAGTATTTTAAATACTTACCAAAATAACTCCCACGTTTTTGAAAGAATATCCACTTTTTAAAAAGGCAAATGTGAATTAGTTTTAGAAACATACGGTTCAAAAAAACAATTTTTTAAAACTTGATAAATGAAAACAAGTTTTAGAAACTTTATAAAAAAATTACCAATGTTTTTTTAAAAACTTACAAGTTTTATGAAAATGGTAGTAATGCTTTTAAAACTTACCAGAAAACTACGTTTTAAAATTTAGCAAAAGTAATGTTTTTTGTGTAAACCGCATAGTTTAGCTTCTTTTTTTTTGTTGTTTTTATTGTTGTTGTTGTTGCGTAGGAAAGGCCGTAGGGTAGACCGGGGGAGAGGTCGTGGCAAGAGGGCAATGTGAACAGCAAGGGTCCTAGAAACAACAAAAAAATGGTCAATCAAAAAAAAGGGAAGGGTTTTTATTATTTTTTGAGAGTTTACGGTGTGCGCATGAGGGCGGGGAATGGGCACGGCGGTGGGAGGCCCTGGCAGGTCGAGGCAGGCTGGATCACGGGGAAGGGGATAGCACGAGAAAAAAAAAAGCACGGCCGGGAGGGAGTGGCCGAGGTAGCATGTGGGAGAGCAACAAAAATACAACCCACGGGACGGCAAAAAAAAAAAACCACGGGACAACAAGAAGGCCACGAATCTGAAGTATAATCTACGTAAATACAATCCACACAAATAAAACAAAAAAAATGGCTCGGCCAGGTATTTAAAAAAACAATCCATGCACAAAAAATAGGAAGCTTAGATAGACAGCTATGACATGAGGAAAAAACTATGCACAGGCCAAAGCATTCAAAAGGCAGGAGAGGATAGGCCAGAAAAAAAACGTAGATTTCCAAAAAAAATTAATATATTTTGGTAAAAATCTGAATAAAACCATAAAAGGAACCAACCTCAAGATAACGTTTTCCACTAAATACGACTGTAACCAGTGAAATCCAACGGTGAAAAACGTAAACTTGCATACATGCACAAAAAAGGCACAAAAACGACACAACTTTCCGAGAAAGCTTGTTAGAGAAATTAGCAAAATAATTCCTAGAAAATAGTGATCGAAAAAGTTACATGTAGAGTAAAATAACAAAACCAAGAAAGAGTAATCACAACTAAAAAATAATGAGTGCACGTTTACCCGATCTCATCCTTGATACCAAGCGATTTCTTGTCACACCAAAAGCTCAAACTGATGGTGGAGAGGGATCTCATTGTGTTAATCAGATGCTACGCCAACACCCTCCTGTATGATGGATCTGGGTATACACCCAATCAGGCCCAACAACATTAGGAGGAAGTGACACCAAGAATTTCTTAGGAGGTCACCCATACTAGGGTTGGCATGCTTAACTACTTGGCTTTGATACCAAATGATTTTCTATCACACCAAAATCTCGAACTGATGGTGGAGAGGGATTTCATCGTGTTAATCAGATACTACGCCAACACCCTCCCACACGATGGAGCTGGGTATACACTTAATCAGCCAAATAGAATTAGGAGGCAGTGACACCATGAATTTCCTGGGAGGTCACCCATCGCCACACTACTCTGGGGCTGGTGTGCTTAACTGCCTAGATCTGATACCAAATGATTTTCCATCACACCAAAATCTCAAACTAATGGTGGAGAGGGATCTCATCGTGTTAATCAGTTGCTACGTTGATACCCTCCCACACGATGGAGCTAGGTATACACCCAATTAGGCCCAACATCATTAGGAGGAAGTGACATCAGGAATATTTAGGGAGGTCACCCACCCTAGAACTACTCTGGGTGTGGTGCACTTAACTTCCTAGCTCGATACCAAATGATTTTCCATCACACCAAAAGCTCAAACTGATGGTGGAGAGGGATCTCATCGTGTTAATCAGCTACTACGCCAACAATTACCATGCTCATTAAAGACCTTCAAACACTTCATCCCGATTTGTAAATATTTCACAAGATTCACACATGTCAAGCATACCATATCAACATCATCCATTCTCACACAAAGCTTTGTACAAATAACTTTCTTCATAACACCACTAAGTAGGATAATTTCCTACTCAAAACAAACACTTCCAGAATCGGTCTTCACCCAATAAGCTCAAGATCACACTAGAACACCTAAACTATGTCATGTAACAACTTAGTGTAAATTCAATGACCTTTACAAAACATCCATGTATGTTATACCTCATGAAACATCCAGGACATGCAAATTACACCTCTTTTCCTCTTCAACAAACTAAACTTCCGAGAAACTAGTTTTAGAAAGCTCAACTTGGTTGCACCCTTGTTGTCACTTTCAAGACCTTTAAATTAATTCAATATGAACTAAATTCATCCCTATTAACTTTTAAATGGACATACAACATCAACTAAGACAAAACATATGTCTTCTACATACATCTTCTATCCAAAACAATCTTGTCGTGAACCATTCAAACTAGGTCAGCCTCGTGACCTCAACCATGCCACCTCAAAGTGCACTTTCGGAGATAAAAAAATGAAACATGTCATATGAGATTTGTAAAACATCTCAAAATATATTATACTTCATCACCAAGATCACAAGTGCTCAAGCAATTATATATTTTTCGACACTAGAAAACTACCTTTTTAGGCCCAAAAATTAGTCTTCAAAGATAGGAAAAACTTTTACATCTATGAACTAAACAATGACATGAATCTATCATGGAAATCTAGTAAAACTCTTAATATTCCATAAATGGCAATTTAGTCAATAGGTTTAATGACAACATTTGAAAAAAATGAAAATCTTCATAAACAAGCCTTTTTACGTGGGTTCTTAGATACTATCACAAGCTCTAAAATACCTCATTGGAAAGCTGAAGAAGTACTATATAGCTTAAAATCATCACATTAGAAAAATAAATCCATTTTTGTCCATACCAAGAAGGTTTCCTCCATCACTCTCAACCTAAGGTTTTAAGGACATTAAACGTTACTTGTCTTCTTAATGATCTTTCGTAAATGTTTGGGCCTCATTTTACATAATTATAACTCGATATCTTATTAAATATATTACCTAACATCCTGAAATTATCAGATCCCAATTCAAACCTTACACATTCCAACCATGATCAGCTTTTTTCACTTTGAGATGGAAAATGCACTCTTAAGAACACTATTTTGGTCTAGACTTGATATCTTGAAAAATATTCATCATGACAACATGAAATTTTAATAACATTAAAAAACCCTTTGATAACATTTCCAATCATCATATTTTATCAAATAGGTCTACATATTCTCAACCACCATGACTTTCATGACTAGGTATTAGGGTTTACATGTTGTAAGCCAAAATAGAGGAGAAGAACACTATATCTCAACATAAAACCTCTCCAAATGGATATGCCAACCTTGATACATCATTTATCACTTAGCTACATTATTCCATGAGATCACATGTCTCTATACCTCATTCTCAAGCTCCATTTCACCTCTAAGCACCTAGACTAGGTCTAGATTAACACATGTAACTCGAGTTCATGACTTGTACCTAAACTCTTAAGCTCATATGACTATCTCAAAATCTCCTATCATTCTCTCCATTCCTATACCATTCTCCTCAAGTCACCAAGAAACTCAAACCATCATGCACTATTACCTAGGCTAGCTAGGTCACCTGATTAGGCCTACTAGGCCAAGCTATTCTCACTATGTCCACTTATGTATTCATCTCACCACTTGATTGATCATGTCAACATCATGTTAAGCACCTTATAACACTCCTAGATCATCCTCTTTGTCATTAATGGGATTTTACATCAATAAATAATATCAAACTCACTCATGCTAACATCAAAGTGACTGAGTGTTTTCTAGAAGATCATTAGTGTCGGGTCAAACCCAATAGGCTTGAGATCATCAATGTGCTGAAAAATTATAAATAACGGTCTACTAAAAATCTAGTTAGGTAGAAGTGATGGAAGAACATAATGTATTATTCATTAGTGTAGGGAGGTCCTTGCATCTTCATAACATGATTATAATGTGTCGTATTAAGTTGGTAACAAAATAAAGTGTCATTATGAATAGTTGTCATGTCGGTTAGTAAAGGAAAAGTGATACTACTGTTATATTTATTGTGGGCACTAGACATACAATTTAACAAATATTGTCCAAAATTAAATAGTGTATATTGGGGATCAAAAGTGACTCAAAACTTAGTTGTGATAATGTGTATGCCAAAAGTAATCAAGAGCACAAGAAAACCTTGGAAAATATTGTGAGTAGAAATAGGTGTGATATGAAATGGATTTAAATTCAAAGTATGTAAATCCTCATGAGTACAAATTTTTTTTTGTATTCATGTTAAGTGGTATGTGGTTACAATATTGATCATGAATAAATACGCTACATATGAAAGAGTTAGAGTAGGGTTATGGATTGTATGTTGTTATACTGTAGAAGGTGACTACTCAAGAGGTGACAATGTTGCATGAGAGATAGTGATATGGAATTCTTTTGAGATTATTGATAATGTCGAGTAAGACTTGATAGTGATTTGTATGATGCCTAAAAATATTATGATAGCCACAAAATGAGCTACAGATTGGTGTTTTTTTTTATAAAGTGATGAAGTTTTAAAGTAAAAGTAAAAAAACCATGATGGAGTAATATATGTAAAATTTCTTGTGGTATATGTAGGTGATCGAGAGATTGGAATAGAATTAACTAGTGGAATGGTATCCAATGTATTGACTATATGTCACACTAGAATGAAGTTACTATTGTTAGATAGAAAATTAGTAATAGTGGAAGTAATATTAGATATAACGGTCTTAATATGATAATGCCTAGGTTTTTGTACACAAAGAGAGAAAGAAAGATGGACTAGTCCTCATCACTTGGATTGAAAATGAGTTTATGAAAATTTTCATTGATAATTTATATGAGATTAGTTTCATTGAGGTTAGTATCACTATTAATAGAATAATTAGGTGCATTAGGTTTTAAATATTATCATCCAAAGGGTTAGGGGTAACTCCCATGGTAGGAGATTAGAAAAAGATGGAGGAGATAATGATGTAAATTTATTCATATGTTGCTCAATAAATGGATAGTTGGAGGATTCATAGCGATGAATATCTTCACCAAAAACATATTTTACTAATTTTTCAAGAGAAATGGGTTGTAAAAATGGAGTAATATAATAAATTTGAGGATTGGAAATTAGTTTAATAATACTAAAAAAGGTTCACGATCGGAAGCTATAGTATGCTAAGTTCTATGGTGGAGCAATTCGACATGCGATGGAAATAATATGGGAAAAATTACATACGATGAATGCAATAAAGTGACAAAAGAGTAGGTTGCATGATGAATAATATTTTCCTTAATGTGAAAATTAGTAACAATGCCTAATGTAGATATTATTATGTTATCAAATTCATGCACAATAGTAGCAGTAGTTTTGATTGTAGTGGGGGAAATACCCATTTGCGTGAGGAGGGAATTATGACATATGCAAAAGCCAAAGTCAGTATCAATAAAAACCAACTTCATGAGGAATCTTTGAATGCATGTAGTGATGAAAAGAGGTGGTCATGTATCTAGAGTAGAGACATGAGAGACATAGATGACATTAAAGGTAATAGTATGAAATTTTTCCTTAATGGTGTCCATGAGAGAAACAAAATTATATGATTGGGTATTATTAGCCAAGGTAAAATAATACAAGGTATATTATAAGATGTTCTTTAAACATGTTCTTTTTGAAGGATATCTAAGAGAGATATATTATTACGGGTGTTATTAAGTTTTTATAATATATCATACCCCTTACAAGTCACATTAGTGTTGACCAAATGAGATGTAGGTTGGGGAGTCAAAGATGGATTTCCCCCAAAGTTGTTGTTTATTGTGCCTTGTGGTGAAAACATTAAGCGTGGGAACTACTGGGTAGAATGAAAATGCGGTGGATAGTTAATAGTGACATAAGTTCCCTTAGATTATATTTCTAGATAGGTACAAGTTGTATCATCCAGTGCCATTTAAGATAAACATATAGAGCCTCACCCATATGAAAAAAATCAATATGGAATATATGCACCCCATTTTATGTGGTGTCAAAGTTAAAATACCTTGTAATGATAATGAAGATCTCTAAAAACATGACAATATGTTGAAAAGAGAACAAAAACATTCACTAAATCTATATCAAACCTTCATCTCTTGTTACGCCTCTTTTGAACTCTCTTGGGACCTTCTAGAATTTTTTTTTCCTCTTCTTTCCTTGCACTTATTTTCCATCTAAGTATGCAACTATCATGGCGTATTCATCCCCAGCCACAGTCATTTTTAAACTCCATGGTAGTTTTGTTAAAATGATCGGTGGTTATGTAAACCATTGTGGTGTTTTAATAACCTCTACTTGTAGGAATTGGTAGTTCCATCACGATTGAAACTTAATTCAAACTCTTAGTTATTACACATGAAGATTTTATCTTTTTTATCTAAACACACATTTGTTTAATGCCTAATTCATTCCACCTTCCCTTTAACAATTAATTTTAATCCCTAAGTTATTAAATATAAGCCTTAGATTGATTTTTGATCTTGAGTTATGATTAGAGAACACATAGAGGTTTTCTATTAGGAAAATTTGTATGCTCATTTTCTATCCACCATAATTTGATTTTTTCAGATAGAATTGTTATGCCATTTATAATATAGAGATAAAGAAAACAAGATCCAAAAGACACCACTTACAATATAAATCACCTTGAGGATTATAGATCATTATTTCTACCAAAGAGAGAACATAAGGGCCACCAGACTAGACTTTTTCCTCCCCTTGAGCCATCCTCATCTATGCTACATGTTCTTCTTAAAAAGTAAACCAATTTCCATTATTTCATACTAAACACATCAAACACACATTGGTTTTAATGATCTCATGTGGAGTAATTGGATGAGGGTAATAACATAGAGTTCAAATCAATCTCATCTCAATTATAGGAGAAAATGTTGGATCTAGGTAAATTTATTTGTTTTTATAGTTAGATCAAGTATAAATTATTTGCTTCTATAGTAATTAGAAAATAAAAAGAGGAGATAAAAAATAATTTTAGTATTATCCTTTTCTTATTGTAATTTTAATGGTTAATTAGATTAAAATATTCAATCATTTTGTTGTAGGATTTTTCTATCTACGGGATTAAGCTCTAAGTGTTAGAATAGAGAAATATTTTGTTTGTTAGATCTAGATAAATTTATTTTTAGAAAACACAAGAAAAATTTAATAAAAGATAATTTCAACTATTTATATTGTAGGTTTACATTCAGCCATATATTAGGATGAATTCAAATTGTAAAGTAGATTAGTTCCAATTTAGAATCCAAATCTTAATTTTGACATTTTCATTTTTAAATCAGCTTTTGGATTACTGAGAATCTGAACAAAACAATATAGGAATTTTGGATTTGAGAAAACTAACCTCTTTGGGAACACTATCATTTGTATTTCATTGATTTGTACAATGTTCAACTTAAGTAAGAAACCTTCAATTTTTTTGATATGATTCATTTATTCTCATGTATTTTTGTAATCCATAAACTCATAAAAGAATGAAAAATAATGTTTGCCTATATTCATGTTCAATCGAGTGAAGTAAATTATTATCTTACTTATTAAAATACCTATAAACAGACTGATTTTGTATTTCAAAACCCTATTTCTAACAAGAAATTGAATTCTTGATATCAAATGTAAATGTGTCTCAAACAATATTTGTAAAATCTCAATTAGGAAAACTTGAAAAACGATCTAGAAACTAATTTTGAGCACACATATAAAGACTGTTCTTAACACAAACAAGATAAAAACATTCACACTCAACCTTATAACAAGAAAAATATAAAAATGTTTCATTTCGGGTGAAGGGAAACTCACATTTCAAATAAAAATGCTTGTTGATCCATAGGATAATGAGCAATAATTTTCTTCAAGCCACATCACAAGACATCCTCAAGGCTCCAATTCGAGCTCAAGATTACCTTAAGGCAACCTCTTAACATATGATAATTTTTTTCTTTTCTCCCAACCATAGAAAATATCACACAATTATCATTTCCTCTCAATTGTGGACGAATTTGGATAGTCACGTATTCTCAAGAAGAATTGGAAACTTTCCTCGATTATCACTACACTCGAGATACCAAGACCTATATGATGATATATTATCTAAGCTTAGGAAATAAGTGTTCCATTCTTCACCTTCCCACTCTAAAATAATCTCATAATTAGTTATTCTTGATGTAAATCCCCACAAGTAAAATAACCATATATTTCATCGTATTAGGCATCTATTACCATTCTGATTTGAGTTCTCTTTTCCATTTCACTATCCAATACCTTCTTTTACATGAACTTTCCCAATAAGGGTTTACTTTCCTCAAGAGAATGTTTACCCCATATAGCACAACTAAACATCCCTATATTCATTGACCATGAAATATATATACCAAGGGATCTATGTTTTTCTTATCCTTGAGCATACCATACAACCTGATCAAGTTTATAGCAATATTACTACCCTTGACGAGTAGTTTTTTCTTTCTTGAGAGTATATGTAGAGTTTCCTCTCTATTTTTTTCACTTTCGCATACCCTCACTCCTTCCATATTCACACTATCCATAAACCTAGCCCAAAATCATCCCATATTCTTCCTACATTGACTATTGTGGCCAGTTCTTATGAGAAGTTAAATGTACATGAGAGGACCCTACACTTTTTCACATGTACAAATCAGCTGAACATGAGGTGAAGGAATAGTTTCTTCTCATGTTAATGCATATATCCCATTTATATCATTCCACCTTATCCCTTTCCCATTATTATGTGGGATTTTATACACCCCTTCAATATGTCGGGCGGACAGAATATAACAAGCCTATTCTAGGCCTCGAGGCTTATTATGCATCTATGAATGCTTAACAATCACCCTCTTTATATGGTTCAAATGATAAATATTATCAAAGATCACCTCTATTGTGTGTCTCTTCCATACAAATTCAATATTATTTTTCTAATGTAAGGATTGAAGAGATTGATCAAGAACAACCTTATCAAAGATCTATTGTGGATCCTATCTAGTTCTAAGAACATGAAATTCTTTGGGAAAGAGGGCTATATCCATAGTTTTGACTAGGAAAAATATTAACATCTAATATAATTCCATGCCATTTTACTTACGGATTTTTGATGAGCTCTTAAATTGTTTTGACCATATCATTGATCAATTTAAGACCCTAGATGAGTCACTAGATGGGATATAAGACTACACCAATACACTACTATAAGATATTATTACTTCTACCCCACCAAGGCTTGCTTGTACATCCCAAATTGGATAAGTAACGACTAAACAACTTATTACAGGTACTACCCTTCTCCTACGTATCCATACATAAAATATAGTGTCCAAAATTTTCAACATGGTCCATCACCTTGTTTCTTCTTTGGTAAAAAAATTGGGAATTAGAAGTTGTTTTACCTTCTCAACACGGGAACAAATATTCCAAGACATGATGTAAAACCTGAACAAAGTAAACCATGTCCAACACATGCAACAATTGTCACAACAAACCCCTCACACCGACTACATAATGCAACCAAACCTAGGATATATTCTCATAGGTGCTAGTACATTTGGAAGAAGTGGATTTTCATCATATATCTTTCCTACACACATGTTAGACAAAATTACCTCATATTTTGTGTCATTGAACATAGTGAATCCCAAAAAAACTAAAATTAACCTATGTTTTCATCATAGGATTATGCCTAGCTATTATCCTATATCCAATAGCCATAGGATTATGCTCAAGCTGTACAAATTTTCATGTAGTAACTCAAAACATTCCCACAAACCACTTAAAAATTTTCTAGTCCCTCTCTTATAGGTCCCTCACCACCCTACTTACATTTTTACTCCAAATCCACCCAACTTGACAATTTATTCCCACTTTCCACACATTTTATATTTCTAACTACAATATTTTTCCAAACCTTTATTTCCTTGTCAAGTATCAAGAACTACAACTGGTTGTTGATATGGTAAGCATTCCTATCACTGATTTTAGTATGTTGAGGACCTATGATGAATATAAAAAGAAGTTTTGGATTCTAACATTTTCATGAAATTTCTTCCTTTCCCTCTTCTTGAGTTAGCATAATACAAGTGAGAGGGATACCCCAATCATCACATAAAGGCATACACCACAGAATTCATGAATTTATCCCATGGGACAAATTCTTCACAAAAATATTCCCAAAGACTCTTGAACGCATAAAAATTTATAGGTATTGCAAGTTTCGTAAAGGTTCCATACATTCATGTAGGAATCTCATAGATGAATTCGTCAAGGTTTTGAAATGAAAAAGATTGTAAAAATTGGTATAAGAGAAGTTTTTCATATCAATAGGAACCTAACAAATAGCCATACATTTCATCATGAGATGATGACAAGTGAATTATTCCCATGCTAGTTCCCCAATTATGGATAAAAGGGAACTATATGACCTCTTTATCCATGCCCTCAATAGGAAATTAGGGAATATGTACAAAATTTCCCATACATGTCTTCTAATGAAGCTTTAGAAAGCACATTAAAAATAAACCAAATAGTGATTGATAGTGGTCATAGGACCTAAGGTGCAAATGAAAGAAGCATTTTCCATATTTAGAACTTTAGATGATATCGAGATTAAAAAAATAACATACAAGCCTCCCAAAATTCCCAAGGTGTGAAAGTGCTTAACCAAAACCACAATTCTACTCTAGATGTTATTACGAGATAAACCCAATTGGCCAAAATTCTCCAACAATGTGATTAATTAGATCAAAAATGATAACAATAATAACCATAATATAAACACTCACACTAACAACAATAAAACAATGATAAACGTGGTTAATTTTTATTGATCTCCAAATACCAATCTAAATTACAACTTGAACCAAAACCAACTGGTTAAGAAAATTAATAGGGAATGCTAATAACAAAACAAATTTATCCCCAACCATGGTTATCCCAACAATTTTAACAATTTTTAACAAGTTGTAGATCAAAAAATGATCAGCTCTAAAAATATAACCCTGAATTATTCTATATACTCCATAGGGTTAGGGGCTATAATACCAACACATGTAGAGAATACAATAGGCTTGTCAATGCCTTCCTATAAAGTAGATGAAAACCTTTCATGAACAAATTTTAAAGGTAGTGAACCTAAATGATCAACCCACAACTCATATGGTTCTCATTTCCCCTATAATTCATGTTAGGGATACACAAAAATATATGAATATTAATCCCATATAATCACAACAATATAAACTTTGAAAAAGAAAAAAAAGAAACAACAATACACAACAAGAAGACAAGATTTAACATTGTTCACCCAAAGTGTGGGATACATCCACTAAGAAACACTTGCCTAGATTTTATTACAGTCCAACAAGAGTATAATAAAATATCATATCATTATTCTCATAATTACAATGCACAAATCTTGTTTAAAGCTATGCTAAAAATACTCTCCAATTAACACTTGAATTCACACACCCATATATCTCTCTAATGTATATGCAATTATTTATAATCACATCAATATCTAACTATCTAAGTATTTTTATCATACCATGGGAAAAGAAATTGACCCATAAACTTGTAGGTTAAATACCACCCATTTAATTAATACATTAAAATATCACATGAAAGTGTACATTAATGTTAATGTGTAATTTAAAACACATATAACATGGAAACAAGATTTACAACCTAAAATTCCCTTCTTGGCATTTATCAAAAATATTCTTAATCTATTAGCTGAATATCATTTTGAACAACGTACAACCCAAGATTTTACAACCAAAATAATGATAGTTACCTCCATTGCAACCAGAACAACCACCATAACAACAATAAGTCAAATACTCGGTTGGAAACCATGACATTAAAGCCTCAACCTCCAACATGATTAACCCTAATGTGGCACCATGTTTAAGTAAACATAGGAATTCATGCATGATTGAAATTGTAGAAATAAAAACTAATGAGGAGGATATCTTGATTAGCGGCAGGATAAAATAGTATAAAACTCCAAATTTCCCATTGTAGGATCCATTTGAAGTACAAAACAAAACAATCATCAAAAACCTAGGGACTATGAAATTGTCATTAAACTTGCTAAGAAATTTTCTCATATTTCATCCTTATATCTCTTGAATAAGTCCCCATCCCATTGACTCATGATCTTATATGTCAAGGGACTCAAACAATTGGCCTATGTCAAACCTCCACCAAGTAAACCACATAAACATGGTTATGTTCCCACCAAGTTCCACAATGAGAGAGACATGATTTTTATTTAACATAGCTTAACTACTCACATGTATGGAAATTGATATAAAAATATACCCTTATTTCAACTTACAGATATGTATATATGAAAACTTGGTTAAATAAGCTATGGTGGATGATGCGCAAGATATTGAAATTAGCGCTTTATCTTTTTGCAAAAACTAGGATATGATGAAACAAATTTCTCATCTACTTGAAAAAATATTAATGGGTATGATATTATTAGATTAAATTCAATTAGATCAATCTTTCCTACCATAAATATTGGTCCAAAACCACCCTCACTAAATTGTATGTCATATACCAAGAAATGAATTACAATATGATCTTGAGATGACCACAAATGTATCAAATGATAGAAATTTCTTGAAACTATTTAGGAAATTTTTTTTATCATCTATAGATGGTCTTTGTTGTCAAAGGATACCCTAACCCATTTGACATAATTAAATCCAATGCTAAGATATTTCCAATCACCCATGTTCACTATGATTTACTTGCAAATGATCTATAAACACCTACATCCATAGAGAGAGGGTAAGAACCAAATTAAAAAGATGATGTTGAACCCAATCTTGCCCTACTAGTTATTGATGTTCCTCCTTCTAAGAAGGGTTTAAAAGAAGATTCAAAGGTAGAGAAAGAAGCCTATTTACTAGATGATGTTTCTAAATTATAAATCAAGAGCATGTCCTTCAAATACCATTTTTCAAATTATTAACATCCTATAAAATGATTCACCTCTCATGTTTCCTTTTGATCCAAAATGGATTTCTATGTACCAAACCCCGACGATAATACATGAAGAGGTTACAATACTTTTAGAGTACAATTTACAACACATCTAACATGAAATTAGGGTCCATAACCCAAAAATATCCCACCTAATGACTGATTTTATTTGAGAAATCTTATCAACCCTTTACCATCATATGTGAAGGAAAACCAAAGTGGAACATAGTTTTAGTTTCTCCTCTATGACCACCTTGGTCATCATGTCAACTAGATTCTCGCTGGTATGAATATTCACCATATTCAACTTCTCTATATCCAAAGCTTTCCTAATGAAATTATACCTTAAGCTGTATATGCTTTGTCCTAGAGTCAAAAATAAAGTCATTTTCTAGGTTTCTAACAATTTGAATATCACTATGCATCTTCCTTCCCTTTTGCTTATGCCCTAACTCCTCAAGAAACTTCTAAAACCAAGTCATCTCTTTACTTTCCTCCTCTTAGCAAAATAATTTATCGCAAGGAAAAATTAGTGAGTTTTCATCAACGTTGTGGTGATAATTCCCACCTCTAGGTAATATAGATAGGATCCCATTTATTGAAATAAGAAAACAAAATTAGTGGGTGGTCGTGAAGCCGGGTATCACACAAGAATACTTCACTATACCTATGGAAAATTACTTACACTTAATGTAAGAGAGGAATTTTATTAGTGAAAGGGGGTAAAAGGGAGTAATAATATCATGAAGGAGGGTTAAATTTTGAATAGACACTTAGATATTTCCAAAACATTAACCATTAAAATGTAAAATCAATTAGAAGAATTCAATCTTGTGAACAATAATATTACTAGTAAACCATAGAAAATAGTCCTATTGATTTATTTATCAAATGAATAAAGTCATTTCTTTTTTAAAAGATCATCATGCTTAGAAAGTTGAGTATTCAAAGAATGGAGGAAACATAGATAAAGAGGAAAATGTAATAATGATTTCTTTTTCTAGTATTTAGTATTGCAAATCTATCTACTAGAAACTCACAATTGACATTTGCTTTGGAATGGCGAAGCCAATCCAATTTATATCCTTACAAATATTATTTTCATCTACCCTCATCACTTGTGAACTTTAATATTCCTAGGAAATAAAAGTGAGTCTGTTATCATTAATTGAAAAGAACTCATTACAATATTATACTATGGTCATTTAAGTGAATAGGAAAAAAAAGTGAAAAGTGCATCCCTAATGAAGAATTAGAACATGTAGAAAGGGAAGAAGAGGATAGATGATCACTCGATGAAGATGAAGCCTCTAAGAAATGAGTACTATGAAACCTTATGAGATTAATCCTAGAAATATTTCTTCACCATTGAATTCCCTTGAAGCAAGTTACCATAGGTGCCACTTTTTCTTCTTATGGAATATGAACAAAATGTAAAGAATTAATCCAAGTTTCAAAAGCACTATTGATCGTCTTATGTTGGTTGAAAAAAATGATGATCCTTCGTAGTATTAGACATTGAACATATAAATTTTGTGAGAGGATTCAAAGCATATTTTTGAATGAGAAGGTATCTCCTACCTCTTTTTGACCAATTCTTGGAATGATTTTGAAATCTCTTCCACTGACGAATTTTCACTTATTCAAGGTGACCCAAGCTTTTTCACAATATTGTTGATACATTCCAAAATATGTGATGCAATATCTTCACAATAATCAATCTCAGAGATAACATCATTTAAGATGTCATACCGAGAACTCATTATGCGATATTAAATAAGAGACAATCTATCCTTTATGGAAATCAACACATTTTTACTCAAAGCAATATGGTAATTGAGGAAATCCCATAAAGAACAAAAATGTGGTGAATGTTACTTTGGTTAAAGTGACCCAAAACAACAAGAAACCCATAGCATTTAGTAAACAATAATAGTCGGATGAGGGAACCAATGATGGTTAGATGAGGAACAGGATGGCGGTCACTAGACTTATGTTGGTTACTATGAATTTTGTAAAAAGATAAAAATGATTTTGGTGATTTATATCAAGTAAAAGACCAACCCATAAACTAAGTATGAAATGATTGACCCTAACACACTCGAGAAAGAGTCGGAATACACAAACTATGATTATGGAGTTTGAAGGGAAAGAATAATGGAGAAAAATAAACTTACACCTCAAAACACATATCAAGAAGAAAGCTAGCAAACACGAAATCCTATGTGGTAGATTTTATGTTTTGGTTTATGCCATTTTGGACTGACTTGTGAATATAGTAGAGTTTTTGGTTTGATAAATGTGCCCTATAAAATATGACAACTATGGATAGTTTCAGGTTTTTTTGGCGTGGGGATCCTTCTCTGAAATGATGACTAGAAAGAGAAACTAGTTTGTAACCCACTGTCAATCCTATGATCATGTGATTGTTTACAGACTTCTTCTAGGAAAGATGTTGTTTAAGAAAATGAGTAATTTATTTTCAGTGGTTTGGTATAGAGAAATAAGGGTGCAAAGTGTGAGCTATGGTTCAATTCGTCAACCATCAATCTGGTCATGACTTCCAAGCATATAGGTTGCCCACAATTTTTAAATGAGCTATATATGCAACACACGAAATGATATGCAAATATTTTAGACCCAAATCCACAATGAAATTCGATGAGAGCAATGATGAAGAGGCAAGAGTATGTCTTTCACTAATGCAATACAAAATAGAAAGAAGCGTTCTTTTTAGTCCAAAATACGAGTGTCACTGAGACCAATAGAAGAAAAAGAATGTTTCAAGGGATAAAATTTAATGTGAACTCTTTCAAAAGGAAATAGACACACAATGATTCACCTAGGAATGAACAATGCAAAATAACCCCGATGGGTCCCACCGGGCATGCCAAAATGTTTCACCTCAAATTATGTGATAAAATAGATAAGGTAATGGTCAAGGAGGAATACCTATGATTATGTAGATAATATGTGTGCATTTTAGAATTTGATCAGATGAATGTGAGAGATTCCCTTTGGTTAGGAGGAACAACCTATATAAGAAACAAAAAAAGACCACCAAATGATATTAAATAGTAAATGACAGTGGACTTCCTAGTGATTGCTAGTTCTAGGAAGTGTGATACTTCCTAAATGGTTGTCAATCCATTTTTTTATTTAAATTAATGAAAGTAAATATGAGAAATAAAGGTCCTATTGCTAACACTTTGATTTAGGTATCTCAAAACGTTATCAACACACTAGATTAAGAAGAAGAATTTGGAATACAAACTAATTTAGCATCAAACAAGGTATGTTTCCGGTTAGGAAAGCACACAGAGGTGTTTGGTAAGGTCATTGGGGCATCATGTAAGGTCTAGATGGAGTTTGGTGTAGTTATGGGTTATTTGGTTGAGGTTTAGAAAAATACACAGTGGTCGATGTTGGTATAGAGGTGAGATTGATGTTAGTTAAGGTGACTGACTTGATGAGGGAAAATTTGGTAGCAATTAAATAAAATTATTTTTTGAACTTCTTTGTGATTGCACAGAGAATGAAGGGAGAGTGGTTGGGTTCATAATATTACCAGGAAGACTCATGAATATATAGAGGTCATGTACAAATACCCAAAAAATTGTAGGTGGTTGGGTTGATGGATTGGTGAGAAGGTGGAGATAAAGGAATATAGGGAAAATTAAATTATAATGAGGGAGGTAATGGATCTAAAATATAAGAAAGCACAAAATGATTAAAATCACATATACTTTTGTTTGAAGATCCAAAGAGGTGAAGGAGGATGGTAATTGATCCATGAAGATCATATATGTTTAGCGTTATGGCAATACTCTTAGAGTGTCCTCGTGAATATTCTAATACCTTGGGATGAGAGCTAGATACTTTCTTGGGCCATTAGTTGAGTATTTTGTGTCATCTGGATGTTGAGAGGCTTTGGATTTGCACTTGAATGCAATGGTACTCCCAAAAATGAAAAATGACCAACCCGGGTAGTAGGTTGCAAAATTATATATAAGGTAATCGACAACGATTGGGTGACCGATGTCGAAAGAGGAATAATTAGCGTCGGTTAAGGTGGGAAAGTATAGGTTTACCAAAAATAGGTAGATCTTCCTAGATTTGGCATGCTTTCTCATTGAGTCTTCTTATGAAAGTGGAGTTCATGTGAGAGAAGGTAAGAAGAACTTAGAAAAGGTCTAGTTAGATTTAAGAAGAAGTCTTAATTAGTTAGTTCAAGTGGTGACTCAGAAAGTGGGAGTGATGACTTAGTGTTGAGAGTGATGAATCATTCATTGTGAGTTAAATGCCCCTAGAATGAGTCCGGAAAGGTGAGGTGGAGGTGTGAAGGTTAAATTAATTTAATTAAATTAATTAATAATGTGAAGATGAATTATTAATAATGGGGCGATGGTGTCATGATTAATTAAATATATTACGTTAATTAATTTAAGGGGACCCAAGTGCGGTGTGACTCAAACCGGTGTTTACATGGCCCTTCTCTTCTCTTGCTCCTCAAGCTCTACATTTATTTCCTCTATGATAGCAGTTTCATCTTGTTCCTTCTCTTCCAAGCCTACCATGTAACTTGATACATCATGTACCTTCTTTCTCTTCTGTTGTGTCTCCTCTTCATCCTACTCCTCTCCCTCGCACTCTGGTTGCAAAGCCTCGGTGCTACCTTGTTTTGAAGTACTCATGCCCTTGTTACCATTGTGGCACGTGTAATACTTCCTCTTCTTAGAGGTGTCTAGCTCCCCAACCCATTATTCTTCTTCTTCTTCTTCACCCTGTACTACTTTCATTGGTGGGATTGGTGCCTCCCATATTTTGGAAAGGGGGAGTCTGTAATCTCCACTTCAATACCCCCTTTAGTCTTGGGGCGTAGCTACACAAATACTCGATGGACATAGCCTTTGATGGTGACATTGACTTGCGGGTGCAAGTCTAGGAAATCGACTCCAAAACCTCGACATATGTGGGTTAGGTACCATACTTATATGTAGCACAAAGGGTATGGACATCAGCATCCACTTTATCTACATCAAAGGTTAGATTATGTGCATCCTTTAATCAGTTGATGGAGTACTTCAAGTATCTAGTAGTGAATGCGAATGGGAGCTTGCACCACGGCCCCATCTCTCCTTTGGCCATCATAAATCTTGCTAAGAAGAAATGTTGTGTGACCACGAATTTGACCTAGTCTCCAAAACTCATGGTAGTTCATGGGGGATACACCATTTGTTCTCAAAGGCCTTGCATAACCGTTCATACCATAAGTTCACTCATGCCTTGTAGGTGCTCAAGATGGTCCCATCACAAGTGAATTGTGTAAACTGTACAATAGGAAATGAGTGCACCTATGGGTGAACCCATATGTTTCCATCTGGCCCATCTAGGACACCAATTTCCCATAATATGATTAACAAAATTATGGAGCCCCATGTGATCTTTGCACCAACCTCATTCTACACTTGTGCCTCCTCAATAATGTTGTTTGCAATAAACTCTAAAAAATTGTAATGTGCCCTTTTTGACACTCTATAGGCCACATACAAGAATCTCTTATTGATGTATGTCCATATTTGATGCTCCCAACTTGCAACTAATGATTCGGGAAGTGACTCTTAAAGCTGGGTCTGGAAGATCTGAAATCACTTGAGCCCTTCCCCTTTCTCATAGTTCATTTTTTTGCTAACTCTTCAATTTTTGTAGTGGCACATAAATCAAGTGCCATATTCTCGCTAGTGTTTCATAGGCCTATTATTGTTATTATCAAATGGACTGTAATCCTCATTCTTCTTCCCACAAAGTAGAATAATTCCTCATGTACTGCAACATCAACCACCGAAAAGTGGGGTGGGTTTTGCAAAGAATGGAAGCTCCCATAGCTATAGGATTCCAGTTTTTGTAATTATTTTTGTATTGAGTCGTCAACCTTAGGGTTTCTGAGATCCTCTACTGTGGGAGCATCTAAAACTAAATCTACCTACATCATCTTCTCATTTCCAATTGGTCGGTGGTTATATTCACTGATCTTGCACCTGTAAAGCTTCGAAATCCATTTTTCGGTCTTAATCACACCCATGGGGTATTGCATATCCGAGTATACCTCAATGGGTTCCTCCTTCTCCACCTCTGGTCTCTTTGTTTAAGGTTTCATGGGTACCATTTCTATTTTTTCTCTTTCACTCTTTCATGCCCTAGGTGCTTTTAACTTTTCCTTCATCTACCCGACCATGGTGAATTTCATGCTTCTCTCTCATGCAACCCCTTCCTACTATGTCATTTTCTTTCTTTATTGTTATACCACAAGATCACATAACAACTTACACAACTCGGTTGGTTCGTCACAAGTACCTCGCTTTCTTCTCAAAACCCTCATCACACTTTAATCTCAGGAGCATAAAACAATTATCTAAGGCAATTAGTCGAAATGACTACCTTTACCCTCTATTTATAATTTTTCAACACCTTAAAGTTCCTCGACCATGTGTCTTAATGTATCTTTTAATAAAACACTTTTTACTTAAGTTAACTTTCATGACTTCCCTCCTCATACCACATTCGTAACCTTATCATGTGCCATCACTTATTTACTACCACATACCTCCTTTGTGTGCCTCACCATTTTGAAGTACATAACCTTTGCACTATCCACCAAGTAGTTCCCCATGGTGCCGCCTACCTCATGTTGCACTGCGTAATCATTTTTCCCCTTCTACATGGTCTTTTCTCAATTCAGTTGTTTCTTCCCCAAGACACCTTTATACCCACATGAACTTGAACACCTTATACACCGTACCACTTGATCTTCTACCTTTGCACTCATCATCCTAGAATGAGTTCTCCAATAGTTTATCTTCACAAATAATTTTTCAACCATATCCAAAACATATCTTCCTAGTCCACCCCACACTAAAATTATGTGTGGTCCTCTGCACATGGAATCACTTATAATGTAATTAGCTACTAGCACACCAACGCACAACACAACACCAAACAGAAAAGACAAATAAAAATGATGAGGAAAGGAAACACATACAAAATAAAATGTAGGAAGGGAAATCCTAAGCTAATTGGCACTACTACCTTATTTACAAACACCAAGAAGACTTATTTATAGTAGGGCTTCAACCTACTCCTATTAAAGAAACCAGACAATGTGTGCCATTTAGTGCTTCTAACTAGAAAGCACCTAAATCAAGTATATATGTGATAATGTATGGTCCCAACCAATGGACTTTAAACTTCCCAAGGTGGTGTAGAAAATTTGAATCATACAAGAGAACCATCTGCCCCACCTCAAGCTTCTTATTCTTGATATGCCTATCATGTCATGCCTTCTTCTTGGATTTTTCTGTTTTCTGACTCCAACGAGAAATGGCTCACCTCTCATCCAATTGCATCAATTTTTCAATATGTTCCTCAAGCACTTGTTCATCAACTAATCATGTTATGTGTGTAATACACAGAGAAGGTAACATGAATTCAACAGGTAATATTGCCTTTGTGCCAAACACCAACTGAAAGGGTGTTGCTTTGTTTAACCTCTTGTAAGTGGTCCGATATGACCATAACATGACAAAGACTTTTTCATCCCAATATTTTCTTCCCACATCACAAATATTGGTCAATGTGTGACTCAAATTTTTTTTAAAGGCCTCAGCAGTCCCATTGGCTTGTGGGTGATAGGGTGTGGTCTTGTGATGCACCACCATAAATTCAGCTAACAATATCTAAATAGTTTCATTCAAGAAGTGTGTGCCCCTATCACTTGTTAAGCTCAATGGACATCCATACCTGGTTATTATGTTCTCCCATAGAAATATTGCTATTGTAGCCATGGTACAATCTTTCGTAGGCACCGCTTCTGCCCACCTTGTAAGATAATCAGTACAAGTAATAACATAGCCTAAACCTTTCCTACGTGTCGGTGGGTAAATTGGGCCTACAATGTCAATTTCCCACTTCTCAAATGGTTCCACACTAGAAATTTTTCTCAAAGGAATTTCATAATGATGCCTAGGCTTTCCAAGGCATTGAAAATGATCACAACCTTTTGCATACTCTGCGCAATCCTTATATAATGTCTCCCACCATAAGCTAGCCATTAAAACCTTTTGCATGGTGTCCCTCCCAGCATAATTTCCACCTACATTATTTCCATGAGCTTCCTCTATAATTTATTCATGCACATGTTCAAGTACACACCAGTGTAAAATTTCATCCCAACCTAGTTTATACAAGTCTCCACTAATCAACATGTAGGGTGCGGCACGAATGGCAAGTTGTTTCTTCTCTATGCTCTTCATTCTGCGATCGACACACCCATTCACAAAAAGATAGAAATGTCTTCTAAATCAGAGGGTGCTTGGTATACTCTAAAAAATTGATCATTCGGCATTGTGTCCTCAATAATTTGTATGTCCTCACCTGAATTAATCCTTGACAAATGATCAGGTCCTAAATTACTCTTCCCTAGTTTTACCACAACTATAAATTCAAACTCCTGAAACAATAATACCCAACGGCATATGTGCCCTTGTAAAATAATATTTTTTACCAAATACTTTAAATCCATATGGTCTGTGTAGAATATAAAAGGCATTTCCAACAAATATTGTCTAAATTTATGTAGACGTAGATCTTGGATAGATGTGCTAGTATAATTTTGTTCAGCCAGAGTTAGCTTCCTACTAGAAAAACATAAGGGGTGATCAACAATTCCCTCTCCAAGATGTGCTAACACCACTCCAATTTCCATACTGAAGCATCCACATGTACATGAAATGGCTTACCCCATGAGGGAAAGTGCAGGATGGGCACAATAGTAATTTTTTCCTTCAAAGTGTCAAATTCCACTGTTGCACCTCACCCTAGTGAAATGTTCCTTTATGCTTCAACAACTCCTCTAATGGCACGAAATTTTGGCATACCCCCTAATGAATTTTCTATAGTACCTTGTATTCCCTAGAAACCCACATACTATGCTCTAATTGGTGGGTTCCTTTAAGCCCAAAATTACAACCTTGGCAGGATCCACCAACAACCCTTCTTTGCAAATGATATGACCAAGTAGCGTGCCAAAAGGAGTGGAAAAATATACTTCTTAATATTGAGAGAGATGTTCAATTGTTTACACCTCTCGAACATCATCCTTATATTGTCACAATGATCCTTCACTAGCCCATACACCGTCCAATCATCCAAGTAGACTTGAAGAAACTTGTGAATGAAATCCTGAAATGCTTGTACTATGATGCGTGAAAAGGCAAGCAGTGCATTCTTTAGCCTTGAGACAACATAATTGTGTAATAAAAACTTCCCCATTTAGTGGTGAAATTCATTTTCTCTTGGTCTTCCTTCATAATCCTTACCTGGTGATAACCTAAAAATCCATCTGTGAAAGAATATATCTCGCACCCTGTAACTCCTTCTAGAATCTCTTCAATAAAGGGCATTGGAAATGGATCTATAATGTAAGAAACATTCAAATCTTTGTAGTCTACACATATCTCGTATCCTTCCATCCTTCTTAATATTGATTACCATGGGGCTAACCCATTCAGATTCCTCAATGGCCTCAATAATCCCAAACTCCAACATCTTGTCAATTTCTTCCTTCACTTTCACACGCAAGTTAGGATTCATCCTGTAGGGCCTCTTTCTGACTGGTTGTGCCCCTTCCTTCAGCTTGATCTACATTTCTCCAAGAGAGTGATGGACCCCTTTTAACTCATCGCACTGTGTGAAAACAAGTCACGGAAGTCGGCACTAGCTCAATAATCTTTGACACTTCTTGATCGACTAGTAATCTCCAATAATGGCTTCCTTGGGTTCTACTTTAGTACCAATGTTGACCTTTTTCATTTTTAAGGGCTTGTGGTAGGCACATGCCTTCTCATCTGAACTATCTAATACTTTACACATACCTTCCGTATGATCAACATCTAAGTTTTCCAATTCCTCATCATTAATCATGTATACCAACTTACCCTTTTCCTTCTCTAGGAAGGTGCACTCAAACTACACTTCTTTCGGTTCCTCTTCTTCAAGGCGCGCCCCCATATCAGGTTCTCCCAACAATTCAATAACAATGTCCTCCACCTTGGCACTATCTCCTAATTTAAGGCACTTGATCACTTACAAGGCCTTATTTACTGATGGTTTAGAAGATAAGTACTCAAAGGTTTGAACAATACCTGTTGTTAACTCTTTCCAATTTCATGTTTGTCTCTCAACTCCAAATAAACATACCATGCATGCGTGTAGCTCCATAAGGTGGAATAGAACTTGTGCACCCATAAGGAAGGGGGTAAAGCTTCTGGGCCTTTCCTCTAGGTCCTCTCACATTCTTGAACATGGCATGAGGTGGATCCCCTCCCATCATAGTCTTGTATCTTAGTGGGTGTGTTACTTCTGAGAAATCTAATGGAGAACGTGACCCTTACCTTGTGCCACTCTAGAATATTATCATGATGTTTCATCCACAAATGTGCTTCTATTCCACATAAGCTATAAACAAGCATATTCCTCCACTCTATCTCAAAGGTCCTATTATCCAAAATAAGCCCCTTGGTTATTTTTTCGCTAACTCCCTTCATTCTTTCCTCCCTTGTGCCTCAGTCATAATTTTTCATCTTTTCAGGCTCTCAAAATGTTCTAAATATGGCACCATTGGATAGAGCTCTTTCTCAGATTTCCAGAAAGGTAAATTTTTCCTCCTAACTCCATGTATTTTTGAAGTTATGGCTCGGCGGAGTTTTTGTGGGAAATTTTCCCTACACAGTTGTTGGCCAATAGGAGGGTGCCACATAACCATTGGATCATCATGAGGTGGAGGAAATTTTTGAATTTTTACCAAGTGTTTGGCGGAGTTCTAAGAGGAAATTTTTTCCCCGAGGGCCCTTGGTAAATCACAACACTCCACATCAAGCAAAAGACTAGCGGAGCGCGGAGGGAGGCTTGGAAATTTGCAAAAGTGTTTGGTGGGGGTGCAAAGGAGAAATTTTGGCCCATGGGCCCACCAACGAATAGGATTGTGCCACATGTCACGGGGTGTTGGTGATAAGAGGTACAAAAGGATTTTTTCCTTTTCACCCAAGTTCAAAAATTTTCAAAAGGAGAACCCGCCCCAAAACCCGAGCCAATAGGAGGAGGCCACATGTCCCAGGGGCCGTCGGGGATCAAAGTGGTGGGAAGGAGTTGGGAAAATTTCCCAAAGGTTGGCACAAACATATTTTTCGACCCCGGGCCCACCAATCAATTGAAATAAGCCATGTGTCCTCGAGTCGGCGGAGCGTGGGGAAAGTTGTGAATTTTTCCCAAGGAAAATCAAAGGAAAATATTGAAGGGGAAAACTCCGCCCCCAAAGCCCGAGCCAGTAAGATCATGCCATGTGTCCATGTGGCGAGAAAAAAACACAAGGCAAGCCGCATGAGAAAAATGAAGATGAAAAGCCCGCATCAAATAAGGTTACGCCACGTGTTCGGCCCAGGGAAGATGGTCGGCACAGTGATGGAAAATTTGAGAGAATATGCCCGCATGGTGAATTGCAGCATGACATGTGTCCTCTCGATCATCCGGCCGGCAGAGAATTTTTCGATAATTTTCCAAAGAACGAAATGATGGGAAATGAAGCATGAAGGGCCCACAACCAATCAAATCGTGCCACGTGGCACCATAATAGTGGGGCATGGAGATTTTTGGGGAAATTTCCCCAAATGTAAAAAGAGGGAAATTTTCAAATTTTTGGCCCACCAACCCGTTTTGGCCTTATTTTTCCCTAAATGTTCATAGGGGCATAACTTTTGATCCATAGCTCAGTTTCTTACATTCTTTATATCAATGGAAATCTGGAAAAAATCTCTATATGACTCTAGGCTCGTTTTTGTGTTTTGGAGGAGTTTGGAGTGAGAAAATTGGAAAACTCCTCTGGCACATGGAAATCAACAAAAGTAACATTTCAACCACCATTTTTAATGAAGTATGGCATGCATTCTCTCCTAGCATGGTTAAAAACATCAGGGAATGGAATTTTGAGGGTGCCCATGCTGATTTAATACTTTTGGTTAGTGGTTAAAGCATCTTTCATGTTTTCCCGTGTTTCTCTCTCCTGAGTTTCAATGAGTATTCTAAAAGCCAGAATGGGCTCATTTTTAAAAAAAGGTTAGACAATCTTCTGGCTTTGAAACTTCCCTTTTCTTCCTCAATAGGTAGATTTGTGGAAATTTTACCTTTTCATGCAAATACAGCATCTCTTTTTGCCTCTTGGTCATTGTAATGTACTGTATTGGACCTGGAATGATAATGTATCCTCTGTGATTAAAATTTTCTCAATCCTTTCATATGTTTATCATTATTCCTGATCTTTCATTACATTTTGGCAATTTGTGCATGTTTTGTGTTATATTTTCTTGTGGATTGTGTGTGTTTTACAAGTAGCATCACCTTAAAATATAGGTAAACCCTTGGTGCATCACCTTAATTAGACTAGGTTTATTCTTTATATCTTCTCAATCTTTGTCTCCTTGGAAAAGTTTGATTAAAATATAGGTAAAGCCTCTACGAGAATGTTATGCATAATTGAACAAAGGAGTTGGGGAACCATCCTCTAATCTGGAGGATCTTTTCTAGTTCTGTAATTCCCACACTTGTGTGAAAAGATCCAATGTTGTGCAATCATCTTTGGATGCTAAAATATCAAGCTAGAAATCTGATAGAACATCCAGAGGGTGCTTTGATTTGCACTAACAATTTTACACACCGGTGGGACCTTAGAGGTCTTCATCTTCATTAAAACAAAATTGATGTGCATTTGTTGCAAGTTTCTTTCTTAAAAGAGCCCTGAATTGCACATTTGACGACTCCAAGGAAGAAGAATCAACTGGTTTTAGTAGTCTAGACCTAAAAACTCATGAGAAGAATCACCACAAGGTCAAGAGTTGGAGAAGAAGAAGTGTTGTTTGAGTATCTACAATTATCTCCAAGAAGAAGGCAAAGAGGGAGGAGAATTCAAAGGTCTCCATCTCCACCAAATAGAACTCTATCAACTCCTCCACCTAGTAGACCTTTCATCCAATCAATAAGGGTTCTAAGGCCAATCAGAATGGCACAAC
The DNA here is from genome assembly GCA_018340775.1 of Taxus wallichiana var. yunnanensis. Lineage (NCBI taxonomy): Eukaryota > Viridiplantae > Streptophyta > Pinopsida > Cupressales > Taxaceae > Taxus > Taxus wallichiana. Next base: position 81,902,692 of record CM031242.1, on the reverse strand, counting down.
ACAACCCATATGTAAATTTCATTGGCAGCAGCCCACTTGCTCTCAATGCATAAAATCCAATCCTAGTTGTAGCATTGAAGAACATTCCATACTTTACTGGAGAGAATCAGACCACTCCTGGTGATCATGTCAAGGATATTGCTAATATTTGTGCAATCCATGAGATTGATGAGATGCAAGTTGTTGTCAAACTACTGGCATATTCATTCAAAGGGAAAGCTTTGCAATGGTTCAGGAGCCTTGCTTCAGGATCTATCCAAAATTTGAACTAGTTATGTATAGCCCTCCATGAGCAATTTGGAGAAAAGGGAGATAACTTATCCCTTTTGGAACAATTAAAAACTATCAAGAGAGCTCCTAATGAGTAGCTGACTGACTTCAACTTCAGATTTCAAAGGACTTGGGAGAGAATTCCAATGGCAGTAAGGCCAACAATAGAAGGTGTTTTTCTATATTACCTTAAAACTTTAAATTCTGATATTTCTATGTTGATTCAATCCATGGGAGGCACAACTATCCCTGCTGCTTATAGCATGCCATTAGAGCTAAAAATTATCGATTCAAGGTGGTAAGCTAGCTCCTAGGCCTCTAATGCCATTGTATCCAAACTTAGAGAGTTCAAGCACTAGTTAAGTGCCTAATTTAGCTCCTATTCCCACTCCTAGAAATCAAGGTTCAAATGAAGCTTCTACTTCATCTTCTAGTGCCCCAAATGAACTGCAAGAAGTCACGAAGAAATTGCAAAATTTAGGTAATGAGCTGGTTACACTTTGAAGAGGCAATAAGCCCAAAGTTTTAGACCTTCTTATCAGCCTCAAGCTTAGCCTAACAGGGAGCCATATCAGCCCCAAAGGCCACCCAATCCAGCTGCAGACCATTTCAGCCCTATAATCCCAATGCTACATCTACCTCTAAAGCACTAGTGCTAGTACAAAACTACATAGATCAAGAGTATGATTGGTGTTTCCCATGCAATGAACCTCATAACCAATCTATGTGCTTCAATGGTGCTCTAAATCAAGCCTTAATGGTAACAAAAACTGGTGTGGAGGGTGAAGGGAGTCAAGGAAATAACCAACAACAAGAAACATCCCAGCAACAATCAGCTCCAAATGATACCACACTTGTAAATTGACAAGCGAAGGACTTTTGTGGCATGAATCAAACAAGATCTCAAAGTGTTGCAGCCAACATGAGGTCAAAAAGGAGAAATTTGGGTGAAGGGCAGCCATTGGCTCCAAGTAATCCACAACCCTCTACCACTCCACAAAGCTGTTGACAAAAAAATGCAATTTCAAACATGCAAGGACCACCCAAACCAGCTCCTAGACCAACTCAGATGCCATTTCTTGCCCATGTGCAAGGAATGAATGTATAGGCCACATGGCAGCAGAGAGATGCTTCATCTCCATTCAACATCATTGATCAGATGAAGAATACAAATGTAAACATATCAATGTGGGAATCACTATCCATCCCAGAGCAAAGATATTTTCTACAAGCTGCCATGAAGGATTGGTCAACTTCAAATCAATAGGTCCAAATGCAAGAGAAGGTACTCACAAATGTTGCCCATCCTGAAGGGAATCATGGAGGAAAACAAGGTAAAATGTTGAAGCCCCCTCCATTCTATGTTTCATTGATCATTGGGGACCAATTAGTACACAATTGCATGATTGATTTCAGGGCAAGTAGTTCAGTAATGCCCAAGAAAATAGCTGATCAGTTGGGGCTTCAATATGAATTCATATCCAAAGGGGTAGTGTAATTGGATGGGACAGCAGTGACAACAATAGGAGTGATTAAAAACTTGAGTCTTACTTTGCATGCATGCCCCAACGTTGTTGTTTTGTAAGATGTCTCAGTGATAGATCTTCCACCACTCTTTGCCCTATGTTTGTCAAGGGATTTCACAACTAAGATTGGAGGTTACTTATCTACTGATTGGTCACACATGTTGTTCAGAACAAGATATGGAACCAAAGCCACAATTAGATCTGATCCTATTGCAAACTTTCACATTGAGCCTCACACTCCAAGCCAAATCAATACCAATTGTTCAGCGTTTGATCAAGAAGATTATCCCAAAGACTGATGAAGCGGACACCAAGGTTGAAAGCATCCTAAATTTGAATCTTGATGAATGGGCAAGCAAGGTGCATGTTTTTGATCCTTATCAAGAAATAGAAGAATTTGAGCTAGGAGTCTATTACATGCATGAAGAAAGTTATCCTATCTTTAGCATCACCAAGCCAGACCACAAGGATGACAATGAGGTATGGCAGTTGTTCTTTGATGGATCAAGAAGTAGACAAGGTGTAGAAGGGGAGCTATGCTTGTTTCACCTCAAGGAGTTAAGTATTATTCATCTTTTAGATTTCAGTTTACATGTTCTAATAACACACTTGCTGAGTATGAAGCTTTGATACAAAGATTGCATCGGTCAATCAAAAGAGGAATAAGGAACTTGCAAGTCTTTGGTGATAGTGAGCTGATTTTCAACCAAGTTAAAGGGCAGCATGCTGCCAAGAATTATCTACTCAGGTGCTAACAAAATAGGGTGTGGGACCTCATTGAAGATTTTGAGGGCTTTAGCATCAAGTCCATCCCTAGAAAAGAGAACCAAGCTGCTGACAAGGTTGCAGCAGTTGGAGCAGCCTTTGATGTTTTTGAAAGCATCAAGAAAGAAAAATTATAGCCAAACATTCATGTGATTGTAAGGCCTTCAGTGCTAGACAACAATGTAAGTTGGCAAGTGTTTGAAAATGATCAACAAATCATCCATTTCTTGTAAGAAGAGGCTGAGTTCTCAGCTAAAAATCAGGAAAAGTTAGAACAACAATATGGTGATCAAGTGGTACAACTAAGAACCAACAAACTACCAAAGGGACTTGTCACTTTGGAGTCCATTTTCAATCCTAATGAACAATTTAGGAAGGAGAAAGCAAACATCCAAGTCAAGGGAGAAGATTCAGTGCCCATCTTGGTAGAAGAAGGAAAGTCACTCCAAATTGGTAAAGTGATAATTGAGCAAGAAAGGATGAGTTCATACAATTTTTTAAGAATTCCTGATGTGTTTGCTTGGAGCTATGAAGATTTGAAAGGCTTCAATCCCAAGTTAGCTCAACACACTATTGAATTAGACCCAAGTGCTAAACCCATTAAGCAAAAACAAAGGCTAGTCAATCCACACCTAGAGCCTCTCATGAGAAAAGAATTGAATAAGTTGATAGAGGCAAGTATCATATTTCCTATCAAGCATTCTAGTTGGGTAGCCAACTTGGTTCCAGTTAGAAAGAAGAGTGGAGAAATCAGATTATGTGTTGACTTCAAAGATTTGAATAGAGCATCTCTCAAGGATCATTACCCACTTCCTTCTATGGAGCATATTTTACAAGTTGTTGTTGGCTCTGAAAGGTTTTCATTACTTGATGGCTATTCAAGGTACAATCAGATCATGGTGAAGGAAGAGGATCAGTTCAAGACAACCTTCACAACCAAATGCGAGACTTATGCATATAGAAAAATGTCATTTGGGTTGTCCAACGCTGGAGCTACATTCCAAAGGGCAATGGACATGGCATTCAAGGATTTGATTAACAAAATGGTGCTGATATATCTAGATGATATCACTGTTTTTTCAAAAAATGTAGCAGACCATCTCTTTCATTTGAGACAAGTGTTCTAAAGGTGCAGAAGATTTTGGGTATCCTTGAATCCTAAAAAGTGTATTTTTCTAGCTCATGAAGGAAATATCCTTGGCCACATTGTCTCCAAATAAGGATTAGCAATTGATCTAGAAAGAGTTGAAGCCATAAGAGCACTACCATTTCCAAGCCACAAGAAAGCCCTCCAAATTTTCTTGGGAAGGATAAAATTTTTTTGGAGGTTTGTCCCAAATTTTGCAGCCCTAGTCAAGCCTATCACCAAGATGTTAAAGAAAATCATAGCTTTCAAATGGACAGCAGAGGAAAGGAAATATTTGAAGCAATCAAAGAGGCTATATCACAAGGTCCAACCCTCATTAACCTTGATTTCTCCAAGGATTTCATCCTCTATGCATTTGGAGGTGATGATACTATTTCTACAATTTTGGTACATCAAAACAAAGATAATGATGAGCAACCAATTGCTTTATTCAGCCAAATCCTGGAAGACTATGAGGTGAGGTATTCTTTCATTAACAAGCATGTTCTTGCACTGATTAGGAGCTTAAAGAAATTTAAGCATCTAGTTTCAAACAACAAGTTTCATTTGCTAGTTTCTCATGTGGGAGTTAAGGACTTCCTCCTCAATAAAAACCTAAATGAAAAGAGAGCAAAGTGGATTACTCATGTCATGGAGTATCTAATTGAGATCAAAGTCACCAAGCTAGTCGGAGGAAAAGGATTGTGCGAGCACTGTTCTTAAGCAAGAAAACGGAGGCATGTAATGAGAAAGAGGTTGTTTTGGCATTCTAAGACAACCATGAACAAGGAAGCATTCAAGAAGAAAATGATAGTGTCCTCACTCCTTGCTAGACTCAAGACATAATTCACTTTCTAAACATAGGCCTATGCCCTCGAGAGATGAGAAAAACCAAAATGAGACACTTGATTACAAGGCTATCCCATATTCCCTTGTTGATGGTGTTTTGTTCAAAAGGGATGTGAATGGAGTGCTACTGAGATGCATTGGTACAAATCAGATTCACAGAGTGTTGGAAGAGTTCCATGGTGGATCGGTTGGTGGTCATTTTGCACCAAGAGTGACAGCTCTCAAGATCATAAGGCTTGGCTATTATTGGCCCAAGATTTTCAAAGGATTGTATGCATGGATGAAGAGGTGCAAGAATTTTGCATTCTTCATAGGTAAGGAGAGACTAGCCGCCCTTCCATTGCATCCAATTTTAGTTGACCAGCCATTCATGTAATTGGGTTTGGACTTCATTGGAGTCATTATCCTAAATTCAATCCAAGGACACAAGTGGATTCTAACAGCAGCAGATTACTTCACCAAGTGGGTGAGGCGGTGGCACTCAAGGAAGAAAATGAATCTAGCATCTTAGACTTCTATGAAGGGATAACAACCATATATGACATACCTGCTACAATAATATCGGATAATGTATTGGCATTCATTGAGTCCAAGGTAAGCCGAATGGGCTGTCAAGAATGGGATCTACCTAATCACTTCATCAAATTATTATCCTCAAGGTAATGGCCAAGTTGAGTCTACAAATAAGAACTTGTTAAGGATCATAAAGACGATTCTTGATGAAAATCAGAGGTCTTGGCATACTAAGTTGAAATCAGCCTTGTGGGTGATAGGATAAAGAGATCTACGAGGTAATTCTCCATTCAAGCTTCTTTATGGAAGAGAGGAAATTTTTACCATTTCACTTGAGTTGCCAACGTTGGAACTCATGAAGCAGTTGGAGTTGTTGGAGTTTGGGCACATGGGGGTTAGGTATACGAGAATTGATGGAGCTCTAAGAAATCAGAAATCAGGCATCCCAAGCAATGGAGAAGGATCAAGCTTTGATCAAGAAGACCTTTGATAGAAAGGCCAAGGATAGATCTTTCCAAGTTGGAGATCTAGTGTTAAAATGGGATGCAGATAGAGAAAAACCGGGAGGCATTCAAAATTTGATGCCATTTGGAGTGGTCCCTACATGGTCACAAAGTGTAAGGACATCAATGCCTTCCAATTGTCCACATTGGATGGTGAAGAATTGCATATTCCAGTCAATGGAATCCATTTGAAGCATTACTACTAAAATAAATTATCCACCTTGTACATATTAGCTTAGGTTTTCATTCCTCCAAGTGCTTATGCACATTTTTTTGTTGTAGTTTAGCTTTTCTTTCCCTAAGTGCTTTGGCACAAGCTTGTTGTTCCAGGAATGTGTTTTGCAGGCCTTGCTCCAAATCAGGTGGTGTTTTTCCCTCCATCTTCCTCCTTGCATTGTTCTAATTAGTTGGGGTGCCACGCAGAGAATTTGATGACTCCATGCCCAATGGATTGCTTCAAACAACTAGTAACTTCATCCAGTAGGCAGATGACCCCTTTGAGTCACCAAAATTGCTATCCAAAATAAGCCCCTTGCTTATTTTTCAGCTAAATCCCTTCATTCTTTCCTCCCTTGTGCCTCGATTATAATTTTTATCTTTTCGGGCTCTCAAAATGTTCTGGAAATGGCACCATTGGATAGATCTCTTTCTCAGCTTTCCAAAAAGGTAAAATTTTCCTCCTAACTCCATGTATTTTTGAAGTTATGGCTCGGCGGAGTTTTTGTGGGAAATTTTTCCTAGACATGCCTGCCGGCCAATAGGAGGGTGCCACGTCACCATCGGATCATTGGGAGGCAGAGGAAAATTTTGAATTTTTACCAAGTGTTTGGTGGAGTTCTAAGAGAAAAAAATTTCACCAAGGATAGATCTTTCCGGGTTCGAGATCTAGTGTTAAAATGGGATGCAAATCGAGAAAAACTAGGGAGGCATTCAAAATTTGATGCCATTTGGAGTGGTCCCTACATGGTCACAAAGTGTAAGGACAGCAATGCCTTCCAATTGTCACATTGGATGGTGAAGAATTGTATATTCTAGTCAATGGAATCAATCGAAGCATTCTCTTTGAAAGAAATTCTCCACCTTGTACATATTAGCTTAGGTTTTCACTCCTCCAAGTGCTTATGCACATTTTTTTATTGTAGTTTATCTTTTCTTTCCCTAGGTGCTTTGGCACAAGCTTTTGTTCCGGGAATGAGTTTTTAGGCCTTTCTCCAAATTAGGTGGTGTTTTGCCCTCCATCTTCCTCCTTGCATTGTTCTAATTAGTTGCGGTACCACGTAGAGAATTTGATGACTCCATGCCCAATGGATTACTTCAGGCAACTGGTAACTTCATCCAGCAGGAAGATGACCCCTCTAAGTTACCAAAATTGTTATCCAAAATAAGCCCCTTGCTTATTTTTCAGCTAACTCCCTTCATTCTTTCCTCCCTTGTGCCTCAGTCATAATTTTTTATCTTTTCAGGCTCTCAAAATGTTCTAGAAATGGCACCATTGGATAGAGCTCTTTCTCAGCTTTCCAAAAAGGTAAATTTTTCCTCCTAACTCCATGTATTTTTGAAGTTATGGCTCGACAGAGTTTTTGTGGGAAATTTTCCCTAGACATGCCTACTGGCCAATAGGAGGGTGCCACGTCACCATCGGATCATTGGGAGGTGGAGGAAAATTTTGAATTTTTACCAAGTGTTTGACGGAGTTCTAAGAGGAAATTTTTCACCAAGGATAGATCTTTCCAAGTTGGAGATCTAGTGTTAAAATGGGATGTAAATAGAGAAAAACCGGGAGGCATTCAAAATTTGATGCCATTTGGAATGGTCCCTACATGGTCACAAAGTGTAAGGACATCAATGCCTTCTAATTGTCCACATTGGATGGTGAAGAATTGCATATTCCAGTCAATGGAATCCATCTAAAGCATTCACATCTGAAATAAATTCTCCACCTTGTACATATTAGCTTAGGTTTTCATTCCTCCAAGTGCTTATGCAATTTTTTTTTTTGTAGTTTATCTTTTCTTTCCCTAAGTGCTCTGCAGCTGCACAAGCTTGTTGTTCCGGGAATGTGTTTTGTAGGCCTTGCTCCAAATTAGGTGGTGTTCTACCCTCCATCTTCCTCCTTGCATTGTTCTAATTAGTTGGGGTACCACGTAGATAATTTGATGACTCCATTCCCAATGGATTGCTTCATGAAACTAGTAACTTCATTTAGCAGGCAGATGACCCCTCTGAGTCACCAAAATTGTTATCCAAAATAAGCCCCTTGCTTATTTTTCAGCTAACTCCCTTCATTCTTTCCTCCCTTGTGCCTCAGTCATAATTTTTTATCTTTTCAGGCTCTCAAAATGTTCTGGAAATGGCACCATTGGATAGAGCTCTTTCTCAACTTTCCAAAAAGGTAAATTTTTCCTCCTAACTCCATGTATTTTTGAAGTTATGGCTCGACGGAGTTTTTGTGGGAAATTTTCCCTAGACATGCCCACCGGCCAATAGGAGGGTGCCACATCACCATCGGATCATTGGGAGGTGGAGGAAAATTTTGAATTTATACCAAGTGTTTGGCGAGTTCTAAGAGGAAATTTCTACCCGAGGGCCCACCGATGAATCACGGCACACCACATCAGCAAAGGATCACTTTGGAGTGTAGAGGGAGGCTTGGAAAACTACCAAAGTGTTTGGCGGGGGTGTAAAGGAGAAATTTTGGCCCATAGGCCCGCCAACGAATAGGATTGTGCCACGTGTCACTAGGGTGTCGGTGGTCGGAGGTGTGAAAGGATTTTTTCCTTTTCACCCAAGTTCAAAAATTTTCAAAAGGAGAACCCGCCCCCAAAACTTGAGCCAATAGGAGGAGGCTGCGTGTCCCAGGGGCCGTCGGGGATCAAAGCGGCGGGAAGGAGTTGGGAAAATTTCCCAAAGGTTGGCATAAACAAATTATTTGACCCCAGGCCCACCAATCAATTGAAAGAAGCCATGTGTCCTCGGTCAGCAGAGCATGGGAGAAAGTTGGGAATTTTTCCCAAGGCAAATCAAAGGAAAATATTGAAGGAAAAACCCACCCCCAAAGCCCTGAGCTAGTAAGATCATGCCACGTGTCCATGTGGTGGAAAAAAACACAAGGAAAGCCCTCAGGGAAAAATGAAGATGAAAGGCCCGCATCCAATAAGGTTCTACCACATGTCCAGCCTAGGGAAGATGGTGAACAAGGATGGAAAATTTGAGAGAATATGCTTGCGGTGAATCGTAGCATGACACGTTTCCTCGGATCATCTAGCCGGTGGAGAATTTTTGGAAAATTTTCCAAAGACCGAAACAATGGGAAATGAAGCTGGAAGGGCCCACAACCAATCAAATCATGCCATGTGGCACCAAAAATTAGGGTGCAGAGACTTTTGGGGAAATTTCCCCAAATGTAAAAAGTGGGAAAATTTCAAATTTTCAGTCCGCCAACCCGTTTTGGCCCTATTTTGCCCTAAATGTTCAAAGGGGCATAAATTTTGATCCAGAGCTTAGTTTCTTGCATTCTTTATATCAATGGAAAGCTGTTGAAATTATCTACATTATTCTGGGCTCATTTTTTTGTTTTGGTGGAGTTTAGAGGGATAAAATTGGAAAACACCTTTGGCATGTGGAAATCAACAAAACTAACATTTCAACCACCATTTTTAATGAAGTATGGCATGCATTCTCTCCCAGCATGGTTAAAAACATTAGGGAATGGAATTTTGAGGGTGCCCATGCTGTTTTAATACCATTTGGTTGGTGGTTGAAGCATCTTTCATGTTTTCCCATGTTTCTCTCTCCTGAGTTCGAATGGGCATTGTAAAAGCTAGAATGGGCTCATTTTTTAAAAATTTAGACAATCTTTTGGCTCTGCAACTTCCCTTTTCTTCCTCAATAGGAATATTTTTGGTAATTTTACCTTTTCATGCAAATACAGACATCTCTTTTTGCCTCTTGGTCATTGTAATGCACTGTATTGGACCTAGAATGATAATGTATGCTCTGTGATTAAAATTTTCTCAATCCTTTCATATGTTTATCATTGTTTCCTGATCTTTCATTACATTTTGGCAATTTGTGCATGTTTTGTGTTGTATTTTCTTGTGGATTGTGTATGTTTTGCAGTAGCAAGTGTCTACTACTCCTTTGGTGCATCACCTTAATTAGACTAGGTTTATTCTTTGTATCTTCTCAACCCTATCTCCTTGGAAAAGTTTGATTAAAATATAGGTAAACCCTCTACAGAATGTTATGCACACTTGAACAGAGGAGTTAAGGAACTAGCCTCTAATCTAGAGGATCTTTTCCATTCTACAATTCCCACACTTGTGTGAAAATATCCAATGTTGTGCAATCATACTAGATGCTAAAATATCAAACTAGAAATTTGATAGAACATCCAGAGGGTGCTTTGATTTGGACTAACAGTCTAATGCACCTCCATTGTGAATTAAAAGGTATTATGGTTACCTTTTCCAATAAATTTTGTAATTATCTTTCTCCCGGGTGCGACTAAATGCACCTTGACCGCTCGAGTCACATTACCCTTCATTTCTCTCCTAATCAACTCATATGTGCCACGCACCCAATTATCACAAGAAACATTGGTGGTATCACTCATAGACTGTGTGTCATCCCACTGAATGACTCCCTCCTTTAATGGTTGGAAAAACTTTGGGTCCTTGATGGTACGTACATATATCTTTTTAAATAGTATTATTACAATGGTTCCACATAGGGTGCAGATAGTCCATCAGTTAGTGGAATGATCACATGATCCTCTTTGTTCTCAAAACTAATGTAGCCTTTTTTTTAAGCTTGGGTCAAAAAAAATTTCATAACACTAAGTACACTCAAGTAATGCTAGGAAGCTATCTAACTTGGAAAGTGCCAAGACTTCAAATTCCCTAGTGAACTTGACTCCCTGAATAGTTATTGAATCATTTTTCAAAACTCTAAGGGGAGTAGCCTTAGTTCTATTTTCCATATACAACACATTTGAAGATGGTTGTAATGGTGGTCTCCCCATCGAACCTATGCATCTAGGGTGAGAACATTAACTTTTACACCCATGTTGATCAAAATATTACTTAAGATCCATCCATCCACTACCGCATTCAGTGTAATATCCTTTTCATAGTCTAGACTATGAGGGGGTAAGTTAGCGTGTAGGATCTTCCTTCGCACTCACCTCCAGTGCGCGATACTTTTTCTCTCAACCATTCTCCTAACATGGGAATGATGTTTTCCTAGTGCAACATCTTACACACCTCCTTAATATCATCTATGTCCTTCTGAGGAGTTTCAGAGTTCTTTTCTTGCTCCAACTTCCATGACTATTCCTTCAAACATTGAATCTCTCCTTGCAGACTCCTAATCACCTCCATAGTCTCTTGATACACCTCCTTTTGGTAGGTAGGATCAAGGTACTTCCCATGTAGTACCTCCTCTCTTATAATATCAACCTTCTTCTTTGGCATTTCCCTCATGTATGTAGCCTCAGTGTGAGTGGTTACCAAAACAAGCTCCAACTCTATATTAGACATCACCTTAGGGATGTACAGTGTCTCAATGTTATTTACACTCACCATCCCCACACCCTTATCCTACTTCTTCTAATTCTGAAGCATGTGACTATAAAAATCTGGGAACTCTTTGTACTTATTCTTCTTTCCACACCATGAGCATTATAATAGGTCTAGGCATTCACACTTATAATGCTTTGTAGATCTGCAGTTAAAACAAGTTCCATGGGGAATTCACTTCTTCCTCCGTCATGACCATTATGGCCTCTAAATCCTCCATGAAATCCTCATCCTCTTCCACCACCATATGTGTGCCCTTCATAGTTATGAACCTCATCCTTGAAACCACTCACAATGTTGGTCTGGCGCACACCAATATCAATGGCATCATGGATCTAGTCTATCAACCTACAATCCTTGGTATCATAGATGATAGATGTACAAATATTACAATAACATGACACATTATTACGGACTGCACATTGTAGCAATGGGAATATAATCGGATCATGCCCCCAAGATAGATTCACAGTCCAACATTATGGCGTGCACCAAATTCTAAGGGAAACTATATTTTGTATGTCCTTCTAATTCACAGTCCATACACCAAATTTAATTGTGAATCTCATATGTTGAATTTGTAGATAAGTTCTCAAGTTGCTTTTTCATGGAAGTAATATGAGATTCCAAAAGGGGACTCACTCAAGATTCAACACTTTCGACGGCCTCGAGTGTAAAGAAGTCTCCGAGGCCTCACACGGGTACATGAAAGTCTTATGTCAAAGTTCCCTCCTCAAAAGGTTTTATAAATCCTCAAAAACCCAATAAGAATCCTACGGTGGATGGATGTCATAAGATAACTTGGACAAGAGGGTCTTGAAAATCATGTCATACTCCCACACACTCTCTGCCATACCTTGTTGTATCTCCTTCAACGGGTTGGTTCTCTTTTCTCAAACTTAGGAATTTTAAATTCCTCTAGGAACACATCACACATTGCATTATAATCCACCATTATCTAATGTGTGTCATACTTCTAGTACTAGTTATGTGTGCACCCCTACAACATCATTACAAATTGAATTACCTTCTACTATGGGGGCGGTGATCCCCTTCACACGCTATAACAATTCACACTTATGTACATGTTCTACAGCATCCTCAACACCCTTGTAATCTAGAAAATGGAGTGACATCTCATAGAACATGTGTTGCTAGGGTTTTGATCCTTTTCTACCAAGTCTGGAACCCTAATTTACCCTAGTTTTTCCACCACTAGATCCACTCACTCTGGAACTTCCTAATCTCATCTGAATCCTCCTCCTGTAGTATTTACGGGGCACGAAGTGGTGTTACTTGGTGTACCCAATGTTGACCTAAACTGAGCTCCCATGGTTTTGAAGTGGAACTACTCCCAGACATGATACCCATGTTACGCATGCCCAAACCTTGTCAAAATGATGTGCCGGACAAGATACCACCGAATACATGAAACATATGTGTGGCCATAGACATCGAGGAAAAATGGTAACCATTTGATGCTTCTTGTTTATCAATATTAACTTAAATAGAAATACATTTTCACAACTTAGAAAACTAAGCACAAGGGTCTAGTTGTCAAGATAGTTCAAATGTGTGCCTACAATCCTTCTTCTTCCTCCATTTGACAAGCTCTCATATGAAGACAAGGGGATTCTTCTACATATTCTAAGATGGGGTAATACAGAATGCATAGGGTCCACATCCTCCACGTGAACCTCAAATCCTTTATGCAACATATACCTCCATAAATCCATTGCTCTTACAATCTCACGTTATCTTATCAACTCCCTCTCTTGAGCCTCATTATACTTGAGTCATCTTTCCTCTCTCTCCATTTCTACCGTAAGATCTGTCATCTCCTTCCACACTTTCTTTTGTGCCCCACACCTAGTGGGAGTTTAGCTAGCCATAGGAAATGATTCTAAACTCAAGGTCATGATCAAGATCTTGATGGATAAAGGTAAGGCATGTAAGAAATATCCTCTAGGTTCTTGTAAGAACTCAAACTTAGCAACCTCTGAGAAATAATAAGTGGAAACTACATACTCTAATGTGTAACTCATCAACACACCTCTCCACCAATGATCAACAACATGATTCCATACCAGATCAACATCATGAAGCCTCTGATAATCTTCTTGAGTCCACACATGAGGTCGATAGAACCAACTTCTCTTCAGTGCATATGCTGATAACCACTCATAGAGCTCCACTGAAAAGTAATAGAGTAAGGTCTCATATAGATCATTATATAGGTTCTCCTCTACCCATTTATGTGGATCAAACTCAGGTCCAGTGTTGAATCTATGAGAAAACTCATCCTCTGTGTTTTTAAGACAAGTTTCCACAAAATCCAAAGTAAAGAATTCTACCATCCCTCACCATGCTTGCAATAGATTCAAAAGTTGTCCCAAAAAGATAACCCAAATTTACTCTATATTCACCTCTAACTTCTCTTCAAACCCAAATGCGTTGACATATAACCTAGCATGACTCGGGAGCTCACCGAGGCACTCATAGGTGTCAATCCCTCATTTATATGATCTTTACAAGAATTTTCATCACCATTAGAGAGAGACAATGCATAGATATGATTGTATGCATTCTAAGACAAAAATAAGGAGACTAGATCTAAGTATAAATGCACCATACTATAGATGTGAACATCACTATAAAAAGGAAGAATCAGATCTCAGCCATGAGCATTATTAAGAACAAAAGGGTTTGAATCCATAAACATGAAAGAAAAATGTACAAATCAAGACCATAACATAGATATTCATAACCTCTTCATTATATATATATTCATCACATTACAATAGCCAATGATACATTAAATATTCCATGAATGGAGATCATACAACAATAGAGTCTCAACATGCTTCCATAGTAACTTCATTACAGAGCTTACAATTTTGCATTACATTCTATCTATCTCATCTTACTATCTACTTTCTTAGGTGTCATGCAAATCAATACATAAGAGAGAACATGGAAGGAATCTCCCCTAACCAAATCATCATTACCCACAAAACATGCCAAATGTCATCATGTCTTTCCCTAATCGAGTATCCTTAGCATGTAAGTGCCAGCTAGCCCATAACAACCTTGACTCCTTATCTGGTTATGATAACCATAATGATGCCTTGGAATATGCTTTCTTGAGCCGTAAGCCTCCATAGCCTAACGTTATCCATAATTGTACCTGGTCACTTTTCCATTTTCTCCCTTAGTGTAAATTCATTCATAGTCTAAAATGACTAAGTCCCGGATCCATCATGACTAGGCGCGAGCCCTCTCTCATCTCCAAAAGCTACTTTTGTGCATGCCTCTGTGCCTTGTTCCTGCATGCCACATTCCTTTGTGCCCTAGTTACTTGGTCATTTTAGGGCTCGATAACCACCGTTTGGCCTCCAACATTGCATGGAACTCCACGAGTGGTCAAATTATTTTTGTAAAACTAAATGATAACCAATGTTTTCATGGTGGATAATAACCAAGATAATATTCAAACAATATAAATGCATATGGATATGGTCAAGGAACATAATCCTTATTACCTATAACACGTTCTAATTCCACCCGCATATGGTCTAATACCATTTGAAAATAAACGAAACAAACATTCATTATCCCTCAATTATCACAAAACATTATTATTGCCTTGTGGTGTTTGTCCCACATTTAACAAAAACACAATCACATCCAACTTAACAATTGCATTTTAGGTCAATGATTAGCCAAAATAATAAGCATAGTAAGAAGACATTCAACTTACACTCATTACCATTGACATTTAACTTAGTGTTATGGTTTAAGACTATTATTTTACCCATCAAGATTAATAAAACTTAGCACAAGTAATGCTTTCACATTAATAAAATATTTCTAATGAGGTTAGTCTAGTAAGTAACATTATCCTTGATGATAAAGAACATTACAGTTCAAAAATAAAGGTCATTTAATGTTTTGCATTCTATGACTGATATAAAAACACAATAAGGTTAGTCATATCATCCAACAATTATTACTTTAAAACACCAATTAATGCAAGTGCGACAACGTAATATCTTGTCAACATACAAAATCATCACACAAAGTAGCAAGATATGATAAAATCATCCAACCAAGTACAAAAAAATAAGCTACAAGTATTGAATAATCAACGATTACAAGATGAAAAGTGTGGTTGTGGTGTTGGGTATGCACCTATGCACATGTATATATATCTTTTCAAAAAATCTGTAAATTTGTGTAACTAATGTAGACACCTATAGTTTGATCAAAACACTATTACTCTTAAAATTACACTATCCTCCTCCTTGCAAATTGATGACATACTATTAGTTAGGCCTATCTAACTCCCCTCTTATGACACTCTTTCATTCGTATTCCTCTAATAATTCAATTAAACAACCTAATATAGGCCTCTTCTCATCTAAATCCTCTTCTTATCCTCTCTACAGGCAGATTATATTAGCTTCCTAGACTATCAATTCATTTCATTAGATTGATTAGACATCATAAAACTCTTTCAAAACCATAATTTCTCTCTAAGAACGATATTAACTGACCTAACCTAGGTTAATTAGCCCTAACTATGGTTAGCTTCTTCTAAAACCTAGTCAAATCCTACTTTGAATTGCTAAAGTACATTTTGGGATTTTTTCATTTTTGCCACATGTACCCAAATCTCCCACTTTCCCAAATGGAAAAATATAAATAGCCCACTACCCCCCTCTCATTTACAAGAACACTTCTTCCCTCTAACATAAACTATAGTATTATTACTAGGATTAGGAGTTTTATTTCATTTTATTGAGCTATTTGCTTTATCCTTTACAACACACCACACACCATTGAGTAAATGGGAAGAACCATTGGCCTTGAATCCATTAATGGTGAGATCCCATTCTCTTAAGCACAAACTGATTTCTTAGATCCTTATTAGGCTCACTTATTTAAGCTTTCAAGAATAGAGGGTAATTATATTTGTTAAGTTTGTTTGTTTGCTTCAAGGTTAATGTATGCAAAATAGGAATCCTTGTTTACTTCTTATCTGATGGTCCATTGATTGGTTTTGCACAAAGATTTGGGGTAAATTAAAGCTGAAATACTCCCAAATCAGTCGGTGTGACACTTGGGAAAATCACGCTCGCATTAGACAAGCTTGTGACACCTAGTGGAGAGAACCTATTAAGGATACCATTATGTCTTGGAGCCAACTTTACTATTTCATTGTCACGTCAAGCCATCACAAAGTAACGAATCACTTGGAGTTTGAACCTTATTTCTCAAAGAAGGAAAAGAACCCATGTAAGTGAGAACTAAACTACGTCCCACTTAGCTCAGTTTTATTCTCATCTTTGGATGAGGTGAAACTCTACCCAAGTGGTGCTTAGTTTATTTTCATCCTTCTTTTAATCTATACCCTTGTGTTCTCATTGCCCATTTTTTGGGGTGAGAAAGAAGAATACCTTGCACATTTTATCAAAGATAGTACTCACCACTTTTTTGTCCATTTACGCCCATCCATGTTTGTGGCTAGGTTGTTAAATGTCTAAAGTACATAGGTACGGTTTCATATCTTTGATAAGTTCTTTGATCTTGATTTCAAGATCATCTTCACTACTACAATTTTGGTTCATCTTTTTATCTCTCCTTAGGTTGATAATTTTTTCTCGCATTCTAGTCACACAATTTTGGTACTTACATTGGGTTTTTAGTTTCTTGAAAACTTGATATAAGTCCCTTTATTGTGTGGTTACGCTACTCACGCAACTAGCAACTTCTTGTTATACTCTTACTTTGTTTTAGTTCGACAATGTCTAATCCTTTTCTAAGGATACCATTATGTCTTGGAGCCAACTTTACTATTTCATTGTCACGTCAAGCCATCACAAAGTAACGAATCACTTGGAGTTTGAACCTTATTTCTCAAAGAAGGAAAAGAACCCATGTAAGTGAGAACTAAACTACGTCCCACTTAGCTCAGTTTTATTCTCATCTTTGGATGAGGTGAAACTCTACCTAAGTGGTGCTTAGTTTATTTTCATCCTTCTTTTAATCTATACCCTTGTGTTCTCATTGCCCATTTTTGGGGTGAGAAAGAAGAATACCTTGCACATTTTATCAAAGATAGTACTCACCACTATATTGTCCATTTACGCCCATCGATGTTTGTGGCTATGTTGTTAAATGTCTAAAGTACATAGGTACGGTTTCATATCTTTGATAAGTTCTTTGATCTTGATTTCAAGATCATCTTCACTACTACGATTTTGGTTCATCTTTTATCTCTCCTTAGGTTGATAGTTTTTTCTTGCATTCTAGTCACACAATTTTGGTACTTACATTGGGTTTTAGTTTCTTGAAAACTTGATATAAGTCCCTTTATTGTGTGGTTACGCTACTCACGCAACTGGAAAATTCTTGTTATACTCTTACTTTGTTTTAGTTCTGACAATGTCTAATCCTTTTCTAGGGTGTTGATATTGCCTTATATATACCAAATAACATCATCTTGATACTAACACCTTGTTTTCCAGAGTTAATGTATCAGGATAGTGGAGTTACACTATACATTCTTACAACTTCCATTTTAAGAAATCTTAGCCTTTATCGATTATCCGAACTAGTTTTAGTATACCTCATCGAGAGATCACATAGACACCATTTTAATATTTATGCCTTGTTATAATTATAACTTGACCTACGTATTGATAAGGTATTGGAACTATCTGTTTTAGGCCCCTCACCAAAATCATTGTTGGGTGTATACTTGGAAAATTGAAAATTTGAGTGATTGTTGCATTTGAGTGTTCATATGAGTGTTCCTTAAATCATAAAAACAACTACATAACATTAATTTTAGATCTGACATAAACATACACCTATATTTCACGTAAACTTCAAAGACATTTAGACAGAACCTTGTATAAATTTTAGCTAGTGATGCCTAGAATAACAAAAATGGCATCCAAACCAAATGACCATGACTTTGGAGAGAACCCTTTTGAATTATTCCCATTTAGCGGAAACATCTTAGTGCCTCTCTTTTAACAAGTCAAAGACATAGAGCCATTGGTTGATCATAGCGGAGAGGATTCTAACTCTTCTAAATAACAACACCAATTAGACTTAGCCCGCTTTGATGAACTCCTTTTTATAACAAGGATCAAGTACTCACAAGAGTCTTAGAACTAGGGGCTAAGCTTCCACAAGAGTGCAAAGTGGAAACTAAGGTCATTAACCATAAAATAGAAGAATGAAGATCCCTCTTAGACATAGATAACCCTTTTGATGTAGGGTACACTTCTACTTCTAGTCAACATCATAACACTGTTGAAGGAAACCCATCCAAGCCATTTAGTGATCTGTGGCGACCATATTACAAATCTTCACATAAATTGAAGATTGAGCATAAAGCCTCGCCTTCTCCCAAGTTTGATGAGGAAGAGGATCCTTTAATCAAAGAAGAGATCCTAAAACTGAGCCAAAAATTAGCAAACTTAATCTCTTCAAGTAGGAATGTATATAAAGACAAAATCAAGATGAAATCTAATGAATTCCACTTTGATCCATATAGTGACACGACCTTTAAAGTGGCTAAGGTAAAAATACCAATGTCACCCACCAAATAACAAATCATTAAACGAGAATTACAATCGATGAAATATATGCTCACTACACTACGGGAGGGGAACATAGGACATAATAGGAAATATTTGTATGAAGAAGTATACCCTTACCCCTTCAATAAGGGAATGTTATGGAAACCCTTCCTAGAACATTTTATTGTTCCTAAATTCAATAAACATAAGTGCAAGAGTGATCCTCTTGATCACATAAAATACTTTTATATGGCTTGTCAAGAGGTCACATACAGCGATAACTTATTAATACGAATCTTCCCTCGCATCCTAGGGGTACTAGGATTGGAATGGTTCTATAGCATACCTAAGGGATCCATTACAATGTGGCCCATGTTAGTAGAAAAATTTGTATGACATTATTCCTATAACATGGAAAATGATATCATAATGAATGATCTTTGTATTACAAAGAAAAATCCTAACAAGACATTTTCAAGCTTTCTACAATGATGACGAGGGTTGGCAAGTTGTTTTGTTTGTGCCTTGCTAGAAAAAAATTGGTAAGCATATTTTTTCCTAACTGAGCCCAGAGATAGGCTTCCATTTGTAAACGCATTATGGCTCTAACTTTGAATAAGTTATAGAGAAGGGAAGTCAAATTGAGAAGGCACTCATCGCGAAGGGAACACTTAAACCGGTTGTCAAAGACAAACATGAAGCAAAATCGTTAGATAAACTGAAGTTTTTCAACAAAACAAAACATGTCGTTGGGGATGGCATTACGGACTCCAAAAGAGTTCAAGCCATGAAGATTGGTCCACTTTTAAAGATTTTACAAGGACCTTGTCCCAAGACACCTACCAAATGTGAGTTCACACCATTAACAGAATCCCTATCTTCCATACTGAAATAGTTAGATAATGCAAGCATGGTGGAATACCCAACCGCGACGATACCATACCCAGAAAATGCTCCAAAACCCATTTGGTTCAAGGAACATGAGTACTATGACTTCCACCGTGTTAAAGGGCACAAGACACATAGGTTTTTAACATTGTTTCATTACATGCAAGACCTCATTGAAGAGGGAAAGATCGGTTTTTACTCTCCCCCGACTGGGACAAGGTCCAAATGAGAAAATGGGTATCTTTAAAGATCCCTTTCTTAACCATGTGGATAAGAAGAAAAGGAAGCTAGATCACGGAAAAACCTCTGATGATTATAGGATTGCCTCTTATAGTTATCCCACTAATGACAATCCCTTCGATTCTCTCATAGAATGCATTCATTTGTCTGATAAATAGGTTAATACTATCTAGATCTTAGAAAATATTTGCATAGTAGTGACAAGACACGCTAGTTTAATCATACCAGATCCCTACCTATCCCTCAAGAAGGTCAGTACAATTTGATAGACCAGTTGGAGAAAACACCTGCTAGGATATCCATTTTAGATCTCCTCAAAATCTCTACTACCCATAAGAACATATTGTATAAGATGCTACAGAGTTTGGGAGTCTCAACCGATGTAGATCCCACACACCTCCAAGCCATGATTGCACACCTTGACTCTAACAATCATATCACTTTTGATCGTGCTACAATCCTATGTAACAACCAGAGCATAACTTACCCTTATACCTAGAAGTGGTTATTACCCGTCACAAAATTAAGAGAGTACTTATGGATGGTGGATCTGGTCTAAAAATTTTACTTTGAAGTTGGTTAAGTAGCTAGGCCATTTAGAAATAGATCTAGGTGCCAAAACTATTACGATCACGGCCTATGATAATGAGGAGCAAGATTCAGTAGGCACTATAGTGATTCCAATGGAAGTAGGGCCGACTTGTCATGATACAATGTTCCATGTCCTTGACTGGATCTACCATACAACATGATCTTAGGATGCCCATGGATCCATGCCATGCGGGCCATTCCTTTGACTTTCCATCAATGTATCAAAATGTGCCACAAAGGACAAATAATCACCATTCAGGGTGATCCAGAACCATTTACACATTGTAGAGCCTTACACATTTTTTCTCGTGTAGCTTATGAATGCCCTTCTATAAACATTGTTGTTCCTTTGCAAATAGAGGCTATCAAGGAACATGTGGATCCAGATTCACTCACTCCTTGCAATCAATATTTTCCTTCTTTGGTCAACCCTTTCACATCATGGGAGGAAACATCAGAAAAATATGGCCCAGGCGATCCGTTCACCCTTGAACAAGATTTATTAATATCATATTTATCAGTGTCACCTAGGACACGAGGAAAGCCCTATTTTCAGTTTAAAAGCACTCGGGAACAATGCCCTAAACCATTGGAGAAATTCATTCCTAGTGGTTTCTTGTCCAAGGAAAAGATGTTAGGGGATCCTACTAACAGAGTGCTAGAAGGAACCATGGATTCATGCCATCAGGCACCCCAATATGTCAAAGGCCACCACATGATGTTTGTCATGGGTTACAAAGGGATGGGATGTGGAATCAATGTGCAAGGGCAATTAGAACCCATTCCTATCCCTCACTTTAAATCAAATAAACATGGTCTAGGAATACGACCTCACAACAATCCACCCTTTGAAATTGATGCCACCTCTTCTGAATGTGAGAGTGATTCATCTCATTTTGATAGTGATGTGGATTCCCAATGTAGCCTTTATGAGGATCTCGCCTCAACTAACCTATTCCCTAATTCATTTTTCCTTACCTTATCCAAATCCAAGCCTCAAACCAATTGCCAAGTAGCCCTTGTATATCCTAAACTTATAGATTGGGATCAACAATTTCATGTGCCAATAGACTTCTTCGAGAATGATGAGGCATTAGAAAAATTCATGGGACTCAAGGACTCTATTCCAGCCGGGGATCATCGTAAAGTCTTTGCAATTTAGCTAGACACTTGTGCATACTTTGGAGAAGAAGCAGATATGTGTGAATGCTTGAATAAGAAGGTTGCAAACAAGAGTGAAAATACTTTAGAGAAACCTTATGCAAGGAATAAACACAAGTCTCATAGTGAAAAACTCTTTGAAGCACTCATAGACAAACAAAATGAAGAACCTATGGATAAAATGATCTATCCATTCAAGGATGATGATGAGCTACCTAAGGAGGTTGACCTTACTCTTCCCCCTGATCCTACCCTGAAGGAGGATGCTTCTAAGATGCTTATGGAAGAAACCATCAAGTGTCAACATTAGCGAGAAGAACTAAGAATGATAAAGTTAGGAGCTTCACTCTCAGCTCAAGAGCAAAATGTTTTTGTAGAGATGTTAAGAGAATATGGAGATATATTTACATGGTCATACGTTGATATGCCTAGGTTAGATCCAGAATTAGTCATGCACAACCTTGTTATGCACCCAGATGCTAAACCCATCAAGAATAAGTTGAGAAAGATGCACCCTACAATTGCACTCCTTATCAAAGAAGAACTAGAGAAACTATTAGCTGTTGATTTCATTAATCCTATCGGCTAATCAGAGTGGATATCTAGTATAGTCCATGTTTAGAAGAAACCTGTTGGCATAAGAATCTGCATTGATTTCCATGATATCAAGAAAGCATGTCCTAAGGATGCTTTCCCTTTCCTAACATTGATATGATTGTTGATTCCACTGTTGGTTATGAAATTTTGTCCTTAATGGATGGTTTTTAGGTTATAACTAGATTCATATTACGAGAAGATGACAAACATAAGAATTCCTTCATCATTCCTTTGGGAACATTCATTACAAGGTCATGCCTTTCATACTTAAGAATTATGGGGCTACCTATCAGTATGCAATAACTATCATCTTCCATGATATGATGAATGACATCATGGAATATTATGTTGATGACATCCTAGCCAAATCCAAAAGCAAAGGAGAACACCCTAAAGTTTTGAGACGTATTTTTCAGTATCTCCTAGATTATAAGGTTCACTTGAATCCTAAGAAGTGTGTCTTTAGCATCTTATCAGAAATTTTCCTAGGTTTTATTGTTTCACAAAGAGGGATAGAAGTGGACCATGTAAAGGTTATGACTATCACAGAAATGCCACCACCTACCACTCTCAAACAACTAAGGAGTCTATAAGGAAAAATTCAGGCAATCCGTCACTTTATTTCACAACTTGCGAGATAAGTGCCACCCATTTACACATCTACTAAAGAAGGATCTTGCATTCAACTAGGGACAAGATTTTCAATAGGCATTTGCATTACTAAAACAATACCTTGTTAACCCACCTGTACTCATGCCACCTACCCCAGGTGAACCTCTCCTCTTGTACATCTCTACTACCTAGTTTTCTATTGGTGTACTAATTTCCAAATATGATCTATACCATGGAGAAAGGGTTGTTTACTACCTCGGTTGCACTACGATTTCCTATAAGTTGAATTACGTATATTGAAAAATCATGCCTAGCGGTTGTTTTCACCTTTCAAAAACTTTTCCATTATCTCCTAAACAATAAGACAAAACTAATATCCAAATTTGACCTCTCAATTACCTTTTATGCAAACCCGGCCTTACCAAATGAAAGGATAATTGGATCATTCTCATGAGCAAATTTGATATTGAGTTTATGAATCAAAAATCCTTAAAGGGACGAGTATTGGAGAATCAATTGGTAGAATCTCCTCTACCAAGAATGGAACCTTTGTGTCTAGACCTACCAGATGCATCCATGATGTATATTGAAGAATATGTAGAATAGAAAGTCAATTTTGATGGATCATTCACCTTGCACGAGATCGGGGCAGGAGTAGTTCCCATCACTCCCACATGTGAGGTTATCCCAAGAGCATTCTGTTTGGGATTCCCCTACACTAATAACATTGTGGAGTATGAGGCACTCATTACTAGCCTCAAGCTAGCTATTACTTGGAATATCAAACAGTTGCGAGTCATTGGAGACTCCCAACTTATCATTAAACAAGTTAATGATGAATATAAGGTTAAGGATGAGAAACTTATTCCATACAAGAAGTTAGTTGAAACCTTGAAAGAATATTTTACACAGATTATCTTTGAGAAAAAACCAAGGTCACATAATAGATCAACAGATGTTATGGCTACCATTGGGTCTCTCTTACGCATCACACCTCAGGAGCGAAAAATGCCTTTCTTTGTAGAGAATTTACAAATACCCACATATGACATGTCGGAATCTTGTTTGACATGTGAAATTGTTGGTCCCTTATCCCCCTGGTATGACCTTATCTTGATACCTACACGATGGCATATTTCCCCATAACATTACCCATTACGAGAAGAAATCCCTCATCCGCCATTTAGCCCATTATACCTTCGTTGAAGGCACCCTCTATCATCATGACTATGATGGGAATCTACTTCATTGTTTAGATGTTACTAATTCAATCCATGCTAGTAAGGAAGTACACAAAGTGGTATTTTTGGAGCACACACTAGTGGCATGGTTTTGGCTAAGAAGCTCTTAAGGTTTGGTTATTATTAGCCCACCATGGAAGAAGATTGTTGTAATTTCTTCAAGAAATGTGAGCTATACCAAAAGTATGGAAACTGGATACATGCACTAGCATAGGATTTGTACCCTATTGCAACACCTTGGCCATTTTCTAAATGGGGCTGGATCTCATAGGGAAGCTCCATTCTTCTTCTTCAGATGAACACACCCACATTATCACTTCCACCAAGTATTTTACCAAATGGGTAGAGGTTGTGCCTCTTACTTACATCATCGGTGTGAAAATTTCTAAATTCATCATGAACCATCTCAACTACCGTTATGGTATCCCTTCTGCCATTGTCATTGATAATGGTAAATCCTTCAAAAACAAAAGGGTTAAGAAATTATCTCAATTTTTTCATATTCAAATCGAGTGCTCTAATCCCTATTACCCCCAAGGTAATGGATAAGCCGAAGCTACCAATAAAACCCTTGTACAAATCATGGAGAAAATGGTAAGTAAGACTAGTCGTAATAGGCACTTACAAATACATCCCGCCCTCTGGGCCTATCGAACTTCCATCTACACTCCTACTGCTACAACCCCATACTCCCTAGTTTATGACACTGAAGCCATCATACCCTTGGAAGTGGAGCTTCCCTTTGTGAGAATATCTCTCGGGATTACGGATAAAGACAAAGACTATAGAGTAGCTCGGCAGCCGAGCTAGAGATGTTGGATAAAGATAAGAGCACTTAATCACCTCAAGGTATACCAGAACAAGGTGTTAAGAGGGTATAACAAAAGGATCATTCATCGTGAGTTTGATGTAGGTGATCTAGTGCTGAAAGAAAATTAGAAGAATACCATCAAAGACAGAGAAAAGAAAGGTAAGTTTGACGACAACTAGCTAGGGACTTAAGTGGTGGTTTTTAGTTATGGATCAGGAGCTTATAAAATGGCATATTCAAATGGTGAAGAGATTATGGAACCAATGAATGCCATGCATCTCAAGCAGTTATATGCTTAAGCATGATGAGAATATCAAATAAGAACTAAATAATGGAAAAACAAAGGAAAAAAAAAAGCAAAAAAAGTGAAACGTGAGAAAATTGAGAAAAATAGTAAAGAAAAAACAGGTCATCCACGTGTGAAACCATGTAATTGTGGCACAGTGGGAAGGTATTTGGGTGAAAACCATTTTTCATCACTCAAGGAGGATTCTCTGGTTACAAGTTACTCTTGCATCAGGATGGGTAACCCTCACCACTTTCTAGGGATAACTTCCTTTGCTAGGTCTAGGAACCCTACCAAATCCATCTTCGTCGAGTTGTGATCGGCTTATTTACTCCTATATCTACATGAAGGATGTGCCTTTGTATATTCCCATCTAACATTGGGAACCTTCACATTCCACTTTCTCATACATATATGCGTGGAATTCTACCTTTTGTATATTCCCACATCATGCTGGGGGAATCCACACTTCTTTGTCCTTGTACATTGATTTCGAACATGACCTTAGAAAATACAAAACATTCAGAAAAAGGTACACCAAAACCTAAACATTCAGAAAATATCCCTTCTAGGGATAGGACTATACCAACGTTACAACATTGTCTCAGAGAAAACCTTGAAAACAACGTGAATGGTAGCCTTGAAAATTTATCTTTCTAGATAACCCAAAAACATTAGAAAATATATTAATGATGTTCCAAAAAAAGTAATAATTTAATTGCTTTTAGTTGTTGGTTTGTATAGTTTTGATTGAGAATGATTTTTTTGTGTTGTATGGTGGTTCGTTTGCCTATCATAGATTGAATCTTGTTTGATTTAAATTTGTGTGGCATTAGGTTCATTTGTAGCTTGAGTTCACTTGTAAAAAATTATTGTCTTTTCCATCATTTGGTGTGTGCACCTTTTAGGATTCATTTTACTTATATTAAAGGTCAATTTAGTGTGTTATTAAGGTTTTCTTGAGTTCATTTCTAGCTGCATATTATTTTGGTTGTGTATATTTGTTTAGTCTTGTTAAATTTCTTTATTTTTTTGCAACATCCATTTGTTATCACATCTATCATCTATAATTTCATCACATATAAACATCATCTGATACATCATATATACAAAAATGATAAGTTTTACATCATGCATGTATACTAAGCTAATCATCACATATTGTATCATCAATGGGGAAAGAGGGGTTACGCATAATCACAAATCTATCCCCCACACCAATATCATCTAGTATCATCCCAATTGCTAGAATAGAAATCAGAAACATCCCATAAAATCCAAAACACATGATACTCTCTACGAGATATAGCATCAATACAAAAAAATGAACCATAAACATCTCTAAAGCTAAAGTATATCACATACATAAAGAAAGAGAGAACATACATCATGATACAATCATCTGCAGAACATGATCCATAATCATAAGAGAATAATCAAACAATGACATAAACAATAAACCATCGAATGTCCGCATAATACATGTATAAATGTCTGACTCAAAATCATGTATACATCATTGATATAATATGCCATCGAAAAGGGCATGCATTAAAACTCATCCTTCATCAAGAGGCATCAAAATAATGGTAAATCAATCTATACAAAGATCAAAATCATATTTCATAAGAGGCATGTATACATATAATACATCTGTAAAAGTAGATTGGAGAAGTCAACCACAGCTCACACCCTCTTTGGGGCTCCCGGGTCCATGTCCTGGGGACATAAAAGTAGCAGATGTGATGGGCCTACTCTAAGGGTACTACCTGTTGTCCGGCTAGTTGTTGTCGGTTGGCTACTATCATTGCGTGTCGGCTGATATGATTGAGTGACCTAACCATTATGATCTAGAATGTGTCGCACTCACACCTACCTACTCAAAGGGTGCCACCTGCTACTCTTGGGATTAGCTAAGATAGGTGGTCCTATAATACAAGGCCTCACCTCTAGCCATCATAACATCTTGCATCATATTGGCATCACCAAAAGCTGCGGCTTCCTAAACGGCGGTGTCTCACTCTCTTACTAGTCGGCCTCTATAAACATGGGCCTACCATGTGGCGGTAGCCTCTTGGTCTCTATCCACGAGTGATAGTTTATACCAGGCTCAAGCCTAATCCCTATGAATGATAAATCCCTATTCCTATGCTTGAGTGTGATCCCTCGTGCGACAACAAACTTGAGTATAGTGAGTCTCAGTAGTGTAAAAAACTTAATATTTGAGCCCCCGCCCTTCCAACTGACTAATGGGTAAGCATATAAGCTGTGTCCCACTTTTTGTAGTTTTTGCTGACCATCCCCCCAAACACATATAAAATGTATGCATTTTAAGAGGCTATAAATGGTCAGGCCTCTAAACTATCAATACATGTATCTATTGGCAGTAGATTTTAAAATATTTATGGCCAAAAAGTCTTGATGCTCCCTAATTATAAGGGCACCAATGAGTTGTATGTGCTATCAATACATGTATCTAGGCCTCATCTCTCTCTACCACCTATAACTCACCTGACCACTTGTAATCGTATGGTTATCACCACCTGTAATTGCTGCTAAAGTGCAACCAACCTGTCCATCATCACCACCACCCCTTGGAGTGTGAGATGGCAGACCTGTGCTCTATGGAAATCCCTGCTGTAATTGGGGCATATATCCTGCTAGAATTCCTACTTGAGAAACTCTATATTGGGAGCCCTGGGTGCCTATCTCTGCCGGAGTCGGGGTCCCTATCTCTGAGGCTATTGTAATGGAGGACCATTTCCCCCACTCCCAACATGACATTGGCCTTTTAATTGATCATCATCATCATCATCATCATCACCGCCACCACAATCTCCACCCTCATCACCGCTAGGAGGCCCCACTGGGGGTACCCTCACTCCTGCATCATAGGCCACTCTGGGAATGGTGAAGTGGCATAGAATCACTCCATGGTACTGGGGGCATACTCTGGCATACAACCAGAATCTCTAATCTATTTCATGGGTGCCCACATAGCTGGTACCACATGTAAGAAGTGGTCAAGGCCCCGCCCCGGCTATCTATGGCCCCATATCAAAATAATCTCTAGCCCCTAGCAGCATACCATATATCCGGCCCAGTACATCACGGGTAATACCAAACTATCTCTAACACCTGTCCACTCTATAAATATCCCACATATAGCTATGGCTACCTAGCATAAAGTGCTCAACAATCGCATAGTGCTAAGCTCTAGACCATCCTCTAGCCACTAAAAGTGTCTATAGGGCCTCCATACCACGACATCCTATTGTAACTCATCCAACTCATGGTGGTAATGATAGGCATCTCCTATATGTGGCCACACATCATCTCTAATCGGAACTCAACCCATAGTAGAAGGCTCCTCGGTGCTTGAACTCTCAACGCCCTACGGGGTGACCAATAAGCAATGTGGTTCCAAGCCGAAATCTGCAATAATTAGTCTGGTCCTACCATCTTTTGACATTATTATGTGATCAAATGGAGGTCCCAATATAAGTGTGATAATATGCACTGACCCCAACAGTATGTCTCCCCTGTAAATCAATCCTCGTATCACTCCAAGGAGACCAAGTGGAAAGGAAGCACCGATCTTGTTAGGGAGTAAAACTCCACTAACAAAGGCCATCATGTAAACTACCACACGATCAAGCTCTTGATCCTCGATGCAGAGTGATAATCTAACAGTCATCCCATGACGCGGTATCATTAGGCCACCAAATAGCTCAAGAATACACCTATCAATGTTAGGGACGGTGATGGGTATATTGAATGAGCCAACCCTAGATGGGGACCCGCATAATACGCCATGCATCCTCTAATGTAGTCGTGATCTCACCTAATCAAGAGCCAAAAGCAATGACTCTTGTTGTGCCACCTCTTAGCTATAGCTACTAGCAGGCCATCATCCAAGGTAATCTATGACATATTGGCCACGTAGGCTAGTCCTATGACCAATGGAAGGATATCCAATATACTCCTATCATCCTCATCAAACTACGCCTCTATCGCCTAGCTAACCGTACCTCTCACGGGTATGCAGAATGGGTAGTATCCTCTGCAAAACAAAAGGGAACATGTTAGGATCTAATTTTCTATCCACTTCTATCTAATTTTATATCCACTTATATCTAATTTTCTATCTATTCCTAGCTAATTTTCTAGCAAAATTCTTCTTTCATTCATCTACCATACTAATTTTCACCTTCTTCTACAAACCATCTAGTCTATTTTTCATCTATACTTAGCTATTTTGGTTGCAGGGATAAATTCCCTCCTTTCCCGGCATGTGTGCCTCCACTTCGATGCATGTGCACCTATCTCAACTTATATGCCCATGCGTGTATGCCTATGCTTCAATGCATACACACCCTACTCGACGCATACACTTTTCCCCATTCTTCCTATTATTCATACTCTACCCAAAACTAATGCGCCCCAGGTGTGATGCATACACTCACCCTTCAACCTACATGTGTGCACGTCCATGTTTTCCCCTACCCGATGCATATGCTCCCCTTTTTTGTAGATACATAGGGGCGTGCCTATTTTTCAACATGTACACGTATGCATAACAAATTTTCTGATGCATTTCCGTGTGTGCATTAGTCAAATCAATGTATGGGCGCATGCACATCCATCGAAAAAATGCCAAAACTACCCTAAAAGGATGAAAAAATGCATTAAATTCATAATTTACAAAGGAGGGATAGGGCACTCACATAGGGTGTGATGCCCATTAAAAACCCACTTGAGACCCGGAAAAACCTAGGATTTGTTAGGAAAATTATGGAATAATTTTTTTGATTAAAAAATCTGCAACCATGTTACAAGACAATAGTTATCACTAATGATTCGGAACAATTCTAATCTATTAGAGTATACTTTTCTTGTATTAATAATTATTAGAGGTCATAAGGTCTAAAATTTAGGGTTAGAAGTTCCAAATAGGTTCATAGGAAATTCCTCACTATACCCATTCTCTAACTAGCTTAAATTTTCAACCTCATTTTTCTCACACTTAACACATTCAAAATCTCCCTAAATCACTCCCATTAGATAAGAAAATTCATCACCTTTCCATTGATATAACTATCTCAAGGTGGCGTGCATCTTCTTCACCCCGGGATGGGCTGAAAAGGGTTCATGATGTGCCTTTTCCAAGATGTCGTGCCTCAAGCCTCCATCTCTGGGAACATAAATCCGGCCTCTGTGCCTAAGAAGACCATCTACCTCTAAATAAAAACCATCAAACTTCCCCTCAAGGGGTCTCTGAGACTCTATCTATGCTTGAACTATAATGTAGAAGTTGTCAAGAGGAAGCGGTTGAAGAATCCTGCTCCGCAAATTTGTGCTCACTGAGGTGGTCATAGACACATGTCTTCATCTACTAAGAGCATCTACCACCACATTATCCAATGCACAATAAATATGTGGGTGAATAATATGACAATAAACTTACACACTCCAAAATCTCACACCCCATAAGGACTAAATTTAATAAAATGTAAGAAGAGTGCAATTAAAACTTACAATTAGTCATATCAAAATGCATAAGCAAGGTCTAAATTCAACCCTCCAACCATAGGTATGGTTGGTAAAAAATTAATTAAGAGGTATGGGACAAGTTTTACTTGTCCCACAAGCCTCTAAAATCATCCTCCAAAGACAAATTCAAATTTCCAAGATGGTGGAGTGTTTCACACTGAGTAAACTTACACATCACTTAAAAGGTCACTTACACATACTTACAACATTTAATACAAAATCCAACCACTTCACTAATTACTTTCTTATGACATATTGATTTTTACTTTAACAACATGATTATTCACAACATTAACACAACATTTAATAACTAATGAAAAAAGGGTAAAAGCACCACAAAATAAACACATGCAAACATTAATAAAAGAAACCACATTAATAAATACATAAAGCCCCTTGGTCACATTCAAAGGTAATCCCCCATGGGAATCCCTAACAAAAACAACACACACACACACACAAAACATGTTTCCATGGTGACCTTGTCTAATTCACCTAGAATTCAATGTGGTTGGTCTCCAATCCTTTTATATTTGTTGTGATAGTTTAACTGCGAAAAACAAATACCTCCTTTGGCCTCGTGGCCATATCGAATATCCAACATGATATAAATATAATCACAAACTCATCTATACATATGAATCACAACAACATCAAGGCAATCAACAATATCACTTACAATTTATATCAACAACTATATCATCGTCATATAATGTCCATTTTCTAGGTCTACTCACAATATCCAAATATCACATGTGCATCATGAACAACATTCATAATATATCCACGTCAAATAGTATATCATCATCCACATATGAAGTGTCTCTAATAATCATCATGCATCATAACTAAATCAGATCAACAATAATCCATGGTCTAACATCTAACATCATACTAAATCAAAACCATAATAATGTCCATAATGTAATCACAATGCATCAAGATCATAAATCAAAAGGTGTTAAAGGGAAGTGGGCACTACATAGGGTCCATCTGCTGGGTCCCAAAGAAACTCTTAGATGTAATTTGCATGTCTCCGTATGCTCGGTATCCTCGCCATCTCACTCTAGAGCTATCACTCTCGCTCACGGTAAAATTTGCAAGAGCTCTGCTACAAATGAAC
The DNA here is from genome assembly GCA_018340775.1 of Taxus wallichiana var. yunnanensis. Lineage (NCBI taxonomy): Eukaryota > Viridiplantae > Streptophyta > Pinopsida > Cupressales > Taxaceae > Taxus > Taxus wallichiana. The sequence goes on along the minus strand of CM031242.1, from coordinate 81,870,863 downwards.
TGGTCGTGATTGTTTTACCCCCATGGGTGGGTATATTAGGTTTCTGCGATGCCCCTGGGGCATGTTTTCTCCATCGTGATCACTCTGGTACTTCTTCTGCTCACTGAAATGATTATTTTTATATCTAAGGTGATTATTTCTACTTGTTTTCACATGCTAGAGCCTTCAGCACCACCTGGCGGCCACTTATTCAACTCGGAATGATTTACGAATATTCCAGCGCCATTTTCCTATCATTTCTCTTCTATTTTTCCTCTCTTTTCTCGTCACGATGATTATTTTTATGAAATAATTATTGTTGCTTGTAATACTTCTTACCATTGAATTTTTTTCTATCTGACACCCTTGCCTTCGCCATTAGGAATTTTCGCATGATTTTAGGATATCTTTCATCTCTTATGCAAATTCTTCCGACCGATCAAAAATTTAAAAATTATAAAACCATCCAAAAAAATAAAAAAATCATAAAACTTCAAAAATGGACTAAAATTGGTAAAAGGCTCATTTACAGCTGAAATTTGTGTCTCTTGCATGGCACTCATCTCGTATCTTGTTGATGTTTTCACATGTTTTGAAACAACGACTCATAGATCATCTAACTCTATAGTCATTTTACAAAAGCTATGTTGCTTACTTAAATCATACTACTATAGGGAACTATCGGATGTCTAGTACTATTTTCGTTATGCACAATGCTTTTCCATTGGACCCAAGTGTCCTCCATCTTTCCCTTGTATATAAAAATTTCTTGGGAATTATTTTAAACTCTTTTCGTTTATAGAACATTTGGTAATACATCTCGATAGAAAATTATTTGTGCGAGATATCTTGAACGTTGTTGGTTTGAGTTTGTGTGATTGTACTTATTTCCCTGTTACATGAGTTTGTTTACTTCTCGTATTGCATTGCATGTTTGTATGTTGCATGGAGTTGTTATTTTAGTAAGGGACAGTTGTTTGTATCTTGGATTTTCATGTTATTTTATGCTTCCGTTGTATGCTTACATTTTAATAAGGGTCAATGATGAGGATGCTAAGCAAAATGATGATTAAAAATTATTTTCTTTCACTGGTTTGTGGATAGCTCAATATCCCTCTTTCTTGTTGTTCTTTAATCTTCTTCACATATTTCTTTCTTCTTTTCTCTTTTCGATCGTCTATCGAGTTCTTCCATCACCCCATCGACACTCGAGGGGGCATCCCTTTAGCTAACTAATTTTTCTTCTACCCCTTCAAAAAAATTCTACTCGTTTATGCTTGTCTACTTTCTTTGAAGTGACGTAGCTTACGTCACCCCAAAGAGGGGAAAATGTAGACACATGTAGTTTGATCAAAGAACTATTACTCTTAATATTTCACTAACTATCCTCCTCCTCACAAATTGACGACATACCGTCAGTTAGACCTATCTAACTCCCCTTTTACGACACTCTTTCGGTCATATTCCTCTTATAAGTCAATTAAACAAGCTAATATAGGCCTCTTCTCGGCTAAATCCTCTTCTTATCCTCTTCTAGACTACTTCTATTAGCTTCCTAGACTATCAATCCATTTCATTAGATTGATTAGACCTTTCAAAACCGTAATTTCTCTCTAAGAATGAGATTTACCAACATAACCTAGGTTAATTATCCCTAACTATGCTAAGCTTCTTCTAAAACCTAGTCAAAACCTACTTTAACTTACTAAAGTTCTTGTTGGGATTTTTCATTTGTCCCACATGCACCAAAATCTCCCACTTTCCCAAATGGAAAACTATAAATAGCCCACTACCCCCCTCTCATTTATAAGAAAACTTCTTCCCTCTAACATAAACTATAGTATTATTGCTAGGATTAGGAGTTTTATTTCATTTTATTGAGCTATTTTTTTATCCTTTGTAACACACCACACACCATTGAGTAAATGGGAAGAACCATTGGCCTTGAAGCCATTAATGGTGAGCTCCCATTATCTTAAGCACAAACTGATTGCTTAGATCCTTATTAAGCTCACTTATTTAAGCTTTCAAGAATATAGGGTAATTATATTTGTTAAGTTTTCTTGTTTGCTTCAAGGTTAATGTATGCAAAATAGGAATCCTTGTTTACTTCTTATCTGATGGTCCATTGATTGGTTTTTCACAAAGCTTTGGGGTTTCTTGAGTGTTCTTACCCCAGTCCATAGCTTGTGCAAACTTTCTTAAACACAACTAAAAATGCAACCATGTTACAACATTTAACCACTTACACTTGTAAATTATTTAATACATCTTATGTTATCTTCACAACAAAACATAATTAAAATACGGGGTGTGACTTGAGCACATGGGCATGGTGGTGGTTGGAATGATGGAGTGAAGGAGGTGTGGAATAGGACTAGGTTTTTTTAGATGTTTGTAATTTCAAATGCCTAACTTACGTGTGATCGGGAAGGGAAATGGTTAATTTGTGTTCCTACTAGTTTGTTTGGGGAAACAGTGCCATTACTGTGTGAGGAGATAGCCCTGCAGATTAGACTCCATGTTGCACTGCATAGCATGTGTAAAATACAAGCCCTAACCGCATATTCTTCCTCATTCTTCACACGACACATGTATGTGCCAAAATTATGATCTTGGAGTGTTGTTGGGAAAATATTTCATTCATAATAAGCGTCATGGTTTCCTATTATTTTTGGGTTTAGTTCCTTGTGATTGTCCTATCCATTGCCATGGAGGACGGGTCAAGGTACATTTTGGCTCAAAGAAAGACTCCACGCCTTAGCCAACATAATCTCAACATGTGGGAAGAGCTTCGGTCAAAGTATGGATGCCAAAGACAAAACGCAATGATGGAGAAGAATTTTGAAAGATGTTGTTGTTGCAAGCTCCCTTTTGTTTACGTTACAAAATGTGAAATCAAAGACAAGGCACGTCAGATGTCTGTAGGATAAAAAGGCCTTGGAAACTTTCATACAAATTTGAATTGATAGTCATGGATCAAGACGCCACAGCTATTCCAAAGTATCCTCCTAGCCTCTGTCAAAATTGGAGCTTTAGAGCGAGGCCATGGACAACAAACAAAACATAATGCTATAGGATTTATGTCAGTTTTTGTAAAGCAACGCCCGATAAATAAGTATGCCAAAATGTGGGAGCATGAATAGAAATGTGAACAGTTGGAAAAACGCATGAAAAAATGTGGTCTCGTGGATAGCAGTGTTCACAGGATATGCACTCTGTAGATTTTTTAAAAAATCTTTGAAAATTTTCAGCAATGCAACCAACAGGTGTCCATATGATCGGTTCACCTCTGCTGGCATATCCTTAGCCTGTCTTAAAATAGGATTCTTAATATAGATTTTGGACATCTTCCAAATCATTGAGGAGAGTAGTTTGGGTCCGAGGATTTTGGTTGTTGGCACCTTGGTAGTTATGTCAACAAAAATGTAGAGGCACAAGTCTTGACATCACAATGTTTGTCAATATGCCTCAAACAAAATGTTGTCTCATGGAATGCAATGATTTGTTGGATATGCACAAAGTGTTTTAGCGAATTTCAAATTTGTTTTTGTGTTGGTAGATGTGTGTGATAAAATGGGAGATTTAAAATAGGGTTTGGAGCTCCAAAGAATAAATTGATTTTTTATTTCCATTTGTCTAGTGTGATAGTTTTTATGTGTATGTAAAAGGTGGAAGCCAACACAAGACATGCGAACTATTTGACTAAATACCTTGAATTTTTCTTGGATGTTTATCTTGTATTGTGGTTGAAAATTCCTTGGAATACTTGTAAGAAAACATAGGAAGCATGAACAAGCCTGCAAACTATTTTCTAGAATGCCTGAAGGTGATGCGGTCTCATCGAGTGCACTGATTGAAGTTTTGACAAAATAGGTATATTTTTCCCTTTCCTTCTGCACTAATTTTTTCTTTCATCATTTCTTGTTTTTAGAAATTAAATTTTGAATAGTAAGAAATGTAACTCCAACAAATGATAATACCTTACCTTGACCAAAACTATCAACACTTCAAAAATTTGATCTCGAAAGTACATGGAGCACCAAAACCAAAAGTACCGCAAATTTGAAACTTCTAGCATGACCTCTGGTGACATAGGACATTATGGAGAACCTTAATCAAATTTTTTGAACTCATTTAAAGCCTTTCCAAGTTGAGTTTTGAATCCCATTTAGCATATCATTCACTTGGGTGTTGTGCTCAATTTAATAAAATGTGATCGGTTCAGATTACAGTTGTTGCTTCGTTTGAGCTATACTAAAAAACCACTGCCACCTACCTCCAGACTTCCAATAAGAGAATTGTAAGTAACTCTCAATTCAACGAAAATTCTTTTTGAGGTTATTTTTTCAAGTTGGTTTTGGGGCCCACTGATGATTGTGTGACAATAGTTCTTGACACGATTACAATAACCAACCCCGGAATTTCCATTGTAACTTGATCCCTGGTGATCATAATCGACTTCCTGGACGTGATGAATTCTTGGTATATGAGGCAGTAAGTAGGAATAATCAAACTTTGTGTTCGAATGTAAAATAAGTTTTTTCGAGGCCAAATTTGTAAGCACTTTAGTCATTTTAGCTTGACTTTCACAAAATTTCTACTATAGCTAGACAAACCCTTTGAGGGTCCCATTTGTTTTCTAACTACTCATGGAAAATTTTAAATATCATCTCAGTAATTTATAGAGTATGAATTTATCAAGTTCTTTGTATGAATGATCTTCATAAATTATAATATTTTCTCTCTCTTCTTGTTTTCTCTCTAGAAATAACTATGAAATTTTGGTTGGTTTTGAAAATGTAAATGGGCTTAAAATGTATATGGAATTGAAATGAAATGAAAATGGACATGAGATGTATGTGGTTATGATATGGTGAATAGAAAATAAAATGAATCCTAGAATTTCTCTCTCTTTTCCTTACTCTTCTCTCTAGAATAAAAAAATGCAATATAATGTGGAAGTGTGAATGTGTGAAGAAACAACCTCTCTCTCTCTCTCTCTCTCTCTCTCTCTCTCCCCTATCTCTATCTCTCTCTACTTTTTGCTTCAATTGCTTGAAATCATGGATATGTGGATTTATTCTTGAGTGTAGGGGATTTCCATACCAATCCTAGGACTGACCTTGTGATGGTTGCAGGTACTCGAACAAGAAGAATTTAGGATGTGATATGTTGTATTTAATGAGTTGTCATTGAAAATTTATACTCATCTTGTAATACGTGTATTACCTTAGAATAATGATATGTAGTGTTGTTCAAATAATTGTTCTTATGTACATTTTGAAAAGGAAAATATCAAGTTGGTTATATTTTGTAAGTGTTGAAATGGATGTGAAGTTGTACTTATGTTGTAGAGGTATTAAAACAATATTTTACTATGTTAATTATTGAATTATCTCCTTAACACTCATAATGCTCGGTAGAATCTCATCTTACCCAAACTATCGAAATAAAAACGAGTTCCTAATCCCTATCGTACTCTCTCCTCCTAATCGAGCCTTGTCCAGTGTATAAAACTCTTTCATGTTAAGAAAATACTCTAATCTCATTAATCGTCTTCTTGTTTTGCAACTAAGACAAGTCCTATAAGGACCATTACCTTAATTTAAGTACTTTTGTGTGAGGAAATGGCTACACTATGTGTACCCTATTACTTGTGGTGTGAGTACAACTGTCATATCCATGTGTCGTATGCCTATTTACTTCATGAGTTAGTTATAATCTTTGGGTGTGTGGTTTTTCTTAGCCCCTTAGTGTGTAAACCAACAATTGAAAAGTGCCTTAGAAGGCATTTGAATGTGTAAGGTGAATTGAACTTCTCACTTGTAATAGGGAAAGGACCCCTTTGAGTATTAATGAAATTATTAAGTCTTAGAACTCCTATGAGGAGTATTGGTAAAAGACCCTTAACACATGCTTGTCCAACATGTGAAATAGTGTCGTAGAAGGCATTTGAATTCATAATATTGTATTAAATGTCTCACTTGTAAAATGTATTCAATACTTGCGATGCCTATGAACAATAAAATGATTGGTTGTGTGAGATAACACCTCTTAGAGTCTTAAATCCCTAAGCTAAAAGCAAGTTTGATATGAACCATAATTTATCTAAAATGATTCCAACACGAGATCAAGTAAATGATGTAAATGTAATAAGAACAAGAGAAAATGATTTGAATGTTGAGAACGATTGTTATAAAAATTGTATACATATTGAATGATGTCAAACGACTAAAATACCTAACACAATCTTATATCAGATGATAATAATGGAATGCACTATTGGTGGTCAAATATTTGTTAAAAAGGGAAATTTACAACTTTGAGGCATGAACACATGCTTCGTACACGTAATGGTGGTTTAAATAATGATGTTAAATGGAATAAAGAATATGTTTCTTGAGAACGAGAATATATGCTTATATGTTAAATGCTCTTCAAATGTATAAGGTTAAATAATGGAACTTAATTATAATAAAGATGTAATCATGAAAATGATGTGTTTTGAAATATGTCTATCCTTAAGTTCTTGTGTGGGGTTGAGTCATTGTAATGTGTTCATCGCTTTGAGTATGTTGGGAAGTAGTGTGCTCATGTTGTTATTATGTTGTTTATGTGGGCTCATGCTCGTGTAAGCGTCTCATGTGATGAGTTATTCTAAGTGAGCCTATGTGGTGTTGTGTAACAAGTAATGAAGGAAAAAAATTATTTCAATATTACTATTATATGATATTTGGGTGTGTAATTTTGTGATATGACCCAAAAAAATAAAAAAATTGTAACCCACGGAGTAAAAAAATTGAATTTGCAATGTGTAACATTCATTATTGTTATGTTTGTAAATAAGGTGTTAGAAGTCATGTGAGCATCTACTCGTGCTTCGTGCTTTCACAAATCAAATTGAATATCGAAAATATAATAAGTAAATGTGATGAGTGGTAGGAAAATATTTAAAATATTCCAAGCTTTGTAATTTTGTGTGTGGCCCCATTAAACTAATATTTATTTTTCTTGTTATTTGAGGTGGTGTTGGATAAATAATGTTAATGTTTGTTAAAGATGCAATCATATTTTCAAACTGGCAGCGTTGTCACGTTTAAAATGACTCGTGCAAATTCCCAAAATGGGTCTACCAAGATGTGAATATTAGGGGAGAAGGGCCAGTATGTGAACACGTCCCAATACTTGAACAATATTTTGCATTTAAAATATCCAATACTTGATGGAATAAAAACCAAAATTTTGATTATTGAAGTTCAAAAATTTGTACAAGTAGCCAATCACATCATGACATGTAAGAGTTTTCACCCATGTACAAGTACAAAAAAGTCAATGTTCAAGCAATTTCACTTATATTCAAGTATTGGTTTCCACCATGGTGTTAGCATTTTCACATATATTATTTTAAATCAATTCAAAATATGGTTTTCCCTCCAATTGAACATTCCAAACAAAAATATAAGTTAACACAAATCTAAACTACATATTAGTGAAAAAATCACAATCCCATATCATAAATAATTGATTTTTGGACCCCTTAACTTAGGGTGTACCACCACCGGCCCTTCTCCCCTATGTGCTACCTTGAAATTGGGAAGGCAATATTGCATCGCCGAGGTGTACAAGTGGTAAAGATGGAGGGACCCATAAGTAAAGAAACATTTTACGTTATAATCAAGAACGACGAGGCCCATTCCCACTCGAAGACACATTTACTAAATTACTGGACAAATGCCTTTCCATACCGCCTCAAGGATCGCATGTTATTTTCTCTCATAAACAAAACTTTATTCTTTACTAAGGATGTCTAGAGTACCATATTTTTAGTAAGGAAATCCTCTTCCACTAAACTCTTATTTTTTTTCTTGGGATTTGCACACTGTTCCTTTACAAATTTACAACTCAAGGAGATGTTCTTCTAGCGACTTCAAAACTCATATATATACCCTACACATATAAAATACCAAGGTCGATTCATTAAGTATATGAAACTCTAAATAAATATGATATGATATGATAAGAGATTATCTTAGCTTGGATGTCGTTATCCATATCCCGATATATGACCTAGGGTTAAAGGCGTAGCATAAGTGTGAGTATATTGTTATTTTGTAGACTTTTATAGGGCATTTGATACAATTCCTCAACACTTGTTGGTTGAAAGGCTTAAGGCTTTGGGTCTTTCACTCTTTAAAGTTTCACTTGTGATGATACTTTATGAGACCGTTGTTGGCAATGAATGAAAGTGGAATGGGTATACAAAGGATGTCTAGAGTACCATATGTGGCAAACAAGCTTTCCCGCTCTCTCTTACACTTTTTGGCATTTACACTAATGAGCTAGAGGAAATAATTTTATATACGTTGAGTACAACAAATGATTTCTTACTCTTCAAAATCTCTATTACAATTATTCTATTTGCAGATGACATTATATTAACGTCTCCCTTTGTGAGAGGTCTCCAAAAGTAACTTGATATTCAAGCCTCCTTTTGTGATACTCATGGGCTTCAAGTTAACTTAGTTACAACAAAATTCGTGGCTTTGAACATCTCAATCTATAAAGCAAGTGAAGTGATTTTTACTTATAGAGGGGAGAGGGTTGAGATAGTCTCTTCATATGTATATTTACGAGTTCGCTCCTCCTGGGACATGCTTTGACTCCATGTATATATTCCAAACTAAATAAAGGGTTTACAACTCTCACCACCCTTGAAAAACATAATTATTGTCTCCAATTTCAAGGTATTTAAATGAATATTTACCTTTTTACTCACTAGTCACACTTATCCTCTTGTACGATTGTGAACTATGGAGACCATACCTTTAAGTTGAGGACCAAAAATGAATAGAGAGTGATGGTCACAATGTTATCCAAACATATTCATGCCTAGAGATCAGTCCCTCATGCCATCATGGTGAAGAATTTGAAACAATACTTCTCATTACTTTAGTGATCTTTTTTTGTTATGACTATGTTTTAGATAATAAGGCACTTTGGTAGCTCCCAAAGTGGTCACCCTAGGTATCCATATCTTGCTTTTAGATCATCTGTGGAACAAGCTAAGACGAGGTTAATTCATGTTGGCATGTGAGAGCGCCATCATTGCTTCAACTCATTGATCTTGATATTGAAAGTCCACCCTTGCATAGCTTTCCAATGGATCCTCCTCACCTCTCTAATAAATAATGACATTTGCAATGATATTGACATAACATATCTCAAGTCCACATGGACTTGACCTAAAGATATGCTCACCTTAAAATTTAAAAACTACTCGAGACTTATAGACCTTTATTTCACCGATGGGTTCATCCAATCTCCAAGATACACAAAATTACAAATATCTTGTAGCGTAAAAGTTTCCCTTTCTCACCTCAAAGTTTTCTCTCTTCATCTTTCCATTGAGACATACCACCATATCCCTAAGGAACATCATATTTGTCAGATTTTATCTTTCGATCCTAATACCAAAGACCACTTTGATTTTAAATTCCCTCCCTATTACAAGATTAGGGTATGATTCTTTTTCCTCTTTATAGATTCTTTTTCATCTTTCCATACATTCATGACTTAGGAATATCATATACATTTACCCCTCTTTTTCTTTCGAGAGATGTTCAACCCGAACACCAATGAATTCTCAAACATAAAGATCTCTAAGTGGTGTTTGCACCAAGGTAATTGCATCTTAATTCTGGCCCTTTGAAATCCTATAAATTTATATGTTAGACAAGCAAGGTGTCTCACACTCATTGAATCACATGGCCTCACATATATTACACATTTTTTTCACCACTTTGAGTATTAAAAGTGTTTCTTCATAGAAATAAGGTTGAACTCACTATGCATGACCCCTGTCTTTATGATATCTTTGTTGGACTACCACTCTTAATTATTTTCTCATTTTGTTTATCTATTGTATTATTTTGGATGTGCCTTGTCACTCCATTTTTCTTATTTACATTGTATATTTACGGTGCTATGGGTCATTCTTGGCCTTTTGTGGACATTAATATAAAAAATAAATACTAGCAATTGTCACTAAAAGCATAATGGAGTAGCTAGTAGGGTAAAGGAAAATAATGAAGGGCCATCAATTTATGGAAATCAAAAGTTTGGAGATTAAATGTCTCAAAAATAAAAAGTGATGCCCTTCTCATGGAAGTTCTTTCATTTTTTATCACATATAAAATGAGATTGTATTTACAACGTATTTTAGAAAGAAATAAATAGATAATAAATGAAATGTAATACACACATAAATAATCACAATAAAATAATATGGACCGGATATAAGTTATCAATAATGCATCGAACAACAAGGAAAAACATATATGAAATTTAACTCATCTAATGAAGAAACCATATAATTTATGTTGCATAACTAGAAATATAATTTGTGTACCTTGATAGGAACAACTATGATAATTGTAAATTGGAGAATGTTTTAAGTGACAGGTATAATGGTATGCAAAATTGATTTTGAATATAGTTTCTCCTCCAATTTCTTACCAATCTTCACATACCCACTATCCTTCATCATATTAAGTTTGGATACCTATGTTGTATAAATTTGTACAAAAAAGATCGGGTAAGAGAGAGGAACCAATCTTTGTGAACCCAAAATTTAAGGGTGCATGTAGAAAACAAAACAAAATATAACTCAAAACAAAATATACCCTTTAATAGGTTATATTCTCCTTATTATATATATATATATATATATATATATATATATATATATATATTTGTGTGTGTGTGTGTGTGTAACATATATATATATATATATATATATATATATGTATATATATATATATATATATATATATATATATCTGTGTATATATATGTATACATATATATATGTATATACATTATACACACACACACACACACACACACACATATATATATGTATATAATGTATATACATATACATATGTATACATATATATATATATGTATATACGTGTATATATATATATATACATATATATATATATATATATATATATATATATATATATGTATATATATATGTATATCTGTGTGTGTGTATATATATATATATATATATATATATATATATATATATATATATATATATATATTCGTTTTAAATATTAAAAGAATGTGGAAGAGACATTTTTAAATATTTAAATTTGGTTATTTTAAATATAAAGAAATTTAAAGTTGAACCCTTACTTGTGAATTAATTCACATATTTGTTTCTAGCTATTTGTCATCATTTTATTGACTAATTGGTGTAAAATGACTTGATGTGACTTATTCTATTGGGCACATTTTATTTAAAATGTAAGTGATAAAGTGACATGTACTAGCTCCTTAGTTTCCATGTACCCTCATAAGTATTGGCCCATGCTCAATAATTGGCTCCTCTCCCTTGGCACCTTCTAGTTTCCATTATGGATGATTTCCTCATATTCACATAGAAGCACCAACACACAACAATCTATAATAGAATACATAAATATAGGGATAAGGTTATTCCAGTTATATTTTTATTAGCCTCACAATTGATAAATTATTAGACAATGAGAAATAAAAAGATGTGAGTATGTCCATGGAAGGACAATAGGAAATAAAAAAGGGAAAAATTAATGTGAACTTGTAATTCCCATTATTCTCCAACTAATATGCTACAATTTTCTAGTTGGCATGTTGACCTACTAGCTCTTCCATGGAAATTGTAGTTTGATCTTTACAAGTTTTCTTAGAGACACCTCTAAACGTAGTGGGGTAGGCATCTATATTTTTAGGTATCACGTTATTCTTCTCTTTCATGTAAGGGAATTGTAAAGTTTTGGCTCCCTCGAAGTAGTTCAAGATGTGTCTGATAAAGAAACATGCATAATATGAATTCATATGGATTTATAAAAGTGCTTTTCCTTTTAAACATAACTTGACACCATAAATCCTATAAATAGTACTAGCTTATGAGTGGAATATTGGAATATTTTCTCAACTCTAATATCATTAAACACCATTTTCTCGATCTCTTTTCTTTCATAAAATTGATGTAAATTGAAGCACAATTGAAAACTAACCTTTCTTAGTAAATATGCTTGTAGGAAAAAATGGAAAGAAACTAGCGAGAGCATTGTTGATTTAGTCTAATGTAATAATTCTTTATTCATTGTTTTCCATTGTGATGTTGATTATATGATAGTATAGGTTTCAAAATATCATAATATCAAAATGGATTTCTTCCATGAACTTATCTTCTTTGGATATTAAATGGTCATATTATAGTTTTAACTAATTTAATCTAAATTGAATTACATTTAATTTGAGTAACTTACTTGTAATAAATGATATTATGATAATTAAGTATATTAGTGCACAAGCAATAAGAATTCAATGATGTAAAACCATAAGAAAATGAAGGAAGAAAGATGACTTAAGCGATTCTATGCAAATTTGGGAGTGATCGGGATTATCTATATGCTAGAACAGGTTGGGAACAACATTGCAAAGGATCGATGAGGATTTGAGAACTCATAATTTTATTGGACAAAAGTGTCTACATGAGAAAAGTAGTGCCCTAAGTCCTAGTGAGTGATCTAGGTGCCTTTGTCTTCTTAGAATCTAATCTTTTTTGGGTCGGAAGGTCTTTACTATTAGTCTCTCTTTATCGCTCCGGTTTTTTTAGACCGTTGGTCATACTTGTAACATGCAAAACAAATAGGTATCTACATATGCCCACAAATCACATCAAATATAATAAAAATATGTATAATGGGGAGTCAAACTAACCTTGGTGGTCACCCGAAGAGTGAACTTACGACCGAGAAATGCACTTCATCTCAGACTCTATGTAGTTCTCCATGTGTGTGTGTACATGTGCCCTTGTGCAAGTTACACAGTGATAGTGAGCTAGATCTAGAATTTTACGAAGTATAAAATATGTGTGTGATGGAATAGAATGAACTCCCCTCCTATGTAGTGTATGCAGATCAATGCATCCCTTGTCCCTTATATGGATGTGCTAGATGTATGCCTTGTAGTACTCTTGTGCCTTTGTGCAAGCTTAGGTGATGATAGATAATGCTTATGATTCTTCGACCCTTATTTAAGAGAAATAACTAAATATATATGATTCCCTTATTTTAAATTTGTAATTGACAACTGAAAGGCCAACCCAAAGTGTTAAAAGGTGACCAAGAGGTGAAAATGACCCAAAAGAGTAAGAATAAGAAAGAGAGGGACATGAGGGCCCATGAGGGACATGAGTGTTTGGGTGCTGCTAACCTATCTAGTCATTAGTGTCTGAGGCCATCAAAAGATAAATCATTCAAGTGCCAATAGAACTATAAGATGTGCAAAGCCAAAAGGATGCTCAGTCAATCTTAGAAATAGTAAAGTGTAAGAGATAAAGAAATGAAGAGGCCAAAAGGAGTTGTGACCACTAGCTTTATTATTTAGGAATCATGTATACATTAGTATGTTTTACAACCTAGAAATGTACCCAAGTACATAGATTTTATGTCTACATTAACATATCCCAATACAATCACTAATTAGGTTTCGAAAAAATATTGTGAACCAAATTAATGTTCCACATAGATCTTACCAAAAAATAACAAAATCACTCCTACCTTACCTTTTGAAATTCATAGGTTTGAGTTTTTCAAGATTATTGTTTCCAGGATGCATCGTGTAATTTACTTGAGATAGTAGGAAATGGTTTATGCCTCACTTGAAATCTATATTTAAAGACCTATACTTTATGAATTTCCAAAGGGTTGTAGTTATAATTTGAGTTGTACCTTTAAACGTGTGTAGAAGTCCATGGACAGTTTTAGATTCTCCGCATGCTATTTTTCCTTCAAATAGAACGGTCGTCAATGTATATTATTTATTTACGTGATATTTTCCATAAAAAAAAATTTAAAATAAAAGTATTGTGTCAATAACATGTAATAGGGATATGGTTTCAATGGTCATTTATAATTGAACAAACCAAAGAAAGATAATAATATGTATAACCATTGATCGAAATTGTTTATTATAGTAGTAGTTGGGTTTTTCTCATAGTAAAAGAAATGCCTATTAGCGTGCACACACACACACACACACACACATGCACACACACATGCACACACATGCGCACACATGCACACACACATGCACATACACACACACATGAAAAAACACAGACACATACTCACACAAATGCACACATACATATGTATGTGCAAACATGCACATGTGCACATGTGTGCACATGCGCGCGCATGCGTGTGCACACACACACATGCACACGTGCACACACACATCATATTTAATTATAGGAATAATAATAATTTAGGAGCATGTATTAATATAGATATCATCAAAGTAATCTAGATATTTGGAAATATTAGATATTTTTATATCTAAAATAATAATAAATATATCACAAAGTAGAAAAAGGCCAACAATATGAAACAAACAGATGTCTAATTAATAAGGCAATGCATATTTAGTAAAACCAATAAAATCAAACCACCTTGAGTAGTCTCATATAAGTAAAAAATAAGATCAACAAAAACCATAACATTATGGTCACGAAAACTTCTAAAACTATAATTAGATGATCTTGATCCTTTGCTCTTGTGTTTCAAAAACCTCTCTCACTTTTATAAAATTCACTATGAGTCACTAAGATATTTTTCTCCTTATTCCAAATCCTAATCTAAGCTCATCAATTAGTAAAAATTAAAAACATTGGATGTATTTTGGGCATGTCTCAATTTTATTTGAGGAAAAAGTATTGTAATCAACAATCAATGGAGTTCAATATACTGATCTAATATAGAAGCATACACTAATATGGAAATAAAAATAATAATTTATATATTTGGAATAGTATTTTTAGAATGATACTCAATATGTCAAAATTATAAAGATAATCATCAACAACAAGTAGTGAAAAACATGTCTAGATAATGCGGAAACAAATACCTAAAAACCAATAGAATCTAACAACCTCAACTAAAAGCTACAAGTCCGTAAGTAGCACAACTTGAAGCATAATACTACAATTTTCAAAAATTTCTACAACTATGAAATTAACTAGAATATCTTGATCCTATATTACTTGGTTTTGAAATTGTTTCTTGCTTTTCTAAAATTCATGTTAAGTCACTCATAAATTATTTGAGCCTATTACCAAACCCTAATTTGGCCTCATCTACATATAAAAGACTAAAAAATAGAGTGTAGATTAAAGGATTGCCTTAATCCCTTTGAGGAAATAGTATTGAAATCAACACTCAATGTAGTTTAGTAAAAATTTCATCGTATGCAAGTGTGTTAATAATTATTCCTTAAATGAATGCAAAAAGTAGTAAATGTTAGGTATGATCTCTAAATATTTGAGTTCTACTTTTGGATTTTTGTATTTATGTCTTCTTAAATACAACTTTACACTCATGTATTAATAAAATTATTGAACTCAGATAAGGAACATATTATAGTGCAATCCAACAAAAACAAGTGGGAAAAGATAAAAAACAAGACATAAAACACACGAGATAGTACACACAAGATAAGTCTTAGATATTTCCTAGGCATACTCAAATTACCAAGGTTATGGCAATACAATATATGATAGAAAAATGTGGGATGGATGGATAATTTTGTAGATGTGGAAGCCATAGGTCACGCTACATATGCCATGCTACTCTAAATTGTTTGTCAATGCGGTGAACTAAGTGCAAATGTAAAATATGAAATATTCTATATCATTTAGCGATATAATTTTTTAATATTTATTGATATTCACATATAGGAATGGAGTGAATAATGGTTAGGATACTAATGGAATTCATTGTATTCTTTCTAGTTGATCTTGGCTAGGGATGGTCATGCAAATGGAAAGATGCAGAAAAAGATAAGATGAGGCTTAATGAAGGATAAAGAAAGAACTCAAATCCTAAGGTTATCTTAAAATTATGGGGAGGTGGATTTATGAATGTGCTTGATTGCATCTTGGAAGGGATTTCTAGTATAGGATGTGAAATTTATCTATGATCAGATATGGTGCAATGGTGGAGTGAAAGACTTTACATCTTAGCTCAAATTTTATGTCCTCTTGTAGGTTATCCCATTCAAGTGGAGTGGGTACTCAAGGATACTTCCCTTCCCTACTAATAATTACTTGACTATCAATTTTCATCTGTGGGTGTAAAGGGTTGTGTTAGCTAAGTCCATGAGCTAGGAATATTATATAGAATCGAAGGGGCTATATGGATGAATAAACCTGAACAATGGCTATTTGGATGTTATTTAAAAATATTTTTGAGAGTGGATTCTTGGTTTTTGGTGTGAAATAATGGAATTACAACAACATGTACATTTATTTGGGTGAAAAAGTAAGGTTTTGATTTTTTCAAATGGTGTTGTAGTTTGTCGTATTAGATCACGAGTTGATTTTTGAAAGTAGATTTTATTATTATTTTGTTTTGAATATGGTCTATGACATCAAATATAAAGCCTATATGTTGTTGGAATTAATATTATCTCAAATATAGAATTCGGATTTAACATGCATGCAATGAATAACTTGAAAGTAAAAATATATTCAAATGCATATTTATTTTATATTTTTGAGTTATTTTTCAAAGAATGAAAATAAAATCAAAATACTCTAACAATTGGAAATTAAAGATGATTTTAAAACTCTAATGATCTACCAATGTGCATTCCGAGAGAGGAATGCATGTCGATATTTTTATATATAGATGAAAGGAATCTAATTTTCTCTTTCATTTACTTATATACAATGAGAATGAACATTTTTGATGAAATTTTAAATTTAAATGATATATATATGCAATGAAAACAAAAATAAAAATAAGTGCAACTAAATATGACTAAACTAAACAAAAATATGAAACTAACCCATGATGTGAGATTAGATAAGAGGAGGGGAATGAATTTATGCTAAACAAAACTAGATTCAAATATTCAACTCTATCTCTGTATTTTATATTTTTTAAGATATTGTTGAATAATTCTAATGGTTCAAAATAAAAATATAAACTAGTAAAATTATGCTATCATCACCCATTACATCAACGCCTTCCTTGCCGAATATTGCTAGCAATTCACGTTCTCCCCTACCTCTTTCACTTATTGAACCTTGGTCCTCTATAACAATCCATATTGTACATGAAATGAGGTCCCGAGACATGATGTTTCAGACTATAGATCCTATCAAAGCCACATGAAGAAAATTGAAGCTGAAGTTAAATGAGATCAAAATAGGAAGGATACGTAACCTTCAAATTTAGCTCCCTTATTTTTTTCTCATCATGGGTAATGCATGCATGCCAATACCGACTATAAGGTTCTACATAACAAACATCCAGTTCCCAAAAATCTCTTCTCATAACCTGAACCATGAAGTAAACTCCTCTTGAAACCGACCACCCTCCTCGGGATGAGCTAGACCGCAGCCTACTTATAGACCACCACCTCACCCTGATCCTCTTCCCTCCATGAATGAAGTTTTATGTGACATCCTCATGCAATTTGGAGGATCGGATTGATGAAAATTTATTTACCATGAGATCTGAAATTCATCAAAAATTCCTTAGTACACAACATTCCATAGAGGACCTCATGACTCATGCTAGAAGTTACACTTAAATCAAGTTTATGGCATCATAACCAGTACTTTATGATATTTTTTCCCTCATGGCTAGATATCTCTACTCTACATGGATGACACTTTTCTTTCCTTCTTCCGCTTGAGCTCTCGCCTTCACTTGGGATCTCAAACCCCACTTGGGATTTCACATAATTCCCTATATCTCATTGTATCATTTCTTGGGATGATTTTCACACTTAGATTTATCATCACGTATACACTGGTTCCTCCTACCACTCAAATTCCTTGGTATTGATTACGCCTATCTTGGCTTCGATTCACCCCTGGTCTTTCCTATTAGATCACCATGGTATATTTTGCACATCCTTTCTTAGGCCTATGTCCTTGCTTGTATTTATCTACCTGGTTGCTCTCGACATCCTACCATTGGATGTATTGGTCTTGTTCCTCCCCTTGGATTCTTCGATCATCCGGGCCTGGGATATCCTATTGATTCCCTTCCCGCCATTTTTACCTATCTAATCACATTATCATTACTTCTAAGGATTTTGAGTATCATTTACATACATACATGCTCAAAGAAGGAAAATGATAAGAAAAACACCATACACACATTAAAAATCCAATATACAATATCGTAAAAATCATCATCTATATATATAGCTCAAATTAGTATTTACACATCAACAAAATAACTCAAAATCAATACATGGCTATGGCCCATCTACAATATGGCTCAAACACCCTCAGCCCATGTGGAGGGGTCTCTGGATGATTTGGGCCAATGGGGTCATACTAGTGGATCTAGATGTGTGAGATAGAGACTTTGCCCTAGATTGATCTCTAGAGGCCCTCTCCCTATTCTCTCACCAACTTTACAGATAATGAAATGATCCTCTTTACCGTTCTTAGAGCATATGATATAAGGTATACCTAATCCTAAACTAGATCTGCATATGCCTACAATAAGATCTGTAGTATCACATATATACTAGCTTCAGTCACTAATAAATGTGTATCTCTATACCTATGTAAGGTCCTCGATGCCTCTCCATCTAGATGAAAAGCACCCAATGAATATCATGCGATGGTATTTCTAGATCCACCATTAATGTATTATCTTGGACATCCAACACTAGATATAGGATCTCATGATGGGAAATATCTACCGGGAAGTGCCACTCCTCCACCGTCTATTTTGTAACACCAAATAAAATACACACATTAACTACGATACACAAACAAGAACTATGCTCAACACATCTACATAATATCGCGAAACACATACCTAGTTTCCCAAGTCTCACCACAACAGTCTTGTTGTCTCGTGACCACCTAATACCTCCTCCTCCTCCTCATCATAATGATGAAGTATGGATCCTATGTCTTTGTTCCCACCTATCTCAAGGAACCAATATCATGTCCCCTTTACACTATTATGGGCCTCTACCTCATATGCATGACCATCTAGACCCCAATATGGATCGGTAACATCCTCCTAACCACCACATCTTATGCTCACTTTGTTATGATGTCAGCTAACCTAATAATTCTCCTTCGGTTCTAGGACTAGATCTGCCATCACCCTCAACCTATGAACCTATGTTGATGGATCCTCCATTAGATCCCTCCTCTAAGCTACTAACCATTATGATCGTGATGGGCCTTCAACATCCCTACCATGTCTAAACTTCTTTTGACCACATCCGCCACTACTACCAATGGTGTCCCTCTTGGCCTATACATATAGAACCTCTTATATATCCAAGTTGTCAATAAGATGATGGGCCCCACAATCATTTGTCCCTTATGTCTCGACCCTCTATAAGTCATGCACTAACTATACCCATATAGTGGTGTCACAACCGAATAATAC
Organism: Taxus wallichiana var. yunnanensis; assembly: GCA_018340775.1. Classification (NCBI taxonomy): domain Eukaryota; kingdom Viridiplantae; phylum Streptophyta; class Pinopsida; order Cupressales; family Taxaceae; genus Taxus; species Taxus wallichiana. The sequence goes on along the minus strand of CM031242.1, from coordinate 81,851,382 downwards.
ACCTTGGCTCACAACATCTCTATAGATGGCTATCAAAAATAGGGGAATGGCCCCATCTTCCTTGTGACATAATATTTGTGCCACAACAATCCCCATAACTAATTTCTAGATAACAAAAATCCTTACAACTTTTACTCTATTGAGTTAGACACATAACATACCCTTGTTATATGTCTTTCTCCCAGTAGCCCATATGGATAAGGCCTTTTTCTCTGAAACATCGGGTGTCAAATAAAAGTACATGTGGGTCCCTCCCATGGGTAACCCCAAAATCGCATGAACGTCTTACAATTTTGGGTCCATCTCCATAGGTGGATCCCTAACCAATAAGTGAAGATACATCCAAACTCCTCCATAAGTAGATCCAATGATCTCCCTACACCCATAAAATGACAAAAAATAGAAATTAGAATTATGAAAATTTAATTTGGAATGAAAAGTAAAAATTTAAATACCATATATACACATATCCCTACGCCATTGGCCTCTAGTTTATGGCATTTGTCTCTATAAAAATTTCCTTAACATCTCAATGCCATCAAATCTATTACTTTAGGGGGTGATGGTGTCGGCCAAATGCGATTGCGTATTTTCAAAAATTCAACTTCAAAACATGAAAAAATGATAAACCCAAATTAAAATCCCTCCCAAACCCACTTGTATTTTGTCCTAACCTACCCTATGACGCAAGTTTGGTCAATAATTTCACCTTAATGGATTCAAAAATACAAAATAACTAAATGAAACCAAACCTACCCATTAACATTAAATGTAACGAATTAATTCCAAAAATAGTAACAAGAAAATAACAAACCAAATTAATATACAAACCTAAAATTTTTGTTCAAATTTGGTAAGGATAACCCTAAATCTTATAATGACTACCATTTTTTCCCGAACTTTGAAAAACACATCATTTATTGCATCTTGATTGTGTTCTCGTGCTTTGCTCATTTTAACCTATCACATTTATCTATTTGATGCCTTTTTATTTTCACATATTTTTGAAAACATATCACCATACCATATCTATGACATTATGACATCTTGACACTATGAAATGACATTCGTCTCATGGCCCTCTAGCTAGGTAATTTATGTCTTATTTTATTGATGATCCTCTAGTGTTTGTTTTCGATTGTGCTTCATCAAGGTTCTTGTGAAATTTGATTTTACTCACACATAGAAGGATAAGTGACACTATTAGGTACACATTGGTGGGTATATTTCATTTCAGCTAGTCCTTTATATACTTTAGATTTTGGTGTTACAAACTATTTCATTTCATTCACCACCCCATGTTTTTCTATTGTAACATGTGATGATCAACAACTGAGGCGTATTCATACATATAATTTTTCACTTTTCATATTTCATACATGTTACTAACCATTTATTTTGTGCAGATAAGGGTCACTGATGCATCTAATTTTTGACCAAGTTCCTTAAAGGGCCTTCTAGGAATGGGGTATGACTATTCACATGGTTACTATGGGTTATAAATAATATAAAGAGAGTATAACTATGTGGTCCTAGCTTTAGTTATCCATGTATTATTTATCATTTTCCATTTATGTCTCATACACTTTTGAATCTCGACACCTTGTTTAATCATTTTCTTTATCCATGACACCTCTTTTTCACTTTACATGACATTGAGATATCCTTGGTTGACACTATTGCCCACAAGTGTTAGATTTTTCCTTTCTGCAACCATCACCCATGAGTGATGGAATCCTATATATATGGTAATCAAACCTATACATTATGAAGGAAGGTAGTTAGAATCACAATAACTAGTGATTCCTCTTATCTCTTGCACAAACTTCACATTTTCTTGCTTTTAACTTAGTTCATCTTGCACATGAATTAGATTGAATTGGACACATCTTGGTTGGATTGCTTTCACTCTTGAGTCATCTATAGTGATTCTAGGAAAGGAATGGTGTTCCCCTTCTCCACCCAATAGTGATTCTCTTTGTTTTTGCTTCTCTGGAGAGATAGATGCATCAACAACCACACCATAGGTAAGTGATCTAACTTTTTTTTTTTTGTCATTTTCATAGATTAGTTCATTTCACTTCCTCGTTTCTTTATGTTATCTTAGCACTATATGAACATCGATGTTAGTTATCTTAATGATATTATATGATCAAATTATTAACTTCTCTTCTCTTTATTTTAGTTATATTACAATAGTAAAAAAATTTCATGCTTGACTTATCCCCATCGATTTATATCTCTCACCTATTTACCAATATATTAGGAGGGTACTCTCCTCTATCTTAACTATGAGCCTTGGAAACCCTAGGTTTTCCTAGTGTAGGGATTAATACCCTCTATATATGTGACCTCAACACTCACCGAAGCCCTTTCAAATCAGCCCATTGTGTTTCGGTTCATGTGTGTATCCTATTTTTCCTTAATTACCTTGTAGAACAAAAACATAGGAGTGAAATCCATTAAGACACATTATTTTCTTACCATAGCTAGGTAACAAAGTGATTAATCACTTATTGAGTAACTCATATAGAATACTATGTTGTCAACCATTCTTGGCACTAAAAAAGGTGCCTTATAATGTAATTAACTTAGTATTCAAGAGTGATATCTTGGAATATGTAGATTGTTGCATCTATATATGAATTTCAATTCACTTGTATTTGATTTAACAAAAACATATTAATGTTAAACCCTAATATTGCAGAGTAATACATGTAAACTATGAAATATAGTTATAATAATATAGATGACACATGAAAATTAGTTATAATAATATAAAGAAGCACTGGAGATGGCTAAGGATATGCTGAAGATGAAAGAAGTTGTTTTCCAGATTCGTGATGTCCATCTCCTCAATGTCAAAAGCACCATCCACCATCTCAAGCTATTAGCTAAGATGATTCATTCTATGGAACTGGCTAAGGAAAGGGAAAAAGAAGGAAAAGGCCCCAAAGTGGAGATTCCTGAGCCTAACTATAAGTACTGGAAAGCTACCATCAACTCCCTTATCAAATAATGGGATGGCTATATGAATTCAGTGGGGGACATGATAAAAGAGTGACGAAGAAAATGGGTTACTGGTTTGTTGTTGTTAGTTCTATGTTGTGTTCTTTGTTAGTTTATCTATATTGTTGCTATTTATTTTTTCCTTGTTTTTCTGTTGTTTGGATACTTTCCTTTCTAGTTGTATCTCTTTGTTGTTTGTTTTGTGATGCTATAGGTTTTTGGTTGGGCTTCAAGGGTAATCCCTTGTCCTCTTTGTAAGGAACTGGTAACAATTTGTATGGGTTAGGGTCCCCTCAACCCTTTTTTACCTCTAATAAAAAAATATAGAAGACACAAGTAATAAGATAAAGAATTATGAAACCCTAAGTGCAAGAGAGAGGGAAAAAAACTTAGTTGATTAATGTTGGATCATAGATTGATGCAGGCTAGAAAAATGATAAAAAGGAAGGAAGACTATCGTCACTATGTCTAGGAAATTATGGGACTTTCAGATGAAGATATAATAGGGTGCACAGGTGGGACAAGGGCACCTCGGCACTAGAGACCTCTATTGGTTTTTGTGACTAAGTAGGATCTCGAAACTGATTCTTTTGGTGTCACAAAAGTGTCAGTAGTAAGTATTTTTGGTTACCTGTATGTCACACCTTATCGTAGAAGTCACTTGTAACCTGCAAAGAGATGTTCACTTGCAAAACCCTTATACTATATCAAATCCCAAAAATGAATGATGCAATATGGGGTGTCGGATTAACCTTGATGGTCACTCGACTGAGTGAACTTACAACCAAGAGCTGTAATACATCTAATACTCTATGTAGTTCTTGTGTTTGTGTGATAGAATCATGCCATAGCAAGCCCTTTTACAAGTGCACTTGATAGAGGGCAATAACTAGATGTACCAATGTAAATAGATATGTGGATGGAATAATAAACTTCCCTTTCTTATGTTTATATGCAGAAAATGTAGTCCCTTGTCCCTTGAATAGATGCTAGATGGTTTCCTTTGATTCTCTTATATGTATTTGGATGCAAGCTTAGGTGATGATAGTAGATGCTTAGAGCTTGTTCCTTTATTTTGTTCACATATCTTTGTATTTATATGTTTCCCTTGGTTGAATTTTGTAATTGAAAACTAGAAGGCCGACCCATAAAAAATAAGATTCCCAAAAGAATAAAGATACCTCAAAGAAGTGACTAAGATAGAGAAGGGCCATGGGCATCTAGAGGGGATGAGGGCACCTGGGTGTTGGCATCCTAGCTAGGTGCTGGTTTGTGAAGTGATAAAATATGAACTCGTAAAGTACCAATTGGGTTGTAGGTTGTAAAAGATCAGAAAAAAGACAATAAACAAATAAAAGAGGCAAAATATAACTTTCAATTACTAGTTTTCTTGCTTAGGAATCATATGAATGCAAGTGTGCTTTTAGGACCTAGAAATTTACCCAAGTCCATGATTTTGTGTCTAAAAAATGATCACATATATTATGCATATAATTTTTATCATATTTATTTGCTTTAGCCTTAGAAATAGATTGATCATGATGTGCAGAGACATAATTTACATGGGAATTTAAGGATCCTTAAAATGTGCTATCTCATCACTAAAAATTCAATCTCAAAGTACTCATAACTTGAATTTGATCTTGAAAATAATGGTGTAATGATTAAATAATATATAGGATAGACTTACTAAATATTTAATAATTACTAATAGAAGGAGTTGAAATATGTCTCAAAAGGGAATCCACATGGGACACCAATGTATCAAAATTAAACACTATTTTTGTAATACTTTTATTAAGGTATATTTGGATGTGTGATAATGTTGAAGAAAATCATACAAGGAAACTTGTGAATTAGTAGCATCGAACATGATGGCATAAAATGAGATAAGATCCTCCAATTAGATAAGAAATGATAGTAATCATGACATGGATTGTAGTGGCCACTTCCCTTTGACACCTTTTGATGCTTATTTCGATACTATTGTTTACGTTATGGACATTATTATGCTTTGATTTAGTATGATGATAGATATTTAATCATGAATTATTGTGATCTTGATTTGTTTATGATGTACAATGATTATTAGAGACACTCATGTGGATGATGATATACTATTTGACATGGATTTTTTATGAATGTTGTTCGGACATGTGATTTTGGATGTTGTGAGTAGACATAGAAAATGGACATTATATGATGATGATATAGTTGTTGATATAAACTGTTAGTGATATTGTTAATTGCCTTTATGTTGTTGTGATTCATATGTGTAGATGATTATGTGATTTTATTTATATCATGCTGGATGTTTTGATACGACCAAGAGGCCGAAGGAGGTATCTGTGTTTTGCATGTTAAATATCACAAAAACATCGGGGGATTGGAGACCAACCATAATGGAATTCTAGGTGAATTCGACAAGGTCACCATGGCAACTTGTTTTATTGTGTTGTGTTTTTTTTGTTGTTAGGGATTCCCATGGGGGGGATCACCTTTATATGTGACCATGGGTTTTGTGTATTTTATTAATGTGGGTAATTTTATTATTGTTTGTATGTATTTTATTAGTAATGTGTCCCTTTCTTTTATTTAATTATTGTGGTTGATTAATGTGAAAAATTATATGGTTAAAAGTTAAATAAATCAAATTGGGATATGGGAGACTAATAATAGAAGTTTTTGGCTCTTTTTATTAAATATGTAAGGGATGTGTAAGTTTGTGTAAGAGTTGTGTAAGTTAGATTTTGGAGTATGAAATACTCCACCTCCTTGGAAATTTGAATTTGTCCTTGGGGGCTGTTTTTGGAGGCTTGTGGGACAAGTAAAAGTTGTCCCATGCCTCTTAAATATATTTACCAACCATACCTATGGTTTGAGGGTTGATTATATCCCTTTTAATGCATTTGTATTAATCATGTTGCATGTTTTAATTGCACTTCCTTCATGTTTTAAATTTGCAGTCCTTTGGGGTGTGTGCTTTTGGAGTGTGCAAGTAAATTGTCATATTTTCATCTACCTCTTTATTGTGCTTGGGAGAATGAATTTTTGTCTTTTGTGATTGGAGTTGAGGATGTGTGATGTGGCATCCTACATGGATCCACATCATCCTCTTCTCTTCCCTCTTCTATAAAATTCAAACTCTTTGCTTGTTTTGGGTTGTTGAATCATTTTGCATGCTTCCTTGGGGTGAATTTTCTTGTGCTTGGAGCTCTTGCTTTTGGAAGGAGTTTGGAAGGCTTTGCTTGCTTGTTGGCTGCTATTTTTGGGACTGTGTTCTTGGCATTGAGAGCTTTCTATTTGGAAACAAAAGCTACCATGGAGAGGTAGGAGCCTAGCTCTTCCTTTTGCTATTATTTCTTTTGTGTTTGTATGAATGGTGTATGTGCTTTGTGTAATTGTTGGCTGGTTGGGTAGACTGCCATAGGAATGGTGTAGGAGAAGGCTATGGGGAATTCATGTGGGGGAGGGGGCATAAGGGAATGCCAGTGGCATCATAATTCTTGTGGAGGGAATTTGGGTTTGGGATCCACCATGGAAAAGAAATAGCTTGCATTTCTTACTTTGTGGGGGCATAAGGAAATATGTGGGGGGCATAAGGAGGGATTGTCTAGGAATAAGTATATGTTTGGTGAATTTTATTGGTGGTTTACTATAGGTGGATTACAAATTCCCATTGGGAGGCATAAGTAGCTTCCCCCATAGTCCTTACTCCTTTGGCTTGCATGATCAAACCTGAGTTCTATTTGAATTTTTTTAAATGCGGTTGTAAATGTTGTTGTTTTGTGTGGAATCTGTTTTATATTGAATTATGCATGTTGAAAGAATGTTGTGTGTTTATTGAAAGCCAATTGTTTCCATGGGTTAAATCACACCTTTTACTGTATTGTGGTTGGGGCTTGGGGGCCAATGATGAAGGATGGATTATCCTTTCATTGGATGTCTTGGTTGGGTGTAGAGCATTGCCTTTCCCCCACTTTTGTTGTGATCGATTTGGAAAAAAAAGAAAAATTACATGTTGTTGTTCTAGAGTAGAAGAAGGTAGGTTTGTCATCCCCTTGTGAAAGAAATTCATTTGTAACCTTTTCCACTTTGAAGTGGATGAAATTGTAATATATTTGTGAAGAAAATATGTTGTAATTGGTTATGAAAGTTGTATATTCGAACTATGAAGGATGTTTATACTCTATTCTGTTTATTGGAAAGAAAGAAATAGAAATTTGTTTGTTGCATTCAAACATTGAAAGATGTATTTATTTTTCAATTAATAAATAATTGTAAGAGTTTACCTCATTTGCATTGTTGTGTTGAATTGGAATATCAAATTGTGATTGGAATCCCTGTTTTGGAAAATGAAAAAAGAAGAAACATGTGAGATGTAATTGTATTATTTTGCCTTGTTTCAAATATATGATTTTGGGGAAAGATAGAAACTAGATTATTTTTTTAATGATTTCTTGAAGAAGGAAAACACTTAAGTCTACCATGGATTGAATTAAATGTTTCATTGTATGGCAAAAGAGATAGTTAGATCTATGTTTGAAAAGAAGAAATGTACGTGGAAATAATGTAGTATTTTGTATCTTTGGAAATGTGTAAAATGGAATTCAGTATTGCATTTTGATTTAGAATGGTTTGTTTAAAAAAATTGAATGTATTAGATTAGATTAGAAATAAAATACCACACTTGAATGATGAAATTGATATACAGATTTTCTAGAAATGGATATCTATTGTAAATTTAAAAGCTGGAAAATAAATTTAATTAAAATGGACAGTTCATGATTGCACATAATAATCAACTTGGAAATGTTGAAATTTAGCATGGTATGACATCAATGAACTCAAATTGACAGAAAAACTTAAAAACAATTTAAAACATTGCAAAATTGAGCCCAAACCTTTTTAGGTCATTTTCTTTAAACTATTAGAAAAATGCAAATTGAAAATAAAACAAGTAAAATTACCTTCCTAAAACATCCTAAATCCTTCCTAAAACAATCCTCCATGTTTGTTTGGCATGTTGAGTGAAGGAGGAGACCAAATTGAATAAATTTTATAAGTTAAAATTTACTAGTTGGCTATTTAAAATCCTATAGGCCGTTTTCATAAAATTGACCCCTTAAACTTTATCAAAATGTAAAATTTATGATTCTTGTGCAAAGAGGGCATTGAGAGATTTCAGAAAGTCCTCGTTTGCCCAAAATTGAGATTTCTAGCAAAAGTTATGGCTCTTTGAAGTTTTCTTTCCTTGGTAGGAAAATTTGGGAAAATTTTCCTTGGCGGGCCCGGGGCTCGAAATTTTCCCATTGGAAAAAAATCCTTAGAAAATTTTGAAAATTTTTGGGGAACATTTTTGAAATTACACCCACTGGCCCGCAACCAACCAGAGGGTGCTACGTGGCACCATGGGGTGACAACACGGGGGTAGGAGACCACACAACCTTTATTCTTTTGAAATTTTGTTTTGGGAAACTTTTGAAAAGATCCTTGTGGCCCCGCACTCCCACCCCCGGCTTTCAAAAAATCCCCTCCATGGATGCGCGGGCTTGCGTGTGCTTTTACCCCCTTTCACCCTCCCCTCGGGAAATCTCCTAATCACCTCCGTCTCCCCTCCCTTTCATCTTTCCTTCCCCATGTTGTTTAGTTGAGTGCCACGTGTCCTGGCAGTCATGTAGGCGTGTGGGTGCCAACTAGATTATTTTCCCCCCTTTGGCAAAATTTTCCAACCTTCCCGCCACCCCGCCTTTTCCCTCATCCTCTTCCCCACATGACGTCGGATCGACACATGTCCCTAGCGGTAGAGTAGAGGCACAGGTGCAAATGGGAATTTTATCCCCCATGCAAGAAAAAAATTCCAAACACCACCCCGCGACCTGCCAACCCAGAAAATTGGCTTTCTTCCCCACTCGAAATGTGTCCCCTTTGGGAAAATTTAACCCCTAAGGTCCACCGGTCCATAACTGGAGTTTTACAAGGAGTTAGGAGGACATCTTTATATCATCGGAAAGGTGAGAAAATTTCCTATCCAATGGGAATGATTCAAGGAAATTTTGAATGTGTTAAGTGTGGGAAAAATCAAGTTGAAACTCTGAGCCTGTTAGAGAGTGGGTATGGTGATAATTTATCCCCGAACCTAATTAAAACTTCTAACCCTAAAATTTGGACCTCGTGACCTCGGTAATTGTTAAAAAAGAAGAATATGTTCTAGCAAATTAAACATGTTTTGGAACCCATTAGTGACAATCATTGTCTTCTGCAACCTAGTTATAGATACTTCTTATAAAAAAATTATTCCATAATTTAACTAACCCTAGGTTGTTTCTTAGGTATTAAATGGGTTGTTTTAATGGGCATCACACTTGATATCAGAGAAATGGTTTAAAATATTGGACCATTGGGTACACTAGAAAACTTGGGACATGAAACTTAAACCTAGCACTTTTTAAAATCTTAAAAAAGATAACTTAGTTTAGAAATTGAATATTTTAGTAAACATGGAAAATGAGTAAGACCTAGAATAATGAACTAAATCTTGCTTTGGCCTGTGTAGGAGGTGCAGATGGGGTGGGGTAAATTTTCACATAGACTCAAAGTTACCACCACCACCACCACCACCGAATCTAGGTGTAGCAGCTATCCTATCCTACCCCGAGATCTTGGATACTCTTCAAGATGTCAATGGCGCTCTACGAGGAGGATTAGGAGGAGAACATGTGACCATCCATGATGGAGCCCCTTCCAATAAGGGTCAGGTATCTCCACAACCCAGTGAGGAGCATAGAGGAGAGAAATCCCATGTGAAGTCGGCTAAGGTAGAGTCACCATAGAGGGGACAGGGTGACCAAGTTTTAGAGCATAGAAAGAGGTCTCGAGCTCCGGGCTTAGAGATGACAACACCAAGAGACCCAGAGGTCGTCGGACCATAGCTGAAGATCACATCAAGGAGATCTTGAAGCTTTGGCCATCACATTACTTAGGTGACATGGGTGGATTGCAGGTAGAGGTATGTCTAGTGAGCTTGAGCGGTTGCTTCAATCTTTGTCCTTGTTCTAGCAACACGAAATATCGTGTTGCGATCCATCTACTAAGGGATGGAATAGGAGTATGGTGGAGGACAGAGGAGCAAAAGCTCCATGTAGATTATGAGACAGTGGCTTGGGAGCTATTAGAGGAGAGATTCGGGAGTAGGTATTTGTCACATAGGTTCATTGAGAAAAGGATTGATGAGTTCCATGATGTCCAACAAACATCTCTTTCAGTAGCAGAGTATGAGAGTAGATTTTTGATCTACTCCAGTATGTTGAGTATATACGAGGATGGCAGTGCAGATTCACAAGTTCATCTGGGCCTGAATTTAGATATTGGAGGTACGGTGTAGATCCAATACCCATAGAATTTAAAGAGGAGACTCGGGGGAAGACCTAGTAGGCTAGAGACCAAGTCAGGAGCCGAATACATCGGATGCAAGATAGTAGATCGAGTGGGTGGTACCTCTTCCTCATGGAGGTCGGGGTTCAACACGGTCATCCTTTAGGCCATAGCAGTAGCAATCCCACCCACCTCATAGACCTCCATAGAGAGCCAATGCACTAAGAGGCCTGAGAATGGGGCCTCCTCCTAGGGGTCCCATGAGGACATAGGGTGGACCTAGAGCTCAGTTAGTGGGAGCTCACCAGTAGAGATCTCAGCAGACTATAGCTCGATCATTGGGATCCACACCACAAAATTCTAGGAACCTACTGGAGGTGCTAATAATTGGGGAGGATCGGGAGGATGCTTTGGTTGTGGAGTTACTTGACACTTTAGAGAGGCGCCCACAAACCTTGAACAAGGGTAAGACACAGATCTACGAGCCTACGGTTGGTGAAATGAGATGCAACCACAAGATTTATGTAGTGGTTGAGAAATACCAAGAAGAGCATCAAAGCACATTCATTGAGACCACATGCAGCGGTGATGGTATTCCTACCTATGTATTATTTGATTCGGTTCTTATGATTCTTTCATTGCACCATCCTTAGTAGAGCGATGTAGTTTGGTGGCAGTTAGGTAGGATCTTAGTTGGGATATAAAGATGACACGGAGCCAAGATCTCTATAGACTCCTTAGTTAAGGAGTGTGTAGTGGTTTTGGGACCTTTCACCACTACCTCGAGATCTCCGTATCTTTCCTTTGGGCTTGTATGGAGTCATTTTGGGTATGGACTAGTTATCTACACATAGGTCTAGGATGGATTATTACCACAAGACTATATCTTGTGCAGATGATTTGGGAGTTGAGTCGGTGATTTCAAGGGTCAAGAGACCCATTTCTATTTGCACCATCTCTGTTATGCAGCTTAAGCGGTGTGTGCGATGGGGTTGTTAGATGTATATTGTTACGATCGGTGACATATCAAAGGATGGGTCTAGTGGCCCCTCGTTAGATGATCATCCCATCTTGAGACAATATGCTGATGTATTTCAAGGAGCTACGGGGTTACCACCCCCATGTGAGATTGATTTTCATATAGATCTAGTTCCTAGAACAGATCCTATCTCCTAGTCACCTTATCGGATGACCACCTTAGAGCTCTGTGAGTTCAAATTGTAGCTTGAGGGCCTTTTGGAGAAAGGCCTTATCCATCCTAGTGTATCTATATGATGGAAAAGTGACAAGCGAGCATGGGAATCTATAAGTAAATCTTCCTCGTACTCCAACCTCCTGAGGTCATTCTGAGACAACGGGTGGGGATGGAATATATGTGGGGTATAAAAAAACTAGTTTAGAAATCTTATATCTTCAACGCACACTAATGGAACTTGTGAATCTAAAGCAAAGAAGACCCTCCTAACCCGAACTAGTGTGATAGATCGGTTTTGCAAGGATGACCGCTCGAAGGCTCCAATCAATATCGAGCTATGGAGTGATTCAATCTATGGGTTATGGGATACATGGAAAATGACCTAGGATTGTTTCATGTATGTCTCTAGATAGGGTAATAATATGGATGATGGATATATAGTGGACTCTATGGGTGATTCTCTGGTCTAGTCTAGAAAGCCTTAGCTTTGTTAGTGTTATATCTAATAAGGATAATTGTATGATAATGGTTGGTGGAAGTGGAGAAGATCTAAATACTAATGTGCGTAAACTAGCATCTACGTCTGATTGACCTGTGGAATCGTTGGGTTGTGGGATCTGTGAATCACAACCGTAAGTTCATGGTCGTTGTGGACCTCCTATGGTCATGTGTGGAATTAATTCCTGATCCCTACTATCCAATAGTCATATGCCTTTTCAGCCTCTATATTTAGAACTAAAAGTTGTGCAATCTTCTCAGAGTACCTTACAGGTGTTCTGGAAACTTGAATTCTTAGGCTAGTGTCTATGTCAATGAGGATATCTCCTGCATCTGGCTATGGGACCAAAGGATCACAACCAAATGCTTGCTCTCTTTCAAGCCCTTCTACTGTCATGTAGATATCTATTTAGGGAAATCTGTAGTTTGGCTGGTTTGTCCAAAATGCATGTGCTTGGTCATCTTCTATGTTTAATCCTCTTAATTGTGGGCTGATTTCTTGTAGGTTTGTTGTTGTTTGGAAGACCTAGATTCTAAGATTCTGATCTATATTAGTTATTGCTGCAACGAGATTCGGTTGATGCATGATTGGCTCAAATACGTATTCTCTAGGTTCCCTTTGTCCCGTGATTGTCATATAAAAGGAAATGAATCTAACTAAAGTAAAGCGAGACTAATTATGCAAAGTACATCCACAACATATATATAAATTACCTATTTTTGTATTTTCAATAAACTATTGAATGAAATTGAAAGAGAAATTATTTCAAATATCGAGAAATTGACAACTAAACTAAGAACAAAATTAAAACAAACAAGGCAGCCGAGTATAGCTACTTGCTGTGGTTGTAAATCTATTTTAAATAATGAAATAACTGATCTAATCTATTAGAAAGACTCTCGATTCTACCTCAGAAGTGTGGAGTGAATCATAGTTTCTCGCAAACTATCAATCTGACGACTTCCTCGCAATATCGAAAGTGAGATTAACTGAAATGAAATGATTGACTACTCTATTTGATATGTTTTAACTAGAACTTTGAAAAGCTTGAACTGGATTTTGTAGAAAAGTGGAGAATCCGATGGTGTGTGGCTTTGTGGTCTGAGTATGGTGGTCCCGAAATGGGAAGTTAGAATTTATACCTGATATTCCCATGTGTCGAAATGATGCCATCCAAAATTTCCACTACCTACAAAATGAAAAGAGGACTCAAGTGCAGATAGATAAAATAGATCGGAAAATAAATACTAAAATAATATGAAATGGGGATGTACCATTTGTGTGGGGATAATAAATTACCTCCATTAGTGCTCCAAACCTGTGAAAAGGGGCATTCAAGACAAGTCAAGATGCTATATATGTAAAAGTGGGCCCATTTTCCTATTCATTTGTGCATGTCGATTTGATTGATTTTGAGCTCTGGGACCCACGGTGACGGTTTTTGACGAGAGTATAGTCAAAACGTTTGGGACGAGATTGTGATCATGCCTCCATGAGTGGAACATCGACCTATAATATCATAGGTTAGTTTTTCTCGATTTACCATTTTTATCCCCAAAATGTTAAAATGGTTAAATTTTGTCATGGGGAGTTACTTTTGAAAATGTCGGTTTAATAGGGTCACTTAGGGGGACGCCTAATGGGTAGGATTTTTTTGTCAAAATAGTGGTTTTGGTGTTTTTAGGTGTCATTTAGGCATGTGACCCATGTGGAAATTCAGGACACGACCGCTGCCCTGAGCAGGGTGGCGGTTACACGACCGCCGCCTTCGATTAGGCGGCGATTACAAGATCGCCACCTTTAAGGTGGTGATTACGGAACCACCACCCTGCTCAGGGTGGTGGTCCTTCACAGAATGCATAAACAACACTTATTTGAATTCATTTTTGCATTTCTAGCATTCTTACCTACTTTCATGATTTTTCTAATGTCATTTGAATACTAACTTACTCCATTTTGTGTGTTTTTGGGTGTATGCAGCGAAGGAGGAGTATATCCAATGGAGCCAAGAGAGAGAGTGTGATTGGCTTCTGGTAGTATTGGATGCCCTTTCTTAGGATGAGTAGGACACTCTTCAGAGGGCCGGTATATTGTGCATATCACGGGTCCCGCATGTTGCACCTTCTAGTCACATACTTTGTGACTTGTTTTCATATTGGGATGCCGATCGGAACACTTTCCAATTTCCAGGGGTCAAAGGTGAGTGGACCATCACTTTGGAGGATGTTTACTACATCTTGGGGGTCTCGATCATTGGGAGACGGCTGACACTTGAGACAGCAGGGTCATGGGCTCAGATAGCACAGTGGGCCTCATATATGGGAGAAACAGTTATCTCCACTGGTTTGAAGAAGGGGGTGAGGGTCCGATCTATTCCTATCTTTCCTATCCCTTTGATTCATCATGCCATTATGGGAATCCTTTCCTCGAGATTGATCGGGGACAAGGGATGAGACACCTTACTATATTTCGGTCCTCCATTATTACAGATTGAGGGACATGGCGCATTTATGCCTAGGGGACTGACATTCTACGGACCACTTATCATGATTTGTACTAGGTGGTTTGTTTATAGGGGTAGTCATTTAGGCATCCGACCCTAGTTATGAGTTGGGTCTATGAGTGTTTCATTCCTTATGGGAGAGGTGTAGAGGTGGTGGATCCCAAGCCGTGAGGGTAGCTAGATGGAAAGATATGTCGGTTCTTAGAGAACCCCACTGCCTAGTCACCTCCCCGACCACCGATGACATGGAGGCCACACCCGATCAGACCATGGTAGGGTTATGGGGTGAGGAGGCTCTTACTTTGATCTCTTGCTCCACCACAGGGCAGCTTGTGGACAGGACGGGTAAGGTGGAGATACATCCTTTTGGTTAAGTGCCTCAGCAGTTTGGCCTTCCTTACGTGGGTATGCTTCCCCCAGTGGTTCCAGTATACAGATCAGTTCGGGAGGCTAGGGGAGCTCCTAGAGGCCAAGGTTGGACTGTTGTTGCTCCTAGTGTCCCCATTGTAGCTAGGAGGGTAGTATGCGCTTGAGGGAGAGCCGGTGATCTCTAGACACCCTTACTTCATATTTCCGCCACCTCCCGCCTTACCACGCAGCGATGACCCCATTGATATAGACTTTGAGTCCGAGGAGTTCATAGGGGAGAGACAGAGGAGGATACTAATCGAGGTCGGTGAGTTTGGTGGAGAGGAGGATAGTGATCCTGAGTGGCATGACACTCAGTATATCTTACAGGTGGAGAGGGCGGAGCAGAGTGCGGAGAGGGTGATCCTATCTTTATAGGAGCCACTTTCTCAGGGCTTGGGTGGAGAGGATGAGTACATAGTAGGATGTTATGTGGCCCTAGGTACAAGAGGAGTGCATCGATCGGCCGGTGGCATCTGTGGTAGGTTCGACCCTAGAGATCCATCTTGGAGGCCCGAGAGATCCGGGTGAGTTATCATCCTTCTCTTTAATGTTTGTTTAGGATTGCCTTAATTGCTATCTCTCCTTTTACTTTTGTTTCTATCTTTTGATTATTTCTAATTTGTTTTTCCACTTTGCTTGCAGAGACTGGCCGATGAGTGGCGAGACACGATTCACTAGGTATGCACCGATACCCTAATGATACCCATGGAGAAGACCCATGCGGAGCTATCCGTGGATGCGGGGAGCATTACACAGCCGGTAGGCATACCGATGTTTTTTCCCCTATCTGGCATGTGACTAGGATGGTGACTACCCTCCATACCGAGTTGGCACGATATAAGACAACAGAGCACCCGATGAGTCACTCTCATGGCGAGGCCATGCAATCGCTCCTCGGGATTGTGAGCCCTCTATGCACTTAGAGTGCCAGTGTAGCTAGAGTCCTAGACGTGGGATTACACCTTCAGAGGGATATCATAGGGGTTAAGAAGCCATTTGGCTCTCTTAGATTGTTTGTATGATGTATTTTTTATTTCCTAGGCTCTTTGAGCATTTTGACCATGCTTAGCGCATGATGGCATTGTACATGAAACTTATATATATATATTCTTTTTATTAGACTCTTGGTATCTATGATTTTTTGATTCATTTCCACATGTAAACTATAATGTTTTTTATATTCTTTTTAGAATGTATGCAGTGGAGAACAAATGATACACGTTATTTCTTTCTTTTTGTATTTTGTGATGCTGATATATGATAACATAGACATAATGTGATTTTGAACTTGAGCTTCTATAAGCAATTTTCCGGTACTTCGTATAGTTTTGACAGGATGTGATGACAAGCTAGTATGATGAGCAGATGAACTTGCCCCACTCCTAACTCCACACAACTAGTAAGATGCGAGGACTCATCACCGAGAGCTAGAAAGGGCACAAGCTATGAAATTTGTTGAATGGTAGTTATGAGAGATAGAAAAAGATTTGGTGGAACCAAATTACAATGCTACAAACCTACTCTACTCAAGTGACTCCATAGTTTAAAATGCTACTTGCTTTGCGGTTTATCTAGACTTACATCCGTAGATGGCCACATGGTAGACAAAATCTGGTTTTCGTGGTTTCGATCTCTCTAGGAATTTTTGACATCTGATTCATTTATTTTTTACTCAAGATTTCAAAGGTTCATTTAAATTGTTCACTTATGAACTTCAATGTTTATTTGTCAAGAGGACCCCTACACCTTGCCCCATGCTACTAGTAAGAAGAGTGGGCTTATCACCATGGACAAGGTACAGGTGAGTAAGGGCATTCCCATCCTTTCCCAACCCTACGTCACTAGTAAGAGATGCAAGCTCATCACCGAAGGTTGGTAGGGTAACGGAATGTGTAAAAATAAAATTTTCTGTTTGATCTATGTTTGACTTATTTTTGAGCAAAATTTCGGTATGTTCTTATTTCCAAAGAGACATACGTACGGGATAGACGTGACACTATGAAGCTTCTAGAGCAGACCATAGGCAAGACACCTATCCTAGGAAGAAACCAAAAGTGAGAACAAGCATGCGAGACCTTGGTATGGTTATCGTTAATCTTTGTCATATCTAGATTTATTTGATGAAATGATTAAGCGATTGATGATACTATGAAAATGAAGAAGTATGATTGGAATGCTTATGCCAATACCATCAGAAGTTTGTAATGAATTGCTTTGAGAATAAGTTCCTTGATCTTAAAAGTGTACAAAACAAGTGGACAAAATGAACCTAACTATATGAAGATGCAATGTAGATATAATTATACGAGATGGTGCCGATTGCTTACACATAGAATCGTTTAAGATGCAAGGAATTGACTGTTTCATTGAATTCCTCACCTTCCAGTGTACATAAGAGATATGCACAATTTCCATAGTCTTTCTTGACTCGGTATGGGCCCAACCATTTGGGCTGGAATTTCCTTCCTTCACTAGTCTTTTTGTCAACTCATTTGTCTAATCTTATAACTAGATCTCCTTCATATATATCTCGTTCATAGACCTTTTTGTTATGCCACAAGACATCCGGTTAGCATAAACTCTATGCCATTGTTCAACGTCTAACTTGACCTCATCTAAGATTTCTAGTTGGGAGAGACGTGCTTCTCTATACGCGTCCTCATCCAGAATCCCTTGTAGTGAGATGCGAGACCGGGTATTTCAACCTCAAATGGGACAACTACTTTTGCTCTAAATACCAATGAGAAAGGAGTTACTCCTATGGGTGTTCTTATTGAGGTTCAATGGGCCCACAAGGCCGGGTATAACTTTAAATTCCAATCTCATTTGTTTCATATTACCATTTTAAGGAGAATAGCTTTCAATGTTTTGTTGGTTTCTTTAGCTTGTCCATTGGCTTGAGGGTAATACAAGGAGGCTATATGATGGTTTATCTTAAATTTATAGCATAATTCATAAACCTCGTCATTCTTAAAAGAAGTCCCGTTATGCGAGATAATGATTTGTGGGACACTCTGTACCTACAAATGATTTGGTTCAAAATGAACTTGGCGATTATGGCACCTGGTATAGTGGTAAGAGGCATAGCCTCTACCCATTTAGTAAAATACTCGGTGGTCGTGATTATGAAGTTATAGCCATCTTTAGATGAGGGAGATAATTTCCCTATCAAATCTAGGCCCCATGTAGAAAAGGGCCATGGAGTTGCGATTGGTTGTAGAGCTTGTGCCGACATGTAAATCTCATGCGAAAATTCTTGGCATTTATGACACTTGCGTACAAACTCTACTGCGTCATGCTCTAGAGTGGGCCAAAAATAGCCCATCTAATGTATTTTGTGATTTGGTGGCATGACCAAAAAAGTGACCTCCACATATTCCACTATGAGATTCATGGAGAATCTTCTTGGATTCTCCTGTGTCAACACACCTTAGAAGTATTCCACCGAAAGCCTTACGATAGAGCACTTGTTCTATAATAACATATTTATCTATGATTATGGGTAACCACCTTCTTTCTTATAGTGTAGCAGCTTCTGGATATGTATGGTCCATGATATAATTAATAATATCAGTATACCAAGGACATTCAGAGATGGGAGGTCTAGTTTTGATGTAATATATGCATTCATTGGGAAAGTCTAGATCTACTAGATCGCCTGTCTAATGGGTTATCAGCTAACCAATCTGCAATGATTTGTCCTTAATGACTTCGGTTTTCAAAAGTTAGTTTATATTCACCCATTAAGGTTATAAAGCGTCCATCCTTTTTAGATAAGGAACCTTGCGTGAGGAAAGTTCGTAAATGGTCTATTTTTATAATGACCCTTGTTTCTTGATTGAGCATGTAATGTCTTAAGCATTTGGTTGTGAAGACTATGGTGAAGACTATGGCAAGGAACTCTCGTTCGCTTGTGTATAATGTGTTTCATAGTCAAGCAACGTGTGGTGATAAAATAGATCGCACATTCTCGTTTATCATCACTTCTTCGAGCCAACATGCAAACTAGCGAGACATTGATAGCTCGTGAATATAAGATTAAAGGGTGGTCTGGCTTAGGAGGCATTAGTGTAGGTGGTGATAACAAGAAACGCTTAACTACTTTAAAATCCTCATTGCAGTCTTTGGTCCAATTGATACTGTACTCTTTCTTGAGTAGATTATTGATTGGATGAATGGCAAAGCTTAAATCTGGGATGAATCTTGATTACACCAAGTTTCCCAAGAAACGACCTGATTCCAGATTCATCTGAAGGTGGGATCATTTCAAGAATAGCTCGGATTTTAGCTAGGTCTACATCGATCCCTCATGACGATATAATGTAACCTAGGAGCTTCCCTCCTGTCACACCAAATACACATTTTTCTGGGTTTAGTGTGACTCCGTATTCTATTAGACGTGAAAGAATGATGTGGAGTACTTTCGGGTGATCACAATGCTTCTTGGCCTTGGCCAACAAGTCATCTACATAGGATTCCATGATTTTTTGAATAAGATCGTGAAATATGTATGTCATTTCCGCTGGTATGTAGCGCCAACGTTCTTGAGACCGAATGGCATAACAACATAGTAATAGGTTTCCAAGGAGTTATAAACGTGGTTTTGGCTTGGTCTTGTTTAGATATTCTGATTTGATTGTATCATGAGAATCCATCCATGAGAGATAAAATCTCAAACCTGGTTGTTGCATCAATGATGACGCCTATGGATGGTAGCGGGAAGTAGTCCTTAGGGCATGCTTTGTTAATGTCTCGGAAATCTATGCAAATACGTATCTTCCCATTTTTTTGAGAACGGGAAGGATATTAGATACCCACTGAGAGTAATCGACCAATTTGATGAATCCCACTTGGAGGAGTTTCATCACTTCTTCTTTCACCACGAGAGCTACCTTGGGTTTCATTGGTCTTGATTTTTTTAATTGGCTTTGCATCTGATTTGGTGATGAGGTTATGTACCACGATGTGTGGTGCAACCCTTATCATTTCTTTATAATTAAATGCAAAAGCCTTCTGATGTTCTTTGAGGATTCGAGTGTGTATTTCTATTTCTTCTGGAGTTAACGAAGATCCTAGTTTCAAGATCCTCAGTTCCTCTTCCATTCCGATGTTAATATCAATCGTTTCTTCGATTAATGAAGCATTTCCTTCTTCAAACTCAAGTGGGGCTGGGGGTAGTTCCATATCTTCTCCATTCTCTACCACGTATATGTCGAGTTTCTTTTTGGGGAAGCTCTATCATGGGATTTTTGAAGTAAGAAGATGAATGTGGGATTAAAGAAAAATCTACCACATGATTGGTGAGATGTAACGATGCATAGGCATTTAAGTAATCAAGAGTAGCTCTATCGCTATCAATGTAATCTACGTTAATAGATTTTTTCTCACTATGTTCATTAAAAGTGGGTTTGACATTTTTTTCGCTAATGGTTTAGTGAGAAGGGATACCATGAAACGGGTGTCCTCCAACTCACTACTTGGAGTGAAACGTGAAGCTAAGGTTGCTATCGAATCTACGAGAAGATTTTGTTCTCATGGGATTGCTTCAATTGATATGAAGTCAAACTCTTTGCTCAAATCTAATCTTTGTTGTTTTGTAGAGTCATGTAAGTGTTGAGATCTAGTCTCATACACCTTAGAGACTTGGTTGCTATTAATTGAGAGTCCCCTAACACCCCGATGTCATTAACACCGAGCCTTTTAGCTAGGATGAGGCCAAGGAGGAGGGATTTGTATTCAGTGTCGTTGTTTGTACATTCGAAATTTAGTTTAAAGGAAAATGGTAGGATTTTTCCTTCAGGTGAAGTAAAGATCACACCTACCCCAGCCCCATAATGACATCTAGCTCCATCAAAATGAAGAGTCCAATATTTAATTGGGAAGATGGACGTCAGGACATTTGCTACGTCAAATTCTTCTATTTTGGTTACTTCTACCATGCAGAGATCCTCTGCTGGAAGAGAACCAACACCTATGGTATATCCCATGCCTACTGAATCAAATGGTAGGAAAATTGGTAGATCCTGTTCTATCAATTCAAAAATATTCACAGTAGTTCCTAATGATACTATTTCTTTAGCATTAGCCTCTTTCTTGAGGGCTGGGATATTCTTGATTAGGTTTATAACTTCTAACTCCATTGTAGGTACCAAATTTCCTTTCGGTTTCGAGTCGGTTGGATTGTTATGTTGGTTTTTTGGGAGTTCAAACTTAGAGTGAACGCTTGGTCTTTTCTTCAGTCTGCTAGGTGTATATCGAATGGTTCGAGATCACCTTTTGCTATGAATACCTTTCCTAAGTGCAATAATCTTACTTCTTGGTATAATGTAGAAGGGATTGCGTTCATACAGTGTATCCACGGTCAGCCAAGGATCATATTATAGTATGTTTCCCGATCTATAATATAAAACTTAGTGAGGATTGTTTTAGGTCCTAAGGTGACTAGTAGTATTATAGTTCCAATCGAAGTGTCTTTAAGGCTATCATACCCTCTTAGCGTATTCCAAGTCGTGGAACAACTTGTTTCTCTCGCACCCTAGCTTTTGAAGGAAATAGAAGGGGACTATGTTAACTCGCTGCCCCATCATCAATCATTTCATGTTTAACATAATTGTTATAAACCCACACTTGCAAATGTAAGGTTGGATCACCTCTGTGTGCAATCTCAGTGTCGGTTGGTATTTTTTTATTTCAAATATAAACTTAGTATCCCTATCCGGCTGCCCCAGAGGGTGGATATCAAATTCTATATGGTTTACCTATGTTTCAGGAGGTGGAGTGATGTTAATTAAATGACCTAAACCTAACACTTCTAAAACAGTATCCATGTGAGTAGGAGAGTTCTTCAATAAGTCCAAAAAGGAGATGTGAGAGAAGGTTTTTGTTAGGTCATTAATTAAATCATAGGTGCCTATAGGTTTTACTAATATTTGTTGGATGTTATCTGCCTCTAGTGGGTAACTTGGATTTGGCTGAGAGGAATACTCTCGTGTCCTTGTTACAACTTCTACGTGTAGTTCGGTGTCTAACTCCACTAAACCGACTCTCTTGGGTCATGGATGACTTCCTAATTGTGGTGCAATAGGTGGATTTAGTGAATTTGAGGCTTCATGATCATTATTTCCTATCATTGTGCTTTTTTTTATCCCATTTGGATTTAATTTGTTGTTATTGTGATTTGGGAGTGGATCGTTGAATATCTTGAGGGGAGAATTTTGAGGGGAGACTGCTCCTGTGAAGGTATTTGGGGTAAGTGATGTAGGATCTGGTAAGAACATGTCTATGAAAAGCTACCTTTGTTCTTCTGGAAGATGTTGCATGAGTTTATTGTAATCGCAACAACTCCTAGTGTTATGGTCTTGAATTTTGTGGAAACCACAATACGAGTTAGGATTGTAATTCCGAGGTAGTTGGTTTGGTGCATATTGTGGTCCAAAACCCTGATTAAACTGTTGACCATTAGGATTTTGCATTTGTTGTCTTTGGTTTTGGTTTTGGTTATGATATCCGGTTTAATTTTGACTTGGACCTTGTGTCTGGGTTTGCCTTTGTTGTTGTTGTTGTTGTTGTGGATGATTAAAATCCCGTATTGTATTTTTCGGGGTAAAGTTGTTGTTTCATTGATTGTTAATCAAGTAGTGGAGCATTCACAACATTTACTTTTTTGTTTGGTTAGTTACCCCATCTATTGTTATGCCGTAATTTTTGTTAAGGATTTTAGGTCCTTGATTAGCATTTACTGTATTAGGATAAGTCATAGTGTTTTGGTTAGGGATGATTAACCTGCCATTTGTTCCATACGTCTTGTGACCACTATCTATTACCGCTTGATCTATTTAGAGAGCACTCTCAAGTGCTTCATCGTAAGTCCTTAGTGGGAACTTTTGGACTTCTTCCTTTACCTCTACCGAGAGAGTGAAGGAATAAATTGCATAGTTCCATTTGGTCCATGTTTGGAGCACTAGCCGAAGAATAAAGGACTATACGCCATCTTTGGATGAAGTGAGCAACAGATTCATTGTGTTCTTGTTTAATGTGCAAGAATTCCCTGATTCCCATTCTCAATAGTTTGTTCATGTCAAACTCCTTGATGAACTCGAAACAAGTTGTTTAAATGAATGGATGGAAGCTTGGGTATCCTGTAATACCAATCGAGGCAATTCCCTCTAAAGTTTTGGGAATATTTTGGCAACAACCCCATCCCAAGGAGAAGTTCCGAATGGTGTGGCATAGGCCTTGATATGTGTGTTCGGGTCTCCCTCCACTTTGTATTTGGGAAAATCGGGAAGAGGTCTTGGAAGCATGATGCTTCGTATAGTGAAGTCTAAGGGTTATTTCAAATATTCTGAATAAGTCCCTATCGCATAGGTTTCAAACCATCGATGGTTCCTACCGAGGGTGGAGGTGGGATGGCTTGTTGGTATGGCATGACATATGTATTTACAGGGGCATAAGGCAATCCTCGTGGTTGAGCGAAAATTCCAGAGAGAGAACATATCTCCTTGTGGTGATTTGGAATACATGTTTAGATATGAAGGAGTATTGCCCAGGAATGGATTATTTTGTACTAGATCGGGAGGTATCATATTTTCCACCGGAACGGTGTTAGAAAATGTGGTTCTAGTTGGGGTTTGTTGTGAATACTGAGGAGGCATGCCCAACATGCCTATTCCTGTGAGGAGGTCTACTTGGCTAGGATGATGTGGAGGATTGGAATTTCCTACTGTATGAATTGAGAATTTTGACTTGCTTGAGCAAGTTCTAACCCTCTAACTTTTTCTACTAAAGTTGAGATGACTTTATCTGGTGAAGTCACAGTATTTGTACTTAGTGGTGTTTGTCATATATCCTGAGGTTGTATAGGCATGTGGTACCCCGCTATGAATTGATCATTTCCCTGCCAAGTTTCATCGAGGGCATTTCCTATAGGTAGTGGCATGGAGGTGTTTTCTTGAAACGAGACCTCAGTCATGTTTGTAAACTTCCTATAGGTGGGTACATACTCTGAGAGCATTGTTCATTCTTGGCATAATGCACTAAATGTTCATCATCTAAAAATGGATATGGATCTGATTGTCTACTAATTTGTGGTCTAAGCAACACTTGAGGAGATGAACTAGATTCTCCCGTAAATGTCATGTTGTTTGAGCTTGAAGGCTCTGGGTGTTGCATTTGAGCGAGCTGACCCAACTCCTCTATTGTGAAAGAAGAACTATATCTAGCACTTGGGGTGGAGTTTGTGTTGATAATTGGTTAGTTGAATAGTTTTCACCCCATGCTGAGAGCGAGGGTGATGGCTATCTATTCAGTTGATTGTAATATGCTTCAAGACTTAGGAGAGGTGCCATATGCATCGAATCCCGACATATTCGGGGTATATAAATACCCGTAGAATAATGGGAAAGAGTGAAGGTGGATAGAAGAAATACAAAACAATAAACAAGGAAAGGTAAAAGGGAAGAACATGTTCCCTTAATGCTGTGTTCACCAACTTTGTTGGTGAAGCTGATGCGAAGGCTAATGAGGTGGAAAAGATGAAAATGTTGTTTTTACACGTCTGGTTCACCAATTTTTATGATGGAAAAGTGACAAGTGAGCATGGGAATCTACAAGTAACTCTTCCTCACACCCGACCTCTCGAGGTCATGTCGAGACAGCCGGTAGGGATGTAATATATGTGGGTACGAGAAAAAAATAGTTAGACAATCTTATATCTTCGATGCGCACTAATGGAACCTATGAATCGACAATCTTATATCTCGCGTGTACTAATGGAACCTGTGAATCTAAAGCAAAGAAGGCCCTCCTAACCTGAAATGGTGCGATATATCGGTTAACGAGGATGATCGCTTGAAGGCTCCAATCAATATTGAGATTTGGCGTGGTTTGATCTACGGGTTATGGGATACGTGGAAAATGACCTTGGATTATTTCATGTATGTCTCCGGATAGGGTCATAAGATGGATGATGGATATATAATGGACTCTATGGGTGATTCTCCTGGTCTAGTCCGTAAAGCCTTAGATTTGTTATTTGTTATATCTAATAAGGATAATTGTATGATAATGGTTGGTGGAAGTGGAGAAGATCTAAATACTAATGTGTGTAAACCAACATCTACGTCCGATTGACCTATAGAATTGTTGGGTTGCGGGATCTGGATCCGTGAATCAAAACCCTAAGTTCGTGGTCATTGTGGACCTCCTATGGTCATGTGTGGAATTAATTCCTGATCCGTACTATCTAATAATCATATGCCTTTTCAGCCTCTATATTTAGAACTAAAAGTTGTGCAATCTTCTCAGAGTACCTTACAGGTGTTCTGGCATCCTGAATTCTTAGGCTAGTGTCTATGTCAATGAGGATATCTCCTGCATCTGGCTATGGGACCAAAGAATCACAACTGAATTCTTTCTCTCTTTCAAGCCCTTTTACAGTCATGTAGATATTTATTTAGGGCAATCTATAGTTTTGCTAGTTTGTCCAAAATGCATGTGCTTGGTTGTCTTCTATGTTTAATCCTCTTAACTGTGGGCTAATTTCTTGTAGGTCTGTTAATTTTTGGAAGACTTGGATTCTAAGATTCTGATCTATATCAGTTATTTCTACAACGAGATTGGGTTGAGGCACGATTGGCTCAAATACGTATTCTCTGGGCTCCCTAGGTCCCGTGATTATCATACAAAAGGAAATGAATCTAACTAAAGTAAAGCAGACTAATTATGCAAAGTACATCCACAACATATATATAAATTCCCTGCTTTTGTATTTTTGATAAACTATTGAATGAAATTGAAAGAGCAATTATTTAAAATATCTATAAATTGACAGCTAAACTAAGAACAAAATTAAAACAAACAAGGTAACCGAGTATAGCTACTTTCGTAATACGATTTGTAAATCTATTTTAAATAATGAAATAACGATCTAATCTATTTGAAAGAATCTCGATCCTACCTTAGAAGTGAGGAGTGAATCATAGTTTCTCAGAAACTATCAATCCCCATAGCTTCCCTGGAAATATCGAAACTAAGATTAAGCTGAAACAAAATGATTGACTACTCTATTTGATATGTTTTAACTAGAACTTTGAAAAGCTTGAACTGGATTTTTCAAAACAATGGTGAATCGATGGTGTGTGGATTTATCCCTCGGTGATATCTCCTCGTTCCTTCATGCTCACATGAATCCGAGAAAAGCATGTGATGTTAGCATCAACAAAAGTTGGTATCAAAATAATGACAACTTAGGATGCAGAGATGAATAAAATGTGAGTAGGAGAGGGATAGCGCAAGAGAGAACAGAGCTTGGCTTATGTAATTCCTAGTGGGATTTATTACGAGTCATATAACATAATATGTCTAGAAGCTAAAAACTAATCCTATTTCATGAACAAGACCTGCAACTTTAATGGCTTCCTACCGAAAATCAAACTATCCTATTCCAATGAATTGCAGAAATAGTAACAATACTAGCACAGGAAGATTATGTGGCTTCCTAGCAGCTAATCAACACTAACCATGCATGCAACAAATAAAACTATGAATCCTAAACAAAATTGAAAGACTAAGCTATTGAAATGAGAAATTCAGAGGTAAATTTGAGGGGCATCTTTCTTGAGCACAAGCTAGCTATTTATAGAATTCCCATTTACCCAAAGGTAAAAACCAAATTGAACTCTTTAACCATAAACAATGCCAAAACACTATTCCAGGAACCAAAATCATAAATACAAGCAAAGGAAGTGAAAAAGATGGTAAATGTTGAATTTTTATGTGAGTCACATTAAAAGAACATTTTGGAAAACACATGAAGGACAACCGCCTTGAGCGAAAGGGTGGCGGTTATAGGACTGCCGCCCGGGAAGGGTGGTGGTTTCCATCAAGATCAAAACGTGAAGAAAAAGAGGGGAGAGAGAAAAAAGCACACAGGATAAGCGGGGCATGCGGGATGTTAACACATAGGTAGAGAGATTTTCCAGATCTCAAACACCTTGCGAGGATACTGCATCATCATTGGGGCATGTGTAATCGTGTTCCAGAGGTGTAGTACCCTACAATTTTGGGTACGTATAGTATCCCCTTAGGGTGCCTTTGGTGATCTTTGTGAAGAAGAAGGATGGATCCTTATGGTTATGTATTGATTACCACCATCTCGAAAAGGTAACTATCAAGAATCCTTATCCCCTTCGAGTATTAAAAACTTTTTTATCGGATGAAGGGAGCCATAGTTTTCTCTAATATTGATCTTAATTTAGTGTATAATCAGTGAGGATTTGAGAGGTAGACATTAAAAGACCACCTTTTGCACTTGACGAGATATGGGCACTATGAGTTGTGACAAGTAGTGCCTTTTGGTTTGAAGAATGCCTCCGTAATGTTCATGAGTTTGATGAATGGGGTATTCAGGACCTTCTTAGATCACTTCGTGCTCATCTTCCTAGATGACATTTTGATATACTCATGTACACGTGAGGAGCACGAGGGGCACCTTCGCCAGGTTCTTCAATGTCTTCGGGAGCAACAACTTTACGGGAACTTGGAAAAGTGTGCATTCTTAGAGACAAAGGTACAATATTTGGGTCATATCATTTCTGGGGAAGGTATCACCATCAATCCTTCCAAGATTAGAGCCATTATGGATTGGCCAGCACCCACTATAGTGACCGAGGTACGTAGCTTCATGGAACTAGTAGGATACTTCTAGAGATTTGGTCAAGACTTCTCTCAGATTGCGCACCCTATCAATTCCCTTTAAAGGAAAGGGAAGAAGTTTTATTGGTCAGACAGATGTGAGCAGGCCTTCAGAACACTGAAGGACTACCTCACTACAGCACCTATCCTTGTAGCTCTAGATCCATAGGGTGAGTTATTTGTTTACACGGATGCTTCGTTGGCATGCCTTGGAGGTGTGTTGATGCAGGAGGGAAGAGTAGTGGCTTTTGAGTTTCACAAACTCAAGGATTATGAGATCAATTATCTGACTCATGATCTTGAGCTTGTGGTAGTTGTACATGCCTTAGTTTGATGGAGGCACTTTCTACTTGGTCAGAGATTCACACTCAGGACAAATCATTTGAGTCTTCATCACCTCTTCATACAACCCAATCTAAACACTCGTTAGTGGAGTTGGATGGAGTTGCTTTGTGAGTATGATATGGAGATCAAGCATTTGAAGGGGAATGAGAATGTGGTAGAAGATGCTCTCAGTAGACAGAGACATGTGGCTATGGCCACTTCAGTGAGCATAGATTTACAGAGACGGATCCTTCAACAACTTCCTCTTAACATCTTATACATTGCAGTATGAGCATAGATCGATTCTCAGAGACCCCTTGAGGGAAGTTTGATGGTTTTTCCTTAGAGGTAGATGGTCTTCTTAGGCATAGAGGCTAGATTTATGTTCCTAGAGATGGAGGCTTGAGGCAAGACATCTTGGTAGAGGCACATTGTGCACCCTATTCAGCCCATCCTGGGGTGAAGAAGATGCACACCACCTTGAGATAGTTGTATCATTGGAGAGGACTTTGTAGAGATGTGGCCTAGTTTGTGTCATGATGTTTAGGGTGATAGAGAGTTAAGAAAGAGCATCAGCATCCAACATGCTTTCTTTATCCTCATGCTATACTGGAATGGAAGTGGGACACCATTTCCATGGATTTCATTGTTGGGCTACTAATGTCGAGATATCACCATGACACTATCATGGTTAGGGTTGATAAATTGAAAAAAGTGGCCCTTTTTTTCTTTAGTGAGGACTACTTATATAGCTAGAGTAGTGGTACAAGTGTATTTAGATGAGATTATCAGGTTGCATGGGATTCCGTAGAAGATCATTTGTGATTATGATCCTTTGTACACTTCCCATTTCTGGACTACCATGTAGTATGTCCTCGGGATGAGAATCAACTTCAGCACAACATATCATCCCGAGACAGATGGACAGATTGAACGGGTGAATCAGATTTTAGAGGACATGCTCAGGATGTATGTGATGGATAAGCAGTCTAAATGGGAAGAGTACCGATACTTAGTGGAGTTTACCTACAATAATAGTTTTCGAGTTCCATGGGCATGGCTCCTTATTAGGCTTTTTATGGTAAAGAGTGCGGGACACTTCTTAGCTAGGAAAGGTTAGAGGATAGAGTATCTCTTGGACTAGCTCTTTTATAGGACATGGAGTAGTAGGTGGTGTAGATAGAGCAGAGATTCTAGGAGGCACATGACAGCTAGAAGAAGTATGTGGATCAACATAGGATCGACCGTAGGTGTTCCTTCATGTCAGGCCACACAAGAGTCCTATCCATTATGGAAAAGGTTCTAAGTTAGATCCTAGATTTGTGGGTCCTTTTGAGATCTTGGAGCGTATCGGCTCTTTTGCCTACCGTCTAGCATTACCACCAGCTTGTCTCACATACATGATGTTTTTCATGTTTCAGTTCTTAGGAGATATATTATAGATCCTTCTCATGTGTTAGATTGGACATCATTGTAGGTGCAGGATTAGGGGTAGGTGATGGTGGATCCTGTTCACATCCTAGATTGCAAGACCCTAGGCCTTCGAGGTAGAGAGGTTGATCAAGTTTGGGTGCAGTGGGATAGATATGATGAGATTGTAGCTACATGGGAGGATGCTACCTTATTACAAGTTTAGTTTCCACATTTGTTCAGTGACTTCTAGGAGGAAGTCAAGTCTAAGGGGAGGGGATGTAGTGCCCACTTCCCTTTGACATCTTTTGATGCTTATTTTGATACTGTTGTTTATGTTATGGACATTATTATGCTTTGATTTAGTATGATGTTAGATATTTGATCATGGATTATTGTGATCTTGATTTTGTTATGATGTACAATGATTATTAGAGACACTCATATGTCGATGATGATATACTATTTGACATGGATGTTTTATGAATGTTGTTTGAACATGTGATTTTGGATATTGTGAGTAGACCTAGAAAATGAATATTATATGATGATGATATAGTTGATATAAACTATTAGTGATATTGTTAATTTCCTTGATGTTGTTGTGATTCATATGTATAGATGATTATGTGATTTTATTTATATCATGCTAGATGTTCTCATACGACCACGAGGCTGAAGGAGGTATTTGTGTTTTTCAGGTTAAATATCACAACAAACATCGGGTGATTGGAGATCAACCACAATGGAATTCTAGGTGAATTCGACAAGGTCACCATGGCAACTTTTTTTATTGTGTTATGTTTGTTGTTGTTAGGGATTCCCATGGGGGATTAGCTTTATATGTGACCATGGGTTTTGTGTATTTTATTAATGTGGGTAATTTTATTATTGTTTGTATGTATTTTATTAGTAATGTGTCCCTTTCTTTTATTTAATTATTGTGGTTGATTAATGTGAGAAATCATATGGTTAAAAGTTAAATAAATAAAATTGGGATATGGGAAAGTAATAATGGAAGTTGTTGGATCTTTGTATTAAATATGTAAGGGATGTGTAAGTTTGTGTAAGAGTTGTGTAAGTCAAATTTTGGAGTATGAAATACTCCACCTCCTTGGAAATTTGAATTTGTCCTTGGGGGCTATTTTTGGAGGCTTGTGGGACAAGTAAAACTTGTCCCATGCCTCTTAAAGATATTTACCAACCATACCTATGGTTGGAGGGTTGATTTTATCCCTTTTTAATGCATTTGTATTAATCATGTTGCATGCTTTAATTTCACTTCCTTCATGTTTTAAATTACGTTCCTTTCGAGTGTGGGATTTTTGGAGTGTGCAAGTAAATTGTCATATTTTCACCCACCTCTTTATTGTGATTGGGAGAATGAATTTTTGTATTTTGTGATTGGATTTGAGGATGTGTGATGTGGCATCCTACATGGATCCACATAATCTTCTTCTCTTCCATCTTCTATAAAATTCAAACTCTTTGCTTGTTTTGGGTTGTTGAATCATTTTGGATGCTTCCTTGGGGGCGATTTTTCTTGTGCTTGGAGCTCTTACATTTGGAAGATTTTGGAGAAGGATTTCCTTGCTTGTTGGTTACCATTTTTGGGACTTTGTTCTTGGAATTGAGAGCTTTCTATTTGGAAACAAAAGCTACCATGGAGAGGTAGGAGCCTAGCTCTTTGTTTTGTTGTTATTTCTTTTGTGTTTGTATAAAAGGTGTATGTGCTTTGTGTAATTGTTGGCTGGTTGTGTAGACTACAATAGGAGTGGTGTAGGAGAAGGCTATGGGGAATTCATGTGGGGGGGGCATAAGGTAATGCCGGTTGCATCATAATTCTTGTAGAGGGATTTTGGGTTTGGGATCCACCATGAAAAGAAATAGCTTGCATTTATTACTTTGTGGGGGCATAAGGAGGGATTGTGGGGACATAAGGATATGTTTTATGAATTTTATTGGTGGTTTGCTTCAGGTGGATGCCTAATTACCATTGGGAGGCATGAGTAGCTTCCCCATAGTCCTTGCTCCTTTGGCTTGCATGATCAAGCCTTAGTTCTATTTGAATGTTTTCAAATGCAAGTTGTAAACTATTGTTTTTGTTTGGACTGTGTTTTATATTGAATTATGCATGTTGAAAGAATGTTGTGTGTTTAGTGGAAGAAGCTTGATTGTTGTTATGGGCTGAATCATACCTTTTATTATATTTGTTTTGGGGCTCGAGGGCCAATGATGAAGGATGGATTCTCCTTTCATTGGATGTCTTGGTTGGGTGGAGAGCGTTGCCTTTCCCCCACTTTTGTTGTGATCAATTTGGAAGAAAAAGAAAACTTGCATGTTGTTGTTCTGGAGCAGAAGAAGACAATTTTGCCAGCCCCTTGTGAAAAAAATTCATTTGTAACCTTTCCCACTTTGAAGTGGATGAAATTGTAATATATTTGTGAAGAAAAGATGTTGTAATTGGTTATGAAAGTTGTATATTCGAACTATGAAGGATGTTTATACTTTGTTCTGTTTATTGGAAAGAAAGAAATAGAAATTTGTTTGTTGCATTCAAACATTGAAAGATGTATTTATTTTTGAATTAATAAAGAATTGCAAGACTTTCCCTCATTTGCATTGTTGTGTTGAATTGGAATATCAAATTGTGATTGAAATCCTGTTTTGGAAAATGAAAAAAAGAAAAACACGTGAGATGTAATTGTATTATTTTGCCTTGTTTCAAATATATGATTTTGGGGAAAGATAGAAACTGGATTCTTGTTTTAATGATTGCTTGAAGAAGGAAAACACTTAATTCTACCATGGATTGAATTAAATGTTTCATTGTATGGAAAAAGAGATAGTTAGATCTCTGTTTAAAAAGAAGAAATGTACGTGGAAATAATGCAGTATTTTATATCTTTGGAAATGTGTAAAATGGAATTCAATATTGCATTTTGATTTAGAATGGTTTGTTTAAAACAATTGAATGTATTAGATTAGATTAGAAATGAAATTCTACACTTGAATGATGAAATTGATATAAATATTCTATAGAAATGGATCTCTGTTGTAAATTTAAAACTGGAAAATAAATTTAATTAAAATGCACAGTTCAGGCTTGCACATAATAATCAACTTGGAAATGTTAAAATTTAGCATGCTATGACATCAATGAACTCAAATTGACAGAAAAACTTAAGAAAACAATTTAAAACATTGCAAAATCGAGCCCAAACCTTTTTACAGTCATTTTTTTCAATTGTTGGAAAAATGCAAATTGGAAATCAAACAAGTAAAATTACCTTCCTAAAACATCCTAAATCCTTCCTAGAACAATCCTCCATGTCTTTTGGCATGTTGAGTGAAGGAGGAGACCAAATTGAATAAATTTTATAAGTTAAAATTTACTAGTTGGCTGTTTAAAATCCTATAGGCTATTTTCATAAACTTGACCCCTTAAAATTTATCAAAATGTAAAAGTTATGATTTTCTGTGTAAAGAGGGCATGAAAGACTTAAATAAAGTCCTCATTTTCCCAAAACTAAGCTTTCTAGCAAAATTTATGGCCCTTTGAAGTTTTCCTTCCTTGGTGGGAAAATTTGGGAAAATTTTCCTAAAGCATGCTTGTGGTCCGAAATTTTCCCGTTGAAAAATCCTTAGAAAATTTTGAAAATTTTGGGGAATTTTTTTGAAATTACCTCGCTAGCCCAAGACCAATGAGAGGGTTCCACATGTGGCACCATGGGGGTGACAATGGGGGAGAAGTAGACAACATAACCTTTATTCTTTTGAAATTTTGTTTTGGGAAAACTTTTGAAAAGATCCCCTTTGCCCCGCACTCCCGCCCCTAGCTTTGGAAAAATCCTCCACCGATGCACGCGCTTGTGCATGCTTTTACCCCCTTTCACCCTTTTTTGGAGAAATCTCCTAATCACCTCCACCACCTCGTTCTTCCCTCTTTCCTTCCCCACATTGTTTGGTTAAGTAAAACATGTCCCCGGCAGTGGAAGCTGGGCGCATTGGTGTGACTAGATTTTTTCCCTCCCTTTGGCTAAATTTACCAACCTTCCTCCACCCCGCCTTTTCCCTCATCCTCTTCCCCCACATGATCTGGAGCCTAACACATGTCCTTGGTGGCACCGGTGGAGTTATGGGTGAAAATGGGAATTTTCTCCCCGTTCAAGAAAAAAATTCCAAACACCGCTCCGTGACCCACCAACCCGGAAAATGAGCTTTTTTCCCATTCGACATGTGTCCCTTTTGGGAAAATTTAACCCCTAAGGTCCGTTGGTCCATAACTAGAGTTTTACAAGGAGTTAGGAGGACTTCTTTATATCATCGGAAAGGTGAGAAAATTTCCTATCCAATGGGAATGATTTAGGTAAATTTTTAATACATTAAGTGTGGAAAAATAAAGTTGAAACTATGATCCTGTTAGAGAGTGGGTATGGTGATAATTTACCCCTTAAACCTAACTGAAACTTCTAACCCTAAAATTTGGACCTTATGACCTCTAATAATTGTTAATAAAAGAAAAGTATGTTCTAGTAGATTAAACTTGTTCGGAACCTGTTAGTGACAATTGTTGTCTTGCAACTGGTTGTAGACACTTCTTATCAAAAAATATTATTCCATAATTTTCCTAACTAACCCTAGGTTGTTTCTTGGGTCTCAAGTGGGTTGTTTTAACGGGCATCACACTTGGTATCAGATTAGTGGGTCAAAAGATTAGACCATTGGGCACACTAGAAAACTTGGGACATGAAACTTAAACCTAGCACATTATTAAAATCTAAAACAAAATAACTTAGTTTAGAAATTACATATTTTAGTAAACATGGAAACTGAGTAAGACCTATAATAATGAACTAACTCTCACTTTGGCCTGTGTAGGAGGCATAGACAGGGCAGGGGGAATTTTCACATAGGCTCAGACTTACCACCACCACCACCACTAGATTAGGGTGTAACAACTATCCTACCCTAGATCTTACAGACTCTTCAAGATGTCAATGCCACTCTACATGGATGATTAGGAGAAGAACATGCAGCCAGCCATGATAGATCCTCTTCCATTGAGGTTCGGTATCTCCTCAACCAAAGAAGGAGCATAGAGGTGAGAACTCCCATGCAGAGTCAACCAGGCAAGAGTCACCATAGAGGGACAGGGGTGACCGAGTTTTAGAGCATAGACAGAGGTTTCGAGCTCCAGGCTTAGGGATGACCACACCAAGAGACCCTAGAGGTCATCAGACCATAGCTGTAGATCACATCAGGGAGATCCTGAAGCTTCAGCCATCACATTACTCAGGTGACATGGGTGGTTTTCAGGAAGAGGCCTAACTAGTGAGCTTGAGTAGTTACTTCAAGCTTTTTCCTTGTTCTAGCAAAAAAAAATCATGTTGTGATCCATCTACTAAGGGATGGAGCAGGAGTATGGTGGAGGACAGAGGAGAAGAAGCTCCATGTAGATTCTAAGATAGTGACCTGGGAGATATTTGAGGAGAGATTCAGGAGTAGGTATTTGTCACAGAGGTTCATTGAGTAAAGGATCGATGAGTTCCATGATGTCCAACAGAATCTCTTTCAAGTAGTAGAGTATGAGAGTAGATTTTTGATCTACTCCAATATGTTGAGTATATAAAGGATGAGCGAGTGCGGATTCACAGAGTTCATTCGGGGCCTAAATTTAGATATTGGAGGTGCAGTGCAGATACACTACCCATATAATTTAGAAGAGGCCATTGAGAAGGCCTATATAGTAGAGGAGACTCGGGGGAATACCCAGTAGGCTAGAGACCAAGTCTGGAGATGAATACATCAGATGCAGGATAGTAGATTGAGGGGGTCAGTACCTCTTGCTTTTGGTGGCCAGGGTTCAGCAAAGTCATCCTTTAGGCCACAATAACAACACCGGTAGTCCTACAAACCTCATAGACCTCCACAAAGAGCTGATGTACAGAGAGGTCAGAGTATGGGGCCTCCTCCTAGGGGTCCCATCAGGACACAGGGTGGACCTAGAGCTTAGTCAGTGGAAGCTCGCCAGTAGAGACCTCAATAGAATACAACTGGATCATTAGGATCCATGCCATAGACTTGCGGGGCATCTACTAGAGGTGATACTCATTTGGGAGGATCAAAAGGATGCTTTGGTTGTGGAGTTACTAGACACTTTTGGAGAGAATGCCCATAGAACCCTAATAACAAGGGTAATACATAGATATCTGAGCCTATGGTTCGTGACATGGGATGCAACCAAATGATTTATGAAGTGGTTGAGAAGCTGTTAGGTAGAAGCATCGAGACCATAGTCATTGAGACCACAGGTAGCATTGGTGGTATTCCTATCTCTGTATTGTTTGATTTTTGTTCTTCTCGATTCTTTCATTGCACCATCCTTAGTAGAGTGATGCAAGCTGGTGTCAGTTAGGTAGGGTCTTAGTTGGGATGTTGAGATGGATTCTAGAGCCAAGATCTCGTAGACTCCTTAGTTAAGGAGTGTGTAGTAGATTTGGAACCTTTCACCACTACCTCGAGATCTCTATATCCTTCCTTTGGGATCGTATAGAGTCATTTTGGGTATGAATTGATTATCTACACACGGGGCAGGATGGATTGTTACCAAAAGACTATATCTTATGAAAATGATTTGGGATTTGAGTTGATGATTTCAGGGGTTCGGAGACCCATTTCTATTCGCACCATTTACGTTATGCGGCTTAAGCGGTGTGTGTGATGGGGTTGTTAGATGTATATTGTTACAGTCAGTGATAGATCAGAGGATGGGTCTAGTGGACCCTCACTAGATGATCATCTCATCTTGAAAGAGTATACCAATGTCTTTCAAGGGGAGCTACTGGGTTACCACCCCCACGTGAGATTCATTTTCATATAGATCTAGTTCGGAGAAGAGCCTATCTCCTGTGCACCTTATTAGATGACCAACTCAGAGCTCTGTGAAGTAAAGTTACAGCTTGAGGGCCTTTTTGAGAAAGGCCTTATCCATCCTAGTGTATCCCCTTGGGGTGCATCGGTGATCTTTGTGAAGAAGAAGGATGGATCCTTGAGGTTGTTTATTGATTACCGCCAGTTGAACAAAGTAACGATCAAAAATTGTTATCCCCTTCTGTGTATTGATGACTTATTTGATTAGATGAAGGGAGCCACAGTTATCTCTAAGATTGTTCATAAGTCAAGCTATCATAAGTTGAGGATTTCAGAGATGGACATTCATAAGACTGCCTTCTACACGAGATATGGGCACTATGAGTTCACAGTGGTGCCTTTTGGTTTGACTAA
Organism: Taxus wallichiana var. yunnanensis; assembly: GCA_018340775.1. NCBI lineage: Eukaryota > Viridiplantae > Streptophyta > Pinopsida > Cupressales > Taxaceae > Taxus > Taxus wallichiana. The sequence goes on along the minus strand of CM031242.1, from coordinate 81,814,677 downwards.
TGCCCCTGTAGTGTTCATGAGTTTAATGAATGGGGTATTCAAGACCTTCTTAGATTGCTTTGTGCTCATCTTCCTAGATGAAATTTTGATATATGCATGTATGTGTGAGGAACATGAGGGGCACTTGCACTAGGTTCTTTAGTGTCTTTAGGAGTAGCAGATTTACGAGAACTTGGAGAAGTGTGCATTATTTCAGACAAAGGTACAGTATTTGGGTCATATCATTTATGGGGAAGGTATCACCATCTATCCTTCCAAGATTAGAGCCATTATGGATTGGCAAACACCCACTATAGTGACTGAGGTGTGCAGTATCATGGGATTAGTAGGATACTACCAGATATTTGGTTAGGACTTCTCTCGGATTGCACACCCTATCACTTCCCTTTAGAGGAAAGGGAAGAAGTTATTTTTCGTCAGATAGATGCACACAGGCCTTCAGGACACTGAAGGATTACCTCACTAGAGCACCTATCCTTGCAGTGCTAGATCCACAGGGTGATTTCTTTGTTTACACAGATGCTTCATTGGTAGGCCTTGGAGGTGTGTTGATATAGGAGGGTAGAGTAGTGGATTTTGAGTTGCGTAAACTCAATGATTATGAGCTCAATTATCTGATTCATGACCTTGAGCTTGCAGAAGTTGTGCACACCTTAGTTCGATGGAGGAACTTTCTTCTTGGTCAGAGATTCACACTCAGGATAGATCATTTGAGTCTTCGTCACCTCTTCACGTAGCCCAATCTCAACACTCATCGAGAGGAATTAGAGGTTGTTGCTTTGTGAGTATGATATGGAGATTGAGCATGTGAAGGGGAAGGAAGTAAAATGTGGTAGCAGATGGAGACATGTGGCTATGGCCACTCGGTGAGCTTTCCTGAGCACAAATTTGTAGAGCGGGATCCTTCAAAGCAGCCTTCCTCTTAACAACTTCTACATTGCAAAGTACAGTAGAGATCGAGTCTCGAGACCCCTTGAGGGGAATTTGAAGGTTTTTCATTAGAGGCAGATGATATTCTTAGGCACTGAGGAAAGATTTATGTTCCTAGAGATGGAGGCTTGAGGAAAGACATCTTGGTAGAGGCACATCGTGCACCTTATTCAGCGCATCTAGGGGTGAAGAAGATGCACGCCACCTTGAGACAACTATATCATTAGAGAGGAATTCATAGAGATGTGGCCTAATTTGTGTCATGATGTTTAGAGTGCCAGAGAGTTAAGGCTAAGCATCAACATCCAGTAGGCCTTATTTATCCTCATGCTATACCAGAATGGAAGTGGGACACCATTTCCATGGATTTCATTGTTGGGATACCGATGTCAAGATATCACCACGATGTCATCATGGTCATGGTTGATAAATTGAAAAAGTGTCCCAATTTTCTCCAATGAAGACCAATTATACAGCTAGAGAAGTGGCATGAGTGTATTTGGATGAGATTGTCATGTTGCATGGGATTCCATGGGAGATCATTTGTGATCGTATCCTTTGTACACTTTCCATTTCGGACTACCATGTAGTATGTCCTCGAAACGAGAATAAACTTCAGCACAACATATCTCCCCAAGATAGATGGACAAATTGAGTGGGTGAATAATATTTTAGAGGAAATGCTCGGGATATATGTGATGGATAAGTAGTCTAAATGGGAGTAGTCCTTGTACTTAGTGGAGATTGCGAACAATAATAGTTTTCAGAGTTCCATAGGCATGGCTCCTTTTCAGGATTTGTATTGTAGAGAGTGCAGGACACCTCTTAGTTGGGACAAGTTAGAGGACATAGTATCTCTTAGACCAGCTCTTTTACAAGACATGGAGCAGTAGGTGGTGTTGATTAGGTAGAGATTACAGGAGGCATAGGATAGGAAAAATAAGTATGCGGATCAACATAGGATCTACCATATTTTTGATGTGGGCATGAAGGTGTTCCTTCATGTCAGGCCACACAAGATCCCTATCCATTATGGAAAAGGTTCTAAGTTAGATCCTAGATTCGTGGGTCCTTTTGAGATCTTGGAGTGTATCAGCCCTTTAACCTACCGTCTAGCATTACCACCCATCTTGTCTCGCATACATGATGTTTTTCATGTTTCAGTTCTCGGAGATATATTGCAGATCCTTCTCATGTGTTAGATTGGACATCATTGCAGGTGCAGGATCAGGGGTAGGTGATGGTGGAGCCCGTTTGCATCCTAGATCGTATGACCCTGGGCCTTCAAGGTAGAGAGATTGATTAGGTTCAAGTGCAGTGGGACAAATATGATGAGACTACAACTACATGGAAAGATACCTTATTAGGAGTTTAGTTTCCACATTTGTTCCATGACTTCCAAGATGAAGTAAAATCTAAGGGGAGGGGATGTAGTGTCCACTTCCTTTGACATCTTTTGATTCTTATTTTGATACTTTTGTTTTTTATGTTATGGACATTATTATGCTTTGATTTAGTATGATGATAGATATTTGATCATGGATTATTGTGATCTTGATTTGGTTATGATGTACAATGATTATTAGAGACACTCATATGTGGATGATGATATACTATTTGACATGGATGTTTTATGAATGTTGTTCGGACATGTGATTTTAGATATTGTGAGTAGACCTAGAAAATGGACATTATATGATGATGATATAGTTGTTGATATAAACTGTTAGTGATATTGTTAATTGCCTTGATGTTGTTGTTATTCATATGTATAGATGATTATGTGATTTTATTTATATCATGTTGGATGTTCTGATATGGCCACGAGGCTGAAGGAGGTATTTGTGTTTTGTAGGTTAAATATCACAACAAACATCAGGGGATTAGAGACCAACCACAATGAAATTCTAGGTGAATTCGACAAGGTCACCATGGCAACTTGTTTTATTGTGTTGTGTTTGTTATTGTTAGGGATTCCCATGGGGGATCACCTTTGTATGAGACCATAAGTTTTGTGTATTTTATTAATGTGGGTAATTTTATTATTGTTTGTATGTATTTTATTAGTAATGTGTCCCTTTCTTTTATTTAATTATTGTGGTTGATTAATGTGAGAAATCATATGGTTAAAAGTTAAATAAATCAAATTTGGATATGGGGAAGTAATAATGGAAGTTGTTGGATCTTTGTATTAAATATGTAAGGGATGTGTAAAAGTTGTTAAAGTCAAAATTTGGAGTATGAAATACTCCACCTCCTTGGAAATTCGAATTTGTCCTTAGGGGCTGTTTTTGGAAGCTTGTGGGAAAGTAAAACTTGTCCCATGCCTCTTAAAGATATTTACCAACCATACCTATGGTTGGAGGGTAAATTTTATCCCTTTTTAATGCATTTGTATTAATCACGTTGCATGTTTTAATTGCACTTCCTTCATGTTTTAAATTTGCAGTCCTTTGGGGTGTGGGATTTTTGGAGTGTGTAAGTAAATTGTCATATTTTCACCCACCTCTTTATTGTGCTTGGGAGAATGAATTTTTTTCTTTTATGATTGGTGCTAAGGATGTGTGATGTGGCATCCTACATGGATCCACATCATCATCTTCACTTCCCTCTTCTATAAAATTTAAACTCTTTTATTGTTTTGGGTTGTTGATTCATTTTACATGCTTCCTTAGGGTGAATTTTCTTGTGCTTGGAGTTCTTGCTTTTAAAAGGTGTTTGGAAGGCTTTTCTTGCTTGTTGGATGACTTTTTTGGGACTTTGTTGTTGGCATTGAGATCTTGCTATTTGGAAACAAAACCTACCATGGAGAGGCAAAAGCCTAGGTCTTCCTTTTGTTGTTATTTCTTTTGAGTTTGTATGAATTGTGTATATGCTTTTGTAATTTTTGGCATGTTGGGTAGACTTCCATAGGAATGGTGTAGGAGAAGGATATGGGGAATTCATGTGGGGGGGCATAAGGGAATTCCAGTGGCATAAAAATTCTTGTGGAGGGAGTTTGGGTTTGGGATCCACCATGGAAAAGAAATAGCTTGCATTTCTTACTTTGTGGGGGGCATAAGGAGGGATTGTGGGGGGCATAAGGATATGTTTGGTGAATTTTATTGGTGGTTTGTTATAGGTGGATGCCCAATTCCCATTGGGAGGCATAAGTAGCTTCCCCCATATTCCTTGCTCCTTTGGCTTGCATGATCAAGCTTGAGTTCTGTTTGAATGTTTTCAAATGTAGTTGTAAACTGTTTTTTTGTTTGGACTATGTTTTATATTGAATTATGCATGTTGAAAGAATGTTATGTTTTTAATGGAAGCCAGTTGTTGCCATGGGTTGAATCAAACCTTTTATTGTATTGTGGTTGGGGCTTGGGGGCCAATGATGAAGGATGAATTCTCATTTCATTAGATGTCTTGGTTGGGTGGAGAGCGTTACCTTTCCCCCACTTTTGTTTTGATCAATTTGGAAGAAAAAGAAAACTTGCATGTTGTTGTTCTGGAGCAGAAGAAGATAGTTTTTCCATCCCCTTGTGAAATAAATTCATTTGTAACCTTTCCCACATTGAAGTGGATGAAATTGTAATATGTTTGTGAAGAAAATATGTTGTAATTGGTTATGAAAGTTGTATATTCAAACTATGAAGGATGTTTATACTCTGTTCGTTTATTGGAAAGAAAGAAAAAGATATCTGTTTGTTGCATTCAAACATTGAAAGATGTATTTATTTTTGAATTAATAAAGAATTGCAAGACTTTACCTCATTTGCATTGTTGTGTTGAATTGGAATATCAAATTGTGATTGGAATCCCTATTTTGGAAAATTAAAAAAAAGAAGAAACACGTGAGATGTAATTGTATTATTTTGCCTTGTTTCAATATATGATTTTTGGGAAAGATAGAAACTAGATTCTTGTTTTAATGATTTCTTGAAGAAGGAAAACACTTAAGTCTACCATGGATTGAATTAAATGTTTCATTGTATGGAAAAAGAGATAGTTAGATCTCTGTTTGAAAAGAAGAAATGTATGTGGAAATAATGCAGTATTTTGTATCTTTGGAAATGTGTAAAATGGAATTCAATATTGCATTTTGATTTAGAATGGTTTTTTAAAAAACTGAATGTATTAGATTAGATTAGAAATGAAATTCCACACTTGAATGATGAAATTAATATATAGATTCTCTAGAAATGAATCTCTGTTATAAATTTAAAACTGATAAATAAATTTAATTAAAATGCACAGATTAAGGCCGGCACATAATAATCAACATGGAAATGTTAAAATTTAGCATGCTATTACATCAATGAACTCAAATTGACAGAAACACTTAAGAAAATAATTTAAAACATTGCAAAATCGAGCCCAAACCTTTTTACAGTCATTTTCTATCAATTGTTGGAAAAATGCAAATTGAAAATCAAATAAGTAAAATTAACTTCCTAAACCCTTCCTAGAACAACTCTCGATGTCTATTTGGCATGTTGAGTGAAGGAGAGAAAAATTGAATAAATTCTATAAGTTAAAATTTACTAGTTGGTTGTTTAAAATCCTGCAGCCGTTTTCATAAAATTTACCCCTTAAACTTTATCAAAATGTAAAATTTAGGATTATTGTGCAAAGAGGGCATTGAGAGATTTCCAGAAAGTCCTCATTTTCTTAAAACTAAGCTTTCTAGCAAAATTTATGGCCCTTTAAAGTTTTCCTTCCTTGATGGGCCCGTGGCCCAAAATTTTCCCGTTGGAAAAAAAAAAATCCTTAGAAAATTTTGAACTTTTTTGGGGAAATGTTTTGAAATTACCCCACCGGCCCGCTGCAACTAACCTGAGAGGGTGCCACGTGGCACCATGGGGTGATAGAGGGGTGGATTAGACCACATAAACTTTATTCTTTTGAAATTTATTTTTGGGAAACTTTTTGAAAAGATCCCCATGGTCCCGTACTCTTGCCCTTGGCTTTGGAAAAATACCCTCCACGGATGCGCGGGCCCATGCGTACATTTACCCCCTTTCACCCTCCCCTCGGTGAAATATCCTAATCACCTCTGCCACCCCACCCTTCCCTCTTTCCTTCCCCGTGTTGTTTGGTTGAGCGACACATGTCCTTGGTGGACCTACTTTGGCGCATGGGTGCCAACTAGATTTTTTTCCCTCTCTTTGGCAAAATTTTCCAACCTTCCCCTCCACCCCACCTTTTCCCTCATCCTCTTCCCCGCGTGATCTCGGAGCCCAACACGTGTCCCTGGTGGTACAATGGAGGCACGTGCATAAATGGGAATTTTCTCCCCCACATAAGAAAAAAATTCCAAACACCGTCCCACAACCCGCTAACCTAGAAAAGGGGCTTTCTTCCCCACTTGACACATTTCCCTTTTGGGAGAATTTAACCCCTAAGGTCCATCACCCATAACTGGAGTTTTACAAGGAGTTAGGAGGACTTATTTATATCATCGGAAAGGTGAGAAAATTTCCTATCCAATGGGAATGATTTAGGGAAATTTTGAATGTGTTAAGTGTGGAAAAATAAAGTGGAAACTATGAGCTTTGTTAGAGAGTGGGTATGGTGATAATTTACCCCCGAACCTAACCGACACTTCTAACCCTATAATTTGGACCTCGTAACCTCCGATAATTGTTAATAAAATAAGAGTGTGTTCTAGCAGATTAAACATGTTACGGAACCTGTTATTGTGTGACTATTGTCTTGTAACACGGTTGTAGACACTTCTTATAAAAATAATTATTCCATAATTTTCTTAACTAACCCTAGGTTGTTTCTTGGGTCTCAAATGAGTTGTTTTAATGGGAATCACATGGATGGCCAATAGTCAATATACCATAGATGATAGAACCCCAAAAGTGATATTTAACATAAAATTACCATTGTTTAATTAATTAGTAAAATGACTATTTATACAAATAGACAGTAAATTTAACAAAATAAAATAAGAGGTACTTTTGAATACAAATATGTGGTATATAAACCTCCGAGAAATTTACAAAAAGTGATATCTTTACGATTATGCCCTTTTTACTAAACATAGTAATTTTGAATTTCCAAATATTTTGTTTAAAAATATGATAAATAAAAATATATTTTCATTTAATATATAATTATTTAAAAAAAAAACTTGAGAGGAATTCAAAAATAGAGTCATTATTTGTGAATTATGTAATGAAAGGTGATTTTTACAATGAGGAAGCCTTAAAAATAACCAAAGGGAAGGACCAACTATGAGGCCATAGGGAAAAGTTTGAAAACCATATTTAGGGCATGTGATATATGAAAATAAAGTTATGATTTGAATATGAAATGTTGAGATGAAACCTGTAGGGAAATTAGTGTTTGGAACTAGGTACAAGAATTAATTGCAAGGTAGGTTCACCAAATGTTTAAACCCTAATTAAGTTATTTTATGGGAACCAAAAAATAGTAAATAGGATGTAAGGGTTTGTAACAGGGATTACTTAATAGATTTGGTTTAGATTTATAGAGATTGAACATAATAATAATATTCTAATTGATATATTCATCTCTTCGTGATTATTTATGTAGGAATATATATCCTATGAACAAGGAGTTGTTCCTATTAATGATACTATGTAAATCAATCACACTTTCCTATTTACATGAGTGGATTCAACCACCACCATTTTTTTACATTGATTCATTTATCAACTCAAAAATATATTTGTTACACACACAATTACTATTTAATCAATCATTTAAAATAAAATGGAGCACTAATCATTATTTTCCTAACATTCCCCATTAATGCAAACATGGTACAAAAACAATCACACTTCCTCTATAATATGTCGACTTTGGTGGAATACCCTATTCTTATGGATCATGATCTCGATCCAAACAAAAGTGACCTTTCCTAAACCTTCCATGATTTTATATATATTTACCACAAACCTAGATATGAATAGGAACCCATAAACTATTTAATGATGTGGATTTATGGATACCCAAAAAACTTTTCAAGATCCACTATCTAGATTAATTTGTGCTTTTCTATTGTGCACTATGATTTTCCATCAAAAGGTTACAAAATTAAATGATTCTTACTCTCATGAATATGAATATAGTTCAATTTCAATCATACCACACATGAAAAATGAAACACACTAAAAGTAGGTATGTTGAACATATCAACGCAAAAAATAGAAAAATAAACTCTAAAAACACATGTTCAATCACATAATTAGTGGCTTATGAGAGGACGCTAATTTTCCTCCTTCCTCTCTGTTATCTCCTTCTTTCGATTGACCTACTTCTTACTCAGAAAATGGAATCTTGAAGCACATTTGTTTCCGCATTGTGATTATTATTTTTGTCCCCCATAATGTGAAACACTTTATTTTTCATAGTAACTAGGACACAATGGATGATAAAGACTATTAAAAAAATACAATATGAAGATAATGAGAAGCTTTTGACTTATTATTGACATACATGACTATTTAATTGACTCTCAAAATACCATTATTTGTCCTATGGACAAAAAAATAAGAACCATATAATTTTAACTTAACAATAATATAGGTTTAATAATACCTATACACCAAACAACATTGAATTTAAAACAATAGATGATAAAACTAAAAATTAACATAAAAACTATATTTTAAAAAAATGTTAAAGTTCAAAAAATCCAAATTACTTAACCAACTCACCACTAATAATTTTTTGACCAAAAATAAAATAGAATAAGATTACTCACAAACTTTCACGTTTGAGTGCTTCAAAAGATGGGATCCACGTGTCAATCTAGGAAGATGGATTTATGAGGGGTGAAACTCAATCAACATGTGAAAGAGTTTTTTTGTCATCATGGAATTGAGTTGTGAACAACAGACACACATGGATGGTTTCACTCACATGGACGGTTTCAACCACCACCATTTAATGAGACTCAACAAATCACTCACAATTTCCCATTTACATGAGTGGTTTCAACCACCACCATTTTTACAATGTTTCATTTGTCAATTCAGAAATATATATTTTACACCCACAAATAATGTTCAATCAACCATTTAAAATTTAATGGAGTACTAATCATTAGTTTTCGGCATTATTATGATATAATCAATTTACAATTAACCACCCATGATCAAAATATTTAATTAATACTTGTAACGATTGATAAAAGATAAATAATAACTCAAATACATAAGAGTAGATAAAGACTTACATGTACATGTCAAAACATATAAGATCCAAATGTGTAGACAAGTGGAAAAGGTACATAATAAGTTAGAGATGATTAATTAGGAATTTGAACTGAAAATTGAGCAAGGGCAAGACTATATAAATGTTGTATGGTCGAGACTTAGAGTTGTAAGGTTATAACTATAAGTGTATGGTTTGGACCCTTTGAATGTTGGTATATAAAAATTCTTGTGTTATTTTCTTTCCTGGAAATATGCTTTGTTTTATGTCACTCTTGTTCACATAACCTCGGGATGACATGTAATCACTTACTAAAAGTGTAAACCCTAAAATGGTAATACCCTTCATTAAAGCATTAGATACTCATAAGGAGAAAAAATGTGTGTGGTGAGACTTAATTACCCTTGGTGATAAACCTAACTAAACAAATGAAAGTTTTACACTACATTCCATTGTTTGGGATTAATCATCATGTAGTTATCCTAGGTGTTTGTGTAAGTGTGATCGTGATCTACGATAACCCCATATGGGTGCCCTCATTTCCCTTAACATAAATAATTGTGGAATAACTATATAGTATATAATGTACCCTACATATTATTAGTGTGATATGGTATGCTTAAAAAACATGCCTCACCCTTTGATCCTTGAAATCCTTCGACAATTCTTGGAATGAATTTATTCTTTCTAAGACATGGCTCTATGATCTTTGCATACTTGGAAATGGAGGAAGATAGACTCCTTGACCTAGTTGAGTGATTTAGACCTATATTAGTGGTTGAAATAAATGATGTGCCACTAATTTAGTAAGATTTTGGAGAGGCTCAAGTTATTATCGAATAATATTTTCAATAGGATCTTATAAGAGTGCCAGTGAGTTCTAAAGTGATATTTAATATCGCATATATAGCCTTTTATAGGTAAAATATTGTAATAAATCCAACCCTAGGAAGGTGAAATGACATAATAAAGATATTCAAATTGAAAATGAAGTAAGAGAATGTGAAAGGTCAGGACCGTATAAGTTGTCTAGGACCAAATTTTACGGTCAAGAACAAAAGAGATGTGATGTCAAATTAAAAGTTATAGAATAATGCCCAAGACTAGTTTAATAATTTTATTAAATAATATTTCTAAATTTTATGAAAAATCATGGTATAAAGATGAGAAATTCATGAAAGATATACAAAGATATATACTGATTGTATTTTGAATGTGAGCATTTATCTTAACAAAGGAGCATAGCCAAACTTGGAATTGTAAAAGGGAATCTTACCAAATTTTAGCATCTACATAGAAAAATAAGTGTTAGAGGGTGCATAAATAATCATTAAGAAATATCATAACATAAAAACTGATAAAAATATCATATATCCCCTTACATTCCATAACATAAAAAAATTAAAATTTAATATTATAATAAGTGGTTATATATGTTTTGGACCTCAAATATGCACCCGTTCTAAATAAAATTGACCCGAGGCTTGAGACAACATGGGACTATCTCCACATAATGGGACTCAAACTAAGATAGAAATCCAAAGATGGCCAAATTCCTCTACCTACTTCTAATACTAACAATAGTCTTAGAAAGGGAAATGTAGCTACTTAACACTAACCTAAAATGCCGGGCTAAAGAGATGCATGAAATTGAAATCCTAAACTAAGGGGGTCATAAAACATAGAACAGGGGTGGAGATATTCTTAGTGAGTGAAAATAAAAACAAAACTAAGTAGGAGAGGGCATACAATAGTGCCATATTCCAAAATAACATTCAAATCCCCATCTTTGTGGAGCAAAACAAATTTGAGTCCTGCAAGAAGAAAAAAGTATGCACAATATATCTACAAACAAAAAGGAAGAAAAGAAATGAATTAGGACACAAATTAGGAAGAAAAATCCAAAAAATGTGTATTTTATTACTCAAAATGATGCACAATCCATTAAAAATTAGAAACAAGGCAAGAATCCTTTATAGAAATCCCAAATTTGAGGCCTGCAACTCATAAGAGTGCTGGAACAATTTTGACAGAGTTCCTTTATCTTTTTAAAAAATCCCCCCTAAAAAATGATGGGGTGTACAAATATATAGAAAATTCTCCTTACCTACCATGTATTAAATTCTAGATACATAGTTGAGCTACCCAACACTACAACCATTAATGGTTGGCTCGCCATGATGTTCCTTCAATTTACCGGTTGCATGCAATTTCCCCCAGACGGTAGAATTTTATTTTTGGTGTCGAATGAGAGAATATTCTATATATTTTGTTCATGTTTTTGGTTGGTTGTGTATTAATGCAACCATTCGGTAGCATATTTCCTTACTTTTGATACCTTGTGTAAACATGACCCGAACACAACCTTCTCCGCTACCCTGCCAAGTAGCACATATTTTCATTAGCATGAGCATGAATTATGATATTTTTTGGTAGCATTCAATTGATATGCTACCAACACCTCTATGATCACCTGATCGGGCCTCCAATTTTGCCACCGTGCTTTGCCAACAAGTAACACTAAACATGCTACCATATGGTAGCATTCGTACATGTTATCGACTTCCGGTAGCATATAAAATTCTATCAAATGATAGAATCTAATGATGCTACTAGCACCTCTTTTCTTATTCCTTTCGCAAACCTGCCATTCTCTCTGTCACTTCCTACTATCATCCAAGAGCAAGCTATAATGCTATCGACTAGTAACATGAAAAATGCTACTACTAGCGGTAGTAAATTTTCTACCCTTTCTTTTGTCTTTGTGACCAATGCATCATTTTATCAATGCAACTCTCCCGGATCGTCATAGCTAATCAAATTGGTCAAAAATAATCCAAGCTATACATGAGTTACCCTGTAATATTTGAAACATTGTACTTCATTAGCTTCCAAATCCTAGAACTACTAGGTTTTCCAATTTTCAAGGGATGCAGGATTAGACAACAGTTTGGTGACTCATGAGGTAATCTTCCTACTAGATAGCAAAGATCAGTGACCTAAAAGCATCATTTAGAAATGGAGTCAACCTAAAACAAAAATTGATCTTATATTTGAAGCACTAAATCCAATTGAAGCACCGTATGGACGACATTGATATGAAACTACGAGCTAGTAACTCGATTGTTCCCATCATGAGACCTTGCTTGAAACTCAAAAGTGTAATAAAAACGAAGGAAAAACTATGTAGAAATGTAAAATATCATACATGTCCCATATGGGACCATGTAGAGTGTGAAAAACACTTATACAAAATCAAACCTACACTACGACATAGTAATGTGGTGCACGCACTTAGAGGAATTACAAATCTAAAATACTATGTACGATGATGCAAGAAGATAACCTAATGAGATCGCTTAAGATAAATCCTATTGACTGGGTTGGTAGTTCACCTCCATCAAGGTCAGTTAGCTAAAAAGAATTAGCTTCTTTGCAAGCACTAATGACATATAGAACATCCCATATTGCATCAAATTTGGAGTGTCTTCCTAATTTGGATTTGTTAGCATCCCATTTCAAGACAAAATCACCAAATTTGAACATCTGAAACCGACCTTTTTATCAAACCACTATTTGGTTGATTTTTTATGATGCACTAAAGTGATCAAAGTATAATTCCTTAGTTATTCAAGTTCCACCAATTCTAAAATGTTGATCTCTCTTTGATGTGCCTTTTTAAATTCCAATTATTGAGAAAAATCAAGTGAAGGTAATTCCAATGACAAAGGTAGCCTTGCTTACTTGCCATAATCTAAATTTTAGGGGAAGTTACAATTTCCTTTTTTATAGTAATCTTGTCATCCTAAGGAGTATTCCTCACCTTGGTATGCCATTGCCTTTGATTGACATCCATTGTCCTCTTCATAATCCTAATCAAGTTCTTATTAGTAGATTCTACCAGACCATTACCTTAAGGGTAATAATTGGAAGAAGTTTTCAAATAAATACCAAGTCCAAGAGCCCAATCAGAAATCTTAGATCCTAGGAAAGATTTTGCATTATCAGAAATTATGGTCTATGGGATACCAAACCTTGTGACAATCTCCTCAAGGAAGTCAAGAATGACTAATTCAGTTGCTTCCTTTAATGGCATAGCCTCGGTCCACCTGGTAAAATAATCTGTAGTTATTAAGACCCACTTATGGCCAACACTTGATGGAGGGTTGATCATGCCAATAATATTCTTGGATTGGATGGAGTGGAAGAGCTACCAACCTCTTCTTTCCACTGAAGAAAACAAATTCCTTACATTTTATAAACCAATTGCGAAAATCAACAAAAATGTAGGATAAAAGGAATATGCCTTTAGAATTTTAATTGTTGTGGATTTGGCTGAAAAATAACCACCAGATAAGCCATCATGAAATTTATTTAATACTTTCTCCACTTGCTCACTTTCAATACACCTGAGAAAAACTCCATCAAGGTTTCTTTTGAATAAAAAACCATCCAACAATACATAGGGAATGAAATGAAACTTTAAATGTCTTATTTTTTATTTTTCTTAGAACAAGAGGGTATGCACTTGTAGATAGGAAAGTGACCATGTCATTCATCCAACTATGACCATTGGTTGCATTTGATCCTTCCTTCTGAATTTCATCATCATATGGAAGTTGGTTCATGAAGGAGGTTTCTTGATTATCGTTAGCATCAAAAGAAAATTTCTTGCAAAGTACTCAACCTATTAACAAATTTGTGGCCTTAATAGTCACATTATAATCCATTATTTTAGTTACCCATCCAACTATCTTCTCACTAATATCTGCCCCCATAATGAAATCTCTCACATTAGAATGTGAGACTAAAACTCTGATATGACTAGTGGAGAACATGATTTTGAATTTCTTAAGAGCCCTCATGATGGAAAATACATGTTTCTCAATGTGAATATATTTAAATTCATAGTCATTAATTGTTTAATTGAAGAATGCCATTCGCTATTTCCTACCTTCATTATTTTGTTGTGTCGAAAAAACATCAATACTAACATAAGCTCCATATGCATACAAAATAAAATCCTTACCATGGTTAGAATTGTACGAGTGTAGGAGCCTGAGAAATTTTCTATTTGATTTATGAAAAACTTTCCTTCCCTTCATCCATTTGAAATATGAATCCTTCTTCAACATTAAAGTGATGGGCTTGACTAATCTTGCAAAATTAGGAATAAATCTCCTAAAAAAATTAATCTTTCCAAGAAATGATTGGAAGGATTTTTATGAGTTGGAAAAGAGAGAGAAAGGATGACTAAAATTATATCTGGATCAATGGAAATGCCATCCTTTGAAACAATATGTCCCAAAATCTTACCCCTAGGGACTATAAAATTACACTTTTGGGGTTAAGAGACACCCCAAATTCTCTACATCTCTCAAATACCTTCTCCAAGTGGCTGATGTGATCCTTGCTCTACTTTGAGAAGATAGTAATATCATCCAAGTATACAAGGATGAACTCATTAATGTAACCTTTGAAAGAAATATCCATTACTCTCTGAAATATGACACCTACATTTGAAAAACCAAAAGGCATTTTTTGATAGGCATATGTACCCCATTTGGTTATAAATGCAGTCTTGAATTGATCTTCTTCCCTAAACTTAATTTGATTAAAACCTGAATACCCATCCAAAGCATGGAAAACATTTTAGTCCCTGCAATTGTTTGCAAAATCTTCTCCATGGAAGGTATAGGGTAGTGGTCCTTTAGGGAATCCTTGTTCAAATCTCGAAAATCAACACAAAGTTTGATTTAGCTATTTATTTTTCTAACTCGAGAAAATATTGGCCACCCATGTAGAGTACTTGATTGTATAAATTAATTTTGTTTCATTGAGTTTTGATAACTCCTTCCTCATGAGGGGATCTATCCTAGGGTTAACCAACCTTTATTTTTGACTAACCGGCTTGACAACGGTGGGATCAAGATCTATAGAATTTTGTATAATATCTAGATCAAATCACTTCAGATCTTCATAATCCTAAGAAAACACATCACTAAATTTTTGAAACAAGGAAATGAAAGCTTTCTTCTCATTTTCATCACATAAATTTCCAAGAAAAATATCCTTTCCTTGTGCAATGGTGGCTGGTTGGAAGTCCTCCTTCACTACTATATTATTTTCGTCCCCATTGAATCATGATTCGAGACAAAAATTTGCTCCAAGGTGACCAATCACTTTGGCAATATATTTGTCTTCAGCTAAATAATCTATTCAATGTAGCTATCTTGCAACTTAGGTTGCATTTTAGAAGAGAAATCAACCTCATTCTGGATGAACTGAATAATTTGTTCATCACTATCAAAAACCTACCAGCTGGTCTCATTATCTAGAATGGATGGCCTGATTATTACTTTAATATGATGCTCATTCCCTTGACAAAATCCTCAACAAGTGAGAATGTTTATCCAATGGTTTCCATTTGATCTTCCTCTTTTTTAACTTCATTACTACCATATGCATGTTGAGAATCAAAACCCTCCAAGAGGTCCTACAATCCGTGCTTATAATATTTCAACAACTTATTATTTGTGGCACACTTCCCTCTTACCGATGAATCACCAACTCCATGTCTCCAAAAATATGCAACATTTTGATCTTCCTCTTTTCAGAAATCAATAGGCTATGCATTAGAGCCTCATATTGCTACGTTATTGGAACATGTAAATTGCAACCTATGGGAAAATAAGAAATTGTCATCCATTATAGAAATAAGAAAAGCACTGCCCTACACCATTTATGCTTTTAAATCCATAAAAAAAAATTCCATAGTCCCGAAGCATCATCATTTTCTTTCTTGATTGGTGTTGGTAAAGTATATTCTTCTTCAAGAATGTAGTAAGTACCAAGACCCATTTCAAAGGATTCAAAAGCTTTAACATAAGGATAAAATTTATAGGGCCTCTTAACTCATTCATGTAGCAATAGATAGGCATGGGAGGAATAAGATTCTCTAATGAAACTAAATCTTTTTCTTGGCCTTCTTGGATTAAGAAATTGGATGAGAGAGGGGTAGGGTCATATGAGTCAATATGATAATAAAATACGGGATCGATCCGTATGGTAGATCTAGTACCATACCTAGTTATCAAGAGCATATGGGTCCAACATGAAGACAAATAGCCACCACTTTGGCTGTAAAGTCTCTTAACAAGCAAATGGAAAACATGGGAGGCAAGTCAATGACTGACACATCATGGGTTATAGTTAGGATTGGGTAGGAATGAAGGGTTAATTTCATATCTTTAATGAATCCCATGTCACCAACGGTTGAGCTATCAAGCTACGGGAACTTTTGGAAATAAGGTTGTACTCAACACTGAAGACATCAATAGTTGTCTTTGGAATAAAAGAGGTATCATCCCTTGAGTCAATAATATAGTTACGAACCAAGTGTTTACCCAAAATTAATGACATATAAAATGGTGGGGTCTTGCTGAATTTACTTACTTATTCCTCTTTTGCATGGAAAACATTGATAGTAGTAGGGATATTTTTGATCATATGATCAAGTAAGGGAAGCTTCTTGAGAGATTCACATAGAAGGTCTCTTTGTGATGGGGTGGTTAGAGAATCCCACATTTTTACATTGACATTCATCCTCTTCATTTTCTCCACAATAGGGAGACCCATAGATTTCTACAATTGTGGTACATGATTTTCCTTTCTTGGTTGATGTAATGCTTTGAAAAGGGTAAATTTGATTAGGAAGAAACCTTATTACTAGGATCCTCAAGCACTCTATTTTCTATCGGTTGCAACATATCTCTCTTTGTTGACATCATTACACTTGATTATAAGAGGAAGGCTAAGATTCCATCATTTTTTTCATATAACTTGTATTATCGAATATGCCCGATTTAATGCATAATAATCAACAACTCTAAAGAACAAGCGTTTGTGTCTTAGATGGCCTCTTGAGCTCCTTCCTCATTGGGATTGGTTACTTCTACCAATGGATACTAATGATTGGAAGAACATTGAACCATGAAGGTCTGGTCATACAATGCATATGCATAACCATATGGACTATGTGGTTGATTACATGTGAAACACCATTCAACCTCATGTACCATATTATTTTGCACTGGGACCAGTTCTTGACTAGAGCTAAAAACAAGAGGTGGCTAAGGAGGAACAACTATTACAAGTGGAAGAGAAGAATTTTTAGCCTGCCACCTATTATTATGCTAATTTTTCCCATACCTCTGATTAGTTTTTATTCCTATATGACTGGTAACCTTGATTAAAGCCTTGGTTTGAAGTCTGCCTTTGATTGGAATAATTTATATAGGATTGGGCTTGTTTCTTGCCAAATATATGACTATATTAGATAAATTTATAATCAAGGATTTCATTTGTTCATCCTCCTTTTTATTTTCAAGAGAATAAGATGTGGAGGTAGTGGGTTGGGAAATCTTCTCAGGAATACGAGCAATGGTGGGTTGAGCAACCTGAGGTAATTTAGGATATAAATGAATAGGTTGTATAGGAGCTATTTTTCCATCTTGAATAAGAAAAATTTCAGCCCTAATGGCTATTGCACAGGCACCTTGCAATGTTGTACCCCTATAAACTGAACCATGATAGAAATATCATAATTTAATGATCTTAAAAAGTAAAGAAAATAAAATTCTATAGTTGGTCTTACAAGGGCCAAAATTTTGTCCCAGATCTTCTAAAATTTGAAATTTAAGTCTAACATGAGCTTATTGGGAGATATCTTGATGGGTTTCAATTGCTAAATCAAAGAGTGATTATTAGACTTCTCTCCAAAATAATTGCAAAGGGTTATACCTAGCTCATTCAAGTTAGTAATTTATCATGTTGTCAAACTCTTAAACCATTGTAGGGATTTTCCCTTGAATGAAGAAGCCAATAAATTTATAGTTACATCCTATTAAACAATTTGATAAACAACACAAACATTGACAATATCTTGAATATGGTCAGTGGGAGTGGTATGATTCTCCCAAGTAAAGAAATTGATACTTTTCGAGAGATGCCATTGGAATGGGATTTTGGGAATTGAGAGAAAGAGGATGTCGACCCATAAATCTAACAAATCCTAGATTTACTTGTGCCATTCTAATAGGCTCGAGAACTCCAATGGAAAATGGGAAGGGCCTACCAAGAGGTGGAGTAGAAAGTGTCATGTTTGGTGGAGATGGTGATATTTGAATTGTTATTCCCCTTCATCCTCTTCTTGGTGATAATTGTAGGTACTCAAAAGATACTTTTCGTTATTATGGATCTTGTCTGTATACTTCTCATGAACCTAAGCACTAGTACCGTTGAAACTGATTAATTTTAAAAATAGAGTCGCTAGATGTGTAGAAACAAGCCTCCAAAGAATGGAAATTACTTATTCACACACCAAGACTTAGCAATAATGAAGATAAATCTTTCACACTTGTCCCACCAGAATGCCAAAACTCTTAGAGATCAAATATGCACATGTCCCAAATCACATTAACCTAGGGCTTGAGGCAACATGGGACTTTCTCCAAGTTATAGGACTCAAACTAAAACAAACCTTCGAGAGAAGGCTGAATTAAATCTACTTATTCCTAATAGTAACACTACTTCTAGAAATGGAAATTCTGCTACCTAAAAATAACCTAAAAGGCCAAGGGACCAAGAAGAGAGGGACATACACGAAATTAAAATCCTAAACTAAGTGGGGTGATATCACCAAGGACAGGGGTGGAGAGATTCCTAGTGAGTGAAACAATAAAGAAAATGAAGCAAGAGAGGGAAGACATAAGTGCCACAATCCAAAACAACATTCGAATCCCCATCTTTGTGGAGGACAACATATTTGAGTCCTATAAGAAGAAAAAAATATGCACAATATATCTACAAATGAAAAGGAAACAAAGAAATGTAATATGACACAAATTAGGGTAAAAATCCACAAAACATGTATTTTATTGCTCAAAAGGATGCACAATCCATTACAAATTAGAAACAAGGAAATAATCCTTTACAAAAAGCCAAAATTCTAGGCCTCCAACTCACAAGAGTGTTAGAATAATTTTGATAGATTTCCTTTACACTTTCAAAAATCCTCCATCCCCCAAAAAATGAGGGGGTTTACAAATATATATAGAATTCAAGTCACACAATATTCATTAATTTCCTAATAGGTAGTTGAGATATTGAATACTACACCAATTAATGCTCGAGTTCACAACTAATGTTCCTTTAATTTTCTAGTTGCATACATTTTTACCCTCGAAATAGAATTATTTTTTGGTGTCATTTGGGAGCATATTCTCTATCTTATGTTCCTACTTTGTCGGCTGGTTGTGTATTAATTTAACAAGACGGTAGCATATTTCCTTGCTACTAGGAACCCTACGCGAACATGACCGAAAACTTCCTTCTCCGCTACTAGCCGATAACGCATATTTTGCTACCAGATGGTAACATCTCGTATGATATGCTATTGACACCTCTATCATTTCTCGATATGACCTCCAATCTGCCAATAGCACCAAACATGGCACTTGCGAGATAAAATATTTACATGGTACCAAATGGTAACATATAAAATTCTACTAGATGGTAAAATCGAAGCATACTACTAGCACCTTTGCACTTCATTTTATGCAGCTCCTCCATTCTCGTGTAAGCTTCCTCGCTACTAGTCGGTAACCCGATATATTATCTTGTCGATCGATAGTATGAAAAATTCTACCAATCGGTAACAACTTTTCTACCCTTCTTTTGTACCATGACCAGTTCATCCTTTTATTAATGTAACTTGCCCAACTCACCATATCTAGTCAACTTAGTTATAACTCATTTGAACTATACATGAGTTACCCTGCAATATGTGAAACATTGCGCTCCATTAGGTTCTAATGCCCAAACCTGCTAGGTTTTCCATGTTGCAAGGGGTGAAAAATTGGACAACAATATTCATCCCCAAAATTTAGAAATCGTTTACATGTTTGAGAGTTACAATTTTAAAAATTTGGGAAATCCTTGACCCTTTATTGTATCGAAGTAGTCTACAAAGAGTAGTTTTGATGAGGATGACATGGGTACATGTGAGTTATGTATAGTTTTTTGTTTTGGGAGGGTGTGGGAAAAAATGTCCGATCTACATTTATAAGTAGTTAAATCACATGGAATTGGTGTCAAAAGTATCATCGGGGGAGTAGGTTAGGTGTGTTTAGAGAAATATTAATTTATGTATGAATTTTGGGGTATCTAAAATATATTTTTAGTTGTTAGGTGTGGGTGGAAAAACCTAGATCCTCATATATTGAAGGTTATAAAACCTTCGTGATGGTGATGCAATCACTAGTGCTAATGCATAACCATGTGAGTTTTCACAAATTTGAATATTAAAGAGTTTTGTAAATTTTTGGAAACTACTATGGTCTAATTTTTTTGTGGATGTAAGGAGGCTATGTGTGATGGAGTCGTGATAATGTATATGATTGGTTATAAGGAGCCATTAATTAGTTGCCTCCATAGGATAATGTGATATTAGATAAGGCATGGATATGGAGGATTACTCATGTACCTTTGGTCACACTTGTGAATAATATTCTATGTGACCTTTTCACCCAATGATATGTAAATCAAAACACTTTATGGTTTCCATAGGCTCTATGGGATTGAATGATTCCATTGTAGGATTTATATAAGATCATTGGGTTTCCATTGAGAATTCATATATTCAAAGTGAGAGAGGAATTCAAATTAGTATATAGTAAACATTGGCAAGCATTTATTTAGTGATGATTAGGTGCCCCACATAGGTGCCAAATAGGGTGTAAGGTTGGTTAGTCTTAGGAAATCCTTTTCCTACATTTTTAGAAGGCCATCATGGGTATCATGGTCTCCCAGAGATGTTTGGGATAAGTGAACATAAAAATTGTTATATTTCTAGGCTCACATTATCGGGAGATTGAGGATTACTAAAACTATTATATTTGGGTATAGGATATATGTTATCCCACACATACATGGAATTGTATATAATAGTGATATTTTTAGATTAGTAATTCATCTACCCAAATATAGTGATTATTTTAGTCTATGAGCGGTTCACCACTTATTCTAGAGTAGTACATGTGGGTGAAACATGTAACACCCTGAATCTGTTTTTACTTTCCCGAGCATTCAAGTGTTGATGTATGATTTATACTATATAAGGACATGTTCCTTTGGTTTTGGGAAGTCATGCTTGATTTGGATTATATATTTTCTGCTCTTAAGATCTTTGATTGAACCGGAATATGCTTGGACTCTTTTGTTTCTTTCATCCTTCGCATTTGAGTACAATCTGATTTTTGGAAGATTGTGGATTTATCCACCTTTATGACTCAACCTTGGATCAGTTGCATTGATCCAAGGAATGTTTTAATTTTATTCAGGATGAACAATTTGTATTAACATTTTTGAGTTATTAAGTCTGACTGAACTTTGAATGTTCAAGTTCTTTTAAAACTCCTTCTTATATATATATATATATGTATGTATGACCGTAGAGGATAGTTTTGTTGGATTCCGGAGGTTAACTCTAGCTGATCATTGTAATCAGAATCTAGTTTCGGTCATCATAGCATCAGAAAGGACCTGGACCTTAAGCCAGGTAAGATGTGTAAGTTTTCTATCTAAAGCTTAATTACTTAATGCAAATCGGAAGAACTGAATCGAGAATGTGTTATTCTGTTTGAACTCTATTACTGATTAGTCCTATCTAGGGGACCTAGACTAGAATCAGTAAGGTTATTAGTTTTAACCTAAACTATAACCTAATGTTGCAAGGTTAGTTAATCTAACCTAGTCCTAAACTATGTGCTTAATACTCCTAAGGAGGGTGACTAATGTTATATCCTATGGCAATAAGACTAAGTCTACCTATGATCTAACCTTAGTCACTAACCTATCCTAAACTAATGCTATGAAGGGGGACCTAAGGAGGGTCACAAGTCTTGGGCGATGGTTTCCATGGCATTTAAGGAAGGGATAAGGATGAAGGACAGGGAGTGCTGCCAGGTTTAGTGGAGGTAAATTTTGTAAGAGGGTCTTACGTGGAAGTATCTCTAAGAATGGGAACTTTTGTTTATTTTGTTTTAGCATTTACCAACTTTGGTAGTTAGTGGCAATGGAGAATAGGTGGGAGAATGAAATTTAATGCAATTAATTTGCATAGGGTCTCGAGCGCAGATTTCTTGGGAAGGCATGCAAGTGGAATTTTTCTTGGTTGTCTTGTTTTTCATGCATTCCATTTTTCGCTCTGCATGAGCACTTGGTACTTCGAACCAGCCATCTACTCTTCATTGCATGGCAATTTTGAAAGTTTCAAATTTACTTCTCTATCATGGGGAGTATATAAGGCATGGAGGTAACAATATTTTGTTGTTTAATCTTTCGTGGAAGAAGAAGAGAAGGGGCGAGTGCATTCAGAGGTCTTCTTCAAATTTTTAGTGACACTATCAAGCATGATAGGCCCTAACTGTTAAAAATCTTGCTTTCCTTTAAATGTTTTCATTAGAAAAACTCTGTTCAGATAATGTATGCACAATCAGGTTGGCTGGTAATAATGTTTTGGGTTTTATGTTGATTTGGGGATTTTGGGTTGTATTTGGATCCTAGATGAAATTTTCTTCATTATTCTTGCTTCCATGCTATAAATCCAATATGGAGTTTTGCTATCTATTTGGAAGTGTTGTAAGTTTTCTTTATCTGACTGGGGTATTTGATTGAGGACTGGCTCCATGAAAGAATGCATGCTTAATGATTACGTGTTTGAAAACACCACTGTAATTATTTGCTTTTTGAATATGATTGGATTAATTGATTGTTTGCTTCACCGTATGAACTCTAACTATTACTGGTCCATGTTCAGGAAAGTAGGTAATTGAATTTGTGGTTGGAATGTTAGTTTATTCAGTGAAACTTGACTATTTTAGTAGCGTGAGTTGGAAATGTTGTTTGAAATCTAAGCCTGTACTTTTTACTTCAAAAGGGTATGAATGTTCTTATGAATACAGGATTCTGTGAGTAAGGAAGT
Source organism: Taxus wallichiana var. yunnanensis (assembly GCA_018340775.1). Classification (NCBI taxonomy): domain Eukaryota; kingdom Viridiplantae; phylum Streptophyta; class Pinopsida; order Cupressales; family Taxaceae; genus Taxus; species Taxus wallichiana. Next base: position 81,791,531 of record CM031242.1, on the reverse strand, counting down.
ATTTGGTTAAACTGTTGTTTTTGTGATTTTACATGGATATTAGGAACACAGATATGTTCAAGAGGAAACGTACTTGGATGAACTCTGTTCCCTGGCAATTCATGGTTGATCCTAGATCTCCATGAATGGAAATTATGTTTAATGTTTGGTTAAGATAGATTTGTGTTTGAAGTTACCATAGGTCTGTTTTGAAATCAGTACTTAGAATTTGACTATTAACTTTGTACATACATTTTTGGTTTGGTATCTTGGAATGATATAACAACCTAACAAAGGTAACTTGATTGGTATAATTTAGTTTCGATCCATTGGTAATAAATGGTGATGGGAAAGTTACCCTAACTCTTAGACCAAAATGGTTCGAGTAATGGATGAAATGTAGATTGTTTACTTTAGAGCAGGATTTTGGTCCGAGATTAGATTTAGTAAAAGTAATTTACAATAAGAAACTTCTTGGAGGAAACCAAAGCTATTTGGGGAGCATATCAGCTTTCCCATGAAGCATCTTCATGGTGGGACAGCCGTAAGGCTAAGCTAAATATTGATGAAACTAACATCACTTGGGATCAATTTAAAGGCTATTTTAGGAAACATTGGCTGCCACAACTTTTCTATGATCAGAAAATGACAGAATTCCAGAACTTAGTTCAAGGGAAGCTAACTATAACTGAGTATTAGGAGCGGTTTACAAAACTCCTCAAGTACATACCACAGATCAAACTGACGAGAAGTTCAGAATACGGAAATTCATCATGGGACTGAATCCCATGATTGGAGGAGAGGTTGATGTTCACATCCCAACCACTATGGAAGGGGTTGTTGAAAAAGCCATAAGGCAAGAACAAAAATTAAAGGCTATTTCTGCTCATAAAGAGGAAGTGTGGAAGAAGATTCCAAACCCTTCTTCAACTTCTCTTGCACCCAAGAAGGGACCATGGAAAAATTTTGGCAACAAAAATAAGTTTTCAATGGATAATAATAAGAAAACGACAACAAATAAGCTGCTTGGAAATGTAAGGGATAGTTTTGCCAAGAATTATAATAATGGGTAGAATTCTATGGAGGCCAACATGATAATTTTAAGGTTGGAAGTAATTTTGAGCCTAAAAAGGGACCTGTAGGAGGCTGCTATAATTGTGGCAAAGATCACTACGCAAACCAATGCCCTTTGAAGAAGGATGATCGTAATCAATAGCATAAGATACATGCTGCAGTAGTAGACAAGCAAGCTGAAAGGCAAGTGACACCTATAGAAGTTTCTTGGTAAGTTATTTGGCATACCTGTAACTATTCTTTTTGATACAGGAGCTACTGAATGTTTTATTTCTAGTAAACTCGCTTCTAAACTTAAAAGAAAAGATGGAAAAATGGATAAATCTTGGACTGTATAGTATGGTAATAACTCTGTTCATACAGTTAGTATGTGTCTTTTTGGGGTAGTCCTTGACTTACCTAACTTTTCCACGGAAGTTGATCTCTATGTTGCACCTTTGGGATCCTATGACGTTGTCATCGGTGTTAATTGGTTAGCTGACCATAAAGAAAAAGTGGACTACTTTGAAAAATATATAAGATGTTTAGATGATCTATAGAAAACAACAGAGATTCAAGGTGTAAAATGGGAAATTTTAGTTAGGAAACTGTCAGCTATGCAACTTAAAAAGGCTAAAAATAAAGGATGTACCTTATATGCAGTAAAGATATCTGAATCTGCAGAAGAAGACGGTGATTTCATGAAATGATACCCATTGTTATAGAGTTTCAAGGATGTATTTCCAGAGGAATTACCAGGTTTACCACCCAAAAGGGAATTTGACTTCACCATTGAAATCAAACCAGGGACGGAGCCTATTTCTAAAGCACCTTATCGGATGACTACTACAGAGTTAGTCGAGCTTAAGGCTCAATTGCAAGAACTTTTGTCTAAAGGTTTGATTAGACCAAGTGTTTCACCTTGGGAGTGCCAATGATATTTTTGAAAAAGAAAGATGGGACACTTAGATTGTGTATTGATTATCGGATGTTAAACAAGGCAACAATCAAGAATAGATACCCACTTCCTAGAATTGATGATTTATTTGATCAGATGCGTGGAGCATCGGTTTATTCCAAGATAGATCTTCGATCTGGGTATCATCAATTAAGGATTAAAGAAGAATATATTCATAAAACAGCTTTCCGGACAAGGTACGAGACATTATGAATTCACGGTTTTACCCTTTGGATTAACTAATGCACCCACAACTTTTATGAACTTAATGAATAATATCTTTCAAGAATATTTGGAAAAGTTTGTGCTTGTATTCTTGGATGATATTCTCATATATTCTAAAAGTGTTGGGGAGCATAATGAAAATTTGAAAGTAGTCTTGGAAATTTTGAGAAAAAGAAGGTTATTTGGTAAGTTATCCAAATGTTCTTTCTTTGATACCGAAGTTCATTATTTGGGTCATGTCATTAGTAAAGAAGGAATTGCTGTATATCCTTCAAAAATAGTGGCAATAACCGAGTGGCCTGCACCAAAGAATGTGCATGAAGTAAGAAGCTTCATGGGCGTTGTTGGTTATTATAGAAAATTTTTTAAATATTTTTCTAAAGTGGTCATGACTGATAACTTTATTACAGAAAAAGGATAAGAAATTTTCTTGGGATGATAAGTGTGAATCTGATTTTAAAAGTTTAAAAATTCAGTTGACTTTAGCACCTATTTTAGCTGTACCTAACCCTAATGGAGACTTTATTGTTGTAACGGATGCTTCTGGGGAAGGCCTTGGAGGTGTTTTGTTACAAAATGATCATGTCATAGCATATGAAAGTAGAAAACTTAAGTTACATGAGCTGAATTATGCCACTCATGATTTCAAGCTTGTTGCCATTGTTCATGCACTTCAAGTTTGGAGACACTATTTACTTGGGAAACCTTTTGAGTTGAAAACTGATCATCTAGGGTTGAAATATATTTTCACTCAACCTAATCTAAATGCAAGACAACAAAGGTGGTTAGATTTTTTGTCTCAATATGATTTTGATATTAGTTACATAAAAGGAAAAGAGAATAGAGTAGCGAGATGATCTAATTCGTAGGAAGAACATTTCTACTCTTATAACATTAAGAACTCAGTTTAAAGATGATGTGAAAAGTGCATTAGAATCTGATATATACTTTCAGCAAGTAAAAGCAGTGCTTGCTGCAGATCCAAAAGATGAAAGGTATAAAGGTTTTCATTTTGATAATGAAGGAATATTACGTTATGAAAATAGAGTATACGTACCTTTGCTAAATGATTTGAGAAAGAAATTGTTAGCTGAATTTCATAATTCACCCTTTTCTGGACACCCAGGTATTACTAAAATGCTTGCCGACCTAAAACAACAATATTTCTGGAGAGGAATGAAAAAGGATGTTATTAATTTTGTGACTCATTGTCTTGAATGTCAATGGGTGAAGGCAAGAGCACATGCACCCTACTAGTTTATTATATCCCCATAGCATACCATAGTACAAATGGCAAGTAATAAGCATGGACTTTGTACAAGGGCTGCCTATGTCGAGAAATAAACATGATGTTATCTTGGTAGTTGTTGATAAACTAACAAAGGTAACTCATTTCATCACTAGAAATCTAAAGGATGATTCTCCTGTGTTAGCTAAAAGATTTGTGCATGAAATTTTTAGATTGCATGGAGTACCAAAATTAATAATATCAGACAGGGATCCTAGAATGACATCAAGATTTTGGCAAACACTTAATGCAGCTCTTGGAACTAAATGAACTTTGATTCTGCGTACAATCCAGAAACGGATGGAAAAGCTGAGAGAGTAAATCAGGTGTTAGAAGATATGTTACGAATGTATTGCATGGATCAAAAATATAAATGGGAAGAGTATCTCCCATTAGTTGAATTTGCATACAACAACACATATCACTCTTCTCTTAAAATGGCACCTTTTGAGGCACTTTATGGAAGAAAATGCAGAACCCCTGTTAGTTGGGATAGCGTTGAGGATAGAGAGGTAATTGGGCCTGAAATCCTTACTGAAATGGAACAGCAAGTTAAAATGATTTGTGAATGATTGAAGGAAGCAACAGATAGGCAAAAGAGTTATGCTGACTTAAAGCGGGTTGACCAAAAATTTGAACTTGGTGAAAAGGTTTTTCTTCGTGTTAAACCAAGAAAGAGTTCTATAACTTTTGGCAAGGCTACCAAGTTATCACCTTGTTTTGTGGGACCTTTCGAAATTGTCGAAGTAATCAATCCCGTAGCTTACCGATTAGCATTACCACCTACTTTGTCACGAATGCATGATGTTTTCCATATTTCTTTGCTTAAGAAATACGTTTCAAATTTGTCACATGTGTTAAATTGGAATTCCTTGTAGGTCCAAGACCCAGGAATAATCGTGGTTAAACCCACTTGAGTGCTAGAAACTCACCAATTACATTTGAGAAATCGAGAAATACAACAATGTAAGGTCCAGTGGGACTAGTTTAATGAAGAAAGTGCAACTTGGGAAAATCTGGAAGAGATGAAAACTGCTTTTCCCTTTCTTTTTTAACAGAATTGAATCTGTTGACAAATAAAAAAATTATTATTATGAATTTATCTTTTACATGTCATTATGTAAGCCAGTTTTGGGGCAAACATTTATTCAGGTTGAATAAATAGTATCATGATACTGATTTCTGAAACTATTCAAGTTTGAAATAGTTAATTTGTTCAGTGAGTCAAAGAATTGATTGACCAGAAGATAAATAAAAGGATGTAATCATCGGGATGATGAATCTTTTAGGAGGGAAGCATGTAACACCTTGAACTGTTGTTACTTTCTCCTGAGCATTCAAGTGTTGATATATGATTTCTCCTATATAAGGACATGTTCCTTTGGTTTTGGGAAGTCATGCTTGATTTGGATTATATATTTTCTACTCTTAAGATCTTTGATTGAACTGGAATATGCTTGGACTCTTTTGTTTCTTTCATCCTTTGCATTTGAGTACAATCTGATTTCTGGAAGATTGTGGATTTATCCACCTTTATGACTCAACCTTGGATCAGTTGCATTGATCCAAGGAATGTTTTAATTTTATTCAGGATGAACAATTTGTAATAACATTTCGTGAGTTATTAAGTCTGACTGAACTTTGAATGTTCAAGTTCTTTTAAAACTCCTTCTATATATATATATATATATATATATATATATATATATATATATATGTATGACCACGAGAGGATAGTTTTGTTGGATTCCGGAGGTTAACTCTGGCTGATCATTGTAATCAGAATCTAGTTTTGGTCATCATAGCATTAGAAAGGACCTGGACCTTAAGCCAGGTAAGATGTGTAAGTTTTCTATCTAAAGCTTAATTACTTAATGCAAATCAGAAACTAAATCGGGAATGTTTTATTCTGTTTGAACTCTATTACTGATTAGTCCTATCTAGGGGACCTAGACTAGAATCAGTAAGGTTATTAGTTTTAACCTAAACTATAACCTAATGTTGTAAGGTTAGTTAATCTAACCTATTCCTAAACTATGTGCTTAATACTCCTAAGGAGGGTGACTAATGTTATATCCTATGGCAATAAGACTAAGTCTACCTATGATCTAACCTTAGTCACTAACCTATCCTAAACTAATGCTACGAAGGGGGACCTAAGGAGGGTCGCAACTCTTTAGCGATGGTTTCCATGGCATTTAAGGAAGGGATAAGGATGAAGGATAGGGAGTGCTACTGGTTTAGCGGAGGGTAAATTTGTTAAGAGGGTCTTACGTGGCAGTATCTCTAAGAATGGGAACTTTTGTTTATTTTGTTTTAGCATTCACCAACTTTGGTGGTCGGTGGCAATGGAGAATAGGTGGGAGAATGAAATTTAATGCAATTAATTTGCATAGGGTCTCGAGTGTGGATTGCTTGGGAAGGCATGCAAGTGGAATTTTGCTTGGTTGTCTTGTTTTTCATGCATTCTACTCTTCGTTGCATGGAAATTTTGAAAGTTTCAAATTTACTTCTCTATCATGGGGAGTATATAAGGCATGGAGGTAACAATATTTTGTTGTTTAATCTTTTGTGGAAGAAGAAGAGAGGGGCGAATGCATTTAGAGGTCTTCTTCAAATATTTAGCGACACTATCCGACATGATAGGCCCTAAGCTGTTAAAAATCTTGCATTACTTTAAATGTTTTCATTAGAAAAACTCTATTCGAGATAATGTATGCATAGTCGGCTTGGCTGGTAACAATGTTTTGGGTTTTATGTTGATTTGGGGATTCGGGTTGTATTTGGATCCTGGATGAAATTTGTTTCATTATTCTTGTTTCCATGTTGTAAATCCAATATGGAGTTTTTCTATCTATTTGGAAGTGTTGTAAGTTTTCTTTATCATTTGGGGTATTTGATTGAGGACTAGCTCCATGAAATAATGCATGCTTAATGATTACGTGTTTGAAAACACCACTGTAATTATTTGTTGTTTGAATATGATTAGATTAATTGATTGTTTGCTTCTCCGTATGAACTCTAACTATTACTGGTCCATGTTCGGAAAGTAGGTAATTGAATTTTGGATGGAATGTTAATTTATTCGGTGAAACTCGAATGTTTTAGTAGCTTGATTTGGAAATTTTGTTTGAAAGCTAATCCTGTACTTTTTACTTCAAAAGGGTATGAATGTTATTATGAATATAGGATTACGTGAGTACGGAAGTATTTGGTTACACTGTTGTTTTTGTGATTTTACATGGATATTAGGAACACGGATATGTTCAAGAGGAAACGTACTTTGATGAACTCTGTTCCTTGGAAATTCATGGTTGATCCTAGATCTGCATGAATGGAAATTATGTTTAATGTTTGGTTAAGATAGGACTGTGTTTGAAGTTACCATAGGTGATTTTGAAATCTGTACTTAGAATTCGACTATTAACTCTGTACATGCATTTTTGGTTTGGTATCTTGGAATGATATAACAACCTAACAGTGCAATGGTTGGAATAATTTAGTTTCGATCCATTGGTAATAAATGGTAATGGGAAAGTTACCCTAACTCTTAGACCAAAATGGTTCGAGTAATGGATGAAATGTAGATTGTTTACTTTAGAGCAGGATTGTGGTCTGAGATTAGATTGTTTATAACGTTTTATGTAAAGAAAATGTTATTGGCTTTTGTTTAATGTATAGTTGTAAGATTGTAGTGATCCATTGGCAAATCCTAAGGTGGCTCTACTTGATCTGAGCTATTGGTTAAACGTAAGTGTTGTTTTACTTTCCTTCTTCCCTGATTGGACGAGAGAATGTATATTACTTCTTGGATGTTAGTATAGTTCTGAACTTGATTAAAATAAAGTTATGATTTTCTCTACTCCTTCCTCTAAGTTATGAAGGAAAGAAATTATAGGATTTCGAAATACGAAGGTATTTATACTCTCTCTTGAAATAATAGTGAGCTCTTCTATAGAATTCTATAAGGAACTCTACAGTATGGTTATGAGATGACAGGACTGTTAAAATTAAGTGGAAAGAAATGGTAAGTGGTGAGATCTTAACTTAGAAGACTCCTTTCCTTTATTAGCAGTATTATTATCCTGATTTAGAACTCAGTTTGTTATCTACTTGTATAAAGGTAGCCCTGTAGTTAATGTTTTGCATACTTATCAATGATTAAAATTTGATATAATAGAGTTAAAGGCAATTCGCTAGGCAATTTGCATGAGGTAGTAATCTATTCTTTGCTCAAATTGTTTTTATGCAAACCTGTTGGATGCATACCTTAAAAAGGTTTTATTCTTTTAATTGGAGTGAATAAAACATGATTGACACTGTTCTCGGCTTTGCAGATGGTTAGGTACTTATGATACAAAATGTCCTTTCTTCTTTTCTTGTATTAAACAAATCATCTGAAATAGACTAAGTTGAAATTATGTCTGTGATTTGAGTTATGATATAAAGTCATTGGAAAAAGGAAAACTAGTGTGAATCATGATTTTGGATTTGATGAAATTGATGTCATTTAAACAGGATTGTTTAATGAAAACAATTGGTGGAATGCAATTGTTTTAAGGATTAGTGCTTATCATGCTCAGTTCATTGAACTAACCCATGCTAGCATTTTTGCAGATGGTCATCGTAAGTGGTAAAGGCAAGACAAAATCTAATATGATGCAATGACTGTTTTAATTTGGTTCTTATGAAGAATTCTGAATTTTTTTTCAAATTATAATATGGAAGAAAGTTACTCTTTTTTAAAAGGCTATTAAATTAATGTATGCCGAAGTGCATAGATTGTAATGTATGATTTGGGAATAAATGAAATGGAGAGATATTACTTATGTGGATTGTGTTACTTATTTGTTGGATTGATCTTCCTATTACATGTATGAATGAGTGTGCATTCTTATTGTTCTATGCAATGGAGTCCAGATGGATTCCCTAAGTAAGCCTTATTTAATTATGTGGCTGAAGACTACATATTTTTGGTTAGTAATTCTTATATCTTATGATTATGGTTAAATTGGAAATCGACGATTGCATGATTAGGGAAAGTTGAGAGTTAACTATGCCCTAAAATGTAGCTATAACTGGAAGAAAATCCTAATACTCTCTTAATGTTCTAATTCAAAAGCAATTTATTGATGGTTATAAATCACCATGACTTAATGGTATTAAGTCTGTTATGTTTCAGTCTCTAAGGTTGTTACATACCCTTTCTGGATTAGTTATTTTCCTAATGGGGAAAACTTAGGGTTATTGTCCTATTTTGTGGATACAAGGTTGTTAGGTACCAATCGGTAACTTGAAACAATATTAAATCTAATTAAAACATTTCTTTGCGAAACTGAACCTAATTACAAAAGGTAACTCAAGGAGTCTTTGACTCTGGGTTAGGGAAGGCTACGTAATAAGGTGGGCTTGTAATCCAAATATAACTTAACATTTGTAAATTCTTGGAGGTATGTACATCTTTCCGAGGCTATTCCGTAGGATGTTGACACATGTCAACTGCAAGGTTGTACCTTTGAGAAGATTAGGATCTTCTCGAGGATACAACAATGCAGATGACATATGGCAACACCCTTCTGCATTGATCGTTAAGATTTACACACCGAGACTTGTTAAAGATTTCCCTCTGGGACTGGTTAGGATCATAAACAGGTTATGAGGCAGCCCTTTGAGACTCTAGGTATCTCGACACACAGGGTTAACATCGGTTGACCCAGTATGTCAACTTACCCCTAGTCTTCAAGAGCATCTTTATAACATGAATTATGATATTAACCGATCTAGAGTGAAAACTTAGGACAAGGGGACTGACTTAGGTCAGTATAAGATGTTCTATATAACATTAGAGTGGGGTGAAGGATGTATTCTAGATTGACGAGTATGCCATCAAGGAATAAGTAATATGAATAGTATGTTTCAAACCTTTGGCCAAAGTATCGCAAGCTGCTGATTGCATTGTCCTATGTCACCTAGTCTAAGGATCGTGATGCCGATGAATAATGGTAACAATTATTTAGATAGGTTCCTTGGACAGAGCACTCAAAATCCCTAGAATAGGGAAGAGAACCACGAGAATGAAGTGTTCAGTTGAAAACTTCAATCTCAAAGTTACGCATGAATAGATCGGTAGTTCACCAAGTCATGGAATGAATAGATCGGTGGTATACCGAGTCATTATAGCTGCATATGGTTATCTATTATAAGAATGATTGTTATGATATGTGTGTTCTAAATTATGTATTTAGAACAAGAGAACATTAATCAATCAAAAAAAAAAATTCTTGTTCTAAGGTATTAAAATGAGGATGTTACAAAACAAGGGATATCATATCTCAATATTGGGGAGTGATGGATCCATTCAAGTACATTCCCTAAACAATATGAAACTTAAACTTGGGGACTTGGTAATATAGAGATATATGGGCATGGTAGGTGCATGTGTAGACATACAAATTTAGGTATTTTTATTTTGATATGAAAAACTTACTTCATCAAGACACTTACTTGTACACACACCGTAATCCTTGTCTTTATATTCTAAATTCCCTTACATTACTAGTACACAATCTTCTCGGTTGTCATTATAATTACTCAAATAATGAAAAATAGAGCACAAATCCCAATAATATCACCCGAAATTCTAGCTTAATTACAGGTAATTAATGTATGAAATCATAAAGTCCCAAGACAAGCCATAATATGGATTGGGATGACCCATAAGAATCTCTCTGCTAGATCTAATGACTATTTTCATAGTTTTATATATTTCTTTGCATTTTTTGTACCCCTATGCCATATTTAGTGTAATTTTTTAATTAAAGACACCTATATAAGAAATCATAACTCACAATTTGAAGTCAACTGATACTTGGAAGAGACACTCTTATAAATACTATTTCAAAGCAAATTCTAGATATCCTCTTTCCATTTATATAAGAAAAATATCCTTAGGAGTAATACATAAATCACTACTAAAACAATCAAATAGGTCAAATAATTTTTCTTCCATCTCCATGAGTCAATATATAGTCAAGGTCATGCCAAATTTACACATTTCTAAACATCAAAAGGGTCAAAGAGCATTCATTCTAGGTCTACGTAAACTAGCACTATATACACAATCATGAAGGGTACATTTCAATTCATCTATAACTACACCTTCTTTATTTTGATCAAGAGACTCAAGTGAACATTAAGCGGTTGTATTAGAGATGTATTCAAACCTTTAACTACATTAGGAGAACTACACAAGGCTTTCTCCCACTTAAGGGGATTTAATACAATGTTTATATCTATTTAGTAAGGGTTGACCATAAGGGTCATTGTAACCTCAAAACAAATATATTTCTCAATTTTTATCTAATGGTTGCATGAAGTTTGTTATTTGTATCTAGGGTTTCTACTTGTTTCAAGTCTTCACTAGAATTGTCACATTTTTGTGAAACCTAATATGTGACAATGAAGCACTTATTTAGATCACGAAGAACAACAAAATTTATAGAACCATGAAAAAGGGGGTCCAAAATTGTATAGAAATGGACAATACCATACTCTAATATAATCTCCTTGTCCTAGATCATATTCAATATTTAGTGTTATGAACAAAACATTTCCATGTTTTTGTTAGTCTCTATAATGAGTATGCACATTTAGATTGTCTTCTATATCTCCATATCAATTAAGAAAATTCCATTCTTGTCATTTAAATGATCATATCTCATCGTTTACATTTTTATTGATTGGATATATATTATTATTATTATTATTATTATTATTTTCATTATTTTATTACTAAATCTAAACATGTGTCCTATTACAAACCCTTTTTAACTCATTTATCAATACAATTTAGGTTAAATCATTTGGTAAGCTCAACCTTTGATCTTGTAAAACATTCCCTTGACCTAAGATTTAAATAATTAAATATTATAGGGTTTTCATTCATATTTAATTCTAAGTTATATCTATTTTTATGACCTAATTTGATTATCAAATTTTCCCTAGGGTTTCATGTTTAGTACGATTCTTCATGATTTATTCTATGATCCTTCTTTGGTGAGTCACTTTTTGTCACATATCTCCAATTTTAAAAAAAGATTAAAAAATTAGTTTAATATTTTTTATGTTGATATATTAAAAGAAAACCTCTCTTTGTTCTTCCTATTTTTAGCACAATTTTCATTATTTCAAATTTACTATTTTTTATAATAAGGTCATAGTTTGAAACATACTTAATAATTTGCAAATTACTTGGAGGTTTTTTTCATTGAATTAAGGTCATAAATTACCTATTTTGGTATCTTAAAATCCAATTTATATTTTTAGAATTATATATTTTATCAATGTATTATATTTAGTTATTTATAAGAAACAATTTTTGTGCCTACTCATCTTATTTGGATCATGATCCTTTTTATATCTCTAGGATTTGCATTCCTTTGTATTTTAATAACTTACTTCAAGAATAAAGGTGTACTCCCTTAAACTAGTGTGGGCTAATATCCCTTTACCCGGTCCATGTTAAAGAAAAATGAAGAGATGTATTTCATCCAACTCGGGAAAGAGGAACACACGAGGCTATTTATCAAACATACATGCACATAAAAGTCCCTATAAATAGGGTGTGCAATAACCACATTGTAGTTACAAATGTAAACATTTACAACCCTAAATAACCTATGAGAGTTTTTTTTAAGACCAAAAACTTTACATTATATAGAAATGATGAATTAATTTATTCATAACATTGCCCCCCTTAGTTCATCATGCTCTCAAGAGAATAAAAGAGATTTTCTCTAAATTACTCAAATTTCTCCAATGTAAGTGACTTTGTGAATATATTTGTATGTTGTTCTTATGTTAGGAAAAATTAGAGTTGGATGTTGTGTTGTATAACATGTCTTCCTAGGAAATGAACATGTACCACAATGTGTTTAATAAGTTCATCAAACACTTTGTGTGGAAAAAAACTTAATAATATCTTCATTGTCAACATACAATAAGGTTTTTTTCTTGTGGTACTCCTAGTCCTTCATGTATGTGACTTAACATTTCTTCGTCGATAAATTATTTTACAATGTGATATTATGCTTCAATGAAAGATTAAGAGACAAAGTTTTTTTATCCCCCATGATATTGGATCGGATCCCAAATAGAGAACATATATAGAAGTGGGTTTCGTGTCATCAATATTTCTTGCAAGATCTTAGTCAATATAAATTTTTAGGAAGAATTGATCACTTTTCTTCTACTCTAGGTGTAGACACCTTAAATTAGTACCATTAATCCCTATGTCCATGTATGTTAGCACCCCTTCATTATCACATCACCATCATATTATACATTAAATCCTTATCCCGAGTATTATTTATCCCCATTTTATTTAATACCCATAAATTTCAATCTAGAACTGTAAAATCTTATTTTACCCCTTCCTAAACCACTCAAACCACTTACAAACCAAAATCAAATTAAAAAAAAAAATCAATAATTTCTCAACCATTTCACAACCCCTTGATCTGCGCATAACCTCTTTCCAACACACACCCTTTGTCAAAAAAAAAAACCTCAATTTGGGAAGTAGTTTCAACCTTTTCCTCATAAAACATGGATCATCGATGATTTAATAGAATTGCAATCAATTCTCCCTAGTTGTTAACAAACCTATATAAGCAAGTCTCATGCCTCCATTTGAGGTTAGCTTGTAGATGGATGTGGCTTAAGGAATTCATATCACATTTTATTTGTATCATATCCCTGTCATAGAGCCAAAGATCATCCCAACAATATTCAAGGCACCAAGAATCTCTTCTTCATCCTACGAATGTCATTCACATGTCCAAGAATCAACTCAAAAATCTTCTTACATCTAAAATCTCCATCTCTCAGGTAATATCTCCTTATGGTCTTCATTTTCTAACATATACAAGGTACATATCTTCATTTAATTAATCATTGTATTTATGCACCATATATAATCTTAAATAAATTCTTTTAATATCCCTTTTGATCTCTATCTATGTATATTATTAACTTGTACAATTCCACAATGATCACTAGCATTTCACCAAAATCATTGAAGATTCCATTGGGTCGCAAACAGGATCATTGACGACCCATAAACACCATTGATGACCAATACGAATCACTAATTATTTGACATAATCCCTGAGGATTCCTTTCTAAAATGTATTTTGACCCCTAAGATTACTTTTAAAAAATCTAGATCACATAATTTATTACTACAATTCCCCTCAGTGTTTGTCCACTCACATCAAGCTCCTTTGAGCCATTTATAGCACTCTATCAGTTATCTAAATCAAATCTATCATTCTACTCACCTATGTGAGTACATAGGCATCTACATCATTATTCCCTTGAGCCCATTTTCCTAAACTCCCTTTAGATCAGGTATCACCATTAGACCATCATATAGCCTTGAATTGCGTTAGTCCCTTTTCCTTTACATTGTTGGTTATATCATCTATTTTATCATTTTATCTTATCATTATCAGATTGATTTCTTGAACATGGATTGACATCCTTGTAAGGAAGTCCATTGAATTTTGGGGATTGGCCTTTTCCAGACAATCCACCACATATATATATATATATATATAATCATACTTTTTTAGAGTGTTTGGGAATGCAAGTAGCTTATCCTATTCGAAATAAGAAGTTGTGCACACACTTGGAACCATCAACATCAATCATCCATAAATATCGACGTCATCTATCATCATAGGTTTTGGTAAACCCCACCATCTTACTAGGTTAGTTTGTTTTTGTTATTTCACTTCATTACTTTAATGTAGAAAAGAAAAAACTCTCTGAACATTCTGGCATGCCCAGTGGGGCCTAGTTCATTTTCTTCCATTTTAATTTTATTAAAAATTAATTTTAGGCATTCTGTTCTATAATCACCACAGGTGATATAGTCAAATCGATGATTGGGTTATTCGCCGGTGATTCTTGTCATTTTCCAAAGATCTCGTGACTACTTATGATTACTCATTTTGTCATTCTCTAACACCATTTTCTCCTGTTGTTTTATGTTTTTCGCTGACTTGTTATAGGTTTATTATCTAGTGGCTTCTGCTTGCCCCATTATTACATTGCTAAAAAAATCAAAAATTTAAAAATTAAAAAGGAAGCATTTCTCAGGTGAGTCCTCTTCTTTTCTTTTCATTTTCAAGCATCGCATTTTGTTGTCTTTCCTCATCAAAATCAATCTTTCTTTTGTTATTAAAAATAAAATTTCATCCTTCTTGATCACTTATCTTAATTAGGGATTAACTTGTTGCATCCAATTAATATCCATCGCACACTGACTAAATCACAAGAAACATAAAATGCATTGAAACATTCCCACCCAGGTGAAACTATTGGGATTTCATCACCCAATAGGAATTAGACTCAATGTTCCAGACAAGTATAAAAAAATGGTTATCGGTATATTGGCTAAGCACTGATTCCTTTATCACCGTAGAAATGTGAAGTAAGGGGTAGGCTCTAATACTGGCCCTGTCTGGCACCAACATAGATTCAGGCCTCATGTAACTTCGTGGTATATCAAGAACTCTAGCCTTGAACAAAATCAAAACCAACCTTAGAGCAGCCATATCATTAGGTTTCCTATGAGTTCTTCCTCCACATCTAAATTCTAATCAAGATAATTGAAATTCTTCGCTTGACTAGACTATTACATATATATCTCTCTTAGGGATTTATTGTATCATCTACAATTAACTATCATTTAATATGGATCAACCCTCTACTTTAACATATTATTTTACCCCTTATGCATAATTTTTACAATCATCATCAATTGCTTCATCTAAAAATTTTCATCATAACAAATTTCAAAATATCCCCTATACAAGATCTAATCCTTATCAATCTTATCAACCTATCACATCCCACTCAACTTCACTTAGATTTGGCATGCTCCTAGATCCATATAGAGCATCTTCTTTCACCATAGAACCTCTACTTTTCAGCATATTCAACATACCTACATGTCTCCCAACATCCCTTTATCAAAACCTAATTTACAAATGATATCTTCTTAGGCTACCCATTATAACCCTCCATATAAAATCCATCTACAAAAACCCTTCATACTTTCCACTATAATAAATTAACTCAACCACATTCTCACCCACACTCACATGTTAATTCCCTCAGGCCTAATCCTATAAAAATCCCATGCAAGATCTTTCAAATAGATTAGATAATTTGGATGCTTCTACCATGGGAACCAAACAGATCCTCACTTATGATCAAATTTGTAATGAACCCATTCATCCATTAGTACCATACAAATCTTATCCTTCGTATTGGGAATTTCCCGAGTTTAGAATGTTCCACAACTAGGATGATGGTCAACAACACATAATAGCCTTTAAATACTCATGTTATCTCATCATCCTCAATCAAGATATCATGCTTAGAACCTTTCGTATGTCACGAAAAGACTTTCCTTGATTTGGTACAACTTCGTATCTCGACACTCTTTATTATCTTTTATGTAGCTATCCTGTTATTTCTTGATCACTTCGCTATCAATATTACTAAAAATAATTGTTTCGACCTTTATACCATCAAAAAAACTTAAAATGAGTCCATTGTTGACTTCGTCACTACATGGAAGAGCATTATCAATCAATTGACCTTCTGAATGCCTCAATAAGAACTAATTGATTTGTTTTCTTGATCATGTTTCCATCACATCTCATCTACCCTCCAGATCCACATGTTCCAACCTTTTTAATCTACCTTCACCATGGATATGAAATTAGAAATCCAATCCCTCAAAGAAGGTCACCTTGATCCTCAATCTACCCATGTTTCATATTATTCCCTATAACTTCCTATGAATTCAATAAAACTAACAAAGATGATGCCATTACTTGTCTTCCTGACCCAACACCCTTGATAGAATCAATCCATATAGATACTACACATCCTTTGAGTCACATCATCAACACAATTACATATAATCTTACCCATGAGGAGACCCTTTCACCACCAATGCTTCCCCTTGAATACTTAGATCCCTTGGAATCTCTTTTTGATAATCCTTATACATCAAAATAAC
The DNA here is from genome assembly GCA_018340775.1 of Taxus wallichiana var. yunnanensis. Lineage (NCBI taxonomy): Eukaryota > Viridiplantae > Streptophyta > Pinopsida > Cupressales > Taxaceae > Taxus > Taxus wallichiana. Next base: position 81,774,929 of record CM031242.1, on the reverse strand, counting down.
CTTCGCCTATCATCCAATCACCTACTACCTTATTTCAGCCTTTAGACTCTAGCTCAGAGACCATTACAAAGGGGGAACCTACAATTGAAGAGCTCAACATCCAGCCATCCTTCAAACTAAGAAAAGACTTATACAAATCACATAAATGTAGCCCACCTCAATCATGTATAGAAACAACACCTCCCTCATCAAAATCATACATAATCCTATCCTAGAATCTTCACTTATCATCTAGTTTGGAACCTTATCCTAAATCAAACATAATAAAATTGAAACCTATCACATCCATGACATCATCCTCATCATCGATTGTAAGACCATCTTATTTAACTAATATCAACATTATAAAATTAAAACATACATCATCTAGGGCCTCAACCTTACCATCCATTTTGGGACCCCATCCTTTATGAAAATCAAAATCTATCACATCTACAATCCCACCTTTAATGTCTATTTTGGGACACCAACCTTTATCTCAATATCATGTCACATAGTTGTACCCTATCTCATCAATAAAATTTCATCCTCATCTATTTTAGGACCTCATCCATCATCCAATTTTATCAATCCCACATCCTATCCCTTCTTTGGGTCACATCCTCTCTCTTATCAACCTCACAATATCCCTATGATGTTCCAACACCATACAACATCGAGCATGCACCCACATCAATAAAATAAAAGACATCCTACCAAGCATTCTCGTAGATCAAAATCAAAATTTAGTAATCCAAATCCCTTGAAAGGGACTTACATTGACATCCTTGAGAGGTTTATATAGGATTTATTTATCAAATTTCCACCAATCAAAACACCCAGTCCACATACTGAATCCTACATGGTATGACCCGAGAAAAAACTTATGCCTACCATAAAATCCCGGATCATAACACAAAGAGTTGTAAAGTACTTAAAACCATAATCTAGTCACTCTTCCTTTTCAATGATATTGTCCTAGAAGAATAACATATTAAGCCATCATTGATATCATCTACACCTCCACCCTCTTTAGTTTCTATAACTACATGTGTAGGAGAAGGGGTCATGATCAATCTTGTATTAGAAAAATCTGTCAAAAATGTCTCAACACCTTCCATTAAAGGTATTCCAATGTCATAAAATTTCATTAAAGATACCTCAATCTTGTCCTAAATATTATCTCAAAAATAATTTCTCATACGAATTCTCATCACCTTCCATCGAAGGTCCTTTATCTCAAATCAATACGGTTTGCCCATCTAAGCGAACCTAAAATCGTCATACATGAAGAAAAGGAAAAGTCAAAGCTTCATCTTCTACCCCTCATCATAAATCATCCTCTCATACCTCATAAATATTTTCAAAAACTCCATTATCAAAGGTTCCACATCCTCCTTTATTTACCATATACTCAATCAATCAACATCAAAACTTTCATCATCCTAAGCTGAAAGACATCATTCCTTTCGGTGTATGTTATCTCTAGCCACATTGTCACACTAGGGGTCTCATCTCTACTCAGACTTTGAAAGTATAATCTTGCATACCTCCCCATAGTGTATCCTCACCAAACCTATCCTCTCAATCTAATAAAAATGTCACTACTCTAGAAAGGAGTAAACATGGAAAGTTTTCCCCTAACTGGATTGGTCCATATAGCATGGGTCAGGAGCTTATCATCTAGCCTCCCTTGATAGTACACCTAAAAAGGAACCAATGAATGCCTTGCACTTTTTACTTTTCTTTTTTTTAAATTATGACCATAATGATAATAGTCACATCAAATATCTTATTTCACCATCAACCAACCATTTTCTCATCATAATGATTTGAAAGTATGTGGTTTTCTGTCACTATCCTCAACACCTTAAAGATGAGCACCATGACTCTGTTCATCACATATTTTATATGGAAAAGTTCCTCCTTAAATGAAACCCCACAATCATTACATCCATCTACCTTGTATACCAACTGAAGACATGTCATGGGGAACATATGTGTAGGTCATGTACACATCTCTCTTCCCCTCCTCGAAATAGTCTATTAGGGTTTTTCCCTTATCTTAAAAATACATTAAAAATATGTATGAATGATTCTCATCAAAAATAATAAACTGATCCCTCAAAGGAAAAATATTTAGAAATCAAAATCATGCTATCAAAAGGTAGAATGATCCCTCGAAGGAAAACTACCCATCAAAATTATAGACCGATCCCACGAAGGATGGCTTTCTCTATAAAAGTAATAAGTCAAAAGTTAATAATTGTAGACCACTCCCTCAAAGGATGACTACCCATGTAAAAAGGCTTCCCACATCGATCAAACTTCAAAAATTCAAAGTATTAAAAGAATCTTGGAAAATCTTCCCGCATTGATCAAATTTCCCATCAAAGCAAACTTCTGCATTGATCGGTTTGCACTAGATAAGTAAAATAAATAAATAGCTAGGGCATCTCTCTATGAAACTGTTGAAAGGAGAATCTTACTCCCCCACACAACCTACATATGTTAACCCTTTCATGTTCTAGGAAGGTAAATATTATCACTTCATCTCTATATCCAAGATCCTATGTGTGACTACCCATTGTTAGTCATGTGTTAACATTTGTTGTAAAGGCCAAGAGTGCGGAAGACTTCACCCTATTTATCCCCATCACGTATGTATCAAATCTAGTAAAAAAATCATTCCACATTTTATTCTTAACCATGGTTAAGACACATTTTGACAAAATTAAATTCACTTTAAAATAAATATCAAATAACACATCATATCAAAAACATAACTTTAACAACTGTCAACCCTACCACATTAACCTCTATCAATATCTATCATAATATCAACATCTATCAATATCCATACAATCATGATCACATCTCAATATTATATCATCACATCAAAATAAAATCATAAATCATAAATCATATCAGTTTATCATTTTACATCATCTACAATCTTAAAAACTTTGTGTATCACGATTCTACATCAAAATGTCAAATCTACTCAGTAAAATCAACATTTTTCAGAAAGATTACTCCTTAAGTGTTATACCTCGATCACCTTCAAAAAATATGTCTATTCCTCTATCATGACTTTTTCTTTGTTAGTCATATGTTTATAGGACACGAACCCTTTGTTTCTCCTATTACATGACTTCCTATCCTCGTAATCCCACCTTTGTGGCAACATAGATTTTGGTCCTTTGACCTTGTCAAACCATCATCTTGTCATTTTTAAAGTCATATTTCTATGGGAATCGAACCCTTTGGTTCCCCTATCACTTGAATTCCTAGCCTTGTAAGCCCACCTTTGTGGCAAAATCAATTTTGGTGCTTTGACCTTGTGAAACCATCATCTTCAAATCATTAAATTCATATATCTATAGGACACAAACACTTTGGTTCCCTTATCACTTGAATTCTTAGTCTCATAATTCCACCTTTGTGGAAACATCAATTTTCGATCCTTTAACCTTGTCAAACCATCCTTTTTAGTTTCCCTTTCCATCGTTAAGTCATACGTCTATAGGACATGAACCCTTCGGTTCCCTTATCACTTGATTTTCTGATGGCATCCATATTATTTTTATACCTTGTCTTGGGAATCATCTCTCATCTTTGCATCTATCTCTTTCAAACTCGTGATCGATTCCCAATTAGGTCAAGTAATCCCTAGTTTGAGGGGTAACACCTCATCATTAAATTCTACATCATTAATATATCACATGTCATTTTTTTCTCGCAACTTGCCTACACTAAACCACTCAACAAAAAGGGGAAAATGTAGACACCTAAAATTAGCATTGCTAATCCCCATGTCCGTGTCCACTAGTACCCCTTCATTATCACATCACTATCATATTATACATTAAATCCTTATCCTAAGTCTTATTTCTCCCCATTATATTTACTCCTATAAATATCATTCTATAGCTGTAAAATCTTATTTTACCCCTTCTTAAACCACTCAAACCACTTAGAAACCAAAATCAAATAAAACAAAACAAAATCAATAACTTCTCAACCATTTCACAACCTCCCTGACCCGCATAACATATTTCCAACACACACCCTTTGTCAAAATAAAGAAAACCTCAATTTTGGAAGTATTTTCAACATTTTCCTTGTAAAACCTAGATCAATGATGATTTAATGTAATTGCTAGCAATTCTCCCTAGTTATTACTAATCCTATATAAACAAGTCTCACATATCCATTTGGGTTATCTTGAAGCTAGACGTGGCTTAAGGATTTCATATCACATTATCTTTGTATCATATCCATATCACAGAGCTAAAGATCATCCCAATAACATTCAAGGCACTAAGAATCTCTTCTTCATACTACGAATGTCATTCACATGTCCAGGAATAAATTAAACAATCTTGTTTCATCTAAAATCTCCATCTCTTGGGTAATATCACATTCTGGTCTTCATTTATCAACATATACAAGGTACATATCTTCATTTAGTTAATAATTGTATTTATGCATCATATCTAATCTTAAATCAACCCTTTTAACATCCTTTTTGAGCTTTATGTTCGTCCATTATCAACCTATATAATTACACAATGATCCTTGGCGATTCACTAAAATCACTAACGATTCCCATGGGTCATAAATAATATCGTTAAGGACCTATTAGGAAAATTGAAAACCCATCAAAACCATTGATGAATGATCAATATCACTAAATATTTTCTATAATCATTGACAATTCCTTTCTAAAAGGTCTTTTGACCCCTAAGATTACTTTTTAGACATCTAGATCACATAGTTTATTACTACAAGTCACCTCAAGTGTCTTTCCAATTACATCAAGCTCCTGTGAGCCATATATAACACTCTATCAGTTACATAAATCATTTATATCATGCTACTCAACTTTTGAGTACAAAGGCATCTAAATCATTATTCCTTTGAGCTCATTTTATGATTCCTAGACTCCGTTTGGATCAAGTATCACCATCGAGATCATCATATAGCCTTGGAACACATTAGTCCCTTTTCCTTTTCATTTTTAGGTATATCGTCTGTTTTATCATTTTATCTTATCATTATCAAATTAATTTATTGAACACAAATTGACATCCTTGCAAGGAAGTCCATTGACTTCTCAGGGGACCGACCTTTTTCAAGCAATCCACCATATATCTATCTCGATCATATATTTTTCGAGTGTTTTGACATTGCATGTATCTTATCCCATTGGAAAGAAGAATTTTTTTCTCACACTTGGATCTGTCAATGTAAATCATCCATCAAAATCTACTCCAACTATCATCACGAGTATCTATAAACCCCGTCATCTTCTGAGGTCATTTTTTTGTTATTTCACTTCATTAATTTAAAATAGGAAAGAAAAAACTCTCTGAACACTAGGATAAATCCCATTGTTCCTTTGATGTATATTAAAATTAAATTTAATTCTTTCTAGTGACATATTTTTAGTTATTGCATGAATAATGAGAGATAATTGACAATATAATTAATGTTTGACCTAATATATGTCAAGTAAACAAAATTCCTAACTAACTTATGTTGGAGAGTAACATTTACTTATGGTGATGGAATATTGAAAAAAATGAAGATTTTCCTCCATGGGTGTGGTAAATGGTTTATTATCCATCATTCAAAACTTATCAAAAAATATATTGACATATTTCATTTGGAATATAAAAATAATGGTGCTCCATTTTCCATACTTCTAGTCTAAGATAGTAGTGCAATAGCTTGATATCTATCATTTCAAATGATCAATTAAGATATTTATTTATTTCATAAATATTATTCACTCGATGACTAGATCATCTACATGGATAATAATAATTACAATATTTCCCTTACATTTTGAGATAGAGATTGGGATCATAAGGATTCATTTAGAGTATGTGATGAATGTGATGATCATTAATCTTTATATACCAATCCCAAGGAGAATTTTGATAGTATATAATGACTTGATGAGTCCACACAACTTTTTTATTTTTAAAATACGAAAAAATATATTGGTTGAGTCATGCAGAAATATTCCTACAAATATCCATTTATAAAGGTACTTGTTACATCAATTTGTTCCAATTATAAACCAAACTAAGTATCTAGAGAAAAATCATCATAATATTTTTTATCTTAGCCATGGGAGAAAAATTCTCCTCATAGTCAATGCCTTTTTCCAATTATATATTTTTACTATAAGTCTTGCCTTGTGCATGCCAATACTACCATCTAATTTGTACTTCATTTTAAAGATATGTATACAATCAATTGGATTTTCCTTGGTAGGTATTTGTAAGAAACCTTGTGTTATTTTTCATTAGGGACTAGAACTCTCCATTTATACCATCTTTATAAGGTTTATACTCTAAGTATTCTGAACTACAAAGGTCTCAAAAAAATAAAAAAATAACACTCGTTAAGAAAAATTTGACCTCATGTTGAGCCATATTGTGAGTCCTTGGTTCAGTGGAAGATGTTTCTAGGAATTCATCCAAATTAGAATCTTGTATCACATTAGTATACCATTTTAACATCTACCGATTAATTTTATGGGTGGTGGATCTGTAAGATCATCACGACCATTCCCATCATCATTGTCATTGTCGATCTTATGCCACCTTCTATTTTTACATAATTTTTATAACATGATTAATATTTTCATCATGTGAGCTTATGGAAGGTGGATTTTACTCACTTGTTATCATTAAACTCAATGTTCCAAATAATACATATTTTTGGTTTTTGGATTTATGATTATATAACTGACTATTTTTAATAGAACCTACGAAGATGCATTTTTAAAATTTATATCAAATTTTGTTGTTTTTTTGGAAATTACATTCTCTTCTTACATCCAAAAATATAAAGATGAGATATATATGATTTATTCCCTAACCATGTTTCTTGTGAATTCACTTCATTAATATCTCTAGTAGAAGCTTTGTTCAATATATAAACTATTATTTTTACTTCTTTTTTCTAGTATGTGTTTCGTAAACTTAAATCATGAGTCATAAAAAACACAATTTATATCATAGTGTGATTCCACCTTATTGCAACACAATTATAAAGTGGAATGTGAGGTGGAATTAGCTAACATTGAATACCATGTTTTACCAAGAATGCTATAAATTTATTACTAGGTTATTCCCTCCTCAATTTGAGTGGAGATTTTTGATTTTACGACCAATTTAAATTTCTACAAACAATTTGAAACGATTGAAAATTTTTAAGGGTTGGTCTTTGGTATTGAGTAAATATACCAATATTTTTCATAATTAATCATCAAAAAGAGCACAAAGTACTGAAATCCAATATGACTATTCTCATCTATCCACATTGATCGGTGTACATTAAATCTAACTTTCTAAAATATTGAAAGGTAATATTACCAAATGGTGCTCAATGTTGTTTTCCTACAAGACAAATTAGGAATTTATCTAAATGTTTCTTTGTTAGAGGAAATCATATCAAAATATTATAGTATATGAGTGAAGATAGGTATCCAAATCACACATTCCCAAATATTCTTTGACACATATGTGTTGAGTCTTAATCCTTTGCAAACAATCCCCAATTGTTTATTAAAACAAAATAAATTTGGAATGATATCCCAACACCAAATTCTTATGCAAAAATTTTCAATCCCTTTGGTATTATCTATGACAAGGAACATATTTTTATCACCTTTAATATTAGAATTGAATTTCAGGTTTTGCTATAGTAATAGAATGATAGACAAAATTCTTGGAAATTCCTAGGACATATAGGACATATATAATTTTACAATCATCTGTTCTAAGAGGAAACAAGATATTCCAATGCCATAGAAGCTGGAGGAGATATCGTTACCCAATGCAACATAATTTTTATTAGACATGTCTTTAAAATTGAAGAAGAAATATTTCCTCCTAATCATGTGTTAGGATACACCCGAGTAAATATAACATATACAACTCTATGAAGTTGATTCTGACGTGATTGTGAAATATAAATGAATTACTAATCTCAAGGTTTATATTCCTCATCATTAATGTTTCCCTATTATTGTAGCTTATTTTATTTTCAATTTTCCTTTATTTATGCCTCACACTTGTGCTATTTCCCTTGTAACTATTGTTGGTTGTCAGGATTATTTACACTATGTTGTGTTTATCCATGCTTCATTGACTATTGTACCATCATGAATGTGGAGTTTTACCTCATTTTAAAATCCAAAAATATGATCAACTTGGATTTTTGACCAACTTTTTCAAATTACCTTTTTATAGTAGCATAATTTTTGGTCAAATGTAAAAATTTCAACTACATTGTAAATGTCTTTAAATTCAAGTTAATTTTTGAGCTTCATTTTCTATGAACCATAATTATCTCCTCTTAGGAGATATGAATATAGTAGAAAATATTTCAAAACATTTGCATCCATTTTTGTAAATTTTGGGAGATAAATGGGTTCTTTATTAATCCAAATAAGTCACACTTTCTATACTATTAGTTTGATAAACCACACCTATCAATATATGTTCCCTACTTATATACCCTTCAATACATGGAAGAATCTCACCATTTTGATATACCATGTAGTACATGAAATATACGATAACATACATGAGATCATATTGATATATTATAATAATATAACACATGAAATGGATTCACATTATCAATGAAACTTATTTAATGGATTTCCACATACGTGGACATAAATTCCCTATATAGCTAGAAATTTCACTTTTTATGATTTACACTTAACAATTGTGGTGAATGGGAAATGGAGGGAATGGTTTGTGAATAATTTTTTTGATCCTTATTTCTCCTTGACAATTTATAGGGATGAGGCCTAGATGCCATTTTTGCAACTATATCAATTGATGGATGTAATAGTTCAAGTATGATAGACCGCATGTAATCATGAACTAGAGGCACTACTAATACTAAACACTATTAATGAGAAAAATACATGGATTTGTGTATGCCTAAAATTTCTTATATAATTTTTTAATGCTTAGAAAACTCATAAAAATAAAAAACATGTTTATATGATGATTTAAACTCAAAATTTACACATTTTTATGATATTTTTAAAAATGTTGATAAATTTCAGCTATTAAACATGCACAATTTGTGAAAAACCAATTAATTGATATTTTAGGGCCTTTTTAAGGTAACAAATAAAAAATTCGACTATAGTTTTGTATCTTAAAAAATGTTTTGCACAAAAATTCATGTAAATAGATCTTTATTTTATGAAGGCTTAAAAAAATTTAGGTCTAAAATCCTTCTAGTTTATTCAAGTATGGAATTAACCTTAACTTTTATTGTAAGTTTATAAAAATATAGATGGATGGAGATATCGGCGGGAAGTACGGTCGGTGCGGTCTTAGCTATGTTCGCTGCATAATGTCTCGTGATCTAGGCCAATTATAGCTGAGAGGAGGCTACTTACCACTTGACCGAGAATCGGCCGAGGATGAAAAGCTATGCAACCGAAAAAGTGGACATGCTTGTGATCCACACCTTTGGCCACGGAACAAGATTCTTCTAAACCCTATGAAAGGTGGGTCCACAATCTCTAGAAAGAGGGAAGTTCACATGGGAAAAGGACAATGAAGGTTACCTACTTTTCTAAAGGTTTTAGATGGCTACATAAATAGGGCTTTGGACAAAGTGAATCTTTCCTGGTTGGTAATTTTCTAGGCTCCAGACCTAATATTGATTTCATTAGAAAATGGGCTCTTAGAAAGTGGAAACCTAAGGGGGATCTGAGTATTACCATTATGCCATGGGGTTTTTTTCTGGAAAAATTTAATCAGCAGACTGATTTGGAATCGGTGCTTCTGGGAGGCCATGGTGGCTGGGTAATATGGGCCTCTTTTTGAAAAAATGGTATCCAGGGTTTGACCCAAACATTGAAAACATAAACATCATTCCAATCTGGTGTAGACTCCCAGGGCTACCGTTGTAATTTTGGGATGATGAAATCTTGCTAAACATTGCTAAATCCATAGGTGCTCTCGATTGGGCTGGATGGACCCACGAGAAATAGATCCAGACTTGCTTTTGCTTGATTTTGCATCTCTTCTGAAATGGAGCAGGAGTTACCGGAGCATATCATCTTGAAATCTAAGTGTGGAATGTGGATCCAAAAAATTGAATATGAAACCTTTCATTTAAGATGTAAGAATGTCATCATATAGGACACTTCACCAAAAATTCCCTAATAAGGAGATCTCTAATGAGGAGGATAAACACAAAAAGAAAGAACAACTTGAGGGTGATTTAGATAAGACAAAGGAAAGCAAGGGTGCTAGACAAGGAAATCAGAGAGAAGAAAAATCCCTAACCATCCTGAGTTGAACTACAAAAAAAAGAAAAAAAAGGGGTTTAGAACTCCTATCAGGAAACACTTGGTTTGGTGTCCAAAAACCCCAACAACAACTTTGCATGGAGCACCAATAAGAAACAAAGAAGACTTAGATATGTAAAATCCAGTAAAGGTGACTCTGGAGGTGGACGAGCAAGAAGGAACAGTAAAGGTAAATATCATTCCTATAGATCTAGCTCAGACTATGGAATTTCAAAATGACACTAAGGAAGCTGAGATAGATAATTCTCTATGCATCATTGAGGAAATGTTGGAGAAGGACAACATGGGTTCAGAAGAAGCATTATAGAAAAACACTCCAAGGGTCGAAAGTAAAATCTCACCCACAAATGGAAACCCTTGTTTCAGCAACAAATCAGTAGATCTACAGTATATTGATAGTAAGTAGGGAGAGAAAGAGGAGGGAGAAGTAACGCCATTTAAGGAAGACGAGGAGATAACTTCTGGATTCATAGAGGTCATTTCAAAAAAAAAAAAGAGAATGAAAGGATTTGAAAAGATCCCAGAATCACTCTATAGTGAAAAGAAAAAGAAAATTGACAATTGGGAAACTTCAACATCTAAAACTACTAGATCTTCTGCTAGAAGAATAGTAGATTTTGGAAGTAGTTCTAAAAGAGGAAGGCCCTCAAAAAAGACTCTTAGAACCAAGAGAACAGAGAAAGACATTGTAGATGGCACTCAACGATAGTTGAGCCATCAGGAAATTATAGCTCCCACTCCTATTAAATGAAGATTATCTCTTGGAACATCCGAGGGCTAAACGGAAACTCCAAACAGAGAATTATTAAGGAGTTATGAGATTCTAGTAGTCCTAGTATTTTGATTTTGAAAGAAACTAAGATGAAAGATAAAGATCCTTGAAATTAGTAAAAAGAATTTTTGGGAAAATTTCGACATGGTCGTGGTGGACTCTCGGGAGCCTCCGGAGGTCCTGGATACTCTTTGGGATAAAAGGCACTTGCATCTTGGTATGATTCTTAATGCTAGCACTAATCATCTTGCTATTAAATTTCATGCTATTGAGAACAATGGTGAATGGATCCTTTCTAATATATATGCCCCTAATATGGTTAGTGGGAGATGTAAACTATGGACTGATCTTAAGATCTTTAGAAACCAACATATTACAGCCAACTGGCTTATCATGGGTGACTTTAACTCTCCTCTAAACCTAGGTGAAAAACATGGAGGAATCTCTAGTTTTTCCACAGGTATGGATGAGTTTGCAGATTTTGTTGCTGATCTTAATCTCTTGGATGTGGATCTCCATGGGAATAAATACACCTGGACCAATGAAGGTTGGGAAAAGAGCTAATCCAAGTTAGACTGGATAGAGCCCTGATTTCTACTAGTTGGATTCTCAATCAGGACTTTCATCTCTCTTCCCTACCCAGAATTGGATCGGACCACAATCCGATTGCCTTAAATCTTCTCAATTGGACTAAGCCCATCAGAAGCTCCTTCAAATTTGAAAATATGTGGATGGAGCATGATGACATTTATGACAAAATTAAAGAGTGGTGGGTTTGGAATGGTGAAGGAACTGCTCAATTTAGATTGATTCAGAAGCTCAAAAATGTTAAAAACAAGTTAAAATTTGGAATAAAAGAGTTTTTGGTAATGTGTTTGAAAAAAAAAAGAATTTAAAACAAAAGCTCCAAGATCTAGAAATCAAAATGAATACAATGGGGAGATCTTTTGAAGATCAAACTGAGGAAAAGAATATTCTTTCAGAACTGCATACGATTTGTAGCAGAGAAGAATCCTTATGGAGACTAAAATCTAGGGCTATTTGGCTAAAAGGAGGAGATAGAAATACGAAGTTTTTTCATATGACCACTCTAAAGCACAAAGCTTGTAATAGGATTATGGAAGTGGCTAAAAGTAATGACACTATTATAAAATATCCCAAAAGCATCAAAGAGGAAGCTCTCAATTTTTATAAAAAACTTCTTAATGAGAAGAATAACATTGCTGATGAGGCAATTTCTTTCATGTTGGAGGCTATTCCCCAAGACAAAATTGAAGAGTAGAGATTCAAAGATATCACTAAATCTGTCACACTAGAAGAACTGCAAAAATTTGTGTTTACTTTAGAAGGCGATAAGGCTCCAGGCCCGGATGGTTTTTCTATTAACTTTTTTCAAAAAATTTTGGGAAATATGTTCGGATGATCTTCTCAGAGTGGTGAATGAATTCTATAGAACTGGGGATCTTTTGAAAGAGATGAATAACACCCACATTGTTCTTGCTCCAAAAAAATGGATGCTAAGGACTTCAAAGACTTCAGTACCCATCAACCTTGTGAATGTTATCTATAGAATTTTTACCAAAATCATTGCTACTAGGCTGTAATTAATTATGAATGATTTAATCTCAAGGCAACAAAGTGGATTCATTAAAGGCAGGATTATCCAAGATGGAGTGATTATGGTACATGAGACCATACACTCTATGGACAATAATAAAAAATCAAATATGGTCCTTAAGCTTGATATGAATAAAGCCTTTGACAAGGTCTCTTGGGTTTTTCTTGACAAAGTTTTGATTAAATTTGGTTTTCTTGCTAAATTTAGAAAAATTATTAAGGCTTGCATCTCTATGGTTAGATTCTCAATGGTGGTTAATGGTGAGCCGGTGGGATTTTTCACAACAAGATAGAGGGCTAAGACAAGGGGACCCCATATCCCCCCTGCTCTTCATTCTTATGGTAGACAATCTTAGTAGAACAATTGGTAAAGCAGTTATTGACGGTCTTCTGAAAGGTTCAAAGCCCACTTCCAACAACCAAGCAACTTCTCATCAGTAATTTTTGGATGATACAATCCTTCTTTTAATGGCCTCCATCCTTGAAGCTAAGGCTACCAAGGCTATTCTGCAACTTTACAAATATGCTTCTGGGCAAGAGATCAATTATGATAAAAGCTCCATTTTCTTCTTCAACACTCCTGAGGAAAGACAACTTAAAATTGCAAAAATTCTAGGCTATAAAATAAGTTCACTTCCAGCCACATACTTAGGACTCCCTCTTGGCACTAAAAAAGTTTCTACCAAGGTGTGGAATGATTTGTTGGTGAGATTTTAAAAAAAAATGGCTGGATGGAAAGGAGCCATTCTGTCTAGTGCTGGCAAGTGTCTGCTCATAAAAAGCACTCTTCAAAATCTACCTATCTATATCATGTCTCTATATAAGATCCCTTCTACCTTCAGAGAAAGAATTGAGAGGATTCAGAAAAACTTCTTATGGCAGGGCATGGAGGAGAAGTTTAAATATCACTTAGTTGCTTGGGATAAGGTATGTACTCCCAAAAAAATTGGGGGCCTGGGCATAAAAGACATAAAGAAAATGAATGAGGCTCTTATTGTGAAAATGGGCTGGAGAATGCTATCTCGAGAAGCAACCCTGGATAGAATTAATTAAGGCTAAATACCTTAATCAACAAGCAGTTTTTCTTTTCTTCAAGATGAGCATCTTCCTTATGGTTCCATTTTTTGGAATAATTTAGTGAAGAGCAGAAATTTCATCAAACAAGGAAGTAAATGGAAAGTGGGAGATGGTTATGATATAAAATTCTGGGATGATAACTAGTTTAATTGCAGCCTTATGGACAGATTTGGTGTAGTCAAAGATAGTCTTGAAAGTAAGTATGGCACTAGAATCAAGGATTATATTGATAGAAATGGTAACAATAAGAAATGGAAAAAACTTTATGTGGATAGAGATGATCTGATCCAAACTATTTCCTCCCTACAAGATCAGTTGGACCTTATCCCCTTAAGTCAGCTGGAAGTTAAGGATGAATTGGTCTGGAGAAATTCTATTGATGGGGACTACTCTATTAAAACTGGTTATAATACTTTCTTTGACAATAGTCAAACTGAGTTTAATTGGAGTAGAATTTGGATGACTGAGCTCACACCTAAAATTAACTTTTTCTTTTGGCTTTCTCTCAGGGGAAGAATTCTTACCACTGACAACCTGATAAGAAAAGGTTTCATAATGCCTAATAGATGTCATCTGTGTAAAAAAGACTCTGAGGATATCAGTCATTTGTTTATCCATTGTGAATATGCTACCAAAATTTGGAGTTTTTCCCTCTCTAATTTTAAAGCTTCCTGGGTGGTGCCGAAGGACTTCAGTCAGCTCTGGACCCAATGGAGCCCACCCTATAAACATTGTGTTGTGAGAAGGCTTGAATTTGGTAATGCCTCATGTTATTTGGAGGATATGGAAAGATAGAAATGATATCATCTTTAGAAATAGTAAATAGAATTATAAGCTCAGTATTAGTAAAATTTCTAATGCTATTAAAGAGAATATTGCTAGATTTAAACCCCCAAGAATAAGAGTTATCCAGAAAATGAAGAGCATATCTTATCCCAATGGAAGATTGGAGCTGACAATATCTAAAATAATACCGGTAATAATATTGATAGATCTTTGATACATTGGCACCCTCCTGATCTCAACTGGTATAAGTTGAACTTTGATGGGGCCTCTAAGGGTAACCCTGGGATTGCAGCTGGGGGAGGAGTGATCCAGGATCATAGAGGTAGTTTGATAGCTACTTATGCTGGTAAAATGGGAATACAAACTAATCATTTTGCTGAAGCATTAGCCGCTTTATGGGGCCTTAGAATTTCTCAGACTCATAATATCCAAAATCTCATTCTGGAAGGAGACTCGCTTAATATCATTAATCATCTTAATCAGTGTTCACCTCTAAGTTGGAACATCAAGGACTTCATCTTGGAATCCATAAGTATTTGCCAAACCTTCAACAATATTCGGATCAAGCATACTTACCGGGAGGGTAACAAGGTGGCAGATGCATTGGCTAACTATGACATAAATGTTAATCACATTATTTGGGATAATGGTGATCACATTCCTGAGCAGATTCAAAACAACATTCAAGTGGATACTTATGGGCATGCAAATACGGGGTAAGGTAAATGAGCATTTGGAGTGGGTCTTTAAGAATAGGACTTACACATGTGTTGATAAGTTTAAAACAACACTCAAGTAGATCTTGGTGGGAAATCAAGGATATAGAAAGCATAATGATGACTTAAAGTGGATTTATGTGAAGATTAAATTCACACATGTGGGAAATCTTTTGCCTATAACAGCTTTTAAATAGATTTTTGTGGATCTTCAAGTCCGTAGTAAGGATGATGATGACTTGGAGTGGGTTTCTAAGGGGGTTGAAGTTGCACACATGGGATTTCCCAGGTACTTAGCAACATTCACGCAGGCATTCATGGGAACTTCCATGTCAGCAACGACTACACTAATCCTCATTCCCATCGCGTGAGATATCTTTCCAAAAATAGAGAAAGGTGGATTGGAAACTGCATTTATTATAGAATTCCTCATAGGGATTTTGAAGATTTCAAACACTTAAGCAAGGTGAAAATGGGAGGATCCCTTGTCAGATTGAGCCCAAGCAAGGACCCAGAGTGGAAGAATAATGAAGAGCTTTGGAATCTTCTCAACCAGGGAGGCATCACAAATTTTATTGAGAAGATACAGGGTCATGACCAAAGCATTTCCATGTAATTTGTGAAGGATTGGAAGGATCACAAAGTTGAATATGGTGGGCAGAAAATATCGATTAATGAAGAGTTAATAGCAGAAGCAACAGGTCTTGGGATGGATGGGTACCACTTTTTTAATAAAAGGATAGACAGAGCAGCTGAGGAGAGGAAATTTGTTGAGGGCAATGAGAAACTGGTCTTCATCATGGTGGGTCTATAGGTCAGCTCTATCCCTCACCTTTGACGAGGTCACCCGTATGATGGTTCGATACATCTCCTTGGAGGGGAGATACGTCACAGTACCCATTAAGCATCTTGTGTTCCTCAATCACTTCCACAGAAGTTTCATGGTATGTTTCCCTCACTATCTTCTTAATTCTCTTGAGCGCTCCATTTTGGAGTTCCAAAACATGCTTGTGTGGTCCCTCTGCATCAAGGCCTTATCTTCTTGCTGCATAAACTCTGTATCCTTAAGTTTCCCAGCCTTCCTTCTTCCCCCATCTCTGTTCCATCTATTCCCTTCACCGTCTGCCGCTACTCCCATCTCTTCTCCTTCTATCCCCATCTCCACTACCGCTACCCCTCTGCCTTCCTTCTCGGCTCCCACTGTCATCCCCTCCACCTCTGCTCCCACCCCCTTCACCTCCACTTTGACCAGACCTATAACTAGGTCTTCTAAGAAACTGAATCTGGATACCCCTATTTCGGGAATGCTCCTCAAGACTTGGAGGTTGCTCAAAATATTCTTCATATTAGCAGTACTGGTTCACAGGAGGCACACATCGAGAGCTCCACAAAAAGGTTGGAAGCCTTAGAAAAAGACATGTTGCTGCTGAAAGATGAAGTTAAAAACTTGGCTAAGCAAAAAGGTAAGAGGAAGAAGGAGGAGGAGGTTGATCTTGACAATAAACAAATTGAGGATATCTACAAAAATTGAACTCCTTGGACAACCATCTAGGGAAAGCCAAGACTCACCATGACCATAATATGGCTATTTTTAGTGCAATCGAGGACTTTATTGAGCAGCATGTCCGCAGCATCTCTGCTCTCAGTGAAATCCCAACAACTCTTTGGGGCACGGAAAAAGAAAGCAAATAGACCATTCAACAATAGCTGGATACTTCTGACCCTACTCACATGATGACTTTGGCTATGTTCACCTCTTGGAAAACTATTAAATCTAGAATCGCCAAAGCTGCCAAGAAGTAAATGTGGAGTTGCGTTGTTGTTGTTGTCTTCCTTTGTGTTTTTGCTATTTTTTTTTGTGTTTTGGCTGCTTTTCTGCAGTGTTCAAACTGGTTAGTTGTTTTGTGGTAACTTCTCTTTGGTTACCTTGGGTTCTTATGACTTATCTAGATCTTGATCCTTTTTGTGATGCTTTTCATTCCTATTTTGGCTTCTAGGCCCTCTTTGTTTACAAGGGTATACTATTACATTCCTTTCAAGTATTTTTTGGTGTTTGATTTTATTATCATTCTTTAGACTACAAGCCCCTCTTTATTTTTGATATGGAGTTCAAATTTCAACGCATTTGCGAGATGACATATTTATTCTTATGCTATTTTCCTTGAAAATTTTACACCTTTAAACAACAAAAAACACTCCATGCTTTCTTTAGGAAGAGGCTCGTAAATTGTTGAGTTTTTCCTCTATAAAAGAAAAATATTTTTCTTTATAATCTCATAGGAATATCACAGGAAAATTATTGATATGAATGGATCTTGTACATTGAAATTGATATGTATTTGAAGAGAGAGGGTGCATGGGGCTCCACCTCTTATTTTCTCTTCTGAAATATTCTTCTTCCTCCTCCTCCCAAGTTTAGTTAGTAATCGATAGAAAATCTTATAGAAAAATAAAGATAATGATTTTATTAATCTAAAGAATTAGTAATATAAGATTTTTTTATAAAACATACTTGCATATAACATTACCTATAAAATAGGGTGTGTAATAACCTCATTTAGTTATAAAATAGACATAAAAACCCTAAATAACCTACAAATGATGTTTTATAGAGAAAAATCTATGTTTTTTTATTAATGGTAAATAGTTTTGAAGGGACTATACCCTATTTACATAGAGGGCCTAAAAGCCAGATAAAACACTAATAGGTTCCACAAAAATGGATCAACATCCAGAATAGGCATTAAAGCCAACTGTAACCAAAAGAGAGTTACCATAGAAAAGAAGAACAGAGCGTGCGCTGCAACAATACGGCTAAAAATAACAAAAAGAATGATGAAAAGCAGCATCTGCAACGAAGACCTCCTTTACTTCTTGGTAGCTCTGTTAATTCTAGATTTAATAGTTTGTAGTGAGGTAAAGAGAGCCACCATTGTCATGTGTGTGGGGTCCTTAGCATCTAAATTTGCTATGGTTTGACTGCTCTCCTTGTCCGTTCCCCACGAGTGTCCGGGATCTCACTAAGCACAGAAATGCTACGAACATGTTGTTCAAGGAAATCACTGATTGCATTAAAAATTTCCATGTTGTGGTCATGGCGATCCTTTTCTCTCCCTAGATGATTGTCCAAGGAGTTTAGCTTTTTGTAGATGTCCTCAACTTGCTTATTGCCAAGATTAGTATCATCTTCCATCTTCCTTTTACCTTTTTCTTGGCCAAGTGCTACACTTCTTCTTTCAGTTTCATCATTTCATTTTCCAAGGCTTCCAGCCTTTGGGAAGTACTATTTCCCTCTTTTTGTAAGGCCTCTTCATGGCCTGCACTATTGATGTGCAATAGGTTTTGGAAAACCTCCAACTCCCGATTGCTATGAAGGACTTTGCCTCGAAACATAGGTGTCCAATTTGGGCCTCTTATGGTTCCTCGTTTTAGGCTTGGTCATGGTGGAAGGGATGGGGGTGGGGGTAGTGATGGTGGGAAAGAGTGGAATAGTGTTGGGGGAAGATGGGAGACTGGGGTATTTAGAAACACAGAGCTTGTGCAGCAAAAATAAGGCCTTGATGCAGGGGGACAACATGGGAATGCTTCTGAAACTCCAAGATGGAGCATTCGAGGGAGTTCAAAAGATAGTGAGGAAGAAAACAGTGATTTTCCTATGGAAATGGTTAAGGAATACCAAGTGTTTAATAGGAACTGTAACATATCTCCCTTCCAAAAAGATATATCAGACCATCATATGACTGATTTCATCAAAGGGATAGGGAATAGAACTTAACCTCAATCCCACAGTAACAAAAACCAACACCTCATTATCAGCACCAAACTTCTTCTCCTCAACATTTTTGTCAATCCTTTTATTGAAGAAACTCAAGCCTTCCATCTCCGGCACTGTAGCTTCAACAATTAGTTCTTCACTAATAGGGATTTTATGCCCTCCATATTCCACTTTATGATCCTTCCAATCCATAATGAATTGGATCGAAATGCTCTAATCATGCTCATGAATCTGATCAACGAAGTTTGTGATTCTGCCTTGCTTAAGGAGTTTCTACAACTCCTTGTTGCTCTTCCATTCCAGATCACTGCTGGGTTCTATCTGGCATGGGGCTCCTCCCATTTTTTCCTCTCTGAAATTCTTGCAACTCTTGCCCTCAAAAACCTTGTTTGAACTACTGTATGAAATGCAGTTGTCTTTCTGCTTGTCCCAAATTTTAAGAGTCCCGCACACATGTTAGGAGTTATGAAAGTTAATGTGTCCATAGCTTACATGACATTTCCTGCATGGGTGATATTTTATCTCCTCTAAAGCCCCTTCTAAATTATCATTATCCTTACTCCATACTTGAGTGCCCATAAATATCCACTTAAATGCTACTTTGTACCTTCTCAGGGATATGATTAACATTATCCCAAATAATTAGATTATTATTTATGCCATAATCGACCAATTCATCAGCAACCTTATTTCCTTCTGGTATATATTCTTGATTCGAGATATTTTTGAAGGTTTCACAAATGCTTATAGATTCCATGATGAAATCCTTAATATTCCATCTTGGAGGTGAATTATGATTTATATGATTAATGATGTTTAGTGAGTCTCCTTCCAAAATAATATTTTGAATGTTATGTGTTTGAGTAATTATTCGAATGTTATGTGTCTAAGCAATTCTAAGCCCCCATAGAGCAGCTAAGGCTTTAGCATAATGGTTAATTTGTATCCCCATTTCACTAGGATAGGCAACAATCAAACCGCCTATATGATCTTGAATCAATCATCCCCCGCAAAAATCCCAAGATTGCCCTTAGAAGCCCCATCAAATTTCAGCTTGTGCCAATTGAGATCAGTAGGGTTCCAATGTATCAAAGACCTGTGAATGTTGGAACAGATGCTATTCTGATTATTATCAACTCCAATCTTCCAATTAGATAAAATATGCTCTTCATTTTCAGGATAATTCTTGTTCTTGGGAGGTTTGAATCTTTCAATGTTCTCTTTGACAACATTAGTAATCTTAACAAAGTTGAGCTTGCACTATTGTTTAATGTTTCTAAAAATGACGTCATTTCTATCTTTCCATATCCTCCAAATAATATGGGGTATTACCAGTTTCTAGAGTCTTCTCACAACACAATGTTTAAAAGGAGGATTCCATTGGGTCCAAAACTGGATGAAGTCCTTTGGCACAACCCAGGAAACTTTGAAATTAGAAAAGGCAAAACTCCAGATTTTAGTGGCATACTCACAATGGACTAACAGGTGTCTGATATCCTCAGATTCTTTTTACATAGATGACATATATTTGGCATTATGAAACCTTTTCTTATCAAGTTGTCATTGGTGAGAATTCTACCCCTGAGAGAAAGCCAAAAGAAAAAAATGATTTTAGGTGTGAGCTCAGCCATCCAAATCCTGCTCCAGTTGAACTCACTCTGAACAATTTCAAAGAAAGAATTATATCCAGATTTAATAGAGTACTCTCCATCAATAGAGTTGTTCCGAATAATTCATCCTTAACATCCAGCTGACTTAAGGGGATAAGGTCCAAATGCTCTTGCAAAGAGGACATCATGTGGTTTAGATCATCCCTGTCCACAGAGAGTTTTTTCCTAATAGTCCATTCCCACAAAGAGAGAAAAATCTATGTTACTTAGAAATTATGAATTGATTTATTCCTAATAGTCCATTCCCATGTTATAATTGAAGGATATGTCTCACCATATACTTACACATTTTTTTCTAATCAAAATCAAGCCCCTCCTCTTAGAGAATCTCTAAGTCAATCCTTGATTATTGAAATATCCCTCCTATAGATATTCTACAAACATCTTACCATTAATCATGTATTCATGAATATATTTTCCCAAAATAAGGTCCCTCCTGATGCATACCCATATTAAATTAAGTATCATGTCAATTATAGATCACTTAGGTTATTTCCAAGTTCTCTAACCTAACCCCATTACTAGTTATCTAGTGGTTATACCTATACTTGAGCCTACACATGACACAAATTTTGATGGTAGTTAAAATATTGATGATTATGTTAATAAAAATTATAATACTATTGGACATGATGATACTAATTTTACTATTTTGCATGATTATTTAAAAAATGCTAGCAATTATTCTTTATCTTCTCATTAAATGACTTGTGATGCAAGTATTACTATACTAAATGATACAATTGAATATCCTTCATTTTCTTCTTTTATTGGTATGAAAATGAATGTGTTATATCTTATATTGCTAATACAATTGAAAATGATACATATAATTATGATACTTATATTATACATGACATTTTGGATGTTACTTATCATTAAATATAATCATCTTAATATAATTGAACATGATACAATAGATAATGATACTCTTTCTTTTACTGAAAACGTTTTACTTTTTTCTCTATAGCCATTACAAATTATTTCCACTCCACTATTGGTGATCTATCCCTTGTTCCTACATATGGTGCTATACCCATAATGCTATATCATTTCCCTCTATTGACACAACTATAGGATTTATTTGTCACGATCTTCCTATCACACATTTTATTGGAATCTATAGAGGAGATATCTATCAAAAACTTCTGGTTGTACCTTCTATTGAGACCTTTAAAGGATCTATCTCTCATGAGATTAATGTTGCATTTTTTTGGCACGTGTAGAGGATCTATTCCTTATGAGCTTATTTTACATATTATATTGGTGCATATATAACATATATCCATCGTGATATTATTATTACAACTTATATTAATGAATCTAAAGGATTAATCCCTCTTGAGGTTTGTGTTACAAAAACTATTGACACATCTAGATGATATATCCCTTGTGAGCTTCCTATTCCGCGTTATATTGACACATGTATAGGATATATTCTGATGAATTTTTTCCAAGGCCTCCCATTATAACTATTATTACTACATCTACTATTCTTATATCTTGAGGGGAAACCTACCCCCTCTTTTCATCTGAATTCAATGCTTTCTCCTATAACTCATACTATATCTACATGTGACATTTTACAAAAGCTCATGCATGCTACTAATGATTCCCATATTTCTATATTAAAATTTCCACTAGCATGTATCCTTATGTCTCTCCCCTTTTCTAATATTGATATAGTAAAACACTATGTAATTGAGTGTTTTTCATATCTCTTACAAGCCATGCTTCATAAATCACTACGAATCGCGTTGGCACTTGCTATAATTTATTTCAATATTTCTTTTTTCCATAGATGTAATTTGTTTTTCTATGCCTCAATTTCATGGTTTACATGCTTTTATTACTCATATAATTGTGCCAATTCCAAATTCAAAATACCTTTATATTTAATTGACTCTCATGATATGTTATACCTCTTGAGACCACATTAGAATATCTTACTCATAGACTAAAAATAAAATTATGTAGCCCAAGCCCCTTGTATCTACGAGGGTGTTCCACTCATCCACCTAACACCTTTCTATATGGGATCCCTATATTTTCTCTTTCTTGTACATATCACTTATTATGAAATTTTTAAAAAATCAAATATTTATAATAATAGTAAAATAGAACCTAATATATGAATAAATATGAACATTATAATTGCACCTTATCCATATTATTTTTCATATTAATTTGATTTATAACATTATATTATATACTCTTTACACACATAAATTCATGAGGTATGTTGAGATTGATGTAAGACATACACAAACTGATTTACGATGATGGTGTTGGGGTGAACCATTTGTACTAGATTAAGATCCTTTTGGGGCATATCCTAAGATTTTCTAGGTGGAATCATTTCATTATAGTTACTTTGCAATTCCTTATTATTTATCACTACTTTTACTCTATTTATGATACCTTTTAAAGACTAATATGGACAATCCATATATCTTTTGTAGTTATCATTATCTAGATTTATTCTACTAATCAATTTCTTATCACATGTTTGATCAATTGCATTACTTGATTAAATTTCTTGCTCATGTTTTTATATTTCTTATGCAGCCTTTGTGACTTTGATATATGTGTGTGACATGAGAATATATATTGTTTATGAATATCATAGCATATTATTCCTTCTTACTTGTGTGTGATGATTTTTGTCCCATGTTTCAAATTACTAGTTTCTTATGTGGATAATACCCATGTCATTACAAATTTACTTGTATGTTGTATTAATTATATGCTTATCTTCCTATGTACCTTCTTGATTGACTAATTGGTTACATGATTTCTCAATCATATGTTATATTATTGCTATATTATTGATTCAATTCATTGTTTCTTACTTGTATATAAAATTACATGTACACTTCTTTGCCTCTAGTATTTATTGATTACTACTATTTCTTGTTGCATGTTTGAATTGAATTATTTTTTGCAGTCTCTATCATAAATTACTTGGTTTTGTAGATAAAGGATACCTATTAAGGCCACTACCCTCCATGATTATCCAACCTAGACTATCACAAGAATTTCTTCATGGGTATACATCATTTATTTTATCCAATAATTCTAGTTACTTATCTCACTCACCTCAAAAGAAGTGAAATTTAGTAGGGGTTTAAACTATAAAAACATTATTGTAGAATTTTAAATAGGTGAGAACAAGATATATAAATGATGGAATATGAATAGATATATAATAGGAAAAATGCGTACACATAGACTAAACCATATATTAGGAGGGAATCATTATAAACTATGGACTAAAAAGGATGTTCCATCTTGGGGGAATTTTCAGCAAACATATATTCTCATATGGTTACATATTAATTACGAGGATTTTGGTGCATATTCAAAATTGTTAGTATCACTCTACATAAAAATTACTATAGTTTGGATGGGTTGTGAGAGAATTCAATTATTTTTCAACATTATGATGTTGTACACTTCTACACTCATGGGGTATGGGGACATGGGCCATTATTTCATCCTTTAATACGAATGCAAGTATGTAAATTTGATACTCATGTTGGGCATCACCCACTAGAGTCATATCCATTACCTTTTAACTTCATGTTAATTTACACTTGGGCCTAGATGCGTACGTAATAAAGTGTGGTTTTTTCTTATTGAGGATAAAGGTTTCTTTTGGGACCCTATCTAGTTACAATATGAGGCCCAAATCCCATATATTGAATACTAAACAAGAGTAAAAACCAAGACAAAATTAAAAACCAGTCAACAAATAACACAACAAAAACAACAACATGCCAACACAATGTCAACATATTTGTAGAAAAATTACAAAAAATTATCCAACAAAGAAAACGAGTATGAGATAAGCCCAAGTCATTTCATGAGCTTTTGAACGATATTCTTACTATTCTCTATACCTTTCTTGATATCTTTGAAAGTGGTACCCTTTCTTGGTTTTTTCCTTGCTATTATGAACCTCAAACTGGGCAATGAAGATGGAGAGGAAGTCAAGAGTTCTCTTTTACATGCTAAGAATGTCACATTTCTTGGACTTAACAGCTTCCACATCTTTCTCCATTTTTATGAATCTATTGTCCAGATCCATTATAGTTTTGTTATCCAACATTTCATTAGTATTTATATAACGACATGCTTCAATTTTTCCTCTAAGATCTCTGATCTTTACTAGTTGAGCATCTAAATCATCAATGTTCATAGTATCAACCTTGGGGAGATTTTATTTTCCCTTTCCACCTGGTGGAAATCAATACCAAAATATCTTCCCATTCCCCCACAATGGGAGGAGGATGAAGATTAGGTTCATTAGAAGAAAATTTCTCTCTCTTGCTTCTAATAGGTCTGTTAGGATAGGGGGGTCAGTTGAGCATTTTATAGAAGAAGGAAATGTGGTGAGGGAAATGAAAGGATGGGGAGAGGTGGGAGGTGGAGTAGGAATGGAAAGAGAGTAAGGGGGAAGTAAAAATTGGGGGAATAAGAAGGGGATAGGGGGAAAGCTAAGGAGAGGTGGTGATAGGGGATAGAGGGTGGGAAGAAGAAGGGGACATGGAGGCAGGAGTGGAGGAGTTGGGGGGGGGAGAGATAGGGAAAGAAAGGCCCAAAGTGAGGGGTGAAGAATTTGATAGTAAAAATATTTGTAGAGAAGAAGAATGACTCGTGTTGCAAGGGATGAATTCCCTTGCCCCACTTCACCAAATTCTTTGAGTGTTCCAATGAGTGGAGAACAAAGAATAAGAAATTAAAAGTGTAATTTATAAAAATTGATTAAGGAAAATAATAAGATCAATGGACGTTACCAATAATCTTCCCTCCAACATGATGAACTTCATGACCAATATTAGCACAATGTTGAAAGGTGGTGGGAGAGAGTCATGAGAAAAACCTCCATTTTCGTGCACCAATGATTACCCTTCATCAATAAACCTTCATTCCTTCATTCTAAAATCAATTTTATTCTTATAAAAATTTACAAACTTTCTATTTGAGACATGTAAGCGTAGTAATGATATCTTCATTGATGTTAGAAACATACCTTTATATCTAACCTTCCTATCATTCTAGTTTCTAAAAAAATCATGAGATAGGTGAAGGTCATGCCCTTGGTCCTTTCCATGAAAAAAGAGAATCCCTATAGTTTAGGATACCCCATAGCTCTTTGTTGTTCTTCCATTTTTAAATTTGAACCAGATCCACCCTATAACATTCCCCACCCATTTTGAGAGAAGAAATATGAGATAACAACACACAATGATAATTAATTTTTTTGAAAGAAACATAGTGTAAAAATGATATAAATAAAGTGGCATGATCCTCCACATGTGCCTAATCCATATCTCCAAAGTGAGTTATTTCGTATCATTATTAATGCTATTAATAGAACTAGTTGGAGGGGCCTCTTCTACATTCCAAACATGATATTTATTGACATTAACACCCACATTAGCCATGACATAAGCTAGTTTATTTCCCTCATGATAGGTGTGTTGGATCAAACAATTGTGAAAAGTGCTAATGATATGTATAAATTCATCCATAATACTTTTAATTGTTCAACTAATATTAATGCTTCTTTTTAAGAAATTGGAAATGTTTAAATAATCACCTTCTATAATAATATTATTATCATTTATTTATCTTGAAATTATAAGAACACAAAGAGTAGAAAGAGCTTCAGAATAATGATTTGAATTGATACCCATGAGACCTACATACAATCTGATAACTTTACCTTTCTCATTTCTTAGACATCTTCTACCAAGTAGCTTTTCGTGGGTTTCCCTTAGAGGAATTGTCGTAATTAAATTTTATCCAACATGAAATTGGTGGATGTGACGTGATGTGTTCTTTAGAGACCTCAAACTATTTCTCCCTAGTGCTAAAGAACATATTTAGACTGCATTTCCCAAGAATTATTCTATCATCTCTGCTCTAACGAGTCTTTTTACAAGGACTGAAATAGGATAATTCATGTCTTACATCAACAATTATCCCATTAATATCTCTATGAATAGAATGTTTATTGTCCTCAAAGGTAGTGGCATTGTGTATTTTCCATATTTTCCAAATTATATGAGTAAACAAGATGCTCCATATCTTCCTAACTACTAATTTGTTTGAAGGATAGTGTCATTAATGAAAAACATGAACAATAGAGTTTAGAAGAGACCATTCAATACCGATGAAACTAAAGAAAGAGTTACAAACTAAATATGAAAAAGTAAAATGAAAGAATAAGTTTTAGTTGTCTCTTATGCCTTTTTACAGAGGATACACATATTGGGAAATGATTTCCTCTTCTAATACAATTGTCTATGGTGATAAATCTATTATCGATAAAAATTTAGAAGAAAATATTGATTTTAGGGGTGAGTTCCTTTATCTATATTGTATTCCTAGTTAAATTGAGTAGGTTGAGACTCCAAGGAATAAAGTATCCAGTTGTTACTAAATATGATTCATCAAAAGTGCTTTCTCAAAAAAATTTATCTTGATTCTCAATTCAAGGAATATGCTGATTTATGAGCATGTTTTGGATCTTCCTTGTGAGGTGAGGGTTAAGGGAAGATGTATCAAAATGTTGGAGTTGAACCCATGAAGCATTGCTGATGTAATTTTTGATTTTTTCACCAATTTGAGCTTGGAAATGTTCAAAAATATGAGAACCCATTTCAATATCACAGAGAGGGAGATGAGATAACCATTTATCCTTCCATAAATGGATATCTTTCCCATTTATTAGCTTCCACTGGCTTTCCTTTATAAGGATATTTTTGTAGTTTACTAAAGCATTCCATAAGGCATAGCCCATGGGAACATCATCTTTATGAAGCCAATCCAAATTTTTAGATGATCCAAGATATTTATTTCTGATGATAGAGGTCCATGGGAGGTCTTATTTTATTAATATCCAACCCATTTTGGTGATCATATCTCTATTCATCCATCTGATGATATTTATCCCAAGTCCACCACATTTTTAGGGAGACAAACTTTTTCCCAAGAAACAAGAGCAATTCTATTATTTTGTTCTACTCCTAACCATAGAAATATCATTTAGATTATTTCAATGTTTTTAATAATCATAATAGGGATTTTAAAAAGATAGATAATATAGATGGGAAGCTTTTGTAGGGTACTCTTAATAAGAAAAAATTCCCGCTTGATAAAGAATCATACCTTTTCAGCCATCAAGATTCCTTTGAAATAATTCGATTAAAGAATTCCAAGCCTCCATGGGAACCTTTCCAGTGAATAAGGGCATACCAAGATAGGATGAGGGTAGCTTCTTTGTGTTACAAACCAGAATTTTAGCAATCTTGATTTGTCTGTAATTCGGGGTATTAAGAAAGATAACCAAGCTTTTATAAAAGTTGATGAGTTGGCCCGATACCTCTTCATAATATATAAGAAGAGATTCAAGTCTTCTTGCCTCCACAATTGAATCCATTAATAACAACATCGGGTTATTAGAAAAATTCTAATTACAAACTTTAATATCATTAGATGACGAGTTGAAGCCTATGAGAAAACCTTCATGAATAGTTGCAGTAGTCTTTCCTATTTAGAATCTTAGCCATAAGAATAAAGAGGAGGGGTGAAATCGGGTGTCCTTGATGGATGCCTCTACTGATACTAAAAACACTAGTAGGGTTCCCATTGCTAATAATGGATAACATATGGGAAGATATGCGAGTTATAAACAATTTTTCTAAAGTGGTCATCAAATCCAAAGTTTGAGAGAATTCTTTCTAAGAATCCCCAAGAGACTTGACCGAAGGCTTTGTTCATATACAATTTAACTATCATTCCTTCCTTCTTACCTTTTTGCCATAGAATGAATTCCATCATGGAATAGAATAATACCATCATGAATAAATCTTCCTTTAAAAAAACTCCTTGTTGATGGGAGATGAGTTAGGGAAGGAGAGGCTAGATTCTAGAGGAAATGGTTTTTGTGAAGATTTTGTAGAGCACGTTGGAAAGGCTGATAGGCCTGAAGTATTTGAAATCTCATGATCGAATTAACACTATGAAAATGTTATTGATATCCTTAAGAATATTTCCCATTCTCAATAATTTATTAGTTTCCCGAAGGAGATCCTCCTTGCATATTTCTAAAAAAACTATCTAGGGTAATCCTTCTAGACAGGATATTTCCTTTCATCGAGAAGATAAATTTTTTGTAGTTATTCCATTGTGGATTTTCTAGTAAAATTATTGAAATTATTCTCCTAGAACAAATTAGAATGGATGTATGAAATAAATTTTTAATGTCCCTATCTTAAGAGGATTCACCATTCAATAGATCTTTATAGAAATCAATAGCTTCCTTTTTGATAACATGTATGTCCTTGCTTGAATTTCCATCCTTCAAAATAATTTTTTAAATTCTATTGCTACTTTTGTGGTGAATTGTAGTCATGTGATTTTTTTGTCTTCTTGTTGCCTTCCTTAAGCCAAAGATCCTAGATTTTTCCTCCAAAGTAAGATTCCTCTCTATAATTTATCATATGTAAATAAGAAATTATCTCTTTTTCAAGATAGTAATCTTCAACATCCATGCCTTTATCTACTACTATCTTCTCAAGATCTTCAAGCTCTTTTATTTTTTTTCAATAAAGTTCCTAAAACCTCCTTATTCCATTTTTTAACATTTCTTTTGACATTTTTCAGTTTTTGGATGACATTAAAAGTTATAGATCCTTTGATGCTAATGTCCCACCATTATTTTATCATGTCATAAATATCTGGGTGTGACATCCATTTTTTCAAACTTAAAAGGAGAGTGATTTTTCTACCTCTTTTTCCAATAGATTGAGCATAATAGGATTATGATCATAGCCAAATTTGGGAAGAGAGGAAAGCTTGAGTTACCATGTAAGTGTCAAATAAACTTATACTATAGCCCTATCAATCCTTACTTGAATCAAATCAGCCTACAATCTTTTGTTTCTCCAAGTATATTTGAGACCTCCGAGTTCGATATAAATGGGGTTATTATCCGTGATCAATTCAAAATGATTCTACATACTTATGTTGAACTCTTGTTTACCTCATTTTTTCACCGATACTCAATGGAGTATTGAAGTATCCTATTATTAACTAATTGATACCCCTAAAATGATTTTAGAAGTCAGTAAGATCAGTCTAAATATTTTTCCTTCTTGAGATATTGTTATGGGCATAAATATTTAGATATAATCCAATAATCATTTACTTCCTTGACTGAGGTGAAGAGGATAGCTAAATGATTATTATTACTAAGAATCACTAAACGTCTCACCCAAGTATTGTCCCAAAAGGTTACAATAGATCCATATGCTCTATAGATTCAATGTAGCTAATATCAACATTCTTCCATAACTAATTTTTAATTATATTGATAGCAAAACCTTGCATATTAGTCTCCTAGATTGCCAAAAATTGATTCCTACAAAAAGGTATAAGATCTTTTAATATTCTTTGCTTATTGATACTATTCATTCCTCTAATATTCTAAGAGGTTATCTTCATTTAAAAGATTTGGAAAAGGGATTTTTTTGGCCCTTTGAATCTAGAGTTAGTTGGTTGTCATTGGCTAATTCTTTATTTTTCTCCTTTAGTCACCCATGGGATGTCTTCTAGCCTTTTTGTTCCCTCCCATATCTATTGTGCTTATAGTTCTTGTACTTATAGAGCTGGAGGAACCTGGATCTCCCCTAATATCACCTTAACATTTCTTTTGTGGGGTGAGATAGGCTGTAATATCTTCCTATTCAGGGATGGTGGACTTTATTTTTTTGATGTAAACTTGAGATCATATATTTATTTTCCAGAGTCCCCTCATCTCTTCTTATTCAAGATTATTATTCCTTAAAATATTGTTTTCTATCTTCCCATCTCGAGAGGCATGATTTAGAAACTAATGCTTTCGATCAACATTGATGAGATATTCTAGAAGACCTTCATCACTTTTTATATTTTCTTGGACAACACCATCCTCTTCATCATTTTAAAAACACCTTGGGAAATAATATCCCATTGATGATCTTCACTATTTTTTTAATTCTCATGAATAATGAAGACCGATTTAACCATCTCAAGAAGTTTTTATTTAATTCCTCCATTGATCCTCCTATATTGGATTCAATCGGTCCTCAGATGTATCATTATATTTCAAAGGCTTATTCTCCATAAGATGAGAATCCAATTTGGGTGATCTCGTATTCCCTCCAAATTCTTTAGCTGGAGTTTTAGGTGTCAAATCAACTTTTTCCTAGCTTTTCGATTTACAATCTCTCTATGAATGTATTGTTTGTTGGGTTTGACAATAATATTATTATTTCTTACATTCCTTTTAGCTACACAAGACTTGCATCCTAACTTGGAGTGATATTTACATCTCATTATAAATTATTCATATTCCAAAACATGTATCTATTCTCTAAGAGGTGTGTGAAGAATGATACAATCTAGAAGATTTTGAACTTCTTTGACACTCGATACAAAAATGAAGTGTAGCTAGTCTTGAACCAGTTTTAGTAGAATTGTAAAATCTAATGAGAGTTTTTAAGGATTTGTCCACCCTTTTCAATATGTTTTCATCCCAAAATTCCAAGTGAGAGTAGTGGAATTATCACCGAAATCGATAATCTGTCATAATTTCATTTTTTGGGTTGAATCTAGGTGCCGATTTTTTAAAGTAGAGGCCCATGTTTCCAAGGAACTATGGGCCACTAGTAAGCCTCTGTCTAATCTTCCTTAAGAAATAATATGGATTGATAGAAACCTTTTGGCATGAAAAAAATTCAGGTGCCCTTTAGGGGACCACTTTCTTATAGCCCAACACATAATAGTGTCAATGTTAGGCCTTGAACCAAGAAAATTTCTAATCAAAGCATGTGACTAATTTTTACCGTCATAATAAAGATTCATTCAGGTATTGTGAAGTGAAACTAACCATTTTTATACACGTATAAAGGAATGTTAGTGTTGGAGAATCCCACCGGAGTGGTCCCTCCTAAATGCGGGTTGTTTCCTTTGAGAACATCCACCCATGTGAAAGCATTGTTGTCTTGGACTAGATGCGAGATAATCCTTTGAGTCCACATGGAGATATGAATTTTACCACTCAAGATCATGGTTTGAAATTTGAATCTAGTTAGCAAGTCCTCCCATGTTCTCTCCCATCCTTTTACAATAGTGTGGTTTGGTGGAACATTATATGAAAAAAATTAAGATGACGAAAATGTGTTCCAATAACCTTTGATCTCATTATCTTGTTGGAAGAGACAAGAGTGACTAGAAATATCTACAAAATCATCCATATTTTGTGTTCTTGGGAATAACAATGTAGATAAAAATTACTATCATGCCTATATTCAACTTCTCAAGAGTATACAAACCACCATTTAACTCAGTCCCTGTAAAAGAGGTTCTAAAAAAGCATACAATGGCTCGAAACTTGGAAATTGAAATTTTTTCATCTATGAAGGTATCTGGGCACTCTACCTTATCACTTTTCAATGTTTTCAGTTTTAAAGGACTCCCTAAATGAGTTCCATTTCAAACAACTTCATTTACTCTTTTCATCCCTTGTTCTCCTTTTTGCTTCACTAGCCTAATGCTCAAGCATGAAATTCTTGGAATTTTAACCTCCTTAGCACATCCAAATATTATTCCCACGTTCATGCACTTCAATCACTATTAGAGCCACTCAATAAATGAATTCAAGCATCTCACAACACCATACTAGTCTCCTTTTCACAAGACTACCCATAATTGCCCGTAAGATAACATGTGTGCAACAACCATGTATATAATTTTATTGAGATACCCAGAAGATTTTAAAATATCCCTTAATTAAATTTTTCCAACCCTTATATTCTCACAAAATTTTGGAACTTAACTCATTATACAACTCCTTAGAGATCACTTTTTTCATTTCTTTCTCTTGAAGCATTAGCTAGCCTAGGACAACATTACAACTCACATAAATTTTAATTTAACCACTTTACCAACACAAACCCAATAATTTTGAGGACCCATTAAGGATTTCCTTAGGCTTGATAAGTTTAAAGTTCTATCTCAAAAGGAAAAAACCTCTTCTTTTGTAAATCACTCCCCTAAACTAGCCCTATCACTGTGTTTAGTTGCCTAATCCCAAACTATCATAATGATATCAAAAAATTCCCAAGAAAATAGAAAATTATTCTTGAATCTCTCAAGGGAATATCCTAACATAATTAATTCCAAGTTTCAAGTTTGGTATCAATGTTTTGGGCATCCAAACCTTAAGCCCTAGCCCAGTCTAATGAAACCCTCACAAGGAACTTGGTAAAGGTTATTTAGTTATAACTTTTCTAAAACTTTTATTCAAGGCTTAGTATTTGGATAAAAGGTCATTTAAAATGAAAATCAAGGGATGATCTTACCAATAGATATTCAGTCCATGTACAAACCCCTCTTTAGTTGATTTCCCATGGATTTTCCCTGTAGGAATACACAACTCACAACATTGTCTTATGCAAGAAGTACTTGTATTTAACTTGATACACAAAAGTGCATGCATTTGTTACTCATTCCTCAAAAAGTTACCCTTTAATGAAATATATTTTTTCTACTTCATGAATCCACACATACCTTTGCATAGTCTAACATCAAACCTCACAGTTTACACATACACGGTTTGCATTTTGTCAAGGTACTTGAACATGCAATAAGGGCACTGCAAAAATATACCTTCCAATCACATGAGAAATATCCTTTACTTATCTTGAAGATCACATATATATTCAACTATAAAAACATCACAACTAACATAGTTTAGCCTTGTACACATAGTTTTATGCATCTAAGCATATTGAAACAAGGTATATGTAAACACAAGCTTGAAACCCACATTCTTAGGATACATATAGCTATACTTCCATGCATTGAAACAAGTAATCTCAAGTTCCTTAATACAACTCAAAAAATTCTCTACAATACAAAGTTACACACTATATCAAATTTCATATTGATGCTCATTTTATTTCTTACAAAATGTTATACTTCCACTTTTCCTCCATCCTCCTCCTATGAGGAATGAAATTCTAAAAATTCCTAAATCACTCCTTATACTCACATTATGACCTTTCAACTTCCATATGCTCCCTAGGTGCATAACTACCATTTTACACTATCTTAAGAAATTTTAACAATTTAATCCCACATAATGACTCATCACACATACCCTATAACTTAACATAACTCTCATAAGAAACTTGAAACACCCTAACAACACCTAATACCCTCAAATACATTTGAATAATATTTCACGAGTACATATGTTCATTACATGCTTTTGTAATTTCAAATTTCCTTTTGGAGGAAAGTGTAAAAGAAAGATAATTTAAACTTCCCATTCTCACTATTTTCTTGAAATGCCTCACATTATTCCATTTGAAGATTTAAATATTACCAACACTTCACATTTATTCCATGAACCAATAAATTTTAAATTGAAGTCTTTTTATGGATGCTCCTACATCAAATAAGTTCTTGGTTCATTTTTTGGGCCTTGAGTATGGTTACACTTGATTCCTTCATGAAAATTATACATCTCATTGAAACCATTGGGAATTGAGAACCCACAATCCTTTGAAATAAACTAAAAATATAGAAATATGTATACAAAGGATCTTCTCCTTTAGAAAGGCTAACAAATGTATTCCTTCTATGTTTTTTCTTTATTTCATCTCTCAATATTTAAAAAATTACAAATGTTCAAATTATAAATACATGTTTCTAATTTTAGTTAAATTTGATTTTTAAATATGGGCATTGAATCCAGTTTATGTTTCAAGTTTCATCATGGATCATGCCAATTCTTATGCAAGAATGTACATAATGTCAATTGAAGAAAACATTTGTTTCCACACTCAGGTAACTTTTCCCTTAAGTATGAAAAATTTAATTTCGCACTTAAATAATTTGAAAATATAGACACATAAATTTTGTAATTTATCACTTATAAACTCATCATTTGGAAATGAAAACTTTGACTTCTTCTTTACAATTTGAATTTTGTACACATCCTACACCCACATGTCATATTACCAATCCCATTCCCTTTACACGAGTTTATCTATTGAAAACTCGCCCAATCATTAATAGAATCAATAACATTAATGCTAAGCATAACAAAAATATTAGTAATCTCACCAAAACTTCATATTGATTGAAATAACTACCTATATGAAATTGTACAATCCCATTATAACTTGTACTATGCCAAAGCCATCCCATACAACCCTTTCCTATCATATCTAACAGCTATTTTATGAATTATTTGCATTCTTTAGGTCATTTCCTATCCCCTAGGTTATCTTTAAAATGGTTTAGTAATAAAAAAACATATATAATAAAGTCTAATTAACCCTTTGAACTCACCTTACACTTTAAAAATACACTCTTACAAACATTATTCCAAAGCCCTTTTACCTTCCCTCTTTCCATATACAACACATCCTTAGGAGTAACACATACATTATTTTTGAAGAAATCAACCAAGTCAAATATTATAGATTCTCTCTATATCATCCAAGCCATAATTAGGGTCAAGCCAATATTTCACATTTCCAAACATCAAAATTCTCATAGGGAAATCATTTTAGGTATGCATATAATAACACTATATACATAATTGTGAAAGGTTAATTTCAATATATATGTATCTACGCTTACTATATATGGGTCAACTTGATCACGAGGGAAAATTATAGGGTGGGATTATAGTTACATTTAAAATTTTACCTACACTAGGAAAACTACATGAGGTTTTCTCCCACTCAAGGGGATCTAGTATAACACCTGAAATTGTTCAACAAGGATTTACCCCTAAGGTTAGTCTCAGATCACACATATATTTGTTGTTTTGTAATCTCACCATTTCACGAAGTTTGATGAAGGTATCTAAGGTTTATAAAACTTTGGTTTATGTACAAACATTGTCACATATTTTGAACCCTAATCCACAACATCAAAACATATTTCCAAACCATTAAAAAACACAGATTTATAGAAACCTATCATAAATGGGTTAAAAACTATATAAATTGATACTAGACCATAATCCATTATATTCCTAATTTTCATATCCCTATCCTAGGCTATCTTCCATATTCAATTTCACACAAAAAATATTTTGAATTCTTCATTAGTCTCCATAGTACGCACATCTAGATTGTCTCATGTACCTTTGTATCATCTAAGTACACTCTTTTTTTTCATTTAAGGAATCACATATTATTGTTTACATAATTTATTGATTAGAGTTATATTTTGATTTGAATTTTGATTATTTGAATGATAAATTTTAACATACAACCTATTATATATCCCTTTTAACCCATTCATCAATTCTATTTACATTAAATACACATGCCCTTACGAGGGTATTTCACTCATGCCATGCTCTATTTTGGGGAAGGTGTTCAACGATAATTACTTCTCATATTACAAGTTAATGCGGGGATACACCAAATCAAAAAAATTGAAACTATGGGAGGGTTTAAGGCTACCTTCTAATGTAGATGAAAATGAATATAATGAAGGTATGGACACAAAATAACCACTCATATGTGACCTTGATGACTGCATAGAAAAGAGAAACTAAAAATGAAAATATTATTAAATAAGATGGTTTGATGCTTGACAAGGTTAGTCCCCAAAAAGTGAAAACTCATGTCAACCCACTTTTGATGATAAATATAATTAGATGATAAGCTGTTAAAAGGATGCATATAAGCGAGATAAAATATGTGATAAATATGATGATATAAATATTTGAAAAGACAAATGTTGATAAAAAAACCTAACCTTGTCAGTCGATGGTGACCGAGAGAGATTGACTTGTACGATTGATGGCGACCGCTACAGAGATGACCAAAAAATATGTAGAGGATATAACTAGAATCTACTATGAGACGCTGGATATGATACATGGATGGTAATGAATAAAGATGATGAAAACATGTACTGATATGATGAGGGAGCTAGTAGGATTGATGATGACTAGGATGGGTCTATGGTGAGCAGGGTGAAGAAAACTAGATCATAGGTGTGTCATGTTGAGGGATGGAAGGAAAAAATGCTCATTATGATGAGGAAGGTGTAGAAAAAGGTTGGTGCTGATTCAAATAGAGAACATGGCTAACACAGGGTGGGTCGATAATGACTAGGATGGGTTGATGATGACCAAAGTAACAAGATGGATGGATGGAAAAAGGGGTATGCGGTGGGTGAGGAAGAGGCTAACAAATGTATAGAGTTCTAGGGTGATTTGTAAACTTGCAAAAAAGACAATGAAACAAAGAAAGATCTCTAAACAAACCCAAAAAATTCAAAGCTCCATTGATAACATACAAAAAGTGCCAAGGAAAATCCAAGCTAGTGGTTGTTGATCGAGAAGGAGGAGAGAGAAGATCCAAATCACAAGAAATCCCAAAATCCATAAATTTTCAGTCATTTTCGAGGAGGGATGAAGGTGTATAAAAGGGCCGATGACGATGCAAATGAGTTGTGGTGACTCGATTAGACTAAAAATTTGGTAGGTGGATACCATATTTTATTTCAAGAAAGAAGGAATTAAACTGTGGGAAAAGAGGTGGCATGCTATTTTATGGCTGCTTGGTTGTATGGGAAGAAATTAGGGGGAGTTAAAAGGGGTAATGAAATAAGGGTAGTGGGAAACTTTTGGATACTAAATGAGGGGATAAATAAAAATGGATGGAATCCTAGGGTATTTATGGGTAGAATTAATGGGTGATTAAAAATAACATTAAGGTGAGGATGGGTCGATTAAAGTAATTAGATGGGATTAAGGATGGATAAAAGGGGGATTTAAAAATGGGATTCATGTGGGAATTAGAGAAAATAGATGGAATCAAGAGGGAAATGGTAATTTAGAATTGAAAATTGAAATTTGAAAATGGGAATGGTAATATGGATGCGTAAGGTGATAACGAAGGGGAACATACGTTGGATGGGGGATAAGGGTACCAAAAAGAGGTGTCTATAGAAGGTAAAGGAATATCATGATCAAGTTGAAAGGAACTTTATGTGATAGGTATCATAGTAATTCAAATTCCTTATGTGGAGGTGTTACTAATTCCTTCAATACTCTATAATGGGATAAAGAGAGGTAAGATGATAATATAAACATATTGAGATGAAAACCTTGAATATTAACATGCTCACCATATTAGAAAAGGGTGGAGGAGTTCATGATCAAGGGTGATGTATGATTTAAGGCCTAACAAAATGATTACTAGCACCACATCTATAGCCTCATAAGTTATCACAACTGATGGTGGGGGAGTTGTGTGACAAACAATAGGATCAATACCCAGGATGGTTAGGATCTACAAGTAGAGCACAATGCATATGGAGATTAAGATGAGGAGGAGGTTTATAATATATTGAAGGGTTATTTAGACACTAATTGGTAGGATATAGAACTAGGTATATTTCATATTATTTTTCATGCCTTTTTGTGTTGTTTCATTTCACTAACATATTTTTATAGACTATGTTAAATTTTTATTACCCTAACTCTATAGTGTGTTATGTTTTTGTAAACATCACCACAAAGAGAAGAAATATCATAAGAGGTGTAATGATGGAACTAATTAGTATTCCTTCTATGATGACACAAGATGAGTTGTCTGTAAGTATTCATTTTCTAGTTTACGTAGGGTGACACTTAGATATTTTTTCCTTGGCCTACCATAAAGCATAGTAATTGGATTGGTACACTACATGGGTCACAAAAATTGATATGTAGGTGACAACTATGCAATATATGATGAATTATTAGATGGGTGGACATGGGAGATGTTTGATTCATAAGAGATGAACTCATATGAGATCAACGATTGGTCCAAGCCAACCCAAGAATTGAATAAGATCGAGGTGTCCTCTCCACTCCACTTTGGGATTTTTAGATGAAAAAACTCATTGCCAACCTTACCATTCTATAGGTGGGTCATATAGATGAATCTTACATAGTTATCCATTGATAAATTTGTACACTATGATACATTATATATTTTATTATCTATATTCTATACCACACATACCCTCTTAGTGTGGATGTAATGAAAAAGCTGTACCTAAAATTTAATATTTGTGCATGCGTGAGTGCATGCATGCATGTATGTGCATGCTGTGCCGTGTGTGTGTGTGTGTGTGTGTGTGTGTGTGTGTGTGTG
Organism: Taxus wallichiana var. yunnanensis; assembly: GCA_018340775.1. Taxonomy (NCBI): domain Eukaryota; kingdom Viridiplantae; phylum Streptophyta; class Pinopsida; order Cupressales; family Taxaceae; genus Taxus; species Taxus wallichiana. Next base: position 81,735,932 of record CM031242.1, on the reverse strand, counting down.
CGCGCGCGTGTGTGTGTGTGTGTGTGTGTGCGCGCGCGCGCGGTGTGTGTGTGTGTGTGTGTGTGTGCATGTGCGTGTGTGCACGTGTGCGCACACATATGTGTGCTCATGCAATGGGTTTTACATGGATGTTTATGGGGCTCTCATTGTATTATTTTTTCCTTTTTCATTTATGATTATGGATGACCTAGTGGTAAAAATAGTTATGAATGTAACGTAGTGCTTAGTTTTGAATTTATTTTTAGAAATATAATGTATAGATATACAATACATACTGAGAATTTTTGTAAACAAATTATTTTGCAAAAATACCAAGGTGTGTATCCACATGGGTTATAATAACAACATGAAAGATAAAGACTATACGGTAGTAGTAGATTGAGAATATTGTAATGGAGTCTAAAAAGAAAACCTAGAAAAATGGAAACCAAAGCTATAAATTTTCCTAAGATCCATGATTAGGAGTACATACCTCTTAGAGAAAAGTAAGATAAATTTTACATGTGAAATAGGTCTATACTTAGATTGTGAACTAGATAAAATCAAGGATTAAGATTTATATCACTTTTAACACATTGGTTTTTGAATCATTCATGACCCCTATGCCTTACCTCATACAACTATAGAGAAATATGGGTTGATCACGAAATACCAAACATATGTGTATAAAGGCATAACCCCCAAACGATGGCCCCACATAACTAGTAGGATGTGAGGGATAATCAATATGAATAGAAAAGGAAAATGGCGCGGTAAATTTATGATGCTTTTAAGTTTTTATATTTTTCTATATTCCTTTATTTTATTTTCCTCTTGTATCAATATGAGAATGAGACCTTTCTCTTACACCCTAGCCCCATCCAACCAATAATATGCAAGGTCTCATCATTGAAGATTGGGGGGGTGAGAGAGGTTTATTATACATAGGTATAAAAATGTTTAATTTTTAGAGAGAGGAAAAGGGGAAATATGTCATCAACAAGATTCTATACTAATTCACAACCAAAGACTCTCACCATCCACCAAATACCATATGGGAAGAAGGGAATTGTGATATACAATATACCTAACTCCAAGAGATACGTTATGAGTTTTTAATGGGGGACTGAAAATAAATAGATGATAATATATATGTAAGTAGGATGAAAATGTATCTAAAATGGTACCATGTGAACTAGAATATTATATCCTTTCTTTAAAAAATTACTCAATTCCTATGCATAGATAAGAAAAATAATAACATAGAATCAAGCATAACAAAATAGAGGGTAATGAAAAACATATACACTATACATAGTATTACTTAAGGTGGAAGGAGTTCGCATATTCATGAAAATCCTCACCATCAAGTGTGAAAAGGTGAAACTCCCCTTTCTTGAATTCCTTAATGAATAAATATGTTCCTAATTAATTTGGTTTTAACTTGGGATTATCAAAAATTATTTTTTCAATTTAGCTATCTTGTCACAAGACAAGGTCACCTAATTAGATATGATACTCAAAAAATTTATTTCTTTAGTTTGAATGCATATGATAATCATTTACCTCATGATGTTGGGAAGTTTTGATTCTATTATCATCTAAGCTTTCCAATTAGGTGAGACATGTGACTCTATTCTCCTCTTTGTCAAGAAACCCTTGTAGGGATATCCAAAAGATTTGTAAATGTACTTCCAGAGGTAAAATGGATTTGTACATGAAAAATAGGGAATAAGGAGTGGCTCCCATGAGTGCACATATTATTTTTAGGTATTCCCATAGTGTGGGATACATATGGAAAATCCAATCACTTTTATTTTCTTTTAGGGTCTTAAGAAGGATAGATTATAATTTTTGTTAGTGGATTCAACCAAACCATTGACCTATGAGTAATAGAGGATGTATTTTTGTGTGAAATTGAGAAATTACTACATATATCATGTATATCGAGGTTCTAGAAGGATATCTCATTGTCAGAGACGATGACTTGGGGGATCTAAACCTACAAATTTTCTAGTATAGGATAAATTAAGTGATGATTAAACAAGTGATGGGGGAAAGTAGGCCTTTAAAATTTGTATGAAGTATTTTATAGCTCTTGTTATGAGGTTATGTTCATAATATGATGTGGGTGTCATATTACCCATTAATTTTAGGCCACACTTATAAAAGGGATAGGGTTTTATAATGGGTTCTAGATATTGTGTCAAAACATGCAAATATGTGAAAACCCTTGAGATTTTGGTATTTATTAGTGCAATATATGGGATAATGTTGTAGTAAAACCCAAAAGTATCTCGTGTGTTATATATTTTGAGTGGTTTTATCACCACCAAAGTTACCACCATAAACCTTGCTATGACAGTGAAGCAAAATGTACAAAAATAATTATTTTTCAACACACTTAAAGAACATTACGTTGAAGGATTGCCGATAAAAACTATTGCAAGTATAATGTATTTCATGGAAATAATATGAAGGTGATTTCCATTTTAGGAATTATAATCCTTGAGGTAAGTGTGTTCAATTTTGTAACTTATGATATCAATTTAGCAAGGTGAATGAGAAATCACATGATTGTCAATGTAACAAAATAGCTCATTAGATAAGTCATGTCCACATGGTATTCAAATTTAAGAGGAGAATATGTCAACCATTCACTTATTTTTGTACTTTGAAAGAATTCTTATTAACATATTTTGACTTGAATTCAATAATTAACATGATTATGTGACTAGCTTTCCTAGAAATAGATATTTGAGTCATAAACATGTGAACTCCTTGAAACTTGAAATATACTTATCATTTATTAATATAGAATGTAATGTTTGAGTCATTTGGTTGTAAAAAATAATGGTAATAAACTCCTACTTAGCCTACAAATACTAGGTCTCATAGTTAGGGAGAACATGGCTAATGAAATATGTACCTCACTCTTTTCCCTCATTTTCCTCTTGAGATAACATACAAACTAAGGACATGCATTTTTATATTATGTATAGGGTAAATGGGTTTTCATATCAAGAAAAAAAATAGTAGGAGGGGATAAGAGGAAGTATTTAATAGGATATTTTTTTTCATAGTACGAATTTCATCTCAGACCACTTTATTTCTTAAGTAAAGTGTTGATAGGGTGAAAAAATTAGATTGGGTTTTGGATGAACCCTCACATGTCATCTAATTTACCTTAAAAGGAATTTGTTATAGATTCATATATTGGATGAGGAATTTCAACTATAGCACAAATATTCATGGGCTCAACATACACACCCCATTAGAAAATGATATATTTGAAGAGTTTTCAACTAATGATTCCAAATACACATTTATCAGGATTTAACCTAACACTCAATTCAATAATACACACGAGAATGATGTGTAAGATGTTAAAATGATCTTCCCTCTTCTTATATTTTTAAAGTTGTCAACATATATTTCAACATTCTTATGTATAAGGTCACGGAAGATATGCATCATGCATCTTTAGTAGGTTGACCCAACATTTTTAAGGATGAAGGGAATGGAAACCTAAAAGAAATTTTCCCATGGGGTCGTAAATTAAGTCTTATATTGATAAAAATATATATATTTTTATTTGATAATATATTCCATGAGTGAAAAGTTTGTACCCTTGGTTTTGTCCACAATGAAATAATGGAAATTAATCCTTAGGGAAATCTTTTTTTATCTTAAAAACAAAGAAAATCCTAATTTTACCATTCTTTTATGGATGGAGAAAATATTTGAGAACTAGGAAGTGTAAACATTATGATTAAGATCAATGATTACAAAGGTGGCATGAGATCAATGTCACTCTATCGAAGTTGGAAACATCATTTCAAATGAAATGAATTCACTCATTAGTACACCTTAGCTGATGGGGAAAACATGTGTGCAATCCCAAAGCTAGATCTCAATGGAATTTTAGGCATGCCTAAATTTATTCTCCCATGTTCTTGAAAATTGATCACACAAACTTTTTCAGGGAGAAAGAAGCAGATTTTATTTCTACTTCACACAGGCATACAAGTTGTCGAAGGGCTATTGGGAAGTCTAGTATTCACATATTTCATTTTATTCCCTTAAATTATCATATGGTTTTTAGAATGGGTGGTGCCCCTTTCCATGTGGGACCTAAACCTGATCCCCAATGGTAGGAACAAATTGAGATTTGGGAGACCATTAATATGGAGGGCTTCAATGATTTCATCCAACACAAAAAGGGCATGACTAGTATATATCCATTCAAGTATGTGGTAAAATGGAAAGACCGTAATGTCTCCTTTAGAGATAAGACCTTTCAAATCACTAAGGAATTCATGTATTTTATTACTGGTCTTAATATGGAATGAAATAATTTTTTAGGAACAAAACATATAAGGAAGTAGAAGAAAGGCTATTTTTGGATGATGGGGAAATCCTTGACATAAAAAAGAAGGCATTCTATTTTCTTCTTTCCTACTGACCATATGATGAGGTGACACGGATGATGATACACTATATCACCTTAGAAGGGATATTCTACACGGGTCCACAGTATCATCTACTCTTTCTCAACCACTTTAGGCACGAGGTGAAGGTAAACCCCTCCTACTACATTTTGAAGTCAATGAAAAAATCCATTTTTGAAGTTCAGGGCCATAAGAGGACTATCCCTCTCCATTAGGGTGTTATATATATCATTAGTTAGTAAATTTCTAGTGTAGTTTGCAATGACCAATGCCTTGTAGTGGTTTCTCCCCTCCCTAAGAAAACCTGTATCCAGTCTAAAAACCCAATGTACAGAGACTCTATGTTGGAGCCACCCAAAAAATGAGTTCTTTGTAGTAGTAGTAAAGGTAAGGAAGTTGTGGGCTCTAGAACGAAGGAAAATTTTTATGGTAGATGATATCCCCCCCTTTGTTTTCCCTGATATTGATGTTGGAACTAGTCTAGAAAATAAATTTAACATGCAGGTTAATGTGGTTAAAACCCTTGATGAAAATTTAGATTTCTTGCTTAAGTATATTATTAAAGAGAAAGCCTTGGACCCCAATGCAAGCCTCAAAGATGAAATTTCTGCTTTGGAAACCAAGTTTAAGAATATTTAGGAAAAGTACAAAAATTACTTGGCTATGAATAGTGCTATAATGAACCTTATGCAGGTATACATTTGGAAAATATGTGACTCAAAGTGGCATCTCGAGATACGGCTTGGAAGAATGGAAAGATTACAAGAAAGTTTAAGGAATCAAACTAGGATCCCACCATCATCATTGCCCTAAAAATCTACCATGATTTCACGATGGATGTAAATTTTTTTAGTAATTTTGTTGGTTAATGTTTTAAGTTCTTTGTACTCGGTGCAACAGTTTTTGTGTTGTTGTATTGTTGTCTTTTTGTTGTCATTGGGCTCTTTGTAGGTAGTTGGCCCCTACATTTTCTTTTTACTACCTTGGTTGGGGTTTGGACCCCACGGATAAAAAACCACATTGTTTTACTTTGCTGACCTTGGTTGTTGAGCCTTTTCTATAAACTTGGGTAAGTTACCTCCAAAACCTTTTACCAATAAAAAAATTATGCTTAATGAATATAACCATAAGGAGTTTAATGTTTTTTTCTTTAACCATTAAGGATAACTTTAATTTCATAAGTCTTAAATTTTTATTGATCGTCTTGTCATTGGGTTATGTCACAAGGTTATGGATAATCACATCAATTTTAATTCTAATAATATCTACATAGAATAAAGTGAAGGATTTAGACAAATATGTAAGAAATTTCTTATAATCTTCCACCTTTTATTAAGAGAGGGAATACTTGAGATTTATTATTATTGTTTTTTCCTATGTTCCAATGTTATTTTCAATGGTGTCTTTAATGAGGTAAGAATTCCCCTTCTCAAAATTTGGAGGTGTAGGAGGGAGGTTGAATGATTTGTATACATATTTTTAAACCTCATAATCCTTTTGTCCAAATTCATTAGCCTTGAATTTTTAGTAATATTTTAGAAATATTCCCAAAGAAGATATGGGATAGAAAGTCATGGAAAACCCTTCTTATGGTAAGATTCATAGAGGCTATCATAATTATAGAGGAATTATAAGATAACATCATCATTCTTATAAATATATATGGTAAATATTTTCCCATGTATGTGGTAGAAGTTTGTGTTTCCCTTGTCCCCTTTGAACAAGGTGGTGGGATCAGATGGAAATAATGAATTCTATGTGAGGGATTTTATGATAAGGTTGCTTTATGGAGTCAGAAATTTGGTTCTTATCCCTATGGAAATCATCTATAGAAATGAACTAAATTAATTTATTAACTTTTATATAGTATCCATATAAATATGTAGGTGTTCAAACTCAGTTTGGTAAATTTTAGACACTTGGTCTAAAACTAATTGTGAATATACTTGTACACAAAGGTTTTGAACACCTAAACATTGATCTAAGAGCATGTATAATAACATAGCTTCATACTCATACCTGTTATTTGTAGATTTGAATTCCATCATGAAACCAAAAGACATGGTCCCCCACTAGGGTAAATCAAGAGAAATTATACCCCTACACAAAAATCATAGTTATCCCAATCATAATTTAGGGTCCATTGATTAATTTTAATAGTATGGTTATGAGTGTAGTTAGATGATGATACCTTTTTAAAACAAATTTATACCAATTTTGGTTCATAACTAATTGTCTTTATCCTCACACAAATATTTTAAACACCCAAACATTGATCTAAGAGCATGCCTAAAATACTACTTTCTACTCAATCTCATTATTACTAAATTAAAGTCGATCTTGAAACCAAAAGAAGTGGTACTGACTACTAGGTAAATTAAGATCAAGCCTACATCTACACCAAAATTACACTTATCCCCATCATATTATAGGGTCCAATGGTAACTTTCAAGAGTATGGTTATAAGCATTGTTGGACAATGAAACATTATTATTAGAAAATTATACAATAGAAACATAAATGATTGTATCTATGGGTGACTCAAATATTCCATTCTTGCATTGGAAAAAGTGATAGGTATATGACACATTAGGATCAAAGGGGTGGATGATTGGTTTATCCTTCTCAAGGATGTTAATGATCTATGTTGTGGATTTTGTGGAGATGGTTGTATATACCTCTTGTGGTTTTTGGCTCAAAAGAGTTGATTACTTTTAGTATCCACTAATTTTATGGCAAGAGTCTCTTATAGGAAAATTTCAATGGTAGATGGAGTAATTATGGGAAAAATATTGTATTTTTAATAATATACTTAGTCTTTCCAAAGTAAATGCATTGATGTACTTTGTTAATGGGGAGCTCATGATCTATGTCAATATAAAGTACATCAATGGGTTATTTCACGGATCATTGACTTTATGACATATGAATGATTCAATCATATGAGTCATCTCACTTAGGTGATTCATAGGTATTTTATGGAGTTATATGACGTATGAAAGATTCAATCATGTAATATATCATGTGTGTCATAAATTTCATTTTCATATGGGATTTACATTCTATTCTAACATTGTAACTACTCACTCCATCATTGGAGTATGAAAAGTATGGGAATGAGAGTTATATGATAATCCACATATGTAATTTCTTGTTTTTGATCGATCAAAATGAGTGGCTGTAGTGTAATTATTTTTTGTGCCTTATCGGTGGGGTTGTGCGCGTTCTTGGAAACAACAAGATATCATTGAATCCTGAATCTCATAGTTTCCTTTGTTTTGGTATAACATTTACGAGTTTAATTATTTTTAGGATCTTTCCATAGAAAGTGTGCTCATCTTGGGGGCATTTTATTTGAAATGAAATCACACATATTTTGTGTTTACACAATTTAAATTAAAAAGATAATTAAAATCATAATATAAAAATGAGATATTAGTCTCTTTAACATGGCCATTCTATTCTATGTGATTTTTAGGTTTACTTTTCTATTCTTAAGGAAATTAAATATATATGTATTGTTATTATACACACACACACACATACACACACACACGTGTGTGTGTGTGTCTAAATATATTGGTATGTATAAAATGAGCATAACAATAATGATAATAACAATTGTTAAAAATTAGATAACGTCAATTTTTGGTTGTGGTTTATGGCATCAAACATATGATGAAGGCCTTTTATGAGGATGAAAACATAAATCCATGGTTTAGAGGAGTTCCATTTTGATGGTAATTTATAGAAATGTAGTTATCACCCTTCACCAGATTCTTGAGAGATTATTGTTGTGAAGAAAATAAATTATTGTAATTATTTGTACCTTAATGCTATTGTTCTTATTTCCTACCTTGAAATTAGATCAATGATGATATATGTATATAAATAAATAACTAAATTATGTTGTTTTTCACAAAAATATTAAATTAAAATATTAAAAAAATGCATGAAATCTTGGGGTTCACGTGGTCTCGTGGAGTGCAAATGGAAAGAATGTTGGAAATTTCCTATTTTTGCTTTAGGAAGAGCATCATGCCAGTGTTTACACATTTTTTTGTTCAACTTCCTCCCTCTCATTTGTTTTTCACTACCCAAATCTGTGCTAAAACGTGAGACGTACTAGAATTACTTTTGCATGTAATTTTTTTAGATTAGGTAATAAGACTAGGATTATGGCTCCCAAAGGCCTTACAGAACAGATACATTGTGAGAGATAGAACAGAGAAGAAATGAATGACCTCTATCGAGGTCAAAAGAAACAAACAAAGACGAGTGAAAAATCAAGTCCCAAGGGCGAGTCAAGGAGACTTGACAAAAATTGAGATAAATAGGACTAACCACCGGATGCCAATCAAGAGTGAATATGAATTACATAATGTTTTTTGTTGTGTACCTTTGTCCATCCCACATCGTCCCCCATGGGAGGAGAGGAACTAAAAAAATTCAAATCAGGCCCTAGGAATACCTCGATCCTCCCCTTGACCAAATCCTTTGTCCTACTTCCAAACGGTGGGCTAAGGTGCTCGGTGATACCACCAACCCCTGCATGAAGATCATTAACTCTGGCATAAAATGGTTTAGTGCTCAATTTTAAATTATTGTCATCACACCCAACCGAGCATCTCTCCTAGTTGATGCTACCAGCTCCACCCGTCAACATATAGCCTCCCCCATCGACTCGGTTTTGAACCTCCTCCCTACAAGCCTTTACACATTACAAAACAACACGGTACCCAACACAACATCCAAAAATTATCCTTTTGAGTATAATTCAAAATAGGTAGAGTGCTCCCTACCACATCAACGTGACCCTCCTTTTGTAACACAAATATCTCAACCACAAATTCCTCCTCATCTGAATCCTCTAGACCATCTTCCTCTCAAGTCGAATCTTCCAGCTCATCATCCCCCTAGAGATAATTAAATTTCATAGGTGGCTCGAAAGGTCCACAACATTCCTTCATCTCATACCTGATCATTCTGCACTTACTATAGAAAATATTGGAGCTTTCAACCTAAATAACTTGTTCCCATTTTCTAGCAAGGGAATGTAGAAAATTCATTTAGGAACTTTGAAACCCACCAAATTATTGATACATAGCCTGAAAAAAATATAGATCTCATTTCGGTAGTGGGGTCCACACAAATTAACATCCTCATCGATCTAGAAATGCTCAAGAAGACCTCCGGTTCCAATAATTCCAATGGGAGACCCAGAATCCGAATCCATATAGAGAGAGTATTGAAGAAGAAATCATGGGGCATTCCAAGCTCCCATTGATGGAATGTAAAGGCCGCATTATAAAAACCCAAGGTCATTTGCTGAAAACCTTATGTATTTAAAAATCAGAGTGGAAGAAACAAATAAATCCTTCTCCCACCAAGGCTTGAACTTCTACCTTGTAGTACCTTTTTCTCCTACTCCATTATCTTCCCACATCAATATTCAGTCACAAACCTCGAAAACCTACCCACTATCGCAAAAAAAATTTTTTTGTCCCTATCAATGATGAGTTTCGGGATATCTAGCATTGACTCCTCATTCTTTCACAAAAGGGAGAGCTTCACAAGCTCTCGATTCTCTTCTTCAAATATTTTTGTGCCAAAGTATCATTCCCTTTTGAATGTAATTTTAATTAGTTCTTAGATCGTAAAAGGGTTTTTGATAAGACCTTAAAAACCTCAAAGAAAATTATTTCTGACAAGTGCAAAACTAACCTCTACAACCTATTTTAGCATGGTTTATGCCTATGCCAATAGTGGATAGACTAGTTAGATGCTGGTTGGTTGCGTTTATTGAAGTGGTGTTCATGGTTTGTGGAGATCACTTTACCTTTTGTATCCTTTTACTCGTGCAAGATAATAAATTTAAACTTGGTATAAACATCTATCAAACATAAGGGGATACATTTTTCACCAATTCTTATAGCTACAACAACCTTGGTGGATTCGCATGCAACGTGGAAGTACAAACAAGACACATGAACTATTTGTAAAAATGAATCCAAGGATTTTTAATGGAAAGTCAAGATGCAGATTATGCACAAAGTGGATTTGTCAAAAAGGCTATAGATAATGTTAAGCATATGCTATGGGCGGGTGTAATTCTAAATCCTAAACTATTACTTTTTATTATTATTGTACACTTGTTATTAATCTTTGTGAACACATGACCTTGCTATGTTGGTTATCATGGGGACACCCTAAACTATTTATACTAAGGTGCGAGTTAAACTTGTGGCGGTTATGTGGTATTTCTTCTTGGAGCCTACAAAACACGTATGCATATAGGATTAGGAGTATTTCCTACCTCAATACATTTTGAGATAGATCATAAGTATGATATAACTTATGTTTATATTTCTTGCATCTACATAGAATGGGGATCATCGGACATAGTATGGAAACCATCAAGTGTGTAATGGCTCACCGAGATATTATAAAATGTTTCTGGTATGGGTATTTTAATTTTATTGCTTCACTAATACTTGTGCCCTTGTGATCGGTTCAAATTTGTCAAGACTCTCATCTTGTGTTGAAAATAAGATCCTTGAAACAGATCATGGGAATATACCAAGCATAGTGGATAGGGGAGTAGGAAAGTTTCCTTGTAATTGTAGTTTTTAGTTCCAGATAGTCATGTATGAAAATAATTGAAATATACATAATTAATTGATTTATTTAGGATAATTACTCAAAAAAATTCTTGGACAACAAAAAACCAGGCTCATTGCGATCATCAATCATTCACCAATTTAGATAATCAGAATGGTTTTCTCCTATCTCCACTATGTTTTCATCATTATAGTTTCCCTTCATTTTGGTGAAAATTTTATTTAAAGGAACAATAATATTATTATAGATTAAAAATATGTCTTACTACAAAAATGAATATATTTTCTTGCCTTCTATACCACTAGCACGACCCCATCTTTGGGTAGACTTCATACTCAAACCATGTGATGTGAATCTTGGAAAAAAAATAAACAAGAGGATTGTAAAACTGTAGCCACTAGGATGAAGAGTTAAGTTTTAAATTCCATTTAAACACGTAACTTTTTCACCTCATTAAAATTTATTAAAACATGAATTTTGAAGATGGGCAAAAATTCCTTCCAAACCCCATGGTGGGAAAATATTGATTCGACCATGTTCCCTAGTAATGTGGGAGATGACATTATCTTCCAAAATAATTGTATATATTATTTGGTCATTTTAGGCATGCGTCTATGATCCCTATAGGATATTTTGCATCGATGGATAACTATTAAAAATGGAAAGTTTAGTTTGGTTTTGGCTTACAGTTTAGGCCTGTGTTAAGGAATGAATTTCCATCACCACATAGATCTAGTATTTCATCATTATAATCACATTAAAAATTTAGTTTTGATAAAAAAATTGTGTGATATAGTTTTTAAAGTTTCATTTTTAGGCCTCCGGTCATTCAGAGCAGCAAGGTGAACTATTGAAATTACAATAATTAGGTCCTGGGAAAATAGCCACAATTTGAACCTGGTTGTTAGCTTTGAGTTCTATTAACTATGTGGGTTTCCTTATAGATTAAAGAGCATATAAAAAATTGGTGCTTGGTGCTTTTATGTTGTAGACATTAATTTTTGGATGGAATTTCTAATCCACCTTGGCTAAATCAGTTACTCTCGTAAACTTGTGGCAATGACAACAACTTTTTCATCAAACCTCTTTTGAGCCATTTTAACCTTTTTGAAAATAATAGGCACTATCAGATGATTGTTTCAAAACCCTTTATGTTTCTGGTTTATAAGAAATTTCTTATAGAAAATATGGTGTTTTTCTCTCTCCTCTCTCTAACTCTCTATAACCGGATAGTGAAAATAAACCACATTTACGTCTCTTACCTTTTATTATTTCATAGATGTTCTTTATTTTGTTTTAAATGGAAAGTAATTACACGTGAAAAATTTTATACATAGGGGAGTACCATCTATCATATATTTTTTCTGACCATGTTTACACTAACTTAGTAGGATGCAGTAGAGTAAACAAGATTAGAATGGATAATAGACATCTAAGTTTTAATGTTTCTATAACTGAAAATGTTTAATCGAATGGAAATAGAAAAGTATCTTATTCAAACCATAGTACTTTTTGTATTATTAAAGGGAGAAAATATCTTTTATTTAAGTGTGTGTGAAATATGAAGAAATAATGATAATTCATCTTGTATCTTTCCACTTGATTTTAATATTAAAATAGTTAATTAGAGAACTATGGTAAATTGTCATGATTTTGCATATTATTATAGTAATATTGTTGAAATTATTTTCTCGCTCCTATTTCAAGTTAGTGAAATGGAAATAAAGAAAACAAGCAACTCCAATAATGAGAGGGTTAAGGCTACTCATAGATGATATGATTATGAATATAGGAACAAAATATCCTCCTCGTAGGGATCATGATTCCATGAACAATAAAGAAAAAATCAACACAAAAAGGATTAGTAGATAGGAGGGTGGGTTTCTTTGACAATGCCCCCCAGAGAAGTGAAAAATTCATAGGATGGATGCTAACCCACTTTCTCGATAAAATATAGATAAAAATGATGATATCTAAGTGATAATATGCAAAAAAATTAAAATGAAACATAGAATCCGAAATGAACTAGATAAGATAAAATGCATATCTAATAACAGGAAACGATGAAAAATTGAAAAAAACATGTTATGTCGATGACGACAAGGGTAGCATAGGCCAAAAGAAATATAGAGAAGGAAGATATGGAGAAATTGTTCTAAGGATTATTTAGAACTGAATATGGTGATGAGATGATGCATAGATCCTAGATCGAGTGAAATAGAAAGGATGCAAGAAAATTGATAAATTTGATGATAAAAGTGATAATTGTTAATCAGTCGATGGTGACTGAGTGTGATGAGAGTGATATCTGAAGAAAAAGGTGTGAAGAATGGAAATATTGATTTATATGAGGGTTTTAGGATCAGAAAACAAATAGATGGCATAATGGATGATAGAAAACCAAACAGATGGGGATCAAAGTCGATGACAATCAAGATGAATTGAAAGTAACCTAGGAGGGATCTAGGGTTTAATGGATGAAAATGATGAATTGCGGGAAGATGTTGAAGATGAATAATGCAATGGTAGAATTATGAGATGGTAGATGAACCGTAAAGATGATGCACAATAATTGATAGGATGGCAATGGGGACTCCAAGCATGCAAAATAATGATGCCAAGAAAAGAGATAACTTTAAATATTCAAAGGTGATGCAAAATATTTCCAAAGTATCTCCAAGGTGGTGATAACAACTACAAAAGGGATCAAGAAATGAAGCCAAGGTCGTAAGAAAGTCGAACTCTCAAAAATTTACATCTCGATGAGAGGAGGGGTATGGTCTCATTTATAGGGTCTACGAAAATTGAGATAGGTCTTGGTGATTGTGATAGTCTGTTGATTTAGGTGATGGAAATGTGATTATCTTGATGCAAAGAGATCATATGAGGAAATAATCTAGTTTCAAGTGATTAATATGGGTTAGGGGTTATTTGGAAGGATAAAAGGTGGTTGGGAGATAAGAAAGAATTAAATAAACGTATGTGGGAACCTAGGCATGTTAAATATGGTGCTTAGGGAAAATAAGAAGGGTTAATAAATAGATTTTAGGGATAATTAAGGGTGATTAGGAATTTATTAAATGATATTGAGGGTGAATCAGGGAAATAAAATAAATTATTGGGTAAGATAGGAAGATGGAAAATTCAAAGAAATAGGATTTAGGAGGGAAAAGGGGAAATTTGAATGGGAAGAGATATATGTATGTGAGGAATGATGATGAAGGAGAGTGGGCACAGGATGAGGGATAAGGGATATCAAAAATTGGTGTCTACATTTCCCCCTTTTTTGAGTAGTTTGCGTTGAGCAAGCCATGAGACAAAAATGAGAAGTGATAGGAGGTGATGGTGTTTGAGGTGCTCCCCTCAAACTAGGAATGGTGACATGAAGAGGAATTTTTACAAGTTAGAAATATATAGATGGAGGGATAAAGAGTGGAAAGGATGAGAAAAAGATAGAAGATGAAATAAGATGCCCCAAGTGAAGATGGATAAGGAAAAATAAAAATAAAAATATGGCATTGATTTTGGAATCACTTATGTAGGAAACAAAGTAATTCCTTGATGAAGATGATAGTAATGTCCTACGACTTCCATGTCCATAAAAATAATGACAATATGGAGAGGAGTTTGATTGGAATCCATTTGGATTGATGTGCAAGCCATGGTACTAATGGATCAAAGGAAGACATAAAAATATGCGTGAGTAAATGTGAGGATGGTCAAGACAAAGTTCATGAAAAAAGGTGAATGCGATATCCTTCATGCATAGGGAATAAAAAATATGTGTCTAGGTGGGACAAATATAAAATATGGCCACAAATTGGGACTTTGGATGAAATATGGTTCCTCAAGAGGAAAACAAAGATGGACATAGCATGTATTATTGTATGTGATTAAGGACATACTATGAGATTGGAGATATCGAGATGAGTCCAATGGGAAAAATAAAGGTGTATTATAAATAACAAACAAGTAAAAATTTGAAGAAATGATAATTTGGAAGATGGATTAGGTGAAAGAGGATAGGGAGGTAACATTTAAGGTTGGGTTGATGGAAAATTATATGGGTCGGCAGTGACTGGGGTTGGATCGATGATGACTAGTGCCAGTCGATGGAGACTAAGGTTGGTGGCTTATATAAATAGTTAGGGCAGTTGATTAAGATCATTTGGAATGTGTGAATTTTTTGATCAAGATCTCTGAGTGGAAGATAAATTTAGATTTATAGCAAGATGAAGGCCAATGGATTAGCGAGGAAGCACCATAGGACTCAAAGGATGGTAAGTTCCTAAGCCCTAGCTTTGTTTTTTAAGTTATTTAGTTATTTTTATTATTTTTTTACATTTTTTATTATTTTTGAGATGGGAACTAAGTGAATTCGGTAGAAAATGAACATGGTAAGTTTCGAATGGGACCTAAGGGAAACGAGCCATGCTATGTGGCCCTAACCGGGTCTACATCGATTGGATAGATAGGGGAACTTATTGATTAGAGTAGTTGAAAAGTGATGATTTATGGATGTTTGGATGCTAATGAATGAGTTATTGATTTATTTTGTAGGAAAAAGACACACCGTATCTTAGAGATAGAGTTCGGTGATGTGTGATCGGATCAAAGAGGATGTGAATGATGTGGAGTGGGATCGATTAGAGGTTGTAGGAATGGGTGTATTATACCATTATCATAGGATACCGAGGGATATAGGAGTGATGATTGCATTGATTGATAGGTGGATGTGAGGACTATTACATCATGGTTGAGAACAAGGGAGATGATGGTTACACTGGAGGACATGTACCATATTTTGAGGTTGTCAATATAGGGGTATCCCATAGATTCTATAAAAATGGAGAGGATATTTTGTGTATGAAATCAATATTTGGAGCCAATACCCCATAGGTAACATTTACATCAGGGACTTTTCATATAGAAGCACGATATGAATGAACCGGGGACACATGTGAGTAGGTTGATATGTTTGGTCATGATGACAATCTCCTGCTATGCGCTACTATATTCTAAAGAGAGCTCGGTTTCCATGGAAATTGGTAGGAGTGCTAGAATATATAGTATAACACATGATAATGTTATCATTTGGCACAATAACACTCAAATATATCATGATATATGGATGCATGCTATAGAGAGGATATATAGATTAGATGCACACGTTTTTTACTTCATTATGGGCTTACGAGAACATAGTGGTGATTAGGCTACTAGGGATTTTATTGGTGGCTAGAACCCATTTGAGTTACTTTTTGGATTCTTGAGATGTTGGTTCGATCAGGTCCACAGAGACATTATACAATAAGGGGAGGAGTGGTACAAAGAAAGATTAGAGAGTTTCAATGTGGATTAGATCAGATGGAGGCCATGATGAGGGTTTCCGCATGGAAAGGAATGAACATAAAACTATTCGAATGAGGAGGATCCTATGGGTATAGGGGTAGAGGCTGAAGATGGTGGAGTTAGTTTAGTTTCCATGAGTGATGATGCAATTGGGGGGTGGTACAGAGATAGTGTCGAATGATACTATTATATATAGATGAGATGAAGTGGAAAGGGAATAACCAAGTCCTATGATGTCTAATCCATTAGAGGAGGAAGGATATCCATGGGATAGTGATGATGATGTGGGAGTAAGGAAAGGATTTTTGAGTGGATTACAAAGGTGTGGGAAGCACATGAAGTGAAGGAGAGGGTGGGGTTTGAATTAGAGATGAGGATGATGCGGTCCTCGTAGGAGAGGAGGAAACTCCTAGAGGAGATGAGGTTAGAGATGGAGGAGGTGGTAGTGGATGTATCCCTGTATATAGGTGGAGTTGGATAAAAATTTCTAAGAGGTTTCAATATTTTCTAGGAGAGAGACTTGGCTATACAATAAAGAGAAAGGTATTGTAGACGGAGGGAGGCCTATTAGGCTAGATTTGAAGATCTTTTACCCCTAGTTATAGCATTAGTGAACAAGGCACCAACAGATTCATAGGGATATATCCAGATGGATCCATTGAGTACTATATCAGGAGTTCGGTAGAAATGCATTTGGTGTTGAGGTGTGCTACTATGAGCAATATAGTTACATTGAGGCTACTAGATGTGCCACGATAGAAAACATACCTAGCAGGGGAGTGAATATTGGGGTTCTTGGTGTCACCAAATCATCGAGAGAACAACTAGCATGACACAACCGAGGTGATATCCAAGTCCAAATGATGGATAAAGAGATGTTATTGCATGTTCCCTAGGGGGGGCAAGGCTCAAACCTCGAGTATCTAATTTGAAGCTCACCATTAAAAGGGTGAAAATGGTATATTTATTTATTTATCTATATATTTTGAGATAGAGCCCATATATTCATATCATAGATGTATGGACACATTTTGATGATATGTGATGTGTGTGTGTGTGTGTGTGTGTGTGTGTGTTTGTGTGTGTGATTTTTTCATGGCTTATATGTGTTTTGTGATAATCTATGTGATTATTTGATTATATTATGGATGTTAGTGTAGATGATAGATGCATATTGATGATGTGATGTCTTGATTACTTGATGTGATGTTGCGATTAGATCTTAGATATGTGATGTGATTTATGGATTAAATGATTTGATGTGATGATATGATAGATATTGATATTAGATGACATGACAGATGCGAGATGATATGACTTGGATTAGAGTAGATGTGATTAGATGGGAAGTATACATTAGATTAGATGTTGATGTTAGATATGATGATAGGAATGATGGATTCAGATATGATTAGATATAGATGATGGTTTATGATTTTGGAAAATGATGTATTGATAGATTGGATATAGGTGTTAGACATATGACTAGATAAAGATGAAATGATGATGAGAGTATCTCGTAGTGGATAGGGAAGAGATAGTGGAAATGGTTAAGAGTGTAAAATTAGATGGGATGAAAATTTAATAGGGTGACCAAAAAATGAGGAAGTACCTTTTCGTCATAGGAAAGAGCTTGCATAAAAAATATGATTTTGGAACTAGATTAGAGGCAAAATATGAAAGGAAACAATTCAGAGCAATGCACTTATGACCATTGACATGTGTTAAAACAATAACTAATGATAGTTAGTCATACATAAGATCATGAGGGAAAGATGGAGTGTGTTATTATAGATCCACTTTGTAGACATGACAAATGGGTTAAGATGGAGATGGTATGGGGAAAATAGGTTCTCCTTGGGTGGTAGTGCTAGGTATATGCACCAACTCTAAGTAATAAGGTGCAAAATGATCAATACGGGAAATTTTTTGTAGAAAGGAAAAGTGATTGATGCAGGAAGATTTTGGGGATTCTTGATTTTAATATTTTGATTTTACTTTAAGATATTAAGAAGGATAATCAATGTGGAAATAATTTTACTACCATGATATAATAAAGTATCAATCCTTTGAGGGAATGGTTTATAGTTAGACTTTTGGTTTTGGATATTTGGATTTTTGACTTTTTAGATGATAATATATGATACACATGATAGATATGCTTCGAGTGATCAGTCAATACTCGTAAGAATTTACTTTATATTAACAAATATCCTTCAAGGGAACAATCTATTTTTGGATATGATACCTTTTTTATGAACATATCAAAATTTGAATTTAGGATATAGGTGTGAATATCCAAGTAAACCACTTGGGGAGGGGATGGTAATATGTACAAGTGACACTTGTGGACCATTAGCATGGTTCTAGTAGGGATATAATAGGGTGATGAATGTAATGATTATGGGGTTTCCACCTATAAGGAGGAACTCTTTCATAAGGAATATACTACGGGCATAGTTGTGATGCCCATATTCAAGGTCATAGATAAGAAAGTGATGGTAGACCACATAATTCTAAATCTTCAAAGTGATATATGGAAGGGCTAGTGATGGAAATGAGATCTTAGGGTGTGACTAAGATAATTTTGGTAGGTATGCTAACAATAGAAGGGTCACAAGTGCAACATGTTGAGAGGTTCTATTTCTTTTTTACCATCAAGAGATGCTAACCAATAAGATGCATACCCATACTCATGTGTGATAATTAAGCTGTCTAATCCCATTAGGAGAAAAATTTCCATGTTGGATCCTTTCTAGAGTAGTGACATTCTTATTTTCTATTGATAAAAATTTCACCTTTACAGTTGGATTGATAATACAAGGAGGTAAAATTGGATCAACCTTGAATATGGCAGGGTTTGCAAGATACCCATGGATGTGGATGGATGATGTTCAATGCTGCACTGTGGAATATTGGTACAAGCTTGTCTTCTATGAAGAATCATGTAATCATAGACACTACATAATATGAGATTAAAAATATATGGCTTATTTCTGACAAAGGCTAGTCCACAAAATTCAATGGAATTCCTCAAAAGGGTGTCAATCTATGTTCTAGAAATTAATCTATTAATGATAAAGTGAAATGATAGTAAATGATAAAATGATAATAGATGATACAACCAAACAATGCAAGGGAAAAGGGACTGATATGGTCCAAGGCTATATATTGGTCTGATGGTGGTTCTTGATCCAAAGGGAGTCGAGGAATCACAATATGGCTTGTTCGTTCTCAAAAAAATCTCACCCCTTTGTTTGGAAAATTCCTTCAATTTTTTTTACATTTTCTATTTTCTCATGTGAAGTGCAAGTTCAAAAGTTACAGTCATGCTATATTCATTTAAAAATCCCATGTGTAGGTTGTTATTCCTCTTTTTCGGTTGAGGATCATGTTAGAAATGTTGTCCTAGAAAATCCTTGCGAAAACTGATCCTGAATCAGATTTTAAATTAGGAATATTACCTTTGTATACTATTCCTTGATCATGTTGCAAATTGCATATTTGGCTCCTCCACCCGATGATATGTGGTGCTTTCCATTTGGTTCCGGTGTGGCAGATTTAAAATGCAAAAATTGTAACAATTTTATAACATTCATAGTTTACAAATCAAGGCCCAAGGCTCAACGGATATTCCTTGAATATTCAACGTCAAAAGGTGCAAAAAAAAAAATTTACTCTACCTTCAAGGAAATACACTTGTCACAAATAGGTTGAATGCAGGGAATCGAGGCATGGTTGTATTTCCGCACACTAAGGTAATAAAGTATAAAAGTTCAAAGAAGCTCCCGAGGCCCACCAAGGACACATGGCTCTTTCTCATGCAAAGAGTGGGGAAGCGGGTCATCAGAGAAAATTGGTAATTTTGGGCTCAAATGAGAAAGAGAACAAATATTCAAAAATAGCCCATAGCTTTGCCACTTTAAGATGTAACCATGTGTCAAACTCAGGATGAAAGTCAAAAGTGGGTAGTCGGGTCAAATAGTTAAATGTGTATGTGTTTATGACATGAAGAAAAAGTGTAAAGAGTTTCCCCGATCCCACATTGCATAAGGCTATTCCATATGGATAACTCATATTTAAAATTGGGAAAAGTGAAATGGACAACCATGATGCAACAGATTAATGTCTTCTACCATCAATGCATATTTGAATAAATCAAGGAGGAATTTTGAAGTTTTCAAATGCATTGATATTTTCCTATCATTTTTTGAGATCTAGACACCATTGTTAACATATTTACTTAAGGAACAATGTGAATTAGATCACAGAGCTTAGAATAAGGACTAAAGATTGAAAATATTTCGAATTAAATTTGAATTGCACGAGATATTCGCAGGAGAATTGGTAAGAACTAAGACACTCTCGTACTCTTATTTCATTGGAAAGGAAATTTTAAGTAAAACTAGGGCATTAAAGATGAAATCCATGCCATCTATATTTTTGGTTACATTCAAAAGCACCAGTGATTTGGATAAAATCATAGACATGGATTTAATGAATGCTAACTTAAAAGAGTTTCTACAAAGATTGAATAGCCCTAACAAGAGTGAATCCATGAAATTAATTCAGGATATTGATATTACTATAGTTGGTGCTATTCATATGGCTTTGTGCTATGAATTACAACCAAGAAAAGAAGGAAGTACTAGATGGAAGTGGTGAGGCAGTGTTGACTTTGACACTGCACCATCAAGATAATGCTAAAATTTCTTGTAATAAGAAATCCAATAACCTTGGGTATTAGTTTAGCTTTATGAGATTATGAGGCCAAGAAAAAGGACTATGTCAGGATCATAAATACTAAATGGCTCTTAGTAGAGAAAAAGGAAACCACTCGAATCCCTAAAAGATTGGTTAGGGAATAATTTGTTAAAGAAGAAAAGGATGTGATTGTATTGTTGAGTCGAATGGATGGATTGGAGACCACAAATGAATTCAAGGAATGGATGTGCACCTATATGTGGATAGTTTTGGATAAGAAAGGAGAATTTATTAGGAAACCTTCATTACAGAAGCACTTCATGACCACATGGTTGCATCACTGGCAGAAAAAATAGAGATGGGTGGTGCTATAGAATTGGAATTTTACATGATGACTTATTTGATTTATAATATTGCAGGCCATAGGAATTTCCCTAGCCTCTTACCACGTGATGACTTAAAAAATTCCAAATGCATGAGATTTTCCCCCAATTACAGTTGGTTAATTGAAAGGGAACGTGAGATTGGTTAATGATGCCATCTTTACACCAATATTATGTTTATTCAGACAAAATGGGAAGAATACATGATTTCGAAGATGCTAGAAGATTAATTATGGAATATGGATGCTATTTCATTTAGTACAAGAAGTTTACATACATCAGGGTTAGTGGATTTGAAGGCCAACCATGTAAATTACCTAGGTGCTTAGATGGCAAAATTTCCTTATGTGAATTAATAAGACAATCGAGACCGGTTCAAAATTAATTTTTGGAAAACACAAGAAAAACATTAAGTTTCCCATCAAGGTTGGAAGGTACTCCTTCCCTTCAATTATAAAATCTAGATTAATTGAAGATGAGATGAAAAGGTTTGGGATGGAAAGGTTTGAGGCAAGGGCCAACTATGACATCAGGTGGGTGTTCAAAAATATTGCAAATACTTTTGAACATGATCCTCAATTTGAGGACTATTGGATGAATTGTAGAGATGAGGAAGAGGTTAGGCTAAGAGACTTCTCAAGAATGACCCTTACCCAAATTATAGACTTCAATATTGTTGTTATCCCTAAGGGAGTTGTGGATGATCCACATATTGTGAGTCAATACTATCTTGATCAAAAGGTGGAGGGACAACCAATATCCCCTTTGAACTAGAATGAAGAGGAATCAAATGATTCATATGCCCAGATAACTAATGTAATGAG
Organism: Taxus wallichiana var. yunnanensis; assembly: GCA_018340775.1. Lineage (NCBI taxonomy): Eukaryota > Viridiplantae > Streptophyta > Pinopsida > Cupressales > Taxaceae > Taxus > Taxus wallichiana. The sequence continues at coordinate 81,713,618 of CM031242.1, read as the reverse complement.
GAGAACATTAAATTGGTTAGCTCAAAATAACATCGATTCATCAATTCAAAGCACAAGAGTTCTTAATAACTTTAGGTATTTTGGAAAATTGAAAGATGACATTCCTCCCCTAAAGGAAGGAGTTGACAAAATGGATCCCTTGGAGGAAAAGCTCCTCAATTGCCTTTAAAAATGCCTACTTTAGAGCTTATAGATGAATGGACTTCTGCTACTAGTGGGACTGGTACTTCTATGTCTGCTCTAAGACATAAGACTAAGGAAATGCTTCTGAAATCTATGGAGAATGCTCCTATCACCTTTGCATTACCACTTCAAGCAAAAGGGAAGGGTATGGATACTCATAGGACTCCTTCAGATGTTTTACCAAAACCCCACAATGTTGATAAGTTGATGAGTGGGGCCATAAAAAGTGGCCATTCACAATCTAAGCCACATGATGAAGAAAGAAGAGTAACACCAGACCTTAAGAATTTTGAAAGGGAACATAAGAGACACAAAATTGTGTACGAGCCAATCCTGGTGAGAGAAGGTTCTCATACACATAGGAAACATAAGCATAGGGATGTAGTGATTAATCCCTAGAACATGAAATAATTGATGTTTTTAGGTACAACATGTAGCATCAGTGCCATAGGTTGATAATCCTTCAGATGTTTTAATAAAACCCCACAAAGTGTTAATAATTTTATGAGTGAGGCTATAACAAGTGGCCATTCAAAATATAAGACATATGATGAAGAAATAATAACACCATACCTTAAGAATTTTGAGAGGGCACATAAGAGATAAAAAAATTTTACGAGCCAATCCTTGTGAGAGAAGGTGCTCATACAAACAGGAAACAAAAGATTAGGGATGTAGTGATTAATCCCCGTAACATGAAATAATTTATGTTTTCTAGGTATGATATGTAGCATCGATTACTACACGCAGGTTGGGCAACTAGTGCCTTTATTTTAACCTTTATCTTTAGAGGGAGTGACAATTGGGAACACTCAAGAACAAACAACTCAAGGTAATGTCTTATTTAATCTATTAGATAATGAAGTCTTGGATCAAGGTGTGAAAACATCTAAAACCATGTCATTTGAAAATGTTAATATACCTTAATTTGAATAATTACGAGAGTCAGAAAGGCTTAGGTAGAGATAATGGATGTTGATATTGGTAAGGAATTTTCCACATTGGATGCATTTGACATATATATTGATGAAAAAAACAAATAACATAAGTGATCTTCAAATGAGTGAAGAAATGGAAAAAATTACTCATATGCCAACCACTGAAATCAGAATTCAAGCGTCAGAAGTTTCCTTTGTAGATCAGGCAGCTTCAAAGTCAAATAAGCCAGAGATGCTTAGTGAAAAGGTGTAAGTATTGAGATATTAGTGAAAGAGGATTTTTCCCAGATTTCGAGGCCATAATGATAGTGGGCCATGTCAAACAAAGAAATTTGTAGATGAAAAAACAACATAGGTTGTATAAGATGGAATGGATAGAGATGAAGTTATTGCTAATGTGGATGTAAAAATTTTGGGTGAGAACAAGGAACTAGAAATGTGAAGACAATACACCATGACACAACCCGAGATATAAACAGAGAAAAAGAATGAAGATGTGTCAACCCAACACCCTCCAAATAAGGTGGAAATATTGGAAGGAAAAGGAGAGCTTGCAAGTGAGATATTAGTTCAAGAAATTACCAAGGGAAAAGTTGAGTTTAACATTTCATCAGTTGAAGAAATAAGGAAAGAACATATCCCAATTATTGATGTAAGTCAGAAAGATACTGATGAACCCCAAACTCAAGACAAGGAAGGAATTAATCAATGAAATGCCAATATAGAGTGAGAAAAAGAAATAACTATAGGGGCATACCATGAAAATCATGTAGAATCATTAACCCAAGGTGAAAAAGAGATGTCCAAGAAGTTGGTGGTTGTCCCCAAGAAACCCCAACAATAATTACAAGAAACAAAAGTGGGACAAGTCTTGTAAAGGGCTGGATAGGGGAGTTGATTTCAAAGGAAGAAAAATAAATTGTCCCTATTGAGGCCATAGACCTCATGACTCTATCTTTTCTAAAACTGGTGAGAACCTCCAAAAGAGCTAGGGTTCTTACCAAGACTCATACTGATCCACTGGGATCTAAAACTTTAGAAGTGACAATCCCTCACGAAGGAAAAACTAGAGATAATATAACAACCAAGTGACTATAGTGTTCAACTTATTTCCTTAGGAAATCCTTCAAGAGATCAATTAAAATAGGGAGTATCAGAGGAAGTAAATGACTTGTTACAAAATTTTAATGAGGATAAGATAACTAATGTTTTTGAAATAACAAGTCAAAGCTTTGAATTCTAGTCTGCAACAATTAATTGGGTAGACTTTTCAAAATCAAGCAAGTACCTCTAATAATACCCCTAAAGGAATGGAAAATATTGATAAGGTTGTTAAGAAGGTTCAGGATGTGGACACATGGGTCAAGAAGTTGATGAAAAATGGAAATGAAGAAATAGAATAAGTTAGGACAAAGTATGAAGAACTCAAGAATAGGCTTAATGAAATTAATGAAATAATTGAGGAGTGTGATAAGGAAATCTTCTACTTTGAGGGAATTCTCCCCAAGATGGACCATATACCTCAGCTCAGTGATGAATTAGTTGAAAAATAAGGGATTGTGCCAAAGGAATTCAAAGGAACTCAACATGTTATGGAGGAATTAACAAATATTAGGTTCGAGATTTTGAATGAGATCAAAGAAAAAATGGAAATTAAAAGGAAACGGGTCGATGATAATTTAGATGCTATTGATTTAAAAGTTGAAGATATGCTTTTGAAAAATTAAAGAAGAGATATGGTGATCTAAAAATTGATTTCTAGTTCAGATCTCTTGAGAAAAACATTTGTATTCTTTTATCACTCGCTTCGCATCAACAACCATTCCCAAACACATTGACATATCATCTAGTTTATCCTAGAAGCTCACCCGAGGTGTGCACAGGTGTTGAGTCCCTCCTTTATGTGAGATTAATGAGAACTCTCTTTCTTAACATGCGGATGTAATATAACTAGAAAGTAAGTGCATTCATTCATGGAATTTAAGATATAAGCATTAACTCCTAACCTAATGCACCCAAGCATAGAACAACATGATCAACTTAATGAAAGTAGAATCAACTAGGAGATAACATCAAGGAAACCTGTAACATGCATATGAATAGAAGGAAAATGCACAAATCAAGATCCATCAAATGGATATTTCAGAATCACTTCATTATATTTATTAGCCAAGATATGGTAGCCAAGATTACATCAAGAGAGTCCCATTTGTGGAAATGTTCACACTAGCAAAGCTTACTTTTCATCACAAAGCTCGCCATTACACACTTTTTACTCTCTCCTACTCCCTATCTATCCTTACTTATCTCTCTTTCTTCTATGTGAAAACCATCATACTCATAGAATAATCATCCTCCTTCCATCTTAACCACTCATCATTCTCTCCTACGAAATCTTGAGGGAATCCGGTCATGATTGCTCTACCACTACCCAAGAATATGCCAGGTGTTGCCATGTATTTCCCTCAATCAAGTGCCTTCTAGTATGCATGTGTTAGCTAATCCTTAACAACCTCAACTCCTTATCCTTTCATGATAACCATATTGATGCCCTAGAATATCCTTTCCTTGAGTCATAAGTCTCCATGGCTTATCCACATTTGTATTTGGTCACTTTTCCATTTGCTCCCTACGCGTCTTTTCCTGATGTCCAAAACTCACTAAGTCCCAAATCCATTCTACCCTTGCACGAGCCTTCACGCATCTCCAAGAATTACTTTTGGGCATCACTTCATGACCTATTTTTCCCGCCACAAGACTTTGTGGCTTAGGTACTTAGTTACTTTAGGAGGCCGACATCACCCCACACTAAACTAGTTTCCGTCTCAAGTAATCCTCCATGTTTCTTAAAAAAAATTCTTGTCGACCAAAATACTACTGCAAAGACTATAGAATATTTTTGGGAGAGAATATGAATAAATAATTGAGGAATGGGGGGGGGTTTATGTGACCAATTGCAGGAATTTGGGGAACTTCGCATCTATCTCGTCCTTCAATTTTTCCTAGGACTTCAACTTTGATAAGGCCTTTCCCAAAGGCTTCACCTATCGAACCTTGTACCTGGTTTTGGGGTGATCTCTTCCACCCTTCCCTTCAACATTTTTATATCCATCCCCAAATTTTTGTAGATACCCTCAAACTTATCCATTTGTAGATTGATATAGTCTTGGAGTTTGTTGATCTTAAAGTCCATCTTCTCGCACTTTGTCTTGATTTTCTCCTTAAGTTATGGTGTTAACGACTAAATATGCACGCTCCACCTTGTTGGTGGGGATGGTCTTCTACAAAAATTTGAGGGATACCTCTCCCTCTCGTTACTCACGCGTTAATGATTGGCTCACATTTTCTACGATTATCAAGACCCTATCTCGCTAGTATGCTTTCCTCCTTGAGTGGGAGAACAAGTCTTCCAACTCAATGATCTCAGATTTAATGGTGACCTTGTTTTCTTATTTTTCCTTTGTGAGCTCTATAGATGTGGGGCCCACATCATCCTTGATTTTAATGAGTAACATCCCTACGAGGTCCTCGAGATACTCCATTTCATCCCTATAGCTAGTCCTCGCCTAGCTCACCAATGATGGAAATTATCCCAGGATGATTTTTACAAGCGCACTAACTTGGTCATATGCCTCCTTTGTTCACACATGTTCTCCCCTTAACCATTGGTACAATCTATCTATTTCTTTCTCCTTTTTTCTTCACTGTGATCAGGATCCGAGCAGTGGTTCCTACATCTAAACTTATCCGTATCACCTTTGATGAAATTTTTTTGCAATGTATTACACGCATGATTTTCTATTAGGTGGTTAGGATCCACCACTTTGTATACTTCTCCTCCCTTCTTCTTCAAATGAACAGTCTTGATCACATGATTGTTTACCTCAAACTCAAGCTCTTTGGAGTGAAAGTGCATGTTCGAGCTAAGCATCTTTCTTTGGGAGAGAATATGAATAAATAATTGAGGAATTGGGGGATTGTTATGTGACCAATTGGAGGAGTTTGGGGAACTTCACATCCATATCATCCTTCAATTTTCCCTAGGACTTCAACTCTGATAAGGCCTTTCCTGGTGCTTCACCTATCAAACCTTGTACTGGGTTCTGGGGTGATCTCTTCCACCCTCCCCTTCAACATTTTTATAGCCATCCCAAAAATTTTGTAGACACCCTCAAACTTATCCATTTGTTGATTGATAGAGTCCTGGAGTTTGTTGATCTTGAAGTCCATCTTCTCGCACTTTGTCTTGATTTTCTCCTTCCAAGTTATGGTGTTAACGACTAAATATGTGCGCTCCACCTTATTGGTGGGGATGGTATTCTAAAAATTTTTAGGGATACCTCTCCCTCTATTACTCACACATTGATGATTGGCTCACATTTTCTACTGAGCTTATCAAGACCCTATCTGCTAGTATGTTTTCCTTCTTTGAGTGGGAGAACAAGTCTTCCAACTCAATGATCTAAGCTTTAATTGTGACCTTGTTTTATTCTTTTTCCTTTGCAAGCTAGGCAGCTATGGGGCCCACATCATCCTTGATTTTAATGAGAAACATCCCTACGATGTCCTCGAGATATTCCATTTCATCCCCTGTAACTAGCCCTCGCCTATCTCACAATGATGGAAATTATCCTAGTATGATTTTTACAAGGCCTCTAACTTGGTCATATGCATCCTTTGTTCACACATGTTCTCCCCTTAATCATTGGAACAATCTATCTATTTATTTCTCCTTTTTCTTCACCTTGTGATCGTGGGATCAGCAAGTGGTTCCTACATCTAAACTTTTTCGTATCACCTCTAATGAAATATTTTACAATGTATTACATGCATGCTTTTCTATTAGGTGGTTAGGATCCACCACTTTTATACATCTCCTCCCTTCTTCTTCAAATGAAATTTTTTGATCACATGATTTTTAACCTCAAACTCAAGCTCTTTGGAGTGGCAATGCATGTTCCAACTAATCATCTTTCTAGTTCTAGGCACACATACTTCTTGATCCATAAAATATCATCCATAAAGTTTATCTAGTGGGAGGGTGTCCTAGAATATCATGCACAAGAACTTCTTGGTGTCATCCATGATGTCCATATGGGAGGACATAGGTGTCCACATCTTCCTTGTCACTTTGCACTTCATCCTCTAAATATTCACCCTGGGGTGAATCCCTTATCCGCTTTATGGTAAAGGAGTCCCCTTATCTCCCCTTGGGTTGGTATTCTATTATGGAGGCACCTCACACAATGGAATATTTTCCATCCCTTTAGAATATTCCTCCCCTTCCTCTCACACCTTTCCTACATCTGTGGCCTCTACCTCAGCTTCTTGACCCTCCAGCTCCACTTCTAGTTCTTCCTTGAAAGTGTTGGGGTCTTCTTCCTCTTATTCCTTTGAGCTTGTTATGGGGTTTGATGTGTCATGTTTCTTCTGTCCCTTTTCTTTAGGATCTTCCTTCTCTTCCTTCACTCCCTCATGCCCTAGCAATGAAGCCTTAACACCACCCTATAACGATGTCCTAGCACCCTTGTTACCATCCTTCATGTGTAGTACTTCTTTTTCCTAGAAGTATCTAACTTCCCTCCATCCTAATCTTACTCTTCTTATTCTTCCTCTTCTTCTTCTTCTTCCTCTTGTATTTCTTTCATGGGTTGTATATGTGTTCTCTATGGCCTTGGAAAGGGGGAGTCTGTAACCTCCACCTTAATTCCCCCATGTCTTTTGGGGTACATCTGTATGATCACCCGATGGATGTATCCATTAAAGGTAATTCTGACTTGGGGGTGCAAGTCCAGAAGGTATGGCTCCAAAAATTGATATAGGTAGGTCGAGTGCCATACTTATATGTAGTGCGAAACATGTGGACATCAAAATCCACCTTTTATGCATCAAAAATAAAATTCTACACATATTTGATCCAGTTGATGGCGTAATTCATATATTTGGTTGTGAAAGCAAATGGGAGTTTACACCATGGCCCCATTTATCCCTTAGACACCATAAAATTCACTAGAAATAAATGTTGTGTAATGGAAAATTTTACCTGGTCCATAAAAAGATGTGGTAATTTGTGGGAATTCACCACTTGTTCTCAAAATATCCACACAACCTGTTTGAACCATATGTTAATTTGAGCCTTGTAAGTGCTCGAGATGGTCCCATCATAGGTAAAATTTGTGAATTGGATTACAGGGGATGTGTGCCTAGGTGGGTGAACCCAAATGTTCCCACCTAGTCTCTCTGGGACACCAATCTTCCATAACACGATCAATAGTAGGATGGAGCCCCATGTGATCTTCGCTCCTACCTCATTTTGCACCCGCACCTCTTCGATAATGCCATATGCAAAAAAATGGGTAAAATTGTAGTGATCCTCTTAGAAACCCTATAGGCCACGTATAGGATCCTTTGGTTAATGTCCATCCACTTTTCTCGATGCACCTAATTTGTTGCGAATAAGTTGGGGTGTAACTCTTAATGCCGGAGTCGGAAGATCTCGCAATTACGTGCGCTACCTCCCTTTTAGTAGTTCTATTTCTTTTCCATCACCTCAACCATGGAAGTGGCACATAAATCAAGTGCCATATCCTCCTCAGTATTATGTAGGCCTATAACCATTCAAATCAAATGGCCCGTGATCCTCATTCTTCTTCCCCAAAGTAGAAGAAGTTTTCATACACCTTAAAATTAACCACCGAACAACGGGTAGGTTTGGTAAAGAAATACAACTCCCATAGCTATAAAAATCTATTATTTTATAATTCATGTTGCATCGAGTCTTTGACCTTAGGGTTTCCAATCTCATCCACTATTGGAGTGCCTAGTACTAGGTCTATCCACATTAACTTATCATTATCAGATGTTTTGTGGTTGTATTCACTAATCTTATAATTGTATAGCTTCAAGCTTCACTTTTCTTCCTTGATAAATCTAGGAGGGTGCTGTATTTTTGAGTAAATTTCCATGGGATCCTCCTTTTCCACTAGTGGTTTGTTTTTTCAAGCCTTCTTTGGTGCCATCTTCTTTCTTTTGCTTGTTCCCTAGGTGCGTTGATCCCCTCTTTTGTCTACCCTAACTCAACAGATTACCCACTTCTCTTTCACATAACCTCCTTCTTCCTCTCCTATCTTCTCCCCTTCTTTTTATGCCACAAGGTTACACTACAACTTGTACAAGTCCAATTGTTCATGATAGTTTTTTTCATCATTATTCTTTATAAAACCCTTGTCGAACTTCAAGCTTAGGAGAAAAAAGTAATTCTCTAAAATTAAAGTAGTTGAAATGACTATTCTTATCTCTTATTAATAATTTGTCAATGCCTTAGAGTTTCTCTCGACCACGTGTCCTAATGTTGATTTTTAATAAATTAATTTATTTCACTTAAGTCAATGTTTGTGACTTACCCTTGTGCTTTACTGTTATAACCTTTAGGTGCTCTAATACCACTAAACTTATACATACCTCCTTCCTACACATCACCGTGCCAAATTAAATAACCTCTGCACTTTCTATTAAGTAGTTCCCTATAATGCTTCCTCCCTTATGTCATACTACGTGATCCTTCCTTTCTTGCGGTCTATAGATTATTTTAACCTACCTTCATAACAACATGAATCTATGCACCTTAGCCATTACGTTGCTCATTCTTCTGTCTTCACGGTAATATTTCCAACATTCCACTATTGAAGTTGTTGTCAATCGTGTTCAATATATCTACTACTTCACCCCACACAAAAATGTATGAACAATCCCCGTGCATAAAACCTCTTATAATGTAATTATATATCAAAGTGCACAAACACGCAAAACCAAACCAAAAATGATGATAAAGGAAACAACCAAAAGAAAAAGTACTAGAAGGAAATCTAATCTAATTGGAAATATTGCCTTATTTTTTACTACACAGAAGCCTTATTTATAGTAGGGCTTCAGCCTACTCCCATTAAAATAACTTGGTAACCTGGTCCCATCAAGCGCTTATAATTGGCACATGCAGTAATCAAGGATGTATGAGATTATGTATGCTCCTAACTAACGGAATTTCATTTTCCTAGGGTGGCGTAGAAATTTAGAGTCATAAAGGAAGATCATCTACCCAACCTCGAACTATTTTTTTAATAAGATGATCATGCCATGATTTTTTTCATGCCTTCTCAGTATTCGACTCCACATAACAAGTTATCTCCTTTTATGCATCTACATTAACTTCTCCATGCATTCTGTAGTGCTTTCTCATCAGCCTAATCCTCCTTTGTGTGTTATTCGTAGAGATGGTAGCATAAATTCTATTGGTAAAACAAATTCCATGCCAAACACCAATTGAAATGGCATGGCCTTGTTCAATCTCTTGTAGGTTGTCCTATACACCCATAGTACAACTGAGACTTTGTCATCCTAATCTTGACTCCCACATCATAAATTTTGGCAGTGTGTGACTCAATGCCTTGGTAAATGCCTCAGCTAGTTCCATTAGCTTGGGGGTGATAAGGGGTGGTCTTGTGATGGGCCACCATGAACTCGCTAACAAAATCCTAACTATCTCATTCAAAAAGTGTGTGCCTCTATCACTAGTTAGGATTAAAGGACACCCATACCTACTAAGTATGTTTTCCCACAAGAATCTTGCCATTGTGGCCATTATGCCATCCTTGGTAGGCATTGCTTCCACAAACCTTGTTAAGTAATATGTGTAAGTAATGATATAGCATGAACGGTCCTTTGTCACGACAAGTGAAATTTGTCCTACAAAATCAATGGTCCACTTCTCAAATGGTTATGTACTAGATATCAATCTCAAGGGAATCTCATATCTTCTTCTTGGTTTTCCAAGGCACTGGAAATGGTCACATGCATTGTAAATCTCAATACAATCCTACTAGATACTTTCCCACAAAAGCTCTTCCAGTAGAATATTTCGTGCGGTGCATTTCCTACATAGTGTCCTCCTAAAATTATAACATGCACCGATGCAAAACTTCATCGAGACCTAGGTTGTATAAGTCCCCTCTAATTAACATGTAGGGTACAATGCGTATGGATAACTGCTTCCTTTCCAAAGTCTTCATTCCCTTTAGGGCCACACCCATTTTGAGAAACACAGTAATATCTTCCAAGTAAGAAGGTGTGTGTCGCAATCTAGAAAGTTACACATCTTTCTTTGTATCCTTAATTCTTTATACATCCTCCCCTAATTTAATCCTCGATAAATAGTCAGGTCCCAAATTACTCTTACCTAGTTTCACAACAACCATAAACTCAAATTCTTGAAACAAAAGAACCCACAAACATATGCACTCTTGTAAAATGGGATTGTTTACCAAATAATTCAATGCCATGTGGTCATGTGTGTGGAATATAAAGGGTCTTCAATAGATACTTCCTAAATTTATGTAGCACGTAGATTATTAACAATGCTTCATGCTCAGTAATAGTATAGTTCTTTTCTTCTCGGGTTAGTTTTCTAGTAATAAAACACAAGTGGCGGTCACCAATTCCTTATCTAGGTTATGCTAAGATTTCCCTAATTGTAACTCTGAAGCATCAAAATGTACATGGAATGGCTTATCCTAAGAAGGAAAGCATAATATGGGCGCAGTGATAACATTATTCTTCAATGTTTCAAACGTCATCTATTTTTCCTCTCCCTAATGGAATGTACATCCATGATTTAAAAATCCTTCTAGTGGCATGGCCATTTTGGCATACCCCCTTATATTTTTTTCGTAATACCCCGTATGCCCAAGTAAGCCGTGCATTACGCTCTAGCTGCTAGGCTCCCCTAATCCCACCATAATGAAAACTTTTGCAGGATCTGCCAACAAACCTTCCTTACATATGATATTCCCAACAAGGTTCCAAATGGACTAACGAAGATAAATTTCTTAATATTGAGGGATATACACAACTGAATAAATATTTCAAACATCATCCTCATATTTTCGCAATGGTCCCTTACTAAACCATATACTATCCAATAATCAAGGTAGAGTTGAGGAAACTTATGGATGAAGTCTTGAAACTCCTACACCAAAATGCAGAAAAACACAACAGAGGTGCTCTTGAGTCCAAAAGGCATGACTAGGTAGGAAAAACTTCCCACTCAGTGGAGAAAGTTTTCTTTTCTTACTCCTTTAAATCCCTAATTTGATGATATCTCGAGAAGTCATCCGTGAATGAATAGATCTTGCGCCTAGCTATTCCTTCTAGGATTTCCTTAGTAAAAGGGGTTGGAAAGGGATCAATGACACATAACACATTCAAATACCGTAATCAATACAAATCTAAATCATCATGTTCTTTTTAATGCTAATGAACATTCGGCTTATCCATTTTGATTCATCAATGATTCAATGATACCCGAAGTTATCATCTTGTCTATCTCTTCCTTGACCTAGATGTGTAGATTTGGATTCATTTTGTAATGTCTCTTATGAATCAAAGCGCTGAACCTACTTTAGTTTTATCCACATCTCCCCTAAAGAGAGGTGAGATCCCTTAAGCTCATGGTACCTCTGTGAGAAATAAATCCTAAAATTCATACAAAAGATCAATGATCTTTGAAACCTACATTTTTGACCAATAATCCCGATAATAGCCTCCTTAGGTTTATTTCGAGCCAATTTTAACCTTCTTTGTTTTGAGAGTTTCATGGTACATGTGATCTTGTTCATCAACACTATCTGTTACCTTGCACATACCCATAGTATGGTTAACATCCAAGTTCTCCACTTCCTTGCCATCTATCACATAAAACAACTTTCCCTTCTCTTTCTCCATATAGGTGCACTCAAGTTATAGTTCCTCTTGTTCCTCCATATGAAAACATGCCTCCAAATAAGGTTCTCCCAATAATTCAAAAACCCTATCCTCAGTCATGACACTATCTCCCATAGTTAGGTACTTAACAACCTAGAACACATCGTTCACCAATGGCTTAACACTTTGGTACTCAAAGGTTTAAATCAAGTCATCTGTTAACTCCTGCCATTTCCCAATTTGATGATACAATTCTAAATCAATGTACCATGTGAATGCATAGCCATGTAGTGTGGAATAAAATTGTGTACCCAGAGGGAAGGGGTAGAGCCTCTGTGCTTTTCATCCACGTCCTCTCATATTATTGAACATGTTATGAGGTAGGTGCTCCTACATCATAGCCACATATTTTAGTAGGTGCGTTGCTCCATAATAATATAATATATAGTGTGTTCTTCACCCCATGCCATTCTAGAATATTATCTTGGTGTGTCACCCACCATTGTGTTGCGGTATCAACCAATGTGTAGATAATCATGCTTCAACTTGCGATCTCACATCTCCACTTGACTTCCATGGCTCGTAGGAAAACATCATGGTTACCTTCCCCAACGTAGCTTGGCAACTTATTTCCATACAAATGACTAAGCGGGAATTTCTTTGTCACCCTTGTACAGAGCCTCAAAATGGACCCAATTAACTCATATGTCCCATGCACCCACTTGTCACATGCTACACCAAAGTGGTATCATTCATTTATTACGTGTATTCCCGTTGAATAACTCCCTCCATAGGTTGTATCACCTTAGGATCACGATAGCACACACAATGATCTGTCAAGGGATTCTTCTCCTAAGGGTTCATTATAGGGTGTTTACTTCCCATCGGTCAAGGGGATGATAACCCATTCTTCCTTGTTCTAAAAAATTATGTATCCCTTAATGAACCTTAGGTCCACATAATACTTATACCATAAGGGGTGCCCAAGAAATGCTAGAAATTTTTACGCCTCGGCTAGTTCCAAGACTTCAAAGTCTCTAGTGAATTTCACCCCTTGGATGGTGATAATGACATCCTTAAAGATGCCAATGGGCATCACCTTTGTCTTTTTAGCCATATATAGAATATTCGAGGATGGATGTAATGGTGGCATTCCCAATTGATGCCATATGACTATGGTGATAGCATTAACCTCCAAACTTGTATCTATCGAGAATATTTCTTAGGATCCATCTATTGACTACTACATTTAAGGTAATATCCTTATCATAATCAATGGTGTGAGGGGGAAGGTTAGCATGTAAGACCTGTCACTCACGTTCTCTTCTGGAATGTGGTAATTTTTCACATAACCATTCCCCTAACAAAGGGATGATATTATCTTGTGTAAGCATTTTGCATACCTCCTTGACTTCATCCAGATCCTTCATGAAGCCTCGATCATCTCCTTTTATCTTACTATCACGAATTATCCTTTAGGCACTAGATTTCTCCTTGTAGGCTTTGAATCACATCCATGGTCTCTTGATAAACCTCTTTTTGATGAATAGGATCTCATGTACAACCTCTTCTTTTATGACTAGTGGTTTCTACTTTGGTATCTCCATGGTGTGTGTAACCTCATATCACATTGTCACTAGTATAGGTTCTAACTATGAAACATGTGCCACCCTTGGCATCCATTACGAGTCGGCCTTCTTAACACTTGCCATTCTGACACCTTTATCCTTTCATTGTTGTTGGATCATGGGTTCAAATAATTCTGGGCACTCCTCCTACTTGTGCTTCTTTCCACACTAAGAGCATTGTAGTAAATGAGGTCATTCACATTTGTAATGTTCTATGGACCCATAGTTATAAGCTGGGCCCATGAGGAAAATAACTTCTTCCACCTCTCGTGATTTCCACAATCTTTAAATACTTTGTGAAAGCCTCGCCACGAGCCCCTCCATCCATGCGATCTTTAGAGTGATGACCATTATCTTTGGAATTATTTGCAAGGATGGTCTAGCATACACCAATATCAATGATGTCATGTATCTATTTAATTAATCTACAATCCTTGGTGTCTTGAGTAGTAGAGGTGAAAATATTGTAATAGCAAGACACAATCTTATGGATCGTGGTGGTGTGTAGTAGTAGATACCTACTTGCATTATGATCTCCATGGAAAATATCATAGTCTACCATCATGGCATGTACCGATATCCGAGGACAATTATCCTTTATGTGGCCCTCTACCCCACAATCCATGCACCATAGGCCACTATGAGTCTCATATGCTAAGTTTGCATACAACTTCTCTAGCTACTTTTCCATGGTAACAATATTAGCTTCAAGAAATGGAATAACACTGGTATCCACGCTTCCTTCAACCTCAAAATGCAAGGCTAACCTCCAAGGCCTCACGGAAGTCTTTAAAATTCTTATGTGAAAGCACTCTCTTGAAGGGATTTATTAATCCTCCAACAAATCATTGAGTATGATGAGAAGGATGAATATCATAACACAATTTTAAAGCATGCACCATACTCTCAAACACTCTCTACCACACCTTATTGAATATCCTTCAACATGCTAATGCTCTTTTTATCAAACTCAAGAATATGGAATTCAGCTAAAAAGGCATTATGCAATGCGGTATAATATACTACTATCTGGTGGGGGTCATACTTCTAGTACCAACTATGTGTGTGCCCTTGCAATGTTGTTACAAACTGACTTGCCTTCTATTCTAGGGTAGTGATCCCCTTTGCAGCCATAACATCTCACATTTGTACACATGTTCCACAACATCCTTAACATATTTGTAATCTGGTAGATGCAAAGAAATTTCAAAAAAACTTGCTTTGAGGTAGTTAAAGACCTTGTCCTCTTGATCTAGATCTTTGATTCCCTCGGATGTTACCTCCACCACTAGATCGACTAGATCGACCAAGTGTTTATTCCTCCTAACCCAAAAATCCTCTAGATCTGTTAGGTCCACTAGGTTTGCTAGTTCTATTTGTCCTCTTGTAGTCGGTAAGGGTCCTAAAGTGGTTGTGCCTTGTGTCCCTAATGTCACGTTGAACTGTGCACCAATAATCTATGATATTACACTACTACCAGATGTGTGTCTCATGCCACCGCAAGATGTGATACCCAAGCTTTGTATACCTATATTTTTCCCAAATTTCATTCTAGAAAATATACCTCCAAACATAAGAAATGATTGTGTAGCCATAGATGTACCAAATGAAAAGTTATACCATCTAGGTGTTGATCGATTACTTCCACCAATAACAATTGGGTTAGTAATACTTAACTATGGATTTGGAGAGCTAAACACCATGGGTTGGTCACCAAGTGGATTCAAATATGCACCAACGAATCTTCTCCTTTCTTCATATGATGAGACTTCTCCAGAATCTGAGGGGGTTTATCTTCTACGCTACACGAGATGGGGTTACACATACTACTCGGGTTCCACGTTCTATGTGTGAACCTAAAATACTTACCGTAACATCCTCCTCCATAAATAAAACACTCCTACAAATTCATGTTGTCTTTTCAACTCCCTCTCCTTATCCTCATTATACTTAAGCCATCTTTCTTTCCTCTCTTTTTCAGCCATAAGGTCCACCATCTTCCTCCACCTTAGCTTCCTAGCCTAGCACTCGAAGAAGCTTAGTAGGCTATAGGAAATTCTTCTAAAATTAGTGTAATGATCAAGATGTTTATAGCTAAAGGGATAACATGCAATAACAATCCTCTTGGCTCCCTCAAGAACTCAAATTCAACAATCTCTAGATAAGAATCCGTATAAATCACATACTCCATGGTTTAGCTCGCCAACACTCTACTCCACCAATGATCATTAGTATGTGTCCAAGTTAGATCCACATCACATAACCTCCGATACTCATCTTGGGTCCATACATGAGATCTATAGTACCAGGTTGATCTAGATACATATTCCAAAAGCCATTCGTACAACTCCACTAGAAAAATACAAAATAAGGTCTCATACGGATCATGATACAAATTTTCTTCTACCCATTTACATGTTTCAAAATCAAGTCAATCATTAAATTTGTGGGAAAAATCATCCTCTGTGCTTTTAATCCATGCATCGACACTATCTAATGTTAATCACTCTATCATTACGCACCATTCTCACAACAAATTTGAAAAGAGCTCCCAACAACAAAACCAAAATGTAGTCTCTTATCACTGCTTGCCTCAATATTCATTCCCAAATGCATTGGTATATCATCTAGTTTATCGTGGAATATCACCCAAGGCATGCATAGGCACTGAGTCCCTCCTTTATGTGAGATTTATGAGAATGCTCCTTCTTAAAATGAGGATGTAATATAACCAGAAAATAAGTGCATTCAATAATGGAATTTAAGATATAAGCATTAAATCCTAACCTAATGCTCCCCAACATATAACAACATTATCAAATTAACAAAAGTAGAATCAACCCTAAGATAACATCAACGAAACCCATAACATGCATATGAACATAAAAAAAAATAGATTAACATCCATCCCACGGATGTTTTAGAATCACTTCATTATATTTATTAGCCAAGATATGGTAGTGAAGATTACATCAAGAGAGTCCCATTTCTAAAATTTTGTACACTAGTAGACTTTAATTGTCATCACAGAGCTCACCATTACACACTTTATTCCTCTCTCCTACTCCCTATCTATCCTTACTTATATATCTTTATTCTTTAGGAAAACCATCATACTCATAGAATAATCCTCCTCCTTTCATATTAACTGCTCATCATTCTCTCTTACAAAATCCTGAGGGAATCTGGTTATGATTACTCTACCACTACCCAGGAAATCTACTAGGTATCACCATGCATTTCCCTCAATTGATTGCCTTCTAGTATGCATGTGTCAGCTAATCCTTAACAACCTCAACTCCTTATCCTTTCATGATAACCATATTAATTCTCTACAATATCCTTTCCTTGATTTGCAAGTCTCCATGGATTATCAACATCATCGTATCGGTAGGTTTTCCATTTTCTTCCTACGCATCTTTTCTTGATGTCCAAAACTCACTAATTCTCGAATCCATTCTACCCTGGAATGATCCTTCACGCCTCTCTAATAATTACTTCATCGCGTGCCTTCGCACCCTTCTTATGTGCACCACAAGACTTTGTGCATTAGGTACTTAGTTAATTTAGGGGCCCAACAACATCCAGAAAGACAATTTCTCCTATGAAGTTATTAAAACAATGAGAAAAATTGAGAACAAAATTACAGAGCTAAAATCTAGGCCTCGGAATACATACAAAAAAATGGGCCAAGCTATGGATGCAATAAAAAGAAAAGAATTTATCTTCCAACACCATATGATATGATTCATTCAAGGTATGATGAAGAAGAAATCAATGAGATTTTTCAAAGATATGATGCATATGTGGCAAAGTTGCTAGAAGAAGAAGAAGTAAGAGAAGAAACTAAAGAACAAAACGGTTCGAGATATAAAAGATGGTGAACAAACTTAGTTTTGTCATTCTTAAAATTGTATCTTCTTTCCATATTTCATTTGTGACTGGTGTTTTATTTGATATTTTTGTTTCATGAAGGATGAATATTACTTTGAAACTCATTGTTCTCTCTGATATAAATTATAATTTGATATAATGCATTATATTTTTATATTGCTTGGATGAAATTTTATGTCCATTTGTAAAATCATATAAACTAATGAGATGTTTGTAATTTCTGCATTTTGAAAAAAAAAAATGGGGTTCTATAGGGGCCCCATCCCATGATGAAGAAGGTGGTGTACATGTTTGAAAGTAAAGACACCGAAGGAAAGACAACATTCATATGTCTTTTATTCCTTCTTTGAAACTTTCCCCACTACGGGAGTTTTTTCAACAGTTTATTCTTCCTCAACATGAATTCATTTGAGACTGTGCTATCTAGACAAACAAAACAAACCCCAATAGATCCCGGGACATCCCCATATCTATCAATGACTAAAGAGTCATTCTGGGGCTATTCATGATCTTTCCCAGCTCGATTTTCTTCTGATAGGAAGACACCCAATATAGAATATCCAAACCACCCATGAAGAATGACGCGTCTTCCATTTTTAGTTTTGAAGGGTATAAATAATAGGAATATATTGAGAAGGAACATCTGGAGTGGTTGGAAGAGCAAGAACTGCACCTTGGGGGCTGGGCGAACAAGATATCTTGAGCTAGATTCAACCTTCCATCTCCTTGTGAGGGGTGGGTGTTGTCTTGGAGAATGAATTAGCCAAAGACCTAGGAATTCATGTTTTGATGAAGGATCACAATGCACTAAATGGTTGGAAGACCAGAAAACAAAACCTTCCTGTTGTCTCTAGAAGAAGAAATTTTCACTCTAGAGTGATGAGAAGATAAAGACATTTCCTCTTCTCCATCAGAAATGATAATTGGGGGTTGGGATCTTGACTCACCCCTTCTCTTACCCAAATATGGTACTGGTATTGTGAATGGTTGTGATGGCGCGGGTCTTTCAAGAAATTTATCCAGAGAAATAATCATTCTCTCCATTTCATATACTTTATGAGAAAGGGTAGGCATTGTATCAATAGAATAATTTTCATACAACACATAAGACTATTTGGGGATCTCCTTCAACACAAATTCTTCATTGCATAAAAAGGGACATTGAAAATCAGTCTTCCCGGACATTTGAGGCCTCCTTTAAATACAAAATCTCTTCAAGTCCTTAGGATATCTCGATGCTCCCACCAAAAAAGAAAATATGTGGATTGAAAGGATGAGAAGATAGGATTGATTCTGATTAACCTCAGGAAGAGTGAAAATCAAACCTATCGATAAGTCAAAGGCCCTCTAGTATCCCCGGATGTGTTATATCAAACAAAGCTCTGACAAAGGCTTCATCCAGACCATGTAGGTTGAATATTTGGTTTAAATCTTCCAAATAAATCTCTTTCAGACTATTTTCCACAAGCACCTTTTCCATTTTGCTGATAAGAACTATGAAAAAGTTCTTTACTTTCAAGATAGGAAAAGAAATGCATATTGGTGAGAGGGTAGAGCTGAGTTTTATAGTAAGAATGGTGCATATTGATTTAGTTGAGAGAAATCATTCCCATTAGATGAAGGAAGATTTTTCTCATCTCACACAAAGAAAAATTAAGAGTTGAAATGAATTAGGAGTGAGCAGAACTAATGAATTAATATGATTTGACAAGAACCATGTGTGATGATTAAGCCAAAAAGACATGAAAATAAGTGCACAACACCCAAGACAGATTCTTGGAAAGTAGATAAGAGTATCTGTCATATCAGATCACTTGGAAGTGCTCAAAGATCATCAAAAGTGACTATCCAATCACCAAGTGAAAAGAACAATTAAATAATTGGCCAAAAGTGATGACATGGTATCCCAGTCATAAATTAAAAAATTGAAAAAGGCTCTTAATTCGACACCTGTGCAACACTAAAAAAAGCATTTTAAAAAGAATAACGTGGTTTAAAATATATGTTGTAAAGGGGAATATTCCCTTGAATATTCATGCTTTTGGGGGAAATTTAGAAAGCTAATGAGTGGATAGAATGGTATAAATGTAAAGAAAATAATCATGCAAAGAGGGGGGTTAAAATTTTCTAAGAATTGTTCAAAGAAAAAGGAGAAGCTGAAAGAAAAACCATTTTCCCAAGAACTCATCGGAGAAACCTGTTACTTTCTTTGAGCCTTAAAATTTAGTCATGTCAAGATGGTTACAAGTGTATAACCATTGACAAACATTGAGACTGTAGATATAATTTCCCTTGCTGATAAATTTTATGAGCCTTGAACTAATTGTGTTAATCATGAGTATTGTTGTATCTACCGTCAAGATGATATCTTTGTAAAATAGTTATTCATGTTGTAGTGCCCGCTTCCTTTGACCCCTTTGGATGCTTATTTTGATATTGTTGTTTATGTTATGGACATTAATACGATTTGATTTAGGATGATGATATGCTATTTGACATGGATGTTTTATGGATGTTGTTCAGAATGTGATTTTTGGATATTGTGAATAGACTTAGAAAATGGATATTATATGATGATGATATCATTGTTGATATAAATTGTATGTGATAATGTTAAATTTTCTTGATGTTGTTATGATTCACATATTAAGTTGATTTTGTGATTATATTTATATTCATTTTGGATGTTTTGATATGGCCATGAGGCCAAAGGGGGTATTTTTGTTTTGCGGGTTAAAAACCATAAAAACATCGGGGATTGGAGACCAACCACAATGGAATTCTAGGTGAATTTGACATGGTCACCATGGCAACTTGTTTTTTTGCGTTGTGTTTGTTGTTGTTATGGATTCCCATGGGGGCATCAAATTTATATGTGACCATGGGTATAGTGTATTTTATTAATGTGGTTACTTTTTATTATTGTCATATGTATTTTATTAGTGGTGTGTCCCTCTCTTTTATTTAATTATTTTGTGGTAGATTAATGTGAGAAATCATATGGTTAAAAATTTAAATAAATCAAATTGGGATATGGGAAAGTAATAATGGAAGTTGTTGGTTCCTTGTATTTAATATGTAAGGGATGTGTAAGTTGTGTAAGTAAGATTTTGGAGTAAGAAACACTCCACCTCCTTGGAAATTCGACAATGTCCTTGGGGGCTGTTTTTGGAGGCTTGTGGGACAAGTAAAACTTGTCCCATATCTCTAAATTTAATTTACCAACCATACTTATGGTTGGAAAAGTGATTTTATACTTTTAAAATGCATTATATTAATCATGTTGTAAGTTTTGATTGCACTCACTTAAATTTTATTTAATTTGTAGTCCTTTGGGGTGTGGGATTTTTGAAGTGTGTATACAATTTGTCATATTTTCACCCACCTATTTATTGTGCTTGGGAGAATGAATTTATTTTCTTTTGTGTTTTAATTTGAGGATGTGTGATGTGGCATCCTACATGGATCCACATCATCCTCTTCTCTTCCAACTTCTATAAAATTCAAACTCTTTGCTTGTTTTGGGTTGTTGATTCATTTTGCAACTTCCTTGGGGCGAATTTTCTTGTGTTGGGAGCTTTTAATTTTAGGATTTTGGATTAACTTTGAATGTTTGGAGATTGTTGTTTAGGGAATGTATTTTGGGAATTGGATCTTGTTGTTTGTAAACAAAAGCTACCATGGAGATGTAGGAGTTTAACCTTTCTTTGATCTTTGTTATTTTATTTTTGTGTTATGTGAATGGTGAATGTTGTTATGATTTGTTTGGATGTATGGGTAGACTGCCATAGGAATGGTGTAGGAGAAGGCTACAGGGAATCCATGTGGGGGGCATAAGGGAATGCCAATGGCATCAGAATTTTGTGGAGGGAGTTTGGGTTTGGGATCCACCATGGAAAAGAAATAGTTTGCATTTATTACTTTGTGGGGGAATAAAGAAATCTATAGGAGGCATAAGGAGAGATTGTGGGGGCATAAGGATATATGTGAGGTGAAATTTTATTAGCAGGTTTATTCTTGTTTGATGGATGCCCAATTCCCATTTGGGAGGCATAAGTAGCTTCCCCCATAGACATTGCTCCTTTGACTTGCATGATCAAGCCTGAGTTTTGATTTCAATGTGTTCAATTGCAGTTGTAAACTGTTGTTTTGTGTTGAACTATGTTTTATATTGAATTATGCTTGTTGAAAGAATGTTGTGTGTGTGTGGAAGCTAGTTCTTGCCATGGGTTGAATTACATCTATTATTGTATTGTCATTGGGGATCAGGGGCCAATGATGAAGGAAGACTTCTCATTTCATTGGATATCTTGGTGGGGTGGAAAGCGTTTCCTTTCCCCATTTTTGTTGTGATCAAATTGAAAATGGAGGAAAACTTGCATGTTATGTTCTAGAGTAGAAGAAGACATTTTTCCAGCCCCTTCGAAACATATTCATTTGTAATCCTTTCCCACTTGATGTGGATGAAATTTTAATATTTATATTTGTGAAGAAATGATGTTGTAATTGGTTATGAAAGTTACTTATTCGAATTATGAAAGACATTTATATTTCATTTTGTTTATTGGAAAGAAATAAAATTTTGTTATTTGCATCCAAGGAATGAAAGAGTGTAAAGAAGTATTTATTTTTTTGAATTCAATAAATAATTGTAAGATCTTCTCTCAGTTACAATGTTGATTCAAATTGGAATATCAGATTGTGATTAAAATCTTTGTTTAGAAAATGGAAAAAGAAGAAATACGTATGAAGGAATTATATTGCTTTGTCTCTTTTTGAAATATATTAAATTGGTAATCAGACTTTACAATTTAGCTTTGAAATTATTTGTTTGTAAAAAATAAATGCCTTGGAATAGATTAGAAATTAAATACCACACTTAAATGATGAAATTGATATACAAATTTTCCTAGAAATGGATCTCTGTTGTAAATTTAAAACTGGCAATTATTTAATTAAAATGTACATTCAGAATTACACATTATAATTAACTTGAAAATGATATAAATTTTCATGTTATGACACCAATGAACTCAAATTGGCAAATAAAATTTAAGAAAACAATTTAAATATTGCAAAATTGAGCCAAATCCCTTTCACAATGTATTCTCAATTGTTGGAAAAATGTAAATTAGAAATAAAAAAGTGAAATTATCTCCCTAAAACACTTTAAATCCTTCCTAGAGTAATCCTCCATGTTTTTTTGGCGGTTGAGTGAAGCAGGTGATCAAAATGAATAAATTTTATAAGTTAAAATTTACCACTTGCTATTTAAAATCCTACGAGCATTTTCATCAAATTGACCCTTAAAATTTGTCAAAATGTAAAATTGATGATTCCTATGCAAAGAGGGCAACGAAAGATTTCTAGAAAGTCCTCATTTTCCCAAAATTGATCTTTCTAGAAAAATTTATGGCACTTTGAAGTTTTCTACCTTGGTGGGAAAATTTGGAAAAAATTTTCCTAGTGGGCCCGTGGCCCAAAATTTCCGTCGAAATATTCTAAGAATTTTTTTGAAATTTTTAAAATTTCCTCCACTAGCCCACAACCAATCAGGGGCTGCCATGTGTCCTCATGGGGTAGTGGTGGAGGTGCGACATCATTCTAGCCCTTGGACCTTTTTAAAAATTTGGGAAAATTTTACCTTTTTGCCCGCCGACCCACAACCTATCACAGTGCCATGTGGCAGCATGGCATGTTGGAGGAGGGGGCAGAACTCTCATGACCCTATTGGCATTTGGGAAATTTGTTTAAAATTTCTGCAGCCCTCACACTCTAGCCCTTGCCTCGGTGTTATTCCCCATGGATGCACAAACTCGCGCATGCCCTCTTCCCTTTGTCTCCCCCGCGGTGAAATTTCCCCAAACTCTACCACCACCACACCCTTCCCTCTTTCCTTCCCAATTTTTTTTGTTGAGCACCATGTGTCCCTAACGATCCCGTGGGAACATGGGTGCCAATTAGATTCTTCCCTCCCATTTGGCGAAGATTTCCAACCTCCCTGCGTGAGCTCAAAGCCCAACACATGTCCCTAGCGGAAACAATGGAGGTGTGGGGGAAAATAGGAATTTTCTCCCACCCGAGAAAATTTGCCAACACCACCCCACGACCCGCCAACCCAAAATTGCTTCTCACTCCTCGCTCAACATGTGTCCCCTTGGGGCAAAATTTGACCCCAAAGTCCGCATGTACATAGCCTGGAGTTCTACAAGGAGTTAGGAGGACTTCTTTATATCGTTGGAAAGGTGAGAAAATTTCCTATCGAATATGAATGATTTAGGGAAATTTTGTAATGGCTTATTGTGAGAAAAATCATGTTGAAACTATAAGCCTATTAGAGAATGGGTATGGTGATATTTTACCCCGAACGTAATGAAACTTCTAACCCTAAAATTTGGACCTTGTGACCTCTAATAATTCTTATAAAAGTATAATATGTTCTAGTAATTTTAGACTTATTTTGGAACCGATAGTGTCAACGGTTGTCTTGCTGACCTTGTTGTAGGCACTTCTAATAAAAAAATGTATTCCATAATTTTCATAACTAACCCTAGATTGTTTCTTGGGTCTCAAGTGGGTTGTTTTAATGGGCATTACACTTGGTATCAGTGTAGTGGTTCAAAATCTTGGACCATTGGGCACACTAGAAAACTTGAGATATGAAAATTAAACCTAGCACATTTTTAAATTGAGAAAACAACTTATCTTTGAAATTGCATATTGTAGTAGACATGAAATTGAATAAAACATAGAATAATGAACTAACTCTCGCTTTGTTACGTAAGAGGCAATGAGACGGGGTGGGGGGAATCTTCACATAGACTTAGACTTACCACCACCACCACTACCACCACTGGATCAGTGTGTAGCAGCTATACTACTGCAAATCTTATAGACCCTTTAGGATGTTAATGCTGCTCTAGGAGGAATAGGAGGAGGACATGTAGCTAGTCATGATAAAGCCCCTTCCATTGAGGGTCGAGGGCATATCCTTAACCGGTGAGGAGCATAGAGGAGAGAACTCCCATGCAGAGTTAGTCAGAGCAGAGTCACCACCTAGGGGACATGGTGACAGAGTTCTAGAGCATAGAGAGAGGTCTTGGAGCCCTAGACTTAGGGATGAGCATGTAGAGAGACCTAGAGGCCATCAGACCATAGCTGTAGATCACATCAGGGAGATCCTAAAGCTTCATCCCTCACACTACTTAGGTGACACTGGTGGATTTCAAGAAGAGGCCCTGTCTAGTGAGCTTGATTGGTTGATTCAAGATTTTTGTTGTTCTAGCAACACCAAACCTCGTGTTGCAATCCTTCTACTTAGGGATGGAGTAGGGGTATGGTGGTGGATGGAGGAGAAAAATCTCCATGTAGATTCTAAGACAGTGACACGGGAGATTTTTGAGGAGATATTTAGGAGCAGGTATTTGTCACGGAGGTTCGTATGATAGAGGACCGATGAGTTCTATGACCTCGGCGAGACATCTCTTTCAAGTAGAAAAGTATGAGAGTAGATTTCTGGATCTACTCTAGTATGTTAAGTATATGTAGGATGAGCAGGTGTGGATTCATAGGTTCATCCAAGGCCTAAATTTAGATATTGGAGGTGCAGTGCAGATCCACCGCCCTGTACATTAGTTGAGGCCATCGAGAAGGGCTATATTGAAGAGGAGCCTCCGGGAAAGACCCATCAAGCTAGAGACTGAGTCAGGAGCTACATAAAAAAAATGTAGGATGGTAGATCAAGGGGGGGTGCACCCTTCCTCATGGTGGCCAAGGTTCAGCATATTCATCCTTTAGGCCGCAATAGCAACAATAGTCTCACCCGCCTCATAGAACTCCACAGAGAGCTGATTCATAGAGAGGTCAGAGTATACGGCCTCCTCCTAGGGGTCCCATCAAGACATAGGGTGGACCCATAGCTCGGTCGGTGGGAGTCGCAAGTAAAGACCTTAGAAAACTACAATTGGGTCATCGAGATCCATGCCACAGACTTCTAGGGCACCTACTAGAGGTGCTACTCATTGGGGAGGATCAGGAGGATGTTTTGGATGTGGAGTTACTAGACACTTTTGGAGAGATTTCCCATAGAACCCTAATAACAAGGGTAAGACATAGATCTATGAGCCTATGGTTGGTGACATGGGATGCGAGACATAAGATTTATGCAACGGTGTAGAACCACCAAGAAGAACATCGAGACCACATTCATTGAGACCACATGTAGTATTGGTGGTATTCCTACCTTTGTATTGTTTGATTCTTGTTCTTCTGATTATTTTATTGCACCATCTTTAGTAGAGCGATGTAAGCTGGTGGCAGTTAGGCAAGGTCTTAGTTGGGATGTCAAGATGGATTTTGGAGCCAAGATCTCTGTAGACTCCTTAGTTAAGGAGTATGTAGTGGATTTGGGACCTTTCACCACTACCTCAAATATTTTTATCCTTCCTTTGGGCTCGTATGGAGTCATTTTGGGTATGGATTGGTTATCTACACACAATGCTAGGATGGATTGTTATCACAAGAATATATCTTGTGTAGATGATTTGGGAGTTGAGTCGGTGATTTTAGGGGTCAGGAGACTCGTTTCTATTCACACCATCTCCGCTATGTAACTTAAGTGGTGTGTACGATGAGGTTGTAAGATGTATGTCATTACAGTTAGTGATAGATCTAAGGATGGGTCTAGTGGACCATCACTAGATGATCACCCCATTTTGAGAGAGTTTTCTGATGTCTTTCTAGGGGAGCTACCGGGGTTACCACCCCCATGTGAGATTGATTTTCATATAGATCTAGTTCCTAGAGTAGAGCCTATCTCACAGGCACCTTATCGAGATGACCACCCCAGAGCTCTATGAGCTCAAGTTGTAGCTTGAGGGACTTTTGGGGAAAGGCCTTATCCTTCCTAGTGTATCCCCTTGGGGTGCACCGATTATCTTTGTGAGGAAGAAGGATAAATCCTTGCAGTTGTGTATTGATTACCACCAAATGAACAAGGTAATGATCAAGAATCATTATCCCCTTCTGCATATTGATGACTTGTTTGATCAGATGAAGGGAGACACAATTTTCTTTAAGATTGATCTTAAGTTAGGATACAATCAGCTGAGTATTTCAGAGGTAGACATTCATAAGACCACCTTCCGCATGAGATATGGGCACTATGAGTTCATAGTGGTGCCTTTTGGTTTGACTAATGCTCCCACTGTGTTCATGAGTTTGATGAATGGGGTATTTAGGACCTTCATAGATCATTTCATGCTCATCTTCTTAAATGAAATATTGGTATACTCACGTACATGTGAGGAGCATGAGGGGCACCTTTTCTAGGATCTTAAGTGTCTTCGGGAGTAACAGATTTACGGGAAATTAGAGAAGTGTGCTTTCTTTCAGACAAAGGTGTAGTATTTGGGTCATATCATTTCTGGGGAAGGTATCGTAGTCGATACTTCCAAGATTAGAGCCATTATGGATTAGCCAGCACCCACTACGGTGACCGAGGTGTGCAGTTTCATGGGATTAGCAGGATACTACCGGAGATTTTTTCAGGACTTCTCTTAGATTGCACACCTATAAATTCCCTTCATAGGAAAGGAAGAAGTTTTTGGTTGGACAGATGCGATCATGCCTTGAGGATATTAAAGGAGTGCCTCACTATAACACCTATTCTTGTAGTGTTGGATCCACAAGGTGAGTTCTTTGTTTGCACAGATGCTTCTTTTACCGGGCTTGGAGGTGTTTTGATGCAAGAGGGCGAGTAGTGGCCTTTGAGTCTTACAAAATCAAGGATCATGAGATCAATTATATGACTCATGATCTTGAGATTACGGTAGTTTTTGCATGATTTAGTTAGATGGATACACTTCTTTCTTGGATGGAGATTCACACAAAGACATATCATTTGAGTCTTTGTCACCTCTTCACGTAACCCAATATCAACGCTCATCGGTGGCATCGAGATGGAGTTTCTTTGTGAGTATGATATGGAGATAAAGCAAGTGAGGGGGAAGGAGAATGTGGTATCAGAAGCTCTCAGTAGATGGAGACATGTGGCTATGGCCACCTTAGTGAGTATAGATTTGTAGAGTAGGATTCTTCAACAACTTCCTCTTGATAGCTTCTACATTGCAGTTCAAGCAGATCGAGTCACAGAAACCCCTTGAGGGGAATTTTGATGGTTTTTCCTTAGAGGCATATGGTCTTCTTAGGCATAGAGGTAGGATTTATGTTCCCAGAGATGAAGGCTTGAGGTAGGAAATCTTGGTAGAGGCACATCATGCACCCTATTCAGCCCATCCCGGGGTGAAGAAGATGCACGCCACCTTGTGATAGTTGTATCATTGGAGAGGACTTTGTAGAGACTGGCTCAATTTATGTCATGGTGTTTAGAGTGCTAGAGAGTTAAGGCCAAGCATCAGCATCTAGTAGGCCTTCTGTATCCCCATGCTATACCAGAAACTAGTGGGACACCATTTCCAAGGATTTCATTGTTGGGCTATCGATGTCGAGATATCACCATGATGCCATCATGGTCACGGTTGATAAATTGACAAATGTGGCTCACTTTTCTCTGAGGAAGACCACTTATATAGCTAGATCAGTGGCACAAGTATATTTAGATGAGATTGTTAGGTTACATGGGATTCCGTGGAAGATCATTTGTGACCATGATCCCTTGTACACTTCACATTTCTAGACTACTATGCAGTATGTCCTCGGGACAAGAATCAACTTCAGCACAACATATCATCCTAAGGTAGATGGATAGAATGAGTGGGTAAATCATATTTTAGAGGACATGCTCAGGATGTATGTGATGGATCGAGTAGACTAAATAGGAGGAGTATCTCGTACTTAGTGGAGTTTACCTACAATAATAATTTTCAGAGTTCCATAGGCATGGCTCCTTTTCGGGCTTTGTATGGTAGAGAGTGTAGGACATCTCTTACGGGATAGGTTAGAGGACCGCGTATCTCTTGGACTAGCTCTTTTATAGGACATGGAGTAGTAGGTGGTGTTGATCAGGTAGAGATTGTAGAAGGCACATGATAGGTAGAAGAAGTATGTGAATAAGCATAGGATCGACCGTAGTTTCGATGTGGGCATGAAGGTGTTCCTTTATGTCAGGCCACACAAGATCCCTATATGCTATGGAAAATTTTCTAAGTTAGCTCCTAGATTCATTGGTACTTTTGAGATATTAGATCATATCAGTCCTTTGACCTACTTTCTAGCATTGCCACCCAGCTTGTCTTGCATACATGATGTTTTTCATGTTTCAGTCCTCAGGAGATACATTGCAAATCCTTCTTATGTGTTAGATTGGACATCATTGTAGGTGCAGGATCAAGGGTAGGTGATGGTGGATCCAGTTTGCATCTTAAATCACAGGACCCTGGGCCTTAGAGGTAGAGAGGTTGATCAAGTTCAGGTGCAGTGGGATAGATATGATGAGACTGTAGCTACATGGGAGGATGCCACTTCATTACAAGCTCAGTTTCCACATTTTTTTAGTGACTTCCATGAGGAAGTTGAGTCTAAGGGGAGGGGATGTAGTTCGCTTCCTTTGACACCTTTACACCTTTGGATGTTTATTTTGATATTGTTGTTTACGTTATGGACATTATTATTCTTTGATTTAGTATGATGATATATTATTTGACATGGATGTTTTATGGATGTTTTTCGGGCATGTGATTTTTGGATATTGTGAATATAATTAGAAAATGGATATTATATGATGATGATATCATTATTGATATAAATTGTATGTGATAATGTTAAATTGCCTTGATGTTGTTGTGATTCACATATTTAGATCATTTTGTGATTATATTTATATTCATTTCAAATGTTCGATATGGCCACGAGGTGAAGGAGGTATTTGTGTTTTGTGGGTTAAAAATCACAACAAACATCGGGGATTGGAGACCAGCCACAATGCAATTCTAGCTGATTTTGACACGGCCACCATGGCAATTTATTTTGTTGCATTGTGTTTGTTGTTTTTATGGATTCCCATTGGGGGATCACCTTTATATGTGACCATGGGTATTGTGTATTTTATTAATGTGGTTACTTTTTATTATTGTTGTATGTATTTTATTAGTGATGTGTCCCTCTCTTTTATTTAATTATGTTGTGGTAGATTAATGTGAGAAATCATATGGTTAAAAATTTAAATAAATCAAATTAGGATATGGGAAAGTAATAATGGAAGTTGTTGGTTCCTTGTATTTAATATGTAAGGGATGTGTAAGTCTTGTAAGAGTTTGTGTAAGTCGATTTTAGAGTAAGAAACACTCCACCTCCTTGAAAATTGAATTTGTCCTTGAGGGCTATTTTTGGAGGCTTTTGGGACAAGTAAAACTTTTACCATACCTTTAAATTTAATTTACCAACCATACTTATGGTTGGATAAGTGATTTTAGACTTTTATAATAAATTATATTAATCATGTTACAAGTTTTGATTGCACTCACTTACATTTTTTTAATTTGCAGTCCTTTTGGGTTTGGGCTTTTGGAGTGTGCATGTAATTTGTCATATTTTCACCCACCTCTTTATTGTGCTTGGGAGAATGAAATTTTGTATTTTCTATTTGAATTTGAGGATGTGTGATGTGGCATCCTACATGGATCCACATCATTCTCTTCTCTTCCCACTTCTATAAAATTTAAACTCTTTGCTTGTTTTTGGCTGTTGATTCATTTTACAACTTCCTTGGGGGCACATTTTCTTGTGTTGGGATCTCTTGCTTTTCGAAGGAGTTTGGAGTAACTTTGCATGTTTTGAGATTTCTGTTTAGGGACTGTATTTTGGAAATTGAATCTTTTTGTTTGGAAACAAAAGCTACCATGGAGAGGTAGGAGTTTAACCTTTCTTTCATGCTGTTATTTTATTGTTGTGTTGTGTGAATGGTGAATGTTGTTATGCTTTGTTTGGATGTATGGGTAGATTTCCATAATAATGGTGTAGGAGAAGGCTATGGGGAATCCATGTGGGGGGGAATAAGGGAATGCACATTAGAATTTTGTGGAGGGAGTTTGGGTTTGGGATCCACCATGGAAAAAAAAATAGCTTACATTTCTTACTTTGTGTTGGGCATAAGGAAATATGTGGGGGCCATAAGGATATATGTGAGGTGAAATTTTATTGGCGTTTGTTATTGGTGGGTTCCCAACTTGTTTGGGAGGCATAAGTAACTTCCCCGTAGACATTGCTCCTTTGGCTTGCATGATCAAGCCTTGAGTTTTGATTAGAATGTTTTCAATTATAGTTGTAAACTACTATTATGTGTTGAACTATGTTTTATATTGAATTATGCTTGTTGAAAGAATGTTGTGTGTTTATGGAAGCTTGATTGTTGCCATGGGTTGAATTACACCTATTATTGTATTGTGGTTGGGGCTCTGGGGCCAATGATGAAGGAAGGATTTTAATTTCATTGAATGTCTTGGTTGGGTGGAGAGCATTTCCTTTCCCCCACTTTTGTTGTGATCAAATTGAAAATGGAGGAAAAATTGCATGTCATTGTTTTGGAGTAGAAGAAGACAATTTTTCCAACCCTTGTGAAACATATTAATTTGTAATCCTTTCCCACTCGATGTGAATGAAATTGTAATATTTATATTTGTGAAGAAATGATGTTGTAGTTGGTTATGAAAGTTTCTTATTCAAATTGTGAAAGACATTTATATTTTGTTCTATTTATTGGAAAGAAATAGAATTTTGTTATTTGCATTCAAGGAATGGAAGAGTGTAAAGAAGTATTTCTTTTTTGAATTCAATAAAGGATTGCAAGATCTTCTCTCATTTACATTGTTGATTCAAATTGGAATATCAGATTGTGATTAAAATCTTTGTTTAGAAAATGGAAAAAGAAGAAATACGTATGAAGGAATTATATTACTTTGTCTCTTTTTGAAATATATTAAAATTGGTAATCAGAATTTACAATTTATCTTTGAAATTATTTTTTTGTAAACAATTAAATGCCTTGGAATAGATTATAAACTAAATATCACACTTAAATGATAAAATTGATATACAAATTTTCCTAGAAATGAATCTCTGTTGTAAATTTAAAACTAGCAACTATTTAATTAAAATGTACAGTTCAGGCCTACACATTATAATCAACTTGAAAATGATATAATTTGGCATGCTATGACACCAATGAACTCAAATTGACAAAGAAAACTTAAGAAAACAATTTAAACATTGCAAAATCGAGCCAAATCCCTTTCACAACATCGTATTTTGTCGGTTTACTACTTAAAATCCTGCAGATTGTTTTCATAAAATTGACCCCATAAAATTTATCAAAAAGAAAAATTGATGATTCTTTTGAAAAGAGGGAAACGAGAGCTTTCCAAAAGTCCTTGTTTTCCAAAACTATGCTTTCTAGCAAAATTTATGGCACTTTGAAATTTTTTTGCCTTAGCGGGAAAATTTGGAAAAAATCCTTAGCAGGCCCATGGCCCGAAAATTTCCCGTCGAAATATTCTTAGAAAAATTTTGAAACATTTTTGGGGAAAATTTTTAAACTTTCCTCCACTGCCCGTAACCAATCAAGGGATTCCATGTGTCCTCATGGGGTAGCAGCAGAGGCACGACATCATTTTAGCCCTTGGACCTTTTTTAAAATTTGGGAAAATTTTACCTTTTTCCCCCGCCAGCCCGTAGCCTATCACAGGCTACCACATGGCAGCATGGCATGTTGGCAGAGGGGGAGGAACTCTCATGACCCTGTTGGCATTTGTGAAATTTTTAAAAAAATTCAGTGACCCCCACACTTCTTCCCTCACCTTGGTGTTATTCCCGCAGACGCACGTAAGGCGAGCGTGCCTTCTTCCCTTTGTCTCCCCATGGAAAAATTTCCCTAAACTTTCCCACCACCATGCCCTTCCCTCTTTCCTTCCCATGTTTTTTGGTTGAGCGTCATGTGTCCGTGGTAGACCCATGGGTGCATGGGCGCCAATTGGATTCTTCCCTCCCCTTTGGAAAAGATTTCCAACCTCCCCCACGTGAGCTCAGAGCTTGACATGTGTCCCTAGCGGACACGATGCGGAGGTGCGGCACAAATGGGAATTTTCTCCCGCACCTATAAAATTTGTGAACACCGCCCTATGACCCACTAACCCAAAATTTCTTCTCACCCTGCTCAACACGTGTCCCCTTGGGGGAAAATTTGACCCCCAAAGTCCGCATGTGTATATCTGGAGTTCTACAAGGAGTTAGGAAGACTTCTTTATATCGTTGGAAAGTTGAGAAAAATTTCTATCCAATGGAAATGATTTATGGAAATTTTGTAAGCAATTAGTGTGAAAAAAATCAAGTTGAAACTATGAGCTTGTTAGAGAATGGGTATGGTGATATTTTCCCCGAACCTAATTGAAACTTCTAACCCTAAAATTTGGACCTTGTGACCTTTGATAATTGTAAATAAAACTAAAATATGTTCTAGTAATTTTAGACTTGTTCCGGAACCTCATAGTGTCAATTATTGTCTTGCAACTTGGTTGTAGGCACTTCTAATAAAAAAATATTCCATAATTTTCCTAACCAACCCTAGGTTGTTTCTTGGGTCTCAAGTGGGTTATTTTAATGGGCATCACACATGCTCCCATTACAATCTTATTTTAGAGATCCTTTAATTCACACATAAATTTATTGTTCTAGTAGCATTATAGAAATTTCAATTGCATTGTTGAGAAGAGATTTCATTTCATTTGTGTGATAAACAAATTTAAAATTATTATGTCTCCACTTTGTTAAATGTTGCTTCAGACGTCTTTAAGTGTATCTTAGGTGTGATAAATTGTTAATATCTGATGTCTTATTAAGTCTTCAACATGACATTTTATGTTTGAATCCTTAAAGATTGTGTGAAACCATGCACTCTTTGGCTTCCATGAATGTACATCCTCTGGTTGAAGGATCATTATAAGCTATTTGAGGTATGTTTGTCTTGCACTTGTAGATCTCTCAACATTATTAAAATTTCTTTAAGATCTCGGTATAATCAACTTTATCCTACTTAATTACCCAAATTAGATGCATTCAAAACTAGATAATCCTACAAGAACTACCCATGCTTGCCTCATTAAATCCAACAATAGGCTAAAGCAAGTTGATTCCTTAGTATCTTTAGTAGTGTGAACTTTGTTTAGAGGAAATATGCACTGTCTAGAAGTGAAAAATCATGAGAGTTAGCCTTTGCTGAATTGACCATTTCTACTAGAGATATTTTTTAATTAATCTACAAAATATTTCCAAATATTGTTGATACATCCACCCCACTCACAATTACAGACTACAAAACGAGTCCTCTCACCGTGGCTAAAGGCATAAACTAAAGTAGGAGGGTAGGTCATACTCTCAATACGATGCTAACTAACTCCTTCTAACTTGAGTGATAAAGAGATAATGAGATCCTTCCCGAGGTACAAAATGACACAAATATAGATCTATCATCCTCTAGGCATCCTTCTCATTAATTTTATGCTTCTTAACCACAAGGGAGGACTAATTTTAGTACCAACACTACTCTAGTGCCACAAGTAAGGGAAATTTGTGCAAATACATACAAATACCGACCTTTGGTAATGTTTCATACATGTTTAGATGTAAATACATGGTTTAAATGTCATCCTTTGTTAAATTTTGTAAAAAAATAGCAAGATTAGAAGTTAGTTGCGTAATATTTCCTAGTTTAAGAAAATGTTGCTCTAAATTTGTTTGGCTAGTGGTAACTGTTATCCAAATAGCTCTCCTACCAATTTGGATAACCTGCATACACATTCTTGCCCTAAGTTATTCATTGAAGAATCGTACACGCTCAAAATAACTTGGCACATTCCCTTGGTCCCAACCTCATGTGTGCCCCTTTCCTCTTCTCCTTCCACTTCTCCCTTACGCCCATCTTCTGCACATTCACCTTCTTCCTACTTATCTTCTTTTGATCCCATGCACCTCGTAGGTACTACTAAGTCCTTGGCCCTTCACATGCCACACCCATTAGTTTGTAATAGTTGTGCCTTAACCATACATTCTCTACTCACCAGTTTTCCTCATCTCCCCACGTGCATCGCACATGCCCCTTTGTGCCTTCCTTTGTTTTCTCCGAGAACCCTTCCCTCATGCTCTTCTATGCCGATCACGTGCGCAACCAATCACAACGCACTAGTAAGGCATCGAATCCTTCCAACAAATTAATGATTGACATGTAGTAGAAATGAAAAATAGTTATACAGTTGGCCATCATCTCAAAAAATCCATGTGCACCACGTGTTTCACATGCGATGATGAATTTGACATCTTTTGACAAATCGTATCTTCAAGCTACAGAGCTCGGATCGAAATGTGCTTAGAATTTTCGAGAGAGTCGCCGCCATCGCCTATAGTGCTAGAAATTCAAAATTCAAATTTTTGTGGATCTGGTAGGTAAGAAACGAGAAAATGTCTCTTTAAAAATTGATGAGTAGATTTGATTGCTCCAACCACCTAATTGGTATGATTCACCCTCCTTTGTCTTCAACATGTCAAATAGCCATAGGGAAGCATAATTCATAGATTTCCAGGTAGATTTGTAGACATTAAATGCTTCTGGTTGGTGGTTGTTTTTCAAATTCAGGTTTTCCCTCCTTTTCCCTTCTTCCTCCATGATTTCATCTATAAATGCAAGAGAAAGGCTCATTTTTATGTTGGACACTAGATCCTTACGTGTTTTTCCAAGGACTTCATATTTTATGTATTTTGAGTTGTAGACCTCTATGTATGGCTCTTGCATGTGGATATCAGCCTTGTTCATCATTGTAACAACTTTGTGCATTTATGGAATCAATAGAAACATCTTTTTATGACTATTCTTTGTCCTAACGTGTTTTCATTCCTTCTTCTTTCCTTTTCTTTTGTGTTGTGTGTTGGTTGTGCTACTTTAGTTCCCCTACACTTTCGTATTTGGTTGTGTTCCATGAGAATGATCTGGTGAATGCATATTTCACTATGCTACTCATGTCTATCCTCCTTTCACACATTCCCTACCATTCTCACTCAGAACAGATAGTGTTCATCCCTCTTTTATGGTGTTATCACCTTTTAGTGTAGTTTATTTCATGTTAGCCTTCTTTCCTTGGTCCCTTGGCATTCTTAGCTTAGTTTGCCCTTTCAGCACTAGGAGTAGCTATAGCTTTAGAAGTAGGTAGAGGAACTGGCCTTCTCTAAAGATATGTCCCAAGCTCTCAAGGTCCCACAACTTGGGGACAACTACATTATGGTCTCAAACACCTCAACCTTTCCGAGATCTGAGATGCGGGTGCACATTTGAGAAACCAACAATTTTTGGCACACTCAGTGGGACAAATATTAAAAGATCATTTCCAACTTAGTGTTTCAACCTTTGAAGAGGCTCATTTCAAACTCATTTGATGAATCCTAATATTTTAAGATCTCTGTGTCAATCAGTCCTAAGTGCCTTTCATGAGAAGAGTGCATACAAGAAGAAGTGTAGTAGATGAAGATTATTTTGAATACCTCTAGCTATCCCCAAGAAGATTTAATTCTAGAAATATTGCGTGCACATCTCTATCTCCAGCATGTCATGCCCACTTAACTCCTCCTAAAAACACACAACATGTGTGCCCTATAATGGTGCATCAACAACCCTCCATTAAGAAACTTTACAAACTTTGCTAGAGGGAGTCCCTTACTCTTGGCCATGCAACATGATATGCCGAATGACACGCTAAAGAGTATTTCTTACTTTACTAGTGAGAATCAAGTCACCCCTCAGGATCATATCCAAGATGTAGCAAATTTGTGTTCACTCTATCTGATCACACATGATGATATAGAAGCCATGTTACTTGTATCCTCTTTCAAAGGTAAAGCACTTCAATGGTACCAATGCTTGAGACTTGGATCTGTCACCACATGGGATGATCTAGGAACAACTCTTTATAATTACTTTCAAGATAAGTCAAATCACCTATCATTGATGGAGCAAATGAAAACAACAAGGAGGGAAACCAATGACAAGATGACTGATTGTAACATCATATTTGTAAGGCTTGGGATAGAATCCCTCTTGCGGTAAGACCTACAGCCCAACATGTTTTCCTTTATTATCTGAAGGCACTCAACAAGTGATATTTCAGTTATGATCCAATCTATGGGAGGTAGCACTTTACCATCTGCGCTATAACATTGCATGCAGTAAGGGAAGAAAATAGTCTCATTCAAGGGGAAAGTTGGCTCCTAGATTGCCCATACCTTAGTTCCTAGAGATGTCACAGGCTGCCCAACCTTCTCGTGGCCCCTATTCCTATCCCCGAGAAAAGTGTGTAACTAGTTGCCTCAACATCCTATTCTCCATCACAAAAGAAGATGAAGAATTGAAGGCCTTGATATGAAATTTATCAAACAAGGTCATATCATTAAAAAAGTAGCAGGTGTAAGCCTATAGAGGCAATTCCAATTAAGCACATGGCCAAGGTAATCAACCTTGGCAGAATCAATATGGAAATCAAAGATAGACACCCAATCAGCAGAATGACAGATGATAGCCTAATGCACATCTTCCCTTGCAAGTTGTTCCTCCCGTGACTTCTCTCCTAGCACCAAACACGAGCCAAGTGCTTATTCCAATTCAAAATAATTTGGCACAAGATTCAGAATGGAGCTTCCCTTGTAACATGCCTCATAGTCAATATCATTGTGCTAATGTTATGTGTGCCCAAGACTTCATGATCCAGAATGCTTCATCGTGTGAGCCCTCAATAAGTGCCCATGAAGAATATAATATAGATAGAACAGAAGTTCCTCCAGAGTCTAATTTTATGTTCTTTGGCATGAAGGAGTTCTCGTGTAATCAACCAATTTGTAAGATACAAACAAACCGAACAAACCGCATGCCTAAGTTACTGACAACACAAGATTTAAGAAAATAATATTAGAGTCAAGTGGGCAGGTTTCCCCGGAAACACTAGAAGATCCTCATAAGAAGAAAGAATCGACATGGCATCATGCCGTAAAGGTGCTCATATCCCTATGCAGAGGCCCTTGTGTAGCTTTGGCTAAAACAACACACACCCTTCGCTTTTGTAGGTCAAGCCTTAGCCCCAACAAAAATTCAAGCTTCCACACCTAAACATCAAGAAGGGATGTTATTCCCAAATGCACAAGATGAGGGGGTTTCCATTCAAAATTGTTGAACAGATGAAGAGAACAAACATAAATGTCACAATGTGGGATGCCCTGACCATTCCATCTCAAGAGGATCTATTGCATGAAGCTCTGGAGTAACTCCCATGTGCCGACCTAGTTATGCAAAAGCCACACACTTATGTAGAAATATGCCAAGAAGAAGAGAAAAAGTATGTAAAATTTCTAAAACCCCACCCTTTTATATGTCCTTAATTATAGGAAAAAACCTAGTGCATAACTACTTGATTGATTCATGCACTAGTACTTTTGTTATGCCTAAGAAGATAGCTAATGTCTTAGGTCTGAAATATATCCCTTTGTCTAAATGAGTCCTACAACTTGATGGATCAATTGTAACAACCTTAGGAGCCATCAAGGATCTTGAGTTAACCCTCCATGCATTTCAAACCTAACAATTACTAAAGATGTGTCAATTATTAACCTACCTCCTTTGTTTGCCCTATGTTTATCAAGATAATTTTATCGCCAAGGTGGGTGGATACTTGTCTTCCCGATTGGTCTCATATGTTACACAAGACAAGGTATGGTACCCGGTTTACCATACAAGCTGATCCTATATTTTCTTATCATGTAGAGCCATATGTCCCATCCCCTCTCCAAGCCAATTATTTTATCCAAGAAGAACAAGTTTTAGTTCCTAAAGAGTAGATTCTGCACCCTCTGTTTTAGACCTAGTGCTTGATGAATGGATGAAAATACATCAAAAATTTGATCCCTATGTTGAAGAACGAGAAGCCTATGAAGCTAAGATTGGTACTTATTACATCCTGGAAGAAGACGCTATGCTTCCACATGTGCTCATGAAAGACAAAGTTCAAACTGGTCTATGGAAGATGTATTTTGATGGATCTAGAAGCAGAAATGGCATGAGAGCAGGAGTGATTCTCATTTCCCCTAAGGATGAGAAATTATTCTTCACACACAGGCTACAGTTTGCATGCTCTAACAATGTGGCAGAATATGAAGCGTTGGTGCATGGCTTTCTCATTGCTGAAAAGAAGAAAATTAAAGCACTGCAGATCTTTGGGGACATAAAATTGATGATCCACTAGGT
The DNA here is from genome assembly GCA_018340775.1 of Taxus wallichiana var. yunnanensis. NCBI lineage: Eukaryota > Viridiplantae > Streptophyta > Pinopsida > Cupressales > Taxaceae > Taxus > Taxus wallichiana. The sequence continues at coordinate 81,674,937 of CM031242.1, read as the reverse complement.
CACCAAAAAATTCCAAAAAAATAATAAGCTTCTTAAAACTTATAAATATAGAGTTTGGGACCTACTTAAGATCTTTGATGCCCTTAATCTATAGGTAATCTCACGCTGAATGAACAAAGAAATCGACCAAATGGCTGCGCTCGGTTCACAATTTTCTCATGCTGAGGAATTTGTCAAAGGAAACACTCAGCACATTAAGATGGTAATTAGACCATCCATTCTATAAAATAACACCAACTAGTAAGTGTTTGGTAGTGACCCGCAAATCGTCCAATTTATCCGTAATGAAGGTGAATTTTCAACAAGTATGCAAGCTGACTTGCATGACACCTATGGTGACCAAATAATACAGCTAAAGACAAATAAGTTACCTAAAGGGATGGTCACCTTAGAGAAAATGTTCAGCCCTGATGATGAGTTCAAGGATGAAGAAAGATACATGCGCGCCGCATAATAGGATTGCTCCTCCATTACTATTACACATGGAAAAGAGATGTTGCTCAGCAGGCTTGTGTGTATGAAGAAAAATAGGCCTTCATCTCTCTTTGTCAAAAATACAGTGATATTTTCTCATGGGAGTATAAATAACTCGAAAGGTTTTGATCAAACTATTTCTCAACACTCCATTGACCTTGATCCTGGTATAAATCCCGTTAGACAGAAGTAGTGGCCAATCAATCCAAAAATAGAGGCCCTCATGAGAAAGGAATTATCCAAAATCATTAAGGCAAACATTATCTTTCCCATCAAATATTCCATCTCGGGTCACGAATCTTGTTCTAGTGCACAAGAAAATGTATAAATAAGACTTTGTGACGATTTCAAAGATCTAAATAAGGCATATCTAAAGGATCATTATCCTTTTCCTTCAATGGAGTAGATTATACGAGATCGTAGCTTGCGTGCGAGATATTCTCCATGCTAGATGGGTATTCATGTTTCAACCAGATCCTGGTCAAGGAAGAGGATCAATTCAAAACAGCATTTACAACCAAGTGGGAAACATATGCATATCAGAAAATGCCCTTTGTTATGTCAAATATGGGTGTAACATTACAACGCATCATGTATATTACCTTCAAATGTTACATCAATGAGTTCATCTTGGTTTACTTGGATGATATATTTGTCTTCTCAAAGTCAAGTGCAGATCACATGGCAAACCTAGAAAAGGTCTTTGAGAGATGCAGATAATTTGGGGTATCTCTTAACCCCAAGAAGTGTAATTTTGCGGTGGTGCAAGGTAAGCTCTTGGGCCATGTGGTTTCAAAGGATGGCATCATGATTGATCCTGAGCACATTTCAACCATCCTATCCCTTTCCCTTCCGATGCACAAAAAGGCCCTACAGTCCTTCCTTGGAAAGATCAATTTTGTTAGGCATTTTATCCCTAACTTTGCAGACTAGTTCAGCCCATCACCTTGATGCTCAAGAAGGACATAGCCTTTAGATGGATAATAGAAGGAAGAGAAATATTCAACAAGATCAAGAAGGAGATTGCTTGTGCACCAATGCTCATCAATCTAGATTATTCAAAGGATTTCATCCTTTATGCTTATGGCATAGATGCAAGTGTTGTTGTTATCCTAAACAAGGAAATGAACAAGGACTAGAACAACTAGTGGCCTTCTTCAACCAGATGCTAAAGGATTATGAATTGAAATACAATCACACGAAGAAGCAAGTCTTTGCCATCATGCACGTGCTCAAGAAATTCAAAAGTATGCTTACCACAAATCATATCAAGGTGTTAGTCTCCCACTCATTTGTCAGGGACTTCATCATGGGAGAAGAGATTAGTGAGAAGAGAGCACGATGAGAAACTAAAATCATGGAATATCATGTGACTATTAAGGCCACATTGGTTGGTAAAAGGAAATGCACTATGCAAGTAGATTGCCGAGGATGCACACAAGTGAACCCAAGGCTTCATTATTTTTGGATGAAGACCTTCCACGTGTAGAACTTAAACAGAATATAGACCCTCGTGTGTGTGACTGGATGAAGGACATGATTACATTCCTTTCCAAGGGTGCATACCCTCTTGTTTTAAATAAAGTAAAGAGAAGACATCGAGGTTATAATTTTTCCCTTATGTGTTGATTGATGGACTTCTCTTCAAAAGGAATCTTGATGGCATGTTGTTAAGATGTATCAACGATGCATAGACTGAAAAAGTGTTAGTAAAATTTCATGATGGATTCTTTGGTGGACACTTCTCTGCCAAAACTACAACAATAAAGATCATAATGGTAGGTATTTTTGGCCTACCTTGTTTGTATAAGCACATAGGTGGCTCACAAAATTCAAATAATGATCTTTCTTTGTAGGAAAGAAAATATTAGCAACGCTTCCTCCGACCAATCCAAGTGGATCAGCCCTTTATGCAATGGGGTCTTGAATTCATAGGCATGATCAATCCACCTTTAAGCACTAGACATAAATGAGTGCCTTTGACAACTACCGATTAATTCACCATATGGATGAAGTTTTCACATTTAAGGAATCAACCGAGGTAGTCATTCTTGAATTTCTTGAGGGTTTAGTCATAAGGTTTGGCATTCCTAAAACCATTATCTCGATAATGCAAAGGCCTTCTTGGTACTAAAATCACTGATTGGGCTTGAATTTTTGAATTTACCTAAAAACCTCTTCCAACTATTACCCTCGTGGCAACGGTCTAGAAGAATCAACAAACAAGAACTTGACTAGAATCATGAAGCACACAATGAACATCATCCAAAGACAATGGCATACGAAGGTCTTGCACGCACGCACTCTGTGAAGATAAAATCGAGTAAAAAAGGAAATAAGAACTTTGTATTACAATCTTGTCTATGGAAAGGAGGCTTCCTTCCTTTAACTCTAGAACTAAATTCACTAGCGCTTTCCCAAAGCAGCTGAAATTTGAAGGCTTGGACCAGAGAGAGATTAGGATGTAGAGCTAATTCATCTTGAAGAACTCAGAAACTCTACCATGATCAAGCAAGAACAACATCAACAAGCAACAAATAAATGGTTCGACAGAAAGGCTAGGCCTCAAGATTTCAAAATTGGGACTGGATCTAAAATGGGATCTTTGATCGAGCTAAGTTAGGACACCATTCATAGTTTGATGCACTTTGGAGTGGCCCATACACCACCCAAGTCATGTAAAGAGGCTAGCTCTTTTGAGTTAACTCATCTTGATGGAGGCACACTACAAATCCTAGTAAATGGGATCTATCTCAAACCCTTCTATTAAGTTTCGCTACATCACCCTGTATATATTGAAATAGTTTCAATTCCTCCAAGTGTGATCTGTGCACATTATTAATTTATACATATTTATTTTCTCTCGCATGCTTTCTCGTATGTGCTCTTTTGTTACTTCTAGAGTACAGAGCTTCTCTCAGTAGTTGTGAGATTCAGAACAGAGTGTAGAAATGATTATCAGGTGATCACAACAACAATTTCATGATTAAACAAGAAGACTCCATGCCCAATGAATGCTTCAACTACTGATCTATTTCATCTAGTAGGTAGATTGCCTTGAAATTCACCAAAACTATTATCCAAATAGCTGTCCTAGCAATTTAGATAACTTGCATACACATTCTAACCCTAAGTTATTCATTGAAGAATTGTGTGTGCTCAAAATCACTTGGCACATTCCCTTAGTCCCAACCTCCTACGTGCCCCTTTCCTCTTCTCCTTCCACATCTCCCTTGCACCCACCTTCTGTGAATTCATGTTCTTCCTAGTAAGATTCTTCCCATCCCACACACCTTACACCTACTAATAAGTCATTGGTCCTTCGCACATTGTGCCCATTACTCTGTAATAGTTGTGCCTTAACCATATGTTCTCTATAAACCATTTTTCCTCATCTCCCTGTGCACATCACACGCCCCTCTGTGCCTTCCTCTATTTTCTCTGCGTAGCATTCCCTTATGCCCTTCTATGCCAGAGCACGTGCATAACTAGTCAAAGTGGGCCAATAGGGCACCAAACCCTTGTAAAAAATCAATGATTGACACATAGGAAAAATGAAAAATAGTTATAAGTTTTCCATCATCTTAGCCAATCCATGTGTGCCAGGTGTTTAACGTGCATCGACGACTCTGACATCTTATGAAAACCCTTTCTTCTACTATAGAGCTTAGATTGGTGCATGCCTAGACTTGTCAGAGAGATGTTGACATTAGCTACAATGCCAAAAATTTAAAATTCAAATTTTGGTGTATATGGTAGGTAAGAAATGGGAAAATTTCTCTCGAACATTGATGAGTAGATCTGATTGCTCCAACCACTAAATTTGGTATGATCTACCCCCTTTGTCTTCAACACGTCAAAGCAGGCATGGGGAAACGTAATTCATAGATTTCTAAGTGGATTTGCAAACATTGAATGCTTCTCGTTGGTGATTGTGTTTCAAATTCAGGTTTTCCATCCATTTCCCTTCTTACTCCATGATTTCATCTATAAATGTAAGAAAAAGGCTCATTTGTTATGTTGGACACGGATCCTTACGCGTTCTACCAAGGACTTCATATTTTCTATATTTTGAGTTACAGACCTCTATGTATGGCTCTTGCATGTGGATATCAGCATCTTTCATCATTGTAACATCTCTATGCATTTCTGGAAGTAATAGAAGCATCATTTTGTGACTATTCTCTATCCTAACGTGTTTGCATTCCTTCTTGCCTTTTCTTTTGCGTTGTGTGCTGGTTGTGCTACTTCAAGTCCCCTCAGTTCTTTATTTAGTTGTGTTCCATGAGAATGATCTGGTGAATTTGTATTTCACTGTGTTACTCATGCCTAGCCTCCTTTCATGCATTCCTTGTCATTCTCACTGACCAAATAGTTTTCATCCCTCTTTTCTAGTGATATCTCCTTTTGGTGTAGTTTATTTCATGTTATCCTTCTTTCCCTGGTTCTTTGGAATTCTTAGCTTAGTTTCCCTTTCAACACTAGGAGTAGTAGTAGTGTTAGAGGTAGGTAGAGGAACCGGCCTTCTCGGAGATCCGTCCCAAGCTCGCAAGGTCCCATAACTTGGGGATGGTTCCGTTATGGTCTCAAATACCTCGACCTTTCGAGATCCGAGATGCGGGTGCATGTTTGAGCAAGCAACAATAAATATTAACAAAGGATGATTAGATCTATCAATATTTATAGAAATTGAGTATTGATGTGCACTTGACAAGTCATTTACAGTGTTTTACATATCTAAGGTACAAATCCTTAGTGGCGACTACGTTTTTTTTGTTTGGAGTTTTTGGTAAATGTTAGTGTCTTAAGCTTTGACAACTGATATTTTTGTTGATATTTGTAAAGCTTGAAGGAATAAGGTCCTTCTTTAACAAATATCCTACTAGAAGATTGTTTGCATAACTTGGAAAAGAAAACTTAAGTAAGAAACAAGTCTAGAAAGTGTTGGGGGATCAAGATTTGAGAGAGAAGGTAGTACCAGTCATGGAAGGTGATCAACCTGTAATAGAGTATTATCCTACATCTTCAAAATTTTGGAATCAAGTATTCCTCATGAAAATCTAAACACTCTAACTAGTGAAGGGCCATCATTTATAACTGGAATAGGTATCCCTCACCTCCCTCCTTTATCACTTAGAACTAATAGGGTTTTTGTGAGATTGAATCCTTAGAGAATACTTACTTTAATGATCATACACATGTGTCCCAAATACCTCTTGTCCCACATCATTTTAATACTCCTGTAGGATAACCTTGTTAGAAGAACATGGCTCATCCTCTACCTAGACCTCCTTTTGTTGTCAATATGTTTGGACCAATAGATTTTAGAGGCATGGTTGGGCATCCTAATGTTGTACCACAAGATGTAAGAAATAGGTTGCCCAAATTTCAGGAAATAATGTCATCACTAGTGATCAACACTTGAAACTCTTTGTTAATATTATGGAGGATTTAGAAATAGAACATGAAGATGTATATGTAAATCTATTCATTCACACTCTTGAAGATGTGTGTGACTGGTATAAAGATTTACTAGAAAATTCAATACATTCATGGAATGAGATGAAGAATGATTTCATATTATAGTATGGGGATAAGACTAACCCAAGGTTCCTCTTATCTGAGTTTGAGAATATAAAAAATAATCCCAATGAGTCTATTCAAGACTTCAATACTAGATTTAATAAGAATTTGACTAGACTACCCATAATTTTGAGGCCTAGTAATGAGTCCTACCTAATTAAATATTCTGAGTCTTTTGATAAGAAAACTTATTATTTGAGGGATAATAAACCTAGAACTTTAAGGCAAGACTTCATCATGGCCTTGCAAATCAAAAAAAATATTAAGGAAGATGCAAAAATTATAAGGAGGGTGTCAAATTAATTAATCCTAAGAAAAATCATTTAAGAAAGGAAGTGGATCTGGAAGAGGTTGTGAAGACTCTAGCCGGATCAGTTAAAGAAATATCTTATAGGATTACCAAAGTATAAAAGGTAATAGGGAAGAGTTCTCAAGGCCAAAGAAAACCACACAACTAAGATAGATTTGGAAATCATCCTAGAGGTGATCACAAATTAGATGAAAGAGGAAAAGGGCCCATGGGATCAGGAAATAAACAACCACAACCTAGAGAAAATAAGTTGGTCCCTGATCCTTTGACTGCTAGGGTTTCCATGGTAGAAGAAGACCATGTTATTGATTGGTGTGACAAGTGTTTCTTACCACATCCCCTATGATCTAAATAAGGAAATTGAAGAGGTAGATGATGATGAAACTTATGGTGATGTATGCATGATGGAGTTCCTTGATAATCCACAACAAGGTGCCACTTCAACTAAGCTGATAAGTGCTAGGAATGTAGAAAGTTTTTTTGTTGCATTCATCGGGTATCTCCTCTTCCTTCTAATGATGATATTGAAGTTGATATGGTGCAAGATTTTAATTTACTTAATCATAACTTTGAATATTTGAGAGATTTAATGATCAAGAAGTATGATGGGGGAATTCCTTCTGAGGAAGACATATAACTTTTGATGAATGTAGTGGTTTCTCAGAAAATGAATATAATATCATAAGTAGATTTGTCAAAGGGGAGGGCCACAAGCTAAGCCAAAACTCCACTTCTCACTAATATCCCAAAGGATCCCCCTAAAAAAGGATACACTTAACAAGGGCCCGGTCACTCCAAATAAAACTTGTACCCCATCTCATGCCCAAGCTATAAAGAGTCTCATACCACAAGAAGGGGCAATAACTCTCCCTCCCAATATAGTCTTACCCAAATACATCCCCTATGATATAGCCTAGATTTTGAGTCAAATCAAATTCATTGTGCCTATTGCTAAATTGATTAGAATCCGGGTATAAATAAAGGGAAATTGAATATTTGGGATTCAAAGAGGAGGTAATACTACAAAAAAATGTGAATAATGTGGATATTCCCCCTGTAATTGCAGAGCTAGAAGTACCACAAGCATTGGAAGACTTGGGAGAATCACCTGAGGTATATCTAGGTACTTCTCTTTTGAATCTTAGATTGATATTTTTTTATAGATAATAATTGGAAATAAGGCTCCAAGGGCCTATTACATAAGAGATATTACAATAAAGATCCACTGAAAAAAAATTATCTATTAAAAAAACCCACAAAAATGGCTCGAGTCAAAAAGATATTTAGCCAAATAGAGCCCGACAAAAAAAAACATATGCAAAACACAATACCAGTCAACAAAAAGTCAACAACCCAGCCTTAAACATAGTTTACCTTAGTCCTTGGTCTCAGACCAACACCATCCACTTGGAAATATTCCTCATCTGAAGAACTAATATCCAATTGCCTCTTCTTACCTTTATCCTCAAAACCATCCCCTGGAGGGTCTCTAACCCTATTTTCTAAAACTTTCAACTCGGCATTCGTCCTCTACAATCCCCACAACAAATTCTGATTCTGAGCTTTAACCTAACTAACCGTGTCCTCAAGAGCTTCAATTTTACTGGAAAAGAAGTTTAAAACTGTGTTTCCTTCCACCAACCCTTCCTTAGGCATATACTCTTCAGCTTCCCCAACAAGGTTTTGTAATGCAGTCACCACATCCACCTCCTTCACAACTCTCTCCTTCATTTTCTTAAGCCTAATCCTATTGGCTAGAGAAATATGGTCTTCCCAATCATCCCCAAACGTATACCAGCCCCCCTAGTCTACAAATTTGGCTTACCCAATTTAACTAACAAAAGGATTAAGCCTTGATGAAGAAGGACCTCTATTTTTTCCTCTTTAAAATTTTTAACTGAAAATTTCAAAGAGTTAAACAAATAAAAAGGAATAATCATCCTCCTTCCTCTATGAAAATGGTTCAAAAGAATTAAATTATAAGAATGTAGCTTCGGAACTTCCCATCCAAGGTAATATACTTCATGATATAGAAACAAACTTCAGCCCATCTCGTGGCAATTTTTTTGAGAAATACCATCCTCCATGAAACAAATTTTCTCATCATTATCCAGAAAAATATGGACTTCCTCCTAAATCTAAGACCTATCCTTAAACACTTTACAACCCCCATAATCCATCTTAGTAACACTTCTAATGAAATCCTCAGAAACTAGGAAACTCACACCCCTCATAGAAACAAACCCATTATCCCAAGCCATAACAAATTCCCTCAAGATAATTTCATCAACCCCCCTTAAAATATGAATAAAATACAAAATACCACCATCCTTAAAAATATCCCAAAGAAAATAATCCCTTTCCAAGCTCACCAATGAAGAAGGCTCAACCCTAACCCTAGCCCCACCCATCTCAAACCAACTATTGAAACAAACTTGAAAAAACCTGCATAAAAACTTGAACCAAACCTTTAAATAACTAATCCAAACCAGCGCATACCCTGTAATGATTTTCACAATAAATCTCACCCATGGTGAAATTATTTCCAGGATGTCACATATCCTTTTCTCACGCCTGAATTTGTCTTTTGCATTAAGCATGAATTTTTACTTTGGGGCAACTCCACCTCATCCCGCCACCACCTTCTATTATGAACCTGACCTCCAATATTGGCTAACATGTCAACACACATATTAGCTTCCTGAAACACATGATTAAAAAGAATATTATCAAAATTTACTAGCATAGTCTTTGCATCTCTAATGATAGAATCTATATTAATATGATGCTTAGAAAGGCCCTTCATCACATTAATAATGTATAAGGAATCTCCCTCCACCTGAATTTTCTTTATTTGCAACGAATTAGCCCATTGTAACCCAATTAAAAGAGCATAAGCCTCAACATAGTTATTTGAATTATTTCCAATAGGTTCAAGCATAAGCTAAAACCAGGGCACCCACTTCATCTCTAATAATACCACCTATTGAAGCTAAACCAGTTCTTCCTTTTGCTGCTCCATCAAAATTCAATTTCATCCATCCTTTAGTAGGCATTTCCCATTTAGCACTTCTTCTACCGATATCCTTCACTAGAGGAGCTTGTTTTATAGACTTAGTGATACCTAAGGCTTGAATAATCTCCTTCTCATGTCTAGGAAATCCACCTTTCTCTTTAATCTTCACAATAGAAATATTATTTACCAGAGCACCTAATATACCACTCCCCACCCTCAAAGATTTGTTTTGTTTTCCTAGAAATTTGACCATTCCTTTCAAGCCAAATCCCTCATAAAAATGAGTCAATAGAAAACTCTAAGCCTTAGAAAGACTTAAAGAAACAAAAGGACTTGTCCATTTCCCATACTAGTCAGCAAAAGTCTCTGAAAAGACCCACAAAGTATAGAAGACTTTCATAACATGAAACATAACCCTTCTAGAAAAAGGGAAGTGAAGAAAAAGGTGTTGAACCGATTCACTATCATTTTTGCACAAGACACACTAGTTAGGGATCATCATTCCTTTCACCTTTAAGTTATCAATGGTTAAAATTTTATTTTGGACAACGTGCCACAAAAACAAATTAACCTTTGGAGTAATATTCTTATCCCATATATTTTTTCCAAAATGGTTGAGAAGGAGGACCATTTCTTGTTATACCATACCCAGTTTTTACCGAATACATACCATCCTTTGTCAAAGACCATATCAACTCATCCTCTTTCTAGAAAACATGTATATGTAATCCTCTAAGATTAGCATTTAATATTCTAATTATTTCCTAAATTTCTTCATCCTCACCTTCCCAGTCTAGTTCTTTCCAAACCCAACCCCAATCAGATCTATCCCAATAATCTCTAATCCAATTTCCCATAGCCAATTGAAAGTGAACTGCCACCTCTCTCCAAGTGAACTTGATTAACTAAAGGAGCCTCAAATAACCACCAGTCTTCCCATAATCTAATTTTTGTACCATTCCCAATTAACCACTTACTACCTTTCAACAAAATATCCCTGCATTTACCCAAACCATTCCAAAAAAGGACCCATCTAAAAGAGAAACAATAGAGACAAAAGAGGTTTTATCATGTCACCAAAGTAATTCTATATTTTGATTCCATTCCCGACCATAAAAACTTCATTGAATCTGAGTAATAATTTTTCTAATTTTAGTTGGCATTTTGAATAGGGACATCAAATACACCACCATACTCTAAAGGTAACTTTGAAGTACTTGGAGGAAAATCAAAATCATCAATTCTTTCACAAGTGCTGCTTTATTCTATATGGCGAGGCAAATAATATCTTTTTCAAATAATAGCAAGATCTATTTAAGAAACTTCAAGTGGAGTCATCCTGATCTGAAAGTCACGCACACGGGAGGTACAACAGCCGTTGATATCTAGATGCCAAAATCCACGAAAACCGATGATAAATACAAAGTGATTGTTGACAGGGAAAGGGTTTTCACACGCGACTTCCCGCAGGCTCAGTTCAGCAATTACGCAGCCGTTCGTGAGAAGACCAACGGCTACAGTTCCCAGTCTTATGTGATCTTCAACAGTAAGAAACGAACTGTTCTTCATGCTCAGTGGCATTCTGGAATTTGTTGTAACCTGCACACCACTGAGAAGATGGGAGGACCTCCCTGTCAAATTGAGCCGTGCGCGGACCCTGATTGGAAGGATAACACCGAGCTTTGGAACATTCTCAGCATAGGCGGCTTCACCAGCTTTGTTGAAAGGGTGCAGGGACATGATCAAAGTATTTCAGTACGCTTTGCTAAGGAATGGAAAGAGAGGACTGTCGACTATGGGGGACAGAAAATTCTTGTCAATGAAGAGCTCATTGCTGAAGCGACCGGTCTCAGCCTGGATGGGTACCGCTTCTTCAACAAAAGGGTTATCAAAGAAACTGAAGAAAGAAGATTTGTGGAGGAAGATGAGAAGCTTATATTTAGCACAGCGGGTCTGCTTGTAAGCTCAATTCCTTCACCGTTTGATGAGGTCACTCGCATGATGATTCGTTTCATCTCCTTGGAAGGTAGGTTTGTTACTGTCCCAGCTAAGCATCTCATCTTTTTAAACCACTTCCGTAGGAATAGATTGGTTTGCTTCCCTCATTATCTTTTAAACTCTCTTGAGCGCTCCATTTTGGAGTTCCAGAAGCATACCCGGGCGGTTCCCTTGCATCAAGGGCTTATTTTGCTAATTCACAAATACTACCTTCTCAAGTACCCCGGTCTTCCTTCCTCTCCTAGCCCGGCTCCCCCTTTGATGGGCTCTGCTGCTGCCAGTCCTGCTTCCCCTGCTGCCCTTGCTGCCCTTGCTGCTGCCCCTGCCACCGGTGCTGCTACCCCCATGCCGGCTACACATGATTCTCCTTCTATTCCTCCTGCTGCTCCTCCTGCCACCCACCTCGCCTCTTCCTCTAAACGTCCATTCACCAGGGCTTCTAGGAGACTCAACCTTGAGACTCTTGCAGCAGGGAAAGAGCCTCTTGATCTTGACATTGCACGTGACCTGCTGAACATAAGTAGTGCCAGTCCCCGGGAAGCACAGATGGATAACCCTTCTAAGAGACTGGAGGCCTTAGAGGCTGCGATAAAATATCAAGGATGAGGTCAAAAACCTAGCTAAGCAAAAAGGTAAGAAAAGCATGGAGGGGGAAGGGAGCATTGACAATAGTCAGATTGAAGACATATACAAAAAGCTGACCTCCTTGGACTCCCGCCTTGGGAAGGCTAAGACTAGGCATGATTACAACATTGCTGCCTTTAGGGCCATTGAGGAGTTCATCGTGGGACATGCCAAAAGTGTTTCCAACCTCAGTGGTGTCCCGGCTGCACTTTGGGGCAATGAAAAAGAGAGCAAAAGGACCATCGAGGAGCTCGATAAGACGGATGCTGCCCACATGACCGCTTTGGGTATGTTTCATGCTTGGAAAAAAGTCAAGATCAGTGTTGATCAAGCAGCCAAGAAGTAGTCCTGCATGCTTCTACTGCTCTCTTTTGTTATTCTTACTATTTCTTGGCTGTCGGGTTACTGTTTTTTTGCTGTTGTTTTGCTGTTAAGTCTCGCTTGTGTAGCTATTTCTGGGCTACGTTGAATTTCATTGTACTACTTGGACTTGGTTAGTCCTGCTATGCTTCTCACTCTTATTCCGGCTTAAAGGCCTTATTTTGTATTCAAGGGTATAGTCCCTTTCAAAAAACTATTTTCCAATATTAAAAAAACTTTGAAGTACTTGGAGTTTACTTTTCGAGATAACTAAGTTCCTTTCCATGTTGCCAATTTTTTTTAAAACCTCATAATCAAGGGATTCCAACTTTCCAACCGCATCCTTACCTTCAACAAATTCATTCCAAGACAAGAGCATGGAAAAACCTGAATAGGACACTCCATAAACACAACAATTCTATTTTGAATTTCAACATCCACATTAAAAAAGAGAATAAAGCCTTTCCTCAAATTAATGAGATGAGCTATAACCTCCCCAAAACACCGTAAGACCTCCTTAAACACTACTACGTTTGCTTGAGTTTCCTTACCAAAAGGAAATTATTATCCAAAAATTATTGCAAAGTCAACGGTCTAGACCATTATAAACAAATAACCCATGCAACTTATTTTTCAATTTACAGTTAGCACAAATTCTACCTAGAGTCTCTACCACAATGATGTAAAGAAATGGAGAAAGAGGATCCCCTTGCCTTAACCCCCTTCCTAACGAGAAAAAACCTTCAGATTTCCCATTGACCAGAATTGAGTATTTGAGTAGAAATACACTCCATTATCATATCAATAAAATGATTATGGAAACCCAATTTTCCAAGAATTATTTTAAGAAATCTCTATGATACTCTATCATAGGATTTATTCATATCAATTTTAAGCATCATCGCTGCCCTTTTGAAACATCCACCGATGAATAACTCCATGAATAGTTATCACACTATCAAAAATATGTCTACCCTCCACAAAAGATCCCTAATTTGATGAAATAAAATGTTCCTAAAAACCTTTAATTCTTAAAGAGATAATCTTAGTTTTTATCTTATAGACCGTTTTATGTAGACTTATTGGTCTAAAATCTATCCCTTTTTCAGCCCCAAGCACCTTAATAACAAGATAAATGAAAACTATTAAATTCATCGAAGCTTACCATACTTGAAGAAGTATTGAATAGCCTCTTCCACATCTTTATGAATGATTTCCCAAAAAGTTTGGAAAAAAAGAGCAGGAAATCCATCGGGGCCAAGGGATTTATCCCCTTCCAAATAAAAACTGCAGTAGATATCTCCTCAGCAAATGGAATTTTAATAAATTCAACATTATCCTGATGAGAAATGACTAATTGAAAAAGATTTACAATATCACTTTCCTTACCCATATCAAGGTTCCCTTCCTACTGCCAATAACTGAGAGAAAAAAACTAATAAATTCCTATGAAATATCACCCCGATTCTTTAATCTAACTCCTCTTCTATCTTCTATTTCCATAATATTGCTACTACTCTTATGCATAGATGTAGTAAGATGGAAAAACTTTTTATTCCTATCACCCTCCTTTAACCACAAAACACGAGAATTCTGTTTCCAATAAGCCTCCTCTTTTGCTTCTAAATTATGATATTCTGTCAAAAGGAATTTCTCCTTATCTCTCAAATATTTTTGCAAACCTTTGTTATCAATTTCATCCTCCACCTTATTTAAAGCTTCACTAATCACGGTTTTTGAGCAAAAATAATACCAAATGTTTCTTTGTTCCAGAATTTCAACCTAGGTTTAACATTCTTTAATTTTTCCAAGGGCCTTAACATAGGTTTACCTTTAACATGAAATTTCCATCTTGACCTAATCTCCTCCTCAATAGTAGGATGTTGTAACCACATCTTAAAAATCAAAATGGCCTTCCTCTTACACCATTACTTATACCAGTTTCAAGGAAAATGGGACTATGATTAGATCCAATTCTTGGTAAAGCCACCAAAGACACATTAAGGTGAATTAATAAGAAACCTATCTAATTTTATTTGAATCAAATTTTACCCCAATCTCCTATTTGACCATGTGAAAGGAGATCCTTTCAACTCAACATCCACCTCATTACAGCTAGTAATAAAGTCAACAAAGTACCCCATATTATCATTGTAGACACCTAAGTTAATTTTTTTATCATCCATACACAATAGAGTATTAAAATCAACTCCAATTAGCCAATTTAACTCTTTAAATTGGCTACGAAATTGGCCAATATCAATCCAAAGTTTTCTTCTTTCTACCACCAAATTGGGAGCATAAATATTTGAACAAATCCACACAGACCCATCCTGCTTCTCTCTGAACAAGATAGCTACATGATACTGAGACTGAAAAATCAAAGTCCCTTCTCTATCATTTGATTCCAAAAATAACCAAACCCCGAGATTCACTTACCGAGGATACAATCTATAGCTCATATCTAAACCAAAATTTATTCTTTACCTCACTCATTTTTTCTTTAGACATCTTAGTTTCTTGAATCAAAAGAATATCAGGCTTATTCCTTTTCCTGAAAGAAGATAAAATACTCTATTTATTAGGGTTATTTAAACCCCTAATATTTCAGGAAATAACCTTCATCTCAATTTATTTGGTGAAATTCTCTCCTTAATGGAGTGTTGTCTACTGAATCTATTTCTTTAGCCATTGTTTTCTCCCTCTTATCCCTATTTGACATATTTCCTTTTCTTGCAGGAGCTTTCCCACAATCTTCTTTAACTTTGTCTTGTTTCTGAGCACTTCTTGTGTTGATCCTCTTTTCTTCCAACACCTCCTTAATCCTATCTAAATTTAGAGAACATGGGACTTCCTCCACCTGAGATAGCTCCTACTCTTCCTTTAAAAAATATTCATTCTGTTTTGATAGATCCAAAAAATTTGGATCTAAACCTTCCTGACTAGGTTGTTGACCCTCCACAAACAACCCTTCCACATTCAACTCCACCTTTTGGTTTTGAAACCCAATTCCTTCAAGCTCCTGATCAAAACCATCCATAACCTTACATTCTTTAATATGAGAATCCATTTTTAGTTCCATATTTTCTTGAGCTACAACTTCCTCCAACTCCTCTACTTGTAGCAAATGGAACTTGTTTAAAGACAAATTATTTAGAGGTAACAAACTGGTTCCTTCTTCTCTCAGTGATTCCTTTTCTTTTATTTCCCAAGTATGCTTACCTTTCTTACCCTCCTTACACTGTCTTTGCTCATGTCCCATCCACTTACATTTCTGGTAAAAAAGGAGAAGCTTCATACTCTATCTTATAGATCCATTCACCAAACTTTGATTTAAGTTCTATTTCCTTTCTCAACAAGTTACCCATAGGAACAATAACACAAAAATGTGCATACATTAACCTCATTCTTTCCTAGTAACCAGATCAAACACCACCAAATACCCTATATCATTTATGATGGCTGTTAGGATCTCTTCTTCCCAAAATTCCATTGGTAATCCAAGAGGTTTTACCCATACATGAAACTCATTTGGTTTCTCCTTAAATAAATTAAAACATGGGATCAATTTTTGGATTAGAGGACTTGATCTTCCCATAAACAAATGCCCTCCAACCAAGATGTTTTTATAGTCCTCTAAATATAAAATATTAATGATAAAAAACCCATTCACATAGGAAGCAATCTCCATTGATCTCTTCAAGTTCCACTTCCATTTCTCCCATTCTCGAAACCATTTGACATTTGGTCTCAATCCATTAAATTTTCCAACTAGAGAATATTCCATCATAGATCTATATTTTTCTACTAATGCATCAAGGATATCAATATTTAAAAGAAAATGGTTTTCCATAGTCCTAATGTTTGAATCAAACAGCTGATTCAAAAATTCCATTCTATGACCCAAAATCCTATCAACTCATGAGGTAGAAGGAGAAATATTACCTCTTGCTTGTACCAGATGTGGGTCCCCTACCTACACCACCTCCATCCAAGGGTCCCCTGTGTCCTACGATAGTTTCCACCCATTTGGTTTTTGAAAACCTTGATCCTCCCGCTCCCGATCCCACTCCATTCCTCACGTTATCCTAGCTTGATGTTGATCCTTTTTATACTACTTTAATCATCAAGGACATGTTAGTACACAACTACATGTTTGATTTAGTGGCCTCATGTAATATGATGCCCTCTTGAGGTAATGATGAATTGAATAACAAAGTGACAACAACTTTTGGAAAATGCATTGTTATGGATTCAAGGGAGGTGTTGGTGATTGGATATGTTAAATGGTTGGTAGTTTAATTGGTATCTTATCCAAGAAAATTCTTAACCATGAATGTAGTTATTGTGGATTGTCCTACCAAGTAGGGAATGTTATTGTCAATAAATTTGGCTACTAGTGTGGGTGGGATTGTATAGATGGATATGTCATATGTAACCATACCAGTAGAAGGAAGCCTTGTAGAATTGTATAGCGAGAAAAAGATTCTACATTTGATTGAATACCCTACTAATGCTTCTTATGAAGCATTATATACAGAATGTAGATGTTGATAATTTTGTGGGCTATGTAGATTTTAAAGAGCATAACATTGATAAGTGTAAATTTCCTAAGAAAATTGGCTCTCCCTAGATTTTGATGTTTGATGGAGCTTGTTCTAAATTTGGGAACAATGTTGGTGTTGTCCTTGTGTCTCCAAATCAGGAGGTTTTCAGTTTTTCCTTTAAACTTATATTTGAGTGCACTAAAAATATTACAAAATATGAAGCATTGCTTTTGGGTTTAAGGATTTCTTGGAGGTATGGTATCAGGGACATTATTGTTAAAGGAGATTCAGAATTGGTAGTCAAACAAGTTAGGAAATTTTATGCAACCAAGAATTAAATAATGAAACAATATAAGCATGCAGTTTGGGATTTTATTGAAATGTTTGACTCTTTCAACATAATATACCATGACAAAAAGTAGAATGTTGTTGCAGATAGGTTGGCAGTATTGGGATCAAGATTTGAAAAGTTTATAATGTCTCCTTACTCGAGTATTATATAGAAGTGTTGTCAAAACCATTTGTCCCTAACAATGTTAGCCATTGGAAAGTTTTTGAAGATGATGTCCAAGTTTAGAGGTTCTTATAGAATGAATGAGAGTTTACAAACCAAAATGTTGACTGAGAACGAATGGTTTGTATTTATGATGGTAAAGAGACTTTTTTGGAAAATACATTATTCAATTAAAGACCAATACCATTCAAAGAGGTTTGGTTGCGTTAGATTAAAAATTTGATAATGTTGAAATGATTATCAATAGACATATGTCAGACTCAAGAGATGTGGAGGATTACAAATTGGGGGATGATGGTAAACCGAGAAAAATATGGCTAGGTAGTGACCTGAGTAAAGAAGAAAAGAAGTCTTATGTCCAGCTATTAAAAAGGTACCAGGATTTCTTGGCATGGTCATATTCAGAATTGAAGGCATATAGGGAGGATCTTTTCCAACATGAGATACCATTAGAACCTAATGCCAAACCATTTAGGAAAAATAAAAGGATAATAAATCCACTCCTTTCCCTCAAAATGAAAGAAGAGTTAAAAAAATTAAGGGATGGAGGCATCATACAACCAACAAGATATTCTTCATGGGTGGAAAACCTAGTGCTAGTTCGAAAGAAAAATGGAGATATAAGATTGTGTGTGGACTTTAGAAATTTGAATAAGGCCTCAATCAAAGACAACTATCTGTTGCCTAATATGGATAACATGTTGCAATTGGTTACTAGATCTAAGTTTCTATCTACTATATATGGATTCTTATGGTATACCAAGTGGTAGTAAAACAATCAGAAAGAATCAAAACTTCTTTCACCACTCCATGGGGTACCTATGTGTATGTGAGAATTCCATTTGGCCTGATGAATGTTGGAGCTACATTTCAAAGATCTATGGATGTAGCATTCTTAGGTTACATAAATGATTTTATTGATGTGTACTAGGATGATGTGACAAAGTGTTATCAAGAAAGAGGAGTGATCACTTGCAACATTTATATAAAATGATGCTAAGATGTAGAGAGTATGGAATCTAAATCAACCATAAGAAGTGTCATTTTAAAGTTCAAAATCAAAGCTATTGGGGCACATTGTATCTAAGGAAGGGGTCATGATTGACCCTGAAAGAGTGGAAGCTATTGGAAAAGTTCCTATTCCCAAAACCAAGAAAGGAATTCAATCCTTCTTTGGTTAGATAAACTTCATCAGGAGATTCATTTCTAATTTTCATGGAGAAACAAGACTTTTCCTTAGTTAGAGAAACAAATTTTTTTAGGCCATATATCTTAAGTTCCAAAATTATAGCTTATGTTCCCCATACCATGGTCAAGGAAATCTTGTCAGAAATGGAAATCTCAAGTAAAAGATGTCAATGGGTGAAAAAATTACAAGAATATGACATGGATATTTAGACTACTAAGTTGGTTAGAGGTCTAGGCTTGGAAAAGCTAATGGCAGAAAGAAATCTATAAGTGATGGAGGTAAATGAAGTTGAGGAGGGAGATATGAATGTTCATGAGAAATTAGTTAGTTCTGCATGGTACAAGGACATCATATTTTACCTTAGAAATTTGGAGTGTCCTGGACATTTAGATAAAAATTAAAAAAGGACACTCAAGTTAGTCTCCCAAAAGTACATCATCACTGATTATGGGTTGGCATGGAAGAATCCTGAAGGGGTTCTCCTAAGATGTATTGCTGAAGATGAAGCTCCCAAATTAATTACATATTTTCATGGCGAGTATGTTTTTGGGGATTTTACTAGAAGAGTAACTTCCCACAAGATCTTGAGGGCTAGTTATTGGTGGCCCACACTCTTTAAAGATACAACCTTATTAGTAAGAAAATTTGAAATTTGTTAATGATTTTCAGGAAGAATGAAAGCTTCAAGTGCTCTCCCTTTATAACCAGTATCAATTGAAGTCACTTTTAAATAATGGGGTATGGATTTTTTGGGGAGATATCAGATCCTTCAAGTGTAGGCCACATATGGATATTGGTGGTCACTGATTACTTCACTAAGTGGGTTGAGGCTATCCCTACTAAGAAAGTAACTCATCATATTGTTATGGATTTTATCCTAAATCATATAATTTGCAGGTTTGGAGTACCTACCAAAATAGTTGCTGACAATGCCATGAGCTTTCAAGCCAAACCATTAGTGGCCATGTGTCAAGAGTATGGGATAAACCTAACATATGCATCTAACTAAAACCCTCAGAGGAAATGGATAGGATGAATCAAGAAACAAAAATTTGCTGAAGATAATTAGAAAGACACTAGAGGTTAACAAAAGAAGATGGGGTGAGAGTTGAAGTTTTCTTTTTGGGCAGATAGAATCACTGCTAAAAGAGCCACTGGAAAGATCCCATTTGAACTAGTCTATGGAGTTCAGGCCCTTCTCCCCTACACATGCAATTATCTTCTTACCAATTCATTTAGCAACTTGAGGATGAAGAAGTCAACCCTTATGATGTAAGAATTAATCATATTGTTGAGTTAGATGAAGAAATAAGAGAATCCCACCAGAGACATTTGAAGTTTAGGGAAAAGTTTAAAAGATTATTTGACAAAAAGGTAACTCCTAGAATTTTTAGTGTGGGAGATCTTGTGTTATTATGGGATAGTAGACATGAAGAAAAGGGAAAACATGGAAAATTTTATGCATTATGGATGGGCCCTTATTCCATTGATATCAGAATTAGTGAACACACTTTCTTCTTAAAGGATCTAGATGGAGAATTACTTGAGTTTCATGTTAATGGTAGGCACCTGAAACATTTTCTTAACTAATTTCCAAAACAAGGTATGCATCAATGTATAATGTATATTATTTTTCTTTATTTCTCGATTTTGTGTGTTTTTGTTTCCCTTTCTGTTTTCTTGGTCTATGGCAACCAATTACTCGGTTTCTTGGTAGGTTTTTAGAGATGTGTTATTTTCACTTGAATTAGTGTGTATGTTACTTGACTCCATAGCCCAATGGATTTTGGCACTTGGTCTATTGTGTATGTGTTGTGTGTGATTCATGTAGCACCCACAAATGGTTCCCATCACCAAGTTGGAGCCGATGTTGATACTCGAAATAATTTCATCCCTTTTTTTGGAACATTTCTTTAAAAAATTTCATGTTTTCTTTTTCCCATGAGAAGTGTGAGTTCAAAAGTTACAGTCATGTTAAATCCATTTGAAAATATTGTGTGTAGGTTGTTATTCCTCTTTTTTGGTCAAGGATCATGTTAGACATGTTTATCTCAAAAGTCCTATAAAAAATTGATCCTGAATCAATTTTAAATCGAGAAAATTTTCTCTATACACTATTCCCTGATCATGTCACAAATTTAGATTTGGCTCCATCGACCGATGATATGTGGAATTTTCTAGTTGGTCACGGTATGGAGGGTTTAAGTTAAAAACTTGAATTTAATAACCTTCACAATTTGCAAACTAAGCCCCAATGCCTGATAAATATTCCTCCAAATATTCATAGTCAAAAGGCGTAAATGCAAAAATTTACTCTACCTATGAAGGAATACATGTGTCAAAAATAGGTTGAATACGGGGAATCAAGGCATGGTTGTATTTCTGCACACTAAGGTAATAAAGTCTAAAAGTGCAAAGAAGTTCTTGAGGCCCACCAAGGACACATTTCTCTTTCTCATGCAAAGAGTGGCGAAGCAGGTTATCAGAGAAAATTTGTAATTTTGGGCTCAAATGAGAAAGAGAACAAATATTCATAAATGATCCTGACTTCGCCACCATTAGGATCTAACCCGTGTCAAACTCAAGATTCCAAATGTGTATGCATTTATGAAATGAAGAAAAAGTGTAAAGAGTTTCCCGATCCGACATTGCATAAGGTTATTCCATGTGGACGGATCATATTTAAAATTGGGAAAATAAAAATGGATGACCATGATGCAACACATTAATGTCTTCCACCATCAATGTGTTTTCACATAAATTAGGTAGGAATTTTGAAGTCTTTGAATGCATTGATATTTTTATTTCATTTGTGGAGATCTGAACGCCATTGTTAGCAGATTTCCTTAAGGAACAACGTGAAATTGATCATGGAGTTTAGATTAAGGACTAGAGATTGAAAATATTTCGAATCAAATTTGAATTACACAAGTATTCATAAGAAAATAATTAATAACTAACAAACTCCCATACTCTTATTTCATTGGCAAGGAAATTTGAAGTAAAACTAGAGCATTTAAAATGAAAACCATGCCATGTAGGTTTTGGTTACATCCACAATCACTAGTGATTTGGATAAAATCACAGACATAGATTTAATGAATGTTGAATTAAAAGAGTTTCTACAAAGATTGAATAGCCCTAATAAGAGTGAATCCATGAAATCAATTCAAGATATAAATATTTATTTAGTTGGTGTTATTCCACCCTCAATAATCTACCCAGAATTAGTATGGCTTTGCGCTATGAATTAAAACCCTAGAAAAGAGGGAAGTATTGGATGGAAGTGGTGAGGTAGTGTTGAATTTGACACCTGCAACCATCAGGATAATGCTAAAATTTCTTGTAATAAGAAATACAATAACCTTGGGTATTGGTTTATCCTTACAAGATTATGAGGCTAAGAAAAAGCACTATACCAGGCTCATAAATACTAAATGGATCTTGGAAGAGAAAAAGGAAACCAACGAATCCCTAAAATATTGGTTAGGGAACAATTTGTTGAAGAAGCAAAGTGGATGTGATTGTGTTGTTGAGTCGAATGGCTGGATTGGAGACCACAAATGAATTAAAGGAATGGATGTGCACCTATATGTGGATAGTGTTTGAGAATAAAGGGATATTTTTGGGAAAATATTTATTGCTTTGAAACAATTCATGACCACATGGTTACACTGGCAAAAAAAATAGAGATGGGTGATGTTGTAGAATTGGAATTTTACATGATGACTTATTTGATTTATAATATTGTAGGCCACAGTGTTTCCTTGGCCTCTTTCCATGTGCTGAATTAAAAAATTCCAAATGCATGATATTTTCCCCAATTACAGTTGGTTAATTGGAAAGGGAATGTGAGATTGGTTAATGATCCTTCTTTACACCAATCATATGTTTATTTAGGATAGAATGGGAATAGTACAATATTTTTGAAGAGGATAGAAAAGTAATCATGGAATATGGATGTTATTTCATTCAATACAAGAAGTTTACATACATCAGGGTTAGTGGATTTGAAGGTCAACCATGTAAATTGCCTAGGTACTTAGATGACAAAATGGCCTTGTGTGAATTGGAAATACCATTAACACCATTAGACAAATTAATTATTGGAAAATGCAAGACAAACATTAAGTTTCCCATCAAGGTTAGAAGGTACTCTGCCCTTCAATTGTAAAGGCAAGATTAATGGAAAATGAGATGAAAAGGTTTGGGATGGAAAGGTTTGAGGAAAGGGCCAATTACAACATCAGGTGGATGTTAAATAATCTTACAAATAATTCTTAACATGATCCTCAATTTTAGGACTATTGGATGAATTGTAGAGATGAGGAAGAGTTCAGGCTAAGAGACTTCTCTAGAATGACCCTTACCCAAATTATAGACCTCCGGTTTTTTTATCCCTGAGGGAATTGTGGATGATCCACATACTATGAGTCAATACTATCTTGATCAAAAGGTGGAGGGACAACTGATAGCCCCTTTGAAATAGAATGAAGAGGAATCAAATGATTCATATGCCCATATAACTAATGTAATGAGGAGAACATTGAATTGGTTAGCCCAGAGAACATTGATTTATCAATTCAAAGCACAAGAGTTCTTAATAACTTCAAGGATTTTGGAAAATTGAAAGATGACCTTCCCCCCGAAAGAAGGAGTTGATAGAATGGATCCCTTAGGAGGAAAATATCCTCAATTTCCTTCAAAAATGCCTACTTCAAAGTTTATATATGAATGGACTTCTACCACCAGTGGGACTGGTACTTCTATGTCTACTTTAAGATAGAAGACTAAGGAAATGCATCTGAAATCCATTAAGAATGCTCATATTTCCTTTGCATTACCACTTCAAGCAAAAGGGAAGGGTATGGCTACTCATAAAACTCCTTTATATGTTTTTCCAAAACCCCATAGTGCTGATAAGTTGATGAGTGGGGCCATAGCAAGTGGCCATTCACAATCTAAGCCACATGATGAAGAAAAAAGAGTAGCACTAGACCTTAAGAAGTTTGAAAGGGCACATAAGAGACAAAAAATTGTGTACGAGCCAATCCTGGTGAGAGAAGGTGCTCATACACACATGAAACATAAACGTAGAGATGCGGTGATTAATCCTCCAGAACATGAAAGAATTGATGTTTTCTAGGTATGACATGTAGCATTAGTGCCACATGTTGGGTAACCAATGCCTTTATTTTCACCTTTATCTTCAGAGGGAGTGACAATTAGGAACACTCAGGAACAAACAACTCAAGGTAATGTCTTATTTAATCTAGTAGATAGTGAAGTCTTGGATCAAGGTGTGAAAACATTTGAAACCATGTCAGTTAAAAATATTAATATACCTTTATTTGAACAATTGTGAGAGTTAGCAAAGGCTCGGGTAGAGATAATGGATGTTGATACTGGTGAGGAATTTTCCACATTAGATGCATTTGACATATCTATTGATGAAAAAACAACAAATAATGTAAGTGATCTTAAAATAAGTGAAGAAATGGAAAAAATTACTCATATGCCAACCAATGAAATCAGAATTCAAGCGTCATAAGTTTCCTCTACAAATTAGGAATCTTCAAATTTAAATAATCCAAAGGTGATTAGTGAAAAAGGTGTAAGTACTGAGATATTAGTGAAAGAATATTCTTCCCATGATGTCAAGGCCACTAAGGATAGTGAGCCATCTCAAATAGGGAAATTTGTAGATGAGAAAACAACATAGGTTACACAAGATGTAACTGCTAGGGATGAAGTTATTGCTGGTGTGGATGTACAAATTTTGGGTGAGAATAGGGAACTAGAAATGGGAAGACAATCCACCATGACACAACCTAAGATATCAACATAGAAAAAGGATGATGATGTGTTAACCCAACAACCTCCAAAGAAGGTGGAAATATTGGAAGGAAAAGGAGAGCCTACAAGCAAGATATTAGTTCAAGAAATTCTCAATGGAAAAAGAGTTTAACATTACATCAGTTGAAGAAATAAGGAAAGAACATATCCCAATTACTAGTGTAATTCAGAAAGAGACTGATCAATCCCAAACTCAAGACCAAGAAGGAAGACAATTAGGGGAAATGCCAATACAAAGTGAGAAAAAATAAATAACTATAGGATTAGATCATGAAAATTAGGTAGAATCATTAACCCAAGGTGAATAATATATGTCCAAGCACTTGGTGGCTATCCCTTAAAAACCCCAACAAGAATTGTAAGAATTTTTTTGGGACACATCTTACAAAGGGTGGATAAGGGATTTTATTTCAAAGAAAGAAAAAGAAATTGTCCCTATTGAGGCCATAGACCTCTTTCCTCTATCTTTTCCAAAACTGGTGAGAACCTCCAAAATATCTAGGTTCTTACCAAGACTCATACTAATCCACTGGGATCTAAAACTTTAGAAGTGGCAATCCCTCATGAAGGAAAAACCAGAGACAATATAACAACCAAAGTGACTACAGTGTTCAACTTATTCCCTTAGGAAATCCTTCAAGAGATCAATTAAAATAGGGAGTATCAAAGGTAGTAAGTGAATTTTTACAAAAGGTTGATGAGGATAGGATAACTAAAAAACAATTGAAAGAACAAGTCAAAGTTTTAATTTCTAGTTTGTAAAAATTAATCGGAAGTCTAGTCCAACTCAAGCAAGTAACTCGCCAATACCCCTGAAGGAATGGAAAATATTGATAATGTTTTTAAGAAGGTTTAGGCTATGGAAACATGGGTTGAGAAGTTGAAAAAAAAGGTAAAAGAGGCAATGGATTAATCCAGACAAAGTATGAAGAACTCAAGAATATGATTAATGAAATTGATGAAATAATTGAGCAATGTGATAATGAAATCTTCTACTTTGAGGGAATTTTTCCCAAGATGGACCACATAACTTAGCTCAGTGATGAATTGGTTGAAAAAGAAGGGATTGTGCAAAGGAATTCAAAGGAACTCAACATGCTATGGAGGAATTAACAAAGATCAAGGTGGAGATTTTGAATGGGATCAAAGAAAAAAATATAAGTTAAAAGGAAATGGGTCGATGATACTTTAGATGCCATTGATTTAAAACTTGAAGATATGGTCTTTGAAAAATTCAAGAAGAGCTATGGTGATCTAAAAATTTATTTCTTGTTCATCTCTTTTGAGAAAAAATATAGAAAGATAATTTCTCCTATGAAGTTATTAAAACAATGAGAAAATTTGAGAACATAATTATAGAGCTAAAAGCCAAGCCATTGGAATACAAGCAAAAAATGGGCCATTGTGTGGATGCAATAGCAAGACAAACATTGATCTTCCAACACCATATAGGACAAGAAAAAGAAGAAATCAATTATCTTTTTCAAATATATGATGCATATGTGGTAAGGCTGCTAGAAGAAGAAGAAGAAGAGAGAAGAAAATGAAGAAGAAAAGGGTGCAAACATAAAAGATGATGAACAAGCTTAGGCTTGTCATTCTTAAAATTGTATCTTCTTTCCATATTTCATTTTTGACTGGTGTTTTATTTTATATTTTTGTTTCATGAAGGATGAATATTACTTTGAAACTCATTGTTCTCTAATATAAATTGTAATTTGATACAATGCATTAGATTTTTATATTTCTTGGATGAAATTTTATGTCCATTTGTAAAAGCATATAAACTAATGAGATGTTTGTACCTATTGCGTTTTGAAAAAAATGCAAAATGGGATTCTATAGGGCCCCAACCCATGACAAAGAAGGTGGTGTACATGTTTGAAAGTAAAGACACCAAAGGAAAGAAAATGTTCAGATGTCCTTTATTCCTTCTTTGAAATTCCCCCTAGTGGAGGGAGTTTGTTCAATAGTTTTTCTTCCTCAACATGAATTCATTTGAGCCTTGTGTTGTTTGGACAAATACAATAGCCCCTCTAGATCCCTGGGACATCCCCATATCCATCAATGACTCAAGAGTCATTCTAGGACTATTCATGATCTTTTCTAGCTCGATTTTATTTTGATAGGAAGACACCTAGTCTAGAAGATCCAAACCACATGTGAAGAATGTTGTCTTCCCTTTTCCCTTGTGAAGGGTAGAATTACTAGGAATAGACTGAGAAGGAATTCTGGAGTGGTTGGAAGAGAAAGAACTACACCTTGGGGGTCGGGTGGAACAAGAGATCTTGAGCTAGATTCAACCTTCCATCTCCTTGTGAGTGGTGGGTATTCTCTTGGAGAAGGAATTGGTTGAGGCCTTGAGAATTCATTCTTTGATGAAGGAGCACAATACACTAAATGAGTGGAATAATGGACAAAAACATGCCCATGTTGTCTCGGGTATAAGAAAATGTTGCTTTAGAATGACAAGAAGATACAAAAATTTACTCTTCTCCATCTGAAATGATAATTGGGGGTTGGGATCTTGACTCACCCCTTTTCTTACCCAAATATGGTACTGGTATTGTGAATGGTTGTGATGGCATGGGTCTTACTTGACCTTTCTCCAGAGAAATAATCCTCCACTCCAATTTGTCTATTTTATGAGAAATGGTAGGCATCGTATTAATAGAAGACTTGTCATACAACACATAAGACTCCTTGGGGATCTCCTTCAACAAAAATTCTTCATTACATAAAAAGGGACACTAAAAATTAGTCTTCCCAAACACTTGAGGCCTCCTTTCAATCCAGAATCTCTTCAAGTCTTCAAGATCTTTTTGATGTTCCCACCAAAAAAGATGAAAATACATGGATTGAAAGGCTAAGAAGACATGATTGATTTTGATTAACCTCAAGAGCAAGTGGAAGACAAATGTGTTGATAATTTAAATGCCCTCTAGTATACATTGGATGTGATATATCAAAATTTCTTTGATGAAGGCTTCATCCGGACCATGTAGGTAGAATATTTGGTTTAAATCTTCTAAATAAATCTCTTTCAGACTATTTTCCACAAACACCTTCACCATTTTTTTGATAAGAACTATGAAAAAGTTCTTTACTTTCAAGATAGGAAAATAAATGTATATTGGTGAGAGTGGTGAGATGAGTTTTATAGTAAGAATGGTGCATATTGATTTAGTTGAGAGAAATCATTCCCATTAGATGAAGGAATATTTTTTCAGCTCACATGAAGAAAAATTAAGAGTTGAAATGAATTAGGAGTGAGAAGAATTGATGAATTAATATGATTTGAC
Source organism: Taxus wallichiana var. yunnanensis (assembly GCA_018340775.1). Classification (NCBI taxonomy): domain Eukaryota; kingdom Viridiplantae; phylum Streptophyta; class Pinopsida; order Cupressales; family Taxaceae; genus Taxus; species Taxus wallichiana. Next base: position 81,647,164 of record CM031242.1, on the reverse strand, counting down.
AAGAACCATGTGTGATGATTAAGCCAAAAAGATGTGAAAATAAGTGTGCAACACCCAAGATGGATTCTTAGAAAGTAGATAAGAGTATCTATCATATCAAATCACCTGGAAGTGCTCAAAGATCAAATCAAATCACCAAGTGAAAATAACAATTAAATAATTAGCCAAAAGTGATGACATGGTATCCCAGTCATTCATAAACAAAACAAATAGAAAAATCCTCGTAATTCTTACACCTGACAACACTAAACAAAGAATTTTCAAAAGAATAATGTGGTTTAAAATATATGTTGTAAAGGGGAATATTCCCTTTAATATTCATGGTTTTGGGGGAAATTTAGAAAGTTAATGAGTGGATAGAATGGTATAAATTCAAAGAAAACAATCAAACAGAGAGGAGGTTAAATTTTTTTGAGAATTATTCGAAGAAAAAAGAGAAGTGAAAGAAAAACCATTTTCCCAAAAATCATCAGAGAAACCTATTACTTTATTTGAGCCTTCAAATTAAGTCATGTCAAGATGGTTAGAAGTGTGTAGCCATTGATAAGCCCTGAGAATATAGATCTACTTTCCCTTGTTGATGAATTTAATGAGCCTTGAACTAATTGTGTTAATCATGAGCATTGTTGTATCTTCCATCAAGATGATATACTGTAAAATAGTTATTCATGCTCCCATTGCAATCTTATTTTAGAGATGCTTTAAGTCACACAAAAATTTATCATTCTGGTAGAATTTTTGAAATTTCAATTACACTATTGAGAAGAGATTTTGTTTCATTTGTTTAATAAACAATTTTAACATCATTATTTCTCTACTTTGTTAAATGTTTCTTGTAATTATTTAAGTATACCTTAGGCGTGATAAATTGTGAATCTTTGATGTTTTATTAAGTCTTCAATATGATATTTTGTGTTTGAATCCTTAAAGATTGTGTGAAACCATGCACTCTTGGGCTTCCATGAGTGTACATCTTCTAGTTGAAGGATCATTGTGAGCTATTTGAGGTATGTTTTTCTTGCACTTGGTAGATCTCCCAATATTTATTAAAAGTTCTTTAAGATCTGGTATAATCAACTTTATCTTTCTTAATTCCCAAAATCAGATACATCAAAAAATAACTAATCCCACTAGAAATACCCATTCTTGCCTCATTAAAGATGTTAATAGGCTAAAACAAGTTGGTTCCTTACTGTCTTTAGTAGTATGAAATTTTTTTAGAGGACATCGGAACTATCTAGATGTGATAACTTGTGAGAGTTATCCTTTTTTGAATTGACCATGACTTCCTACAATAGTTTTTAAATTACTCTACAAAGGAGTGCCAAATATTTTTGATACATCCACCCCACTCACAATTACAGACTACAGAATGGGTCCTATCACCTTGGCTAAAGGCATAGCCTAAATTATGAGGGTAGGTCATACCCTCAACATGGTGTTACCTGACTCCTCTGATTTTGAGTGATAAGGAGATAATGAGATCCTACCTCAACTACAAAATGACACAAATCGATATATATAATCCTATAGGCATCCTTCTCATTATTTTGATGTTGCTCAGCCACAAAGGAAGGACTAATTTAGGTAATAAAATGGATAAAAGGAGAAAAGATGTGGATGGATATGCATTCGTAAAGGAAAGTGGGATAATGTGTTTGATTTGGATAAATGACAAAAAAATTGCAGATGGTTCAAGGAGCTTGATGGGACTTGATGGATATTTACAAAAGTGATGTATCTGTATGGATGGAAAAATATAGGTTTTCATGATAAATGATTTGATGATGGAAATCACTAGTGATTAATCAAATCGTTACTTATTGTATAATCGATTACTAAAGAATATAGACAGGTTTAATAAGAGCTGACACAAAATTGATTGAAGTTATTAAATGATGAATGATTAATGAAATAATACAAAAGTAAGGTACTTACCTCATTCTAGTTGATGTATAAGACTAATAATTGATGATATTACCATACGAGAGGAGTCTGTGGACACGTCAGAAGAAAGATGCAGATGATGCAATAAGTTGAGCTCCTAGATATGTCAATGGCCTCTAAGAGATGAAGAAGATACAAATTAATTGAAGAGGGATATAATACAAAAATAATTATTTGAATACCTCTTGTCAAAGGCCATGCCCATACAATTATTAGTTAATGTGGAAGAAGGCATAAAACTCTTATTTATAGAGTTTTTGTCAATAGGAGAGAATCACCAGAGATTTGGGGAATCACTAGCGATTTCAGGAAGTTTGAGTTTGGGAGGGATAAGAATGGATAAATTTTCTAAATCAAACTATAGTGTTATGGTACTTTGAGGATAGGACTAGAGTGAGGTCGAGATATCTAGTGGGATGGGCTTGGATTAGGATAAAGTTGGTTAGGATAGGTGTGGGGATTATTTTAGTAGGTTTCCTAGGTGGTTAAACTTGACTAGTGTGAAATGGGGGTTGTAGATTTTGTTTTTGGATTTTTCTAATTTAATTTGCACGTGATTTTGAGTGGATAATGGTTGAGGAGGTTACTAAATATGATTAGATATGATTTAGATTAGATTTTAGGAAGATATGATTTGATCTTGATTTACTTGATTTTTTTTTTTTATTATTGGCAAATAGTTTTTGAAAGGGACTATACCCTGCAATGAAGGCTCGTGGCTTAATAGGAAAATAAAGCTCGAAAAAAGGATCAACATCCCGATATAACAATAAGGACCAAGCGCAGAACGCAGCAATGCAAAGAAACAACCAAGAAAGCAACACAACAAAGAAATAAACACTGGCACGGACATGGTGATCAAACAAAGAAACACGCAGGTGGTCCGGCCACAAAAATGATAATAATGTACTCCGGCCGACCACTAACGGAGAAAACATCCGACGATCATCACAAAAGAGCCCAACAAAATGTCAAGGAAGGAACCAAAGAAAAAGCAAACTAGGCTGCAACAAAAACAAAGAATAAAACAACAACACAACGGCCAAAGAATCGCTGCGTGGCGAGCCATATGCCAAAATGTAGCAATAATAGTGCCCAAAAAGACAAGAATCAAATCTTGTCCGATATGGTGGGGGATTTAGATTTGGCATTACCCTTCTTTTTCCGATCCACCACTGTCCATTCCTGATTTCCCACATCCACTACAGTCGGAAAAACTGCAATAGGTTTGATGGGGGAGTGACCCAAATGGGAGGTCGGAATATCATTAATCACTGAATCAGCAACTGTAAAGAATAATCTGGAGGCTTCTTTGTATTGGTCTGTGAATCAACCATGATGGGTGAGTTAGCTTGCAGGGGGGCACTCGATTCCTTAGCCGGATCTGAGTCGATTGTAAGATGTTCAGGTAGAGAATCCCTCCACCAGGCTGTTTTGGTCTTACGTTTGGAGTGTTCACAGTCATCTGAGACATGACCAGTTTGGAAGCAACGCCTACATCTGAAGGCAAGTCTCTCATAGTCTATCCTCTGCACCCAGAGCCTGGCTCCAATCTGTAGATTGATTTCTGCTGGTAAACATTTGGAGGTATCGAGATCAACCAGGATTCGAGCATAAGTAGTATGGGTTTGAATGGAGGTCTTATCATCGACTGCTACACATGAGCCTAAAGTATCCCCTATAGCAATGAGACAAGATCTGTTCCAAAGCTGCAATGGGAGTCCTGGTAGACGAACCCAAATCGGGTAGGTATCAAAAGACTCCTTTAATGGGTCGAAAGATGGATACCATGGTTTGGACATAAGCCCATGTTCCCCCCAAACCCAATGTTGACTAAAAATTAAATCCCTATCTTCAGGGGTTTCAAAGACAGAATGAAGTAAGATTTAGCACAAAGATAAAGCTCAATCTTACCTTGTATTTTTTCTCTCCATCTCTGGGCTATCCAGTCATGAAGCTGAGAAAGCTTAGGCCAAAATTTGTGAAATCTGCATATGAGCCCCAGTTGGGAGAGATTTTCCTCCTCCTTAAGAACCTTTAGAAGTAAATCCTCTTCGATTTTCAGCGTCGGGACCTCCTGGGAGGGTTTTAAGAGCTCATTTCTGACATTCTCCTTCTGTTTGGAGACCTGAAGCATAAGATCCGGACCTATTGTTGCTGTTTAGTTTGTCCTGGTTCTGGCTTACCCCTGTACCTCTTCCTCCATCACCAGATCCACTCTTAGTCTCTTGCAACCTGCAGTTACCAGTATTGAGTTTTAAAGGAGATAATGAATCTTTGACTGAACCATCTTTACCTGTCCCATGAGTGAACACCCCTGTTTTGATATGGGGGTCTTGGTTAGTATTGAAAGCCATACCAATCCATGAGATTGGTGCTTTATTTTCCTCTACATTTTTGCATCCGCCTCCCACAGATACCACTGGTTTCTCGCCGCCATTAATAGGGACCTCATTTCGAATTTCTGAGAGGGGCGAACCTCTGGCAATGCTCGTGCCTCCTCGAACCCTTTTTTTAGATGAAGCCCGCGTAGAAACCATGGAATAGCCGCGGAACAGCCGCGGAGCAATCTCGGAGCAGTCGCGGAGCAGCCGCGGAGCAATCGCGGAGCAGACGCGAAGCAATCTCGGAGCAGCCGCGAGCAGACGCGGAGCAGCCGCGGAGCAGACGCGGAGCAGACGCGGAGCGGGGGGAAAACGGATTCAAAAAAGGATTCAAAAAAGGTTTTAGGAAGAAGATATGATTCAATTTTGATTTATCGTGGATTTGATTAGATTTACGTTGGATTTGATTAATTTTTGGAAATATTCTCATGTGGATACGTACAATTTAGCAAGTGTAAGAAATATTTACAAGGTAAGTGATTATGTAGGAAAGGATTATGTTATTTAATTCTAATTTATTAATGAAGGAAAAGGAGTGTAAGACTTAGGATTATAAGGTAAGTATTAACTAATTAATGGAGGGTATAGGTTTATAAGTGTATAACCTAAGATATGAGATGTTGTGCTTGTGAATAAATATGAAGAGTATGCAAGTAGTATGTTATTTAACGAGGGATGTGGATTTATGTGAGGTAAGTATGTTGATGATGTTGATGTTGATCTATTATATGGATGAGGAGTGATGAGGGATGTAGATTTTATATGAATTATGATAGGGATAGTAATGTGATAATGAAGGGGGATAGTGGACATGGACACTAGAGTTAACGGTGCTAATTTTAGGAGTCTACATTTTATTTTAAGACTAGGTAACGAATATTAAAGTCACATTATTTGAGATGTTTTTTATAAGCACGTTTGATACCATCTTGAAAAAAATATGATGTTAGAGAGCACTTAAGCTATGCTTGTTTAACAATTCAAGTTGTGATAGACACTCTTGATGATAGTCCTCGCAGAGATAAATTCGTCGAGAGAAACCCATAAGGAAGATAATTTGACTTCAAGTTGGAGAATGAATTCATAGCCATAGACAATAGATAAACCAGAAAAATCCATAGCGGCATGGATGCTAGTCCAATAGGCTCAAAGAGAAAAGGGGATGTGAAGGTTCTGATTTTGACCTTCCTTATCAATAGTTTTGGTGAGGATATTAATAAGGGTTTTGTTTGTGAATTTGGCTTGGATGTTAGCTTAAGGATAGGAAGGATATGAGAAGATAAGATTAATATTAAAAAAGTCACAAATATTCATAATATATTTTTTAAAAATGAATTTCCATTTTCCGTGATGATTTAATGAGGAACGTCAAAGTGAAAATGATATGCTGATAAACAAAAGCAACAATTTTGTTAGCTTTTATGGATACGAATGGAATTTATTTCAACCATTTGGTGAAATATTCAGTTGTGGTGATGATAAAATAATGACACCGAGAAGAGTGTGAATTGATGAGGCCAATGAGGTCAAGAATCCACTAAGAGAAGGGCCAAAGATCTTGAGTTGGATGTATGACTTACCTAGGAATGTGGATCACACTAGAATTTTATGAACACTTGACACATTTTTGACATATTCATAGTAGTCTTGATTGAGGGTAGGCCAATAATAACCCATCTAGAGAATGCTTTTGGCAACAACCAAACTACTAAAATGACCACCACAGATACCTTTTTAGATGTCTTGGATAGCATGTTTAGATTCATGATATTTTAGGCATCGTAACAAAATACAATCAAACCTATGTTTGTAGAGGATCCTGCTAAGGATGACATAATGATTTACGCATTGAATAAAAGACCTCCTATAATTTTTGGATAAGTCGAGGGGAGTTTAGATTAAGACAAATAGTCAAAGATTTGAGAATATAAGACATATGATTGTTTTGTGTCAATATGATTGATACGAGGAAGCTTATGGACATGAGATGGTTGATTGAGATGATGGAAAAAACTAGAAATATTTGATTCCTTTATTTCCCATGGGATGAGAGACATGAGATATTCCATCGTGTCTATGAAATGATTAGATGACCGAGGGATAATCTAGATGGTGTAGAAATCAAAAGCCTCAAGAATAAAATCGATGATGTCCTTATATTTTTGAAGGAATTCATTTTTACATTGATAGGTTTCCTTGACTTTATTGATGATGAGTTGAGAGTCATCATAGATATCAAGGATTTGGATTCCAAGCATGATAGTGGTTTCGAGACCCAAGATGAGGGATTCATAATTAGCTTTATTGTTTGTAAATTTGAAATTATTCTTATAACTGATGGGGATAGGAGTATCCAAAGGAGGAATGATGATGACACCGACGCATCCCCCTTGCTGAAATTTAGATTTTTTAAATAAAAGTGTCATCCGGAAGGGAGAAAATTCATGATCAATGTTGAAGATAGATTTTTCAGGAAATTACTCATGAGGAAGATGATTATCAGAATGGGGATTCGATTAGCTAGTGGAAACACCTCGGTCATGAGCATGAGATATATATTGATTCGGTCATTATGATAAGGTTTAGAATGCATGATTTTCAGAGGATGGGAGTTGGTGATGACATAGGTTTTATTGTTGAGGATATAGTGATGAATTTTAGAGTTGGAAAAGAAGAGAGCACAAAATTGCTTCTCATCTTCTGTATAGGAAGTATCATACTTGAGAAGGGTATGACTGATGTAGTAGATGAACTCCTTCCTCCCCTACTCATCGCGGTGTGCCAACATAGCACCCAGAGCATGATCAGTGGCAGAGACATAAAGATAGAAAGGATCTACCTCGTATGGAGGTGCAAGCATAGGTGGGGATATAATTTGCTTCTCTAGAACATCAAATGATTTCTTGAAAATTTTAGTCCAATTAAAGTGAATGTCTTTGTGAAGAATATGGTGAAAAGATTGGAAATGATCAAAGAGTTTTGAGATGAAGCCATAGACTGATTGAAGTTGACCTATAATACTAAAAAGTTTCTTTAGATTATAAGGGGGAGGCATCTTGAGGATGGATTTTATTTTCATGGGGTAAAATTCAATACCCTTAATGGATATGATGAGGCCAAGGATTTTTCCAATTATAAATCCAATGTCACAGTTCGTCATATTTAGTTGAAGGAAGAATTGGATAAGACATGTGAAGAGGATTTCAAGAATAGAAAGGTGATCCCGATGATGCTTAGATTTACCCAAGAGGTCATTGACATATTCCTCTATAGTTTTTAGGTTGAGATCATGGAATATGTAGGACACGATGCATTGATATGTGGCCCCCACATTTTTTAAACCAAAGGGCATGACAGGATAATATAATGTCCCCCTAGGGGTGATGAAATAAGTCTTATGACGATCTTAGGGTGTGAAGAGGATCTGATTATAGCTAGAAATACCATACATAAGAGAAAGCATATAATGGTCTTGTAGTGAGGTTGACAAGTTGATCAATGTTAGGAAGGGGAAATTCATCTTTAGGGAAAGCGAGATTTAGATCTCAAAATTCAGTTTAGATACAAATCTTTCCAAATGCTTTGGAAATAGGTACAACATTGGAAATCCATCATGGATAATCAATGGGAATGATTAAATTGATAGAGATAAGGTGTTGTAACACCTCTTTTACAAGGAGGAAAACTTGGGGATGTATGTGGTGAAGCTTCTAATTAACCAAATTAACATTAGGGATGGTTATAATGTTGTTGAAAATGATAAAAGGATCAATAATTGACATTTCAATGTAGGACCATGCAAAGGATTAATCGTATTTAGAGAGATAAGAGGTGAAGGACTCAAGCTCCTAATGATAAAGGGATTGACCCACTTTCAAGATGTAAGGATCTCGTGGAGTCCCAATGTTGATATCGATGGTGGATTCATTTAGAATAATAGATGTTTCAGAGGTAAGGACTTATGAAGATAGGAATTATCCACCCCCATGTAGGAAAGGATCTAATTATCATCGAGGAATTGAATAATGTCAATGGTAGGTGATTCTTCCTCTACCATTTCACAAAATTGAAGAATAAGGGACCTAAATTCACCTTCACACTAATGAATGAGCAATCCAAAAGTGATTGTAGAGATTTAAAAAAGCTAGAAGAAATGGACATGGTATCATCTGTATGCATGGGATTTTTGGGTGGGGAAGAGTTGGATTAGGGATCAATGTTCATAGGATATGAAGATGGAGAAGGTGAGGGAGAGTTGATGGATTTCTCCTTAGACCCTAACCCGAAATTCTCATGAGGCTTATGAGATTGGTTGATGATAAGATCATACATGCCTTTCTTGTATGGCCCCATACCAAATCCTTTCCATATAAAATGATGGAGGTAGGTGTAGGCAAAGGAATTATTATAGAGTAAGTTGAAGTCGTTGGTGTATAACTTGGTGTTAGGTTAATTCTCAATTTGAGAGGAATGGAAATGGATGCCACCATAAATTAGATTGGTTTTTATATGAGGTGGTCCAAAATAAATGATATCCCTGACATTAGGTTGGTTCATTAGAGCTTTATCAAGTCTACCAAGCCGTTCAAGTGTAGGAAGATTTTTAAGGTCGGGAAGGTGGTATTCTATAAATGAAATGCACTACATCATATTGTCGATATATTTGTTTTTTAGGTAGCTTAGATGTAGGGACATAAAAAATAGTATATGGTTTATATGAAATTTTTTTAGGGACAATCACATCATTTTTTTGATAAGTCATGTGACATGATTTGAAGGGAGGAATGTCTGTGGAGAGTGTAAGGATTCACCCCTTATACTCATATTTTATATTATGATGGAGAGTGAAAGGGACACAATGGATGGTGTGGATCCATGGTTGTCAAAGTAAGATATTATATTGAAACTCCCCTCAATGATGTAAAAATGTTCATGGGGAAGTCTTTCACCAACATGGATAGGAAGGATAAATGTGCCCAAAGGGGGAAACATAATTGAAAGCAGGAAGGACTATGGGTGATTGAGGGACAACAAAATTGGGATTCTTGAGTAGATAGAAGGTTTGGGTGGAGACACAAAATCATGTACTTTAGACAATATTTAGTCCCGGTCTCATACTACTATTTAGAAGGTTCTTGAGTGAAGAAATTACTAATTAACCCCCATCTTTTGGCCATCTTGTTTTATTTTATTTCATCATTCTTGATATTTTACATCAACTTGCCTAGTCTATTTCAGTCATTTGTCATTATTTTATCCTCGAATGGGATGCCCAGGGTAGTACAAGGGCACTCGTGGGTGCCTTGATACCACAAGGGGTGTCTCATTCATTTTCACACTTTTGTGTTAGTTTTTGGGCTCTTTTTAGCCATTTTAGATCATTATATTTTTGGTGGTTTTTTATTTCGGAGTTAATTACAAAATTAGATCAAGAGAGTCCTATAAATATAAATTTATGAGACCATAATGATGGAAAAATATTTATCACTACTATCTTCCATCTAGAGCTTCATACATCTATTGCATTGGATATCACTTGCATCTATATAGGTCCATCACGGGGCATAGGGATAGGTCATCTCGCATCACACACAACATAGGGGGATGATTCTATTCTATTCAATACACACATTCTAACACATTTTCTACATCTAGTTATTACTTGGTATTTCACAAAGTGCGATCGACATAAGAGAACCTAGGGAACATTATGAACACACACACCAAGACAACATTTTGGTCTGAAATAAAGTGTAACATTCAGCTAGTAAACCCACTTTTGTGGTAGCCCAGTCATTCTGACCCATTCATTTACATTCTTATTTTTAGGGTTTTGATACTCCTTGGTCTCTTATAGGTATTTACATCATATTCGATTATTAGTGACATATTAAGTGGTATGATGAATATGATAAGACATAGAGAAAAGGTTTCATATCACCTCACATCTTTGTAGAGATAAGTTTTAGAGATTTTACACAGACCAAGGAACCTAGTTTGTAGACTAGAATTCCCGTAGGCACCCCAGTCCCTTTCCAAGTTCTCTAGTCTAGGAATCAGTCTAGATCCATCCTTTTTGGAGCTCCTGTAAATTCATTCATGCTTTGTGATTTTTTTGTCACCTCTATGAGACATTCCCATGAGCATCTATTATACATATGAGTTCTTTCCTCTTCTCTCTTGCATATTAGGGTTAGCATTTCCTTTTTCATAGTTACTTGTGTCATCTTTACATTTATTTACAACATCTATCTACTTTATTTACAGCTTTTTCATAGCTTAGATTAACTAGTACCTCCAATAACATTTCGGTTAATCATTTTGGTGAAACAAACTTGTGATTTTGTCTTCCTTCTTGCATTTATGCCTCTGTTACCCATAGCGGTCATTTTGGGTCTCTTCAATATTTTGAGCTCCCTTCATTTACCCATCATATTTCTAAGGTCATGACCGATACAACTACATCTATGGCTGAAAATCCTTTAGATTCTTCCAATTGTGTTCATACTCATGAAATCAAAACTTTTGATAGTGAGAAGTCCTACGATGAAGAAAACAATGTATAACAAGAATAACTTAATGCTATTACTAACTTCCAACAATCTTTGCGTGAAAACACTACTCATCTTCCTCATATCTTGTATTCTTTAATTTATACTAAACAAAATCGTGATGCTTCCAATTTTATCGTGGCTTCTTCGGATCCCATGGAATCCACTCTACCCATTTATTTTTCCACCCGTATTATTACAACTACCATTCCCATCACCCACCCTTGCTCTTCTAATATGCAGCTTGGCTCTTCCTTGAACACCCCTAATTTAAAATCTTAACATCACAATTTACAAAATCAAGTTTGCCAACTCCAATTGTGACTTCTTCAGAAAACAATATTTAGATTCTACTTCATTACTACATACCGCTTTCATGCCATTTATCTCCACTTTTCATTTCCACCAATCTTTGTCTCTACAATTTTTCCCATTTTTAAAGGCCATGGTTCCCCAAGAACATCTCTAATATTTCCACACATGAACCCCACACACTGCAGTTCAGACTTACATATTACATATACTCACACATTGTACATTATACATTGTACATCATACATCGTAAATCATACATCATACATCATACATTGTACATCATACATCATACATCGTACATCATACATAATACATCACACATCACACATCACACATCACACATCACACATCACACATCATACATCACACATCACACATCACACATCACACATCATACATCATACATCATACATCATACATCATACATCATACATCATACATCATACATCATACATCATACATCATACATCATACATCATACATCATACATCATACATCATACATCATACATCATACATCATACATCATACATCATACATCATACTAGTTGTCATTTTGCATATATCATACTACACGTCTAGCATCATACACTCCTCATTCTACATCCTACATTACTAATCTATCTACATACATTACATGTCACTTTGTTACACTTTACATATTCTACACATATTGTATTTCATTCTTATAAATCACACATTACACATTCTACTCATCACATGGTCGTCTTTCATCATTACATATATTGCATTCTCTTTTACATGCTGCACTCACTACCCCCTCGACACACTTTTTTCCTTGGTCCATACTCGATCGCCGAGTGTTTACAAATAAAATGGATCTTACAATCATCACACATTCACTACTTGACCTTTAATCATGTGACATTTCTTTCTTAGTGATAAATTCTTAGGGATAAATAGTCACTCATCCATTCATCTCATACTCGATATACTATTATGGCTAAATCATCAACCATCCATTCATCTAATAGTGATATATGCTTAAGGTTAAATCACACTCATCGATTCATCTCATAGTGATATATGCTTAGGGCTAAATCATCACTCATCCATTCATCTCATAGTGTTATATGCTTAGGTCTAAATCATCACTAATCCATTCATCTCATAGTGATATACGCTCAAAGCTAAATAATCACTTATATGTTCATCTAATCATGATATACACTTTAGCTATAGGGTTCATGCACACATTTTTGCTAGGTTGAATCTCATCAATACTTGAATATATTCACCACAACGCATTATACACAAAATTTTTTTGACCATTTCCCGATGACGCACTCTTGTTTATGGTTCATTATTGACTACGTGGGGAAAAAATGAACCTCTTTACATACATTTCCATTCACTCAAGGGGAACATAGCTCTTATAAATCCTTTTTTACAGTCCATGCCATCCATCCACAACATACTACATATTACCATTTCTCTTACTCTTATTTACTTGTGCTTGTTCATGGTCACTTTCTTACACATGCTAGTTATATTGCTTGTATTTAATTTATCTATATCATCCACACATGTGCGTTGATGTCATTTTATAGTTATGATCACATATACATGTATCTTACATGCAACAAGGATTTTTTTCCTTCTACCCTTCCTACATTGGTCATCGAGGGCATCCACATTCGTCTCTTCTAAGTGTTATTATTTCATTTTGTACTTAGCACTAAACATTACTTGGTTATTTATGCTCTTGACATACTACTTATCTTTCTAACATGCAAACATGTCCTTCATGTGCATAAATTTATTATGTAGGGATATATGTTTCCATACTTTTTTATTCCATTATTTGTCATTGCTTGTTTTTATGTGTGGTCGTTACTCTTTGTTTGGTGTGCACAATTGTTTGTTAGTTTATGGACATGATGGCCTTATGACATCATAAGTGATGTCCTATGTTTGTGACCTAATTTCGTAGCTTCCTTTCCTTCTTACGTGTTTACATTATTTTTTTGCTAGCTTACATATTATTTTCTACATGCATGTTTGTTTTTACAAACACTTTTCTTTGGCTTTCCATCCTTGTTTTTGCACATATTGGTTTCTACGAAGTGCATTCCCTTCCCCCGCATGGAATTATTTCAGATTACATGTATATGGTCCTCTTTTGGGGCCACATTCTCCTATCAATGGTGTCACATGCGCTCCCAAAGTGGGGGCATCATTTGGTGTTTCTGCCTACCCAACGCATTTACACTGGTTTAGTTTAGTGTAATTTCCACCCTTGGAATTATGAGTTTACATACAATGAGTGAGTTTAGACAAGTCTACGAAATCCATACACAACACTTTTTAAAATACATGTAGTCTTTAGCATTATGGGAAACAAGATTACAGGCTTAGAGTTTACAATGGGTGTGCCTCCCTACATTACTTTGACAAGTTGCATCGGATCTCCCAAAAATAATAGGACAACATATAGATCTCTTCACACACAATTCAGGGAAGCAGTTAAAGGTTGGAGTACATAGAGCATTTCCTCCCTATACTTCTTTGGCCTGTGGTGTTGGATCGACCAAAAAACCATGGAAGTACAGGATATCCATACTACACTCTCTCTCTCTCTCTCTCAATATGGATCAGGTGTACATGTCCTATTTACACTCTTCCATTTACATATTTTACATTTACATACTCTTACATCCATCTTGTACATTACATTTTTACACAAATTTACATGCATATTTGATTACTTGATCGTATTCTCATTGCAGGTTTGCTCGTATGAGAAACAAGTAGTCAAAAGGGGGTAGCAATAAGCAATAACAAAAACAACACTAACAATAAGCACTTCGCGGCATCACACTTCACATACTAACCATGCAAGTACATTTCACACATCAACATTAGCACACACATTCCATCCTATGTTCACTCTCATCACATTTTTACACATTTTCATCTTTAGTATTCATAATCCATCATCTTTTTGTCATTCCATGCTTTGTCTAGTCCTTTAGAATGCCTTCTTTTTACTCTAGATTGACATCAGGTACACATCTCTATCTACTTTATGTTATCGATATTTTTATCACTAACATAAAGTGGGGAAAATGTAGACCCAAAATCATGCACTTTAGACAATATTTAGTCTCAATTACATAATATTATTTAGAAGGTTCTTGAGTGAAGAAAGTACTAATTAACCCCCATATTTTGGCCATTTTGTTTTATTTTATTTTTTCATTCTTGATATTTTACATCCATATGCATAGTCTGTTTGAGTTATTTGCCATTATTTTAGCCTCGATGGGGCACCCAAGCTAGTCTTGGGGCACTCGTGGACATCTTGCTCCCACCATGGGTGCCTCGGTCCTTTTAACACTCTCCTACTACTTTTTGGGGTCTTTTTATCCATTTTAGATCATTATATTTTTGGTGGTTGGCCATTTCAGGGTTAATTACAAAATTACATAAAGAGAAGCCTATAAATATGTTATCCCATAAAATTGACAAGGGCAATTTTACCGATAACCATACCGAAACTTTTGTTTCGATCCCTCGTTAGGGATCCTTCGCGTTCGAAACGTTGTAAAATCCCTTCCCGGGAAATCTAGTTTTCGAACTTAGTCTTTTTGAGCCTTTTTTGGCTGGGTGCATGGATTTTCCTTGCAACACAAAGTTTTGGTGCGCCCACTTAAAAACCTTTGGCGCATGGTTTTCCATGTTAGCACGTCTTTCGGTGCGCCAAAGGATGTTGAGTCCCTTTTGCGTGCGCCAAGGTGCATGCGCCTTATTGTTGACATTGCTTTTGTTGCTCCACTTTTCGGTGCGCCAAAGGGCGCACATAATCTATCTGCAACACAAAGTTTTCGTGCGCCAAAGGGCGCACATAACTTCATGTCGACAATGCATATGGTGTGCCAAAGGCGCGCTCAATCTTCTGTTGTCAAATACTTTCGTGCGCCAAAGGGCGCACGCTTTCCCTGTCGACAGCAACTTTCATGCGCCATTTCAAAAGTGGTTGGCGCATTGATGACCAGTTTTTCTATAAATATACGTGTGCGCCCATGTCATTTTCATTCTTTTGCAAAGCACGTGATCACTCTAGACTTGTCAGCCTCTGCTCCATCATTTTCGTCGCCCTGTGGACCCGCTCTCCAAATTTTTGCTATATATCTAAGGTGAGAGGTTCTCCCTCTTCTCCGTTTTTATGCTTTCGGTTCTTTGAGTGTTCTTGGTCTGTGTTTTGGTTTGTTAGCCGGTGTTTAAATAAGAATTGGATTGAACTAGCTTTCCCCCCCGTGCTGTCCCGTCTCATTTTCTTCTTTTCCTCCTCCCTTCCCTCCCTCTTTCCAGATCTGCTGGTAAAGGGGTGTTGTTTTGAAAATGGCTTGGTCTGATAAACTTTTCTCTGAAACCTTATATGTCCAAGCAACCTTTGAAATGGAGGAAAGAATGAAAAGGTTTGAGCAAAGAGTTTAGTTCTATGGCGCACTGGCGCGTCTTGTTGCACTTAAGACAGTTGCGCCTCGGCGCATCTATCCGCCTTGTTGCATAATTGAAATCCGCGCCAATGGCGCAGCCTTTTGTCCTGCTACATCTAGAATTCATGCGCCCTCAAAGCGCGCCTTTTTCGCATGCTACAAGTATAAATCCCGCGCCTCCTTAAAAGCCTTTGGCGCACCATTTATCCATGTTACATCCCGTTTCCATGCGCCAAAGGGCGCACCCAGCTTCCATGCAACACAAGCCTTCTGCGCGCAAGTATAAAGCTATAAAGGCGCGGGCGCACCCCCGATCGCCAGTAACATGATGTTGTGTAAACCCTTCATGCGCCGCGCCATATCCCTTTTGGCGCACGAAAAATCCATGTTACACGGTCCATCAATGCGCCAAAGGGCGCACCGAATACCAATGTAACATACAATTCCCATGCGCCCTGCCATAAAATGCAATCTGCTACATCCATGCGCCATGCGCCTTTGGCGCCAGTTTAACCTCTGCAACATTCCTTTTCTGTGCGCCTTATCTATTTGGCCTGCCAGTTGCATTTTTCATGCGCCCTGCGCCCTGAGCCTTAAAATCTCTAACTCTTTCTTCTGCTAGCATTCCAATGGAAGATCAAATGACTAATTCAACCTTTTTGGATTGGGTCTCACTTCTTCTTCATGCAGATCAGCAACTGAGTTCGAAAGAACACATGTCTACGTCAAGCAAGAAGCCCACCAAACCAAGAGGAAAGGCTAAGCTGACAGAAGAAGAGATGAAATACAAATATCAGAGGGTCAGGATGCCCGAATCACAGGCTGAGTGCAGTATGGATGTCAGAGACTCAGAATTGGGTCACATTGACATGGAGGAATTCTGGGTTAGGACTCAGAAAGTTACAAGAAGTCCATGGATGGACAAGTTAATAGGCAGTGCCCTGCACTTCACCGGAGGAATCCCCGTCAGCGCTGTCAACAACGAATTCATGATGGTGATTGCCCAATGTTACAACAAAGACACAAGATGTGTCGAAAATAGCAAGGGCGAGGTAGTCATAAACCTCACTGCCCGTCATTTTGAAATAATGCTCGGCATCCCTCACCACCGGAACTTCGTGGCTGTTAGCCAACAAGAATGCATCAAGGCCTGGGAAGACAACGAAGACCAGTGCATGCAGTTGATGAATGAGGTCTACCTAAAAACAAGAAGGCGGTGACCCGGTGGCCACAGACTATCCACCGAAGTGATTTCTCAGAGGAGCTCAGCGATACTATCACCTTCCTGAGCAGAGTCTTCGGGCTTTCAGATGCCCACTATTTCCATAAGTGGATGCTGCGGTACTTGGAGACAATGAATAAAAATTTACCCGATCAGCGCTTTTGCTGGGGTGAAATAATAAGCAGCACCATCTCTGAGCAGCTACAACAGTTCGCCACAACAGGAGTGTTCCATATGAACTCCTATGTAGTCTACGCTGCAGCGTCAGGCAAGGGATTATCCGGGGCTGAACCGAAGTGGAGTATGGCCTCAGGCCAAGATATTTGATTACTACCCAGAGCTGAGGCTGGAGAATAGCATCCAACATTTCACAAAAGTTAACGATGCATTCTTCTATCATGTCATCTGCCTACTGAGGCCAAACATGACTCATAGCCGGACGACCAAAAACATAGTGGCAGTCACAGAGAAATGGGGGGCCCTGTTCACCCAATTTCCCACGTTCACCTATCTGAGGGCTGCCAAATTTTTGGGAGAGCCAACCAGGCTACCAAGGTATGCTAGGCCTAAGCTGATTCTACTAGAACTATCAAGGCAGCTGGTCACATACCATGAGAAGTGCCTCAAAAGAAAGAAGGGTGGAACTCCTTTCCCCCTCAAAGTGGGCCGATACACATGCTCCACCCACCATAAGGCGAAGGAAATGTTCACACAGATGGAGCTACTCAACTTGAAGCATGACTTCCACCAGCCTACCTTCAACCCAAGAAGAAGCCCGCCAAAAGTGAAGCTCGATCCAATCCATCTCCCTCAAATTGAGGATATTTACATTGGACGCTCGCATGAGGCGGAACTCAAGAAAGGATCACTCTCGCTTGGCATTGGAGGAAATCATCCAATATGGAGTGGCCATTGTCCCGAAGGCTTGCGACTACGGAAGATGAAGTAGATAAGGTGTATAATGACACAGATGGGGACAATTGGCCCTTCCCGGCCATTGACAGGAACAAGGCTCCTCAAACAATTGAGGAGAGGGTCAAAGAGACTATGCGGAGAATAGAGCATTGGTGCCACATGAACGGACTAATCTACCTAGGGGTAGATTTCACAACTTCCCCATTGGGCAACACACCTCCAAGGTCCAAGAAGCAGCTGAAAGGCAAAGGTGCAGAAGGTGAACCTAGCACCATTCAGGAAGAAGCCCCTGAAAGTCCTCTTCCCTCAGAGCCTGAACAAGTCATAACTCTTGATGAGGAATTGACAAAGGATAGTCCTATACGCCCATCCACCCAGGATGTCGTTGTCGCTACAACTTCAGAGGTCCCTTCTATCCCTTCTTCTTCTCTTCCTTCCCCTCCTCGAGTGACTCAAACAACCACCCCTTTGGTCGTGTCCTCTGCCCCTTCTTCTACCCTTTCCCCTGCTTCTTCATCTATCTTCTCCTCCCTCGCTGATTTGTCTTCCTCTATTTCTTCCCTCATCTCCGAGCTCCCTTCCCTTCCTATGTCTTCTGCAGTTGCGGTTTCCCTTCCTCCCGTGGACATTTCTTCGGCTATTCTTTCAATGCCGCCGCCGCGTGTCTCCACGTTTTTCCCCTCTTCTACTACCGTTGCTGCCCCCTCTATCTCTGGTCCTTCTTCTATAGGACCAGCTTGGATCTCTCAGCAGCTGAGCCAACAAAAGAGGAAAGTCCCCATCGCTCCGATGGACTTTTCGGTCATTCCAGCTAAAGGAGCAAAGAAATAGAAGCCGGTTACACGCTTCTCAAAGAGCGCTGCAGTGAGAGAGTCGTGGAAATACCATACCCCAACCCCTCAAAGAGAAAGAAGATCTGTCTCTGACAGATTTTACCATGACCCAAGTCACAATGGGGACATCCTCTGAAAGTCTCCAGGGGGAAGCTCTTTCCGCAGTTGATGCACTCTGCAAAAAGCTTCAGGAAACGAAAGAGGAGAAAAGGCTACTGAAGGAGCAGAACAAATACCTGCTTCAAGCCTTACAGAAGATGGGAAGTGCACCTCCCACAACTGCCGCCGAGACTCCTGAGCTGCTCAGTCAGGAGAAGATTAATGAGTATTCAAAGATCGGCGAGCAAGGTATGGCCGTTTCTGCTTGGAGGAGCCAAATCCTCAAGGATAGTGAAAGAGTAATCGCCGAGTATACCAGTTTATACCTAAACATCGGAAAGGTGAATAAGGAACTCCAAGCATTAGCGGGTCCGATATCAGAAGAGTTAGAGCATGCTAGACTCCAGCACGAGACCTTCCAGCAAATGTTCGACTGTTCAGTCGAAGATCTGGTCAAGTTCGGAGTATTCGGCCATCCAAGGGCCCTCAACAAAACTATGTCCACTCTGGACTATCGGATAGATCAGCTAGAATTCGTTCTGGAAAAGATAGACAAGGTAAAGGAAGAGGCCCTGGATGCAATGCATCAAATGGAGAAAGTTGTTCTCGCCATGACTCCAGGGTTGCTCACTCCTTCCCTTACCTTGAGATCAGCTGATGACACTATCCGGATTTTCAAGGAGATAGCTTCTCAAGGGACAGGGCCAGAGGTCACATTCGACACTGAATCTATCAACAACCTACTGGCCTGTAGGGACTTCATCGGGTTCCTTATCGAAGCGGGGAAAGATTATTCCAAACTCCCGAGAAAAGCTCATAGACGAGCGGGAGACTTGCGAAGCAATCAGTGAACGGCACAAGGATCCATCACAGGATCAATTTGGGCCGATGATTAGCAAGTTTTTGGAATACCGCGCTCAGTTCCACATATCATCTCCTGAGCAGCATCAGAAACAGGCAACCCCTTTTCGGCCGCAGGATGATGATGATGAGTAGCTTCTTCTTCTTCTTCTTCTTCTTCTTCTTCTCTCTATTCTCCGACTTTCTTTTTGAAATGTCTAAAATGTGTTGATACAAATGATGACATCATCCATGTTGCATCATGGGATGATGTCATCCACCAAGTTGTCAAAGTCAACATGACTTTTAGATATTTTGTAAATATCTTTGTAAATAAGTGGTTGGCTCCATTTTGCCTTCTCTCTCCCTCATCTTCTATAAATATGGGAATACTTGTTGTATTCAGGGGTGAACATCTTTTAGATAGAAATAGAAGTGAGGAGAGAAAGACTTTGAGCTTTCTTGTAATAGAAGAGAACAGTAATACAATTATTCAGACTTTGTGCTCAATAGCTGTGTTATACATTAGATCTTTCTTACGTTAGATCTGTATGTGTTTAATCTGTTGGATTCATATCTACTTTTCCGTCATTTGTTTATCAGTATTGCTTTGTTTATTTATGCAAGTAGGTTTGGCTCTGTTTACTACCAAACTAAAAACATAAATCTTCTGACCTTTCTGCTTTGGAATTCATTTCTTTTCTCCCTTCGGATCTGTTCTTTCTCTTCTCCCTCTTTCATTCCTTTCTTTTCGCAGCCTGGAACACTCTACTGGGATGAGATCCCAACCCCCGAAGGTAGAATCTGTGAGACTTGCATAGGTTCCTGCTAGTAGAAATAGCAATAAACCAGTTTCACTTTGCTGTCTCAAAGAGGGGCTAAGCCCTGCACACTGTTGGCTCGTCTATCCATAGATCTGTCCACGCGACAGATTTTCGGACCAACAGTTTTTGGCGACTCCGCTGGGGAACGGATAGATCTGTCAGATCTATGGTGGTGGTATAATATAAAATCAGAAAAATAATAAAATCGCTGCCAGTTTGCAAATCTGAACTTTTTGTTGAAAATCCAAAAATTTGCAAAAGTGCCCGAAATTGAAAATTTTCTTCTGAGATCCATAGATCGGGCCTAGTTACAGATCTTTAGTTCGCTGAGTTTTTATCAAAATTAGCATTTTTCCGTAGATCTGAGTTTTTGACTGTTTTCTAAAAAAGTTTAAAACCCTCTGAAAAAGTAAAAATCAGATCTGAAAATCAGCCTGCTATTCTTCCCTGCCATCTTATCCTCGCTACTATTTGTCATTAACCGCAATCGGTTTTTCGAAGAGGATAGTTTTTAAATATCTAGAAAAGTGCATGCTGCTGGTTTTTGTCAGAAAAACCAGAAAATCAGCAAGTACACCCAAAAATAAAGTTTAAATCTGCGCCATAACATCGCAGATCTGGAAGGTACGCTGGCAAGTGAACCTTTTACGCGCAGCAGGAGAGCCCGTGGAGAAGTTGATCCTACTTTCGATCTGCTTCAAAGGCACAATTTCAGCGTAACACCGGCACGTTTTTCAGCGCTAAGCTCGGCTAGCCGGTCATCCAGGAGTGTCTCACCTCCACGAAGAAAAAGTCTTTTACAAGGAGCATCTACATCCCTTTGTAGTGCCTTGCTGCTCAGTGGAACCACCCTCCCAGCTCGTGTGCTTTTTCCAGCCTTTCAAATGGCGGTACCATGGGGAAATGCTATGGGTCCTCTCGCACTGCCACATCCAGTTCACGCGCTCCCTCACGGAAAAATGAAAGAATTTTCCTAAATTCGACGGGAGTAGAAATCAAAGCATGGATTCCCACATATCTGCTTTCATTATGTCATGCAGTATTTTGGACGTGACTCACGAAGATGTGTCGGTTCACCTTTTTCTGGAAACTCTACAAGGGCCCGCAGCTGAATGGTTTCAGCATTTGCCGGCCGCATCTATCACCAGTTGGGCAACCTTGCGGGAAGCTTTTGAAGACAGATACAAGCCTTCAGAAGATGCATTTGCGTTGTTATCATGGATCACTCACCTGAAGAAAGAAGCCAATGAGACTATGCACGATTTCGTCACCCGGTTCAATGCATTAATCAACCGTGTCCCTACTGCCATGCTTCCAACACCGGAGAATCAGAAGTGTTTCTTCGTGAACGCCATGAGCTCAAAAGTCAGCTTCTTGCTCCTTCAAGAGTGAGTAGCTACCCTGACACTCGCTCAGGCTGCTGCCATTCGGATAGAAGACAATTTGATAATATCTGGCGAGTTGAGAAAGGAATCATCAAAGTCCAAATCTTCAGATCCCTCGCCTACTACTTCGTCTGATCCGGCATTCCAAAAGATGGCGAATGATCTGCTCGCATTGAAAAAGCAGTTGGCCCAGGCTCCTAGTTCTTCATACCGAGACGTTCCACGAAGGAGTTTCGTTCCCAACAATGTTTCACAAAGACCGCGTCTACCTGCAACTGCTCCACGGTTGGCGCTTGAAGCTCCTCCGGTCAATGCTTTGGCCGAAATTGAAGAGGAAGAGCAGTACTATGAAGAATCTTTGCCTCAAGACGAAGATGATCAAGATGTCGGTGAGCCGACTGGCGACTCTACTATTGGATACATGGAATTTGATGAGGATGAATCTGATGAAGAAGAGAGTACTCAGGGCTATGCAAGTGGACAATCCTACGCTGTTTTTACCCACTCGCAAGGAAAGGAAGCGGAAGTTGCTGCCCATGTGCAGAAGGAGAAGGTCGTGTCAAACGTGCCTCCAACCATTGCTAGAAGAGGTAATCCTCTTCCTACTCAATTCCCTGTTAAGTCTTTTGCAAAGAAGTCTTTTCCGCCCATCTCTCCTCCGAATCAGCCCCCTCATATTCCTATCAAGATCAGTAACCCTGTTCCACCATCGCGAAGTGAAGGACTCATTCCCTCACCAACGCAACCCTTGGCCGCGTTTGATATTATAGATCACGCTAAGAAGACCAAGATCCAAATGTCTGAAGCCGAGTACCTTCAGTCAAATCCCGAACAGCTTGTAAGATTAACTAAATATATTCAGAGTCAAGCTGTTACATCTAAACAGGTTTCCCCGAAAGGAATCCTTTCCACTCCTCCTGAATCCCACATAAACGTTGCTTCAACATCCGCATCAGGCAAGATAGAACCTTTCTATCTCTCTCTCCTAATCAACGGCCATAAGTTGAGCAACTGTATAATTGATTCCGGAGCTTCTGATAATGTCATGCCGGCGAAAGTCGCCCATGCTTTGGGCCTCACTCTTACCAAACCGTTCGGCAGATGTTATTCATTGGAAACCAAGCAAGTTCCGTTGGTTGGCCAAATCAAAGACGCGCAATTTGCGTTTGCGGCTTTCCCAGATAAAAGAGTAAAAATGACAGTCCTCGTTGCTGACATTCCAGCAGCCTATGGAATTCTGCTGGGAAGAAGCTTTTGCAGCGAAGTTGGTGGAGAAATTCACATGGACTGGTCTAAAGCTAGAATACCCGTCAAAGGTGTGATGCAGACTTTAGAACCAGAATCGCAAAAGAAGTACTTGGTTACTAGCTCTGAGGACCCCAAAGCCCAAATCCTTTTTGAATCATCAGGGATGGGGAACTACTTCTTATCTACCGAGACGGGTACAAAGGGCATTTTTGTTCAAGAAAAGGATCTTAATGAGATCTGGACCTTGCAGTTTGATGGCAGTTGCGCGACTAGTGGATGTGGCGCCGGAATCGTGCTAATATCTCCCGAAGAGGAGGTAATTCCTCTTTCTTTCAAGTTGCAGTTTTTCAATACTAACAATACTGCTGAGTATGAATCTCTGTTACTCGGTATGCAAGCCGCAAAGGAAAGGGGAATTAAAAATCTAAAGGTACAAGGTGATGCTGAGCTAGTTGTAAATCAGGTCAAAAGGATTTACCAAGTGAAAAATGAAAGGCTCAGGCACTACCGCAACGCAGTATGGGACAGCATCGAGGAATTTGATGCCTTTTCGATAGGGGCAATTCCAAGAGCTCAAAATGACATGGCCGATTCATTGGCCGTTTCAGCATCTCTCATGCTCCCACACCCGGGTTTGAAAACGAACAAATACACCATTGAAGTGGTTTTCCACCCGAGCGTGCCAGACAACTCTCAGCATTGGCAGGTATTCAACGATGATAATCACCTCATTGCCTTTCTAGAAAAATCAGAAAATTTTGACGAGTTGTATTTTGAAGGATCCACTTCTACATGCCGTGAATCAATCAACGGTCAAAACCATGAATCAGAGGAGAAAGACGGCATATGTCAGCTCAAAGGAAATAAAATTCCGAAGGGCCTGGTTTCTCTGGAGCGCCTGTTTGACAGGCATGACCGTTTTGTGAAAAAGAAGAGGCGAGATAGTCCTGACTCATCCCCAGAGACAGAACCAGTCAATATAGGTTCTGAGGCACACCCGCAATTTGTAAACATTGGCAAATGTTGCACACCTGAAGAGAAGCGGAAATTTGTCAAGTTGCTGAAGAAATATATGGATGTGTTGGCATGGTCCTATGCCGATCTAAAGTCCTTCAAGCCAAAGGACGTTCAGCATGACATACCGCTGAAAGAAGATGTCAAAGCCTTTCGCCAGAAGCAAAGGCATTATAATCCTAAGATCTCGGGTACCATCCAGGCCGAAATTCAGAAGATGCTGGATGCGAGAATCATCTTCCCTATCCATCACAGTACTTGGGTGGCGAATATTGTGCCAGTACGCAAGAAAAACGGTGAGATACGCATATGCGTAGACTTTCGAAATTTGAATCAAGCTTCGCTGAAAGACAACTACCCTCTTCCGATAATGGATCAAGTTCTGCAAGCAGTAACTGGATCAGAGATGCTGTCCATGCTTGACGGTTTTTCAGGCTACAATCAGATTGAAGTCTCGCCTGAAGATCAATTCAAAACAGCATTCACTACTCCCTGGGGTACATTTGCCTACAGCAGGATGCCTTTTGGCCTAACTAATGCAGGTGCTACTTTTCAACGGGCCATGGACTTTGCATTTAAAGGTATGATGGGAAAAGTCATTGTAGTTTATCTAGATGACTTAACCGTGTTCTCTAAACAACGAAGTGATCATTGTGATCACTTGGAGCAAGTATTGGCCAGGTGCCGAGAACATGGAATTTCCCTAAATCCCAAAAAGTCTGTTTTTGGAGTCACGGAAGGGAAGTTGCTAGGGCATGTGGTTAGCAAAGAAGGAACGAAGATAGATATTGAAAGGGTTAAGGCTATTCAGAGCCTTACTCTGCCTACAAGCAAGACTGGTGTTCATTCTTTCTTCGGAAAGGTGAACTTTCTTAGGCGTTTTGTTCCTGACTTTGCCGAAAAGACTCGCCACATACTGAACATGATGAAAGGATCACCCACTTTCAGATGGAGTGAAGAAGGGAAAAGGTCATTTGAAGAAATAAAAGCTTCTGTTGCTCATGCACCAGTCCTGGTATGTCCCGACTTCTCCAAGGACTTCATCATGTATAGCTACGCATCGGAACATACCGTGTCTGCAATCTTAATGCAAAAGAATTCCGAAGACATTGAATCCCCGATTGCATTCATGAGTTCTCCCCTCAAGCCTCACGAGTTGAAGATGACTCAATTGGAAAAGCATGCCTTTGCCGTTGTCAAAGCAGTGAAGAATTTCAGGTATTACATTCTAAACTCGCATACGGTGGTGCTGGTCCCTGACACGGCGGTGAAATCAATTCTAACTCAGCAGGAGTTAGGAAGTTTGAGAGGGAATTGGATCGCAAAGGTCCAGGAATATGACCTGGATATTAAACCAACCAAGCTGGTAAGGGGCAAGGGCCTGTGTCAGCTAATGGCTGAAAACAAAGATTCAGAAAATCCTAAAGGAAAAGAGGACTGTACCAACAAAGAGCAAAGCCCCCTAGAGGAACCTGATTCTCTGCCTCTAGTTTTATTTGTTGCAACTAGTGATGAGTGGTACTCCGACATCGCTTTCTTCCTTACCTACGGCGAATGCCCAATGCACCTAACCGCAAAGGAGAAGCACACTATAAAGCTCAGGGTAGCTAAATATGTCATCTGGGATGACGGTTTATATAAGCGCGGGATAGACGGTGTCTTCCTGCGATGTGTTGACAAGCCCCAGCAAGTGAAACTACTGGAAAGTTTTCACAATTCAGCCTGTGGAGGCCATTTTTCTTCTTCTGTGACAGCACATAAGATCATTCGAGCCAGGTATTATTGGCCAACGCTCTTTCAAGATGCGGCTACCTGGGTGGCAAAGTGTGAACCCTGTCAGCAATTCGTCGGCAAGCCCAAGTTGGCTGCCCTTCCCCTAAGGCCGGTCATCATCAATGAACCATTCAGGCAATGGGGAATTGATTTTATTGGCGCACTCAATCCTCAATCGAGTGCCGGACATAGCTATGTCCTTACAGCAACGGATTACTTCACTAAGTGGGTGGAAGCCATACCCGTCAAGCATGCCACTTCTGAGGTGGTTTGCAGTTTTATCAAAGAGAATATCATTGTCAGGTTCGGCGTTCCAAACAAAATCGTTGCTGATAATGCTTCTAACTTCTCCTCGCGGGAAGTTATTAGTTTTTGCTATGAATATGGAATAACTTTAGCGCATGCCTTGGATTATTACCCTCAGGGAAATGGTCAGGCGGAATCCAGTAATAAGAACTTGGTGACCATCATACGGAAATTAGTAGATGAGAACCAGCGGATGTGGCACAAGTCTTTGTACGATGCTTTGT
This sequence comes from Taxus wallichiana var. yunnanensis, assembly GCA_018340775.1. Classification (NCBI taxonomy): domain Eukaryota; kingdom Viridiplantae; phylum Streptophyta; class Pinopsida; order Cupressales; family Taxaceae; genus Taxus; species Taxus wallichiana. Next base: position 81,620,822 of record CM031242.1, on the reverse strand, counting down.
GGGCGGACCGCATTACTCCCAAGAGATCTCTCGGCATGTCACCTTTTCAAGTGTTATATGGCACTGATGCCGAACTGCCCATTTCTGCGGAACTTCCTGCTCTACGCTTGGCACGAGTGATCGAAGATGAAACTTTCCAGAATTCTCTAGAAAAGAGAATCATGTATCTTGCGGAACTTGAAGAAAAGAGAGTAAGAGTGGTCGACAGGATCACTGAACATCAGAATCAAGTAAAGAGGCTTTTTGATAAGAAAGCCAAGCAGAGAAATTTTCAAGTGGGAGACCTTGTCCTCTTGTGGGACAAGCGAAGAGAGCCAAAGGGCATGCACGGAAAATTTGATTCCCTATGGAGAGGGCCCTTCAAAATCAAGCAACTCAATGGAGAGAATAGTTTCTATCTCTCATATCTGGATGGAGCTGAACTCCCGCTTCCCTATAGCGGGCAACATCTCAAGATCTTCAGGAAGTAGAGCTTGCTCTCTTCTTTGTACAGTTTATATTTTTGTTGTGTGTTTGCTTTCGTCGTGTGTTTGCTTTCGGTTGGTTGTGTGTTTCCTTTGTCTTCCCTCCGGTCCCCCTTGTTTTTGACTCCGTACCCAATGGATAGGCACATGAAATCTGGGATTCTCTACCCCCGAGTTCACTCAGGGATAGTCCCCAGAAAGAGCCAGCTGTTATCCCGTAAAATTGACAAGGGCAATTTTACCGATAACCATACCGAAAATTTTGTTTCGATCCCTCGTTAGGGATCCTTCGCGTTCGAAACGTTGTAAAATCCCTTCCCGGGAAATCTAGTTTTCGAACTTAGTCTTTTTGAGCCTTTTTTTTTGGCTGGGCGCATGAATTTACCTTTCAACACAAATTTTTGGTGCGCCCACTTAAAAACCTTAGGCACATGGTTTTCCATGTTAGCACGCCTTCGGTGCGCCAAAGGATGTTGAGTCCCTTTTGCGTGCGCCAAGGCGCATGCGCCTTATTGTTGACATTGCTTTTGTTGCTCCACTTTTCGGTGCGCCAAAGGGCGCACATAATCTATCTGCAACACAAAGTTTTGGTGCGCCAAAGGGCGCACATAACTTCATGTCGACAATGCATATGGTGCGCCAAAGGCACGCTCAATCTTCTGTTGTCAAATACTTTCGTGCGCCAAAGGGCGCACGCTTTCCCCTGTCGACAGCAACTTTCATGCGCCATTTCAAAAGTGGTTGGCGCATTGATGACCAGTTTTTCTATAAATATACGTGCGCGCCCATGTCATTTTCATTCTTTTGCAAAGCACGTGATCACTCTGGACTTGTCAGCCTCTGCTCCGTCGTTTTCGTCGCCCTGTGGACCCGCTCTCCAAATTTTTGCTATATATCTAAGGTGAGAGGTTCTCCCTCTTCTCCGTTTTTGTGCTTTCGGTTCTTTGAGTGTTCTTGGTCTGTGTTTTGGTTTGTTAGCCGGTGTTTAAATAAGAATTGGATTGAACTCCCCCCCTGTGCTGTCTCGTCTCATTTTCTTCTTTTCCTCCTCCCTTCCCTCCCTCTTTCCAGATCTGCTGGTAAAGGGGTGTTGTTTTGAAAATGGCTTGGTCTGATAAACTTTTCTCTGAAACCTTATATGTCCAAGCAACCTTTGAAATGGAGGAAAGAATGAAAAGGTTTGAGCAAAGAGTTTAGTTCTATGGCGCACTGGCGCGTCTTGTTGCACTTAAGACAGTTGCGCCCCTCGGCGCATCTATCCGCCTTGTTGCATAATTGAAATCCGCGCCAATGGCGCAGCCTTTTGTCCTGCTACATCTAGAATTCATGCGCCCTCAAAGCGCGCCTTTTTCGCATGCTACAAGTATAAATCCCGCGCCTCCTTAAAAGCCTTTGGCGCACCATTTATCCATGTTACATCCCGTTTCCATGCGCCAAAGGGCGCACCCAGCTTCCATGCAACACAAGCCTTCTGCGCGCAAGTATAAAGCTATAAAGGCGCGGGCGCACCCCCGATCGCCAGTAACATGATGTTGTGTAAACCCTTCATGCGCCGCGCCATATCCCTTTTGGCGCACGAAAAATCCATGTTACACGGTCCATCAATGCGCCAAAGGGTGCACCGAATACCAAAGTAACATACAATTCCCATGTGCCCTGCCATAAAATGTAATCTACTACATTCATGCGCCATGCGCCTTTGGCGCCAGTTTAACCTCTGCAACATTCCTTTTCTGTGCGCCTTATCTATTTGGCATGCTAGTTGCATTTTTCATGCGCCCTGCGCCCTGAGCCTTAAGATCTCTAACTCTTTCTTCTGCTAGCATTCCAATGGAAGATCAAATGACTAATTCAACCTTTTTGGATTGGGTCTCACTTCTTCTTCATGCAGATCAGCAACTGAGTTCGAAAGAACACATGTCTACGTCAAGCAAGAAGCCCACCAAACCAAGAGGAAAGGCTAAGCTGACAGAAGAAGAGATGAAATACAAATATCAGAGGGTCAGGATGCCCGAATCATAGGTGAAAGATAGATGTCGAGACTCGGGGTGGGTCACATTGACATGGAGAAATTCTGGGTTAGGACTCAAAAAGTTACAAGAAGTCCATGGATGGACAACTTAATAGGCAGTGCCCTGCACTTCGCCGGAGGAATCCCCGTCTTGCTATCAACAACGAATTCATGATGGTGATTGCCCAATGTTACAACAAAGACACAAGATGTGTCGAAAATAGCAAGGGCGAGGTAGTCATAAACCTCACTGCCCGTCATTTTGAAATAATGCTCGGCATCCCTCACCACCGGAACTTCGTGGCTGTTAGCCAACAAGAATGCATCAAGGCCTGGGAAAACAACAAAGACCAATGCATGCAGTTGATGAATGAGGTCTACCTAAAAACAAGAAGGCGGTGACCCGGTGGCCACAGACTATCCACCGAAGTGATTTCTCAGAGGAGCTCAGCGATACTATCACCTTCCTGAGCAGAGTCTTCGGGCTTTCAGATGCCCACTATTTCCATAAGTGGATGCTGCGGTACTTGGAGACAATGAATAAAAATTTACCCGATCAGCGCTTTTGCTGGGGTGAAATAATAAGCAGCACCATCTCTGAGCAGCTACAACAGTTCGCCACAACAGGAGTGTTCCATATGAACTCCTATGTAGTCTACGCTGCAGCGTCGGCAAGGGATTATCCGGGGCTGAACCGAAGTGGAGTATGGCCTCAGGCCAAGATATTTGATTACTACCCAGAGCTGAGGCTGGAGAATAGCATCCAACATTTCACAAAAGTTAACGATGCATTCTTCTATCATGTCATCTGCCTACTGAGGCCAAACATGACTCATAGCCGGACGACCAAAAACATAGTGGCAGTCACAGAGAAATGGGGGGCCCTGTTCACCCAATTTCCCACGTTCACCTATCTAAGGGCTGCCAACTTTTTGGGAGAGCCAACCAGGCTACCAAGGTATGCTGGGCCTAAGCTGATTCTACTAGAACTGTCAAGGCAGCTGGTCACATACCATGAGAAGTGCCTCAAAAGAAAGAAGGGTGGAACTCCTTTCCCCCTCAAAGTGGGCCGATACACATGCTCCACCCACCATAAGGTGAAGGAAATGTTCGCAGAGCTGGAGCTACTCAACTTGAAGCATGACTTCCCAGCCAGGCCTACCTTCGACCCAAGAAGCTGCCTGCCAAAAGCGAAGCTCGATCCGATCCATGTCCCTCAAATTGAGGATATTTACATTGACGTTCTCCATGAGGCGGAACTCAGAAGAAAGGATCACTCTCGCTTGGCATTGGCGGAAATCATCCAATACGGAGTGGCCATTGTCCCCGAAGGCTTCCAGACTACGGAAGATGAAGTAGATAAGGTGTATAATGACACAGATGGGGACAATTGGCCCTTCCCGGCCATTGACAGGAACAAGGCTCCTCAAACAATCGAGGAGAGAGAGGGTCAAAGAGACTATGCGGAGAATAGAGCATTGGTGCCGCATGAATGGACTAATCTACCTAGGGGTAGATTTCACAACTTCCCGTTGGGAAACGCACCTCCAAGGTCCAAGAAGCAGCTGAAAGGCAAAGGTGCAGAAGGTGAACCTAGCATCATTCAGGAAGAAGCCCCTGAAAGTCCTCTTCCCTCAGAGCCTGAACAAGTCATAACTCTTGATGAGGAATTGACAGAGGATAGTCCTATACACCCATCCACCCAAGATGTCTGGCGTCGCTACAACTTCAGAGGTCCCTTCTATCCCTTCTTCTTCTCTTCCCCCTCCTCGAGTGACTCAAATGACCACCCCTTTGGTCGTGTCCTCTGCCCCTTCTTCTACCCTTTCCCCTGCTTCTTCATCTATCTTCTCCTCCCTCGCTGATTTGTCTTCCTCTATTTCTTCCCTCATCTCCGAGCTCCCTTCCCTTCCTATGTCTTCTACAGTTGCGGTTTCCCTTCCTCCCGTGGACATTTCTTCGGCTATTCTTTCAATATGCGCCGCGTGTCTCCACGTTTTCCCCTCTTCTACCGTTCTTTGCTCCCCCTCTGTCTCTCGGGTCCTTCTTCTATAGGACCAGCTTGGATCTCTCAAAGAAATGAGCCAACAAAAGAGGAAAGTCCCCATCGCTTCGATGGACTTTTCGGTCATTCCAGCTAAAGGAGCAAAGAAACAAAAGCCGGTTACACGCTTCTCAAAGAGCGCTGCAGGTGAGAGAGTCATGGAAATAGCGTACCCCAACCCCCTCAAAGAGAAAGAAGATCTATCTCCGACAGATTTTACCGTGACCCAAGTCACAATGGGGACATCCTCTCGAAAGTCTCTGGGGGAAGATCTTTCCGCAGTTGATGCACTCTGCAAAAGCTTCAGGAAACGAAAGAGGAGAAAAGGCTACTGAAGGAGCAGAACAAATACCTGCTTCAAGCCTTACAGAAGATGGGAAGTGCACCTCCCACAACTACCACCGAGACTCCTGAGCTGCTCAGTCAGGAGAAGATTAATGAGTATTCAAAGATCGGTGAGCAAGGTATGGCCGTTTCTGCTTGGAGGAGCCAAATCCTCAAGGATAGTGAAAGAGTAATCACCGAGTATACCAGTTTATACCTAAACATCGGAAAGGCGAATAAGGAACTCCAAGCATTAGCGGGTCCGATATCAGAAGAGTTAGAGCATGCTAGACTCCAGCACGAGACCTTCCAGCAAATGTTCGACTGTTCAGTCGAAGATCTGGTCAAGTTCGGAGTATTCGGCCATCCAAGGGCCCTCAACAAAACTATGTCCACTCTGGACTATCGGATAGATCAGCTAGAATTCGTTCTGGAAAAGATAGACAAGGTAAAGGAAGAGGCCCTGGATGCAATGCATCAAATGGAGAAAGTTGTTCTCGCCATGACTCCAGGGTTGCTCACTCCTTCCCTTACCTTGAGATCAGCTGATGACACTATCCGGATTTTCAAGGAGATAGCTTCTCAAGGACGGGGGCGAGAGGTCACATTCGACACTGAATCTATCAACAACCTACTGGCCTGTAGGGACTTCATCGGGTTCCTTATCGAGGCGGGGAAAGATTATTCCAAACTCCTGGAAAAGCTCATAGATGAGCGGGAGACTTGCGAAGCAATCAGTGAACGGCACAAGGATCCATCACAGGATCAATTTGGGCCGATGATTAGCAAGTTTTTGGAATACCGCGCTCAGTTCCACATATCATCTCCTGAGCAGCATCAGAAACAGGCAACCCCTTTCCGGCCGCAGGATGATGATGATGAGTAGCTTCTTCTTCTTCTTCTTCTTCTTCTTCTTCTTCTTCTTCTTCTTCTCTCTATTCTCGACTTTCTTTTTGAAATGTCTAAAATGTGTTGATACAAATGATGACATCATCCATGTTGCATCATGGGATGATGTCATCCACCAAGTTGTCAAAGTCAACATGACTTTTAGATATTTTGTAAATATCTTTGTAAATAAGTGGTTGGCTCCATTTTGCCTTCTCTCTCCCTCATCTTCTATAAATATGGGAATACTTGTTGTATTCGGGGTGAACATCTTTTAGATAGAAATAGAAGTGAGGAGAGAAAGACTTTGAGCTTTCTTGTAACAGAAGAGAACAGTAATACAATTATTCAGACTTTGTGCTCAATAGTTGTGTTATACATTAGATCTTTCTTACGTTAGATCTGTATGTGTTTAATCTGTTGGATTCATATCTACTTTTCCGTCATTTGTTTATCAGTATTGCTTTGTTTATTTATGCAAGTAGGTTTGGCTCTGTTTACTACCAAACTAAAAACATAAATCTTCTGACCTTTCTGCTTTGGAATTCATTTCTTTTCTCCCTTCGGATCTGTTCTTTCTCTTCTCCCTCTTTCATTCCTTTCTTTTCGCAGCCTGGAACACTCTACTGGGATGAGATCCCAACCCCCGAAGGCAGAATCTGTGAGACTTGCATAGGTTCCTGCTAGTAGAAATAGCAATAAACCAGTTTCGCTTTGCTGTCTCAAAGAGGGGCTAAGCCCTGCACACTGTTGGCTCGTCTATCCATAGATCTGTCCACGCGACAGATTTTCGGACCAACAAAATATAAATTTATGAGACCATAATGAGGAACCAAGTTCTATCACTACTATCATCCATCTAGAGTTACATCCATCTATTACATTGGATATCACTTGCATCCACATATCTCCATCACATGGCATAAGGCTATGTCATCTACATCACACACAACATAGGGGAAGGATTCTATTCTATTCTATGCACACATTCTATTACATTTTATACATATAGTTGTTGCTCAAGTAATTCACAAAGTGTGAGTGGCATAAGATCACCTAGGGCACATTATGCACACACTCACCATAACTAAATTTGGGTTCTAAATGTACTGCAACACTCGGTTAGTAAGCCCATTGTTGTGGTAGTTGAGGTTAATCTAAACCATTCATTTTCATTCTTCATTTTTAGGGTTTTGATACTCCTTTTTGGTCTCTTAGAGGTCTTTATATCATATTACATTATCGGTGACATTTTAAGAGGTATGGTGAATCTAGTACAACACACAACAAAGGTTTTGGATCACCTCCCATATTTTCTTAGATCAGTTTTAGACCTTTTACACGAGACAGAGCACCGGTTTGTAGACCAGAACACCCTGTATGCATCCGGTCCCTCTCTAGGTGCTCTAGTCTATGGAATCAATCCTAATCCATCCTTTTGAGCTTCGCACAATCATTCATGCTTCCTGATTTTACAATAACCTATACAACATAATCTCATAGGTAGTTGTTATCTATATTAGTTCTTTCCTCTTCTATCTTGTATACTAGGGTTATAATTTCAATTTCCATAGTTTCTTGTGTCATATTTACATTTATTTATAGCATCCATCTACTTTATTCACAATTGTTCATAGCTTAGATTAACTAGTACCTCTAATAGCATTTTTAGTTAATCAATAAGATGATATGATATTGATGTTAAAACCATTTTCTATCATTTCGTGATGGGTGAAAGTATCATTGATGTGAATAGTGATATATTAGTATTTTTAGAATCATCAAAAGAAATGGTAGGTGAGGCTATGAGTGCTCGAACAAGAGTTACGAAATATTGTGTTTCATATTTAGTGACGGGGATGAGATGTAAAACATGGATGTGAGCTTTCCTTTGATTGGGGAGATTTGAATGAGATCATGAAGTGAAATATTAACAAGAGCTTGGTAGAGCTTCTTCACAATAATTTTTTCGATAGCAGTGGGTTATTTGGTACATGGGGAAGCTAAGATGGATACTTTAGCTTTTGAAGAAGATGATGGAGTGGGGTTGTTAGATTGGGTGGTGATGAAAAATCTGAATTTGGATTAAGTAGGTGGTTAATAATCATGATTGTGTGAGTGTGTGGTGATAAAAATGACATCAATAACTAGAGGGGAACCTTCGTATGATAGTTATTTCTTGGAGGAGGGACTATGAAAATGGTTTTTGACAAAGAAGATGATTTAGAAGTAGATGGGAGGGGATGGTATTCTTTAATGAGAAGCTCATCCTCTTTCATAATATTGTGGATTAGTGTTTGAAGAGTCCTACAATGTTTTGTGTCATGTCCTAGGGTATGATGATAAATAAACATGACATTAGAATCAAACCATGTGGGTTTCTTCCCACATGAATCGAAAGATTTGATGGGAGGAAGAGTGTTAGAATATGCTTGAATAAGACGTTGATTTTTTTTTGAATATGATATAATGAGTGTTTTTGATAAGGGGGTTGTGTGGGTTGTAGATGAATTGGATTTAGAAGTGGTAGATGAAGGTAAGAGTGGTGTTTTTCTTTTGTGAGGTTTTTTGGGTGCCTTTGATTCTAATTTGGTCTTGGAAGAAGAGGAGATGGATGGTCATGATTCTAATTTAGATTTTAGAGGATGTATGGATTTTATTATGATTTAGTGATGATAGGGATTTTGGATTAAGAGGATGACCCCAAAATAGATGGATTCCCTCCTACGATTCATGCTTTGAAACATTGGATGGTTTAGAGTGATGGGGATTGGAAGGAGATAACTCCAACTTTTTGTGTGGGTGAGTGAGAGACTTATGAGGAAGAATGCCAAGGATTTTAGGTTTTTGTGGTGAAGTTTTTCCCTTATTAGGAATGATAAAAATCTCTGAGGGGATGGACCTTAGAAATAAGAATTTATGACTTCATTGTAGATTTTGTAGATATGGGATTTGAAGGTCAAGGGATGTTTTGATAAGAGGATTATCAATATGACGAGAGGTTGTGAATTGTGTAGACTTGATATGTATGTTGTGGGAGGTGTTGATGTGGGTGATGTGGATGAGATGGGGAGATCATTTATGATTTTATGAGGGGGAGATGTCTACTTAGTAAGTTCAGATGTTGATATGGGAGTGGTTATAGCCATAGATGTGGTGATGGGTAAAGGAAAAGGGATATGTGAGGAGGATGTTGTGATAGATGTTAGGATAGGTATGAGTAGGGAGATAGATGTAATTGGATTTGGTGTGGTAGGTGTAGATATGGATGAAGAAGTAGACATGATTGGAGTGGATGTGGGTGGAATAGTCATGGGTATAGTTGATGTAGATACAATGGATGTAGAGATGGGTATGGATGTAGGTAAGATTGTAGAAGAATCTGAAATAGTCATGGATGTAGTGGATGAAGGAATGGTAGGTGTAGGTGATGATGTTAACTCTTAGCTTAGAGTGTTGATTGTGTGGGCATTGGGTGCCTGAGACGTAGGAGGGGTAGTTTTATTATTTGGTGGATGGTTGGGGAAAGGTTGTTTGAAGACATTGAGAGGATGATTAGGAGGTGCATTGGGTTATCTAATTGAAGGTCACAATGGTCTATAAGATGTTGTACAAAATATTTAAAAGTGTGAAACTTTTCAATGTCATGCCCACATAATTGGTGATATTTACAATAGTTCTCTTCACGGTACCATACGGGTATGGGTTGTGATTCATCAAGAGGTCAAATAGGTGGAAGTTGGATGATCTGTAAAACCATTAAATTTTTGAAAGTAGAACTATATGATTCCTCGAGAGGGGTATAATTGGAGGTTGGATTAGGAACCCTCTACAGAGTCTCATTGTGGGATGTGGATGTGGAAGAATATTTGAGTATAATTCCATTAGCTGAATTTTTAGATTTGTCACCATGGGTAGATGACTTAGTGAATTTGAGTTTTGGTTTTTAGATTGGAGTTTGACATGGATTTACTCAAGGGAAAGAAGTTCAATTTTATGAGCCATGGTGAATGCATTTTGAAATTTTGTAAGGATTAGATCTAAAGAGTGGAGGAAATATGCTTTGTACAAGACCATTAGAAAATTTCAATTATTTCAGTCTATAGAAGGGAGAAAGATAATTGATTCAAGTATGCCATGTTATCTAGCGGAAAATTCCATAATAGATTCATCATCAAATGTATAATGGTGTAGACATCAATAATGATGATTTTACATGAAATGTTAATATAAAAGTGTTGTAGGAATAGTTGTATGAGTTAAGTGAAGGAGAATATATAATGTTGAGGAATGCCATTAGACAAGTCCAAATCAGGGTTGACCAATGACATAGGGAAGGTATGAAGCATATGATATTGGTCATGAGCAATAATGTAACATACGTGCCTAAAGGCACAAAGATTCTACTATGGGTCCTGCTTACTATTAAATTTGGAATATTTTAGGAGTTCCTAGTGTGGTGGATAGGGTTTTACAAGAACCGATGGATTGATGGGCTTGTTACAAATTTGTTCATAAGAGAAGGTGGTTTTAGACCCTAAAATAACGTCTTCAATATTGGCCATTATACTTAAAAAATCATGACTAGGTTTAGTAGATGTGTGAGCATTAGAGATAAATGGATGAGATTATGGGATATAGGAGGTAGATGGGTGAGGTTATGGATGAGATTGATATTGTTGTGGATAAGTAGGTGTTTGAGGGGGTGGTTGATAAGGGGGATATTGTTGAAGGGTTATGATTGAATGGGTTGGGAAATAAGATGTTGTTGAGAGGTAGGGATGTAATTAGATGGATAATTTTACATTTGTTGTTGTTGAGAGATGGGGATGTTGGATTGACCTTGCATAGGGTGAGTGGAGATATAAGTATGGGGTGGTTGAGATGCTTGAGTAGATTGATTAGGGAAGATGTAGAAAAAGGAACTAAGAAAGGGAGGTTTGTAAATTTAGATAGACTTGAAAGGATGAGGTTGTGAGGTGATAATGTTTGCATGGACATGAGATGTAGAGATGGTTAATGAAGTGTAGTTGTGTTGTTCAAATTTTGGAGGAAGTAGATGATATTCTTGTAATGTTTGGTTAGGGATACTAGTGATGATAGTATATGGGGAAGTGATGGGGATAAAAGAATTGGGTGTGGTGTTAATGTAGAGAGGATTGGGAGGAATGGATCCACCAATTTATTGGATGGATGAGTCTGAGGAACTATAGAGGAATATTGATGGGAGAAAAGTTTGCATTGTGCCATGAAAATTTCATTCATAACTCTAGGGAAGAACAAAATGAGTTGTGATTTGAGGACTTGGGGTGAGAATGATAAGCATAAATTTGTTGAATATGAGGTGTGTCGATGGGAAGGTTAGTATATTTACGAAGAAGGTAGTCATGAAGAGCAATTGGGTTGGCATCAAGGAGATCTTGGAATTCCACACATCTATGAGGAATGGTAAGGAGCATAAAATTATCTAAAGAAACATAAGATGGTGGTGTATCCAGTCTAGAAGGAACAAAAACAAAGGGGTTAGTATTAATATGGTGGTTGTTTTGGATAACTTAAGAATCATGGAGAAGAGAAATGAAAACCATAGGTTGAATGACTATAGAAGAAGAGATCAAGGGGGTGGAGGAGATAATATAAAGGGCTTGAGTTTTGGGAAGGAATGTTGGAAGTAGGAATGTTATTGGATGACATGGCTTGTTCCATTTTTCTTTCTTGAGAACGTGTAATAATGGGCATGAAACAATAAAACAAGAAACTATGCAAATTTTAAATATTTAAAACAATTCACACAACAAATGTAACAACCTAAAATTTTTCACCCAATTTAGTATAATTTTTTTAAATGTAATAACATTTAGACATTCCTCAACATCATTAAATCAAATTACTAGCTACAACTAGTTAATGTAGCAAGTCAAATTAATTTATTTAGGAGTAGACATTCCTCTACATAAATAAATTATTAAACTAGATAAAAATAGTTTATGCATCATGTATTTATAATTTCATCCATCCTATAATATTATGATAAACCTTATGCAGCTCTAACAGTTAAATATCCCTAATCTCCATGATCATCTTTACTATTCGTTGTAATGTTCACAATTAGCCTCACTACTAGTTTTACCGCATTGCGGTAGTGAGATCTTGTGACTGATCCTCTAGTGTCTACCTAGGGTCACTTAGTAACCCCATTCTTTATCCGACACTTTAGGATTTAGAAATCATGGTTATTAGAAAATGTACCTAGCAATCACATTACTTTGGCCAAAGTTTTCTAGTTATACTATGTACGCTTAGATTAGATGAGTGCATAACTCACCTAAACTTGTCTTCCCATCACCTCACTATCATCTCATCATAGTTATCTAGATTTAATAAGATTAAGTAGATGAACCTATTATGACTTAATTATTTCCTAACAATTTCATTTATGCAAGCCTAAGGAACCCCCAATGCCCGATATTGGTTACTATGGGTGGCCTATTCGCTACTTAATATGTTTCAACATTTAGAAGCTAATAGGCTAGTCATCGATAACCTACATCGTGTGTTGGTACCCAAGTTCCTGCTAGGTTCTTAATCATTCATGTGTATTTCCTTAATTTGGGTAAGTGCAACAAGTTTGGGGACAATTAAGTGGACATAAAATCCTGAATTTTACATCAAAAATAGAAAAACATCAAATTTAGTCTTCCGCGGACTTGAACCATGCCAAAAAGTCAAAAATATGTCATAAAAATGGTACCATCGCATAGGGGAGACTGTTAGCTTTGTAGAAATATTGATTTTAAAGTGAATAGAATAGGATAAATATCATTTTATAATTTTTTACTAATAGTAGGTCTTTAAGACACTTTTTTTGGTGAATGTTTATGTCTATGTTTAAGACTGCAAATTTTGTTTCACTTATCAGAATGTGATAAAACTTGTACCATCCCAACCGCAAAGTGAAATTATATACATGTTAAAAAAATTTATTTGATTTCAATATTTTTGATGAAGTTATGGTGGGAAAACGGAAACTTCTCTCTTTTCTTTATGTTTTCATACCACTTTCACGGAAAAAATCATAAAAAATAAAATATTACTCAACAAAACACAAAATAATATCCATCCCAAGATATATAGTGGCATCTAACTTCTCAATAAAGAAGAAAAATATATATCAAGTTTTGGTCATCCAAATTTTTGGCAAATGGACTATAATCTTATAGGCGTTTTTCAAAAAAAAAGTACCAAGTCATTGAATTTTGAGAGTTTAATATAGCTAATCTTGTCCATTTAAAAAAAAAGTATTTTAGAAACTAGATTCGGATGCTATGATTTATATTAATATATATTTTTATAATTTTGAGTGTATGTATTGCTAATAATTCCTACAAGTTGATATTATGTTGTTATTTGCAATATGACGTCCACTTATGACCCATTTTTGTCCCCCAACTTCTTGCACTTAACCATATTTGGATTTTTTTAGGCATTAAGTTACCTTCTTTTGGAGATTAGGGGCATGAAGTGTTCTTTTTACTCTGGATCCCCCTCTAAATGAATTTTGAACATTTTTGTTATGTAAGAGGTTTGATAACCTTTAAAGTTTCCCATAAGATCAGCCAAGACTTATTTAATCACAACAAGCTTAACTTGCTTTTACCCTCCTAGTTAAGGCATTATTGACATCTTTAGGACTGCCCATTCACCTTTATTTATTCTAGGCTAGGTAATGCCACTTAAGGTGTACCTCTTACTCCGTAAGGTAAATTAACCTCTTGGTTATGATCCTTTTTCTTAGGTGTAGTAATTTACCATAAAATATTAAGTTCACCATTCTTTACTTTAGAGCTCTTTCCTTTAAAATTGAACTAGACTTTCAACTATAATGTTCAAGATGTGTGCCCCTTATTTATTATTCCCAAAAATCAATAGAGGCAGATTTATATCTTGGCGTGGTTATCAATAGCAAATATCATAGCCATTATTAAGTATAGACTAGATTAATATCACTCCTTGTTTGAGGCTAATTCCCTAGCTTGGTTAGACCTCCATACCCTTAGCATATATTATAGACCCAATGAATTTGTAGTTATGGAATGCACTATTTCAGTTTATATCTTGATTACATTACTTTCAAGTTTACTTCTTGTTATGAGATTTAGGAAAAATACCAAGAAAATTACTCATATTCAACATTCTTACTTAAGAGACAAGAATAATATTTTTGCAAGTTAGACCATTTAAAAACAACCTTTTTATTCATTTATGAACCAAACATTGTGTCCGTAATTATCTTGTTAAGGTAGTAGTTTTAAACAATTTCTTTAGCACATCTTAGTAACCTAGCACAACCAGATTTATTCAAGAAAATGTAGGTTATAATGACCTTAGATTCTTTGAAGAGAATCATCCAATCATATCCAGGTCTACCCATCAAATTGAATTAGATTATAACCTATATTTCTATAAATTCTTAGATAGTTTTCTTGATAAATAACTCCATTTATAGCTCATAACTAATAATCATTAGAAGCACTAAATATTAAATTGGAAGTTTCCTTAACTTGACATATCAATCGTCTCATTTTCTAACCAAAACCAATCACGATCATAAATAATACATTCACAACATTGCCATGAAATTGGTACAAATCCATTCTTCACTTTATTAATACTTAAAAATTTACGTCCACTAAGGACTATTACAAGAATAATTTTCCAAGGAAAATACATATCCGATAGTACATTTACAATTGGATCCAAGATCTGTATTACAACATTCATTTAATTCAAACTTCCTCAAGCCAGAGTGAAATGATCCAATCAACCTTATTTAACCTGTGACACTGTATGTTTGACGGGGTGTCAGTGCAAGGAACTTGACAAGAGTCATCCTACTTACTACTCTAAGTTTTGACTCAAAATTAAGATTAGTCTACGAAACTAACTCAATCACTATATAGTAGCATTACTTCCACTGTAATTAGGGAACTGGAATCCTCCAATAATCCCATATATATAGCGAATAAAGAGACGATGTAAATATATGTGTAGTGCCCCTAAAGGTACACTCTGCGGATATGTTTCTCCTACCTCTTCAATCACAAGTTATGCGATTGATGGGGACACTAATTTCCAAACTTTGTTAGATCCATTACTATGACACAAATAAAAAGAGTCATGTCAAATAATTTAACCTATAAGAATCAAAGAAATTAAATTATGTTTTGCATCTAACACTATTTCAGTATAATTCTCATAACATAAAATTCAACCATATATATTTTCAAAAAAATGGCTAAGTATAGAATTGGAAAAAAATTCTAAAGTTTCCCCTTGTATTTCTCACTTTTAAAATTTTCCAACACTCCAATTAAACCAAATATATTCAAGAATGAGATAAATTCTTAAAAATAAAAGATATAGATCAAGTGATCCAACCCTCGAGATGGAAAATCTTGGGATATGAAAGGAAAATGAAATCTATCTAAACAAAGGAAATTTACATAACTAGATTGATCTTATCAAAGATAATTTTACCTTTGTAGCATGCTTATTTCATAATTATTTGTTCCTGTAAGAGAGTTACCAACTTGGTTGGATTATAACATGTATTTTATTTTCTTTCACTTCACAACCAAACAACAAGTTGGGTTACATGCAATATTTAGAAACGAAGTAAATCACTCATACCCAACTCCTTTCAATTTTTTCAAACGTCAGTAGTACAACAGTCAAGGATACCACATTTCACGTTGAATCAAAATGTTTCAACATCAAGTAAAGAGAAACAATCAACAGATATATTAATCATAAGGCATCCAATATAAATTTAACATATAGTTAGTTTTGTAAATGAAATATTTCACAACCCAATCACATAATATTCTTTTTTTAAAAACCCTAGTTGTAGTTTAACATTCTTCCTAACAAAAAAATCACAACCCATTCCATATTTCCTTGCATTTTATACCAGTACACACAAATAAGAGAAAATCGATTTTCTTTAACAAGCTCATCACACATTTCAGCTGTCACTATTTATTTTGCTAAAATTTCAAAGAGAAAATACCCAAACTGAGTTTCACTTACAACCATCACTATAGTTTTTGCAAAAAATCAAAGAGAAAATACCCAAATCAATTTTCACTTACAACCATCACTATTTTGTTTTGCTAACAAGTAACAGAGGTCAAGCAAATCAATTTGCTAAGGCCATACAAAAAAATATGCAACAATAAAAATTAGACAATGTGTTATATTCACAAAATTTTCATCAAATTGCAACCGCTAATGAAAAAGGAAACAAAATGAGAGACCCATATAATTAAAATTAGAACTTAAGTAAGCAAGGAGGAAAACCTCTCTCCTATAAATCTCCTCTTGCTTTTGCTACTCCAAACTAGCTAGAGTCGATTTTACAAAACCCTTCCATTTGCCTCCAAAATTTCTAAATATTTTACATGCCTATGATAAATATAAGATCTCCAAGGCAAGTTGACCTCTAAACATGCTAGAAAATTTTGGCAGAGTTCCTCCATGAGAGGAGGGAACTGAAAGTAAAAATGAATGCAAAACAACCAACTTACTCTCTTCTCCACTTTCCCCTCACAAATATCGAAAAACCCTAATCATCTTCCCTTCAAAAATGCCAAGTGGAAACATTTTAGAATCCTTTAGCCAACACAGGAGGGATCCCATATAATTATCAATTGAATATTCAAACTATAATAATATCCTTTCCCTAATATGTGAATGTCCACCAAAGTGGATAAAGGAATTATTAATATTTTGAACACATTATGGTATTCAATGTCATTAAATAATTGAATTGTTAAAAAATAATATATTTTGAAAAGCCATGCCTTTACGGTGTTCATTCACCTTGTTTTAATTTTTGAAGTCAAATAATAATAAATCAAACATCGTTTACCAACTCAATGGGTGTGGCAGTATGCCCCCAATATTCTTATATCATGAGAATTAACATAAAGCCACCCTTTAATATTACAAATCCATTCAAGCAAGCTTATTAGCCTTAGATATTTTCTTTCCAATTATTACGACTTACAAATATTTATGTATTTGTAAATTATTTATAATTATGGCACAACCAAACATAATGCAATTGTAGTTCCATAATAACAACATACTTCTTTAATATTACCAAGAGGCAAGTATTTAATTATTTGAAAGAACATACAATTTCCCACTATTTGTATTTATCTAAATAATTAAATGTCAAATAAAAAGGATTAATTAGTGGGATGTTACAATAGAGTTTTAATTATCTTACTTATTGGAAAAATGTGAGAAACAAATAAATGGGATCAAAGGGGGAACCTATGAAATGGAAAAACTATGAATGGTTTCAGGTTTTTGAGGATGGCATCCTTGATATACTCAAAGGTAGGTGAGGCTCAAATATGTGATGACTATTGGTACAAGGCCTGATATTGGGGCCTACCCCCATAATTCACTCACTTTGCAGCGATAAGGGTGTTGAGCACTCATCAAATATACTAATAGTCAAAAAAATTATAACACGACGATAACACCTCGGTTGCTTTCTTATTGGGTTATGAAATCCCAATAGTTTTACTTAAAAGAATCCATTTAAGATGTGTAATTTTTGTGTGCATTTGGATGTATGTTGAAGAAGTGAATGCAGAGAATTTACCTCCTAATTAGATTATGTTGTTAAGGAAGTATGAACAAGTTATTTTTGAAGACCCAAATCCAAATGTGAGATTTGATGAAATCAAACAGAAAAATAAGGGTAGAGATGCAAAAAGATAAAAAAGGAAAATGAAGAATACCTAGATAATGATATTTATTCCATTTTAGTTTTATTTTATTTTAGCAAGTGCGTTGTTGATCCAAGAAAGAAGTTATTTTTCCATGTTTCGCATATGTCACAATCCAAAGTAACATTTACAATATATGTAAAGGTAAAACTATAAACCATGGGCTCACTTGAATTTATGAAAACATGGTGTCAATGTTTATTTCATTGGTGATTAGTACATCTTATTTTAATTCTTATATCTTATAATAACAAAAAAAACTTTTTTGGTGATATTTTGAGTGGTAAAAATTTACGCATTATAGTAGACCATTTTATTTCAACGCAAAAGTTCCTTGAATTCATTTTTTCTTGCTAAGTACTTGGAAAAATTTCACGTTATCATTCAAGTGTAACTCCATTGATGTGCACACACTTTTGAGACATATTCATGCCTTATTTCACGATGTCATAGTTTGAACTCGGTAAATGTGTCACTCATATCACATGTGTTGATTAATCTTAATTTCTTTTTTTTATTCTCTCCTAGTGCAAGATTTGATCTATATTGGAACATGTACAAGTTTTAAATTATTTTTTCATTAAAGTGTTTAGAAGATTGATGTGCTTGGTGTTGTGTGTTTTCATGTGTTTGTGTCCGGAAGTTTAATGGAAATATTTGGAAGTTTACATGTTAGGAGTTTTGTTTGTGTGGGAGAAACCTTGTTTTAAGGGCCAACTTGACATTCATCTCGCTGAGATGGTCCCTTGGGCTACACTCTTGCCCCAAATATCCCTCTTTAGGATCATCACTCTTTCTAATCTGATGGATCATTTCATTAAGCTTCCTTAACTTCATCTCTCCCACACTACCTTTGCATCCATGTCATCCTTATCTCTCACTTTTGAATCCTATGATTTATTTATGTGCTTGCACTTCAACTTACCTCCTTGTGTGTGTGACCCCAAAATCACCCAAGTTGATCCCAAAACTTACCAATAATTATCCTCTATAAAACCCTAATTCAATGTTATGGCCTCACAATCTCGATCTCGGCTCCTCCTCGATGCAAGAAAAATTTCCCGTGTTGTGATTTTGGTTTGCACTATTAAAACTCACCCATCTCCTCACATATCTCCCACCCAAATTTTGTTGACCTAGCTTGCTATTTGTACCTATAGCTTGACAATGGTGAACTTGAACATGCTCTACCTTGGCCTTTGTAACCTCTCACTAAACTAGTTGCATACTTTAATGGTTAGACAGTTCCACATTGATTCCACTAACCCTTCCCTACGTAGTACACCATAATGAGGTATTCCATGCATTTTTCACCAAAATCATCAAGGACCATTACTCTGACTCAACTCACTCACATGGATGTATACCTAGTCTTACCAGATCATACCCACCTCATCCACCTCGTTGTTCACTCTAACTCGGTGAGTCATCCCTCCAACCAACAAACTCACCAAGATGGGCTGGCCCCTTTCTAGAGGTAACTTTTTTCATTTTTATTCTTACATATTTTAACATTCTTTAATCTAGTTTAATTAATATTAATTAAATATATCATTAAATTAATAAAAATTAATTAATTAAGGGAAAAGTATATCCTTCTCGGTCAAAATATAGGGTTATTGATCTTATTCGAGCCCTATTTTGGGACCGCCTTTGTACTTGCTTCCAGTTTAGTGAGTGTGTCCACCAAAACCTTATATTAAGGGATACAAATTGTGACATGAGACACTTTTTATCACACCGAAATCTCTTTTTCCCCTTGTCACTTGTTTTATGTCTTAATTTTTGTGTTTGTTACGGTTGTTGGACATGTGTCATTATTTTTTTCATTCATGTCAAGTTGAATTGATTTCAAAGGGAGTCTAGGTGGCATATGAGTTAGCATAAGGTGTCATGAATTGTTCCATTGGTGAATTGGCATGATGTCTAGGAGTAAGTACATGTTTTTCATGCATGGTTCAAGAAAACAAGGTATTGTTTATGAGATCTTGATGTTGTCAAATGTGTATATAGTGTCTAACATTTTTAGATAGACATTCCATAGCTCTATGAGTGTTTGCAAGATGTAGAAAAAGTTAGGTTCCATGAAGCATGTGTTGAAGCAAGCCAATCTAGGCCTATTCCTAGATATAATACAAGAATATTGTATGGTAGCATGAGGTATGCAGAAAATAAGGTTAGTATGATCATGTGAGGAGTGTTTTGACATTGCATATCATGTGTAAAAGGTTTATAAGGATGTGGTTTATGTGTATAGTTCATGTTCAAGGTCTTTATAAGAAAGATCTAGAAGACAATGCAAAAAGCATGGGAACAACAAGTAGCATGGTGAGTTTCAAAGGTAAGTAAGCATATAAAATAATTGGAAATCATTTGAGAGGTATTGTATAGGTTTTAGGTCAGAAGGTTGATGGAAATGCATGAAAACTTGTTTAAGGCTATACCGAGCACTCAAAACATTGTTTTCTATATCGATGGTCAACATTGAATGCTCAACCACACATGAAAAATATACATGGGGACCTAATACATTCATCAATATTGAGGTATGGAAATTTTAATGAGGTAAAATGATGCTTTATCCTTTACAAACAATTGTTAAGAAGTCAAGTGGGTTAAAACCCTTATAAAATCCTAGTATGAGAGTGATAGAAAATTCTGAAGAGTTTTGTATATATATGGCATGATAAGGCTAGTATGAAGGTTAAATAACATATATAATTAATTATATCTCATTTTTGTGGTCGTGGCATGCTCCAGGTGTGATGGTAAGCTACAACAAAAAAATCTATTTTGTGAATATTTACATGTATAAACATGTGTTACATGTGTCATGGTGAATAAATAGTTGTGGAGAAAGCTTCATATGCATGTTATATGTCCATGAAAATATTTGTATAAGGTTTGTGAAATAATTTGATGAAACCTTTCTTCCAATGATGCCTACCGCTAATGGTCCGATAAGGACAAAACCAACCATGAAGGTCCACTAGGGTTTGTGATTTTTGCATGTTTTAGCAATGTATTATGATCATGTATAGTTTTTAAGGTCTGATATGATGTTTTTGAGATCATGGTTTGATCAAATGATTTGTTTTCATGTTAAATCCCTAATGGTCTAATCAACCCAATTAGGCTTTCGAAGAAGGTGGTAGGACCAAGTATGCAAGTGTGAAATTTTGAGTGTGAGATATGGATGTGAGTGTATGGACATGGTGGTGGAGTTTTTAGTGAATTTTTCTAAGTGTTTTAAGTGCTTTAATTTTTTTCTAAAGATGGTGGAGGTCAAATATCTTAATACCGGTTCTTGAGACCTAATAGTAGCATTAAGCGTTTCGAGAGAATGAGGTGTTTTGGAGTGATATACCCCTAATTGGAAGTTGATATGAGTTGAATGAATTTCCTGAGGTTGATCTATTTTTAGTGATATGACATATGTATCTTTAAATATTTATTTGAGGTGTGAACCAACTCAATTTCGGGGAGTGAATAATTAGGTGCTTAAGACCTATTTAAAGGAGTTTGTCGAATGGAGTAATGCATGTTGAAGATGGAGGTTATAGAGTTGATTATTCCAGAAGATGGTGTTGAGAGGTTTTTAATTAAATTTATGGAGTTTATGGATTATTGGTGGAGATTCCTTATGCCCTTGAAATTCAAATTGTGACCGTTGGAGTGAATACCTAGTTTTTAGGCCTAAGCGAGAGAGTTTGTATTGTAATGCCTATGCCAACCTATATGGTATTATAATATAGCTTATTATGTTTGAAATGTGTCTTAGTATTTTTTATGACCCACCTTGCATGGTAATATGGTATTTTTCTGACCTACATGGTTTTGTGCCATATAGTTTGTATATAAAGAAAAGTGTAAAGATTATTTGAGATAATGGAGAGAATGGAGATTTGAGTGAGCAAAAGGACGTGTATGTATATGGTAGAGGGATATATATTAGTGCATATAAGAGGAATAATAAGTTTATAAGATCATAGGAACATAATATATGGTCCATATGACCTAATCAACACACTTTGGTACATTCACAAGAAAAGAAGGAGAGAGATCTGTTTGAGATAGTTTTGACTGAAGAGGGATGAAAACGTGATCACAATAATTTATTTGAGAAAAAAATTCATCAATTGATCTTCATATGGATGTGGCTAAGTGGTTTCTTGGTCATTTTTGGGGGCTATATCCTCTTTGTATAGTGGGTTCATCATTAAATAGGGGTTAGTGCTCCTTGCGGTGTCGGTGACTCATCAAAGAAATTTCTTTTGTTGTGTAAAATACACATGATTCATTTTTTTACTTAATATACGTAGAGGTTTGGTGTTTTTCTTCCCCTTGAGTGTTTCTCACATATATCTTGAGTCATTGTGTCATTTACTCATGTGTATGTTTGAATGTGCATGGTATAATCATCTTAATGCTTAAAGGTTTATAATTTTGCATGGTTAATTGAATGAAAATTTTAAAGGACTCATTCACCCCCTCTCATTCATTATTCTTCAAAAAATTGGTATCAGATAAAGGTATTTATGTTGCAAGTCTAATATTTTGGAAGATATAATTGAAGCAGAGGTATGACATGTAGTCTAGTTCAAGATGAAGTAACAAATCTAGTTAGAATGAGAGCATGCTTAAAACCATTTGAATTGTACATATGGAAATCTATCTTTGATGTAAGATCTTCATCCCCACTATCTCCATATATTTATATTAAGAAGTGTTATGAAGATGAAAAATAAGATATCAATTCTTCTAATGGTAATGAAGGTAGTGACTCATAGTGTGAAGACGATGATGTAAATTGTTAACACATTGCTCATGGATGTGGAAGATGGTAATATTTTAAAAGTCAAGGATGAGGTTAGGGATGATGATTCAAATGAGGAAGAGGAACAATTCAATCTTGAATATGAACTTATTACTGACTTAGAAGATCTACAAATCACAAGGAAGAAAAATCAAAGGTTGAGAGAAACACTTAGTGGACATAAATTTCATATCATTTTTCTAGAAAAGAGACTAAACAAGGAGGAAGAGGAGTATAATGAAACCAAAATGAATCTTAAAGATCATTTTGGGATGATCAAAACAATAATAACAACCAGAGAGGAGGATTGTGTCGAGTTAAATGTAGATTTGGAGACCTTAAGAGAAGAGACAAAACTATCCTTAAACAAGCTGAAGATGTACCAAAGAATTGAGAAGAACACTAGTGATCTTGATGATTTTTTGAACATTCAAATACCCTCTAGTGAAAAATATGGTTTGGGATTCAAGGAAGAAACAAAGAAGGAAGAGAAGCATCTTGAGCCAAGTTAAGGACCTACTGAAGCTAAGGAGGATATCAAGGTTCACAAGAATGTCATAAGAAAACCTAATGCAATGAGGTTCTCAAGTAATTTTAATGGTTATTGTTACTCATGTAACATTTTTGGTCATAGAGAAAGGGAATGTAAAAGGAAGTGAAAAATGATTATCCATGGAGAAATGGTAGAAATGACCATTTGATATAACTCAAGAGACAATACCTTCTATAACTACCATAAGAAGGGTCATATTGTTAGATATTGTCATCACAAGTTACCTAGACAAAATTGCAGAGATGAATCCCCTAGAGGTAAGAATCATGTTGTTATCTTCAATTGTAAA
Organism: Taxus wallichiana var. yunnanensis; assembly: GCA_018340775.1. Classification (NCBI taxonomy): domain Eukaryota; kingdom Viridiplantae; phylum Streptophyta; class Pinopsida; order Cupressales; family Taxaceae; genus Taxus; species Taxus wallichiana. The sequence continues at coordinate 81,597,629 of CM031242.1, read as the reverse complement.
AATTTTGGACATATTTCAAGATACTATAGAGAGGAAGGCATATTTAAGGTATAACCATGTTGAGAAATTAAAGGAAGAACCTAGAGAAAATTTCTCTAGTCATGTTGAGCCTACTAGTCAAATGAGCTTCTTTGTTGTTGAAGAATCTCAAGAAATATTTCTATCAACAAAATAAGACTACTAGGTGGATGATGAAGAGATGAAGAAACAACAACCAGGAAACAAATTCTTAAGTTTGGGGACCTTTCCCATGAGGAGATGGGTATTTGGCATTGATAAATGTATCTAGTTGATAGGAGAACCTCCAATATGCTTATGGGGAGATTTTCTTGTCAGTAGAATCATGATGAAACCTTGACATAAACATGTATCATAGAGGTCTTTCTTTGAGGTTAAAATAATGGAAATTTTATTATATTTTGAATGGTACAAATTGTGAAATCTGAGTAGTAGCTTTGTGTTCTTAAAAATTCAAGTCACCTTGCTCCATGTAGAGACTATGTGAGCGATCTTGGGTCAGAGGTATATTAAGATGTCTATGATAAAATCCTATGTTGTGAAAACATTTATGAGATATTTGTGTACTTGTATTTGAGGTTATTTCAATGGATAATCAAAATGAGGTTAAAAATCATCATTTTTAGGATAACATTAATTCTTGGTAAATATATGAATAAATAAGAGGTGTGTTAGTAATATAAGGCATAAGAAAGACAGGATGATCATGAAGGAAGTCGAAATGTTGTCTTCTATGTGTTTGAGTAGTTTCAAGGAGTTGTGAATATGTGTATCATCCTAGAGGGAGCTAAGTTGAGTTATAAAGGTGATAAAAATGGTTTTATATTGATGATGGTTGCTATCATCTGTGTGAATCAAAGAATTTTTTCTTTGCTATCTTTATATGATGAGTGTTATGTACTTGGTTCATTGATAAGTTGAGTTTGAACTATGATAAAAATTTTGGATCAAAATTTCCAATCAAGAACAAGGTATGTACTTATATGGTTCATTGTATTCATTTATGTTTAATAAAAGATATCTAAGAGTTAGGGAGAGCTGGTAGTAGGGATGTCATAAGAAGTGATTTTTTTGGGAAGTCATTGAAAAAATTGAAGCATGGAATGGTGGCTCTATTTTGTTAGCATAATTTTTTTTGTATGTTGACTTAGAACAATAAGAGAGTGTTGTAGGTATGAGGTAGAGAGTGTTATATGGTTAAAGCATCAAAATATTGAGTAAGATGAGTTAATTAAGTAATTTTTTTCTTAAATCCTGATTTAGGTCTTTAGTGTCTCAAGTTTGTATTTTTGGTGATATATTGGTGAATGTACCACTTAATTTGTGTAATTTTCTTAAGAAATATATGCTTAAGTCATATGAGTTGTGAAGTATTTGTCAAGAAAAGGAAAAGATTGAATTTGTGCTATTTAAGTAAAACAAGTTATTTCAAGAACTTAAGGAAGCTAAATAGAGTTTCATGAGCCAATTAGGTGTATGATAGGTGTCTAGGAGTCAAGACAATAACTAAGAAGCAAAAGTGAAGAAGAACCTCATTCATTTTTATGATGACTTGATTATACCATCAAATACATGGAGAATATTACATGATGTTGAAGGAATGTGTCTCATATGTGATTCAATCGTATAATATTATATGAAGTTAGTTAATGAAGGAAGAGGTTGGAATATAAGGTCATGAGTGATGAATAATTGTAGTATGAAGTATTAAGAACGTGAAAGAGATTTGAGGGGAAATATAGTGACAAGAATGCATGAACCAAGGGGGATTCGGTTCCATGGATGGAAAAAGGAATAAGAGAGGAGTGAAGTAAGTTGTATAATTTGTCCTTGAGTTGTGGAAGGATGCATCATCTCATGGGGAGATGAGTTAAATCATTATGAAGCCAAAACTATGGTGAGGTTATTTGTGCTCACCTTGTGGGAGCTATGTGGATGTTTGAAGACCGGGTAGAGGATATGTAGCATTATTTGAAGTCGAAAAGGTGAACAAAAATCAAGGGGGAATGTAAGTATGGTTAATGAATTGTTGATTTTGTTTGTATGTCTAGTTTTTATAGGATCCTTTTTCATAGATTTCCAAGGGGATAATGTACTCGAAACAAGAAGATTGAGGTATGAAAGTGTTAGCATGACTGGTTCCCATCAATGTTTTAGAATATTGTTTCCATCAATGAAAAAGGGGGAGATTTTTGGACATGTGTCATTATTTTTTTCATTGATATCACACAACATTAGTGTCAAAGGGAATCTATATGGCATAGGAGTTAGCATGAGGTTTCATGAAGTGTTTAATTGGTGAAGTGGTGTGATGTCTAGGAGTAAGTGCATGTTTTGATCCATGCTTCAAGAAATAAAATTATTATGTATGAGCTCCAAAGGTGGTAAAAGGTGTTTATGGGGTCTAAAATGTTAAAATATATGTCTCATAGGTGTATGAATGTGTGTAATATGGAGAACATGCCAAGTTGGAGCATGTGTTGAAAAAAGCCAATCTAGGCTTAGTCCTAGACCTAGTACAAGAAGATTTTATGGTATCATGAGTTATGAAGAAAATAATGTTAGTATGAGAATGTGAGGAGTGTTTTGAGATTACATAACATGTTTAGAATGTGTACAAAGCCATGGTTCGAAGTATAGTGCATGTTTAAGGTCTTTAGAAGAAATATATAGAAGATAAGGTAAGAAAGCATGGGAGAACCAAGTAGGATGGAAAGTTTTAGAGATAAGTAATCATAAATAAAAATTGGAAATCATGTAGGAGGTCATTGTTAGTGCAAAATCACAGCACCCCTGGATGCTGGTCAGGTTTCTAGGTTGACCATACTATCATCTAGTGTGATTGCATAACATTGAATCCTTTCTCCAAGTGTGGGACTTGAAAAGTGAGAAAGGATTCTCCAGAGAAGGCTGGTTCCTATTCCTCTGTTCAGATGCACACGAAATATGCAGAGGGTTTACTCAAAACCTAATCTAATCTGCCAAGGAGACAGGGTAAGAAGATGCATAAAAATAAATCTAAGCTAATAGAGGTGATGCACCGAGGAATGAAGAACAACCTATCTTGCCAGTAAACACAGACCATTCAAATGTGATATAAGATCATGCACAGATAACAAAACTTGCAGTGAAAGACCAGGAGGATGCAAAATGAACACAGAGAGGGTTGAGAATCATCCACAGACATGTATTACTTGCTCCAAATATTGATACAATACACTACAAAATGCCAAGAGGCAGAGTCGTATTACAGTTTCAAATGAGAGGTTCGAACTCCACAAATTCGCCTGATAGGAGAAGAAGGGAGGAGCAAAACAGAAAATGTTTGACCTTTTGTAAGAAGCTCCTCTTTACAATATATAGGAAGAATGAGAGAGGGAAAACAGAGGAAATTCAGAATCTACCCCAACCACTTCTAGGTCGTATTTTAAATCATCTCATTATGGTAGAAGCGGCGGATCTGGCAAAACAACGGGCTGTCTAACAATGCGGCGAACTCGCTATGCGCTCCATTAAAGCTGGTTGTTGGAGTGTCACTTCTGGCATTACCACACGTCAGGGAAGTTTTCTCAAATTTCTCTCTCCAAACTGAACCAAAATGCCAGATTGACCCCGGAATCGTGCAGAGAATTTCACCAGCTTTCCATTGGTATAAAAAACGCAAAAATCCGAGCTCTGGATCGAAAGTTATGGCGATCTGAAGATTTAGGGCAAAAACAGGCAAAAACAGGTCGGCGGGAAAAATATTTGAACTTTCCCCACGCTCTACCACTTGGATGACACGTGGTAGGCTCTGATTCACTGAGAAATTCTCTCTCCTCCACCTTTCCACGAGCTTTTCTTTGAAATTTCCTTGTCGGCCCTTAAACTTGGACACGTGGCACTATTTCATTGGTTCGGGTCAGTGCTTGAAACCTCACCCTTTGACTTCTGGAATTTCTCCCTCATGACACATGTCGTGATTTGATTGGTATTCGGGTCTGCCGGCTTTTCACATCCACCGCGTCCATTTGTCCCAGATGTCCCAGTGTTGTTTGGGATAGAAACCTCGATCCACCCAAAATGGGCTTCCCTGTCCCTTTTCTGCTGGTGACACGTGGTGTTGCTTGATTGGCTTTTGGCTCCTTCGGCTATCCACATCCCATGCATCCCTTTGTCCCAACTGTGCCAGTGCTGAAGTTCCCCATTTTGGCCGAACCGGCCGGTTCACATCCTTCGCGTACATTTGTTCCAACTATCCCGGACTGTCTGGGACAAATTCTTCCGAACCACCCGAAATGGGCTTCCTTTGCTCTCGGCCACTTCGCCTTTTCATGTCCTTCACGTCCTCATGGCCCAGATGTCCCAACTGCTTGTCGATTTTCTTCTCCTTTGGCCGAACCGGCTTTCCGCGTCCCACGCGTCCCGACACCGGATGTTCCTTTGCGAAAGTTCTCCTTTTCGGCCGAACCGGCGGTTCGCGTCCTTCGCGTACATTTGTTCCAACTGTCCCTTTGCTCTGCAGACTACCTAGCGGTCTTTCGGCCGATTCGCGCCCAGATGTCCCAACTGTCCCAAAGGTGGCCTGGAGCAGGACTTAGCCAATTTTCATGATTTTCTCCTGAATCAATCTACTTGCTTGGAACTGAAAAACTCTGATGCATGTTATCGAAATTTACCCTGGGGGTGAATTTTGGATAATGATCATTCTAGAGGTATATTCTAATTTTGAGGTTAGGAGGTTGATGGGAAAGTATGACAACTTGTTTTAGGATCTACCAAGCTCTTAAGACACTATTTTCCAGCTTGATAGTCAACTTTGAATGCTCACCCACATGTGTAAAATTTACATGGGGAATTGAGCCATTTATAAAATATCCCTCCACTATAAAAAGGTGTATACAATGATCGTTATTAAAAGGTGAATGAAGCATTCACTATTTTTTTCATATGATTAATGGAGGGTAATCCAAAGTCAAGACTGTCTTCTCAAGCTACCACATTGATCAAGAAATATGGGTCCTTTTTCACTCAGTTCTAAACCTTCTCATACATTATAGTATTAGGGTTTTATCTCACTCCATGTAAGCTCCCAAGGTACCTCAATGATAAGATTTTGATGTTTGAGCTATGCATGTTGCTCACCCAAGTTAATGGAAAACTCAAGAATCATAAGAAGAAAATTGTATCATTTACTATCTTTCTTGTAATATTTTCTGTTAGAATTCCAATGATGCCTAAAACTTATAAGATTAATTTTCTCCTTTAAAAATCTACTCATACACACCAAGAACATATTTCTAAATCCAAAACAACCCTAAAACCTTCAATATTCCTAAGTTGCACCATGTACAACAAATCAAATATTATAGGGTGAATTTCTTGGGTAATTTTGAAGTAAGGGAGCATGATCACATGAGAATGAATATTGGATAGATGATAAAGTTCAAATTTTATTGGTTTGAGGATGTATTTGAAGATGATGGGATTGAATTGTATGATCCACGAGTATCAAGTAGTGAAGGTATTGCCTCTTTGATAGGTCTCACGGAGCATTTGTGAGTTAGGAGACAAAAATGAATGAATTGAGGTTGTAATCAAGAGATCTAAGGAATGGTTCAAGAATAAGAGAGCTGCACTCATTGAACCAAAATGTCTCAAAACTCTCAAAATATAGGCATCTCACCTCTCTAGTTTAAAGGAAACCGTGAATACTTTAAGCTATGATCACTCGATAGGGCTCACAAAAAAGAAGTCAATGGAATATGAGGTACCCCACTATAGGAGGATGCAAAATAAATCAAGAGAAATATAAGATCCTATAGAAGGATTAGATCAGGGAGAAATTGACCCATCTCATCCATCAATCCCTCAGTGGTCTCCAATATTCTCTTCCTCTGTAGCTGCAATAACTCAAAAATGGAAGATGTACCCTCTCACTTAGAGAAGGAAATAAAAATCATCTTAAATATTGAGCCTAAAAAGATGAAATATTCCCATGGTAATAATAGATGATTAGAGGAGAAATCCATACACTTCAAAAACCAGTGGTGCCATATTTTCAAGCCATTTCGATGATTGTAAAAATGAAGAAAGGTAAAAAGCCTTTATTTTTTTCCCACTTCTTCAATAGTGCTTCAAGGAATTACTATGTGGAAATAGATTGCATAAAGGTATTTAACAATATTGGTGAGATGACCCCATGTGACTATGAAATCAGCACCATTTTTTTGGAGATATAAACATATGAAGGAGATGCCCATCTATTCAAAGAAACTTGCACTCTCCTTCTTGCAAAAAATGATGATTATAAGGAGAATATTGAACAATTGAAAGATAACGTAAGAAATATCTCTTCGTATGGTCAATCCTTCAAGGATGAAAATCCCATCCCCTCTCTCCCAAATTAATATATCACTCCCATCAGCATAATTGATCCAAAATTCACCGGGAGGAGGTATGGCTTCACAATAAAAGGTAGGGCCAATGACAAGAGGGTGAGAAAAATTCTTGAAAAATGTAGGACCTTCCTTCATGAAATTATATCATTTTTTGAATACATGATTGCAACCTCCCCAAAAGTAAAGATGATTAGGGATGAAATTTAAAAATAGAAATAACATTGGGATTAGGTGTTTCCACTAGTGATTGAAATGGGAAAAATCAACTCTTCTATATTAGTGGGAATAAATGTGTTCAACTCTGCATCTGAAGACCTATCTCGAATCTGGTCCAAAACTCTTATTTCTCTATAGGAGATGCTAAATAATGATCTCTATGATTTGGAATAGTATGATGATCTCACTTTTAAAATGTAGTAAGATATACATGTGGAAGTAAAAACACTTTGGGTACTCGTGGTGAATGAGGACACTCCGGTAAATGATAACATGAAAAAAATTGAAGATCCATTCAAGAAAGAGGTGGGAGACCCATTCTACTTAATTGAAGATAAACTAGAATATCTTCCAAAGATCATAGTATTATTTCTAATTCCATAAAACAACATCAAACATGGTTCACAAAATGAAAATGTATCCATAAAACCTCTGAGAATTGGCTCAAGGATATGATTTTTGTACACATTCCTCAAGTAGAGAAGGTTTCTCCTGAAGTGGATTGGTTTAGGGAGTTGAAGAGAACAAATATATTTCCTGAAGAACTCTATAATATTCCTTCAAAAAGTTATTCTTCATCGTAAAATTCACCATCTTGTTCATAGTAGTTATCTCATCTCTTCTATCTCTCTCACCCCTTAGTCTCTTCTCTCATCTTCTATTTCTTCATTAGGGGGTTTAATTTTTAATTTTGTCTTATTCATTAAAATGTGATCTTTAGTTATGCTTTATAATTATTTTCCTCTAATTAATAAAAAATGGACTCAATTTATTTCCTAGGAACACAAAAGGTCACATGTTGTAAAGGTTAGTGAAAAGTCATGTGTGGGGTAGGAAAAGAGTCATTAGAAAAAAATATATTGTATGACTCCATCATTTCAAATGGTTGTAAATTTATGAGTCTAAGAGAAGATAGGTAGTGCACTATAAAGAAAAAAATAAAATATATCATTTCCTCTATTTCCTTTTCATATTGTTATCTCTCTCTCTCTCTCTCTTGCAACTTTTTGAATGTGACAATCTTGCATAACCAAGAATGGTGTAAAATATTTTGATGAATAGATGAACTAAGATTTATGTTCATCATTAATTTTGTATTCTTATAGATAATTTTTTTATTATTTTTAACTGTGTGTGGATGAAATGTGTTTAGATTTTTAAAAATCTGCTTGAGCGTATTTACAAGATTAACCCCTCTCTAAAAATTCTCACTTATATTAGCTAACCTCTCTTGAAAATTATTCCCTTGCACTAGGTGTAAGAATTTTCCATAGGTTTAGTGGAGTGTGATTGTGTGGTTTGGAACCTATTGGCCACCCACATTGTTTGTTTTATTTTCATACAATAAAGGGAGCCTCCCATTTTTCAAGAAGGGGGGACATAGTCTGAGAGAATTGGTTAAAATAAGCTAAATTTTCTTAGTGACAAATTATTTCACCAATTGTTTTTTGTGCCCACCATGGGGTAGATATTGATATCTCCACACCAAATCATAAACCAAAAATCCATAAAAATTAAATAGATGCAAAATATAAAAAATCAAATATTGAAATCTATAAGATTCTTCATGTATGCTCTACATTTTACCCTCATGGATATCCCTAGAAATCCTCCCATGTTGCAGCATAGTATCATTTTATTTGAGGATACCCAAGAATACCTCTTACTAGAACTAAGAATCTACATTTAGCGTAATAAAAAGAGCTTTAACAACTACCATGCATCTTCAAGTATCTTGGAACTTGATGAAGAACATGCTCAATCCTTACAACTTACAAGACAAACTCAAAATCAATACATAAGGGATTAGATGAAATTTATTTGAATTTTGAATTCAAGATGGTAGAAAGAAGGTATACAAGGTCCTATAGAGCTAGTTGTGTGACCGACATGACTTCTAAAGAACAATTTCAATATGATTTTAGACTTCCTATTAATCAAATTGTAAGGAAGATAGGTCAAAACCATTTTGCTCAATTTGATCCCACCATGTGCCTCTTTAATAGTCTATTAATAGATAATGAGTTGAAAAATTAAAATATATCCCTCTAGAATAAGAAGTTATAGAAGAAACTATAGAAAGATTTGAAGAAGAAAAAACAACTGAAGAAGAGGAACCACAAATGGCTCAATAAACATATTTACCTTTGGGGAAAAACAAAGTCCCATTGGATCTTAATCCTCCTTTATATAAATTACCCAAAGTGTCCCAAAAGAAATTTCCTAAATTCTATGGTGATGGGAAGAAAGACCCATATGATCACATTATAACTTTCATAACTGCTTTTGGGGTTCTAAGCATAGTATATGAATATGTTTCAGTTTATAGAATCCTTGCAAGATGTTACTGCTGACTAGTTCTATCATTTACCTAAGATGTTTATCACCAAATTGAATGATGTGAAAACCAAATTTGAATATAGGTTCAAACCTACCATATATTCTCATGCTCTTCTCACATAATGGTCTTAGTTTAAGAATAATTTACAAGATCCCTAATGCTTCTCATCCTACCAAGGATAACAAGTTAAGATTATTCATGAATGATCATCTTCTTTAAGTCATTTTCATGTTGAGAGGGACTCAAATGACTAATTTGGAAGAGGTAAAATAAATTTTACTTGAGGTAGAAGATGACTTGATCATGTCTGGAAAGATAAAAAAGGTTCGAGAAAAGAGAAGGGTCAAATTTCAAATGCAGGAACAAAAAAATCATTAGTATAGAAGTTGGATAATTATGTTCTCTCTCTTAAGAAGTAGTTGGCCCAAGCTTTCATGTAAAAAAATGCTCCAAGGAAGAAATTTTAAAATAAACAAAGGATTGGTCCACTTCTTTAAAGAATTTATCTTGAAACACCTCCTATAAATGTAACATGTGATGCTAAGGAGGAAGAAAAAGAAATTGAAGAGCTAGAAGAAGAAAATGAGGACAATAACATCCTAGAGATTGAATAAGTGGAAGATGAGATACACATCAATTTCATTGAGTATTCATCAAGAAAAGATGATGATGATGATAAAATTGCACCCAATTTCTTGTGTGCATTATTCACCCACTCTCAATCTCAAAAAGGATCTTCCTCCTCTGTTCCTCCAAAAAATTAGAGGAAATAAGATCCTTAAGTAGCAACTCAACAAAAAAATTAATCAACATAGGATCTCTATTTTCCCTTCTATGGAGTCTGCAAAAGAGAATCCAAACCTCGTGGTGAGCAAGAAGTTGTTTTCTAATGCATCTCCTAGTTCTAGTTCTACGTCTACAAAGGAAAATCCTTTAAAATATCCAAATGTACCTAAAAATCAGCCACCATTTACCAAACAACTGCTCCCATTTCTAAAATTGTCCCAACTTCTAAGGTAATACTTGCTTTACCCCCTAAAGCATCTACTACCATGGGGGTAAAAAAATCATCTTCTTCTGCTCCATTTGACATCATTGAGCATGTAAACAAGTCCAAAGTTCAGATTTTTGAATCTGAATTCTCACAAAATCATGCAAAGAAATTCAAAAGACTCATCTACTATAACAATTGTAGTAGTTCAAAACCCAATTCTACAGTTCGTAGTTCTAAGGGACTATTAAAAACTCCACCTACCCATACATCTTAGAACATGCTTTCTTTAATCATATCAAAGACCATTAGAGTTAAAACATTTTATCTCTCCCTCCTTATCAAAGGCCATCTTTGAATATTTACATAATAGATTTGGGAGCTTTAGATAAATATGATCGATAAAATTTGTTAATTCTCTTTAATTTACCTTAACACAAGCCATTGAATCTTGTTACTCCATGAAGTCCAAGGAAATATTACTAGTAAGGAAAATCAAGGATGCACATGTAGCCCTTTCAATATTTTTGGAAAAGAAAGTTTTGCTGACCATCTTGGTAGCTAACATCCGACATCATTTTGAATTTTGTTAAGAAAAATTTTCTGTAGAGACTTTGGAGGTGGGTTCCAGATTAATTGGTATTCCATAACCATTCTAATAAAAGGAGAAATGAGGAATCTATTTCCCATGATAACAATGAAGTACAATGTTCGAGAAATCGAGAAGATCTAAGGGATGATGTATTGTTTCAAGACAATGAACTTGGTAATTACTTCTTGACTACAAAAGAGATGAAAATATTCCTCTCCTCATCGAAGATGGAGATAAATAGTTGTTGATAATGGAGTTTTATAGAATCCATTCTAGTGATGGCTCTGGAGTTATTTTTGTTCTATCTTATCCCTCGAGTGATTTTCTTCCTTTTACTTATAAATTGCAATTTGAGAACACTAATAATACCATAGAATATGAAGCTCTTCTTGTAGGAAATGATGTAAGCGAGTCCATGGGTATTAATAAATTGAAATGTTCTAGTGATGATGTAATTATCAAACAATTTAGAAACCAATATCAAGCAAAGAATCCAAGGCTTAAGTATTACGAGAATAAAGTATGGGATTATATCGAGTCGTTTGATGATTTCTCTATTCAAGCTATCCCCCATGACCAAAATTATAAATTTGATTCACTTGCAATATTAGCTTCTCTAATTACCCCACACCCATATTTCAATAAGGAAAAATTTATTGTCAATATGATTTTTAGGTGAAGTGTGTCAGATAATGTCATTCACTGGTAAGTGTTCAATGACGACAATAATCTTATCTATTTCCTAGAGAAAAAGGATAATTTCAATAATATTTTCTATGAAGGGAGTAATTATTGGAATCATAAGTCCATTCCAGATGAAGATAAGGGTGAGATTGATGGAATTGATTCAAAAGGATTCATTAGATTAAAGGGTAATAAAATTCCAAAGTTCCTTATTTCTCTTAAAGACTTGTTTGATATGCATGATAGGTTTATTAAATAAATATCAAAATAATCTTCTCAATGCAATGTTGAGTTTGAGAAAGACAACATTGGTACCTTGGAGGAGCCAATAATGGTCAACATTGGAAAGTGTTGTTCACCAGAAGAGAAAAGGAGTTTCATCTCATTATTAACATGATACTCGATGTATTAGAATATTCATATGATAAGTTAAAGTCCTTCAAGCCGAAGAAAATGCATCATTCTATACCACTCAAGCCCAAATCCAAGCCATTCTGGTAGAAGCAAAGGCCATATAACCTTAAGATTTCTACAATGATTAAAGAAGCAATATAGAATTTGTTGAATGTAAAAATCATATTCCCTATTCACCATTCAACATGGATGGCAAACATTGTCCCACCGAGAAATAAAAATGGAAAAATAATGATTTGTATCGACTTTAATTAGACCGAGGATTCTTTAAAATACATTTATCCATTTTTCATCATAGACCATATACTATAGGAAGTCACGAGATCTGAGATACTTTCTTTACTATACGGTTTCTCATGATATGATCAATTTGAGGTACTAGAAGAGGATAGACAAAAATGGATTTCACCACTCCATGGGGTCCTTTCACCTACAATAGAATGTCATTTTACCTCATTAATGTTGGAGAAAATTTTCAAAGGGAGATGGATCTTTCCTTCAAAGATCTTAAACCGCATTTTCATTTACCTTGATGATCTCACAAGACTTTCTAAAACCCAAAATTATCACTTGAAACATATGGAACAAATATTGACCAGCGGTTGATAACAAAAGATTTCTCTCGAATCCTAAAAATGTTATTTTCATGTTACTGAAGGAAAAATCCTTAGTCACATTGTGAACAAGGAAGGAGACAAGATTGATCTGAAAGGATAAAAGTAGTTCAGGAACTCTCCTTGCCCACAAGAAAAAATGGATCTCATTCATTCTTCAACAAGGTAAATTTTGTCTCTTGCTTTGTTTCAGACTTTGCTGAATTGTCAAAGCACATTACTAGCATGATGAAACCTTAAGAAATTTTTAGGTGGAGTAAATAAGGTAAGGATGCATTTTATGGAATTAAGGAAGTGATTGAAAAATATCCTACCTTGATCTACCCATAATTTGATAGAGATTTTAGTTTGTACTTCTATGCTTCTGAAAAAAACCTTTAGGTGATATTAGTTCAAAAAAATAATGAAGGTACCAAAGCACTCATTGCAATCATGAGATATTTTATTAAATATTATGAATTTAAATACAATTAAGAACTTCTAATTGAACATTATTAATTCCCATATGGTATTTATAGCTAAAGTGTTAGCAATAATAAAATTATTTCTAACTCGAGCATGAACCAAGGGCCAAAAAGGTACTCGGTGGCCAAGATCTAGGAGTATGATTTGGATATCTGACCATCAAATTTTGTTTGAGGAAATGGTTTGTGTAGGATAATGGTTGAAGATGAGTCTCTCATGACTAAAAATGAAGAAAAGGAGTGTCAATATTATGGATGCGTAAGTAAGGACTTGCCTCAAGTTATTTTTGTAAACACCACCAATGAGTGGTATTATGATATTGCATACTTTCTCACATATATAAAGAGTTCCCAACACACGTTATGAGAAGAGGTGGACTCTCAAGCTGAAATCAGCCAGGCTTGTCATCTAGAATCATGTGTTATATAAGAGAAGATTAGACAAATGTTTCCAAATATGTGTTGATAAAGAGAAATAATAATTTTTATTGAAGGATTACTATGACCAAACTTGTGGTGGATATGTTTCACCATGGTGACTACCCACAAGATCATTTTAGGTATGTACTATAGGCCTTTTTTTTTTTTAAGATTCTCAACAATGGGTTTTTAAATGTGATCCATGTCAAAAATTTATGAAAAGACCTCAACTTGTTCCTATTCTTCTTCAACCTTTGGTCATTGAGGAACCTTTCCAACAAGTGGGGCACTGGGTTTTATTGATGTGATTAATCCCCACTTGAGTGTAGGCCATGCCTATGTTCTCACAACTATTGAATACTTCACCAAATTGGTGAGGCCATCCTTGTCAAATAAGATAACTCTGAAATGGTATGTAACTTCATCAAAGAGAACATCATCATTTGTTTTGGAATACCTCAAAAGGTGGTGGTTGATAATGCAACATATTTTTCATTGATATAATAGAAAGAGAGTTGCTATAGCTATGGAATATCTCTCTCACATGCATTAGACTATTACCCGCAAGGTAATGGTTAGGTTGAATCTAGCAATATGAACACCATGACAATTGTCTATATTCTTTTTGATCAAAATCATATAAATTGGCACAAGAAGATTTATGATGCATTATGGGAAGACATGATCACTCCAAAAAGGCAATTGGCATGTCACCATTCCAGTTGCTTTATGGAATTAATGTAAAGATTGAATTTCTTACTCTTCAATTGGTTAGTGTAGTTGAGGAAAGTCAATTCCATCATTCTCTTGATAAGAGAATCTTATTTTTGGAGAAAATTGGTGAAGATAGGTTAATGGTGGATGAACAGATCAAAGAGAATCAGTTGAAGGTGAAAAATATCTTCAGCAAGAAGGCTAAAGCAAGAAATTTCCAAGTTTGTGATCCTGTCTTACTATGGAATAAAAGAAGGGATCCAAAGGACAATCATGGAAAATTTGAATCTTTATGGCTAGGACCATTTCAGATCTGAGAATCTTGTGGATAAAATTATTTTTATATTTTAATGCTTATTTCACTAAATCAGGACTTAATCCATTCCAAGCAATAAAAATATATAGCCAATATTGGAATCCAAAATTAGTAGTTTTGGATTCTAGAATGTTAAATAATGGAATTATCTAGAATCCAAAATATCACATATTGGAATCAAAAAATTCATATATTGGAATCCAAAATAACCTATATTAGAATAAAAATTCACATATTGGAATTTACTGTACTCCAAAATCACATATATTGGAATCCCAAAATCAAAATATTGGAATCCAACATTGATCGTAAAATAATGAACAAAACGTGTTTCGGTTCTATACAGGCTAATGGCTGAAAGGATTTAATTTTTCCTTAGGAATAAACATTCTTATCATTTTTAAAATTTATTTAATATTAATCTTTACAGTTGTTGGAAAAATTGTTTAATGATTTCAGGGAATCCCCATTGATTTGTAAAACCATAAATATAACATGTTTCTATTTTATATGGGCTAGCGGCCGCTAGGATTTAATTTTTGCTTTGGAATAAGGTTCTTATCAATTTTAAAAATTATTTAAGATTAAACTATGCATTTGTTGGAAAATCATTTACTGATTTGAGGAATCCAACATTGATTTGTAAAACCATAAATATAACATGTTTATGTTTTATATGGGCTAGCGACCACTAGGATTTTATTTTTCTTTGGAATAAGGTTCTTATTAGTTTTAAAATTTCATTAACGTTAAACAATGTAGATCTTGGGAAAATATTTTAATGATTTCATGGAAGCCAACATTTTTCTGCAAAAAAATAAATTGATCATGTTTCCTTTTGATATGGGCTAGCACCCACTAGGCTTAAATTTTGTTTGGGAATAAGTTTAAGATCAATTTTAAAATTTCCTTAAGATTAAACTATGCATTTATTGGAAAGATAATTTAACGATTTCAGGGAATCAAACATTGATATGCAATACAATAAACACAACATGTTTATGTTTTATAAGGTATAATGGCGTAGGCTTTAACTTCTACATTGGAAGAGGATTCTTATCAATTTTAAATTTTCATTAACGATAAACTATACAAATCTTGGGAAAATCTATTAATGATTTCATAGAAGCTAAAATTGGTTTAAAAAGTAATAAACTAATCGCGTTTCTTTTTTATACGGGATAACAACCACTAGGATAATGAATTTCAAGTGATGTGAGATACTTTTAGGTTCACTTACTATGATGTGATTGAACCTAGAAGTATAACTAGATAATTACGAAGATATTATGAAGACACTAGCGAGAGGGTGACGATCCAAACTATGAGAATATAATTAAATGTAAAACCATTCCAGATATATTTTTGCAAGTGAAATACTTTGTAGAAGACTTAAGATTACTGTCAAAGTGTCATTTACATGTCCATCAATTATACCAAGTTCGAGATGCTTCATATTCTTCATGAACTCTTCATATCTCGCACCCGACCTTCAAATTTCATTTGACCACTCATGAATGCATTTGAAGCAAGAAAATAGTCATCTCATGTTTGTAATAAGATGAAGAGTAGACTTAGTAAATATCATTGAGTCTTAAACTTCATGAATACTAGGCTTACATAGGTTTGTACCAGTATTAGGAGCATGGACATTTGTATAAAAATATTGAGCTATAAGCATTCATCATACATACAATTCATAATGAACTCATCATACTAGAAGGAGAGGAATTTCAATAAGTTTCCCACCTTGAGAAGGTTGATGAATGAGTTCTTCATCATCTACAATTCTCAAAAGTATAGAACATCAATACACTCCTTCATGAACATCCATAAATACATAACCTTAATTATTTTTGTCAATTTTGCAACACCAAGGGGTTTTTTTCTCTTTCACTTACAAAATCAGTCTTTCAAATCTTTTTAGATGACTTACAATATGGAGAATGACATACACAATGCCCATGCCTTATATCTTGCAAGTAAGACCAATCTTACTTGATATTTCAACATTTTGCGTGATTTCTGGTCTATGAGCCTTAGATTTTTTATTTACAACAATATCTCCACATGTCCATCTCAAATGATTAATTCAATGTATGTTTCAGTCATTTATTTAGATGGTATACTGAAAAAGGTTAAGATTTTTCAGGGTACAATATCAATCTAGCATGACTGTCACACACCAAGTAACACAGATCTTCAAGTTGACCTAAATAGCACATGGGAAACATTGTCCTTGGCATCTGAAGGTGTCTTTTAACTATTCAATGTAAAGGAAATTCAATAAGAACCTGATCACCACCTTTGAATGAATTTAATGTAGTGTTTCCAATGAGAAAGCTTACAACCATAACACATAACACAATCATCTTGACAAGATCATACAAATCAATTTAGAAGCAACATAAATTACACTTTTCACACTGCATACCCAAAGAAACATAGAGAATCAACACACTGTATGGGACCTATAAAAGAAGTTCACCTTCATCTCTTAACTTGATATCATGTTCATTCACATAACCTATCTTCAAGCATAATTTCATGTTTGGCTTGAATGTCCTTTTGGAGGTAGGAGAGAGTTTAACTAATATAACACTAACCATGTACTGATATTTCTCAAGGATATTCATATCACCTAAGAGTACTTTTCATACCTTCACATCATCAAGAGATACAACTTCACACCTTCAAATTTGTATTGTATAGCTCAAATTATTCAAATTTATAAATGTACAAAGACATTCAACATTAACATCCCCTTAATAGTTATAAATGTGTGACAACATTCAACATTAACATCCCCTTAATATTTATAAATGTGTGACGACATTCATCATTAACCCCCACATCACCTTCCACCATCCTTATGTCCCTCAAAAGAAGGGACATGAAATCACTGGGGAAAATTTCCTCCCACACCTAACACTTTAAATGAAAATTAAAATTCTCCTTACTCCCCTTATCAGGAGGATATCTTTTTTTTTTAAATATAGATATAAAATAAGGTAAAAATCCTTTTCTAAAGGTAGAATTATGGTAAATAATTTTAAGAATTATTTTAATTTCATTGTAAAACTATTTGACACACTGGGATCCCTAATTCACATAATGAATCAAAGAGAAATAAAATTGCTTATATGATACCTATGAATGCATTGATTATTGAGGTAGTTGATAGTTTTTCAATTGCTTAAATTCCTTAAAATTATGTGAATAATTTGTGCAAATGAGACGATTTGAAGTCGAGAGGATAATATGACTTTAAAAATAAAATTAACGAGTTAAAACTTAATAGTCGTAGGTAATGCCAATGTAGCTTATCTAGGTAAATTAACATTAATCAATTTAGAATTCATCAGAAACAAAATTTTTATGTACACTTTATCTATATATATATTATAACATATCTATTATCATTTAAATCCTTTATTATATTATAAAATTACTAAAGATAGTCAAAAATATTATACGTATTAACATTATTAATATAGTCACACACAATATCCAAAAAAAAATTTCAAATAAATTTAGGAACAAATTACATAATTTTATTATTTAGATACTTAAACGCCTTTGTTGGAGCTATGAACATGAGGGTTGATGGGTCCCCACCATACACGTATTAAAATATTTGAGCATTGAAGTGCTACATAAAAAAAAACTAATATGAAATATTTTCACAAGTCCAAAATGTAACATAAATAACAAAGTATGCAAAAACATAAATCGAGAGAACATAAAACATAGTGGAGGAATGACCAAGAAAACCTAGGGTACCACCTCTAATTGGTCCACTTGAGCCAATAATTGCAATATTATTGAGAAAGGAAAAGGATGAGCCAACAATAGTCTTCAACTTCACCACATGATCGGAAGGGGTGGGGTAGGTTTTGCGACCATGACTAGGTCCAAGAATAGCAGCCTAGAGATAGATGCCCCATTAGATCGACAAATTTGTTGAAAAAACTCAAAAAATTGAAGGAGGACCAAAATTTTCTATTCCAGGGCATCACAAATCCTACTATCAACCCAAAAAGGAGACGGACAAGGATATATATTGGAAAAGAGAATATGAAGGCATACTTCTACCGAGCTTCAACCAAACCCACATGATGATGTGGGTAAATGAAATGGGACTTGACCTTCATGACCACCTTTGCTTTGTTTACACACAACACCTATTAATTTAACATGAATATGCCTACAATCTCAAGGTTAAGATGAGCTCTTCCGATGATTTGGAGATAATCCACACACAATACTTTCTCAATGGAATTAAGAACAAGTGTGGAGTATATGTGGAATATATTATGAAGATGAGTGGAAAACACATGAGAGAGGAAAGCCATTTATAGCTTCTTTCCGTGCAAGAGAATGAAAGGAACATAGGTAGATGCCATGAGAAGGAAGGGGAAAAATTATATAGAAATGTGAGAAAACGAGTGAGAGAAAGAGAAATTAAAACTCAATTAAGTAGTCCCTCGGCTCGTGTGAGGGAGGTTGGCATAATTAAAAATGGACAATGTCATGAATATTTTCCCATGCATTGGCTTGATTATGAATAACGACTTACGCTAATTGATAAAAACACATTATAAAAATAACATTACTAAAGATAGTCACACACATACCAAAAGGTGTTATCAAATAAATTTAGGGAAAAATTACATAATTTTAATTGGGTTATTGATTTAATAACATTGAGACATCTCCACATCATCTTCCACATCCTTTAATAGTTGCGGTATAAACCACAAATCATCTATCAATTATAATTTTAATATGCATTATAAGACACAATTCATCCTTCAATAGGTGTATTTTTACAATTTTAATATGCATTACACTTGATGTAAACAATGCTAAGATTTTTGAGAAATATGTTTTGATTCATGGATCCTTGATAAATGGTACGTTTGGTGATGATGAAATCTACCTATGTGAATATAAAATATAAGCTCCCAACATCCAAGAAAAATTATGTATCATAGGAATGAGGGCATCATATCATAAAAATTTTACGTTCTTGTCAATGTCCACACAACAATAAATAGAAAATCTCTAAAATAACGACTTGCAAAACAATAACTAGGAAATGTTTCTATTCTATATGTGCTAGTGGATGCTAGGTTTTTTTTTGCTTTAACAAGGTTTTTATCATTTTTAAAATGTCATTAAGATTAACATATGAATAACTAGTAAAAATCATTTTATGATTTTAGAGAAGCCAACATGGATCTACAAATAATTAAACATAACATGTTTCTATTTTATACGGTCCAATGACTACTAGGATTATTTTTGGCTTTGGAATAAGGTTATTATTATTTTTAAAATGTCTTTAAGATTAAACCATGCATAACTGGGAAAAAAATAATTTTTTTGATTTTAGGGAAGCCAACATTGATCTGCAAAACAATAAACATTATATGTTTCTATTTTTTACGTCAATTTCTTAGGCTTAATTTTTATTTGGAATAAGCTTCTTACTAATTTTAAAATGTGTTTTAATTTAAACTATGTATATCTTGGTAAACTCATTATTTTATTGGTCCATGATCCATGATTTTCTCTTCACCCTTAAAAACATATCTTAAAAAAAGAATTGAAAAAATGATTGCGCATTGTGAATCTTTAAGAACCTTAAGGTAGTTATTTTATTCTATATAAATGCACAATACATTGTTGGATTTGGAAGAAAAGTATATAATTCAAACGAAAATGGTGCATTTGATAATTTTTAATTATCTACACATGTTCTTGTGTTCTCTTGCATGTCTCAACCATGTACATAATTTAGTGTTAATTTCTCAATCGGTGTTATAGTTTCCATCAAATATCTAGTATATTATGGTTTTGAGAGTAGTTTATACTTTGATTTCATGCCATAAGAATATCACATCATTGATCAAAATTATATTGTTTTCACCATATAAATTACCAAAAATGTCTACTATCTATTGACCGGTATTTGTTTTGAGGTTATATTGGTGGTATCCCGAAATGAACATGAAGTGGGTATCTCGCAAACAACTAAATTTTTTCGATGAACTTGTACTTCACCATTGTTAAATCCATAAATGAATACCATAAGGAAATTTCAAAATAATTATATACATTACTTATCAATTCATATTTAAATACTTGTTCAAAGTATTCAAGTATTCCTAGATCTAAAACGGAACCATATTACAAGGTATTTTGTTGTAAATACTAGAAATTCCAAACAACAAACCTTTAAATCCTAAAACTAATAATTTTGAAGATTCCCAATTGGATCTAGAAAAATAATAATAATTAATGTAATCTTCCAAAAGTGATTAAAAACATATCAACCTATTATTGTGATGATATTTTATTTTGGTAATTCACACAAGCAACTTACAAAAATATAGTATCAACTTAATCACAATGAAGATATAAATACTGGCAACTTTTAAAATTTTAATCTCAACATATAAAATAAAGAGTGACCATATGAGTGTATGAATGAATATAATTTTTTAAATTTTTTAAAAATAATTTATAGTTATATAATTTTTGTTTGCTGCATTGTTTTTATGCCCTCTACAACACTCAAACCTTGAGAATATATCGTGATATGTTTGTGTACAAATTGGTTATCAACCACATATCTTTGAAACAATTTTCTTCATTCAATTTCCTCCCCATTATAAAATTTTCTAGAGGATTCCCGTTGGGCCTATTGTAATACACAATGTGTCCGTAGGGTCGAAAACAATATGTTCTCTACTCCAAATTTTTGGAGATATTTTACTGCAATTTCGTCTTCTACACTGAAATATTTTTACCCAAAAAAAGAACTATTTTTAATTCAACCAATAATTTTTTTCAAATCCTTAATCATCTTTTCAACTTTGGCGGAAGAGTGATAGCTAGATAGAAATCTCATTTCACATTTTGTTGCTAGTATATTTTAAAATTCCTTGAGCCCACCTCACAATTTGATAGTATCCTTACAAAACTTGATTTCTAACTCTTTATGGGATTGGTTTTATCATACAAAAAACTATCCAAATATAAAATAATTAAATAATGCTTTTGGCCAACTACGAAGTAATTTTTTCTTGATTTTCATAATTTTATATTAACCAATTCAAATAATCAAAATTTCAAAGTAGGTTAACACTTATTGATTGATATTTGGGCTTGGATTCCCTCGCACTCCCACTCTGCAAGTTCTTCGATGCATGTTCTAATTTACAAAAATAATCCATTCAAAATAAATTTTAATTGAAGTAAAAAAATATGAGATACAACTTAATTTTATACAATGTTATACTCTTTATTGGACAATATTGCATATATGTAGTTGTATATTAACAACCACTAGGCTTAATCCATTAATGAATGGACTATTTCTAGGTTGACATTCTTTGATGGGCTTAGCGACTACTAATGGCCAATTGGGTAGAAGTATTTTTTTTCAATTCTCAATAATTTATTGTTAACCAATTAAATAAACATTAATCAATTGACAATAAATACCATATCGACGTAATTAAATTTAGGATATAACTTGCTTTTATTCAATGAAAAAAAATTGATGGAAAATATTACTTAGATATTGATGTATATTAGTGGATGCTAGGCTAACCCATTACTTCTTGAACTATGATTGGCTTTACATTCTTTGATTAGATTAGTGACCGTAAATATCCAATTGTGCATGAAGTAAATTTTTTCAATTGTTTACAATCTAATATTAACTAGTAAAACAAAAAATTTACTCAATTAAAAATAGATCAACCTAAAAGATGTATGTTAATGACCACTAGTGTACTTCATATAAAAAATAAACTACTTTGTTATAGGTTCCTACAATTATGAGGAGATTATGAATGGTTTTGTTTATAATTGTACATGACTATCATACAATTTTATGTTTGCGAGTTTGTGTGTGACGTGCCAATATCCTCCCCATTTGGCATCAAATCTGAAAAAAATTTGAATTTTTATTAAAAATATTTAAAGAATGACAGTCAAAAACTTCTTGTAGTGATAAATTTATTAAATGATTATTTCCCACACACTTTTTATAGATTCATTATATGGATGGTCGGTGACATATTGGGAAATAATTTGAATGGGTTGTGACATCTTAAGAATGGCATCGTATCCTTTGTTTGTATGTGGAGAGGAAGAGATAGTGTATTCCTTTATTAGTTGGTTATTTGCATAAATATTGTATCTATTAGTTAAAATAATTAAACTAATAGAATTATTTAAAGTGATCTTAATCAATGTATCTTTTTTCAAATGAGAATAGTAATGTTTTAAAAAAAATTCTTGATCATGTGATTCAACAATAAAACCGAACATAGACTGAGTCAACTAAAGCATGAAATGTAACACTACTACCGTAAATAACTATTATCTAAGAATTTTGGAAAGCGAGTCGAGTGAAAATATGAGACCAAAAATCATAAGATCTCTCATAAAGAAAAGGTTGTGTCTTTCCTCATAAGTTAATTTCACTTTAAGTCACAAATTACTATGAAGTTGGTCCATTCAATCCACAAGTGATTTCTTCTCTATCCCCATCGTCAACATCACAATTATGCACATCGTTATTGTGTAGATAAGACACAAGCTCTTAAAATTTTCATTTCATTCATAAAATCTATAACATCCCTCCACAAATAATTCTCCCTTGTCTTTAAATTTTTGCATGTATTTTTTTACTTTTACTATTAAAATTTTTAAGAAGCAATAGGTAAGAGCACAATAATAAAACAATTTAGCAGACTAGATCTAACAACTATAAGTAGGTCCATTATTGCATCGAAGTTATTACACTAGACAAATTATAGAAATTTGTGATCACACATTCTACATTGAATGGATTAGTTGACAAAATAGATGATATTGTTGATTGGATATGGAAGGGATATGCACATTGACAAGTAAACTCTTTGGTGTCTTCCATCCTTTCTAGAATTTTTTCTTCCATTGAAATCATGTAGTTGTCTATAATTGTTTGAGTTGCTACTGGGAGAACCTCTGCCACTTCAACATCAATTTTTATTTTTTATTGATTTTTCACTTCCTCTAGAATCATCTTTTCTTTTTCCTTTATTCTTTTCTCCCAATAGTACACACAACTAGCGGTAGTGAGATTCATGCAGACCAAATTTTTTAATAATATTATTTTTAGTGCATTCTGCCAATAC
This sequence comes from Taxus wallichiana var. yunnanensis, assembly GCA_018340775.1. Taxonomy (NCBI): domain Eukaryota; kingdom Viridiplantae; phylum Streptophyta; class Pinopsida; order Cupressales; family Taxaceae; genus Taxus; species Taxus wallichiana. Next base: position 81,574,265 of record CM031242.1, on the reverse strand, counting down.
AATATTACCTGGATATTTACTTTTCAAATATTTTAGAACTTTTCCTCTCATTCTTCTGTCATCTTTTACTCTTTAGCAGTAAGATTCAAAATTTTCTGCTATGATGTCTCGCTTAAATAGAGACAATTAGCCATTTTTTCCATGTTTTTACTTTATCTACTAGTAATGAAAGTTCTTCATCGGTCATTGCTCTTGCAGCCCTGAAGGAATTTTTCGTGAACCTTTCCATTGTATTTGGTTGAAATTTAAGCTAGTTATCCTTAAAAGGAGAACAAGCACACCCACCTAATTTAAACAACTCGAGAAAACAACAAAGTTGTCCATTTTGTCCATATGTCCTCGGGAAACAATAGAAATTTCAATTTTTCAAAAAGAATATTTATCCTAGCCACTTTGAAAATAGTAAGAAATTGCTTCTCAAAATGCTTCATTGAACGATGAAATCATATATATTTACTTTACGCATATTAAAAAAATAAAAATTTAAGTACAAATACATTAAAATTAGGTTTCATTACCCTCAACTTGTCTATATTTTCTTTTCCCACTTTGGGCCTTTGAGGACATCCTAGGAATCTCCAAATCATTTGAGCCTTGTAGAGTATATCAATAAAATTGTTTCAATCCATTTTTTTTTACCTCATTCTATTGTTTGAAAATATAATTAATGTCTTTGTTAGGTTCTTTTGAAGAAATAATGTGAGCCTTTCTAAATTACAACTTAATATGTAATGACTTGTATTTTATTTCATCGAAATTATTTTGGGCACAAATGGTATGTTGGCTATCAAGAATGCATAACTAAAAATCATCCATTTTTAGGTCATCTGGATCCACAAGTTACACAAGTTCTTTTGTAGAATGTAAATATGGAAAAAGAATTGCATCTCTTAGTGTGGGTATAACATTAATCAACATTGAATGGAAAAGAAGGTCAACATTTTCATCATGCATAGGATGGTATTGATATTCTAGATATGCCACATGGCACCTAGAAACTTCAACTAGAAAAATAGTACCATTGAACAAAAAGAATCTTTATTGTTCAGTTGTTGAAGATTCTACTTTCTCAAATATACTAGTCTCTTTATTAAACAATACCATCAATTTTTTATTCTTTTTAATCCCTTGCAAATTTGAATTAGAGGGATCTATCTCTAATTTAGAAAAATAATATCACCTTAGCATTGTAAATATATTTACTTGTTTGATGGAGAAAACAATTTTTTCTATTCAAATAATGACAAACAGAAATGGTATTATCGATTCAATACAATGTTTTAAATACCAAATTCATGTTATTATTAATTTCAAGGGAGTTTTCACATCCTATTTTATTAGTGTATAAAATTCCCCAAATTCCAACCATATTTAGAGCAAGAACACATCCGATTTTATTTAGAAGCCTTCATTTCCAGTTTCTTAAGTAAGGAACTTATTCATTTCAACATCAATCCTTCAACCTAAATACACAATGTTTACTAATCAATAAATTCTAAAGTTAGTACCATAACGACTTCATTTACGTCTTCATTAACAAAAAAAACCACAGATCACCATGGTAATTTTCTAGGGAATGCATTTCTACAAAACATTCATCGTCTCTCTTTTTCATATCCTTTACTCCTTCAATCAAAGGAATTTACATGAATGAAGTTCAAATAATGGAATAAATAGTACTGAAAAGAGGAATTAAAAAAATTAATAATTTGTAAGTAATTGGGAAGGATAAATATTGTTTTTCAATAGTGCAATAACAAGGAGATGTATCTTGATGTCATTATTTTCATAGAGTAAAAGTCAATAGGAATGGATATTTATAGCTTAGCGTTGCTAGGATTACTTTCAACATGATATAGAATATGAATGAAAAGGAAAAATAAATTGTAGATTAATTTATGTCATTTAAGGCTTGTATAGACAATAATAATCTAACTATGACAAGGAAGGCCAGTTACTGAAGACTGACATGCATGAGTTATCCACACATTGTCCACTAACTCTCTATTGAATATCTCATGGGATGAATTAAAACACCCTCATAACTCATTCATGATTGTTTTTGTGAGGATTTCCAAAGTATGGAGTGACTATCTGTTGTATTTCATACCTTAAAATTGAAATTTCAAATGTTTAAATTTTAGTGTTTTCATTTAGGTCATTTTCCTTGGTGGAAGTAGAATGGTTTAGTATTGTCCATGGTAGAAGTAAAAATATTCCTACACAGTAATGAACTAGAAGATCTTGCGGGAAAAAATAGTGATGCAAAGAATCAATAATATCAAATTAAAAAAATACTGTACTCGAAAGTTTTGAGAAAAATAATTTTTAATTGTTTCCTCTCTAATATAAAAACTAGCGTAAAGGTTTTTTTAATCTCAAATGGTCATTCCGATGCACTACATACACTCGAGAGAGACATAGCCCTATGTATTTTTCATAAGATATATTGTGTATAACACATAATCCATATATTTTCTTATATAGGAAATGCTTGGTGACCACTAAGCTCCATGACTTCCCTTTGGTAGTTTCCTCTATATTTTGTCAAAATCCATTTTAACTTTGAGAATAACAATCGAAGGATGAATCCTTATGTATTACTCGTAAGATATATTTTCATATCACATAATTCATGTTGGTTCATATCAAGGAAAATATTAGTGATCGCTAAGCTCCATTACTTATTGAAAGGATTGGTTTGGTGCTCACTAGGCTCTACTATTTCTAGTTTTCAAAAATATCGACCTAATAAAAATTCACTATCTACCTTAGCGAAAAAGATAAGAGTTAGAGAATAATAATAGAAGTACATATTTTAAACTTGAAGACGTATCCTGATCATCTTGGCCTTGCATATTTCCATAAATTAACCATTAAACAAAATAGTCCTAAATAATTTACTAAAAATTGAGGGCGAAGATGAACACGAATCTTTCTTAGTAATAAATGATCGAATCCATGAAGATAAATACATGTTTTATGTTTACCAATTATTTATTGATGAGAAAGCTAGTGAGTATTAGGTGAGCTATATTGTCGATGAATCCATTTTAACAATGAAATAAGTAATCTCAACTTTTTTGTTGTCGTATTTGTAATTAAATTATATTCATTGGATTATCCCGATAGATCTAAGTCCTTCAAAACATACCTTCGAGGTGGATGATGTCTTATGTAGTTTTCATTTGATATATCATGCATAAAACATAATTCATATCTTTTCATATAAACAAAAATGATTTTCAACCAATAAGTGTCATCAATTAATGAAAGGGAAGGCTTTGCTATTGCTAATATCAACAGTTTATGTTAATAAACATAACCACATAGTTAGGAAAGGTTAGATCATAGTGGCAAAAGTACATCATTTGAACTGAAAAAGTATCAAGTTTGTTTGTGCCTTGCATATTTTCTTAAACTCATCCTTCAAAGTAAATAAACCTCAATGATTTATCAAATATGAAGGGGCAATGTGAATAGGATTATTGCTCGAGGATTCAATTATGAACTTCTATTGCATTGATCTAATATTTTTGATATAATATTTTTTTATTTCCATTTATATGCTTTCTATTTTGAGGATCCCCAATTGTGTGTTTGATAAAATAAACAAAAAAACTCTAAGCTATCTCTGGAAAGGAAACCGCAAGATGAAGAAAATACCTATTGTTAAATGGGTCTACGTTTCACTTCCTAAAGATTATGGGGTAGCGGGGATTTTGAACTACGAAAAATAAAAAACTGGGTCTAAGTGATAAATGAAGGTAGTAGCCTCTCTCCAATCCTCGAAGCTTGTATGGAAAGCTCCACGAAATAATAATGGGTGATCCTTTTCTACATGATATTCTCATAATTAATAACTTGAATGACGACTAGAAATATAGTAAAGTAATAACTGTATAAATAAGTAAATTAAAGAGTTAGAACATTGTTGGTCCTTGGATAATGACTCGAATAGTAATGAATTATTTATTATAGGAGACTCTCATCTTATTTATAACGCTGCCATCAAAAACATTATGTGAATAAAATTCCCGTTTTATGTTTTCATTAATTACTGATTGGACCTTAAATCTTATGCATTGGGAAGCTACTAAATTGGTGGATTTTATACAAAATTGAGGGACTAACCAAGTTTTTTGTGATAAGATTGGTACGAAATATGTTTATTGGTTGGACTCATTACCTTTTCCAATAAAGGTTGATATTAAATCCCTTCGCAATATTTTATTAATTACAAGAATGTGATGACATAGTTACTCCATATATTACCGATCCACTCTCCCTTATTTTCTGACTTACGGGTTTATTTCATTGGATTTCATTTCATCTATCATGGCCTTTCAAATGTTTCATTTCATGTAATTTTATTTGTAAGTGTGTGAAATGGGATTTTATTCCAAAATTTCACATCATCCTTTGAAATCCATTTTTTGGATTGAATCAAAGAAAGACATGGTTTCTATTGAGGGAGTTCTTGGAGATGATTATATTTCTATAGAGGGATATGTGAGGGTGAATGCATAAGTTACTTCAACCTTTGTTTTTCATCTTCTTATCATACATCTCGCAAAGGATTAGGTTTTGGATACGGTTTGTCATTAGATCAAACTAGTGTATAGGGTTGGCATGGAAGTGGAAATGGAAAAAACCTCAAGTGCATCATGGCCCTTGCTTTCTGAGGCTTGTTATATATAAGAAGGTTTGATGGACATGGAATTTTTTAGAGAGTTACTGGACTCGATTTGACATCCTAATGAGTTTCGTGTATGGTGTGTCCAAATCGGGTGACACACATAGGGCGGGACCTAGTTCACTCCACTTTCCTAACCTAGATGCTATGTTTTCTCCTTTATGCAATAGGAATTGACACATTGGTATCTTCTTCATAGGAAATGTCGTGAGGCATGTGATATGTTTGTGGAAGCTGCTTTCATGCTCATTAAAGTGGAGGTTACGTAGGTGTCATCTGATTAAGTTAAATAAGTGCTTCTAAAATCCATCATTTTATATCTTTGTTTTGGTTAATATATAGCATTTCTAATTCCATTGTTATCAAATCATCTTGTCTATCTTCTTGGTTTGGAATTTTTATATTCCCACCCAATTTTTTTGCTAGCATATGCCCTTGTGTTTTTCATTAAAGTATTGTTGGATCATTTAGGCTTTAAGATTGATCCTCACGTTATATCTGTAATGTAAAAGGAAAGGGACCCTTTAACTATCCTTTAGTTATAAAAAAAAAGAAATGATTAATATATGTGTATGTTATGCGTTGCACTAAGAAGTTTAAATAATTAATTGATATTAAATTTGGTTTGTTTCAATTTTTCAATTTGTTGCTAGAAGTGGAGACTAGGGGCAACTAGGATCGATATATTCTAGGATATATTTTTTTCAATGCAAAAAAATCTATATAGATTTAGGATAGAGTAGCTAATAGTGGATTGATGGATATCTTCCCATCACTATAAAAATTAAATTTGAGTTAAACTACATCATTATGGAAATTGTGAACCCAACATGGTTGATAATGGTTGAACATTGACTTGAGGTTAACGGTCGTTAGGATCCTATCATACACCAGGGTACTCCATTTTTTTAATTTTATTAAATCACTAATTTGAAAATAAGAAATTTTTGAGGCCTTATAATGGGAAACCATTACTTACAATTAGTTCTTGAGCCTAGCGGCCGCTAGACATTTTCATTTATGCTAGCCAATTTAAATTATGTGATATACATGATATATCTTATGAGAACAATAAAATACCTTTTCCTTATGAATTTCCTAGATACACGTAATTCCAAATGTAATTTTAAGCATAATAGCCGTTGAGTTCAATATGATATTATGGTTTGAATTACGTGTATTCAAGAAAGTCATAAATATTTGTCTAGTCTTAGAATATTTGTTTTCTTCTCTTATCTTGGAACATCAAATAATATACCTTAGTGGTCATTAGTCTTTGAAGATATTCTTGTAAAATTTAAATAAAATTTTGGAGCATAGTTAGTTTTTCACTCGAGTCATTCCTATGTTTTTTTATTATTGGCAAATAGTTTTTTGAAAGGGACTATACCCTTGATTACAAAAGAAGGCCTAAAAGCCAGGATAAGCAAGAGAACCAGAGAGAAAAGGATCAGAATCCAAATGTTACAATGAAGTTCAAAGTAGCTAAAAAATAGCTACCAAGACGAGACAAAACAGCAAAATTACTGCAAAAAAGTAGTAAAGGATCCACAAAAAAACAGCAAAAAAACAAACAAGGACAGCAGAATCATCTACAGCTACTTCCTAGTAGCTTTGTCTATGATGGTTTTGATATTCTTCCAGGATTTAAACATACCCAAAGTAGTCATATGGGCAGCGTCATTAGAATCCAGCTGCTCCAAGGTCTTCTTGCTTTCCTTATCAGTACCCCAAAGAGTTTCGGCACTCCACTTAGGTTGGAGACACTTCTGATGTGTTGTTCAATAAATTCCTCAATCGCCCTAAAGATGGCAATGTTGTAATCATGCCTAGTCTTGGCCTTCCCTAAGTGAGAGTCCAAGGAGTGCAATTTCTTGTATATATCTTCAATTTGGCTGCTGTCCACATCCTCCTCCTCCTCCTTCTTCCTCTTTCCTTTCTGTTTTGTCAAGTTTTTAACTTCATCCTTTAACAATTTCATATCTGCCTCTAAGGCTTCCAGCCTTTTTATAGGGCTTTCCAATTGCACTTCCTGGGGGCTGGCACTGCTGATATATAGGAGGTCATGAGCAATTTCAAATTCATGAGAACCCTTCTCCACAGAAGGGTCTCAAGGTTAAGCTTCCTAGAAGCCCTAGTAACCGGTCTCCGCGAGGTAGAGGCCAAGTGGGGGTGGGAGCAGTAGAAGGGGAATGGCGAGAAGAATCTGAGCGGCTGGCATGGGGGTGATCAGCGATTACTGGGGGAAGAGAAAGGAGAAACAGGGCTAGCTAGCAGCAGAGCTCGGCAAAAGGGGAATCGAGCTAGGGGAGGAAGGGAGACCAGGAAACCTGAGGAGACAACATTTGTGTAACAACAAAATGAGCCCTTGGTGTAAAGGAACCACCGGAATTCTTTTGAAACTCAAGAATGGAGCGTTCAAGAGAGTTTAACAAGTAATGGGGGAAACAAACCAGATGATCCCTACGAAAATGATTAAGAAAAATAAGGTGTTTCGCAAGAACAGTGACAAACCTTCCCTCCAAGGAGATGAACCGTATCATCATGTGGGTTACTTCATCATATGGCGGCAGAGGATCGAGCTAACAAGCGAGGCCCGTTGTTGTGTGGGTCGGTTTCTCCTCTCCTCAACAAATCTTCTCTCTTCAACATCTCTATCGACCCTTTTGTTAAAGAATCAAGCCCTCAAGCCAAGGCGGTCGCTTCAGCAATAAGCTCTTCATTAATTAAGACCTTCTACCCCCATAATCCACTTTGTCCTCTCCTTCCAATCCTTTGCAAAACATAAAGAGATGCTCTAGTCATGCCCCTGAATTTTTTTCCATGAAGTTTGTTATGTCACCCTTGCTTAAGAATGCTCCATGACTCAAAATTATCTTTCCAGTCTGGGTCCACACTAGGCTCAATTTGACAAGGAGGACCCCCCATCTTCTCTATTCTGAACTGATTGCAACTAATTCCTAACTGATTGCTAAAGCCAATCCACTTTTTGCTATAGTAATCCGCACAAAAATGGAAATGAGAGCCGTTGCTATTCCCACGATCAGCTGCGTGTCTGCTGATCTGAGCCTGCTGAAAAATACGTGTGAGAATAGCCCGCTCCCTGCCATCAATCACTTTATCACCACCTTCGGTTTCCGTGGAGGTTTGAATCCACCTTTTAACAGTCACAATGCAGCCCGCATGCGCGATTTTCAAAACCGTGTATCTCCACTTGAAATTCCCCATATGATTCACATTGTCTTGATTATTAAACATGATTTGCATAAACCAATACTTTAAATCAACACGTGTGGGAGTATTTTTGATCCACACCCAAAATTCATAACTCATTTCAAGATATTGCTTACGTATGGAGTTCCGCCTGAATGTTGTTTTGAAGCTATTTAGGGATGCTATTATTGTCCCAAACTGTAAGGTTAACATTAATGCCATAATTTTCGAGCACATCCACCAATTTATTACCCTCCCTATAGGTATGCATGATCCTGATGTTATTGAAAGTATGACTAATACTTATGGACTTTGCAATAAAATCCTTGATGCTCCAGCTTGGAGATGAGCACTGCTTAAGAAGATTAATGATATTTAGGGAGTCTCCTTCAATGATGAGGTTCTGAATATTATTTTCCTAGGAAATTCTCAGACCCCAAAGAGCAGATAAAGCTTCAGCAAAATGATTAGTTTAAATTCCCATTTTACCATCATACGCAACTATTAGATTGCCTTTACAATCCCGTATCGCTCCTCCCCCTTCCGCATTCCCAGGGTTTCCCTTAGAAGCCCCATCAAAGTTCAACTTATACCAATTTAGATCAGGAGGATTCCATTTAATCAAAGATCTATCAATGCTATTCCCGGGAATGTTCCAACTATTAATTGATCCAATCGCGATTGGAAAGAATGAATTCTTCATTTTTTGGATATCTCTTGTTCTTGGGGTGTTTAAATCTAGCAATATTCTCTTTGATACCATTAGAAACTTTCCCAATACTAAGTTCGTAGTTTTGCTTTTTGTTTTTGAAGATAACAAATATCCTAGTGGCCTTTAACCACAATATAGTCTTGTAAAATTTAAATATATTAATGGAGCATAGTTGGTTTTTCATTTGAGTTATTACTACTTGTCTTGTATGCAAGATAGAAAATATCCTAGTGGCCACTAACCTCAATATAGTCTTGTAAAATTTAAATATAATAATGGAGCATAGTTAGTTTTTCATTCAAGTTGTTACTACTTTTCCTCTATGCAAAATAGAAAATTTCCTAGTGGTCACTAACCTCAATCTTTTTTATTTTCCACCAATCCTATGTAATTATCTTCATCCTTAGTGGCCTATAGTATTTTAATATCATGTTAGGATAGGAATATCATGTAATAAAATTTGAATAACATGTTTTAATCGAAATTTGCTTGGATAAAAAATTCATGTTAGAGCTTAGTTCATTTTTTTAGTTATCATTTTTCGGTCAAGTCATGACTCATTATCTTCAATTAAAGAGAAGAATTATCCTAGTGGACAATAATCTCAAGTCTTTGTTTTGTTACACCAAGACAGTGTAATAATCTACGACCTTAGTTCCTTCTTATGCTTCAAATAACATATGAACTTACTTGAGACTTCAAAGGCTAGAAAATGGTGCGTAAAAAGAAAAAAAATATTTCTAAGAATTCCACTTCTCTGCCTTATTAGTTTCCACTTCTACTCGGTTGTTCCATATTGCTTCACTTTTCTTTTACGGGAAGCAATTGTTTGATTGTTGTACATCAGTTTTTTTTTCGTAGATGTGTTATTGGTTTTGGGTACATTTATGAGCAAAGTTTTTCTATTGTTGGAGCTTAATTGTATAAATATATATTTTTAGCCTTCTTGAATAAGGGTATAGTACCTTTAAAAATATATTTAGCAATAATAAAAAAATATTGAAATCAACGACCACTAGGCTGAAAATTTTGTTTTGGAATATGTGCATTCAAGAAAATCATTAAAAAAATTTTTGTCTTATAATATTTGTTGTCTTAGAACATCAAAGAAATAAATAAAAAATTCAACCTAATGGTTGCTAGTCTTAGCAGGTTTTATTGTAAAATCCAAATATAAGAATGGAGCTTAGTTAGTTCTTAAGTCGGGTTGTTAATAATTGTCATGTATGAAAGGCAACAACTACCCTAGTGGCTGCTAATATAGATTATTTTTTATGTTGCACCAATGCTATTTAATAATCTTTGACATTAGCAGACGTTAGGATTCAAATATCATGCTAGGATTTAGATATCGTAATAATAAAATATAAATATAATAATCGGTGTTTAGCTTGGTTTTCATGTGAGTCGTTACTAGTTGTATCGTATAAGTAAACCAATATCTAAGCATTTGCTAATCTCCATTATTTTTTTAGTAAATGTATTTAAGAAAATATTTAATATTTTTGTTGTCTTGGAATATTTATTTCCTTGTGTTATCTTGTAATAGCTAAGAAATGTCGGAATATGGTATTGGAGAATTTAAAAATTATTACTTTAGGCTAGACTAGTTATCATGTAAGTCATTACTAATTATTTTCTACATGAATAATTTTGACAAAGTAGAATTATACCTCAGTGGTAGCTAGGCTACACAACATTTTTCTTGATTGACTTTACAAAAAAGATACATAAATATATGAGTACAATCTTGTATTAATATATTTCAAAAATTCAATAATCAACCAATGATATGTAGTATGATAAAAATATATGGCATAGCATAAGGTCATCAAAAGGAAATAAAAGTTTGTAAATATAATATAATATTCTTACCTTTCATTACACATAAAAAAGATTTTTAAAGAAATTAGATTTGGCTATTTCTACATGGCAAAATGAATATAATTAAATATATGCATCAACGTGGAAATCATGTAAACAATTAACATTGAAATAATTAAATCACATTGTTTCTTTCATATTACAAAAATCATTAAGGGATTTTAAAATGATTACCTAAACTATTCTAAATCAAACCATTACAATTTTTGAAAACAATGAATATGCAACTCATGTTTTGTAACTAGGGATCAATTCTACCACTTATGGAAAATAATAAATGCAGGAAGGAGAATGAAAAATACACAAAAATTAACCAGAGAGACACATAGAAGGGATAAATAGGGAACTCATTTAACATACATGAATATATGAGATACGATATAACATAATAAACAGTTTTCCCAAAGAATAAATACGTAAAAGGGATTGCATTTTCTTAGGTCAAAGGAGGAGAAAAAATGTGGTTTAGAACAAAGCAACACATTTTGACAAGGAGATGAAACAAAACTTCAAATATGGCGGACAGAAAGGCAAGGATGGATTGCGGTGCAAAACACAAGAGCTAGGTGAATAAAGAGTGGATGAAATTACCCACCATCAACTAAGGTACACATACAATAACATAGATGCTCTTGATATAATTGTTTTAGTAGAATCTAAAATTTTTATGTTCTTGATAATGTATGGTAAACCTTCATATTCTCTCTTAAAAAAATTATCTCAAAGATTTTAACGACAACCTTTTTGTTTATCTCTTTTGATTCTATCCTTTGTGGTCCTCATGATCACAACTCTAACCTATGATCTATCCACAATCACTATTTTTGTCTCATTTTTACACCCCCAAATGAGATTATAATCACTCCCTCGGCTTTTAGTTTTAAAAAATGGGCAAGAATTGAGCACTCGGACTAGTAAATTAGTTCCTACGCGTGTTTTATTCGATTTCAAGAGCTTCTTTTCTGTAATTTAAAAATAAAAAAGAAACCTAATATATATTTCTCTGGTGTATTTAATTTTCTCCCAATACATTCAACAAAACAAATTCAGAAAAAACTAAAAAAGGGGAATAAGAAAATTTGAAAATTTGAATTTCCCCTTCGTAAAGTGAAAGTGCAGGAGTTTGAAATTTCAAACGTTTTCATTTAATGCGTGGTATTTTACATATAAAAATTTGATTTTACCCCTCACTAATATTTGCATTTATTTTTGGGGATAGCATGGGATACATGGAAATCAAATTTATTAATTTTACTTTAGAAACAAGTCGAGAAAACATTAATTATTTCATTGTGAACTGTGGGGGAAATGACAAATATTAATTTAAGTATAATAAAAAACCATTTAGAAAATAGAAGTGAACATTTATAAACAAAGGTTTAAAGTTTAAGAAAGCAATAAATGCATATTTTATTAGTAATTTTTATTGAATGCGAATTTGATATTTTTAAAATATCGTATCTTAAAAATTCCAATGAAATGTGACATCTTGCAAGTTTAAATCTGGTTAATTAAATAAGTATATAATTGACAAACTTATTAAGAAATGTTTAATTAGCGATAGAATTAACAAATAATTTTTACCTATAAAATTTTTCCATATTAAGTTGTAACTGTAATCCATTAAAATGTTGACATGTGGCATAAAATTTCTAATATATCTTGTGATTGTCAATATTTTGGAGTTATTTATGCTTTACTCTATAAAACTAAAACATAATTTTACTGAGTTCACACGAATTTGAGAGTACCTTATAGATAAGAAAGAAAAGAGCAACCGCTAAGTTCCATTAGAATGATATTTTTGCAATACCAAATTCAAATATTAAATACTTAGATTTTATATGGAACTAGGCTATTATTTTTAGTGGTTTTAATGAGAAATTATGCATGTAATATGTTGTCCATCTATTTGTTGAGCGAAGCCTAAAGGTCGCTAGCATCTACAACTCCTAGGTTTTCTTTCCAGTAATGTAATTAAATATCTCTATAGTTTTAGATTGCAAGAATTTTTCATTAATTATAATCATATATTATTGTCTATACAATCCCTTACACAACCAAGTGTGGAACTACATACCCTTGAAATATATCACAACTTACATATTACTCATAATTGTTTTGTGCCTAACACATGATTTATATCGGTTTGTATTGAGAAAAATATCTAGCGACCCCTAAGCTCAAATACTTACGAGAAAGGAATGATTGTGCGAGAACATAAAGTAAAAATTTCTTATTTTGAACATAGAACAAGAATACAAAATAACAGTAATAGATATTAGTAGCTACTAGGAATTTTCCATATATATATTTCACGATAGATATGTGAGATATGCACAATTTTTGTTGTCGGAAGCTATGGAGGTCTTTACATAGTTGGGAAGAAAGATGGTTATCAAAAATGTTTTTAGGGTGCTAATATAACGTCATAGTGACTGTCAAGCTCAAAACTTTGCATATTTATTTTCTTTACACATCGGTGGGCATCAATGAAAAATATTAGCAAATACTATTCTCAACTAGTTATTAAAAGGAGTAGATTAGCGGCCGCTCAACTAATTTGTGATTTTTAATATAGAGATCAAACAACAGTTAGTATTAAATAAAATTATAAGATACCTATAAGATTTAATACTTACGAAATGAATGATTTAGTGGTAACTAGGATAAACAATATCTTATTTCGAATATAGCTCTCTAATAATAGACCATAGTGATATATATTATAGATCCTTAGGATTTTTTCATAATATATTTAGATGATAAATATTCGAGAAATGAAAATTTTGTATTATCGAAATCTATAGAGGTCTTTGAGAAATGAATAAATTAACGGCCTCTTGGCCAAACTATTTATTAATTTCAAAATAGAGATCAAACATTAGTTTGTATTGAAGAAAATGCTTAGTGATTACTAAGCTCGAATCTTTACATAACATAGCACTCTAGGATTATTATTTATTTTTGATGAGAAATGATTAGATTAACGTCCTCTAGGATAAATTGTTTCTTAATTATGAAAATAGACATAAAAAATTTCGTATTAAAGAAAATTCTTAGCAACCACTAAGCTCAATACTTATAGAACATAGTGCTCGAAAAAAAGATCACTTGAACGGACAATATGCAGTCACTAGGAATTTTCCATAATATATTTTGATGATAAATATGTGCGAAGTGGAAATTTTTATTGTTGAAATCTATAGAGGTATTCTCATAATGGGGAAGAAAATGGTTATTAGAAATGTTTACGGTGTTCTCATATAACATCATAGTTATTGTAAAGCACACACCTTTGTATCTTTTATTGTTTTACATGTTGATGGGCATCAATGAAAAATATTAGCGATTACTAATATCTACTACTTATTAAAAGGAGTAGACTAGTGGTAGCTAGGATCAACTGATTTTTAATTTTGAATATAGAGATTAAACAACGGTTCATATTAAATAAAATTCTTAGAAGTGACTATTAACCTTGAATACTTATCGAAAGGAATGATTTGGCAGAAACTAGGCTAAACAATATCTTATTTTGAACATAGCACTCTAATAACATATCATAGTAATAGATATTATCAGTCACTAGGCATTTTTCATAATATATTTAGATGATAAATATGTGAGATATGAAAATTGTTTACTATCAAAAGATATGGAGGTATTTGAGAAAGGAAGAGATCAACGGCCTTTGGGATAAAATGTTTATTAATTTCAAAAATAGAGATTAAAAATAGTTCATATTAAATAAAATTCTTAGCAGCCCTTATGCTCGGATACTTATAGAAGATAACGCTCTAGGATTATTGTTTATTGGTTAATGAGAAAGGATTAGATTAACATCCTCTAGGATAAAAAGTTTCTTAATTACAAAAATAGACATAAATAAAGTTCGTATTAAAGAAAATGCTTAGCAACTGCTAAGCTTGAATACTTACAGAATGTAGTGCTCGAAAAACAGATCATATGAATGGATAAAATGTGGTCACTAGGAATTTTCCATAATATATTTTGATGATAAATATGTGAGAAATGGACATTTTTATTGTCAAAAGCTATGGAGGTCTTCTCATAGTGGGGAAGAAAAATGGTTATTAGAAATGTTTATAGGGTGTTCATACAACATCATAGTGTAGATACATGTTGTCTTAAATAAAAATATTTGTGTAAGGGACATTTTGTACTCTAAAATGTTATGGATGGTTTTCCCAAGTTGGTAAAAAAAGATGATTATTAACATAATTTTTAGGGTGCTCATACAACATCATGATGTGGAGATATGTCATATTAAATGGTGCTTAGGAAAGTGGGATTTAGTATAATAGTATTGTATCGTATCAGCCGGAATTAGAGATAAATTATGGTTTTGTGTTTGTTAACACTCTTTTCTTAGCTTATAGACTGCTAGGGTAAGATCTATGCATATGATCTTTGTAATGCACATCGCTTTGAATTAAATAAAATTCTTAGCAACCACTAATCAATATTACTTACTGAAAGTAATGTCTTAGAGGTTGTTAGAAATAACACCTTTTATCTTCTAAATGATAAAAATAACTATCAAATACATGAAATCCATATTATATTAATATCTTCACTTGTTTATTAATTTTAATTTTGATGAAATAATTTTATCTGGGGTGTGCTAGCCTTTGAATTGTGAAAATGTTATAGATGAATCGTGCACACCTATTCCCGAACCACCACATATAACGGAAATTGATTGAGTCTTACAATTATTTTTTTAGTTTTCGACATGAATTTGATACCATCTTTTGTATCCATAGTCATGGGGGTTGTGTAGTAGCATGGAATTGATTATAGTAACACCAAAATACTCAAGATTCTAATTTTGTTCACCGTATTTTCACATAAATAAAAAGAAGATTAAGGGGAATGTCTCCATTAAATTTTTGTTTTGGAATATTATGGATAACAATGGGTAAAATCTTCCAGTCTTTCCTTTCGACAACCATACATAGTTTTAGATCTCTAGTTTTCTTGAAAATATGTGGTTTTGCTTTGTAGATGCCATTATTAGGCTTATGGAGCTTCTAGGAGCTTGGAAATTACCCTAATCACATCGGTGGTTATGGGGCAAGGATTTATTAAATTTTCCTTTTAGAATATTATGGAGAAGAAAAATTGTTGGAAATGGGTAAACTCGACATTTTTTCCTTTTGGCGGCCATGGAAAGTTTTAGAACTCTTGTTAGCTTGTAAATTTGTGATTTTTCTCTATAGACTACATTATTAGGCTTCTAGAGCTTCTAGCAGACTTGATGATTTTCGGTAATGCTCGGTTTACGGACCTCAATGGATCAACATTGTGTTTTTCAGCTCATGATTTGGATCGATTAACTTGGGCACTCTTTAGCAATCTTACAACAAGCAATCTTTTGGAGGTCACACTATGAGTTTAATTATTTTTTTATTTCTTTGTTAGAATTCTAATAGGATGTTAAGAATTGTGTTTAAGTGAAATTTACTATCTCAAGGATAGTTTTGAAATACTTCAATTTTTTTTTCATCTATGGCCTCGACATGAAATCTTATGGACCTCTCCGATAATAAAATGTATGGACCCATTCCAGGATCTATGGGGGATTTAAAACATATTCGAAATTGAAATTCATGTCCTTATATGATTTTATAGAGCATAAAAAAGAAGTGCAACTTCTATGAATGAACATTATATTGACTTGATGATTCATCTCAATTATAAATTCGGGAATTTGAACAAACATAGAATGAATGGGTTTACGCCATAGTATTTGGAAATATAACGAGTATAATGGATATGTAAGTTCTTCATACTAAAAATTGGATTATTTACTCCCAAGTTCATGTTTTTGGATCTATATGCTATGTATTTTAATTTCAAGGGAAATTGTAACTTAGTGTGCTTGTTTTCAATGTAGATATATTTATGTCAATTGATTAACATGTCCTATTCCTCAAGAGCTTGGGCAGTTACAAAACTTAGTCTCACTATATGTTCCTTTCATCTATACCTTAAATGTAAATTTTGGGCAGGCTTGTGTTGATGTTCAAATAATATTGGAAATGAATCATATGCAGGATACTGAAAAATAATAATTTATCAGGGGAAGTTTCATTGCTAGTTAGTCAACTATTTCAGCCATGATACATTGTGAGGATTCCTTTTTCCACATGTTTCTTTGTGAATTTTTGAAAGATATGATTTGTAAATTTAATTCTCTTTCGCTAATAATAGAAGATACTATAAATGGATCTATTTCATTTACAAAACCTCTCCTACAACAATATTTCTAGAGAAATTGGTGTGATTAAAAACTTTTCAAGTGTTTTTCAAGACAGGTGTAGATATAAGCACAAATTTTCTCTACAAACCAATTCATCCGTGCTTCTTATGGTTTTTAGATATCAACAATTAACTGAAGTAAGAAATAGTAGTTTTATTTTAGAAAGCTCATGTTCCATACATTTTCTTCTATTGTTATTAAAAATTTGGAAACCTTGGATATGTATGATGTTGTGTAAAAAATTGTGGACCAAAGATATAAACAACATTGTACTCATTTTTTATGTACCTTTAGTACAAATTTCTAATACCATGCATATTGGCCTATCACCCAGTGTGCATTGGGCACTCACCCAAGGCACGTGCAGGTGTTGGACCCCTCCTTTATGTGATCATTGTGAGATTTTTTTTCCATTGATGGGGGATGGTTTGCAGAATGAGAATACATTTTCTTAGTTAAAATAAAAGTGGAAGGGAAACTTACGAGATCTACATATTAACGTATTAAATGAACTAAGAATTATAAGTAATAAGCATGATGAATTAGATCCGAGTCATGAAAATCATACAATAAGAGGGTTTACACCTTAAACATGATATAAAGAACAAACCACTAGATATATATTCATTTAAAGTGATTTTGGTAGTCACATTACATTTGAAATAGTCATCACAAACCATACATATCAAAAAATTAGGTCTCATCTCTTATAGATCTCCTTGGTATGATATTATAACTATGCCTTCCTAGTTCATCCCTTATTACTGACTCTAATGCCATACATAGGCTTATTACATCCTTCAAAACCATTAGCACTAGTTCTCTAAACACTAGCATTACTGCAACATTCGGCTACGCAATGACTTACTCTCCATGCATCCTCTTCTCTACTCCCGTCTATCACCTAATGTGTTTATTTTCTTCCGATAATATTTATTTAGAGGTTAATCATCCACCACTATGCCTTCTCTCCTAAACAAATCACTTACCAAGTATCAATGTGGTCCTCCAATGGTGCATGCTTATCTCCTTGTGAACCCTCCACCTTCTATAATAATTTCTTCTAAGAATATTCCATGCGTGGAATATTATTTTCTTGACTGGAAGAGTCCAGGATGGCACCTTATTCACTTAGAAAACCTAGTCGAGTCACGTTTTCCTCAAGTGCCTCTATAACATCGAATATGGCTAAGGCCATATATCCTATGTACTCTATCCCCGTCTGCACCCTAGTCTCTCCAAAACTGTTTTTAAGCCTCTATCCTATGCGCATATCCTCGTGCATCCTTATCTTTATTGGTCACATGTGCACATGTAGCTTTTGGTATTTAGCCAATAATTTGGGTACAAACATCACCCCATACTAATATTGTTCTCCATCATCGGAAACATCCTACTTCAAAGAATAAAGAATGGTGGGACTCACATAATTTTAATAAAGAATGAAAGAATGGACTAAATGGAAAAATATTCTATCACTAAAAGAGGAGTGGGAACTCCATCCTCATTGTTTCCTCAATATTTTCTCGGGCATCCATTTCACCCGCACTGTTGGAGTAGGTCATCGTACAATAGAAAAGTGACATGCGAGCATGAGAATGTACAAGTATCCCTTCTTTATACTTGACCTCTCCAGTCATGCCAAGATAGCCAATTGAAATGGAATATATGTGGATATAGACAAAATAGTTGGACAATCTTATATCCTCAACACACAATAATGGGATCTACGAATCTAAGGAAAAGAAATCTCTCCTAACCTGAATCGGTGTAATGGATTGTTCAGATATAATAGCTTCTTGGAGGCTCCAATCAATTTTGAGCTCTGTCGAGATCATATCTATTGGCTGTTGGATATGTGGAAAGTGACCTATAGGTGCTTTGTGTATATTTCAAGACAAGGTCATGGAAAATGGTATTGAGAGGTATAGTGGAATTATAATAAAGTATGGGTGGTTTTCTGGTCTAGCCCTAAAAATATTAGCTTGATTGGATTCTATGTTTAATGCAGAAAATTACATTATGATATACGGAGGGAGCGGTGATGATCTAAATACCAGCGTGGGTAAAGCGGGTGTCAATAATTAACTAACTAGCGAGGCCCGTTGGGTTGTGGGAATTAGGGATCACAACCATGATTTCGTGGTTTTCGTGGACTTGTTATGGTCATGTGAAGAATCAATCTCTTCTTCCAAATATCCAATAGTCATAAACCTTTTCATCTTCTATGTTTATGTAGACATCTAAAATTGGTTATCAATTTAGTGTCCCCGTGTGTGTTTGCCTTCCCGTGTAACTTTGGGGCACGTTTATATCACCACTTCTTCCTTAGGGTATTATTTAATATTTGATTTAAACATCTATCCTAAGTTTATTTCACCCCATTATGTTTTACCCATAGATAATTAAATATTAACTATTTAATTATATTTTTTACATATATCTTAACCACTTATCTACCCCATATCAATTCCTAACCTCCCATATCTATTTTATCCATCTATCCCCCCTATTTCTCCTCCTCCCAAACTGAGCAGTGGGATATTTCCCGTATTTGAGGTGGAAGGATCACTTCATCTTTCCAAAAATCATCCCTTTTGGCCATTTCGGAGTCTGTTCCCTGATCGGTGCCGACCAGTACTCGGTCGACACTAATTTTTAAGTGGCACCGATTTCAATCTCGATCGGCACTGATTACAAATATAGAGCCATAATTTAGTTTTGAGGAGAAAGAAAGAACGAGATATTTTTAGCATCAAGTCTGAGCATTATCTATCAAGTGAGAGTGAATCTTGTCCAAATCAATCCCTGAGAGGAGTACCATTACTCTGCTCCTACCACATCGATATTGTGAGCCTCCATCAATCTCTTGGTGACTCTGTTCCCACATCCAGTACAGGTGGAGCCTTGTTAGTATCCCTACGGCTCTTGCAGATCCAGCGGAGATCGATGATCTAGCTTCCACTGTCTGTTTCTCAATCTTCCTACAATTTTCCCCAAGTCGACGCCGACCATACCCAGTCGACGCCGATTCTCTCTAGTCGACGCCGACCTATCTCAGTCGACGCCGATTCTTCTCAGTCGATGTTGATTTTCCTAATCGGCGCCGATCTTCTGTGACAGGTAAAATAATTCAGGGAACACAAATCTAGCATTGTTTTCACACTTTCCCGTTTTTTATTGGTTTATGTCTGCTGTTTACTTTTTTGTTTGTCATTTTTAATCAAAATATAGACATTTACTTACATATTTTATCATGTATGCTTCTTTCCTTAATTGAAAACGTGGACTGACATCCACCGAGGGAGCTTATTGCTTCCTGGACCCGCTTTTCGGGTAGTCCACCCAAATATCTTTTAACGTGGTCTTTTTTTGTCAAGCATCTATGTCTTGCATGTTTCTTAGATCTACTTTGTAGGATCGCTCGTGTGTGCCTGTCTTGTCTACATCGGCTTTCTTTTCCATCTACATCTTCAGATCTTGTCTTATCTATCAGGTATCAATTTCATTTGAGTTTTTCAAGGTTTTTGTGTTTAGTTTGGTACATTAACTTGGACAGGTAGCAAGCGTGGAAATTCTTGATCTACATTCAGCACGCCCGTTGGGACCCAACAAAATTCCCTTATTGGTAAGCTCATTTCTTTTCCATTTTTGAGCTTCTGTTTTGTTTCTTCGCTGCTTTTCATCAGTTCTCTCGTAGCATTTCCTTCCTTCATTTTGGTCTTGCTTCTTTCACTTATAATTCACAAAGTTAAAGTTTCTTCTTTCTTACAAAACTAAATTCCAATTCCTATTTCGAAATTCAATAAATATTTCATTTGATTTTAAAATTTCATTCTTGATCCATCTTCTTTTTGCAAAATTGTTATTTTATTGAAAGTTTTCTAGTTCTTTAAATAGAAATTTTCATTCTACTATCATCTAGATATATCTTTCTGGATTTGTTGGGTGTTTTCTTAACCTTTTCTTACGGAGCACATTGCTTGTTCATGGGATTGTTTGAGGGGAAGAGCTCAACAACGCACTTTTTGAAGTCCACACACCTTGGAGAGCTAAATCTACAGGTATTCCTCTTTTACGGTGTTTTCTCCTTTTTAAGAACTTAAAAAGAATTTGTTTGTTTTCTTTCTATCACATTCAAACATTTTGATTTTGGTGCTTAAAAATAATTTAATCGCATTTGGGAAAGAATTTGTTTGACTTGTCTTCATCGAAATCCAACACTTCGTTCTTAGTGCTTAAAAAGAACTTTTCCTTTGTCATTTCTGTTGTATGCTATTCATCTAGTTTTCTAAATAGGCTAGAAAAATTAATCAAAATCGGTAGTGACACTATTTGATTTTTATTTTTCACCCTTGCACACAAAGCCAAAATCACTAGGTATAAAGCATCAAAACAAAAATTCCTCCCCTGGCCTTGCCTACTTGGAAGTGACATCCAAGAGGAAGAGCCTACATAGTACTCGGGCCGTGCTATAAATTCACGGAAGTTCTAGTATATATTGGCAAAGCACCCAACTCCCTTATCGCAGTGGTGTGTGAAGTGCGGGGTAGGCCCCTATATCAAGCCATGTACTGGTCTTTTACTGAAGTTCCTTCAGGACTCCTCACCAAAACATTCCCCAAACCATCCTTAGTTTGGCTATCTGAGTAGTTCCTATTCTAAAAATCCTTCCCTAATATTTTCTTTCTTAAAAGTAGGAAAACTTAAAAGAGATAATCACCTACGCTACTTGAATTATCTGTGCATTAGTTAGGTCAATCTTCTTTTTCTATATTTCTGCTTGTTTATGATGGTCATCACTCGGTTACAATCTAGAAGAATGGCTCAACTGGCCCCTTCTTCCTCTAAGATCACCACTAGTGTGGATGTTTCGGCACCCCTCGGGTCTTCCTTGGGACCGCTATTAGTTGGTTCCCCATCTTGGTCATATAATCCTTTCTATCAAGCCTAAAGCAATCCCATCATGTCCAGCTTCCCCAGTCCTTCAGAAATATCATCTGCTTCTGATATAGAGTATGTTCCTCATGGGGATCCTGAATTTTAGGTGCTCCTTGATCGCAATCCGGTAGCCCTTATGGACTACCTAGTACATAAGTCCATTCAAATATCTGATCAGGGACCACCAATCCAGCAAGTTTACGATTATCCTCATGAACCATCCCAAGCTTTTGTAGAACAGTTAGCATCCTTTTTCTCACCTCAAACCACGGAAGAGGGTGGTGCACTGTGCCTCCTTTTTCTCTTCCACCGACCATGTCGACTAGTTCTCAAATAGTCTTTCCTATTCCTAACGCCACAGTTACCTCGACTATTCCACAACCTACTTCTGAGAAGTCCTCTTCTCTAGCTATAATGGGTGCGTCTGCACACCCACAGATTGTTGTTAATTCTTCTATGCCATCCATTACGTCCCAGGGTCAGTACCTCTTTATGAGTCAACCCCCTTCAACGAGTCAGTTGGTTCTTGCTTCTCGTCCTCTAGTTGGTCTTTCTTCCAATGTTCCAGTGACAGTGACCTTCACCCATCCTCTAGCATCGGTGCCCTTAATAACCAATCCAACAGTCAAAAGCCTCATTCAGACCTTGTTCCCCACCATGTCCAATCAAATCAATACCTATGTTTCTTAATCCATTCTGATTAGTCGAAAAGTGTAGGAGCCCACCAATCACAGGCTCGACTTTCATTCAACCACCTTTTTCTCAACCACTTGTCATCTCATAGCCTATTTATACATAGGCTCCTTCACAAAAAATACCTCACCAGGTGTCACCCAGAACACCTGGTTATTCCTCTTACCATCCTGTTAATCAACAGATGAATCCCCATTGACACCTCAACAAAATCCACCATTCACTTCTTATGTAGGACATACCAGTATGCCTCCTCCTCAATCTGACGTGGTCCAAATTATTTTCAAGAAAATCACAGACTTAGAAGCCTCCACCAAAGGGGCTCGTCCTTCATACTCTTTTGAAGAAGTGTGTAATGAACCCATTCATCCATCAGTGGATTTTAAGCCTTATCCTCCCCAATGGGAACTTCCTAAGTTCTCAAAATTTCATAGTCGGGAGGATCCTCAACAAAGCACCTGCGAGCATTCAAACACACTTGCTACCTGATAGTCTAGGATCAGGAGCTTATGCTCCATACTTTTCCTATGTCTCTAGCAAGGCCTGCTTTAGATTGGTATAATAACATTCCTCAACATTCCTTGTTTTCTTTCTCTCAATTGGCCCAAATTTTTTTGAAAATGTTTCAATAAACATCACACATAATATCTCGATTATAGATCTTTATAACATTTGTCAATTTGATGATGAGTCTATTACAGACTTTGTCACTCGTTGGAGAGGGATAATAAACCAATTGTCTTTTTCCCTTCATCAATCTCAACAGATCGAGTTGTTTACTCAATCTTGTGCTAATCATATTTCTTCCACTTTAAGGATCCGGATATTTCACACATTTGAAGAAGCCTTTATGATGGCATGCAAACTTGAGTTTTGTGCCATTGAACAAGGGAAGTTAAAACTTCACTCTAAATCTAAACCAGATTTTTCTTGGTTTACAAAATCAAACCCTTCCACTTCTAAAGACAAAAATCAGGGATCCACTAACGCTATCATATTAAAAACACCATGTGCGATAACACTTCTAATCAAACACCATGGAGAGACTCCTCATCTTCTCGAAAAGGACCCTCATCATCTCAATATTTTACTTCATTGGGGGAATCATATGCTTCTATCTTGGAAAAAATGTTGGAAGTTCACATGATCAAACTTCCCCCTATTAGAAATTTTGATGAAAACCAAGAACGTCCATTTTGGTATAGGGAAAATGACTTCTATCATTATCATAGAACCAAAGGCCATGACATTGAATGATGTCAGACCTTCAAAAATCTTGTCCAAAAATTCATTGATAAAGGTGAGCTCATTCTAGATAACCCAAATGCTCCCCCAAATCAGGTGCTTGATGTTTTTAAACAACCTTTTCCAAATCATTCCCGAACCATGATGCTTCAGAGTCTCAAAAACCAAACATTCATACTATTAGATTCATTTCTACTAAAGAATATTCTTCGAAAAATAATTCATCTATGAACACATCGACTGAATCAGAACCTCCTGCTGCTCAGCTAATTGTTGGGATCCCACCATCCTCAGCTTGACTGTGTTTGCATATTCCCACATTCTTAGAGATGATTCATCTCTCTCTACTTCTTTATCTGATCTTCCATCTATTCCTAAGAAAGTTTCATCCTCATCTGTCTCATCATTAGATATTCTTTCGATGCTCGAGGAAATTACATCTCTTCGAGTTTCCACCGCAAATAAATCTACTTCTATCTCTCCCATTTTTCGTTGCGACTATGCCATTAGTAAACATACCTATAGTTGTACCAACTTCAATGGAAGCATCTTCAATTTTGAATCTTCCCATTTCCTTTCCCATAGTAGTTACACCCATAATTACTATACCAAAAGTACCTCCCTCGCAAGGAACTGCTCCTTCATCATCCACTTCTTCCATCACCGATACTATTTTGCCTATTAAGGGAAAATCTAAAGAAATAGCACCGGCACCTACACTCTCGGTTCCTGGACTTAAACCAAGACAACTAAATTCTAATGTTACATCATCAACACCTCCTCATCTCCTTCCCCTAAAAAGGCTACAATCACCTTATGCGGTTGAAGTTGTCACCATCCCTGAAAAAGGAAAACCCATATTTCGGACTATTAAGACTCTTGGTGCCTTCCCTCAAAAATCTCTTTCTGTGCCTCATAAAATATTGGATTTATCAACTAGGAAGGTATCTTCTTCTATAATACCATCGGAACCATCATCTTCTTCTTCTACAACACCTTCTTCGTTGGTGCCTTGTAAAGTGAATTCACAGACTAGAGAGGCATCACCTCTTTTATCAGGACCATCATCTTTGTCACCAAAAGCCAAGGTACCCTCTGTTCCTCCAATCAGACCTATTTTGGGAGCTCCTCCCTCATCTAAATCAGCATTATCTAAATTGTCATCTGTTTCGATCAAGCAGCCTTCCCTATCTCTGAAGACCACAACACTTGTCACATCTTCATCTTCTTCAAAATCTATCTTAGGAGCTCCTCCTCCATAGAAATCAATCATGCCTCACTTTCTTCCATCTCAAGTGTCCAAGGCTGCTTCTCCCGATGTCCGAAAAAGTAAAATGATCCCTAAAAAGACTGTCAAACCAGATATGTAGGTTCTTTTACCTCGGCAGTCCGTGGAGGTAAAAGAGGCACCTCCGTCATCTCTATCCTCATCTTTGTCTACCAGATTCTATACCGAGATTCTTCGCCAACTTATCTAGTCTTCATCCATATCCCTTCCTCTGATCAAACCCTATAATCCTAAAGGATTAAAACCTTCCTGTTTCAACTCTGATTTGATTTGTGCCTACCATCACACTCCAAGACATGACACTGAGGGATGTAAAGCCCTTCAATCTGTCGTTAATAGTATTTTGGAAGAAAGTGATCTTCTACTAGAAGAAGAGGAGGAACAAGTATCTCCTATCATCTCAACCACATCTGAGCCTCAACAATCTACTCAGGCCTCTAGTTCTACTAATTCCACCGGATGGTCTTCCACCTTCCCAAATCGACACGATTCATATCGCCACTAGAACACAACAATATGATAATCTATCATCATCTCGGCCACGGGTTGTCATTTCTGTAGCCCCTGAAGGCATTCCTCCTTCCACATCAGCCTCGAGACCTAGGGTCTCTATTCATGCTTCACCTCAGGCTCAAATTCCTGTGTTAGTAGAGGAGAGTGTTATGAAACAACTTACCCATGATCCGGTCAAAATGTCTCTTTTTGACCTCATTCAATCATCTCACAGCATCGCTAGGCTTTGATTGATAATATGCATCATATCGCAATGAATTTAGATGAGCCCCAGCCTTTCGAGATGATTTTTGGATTGAATAAACCATCAACCACCATTTATTTTGAAGATTTAGAAATTCCTTCCCTTTCTTCGAGGATTTGGAGGCTCCCCTCTTTATCACAGTTCAAATCAACAACACTACGTTAAAACACACTATGATTGATAGTGGTGCTGCACTCAACGTCATTTCCTCACACACATTCAAGCAAATTAAGTTACCAAATTATGTAGTGTTACCCCCACATTTCACCCTTTGACCATTTAACGATCAACGGGCAGTTACTTTAGGAACTGTGGTGTTGCCCATTCGAGTAGGTAAGAAGCTGCTTCACGAACTCTTTTATATTGTTGAAGGGAAATTCCACTACAATATGATCCTCGGATGCTCCTAGATTCATGCAATGCATTATGTCCCATCAACCCTCCATCGATGCTTAAAATATCAGTATGAGGGTGAAATTTATACTCATCCAGGAGATCCTTTTCCTTTTGCACAATGCGACATGACCACAGAGTCTACCCCTTTAAAAGAGAATGTTTTTTCTCCTGACAAGGCTTCATCCTCTTCCATACCTACAACAAAACTACCAGATTTACAAAATATAGAAGATACATTATAGCGTTTCTCACTAGGAGAGATTCCTCTTCTCTCTTTTGACACCCATCTCAAACCTAATGAGTATGGTAGACTAGACAAACAACTTGAATATCAGCCAGGTCTCGGTCACGTCATCACCATTGGTCTACCCAATCAATAGACTAACTTCATTTACGGTGGTCTTGATACACCTCACTATCACCCGGATTCTCCTCCTAGGGCCAAACCCTATTCAGCAGGGTTTGATTGTCTCTAAGAATCCCACATTTGCAAAAACTTATTTATATCGATGCGCGTGGAAGGGTTTTGGCCTAGGAAAGTATGAACAGGGTGTGCATGACCTCACATCCATTCCAACTCTCAAACCACATCAAAAATTTGGTTTAGGATTTAAACCTCTTTCAAAAGCCACCATCACTATTCTTCCGACTAACTTGTTTTTTAGTCAATACCATTTCCTTAGGGCCACCAGCGACCTATAAAACTAATAACAAATCCATTTCCATACTATTAGTCTTCCCTGAAATAGTGGGGACGACTCTCCTACTATCAACACTATCCACTATGTGGATGATGATTCTATCCTCACCTATCCGGGGTAGAGGATTCTTATCTTCTTAAAACCATTCCTTCTGACACATCTATGCTTCTTACTTGAATCCACTTTGTCGATCTTAATATAGGGACTTCTAAATACCCTCGCATCATTAAGGTCGGCCAATCACTTAATCCATAGGAATTAGGAGACTTTACCACTTTTCTTTCCAACCATCATCAAGCCTTCGATTGGTCATATGAGGATTTTCCAGGACTCGATCCCAATATTGTGGTCCATAATATCAATATTCTTCCCGACTTCAAACCGGTTAAGCAAAAATTGTGTAAAATGCACCCTTGAGTAGCCCTTCTTGTTAAAGAAGAGTTGCAACGTTTGCTTTCTGCTAACTTCATCCAACCCATTGATTATCCACAATGGGTTTCAAATTTAGTACTAGTAACCAAATCTACTGGGAAGATTTGAATTTGTACTGACTTCTAAGATCTTAATCTTGCTTTTCCAAAAGATGATTTTCCTCTACCTAATATTGACCAACTCGTGGATTTAACAATGAGTCACGAGATGCTTTCTCTTATAGACGGTTTCTCTGGGTATAATAAAATTCTCATCGCACTAGAGGACCAACATAAGACTTCCTTCATAACTCTTTGGGGACTTTTTTATCATGTCATGCCTTTCGGTCTTAAGAACACATGAGCAACCTATCGGCAAGCAATGACCTACATCTTCGATGATCTCTTACACAAAACCATGGAAGATTACGTCGATGATCTCCTCAGTAAATCTAAACATCGTTAGGATCATCTTTTCACTCTTACACCTCTCTTTGAAAGGCTCATTTGATTTTTTCTTTGCCTAAATCCATCTAAGTGTGTGTTTGGTGTTCTCCTTTGGTAAAATCTTAGGCTTTATCATTTCTATTAGGGGTATTGAAGTGGAACCCATAAAAATAAAAGCTATCCTTGAGATGCCTCCCCCTTCTAACTTAAAGCAACTCCGCAGTCTTCAAGGATGCGTTCAATCAGTACATCATTTTATCTCGCAACTATTGGTGTTGTCAACCTTTTCATCATCTCTCTCGAAAGAATGTCATTTTGAATGGGATGAGCATTGCAAAAAGGCCTTTGATGATCTCAAATCTTATCTTCTTTCTCCACCTGTGCTTACACCTCCACAAGGGGGAGCCATTCTATCTTTATATTTCTATGACTAACCATGCTTTGGGAGCCATGATCTCGCATCGAGACGCTAACGGTAAAGAACAGGCCATCTATTACATCAGTCGCACTCTCCATGAGTATGAAACATGTTATTCCGAAGCTGAAAAGTTGTGTTGTGCTCTCTTCTTTGCAACTTCTAAGCTTCGTCACTACCTCCTCAATCAAAAAAACTTACATTGTCACAAGTGTCAATCCACTCAAGACAATGCATGTGAAGCCTTATCACAATGATCGTATCACTCGTTGGCTCATGCTAATGACAGAATTTGATCTCAAGTTTATTCCACAAAAATCTATCAAGGGTCAGGTCATTGTAGATCAATTAGCTGATGCTCCTCTTCCGGACACTCAAGTCCCCCTTGCTCAATTCCTCGATGAGTATATCCAACAAATTGATTTCGGTCTTTCTCCATTTAAAGTAAAACTCTTCTTTGATGGATCCAAATGCCAACAAGGGGGAGGTGTAGGTTTTGTTATGATTCCTCCTTGGGGTGCACCTATCCCAGTCACACACAAACTTAACTTTGAGTGTACCAATAATATGGCTGAATATGAAGCTCTTGTTTTAGGTCTTTAAAATGCCATTAATCTTAGTGCCCGCCATATCGACATATTTGGTGACTCTGAACTCATCATTAATCAAATCACAGGTGTCTATCAATGCAAGAATGATATCCTTCAAAAATATTGTGATATCATTCTCTTTCAACTCCAATATTTTGATAAATTCACTATCCAAGCTATTCCTCACATTGTAAATTGATTCACAGATACAATGGCTTTGTTAGCCTCACTTATTCCACCTTTTACCGAAGACTCGCGACTTTATGTGGCTATGCAGTGATTAGATCAACCATCTCATCTCGGCAACTAACTTCAATCAATGCCATCACAACCAATACTCAAGATGAGTGGTATCAATAGATCGTTGATTATCTATCTCATTCAGTGCTTCCTCTAGATCTGACTTCCAATGGTAGAAGATATTTTATCCTACGTGCTAATTGCCATTGATGGTATTTTGCTTCGGTGCCTCAAAACCCCTGAATCATCTAAAGCCATCCAGGAAGTCCATGATGGTATCTATGGTGGACATTTTAGTGGCTTGGCCATAGCTAAATGCATCTTACGTTTAGGCTATTATTGGCCTTCTCTTAATCAAGATTGTTGTGAATACACTAAGAAATGTGTCAAGTGTCAACAACATTCCAATCTCACACATATCCCCAGTCAGGCTTTGCAACCTACAGTGGATTTGTGGCCTTTTTGCAATGGGGTCTTGATCTCATTGGTCTCATCAATCCCCACTCTTCATGCATCATCATTCTATCATTACTGCCACAGAATACTTTACTAAGTGGGTGGAAGCTATTCCTCTTTCATCGACCAAAGCTAAACCCATAGTTGATTTTTTCTATCAACACATCATTTGTCACTTTGGTGTTCCACACAAACTCATCATAGACAATGGTAAATCTTTCAAAAATGTCAATTTGTAGAACCTCTGTGATGATTTCAATATCAAACTCATTTTTTCTTCTCCATACTATCCCCAAGCTAATGGATAGGCCGAGGCTTCGATAAAACTTTGTGTAATATCCTCATGAGTAACTAGTTGATTTGGTAGGGATTGGAATTTACATATGCCTTTTTCTCTCTGGGCTTATCGGTGGCATTCATACTCCTATGGGTGCTACTACCTTCTCTCTAGTCTATGGGTCAGAGGTTGTTCTTCCTTTGGAAGTCTAGATCCCATCTCTTTGTGTTTCTCTTAGAGAATTTGTCTCTGATGAGGACTATTGTCAAAATCATCTAGTGCAGCTTGAGTTGCTAGATGAGTGGCATCTCAATGCTCTTGAGCATCATCAAATCTATCTTGAGCATGTCAAATGTGCTTATAAAAGAACTTGCAATACCATGACTTTAAATTTGGTGATCTTGTTCTTAAAGAAAACCAAAAGTCACTATGCTAGAAACAGTCGAGTGTGGTAAGTTCGCTCCTAACTAGATGGGTCCATATGTAGTCACTCATAAATATGGGTCTAGGGCTTATCGTCTATCCTCCATGGATGGTGTACTTGAAATGGAACCTATTAATGCCTTGCATCTAAAGCCCTTCTACTATTAAAATTTATCTTACATGATTTTAGTCACAAAATAGATCCTTCATCCATCTAATAACCAGTCATGTATTTTCATGGTGATTTAGAACTATGTGGTTCTCCATGTTATGTCTTTTCTACCTTAAATATGAGTATCGCGGCTCTACTCATGGCATTTTTCTTATGGATATGTTCCTCCTCCTAGTAGGGACACCTTAATCACTTCTTCATCTGTCCCAAGTATCTATCTTAATCAAATCTACTCGGGGCATGAGTACATGATTTTTATACGTTTCTTTCCCCTCTATCTGATCTATCTGGTCTACACTCAGCTTCTTTCAAAAAAAAAAGGGCTCCAAAAGCTCCAAAAAAAAAAGGTGCTATCCTAAAAATTCCCAAAAGATAGACTGATCCCTCGAAGGACAGCTATCTATGCATTTTCAAAATGAATCAAAAGATATAGACCATACCCTTGAAGGATGGCTACATTCGAAATATAGACCATGCCCTTGAAGGATGGCTACATTTGAAATACAGACCGTTCCCTTGAAGGATGGCTGTTTTTTTTCTTCTTAGCATCATTGAAAGACTTCTTGTATCGATCAGTCTTTCTATATCTAGCAAACTTCCTGCATTGATTAGTTTTCTCTTCTGTCAAAACAACAATCATGAAGCTGAGACATAAGACCTTTTGTCAATCATATGGAGAACCCTATTTTCCCAACGTGAGCATGTATTCTGTCCTTTGTAAATTTTGACAAGATAAATACTTACTTCTCCTTCCATTTACCTTCTAGATCTGGTTTGCGACTAGCTAGTGTCAGGTTTATTTTAACCTCATATATGGCCTTGTATGCATGGTCTTTTGGTTTCCTATCAAAGTCTCTATTTATGGTCGGTTAGGGGCCTAGCTTATCATTCTTTTTCTTATCTAGGTGTATTTCCTTTATTTCTAATCAAGGTTATTTCATTACATCCTTGGCTCTCATAGAGAGTATTTCCCATTATTATTTGTTATTCATCCAGTTAAATTGACATTTAACATGTTAATTTAGTCAAAATCTATCATCTATCTATATTCATCTTATCTACTTTGTCCAAAAAACATATCAAAGCATGTATTGTCAACACATGTACATCTATCTATATCTATTTTCATCAAAATTAAATTAACATCTTAAACATATCAAATCTATCAATCACATCTATCCATCTATCCATCAAATCATCTAAAAACTGGTACATCACAGTTACACTACATCTATCTATATCTATTTTTCATCAAAATTAAATCCACATATCAATCACATCAAATCACATCACATCTATCTATCCTCTATGTCTATGTCCATCAAATCACATCTATTTATCATCTATCAACATATGTCTATATCCATCACAATTACGCTACATCTATCCATGTATATCAAAATTAAAAGCATGAGTACAATGACAAAGACAATGATGAATCTATATATATACATGAGTATTTTTATAACAAAGAATGGATGGCTTTCAATCAAGCCATCTATATGCCTTCAAATCGAAGCTACATCAATATATCGATATCAAAATACACCAATCTCTATATCGTAAAATCTGATAAGTGGAAGACACTATCTCCTCCACCCTCCTCTGGACCAGGCTATCTCTCCTGGCCACCACCTATCAAACTAGAAGCACCTGATGTTGGGGGCCTTTCGCCACCTCGCTCTCTCTTTGTACTCCCTCCCTCTGATGCACCACTAGCTACGGTTGTCATTGATCTCCTCCTCGCACCGTAAGGAGGCACCTCAGGAGCATGCTGTGCTAGGGCATCCTCATAGTATCTCACCTCAATGAGAAGAGATTGATAAGTACTCGGAGCTCACCGTCTAGGTGGTTGTAATGGTCTTCTTTGTGGCGGTGGCCCTCCTACGGTCATACCCTATGTCCTAGACTCTGACATGGTACCTATATCACCATATTTGGCCCTGAGGGCCTCTCTATGCTGATGGTAGTGATCCCTCTACTAGATCATTGTATCTCACTCCTGACAAGATATGTCTCTCTCTAGTATTAGTGTATCCCTCTCCTCTGTTAGAGCTCTGATCTCCTCGAGGGCCTCACGGGTGTGTACGTGTCGGGGTAGTATGCTCTCCCTCTAGCCTCTCTAGCACTGTGGCTATGTCCTCCTCTTCGACATCTATAGATCTTTGGCGGGTTTCATGGTTGCTCTGTCGAATACCATGCCACATAGTCTTTATCCACTCCGGCATCATCATCACTATCTGTGGAAGGTGGGGCCTCCTCGTGAGAGTCTGCTGCTAGGGATCAAAATCGATAGATTAGTCTCTCTCGATATCTCACTGCATGGCTTGTAGGTAGTGAAGCTGTCTACACTAAGCCAAACTACCTCAATACCTGTATACATAGGATACGGTCCCACATATCTGGCCTGTGGCCCCTAACCACCCTGATCCGTCTCAACCCCACCAAGTGAGCATCCTGACCGGCCCATGTCAAGTAGACCTGATATGGTCTCTAAATGACCTGCTCTAGTGTTAGCATCCTGAAGTGCTCGGCATACCAATCTGCAGATCTCCCTGTATCTCCGGGGCCATGTCAGCCCGCCATCACTGGAATCCATAATCAATGGCCCCCACTGCTGCTGGCATCCATGGAAGCCCGGATGGCCTGATCACTGCTATGTGCTCATATGCCTAGCAATGGAGCACAAAACTAACATTGATGCCTATCCTTGTACTGGTGATGTACATCCATAACTCATAATATATTTGAGCTATCAAGGCATCGGAAAACACAAACCCCTGTCTGAACTACAGGATGTCACAAACACAATCTAGTAATAGCAATGGGAATCTCCCACCTCCTGAATCTGGTAGAGCAAAGTAGGAGATCACCATCTGAATCAACACTATTCGTCTACTCCTGGCATCATCCTATCTATAATGTGAGGCTATCCTCACTACCCCAGAAACTATCTCTGAATCGTCTACCATGTCCCCATACAATCGTCCTAGGGCCCTCTATTGCTACTCTCATGGAGTAATCTCTATTGGGTCCCCGGTGATCGGTAGCCTCAGGATCCTGTATATATCCTCATGGGTGATGGTCATCTCACCCGTCCTGAACCAAAAAGTGCAAGTCCGGCTATCCCATCGTTGCACTAGTGCTCGCATCAACTCTACATCTCAAGGCACTTGTCGGTAGTACCAGAAGCCCCGAGCCCGGCTAGCTCTAAGTGGCACCAATCTACATTAGTGACATCGGGGAGAATGGTCTCTAGTAGCTCAAGAATAGCATCCCGCATGTGTAACACCTCTCATTCCTGCATCCATAACATCAAGAGCAATGTTAGCTTCCTATTTATCCAAATCAGAACATCCAAAACACATTTTATCATCTTATCAGTTCATTCGGTCCAATCAGCGTCGATTTATTTCATTCAACATCGATCAACATATATTCAATGTCAATTGAAGTGAATTGCACCGATTTAATCTAATCGGCATCAATTTTTCCAATCAACGCCAATTGGGAGGTAGCGTGTCAAAAACACTCTGGCCTCCCACCGATTCCATTTTTTTATTTTTATTTTTTAAAAAAACATAATAATAAAATTATTATCCTATTTGATGAGTTTGGGTAGAACCACTTACCCCAGGTCATGTCCTCTTCCACTTTTGATTGCTCTCTAGAGGCTTCCATGGTGCTTAAATCCAATTTTTTCTCTCTAAATCAATCGTCATGGTCTAAATAAATCGTTCACATTTTCCATTCGCATATTTATATGTGCTCGGTATGGTCGGTGCCGATTGGTATGGTCGGCACCAATTTTTATGGTCGGTACTGATTTGTTTGATCGACGCCGATTTAGGCTCATTGTTGCCGATGAGTTGTAGTTTGGCTTCTCCATTGGCTTCTCCATGTCACTTTCTTCCATCTCTTGATCTTCTTGCCATAGTGTTGATGCTTGGCTTATTTATCTAGTCATTCTTGTGCCCTGGGTGTTCCTTTTTGGCACATACTTTCGATATTATCACCCATTTTGAGCATGTTCCCTGTACATGGGGCACTCACATTTTTGGCAGCTTAGAGTTAACGGGTTTGTAGGTACTAACATCATCTGCTTCATAGACCATCTGGTTATCCCTACCAATGTGTCTCTCTTTAGGTGCTACTATTTTTCAGCCCTCCTTACACTCACAGGTCTGTAGGTACTAACGTCGTCTCCTGTAGAGACCATCTAGTCCACCCTACCAATGTGAATTCCTTAGGTTGCTTCCTATTTATTATTTTTTGTGTGTCATTAATGATCGGATCTACTCTAGGCATCTAGTTGGGGCATCCCTGCATTTTCATCTGCCTTTTTCAAACTTGGGATCGGTTGCTCTATCGAGGCCCATCCCATCCCTAGTTTGAGGGGGATCGCATCATTACTTTTTCTTCCTTTCTTCCAACTCCTTGTTTTTGTCTCGCAACTTTGCTTATTGCAAGTTACTTGACAAAAAGGGGCAAAATGTAGACACCTAAAATTGGTTATCCAATTTAGTGTCCCCCGTGCGCGTTTTCCTTCTCGGGTAACCTAGGGCACATTTATATCACCACTTCTCCCTTAGGGTATTATTTAATATTTGATTTAAACATCTATCCTAAGTTTATTTCACCCCATTATGTTTTACCCATAGATAATTAAATATTAACTATTTAATTATACTTTTTACATATATCTTAACCACTTATCTACCCCATATCAATTCCTAACCTCCCATATCTATTTTATCCATCTATCCCCCTATTATTTTTTGTGTGTCATTAATGATCAGATCTACTCCAGGCATCTAGTTGGGGCATCCTGCATTTTCATCTACCTTTTTCAAACTTGGGATCGGTTGCTCTTTCGAGGCCCATCCCATCCCTAGTTTGAGGGGGATCACATCATTACTTTTTCTTCCTTTCTTCCAACTCCTTGTTTTTGTCTCGCAACTTTGCTTATTGCAAGTTACTTGACAAAAAGGGGCAAAATGTAGACACCTAAAATTGGTTATCCAATTTAGTGTCCCCGTGCGCGTTTTCCTTCTCGGGTAACCTAGGGCACATTTATATCACCACTTCTTCCTTAGGGTATTATTTAATATTTGATTTAAACATCTATCCTAAGTTTATTTCACCCCATTATGTTTTACCCATAGATAATTAAATATTAACTATTTAATTATATTTTTTACATATATCTTAACCACTTATCTACCCCATATCAATTCCTAACCTCCCATATCTATTTTATCCATCTATCCCCCCTATTTCTCCTCCTCCCAAACCGAGCAGTGGGATATTTCCCATATTTGAGGTGGAAGGATCACTTCATCTTTCCAAAAATCGTCCCTTTTGGCCATTTTCAGTAGTTTGTTCCCGATCGGTCTTGGTGATACTCGGTTGACGATTTTTCGGAGCGGCGACGATTTCATCTTAGTTGGCACCGATTACAAATACAGGGCCATAATTCAGTCCTAAGGAGATAGAAAGAACAAGAGAGTTTTGAGCATCAAGTCTGAGCATTATCTATCAAGTGAGAGCGAATCTGTCCAAATCAATCCCTGAGAGGAGTACCGTTACTCTACTCCTACCACATTGACATCGTGAGC
Organism: Taxus wallichiana var. yunnanensis; assembly: GCA_018340775.1. Taxonomy (NCBI): domain Eukaryota; kingdom Viridiplantae; phylum Streptophyta; class Pinopsida; order Cupressales; family Taxaceae; genus Taxus; species Taxus wallichiana. The sequence goes on along the minus strand of CM031242.1, from coordinate 81,538,402 downwards.
CTCCATCGATCTCTTGGTGACTCTATTCCTACATCTAGTACAGGTGGAGCCTTGTCAGTATCCCTATGGCTCTTGCAGATCTAGTGGAGATCAACGATCTAGCTTCCACTGTCTATTTCTCAATCTTCCTGCAATTTTCCCCAAGTCGATGGCGCATCGTAACGATCAACGTTGATTCTCTCTAGTTGATGCCGACCTATCTCAGTCGACGCCGATTCTTCTCAGTTAATGCCGATTTTCCTAATCGATGTTGATCTACCTACGAGACAGGTAAAATAATTCAGGGAACACAAATCCAACATTGTTTTCACACTTTCCCATTTTTATTGGTTTTTATCTACTATTTACTTTTATGTCTATCATTTTTAATCAAAATATAGACATTTACTTACATCTTTTATCATGTATGCTTCTTTCCTTAATTGAAAACGTGGACTGACATCCGCCGAGGGAGCTTATCACTTCTGGACCCGCTTTTGAGTAGTCCACCCAAATATCTTTTAACGTGGTCTTTTTTTGTCAAGCATCTGTGTCTCGTAGGTTTCTTGGATCTACTTTGCAGGATCACTTGTGTGCACCCGTCTTGTCTACATCATCTTTCTTTTCCATCTACATCTTCAGATCTTGTCTTATCTATCAAGTATCGATTTCATTTGAGTTTTTCAAGTTTTTTTGTTTACTTTGGTACATTAACTTGGATAGGTAACAAGGACGGAAATTCTTGATCTACGGTTTAATATCAGGAGTTGTGTGATCTTCTCATAATACCTTACGGGTGTTCTAGCAAATTGTATACGTAAGCCTATGTCTATGTTGATGAGAAGGTCTCCAACATTTGGCTGTGGAACTAATGAATCAAAACCACATGTTTGTTCTCTTTTGGGTTCTTGTATGGTCATATGGATATCCTATCAAGGAAATCTATAGTTGGGTTGACTTGACCAGAATTTGTATGCTTTGTCATCTTCAATATTCAATTGTCTCAATTGTTCACTAATTGCTTGTGGGTTTATTATCATTTGAAAGACCTGAATCATAAGCCCTTGATCTATATCTGTTAATGTTGCAAAGAGATTTGGCTGAGGTATTACCGGTTTGAATACGTAATCCCTAGGCTCTTTGGGTCCCATAATTGTCATGCAAGAGATAATCAAACTTTAACTGAAACAAGTAAACTAACTATGAAAGATATATCTACACTATGCTTATATTCCTTTTATTTTTGTATTTTCAATGATGTGTATTTGAATGAAATTTAAAGAGCAGCTATTCTAATATATTCAGATAATGAACAATTAATCTAATAACATAATTAAAACAAACAAATTATCCTGATGTAGCTATTTGCTTGTGCACTTGTGAATTTATCCTAAATATTTAAATAACTAACTAATTTAATTGAAATACCTTCAATCTTACCTTAGAAGTGAGGAATAAATCATAACTTCTCAGAAGCTATCATTCCCCATAGCTTCCTGGTAACACTGAAAGCAAACTTAACTGAAATAAAATGATTTTCTACTCTATTTGATATATTGTAACTACAACTTTGATAGTTCAAACCTGGAGTTTTACAGAACAATGGTAAATCTAGTTGTGTCGTGACTTGTCCCCTCAGTGTGATCTCTTCATTCCTTTGTGTTCTTGTGAATCCAAAAAGTGGGAATGTGATAGCGGCAATAGAAGGAGATACTCGAATAGTGGCAGCTTGGATGTAAACTAAATAGAATGCAAGTAAGAGAGGGATAGTGCAAGTGAACAAAGCTTGACTATGTGATTCCTAGCAGGATTTATTGCAGGGATACAACGTAAATATACCGAGAATTCTAGGATCTATTTCTTGTGACAAAACAACAACCTACAACTCTAAGACTATCAAATGAACTCTAATCTAGAACTGAAACTATCTTATGCTAAGATGACTATGTAGGATAACAATGGAGCAAAATGAAAGTGTGAAGATTGATGATTTCTAAATTAGAAAGGAAGAAAGGAGCCTTGAACTGAGAGGCTGAGAATTCATACAAAATCTAAACCTATTGAAACTTATGGAAGAACTTCAAAACACACTGAATAATAATTCATAGAGGGAGAGGGGCCATTTTCTTGTAAACAAGCTTGGTATTTATAGCATTTGGATTTACTAGAGGGTAAGTTTGAATTGAACTCTTTTATCATAAACAAAGAGAAATCACTATTTACCAGGTGGCTAAAACATAAATGCAAGCAAGAGTGGTTGAAGAATGTGAGTGCCACTTGAATTTTTCATGTTGACAAAAGTGTCGGAAAGTTCTGGAAAACATGCACAGGACCACCGTCCTATCTTGGGTGATGGTCCTAAAACTAAATACCGAAATGCAAGAAGAGAGTAGAACGATGTCGAACAAAGCATGCGAAGGTTGGATATGACATTTTATGATGCAAATATATACTCAACCAACTTTTTGGATTCCAAACACCTTATAAAGAGATCTAAATCATCATTGGGGTTTTTGTGACCTCTTTCTGGTAGTATAGTACCTATAATTTTTGGTACGTACATATTGCCCCCTTGGAGAAGTGTTTTAGCCATAAAGGGGCATAAAACAGTGGGTCCGAGTATGGTGGTCCCGAAATGGGGAGTTAGAAGCTATACCTAACATACCCATGTGTCGCAATGTCGCCATCCAGATTCCCGCTATCTACAAAATGAAAAGAGGACTCAAGTGTAGGTAGATAAAGAAATAAAAAAATAAACACTAAATTAAAATGAAATGAGGACTTACCATTTACGTGGGCATGAGAAATTACCTTCATCAGCGCTCCAACTCTGTGAAAGAACATTCAAAATAATTTAGAATATATATATATATATATATATATATAACGAGCTCATTTTCCTATTCATTTACATGTGTTGATTTGGAAATTTTTGAGCTCTGGGACCCACAGTAACCGTTTTCGACAAGACTATAGTCAAAACGTTCGTTTCGAGATCGTGATCATGCCTACGAGAGCAGGACATCAACCTGTAAAGTCTCAAGTTAGTTTTTCTCAATTCATTGCTTTTAAACCTAAAATATAGAAATGTTGAAATCTTTGTCTTGGGGGGGTATTTTCAAAAAAATTAGTGTTAAATGAGTCTCTAGGGGGTGCCCATAGGGTAGGTTTTTATTTCAGTTAAAATGATGTATTTTTCTTGTTTTTAGGAATTTTTAGGGTTAATGGGCATACGCCGAATCGGCACAGGACCGCTACCCTACACAGAGCGGCGGTCATGGGACCGCCACCCAAGTAGGGTGGCGGTTACAGGACCGCCACCCTTAGATGGTGGCGGTCATGAAACTGCCATTTTGCACAAGGCGGCGGTTTAGGACAAAAGGCAAAAATAGATGCCTTAGTCAAATGTTTTTACATTTTTGATATTTTCCTATGTTTTTGATGAGTTTATCTATTGGATTATGTTGCTAACTTGCTCTTTTTTTGTGTTTTGGGTGGATGCAGAAGGAGGATTATATTAGATGGAGCAGAGAGAGGGAGTGTGATTAGCTCCGAAAGCAGTGTTAGATACGTTGACCCAGGCAGAGAGAGACACTTTGTAGAGGGCTGGTATTTTGAGGATCTCTTCGGTCCCTCATGTTGCTCCTGCTAGTCACATATTGTGTGACTTGTTTTCATATTGGGATGCGAGATCAGAACACTTTCTGATTTCTAGGTGTTAGGGGTGAGTGGACTATCACCCTAGAGGACGTCTATCGCATACTAGGGGTTCCGATTCTTGGGAGGTAGTTACCTCTTAAGATAGCAGGATCTAAATCTCAAATGGTTCAGTGGGCCACCTATATAGGAGATTTTGTTATCTCCCTTGGCTTGAGGAAGAGGGTGAGGGTCCGATCTATTGTTGCTTCTCTTATCCTGTAAACCGAAGGATATTATGGGTATCTTGGCCTCACAATTGATTAGGGATAAGGGAGGGGATACTCTCTTATACTGTTAGGCTCCCATTATTACACAAATTGAGGCCCATGGCCATACTTATGCTTGGGGAGAAGATATTCTTGGGACCACATACCATGACTTATACAAGGTGGTCAGGTTACATGGGTAGTCCTTGAGTCACCCCACTCTAGTTATGAGTTAGGTGTATGATTGCATCATCCCTATAGAAGGACTATATTAGTAGAGGATCCGGGGGTACATGTTAGAGCGGTGAGGTATATGGGGATGATAGTGCTTAGGATGCCACATCAGCCAGTGGCTTCATTAACTACCATAGATATAGAGGCTACTCCTTATCAGGCCATGGCAGGAGTACGAGGAGAGGAGACACTTGCATTAATCTCTGCTCTACTACAAGTTAGTTAGTATATAGGGTAGAGAGGGTGGAGGTCCACCCATTTGACTGAGTCCCTCAGCAGTTTGGTCTCCCTACATTGACATGCTTCCTCCAGTAGGGGCAGTATACAAGACTATTCATGAGGCTTGGGGAGGTCCTAGAGGAGATCGGGGTTGGACCATGGTTACTCCTAGAGTTCCTATCATGGTTAGGTAGGTGGTTTGGGCCCGAGGGGCAGCTAGTGCTTATCGAGCACCTTTACTTCAAATCAGAGCCACTCCTACTTTTAGTGGGGGGAGGATGAGCCCATTGATGTGGAATCAGACTCTGAGGAGTTCATAGGAGGGGAGATAGAGGAGGAGACGATGGGAGGTGAGACCGGTGGGATGACCGAGGAGGATGAGAGAGATTCTGAGTGGCATGAAACTCAGGATATCTTGTGGGCCGAGAGGGAGGAGGTGAGTGTAGAGAAGGTGACTCTAATCTCAGAGGAGTTTCCTTCTCAGGACTTAGGGGGAGATGATGAGTCCGTGGCAAGATGTCATTTCTTTCCAGATTTGGGGGAGGTTCCATAGTCCGTAACATTGTTTGTAGCAGTGCAGATCCTAGGGACCCTACCTGGATGCCTGGAGATCCAAGTGAGTTACTACTCTTTTCTCGACCTTGTTAGTTAGAAATATTAGTTGATATTTTCATTTTTGTTGTTTTGTTTGTTTTTGACCTTGTTCTTAGCAATTTTATAACTTATTATTTCTCTCTTCTTTTGCAATGACTGCTAAGGGATAGTGAGACTTGATTCATCGAGTGTGTGTGGACACCCTGTTACTCCCCTTAGAGAGTACTCGGGCTGAGCTTACTGAGGACATTGGAGAGCCCTCAATAGCTGGCTGACATACTGATGTGTTTTCCCCTATTTGGAAGGTAGAAAATTTAGTGACCTCCCTTCATGCTGAGGTAGCTGGATATAGGACTGTTGAGCATCTGATGAGGTGGAGTCGTTCTCGTAGTGAGACCACAGCCAGTGGTTGTGATCATGAGCACTTAGTTCATTCAGAGCGTCATCATAGTAGGAGTCCTAGGCATGATCATGCACCCTCTGAGGGATCCCACAGGGATTGAGAGGCCATTTGGTCTTTTTGTAGTGATTCTACTAGATGTTTATATGGGTTGTTTTTGTATTTTTGGGCTCATTGAGTGTTTTGACCATGCCTAGTGCATGATGGCATTGTATGTAGAACATGATTCCTATATATATATCTTTTGGATCTACATCTTCTTTAAATCTATAGTTTTTGTGATTCGTTTCCCATGTGTATACTAGATGTTGTTTTAGAATCTTTGTTTTTATATGATTTTCAGAATGTATGCAATGGATGACAAATGATAACAAATGTTGAACAAAATGTTTCTCTTTTTTTTTTTTGTAATGTTGATATGTGATGATGTAAACATACTATATATGATTCCCGTTAAAACAACCCACTTGAGAACCAAGAAACAACCTAGGGTTAGTTAGGAAAAATTATGGAATCATTTTTTTTATTAGAAGTGCCCACAACTAGGTTGCAAGACAACAGTTGACACTAACAGGTTCCACAACAAGTTTAATATGCTTGAACATAATTTTATTTTATTACAATTATCAGAGGTCACAAGGTCCAAATTGTAGGGTTAGAAGTTTCAGTTAGGTTCAGGGGGTAAATTAACACCATACCCACTCTCTAGCAGGCTCAAAGTTTCAACCTTATTTTTCTCACACTTAGCACATTCAAAATTTCCCTAAATCATTCCCATCGGATAGAAAATTTTATCACCTTTCTAACAATATAAATAAGTCCTTATAAATTCTTGTAAAACTCCAATTATGGGTTGGTGAACCTTAGGGGTCAAATTTTCCCCAAGGAGACACGTGTTAAGTGGGGAAGGAAGCCCATTTGTCGGGTTGGTGGGTCGCAGGGGTGGTGTTGAAGTTTTGTTCTTGTGTAGCGGGAAAGATGAAATTACATCCATGCGCCCGTAGGTCTGTCCAAGACACATGGCACTAAATTAGCGAGGGGGAGGAATGAGGGAAGGGTGCAATGGTGAAAGATTTTTTGAGGTTTTGCTAAGCGGGAGACAAGGGGAAGAAGGCACGCGCAGTCCACTTGTCCATGCATGGGATAACACCGAGGTGAGGGTGGGAGTGTGGGGCTATAGGGGTCCCTTTAAAACTTTTCCCAAAAAAACTTCTATAAAAATAGAAAGGTTACGAAGGTTCCGCCCCCTCTTATCACCCCATGCTACCACATGGTAGCCTATGATTGGCTGTGGGCCGATGGGGAAAAAGGTAAAATTTTCCCAAAAATTTTAAAAGGTCCAAGGGAGAAAATGATTTTGTACCTCCACCGTTGCCCTATGAGGACACATGGAAACCTCTCATTGGTTGTGGGCTAGAGGAGGAAATTTCAAAAAAAAATCTAAGGATTTTTACAGGGAATTTTTAGGGCTGCGGGCCCGCTAGGGAAAATTTTCCCAAATTTTCCCGCCAAGGTAGGAAAACTTCAGAGGGTCGCAACTTGGGCTAGGAAGCTCGGTTTTGGGAAAAAAAGGAATTTCTAGAAATATCTCGATGTCCTCTTTCCACAAAAATCATAAATTTTACATTTTTATAATTTTTAGGGATCAATTTTATGAAAACGTCCCTGCAAGATTTTAACATTGACCAACTCGTCAATTTTAACTTTTAAATTTTATTCGATTTGGTCTCCTCCTTCACTCCACATGCCAAATAGACATGGAGGATTGTTCTATGAAGGATTTAGGATTTTTAGGAAGGTAATTTCACTTTGTTTGATTTCCAATTTATATTTTTCCAACAATTGAAGGAAAATGAATTTGAAAGGGATTGGGCTCGATTTTGCAATGTTTTAAAATTTTTTTATTAAGTGTTCTTTGTCAATTTGAGTTCCTTGATAATACAACATGCTAAATTTTAACATTTCCAAGTTGATTATAATGTGTAGGACCGAACTGTACATTTTAATTAAATGTATTTAACAGTTTTAAATTTACAATAGAGATCCATTTCTAGAAAATTTGTTTATCAATTTCATCAATCGAGTGTGGAATTTAATTTCTATTCTAGTCCAAGGAATTTAGTTGTTTATAAATAAATCATTTAAAATCTAAATTGTAAATTTTGGTTTCCAATTTAATATATTTCCAAAAGAGACAAGTAATATAATTCCTTCATACGTATTTCTTCTTTTTCCTTTTTTTTTCTAAACAGGGATTTCAATCACAAATTGATATTCCAATTCAACACAACAATGCATATGAGGGAAGATCTTACAATTCTTTATTCAATTCAATCGTACAACTTTACATATTTTAATGTTTGAATGCAAATAACATAATTCTATTTCTTACTTTCCAATAAACAGAATAGAGTATAAACATCCTTCATAGTTTGAATATACAACTTTCATAACCAATTACAACATCGTTTCTTCACAATTATATTACAATTTCATCCACTTCAAAGTGGGAAAGGTTACAAATGAATTTGTTTCACAAGGGGTTATCAAAATTTTCTTCTTCTACTCCAGAACAACAACATGCAAGTTTTATTTCTCTTCCAAATTGATCACAACAAAAGTGGGGGAAATGCAATGCTCTCCACCCAACCAAGACATCTAATGAAAGGAGAAGCCATCCTTCATCATTGGCCCCCGAGCCCCAACCACAATGCAATAAGAAATGGATAGAAACCCATGGCAACAACAATATCCCACAACACACAACATTCTTTCAACATACACATTTCAATATAAAACATAGTCCAAACAAAAATAGTAGTTTACAATCGCATTTTGAAAACATTTAAATACAACTCAGCTTGATCATGCAAGCCAAAGGAGCAAGGACTATGTGGGAAGCTAATTCTGCCTCCCAATGGGAATTGGGCATCCACCTCTAAAAAAATTCTAATAAAAATTCAACAAACATATCCTTATGTCCCCAAAATCCCTCCTTATGCCCCCATATATTTCCTTATGCCCCCACAAAGTAAGAAATGCAAGCTATTTCTTTTCCATGGTGGATACCAAACCCAAAATCCCTCCACAAATATGATTTCACTAGCATTCCCTTATACCCCCAACATGGATTCCTCATAGCCTTATCCTACACCATCCCTATGGTATTCCACCCAACCTTGACCAATAATTAAACACAACACAAACACCATTCATACAAACACAAAAGAAATAACCGTAAAAAGAGGAGCTAGGATCCTACCTCTCCATGGTATCTTTGGTTTCCAAATAGTAAGATCTCAATGCCAAGAAACATAGTCCCAAGAAAAATATCCAATGAGCAATAAAATCCTTCCAAACTCTGTCCAAAAGCAAGAGCTTCAGGCACAAGAAAATTCACCCCAAGGAAGCATGCAAAATGATTCAACAACCCAAAACAAGTAAAGAGTTTGAATTTTATAGAAGAGGGAAGAGAAGAGGATGCTTTGAATTCATGTAGGATGCCACATCACACATTCTCAACTCCAATCATAAAGGAAAAAATTTCATTCTCCCAAGCACAATAAAGAGGTGGGTGAAAATATGACAATTTACTTGCACACTCCAAAAGCCCACACCCCAAAGGACTATAAATTTAAAACATGAAGAAAGTGCAATTAAAACATGCAACATGATTAATACAAATGCATTAAAAAGGGCTAAAATCAACCCTCCAACCATAGGTATGGTTGGTAAATAGCTTTAAGAGGCATGGGACAAGTTTTACTTGTCCCACAAGCCTCCAAAAATAGCCCCCAAGGACAAATTCGAATTTCCAAGGAGGTGGAGTGTTTCATACTCCAAAATATAACTTACACAACTCTTACACAACTTACACATCCCTTACATATTTAATACAAAGAGCCAACAACTTCCATTATTACTTTCCCATATCCCAATTTGATTTATTTAACTTTTAACCATATGATTTCTCACATTAATCTACCACAATTTAATTAAATAAAAGAAAGGAACACATCACTAATAAAATACATACAAACAATAAATAAAAATTAACCACATTAATAATTACACAAAACCCATGGTCACATCTAAAGGTGATCCCCCCCATGGGAATTCCTAACAACAACAAACAAAACACAATAATACAAGTTGTCATGGTGACCTTGTCGAATTCACCTAGAATTCCATTGTGGTTGGTCTCCAATCCCCCGATGTTTGTTGTGATATTTAACCTACAAAACAAAAATACCTCCTTCGGCCTCGTGGCCATATCAGAACATCCAACATGATATAAATATAATCAAAAATCATCTAAATATGTGAATCACAACAATCATCAAAGCAATTTAACAAAATCACTTACAATTTATATCAACAACATCAAAGTAACAACTATATCATCATCATATAATGTCCATTTCTAAGTCTACTCACAATATCCAAAATCACATGTCCAAACAACATTCATAAAACATCCATGTCAAATAGCATATCAGCATCCACATATTAGTGCCTCTAATAATCATCGTGCATCATAACAAAATCAAAATCACAATAATCCATGATCAAATATCTAACATCATACTAAACCAAAGCATATAACGTAAACAACAAAGTATCAAAATAAGCATCCAAGGGTGTCAAAGGGAAGTGGGCACTACACTATAGTATTGAACTTTTGGCTTCTTTGGGTAATGTTTGTTGCTTCTTCTTATTTTGGCAAAACGTGATGAACATGTAGTGATAATGAGATGAACTTGCCCCACTCCTAACTCCACGTAACTAGTAAGATGCGAGGGCTCAACACCAAGAGTTGGGAAGGGTGCAAATTGTATGAGTTTGAATGAATGAAAATGATAAGAGAAAGACAAGGTTTTGATAGAAATCAAATTTAGACCTCCGTACTTACTCTTACTCGAAACTACTACATAGTTCAGAATGCAACTTATTTTCTAGTTTATCTAGACTTAGATCCATGGATGGAAATTTGGTTGACAAAATATGGTTTTAAGGATTTGATCTCTTTGGAATTTGGATACTTAATTTCACTTAACACATTTTCTTTGCATTTTTAAAATGCTAAGATTCATTGATTTGCGTGAATGGACCCCCTACGCCCTGTCTCATGCTACTGGTAGGAAGCATGGGCTCATCACCGAAGGCAGGACATAGGTGAGTAAGGGCACTTCTTTCCTTTCTCAACCTCGCATTACTAGTAAGAGATGTGGGCTCATCACCGAAGGTTGGTTGGGAAAAGAAGTGTGTAAAAATAAAATATTCTATTTTGTTTAGTATTTTGTTTTAATTTGAGATTTCTTGTTTGTGATTTTGGAGTATCCTTATTTCAAAGAGACGTAAGAAGGATAGATGTGACACCAAGAAGCTTCTATAATAGACCATAGGTAAGAACAACTTAACCTAGTAGAAAATAATGAATAAGACCAAGTATACAGGCCTTGGTATGGTTTTTATCAAGACTTTGTTTGTCGAATTGATGAAATGATTTTGGAACCATTTGATGATATTATGAAGATTGAAGAGATATGATTTGAATGATTTTTCCAATGTTTTCAGAATCCTATAATAAATTTCTTAAGAATAAGTTCCTTGACCAAAAAATTTATGAAATGAGTGAACAAAATGAAACAACTAAGTGACTAATGCAATATAGGTAGATATAATATACAAATGGTGATGCTAATGACCTATGCATAAAATTGTTTAAGATGCAAGGAATTGATAGTTTCATTAAATTCCTCACCTTCTAGTGTACATAAGAGATACACACCATTTCCGTAGTCTTTCATGACTCGGTATGGGCCCAACCACTTGGGCCAGAATTTCCTTCCTTTGCCAATTTTCTTATCAATCCGGCTGTCTAGTCTTAGAACTAGATCTCCCTCATATATTTCTCATTTGTAGACATTTTTGTTATATTTCTAGAAAATCCAGTCAGCATAGGATCTATGTAATTATTCAGCCTTTAGCCTAGCCTCATCAAGGATTTCTAGTTGAGAGAGGTGCACCTCTCTATAGGTTTCTTCTCCCAAAATCCCTTGCAATGAGATACAGAGACTAGGTATTTTTATCGCAAAGGGAGAACTACTTCGCCCTAAATACTAATGAGAAAGGGGTTTCCCATGTTGGTGTTCTTATTGAGGTTCAATGGGCGCACAAGGCTGAGTATAATTTTAAATTTGAATCTCGTTTGTTCTCCTTGACTATTTTGAGGAGAATGGATTTTAACATTTTGTTTCGGCTTCACTTGTCCATTGGCTTGAGGGTAATAAAGAGAGGTCATATAATGGTTTATCTTGAATGTATTACATAACTCATAAACCTCATCATTCTTAAAGGATGTGACATTATATGATATAGTGACTTGTGGGACACCGTACCTGTAAATGATTTGATTCAAAATAAACTTAGCGATTATAGAACCTAGTACGGTGGTGAGAGGCATGGGCTTTACCCATTTAGTAAAATATTTTGTGGCCATGATTATAAAGTTATGGCCATATTTTGACAAGGGAGATAATTTCCTTATCAAATATAGGCCCCACGTGAAAAAGGGCCTTGGGGTTGCGATTGGTTACAGAGCTTATGTTGGAATGTGAATCTTGTGAGAGAATTCTTGGCATTTATGACACTTGCGCACAAATTCTACTGCATCATGTTCCAAAGTAGGCTAGAAATAGCCCATTTGATGTATTTTGTGAGCAAGTGGCATGGCCACCGAAGTGGCCTCCACATATCCCACTATGGGATTCATAAAGAATCTTTTTGGATTCTTCAATGTTAATGCATCCTAAAATCATTCCATCGAAGGCTTTATGATAGAGCACTTGTTCTAAAATAACATATTTAGCAGCGATAATGCATAACCACCTTCTTTGTTGTGATGTGGCACCTTTTGGGTATGTATGGTCCATGATAAAATTGACGATGTCAGTGTACCAAGGACATATAGATATGGGGGCCTAGTTTCAAAAAAATATATGCACTCATTGGGAAAGTCTAGATCTACCAAATCACCTCCATCTAATGGATTGTCAGCTAACCAATCTGCAATGATTTGTCCCTTAATGGATTTTTGGTTTACAAATGTTAATTCAAATTCACCCATTAAGGTTATGAATCATCCATCCTTTTTAGATAAAGACCCTTGCATGAGGAATGTTTGTAAGTGATCTGTATTTACGATGACCCTTGTTTCTTGATTTAACATGTAATGTCTTAAATGTTTCATTGTGAAGACTATGGCAAGGCATTGTCTTTCTTCCTATGTGTAACGTGTTTCATACTCAAGCAACATCCACTAATGAAATAGATTACACGTTCTCATTTATCATTAACTTCCTGAGCCAATATGTAGGCTAGCGAGACATCAGTAGCCCATGAATACAAGATCAAAGGATGATATGGTCTAGGAGGAATTAGCGTGGGAGGAGACAATAAGAAGCATTTAACTGCTTTGAAGGCCTCGTTGCATTCTTCTATCCAATCAATGCTATAATATTTCTTTAATAAATTGTTGATTGGATGAATAGCAAAAATTAAGTCCGGAATGAACCTTCGAATTACACTGAGTTTCCCAAGAAATGATCTAATGCCAGACTCATCTGATGGTGGAATCATTTCAAGAACAACCTGAATTTTAGCTGGATCGACATCAATCCCTCGAGAAGATATAATGTAACTAGAATTTTTCCTCCTATCACACCAAATACTCTTTTTTAGGTTCAATGTAACACCATATTCGATCAATCGTGAGAGAGTGATACGGAGTACTTCTCGGGGATCACAACACTTCTTGGCCTTGGCCAACAAGTCATCTATGTAGGACTTTACAATCTTATGAATAAGGTAATGAAATATGTCCTGTCATTTCCCATTGGTATGTAACGCTAGCATTCTTAAGACCGAATGGCATGACAATGTAACAATAAGTTCCCTAAGGAGTTATAACCATGGTCTTAGCTTGATCCTATTTAGATATTTTGATTGGATTATATCCCAAGAATCCATCCATGAGAGACAAAAGCTCAAATCTAGTTGTTGTGTCAACAATGACGTCAATGGATGGAAATGGGAAGTCATCTTTGGGATAAGCTTTATTAATGTCCCGAGTAAGTCTATGCAAATGTGTATCTTCCCATTATTTTTAAGAATAGGGACGATATTATATACCCATTATGAATAGTTGACTGGTTTGATGAATCCCACCTAGAGAAGTTTCATTACTTCTTCTTTCACCACGAGAGCCACTTTTGGTTTTTGGTCTTGACTTTTTCTTAATTGGTTTTGCATATGGTTTGGTGACAAGATTATGTACCATGATATGTGGTGCAATTCCGTCTTTTATTTGTAATTAAATGTGAAATATTTTTTTATTTTCCTTAAGGATCGAGTATGTATTTCTATCTCCTCTAGAGTTAATGAGGATCCCAACTTCAAAATATTTGGTTCTTCCTCCATTCCAATATTTATGTCAATCATTCCTTTGATTAAGGAAGTGTTGCCTTCTTCAAATTCAAGTGGGGCCAGAGGTAGTTCCAAACTTTCTCCATTCTCTACCTCATAGATATCAAGATTATTTTACGGGGAGATTCTATCATGGGATTTCCAAAATAGGAAGAGGAATGTGGGATTAGGGAAAAATCCACTATGTGATGAGTGAGATGTAGCTCCGCATAGGTGTTTAGATATCCAAGAGTGACTCTATCGTTGTCAAAGTGATCTAGGATAGAAAACTCATTCTCAGCTTCTATACGTGTCAGGAGTGGGTTTGTTGGTATTTTACGCACCAATGGTTCAGTACAAAGTGATACCATGAAACTTGTATTTTCCAACTCACTACTTGGAGTGAAATGGGAAGCTGAGGTTGCTATTGAATCCATGAGAAGGTTCTGTTCTCGTGGGATTGCTTCAATTGATATGAATTTGAATCCTTTGGTTAGATCTAATACCACTATTTTATAGAGTTGTAAGTGTTCAACTCTAGTCTCATATACCTCAGAGACTTGGTTTGTGACTAGTTGTGAGTCTCCTAGCACTCTAATGTTATCAACACCCATCCTTTTGGCTATGATGAGGCCAAGGAGGAGGGCTTCGTACTCAGCCCCGTTATTTGTACATTCAAAGTTTAACTTAAAGGAAAAAGGTAGGATCTTTCCCTCGAGAGAAGTAAAGATCACACCTACCCTAGCTCCAAAATGACATCTAGCTCCATTGAAGTGGAGAGTCCAATATTTTCTTGGAAAAATGGATGTTGGGACATTCCTCACATTTGTTTCTTCTGCCTTGGTTACTTCTACCATACAAACTTCATCTGATGGAAGGGAACCAATTCCTAGGGTGTATCCCATACCCATGGAATCAAATGGTAGGAGAATGGGTAGATATTTCTCTAGTAACTCAACAATTTTTGTGGTAGTCCCTAATGATACCGTTTCTATGATGTTAGTCTCATTTTTGAGTGTTGGAATGCCTTCGACTAGATTCATAATTTCTAATTTTGTTGTAGGTATCAATTTTTCTTCTAGTTTTGAATTGATTGGTTTGTTAAGTTGATTCATTGGGAGTTCAAACTCAGAGTGAATGCCTAGTCTCTTCTTCAAGTCTACTAGGTGTATATCGAATGGTTTTGGGTCACCTTGTGCCACAAATATTTTCCCTAGGTGTAAAAATCTTATTTCCTGGAATAACGTGGAAGGGATTTCCTTCATGCGGTGTATCCATGGTCGACCGAGGATCATATTATAGTTGGTTTCCCAATCTATAATATAAAATTTGGTGAGGACTGTCTTGGATCCTAAGGTGATTGGTAAAAATATGGTCCCAATTAAAGTGGCCTTGAGGCTGTCATAATCTCTCAGCGTATCTCATGTTGTGGAACAATTTGTTTCTTTGTATCCTAGATTTTGAAGAAAAGAAAAGGGGACTATGTTAACTACTACCCCATCATCAATCATAATTAATGTAAACCCATACCTATAAATGCAACGTTGGGTATCCTCTAGGTGCAATTTTAGTTTCTATTGGCATTTTGCTTATATCAAATATAAACTCAGTATCCCTATCAGGCTACCCTGGAGGGTAGAAATCAAAGTCTACATGGTTTACTTTCATTTCAAGAGGAGGATTGATGTTAATTAGATGACCAAGACCTAATGCTTATAAGAGGTAAACCCTATGGGTGGGATATTTCTTCAACAAATCCAAGAAGGAAATTTGAGAGAAGGTCATTAGTTAGATCGTAAGCGCCTATGGGTTTTACCATTGTTTGTTGAATGTTGTCTGGTTCTAATGGATAGTTTGGATCTGGTTGAGAATAATAATCTCGTGTTCTTGTTATGGTTTCTACGTGTAGCTCGGTATCTAACTCTACCAGACCAACTATCTTAGTTTGTGGTCGAGTTCCTAATTGGGGTGCGACCGGTGGATTTAATGAAGTTGAGGCTTCATGATCATTATTTCTTGTCATAACACCCTTATTCATCCCATTTGGATCTAACTTGTTATTGTTAGAGTGATTTAGGAGTGGATCGTTACAAATCTTGAGGGGTGCATTTTGAGGGGAAATTGCTCCAGTATAAGTGTTTGGCATGCGTACTACAGAATTTTCTAAAAACATATCTATAAAGAGTTGTCCTTGGTATTCTATAAAATGTTACATGAATTTATCGTAGTCGCAATAAGTCCTAATATCATGGCCTTGAATCTTGTGGAAACCACAATACAAGTTCGGATTATAGTTTCGAGGTTGTTGGTTTGAAACCTGTTGTAGTCCAAAAATATGATTAGGTTGCTGGTTGTTAGTGTTAAAATTTTGAGGCTGTTACCTTTAGTTTTGATTCTAATATCCATTTGGCTTTTGATTTGGACCTTGTGTCGATTTTTCTTTTTTGTTTTAGTGGAAAATGGGGAGTGAAGAGTAATGGATCAAAGACATTGTTGAACATGTTGGGGGATAAGAAGTTGTAGGATAATGAACTCTCCTTGAGAAGGATCCTCAAGTAGGATTCGTAAACTACAACGCGATCAAGTAGAATTTGTAAACTGAAAAGTGTATTTGCAAGCGCATTCATGGATATTATGGATAGATATAGAATTCATAGTGTGAAATTTGATGTGATTTTGATAAAAGATGATCTTGATGAAATGAATGAAACATAGTTGTAGCAAGGGCATACAAGGAAACCATGCTTCAAATTGGATTGGAGATAAACAAGAAAGGTTACCACTCAAGGCATTGCACTTGCAGCCAATAGTAGGTGTTAACACATAACCAACGATAGTTAGTTATACCAAAATACCATGAGGTAAATATGGATGAAATATGCTCATAAAGTTGTTGTCAACACGACAAAGGATTTGAGATGTAACTTGTATGTGGGAAGAGGGATCTCCAAATGTGGTGTTCCTTATGCCTATGCCCTAGCTATGGAAAAGGGAAGAACAATAGAATAAAGTTGATCAAAGCGGGAAGCTTTCGAATGCCATAAAAGAGTAGCCATCCTTTGAGGGTATGGTCTACTTTATACATAATATGGATGGCAAGAATAATATATATGATATCCATCCTTTGAGGGATCGGTCTATTTCTTTTGATTTTGATTTGTATGCTTTTATTTTTATTTTCCTTTTTCTTTTTCTTTCTTTTTGCACAAATAGATGTCCTTCGAGGGATCAATCTATTTTTATAACTTTGATTTTGCCTTTTGCATACATGAATTTTAGCTTCACATGGGGGAGATCTAGGAATAGCTAAGTAGACCACTTAGGAGGGGATGATGATCATACAAGTGACACCCCGTGGACCCTTTGCATGGCTCCAACAGGTGAATGAGAGGGTGATGGATGTAACGATCGTGGAGCTCTCACCAAATGGGAGAACTTATCCATAATGAATATGCTATGAGTAGAGCCGTGGTACTCATATTCAAGGTCATATTAAAGCAATGATGGTAGACCACATAATTCATATCATTACCATGATAGATGGAAGGGCCTAATGGTGGAGGAGTGATCTAAGGATAGCTCATTGGTATATATGCTAGTAGTAGACTGGTCACAAGTGTAATGCATTAAGAGGTTATATCTTTAATTTACCACCAAGAGAGGGAAGACATTAAGTTGTAACATGATGAGATGATAGTTTGCAAAGGATTAGATGTGATAGACAAGTGAGAAATAAAATTATGTCCTTAAGGAAGAAAAAATATGACCACAATAGTGGATTTGGATGAAAATAAATGATGCCCCGAGAGAGACACAAATATGGTAGGACAAAAATGGCCACAAATGTGGACTTGATGAAATAGATGGTGCCCTAAAAGAGACACAAATATGGCCACAATGGTGGACTTCAGTAAGAAAATAACAAAAATGGTCCCTTATAGAAGGACAAAAATGGCCACAATGGTGGACTTAGAATGAGATGAGGATTTGGACAAAATTAGTTTAGATTGGATGAATTTGGAGGAGGTAAACAAAAAAATGACAAGGATCGAAGTCCCCTAGTGTTAAGTGAGTTTGTACAGATGATATGCTCAAGGGTGAGGGAAGGTTACTCCCCTAATAAATTAAATGTGGAGGAATTAAAGGATGTCGAAAGAGTTTAGATGAGATTGTTTTTATTTGGATGGGATAAACGGTTGGAGACCACAAGTGTTCTTGGCAAGATAAGTGGTATTGATGAACAATGGAGGACCTTCCTTAGGAGGAATATCGTGTGTAGGAGGGATGTTAAGGGATGATGTGGATGAAGGAATCATGGGAAACCCGAGGGATACAAATTGGATTAAATGTAAATGGAGAAGAATATTTCCCGAATGAGGAAAACATATTTCTCATTAAGGTTGTGGATTATTTTTTGAAAGGTCTTAAAATGTTCAATGTCATGTCTTGGGGTAGGATAATAAGTGTAACTACAATTAGGATTGAACCATGATGGCTTTGGACTATGGGGATTGAAATCTTTAATGGGAGGAAGCGTGATGGTAGATATTCAAACTAAATGTCAAAAAATGTCTGCGTAGGACCCAATCAAAGTGTTATGAGGAAGATAACTCTTATGATGTTTTGGCTTGGACTTGGATGTAGATCGGATGGGTAAATTATGTGTTTTGGAAGATAAATCAAATTTGGTTGAAGGATTGTATTGTTTGGATTCTGATTTAGGTGAGGACATACATTGGATGGGTAGATTATATGTCTTGGATGATAAATCAAATTCTATTGGAGGATTGGATTGTTTGGATGTGGATTGATCATTGCGAGATGTTGTAGATGGAGAGACTAGTCCTAAAATAGATGTTGTGGCATTGGACTATTGAAAAGGGAGAAAATCTAACTTTTTACTAGTATATGCAGGAGATTTTTGGGGATCTTTTCCATGAGCCTTAGACTTTGATCGAGAAGACTTACCTTTAGCATGGAAGATAATAATCTCAACCAGAGGATCTGACAATGGTGGTGTGGATGTTGATGGAGAGAATGTCCTAAAATAAGAAGAGGATATTAATGGAGAAATAGGTGTTTGTATGATGCAATTAATGAGATCTATATGAGATGTGTATTGTTCAGGTTTTGGCATGGAAAGAGTTGATTTTGTAGAGGGAGAATGTAAACCATCTTTATTTGACTTAGGTGGAGCTGGTTCAATAGATGTTTCAAATGTTATCTTTGATAGGGTTGCAAATCGAGAAGATTTTTTCATTGTGATAGACGGGTTAGGTAAAGAGTATTGGGATAGAATGGGTGATGTGGCCATGGGCAAGGATATAGGTAAAGATGTCAAGGTAGAGATAGGTGGATTTATTGATATGATAGATATAGGGGTAGTTGGGATAGATAGGGATGTAGCCATATTTGGGAAATTTGGAGATGTAGTGATGTGCTAACAGATGGAGTAGTCATTATGGGTAATGCAGAAAATTTAGGAGTATTTTCGGGTGTAGAAGTAGGTGGAACTAGTTGTTTCATAAATGTTTCGATGGGTAAGAATGATATGTTTGCTAATGGGGTTGATGTTTGAGGTAGGGTTGTAAAGGTACATGTGGTAGAAATGAGTTTAGTTGGGATGGTTATAGGTATGAGTGATGTAGATGTAGTAATAGGTGTGTTTGGTGTAGATGTGTGCAAACGAATAGATGTGATAGACGTAGGGATAGGTGTGGATATCAATGGGGCTAAAATAGATTATATGGATGAATTTTATGTGGTGGATTGGGGCATGATTGAAGTGGATAAAGTAGATGGTATGATCAAGTTTGATGCATATGTGGTAAGGGTAGAAGAAGGTGTAGGTTCAGGACAAGTAATAAAAATTGATATAGGTGTGTTAGGTTCGAATGAGTGGGAATAATGTGTAAGGTAGGAACATGTGGAGTTGGTGATAGGATGAGATTTTGATTGATGGTTGAGATGTAAAGGTCATGGCTTGATTTGTCGGTGGTTTATTAGGTAAAGTTTGAGTAGTGGAGCTATCGATTTGGATATCCCTTTGATTTATGAGTTGTTGGACACGATATTTGAAGGAACGACATTTCTCAATGTCATGACCTTTGACTCAATGATATTTACAATAGTGGGCTTCATGATACCAAATAGGCTTGGCTTGCGAATTGTCAATGGGTCATATGGGAGGAAGTTGGATGGAGTTTACGGCCATAAATTTTTCAAATACGGAGCTATAGGATTCTCCCAAGGGGGTATAGTTGATTGTTGGTTGAGAGGATCATTGTTAAGGCCATGTGCTGGATGTAGATGTGGATGATGGATTACTAACCACAACTTTGGTCACATCTTTAAATGTGTTGTCACGTGTGGATAGTTTAGTAGATTCAACTTTAGGTTTAATTGATCTGAGTTTAAGATGACCTTGTTTAATGGCACGGGTTTCAAGTTTGTGAGCCATTGTGAAAGCTTTGTTGTTGTCGTGATGGACGATTAAAATCCACCGCGTTGATTATTGGAGTAAAGTTATTTTGTTGATTCTTAACGGTGGTGCAATGTTTACGACGTTTTCCCTTTTAAACGGTATATTACTCCATTTGTTGTAACCCCATGGTTTTTGTTAAGGATCTTGGGTCCTTGATTGGTATTCCCAACATTAGGATAGGTCGTAGTGTTTTGATTGGGAGTGATTAACTTCTTGTTTGTTCCATATGTCTTACAACCACTATCTATTACCACTTGATCGATTCAGAGGGCACTCTCGAGTACTTCATCATAAGTCCTTAGTGGGAACTTTTGGACTTCTTCCTTTATCTCTCTATTGAGATAATGAAGGAATAAGTCACATAGTTCCATTTGATCCATGTTTGGAGCACTTGCTGATGAGTAGAGGACTGTATCGCCATCTTTGAATAAAATGAGTAGTGGATTCATTGTGCTCTTGTTTAATATGTAAGAATTCCTTGATCCTGTTCTTAACAATTTGTTCATATCAAAAGCCTTGATAAATTATGACACAAGTTGTTTGAACGAGTGTATCAAGGCTTTAGGTATTCTGTAATACCAATCAAGGGAAATACCCTCTAAGGTTTTAGGGAATATCTTAGTAACAACCGCATCCCAAGGGAACAATTCTCAAATGTCCATGGAATTGGCCTTGGTATGTGGATTGGATCTCCCTACCCTTTGTATTTAGGAAAATTGGGAAGAGGTCTTGGTAGCATGACACTTAATATGGTGAAATCTAGAGACTCTTTTAATTATTCTAAGTAAGTTCGTACCACATAGGTTTCGACCATCGATGGTGCCTGCTGAGGGGGTGGAGGTGGAATGGGTTATTGATATGGCATAGCATATGTATTTACAGGGACATAAGGAAATCCATGTGGTTGAGTGAACATCTTAGGAGAGGAGAACATGTCTCCCTGTGGTGATTTTGAATAAATGTTTAAGTAGGGAGGAGCATTGCTCTGATATGGGTTGTTTGGTGCTAAGTCGGGAGGTATCATACCTTCAACTAGAGTAGTGTTTGAAAATGTGTTTCTAGTTGGTGTTTGCTATAGATAGTTATACGAATGTTGAGGAGGCATGCCTAACGTGCCCATTCCTATAAGGAGGTCAACTTGGCTGGGATGATGCGGAGGGTTGGTAGTTCATGCTTGCCCAAAATGTGAATTTTGATTTGCTTGAGAAAGTTCTAGTCCTCTAACCTTCTCAACTAAGGCTGAGATGACCTCTATCGGTGAATACATAGTGTTTTGCCTTAATGGTGGTTTTTATATACCTTGAGGTTAGAGAGGTGTATGGTACCTTGCTATGAACTGATCATTTCTCTACCAAGTTTCACCGAGATTATTTTCCATAGGTTGAGGAATGGGGGTGTTTTCTTGGAGATGGGTATTAGGTTGCGTTTGCAAACTTCCTATAGGTGGGTACATGTTTTAGAACCATTGTTTGCTTCTACCGTAATGTGCTAAGTACTCCTCATCTAAAAATGGGAGTGGATCTGATCGCCTACTAATTTGTAGTTTAAACAAAACTTGAGGAGATGAAATGAATTCTCTAGTAAACATCATATTTTTAGATCCTGAGGGCTCTAGTTGTTTTGTTTGTGTGAGCTAGTTCTTTGAGGAGTCGTTTGTGATGAAAAGTAGTTGCTTGAATAGTTTTTAACCCATGCAGAAAGTGAGGGTGATGGTTGTCTATGTTTTTACCCTAATGTACTTTGAGACTTGAGAGAGATCTACCATATGTGTCATTGTAGATTGAGCAATAGGGGCGGAAGCCTGATAATATTTTATTAAACTCAATCAACCAGTTTACATTAGCAGGACTACAATACTTATAGGTATTGTACAGTCATGTGTAGACAAAAGAATAGGTTGCACAGGTACAACCAGAATTACAACAACTTCCATAAATCATCTGGGAAGCACACAAAAATACAACCAACAAATTATATTGTTAAAACAATATAACAACATCCGTGAAAGACAAATATGGTTTAAAAACCATATAACAATACACAACAAAAATATGGTTTATATTATAACCATTATTATTTAATTAATAAAATTAATTAAATAATTATACTATGCATAATTAACCTAACATCCCCCCTTAATTGTGCATTGTCTGAAGAGATGAGGAGAGGAACTCTTTGAACAACTTGAACTTGTCATGTGTAAGTGACTTTGTGAAGATATCTACCCATTGTTCAGTTGTTGGAAAAAATTGAAGCTGGATGTTGTGCTTCAACACATGCTCGCGTATGAAATGAACCTGAACCTCAATGTGCTTTGTTCTCTCATGAAAAATTGGATTGCAAACAAGTTTGAGAACCCCTTAATTATCAACATACATGGTGGTCCATTTGTCCTGTGGTATTCCAAGTCCTTCCAGTATATGACGTAGCCAAATCACTTCACAGAATGACTTCTTCTACATAATGATACTCAACTTATGTGGAAGAGCGAGAAAAAATTGTTATTTCTTGCTTCCCTATGATATTGGTCCAGATCCCATCAAGAATAAAAACTAGAAGTGGATTTTCTATCATTAATATTGCCTACATGATCTCGAATCCAAATATCCAATAAGAAGAAGTTTTTGTTCTTGTATTCTAGACCAAGATCCACTGATCCTTTGAGATATCTCAAAATGCACCTTGTTGCTTTCAATGACACACTTTGGGTTCCTACATGAACTGGATAGATAACTTACTGCAAAGCTAATATCCGGTCTAGTGTAGGTAAGGTAAATGAGACTCTTGATTATCTACCAATAGAGAGTGGCACTTACCTCATGAGATGCATCTAAATGAGATAACTACAATATTTTCTCCATGGGTGTAGCAATTTGTGTACAATCCATCATCCTAAACTTCTCGAGCATATTCTTGGTATATTTCATCTAAGAAAACAAAAGATGATTCTCTTTCTGCGCGGACTTCCAATCCAAGACAATAGTACATCAGCCTTAGATCGATCATGTCGAATGATCAATTAAGATCTTTCTTCGTTGCATCGATCATCTTCACTAAACTAATAGTGATGACTAAATCATTGACATAGACAACAATAATCACCATCTCCCCCTTAATTTTTGAGGTAGAGATTGGGATCGTATGAATTTCTAACAAATCCATGTTGTACGAGATGCTCATCAATCTTGATGTACCATACCTAGGGTGCCTGTTTGAGGCCATACAGAGATTTCCTGAGTCTGCATACCTTTGCTTCTTGACCAGGTACTACATATCCCTCAAGTTGAGTCATGTAGACTTCTTCTTGTAAATCTCCATTTAGGAAGGCACTTTTTACATCCATTTGGTGGAATTTCCATCCAAACTGTGCAGCTAGAGCAAAGATCATCCTGATCATTTTGATCTTAGCTATGGGAGAAAATGTCTCCTCGGTCAATGCCTTTTTTTGTGCGTACTCCTTTGCTACAAGTCTCACTTTGTACCTGTCCTTTGTCCCATCTTCTTTGTACTTAGTTTTGAATATCCATCTCGCATCAAATGGGTTTCTTCCCTAGTAGAAGATCGACAAACCGCCAAGTGTTATTCTTCATCAGCGATTGATATTCGAATCCATGGCATCTTTCTAAGATTTTGATTTGTATGGTTTCCTAGACTGTAGAGGGATCATGTGATTCAATAACTCTACTCATTAAAGAAAAGTTAACTTCTTCTTTTGCTTTATTGTGAGTCTGTGGTCCAGGGATGGATGTATCTGGTGGAGCATCCATTCTTGCATCTCGTAATGTACTTGTACACTATTTAGGCATACACTGAACTATTCCCATGGGTCGTGGTTCTATCCAATCAACAACATCATCCCCATCATTACTTTCATCTTCTGAGGGAACATCAGCTTCAATTTTTACAATAGGTGAAAAATCTACATCTTGTGAGTCTGGAGGAGGAGTCTCTACTTCCTTCTTCTCAAAAAAATCAACATCTCTATAGGTGTAGACTTTTCTAGTCTTAGGATCCATCAATCTATACCCAAGATTCTCTTCACTGTACCCAATGAAGATGAGTTTTGTGACTTCATGTCTAATTTCTTTCTATTCTGTTTGGGTATGTGCAAGCTTGCTTTACACCCGAATACTCTGAGGTGTGCAATGGATGGTTTCCTTTTTGACCATGATTCTTGTGGTGTTATTCCATCAAGAGCAATTGTGGGTGCTCTGTTCAAAAAATATACAGCTGTCTTTGTTGCTTCTACCCAAAATGTCTTTGTAATTTCAGAATCATTGATCATGCATCGCACCATTTCCATGATAGTACAATTTATTCTCTCAACAACAAAATTTTGGTGTGGTGTGTGTGGAGGAGGCATTTGTCGACGAATCATGTGAGTTTGTAGGTAGTATCTGAACTCATCACTGGTGAATTCACCCCTCGATCTGAGTGGAGAGTTCTAATGTGATGACCAGTTTCTTTCTCAACTGCTACTTTGAACTTTTTGAAGGTTTCAAATGCTTCAATTTTCTTGTGAAGACAGAAAATCCACATTTTCTTGAATAGTTGTCAACACAAAGCATGAAGTACTGGAACCTAGAATGACTTGGCTACATCGAACTGCAAAGATCGGTATGAACCAGGTCAAGTTTACCATGAGCTCAAAATGTACTCCTCTAGAATGAAGCTCTGTGTTGTTTTCCTACTAGGTAGTGAGGACACTTGTTTGTATCCTTCTGAAGAGATGGTAGCCCATGTACCATATTACACCGGTGAAGTGTTTTGAGATATTTGAATTTACATGACCAAATCTTCTATGCCACAAATTGTGTTGAGGTGGAGTTCTTAGCCACAAGTGCTTAATCGTCTCTGTGAACAAAATCAAGTTGGAACATGTGTCCCACATTGGAGGCTTTTGTAATTATTTTCGAGCCTCTTGATTTATCTTGAATCAAACATGTTTTCTTGCCAAATTGACTATCAAAGTCAATATTCAGATTGTGATCTAGGATTTCACTAAGCTGAAAGAAGATTATTTTTCAACCTGGGGACATATAGTACATCGATAGTCTACATTTGCGTGAACCAAGGGGTAGAGAAATGTTTCCAATCCCTGAATCGTATATGAAGAATCATCTCCTAACGAGAACATGATTTTTCTATGGTGTGTCCCTCATTGAAATAAACCAGTCTTTGTGGCTGGTCATGTGTCAAGTGGCTCCCGAATCAACATACTAGACATCACTAGATGACATGGATGGTTGACTTGATCAAGCAAAGTGAACAAGAAGTCTTCATTGTCGATTGTTCTTGTTGCTCAGTAATATTACCCTTCTTGGTGGGGTCTTCTTTTCTAGTTCCCCTTTTTCTACCCTTGATTGTAGTTAGAATGTCCCTTGTAAGATTGTTATAGAGGTTCAGATTTTCTTGATGAATGTTTCTTGTAAGTATTGTACCAACAATCATTTAGGTTATGTCCTCTTTTATAGATTGGACATCGCTCCTTCTATTGTCTATCCCCTTGATTTTGATTTTGGGATTTTTGATAGGAATTAGGTTTTCCTTTACCTTTTCCTTTCCATTTTTGATGTGAAGATAGTGCCTTCTCCTCTTCATCATCCTTATTGTGCATTGCTTCCTCTTATTGCAATAGGTTTACCAGTTTGTCAAAACCAACTGTCATATCTGACACATTTAGTGTTGTGAAAAAAATGTGGTAAGAAGAGGGGAGTGCTCTTAGAACAATGGGAATGAGAGCATCATCTGTGACCAGTTCTCCCAAGGCTAGAAGTGAAGCCCTCAATTGTAACTCTTCTTAAGAAAGCTTCAATTTTCTCATTCTGCTTGAACTTCAGTGTATGTAACTGACTCTACAAATTTAGTATAACATTCTTGTTCTTGGCCTTGTATATTGTGCTCAATTTATCCCACGCTTATTTTGTTGTTTTGGCATCTCGAATGTGGGGTTGCACATCATCAGACACTCCAAACAAGATGATGATTTTGGCCTTCTGATTTGCTTTATCAAACTTCCATTGTTGTGTTGTATCGGTGGCTGATTTGGTCGTGAGTACCATTCCCAACAGGCGATTTCTTCAAACTCAAGTCATGTGTCTTGATTTTTTTCTTCCATGCAAAGCATAATTGTTTCCTCCGAGTAATCGTGAATCGGAAGAAAAATTTGGGGGCATTAGTGCCCATATTCTAGAGATCACCATGTGGTTTGAATCTTATCACTCTAGGTATTAGGTATCCCAATCTATATACCGTTAGTCTAATATACTAAACCTTTCTATATATGCGCCCTTCCGATATACCCGGTAGTACATGGAAGAATCTCTCCCTTTCTATATATACTCGGCAGTACGTGAAAGAGGTGTTAACATACGTGAAAGAATTAAATACATGGTACCAAGACATTACTGATGGGCTTCACGTGATTATTGACACCACTCAAAGAAATATCCTCATACACACGTGTAACTTTTCTATATACTTAGATAATTTCTCGACCTGGATTTATGTCGTGCAATCGTTCACAGACGGATGGGATGGGTCATAGTGTGTGCACTGTGACCTTATTACTCCCTGTCGATTTAAAGGGTCGATGCCTAGACGATGTTGTTACAGCTATATTAGGCATTAAGTGCAGTAGTAGTCATGATGGCTTTACTGTAAGTACTTCCCAGAGGCACCGTATATACCAAATGTTGCGAATGAGATCTAGGATCTCATGAGTGTTATCAAATTTATACTGGTTTGTATTAAAATTTTGCCAGTTTTAGAGTAGTTACAAAGTTTGCAATTGACTATGGCAACCTGCAAATTAGTACAATATAATGTAGTATACAAATTACATTAAAAAAATATGGAAAATTTGAATGGTAAGAATTTTTTTTTGTTTTGCGGGCCCTGGTGGCCTCTGAGCCCAATACGACCCAAAATGCAAAGAATTGCAAAAAATAGCTGAAAATGCATTTTTAGGTATCCCTCTTTTGGAGAAAGTTTCTCGAGAATGAAAAAATAGGATGAATGGGAGAAAAAAAATTTACCCTAAATTAGGGATTTCCCGCTAAATTTAGTTAGTTATAACTAAATTCAATTTTTTTGCTAAAGTTAACAGTTCCCGCCAAATTTTTCCACCAAATTCAAAATTGGTTTAAAAGATTTGTTGGAGGTGGGTTTTGAACCCGAAACCTCATATACCCAAGTCGCATTCACTAACCAAGTGGGCTATATGAGCACTTATGATATGAAATGAACCAATTCGTATTTAAATAAAGTGAAAAGTGACTCACCTTAAAAAAATGTGGCACAACTCCCACATGGCCTGCATGCATGAAGGTAGTTTTAGGTTTTTAGCCACGCTCAAAAAATTGATACGAAGCTATTTTCTTCACCTTTTCTTTGTTACCGCCTCTTTTTTTATTGATTTTCTACTCTTCATCTATTTCTCCTCCTTTTTTAATGTTGCTGCCATGTTTTTTTTGTGTACGGAGTTCATTTGGGAGGTCGATTGCTTCACCGTTTATTGCTTTGTGAAAGTCTGAGTCACTGGTAGGAGAGACCATAGTGCTCATGGAGGATGCGATAGTTGGATGAAGATTTCCACGGTTGTGTACATGTGTCGCAGCTATCCATTTGTTGAATATTATGGATTACAGGTTTGAAAATGCATATCACTCTTTGATGTAGATGATCCACCGACGATTCGATATATCAAACTCGTGGATTCGGTTAGTCTACAATATTGCAAAACTCAGCTCAATGCCTCTATTTGGTAGTCATCTAATCCAATGTCCAAAATGATAGCTCGTTTTCCTTTCCACACAAGCTAATCTCCACTTCTTCTTTTTTAGTACGAGTCCTCCAAATGTAGAGCTCTGATATAAAATATAAGAGGCTAAAATGCACCTCTAAATTAGAGGTAAAACCCCTGGATGGGGAAAAATAATTTTTTTATATAGATTCTGAAAATGAACAGCTTTCTAGATAGAAAATTTACCTGGTGTAGAGGGCACCAAGGCAAAAACAATTTGCTTTACGCTTACCTGGAATTCACACAAGAGGTTATGGGTTTGCAGGGAGATGTGGGAAGTTCTTTGGAGAATGCACTGGCTCTCCAACATAGCAGATTTCTTCGCACAAATTCTTATTTCTCCTCTACCTTCTCCAACCTTGGCAGGAGCTTCAATTTTCTCTGGTACCAAATGTAGATTGAGCAACAGGGGCAGAAGCGTGATAATATTTTATTAAACTCAATCAACCAGTTTACATTAGTAGGAAAACAATACTTACGTGTATTATACATTCATGTCTGGACAAAAGAATAGGTTGCATAGGTACAACAAGAATTACAACAACTTCCATAAATCATCCGGAAGCACACAAAAATACAACCAACAAATTATTTTGTTAAAACAATATAACAACATCTCTGTGAAAGACAAATATGGTTTATATTATAACCATTATTATTTAAATAATAAAATTAATTAAATAATTATACTATGCATAATTAACCTATCAGTCGTATGCCGACATATTCATGGGGTATATAAAAACCCATGAGAATAATGGGAAATAGCGAAGATGGATGAATAAAAATGAAAATAAAAGGGGAAAAATTGTATGTTTTATGTCGGGTTCACCAATTTTGTACGATAGAAAAGTTACATGCGAGCATGAGAATCTACAAGTAACCCTTCTTCATACCCAACCTCCCGAGGTCGTGTTGAGACAACCGGTGGAAATGGAATATATGTGGATATAGACAAACTAGTTGGGAAATCTTATATCCTCAACATGCAATAATGGGATCTACGAATCTAAGGAAAAGAAATCTCTCCTAACCTAAATTGGTGTAATGGATCATTCAGATATAATAGCTACTCGGAGGCTCCAATCAATGTCGAGATCTACCGAGATCCTATCTATTGGCTGTTGGATACGTGGAAAGTGACTTGTAGGTGCTTCATGTATATTTCCAAATAAGGTCATGGAAAATGGTAGTGAGAGGTGTAGTGGATTTATAAGAAACTATGGGTGGTTTTTTGGTCTAGCCCAGAAAATATTAGCTTGATTGGCTTCTATGTTTAATGCGGAAAATTACGTTATGATATCTAGCGGGAGTGGTGAGGATATAAATACCAGCATGCGTAAATTGGTGTCAATACTTAACTGAATAGAAGGCCCATTGGGTTATGGGACACGGGATCACAACATGAGTTCATGGTTACTGTGGACCAGTTATAGTCATGTGAAGAATCAATCTCTTCTTCCGACTATCCAATAGTCATAAGCCTTTTCAACTTCTATGTTTAAAATCAGGAGTTGTACGATCTTCTCATAATACCTTACGGGTGTTCTAAGAACTTGTATACGTAATCCTGTGTCTATGTCAATGAGAAGGTCTCATGTATTTGGCTGTAGAACTAATGAATCACAACCAAATGTTTGTTCTCTTTCGGGTTCTTATATGGTTATGCAGATATCCTATCAAGGCATCTTGTAGTTGGGTTAACTCAACTATAATGTGTATGCTTTGTTGTCTTCAATATTCAATTGTCTCAATTGTTCACTAAATTCTTGTGGGTTTATTGTCATTTGAAAGACCTGAATCCTAAGTCCTTGATCTATATCTGTTAATGTTGCAAAGAGATTTACCTAAGGTATTACCAGTTTGAATACGTAATCCTTGGGCTCTCCACGTCCCGTAATTTTCATGCAAGAGATAATAAAACTTTAACTGAAACGAGTAAACTAACTATGAAAGATATATCTACACTATGCTTATATTCCTTTTATTTTTATATTTTCAATGATGCATATTTGAATGAAATTTAAAGAGAAACTATTCTAATATATTCAGATAATGAACAATTAATCTAATAACAGATTAAAACAAGAAAATTATCCTAATGTAGCTATTTTCTGTGCACTTGTGAATTTATCCTAAATATTTAAATAACTAACTAATTTAATCGAAATACCTTCAATCTTACCTCAGAAGTGAGGAATAAATCACAGCTTCTCAAAAGCTATCATTCCCCACAGCTTCCCTGGTAACACTGAAAGCAAGCTTAACTAAAATAAAATGATTTTCTACTCTATTTGATATATTGTAACTACAACTTTGATAGTTCAAACTTGGATTTTTACAGAACAGTGGTAAATCTAGTTGTGTCATGACTTGTCCCCTCAGTGTGATCTCTTCATTCCTTCGTGTTCTCGTGAATCCAGAAAAGTGGGAATGTGATAGCGGCAATAGAAGGAGATACTCGAATAGTGGCAGCTTGGATGTAAACTGAATAGAATGCAAGTAAGAGAGGGATAGTGAAAGTGAACAGAGCTTGACTATGTGATTCCTAGTAGGATTTATTGCAGGGATACAACACAAATATAGAAAAAAATTAGGATCTATTTCTTGTGACAAAACAACAACGTGCAACTCTAAGACTATCAAATGAACTCTAATCTAGAACTGAAACTATCTTATGCTAAGCTAACTGTGTAGGATAACAATGGAGCAAAATGAAAGTGTGAAGATCAATGATTTCTAAATCAGAAAGGAAGAAAGGAGCCTTGAACTGAGAGGCTAAGAATTCATACAAAATCTAAACCTATTGAAACTTATGGAAGAACTTCAAAACACACTGAATAATAATTCATAGAGGGAGAGGGGCCATTTACTTGTAAACAAGTTTGGTATTTATAGCATTTGGATTTACCAGAGGGTAAGTTTGAATTGAACTCTTTTATCATAAACAAAGAGAAATCACTATTTACTAGGCAGCTAAAACATAAATCCAAGCAACAGTGGTTGAATATTGTGAGTGCCACTTGAATTTTTCATGTTTACGAAAGCATTAGAATGTTTTGGAAAATGGGAATAGGACCGTTGCCCTGCATAGGGTGGTAGTTATAGGACCACCTTTGCCTTGTCTTGGGCGGCGATTACGGGACCGCCTTGCTAAGCAAGGTGGTAGTCCTCAAAATAAAAACTAAAATTCAATAAAAGAGTAGAACGGGGTCAGAACAAAGCATGTGGAAGCTAGATATGGCATTTTGGGATGCAAATGTATACTCTGTAAAGCTTTTCGGATTCCAAAACCTTGCAAAGAGATCATTGGGGTTTTGTGACCTCTTTCTGGTAGTACAAGACCTACAATTTTGGGTACATACGATCACCCACTAGAGCACTCACCTCTTCAAAGATCAATTCATCACCCATAGCATTCAATGGAACAACAATCCCTTCCGGTTTGCTTACAAGGTCTTCTAACACATCCATTCTATGAGTGACCTAGGGGTACAATTCCTTAAGCTGATTTTTAACTCGAACCTCACAAGGATTCAATTGATTCCATTTTATTCTCAACTTCGACTAGGATTTTATTCTACTCGCCTTGTTTCCTTTGTTCTTTTCTTGTAATTCTTTGAGATCCACCTCATGTGTAGTAACTAGTATGCTTGTTATCCTATCTTTATTAGCACATTTATCATATACGACCTCATCCATTCATGTAACGATCTTCACAATGAAAAGGAGCTCAGAATATTGAGTGACTATCTCCCGATATTTTTCTTTTCTTCCTCCTTCCGGCGTTCCAATGTCTCTTCTTCCAATTCTAGTGTGAGGGGATGCCTTTCCATGGTAAGGATGTGGGTTAAGTCTTCCAATAATTTCAAGGTTGATTCATATTTCTACTTAGGTGGGGACAGGTCTTGATGCTTCAAGATAATGGCATCTTTATTCATCTCTATCTTTTTGTAGACCTCGCACACCTTTAATTTTTCCTCCCTTAGTTCACGCATTGACCTGTTCCCGATCAAATCCCTCCTCCTGCTTTAGATCCTTTCTCTTCTCAATGATCTCTTCAATATTCTTCTCCAACTCTCCCTCCATGAACCTTACCTTGTCATTCCTTCCTAAGAGTCTCACCTCAACCTCCATCAATACCTTATTGAGTGCATTACAGACTTGGTCATCGGATAACTGTTGAGTGTTTATTAGGGGTTTCACTCCTTTGGTCTCTGGTATCTTCATTAACACCCTTTGGTCAACCTTGAACTCTAGCTCATCAACATGGGACTCAAAAGCCCAAGATAACATCTTTCTTGTATGCAGGTACAGACCTTCTTCTTCGAATGAAGACTATGTAAGGATTTGGTCTGTAGGCATGGTACTTTGTAAGAGCACATGGAGTACCTTACTTGGATCATTGATGTAACCAATTCCTTTCTCTTGCACCACTACCACACTCTTCCCTCCTATGCGCACTACCTTTGGAAATCTTTGACTAAGATGGGATCTTAACCCATTATCCCATACTCCTTCCCTACACTCTGCTCTTCTATCTCTTTGAGCACTTTGTTAGCATTATGCTCCACCTCCTACTCCACTAAGTTCTTTATTATGCTTGTTACTTCCCTTAAAGTGGATTCTTATACCAAATCCTTGGTGAGGCTTGGGGTCCTTTGATCCCTAGCGTTTACCTCCTCACTTCCTCCCTTGCCATTAGCATCTCCTTCCTCCTCCAAGTCATGTACATCATACATAGGATGGTCATGAGCCTCTTCACGCTCATCATTGTCCTTTTCCTCTGTAGGATTCAGGCACTCCATTCCTTTTGAGTCCACCTCCTCTGGTACATTTCACTTCTTCTTAATTAGTGACTCTAGTATAGGGGATTCTTCCTTCTCATCTTCTTTACAAGGTGACTCCTTCCTTGGTGAATCTTCTTTTGGTGGCTCTTCTTGATCTAGCACCTCTTCCTAGGGTGTCTTTTAACTTTCCTTAATGGGGGACTTCTTCCTTCAAGCATATGTGCTCATCCTCATGCCTGAATCTTGCACGCTAATAAATTGCGGTGTTTGTACACTTGGTGCCTTCTTATTTGATGTGGCCTCTCTCTCCCTCTTCCTTGGTGCATCCTTCTTCCTCACGGTGGGGTATTCTGGGATGGAGACATCATTCTCCACATAGGCATATTTCTGATACTTGGGCCTAATGTATAGGTATACCCTCATTGTGGTCCTTCTAGAAATTGGTAGTGTCATAGGTTTTATCATATGCACCTCATGGGAGACATAATTCTCCATATAATCATGTTTCTTGGGGTCTACTAGCTTTTTTTGTAACTAGTGGTGGTCTTGTTCTACCTTGCTGAGGTTGAACCTTAGTATTTTGGCCTACTTGAAGTGATTGACCCCATCTTGGAAATATTGTGTTGTGAATGGAAATGGTAATTTGCACTATGGGCTCTTGGTTTTTCTTTCCAAATTGAACCTTCCATTACGAAGTGTTGGTATACAACAAACTCAGCTTCTCCTTACAATAGCATTGGTAATTGTTCAGGTATCCTCCACTCATCCCCAAATGCATCACACATTCGATTATACCACTTCTCCAGGCATGCCTTGTGGATGGATGTCATGGCATCACAAGTATATTTCTCAAATTTCTTTTACGGGAGGGGTTCTCATTTAGGTAATCACATACAATTTTTTTGGCCCATTGAGCACTCCATTTCTAAAAACACGATGGTAAGGAGGACATTACTAAACATGATCTTCTCCCCATCATGTGCAATAATGATGATCTCCTCTTCTATGAATGTTGAGAGGTTGTAGATGGTTCCTTTTGAGATTTCTGGAAAAATTTAAACTAGGACTTGTTGATCCATGTCCACCTCTCATGTCCATTGAACTTGGTCACTAAGCACACAACCATCCTCATCACAAGGTCAGAAATTTCTTATATGTCAAAGTATCTTGATCCTATATTATATTCATAGGCCTCCATAGTTTTATTTATGGCCTCCTTTTCCTCTAAGTCATCATCAAATGAATCTCCCTCACAGGTAAGACCAGTAAATTTGGAGATTAGTTAAGGAGTTAACCTCATCCTTTGCCATGAAAATTAGAAATGGTCTTCATGTAAGTGTGACATCATCCATTGGTAAAAATTCTCATGTTTACCAAAATAGGGCAACTCATATAGTTTTAATAATCCATCCTTCTCCATTTTTACCTTCACTTAATCATCATAGATGGGCATTCCATCTGGTGTCCACTTGTCTATAGGTCTCACCATTTCCAATGCCATTTCTTTCTCTGTGGTGCTTTCTTGATGGTTATAGTCACTTACAACCATTTTATTCATGTGATACACCCACTCTTTTTCTAGCAATACGCCATCGGGTATTATATCTATACATACCACTCCTTATTAAAACTATTGGAAATAACCTAGTTCCCTTTGCCATTTCCCTTCTTTGGTGAAACCGTTTCCTTCTATGGTGTCACTCCTTGTTGAGTTACTAAAAACAAACTTTTCCTTGCTTTAATCAAATATGTGGCTTTCCTTCACAAAAAAATCCCTTTACACCCATGCCCTAGTCAGTAGAACCGTAACCTAGACAACCCTTCGACAAGATGACATAGTCTCTTGAAACCTTCTTCCCTACACCCATGTAGTTCTTTGGCTTTAGTTAACAAATCACACTAGTCACGTACTCATATTATCACAATTTTTCCTTCACACAAATCTTGTTTGTGGATGCCCTAGTTTGGAATACCTCTTCGATATCATAATTGCAGGGTAAACAATAATGTGCCCGACCTTCTACTTATAGCATTTTTCTCATCTCTCGTGATAAATGATCTGCCACCTTCTAACGTACTTTTACAATAAAGGAATAATTTTAAACTAAAGACAACCTTAAGCACTCTTACCCTCACGCTGAATCCCGAGAGAAAAATCTCTACAACCTTCTGGCACACAAAAATCCTTACTAATCTGAAGATCCTCACGCATGTTCTGTCAGTAGATCGAAGGAACTTCTTCTTTCAACTCAATTTTTTCCCTCGCCTACCTCATTTTTTTTCTACACTTCTCATCCTTTGTATGTGGTCTTTGTAAAATTATCCTAACACCAAACTCCTTATGTCCATTGTTTATATGCGCACTCTTCCACACTACATGATTTTTTTATCCTTCAATCCAGGCCATTGAAACAAAACTTCCACTACCATCTTCCATTTTACTTTGCATTACTCCCCACCACACAAAAAAAAATGTGTGGTCCTCTATGCATACATAACCTTTTGAGAATAATAAGTGGCTACTGGTGCATAAGGCGTGCAAAAAAATAACAAAAAAATAAAGGAACAAGAATCGAGAAATGGAAACACAAGGAAAATAAATTCATCAAGGGGAATCCTAAGCTAAATGGCAATACTACCTTATTTATGAACATAAGGAAGACTTATTTATAGTAGGGCTTCAACGTACTCCCATTTAAATTGCTGGTAATCTCGTCCCATCTAGTTCTTCAGAATCGGCAAGCACCTGAATCAAGGATGTATGAGATGATATATGGCCCTAACCAATGGAATTTCAGTTTCCCAAGATGGCGCAGAAATTTGGAGTCATAAAGAAAGACCATCTTCCCAATCTCAAATTGTTTTTTTTTAATATGGTGATCATCCCATGCTTTTTTCATGACATCTCAACCTTTTGACTCCATATATCAAGTGAACACCTTTCATATATCTATATTAACTTCTCCATGCACTCTTAAATTACTTGTTCATCGTTAACCCTCTTACACAAACAATACGTAGTGATGGTAGCATAAATTCAACTGGTAAAAAAATCTATGTGCTAAACACCAATTGAAATGGTGTGTCCTTGTTCAATATCTTGTAGGTTGTCTTGTATTCCCATAAAATGGTGATACCTTGTCATCCCAATCTTTTCTTCCCACATCACAAATTTTAGTTAACGTGTGACTCAAAATTTTTCTGAACACCTTAATAGTTCTATTAGCTTGTGGGTGGTATGGGGTAGTCTTATGATGGGCCACCATGAACTCTGCCAACAAAATCCACGATTGTTTCATTCAAAAATGTGTACCCCTATTGCTAGTCAAGCTTAAATTACGTCCATACTGTTGATTATGTTCTCCCATAAGAATCTAATGGTTGTCACTATTATGCAATCTCTTATATGTGTTTCTTCTTCCCACCTTGTTAAGTAATCAGTGCAAGTAATGATATAACATGAACGAGTCCTTCATGCGGAAGGTGAAATTGGTCCTATAAAATCAATTTCTCATTTTTCAAATGGTTTTTCACTTTGGATATAGGTCTCATGGGCATCTCATCTCTTTTTCCTGGATTTCAAGGAACTAGAAATGATCACATGCCTTACAAAACTCAATGCAATCTTGATAGATGCTTTCCAAACAAAGCCCTGCTAGTAGGATTTTTCATGTGGTGGAATTCCATGCATAGTGTCCTGCAATCTCACCATGTGCTTCCTCCATGATTACAATGCACATATAATACAACACACACCAGCGCAAAACCTCATCGTGACCTACTTTTTATTAGTCTCCACCGATTAGCATATAGGGCATGATGTGTATGGCTAACTATTTTCTCTCTAGAGTCTTCATTGCTTCAGGGCCACGCCCATTTTGAGAAACACAACAAGTATATTTTAAGTTAGAGGACACAAGCCCACAAACTAAATGATTGCATGTATGGCATAGTATCTTCAAAGCTCTACGTGTCCTCTCATGAATCAATCCTTGATAAATGGTAACACCCGAGTTACTCTTTCCTTGTTTCACAACAATTTTAAAATCAAATTTTTGAAACAACAAGACCCACGAACATATGCACCCTTGTAAAATGGGCTTGTTAACCAAGTATTTCAATGCCATGTGATCAGTGTAAAATATGAAGGGTGTTTCAGTAGATACTTACCGAACTTATGTAGTGCATAGATCATTGATAGTTCTTTACACTTAGTAGTAGTGTAGTTCTTCTTTGTTGGTGTTAACTTCTTGCTAGAAAAACACAAGGGGTGGTCAACAATTCCTTCTCTAGGATGTGTTATGGCTTCCCTAATCACCATTTCTGAAGTGTCAACATGGTCATGGAATGGCTTATCCCAAGAAGGAAAGTGTAATATGGGCATTTTGATGAGCTTATCCTTCAAGGTATCAAACTCCCTCGATGTGTCTCTCCCCAGTGAAATGCACTCTTATGATTTATTAACTTTTCCAATGGCATGGCGATCTTGGAATACCCCTTAATAAATTTCTGGTAGTACCCCGTATGCCCAAGGAATCCACACACCGCACTCTAATTTGGTAGGCTCCCCCAATCCCACAATAACAGAAACTTTGGCGGGATCCACCAACAAGCCTTCTTTATAAATGATGTTCCCCAACAAGGTTCCAAATAGAGTAGTGAGTAGATAACTTTTGATGTTGATAGATATGTGAAATTTCCAACATATTCCAAACATCAACCGCAAACTATCATAGTGGTATTTCACTAGTTCATACACTATCCAATTGTCAAGGTAGACTTGAAGAAACTTATGGATGAAGTCTTGAAATGCCCGCAACACAATGCATGAAAATGCAGCTAGCACATTTTTCATTCCAAATGGTATGACCATATAGGAAAAATTCCCCATTCAATGGTGAAATTTGTCTATTCTTGGTCTTCTTTAGCAATTCTAACTTTATGATATCTTGAGAATCCATCCGTGAAAGAGTAGATTTTGCACCCGTCTACTCCTTTCATGATTTCTTTGTGAAGGGGGTTATAAAAGGGTTAATGAAACATACCATGTTCAAGTCTCTATAGTCAACACAAATCCTTATCCTTCCATAATTTTTAATACCGATGACCATCTGAATTACCCATTATGATTCCTTCACAACTTCAATGATTCCTGAAGAGATTATTTTGTCTATCCCCTCCTTCAATTTGACACAAAGATTTAAATTCATTTGATAAGGACTCTTCTAAATCAGGTGGGAACCCTCCTTTAACTTGATTTTCATTTCTCCAAAGGAGTAGTGAACACCTTTAAGCTTATGGTATTTTGTGAGAAATAAGTCCAAAAATCACACAACAAATCAATGATCTTCAAAGCCTCCTTTTCGACAAATATTATCCAATAGTGGCCTCCTTAGGTTCCATTTATGAATTGATGTTAAGCTTCTTTGTTTGAGTGGCTCCTAGTAGGTGCATTATTTCTCATTATCACTATCAATAACTTCACGGGTACCTTCAATATGCTTACCATAAAAACTCTCCATCTCTTCACCATCTATCACATAGACCATACTTCCCTTTTCTTTCTCCATACACGTGCACTAAATGCGCCTTCCGAGTCTTCCTCATCAAAGAGAGGTTTTAAGCCAGGTTCACCCAATAAATCCAATATTCTATCTTTTTCCATGACACTATCTCCCATCGTTGGGCACTTAACAACTTGTAACACTTTATCCACTCATAGTTTAGTACTCCGATATTTGAAATCTTGAAGGAGGTTATCCGTCAACTCCTGCCAATTTTCTATCTAATGGCGCATCTCTCGAGTGAAATTATCATACGCACACATAATCTTGTAAGGTGGAATACAACTTATGCACCCATAAATAAGGTGACTAGGCCTTC
The DNA here is from genome assembly GCA_018340775.1 of Taxus wallichiana var. yunnanensis. Classification (NCBI taxonomy): domain Eukaryota; kingdom Viridiplantae; phylum Streptophyta; class Pinopsida; order Cupressales; family Taxaceae; genus Taxus; species Taxus wallichiana. Next base: position 81,499,644 of record CM031242.1, on the reverse strand, counting down.
ACACCTTCCATCCATGATTTCTCACATACTTGGACGTGAAACGAGGTGAGTTCCTTCCCATGGTAGTCTCATATTGCAGTGGGAAAATTACTTTGGGAAAAACTAATAGAGAATCTAATTTTCACTTCACACCACTCTAGAAGGCTATTGTGATCTTTCACCCACCAACACGCTGTGGTCCCAAGAAATTTATATATGAAAATCCCTCTTCTTTCGATATTATTTTCCCACTGAGCCTCCATTTCTCGTAAGAAATCATCAAAGTTATCTCCTCTAGAGTAACTCAAAAAATTATTTCCTCCCATGTGCTTGAATGAGCATGCCTTTGTTAGACTTGTAACCAATCCTCTTAAGCTGTCACAAAATTAACTCATAAGTCCTCTGCACCCAACTATCACATGCCACACTAGTTGTATCACTCATGGACTAAGCATCTTCAAATTAAATAACTCCCTCTATAGGGTGAATCACCTTAGGGTCCCTGATAGAGCGCAAATAAATCATATCAATAAGTTCTTCTCCCAAGGGCTCAGTATAAGGAAATGACATCCCATCAGTCAAGGGGATGATAACCCATTCTTCCTTGTTTTCAAAACTTATGTACCCCTTCATTGAACTGTAGTTCAACATTATTATTATAACACCGGGGGGCACCCAAGTAACGCTTAAATTTTTTCCATCTCGGCTAGCACTGGGACTTCAAAATTCCAAGTGAATGTATCCCCTTAGATAGTGATAACAACGTCCTTCAAGACACCAATGGGAATTGCCTTTGTCTTGTTAGTCATATACAACACATTTGAAGATGGATGTAATGGGGGCCTTCTAATTTAATGCCATGGGTCTAGAGTGAGGACATTCACTTCCACACCCATGTCAATCAAATTGTTGCTCGAAGCCATCCATCCACAAATGCATTAAAGGTAATATCCTTATCATAGTCAAGGCTATGGGGAGGAAGGTTGGCATGCGAACATGTCTCTCACGCTCTATTCCAATGTGTGGTACCTTCTCCCGTAACAATTCTCCTTACAAAGGAATGATATTCTCTTTCCTTTAAATCTTACATACTTCCCTGACCTCATCCATATCCTTCTACGGAGCCTTAACACTCTTCCTTTGCACTAACTACCTCTATTTCTCTTTAGAGATTAGATCTCCCCTTATAGGCTTCAAATCACATCCATGGTTTCTTGATAGACTTATTTCTTATTATTAGGGTTTGGATACTTCTTGTTTACCACCTTTTATCTTATAACTAGAGGTCTCTACCTTGTTATATCACTTACGCGTGCATCCTCAACTCACTTTGTAACTAGTACAAGCTCTAGTTCAAACTCGTGCACCACTCTTGGAATCCTTTGTGAATTAGACTTCTTCACGATTAACATTCGACACCTTTGTATTTCTAGTGATGCTAGCTCATATGTTCAAATACATCTGGACACTCTTCATTCTTATGTTTTTTCCACCCAAGAGCATTGTAATATATCGGGGCATGCACACTTATATTTTCCATATACCCATAGTTGTAACGAGGTTTCATGTGGGAACTTACTTCTCCCTCTGCGGTTACCATGACCATGAAATCCTCCTCAGAAACCTCTTCCACACACCCCTCCATCTGCGTGTCCTTCATAGTGACGACCATCATCCTTGGAATTATTTGCAAGGTTGGTCTGTCACACACCAATATCAATGGCATCATGTATCTAGTCAATCAATCTACAATCCTTGGTGTCATGAGTAGTAGAGGTGCAAATCTTGTAATGGAAAGACATATTTTTATGGATCAAATGTTGCGAGTAGTGGGCACCTACTTGCATCATAATCTCTTTGGTAGATCTCACAGTCCACTTTCATGGCATGTACTGATCTCCTAGGGAAGTTGTCCTTTATATACCCCTCTACATCAAAATCCATGCACCATAGACCACTGTGAGTCTCATATGTTGAGTTCACATATAGTTATGCCGATGCTTAGCCATTGCAGTAATATGAGCCTCAAGAAAAGGGGTAACACTAGTATTAATGCTTCAAATATCCTCGCATGGGTCTATGAAGGTATTATGTGAAATTGTTCTCCTAAAAGGAGTTATCAACCCTCTAAAAAACCAATGAACATACCGAGAAGGATGAATATCATAATATAGTTTTGATAAGAGAGTATTGAAACATGCATCGTACTCCCACACATTCTCTTCCATACCTTGTTGAATCTCCTTCAACGTCCCAATGCTCTTATGTTCAAACTTAGGGATATGAAAATCATCAAAAAGGAATTCTACAAAGACATGGTGTGATCCACCATTGTTTGATGGGGGTCATACATCAATCAATACCAACTATGCACGCATCTTTAGAACATCATTACAAACTAACTTTCCTTCCGCTCTGGGGTAGTTATCCCCTTTGCGCTCCATAGTAGCTCATACTTGTCTACATGCTTTATAGCATCCTCAACACCTTTGTAGTCGGTAGATGTAAAAAAATTTGAAAAACACTTAATGAGGTGGTGTAAGTCTTTTCTGCCTAATCCAAAACCTTTATTTCCTCCCTGTGTATTACCTCCAACACCAGATCCACTAGATCCACTAGGTCCTATTCCTCGTAACCCACCAGATCTTCCTCCCATAGCCGATGCTTGAGCCGAAGTGGTCACGCCTAGTGTCCCCTAATGTCCCACTAAATTGTGCACCAAAAATTATGATATTGCACCGATACCGGTTGTGTGTCCCACGTAAATTCCATATGTGATACCCAAAATTTTTGTACCCAAATTTTTCCCAAATGTTGTTCTAGAAAATATTCCTCTAAACACAGGGAATGATTGTGTATGCATAGATGTAAAAATGAGAAATTATATCACCTAGGTTAATATTGGTCACTCCCACCAATACAAACTAGGTTACCAACACTTATCTCTTGATTTAGAAGACTAAGCACTAGAGGTTGGTCACCAAGATGATTTAGATGCACACCAATGACTCTCATTTCTCCAACCGACACTCTCATCAAAATATGAAGGGGTCTCTCTTCCACACTTACCAAATGGGGTAGCACAAACTACTCGGGTTACACATCCTCTACGTGAACCTACATTCCTTCTTGCAACATCTTTCTCCATAAATCCATCACTCCTACAACATCACATTTTCTAGTCAACTCCCTTTCCCGAGATTCACTATACTTGACTCGTGTCTCCTCTCTCTCCTTTTCAACCTGCAAGGTCTGCCATCTCCCTCCACCATAGCTTCTTGTCCCATCACTCACGAAGCTTAGTGACCATAGGATATGCTTCCAAAATTAGTGTAATAATCAATATCTTTATCGCTAAGGGGATAACATGGAACAATAATCCTATAGACTCCCTTAGGAACTCAAACCTAGCAACCTCTAGACAAGAATACATATAAATAACATATTCCAGTGTATAACTGGTCAGCGCTCTTCTCCACCAATGATCAACAACACATGTCCAAGTTAGATTAGCATCCTGTAGCCTATGATATTCATCTTGGGTCCACACATGAGATCTAAAATACTAATTTTATCTAGATATGTACACAGAAATCCATTCATACAAATCCACTAGAAAGCAAAAAAATAACATATCATACTACTCATGATATGGTGTTCTTCTAGCCATATGTGTGCATCAAAATTAGGTCCATTGTTAAATCTCTGAGTAAACTCATCCTCCATGCTTTTAAACCAAGCTTCTTAACTATCCAAAGTCAAGCACTTCGTCATCGGGAATCATTCTCACAAAATATTCAAAAAGAGGTCCCAACAATGGAACCAAGATGTATTCATTTCTCGTGTACTCTTAGTAGAACTTTCTAATCCCATGTGTGTCACCTATCACCCGGTGGAAATTAGGCACTCACCCGAGGCACGCCTGGGAACCGCACCCCTCCTTTATGTGAGCATTGTGAAAAGATTATGCCATTAATGGGGATGGTTTGTAGAATCGAGAATACTTTTTCTTAGTTAAAAGAAAAGTGGAAGGGAAGCTTACTGAGATCCACATATTAATGTATTAAATGAAAAAAGCATCATAAGTAATAACTATGATGAATCAGATCTACGTCATGAAAATCACACAACAAGAGGGTTTACACCCTTAAACATGATATACAAAATAAACCCCTAGATATATATTCATTTAGTGTGATTTTGGCAGCCACATTAAATTCAAAATAGGACATCACAAACCATACATATAAAAACTAGGACTCATCTCTTATAGATCTCATTGGTATGAAATTATAACTATGCCTTCCCATTTCATCCCTTATTACAAACTCTAATGTTATACAGAGGCTTATTACATCCTTCAGAACCCTTAGCACTAGTTATCTAAAACCTAGCACTATTGTAACATTCAGCTACTCAAAGCATCTTACTCTCCATGCATCCTCTACTCAGCTCCCATACATCACCCGATGTATTTCTTTACTTCCAAGAATCTTTGTTTATAGGTTCATCATCCACCACCATGCCTTCTCTCATAAAGAGATCACATGTCAAGTGTCAATGTGTCCCTCCAATGGTACATGCTTATCTCCTTATGAACCCTCCACCTTTGGCAATGATTTCTTCTAAGAATATTCAATGCATGGAATATTATTTTCTTGACCTCCTAGGGTCAAGCTAGCACCTTATCAACTTAGCACACCTAGTCGGGTCACATTTTTCCTCAAGTACTTCTAGAATGATGAATATGGCTAGGTCCTTAGATCATGTGTATTATATCCCCGCGCATTCCCTGGTCTCTCAAAACCCTTTTTAAATCTCTATCATGCACACTTCACCTCATGCACCACTCTCATGCACATACCTTTTGGTAATTAGTCAATAATTCAGGGCCCAACAAACATCCATCTCAAAACTAGTCATTTTTTGCATCTGTTTGGGTTTATTACTACTATTGTGGATAATTATAGCTTTGCACCATTCAAATCATCCAAACTCATTTAAAAAGCATCTACAAAAATGGAGCAAGGTGTTAAAACTAACATGCCTAGGCATGATTTCATAATGTATAGATTATCGACAATAAATCGAAAGGAAATATTATTACAATTTCTTTATTGATACATCTATTTGTTACATTTAGGTTCTACAAGGTTTGTCATACTATACATAAACATGTCTCTTCACATATATGATGACATAATGACAATCACAGAAAATATAAACAAGAAATATGTAATTGGCTATGTTGCTACAAACATTGTTTATAAATGTAATCTAAATAATAAATAGAATATATTGTTGTTACCACAAATCTTGCTTGAATTTAAAGCGAGATGGAAAAAGTTGGAAGCATCACGAATCGAATCTTGAGAGTATTCTTGGATATTCACTTTCCCCACTTGGAAACCTGTTGTTTTATGATTAAATGGTAAAATAAATTTCATGGGACATATTACATGGTGAGTAAAATAATTATGTTATGAAGATAAATGGATCTCGTATAATGTATATTCATATTTTGAAATATAATCATCCAATCAATCTCTAACCTTCATATTAAAATGGATTGTTGGAAAATATAACAAGTTTTTTATTAATTTTTATTTTCGTATAGGATCATCAAATAAGATTAAGCTAGATTAGAACACTCAGCTAAATATTTCTCATGGTGTTGAAGAAGGATAACCATATCTTCATCATGATTGTAACATGTGCATTATTCAAAATGATGTGAAGAATTCTAACATTCTTTTGGATTATAATTTTTACACACATTTGTTATAATTTTACATTTCCAAGTGCATTTCCTCATTAAAAAACCACACCTCTACCTATGTTATGGGTACCATTGGTTACATTGACCCAAAATATGCAAGAACATCAAGGATTAATGAGAAATATGATGTATATAGTTATGGAATTGCTCTTTTGGAGTTGTTAACGGGAAGGAAGTTGTGGCCAATAACTAAAATCTACCAAAGTTGGTAATATTTATGTTTGTTAATTTTCATTCGGAGCTTACACTGTACATTGTTTAAGTATTTTTAAATTTTGTTGTCTAGAGCGTGGAGGAATCAAATATGGATGGAATTTTCTTTGAAATTTATAAGTGAGCCCATATTCTATCAAAAGAAGAAAACAAAACAAAACAATCATGAAAACTATTGATACATAAGTTGAAGTAACTTGCAGGATCATGGGATTATAAGAAAAAAATTCCAATTGGCCTATTTTGCACCAAGAAATGGCCCTCTGATTGACCCACCATTGATGATGTTTTCAAATCTCTAAATTTGAATTCACTAGTTCCTTCTTCTATGTAATTTCCTTGTATTTGAACAATCCAATTGACCTCTAGTAATAATTACATGAGGTATTTGGATGGATATGTAGATGGTAAGCATAGAGATATTACAAGGAGCACAAGTAGAACTTTTGATAGGAATTATGTGTGAGATTTAGTGAGGTGATTTCAAAAACACTATTTGAATGGAATGATACTTGGATGGTGTTGTGATGGAAAAAATAATCCCCAGGAGTCCTCTATATCCCAGGGTCTACTTTTCTCAATGACTGAGCTGATTTTCAAGTAAATAATGACCAATTTTTCCTATAACAACCTAGATTTTTTTCCATAATAATTCACACCACTTAGAACCCTTAAAATAGATAAAATTGTGTCTGAATTTATTTTTGAAGGGGAAAATTTTGTTTTAGGAATTTTGTTCCTTCTCCACTTGCCCAATACAATTGTTTTTTTCATATCTAATTCAATCCACTTCCAATACTAGTAGCAATATACTCTTTTCCCGCTACTTACTCATAAATAATATTCTGTTCAAGAGGTGGCAAATATTATCATGTTTTGTGAAAATAAAATTGTCCACAAGAGCATACCACTCCTCATATAATATTTGAAAATGTATATGTATGAATTTGTAACAAATTTGAAATGTATAGATAATACCTTTCAATGTAAATATTGATGTAAACTATAAAATATTGGTTCAATGTATCTCCAAGGGCATATGACTGCATTTTTCACAAACATTTTTCTTGCATTGTGTCAAGGATTATTTCATTTTCTTTCTCATGGAAGTGACTCATCATTTATATGGAGAATGGAACAATTTATAAGAAAAAAATTATACTATATTTCATAGTAATAGAATTTGTGATATACATAAACTCCCAACTATGTTGTTTTCTTTTAATGATTACTCAGAGATATAGTTTATAATAATAAAAACTAGTGAACTTAATGTCGTGTACAATCTAAGAAAATAATACTTGAGTTGTTATAAGGTATATTTTGGGGTGAGAATATAATTTTATTGTAAGTTCCACCAAAAATAAAAATAACACCACTAACATTTAAGGCCAATGTCAAATTTAAGGATGCACATAATAAACATTGAAAGTTAAAACCTCATACCTTGAATGTGTGACACCCACACTTTCAAAGTTGAGAGGCTTATACTTGAAAAGTTGTGAGGGAATTTCAAATTTTTGAGACTCAAAATTTTAAAGTGCGGGCCCCACCCTCTCAAAAGTGTGAGGCTCACACTTTCAAAGTTTGAGGCTTACACTTTTAAAGTATGAGGCTAAAAATTTTAAAGTACGAGGCTCACACTTTCAAAGTGCGAGGCTATCACTTTCAAGGTGTGAGGCTCATGATTTTATAGTGCAAGGCGTGAAATTTCATAGTTTGGGGCTCATAATTTAAGAGTGTGGGGATTTTTGGTGCTCAAATTAGTCTCGCCCCATTTGTCATTGAAATTCCTTAGTTTGCAAACTCTATCATGTTTTCTATCTCCGTTTTTTATCTTCAAGACTATGTCCTCCATTTGATTGCCATGATCAGTCCCTTCCTTGGTCGAGGATCACTTAAAATTCATGAATTTTTGTTTCTTTCCTCTCTCTATGTGAAAGAGTCTCAGAACTTGGGTGTAAAACTCAGGTTTTTCCTTTCCTTCTATTTTCCACAGTCATGTTTTGTTTTCCCTGTCATTTTTGTCCTAAATACTTGTGGAAACATGATTGGATGTAGCTCGAAGGATCATATTTGAGCCTTATAAAATTTCCAAATTCTCTGTCCTTGAAGAAAGATTCATTTCTGGGCTCAAATGGTGATTTTCCTGCATTTTACGGTTTGACGGGTGTATTTTTCTTGGTCAAATTTACATCTCAGCATCAATGGAAATGTGGCCCTTTCTAGTTGGATGTGGCTCAATGAGGCACTTTAAAACTGTAAGGCTCAATTTAACCCAAAACTTGTCCATGTGGAGGAGCGACACTCATTTTAAATTCACCTTTTGGTTTGGCCTTGGAGTTGTGCCGGGGGGACACATGGAGGTTTCTGCTACTTTGCCAAGAATTAGACAAAATTTTCATGCATTTGGTATAGTATTGGCGAGGCCATGGACATGTGGAGGGCTGGCGCTCATTTGAGGATCTACCTCAAGTAACCACCTTAACAATTGTGATAGGAAGACATGTGGAGGATTCTACCAGCTTCACTTTGTACTTAAACTTTTCAAAGCAATTTCCTAAGGCCTGGGACACGTGGTGAGCCCACGCTTGTCCGTGGTCTCCGCTCTTAGTAACCATCTCAAAGTTACGCCATAAAGACACATGAAGGCTTCCACTGGGCATTCCCATACTTATAATTTTCAAGAAACTTCATAAATTCTGGGACATGTGGAAGGACCACACCTATTTGGGGACTAGCCCCTAAGTTTTATTTTGAAGAAGTGTCAGGAGGACACTTGGAGGCTTCTGCTCACTCTAATCTTTTCTTGGACTTTTCAACCACTAAAGAAAAATGTCTCGGACCCTAGACACAGTGCATTCTGCGGAACCTTAAAATTTTTTAAAAAAATCTTCCTGACTGAGACATGTGGTGAGCCCGTGCTCATTTGGGGTCTCTATTTTTAGGTACCATATAAAAAGAGTGACATGAAGACACGTGGAGGATTCTGCTGACTGCTTTTTACACTGAGACTTTTCAAAGGCCAAAATATGTTTTTCTTCCCAAAGGCTTTGGGACATGGTTGTGCTAGGGAAACATGTGGACGGGTATGATTTAAAGTGGAAAAGGGGCGAATCAATGGTTGTTGTGCATTTCACTTATTTTCTACCATTTTTCTCCAAGACTCCTAGAGATGTGAATACACACTATTTTTCATCATTCTTTGATGAAATTCCTTGTCATCTTTATCTGTAAGGTGCCATTGAATGGATTTGAAAATTAAATTATGAGTCCAAGGATTGTTAATGGTCGATATTTTGAAGTAGGAATTTCTCAGGCACTCACAAAAATAGGAATTACTAAAGGAAATGGATATGGGGAAGAATTGTAGAGGAAAGAGAGGGAAAATGGATGAAATGATGAAATTTTAGATGCAAAAGATGAAAAAGGTGTTGCCTCGAGAGAGAAAAGGATTACCTGTCATATCCAGTTGTGTAGATTCTCTAGAAAATTATTAAAAGTGGGATTTATCGCATAGCATAATCAAAATGATTAGAAGGATTGTCGAGAAGTTATGGCATGACATATTAGTCATTAGTCAAGTGCCCAAGAAATGTGATCGGTTCATAATTGGTCCACACTGGCAGCTTTTGGATTTGGATTTGTTAAAATGTCACTTTTTGAAGAAAATTGTTAAAAAGAAAAGGTACCTCGAATATTATTTCTTTTTGGGGGGAAAATTGAGTGAGTAAAATGTATAAATGCAATGAGAATACTCTTGCAAAAGGTCGGAGTTTGAATTCTTAAGAGAAAATTTGAGAAAGCCATCTTCGTGAGAGACCAAAGCCGAGATAACCTGTTATTTTATTCTATGTTAGATTTTATATTATGTCAAGTTGGTTACAGATGTATAGCCATTGATGAGCACTGAGATTGCTTTGGAATCTTTCCCCTACTGATGAATTTAAGCAATTTTGAAATTAATTTGTGTCCAATCTCTATCAATTTATGTGTCTGCTTTATTTCAGAATATCTGCAAATAGTTTCTTTCATTCCTATTGCAATCTTACATTGAAATCTTTGTGAAATCACACAGGATCTTGTCCTTGTGATAGTTTAATGGTATTTGTAATTTCATTTCAAGAAGATCCTTCATCTTGGATGAGATAAAAAAATTAAAATCAATTCACTGTCATTTGTTGATAAATATTGTCTATAAGTCTTCGGGTATACCTTAGGTGTGATTGATCGAGATACTTTGGTGTTTAATTTAGTCTTTCAATTGGATCCTTCATGTTATAATCTCACATATTATGTGAAAACATGTTGATCTAGGCCTCCATTAAAGCACACCTTCTGGTTGAAGGAACATCTTAACTGTTATGAAGTATTTTTTTGTTGAGTTGTTCATTGTCGTGAAGTACCTTAAAAAATATGGTATGATCAACATTATCATGAAGTACCAAAATAATTCAAAAAACCATTGATCCATCCTAAACTACCCCTGTTTTTCCCTGTATATCAATAAAGGAACAAAATCTACGTACTAAAATATGCAAAACACTCAGGATTTCTTAATGTCTATAGTTACCTTAGCCTTGTGTTGAAAGTATCTCTATCGTTTAGAAGTGAAAACTTGTCAGAGTTAAATTATGGAGTATTGACCATATTTTCCCAAGGTTTTCTTCATAAAATTTTCCAAACGAAAGAAAAATCCATCTCTTTCATCAAACAGAGGTTACACTAAGGGTCCTCTCATCCTAGTCGAAGAGGCACCGCCTAAAGTAATGAGAATAGGTCAAATCCTCTTGAAGGTTTTATCCATCTGTCCAAAAATATGAGCCACAAAGGGCTCGTTAAATCTCATCCTCAGCTATAAAATGACACACACTATGATCTAGCTACCTCTAAGCTCCACGTTCAATCTGTTTTGCTTCTTAGTTTAAAAGGGAGAAAAAATGTGTATATCAATAGGGCTCATAAATAAGCTTTAAGTGCAAGGATCACAACTTCCAAAATGTGTGCCTCACACTTTCATAGTGCAAGGCTCATATTTTTTGTAACTTTGAAAGTTTAAGCCTCATAAATTTGACAATGTGAGGCTCACCATTTGAAACTACGTGGTTCACACTTCAAAATTGATACTACAGGGATTTGTTCTTATTTTTATTTTTAATTTAATACCACAGGATCATGATGTAAAATAGTTAGTGGCCACTAACTTTACATCAAGGCTTTTGTAATTTCATTTAATACAATGGGATTATGACTTATAATAGTTATTGATCGCTAACCTTACATCGAGGATTTTAAACTTTCATTGAATATAATGCGCTCATAACTTATAATAGTTAGCGGTTGGTGACCTTACATCAAGGATTTTGCACTATCAAAGTGTGAAAGTGTTGGCATCACCTTTCCAAATTGCATGGCTTGCACTTTGAACTTGTTTTTGTAGGAATTTATTGCTAATTTTTATTAATCCAATGGGCTCATGCCTTATAATAGTTAGCGACTACTAGCCTTACATACTCCCAACATGAAAATATAAAAAATAGAAAAATTGGAATCCAATAATAGCGATATTGGAATCCAATAATAGCGAAATTGGAATCCAATAATAGTGAAATTGGAACTCCAATAAGTCCAATAATGAAAATATTGGAATCCAATATTGTTACTAATGGAATCCAACAATAGTAATAATGAGAAATCAAGATAGACAAAAATGGAATCCAATATAGGCAAAAACAGTGATAGATTTCTTCCAAAACATGTAATACTGGAGTCCAGATTCACTGGAATATGTCCAAATTTAGTGAAATAAGCATTTTTCACATTTTGATGCTAACTAACTATATTTTCCTCATATTCAAAATTGTACAAGTAGTGAAAGTGGGTTGTCCTAATATTTTGGGGTTAGACACACACTAATGTCAGCATGCTGAGATCTATATTCAATTGAAGCATGCAAGAAATAAACATAGAATTTATACTAGAAGAAAAATATATAAGATATAACGTGGTTCACCCAGTGTGGGATATGTCCACCAAGAAATAGCCAATCTATTATTATTTGCTTTACAGAGGAAATACAATGAAGATTTACAATCTTCCACACCTCTCATAGATGTACAATAATTTTCCTTCACAAGCTTCTCTCTAAGAAAATATTCTTACAATAATCTCTATTCTCACCTTCTAACCCTAGTTTTCTAGCTTATAAGCATATAAAAACATTAGGGAAACTTATCTATGCATTTACAACCATTTGATCACCTTTATAACCAAGGGTCGATTAAAACCCGCATCTAAAATAAAAACATTCATGCACAAGTAACCAATTTCAGTTACCCAACCGATATCGGTTTCTCCCAGGTGATCGATGTACATTTACCCAACCATCTCAATTATTGTGTAAACCTAAAAGTTTGTAGAACATGCTATTTGTGAAGCCATTTAACTCAAAAACTTAGCAATCTCACACTTGGAGATAAATTTCTACACTATATTGTACAACTCCATCCTTGGATCCTTTCTTTGGCTTGTTTCTTCCTCTTCAAGCCTCAAACTTGAAGACCAATAGAAGTGGAGTGAAGCTCCAACTTCTCCTTTGCCAATGGATTTGTTAGCATATCCATAGGGTTCTCATTTGTATGAATTTTCTCTAGTTTTAGATACCCATCCTCTAACACCTGTTGTATAAAGTGATATCTCAATTGAATGTGTTTCATTCTTGAATGAAATGTTGAGTTCTTTTTGGAGATGAATTACACTTTGACTATCACTTTGTACACTATGTAGTCCTCTTGCTCCTTTCCCAACTCTTCCATGAAATCTGCTCATCCATATCATATATTTGCTAGCCTTTATAGCCGCAACCTATTCTACCTCTATAGTAGAAAAGGTCACAACCTTTGTAATCTTGAAATCAATCTAACTGTCATGCCACCTACTATGAATACATATCTAGTGGTGTTCCTCTTACCATACAAATATATAGGCATATATGAGTCAAAATAGCCTCATAAAGAAATATCTCGACCCTTCATAGCATAAATGCATATTGGATGTCCCTCTCAAATATCAGAGTATCAATTAGACTGCTTTTCAATTCTCTTTACGGATTGGCCATAAATATTCTCACAACTCCCACTACTTATGTAATGTATGGTCTGGTAGAAACCATAACATACATAATACTTCTAAACTTTGAAGCATATAGAACCTATGCCATGTACTCGCCCTCTTCATGTTTTGTAGGAAACTCATACTTTCTTAATTTAAAGTTTCCAGCCATAGGTGTACTTATGGGTTTTGAATTCTACATTTTGACTTTTCCAACACCTTATTGATATAATATTCGAAGATAGATACAATTTCATGTTCTTCCTATCTCTCGTGAATTTTCCTATCGTGTATTTTCTTTGTAGCTCCTAAATCCTTCATTGGAAATATATGAGATAACCTTTCTTGAAGCTCATACATGTCTTGCATACTAAATCTTACAATAATCATATCATCTACATACAGTAAAAAAGTAATATAGCTTCCATTTTCAATATTCTTGAAATAAACATAATGATCAATTTCACATCTCGGATAACCATGCTCATGCATAAAAATGTCAAACCTTATTTAACATTTCCTTAGAGCTTGTTTGAGCCCATACAAGCTCTTTTCAACCTACATAGACGTTTCTCCATACCCTTGACTTCATAACCAAGGGGCTGCTGCATATACATACATAAATACATATACATATACATATATATACATATATACATACATATATATATATATATGTACACACACATATATATACATATATATATTTACATATATATCACCTTGAAGGAAATTCATATTAGCATCAAGTTGCTCTAAGAGAAAATATTCTACTGCAAGTAAAATCAAAATACTACGAATGGAAGTCATTTTTACTACAGGAGAAAAATATCACCAAAATCAATACCTTATTTTTGTGTAAAACCTCTTACTACAAGCCTTTCCTTGTATCTTTTCTATCCACCCTCTTATTTCTTGATCTTGTAAACCCATTTGTTCTACAATTTTCTCTTACCTTCTGGAAACTTAACCAAATACCATGTTTGATTTTGTTTCAAGGATTCCATCTTCTCATCCATGCCATGCTCCCACTTCATGTGAGTTTCTACTAGAATTTATTCTTTAAAATTTTTGGGTTCGCCACTATCATTGAATAATAGATAAGATGAGCATAATCTTTCTGGAGGTTTACTTACCCGTTGTGACCTTATCACAAAAATCCGGGGTGCTAGAGGCTCATTTTTTACATCATGTACATTCATATAAAACATTTTTTAGTGACCAATGCCACTCATTTGTAGCTAACATCAATCTAGGTGACCAACACAAGTCCTACTCTTCTATTGATGTCAGTTATGGATTTCGACATAGGTCTTGTGTTTGCTTGACACTAGTTACTTTAACTAACACTAGTACATAAATGTGTCAATTTTAAATCTAAGAATACATTTTCTTCCACAAAATCTTCCACCGGTTCATCCTTGGGTATCAAAATTTTATCCCTATACATTCTCTTTTCATTCCATTCAATATCATGACTCCTAACAATATTAGCATCATCTAAATCCCAAAAACAGAATCCGAAATCACTAGAGCCATAACCAATAAAATTGCATCTCTTGGATTTAGCATCCAACTTCTTCCTATTTTCTTTATCAACATGCATAAAATATTTTGAACCAAATACTCTAAGAAAAGAAATATCTACCTCTTTTCCATTCCAAAATTCTTCTGGTATTCCACCATCTAGTGCACTTGAAGGCCCATGATTGATTAAATATATTGTCATGTCTATTGCTTCTTCCAAAACTGTAAGGGTAATCTAACATGTATCCTCATGCTTCTTGCATGTTCCATGATAGTTCTATTCATTCTTTTAGCCACACCATTCTCTTGTGGTGTTATAGGAACCATTATTTCTCTACGTATTCCATTCATTGAATAGTAATCATTGAAAACCTTACTACGTTACTCACCACCATTGTCAGATCTAAGGCATTTTAACTTTAAATTGGATTCATTATCACAAGGGATTTCCATTTTTAAAATTCTAAAAACATCAGATTTAGGATTTATAAAATAAACCCATACCTTTCTTGTGGCAAAATTAATGAAAGTCATATAATATTGGGATCCTCCATGAGAAGCTACCAGGATGGTCCCCATACATCTAACTGCATAAGATCTAGTTTTTTCTCCTTCTTTATTGCCCCAACTTTAAGAAATATCACTTTATTTTTCTTTCCAAATATGCAATGCTCACAGAAATCAAGATCTACATTTTTCAAATTTGATAACTTTCCCTTTGCCTTTAAAATATATATTCCCTTTTACTCATATGGCCTATCCGATTATGACACATGCTTTGTATCGAATCAAGTAGATAGAATAGAAAAGGAATCAGTAATACAGGTAGAAAAATATAATATTCCTACCTTCTTTCCTCTTTCCATAATAAGAGCTCCCTTGGTAACTTTCCAAGAGTCAGCTATGTATGTAATCATGCAACCAGCTTCACCTAGTTGACCTATAGAAATTAGATTTCTCCGACGCTGGCACATGCCTCACATCTTTTAATACTCATGTATTTGCATTCAGTAATTTTAGATGAACTTTCCCTTTACCAATAATATTTCATTGTTCATCATCTCCTAAATAAAAATTCATGAAATTACCCTGGACATAATTTTTGAAATAACCCTTTTAGGGGGTAGCATGGAAAGAAGATCTTGAATCTAAAACCCAAGATTCTATTTTATTATCCAAGGAGAGAATAAGGTCATCTTGCATTACCTCAATTGTAACATTTTTCTCTTTACCTTTATCTGGTACATTCTCTTTGTTTTCCTTGAACCAACAATCCTTCTTTGCATGTCCTTTCTTTCCACAATTCCAGCAAGTTATTCCTATACGTCTTGATTTATATATGCCATTCTTTGACTCTGATTTACCATTATTCTTTCTCTTAGATCTCTCCTTCTTCCTTCCCATGATTTCTACATTCAAAGTGTTTCCAGATGATGAATATCCCGTACTTTTCTTATGTATTTCTTCATTCAGATTATACTAACCACATCATCAAACTTCAAAATATTAGTAGTAGATGTTGTATTACTAACAATCATTAACAAGTTATCCCAACTATCTAGTAAATAACATAGGAATAAAATTTCTTTCACTTCATCATCAAATGGAGTGTTAACCGATTTTAATTAATTTATAATGGAACGAAAATCATTTAAATGACTTGATATAGATCCACTATCTTGTATATTTGAATTAAATAATTTCTTCACAAATAAAATTTATTTGAAGTACTTGGTTTTTCATATAAATTAGCTAAAGACTTCATCAAATCTACCGTGATTGATTCTTTAGTAATATTTGAAGCTACAAAAGTTGTCAAGATCAATCTTATAGATCCCAGAGCCTTTCTATCAAGAATATTCCATTATTCATCACTCATATTTGTAGGATTTGCAATCCCATCCAACGGTAAATAGAAATCTTTCGATCGAGATAATAATCCAACCGCATTTTCGATAATTTATAATTATGGTCATCAAATTTATTGACTTTGTATGTATTATCTTTTTTTCATTGCTATAGCTACAACTCAATCGAAATACCTTTGTGAGTAAATATGTAAACATACAAAAGCTCGATACCAATTTTTGGGGTTAGGTAAACACCGATGTTGTGCAGACCTATATTCAATTGAAGCATGCAATAAAAAAACATGGAAATTATACCAGAAAAAAAATACACAAGATATAACGTGGTTCACCAAGTGTGGGCTACATCCACCAAGAAATAGTCAATCTATTTTTTATAGAGGAAATACAATGAATATTTTCAATCTTCCACACCTCTCATGGATGTACAATACTTTCCTTCGAAATATTCTCTCTAAAAAATATTCTTACAATAATCTCTATTCTCACCTTCTAACCCTAGTTTTCTAGCTTATAAGCATATACAAACATTAGGGCAACTTAGCTATGCATTTACAACCATCCGATCACCTTTATAACCAAGGGTCAGATTAAAACCCGCATCTAAAATAAAAAAATTCATGCACATGTAACTGATTCTAGTTATGCAACCGATACAGTTTCTCCTAGGTGACTAACGCTAGCCATTTGTGTAAACCTACGAGTTTATACAACATGCTACTTGTGAATCAATTTAGCTCCACAACTCAACAAAAAGTGATATATTTATTCCAAAACATGTAATCGAGGAGTCTAAATTCACTAGAATATGTCAAAATTTAGTGAAATAATCATTTTTCACATAAGAATGGTAACTATCTAGAATTTCCTCATAGTAAAAATTGTATAAGTAGTGAAATTGGATTGTCCCCACTTGTACCATAGGTGATTGAACGTTTTTGTTTGTTTTCACTTTTTTTTTTTTTGTGTGCACATTCATCCATTCATATTTATTACTTATAATAAGACTTTATAACCTAATGGATAAGGCACTGGTCCATGTTATGTATTAATATTCTTGAGTTCATTCTTGTCCTATCCTCACTACGTTTGATTTTGAAAAATTCCCCAATTGAGATCCAACAATTTTCATTTATGTTTGTAAATCTACAAATTCAAACTTGAACAATGAAAACCAAGCCCAAGTGTCAAAACTTGCTTGACAATCCTCCCGAGACCCTCTCCGGATCGGTTGGTTTTTATATCATGCCCATTATGAAATTTCAAGTACTCCTAATGTTTTGTACAAACATTCCCTAGTGTTTGAAATATTTTTACATGTGTTCATTCTTCTCATTTAGATGAAGTTCTTCCAAAAGTGAATTTCTCCGATAATCCTAGAAAGGATAATTTTGGACTTTTAAGGATATGTGTATCCTATGGGATATATATGAATGAGTACAACCATTCAAAGGTTGTATTGAGAGTTATGAAAGTTTTGAAGCTAAACTAATAAGATTTAGGTAAGTTTTGGAGGTTTGCAAACAATTACAATGAAAGCGGTTTTCAGGGGTAAGGATCATACAGTCAAGATCTGTACCTAAAATTATGCACTGTGATTCTCGGGAGATCCATAATGAATTAGAAACAAAAAAATTATTCATTGTAAATATTAAAGAAACCTCTACATTATGGAATCATAAAATATTTCACTGCACCTAATGGATTCTTATGGCATCACAGTTTTGGTAGATATACCCTATTGTCCCAAAATAAAAGGGGCCAAATGTTTATTATGAAAACATAATTGAGGTATGAAACCCATTCCATTATTATTATAATTCTCTTTGGAGTCAAAATCATATAATAATTCATCATAAAAGACCACCTAGAGCTCCAAAAATCATGTCATCAAGTTCTCTCTCTTGTGAGGTACGTTTCTCATACTTAGTCATTTTGTGTGGTGGACACATGTCACCCCATAATGAGGATGAGTTTTTTTGTCCCACTTGTCTCCATTCCTAAGGGGACGGAGGGGAAATAAAAATTCTCCTCCTAAATCCCTCCATATGGTTCTCCACATGATAAAGTTTAGTACCTTGGAGGGTTTATCTAGTCTATCTCACCTTCCCCATCTTGCATCTTGAAGGCAAGACTTGGAAGCATATGGTGAGGGTGAATTTTATTTTCCCTCTTATCCCCCTTCCCAAGGGTATTTATTGGAAAAAAAAATTCCCCTCTCTACTACTCCCTTTGGTTTTCAATATGACCAAGTTCATGCCCTCAATTTAAATAAATCTTTATGGCACAAATTTTCTTATCGTGGTGTGGGAAATTTTTCTTCCCCATTATCCCCATTCCCAAGGGTATATAGGATACAAAAATTTCTTCCTCTTTAGTACCTCTCAAGGTTATTCCATGTGACCTCACTTGCAGCCCCCAGGTGTTATGGTTTGTTGTCTCCATTTCCCCATCTCACAACTCGAAGATGAAAAGTGGAAAGATATTCTTGATGAGAATTTTGTTATGTCCATTTTCTCCATGCCAATGGGTATATATGGGATACAAAAAAATTACCCAAGAAAAACCATGCAAACCATGATTACAAATTGTGAAGGTGCTTCCGATACATGTGAAAACCTAGTTGTCCGGAAGATAGAACACTCAAAATTGTTTATTTTAACTTCATTACTTCACTAGTTTGAATTAGGAATCAACTTTAGATGCTTTAAAACCTATAAATACCTCTAAAAATAATTTTCATGCCATAAAAATATTTCTAGGGAAGCCATGAATGTAAAAATGAAGGAAATTTCAAAACCTCCAATTCTAAAGTCGATTCTAGACACATTTTGTCAATAGTTACTCATTGCAGTGCCTTCAAGAAGACTATCATTATTAGGTTGATGATGCCATAAAGTTTTAATATAATAAAACCCTAAATATTTTCCCTCGAAGTTACTTTTTAAATTTCTAAGATTTCTAGCACATGATCACTTGAAATTTGGAGTACGAGATCCCATAAAGGAGTTAAATATAATGAGGACATTTTCACCGCAAAATGCATACAAGGGTAAGAGCCAATTATAAACATAGTAAGTATTTGGTACTAATACTTACTAAAATAGAAATATTCCAAAAATATTAATTCCTCTCATATCATAGCATTCAAAAAATAATGAAGATGACAAACTAACAAAACAGCAATTTGAACACCAAATTAGTTTTCCCGAAAAAAATATAAAATTACTAAAAATATAAAATTTCTAAAAATAAATAAAGAAAAATCATTGAAGTTAATTTTAGCATGTTAGGGGATTCATAAAAATAAGTTTGAGAAAAAAAAATCCATTTTCCGAAACAAGTAGCTCATGAACCCTACATGCTAAAAATATAAAGTTTCGATTCATTGCAAAAAGTTTCGATAATCTTAATTTTATCAGATCTAGTTTTTTTTTTTCAAACTTGAATTTAAATTTTGTTGTTATAGATCATGTTTCAACCCCGGTATCATAATATCTAGGAGTGGGTGACAATGAGGTTGCTCATATGGACTTAAAAGATCTAGAAAACCTAAATATCGAAGGCCCAGGGAACCAAAGTGGAAGAAAAGGTTTTCATGAGTGGATTATATGTTTCTAGTGGTCTTCCTATGTTTGTTCAGAGTACGGAATTGGTACTAGAATTTTATTAACACTATGATATGTAATAATAATCATAAGAGCAGCATTTAAAACTCAAAACTTTCAAAGTGCTCACTCGAAATGCAATTTTGCATCGTATGGAAATCATGATAGGAAACAACATTGTCATCATCAAGAAGGATTTTTCATCTAACGAATGGTTGAATATTGAATCCTATCTCCAAGGGCATATATTTGGGTCATGGTGAAGAAATTGAGGAATCCATCTCACTTGCCAAAAACTTTGTCTAGAAGTGATTTTTATGAAGAATATTTAGATGCAATAATTCTAATGATTACGTTGATGGGAGAAGAGGAAAAAGGATATTTTCAACATTAGATAGAACATTTCATCCTTATCTTCATTAAATGGAAACATACGATTGATCGGGAAAAATAATCAATGATAACATTCATCAACAATTGCTTCATTGGAGGTTAATAAAAAAAATTCAATGACATCCTATCTTGTCTATGCTCTTGCAAGTACAACACCATTCAGGGGACTTACCCTCTCTTATAAAATTTATCAAATATCCCCCTCTTATGAAATTTATCCGCAAGAAACCCTAAAAATAGATACCACCATTTCTTAAGGGTGAATAATACATTCACTATGTTTATCATACGATTGTTGGAGGGTAATCATGAGTCAAGGTTGTCTTATCAAGATGCCATATTGATTAAGAGACATGGACCATTTCTCAATATTATCTTACATCAAAGTATAAGGGTTTTATCTCTCTCCCTAAAAGCTTGCAAGGTACCTCACCTATGGAGGAAACACTCCCACATCAATGGGAAACTCAAGAATTAGAAGAAGAAAAGTGTGTCATTTCTTGTATTTCTTACAATATTCTCCTATAAGAATTCCAATGATGCCTGAAACTTAGAAGATTCATTTTATCATTTAAAAATATACTCGAACACATTAAGGGAATATTTTGACCTATGAAGAAACCATGAAACCTTACATCTTCCTAATTTACACCATGTTCCAAAAATAGAAGATTATTGGGTGAATTACTTAGATGGGTTTGAGGTTAGGGAGCATGATCACATAAGAATGAAAATTGAACATATGATAAAGTTAAAATTTGATTAGTTCAAGGATGGATTTGAAGATGATGGGTTTGATCCTAAGTATCAAGTGGTGAATTTATTTCTCTCTCCTAGAGGTATCATGGAGAATTCACGAGTCAGGAGACATAAATGAAAAAACTGGGGTTGTAATCCAAAGATCCAAGGAATGGTTTAAGAAGAAGAGGTCTGCACTCATCGCATCGAGAGGTCTCAAAACTCTCAAAAGAAAGGCATATCACCTCTCCACATTAAAGGAAACTTATAAGACTTCAAGGTATTCTCACTTGGGAGGGATCATGAAAAGGAAGTCAATGGAATCTTAGGCCCCCACTATAGAAGGTCAGACAAGAAAGAAAGAGCAATACAAGATCCTGTAGAAGGTTTAGATAAGGGAAAATTGATCCATCTCATCCATTGATCCCTCACTAGTCTCCAAGAATCTCCTCTTTTGTAGCTTCACCAACTCAAAAATGCAATATGTTTCATCTCACTCAGAGAAGGAAACAACAATCATGCCCAATATTGAGCTCCGACATAACTGAAATATTCTCAATAGTACAAGAGATGATCGGAGGAGATACCCACAACATTTAACAAGTATCGTTTCATATTTTTAATCCATTTCAATAATGTTGAAAATAAATAAAGGTAAGAAAGATCAAACTACCTCCCGCTTCTTTAGTGGTGCTTAAGGGAATCAATATGCAAAAAATAGCTTTGTGAAGGTAATTAAGGCTATTTGTGGTCTAACCTCATCTGACTATGAAATTAACACCATTCCTTTGAGGCCAGCAATGTATGAAGGAGATGTAAATATATTCAAATAATCTTCCAATCAACTTCTTACAAGAAATTATGAGTATAAGGATAATATTGAACAACTTGAAGATCATGTAAGAAATATCTCTTCGTATATTCAATCCCTAATGGATCCAAATTACATTCCCTCTCAACTAGATGAAGAATTAACTCCCTTTAATATCCTTGATTTGGATTCCATCAAGAGGACACAAGGATTTACAATCCAAGGTAGGTCTAATGATAAGTTGGTGAGCACATGGTTCATTTTAGGGGTGAATAATCATAAATTGGCAAATATTAGGATTTTGGAAGTTTTAAATTGGCTATTTTTTACTATTGTACAGTAGTAGCTTCATAAAAATTTATGGGTCATAAATAAATTTTACACTAGTTTTGTCTTACTATTTCCACTAAAGTCCAACTAATATTGGTATATTTATCATTATGTTATAATATTATATTATATATATGATTAATTCTCAATAATGTAGTAATACAATATAATTTCAAAAAATGCTAATTTTGAAATTTCTATTCAAAGCCCAAGGTAAAAGAGAATAAGCCTCCGAAATAGATGAAAGAACAAGCCAAAATCCAAAGGTATAAGTAACATAACCGAATGCAAATTGTAGTTTGATTCTTAGAATGATGCCATTATCAAATGGTAACATGTATCAATTACCATATAGGTAGCAATTTTCTATCTCACTTCTCTATAGATTTTTTCCATACCACCGGCTGGTGGCACTAGCGGCTTGTAAAATTTTCCATGTTATTGGTTGGTGGTATTACCGCAAAGTAGCATTTTCCATGCTATCAACTCGGTAGCATTCTCCATGTTACTACCTAGTGACATTACTACATGATAACATTTTCTCGTGATACCGGTTCGTTTCATATCTTGAATGGTAGCATTTTCCATGTTATCGACCGATGATATTATTACACAAGTAATGTTTTTAAGTTATCGATCGATGGCATACTAAAAATAGCATTTTTCATATTAGCGATCGATGAGATTACTGCAGACGGTAGTGTTTTCAAGTGATGTGATTAGATAGAAAGAAAAGAGTATGGGAATTTTTTTTTCTTACGCCCTATTTTGGGAGGACATATTTCTCATCAAGATGATCATTTTAACTGCTAACATCAAAAATTAAAAAACAAAATCCATACAAAATTAGCGACATATTCATTTTTTCGAAAAAAAAAGATGTCTTGATATTTTTCTTTTTACCATATTTTGTGAGGACAAATTTCTTGTCGAGCCAATCATTTTAATTGTTATTGTTAAAAAACAAAATTCAAAAAAATACATTTTATTTTTTCCAACATCATATACTATCAATCGACAACATATAAGGTTATTCAAAAATTACTACCGACCAAAATTATTATTAAAATATTTTCCATCGTTTGACATCTTGGTTTTGTTAAAAAAATTTCATCATTTTGAAATTCATTTTCAAATATTAACCAAGGAATCTATCCAAAAAAATTTTGTAGGTGTCTTAAAATGAACCTCGGTGAGAAATATTTCTAAAAAAGCTAGGACCTTTCTTCCAAAAATTCTCTCATTATTTGAATACATGATTGCAACCACCGCAAAGGTAAGGAGTATCATGGATGAAATTAAAAAGAGAAAGAACATTAGGACCAAGTGTTTCCACTAGTGACTGAAATGGGAAAAATTAACTCTTCTATATTGGTGGGAAGAAATGTGTTTAACTCCACATCTGAAGTTATATCTCCAATTTGTTCTAGAATGCTTGTTGCTCGATATGAGATGCTAAATCAAAATCTCGATGAGTTGGAATTGTCTCGATGAGGTCACCTTAAAAATGAAGGAAGATATCAATGTAGAAGTATAGAAACTTGTGGTGCCCACGATGAATGAGAACACTTCAGTGAATGATCTCATGAAACCATTTAAAGATCTAGTTAAGAAAGAGGTGGGACACCCATTCTCATTCAATGAAGACACATTGGAATATATTAGGAAGTTAAGAGTTTTTATTTAAAAATTTGAAAAAACCATCAAGCATGGCTAACAAAATGCAAAATTATCCATAGCACCTTTGAGAATTGGCTCAAGAATTTTCATTTTGTACACATTCCTCAAGATTATAATGTTGTACCTACAATATCTCGGTTCAATAAAGATTTCGAGGAATCAAGATCTTTCCAAAAGCACTCTCCAAACATCTGTTACCAAGTGAATTTTTTATTAGCAAGTACACCATCTTCTTCAATGTAGTTATCTCCTCTCTTCTCTCAAGTTCTATTTCTTCATTAGGGGGTTTACTTTTAACTTTTTATTATTAATTAAAATGTGATCTATAGTTATACTTTGTAATGAGTTTCCTCTAATTAATGAAAAGGGATTCAATTTATTTCCTAGGAACATGAAAGGTAACATGTTGTAAAGGTTAGTGAAAATTCATGTGGGGGTAGGAAAAGATTCATTTGAAAAAATTAATATTGTATGAATCCTCATTTAAAAGGGTTGTAAACTTTTGAGTCTCTCGAATAGATAACTAGTGCATGATAAATAAACAAGAAAATATAGAATTTCCTATCTCTCTCTCTCATAACCAAGAATGGTTTAAAATCCTTTGATGAATGGACGAATAAAAATTATGTTCATGATCCATTTTTCTTGCTCTAGATAACAAACTTGTTCTTCTTATAATCGTGTGTCGATGATATTTGGTTAAAATTTGTAATAGTTTTCTTAATCTTATTTAAAATATTAAACCGTATCTTAAAATTACCACTCCTACTATTTCACCTCTCTTTCAAATTATTCCCTTACACTAGGTACAAGCATTTACGAAAAGTTCAATGGAGTGTGCTTGTGTGATCCCGACCTATTAGCCATATCAAAAATATTTATTTTATTTGTATACAATAAAGGTATACTCCCCTTTTCCAAGTAGTAGGGACATAGTCCTAGAGATTTCTTGAAAATCAACAAATTTTTCCTAGTGAGAAAATTATCCGGCCAACACCACCTAACTCATTTACTTGAGAAACATAATATAGGTGTCCCTGACTCTATCAAGTAAAATGATCTGAAACCCGAGTCTTCTAAGAAAAAGGAGAAAAATTTCGAGAAGAATAAAGGAAAATCCCTCATACCAAGAGTTTATTTTTCATCGACATGGATTATATATTTTGGTGCCTCACACCACATGGGTTGTTCACATATTATGTTTTGTGACATTGAACCATGTGGTATGTCATGAATTAGTTTGAGTTATGACACATTTATGTCGATTTCTAGCGGTGGATCGGTGGAAGTAAATTATTTACCCTTGAACAATGTTCTAAGTGTTCCTAATCTATCCACCAATCTACTATCAGCTAACAAAATTACCCATATTGGTCAAGGGATGTGAGTGGAATTTAACCCTAACTCGATGATCATCAAAGAGCTTCATAGTGAGATTATAATGGTTGAGGGAAAGGTAGATCACTACGCCCAATTATACACCTTTTCCCACTTTTCTTCTAACTATTTTGTCACTACCTTTCTTACTCATAACCATGAGGCTAGTAAGTTATGAGATGAACATTTTGGCCATTAAAATATCATTGACTTGAATAATTGAGCCAACATGAGATAGTCACTAGGTTACTTCATGTCAATTTTTCAAAGGGTCTTTATGAGGGTTTGTAGAAACTAAATCACACACTTTGGTTATTTTTCTAGTCTTGATCACGTACTACTATTCATATGATTCCTAAGCAATAAAATTACTAATTGACCACTATCGGGGCCTCTTTAATTTCTTTATATTTTCCTTCTTGTTATAACAAACCTTTTTCCAAATATAACTTTTAACACTTTAGTTTTTCTAGGTTTGAACACCAACACCTAGCTAGGACGCCAGTGCCCATGAGACCGCATCCCCTCTGGGTTACCCCAAGCTCTTTGTATCTTTCTCGCATCTGTTGGGTCCTTTCTAGATGTTGGGATTCTTATTTTCTTTGTGATCGGCCTTTTAGTGGTTAATTACTAAATTTGAGTAAAGGAATCAAATAAATACAAAAATATGTGATCATAATAAAGGACCAAGCACTAAACATATATTACCATCACCTAAGGTTGCATCCAAAGGAATTTACAAGATAATTCAAGCATCCATATAACATCCACACAATGGCAAGGGACTGCAATTTCTACATACACTTTATAGGAGGGGAAGTTCATATTTCCATGCATACATTTACCTCCATTTTCTACATACGCTTATTTCTCGCTATCAAGTGTGACTCACACAAGAACCGCATAGGGAATGATTCTTCACACATACATTCAAAACTATGTGGAGTATGAAATGTAGTGAATTACCCCGATAATAAGTTCACTCGGTTGGTTGATCGTTCGGGGTCAGTATGACTCCCCATTTGCATATTTTTCTTTTTATGATTTGATGTGTTTTGGAGTTTTACAGTGCTCTTTCTTCTTGTAGGTTTCGGGATAACAATAGTGAAGTACAACGATATACATGTGATTAAAGGATACCGTTAGTGATCATCTTAAGACCCTATGAAGCTCCTTTTCTAAGGTTTTTAGTAGTAATAGGTTCCCAAGGAGGTATGTACTTGCCTCAGCCTATCCTTGACCCATTTTAGGTGCCCCATTCAAGCTTATTCTCGTACTTGTGCATTTTTGGGCTTTTGTGTGAAAATTTACTTCTTATGCTCATTAGTTTGTCAGCTCATTAAAATATGGGATTATTTCTTAATAACCTATGTATTATATCCTTTCATTTACAACTAGGGTTTCATATTTTCTAGCTTACTTACTTCGGTCCAATATGTACTTTATTATATATATTCATTTATTTACTTCAATGTTATATATTTAGATTATAATTTATATATTTCAATATTTTCATAATAATTTGGTGAACCCCATGCTCTATCCCACCTTTGCTGTATGAGTCTTGTTTTATTTTCATCATGTTTTTACCATTCACCGATGATGATCTTCCTGACCTCAATTCTCATCCTGCTGAGCATTCTCAAGATCTAGACATGATTTTATTCATTTCTCATGAGGAGGCCACCAATATTGTAGAGCTTAATGTACCCTCATCCATCCCTGCTTCCATGACTATCTCTACTGAAATGACTTCTTCTACTATTTCACCTATTTATTTTCTTCCCATTTCTATTCCTATTCCCACTAACCATTTTACTCCACCTCTTATTTCATACATGCAAAAAGTATCTTCCATCGGCACTAGATAATTTGCCTCTCTTTATCAAGATCTTCAAGTTCAAATCCATCAATTACAACATGCTACTTGTCATGCGTCTCCATCTTTGGATTTCACTTTGTTACTCCATACTTCTTTCTCACCCTATGTCTCTACTTATGCACTTCCTCTTAATTTTTTCACTCTCAAGATCCCCATTTTTAATAGTGATGGTGACACTAAAGAGTATCTCTATAATGTGGCCTATCTAGATTTTACGGATGATCAAAATCTCTTAGCTAAGTTTTTTTTTATTAAGGGAAAATAGTTTTGAAGGGACTATACCTTGTATACAAAAGGGCTCAAAAGCCAGATACCAGAAGCGGGAGAAACAACCCAGAGAAGGGCAAAACAACCAACCTCAGAGGGCTCATTAGCCAGATAAAACAACATATTAATAGAAAGGATCCAGTTGTACAATGATCCAAAAAACAATAGAAGAGATCAAAAAACAAACAAGAGATATCTATCATAGAATATCTCCACCAAAAAATAGACACCAGATCCACGGTCATCAAGAACTTCACACCGATAATAAAGAGCAAAGACAGATCCACTTTACTTGATAGCCCCTGTTAATCTTGGTTTTGATTGTTTGCAACAAGACAAAGAAAGAAACGCCATTGTGGCCAAAGAAGGGTCTTTTAGATCTTCCTAAGCAATTGCCATATCTCTTTTCTCTTTGGGGCCCCAAACGTCTTCAATAATCCCACTGAGGCTGCATACACTATGAACATGTTGTTCGATGAAATTGTAAATACTTTTAAGTGCATATAGGATACAGTCATTATGGATTTTTACATTTCCCATTCTGCCATCCAAAGATTGTTGCTTCTTGAACACTTCAGTAATAACACCCTCCTCATCATCATTTTGAATTTTTCCTTTTCCCTTAGCTTTTTCCATATTTTTGATATCCCTTTTGAGCTCTTGAATTTCCTTTTCCATCCTACCCACTCTAACCATCAAATCCTCCTCCTTAGGCTCCTCCACCGATTGGATGATGTGCAGGAGGTTCTCAGTAAGCTCGAGGTATTTGTTGCTTCTAAGAACCCTCTGAGAAGCAGGGATCTTAGTTTTTATGCCCTTTCTTTTCTTGCTAGATGAAGTAGTTTCAATCTTCCTTTTGAGCAGGGGGGAATGGAAGCAATGTGAGCACGGGGAGGAATGGAGGGAGAGGGTGGAGCATGATTCATGTGGGGATAGTTTGAGCAGTGATGATGGATAAGAAGAATTATCCCTTGATGCAAAGGAACTGCCCTAGAATGACTCTGCACTTCCCGAACGGATTTCTCCAGCGAGTTTAACAAGTAATGAGGGAAGCTGATGGTTATGTTTCAATGAAAGTGGTTAATAAATATAATTTTTTTTTGATGAATAGTAACAAATCTCCCCTCAAGAGTTACATACCTAACAACCATCCTGGTGAGCTCAGCAAAAGGCTCAAGAATCGAAGTCAACTTGATGTCAGCTGTCACAAACTCAAGATTTTCCCCTTCATCCAGGAATTTATTTTCCTCCACCTCTCTTTCCACCCTCTTATTAAAGAATTTGGTGCCATCAATACTGAGCCCCGTGATCTGGGTGATGAGCTCCTCCGTGATCTCAACCTCAATGTTGTTGTATTTAACAACCCGATTCTTCCATCCCTGAGTGAATTTAATAGAAATATCCTGATCAAAACCTTGAATTATTTCTATCAAATTCACAAGACCCCAATTTTAAGATAGTTCTAGAGCACATCATCCTCTTTCCACATTGGATTATGGGTGGGCTCTATTTTTCAAGGCAGACCCCCCATTTTTCCAGTGACTCTACCCGCAATGGTAGAGGTCTTAGCACTATGCGTATCACACTTATCTTTGTTTTTGAATCTCTCCCTTCCATGATAAAAGATGTAATTATTAGACCATACTTTTTAATCGGTGACCCACTCCTTGGCGTTCTCCCTATGACAAGTAATGATGGATGTCCAGTTCACACAAATCACATAAATCACACAAATCTTATATGATGTCATCATTTTGTACTTAAGAATCCCAACATTATAGCCATTAGTGATGATTTTCCAAGCCATGTAAATCATTGATGATGCATTTATTAACTTGAATGGGTAGAATGTCCCCCCTTAGCCAAGTTTGAAAAGTATTGTTAACTCCAAATTTTTCCAAACCATCTGCAACCCTATTACCTTCCCGATAGGTGTGAGTGATTTTAACATTTTCAAAACTCTTGCATATATCAGTAGCTTCAACAATAAAATCTCTAATTGACCAGCTAGGGGTTTCTTTTTGTTTAAGAGATTGATAATGTTCAGAGAATCACCCTCAATTATAATATTCAGAATATTACAATCCCTAGCTAGCCTTATTCCCCATAGAGCAGCAAGAGCTTCAGAGTAATGATTAGTTTACCTACCCATTTTCCTAGAAAAAGTAGCAACAAAACAACCTCTTTGATCTCTGATGACTCCTCCACCTCTAGAATCTCCCGGATTACCTTTTGAGGCCCCATCAAAATTTAACTTATGCCAAGCATTGGGAGGCTTAATCCATCGGATAGTGGTTCTATCCATACCATTGTTATTCTTTTTGAAGACAGTGTTAATATTCCAATAAGTCGAATGTGTTCTTCTTTCTCGGGGAAAAGTCTATTTTTAGGAGGTTTAAATCTAGCAATATTGTCCCGCACAACAATGATAATTTCTTTTTGTAGACTTTGTTACATACCTTTCTAGTATTTCTAAAAATGCCATCATTACGAGCCTTCCAAACTCACAACATGGTGTGAGGTAAAACTATTTTCCATAATATCCTCACCACATAATGCTTATAAGGAGAGTCCCATTGTTCCTGTGCCCGAAGACAAGTAAGGGGAAAGATCCATTTCGATTAAATTTTTCAAAAACAAGATGCCAAATTTTGGATGTGTACTCACAATGAAGAAATAAATGTTTGATGTCTTCGCTTCTTTTCGACACATGCAACATCTATTCGACATGATGAATCCATTCTTAATGAGGTTTTCATTAGTCAAAATCATGCCTTTAATGATGAGCCACCGTAAAAGTTCACTCTAGGGGTTAGCTCTAGCATCCACACTGACTTATGCCACTTAATTTCACTTTCAATAGAGGAAAAGAAAGAATTGTATCCGATTTAATCGAGTATTCCCCATCAAAATAATCTTTTCAAATGAGTTCATCCTTAAGATTTTGATTACTAATATGGATTATAGAAAGTTGATTCTGCAAATATGAAACATTAGACTTTACATTATCCTTCTCCACTTTTAGTTGTTTCCATTTTCTTTTGTTTTCATTCACCTCAATATATCCTTGTATTTTGTGCCGATACTTTGTAATTAAGTTGTCTTTAATGTGGCCATAAGAAGAAATATAATTAAAATCAGTCCATTTATCATTCTAGAAGTTAATGTCTTTACCATCCCCAAGCTTCTAGCTACATCCCTGAGAGAGAATATGTATGTTGTGAAGAAGATTGTTCCATAAAATAGAACCATTCGGAAGAGACTGATCAGAAATAAAGGAGATCTTGCTTTGGTTGGAAAGGTATTTGATCTTAACCAACTCTATCCAAGGCTTGTGTTCTTTTATAAGTCTCCAACCTAACTTTGCAATAAGAGCAGCACTCATATGTTTGATATCTTTGATACCTAACCCCCTAAGCCTCTTTGGTTTACATACCTACTCCCAAGCCACTAAATGATACCTGAACCTATCCTCAGTACCATGCCATAAAAAGTGCTTTTGAATTTTTTCAATATTGTTCGTCACTACTGCTGGTATGCTGAACATTGACATGATGTAAATAGGCAGGTTTTGAAGCGTGCTTTTTATCAATAAGCACTTGCCTGTGCTTGAAAGTAGAGCTCCTTTCCATCCAGCCAGTTTTTTTTGAAATCTCTTAATAAGATCATTCTAGACCTCATTAAAAATCTTGCCAGTACTCAAAAGTAGACCTAAATAAGTAGTGGGAAGTGAATTAATAGTGCATCCTAGAATATTAACAATCTTTCTTTGTCTTTCCATAGGAGTATTGAAGAAATATATAGAGCTTTTGTCAAAATTAAATTTTTATCCCGAGGCTTCCTCATAAAATCTAAGGATAGTTTTGATAGCCTTTGCCTCAATTATTGAGGCCATCAGAAGAAGCGGAGTGTCATCAAAGAAATGTTGGTGGGAGGAGACCTGATTGCGAAGTTGGAAGAAAGCCTTTTATCATGCCAATGATAATAACTTTTGAGATAGATCTGCTTAAACTGTCAGCCATTATAATGAAAAATAGAGGGGAAATTGGGTTCCCTTGCCAAATTCCTCTATTGCTAGCAAAAAAACCAACCAATTCCCCATTAACAACCACTAAGAATATGGAAGTAGAAATACAAGAGTGAATGATTTTCCTGAATTTATTTTGAAAACCAAACTTGGGTAAGACCTCATCCATGAATCTCTAGGAGACTCTGTCGAAGGCCTTATGCATGTCTAACTTGATAGCCATCCCTGCCTTTTTACTTTTATCCATAGAATGGATTGTTTCATGAACCATGATAATTCCATCTTGAATAATTCTTCCCTGAATGAATCTTCTCTCATTGTTGTGAAATAATCTCTATAAGAATAGGTTACATCCTAGTGGTAAGAATATTTATGAAGATCGATATATTACATTAACCAAACTGATTGGCTTGAAATCTTTGAAGTCCTTTGCATCTAACTTCTTAGGAGCAAGCACAATATGTGTATTATTTAATTCTTTGATAAGATTTCTAGTTCTATAAAACTCATTAACAACTTTCAATAGATCTTCAGAACATATTTCCCAACATCTTTGGTAGAAGTTTGCTGAAAAACCATTGGGGCCTGGAGCCTTATCCCCTTCTAAAGCAAAATCCCCTTTCAATCTCTTAGCTCAGTTGTTTCCTATAAGTCTTTATGATTATGCAATGTGTAGGTTATATGATCTACTTGTCCACTTGGTAACATATTGTATACATTTAGCTAATGTTTTTCTCACTAACTTCTCTATTAATATTGGCTCTAAGATATCATATGCTCAACTCACACAACTTAATAAAATATTTAATGAACTTTTAGAATATTATGTCTTGTGATATCAAAAACTTAGCTAATATGTATTATGTTCTTGCATACTTTGAACTTCAAGATTTATTTTTCCAAAGTCTATTACGCCTCTCCAGAAAGTGTTATGTTGTATACACCTCCATAATTTGATCATTTGTTTCATACTCTTATGTTGTGCAAAAATAAAGTCTTATCTAAAGGAAAACTTAAGTATCATGAGCACACTTCATCTTCAACGCATTTTTAATTCAAATCACCTTTCAAGCCATCTACAAAACCTACATAAGGTAAATCCACTATAAATGTTGTACCTAATACTAAATAGCTTCAATGGAAACTACCTAAGTGTACATTTACTAAGTTTCATATTACTCCACATATTATATTTTTACAACTCATTGAGATAAACCTTATTACACTTCCTCCTCCACTCAATCTGGACCCATCTCATCCTAAAGGTCATAATTACAATGAAAATTTCAAATGTGATTATTATCAGTGCATTGTGAATTATATAGATTAATGTTTTAAAAGTCTAAATATTATTCAAGATCTTATCAATAATAATGTAATCAAGTATTTGGAGCCTACGCCTTCATCTCTATTCAATGATGATCATAAGATGAATGTTTTCAATAGTTCACTTCCAAAACATGACAAGCTAGCAGTTGAATCTTCATACAATCATACATATCATGCAGTTCCTCCTCTTGCATTGGGGGATCTTGATTTTCTTGTTGTTAATGTTAAGACATCTACATTGACCATCACATTTTCTAATGATGACTATCATGTTGCCTTTTCTTTTGATTGCTTGCACATTAGTGATTCTCTTAGATATATTTTTATCAATAACGTTATAATTGATCCATTAATTTGCATGACTACATGTTCTATTACACTTCTTATAATTATCAGATATCCACTCTCATATATTTGATTGGTTCCTAAGTCATATAATTATGTCAAGATTCTAGTTACAACCGGTCCTCTCACCATGCTTATTACTCTTCTTGTAACACCTCTAGAAGAAGTGTGTGACATGCTATTAGGTTTTCCTTGGATCTATGTAACTCATGATATCAACTCCATTCCCCACTTGTGTCTAAAATTCATTCATAATAGTAAATTCATCATTATCAAAGGTGTTCTATCATTTACACCATATCCAAAACCTCCTTGTTTCTATTGCACTCGATAGAGCATCAAGGTCCATGTAACCTTTCAAATATAAAGAAACATCTTTTCATATATCTCTTGTTTGTTTGTGGCCTCCTTTGTCTCATTGGTCCACAAATCTGATAAACCCTACATATAGGTATGCATCACCTCCTTTCTCTCCTCTCGTATAGGTGTTCATAGCCTCCACAGCCTAATTCACATAAGTGCTCATCACCTCCTTTCTCTTTTTCATATAGGTGCAGATCACCTTCGTGGTCTCCTTCATATAAGTACACATAAATTTCATGTTATCCTTCACATAGGTGTTCATCATGTCCTTTGTCACATGCACATTGGTCTCATTCACCGACACATGATTTGTCTCATACATCACCACTCTTAGAGCATGATCACACACCTTTATCTTCAAAAGCATCGAGTAGAGGGCCCTTACCTTTCACTTTCATTGGATATCATTGGGTAAAGGAGTAGAGATATTTTCACGTAAAAATCACATGGATTAATATTATATTCAACACACTATATTGGCATACAAAGAGCTAGATATTACATAGCCAAAAGTATAACTAACTAAGATCCTAAATGATAGGATCATAACAATAACATAGTAAAATAAAAATCCTATGAGAGGTTGGGTGGGTATAAAAATGTGATTAATAAGATATTTTCCTAATATTTACCCCTTAGTTTGAACACGGGGAAAACCTGCCTTGTACTAAAATTTGCCGCTACGTTGCCTTCTCATGATCTAGATGGTTTCTAGGAAAATACCAACAACCTCTAGATGGTTTTCAAAGTGGTTAACCAACAACCACACAACGAACGGTTTTTTAGCATAATACTAATAACCTCTCGATAGTTTTTCTAGTGGATAAATAGCAACAGAATATCATGATGATGCAAAGAGTATCATTGGATCTCATCACTATCTCACTTCAAGAAATAACATATGAAGATTAGCTGAATTTTGTTGTTCATACACTTAAACTCGAAAACTGGAAATGGAACATTGGATCATGTTCCCCCCTCAATGTGAAATTTCCACTTATTTTTAGGATTGTGGAATTGAATTACTTCACAGATAGGATGATTTACACCTTCTTTGGAATACACGATGAATCGACATTGGTCAACAAAGTAGACAAAATCAGTAAGAAAAGGAGACGCGTCATCAATCAAAAAGGATCGACATTAGTTAGGGAACCAACACCGGTTACCTATGCATGGAATTTTTATTCAACCCATGTGGATTTATTCTACATTTTATTTTAAAGCTGATTTAAAGGATGTAATTGCATGGATATTATACTATAAGTTTGTATATGGATATATAATCTTAAAAAATAGGGTTAGATAGGTTGGAATAAGAAAAGAGAATAATTGAGCTATCCTTAGTTGAAAGGATGAAGAAGAAGAAGAAGAAAAATTAGATTGTATGAAGACACAAGATTTCACAAAGTGAGCAGATGGACTGAAGGAAATTATAGGTACATCAATTATGAGAAGATGGTATTTTATTCTACTTTATTTCCTTGTATTGTTTAGTCTTACGTAATAGATTGTATAGTATGCAAAACACTTAAGGCTCCTTCTTGTTAGATCCACAAAGTTGTTGTGAGATCTTGTATTACATATCCATGAGATCATGTTGTATTATTGATCCATAGGAATCTAGCATGGTAGAGGAATTTGTCTTCATGTTTAAGAGTTGATGCAGTGATAGAAGAGAAACTTACTTCTTAGAGCATGGTTACATTTGCACATCAATAGACCCTTCGAGTGGTCTTGTTTACAGATTCACAAAAATATTAGTTGCACACAAGAAGATGTGGGGTAGCTTATGGTATGTGATATCTAATGGTGTTTAGAGGCATATGTTGTGGTATGGAGGCATGGTTTAGTGTACTAGGAAGATTTGGTTAGAGATATGAGAGGAAGAGATACTCTTATAGAGATACATGTACCCTTGTGCAAAAGATTTGGTTTGTAATCTCTTGTTATATTATATATATGAGATCTCTATCTTTCGTAGATGTAGCCCACATTGGGTGAAACATGGTACATGTTGTGTTATGTGTGTGTACTTTTGTGTGGTTTGTATTATTCTTGTTTATACTTCCACTATTGTATAGTTTGTGGGTATTGTTAGATCCATATTTGCATGTTTTGGATGTGATATTCTATAGTTATAAAGTTTTCTGCATAGACCCATCTCCAACAAATGGTATCAGAGCTTGGTTATTTCAGAGTAAGGTTTTTCTTCAGTATATTGTTAGTAGTTTACTAATGTGGTGTATAAGAAAAGACATTTGTTTTTTGTGATGAGAAAATCACATAAAGATATTTAAATCTCAATTGGAAGCTAGAAATGTGAGTTTGCTAGAAATTACAATGACTGACATTAGTTAAGTGGCAATTGACATCGGAAGGGTGACCATGGTTGGTTATTAGGAAGCATGGTTTTAAATGGAAAATCACAGATATGAAGAAATGGAGAGATGCATGGAATGTATCTTATTTTCTAAGGTGTCCCTGGTTCTTAGAGGCACAAACATGGTGGTTAGATTACAGATTCAGGTTAATGAGATATGGTTTTATCTTGGTTTTCCAGTGCTTTTCATTTTAATTGTACATACATGGTTTTGGATTATAGATCTAGACAAAAGCAAAGGAACATGTCTCGCCCCATTTGTTCTAAAGATTTCCCAATCTACCTAGTTCATCATATTTTCTATCTCTCCGAATGTATGCGTACATGTTTTATCTTTGCCAGGTGTTATTTTAAATCCTTCTCTATGGTCGTGGATTGCTGCCAAGTCATGAATTATTTGCAAATTATTTTTCCTTGAAGAAAAATTCAATTATGGGCACAAATAGTGATTTCCCTACATTTACTGCTTTAACAGAGTGTTTTCTCCATCAAATTACATCTCAAAGATCTTCACTACATGGTCTCTTTTGATTGGATGAGGCATGTCGAGGTCTATTTTATAACATGTAAATTTTTGCTATGTTTGGGAAAAGATCAATTTGGCCCTGTAGCCCTGTTGAGTTCTGATTGGCCATTCAAATTTATAAAGGCAAAGTGAATTTCTCTTTTATTCCCTGAAGGTGTATACGTGTTCATGTTTAGTTGGTCATGCTTCATGCGGGTCTTTTGGTGAAATTTTTACTTTGGTCACATTTGTAAAAATACCAAATTAGCCCCATGGCCTCGATAGTCTCGATTGACTATTTAAAAATATGAAGCTATAGGAAAAAGTCTTACTTTTACCCCGAAGATGGACACATGGCAGATTTTCAAGTTACAAGTGGGGAGGCGGGTCACCGAAGAAATTTGAAGTTTTTTGGCTTAGCATTGAAAAGTCAAAGTGGGAAGGCGGGTTGCGGATATTTTTGAAGAATTTTTCCTTTTTGTGAAAAGGAGCAAAGTATAAAAATGAACCGTGACTCATTTGGGAACACATCATCAAAATAAAAGCGGGAAGGTGGGTCGTCGGAGGTTTTTGAAGATTTTTTCCTTTTTGTGAAAAGGAGCAAAGTATAAAAATAAAGAATGACTCCACTAGGACCCACATCAAAAGATAAAAGTGGGAAACGGGTCACTAGAGGAAAATTGGAAATTTTGCCTTTTTTTAAAAAGGGTAAAATTGTAGAAATGAGTCATGACTCGATTAAAGGCCTAGATTAAGCCACGTGTTGAGCCCGTATTTCAAAGGTGGAGGGGTGGGGAAAATGTGAAAATTACGCATTTTCTCCAAAAGTCATAAAATGCAAAAGGCAACCCCAAGCCCACTTCGAATCAGATTTTTCCACATGGATGACTCTAATCTAAAGTTGAGAAAGGGTAGAATCAATGGTTGTTGTGCATTGCATCTGATTTTGCTGCCATTTTTTCTCCAAGACTCCTGGAGATGTGAATATGCATTGTTTTTCATCATTTTTGATGAAATTCCTTGTCATTTTTGTCTGCAAAGTGCAATTGAATGGATTTAGAGCTTAATTTGTGAGTCCAAGGAACGTTAAGGTTAATATTTTGAAGTTGGTATTGCTCGATAACTTGCAAAAATGAAAATTACTAGAGAAGCCTGGATGCGTGAGAGAAAAGTTACAAAGGAAAGAATGGGAAAATGATGAAATGATAGAGGTTACATGCACAAAGGATGAAAATGCGCTTCCAGTTATAAAAATGATGGAGATATTTGCAATGATTCACCTTTTTGAACAACTAGCAACTTTTTGTTGCAAACATGTTAAACGTCATTTTCTTGAAATCATGATCAAACATGTAACAAACAAAGGTTCCTCGAATATTCTTTTCTTGGGGAAAGCTTAGATGTAAATTGAGTGTTATAAAAAGAATGCTTTAGTCATGTAAATTGTTGGGGATTGAATTCTTATGAGAAAATTTGAGAAATCCCATCTTCCTGAGAGACCATCTGAGAAACCTATTAATCTCTTATGTTTTAGATTTGATCATGTCAAGTTGGTTGCAAGTGTACAACCATTGAAAAGCTCTAAGATTGTTCAAGAAACCTTCCCCTGCTGATGAATCTAATCAACTTCAAATTAATCTGTGTTAATCTTGGGAAAATTTATGTCTGATTTATTTTAGAATGTTTACAAATAGTATTTCTTGTTCCTATTGCAATCTTGTGTTAAAATACCTCTGAATCACATAGGATCTCATCCCTGTGATAGTTTAGTGGCATTTGCAATTTCATTACAAGAAGAGCCTTCATCATGTAATGAGATAAACAATTTAAAATCACTTTACTATCATTTTGTTGATAAATATTGTCTCGTAGCCTTTAAGTGTATCTTAGCCGTGATGAACCAAAGGTCTTAGGCATGATAAATATTATCTATAGCCTTTTATTATATCTTAGGCGTGTATCTTTAGCTCAATCCTTTGTGATAAATTCTTGGAGATTGTGTGAAACTATAAAAATTTGGGCCTCTATTGATGCACACCTTCTCAAGTTCAAGGAATATTTTAGCTATCCTGAAGCATACCGTCATTTAGTTTTCTAATTGTTGTGAAGGTTCTCGATGATCCGGAAAATCAAGTTTATTCTACTTAATCTCCCACCAAAACTATTCAAAAACAATGAATCCTACCCGAACTACCCCCTGTTTTCCATGTATGTCCACAAATGAATAAATTATACTGCCAAAATATATAGAAGCAATCTGGATTCTGTAATTTCTTTATTAACCTTAACCTTGTTTACAAAATATCACCATTCTTTAGAAGTGACAACTCGTGAGAGTTAAATTGTGGTGCATTGATCATATTGTCTAAAGGTTTCCTTTCAAATTTGTGCAAAGAAGGATATCTTCATTCTCCTTCACCAAAGAGGTTACAAAATGGGTCCTCTCATCCCGGTTGAAAGGCACAACGTAAATTAGTGAGGATAGATCAAATACTTTTGAAGTTGCTTATCTATTTCTCTAACATCCGAGTGACAAGGAGCCCCTGAATCACCTCCCGGCTACAAAATGACATACATGATGATTTATCTTTCTCTAGGCTTTGTGTTAAATTTGTGATGTTTCTCAGCTTGTAAAGGAGAGTCAATTTGGATACCAACACCAGATTGGCACCATTGTCGGGGACTATTTGAACAAAGGTGTACACATATTGACCCTAGTAATGTTTCTTACATGATCTAAGTGCAAATACATTGTTTAAATGTCATCCTTTGTTGAGATATATAAGATTTGTACAAGTTACAAGTTCTGTGTGCAATATTTCTAGTTTATGATGGTTTTTGCACTAAGTTTACATCATCAATGTTAAATACAAGTAAAGGTTAGATCCATGAAGCTTTGCATGAATTTAGTGTTGATAGACATTTGACAAATCAATTTTAGTGCATTTGCATAACTAAGGTGAAAATCATTAATGGCGACTTCGTGTTGAAATAATTTGTGATAAATGTCAGTTTCTTAACATCGTTAATTGAAATTTATCACTAATCTTTGCAAAGCTGGAAGGAAGAATATATTTCTTCATTAAAGACCCCACTAGAAGGTTGTTTCTAGAATTGGGAAAGAAATATTCTAAAGGAATAATAATCTAGAAAGTTGTTGGACATCGAAATCAAGAAAAGAGTTATCAATTGTGGAAACCGATCACTGCTCATTGAAGATTGCCATACTTCCTCAAAGGATTCTCGGATTAGGGAGTATTTTTGTACATCAAAATTCTCTATCTAGAGAGGGTCCTTCATTTTTATTTGAAAAGTTTGTGTTTCATTCTTTCCCTATGTTTTCCAAAGCTAATAGGATCTTCTAAGAAATAAAATTTTTAGAGAACATTCATTCTGAGAATTGCATTCATGTTCCCTATAGACCCCTCACTCCTCATCATTTTGTATCTCCTACAAATTCACTACCTCAAAATAGTATGGCCCAATCCCCACCCATACCTCCATTTGTTGTCAATACTTTTGGTCCTATAGATTTTAGAGGTATGGCTGGATATCCAAATGTAGTGCCATAAGATTTTAGAAATAGGCTTCTAAATTTCATGAAAAAAAACTTTTTTTCAATATGATGGAAGACTTTGAGATTGAATTTGAGGACGTGTATATAAAACTGTTTATTCATACTCTCGAGGAGGATACACGTGACTGGTATAAATATTTACCAGACAACTCAATAGACTCATGGATAGAAATGAAAAATGTTTTTAGATTACAATATGGGGATAAGACATATCCCTGTGTTTCTTTTTATCGAATTTGAAAATATTAAGAAAAATCCTAATCAATCTATTCATGACTTCAATACTCAGCTCAATAAGACCTAATAAGCTACCAGTAATCTTGAGGCTAGGTGATGTTTCTTGTTTAATAAAATACTTTGATTCTTTTGATAAGACTACCTATTATTTAAGGGAGAAAAACTAAGGAACTTTGAGGCAAGCCTTCACCATGGCTTTGTAGATTAAAAACAATATCAAAGTAGTTGGTAAGCATCCTAAGAGGGAAGGTATGAAGTTGATCAATATGGAGAAGCCTTAGTCAAGTAAGTTTTGATCTAGAAGAGGTTGTAAAAACATTGGCCAGAGCTGTTAAGGAAATATCCTATAAACTGGCCAAAGCAGAGAAGGGGATTGGACAAAGTTCCCAAAGTCAGCACAAACCACAAGGTCAAGAAAGATTTTAAAATCATCCTAGAGGTGATAATAGATCAGATGGCATGGGTAAATGGCCTATGTGATCAAGAAATGACAGCCCCAACCCAGAAAATAGATTAGTGCCTAATCCTTTAGCCGTCGAGTTACTGCATGCTTTGTTGAAGAAGCTCATGAAATTGAGTGGTGTGATAGCTTTTTCTTGTCCCATTCCACATGTGATCTTGAAAATGGGGTTGAGGAAGAAGTTGATGATGATGATACATATGATGATGCATGCACGATGGATTTCTCTATAAGTTCACAACAGGGAGCAACCTCATATGAGCTGATGAGTGTCAAAACTGTTGAAAATTCTAGGATTGCATTCATTGGGTATTGCCTCTTCCTCCCATTAATTATTTTAAGATTGATATGGTACAATATTTTGAGTTTCCTAATAATTATTTTGAGTACTTAAGAGCATTAATGATTAAGAAGTATGATGGAGGATCTATTTTAAGAGGACATATAATTGTTAATGAATGCAGTAGTTGGCCACAAAAAATAATATAATACCACGAACAAAGTCTTCAAAGGGGCAAGACCTTAGGCTAAACCAAAAATTCTAGTGCTTACCAGTATCCCTAAGGAAAACCCTAATAAATATGCATCTGGAAAAGGAATTGTCACTCCAAATAAAAATTTTGTTCCTCCCCATGCTCAGATTGTGAAAAATCATGTGCCATCAGATGAATTTGTAAACCTTCCTCCTAACACTACCTTACCCAAATATGTTCCTTGTGACATATCCCAAATCTTGAGTCAGATCAATATTTTTGTTCCTATTTTTGAATTGCTTAGAATCCCTAAACATAGGAACAAAGAATTCGAATATTTGGGATTTAAAGAAGAAAAGGTCACCCATGGTAAAAATGTAAATAATGTAGAGGTTCCTCCTACCATTGCAGAATTAGAAAAACCACAAGCATTGGAGGAATTGGGTGAACCACCTGAGGTTTATTTGGGAAACTTTCTGGTTGAGTCTCAGCTGAAGGTGGATCCATTTTTCACTACTTTGATTATTAAGGATAAGTTGTTACATAATTGTATGTTTGATTCAGAGCCTCATGTAATGTAATGCCTCTTGAGGTCATGAATGAGTTGGATCTCAAAGTAACAACAGATTATGGGAAATGTATTATCATGGATTCAAGAGAGGTGTCAATAGTTGGATGTGTTAAAGGCCTAGCAGTGGCAATTGGTAGCGTATCGAGGCAAGTACTTAACTTTTAACCTAGTAAATTTGGATTGTCCTATTGTTATCCAAAATCAGCCCCCTGGTTATTTTGGCTAACTTGCCTTCATTCTTCCCTTCCTTGTGATTCAAATTCAATTTTCACACATTTCAAGAACTCAAGGGTTTCTAGAAATGGCTCCATCAAATATTATTTTTCTTCCCCTTTGCAAAAAGGTAAAATTTTCCTCCTAACTCCAAATATTTCAAAAGTTATGGCCCAGCGGAGTTTTTTGGGGAATTTTTCCCTTGACAAGTCCATAGCCAATGAGAAGGTGCCATGTGGTAGAGGAGGTCGGGCTGGTGGAGGTAACTTGAAAATTTTTCCAAAGAGGGCAAAGGGAAAATTTTGGCCCACAGCCAGCATGAGGAGGATGCGAAAAACTTACAAAAGGCCCACGACCAATGAGGAAGCAACACGTGTCCATGATGCAGGTGGCGGGAGTCGAAGGTGTGGAGGAAATTTTGGTTTTTTGTCAAAATTGCAAAAGGTGCAAAGGAAAATGTTGAAGTCCAAACTTGCGGATAAACCAAGAAGTGACACGTGGTAGCAGAGAGGCGGAGAGTGAGGAAATTTTTGGAAATTTTCTCAATGAAAAATCAAAGTGAAAATGGTGAGGTTTGAGCTTGCGTTTACATCATCTAATGGGAAATTGACATGTGGTAATGGAGTGGTGGGGTGCGGGGAATTTTTTGGAAATTTTCCCAAATTCAAAAAATGGAAAATTTTCAAGTTTCAGTCCGCTAACCTAAATTTTGCCCTAAAATTGACATTTTTTCCCTAAATCTTTAGAGGGGCATAACTTTTGATCCCGAGCTCAGATTTTCATGTTCTTTATATCATTGGAAATCTGTTGAAATCCTCTACACGATGGAATCTTAAATTTTGATTTTTGATGGATATTTGTAGGAGAAAATGGAAAAATGTATCTAACATGTAAAAAACACAGAAAACGACTCCAACCACCAAAATTAATGAAGTATGGGCCTCTATTTTCCTCTGTAAGGCAATGTACTTTAATGTATGGTATTTTTATGGAAAACCATCATTTTTAGGCCCATTAGATGAATCTTGTTGGTGGTTTAAGTCCTAAATCAATTTTCCTACGTTTTCTCCTTTCTTCCATTTTGCTCGATGGTTAAAAGCCAATTTTGGCTCATTTGTAATGGTTTGTTCATCATTCTTCTCTACCTCTCCCATAGTTTCTTCGCTAGGTTCAAAATGGAGTTTCAACCTCCTCACTTGCTCTGTAATGGCATTTTTTTCCTCTTACCAGTGAAATGATGTTTTGTGCAAACTTTCGGAGTAATAAAAAACATGTTTTGTGATGCATTTGTCCATCCTTGCTCGTTTTTGCTTGTTTTCTTCTTTCCTCTCTTCATTGCAGGTATTTGTGCATGTTCGAATGTCTATTGTAGGTTTTGGGGTTGTGTTCATGAAGCTTTGGAACATTTTTTGTGTCAAATCTATCCTTGGTTTTGTGATGCACTTTTCCATCCTTTCTACTGCTCACCTCTTCTTGTTCCATGGCATTTTTGATAGATGTTCAAATTTTTCCTTTTCTGGTGTATCACCGTTTTAGTGTAGGCTCTATTTTTCCCTCTTTTCTCTCTCTCTATCTCCTTGGCATAGTTAGATTAGGATTAGATTATCTTTCCTGCACTGGAATAGCTTGTGGCAGGTAGTTTAGGAAG
Source organism: Taxus wallichiana var. yunnanensis (assembly GCA_018340775.1). Lineage (NCBI taxonomy): Eukaryota > Viridiplantae > Streptophyta > Pinopsida > Cupressales > Taxaceae > Taxus > Taxus wallichiana. The sequence goes on along the minus strand of CM031242.1, from coordinate 81,455,951 downwards.
AGGAACCAACCTTCTCTGGAGAGCTTTCCCCATTTTTAAATGTCCCACACTTTGGGAAAGCTCAATGTTGTGCATTCACACCAAATGACATTGCCTTAGAAAAGCAAATCCATAGGTCATTTTGGGGGTGCTATGAATTTGCACTAATAGTTTTGGCATGCCCAGTGGGACCTTAGAGGTCTTCCACTTTATTTTTGATAGGTTGGTGTGTTCATGTTAAGGATTCAACCTTTGGAGGCATATTCAAAAGAACATCTAGTGACTCCATCTAGTAAGCAACTCATCTCGAAGTTGTAGACCTTCCTTTTCATTCATTTTCATTCATTTTTCATCCATTCTTCCTTCCATATCTTCCATCTTCTTTCATCCCATGAAGTTGTACAATCATGACTTCATTTCTATCATGGAATTCACATTTACAACAGCAGTGCCATCCAAATCTACCTCCAACATGCTTTACAACTCCTTCAAATCAGCATTTTGAGTAGATTCAAGATCAGCATGCATACCCATATGAGCAGTAGTTCCACAATCAGTTTGGCTATGGTTCTTTCCAAGAGTAGGGGTATACATACAATGAAGACAATCAAATGCAAGATGTTGATTTGTTGGAGAAATTCCAAAAAATGGAGATTGGCATGGTGTAATTTACGACTCAAGCACAAATGAAAGCATTTGGAATTGGTTTTGGAGCACCTTGTTCATGGGTGGGACCTTTTCCAAGGCATTATAGCCCTCAAGAGAAGCTTGACTTCATGATTGCAACGCTACCATTACTTGCAAAGTGGACTAAGGGAATAGAGGTGTATGAGAGGAGTATTTAGTAACCTTTTCAATGGGTAAGCACACCATCTCATACTCTTTCTTTTCCTCTTTCTCAATGTGTATCATTTCAGCAGTCTCAAGCTTCAAGTTTCCGATATTCTGCCCCAAATGTTGATCCCATTTCTCCATCTCCTAGTCTTCCACCTCATCTCAATTCTTCTAACCTTTTCTCTTCCAAATCCAAATCCCTGGACAACAGCAAAAATTAATACCTTCCTTTCTAAGGAAACAGGAAGTTTCATCTCTTCCACTACCAAAAACGAATGAAAAAATGGTTGAGTCATAACCTACCCCTCCTCTTGCATTCCCAAATCTGCATTAGGAAGAAGAAAATACAAAAATCAGTCATGAAGGACAAGAAGAGGAAGAACCAAGCAAAGAAGGAATGATTAAGAGCTTAGCAAGTTTGGCTCTTAGATATGGGATTGAGAAAATTCCTTTCTTGGGTGAAGCCTATAGAGGAGGTAAGGGTTGAAGAATAAGTGGTGGTTAGGACTGATTTTGTTGCAGTAGAAGAAGAGAAAAAAAAGAGGTAGATCAATAATCAATTTTCTTAGAATGTAGTGTCCATGTTAGCACTCTACTTGAAGAAGATGTTGATCTAGTTCAAGTTACACAATCAGTGATGGAAGAGGAAAGCTCTAAAAGAGATCTTGTAGCCCCAACTTGTCCTCTAGAGCAGCATATTGAAGAGTTTGACTTGACAAACTTCATGCTAGAGGAAGATTTCAATCAAGAGAAAGATTGTCTTCAAGCAGTAAGAGGAAGGAGAAGCTACTCCAAATCCAAAAGAAGAGGAGCACATTCTAGTTGTGGGGAGAAAAGTGCAGATCCAAAAGCATTAAGCATAAAGAAGGCTATAGAAGAACCTTCAGCTTCTGATTTCTACTTCATCTCTCTCAAGTTCTAGTGCTGAAGAAGAGTTTTATCTCTCAAATTCAATGTTGGCGGATGAAAGAAACAATGGTGATCAATTTTCAGATCAAGAGAACACCATGGGAGAGGTTAAACAATTGTAGAAGGATAGCAATGAGGCAGTTTATCTGTTAGATTTGGAGGACTATTTTGATGAAGAGGAACCGATTGAAATCACACCATTTTCTCCTTCATCATCCACATTCCAAACACTTGAGCTTGTTGTCATGGAGGATAAATTTCATTTGTAGTAGCCTACATCTTATAGCAACTCTTTGGAATCAATATTGGAAGATTTAAATCTTCCATGTTCTTCATTAGAGGAAGGAAAACAATAGAAGAGTTCCATCATTTCTTCCACACCATCCATTCAAGAAGGTCTACAAGAAGACTCCATTTTTGGAGTTGAAAATCATAGCTATGGGCATATAAAATGGATCAGACCTTTCCCAATAAGGTATTTGGCTTCATTGGAGCCAAATGAGAAGTCACAACCAGTCATGCTTGCTTCTAAGCATGAGGATGAGCTACAAAGTACCAAGGATCAATCTGTCATACCTCTTCAATCCAAATGTAAAGAAAATAAAAGAGGTATTAAATTTGCTTTCAGTTGATACCTTGCTAATTTGGGTGGAAGACCAGCTTCTTGTTGATTTTCCACTCATCCAAGTAGCCATACTCATCTCTAAATTATTTGCATGGCTGCCAATTTTGAAGAAAGGAAGCTATTTTGCACATCCAACATAGGTTTGTTTAGGCCACCTTTGCTTCCAGTTAGAGTATAGTAGGTAGGTTTTCTTTCAACATAAGAAGTGCTTGTACACACTCTACATGTTCTATTTGGAGCATGTATGATTTTCATTTTTGTACATAGGATTTTGGTGTTGTTTGGTTGCTCTTGCACAGTCCATTTTAGTGGGTTTTGGTGAGGATGGCCAGTTCGGTGGGTTTCCAAGTGGCTCGAGGTTAGATTTTTAAACTTCATATCGAATTGGTTATCGGGCTTGACTCCATGCCCAATGGATGCTTCAAAGGCTATTGATCATTCATCTAGCAGGCAGATGACCCCTGAGAGTCACCAAATTGTTATCCAAAATGAGCCCCCTACTTATTTTGGCTAACATGCCTTCATTATTCCCTTCCTTGTGCTTAAAATTCAATTTTAACACATTTAAAGCACTCAATGGTTTCTATAAATGGCTCCATCAAATATAATTTTTCTTCCCCTTTCCAGAAAGGTAAAATTTTCCTCCTAACTCCAAATATTTCAAAGTTATGGCCTGATAGAGTTTTTTGGACAAATTTTCCTCGACAGCCCACGGCCAATGAGAAGGTGCCACATGGTGGAGGAGGTCGGGCCATCTTGGAAAATTTTCCAAAGAGGGCAAAGGGTGCAAAGAATAAATGCTTGGCTGTAGGCCCGCGGAGGAGGATGGAGAAAAATTGCGGAAGGCACGTGGCCAATGAGGAAGCAACATGTGTCCATGATAGTGGCGAGATTTGAGGCGCGGAGGAAATTTTGGGTTTTTGCCAAAATTACAAAAGGTGTAAAGGAAAATTTTGAAGCGCAAACCTGCAAATGAACCAAGAAGTGACACGTGGCAGTGGAGAGCGGGGAAATTTTGGGAAATTTTCCCAATGAAAAATCAAAGTGAGAAAGGAAAGGTTTGAGCCTGTGTTTCCATCATCTAATGGGAAAGTGACATGTGGCGAGGAGTGGCGGTGGATTTTTTTCAAAATTTTCCGAATTCAAAAATGGAAATTTTTCAAGTTTCGCCAATCGACCCGAATTTTTCCCTAAAATTGCCTTTTTTGCCCTAAATCTTCAAAGGGGCATAACTTTCGATCCCGAGCTCAGATTTTCACGTTATTTATATCATTGGAAAGCTGTTGAAATCCTCCACATGAAGGAATCTTCAATTTTTATTTTTGATGGATATTTGCAAGAGAAAAATGGAAAAACATATCTGGCATGCAAAAAACACAGAAAATGACTCCAACCATGAAAATTAATGAAGTATGGACCTTTGTTTTTCTCTCAGTAAAGCAATGTACTTCAAGTATGGAATTTTTAATGGAGACCCATCATTTTTTAGGCCCATTAGATGAATCTTGTTGGTGGTTGAATTCCTTAATCAATTTTCTCATGTTTTCTCCTTTCTTCCATTTTTCTCGATGGTTAAAAGCCAATTTTGGCTCATTTATAACAGTTTGTTCATCATTCTTCTTTGCCTCTCCCTTCTTTTCTTCCCTAGGGTCAAAAATGGAGTTTGAACCTCCTCCCTTGCTCTGTAATGGAATTTTTTTCCTCTTACCAGTGAAATGATATTTTGTGCAAACTTCTAGAGCAATAAAAACATGTTTTGTGATGCATTTGTCCATCCTTACTCATTTTTGCTTGTTTTCTTCTTGCCTCTCTTCATTACAGATATTTGTGTATGTTTGAATGTCTATTGTAGGTTTTGGGGCTGTGTTCATGGAGTTTTGGAACATTTTTTTGTGAAATCCATCCTTGGTTTTGTGATGCACTTGTCTATCCTGGTCCATTGCTCACCTCTTCTTGTTCCATGGTAGTTTTGATAGATGTTCAACATTTTCCTTCTCGGTGCATCTTTGTTTTAGTGTAGAATCAGTTTTTCCCTCTTTTATCTCTCTCTGTCTCCTTGGAATAGTTAGATTAGGATTATATTAGCTTACCTGCATTGGAATAGCTTGTGGCAAGTAGTTTAGGAAGAGGAACCAGCCTTCTCTGGAGAGCTTTCCCCATTTGCAAAGGTCCCACACTTTGGGAAATCTCAATGTTGTGCATTCACACTAAATGACATTTCCTTAGAAAATTAGATCCATAGGTCATTTTGGGGGTGCTATGAATTTACACTAACACCGCTAAGTGGGGAATGTTACTATCCGTAAATGTGGTACCTAGTGTGGGTGGAGGTGTGCAAATGGACATGTCTTATGCCACCATACCAATTGAGGGCAGCCTTGTGAAGTTACTTGGTGAAAATAAAATGTTATATCTCATTGAGGACCCCAACAATGATTCTTATGAAGTATTGCACACAGAAACTGACGTTGATAACTCTATGAGTTATGTTGTTTTCAAGGAGTATGAAATTGATCAATGTAGATATCCTTGGAAAAAAAAATTTCCTGGGACTTTGATGTTTGATGCAGCCTCGAGAGATGTTGAAAAACTGGACATAGGCACAAAGGATAAGAATGAAAAAATGTGGTCAGATAGCAGCTTGGATTGAGAAGAGAAAAATTCATATGACCAGTTGTTAAAGACGTATCAGAACTACTTAGCATGGTCATATCCAGAATCGAAGGCACTTGAAAATATTCCTTGATTGTTTTCTCATAATCAGGGCATGCACACCATTATATAGTGTATAGTCTTTTGTTTTTGTTATGCTTTCATGTTTTTCTGTTTTGGTGTTTCTTGGTCCCTAGTGACTAGTTTTTGTTGGTTTCTAATCTCGCCTCTCGGGGATTTGGTTATTGTCTTTTCGCTTCTGTTTGACTCCATTTCCCAATGGATTTTGGCACATGGTCTACTCTATTGTTCTTGCAGCACTCGCAGGGAGTTCCCATCCCCGAGTCAGAGCCGATGTTGGTGCTCAATTTGATCTCACCCCGTTTGTTCTAAAAGTTTCTCAATTTTCCTGGTTCGTCGTATTTTCTTTCTCCTCGAATGGATGTGAAAATTTTTTATCTTTACCAAGGTGTTAGTGTAAATCCTTTTCTATGGTCGTGGATTGTTGTCAAGCCATGAATTATTTGCAAATTCTTTTTCCTTAGAGAAAATTCAATTTTGGGCGTAAATGGTGATTTCCCTGCATTTTATGGTTAGACGGGTGTGTTTTCCCCTTCAAATTATATCTCAGATCTTCAAATACGTGGTCTTTTTAATTGGATGAGGCACGCTAAGTCTATTTTATATCTTGTAACTTTTTTCTATGTTTGCAAAAAGATCAATTTGGCCCCACGACCCCATTGAATTCTAATTGGCTGGTTAAATTCATAAAGGTGGAGAAATTTTTTTTGCCCCGAAGGTGTATACGTGTTCATTTTTAATTGGTTATGGCCCAAAGTGGGTCTTTTTGGTGAAATTTTCCACTTTGGTCACATTTTTTAAAATTACCAAATTAGCCTTCAGGCCCCGATAGTCTTTGAAAAGGAGCAAAGTATAAAAATGAAGCGCAACTCCACCTGGGGCTCACATCAAAAGATAAAAGTGGGAAATGGGTCACGGAGGAAAATTGGAAATTTTTCCTTTCTTTTAAAAAGGGTAAAATTTCATAAATGAGCCATGACTCCATCAAAGGCCTAGATTCAACCATGTATTGATCTTGTATTTCAAAGGCGGGGGATGTTAAAATTGTGCATTTTCTCCAAAAGTCATAAAATGCAAAAGGAAACACCAGAGCCCACTTTGAATCATATTTTTACAAGTGGATGGCTTTAATATAAAGTTGAGAAAGGGTAAAATCAAAGGTTGTTGTGCATCGTGCATCTAATTTTGTCTCCATTTTTTCTCCAAGACTCCTGGAGAAGCGAATACGCATTGTTTTTCATCATTTTTGATGAAATTCCTTGTCATTTTTGTCTACAAAGTGCAATTGAATGGATTTAGAGATTAATTTGTGAGTCCAAGGAATGTAAAGGTTGATATTTTGAAGTTGGAATTGCTCGGGCACTTGCAAAAATGTGAATTACTAGAGAAGCTGGATGTAGAGCAAAGAATGGGAAAAGGATGAAATGATGGAGGTTGCATGCACGAAGGATGAAAATGTTCTCCCAGCTTAAAACAATGATGGAGATATGTGCAATGATTCACCTTTTTTAACAATCGGCTACTTTTTGTTACAAACTTGTGAAACGACATTTTTGGAAATCATGATAAAAAAATGTAACAAAAAAGGTTCCTCGAATATTATTTTCTTATGGGGAAATCTTGGATGTAAATTGAGTGTTATAAAAAGCATTCTTTAGTCATGCAAATGGTCGAGGGTTGAATTCTTACGAGAAAATTTGAGAAAGCCCATCTTCCTTAGAGACCATCTGAGAAACATGTTAGTATCTCATGTTTTAGATTTGATCATGTCAAGTTGGTTGCAAGTGTATAGTCATTGACCAGCTCTAAGATTGTTCAAGAAACCTTCCCCTGTTGATGAATCTAATCAACTTCGAATTAATCTATGTTAATCTTTAGAAAAATTTTGTCTTCTTTATTTCAGAATGTTTGTAAATAGTATTTATTGTTCTTATTGCAATGTTGTATTGAAATCCATCCGAATCACACACGATCTTGTCCTTGTGATAGTTTAGTGGCATTTGCAATTTCATTATGAGAAGAGCCTTCATCTCGATAATGAGATAAACAATTTAAAATCAATAACCTATCATTTTATTGATAAATATTGTCTATAATCCTTTGAGGGTATCCTAGGCATGAGGAACAAGGGGTCTTTAATGTTTAATTAAGTCTTTAGCTTGATCCTTCATGTTAAATTCTTGGAGATTGTGTGAAAGCTGTGCAAATATGGGCCTCCATTGATGCACACCTTCTCAAGTTCAAGGAATATTTTAGCTATTTGAAGCATTCTATCATTTATTTTTTGAATTGTTGTGAAGGTTCTCAAAGATATGGAAAAATTAAGTTTATCCTACTTAATCTCCAACCAAAAATTATTCAAAAACAATGAATCCTACCTGAACTACCATTGTTTTCCCGTATGTTGAAAAATGAATAAATTCTACTACCAAAATATGTAGAAGCAATCAGGATTCCATAATGTCTTTAGTAACCTTAACATTGTTTAGAAAATATCACCATTCTTTAGAAGTGGCAACTCATGAGAGTTAAATTGTGGTGCATTGATCATATTTTCTCAAGGTTTCCTTTCAAATTTGTGCAAAGAAGGATATCTTCATTCTCCTTCACCAAAAAAGGTTACAAAATGGGTCCTCTCACCCTAGTTGAAAGGCACAACCTAAATTAGTGAGGATAGATCAAATAATTTTGAAGGTGCTATCCATTTTTCCAACATCTGAGTGACAAAGAGAAAGTTGAATCACCTCCCCAGCTACAAAACAACATACATGCTGATTTATCTATCTCTATGCTTCTTGTTAAATCTGTGATGTTGCTTATCTTGGAAATGATAATCCATTTTGATACTAACAAGATGCACGAGGCTTGGTTAGAGAGATTATAGTATGGAATGAAGACAGAGCTTCCATCGAGAGGAAAGTTCTTCATTGAAGATGTGGGTTAGTATCTTGGTGTTGATAAGGTGAGGTATTTCACCTCAATGCAATTTATTGCATGGTTTATTGTTGTAGTGGTTTTTTAATGATTTGTATGCTTCTTAAAATGATTGGATCAGTTCAATTATCAAATTTGGTTGAACTAGGATCCACGGTGTGGTGTGTTATGCCAAATTTTGTGGTGTTGGGTTCATTCTAAGAAGATCAACATTGGTATGATAATCGAGGTCGATAACAGAGGAACCAATATAGATCAAATAATAGTGGTTGGTTAGGAGATGACTGTGATCGGTATCTATGGTAACTTATCCGACATGATTTTTACAACAGAGAGGGAAGATGGTTTTTTTCCTAGTTTGGAGGATTGAGTTTCTTGCACAGAGTGTACATGGCAGAGATGGTGTAGATCACTTCATGGTTTAGATCAGAAAGAGGATGAAGTTGGATCGATTAGTCCATTGAGACTTTGAGTCAGGTATCTCTATATGATTCATGTTTTATTTGCTTTGCTCGGAGCAAATGATATTATGATTGCATAGTGTGCGCAGATTTACACCATGGTTTTTTGGTGTTGTTTTGAATTTTATTTCCCGATTGTGTTTAATCTTGAGGAAAAGGGTTTCTAGTCTAAAGATGAGATCCTAAATGAAAATTCATGATTATACATAGTTTGTGTAATGAGAGATGTTAAGTACACACGGATGGAAAGAAGGTGATTCACCTACTTCATAAGAAGTCCAAAATTCTCGTGGTGTGGAAGTATTCTCAGAGAAGAAAGGGAATCAATTTTATATTTCTTTCATCTGATTTTAGCTCTCACCGACATATTATCTTTTGAACTTGGGTTTAGAGGTAGTGCGGGGATTTCATGTTCTGGTGGGAGCAAGCCTTGGTTTATAGCATTACAGATTGGATACATGATGCACATGTGGAGTGAGAGGATATTGTTACTATTTAGAGTGGTAGGAGGCATAAGTTGGTTTTGGAGGGAAGTCACAGATTTGTAGGTATTTTGAGTTTATTGCTTTATGATGTCACTTCTAGTTTATTTTTTGGTGCCTGGATATTCCTTAGGGAAGGAAATTGATGGTTGATTCAACTAGTTTTAGATGATAGAAAAAAATTTAGACTTTGAAGCGTGAAAAAGGAAAAAATCTTCTAGTTACAGAGACCGGTATTGGTTAGGGTTAATCGTGGCTAGTCGTGTAGTAATCGAGGTCGGTTAGGAAACCATGGTTAGTTTGGTCACGAGTTTGACAACAATGTTTATTTACCATTTTTAGATGGTTCCCTTATTTTTATTTCATCTTGGTTTTTTTGTGTCGTATGTTAATGACATATATGTTGGTATTTACACTTAGTATTAGTTGCATGGTTTAACATGGTTATTTTTTATTGACATTGATGAGCACAAGATTCATATGTGGCTTTGGAGTTAGTTGGTGGCAAACTTGGAGCTTTTGGAGAGCTTGTGATATGGATATATGTACATGGTGAGTTTGTACATGAGGATAGATTCTGTTTTGTGAGTCTATGATGATGCAGATGTTTGTTTTACACATGGATTCCTTTGAGCATGGTTAGGGGATGTTTGGATTTCCTCTTGTTACTATGTTACTCCATTGATATGTTATCTACAGATGGTTGTCTTGGACATGCTAGTTGTTTATGCAGGGTTGGATTTACAGATTGCAAAGTGTTTGGATTCTTTGAGTTATGTAGGTGTTTGTGGATTGATAACCAACTAGTTCCCTATAGAACTCATTTGGGTATTCTTTTCTAGGATCTCATTTTGATTTTACATATTCTAGTTTGACTTGTCTTTGGTTAGTTGCATTGGTGGTTGCATGGAGACATGGATAGATGGTTGGAGAACATGGTTGGAAGGGTATGGTTGCGATAGAAGATCAGTACTTTAGTTTGAGTGGGAGATCTTATAGGTATGTTATTCATGGTGGCTTGATTGCATTAGAGGCTTGGTGTTATGATTCAAAGGGAGCTTGATGTATGGATAGCTCATGTATCACGGACCAGTAGTAGCTTTTTTGCTATGGTAAATCATGGTTTCTTATCTTCTTGTTTTTAGAAGATGGGTTAATCTTCCTGATTACTTGAGAGAGTTGTTGATGTAAAGAATAGATGGTATTCATGGTATGTAGAGGATGGTGATGTATAGGTATAGGTACAAGTTCAAAATTTATCTCCAAGTGGGAGATTGTTAGGATTTTGGAGCTGAATTACTTCACAAATAGCATGATTTACACCTTTGCTGGAATACATAATAACCCACATAATTCAAAAAAGGAGCCATCATCAATCAAAAATATGACATCAATCAGCAAGGGATCTGACAATGGTCAGCAAAGGATCCATCATCACCAAGGAACCAACACCGAATACCCGTGCATGGAATGTATTATTTAACAAACATTATTTAATCTAACTTTTCTTTTAAATTTGATTTAAAGGATGTAATTGCATGGCTATTGTACCCTAAGTTTCTATATGGCTATATAATCTAGAAAAATAGGGTTAGATAGGTTGGAATAAGAAAATAGAAGAATTGAGATATCCTTGGTTGAAAGGATGAAGAAGAAGAAGAAGAAGAAAAAGTAGATTACATGAAGACATGAGATTTCATGGTGAGAAGATGGAATGAAGGAAATTACGGTGTTTCATATATAATGAGAAGATGGTATTGTCTTCTACTATATTTCCTTGTATTATTTAGTCTCATGTAATGGATTGCATAGTATGCAAAGTACTTAGGCTTCATTATTGTTAGATCCATAGGTTGTTGTGAGAACTTGTATTGCAGATCCATGAGATCATGTTAAATTGTTGATACATAAGAATCGATCATGGTAGAGGAATTTTTATTTATATTTGCAGTTGATGCCGTGATGGAGAATAAACTTACTTCTTGGTGCATGGTTACGGTTGACATCAGTAGACCCTTCTCGCGAGGTCTTTTTTTAGATTGAAAAATATCTTCGTGGCATAGTAGAAGATGTTAGGTAGCTTATGGTATGTGGGATCTAATGGTGTTTCAAAGGAAAATTTTTAGTGCACTCAGATAGATCCAGTTATATATCCGGAGGAGACACAAGTGGTGGTATGGAGGCATGGTTTAGTGTACTTGGGGAGATCTAGTTGGAGATCTTGGAGGAAGAGATACTCTTGGAGAGATACATGTACTATTTTGTAGAAGAGTTGGTTTGTAATATATTTTTATATTCAATATATGAGATCTCTATCTCTGGTGGACATAGCCCATATCAGGTGAACCATGGTACATGTTGTGTTATGTTTGTTTACTTTTGTGTGATTCAGATTATTTTTGTTTATACTTCCACTGCTATAGATTTTGTGGGGATTGTTAGATCCATATATGCATGTTTTGGATTTGATATTCTATAGTTCCAAACGTTTCTGCATAGACCCATCCCCAATATATTAATATTATATTCAACACACTATATTGGCATACAAAGTGTTAGCTATGATATAGCAAAAATTACAACAAACTAATATCCTAATAATAGGATCATAACAATAACATAGTAAAATAAAAAAACCCATGAGAGGTTGGACATGTATAAAAATTTGAGCAATAAGATTATTTTCTAATATTCCCCCTTAGTGCAAACATGGGGAAAACATGCCTTGTACTATAATGTGTCGCTACATATCTTGCTCATGATCTTGATGATTTCTAGGACAATACCAACAACCTCTAGATGATTTTCCAAGTGGTTAATGAATAACCACATAACGGATGGTTTTTTAGGATAGTACCAATAACCTTTTGATTGGTTTTCTATTCGATAACTAAAAATCAAAATATCATGATGATGCTATAGTATCATTAGATCTCATCACTATCTCACTTTAGGGAATAACATAAGAAAATACGTTGAATTCTACCGCCCATACATAGAAACTCAAAAATGGAAATGGAAAATTGGAAACATGTCCGCCCTCAATGTGAAATTTATGATTGTTGAAAACAAGAACACTACACAATGTAAGACACCACACACAACTGTAAGAACTGAAAATCAAATATTGAAAGCAAAATACACACCACAAAATGTGACCATAGCTTCGTGCGACCTCGCCGTTAGTGATCGATATGAGGTCGTTGATTGACTTCCATCCTCCTATGCCTCCATCCTCTAGTTTCATACTACTAGCTCAGCTAGATTTGATCATAAATATCAATATAAAATTCATCCCGATAAGATGGACGTCACATACAAGTGAAAATGCGTCCAATTATTGAAAAGTGAGGATTTTTTTTTCAAATTTTTGACTTTGACTCTTATTTATTTTTGACAAATTCTTCAACGTAATCCTATTTATTTGTAAGATTCGTATGTTAATTACATTGAAAATTATTGAATATTTATATATAAACATGATTAATTAACAATAAGAATACAATTTTTTTACAATAGACAAGGAAATAAACAATTATTTCAATTAACACAACTAAACATGGAATTTTATAAAGATGCAACTAAAATAAAAGACCAATAATGTGGGATTTTAATTACATAACACATTGGTAAATGGATACCTTAAGATTGTGAGCTTGAGGGATAGAATCCAAATATAGTCATTGAGAACAACATAGAATGCAGATTTTCACCATGGAGATGTGGCTGGTTGGGAAAGTATGTGCTTATGAAAACTATAATAATAGTCATAATGACGTGTTAAAAATGCAATAATATGAATTTTCCCTTTTGAACAAAAACAAATTTGGGCTTGAGGTTTGAGGAGAGAATATGTGGTGAATTCAATTACAAGAATTAGCAAGCAAGACCAATACAAATTTTGAAGTCAACATAGCTTGGAGATGGAGTCACCTTCGTGGAAATCTAGGCGAGGAAGAGCTCGTGGAGATGGTGATGTGAGATTCACAGATGAATATGCCAAGCCAAAATACCACATAAAAAATGAATGCCTCATATATGGTACGTGGAAATAGCTGAGTTCAGTCTTAGTTTGAACCCAGTGCAAAGAAGAACAGGAGATTCACCATAGACACATAGATCAATATGTAGAAAATCTTCAATGGCGCTTTAAATTTGGATATCTGATGGATTTACGTGAGTTGAGACAAGATGAAAGACATGAATTGTCCGAGGATTCAATAATTCTAAAAAATCATTTGATATCTTCGAGGTGGTAATACTGTCACAATCGGCACCGATGTAGTCTATTTATCATATGCTCAGTATAGAGAGAAAAAACCACAATGATGAATTATATAAAAATAATAATGCAAACCTCCCCATAATCCTTCAAAGTGCAAAACCTCGGTAAGGTTATGGATACTTCATCTATGAAACCTTGCAAATGGATGTGGGTGCTCTTGAATATTATCCAAATGTGAGTGCAAATGCTACAAACACAGATACTTTGGAAATCTTCGATTGCAAATTGATAGAGTTTATTTGCAAATAATTTAGGAGGATTTTTAAGAGAGTAATCTTGCAATTTATCAAGCAAAAGTGGTTGGAATTTGGTTCAACACAAGAGAATGAACATGCTAAAAATAACATTCGAGGAAGTTATAATAGTGTCAGGACATTTCGGGCAGTAATGGATTTAATTGTAGAAGTTCCATCCGGGAAGATGGTTGTACATGCAATTCAATTTCTCCCACCTTTCTATGATTCTAGAAGTGTAATTAGCTAGTATGAGGATGTGGAGTCTAAGTGGAGTCCAAGTGGAGTCCAAGTGGATTCTAGGTTGTTGACTGAAATGGGTGGAAATAAATAGCTAAAATTAATTAATATTTAGTTGTGAGGAGATAATTAACCATTTAAATAAATAAATGTTTAATTATATTAGCTAGAAGTTGTTAGAATTAAAATAATTAATTCCAAGGAATAGCATAATTAAATTAATTTAATTTTGAGGAGATAATTAAACATTTAAAAATTGAATGTTTAATTATATAAGCTAATAGGGTGTAGGAATTAATTTAATTAATTCCAAAGGCTTAATAGAATTAAATTACTTAATTCCAATGGGTAGGAATATAGCTTAGGTAATAAATTTAATTTAAATTAATTCTAGAGGGGAATATTTGAATGATGGAATTAATTCCAAAGAGGTTTATTATGGCAAGATAGAATTAATTTAATTAATTCTTGTTAGTGCAAATCAGCAGCACCCTCTGGATGTTCTATCAGATTTGTAGTTTGACATTCTTACATCTAGTGTGATTGCACAACATTGAATCTCTTCCCCAAGTGTGGGACTTGTAAAAGTGGGAAAAGAATCTCCAGATTAGAGGCTAGTTCCTTAACTCCTCTGTTCAAGTGTGCATAACATTCTGTAGAGGGTTTACCTACAACTTAATCAAACTTTTCCAGGGAGACAGGGTTGAGAAAATGCAAAAATAAACCTAGTCTAAATAAGGTGATGCACCAAAGGAGTAGTAGACACCTGCTACTATAAAACATACACAATCCACAAGAAAATACAAGCACAAAGCATGCACAAATTGCCAAAATGTAATGAAAGATCAGGAAACAATGATAAATATATGAAAGGATTGAGAAAATTTTAATCACAGAGCATACATTATCATTCCAGGTCCAATACAGTGCATTACAATGACCAAGAGGCAAAGAGGGGTGTTGTATTTGCATGAAAAGGTAAAAATTCCACAAATATGCCTGATGAGGAAGAAAAGAGAAGTTGCAAAGCCAAAAATGTGTCTAACTCTTAAAAAATGAGCCCATTCTAGCTTTTACAATGCAAAAACAAGCTCAGGAGAGAGAAACATGGGAAAACGTGAGAGGAGCTTCAACCACCAACCAAATGGTATTAAAATAGCATGGGCACCCTCAAAAGTCCATTCCCGACATTTTTAACCATGCTGGGAGAGAATGCGAGCCATTCTTCATTAAAAATGGTGGTTGAAACGTCATTTCTGTTCATTTCCATGTGTCAAAGGTGTTTTCAAATTTTCTCCCCTCGAACTCCATCAAAACACAAAATTGACTCGAGAATCATGTATAAAATTTTACCATATTTCCATTGATATATAGAACACCCAAAACTAAGCTCTGGATCAAAAGTTATGCCCATTTGAAAATTTAGGGCAAAACAGGGCCAAAATGGGTTGGCGGGCCGAAAATTTGAAATTTTCCCACTTTTTGCATTTGGGAAAATTTTCCCAAAACCTCTACACCCCACCACTCCTGGTACCACGTGGCATGATTTAATTTGTTGCAGACCCCCGCCGCTTCATTCCATCATTTCATCCTTTGGAAAAAATTTCAAAAATTCTCCACCGACTGGATGACCGGAAGACACGTGGTGTGATTCGATTCATTGTGGGCCTCTCCTCAAAAAAATTTCGTCACTATTGACCATATTCTCTGAGCTAGACATGTGGCACAACCCCATTAGATGCAGAGGCCGGTCTTCTTCATTTTCCCCCGGGTTCGCCTTGTTTTTTTGCCACCACGTGGACACGTGGCATGATCTGATTGGCTTGGGCTTTGGGAGGCGGGACTTCCTTTCAAATTTTTCCCTTTTGGCCAAGTGGGCAAATTTTTCTCCACATCTCCGATCTCCACTAGGCCAAGGACACGTGGCAAGATTTGGTTGGTTAGCGGGCCTTAGGGGAAAATTTTTACTTTGCGCTAACCTTTGGGAAATTTTCCCACTTCTCCCTACTTCCCGATGATCCGAGGGCGTCGAGGACATGTGGCTTCTCTCCCATTGGACGCGTCGGGCCCCGTGGAAAATTAACTTTTCTCCTCGCTAAACACTTCACCAAATTTTCATATTTCCTCCACCTCCTCGGCATTCCTTCGGCCTAAAGACACATGCCGCAATATGATTGGTTGCGGGCTTTATTGCCGAAATTTTTGTTTGTGCCAACACTTAGGAAATTTTCCTAACTCCTCCCCCCGCCACTTTTTACTAACATGGTGTGCTCCCATTCGTGGGCCTTCCATAGGAAATTTTTCCTTTTGCACAATACTTGGTAAAAATTTTAAAATTTCCCCCACCTTCCGATGCCACGATGTTGATGTGGCTTTCTTCGATTGGTGGCGGGCTGTCAAGGGAAATTTTCCCACAAAAAATTTGCCGAGCCATAACTTCAAAAATACATGGAGTTAGGAAGAAAAAAATTACCTTCTGGAAAGATGAGAAAGAGATCTATCCAATAGTGTCATTTCCAAAACATTTTGAGTGCCTGAAAAGTAAAAATTATGACTGAGGCACACAGGAGGGAGTAATGAAGGGAGTTAGCCAAAAAATAAGCAAGGGGCTTATTTTGGATAACAATTTCGGTGACTTAGAGGGGTCATCTTCCGCTAGATGAAGTTATCAGTTTCCTGAAGCAATCCATTGGGAATGGAGTCATCAAATTCTCTAATTGGTATCCCCACTGATTAGAACAATGTAAGGAGGAAGATGGAGGGAAAACCACCACCTAACCGGAGCAAGGCCTCAAACATATTCCCGAAGCAAGCAAGCTTTTGCTAAAGAAATTAGGGAAAGAAAAGATAAACTACTACAAAACAATGTGCATAAGCACTTGGAGGAAAGAAAACCTAAGCTAATATGTACAAGGTGTAGAATTTCCTTCAAAGAAGCAATGCTTCAGAGGGATTCCATTGACTAGAATCTGCAATTCTTCACCATCCAATGTAGATAATTGGAAGGTATTGTTGTCCTTACACTTTGTGACCATGTATGGGTCACTCCAAATGGCATAAAATTTTGAATTCCTCCCCGGTTTTTCTCTGTCTGCATCCCATTTTAACACTAGATCTCCAACTTGGAAAGATCTATCCTTGGCCTTTCTATGAAAGGTCTTCTTGATCATAGCTTGATCCTTCTCCATTGCTTGGGATGCCCGATTTTTGATTTCTTAGAGCTCCATCAATTTTACATACCTAACCTCCATGGGACAAAAATCCAACAACTCCAACTGCTTTATGAGTTTTAATGTTGGCAACTCAAGTGACATGGGAAAAATTGCCTCTCTTCCATAAACAAGCTTGAATGGAGAGTTACCTGTAGATCTCTTGGGGGTTATCCTATCAGCCCATAAGGCTGATTTCAACTTAGTATGCCAAGACCTCTGATTTTCATCAAGAGTCCTCTTGATGATCCTTAACAAGTTCTTGTTTGTAGATTCAGCTTGGCCATTACCCTGAGGATAATAATTTGATGAAGTGCTTAGGTAGATCCCATTCTAGATAGCCCATTAAGTTACCTGGACCCAATGAATTCCAATGAATTATCTAATATTATTGTAGTAGGTATGCCAAATCTAGTTGTTATTCCCTCATAGAAGTCCAGGATGTTAGATTCATTTGCTTCTTGAGTGCTACTACTTCATCCACTTGGTGAAGTAATGCATCGCTAGAATCCACTTGTGTCCTTAGCTTGAATTTGGATTAATGACTCCAATGAAGTCCAAACCCCATTGCATGAATGTCTAGTCAATTGAAATTAGATGCAATGGAAGGCCGGTTAGTCTCTCCTTACCTGTGAAGAATGCACAATTCTTGCACCTCTTGATCCATGTATAACAATCACTGAAAATCTTGGGCCAATAATAGCTAGCCCTCATGATCTTGAGAGCTGTCACTCTTGGTACAAAATGACCACTAGCTGATCTACCATGGAACTCTTCCAACACTCTGTGAATTTGATTTGTACTAATGCATCTCAACAGACTCCGTTCACATCCCTTTTGAATAAAACACCACCAACAAGAGCATATGGGACAGCCTGCAATCAAGTGTCTCCTTTTGGTTTTTTTCATCTCTAGAGGGCATAGGCCTATGTGTAGGAAGTGCATTATGTCTTGGGTCCAGCAAGGAGTGAGGATACCATCATTTTCTTCTTGAGTGCTTCCTTGCTCATGGTTGTCTTGTAGCGCCAAAACAACCTCTTTCTCATTGTATGCTTCAGTTTGCTTACTCAAGACCAGCTGCTCACACAATCCTTTTCTCTCGACCAACTTGGTAATTTTGATCTCAATGTCATACTCTATGCCATGAGTAATCAAACCTGCTCTCTCTTTTATTCAGTCTTTGTTGAGGAGGAAGTCTTTAACTCCCACATGAGAAACCAGCAATTGAACTTTGTTTTTTGAAACTAGATGCTTAAATTTCTTCAAGCTCCTAATTACTACAAGAACATGTTTCTCAATGAAATAATATCTCACCTCATAGTCCTCCGTGCTTTGGCTGAAGAAAGCAATTGGTTTCTCATCATTGTTTGTGTTCTCGCTATACCAAAATTGCAGAAATAGTATCATCACCTCCAAATGCATAGAGGATGAAATCCTTGGAGAAATTCGGGTTAATGAGAGTTGGATCTTGTGAGATGACCTCTTTGATTTCTTCAAAACTTGTCTTTCGTTTCTACTATCCATTTGAAAGCTATGCTTTTCTTTAACTTCTTGGTGATAGGCTTGAGTAGGGCTACAAAATTTGGGACAAACCTCGAAAAAATTTTATCCTTCCCAAGAAACTTTCAAGGGCCTTCTTATGACTTAGCAATGGCAAAAGTGCTTTTATGGCTTCAACTCTTTCCAGATCAATTTTCAATCCTTATTTGGAGACAATCTGGCCATGGAGCTTTCCTTCATGAGCTAGAAAAATACACTTTTTAGGATTCAAGGATACCCCAAATCTTCTGCACCTTTGGAACACTTGTCTCAAATGAAAGAGATGGTCTGCTGCATTTTTTGAAAAAACAGTGATATCATCTAGATATATCAGCACCATTTTGTTAATCAAATCCTTGAACACCATGTCCATTTCCCTTTGGAATGTAGCTCCAGTGTTGGACAGCCCAAATGGCATTTTTCTATATGCATAAGTTCCCCATTTGGTTGTGAAGGTTGTCTTGAACTAATCCTCTTCTTTCACCATAATTTGATTGTACCCTGAATAGCCATCAAGTAATGAAAACCTTTCAGAGCCAACAACAACTTGTAAAATTTGCTCCATAGAAGGAAGTGGGTAATGATCCTTGAGAGATGCTCTATTTAAATCTCTGAAGTCAACACACAATCTGATTTCTCCACTCTTCTTTCTAACTGGAACCAAGTTGGCTACCCAACTAGAATGCTTGATAGGAAATATGATACTTTCCTCTACCAACTTATTAAATTCTTTTCTCATGAGAGGCTCTAGGTGTGGGTTGATTGGCCTTTGTTTTTTCCTGATGGGTTTAGCACTTAGGTCCAGCTCAATGGTGTGTTGAGCTAACTTGGGATTGAAACCTTTCAAATCTTCATAGCTCCAAGAAAACACATTAGGGAATTCATGACAAAGCTGTATGAACTCATACCTTTCTTGCTCAATTGTCACTTTACCAATTTGGAGTGACTTGCCTTCTTCCACCAAGATGGGTACTGAATATTCCCTCTTGACTTGGATGTTTACTTTCTCCTTCTTGAAATGATCATTAGGATTGAAAATTGACTCCAAAGTGACAAGTTCCTTTGGTAGTTTGTTGGTTTTGAGTTGTACCACTTGATCACCATAGTGCTGTTCTATATTTACCTAATTTTTAATCGAGAACTCAACCTCTTCTTGCATGAAATGGATGATTTTTTATCATTTTCAAACACTTGCCAACTTACATTTTTTTGGCATCGAAGGCCTTACAATCACATGAATTTTTGGTTTTACTTTTTCTTTCTTGATGCTTTCAACAACATCAAAGGCTTCTCCAACTGCTTCAAGCCTATCAGCAGCTTGGTTCTCTTTCCTAGGGATGGACTTGATGCTAAAGCCCTCAAAATCTTCAATGAGGTCCCACACCCTGTTTTTGTATCACTTGAGCAGATCGTTCTTGGTAGCATGCTACCCCTTAACTTGGTTGACAATCAACTCACTGTCACCAAAAACTTGCAAGTTCTTTATTCCTCTCTTGATTGACCAATGTAATCCTTGTATCAAAGCTTCATATTCAGCAGTGTTATTAGAACATGCAAACTAAAATCTAAAAGCTGAATAATACTTAACTCCTTGAGGTGAAACAAGCATAGCTCCCCCTCCTGCACCTTGTCTACTTCTTGATTCATCAAAGAACAACCGCCATACCTCGTTATCATCCTTGTGGTCTAGCTTGGTGATGCTAGAATAGACTAATTTTCTTCATGCATGAAATAGACTCATAGCTCGATTCTTCTATTTCTTTATAAGGATCAAAAGAATGCACTTTTCTTACCCATTCATCAAGAGTCAAATCTAGGATGCTTCCAACCTTGGTGTCAACTTCATTAGTGCTTGGATAATCCTCTTGATCAAATGTTGAACAATTGGTATTGATTTAGCTTGGAGTGTGAGGCTCAATGTGAAAATTTGCAATAAGCTCATATCGATTGTGGCTTTGGTTCCATATCTCATTCTAAACAACATGTTTGACCAATCAGTAGATAAGTAACCTCCAATCTTAGATGTGAAATCCCTTGACAAACATAGGGAAAAGAGTGGTGGAAGATCTATCACTGAGACATCTTGCAAAAAAACAACGTTGGGGCATGCATGCAAAGTGAGACTCAAGTTTTTAATCACTCCTACTATTGATATTTTTGTCCCATCTAATTGTACTACCACTTTGGATATGACTTCATATTGAAGCCCCAATTGATAAGCTATTTTCTTGGGCATTCTCGAACTACTTGCTCGAATCAATCATGCAGCTTGTGTACTAATTGGTTTCCAATGATCAATGAAACATATAATGGAGGGGGCTTCAAAATTTTACCTTTTTTTGTCCTCCATGATTCCCATTAGGCTTGGCAGCATTTGTGATTACCTTCCTTGCATTTGGGCTCGTTGATTTGAAGTTGACCAGTCCTTCATGGTAGCTTGTAGCAAATCTCTTTGGCCTCGGGATGGATAGTGATTCCCACATGGATATGTTTACATTTGTCTTCTTCATCCGATCAATGATGTTGAATGGGGATGAGGCATCTCTCTCCTTCCCTTTAGCCTACACATTCATTCCTTACACATGAGAAGCACCAACTAGCATCCGAGTTGGTCTAAGCAGCTTGGCTTAGGCAAATCCTCGCATGTTTGGAACTACATTTTGTCCTCCAACAGTTTGTGGAGTGGTAGAAGGTTGTGGATTACTTGGAACCAATGGTTTTCCTTCATCCAAATTTCTCCTTTTTGACCTTGTGTTGTTGGCTGCAACACTTTGAGATATTGTTTGATTCATACCACAAAATTTTTATGCCTACCAATTTACAAGTGTGGTATCATTTGGAGCTGATTGTTGCTGGGATGTTTCTTGTTGTTGGTTATGTCCTTGACTCCCTTCACCCTCCACACTAGTTGTTGTTACCATTAATGCTTGATTTAGGGAACCATTGAAGCACATAGATTAGTTGTGAGGTTCATTGCATGGGAAACACCAATCATACTCTTGAGCCATGTTGTTTTGTACTGGCACTATTTCTTTAGAGGCAGATGTAGCATTGGGATTATAGGGCTGAAATGGTTTGTTGGCAGGAGGCCTTGCCTTGATTTTGATTTGCAGCTGGATTGGGTGGTCTTTGAGGCTGATATGGCTGCCTGTTAGGCTGAGCTTGAGGCTGATATGAAGGTCTGAAACTTTGGGCTTGCTACATTTTGAGTGTAACCAGCTCATTACCTAAATTTTGCAATTGCTTCATGACTTCTTGAAGTTCATTTGAGGCACTAGAAGATGAAGTGGAAGCTTCACTTGAATTCTAATTTCTAGGAGTGGGAATATGAGCTAAAATAGGCACTTGATTAGTACTTAAACTCTCTAAATTTGGATACAATGGCATTGGAGGCCTAAGAGCTAGCTTACTAGCTTGAATCAGATAATTTTCAGCTCTAATGGCAATGTTATAAGCAACAAGGATAGTTGTGCCTCCCATGGATTAAATTAACATAGAAATATCAGAATTTAAAGCTTTGAGGTAATATAGAAAAGCACCTTCCATTGTTGGCCTTACTGCCATTGGAATTCTCTCCCAAGTCTTTTGAAATCTGAAGTTCAAGTCACCAACCGCTCATTGGGAGCTCTCTTGATAGTTATCAATTGCTCCAAAAGGGACAAGTTATCCCCCTTTCTCGAAACCGCTCATGGGGGCTATACATAGATGGTTCTAATTTTGGATAAAGCCTGAAGCAAGGCTCCTGAACCATTGCAAAGCTTTCCCTTTAAATGAAGATTCCAACAGTTTGACAACAACTTGCATCTCATCAATCTCATGGATTGCACAAATATTAGCAATGTCCTTAACATGATCACCAGGAGTGGTCTGATTCTCTCCAGTAAAGTATGGAATGTTCTTCAATGTCAGAATCGGATTGGATTTGTGCATTGAGAGAAAGTGGGTTGTTGCCAAAGTGAAATTGACATATGGGTTGTGTTGTACCATTCTCGATTCACCTTAGAAGCCTTCTTGATTGGATGAAAGGTCTACCAGGTGGAGGAGTTGATAGAGTTCCATTTGGTGGAGATGGAGACCTTTGAATTCTCCTCCCTCTTTGTCTTCTTCTTGGAGATAATTATACATACTCAAACAATACTTCTTCTTCTCCAACTCTTGACCTTTTCTCGATTCTTCTCATGATTTTTCAGCCCTGCATCGCTAAAACCATCCGATTCTTCTTCCTCGAGTCACCAAATGTGCAATTCAGGGCTCTTTTAAGCAATAAAATTACAACAAATGCACATCAATTTTGTTTCAATAAAGATGAAGACATCTAAGGTCCCATCGGGCATGCCGAATCTGTTAGTGAAAATCAAGAGCA
The DNA here is from genome assembly GCA_018340775.1 of Taxus wallichiana var. yunnanensis. Taxonomy (NCBI): domain Eukaryota; kingdom Viridiplantae; phylum Streptophyta; class Pinopsida; order Cupressales; family Taxaceae; genus Taxus; species Taxus wallichiana. The sequence goes on along the minus strand of CM031242.1, from coordinate 81,433,125 downwards.
CCTCCGGATGTTCTATCGATTTGTAGTTTGACATTCTTACATCCAATGTGATTCGCACAACATTCAATCTCCTCCCAAGTGTGGGACTTGTAAAAAGTGGGAAAAGAATCTCCAAATTAGAGGTTGGTTCCTCAACTCATCTATTCAACTATTCATAATATTCTTCAGAGGTTTTACCTACAACTTAATCAAACTTTTCTAGGAGACAGGGTTGAGAAAATGCAAAAATTAACCTAGTCTAAATAAGGTGATGCACCAAAGGAGTAGTAGACACTGCTACTACAAAACATACACAAACCCATAAGAAAATATAGTACAAAGCATGCACAAATTGCCAAAATTTATTGAAAGATAAGGAAACAATGATAAATATATGAAAGGATTGAGAAAATTTTAAGCACATAGCATACATTATCATTCCAGTCCAATACAAGTGCATTATAATGACCAAGAGGCAAAGATGGGTGATGTATTTCCATGAAAATGTAAAAATTCCACAAATATACCGATGAGGAAGAAAATAGAAGTTGCAGAGCCAAAAATGTGTCTAACCCTTAAAAATTGAATCCATTCTCGCTTTTACAATGCAAAAAATGAGCTCAGGAGAGAGAAATGTAGGAAAACGTGAGAGGAGCTTCAACCACCGACCAAATGGTATTAAAACAACATGGGTACCCTCAAAAGTCCATTCCCTAACATTTTTAACCATGCTGGGAGAGAATGCAAGCCATTCTTCATTAAAAATGGTGGTTGAAACATCATTTCTGTTCATTTCCACGTGCCTGAGGCATTTTAAAATTTTCTCCCTAAAAATCCATCAAAACAGAAAATTGACCCCTAATCATGTATAGAATTTGACCAGCTTTCCATTTATATAAATAAATCCCAAAACCGAGCTCTGGATCGAAAGTTATTCCCATTTGAAAATTTAGGTCAAAATAGGGCCAAAATGGGTTGTTTCTAAAATTTGAAATTTTTTCCACTTTTTTCATTTGCAAAAATTTTCCAAAAACCTCTCGCATCCTCGCCACTCCCGGTGCCATGTGGCATGATTTGATTTGTTGTAGACCTTTCCCGCTTCATTTCCCATCATTTCGGGCTTTGGAAAAATTTTCAAAAATTCTCCATTGGCCGGGTGACCAAGACACGTGGGCATGATCCGATTCGTCGCGGGCCTCTCCTCCAAATTTTTCATCGTTGTTGACCTTATTTTCTCGAGCTAGACACATGGCACAACCCCATTAAATGTGGGACTATCTTCTTCATTTTCCATCTAGGTTCGCGTTGTGTTTTTTGCCGCCACGTGGACATGTGGCATGATCTGATTGGCTCAGCTTTGGGAGGCGGGACTTCCTTTCGAATTTTTCCCTTTTGGCCAAGCGGGAAAATTTTTCTCCACGTCTCCGATCTCCGCCAGGCTGAGGACACATGGCAAGCTTTGGTTGGTTAGTGGGCCTTAGGGAAAATTTTTACTTTGCGCTAACCTTTGGGAAATTTTCCCACTTCTCCCTGGCGCCCTGATGACCCGATGGCCCCGAGGACATGTGGCTTCTCCCCATTGGACGTCGGGCCCAGGAAAAATTAACTTTGCATCCTCGCCAAACACTTCACCAAATTTTCATATTTCCTCCACCTCCCGACATTCCTTCGGCCTAAGGACACATGGCGCAATGTGATTGGTTATGGGCTTTATTGCCGAAATTTTTTGTTTGTGCCAACACTTAGGAAATTTTCCTAACTCCTCCCCGCCACTTTTTGCTGACATGGTGTGCTCCCATTCATCGTGGGCCTTCCATGGGAAATTTTCCCTTTGCACAATACTTGGTAAAATTTTGAAAATTTCCCCCACCTCCCGATGCCACGATGCTGATGTGGCAGCTTCTGATTGGCCGGCGGGCCTGTCAAGGGAAAATTTCCCACAAAAACTCCACCGAGCCATAACTTCAAAAATACATGGAGTTAGGAAGAAAACTTTACCTTTCTGGAAAGCTGAGAAAGAGCTCTATCCAATGGTGCCATTTCTAGAACATTTTGAGTGCCTAAAAAGTAAAAATTCTGACTGAGGCACACAGGAGGGAGGAATGAAGGGAGTTAGCCAAAAAATAAGCAAGGGGCTTATTTTGGATAACAATTCTAATTAGATAGAAGTAGGATAAAGTATGTATTTTTAGGGTGTCTACAATGTCAATCTGATGAGCATATCTAATACAAGTTTTAGAGTTAATCAGTATGAGTCGTGGAAAAGATGTCTAAGCTTCACTGAGATTAAAATGAAACACAAGAAAATCCCCTATCACATGAATGCACAGAATAAATCTTCAAACCTTCTACCAATTAATAGATTTATCACTTGTCTCTCTCATTATCAGGGGCAGTCATATCTTTGGAGAAGCCCCTTAATCATTTTAGATATTCATGCAGAAATTGATAAACTACTTGGCTATGATGTAAAATGAAAAGGATCAAAGAGCTTTTCACAAAAAAATCACACTGATTAATATTAATCTCAACACACTATATCAAGGCGTACAAAGATCTAGCTTTTATATAGCAAAAATGTAAAAACTAGTATCCTAAATAATAGGACCATAACAATAACATAGTAAAATAAAAACCCATGAGAGGTTGGGAAATAATATATTTTCCTAAAATCATTCACGCAGCCTCATTCATCGAAACATGATTTATCTCATACATCACCACTCTTAGACCATGATCACACACGTTTATCTTCATAAGCATCTGGTAGAGGATCCTTTCCTTTCACTTTTTTGGATATCATAATCATCATCAAAAACTTTTGGGGCACTCATACTTATTCTCCATCCCCCTCTAGCATTCTCAAGTGTCTTACATGCTCTACACTTCACATATAGTCTCTCACATGCATCATACACATTTTGATACATTTATATCATTATTACCCCATGATGCACTCTTGTGCTATGGTTCACACTTTCCTATTAAGGAAATAATACATACGTGAACCCACAAACTACACACTTCACACATCACATAGTCATGACATATCTCTCTATGCAGATCTTAATTCACATCATACACACTACACTATACACATTAACAACACATCTTTCTTGTATCTACTTTTACACATTATGCTCACACCCCGATGATGTACTCTCATTCCATGGTTCATACTAGACTATTGAGGTTCTAAATCTGAAATGAACCTCACTTCATTCATACTTTCTATGCTTTACGCTTTAACGATCAATCTTTCTAACACACAATTCAAACCATTTCTCGATGACACACTCTTGTTATATAATTCATTATCGATCGTTAAGGGGGAATTTATAAATGAACCTCATTTCATGAAAAATCACTCACATTAAATTAGGGGCATGTGGATCCTACCATATTAATTTTACATTCCATCTCATTCATCCACAACATACTACATATCTTGGCTACACAGTTGTACTTGTGTACTTATACATACATGATACATCTTGCTTACTATGTTAGATGGATACATGTATGTCATTATATTTTCTATACATGCATGCACGTTCACTTTCCTTCTATTTGTGATCATGGAATTTACATAGATCATTACATGTAGCATGGATGCTTGGCACTATACCTCTTACTAGTCCCACAGCAGGATCCTAGGAGCATCCACTTTCGTACACACTATAAGTGTTATTGCTTCATTTTTTTTACTAATTCCTATTCATATTAGCACAATACATAATATTGGATCATACTCATTATGACATACTTTATATCTTTCTAACATACTAACGAGTGCTTCATGTGGAACATTTTCTATGCAGGAACTATTTTTTACCATGGTTGTCTAATATATTTCTTATCACTATTTGTCATTGTTTTCTATTGTATGCCATTGTTGCATGATTTTTGTTTTTCTTGTGTGCACACTATATGCATTTGGACACATCATCCTTGATTTTCTTACAATATTGTGAGTGATGTATGATATTTACAACCCACTTTTTGTGGTCTACATTATATTCTTACTTGCTATCTTACATCTGGTCTTTTATATGCATGTTTATCTTATTTGGACTAACACTTGTTTTCAGCCAACTTTCTTGCATGTGCCTTAGTTTATACCAATCACACTCCCTCCCCTTACAGGACTCAGTTTTAGGAAATATTCCATTCCTCCTTTTGGCTGCATACTCCTTGTGACTTCAAATATACTCCAAAAGATGGGGGCATCATTGGGTTAATTAGTCACCCCATACAATAGTTTACTTTCTCAATTTAGCATAGTTCAAGTACCAGTACATCAAAATATTCAGTCTCAAAGAATGACCTAGAATCGACTTGGTTTCTCAAAACAACATAGAAACCAACACCCAGACATAGACAATAGCGCTTAGGATCCCCTGACCCTTTTTGGGTGCTTGTGACTAGGGGCAGTTACATAGTTTTTCTCAGTTCAGTATAGTTTTCAGTAGTACACATAGTTGATTTTACAGGAAATACCTTCCTTCAACACTCAACATGAATTCATTACACTTTCTTCTATTCTCACATTGGATTGTAATATATTGGATTTACACACACCATATGCAGTGGTGTTTTTACTTTGGGAGACAGCCAAAGGTTAGAGAATAACACTACACTTTTCTCCCTAAAATTCTTACACACTTGGTATAATTGGCATGAGATCACCCAAAAACTTGCACTCAGTGTAACTAGCATGAGATTTCACAAAAAATCATTCTTCTACAACATCTTCAATATCCTTTATATCTAGTTCACTCATCACGGATCAGTGCACATGTTCTTTTTCACATTTATTTACATACTTTTACACATTTTTTCATATACACCTATTTGGCTACTTGTTCATTCTTCTCTTTTACAGGTATGTATTTATGGGAAGTATTAGTCACATCAATCACACATCATCACACACTAAGCTATACCAATAGGTACAATGTGACATCTACACATGTGCTTCCACCCCTAGGGTCATCATCATTTTAGCTTCCTCTTCTCTACATTCAACACTTCATATTTTTTATCACTTCGCACTTTTCATTGTCTCTTGGCACACTTTTCACCATTGATCTACATAGTTATTAGGTACACATCTCTTATCTACTTTATGTTATCGAGCATTCATTGAACAACATAGAGTGGGGGAAAATGTAGACACTAAATCACCCACTTTGGGTATTTATCTATCCGTGATCACATAATACTATTCATATGATTCCTAAGCATGAAAAGTAATAATTGACCATTATATGGGACCTCTTTGCTTTCAATTTTCCTTTTTCTCACACACCTTCTTTCCTAGTTTGAATTTTGACACTTTAGTTTTTCGAAGTCCTGGACACCAGACGCCTAATTTGAGCCGAGATATCGATCCTAGGTGCCCCTATCCCCTCTAGGAAACCCTTACTCTTTATATCTTTCTCACATATTTTGGGTCCTTTCTAGTTATTAGGCATCTTAATTTCTTTGTGGTCATCCTTTTAGTAGTTAATTACAAAATTTAGGTAAAGGAATCATATAAATACAAAGTTATGTTATCATAATAAAGGACCAAACAATAAGCATCTTTCATCATCCCTAAGGTTAAATTTAAAGACATTTACAAGAGTATTCAAATATCCATCTAATATCCACATAAGGTAAAGGGACCTGTATTTTATACATACACTTCATAAGAGGGGAAGATCATTTTTCCATGCACACGTCTATCTATATTCTCTACATCTAGCGATTTCTCGCTATTAAGTGTGAATCGCATAAGAGCCCCCTAGGGAACTATTATTCGCACACACATGCATAACTACATGGAGTATAAAATGTAGTGCAGTTCCCATATCATAATTTCACTTAGTCAAGTGACCGTTGGGGTCATTCCAACTCCCCATTTGCATCTTTTTATTTTTAGAATTTGATGTGTTTTGGGGTTTTGCATGTGCTCTTTATTCTTGTAGGTTTCAAGTGAACAAAAATGATGTCTAATGACATACAAGTGATTATAGGTGAACATTAGCAAACATATTTCAACCCTAAAAAGATAATTTTTTGAGGTTATGATCACTATCAAGCACCCAGAGGAGGTCTCAGAAGCGCCTCAAACACTCCCGAACTAGTCCAGAACCCCACCTAGCTTATTCCAACATAACTACATTTATTTTTGCATTGATGCAAAAATCCCCTTGTCTTTTTCATCAGCTTTTTAGTTGGACACAATATCAAATTATTTACGAATCAACTAAGTATTATATCCTTTCATTTGTAACTAGCCTTTCATATTTTCTATCTTACGTGTTTGGGTCAAATCTATACTTTATTGCATATCTAAATTTATTTACTATGTTGTTACACATTCAAATTCACATTGATTTATTTCAATATTTGCATAATCAAGGTTATGCAATCGGGAAGCACCCTGAAGAGAAATTTGGAAAGAGAAAATCCTAGAGAGCCTCTCATCCCTTAGATATAGTTCATAGTGAATATTTTATCCAATTTTCATTTCCTTCGCTCACTAGAGATCTATAAATACTTACATTCATTGATGAATTTTTATGTTACACATGGGTTTACTTTATATATCATAAATTTTAATTCTTCGATCACTTTTTGTACTTCAAGGATCTTAATGAGAAATAATCCAAATGATCTATCAAGGTTATAAGAAATGACAAAGGAAGTGAGTATATGAGCTATATTTTTATGGTTTTTGCACCTCCGAAAAAATTACTTTGTAGTATATAGTTATAGTCCTTCATAAAATGGAGTTGTAGAAGGAAAGAAAATAAATTTTAAGGAGATGGCCACTTGCATCATTCATTCTAAATGCCTTACTCCATAGCATTGGGATGAATCTATGAACTGTCCTTGTTACATTCATAACTACATTCCACATAAATTTTTAAAATGGATGAAACCCGTAGAGGCCTCTGGTATGGACGTAAACCTAATGTTGAGCACATTTTTGTCTTCGATCAAAACCATGGATTGAATACCTAAGAATAAACTCAAGGCCTATGAACCTCAATCCAAACCTTGTATCTACATTATTTATCTCAAAAGGTTGAAGGGTTATAGACTAAAGAACCCCACTACTCCTCAAATCTATATCAAGAGAAGTGTAAAATTACAAGATTCAACTTCTAATTGCACTTCTCTACCCACAAAGGTAACTCTACCCCACTCTAACCATGATTAAAACTCTTTGTATGATCTTACTAAGCCTCCTACTCTTGATCCTCTTTTTCCTCCTACTCTTCCATCTACCGATTCTAAACGGTAGTGATGAAGAGGACTATGTACCTTCTTACTCAAGTGACGATTCAACAAATTTTTATCCTCAATATCATTCTGGTCCTTATCGGGATAGGAATACCTTACAATGTGCTGGATATTAGATTGGGGAACCTTTTGATGAGAGAATAACTTATGTAGAGTTCACTAGGCTTCATGCCTTCATTTCCTCCGCTTCGACCCACAACATTTTGAGAAGCTAGATTGATTCCCGAGTGGGATTTGACTATGGAAGAGTGATATTCATCTCTCATGAAGAATCATACTTGGGATCTCACCCTCTTTCTAAAAGAATAAAAAAATTTAGTGTAGGTGGATATAACAAACCAAGTATGTTATCGATGGGAAAATCAAAAAGTAAAAACAAAACTTCTAGTCAAGGGTTTCTCCTGTGTTCCTATGGTTTACTATTCAAATACCTTAGCTCTCATTTCCAAGATGAATTCTATTTGAATGACCCTATCCATAACTGCTACTAATATATGGGATGTCCACCAAATGGACGTTAAGAGTGCCTTCCTTCATGGTGACCTAGAGGAAGAAATCTATATGGAAAAACCGCTAGGTTATGTCCAATATTCCTCCCTTGTATGTAGACTTAATAAGTCTTTCTATTGCCTCAAATAAGCCCCTCAAGATTGGTACATGATGATTAACTCCTTTCTTTTCACTTTTGGGCTGACTAGTTGTCACCTTGGCCTAAATGGCTACTTTTGTGGCATGATGAGTCCATGCATATCTTAATTTTGTATGTAAGTGACTTGTTGATTACAAGAATCTCTTCCTCGATCATTTATTTTTCTAAGACTACCTTAGCCAACAATTTCTACATGACCGACTTAGGTATTCGTCATCACTTTCTTAGGATTTAAATCACTCCATATGAGTCAAGGATCATCGTTTCTCAATCCAAGTGTGCCCTTGAGTTGCCTCGCTAGGCTTAATGTAGTTCACTATAAACCATCTCCCACTACCTTCCATTCTAGATTCAAGTTAGTAGCCAATTTCCTAATCCCTTAGTTGATGGCACCCTTTATTACCATCTAGTAGGTATTTTGATCTACCTAACTCATACCAGACCAAATATATCATTATTATTGGCATCATGTATGGATTCATGTAGGATCCTCATGAATTAAATTGGAAAGTATCAAGTGAATCATTCACTAAATTTAAATGCACCTACACCGATGTCATTCATTAGTTGCGAGGGATAAATATTTATTTAGTTTTATATATATATAACATTGGGAAAGGTGATAGAATTCACTTTTGGAGGGATTGTTGGATCTCTAATAAACCCTCTTGTGGAGGATGATCCCGGGAGAACTGTGGCGTAGTTCTTTGAAGACAATGGTAAAGTTTGGGTTAGGGACTATTGGAGCTTCTCCAACAATATTTTTCTTTGGGAGAAGGTGCTTCCCCCTCCCAAATTCATTGGGGACACTCAGTTTTTTGATGACCTCAACTCAAAGTTAAAGAACATGTATATTCCTCTTTTCCAAAAAAATGAGGACTCTATTATTTGGAAGGAAGAGGATTATAGAAATTTCTCTATTAAATATGCTTACCTCCTTAACTTCAAGAATTCTAGCCAAAAATATTACTAGAGTAAACTTTGGGTAAAAGACCTTCTACCTAAAGTTAACATTTTCCTATGGTTGGTGCTCAAAATAAAATCCTCACTGTGGAAAATTTGAGGAAATGTGGCATGCTCCTCCCCAATAGGTGTGTCCTTTGCAAAAAAGAGGAGGAAAGTGTCAACCACCTCCTCATCTCATGCCCCTTTTCTCGAGGGGTGTTGTCCAAGGTGTTGGAGCTTTTCAAGGTCCAATGGGTCTGTCCTAAGTCCATTGAAGAATGTTGGTTATAATGGGATTGATTTTTAGGTATCCTCGGAAAATGTCCCCGCCACACTTCTTCCGGAACTTATGGAAAAATAAATGCTCTCATCTTCAGAAATCAAAAGGCCAATTTCAAAAAGGTTAGTGCTAGACTGATTTCCTCTATTAAAGAGAGCTCCAAAATCATTAAGGTGAAGTCTAAAAAGGCCGCTTCTAGCAGAGAAGAGGAAGTGCTCAAAAAGTTCACCTTCATTTTGACTCAAGTCAGTTTCTCATCCACTAGAATTAAATGGTCCAAAATTGAAAGGGGAAAAGTCAAACTTAATTTTGATGGGGCTTCTAAAGGTAACCCGACTGGCTGGTGGAGGAGGCATAATTAGGGATCATAATGGGGATTGGATCTTAGCCTATGTTGGTCCTTTGGGGACTCAGAGAAACAATGTGGTTGAAGCTCGTGCTCTTCTATGGGGTGTTAGTCTTACAAAGGAGAAAGGAATTAAACATATCCTTATTGAGGGGGACTCTCTTCTCATTTTAAATGCAATTAGTAAGACTAGTCATAATAATTGGATCTTGGGAAATATTATTAATGATACTAAATAACACCTTAAGTACTTTGATTCCCATATCATTACTCATATCCCTCGCATAGGAAATTCTTGTGTGGATAGATTGGTGAATGAGGGAGTTCAAAATAATGATTACAAGGTGTGGCAAAAAGGTGAGGTCATACCTGCACATATTAATGATATTATCAATCATGAAAAGTTGTAAGCACTTCACCTTAAGTAGCATGAGGGAGAATAATGGGTTCATTTTGTAATATTGCAAAAGTGTGTTTGGCTTAAGTTATTCTTGGAAAGACAAGTCTAATTTCAAAAATTGTAGACCTCAAAGTGTTGTGCATTGTCTGGCTGCCATGGGTGGTGATAGAACCAGAGTCAAGCCATCCAGCCATGGGTGTATTGTGGAGGATAAGTCTATGTGGCACCTTTTTCAAATTTGGGGTTTTAGGAACTTTATCACCAAACTCCAAAGGTTGGTCCTCGCTTACTATGGATTTCAGACTAGCATGGAAGGAAGGGAAAGAAGTGATTCATGGCATGGAAATAGAAACATTAGAGGAAGCCATAGCCCATGCTACTAGTATGGACATGGAAGGTCTGAAAATATTTAAGGATAGGAATCAAAGAGAGTATGAAATCAATAATTTCTTTGTCGGAAAGGAAATTGTTCATTACTTCACTAATGGTATCACTCATACTTGTATTCTTTTTCTCGTAGAGAGAGGTATTCTTGCACATCATGAAGTATCTGACTCTTGAGGGTAAGTATCGTAAGATATATACCCACCACTTGTCATTTCTAAACATGTTTAGACATAAGAAGTTTCTTAGTATCCCCTTCTATATTTTTATGTCTCTGACCACCTCGGTGAGGGATTTCCAACGGAGTAAGGTGGAGTCTCCCATCCATGAGGGCCTCATTCTTCTCCTATTTTGCAATGGGAATCCGACCCGGGATAAACAAATGCCCCCAATTGAAGAGGAGGATATTACCCTAGCTGAGTGTCTGTCCAAAATGAGGGAAGGAAATCTAGGTTCTAAGTAGATGGGTGATGGGAAGAATGGGGAAGGGATGGAAAATTAAGAAGTCGGTCCATCAAAGGGGAAGGATAAAGTTACCTCGGAAGGAGAGCATGGTATTGATATGTGGAAGAACACAATTCAAGACTTCGAGATAGTTGTCTAGGTCCAGAAGAAACTAACTCAATGGGGAGAAAGGGAATGATTGACAGTTTCAAAGCCACCAAGAAAATATTCTTGGTACAAATGAACATCCATGGGGATATTAAGTAGTTGATTCTCTCGGTTAAGGATTTGGGCATTTATCGTGTTGGTATCCAAATTTGTTCTCCCTTTCAAGCTAAACAACATCATAGATTCGACATGGAGCTTAGAGACAGATAGATCGATAGATCATAATTTTGTCATTTTGTAGCCGCGGATGAGATCGAATCGGAACTTTGTCACTCAGATTTTTTGGAGATATGGATAACACCTTCAAGAGGATTTTACCTATCCTCACTACTTTAGGCCATGCCTTTCAATCAAGGTGAGAGGACCCGTAGTGTAACCTCTGTTTGATGAAAGAGATGGAGATATACTTCTTTTTCAAGAATTTTATGAAGAAAACCTTGGGAAAATATGGTCAATACTCCATAATTTAAATCTAAAGAGTTGTCACTTCTAAAAGATGGAGATACTTTCAACAAAAGGCTAAGGTTATCAAGACATTAAGAAATCTTAATTATTCTGCATATTTTAGTAAATAGATTTTGTTCATTTATTGATATACAGGGTAAATAGGGTATTTCAAGATGTATTCATGGTTTTTGAATAATTTTGGCATGAGATTAAGCAGATAAAGTTTATAATACCATATCTTTGAGAAATTTCACAACAATGGACAACTCAACAACAAAAACTTTAGAATAGTTAAGACATTCCTTCAACTAGAAGGTGTGCTTCAATGGAGGCCCAGATCAGCATGTTTTCACAAAATATTTGAGAATATAGAATGAAAGCTCGAGTTAAAAGACTAAATTAAACACCAAAATCTCTAATCAATCACACCTAAGGTACACCCAAAGACTTATAGACAATATTTATCAACAAATGACAGTGGAATGATTTTAAATTTGTTTATCTCATCACAGGATGAAGGCTCTTCATGTAATCATGAAATGAAATTATAAATGCCACTAAACTGTCATAGGGATGAGATATCATGTGATTTCACAAATATTTCAATGTAAGATTGCAATAGGAACAAGAAAAACTACTTGCAGACATTCTAAAACAAAGCAGACACTAATTGCTCCAAGATTGACACAAATTAATTTCAAAATTTCTTAAATTCATTAGCAGGGAAAGCTTCCAGAGCAATCTTAGTGCTTGTCAATGGATATATATATGTAACCAACTTGACATGATAGAAAATCTAACACAAAGGAAATCAACCAGGTATCTCAGATGGGTTTCTTAGAATACGACTTTTCTCAAATTTTTCTTATGAAATTTAATCCCCAAAATTTTGCAAGAGTATTCTCATTGCATTTATACATTTCACTCACTCAAATTTTCCCCAAAAGAGAATAATATTCAAGGGACCTTTGCTTGTTACCAATTTGTTTTAGACAATGATGTTTAACAAATTTAGATCCGAAAGCGAGAAAAGTGGACCAATTATGAATTAATCACATTTCTTGGGCCCTCGACTAATGACTAGGATGCCATGTCACAACTTTTTGGAAATCCTTCTAATCATTCTGATTCTGTCATGTGAGAAATCTCCTTTTTAATAATTTTTCGAGGATCTATCCAGTGGATCTGATAGGTAAATTTTTCATTCCCGAGGTAACACCTTTTCATCTTTTACATCGCAACCTTCATCATCTCATCCTTTTCCTCTCTTTCCTCCTCGTAATTCTCCCGCACATCCATCTTCTCTGGTAATTCTCATTTTTAAGTTCTCAAGCCACTTTACTTCAAAATATCAATCTTAAAAATCTTTGGACTCGTGAATTAAGCTTTGAATCAATTCAATTGCACTTTATAGATAAAAAGACAAGGAATTTCATCAAAAATGATGAAAAATAGTGTCTATTTGCATCTCCAGGAGTCTTGGTTAAAAATGGTACAAAAACAAACGCATTATACAACAACCATTGATTTTCCCTTCTCTACTTTATATTAGAGTCATCCACATGTTTTCTTGGTGCAAATGCAAAGGAGAAATACAAAGGCAAGTTTCCAAACAAGCACGGGCCTTCCACGTGCCCTGGGCCCAAGAAAAATGCCTTTTGGCCTTTAAAAAGTCTCAATATAAAAGGAGCCAAAGTGGAATCCTCCATGTGTCTTCATGGTGCTCTTTTGATATGGTGCCCAAAAATAGAGACCCCAAATAAGTGGGGTCACCATGTGTCTCAGTCAGGAAGATTTGTTGCAAAATTTGAAAGATCAGTGGAAGGCGCCATGTGTCTAGGGTCCGAGACAGTTTTCCTTGGTTGTTGAAAATACAAGCAAGGGAATAATGAGAGAAATCCTCCCAAGTGTTCTCTTGGTGCTTCTTCAAAATAAAATTTAAGGGACGGTCTCCAAACAGCAACGTAGCATGGTCCCTCCACATGTCCTAGCCTTGAAAACCTTTAAAAATTTTAAGTATAGAGAAGAGCCGCGAAAGCCTCCACATGTCTCTCTGTCGCACTTGTTAAGGTGGGACCCTGAGGTAGATCCTCAAATGAGTGCCAGCCCTCCATGTGTCCATGGTCTACCAAAACTATACCAGCCACATGAAAAAATTGTCTAAGTCTAGGAAAGGCAGCGGAAACCTCCACGTGTCTCCCGGCGCAACTCCAAGGCCAAACCAAAAGTAAATTTTCATAGATGCACTAGCCCTCCACATGGAAAAGTTTTGAGTCGAAGTGAGCCTTAGAGTTTTTAAAGTGCCCCACCGAGCCACATCCAATCAAAAAGGGCACATTTCCATTGATGCTGAGAAGTAAATTTGACTGGAAAAATACATCTATCAAACCATAAAATGTAGGAAAATCACCATTTGAGCCCGAAATGAATCTTTCTTTAAGGATAGAGAATTTGGAAATTTATAAGGCCCAAATATGATCCACTAAGATACATCAATCATGTTTCCATAGGTATTTGGGACAAAAATGATAAGGACAACAAAACGTGAATGTGGAAAATGGAAGGAAAGGAAAAACCCAAGTTTTACGCCCAAGTTACAGATTATTTTACATGGACAGAGGAACGAAAAAAAAATCTAGAATTTTAAGTGATCCTCGACCAAGGAAGGGATTGATCATGGCAACCAAATGGAGGACAAAGTTTTTATGCATCAATACGGGAGATAGAGAAAATGATAGAGCCCGCAAACTAGAGAACTTCAAGGAAAATGGGATGAGATTAATTTGAGCACCAACATCAGCTCCGACTGGGGATGGGCACTCCCTGTGAGTGCCACAAGAAAAAATAGTATACCAAGTGCCAAAAATAGTCCATTGGGAAATGGAGTCAAAGAATAAGCTTGCAGAGTAGAGAAACCACAACCATCCTCCAAAAATGAACCGAGAAACTAGCAAAACTAGGTCACCAAGGACAGAACAAACAAAAACACAAAAGTAGAATGAAAACAAAGAACTATACACTATACAAATGGAGTATACCTTGATTATGAGAAATCAATCAAGGAAATGTTTCAAATGCCTTCCATTAACAAGTAATTCAAGTAGTTCCTCATTTAAGTCTTTTAGGAAGAAGGTATTTTCACCAATTCGAATATCAATTGAATAAGGTCCCATCCAGAATGCATCAAATTTACCATCCTTGCCCTTATCTTCATGTATGCTATCCCATAATAGCATAATATTCCCAATGTTGAAAGCTCTTGGAGTCACCTTCTTGTCAAATAACTTCTTCAACTTTTCTCTGAACTTCACATGCCTCGATGGGATGCCCTTCTTTCTTCATCTAACTCAATAATCCAATTGATTCGAGTATCATATGGACTAACTTCATGATCTTCAATTTTTAAAAAAACTGAAATGAAGACAATTGCAAATGAAGGGGAAGAAAATATTGAGTTCCATATACCAACTCAAATGGGCTTTTACCAGTAGCTCTTTTGACAATGATTCTATCAGCCCAAACAACAAACTTTAGTTTCTCACCCCACTTCTTTTTGTTCAGCTCCAAGGTTCTTCTAATGATCTTCAACAAGTTTTTATTGTTGGACTCAGCTTTTCCATTTCCTTGGGGATTTTAGTTAGAAGCATATGTCAAATTGATTCCATACTCCTTGCACATTACCACCAAAGGTTTGGCTCTAAAACTCATGGCATTATCAACAACAATTTTAGCTGGCACTCCAAATCTGCATATGATTTGATTCAGCATGAAGTCCATGATAACTTGGTGTGTTGCTTTCTTGGTGGGGATTGCTTCCACCCACTTAGTGAAATAATCAGTGGCTACAAGAATCCATTTATGACCAGCACTAGAAGGATCATAAATTTTTCCAATGAAATCCATTCCCCATTGCTTAAATGGGGCTTCAATTGACACAAGATACAAAGGAAGGGAGCTGAAGCTTTCATTCTTCTAGAAAAATGCTGGTAACTTTAACATTTCCTAACCAATAGAGTTGTATCCTTAAAGAGAGTTGGCCACCAATAACCAGCCCTCAAGATTTTATGTGTTGTAACTCTTCCAACAAAATGTCCCCCACAAACTCCTCCATGGAGATCAACAATTACCTTTGGGGCTTCATCCTCAAGTAATGCATCTTAAGAGCACTCCCTCGAGTTCTTCCAAGCTAACCCAAAATCAGTAATGACATATTTTTGAGAGGCTAACTTAAGAGCTCTTTTATGATTTTTACTCAAATATTCAGGGCAACATAGATGTCTAAGATAAAAGATTATATCCTTGTACCATTCATAGCTTACCAAATTTTCAAGGACATCCACCCTTTCTCCTTCTACTTCATTCACCTCAATAGTCTACAAGTTTCTCTCAGCCATAAGCTTAGCTAGGCCTAAACCTCTTACCAATTTTATGGTTTGGATATCCATGTCATATTCCTACAACTTTTCACCCATCTGCATCTTTTTCTTAAGACCTCCATCTCTGATAAGATGTATTTTACCATGGTGTGGGGAACATAAGAAACAACTTCATATTTCAAGATGTAAGGTCTGAAAACCTTTTTTGCTTTCACCAAGTAAAATGCTTGCTTATCCATGATGGTGTACTTCAACTCAGATCCTTGCAATGCCTTACTGAAAAGGAAATTGGTCTCTCATCCCCTTCATCATCCTTCTGCAACAAAATAGAGGAAATGGTGTTTTATTAAGAAAAAGAGAACACTTGAAAAGGCTTATTGTAATTTTGAGCTCCAAAATAGGGGCATGTTTTAGTGCTTCCTTGATCCCATTGAAAGTTTTAATGGAAGATTCTTCCCATTTGATAACTTGGTCCTTTTTTAGCATGCTAGTAATGGGGATGGTCAGCTCAACAAAGTTAGACACAAATATTCGATAAAGTTTATTTATCCAAAGAAGGATTGAACTCCCTTCTTAGTTCTAGGAATTGGAACCTTGCTGATGGCTTCCACTCTCTCGGGATCAATCATGACCCCTTCTTTTGATACAATGTGACCAAACAATTTTTCCTTTTACACTCCAAAGTGGCACTTCTTAGGATTCAATGATATGCCATACTCTCTACACCTTATCAACATTCTCTCCAAGTGTTACAAGTGATCATTTCTATTTCTGGAAAACAAAGTTACATCATCTTGATAAACAAAATGAAATCATTAATATAACTAGCAAATGCTACATCCATTGCTATTTAGAAAGTTTCTCTAGCATTCATTAAGCCAAAAGGCATCCTGACATAGACATAAGTTCCCCAAGGAGTGGTAAAGGTAGTCTTTATTATTTCTAAATCCTTCACAACAACTTGATTATAGCCAAAGAAACCATCCAGAGTGGATAACAATTCAGAACTAGTTACCAATTGTAGCATATTCTCCATGTTTGGAAGAGGGTAATTATCTTTCAATGATGCTTTATTCAAGTTCTTGAAGTCTACGCACAACCTTATATCACCATTCTTTTTCTAACATGTACTAAATTTGCAACCCAAGAAGAGTACCTTGTGGGCTGAATGATCCCTCCATCCCTCAACTTCTTCAGTTCTTCTTGCATCTTCAAAGAAAGGAGTGGATTGATGGGCCTCTATTTTTTCCTGAAAGGCTTGGCATTAGATTCAAGAGGAATTTCATGTTGGAACAAATCTTCCTTGTATGCCTTCAACTCAAAGTAAGACCAAGCTAGGTAGTCTTGATATTTTTTCAACAATTGAACATAGGACTGCTTCTCTTCCTTGCTCAGATTACTTCCTAACTAGATTTTGCATGGTTTTTCCTTTTTACGCCTGAGGTCGTGTTCTTCCACATCTCTTGAAATTGACATACTTCTTTTAATAATGCAATTAGCATTATCAAAGTTTGATTCAAGAGCCACCAAACCTCTAGGAATCATGTTTGTCTTCAATTGGATGATGTCTTTTCCAAATAAAGTTTCCTTTCCTTCAACAACACACACCATTGGTTCCTAATCTATATTTTGGTCAGAAAACTTGCCTTGGTTCTGTAGAAACCATTTCACCTAGGAATCATCATCAAACACTTTCCAATTTTTAACATTATCAAGGACAAGATGGCCTTGTTAGTATTTCAACATCATACTCACAAAATGGAGACACTATAAAATTCCCAAATCTGGATCCTAGCACTACTAACTTGTCTACAACAGCATTAAACTTTCTATCATGGTGCACAATATTAAAAGATTCAAACATTTCAATCAAATCCCAGACTACATGCTTGTATTGTTTCATTCTCTGATTTTTAGTAGCATACAATTTTCTAATTTTCTTGACAATCAGTTTTGAATCTCCTTTGACAATGATATCCTTTATACCATATTTCCATGAAATTCTTAAACCTAATAATAGTGCTTCATATTCAGCAATGTTGTTAGTGCATTCAAAGTTGAGTTTGAAAGAAAAAACAAACTCTTCCTGGCTTGGAGAAATCAGAACAATGTCAGCACCATTTCCAAACTTAGAACAAGCTCCATCAAATAACAAGGTCCAAGGTAAACCTACTTGTTCAAGAAATTTACATTGATCAATCTTATGCTCTTTTCCATCAGCAAACCCAACAAAGTTATCAACATCTACATCAGCATACAACACTTCATAAGAGGCATTATTGGGATCTTCAATGAGGTGTAACATATTTTTCTCTCCATACAGTTTTACAAGGATTCCTTCAATTGGAATGGTGGAAAAGACATATCCATATAAACACTTCCACCAACACTTGCAGCCCACTTTCTTGATAATAACATGCCCCATTTGGTAGGGAAATCAACAATAACAACATCAAGTTTCAAGTTCTTACCCGAATAAGCTGCAAGTTATACCACCAAACCTTTTACACACCCTATAATTGGCACCTCTCTAGAATCCATTGTAGTACACTTGCCATAAGATGTTGTCACTTTAATGTTCAATTCATTCATGAATTTCTAGAGGCATAACATTGTATGATGCTCCGAATCAAACATACAATTGTGCAATAGTCTATCCTTAATAATCAGTGTTGTAAAAAATGGATCAACATTTAATTGAGACTCAACCAAAGATGTTCCCAAGTAAACTTCAAGTGGTTCACCTATCTCCTCTAATGTTGGTGGTTTTTCTAGGTCTGTAATGGTTGAAGGAGGAGTGTTTACATTATTTATATTTCTACCTAGGGCACTCCTATCTTCCTCTAATCCCAAATACTCAAAAGCCCTCTTCTTGTGCTCAAGAATCCTAAGCAGTTCAACAATTGGGACATAAATCTTGATCTAACTCAAGACTTGGGCAATGTCATAGGGAATGTATTTGGGAAAAGCAACATTTGGAGAATGATTGACAAACTCATGGATGGCATTTTTCATTTTGGGCATGGTTTTTCTTTTGGGACAACAAGGCCTTTTCAGATGCATCTTTCTTTGGAGGGACATTGGTGAGAACTGGGTCTTTGGTTTGGCTTGAGGCCTTGCCCCTTTGATAACTTTACTTCTTGTGTTATGCTCTTTTTCTTGGGCAACAACAACATTCATTAATAGTTTTCTATCCTCTTCTGATGGGATTCCTCCATTATACTTCTTAATCATTAGAGCTCTTAGGTACTCAAAATCATTATTAGGAAGTTCAAAAAGCTTGTACCATATCTATTTATAAAGTATGAGATGGAGGAAGAAGAGGTACCCGATGAATGCAATCCCAAAACTTGCAGCAGTTCTTGCACTTATTACTTCAATTGAAGTTTCTCCTGTTGTTGAGCTTGTAGAGAAGTCCACCATGCATGCATCATCATCAGTGTTATCATCATAATCATCTTCTTCAACTTGTTGATCTACTTCACATGGTAGGTGGGGCAAGAAACACTTGTCACACCAATCAATTTCATTTGTCTCTTCAACAACAATAAATTTGGCATTTAGAGGATCATGCACTACTCTATTTTCCCTAGCTTGGGGTTTTCTAGCTCCCATGGGTCCTTTACCTCTGTCATCAAACCTCTGATCATTTCTAGGATGATTTGCAAGTCTATCTTTTCCTTGTTGCCTATGCTGACCCTAAGAACCTTGTCCAATTCCTTTCTCTACCCTGGCTAGCTTGTAAGAGATTTATTTGATAGCCCCACCAAAGTCTTTACAACTTCCTCAAGATCCACAACCTTACTTGATTGAGGATTTTCTAGGTTGATCAGTTTAACACCCTCCCTCTTAGGAGGTTTTCTAACTACTTTAATGTTTTTCTCAATTTACAGATCCATGGTAAAGGCCTGCCTCAAAGTTCCAAGGTTCTTATCCCTCAAATAGTAAGTAACTTTCTTATCAAATGCATTTGAATACTTTATCAGACATGATTCATCACATGGCCTCAAATTAAAAGGAAGTCTTCTCAATGTTTTTTAAATCTTGTATTCAAATCATGCATTGATTCATTAGGATCTTTTTAATATTTTTTAAATTTCGATAAAATAAACCTAGGGTTTGTTTTATCACCATACTGCATTCTAAAATCATTCTTCATCTCTTTCCAAGAATCAATGGAATTATCTGGAAAAGATTTATACTAGTCCCTTGCATCTTCTTCTAGAGTATGGATAAACAATTTAATGTATACATCCTCAAATTCTATTTCAAATTCCTCCATCATATTAACAAAGAGCTTCAAGTGTTGATCACCAGTGATTGCATTATTTCCTTGAAACTTAGGAAATCTATTTCTTACATCTTGTGGCACAACATTTGGATAGCCTAGCCATACCTCTAAAATTGATGGGACCAAAAGTGTTAACAAAAATGGAGGTATGGGTGGATTTGAGACATATTATTTTGAGGAGGTCACCTTGCAGGAGATGCAAACTGACAAGGAGTGAGAAGTCTGTGTGGTACAGGGATACAATTCTAAGAATGGATGTTCTCTAAAAAATCTGATTCTTGGAATATCCTATCATTTGGAGAATATGGGGATAAAATGAGATGTAAATATTTCAAATACAAAAGAAGGACCCTCTTCAATGGAGAATTTGATTTTACAAAGAGACTACCCGATTCATAAGCACTTGAGGAAGTATTGCAGTCTCTTCAATCACAGGATGATCAGTTTCACCAATGGAGATCTCTTTTCTTGATGCTTGATATCCAACAACCTTCCAAATTCTTCTTCCTTTCGAATTAGAACTTTCCCAACTCTGAAACAACCTTCTACTAGGGTCCTCATGAAGAAATATCTTCTTCCTTCCAACTTTGCACAGATTAATGATAAATCTTACTTGATATATGTTAAGACACTGGTATTTATTAAGAATTTAAACATCACGGAGTCACCAATAAGCATTCTCACCTTAGTTTCTACAAATTCACTATGAAATACCTATCAAATTTCTATCAATACCAAATTCATGCAAAGATTACAATATCTACTCTTTTTCTACCCAAATTTATCAATGATGATACAAACTTTAGTGCAATAACTATATAAGCTGGAAATATTGCACTCATAACTTACAAATTTGAACAATTCTTATAGATCTGAACAGATAATGATGTTTCAGCAATGTATTTGCACTTTAAAATCTATTAAAAGCATTAGCTAGTGGGGTTTGTGCATGTACACACCTTGTTCAAATACTTAAAGAGTCACAAGGCAAAGTGGTGCCATGAGTGTTGGTATCCAAATTTGTTCTACCTTTCAAGCTAAGTAGCATCATTGATTCGACATGGAGCTTAGAGACAGATAAATCGTAGTGTGTGTCATTTTGTAGCTGGGATGAGATCTAATTGGCCCTTTGTCACTCATATTTGTGGAGAGATGGATAGCACCTTCAAGAGGATTTGACCTATCCTCACTACTTTAGGTTGTGCCTTTCAACTAGGGTGAGAGGACCCTTAGTGTAACCTCTGTTTGATGAAGGAGATGGAGATATCCTTCTTTTGCACAAATTTTATGAAGAAAACCTTGGGAAAATACGGTCAATACTCCATAATTTAACTCTCAAGAGTTGTCACTTCTAAAATATGGAGATACTTTCAAAACAAGGCTAAGGTTACTAAAGACATTAAGAAATCCTTATTTTTCTGCATATTTTAGTAAATAGATTTTGTTCCTTTGTTGATATATAGGGCAAACAAGGGTAGTTCAAGATGGATTCATGGTTTTTGAATAATTTTGGTGGGAGATTAAGCAGGATAAATTTGATTATACTAGATCTTTGAGAAATTTCACAACAATGGACAACTCAACAACAAAAACTTCGAATAGTTAAGACGTTCCTTCAACCAGAAGGTGTGCTTCAATAGAGGCCCAGATCAAGCATGTTTTCACACAATCTTTGAGAATCTAGCATGAAAGCTTGAGTTAAAAGACTCAATTAAACACCAAAATCTCTTATCAATCACGCCTAACATACACCCAAATAATTACAAACAATCTTTGTAAACAAATGACAGTGGAATGATTTTAAATTTGTTTATCTCATCACCAGATGAAGGATTTTCATGAAATGAAATTACAAATGCCACTAAATTGTCATAGGGACAAGATCCTATGTGATTTCACAAATATTTCAATGTAATATTATAATAGGAACAAGAAAAACCACTTACAAACATTCTGAAACAAAGCAGACACTAATTGCTCAAGATTGACACAAATTAATTTCAAAATTGCTTAAATTCATTAAGAGGGAAAGCTTCCAGAGAAATCTTTGTGCTCGTCAATGGCTATACATCTGTAACCAACCTAACATGATAGAAAATATAACACAAAGGAAATTAACCAGGTATCTCAGACGGGTTTCTTAGAATACGGATTTTCTCAAAATTTTCTTATGAAATTTAATCCCCGACCTTTTGCAAGAGTATATTGTCATTGCATTTATACATTTAAATCATTCAAATTTTCTCCCCAAAAGATAATAATATTCAAGGGACCTTTGGTTGTTACCAATTTGATTTAGACAATGACGTTTAACAAATTCAGATCCGAAAGCTGCCCAGTGGACAAATTATGAATTGATCACATTTCTTGGACCCTTGACTAATGACTAGGATGCCATATCACAAATTTTTGGTAGTCCTTCCAATAATTTTGATTTTTTCATATGATAAATCCCCTTTTAATCATTTTTGGAGGCTTGCATAGCTAGATCTGACAGTAATTTTTTGTTCTCAAGGAAACACCTTATTCATCTTTTGCACCTGCAACCTTCATCATTTCATCCTTTTCCCTCTCTTTCCTCTGTAATTCTGCCCCACATCCATCTTCTCTAGTATTTCCTATTTTTGCAAGTGCCCGAGCCACTTTACTTCAAAATATCGATCTTAACAAACCTCTGGACTCATAAATTAAGTTCTGAATCCATTCAATTACACTTTACAGACAAAAAAACAAGGAATTTCATCAAAAATGATGAAAAACAGTGTGTATTTGCATCTCCAGGAGTCTTGGAGCAAAAATGGTGGCAAAAATAGACATGATTCACAAAAACCGTTAATTTTCCCCTTCTCTACTTTATATTAGAGTCATCCATGTGTTTTCTTGGCACAATTTCAAAGGAGAAATACAGAGGTAGGTTTCCAAACAAGCACAGGCCTTCCATGTGCCATGGGCTTAAGAAAAATGCCTTTTGGCCTTTAAAAAGTATCAATATAAAAGGAGCTAGCAGAAGCCTCCATGTGTTGTTATGACACTCTTTTGATATGGTGCCCAAAAAAAAAGACCCCAAATGAGCACAATCTCACCATGTGTCTCGGTCGAGGACAGAGTTGTTGTAAAAGTTGAATGATCAACGGAAGATGCCATGTGTCTAGGATCCGAGATAGTTTTCCTTCGCCATGGAAAAGTCCAAGCAAGGGAAGAATGAGTGGAATCCTCCAAGTGTCCTCCTGGTGCTTCTTCAAAATAAAATTTAAGGGCTAGTCCCCAAACAAGCATGGTCCCTCCACGTGTCCTAGGCCTTTGAAAATTGCTTTGAAAAGTTTAAGTATAGAGCGGAGACAACGAAAGCCTACACATGTCTCTTTATCGCACTTGTTAAGGTGGGACCCTGAGGCGGATTGTCAAATGAGCACCAGCCCTCCATGTGTCCATGGTCTGCCAAAACTATACCGACTGCATGAAAAATTGTCTAATTCTAGGCAAGGTAGCAGAAACCTCCACATGTCTCCCGGTGTAACTCCAAGTGAAATCAAAAGCAAATTTTTCAGATGAGCGTCGTCCCTCCACATGGAAAAGTTTTGAGTTGAAGCAACCCTTAGATTTTTTAAAGTGCCCCACTGAGCTGCATCTAACTAGAAAGGACCACATTTCCATTGATGCTGAGAAGTAAATTTTAACGGGAAAACTACACCCATCAAACCGTAAAATGCAGGAAAATCACCATTTGAGCCAGGAAATGAATCTTTCTTCAAGGACAAAGAATTTGGAAATTTTATAAAGCCCAAATAAAATTCACCGAGCTACATCTAATCATGTTTCCATAGGTATTTGGGAAAAAATGATAGGGACAACAAAACATGATTGCGGAAAACAAAAGCAAAGGAAAAACCTGAGTTTTATGCCCAAGTTACAAATTCTTTTACATGGATAGAGGAACAAAAAAAAATCTAGACTTTTTAAGTGATCCTCAACCAAGGAAGCGACTGATCATGACAACAAAATGGAGGACATAGTTTTTATGCGTCAATACGGGAGATAGAGAAACGCACAGAGCCCACAAACTAGAGAACTTCAAGGACAAACGGGATGAGACTAATTTGAGCACTAACGGTTTGGATGTTGTGGAAAAAGAGAAGCGGAAAAGGAGGTGGATCAATTCTAATGAAGAGGAAGAGGAGGAGTCTGAGGAGGATGAGGCATCGAGGAGGAAGCGAGGACAATGTCAAGGAAACGCCCAGATGAAGCTAAATTTAGATTCTAGCATGAAAGAGGAGACTAGGGAGGTTAATCCCTCTAAAAAAAGTAAAGCTAACTAATGGAATTCTTTTGAACTGTCTACGAGAATTTCAAGGAAATTTCTCTGTTTTTTCTTGTTTAATGGCTTAGATCTCTTCTACTCATTGTTTCTTGGACCCCCTTCTTTGTTTTGGAGTTAAGTTTGTTTAACTCGGGGGTCCTTTTCCTTTTTGTCCATCTTTTGCTTCTATCACGATGTAATCTTTTGTACTTGGCCTCTGGGAGCCTATCCTTGCTTTTTGCCTATCTATATATATATATATATATATATATATATATATATATATATTATTGGGTTGGTGATGTCAATTATAATAATTCCACGTCTGGATACAACTTTTCTCTTGGTTTGGGTCTTGTGAGGTTGACAAGAAAAAAGACAAATGCGATTGCTATATCTATTACAGAGGTAGAATACAAGGAGAATTCAATGTTACCATGGATTTTATTCGAGTTATAGGGTATTATGACATAGTTTGGTATCTAATTTATATAACTTTGCCATCATCTATTGCGAAAAACTTAGCTCTATCTCCATTTGTAAAAATCTAGTTCAACATCAATAGATGAAACACATTGAGATATACATGAACTTCATTTAGGAGTTGATTCATGGAGAAATAATTGCTTCGCAATACTTTCAAACTTCAAATCATACTTGTAGAAGTTATTACAAAATCCTTCAATGAAGCCTAGTTTATTCACTTGCACTCTCTTTCTAGGGCGAGGTCTATTGTAGCCGTACATCTTCTTCAGGATTTATAGTCCTCTTCTCTTCTTCTTCTTCTTCTTCTATAAATATTATAATTTATACATGGGTACCTTATCAAGCCTTGTTACCGGGCCCCATAAGATGTAAATTTCTTATTTTTATTAGGGTATTCTTTGTCTTTTGGCTTTCCATGCCTCTTCCTAAGATTTGATGAACGAGGGTGTTGGTGTGTGGGTATAATTTTAATTTTAATTTTTTACGTTATTTACTGACTCACACATGGTGATTCATCTCACTTAGGTGAGCCATAGGTCTTTTAGGGAGTTATATGACATATGATATAATTTTTCATGGAATATTTCATTCATGTCATATTTTTTATTATCTTATGGGAGTTATATGCTATTATAACATTGTAACTCCTCAATCCATTTTTAGAGTATGACAACTCCAGGCATGGGAGTTACATAACACTCCCCATATGTACTTTCTCATTTTTGATCTATGAGAATGAGCAGACCATTTTCTTTTGATACATGATCTACTTGAGTTCCTTTTCACTTATTAATTACGTGGGAGATTTCACATCATCATTCGAGTATAACTCCATCGATTTGCACAAAATTATGGAAGATCTTCATACCCTCTTTTAGTTTCAAGGATCTTGTTCATGTCGGAGGATTTAAAAACTCATATATGATTTATCGAAAGGAATGGATAGAGGATTTGGGAAGTGTAGTTACTTAGAGGTTATGGTAATGAATCCATATTAGGGGAGGATTTATTAGATTACAATTTCATATGATTTAATATGAATGCTAAGATACACCTCTCCTTTATATTTAGGAAGGTTAGGAAAGGGGTGAGGTAGGGTAATTGGATGAATAGTTTTATCAATCTTAGATGTTTAAGATATTCAATGTAGGTTCCCATTGAAGGTACAATACCTGATTTACACAACAATAATTCTTTATGTTATTCCATACAGGATCTTTACATATTTATAGGTGAAGTTGTTCCTAAATTTTTGAAACAACTCGCAATAGAACGAGTTGTTTTAAAAATCATTAATATAAAAACTATATATACGCAGCTATTTATAACAACCTCATAAATCATTTAATTATCCTAGACAAATATAAGTCTCACAAATGTGAGCACTAAAAGTAAATTCCTAACATTCCCCCTTAGTGTGAACACGGTGAAAACATCCACACACTCATCTACAATATGATCACCCCTATGAAACATATCCTACTATGTGACTCATAATCTTGATCAAAAGAAAGGCTCTCTCCTTCCATGATTTTAAACGGGATAACCACAAACCTTGATGCGATAGGAATCAATCAACTGTCCACCTTGTATAGTTTTCTAGATCTCGAACTAACCATTTCTAGATCCATAAACTTACTTACTTTGGTGCTTTTGTTTACCAGCATGTACTTGTACATCGGGGAAGTATGTAGGAATCACATCCGGCTTATTACAAAACTGCACAATGGAACATATACATGAAATATATTTCACATTACTTCCTATAATAATCGCAATGTTCTTAATTGCAACCACTATTGTTGATCTCGCCACTTGATCCAAAACAACATACATAGAAGCTACCACTACTCTTTGGAAGTTTCCTTCAACTTTAATTGTTTTGGGTACATAATGGAAATGGAACATTGTGTCATGTTCTCCCCCCACCTCCCCCACAATGTGAAATTTCCACCATTCACACAACCAGGAACACTGAAAAGAAAATCAAATCAAACTCCATACTACTGACTAGATCTAGTTGTCGTGTATCTTGTTGCACATGCTAGCCAATGCCAATGAACATATTCACTAAGCGATCATTTTCCAATGAAGTATGGTAGTCATAGGATCACCATAGTCAGCGGATATATGCAATCATGTGCTCTTTTATATAATCGCTTTTTCAACATTTATAATACGGACCACAATGAAAAGTAAAAAAATGAGCGAAACACATTTACAATCGATAAGCACATAATCACACCATAAAGATTCACCACAATCGATATGTGGCCCCATCGTTGGTGAGTGACGAGAGGTTGTTGATCGACCTCCAACCTCTCGATGCCTTCATTCTCTAGTAGCGTTGTTAACTCGGTTTGATCTACCTTTGAGGATCTTTGAAAAATTCACCACATATGATGGACGTCACATACATGCAAAAATGCTTCACATTATCGAAAAGTGAGGAAATTTTTTTCAATTTTATAAAATTTTAACTCTTTTGACATTGAATCAAGACAACATTCAAAAACTTGAAAATGAATATTTAATTGACTATAAAAAATGACCTAATCAAACTTGAAAAGCTAATGATAACAACTCCTTTATTATTAATACACACTATTTAACAATACAATGAGACAATAAACTATAAATATTATAAAATGAAAGTATCGGCTTTGATTAACCTATGTACTCACCTATGTTTTTATGAATAAAAGACTCTAAAATGTCACAATTTGACTACACATAATGACTTAACATTTTATACTCTTATATACACAACTTAAAAAAGAAAACAATATTGAAACAACCAGACGATATACTTTAAATACTAAAATGAATGGCATGGACTTAAACATTAAACAAATTCCATGAATTTAAACCTAAACCAGACATGTACTTGACAAGTGTAGGATCAAATAGAAGATTCATACATGTCTTTGCTAAGTGTGTACAAAGTAATAACCGAGCGATGTTGGTGCAGTAGTATGGAGAGGCACACGTTGAAGTTGAGAAAACTGTGTATTGCAATGTTGCAGAGATGATTTATCATGTGTATTCCACTGTATCCATCTAGAGGTATCATCAAACAACGTTTTAGATAAACATATTCTGAGAAGGTCAACTTGACAAGGAACGGCTTGAAAACGGCCAATGTGTATAAAAGAAATCGTCGACTAGTGTTAGTTTAGCGGAGGTGGAAGTTGCGAGCACTAACAATAATTAGTGATTTGGAACCGAGCGATGAGGAGGTAACTGTCCATATCTGTGTTCAATATTTCAATTGAACAATAAAACTTTCGCCTCTAATATGCAGCACGAAAGTCGATCATGGGAGATTCAATGCCGAGTACAAAAAGAGGAATTTGTACTAAACCAACCTGTCTGGCTAGATTTGCAATGAAACAATCACTACCGAGCTCATTTTGCCATAACACGCAGGCCACAAATACTTCAAGTGCAAGCTAAATGGGAAGGAACTTTACACACGTCACAGACTACTATAGAATTAGAATAGATATATGCAGATTTACAGAAAGATTTTCCAAAAAGCAACAAGACTCTATCTTAAATGTTACATTAATAAACTTTTTACACTGTAATATTTTACATCATAGGGGAAACCGAATAGAATTATGGCTCTGCCCCTTATGAAATGTCAAAAAAATATGCTCCTATGATACCAGATGAAGATGCAACAACAGATTTACAGAATCATAATTCTCTATGTTATTCCATATAAGATCTTTACATATTTATAGATGTTGTTTCTACAATTTAGGAAACAAATCACAACAACAAATGAGTTGTTTTAACAACTCGTTAATATAACACTATATATGTAGTTTTTATAACAACCGAACATAAATCATTTAATTATCCCATACAATTATAGGTCTCACAAACATGACCACTAACAATAAATTCCTAATATTCCTCAATGTAGAAAAGAGGAGGTTGAGCTATGTGTGTGGAATGAAATAAGTTATTAGAAGCATAAGGAAAATATAAAAATGAGGTATGTGATAGATGGGAAAGTATCCATCGGGTTGTGTCATACTAGAAAAATTATGGTAGTATGGTGGTAAGGTAAATAATGAAGATGCATCCATTAGTGTAAATCTCACATGATTGTATGGTGATTTCATGGTGGCAATCCTATTATTAAGAATAGTTTAATACATGGTATTTTTGAAAGACCCGTGAGTAAAATAAATGTATGATAAAGGGAAACCCATACCGAGTGTGTTGAAATTCATGAGAAGGCATCTTTGGTTTTTCTACATTGAGAAGACCATGTGTTTGTTTTTTTGTAGTTGTAGATGATAAGTGCTAGGAATGTGACCTTGTTTATTATTTGTAGGAGTAACATTTTAATAAGATTGGTTAATATATTGAGAGAATTGTGTCCCCTCAATTCCCAAATACACCCGAACAATGAGGATATGAGATATTTCATTATGGCTTGTGCATTTGGTTTATGATCTTACTTAGTGAGAATATCCATAGGAGAGGAGTGATATCCTCTTATCAATTTTTACATGCTTATATTATCATTTAGATATGTCTATATTGTTTGATTTTACATGCACATATCTTGGTTAACCATGAAGGAAAAAGTAGTGGATTGCAATATGTTTAGCACATTTCCAATCATGTAGAGAATCATTTATTTCATTGATTTCCATGATGAATTTGTCATTAGGTGTTTGAGTGATAATTTGTGTCCTTGAGATTATAGGTGGACAAAATTTAGTCATACTAAGCAATTTGTGTTGTTAGGATTGAAAAAACTATATTAACTTTGAGCTAGGTTAAATTCCTCTATCTCAAGGTGACACATAAATTGAAGGATTTAATTAAAAGAGGTGCAATCTTAAAAGTTATCTAAAATGTTATTAGTCCAAATAAAAAGAAAAAGTTCTTATTAATGAGTTTAGTTGAATGGTGTACTAAGTCCTTGAGAAAAATGCATTCCAAAAAATATTTTGGGGTGTAAGCACAATCATATAATAATGGGAGTAGCACTAAGATGGAATGAAAGAGGAAAAAATGGAAAAAGAAAGGACTAGTCTTTCAAGTTGGGATCACTAGATATGTTCACATAATAAAAGTGTCGAGATATTTCCCAGTGTACTCAACTTCCCAATTTCATACCTAGAAAATTGATGATGAGTGATGTGGTATATATGGATAATGTTGTAGATATGGATTTTTCTAGATCAAACTAGATGTGCTTTGCTACCGTAAACAACTCATCTAGTGCGAAAAAATGAGTGCATATGTAAACTATGCAATAATTGGTCTTAGTTATTGATAAAGTTTATGTATCTTGACCAATTATTGTATTCATTAAAATAAAAATATGATTGGGCTACTCATGCGATTCGATGTTTTCTTTCTAGTTAATCTTTTGGGCAAGGTCATATGGATGGGAATACGAAGAGAAGATAAGACAAGGGTAGACATGAGAATAAAGAGAATACTATAATCCTAAGGTTATCCTGTAACTATCTAAGGAGGTGGATTTATGGAAGTTATTGCTTCCATCGAAATAATTCTTACTAGTCTAGAATGTGAAACTAATTAATGATAATATGTGGTGCACTAGTTGAGTGAAAATACTCATGTATTAGCTCAAATTTTATGTCCTCTTATAAGTTATCTTGATCAATTAGAGTCGGTACTCAAGGAAATTTCCTTACCTTGCTTATAATTACTTGGGTATCAAGTGTGATCTAAGGGCATAAGAGGTTGCACTAGCTAAGTTGAGGATATAAGCATATACATGTATAGCTTGAATGAGGCCTATATGAAGGAGTGATCCGAATGGGAGATGTTTGGTGTATACAACAATTTTTCACTTTTTCATCTTTCATACATGTTACTAACAATTTCCTTTGTGCAAATAAAGGTCAACTGATGCATTTATTTCTTCATCGGGTTCCTTAAGGGGCCTACCGAGAATGGGGAATGGTTATTCGCATAAAAATTATAGGTTAGAGACAATACATAAAGAGAGTGTCACTATTTGGTCCCATCCTTATTTTTCCTTTCATTAGTTAATCTTGTCATCATAGGTCTCATATATATTAAATTCATGAATTATTGTTTGCATTCCACCATTTTCACCTTGTCTATTCGCTTTCATGACTCACTGGAAACTGGTTTTTACTTTTCATGACACATTACTTCATTTTTGCATTGTTGGTGACACAATTACCCATGGGAAATTGTTTCGATGTCATATTTTTCCATGGATAATGCCATCTACCATGGGAGATGGCTTCCTATATATACCTCCATCATATTTGACACTCATGAAGGAAAAGGAAGCTAAGAGATCCAAACTACCATTTTATCTACTCTTTTACACCATCTTCATGTATGCACTCACTCTCTGTTTTTGGTCATCTTGCATCTTGCTTAGATTGGATTGGACCCCCTCTTCTTGGATGATTACTTACACTATTAGGTCATAGTATAATGAGTCTAGGATAGGAATGGTCCTCCCTACTCCACCTAGTAGTGATTCTCTCTTTGTGTGCTACTTCTCATGGGAGATAGATCCATCACCAATCACCCTACGGAGTACATGTGAGTTCTCTAACCATTCCTTTTCATTTTTCATAGATTATTTTATTTCCTCTTCTTAATTGTGCTATGTTAGCTTAGGATTGTACATGTTTGATGCTAGTTACCATAATACTCTTATCAAATATTGGCTCTTTATCTACTTTTATTTCATTTGTTGCATGCTTCTTTTATTTATTGTTGATCCATACCTCTCCATAACCATCTATCAATATCCCAAGTATGGGTCCTTCCTCTCTCTTGATCGGGGCCTTGAAAACCCTAGGTTGACCTAGTGCTGAGGGTTAATTTCCTATAGATATGTAACCATATCACTCATGTTAGCCCCTATAAGTTTATCCCTTTGTATGCCAAAGTACATGGGTGTCTCCTACTCATTTTATTGAATACCCTAGTTGAGCGAATGAGTAAGATTGCACGATTTATTGAGTCATTTTGGCTTGCATACATTCTCTAGTGAACCCGGTGTGAATCTTACAAATCTCCGATCAAGAATAACTCATTACAAAAATCCACCTTGATTTTGAATCCATATAACTATCTAAAGACCCGAGAAAATCTCAAAAAATCTATATGCACAAGAACTATCCCACTGGATGAGCTTGTATGTTCTTGGCTCCTCACATCCAAATGCCTTTGGACCCTATGTAGACCTTTTTACATAGTTGATCTTTTTCTTTGTCCATATACATTTGTAAGACACCTTCCACCTTTACATGTGCTTTTCGAAGGGCTGATGTTTTCTATAGCATTCATCTTGAGACCTTTTCTCGGAAATATCACAAATCTATCATGGAGTAAATGAGAATGGGTTCCTTTGAATTTTTTATGCAATAATTTCCAAAAACTACAATTATGAAGTTGAATTTCCCTCTATATGGAATTTGTTGCATCATAGAAGCACTACAAAGAAGCCTTTTAACCACCCTAATGTCCTAGGTCTTATGATGAGGAGGAATAAATACATAATGATGATACATTTTACCATCCTCTTGAGATTTAGAAATTTCTATCTCAGTTTCCTCAATACAAGGGAGAGTCGGAAGATATGATTAACAAGCGTCTTCTTGATTCCGCTCAAAAAAAACTTGAGCATGGGGTAGAAAAAGAGAAATCCATTGAAATAGGATCATCCCTCCAATTATGATGCTACCAATCTTATTATTTATCTAATTGAAAATATGATCCAATAAAAATATTCCACTAATTCTCAACTCCACCAAATTCAAACCAATATAGTTCAATCACCAACCACCCTCTAATAGGCTCTTGTGGAACCATGCCCCCTCCTTTTCCAAGTGGGCCTAATGGGGTGCCTATCACTCAACCCCATTCAATAAAATATCTTGCGAGAAGTACAACATGATTCATTTAGACCCTTTATTGCTATTATGGAAATTGGTGGAATTTCTCCATCTATCCGTCTAAAAAGGTCTCACGATGTCACTCTTCATATCAAGGCCTTTGGAAATCTTTATAAAGAATTGATATGGACCAATTCATATGATGCCAATAAAATATTAGTTAAAAACCTTACAGGATAAGCTCTATATTGGTATCAAACCTTTTCTCATAATGATATCCCTAGTGAATGAGTTCCAATATCACAATCTACCCAAAAATAACACTGAGGGAAGGTATTTTCTCCTAATTCCCTAGAAAATGCCTTTGAAAAATCCAAATGTAGGACTATCTCATGAGGGAATTTAAGAAGGATGCTCTAAGACATAAACTAACAAGTATGTCCAAATCCTTTTACGTTTTGGAAACAATAATGCAATGAATGATGGAGTCTCATATACTCTTCCTTTCATTGCATCTTTAAATAGAATTGTTTTCAATATTGACCAATAACCTTGTTGGGCCCCTAATTTAGCTTCCAAATCTTAAGGGTGCATAAAGCGCGCATTTGGAGGAAGCATGCAAGTGAAGGCATGCAAGGAAGAGTTCAAAATGCTTTTAAAGAACCCCTGGATGCATCATTTGCATGAAGAACAATTCGGGACTTAACCATTTTTGACCTTTGGGACAAGAACACATGAATAATGTGTTCCATTTGGATAAGGTTCCAGCCTGGTGATAGGGTTTCTGGAGGGAATATACCTTGCGATAGAAAGATCCAAAAAGTTAATCATGACATGGAGAGGCATGCGCCCGGGGTGACCCACACCTTGACACTTGGGGCCAGATCTGAGGCTGCAGAGGAGTTTGTTAGAGCTCAGAGGCCTATTTATATGCGTGCCCTTGGCAAAGAAGAGGAGGAGAAGAGAGGTAGCGGAGCTCTATAGAATTACTGCAAGAACTATGGGATGAAAATGGGTATTGAATTCAAGTAAGGATGTAATGGGGAAATGGGGAATGAAATTTTTGTCTTGTGAGAATACATGTATGGATCCATACATGGTGCATGACTATGGTCTGCCTTCTGTAATCTTTATAAGTAACACTATGAATGAATGTGATAAGGTTACCATGACAAATGTATTAAGACTATTTCTCTGTATTACCTGCATATTTCTATTGTACTTCTATTCTTATATAATCGTGAATCTTACTTGAATGGTTAAGTATAGTAGTGGATTTACACCTCTTAGTTCTATTATTTCTATTGCGCACTTTGGTTCTATTATGACTGAAGGGGTATAGAAGCCATCCTGAGCTCTATAGCTCTTCATGTCTGTTAAATCACTAAGTTAGAATCATGAACTATGCCTTCCACTAGACTCACATAAAAGAGAGACTCGGCTCCCTCTCGTGTGCCTCGGGTGAGCACCCAGTGCTCACTGGGTGATAGGTCAACACGCATGAGGTTCCCTTGTTCTTAGTGGGTGTAAAAGTGACTACATCTTGGTTCCGTTGTCGAGACCTCTTTTCAAAGTTGTAGTGGAACATGGCATATATCATGATCTCTACAAAAAGTGATGGTGGAGTGCTTAACACTTGAAGGTGTTGAAAATTGGTTTAAGAGCACAGAGGATGAATTCACTCAGAGATTTAGTACCGGATCTAGGTTTGATACGATGATGGGTGGAAGACACTCTTTATCATGAGTTGTATGAAACCTTATTTTGTTTTTCCCAGTAGATTTATTTGAATGGCTCTCAGCTTATACATCTAGATCAAGGTGGCATTATAGATCACACCCTTGGACCCAAGAAACATATCAAAACCTACAAGATGTTGATCTAACGTGGACCCGTGCTATAGATCATTGGTGGAAGGGAGTATTGACTAGCTACACTCTGGAATACGCCATTTCCATGTATTCTTGTCTAGAATTTGTTGAGTTTGAGTTCTTGTGAGAGCCCAAGGGATCATTTCTATGTGCTATTCCCCTGATCAAAATCTTGATGGTAACCATGGGTTTAGAGGCATTCCCTATGGCCGGCTAAACCACCCTGAGCGCTAGGCGAGGAAGCTAGGTTGGGGAAGGATGGCTGATCTGACGACTGAACAGGAAAGGGAGGAGAGGTGGCTCAAGTATAATGAAGCACATGAAAAGGAGATCGATAGACAAAGTGCGGGATTACAAGTGGGTTATGGAGCCAAACATGGTGGAAAGGAGTTGAGGTTCACGCGGAGGATGTCGAACCTGAATAGTCTGTGGTACCCCATCTTGGTAAGCGGAAGAGAAAACCTTGTAGCTTCTGATGAGAGTCCATCATGTAGAGAGAGAAGAGTTGTTGGCATGCATCTGACCCCACCTAAGCAACTGAACCTTAGTGTTTGGTTTGTTTGAACAAGGGAAAAGTACAGTTGATCCATTTGATATCAGTGGAAGCAACCGATTGGCACCTAAAACATATAATTTCTCGTTGGGACTTCTATGGCTTCACACACTATTCCGGTATTTGGTGGAATGTTTGGGCAAGGCACGTATATACGGCTGGTTTTGGAAGTGCATTAGGAAGTGGTGGAGGAACTACGATTGGGAGTGGTACTAGTTCACAAACTATCGGTGTGTAATTTAGTGGAACGATGGGAGCACTTGGCATGACAAACACAGCCCTATACCTAACACAGGAGGATCTGGAGGTGGAAGTGGTGGAGCTGGTGGCTCAAGATCCAGTGGATTGGTGGAGGAGGAAACACCGGAGGAAACCAAGGGACTAGATCGGGAGGGAAAGGGCCTCAGCCACCTCCTCAAGTCATTTTTTGAGATGTCTCTACACTTTCTAGATTATAGTGGAATAGAAGATGTCATGGAGCATGTGCATAAGTGTGAGATGCTATAGCATGGGAAGGGAATCACGACCCAGATCAAAAGGCCAGTCAATTTGTGATGACCTTGCAAGGACGTGCACATAGTTGGTATAGAATGTATGACCCTCATCGGACTATTGTGGATTATACCACACTGAGAAATGGATTCTTGGCAGAATTCCACATACCTGAGTTTGAACAAGAAGAGCATTAGCTCTCTCAAAGAAATCCAGTAGGGAATGGCAGAGAGTGTGTGGGAATATGATGCGTGCTTTAAAACTCTTTTGTCTAAGCTGTCTTATGATATCCACCCTTCACAACATGCTCAGTGGTTTGTCGGAGGGTTGATCACACCCTTTAGGAGGGCCTTATCTCATAAAACATTCACGGACCCACGTGAGGCATTGGAAGTTGCTTTACATGCTGAAGTAGTTGGTAGTGTTGACACTGGTGTTAGCCCATTTCTAGAGGCTCAGATTGCTACCATGGCTAAGCAATTGGAGAAATTATCTGCCAACATAGTTCTAGAGATTCGTGGAGGGATGTGGTGCATGGATTGTAACGTGGAAGGACACACAAAGGATAATGGTGGGATATGTACTGAAGGTGGTACACATCCATAGTAGTAAACTATGAAATATGTCACAAGGACCATGATGCAAGTAGGTTCCCCCTGTCAGTAGTGCGTGATCCATAAAAATGTATCTTGTTATTACAAGATATGTACCTCAACCACACATGACACCAAGGATTGTAGATTGATTGACCAGATTCATGAGGTAATTGATCTTGGTGTGCGCTAGACTGGCATTACCAAGTAGTTCCAAAGGAGATGAACGTCGGTATGAGGAGTGCAGAGATGGAGATGCACGTGGAAGAGGGTTTATCAGGAGGATTTCATGGTCGTGGTAACCACAGAGGAAGAAGTGAGTTCCCGTGTGGGACGTGTTTTAATTGTGGAGCCACAGACCATTATAAGCGTGAATGTCTAGATCTTCTACAATGCTCCTGGTGTGGAAAAAAACATAAGTACAAAGAATGCCCAGAGTTGTATGAACATATGAGTCAGTAGTACTAGAAGGATAAGGGCACTGCCATGGTGAGTATTAAGAAGGATGACGTGCAATGGCTTCCACGAGTAATATGAGAATCAGAACTAGAGCCTGTTATGGTAACAACGAGGGTGGAATCCGCGCGTGCAAGGGAAGTGCCTAGGTAGAGACCTCTGGTTTTGAGAGAAGAAGTAGTACATGGGAAGTATCCAAACCCGGCTCACCAGAAAGAAGTTTACCAGGAAACCATGGACGTAATTTGAAGTTTACAAGGGGAGATCCAATGCTTAAAAGAGCAGACTAGAAAGGATGAGCAAAGGAGAACCATAGAAGCACCAAGGGATGACTTGGATGAGGTTAAGGAGGTGTGTAAACTACTGAGGTAGGAGAATATTATTCCCCTGCTAGGGGCATGGTTGAGAGAAAAGGTGCCACGCGCTAGGGAAGAACACAAAAGGCAGATCCTACATGCAAACCTCCCACCTCACAGCCTTGATTATGACAAAGAGATTACCCTGAACGCAGTAGTGGATGGATGGTTGCTTAGCAACATCCTCATTGACACAGGCGCGGAGGTTAATGTTCTCACTCTGGATGCCTGGCATCAAATGGGAAGACCTGCATTACAACCATCTTCAAATGTGTCTGTATATGGCAAATAAGACAAAGGCGATGCTCATAGGTGTCTCAAGGATGCAACCATTACAATTTGGGGACTAGGTTCACTGGGGATTTTGAAGTCTTGGCGCTTGCCGAGGTAGATAATTTCCCAGCTCTAC
Organism: Taxus wallichiana var. yunnanensis; assembly: GCA_018340775.1. Lineage (NCBI taxonomy): Eukaryota > Viridiplantae > Streptophyta > Pinopsida > Cupressales > Taxaceae > Taxus > Taxus wallichiana. Next base: position 81,395,721 of record CM031242.1, on the reverse strand, counting down.
TTGGGCACCCGTGGTGTTATAAGAATAATGTAGATCTCTAGTTTAATAAGGGGTACATAAAATTTGAAAACAAGGAAGAGTGGGTAGTTATACCACTAGTTGATGGGAAGTCCACCCCCTATACTGAACCCCTTGGGGAGGAAGTCCTGGACAAAATATATGTGCACTCCATAAGGGATCCAGAGACCATCCACCCTATAGAAGGAGTCATCCAGTTTGATGATGCTCAATCTATCAGTGATACTATCAATATAACATGTGATAATTGGGTGCATGGGACTTATGAATTGATTGGGTGACATTTGAAAGGATCAGTAACCAAGGTAACAACAACGCGTATAGTTCGGCACCTAGGAGGGAAGGTAATAACAAAGTATTCTGGGGATGCATACCCTGAGGTATTTTTGAGAGAGATGGAAGCTCACCAGGAGGGAGGATGAGTGAAGTATGCTAGGTTATGTTTTGATAGGCACAACAATGCAAGGTGGTGGGCCATGCATAGTGAAAACTTGTTGGAATGGCGCGAAGTTTGAATTGCGCTCACTATCTGATTCTTGAAAAGCAACATACCCACCGCTATTAAGAATTACAATGGCAATGGACCCACCTCTTCCCACATCCAGGCATGTGAGAGGGTCTGGGGAGAAGCAGGAAGCTTTACCACCCTCTCTTTGGGTGCACAAGTTGTATTCGACACTACAAGGTTGTGCACACTTGGTATATCCATTCTGAAACATGCCGCCAAATGGGAAGTTGGCAGGAATTAGTGGCTGACTTGGTTCACACTTTTGAGTACCAAAGTACCAAGCAACCAGTTGATGAGGCATTGTAGACTATCAAGTGCCTCACTGGGGATTGTACCATGGTAGAAGATAGGTTAGTAAACTTACTTGGTGGACCTAGCTTAGAAGTGCGGTTCGAAGAGGAGGAACCAGAAGACATACAATTCAAGCGTGCATGTGCTGAAAAGGAGAAAGGAAAGATGGTATACCTTGTTGATGGAGAGGAGATAGAAAGCCTGAATGTTGACCATTCGGTTGGAGCGTGTGAAGTAGTTGAAAGTGTAGATGCATGTGTGTGCACGTATCATGAACCACTCAAAACCAAGAAAGTTAACATCAGCTCGGAAGAGGAGCCCAAGGAGGCTATCATTGGGGACTACTGGTCTGGACAAGGAAGTATCAAAGATCATCGATCTCTTACGTGAATTTGAGGATTTATTCCGTGTGGATACCATGAGTTAAAAGGCATCCACCATTCATTGGGGGAAATGAGGATAAGGTTGAAAGATGGTGCACACTCAGTCAGGAAGAGGCCTTACAAGATGAATCCCAACATGCGCGTAAGGGTTAAAGAAGAACTAGACAAGATGATAACATCTAGTATCATTGAGGCTGTGGAGGAATCAGAGTGGATAAGTCCAATGGTGATCAGCATAAAGAAGGATGGGCGGATTAGGATATGTGTGGATTACAGGGAATTAAATGTTGTTTGTATCATAGATCCTTTTCCCACCCCCTTTACTGAAGAGATTTTGGAAGGAGTTATCTGGGCACGAGGTCTATTCCTTTACGGATGGATTCTCGAGATATCACCAAGTAAGGATTGCCAAGGAAGACCAAGAAAAGACAACTTTCGTGACCGAGTGGGGAATTTTTTCATATACGGTCATGCCCTTTGGGCTGAAGAATGCACCCGTTGTATTTTCACACATAGTGGTACAAGCATTTAAGGACTTCATCCACAAGTTCCTTTAGGTATATTTGGATGATTGGATAGTGTATGGATTAGTAAGGGACCATTGTGACAACTTAAGGTTGATGTTTGAAAGATGTCGCAGTAATTGAGGATCTCCCTCAACATCAAGAAATGTATCTTTGCAACTCCTTTTGGAACGTTGTTGGGGCATATCATATGTAAAGAGGGCTTACTGGTGGATCTCGTGAAGGTTGCAGTTATTGTGGGGTTAGGGGAGCCTACCAGCCAAAGCGCCATGTGTGGATTTCTTGGACACACTGGGTACTATAGAAAGTTCATTAAGGGATATGCCAAGATCACCGCACCTTTGGAAATATTGCTCAGACACAAGAGTGCCTTTCAGTGGGGAGAGGCGCAGTAGAGGGCATTTGACACTCTAAAAGAAAGGCTTATCACCACACCTATTCTACGATTCCCATCATGGGATAAACCTTTCCATGTCCACGTGGATGCCTCTGGTACAACAATGGGAGCCGTCTTGCTCAACCAGAGAGGGGATTGTTGATCATCCTTTGTGTTTTGCAAGTAGAAAGTTGACACCAACAGAACAAAATTATACAATGACCGAGCATGAGGCATTGTCAATGATCTACGTGCTCCAAAAATTTAGGCAATATCTGCTGGCAACTCCTTTCATATTCTACACTAACCATATGGCCTTGAAGTATCTGGTAAACAAAGCAGTGTTACAAGGGTGCATATGTCGTTGGGTTCTTCTATTTTAGGAATTTGAATTCAAAGTGGTGGTAAAACTAGGAAAGAACAATTGTGGGCTAGATCATTTATCAAGGATTGATTTGGGAGAGGACATGTAGAGTATCGAGGAAACCATGCCGGATGCACAACTATTCAGGTTACGGTGCACACCCTCATAACTAGAAGACATTGCTATCTTTCTCAAGGAAGGTGTGGTATCCGAAGGGATGAATGCTTTGGAAAGGAAAAGGTTAGCCATATGCATAATGCCCTTCATGTTGATCAATGGGGATTTGTATAAAATGGGTCGTGATGAGGTTTTGTGCTGGTGTGTATTAGAACATGAACGTGTAGCTATAATAGAAGAGGCCCATGGTGGGATTGTTGGAGGACACTATGCAGGTAACACAACCACGTGCGTGTAAGATCCTAGTCACTAGACTATGGTGGGAGATGATTCACCAGGATTGTATTGAGTTTTGCAAGGCCTGTGACCACTGCCAGTGCCTTGGAAAACCTGGAAAAAGGGATGAGATGCCCTTGCACCCCATCGCCAAAGCATAGAACCTTTTGAAAAGTGGGCAATAGATTTTGTCAGACCAATCTCACCAGCTACGTGAGAGGACTAACTCGTGGTATATCATTACCTGTACTGATTATCTGATAAGGTGGGCAGAGGCCACACCCACTAGGATTGCACCACAGCCACAACTACTATATTTTTGTGGGAGAACATTATTAGCAGGTATGGGTGCCCATTAAGTTTAACAAGTGATAGGGGCACTCACTTCTTAAATGAAACAATCAGGATTCTATTGGCAGAATTCATGGTAGCCCATCACAAGACTACCCCTTATCACCCTTAGGAAAATGGGACTATAGAGGCATTTAACAAAATCCTTAGTCACACATTGACTAAGATATGTGATGTGGGTAGGTAAGATTGGGATGACAAGGTATCAGCAGTTCTTTGGGCATACAGAACAACGTATAAAAGGTTGAACAAGGCCACACCATTTCAATTGGTGTTTGTGTGGAGGTTGTTTTTCGGTTGAATTCATACTAGCTTCTCGCGTGTATACCATGCGTGGGAGGGTGGATGATGAACAAGCGTTGGAAGAAAGAATTGATGAATTGATAAAGTTAGATGAAAGGCAATCACTAGAAAGATGGAGCAAAACAACTAAAAAAGCTAAACAAAAGGCATGGCATGACCGCCACATTAAAAACAAATAGTTTGAGGTTGGCCAAATGGTATTGCTATATGATTCAAAATTTCTATGCCATCCTGGAAAGTTGAAGGTGCATTGGTTGGGTCCTTATGTAATTTCATACATCCTTGATTTGGGCGCGTGCCAGCTACAAGTGCTGGATGGAACAAAATTACCTAGACACTTCAATGGGAGTAGGCTGAAGCCCTACTATAAATAATGCTTCTTGGTGTTTGTAAATAAGGTAGTTCTGCCAGTTAGTTTAGAGTTTCCTTTTATGCTTTTCCTTTCTTTTTTTCCCTTTCGCGTTGTTGTCTTGTTTTGCGCCTTGGGCGCCGGAAACCTTATTACTTTTTGACTTATGAATGTGCAGAGGACCGTACATCGATTTAGTGTGGGGTGAGGTGGTTAAGAGAGGCATGAAGTTATTCTGTAGGAAGATTGAGTTGGTAGACCATTCGAACTAGCCCTGTTGAAAAGATGCATTAGGAAGACAGATGGGTAGCAAAATAAGGTTACATGGAAAATCCATGTACAAGGAAAAAGTGCAAAAAAATGAGGTAGGTGAAAGCAAGAATCATGAGGATGGAAGAGGTGCCTTTGGCGCTGGTAACATGCGCATAAAATTCTTCTGTCAAGATGGATTGTCTGCGTGCCAGAAGGTTGGAAAAGTTTTCACGCAAGGATTGGGCGTGGGTGAAAAATGTTTTGCACAAGGATTGGGTGCACGAGGAAAAGCGCTGAAGTTGGGTTTGTTTGAAAATGCTGCATTAAATATTGTCATACGGTGGTAGGTAGCCTAGCCTTTAATGCATAAAAGTGGGAAAATCTATAAATACAAGGATGGGAAGTTCATTATTTTACTTTTGAAAAAAAGGAGAACAATTTTCTTTCAAGAGCTAGGGTTCAAGAGCTAACTCATGCGAAGGAGAATCTTAGAAACTCACACGTAATCGGTCGATTGATCTACAAACTAGAGCAGAAGTGATTCACGGGTGTGAGGAATGTTGGGAAAGAGCACCATGATCAAAGGAGGAAAGTCAGAAATTAGGGTTTGAACTCTAGGGCATGGGTGCATGAAGAAAACTCTCAGAAAACTTGAAGGTAACTAGGGAATGAAAGCAAAGGGTAAAATGACAGCCATGAAACCAGTTGATAAGCCTACAGTACAATCCAAGAAGGGAAAGGGGAAGGGAAAAGGAAAGAAGAAAGAAGATGAAATCCCCTTGGATACCAATGAGGAATGGTACTCAGAGATGCAATACCCAGATGGGGTTTTGCTAGGGCAAGAGTGGGAGTCCCACATCAGACAGATGACCGTAATTGATTACAATCACCTGGTCGAGTATAATTGTGAAGGAAATGGCATTGGAGCTGGTGTGCCCCACAAACAAATGAACACTTGATGGGATGTTGATCTACAACAATGTAGTCAAGGTGAAAATGGAGAAGGAAGGGCTTCTCTAGCTTTACGAGTTTCCCTACTTGGGAAGCCCGAGTTCTGTACCAATGGTTAATGACGCACGTGCATGAATATTTCTTCTACTTCACAGGCACAAAATGCACATAACTCCACAGTTAATCTCACACTTTATAGGCTTGAGTTGTAAAGGGGATGTGATCTTAGACGACCTCCAGGATGAGGAGGTAATTAAGGAAACCATTACATCCTAGGATTATAAGAAGGGATCAAGGTACTATGATGTCATGGATATCAGTGATCCGGTGATGAAAATGGCCATGCACCTTGTTTCCAAGTTGAATGGGAAAGAGAGGTGGACCCAGGTGAGCAAGCCCTGGTTGAATGTCTCTACAAAGATCACGAAGGCACCATGTACAATATCTCTCAAGACACATAGATTTAAATCATAAATAGTGCAGAGAACGGGAAAAGATATTGTTTGGGAACATTCTATTAACCATTGTGTTCTCATAAATCGGGATGCCAAATGCATCTGATAAGTTTGTATGGGAGTACCCTGATGAAGACCCTTCACCCACGGACATGTTCCGAAGTATACTTGTGAGTCAATGATGGAGGTACACAAGGCGTGCTTGGATAAATGGTATACGCACCTTAGGAATGCATTCGGGGTAGAATGGCGGATCCCAGAGCAACTCCTACGGTGACTGAAGGAGAAGCAGAGTTTGTGGTGTACCAACACTTCTACATTGGTAGATTTATCTTGGTGGATAGCAGTTGGAGTCCTTGGTGCAAACTCCCCTTCTCATTTACTGCCCAATTCTTCCAAGCAGGGGTAAACAAATACAAGGAGTCGAAGAAGTTAAAACTTGACCTGTCCACCCTTGACAGTGAACACTAGAGAGATGAGAAAGAAGCTGGTCTACCCAGGGAAGCACGCGTATGTTGAAAGGTACGTGTCACAGGACGTGCACATCATAAGGCCGATGACCTTACCAATTTCTGAGAGCGCTGCTACCAGAATTTACCTATGCATAAGGCCAAAGTTTGAGAAGGGCGCGTACGTAGAGAATGAAATATCCATCCCAGATGACCCCATGGGAAGGAAGAAGCCAACGCCAAAGTGCAAGGAGAAAGAAGAAGAAGAAGAGGAAGAATAAGGGGCGGTGGAAAGGCATAATGTAGGTACCATGGGGCCAAGTACCTATGTCCAAAAGAAGAGAAGAATGGTGGTCAAGGAAAAGACCCCAGAGCCTATGAAGCCACCATCCCTTGAAGAACCTTCAGATGAAGAAAAGACAGCATCCCCGACTCTAGAGTTTTCTGTAAGGGAAGAAGAACAAGGAACAAGGAACAAGGGTCTGAAGATATAGATGACCTGAACACCTATGTAGGTGAAAGGGATGATGATGAAGGGGAAGAGTTGGAGGTGGATCAAGAGCCAATTGATGTCCATGACTCAAGAGGAGAGGAAGCGAGGATGTAAATGATGCCTTCATCTTTGTAAGGAGGAAAGGCACCTGAAGGGAGGAAGGTGCACACAACGAAGAGGGGAGCGAAGGGGCTAGTACCAAGGAGCCAGATATGCCCAAGCTCACTCAGGAGGAGGTGAATGAAAAGGAAACAAGGGAGGCAGAGAGGATAATTGATGCCTTGGTCAATGAAGAGTTGGGGTGGGTGCAACACGGAGCTCATGCTCGGTGAGTTTCAAGAAGGAGCAGAGGGAGAAGAGTGGAAGTAGCATGAAAGGCCCAACTCTCTCAGTAACTATTCCCAAGGGTGTGCACATGGGAAGTAAACGCACGGAAGGGGGAAGAAAAATGATGGGTTACATTGATGACCCCAACAAAGTTTTTTGCACACGTTTCCAAAGTACCATGCCCACTAAGGAGCTCACCGCCATGGAGTATTTTGATCCTGAGGGTGGATACCCGCGAACGAGGAAGATGCTTTCATGGGAATTTGACTCCCACCTCGATGAGCCTAAATTCGAGATTAACCAAGGAGCGGTATTGAAGCTGTCCGAAGGAAAGGGGGACAACCCCATTGTAAACACGCAGTAACTATCAGATGAGCAAGTGTGCAACGCGCTCAAAAAATTCTCCATGGAAATCAAGGCTAGGCTCTTCAGTAGAAATGACAAGGTTAGAGTCTTGGAGGACCTATTGGAGAAGAGGAAGGAAGAAGTGGTGAAGCTAACGAAGGATCTCAGCCTGGAAAAATTAATCACTCTTAACTGCAAATAGAGCTTTAGGAGGAAAATGCCAAGGTACGTAAAGTTTCCAAGAAGATGGAACTCATCTCCCAATCGATTATCATGAAGCACCCAGACCTTAACCCTCCTGTGCAAAGGTATAGATCCTCCCCGGAGTTCCTAGAGGACTTGACTCGAATCCTCACCATGGAGAGGCAACCCTGGCATTAGAGTCGGTAGAAGAGGAGGTCAGCAAGTGCGCTTGGAGAAAGAAGACAAGTTAAAGGTTGTCGTGCTTTTTTCCGAATACAACAAAGTGCTCACCGATGTAAGAATAACTACACAAACCATGGGGGTCACCTACGACCATTGCGCAGATCAAGACAAACTGACAAGCATACTCGCTTACAAAGAATGAAGCTGAGTTGAAGGAATTCAGAGAAAAGAATAAGGGCAATAAAGTCGAGTGGGAAAGGATCATAGCCAAGTAGAAAAGAAATCCAAAACCATTGAGAACTGGTGAGTCTTAATCAAAACCTGGCTAAAAGAGCTCTACAAGGTCATCACAAGGAATATGGATGCCCTGGAATATCACGTTAAAGAACTGAAGACTATGGTGGAAACCATTACCACACAAGGGGAGGGGCTAACTTTCGACGAGGTGAGCACCTTGGTTGGTGACATCTGCACCAAAGTGCAGAAGGAAGTCAACACTTGGAGTACACTGGAGGCCGACCTCCAGCAAAACTTTCCCCTCCTTCTTTAGGAAAATTTTCCCCTATTCTTTCTCTTCCCCTTTCTTTATTCTCCCCCATTATTTTCCGGGGGTAGGGTCCCTGCATTCTTTTTTTTTTTTTACTGCATTCTTTGAGAAGGTCCCCGAGGGACAGAGAAGCAGTGAAGTGTAGGGTAATTTTGGGCCCATAATTTAGCATCCAAATCTTAAGGGTACGTAGGCGTGCATGGGTTTGGAGGAAGCACGCAAGTGAAGGTGCACCTTAAGGCAAGAGAGTTCAAAAGGCTTCTTGCGTAAGCACAGGATGCACGCACTATGTGAAGAACAATTTGGGACTTAACCATTTTTACCTTTGGGATAGAACACACGAAGAACGTGTTCCATTTGGATAAGGTTCCAACGGGCAAGAGGGTGTCCTAGAGGGAATATACCTTGCGATAGAAAGATCCAAAAATTTAATCATGACATGGAGAGGCATGCACCTGGGAGACCCACACCTTGACACTGGGGCTAGATCCGAGGCTGCAAAGGATTTTGTTAGAGCTCGGAGGCCTATTTATACATGTGCCCTTGGAAAATAAGAGGAGGAGAAGAGAGGTAGTGGAGCTCGCATAATTACTACAAGAACGTGGGATGAAAATGGGTGCGAATTTAAGTAAGGATGTAATGGGGAAATGGGGAATGAAATTTTTGTCTTGTGAGAATACATGTATGGATCCATACATGGCGCATGACTCTGATCTTGTGAGAATACATGTATGGATCCATAAATGGTTGTGAAGCTGTAATCAAATGTCAAAATTATGTTGTTGAGGTAATGAACAATCTTTATGATTTTGATCATTGAATTACATCCTTAACATTCTTAATGCTCGGTAGAATTTTCATCTTACCAAACTATCAACAAAAGAGTTCATAATGCCTATTGTACTATCTCTTAGAAATCAATCCTTCTCCAATGTGTAAAACTCATATCATGTTAAAATAATACTCTAATCTCATTAATTGTCTTCTTGTTTTGCATCTAAGGCAAGTCTTAGAAGCATGATTACCTAAATTTAAATAACCTTGTGTAAAGCAATGGATATCAAGATTACCCTATCATACATGGGGTGAGAATGAGCTTCATTTCTAGGTGTAATAAATATAACCATCTCATGGGTAAGTTGTAATTCTTAGGTGGGTAATTGTCTTTATCATTTTATTGTGTAGCTTGGTCCTTCCGGGGATAGTTTGGGGTGTTTTCACCTATGTCTTATCTCGTTGAGGGACCTAACTAAGGAAAGGGTATTCTAAGCATCATCTTTCCTATGCATTAAACTAATGCATTAAACTCAGTCATCTATCACCAACAACCATGTTACCTGGGCATGTAGTCTTGGAATACCTCAAGTGGCACGAAGGCTTTACAAGATAACGACATTTGATTACTCTAATTTTGTCTTGTAAAAGGGTGTAGACACCATCGAGCACTAATGAATTTAATAGATCGTGTGACCTCTCATGATGTTAATGGTCAAAAGAGCTATGATGTATGGTCACTAATGATTGTAAATACTACTTTAGAATGATTTTGAACACACATAATTTTATTGAATGCACAACTTGTAATACATGCATAATTTTTGAGTTTCCTAAATAAAATGAATCTTATGAAAGGAATCAAACTCCATGAAGATGGGAGTCCGTAAGTGTATAATTAAGTAGAATATGAATTAATTTATTTGAAGTGATGCTGATTCTTGACCAAAGTAACCGCATGAATGGAGTTAGAGCATGGCTAACCATGAATAAACTTCATAATGATCACTACAAAAATCATATAGCCTTGAGTGATGTGAAACCAACCAAAATGAAAAATGTGATCGTAAAATGGATGTAATATAGGTGAGCTACACATGTGATAAAAAAACCTATAAAATCAAGAAACAAACTCTAAGGCTTTAACACAACTCTTTAAGCATAAATGTGCTTAAAACATTATGCTAATGAAATAATGAACATGAATACTTGAGAATGGAATACCTTGGGTTGTTTCCAAGGTCTTGTGAGTTAACAATATTGTACCCTAGTTTTAATTGTAAAAGATATTAGACACCTTGGGCATATATGGGAACACCTTAAACCTACAATCTCGAAGAGGTAAAAATTTGTGTTCAAAACCCGTAATTAACCCGCAATTTTCCGAGAATGAATCTTTAAAATAATTGATCATAAGTAAGTGAAATGTGAGGTTCATCACTTAAACTCAATGCTAAACCTCTATAATGTTAACACAGGTGAAATTTACCTTTCCATGTGCAACATGATTGTGAAAATAAAGATCCCTAATTGGAGAAAATGTATTGTTAATCATGAATGATTCAAATTAATGAGTTAACTTACATAGCTTTTGCTAATAACTTGAAGATGAAAAGAGTGTACCCTTAGTGTTAAAAATGTTATGAACAGAACTCGGGATAGGTCCAATATCTACCTAACAACCTTCCTTGTACTTGCCATGAACTCTTCCTCCTTGTAATGAAAGTATAATGCCAAACCATGTAATCATTATTCTTAAAAATGAATTCTTAGGAAAAGTGTTGGAAGACCCGTGTGTTTCGAATCCTCCTAACTACCATTGAGCTATATAAATTGATTGTGATAAATGAAATGAGAAGTATTCTAATGGAATAATTATAGGTGAAATGCTAAACACGAGATATGAAGCGTAGTATTAAGAGGAACAAAGTTTCCCATGTTAAGTTTTCTTCATATAATTATAGTTAGTTAATAAAAATAGGATGGTAATAAATATGTAACCATTAAAAATGTTGTGTCATGGGAAGTTCTCAAAGCGAAGAAGTGTATATTGTAGTGGGGTCATTATTGTACCTTATCATTTTGGAAAATTTGTCTTGATGTGCATCATGTGTTTCATGTTATATATGTGGTTTCATGGTTGTGCAAACGTCTCATGTGTTTTATATAGTTATATATATATATATATATATATATATATATAATCCTAAGTGATCACATATGGTGTCACGTATTAAGAAATGTAAGTTCAAAAAAATATTATCCCATTATTTTATGTATAGTATTTGTGTGTGTAAAATGTGAGCATTACATTTGGTATCAGAGTGGAGGTTCATGCTCTTGAACCTCTAGGAAAGATTGGAGTTGTGATGATTGTGCATGGTGGTGGAGGAGATGGGAAGAGTAATGTGATATATGTTGTGATGTGACCAACGTTGTACTTGTGATATTATGAATGCACCTATTGTGCATGCCACTTAGAGTGGTTTTGTTATGATGTTGATGTGCTTGTGATGAGAGTAATCACTCTCTTTTTTGTGAATTCAATGTGAATTTCATGTGTGATGTATTTCCTTGTTGTGTGAAAAGAATTTTACTATGGGTGTGAAGTGTTTGATTGTTTAATCATCATGTGATATGTATGTGTGATAATGTGTTGTATGAAAAATTTATTTTGTACTGAATTGTATCATATTTTTATGGTGCCATCATGTTGTGATGTATCGTGTAGTTTCACCATGTTGTGTTGTAATTATTGTATGTTGTGATGTTAATCATTACATTCATCATAAATATACTCCATGTGTTACGTGATGGATTCATGTCATGAATTATGGTGAAATGGTCGTCGTATGACCCATATTGTATTGTACTTACACTTTGGGTGCATTATGTGGAAACGTGATGTATTGTAAACCATGAAAGTAATGTTGTGTTATACCCTATAAATATACCATGTGTTAGTAATGTAGTGATATGTATGTTGTGAACCCTATACTAACCGAACCTAAGGGACACAATCAGTAAAAAGTGTATGTGTGGAGAGAGGAAATGTGTACCATTGACTAGTCACTCGAGTAAAGTATGAGATAGGAAGTGGAATCTTACATAGAATGAAAATCAACTTTTGTTCATTTGGTATGTATGGCACATTGCCCAATGGGCACCATGTATATTTTTTTCATCAACACATTAGAATTAGTAGATGGTAACTTGTACTTTTATCTCTCTCCTATATGGTTATTGTATAAATGACCTATGTGCACCAAATGTACTATTGACCGATTACTCGAGCGAGTACGAGATAAGAAGTGTAATCTTACATAGCATGAAAATCCAATTTTATTGGTTTGGTATGTATGGCATTTTCCCAATGGGAACCATGTATCCGTGTTTCGTGAACACCTTAGGATCATTAGATGGTGACCTATACCGTTTCCTCTCGGACTATGTTGAGCCTCGTGGGAGTCTGGTGGGATGATTTAGATAGATATTATACATGTTTATATTATTTGATATATTATTATATTATTTTGCAAGCCGAGGTTCGATATCCGAGTGCAAACAACTTGATGAGTACCCCTTTGATGGTCGTATAAGGCCACATAGTGATTGTGATGTGATATTTCTTTATACAAATTTTATTCATAAATTTGACCTCTCTTTCCTCTTCCAACAACCAAACTATTGTATTTACTTATTGGTTGAGTTATTGTCTACAATTTTAGGAATTTTATTTGATTGTTGAATTAATATGATGATTTTTGCATTAGCTGCGACTAATTAGCCTTTTTTTTTTTTTTATGAGTGTTAGATATAATATTTGTTAGTGCTTACATAAATGAATTTGGTTTGTTAATTTGTTATACCCGTAATATTATAAACGGGTTATTAGTTTCTTATTTTATAGGAGATAGTTTTCCTACCTCCATGGCTATATAATAGCCAATGTTGTAATGAATAGTAGAAGATCATTTTGTTCATGAAAATATGTTGTTATACCATCATTTTGCATCAAAGCGACGTTATGGAGATCTAATGTTTCGTGAGGGGAAGTTGTACTTCTCCATTTCCCTGTGAATGGTGGAATTCAGATTGTAAAAACATATTTGATATTACTTTTGCAGACCTGTGTAGTATTCGTGTGCAGCCTGTATGATTTCTATGTTAAGTTAGTAATTCCACCTCGTATCTCCTTCACGGCTCATCTCGCATGCATATCTCCTCTTAGCACTTGCACTTCTTTGTTCGATCTGTGTTATTGGGATCACAAGTTCCTATTAAAGACTCGACATGTAAAGATTTTTGAGATTTCATTGGAAATGACATTTAGTTTGACTGAATGCATTTTCATTGGATTTTTTTATTGAGTTAAGCCTCGCTTCAGATCTGTGCATTAGAGCTTCAGAGGTATAAGACATCGACATTGATGCTTTAACACATGGCTTCAACTATTGGCAAAAGGACGGATTTGGTATTCTATCACATTGTTTATGTATCCTCTGCATTAGATCTGTTTATTTTGCTGCGAGCTCCTATAAGCGGAGATGAACGTAATTTTGTGGACAATCGATTGTCTGAGAGGAAGATTAGCTCGCCACTTCTTCAAATAAACACATAAATGTGCATGTTTTGTGTGCTTTTGAGAATTCTGTTAGACATATCACCTGAAGATATATATTCAACTACGGAAGATTTGTCATAGATACCTTCACGTTAATACTGTTCTACCCCGAGAATCTCTTCACAGTTTTTTCCCCACGTCTTATTTGCATTAAACTTTTATGTTATAAATTTAGTACCCCTTAAATTATTGTGATGGATGAGTCCACGTGGTGTGGTTCCTTGCATCCACTTGCTTTCGATCCATAAAGAGTTCGGTTATTTGTAAATTTATTTTATAGTTTTTTAATTCTTTAACATATCTTTTTGTGTCCATAGCCTACATTCAAAGTTGAATTTAGTAGATTAGATAGTCTTAGTATTAGTTTAAATACCTCGTTTTGTTTAGATAAATTACATGTGGTGTCATTATTTATTCAAAGTATGGTTATCAAGTTTTATTTAGGTCTAAAGTCAAGTGTTTGAGTGTTGAGCATGGTCAAAGAAATATTTTAAAAGTATTTCCTAGGTTATCGTTGTTTATAAAGTTATTATGTCTTTGTTAAATAGGTAGTCTTAGTGAAACTTTATAGACCATTCATATTCAATCTAGAGTTATTTTGTGTGTCTTTTATAAGTCACGAGTTCTTTATGAGATTTTTTCTCAAAAGAGTCAAATATTGTCCGGTCATCAAAATCAATGTCAAAAATTCAAGTTGTCATTTTGTGTAAATATGTCATTGTGAGTCATTGTCATTGTAAAAATTTCATGAAATTTTGTTTGTCTTACTGAGACACATTTTCGGTGTAACCCGACGTTCAATTTGTAATTATACAAAATGATCAAATTTGATTGAGTTAGCAACTCATCCATTGGTGGGACGGAGGCATCAAAGGTTGGAGGTTGATCAATGACCTCTTGTTTGTCACCAACGATGGGGCCACTTCGGTTGTGGTGAAATATTTGTGATGTGAGTTTTTGCTTTTCAATTTTTCTTCATTTAAGTTTTTTAGTGTGGCAATGTATTGTGGATGTTGGAAAATGAGTTGTGTCGGAGCACAAATGACTATTAGTGATCCTCTAACTATAGTAATTTGTTGGAAGATGGTTCACTTGTAAATACGTTCACTTGCAATGGTGACCATGTGCAACAATATCTAACTAGCAAGATACGGTTAGTAGTATGTACTTTGATACATTTGCTTCTCAATGTTTGTGTGTGTAAATTTCACATTGTGGGGAGGGGGAACATGACACCAATGTTCCATTTCCATTCTACGCCTAAAACAACTAAAGACAAAGGTGACTTCCAATGGTAGTGGGAGTTTCCTATGTTGTTGGAGATCAAGAGGAAGTGAACAACAACAATGGTTATAATTAAGAACATTGTGATTATTATAGGATGAGATGTGAAATCTTTCCAGTATGTGTTCTATTGTGTAATTTTGTAATAAGCGAGTTGTGAATCCTATATACTTACCTGATGTACAAGCATAGCAGCAAAAAAACACAAGAGTAAGCCGGTTCATGGATCTTGAAAGGGTTTGTGGGAGGATCACGAAAACCAAACTAGGTGGATAGCTGATGGGGCATGTTCATGTCAAGGTTTGTGTAAAATTTGTTTAAAAATATGGAAGGAGAGAGCCTTTCTTTTGATCAAGATCATGAGTCACATAGTAGGACATGTTTCACATGGGTGATCATATTGTAGTTGAGTGTGTGGATGTTTTCCCCATGTTCACACTAAGGGGGATGTTAGGAATAATATTTATTAGTGCTTACCTAAAAGAGTTTATGTTAAATTGTTATACCCGTAATATTATAAACGGGTTATTAGTTTCTATTTTATAGGAGGTAGTTTTCCTACCTCCATGGCTATATAATAGCCATTGTAATATGCATCATTGGTGTTGAGTAGAAGATCAATTTTTTCATGAGAATATGTGGTGTACCATCAAAAAAATTTAATTTAAGTTAAAATTCTTCCTTGAGTTTCAATTTATTTTCTTGGTTGGCCCAAGGCGATTCAATTTGATGCCACTTAGCAATTTGTTTGGGTTTTAGTATGTTAGTTCTAATGTTTTTATGGGCATGGGCTCAACAAGGATTGGTGGTACTTATGGGCGAACTTTATTGTATGAGGGTATGCCCTAAGGAGTTACTAATAACCTATTGGGTTTTCGAACCACGAGTTATTATGTCACTTGGGTTAGAGGTGTCTAGATTCTATGTGCCTAGGGTCATAGGGTGACAGACCTCTTTGGTGGAGTGAAAAGGAAAATTTGTCTTTATTTTATTGTTTGGGAGGTATATAGAGTTGCTTTGTGATGATTTTGGGAGGTGTATGGAGTTGTTTTGTGATGATTTTGAGGTACATGGAGTTGTTTTGTGATGCTTTGTGAGGCATATGGAGTTTTTTTGTGATGGTTTAGGAGGTGTATGGAGTTGTTTTGTGATGCTTTGGGAGGTCTATAGAGCTATTTTGTGATACTTTGGGAGGTGTATGGAGTTGTTTTGTGATGTTTTGGGAGGTGTATGGAGTTATTTTGTGATGATTTGGGAGGTGTATGGAGTTTTCTTGTGATAGTTTGTGTGGTATATGGAGTTGTTTTGTGATGCTTTGGGAGGTATATGGAGTTTTTTGTGACGATTTAGGAGTTATATAGAGTTTTTATGATTCTTTGGGAGGTATATGGAGTTATTTTGTGATTCTTTACGAGATTGAGTGATATATGGAGTTGATGTTTATGATTCATGAGTGCTCATGTGATCTTGGTTATGTTTTGTGATGTTGAGGATTGATGTTCTTCATTGAGAATATGATGTTTATCAATTTGTAAAATCTATAGTTTCTTTTATGGTTTTAAGTTATGTAAAACCTCTTTATGAGTACTATTATATTCAAGCGTGTGTGTGTGTGTGTGTTTGAGTACTATGCTATGTGCATTGTTTGTGTTCTTTCCATGGTTGGGTTGAGTTCCTGTGATGTGATATAGTCATGAAAGTAAGTACCATGATTTCTTTTGGACCATTAGTTTTACGTTTGGGTTGTATGTGGTGTTTGGATGTTAGTTACTATTGGCATCCACACAAATAAATAAAGCGAAATCTTAGACAATGAAATTGATTAACTAAAATTAATTAAAACATGGAATAATAGTAGTTAATATAATCTAGAAAAACATGTAAATACAATAAATAAATGTAATAAATGAAATTGGAAAATGACCCAAGACCTAAGCTAATGTACATATAAACCCTAATATGCAAGAAGAGCGAGGAAGATACTAAAACAAATAATCTGGAAGTAGGAATGAATTTGTAGAAGTCCTAAAAGGGAAGATCTAGACTTATTCCTTGGAATGGGGCACCCAGGGAAGGACCTGGGGCACCTCTGGGCACCTTGAGTCCGTAGTCTAGGCATTGTGGTCTATGCAAAAGGTAAATAAATTAGTTTCATAAGTTTGGAAGGTGGTTTGAAACCCTCATTTTTTATCATATCGATTCATCGTATGCAATGATGTGTCGGAGATAATCGAGATGAAAGAAAGACACATAAGAAACTACAAGAATTGTCAAAACCCTAGAAAAATAATGCATATGAATAGGTCATTTTGACCTCGGATGCCACAATATTGGGCTTACTAACTAAGTGCAAAGCACTACATTCCAGGACTCCAAATGTAGTTCTAGTTTGTGTGAGAGTCATGTGCCCTAGATGCTCTTGTCCCAATCACACTTTGTGAAGTAGTGAGCCATAACTAGATGTAAAAAATTTAGTAGATTGGTGGATGGAATAGAATATAGTCCCTTCTTATTCTTGTGTGATGCATATCAACCAACCTTGTCCTTTGTGATGGAGCTAAGTGAATGCAAATGATCTCCATATGCCTTTGATAGATGTAACCCTAGGTGGATGATAGTAGATACTAGTGCGTAGTCCTTCATTATGGTCTCATAACTTTATATTTATATTGTTCTCTTGATCTAATTTTGTAATTAACCCTAAGATGGCCGACCACCAAAAATATAACAAGCTGAAACGAGTAGAAAGTTCCCAAAAAGTGGAGGCAAAGTTCAAAAAGGATTGGGGCACCCCTGGTGGGACCAAGGCAACCATGTGCACCCCAATACTAGCCCTGGAGCCCCATTCAAAGCTAGAATAATGTGAAATTATGAAATTTGACTAGGGATGCGGGTGGTAGAGGTCAGAAATAATGAAAGAAAACAAGGTAAGATGGCCAATAGATTGGGGTTAATTAGTAATTTATTAAATCAAAAACCTTCTAAATAGTAGTATGAGACTTCGACTAAATAATGTCTAAAGTGCATGATTTTGTGTCTACATTTTCCCCAACTTTATGCTGGTGTGAAAAAATCTAGAAACATAAAATAGATAGAGATGCATACCTAATAATCCATGTAGAGCAATGTAGAATGTGCTAAAGGACTAGCAAAGAGTGGAATGAAAAACAAATGATGAGCATGGAAACTAAAGATGCAAAAGTGAAAAAAGTGATTTGAGTGAACCTAGGGTGGAAATGTGTCTCAGTAGTTACCGATGTGTGTAATGTACCTACACGGTTCGTATGGTGTGTTCTATTGAAAAATGTTGTTGTTGACATTGGTTTTGTTCTTTTTGTAGCCCCCATTTGACTACTTGTTTCTCATATGGCTGAACCTTCAAGGAGAAAATGATCATGTAGTCAAATATTTGTGTGTGTGTGTGTGTGTGTGTAAAAACACAATGTAAAAGACACATGTGCATGTATGTAAAAGCATGTAAATGTGAAATATGAAAATGAAAAATTTAAATGGAACATGTGCACTTTGAATCCATGTCGAGAAAAAGAGTGTAAAAGGATATCCTATACTACCGTGGTTTTTCTAGTGATCGACGCCATAGGACAAAGAAGTATAGGGAGGAATTTACATTGTATCCTCCAAACTTTAACTACTTCCCTGAACATGTGTGAAGAGATCTCTGTATGTATTTTTTTTTTTGGGTGATCCTATGTTGTTGGATGAAGAAGTATAGCGAGGAATTCAATTTTATTCTCCAACCTTGATCTTGATTCCCAGAATGATAAGGAAAACCATGTCTTATAAACATCGTTGTGTACGGGGTTGGTAGACTGGTCTAAACCCATTCGTTGTATGTAACCCACAATGCCAAGGATAGAAAGAGTACTGAAATGAATTGGTGTAGAAGCATTGTGTAGAATATAAAACCCCAAATGATGCCCCCCTCTATGGTGGCACATGCGATGTCGCTGATAGGAGAATGCAGCCCCAAAAAAGGACCAACTACATAAATTGTTAAACTCTTCCCTGCATGTGGAAAGGAATTCAGTTGGTAGAAACCAAGGTGCACAAAAATAAGAAGGATATCCAAAGACATGTGTTAGTAAAAACAAGTATGCATTTATAAGACAATGTGTAATCTATGCAAACAATGTAAAAGCTACCAAACAAAGTAGTAATGTAAACACGTAAGAAGATAGAGTAAACCGCACAAAGTGGTTTACAAACATGGGAAATCACTCACAATTTCATAATACACATAAGGCCATCGTGATTGCATAGAACAAATAAGTGTACATACTAAAGAAAGGGAAAGGCTCGCATACAAAAACATGTAATAACAAACAATGTAATAAATGCATATGGAAGAAAATATCCTGCATAGCAAATGCTATACAATTGGCACCCATTATCATGTTATAAAAATAACTAACATGTCAAAAGCTTGTATAATCAATTAATGTAAAGTTCTAAGTACAAAATGAAACAATAGTACCTATGAGAGACGAATGTGGATGCCCTTAGTGACCATTATAGGAAGGTTCGAAGGTGATCATCCATGTTGTGTGTAAGATACTGTATTTATAATCACAACTATAAAAATATGTGAACACACATGTATGGATGATATAGATAAATGACATACAAGTAATCTAACTATCATGTGTAATAAAGTGACCATGAAAAGAAAAAGTAAACAAGAGTAACATAACCATAATATGTAGTATGTTCTAGATGGATGGAATGGAGTAAAAATTTGAGTGATAGAAGCTATGTGCCCCTTGAGTGAATGGAAATATATATAGCAAGGATAATTTAGTTTCCCCTCAATAGTAAAGAATGAACCATAAATGAGATTGAGTCAACGTGAAGTTGTCGAATAGTGTGTGTTGTGTCTAATGCGGTGTGATGAATGTGTATGTGTGTGTTTTCGAGATGTGACCTAGGAATGATGTGTATTTATCCCTATAGCTGAAGTGTGTATGATGACAAATTGATTGAAAGAGTGATGATGTAGCCTATTAAAGTGTATATCACTACAAGATGAAAGGAGTGGCAATGCAACCTAAAGCGTATACCACTACAAAAAATGAATATGTGACATGTTAGCCTATAACATATGTCACTAACCTATTAATGTCACATGATAAAAGGTCGATTAATGAACGTGTGTGCATAATAAGGTCCATTTGATTGGTAAACCCTCGATAGTCGAGTATGGACCATGGAACTAAAGTGTGTCATAGGGTAGTGAGTATATTGAGTAGAAGACAATGTTGAGTATGATGATAATAAATGCTGATATGATGTGTAGTGTACAATGTATAATATGAAATGTAATATGTGTATGTAAAATAAAAGTGTGAATATGTGTGTTATATAGGAGGCATGATGAGTAATATGTAATGCTAGATGCAAGTGTGACACATGTATGATGAATACTAGTATAGTGTATAGAAAATGTGTGGTGTATAAATGCGCAATGCAAGTATGTAATGTAGACCCTGAAAAGTGTGATACATTTATAATGATGAATAATATGATGTATGATGTGTAGAGACCAATGGAGAAATGATATAGACTAAATGTAGAGTGTATGATGTAAAGTGTAAGACATATGATCCAAGATGTGTGAAGAGACCTAGTGTGTAGTGTGTGCGGTTCATGTGTAATAAGCCCTCAATAGTGAAGTGTGTCATTGATAAATGTTGATACTAGTGTATGTTGTGTGTAAATACATAGGTGTGAAGTGATGTGAATATAAGACACGTGTGACTACTATAGGGGGGAGAATAAGTATGATGCCCCCAAATTTACTATGATGATGGAGAATTATGCGGTGATGTGAGAAGTGTCATGCGAGTTTTGGAGAGCATTGTCTATGTCATGATAAAAAGAGGAAAACAAAACAATAGGCTGGAGCAACAATAGGAGCATGGGATGGTGGCAGAATTTAAGATGTTTTTTGTTCATCGGTAGGAGTGGCAGATTTGAAAAAAGTGATTGGTTTTATCTCATGAGGGATTGATGACACTACAAAATAATTGATAGGAGAATAAGGTGGACTGATTTTGAGAGGTGGTTATGTAATTTCACTTGGTAATGTTGTGGATGACTTGAGAGGAAGATGTGTTGGACATTTTTTAAAGGAGGTTTTTATGTTGACTTGGTGATGTTGTAGATGACTCAAGAAGAGGTGTTGTGTCAATTTTGAGGGGTGGTTTCTTAGGTGGTTCTTGAATTTCCTTAGAAATTATGGCATGATGCTCATTAGAAATAGATGAATGAGATTTATGAACCCATTGAGATTTAGAATTTGTATATAGGCATGTAATATAATGTTGTGCAACAAATTAGATAAAGCCTTGATGCTCAAGATGTTTAATTATTTTTTGTAAATCATAACAATCATTGTCATTATGCCCATTGAGTCGATGATAATGTCAATAAATACAACCTTGATATTTTACTATCGATAAGGAAGCGTAATGAGTAGGTGGTAAAGGAATCAATTGACGACTAAGTAGCTCAGTAAGAATGTCACCTTATTAAGTAATATGGTCAAAGGTGAGAGGCTCTAATAATGGTATGAATAGATGTTCATTGATGTGAGAACATGCAGTAGACATAAAATGAAGATGTGATGTAGAAGGAGAAAAATGTGAGCCTGAGAAGCATCCTTAAGATGTTGGATTTCAGATTTGAGAGATGTAATCATGGATTCCATAGACTGAAATTTATCTTGAAATAAAGAATGAAGATCTTGAATGGATTTGTAATAGATTGATTGGATTTGGAATCAAGGGAGTCCTAAAAAAGATGACCAAAAATAACATTGACTTGGGTAGGAAATATGTTGATAGGTAGACACATAGTCTCTAGGGTTTTTTGAAGAGCGTCTTTACAAGATGGGTGCATTTGAATCAATTGAAGAAAAGAGACTTGATAGAAATTAGAAGCCATGATATAAAATATGAGAAAATCCCTAGACTGAAGGTGGATTTGCTACTCATCGAATAAAAATGATTAACTAAAAATGTAGATATATGGTAGTTAATCTAATCTAGAATTACATGAAAATACTGATAAATAAATATCAAAATAATCCAATAAACTAATCTAATGAAGATAGAAACTCTAATATGCAAGAGAAGTATGAAAGTGACTTTGTTGATTTTAGAAACTTACAGATATGTGTCACGAAGTGATTGTAGAAACATGAAGCAAGAACAACTGTGTAGAGGCCCCAAAAAGGATGGATCTAAGTTATCTATCTGGGGTGGAGAACATGGAAAGGGTGAGGCACTTGTGGGTGATCTGGTTGGTAGAATACATGCCTTGGTCTTTGTAAAAGGTCCGGAAATGAGTTTCATAGGTTTGGCAGGTAGTCTGAAACCCTCGCATTATTTGTCGCATTACCTTCACTACACTTCTCTAGGTGTCGCTGATAATCCACGACGATAGAAACACCTACAAGATACCACAAGAAGTATTTAAACCTAAAAAATAATGCATATAAATAGGTCAGACTAACCTTATATTCCATAATAATGGACTTACTAATGGATCCCTACGCTACATTTTATACCTAAATGTAGTTCTAGTGTGTGTGTGAATCATGTGCCCTAGGCGCTCTTATTCCAGATCACACTTTTTGAAGTAGTGAGCAATAACTAGATGTAAAATTTAGTAGAATGGTGGATGGAGCAGAATAGAATACCCTCATATGCTTGTGTGATGCGAGATGAACCTACATTTTCCGTTATGATGGAGCTAAGTAAATGCAAATGATATCCAAATTCCTTCGATAGATGAAACCCTAGGTGGATGGTAGTAGTGACTAGTTTTTGGTCCCTCATTATGGTCAAATAACTTTATATTTATAGGTTTCCCTTGATATAAATTTGTAATTAACCTCGAGATGTATGAAAAATTAAAAGATAAGAAGCCAAAACGGCTAGAAAGTGCCCAAAAAGTGGCATAAAATTTCAAAAGGATTGGGGCACCCCTAGTGGGACCAGGTGCCCATGGATGCTCCAGTACTAGCATGGGCACCCAATTCAAAGCTAAAATAACACAAAACGATAAAATCTAAGCGTGAATGTAGGTGTAAGAGGTCAAGAATGACAAAAGAAAATAAAGTAAGATGGCTAAATGATAGGGGTTAATTAGTACTTTATTCACTCAAGAAACTTATAAATAGTAGTATGAGACAAGGAATAAATAGTGCCTAAAGTGCATAATTTTGTGTCTACATTTTTCCCCACTTTATGTTGGTGAGTGTAAATCTCAGTAACATAAAGGAGATAGAGATGCGTACCTGATAATCCATGTAGTGATATAGAAACACGCAAAGGACTAGATAAAGAGTGGAATGAAAAAAAGATGATGGAGCATGAAAACTAAAGATGCAAAAGTGTAAAAAAGTGATGAGAGTGAACCTAGGGTCAAAATGCATTTGTAGTTACTAATGTGTGTAATGTACCTGCATGGTTAATATGGTGTGTGTTGTTATAAAATGTTATTGTTAACGGTGTTGTTATTGTTTCCCTATTTGAATTCTTGTTTCACATATGGTATGACCTACAAGGAGAATGATCAAGTAGTCAAATGTATATGTATTTATGTGTAAAAATGCAATGTAAAAGATGCATGTGCATGTATGTGAAATCATGTAAATGTGAAATACAAAAATTAAGAATGTAAATGGAACATGTGCAACTGATCCATTTAGAGAAAGAGAGTGTAGAAGGATATCCTATATTGTCGGGTTTTATAGGTAATCGATGCCATAGACCGAAGAAGTATAGGGAAGAAATCTATTGTATCCTCCAACCTTTAATTGTTTCCCTCAACATGTGTGAAGAGATATCGCACATCCTAGTTTTTTTGGAGATCTAATGCTTTGCGGCCAAAGAAGTATAGGGAGTAATCTTGTCGTATCCTCCAACCTTGAATTATTTCCTAGAATGCTAAGGATAACCATGTCCTATAAAAGTTGTTGTGTACGAGGTTTGTAGACTAGTTTTTACCCACTCTCTGTATGTAACTCACGATTCCAAAGGTAGAAAGTGTCTTGAACTAAACCTATATAGAAGCATTTTGTAGTATGTAAAACCCCAAATGATGCCCCCTCTTTGGGGGCACATGCAACGTCATTGATAGGAGAATGTGAAACCAAAAGAGTACCAACCACATTAAATATGTAACTCTGCACTACATGGGGAAGGGAATGCACTTGGTAGAAACCAAGTAATTCACAAGCAAGAAGGCTAGCCAAAGACAAGTGTTAGTATGAACAAGCATGCATGTATAAGACAATGTGTAATCTACACAAATAGTATAAAAGCTACCAAGAAAAGTAGTAATATAAACATGCAAGAAGACAAAGTAGACCGCCAAATTGGGTTGCAAACATGGAACACCACTCACGATGTTGCAAGACACGTAATGCCATCATGGTTGAATATAAAAAAAAGTGTGCATACCAAATAAAGGGCAAGACACGCATACAAAAACAAGTAATAACAGATAATGTAACAAACAAATGTGGAAGAAAATATCAAAAGCACCCGTTAGCATGTTAGAAAGATAACTAGTATGTCAAAAGTGTGTATAATCAAGTAGTAAATTGCTAAGTAAAAAATTAGACAATAACACCTATGAGAGACAAATGTGGATGTCCCTAGTGACCAATATATGAAGGGTAAAAGGTGAGAACCCATGTTGCATGTAATATAACTATATGTGTGATCACAACTATAAAAAAATGTGAAATCACATGTGCCAATGATATAGATAAATGAAATACAAGTAAGATAACTAGCATGTGTAATAAAGCAACCATGAACAAGGAAAAGTAAGCAAGGGTAAACACAACAATAATATGCGGTATGTTGTGGATGGATGGAATGAAATGGAAAATGAAGTGATAGGAGGTAATGTAATGGCTCAATATTTGTTATGATATGTACCTCATTGTTAAGGAGATAATGTTGTAGTTTATCTACAATGAAGATAAGGCTAAGGCACAATTTTTCAATATAATTATTATAGCTACATTCATAAGAGAGTAGATAATGAATTATGTAATATATGGCTCTTTCACACCGAGAAGCATCATGTTGTGCCAATAAAACACCTAATGCATGAAATGTAACAAAGATATACAACAAGAAAGGTCCATGGTACTTTCTCGGGCCTTGGTTCATCCACCATCGTAGTTCATTACTCATGCACGCTCTCCACCGCATCCATACACCACTGCATCATCACATCCATCACATTCAGTTCATCCATCTCATCCATCACATTCACGTTATCCACCACATCACTTTACTTCTTCACACTGGCTTCCATAGCCCTACGCCTTCGCACATACCACCGTAGCTCCATATGACATTCAGTTTGGCACATATTCACATGTTACTTCCATCCCACATGCTTCCACCACTTCACGCTACCTCGGTCTCTGGTAGGTGATTCTTTGCACCTTACTCTGGATGACACACTTGTATTCTTATGATTATTACATGAATGTTGATGGATTTTTGTAAGAACCTATCATCATGTGCTTCATCATTTCATATAGCACACTCATTCATTTCCCAATGATGCACTCTCGCTTACGTAACTCATCTTTGATTTGTTGAGGGGTCTTAACTAAATGATCCTATTCCTCTACATGATGGTAGACATTGCTAGTATTCCCTCCTAGTTTCATCATACCAACATTTACGATCACATCACATTATCATTCATTAAAACATGTAAGTTTTACAATTATAAATTTTTACATTTATCTTATTATCGCCATTAAAATAATTACGCATTACAAATTCCATTTCATTTAACTCACCAACCACATTACATTTGCAATCTATCATCATTCACATTAAAAAAATTTCTACCCTTCTCAATTTTATAATGCGAGTCTACATCAATAAAGACACACTTGATATATAACACATTATATAAAGTAAGATGATAAAAATTAAATCATACGTCATCAATCATATCACAACATCAATGCACAACAAAACAAATTCATCATATACTAATAAAATATGCTCATATATATATCAAATCTAATCATCATTACAAAATAAAATTCATCATTAGGGAAAACACCCCTACATCACATATAATAACATAAATAAACCCTCATAATCAATATCACTCACGAGATACAATAAGATCCCTATAACTAGATCCCTCTCCACTAACTCTATGTCGTTGTTCGTGGCCTCCATACCTCTCCACTTGCATACATAATAAGGCATTCTCTGTATACTAATATGAAAACTATCATTGTAAATCCATGTATCTTGTAAAGACATCCCGCACTAAAGGACCACCATCAAATGACTCTGGCTCATAGAATACCCTCTCATGCCTCACCCTCTTGCCTAGCAACACATTACATGTCTCGATTCTTATGGACACTAGATCAAATAAATGGGCATGATCACACACTATATCATTGAATTTCTCAAGAATACCGCCACCAAGTACATCTGTTGGTATATTCCATGTCAATGTGTGGATGGATGTGTCAAATATTAGTGACCAATGTGCAACACCTATAAAAAAATGACACAATGTGTTAGATAATCATCACTAAAAGATAGCCCAAAAAAAAAGTACACAACACAATTATACAAACACTCATGTTGAACTATAGCTCTTTGCCACATTTTTTGGGGCATGGGAATCACCATCTCCTACTCCTCCCTATGGTAACCCCACTACATCTCGTGAATAATGGAAACAAAATACCAATTGGTGTGCCAACCACCATGCCCGGTAAGTTTTTGCGCACCCCATATCATTAGAATCTATAGGATTTATTTTTGTGTCTAGCTCATCGGCGAGGAGGTACTAATTTCTCTCACGTAGGCCCGGGTCTAGCTCTATCCCATATTATGTCTCTAATCACTGCAACCATATATATGGCTCTAGGGGCACGTCTGAGCCATGGAAAACTATCAAAAACTCTTTCTACTTGAAATAGCTCTGGTCACCCCTAGAAAGAGATCCTCCAACCACATAGTCCTACGAATACACCACAACTCTATAACATTCTTGGGTCATCGTTCATAGTCATAAGTATGACCTCCATGTAACAACCTCAGGCCCCATCCTATCTATCGGTTCCCTATAGGTATCTCGTGTCCAATCTAGGCTCATGAATATTAATCCACCTCCTCACATATATCTCTAGCCTAGCCCACTCTCCTCGTGGACCTCCAACTAGTCTCAACACTGCTATGTTCTCATACACCCACACGTGTAAAAGTGTAGTAGCTCCTATCCCACCACCATGCTCATCGTGAGTAAATTAGTATAGATCTCTATATAGATGGGATAACACACACCATGCCCACGCGTATCTAGTACCCTCCTCCTCTATCTATTGGCATATATCATGCATCTTATACAAGATTCCTACACCTCCTCCCTACACTCGCTTATAGATAAATAAATGAAAAGCTGCTATGAACTTCTAGAAGCGCGAGAACCTTAGACCGTAAGATAACATCCAAACTAATATGGGCCTTGATAGGTACTCAAGTCCCCATAAAATATTGTCTAGTAGCTCACATTTGTCACTCCATATCCTCCAAAGCAAACATAACCCGTACTCTCTCTCCAACAATCGGAAACCACCGATGATACACATCCTCCAAAGTAATAATCATCTCCCCATAGGAAAACAAATGTACATGTACTCGCACACCACTTCTCACATAGTGAAGTCAACATGGGCATATTATGGGGAACATACCCTATCCATGTTATGTGCCACAAGATGGCATGGTCCATGAACTCCCAATCATCATCTGACAAACCCAACCCAAGAAAATTACTCATATGATGACCACTACGGAACTCCCTTGAGTGAATATCCCTCTGCACACCAAAAAATGATAACAAACGCAATGTTAGAATGTGTTACAAGTATATATACACTAGCTTATCACATTCATTTACATTAGAAATATGATTTTTCATCATTATACACCAAATACACACATTCGGACCAAGACACCTAAATGTAGAATTGGGGTGCCTAGGCATAAGACACTAGCACCCAATTCTAGAACCTGCTGTCCCAAGGGTAACTAATGCCATCACAGCTATTGTCTAGGTCCAAAATGCCAAGAAAATTAAAATTCTCAAATTTATAAAAATTCAACACAAATAGCTACTACACCATACATTTTTGAAAAACATTGTACTTACCAACTCTGTGGTCATACATGATGCAAGAACGGTTGCCACCCTCTCAAACTGACTAGGATGCATTGATCTCACTTGTAGAATTTTCATTCACTTCACACTCAATATCAAAATTGCATAAATAAAAATGCTATGACTAAACACTTTTTCACTTCACTACTTATAGTTACTTTTTCACCTACTTTACTATAGTCATTATTTCACTTTTATTCTCACAACTAATACACACCACACCATTTTTGTCATATCTTGAGTGTTTCTACTCCAATTTACACCCTGTTTGCAACATTCTTTTTATAATTTTTCCTACCACCATAACATACACATTACATGCACATTATCTCTCCTTGAATTTTTCTTCCATCCAATTCATACACATTTTGGAAATTTCTATATATTTTGTGCTTACTTTCGGCTTATATTTTATTCTTCTCATCACTTCCCCTTTTGCCAAAATGGGGGAATATCATTGCGAGTCACCTTAAAACACCGTTACGTTACCATGTGATCAATAAACAATATCAATTCATAATTTTAAAACATTTACTAATTCACCACGCGACATCTCACTATTAATTCCCCCTAATGACCTAATCTGGGGACAACAAATGTACAATTGTTCTATTCAAAATTTTATCGCTTCCCCCTAATGACCTAACTTGGAGGAAAAAATAATTAAAATATTTCCACACATCAATTTATATTAATTCCCCTAATAGCATAACCTAGGGGTAACTAGCATAAAATCTCTCTCGAGAGTAATAAATCAAATCAAATCAATCAATCCATCCATCAACGTGTCAAAATTTATAGCAATCGAAATCATATCATTAATACAAATTCAACACAATCGGCCTCCCATATGACCTAACTTGGGAGTTACGCATGGCCTCCCAGATGACCTAACTTCATGCGAGTTACATGTGGCCTCCCATATTACCTAACTTAGGAGATTACATCCATTTCTTTTCCAAATGATATAACTTGGGAAGCTATTTTATCCATTTAGTGTTTTTCGAGATGACCTAACTTGAAAGCTAGCACATTGCGGCAACACCTATGGAGTGGGGAAAGAGTGCATTTCCTATACTACTTGTATATGGGTCAACTATTTGATTAAAATTATTTACATCCAAAAACCACAAATTTTGATCGAGTCCATCTAGAGTGTCTAGATATTGAGGATGTAGTTAAAGATTGGGTAATAACACATTTTCTCCATATAATCTTCCTCTGGCGTAGCACACCTAAGTCCTCTAGTCGATTATTCATGTACATGTGTTTGGTACATAAGTGATCACTCGCTACCCGTGTTATCATCATCATATGCATTTGAAGCCATCAATCTTCCAAAATTACAATCATCACTCTCATTTAGTACACTTCATCATGACATTATGCTTTTCACTACATTGCACGGATCAATGCGATGAGTCATGGTTCAACACACTATATGGTTCTTTTGGCATACTTTTACTACCACATCTACGTGTTCTACTACAACATGGGATTCTCCATATTTCTCTCAAGTACACATCTCTATCTACTTTATGTTATCGAGATTTATGCTCACCAACATAAAGTGGGGGAAAATGAGTCACAAAATCACACACTTGTTATTATAATTATACCACCAAGTATGTTGTTTTATATATGGATCTTGCATAAGAAAAGTATTCAATAATGACCCATCCCCTTGTCCTACCATCTATTATTTGGTCATCTTCATCATTTGTCTTACGGTTGTCGATTGTTTACAAAATTTTGGTCATCTCCGGGGATTCTTAGGTGTCTATATTAGGTCATTTGTTATCTCTAGTCTTTGACTAGGGCACCTAAGGTAGAACTGGGGCGCCCATGGGTTCCTTGGTCCTTCCAAGCTTGTACATCTAATTTAAAGTTTTGAGGTTTGTCTTTGTAATTTTCCCTCTCATTCCCCTAGGTACTAGTTGGCATGTCGGGTCATTAGTGTCAAAATTTGAGCAAAAGATTCGTATATAAACATAACATACTATCTTATATGCGGACTATCTAATACTAAGGGCTATCTATCTATTAAGGTAAGGGATTGAATTTGGGAATCATTACATCACACACTTTGCATATGAAAGGGAAGTCTATTATATTCCATCCACCATTTTTCATATTACATCTAGGTATTTCCCATTACTTGGGTGTCATTGACACTAGGGAACCCTAGGCACATAATTTCATATCCATGAACATACAAATATTTTGGTTCCGAGATGTAGTGCAATGCTCGGTTGTAAGTCCATCCATTTGGTAGTTGAGGACAGTCGACCCATTTATTTACAACTTTCTTTGTTAGGGTTTTATGCTTTTTGTGGGGTTTTATAGGATATTATTCGTCAAATATCTACAACATCAATGAAGTTCTTGTGATAATCATGAAAAAAGATAGATACATTGTGAATATATAGTGACACTTTAAGATTGAGGTAATGAGTTGTTCTACGAGGACTAGAGTGCCCATACTACTGGACTAGGGCACCCATAGGTGTCATGATCCTCTTCCAGTGCCCTAGCCTAGTAAAATATCCATCTCTTGCTATTTCTTGGGTTGTAACATCATACTCTGCTACATCCACACATCATCCTATTTAGCCCAAAATATCAAGTGAGGTAAGTCATTTTCAGGTTAGTACCTTATCCCAACTATTTCAATTATTTCATTTAATTTAAATATTAAATAAAGTTACTTAACATTCATATTTAAATTCATATCGGTTATTATATTTGTTTTACTTGCTTTGATTAGCTTAGCAGAGATACAAATTTCATTTCATATTTTAGTTAATCATAATAACGTACCGTAGCCTAGACCAAAGGTGGAAAACTATTAACTAAGTAATAATGAAAACTAGAACTACAATATTCACAAAACACTAAGAAATTGTCATAACTTCTCTCCTATCTTATGACCATATTTTAGCAATAGATTTCTTTTCCTTAGACAAGATTTGGCATTTTTATATGTATTAGAGTATATACCATTGTAGCCTCACTTTTATACTTCATTAAGGATGATTCTTTTATAAAGGGAGGGAATGTCTTTGCCTCGCCCTTGTCTTGTTGATGGTTAGATTATGGGTGATATCTCAAGTGAATTCCATGTTACCAAGCTTACCGCCTTGGCATCGTAGTGAGAGAAATTTATTTTGTAAGTTTTTTTGGTTTGAAGTATCACCTTCTAACTCTCCTCGTGGTAAAATGATAATGTTATATAATGTCATCAAAGTCTTAGAATATATTTTTACAACTCCTAAATAAAATAAATATAGTTACGTAAAGGTATTTAATTAATTAATTATATATATATATATATATATATATATACATATACATTAAAATAATAATAACATAAATATTAATCAAGTAATTGAATGAAATAAAAGCAAAGGAATTTATAAATTTAAATTAAGTAAAATTAAATTAAAAACATGTATATATATAATTGCGTATGGAATGTTTGGTTTTGAGAACTAAGTTTAGTGATGGGAGTGAAATAATGAGAGTTGATGGAGACATGAGGCGTATAACATGTGGAAAGAGTGTGATATAGGGAATGGGATTCATAAAAGACCTTAAGACTTGTCATTTTCCTTGCATAATAATACAAGCATCTTATTCGATATCTTAAGGTGTTAACCATAGTGAAACCCAAGTTAACGTTGTGAATTTAGTTTTTACGGATTTTCACGAGTATAAAGGTCAAATCATTGCTTTACTATCAATAGTAAAGTAGGGTTATACAATATCATAATTAAATAAACTAAAGGTTTCAGGGAACCGTGCTAAACATAAGTCTCGCATAATCTGTCCTAAAATCAATACCATTATGGGTTCAACCATCCCTACTCATGGAGATAAATATGTAACCCAAAAATCTCCTCATTTTACTATATAGAAATTGATCGATATGGATTTGTATCTATGTATAAAGTGGGTTATATTGTCCTTGAGAGTAAAATAGGATCTTCTTCCTACCACTATTTTGTTTTTTGAAAGAAAAAAAATAAGAAGATTGAGAATTAGGAGTTCCTCATTTAGGCTTAATGTCTAGATGTATTGATTTTTCTTCTTTTACACATATGTGTTACATGAACTATAACCTTTGGAGAACCATCATTAGGGAAGACAAATACCACATCATTTAATTATCGTTATATTTTATTGAGATAGGTTTTGTATTGATTAAGGAATTAAAAGTTTCCTTTTCTACTATCCCATACATGTCTCTGCAAGATTTATGTTTTTCTCTTTTCCTTCTTGTGTCAAAATGGAAGATTTGGAATAATTTTTGGATTTTTTATAAAGTAATTAAAAGAATTCAAGCAATACCATTTATAGGTACTAATCCAACCCCTTAGTTTGGCCATTATCTTTCCCCCTTAGTTGTACCAAAATAGGATCCTCATAAGCTGGACTTGTTATCCACCAAACCATAGGTGGAGGTTGTTTTGTTTTCTCTACGAGTTGTTTTGATGGCAAGTGATGTAATAGACATGTAGGAAAATTCGGGTTCATATCGAATACAAATGGAGTTTTAGGAAAGGTGGAAAAGAGGTATAGTCTCATGGAATACGTTTATTTTAGGGTATGCACATATGACTTTGCTGAAATAGATTTAGAAACTTTTGAGAAAAATATGGAAGCAATTAAATAATGCCCCATCTGTTTTCAATAACAAAATCCTTGAGACATGTGTTTATTTGGATCATAACATTTTGGTTATGAAAAGCAAGGAAACATACGAGGAATCCATAAACTATTTCTAGAATTCACTGAAGTTAATGGGGTGTCATCAAATGCAAAAGTGATCGCGAGTTTTGTGTAAAGGGTATGGTTTAAAATTTTACTCCTACACTAAATTTATCTTTCATAATTTCTAGATTCTCAAAATTAATTTTTGGATAGTAGGAAATGTAATACCAAAAAATGATAAAACCGTACCTCATCCAAAACTACCAAAACATAAAATAATTAAAAGCTTGAGAGTCATGCCCATCGAGTGCCACACACAAATGTACCACAAATCTGAAACTCCTAGCATGACCCGTAGAACTTGAGTGACCATGGAGAAACTTAGAAAATGTTTTTCAACTGATTTAACTCCTTTTTGAGTCAAGTTTCAAATTTTTTAATCATATCAATCACTTATAGTGACATTCTCATTTTAATAAAATCTGATTAGTTTTGGCTTATAGTTTTCGTTTAGCTTGAGAGAAACTGAAAACCACCGCCACCTACCTCTAGAATGCCAACAAGAGAATTGTAACCAACCCTTAGTTCAATTCTAATGATTTTGGAGGCTAATTTTGTAATACGGTTTTGGGGCATATTGGTCGTTGTGCGACAAAAGTTCTTAACCTAATAAGGATAACCAACCCTGGAGTTTCCTTTATAACTTGATCTATGCTCATTGTAATCAACTTCCATTAGATGTGATGAATTCTCTATATATGAGGGAGTAAGTTAAAATCATCATACTTTGTGTTCGAACTTAAAGCATTTGTTTTCAAGACCCAATTTGTAAGCACTTTAGCCTAGCTAGCTTTCACAAAATTGTAACTATAGGTAAAATCACATTCTAAGGGTCCCGTTTAAATCATTACTACTCTTGGATCCGTTTAGATATCATTTCCATAATTTATATAATATTAATTGAACAAATTTTTGTACGAATTATTCCAAGAATTTATGGCGTTTCTCTCTCTTCCAATTTGTTTCTGACAAAATAACTATAAATTTTTGACTAGTTTTAAAAATGTATATGGGTTTGAAATGAAATAGAAAGCTGGATACATAGTGTATTTTGTTATGATATATTCAATGGAAAATAAAATAAAATTCTAGAATTTCTCTCTTGAAGTAACTATGAAATTTTGACTACTTTGAAAACGTAAATGGGTTAAAATGTATACGAGTTTGAAATGAAATGAAAATTTGATCTAAGATGTATGTGGTTATGATATGGTGATTTGAAAATAAATTGAATCCTATACTTTCTCTCTCCTTTCCTTACTCTTCTCTCTAGAAAAACAAACAATATAATATTGAAGTGTGAATGTGTGAAGAAACGACCTCTCTCTCTTTCACTATCTCTTTCGCTCTCTACTTTCTTCTTTGATTGCTTGAAATGATGGATGCATGGATTTTATGCTTGAGTGTAGGGTATTTCCATACCATTCCTAGGACTAACCCTACGTTGGTTGCAGGTACTCTGAATAAGAGGAATTCAAGATGTGATATGTTATATTTAATGAGTTGTCATTGAAAAGTTAATATTCATCTTAGAATATGTGTATTACCTTAGAATAATGATATGTAATGTTGTTCAAAGAATTGATTCTTATGTATATTTTGAAAAGGAATACCAATGTGACTATATTTATAAGTGTCAAAATGGATGTGAAGCTATAATCAAATGTTTTACTTATGTTGTTGAGGTAATAAAATAATATTTTACAATGTTGATAATTGAATTAGATCCTCAACACTCTTAATGCTCAGTAGAATCTCATCTTACCAAACTATAAAAAAAGAGTTCATAATCCCTATCATAATTTCTCCTCCAAATCGATCCTTTTTCCATTGTGTAAAACACATATCATGTTAAGAAAATAATTTAATCTCATTAATCACCTTCTTGTTTTACATATAAGACAAGTCCTATAAGTACCATTGTAGACACCTATAATTACACCTGAGCAATTTAAATACTTAAATTGTGCTAATTATCTCCTTTCCCACAAATTGATGACATATTGTCAATAGCACTCATCTTCTCTTCCATTGTCGTTAATTGATTACATTACGCTAATTAATTAAGTCGCCTATCCAACACATACCCTAATTAACGACCCTTCGTTAATCAACACCTTCTATCTAGTCTAATTAATTATTATTAATTAATTAGCCTCCCTTCTCATTAAATCAATAAATCACTATTTAATTGGTTTAATTCCCTCCTAATGGTCCAAATCACACTAAAATCCATCTAAAAGCTTATAAAAGCTTGCACATGTATTAATTAATCATCTTGATTAATTAATTAATACACCCCCTTTATCCACATGAGCCACTTGATGACAAACTAAACCCTCCTAAAGCTAACTCAACCCCATCTAAACCCCCCTTATCCATAACTAACTCTACATCTCCATTTATCCCACATTCATGAGGATGTGTTGAATCCTTTATCCCTTGGGCTATAAAAAGAGCCCTCCTCACACCTTTACACTTACACCTAAATCTCTCAAGAGACAAAAGAAGGAACATAGTTTCATACTAGTAACCTTTTGTCATTGTTGAGATCCCCATCCTCCATTCTTGAAGAGCTAAGCCTCACACCCAAGCATCCATTGATGGATCAAAGCAAGCAAATATAATTTGATTGCCATTGGACTACTTAGGTCCATTTTAATGTTAAATTAGGAAATTAAGGGGAATAGAGTTCATTAATTTACATTGTGTTTTGATCAATTTCAAAGTTATTAATGTTAAGGGTAGGACTTGCTCATTTCTTCATCATGATGGTGTAATTTCTCATTCTTAGCTAGGTTAGGAAGCTATTTCTAGGTGGTAGTTTTCTTGCTAAAATTGTAGAAACACTTGCACACATTTGGCACGCCCGGTGGGACCCTTAGTCCCATGGCATTTTAGTTTAAGTTTCATTGTTTTGGCTAACTTTTGATATGCACATGTAGTAATTAATGTCTATTTTCTTAGAATTTTTACTCATTTGATATGTGTAACCTCATGTTCATAGCCATAATTTTAATGGGTTATTGCCATTCTTAAGCTAACTTGTCAAAATTTGAGATATTGTGAGTTTTCTTGTGTTTTCTACCATATTTTGGTTGCGAGATCTGGCATAGGCACGTTTTGGGCGCGCAGCCTTTTTTTCAAGGGCACATGTCTCTCTGGTGGCGTGGGCGCACTGTTGAAACTGTTACTCTATTTTCGACCCGGCACACATACCCTAACCAGTACATAGGTACACTAACCTGGGCATAGACATCATTTCGTATTGTACCTTCACTACATTATGAAACCTATCAGATTGGCGCACATGCCCTAACCAGGAGTGCACATGCGGTTTTAGTGGCGCAGAACATTTTTCTAGTAATGCGGTTTTTCTGTCTATTTTTATCAGAGTAGCACATATGCTGTTTTTGTGGTGCACACACCTCTCTAGTGGCGTAGGCACTTAATTAATCCAAAAACTCCATAGAGTGGCGTAGGCACTATTTTCATGGTGCACACATCTCTCGGGTGGCACAGGTACACTTTGTGAGTGAAAACAACCTTAGGTGGTACATATGCCATAACCCATGTGCAAAAGCTAAAAAAAGGGTGCACGTGTCCTTTTGAATTTTTGAAATTAAAGTGTTGATGTGATAACATTCTTGTAGGTTTATCTAATCATATATTTGTCTTTGCAGCTATTTTTACATGTTTTTATTTGATTAGGTAATATTTTGCATTATTTACTAATAGGAATATGGATCATGTATGCTCTTCCCTCGCGTTCCTTGGGGTGATCTTGGGAATCAGAAATGATTCTTAAGTCCTTTTGATGCTTCGAGATTGCTAAGAGTATTTGAGTTAGAATTGGTTAATTTGGCATAGTTGAATTAAAGTGTGTTTTTTTTCATTTCATATCTTTTGGATTTTTGAAGACAATCACATATGCTCTTCTCTTGCATCCTTTGACGATCTGGAGAATCAGAAATGATGCCTTCTCTTTTGATGGAAAACTACTAAACATCATCATACAGGACCAAAACGCCATCGCTTGTCAAAGAACAGAGAAATCGAAACAAAAGTCAGAAAACTACTAATATAGTTGTTATACAAGTTGCCAAACGGTGTTCAAGCAAACCACATCTAATTAAAAAGATAAAACGAATAACATATTCAAAACATTGTATTACAGGTTTCAGAAAAGGGTATGTCCCTCTCCGCTCAACTGGAACATAACCCCTTTGGCATAATGCCTTAAGCTACAACAATGGGGGTGGTTCCAGGAACCCCAAAGTAGTCCACGCAAGAGGGAACCTTGTGGATGAAACGGGAAGTGCTTCATACTACCTATTTGACTAGTAAATATTTTGTGAGATAGAGCTACAAGTTGTCCCTATGTGACCCTTTTGAGTGCACGATGGACCCATTCATTGCCCACTGTGCTTGAAAGGGGCAAAGTCAAGATACTCCCAAACTAGTCATTGTGACTTTTTGGGTAAATCATCCCACTCGTGGATAATATTTGTGGCACCTAGGATGAGAGAACTGCCTAGGAAGATATACTTTGGCTAGGAGCCCACTTTGACCATTCTAAAATAGTGTTGAGTTGTGAACCATATTTTCATTGAGAAACGTGTGACGTGTTACTTTCACCTAGTTTTTACTTGCCTTAGGGTGAGGTGAAACTCTACCGAAGTGAAGCCAATATTTTTCATCCTTTTTGATTTGCTTCCTTCACATTCTTTTGACACTTTGTTGATCAGAAGAGGGTGACTACCTTTGTGTTACCAATCGACTATTTCTATCACTTTTATGTCCGTTTATGCCCATCCATGTTTGCGGTTGGGTAAGTTAAACATCTAAAGTGTGCGGAGGTGTATTCACATCATTGGTAGCCATTGTGATCTTGATACCCATGTCAAGATCGTCATTATAGTTAGGCGTGGTTCATCACTGTGGACTTCCTTAGAAGAGTTAGCTTGTTTGTATCATATCACTAAAATTTTGATATTTACGTCTTGTTTCTTGTAAACTTGACATAAATACCTATATTGTAAGGTTACGCTACACACATTTTTAACTATTCCTAGCTATACTTTGAGATTTTTAGTTTGGTTCTATTATTACCTCAATTTCAAAGAGTGCTAGGTGTTACCATTTGTGCGTGTTATATCAATAACATATTGATATCAATACTTCACTTTCTCGCAAAGTGGGTTAACATATCTTGGTGATATTATTGTGTCATTCGTGAATTGTAATTGGCACTTTTTGAGATATAGGTCTTAATCGAGTTTGAGCTCACTCATCGTATATCTTGATTGGGAGGTCGCATTGACTTCTTGTATTTACTTACGTTTTTGTTCATTCCTTTGAACTTGGCATAAGTGAAGACATCTTGTTAATCATCTCGCAACATGAAACTAATTTTTGAAATGTAGTCTAGGAGGTACTTCATTTAAATGGTTTCAATACCAAATGCTTGTGTCACTAGTGAGTTATCACTCTATCACATTGGCATTCTCACATTTTTTATTTATTCATACTCTTAACAGATACATTTTACATTTCACTTAGGGATGGTCACTAATCTTTGAACACATTTACAATTTACCCTGGTGAAACTATCATGAAAACATGACTCCTAAAACACGTCTAGGGTTAAAGAAATAGACATATGAGGAAAGAAACAGACATTTGAGGAACAACAAGCGCAAGCTTGGGAAACCTCTAACAGACAAGGGTCAAACCCCTTCATTGGACATGACCTAGGACCACTATTTTCTGTAGAAAAGGAAATAGAAGAGATGGTCAATCATAGTGGAAATGAATTAGAATCTCCACATGCAGACTTCAATTTTGACCCCACTCTACTAGATGAATTTCTTCTTAGAAAAAAAGATAGAGTGTTGGCACGGGTCGTGGAATTAGGGGCCAAATTGCCCACCGAGAATGAAACAATACTACCTGTAAATGATGCTACTGAGGAAGAACATCCCCTTATCAATATGGAAGATATTTTAACAGGAAGACATGCTTCCACTTCTTACACAGGGAATGATAAAGTGGTAGGGCATAGAATACCCTTTATCAAAGTGCCATGAAGAAACAAGATAGAACATGAGACAGTGAAGAACCTCCACAATACGAAGAGGAGGAACCTTTAGAAGAAGAAGCCACAAACCAAGCCACAATCCAACAACAAATCAGTAACCTAAGCCAAAAACTAGCTTTTCTTACTTCCCATGTATAGAAAGATGCAAACAAGAATGTTCAAAAGTTGAGGCCTAAGGTTAAGATCAATGAACTCCATCGAGAAAACCAAGGAGAAGAAGACACAGGGTATCATCGAGTATACATCCCCACTTCTCCCACTAGAGAACAATTGCTCACACAAGAAGTGTAGTCTATGAAAGTGATGCTTACGAGCTTACAAGAGAGAAATATAGGGAGCATTAGGAAATATCAATACGAATAATTATGCCCCTATCCTTTTGACAAGACAATGACCCTTTAACCCTTTCCAAAGAAATTTGATATGCCAAAGTTTGAAAAATACAAAGGAAAAGGAGACCCAAGGGATCATGTTAAATATTTCTACATGGCATGTCAAGAGGTGTCTTATAGTGATAATTATCTCATCAGACTTTTTCCCAAGAGTCTCGAAGGTCAAGCATTGGAGTGGTTTACACACTTACCACGAGGATCAATTTTCACCTAGCCAGAATTGGAAGAAAGATTTGTGTGTCACTTCTCGTATAGCATAGACAGTGATGTCACCATGGTAGACTTGTGTGGAGCCAAGCAATTCCCAAATGAGACCTTCACTAGCTTCCTCCAACGGTGGAGAGGGATAGCTAGTCGCTTCCCTTGTGCTTTCCCTTGAAAAGAAGTGGTTAGTATTTTCATTCCCAATCTCAACCCGGATATAGCTTTCCACCTCCAAATGCATTGTGTTCATACTTTTGAGGAGGTTATCAAGAAAGGGATTCAGATATAAAAGTCTCTCATTTCCAAAGGCACCCTCAAAACCCAATCTAAAGATAACCAAAGTGTCAAACCCACGAAAAAGATGAAGATATTTAACAAAAACAAAAATGTGGTGGGAGATGGAATCACTGATTCCAAATGTGTTCAAATGGTCCAAACTGGTCAACCTTTTAAATTGACCAAGGGCCCAATTCAACCACCACCAAAGTGAAGAACATTCACCTCTCTCAATGAACCTTTGTCAGTCATACTAAAACAATTGGATGCGGCCCACATGATGACCTATCCTACAATGCAACCATTTGACGACAACGCTCCGAAACCTTCATGGTACAAGGAGCATGAATATTGTGAAATGCATTACGTCAAAGGACATAAGACTAGAAACATGTCTGTGGCTTCACCATTATATTCAGGACCTCATTGACAACGGGGAGATAGAGGTGGATAACCCTGGCAAAACACAAACACCTAACGAAAAATGGGGACATATAAGGAACCATTCCCAAGCATGATAAGTTGGAAAAGTCAAAGCCGGATTGGGGAGAGTCCTCCCAAAATTATAAAGCCACAAATTACTTGTACACCAAAAGAGATAAAAATCATTATGATTCGCTTATCAAATTTATTTTCTCTCCTGCTAACCATGTCGGTACCATCCGGATCAAGGGAAAGGACCGTGTTGTGGTAACAAAGTGTACCCACCTCGTGATACCAAAACCTTCTCCATTGACCCCACACACCGGTAAATATAACCTTTTAGAACAACTTGAAAAGACATCTGCTAAGATTTAGATCTTAGATATTCTCAAGATATCTAATGTGCATAAGGAAATTTTGTACCAAACTCTTCAGGGGTTGGGAGTGCCTTTAGAATTCAATCCTGTACACCTTCAAGCCGTGGTGGAAAACATCACACCGAGTGAACATCTCACTTTCAACCATAGGGAGATCCCTACCGAGAATCCTACACATAATCTTCCCTTATACATTGAGGTAGTTTTCACCCACAGGAAAATCAAACGGGTGCTTGTGGATAACGAGATCTAGGTTGAACATCTGCATGCTTAAGTTGGTCAAACAATTAGGACATATAGAGGAAGATCTTGAGTCCCATATCATCACTATCACCACATACGACAACACGGAAAGGGAATCGAAGGTACCATCACGTTGCCTATGGAGGTAGGTCCCACTTGTCATTAGACAAAGTTTCACATCCTAGACTTGGAACTTCCATATAACATGCTTCTAGGCTGACCATGGATTCATGCCATGTAGGGTGCCATCAACATTTCATCAATGCATTAAGTTGAAGCATGAGGGACATACAATTACAATACCAGGAGATTCAGATCCCTTTTCTCATTGTATAGCTCTCAATAGATTTACACGAAAGGGTACATACGCATGTCCCTCCACAGATATAGTTTTCCCTCTTGATTAGAGGCCATGGAATCCCAGGTGGATTCAGATTCTCTTAGTTCTTGTGCTCATGGGGCATCTACTACAACATCTCCATTTGATTCATGGGAGATGAAAACCTATAATATTGATGCAAGGAGTATAATTCACAACAAGTGCTCTTGGTGTCGACCTCTCTTTATCACCCAAGACTAGAGGTTGACCCAACTACCGC
Organism: Taxus wallichiana var. yunnanensis; assembly: GCA_018340775.1. Lineage (NCBI taxonomy): Eukaryota > Viridiplantae > Streptophyta > Pinopsida > Cupressales > Taxaceae > Taxus > Taxus wallichiana. Next base: position 81,354,353 of record CM031242.1, on the reverse strand, counting down.
TTCAGAGACCTAGAGAGGAACACATTATTGGGTCATTCCTACCGAAGGCTTGTTAGATGAGGAGAAATTGCTTGATCCACCTACAACTTAGGTCCCTGACGATACTTACCCATCCTGTTATCAAACCCCAGAATATGAAAAATGTAATAAAATGATGTACTCCATGGGCTACAAAGGCCTAAGATGTGGGAGGAATGAACAAGGACAAAGAGAACCAATCCCTCTTCAACATTTCAAAACAGAAAGATACGACATTGGGATTCACCCTTATGGAGCACACCCTAATGATCAAGATGCTACTTGTTCTGAGTGTGAGGATGGATCTGACTGTCTAGATAGCGATACGGATTCCCATTGTAGCCAATATGAGGATCTAGCCTCCATGAACCTTTTCATGAACAACACTGTCCTAACCTTAACCCCCACAGAACCAACCCTTGACCTTGTATACCCTTCCCTTGTTGAATGGGACCAACAACATCACATGCCACTAGATTTATTTGAGAATGATGAGGCTATTTCATAATTCATGGGCATAAGGGATACAATTCCCATTAGAGATCACAAGAAAGGTTTCTTTATTGAATTAGATACCTGCGCCTACTTTGGCGAGGAGGCTGAACTTCATGGTCAACAAAATTTAAAGAAAAGCAAGGGAAAATTTTCTAAAGAAAAGCCTCAGAGAAAATTGAAGTCCAAGTCACATAGTGAAAACCTCTTTGAGGCACTGGCTGACAAAAAATAAGAAAATCAAAGGACAAACAAAGTGACCATGCCAAGGATGAAAATCTCATGGAGACATCCTTGGATGAAGATCTCAACCTGCCTCCTAATCCTATGTGTATGGAGGACTTATCAAAATTGCTAGTCGAAGAAACCATTGATGTCAATATTGGTATAAAAGAAGATCCCAAGATAGTGAAATTGGGAGCATCACTCTCAGGCTAGAGAACAAAAGACATTCACTATGCTGCTATGAGAGTTTATTGATGTGTTTGCATGGTCTTACAAAGACATGCCCAGCTTAGATCTGACTTTGGTCGTGCACAACCTAGTCATGCACGTAGATGCCAAGCCTATCAAATAGAAGCTCAAAAGATGCACCCAAGAGTGGCCCTGTTGGTTAAAGAAGAGTTGGAAAGATTGCTTATAGTAGGATTCATCAAACCAATTGATTATTCTGAATGGATATCAAACATTGTTCCTATCCAAAAAAAACCTATAGGTATCCGAATCTACATGGATTTTAGGGACATCAATAAGGCTTTCCCTAAAGATGATTTTCCACTGCCCAACATTGACATGATTGTTGACTCAACAAAGCAGGTACAAGATGCTATCACTCATGGATGGCTTTTTGGGATATAATCAAATTAAGATTGAAGAAGACCAACAAAAACAACTTTTACAACTCCTTGGGGCACCTTTTACTATCAAGTGATACCATTTGGCCTTAAGAATGTAGGAGCTACCTACCAACAGGACATGACAGTGATTTTTCATGATATGATTCATAATATCATGGAGGACTATGTGGATGACATCCTGGGAAAGTCCAAAACAAGAGAGGATCATCCTGTCATTTTACAGCATATCTTTGAATGCCTACATGAATACAAAGTCAAGTTGAATCCAAAGAAATGTGTCTTGATTGTGCTATCCAGAAATCTTGGGCTTCATTGTGTTAAGACAAGGTATTAAGGTAGACCCTACTAAAGTGTCTTCTATCACTGAAATGCCTCAACCTGAGAATATCAAGCAATCAGCTTGACTTACAGGGGAAAATTCAAGCCATTCACCGCTTTATCTCCCAACTTACAAATAAATGTCACTCATTCACCCATTTTCTTAAAAAGGACATTACTTTCATCCGGGGACCCGAGAAACAAGTAATCCTTTGCTTTGCTTAAATAGTACACTGGCTAATCGACTGTCCTCATACCTCCCACTCTAGGAGAACTACTCTTGGTCTATATTTCGCTACACAATTTTCTATTGGTGTGCTACTCACCCAATATGACCTTGGCCATAAGGAGAAATTGGTGTACTATCTGAGTCATACCCTCATCACCTATGAGCTTAATTATCCTCATATTGAAAAGGCTTGCTTGGCCGTTGCTTTTACCTTTCAAAAAATTCACCATTATCTACTGAATACTAAAACCAAGCTCATATCCAAGGTCGACCCACTCAAGTATTTTTTTTTCCAAACTTGCCTTCACGGGTAGAATGGATAATTGGATCATTCTACATAGTGAGTTTGACATAGAATTTTTCCATCAAAAATTAGTTAAAGGACAAGTACTCACAGAACAGCTAACGAAAGCACCTTTGTAAAACACAGAACCTTTGAGTGCGGGTCTGCTAGATGTCTCCTTGCTCTACATTGAAGAATCTATTATGTCGCGAGATAAATTTTGATGGATCATTTACGTTTCATGGTTTAGGTGCGGGAGTGGTCCTTATTACTCCTTCAGTGATCCTATACCATGAGCTTTTCACTTTGGCTTCCCTTGCATGAACAACATTACAAAATATGAAGCACTCTGTAGATCAAGAATTTCGTGCTTGTTACCTGTCCAAGTTAATGCACCAAACTAAACACAAAAACCCTGAAAAACCTCAATGAAATAGATACCTGATGAAGATGTAGACGGATGAGGAAGTCGATGTAGATAAGACGGGCGCACACGAGCAATTCGCACAATAGATCCGAGTAACCTGCAAAACACCGGTGCTTGACAGAAAAAGATGGCGTTAGAAGATATATGGGTGGGTGCCGAGAAGCGGGTCCGAGAAGCGATAAGCTTCCTTGGCGGATGTCGATCCACGTTTTCAATAAAGAAAAAAAAGCATACATGATAAAAGATGTAAATAAAGACTAGATTCTCTGATTGCAGTAATAAAACAGAACCTGAACAGCAGACAGGAAGTACAGAAAACTGGGAACTGAGAAATAATGCTAGATTTGTGTTACCTGTGACCTTTTACCTGTCTGCAGGGAAATCGGCGTCGACTGTGTAGAATCGGCGGCGGCCCGATGTGATCGGTGGCGGACCCAGGACGAGGCGGGCGACCAGGGACGATCGGCGTCGGATGGATAAGATCGATGTCAATCAAGGAGGCCCGACCAATCGGGGGGCTGTGCGATGAGATTCGGGGATCGGAAGGTGAATGTAGTCTGTAGGATGTGCCGAAGATGGAGAGACGCTGGAACAGAGTCACCAGATGATAGATAATGGTGTATGGTGTTGATATGATACGGGCAGAGTAACGGTGCTCCTCTCGGGGATTGATTAGGGACAGATCTACCCTAACCGAGACAATTGATGCTAAGAAGATCTCTCTTTCTCACTCTCTGTTCGTGCGTAAGTGCTTCCTTTCACTCGTTCGTCTCTTTTTCGGTCTCTTCGCTCTTTTCCGTCCCTAGAACTGAGTTCTGGGCTTGCTTTTATAATCGGCGCCGCTCCTAGAAAATCGGCGCCGACCATATGGGTCGGCGCCGATCGCGGAGAAGACTCCCGAGATGGCTAAAAATGATCGATTCGAGAAAAATAAGACTCATCCCGACTACGGGAAAATATCCCGCTTAGGGAAGATTAAAAATAGATGTGATACATGGGTAGAATAAATTTGGGGTGGATAAGTGATTAAGATGCATGGGAAGAAGCGTAATTAAATATTTAATACTTAATTACTCATGGGTAAGATGTGATGGGATGAATTAAATTTAGAGTAGGTGATTAAATCACAAATTGGAAAACTATCCCAAGGGGATAGTTGGTGATGTAAACGTGCCCTAGGTTACCTAGGCAAGTAAACGGATGAGAAGGGACACTAAATTGGGTAACCAATTTTAGGTGTCTACATTTTGCCCCTTTTTGTCAAGTAACTTGCGATAAGCAAGGTTATGAGACAAAAACATGGAGATGGAAGAAGAGAAGAATTTGTGGTGATGTGATCCCCCTCAAACTAGGGATGGGATGGATGATAGAACAGACGATCCCGAGTTTGAAAGAGGTAGATAAAAAAATGCAGGATGCCCCAGTCGGATAGCTGGAGTAGAACTGATCATTGAGGACGCATAAAAATAAACACAAGGGCAGCAACCTAAGGAACTCACATTGGTAGGGAAAACTAGCCGGTCTCCTCATGAGACGACGTTAGTGCCTACAGACCCATGAGTGTAAGGAGAACTGCAAAATAGCCAACATCTAAAGAGAGACACATTGGTAGGGACAACTAGACGGTCTATAAGTCAGACGACGTTAGTGCCTACAGACCCGCTTAACTCTAAGCTGCCGAGAGAAAAGCGAGTGCTCCACGCAAAGGGAACAAACTCGAAATAGACAATGACATCTAAAAGATGTGCCAAAAGACAAGATTTAGCACACAACAATGATCAGATAGACCAGCCAAGCATCAACACTATGGCAAAGAGATTAGCAGATGGAAGCAAACGACGTGGAGAAGCGATACCGCAATCCACGGGCAAAAATGAGTATAAATCGATAGACTGATAGATGATGAATAGACGTGATTAGATAGATTGAAATGTGGATAGAATAGATGTGATTGGATAGATATAGATTGATAGATGATAGATGGATGTGATGAGATAGATTGAAATGTGGATAGAATAGATGTGATTGGATAGATATAGATTGATAGATGATAGATGGATGTGATTAGATAGATTGAAATGTGGATAGAATAGATGTGATTGGATAGATATAGATTGATAGATGATAGATGGATGTGATGAGATAGATTGAAATGTGGATAGAATAGATGTGATTGGATAGATATAGATTGATAAATGATAGATGGATGTGGTTAGATAGATTGATTTAATTTTGATAGATGATGGGAAGTATCTTGGATGGACATAGCTTTTAAATATTTTGATGGATAGATAGATAGATGCGTTTGATGTATAGATGGATGTAATTTTAATGAGAAATGAATAAAGATAGATGTTTTGATAGATAAGAGGAATGTTGATAGAAGATAGATTTTGATTGAATTAACATGTGAAATGTCAATTCAACAGGATGCAAGACAAAGAAATGGAGAATGCTTATTGTAAGAGCAAAAGATGAAAGCAGAAATAACCGTGACTTAGAAGAGAAGACACTCGGAAAAGAAGGGAAATGATAAGTCGGACTTCCAACCGACCATAGAGAAGATCCAGATAAGAAACCGAAAGACCTAGCATACAAGGCCCTATATAAGATTAAAATAAACCTGACACTAACTAGTCGCAAACCAGATCTAGGATAGAAATGGAAAGAAAAGAAAGTAAGTATCTTGTCGGAACCTACAAGGGACAGAATACATGTCCATGATAGGAAAATAGGATTCTCCATATGATCGACAAAAGGTCTAAAATCTCAGCTTCATGATTTGGACAGAAAAGCAAACTGATCAATGTGGGAAGTTTGCTTGATATGGAAAGACTGATCGATGCGGGAAGTCTTTCAGTGATGCTAACAAGTGTATAAACTGACTGGAAGGCTGATTGATTACAAGAAGCCTTGAATATTTCTTTGAGAAACAGCCGTCCTTCAAGGGAGCGGTCTGTATTTTGAAATTTGTATGATAGCCATCCTTCGAGGGTATGGTCTATTTGCTTTTTGATTCACTTGACAATGTATGGATAGCTGTCCTTCGAGGGATCAGTCTATCTTTTTGGATAGCATCTTTTTTTTTTTTTTTTTTTTTTTTTTTTTTTTGAAACTCTTTGGAAGAAGCTGAGTTTAGACCTAGATAGATCAGATGAAGGGGAGGAGAACATGGAAGAACATGTACTCATGCCCCGAGCAGATCCGATTAAGATAAGTACTTGGGACAGATGAAGTGGTGATTAAGGTATTCCTACCATGAGGAGGAACATATCCAAAAGAAACGTGTAATGAGTAGAGCCGCGATACTCATATTTAAGGTAAACGAGGCAATAGGCGGAGAACCACACAATTTCAAATCACCACGAAAGTAGATGACTGGTTATTAGGACAGATGGAAGATCTGAGTTGCGACTAGATTTGTGTAAGAGAGATTTTAACAATAGAAGGGCCGTAAATGCAAGGCATTAAGAGGTTCTATTTCAGGATACCATCCATGGAAGACAAACGATAAGCCCCAGACCCATATTTATGAGTGATAATGTAGGGACCCATCCAGTTGGGAGCAAACTTACCACGTTGACTCCTTTCGAGTGTAGTGACATTTTGATTTTCCTTAAGAACAAGGTCACCAATTTTGAAGTCACGGTGTTGCACATGCTTGTTGTAAGCACGCTTGACACGCTCGAGATAGACTTGATGATGCTCAAGAGCGTTGAGACGCCGCTCATCTAATAATTCAAGTTGAGCTAGACGATTTTGACGATAATCCTCATCAGAGACAAATTCTCTGAGAGAAACACGGAGAGATGGGATTTGGACCTCCAAAGGAAGGACGGCCTCAGACCCATAGACGAGAGAGAAGGGAGTAGCACCAGTAGGAGTACGAATGCTAGTCCGATAAGCCCAGAGAGCGAAAGGGATATGTAGATGCCAATCCCTACCAGCTCGACTAGTTACCTTTGCGAGGATATTACGCAGAGTTTTATTGGAAGCTTCGGCCTGACCATTAGCTTGAGGATAGTATGGAGAAGAAAAACTGAGCTTGATTTTGAAAGCATTGCAGAGATTTTGCAAATCGACGTTCTTGAAGGATTTACCATTATCTGTGATGAGCTTGTGTGGAACGCCAAAGCGACAAATGATGTGTTGATAGACAAAATCAACTATGGGTTTAGCCTTTGTTGAAGAAAGAGGATAGCTTCTACCCACTTAGTAAAGTACTCAGTGGCAGTAATGATAGAATGATGCCTTTGTGAAGAAGCGGGGATTGATGAGACCAATAAGATCAAGGCCCCATTGTGAAAAAGGCCACAAATCCGCCGCAGGTTGCAAAGCCTGACTAGGGACGTGCGTGAGATTGGAATGTTGCTGACACTTGACGCATTTCTTAGTGTATTCACAACAATCTTGATTAAGAGAAGGCCAATAATATCCCAAACGTAAGATGCGCTTAGCCACAGCTAAACCACTAAAATGTCCACCACAGATACCGTCATGGACCTCCTGAATAGCTTTAGATGATTCATGGGTTTTGAGGCATCGAAGCAAAATACCATCAAAGCCGCGTTTGTAAAGAATCCCGCCTAGGATAGAATAGCGATTGGCGCGTTGGACAAAAGACCTTCTACCATTGGAAGTCAGATCTGGAGGAAGCACCGAATGAGATAGATAATCAACTATCTGTTGATACCACTCATCCTGAGTATGGGTTGTGACAGCATTGATCGAAGTTAGCTGTTGAAGATAAGATGGTTGATCTAATCGTTGCACAGCCACATAAAGACGCGAGTCTTCAGTAAAAGGCGGGATAAGGGATGCTAATGAGGCCATGGTATCCGCGAATCGACCAAGCAAAGGCTTGACGATGTTTGGAAAGAAAAGTAGTAAAGTCCCCTAATTCTTGTGGATCAAGGGATTGGCCGACCTTAATGATGCGAGGGTCTTCAGGAGTCCTTATATTAAGGTCGATAGTGGCCTCGTTGAGAAGGGTAGACGTGTCAGAAGGAATGGTTTTGGGAAGATATGAATCCTCTGCCCCTAGATAGGTGAGGACAGAGTCGTCATCCGCACAGTGGATAGTGTTGATAGTAGGAGAGTCGTCTCCAACTATCTCAGGGAAGATTAATGGTATAGAAGCAGACCGATTGTTAGTCTCATAGACTAAAGGTCCCAAGGAAATGGTATTGATCAAAAAAAAAAGTTAGGTGGGATGGAAATGTCATCGTCCACATCAAGTGATGCTTCGGATTTGGTGGGGGAAGATGGTTCTTCAGTAGGAAGAGGCTCATCAAGAATAGTGACAGTGGCTTTTGAAATGGGTTTAAATCCCAAACCAAACTTTTGGTGTGGCATGAGAGTAGGAATGGATTTGAGGTCATGTATACCTTGTTCATATTTTCCAAGGCCAAAACCTTTCCACGCGCATCGATATAGATAAGTTTTTGCAAACGTGGGATTCTGTAGATAATCAAACCCTGTTAGGTAAGGTTTGGCTCTAGGAGGAGAATCCGGACAATAATGAGGTGTATCAAGACCACCGTAGATGAAATTGAGTCATTGATTGGGCAAACCAATGGTAACGATGCGGCCAGAGACCGATTGATATTCGGAGTTGCTTGTCGGGTCTACCATACTCATTAGGTTTGAGATGGGCATCGAAAGAAAGAGAGGAAGCTCTCCTAGTGAGAAACGCTGCAATGTCTCTTCCAGTTTAAATCGGTAGTTTGGTGCAGGTATGGAAGAAGATGAAGCCCCATCCGGAGAAGATGCATTTTCTTTTAAAGGCGAGACCTTGTGGTCATGTCGCATTGTGCGAGAAGGAAAAGGATCTCTGGATGGGTGTAGATTTTGCCCTCATATTGATATTTTAGGCATCGATGGAGGGTGGATGGGACACAATGCATTGCGCGAACCCGGGGCGTCGAGGATCATGTTATAGTGGAATTTTCCTTGACAATATAGAAGAGTTCATGGAGCAGCTTTTTACCTACTCGGATGGGTAAGACCACAGTTCCTAGAGTGAACTGCTAGCTGATCGTTAAATGATCGAAGGGCGAAAGGCGGAGGTGACACCACATTCTTAGGTAACTTAAGTTGTTCGAATGTGTGGGAAGAGATGACGTTGAGAGCAGCTCCACTATCGATCATAACATGTTTTAAGGCGATGTTATTGACTTGGGTGTGATGAAGAGAGGAGCCTCAAATCCTCTGAAGAAAGATGAGGAATTTCTGAATCCTCAAAAGAAATGGCGGTCGATGGACCATTCAATCCAACAACCCACTCGAAGGGCTGGGGCTCATCGGAATTTACTGCGATGCGACGCAGATTATCGATTAGAGCCTGGCGATGTTGTGGAGAGGATTGGATGAGGTCAAAAAGAGACATTTTGACCGGAGCTTGGGTGAGTTGCTTCATGACACTCTCCTCAACGGATACGGGAACTTGAGTCCGAGGTGCAGCACGAATGGAGACCTTGGGTCGTGGGGCTGATGAGGAAGGAGACACGCCTTCAGGGGCTGCAGAAATGACAACCCGTGGTCTAGATGTTGGAGATGAAGATGGGTTATGATAATGTTGGGTTCTAGTGGCGATATGGATTGTGTCAATTTGGGAAGGAGGGAGATCAAGTGGAGTGGAACCACTAGAGGTCTGAATGGATGGTTGAGGTTCGGATGAGGCTAGGGTAACAGGAGGTACTTGTTCCTCCTCCAACAAGAGGTCACTTTCTTCCAGAAGGTTCTTGACAACGGCTTGAAGAGCTTTACATCCTTCAGTGTCATGACCTGGAGTACGGTGGTAAGCACAAATCAGATCAGAGTTAAACCAGGTAGGTTTCACTCCTTTGGGGTTATAAGGCTTAATCGGAGGAAGGGTTATGGCTGAAGATTGGATAAGTTGATGAAGGATTTCGGTGTAGAATCCGGTAGACGAAGATGAGGATAGAGATAATGGAGATGGTTCTTTTACCTTAACCGACTGCCGGGGTAAAAGAACTTGCATGTTAGGTTTAACAGTTTTATTAGGGATCCTCTTATTTGTTTGGACATTCGGAGGAGCAGTCTTGGGTGCTTGGGATGGGAGTAAATGAGACATGATTGTCTTTGGTGGAGGAGGAGTCCCTAAGATAGATTTTGAGGAGGATGGAGATGCGATAATTTTTGCGGTTTTTGGAGACAAAGGGGGTTGCTTAGTCGGATTTACGGATGATTTAGATAATGTCGGTTTGGAAGAGGAAGAAGCTCCCAAAATAGGTGAATTTGGAGGAAGATAGGGTGTCTTGATTTTTGGTAACAAAGATGAGGATTTTGATAGAAGAAGTGGCATCTTTTTGGTAGGTAAGTCTACTTTTAGGGATGTTGATGAAGAAGAAGATGATGACTTTGATAGGTGTGTAGAAGAAGATGCCTTCTCAGCGGGCAAATCTAATCGTTTATGAGGCGTGGAGAGAGATTTTTGTGGAAGAACACCGAGAGTTTTGATGGTCCGAAATATGGGCTTCCCCTTTTCAGGGATGGTGACAACTTCAACGTCATAAGGTGATTGTAACCTTTTTGGAGGAAGCAAATGGGGAGATATTGATGGTATAATGTTAGATTTTGGTTGTCGCGGTTTAGGTTGAGGAATCGAGTGTGCAGGTGTTGGTGTTACTTCTTTTGATTTTTCCTGAATAGGTGAAGTAGTATTAGTGATGGAAGAAGTAAGTGATGAAGAAGTTCCTTGCGAAGGGACCACTTTTGGTGTGGTGATCATGGGTGGAACTACTATAGGAAAAGAGATAGGAAGAGTCAAAGTTGAGGACACTTCCGCCGAAGTCGGCACGATTATAGGGATGTTTATCAAGGGCATAGTTGTAGCCGGAATGGGAGCAACAGAAGTAGATGTGTCTGAAGTGGAAACTCGAAGGGATGTAATTGCCTCGAGCATTGAAAGGATGTCTGATGATGAGACAGATGAGGAAGACACTGTCTCGGGTATGGATGGGAGATCGGACAAAGGAGCGGAGAGAGATGACTCCGTGTTTAGCAATGTAGGAATATCCAAAGATGGGTTATCGAGGATGGAGGAATTCAGTGATTGGTGAAGTGGAAGAGGGTTACGATTCGATTTTGCGTTTGTAGATGATGTGGTTTCTGAAGCGGATTCTTCGGTAGAAATGAAGTTGATAGTGTGGGTGTTTGGTTTTTGAGATTCTGAAGAATTATGATTTGGGGCATGATTGGGGAAGGGTTGTTTGAAAACGTCCAGCGCTTGATTTGGGGGAGCATTTGGGTTATCCAGAATAAGCTCGCCTTTATCAATGAATTTTTGGACAAGATTTTTGAAAGTCTGACATCGTTCGATGTCATGACCCTTGGTTCTATGATAGTGGCAAAAATCGTTTTCTCTGTACCACAAAGGACGTTCTCGACTTTCATCAATATCTCTAATGGGTGGAAGTTCGATCATGCGAACTTCCAACATTTTTCCTAAGATGGAGGCATATGATTCCCCCAATGGAGCGAAGGATCGAGATGATGAAGCCCCTTTTCGAGCAGATGAAGGGTCTCTTCGTGGTGGTTGATTAGGAGTACTATCGGTTCTCGATGTTTTTAATACGATAGCATTGGTGGACCCTTGATTCTTATCTTTAGGAGGAAAAGAATTTGGTTTGGTGAACCGAGAGAAATCGGGTTTAGATTTGGAGCGAAGTTTTAGTTTTCCTTGTTGATAGCACGAGATTCGAGTTTGCGTGCCATTGTGAAGGCTTCTTCGAAGGTGTGGAAAGTTTGGATTCTTAACGTGGAAGAAATGTGACTAGCGCAAGATCGGGTGAACAGCTCGATCTGTTGTGATTGAGGAAGAGAGAAGGACAATTGGTTGATTATCCCTCTCCAACGGCGACAAATCTGCAATAGACTCATCGTCAAATTGGCGAATGTTGTAAAGATCGTGATTGAGATCTTATGGGCAATATTTATTGAGAAGTTCTCAACAAACATTTGGGCCAATTGAGAGAAAGAAAATAATGAATGTTGAGAATATTATTGTACCGGTCAAAGCGGGACCAGCTAGAGACATAGGAAAGGTACGGAGCATGAGCTCCCGATCTTGGACAATGAGGTAGCAAGCATGTTTGAATGCTCATGAGATGTTGTTGGGGAGTCTTCCAGACTATGAAATTTTGAGAATTTGGGAAGTTCCCATTGGGGAGGATAAGGCTTAAAAGCCTTAGAAGGATGAATGGGTTCATTGCATACTTCTTCAAAGGAGTATGAAGGGCGGGCTCCTTTTGTGGAGGCTTCCAAGTCTGCAATTTTCTTGAAGAGAAATTGAACCACATCCGATTGGGGAGGAGGTACATTGGTTTGTCCTACATGAGAAGCAAGTAGTGGGTGTGGTTGAGGTATCAATGGGGGATTCATCTGTTGTTGGATAGGATTATAAGAGGAATAACCAGGTGTTCTGGGTGACACCGGGTGGGGTATTTGTTGTGCAGCTTGCGTATAGGCAGGCTGCGAGATAATAAGTGGTTGAGCAAATAAAGGTTGGGTGACGGATGGAGCCTGTGATTGGTGGACTCCTATGTTGGTTGATTGGATCGGGATAGATTGAGGAATATGAGTGTTGGTTGGATTGGTCATGTTGGGGAACAAGACCTGAAAGGGGCCTTCTATTGCTGAATTAGGTATCAAGGGTGCCGATACTAGAGGATGGGCGAATGTCACAGTAGCTGGAATATTGGAAGAAAGACCCCCTAGAGGGCGAAGTAGGAGCCAAGCGCCTATTCGGAGGGGGTTGGCTCATGAAGAGGTATTGACCTTGAGAAACGATAGAGGGCATAGACGAATTGACGGCAATGTGCGGATGTGCAGACGAATTTACTATAGCAAGGGCAGAAGACCTCTCAGAAATGGGTTGTGGAATAGTCGAGGTAGCTGCAGTGTTAGGGATAGGTAAGACTAATTGAGAATTAGTCGACATGGTAGGTGGAAGAGAAAAGGGAGGCATAGGGGCCTCACCCTTCTCCGTGGCTCGAGGCAAGAGAGATGGTGCAAACTGCTCTAAAGAGGCCTGGGATGATCCGCGAGGATAATTGTACACTTGTCGGATTGGTGGGTCTTGGTCAGATATTTGGATCGACTTGTGTACTAGATAGTCCATGAGGGCTAGCGGATTGCGATCAAGGAGAGCTGAAATTCAGGATCCCCGCGAGGAATAGACTCTGAGTCAGAAGATATTTCTGATGGACTAGGAGAAGCCGGACGTGATGGGATTGTTTTGGCTTGATGGAAAGGATTATACGACCATGAGGGGGAACCCACTAACAGTGGTCCCGAGGAAGATTGGAGGGTGCGAAACATCCACGCAGTGGTGATTTCGGAGGAAGAAGGAACCTGTTGGGCCATTTTCCTAGATTGTGAACGGGTGATAGCCGTCATAAACAAGCAAGAAAGAAGATTGTCTTAACTAATGCACAAATAGTTCAAGCAGCGCAAGTGATTATCTCCTTTAAATTTTGATGCTTTTAAGAAATGAAAATGTTAGGGAAGGCTTTTTAGAACAGGAACTACTCAGATAGCCAAACTAGGGATGGTTTGGGTAATGTTTGGTGAGGAGTCGAAGGCACTTGATAAAAGACAGTCGTGGCTTGATATAGGGGCCTACCCCCGCACTTCACACACCGCTGCGATAAGGGAGTCGGGTGCTTTGCCAATATATACCAAAATCTTTCGTGAATTTATAGCGCGGCCCGAGTACCGCGTAGGCTCTTCCTCTTGGATATCACTTCCAAGTAGGCGAGGCCAGGGAAGGAGTTTTGTTTAGATGCTTTATACCTAGTGATTTTGGCTTTGTGTGCAAGGGTGAAAAATAAAAATCAAATAGTGTCACTACCGATTTTGATCAATTTTCCAACCTAATTAACACTAGATGACAAAGCATGCAGCAATGAAAAAGAAAGGGTTCTTTTTAAGCACTTAAAACGAAATGTTTGATTTCGATGAAGACAATTCAAACAAGTTCTTTCCCAAATGCGATTAGGTTCTTTTTAAGCACCAAAAACTGAAGTGTTTGGATGTGATAAACAACCAACAAAGAAAACCTAAAAAGGAGAAAACACCGAAAAAGAGGAATACCTGTAGTTTTAGCTCTCGAGGTGTGTGGACTTCAAAAGCGCGTTGTTGAGCTCTTCCCTCGAACAATCCCACGAACAAGCAAAGTGCTCGCATGAAAAGGATCAAGCAAACAACAAACAAGATCGGAAAGATACATCCAGATAATGGCGAAGCGAAAAATTTCTATTTTAAGAAAATAGAAAAATTTCAAGATAATGACTTCGCCTAAAAGCAAGATTGAAATGATGAACAGAAATGTTCAAATAGGAGTGATAGAAATCAGTGAAGAAAAGGAACAAAGTTCAAAACTAGAAAAGAGATGAACTTACCAATAAGGGACTTTGGTTCATGTCCCACCGGGCGTGCCAGAATGTAGATCAAGAATTTCGTGCTTGTTACCTGTCCAAGTTAATGCACCAAACTAAACACAAAAACCCTGAAAAACCTCAATGAAATAGATACGATGAAGATGTAGACGGATGAGGAAGTCGATGTAGATAAGGCAGGCGCACACGAGCAATTCGCACAATAGATCCGAGTAAACCTGCAAAACACCGGTGCTTGTGAGAAAAAGATGGCGTTAGAAGATATATGGGTGGGTGCCTGAGAAGCGGGTCGAGAAGCGATAAGCTTCCTTGGCGGATGTCGATCCACGTTTTCAATAAAGAAAAGCAGCATACATGATAAAGATGTAAATAAAGACTAGATTCTCGATTGCGGTAATAAAAGCAGAACACGAAGCAATGAGAGGGAAGTACGAAAAGCGGGGGCGAGAAATAATGCTAGATTTGTGTTACTGTGACCTTTTACATCTGCGGGAAATCAGCGTCGGCTTATGTAGAATCGGCGGCCCGATGTGATCGGCGGCGGCCCAGGACTGATCGCGGCGGCCAGGGTGTCGATCGCGTCGGCATTGGATAAGATCGAGTGTCAATGAAGCGATGACCAATCAGGGACTGTGCGATGAGATTCGGGGATCGGAAGGTGAATGTAGTCTGTAGGATGTGCCGAAGATGGAGAGACGCTGGAACAGAGTCACCAGATGATAGATAATGGTGTATGGTGTTGATATGATACGGGCAGAGTAACGGTGCTCCTCTCAGGGATTGATTAGGACAGGATCTGCCCTAACTGAGACAATTGATGCTAAGAAGATCTCTCTTTCTCACTCTCTGTTCGTGCGTAAGTGCTTCCTTTCACTCGTTCGTCTCTTTTTCGGTCTCTTCGCTCTTTTCCGTCCCTAGAACTGAGTTCTGGGCTTGCTTTTATAATCGGCGCCGCTCCTAGAAAATCGGCGCCGACCATATGGGTCGGCGCCGATCGCGGAAAAGACTCCCGAGGTGGCTTAATTGATTGATTCGAGAAAGAAAAGGCTTATCCGACTACGGGAAAATATCCCGCTTAGGGAAGATTAAGAATAGATGTGGTACATGGGTAAAATAAATTTGGGGTAGATAAGTGATTAAGATGCATGGGAAGAAGCGTAATTAAATATTTAATTATTTAATTACCCATGGGCAAGATATGATGAAATG
The DNA here is from genome assembly GCA_018340775.1 of Taxus wallichiana var. yunnanensis. Classification (NCBI taxonomy): domain Eukaryota; kingdom Viridiplantae; phylum Streptophyta; class Pinopsida; order Cupressales; family Taxaceae; genus Taxus; species Taxus wallichiana. Next base: position 81,339,097 of record CM031242.1, on the reverse strand, counting down.
AATTAAATTTAGAGATAGGTGATTAAATCACAAATTGGAAAACTATCCCAAGGGGATAGTTGGTGATGTAACGTGCCCTAGGTTACCTAGGCAAGTAAGCGGATGAGAAGGGACACTAAATTGGGTAACCAATTTTAGGTGTCTACACACTCATTGCAGGGATGAAGCTAGCCATCAAGTGGAATGTTCATCATGTTAAGGTTGTAGGTGATTCGCAGTTAATCATCAAACAGGTTAATGATGAATATAAGGTTAAGGATGACAAGCTCATACCTTACAAAAAGTTAGTGGAAACTCTAAAGGAGTACTTTGTGTGCATCACCTTTGAGAAAATCCCAAGAGCGCAGAACAGATCGGTGGATGCCATGGAAACGATGGGGTCTATGCTTTGTATTCCACCAGGGAACAATGATATGCCATTCTTTGTCAAAAATCTATGCCAACTCATGTATGACATGTCGAAATCTTACCTGGCTTGTGAGGTTGTTGGTCCCCATTCCCCATGGTATGAACCCATCTTCACCTATCTTAAGGATAGGACATTCCCTCCCGATATCTCCCATTCTGAAAAGCCAATCCTAATTCTCCAGATAGCCCATTACACCCTTTTAGGAGGTACACTTTATCGTCATGGCTATGATGGGAATCTATTACGTTGTCTGGATGTGATAGAGTCAATCCATGCAATCAAAGAAGTACACGAAGGGGTATGCAGAGCACATACAAAAAAATGGTCTTAGCTAAGAAAATGTTGAGAGTAGGTTACTATTGGCCTACCATGGAAATTGATTGTTGCAATTATGTTAGAAAATGTGTACTTTGCCAAAAGTATGGAAATTTCATTCATGCTCCATCGCAACCATTGCAACCTATCACTACCCCATGGCCATTCTCCAAGTGGGGACTTGATTTAATAAGAAAACTTACTCCTACCTCATCTGATGGTCATACACATATCATCATAGATACATAATACTTTACAAAATGGGTGGAGACTGTCCCTTTAACTTATGTCACAGGAGAAAAAATTTCAAAATTTATCATGAATCACATCATTTTCTGATATGGTATTCCCGCAACCATTGTTACCGATAATGGGTAGTCATTTCATAACAAAGCGTGAAAGGTATTTTCCAACAGTTCCAAATCAGGTTAAAATGGTCCATGCCATATTACCCTCAGGGTAATGGACAAGCTGAGGCAACAAATAAGACTTTGGTAAGGATAATGGAAAAGATGGTCAGCAAAATAGGTCAAAACTGGCACCTACAAATCCATCCAGCCCTTTGGGCTTACCGAACATCCATTCGCACTCCTATGGGTGTGACACCATATTCCCTAGTGTTTGGGATAGAATCTATCATCCCTTTAGAGATCGAACTTCCATCCCTAAGAATTTCTCTTCGGGACTATCTGGATAAGGATGAGGATTATCAAGTGGCAAGACTAGCTGAGTTAGAGCTACTAGATGAGAGGTACATTTGTGCTCTTAATCACCTGAAAGTGTATCAACACAGAGTCTCTAGAAACTACAACAAGAGAATCATCCCTCATCAGTTTGAGGTTGGTGATTTAGTCATGAAGGAGAACCAGTTCAACACTAGAGCAGAGCAAGAAAAGAAAGGGAAGTTCGAACCACATTAGTTGGGACGTTATGTCATATTCGCCATGTACAGAACAAGGGCATACAAACTGGCTCACCCCAATGGTGATGAGCTTCGAGGAGACCATGAACACCATGCATATTTAGTTGTTCTATGCTTGAACATGGCGCAAGGAAATTAAAAATTAAAAATACAAAAAAAAATTCAAAAACATTAGAAAAAGAAAAGGAGAAAACAGGTCATCCACTAGTGAAAACCATGAAATTGTGGCACTTTGGACAATCCTTGGGTGAAAACTAGTTTCTAGCACCTCAGGAGGGTTCATTGTTCGCAAGCATCCTACATCGGGAAGGTAGTGTTATTTCACCTAGACTTGGTCTTGCCTTCGAGATTCCCTATGCACACCATCCTGTCAAGCCTTGATCCGACTTTTCCTTTTTCTATTCATCTATGAGGGGTGTGCTCTTTCACTATTTCCCATCTTACGTTGGGGGCAACTCAATGAATTCACCTTCTTGTTTATAAAATGTGTGGCTTCTACCCTTGTATATTCCCCGTCTAATGCTAGGGGCATCCACGCTTTCTTGGCTACCTGCACATAGCTCTAGAAAATTGTTGGAAAACACAAAAACAATAGAAAATTGTTTCACAAAGCACAAAAACAATAGAAAATTGTTTTGCGAAACCACAAAAACAATAGAAAATTGTTTCACAAAAACTGAAACAATAGAAAATTGGTTCATGAAAACAAACCTTACACAAAAAAGTTACTTGCATTGTCTTGTTCCTTGCTTTGCTTGTTGCTTGTATAGGTGTTTTGTATTCTTGCTTTTGGGTTATTTTTTTCTCGGGCATACTTTGTTAGGATTCATCTTTTCATGCTTAGATTAGATTTATTCTTTCTTGTGCGTATTGTGGTATGTTTTTGCATGCTAATGAATATTAGGAAATCATGATGTAATGTGTTACTTCATTATGTTATTTCTTAAAGAATTTGGTTGTGTTTCTTACTTGTTAATCAAGTATGGTGAATCATGGTGTATTGCATTAATTCTTGGTACTCTTTGTTAGCATTTGGTTGTTTTTATTGCATGTGCTCTATTTTTTTATCATTCACATCACATTACCATCATTATCATCACATCTAGCATCATCTATACATATTATATAAACAAAATGCTAAGTTTTACATCATGCATGTATGTTAAGCTAATCATATAATATCGTATCATCAATGGGGGCAAGAGGGGTTGCGCATAATCAAAAATCTATCCCCCCACACCAATATCATCATATCATCCCATCCATATACATAAAAATAACACATGAGAAATACATTTGCTATCATCTAAGGATATATCATCTCACATCCATAGCACATGTATACATCAAACATTGAAATCAGATACATACAAAGTACAAAATCAGATAACACATCCATAAGTGCTGAATCAAAACACACAGTATACAATAAGAATCAATGTATACCCACTCGTGTCACAACACATCCATAAGTGCTGAATTAAAACATGCAGCATGCAATAATAATCAATGTATGATCACTCATGCCACTGATGCATCCATAAGTACTAAATCAAACAAATGCAACATGCAATGAGAATCAACATAGAGTTATTTTAGGAAAAGGGTATTTCACATCATAGAATTATCCCACTCGTGTCACATGCATCAGGGCACAAAAATAATAAAATACATCATCTCATAACCATGTGTATCTGAGCTAAAACAAAGTAATCCTCATATATATACATGTGTGTCAAATATACATCTATATTAAAAATGGATACAAATAAGTGCTCTATATATAAAAATGAGGCATACAAAGATGATACATAAAAATGTCGCACACATAAATACAATGTCCAGATAGGTACTCAATACAATACATCATCGATACACAATGCCATCAAAAAGGGGCATGTATCTGAAAGAATCAAGCCTTCATCATGAGGCATCATCATAATACATATACAAGACTGTACATCAAAATCAGCCTTCATAAGAGGCATACATATAAAAGAATCTATACAACAAAAACGTGTCTCTCAACCACAACTCTCACCCTTGCCAAGGCTCATAGATCTATCCTCTGGATGAAGGAACACTGCAGGATGAGATGGCGCTGGTCTAGCCGGCTACTTTGGTAAAGGTTTGTCTAAGCGATCGGTAGAATTACTAGATCTCGTGATCGAGAGCCTGATGCACTCGACCCTGATAGTTGTGGTAGTGCTACTCACTACTTTGGTGGAACCACTCTGTAATAAGTAGTCCTATAAAAGAGGGCCTCACCACCAATCCTAGTGGCATCGCGTATCAGGTCCACATCTCGGAGGTGGCGCTACAAGGCGATATCTCGCTCACCTATGACTCGGCCCAATTTTGCCTCGACTGTCTACAGGAAGTAACCTCTCGATCTCTCTCTATAGTCATCGCTTGCAGCTCGGCATAGGCCTGGTCCCTCTGTGCTAATAATGTCTGTGATCATACGTACACATGATCTCTCTTTGCAACAACCATCCACACCTATGGTGATCGGGACCGATGAAGAAGGCTCAATATCTGAGCCCCCTGTGCTACTGTCTCTTGGATTTGGCTTTTCCAAGATGCTATGTCATCTCTGGGCTAGCCTAGGACCGAGCGTGATCACACTCACAAAGTAATGTAAAAATATGAGCTTGGGCCTCATCTCTCTTTCTCTGAGTGGTCACACACCAGCCTTGAGTGTCATCTCTCTCTGCTTTGGCCGTGCCTCTCTCAACTATGGCCTACTGTAAATTTACCTATACTGTGGCTATTTGTGCCATTGGTTGGAAGGCTATGTGTGCCTCAAGGACTAGTCCTTAAGGTTCTCTTGAAGACTATCCCTACTCAAAGACTCTACCTCTCAGGTGGTACTGACGCTGCTACCTATATTAGGCCCTATGGCCTCGGTCCCCTGTGCTGTGAGGCACCCTATCCATCATGTGGGATGTCATCAAAAGGATCCTCAAGGTCTAGTCCCAGTGCCACTACCCTCTCCTGCGCACTTTGTGCCATGCCATATCTCTACAAGTGGGTGAATGCCTGCTACCCAGGCATCCTCTGGAATGGTGAGCCGCCAGGGTAATACTATAACATACCAAGCTACATAATCAATTGTGGTCTGTGGTCTCTCACCTGTCGTAATGGGTCCCATGCAGGGGACCACTGTGTGAAATTAGCCCTATCTCGGGCCACCAGTATATGATGCCCCATGGTCTACCTCTCGAATTCCCTGTGAGCATGCCATATATCTAGTTGAGGGACCCTGTACCTGTGCCCTACCAAGCTGTCGTTGCACTGTCTACACAATATAACTCCATGATATAGTTGTGGTTGCCAATAAGAAAGTGATACATTAGGCACACACTGAGCTCTGTGGCATCCTCTCACCACTAGAAATTCCTATATCACCACCAGATGAAATATATCTCAACCAGCTCATCAAACTCTCACCTATATCTAAATAGGCTACCAAGATGGCCACGTACATCTCCACCAGTTGCTACCCAGGCCATATATGATGGCTCCTCGGGATCTCGAACATGAAAGGGGCCCATGGGGCATTTGATCACAATATGATCCCATGACCATATCTGTAATAATGAGGCTAGCCCCACGGTCTTCTGATTATGGTATGTAATTAGCTGTAAATCCTAGTATAGTTGGGCCAATATGCACCGCTTTTGATAATATCTCTCACCGTTGTAAATGCCATGAACCAATGGTAGTAGTCCTCTCAAAAATGAAGTCCCTATCTTATCAGTGAGTAGGAACCCACTGATAAGAGCCATGATGTAGAGAGGTCCCCGATGCAATGTGGGGTCGGAGATGCACTCATGTAATGCTATAGTCATCCCATCATGCGGGATATCATCAACACTAAATAAAGCACTGCAAGCTGCTCTAATCAGCCCTGCATCAGAGCTGTACTTGATCAACATGCCCATCATGGGCATGTAAAGAATTTTCCAAACATCCTCAATCGTCACGACTCTCTCCTGTAAGGCGATCCCTGAAATACTAACTCTCTCTATGCCATTGCTAGGCTAACGCAATCAAAAGACCGTGGTCCAGTATAATAGAGGGCATCCGAGTCACGGGGCCTAGCCCCACCACCTCAAGTAGTATTGCCATGGCTCACCAGTCACACCGGTGCATACTACCCTCTAGCTCTGCTCTGTAATAGGGGTATGTCGCTCCCACGTCTGTAAAACTGGTAGGAATCTCTGCAAAATAACATGCCACTCATCAGTTCCAATCATTTCTTCTAAAATCCTATCTCATCTTTTAGGTTTAACCCAAAAATCCTAAAATTTCTTCTAAATTGTCATGTTTTTGGACACTTTCCTATATTTTTCCACCTATCTAGGGAACCTACATGACCTTTTTAGTGCATGCGCCACATTTCGCTTTGTGCTTGCGCAGCGTGTGTGTCTTCTGGAACTTGCGCCCTCTTTTGGGTGCTTACGTGCCCTTTTTGGCATGTACGCCACACATTGGGTGCTTGTGCTTACACGCATATGCCCCCATGTGTGTGCTTTCCCTCTCCATGCCTGCACCATGATTTTCACGTGAGCACCCCATTTTAGGTGTGTGCATGTGCTCACACATGTGCTTGTGTGTGCGTGTGCGTGATCTGTGTCGCCGTGTGTGTGTGTGTCTACGTCTTCTTGGCGCATGCACCCTCAAAAAGATGCCTGCGCCCCAAAAGGGCGTCTACTCGCCCTATCTGACACCCATGCCTACGCACAGGTGCGCCTACACATTTTCTATGGCTAAAAGCTACAATTAATGCATTAATGACAAAAATTAACGAGTAAGGTTTCAATACTCACAAAGGGGCTGTCGTTCACGTGCAGCTGGTACCCCTGACTGCATCTGCGCGCCTCAAATGGTCTCATGCGATCACCATGGTTCTCCTTAGTGTCAGAGCCTCACAGTAAATTTTCTAAACTGCTCAGTTAAAATGAATTGGTCGCGATGTTTTTACCCCCTAGTGGGGTATATTAACCTATTTTTTTGTCAGGAGGGCCGAGAGGCCCGTTTTGACCACCATTTTCTCCTCTGTTCACTATGGAATAATTATTTTTCTCTTATTTTTCACCGTATTGGGGCATTTTTTTCTATCCGATACCCCTTTCTTCTCCCTCAGACAATTTTATTTCTCCCTCGTGATTTTTATTCTTCTTCACACTCGTAAATAATTGTTTTTCAAATAATTGTTTTTCTTAATTTTTCCACTAAACAAGGACATTATTTGTCACTTGTTTCTTCTTTCTTCCGCCTAGGGCACTTTCTGTTGCCCCTAGGCCCTTCACTTTCTTATTCTACTTTCTTCTACTATTCACCATGTTTTAGAAAGCAAAAACAATAAAAACAATATATATATATATATATCAAAAATCTAAAAACATGACAATTTTTTTCAAAAAATCCTACAAAGTAAAAAACCCTACAAAAATGGTAACTTTGTTATTTTGGTTGAAACTTTTGTCTTATGCATGGTATTTTCTCCACATCCTATTTGTTTGTCTCACATCTTCCCCAATTAATAGGACTCGAGGATCACCGGATTCACAACCATTCACAAAGCTAGGTTGCTTGCTTGCTTAGTCTCGCACTCGGGGCACTTTGTTGCCTAGTGTTGTTTCATTGCACACAAATGATTTTCATGGACCCCATGTCCATTTTCATTTCCCCTTACATGTATCCTTTCTCGGGGCATCATTTTTAACCCTTTTCATCAATCATGAACTTGTGGATCACTTCAAAGACCAGTAACAAGACATTTATACAACTATCTTGACCGTTGTTGGGTTGGATATGTGTGTTTGTACTTGTTTTCCCTGTTACATGACCTTGTTTCCTTCTCGTATTGCATTGCATTATTATATGTTCTATGGATTTTGTAGTTTCAACAATGGACAATTATTTGTAGTATGGATTTTCATGTCATTCTACCTTTTCGTATGCTTATATTTTTCATAAGGTGACGATGTAGTTCCTATGGCAATATGATGATATCCAAATTGTTCCAATAAGTGTGAAGAGCTAAAGGCTAAGCTCTTCTCTCCCCTCTTCCTTATTTCTTCTACATCACTTCCCTTTCACCCCTAATTTTCTCTCTCATCGGGGCATCCTACTTCTTCCCCATTCTTACGCCTATCTCTCACATTTTTCGATCGTCAATCGAATTCTTTGATCACACCATCGACACTCAAAGGGGTATCTCTCCCTCCTACTAATTTTTCTTCTAGCCCTTCGAGTTTTCTTTCGTCTACTATCTTTGAAGTGGCATCACTTACACCACCCCAAAGAGGGGCAAATGTAGACACCTCTAATTATTCTGAGCAATTTAAATACTTAAATTGCGCTAATTATCTCCTTTCCACAAATTGACGACATATTGTCAATAGCGCTCATCTTCTCTTCCATTGTCGTTAATTGATTACATTAAGCTAATTAATTAAGTCACCTATCCAACACATACCCTAATTAATTACCTTTCATTAATCAAAACTTTCTATCTAGTCTAATTAATTATTATTAATTAATTAGCCTCCCTTCTCATTAAATCAATAAATCACTATTTAATTGGTTTAATTCCCTCCTAATGGTCCAAATCACACTAAAATCCATCTAAAAGCTTATAAAAGCTTGCACATGTATTAATTAATCATCTTGATTAATTAATACACCCCCTTTATCCACATGAGCCACTTGATGACAAACTAAACCCTCCTAAAGCTAACTCAACCCCATCTAAACCCCCCTTATCCATAACTAACTCTACATCTCCATTTATCCCACATTCATGAGGATGTGTTGAATCCTTTATCCATTGGGCTATAAAAAGAGCCCTCCTCCTACCTTTACACTTGCACCTAAATATCTCAAGAGACAAAAGAAAGCACATAATTTCATACTAATAGCATTTTGTCATTGTTGAGATCCCCATCCTCCATTCTTAAAGAGCTAAGCCTCACACCCAAGCATCCATTGATGGATCAAAGAAAACAAATATAATTTGATTTCCATTGGACTACTTAGGTCCATTTTAATGTGAAATTAGGAAATTTAAGAGGAATAGAGTTCATTAGTTTACATTGTGTTTTGATCAATTTCAACTTGCTCATTTCTTCATCATGATGGTGTAATTTCTCATTCTTAGCTAGGTTAGGAAGCTATTTATAGGTGGTAGTTTTCTTGTTAAAATTGTAGAAACACTTGCACACAACCATTACCTGAAATTAAATTACCTTGTGTGAGGTGATGGATATTGAGAGTACCCTATGATACAAGGGTTGATAATGACAATCTATTATAGATGTTGTAAATCAAACCACCTCATGGTTAAGTTTTAATGCTTAGGTGCATAATTGTCCTTTTCTCTTTAGTGTGCAACCTAGTCCTTTTGGGGATAGTTTGGTGTGTTTTTTCCCATATCTTTTCTCATTGATGGATATAACTTAGGCGAGGGGGTTCCAAGCATTGTATTTCCTATGAATTAAACTAATGCATCAAAATCATTAATATCTCATAGATAATACTGTTACATGGGCATGTAGTCTTGGAATACCTCAAGTGGCATTAAGGATTTGTAAGATAAGGACATTTGATTGCTCTAATTTTTTGTTGGAGGTGTGTGTAAAAACTTTGAGCACTAATGAATTTAAGAGATCCTGTGACCTCTCATGATTTTAATGGTCAAAAGATATATTTTGTATGGTTACCCATGATTATAAATATACATTTAGAAGGATTTTGAATGTGTAAATTTTTATTGAATTTATTAATTATAATAGGTGCGTAACTTTTGTGTTTCCTAAGGAAAATAAAATGAATATTACAAAAGGTGTCACACTCGCTAGAGACGGGAATCTATAAATGTAGAATTAAGTAGCATATGAATTCATTTGTTGTAAATGATGCTAATTCTTGACTAAAGTAACTATGTAAATGTAGTTATAGCAAGGTTAAATAAGAATAAACTTCATAATTATCACTATGAAAATTGTATGCCCTTGAGGGATGTGAAACCAAAAAAATGCCAAAATACTATCATAAAATGAATGTAAAATTGGAGAGTTTCACAGGTGATAAAACAACCTATGAAATCGGGAAAGTAACTATGAGGATTAAACACAAACTTTGTATGCATAAATGTGGTTAAATAATGATGTCAATCAAATAATGAACATGAAGCCTTGAGGATGGAATACCGGGTTATTTCAAGGTCGTGTGAGTTAAGAATATTGCACCCTAGTTTTAATTGTAAACGATAGTAGAAACGTTGGGCATATATGGGAATACATTGAACCTAAGATCTCTTAAGAAGTAGAATTTGTGGTCGAAACCTATAATTAACCCACAACTTTTGAGAATGAATATTTTAAATAAATAATTATAAGTAAAGTAAAATTTGAGGTTCATTACATAAAATTAATGTTGAACCTCTATAATGTTAACCCATGTGAAATGTACCCTTCCATGTGTAACATGATTGTGAAAATATAGATCCCTAATTGGAGAAAATGGATTGTGAATCATGAGTGATTCAAATTTGAGCAAGGATGGACACGAGAGAGGGAGATGGAAATGATATTTTTAATTCGAGTGAGGAGTGGGAAACCTCTGTGGAAGTAGAGGACCAAGATGAGCATCGAGATTCTATGCTTCAACACGTGATCTCTTTCTGTAAGGACGAAAATGATGGGACGTTGGTGGGTTCCACAAGGAATGAAAAGATGTCTGGGAAAAATTGGACTCAATGGTAGTGGAAGGCCTGGAACCATCAAAGGATAAATGTTTTCTTTCTCTCGGGGTGTCGAGACTATTCCAGAGATAGGGAAAAAAATCCATAGAATTGGTTATGTTCACAAAATGTCGAGTAACCACACTAACATTGATATGTTTCATAGTTTGGAAAATATAAGGTAGGATCATAATGGCAATTTTGAGGTAACTACTTATTTTATTGGTTATTTATTAGTTACCCTTCGAGAAAAAAAAAATTGTATAAAATATTGTCGAAGGGCCGTGGTTTATAGGGAAATCCAATGTAGTTAACGAAATGGGAGCCGACATTTAACCCATTTGAAAGTAATGTATTTGAGTACCCAATATGGGTTCACCTTCCAAGGATACCTCTAGATTTTGGGATCCTAAGGTACTTATAGGTGTAGCTAAGAGCCAGGCTCCCCTATAACTATTGATCCAGTCATTAGGGTGAGAACTATATTTACTCATCTTAGATTTTGTGTGAGCATGAAGCAAGGATCCTCATTGGAAAGAAACATCAAAATCTCATCAAAACTTGGGGATTGGAATAAGATATTTTAATATGATACATCCCCATTTGCATGCAACAAGTGTAGATCTGTTGGGCATGATTTTATAGGTTGTCACCTCTCATAAAAGAAGTAGGAAAAGGGCCTAAACCCCCTCCACGAACAATAGAAATGAGTATCGGGAGTGGAGGCGGGTAGGGAAGAATGGAAAACCTTTAAGTCCTGAAAATACATAGGAGATGCAGCCTCCTAAGGAAGACAATCCATCAACATTGAAAAAAATAGAGGAGAATATCAACAATGAAACATAGGAGGATGATGATAAATTTAAGGAGTAAGAGAAATAAAGTGCTCCTTGAGAGATGAAGACTTATAAATAGAACCTATTATTGAATTAGATGGAGAGAATTCTCTAAAGGTAGCCCAGGGCCTTCTCTGGAGAAGGTATCATCCATTAGGAAAATTTCCTTTGCTAAAAGGTAGGATGATGGTACTCTAATGTCAAATTCTTTTAGAGCATTAATGGATGAAATGGTACCCGATATGCTAGATGAGATTTCATCTCTAGAAACACAAGTGAGTAGGACTAAAAAAATATTAGAAGTAGCCACGGACCTTACATAGTAAAGGAATCAACATTGAAAGAAAGGAAGAAAAACATGGAGCTGAGGGAAATCTTAGCAAAGAAAGAAATGGAGAAGGGAACACAAAGGACCTTCATAGGGTGTCAAAACTTTAAAAATAAATGATTATTTTATCCTAGAATACTAAAGGGTTGAATAACCTGCTAAGCATAGATTGATGAATAATCTAATAAGCAAATGTAAACAAGATATCTTGTTAATACAAGAAACCAAGATGAGTAGTGATAAATTTAGAGAGGTTGGTAAATAGATTTGGAAGAAAGGATCTTGGTAAGGGGTGAACTCACTAGGGGCTTCAAGGGGTATTTTCAACCTTTAGAATCCTAATAATTGTCGAAGGTGGCTTTCTAGTTTCCTCTTCAAGTCATATGGCCATCTATTTTAGTGAGTTGGATTAAAAAAATGGATAGTCTAAAATATTTATGCTCTAGATTTAGTAGTTGGTAGAAGGAATCTCTTGGTAAAGCTATCTAGGTTTATACTACTCTTTTAAGGTGTGGATTGCATTTTGGGGAGAATTCAACACCCCAGTATCCTCGAATGATAGTAACAGGGGGGATCTATCTCTTATTCTCGACAAGTATGGAGGATTTGGAAGATTTCTTTATGAGGAATGGGTTATTTGATCTAGAACTATGTGGATCAAAATATATATGGGAAACCAGAAGAAAAAGGAACAAGATTATCGAGATTAGACTAGATAGGCTTGTGATTAGTCACTAATGCATGATAAATAAACTCTATACTCGACTTATTTGCCTCGATAGGCTCGGATCATAATCCAATCCTTCTTTAGTAGGTCTCGGACCTTCCCAAGAAACCCAAATCTTTTAGATTTGAGAAGATAAGGATGATTCATCAAGATATTTACCACCAGATTAAATATTGGTGGGAGGTCTAGGTGCATGGGGTTCCAATTTTTAGGCTCACATTTAAATTGAAGCATGTTAAAAGCAAGCTCAAGGTATGAAATAAGGAAACTTTTGGTAACATCTTTCGGGAAAAAAAGGATTTTCGAAGATTTATGGGTGTTGAGGAAACGATGGAGGAAAAGGGCTTTAATCCTTGCCTTAAGGAACAGGGAACATAAATCCTTGTTGGAATACCATGATATTATAGGTAAGGAAGAGGCCTATTGCAGAAAAAAATCCAGGGTCAAATGACTTAAGAAAGGGGATAAAAATAAAAATTTCTTTCATTTTACGACTACTTGAAGGCCAACTTCCTCCAAATCCAAGAGCTCAAGAATGTCAATGGTGATTTGACGAAGGATGAATGGGAGATCAAGGATAATGTTATAATTATTTTAAGGACCTTTTCCTTCCTAGCCCGAACTAGAGAGTGAAAGATGGAATAAAGATATTTCCCTTTTCCAGAGTAAGATCTCTGTACAAGACAACAAGGAGATATCTTGCATTCAAGAGGAAGAGGAAATCAGATTTTCCATGTTTTATATGGAATCGGATAAGGCTCGTAGGCCTAATGTTTTCACTACCTTTTTCTTTCAACACTTTTGGGATATCTTTAAGAGGGAAGTGGTGGATATAGTTTAAGAGTTTTTCAAAACAAGGCATATTTTGAAGAAAATCAATAATAATTTCCTGGTTTTCATTCCTGATATGACTGGACTAAATATATCAAGGAATTCAAGCCCATAAGCTTAAGCAATAAAAGTTACAAATTAATTACCAAAATCCTTGATTTCAGTTTTAGGAAAGTGTTAGCTAAAATCTTCTTATGTACTCAAGGATATTTTGTCCCTAGAAGGAAAACTCTAGATAGTATCATTGTTATTTAGAAAGCTATTTATTCGATGGATAAATCAGGTAGATCTACTATTGGTGAAACTTGATATATATAAAGATGATGAAAGATTTTCTGGGATTTCATTTGAGCTATTATGAGTAAGATGGGGTTTTTTTATACTTTCATAAATATGGCGATGGTTTCCATATCCACTTCCACTTCTCTATGATTATCGGTGGTAAACCTAAAGGTATCTTCTAGGCTAGTCATGGCTTAAGACAAAGAGAACCCCTCTCATCTTTTCTTTGTAGAATAGGGACGAAGCATGTGTGATATATTAATCTAAACCAATCGGGTACAATGGTGGAGGCTACAATATTTATACATATTTGATAGCGGGATACAAACAAAGAAGAGTTGCAACAATGCAACAACATATTTAAAATACATGTAGCTTCTAAATTACATTAAGGGAAGCACAACAAGAGTTTTTTTAAACAATATAGCAACATCCGTATTGTTTTGAATAAAACAATAATATGGTTTATAATATAATGTATACACAATAAATATATTAATTAATATAATGCATAATTAGTATATAGTTAATTAATAATTAACCTAACATTCCCCCTCTAATTATGCATTATCTTGAGGGATGAGGAGAGAAATTATCTAAAAAACTCGAACTTGTCACGTGTAAGTGACTTTGTGAAGATAGCTACTCGTTGCTCGTTGTTGAAAAAAATTGAATTTGGATGTTGTGATTCAACACATGCTTGCATATGAAATGAACCTCTACCTCAATGTGCTTTGTTCTCTCATGAAAAATTGGATTACGAACAAGTTTAAGAACATCTTCATTGTCAACATACATGGTGGTTGGTTTATCTTGTGGTATTCCAAGTCCTTCCTAGTATGAGATGTAGCCATATCACTTCGTAGATGACTTCTCCTATAGATTGATACTTGGATTCTATGGAAGAATGAGAAATAAAGTGTTGTTTCTTGTTTCCCCATGATATTGGTCAGATCCATAAAAATACAAATCTTGAAGTGGACTTTATGACATTAATATTACCCGCATGATCCGAATCCGAATATCCAATCAAGAAGAATTTTTCATTCTTTTTTATTCTAGACCAAGATCCACTTTGATCCTTTGAGATATCCGAAAATGCACTTACTACTTTCTAATGAAAAACTTTGTGTTTGTGCATAAACCTAATAGATATCTCACTGCAAAGCTGATATTTAATCTAGTGTAGGTTAGGTAAATGAGACCCCTAAACAATGACATACATTGGCAAGACGAGATTCTTTTAGATCAGGCCGAGTTAGCATTTGAAATAGTGTTGGTACACCTAGCTACACCGTCAATTGGACCTGTGACCAAATGAAAATAAGAAGAAAAAAAAAACGGTAGAGCAAACAAAATGATAGTGAATGGTGAAAAATAAAAAGTGGTTGTGCAAAATTTATGGAGGATAAAAGCTAAAAAGGTGTTTCAGATCCACTTTTAGTGCACACAAAGCCCTAAAACCACCTCAATCCTTAGCCACCTGGAACCTCTGCCAAGTCACTTTTTTTAAGAGGTGAGTCAAATTTGGCTTTAATTAAATAAAAGTTTGTTAATTTTATCTCACAAGTGCACAAGCGACCAAGGTGGTTAGAGAGAAAGATTTGGGTGTGGGAGGTTTGGGGTTCAACCCCACCCCAACCACAAAATTTTGCATTTTAAAATTTAGAGCCAAAATTGGCGGAACAACCAAATTTAGAGGAGGATTTAGCAGAAAAACCATTGCTAAACCATTTAGTTATAACTAAACAGGTCACTAAATATTTAGCGATAAAATCCCTAATTTAGGGTTAATTTTTTTTCTTCATTAAGCTTGTTATTTTCATTTTAGGAATTTTTTTGCAAAAGGAGGTCTATCCAGAAATTGTATTTTCAGCTATATTTTTGCAATTTTTTGGTGTAGTGGGTCATTTTAGGCTCCAGAGGCCACTAGGGCCCACAAAACAAAAAAATCATGCCATTCAATTTTTCCAAAATTTTAATGCAATTTGTATACTTCAGAATATTGCACTAATTTACGAGGTTTCCATAGTCAACTTAGAATCGCTTAGAAAATAGAAAAATATTGTACTCAAAAACAATAAAAATTGGTTTTGAAACACTCACGAGATCTAGATCACATTCATAATGTTTGGTATATAAAGTGCCTCGGGAAGTGTTATCCATATTTCACCCCCTTGGTAAAATATTGGTTCGGGCGATGACCGATGGGAAAGAACCGGAGAAAACACGTTCAAACCTTGCAAAAAGGTCGCAGAAGGGATCAAAATTGGAGTGGTGAGGTCTAAGAAAGACTAAACAACCCTATGCAAGAAGAAAGATAAGAAGCGACTCTGTCGAGTGAATCAGTTTATTAAATATATTTAACAGGTTACACGTGGGCTCAGAAATGGAACAATAGGGTTATGTCTAGTTTCATAAGGGGGCTGTTTTTGAATTGGTTTTCCGTTATTTTGTACAGACCTGATCCAAATTTTAAATGGGCATATCTTTTGACTCAAGGATCAAAATCCAGCAAATCTGACACCGTTCGAAATATCTTGTCCTCATCTACGCCATGGAGATCTAAAAATTTAAGTTTGGATAGGTTAGGTGGGAGAAAAATGGAAAAATAGTCTTTGGGCTGTTAATGTAGGATCTATTTTTTCCTCAACAACTAGATCAGATTTGATCTAATCCGTTGTTTCCTCCTCCTTCGAGGTGCTAAACAAGAAATTGATGTAGTCAAGATAGATTTGGGGCAGATTTTGTAGGAGACATTGATGATAGTGGTTGAACTTTGAACTGGTTTTTCCCACCTCTCTCTCTTTCTTCCCTCTGTGTTGAATCTATAAAAGCATGGTCGGGACTCATTGTAAAGGGTTGGACATTCTTCTATTTTTTCAGGCTCCCCTTTTCTTCTGGCAAAGGAATTCATGGAGTTTTCAGACCTTCCATTAGATTGCAACACATTTTCTACCTTCGGGCCATTTGTAATGCATTATATCAATTTGTAGAGAAATAAAACATGTTTGTGATTGATTTTAGATCCTTTCTTGTCTCCATTGCTCTCATCTGGTCTTCCATTACAAATTTGGTTATCGTGCTTGATTACTGTGTGCATTTTTTTGGTTTGTGTCTATCAGCAAAACTAATGTTCATCATTCCTTTGGTGCATCACCTTATAGCTTAGTTTTTATTTCTTGTATTCCTTTTATCCATGTCTCCTTGGTAAAACTTAGATTAGGTTTAGGAATAGGTACTTTTCAAGTTTTCACGCATGCACCTAAACAAAGGAATAGGAACCAACCTTTAATCTGGATAGTTTTCCCATTTGCAAAGTCCCACATTTTGGGGAAAACTCAATGTTATAAAAATCAAACCAAAAGACTCTGCCTTAGAAAATTAGATCTGACAACTCATTTGGGGGTGGTGTGATTTTTCACTAATAGTTTTGGCACACCTAGTGGGACCAAGAAGTCTCCATCTTTATTACATTAAGAATGATGTGTATGTGTTGTGATTCTATCTTTTAATAAGTTTTAATAATTGCACATCTAGCAAATCCAAAAGGGACAAAATCCACTGGTTTTAGTAGTCCAAGCTGGCTAAGTTCATGAGAAGAATAGAAACAAGGTCAAGAATCAAAGAAGAGGGATAATTTTTACACCTACACTTGTCTCTAGAAATAAGGGGAAGAGGGAGACAATCCGGAGGTCTCTATCTCCACCAAACAAGGCTTTATCAACACCTCCTCCTAGTAGGTCATTCTTTCAATCAAGAAGGGTGATCGGCCAATTAGGATGGCCCAGCCATGTCCCTATGTCAATTTCCTTTGGTAGCATCCCACTCACTCGAATGCACAAAATCAAGTCCGGTGGCAACATGAAAGAGCATCCCATATTTTCTTGTAGAAAACTAGAATTCTCATGGTGACCATGTTGAAGACATTGTAAATGTTTGTACAATCCATGATATCATTGAGATGGAGATTGCAATCAAGTTGCTAGCCTCTTCAATCAAGGGTAAATCCTCATAATGGTTCAAGAGCCTAGAAATAGGCTCTAGTTGAACTCTGGGACCATGCGTGCGAGTTCTTCATGACCATTTTTGAGAAAAGGAGATAACCTATCCTTGTTGGAGAAATTAACAACAATCAAGAGATATCCGAATGAGCGAGTTGATTTGGATTTCAATCTCAAATTTCAAAGGACCTAGGACGGGATTATCGAGGCGGTGAAGCCCACAGAAGAAGGTGCCTTCTTATACTTTCTTAGAGCTTTAAATTCTGATATTGCTTTAATAATTCAATCAATGGGAGGAACCACTCTACCTGCAGCCTATAACCTCTCTATAATAGCTGAAAATATTTTAATTCACGATACAAAGTTTGCTCCTCGGACCTCGATGCCTTTATACCCCGAATTAGGAAACCCAAGTACCATCCATACACCCACATTAGCTCTTAAACCTACTCATAGGAATAAAAGTTCAAATGAAGCCTCTACCTCATCCTCTACCACCTCAAAATACCTTCGGGACGTCATGAAATAACTTTAAAACCTAGGCAATGAGTTAGTAACTTTCAAGAGGCAACAGGGTCAGAGTTCTAGGCCATATTAGCCTCAAGCTCAACATCAAGCTAGACCTCCATATCAAAAAAATAGACCACTAGCTCAAATTGTAAATTAGAGTCAAAACCAAGGACAACCTCAAGCTGGTAGACCTTTCAGGTCATATGATCCAAATAAAACCTCAACATCAAGGGCATTGGTTCCTGTACAAAACAACATGGCATAAGAATATGATTGGTGCTTCCCATGCAATCAGCCACATAATCAATCAACGTGCTTCAATGGTGCACTAACCTAGGCCTTGATGGTACAGACCAGTGGTGTGTCATAAGAATCTAGTTAAGAAGAAAACCAAAGGTAGCAAGAGACACCTCCAAGTGAAACTATGCTTGTCAATTGGCAAGCTGAAGACTTATGTGGAATGAATCAATTCCCTTCTCAAAGTGTAGCTGCCAATACATGGTCCAAAAGGAGAAATATTGGAGAAGGAAAATCACCAAACTCAGGAAACCTTCAACCTTCCATTACTCCACAAGGTTTTGGTACTCCAAATGTAACTCCCAACATGCAGAGCCATTCCAAACCACCTTCCAAATCCACTCAGGAACTAGTTGTAACAACCCATGTGTAAGAGAAAAATGTGCCAGGAAAGGGGCAATAGAAGGATAGCTCATTTAATATCATTGAGCAAATGAAGAAGACAAGTGTGAACATTTCACTATGGGAGTCACTGGCCATCCCAGGATAGAGGGATCTGTGCAGACTCTTTGTGGCCAATTGGTCAAGCTCAAATCAACTCCCCAACAAGCAAGAGAAAGTGCTTACCAACTTAGATCAACTTTGAGAAAAACTAGAGAACAACAAGGTAATAACTTGATGCCTCCTCCGTTCTATGTTTCATTAATTAATTGGGACAAACTAGTGCATAATTGTATGATTGATTTGGGGGTAAGTAGTTCTATAATTCGAAATGAATAGCTGATCAAATGGGTCTCCAATATGAAGTCATAGCTAGAGGGGTAGTGAAATTGGATGGGACAAGAGTAAAAATGGTTGGAGTCATCAAGGATTTGAACCTCACACTGCATGCCTACCCCAATGTGACTGTATTGCAGAACATATCAGTCATAGACTTGCCACCACATTTTGCACTATGTTTGTCCAAAGACTTCATTGCCAAAATTGGAGGTTATTTGTCTACTGATTGGTTGCATATTATTTTTAGAACAAGGTATGGGGCCAAGGCCATAATTAGATCTGAGCCCATTGTTGATTACCATATTGAGTCTTATGTGCCTAGCCCAATCAATGCCAATTGTTCAACTTTTGACTAGGAGGACCTCCTAAGCACTTGTGAAGCTGATACTAAGGTGGGGTGTATCCCAGACTTGACTCTCGACAAATGGGCCAGAAAAATACATGCTTTTGACCCCTATAAGGAGATGGAAGAAGCCAAGATAGGAGTCTACTGTCTGCATGAGGAGAATCATCCTCTTCCCGACATCATTAAGCCAGAACACAAAGATAACAATGAAGTATGGCAATTATTTTTGATGGCTCAAGGAGTAGACAAGGAGCTGGAGGTGGTGCAATGTTGGTTTCACCACAAGGCATCAAGTATTATTCAGCCTTCAGATTTTAGTTTTCTGCTCAAATAACACTGCCAAATATGAGGCTTTGGTCCAGGGTCTTCATTGGGCAAGGAAACGAGGAATCAAGAACTTGTAAGTTTTTGGTGATAGTGAACTAGTTGCCAATCAAGTCAGAGGACTTAATGCTGTAAAAAATAACCTGCTCAAAGGCTACAAGAATAGGGTATGGGATCTCATGGAGGATTTTGAAGCCTTCAACATTGTGTCCATACCCTAGAAGGAGAATGAATCTGTCTATAGGCTTATATCATTTGAAGCAATATTTGATGTCATTGTTAACATCAAAGAGAAAAAGGACAGCCACATATCCATGTGGTTGTGAGGCCAGTAGTGCTAGATAACAACACGTACTAGTAGGTGTTTGATAATGATCAGTAGATCATCAATTTCTTGCAAGAGGAAGCTGAATTCTCAACCAAGAATCAAGACAGATTAGAGAAGCAATATGGAGATCAAGTAAAGTACATGCAGACAAACAAGGTTCCCATAGGTTTGGTGACATTGGAATCTATCTTCAATCGTAATGATCGGTTTCAAAAGAGAAGGCTAAAATACATATCAAAGGAGAAGATTAAGAGTCAATTAGCATTGGAGAAGGAAAAACACATCAAATTAGAAAATTGGCCACCAAGCAAGAAAGGTATGAATTCATGTAACTTTTCCAAGAGTTTCCAGATGTATTTTCTTGGAGCTATGAAGACTTAAGTGTTTTCAATCTGAATCTTGCACAACACACAATCGAACTAGATCCATATGCTAAGCCCATCAGGAAAAAGAAGAGACTAGTCAATCCACATATTGAGCCTCGATGAAGAAAGAGATAAACAAGTTGATAGAGGCAAGTATTATATTTCCAATAAAACACTCAAGATGGGTTGAAAACTTGGTGTTAGGAAATAAGGGATAAAATATGCAAAATAATCCCTCACAGAATCGCAACAGTAGAAACTAATATGCAGAAAATATTACAAACCTCAAATAAAAGTGCAAAATAAAATAACACAACACAAAGAGACAATATTTAACATGGTTCACCCAATTTGGGGTACATCCACAAAGAATCACTTTCTTAGATTTTATTACAAGCCACCACTCTCTCAATACAATACCTAGATCCATTTGGAGCTATGCTCAAGAAACTCTATAGAATTCATAGCCGAATTCAAAATACATCTGCAATGTTTTCATTATATCTACCATATGCAAAAAACCATATAAGTAGACAAATTCTTAAGTAGTTTTACAAAACCATTGGTATTAAAACCATGGGCCAAAACCATCCCATAAACCTATGGGTCAAAAAACCCACCCATATGAGAAAATAACGTTTCCTTCTTGGGCCCAACCCGACCCCAAACCCTAGTGAGATTACTGTGGAAAGTATACATTACTCTTAGTGTACAGTCTTCAACACTTCCTCACATGAAAAAAGACTCCAAAACCTAACAATATCCCACTTGGGGACTAGTTTTCCTCTAAGCAAGCTTCTTAACCCTTCACTAGTTTCTGTAAAGACCAACCAAAACTGAACACAACTTTAGTTTTTCCCTTGTGACCACCTTGGTCATCATGTCTGTAGGATTTTGACTGGTATGAATCTTATCTAGCTTCAACTTATCTTCCTCCAAAGTTGTCCTAATGAAATGGTACCTTAACTCTATATGCTTTGTCTTAGAGTGGAAAGTAGTTTTCCTAGCTAGTTGTATAGCACTCTGACTATCACTATGCGACTTTCCTTCCTCTTGCTTATGCCCCAATTCCTCAAGTAATTGTTATAACCAAATAATTTCCTTTCTTACCTCTATATAAGCAACATACTCAACCTTCGTGGTTGACAAAGCCACCAACTTATATAGTCGTTAAATCTAGCTTCTTTGTTGTCTCACCTACAGTGTAAACATAACATGTTGTTCTCCTCTCATTGTCTACATCTCCAACCATATATGAATCTACATAACCACACAAAGTGGTGTTTGATCCATCTGTAGCACAAAATTGTCCCCATGGTCCCTCTCAAATACCAAAGGATCCACTTTACTTCTGTCAGTGATCTCTACCTAGATCACTCATAAATCTACTCACCACTCCCACTGCATGGACAATATCAAGCCTGGTGCACACCATGGAATACATCAAACTACCAACCGCTGATGAGTAAGGTACCTTGGACATCTGGTTTCTCTCCTGCTCTATCTTGGGACACTATTCCTTTGATAAGTTTAAATTTCTTGCCAAAGGAGTCCTAACTAGTTTATCATCCTACATATTAAACCTCTCCAAGACCTTCTTAATGTACTCTTTTTTAGATAAAGACAACTTCTATTCCTTCCTATCCAAATATATCCTCATACCAAGGATTTGTTTGCCTATCCCCAAATCCTTCATAGTAAAGGATTCACTTAGCTTCTTCTTGAGTACTTTTATTTCCTGCATATTTTTACCTCGCAATGAACATGTCATCTCGCATACAGACAAAGGATAATATAATTGCCATCCTAAAATTTCTTTGTATACATGTAATGGTAAGAATGAAATCTAATATAACCTTGGTCAATCATAAAGCTATCAAATTTATTATACCTTTTACGTGGATCTTGTTTCAATCCATATAAGCTCTTCTGCAGCTTTGCACACCATCTCCTCTTTACCTTTGACTTCATAGCCCTCTCAGTAATCTGCTTATATAGTTCCTTCTCTAAATCACCACGGAGAAATGTAGTATTTACATCAAGCTGCTCTAAGTGCAAGTCTTTTGCTACAACTATTCCAAGAACAATTCTAATAGAAGTCATTTTTACTACAGGAGAAAAAATCTAATCAAAATCTATACCTTTTTTCTATGCAAACCCCTTGACCACCAACCGGGCCTTATATCTTGTCTTTCCTCCTTCTTCCTCTTTAACTCTGAACACCCACTTGTTTTATAATGCTCCTTTTCCTTTAGGTAGCTTCACCAAATCCCATGTCTGGTTCTCCATGAGAGTTTGATGCTCCTCATCCATGGCTTGCTCCCACTTCTTCCTATAATCTACCTGCATTGCTTCATCAAAGCTTTCTCGGATCTCCACTATCAATGAGTAATAAATAATAAAGAGAAGGAGAAAAATGTTCAGGTTCTATTCTTACCCTAGAAGACCTCCTCAATATAGGAGTTTGGGGTTCATGTTGAGGAGGTTCCTGAAATGATTCATGTGCACTTTCCCATTCGGAAGATCCCTCTCACTGTTACATATTATTTCTTGGATTCTTCCCTATTTTCCTATGAATCGCTGCTTATACATGAATTTCTCATTTAAGACCATATCCCTAGATCAAATAATTTTCTTGTCCTTAATACTCAAACATTTATATCCAAATTCATCACCACCATAACCAATGAAAGTACCATTTTCTCGATTTAGCCTCTAGTTTGGTTCTATCATCCTTGTCTATATGGACAAACACCTCACATATAAAGACTCTAAGAAATTAATAATCAAATTTATTACCATACCAAGCCTCCTTGGGTATTCCTCCATCTAAGACACTTGAGGGTCCTTAGTTTATCAAGTACAAAGTCGTGCTCACCATCGCCCAAAAAGAAAGAGGCGATCCCGCATGTAACCTCATGCTCCTAAGCACGTTATATTATTATTATGTTCATCATTTCTAATACCCCATTATTGTGGAGTTCCCTGGAACCATCTTTTGCCTATGGATTCCATTCTTAGAACAATAATCACAAATTCATTTCTCGCAATACTCCCCTCCATTATCCGACTGAGACATTTTAGCTTAAGATCTGTTTCATTCTCTACCAAGGCTTTCCATTTAACAAAAGTGTCAAATACATCATATTTGTTTCTAATATAATAAACCCAAAATTTCCTTGTTGCATCATCAATAAAAGTAACATAATAACTTAAAACCCCAAGAGATGATACCTAATCGCCCCCATACATCGAATGCACCGGCTCTAACTTACTCTCTTTCTTTGTAGGTCCAACCTTGAGAAACCTTACTCGCTTTTGTTTCCCATATATGCAATCCTCATAGAACTCCAAATTTGTTTCGTATATCTAGGAAAATCCTTGTTTATGATCTCCATGCCCTTATGGCTCATATATGATGTGAGCCTATACTTTGCCACAATGTTGTATCTACTTCTAAAGCCACAAGATTACAAAAATAGTGCTAGAAGTGGTTAAATACAAGGTTCCAACATTCTTACCTCTTGCCACCACAAGAGCACCCTTGGTACCACAAGAGCACCCTTGGTAACCTTCTAAGAGTCCACTACAAATATCACAGTATAACCATCACTTCCCAACTACTCTACCAATATAAAATTTCATCTTAATGTAGGCACATGTCTGACATCCTTCAATAGCCAAGTATTCCAATTCTGCATCTTAACTTGAACATAACCTTTTCTAACTATGCCTGCAAGGCTCATCATCACCAAGAAAAACATGCCAAAAATCTCCTTGAACATAATCAATAAAAAAATGCCTATGTGGAGTAGCATGGAAAGAAGCCCTTGAATCTAAAACCCAATATTCGGTAATATTATGCAAAGAAAGAATCAAATCATCCCGACATACATTACCCATTGCAATATTTGACTCTATTTTTCTTGTTGTTTCTTTTTGTCCCAAATGTCCCAACACAGTCCTTCTTTACATGCCTAGACTTTCCACAAAGTGCCAACATACTATCTTGCTTTTAGATTTTGACCTTGTCTCGATCCTATGATTTTCCACTGACTTCCTTTATTCTTCTCTCCCTCTAGTTTCCTTTGTCAAAGCATTCCCTAAATTAGAAGACTCACGAGAGATTTTTCTTTGCATTTCCTCACTTAGAATCACCCCTACAACATCCTCAAACTTCAACTTTGAGTTAGCTAGAACCGAGTTGCTTTCGCTAATACTAGGCTATTCCAACTCTCGTAAAGAGAAAAGAACTAATAAAGCCATAAATTCTTCATAAAATTCTATTGTAATGAATCTAGCATATTTACAACCATATTAAAATCATTTAGATGATCTCGCTATTGAACCATTCTCGACATCTTCATATTAAACAAGTTTTTCATTAAAAATATCTTATTAGAGGCACATGGTTTTTCATACAACTTCCCTAATGCATCCATCGGTTCCTTTGTAGTCTTTTCCTTTGAAACATTAAATAATACCGAAGATACAAGACACAATGGATTTTCCCAAGTGCCTTCCTATCCGAGAAAATCCCATTACGCATTTGTCATTCTCGATGGTTTGTTCACCTTCTCAAACATCGGAATATAAAGATCCTTCTCATAAAGGTAATCTTCCATCTACATCTTCCAAAGAATGAAATTTTACCCATTGAGTTTATCAACCCTAGATATTCCATCATCATCATAGCTCCCACTTAAGATAAAAATTTCACTTGTGATTCAACACTTCAACAAACCAAACCAGGATCGATACCAATTGTTATTAAATAAGGGATAAAATGTGGAATAATGCCTCACAGAATCACAACAATAGAAACTAATATGTAGAAAATATTATAGATCTCAAATAAAAGTGCAAAATAAAATAACACAACACAAAGAGATAGTATTTAATGTGGTTCACCCAATTTTGGCTACGTCCACAAAGAATCACTTGCTCAAATTTTATTACAAGCCACCACTCTCTCAATACAATACCCGAGATCCATTTGTAGCTATGCTAAAAAAACTCTACAAAATTCAAAACACATCTGTAATGTTTTCATTATATCTACCATATGCACAAAACCATATAAATAGAAAGCTGTTTAAGTAGTTTTACAAAACCGTTGGTATTAAAACCATGGGCGAAAACCATCCCATAAATGTATGGGTCAAAAAACCTACCCATAAGAGAAAATCACGTTTCCCGATATATCGGGCACGTTTTAAGGCCAAAAAAATCGAGGGTTGTACCCTTAACCCTTGCTACGGCCCGGCCCCAAACCCGCAGTGAGACAATTGTGGAAAGTGTACAATACTCTTAGATTACATTCTTCAACACTTTCTCACATGAAAACAGAGCTCTACAACCTAACACTTTGTCCTAGTCGGGAAGAATAATGGAGAGATTAGGTTGTGTGTAGACTTCGAGACTTGAACAGAGTATCACATAAGGACCACTACCCACTCCCTCAATGGAGTAGATTTTGCAAGTGTTGTCTAGATCAGATATTTTATCTCTCCGAGATGGATACTCAAGGTACAACAAGATAATGGTGAAAGAATATGATCAATTCAAAATGGATTTCACCACTAAATGGGGCACATATGCCTACAGAAAAATTCCATTTGGATTATCTAATGCTAGAGCCACTTTCCAAAGGGAAATGGTTATGGCATTCAAAGGGTTGATCAAAAAATAGTATTGATCTATCTGGATGACATTACTTTGTTATCCAAAAATGTAAAGACAAAGCACCTTTTTCACCTAATACAGGTGTTTCAAAGGTGTAGGAGATTTGGGGTATCATTGAACCCTAAGAAATGTATATTCTTGGCCCATAAGGGTAAGATTCTAGGCCATATTGTGTCGAGGAAGGTTTGTTGACTGACCTAAAGAGATTTGAAGCAATAAGAGCATTACCATTGCAAGCCATAAGAAGACTCTTCAAGGCTTCTTAGGAAAGATCAATTTTTCCACGGAGTTTGTACCAAAATTTTCTGCCCTTGTCAAATCAATTTCGTTGATGTTGAAAAAAAGTTTGGCATTTAGGTGGACAACTAAAGGAAGAGAAAGTTTTGAGGCCATCAAAGAAGCTATATCACAAGCCCCAACTTTTGGGAATCCATATTTTTCTAAAGACTTCATACTATATGCCTTTGGTGGTAGTACCACAATTTCTGCAATCTTATTACAATAGAACAAAGAGGGTACAAAGAAGCCAATTTCCTTCTTTAGCCAAGGTTTGGAAGATTATGAAGTGAGATAATCCTTCATCGAGAAGTATGTCCTTGTAGTAATCAATGGGTTAAAGAATTTTAAGCATTTGGTTTCAAACAATATAATCCAATTGTTAGTCTCCCATGCAAGAGTTAAAGACTTCCTTCTCAGCAAGGATTTGAATGAATAACCTGTAGGATGGATCACTCGTGTCATGGAATATGACATTGAGATCAAGGTCACTAAGCTAGTCTGTGGGAAGGGATTGTGTGAACAATTGGCCTCAAGTCAACAAGATGAAGCAAGCAGTGAAAAGGAAGTTGTTTTTGTCCTGCAGAATAGTCAAGAGAAAGAAAATGATGATGTGCCCACTCCTTGCTGGACTCAGGATATTATGTACTTCCTACAAATAGGCCTATGCCCTCATGAAATGAGTAAAGAAAAAAGGAGACACTTCAGACTGTAAGCCATCCCATATGTGCTTATTGATGGTGTCTTGTTCAAAAGGGACATCAATGGCATTCTGTTAAGATGCATTGGGATAAATTAGATTGAGAGAGTGTTACAGGAGTTCCATGTTGGAGCAGTTGGACACCATTTTGCTCCACGGGTGACATCACTCAAGATCCTGAAGGTAGTTTATTATTGACCCAGGGTATTTAGTGACTAATATACATGGATCAAGAAGTGCAAGAATTGTGCATTCTTCAAAGGAAAATAAAAGCTAGCAGTCCTTCCATTACACCCAATCTTAGTTGACCAACCATTCATGCAATGGTGATTGGACTTCATTGGGGTCATCAATCTAAATTCAAACCAAGGCCACAAATGGATTCTGATAGCAACATATTATTGCACCAAGTGGATTGAGTTAATGGCACTCAAATAAGCTAATGAGTCTAGCATCTTATATTTTTATGAAGGGATAGTGACCAAATTTGGAGTGCCAGCCACCATTATATCGAGACAATGCATTAGTGTTCATAGGTTCCAAAGTCACGAGAATGGGATGTTAGGAATGGGATTTACTTGAGAACTTCATCGAACTATTACCCTCAAGGTAATGGGCAAGATGACTCCACAAATAAGAACTTGTTAAGGATTGTCGGGAAGAAATCTTGATAAAAATCAGAGAACTTGGCACACAAACCTTAAATCACCATTATGGGCTGATAGGAAAACACCCAAGAGTTCTACAGGAAGCTCTCCATTCAAAATTTTCTATGGGAAAGAGGTAGTGTTTCCTATATCATTTGAGTTTCCAGCATTGGAACTCATGAAGTAGCTAGAGATGTGTGAGTTTGAACCAATGGAGGCTAGGTATGCGTAACTCGATGGAATTGGAACAAACCAGAGAGCTGCACTTTGAATAATGGAAAAGGATCAGTCTCAATTAAGAGATGCTTTGATAAGAAATTAAAAACAAGGACTTTTCAAGAAGGAGACCTAGTTTTGAAATGGGATGCAGATCGAGCAAAACCAAGAAGACATTCCAAGTTTGATGCCATTAGGAGTGGCCCATACATGGTCACAAGATGTAAAAGTAGAAATGCTTTCTAATTGTTTTCCTTGGATGGTGAAGAGCTGCAAATTATAGTGAATGGGATCTATCTTAAACATTGCTAATCAAAGTTCTCACCTTGTACATATTAGTTTAATTTATCATTCCTCTAAGTGCTTGTACACATTTCCTTGTTGTAGTTTAGGTTACTTTTCTCCTAAGTGCTTCGCATGCTCCGCATGTTCTACTAGGAGCATGTAGTATTTATTTATTTTGTACATATTTGTGGTGCTATTTTTTTGCTCTTCTGCAGTCCTTTCGGGGACAAATGGAAGCCTCGGGTAAAATCAATTTTCTACTCTCAAATACCATCATTTTGATATTTCTTATGAAATATTGAAGGTAGGAACAATCGGGATCATGGAGTAGAGGTAGGATCAGTGTCGAGACCATCATTCTCGACTCTATGCCCACATGGATATGACAGGAAATTGATCTTCTCACATAGCGAGGAAGTTCCCCCGTGAGTCGTCAAATTTTAATCCATATTTCACCCCCAAAAATATTGGATCAACCACGACCCTATTGGGAAAGAACAAGAGAAAACATGTTTAAACCTTACAAATAGGTCGCGAAGGGATCAACAATGGAGTGGAGGGGTATGAGAAAGACTAAACAACCCTATGTAAGAAGAAAGAGAAGAAACAGATCTATCAAGTGAATCCATGTCTTAAATCTATTTAACATGTTATAGGTGGGCTCTCGAAATAGAACAACGAGGTCGGGGAAGCTAGAAGCAAGAAAAAGAAAAACAACAACTAAGTTTTGAGGTATTCGGGTTGAAAACCATTGAACGAGTCCAAAAATTTACTAAGTATGGAGGAGACAATGGAGAGAGCCACGTGTCAGAATGACGCATCTTCAAAGTTGAATCCAAAAATGGAGGCTAAAACAAGCGCCAGGGCTCCATGTGTCCTAGGTTCGGAACAGAGGTAGAGTCAAACCATCAAAGTTAAAAGGAGGATGAAGAAGGCCTAAAAAAAAGGCTAAGTATAGAAATGTTAACGAAATCCGCCACGCGTCAGCTTGGCACATCTCCAAAATTTAGTCCAAATGTGGAGACCCAAATGAGCGCGAGCTCACCATGTAGTCCAAGGTCCGAAAGGTAAGAGGGGCCATTGAAAAGTCTAAGAGCCCGTGGAGGTTTCCACATGTCGACCCGATGCTCCTCCAGAGGAAAAATCCTAAGCAGGTTTCCAAGTGAGAGTAGAGCCTCCACGTGTCCAATTTGAAAAAGGGGACAGACTCAAGTTGAATAGTCAATGCATTGTGATAGGCCAGCGAACACTACAAACTATCTAAATAACACTAATTCAAGAGCTGAATTGAGGAGAGGTTTCCAAGCAAGCATCAAGCCATCGCATGTCCCCGGTTAGATATATGACCCCGCCAAACAGAGGACTTAGGAAAAAAACATAAGGAAATCAAGCAGGTCATGGAAGAATCCACATGTCAACCCGACGCTCCTTCAAAAAAAAAATGTAGAGATTGTCGTTAGAGATGTGCCAGCCCTCCATGTGTCCAGTTTCAAAAGAGGACCCATTTTCGAATTGGTTTTCCCACTATTTTGTATGGACCCAATCCAAATTTTAAATGGGCATATCTTTCAACTCGTGGATTGAAATCCAAGTAAATCGACACTTTGTTTGTAAGATCTCAACCTCTTCTATGCCATGGAGATCTAAAAATTTAATTTTGTAGAGGTTAGCTAAGAGAAAAAATGAGAAATAGTCTTTGGGCCGTTAATGCAGGATCTATTTTTACCTCAACAACTATATCGATTCGATCGATCTGTCATTTCCTCTTCTTTCAAGGCACCGAACAAGAAATTGATTCGAGTCATGTGATTTGGGGCATATCTCGTAGGAGATATTAATGATTGTCGTTGGACTTCAAACATGTTTTCCTGCCTCTCTCTCTTTCTTCCCTCTATGTTGAATCTATAAAAGCAGGGTTGGGACTCATTGTAAAGGGTTGGAAATTCTTCTATTTTTGTAGGCTCCCCTTTTCTTGAGCAAAGGAATTCATGGAGTTTTCAAACCTTCCATTAGATTGCAACACATTTTCTACCTTCGGGCCATTTGTAATGCATTGTATCGATCTGTAGAGAAATAAAACACGTTTGTGATTGATTTTAGATCCTTTCTTGTCTCCATTGCTCTCATCTGGTCTTCCATTACAAATTTGGTTATCTGTGCTTGATTACTATGTGCATTTTTTTTGGTTTGTGTCTATCAACAAAACTAATGTTCATCATTCCTTCAGTGCATCACCTTGTAGCTTAGTTTTGATTTCTTGTATTCCTTTTATCCCTGTCTCCTTGGTAAAACTTAGATTAGGTTTAGGAATAGGTCCTTTGCAAGTTTTCACACATGCACCTAAACAAAGGAATAGGAACCAACCTTTAATCTGGAGAGTTTTCCCATTTGCAAAGTCCCACATTTTGGGGAAAACTCAATGTTATGCAAATCACACCAAATGAATTTTCCTTAGAAAAGTATATCTGATTATGCATTTAGGGGTGCTATGATTTTTCACTAACAAGAAGCACCTACGGGTAAAGCCTTCTCGACTACTACTACACTTAATGCCTAATATAGCTATAAGAAATTCATCTAGGCATCGACCCTTTAAATCAACAAGAAGTAATAAGGTCACAAAGTGCACACACTATGAGACATCCCATCCATCTATGAATGATTAGACGACATAAATCCGAACTAAAAAATTATCCAAGTATATAACAAAGTTATGCACATGTATGAGGATATTTTTCTGAGCCGATGTCAATAATCACACAGAACCCTTTTAGTATTGTCTTGGTACCACGTATCAAACTCTTTCACGTACATTAGCACCTCTTTCATGTACCATTGGGTATATTGAAAGGAGACGTTCTTCCATGTACCAATGGGTATGTCGGAAGGGCTCATATATAGAAAGGTTCGGTATATCAGATTGATGGTATATAGATTGGGAGACCTTATACCTAGAGTGATAAAATCCAAACCCTATAAGTGATTTCTACAAAATGGGCACCAATGCCCCCAAATTTTTCTTCTAGATTCACAACTACTCAAAGGAAACAACTATGCTACATGAAAGACAAAAATCAAGACACAACTTGAGTTTAAAGAGATCGGCCTATTGTGACTGGTACTATGACCAGATCAACTACTGATACAACACAATAGTGGTAGTTTGATAGAGTAGATCAAAAATCCAAACTCATCATCTTGTTTGGAGTGTTTGAAAACGTGAAACCCCACATTTGTGACTCCATAATAGCCAAGGAAGCGTGGGATAATTTTAGCATGATGTATGAGGAAAAAAACAAGAATATCATTCTGAATTTGTAGAGTCAATTACACACACTGAAGTTTAAAAAAATGATAAAATTGAAGCTTTCTTAAGAAGAGTTACATAATTGAGGGCTTTACTTCTAGCCCTAAGAGAAATAGTCAAATATGATGATCTCATTCACATTGTTCTGAGAGCACTCCCTTATTCATACCATATCTTTGTAACAACACTAAACTTGTAAGATACGACAGTTATTTTTGAAAAATTGTTAAACCTACTGCAAAAAGAGGAAGCAATACACAATAAGGATGATGAACAAGAGAAGGGAATTTCTTCACATAAAAAATGGAAAGGAAAAGGTAAAGGAAAACATAATTCCTATCAAAATTCCCAACATCATAATCAATATCATGGGGACAAACAATAGAAGAAGCAATGTCCAATTTTTAAAAGAGGACATGACTTAAAATATTGTTAGTATAATACTTACAAGAAAGGTTTGTCAAGTAACTCCAGACCTCCACAACAACAATCTTACAAGGTAAATTCTAACCAAAATCATGGGAAAAAAAAGGGGAGCTGGAAAGGAAGATCCCATTAGAAAGGTAATATTGCTGAGCAACAAGAACAGTCAGAAAATGAAGACTACTTGTATACTGCTCGATCAAGTGAACCATCAATGGGGACACACCTTCGAAAAACCATGTTTTTTTGGGTGATGATTCTTCATACTATGTTTAGGGGATTGGAAATATTTCTCTACCCCTTGGTTCATACAATTGAAACTTATCTCGATGTCTTATACGTACGTGGGTTGATAAATAATATAATTTGAGTTAGTCAAATCCTTGATCACAACCTAAAAATTGACTTTGATATTCATTCTAACAAGAAAACATGTTTGACTTGAGACAAATGAAGAGGCTTCAAAATAGTTGTAAAATCCTCCAATGTGGGACGCATGTTCCAACTTGATTTTTTTCATAGAGACAATCAACCACTTGTGGCTAAGAACTCCACCTCAACACAGTTGTGGCATCGAAGACTTGGTCATGTAAGTTTCAAGTATCTCGAGACACTTTGTCAGAGTAATATTGTACATGGGTTACCATCTCTTTAAAAGGATACAAATAAGTGTCCTCACCGCCTTGCATAGAAAATAAAATAGAGCTTTATTCTAGAAGAGTACATTTCAAGCTCATGGAAAACTTGACCTAGTTCATACCGATCTTTGTGGTCCGATGTAACCAAGTCATTCTGGGTTCTAGTACTTCATGCTTTGTGTTGATGACTATTCCAGAAAATGTGGATTTTTTGTCTTTGCAAGAAAAGTGAAGCTTTTGAAACCTTCAAGAAGTTCAAAGTAGTAGTTGAGAATGAAATTGGTCATCACATCAGAACTCTCTACTTAGATCGAGGGGGAATTCACCAGTGATGAGTTCAGAGACTACCTACAAACTCATGGGATTCATCGGCAAATGCCTCCACACACACCGCAGCAAAACGATGTTGTTGAGAGAAGAAATAGTACTATCATGGAAATGGTGTGATGGATGATCTATGATTCTAGATTTTACAAAGACATTATGGGCGAAGCAACAAAGAAAAATGTGTATTTTTTTAATAGAGCACCCACAGATTACTCTTGATAGAGTAACACCAAAAGAAGCATGGTCAAAATGGAAACCATCTATTACCCACCTCATAGTATTCGGGTGCAAAGAAAACATACACATACCCAAGACAAATAGAAATAAATTGGACATGAAGTCACAAAAAATAATCTTCATTGGGTACATTGAAGAAACTTTTGGGTATAGATTGATGGATCCTAAGACTAAAAAATTCTAGACCAGTAGAGATGTTGAGTTTTTTTAGAAGAAGGAAGAAAAGTCTCCTCCTCCAAACTCCCAAGATGTAGATTTTTCACCAATTGTAAAAATTGAATCTGATCTTCCCTCAGATGATGAAATTGAGGATGGGGATGATGGTGTTGATAAGATAGAACCATGACCCATGGGAATAGTTCAATGTATTTACAAGTGGTGTACTAGCACATTACGAGATGCAAGAATGGATGCTCCACTGGATACATCCACCCTTGGACCACAGACTCATAGTAAAGTAAGAGAAGAAGTTAAATTTGCTTTGATGAGTAGAGTAATTGAATATGATGAGCCCTCTAAAGTCTAGGATGCCCTGTAGTCAAAATCTTGGAAAGATGCCATGGATTCTGAATATCAACCAAGTGATGAAAAAAACACTTGGTAGCTTGTCAATATTCCACCAGGGAAGAAACCCATTGGATGTAGATGGATATTTAAAACAAAGTACAAAGCATATGGGACAGTCAACAAGTATAAAGTAATACTAGTTGCAAAGGGGTACACACAAAAAGGGGCATTAACTATGAGGAGACATTTTCTCCCATAGCTAAGATCAAAATGATCAGGATGATCTTTTCTCTAGTTGCACAGTTTGGTTGGAAATTCCATTAGACGGATGTAAAAATTTCCTTCCTAAATAGAGATTTACAAGAAGAAGTCTCGCATGACTCAACCTAATGGATATGTAGTACCTCATCAAGAAGGAAAGGTATGCAGACTTAGGAAATATCTATATGGCCTTAAACAAGAACCTCGGGCATGGTAAATCAAGATTGATGAGTATCACATACAACATGGATTTGTTATAAATCCATACGATCCCAATCTTTACCTAAAAAAGCAAGGGTGGGAGATGGTAATTTTCGTTGTCTACATCGATGATCTAGTCATCATTGGAAGTTTAGTGAGGATGATCAATGCAATGAAAAGATATCTTAATCGTTTTACATGACCGATCTCGAGATGATGCACTACTATCTTGGATTGGAAGTATGGTAGAAAGAGAATCACATTTTTGTTTCTCAGATGAAATATACCAAGACTACACTTGATAAATTTAGGATGATTGATTTTACACCTATTTCCAAACCCATGGAGAACAGATTGTAGTTATCTCATTGAGATCCATCTCTTGAGGTAAGTGCCACTCTTTTCGGTAGTTGATTGTGAGTCTCATTTACCTAACCTATGCTAGACTAGATATGTCTTAGTTTTGGATCAGTTTGACACAAATGAATAATCAATAAAACTCTCTCTATATTCTTGCTACATAAATTACACAATGAATTAGGATAATTTATAGCCATTACAATAGACTAACCTCTTCCTATAAAATAGGAGCCCATACAAACAAATAACCCGTTAATAGTGATACGGGTATAACCACAGAATATATTGTTATTATAAAAATATATTCTACTAACAAATATTTACTAACAAACTAGTAAATACTAATTTACCAAATGGTAAATCACCCACTATATTCATGTGAACATTAATATTAATTTCCTAACATTCCCCCCCTTAATGTGTACATGGTAACAATAGAAATTTCACACTTCCTCTGTAGCTTTCCGCCTCTGCACACTCATGATCTTGGCACACACTTGAACTGAAGGTAGAATAAGGAACACATCAACTTCTTATTGAACATGCACTGTTAGGAACACATCTAACTGACAAGGATGGGAACACGCTCAGGAATCATCTGTTTATTTACTAGTCACTCTAGGGAACACATCTAACCTAGCAGTGTGGGAACTCAAGCATGAACACATCTAAACAACCTTCAATGGTTTTCAGGAGGGTAACCACAAACCTAGGTATGAGAAGGAACACATTTGACAATTGTACCTCATCAAGCCTCATGATGTTGCATTTCACTGTGTTATTTGTTCTGCACTATGTTTTTGCATTTGGGGAAATAGGAACATCCACATACTCAACAAAAATAATGAAAATGGAACATTGGATCATGCTGATCATGTTCCCCCCTCAATGTGAACATTTCACTTATTCACCACAAAGCAGGAACTATGAAAAAGAATCACACTAGACATCAAATACTGAAAGCACACTCACACCACAAAATGTGCCACCAAATCAGTGAAGCGGCCCCATTGTTGGTGATTGATGAGAAGTCATTGGTTGTCCTCTAGCCTCCAATGCCTCCATCCTATAGTAACATGCTACTAACTCAGCCAAATTTAGATATGAAGCTCAACTATTTCCACATTGTTTATTATATCTTCCCTCCGCAATGTGAAACACTTTATTTTTCCGGACATCGGGTAACACTGAAAATGCGTCCGTGAGGAAATTTTTTTATTTTTCAGAATTTTTACAATGACACGACTTTTGACGACAATAAAAAATGACAACAAACAGATACCCTAAAATCACCTATTTGAGTAACCTGACAATTGATGACGTAAAATGACTTTAGTAATTATTCGACTTTTTTGACGAAAAATGACACATTTTAAAACTGACTCAAAGGATACTATGACAACCTTTCAACTCAAAACTTCAAAGAAAACATAAGTTTGGTTTAGCACAAATTTTTCTCTGAAAGGCTTTAGACATTTAAAATAAGAGGTGTGAACCATGAGTTATTTAAAAACTCAAGCTAATAAACTAAGAATCATTATATGACTTCCAAAGATGATGAAACCCACTAGAATAAAAGAATTCGACTATAGACACTTGACAAAGCTATAGACTCAAAATACAAAACACTGAAATCTAATATGTAAAATACGTATTGGCTCATAACCGACTCAAAACAAAAGAAATTTGAGACTTTACTTTACATGCCACGTAGTGCAGTTGGTTGAGGAGGATAGAATTTTCATTTAGCAATAAAATAACAACTGTCATGACTCTTATTGCTGCACTTATTCCAGTTTCACCAAAGAGTGTTGTTGCTGCCTTAGTCACCAGTGCAGTTGCCGCAATGTTTACCACAGTTGTGCAATAAGAATAGTTGTGAGAAATCGAGTAACATCTTGACGAAGCAATCGAAAAACACCATCTTCGGGTTCTTTCTCCGCTAGCTCCCGAACCTTCCAGGCCATAATGTCATGATAGATGTCTCAGCCATTGAAAAGAATACTAACAAGCACAAATGAATAAATATGATCAATCCCTGGTCCCTAAAAACATTGAGAGCCTGCAAAACTTTAGGCCACGTGATCAAGCTTGGATACTTCCAATATCTCCTATATAAAATTCCTTTATAGCTCAAGATTCGTTTGAATGAATATATCAAATGTGTGTACTGTAATCCACATTTGTTGACATCAAAGCAAAGACGGTCGATTAATAACAGGCTGTGAGCAATATGGGAATCACATGAAACAGGTGAATATCCACCACTGGGAGGAGTAGTCAAAATGCAAGGTTCAAAAACCAAATGCGTTGATGGAGCCGATGCAAATAGGTCACGCTTTTTGGAATATTTTGTGTTGAAAATAGTAGGCGTTAGGATAACATGCAGGTACTTAGAATTCAATGGACAAAGATTCAATTTTCGATCAGAATAGATACACTGGATCAGGCTGCATACACACTTCTCTCGTCCACTTTTCTCTATGCGGGATGGCATGTATAGGTCTACAATAAACTACCTATAAACTTTTACCACAAAAACTAATAATAAAATGAATCTCTCATAATACGGCCAACCATAAACAGGAAGTGATCAACCCCTCACAAACTTAGGTAGCCATCGCTCTGATACCAAATCTTAGTTTTGGATCAGTTCGACACAAATGAATAATAGATAAAACTCTCTCTATATTCTTGCTACATAAATTACACAATGAATTAGGATAATTTATATCCATTACAATAGACTAACCTCTTCATATAAAATAGAGCCCATACAAACAAATAACCCGTTAATAGTGATACGGGTATAACCATAGAATATATTATTACTATAACAATATATTCTACTAACAAATATTTACTAATAAACTAGTAAATACTAATTTACCAAATGGTAAATCACCCACTATATTCATGTGAACATTAATATTAATTTCCTAATAATATCAAATTTGTAGTGAGCTATCCATCCAGTTCATGCAGAAACCCAAAGTTTGTCATTGGAAAGTAGCAAGGAACATCTTAAGATGTCTTAATCAAATTTCCATTTGGTGCAACATGCCCTTATCAAACAAAGTAACAAGGTCAGCTCGCTTGGTGTTCTATATAGCTCGATAGGATATTAAATGGATAACACGGTCTGAGTATATACCTCTCAAAGGAACAACCCATCTTCAAAAATAAATGACACACCAATATAAATAAACTTGAATAGGAGCTCTTATGAGACACCTCCAAATTTGACAGGCCCCTCCAAATGTAGCAAATATTAAACTAAACCTCTAAATTTAGAGGTAAAACCCCTGGATGGGGAAAATAATTTTTATAATTTTATAAGCCCCAGGACACAAATTGGCTTGGTGCAGGGCACCAAGGAAAAAAAAATCTTTACATTTACTTGGGACCGTAGGGAGATGTGGGAAGCTATTGATGGCATGAACTCGGCTCTCGATTAATCAGATTTTTCTCAACAAATGATGCTTCCTCTACAACCTTGCTACGAGCTTCAATTCACTCGGTACCGAATGTAGAAAAGGGACTAAGCTTTGTGTAATATATTATTCTGAATCAACCAGGTATAATGGTGTAGGCTATAATATTTATACATATTGGATAGTCAGGATACAAATAAAGAGGAGTTGCAACAATGCAACAACAAATTTAAAATACAGTAGCTTCCAAATTACATCCGAGGAAGCACAAGAATAATATTTTTAAACAATAGAACATTTGTAATGTTTTGAATAAAACAATAATATGGTTTATAATATAACCATATACACAATAAATATATTAATTAATATCAAATGCATAATTAATATATAGTTAATTAATAATTAACCTAACATCCTTTACATTTTGATGCCGAAAACTTGAGTAGGCTCTTCAATCAAGCCATAGACCTCTAGAGTCTCCAAGGAATACATATTTTAAATGGGTAAGATCTGATCTGTCTATGCCGGTTTGTGGATGACAATTTATTTTTAGGTAAGGTAGTTATTCAAGAAGCTCATGGTTATAAGTAGGTTCTGAATGACTATGAGATTGTTTTTGGACAAATGGTTAATTTCCACAAGAGTGTTGTCTTCTTTATCAATGTAGGTTAGCCGTGTCAATTAAGACTTTCACACATTCTTGGATGCAAAATCAAAAATTTCCTAGATTCCTATATGGGAATGCCACTTATCCACAAGAAACTATAGCAAATCATCTGTAATTCCCTCATTGAAAGAGTCAATTGGAAGCTCTCTACCTAGAAAGGATCTTTTCTTACCCAAACAGGTAAAACTTCTAAGTTATCTTCAAGGTATTCCTATCTATGTTATGTCTCTTTTTAAATTACCTAAAAATATTATTGATGCCTTGGAAAAGATCCAGAAAATGTTCTTATGGGTTGAAGTGGAGGAAAAACTAAAATATGCCCTTGTGGCATGCGAAAAAATTACTAGACCGAAAAATTGTGGGGGATAGGCCTCAAAGATATAAAAATTATGAATGAAGCTTTGATAATGAAATATGGATGGAGGATTACTAAAGAAGAAGGATTATGGGTTGACATTATTAAAAACAAATATTTGAGGAATATTGATGAATGGGAACCTTTTTCCTCAAAAATAATTTCCTATTGGCTCCTTATTCGGAAATATTTCCTAGCTTCTAAGGAAATTTTGAGGAAAGGTATCAAATGGAATATTGGGAGGGGTAATAAAATTCTCTTTTGGAAAGACTGTTGGTTAGAAGACTCTCCTCTAGCTTTGATAGAGCCCTAGAAAGCTATTTTTCAGTTCTATGAGGAGAGGGGTAAAGTTAGGATCCAAGAATTTTTTTGTCTAGGGAGAATATGGTATTATGTGGATGGAAATTATGCATCCTATTTAATTTTATGTTCTTTTCATCCCTTTATTGATATCAATGTAAAATTAAAGAGCATCTATATTCACGGGTCCCCGTGTACAGAGGATTATGTTATCTAGAAAGAAGAGTTGTCACCATTTCTCTATGAAGTCTACGTATATTCTAAATTTTAAAGCCCTGGTTCAAAAGGATTATTGGATCTAGCTCGGTGAAAGAGATTACACCTAAGGTGAATATATTTTTTTAGTATTTTTTCCTAGAGTAAAATCTTGTTAGTGGATAATCTTAGGAAGAGGGGTATGATAATCCCTAAAAGATGTACTTTATGTGGTTTGTAGAAGGAAAATTTTCATCATCGTTTTGATCATTGTACCTTTTCCCAAGTAGTTTTCTCTAGATAAATGGATCTATTCAATATAAACTAGGTGCAACCTACATCTATTGAAGACTTTTGTTTCCAATGGACTTGTCCTTTTAGGTACCCTATTCTTATCTATTCGTGGAGGATGGTCCTCCCTCACTTTTGTTGGAGTATCTAGAAGGAAAGGAATGACCATATTTTGAGGGATAAATAATCCAATATCAATAGGTTGAGGGCTCGCCTATATTCTGGTATCAAGAAGAATATCTCATTATTCAAAGGAAAGATCGGGGCGCCCTACCCCAAGAAGGAGATAGCAATTCTAAAAAAGTTTGCTTTTAGTCCACCCATAATCAAACCCCTTAATCCCATGTCTAGAGGGTCTAAACTACGGGGTAATGTCTTAGAACTAAATTTTTATGGGGCTTCTAAGGAAACCTAGGATTGGTTAGTGGGTAGATAATCATAGACCATAAAGGTGAATGGATATGTGCTTATCTGGACCCCCAGGGCCTAAAAGTAATAATGCAGATAATGCTAGAGCTTTGTTTTGGGGGTTAAATTGGCTAAGGATAAGGGAATTAAAACCTTACATATTGAAGGTGATTCCCTTCTCATTTTTAATTCCCTCAAAATGAACAACATCAATAATTGGACACTTGGCAATATCTTACAGGATGTCAAGGAAATCCTAAAGTGCTTTGATAATTATAGCATCACACATATGCTCCACAAATGAATTAAATATGTTGACAGCTTAGCCAATGTGGGGGTGATTTGTAATGATTTATCAATTTGGGTAAAGGGCAATGAAATACACCATCACATTAATCTTTTAATTAACCATGACAAGTAATAATTGGGATAGTATTGGTCGCATGAGTGAGTCTATCATGTTTGAGTTCCAAGGAAGGGGTGATAATAATGGCAAGATTTACATGGACATTTTCATTTATATTATGCTCTATTTGAATTTAGTTTATGGTTTTTGTTCTCAGGGTGCTAACAAAGGTTTTATGGGGGGAGGGAGAGTTTTTTTCTAACCATTAAGCCATAGGTCTCTCCTCAATAATCAGCCACTCTGGCATATTTTCTTAATTTGGGGATTTAGGGAATTTATCCCTAAAATGAAGGGTCATGATTCCAATCTTACCATGGATTTTTGTAGGGAGTGGGATGAGGGAAAGTTTACAACTGGGGCATGGATTTTGTCATCGAGAGTAATTCATCATGAAGGTCACATGTA
Source organism: Taxus wallichiana var. yunnanensis (assembly GCA_018340775.1). Taxonomy (NCBI): domain Eukaryota; kingdom Viridiplantae; phylum Streptophyta; class Pinopsida; order Cupressales; family Taxaceae; genus Taxus; species Taxus wallichiana. The sequence goes on along the minus strand of CM031242.1, from coordinate 81,298,264 downwards.
TGAATATTAAAGGCCAAAAAACTTAAAGGACCGTAATCGAGACATAATGAAATCCAAATTTTTAGAGGTAAGGAAATGGTCTATTTCCTTGCTAATGGTATTGTTAGGTCATGCATCACTGGTATATGGAATGAGGTTTGTATCCATATTATGCACTACATTACCCTTGAAGGGAAGTTCCACAAAATTTATACGCACTTCCTGTCCCTACTATATATGTTTATGCATTGAATCATGATGAGTATTCCCTTTTTCATATACATGTGATTAAATAATTCCATTTTAGAGTTCCAAAGGAGCAAGGTGGAGAATCCTATTCATGGGGGTCTTATTATTCTTACGTACCAAAGCATAAATCCCTTAGAGCCTAGAGTGGTTCTTTGGTGTTGGTGATATTACAAAGGATGACCTTACTTTATTTGAGTTGTTAGATAAAATGTATTCTGTTAAGGTGATCGAAGACTCGGGAAGGGATCTCGGGATAAAAATATCGTTCAGGTGAGGATGGTCATCAAGAAGGGTCATCCAAGGGGCGAAAAATCTAGTGAGGGAGATGGAAATAATACTTAGAAGATTGGTAAGAAAATCTAACACAATTTGAAACTATTATGAAAACTATGGAGGAGGCCGGAGAGATGATGTGTAGCAGGGTGCATGATTACATCAATACAGCCAAGAAAATGTGTGCCTCTTAGATATTTCTTAAATATAAAGTTATCAAGTTGGAATATTTTGTTAGGAAATTACGGGAGGCGGAGATGGTGGAAGGGGGCACGAAAATAGGAATTTCCAACTTTTAAGTAGGATTTCAGAGAATGGAGTGGGAGGATGGAAATGAAAGGGATGATGATACCGGGGAATAATAAAAATACACCTCCAACTCCTAGAGTGGCGGCTCCAAACACCACAAGGAAAATAAGTCTCTATTTTTCATTGGAACTCTTCGCCCGACTGGCAAAATAACATCGCATTTTTGTAGATTGTTTCTTCTTTCTACTGATTTTGACTGGTGTTCATTATGAGTTAAGCTTTTAAACTTTTTTTGGTCTCTTTCCTCTTTTCATTTCACTCTGTTTCTATCTTGATGTAATCTTTGTACAGCCTACGGGAGCACATCCATGTTTATTACCTAATCTAATAAAAAATGAATGATTGAAATTAATGATTTAACTCAAATATTTTACCGTAATAATTTGAATATGAAAAGAGTACACTCTTAGTGTTACACAATGCTATGAAAAGAACTTGAAATAGGTCTACTCTTGACCTAATCATCTTCCTTTTACTTTCCATTAAATATTCCTCTTTGTCTTTGAAAGTATAATGTCAAACCAACTAAAGATGCTACTTAGAAATGAACTATCATGACAAGTGTTGGTAAAATAATGGGTTTATAAATTCTCCTAATTACCATTGAGTTATATAAATTAAATGCGATAAAGGAAATGAGAAATATTTGAATGGAACTGTTATAGGTAAAATGTTAGAAAAAAATATGCAGCCTTGTATTAAGAGGAACGAAGGTTCCCATGTTAAGTGTTCTTCATATAATTATATTCAATTAATTAAAATAGGATAGTAATAAATATGTAACCATGAAAAACATTACGTCGTGGGAAGTGTCTATCGGTAAATGTATATTGTAGTGGGGTCATTGTTGTACCTTGTCATTTTGGGAAATGTATCCTAATGTGCATCATGTATTTCATGTTATATATGTGGGTCCATGGTTGTGCAAATGTCTCATGTGTTATATATTATCCTAAGTTATCCCATGTGGTGTCATGTATCAAGCAATGTAAGTTCAAAAAAATATTTCGGTTTTTTGAGTGTTGTATTTGTGTGTGTAAAATGCAGGTGGTACAAAATCTAATGAGAAATCATTAGAATTGACTTGTACAACTTTACCTATCTAAAAACCTTAGAAAACTAATATATCACATTCAAATTCTAAATAACATGTGTCATAGGACATACCTAAAGAGGAATTTATGGTCATCATAACTTTCTTAAAAGTTGAAATTAAGAATGGGATTTCTATTGATCATAAAATATAATATATTACATACACAATTGAATTCCTAATAAATTTAGAACATGATGAAAATGAGCTACAAAATCTAAGTACCTATGAGGAGTTAATAGGGAATATCACATGTTTGGTTTATTTTAGACCTTGGATTTAGGCCCTTGGTCATATTATTAATTACATGATCATCGTTATCATGGTACTTATGTTGCTCATTCAATACATAATATTTACTCAAATTAAAAGGTGTTTTCTTCATAACTATCATTTGAAACACTTGTTCTACATCATCATAATACTTTTTCCCCTTCGTTCTATGTATTTTTACCTATGACCATGAGCCTTATATTTTTATTTCTATAAACACCTAAAATTTGTAATTTATCACTTATTAATGTTAGTATTGGCTTAATCACTAAATAATTACTTATTTATCTATTTTGAGCCTAATTGTTATATCCTTAGACCTATTACAAGGATTTCTCTCCTCAATAAACTAATATTTTATTCAAAAAATTATCATTTTATTTCAAAGAAGTATATTAGTCATAATTACCATGTAATTAATTTACAACATTTGATTAATTGCTGGAAAAAATATGCACACAAAGACTAATCCATCAAATAGCATGTTTTAAAAATGGTGGTTTCATCAATATGACTCAATAGTAAATTTATCAATCTGATATCTTTCAAGTGTTGTTACTTTCCTCATCAATTAAACTTAATGTGAAATATACCTATGAACCCCTAAATAACTAAGTCAAATGTATCCATTTACTCACCTATAAATTTCAAGACATCCTAAAAAGAATGCAAAAGGCATACAAAGTTATCCTAAATTTCTGTAAAATATATGAAAACATTAGGAGAAACCCCAACATAGTTCTGAAGCACTCAAAATTAGGTTATAAAGTCAATCTTCATAGGCCAAAACCATGAAATCCAAGTCAAACACAAGAAAACATTTAGACATTCATGTCAATTGATTGTATTATCACAGATAATTACAAATATACATTTATTGGATAGGATAATTGTAATTATCTCCATTTTATTTTATTAATTTTCAATCAAGGGTTGGAGTCTAAAGGCTATCGATAACATGAACTTTGAGATTATCGACTAATGTTTTTATTTAGTGGAAGTAAGAAGATAATATTACCTAATTTTTAAAATTGAATAACTAAAATAACACTTGGAAAATAAATCTAAATTTAATTTATTGATAAATGTATAGTCCCTAAACACCTTAACATGGATAATCTGTCCCGGGTATTGTAGTTTCCTATACGGTTCCTTTGAAATATGGGTATAGAATCGTAATCTATGTAATATAATGACCAGTTCTAATGCTTTTGAATTGGATAAAAAATGATGAAATTAAAGTTACATAGTTGAAATTACATAAAATATACCTAAGAATATGTTATTCCATGGATCTAATCACTCTTCTAGGTTAACGTTTAAACACACACATTAAAATAATTAATAATTGATTGAAAACATATAATGCAATTAAGAATAATAAAAACATAAATTAAAATAGGAAAAACATTAAACACCATGGTTTCTTCTTCCTTGTGAGGAGTGACCACCCATCCCTTAAAAAAGTAAAATTATAAATCACAAAAGAGATGCAACAATTTATTGGAAACTTCAGTTTCCTTACTTTTCCATAATCACAACAATATTCCAATTTACAATAAGAAACTTCTCTTTTTCAAACCTATCTCTTTTCTTCAACCATTTGGTGTTACATTTATAGGAGATACTCATGGTTGAATTTATCAATCCTCCTAAGAATATAGAGACACTTTACTATTCTTGGAATGAGACTTATTCTCAACTAAAATATAAATGATATTCTACTACTTGTCCCACTTTTCAAGAAAAATATGGGAAAGTCTTTATTAAAGACTCCTAATTAAATACTACTATTTTTTTGCATCCCAAATACTTATGCGAGGGAAATATGGGATATAATATTATTTAAGGCTCCTAAAAAATGTAACTACAAAGATAAATGAACATCCTCATTTATTCTCTCATTACAAATAAGTCATCCCAACCTTACCTAGGAAAATATCAGTCTCTTTACTTTAAATTTTTTCTTTAAAAAATATTCACTTTTGAATGAATTAACTAACCTTTTTTTCAATGAATTATATATATTTCTAAATAAATTTTAAGAAATATTAACACTTATATTGCAATAGATTTCTAAGAAATACACTAAATATATAGTCTACTTTTTAATTTAAATAAGTTATTAGTTCTAAAAATTATATCTAGGTCCTCTTTAATACCAAGCTATGTAATTGAAAAGAATGTTATTAGATTAGACATATTTTTGTCTCATCAAAGATTAAATATCTAGGTGGAGAAATTCTAGACACTTAAATTTGGTAACTTATCTACTAGTAATGACGAGTTTGGGGTTTTTTTCTTAAGCTAAGAGAAACACTCAAATTATAATATACATTGAAATATCCTTTTCTCTCTTATGAAATTCTAATATCTATACATTTTTATGTCATTCATTCATGCAATATAAAATATCTAAATAAAATATTTATCCCCAATAATCATTCTCAAACTATAGATCTTTTGTCACTAAATCATTGTATAGCACCATACAAAATAGAGCTAGGATGTATTATAATATAAGAATAACTATATAGTACCATTATTTCTCTTTAAATGAATTTTTTATTAATTTGAAAATATTATATGAATTTTTTCATCTTCCCCAAGTTATCCATGGTGTGTCATATAACCTACAAAGTATTATATAATTAATTCAAATGCACTTCATAAATCATATGACATTCTCAAAAACTCATATTATACAATATGAACACTAAATCAAGAAAGAATCTCCTAAATATTCTTAAATTAGTTGTACATCCTTTAGATCAACCAACACATAACTATAAATACTCAAACTAGGTTTGAGAGTCTACATTCCTCCATTCAAATATGAAAGGTCTTAAAGCCATATATTAGAAAGAGAAAGTCACTCCAAATATTGTCAAAGGTCTTAAGGGAAAATGGGAATAACTTTTAGCATATGAAACACATCAAACCACACTATTACCACATTAGGTACATTTGTAGTATATCAAATTTATACCCACTATTATGTAGAAATCCCTCAGTGAGTGACCAGAAAAGGAACTATGTTTTCTAATTGACATTATCAATCACCTTGCACACAACTAAGAAAAGAAATCAACACCCTATCAATTTCTTAGTTCTAGTATTCCAAAAATAATTCATAAGGAAGGATTACTATATTAATAATATGAGTAATTAAATTTTTTTATATATATACAAGTAAGTTTAAGTGTGTATGCATACACATTTTTCAATATTTTATTATATTTTAAATAATGTTATGGAATTCACTGAATACAAAAGGAATGCAAGGTTTGAAACTAAGAGCTACTTTGATTAATTAGCTTCAAATTTAACTACATAGTATTAGAATAATGTATTAGTACTTGAAATTAATGATTATAATATGCTACAAGCTTGAAAACACAAGAAGGAATATGTACTTAGCTATACAATATTGTACATAAGAGATCATAGTACACATAATGGATAATCACGGGAGTATAGAGGTTGAATATGATTTATTCTCCAGAATTTCACTAGAAAACCTCCTAGTTTAGGAAGGTAAAGTTATACAAAGAATGGTTTTATTGTCCAAGACCTTCTTAATGGTCTTGGAAATGCTTTATCTTTGGTTCTCAGTAACTTTCTCTTCACTTGAGTTTATTGGAAATGCATTTTTATATCAAGCCCTAAGTGTATTACAATACCAAAACCATATGTAATTAACTAAATCAAACTCAAACCCTAACCATAGGTAGAATACCATAAAATAAGGTTAATTTGTGGGTTGAAATACAATCCACATACTTATTACACTCGGAAAAGTTCTTAATAGGACTAAAACCGCGCATAGTTATCCACCTATAATGTACCATCTATATGGATGTATTTAATTGGAAACTTGGAACACTTTGAGCATGCTTGAGAGGATTTTTATCTTGCTAATACTTTAAAGTAGGGTTATTTGTGTGCTTATAAATTAGGGAAGATATAATTATTGACCTGGTTGAGTGCTTCATAATTGTAGTAGTGGTTACCATAATGGATATACATAAAATTTAGGAATATTTAGGGAACCTTGAGTTCCTTTTGTAAGTATTGCAATGAGAATGGAAAATTATTTTTATATATTACTTCCAATTATGTAAATGAGGTGATAATAAATTTCTTATATAGGGTTATGAAGGTAAATTATTATGATAATTTTGACCCATGAAGATCAAAATACCAACAAATGAAATTAAATTGAGATAAAAGTTGGAAGATGTATCACCAATACTATACATGTTATCCAAGAATAGAATTGACATCTTGACATAGTTGTAATATTTTGGACATAGATGTGGTGAATCAAATATTAAATGAAAATTAGATTCTTAAAGGAAAATATACTTATGTGTATAGAAACTCTATTTCTTCACTCGAAGTTTTTGTTATCTAAATGTGTGTTAGTGTTAACATGTTCTACGATGAGAATTACAATACACACTATATTCAATTTCAATGGTATAAAGTTAATTACAACTAAAATTTAAAAATAGAATTTAAATTTTCATAAAATGATATCAAGATATGTAAATTACAAAATAAATACACTTGTTCGATCTTTGGAGGGAAGAGGTTCCCATTTTAATTTCTTGTAGATAAAGATTTGGATTTTGTTGATGAAAGTTTATAAAGGAGTTTGGGTGATTAGTTTGCAAGTATACCAAAGGAAAAAAATAGAGTATTGGGTGCATGTAACCCAACACTGACTTGAAGGTAGAGAGAGAAGAGGAGAGAGGTACCAATGTACCCCATAAAGGAATAAGACTATGTATCAAATTTATTATTAATGATGGTTTAATATATTGAACCTTCCAAGAAAAATCCTAGTAATATAAGGAATGTTGATTTAAATTAACCTGATAAGGATTACATGGTACTAATAATGGATTGAAAATCATTTGTAGAATTTTTATTTTGAGTCTCGAGGTTATCCTACAAATTCTACTATCTAAGGGTCAATGGACGTTTTATTTGGACTTTTCGGAATAATATATTTTCCCATACTTTATTGAGAAAAATTATTCCTGGATGAGACAAATGAGTGGACATTGGTTAAAAAAAAGGAAATATTGTTCTAAAGATAAAATCTTCTTATAATACGCTATAGCTGGGAATGATCCGATGAAGGAGTTACTGAAGTAAAATACACTACATAGGTTTAGAATGATTTTTAAATTATTGAAGATGTGATTTTTCTATCGAAGACATGTTTTTAAAATTTTAAGGATGTCTTTTACTATAGAAGACGTGTCTTTTTGATCTTCCTACGATATGGTAATTTATAAGAAGATGGTTTATTTTATTACCTTTATATTGTAGTGAATATCTTCATAATGACTAATGAAATGGTGAGGGAACCACTAATTCTCTATTTTAGTGATTAAAAAATTTCTTATCTAGTAGATTTAAGTTAAAGGAAATAATTTATAAATAATACATTTTTCATTAAAATGTTATCAACCAACCCAATATATGTGGTCCATATAATTTGATCTCAACACACTATGTATACAGATAGAAATCCAAATTTGGCTCTCACCACCTCACCTCTCACAAAAATCTTCCTAATGGATTCTACTACTGTCTATAATGAATTCCCAAATAGTTTATACAACATAAACCTTTCATAGATCCATAACAATAGTACAATAATGGGCCCCATATGTTTTTTTGTCTCACCTAAACTATAGATAAAATCACGAGACAAATGGATTCAATATATTTTAAATTAATGCCCTTATAAATATTTTGACTTCAATCTACCAAGGAAAATAATGACAATCCATATGATTTATGACACAAAATTTGTGTCACAACTATCGCAATAATGGCTTTGTAGATATCTAGAATATTTAAATCATAAATGACACTAAGTCGACAATAAGTTATTAATGGTGATACTTATATATACACGTGGACTACTATACCAATTCTATCCTCTCATATGAATCTCGAGAACATCACAAAATTTTTTACCCTTACATAAGCCACAAATAACATAAATTTACTCTTGAGTAAATATAATCTTAATCATGTCTCTATTATGCCATCTAAATGTGTTAGAGTGATATTTCCATGTACCAAGTAAACATCCGTACCAAATCCATTCCATAGGGATCTATGCTATATTCAATATCTTGAAAAATCCAAAAGCCTACAATTGGGTCCTATCTATGGTAATATATCTCTCTAATTTTTTTGGAACCATGCTACATCTACGAATCTCATAAGTTTGATCCTTTTTGGGAATTAAAAAATATCAAACAACAAACACCCATTTGTCTCAATCAAAGACAACAATCTTAAATCATCACTAATAACTACAAAAAAATCAAATAAATTACTATCGCAATGGCATTGGATATGATGATATTCAATATCGTCCCTTACAAAAAATTCATATCTCTCTATATGACATCAACCATGTTAGCCTTATTAATAAATTTTTCTAGTTTTCCATATGGAGTTAGCCATGTTTTTTCTCAAGGAATTGACCTTCCCACTAGATGATATCTTCCATACTAAATACCTATGACATCATCAAACACCTTATAAAGTCATCTAGATAAGATGGTTGAATTCAACATTAGAAAATTCTCTCACCTTTTTCCATTTTTATTTAAAATAATAACCTAATGATGCTCAAAATAAAAATGCACCAAAATCCACCTACATATTTTCTATGTTTGGGAAACATTTTCTAGTTGAATATTCCCTAGGACCAATTTCCAATTTTTTCTATTCATTACCATTTTGTAATTTAAATAAAATACTAATGGAGTATCTACCACAATTCTTCCTCATCCATTGTTTCATCATCTACCAATACCTTTACCTTTCACTCTTTCCATCGTCTCCCATTTCATTTCAAAAAGATAAACTAGAGATATAGAATTGAAAAAATAGAAAATAAAAAAAAATAACAAAGGGCTCACTTGAATGTATATTTATAGAAAAATTTATAGCCTCCTTGTAAGATTTCGAGTTCTTAAAATTGTGATATATTTCCAACTCATTCTAATGTAAGTGTCATGATTATAGTTTTGAAATGAATCCAATAATATGTTACATGTATTTTTCCTAAAATATTCAAAATCATCTATTTTTCAGTCCCGTAATCCTTACCTATATTATCTATGGTTACGCCTCCTTACACCTCCTCTCACCATCATGGATTATTCACTCTCTCATCTTTCCATGAGATCTACCTTAGGTTGGGGTTTATTTATTATTCATCTAAGTTATCTTCTATTGTTTCTTTTCAATTGTGTATTACTTGGGTTCTCAGAACACTTCTTTCTACATTTTCACAATTACCTATATGAACACACTCACGGAAAGGAAATTATACATGTAGGAATTCTTAATTTGAATTCGTTATTTATTTTTTCCCATTATACATATAATTTTTCAATATTTTCATTTCATTGTTGCATATTATTTTCCCAAAGACCATCTCATGTACACTTATTGTGAATTATAATAATATTTGATTAGGGAATATTTATATGCCCACTTTTTCACTTTACTCATTTTTTAAATTTTGAATAATCTTTGAAAGAATATATTACACATAGCAAAGTATCCTCAAGGATACCTTTTGCTTGAGGGGGAAGTAACTAGAAATGGTTAAATACATCCTTTGGGTTATCTTGGGCTAGTCATAAGTGATAATTATGAGAGATATTTGGTGTGTAGTGTTATTATATCACACTTTAACATATTAACACACCCCTTATAATAATATTTTACATGATCCTTATGATATCACTTTTTCTTATGCCATGCCCATTATTTTTCAACCCAAAATAACTATCCAATTACCCTATTATTCCCATAAGATTTTGAATTTTTTTATGTTAGAGACATTGGCTAAAATAATTATTAATCAGTTATCAATGAGGTAGATTGTGTTTCCAGATAAAAAAGTAACCAAGGGATTAAAGTTATATCCCATGGGGATTGTTGATTAGAGCCAACTTAATTAACACTCTGTTGGCTCCCAATTATACACCCCCTAAGGCATGGAAAGTGCTTTTAGAGAACACGAAGGATTAAATGATGACACAATGTATGATACACATCATTTGCGATTAAGGATGGGTATGAAATTCTCATTGAAACAAATATCTTGGGATGATTAAGAAGCACATACAAAGGGGCTGGAATGATCCTGTTGCTTTTAGTTCTTCCTTAAATGAGGGTGAGAGGACACATTGGGTAACTGAATAGAAATGGAATAATTTTTATTTTAATTCCTTTTAATAAATGATAGGTTAATACGAGCTATGCATGACGATGGATATAACACGCAATCACAAGATTTTTCACAAGAATGTTATATATACTTAGTGCATCAGACACAAGTTACTAGAGACAAAAAAATTTAGTTGTTCTTACATCACTTTTGATAGGATAATGGGTATGAAGAAATGTCTTCAATGATGCTTGGAAATATAATAATTGGGGTGGTAAAAAGATATTTAGATAGATGTGTGATGTTATTGGGAAAGGTATAGTAGGTTTGATTTGTAAAAGAGGGGGATTAAATGATGATTGATTTCCTATAATAAAGCATCAACTACTATGACAACATGATATCCTAGAAAGTAAATAACATATGATTAAGTAGTGAAAATTTCTCAAAAAAAAAGATTTACATTCATTGATACTCAATAGCTGCAAATATTTTCAAGACAATCTTTAAAACACTTAACATAAAATCTTATGTAAGAGCTCAAATTAAGTACTTATTGCTCTTATTCTCATACACCAAAGATACACTCAAAGGATGATAAAAATCATCTAACAAGTACGTGTAAGAAGGGTTTATAATCAACTCGGATATTGTAGAGTAAATGCTACAAAAAATACTGATCTAGTGACCAAGAAGATGCAACTTACCAGAAATATGATTTAGTGTATTACATATAGAAGTAATAAACACAAAATTATAGTAAGAAATTATAACTCATTAATCAAATTTCAACATACAAGATCCAAAACACAAAACTAGAATCATAAGTAGGCATATGTCATTCAAACTTTCGATTTTTTGATAAGAGGCCATGAATTAAATACCCTCAATGTTCACCAATCACTGTACAATATAACCACTTGACACAAAGATTTGAAAATCAAGTTTCATACGTATTCCATAAGGAGATGGAAACACACAGAGTTACAATACTTTCTTTCAAATTATCAAAATAGAAAACTAGCTCCCTCTAATTTTTTTAATATGAGGATAGACCCTCATATTTATAATTTATTTTATGAAATCCCTCTAATTTCCCCCCAAAAACATGTAGGAGCAATCCTAAAAGGCACATAAATGAACTCCATCTTTGGAAAATATATTTCAACCACAAAGATTCTTTTGTTAACCTGATTTTTTTTTTTTTCATTTTAGATGTGGACTTGTGTAAAATATCCCATTTGAATTCTCCAATCATATTTTTTCATGTCTATATTTTCTTCATCACTTATGTGACCAATCATAAATTTTTTTTTCCTTGATGTCATTATTCCAATTGACTTGACCTTCATATTTTTAAAAGATATATTATGAGTAACCATGGATATTTCTTTAAATTTGATGCATCCGCTTCATAAAATCTTTAATCAATGCAAGAGTACACTTTTAGAAATACATCATTTCACCTTTCCCTTTTTCAAATCCATGCGAGCATCTAAAATTAATCTCGACTTTAATCTACATATGATAATTCACACAAACCTTTCAATATTTTATCTCCTATAACTTATCACTATTTTTTTATGAACTCAAAACTCCTTTGGGTATTATAAGTGAATTTTATCGTGAAAATAAAATCAATGTAGTTCCTTTTCTAGCAATGGCAGAGATGAAATTCAGAAATGATATGAAAATTATTTCTTCATAAGATTTTGCATGCAATATTCAGTCTTTCTTGCACGAATGAAGATTTTGTGAGGATGATGTTCAAAATTTAAGACTAAGTGAAACCCATAGCACCACTAACTTCCCACATAGTTTAAATAGATTGAATAAGGAAACTCAGTAGAATGACTACAAGTTCTTCTCAGTGTTCCAAATTTTGTTTCATCATTGATTTAACCCTAAAGACTACATATTTCCTGAAAAATTAATGAATTTCTAGACCCATTGCAAGCTAATTATAAATGTTAACACCATTTGTATATCCCATGCATTCTTTAGTGAGGATGTGATAGAGAAAGGAATCCCCATTAATGTATATGTAGTTCCCGATGATGATCATGAAGAGGACATATCCTCACTTTCATACAAAATGGAAACATTAAAACAAAGGCTCAAAACCTTGAAAAGTATTCGGTGAAATATACTTTTGATAAATATCCTGAAATGTTGTTGCCACTATTGAGGAGATGTAGTAGCGGTCCATTTAACCAAAGAGGGTGCATCCAAGCCAATATTTTTGGATTTTATTGGTGTACTTGAGAAAGCTCTTATTACACTAGTTGATGTACATGAGCCATCCTCAACCTCCAAAACTATTACTCAATAGGGTACTAAGGCATACCTCAAAGGAGGGCTTAATCTCCTTGAATGGGTCTCTTCTTATAGAAAAAAGTTTGAATTGATTAATATTTTAGAAGGCCCAAGGATGAGCATCAAGGATATTATGGACTGGGTATGTCTTACAGCTTAGCAAGAGATATTCAATATGTTTACGGTGCTCAAGACCGCAAGGAACTTGAGTATAGGATGAAAAATATGTTAGATTGTATCCCCGCCTTTGTGGAGGATTTTGTAATTATAAATTGACAATGTACTTAGTTACAAAAACATCCTTTTTTTATATGTATACCAAAAAATTATGTGAATTTCAAGGGTTTAGGCCCCTATAGAATCCCCATTTTGTTTCTAGTATACACATGTATTATTTTTCACTTTATTTATTAATTCAACTATATTTTCTTTCGACGGATCATACCTAGACCTGGATAGTAGAGTTATTGTCTTTTCATCAAGATAAATCTTGCATCACTTTTCATTGCTTGTTCTACAAAATTTTCCTTGTATTTTTAATTTCTTTGGGGGTATTTTGAATATTTTGAATTTCTTGTGGCCTCTTTTCTTCTTTAGCAGATCCTTAAGTATCCTGTGGATTTTGAAGTATGCACGAATATAAAAATTTGAGATACCCACATAACACTCGAATCACTATACCATGGATTTTTTACATATCCACACTCTCAATCTATTATAGAGAGTAGCCCCACAATATCCTACCCTTTAATGTTTAACCAAATTTTCATAAAACACCATCACTTACTTACTTAGTTTGCTTCATGTGTTCTATCTTTGGCTGAATTTCATATATCTTATGGGTTTGAAACCCCGATACAATGACTTGCCTTAACCTTTGAGAATAACTTGATGTCACGATATCCCACCATGCTGAAATCTAGCTTAAGTCTTGAGTTGATTTATGTTTTTCCGTAGTTTGAGAAACAACCTACAAAAGACTAAATTCTTCATCTTGTGGATGATAAGCTTTATGTACCATGACCTTCTTAGAGAATAATGTTCAAAACCATTTTATAATTTCTTTCAAAATTATGGGAGAGGGAAATTTTTTTGACAATATAACTCTTTGGTTTTATTGAATCTATGTGAAGCAGTAGTCGGAAAACATTGGTTCACTCCAAATATACGTACTAGTTCAAAATGAATACCAACACACTCTATGATTATTTAAGTGTGCTACCAAGTTTACCACTATTTGTAAAATGTAACATTCTATCATAGTAAGTTGTTTATTAAAACGTCAGACCTTAATTTCCAATAAGGGTAATAATTTAATACTACTTATTTTTCATGTAATCGAAATAAGTTTTATTCGACAAGGGTAAATATATTTCCCGTAAGGACTTATCCTAGTCAAAAGGGGAGATATTTTAATTCACTAATAGTCTATTTATCTTATTAAGGTAAAATTTTACTTAATGAAGCATATATTGATATAATTGGCCACTCATTATATAAATGGAATCCCTAACACCAAAATACACTTTTAATTCAATTCATAAAATTCAAAAGGAAGGGAAAATAAAGGAACCCCATTTGTAATTTAAGAGGGAGAGTCAAACTAGTGGTCCAATTGACAAGTGGCACAAATTAGGTTTTGTGAGATCCCTTGGATCAAATTTCTCTCCACCATATATTTTAGGGTGATCTAGTAACACTAATTTCCATATAAATTTTTTTTGACACTCTATTCCCATTGTTTGTTTATTTTCCTTACAGGGTAAGGGGTGAGTTCTCATAGGGGCTAAGGTGTATATGGTTATTTTATTCTATTTATATTTATTCCTATTTTATTATACCCTCATTAGGGATTGGGGGAAGAGAATGTAAAATATCCATATAATTATATATCACCATTGCATATATAAATAAATAATTCTATATGTATTAACCAAATTGTATTCACACAATTATTTAAATGTTTATTTGTTTAGGTTTTAAAACTAAATTTCACTAATCAGTAACTCCAAAGGGATTATTTTACATATATGAGAGCATGTGCACACGTACACACACACACACACACACACACACACACACATGTAAATGCAAGGTAAAGGTGCAAGGTAAGGCCAATTAGATCTTATGTAGGCCACAACCTATATAATGGATCTGATAATTACAAGAGGGATGATCCAAAAGAATACTCAAAATTATGTTATTCATATGCACCAAAGGGGTTTGGGGAGGGGCCGCAACCCCTCAATCTAATTTTTTTCTTTTACATAACACCAACAACATTGCTATATATATATATTCATTGAACTAATAATCACATCTCTATGTTTATGTAATCATAACCAATTTGATATAATTTATATATTATTTTATATATACATATTTAAATAAGTAGAATTTAAGATTCACAATAAGCATGAATAATTACCTACCACATTAAAAAAATAATATATACATACATACATTTATCTCCTTAACAATCAAAACCAAATCACATAGTTATTTCAATAAAATGACATTTCAAATTGTAAGTGATATTGGGAGTAAAAAGTTATAATAATTTAAATACGTCTATATATTCCTCCATACATGTGTTTAATTCAACTGATTATGTAAAATAGATTGCAAACATCACATACTTATTTCAATAAAAAGGGCATTAAAACTTGTAAGTGATATTGGTGAGTAAAAATTATAATAATTTAAATACATCTATATATTCCTCCATACATGTATTTAATTCAACTAATTATGTAAAAGAGATTCCACATTTTATATATCATTAGAAGAGTTATTATTTTGTTGTAAGCCAATGAAATGGGAAAGGAAAGAGAAACCATGTTAACTAGTTTTTGTATAGAGCATGGTAGATATTATAGCTAGTTTTAACATTAAAACTTTTTACATATTGAGGAATAAAAAGGATCTTAGAATTATAGGATTAAGAGAAAGAAAATATGAGAAAGGATCATCATACTATAATAAACCTTCCCTTTTATAAAAAAAAACAAAATTCCCTTTTTAAAAACAAAATATAGTAATAATATATTGAGATGATATATTATCAAAGCGAACTCCATGTTCATATTTTTATGAAACAACTTGATTCCTTTTTTCCTTTCTTAAACTTAAAACAAGTAGTAACTAAAATAAATAATACAACATTTATCAAGTTTGATCACAACCTTTTATTTTGCGATATGTATTTCAAGAGATCACTAAGAATGGATGTAGTCATTTCTACACCCACTAGAACAACAAGGGAATCCCATGCGTGTCGGCCTATCACCCTGGAGCGGGCGCTAGACGCTCACCCGAGGCACACATGGGTGTCAAGTCTCTATTTTATGTGAGTTAAGTGGGAAACCATCATCTATGTCATGAAATTAATGAATAAAGGTGGAAATGAGACATACAATCATCATAGGGCTCAGAATGGCCTCTAGACAAATGTATTCATTCCAAACAGAGGGTACTTACAGATAATAGATAGAACTACAATAGAAAGGAAAATACATAAGGATTTACATCTATTCCATAACATCCATGAACATAAATGAAAAGATATAGATATGAACTAAATCAATTACATTCATACTCATTCATGTTTGTAACCTCATTACATTCAATGGATCCATTAGACTACCACAACTTGATCAAACCGAAGTCATACATCATAGCAGGGATCATGTCCTTCATCCATACAAAGAAAAATTTATAACCCAACCCCTTAATACATTACTCCCTTATATAGCTTCTACCCAATCCCACAGAGTTCTCATAGTATTTCTGTAGAGCTCCGCTCTCTATATTCTCCTCTCTTTTCTATTTGATCTATATATTTTCTCTGTGGGCACTTGCATATATAGGCATCCCAAAGTGCCAACTCATCCTTCTATGGCCTCAGATCTGGTGCCAAGTGTCTGAATGTGGTCCTCCATGGGAGCATGCTTCTCTAGGCTTGAGCTCTCCACTTTTTGCCATGATGTCTTCTAGAACCTTCTATCACAAGGCATATTCCTTTCATGGGCATCACGTTGCCATGCTGTCACCTTATCGACTCCGCATGCGCAATCAAAGTCACAATTTTCTCATTTCCTACCCAAAATGCCCAATATGACTAAGTCTTGAAACCTTGGCTCTGTCTACATGCACACCATGGGTTTTCTTAAACCCTATCCTATGAACCTTCTTCTTACACACCTTCTTCTTCAACTAGGCCTTGCATGCCTACGTGCCTTTGTGTACTTAGACAAAATTTTGGGGTCCCAACATCACCCCACACTATGCCTGTTATCTACCCATGGGAACACTTCTCTAATGAATAAATAATTATAGTATACTTTCATCTTGGAAAAATAATAAAGGGATGAAGAATTTGGGAAAGAAGAAAGAATGGGGAAGTGATGGCACTATTGCAACAAGCTAGGAAAATATTTTTGCAAGTCGGCCTCCAACTTGTTCCAAGCATCAACTTTGTTTTGCACTCTCGATAGAGGTCACCGACTAGGGTGCTTACCTCCCCAAAACTCAGTCCATCTCTTTGAGTGTTCATAGTGTTAACAATTTTCTCCAAATCCTTGCTCATGTCCTTAAGTGTGTCCATCCTCCTAGTAATCTATGGGTACAATTCCTTCAACTGGGTTTTGATTGAACCCCTTAAGTTTTCAATGGCCTTCGATTTATTTTTGAACTCGGTAAGGATTATGTCCCTTTCTTCCCTATTTCCCTTATTATTCTCTTGAAACTCCTTCAGCTCTACTTTGTGAGTGGTGAATAAGATGCTCACCACTCTATCCCTTTCTACGCAATTATCATACGCGGCCTCAGTAGATTGGGTAGCAATCTTGACATCCACAAGTACCTTGATATACTCAGCAATGATTGCTACCAATTTAAATTTTTCCTCCTTCACCAAGTGGGCTGCCACTTCTTCTACGGACTCCAGGGCCAATGGTTGCCTCTCCATGGTGAGGATGTATGTCATATCTTCTAAGCATTCAAGAGTGGTTCCATAATTCTGCACAGGCAACGTTAGGTCTGGATGCTTAAAAAAAATGGCTCTTGTAATAGACTCCATATGTTTGTATACTTCATGGACCTTTGCCTTCTCATCCCTTAGTTCATGCTTCAACTACACATTAATCAACTCTTCTTGTTTAAATCTCTTAATCTTCTTAGCCAACTCCTCTTCCTTCTTTTCTAGCTTTCTCTCTAGAAATATTACTTTGTCGTTTCTTCCAAAGATCCTAGCCTCAATCTCGACCATGACCTTGTTGAGCACATTACATAATTTCTCATCCAAGAGTTGTTGGGAATTTACCAAGGGGTTGGTTCCCTTAGACTCCGGTACTGACATGATTTCCCCTTGGTATACTTTGAACTCTTGCTCGTCAATATGGGACTCAAATGCCTAAGAGAGAATCTTGTTTGTCCTGGGGTACGCGCCCTCCTCATCAAATGACTCCATAGCTAGAATTTATTCTATGGATACAAAGTGATCTTGAAATGTATGCGTAACACATTACTTTAGTCATCAACATATCCCATGAAGTGTCCTCATTCTATGTCAAGCCTCTTCCTTCTCGAGCGCATGACTTTGGGGAAACTCACCATTAGACTGGGACCTCCTCCCATACTGACTTGTTCTTTCTCAATGCTTTCCTCCTTATCCCCTCCCATCACTATGTCAGTGTTGCGCTCCAATTCTTGTTCTACCAAGGCCTCGATTATTTTCGTTGCTTCTCTTTCTGCCACCTCGTTTACTTTCTCCCATGTAAGGCTTGGATTTTTTTGCTTCTGCGTACCAACCTCCTAACTTATTTCCATGTCTTGGGTGCCTTCCTTCTCATGGCTACCCTTGTGCCACATGAAAAGGATCCCATGTTCTTCTTCTCTGCCCTCTTCTTCTTAATCATGCACACCGACGAAGAGTGGCTTTTGATCATCTTCATCATCGCCATCATCCCTTTATCCTATGTATCTCTCAAAGCTCTCCGTCTCCTCTGAGTCATCTTCCTCTTCTATCCTCTGCTTCTTTCTAAGAGGTGACTCTTCTACAGGGGATCCAGCCTTCTCTACTTCCTCTAGCGACTTCTCCTTGGTGAGGGGTTTCTCTAACACCTCTTCTTCTAGGGTCTTCTCTTTTCTCGGGATTTCTTCCTGTGCGTATAAGTGCTAGGTTTGGAGCTTGCCATGCATGCTTACCGGCCGGGTAGTTTTCACACTTGGTGCTTTTTCTTCTTCTCTCTCCCTTTTCTTGAGCATGGGCTTTCTTCTACCTATGGGATCTTTAGGTATGGAGACATCATTCTCTAGGTATGTGCCTTTCTCAAATTTTGGCCTAATGCGGAGATATACATGCGCCGTGGAATTTCCTACAATTGTTAGAGTCAGGGGTTTCATCATTCTAATTTCATGCGCTACATACTTTTCCACATATGTGTACTTCTTGGGGTAGACTAGCATCCTATACATCTCCCTGTGGTCCTGATCAACTTCACTAAGGTCAAACCTTAGTCTCTTTGCTTTTTTGAATCTATTAACTCCTGTTTGGAAATACTAGGTGGTGAAGGAGAACAGGATTTTACACCATGGGCTCATGGTTTCATCCACCAACTTAAATCTACCTATGTAGAAGTGTTGGTACACAACAAACTTAGCTTCTCCCATTGTAAGTGCTAGTAGTTATTTTGGGATTCTCCACTCTTCCTCGAATGCATCCCTTAAGCGCTTATACCACTTGTCTAGGCGCACCTTGTGGGAGGCTATCATTGTTTCACATGTATACTTTGAAAATATTTTCACGGGTGAGGGATCTTTAGCCGGATACTCCCAAACAAACTTGTCTACTACGTCAGGAACTCCTATCTCTGAAAATACAATTGTCAGGAGGATATTTCCAAAGATTATCTTGTCTCCTTCTTCTCGCACCGCTGATTATATCATCGTGTGAAGGCCGATAAATTGTAGATTGTGCCCTCTAATATTTTCCTGCATACATTCAACTAGGCCTTATTCACCTATGTCCACCTTTCTTGATCATTTAACTTTGTGACTATGCATGCGGCCATTCTCATGATGGGATCTGGGATTTCCACAATATCAAAATACCTCGACCCCTTATTGTAGTCATATGAAGCTATGGTTTCTTTGATGGTGTTCTTATCGCTCAGATCATCATCTATGCTATATCCCACGTAGATGAGGCCTGTGAAATTAGAAATTAGCTCAGGGGTTATGTGCATCTTACACCCCGTGAAGTAAAAGTGATCCTCATGCACACACAACATCAGCCATTGATAGAGGTCCTCAAGATTTCCAAGTAGGGAAAATCGAGAGTTACAATAACCCTACCTTGTCCAACTTCACTTTTAACTCATTGCTATAGATGGGAAAACCCTCTTGTGTCCTTTTGTTCATCTGGTGCACTAACTCCAACACCATTTCCTTATTTTTTTTTGCTTTTGTGATGTTTATAATCACTCACCGCCATCATTCTCAAGTGTGATTTCCACTCCTTCCCCAACAAAACTCCATTTGTATTGGATTTATGCATAGCACTCCTCATTCATGCTTGTGGTGGTTGTTGGTGGCTCTCTGCCCTTGCCCTTGCCCTTGCCCTATGGCTTCTTAGGTGAAATTGTCAGTTTCTTGGGTGTCATTGTCTAGGCCCTCTTATCAATTCAATCTCTTCTTGTTACTCGCTCTTATACTTCTTCCAACCTCATATCTCAACTTGTGAAGAGAACCTCTTAAACTTGTGCCCTAGTTTTTCAGGCACTAATTGGGATAATACTTTCACAAGACGATGCCATCTCACAACTTCTCTTACACTGTGAAATCCCTTCCTTCTAGTTTGTAAATCCAAACTAGTTACTCATGCTCAAACTCTTCAAATTTTTCTTCACATGGATCAATCCTATAAGCCCTAGTTTTCAATGATGCAAAAGCTCTTCTTTCTTTGTATACACAAAGTAAATAATGAAATGCCTCAACCTTCTATTTATAGTATTTCCTACTTTGTAACATTAAATTCTACCTTACCTACCACCGTAATTTAACACTTAATGCATCTTTTTCAAACAAACCCGACTTTAGAAATTTTACTCATGTGCCTAACCTTAAGCGGACAATTCTTCAACCTTCTCGTGTGTAACCAATCCATATGCCCAAAGACTCTTATGCATGCATCAACAATTTGAAGGCACTTCTTCCATCCTTTACAATATTTTTTCTCTCACGTACCTTGTGTTGCTTTTGTGCTACTTTTCTCTCTTGTACATGGATCCCCAATGTAGCCTTATCTTGACACCAACCATCCCTTTTCACCTTTCCTTACATGTACTTTCTTCATGGGCCATTCAACTAGGATTTCTAATGTAATCCTTCCGGCATTTCACACTTCAATTTCCTCCATCTTACTCCACTCCACACTAAAATGATGTGTGGTCCTTTCAAGCAGATTACAAATTTCAAAATAAATGATATTACTTTGGTGCCCAAGGTACAACACAAAAATAGCAATGAGAAAGGGAAACACAAGAAAGGAAAATGCATTAAAGAAAATCCTAAACTAATTGGCAATACCGCCTTATTTACAAACACCAAGAAGACTTATTTACAAAGTAGGGCTTCACCTACTCCCATTGAATTGTCCTAGAAATCTCATCCCATTTAGCGATCAGTAACTAGAATGGACCCAAATTAAGGATGTAAGAGATGGTATAGGAACCCAACCAATGCACTTTTAACTTCCTAGGATGGAGCAAAAACATAGAATCATACAAGAAGACCATCTGTTCAACCTCAAACTTCTTGTTCCTAATGTGGCGATCATGTCATTATTTTTTCTTTCCTTTTATACTATTTGGCTCCACCTGGCGAGTGATCATCTTTCATCTAGCTTCATTAATTTATCAATCCTTTCTTCCAATGCTTTCTCATCAACCATCCCTCCTGTGCATGCTATTCGTAGAGAAGGTAACATGAACTCAACCGACAGATAGATTCCACGCCAAACACCAATTGAAATGGTGTGGCTTTGTTCAACCTTTTATAAGTTGTCTATAAGCCCATAATATGGCTGATACCTTGTCATCCCAATCTTGTCTTCTGACATCACAAATATTTGTTAGGGTATGACTCAATATCTTGTTAAATGCTTCCACGGTTCCATTTGCTTGTGGGTGATAAGGTGTAGTCTTGTGATGAGCCACCATGAACTCTGCTAATAGGATCCTCACAGTCTCATTTAAGAAATGTGTACCCCTATCATTGGTTAAAATTAAAGGGCATCCATACCTCATGATAATGTTCTCCCATAAAAATCTTGCTGCTATAGCTACTTACAATATTTAGTTGAGGCTTCCTCTACCCACCTTATCAAATAGTTTGTGCAAGTGATACATAGCGTGATCCATTCCTATGCATGCTGGTCCAATAGGGCCTACAAAATCTATTTCCCATTTCACAAAAGGTTCAGTGCTACGAATAGGGAACAAAGACATTTCATTTCTCCTTCCTAGCTTGCCAATGCACTGACACTGGTTACATGCTTTACAATATTCCTTGCAATCTTTATATAGAGTTTCCCACAATAATCTTGCCATTAATATTTTACATGCGCTGGTGTCGCCTACATAATTTACACTTGAAATTCCTTCGTTTTCTTCCTCTATGATGGTGAGGCTCTCATGCTTTAGTACACACCAGCGTAAAACTTCATCATGCCTTAGTTTGTATTAGTCCCCACCGATCAACATGTAGGGCGCGATGTGTATGGTTAGTTGTTTTTTCTCTAGTGTCTTCATCCTTTCGGCACCATAGCTATTTTTAGGAACACAACAATATCCTCCAAGTCGAGGATGTGTGCCACAACATAAACAGCTACGCATCTAGCATGGTATCTTCAATGCTCTATGTGTCCTCCCCTGAATCAATCCTAGACAAATGTTGAGGTCCGAATAACTTTTTCTTGGTTTGGCAACCACGTGAAGTCAAACTCTTGGAATAACAACACCCATCAACATATGTTCCTTGTAGGATGGGCTTGTTCACCAAATATTTTAATGCCATGTGGTTAGTGTAGAAGACAAAGGGAGTTGTCAGCAAATACTTCCTAAAATTATGAAGCATGTAGATCATAGACAATACCTCGTGCTCAGTCGTAGTATAATTTGCTCTCTTTGGTGTCAACTTCTTATCTCAGTAAATCATAGGGGTGATCATTCCCTCACTAGGATGTGCAAGTACTTCCCAAATGGCCATTCCAGAGGCATCTAATGGAACATGGAAGGTCTTATCCCAAGAGGGGAAATGTAAAATAGGTGCAGTGACAAGCCTATCCTTCAATGTGTGAAACGCCTTCACGTTGCACCTCTCCCCAATGGAAGGCACTTTTTCTATCTCGATAAACTCTTATAAAGGAGCGGAGATTTTGGCATACCCCTTGATGAACTTCCGATAGTAGCCTGCATGTCCAAGAAACCCATGCATTGTGCTTTGACTAGTTGGATCCCCCAATCCCATAATCACTACAATTTTGGCAGGATCCACCAGCAAGCCTTCTTTGCATATGATGTGTCCCAACATGGTCCCCAACAGGGTAGAAAATACACAATTATTGATGTTGAGGGATATCCTCAACTACCGACACCTTTCAAACATCAATCTCAAATTGTCATAATGGTCCTTGACCAGTCCATACACAGTCTAATCATCAAGGTAAACCTGGAGAAACTTGTGGATGAAGTCCTGGAAGGCCTGCACTACAATGCATGAGAACATAGTAGGCGTGTTCTTTAACCCAAAAGGCATGACCGTATAGGAAAAATTCCCCACTCGGTGGTGAAGGTTGTCTTTCTCTGGTCTTCCTTTACAATCCTCACCTGGTGATAGCCTGAGAACCCATCTCGTGAAAGAGTAGACTTCACACCCTACCACTCCTTCCAAGATTTCTTTAGTGAATAGGGTTGGGAAGGGATCAATGACACACACTACATTTAGATCCCTATAATCAACACATATCCTTATCCTTCTATCCTTTTTTATACTAATCACCGTTGGACTTATCAACTCGACTCCTCCACGCTCTCTATGATTCCTGACACTATCATCTTGTCTATTTCCTCCTTGACCTTCACGTGTAGATTAGGATTCATTCTAGTATGGTCTCTTCCAAACCGGGTGCGCACCTTCCTTTAACTTAATTCTCATTTCCCCAAGGAATGGTGAACACCTTTGAGTTCATGATACGCATGCAGGAATAAATCCTCAAACTCACATAAAAGATCAATGATCTTAGAGACTTCTTTCTCTGACCAATAGTCTCTGATGATAGCCTCTTTAGGCTCTTCTTTTGAGCTGGTGTTAACCTTCTTTTTCTTTAAGGGATTATGATAGGTGCACTCCCATTCATCTTCGGTATTGTCTACCACCTTGTGCGAGCCTAGAGAATGGTTAACCTCCAAATTTTCCATCTCTTCACTATCTATGGCATAGACCACCTTGCCTTTTCTTTCTCTATGTACGTGCACTTGAAATGCACCTCATCAGACTCATCTTCACCAAATTATCCCTCCAAGAATGGATCTCCTAGAAATTATACAAGCCTACCCTCTATCTTTTCACTATCCCCCATCATAAGGAACTTGAGCTCCTACAATGCCTTATCCACCGATGGTTTCATGTTTCGATACTCAAATGCTTGGATGAGATCAACCGCTAGTGCTTACCAAATCCCTGTTTGGTGGCATGTATCAAAGTGTATGTACCATGCATGCACGTAAAACTGTAGTGTAGAATACAGTTTACATACCCAGAGGGATGGTGGCAAAGCTTCCTCACCTTCCCTTTAGGCTCTCTCACAAGATTGGATGTGGAAAGAGGTGGGCTCCTTACCATGGTATTCTTTCTTTGGTGGTGGATGCGTTACTTCTATAGAAATGAATAGAGAAGTTAATTCTCACTTCACACCATTCCAAGAGATTATCCCAATGTGTTTCCCACCAACGTGTAGTAGTTCCTAGTAGGACATAGCTTAACATCCCCTTTCGTTTATTTTCCTCCTTCCACTGAGCTTCCATATTCTACAAAAAGACCTCAAGGGAGGCTCCTCCTGAGTACTTAGGTAGCTCCTTTCCTCCAAGGTTCTAGATTATACATGCCTTTGTCACATTTTTCACTGATCCTCTTAAATGCACCCAATTATCACATGCTAGACTGGTGGTGTCACTTATTGACTGAGCATCCTCAAACTAGATAACCCGGTCAGTGGGATGGATTATCTCTAGATCTCTGATTGAGCACACATATATTCTATCCAGGACCTCTTCTCCCAAAGGTTCAAGATAGGGTCTTGATTTCCCATCAGGAAAGGGTATGATGACCCGTTCCTCCTCATCTTCAAAGCTTATGTACCCCTTATTGAACCGAAGATCTGCATTGTTCTTATAGCACCATGGGTTCCTAAGTAGTGTTGGGAAATTGTCTTCCTTGACAAGAACCAAGACTTCAAAGTCCCTAGTAAACTTAGCTCCCTAAATGGTGATAGCTACATCCTTTAATACACCGATGGGCATTACCTTCATTTTGTTTTCCATATACAACACATTCAAAGATGGTTGTAATGTAGGCCTTCCCATCTGATGCCAAGCATCTAAGGTGAGAATATTGACCTCTACGCCTATGTCAATGAGGATATTACTAAGGATCCATCCATCCATGACCGCATTTAACATGATCTCCCTATCATAGTTAAGGTTGTGAGGGGGAAGGTTTGCATGTAAGACCCCGCCTCTCACACTCTTCCCCAATGTGTGGTACCTTCTCTCTCAACCGTGCTCCTAGAAAGGAATGATATTCTCTTTCCTAAGAATTTTACATACTTCCTTGACATTATCGAGGTCATCTTTGGGTGCCTCGACCTTCCTTATTTGCTCCTCCCTCCTAGACTACTCCTTTAGACACTGGATTTCTCCTTGTAAAATCCAAATGACATCTATGCTCTCTTGATATAGTTCCTTCTCTTGCGTAGGATCTAGTTACTTCCCATGTACCACTTCTTCCCTTGAAACTAGGTTCTTCTACTTTGGTTTCTCCTTTGCACGTGTGGCCTCGCCTCTTGTTGTTACCATAAATAATTCCAAACCTACATCATGTTTCAATTGTGTCATCCATTATTTTTCCTTCTTCTTAATTCTTACCATTCAAAAGCACCCTTGTATTTCCGATGATGTTGATTCATGTCCTAAAATAACTTAGGAATTCCCCATACTTATGTTTCTTCCCGCACCGTGAGCACTATAATAGATCCGGGAACTCACACTTGTAGTGGTCTGTAGACCCACAATTAAAATAGGTTCCATTTGGGAACTCAGTTCTTCCTCCTCTATAGTTACCATGACCATAGAATCCTCTGCGGAATCCCCTTTGACGATCCTCCATCTCGTGCACTCCTCATGCGGTGATAATCCTCCTTAAAACTACTATTAATTCTAGTCTGGTGCACACCATGATCAATGGCCTCATGGATTAGGTCAATGAGTATGCAATCCTTAGTATCATAGGTGGTAGAGGTACATATTTTAAAATAGAAAGACACATTCTTCCAAATTATGTGTTGCAACAAGGGACATATACTTGCATCATGGTCCCCATGATAGATTTCACGAGACTAGTGTTATAGCGCGTGCACAGTCCCTCCTGGGCACAAATATCCTTGATATGCCCCTCTACTTCACAATATGTACACCATATACCACTACGAGTCTCATAGGATGAGTTTTTAGAAAATTTCTCTACTTGCTTAGCCATAACAATGATTTAAACTTCCGTAAACGGGCTAACACTAGTATCAACACTTCTAACAACTTTGGCGTGCAGAGAAGCTTCTAACACCTCACGCAGATCTATGAAAGTTTTATGAGATAGAGCTCTTCTAAAAGGTGTTATCAAACCCCCAACAAACCATTGAGCATGTTGTGAAGGGTGGATGTCATATGATAATTTTAACAAGAGAGTTTTAAACAATGTGTCATACTCCTGCACACTCTCCGTCATTCCCTTTTGAATCTCCTTCAAGGTGTTGATGCTCTTCGGTTCAAACTCATGGATGTGGATTTATGCCAAGAATGTGTTCTTTAAATAAATATAATCCACCATTGTTTGATGAGGGCCATATTTCCTATACCAGCTATGTGCGCACCCTTACAACCTCTTTGTAAAATTACATCGGCCTTTCACACTGGGGTTGTAATACCCTTCGTGTGCCATAAAATCTCACACTTTTGAATATGTTCTGCAGAATCTTCAATACCTCTATAATATGGAAAATGTAAAGGTATCTCAAAGAAGACTTGAGGAGGTGGTTGGGCCCCTTGTCCTCCTAAGCCAGAGCCTTGGTTCCCTCTAGTGTTTCCTCCACTACCGGATCCACCAAACCCACCCAGTCCTATGTCTCTTAAGCCACCAGATCCACCAGGTCTTGTAGTGGTCATGCCAAGGGTCCCCAAAGTTCCACTGAACTACATGCCGATGGTCTGTGATAATGCCCCACTACCACTAGTGTACCCTACACCACTCCCATATGTGAGACTAAAGGCTTGTGTACTTCTCCTTGTCCGTAAATCCTCTAAATAATGGAAAAGTATGTGTAGCCATAAAACTAGTAAATGAAAAATTATATCTCCTAGCCACAGATCTATCACTTCCATTGATACCAACTGGGTCAATGATACTCCTTCCTTGATCTAGAAAACCAAGCACTAAGGTTTGGTCACTAGGTGGGTTTAGATACATGCCAACGAATCTTCTCTCTCCATGTAATGAACTCTCATCGAAGCCAAAGGGTCTCTCTTATGTGTTTGCTAATATGGGGTAACATAGAGTACTGGGTTTCCACGTCCTCCGCATGAATCTAAATCTTTCCCACAATGTCTACCTCCATAGATCCATCACACCTGTAACCTTGCATTGTCTAGAAATCTCCCTTTCACGTGTTTTGCTATACTTGAGCCATCTCTCCTCCCTTTTTTTCTCCATCATAATATCTACCATCTTCATCCACCGTAGCTTCCTTGCCCAAAGACCTAGAACGGTTTAGCCGGCCATCAAAAATGCCTCTAAACTCAAGGTAACAATCAAGATCTTCATTTCTAGAGGAATAACATGTAGAAATGATCCTCTAGGCTCCCACAAAAACTCAAACTTAGTAACTTCCGTATAAATATATGTGGAAATAGCATACTCCAGAGTGTAGCTAGCCAACACTTATTTCCACAATCGATTATCGACTTCTGTCTGTGTCGAGATATGCATCTTCTGCAGCCTTCTAAAAGTCCCCTTATGTCCACATGTGTGCTCTATAGAACCAACTATCCCGGATGCATATGCTGAGAGCCATTCATATAGCTCTACCAGAAACAATAGAAAAAAGTTTCATATAGTTCATGGTAGAGATTCTCTTCCACCCACCTCCATGCATCAAACTCGGGCCCAATATTGAATCTCTAAGCAAACTCGTCCTCTGTGCTCCTGAACCAAGATTCAACACTCTCTAGAGTTAGATGTTTTGTCATTACTCATTATCCAGACCATGATGCATGCCATTTCCCACTACAACTTTGAAAAGAGGTCCTAGAAATGGAACCAAGATGTAGTCATTTTTACACCCACCAAAGAACAAGGGAATCCCATGCATGCCAACCTATCACCTAGTAGGCATTGGGTGCTCACTTAAGGCACGAGTGGGTGCCAAGTATCTCTTTTATGTGAGTTAAGTGGGAAACCATCATCTATTTTAGGAACTTAATAAATAAATGTGGAAATGAGACATATAATCATCATAGGGCTCAGAATGGCCTCTAGACAAATGTATTCATTCCAAATAGAGGGTACTTATAGATAACAAATAGAACTACAACAAAAAGGAAAATACATAAGGATTTACATCTATTCCATAACATCCATGAAAATAAATGAAAATATATAGATATGAACCGAATCAATTACATTCATACTCATTCATGTTTGTAACCTCATTACATTCAATGGATCCATTAAACTACCACAACTTGATCAGATCAAGTCATACATCATAGCAAGGATCATTTCCTTCATCAATTTAAAGAAAAATTTATAACCCACCTCTTAATACATTAGTCCCTTATATAGCTTCTACCCAATCCCAAAAATTTCTCACAAAGTATTTCTACAAAGCTCTACTCTCTATATTCTCCTCTCTCTTTTATCGATCTATATATTTTTCTCCTGTGGGTGCTCACATATATAGGCATCCAAAAGTGTTAACTCATCCTCTCGCGGCCTCGATCATGTGCTAAGTGTCCGAATTTGGTCTTCCATGGGAGCATGCTTGTCCAAGCCTCGAGCTCTCTACTTTTTCCCATGATTTCTTCTAGAACCTTCTATAACATGGCACATTCCTTTCATGGGCATCACGTTGCTAGCTTGGCACCTTATCCACTCCACATGTGTAGTCAAGTAACACTTTTCTCATGTCCTTCCCAAAATACCCAATATGGCTAAGTCATGAAACCTTGTCTCAGTCCATGCGCACGCCACGAGTTTTCTTAAACCCTTCCTTAAACCCTATCCTACGTGCCTTCTCCTTATGCTCCCTTCTTCAACTAGTCCTTGAATTCCTATATGCCTTTTTTTACTTAGCCAATATTTTGGGGTCCCAATAATGGATATTAAACATGCAATATCAATTATTTTTATCCTAAAACAAATCCCATTAAAAACAATGGTAGAAAAAGAAATATAAATAAAATCATACAAATTTAATCCTTTCTAACCCAAATTTTGTAATAGAAATAAAAATGAAATTTCCAATCTAATACAAGACAAATTTACATTTTCCCTGTTTACCAAATTAACAAAAACTACACGAATCTTAAAATTCAAGTAGATAAGCCTCCCATTAAGTGGGGAAAACATGGAAAAATTTCAAATGAATGCTTCATTTTCCAAGTAAGAAATAAACCCAAAGCAAGCTCCAACTCCATTAGGAATCCTCCAAAATCACAACAAGAAATAATTTATTTTTCCACCCAACAAAATGGCATCATCACATATTAGTTCCAAACAAGGAGGAAATTCTATCCTTCCTCTAAGCTCATGGGAGAGAGGAGAAAGATGCCTCCAAGAGGAAAAATAAAGGATAGGGGAAGAATTAAAAACACACATACAAGAAAATAAACAAAGGTAAAGGCCAACACAAAACACAAGAAGCTCCTTGCTTCAACAAAAGGAAAAGAGAGATAATAATTCCCATACTAACCAAACTTATCGAGTACTCAAGATAGCTCATATTTTTTATATAGTAACAAAAAAACCAAAAAATGCTCCTTATCTATCCCATATGCCTTACCTCTCCTTTCCTCCACCTTGCCAAGGTTTTTCAAGCCTTAAAGGTTTTCTTAGCAAGGATGGGAGATAGTTTACAAACCATATGGAAATTCATCTCCCATTTCAACCAAATTAAGGGAGTTTAGTAAGTATCCCAACAAGGGTTTCCCATAAATACTTTTTAACAATCCAAAATCCACTCCCCAAAAGGGGTGGATAGAAATATAAAAATAAGAAAGTAAAAATATGTACCAAAAATCTAAAAATCCTTTCAATATCCATAAATAAGCAAGACTTCATTTACAAAAAAATAAAATGTTTTATGGTGTGAGGCCTACCTCATAAGCAAGAAAGTCAAAAACCAACTTGCAATTTTAAAATACAAATATTCAACTCCCAATATCCCCTTTCTCACAAAAACTCTAAGATAAAATGATATGAGAATCCCCCATACTCCAAAATGGAGGGTTAAATAAGAGAAATGTATCTAAAATAAAAACCCAATGGGATGGTGACATGTTTCAATGATCACCTCCAAATTCCAATTCATCCAAATGTCCCTATCAAGAACAAAATAAAAAATAAAAATAAAGAAAAATTCTCAAAAACAACAAATCGAAACAATCGTGCATCCCCAAATCAAAAGCCTCACACAAAATAAAAACATAAATGTTGATGGAGACAAGAGAGAGGTGAAAAAGAAGAGAAGAATATTTTTAAGCCTCGCGAAGATCCCCCTAGTCATATGTATGGTCTAGGAGCTCATTCTAATGCAAACATATCCCCAAAATATCCACTTTTTTCCTAAATTCGAGTTTTGGGAAAATTATCTCTATAGGGTATGGAGGTCCCACCTAGTCCATTAATAAGTGTATAAGAACCCAAATAATAAATGATAAACCAAATTAAGCCTTCCCAAATAATTAATATACAATTAACTCATAAAATGTTACTTAAACAAACAATTAAGTATAGATAAATCAATTTAATTTTAAAAGGAGACAAGTTAGCCCATAAGTGACCAATAAATAACTTAATACACATGCTAAGATGATAAATTATGTATTTACATCCCGAGCATACAACATAATGAAATAAAGGAAAAATAACCAAGGGGATACGTTTGGCCTAAACGGCCCATTGTGTAACTTGGAGGCACAACCCATGAGTCCCACATTCTCATGTGGTGAAACCTATAACTTACATACCCAATTCACACTATCATATCTTCGATGCCAAAAATAAAACAAAATGATACTACACATGTCAAAATGATCCAAATCAAGAATAATATAACCCATCTAAATTAGTTATGTGAACAACCATCCATCAATGCGATGTGTAAAAAAATTACAAAAATATCCAATATATATCAAAAATATAATCCATGTAAATATCATATCAACAATATCCATAACACCATATATAAACCAAGAAATATTAATAAAAGTAGTGAATTAACATCGTAAGCCTCATACACCATCCTCGTTAATAAAAATTTAGCACCTAAGCGCTAAGATGAAGAAAAAATCATGATAATGTGAAAAACAACAACCGTAATAATAATATATCCAATGTTTCTATAGAAATAATACAATGAGTCACAACAAAATAAATAAGGAAATATGTCGCAAAACCACATAATAATCTTATGATCATGCCCACACTTAGTATTAACATGATCATACCTTCACCATTTCCCCCTCCCAATACCTCTAACTTCCCTCCATCCATCTTGGATTGATTCTTTGACCACCCCATCCCCATATTTCTCTTTCCAATGGAATCAACCATAGTCTATGCCATATAGAAATCATATTTCCCTAGCCGACAACATTAACCATTGAGTTAGAATATTTTTCAAATTTGATGGCATCAACCATGATTGATTTCATCTTATATTAATATAATGTTTAGGTAGTTATACTAAGTATTTGAGTTCCTATTTTAGTCATCATTTCCCACTCATTCATCCCGCTAACACTCACTAACATTCCTTAAAGTATTTGGTCTTCAAAATTTTATTCTAAAAAGGTAGCGGATACCTTGGCCAATTTTGGCATCAATAATAATCTAACCATTTGGGATAATGAAAATTGCATCCCTAAGGAGGTACATAATAGCATTAATGCGGATAAATATGGGCAATCATGCATGGAGTAGGAATTATAATGAGATGGTGTGGGATTTAGTGGGTGTGAAAGATCACACATGTGAGAAATATCATCCTAACTATGGCCATAATAACTCCCATGATTCTCGAATAGGTGGTTAGGTTCTTAAAAACTGGGACAAACATAAGGAAAGTAATAATTCAAATAAGGGTTTCGAGTAGAAAAATTACAGGAGTAGTAGGGAGAAGGAGATGGGAGGTGCCCCATGCCAACTGGAGCCTTGCAGTGATCTAGCTTGGAAGAAAAATGAGGAGCTATGGAACCTCCTTCAAAAGGGAGGCATTTCCAACTTCATAGAGTGCATTCAGGGGCATGACCAAAATATTTCAGTTCATTTCACAATGGACTGGAAGGATAGAAAGGTGGAGTATGGTGGTCACCAAGTAATTATAAATGAAGAATTGATAGCTGAGGCAACAGGCCTCAAGTTGGAGGGATATCATTTTTTCAACAAAAGGATCGATAAGACTGCCGAGGAAAATAAATTCTCTGACGACGGTGAGGAGCTCAAATTTGTAACTATGGGTGTTAGGGTAAGCTCTATCCCCAAGCCTTTTGATGAGGTTACAAAAATGATGGTTAGGTACATTTCTTTAGAAGGATGCTACATAACAGTCCCTGTCAAGCACCTAGTCTTTCTTAACCACTTTAGAAGACAATTTGCATGTCTGCTTCCCACATTACTTGCTAAATTCCCTTGAGCACTCCATTTTAGAATTCCAGAAGCACTCTCATGCCATTCCTCTTCACCAAGGCCTTATTTTTCTGCTTCATAAGCTCTGTGTCTCTAAGTTCCCCAACTTCCCACCCTCTCCCAGCGATCCGCACATCCCTACCATCACTGCTCCCACTTCCATCCTGAACACCTCTTCCAAACCCAAGACTAAGAACCCAAAACTTCCCAAAATTGACATCCCTCACTCTGCCTAGGTTCTTAGAAGCACTAAAGAGATGGAAGTTGTGCATAATATGTTGCATTAACTTCAGGTGTTAGGGTAAGCTCTATCCCTAAGCCTTTTGATGAGGTTACAAAAATGATGGTTAGGTACATTTCTTTAGAAGGATGCTACATAAC
Source organism: Taxus wallichiana var. yunnanensis (assembly GCA_018340775.1). Taxonomy (NCBI): domain Eukaryota; kingdom Viridiplantae; phylum Streptophyta; class Pinopsida; order Cupressales; family Taxaceae; genus Taxus; species Taxus wallichiana. The sequence continues at coordinate 81,264,932 of CM031242.1, read as the reverse complement.
AGTCCCTGTCAAGCACCTAGTCTTTCTTAACCACTTTAGAAGACAATTTGTAGTCTGCTTCCCACATTACTTGCTAAATTCCCTTGAGCACTCCATTTTAGAATTCCAGAAGCACTCTCGTGCCATTCCTCTTCACCAAGGCCTTATTTTTCTGCTTCATAAGATCTGTGTCTCTAAGTTCCCCAGCTTCCCACCCTCTCCCAGCAATCCACACATCCCTACCATCACTACTCCCACTTCCATCCTAAACACCTCTTCCAAACCCAAGACTAAGAACCCAAAACTTCCCAAAATTGACATCCCTCACTCTTCCGGGTTCTTAGAAGCACTAAAGAGATGAAATTTTTGCATAATATGTTGCATTAATTGTGGGTGTTAGGGTAATCTCTATCCCCAAGCCTTTTGATGAGGTTAAAAAAATTATGGTTAGGTATATTTATTTTGAAGGATGCTACATAACGGTCCCTGTCAAGCACCTGTTCTTTCTTAACCACTTTAGAAGACAATTTGCGGTCTGCTTCCCACATTACTTGCTAAATTCCCTTGAGCACTCCATTTTAGAATTCTAGAAGCACTCTCGTGCCATTCCTCTTCACCAAGGCCTTATTTTTCTGCTTCATAAGCTCTGTGTCTCTAAGTTCCCCAACTTCCCACCCTCTCCCAAAGAATCCGCACATCCCTATCATCACTACTCCCACTTCCATCCTGAACACCTCTTCCAAACCCAAGACTAAGAACCCAAAACTTCCCAAAATTGACATCCCTCACTCTACCTAGGTTCTTAGAAGCACTAAAGAGCTGGAAGTTGTGCATAATCTGTTACATATTAGTAATGTTGGCCAGGATACGGCCTTGCAATAGGAGGGGAATAATATTCCTCACAGGTTGGATTCTTTGGAAAATGAGATGATGAAGTTAAAGAAGGACCTGCAGCACATTGCCAAATAGAAGGGAAAAAGAAAGGCTGATGATGAAACTGATAATGGGAATGATCAGATTGTAGACATCTACAAGAAATTGAACTCTTTGGACAATAGATTGGGGAGAGACAAAGATAGGCATGACCATAACATGGCTATCTTCAATGCCATTAGTGACTTTTGGAACAACATGTTCGCAGCATTTCCATGCTTAGCAGGTCCCTAAAACTATTTGGGGACTGACAAGGAGAGAATTCAAACCATATCAAAGTTGAATGCAACTAACCCAATGCACATCATCACTTTGGCATTTTTAACTTCGATATAAAAAATCAAATCCAGGATTGATAGAGCTTCCAAGAAATAATCTCCCTTAGGCTGGAGGGTTTCATTCTAGACGTTGCTATATTTTGGTCTTGTAGCTATTTTTCTTCTTGTTGTTTTGTTGTCTTGTTGCAGTTTTTGTTTTGTTTCACTTTCTACTAGTAACTATCTTTTGGTTACTACTGGGAATAATGCTTTATCTAGATTTTGATCCTCTTTTGTTATCCCTCTAGAGCTATTTGGTTGTTGAACCCTTATTGTAACATGGTATAGTCCCTTCAAAACTATTTACAAATAATAATAAAAAAATATTCTTTAAGGTTCAAATTTATATAATTAGGTACTTAGGATCCTGAAGAATATTAGTTGTAATTTCCATAGTCGCCCAACCTTTGGATTCATTAGGATCTCAAAGTAGAGGTATTCCTATGTCCTATTATTTTCATCCTCGCACATAAAATATTTTATAAGGTGTTGTTGAACCTAGGGAATATAATGTGTGAATGGTGTCTTCAAATAGGTAAGTATCTATAAGATCTCATCTTTTACTTTATTTTAGATATATGCATGTGTGTGTGTGCATGCACACATACATACATGTGCGTGTTGTTGTGATCATTTATAGATTAGAATATAGTATGATATATTTATTTATCGAATTATTTATCATATCAATTCTTACTTTGCACTAACCTTCATCCTTAAAAATATTACTTTTGAACCTCTTGGACGTTTACTTTAGTCCATGTGAATCTTTCTTTAAAATATCTTTGATATCTTATCTCGTTAGTACTTTATTTATAACCTTCTTATTTTCACTTTGTAATATCAAGTGCTATTTAGACACCACTACCGTATTATATGTCTAGGATTTCATACCTTATAACTCTTATAGAGTGTAGATTATCACCTTTATTGTTTTACATCGAGCATCAACTTACAATATATGGTACATTTATCCTCATCTATAATACTCCCATAATAGAGTGAAAAAGATGATATTTTACTTAAAATTTATTTATCTACAAAAACATTAATTTCCGTGCATTAATCTTCTACTTGTTCTAGGGACTTGGATATTTTGTTTAGTTTACACAATTTTCAATTCCACCATGAAATCAAACATGGTCATTCATTTATACTAGATTGTACAATTTTTTATTTTTTTTCAATAAATTAATGCCTTGAGCCACTCTTATGAATTAAAAACTTTGTGATATCCTTATAACATGTTTTCATAGATCAATTAGTTTTAGAAGTTAAATTTTCTACCCAATGACATGCGCAAGTGGATGGTAACATGAACACTTAGTTGCAGAAATGATCAAAATTTAAATTGATGTTTAGAATTTATTCAATGATCCAAGATCCTAAATTTTCATAATCCATTGATTTTATTCTATTAGATATTTTCTTTCTTCTCAAGTCATCTTCCATGATTTTTTATTTTATTTTATAAATAATAGATTATGTTATGTTATCTATATTCTTAGCCATTTTGAGAAATATTGGCCATTTGTGGGATTTATCTTGCGTATGTCAATTTTTATCCTCATCTATATTTTTTTCCTCTATATTAGTTATTTTAATGAATCTATATCCCATTTTGCAATTTAATACAATTCTATATTTTTAGACATCATTTGTGTTATTGTGGCTTTTAGATTCTATACTATTTTCTTGTGTTGTATTTCCTTCGTATATTTTTACGGTAAATTTGTGTGGATTATAATTTCATTTGTTTATTATATGATTTTATTCCAAAATACACAATAGAAGAATATAATTATTTATCTATTTGCACATCAAATTCCATTTATATTATTTTCCTCTTCCTTTCCCCTACAAATGTTAGAAATGGTAGATTAAGAAGATCATTAGGAGTAAAGATACATGGTAACTATATCACTTTTGAGGTTGACATCACTGCAAAGTTCTTGCACTTCTGAATCAATTCCATGTTGTGTCAATAGTGAGCTGCATTCGCTCATCAGATGCTTTCAACCTCAAGTAGGACTAAACCATCCAATGGTTTGGGTCAAAAACAATGGTTTCATATAAATATATTGAATGGTAATTTTCTCAATTTGATATCTTTTATAGGTTAATAATTTCCCCATGATTCATTATTAATGTAAAATTATACCTACAAAACCCATTATATGAACTTCAAATGAACTCAATTATTCACATGGAGCTTTCAAGAGGTTTATTAGAAAATATCACTTAAAGGAATGTAAAACTCTATTAAAGTTTCATAAAGTAATAAAATACATTACGAATAAAAATTACATAGGTATGGATAAATCTAAATGAGGTTCAAGATCCAAGATTCTTGAGATAACTATCCTCAAATCCAAGTCAAGAAAAACAAATTAATCCATTATATAGTTTTATCAATCGATCATGTTATCGTCTATAGTTTCATCCGTATAGTATTACATTCTCTAGGTAGAGAACAAAACAAGTTTTAATGAACCTTTAGAGTATTTCCAATGTAGGTGGTGTAAAAATTTTCAACCCAAAAACCATGATTTTTATAAGGGGTTTACCTATAGTTAGGTTTTGGGCCCTTTTGGTTGATTATAGAGAGTTTCACACATTTGCAAGACCTAATGTTTTATAGTGAAGAATATTCTAGTAATTGATAGAGGCAAAAGTGTTACTCATATCCATTGGAACATTAGATAGAATCACGAAATAGGGACAAACCCACCACAAATTTTAGTCTGTAATAACTATTTTATCTTGGTAGAAACTGCTAGAGTAGGTATTTACCTTAGCTCATGTTCACCTAGTATCCTGCACCCATTAAAATCCTTAGCCCTTGGTCATATGGCATGGTCATATGAGGGCTTAAAGATTTTGATTCCTACTAGTAGGTGCTTAACTTCAGCCCCCTTTAATTTTATTTGTGTGGTGAAGGCAACAACAATTTATTTTGTTTTAGTGGCAACTAAAATAAATAACAGAGCAAAATATTAAAAAGCTTGTATCTTTTGATCGATAACTCGGTTTGAGTGCCGTCTTTGTGCAAAAGTGCATGATTTTTCATGCTCTTTCCATTGGAAATATTAATTTGGTACTTTCAATATAATTATAAAGTGCCTAATATGGAGGAGTGTTGTAATCAATTCTGGACGCAATTTCAGCTAAGCCCGACGTCCTAAACTTTTTGGGAGTTGCAGTTTGTACCTATCATGGATTCTGAGAATGATATGCTTTTCTCTGAAGTATGTGGACTTTAAGAGGATATTGTAAAATTTTTGGAAGAAAATAGATAGCTGAAGAAGTGAAATTCTCTTCTATAATCACTCATTCACGATAAGGATATAATAATACACTTCCTGCAGAACAAACTTGCTAGCCTACAACATCACCATCATATTACAGCATACCATATCCATACTCCTAGTCCACTTACAACTATTGCTCCTAAACCCACCTTTGGCATTGATCTGTAAGTCTTTGAGTCTGTTTATGCTCATAATTCTCATAAACCTATGAAGCTTCATATCTTGCATGCTCTTCCACATTTGTGCCTATTACAATAACACGTGTTGTGTATCCTACTTCTACTCGATTGCATGGATTTTTAAGAATCATACCACCGCATTCGGTTCTCGCATGCCCGATTCTATGGGTCTTACTAGCGGAGTCATTATGCGGTACATTCATAGGGTATTGTTTCCTATATTCCACATGTTAAGTGTAATTCTCATCATGACATTGGTTTTCAAGAAGATACTTCATTGGGATCACACATTGATAGATCTCTTTCGAGGATCATGAACAAGACATGAGTTTTGCACCTTCACTCGGGAGAAACTGAGATTTTAGATGTCAAACATGATCAACCCGACACATATTTTTATATTATTTTACATGCACCCATTTTGTATTTTGTAGCAAGTCATATGCGCAGGCATCTTCTTCATCCATTCATGTTGATTTGGGGTGGATATCGATCACTCGTGGTTGCGACATAGGCATTTGTTGAGAGGACTCTATAGGCGTGGCTCCTCCACCATTCGGCCTCTTTCTCCATTTTCTATACCTTATGCATTGTGATGCTTCTTGTTTTGAGCATTTTTATTTAGTAGGTGTAATGTATCTCTCTTATTTGTTGAGAGATTCTATATCCGTATTTTTACACTTTTGGCATGTTGAAAGTATCTCTTATGGGGAATTTATTCTAGTTAATTCCAGGTGTTATTTTTCAAAGGTGTTCGAGTAGTTGATTTTGGGTAACTCATACAAATTTGTAGCGTCACTCCACCTATTTAGTATGGGAGGGTGTGGTGTTGATTCTTCTTCTTTGGGTTTTGTGTCCTTGCCTTGTTACCTTGGATTTTTGGATTGCGACACTCTGGAGTTTGTGTCATTGCCTTGTTTCTTTGGTTATTCTTCTTGGATCGTGGCACACCTATTTACAACAGTTGATCGAATTATGTTTGGTGTTTTTTTGCACTTTCGACGTTACTTCATTGAAAATTTCCTTGTATGGAGCTATTTTGGTGAAACCCAGTGTCAGTTGTTTTTGAGTTTTGTGATCGAGCAGTGGATTTAGACCACAATGCACACCAAACTTCTTCAGCATTGTACAATTTTTTGAGCTGAGCTTCTTAGGATGCCTTGGAGTAGGTTTTTACTCTCTTTACTTTGTTGTTACTGGTTTTGGGTACCTTGTGGTGTCCCTTTTTCCCAGTTATTGTACATGAGTACCTCATCAAGCCTAGTTGTCGGGACTCATACTGTGGACATGCCACTACTATTTGGGCCCTTAGCTTAACTTGAGGGGGTGTTAGAGTAGGTATTTACCTTAGCTCATGTTCACCTAGGTAATTTATTTAGCTTTATTGTATTTATCCTCACCCACTTATGTGTGTGAATATTTCTTTTATCTTATTTAGATATTAGGAGATATTATCTAGTTGTTAGGTATAGTTATTTCCTTGATCTATGGTACTAACTAGATCCTTGATGTCTAGTTATCTCCTAAATCTATGACCTTGACTGGTTCTTAGATTGTTATTCCTTGCCTACTTAAGCAAGGCTCATTCTCAATGTATTGCATTGAGTTATTATAATATATGATATTTCTTGATTTGTTTGCAAAGGTTTTATGTAAAGCTATTCTAATGAATTAATTTCATCTTATTGATAGTGGTGTTTGATTAGCATCTGTGTTCTTGGCTTGGTACGATCTCGGTTATTGTTCCTTTCTGAAACTATAGACATAGAAATATAGAAAAAAATCTTCAAAACATTTTAAGGAATTCCATCACTCTATCACACCCATATGTACTTCCAAATTACCCAAGTAACTTAGTGCAATAATTTTCTCATTCTTTACTATATTTAGAACATTTTATAATTAATCTATCCTTGAATTTGTACATATTTATATTTTCATATCAATTTGAATGCTTAATCAACAATATGAATGTACATCATGTTTCCAACCCTACTCTCTAAAGTAAAAATGTAAGAAATAATTCCTTATCTCTTTATACTTTTTATTTATATTTTTTACGAGTGAAATTATATAGTAAACCCATATATTTATTGAATCCTTAACTTATTTAGACTAAGAAACTCTATTCCAGATTATTCCTTCTATTGCATAACTTAAGGGTTTCATTTTAGATTTATGCAGATTTTTCCTCTATTCCCTTTTGACTGAATTATTGGATTAATCGTACACCCATTAAGCATATACAAATCCCACAAATATTTGAAAATGTATATATATCCAATGGGTTCCTATTATATTCCTATTCAACATGCACCTATTTTTAAATATCCATAATGATGATCAAGAAATATCCTTTTAAAAATCAAGCTAACTTTTTTCCTCCCATGGGATTGAATTAAATCAATTATGATGAGATAAATGATTTGTATCATCATTGGGTCAAAATATTATTTTCTTTATTTCAATACCTTCACCAACATATTGATTCTTAATGTTCTTATTTCTTCTAATATTTCCCTTGATGTTCAATAATATAATGAAGAGTCTCCTTTTTTGGTACTTCATCCTACATGTACTTTTACCATATCTAGTGTGCATATATCTATAGTGGAATCCACAATTACCTTACAAAATGTTAGAATGTCTATAAAAAGTTCCATAACTATTCCTACATATTTTGTTAACAACCATTAATCCTTGCACTCTTCCTCTATTACACATACCTTGAACATCTCATTCAGTGTTTTAAAAATAAAGTATTATAATCAAAGCAAGGTGTATCTACACCTTATAATGTTATAAATTCTAATCAATTATTTCAAAACCCATTTACACTAAAAGTGGTATCTTTTCCTTTACCATTATGGATTGTGTCTCATAACCTTCCTATGTATGAGGGATAAATGAGATCATGAGGAAAAGCTTAACTCTTTTCATTTTGATTTATTAGACTATGTTTACAATGATAAACTTCTTACTAATATTTTTCCTTTAAGTCTTAATTATTGTGATTTATAATGGTTATGTGGTCTACTTATTCAACCCATGATAGATTTCCATCCATTGGATGAAAAAGTCTCACACACTTCTTAATTAACATTGATGATAACATTTTGTATGCTCAAATGGCTAAAATAATAAGGCTTGAATGAACTAGTTAGTGATTATAACTTACACTATAAAAATTCTTAAGAAAATGAGAAATATCCTTAATTATAATGATATCAAATATAAAATCACTCAAATTCTTGTATCCCCTTGAAAGAACATGATATATATATATTTTTAATCTTTTCATGAGTTTCTCCATACCTTGAAAGAATGGGAGGTCAATGTCCTTGAATTGAATAATCTTAAGTGTGGGTGCACCAAATATAATGGATATACATAGAGATTTGAAATTAAAATCTAAGTAAAAAGGAAAATCGAATAACAAAAAAATTTGAAGCTAAAGAAATTGTTAATTCCATATTTCAACCTATAAAGCTTCAACTACAAGATTATCCTAAAATATAATCATGTAATTTTCTTACTCTCCATATTTGATTTTACAATATTTGTTTAAGTGCAACCTTGTATCTCCCCCCTAATGATTTTCATACGAGCAAGCCTTAAGCTATTTTTTATTTTAAATCATATTATGACTACCATGTATGTATTAAACAATGTACTAACAAATTCTTTGAGATTTACAATGTTATATAATATTTTATTGATGATAATACTATTGAATTTTATTCCAATCCTGAAATTTTTTATTATTAAGTCAATGAGAGTACTAAGGTCAAGATCTTGGAATGACTCACTTACTAATCATCAAAAACTTTGAATCTAAAATTATCTCAAAGGAACATAATGTATATTGGGCACAACCCCATTTTGAATACATATGATCATCTTCTTTATTATCTTATTATTATTTGTTACCTCTCATTTACCTCTTAGGCCTATTCTTAGGGTCTTACAAAAGTGTGTTTCATATTTTAACAATTGGCGAGGATTATTACATTACATGTAGTTCATATTCTTAACATACATGTTAAAACAATTACGGTGTAACATACATGTCCAAAACATTATAAATGTAACATACATGGAAATAAAATGTTATAACCATAACACTTATGACTATTAATTATGAAAAATGTAAGTTTTTATGGTTGTAAGTATTACAACCATATGTATTATGACCTTAAGTTTTTTTATAAAAACTAGTTATAGACATAACCTTTTTTATCAACAAAAATATCATCACCTTCACTTTTCTCTCTAGGTCTATGTGGAGTTTGGTTGGTGTTAGTGGCGGTTGTGCATATTTTGGCAAGTTTTATGTATGAAAAAACACTTTTATATATTTATTATTTATATAAATGGTTTAAGGAATCATTTTTATGTTTATGGAAAAAGAATCCTATTCATTTTATGGTAATTAGCCATATTCTATTCATGGTAAAACCAACCCTGTTTTGTTATGGTAAAAGGAACCCTTTTCTATTTTTGGTAAAAAGCCTTTATTTTTTTGTAGAACAAACCCTTTTCTATATTTGGTATTAAAAAGCCTTTTATATTTATTGGAAAATGAACCATTTTTCTATTTATGCTAAAATAAACCCATTTATGTTTCTATTAAAATGAACATTTACTATTTTTTTATAAAATAAACCATTTTCTATTTTTGGCAAAACAAACCATTTTACATTTCTAATACAAGAATTTTTTTACTTCAAAGTAAAACTAACCCTTTTAATGTCTAGATAAATGAAATCTTTTCTATTTATGGTAAAATGAACCCTATTCTATTTATACCCAAAGGAACCATTTTATTTATTTGTTAAAATAAACCATATTTTGTTTATGCTAAAATGAAGCTTTTTTGTTTATGATAAAACTAAACCTTTTCACTTTTTGGTAAAATAAACCATTTTATATTTCTACTAAAATGAGATTTTTCCTAATCATTATAAAATGAGACAATTTTTTATTCATGCGAAAACAAAATGGTGTCACCCTGATTTTATCCGAAATTTCATGACTACCCCGTCTAGAAAAATTTTCGTACTTTTAAAATAATGGGTCATTTTGTGTTTTTATTGCACTGAAAGTTCTTGTATTGCGTCAAGATATTCCCAAAGAGCCATATTATCATTTTTTGCCAAATACTCGGATGCCCAAAATTGTTATATTCTTTCATCGGGATTTGTCTACGGGAAATTTGTATTTAATTATTTTGAGGCCCCATATGAGGCTATTTGCGCTCTGTTTTAACTATGTTATGATCGAACATGTCATTATTCCTATGTACCAGAAGGGTTTTAGCAAGGAATAAGTTTTGAGCTTTATTTGTGACTTTTGGTAATTTTTTGTGTCTTTGTGTTGTCCCGTTTCGTTTTCTGTGAAATTTCTCTAGAACAATTCATTTGCCAGGTAAGCCCGATTTTTGGCTTGGAGTAGTTGGAAAATATATACGCACGTTATGCCTGGAGGAAGTCACCATCAGAGGTTTGGTTCACTACGAAAAAGTGAAGTTGTGCACGGAAAAGCTCCTATGGGGATGGGCGCATTTTTTGAATACAAAGGATTTAAGCTGCAATGGGAAAAATAGAAGTCGCAGGCAGGTGGGATTTTATTGCCTGCCTTGCAGGGTACTTTTTCCCGTGATATAAAATTCACTTAAGCTGCAGTGGGAAAATTAGAAGCAAAGCAGCAAGTGGGATTTTATTGCACTGTCTTGCAGGTAAAAATTCCCATGGTGAAATAAAGAAAAGTGACTTAAGTGAAATCACAAGATTTTATTGCTTGCCTTGCAGGTAAATAATCCCATTTTCAAAGTCAGATCACTTAAGTGAATCATGGGATTTCCGGGGCTGCCTTGGAGGGTAAAATTCCCATTGTCGAAATTATTAAAAATAGAATTCTATTATGCAAAAAAGTGCGACCCACCTTGGGTGAATAATAATGCATTAAATAAATATTTTTTAATATTTATTCACCTAATTTTGGCACCCAGGATTGTGGAAAAGTCAACAAAAGCAAAGGGGAATAAATCAATTGGAAATAGAATTCCAAAATTAAATCAATTTAATTTATTTAACGCAGCCCCTTTTGAGAAGGAATTAATACTTTTTAAAGTATTAAATGATTATATTAACTCCTATTTTCAGTGGCTATGGTCAAAGCACACTGTGAAGCTTAAGTGAAGTGAAGTGTGGAGGATTAAATTGGATTAATTTAATTTATTGGATGGTTGTCCTTAAACATGCTATATTTAAAAGAGAAGAGCATGATTTTTAATTAATTAATTGCCTTTAATTGTTAGGGCAATTATTAATTATAGAATTGTGAGGGTTATATAAGCATGGGCAGCCATATGGGTGAATTATTTAATTCACAGGTAAAGAATTGCAGCCAAGAGGAAAAGTGTGCCCCCATTTGAAGAAGGATTTTGCTTAGGCAAGGTGGAAACAAGGCTAAAAGCTTCCAAATTTGGTGCATGCTTTGAAGGAGGTTGATCTTTGTCTGCATAATTGTTTGCATAGGTGTTACAGGAGCTCAGGTGTTGTTGAAAGGATTCATGCTCTCTTTGTGTGTAAATTAAACACCATTTTTTGGGGCAACAGGCTTGAAAAGTGCATATTTTTACAATTAAAATTCACTATTCATGCTCCGGTGGCCATTTTTGTCTGAATAAATTGCAGGAATTCATTACAGGTGCTTTACAAAGGAAAATGAGCTTTTATCAATGTCCAATACATTGCATATATCCTCCGAATTTGAAGAATTGTCCAGATCTGCACCAGTATTGAAGAAATCCGGCCAAGTAAGAAGAAAAAGAATTATTCAGAAAAAGATAGACAAAGGTATGGCAAAGAAAGATGAAAAATAAAGCACAACGGAATCATGCATCACTTCTAAATTTATAGATACTGGAGACACAAATCTAGGCTTGAAACCTCTTGCTGAATTGATAGACAAATCCAGAGCAGGAAAGACTTCACTCATGCGTGCAGGAGAAACTTCACTCATGAATGCAGATTAAAAGCAATGGAATTACTTGAGTTGCAGGTTTTCCATCCATAGCCTAGTTGCCAAATTTTGTTATGTAGGTGCAAATTCATATCTAGATGCAGATGCAGATGTAGATGCAAATCCATATGCAGATCCAGATCAAGATCTCATAGTTGCAAAAGCTTTCGGCACAAAGGCTTCATCCTCTTGTTTTGAATGCAGCTCGTGAAGAAGACAGTGCATGGAAAATTCCTTCCAAGATCTTGTGCATGTGCTCTCATCTTCTAGTTGAAGCTTTCATTGAATTTTCATTCACCCTGAGTGCTTTCCAGAATTTTTAATTGCTCATATGCAATTAAAAATAAGGATGATGAGTTATCTATGGCCAACCTTGCATTGATGCATGTACAAAAGAAGAACTGCAAAACCTTCAAGGATAAAAGACAAGATAATGTGAAGGCAAAATTTCAGCTTGCTTCCAATTCCAACTGCTTGCAATTCCAGCTTGCTTCCAAATCCAGTTTGAATCAGCTACATGCAGACATGAAAAAGGACAAAGTCAGCTTTCCTCTTCCTTCTTCTTTCCTCCGACAAAGTAATTGAGCGATCAATTAAATTATACAAAGTGATTGGTTTAAAATCCATTACTTGAAGAAGTCAACTACTTAGAGCTAGGTGGCGGTGTGCAAAATAGAAGGTTCTATTTTCAGTCTGCAAATCATACATGTCACGCAAAGAGGAATTCTAGGAGGAAGATTGCGCTTTTTTTCTTTCTGACTTCCACATGTGCCAGTTCAACTAAAGCTTTCAACTTGTAATTTCCCCTCTACATTCTATAAGTAGAGGAAGAACCTTCAGGTTAAAAGAAATCAGAATTTGTAAGTAGCAATCTTGTGTTCTAGACTTTGTGCTGAACCCTTGAGAGCAACTTGGAGCAAAGGAATACAAAGGAGTAGGTTTCCAGAGAACTTTATGTCATGGTGTACTGTGTTTCTTGCTTTTAATCTTAGATCTCTTAATAAACTTTGTGTTATTTTAGATATGGATCTAGAGTTACCTTTGTTTTATAATTCTGTGTGTTCATATCTATTAAGTTTCTTCTATGTGCACGCAATTAGCTCTGCTATCTACTAATTGGGATGCACATCTTCCCCATTTCTTCTATGTATTTCCTTTACTTCCTTCTTCTATAAAATACTTCCTTTCTTGAACAGCTGCTTACTTGCTACAGAACTTCTTAGTTATGGTTCATGAACTAAGTGGTTAAAGTAAAACCCCTGATAGATAATAACACATTTTTATTGACAAATATGACATGGGAGCCTAACCGGTTAAATGAGGAGATTTATCTTGTGGATCGCCTAGGTTTTATGCTATGCGAAAATCTAGCCAACAGATTTTTAGCGACTCATTTGGGAACAACTATCTTTGTAGATCAAAGCTTATCTATTAAAGATCAGAGTGTTTTCCATACAAGTCTCAACCTAGCTGAATTTCCATTCACCCGATCTGTGAAGGCACAAGGAAGGACTGATCATTTCTTCATATTATAAGAGTAATTAAATTTCAAGCATCCTCTTCAAGTTAGAAGCCGCAGATCCAGTCTTTCACCAAGAAGAAGAGTGCAAACACATCCAAATCCGGAGCATCTTGGCATAATCCAAAGAAATGGCTGGAATTATTCATCAAGTCTATCCTCAAAGAAGACGCGCTCCTTTCATGATGCAGAATCAACCACTTTCCCTTGCAGTTCTATTCCATGGGGTGCACCTTTGGACCTTTGAATCTGACTCCACCTATGCATGATCTACCTAAAGGGACGAGAAAGAATTTTCCAAAATTCTTTGGAGATGGAAAGCAAAACCCGGATGATCATTTGGCAGCTTTCTTTATATCCTGTGGAGTACTTGCAGTTGAACATGAAGATGTATCTGTCAGACTCTTCATAGAGACTCTGCATGACTTGGCTGGAGAATGGTTCTACCGGCTAGCTCTTGGTACCATAACCAACTGGGCTACTATGTGGGATGTGTTCTTGAAAATATTCAAGGCAGTTGAAGATTCCAGCACATTGATAACTCAGCTCACTCAGTTGAAGAAGGAGCCACATGAGCACATGCGGGATTTTATTGCAAAATTCCAAAGATTATTGTACAAAATTTTGGCTTCTGCTTCTCTGAATGATGAGAATCAAAAGTATTCTTCATCAATGCTTTGCTTCTTGAAGTAAGCTATCAACTACGAAGAGCACGTCCTGCTGATTTGTTAGCAGCTCAAAACATGGTGGTTAAAATTGAAGATGACCTCATCATGGCTGGAAAGATAAAGAGTAGCACTTCTAGAGCTAAAAGTTCATCCTCTGCTACTACATCGATTCACTATTGCAAAAGTTAGCAAATGAGATGTCACAGATAAAGAAACAAATGGCTCAAATGGCTCAGGGAAACAATATTGCCCCTGCTCAAAATTTCAACAACAACCGAAACCGCATTCTTTGGTTCCCAAAGATTAGCAATTGAAGCTACTCCTAGAAACAACATGGAGATGAATGAAGAAGACCTGGAAGTTGACACTGATCAACTCAAGGATGATGATTTTATAGGTCCTGCTAGCGACACCAACATTAATTACCTGAACTACAAATTTGAACATGAGAATGAGAAACTTCATGAAGATGATCATGGTCATGCATATGTAATACTTACAAGATCACAAACTCACCAACCTGAGGCATTAGCTGATGAAAAATAAGGGGCAGCCCTTTACCTTCTTTCTTGGCTCCTAGAGATAAGAATACAAGTTCTTCATCTCAACCATAAAAAGCGGCTCGGAGTATCTGAATCTATTCCTTCCCTCGACATTATTGATCATGCCAAGAAAACTAAAGTTCAAATGTCAGAAGTCGAATACCTGAGAGCTTTTCCTGAGCAATTAAATATGCTAGTCAAATATGTGCAATCACTAGGACAATCCAGTACATCAAAAGGCCTTTTGCCTAAGCCCAAGGATACTCCTCCCCAAAACAACACAGTAGTTGTTAAATCCTCACCATCTTCTGAAAGAGTGGAACCATTCTATGTTTCCCTATTGCTTAATGGTTTCAAGTTAAGCAATTGCATTTTAGATTCGGGTGCTTCTGATAATATCATGCCAGCTAAAGTTGTAGATGCTCTTGGGCTTACCTTGACGAAGACCATAAAAAGGTGCTACTCCATGGAGAGACAAGTCCCTTTAATCAAACAAATCAAAGATACACAAGTTGTTCTAGCAGCTTTTCTTGACAAAAGATTAAAGATGAAAATTCTAGTTACAGATATTCTGTCTCCTACGGGATGTTGCTGAGCAGAAACTTTTGCAAAGAGCTAGGAGGAGAAGTAAAGATGGATTGGTCCTACGCTCATATTCCTATCAAAGGGATTAACTAGAAGCTGGAGCTAGAAAAGAAGTCCAAATACACGGTTACAAAATCTGAGGATCCTAGATCTCATATTCTTTTTCAGGGATCTGACCGTGGGGTCTATTTCTTGAAATAGATAAAGACATTCCAGAGCCAGAACTTCAACTAGAACCAGAGCCAACAAAAGAAGAAGAATTGGAAATGGATAAAGGCGTTCCAGAGCAAGAACTTCAACCAGAGCCAGCAAAAGAAGAAGAAAAAGTTTGGACTCTGGAGTTTAAAGGCACTTGTTCTTTTGGATCAGGAGCTGGTGCTATGTTAATATATCCAGATCATGAGATATTCCCATACTCTCACAAGCTGATGTTCGAGAACACCAATCATGCGGTGGAGTATGAAGCATTGATTCTAGGAATGGAGCAAGCTAAAAAGAAAGGAGTGAGACTCCTCAAAGCCCAAGGAGATGCTGAACTTCTAGTAAAGCAGGTTTGAGGACAAAGTAAAGTCAAAAGAGATAAGCTGGAGCATTACAGAAACAAAGTGCTTTCCGCCACATTCAATTTTGCAGCCTTCTCTATTGGCTTCATTCCAATAAATCAAAACTCCAAGGTAGATTCTTTAGTAGTCACGGCTATACTATTGAATCCGGATAGACCACCGTCCATATTTAAATAAGGAAAATATAAAGTGGAGATGTTCTACCACCCCAGAGTCCCTGAACAAACATCTGTATGTCTACATGTTGAAGGAAGCAAATCACCACCATGACAAATAGTCACAGAAAAAGTTGATCCAGGTTATGCTGACAATAGTGGAGTAGTCCAACCAAAAGGTAACAAAATAACCAAGGGTTTAGTTTCCTTAGTGGAGACTTTCAACAAGCATGATCAATATCTAAAGAAGAACAAAGGATATGGTGATAGTTCTTCCTTAGAAATGCAGCAAATGAATCTGAGAACAGAGCAAGTTGATGCAAAATTACCCACCACAGAAAGAAGAAAGGATGAGCCACCACAGATGAAGTTGATAAGGACTTGCCTAGAGTATTTAACAAGAAGGCCAAAGAAAGGAAGTTTAAGATCGGAGACTGGGTACTCTAGTGGGACAAGAGACATGAACCGAAGGGCATACACAACAAATTTGATCCACTCTGGAAATGGCCCTTCGTGATCAAAAGAGCTACGGACATGGATACCTTCTTCCTTGCCTACCGGGATGGAATTGAGTTACCATTACCTTTCAACGGCAAAGATTCGAAGTCGCACATTCAGAGGCGAAAAAGTAGGTTAAAACTGTATGTATATAAATAAAACTTTGTTTGTTTTTCCTTTTTTTGTTTTTTTTTTGTGTTGTGTTTGTTTGCTCGACCGTGCCCAAAAGACAAGATACGAAACCAGAGATGTTGGGATATCATCTTTTACCTTTGTCATTATGACAAAGAAAAATATTTCCACAGACGGAGCCGACTGGTGTCACCCAGATTTCATCCTGAAATCTACGACTACCCTATCCGAAAAAATTTCATACTTTTAAAAGAATGGGTTGTTTTGTGTTTTTATTACCTGAAAGTTCTTGTATTGCATCAAGATATTCCCAAAGAGCCATATTATATTTTTTTGCCAAATACTCGGATGCCCAAAATTTTATATTATCGTCATTGGGATTTGTCTCGTGGGAAATTTGTATTTAATTATTTTGATGCCCCATATGAGGCTATTTGCGCTCCGTTTTAACTATGTTATTATCGAACATGTCATTATTCCTATGTACGAGGAAGGGTTTTAGCAAGGAATAAGTTTTGAGCTTTATTTGTGACTTTTGGCAATTTTTGGTGTCTTTGTGTTATCCCGTTTCGCGTTTTTGTGAAATTTCTCTAGAACAATTCCTTTGCCAGGTAAGCCCGATTTTTGGCCTGGAGCAGTTGGAAAACATATACGCACGTTATGCCCGGAGGAAGTCACCATCGGAGGTCTAGTTCATTGGGAAAAAGTGAAGTCGTGCACGGAAAAGCCCTTGTGGGGATGGGCGCATTTTTGGAAAACAAAGGATTTAAGTTGCAATGGGAAAAATAGAAGTCGCAGCGGTGGGATTTTATTGCCTGCCTTACAGGGTACTTTTTCCCGTGATATAAAATTCACTTAAGCTGAAGTGGGAAAATTAGAAGCAGCAAGCAAGTGGGATTTTATTGCTTGCCTTGCAAGGTAAAAATTCCTATAGTGCAATAAAGAAAAGTGACTTAAGTGAAATCACAGATTTTATTACTCCGCCTTGCGTAGGTAAATAATCCCATTGTCAAAGTCAAATCACTTAAGTGGATCATGGGATTTTCGGGCTGCCTTGCAGGTAAAATTCCCATTGTAAGAAATTCTTAAAAATAGAATTCTATTATGCAAAAAGTGCGACCCACCTTGGGTGAATAATAATGCATTAAATAAATATTTTTAATATTTATTCACCCAATTGGCACCGTGCTTGTGGAAAAGTCAACAAAAGCAAAGGGGAATAAATCAATTGGAAATAGAATTCCAAAATTAAATAAATTTAATTTATTTAATGCAGCCCCTTTTGAGAAGGAATTAATACTTTTTAAAGTATTAAATGATTATATTAATTCCTATTTTCAGTGGCTATGGTCAAAGCACACTGTGAAACTTAAGTGAAGTGAAGTGTGGAGGATTAAATTGGATTAATTTAATTTATTGGATGGTTGTCCTTAAACATGCTATTTTTAAAAGAGAAGAGCATGATTTTTAATTAATTAATTACCTTTAATTGTTAGGGAAATTATTAATTATAGAATTGTGAGGGTTATATAAGCATGGGCAGCCATATGGGTGAATTATTTAATTCACAGGTAAAGAATTACAGCCAAGAGGAAAAGTGCACCCCCATTTGAAGAAGGATTTTGCTCAGGCAAGGTGGCAACAAGGCTAAAAGCTTCCAAATTTGGCACATGCTTTGAAGGAGGTTGATCTTTGTCTGTATAATTGTTTGCATGGCAGTGTTACGAGGAGCTCGGGTGTTGTTTAAAGGATTCATTCTCTCTTTATGTGCAAATTAAATGCCTTGTTTTGGGGGCAAAGAGCTTGAAAAGTGCAGATTTTTACAATTAAAATTCACTATTCATGCTCCGGTGACCATTTTTTTGAATAAATTGTAGCAATTCATTACAAGTGCTTTACAAAGGAAAATGAGCTTTTATCAATGTCCAATACATTGCATATATCCTTCGAATATGAAGAATTCTCCAGATCTCGCACGAAGATTGAAGAAATTCAGCCAAGTAAGAAGAAAAAGAATTATTCAAATGAAGATAGACAAAGCTATGTCGAAGAAAGATGAAAAAGAAAGCACAATGGAGTCATGAATAACTTCTAAATTTACTGAATCTGGAGACACAAATCTAGGCTCGAAACCTCTTTGAATTGATAGACAAATCCAAAGCAGAAAGACTTCACTCATGCGTGCGTGATTAAAAGCAGCGGAATTATTCGAGTTTCACTTTTCCATCCATAGCCCAGTTGCCAAAGTTTGTTATATAGGTGCAGATCCATATCCAGATGCAGATGCAGATGAAAATGCAAATCCATATGCGAGATCCAGATCCGAGATCTCATAGTTCGCAAAAGCTTCCACGTATGAAAGGCTTCATCCTCTTGTTTCAAATGCACTGTGAAGAAGACGAGTGCATGGAAAATTCCTTCCAAGATCTTGTGCATGTGCTCTCATCTTCCGGTTGAAGCTTTCACCGAATATTTATTCACCACTGAGTGCTTTCGAGAATTTTTAATTGCTCATATGGAATTAAAAATAAGGATGATGAGTTATCTACGGCCAACCTTGCATTGATGCATTTACAAAAGAAGAACTACAAAACCTTCAAGGATAAAAAAGAAGACAATGCGAACGCAAAATTCTAGCTTGCTTCCAATTCCAACTACTTACAATTCCAAACTTGTTTCAGATCCATTTGCTTCCATATCCATTTGAATCACCGATGCGAACATGAAAAATGAAAAAGTCAGCTTTCCTCTTCCTTCTTCTTTCCTCCGACAAAGAAATTAAGCGATCAATTAAATTATACAAAGTGATTGGTTTAAAATCTATTACTTGAAGAAGTCAACTACTTGGAGATAGGTGGCGGCGTGTAAAATAGAAGGTTCTATTTTCGGTTGTAAATCATACATGTCATGCAAAGAGGAATTCCGGGAGGAAGATTGCTAGTTGTTTCTTTCCGACTTCAACATGTGCCAATTCAACTAAAGCTTTCAACTTGTAATTTCCCCTCTACATTCTATAAGTAGAGGAAGAACCTTCGTGTTAAAAAGAAATCAGAATTTGTAAGCAGCAATCTTGTGTTCTAGACTTTGTGTTGAACCCTTGAGATCAACTTGGAGCAAAGGAATACAAAGGAGCTGATTTTCCGAGAGAACTTTGTGTCACGATGTACTGTGTTTCTTTCTTTTAATCTTAGATCTCTTAATAAACTTTGTGTTATTTTAGATTTGGATCTAGAGCTACCTTTGTTTTATAATTATGTGTGTTCATATCTATTAAGTTTCTTCTATGTGCATGTAATTAGCTATGTTATCTACTAATTGGGATGCACATCTTCCCCATTTCTTCTATGCATTTCCTTTACTTCCTTATTCTATAAAATACTTCCTTTCTTGAATAGTTGTTTACTTGCATTTGAGAACTTCTTAGTTATGGTTCATGAACTAAGTGGTTAAAGTAAAACCCACGATAGATAATAACACATTTTATTGAAAAATATGACACGGAGCCTCACCGATTAAATGAGGGAAATTTGACTCGTGATCGCCTAGGTTTTATGCTATGCTGAGAAAATGTAGCCAACACAAAACAATTTTCTATTTATGTTAAAATGAACCATTTTCTCTCTCGTGCATTAGGTAGTATTTGATTTGGCCGTGGGTTGGTTTTAACATCAATGTTGATATTTTGGTGGGTATTTGTTCATGTTTAGCATTAGGTGTGAAAATCCCCTTATACAATGTATGCAATAAAATTTATCTCTTTACATGGTTGAATGAACTGGATCCTTGTGTAGTTGTGTATGAATTCATCCTTTGTTGGCTATATATATAATATATCATTACAATTTTTGGACATAAAAATATAATAGTAAATATCTACATAGTTATGTTGTTTACGTTTTATACTACTATGGAAAGTATAGAGTTCATGTAATCATACAAAGAGATAAAATTCACTTAACCATGTAGTAGATACAATTTATTTAACCATGCAAAGAAAGGATTCATTTTATCATAAAAAATTAGGGTTATTTTTACCATTAAGAAAACCATGTTAAATATAATTATATATGTTTTTATGTCAAAGCATTTACATATTATTCCTAAGATATGTTTTCATACTGGTTAAATGAAATCCTAGGTCTATTTTGATAAAATAAACCCTTTTCTAGTTATAGTAAAATGAACCATTTTTTCTATTTATACTAAAATGAACCATTTTTCTATTTCTTATAACTTAAACCATTTTCTATTTATGCTAAAAATGTACCCTTTTCATTTATAATAAAACTATCCATTTTCAAATTTGGTTCATTTTTTTATCGATTCATGGAAGGAGCATTAGTGGGAGCGAGAGGTTTCAAATATGGTTTTGGGTGGGAATTTGAGAAGGTTCTGGTGCAAAAGGATCACGGGGTACATCTGCGGTATGGCATGAAAGATGCGTAATTCACTACGGAAAGGGATAAGGTGGAGATGATCAATGGTCCCTATGCCACGTGAGCGAGGAGTGTGGTAGGCCAACTAGTCAAAAAGGTACCTTCCATCAATCTCAACCATTAATATAATGAAAAAGGTTCTTTCTTTGAAATACCATAATATTTAGCCAATCATATTTGGTCTTCAATGTGTAATTACATTCTTGGCAATATTCTCAGAAAGACACCCAATATTGAAGAATTCAAGAAATGGGCTAATAGGAAATGGATTCCTAAGGGGGTGATGGATTTTGTGGCTTATGCTAATGCATTCTTTGTGATTCATTTGTCCTTGGAGGAGGATTTTTTAGGGTTCTTATAGGGGGCCTTAGTTCATGGGTCGTGTTGTGGTTCTAATTCAAAAGTGGGTGTCGAGGATTCAATCCTTTGGAGATTGTTATAAAATAATACCCTATTTGGGTCTAGTTATCTAGGCTTCCATTGCAATATTGGGACTGGATACTCTTCATGGGATAAATAAGGCCATTGGTGCCTTGGTCATTATTGATCTGGTCACATGTGCTAGAACAAGGCTTCTTTTTGCACATTTATATGTAAATGTAGTTCTGAAACACCTTTACCAAGAAGCATTGAGATCAAATCACCATGGGGTATTCACACCTAGAATATTGAGTATTATTTTGGTCCATTTATGTGTTTTTCCTGCTTTAAATCAAGACATGATATCAAATATTGTCTCAAATCTAAAGAGGAGGCTACTCGAGAAAGCCCTGTTTAAGAAGACTAGAAGGGAGATATGAAGGAAAGGACCCAACACATCAAATGGAAGTGGATTTGTTGAAGGTCAATCCTAAATGGAGATAGATAGAAAATTCCAAGGATCATGTTCCAGAAGTTCCAGAAAAGAAATTTGATGAGGAAGGGTAGGATAAGGACAAAAAAGTGAGGAGACCCAAGAACTTGATAAAAATGAGGATATGGTGATCTTTGAGGATTTTCAGGAGGATAGTATAGTGGGTTCAATAGTCCCAGACTCTTTGGAATCAAGTTTATTTGCTCAGAGACCAGAGGAAGCTCTACTGGTAAGAAATATGTATCAAATGTTAGATGTAAATTTGGAGGACATCTCTACTATTGTGGAGGATGCCCAATGGGAATAGGAGGTTGCTAAGAAACTATCAAAAGAAGATCCAGATGGAAGTAAGAAGATAGATGTAGTTGTAAAAGAGAGCGCACTTATGGTGAGCTCAAATTTTCTCATCCACAAACTAGGCCATCCCCAAACCAGATTTCAACACCACGAACTAGATATAAGGTGGACGTAGGAGAAAATAAGGGATCCCCAGGACGTCCTTCGGAAAAGGAAAAAAAGTGATAAAGTACGAAATAAATTTATCATGGAAGGTCTCCAAAAACCATTTGTTTTTGGTAAGAAATCCTCTTATCATAAATTATTTGTATTTCTTGGAATATTAGGGGCCTTAATAATTCCCAGTAAGCATAGGATTTTGTGGGATTTAAAATGAAAGAGAAACCTAACGTGTTAATGTTACAAGAGAATAAGATGAATGAAATGAGGATGAATTATTTTTAGGATTCTTTTTAGAAATATTATGGATTCCATTGTCAACCTCTTTTTGGTGCCACAGGAGGATTGTTGTGCCTATGGAAAAAGAATAAACTAGAGGGTTTTCCCCTTATTAACAATTTACATCATATTTCTATTTGTTTTACTAATGTTAGAACTAGAAACAATTTTATTCTATCTACTTTGTATGCTCCTAACACCTCTGTGGGAAGAAGGGAGCTATGGGAGAAGATGACCACTTTCAGAAGAATGTTTAATGACTTAAATTGGATTATTGGTGGAGAATTTAATACCCCCTCATTCCTTCTGAGAAGAAAGGTGGTATTAATGTTTTCATGGAAAGTATGGAGGACTTGGGTAATTTTATGGGTTGGAATGCCTTAATAGATCTAAATCTTAGTGGCTCCAAATTCACTTGGTCCAACAGGAGAGAGAGGGGGATAATCTAATCCAAATAAGATTGGATTGTTTTCTTGTTAATACTCAGTGGGTTCAACAATAACATTACACTCTTTCCTCCCTTCCTAGGATTGGGTTAGACCATAACCCAATAATCCTCAAAACGGGTGTTAGAGCACACAATGTGGGATGACCCTTCAGGTTTGAAAATATGTGGACTACTCACCAGATTTGGAATAGAGACTTCAAGACTGGTGGGACATTGAAGTGAGAGGTAATAATATGTTCAAAGTGACCACCAAGCTTAAAAATATCAAATTTTGTTGTCATATTCGCAGAAATTTTGTACTTACGCATCATTTTCAAACAAAATTGGGTAATATTTCAATCATAATGTTGTTTGAAGGGTCCCTTAAGGAAGAGTCATTTTCAAATAGTTAGTCTTATTTCTGAATTTTTAGTTTTTGGGACTTTTCCTTTGTTGTGCAGATATGTTGGGTTTTAATGTCCCTCATGTCCCAAGTTCCATTGGGCTCCCTATTTACCGATTACCCATTTTCTCTGCATTGCATTACTTTTTCCTTCATTTATGGGTATTTCATCTTTTCGGGAAATCATGTCCCAATGTCCCAAGGACCATCTATGCATGTTTTCTCCAATTTTCCTGATTCTAGTGTATAACAAAAATTTTGGCCCATTCGTCCTACATATCCCAAGTTCTCTCGACCTCCTTTCCCCTAAAAGTTCATTTTTTCCACTTTTCATTTACTACAGTGTTTGATTGTCACATTCTAGGTGTCACATCATCCCATGGGCCAATTGTGCACATTTTTTCAACCTTTTTTTGTTTGCCACGTTTTTGAGTTAATATAAAACATTAATTTTTCATATTAATTTCCCTGTTTGACCTACTCAAATGGAATTTGTATAAATAGCCAAGGTAATCAATCATTTTTACCACACCCTTTGCATTCAATGATGTTTTCCATTATATTTTCTCACTCTCTCATGTTTGTAGACATAGCCAAGTCCTTGTTGAAGTATTTTTCAAATTTGTAGGTGGAATAAAATATGTGAATTGTCGAAAGCAAATTTTAGCAAAATAAAGTTCATTATTCCTCCCATACAATAAATATCAACTACAAAGGGCACAAGAATTTAACTTCCTTGGAGACATCCATACTAAACATAGGAGATAATGAAGTTGAACACCTTGACTGTTGATGAATTTTGGGATCGAATTGACTACCAAAACCCTACTCCCATTTCTCAAATATTAAGGAGAGAAGAATTGATCATGTAGGGTTTTTTCCAATTTTAGTTCAATGTGTTGATACCGTGCGAGCCTGTGGTTCGTGCTTCAATATAGAGATAAATTAAATCATTGATCCACATGGATAGGTATTATCTCGTTTAGATGCTAATTTTATACCACTGAAAATTCAAACACCCTTACCCAATACCAAGTTCATATTCTTTTTCATCATGACAATGAACAATATAAGAGTAGAGTGGATAAGTCCTTGTTTAAGAACCCAAAGAAAAGAGCTTCAAGGGTGCCAAAGACTATGTATAGGGTTGATTTTAAGGAATATATGTCATATGTCATCACTCTCCTTGCTAAAATAATGGGGATTCCCTCTACCAATGAGTTTCATTATTATATGTTCATTTACATCAATATTATATGTGAAGGAAAAAAATTATTGAATTAGGCAAAGATAATTTGTGATAGCCTCACTAATCAACTTGCAAATTTCCAAAGAACCAAGACTTTTCATATGAATTCTTACTTGATTTATTCAATTGTTGCATACAAAGAATGGATGGGTTTCTCTCCTATTAAAGACAAATTATATGCTCCTATTTATGAGTATTTTCCACAATTGACTTTTAAGATTAGTAATCATCACTTTAGAAGGGTGAATGATGAATTCACCATGTACATTGTTAGATAACTAGAGGATGATATTGTTAGGAGATTCTCATATGAAGAAAAGTAGTTGATTTATGTCTACGGTATTCATTACATTGAATTCAAGAAATTCTCTTACATACAGTTGGATGGATTTTAGGGAACACCTTTAAAAATACCAATGTATTGTAGTGACAGTGTGGCCTTGATTGAAATCTACAGAGTAGTTAGATAAGCTCCATAGAACTTGCAAGTACAAAAATATTGTAGGAATCCGGTTCCCAATAACTTTGGGAAGCTACACTTAGAGGACTGCTTTAGATGCTCAAAATGTTGAGAGGACAATTCCTCCCTTCAATTTTAACTATTTCAAACCAAGTAAGTTCTTTGATATCAAGGGTTTTATTTCCACCAATTTCAAAATGGCCTCATATCCTATTGATGATATTAAGGACTATTGGGCTGATTGTTTTGATCATTATGAAGCCGAAGAAGATACTATGGTAGACTATCCTGAATAGAAATAAATATTTTTATGTGTACAAGGTTCCTAAAGGAATTCTAAATTTTGATGAATAACTTCAATACCTTGAATTTTAAAGATCCATTATACATAATCCTATTGAAACCATTGATTGGTTTGTAATAGAGAGAAATTATTTAAAGGCAATCATAAACCCTATATTGGTAAGGACAAGACTCTAGTTTGAAAGGAAAATGAAAATTTTTAGAGAAGGAAAGTCTAGGTATTCTTCTCAAGAATCCTCCACCCCTCAAAAATAAATTCCCAAAATAAATCCTGAAGCACATGAGCAATATGTTCCCTCCCCTCATGAACCTTAAAATCAGGTGTACATAAAGAAAGGAAAGGCCAAGAAGGATGAGAAGATGGAGGAATTCATTTAGGAGAGTGAGAAGATATCTTCTCCAAAGAAATTGGAAACAATTCCTGATATTGAAATAGTTGTAGACCTCTATGATGATGAAAATGAGGAAAAAGACCAATACAAATAGGAGAAGAACAATCCTGATGAAAGCAGTGAAAAAGAAGATCAATTAAAGAGCCAAGTCTCAGAATATATGAATGTTTTAGAAACATTTACTAAGGAAGTCCCTGTCAAGGAAGTGCACACAACCATAAATTAGAAATCTATACTATAATTGGTTATTGTATAAACTATGAGTGTAATGAGCACACCTGTACTTGGGCCCATTTTTCCCTCCTCATCTAGTTCATTTTTTTCTTGGGTGTAACCATTTTCGGAAAGTAATAAAAGGAAAGACACTAATAGTATTGTTTCTCCTAAGTTTGATGCAATATCAAATCTACTTGGTACTCCTCCTCCCCCACCTACAAAAAAATCTAAGATCACATCGAGATTAGTATCAAATTCTCAAGGCAAACAACTCATGAAGATTTCTAAGCCCAAACTTGACAAAGATGAGAAGGAACTATTGGTAGGTGATTTGGAATTGATAAGGATTCCCTTGGATAATCAACACTTGAGAGTGAGGTGCACAACATAAAGGAGATAATGTTTGGAGTAATTGAAAGGGTTGAAAAAGGAAAGAAAACACAAGAATAATTAGAGGAGCAAAATCAAATCCTGTCAAATTTCATTAGATCCTTATTAGTAGAGAATAAGGTACTTGATCCAACTCCTTAGCCTCAATTCCACCACCTTCCATTCTATCTAATGATGAAGTTTAGGCTATTAAAGATATTCATAAGCATGCCACTTATGGAAAGGAAATGGAAGTCTTAGTTGATGACATGATAATCACATGTCTAAATTTCATTGATGAAGCATGCAAATCATATGACATAATTGCTAGAATTTAGTTGAATTTTACCATACAAATCATTGGTTTAGATAGGGAATTGAATTTTTGGAGTGAATGTATCCAAAATATTTGATTAATGAGTGATACAGATGTGCAAATCCTTTTGGCAAGAAAAGTATTTGATGATGTAAAATTGAATTTGTCTAATCAATGGTTTTTCAACATTGACTGGAAGATAAAGGTTCTTGAAGAGGCCATTGGAGAACTAAGGAATGTGATACAAAATGGAGAATATTTTAAATCTTGTGTCACATCTACCTTTCATGATATTCACTACCATATTTTCAAGAATAATTCAGGAGATACATTCTTAGTTTAGGAAATCAAATATTAGTTCAAGGAATTTGTTAGAGAAGACTTGTTAAAATAGGATACCATATCCAAGGAGAAGATGAAATAAAATTGTACACTACAAGAAGCTATCACAAAAGCTAATAAGGAGTTCTTGGAAAATTTGGAATTTGGAAAAGAAATGGAGAAGTGTCTGGGCAATTGGACTCATGCAACTGCAAATACAATAATTCCCTGGGCATGAACACAACAGAGGCTTTGAAATTATTTATAAACCAACTGCTCTATAAAAATGGTGCTACAAGCACTTCTTGAATGTCCAAGATCATAGTTCTTAGTTTCCTATTTTATTTAAAGTATATAATTAATATGTCTATTTTCTCCTTAGCCATATGTTATGTAAGAAAATGAAAGATTAATGTTTTAATACTAAATTAGTTATTAATCTTTGGATTAAAAGAAGGGAAACTGAAAAAGGATCTTTTGTAACCATTCCTAAGGTTATTTAAAGATATTTTCTTGTCATTTGAAGGGATCAAATTTTTATGTCTTGGATGTAAAAGCACTAAATTTTAATCAATACGAAGAAATTTCATCTTTTCTTGTGCTCTATCTTCTCTATTCTCAATCTAATTCATGAGAAGCTATGTGTATCTGAATAGGAAAAAAATTTCTTCTAGTTGATGTTGTGCTTAGAAATTTATGTCTATTGCATATATGTCTTGTGTTTATATATACATAGTTTAAATCTTGTCACTTTATCAAGCATAAGTAAGATACCATTATGCAATCTATGTGTCTGAAAGTTCTCTTCTCTTTATTTTCTAAATTATGTTTCTTCTGTTTCCTCTTTCTCTGTATTGAAAATATATGAGATGAAGACATTTGAAGCATCAAAATCCTCATTGAAATATTGATAGTCTGTACATTTGTAAAAATGTAATTTCTTGTTTTTTTGTGTGTTCAATAAGGGAAGCTCTCCCATAAAGAGTAGGGGATGTAGTCACATGACTATTGCTTGTTTTCAAGACCGATTCTCACAACCAATAGTTTTTGGTGCTCACCATTAGGCACGTGTTGTGTGTCCCACCAAAACAACTTCAATCGAGACAGTCAAAAAATGGCACCTGGAGGATAGAAGATAGACATAAGGTCATAAAGTGCAAGGTGTTGAAGAGCCATATTTTTAGTTGCTGGAACAAAAAGGCTTCACTTTAACTCTTGAGAGAAGGAGAACAAGATCCACTAGTACTCTTCCTACTAAGGATAGAAGCTGCAAGGAAGGATGATTTCCAAACACAATCAATCCCTAGTATCAAGATTTGGTGTTGGCTGGAGTCACAATCCCTTTACAAACCATTTTTCCAAGAATGGTAGCACCTCTACCTTGGGGACAATAGGTTGGACCTCTAGCCCTTGCTCAACCATTGCATGATCTCCCAAAAGGGAATAGGAAAAGTTTTCCTAAATTCAAAGGTGATGGAAAAGTGCACCCAGATAAACACATTGTTACATTCATTGTGGCATGCAGAATAATTGGAGTGGAGCATGAGGATGTTTTTGTTAGACTTTTGTGGAGACACTACAAGACAATGTTGTTGACTGGTTCTATCATCTCTCTCTGTTGGCGCTATCACTGACTGGACCACCATGAGAACCCAATTTGAGGATCAATTCAAACCTACTAAAGATGTACATGCTATCCTTGCTTAGATTTCTCAGATAAAGAAAGAACCATATGGGCCTATGTGATATTTTTTGCCAAGTTTAAAAAATTAGTTAATAGGATTCTAGTAGCCACCCATCTTGTGGACCAAATTCAAAAATGTTTTTTTCCTAAATTCCCAATTACCAGAAGTAAGATATACATTAAGAAGAGATAATATTTCTACCTTAGATGTTGATCAACGCTTAGCCATAAGTGTTGAGGATGATTTAATAATGTCTATAAAATTTAAAAACATCTTAAACCTAAGAATTCTCCTTGAGAAACCAATATAGATCAGGTAGTACAATAATTGGAAAATGATCTCATAGCTATCAAAAAGAAATTAGCTCAAAATACTCTTTACAAGGATATTCTATGGAAGAATTTTCAATATCGAAATCGTCCGCCTCCTACCCGTCAAAAATTGCAATTGAATGGCCACCTCTCAAATTTACAATCAATGTAACACTTGAAGTTTAGGAACCAAAGGATGAAGCAGATGAAATTCCAGAAGAAGAAAGTGATTCCCAAGTTAACCTTCTCACCACTAAAGGATTTAATGATGATACATATGATTATGATGAGGTAGTGGCGGATATGAACAATGAATCATATGTTTCCATGACCATAGAACAAATTTACAAGAAAAAAGAAGTGATCTAGACCACAAAAATATATAAGGAATTTCTTGTAACTATTCTAGTTAGACCTCCTATCCCTACCACTTCTACCCAAAAGGTAAGTAGTTTGGATGCTCCCTTTACTTATTTTTCCTCACCTAAGACCAATGTGAGCGGGCTCGTCTAGGGAAGGGTGGCAATTGACTCATCGGGAAAGTAAAAGTTAGAGGGTTGATCCTCAAAATAGGTGCATCAACCAATTGGTCAGCGATAGATTGGCCCTTGATGGACTTTTGATCAATGAATTTGAGGTCGAGGTTGGCGGAAGTAGAAGCCAGCGTGCGACACGTTGATTTTGGTAAGGTTTTGTATACATGAAGTGTAAGGGGTCAATCTTGGTCACAACATAGGTTTTTGGTTGAGTAGGTAATGGTGGAGTTTTTGGCAACAAAAACTAAGGCTAAGAAAAGTTTTTTGAGATGAGTGTATTCGGTTTATTATTCCAAAAGAGTACGGATTATGTAGTAAACTTCCCGCTCCCTGTGTTGTTCATCGTGATGAGCGAGCATGGCCCTCAAGGAGTGATCGGTAGCTGAGATGTATAAGTAGAAGGGTTGATCGTCTTAGGTGGAATGAGTATAGGTGGTTGAAGAAGGTATTGTTTTAAGGCCTCAAAAGCTTTGTGGCAGTCATCATCCCATTTAAAGGAGACATCCTTCTTGAGTAGATGATGAAATGGTTGACACCGATCAAACAATTATGAAATGAAACATTGAATAGACTGCAACTTACCTTACAGGCTACGGAGTTACCTAAGGTTGGTGGGCAGAGGCATTTCAAGAATGGCCTTGACTTTAGTAGGGTCAACTTCTATACCATGTAAGGAAATGATAAATCCCAGGAGATTTCTTGAGAGAACCACGAAGACACACTTCTTGGGTGAAGGCGGATGCAATATTTAATAAGGTGGTCAAAGATGGTTTTTAGGACGGCGAGGTGCTCAAGCAAAGCATTTAGATTTGGCCAGAGATCATCCCGTAATCTTCCAATATACGATGCATGATGGCATGGAAGATATAAGTCATAGCCTCACTTGATATGTGACACCAAAGTGTTTTTAAGGCAAAAAGGCATGACTCGATAGCAGAAGGTCCCCAAGGGGTGATGAATGTAGTTTTGTGTTGATCTGTTGGGGCAAGCAATATTTGGTTATAACCTGAGAAGCCATCCATGAGTGATAGCATCTCGTGACCAGCAGTAAGGTCAACCAGTTGGTCAATACCAGGTAGAGGAAAGTCATCTTTTGGGCAAGCTAGATTGAGGTCACAAAAATCCATGTAAATGCAGAGTCCCCCTATTGCCTTAGTGACAGGGACAATGTTAGAAATCCAACGAGGATAATCAATGGGTAAGATGAAGGAAATAGAAAGAAGGTGCTGAAGTTCTTCTTTGACGAGAAGGGAAATGCGAGGGTGCATTTTCCTTAGCTTTTGTTTGATGGGTTTGGCATCGGGAATGGTTACGATATTGTGGACCACTATGGTGGGGTCAATACCAAGCATTACTGTGTAAGACCAAGCAAAAACATGGTTATAATCTTTGAGAAAATAAGTGATCGCTTCCTACTTAGCAACATCAAAAGATTGACCGATATTTAGGATGTGCGTGTCATCTTGAGTATTAATGTTGATTTCGATATTCGATTCGTTCAACATGGTTTGTGTCTTAGATGGTAATGACCGATGAATATATGAGTCTTCTACACCAAGGTAGGTGAGTATAGATTCATCATCCTGGCATTGAATGACATTAATCGAAGGTGTATCATCATCAATCATTTCAGGATACAGGAAGGGAAGAGAGGAGGGAGCCTCACCCTCATGTTGATAAGTTAGAGGCCCCAAGGAGATGGTGTTTATGAAAAAAATTTAGGAGGAATGGATTCGGGATCCATTGACTCTATCGGTGAAGATGGTGATGGGGGTGACGAAGGTGGAAAAGGGTGATGTCTTCAATGAGCTCAATGCAGCCTTCTTGGTAGGTGGTTCAGCAAAGCCGATACCACTATGGTCATTATGCTTATAAGTAGTACATGGAATAACAAAGTATGGTGGCCTTGCTCATAAAAGCCAAAACAAAAACCCTTCCATGCACATCGGTGCAGGAAGGTGTGGGTGAAATGGTGATTGGTGAGTGACTGGAGATCCTTAGAAAATGGATGGGTTTGTGACAATGGTTCAGGTGTGTAAGTTATAGTATGAAGTCCCCCATATGTGAGATTGGTACGAAGGTGAGGAGGACCATAAAGGAGGTGCTCTCCTATATGGTGATCATAACGAGGGTGTTGGTGAAGACTTCCATACTCTTGCGGAGTAAGGAATGTGTTGACACTATATAGGCGATACTCCCCCAGAGTGAGGCATTGAAAAATGCCCTCCAAGGGATTGGTGGTTGGTATGTGGGTAGCTGGAATAGATGATGTGTTAGAGGTCAGATTGGGGGTGGAGCTAACAAATTGGGAGGCCGATGGTTTGGCTGTGGAGGTTGTGGCAGCGGTAGGAATGGAGGATGTAGGTGTGGTTAAGGTAGTGGTTGGAATAGTGAGGGAGGTGTAGGTGATGTGGCAGTGATTATGGAGGTAGATGCTTTGATGGGTATGAGCACGTCATTGGGTCGGTAAAGCATGTTACAAGTTTTGAAAGGTGATGGGTTAGCTAGAATGGTATAGGTGTGTCCTTCATGCTCGAACTTCACACAACGATGCAAAGTGGAAGGGACACAACCCATGACACAAATCCATGGTCGGCAACATGTTATATTGAAATTCCCCCTCCAAGACATAAAATAACTCGGAACAAAGTGTGGGGGCCCCATGCGAATGTGGAGGATGACAAGGTGCCTAGTGTAGAGGTGATAACGTCATTGAATGAACGCAACATGACACGATGTTTATGCATATAATTGTCAGGTATACGCATTTGATCGAATGCATGGGATGAAATGATATTAATGCTAGCCCCCATCAATCATGACATGTCGTACACATATATCATTGATGTGGACAGAGATGAAGAGAGCTGGGTCTAGGTCATTTGTTTGGTGCAATACGATCTCTTCCTCTAAGAAGCTAAGGGAGGCTACTTGGTGAGTAGGTTGAGGTGTGGATAAAGGTGGCAATTTGGTGAGAGAGGTTACATGATGGGGTGTGATAATGGAGGCTACGGGTGTAGGGTCATTGGGTAAAACCTCAATAGATTACAAGACCTCCATGAGAGCTTGACGATGGGATTCTGAGGTTTGGATGAGGTCATATAAGGACATTTTGAGGGGGGATTGGTGTAGTTATTTGAGCATCGTGCGGTGTGTGACCCCATTAGAAATAGGATATGTGGGGTTGTGAATAGTGATTTTAGGTGTGGGTGAAGATGGTATGTTGGGTATAGGATTGGTTGGTGAGTCAGTTTCCTTTTCCTTTCCTTTTTCCTTTTAAGCATTGGTAGCAATGTGGATCATGTTGATCTAAGGTGGGGAGGTAGGTGAGGTAGGTGAGCCATGAAAGGTATAGTGACATGAAGGGAAAAAGCCCAATGGCGGGAAGGAACTTTGTGGGATGAGCTAGGCACATCGACATTTGGGTGGAGGTTTGGCAAGGTCGTTGATGCAAACCATGTTAATTTCAAATCTCGGAGGTGGTTCTAGGAGCTATGGAGGTAAAGGTCTAGGTCATTGAGTAGGCAGTGAGGGAAGAGCTGTGGGAATGGGTGTTGGTGTAATGGGCTCCTCATCAAGAAGGTCATCATCGTCAAAGTTTTCTTTGGGAGGACACAACTGGATAAGAACATTTTTAAATCTTTGTAGTTCTCTACATTGTGTTTTGGCACACGATGGTAGGCACAAATTTTGGTGTCGTCAAACCCCTTTGGTTTGGGTTTGAGAGGGTCATAAGGTCTGAGAGGTGGTACTGTGATGACATAATTTTTAAGGAGGTTGGTTAATATTTCAGCGTAGGACCCCTGCTAGTGGATCGCAATGGGAAGTGAAGGTGGGTTTGGGTGTAGGCATGGAGGACTGTAGAGGAACGGTCTTTGCACAAGGGGGAGTAGGTCAAGCTATGGTTTTAGGTGTTGGTGTGATCTTAGGCATTGGTTGTGTTTGTTTGGGTAGGGGTATGGTAGATGAACTGGTAGGAGATTATATGGTTGTTTCAACTACCTTATTGGAGGGTTGAAGATTTTGTCTCTAGGTTGCACCTTCTTGGGTAAAGGTGATATGGGAACACGAGATCTAGAGGGAAAGGCGATGGTGGAAGAGGGCACGTTACCCATGGGGATAACGGAGGTGTTGTGAAGGTAGATGGTGTAGGTCATGCCGGAGGTGTGAGGGAAAGAGACTGAAGTGTCGTGGGTAGTGAAGGAGTGATCGATGGTATTAGAGGTATGGGTGGTAAAGATGTTGCAGATGTGGGTGGAAGTCGTGGTGGGCACTTGGATATGTTTGAGGTTTGTAATGGTGGAATGGGCTGCTGTGTTTTTAGTTTACCGGTAGGTGGAGGTTTCTTAACCATGTTAGAAGGGTGAGGTCCTAAGATGACAAAGAGGGTGAAGGTGATGAAGGTGTGATTGGTGAGGTTGGAGTATGAGATTTATGGGGTTGGCTCTTCTGTTTGGGTGTTGGAGTAGGTTTGGTATTGGCCTTGGAGGATGTAGCTAAATCTAATTTGATGGGTGGATGAGTAAGGCTGGTGGTTGGGATGACCCCTAAGGTAGTGTTGGGTTTAGGCAAAGAAGATGATGTAAGTGTAGGCTTGGGTGTAGATGCGCATTGGGTTATGGGTAGGGGTGTGGTTTGAGCCATGAGGGGTATCATGGAAGAAGTTGTGATAGAGGTGGTTGTGCTTGGTTCAATTGGCCGAAATATTTTTGGGTAGATAGTGGAAGTGTCAACAAGTGACATCTGCATTTGTGTTGAGACAGGAAGTAGAAGATGCCCCCAAAGTAAGGCTCTATCCACATAATCTAAGCGATCGGCTAAGCGTGAGAACGGAATGTCCAGTAGGTGAGGTTGATGAGGACCTAATGGAAATTCCCATAAAATTTGTCTTAGAGACAGGGAATTTGCTAGCTTTGCTTCTTCCGTGGGTAAGAGAGCCAAAAGTAAGTCTGCAGGATCTTGGGTAGCTGATGGAGAATGATCACCTAGAGGAAAAGGTATCTCTACTGGATCCTTGATAGGTGGAGGAGAAAATGGGTGCTCCTTTGTAGGTGGAGGAGATGATGGGTGCTTCTCTGTAGGTGGGGAGATGATGGGTGCTCCTCTGTGGGTGGAGGAGATAAACAAGTATCCTTTATGGCCTGAAGAAGTACTATGGGTGACGGTTCCCTAGGTGGAGAAGCCAAAGGTGAAATAGTTTTGATATTAACGGAAGGCTCCTCCACGGGTGAGGAAGGAGGTGAAAGGTGTTCCTCTATGGGTGGAGGAATAGGTGAGGTGGATTCAAGTGCAAGTGGAGGACTTTAGGCTAGGATTTCCTCGATGGAAGGAATATGAGGTAATTGGGCAGTAGTGGGTGTATCGCTGAAAATAGCATAGACCTCGCGAGTATGACTATCATGAGTTGAGGCCTCTCCCATTTGTTTAGAAGAAGGGGCATGATTGGGAAAAGGTTTCTTGAAGATATGTAGGTTTTGATTGGCAGGTGAATTAGGATTGTCTAAGGTTAGCTCACCTTTCTAGAGAATTTCTTGGACAATGTTTTTGAAAGTGATGTAATTGCCATCACTATGACCCTTTACTTGATGATAATTACAGAAACCGTGCTCTTTATACCATGTGGGTGTGGGGTGAGCAGGGGCAAAACCGGTGTGTGGTTTCATGGGAGGAAGGGTGATGGCCCCAGCTTTGATGAGCTTCTCTAAGACAGAAGAATAAGGTTCCCTAATTGGGGTATACTTCTGTTGTTCCCATCTAAATTGAAAAGTCTGAATGGGTGAGAGATTAGATGAGGGGCTAGCCTAATTTGATGGATGAGCTAGGTCAGCTTTGAGTACCACTGTGTTAGCGGTCCCCTTCGCCTTTGAATAATTGTTTTGTGGTTTTGAAGAAGAAGATGTATCATTTGACTTGAATGTCAAGTTCTTATTGTGTAAATGGATTTTCTTCTCTTTAATGGCCTAAATCTAAAGCTTTCGTGCCATGGTGAATACTTTGTCAAAGGTTTGAAAGGTTTGGACCTGCAAATTCAGTGGTGAGATATGCCTAGTACAAGCCCACATGAAGAGTTCGATGAGTTCGGTTTGTAGTAGTTGGAATGTAAGTTGATTGATCAAAGCTACACCAATGAGAAACAAAATCATGATGGATTCATTGTCATACCGACGCATAAAGTAGAGGTCAATCATGGTGTTGATCGAGAAAACAATTAGTTTAATTTTGCACACGAGTCCGCACGGAAGAACAACACGGGAGCAGAAGCGAAGGTATAGGAAGGTGTCACGCGCAAAGGTGTAGAGTCGACTCTCAAGGACTTAGCCAATTTTGGAGATCGGGTCTATTCTTAGAGATTGGCGTGCAGAGCACACAAAGTGATGCCAAGATTTGCACTCCACTCTTCGTGGATATTTTTGAAGGACATGTCAACTCACTCTTGCATGGGCATAAGTTAAGAATAGATCCATCACTTTAGTTAACTATCAACAATCTATATATAGCATACTTGCATGTATGGCTATAATTGTAAAAGGCGCGTGTGGCAATGTTATTAACATGCGGCCTATTTCTAGTAGAGTTAAGTGGTGAAGGGATAGTTCCCCACCCTATGTATATGTAATGAATTACTTAGTGAATATATAGACACATATAGAGATACGTAGATAAAAAAATATGCTTTGAAGAATGGGAAAACATGAGTGCATGATGCGACTGGATAGTTAGAATGCACCCATGCTCACATGCCCGGTATTGTATGAAGCTTATGTATTGTTGGTACGATGAATAGATAAAGGAAATTGGCGAAAAAACATTTTTTTGATGTGTTTTATCAATGCATGTTATTATTTTCATGATGATTTACCTTTAAGCACTTATAGATCTGGTTAGATATAATGATGAATAGATAGACTAGTTTCCAAAATATATGTTTACTGCTTTATCATGCCACCATTTTGCTACAAAGAACCCTAAAGAGGAACCCGGTACCTTTTGTGTAAGCTTGGTGAGTGCTCACCTAAGCCGAGTGATGTGCCAGCACGACTAGGTGTTAACTAACAATTCTAGGTTGCATCATTGGTTCCATTGTTGGGACCTCTTTTCAGTTGTTTCAGAATGGTTCGTGATGAAGACATACCGGCTAACTTTGGTGAGCATTGAAGAATGGATTCATGATCTAGAGGAAGAATACACATGGAGGTTTGACACTAGATCCGAATTTAGCGCACGCACTTGGGTAGAGTAGAATTTGTATGATAGTTTATACGAAAGCTTCTTTGTTATCTTTCCAATAGAATTGTATGAATGGTTGACTGCACATACATTTAAGTGAAATTGGAGGTATCACACACTTGTTTGGACATAGGAGGAATTTCAAACACTATATGATGCTGACCTGAGCTGGACTCGTATGGTAGATAGCTAGTTTTCGGTGTCCTAAACAGCTATATTTTGGATTATTCAATTTCGACTTATTCATGCCTAGAAGTAGTGGAGTACCAGTTTCTACGATATCCTAGAGTGACGTATTTGTAAGGTATTCCATTGGTAATCAAAATACTAATGGTAATGTTGAACTTGGAGGCTAAACCCATGGAAAGCTAAAAAAATATCCACGCGTGGGGGGTAAAGGGAACAGGATTGGCGAAAGATGGTAGACCTAAGTGGCAGCACGAAAAAGGGAAGAAAGGTGGATGAAGTATGATGAGGCGCGTAAGAGGGAATTATACAAGAGACAAGAAATTGCAGAACATATGGTGTTGTGGAGAGAGATGGCTCATGAAGGATTTAAGGCTCATGGGGAGGAAGAAGAGCAAGAGCATCAGGAACTCCCCCATCTAGGGAAGCATGACAAACCACCTTCCTCGGCCTCACATGGAAGAACACCAAAGAGATATGACCAGGCCACGTGAACGCATCTAAGCCAACCTATTGACCTAGCCCTTACA
This sequence comes from Taxus wallichiana var. yunnanensis, assembly GCA_018340775.1. NCBI lineage: Eukaryota > Viridiplantae > Streptophyta > Pinopsida > Cupressales > Taxaceae > Taxus > Taxus wallichiana. The sequence goes on along the minus strand of CM031242.1, from coordinate 81,227,570 downwards.
CTTGGTTTTCCAAAGATCTAATACAACAGGTAAAAATAGTTTAAATTTAGGAAGTTAAAGCATATAAATAGGTCGACAACAAGTACATCAATGGCAAAGATAGATAAACTTCATTATTTTTTGGGGGTAAGTTTTTAGGCTCATCATCTACTGAGAATATGAGCACGCGAGTGTGGGAATCACCTCGGAGCTGGGACCACTTCCCGATTGTCGAGGTCTAGTATAGCACCACTTGTTGGGGCATAGGGGAGTGCATCCATAGGCCCTACTCCAAATTATGGAGGAGGATCGGGTGGTATGGGCGTTCTAGTTCAAATGGTTTGGGTGGTATTGGAGGAAGAGGAAACAAGGAGGTTCTCGGGTTGGGTGGTCAAGGCCCGCAGCAACCCTGAACATTTATATGGGGATTTCCTTCGTCTACCGAATACGAGAGGTATCGAGGATGCTGTTGAACATGTTCATATGTGTGAAATATTATGGCACGTAAAAGGTATTACGGCCTCTAAGTGCAAGGCAAGTCAATTTTCTACTACATTACAGGTGTGCGCACACAGCTGGTATAGGAATTTTGATCCCAATCAAACTTGTATTGACTATGTAGCATTGAAAGATGCTTTCTTAAAAGAGTTCCACATCCCAGAGTTTGAGCAGAAGAGCATAAGTGCACTCAAGGATATAAAGCAAGGAACTACTGAAAGTGTACATGAGTATGATGCACATTTTAAAACACTTCTATCCAAACTCTCTTATGACATTCATGCAAGTCAGCATGCACAATGGTTTGTCAAGGGATTGATTACTCCATTTCAAAGAGAAATGTCACATAAGACTTATACCGATCCACGCGAAGAATTAGAAGCTATTTTATGCATTGAAGTAGTTGGGAGTATTGACACTGGAGTTAGTCCATTTTTAGAGGCTCAGATAGCAGCTATGGAAAAATAGTTAGAGAAATTATCAGCAAACTCAGCTCATGAAATGTGCTCAGAAATCTGGTGTACAGATTATGAAGTGGAAGGGCACACTAAGGATAGTTTCCCTCGTAGAACTATACTTTTGTTGTTATTAGACTATGAGATTTACCATTTGAATCATGATGCTATTCACTGCCTCTTACTACAACGTGTGATCAGAAAGAATGTTTCCTCCTTTTGTAAAATTTGTAGGTCCACAACCCATGATACTTCGAGGATTTGTAGATTGATTGGCTAGATCCATGATGCCATTAATATTGGGGTAAGACAGCAAGTGTGGCTGATAATTCTACGAGGGAAGAATGAGCATCGGGATAGAGATTATAATAAAATGCGCTATGACGGGAATAACGAGAAGGTTTGAAGGGGGTCATGAAAGGGGACGAGGATATCAAGGCGGATATGGAGGATGAGGCCGAGGTGGAGGAAGGAGTGAATTCCCTCGAGGAACTTGCTATACATGTGGTTCACCTGACCATTATAGGCACGAATGCCCGCATAATATTTCTTGTTCATTTTGTGGAAAGGGGCATAGTTATGAAGAGTGTCCGGACTTGTATGAGCATCTCAGTAAGTAGCACAAGCAAGAAAACAAGGGCGTAGGGATGGTTAGAATCCAGTGCATGATAGAGAATCAGTGGATGCCCAAGTTAACACCAGAACCTGAGGCAAGAATAATCAAGATAAGCACACGCTGAGGCGGCACGCGCAAAGAGAGGTGTTGCAATGAAACCGACAATCACTAGGGAGGATGCTTTGCATGCTAGATATCTAGATCCAGCTCATTAAGTAAAGAATTCTATGAAGAAACGATGGAGGTCCTTAGGAGCCTATAAGGTGAGATACAAGGTTTAAAAGAGAAGTCTCGGAAATTGGAGCACAAGGATACAGTGAAACATGTCCCCGTCGGATATTGACGACATCATAGAGGTATGTAGAATGTTGCGCCAAGATAATATTATTCCTTTATTAGAAAATTGGTTGAAAGGGAATACTTTACGCACGGGAACTAAGACTAGAAGACAAATACTTCATGCAAATCTTCCCCCGATAGCATTGATTACGACAAGGAGATCACTTTGAATGTTGTTGTGGACGGGTGGCTGTTGAGCAATATTCGATTGACATAGGTGTGGAAGTAAATGTACTTACATTGGATGTGTGGGAACAAATGGGGAGACCCCAATTACAGCCATCATCTAATGTATTGTTCATGGAAAACAAAAGGAAAGCTACTCCTTTAGGAGTTTTTAAGGATGCATCTATCACTATACAAGGGGCCAAGTTCACAGGAGACTTCGAAGTACTAGCGCTTGTGGAAGTAGATAGCTTCCCAGCTCTGCTTGGGCACCCTTGGTGTTATGCGAACAATGCTGATTTGAGGTTTAACAAAGGGTATATCAGCTTCAAGAAAAAGGAGGAAAGGGTCATAATACCATTAACAGATGGGAAATATGTGTCATATGTGGAACCTTTAAGCGAAGAGGACTTGAACAGAATCTATGTATGCATTATTTGGGACCCAGAGGTCAATGATCCATCTAAGGAAGGAATCCTTCATTGGGAAGATTCTCATTCAATCAGCGATACTACTAGTATTTATTGTGATAATTGGGCTCATGGCACTTATGAACTGGTGGGGTGCAAAGTTAAGCATGTGGTTACTTGAAAAATGGGTTTTTCTCTATTTGATGTATAGGTCGTGTAGTGCCCGCTATATTGGATCTGAAGATTTGGCTGGATTTTTATAGGTCATGGAAACAAATTGGGTTGACCAACTTAAACGACGAGATATGTTGTCATATACTTTGGGTGGGATGGCTATGTGCATTGGTGGGTAGTCCACAGGGATAATCTCTTAGAATGGGGAATGATTGGCACCGCCTTATCAACCAAGTTTTCAAGAAGTAATGCACCTACAAAAATAAGCCCTTATCATGGTGATCAACCTGCTTAACATCATATCCAGCAGTGTGAGAGACTCTAGATAGTAGGACAGGAAGCATTACCACCCTCACTTTGGGTGCATCAATTTTATTCCACTCTACAAGGTTGTGAGCGTGTTTGGTATGTCTATACTTGAATTACATCGCGACATTGGAAATTGGAAAAATTTGACTGCAGGATGATCCAAACTTTTGACTTCTTTTCATCTACACCACCAGTGAACACAACTTTAAGCTTTATCAAGTGCTTAACCATGGGAGATAGTGGGAAAGTGGAAGAACTTATTCAGGAATTATTTGGTGAGACAGAGACAGGGGCGCGTTTTACGGATGAAGAAGATGATATCATATTACTTGAGCACACTTCTCTAGAAAAAGATAAGGGGAAGATGGTTTACATAATTGATGAGGAGGAAGTTGAGCACTTGGACGTGGATCATTCACATAGAACACGTGAAGTGTTATCCAGTGTGGATGTAGATGCGCATGCATATCATGAACCTATGAAGACAACAAAGGTCAATATAGGCATAGAAGCTGAACCTAAGGAGGTGATAATTGGGGATTACTGGTCAGAATCAGAGGTAGCAAATATCATAGAGTTACTTCACGATTATGAGGACTTATTCCCAAGAGGATACCATGAACTTAAAGGCATGCATATATCACTCAAAAAATGAAGATTACGCTCAAGGAAGGTGTGTTCCCTGTTAGGAAGCGACCATATCGGATGAATCCCAATTTGCGTGAGAAAGTAAAGGAGGAGATTGATAAGATGTTGAAATCCAGGATCATTCGACCATTGGATGAATCAGAATGGGTCATTCCTATGGTGATAAGCATAAAAAAGGATGGTAGGATTCGAATTTGTGTTGATTATAGGGATTTGAATGTAGCATGTGTTACAAATCCCTTTCCTACACCATTCACAGAGGAAATATTAGAAGGAGTGGCTGGGCACAAAATATATTCATTTACAGATGGGTTTTCAGGGTATCATTAGGTTAGGATTGCCCGGAAGATTAAGAGAAGACCACCTTCACTACTGAATGGGGAAGCTTTTCCTATATTGTGATGCCCTTTGGATTGAAGAATGCACCTGCTATATTTTCAAGGATAGTGGTACAAGCCTTCAAGGATTTTATTCATAACTTCTTACAAGTCTATATTGATGATTGGACCATCTATGGGCTAATTAAGGATCATTTTTACAATATGTGCTTAATGTTTGAAAGATGTCAACAGTTGAGTATCTCATTGAACATCAAGAAGTCCATCTTTTCTACTCCCTTTGGCACACTTTTAGGACATATTATCTGCAAGGAAGGGTTGTTGGTTGATCTAGCTAAAGTTGTAGTCATCATAGGCATGGAAGCGCTAGCCAGTCAGCGCAAGGTGCGCAGATTTTTGGGTCATATAGGGTATTACTGGGGAAGTTTATCAAAGGGAATGCAAAATTTTCCGCACCCTTAGAAGAATTGCTCTAGGGAAAAGTTACGTTCTCTCGAGGGGAGTCACAAAGAACGCGTGTTTGAGATATTGAAGAAGAAACTTACTACCACACCTATTTTTCATTTCTTCCTTCATAGGATAAACCTATTCATGTTCATGTGGACGCCTCTGGCACAACCATTGGTGCTATCTTAGCTCAACTAGGAGAAGGTATCATTGATCATCCCATTTACTTTGCTAGTAGGAAGTTGACCCCTGCAGAACATAATTATACCACTACAGAGTGTGAGGCCTTGTCCATGATCTATGCCTTGCAAAAATTTCATTAGTATTTGTTGGCTACACCATTTGTGTTTTATACAAATCACATGGCATTAAAATATTTGGTGAACAAGCCCATTTTACAGGGGTGCATATGCCGATGGGTACTCTTATTTCAAGATTTTGACTTTATAGTTGTGGTAAAACTAGGCAAAATCAATTCTAGACTGGATCACTTGTCTAGAATTCAATCAAGGGAAGAGGCACAAACAATAGAAGAGACCATGCCTAATGCACAATTGTATAGGTTACAACACACACCATCAGAATTAGAGGACATTGTTGTCTTTTTGAGAACTGGTATGGTGCCCGAAGGCATGAAAGCTTTAGAGAAGAAGCAACTTGTTATTCATGCGGCACCATTTATGTTAATCGTGGTGATTTGTACAAATTAGACAGAGATGAGGTGTTACACCGTCATGTATTGGAGCATGAACAAAATGATATAATGGCGAGAATCACATGGTGGTATTGCATGGTGGCCACTATGCAGTGATGCAACAAATGCGCTGTAAGATCCTACTTGTTGGTTTGTGGTGGGAAACATTATACAAGCATTGTAAAGAGTATTGTAAGACATGTGACCATTATCAATGTCTCTACGACCAGAAAAGGACCGAGATGCCCCTACGACCAATAACAAGTGCTGAACCCTTTGAGAAATGGGAAATTGACTTTTTCGAGCCTATTTCACTAGCCGCGCATAGGATTGGATCGCACTATATCATCACTTGTACATATTATCTTACCCTATGGGTAGAATCAAGATACTACTAAGGACTCGCATAAAGTGGCTACAGTAGCAAGGTTCTTATGGGAGAATGTTCTTACAAGGTATGACTGTCCTTTAAGTTTAAGTGATAGGGGCACACATTTTTTAAATGAGACAATAAGAATTCTTTTAGATGAGTTTATGGTTTCCCACCATAAAACTACACCCTATCACCCTTAGGTAAATGGGACTGCTAAGGCTTTTAACAAGATTTTGAGCCACACATTGACAAAGATTTTTGATGTTGCAAGGAAGGATTGGGATCATAAATTATCCGTTGTTCTTTGGGCTTATAGAACTACATACAAAAGATTGAACAAAGACACACCTTTTCAATTAGTGTTTGGCGTGGAAGTTGTTCTTCCTCTAGAATTTATGTTACCTTCTTTGTGCATTACACGCACTAGAGGTCTAGCTGATGCGCAAGCCTTGGAAGAATGGATTGAGAAGATGGTTCAACTAGATGAGCACCGAGCCATCACATGCTGGAGTTAGAAATAGGAGAAAGCATGCCAAAAGGCATGGCATGATTGACACGTCAGGGGAAAAAAACTTTCTATAGAATAAATGGTATTGCTATATGACTCTAAGTGTTTACGCCATCCAGGAAATCTCAAGGTGCATTGGTTGGGGCCATATGTTATCACTCATATACTTGAGTCAGGTGCTTTCCAGTTGGAAACAATTGATGGCACAAGGTTTCCCGGTTACTTTAATGGGAATAGGTTAAAGCCCTACCATAAATAAGTCTTCTTTGTGTTTATAATAAGGCAAAGTATTGCCAAATACATTAGGTTTCCTTTATGCATTTCCTTAATGTATTTATTTCATCCTTGCTATGTTTTGTCAATTTTAGCTCTTGTTTGTGTAATAAGCGTGCTTGCGCGAATGAAACTAACTATAATATGAAGCATGTTGATGCGTAGAGGATTGCACATCATTTTCATGTGGGTGGATTGTTGGTGACTCTCAAGTATATGTTGTGAAGATTTCATGTTGTGGGTGTTGAGAAATAAGGTTGCTTAAGGGTAACTAACAAAGATTTCTTATCAAGATAAGAAAAGATGAAGATGGATGATGGAACGTATAATGCGAGGTAAGTGGTGGCCATGGTAATTACCAAGAGATGGTGCAGTGATGAGGTACTCAATTGCTAGAGTGCGTCTTTGAAGAGAAGTTTGTGGTAGAGGGTAAAAAGGCGTGCTAGAAGGTTATACTTTTTGGTGCGAAGATATACTACACGCAAATGATAAAAATAGGTAATAAATGAGGATAATTTGGTAGGTGGAGGAGTAATTAATGGAGAAAAAAGTATAAATCTATATAAGGATGGGATGCAATTTCATTTTTACCCTTGTGACTATGAGAATTTGACAAAGAGCCTACATGCGAAGAGCATAAAGCTAACCAATTCAAGGTATGAAGCACGTGAACTAGGCACGAAAGAGAGATTTTTGTTATTAAAAAGGCTTGAATCCCCTAGGAAAAAGGGTTTGACGAAGTAGAGTAACAAGACAGAGCTAGGGTGCATGAGTTCATGTTTTTACAAATTAGGGCACGGTTGGATCAAGTAGGGTTTGAAGCAAACCACAAAAAACTTACAGCATAAAAATCTAGAAAACAAAACCCTAAAAGAAGAATGACACCAGAGAAGAAAGCAACCCCGATAAAAGAAAAGAAGAAGGTGGTGGTGGAAGAAGAGGAGGAGATGGCCCCAGAGAGAAATTTCTCTGAAATGCAGTACCACTGAGGAAGTTATTATGGGGCAGGAGTGGAATACCCACATAAGATAGAGTAAGATAAGTGAATATAATCACCGAACCAGTGAAAACCAGAAGAAGTTAGATGACCTGCTCACTTCTCGAATGAACAGGTGCACTAAGGATGGCATGCCGATATATGATGATGCCAGGGAAAAGCTACTCAAAGGAAATGGTGTCTACCAACTTTATGAGCTTCCATACTTTGGAAAGTATGCACCCTTGTATAGATGGCTGATGAGCCGAGTCCATGAGGACTTCTTCTACTTTGCAGGATGAAGGGTAAGATCTGACACCCATCCTTATTACCATAATTACTGGATTACGGGAAATAGGTGAAGACATTAAGACCGACTTAGCTGAAAAAAGCACCATTTTGGAGACACAGAAGGCGTTGGGCTATCAGAAAGGACCGCATAGAATGGACATTGACAAATTGAAAAATTGTCCAGTAGTATAGGTAGCAACACATCTAACCACAAAATTGAATGACCAAGAACGTTGGTCCCAAGTTAATTCTATGTGGTTACATGTGGCCAAGCGCATGTTAGAAGGAACCACTTGTAACATCATCGGCTTCATTGCAGAGTGGATAGTAGAGGAAGCGTGTGAAGGGAGTAAGATAAGTTTTGGCTGCATCCTACTAAGTCTAGTCTTCATGAAGATTGGGGTACCAGATGGCCCAAAAGAGAACATATGGGAATACCCCATGAATCATAAGTCTTCAGCTGAGCGATTCAGCAAGTATCTTTGCAAGGGGTCGATGACAGAGGAGGTGAAGGAGCGTGCAGAGATGTGGTACAATAGGCTCCACGTAGCATTTGGAGAGGAATGGAGCATACCTAACGATTTACCTTTGGTCCTTGGAAAGTAGGTACAATTTGCAGTCTACCAACCATTTTTGTATTGTGTGCTTCCCTAATGGTAGATGGTTCGTGGAGCCCCTGGTGAAAACTGTCATATGCATTTCCCACACAGTACTTCCAAGATGTAGTTCATGTAACACCCTAAACTGTTGTTACTTCCTCCTAAGCATACAAGTGTTGATATGTGATTTATTTTGTAAAAAGGATGTGTTCCTTTGATTGAGAAGTCATGCTTGATATGGACTGTATCTTCTTTGAAATTACAGATCTTTGACTGAGTCGGAATATAATTGGACTCTTTTAATTCTTTCATTTTACGCCTGAGTTTAATCTGATCTCGGAATGAATTATGGAGTTATCCATCTATAAGACCTAGCCTTGGATCAGTGGTATTGATCCAAGTGATGCTTTAAGTTTATTCGGGATGAATTAAAATTATAGACCTTATGCAGGTTGCAAGGTCTAAATGCATTGAATAAGCTAGTCCAGAGTCTAACTCAGGCTGATCGTGTTAAATGAATTGGTTCCCGATATCGTAATATCAGGAAGGTCTTGATCGTGGACCAGGTAATAATTCAGATACATTTAATTCACTAGCCTATTGGCAGTGCAGGAGTGAATCCTATTCGTGAATGTATGTTGTAGGTTCTTTTTCTGAGCATTTGAAATGTTAGACCTAAACTGGATTTATTAAGGTTAGTAACCTAAAACTAAACTATGATCTATGGGTTAGATTAGTGTTAATCTAACCTAGGCCTAAGCTATAATCTAAATGTTCTAAGTTAGTAACTTGTGCTATGGAGGTTAGACTAAGTCGCATCTTAAATCCTAACCTATGTTACTAACCTAACTATTGAACAAGGAAGAAAGGGGACCTATGGAAGGGTGTGAACCATGGGTGGCAGTTTCTATGGCATTAAATGGATGGATAAGCATGGAGGACAGGTAATTTGGTAGAAGTTTTAATGGCTAGCAAGAGCCGACGTGGCAGAGTCGCCAAAGTTAGAAATGGTCTTTGAATTTCATTTGTCCATCGCCAACTATGGCGGTCGGTGGCAATGGAGATTGAGCGGGAAATTTGGAGTAAATGCAATTAATGAGCTTGGTCTTCAAGCTCAGGTTTCACGGGAAGGCATGCAAAATGGAAAATTAGTAGTTTGTTTGGTTTTTCATGCGCTCCAGTTTTCCCTCTGTCTGATCACTGGTTCTTCGCACCAGTCTTCTTGGAGTTACATGGCAAATATGAGTGTAACTCGCTCTTTTCTCTGGCAAGGAAAATTTATAAGTCATGGAAATAACAAATTTTTGTTGGTGAATCTAACTTGGAAAAAGAGGAGAAGGCTCGAGCTCTTTCAGTGGTCTTCTTCGGATTTTTAAGCAAATAACCAGGCATGTTAGGCCCTAACCTTTAAAAATCTTGCTCTCTTTCAAATGATTTCATTAGAACAACTCTGTTCAAGATGATTTTTGGGTTCAGATGGTTTTTATGGTAGCTTTGTGTGATTTTGTTACTGTATCTTCTTACTGGTTCGATTTTTCAATTTAACCCTTGACGGGTGTGCATTGTGTTTCGAACTGTTGCACTATTTCATTGTGTTTTGCATTCCGGCTAAAGTTTGTGAAATGCATGCAAGAAAGTATACTAAACCTGCTCTTTGGGAGCCCATGAATTGTTTCCTTGTTGGGTTCAAGGTTACAGATTGATACTTGTTGTTGATACTTGTCGGAAAGGATACTGTTGGACTTTTGTTTGAATGTTCAGTTTAATTGGACTTCTTTGTAAGTTCTGTCGTGGTTATTATAGGTGGTGGTTACTGAATCTTGTTGGGTTTCGCTATGATACTTAAAGTTATTGTGAATGGATAACTTGTTGTGTTTACAGTATTTCAATGCAACCTAGTAGAATTTTTTTCCCCCTTTTGTGTTGTGATTATGGGATTCAACCCATTGATAGTTTGCAACATATTTTTTTATATACAAAATAACTCTGTGGAGTCCTTGGAATGGTTCGCATATTATGGACTACTGTATAAGCCATGTATGTGAATACTGGTAGCATGATTCTGTCGGAGTCCTGGAGGGGTAACTAGTAATACGACTTCTGTTATCTTGTAATGAATACCTTCGTTTAAGTAATGAATTTTTGGTACAGACTCAGTTGGTGTACTTTTATGTTTCCTATCTATGTAAGCTTGAGCGAATATTGTTGTAGAGGCTCAGTTGGATTCCTTGTTACAAAATCAGTATTTAGCTTTTGTATAAGCCTGATTTTGAATATTTACCATTGTTGGCATGGTTGGAATCCTTAACTAATATTTATCTTGTATATCGGCTTCTGTAGAAGCTTTATCATGAATACTATTGTTCGGATTCAGTTGAAATCCTTGATAGGTAACCAGTGTATCTGCTTCTATATAAGCCTGATTATGAACACTTATTGTTTTTGGCTCTGTTGGGTTCCTTAAGTATAGATAGATATCTTGTATCTTGGCCTCTGTAAAAGTGGGTCGTGATTACCATACTTTTCAACCTCTGAATGAGTTCAGATGTGAATACGGTATGTTATGTTTCCTTTCTGAATAATTGCAGTTAATTGAGGCTGTGCATGTTGCGTGGATTTCGTATGAATATCTCTACATAGTCTTAGGGAAACATCATTTTCTTTAATGTTAACGAGTCTCTTGTTGACTGAGATAAAAGGGGAATTTCTTTTGATTTCAACCTTGGATCTAAAACCTTACAGTGTTTAGTAGGGATTAGAATGAGTTGTATGTTGCTGAGAAGGATTGTTGTCGTGTTTGAGCATGATTACGTCTTATGTTGCATGGATATCTAGTCTTGAGCTTGACTGAACTAAGGAGTCATTGCGCACCTCGATAGGTGATGGCATTGAATATCTTCTTGTTTATCGCTTCGTGTGGAAGGTCATGTGGAGTCTGTTTGGTTGATATTCATCATTGTTTTGGCGTGAGAGCTACTGTACTGCTAGTAAGCTACAGGAGTTTTGTTATATTTAATTTTAACAAAACTGTGGTTCTTCTTGTGGCTCATCGACTTATTCATATGCATATAAGGTGAATGCTTTACTTTCGAGGAGATGGTACAGTCATGAGCTTGTTTGAAGGGAAATATGAATGACTTGTTTTCTTTCTCTTCTATTGTAAAGTATATGTTGATATTTTTATCTAACCGTTGGAACTGTTTTTAACATATTGATGGAATCATGATTTGTTATGATATTCCTTTTATTATGTTGAATGTAATGATCATCTGATGTTTGTTGTCCTTAGGATTCAGATGGATAGTTGTTTTGGATACTTTCGTTCTTCTTGATCCCTAATATTTTGATGAAATATTTGAGAAGTATCTAGGACTATTCAGTAACGATAATTTGAGTTACGCGTTTATAGTCATGTTTGTATTACAAAAGCATAGTCTGAAATATGTTTACTTGTTTGGTGAAATGATCTCATTTAAATAGGTTGTTTAATGAAAACAGTTGGTGGATTGCAATTGTTTTAAGAGTTAGTGCTTATCATGCTCAGTTCATCGAACTGACCCATGTTGACAATTTTTGCAGATGGTTTTCGTAAGTGGTAAAAGCACGCAGATCTGATAGGATGTTCAGATTGTTTAATTTGGTTTTATGATGAATTTCAGCTTGATTCTCTAAATGTACTATATGAGGAAAGATGTTCTTTTTCCGTTGAGTATTGTATCAAGTAAGCTGAAAGCATAAAATGTATTTGATTAGCCTGAAGGGAATAAAGTGAGATATTTGTTACTTATGTGTTTGTATTCTTATCTTGATAGTTTGACCTTCTTCGGATCAAATGATCTTGAGAGCTTGTTATTATTGTTTAAATTGGAGACTTTTGTGATTATCAATGTAAGCTTGCAAGAATATGTGAATGAATACTTATGATTGTTTAGCAGTTCTAGTATGTTCTATCTAAAGCTAAATTGAAATTTAGATCACTGTCTTTCTGGAAGCTAGGGTAAAAATAAACCTAAGCAGGACGCTAAACAAGCTGAATTAAATTATTAATTCCTAGTCTTGATTAAGCCAGGACAACGTTTAATTGGATTCTTAATCATTATATCTTGATACTAATAAGTAAGATATAAATTCAGTTATGAGAACTGATATAAACCTAAAAAGGGTTTGGTTAGCAATCTCATGTGAAGGATGGGAGTAATTGTCCAATTTCGTTGATTTAGAATTATGTATATTCTATGAACTCCTTGATGGGACCTCTAGTCTTAATAACTTCTCTTGTGTATTGGGTTTTATTAAGAAAGGTCATTCTAAGGTGAGGAACCCAGGGATTGGGAAAGACTACCCTTAAAGGGAGCGTCTTATGGTATAATTTAACTCAATGTATGTAACACTTTTTAATAAGTAGATCTTTTCGAGGCTGATTTAAAGGTTGACGGCACAAGTCAACTACAGGGTTGTACCTCCGAGAAGATTAGGATCTCCTCAAAGATACAACAATGCAGGTGACTTATGATGACACCCTTTGCATTGATTGTTAAGATTTACACCTTAAACTCGAACAAGTTACTTTGGGACTGATTAGGAATGTGGTCATGTTATATGGCTGCCTAGGAGACTCAGGGTATCTTGACACATTGGTTTAACTAGGGTTGACCCAGTATGTCATCGTATCCCTAGTCCTGGGAGCATCCCTATAACGTTGTCACCTTACTAATCCATTTCGAGTGAATAACTTGGGATAGGAGGGACTAATGAAGTCAAGTATAAGACATTCTACATAACATAGGAATGTGGTGAAGGACGTATTCCAGATTGACGAGTATGCCATTAAGGAATACGAGACATAAGCAGTATGTTTCAAATCTTTGGCCAAAGTATCGCAAGCTACTGATTGCATTGTCCTAAGTCACCTAGTCTAAGGGATGAGATGCCAATGAATAATGGTAACAATTATTCAGATAGGTTCCTTAGATAGAGCATTCTGAATCCCAGAATAGGGAAGAGAACCGCAAGAGTGGTGTGTTAAATAAAAAACCAACTCTTATTACTCATGAATAGATCGGTAGATTACCGAGTCATGGAATGAATAGATCGGAGGTACTCCGAGTCATTACAGCTGCATATGGTTATCTGTTATAAGAATGGTTATTTGATTTGTGAGTTCTAAATTACGTATTTAGAACCAGGAAGCATTTATCAAAAAAAAAATTGACTTGTTCTAATGTATAAAATGAGGATGTTACAGTTCATCGGTTCACCAACACACAGAGGTTGGTGTTTAATGCAGATAAGGTAGACTATGAGTATCACACCCTATAGAAGACTTATGGATATCCAGGGAGGAATGCATATAACAAGAATAACATCTCGGAGATCTTGAGCATCAAGCCAGAAACACTGGCCATTATAGATATCGGGGCCATGCTAATATACCTCCAACTGAAGCCTAAAATGGAGAATAAAAATTACGTGGAGAATGAATTCATGCTTCTAGGGCCGCTAAAGGGAAAACATACTATGGAGAACATTTTGGCACCTAAGCCCTCTGTGCCTAAGTAAGATGATGAGGAAGAGGATGAAGAACATGAAGATAGTGGCGGCCTGGTTTGAAGGAAGAAGCAACCATCTAGCCAGGAGGGGGAGTTCGTGATAACTCCCCAGGGAGAAGGAGTTATGGGGGAGGAGTAGGGTGCACAAATATTTAAGAAGGTGTTTAAGCGCACAAGGGCACAAGGAGAAACCCCGCAGGTGAAGGAGCCAAAGGAGAAGAAATGAAGAAAAATCAGGCTGAGTGAAGAGATAGAAGAGTCTGAGGAGAAGGTGCCTCCCTCTCTAACTGAAGAAGAGCCTCAACACAAGGAGGAGAAGATGGAAGGAGAAGAAGTAGATCAATCAGAGGCTACACTGGACAAGGGTTGGGATACATCTGGTATTCCCAACCTTGATACAGTCATTCCAAGAGGACCCTAATCCCATCGAACAGGGGAGGATGCCAAGGCACATACCATGAGGTACACAGAAGACCCAAAGATGATTATTCATGCTCAATTCCAGAGCACCATTGAGCAGAAGGATTTATTCAGATGGGTGCTCATGGATGAGGACAAGGCAACTTTGTGCACAAGGAAGCATCTTTCATGGTCTATGCACACGCATATGGATGAGCCCAACTTTGATGTCGGTGAAGAATCATGTACATCAAGATAGTTGAAGAAGGCACCTGAAATGTGCCACATGAAAATCAAACAAAGCAGTGATGTCGGATGAGTAGGTGAGCAATGCTTTCTGGTCAAGGTATCCTTCAAGTAAAGAAGAAGAAATATAGATAAATCTGCTACCATTAAGGCACTAACTAACGGATAAATTAAAAGCTAGGGATGTGGAGATAGCGTGCCTTATACAGAAAAGGACTTAATAAAAGAAAATATGAAAAATTTGTTCGTATGGCAGAGGAAATTGGAGATGATGTTCTAAAGGTACACCCACATCCTGGAATCCTCGGGTACCAAAATAATTTCCTTCTACGATGCACTATGTGAAAACAATGATAACATTAGTGTTGGAGGATGAAAAGGTGCGTGTATCCTCACGGCCCTAAGGACTTCGAGAAAAAGACAGAAAAGGTGTAGGCTGCGGCAGAGCGGGAAGATTGCTACTTATGAAGGCCTACACGCAGCCACCCATGATGAGCTCAAGAAGGCGATCATGTGCTAACAATATGCACCCTAAATGCGTTGATCGCGGTGAAAACATTGGAGGAGGAGAATGAGGTCCACAAGGAGATGAAGGATGCTTCCCTAGGCCACATTGAATGCTTAGTCTTGGTAAAGTAAGAGCATGAGGCACTCGTTGAGGTGTAGGCACCACATAAGGAGAGGTTGGAGGAGCTTGGGAAGCTCATTTCTCAGAAGATGGATGTATTAGAGGGGGTGCAAACCTCTATGTCAAGTGTAATTCTTGTGATACAAAATGAGCAAGGAAACTCTCCATGGAAGAGTTGCATTCCATCATTACGAGATGTGCCGAGATAGCGGGAGTAGCACTAACGGCATGGGAGAACCTAAAAGCAGATATCAAAGAAGAATATCCAAAGTTGCTACTTTAGGATGAGACGGAGGGGCCTAAGGCTTAAATATTTTTGTTAGCTATGTATATCTTCTTCAAAATTCTTTATTCAACTATTCTTTATTTATCCATTCTTTGTATAAGTTTTGGACATCGCCATTGTCGGGGTGACAATGAGATTAGTGTGGAGTAATGTTGATCAGAGAAAACACTTAGTTGAACTTGCACACAGATTCTCGCGTGGAAGAACAACATAGGAGTAGAAGCGTAAATGTATAGGAAGGTGTCATGCGTGGTGAAGAATCGACTCTGAAGGACTTAGCTGATTTTGGAGATCAGGTCTATTCTTATAGATTGTCATGCGGAGCACACAAAGTGATGACAAGATTTGCACGCCACTCTTCATGGATATTTTTGAAGGACATGTCAACTCACTCTTGCATGGGCATAAGTTAAGAATAGATCCATCACTTTAGTTAACTATCAGCGATCTATAGATAGCATACTTACATGTATGGCTATAATTGTAAAAAGGCACGTGGTTGTTATTAGCATGTGACCTATTTTTGGTAGAGTTAAGTGGTGAAGGGCTAGTTCCCCACCCTATATATATGTAATGAATTACTTAGTGAATATATAGACACATATAGAGATACGGATAAAAAGATATGCTTTGAAGAATGGGAAAACATGAGTGCATGTGACTGGATAGTTGTAACAGACCCATGCGGGCATGCCTGGTATTGTATGAAGCTTATGTATTGTTGGTACGATGAATAGATAAAGGAAATTGGCTGAACAAATAGTTCTTTGATGTGTTTTATCAATGCATGTTATTATTTTCATGATGATTTACCTTTAAGCGCTTATAGATCTAGTTAGATATAATGATGAATAGATAGACTAGTTTCCAAAATATATGTTTACTACTTTATCATGCCACCATTCTGCTATAGCAACCCTAAAGAGGAACCCGGTACCTTTGTGTGCTTCAGGTGAGCACTCGGCTAAAGGCTGAGTGATGTGCCAGCGTGACTAGGTGTTAACTAAGAATTCTAGGTTGCATCACATGGTAACCTTCTTAATGATATTAATGGAGAAGTGATCCAAGAAAGCTTGGGGTGCCTGATTAAATGATAATATAGAGTGTCTAGGTAACCCGCTATACCAATCTAACGCGGGTCCAATCAGAGACATGGGAAAGGTCCTCAGGAGCAAAGCATCATCATGGGAAATTAGATAACACCCGTGTTTGAAAGACTGCAAATGTTGTTGTGGGTCTTCTTTACTATTGAAATGGTTGAATTTAGGCATTTCCCAATGTAAGGGATATGGACAGATAGGAATGGATGGGTGTATAGGCTCATTACAAATTTCATCATAGGTGAGAGTGTTGCGGGAGCTAGAAACCGATGCCTCTAATGTCTGCATCTTTTCCATCATTAACTTGATTAGGTCATTGGTAGGTTATGATGGATGGGTGACTCTATAGCGTAAGAGGGTTGGTGTTGGGCATATAATGGGGTGGCATTCCAGTATATGGTGTTTCCATATAGGTAGATTGAGAAGAAGGGTGAAATAGGGGGTACGTACCCAGAGTGAATAATAGATGAAACAGGAGGTTGCTAATAGTACATATATGGAGGTGGAAGGGTCGTGGTGACCCTAGTGGAAATTAGTGCTAGAGACCTGTGGAATAGAAAGGACAACATTTTAAAAAGGGGTAGGGGTCACCGACATCGGGGGTGGTAGTGTAGCTATGGGTATATGTGAGATAATAGGTGTGGATGAGGTTATGTTCTGGGTGGTTGGTGAAGGTATAGTGGATGTGGCAGGTGCAATGGATGTAGTAAATGTGGTAGTCATAGCGGGTATAGGGCCTAGCTGTGAAATGACTGGGGGTAAGGTAGATGTAGGTAGTGTGGAGCCAAATGGGGCCAATGTAAGAGTGGCAACGAGAGTCGAGGGATAGATACGGGCATGTTGTATATCAATTGAGCCGAGGCATCTCGAGTGGATGAGTGGGTAAGGTAAAACTACAAGGTGGCAGGATTTTGGTCAATGATTCATTTGAAACAGTGATGAAGAAAATATGGTTATGAGTTAAAATTTGTTGTGGAATCAAACCAGAATTCTAAGAATGATGAGAATATGGTCCAGAACACTCGGATGAAGCTAGAATACACCAAGCTGTGATGAGAAGCGTGTAAGGGAAATAAAAAAATGAATAACGTGACCTCTCACCTCAAAACATAAGCCAAGCAAAAACACTAAGAAAAATATGATCCTAAGAGTGTTTTTTCTATTATGTTTTTTTAGCTTATGCTATTTAAGGACTTACTCATGAACTAAAAAATAGAGTTTTTTTGGTGAGGATGGCTTCCTACAAAGAAGGAGATCTATAAGCAGAGGTTTCAGGTATGTTATGGTGGGGGTAGGCTATCCTTTGATGGGGTACTAGATAGAGATAACCAGTGGGGTACCCACTATGTCATGATCATGTGATCACCTATAGCGTCTTCTAGGTGAGATGTTGTTTAAGAATGTGTATATATTTTAAATTTTTGATGTTAGGGTAAGAATCGGTGATAGAAAAGGAAAAGAAGTGCTTTTCTATGATTTTTTTGCCAACCATCAGCTGGGAATGACTTCCAGTGTATAGGTTTCCCTCAATTAATGTGAGCTAATGTAGAAAATAAAAATGAAATGAAATAAATTTTAAACCCAAATCGAAATGTAGAATTCGATGCCACAAATAGATGAACAGAATAAATTATGCTCTTTCACTAATGTGATACTAATGGAAGGGAAGAAATGTTCATTTTAAGCACCAAAATAAGATTATTTTTAGACAATAGAAGAGAAGAAGGTTCCAGGGGAGAAAGTTTTAATGTAAGAACTTTTTAGAAAAGAAACAAACATATAACGTTTTCTCCTAGAAATGAAAGAATGCAAAGAACCCCAAATGGGTCCCATCAGGCATGCCAAAATGTTTCACCTGATTCTAGATGTGTTTCTTTGAATGTTGATGAAATAGATAAGGGTAAAGGGCTAGGAGGAATACCTATTGAGATGTTGGTTGTAGGTTGTTACGCACGTATGACTTCTGAATCCATAGCTGATCATGAGAGCTTCCTTTTACTTAGAGCAACTACTTGAAATAGAACACAAGACCACCAAATAAAATTTAAATAGTATATGCAGTGGACTGCCTAGCATGTGCTAGATCCGAGAAGTGTGATACTTCCTAGATGGCTATCAATCCACTGTTTAAAACAACTTAATGCTGATAATAAAGGAAATCCTACTATAGTTAAAATGATTTAGGTATCTCATTCATCTACAATAAGCAAATTTGTTCACAACAAAGCTAAGCTATGGTGAATCAAGGTCAAGGTCATTGTTGGGGTAGTCTTGGTACTAGTCAAGGTCAAGAAATGGGTTGTTTTGGGTATTTGGTGGAGGTTTAGAAACTCTATTCTTGATTCCTAGTAAAAGACATAAAGACCGACGTTGGTCTAGTATGACCGGTGTCGGTTTAGGTTAACCATGGCGACGGTTGTGGGTAACCGGTGTTGGTATGGTCGGGGTACAGAAAACTCAATAAAAACTTGGTTGGGTGATAGATCTGAGGCTAGATGAAGAGGAAGGGAAAAGGAAAGGTTTATGTAGGTCTTGGATATGCGCAAGAATGATTAAAGTCGGATATGGGTAGTTCAAGGGTGTGGATAAAGAGATGGTCAAGTTTGCATGGAGGTAGATGATGGGGAATGGAAATGAGAGCAAAATATAATAACAGATGTAAAAGGATCTACCAAATGATGAATGGATAAGTGTTGGTTAACAAAACTTATTGTTTGTATGAGCTTGATGCCTGGTTGGTAATGGTGGATGATCAAATGGAATGAACTTGATGTGGTGCTAGCACTTCCTGGATCCTCTCGTGAAGGAAAATGGATTTGTGGTTGCTTCAGTTGTTGGCTATGGATGCTTTGATGTGTGTACTAATGCTAGATCTGCTTGCATGTAACTCTGGTTTTGTCACTTTTTCTCAAATAATGTGATTATCTCTCATAAATGTGCCAACCTTGAAATAAGGTTGTTTTGGGGGTTAAATGGTAACCGACAGTGGTTCTGGCTTAACCGGCATTGGTTAGGTTGGGATTTCCTAGGTTTACTAAACTAGGCAGATCCCCTTGATTTTCTGGGATCTCGTTTTGTTTTACTCCGTGGATTAGCATGGAAGCTTCCTTCTAATGTGCGAGAATGTGGTTAGAGGGAATGTAGGCATTGATTTTTAGGGTTTAGGTAGGTCTTAGTTAGTTATGGCAACTTACTAAGAATATGTCTTAGGGTGAGGTGGCTAGATGAGGTGGATATGTGGGCATTATCCCAATTAGGATATTAAATAATAAATATTTTGAGGATAATGAATTAATTAAATTAAATTAATATTAGAGTGGGATGAAAGGAGCCATGGTTAGGTGAATGTGTTCAATGTGTTTATTTGACAGGGGACCAAGGGGAGTATGACCTAATTTTAGTGTTTACAATATGATGTGAATCACATAGTAGTAAGATATAGATATATAGGTATATGCAGAGCATAAGAGGTAAGCATAAAGAGATATGTGCATATGACTGGATTACTATATCAGATCCATGCACGCATCAGTATAGATTGCCATTATTGTAAGGAGCTTTTGTGCTATTAATAGATGGAGGATATTGGATGAATCTAAGTGTCATTCTGTGTGTAATTGAGTAGTGCATGTTCTTGATTCAATCATGATTATTTTTTAATCTTGTTCTTTCATAGATCTGAATATGGCATGCATTGTAGAATGATGGATTAGTTATGGATCTATATGTTTCTTCCTTAATCATGTTAACATCATGCTACAACAACCCTAAAAAGGGACCTGGTACCTTTATACACTTTAGGTGAGTGCTCATTCTAGGCTGAGTGATGTGCTAGCGTGTCTAGGGTATTATCTGGTAAATTCTAGGTTGCATCATTGGTTCCATTGTTGGGACCTCTTTTGATTGTTTTCAGGATGATTCGTGATGAAGACGTGCACTTAGGTTAACTCTAGGAAGTATTGAGGAGTGGATACATGACCTAGAGGAAGAATATGCATGATGGTTCAAAGCATTGGATCTAAGTTTAACGCACACACTTAGGTAGAATAGAGTCATGTATGATAGCGTATATGAAAGCTTTTTCACCATATTTCTAGTAGAATTATACGAGTGGTCGATCGCTTATGCATCTCATTCGAATTGGAGGTATCGCACACTTTTCTGGACACCGAAGAATTTCAGGCCCTTTATGATGCTAATCTGATCTAGACTCATGTTGTGGATACGTGGTTTCATGGTGTTCTAAATAGTTATATTTTGGAATATTCAATTTCGACATATTATTTCCTAGAGGTAGCTGAATTCTAGTTTTTGTGGTATCCTAGAGGAGCATATCTATAAGGTATTCCACTGGCAATCAAGATCTTGATGGTAAATTTGAACCTGGAGAGTAAACCGATGGCTAACTAAACTTCACCACACGTAAGGGTAGGAACAATTTGGGTCAAAGATGGCAGACCTAGCGTGCAAAAAGGCGAGAGAGAGGAAAGGAAGCTTAAGTATAAAGAGGTGCATGAGAGGGAGATAGAGAAGCAACATACTGTTACAAAAATTATGGTGTTGAGGAGAGAGATGGAGCATGAAGGATTTGAAGCTCACATAGAAGACATGGAGCTAGAGCATCAGGAACTCCCCCATCTTGGAAAGCATGGTAAAGATCCCCCTTGGATTCACACAGAAGTGCACTAGCAAGGACTACTGGGCCGCAGCATGCATCTTAATCCACCTAGTGACCTAGCCCAAACCATGAATTGATTGGTGAATTTTCCTTCATTCTGAAAAAATCTAAACCTAGGCATCATCATCAAATACTTTCCAATGTTTCACATTATTAGGAATAGATGGTCTTGACAATACTTCAATATCATAATCACAATAAGGAGAAACAGTGTAGTTTTCAAACCTAGATCCAAGCACTTCCAACCTATTTGCTGCAACATTTTGATTTCTTTCATGATACAAAATGTTAAAGGAATCAAACATCTCAATAAAATCCCACACTGCATGCTTATATTGTTTCATACTTTGATTTTTGTAGCATACAATTTTCTAACTTGTTTGACCACTAACTTAGAGTCTCCTTTAACCACTATGTATTTTATACCATATCTCCAAGCAATTCTCAAACCCAAAATTAATGCCTCATACTTGGCAACATTATTTGTGCATTCAAATTTCATTTTAAAAGAAAAGATAAAAATATCTTGATTTGGAGATACAAGGACAACACATGCCCCATTTCCTATATTGTAGAAAGCTCCATCAAACATTAAGGTCCAAGGGGAAGCAATATGTTCAAAGCATTTACTTTCATTAATCCTATGTTCCTCAAAGTCAGCATACCCCACAAAATTATTAACCTCCACATCGTATACAAATCTTCATAAGAAGCATTATTACGATCTTCAATCAGATGTAACATCTTCTTCTCCCGATACAACTTGACAAGATTCCCATCTACTAGTATGGTGGCATATGACATATCCATCTGAAAATTTCCACCAACACTGGCACCCCACTTCCTTAATAACAACATGCCCCAATTAGCAGGGAATTCCACAATGAATACATTCATGGTTAAGTACTTGCTAGGGTAAACTGCTAATTACACCACCAAACCTTTGGCATATCCAATCACATACACTTCTCTTGAATCCATTGCAGTGCACTTTCTGAAGGATATTGTCACCTTGATATCTAAATCATTCATAACTTTGAGGGGCATCACATTACATGAGGCTCCTGAATCAAACATATAATTGTGAACAAGTCTATCTTTAATAATCAAAGTAGTGTAAAATGGATCAACATCAAGTTGGGATTCAACAAGGGAAGTGCCTAGATATACTTTAGGGGATTCCCCAAATTATCCAATGCCTATGGCACTTCCAATTCTTCAATAACAGGAGGGATATCTACATTGTTAACATATTTTCTGGGCTATTACCTCCTCCTTAAATCCCAAGTACTCAAATGCTCTTCTTCTATGCTCAGGGATCCTAAGAAACTCAACAATGGGTATAGTGACCTTGATTTGGCTCAAAATTTGGGCCATATCACAAGGGGGTATACTTGGGTAAGGTTGTACTAAGAGGTAGGGTAATTTCCTTTTCTTGTGGTATGAGGTTCTTCATGGCTTGGGAAGTGTTCTTGGGTTTATTGACATTAGCTGGGATTTTGATTGGCACATATTTCTTGGGGATCCTTTGGAATATTAGTGAGGAGAGGATTCTTTGGTTTGGGTTGTGGCCCTCCCATTTTAACAGTTATATTTCTTAAGTTATATTCCTTCTCTTGGGCCACCATTACATTCATTAATAATTGTTTATCCTCCTCAGAAGGGATTCCACCATCATATTTCTTAATCATCAATGCCCTTAAATATTCAAAATCATGATTGGGTAAGTCAAAATCCTGGACCATATCAACATCAAGATCACTAGTAGAAGGAAGAGGAGATACCTGGTCTATGCAGTTCCAAAAACTTTCCATAGTCCTGGAACTCAGTAATTTAGTAGAAGTGGCTCCTTGTTGTGAAATGTCAGGGCACTCCATCATGCACACATCACCATAAGTAGCATCATCATCAAAATCTTCACTTTCTTCATTAATATCACATGGGGAATGTGGTAAGAAACATTTATCACACCACTCAATAACATGATTTTCTTCTATCATAGAAACTCTAGCAGTTAAAGGATCAGGGACCAATTTTTTTCTCTTGGTTGTTGTTTATTTCTTGATCCCATAGGCCCTTTTCCTCTCTCATCTGATCTATGATCACCTCTAGGATGATTACCAAATCTACCTTGACCTTGAGGTTGGTGTTGGATCTAAGAACTATGTCCTATCCCTTTCTCTACTCTTGCACGTTTATAAGAGATTTCTTTCACTGCTCCTACTAGAGTCTTAACAACTTCCTCTAGATCCACTCCCTTTCTTTCTTGAGGATTTTCAAGATTGACTAGCTTGACACCCTCCCTTTTAGGAGGCTTTCCGCATTGCCTTGATATTGTTCTCAATTTGAACTGCCATGGAGAAAGCTTGTCTCAAGGTTTCGGGGTTTTGTCCCTCAAATAATATGTTGCTTTCTTATCAAAGGAATTAGAATAATTTATTAGGTAGGATTGATCACTTGGCCTCAATATTACAGGTAGTCTGGTCAAGGTTTTTTGAATCTAGCATTAAAATCCTAGACAAGTTCATTAGGATTCTTTTTTATATTTTCAAACTCTAAGAGGAGAAACCTAGGATCAGTCTTATCACCATATTGCATTCTAAATGCATTTTTCATTTCAGTCCATGAATCAATAGAATTATCTAGTAAGTATTTATACCAATCACGGGAATCCTCTTCTAAGGTATGAATAAACAATTTTACATACACATCCTCATGCTCAATCTCAAAGTCTTCCATAATATTAGTAAAGAGCCTGAGGTGTTGGTCACCACTGATGGCATTATTCCCTTGAAATTTTGGCAATCTATTTCTTACATCATTTGGAATTGCATTGGGATAACCCACCATACCCTCGAAATCTACAAGTCCATATACATTTATAACAAATAGAGGTCTAGGAGGTTGGCATGCCATATTATTTTGAGGATGTGTCCCAATAGGAGGATTAAAATGATTTGGGATAGGAGGTATTTGAGGTAATGGTGTATGATCCTCAAAGTATTGGTCCTTTAATGATTCATTTCACAGAAAACTCTATTACTTCTTAGTGACAAATGAGGGAGATGAGGAATACCCTTATCAGTTGTAAATGAAGGCCCCTCACCAGTTGGAGTGTATAGATTTGTACAAGGACTACTTGATCCAAAAATGTATGAGGAACTAGAATAATCCTCTATCAAAGGCTGATCACTCTCAACCATAGGCACTACTTTCTCTTCCGACATTTGATCTCCCAAAGCTCTCCATACTTGTTTCTTATTTGGATTTTTCCTTCCTAGCTCTGGAAACAATTTTCTAGTAGGATCTATCTTGAAGAAGGACATTCTTCCTTCCATATTTACAAATCTTAATGAAAGATTTCATTGAAGCTTGAGGCACTGGTATTTACAATAAATTCTGAACAATGTGGAGTCATCACTAAGGTCTTGCACCTTAGATGTGTAAATCATTGCAAATGACTTGTCAACTAAAACTTAATGATCAATTTCAACAAATCTTGCAAAATCTCAGCATCCTTTGTCATTATTTACCCCTTGCAAGAAAATTTAATGGAAAGATTTCTTAAACTAGGATAACATCAAAAAAAAACTTCTGATCAAGTTCATTTTTCATAAAGCTCAACAAAGGATGATGTCTAGACCATGTATTTGCATCTAAACATGTTTAATACATTACTAGAGGTCAATATTTATCTGTATTTGCACAAATAGTCCCTGAAAATGGTGCCATGATGGTATTGGTACACAAATCAGTACTACCTTGTAAGCTGAGCAACATCAATAGACTAAGTAGGATGCTTAGAGAAAGACATACCAGGATGTGAGTTGTTTTGTAGCCAGGGATGAATCTGACAGTCTCTTTTCACTCTGACTTGGGGAATATTGGATAACACCTCCAATAAGGGTATAACCTACCTTGATACTATAGGTTCTACCTACAACCAGGGTGAGAGGACCCGTTTTGTAACCTATATTTGTAAAAGGAATGGATATAACAAAAATATTTAAACTCACTTTCTCAGGGATGTGAAAAGGTAGCCTCAAGAAGACATGGTCAATACAACATCATCTAACTCTCACGAGTTGTCACACTAGAAAATGTAAATATCTTCTATAAAGGCTCAAGTTACCAAAGAAAGTCATAATTTCCAACTTTATCTTGCATACTTTGGACAAAGGATGGAAAAATTTAACAAATATCCACAATATTTATGCCTAAATAGTAAAAGCAGGGGTAGTTTTGGTGGATATGATAGTTATTGGTTGTAATTTTGATGTATTGTTGGGAAGTTAAGTAGGATAAAGTTGATTATACAAAGAACTCAAATAAGCCTACAAATACTACAGATAATTGCTCTTGATGTAAAATATGGATCACACAATCTAATGCATTCCTTCAACTAGAAGGTTTGTGTTCATGGAGGCCCAAGAACACAGGATTTCACAAAAACTTTGAGAATTCAAAACATAAAATCTCATGAAAAATTCTCAACAAAATACTAACAATCTCTGATCAAATATGCTCCAGATACACTCAAGAACTGACAAAGATCTTAAGACAAATAAATACAAATTGATTTTAAAACCGTTTACAAAATTTTCACTATTTTAAACCAAAGATTTGTGTAATTTAGAGATATTAATTAGCATAATATTGCAACATAAATGAATACAATTTATTCAAAATAATCCATCTTGAACAAAGTAACAAAACCCATGAAAATACATACAGATTAATTCAAAGAACTTTGATTCTTCAATAAGGAGACACAACAACTATGAACTTGATATTTACCAATGGGTGTACGGTCAACCATCTTGGCGAGAAGGTTTGGGAATAAATAAATAACTTAGGTTTTTAAAATTGGTTCAGTTTCAACAAGCACAAACAAGTTCTCTCCTCTAAATCTTAGAAAAATTTATCCCCCTTATGCGAGAGTATTCTCATCACATTTATACAATTTTACTTGCTCACTCATTTCCCATTTCCCCCAAAATCATGGATCTCAAAGATAATATTCTTATTTATAACATACAATTTGATTTATTATTATTCTCTTGAAAATTATTCATATTATGTTCTTTGGGTGGAAAATTTATGAGCTAGTCATGTTTTTCACTTCCTCAGATATGACTGGGATGCCATATCATCCCCTTTGAGAATTGTTTAATGATTTCTCCAATTTTTGAGTAGATGGACCCTTTTTGATGATTTTTGAGCGCCTCCATATGGTTTGATTTGACATGTAATCACATTTACCTTTTGAGAATATATCTTGGAGAACACACATTTCCTTTCGTGCCTTTCTAGGCTGATTATTCCCACATGGTTTTTGTCATATCAGACCAATCATCATCTTCTGCCTAATGCCAACTTATTTCATACTTATTTCTCCCATGTGGATATCACATCTGGATCTTAGAGGTTATATTACCATGATTACACTAAGCTCGATTTGCCTGCCTCGAATTTCTTATAAAGGCATACCATTTTCCTCTACCAATTCACATTTTCTTTTCTAAGTGCAAGAATTTTGGGAGAATTTATCGTAGCATGGCGAGAACACCAGTAGTAGCTAGCTTAAATGACATATCCACCGAGGATTTGCACTCAATTTTTAATATGTCAAGTCCTGATGAGGAATTCGTAAGAATGATATTTGAAATTGATGATCCTGAAGATTATACTGGGCCTTTGACAACTCAATCTATTCAGGTTACATTAGTGAGAAGACTTATCAGGATAAGCCCTACTTTTTCTACCTTCTAGATGATGTATTTTCATCTCTTCATACTACAACATCAAAATAATCCTAATGAATTGAATAATTTTTGGCTCATAAGCAGGCCTAGTGTGTAAGGTTTGACCAATTATAAATGCCCATTCATTTGTAATGAGGTATTTGTTGTGAAGGAAATACCCTTAGGGTCCTATGTGCTTGATGGAGAGATCTCACTAGGTATTATACCTACCCTCTTTTGCAGGATGAATGAAATGGAGCAACATGTCTCAATCTTGGAGAACAAACCATCAAGGACCATACCTTCTCAGCCTCTTGAAGCATCACCATTTTTGTGAAGAAATGTAGGGAGGGTGAGTCTAGCTCCAGGATCATTTGTGGTTTCACTTCTAGCTTAGGCTTCCAATCCATCCTCCACTTTCAAAGCAATAGGGAAAAATGCCTTCCCTAAAGGAGGTTTAGACATGACTAAATGGGTTTCCTCTTATGAGAGGAGATCACAATTACTTAGTTTTTTGGATGGTCCTATGAAAACTATTGATGAACTCAAGTCTTTGGGTATGTCTCACACACTGGTAGGAGACATTGTTTTTGTTCAAATGAAATTGGGAACAAATGAATTTTTTCATAGGAAAAATAAGCTAGTGAAGAAACTTCCTCTTTGCAAAGAGGATTTTGTGGTGGTGGATGATTAGGTTTCTTTTTCTTATTTCCCTTTTTGATATAATTATTGAAAATGTATGTAAATTTTTCTTCATGGGTTGGGGCCCCTATAAAACCTCATTTTTATTTTTTCCACAATATAAAAGGTAACAAACAATTTCATTAGTTTACATGCTTCATGATGGATTTTAAATCTTATCAAAGAAACATAAAATCCTAATGTATTGTATCAAATTACATATATGTCTGAAAATAACAACTTCAAAGTGAATTTCAGTTTTTATGAAATAAGAATAATCATTTGAAATAGGATGAAAAGGAAGTTCAAGGAAAACAAGCTTTTGGTTGCTCAAATGTGCACCTACATCTCAGATCTGGGAAGGGTCGAGGTGTTTGAGAAAACAATGGAACCATCCCCAAGTTGTGGGTCCTTGCGCACTTGGGACAGATCTCTGGAGAAGGCCAATTCTACCTATTTTTACTGCTACTCTTCTGCTACTCCTAGTCTTTGGAAGGGAAAACTAAGCTAATAATGCCAAGGGACCAAGGATAGAAGGATAACATGAAAGGAAACTACACTAAAAGGTGATAGCACCAGAAAAGAGAGATGAACTATATCTATTATGAGAGAAATGATAGGAAATGTGTGAAAGGAGGCTAGGCACGAGTAGCACAGCTAAACACATACTCACCAGATCGTTCTCATGGAACACAACTAAATAAGGAACTACAAGGGACCTACAATGGAACAACCAGCACATAACACCAAACAAAAGGAAATAAGAAGGAATGCAAACACATTAGGACAAATAATAGTCACAAAACAACATTTCTATTACTTCCATAAATGCAAGATACTATTACAATGGAAAAGGAGGCCGATATCTAAATGCGAGAGAAAGATCTAGAGGTCTCGAAACTCAAAATACAAAAAATATGAAGTCCTTAGTAGAGAATGCGTGAGGATCCAAAGTGTCTAACATAACAAATGAGCCTAGCTCTTACATTTATAGATGAATCTATAGAAGGAGAAGAGAAGGAGAGAAAAATTGAATTTGAAATACAACCACCAAAGCAAGAATCATTCAATGCCTACAAATCCACCTGAAGATCTATGAAATATGCTTCCCCAAGCTTGTTTGGGTTGAAGAAGGAAGGACAGTGGATCATATCAAATCGGGTGGTTAGAGCAATCAGATCTTCTCATCAATGCTCAGAGAGATGTTTCCCATTTTTCACCTACCAAATCTACCAATAATTTGAATTTGAATATCTAGCACTATAGCTAATGTTAGAAGATTTCTAACAAGTCTAGGCACATGCCAATCTGAGATCTGTAGCAAAATATATGGCTTTTAGAAGATATCAGAGTCGTTGGCACACACAAAACATGTGGCATTGGCGGATTGGATGAAATGATGGCCAAATGTTTTAATTTTTTTGTTTCTACTATGTGAGAGTCATTGATCTGACTGCTGCAAGGTTTTGGTGCCCTATTGGCACACTTTGATTGGTTCCACGTGGCATAATCAAGCATGTTAGAATATGACCTAGCACGAAGAAAGGCGTAAAGGAGGGTGTGAGGAAAGGGCATGTGGAAGAAAATAGAGGAAGGTGCGAGAGGGACGCGCGGCAAGCGAGCGTGGGGAAATGGGGCAACTGGTGAGTAGAGAATGCATGGTCAGGCACAACTATTGCAAAGTAATGGTTGTGGCATGTGGAAGGGCTAGGGAATTATCGATTGAAGCAAGAGTGAGATGTGTGCAGGGTGAAGAAGCCACTTAGGAAGAAAGTGAATGCGCAAAAGGTGGGTGCGAGGGAGTAGCAGAACAAAGAGGAAAAGGAAAATGGAAGGAGAGAACAGAAAGCATGAAATGGCACTCAAGGAAAAGAAGGGGTACAAGGGGAAACTCTAACTAAGGATTTTGTGCCAATTGAACTCAAGTGCACGTAACCTTCAGTGAGGAACTAAGAGCCTAAATGTGTGTACAAGTTACCCAAATAACTAGGAGAGTTATTTGCATAACAGTTTTGGTGACTTTCGGGGTCATCTACCTGCTAGATGAAGAAGATTAGTAGCCTAAAGCATCCGTTGGGCATGGAGTCTGCTATGCAATCATGAAACTACCCCTGTAGTCACTTGAAAGGTCATTTCTAAACTCTCATTCTAAATCTTAAAAATGCTAAAGGAAGCTTTGCATTCGGAAGCAACGAAAGAGCATGCACAAGAAGCACACGAGAAGAAATAAACTATGTACAAACAAACAATGTGCACCAGTGCACTTGGAGGAATTGAATCTACTCTAATATATACAATATGATGCATAAAATTATTTATAAGGGTTTGAGATAAATCCCATTTCTTGGGATTTGCGGTGTGCCTCCATCAAAACGAGGTGACTTGAAAGAGTTAGCCTCCTTGTAGGAGCGATGATATATGAGCCACTCCAAAGTGTATCAAAATTTTAATGGTGCCCTGGTTTAGCTCTATTAGCATCCTATTTTAAAACCAAGTCCCCTATTTTGAAAGCTTGAGGCCTAGCCTTTCTGTCCAACCATTTCTTTGTTGCTTATTGATGTTGTTCTAGCTTGATCATGGCAGAGTTCCTTGATTCTTCAAGATTAACCATATTTTCCATTTAGATTTCTCTCTAGTTTGCACCTTACAATTCCAATTGTTGGGCAAGCGCTAATGAATTCAAATCTAGTGTCAAAGGAAGGGTAGCCTCCTTACCATAGAAAATATTATAAGGTGAAGTTCCTATTACCTTTTTGACTATGATTCTATCTGCCTAGAGTGCATGTGAGACCTTTGTATGCCACTGTCTTTGGCTGATGTTCATTATGCACTTCATGATTCTGATCAGGTTCTTATTTGTTGACTCTACCAAACCATTTCCTTGGGGGTAATAGTTGGAAGAGGTTTTCAGATAAATTCCCATATTTATAGCCCAATTAGTGATTTTAGTACCAAGGAAGGTTTTGGTATCATCAGAGATAATGGTTTGAGGGATGCCAAACCTTGTCACTATACCTTCGAGAAAGTCAAGGATGACTGAATCGGTTGATTCTTTGAGCGCGATAGCTTCTATCCATCTGGTGAAGTAATATGTAGCTATCAACACCCACTTATGTCCAGCGCTTGAAGGTAGATTGATCATGCCTATGAAGTCGAGACCCCATTGCGAAAAAGGCTGATCTATTTGGATTGGTCGGAGGGGAAGCACTGTCAATATTTTCTTACTTACAAAGTAAGTGCATTCCTTACATTTTTTGACCCACCTGTGTGCATCTACAAATAGGGTAGGCCAAAAAATACCTGCCATTATGATCTTCATTGTTGTATTTTTGGCAAAGAAGTTCCCACCATAGAATCCATCATGAAATTCTATCAACATGTTTTCAATCCGCATGTTGTTGATACAACTTAACAACACGCCATCAAGATTCTTCTTGAAGAGAAATCCATCAATCAAAACATAGGGGATAGATTGTAACCTTAGATGTCTTCTCTTTTCTTTATTTAAACCATGAGAGTATGTGCTCTCATAAAGGAATGTGATTATGTCCTTCATCTAGTCACACGCACCAAGATTTGTATTCTACTCAAGTTCTACACGCGGGAGGTCCTCATCCAGAAATAATGAAGCCTCGGGTTCAATCTTCGCATCCTCAACAATTTTCTTGCAGATTGCACTACCTCTTACCATCTTTGTGGCCTTAATAGTCACATCATACTCCATGTTTTTTATCACCCATTATGCTCTTTTCTCACTTATTTTTTCTCCCATGATGAAGTCTCTAAAAGAAGAGTGGGAGACTAACACTTGATATGATTCGTTATGAGCATACTCTTGAATTTATTAAGCATGTGCTTGATGGAAAATACATGCTTCTCCATGTGACTATAATTTATTTCATAATCCTTCAGCATCTAGCTAAAGAAAGTCACTGGTTGTTCCATCCCTTATTCATTTTCTTATGTTAGAACAACAACAACACTTGCATTAGTGACATAAGCATAAAGGATGAAATCTTTTGAATAATATGGATTGATGAGAGTTGGCACACAAGAAATTTATTGCTTGATTTTTTTGAAGCCTTCTCTTCTCCATATGAAGGCTATGTCATTGAGCATCAAGGTGATGGGCCAAACCAGTCCTGCAAAGTTAGGGATAAAACACCTACCAAATTGATCCTGCCAAGGAAGGACTGTAGGGCCTTTTTGTGCACTAGCAGGGAAAGAGTTGAGATGGATAAGATGTACTTAGTATAAGTTGTGATGCCATCCTTTTAAACCACATGGCCCAAAAAATTTCCCTGCGCCACCGAAAATTACACTTCTTGGGGTTAAGAGACACCCCAAAATCTCTACATCTCTCAAAGACTTTTTATAGGTGTGCCATATAATCTGCTCTCTGCTTTGAGAAGATAGTTATGTCATCAAGGTAAACCAAGATGAACTCATTGATGTAACCTTTGAAGGCAATATCCATGGTGTGCGCTGAAATGTGGCACCCATGTTTGATAGACCAAAGGGCATTTTTTGATATGCATATGTTCCCCATTTGGTTGTAAACATTGTTTTGAATTGATCCTCTTCCTTGACCAGGATCTGATTGAAACCTGAATATCCATCTAGCATGGAGAATCTTTATGCACCAGCCACAGTCTGTAAAATCTACTCCATTAAAGGAAAACGATAATGATCCTTTAGAGATGCTTTGTTCAAATCTCTCGAAATCAACACGAGTTTGATTTCACCATTTTTCTTGTGCACTAGAACCAGATTTGTGACCCAGGTAGAGTATTTGATGGGAAAATTAATTTCTACCTCAATGAGTTTGGATAATTCCTTTCTCATGAGGGGCTCTATCTTTGGATTGACTCGTTGCTTCTTCTTTTTTATGGGTTTGATACGGGATCAAGGTCAATGGAGTTTTGGGCAACACTTGGATCAAAACCTTTGAGTTATTCATACTCCCATGAGAATATATCACTATATTTTTTACAGAGAGATGAAGGCCTATTTCTCTTCATGCACACAAGCTTTAGTGAGTTATAACTCCTATCCACATGTAATAGTGACTGAGGAGTAGTCTTCCGCGCAGCGAACATGTACGTTTATTCACCCTTGAACTCATCATCAAGGATAAACATTTTCTCTAAGGTGACTAGCCCTTTAGGCAACTTGTTTGTCTTCATTTGTATCACTTGGTCACCATAGTTGTCATGCAAATCAGCTTGCATACTTGATGAAAACTCAACTTCATTTTGGATGAATTGGATGATCTGTGCGTCACTTTTAAGAACTTATAAGCTAGTATTATTGTTTGGAATGGATGGTCTGATCACCATCTTAATGTGCTAAGTGTTTCCTTTGACAAAGTCCTCAACAGGAGAGAATTGTGAACCAAGTGCAGCCATCTGGTTAGCTTCCTTATTCATTTTATGTGGCACCACCTACAAATTTAGAGCATCAAATCTCTCAAGGAGGTCCCAAACTCTATGCTTATAAGATTTGAGAAGATTATTCTTTGTCTGGAATTTGTTGGTAACTTGATGGATAACCAATTATGTGTCCCCAAAGATCTGCAATGCCTTAATTTTCTTCTTCTCAGCAATGAGCAAGCCATGGACCAGTGCTTCATACTCTACCACATTGTTAGAACATGTAAACTACAACCTATGCATGAAGAATAATTTCTCATCTTTAGGGGAAATGAGAACCACTCCTGCTCCCACACTATTTTTGCTTCTAGATCCATCAAATTACAACTTCCACAAACCCATTTCAACTTTGTTTTTCTTAAGCGTGCATGAAAAAACAACTTCTTCAAGAATGCAGTAAGTACCAAGCCCAGTTTCATAAGCTTCCAATTATTTAGCATATGGATCAAATTTATGGTACCTCTCTACCCATTCATCAAGTACTAGGTTAGGAACAAAGGGTGGAAGAGACTTCTCTTCAGGAACTGAAGCTTGTTCTTCTTGGATTAAATAGTTGGCTTGGAGAGGGGATGGGACATATGAATCTACATGATAGGAAAATATAGGCTCAACTTGTATGGTAAAATGGGTACCATACCTTGTCTCGAGTAATATATGAGACCAATCAGAAGACAAGTAACCACCCACTTTAGTAGTAAAGTATCTTGATAAACATAGGTCAAACAAAGGAGGTAGGTCAATGTAACACCCGAACTGTTGTTACTTTCTCCAGAGCATTCAAGTATTGATAAATGATTTCTTCTATATAAGGACATGTTCCTTTGGTTTTGGGAAGTCATGCTTGATATGGATTGTATCCTCTTTGCTCTTGAAGATCTTTGACTGAGCCAGAATATGCTTGGACTCTTTTGTTTCTTTCATTCTTGCACTTGAGTTCAACCTGATTTCTGGATGAATAGTGGATTTATCCACCTTTATGACTCAGCCTTGGATCAGTTGCATTGATCCAAGGAATGTTTTAAGTTTATTCAGGATGAACAAAATTTATTGACCTTACGAAAGTTACAAGGTCTGATTGAGTTTTGAATGATCAATCCCGGAGTTTAACTCAGGCTGATCATGATAAATGGAATTTGGTTCCAGATATCGTAACATCAGGAAAGGCCTGGACCTTAAGCCAGGTAAGATGTTTATGTTTATACCGAAAGCTTAATTTATTGATGCCAAATAGAATCCTTTACAGGAATGTTTTATCCAGTATGGACTCTAACACTGATTGGTCCTATTTTGGGGACCTAGACTAGATTCGTTAAGGTTAATAGTCTTAACCTAAACTATAACCTATTGGTTAAAATAATTGCTAATCTAACCTAGCCCTAAACTATGAGCTTAATGCTCCTAAGGGTTAACTACACCTAGCACTATGGAAGTGAGACTAATGTCATACCCTATGATCTAACCTAAGTTTCTAACCTATCTTAACTAATGATAAGAAGGGAGGGGGACCTAAGAAGGGTCGCGAGTCATGGGCGGTGGTTTCCATGGCATTTAAGAGGGGGATAAGGTTGAAGGACTTGGAATGCTGTCAGGTTTGGTGGAGGATAAAAACTACTAACATAACCTGACGTGGCAGTATCACCAAGGATGGGGATGTTTGTTTGTTTTCTTGTGGTGATCACCAACTTTGGCGGTTGGTGGAAATGGAAAATAGGTGGGAGGATGGAAGTAAATGCAATTAATGAACTTTGGTTCCCAAGCACAGATTGCTTGGGAAGGCATGCAA
The DNA here is from genome assembly GCA_018340775.1 of Taxus wallichiana var. yunnanensis. Lineage (NCBI taxonomy): Eukaryota > Viridiplantae > Streptophyta > Pinopsida > Cupressales > Taxaceae > Taxus > Taxus wallichiana. The sequence continues at coordinate 81,192,952 of CM031242.1, read as the reverse complement.
GTGGAATATTGTTTGGTTGTTTGGTTTTCCATGCATTCCGTTTTCACTCTGCTTGAGCACTGGTTCTTCGAACCAGCCATCTACTCTGTGTTGCATGGAAACTTTGAGAGTTTCTAGCTTCCTTCTCTGTCGGGGAAGTATATAAGGCATGGAGGTAACAATTTATTGTTGTTTAATCTTTCATGGAAGAAGAAGAGAAGGTGTGAGCACATTCAGAGGTCTTCTTTGAATTTTTAAGCGACACTATCAGGCATGATAGGCCCTAACTTTTAAAAAATATTGCTTTCCTTTAAATGCTTTCATTAGAACAACTCTGTTCAGATGATTTTTGGTACAGTTGGTTTGGCTGGTAGCAATGTATTGGGTTTCTCTTTTTCTTGATGATTTGGGAATCTCTGGTTATAAGTAGACCCTTATGAAATCTACTTCTTTTATCTTCTCTCCTTCTGTGAATACTAGATGGATATCGACTTCTGTAGACGTGTTTTATGTCTCTTTGTCTGACTAAAGTATTGGGTTTTCAAATTGGTACCATGATAGACGTCGTGCTTGATGATTTCGTGTTTGAAAAATACCACGGAATGAACTGTTGTGTCAAATTTGGTTGGTTTATTTGATTGTTGCGTAGTTGTATGAGCTCTATTATTACTTGATAGCTTCAGGTGAATATAAAGTTGGATTGTGATGAAACTGTTAGTTCCTTCTATAAAGCTCGACTGGTTTAGTCGCATGCGTAAGAAATATGTTTGAATACTAAGCCTGTACCTTTGTTGAAAAGGGTCTGGATGTTTCTATGATTATAGGTTCTTAAAGTAATGAAATATTTGGTGTAGCCGTTGTTTTCATTATGATTTTTACTTGGATATTTGGAACACAGTTGTGACCCAGTGAAAACTTACTTGATGAACTCTATTCCCTAACAATTTGTGGGTGATCTTAGGTCTACACGAATGGAAATTAGTTTTTATATTAGGATAGGAATGACTGTGTTTGATGTTACCTGAAGTGTCCTTGAAATCTATCAGTAGAATTCATCTATTAACACGGGATGTGCTATTTGATTTAGTACCTTTTAACGTAACGACTAACTATCCAGTATAATGGCTGGAATTAATTAGTTTAATCTATTGGTAAGTAATGATAACAGTTACCCTAACTCTCATTCAAAATGATACGAGTTCTGGGTGAAGGGTAGACTGTTTATTTGGATCAGGATTGTGGTCCGATATTTGTACGTATATGTATATCGTTTTGTAACAAACTGTGGCTCTTGTTCATTGTGTAATTGCAAGACCCTAGGGATCTATGGGAAACTTTTTATGCGGTTCTACTTGATTGGAGTTAATGGTAAACTTGGGTGTTGGTTTTCTTGCCTACTCTTCTTCCCTAATTGAATTCTAGTTTGATTGTATATGCATTACTCCTGGAAAGTTGGTACAGTCCTGAACTTGTTTGGAAGGGAGATCTGACTTCCTCTGTTTCTTTCTCTTAGTTGAAAAGGATAAGTTGTTATAGGATTTTTGGAATACGAAGGTAATCTCTCCCTTTCTAGAAATTATGAGTGCTCCCTTCTTTTGTATCTCCATGAGAACTCTACGGTATGGGTATAAGATGAATAGACTGTTAAATTTATGGGGAGAGAGTGGTAAGTGCTGAGTCTTGACCGAAGTCTCCTTTCCTTATCTATAGTTATATTATTACCCTGTTTGAGTTATTCAGTTATCTACTTGTATAAAAGTAGTATTGTAGTAGAAGTTGGTATACTTATCAATGTCATTGAAATAATGCAATGAGTATAAAGGAAATCCATCAGTTGAACTTGCTAGAGGCTATAATCTATCTTTTCTTGAATTGTTAAATGCACATCTGTTGGATACACGTACTGGTAAGAATTCATTCTTGAATGGAGTAATTTTATTAGGATTGATACTGTCCTTGGTTTTCGGATGGATGGATATTTTAGATTCATTTTGTTTCTTCTTAGTCTCTAATATAAGATGAATCATCCGAAAAGATTAAAGTTGATATGGTAGTTATAATATGAAGTTATGTTATAAAGTCATGTATGGTAGAAGGATAATTAGTGTGATTCATGTTTATAGATTTGATGAAATGATTTCATTTAAATAGGTTGTTTAATGGAAACAATTGGTGGAATGCAATTGTTTTAAGAATTAGAGCTTATCATGCTCAGTTCACTGAACTGACCCGTGCTAGAAATTTTTGCAGATGGTCATCGTAAGTGGTAAAGGCACGCAGATCTGATAGGATGCTCAGAATGTTTAATCTGATTTTTATGATGAATTCCAACTTGATTTCTCTAATTGTACTATAGGAAGAAAGTTATTCTTTTTCGTTGATTATTGTATCAAAATATGCCGAAGTGCATAAGTTGTAATTGTATGGCTTGGAAATAAATGAAATGGGGAAATTGTTACTTATGTGGCTGCATTTTTATTTGTTGAATTGAACTTCTTATGTCTGAATGAATGAGAGTGCATTTTTATTATTATATGCCATGGGAGCTAGTTGGATTCCCTAAGTAAGCCTTGTAAAAATTATGTGACTGAATACTTCATGTTTGAATAGTAATTCTTATATATTATGAATAAGGCTAAATTGGAAATTAGTCCACTGCATTTTTAGGGAAGTTAAGGTTAAACTATGCCCTGATATGTAGCTATAACAGGAAGAGTATTCTATTACTCCCTAACAATGATCTAAGTCAAGGCAACGTAATTGATGGTTTTAAATCACCATGTCTTAATAACAATAAGTCAGATATATTTCAGTCTTCGGAGTTGATATAAACCCTTACGGGTTTAGTTAGCTTCCTTATGAGAGGACTTAGGGCTATTTCCTATTATGAGGAAATAAGATTATTAGGAACCGATGGACACCTTGACGAGGTCTCAAATCTTATTAAACTTCTCTCTGTGAAAATTGAACTTAATTACATAAGGCAACTCAAAGGTGTGAAATTCTGGGTTGGGAAAAGACTACCCAGTTAGGAGGGCCTTTAATTCAAATTCAACTCAACTTAAGTAACTTCTTGAAGTTATGTAAATCTTTCCGAGGTAGTATTGTAGGATGTTGACACATGTCAACTGCAAGGTTGTACCTTCGAGAAGATTAGGATCTTCTCGAGGATACAACAATGCAGGTGACATATGGCAACACCCTTTTGCATTGATCGTTAAGATTTACACCTGAAACTCGAACAAGATTTTCCTTTGGGACCGGTTAGGACCATAGACATGCTATGAGGTAGCCCTTTGAGACTCGGGGTACCTTGACACATGGGGTAACAGTGGGTGACCCAGTATGTCAGCTTACCCCTAGTCTTCAAGAGCATCCTTATAACGTGTGTATGATATTAACCCGTTCCTAAGTGAAAACTTGGGGGGAGACTGACAGAAGTCGGTATAAGACATTCTATATAACATCGGAGTGGGGTGAAGGACGTATTCTAGATTGACGAGTATGTCATCAAGGAATAAGAGACATGAACAGTATGTTTCAAATCTTTGGCCAAAGTATCACAAGCTACTGATTGCGTTGTCCTATGTCACCTAGTCTAAGGGACGTGATGCCGATGAATGATGGTAAAAATTATTCAGATAGGTTCCTTGGACAGAGCATTCTAAAATCCTAGATTAGGGAAGAGAACCGCAAGAGTGAAGTGTTCAGATGAAAACGCCAACTCTATTATACACATGAATAGATCGGTAGTTCACCGAGTCATGGAATGAATAGATCGGTGGTACACCGAGTCATTACAGCTGCATATGGTTATCTATTATAAGAATGATTGTTATGATCTGTGAGTTCTAATTTATGTATTTAGAACTAGGAAACACTTTTCAAAAAAAAAAAAATCTTGTTCTAATGTACTAAAATGAGGATGTTACAATCAATGATTGACATATCTTGAGTTATTACTAGGCTTAAACATGGATGGAGGGTTAACTCAAGATCCTTGATGAATCCTATGGTGGTGACAGTTGATCCATCAAGTTGCAGGACTCCTTTAGACAAGGGGCTATATTTCAGACCTAAGATGTTAGAAATTTTCTTAGGCATAATAGAAGTACTAGCACCTGAGTCAATCATGTAATTATACACTAGGTGTTTTCCTATGATCAAGTACATTTAGAAGGGTGGGGTTTAAATAGTTTTACTTACTTGATTCTCTTCTCCTTCTTGGAAAATATTGATAGATTCACATGGCCTATGCACATCTAGATCAACGCACGGGAGTTACACTAGAGCTTCATACAATAGATCCTGCTTTGAGATAGAGTGATCATGGAATCCCACATTGTGACATTTATGTTTTTTCTCTTCATCTGGTCCACAATGCTAAATGGAAGGCCCCTATCTTGTGTATTTGGGGAACAACATCCCTTCTTGACTATTTAGGCGTGGAAGCCTAGACTTTAGCTAGAGCATAGGCTTGACCTACCAAAGGATGGGCATACGCTACTTTAGAAGGAGACTTGCATAAGATCTCTTATGTAGTAACTTGAGTGATTTTACTACATGATGCCTTGGTTGCATCTTTCTACTTCGAGGATCCTTGCATTTCGGGAGTGATACCTATGCACCTAAGTGTAACATTCTCTTCTTGTATCTTGTGTTGTTTGCAACTTGGGTGCGCGTTATGTTTGTTTCACCTATATCTTGGTTGATTACACGAAATATTCAATGAAAAATAATATTAAATTTGTATCCGGAGGAGCATCCGGTATCTCTTGGTTTTCTACTTCAAGGGAACTTGTTGAATGCTCACAACATGAAGCATTTTGGATCATGAAGTCTTGGGCATGCATGGAATTGGCACAATGATATTGAATATGAGGCATGTTGTAGGGGAAACACCATTTTGAATCTTGCGTGAAATTGTTACAATTGGAACAAGTGTCCGACTTGTACTAGGTCTTTGGAAGAGAAGGCGCGAGAGGAAAAAATTGCAAGGGTAGATGTGCATTGGGATGTCATCTATCATTCTATTCGTTGGGAACATATCTTAAATTTCCATATTGATTCTACCAAGGTTGATTGCTTTAGCCATGCACACGATTTGAACTACCTCTATAGGCTTGCACTTGTTGTTTCTCTAATGATATGACTTTTTTTGAAAAAATTCTAATCATGGCCTTCAACTCTTCATCTTCTTTATGCTGCATTGGAGAGTAAGATGTTGAGGAAAATGCTTGTGTGCTTTGCTCGGGAAGAAGAGGGACGGGGGCCACAAAGGGTGAGGTGTTTGTGGCATTTCTAGATTAAAGGGCATAGGCGGTCTAGAGCTATCTTTCCGCTTGAATGAGACTATTTTCTACCCTTACTTTGTAATACTATAAGTAGGCTAGTAAGGTCCTACCTCCCATAGATTGGATCATAACTGAAATATCATTGTTAAGTGCCTTGAGATAATATAGGAAATCATGTTGGATTGTAGGTCTTACCACAAGAGGGATTCTATCCCAATTCTTCTTAAATCGATGTTGAAACCAGTCATTTGCTTGTTGGGCACCCTCCTTGTGGTTGTTAGTTGTTCCACTTTGAGGAGATAGGTGATCGACTTATCTTCAAAGTAATTACAAAGAGATCTTGCCAACTCATCCCAAGTGGTGATAGATCCAAGTCTCGAGGCCTCGGTACCATTAAGGCACTTAACCTTTGAAAGAGGCTGCAAGTAGCCTAACTGCTACATCATCATGTGTGATCAAATAGAGTGAAAAAACTTTTGTTATATCTTGGATATGTTCTTGAGGGGTGACCTGGTTCTCACCAGTAAAGTATGGAATACTTTTGAGCATGTCATTTGGCATATCATATTACATAGCTAGTAGCAAGGGATTTCCTCCAAAAAAAAAATTTAAAGTTTCTTAGTGGAGGAGGTGGCCGATGTGCCATTGTAGGGCACGCGGGTTTTCTGTTTTGAGGGGGAGTTGAATGGGCATGACCCATTGGAGATGGAGATGTGCCCATGGAATTTCTGTAACGAACTCTTCTCAAGGATAGCTGGAGGTACTCAAAATAATCTTCAGCTACTGCACTTTTTCTTGTGTGCACTCTTCTCATAAAAGGTGCTCAGGGATGCTAAAATAAAGATTTAGAAATGTTGGGAGTTTCCAGATGTGTTGAATTGAGCCTCCAAAGGCCGAAAAACTAAGTCCACACACCAAAACTTATAGATATGAAATTTGAGATTTCAATGTTGGTCCTACCGGGCGTGCCAGAAATTGTTGGTTGCTCAAACGTGCACCCTCATCTCGAAACAGGAAGGGCAGAGGTATTTCGGACCACAATGGAACCATCCCTAAGTTGTGGGACCTTTCATACTTGGGACAGATCTACGGAGAAATTTGGTTCCTCTACATATTTCTACTTTATTATTGCTACTCCTAGTGTTTGAAGGAAAACTAAACTAATAATGCTAAGGGACCAGGATAGAAGGATAAAATGAAAGGAAACTACACTAAAAGGTGATAACACCGTAAAAGAGGGATAGAAACTATATTTTCGGAGTAGAAATGATAGGAAATGTGGGAAAGGAGGCTAGGCACGAGTAACAAAGCTAAAAATGTACTCACTAGATCATTCTCATGGAACACAACTAAATAAGGAACTGTAAGGGACCTAAAATGGAAAAACCAGCACACAACACAAAAGAAAAGCTAAGAAGAAGGAATGAAAACTCGTTAGGACAGAGAATAGTCACAAAATGACATTTCTATTACTTCCAAAAATGCACAATGTTGTTACAATGGTGAAGGAGGATGATATCCACATGTCGAGCTAGATCTAGAGGTGTGTAACTCAAAATATAGAAAATATGAAGTCCTTAGCATAGAATGCATAAGGATACAGAGTTTCCAAACATAAAAATGAGCCTAGCTCTTACATTTATAGATGAATCTGTAGAAGGAGAAGAGAAGGAGGGAAAACTCGAATTTGAAATACAACCACCAACAAGAAGCATTCAATGCCTATAAATTTTCTGGAGATCTATGAAATATGCTTCCCCAAGCCTGTTTGGCATGTTGAAGAAGGAAGGAGGGCATATCATATCAAATCGGGTGGTTGGAGCAATCAGATCTACTCATCAATGCTCAGAGAGACATTTTCCCATTTCTCACCTACTAGATCTGCCAAGAATTTGAATTTGAATATCTACCACTGTAGTTGATGTCAAAGATTTCTAACAAGTCCGGATGTACGTCAATCTGAGCTTTGTATCAAAAGATATGGACTCGGAAGATGTTAGAGTCATCAAGCACACTCAAAACACATGGCACATGCAAATTTCCTAAAATGATGGACAACTATGTAAATATTTTTGTTTTTGCCATGTAACATTCATTTATCTTCTGCAATGATTCAACACCCTATTAGCATGCTTTGATTGGTTGCACATGGCACACTCAAGCATGCCATAAGATGACCTAGCATAGAAGGGCACGAGGAAAGAGTGTAGAATAAAATAGAGGAAGGCACAAAGGTACATGCACACAATGTGAGTGAGCAAATGGGGCAAACTGGTGAGCAGAGAACGCATGGTCAAGGTGCAACTATTACAAAGTAATGGGTGTGGCACATGGGAGGGCTAGGGACTTAGCTAATTGAAGAAAGTGTGAGACATGCGTAGGGTGAAGAATTTGATTAGGAAGAAAGTGAATGCACAAAAGGTGGGCATGAGGGAGTAGTGGAACAAATAGGAAAAGAAAAATGGAAGGAGAGAATAGAAAGTGTGTAAGGGCACTCAAGGAAAAGAAGGGGCACCAAGGGGAAACTGTAACCAAGGAGTTTGTGCAATTGAACTCAAGTGCGGGTAGGATTGAATGAGGAACTAAGAGCCAGAATGTGTGTACAAGTTACCCAAATAACTAGGAGAGTTATTTGGATAACACAAGCTTAAGATTTTTCATTAGTATTCACATCCGTATCTTTATCTTCTTCATCTCCTTCTTCCTTGGGTTGTCTATCCACATATGCATCATACTTCTGGAATAGCTCTTTTATATCATTCTCATCTAGGCCTGTATGGTGCTGAAATATCAAGGCTTGCCTTCTCAGTGCATCCACGCATTGATCCATATTTTGTTTATATTCCCATGGTTTTGATTTTAACTCTACAATTCTTGTTTCTACAGTCATTAGTGTCTCAATGACTTCATAAGAAAATTTTTCTCTTTGGATATTTTTCTCAAAAGAATTGATTAAGAAGTCAGTTTTCATATCACCATAACTCTTTTTGAATTTATCAAATACCATGTATTCTAACTTTAGATCAATAGTGTCCATACTCTTCTCAACCCATTTCTTCTTTGTCTCCATTTTTTCTCGATTCCATTCAAAACCTCAACTCTGATTTTGGCCAAGTCTTTAATTACATATTGAGTTCCCATGTGTTCAATTGGCACAATTCCTTCCTTCTCAACTAAGTATTCATCTAATTGAGTAATACGATTTAGTTTGGGGAGAATTCCCTCAAAATAGAAAAGCTCATTATCACACTGTTCAATTAACTCATCAATTTCATTGAGCTTATTCTTAAGCTCTTCATATTTCATCCTAGCTTTCTCAATGGCTTTCTTCCCCTTTTCATTAGCTTCTCCACCCAAGTATCAACAAATTTAACCTTTTCAACAAATTTTTCAATATGTCCCACAACTTCAGGAGTATCAGTAGAGATATCTTCTTAGCATTCATTGGTTTGTCTAACTATTGTAGACATGAACTCAATGATCTGGACTGCATTCTTTTAACTACATTTTTGATATCATGTCTTCATCCACTTTGTGCAAAAAATCATGGACTGCTTATGAAACTTCTTGCTTTAGTGCATCCCTTGAGGTTTTTCCCAAAGGAATAAGTTGAACATTATAGTCACTTGCAGTTATATCACTTCTTGATTTTCCCTCATGTGGGATTTCCACCTCCAAAGTTCTAGATCCATATGGGTCAGTATGAGTTTTAGTAATGACCCTATAATTTTTTGGAGCCTTTATGGGTTTTGGGAAAGCAAAAGTTGTAAGATATATGGATTTCATAAGTACAACCTCTTCTTCTTCTTCTTCTTTTGAAATAAACTCTCTTATCCAACCTTTTGTAAGAGCATTTCTAACCTTTTTCTCTTGCAACTCTTGAGGTTTATCAGGACAACCACCAATTGCTTAGACATTTCTTGAATATTTTTCACTAATGGATCCTTATGTTGCACTTTTTCCACTTCCAATGTTGATTTCTTGGGTTTATATTGTGTTTGCACTTCCCCCACTTGCTTCTTTCCTTGATCCTGAACTTGGGGTTGACCAACTTCCTTTTGAGTCATATCAACATTTAGAACATGTTCTCTATTTGTCTCCTCAACTGATGTAGTCATAACCTCTACATTTTCCTTGGGAACCTCTTAGGTGGTGTTGTTCCTTTAGGTAATTATTTTTCTTTTGCAATTTCTAATTCCTTTAGAGGTTGTTGTTCGGTAGAGATATCCTCATGAACCGGAATAAAAAATTTACTTCCATTCTTTTGATACCTCTTTTTGTGGCATGGTGTGTTGGCTCCCAGTAGCTGATCCTTTACCTTCATTAATACCCCATATACTTTGAATGTCATCAACCTTTTCCTTTGTAATGGTTTCTTTTGTAGTTTCAATCACCCTTTCTTCAGCCTAACTTTGCCCTTTTAGGTGATCCACTACCTTTGGTAACCTTGGTTTATTTTGGGGATCCTTTTCACATGGTGCCCAAATATCCATAATTTCTCCACCAAAAATCCTTGAACTTTTTACTTTCTCATTTCTAAAGTAGTTTGGCCTTCAGAAGATACTTCTGACATTGGAATTTCTGACTCAACAATTGGCACATGGGTGGATTCCTTCACTCCTTCACCTAACTGGAGAATACCTATATCTTCTACCACTTGTCTTTCAATTGATACTTCAAATGCCTCAAGTACATGAATCTCCTCATTTGTGTCTATGTCCATTATTTCAATTGGGATTTTTTTATTCATGCAATTGATCAAAAAGAGGTATACTCACACCTTAAACTAGGGTTGCATAAAATTTATTCAACCCTTTTTCTAACAAAAAACTATCTAGTAGATTAGATGGGATATTACCTTGGGATAATTTTTCTTGAGTAATATTAGTTATTACTCCTCTTGGAGATAGAGATGAAGCTAGAAACAATGGTTGTATACTTGGACTTACTTGAACATATTTTTGTTCTGGTGGTGGAGTTGCTTGATGAGCCATGGAAGCAGCTATTCCTTCTTGTTCCTTAGTGAGCATGGGAGGATCAATCACTTCAGGATTCTTATGCTTGTGTTTCTTAAATGCATGATCACCTTCTCTTACCAAGGGTTGTTCAAATACAACTTTGTATCTCTTCTTTTCCCTTTCAAACTACTTGATATCTAGTGCCACCCTTTCCTTGACACTTTGTGACTTGGATTGGATGTTATCACTTGTTATGGCTCCTCTCATCATCTTTTTAGTACCCTAAGATCCTAGTAAAACCTCTAGAGGGGAATTTTGTGTAGCTAAACCTTTTCCCTTTGTTTAGATTGGTACTGCAAAAGTAATAGGAGCATTTTGCATGGACTTTAGAAGCATTTCTTTTGTTTTCTGCTTCAAAGTAAACATGGAATATTGTTTCACAGAAACAATGGTCCATTCATCAATAATTCTTATATTAGGTATTTTTAAGGTAATTGGGGGCTTTCCCTCCTAAAGGATCCATCTTATCATCTCCTTTCCTTAAAGGGGGAAGATCTTCCTTCAAAATCTCTAATTCCTTAAACTTATTAAGTACCCTTGTATTCTGAATAGATAAATCTATGTTATTTTTTTAACCAAGTCAATGTTCTCCTCATCACATGAGAAATCCTACCATAATGCTCATATGATTCTTTTTCATACCATTTTACGAGGGTCATTGGTTTTCCTTCTATCTTTTGATCAATGTAAAATTGACTCATTTTCTGGTCAACCATGATTCCTTAAGGCACCAAAATAAATTTTAAATCAATGATCTTCCTGAGAGTCATCCTTGAAAAATCTCTGAGTCTGAATTCTTCCTCATCTCTATAGTTCATCCAATAATCCTCAAAATGACGTTCATACTCAAAAGAATTTCCCAAAGTGTTGGCAACCCATGTAATATCATAGTTAGACCTTAATTCAAATTTCTCCATATCAAACCTCTCCATTTCATCCTCCATTAACCTAGATTTTATAATAAAGGGGCAAGAATAAATTCCAATCCTAATGGGAAATTTGATGTCTATCTTGTGTCTCCTAGTAATCAACTTATGAATAGGTGTTAATTGTCTTCAAAATTCACACAAAGCCATATTGTAATATAAATACCTTAGTAATTTTCATGGCTATCCCTTAAATCCACCGGCTCTAATGTATGTGAATCTCCTATATTAGAAGAAAATGTAACCATACTCCATAATTTTATTCCTGGATTCTTCTAATATTCTGTAATTCTCCCATTCAGTTTGAACAAGCATATGACGGTAGAAAGAATGCATCATTCACCAATCTTACATTTCCCTTCCAATTGATCAATTGTAATTGGGGATAAACCTCATGCACCTTGTTTTTTTTGAAAGGGACATGTGGTACAAGGCTAGGGAAATGTCTATGGTCCTGTAATATTGTAAATTAGATATGTCATCATATAAAACTCAAGCTCCCTAGTACCACCCATTTTGATTTTGCAGCCTTTGTGCTAAAATATGGTCATGAATTGAATCAACTATGAGGGTTTCCCAAAAATACTTCCTTTCCTTTCTAAAACAACCCACATATATGGGCACATAAATTCTTTGAATTCATTTGTTGTTTCCAAGCCATCCATTCTACTTAGCAACACAATTAAATCCTCGCTTCTTCCACAAACTGTGACCTAACCAATTTTTTGGGAATCCTAGTGGTTACCTTTTTATCTGCTAGTAGCCACTTGGTGTTTATAAATTTTGCATAATCTTTCTTCTTGGCTTCAAATTATTTTAGGGATAATTCAACACTTAGGGTTACCAGAGTTTTGATCACTAGTAATCTCATCATTATCCTAAAATCTTTGGGTGTTAAAGTCAATACTGACTCATCACTCCCATCCAAAACCTCCCTATTATATGGATTATAATTCAGTGGCACAAATCCTTACCAATTTAGGAAAATGCACTGAAGGAGGGATATCACCAGTTGAAGCAATGTTACTATCCTCGATTGCTTCCATGAGTTCACTTTTTTTTGGGTTATTTTGTATTTGCAAAAATTCGTTCAAATCAGCATCCATCAAGTTGGTGTCCCTAATTTCATCCAAGTCACTAGTAACATCGGACATGACTTGGAAACCTGATGGAAATTAATTCATTTTTATGCCCTAGCTTCTACTTTCAATCTCTTTGCAAATTTTGGAGTAGAATAATGAAAGTATGAAAGTAGTACAATCCTTACCGGTTTTTGTGTAAATGTCTATGTAATTCTCCTTTGCTTCTTATATTTTCAAGCCTTTATCTCTCAATTGATGCTCCTTGATTGATTTCACCTCGTTCCTTTGAAAATTTTGATAGCAAGGGTATCCAAATCTTCACATGCAATAATAAAAAGCTCGAAGTGTTTGAATACTTCAAACAATTTTTCCTTGATTTGTGTAAAAATGCATTAATGGCAAAAACCATAAATGTATTAAATCCTAACCATCCATCATGCCTCCCCTTTTTTAAATGTGGGCTGTCCAAGTGGAGAAATTCTACGTTATGGATCGGGGGTCTTTTTGTATTTTTCACTACCTTTTAAAAGCATACAAGTTCACACATTTGACCCAAGCACCCACCTTTGAATTTTGTTATGATCATGACACATGTTCAAATATTAGAGGTAGCAAAGGTACTGGACCTTTTTGTATATCTGTCTATTTTATTGATTGTACATAGTAATACAAATTCGACCCGAGGCCCCACTTCTTCGCTCTTTTCTTAAAAATATGCCATGTGTCCTTAGTAGGCCTCATATATTTTTCAGCACTTTTGCACTTTGTCAACTCAATGTTAGGAAAAAATTATTGGCCCGATTCCCACTCCAATTACTCTTTTACATGTATAATATTTCGGGAGTGGGGTCAATATCGATCTTATATCCTTTGACTTGAATATTACGGGAATATTCATTGGGCCTCGAGGCCAAGTTTTTATTTTGTGATTATTATGTAATTGTTATAACTTTGCAAACCAAGCCCGTAACGCCACAACCAATGGGAACGTGCCATGTATCTTTGGGTGGTAGAGAAAATATGAAATTTGTAATAGAGGATGAAGGATGACATACAAGGATAATTTTAAAAGATTAAAACCGATTCATGAAAAAAATTTATAGGGATTTTCAAAGGCAACATGACTATTACTTTCCTCAACCGAAAAGAGGATTCACACCATAAACATAGGGTTTTCATTCACATTCAACATGATTAAATCTTCAAATATACGCTTTTTACATTAGAAACCAATGAGTAAATTTTTCAAAATCATACACTAGAATAAAGGGTGATATCAAATCGAGCACTAACACCGCATAAACTACATATTCTTGTGCATAACCTTCTTTCTTAACAACATAATGATTGTAATGATGACCATATTGATTAGCAAGGTTTGGGTCATGGGGATATTCGTTGTGATAATGGTTATAATATTGATTTTGAGGAGGATATTGGTATAAGAGAGGTGGATTGGGATGGTTCAGCTCTTGGAGAAAGGAATTCCACTTAAGAACTAACATCATGAATGGATGGCCTCATAAAAGATGGAAAAATAAATAAAAAATAGGTCTGGTATAAATAAAATAGGATTTTTGGACAAGTAAAATAACCAGATCTGTTTAGAAAAATACTTCTAAAAGACCGAAAATTTACCAAACACAAATCAGACCTAGAAAAATTATGAAAAATATAGACTAGGATGTTATGGAACACCTACTAAAAATAATATGGATTCTTCGTCCCACTAGGCATGCCAAAACACTTTTATCGGTCCAAGTGCAACTTTGTCTTGGAAAAGTAATATGACTCAGACTTCGACTAATACAATGGGATCTCCTCCAGTCAGGTGCCTCTGACTAAGGAGAAACTCTAGAGAAGGCTAGTGCCTTTAATGGATCACTTAAAACTACTAATATTGTGGGGTGAGGGATAGGAACAAACTTTAAATTTACTAAAATAAAGTAAAAATGGTGATACACCAACACTTTGGGAATTACACTTGCACAAAACACACTTAATGACTAGTAAAAGATGGATAAACTTCACTACAATCGATGTTTAAAAAAATTTGACTCAAAAGAGGTGTTTACAAACACTTGAATGACCGAGAAAAATTTATGAAACAACTTAATGGAGGTATCGAGAAGTTGTTAACATGCAAAGGAAAATAATCATTCACTTAAACACACAAAACAACTATTGTAATACACTTCACAAAGCTTGAAATTGGAGGAAAAATATTCTTTTAAAGGTCAAGAAGGTGCACCTATATAATGGTTCTACATACAAGTCTACAAAATGACAATAAGTCCCCCAAGTTCCAAAAATAGCCCTTATAAAAATAGACCATTTGGATAATTGGAAAAAATCCAATTTTAGGCTTTTACATGATTAATAGCTTCTTTTGATTAAATATAATAATAATAAGGCCAAAATTAGTTGCATGATGCCTATTCCCCTCCATGTTTGACCCACCAACTACTTTTGACTATGCTTTTTGCAAAATTAGAGGATTAAAACATATTGTTTTGAAGTAAATTAAGGTAATATTAGCTTGTCTTATTTGAGAAAGCTAATTTTGCCTTTTCAAAGCACATGCATAGTGGCTATTTTGGACTCTAGTGCATGTATTGCAAGGTAAACATGGTTTATAATTGGCCTTTGAACATTCATAGAACTTATGGTTCATCTTTTATTTGGATAAAAATTACCCCTCTAACCCATGCAAGGCTTGCATTATGATACTTTTCCTCATCTTCATGGGAAAATTAGGTAACTTAAGCATGGATAAACATGATGAGTTTGAAGAAACCTTGGTTAATCTTGGGGTTATGGTTGAGAATCCTAAAATAAAAAGCATTTTCATTCAAATTTTTCACTAGACGATTCTCTTTTGGGGAACTCTACTACTTTTTCACCATGGCGGCCATGATTCTCGCCTCTTTCTTGTCATTGTCTGGTTTGAGATTTAATATTTGTTTACACATATGGAAGTCACCACTTTTCTATTGAATCTCTATTATTGCATATTTTTCCATGAGAAGGGGGAAGCTCTCTATTTACATATAGTAGGCCTTGGTTGAACTTTTTGGCCGCCATTATCACAAGTTGAGCTCTATTCTCTTTAGATAGATCTAACTTTAGTTCACCGCAATGGGTTAGTGTGTGTTCAAACCGATTATTGTGGATTGGGTTTTCATTGAATTGCCATCATTTGAGCCTGAAGCTCTGGTTTCTTGAGCAATCATGGTTTTTGACTCTATTTTTGTGGCTTGTTGTTACACATGACTTTGTCATTTTTAATCCTTTCGAGATGGGTGTGTTTTTTAGATAATTTTTCATTTCTTGTAGAGCTCAAGTTAGGTGTGGTGGTTGACTGAAACTGGTGGAATGATCATATACCGCTCAGTATTTCTATGTGTATTTAGGAATGTTAGAGAATATGGTGAATGCAAGCAAATTATATCATTTGTTAAAAAAATGAATAGGAAAACTCTAGCTTGGTCTCCCATTATTGGATCACAGTAATATTACAAAAAACGAAGCTCTGTAAACTGGATTCGAGCTTGCTGGTTTAAATAATTGGTAAGATGCAAAAATTTTAAGCTTTGTTGCTTCTTATTATTTCCCTTTTGCACCTTCACTCTATTTCCCATTTGCACACCTACCTTTTGCTTCCAGACATTGCACCTTCTTTTGTGTCAGTCACTGTGTCACATCATCTGTCAAAATTGAGTTTGTAACACGTAACCTATCAAAGTATGCCAACAATGCACCAAATATGGAAAACCAACCGATGTATGAAACATGGCGAGTAAAAGAAAAATAAAATAAATAGGTGGTTGATTTCCTCAGTCAATCAGCGCCCACCAAATGTCATTGCATGTCAAAATGACCTGTAGACTTCTGACAACCATAACTTCTATCATAGTGCTCAGATTCCCATGTGCCTAGTCTCATTTGAAATCTACTAACATCAGCTACACATTGGAATTTTCAAAATTAGATTTAGGTGGGATTTGGTAGGCGAGAAAATAGGAAATGTCTTTTTGATCATCAATTCACACATCTAATCGACCTTAACCACTAGATTTCAATTAGATCTTTCCTTCTTCCTTCTTCTACATGCCAAACAAACCTAGGGAGGCACATCTGACAGCCTTACAATCGGTTTTCTAGGAAATTATCATTTGATGTTGGTGGTTGAAGATTTGAATCGAGTTTCCCTCCTTTTCTCCTTCTCTTCTCTCCTTCTTCTTCTATAAATAACAAAGTTCTACTTTGTAAAAGGATCCCTCTCTATTGTAATGGAACCATGCCAAAATAGTGGTGACTTCCCATGGGTCTCAAACCTTGGTGTGGTCTCTACAATGTATTCTTGCCTCCTACCGTGAATGTAAATGATTGTGTGTCCCTTAAGCAATAAAATCGTGTTTTGTGGAACTCTTGTCTTCCTTTTTCATTTTCATTGCATCTCACCTCTCTATTTGCATTTTCTGGCATGATGTGTGTATTCTTGCTTGTAGTTCCCATGTTCATATGTTTTACACACTAGAAGGTCGAGCCCGCATGTTGAGGTGTGGCATGTGTCATCTGCCCTCTTCTCCTGTGCCCTCTCTATTTACTTCATCATTCGTGGAGAGAGATTTACCCTTTCCCTAACACTATCACCTTCCTTAGCTTAGGATTTACCCTTTCTACATATCCTTCTATCCCTATTCCCTTGGTATGTTTATTTTAGGATTTTATTTCAACATTAGGAGTAGCAGTAGCGTTAGAGGTAGGTAGAGGAACCAACCTTGTACAGAGATCCATCCCAAGTGTGCAATGTCCCACAACTTGGGGACAATTCCATCATGGTCTCAAACAACTTGATCCTTCTAGATCTGAGACATGGGTGTAAGTTTGATGACCAAAATTTTTTCGCATGCCGGTGGGAAAAGAGTGAAGAGCTTTACATCTTCATCTTAGCAAGTTTGATGTATTTTTTTGAGATCCAACCTTTGGATGCATTTTTCAACACATCTGGTGACTCCACTAATCCAAATGCACCCATTATTTCATTCGCAGACCAGTCTCCCCTCCTTCTTTCATTCATTTCCCTTCTTCCATCATTCCACCTTCCTCTTTTGAATTTATGCAATCATGACTTCTTTCCCTTCATGGAATTCTCATTTACCACAGCAGAGCTCTTTTTGTCCATCCACACAGTTTAAAAATTCTCGTCTAAATCAGTTTTATAAGCTCCATTATCTTGAAACTGCATATAACCCACGTTTTTCTAACTAAAATGTTTATGAAGAACATGTTTATGCAGATGATGGTGGAAAATCCATATCGAAGATTATTTTGAGAGGGAGGTGCAAAATATGGAGATGGACATGATGTAGCTAAGGATAAAATTTTATTGAACGTAACTAGAGTTGGCTTCAAGGTCCCTTATCCATGGGTTGGCCTTGTATAAGGCTGGTTTAGTGTCTAATAGAAGCTGAAATTTTTACTGAGATGTTGCCCTAGATTACAAAGTGGGTGGAGTTAATGGAGGCTCAAAATATAGTGTGTCACAACCTTGTCAATGAGGAAACCCCGGGAAACCCCGCAATACCATCTTATAACCCTCCCACTCCTCCGCAATATCTTACATCATCTCATCCCATTGTGCATGTTCCTAGCTTCCTACACACTTACCCTATTGATAATTCCCCTCCATCCTCTCACCATTTCTCTTCCATCATCTCTCCCATGCATGTTTCCACTCTTCTTGCATGCAAACTTCCATGCCTTCCGCGCCCATCCTCCCATTTCCTTCCAAGTCCCCTCTGTCTAATTGTACCATAAATGAACACCCCCTGCCAATACACATTTCCCAACCAACTTCATCATATTTGATGACTGTAAAATAGTTGAAGAATGACATGACTCATGTAACTCTGATTGGGAAGAGGAATTAATATAGGTGCTTGTTCCAGAAGAAAAATAGTTAGTCTCAGAGGGTGTGCTCTTAGGGGAAACTGAGTTTCTTATAGAGGAAGAACCTCATTTTCCCCAGCTCTACATGATCCAGCCTACAAGAAGTTACCTTCAGAAGGAGATTCTGCAAGAAAATACCATCTGTGGGATTGAGCTTAAAATTAATGGGAAAATCATAAGAATTAGACCATTCCCAATCAGATATCTAGCTAGTCTAGAGAAAAAGATAGATTTGCCACCGGTCATGTTTGCTCTAGAACATGAGGTTGAGCTTCAGTATGCCAAAGGTCGGTGCAGTGCCTCCCCAATCCAAGTGCGTAACAACTTAAGGAGGTATGTATTCTATTTATTGATATTTTCAAGAGAGTGAAACACCATCTGCAAGTCGGTTTTAACTCTTGCTACAAACCATGTCCAACACCAAATCAATTACATGGTCACAATTTGTGAGTAAGGGCATATACTTCTCCCTTCCTATTGTAGGTTTTACTTGAGTGCCATTTACCTCTCGCTTAGAGTCGGATAGCTTAGGTTTGATTTAAGTAAGACAATTACTTGGGCACACTTTGCATGTTCCCTTTGGGACATGTATAATTTTAAGATTTTGTACATAATGTTGTGCTTCTATTTTGGTGCACTCCCTCTAAAGCACCTTTCATTTTGTGTCGCGTCATGCCTCTTTTTGTTTCTTCCTAGGATGATAGTTCAATTTTAGAAGAAATAGTTCCAACAATCCCCGCACAACTTTTCACTCTCATGAATCCAAGTCATAACATCTTCACATGAGAGAAATATTTCAGTTTAGAGTTCAGACAGAGCTTCAAGTGACTCTAGGGTCTTCTTCAATTTACATATCAGATCTTCAAGTTTAGCATTTGACTCCATGCCCAATGGACTTCTAAGGCTACTAATCTCTTCATCTAGTAGGAAGATCACCCCCGAAAGTCACCAAAATTTTAATCCAAATAACTATACTAGTTATCTAGACAACTTAGATTTCATTCTAACTCGATGTTTCATATTTCAGTTATGCACACTCAAGCTTGCTCCTTGGCACAATTTTCTTGGTTGTTGTTTTTCGCGCACCCCACGTGCCTTGCTTCCTTCTTGCTTATGTTCCCCTTCTCTCTGTATTATGATATCTCCTTTTCCATTTTCCTTTGCACCTTCCTCCTACATGCTCGCTTTCTTTCCTATCTTGTCATGTACTCCTTACACACACCTCTATAGACTTTCCTTGTAAATCAGCTAAGTCCCTCACATGTCTTTGCACTTGCATGCCTTACACTTCCTATTTTCCTTGTGTTCCTTCGCACTCCCCTTTTCTTCTCTCTACCGCACACCCTTCCTAAGTTGAATGCTCACGCCCCTTCCCCATAATTTTCCCCGTACGTATTCTCATATTCCTTCTGCGTGTGCACCTATGCATGCGTGCCTTTTCTCTGTTTCCCTTTCACGCACTTACCTTTTTACTGTGCCTTTTTCCTTCTTCTCACTTTTGATCATTGTGCCACGTCATCTGTCAGAATTGAGTGTGTAACACGCAACCTATCAAAGCATGCCAACAACACGCCGAATTTGGACAACCAACCAATGCATGACACGTGGCAAAAAGACCAAAAAAATCAACGATTGGCCAATTTCCTCAATCAATCAACACGCACCACGTGTCATTACATATCGTAACGACTGTAGACCCGATAGCCATAACTTCTACTGTAGTGCTCAGATTCCCACGTTCTCGGTCTCATTTGAAAGCTACTGACATCAACTACAAGTTGGACTTTTCAAATTCAGATTTAGGTGGGATTTTTAGGTGAAAATAGGGAAATGTATTTTTGATCATCAATGCACACATCTAATCGACCTCAACCACCAGATTACAATTAGATATTTCCTTCTTCCTTCTTCTACATTCCAAATAGACATGGGGAGGCACATCTGACAACCTTGTGGGTGGTTTTGCAAGAATTTATCATTTTTATTGGTGGTTGAAGATTTGAATCGAGCCTCCTTTTCTCCTTCTCTTCTCTCCTTCTTCTTCTATAAATAACAAAATTCTACTTTGTAAAAGGATCCCTCTCTGTTGTAATGGAACCATGCCAAAAAAGTGGTGACTTCCCGTGGGTCTCAAACCTTGGTGTGGTCTTCGCAATGTATTCTTGCCTCCCGCCGTGAATGTAAATGATTGTGTGTCCTTTAAGCAATAAAATTATGTTTTGTGGAACTATTTTCTCCCCTTTCTTGTTTACATTACATCTCACCTCTCTATCTGGGTTTTCGGCATGCTATGTGTATTTCCACTTGCAGTCCCCGTGTTCATGTGTTGTGCGACTTTGGAAGGCCGATCTCGCCGTTGATCGTGGTGCGCGCCATCCACCCTCTTCTCCCATGACCTCTCCATTTCCTTCACCTATCGTGGAGAGAGATCGACCCTTTCCATCATGTTATCACCTTCCTTAGCTTAGTATTTCCCCTTTCTACACATCCTTCTATCCCTGGTCCCTTGACATGTTTAGTCTAGGATTTGTTTTCAGCATTAGGAGTAGCAGTAGCGTTAGAGGTAGGTAGAGGAACCGGCCTTCTCTAGAGATCCGTCCCAAGCGCGCAAGGTCCCATAACTTGGGGATAGTTCCATTGTGGTCTCAAACAACTCAATTCTTCTAGATCTTAGACATGGGTGCATGTTTGATGACCAACAGATTAGTTCGGTCGAGCCACCAATTCCCGCTTATGTTTGAGATTAGTTGCTCATTATGTGTGCTCTCCTTATAGAGTTGTCTCGAATAGTTAGTAATACCATTTCTTGCTTAATTTGGTTGTAATATTTTCACTAGATATGCATTATTCATTAGCAAGAGTCATGGATAAAAATGGAATTATCTCAATTATTTTGTGCACTTCATTTCAATACATGTTGAGAAAATAAGCGTAAACTTGGTACTTTAGTGAACACGAAGAAATTGTTTGCTACATTATAAACACCTTTGGACCTTAATTATATGACTGTAGACTATCCTTATTCCCTATCTGGACATCTAGTGTATTAGAAACCATGCCCGAACTTCTTGTAGATACTCTGTTTTTGGAAGAAAAAAATGAATCTTACTTATGCTAAGGCATTGATGAACACTAAAGCTCTGCATTTTGAGAATTGATGAACACCAAATCTACACTCTTTTCCTTTGAAGACCACTTCCTCTTGTAAAATGCATGGTTTTCAAATGCAATCTTGGAACATAATTTTTGAATTTGTAGTATATTTTCCATGTATTTGTGTTCCTTGAGAAGTCATTTTAAATATTAAAATGCGTTTTGTAAATTACTTCTCTAAAGAAGATTTGGAGAATTTGCATTATTTTTCTAGAAACTGTAAAAATTGGATAGTATGAAATTCGTGCAAAATAAAAAATTCAAAGATACTCTTGGAACCATTATCTTGAATTATGCTCTATCATTTTTGTTGAGTTTCTATAAAGCATGCTTCTCTTCTTAACTCAGCAGTTTTTGTTAGCATATAATTAATGTATCAAAGTGTAGTGGTAATGCTTAAAATTCTCATTTGATTTGCAACATTTGATTGATAACCCATAACCTCCATTAATATTCCCATTCTTTCACACCTAAAAGAATTATGAAAATCTTGCATTTTTTATGGCTACATCTTACAAATCTGCATTATGTGAGAAAGATGTCTTTTCCTTTTAAAACCCGCAAAAATGATGAACTTTGAAGAGATATACTCCTTTTCTTGTTGGCTACCAACTTTATATTCAATCACTTGTTGTAAATCATAATCATGCTTGAGATGAAAACGCTCGTTTCTAAATCTTGTTGTTGATTTGAAAATAATAGTAACTTTTAATTTGATGCAAAATAAGTGATGGATCCTATCCATTACAAGCTTAAGCTTTGTTTCTTCATTAATGTTATCTTCCGTGATTGGTTATCTTACTACACTCATCACTCTTGTAGTCTATTACTAGATCTATGTTAGCTTTGTGATGTTGAGCTCTTATCTTGAACAATATCTTGTGTACTTTAGTCATCGGAATGAAAATTAAGGGTAAATATCGATGGAAGATTCATTAACAAGCACCGTAATTGTAATATCCTCATCCTGAAAGCATGTTGATCTTGTTTTTACATTATTTTTATTCATGTTTCAATTGATGATGCTTATGAAATCAAATCTATAAATAAAACAGGATAGAGTGACCTCAAGCTCTAACTAATCTCTTTTCACCTTTTAGGTACTTTGAAGAAGCAATCTGGCTCATAAAGGAACATCTTGCATGGAAAATGACCTTGTAAAAATAATGATGGAAATGACAGAGTCACTCTTTCATTTTTAATTTATAGATTTAATTTCATATGTGTTGTTTTACATTTTAGCCATATCCCATGGCTTGTGTGGTATCATTATCTTGTTTCCTTTATGAATAAATAAAAATTGCCTTATGCTATGAGTTGCACATGTTCTTTTTGCATTTATTTTCAATAACATGATGTGGAATAAACCTATTCAACTCAACACACCAAGACAATTTGACATAATCATAAAGGAATAAAATGAATTAATTATACCTTCATTTGATCATTTAGAACTTGAGTAATAACACCATTGATTGCATTGCACATCCCTTTAACACCTCAAAATTGCAACTTAAACCATGTTGTTTCATAATGTTGTTTTTGATAAACAATGTCTTTCCCATATTTATCACAACCTTGCAACAATCTTAAATGGATGATGCATGATCTTGAAAAAGATGAATGTT
This sequence comes from Taxus wallichiana var. yunnanensis, assembly GCA_018340775.1. Lineage (NCBI taxonomy): Eukaryota > Viridiplantae > Streptophyta > Pinopsida > Cupressales > Taxaceae > Taxus > Taxus wallichiana. Next base: position 81,169,917 of record CM031242.1, on the reverse strand, counting down.
GGAATGGTCTCTTATGTGAGGCATGAGCATGATGGAACAACATTCTTAGTTGTTTGATGTAGTGTGTTTTCCAATCTACAACTGAAAATAAATAACCTGAAAGTTTCATATACCCCTTTTCGATGATGATAAAAAATGGTCAACATCTTTGGCGACTATGTTGAACTGGATGCCTACTAATCAACGAGAACCTATGAATTTCCTCACTTTTATACATGAAAACAATATGAAACTCTATACCAAGCTTTACCATGCATGCCAAAGACTAGGAAACACCGATAAGGACTAAAAATCCTTCACAAAAACCAAAAATAGCAGTAAGAACATGTGTAAAACTATACTTGAAGGAAAGAAACAACTCATACTAAGACTAAAAAATCATACATACTCTAAGGGAGCATAGAGAGTATGTGCAAGCATTTATTCTATAGAAAATAAACCTATACTAACCTACTCTAACCATTTAAAAATTAAAGCTAAACAAAGCTTGATACAGGCTGAGAGAAATAATTTCCTTTTCTCAAAACATGTGACCATGCGATAAGCTTGATATTAAGATCACATGGAAAATATGAAAACATGATTTGTACCTTAAATTCGCTAAAAATATCAGTCCATAATATAAAAATACATGTATTGGATTAGAAATTTGTTTTAGAAGGCATTGGGGCTGAATTTTGAGAACGTGAAGCTCCTATTTGTGATCTAAATCAAGCACAACTGCTAGTACTAGTGGTCTTAGTCTCAAATCAGCCAAGTATCTGATTGGGCATAACATTCTCACATATGGAAAACTTATTTTCTTGATCTAACCTATTTCTTTACCTTCTCCTTTATGCTTGGGCACATTGGGATGGTGATAAAAACATTGATATGCTTATTCAAACTGCTCTATCTAATTCATTATGACTGCTTTTGTAATGATATCAACTTCTTGTTCTTTATTCTGATCCACCGTGAGGTTTGAAATCTCAAAATCATCTTCTCACTCCTCATGGGTAGCGTGATGCTCTTTGATGTCCACCACGTGGCTATATATAAGTTGATATAAGACGAGTTTTGCTTCAACTTATTCATTCTTATCATTATCCTCATCCGGTAAAGCAGTCATGAGGCTTAAATTATCTTTTCCTTTTCACGAGGCAACTCTAAAGCTGTTAATCCTTCCTCATATTGTATCCAAAATTTCTCTAAATTCAAATCTAATTCATGACCATTTATGGACAAATTTTCATACATGGTTAGAAATTTTTCATCCTCTAAATCAACAATATTTAAATCAACAAAAACTAAATAAACAAATATTATTGAATCATTTTCTAAACTAGAAGAAGATATAACCTCAAAATTACTAGTTTTAAACTATGAATCTTCGCATGCTCATTCAAAGCACTAACTATACCTTGTAGCTCAAGAGAATGATGAAGATCTTGCCAAAAAAAAAAAAATTGTTGATTTGAATCTTGTTGGTGCTCTAAAATCTACACCTCTTTCTTGCACTCATTCTCCAACTACAAAATCTAATTGAACCCAAAATTTGAAACCTAATTATTCAAATCTTCAATATATTCATCTCTCCTGGTTTCTTGAGCTAGCTTCCCTCCTTGACTGATTTTATGATTGTCCCCTTCCCAAATTGGGATTGGGAATGAGAGAGGAGGGGTGGTTTAGGTTTCAACCTGATTTGGTAATGTTTTGGACAAGGGGTAAGGGATCAAAATATTCTTGTGAAGGAGAGGGAGCATAAATTGCATCATTTAGAAAACTTGAAATTTGATAGATGAGATGTGATGGATGATAAGGAATGGGCATTAGATTTTGATGGGGAAGGTAAGTGGGAACATCCCATTGATAATGTTCCTCAACCTGATGCCTATCATCCTCTAATGCTTTCAAATACATAATGTAATCAACAATTCGGAGAGAGAGCTTCTTATTACATCAAACCTCTATTGTGGGGTAAACCAAGAAGGTATAGGACCTCCCCATTGACATGGATGATCTTAACTAGGATGTTTAGATTGTTAAATATTTACTTTCTCATTTCCATTGTGCCACATCTGCTCCAATTTCGAACACTTCTTTCAAAATATTCCTCCTACATAGAATTACCTCCATAATCTACATAACTTGCATATTCCTATGCATAACCTTGTTCCTAAACAACATAATGATTGTAATGATGACCATACTTGATTAACAAGGTTTGGGTCATGGGGATATTCATTTTGATAAGGGTTATAATACTGATTTGGAGGAGGATATTGGTAGAAAGGAGGTGGATTGGGATGGTTCAGATCTTAGAGAAAGGAATTCCACCTAGAAATGACATCATGAATGCATGACCTCATAAAATATGGGAAAAAAAGAAAAACATGTTTGTTGGAAATAAAATAGGCTATTTTGACCAAGAAAATAACTATATCTATTTAGAAAAATACCTCCAAAAGGATGCAATTTTACCAAGTACAAATCAAACTTGGAAAAATTATGAAAAATATAGACCAGGATGTTATGGAACACTTGCGTAAAATAATCTAGATTCACCGTTTGACCGGGTGTGCAAAAAAATATTATCGGTCAAGTGCACCTTTGTATTGGAAAAACAATATGACTACGAGGTCAGCCGATACAATGGGATCTCCTCCAAGTTTTGGGTGCCTTAGAATGAGGAGAACCTCAAGAGCGGAATGTTTCCATTGATGGATCCCCTAAAACTAGTAGTCGGTGGGGTTGAGGGATAAGAACAAACTTGAACTTAACTAAAAGCAAGTAAAAAGGGTGACACACACACACTTTGGGATTTACAGTTGTACAAAACACACTTGATGAATGGTAAAAGACTGATAAACTTCACTATAATTGATGATTAAGATATTTTGAACTCAAAAAAGGTGTTTAAACACACTTGAATGACATGCACAATTTACGAAACAACTTAATGGAGGTATTGAGAAGTTGTTAGCATGCAAAGGAAAATAATCATTCACTTAAACATAAAAACATCTGTTGTAATACAATTCACAAATCTTGAAAATGGAGGAACAAAAATATTTTATTAATAAATAAGGTGCACCGATATCATTGTTCTCGCATACAAGTCTCGCATAATGACAATAAGCCCCCAAGTTCCAAAAAATAGCACTTGCAAAAATACACCACTTGGCTAATTGGAGACAAATCAAATTTTAGCCTCTTACATGATTAATTTTGTCACACCCCACAAAATTTAGTTTGTGATCACAAAGGATAAGTCATTGTTTGGTATTTTTGTGCTAGATTTTCAGTGAGATTCCTTTAGTTGGTATAATTGGTTGTATTAAATATCGTGGTACCCTTTTTCTATTGTGTGATTCTCACCTTGAGCCTTGATTATACGATTAAGGTGTAAAATTGTACTTACTAGCACAATGACAATAGGATCCTAGTTATCTTGATTTGAGCATGGGATAGGTGAATAAGGTTATGCTTATAACAAATCAATCGGGGATGATTAATTAAGCATCTTTGGTCCCTAATGAAATAAAGAAGATTGACTATGCTATGTTGGGAGCTCACCGTGAACTTAGGCAACAATGTTAATGGTTGTGATGTTCCTAATGTATTGGACCAATGTTGGATCATATGAATAAATTCATGTAATCGAATTAATTTTCAAGGTTATTATATGTTTGGGCTAACATAATAGACAAAGGTTGATCTTGTGATTATATGGCATGTGGATGTTGTTGATGGTTATTATCTTGGAATAATATTTTTTATTGGCTATTTAGTAAAGCTTACAAACATTAAATTGATGGGTCTTATGACATATTAGTGAACGAATGTGATAATGACTTATGATCCTACTATAGTAGCATTGCTCTAATGGTACTAATGTCCTTTCGACATAGCTATGTTTATAAACTTGGGTTTGCAGTTGTTAAGTTCTACACCGGTATGGGAGTGTATCTAAAGGGGCAAGGTAAGAGGACCATAATACTATTGACATAGACCCCAGAATAATTGACTAAGGTTATTGTTATTTAAAATAATAGTACTTTGGACTTGTGAATATAAGCAAGACATAATTTGAAAAGGGGCCTAATCTAAAGGCATTCGAAATATGGTAATAAGGACTTATGTTTTAAAAGACATAATCCTTAGAGGGGTATAGATGGATGCTAATCTCATCCTAAAGTGCATTGAAAAATCCTCCCAATTAGGTCTATACATGTTTCAAATATTAATGAATGGGTGCATTTAGGAAGCACCGCCAACCACCATTGTGGAGTAAGCAACAATAAAGTTCTGCTATCTTTTACTTCACTAAAATTAGTAATTGAGTTGTGAGTTTATAAAGCATGCTAAATTTGAATGAAAAAAAGTTAGCAAGTTAAATGAGAGGGAAATTACATTAGGATCTTGCATTAATGACATTAAATGTTCACCCATGAACCTTGGGGCATGCAAAAGTAGTTTTGGTGAAACTTTGAGATGTTGGGATTTTCTTGGTCATTGTTCAATGGAGGTTTTGTGAGCTCGCATGAAGGAAATTTCTATTTCGGATATCTATAGCTAATTGTTGTGAAACTCGGCATGCAAATCTACTCTGTTAAATCTAATAATGGCTCACTACTAAGTAGATATAAGGGTCTTTTATTTTGGAATTTCTAAGGATTATGTGGTGAAGGATATTGAGGGAGTTCATGATTTTTTTGCGCAATTAATGAGTATTAGAATAGGGAGTTCAAGAGAAATTACAGGACGTCATACTGACATAAGATATATCTTACCTCTCCCTTACAAGATTATCTCAGATAGTATTTGAATAATGTAATGCATGTAATGTATATGTATTGATGTTGTTGTATTCGAGTTTTAAGTGGTTTGTTTGATTGGGTAAGGTCAATTTACTTGTTATGGAATATGTGGATTTATATATGTGAAAACATATGGATATATACAATATGTTTGTAATTAATATTCTTAAGGCTTTTTTAGTATAGATGTGTTTTGGGTTGAAACCGTATGGATTTCTCATCCTAGTATTAATGGCATTACCCTATACCATCATGTTCACATTACTAATGAAACAAATACCCATTTTAAGATGGGGCTCCTCTCGTTTATTTATATCTGGAACCCGGATTGAAATGTGTTATTAGAGATGATATCGAGTTATGGGTATGTTTTTCATTATTTCATTATTCAAAATTGAGTTTGAAAGGGAACTCTAAAAGGATAGAGTTCCTTTCGTGGACCGTAGCTTTTTCTATACCTTAATAGAATGATGCAAGTTTGGTAACCTATAATTTTACTTTTTCCTATGATTTTAAATGTATATAAACCTTCTAATTTGCTTAAATGGGAGTATTGGTTGCCTTACCTGACAACCCACTATGATAGAAAAAGGGAAGGAAGAACTTCCTATCAGTCTATTCTTTTGCTTTCTCACCGTAGGGGTTCTTTGGGTGAAACCGAGTTCATATTATATGAATTGGTTTGGTGAAAAGGTTGATGGTCTTTTTTGATGTCAAATCGATATAATGATCTTGCTTTAGGATCTCTCATTATGGGAGTTCAAGAATGATTCAACCTCGTAATGACCACCCTTATCCATAGCTAGGGGTGTTATGCAAAGATACTATTGTGTATAAAGTTTTTAAAGCTCCCAAAGATTCCATGTAGTGTCAATCTCCTCCCGTGGTTTTCAATCGGTAAGGAATCGGTAAACATCTTTAACACTTGTTGACTTAGTTTATTATAAGACTCGTGACTTTGGTTATGAATAAGGTAACTAACATTTACCTTAACACTTGGAACTATCACCTTACACCATGACCACAAGGGTTTTGGTTTGTTGGTATCTATTTTTGTTGGTTACACTTTAATATGAATATATTAGGAGTCTATGAGATGATTAAGGTAAATGGTAGATTACCTTATTACTGTCAAACCTTTTCAAAGTACTTATTGCTTACATAAATAAAGTTATTATAATTGGACATGGGATTATCTATTAACATATGCTACATGAGATATAAATATTATGAGACTTAATGTTTGAGATATCTTTGATATGATATGGGCTATGACATATATAATATTTATATACTATGTAAGTTTTGAACAACCGGGTGATATTGATACAATTATTACCAATAAGGGGGTCATACAAAGAATGAAAGGATGCATTTTACAAAATGTTACGTGTATTGATTGATGTAAAATAATTGAAGGCATTTATAACCAAGTACATAATACAACTATGGGAAATAAAAAAATGTTTATGGTATATTGGTATGTTTGTGGTTTAGTGTATAATAGTTGAATTCATTTGCAAATAGGAACACTAATCAATTCTTAATGATACAATGGTAAAATGTATTTGGTTGAAGCAACGAGTTGATTATCAATGATTTAATTAAAATGAGTTTTAAGCATTGCAATAATTCCATTACTCAAATATTAAGTGACATAATCTATTAAGTGGGATATAGGATTTATCATGCTAGTTCCATTGGAACTGACCATGTACAATGGAATCTTTTCCATGCAGGTTATTAACATTGCAGGTTGATTATGAAGGAAGACATGATTTACACCTTTGCTCACTACTATGTCTTATGATGAAATCTATAAAGCTATGTTTGTTGTGAAAAGATGAAAAAAATGTATTTTAGTAAGGCATGATGCTTGAAACAAAATGTGATTATCTGTTTATGATGTTGTTCTAAATTGAGAAATGCAATTAATTGTATTGTTATCATTATTATTTCATTAATGATAACATTAATAATTTTCTATGGCTATGTAATAAGTATTGATATAGAATTGGCAAGAGATTAATAAATCAGTTATATTCTATTTATGACTCTATTATGAAAATGTTGTTATAAACCTTATATTCTCGTTTATTTTGAAATAATACTACTACTATAGATGTTATGAAAATCGATGTAGGGTTCTTTTGCAATAAAGACTTCCTCGGGTGGCATGAGACATTTGAGGAAGTTGCGATTTCTTTTGTCCTACTATTGGTTGTTTTGTGCTATATAAAGAGTATTTTAAATAAATATTAATGGATCTAGTGGTTTATAAATACACATATGCATTTATTAATTGAATACAGTCCATATATTGAATGGTATATGTGTAATTGAAATTATAAATGATTGACTCATATGTATTGAGGAAGTTTAATAGTTATACCTAAGTATGTAAACCTTATGGATGTTTATGATTGTATACATTCAGTGATGAGTTTTACATTTGTGTACTTAGGAAAATATAACGACATGGTTGTAATTTAATAATTAGGGATTACGTAATTAATGCAACTTGCTGCCCTAATTAACTCAATGCTTAAGAAATGTGCACAAGTCACTTGTGGAAGTTGATTACGTTTTATTATTTGAAACTAAGATATGGACCTTAGGATTGAATAATTAATGGGATGGATATCATTGCGTAACAAAAATTAATTTGTTGTAAACAAATTCAATGAGGTGGAAAGTTACGAAAAAATTATTACGCATGTTGTGATCAACATGGAATTAAGTTGTGCTATGAAGCATAATTTTCCCATCCAACTAGTCTAGTTAGCGTACAGTTGTGCCCGCCTCAACGGATACACAAGTTTTGCATAGGATGCACGACTTAAATTAATTTAACTAAAAAAACAATTCAATTCTGATAACTGGGTCAAGTGATATGGTGATGGGATATGTTTCTATTGACAAATGTGCCATTAGGAAAATGAGAATGGCATACATGACTCTAAAACTTTGGCTGAAATAGTGTATGATAATACATTGTTAGGATGCACCTAGTTCTAGTATAAGTGTGTAATGCTTTGGATGAGATTCAATTGATTGAAATCTAGGTAGACACTTAGAACAACACTTGTAAATCAATGCCGAGAAGGGCACTACTGGTATACTTTGTATACTGACTCGAAAGAGTTTTCTATGGGGGATCGAGTAGGATCTAGTTGACCCATAATCTTGCACATGCTTTATTGATTTGTTATCTAAAGAATTGTAAATATATTATGTTGGAATTAAATGTTAAGCTGTACCTTTAAGTCATTGGAGGCATTTGTTTGAATTGGGAAATATAAAAAAACAAATCCTAGTTGAGAAGTGTAATAAAGAGGTTGTTACAAATTTTAGCTTCTTTTAATTAAATACAATAATAATAAGGCTAAAATTAGTTGCATGAAGTCTATTCCCGCCAAGTTTGACCGAGTCAACTCCCTATGAAGAGTGGGAAAAGAGAACTTGTCTTCTCTCGCAGACAGGGGTTGTTGAAACAGAATGACACTTCATCATGGAATGCTGGGCCGTATGATCACATCCGCTTCCAGTACAAAAATGACTTACAAGTAGACAACCTAGGTGAGTTATTTGAGGAAGCAAAGCTTCAAAGGATTGCTGGTTTTGTGCTCAAGATTCACAGTAGGCGAGAGGATTTGGAAAAGAACTTGGTTTCAGCTTAATGTTTTTGCTTTTTTTTTTTTTTTTTGGTCCCTTTGACTCTTCAGTCATGTGGACGTCATTAAAATCTTTCATTTCATTTCATATGACTATGTTTTTGCAAAATAATACAGATTGTTTTGAAGAAAATTAAGACAATATTAACTTGTCTTATTTGAAAAAGCTAATTTTGTCTTTTCCTAGTACATGCATAGTGGCTATTTTGGACTCTAGTGCATGTATTACAAGGTAAAAATGGTTTATCGCTGGCTTTTGAACATGTATAGGACTTAGGATTTGTATAAAACTTACCCATCAATGACCCATGACAGGATTTTATTAAGATACTTTCCCTCACCTTCATGGGAAAACTAGGTAGCTTAACCATGGCTAAACATGATGAGTTTGGAGAACCCTTAATTAATCTCGGGGTTAGGGTTGAGAACCGTAAAAGGAAAAATCATTTGCATTTGCATTTGCATTTTTCGCTAGAAGATTCTCTTCTGGGGAACTCTGCTATTTTTTCACCATGGCAACCATGATTCTACCTCTTTCTCATCGTTGTCTAGTTCAAGCTTTAGTATTTGTGTTTGCACTTCTGGAAGTCACCATTTTATTGTTGAATCTCTGTTATTACATCATTTTCCATGAGAAGGGGGAAGCTCTCTATTTGCGTATAGTAGGCCCTGGTTGAACTTGATGTCTGCCATTATCATAGGTCGAGCTCTCTTCTCTTTGGATAACTCAAGCTTTAGTTCGCTACAATGGGTTAGTGTGTGTCCGAGCTGCTTATTGTGCATTGGGTTTTCAGTGAATCACCATCATTTGAGCCCGAAGCTCTGGTTTCCTGAGCATCCATGGTTTCTGTCTCTATTTTTGTGGCTTGATGTTACATAGCTTGGTCGTTTTTAACCCTTTTGAGTTAGGCATGTTTTTTAGATCTGCTGCCATTGCTTGCAAATCTCGAGCTGGGTGTCGTGGTTGACTCTGCAACCCGACGAAATGATAATATACAACTTGGTGTTTCTATGTGCACTTGGGAGTTTTAGAAACTATGGTGACTCCGAGCAAGTTCTGTCATTTATTACATAGATTTGAATAGGCGAGCTCTGGATTGGCCTCCCATTGCTGGGTCACAGTACTATTGCAAGGCACGAAGCTCTGTGAACTGGATTCAAGCTTGCTGGTTTAAATAATTGGTAAGATGCAAACTTTGTAGGCTGTGTCGCTTCTTATTATTTTTTTGGATCTGTCCTTGCGATAAGTTATGGAGCTCACTATTAATATTCTATGTTATTTGGCTGCGCGTCTATTAAATCTGAGCTCGGATTTTACATGTTTTCTCTCCTCATTTCGCTAAATATGGAAATGTAAACTGTTGCCATTTTTCTTGTATGGACGAGTTGTGCTTGAGTTTGAAATCTGTTATCACTTATGCGAGCCAGGTTTTCCCTACTGGCTAGGCTATTACATTTAATATGGAGTGAGCTCACCAAGATTTTTCCTTCTGGGTGCTTGGTATTCAATCTCTAGTCACCATCCTATCCTAAAATCTCCGTTTGCATTACAGATATGTGTTTTCGCTTTATGGGTGCCATTATTAGGCTTTTGGTTTGCTCACACTACTTTAACCCAAATGTGATTTGGCCATGATATTCTTCGACCCTGCCTTGCATATTTTTTATTGATACTCCTCTCAGTGACTCATCGGTTGGGGTTTATCACTCATCTCACATTTTGTATCTGGGTAACCAGGGCTTGAGCTCATTTTTTTCTTACTTGGCTGAGCCATGGCCATTTTTTGTTTGTTGTTCCTTTGAAGTAAAATGGCTTGTATTTGTATCCTAACTAGCCATGTACCTACTCGCCCGGATCTGTATCTCGATGTCAAAAAAACCAACTCAATTTCTGATGTAATCTCGGTGATGGTTGTGAACACAGTCTTCCCTTCCTTAAAACTGCTGTTTTCTAACTCTTGAAGTTCGTGTTTTACTCTTATTTTACTTCAACTCGCCGTCATATCCACATTGTAGCATCATCTCGGCCTCATGCGAGTTGATGGCTGATCATTTACTCGATGGATTTGAGAGGGGTTCAGTTTCATTGACATGTTGAGCTTGTGATTTGTTAGCTCGGTCGAGCCACCACTTTCTGCTTGTGTTTGAGATTAGTTACTCGTTATGTGTGCTCTCCTTATAAAGACGTCTGAATAGTTAGCATTACTTGTTCTTACTGAATTTGGTTGCAATATTTTCACAAGATATCTATTATTCATTTGCAAGAGTCATGGCTTTAAATGCAATTATATCAATTAATCCGTGCACTTCATTTCAATACATGTTGACAACCTTACTGTAAACTTGGTATTGTAGTGAACATGAAGCAAAATTTTGCTGCAAATACCACCTTTGGACCTTAATTATATGGCTGTAGACTATCCTTATTCCCCATCTAGACATCTGGTGTATTGGAAAACATGTTTGAACTTCCTGTATATACTCTATTTTTTGAAAAAATGAAGCTTAATTATGACAAGGCATTGATGACCACTGAAGCTCTGCATTTTGAGAATTGCTGAACATCGAATCTGCACTCTTTTTCTTTGAAGACCACTTCCTCTTGTAAAATGCATGGTTTGGAAATTCAATCTTGAAACATACTTTTGAACGTTCTTTGAATCTATTTTAGATTTTCCACGCATTTGTGTTCCTTGAGAAGTCATTTTAAAACTAAAAATGCATTCTGCAACTTTCTTCTCTGAAGAACATTTGGATAATCTGCATTATTTTTCTAGCAACGGTAAAAATTAGATAGTATGAAATTCATCCAAAATAAAGAATTCAAAGATACTCTTGGAACCATTATTTTAAATTATGATCTATCGGTTTTTTCTCTATTTCTAGAAAGCATACTTCTCTTCTTAACTCAACAGCTTGTTATCATACACTTGTTGTATCAATGTAGTGGGAATGCTCATTTGATGTGCAACATTTGATTGAAAACATGTAACCTACAATAATTTCCCCTTCTTTCACACCGAAATGATAGGAAATTAAGAGTAACGGAACAACTTCCTACGCTAATCTTGAGGAGAGATATTATGCAAAACTTTCAACATAGTAAAACGATTCTATTAAATATCAACAACATATTCATAACAAGAACACAAACATCAGCCTATATACGTGGGAAAAATCCTTTCGGATAAAAAACCCCACACTCCAAAAGCCCACTCAATGTATTTCAAATCTAATAACAAGATTACATACACTTATAGAGCAAGTTTCTTATAGGAGTATCACTAGAAACAATTCTAGGAGGATTCTAACTTTACAGTACTTGCAAAGATCACCACACCAATTGTTTCTCCAAGCCTTCAATTTATAGACCTCCGGTTATACAAGAAACCATCTATGGTTTACAAAACCATGTGCCAAACCTCTCATGAGGTGGATAGTATTAAAGAGAAAGATTTCGGTCTAAAATTAGGTTCTCACATCCACAATATTCTCACATATTTTTGACCCTTCTAGATGTCATAAAATATGTCATAATATCTCTAAAAATAGTTCTTCTATGATATGCTATCATATGGGAATCTTTTGACAACTCCTATTTCTATTTTTAGAGCACTGACAATGCGAAACTAGTTGTAAGAAAATCTTGACTGAATAAACCAAACAAGGTTGAGACACCTTATTTCCAACAATCTCCCACTTGTCGAATACCTTGTAAGGGTCAAGGGAAAGATACCATCATGGATCAACTGCTAGGGGCCGAGAGGCCCATAGACTCAAAACACCACCTAAATTTTGTTGTGCTCACGGGCTTAGTTAATGCATCTACAACATTCACAACTGTCTCTACCTTTTCCAGCTTCACCTTGCCATCCTCGACCATATCTCTCACAAAGTGATACTGAACATCAATGTGTTTGGTCTTGACATGAAAAGTCGGGTTCTTCGTAAGTGATTGTGCTCGACCGTCACAATACATCAGTAACTATTCCTTGTTTCAATCCAATATCTGAACACAAATGCTTTAGCCAAATGGCTTCTTTACAGGCATGAGTAGCTGTCATGTACTCTGCCTCAGTAGTGGACAAAGTGACCACAGCTTGTCGCTTGCTCATCCAACTAATTGCACCACCATTAAGAGTAAACACATATGCACTAGTGGATCTTCTGCTATCGACATCACTGGCCCAATCTGAATCCACAAAACCATGAATACGTAGGGAATGTTGATCTCCTCTTCCATGAAAACATATAGAGTACTTTGATGTACCCCAAAATATCTGAAGACCCTCTTAATTGCATCCCAATGCACTCTTCCAGGATTAGACATAAAACGAGAAAGAACTCCCACTGCTTGGGCAATGTCTGGTCTTGTACAGACCATAGCATACATTAAGCTTCCAACTGCACTCTGGTAAGGCACTCGCTCATTTCTTCCATCTTTGATGGGGATGAAGGACATTGTGAAATGGAGAGCTTCGTTCCCAAAGTAATAGGAACACAAAGTGGTTTACAATCCTGCATGTTGAACCTTTGCAAAACAGAACAAACATACTTACTCTGGCCAAGCCATAGCTTTTGTTCTCACGATCTCTTCTAATCTCCATCCCAAGTATGTGTTTTGCTGCACCAAAATCTTTCATTTCAAATTTCGCAGAGAGTTGAGATTTCAATTCTGCAATCAAACATTTTCCTTTCCCAATAAACAACATGTCATCAACATATAAAGTAATTACCAGGAAACAATCACCATTAAATTTAAAATATACATAGTGATCAGATTTAGACCGCACAAACCCCAAACTCAACACATATGAATCAAACTTCTGGTACCACATCCTAGGACTTTGTTTAAGGCCATATAGGGATTTCTTTAACTTACAAACCATCTTGCTTTTACCTTTCACCATGTAGTGCTCTAGCTGTGTCATATAGATTTCTTCCTCCAAATCACCATGAAGGAAAGTAGTTTTCACATCCATTTGTTCAACCTCTAGGTCATAAGTTGCTGCAATAGATAATAAAAACCGAATGGATGTCATTTTAGCAACAGGAGAGAATATCTCACCATAATCAATACCCTCAACTTGAGAGTAACCCTTCGCAACCAACCGTGCCTTATACTTTTCAACATTTCCATCTGAACCAATCTTTTTCTTAAACACCCATTTACATCCAATAGGTTTCCGACCTTCAGGCAATGGTACAAGGTCCCATGTATCATTCTTTTTAAGGGCTGCCATCTCTTCATCCATGGCTATTTGTCCAGGACTTTGCATCATTCATACCCAAAGCCTCTTGTACAAATCTCGGTTCATCAATGTTAGTACTCAAAGCAAATATACACTTCCAATCATCAGGAGAATACCCATACCTTTCAGGTGGTTGCCTTTGCCTTGTAGACTTTTGAACAAGCTGAGGTGGAGATTCTTCCACTTCTTCCTCTTCTGAAGATTCAGAGCTTGGTGAGCTCTCCTCAACTTCTTGTCTATTTTGGGGTCTTGATTCAACTTTCTCAAGTGTAGAAGGAAGTTGAACCACATCCTTTTTTTGTTCATTTTCTTTATGTTGTTCTGGCTGAAAATTAACAGGGAAAGATTTAATCTCTCTAAAAATAACACTTCTGGAGTATATTACCTTTTGTGCAATAGGATCCCAAAGCTTGTATCCTTTCACACCATAGCCATATCCGATGAAGATACATTTGACAACCTTAGAATCCAACTTTGTTCTCTTCTCCTTAGGAACATGTGCATATGCCTCACATGACCCAAAAACTCTCATATATCTAATTGAAGGCCTTTTCCCTGACCATGCCTTGATTGACATTTTATCAATAAGTGATGATGTAGGAAATCTATTTATCAAATAGTAAGTAGTGGTAATGATTTTTCAAACCCAAAACCCTCTTTTCTAGACCAGCTCCAATCAAGCATGCTCTTAGCCTTCTCCATCAATGTTCTATTCATTCTTTCGCAACTCCATTCTCGCTCCGAAGAATACGTTGTCTTGTCTTTTAATCCCCAATCTATACAAAATCTATCAAAGTCTGTAGAATAATACTCACCGCCATTATTAGATCCCAAACACTTAATTTTCTTCAAAGTTTGAGTTTCAACCATAGCATTAAATTCTTTGATATGACTAAAAACTTTAGATTTACTCTTTAAAAAATATACCCATGTTCTCCTACTAAAATCATCAATGAAAGTAACATAATAAACTGATTTAGCAATAAAAGCAACCTTAACAGGACCAAATACATCCGAATGGATTAGATCCAAGATACATGAAGACTTATGAGTAGATGAGTAAAATCTGAACGCGGTTCTGTTTGCCATAAATACAATGCTCACAGAAATCAAACTCTAGATTGCAATCATTCAACCCTTCAACGAGGTTCTTATTTTTCAGGGCTTTTAAACCCTTCTCTCCAATGTGGCTAAGCCTTTGGTGCCATAACATGGTCTTCTCTGTAGGTAATTTTGATTCAGTAGACAGAGCACCCTTGGGTACCCAGAAGCCACGATCATCCACAAAGGAGGATACCCTCTTTTTTTTCGGTGAAATAGTTCTTGGCTTAGTTAAATGCGAAGTGCTATTGCACTCAACCGTGCATGCATCAAGTTGGTACAATGTACCCAATCTACTTCATCTTGCCATCACCATAGCACCTCTCACCATTTTCACATCTGTTTCAAAAAACTATACATGCACACCCACATCTATTAGCTTGCTAACAGATAATAAATTTCTTGCTAGTCCTGAGATATGCAAGACACCATCAAATCTTCTAATTCTACCATCAAAAAATTTCACCTGAATACTACCACGACCAACAATTTCAAGGAAAGAATTATCCCCCAAATACACTTTATCGCCATCATAGTTTTCATACTTACTAAACCAGTTTTTGTTAGGGGTCATGTGGAAAGATGCACCTGAGTCTATCAACCATGCATTATCACCTGCACGAGTGGCCAAATTTGCAATAAAGTCATCTCCATCTTCCTTTTCGGACTCAGAATCAGAATCACGCTTCTTCTTCTTCTTCTTCTTTTATTCTTTGCATTCCCTTCGGAAGTGTCCAGATTTGCCACAGTTCCAGCATATCACTTTGGACTTACCAAGGGATTTTGATCTCCCCTTATTCTTGGAATGGCCATGCTTCTTCTCATCTCTTTGGAGAGTAGACAACCAACAACATCCTCCATCTTTAGAGTGATTGAAGTGCTCCCAATGGCCATGACTAGGCTGTCCCATGAGTCTGACAACGAAACCAACATAGTTTGGCACTTTTCTTCTTCGTCCATCTTAACTCCAACCGAGCTCAACTAAGTCACCAACGTATTGAATGTTTCCGGATGATCAAATATTTGTCCACCTTCTTCCATTCTCAAGGAATGCAACTTCTTCCTCAAGAAAATCTTATTTACTAGAGACTTAGCTTGGTATATCTCACCCAACTTTTTCCAAAGCTTCTTTGAAGTGGATTCTTCATGGACATTTATCAGGATCGAATCTGCAAGACATAGTCTAATAAGACCTTTAGCTTTTCTATCCATTACATCATATTTTGTAGCCAAAACTGGATCCGTAGGCCTATGGACCTTCTCATCCACCGCATCCCATAGATCTCAATCAACCAACAGATCTTCCATCTTCAACTTCCACATTTCAAAGTTTGTGCCAGAAAACTTCTCTACGTCAATCCTCCCAGATGTGCTCACCATTTGAAAAATATCTGCAACCAGATAACAAAGTATTCTCTGCACAAGCTCCCACTCAAACCTAGATTAGCACAAAAAAACCCAACAACCCACAACTGAAACCAAAGGTGATCAAGCTCTGATACCACTTGATAGGAAATTAAGAGTAACGAAACAACTTCCTACGCTAATCTTGAGGAGAGATATTATGCAAAACTTTCAACATAGTAAAATAGTTACAGAAATATCAACAACATATTCATAACAAGAACACAAACACCAGATATATGTGGGGAAAATCCTTTCGGATAAAAAACCCCACACTCCAAAAGCCCACTCAATGTATTTCAAATCTAATAACAAGATTACATACACTTGCAGAGCAAGTTTCTTACAGGAGTATCACTAGAAACAATTCTAGGAGGATTCCAACTTTACAGTACTTGCAAAGCTCACCACACCAATTGCTTCTCCAAGCCTTCAATTTATAGACCTCCGGTTATACAAGAAACCATCTATGGTTTACAAAACCATGTGCCAAACCTCTCATGAGGTGGATAGCATTAAAGAGAAAGATTTCGGTCTAAAATTAGGCTCTCACGTCCACAATATTCTCCCCTATTTTTGACCCTTATAGATGTCATAAAATCTATCATAATATCTCTAAAAATAGTCCTTCCATGATATACTATCATATGGGAATCTTTTGACAACTCCTATTTCTATTTTTAGAGCACTGACAATGTGAAATGGCTATAAGAAAATCTTGATTGAATAAACCAAACAAGGTTGAGACACCTTATTTCCAACATGAAACAATTATGGAAATATTACACTTTTATGGATGCATCTTGCAAATCTACATTATGTGAGAAAGCTATCTTTTTCTATTAAAACCTACAAAAATGATGAAATTTGAAGATATAATCCTTTTCTTGTTGGCTGCCATTTATCTTCCATCACTGTTGTAAAACATAATCGTGCTTGAGATGAAAAATTTCTATTTCTGAAGCTTGTTGGTGATCTGAAAACAACTGTAACATTTAATCGATGCAAAATAAGTGACTGATCCTATCCATTACAAGATAAAGATTTGTTTCTTCATCATGGGTTCCTTCATGTACTTGGTTTTCTTGCTACACTCCTCTTGTAGTATATTAATAGCTCGTGTTAGATTTGTGATATTGAGCTCATATCTCTAGCAATCTCTTGTGTGATTAGTCACCTGGAATGAAAATCGAGAGTAAATTTGGATGGATGATTCATTAATGAGCACTACAATTGCAATATCCTCTTCCGAAAGCATGCTCATCCTGTTTATTTCTATTTAAATTGATGATGCTTATGAAATCAAAGCTAGAAAGAAAACGAGACAAGAACCTCAAGCTCGACTACTCTCTTTTCACTTTTTAGGTACTATGAAGAAGCAACGACATCACAAAGGAACATCTTGCATGGAAAAATACCTCTTCCAAAATAGTGAAGGCAATTATGGGTCACTATGTCCTTTTTCATTTCTAGATTTAATTTCATATGCGTTGTTATACCTTTCACCTAAATCCCACGGATTGTGTGGGATCATTGTACTCTTTCTTTTATGAATAAATAATTTTTTTATGCTATGATCTCGCACATGTTCTTTTTGAATTTATTTTCAGTAACATGATGTGGATTAAACCTATGCAATTCAACACACTAAGACAATTTCACATAATCATAAAGGAATAAAATGAATTAATTGTACCTTCATTTGATCATCTAGAACTTGAGTAGTAACATCCGATTGCAATCATTGCACATCCCTCTAACATCTCAAAGTTGCAACTTAAACTCTTTTCTTTCATCACGTTGTTTTTGAAATACAATGCCTTTCTCATCTCTGTCACAACCTGCAAAAAGTATGAAAATGATGATGCACGATATTGACAAAGATGAATGTTGGAATGGCCTCTTATGCTAGGAATGAGCATGATGGAAAACATTCTTAGTTGCTTGATGCATGTGTGTTATCCAATCTTCCACTGGAAAAAAACCCTAAAAGTTTTGTATACCCCTTTTCGATGATGAAAAAAATGGTCAACACCTATCTTATTGGGTCATGTTATTTTATCGAATTTAATCTACAAATTTTTCCAAAAAAAGATATCAAAGGCCAAGTCATCATTGGACAAGTAGCAAATGCTCCTTTCCCTATCTCGTGATGAATTTTGTGATGATTTTACTACATATACCATTGATTCTAATAATTTGACCATATATTTTGATGGCTCTCGGTGTACTACCGGTAATGGTATTGTTTTCATTACACCACATGGTGAACCTATGCCCTTTGCTTATTGACTCAATTTCTTATGCACAAATGATAAAGCTGAATATGAAGCCTTGATTCTAGGCTAATCTATCACTCAATATCTCCCTATATGACACATTCATATATTTGGAGATTCTTAGCTCATTGTTATTCAAGTTAATGGTACATACCAAGTCAAAGAAGAAAAAATCTTCCTATATCATATCATTGTTAATGGTATTCTTGCTACATAAGAATCCCACTCTATCACTGCTATCCCTCAAAAGGATAATCATGCTACTTCAATTATTCTTCTTCTCATTACAGATGATCATGCTATATTTATTATTCACCACTTGTTTCATCCTTCCATTGATTCCCATAGTGTACATGCTTTACAAGTTTTTTTGTTGCACGTAGCGCTAACAATCTAGAATGGTATAATCCTATTTACAATTTCCTTTACCGTAAAGCTATTCCCACAAGTCTATCCTCACATGAGGCATGAAAACTCTGTCATAACACCACCTAATATGTCATCATTGGTTGTTCTTTATTCAAACATGCTTTTGATGGTAATCTCCTTTGTTATTTGGGATTCCAAGATATCCCCTTAGATCTCTCTCATATACATGATAACACATGTGGTGGACACTTTAGTGGTAAATCTATGACTCAAAAATTATTACAAGGGTATTATTAAACAACCATGGAACATAATTTCCTAGAACATACCAAATAGTGTTATAAGTGGCAACACCGCAACAACGTACACCATGCACTAGCTCATGATTTTCAACCTATTGTGTCCCTATGGCCTTTTTCACTTTGGGGTTTCGACCTTATTGGCGTTATTAATCTCGAGTCCTCAAAAGGACATAAATTCATCATTACTGCTACATATTACTTCACTAAATGGGTTGAATCTGCACCCTTGGAAACTACTAATGGTGAAGATATTTACAAATTTCTTAATACCCATATCATAACCCGCTTTGGGGTTTCCTCTGCAATCATGACTGAAAATGGCCCATCTTTCAAAAAGTGCTTTGTCAATTTTTTTGTGTGAAAAATATAAGATTAAACACACATTATCTATTCCTTATTACCCTCAAGGAAATGCTCAAGTTGAATCCACTAATAAGATGAAAATTAATATTCTACATAAAACTATTGACCACAATGGCGATGATTGACACAATACAATGTTATATGTTCTTTGGGCTTACTACAATAGTTGTTGTACTCCTAAAATGCCACACCATTCTCTCTCATGTACGGTAATGAGGTGTTAAACCTCTCAAAATCAATCCCGACTTTACGGGTATCTTAAAATAATTATCCAAGATAGTGATTATCGAGAGCGCCACTTACATGAAATTTAAATGTTAGATTCCCGTGTTTCTAAGCATTGGAACATCTTTGCACTTACCAAGCTCATATAAATGTGTTTATTATAACAAAGTGTGATCTCGTGAATTCAATGTTGGCGATTTAGTACTTAATGAAAATTAAAAAATACCAATTTTGACCCCTAAAAGGCAAGTTTTAACCCAATTATCTTGGCCCATATGTTATTATTAAATGCATGGGGCGGGGTGTCTATCATCTGCAACCCTCCTTGGCAAGCCTATCGAACTTACATGAATTTCATGCACCTTAAGCAATATTACACTTATATATTTTTACCCTTGGCATGTGAGCACCTTCCCCCCTTCCCAAATTCCCTGATGACACACTCTTGTTCTTGGTTTATACTCAACCTGTTGTGGGTTTATTTATATGGACCCCACTTTACACACACACTAAGGGTCATCCTTATTCCCCCTTCTAGATGGTTTTCTTTCATATATTTGCAATCAAAAATCTAAAAAAATAGTAGCTTATATCTTGATTGGATACATTCTTCCTTATACTACTATATGTTGCACCTTTTCTTATCATGTTACTATGGTTCATAGTATGTTTTATTATTTTTCATACACACATGTGCATTCACATGGTATCTTGAGGTGAATGCAGGTCACTAATAGGATGTTACATAATGTATCATGTTTGTCCTTGTCCATTACCAGTACCACTGAGGCTCCTGGGGTAATCTATCTTTCCCCACTTACTATCAGTGCGTTATCATTGCAATATTTCATATTTTCATTCCTATCTTCATAAATTACATTTTCACATACTATTTATATTTCCTAACATTCTAACGGTTGATTAATGTGTAACATTTTCCTTGTAGGACTCCTTCCAATCATGGTTGTTTGATTTTTTTATACCTTGTTTACCATTATTTATTGGATATGCCCTATGTTTTCTTGTTTCCTTGTTTGCACAAGCGTTGAATGAATCGATTGTCTTGTGACATATTGAGTGGTGTCCCATGTATACAACCAACTACTCACAATGTTTTTGTTTATTGTTTTCCTATATGCCTTTACTAGTTATTATTTTAGTGTGCATTGTTTGTTTGTCACTAACACTTTTATACTAGCATTTTCCCCTTATTTTTCTTATGCCATGGTACTTACCATGCATAATCCCTATCCGCCAATAGGATTCCTATATTAGATGTACACATTAGTTTCATCCTTCCTCGTTTTGGATCTGTTCACATTTATTCATCTCATACACCTCAAACGAATGGGGAAAACATCGGGTGAACCTTTTCACCCTCCCAAAGTAGTCATAGAAACACAAATAATAGGAAAAAACAAAAATTAGTTACATGATAGGTCCAAAAATAAACTTGGCCATAATATCAACATGAAAAATCCACCTAGAATAGACAGAACACCTAAAGCGCTAGTGTCCCACATAGGCACTCCTATTTTGGGGGTAAAATAGTTATAAATTTATTTTCGCATGATTGCATAGTCAAGTATTTTCTCCAATTTTATATTACAATCAATTACTAACAAGAGCTAACTACTACTTACTCAAGAACTAAAGTAGGAACTAAACTAAGAAACAAATAAGGAAATGAAACCTAGGAATATACAAGACAATGATTGTTGGCAAGGTTCTTCATCGCATTTCGAGATAGCCACTAAGATAAATGTAAATCCGCCATAGACTTAAAGAAGCCACGAGTCAAGGAACAAAGCTGCGGATAAAAGGTGAAAAACGCATATAAAATGAAGAAGCCACACAAAACTAAAGGAATCCACGAAGACTAAGAAGTCGCGAAAGAGGGAAAAACTGTGCTACATTATAGAAGTCATGGAAGCCAACATAAAACCATGGAATGAAGACAAACCAAGTTAGAACACAACAGAAGCTGACAGAGGCACAAATCAAAAGAAGTGACTTTTGGGATGTTATGTATTTTGTATATTTATTGTAATTAACTTTTTGTATATGGGTGCATCACAAGAAATGAATATGTGAGTGCCATATTGAGAGAATTGTATAAGGAATGAATTGTATGAGATAAAATGAGAAGGATATGAATGTAATTGAGACTAATGTAATGATTCCTAAGAAATGAATAAAGATTGAAGTTTGGGATGAATTCTGTTATGTGTTTCCTATTTCGTTAATAGTTTAGATCCATTTACTTTTCCCGTATACATCCTTAACAAAGGTCGAATGCCCTAAATCCCACACTCTTTGTTGGGGTTTTAGGTCAACATTTGGTATTTGAGCCCAAGTATCCTTTTGTTAAGTGGATGTCAGAAAAATATCACCGCCAAGATATTGGAAACCAACACTGACAAAAATAGAGGATTGGTGGGAAAAATAAATTCATATCTTTGTGAAGGGAGAATAAAAAAGACTAAAGGCGTCATACAAAGAAATAGAATCAAAAGTTTTCAAAGAGTACGATGAAGAATTTTGGTCTTAGTTTCCACATTTGTTGTGGCCTTGCATTTTAGCTCACGCCAAAAGAACAGAGTGGTCTAGATTACATTTGAGAGAACCTTTCGAGTGGACTGCAACAATTTAACTATAGTTAATCACCTAGAAAAACCTTAGATGAGGGAAATTGACTATTGGTATGAGACTACCCTAGATTCATACATAATTACTTAGGCCATACAAGGTTGGACCAGTTTTGATTACAAGAAAGGTGAAGTCTTAAGTGGAGCAAGAGGTCATTTTCTCAAATTAGTTCCATTCTTAATTAAGGTTTTGATGATAGAAAAAGGATTAATCAAAAGCACAACAAAGTTCCTTTAGGGGACATGGACCACGAGGATGGAGAATGTGAAGGGGGCGATCCAAGAGACATGATTTATCAGAATTAATGGGGTGTTGGTTGTGGTGGCGAAATGTGACGTCATGGGAAAAATAAAAAGATAGAAAAATTAGTTAGTTGGAAAAAAGAGGATTAAGAGAATTAAGGGGAGTTAGTAATTTGAGAAAAATAACTAAAATGAGGAGGATGGAAGAGAGAGAAAGATTAGCTACAAAGAAGAGGGAATTAGAAAAGAAAATAGAAAAATAAATATTGGAAAGAGAGGAAAGAGAAAAGAAGATGAGGGAAAGGAAAGAGAAGTTTGTAGAACGACCCAAAAATTCACACACAAACAACACAGTAAAATACATGATAACTTTTTTTTTTATTGACACATAAAACGACACAACATGCCACCACCAAGGTCACAACTAACTCCGTGGATAACTCAATACAAGGATGACCACAAAGGTAGCACGGAAATGTTCACACCCACCAAGGATAATTCACTTTTCTTTTTGACAAGACAACATAGGAAACCACCACATAACACACTTACAGATAGGGCAAGCCACAATGAGGAAATTATTGAAGGTTATTTATTTTGATAAAACATCTTTCGATCCTTAACTTCAGTTTTCTAAGACTCTAGATATGATTCGTACAATACCTCTTACAACGCTAAGTTTCTTACTTTTACTCTGAAGAGAAATTTGCTCTAAGTCTTCTCTATTATGGCCTTTATTTGCTTAATTCGTTTATTTAGAAGAAAAGGGTAATTTAATTCCACAAGGCCATCTATTCACACTAACGCTACTAGAACTCGTTCATGCCCATATGACAACATGGGTTTGCGTTCAACACACTTAAGAGAAGAAAAACAAAGTGCCTTGGAACAAGGTTAGAGGGAGAAGGTCGAGTTGAAATCATCTATAGGACCTCAATAGTTAATACCAGGCTTTAATTGAGGCTTGAGAATTTAACCAGAATTATCAAATATTTTACAAAGGCTTCACTGAATGAGTATTACCAAAGAGAACAATTTACCTTCCCAATGGTGGAGAGATAGAATTGCGTGGTTTCCAAATTGTTTTCTCCGGCTTATTAAATCTTATTATCTTCTATCAACAAACAATTCATTTCACCTTAGGATCGTTTTACGAATTTCACCATAAAAGGGATAATGTTCACTAGAGGAGCTAGGGATATCATGTTATATAATTTTACTTGCAATGATAGTCTCGCCTTTGATTACTTAAAGAATTACTTGCTCTCAAGTTGGTGACCCCTACGTTACTTTATTTGAATACAACTTTTAGTTTAACTTCCATAAGTATTAAACAACCCATGTTAGTTTACTTATGACACATTATTACTAAGTCATAGCAAGATTTAACTCAACATTTATTCTCAAGGGTAAAGTTGTAGCAACACTCATTTACAAGAACAAAACAAGGTTACATCAACTCTTAAAATATTGATACTCCAACAAAGTCACTCAACAACAGTAACCAAATTTTCTTATAATTTCAATGATAGTCAAACAATACAAGGTTTCCAAAGTTTAGATGACAAAGTCCACAATACATTATACTAAGACATTGATCCTCTTCTAAAATTTCCACTAGACATTATCAATAGTTGAACAACGTAAAAAGGTTTCGAGAAAAAGAACTTCTCAACTGAGGTTGATGAAAAAATTCTAAAAGTCTATCCCTCATCTACTCACGAAATCCATCAGCAACAAATTTTCTACAAGAGTCAGTTCGCGAGAATTGAGCAAGATAAGGCTACACAAAACCACCATAATTGTTATCTATCAATACCATGAAAGGAAGCACTTTATTACAAGAATTTGGGTCAAACCTCTAAACACTATCAACACTTCAAGTTATAATAAGTCTCCACCATGCCAATCAAGGAAGAAGACCATGTACTTCAGTTAGGAGTAAAAACAACGAAAGTATAACAATCAAATGAGAATGGCCCTTGGCCCTATAAGGAGCAAATAACCAATATAACAAAAAAACAAGATTCCCATCAAGTAAATAATTAAATAACAATCACAAGATTGAGATTTGATATATAGACCAACCATCTAGAATTTTTTCAAAGGTACCAAACGCATAGGCTAAAATATTATATTTCTAAAAGAACAAGAGTTGATCGGCCCAAGAAAGGGAAACCACGGGTTTCAAGAATTAACACAAAAATCCATGTATAAACAAGATTCAAACTTGAAATCACATAGAGTATCCACACAACATAAGTTTCGAAGCAAAGGCAAAGTAAACTAGTTTTGACTATTAACTCAAAGAGATTTCCCAATCATTCAAGAAGGCCAATGCCTTGTAGGCTAGTAGCAAACACGTGAGAGAAGAAAGGAGTTCGTCAAACAAGAGTATAGAAAAATGTCATCAACTAATTTCATAACCCTAAAGATTTACAAACCTCCACATCAATTTTAAAGTTCGGTTAATTTAAAATAAATTTCCTATTTCCCAAAACAACAATATTTTTAAGGCAACCCTTGGTAACATAATCAACCATTCAAACATAGGTACAACATAACTACTAAGTTCCATTATCAAAACAACTCCTTCTGCTATAACTCCATAATACTATCGATTGCAAGAAATTTTTCCCAAGGTTAACAACGTTCAAGACAATTTTCATCACAAAACATTAAGGTACATATGTGCATAGAAACTGTCCAATCTTAATTAACAACACAATCATTATAAATGGGAGGAAACACAAGTTAGAAGACTAGATTATTTCACCAACAATCTTCCGAGAGGGAAAACAAAAGACCAAAATAATTCTAGTAATAGTGGGGGTACTAGATTTGCACAATTAAAACCTCGAACTTAGCTAATCCGAAAAACTAGTTACGATTCAAGTTGAAGGGGACAAAGTCAAAGTACCTCCTAAGAATGGCTTTAAAACCTAGGAACAAGGCTGAAGCTACGTAGGAGTCTAAACACGCGAGGTTGAAACACGTTGCACACAAAATTATTCATTCTAAAAGTTTTAACACCGAATCTCTAACCTGAAATAGTCCAAGCGTTGATTACACTAATCCTACAACCTTTTTTTTTCTCGATGCCAAAAGGGTTATCAAGTGGGCTTGAGAGATCATTAACAATATATGTCAAAAGACAAAGAAGGACAAACCTGGTTGATAGGAAGGAACTTCATAGTTATTGCACGCTTACTTTAACGACTGCTAAATACTAGCTGGAACAACATAATAACTTGAAACTCTATCGTAGAGAAGAGTATATATATATAAAGGAAGATCGATCACTCGAGCAAGAAAAACATACACCCAAAGGAGAGAACACTGCATGCTTTCCACTAACATACAGGCAATGATAACAGCTAAAACAAGAAGAAAGCAAGTAGAAAGGAGAGACCTACTGAAAAGAAGTTCAAAAGACAACCAATTCAAGGAAATGGTGGTTCGATTTCATGATAAAATAAATATAGCAACAGTAGAAAAGTGTAGAAATATCTTGCCTGCTCCTCCAGCTTCGACGAGGCATCCAAACTCCCCAAGGTCCAGCAACAGTAACCCTCTAGTTGAATCTTTGTCTCGCAGCATGCAAGGCTCCAACATTCCTCTCAAACCCGAACTCCACTGGACACCTCTTCTTACAATCTCTAATGCCATCCTTCTTGGAGCAAGATGGACAAAACCATTTCCCTTTAGGAATCCTGACCAGAATGGGGCAGACACAATACATATGATAACCATTACCGCACCCATCACAGAGTAGGAGGAGCCTCTCCTCTCCATACCCTTCTCCGCATTTCTTACAAACAATATGTTCATAAATCTTCCTCCTCCTCCCCTGTTTCTCACCACCATTGGACACAGTAACAGACTTGCAGCTCTCATAAATCTCCACAATGTTCCTCTTCTTTACACAATTTTCTTCCTCCTGAGCTACTGTTTTCACATTCCATGATCACTATCATTATCCACTCTGAAATTTTGAGGTGGCAATTACGGAGACTTCCCACCAAATGTTTTAATGTATTTTAACAAAAAAAATAAAGGAGCAGTCTGGTGCGAATGCATGATAAACAACAGATCTTTATTTATTATCCAAAATTTTGTGCCATCTTTGCAAAATGTCATAAATATACATAGTGCTTGTCTAAAAGAGCAAAAAAATATATTCCAGTTGTTGCTTGGATCAACACCAGACTACCAAACAACTTTCTCCACACTACCAAACAACTTCCTCCACGCGGCCAGCAGGGAAGGCGTCCAAAGGTTCTGCGCATCCAGAAATCTTCCCACCGCATTTTCCAAACGTCCACCAACACAGGCATGAGCAGGCTTCAATGCAGCTAGGGAAGGTGAATAAAACAAAAGAAAAAGGAACATGACAAAGGGGTAGGTGCGCAGCAAAAGAAGACAAAATTTTCCAACGTTTTTCCACCACTCCACAAGCAGTCCACCCCAAGAAGATCTCACGCCGCCAGAGCAGAAAGTTGCAGGAAGACAACAAGGACATGGAAGGTTACAAGACAAAGTTATTAAAAGAAGAGAAGTGTGGCCAGCAGAGGTAGAACCATTTGGAGATGGCCATGCAACAAGGAAGAAAAAAATCTGAGCAGAAAGATAACACACAACCCAACAAAAGTGTGGCCAGGAGGAAAGAGGCATTTCATTCCAGCCAAGGGTCAAATCATGATTCAAATAAAGCTGACAAGGAGACAAATAGGTGGCCAAATAATAACTTTACACTTTCTCCACCAAAAGTTAGGCAATAACAACAAGGAAAGAAACAATAAGGAAGGATAAGGGCTAGAAATTCCTCCACGCCAAGCATAGCAAAATTACATATCCACAAAATGAAATAAATTTAATTAGTCACAATTTCATTTTAAAATTCCGTTAGATCGACAAAATTGATGGCAGTAACTGCTTAAGTCTAGGGAACCAACAAAATTCGCATATTTTAGTTAATAATAATTCTTAATAATTGAAAATGTGCAATCCTATTGGTCAGCCTATTTATCCAACAATATACATAATACATTTACGTGAACAAAACATCTTTTATTTATCTCTGCAAAGAAATCCATGTCTCCGCGCCAAGTATGAGGATAAATTGATAATAAAAATTTACCAGCTGGTGGATGAGAAACCTCAACTAAACAATAACTCGCAGTAAGGCATGCGCATGGCCTGAAAAGGCTTAATTAATTCAAAAATTAAATTTTATCATCTATATACACATATATAATCGATACTACTGTTCCTTTACTATTCATTGTTATTATGTTTTAAAATGCCATGACACCTAAACGGGGTTTGAAAAAAATCGTTTAGGACCTAACATGATAACAAAAAACTAAAAATAATTTAATCGAGGGGTCGAGCACGAGAGTGATCAATACTATGGAAAAATATCTTGCAGGCAATTAACAACAATCAATAGGAGGTTTGATAAAGCAAGAACAAGGTTTTCCTTTAATAGGATAAATCGCGAGGGACGCTGCGGGGCCAACAACCAAAACCATCGACACCGACGCAAGCAGGCAAGCTCAACAAGACGAAGACACCAACGTTTCAAAGGAAACACAACGACATTCAGCCCTTAGAAGCACGGTTGTCACAGAATAACAGAGCAATGATGAATGGGGCATTACATTCTCCTCCCCTTAAGAAAGCATCGTCCTTGATGCAACATAATGTAGGGGAAAATAAATGGTATGCAACAACAAAAATAAATAAATAAATAAATAATATGGGTGCAGTTACGTTCTAATGTTATGTTTTCTGAGGCACAAGCATGGCCACGGGGTGTCCTTAGGGATTAACTTCCAAGGTTATGTGAAGATTGACAGTCCCCTCTTATTCATTATTTCATTAGTCTCTTTCCGTTAACATTGTTTTTAGTTTAATTTCTGTAAAATTTCATTGTTGACAAGTTTTTAGTTTATTCCTTATTGTGGGTGCCCCAACATGAACTGCTACACAACACCCTACCGGGTCAGACAAGACACTACAGATTAACAAACACATAAGTATATACTTCATGAATGTATTACACCACAAAAGATTACTCAAATATGGAAGGGAATAGGCATGGTCCACCTAACATAGTACTTGTCACACAATTATGACTGACAAATAGAATACTTGAGCAAAGTGTACTATGACAACCAGACATTTCCTCAATTCCACAGATGAAATTTTTTTCACATAACTCCAAACAAAAGCTACAAGTACATAGTGTACACAGGAGCCACAACCATAACCAACTCTTATGAGCACACATACATCATAACACTACCCGAAGCATCAGAAAATAACCACCTACTCCCAAGTATTACAAAGCAACTCCATATAACTCCCCAAGAGAAAGAAACATAGTGCCAAAACCAAGTCGGGTCACTCAACCATAGAGCCCCATCAAGAATATCAGGTCACTCAACCATAGAGTGTCATAAAGAATAACAGGTCACTCAACCATAGAGGACTGTCTCCTTTCTCCTTTTAATGAGGTCGGGTCACCCTATGGCCCTGGCACATAGAGCCCCGTCACCCCCAACCCAAGTGACATAATAACTCGTGGTCCAACAACCCGCTAGTTATCTGTAACTCCTTGGGGCGTACCCCCATACAACGAAGCGGGTCCATGGGCCCAACCATTCCATGGTGCATCCCATGACCCTATTCCACACATCACGACAATAGAACCAGCATAACAATCCGATCAGAATGCCAAGTGGCAAAGTACAAGCCTTGGGCAAGGCGGTAACATCTTTAAAATTTAAAAGAAGATTCAAAACCAAGAAAACAACTGACCAAATGGCCTTAGTTAGTGCAAAAATCTGAGTGTTAGTACCACAAACCAAGGAAATGCCCAAAATGTAAAGCATGGCAATCAAGAAAACTGCTGGTCCTTGCAAAAGTAAAGTAAAAAAACAAAATTCAATTTATGAATAAAATACAAATATAAGAATATCACATTACTATGACTATGTGGCCTTATCTGGCCACCAAAGGGGTACTCAACGAGTTGCTAGCACTCGGAACATCGAGCCTCTGCTCGTAAAAATACATATCAATAATACAACTGTCATCATCACCATCTAAATCATCTCGCCACAACTTCAACAAGGCTCAACATAGTCAAAATCACATAGGTAGAGTCCATACGACAACCATATCGAGAGAGAGAAAGAAAGTACATGTCACCATCTACTGAGCCTAAGGTGTCCGCAAAACACAATATGCATGACACCCATTGAGCAAGTGCCACACATACCAAACGAACAAAAGTGGGTTTTCAGCCTATGTAAGGCTCCACTTCCTATCTCGTACTCGGCTCGAGTGACTGGTCAACGGTACACATTTTCTCACTCCAAACATACACAGTTTACCGATTTCCCTCAGGGTCGGTTAGTGTAAGGTTCACAACATAACATATAACTACATCACTAACACCATGGTGGTACACACATAGCTACCATAACGTCTCACGTATGGTATGTATATCAGGGTAGATCACAATCATACATTCACGGGCGTAATACATCACTTTACCACATTCTGCACCCAAAGTGCAATCACTATATGATAGGGTTCATACACTCACCGTATGACCCTAAATCATGACATGAATCATTACATATCACACAAATCATACATATGATGGACATAGTAACATCACAACATAACATTCATTTGCTACATACAAGGTGATACACACATTTCTTCAAAACATGGTAAAACATCATGATACAACTTAATTCACTTTACATCAATCCAGTCATACACATATCGACACACCCACATATCACAATATGCAACAATACTTCAACACTCCATCATCCACATTAGAATTCTTTTCACACCTCACAAGCAGTATTTCACATGTGGACTCTTCATAGAATCCACAAGAAGGAGAGAGAACACTCCCATCCTCAGCACATCAACCTGATAACAAATACACACTAAGTGACATACACATCATGTGCGTTCACAATATCACAATTACAACATGGATCACATCACGCTTAAAGCACATTACTCTTCCAATATCAACCACCATTATGCAATACCATCACCATCATGTAACACCATCATAACTCCAATCTGGCCCATAGGTTCGAGAGCATGAACCTTCGCTCTGATACCAAATGTAACGACCCAAAAATTCACACACAAACAACACAGTAAAATACAGGATAACTTTTTTTTTTTTTAATTGCCACAAAAAATGACACAACATGCCACCACCAAGGTCACAACTAACTCCGCGGATAACTCAATACAAGGATGACCACAAAGGTAGCACGGAAATGTTCACACCCACCAAGGATAATTCACTTTTCTTTTTGACAAGACAACATAGGAAACCACCACATAACACACTTACAGATAGGGCAAGCCACAATGAGAAAATTATTGAAGGTTATTTATTTTTATAAAACCTCTTTCGATCCTTAACTTCAGTTTTCTAAGACTCTAGATATAATTTGAACAATACCTCTTACAACGCTAAGTTTCTTACTTTTACTCTGAAGAGAAATTTGCTCTAAGTCTTCTCTATTATGGCCTTTATTTGCTTAATTCGTTTATTTAGAAGAAAAGGGTAATTTAAAATTCCACAAGGCCATCTATTCACACTAACGCTACTAGAACTCGTTCATGCCCATATGACAACATGGGTTTGCGTTCAACACACTTAAGAGAAGAAAAACAAAGTGCCTTGGAACAAGGTTAGAGGGAGAAGGTCGAGTTGAAATCATCTATAGGACCTCAATAGTTAATACCAGGCTTTAATTGAGGCTTGAGAATTTAACCAGAATTATCAAATATTTTACAAAGGCTTCACTGAATGAGTATTACCAAAGAGAACAATTTACCTTCCCAATGGTGGAGAGGTAGAATTGCGTGGTTTCCAAATTGTTTTCTCTGGCTTATTAAATCTTATTATCTTCTATCAACAAACAATTCATTTCACCTTAGGATCATTTTACGAATTTCACCATAAAAGGGATAATGTTCACTAGAGGAGCTATGGATATCATGTTATATAATTTTACTTGCAATGATAGTCTTGCCTTTGATTACTTAAAGAATTACTTGCTCTCAAGTTGGTGACCCCTACGTTACTTTATTTGAATACAACTTTTAGTTTAATTTCCATAAGTATTAAACAACCCATGTTAGTTTACTTATGACACATTATTACTAAGTCATAACAAGATTTAACTCAACATTTATTCTCAAGGGTAAAGTTGTAGCAACACTCATTTACAAGAACAAAACAAGGTTACATCAACTCTTAAAATACTGATACTCCAACAAAGTCACTCAACAACAGTAACCAAATTTTCTTATAATTTCAATGATAGTCAAACAATACAAGGTTTCCAAAGTTCAGATGACAAAGTCCACAATACATTATACTAAGACATTGATCCTCTTCTAAACTTTCCACTGGACGTTATCAATAGTTGAACAACGTAAAAAGGTTTCGAGAAAAAGAACTTCTCAACTGAGGTTGATGAAAAAAATCTACAAGTCTATCCCTCATCTACTCGTAAAATCCATCAGTAAAAAAATTTCTACAAGAGTCAGTTCACGAGAACTGAGCAAGATAAGGCTACACAAAACCACCATAACTATTATCTATCAATACCATGAAAGGAAGCACTTTATTACAAGAATTTGGGTCAAACCTCTAAACACTATCAACACTTCAAGTTATAATAAGTCTCCACCATGCCAATCAAGGAAGAAGACCATGTACTTCAGTTAGGAGTAAAAACAACGAAAGTATAACAATCGAATGAGAATGGCCCTTGGCCCTATAAGGAGAAATAACCAATATAACAAAAACAAGATTCCCATCAAGTAAATAATTAAATAACAATCACAAGATTGAGATTTGATATATAGACCAACCATCTAGAAATTTATCAAAGGTACCAAATGCATAGGCTAAAATATTATATTTCTAAAAGAACAAGAGTTGATCGGCCCAAGAAAGGGAAACCACGGGTTTCAAGAATTAACACAAAAATCCATGTATAAATGAGTTTCAAACCTGAAATCACATAGAGTATCCACACAACATAAGTTTTGAAGCAAAGGCAAAGTAAACTAGTTTTGACCATTAACTCCAAGAGATTTCCCAATCATTCAAGAAGGCCAATGCCTTATAGGCTAGTAGCAAACACGTGAGAGAAGAAGGGAGTTTCACAAACAAGAGTATACGAAAATGTCATCAACTAATTTCATAACCCTAAAGATTTACAAACCTCCACATCAATTTTAAAGTTCGGTTAATTTAAAATAAATTTCCTATTTCCCAAAACAACAATATTTTTAAGGCAACCCTTGGTAACATAATCAACCATTCAAACATAGGTACAACATAAATACTAAGTTCCGTTATCAAAACAACTCCTTCTGCTATAACTCCATAATACTATCGATTGCAAGAAAGTTTTCCCCAAGGTTAACAATGTTCAAGACAATTTTCATCACAAAACATTAAGGTACATATGTGCATAGAAACTGTCCAATCTTAATTAACAACACAATCATTATAAATGGGAGGAAAACAAAAGTTAGAAGACTAGATTATTTCACCAACAATCTTCCGAGAGGAAAAAAGACCAAAATAATTCTAGTAATAGTGGGGGTACTAGATTTGCACAATTAAAACCTCGAACTTAGCTAATCTGAAAAACTAGTTACGATTCAAGTTGAAGGGGACAGTCAAAGTACCTCCTAAGAATGGCTTTAAAACCTAGGAACAAGACTGAAGCTACATAGGAGTCTAAACACGCGAGGTTGAAACACGTTGCACACAAACTTATTCATTCTAAAAGTTTTAACACCAAATCTCTAACCTGAAATAGTCCAAGCATTGATTACACTAATCCTACAACCTTTCTTTTTCTTGATGCCAAAAGGGTTATCAAGTGGGCTTGAGAGATCATTAACAATATATGTCAAAAGACAAAGAAGGACAAACCTGGTTGATAGGAAGGAACTTCATAGTTATTGCACGCTTACTTTAACGACTGCTAATTACTAGTTGGAACAACATAATAAATTGAAACTCTATCGTAGAGAAGTAGTATATATATATATATATATATATAAAGGAAGATCGATCACTCGAGCAAGAAAAACATACACCCAAAGGAGAGAACACCTGCATGCTTTCCACTAACATACAGGCAATGATAATAGCTAAAACAAGAAGAAAGCAAGTAGAAAGGAGAGACCTCCTGAAAAGAATTTCAAAAGACAACTAATTCAAGGAAATGGTGGTTCGATTTCACGATAAATTAAATATAGCAATAGTAGAAAAGTGTAGATATATCTTTCCTGCTCCTCCAGCTTCGACGAGGCATCCAAACTCCCCAAGGTCCAGCAATAGTAACCCTTTAGTTGAATCTTCTGCAGCATGCAAGGCTCCAACATTCCTCTCAAACCCGAACTCCACTGGACACCTCTTCTTACAATCTCTAATGCCATCCTTCTTGGAGCAAGATGGACAGAACCATTTCCCTTTAGGAATCCTGACCAGAATGGGGCAGACACAATACATATGATAACCATTACCACACCCATCACAGAGTAGGAGGAGCCTCTCCTCTCCATACCCTTCTCCACATTTCTTACAAACAATATGTTCATAAATCTTCCTCCTCCTCCCCTGTTTCTCACCACCATTGGACACAGTAATAGACTTGCAGCTCTCGTAAATCTCCACAATGTTCCTCTTCTTTACACAATTTTCTTCCTCCCTGAGCTACTGTTTTCACATTCCATGATCACCATCATTATCCACTCTGAAAATTTGAGGTGGCAATTGCGGAGACCTCCCACCAATTGTTTTAATGTATTTTAACAGAAAATAAAGGTGCAGTCTGGTGCGAATACATGATAAACAACAGATCTTTATTTATTATCCAAAATTTTGTGCCATCTTTGCAAAATGTCAGAAATATACAGTGCTTGTCTAAAAGAGCAAAAACAAATATTCCAGTTGTTGCTTGGATCAACACCATACTACCAAACAACTTTCTCCACACTACCAAATAACTTCCTCCACGCGGCCAGCAGGGAAGGCGTCAAAGGTTACGCACATCCAGAGAAATCTTCCCACCGCATTTTCCAAATGTCCACCAACACAGGCATGAGCAGCTTCAATACGCAGCTAGGGAAGGTGAATAAAACGAAAGAAAAAGTAACATGACAAAGGGGCAGGCACGCAGCAACAAAAGACAAAATTTTCCAACGTTTTCCACCACTCCACAAGCAGTCCACCCCAAGAAGATCTCACGCCGCCAGAGCAGAAAGTTGTAGGAAGGCAACAAGGACATGGAAGGTTACAAGACAAAGTTATTAAAAGAAGAGAAGTGCGGCCAGCAGAGGTAGAACCATTTGGAGATGGCCACACAACAAGGAAGAAAGCAATTCTGAGCTAGAAAGATAACACACAACCCAACAAAAGTGCGGCCAGGAGGAAAGAGGCATTTCATTCTAGCCAAAGGTCAAATCATGATTCAATTAAAGCGACAAGGAAACAAATAGGCAGCCAAATAATAAATTTACACTTTCTCCACCAAAAGTCAGGCAATAACAACAAGGAAAGAAACAATAAGGAAGGACAAGGGCCAGAAATTCCTCCACGCCAAGCATAGCAAAATTACATATCCACAAAATGAAATAAATTTAATTAGTCACAATTTCATTTTAAAATTCCATTAGATCGACAAAATTGACGGTAGTAAACAACTGCTAAGTCCGGGAACTGACAAAATTCACATATTTTAGTTAATAATAATTCTTAGTAATTGAAAATGTGCAATCCTATTGGTCAGCCTATTTATCCGACAATATACATAATACATTTACATGAACAAAACATCTTTTATTTATCTCTGCAAAGAAATCCATGTCTCGCGCCAAGTATGAGGATAAATTGATAATAAAAATTTACCAGTTGGTGGATGAGAAACATCAAATAAACAATAACTCGCAATAAGGCATGCGTACGGCCGAAAAGGCTTAATTAATTCAAAAATGAAATTTTATCATCTATATACACATAAGAATATAACTGATACCCGTTCCTTTACTATTCATTATTATTATGTTTTAAAATGCCGTGACACCTAAACGGGGTTTGAAAAAAAAACATTTAGGACCTAACACGATAGCGACAAAACTAAAAATAATTTAATCGAGGGGTCAAGCACGAGAGTGATCAATACTACGGAAAAATATCTTGCAGGCAATTAACAACAATCAACAGGAGGTTCGATAAAGCAAGAACAAGGTTTTCCTTTAATAGGATAAATCGCGAGGGACGCTGCGGGGCCAACAACCAAAACCATCGACACCGACGCAAGCAGGAAAGCTCAACAAGATGAAGACACCAACGTTTCAAAGGAAACACAATGGCGTTCAGCCCTTAGAAGCACGGTCATCACAGAATAATAGAGCAATGATGAATGGGGCATTACAAAGTTGAATAAACCTCAGAAGAAAGAAAAGAAAGAAACACCCACTTCAAGTGGAGGCCAACAAGTGGCTACCCCAGAAAGGGAGGTAGACATACAAAGTCTAGCTATAATACCCACACCAGGTGGAGACCAACATGGTTTGGTTACCCCATGGAACCCCGTGGTACAATACACTATAGAAAGTCTAGTTCAACAAGTGATAACGAGACAAGCTATTTTAATGAGAGATTTACAATAGTTAGTAGGAGGTTTAGAACCAAATTTTAAGAGGGTATTGGAAGCAGAAGGTTGGGAAGAAGAGGAAATAAGAACACCATTACTGATCAAAGAAAAGGGCGAAGAAGAAGAATAAGTTACTGGAATGAAGGAATTAATTGAAGAATTTGGAGAGAAAATAAAATTAGTAGATGAGGAAAATAGAGAAAATATGGAGAAACAAGAGGAAGAAAATACAAAGGCAATAGAAGAGAAAAAAAAGGAAGGAGATAGATGGGAAAAACAGGAAAAAGAGGAAGAAAAAAGAAGAAGAGGAGTGACGAGGGATTAGAAGAAAGACATAGATTAAGAAATAATAAAGATAGGAAGGTAGTTATGGAAAAGGATAGTTATGAGAAGTCACCAATTAAAGACATGTCCCCCAACCACCACACGAGCCCAAAGGAGATGACCCCTCGAAACATTCACCATTCTATGTGCCACTTGAAACACCTATTCAAATGATAGAAAAGGGAGAAAGCTTGGAAAAGGTATCACAAATCAGAAGAAGAGAGTCAGAAGAGACAATAAATTATAACATAATTTATAGAACTGTTAGGAGAATTATATATTGATATTGAGTTATCTAGAGAAAAAGGACGAAAGAATAACTTGGAAAATTCCCTAGAACCAATCAAGGAAGGTGAAACAAGTCAAACAATGAGACATATTTGGGATATGTAACTACCAATCCTTTGGACATTGCGGTTAGACAACGGGAAGAAGGGGAGATAAAAGATTCGAAATGACTAAAGAAGCAAAGTTCTTTGAGAGGATATGGTAAATCCATCTCAAGGTAAAATAACAATTGGAAAATTATCAAGCTAAGTACAAAGCTAGGCACGATTAACATCCTAGAGAACACATAATTCTTGTTGGAGATAAGGTTTGGATGTACTTGAGCAAAGAAACAATACAAGATCAAGCAAGGAAACTCAATCCACTATGGTATGGACCCTTTACTATATTAGAGTAGGTTACCAAAAATGATTTCAGAATTGATTTGCCACACTTCATGCAGATGTACTCAATAGTAAATTGTGAGAACTTGCACCTATATGAGCCATATATGATTGATGAAGAATAAGAATGTAAGTTTATACCTACCATAGAAGATTGTGTCTTGGATTCAGGAGGTAAGTTGGAGGATGTAGTGTTGCAACAGAAGGTTAGAGAAACAA
Organism: Taxus wallichiana var. yunnanensis; assembly: GCA_018340775.1. Classification (NCBI taxonomy): domain Eukaryota; kingdom Viridiplantae; phylum Streptophyta; class Pinopsida; order Cupressales; family Taxaceae; genus Taxus; species Taxus wallichiana. Next base: position 81,132,299 of record CM031242.1, on the reverse strand, counting down.
GAAGAGGTCCACATAAATCTTGGTAGGTTGGACTCAAGGGGAAGACACTAGAGTAGGCCCGATGGTACTCAAAGGAGAAAGTGAGGGAATGTTTTCCTCATCTACTTCTCTAATAAGCTTTTTGGGACCAAAATCCTCCTGAGCAAGGGAGGTGTAATCCATAGGAATCTAGAAAAATACCATTTCATAAGAGCAACCAAAAATAGAAGAAAAATTGATCAAAAAGGAGAGAAGAATGCTAAGTTATAGAACCTCCACCTTGTGTAGAGAGATAGTTACGTAACCGCCCCTTAGCAAAAATGGTGGTTGTGTAACCACTAGTATGCGTTCACCGATGGTCTTGTCACTAATAAAAACAAAAAAATCCTCGAAAAGTCACATATTTGAAGCATCTAGACTACATATGTTCCTTGTTTGACCCTTCTTATTATCTAGTACACGGGAGGACATAGGAAATGACTATAAAAGAAATAAAAACATAGGGATTTCATCATCGATTCATTGGAGAAGCGAGAAATTTTTTTGGTGCTAGAATTGATTTGTAGAAGCAAGGTGTATGAGTATATAAAACAAGTAGAGAGGGTGGAAGTAACACTTGTTGTCTTTGAAATTTCCCTTCCTGACTAGTTTTACCTCAAATTAGGGGTTTTCAGGATAAAAATATTGTGTTTTGTTTGAATTATTCATGTTATCTACTGTAAATTAATTCTAAGTGCTAGAATCCATTCACTAACTTTCAAATGTGTCATTTAAAAGAAAATTGGAAGTAGGAACGCTAGTTGTGTGGTTTTGTATATTTCCAAAGTAGAGGTTTACAGATCAGGACAATACCACCCGACATGACAAGAACACCAAGGTGATAATGTCCTTCTAGGTGCTATTTTATTATTTTCTTGGTTTTCTCCTTTTCTAGTTTGTTTTGGATTTGCATCTTTTATTATATTCGTTTCACGACCTAGGTTAGATTTTGGTGTCACTATGTTCGAAATTCAAATAAATAAATTAATAACTTTCTAAGAGGAAATTGGGATGTCATTTCTATATCTACCACATACACAAAAACAACACAAGTGATTGCATTTTGGGATGAATTATTCACTACATAGGGGAGATAAAATTTTGAATTCCATATCACACATTCTTGCATTGGGACAAAGTATTTTTAGTCCACTATTCTTTGTGTGTATGATACTAGGGCATCCTAACTCAATGGACACAATTTTAATCACACACCAAAAGAACTACATTGAGTCTGAAATGTAGTGTAGTACTTGGAAACAAGATCATATCAAGGTGACTGTAAGGGTTAGTCCGGATCTCTCATATGTATTTTTTATTCATTATGACGTGCACTTGAGTCTTGTGTAGGTAGATAGGTTTTATTTTGTAGGTATAGGTGTGACAGAGTGGAATTGAAATGAACTTGATGTGATCTACAATGAGCCAAAGATGACAAGAAGTGAATAGAAAGAACCATATCCTAAGTTTTCTTGAAGAAAATATCACCTAGAATAGACGCTAGCGCCCATGTGCCCATGTCCTCTTCTAGGAAATCCTATCTTTGAGATCTTCACATGCTAGTTTCAGAATCAAAGCTTACACATCTTAGAATGTTGGGATTTAGGTATGCTATGAGAATAGCACTATGATTCAATAACATACCAAATCATGCACATAGGATCTAAAACATTCCCCAAAATCTATAACAATGGAAGTATAAACTATAATAATCCAAATAAAAAAAAGTACACACACACAACACAACATGTACCATGGTTCACCCAATACGAGCTACATCTACCAAAGATAGAGATCTCAATATATAATAAACAAGAGTACAAACCAACTCTTCATACAAGAGTATAATTCATCCCTCCAAGAGTATCTCCTCCTCTCCTCCAGATCTCTAAATGGAGCTCAATGAGTGCACTATAAACCATGTATCCAAACCACCAAGAAATTTCACATACCAGAACAATCGCATCTCCCACTATGCAACCAAGATCTCCTGTGAATATGCATACAAGACCTCTCACAAGGGTCTACCAATGTGCAACAATATCTATGCACTAAGAAGTAAGTCTCTCCTCTATATCACTTCATCAACCTTTGCATATAAGCATAATTCCTCTACATTATCTAGATACTCTATGTACCCACAAGCTCTCCAATGAGCTCCAATACTAGATCTCCTATGGACCAACAATATAAAATGATCTTATGGATCTACAATACAAGATCTCACAATAACCTGTGGATATACAAGATGAAAGACTATGTGCTTTGCATACTATGTAAGCCATTACATTGAGACAAAAAATACAAAGGAAATACAAAGAGAAGACATAACACTCTTCTCACAATTTAGATGTACCTGCTATTTCCTTTTGTCTTGCTTCTCTCCATGGAAGCTCTGTCTTCATGCAACTCTTTTCTTCTTTTTCTTCTTATTCATCATCTAAACCAAGGATTACTCCAATTACATCTTATAACCCTAATTTTTAGCTTATATAAGCATATACAATCTTAGGGCACCTTAACTATGCATTTACAACCTTTAGATCACCTTTATAATCAACCTTTGGATCAAATCCCACATTTAAAACAAAAACATAAACATACAGTAACCGGTTCCGGTTCCCTAACCTAGTGCCGGTTCCTTGACTGATGCCGGTTCTTTGATTGATGTTGGTTCCTCCTGTGACCGATGCCGGCTCCCTAATCGGTGTCGATTCATGTGTAACCAAGTAAACCTCAAATTCATGCCTTTGTGAAGCAATTCATCTCCACAACCTAGCATGGAATACACATGTTCAAGTCATTCACTAGCCCAGATTTAGTCTAGACCTACAAAGGTAAGATGAGTTATTGTACAAACCCAACATATCACTCTTTCTTGTTATTTTATTAGCTAACTCTTGTATGTTACTATTACTTTATCCGATTGATAATTACCTTATATTGTATTTAATTTGATTAAATTAGGTTATGCCTCAAGGAATTACAAATGAATGTGACTTGGTAAGTAAATACCATGTTGATAATAAAATAGCTTCACATCCTTTCCCAAGTGTTGGCTAGATAAATCCAGAAGTTCATCATTACATGAGATAACAAATCACAACATTAAGAGAACTTTGGGTTGGCTAAACAAAAAGGGATTTTTTTGACCCCGTAAAATATAACAATTCGATAGAGTAACGATCTAGTGGTGCTATAAGGGATTTACTCCCCTTTTAAATAAAAGGGTGCAAGCTAGAAAGAATAATAATTAAAGGGGACTCCATGTGTGTGATTAATGATCTTAAGCACAATGATAACATGTGATGGAAGCTTAAAAACATCATTAGGGAGGCCAAGTAGATGATGGGACAGTTTGAGAGGGTCGAGATACAACACATGTTCAGGAGTGGGAACAAGACTGTGGATGGATTAGATAATAATGGAAATGACCTTCAAGGATAGATGAGCTTGTAACATGATGAGTTACCTTGGAATCATATCAAAAATTTGATTAATGAAGACAAGATTTTTTCATAATTATAGGGATATGAAGGAAAAAAACCATATGAATGTGAATAGAAATTTAGAGAGGGTGTCGAAATCCAACACGGTGTCTAACCTCTATTTTTGGTCCCTTTTCTTCTTTTGGCTCAATACCACAAATGGTTTTTGTAGAGGGCATAACATGGGTGGCGATAGAGTGAGAACTGAACCCACTATCTATATGCATTTAAAAAGGGATGGTACTCTGTGGCATCTCCTTTGATGAGGTGGTTTGTCCATTTTTATTGAAAAATTGTAGGGCCATGACCCACAACTGGCCAATGAATTTAGGAAAGCTTGGGAGAACGACCGAGTCAATATGAGGGGCACCAAATCAAGGTCAATAATAATAGCATCACCTAAGCCCTTTGGTATGTCCACAGATGGTCTTAAAATTTTTAAAGATAAAACTAGGAAAAAGCATGAAATTTCAATCTTCTTTAGCCCTAGGAAAATATTGTTTAGTATGATGATGGTATTGCTAGAACCTATTTTCCGGGTAGGTGGGCAGATGTTTTCTGGTTGTGATGAAATACCTCACTCTTGAGGGTAAATTTAGGAAGCTTTTCTCTTATCACTTGTCCATTTTGAATTATCTTTGTAGAAACCGGAGATGAGCTTCCCATTTTTCCTCCTTCGATCCTTAACCAATTCCATTGAATACTACTAGAATGATAAGTTAGAAACCCCTCTTCACCATGGTTTAATTATTTTGATGTTTAAGAAAGGTAGAATCCTTATACCCCATCATCCTAAGGATCAAAGTGAGGATTCAAATAATGAGACCTTGGCTTCACACATAAAAAGATGGAAAAAGGTAAGCAACAAGAGGGGCCTGTTGGAATAGCTGACATTCTTTGTGACATGAAAAAGGTGACCAAGCCATAGAGGAAAGTGTTGGGAATAGGGAGAGAGCTAGAGAAACTGTTGATCTGGGAAGCCCGTATACTTAGAGTTGAGTCTGCTTTGTGGACACCATTTCAAATGGTCAACAAGCATTTGGTTCAAGAAGTCAAGGATTTCCATAGACAAATTGGTATCCAAAACAGTGTATTAGGGGTTTAAATACGATATCATTATGCAGAACAAAGAATATGGATTCTTCAAGACTAGATTACCAAAATGGAAGCAGAGAAGGTGTTATCCAATTTCTCCCCTGGGTGAAATTGGACCACAAGGGGTTTTGCACTGAAGCAATTGTAGTAGGGCCCATTTTTGCAGGGAAAGTGGAAAAATATCAGGTGCATGGCTCCAAGAACATCCCAAACATCTTCATATGGGCCTAAAAACTAGAAATCCCAAAGTGGCTGCTTAAATTGTATGTAGGAAGTCAAATAATCTGAATGCATAAGCCTTGGTTCTAAAGGGGCTCACCGAGCTGGTTCCCCTAGCTTGGCGAGTTGGGGTTTGATCTGGTTCTCCAAGCCTATATTGAATGACCGAGTTGTTTCATGGAAAGGAGCTCATCGAATATGTTTTGGGTATATCAGACTCTTGGTAAGACTGAGTCACCCAATTCCATTTGAGATGTAGGTAGAGATTATATTTTGTTTGAATGGTTGAGCACTAAATTAGAGAAATCGTGGGTTCCAAAGAACTCAGACTTAGATCATTGAGTGGATATTTGAATAAAAATGGAACAATGGTCGGGCCCTAGATAATTGATAGTAGTGAGCTCGAAGTGGATCAATCGGCTATGGTAGAGTCACTCGAGAGAAGCTGTAGCGAGAGAAAATGAGGGTTGATAAGAGCGGGCGGGAAAGATGTAGTAGAATGCAAAGGAAAAGAGTTTTCTCACCGAGCTAACTCAGTGAGCCGATGATTCGAGTTTTAGGAAATAGTTTCCATTGTGGCCTTGTGAGCGAAGGTGGAGTCGGTATTGAGGTATAAGGAGCATGAAGAATCATAAGTCTCCAAATTTACATGGGATCTCCACGTGTCCCTTCGGGAAGCTTCATAAAGGTCAAGAAAAAGGAGAGGCCCCAAAGCTACTTAGGATCTCCACATGTAACAAGGTAATGTAGACATGTCACAAGTCAATGTGCGACATGATCAAACGTCGATGGAGGCTTTGAGTTTGCAGGGATCCGTGAATCAAACGATATGAGTGACACAAGCACACCAAGCAAGGGAAACAACATGGGCCTCAGGGCCCGTGAAGTAACCTCACAATGCGATAAGAAATATCCATGTAGGCCAAAGAGGAATAAAGGAGCTTAAGCTCTTGAATGATGAGCTTGGGAGATGGAAGACAACTCACCAATACGGAAGAACCATTGTGGCGATGACACTGCTCAACGTATGGTAAAATACCTCACCTAGAGGAATAAAAGGTAGGGGTTTGCACTAAATTGAAATATCTCGATGCATGGATAGAGAGAGAGAGAGTGATCTTGATGATCAAAGAAAAGTGCCGAATGTGGATTTGGTAGTGCAAAAAAAGAGCCATCTCGACTGAGCTGGCATATAAAACATTAAAAACAAACATTCCCACCCACATATAAATAATGGAAAATCAATGATAGGGAGCCCACCATTTTAACTAAAGAATAATTTTAAAGATATGAAAAAACATTAGAGAATTTGAGAAATATATTAAATTTTCTTTTCCCAACCAAGAATTTAAATCTCGGTCTCGTGTATTGCAAGCAAGCTTGCGTAAATAGAAATAATTTCATGTACTCGGAAGACATAACATTTGCATCCCTTAACGTATTTTCACAAAATTGGTCTCGATGGAATCATGATTCGAGACCTTCACAAAAGAATCAAGAAATATATAAATTGATGAAGATTTGAGGGTGTATTTTGTAGAAAACAAACCCGATCCGATTTCATGGTTGGATGGTGGTTGGGAGAACAATTAAATGTCATGGACATCAATTTTATCTCATTGTAGGTTGCATATCAATCAGGGATGGATTTTGAATATTTTCTATCATGATTTCCACCCACTTTGGGTACCTTGTAATTGATGCAAAGGGAAAATCTGAGTTTACTCTCTCTCCTCTTCATTCTCTATAAATTGAGTTGTCTCATTATAAAGAGGAGATTTTAGTAGCAAAAATCTGTCATTTTGGTTTTATGAAGCTAATGTGTTGTAGGCATTTGTGGTGGAATCCTTGCATGGTGATCTAGGCCTTTCCCTTGTAAGAGTTTGAACTATGCATATCAATGAAGTAATAGATGCAAGTTTGTGGATGTATCTTCCCTTATTGTGTTTATTTGCATTCTTCTTACCTCTTCAATATTATTACAGGTGTATTGTGTCTACTCTATGCTTTTGTAGGGATTCATTATTATTGTGTGTGCATAGAAATGTTGTTATGAATTTTGTTGTTAGATTGTGGAGAAATATTATCACCCTTTCTAATATGCATTTTTCTCCCATTTTCACACATTAGAGAGTTGTTCTCATACCCTTATTTTAGTGCATCACCTATGTAGTGTAGTTTTCCTTTACTTTCATGTTAGTTCTCTCTCTTCCTGATCCCTTAGACGTTATAGGATAGAGTCAGTAATATTTTCCTTCATTAGAGTTAGTTTTCACTAGATTAGGAAGAGGAACCAACCTTCTCTAGAGGTCTATCTCAAGTAGCAAGTCCCACACTTGGAGATAGTACCCATGTTACCTAGTCACACTACTTTCCTTAACACACTCACATGCTAAGAAATCAGAGGGTGTTGTGATTTGGTGATAATAGTTCGGCATGTCTGTGGGATTGATGGAAGTATTAATTTTCATTGTAGCAAGACTAGTGTGATCTTGTTGTGAATTTCAGCCTTTTAGAAGTTTTGTAACAACACATCCGACGATTCCAAAAAGGGAAGAACTCAATGGTATTAGCGGTCAAGCTTATCAAATTTATGAGAAGGATTCGATGCGCTGAATTAGCAGGAACTTGACAAGGTCATAACTTGAGATCCAAGTGTCCATTTGAGTTCATTTTTTTGAAACCACATGTTTCGATGACACAAATGCAACATCAACGAGCCCTACCAATTGGGGAAAGTTTCAACACGTTTTCGGGCCCTAAATCCACCATCTTGAGGCTGAAAATTAGGATTTAAGTTGTAGTTCAGTTTTTTCCTATTTTTGGGCATTAGCTAATTTTAGTCTATTAGTTACATTATGAGTTAGAAAGTTGGCAATTCCTCTAATTTAGAAATGTAGAAGATGTGTGGCAATTTCTGTGCTACGAATAAGCATGCGAACTTACTAAGAATAACAGGTTCTAGTAAACTGCTAAAAATAGTAATTTCTACCACCTAGAGTAGATTTAGTCAAGTTAGTTAGAGTTTTCTTGGAAACTCGAGTTGGGAGTTGTTTTCCTATTTAGGAAACATTGTAATTCATTATTCAATAATGAAGAAGGAGATTTATTTCTTTTGGAGTTCATGTTATTTGCAGAATATCAAGTTTGTTTAGAATTTGGCTACATTAGATTCAAACAAGGTAGAACAAGAGAATGATGTATCTTTGAGTAATTTCATCTCTCACCAAGAAGAGGAAGGAGAGGAAGGAGAGTTCAAAGGTATTCATTTCCACTGATCAGAGCATTATCAACACCTCCACCTAGCAAGCCTTTCTTTCAATCAACTGGAACTCTGAGACCAATCACAATGGATCATAAAAAATAACCACCTCCAAATCCTTTTATGATTTTCATGGGAAGTAGTCCACTTGCTCTCAATGCACAAAACCTAATCCCAGTTACAACATTGAAGAAAATTCCATATTTCACTAGAGAGAACCATACAACTCCAATTGATCACATTCAGGACATTGCAAATGTTTGTGCTATACATAAAGTTAATGAAATGGATGTGGTTGTCAAATTAATGGTCTCTTATTTCAAAGGAAATGCTATGCAAGAGTTCATAATTTTAGGAGCGGGTATAATTACAAATTGGAATCAACTATGAACAGCTCTTTGTGGTCAATTTGGGAAAAAGGTAGAAAATTTATCATTGTTGGAGCAATTAACCACAATTAAGAGAGCACCAAATGAGCAAATGGCTGATTTCAACTTTAGGTTTCAAAGGACATGGGATAGAATTACGCTTCTTATGAGACCAACAGCTAAAGGTGCCTTTTTATACTTTCTAAAATCTTTAAATTCTAAGTTTGTAATGATGATACAATCCATGGGAGGTATAACTTTACTTGCAGCCTTCAACATCACTATTAGAGGTGAAAATTTCTTGATTCAAGCTAGTAAAATTTCTCCTAGGCCATCTATACCTCATTATCTAGAGTTAGGAAGTCTAAGAACTAGCCAAACACCTACCTTAGCTCCAATTTCTACCTAAAAAAATTAGAGTTCTGCTGAAGCTTCTACCTCTTCTTCGGGTACCTCGAATGAGCTCCAAGAAGTCATGAAGTAGTTATAAAACTTAGGCAATGAGTTGGTGACAATTAAGAGGCAACAAGCTCAAAATTTTAGATCATACCAGCCTCAAGCCCAACCCAGTAGACCTCGCATTATCCTAATAGGCCACTTGCTCAAGCTGCAAATCAGAACCAAGTAAAACCTCCTGCTAATAGATCATTTCAGCCATATAATCCTAATATTGTATCCACATCTAGAGCCATGGTACTAGTGAAAAATAACATGGCTCAAGAATATGACTGGTGTTTCTATGTAATCAACCCCATAATCAGTCAACATGCTTCAACCGTGCTCTAAATCAAGCATTGATGGTGACTGTTATCCCAAATTCCCCCAGAAATTTTGGTCAGAACAAGCCTTACACATAAAGAAAACATGAAGGGAAATGATTCAGACCCATGAGCTTGAGTTTCAAAACTAGGAAAAGTGAAAACAAAGGCCCGAGAAAGGCAAATTTGACCCTGCATAAGAAGAAAAAGAAGAAACGGTTCTTCTGAACGTTTCCATATCTTAAATCTATTTAAAGGGTCAAGGGAGGACTCAACAATGGAATTGTAGGGTCAGAGAAGAAGGGGTAGTGTCGTAGGAGAGGCCGGGAGAAAGATAGGAAAAGCGACAAGGATCCAAAGTTTTCGGGCTCAAAAATAGTTCAGGAAAGAGTCTAAAACTGACTAAGTATGGAGAGGCCGGTGGAGGCTGCCAAGTGTCTTAATGGTGATGATTCAAGGGTCAAATAGAGAAAAAGTTTCCAAATGAGTGCTAGATTGATGTGTGTCCTAGAGGAAAGCGGGCGTCGAGGGAAAATTTGATTCTTTGCCCCTTATTATCACAAAAAGGGTAAAAGTTGCAAAATGGCCCGCAACTCCATTGGGGAAAAATTCAGCGTTAGAACCCGAGTCAAAGCCAAGGTGGGGAGTCGGAGGGAAAAGTGAAAATTTTCCTTTCGTTCAAAGGGAAAAAGATAAATTGTGGACCCGCAAGACTGATTTTTTGTTCTAATCCAGCTGCCACATGTCCCAAACCAAAAGGGGGCCCATTTTTCAAATTGTTTTCCCGTCCATTCGTATGGACTTGATACAAACTTTTAAGGGGCATATATTTCGAGTTAGGGCTCGAAATATTACAAATTTTCCACCATTGGAAAGATCTCGGCCTCGCCTACGCCATGGAGGTCTGAGACTTTAATTTGAGGAGGTTAGGTAAAGGAAAATGGAGGAAACATCTTTGGGCCTTCAATGCAGGATCCATTTGTCTCAACAACTAGATCGGATTCAATCTATTTCTGTCGTTTCCTCTTCTTTCAAGGCACCAAATCAAGGAATCATGTAGTAAAGACGAATTTGGGGCATATTTTATCAGAAGCATTAACAATGCGGTGGTTGAGCTTCAACCCGCTTTCCCTTCCCTCTCTCTTTCTTCTCTCTAATCAAATCTATAAATACGGGGCATGATTCATTGTAAAGTTGTTGTTCATTCTTCTTCCCTGCCCCCCTCTCTCTTTCTTCTCTAGGGTTGAATGTGGAGTTTAAGCCTCCTCCCTTGGCTTTTTAATGGAATTTTATTTCCTCTTTCCCGTTAATGGTGTACTGTGTGAAATCTTGGAGCAATAAAATCTGTTTTGTGATGCGTTTTGTCCATCCTTTGCTCATTTTGTTGTCTCTTCTCACATCTCACCATTGTAGGGTATATTGTGCATATATCTAATGTCCATTGTAGCTTTTGGGAGCTATGTTTAAGGGGTTTGAAATGGTGTTCGATGTGAACTTTATCCTTGGTCTGTGATGCATCTATCCATCCTCTCCATTTCTCACCTCTCTCCATTTCAGATAGTTGGGTTTGTGATCAATAGTTCCCTTTTCTCTGTGCTATCACCTTTATAGTGTAGGATTTCTTTATTTTCACTCTCTCTCTCTCTCTCTCTCTCTCCCTCCCTCCTTGGTCCCTTGGAATTGTTAGATTAGGAGTAGATAGTCGTATTTCCTTCCTTAGAAGTAGTTTAGTGCTAGGATTAGGAAGAGGAAGCAGCCTTCTTTGGAGGATAATTCCCATTTACAAGTCCCACACTTGGGAATGATCCAATGTTATGCAAATCACTTCAAATCAGTCTTCTTTAGAAAAGCATATTTTAGAGCTCATTTGGGGTGCTATGATTTCGCACTAACAGCTTTGGCATGCTCGGTGGGATAGGTATGAAGTACCTTACCACTTCACTTCATCGAGTTCGATGTGCTCTTAGTGAAGATTCTAACCTTTGGAGGCACTTTCAAGCACATCGATGACTCCATCCGGTCAACAACCCACCCTCTAAGTTCTGAGACCTTCTTACCATCCATTTCCACCCATTATTTCTTCCATATCCTTCATCTTCTTCAATCCTATGAAGTTTTGTGATCATGACTTCATTCCCACCATGGAATTCACATCTACAGTAACAGCAGTACATTCCAACTCCAATAAGCTTTACAAATCCTTCAAATCAACATTTTGAGCAAATCCAAAATCAGCATGGTTACCCCTATGAGTAGCAGTGCCAAAATAAGTTTGGCTATGGAGCTTTCCAAGAGCAAGGGTATGCAAACAATGAAGAAAATCAAATGCAAGATGCTGGTCTGTTGGAGAAGATCCAAAAAATGGAGATTGGCATGGTTCAGTCAAGAGCTATAGCTCAAATGAAGGTGTTCAGAATTGGTTGCAGGGCACCTTGTCCATGGGAAGGCCCTTTTCCAAGACATTATAGCCATGAAGAGAAGCTTGACTTCATGGTTGAAGTGTTGCCTCAATGTACATAGTGGATTGAGGAAATTGGGGCTTATGAGCAAAGTGCATGACAAATTTTTCAATGGGCAAGTCAATCACCAGCTCCCTGCCTTTCATTTTCTCTCCCTCAATCTTTATCATTTCAAGAGAGGTAAGAGGCAAGCCCTCACTTACTACCCCAAGTTTTGAATTCATTTATCCATCTCATAGTCTTCCACCTCATCTCGGTTCTTTTGTCCTTTTCCCTTCTAAACAGTCATCCCCTCCAAACAAACAAGAAGTTGTACCTCCCTTCCCACCACAAATAATTATAAAGATGGTTGAACCCCAACCCGCCACTCTTGCTTTCCCAAGCCCATGTTGGGAAGAGACTCAAGAATCCAGTCAAGGAGAACAACAAGAAAATGAGCCAACAAAAAAGAAATGATGATAATCAAGAGTTGGGCTGCCAAATTTTGGTTTACAAAGATCCACTTGATGGTCAAGCCAATAGAGGAGGTCAAGATTGAAGAACCAGTGGTGGCTGAGGCCGAGTTTGCAGCAAAAGAAGAGCAAGAACAAGAGGAGGAAAAATCAGTCCCAAGCCCCATTGAAGAGGAGAAGCTGGGAGAGATCAGATCAGTGTTGAGGCCACTCAATGAAGAAGGAATCATTGAAGATTTTTTTCTTTCATTTTAAGGGCCTGATTTGATTGATGAACCCATGATGAAGGAGGACCATATAGTTTCAGAGGCTCTAAGTGTGGATCAGACCATAGAAGAACCTCATGTTCTTCCTCCCACTTCATCCCCTTCAAGTTATGATGTTGAAGAAGAGTTTGAGCTTTCAAACTTCATGTTTGAGGATGAAGGGAATCATGGTGAGTCAATTGTAGATCAAGAGGACACCATGACGAGGTAGAGAACCTATAGTAGTTCAACAAGGAGGAAGAAGCGCTTGTCGACTTAGAAGATTACTTTAATGAAGAGGATCCTAAGGAGATAATATCATTTTTTCCTCCATCTTCAACCTTCCAAGCACACAAACTTGCTGCCATGAAGGAGAAGATCCAAGTGTAACAACCTGCATTCCAAAATGGCCCTCTGGAACCAAGGTTGGAAGATCTTGATCTTCCATGTTCTTCAAAGGAGGAAGAGAAAAGGCAAGAGGATATCACCATTTCTCCCACACCATCCATTCAAGAAGGTCCATAAGAAAACTCCATTCTTGGAGTTGAAACTCTAGAACAAGGGGCACATTCAAAGGATCATACCGTGCCCAATCAGGTACTTGGATTCATTGGAGACAAAGGAGAAGTCAAAACCAGTCATGCTTACTCTGGGGCATGAGGATGAGCATTAAAGTACTAAGGGTCATCATCAACACCTCCAGAAGTCTGATGCAAGTTGGCTTGAGGAGGTATTTTCAAATAATGTTGATACCTTGATGATTTGGGTGGAGGACCGACTTATTGTTAGCTTTCCACTCATCCAACTAGCTATGTTCAGTGCCAAATCAGTTGCATGGCTGCCATTTTTGAGGAAGGGAAGCTATTTCTCCCCATAGTTGCAGGTTTTGTTTGAGTTCCCTTTGCTCTTGGTTAGAGTAGATTAGGTAGGTTTTTATTCAGCAGAATAAGTGCTTTTACACACTCTGCATATCCCACTTGGGGCATGTATGATTTTTAGTTTGTACATAGTTTTTGGTTATGTTGTTTTACTCTTACATAGTCCATTTCAGTTGGCTTTTAGTGAAGTTCAAATCCAAGTTCAGTGGGTTTCCAAGAGGCTCGAGGTCGATCTTCAAAATTTTAGATCGGTTTCGTGTTTATCAGGTAAACTTCATGCCCAATGGATGCTTCAAGGCCACTGGTCTCTTCATTTATAGGCAAATGTTCCCATGAGTCGCCAAATTGTTATCCCAAATTTCCCCTAGAAATTTTGGTCAGAACAAGCCTTACACATAAATAAAACATGAAGGGAAACTATTTAGACCCATGAGCTTGAGTTTTAGAACCAAGAAAAGTGAAAATAGAGGCCCGAGAAAGTCAAATTCGACCCTGCACAAGAAGAAATAGAAGAAACGGTTCTTCTAAACGTTTCCATATCTTAAATCTATTTAAAGGGTCGAGGGAGGACTCAACAATGAAATTTCAAGGTAAGAGAAGAAGGGGCAGTGCCGTAGGAGAGGCCAGGAGCAAGAAAGGAAAAATGACAAGGATCCAAAGTTTTTGGGCTCGAAAATAGTTCAGGAAAGAGTCTAAAACTGACTAAGTATGGAGAGGTCGGTGGAGGCTGCCAAGTGTCTTAATGGTGTTGATTCAAGGGTCAAATAGAGAAAAGGTTTCCAAACAAGTGCTAGGCGATGCGTGACCCGAGAGGAAAGTGGGGTGTTGAGGGAAAAGTTGATTCTTTACCCCCTTGTTATCAGAAAAGGGTAAAAGTTACAAAATGGCACCGTAACCGTGGGGAAAAAGTCAGCATTAGAACCCAAGTCAAAGCCAAGGCGGGAGTCGGAGGGAAAAGTGAAAATTTTCCTTTCGTTCAAAGGGAAAAAGATAAATTGCGGACCCGCAAGACCAATTTTTGTTCTAATCCGGCTGCCACGTGTCCCAAACCAAAAGGGGGGCCCATTTTTCAAACTATTTTCCCTGTCCATTTGTATGGACCCGATACAAACTTTGAAGGGGCATATATTTCGACTCAGGGCTCGAAATATTACAAATCTGACACCATTAGAAATATCTCGGCCTCACCTACACCATGGAGGTCTGAGACTTTAATTTGAGGAGGTTAGGTAAAGGAAAATGGAGGAAATGTCTTGGGCCTTCAATGTAGGATCCATCTGTCTCAACAACTAGATCGGATTTGATCTGTTTCTACCATTTCCTCTTCTTTCAAGGCACCGAATCAAGGAATCATGCAGTAAAGATGGATTTGGGGCATATTTTATCAGAAGCATTAACAACAGTGGTTGAGCTTTAACCCGCTTTTCCCTTCCCTCTCTCTTTCTTCTCTCTGATAAAATTTATAAATATGGGGGCATGATTCATTATAAAGTTGTTCATTCTTCTTCCCTGCCCCCCTCTCTCTTTCTTCTCCAGGGTCGAATGTGGAGTTTAAGCCTCCTCCCTTGGCTTTGTAATGGCATTTTCTTTCCTCTTTTTGTTAATGGTGTACTGTGTGAATTCTGGAGTAATAAAATCTATTTCGTGATGCATTTTTTCCATCCTTTCTCATTTTGTTGTCTCTTCTCGCCTCTCACCATTACATGGTATACTGTGCATATCTCTAATGTCCATTGTAGGTTTTGGGAGCTGTGTTTAAGGGGTTTGAAATGGTGTTCTATGTGAACTTTATCCTTGGTCTATGATGCATCTATCCATCCTCTCCATTGCTCACCTCTCTCCATTTTAGGCAGTTGGGTTTGTGATCAGCAGTTCCCTTTTCTTGGTGTTATCACCTTTGTAGTGTAGGATTTCTTTATTTTCATGCTCTCTCTCTCCTTGGTCCCTTGGAATTGTTAGATTAGGAGTAGATAGTCACATTTCCTTCCTTATAAGTAGTTTAGTGCTAGGATTAGGAAGAGGAACTAGCCTTCTCTAGAGGATCATTCCCATTTGCAAGTCCCACAGCTTGGGGAATGATCCAATGTTATGCAAATCACACCAAATGAGTCTGCCTTAGAAAATCAGATTTTTAGAGCTCATTTGGGGGTGATGTGATTTTGTCCCTTGTTATCCCAAATTTCCCCTTGGAAAGTTTGGTCAAAACAAGCCTTACACATAAAGAAAACATGAAGGGAAACAATTCAGACCCACGAGCTCGAGTTCCAGAACCACGCAAAGTGAAAACAGAGGCCCGAGAAAGTCAAATTTGACCCTGCACAAGAAGAAATAGAAGAAACAATTTTTCTGAACGTTTTCATAACTTAAATGTATTTAAAGGGTCGAGGGAGGACTCAACAATGAAATTACAAGGTAAGAGAAGAAGGGGCAGTATTGTAGGAGAGGCTAAGAGCAAGAAAGGAAAAATGACAAGGATCCAAAGTTTTTGGGCTCAAAAATAGTTCAGGAAAGATTCTAAAGCCCGACTAAGTATGGAGAGCATGGTGGAGGCTACCAAGTGTCTTAATGGTGGTAATTAAATGGTCAAATATAGAAAAGGTTTCCAAATGAGTGCGAGACTGATGTGTTTCCCAGGTTGAAAGCGGGCGTCAAAGGAATAATTGATTCTTTTCCCCCTTGTTATCATAGAAGGGTAAAAGTTACAAAATGGCCCGTAACTCCATTGGGGAAAAAATCAGCGTTAGAACTTGAGTCAAAGCCAAGGCGGGGAGTTAGAGGGAAAAGTGGAAATTTTCCTTTCGTTCAAAGGGAAAAAGATAAATTGCGGACCCATAAGACTGATTTTTTGTTCTAATCCGGCTGCCACATGTCCCAAACCAAAAGGGGGGCCCATTTTTCAAACTGTTTTCCCCGTCCATTACAGACCTGATAGAAACTTTGAAGGGGCATATCTTTTTACTCAAGGCTTGAAATATTACAAATTTGGCACTATTGGAAAGATCTCAACCTCACCTATGCCATGGAGGTCTGAGACTTTAATTTGAGGAGGTTAGGTAAAGGAGAAAGGAGGAAACATCTCCGGGCCTTCAATACGGTATCCATCTTTCTCAACAACCAGATCGATTCAATCTATTTCTTCCATTTCCTCTTCTTTCAACGTGCTAAATCAATGAATCATGCCATAAAGACGGATTTGGGGCATATTTTATCAGAAGCATTAATAGCAGCGGTTGAGCTTCAACTTGATTTTCCCACTTCCCTCTCTCTTTCTTCTCTCTGATCAAATCTATAAATACGGGGAAAGATTCATTGTAAGGTTGTTGTTCTTTCTTATTCCCTGCCCCCTCTCTATTTCTTCTCTAAGGTTGAATGTGGAGTTTAAGCCTCCTCCCTTGGCTTTGTAATGGAATTTTCTTGCCTCTTGCCCATTAATGGTGTATTGTGTGAACTCTTGGAGCAATAAAATCTGTTTTGTGATGTGTTTTTTCCATCCTTTGCTCATTTTGTTGTCTCTTCTCACATCTCACCATCGTAGGGTATATTGTGCATATATCTGATGTCCATTGTAGGTTTTGGGAGCTATGTTTAAGGGGGTTTGAAATGGTGTTCGATGTGAACTTTATCCTTGATCTTTGATGCATCTATCCATCCTCTCCATTGCTCACCTCTCTCCATTTCGAGACGAGTTGGGTTTGTGATCAACAGTTCCCTTTTCTCTGTGCTATCACCTTTGTAGTGTAGGATTTCTTTATTTTCATGTTCTCTCTCTCTCTCTCTCTCTCCTTGGTCCCTTGGAATTGTTAGATTAGGAGTAGATAGTCACATTTATTTCCTTGGAAGTAGTTTAGTGCTAGGATTAGGAAGAGAAACCAGCCTTCTTTGGAGGATCGTTCCCATTTGTAAGTCCCACAGCTTGGGGAATGATCCAATATTATGCAAATCACACCGAATGAGTCTGCCTTAGAAAAATAGATTTTTAGAGCTCATTTAGGGGTGCTGCAATTTCAAACTAACAATGACAATTCTTGGCGTGAAACCAAAGACAAACAAATAAGAAAATCAGTAGTTTGCACCTCCAAATGACACCACACTTGTGAAATTACAAGTTGAGGATTTATGTGGAATCAATCAGGCCTCTTCTCAAAGTGTGGCAATCAATACATAGTCTAAGAAGAGAAATTTGGAGGAAGTAAAATAATCTAACCCAAGTTCTTCTCAGCCTTCTATCACTCTGCAAGGAGTTGGTAATCAAAGTGCAACTCCAAACTTACAAAACCAGTCCAAACCACCTTCTAGACTAGTTCATATACCATTTGTAACAAATCATGCACAAGATAAGGTTATTACAAGAAAAGGACAACAAAAATATAGTTCCTCTCCATTTAATATTATTGAGAAATGAAGAAAACAAATTTAAATATTTCAATGTGGGAGTCATTAGTTATCCCCAACGAAAGAGATCTCTTTGCGCCATGCCGCCAGTGGTAAATTGGTCTACATCAAATCAGTCATCCAAAGATAAAGAGAAGGTGCTCAAAAATGCAACTCCACAAGGAGCAAATCAAATATGTCAACAAGGTAAAAAAATGAAACCTCTTCCATTTTATATATCTTTGATCATTAGGAACAATCTTGTACAAAATTGCATGATTGATTCGGGAGCAAGCATTTTAGTCATGCCTAAACAAATAGCTGATCAGTTGGCCCTTTATTATGAAGTCATATTTAGAGGGTTAGTGCAATTATATGGAACAAAAGTGAAAAATGTTGGAGTAATCAAGGGTTTAAGCCTTACATTGCATGTATGCCCAAATGTTACAGTATTGCAAGATGTATCAGTCATAAACTTGCCACCACTCTTTGCCTTGTGTTTGTTAAGAGATTTCACCACTAAAAATGGAGGCTATTTGTCTGCTAATTTGTCACACATGTTATTTAGAATGAGGTATGGAGCTAAGGCTAAAATAAGGTCTGAAATAATAGCAAATTTCAACATTTAATCTCATACGCCAAATCCAATAAATGAAAATTGCTTAGCTTTTGATCAAGAAGATTGTCCAAGTACTCAATAGACAAATACTAAGGTTGGAGGCATTCCAAACTTAACTCTTGATGAATGGAAAAACAAAATGCATGCTTTTATCCTTATAAGGAAATGGAAGAAGCTAAGTTGGGAATTTATTGCTTGCACGAAGAAAATCCACCTCTCCCGAGCATCACCAAGCCGGATCATAAAGATGAGAACAAAGTTTGGCACTATTATTTGATGGTGAAGGAGTAGCCAAGGTGCTGAAGGAGGAGCAATGCTTGTTTTTCCACAAGGTACACAATACTACTCATCTTTCTGCTTTCAGTTTAGTTTCTCAAACAACATAGCTGAGTATGAGGCCTTGATTCATGGATTGCATTGGGAAAGAAAGAGAGGCATTAAAAACTTGTAATTCTTTGGATATAGTGAGTTGATTGTGAACCAAGTAAGAGGAAAAAATGTTGCTAAGAATGATCTTCTTAGGAATTACAAGAACATGATATTGGACCTTATTGAAGATTTTAAAGCTTTTTACATCAATTCCATCCCGAGAAAGAAGAATGAGGCAACATACAAACTTGTAGCAATTGGGGCAAGCATTTGATGTTGTAGAAAGTATCAATAACGTGAAAAATTAGCCTCATATAAAGGTTTTAGTAAGACCAACTATCCCATAGAACAACACAAGTTGGAAAGTATTCAAAAATGATCAACAAATCATAAAATTCTTGCAAGAAGAAGTTGAGTTATCTACTAGAAATCAAGACAAACTAGAGAAGAAATATGGAAATCAAGTGGTTTGGCTGAGAACAAAAAAATTCCCTAGAGGTTTTGTGACTCTCAAATCAATCTTCAACCCCAACGATCAGTTCTAGAAAGAAAAGGCAAAAATTCAAGTCAAGGGTGAAGATTTAGAGCCCATTTCAATAGATGAAGGCAAGGTATTGCAAATTGGAAAAGTAAGTACCTCACAAGAGAAATGTGATTTCATCCAACTTTGTCAAGAGTTTCCCGATGTATTTGCATGGAATTATAAGGATTTAAGAGGATTCAATCGAAAGTTAGAACAAAATATTATTAAATTGGATCCAAAATCCAATCCCATCAGGAAGAAGTAAAGGTCGGCGAATCCTCACATTGAACCTCTCATGAGAAAAGAATTGAATAAGATAGTTGAAGCTAGCATCATATTTCCTATCAAGCATTCAAGTTGGGCAACAAACTTGGTGCCAGTGAGGAAGAGAAATGGAGAAATCAGATTATGTTTGGATTTTTACAATTTGAATAGAGCATCACTCAAAGATCATTATCTACTCCCTTCATTGGAGAAAATATTGCAAGTAGTGGGTGGTTTAGAGAGGTTCTCATTATTGGATGGCTACTCAAGCTACAATCAGCTAATGGTCGAAGAAGAAGATCAATTCAAGATAACCTTCACTACAAAATGAGGCACATATGATTATAGAAAAAATCCATTTGGATTGTTAAATACCGGAGAAACGTTTAAACAAGATATGGATATGGAATTCAAAGGGCTAATCAACAAGATAGTGCTTGTGTATCTGGATGATATTCTTTGCATTCTCAAAGAATGCAACAAACCATCTCTTTCACCTAAGGAAAGTATTTCAAAGATGTAGAAGGTTTGGAGTATCTTTGAATCCAAAAAAATGTATTTTCTTGGCATAGGAGGGAAATTTATTGGGCCATATAGTTTCAAAATAAGGGTTAACTATTGACCCCAAAAGAGTTGAGGCCATCGTGCTCTTGCGTTGCCAAGTCATAAGAAGGATCTCTAAATCTTCTTAGGGAAAATAAATTTATTCCATAGATTTGTGCTTGATTTTTCTATGCTTGTGAAGCCATTAACAATGATGTTGAAGAAGAGTATGGAATTCAACTGGAAAATGGAAGAAAAGGAGAATATCGAGGAAATCAAGAATACTATATCTGAAGCTCCAACTCTAATCAATCCATATTTCTCCAAAGATTTCATGCTATTTGATTTTCAAGGTTCAAATAAAATCTCAACAATTTTGGTACAATAGAACAAAGAAGGTTTGGAGAAACCAATAACATTCTTTAGTTAGAGTCTAGAGGACTATGAAGAAAGATATTCTTTTATTGAAAATCATGTCTTTTCCATAATTAGAAGTTTAAAGAAATGCAAACATTTGGTATCCAACAAAAGATTTAGCTATTAGTATCTCATGTTGGGGTCAAAGACTTTCTTTTGAATAAGGATTTGAATAAAAGAGGGTAGGTTGGATCATACGAGTAATGAAGTATGACATAGACATCAAAGTGACCAAGCTGATCTATGGTAAAGGACTATGTGAACAACTAGCTTCCGAACAACATGTCGAGCTAGAAAGTGAAAATGAAGCTATTTTAGTGCTGAAAAATGATAAAGAACAACCAACTAATGATGTGCTCACTCTGTGTTGGACTCAAGACATGGTGCATTACCTCAAAACGGGTTTATGCTCTCGAGAATGGAATAAAGCAGAGAAGATATTTCAGATTGCATTCCATTCTATATGTGCTCATTGACGGAATCTTGTTTAATAAGGACATGAATGGAGTTCTCTTGAGGTGTGTACCAACAGATAATATTGAATTTTTTTGCACGAGTTCCATGATGGAGAAGTTGGAGGTAACTTTGCTCCGTGAGTTACAACTCTCAAAATCATGAAACATAGTTACTATTGGCCTACAATGTTTGGTGATTACTATTCATGGATCAAAAATGTAAAAGGTATGCATTCTTGATAGGGAAAGAAAGTTTAGCATCGTTTCCCCTTCATCCAATCTCAGTGGATCAACCATTCATGTAATGGGGATTGGAATTCATTAGAGTTATCAATCGAACTCGAGCCAAGGTCACAAGTGGATACTCACAGCAATATATTATTTCACCAAGTGGACTGAAGTGGTGGCACTCAAGGAAGCAAATGAATCTAACATATTGTATTTATACGAGGGGATAGTTGTTAGATTTGGAATCAAATCGCTATCATATCAGAAAATGCATTAGCTTTCCTTGGCATGAGGATCACTGAATGTGCTATTAGAAATGGAATATATCTCAGCACCACATAAAATTATTACCCTCAGGGTAATGGCCAAACAGAGTCCACAAAAAAGAACCTACCGAGAATCATTAGAAGAACTCTTGATGAAAATCATCGAGACATGGAATACCAATCTCAAGTCACCCTTGTGGGCTGATAGGATAACACCAAAGAGATCTCGGTAGCTATCCATACAAAATGGTATACGGAAAAGAAGTAGTGCTTCTTATATCACTTGATTTTCCAAAGCATTGGAACTCATGAAACAATTGGAACTAGTGGAGTTTGAACCGATGGAAATCAGGTATGCAAAACTGATGGAATTATAAGAAATAAGAGAACATGCAATACAAGCCATGGAGAAAGATCAAACACTTGATAAAGAGAAGTTTCAAAAGAAAGCTAAAGCTAGGACATTTTAACAGGGAGATTTGGTGCTAAAGTGGGATGTCGATCAAGCAAAACCAAGAAAACATTCCAAGTTCAATGCCATATGGAGTGGTCCGTATATGATCACTGAATGCAAAAGTAGCAGTTCCTTCTGACTCGCTAAGTTAGATGGCAAATAACTGTAGATTCTAGTCAATGGAATCTACCTCAAACATTGCTAGTAGAAGGAGTATTTCTCACCCTTATACATATTTTTTAGGACTTTTCATTCCTCCAAGTTCTTATGCACATTGTTGCTATTGATAAAGTAGGTTTAAATTTCCCTAAGTACTAGTGCACATGTTCTGTTGCTTCTAGTATATGCTTTGTACATAATTCACCATGCTTACGGAAGGAAAAGTTGAAGCCAAGAAACTCATAGTTGAAGACAATAGTTGTTATCTTCAAGAGAACTCAAATGCAGAGAAACTAAAATCGGTGAAGGATTAGTTTTCAAATGTTTCATTCTTTTCTTCTTTGGGCTAATGATGAGTTTCTTAGCTTCCCGAATCAAAAAATCAGTTTAGGCGGTAGTTTGTAATAATGTAGTGAGGTACAATATCATAAATGCAGGCATGCCCAAGTCAAGTTCCAAATCCTCATGTCCGTTATAAAGATCACGAGAGAGAGAGAAAGGTTCCAAGTTTGAATTTTCTACTCACATAAAACCTTCTCTTGAATATTTTCTTATAAATTTGAAAAACAACAATATTCAAGTGGTGTTCAGGCTACAAATATACAGGCTCATATCAACTTGGGCTAATCACTAAGACTCCTTACCCAATGGATAATTTTAGGTTGCTTTGATCATGCTCCATTTAGTGGGAAAATGACCTCGCGAGTCAACAAAATCCAATTTCTCCCCAGGTGAAATTGGACAACAAGGGGTTTTCTTTGAAGTAATTGTATTGAGGCCCATTTTTGCAGGGAAAGTGGAAAAATATTAGGTACATGGCTCCAAAAATATCCCAAACATCTTCATATGGTCCTGAAAAATAGAAATCCCAAAGTGGCTACTTAAAGTGTCTGTAGGAAGTAAAAGAAGTCAAACAAGGAAGCCTTGGTTCTAAAGAGGCTCACCGAGATGGTTCCCCTAACTCGGTGATTTGGTTTTTGATTAGGCTCCCCAAGCCCATATTGAATGACCAAGATTTTTCATGGAAAGGGAGCTCACTGAATCTATTTTGGGTATATTGGGTTTCTAGTAAGACCGAGTCAACTGATTCCATTTGAGTGCGAGGAAGAGATCAAATTCTATTCGAATGTTCGAGCCCTAAATCAGAGAAATCATGGGTTCAATAGAACTTGGACTCGAGATCATTAAGTAGCGAGTTCAATACAAACAGAACAACGGTCAGACCCTGGCTCGTTGATAGTAGTGAGCTCAAAGTGGATCAATCAGATATGGTGAGTTTTCAAAGAGAAGCTGCTGCAGAGAAAAGGTGGGCTCGAAAATGGTGGGTAGGAAAGACTTAGTAAAATGTTAAGGTAAAGAGTTGGCTCACTGAGCTATCTCGGTGAGCCAACGAGTCGAGTTTGAGGAAAAAGTTTCCATCGTGAGCCCGCGGGTGAAGGTGGATTTAGTATCGTGGTCTAAGAAGCACGAAGAATTGAGAGCCTCTAAAGCTATGCAAGATTTTCACGTGTCCCTTTGGAAAAATTCAAAAGGTCAAGAAAAAGGAGAGTCCCCAAAGCTACGTGGGGTATCCACGTGTAACAAGGAAATGCGGACATGTCACAAGTCAATGCCCAACATGATCAAATGTCCGATGGAGTAGAGGGTTCGCAAGGATCCGGGTGTCAAACAATCTAAGCAACACAAAATCACCAAGCAAGGGAAACAATGTGGGCCCCAAGGCCCACAAAGCAACCTCATAATTCCAAAAAAAAATATCTACGTGGCCAAAGAGGAATAAAGTAACATGAGTTCTTGAACAATTAACTCGAGATGCGAAAGATAGCTCACCAATATGGAAGAACCATTGTGGCGATGAAACAACTCAACATATGGTAAAAGAAATCACCGAGAGAAGAAAAGGTAGGGTCGAGTGCTACATGGAAATAGCTCAATGGATGGATAGAGAGAGAGAGCTCAACAATTAAAGGAAAGTGCCTAATGTGATTTTGGCAGTGTAAAAAGTAAGCCAACATGGCTGATCTAGTTGAGATGGAATATAAACCATTAAAAAAACATCCCCCACATATAGACAATGGAAAATCAATGATAGGGGCCCACAATTTTAAATGCAAAATCATTTTAAAGATATGCAGAAACATTGGAGAAGGAGAGAAATATATTAAATTGTGTTTTCTAAACTAAAAATTTAATTCCCAGTCTATATATTGTAAGAAATCCTATGCAAATCAAAATAACTGCATGTAATTAGGAAGCCATAAATTTTACATCCCTTAACATATTTTCAAAAAAATGTTCTCATTGGAATCCCGATTAGAGGCGTTCACACAATTATTGAGATATATACAAATTCATGAAGATTTGAGGTTGTATTTTGTAGAAAATGAATCCAGTTCAGTTTGGTGGTTGGATGGTGGTTGGGAGAGAAAATAATGGGCATGGGCAGAAAATTTCTCTAACTGTAGGTTGCATATCAATCAAGGATGGATTTTAGAGATTTACTATTATGATTTTCACCCAGTTAGGGTACCTTGTAATTGATTCAAAGGGAAAATCTAAGTTTACTCTCTCTCCTCTTCATTCTCTATAAATTATGGAGTTGTCTCATTATAAAGAGGATAATTTAGCAGCAAAACTTTTTCATTTTGGTTTTGTGAAGCTAATGTACTACAGGCCTTTATGGTGGACTCCTTGCATGGTGATCCAAGCCTTTCCTTTGTAAGAGTTTGAACTATGCATATTAATGAAGCAATAGATGCAAGTTTGTGGATGTATCTTCCCTTGTTGTGTTTATTT
Source organism: Taxus wallichiana var. yunnanensis (assembly GCA_018340775.1). NCBI lineage: Eukaryota > Viridiplantae > Streptophyta > Pinopsida > Cupressales > Taxaceae > Taxus > Taxus wallichiana. Next base: position 81,107,593 of record CM031242.1, on the reverse strand, counting down.
GCATTCCTCTTGCCTCTTCAATCTTATTGTAGGTGTATTGTGTCTACTCTATGCTTTTATAGGATTCATTATTATTGTGTATGCATGGAAATGTTGTTTTGATTTCTCTTTGTTAAATTGTGGCAAACTATTATCACCCTTTTTGATCTACATTTTGCTAACATTTTCACACATTAGAGAGTTGTTATCATACCATTTTTTTGTGCATCACCTCTATAGTGTAGCTTTACTTTACTTTCATGTTATTTCTCTCTCTCCCTAGTCCCTTGGAAGCTATAGGATAGATGTGGTTAGTAATTTTCCTTCATTAAAGTTAGTTTGCACTAGATTAGGAAGAGGAATGAGCCTTCTCTGGAGGTCTATCTCAAGTAGAAATTCCCACACTTGGAGATAGTACCCATGTTACCCAGTCACACTAATTTCCTTAACACACTCACATGCTAAGCAATCAAAGGGTGCTGTGATTTGGTGATAATAAAAGGAATATGATAGCTTACAGTTGGAAATGAGAAGTAATGATGAGGAAGACATCAGAGAGATGAAGGAAAATAAAATGGAAAAAATACCTTCCATCGTCATCATCAAGTGTGAAGGGAATAAGAAAGCTAGCCCGAGCACTCACACCAAAAGAAAAGATTCTCATAGAAAGGAAGACTCGATGGATGCCCTTTGGCTATACTTATTTATTTTTCCTTTCTTAGGGTTCCTTATGCCTTGTTGCTCTAATTATTATGTTTTCTTAAAAAAATTATATGGTATTGTAATACTTATACTTGCTTGTGATCTGCTATGCTTTTGTCTGCACTATTTTTCAAGCCTATTTGATCTTTGTGCTTTTATATCTTTTATTGGCTGTGTTCTTTGGCTTATTTTTGTCAAAATGGGTTTTAGTCCCTTCAAAACTAAATCTTATTACCTATCTAAAAAATAAAATAGCTACAATATTGGATCCCCTAAAAGGAAAGAACCCACATATTTTAATTAAAGGACCAACTTAAAAAGTTGTGGAGGAACTTAGTGCTGCTACAAGTAAAATAGGGACTTTTGTGTCAAAGTTGACACACATGACAAAGGAGATATTGAAGAAAAATATGAAATATGCTCCTATCATTTCTGCCACACCTATTCAAGTATTCACACATCTATAATAAAGGTTTGAAATCTCTGTTTGTAAAGAATCAATCCAAGTTTATGTGTCATCGTCTTCCTCAATGGGTCCTTCTAACAAGATGAAATATAAGAAAATAAGTGTCTCACTAAGCCATCTAATGATGAGTCCAGTGTTGGAAACCATTCCCAAGGAGGGTGAAGATGAGCGTATAACTCTACATTTTGTGAGAACTGAAAGGACAAAGGCGGAAACACCTATAATGAGAAAGACATAGAAATAATAGTTGAGGGAATAAATTCACAATTTCAAATACCCATTATAATCCATCAAGTTCCACACGTAGTTATTACCACCCCACTTCATGTATAAAAATATATTCCTACCCATGTGCCTAGTCAATAAGTTTAGATTCAAGATGTCTATGAGGATAAAGGGAAATAAATATCGACCCATCACATGAAATTTTTTTCACTAATTTATTTCATGGCCCGAGTAAAGATCTTTGGATCTGACCTTATCAAAGATAATGTGAAAAATACACCAATTGGAGAGTAAGAAGGATATCTAATATTTCAAGATAAATCCACTACAAGGAGCTTATAAGTGGTGAGGTGGAGAATTCCAATGAATAAGTTCCAATAATTGAAATAGATAAACCACATGTTGAAGATGTTTCATAGGTTGAAGTTGAGAAACCAAATACCATGGATCCTATTCATTCATCTCTAGGCACAATAGAGAAAGTGATTACAACTCATGAAGTTGTAGAAGTAGAGGCTCAAAATCAAAAAGAGCCATAGAGTGAGCAAGTCAAGGTGCCTTCTCCATCCGAGAAGAAGAGGTTGAGGTAACAAAGTCCTTACATATAATTAATCAACCATATTTAACCATGATGGAGGAAGAAGTGAAGGACCATGTGACAGAGGGAGAAGAAACACAAGGGAAATCTATTAAATCTTTGGAAATATAGATGTATAGATTGATGACTATGGTCTCACACTCCATGCTCCCCAGGAACATACAATAGTGTGAGGTTACCTCCAATAAGAGGAGAAAGGGGATGGTAATGTGAAAATGGTAAGTTGGTTGGGAGAAGCCCTCCCAAGGAAGAGAAAAATAAAAGTATAGGTTGAGGAAGCTGACCTTCAAAGAATTATCTCCTTGAAACCATCAAGAACCACGATAAAAGAAAATTATCAAGAACAATAGTTGGGGGCTAAGGAGGAAGATTTGTGGAGGTTGCTGCTGCTCCCAAGCCGATGTATTAAGGGATGAGTATTCCTCTTTAGAATATATGATCTCTAAGATCCCACTAGGAAAATGGACCTTTGTGGGTTTAAAACATAATATTACCATAGAAGTTAGTGGTATCTTATGAAAGATAGATACGAGATAAGGAGAATAAGGATACGTTAAGAGAGAAGGTTGATATCTTATCAACCTATGTGTAGAAATGGATACAAGTTCCTCCAACTAGTCAAGAGATAACCCCAACCTTCACCTCAAAAGTGATAAAGAATGCTGAAGACTTAAACTACGGAGGAGGAAACAAAATAATGGGAAAATTAAATCTTCATAAGAGGTAAGAAATCCATTGAGGACATCATTGAATGTCATAATCATGTCTCTAAGTAGGTAGAAATAACCAAGGCCCTAATTGAAAGATTCCTAAAAATATGGATTACTAACATGGCTTCCTATAAAAATTGGAGGCTATAGTGGATCTAGGGATGAAGGTTGAAGCTATGGAAAAGGAAGGTATAGTATCCTCAAATTATAGAGGAAGATAATATGAATACAAAGGGGATATTAATATTACAATTGAAACATTGGAAGGATGCACAAGCATACTCCAAGACATAATAGAAAAGGCACATAAGTATGTAGATGATATAAGGCACATGAGTATGTGGATGATATAGATTCAAAACTTGAAAAAATGCCCCCCTGAAAAATATATACACCTTGGGATCTACTAATGAAAATAGTTATAAATACTTCAACAATATATTATAGGAGAGTTGGAGCCTCATAATTTTTTTGATTATTCTTATATTCAAAGGTTTATTCATATTGAAGGATGCATAAATAAATTGGTCAAGAGAGTTAAAAGGAAGAATCCATTTTTGGCGAGCTAGACAAATTTTTCTCCAAGCAAGAAATAACATTTCTCTACCACACATGGCCGAGATGATGTAGAATACAATTTTGAATATGTTCGAAAGGTTTGATGTATACAAGAATAAAATAAAGGAAGAGTTGAAGGGAAAATGGGTGGATCTTGATCCATCCCCCTAGCATTCATTAATCTTTATCCCACATTCCTTATTCCTTATTCCTTATTCCTTATTTTATCTATTATTTTCCAAGGAGGATCAAATGATTTGATTGTAATGTGTAACCAAATATTTCATGAAGTTTATAAAGAATGATGATGGTTGCGAGAAAAATATAAAAGAGTTTGTTGGAAAAGGGAAGAATATTCCTCACTCCTCCATAGGTTTCATCATGAAATAAAACCATTATAGCTAAGAAGATCAAGATGGTATCTTTTCCGGTTTGAGCACCTTTTCATCCTGGGTTACAAAGTAAGGACCGGTTCTCCACATGCATTTTGTTTTCATCTTTCTAAGAGGTATATGGGGATATTACCTTTTGGAACATTTTTGTATTAAATTGAGGATATGTATTCACTTTAGGGGTTCTAATTTTTTGGGTTCTTAGTAAGGGTGATTGCATATTTTATAATCACTAGTAAACATTAAGAAAATTTTCACATGTCTCACTTGTAGATTGAACACACAAGAATGTTTTACCATGGATAAGTATGCCATTTAATAATTTAAATAGAGATGGAATCAAGAAATATACTTCTTCATTTTTAATTTTGAATCTATCATATCAATGAAATATAAAGAAACATGTTTCAGATCATTGTTGAGACTTTCCATTGAATGAATATAACTTTGTCCTATTAGTTTGCATTACTTGTTTTAGTTATAAAATTCCTTTTTGCAATTGCAATTTGGGAGTGAATATTTTCTACCTTTAAGGGTATCCTAGGTTTTATGGATTTGGTATAGTAGATACATGAAATTTTAATCACAAGTGTTTGTGTTAAAGTTTTCAAAGATTACATGATAGTGTTTGCACAAATTGGGTATCCATGAATGAATATAACCCCATATAGTTTATATTATTTTAATTTCAAGATATAATACATCATAGGATCATCAAACTAAGATGATGAATACTATTATTTCTCCCCATTATATCCTCATCCCCTTTAACATGAATTTCTATCAGATTATCATGTTTACCAATGCAAACTACATCCTCCTTATATATCCAACATGATTTTTCCTTTGATCTTAAAGCTTATAATTCTAATATACTTTTTAAAAAGTTATTAAAAACACCATTTGAATGATGTTCCTAATCATATGTCATTTGTTTTTAGTAGCATTACATTTATGGCTATACTTCATTTAGATTGATTTAATAATAGTTGAATGGAATTGAATTATATCACCCATTCCCCCTTAAGCTACCTTTTAATTCCTCACACCCTAGTTTAGGTAGAGCCAAAAATAGCAGGAATTAGCCACTTCCTCTTTAAGGGCCTCCCAGTCATTATTGAGATTTGGTCATGAAATAATCTTAGATTCCTCCTAGCTACAAAATGACACATCTACCATTCTTTTTACCATTTTATTTCTCAATTGTATCCAATTCATTCAAGGTGTAAATTTGGAAACCAATATGCCTTTCTAGCATTGTTTTACGGGGAAAGAGTTGTCTCAATTCACCTATGAGACTATTGCCTTGGTTTAAGAAGATTTTATCTATTCAAATCTTACTGGTTCTAAGTTTGTATGATGTTTATCAAGATTTATTCAAATTTAAAAGGTTTTTACTACATCAATCCATTTCTATATGAGGTTTTGAGAGTGGTTCAATGTAATTTTGTGTTGATCTATCTTTTCTAGAGTGTAATATCTAGTGGTGAATCCATTATGAGCTCTTGGTTTAACCATTGCTATAATATTTGTTATATATTGTTGGTTGTTTTACATTTGTAAAAATGGAAGGATTGAGATCATATTTTAGATCAGGCCCTACTAACATTATTTTTCCTAAATTGAATGTGTTGCATAGAAGAAATAAGAAAATATTGAAAATGATAGGCATTCAAGGATCAAAATAAAAGGATATTCAATCCTTTGATCTTGTTGAATAGCCTTTGATTGAAGTTTATTATAGTTCTTCTAATAATTATGAACCAAGTATCCCTATTTAAGAACATCATTCTTTGTTTGAACAAGAATTTGTGCCTAAAAGTACTAGAAGCTTTCCTAAACCTACCCATTGTCAAAATAGTAACCCCACCCCTCTGGTTCATAGACCACTAGTTGAAATCTAAGTTAATCATCCTCTTGAAAATACAGTTGAGAAAAATATGGATCATCCTCCTCCATGTACCCCTTTTGATTTAAAATTTTCAGACCAATTGACTTTAGAGACATGCCTAGATATCCTAATGAGGTCCCCAATAAAGTAAGAAAGCTGTCTACTCAAGTCCCAAGGTAATAATTCTATTTCTAAAGTGTAACGCCTCATATATTTTCAGAAGATTATTGATGATTATGAGATTGAGTAATGTAGTTATGAAATCAAGAACTTACTATGTACATACAACCTCTAAATAATTCATTTATATGGATGATTCCTAAGTAAGAGAACTACTCATTAACAACCCTTTCACTTTTCTTTGGCATTGCTTTTATCTTTTCCATCCTCACTTCTTACTATTTCTAACTTGTAACTTACATTTTTACATACTAGCCAACATATTTCTAAAATTTGATTTCAATGTTTATATTTTTGAGTACCGTGTATAGGACCTCCCATTAGAGACATGAACGTCTAGTCGCTACTTTCCCCATTGGAAAATTTTGTCCACTTTCTCTCTTTTGCTGTCTTTTTGGATGTTACTTCTTTATTATCTTTGTTTATCACCCTTAGTCGGACTTTAACTTGTTAATGATAGAACTTAAGAGAACGAATCTTATATATACATCTTATTTAACCTCATTAAGGGGGAGCATTTTCAAAAGGTACATACTATTACAAGGAGATAATATTTTCTATCTAATACACCAAGGACTAAATTTTGGCATTGCATACTTCATTGCATAGGAGAATTATTCTAAATTCCATGCAACACATTTTCATAGGAACAAAGTAGTTGTAGCCTACTATTATTTGTGTGATTAGAACTAGGGAATCCTAGCTCAAGGGACACTATTCCAATCAAACACACACACTAGAACTACATTGAGTCTAAAATGTAGTACAACACTTGGTGACAATCACATTGGGGTAACCACCAAGGTTATTACAAATCAAGATTATACATAATTTTATTCATCTAATGTGCATTTTAGTATTATATAGGTAGCTATGGTTTCTTTATAGGTACAAATGTAACATAACAAAGGTGAAACAAAATTGACATGACATATATTGAAAAAGAAGCATTAAAAAAGAACCAAGATCAATCCCCTTTTGTAGACACTAGTGACCAAATCAGATGCTAGTATCCACACGACCACGTCCTCTGCTATCCCTAAGATCGTTGACTCTAGTTTTAGAAAAAAAGGTTACATAGGCCAGAATATACCCTTCTAGATCAGTCTCTAGCCTAGAATCAATTCAAACCTATAGAGGCAAGCTAAGTAATTCTATAAACCATATATATCACTATTCCTTTTAATTATTTAGCTAGATCTTGTGTGTTATTATAATTTTATCGATAAAAAATGTCTTTACATTATATTTAATTTTATTAAATCAATTATGAGGATGTTTATTTAAAATTGTTTGTGCACACTCTCAAAGAATATGCTATAGAATGGTTTAATGCATTGAATCGTGGGAGTATTGAATATTGAGAGGAAATGTTGAATGCATTTAGGATTTAGTATTATGATTGAATTGATCCTCATTTTATTTTGTCTAAGTTTGAGAAAATCAAGAAGAATCCTAATGAGTGTGTTTAGGAATTTAATACTAGGTTCAATAGACATTAATGAGACTTTCAGCCACTCTTAGGATAAGTAATGAGTCTTTTTATAAAATATTGTGATGCTTTTGATAATAAGGCAACTTATTACCTAAGAGATAAGGCCTTTGTTAATCTTAGGAAAGATTTTTCCATGGTCATAAAAACCTAGAATCTTGGTAAACCTCCCAAAAGAGAAGGGTCAAGCTTGTGAATACTAAAAATAAAAAAACTGATACATCATTGAATTTGGAAGAGATAATCAATACTCTATGTAGTGATGTTAAAGAGATCGCTTATAAGTTGGCTAGAGCAGAAAATGGAATTTCCATTGGCTCTCATAATCGATTCAGAACCAAATTTCACCTCATGTTAAAGATGATGATAAAGGAAAGCTAACTATGAGTCAAAACGAATATAAAAAAGCATTCAAAGACATTAAAGGGGTTCGTGATCCTATGAGTGCTCAAGTTTCAACAATAGATAAAAATCACATCATTAATTTGTGTTACAAATGCTTCTTATCCCATGCTCCTTGTGAATAATTGGATTTGGAAGTGGATGCTAAGGAGTTAAGATCGGGAATTTGATGATGAATTGATGTTTGATGATCTCGGACCTTAAAGGTGGTGCTACCTCAACAAATATCATATGTGTGAAAACTTTGGTTGAATTTTGGATGATTGTCGTTAAGGTGCGCTATTCTCTTATTGAAGTATATTATGAAATAAATATGACTCAATATTTTGAGCTTCCCAATCATGACTTTGAGTACTTAATAAATTTAATGATTAATAAATATGATGGCGGAGCTCCTTTAGTGGAGGATAAGTAATTATTGATTAATGTAGCAGAGCCCAAGAAAAAAATATAACTTGATAAGTAAGTAACATGGTTCCCCTGCCCAAGGAGAGGGCTCATCTCCTGATCCAAAAGGTGAGGATAAAATTAAAGAGACCCCTAAAAATGTAGAAATTTCTACCACCCATGGTAAGTTTGTCTTTTTCTTATCCTATTAAAAAAGAGAGTGTTGATTATACTTCTAAGAATAAGATGCTTTTGCTGAATAATGTTCCAATTAGTTTATCCATACCTTGGGTGAGATTTTTGGATGTCAAACATTTCTATACAACATTTTTGGTTTTGGGAAAATCATGAAAAAAAGGCCACTACGTAAGTCCTAGTGTGAAGAGTGGATAAGGTAAATCACGTAGGCGGGGTTTAAGGAAGGGTTTAAGAAAACCCATGGTGTGTGTGCGAAGAGAAGCAAGGTTTTAGGCTTAGCCATATTGGGTAGAAACACGTGAAAATCATGAAGCACATCATGGTAAAAGTGGAAAAGCTCATGGTAGAAGCTCTAGAAGGAGGAGCATGCTCACATGGAGGACCACATTCAGACACTTGGCATCGGATCTGAGGCTACTTTAGAGGATGAGTTGGCAGTCAGAAAGGCTATATATACAAGCAACATAAGTAAAGATATAGAGAAATAGATAGAGGGCGGAGCTCTGCTAGAAATATTGCAAGAACTCTGTTAGCTTGGGTAATTGTGCTTAGGAAAGGATGTATCAAGGGTATGGGGTTTATAAATTTCTTTTGAGAGCCTAGCCACATGAGTCCAGTTATAATGCATGACTGCGGTCTGCTTCTCTGTGACATTCTGTAATGGCTCCATGAATGTAATGAGGTTACCAGCTTACATGAATATGAACATTGATGATTTTGATGCATACATCTTTCTCATAGTTATTTTTCATTTATGTTTATGACTAAGTATGGATGCTTGTACAACTTTCTATTTTGGTATAAGTTATATAATCTGTTAAGCACTTTTTGTCTGGAATGACTACAAGGATCTAGAAGCCATTTTGAGCTCTATGGTGCTTGTATGTCTTACTTCCTTTCAAATCTCTTAAACATGGATCATAGATGATGTTTCCCACTAAACTCACATAAAAGAGAGACTCGACACCCGTGCATGCCTCGGGTGAGCACCAGCACCTGTTGGGTGATAGGCCGAGTGCACATGGGGTTCCTTTCTTTTGTGATGGGGTAAAAATGACTACATCTTGGTTCCATTTTCGGGACCTCTTTTCAAAGTTGTAGTGGGAAATGGCATACATCATGATCTGTGTAATGAGTAATGATAGAATGGTTAACTTTGGAAAGTGTTGAATCATGGTTCAAGAGCACGGAGGATGAATTTTCTCAGAGATTCAACATTGGACCTGAGTTTGATGCACGTAGATGGGTAGAAGAGAACCTCTACCATGATTTGTATGAAACTTTTTTTTTCTTTGCTTCCCAGTAGAACTATATGAATGGCTCTCAGCATATGCATCTAGATCAAGCTGGTATTCTAGATCATGTGCGTGGACCCAAGAAGAATACCAGAGGCTGCAGGATGTAGATCTGACGTGGACTCATGTTGTGGATCATTGGTGGGGGGTGTGTTGGCTAGCTACACTCTGGAGTAGTATGCCTATTTCCACATATTCTTTCCTGAAGTTGTTGAGTTTGAATTTTTATGGGATCCCTAGAGGATCATTTCTACGTGTTATCCCTCTGGAAATGAAGATCTTGATTGTTACTTTGAGTTTAGAGGCATTTCCAATGGCCGGCTAAACCATTTTGAGTGTTGGGTGAGGAAGCTAGGGTGGAGGAAGATGGTAGATATTATGACAGAGAAGGAAAGGGAGGAGAGACAACTCAAGTATAGTGAAGTGCGTGAAAGGGAGATTTCTAGACACATGTGAGGTTTAGTGTGTGATGGATATATGGAGGAAGACGACATTGTGGGAAGGAGTTGAGGTTCATGTGAGAGGATGTGGAACTGAGCGAGTAGTCTGTGTGTTACCCCATCTTGGAAAGTGCGTAAGAGAGACCCCTTGATTTTGATGAGAGTTCGTCATGCATGGAGAGAGAAGAGTCATTGGCATGTATCTGAACCCACCTAGTGACCAAACCCTAGCGCTTGGTTTTCCAAGATCAAGGAAGGAGTATCATTGACCTAGTTGGTATCAGTGGAAGTGATAGATCTGCCTAGGAGTACAATTTTCAGTTCCCACTTCTATGGCTACACATATTCCTAGTATTTGGAGGAGTCTTTGGACAAGGAGTAAAGTACACAAGCCTTTCGGTCTCACATCTAGGAGTGGCGTGGGGTATAATAGTGGTAGTGGGGCATTATCACAGACCATCGGTGCATAGTTCAGTGGAACCTTGGGGACACTTGGCATGACTACTATAGGACCTAGTGGTTTTGGTGGATCTGGTGGGTCAGGAGGACAGGACCAGTGGACCTAGTGGTTCTGGTGGATCTGGTGGCTCAGGAGGCATAGGACCTGGTGGATCCTAGTGGATCAGCAGGTGGAGGAAACACTAGAGAGGAAACCAAGGCTCTAGCTCAGGAGGACAAGGGCCCCAGCCACCCCCTCAAGTCTTCTTTGAGATGTCTTTACATTTTCCAGATTATAGAGGTATTGAGATGTTGCAGAACATGTTCACAAGTGTGAGCTGTTATGGCGTAAAGGGGATCACAACCTCGGAGCGGAAGGCTAGTCAATTTGCAACAATGATGTTGTAGGGGCGCACATAGCTGGTATAGGAAATATGACCCTCATCAAATGGTGGTGGATTATACTACTTTAAAGAACACCTTCTTGGTAGAATTCCACATCCCTGAGTTTGAATAGAAGAGCATCAACGCCCTGAAGGAGATTCAACAAGGAATGGTAGAGAGTGTGTGGGAGTATGATGTGTGCTTTAAAACTCTCTTATCTAAGTTATCATATGATATTCACCCTTCACAACATGCTCAAGTGGTTTTTGGAGGATTGATCACACCTTTTAGAAGGGCCTTATCTCATAAAACTTTCATAGACCCATGTGAGGTGTTGGAAGCTGCTCTTTGTGTGCCGAGGCTATTGGTAGTGTTGATACTAGTGTTAGCCCATTTTGGAGGCTCAAATTGCTGCTATGGCTAAGCAACTAGAAAATTGTCTGTGAACTCAGCCCATGAGACTCACAGTGGTTTATGGTGTATAGATTGTGAAGTAGAGGGGCATGTCAAGGATAGTTTCCCCCAGAGGATAGTACGCGCCGTGATAGTAGACTGTGAAATTTTCATGGGGACCATGATGCAAGTAGATGCCCCTTGTTACAACATGCAATTCGGAAGAATGTGTCTTGCTACTATAAGATCTGCACCTCTACAACCCATGATACTAAGGATTGTAGGCTCATTGATCAGATCCATGAGGCCATTGATCATGGGGTGTGCCAAACCAGCATTTCTAGTAGTTCTAAAGGTGATGATCACCGTTATGAAGAGCGCGTAGATGGAGGCGCGTGTGGAAGGGGATTTTGTGAGGATTTTGTGGTCATGGTAACCATGGGGGAGGAAGGAGTGAGTTCCCACATGGAACCTATTTTAATTGTGGGTCTACAGAGCATTACAAATGAGAGTGCCTAGACCTATTGTAGTGCTCATGGTGTGGGAAGAAACACAAGTATGAGGAGTGCCCTGAGTTATTTGAGCACATGAATCAACAACAACGGAAAGACAAGGGCATTGCAATGGTAAGCATTAAGAAGATAGACACACAATGGATGCCGTGGGTGACACGTGATGTAGGCTTGGAACCTATTTTAGTAACAACAAGAGTAGAGGCCATGCATGCAAAGGAAATACCAAGGTAGAGGACCCTGGTTTCAAGAGAGGAAGTGGTGCATGGAAGTACCAGATCCTACGCATCAAAAGGAGGTATATCAAGATACCATGGATGTCATTCGAGTTTACAAGGAGAAATCTAGTGTCTAAAGGAGTAGTCCAGGAGGGAGGAGAAAGGAAGGAAGGTCGAGGCACAAAGGATGACTGGATGAGGTCAAGGAAGTATGTAAAATGCTAAGGCAAGAGAATGTTATTCCCTTGCTAGGAGCATGGTTGAGAGAGAAGGTACCATGTGCCGGAGAAGAGTGTGAGAGGTAGGTCTTGCATGCAAACCTTCCCCCTCACAGCCTTGACTATGACAAGAGAGATCACATTGGATGTAGTCGTAGATGGATGGCTCCTTAGTAATATCCTCATTGACATAGGTGCAGAGGTCAATGTTCTCACTTTGGATGCATGGCATCAGATGGGGAGACCTACATTACAACCATCTTTCAAATGTGTTGTATATGGAAAAAAAATGAAGGCAATGCCCATCGGTGTCTTAAAGGATGCAACTATCACTATCCAGGGAGCTAAGTTTACTGGGGACTTGAAGTCTTGGTGCTCACCGAGGTAGAAAATTTCCCAGCACTACTTGGGTGCCCATGGTGTTACAAGAACAATGTGGACCTTGGTTCAACAAGGGGTACATCAACTTTGAAAATAAGGAGGAGCGGGTCATTATACCCCTGGTTGATGGGAAGTCAACACCCTATATTGAACCTTTGGGGGAAGAGGTCTGATAGGATATATGTGTGCACTCAATCAGGGACCCAAAGATAATCCATCCTACCAATGGAGTTATCTAGTTTGAGGATGCTCAGTCAGTAAGTGACACCACCAGTCTAGCATGTGATAATTGGGTGCATGGGACTTATGAATTGATCGGATGGTAGTTGAGAGGATCGGTAACAAAAGTAACAAAGGCACATATAGTCCAGTGCCTAGGAGGAAAGGAGCTGCCTAAGTATTCAGGAGGGGCCTTCCCTGAGATATTTTGTAGAGAGATGGAAGCTCAGTGGAAGGAGGAGAAGGAATGGAGAGGGATGTTAAGTTATGTCCTACTCGGCACAGTGGCATGGTGGTGGGCTACACATCAGGAGAGCCTTTTGGAATGGTGTGAGGTGAGAATTCTCTCTCTCTGTAGGTTCTCTAAAAGTAATGCCCACCGCCATCGAGGACTACCATGGTAAGGAGCCCACCTCTTTCCACATCCAAGCTTGTGAAAGGACTTGGAGAGAAGGCGGAAGCTTTTCCACCATCCCTCTGGGTACACAAACTATATTCTACACTTTGAGGGTTGTGCATGCGCACATGGTACATACATTCAGAGACATGTTGCCGGACATAGGAAATTGGCAAGAGCTAGTGGTTGACCTCATTCAAACATTTGAGTATCGAAGTACCAAGCCATCAATTGATAAGGCATTGTAGGTTGTCAAGTGCCTTACCATGGGGGATAGTGCCATGATGAAGAAGATAGGTTGTTGGAGTTGCTAGGTGGACCAAGGTTTGGAGGTGCACTTTGAAGAAGAGGTAGAAGAAATAGAAGATACAACTTGAGCATGCGTGCTTGGAAAAGGAGAAAGGGAAGTTGGTATATGTTATTGATGGGGAGGAAGTAGAGCTTGGATGTTAACCATTCTATAGGGATGCGCGAGGTAGTGGACAGTGTTGATACTCACATGTGCACCTACCATGAGCCCTTAAAGACAAAGAAGGTTAACATCGGCTCAGGGGAAGAACCTAAGGAAGCTATTATTGGAGATTACTGGTCGGAGAAGGAAGTCTCTAAGATCATTGATCTTTTGCGTGAATTTGAGGATTTATTCCCGTGTGGGTACCATGAGCTCAAAGGCATCCACCATTCCTTGGGGGAGATGAGGATAAAGCTGAAGGATGGTATGTACCTAGTCAGGAAGAGACCCTACCGGATGAATCCCAATTTACATGTGAAGGTAAAGGAAGAGATAGAAAAAATGATAGCTTTTGGGATCATTGAAGTTGTGGAAGAATCGAGAATGGATAAGTCGATGGTAATAAACATCAAGAAGGATGGGTGGATTAGGATCTGTGGATTATAGGGAGTTGAACGTAGTTTGTGTCATCGATCCTTTTCCAACCCCTTCATTGAAGAAATTTTGAGAGGAGTCGTTGGGTGTGAAATCTATTCCTTTACGGATGGATTTTTGGGGTACCACCAAGTCGGATTGCAAAGGAAGACCAAGAGAAGACAACTTTTGCCACTGAATGGGGAAGTTTTGCATACATGGTCATGCCCTTTGGGTTGAAGAATGCACTGTTGTTTTCTCACGCATAGTGGTGCAAGCATTCCAGGACTTCATCCATAAATTTCTTTAGGTCTATTTGGATGATTGGATGGTGTATGGGCTAGTAAAAGACCATTGTGATAATTTAAGGTTGATGTTTGAGAGGTGTCGGTAGTTGAGGATATCCCTCAACATTAAGAAGTGTGTATTTACTACACCCTTTGGGATGTTATTGGGGCATATCATATGTAAGGAGGGCTTGCTAGTAGATCCTGCCAAGGTTAGATTATTGTGGGATTGGGGGAGCCTACTAGCCAGAGCGCAGTGTGTAGATTTCTTGGGCATACGGGTTATTACAGGAAATTCATCAAGGGGTATGCCAAGATCGCTGTGCCTTTAGAAGAATTGCTCAGACATAAAAGTGCCTTCCATTGGGGAGAGGCGCAAGAAGGTGTTTGACACATTAAAGGATAGGCTTGTCACCACGCCTATATTATGTTTTCCCTCTTGGGACAAGCCCTTCCATGTTCATGTAGATGCCTCAGGAACCTGCCATTGGAGTAGTGCTTTGCATGCCGAGTGAAGGAATTGTTGATCATCCTCTATGTTTTGCAAGTAGGAAGTTGACACCAGCAGAGTATAATTACACCATGACTGAGCGTGAAGCATTGTCAATGATCTACACACTTTTCAAGTTTAGATAGTATCTGTTGGAAACACCCTTTGTATTTTACACCGACCACATGGTGTTAAAGTACTTAGTGAACAAGCCCATTCTACAAGGGTGCATATGTGGTGGGTGCTATTATTTCAAGAGTTTGAGTTTATAGTAGTTGTGAAGCCTAGAAAGAGTAATTGTGGACTTGATCATCTGTCAAGAATTGATTCAGGGGAGGATGTGCAGAGTATTGAAGAGACAATGCTAGATGCAACTGTTTAGGTTGTGGTGTGCATGCCCTCAGATTTGGAGGAGATTGTAGTATTTCTAAAGGAAGGTGTGGCACTGGAAGGGATGAAGGCATTAGAGAAGAAGCAACTAGCCATATGTGTGCCCTACATGTTGATCAGTGGGGACTTATACAAGTTAGGGCGTGATGAAGTTTTGTGTAGGTGTGTACTAGAGCATGAGTGCCTCGCCATCATAGAGGAAGCACACGGAGGAAGTGCGGGTGGACATTATGTAGGTGATGCCACCGCGTAAAATTTTAATGGTAGGATTGTGGTGGGAAACTCTATATAAGGATTGCAAGGACTATTGTAAAGCGTGTGACCATTGTTAGTGCATTGGAAAGCTAAGAAAGAGAGATGAAATGCCTTTGCACCCTATCCCTAGTTGAACCTTTTGAGAAATGGGCAATAGACTTTGTAGGCCCTATTGCACCAAAGAGCAGTGCGTAGGACTGGATCATGCTATGTAATCACTTGCATGGACTATTTGACAAGGTGGGAGAGGCCCCAACTAAAGACTGCAACAGCCACAGTGGCAAGATTTTTGTGGGAGAACATTATCATGAGGTATGGATGTCCTTTAAGTTTAACCAATGATAGGGGTACACATTTCTTGAATGAGACCATGAGGATCCTATTAGTAGAGTTCATGGTAGCTCATCACAAGACTACCCCTTATCACCCACAAGCAAATGGAACCATAGAAGCATTTAACAAAATACTGAGTCATACCCTGACCAAAATTTGTGATGTCGGAAGACAAGATTGGGATGACAAGGTATCAGCCATATTATGGGCTTATAGGACAACTTATAAAAGGATGAACAAAGCCACACCATTTCAATTGGTGTTTGGCATGGAAGTTGTTCTTCCGGTTGAATTCATGTTACCTTCTCTGCAAATAGTGTGTGCGCGAGGAGGGTTGGCTGATGAGAAAGCATTGGAAGAGAGAATTGATGAACTGATGAAGTTGGATGAAAGACGATCACTTGCCAGGTGGAGCCAAACAATAGAAAAAGAAAAGAAAAAAGCATGGCATGATCGCCACATTAGAAACAAGAAGTTTGAGGTTGGGTAGATGGTCTTACTGTATGATTCTAAGTTTCATGCCATCTGGGAAGTTGAAAGTCCATTGGTTGGGTCCCTATAAAATCTCGTACATCCTTGGGGCATGCGATTAGAATTACAAGCGTTGGATGGAATGAAATTTCCTGGACACTTCAATGGGAGTAGGCTGAAGCCCTACTATAAATAAGTCTTCTTGGTGTTTGTAAATAAGGTAGTTTTTGCCAGTTAATTTAGAATTTCCTTTATGCATTTCTTTTCTTGTGTTTCCCTTTCATGTTGTTGTTTTTTTTTGTGCCTTGGGCGGTAACCTTATTACTTTTTGAGGATTTTTGAGTGTGTAGAGGACCGCGCATCATTTTAGTGTGGGGTGGAGTGATGTGAAGGAGAGCATGGGTAAAGTGCCAAGGAAGTTTGTGTTGAAAATCCCGGTTGAATGGCCCTGTTGAAAGAGGTGCATGGAAAGAAAAGATGGAAAAGGATGGTTGGTGTCAAGATAAGGCTACTTTCAGATCCCACGTACAAAGGAGGAAAAAGTGCATAAGCAACATGAGGTAGGAGAGAAAAAAAATAGGATAGAAGAAGTGCCTTCTGCGGTCGGTGACATGCGCACGCAAGAGTCTCCTGTCAAGATAGATTGGTTGCATGCTAGAAGGTTGGAAGATTGTCCGCACAAGGTTGGGCGCGTGAGTTAAAGCACTAAAGTCAGACTTTGTTTGAAAAATCTGCATTAAACATGAAAAGTATGGTGGTAGGTGAAGTAGCATTTAATGCTTAAAAAGGAAAAACTATAAATAAAGGGTCGAGGCATTTCATTATTCACTTTGTGTATAAGGAGAAAGAAGCACTTTTGCATCTTTGCAAACTAGGGCTCAAAAAACTGATCCGTGTGAAGAAAAATTTGAAGAGATTGAGCGTGAGTAACTAGTTTGGATTTGTGAAACTAGAAGGAAGGGATTTCATGGGCGTAAGAAAGTTGTGAGAAGGTGCCATCTTGTGAAGGGATTATCCTAGTTAGGGTTTGAAGAACTAGGGCACGGTTTAAGGAGTTTTCTTCACAAATTTGAGATCTAAGGTGGGAAAGAGTGGAAGAACAGAGTTACAAGAAGTGATTGAAGTAGTAAGAGGACCTAGACAATGGCACCCAAGAAACCAGTTAGCACACCTAAGAAGAAGGGAAAGGGCAAGGGAAAGGAAAACAACAAGAAATTGATGCACATACAAATGAAGAGTGGTATAGAAATGCAGTACCCAGATGGAGTGTTGTTGGGGAAGGAGTGGGAGTCCCATCTAAGAAACATGTCTGTAAATGACTACAATCATCATATGAGCACAATCGAGAAGGAGATGGCATTGGAGTTAGTGTGCCCAAAAATAAAAAAGGACACTAGAGGGTTTTCCCATCTATAATGATGATGTGAAGGTCAAGTTGGAGAAGGCAGGGTTATTGTAACTCTTTGAGTTGCCCCTACTTGGGAAGCTTGAGCACCTATATCAATGGTTGATGTCACGCGTGCATGAAGACTACTTCCATTTCACAGGGTGCAAGATGCACATTACCCCTCAGCTCATTTCACATTTCATAGGCCTCATCTGTGAAGGAGATGGTTTGGAGGATGACTTAAGTGACAAAGAGGCAATTAAGGAGACTATCGCCACCTATGCATACAAAAAGGGGTCAAGGTACTATGATATCATAGACATCAAGGACCCGGTAATGAAGATGGCCATGCACCTGGTGACAAAGTTAAATGGCTAGGAGAGATGGACCCAGGTCAATAAGCCATGGTTGCATGTTTGCAGGAAAATTTCAGAGGGCACCATCTACAACTTGTTTGCATTCATCGTGGATGAGATTGTCAGTTGCATGAAGGAAGGTGATAAAATCCTTTTGGTAATGTCCTGCTAACCATTGTGTTTTTAGAGATTGGAGTACGGATGCATCAGAAAAATTCATGTGGGAGTACCCTGTTGAGGACCCTTCACTGCAAAGAGATTTGAAAAATATACCTGTGACACTATGATGACCGTGCACAAGGTGTGCTTGGAGAAAAATGGTATACGCGCCTGAGGAATGCATTTCGGGGTAGAATGGAGGATTCCCTGAACAACTACCAGTGGCCACCACTAAAGGAGAAGCTGAATTTTTGTGTACCAACATTTTTACTAGGAAGATTCAGACTAATGGATGAGACATGGAGCCCATGGTGCAAGCTCCCCTTTTCCTTCATAGCTCAATACTTCCAAGTGGGAGTAAACAAGTTCAAAGAATCCAAGAAGTTGAAGCTAGACCTTGGTAATCTGGACCGGGACCATAGGGAAATGCAAAGGGTTGGTCTACCCTGAAAAGTGCACGTACGTGGAGAGGTACATGTCACATGAAGTTCAAATGATAAGGCCCATGACTTTTCCCATTGCAGGAGGATCCACGGCGTGTGTATACCTCCACATAAGACCCAAATCTGAGAAGGGCACATATCTGGAGAATGAGGTGTCTATACCTAAGACCCAACTAGTAGGAAGAGACCCATGCCCAAATGGGAGGAAAAAGAGCTAGAGAAGAAAATACCAAGTGTGGTGGATACACAGGTAATAGGTTCCCCTGGGAAAAGCACCAGAACAAGTATGTATTTGTGCAAGAAGAGGCCCATAGTCAAAGAGAAGACTCGGAGCTAGAAAATCCATCAGACAAGGAGTCATTGGGAGAAGAAGAGAAAGTCACCTACACGGAATCCCTAGTTAGGAAGAAGCAGAGGATAGAAGAGGAGACCGCCTCGGAAGAAACTAGGAGTTTGGAAATACATAGGTGAAGATGATGAGTGAAGAAGATGTTAGTGGGGAAGATGAACCTGAAAAAGATCAAGGCCACCTATTTTCAATGTGCATGATTCAGAAGAAGAAGAAGGTGCAGAGAAGAGGAATAGGGGTTCCTTTTCATGCGGCGTAAGGATAGCCGGAGGGGAAGGCACCCAGGACATGGGGAGAAGTGAGGAGGATGGCGTGTAGAAGTAGAAGGCTCCAAGCCTTACGTTGGAATAGAACCAAGGTGGCAGAGAGAGAAGAAACAAATAACATTGAGACCTTGGTGGAGGAGAAGTTGGAATGCAATGCGTTGAGCTAGTGTTGAACAAGGATAAGGAGGAGAGTGCGAAAAGGACCACATGGAAGCATTGGAGGCCCCATTTTAACTATAAGTATTCCTAAGGGCATGCGCACGGGAGGAAGGTGCGTAGGGGAGGAGAGGCTAGGGATGGGTTATATTGATGACCCCAACAAAGTGTTTCGTGCGTGGTTCCAAAGCATGATTCCAGTAGAAGAGCTCGTGGCAATGTCATCTTTTGACAAGGAGGCTGCATACCCATGGACAAGGAAGATGCTCTCATGGGAAATTGAGTCCCATCTTGATGAGCCAGAATTTGAAGTAAGCCATGGGGAAATAATAACATTTCCAGGACCAAGAGAAGATAACCCAGTGGTGAATGCTTAATAGCTCTCGGATGAACAATCTGTGTAACATGCTCAACAAGGTCTCCATTGAGGTGAAGCTAGACTCTTTGGGTGGAATGATAGAATCAAAGATCTGGAGGAGGAACTGAAGAAGAAAGAGGAAGAGCTAGCTACAAGGGAAAAGGAGCTAAGTCAAGAGAAACTAATCAGCACCCAGTTGTACATGAGTTAAAAGATGAGAAGGCTAAAGTATGCACAATATACAAAAAGGTGGAGTCCATTAATAATGCTATAGTGTTGAAGCATCCGGACCTAGCGCCCCCCGTGCAAAAGTATGGATCTACCTTGGGATGCCTGGAGGATTTAACAAGAGTCCTCACCATGGAGAGGCAGCCGTTAGCCTTGGAATCTATAGAAGAAGTGGCCACACACTTGGAGAAAGAAGATAAATTGAAAGTCATGGCATTCATAGCTGAGTACAACAAGGTTCTTGCTGATATAAAATTTTCTTCCTAGACTGACTGAGGCCACGTACACGACAATTGTGCGGATAGAGACAAAGTGGCAGGCATCTTGGTCACCACTCATGAAGCAGAACTCAAGGAGTTTCAAGAAAAGAATAAGGAAATAGGGTGGAAAGGGAAAAATCCTTTTAGGTTGAAAAGAAATTTGAAGCCATTGAAACCTTAAGGGTTCAATCAAAAACCGTTGAAGGAACTATACCCATAGATTACACATGAAGAATGGATGCACTGGATGATGTAGGAAAAGAGTTAGAGAAAATTTCTAACACCATAAGCACACAAGAGAAGGACTAAGTTTTGGGAGGTGAGCGCCTGGTCGGTGACCTTGTCGAAAGCGCAGAATGAAGTCGATGCCTGGAACAAGTTGGAGGCTGACTTGCAAAAGGATTTTCCTAGCTTATTGCAGTGATTCCATCACTTCCCCATTCTTTATTCTTTCCCTATTTCTTCATCCCCTTATTCTTGTTCCAAGGCGTAATCTATTGTATTCTTTCTTTTCACTGGAGAAGTGTTCCCATGATGGAGAACAGGCGTAGTGTGGGGTGATGTTGGGCCCTAAAATATTGGTTAAGTACAAAAGGTGCATAGGCACACAAGGCCTAGTTGAAGAAAGGCGCATAAGGATAAAGTGCATGGGAAGGGTTTAAGGAAGGGTTTAAGGAAACCTGTGGGTGTGCACATGAGATAGAACAAGGTTTTAGGACTTAGCCATATTGGGAATTTTGGGTAGAACACGTGAAAAGCATGACCTGACTGTGCATGCGGAGTGGATAAGGTGTCATCCTGGTGACAGGTTGGCCCAGGAAGGAGCATGCTGTGGTAGAAGCTTCTAGAAGCACATCATGGTAAAAAGTGGAAAGCTAGGGCCGGAGGAGCATGCTCGCATGGAGGACCACATTCAGACACTTGGCATCAGATCTGAGGCCGCTGGAGGATGAGTTGGTAGTCTAGAAAGGCTATATATACAAGCGCCTACAGAAGTAAAGATATAGAGAAATAGATAGAGAAGCGGAGCTCTAGAAATATCTGCAAGAACTCTGTTAGCTTGGGTAATTGGGCTTAGGAAAGGATGTATCAAGGGTATGGGGTTTATAAATTTCTTTTGAGAGCCTAGCCACATGAGTCAGTTATAATGCATGACTGTAGTTTGCTTCTCTATGACATTCTGTAATGGCTCCATGAATGTAATGAGGTTACCAACTTATATGAATATGAACATTGATGATTTTGATGCATACATCTTTCTCATAGTTCTTTTTCATTTATGTTTATGACTAAGTATGGATGCTTGTACAAATTCTTTCTGTTTTGGTATAAGTTATATAATCTATCAAGAACTTTCTATCTGGAATGAATGTAAGAATCTAGAAGCCGTTCTGAGCTCTATGGTGCTTGATGCTCTAAACACAGACCATAGATGATGTTTCCCACTAAACTCACATGACTCGACACCCGTGCATGCCTCGGGTGAGCACCTCCAAGCACACCGTGGTGATAGGCTAGTCATGGGGTTCCTTTTCAAATCTCTATGCATGTTCCTTTCTTTTTGATACAACCTTAGGGGTGAGATTCAATTAGATGTTAAACCTTTCTATATAACTATTTTTGGATTAAGATGTTAAACTTTCTATATAACATTTTTGGTTAATAGTTGACTCTTACACAACTATATGTTTTATTCTAGTTCATCTTGTAATATTATACTATTATCATTTATGAATTAGATTGGAATAAGGATATTTTCTACATGTGTACAATGTTATACAATGGACTCAAACGAGGTTCCAATGAGTTGTCCATGTTAAGGGGTTGGTTGTTTAGTTAGCTACACATCCAGGTAAGTATTTAACCATGGATGTTTTTGGTTGACCCTCTTGCTAAGTGGGTGATTTAATAAAATTAAAATATAAGATTAAAAAAATAATGTTCAAATAAATATGACAATATTCAAGCAAGATCAAGTAAAGGAAATACGGGAAAGAGTGATGGATAATGTTTTTATAATAACTTAGCTTACCACCATGGGTTTGGACTAATTAATAGGATAAAAAGGAAGATTCTAGATTGTATTATCTCTGTATATGATTATGAAAAAGTGACAATCTCGAGAGATAGGCGAACCTAGAAGGGGATGAGGCCACCTAGGTGCTTGAATTTTTCTAGGTGTCGGTGTCATAGAATAACTTGGAATATGGTTCCTTATGTGTCACTCCTTTTTTGTTGTAGGTCATATCAAATTCACTATGTCACACATGTACCTATAAAGTAAACCCTACATATCTGCATAATAATCAAGCACACATTATATGGATAAAAATATTCATATAATTGAGTTAGAATGAACTTGGTGGTCACCCCACAGTGATTATCACTGAGTGCTACACTACATTTTAGACTCTATATAGTTCTTGTGTATGTGTGATTAAATTAGTGTCCCTTGAGCTATAATTCCATAGTTCCGGTTGTAAAAAGGGATAGTAGGATACAAATAATTTGTCCCAAATGTAGATGTGTGGTATGGAATTAATAATAAACCCTCATATGTAATGAAATATGTAGTGTCTAAATGCATCTCTTGGTGTAGTAGATAGATAATATTAGCTCCTAGTAATAATATGTGTCTCTTGAAATACTTTCCCCCTAATGAGGTTAAATAAGACATGTATATATGATTTCCTTGATTAATTTTCATCATTAACAAGTGAAAGGACGTCCAAGAGGTATAAGAGAAGGAAAAAAATAATTAATATTCAAAAGATTAAAAAAATAGGTAAATAGGAAACAAGCACTCAAAGGGGACAATATCACCTAGGCACTCCTGTCTCTAATGGATAGTCATGTATAGGGTAACATCTCTGGTTTAGATTATGCTAATCTAGAGTAGAATTCCACATAAATAGAAAATAAGTTTACACAAAATATTAATACTTTTATCTTAAATTCATCCATGATTATACATAATAAATAAAATAATATTCTCCTAAAGATAGAGATGAGAGTTATGAAGTTTTTAACAACTCCTATAATATATCATACAAAATACAATATTCGTAAGTTTTTACAACACTATTAATAACTTACTCTATAAAATATTTAATTTATGTAATAAATATTTAACTCACGGTAAATATAATGTGAGCGCTAAAAGTTATGAATTGTTAACATTCCCCCTTAGTGCAAACATGGTACAAAAGCAATATCACTTCTACAACTTGTATCCTCTACGTGCTCATGATATAGATGTTTTTCAAGAGATCAAACAACATTCAAGGATGGTTTTACTAGACAACCACCAACTAACAAGGATGTCTTTTCAAGACAATCAACAACCCCAACAAGGATGGTTTTCCAAGGACAACCAATAACATGCACATACAATTGGTTTTATAGGGTAACCAACAACCAAAACATACAAAACAGGGTTCATTTTAAGAGGCCTCTGGGAAATTGGAGGTGGAAAATCCCTATCAAATATCTTCAAAACCACTTTCATGACATAGGTGAATTTCCCAGGGTTTGTGTGAAATTTTTTCACCCAATATAAGCTATCATTTTTGAATCACATGACATGAGATTTGCAGTCACTTGACAACAAGTTTTTATCGTGTGACACCAAGTTTATTGTCGTGTGACAAAAAAATTGTTATCACATGAATGTAAATCTTCTGTCGTGCAACCTATTATTTTAAGTCACGTGTCTCCTTTATTTTTTTGTGTCTAGTAGCTAGCTAATTGTTATTGCATGTCTCTTAATTTCACTATCACACATTTGGAGCATTTTTTATCACATGTTCTAAAATGTATTGACCCGTATCCTTTTTTTCCTTGTCATGCGTCTACACCTTTGTCTTGCATCTAT
The DNA here is from genome assembly GCA_018340775.1 of Taxus wallichiana var. yunnanensis. Lineage (NCBI taxonomy): Eukaryota > Viridiplantae > Streptophyta > Pinopsida > Cupressales > Taxaceae > Taxus > Taxus wallichiana. The sequence continues at coordinate 81,083,591 of CM031242.1, read as the reverse complement.
AATCTAATTTACACTTCTTGTCATGCATCTGATGGTACTTCACAAGTTCACATGGTACTTGATTATACTTTGAATAATACCTTACTAGTAAGTTACTAGTATACTACCCAACAAATTACCTATGTTTATATAGGAGTAGTTTTTAATAGTAGGTAAAGCTGACCCCTAAAAAAATTATACTAGAAATTTTAGGTGAACAGGACATTGACTTGTTCCAAAAAATTTGCCATTTCAAATTTTCCTAAAATGGAGTTTTCTCCAAATTACGAATATTTGCTACTAAAAAAATCCCTATACAAATGGTTTTATAGGACAACCAATAACCTAAATATCATAATGTTGTATTTCACTATGCTCGATATTTTAAACTATATTTTCCTTTACGAGATTACATAAGAATCTAATCATTTATTATGAACTTGAATAAGAATATTTTCGCATTACATCTCATTGAATGTAGATGATCGGTGTAGAGTGGAAATGTAACATTGATTTTATGTTCCCCCTCACAATGTGAAATTTCCATTTATTCAAACTACACAAGACAATAGGAACACACTTTGCACATAATTGGAAAGAAGAAATCTAAAAATAAAGCACACAACTGAAAAAACACATCAACAATGCTTTGTGTAGCCCCATCACTAGTTATGGATGAGAGGTTTCGATTGACTTCCATGCTCATGTGCCTTCATCCCTTAGTTTCTTGCTACTTAATATAAGAAGTATTCATCACTATCTTTGAGAATTTTCTTTTTCATCATTGGAATTGGTAGACTTCATGTCACAATCACCTTCTTCATCTTTGTTTTTAGAAATGAAAGCTTTATTCTTCAATTTTCCATCAAGGTGACCCCTTGCCCCTTGTTTGCAATACATGATTCCATGTCCAGGAGCATTACAATAGTGACAAAAATTTTTTTATATCGTGGGAGGTTGATCCTTGCTTAAAAGAATATTTGTATAATCCTTTAGCATATGATCTATTTTTACCATACATTACACTTTCCTCTAGATCAATTTTCTTGGTTCTATTTTCTTCTTCTATCAGAGAAGAAATTAAATCTTCTAAACTAGGATTTATTTTACTTAATGTAAAAACCATGTTAGAATAGTTGGGAGGCATGCTATTAAGTAATACAAATTTTGCATCATCATCGGGCACATCAACTTTTATTCCAACTAACTGATTTGAAATATAACAAAACTTACTGATGTGTTCAACCATATTGTCACCTTCTTCCATCTTGAGCCTGAATAAATTTTTCTTGAGTGTCACTACTACACTCTATGCTTGTGAACCAAACTGTTTTCTCAATTTCATCCAGATGAAATGTGATGTCTTTGTTAGATTTATGTGATGCAGGAAGGTATGAGACAATCTCAAGCCAAAACATTATTGTTACTTTTCGATCACTTCTTTCCCATTTTACTGCTTCATCTACGTCATTTGGTTTCTTGATTTTTCCTTTCATAATATCCCATAGATTTTTTTATCAACAACTAAGTTCTTACTTTCAATGTATGAAAATATTTTCCTTCAAATTTTACAATATGGTTCAACTTGTCCATTTTGATACTTTTACAATTTCTTAAAGAAATTATTCTTGATATAAGTGGTGTTGGTTCCAGTTTTACACTTTTGGGACACTGGAAAAAGATTTGAGGTAAGAAAAAGCCTAGAGAATGACATATCATGGGTATTTTTTTATATCTAAGGATGCATTTGACATTCTCTATTACACTATGGTCTATAGGAAATAACTAGGTGGCATATACAAAGGGGATGACTAGACCTGTTGCTTTTGGATCTTCTTAAACTAGGGTGAGAGAAACCACATGGTGACCTAAATGAGGGGAAAATATGTCTATTTATATTCCTTCAAATTAAAAATTATTCGATTTGAAATGAGTATATCCATGAATGTAATATCCACTCATAAGAGTTATCACAAAAGATATCTCACATACTCAATGTATCGAGAGATAGGTCATTAAAGACAATAAGCTTTGATTTTTGTTATACATTATTTACAAAAATTTAGCTAATGAAAATGTTCTCAATGATGTCTAGAATAATATTCATCAAATATTAAGGAAAATTCATTTATGATGAGCAAGGGAAATGTAATATGTAGGAAAATAGAAGCGTGATATGAAAATGTAATGTGTTTGTGAGGGGTAAAATGACGGGATATTCTAGTTATGAGAAAGGGGAGATGGATGATTTTTATTTTGTAATAACAAAGTACTAGTAATTGTGTAGAAGAATTTCTACTTCATAATACACTGAATATGAGATTAAGTAAAAATACCTTTCAAAGGGAAATTTGTATTCATTGATGCTCAACTCCTATAGATGTTAATCACACAACATTGAGGATTCTCACCACAAATGATCGTGTGAGAATTCAAAATATAGTGTTCACAATTTCCATTTTCATACAAAAAGATACACTCGAGAGGCTATCAAAAATAATTTATAGGGATATTGTAATAATGGTTTTATAACCACATCAATTATTTCAAAGTAAGTTATTGAAAAAATATTATTGAGTTAGTAACAAGGAATTCCAATATCCAGAGGTTGATCTAGTGTATTAGATGTAGATATAATGAACATAGATATGCAATAAAAAGGTATAATTCATTAATAAAAAATACGATGTGTAAATTTCAAGTCGAGAGATGAATCAAAACAAACAATATTTATTGAATCTTATTTTTTTGACCGGGGGACATGAACTAGATTCACTCTATGACAACTTATGGATGTACATTGCAACCACCTTAGTATTATAACTTTGAATTCAAATATTTTACATTTTACATAAAATGGGAAATTAGGGCTACAATAATTAAGTTTCAAATTTCATAAATACCAATCCCATTTAATATGAGGATAGGCCCTCATATTTATATAAAAATTCCATGAAGAAACAAACCCAATTTCCCCCAAAACTAGTTTAAAATATTTCATATGCAAAACAAAGGATATTATTCTTTCCACAATGAAAGAGAATCATTTTTAACTGAAAGTATTCTACTTATAACCATAAGCTTCAAATGGTTTACCTATTTACCTTTTATTTGGAGACGTGGACATGCATTGGATATTCCCTCTTATGCCAATGATTTATTTTGTCTTTTCTATTTTGTCAACTTTGTCACACATGTGTCATGTGCTTAGTCATGGAATTTTTTTGCCTCGGCACATTAATTTATTTAGAATAGAATTCATTCTCATACTAAGAAATGTGTCACTTTTCTATAAGCTCGCACTTTGCAAGTCTGCAAAAAAGCCGACATATATATATGTGTTCAAATGCTATTGGATCACACTTCGCAGTGTAACCAAAATGACTAAAGCAAACTGAAGACACGTGGAGCCTTTTAAATGGATCGCATTTCGAAAATATGACAAATGCAACATAAAATCTACTTGGAGTAATATTATTGGCTCAAAATTTTCAAATGTTAGAACTAGAAAACAAGGGGCAAGATAATATGAAATATGGAACAATTCTATTGGTCAAGTATTTTGCAAATGTCGAGAGGATAGCAAATCAAAGTGCGAAAACATGAAGACATGTGTAAAGCCCTTATTGGCTCGCAGATTACAATTGAAAATCAGATAAACAATATTACTGACACCACAAAGCAAGATGGAGCCTTTTGATTGGCTTGAGCTTCACAAAAACTAACAAATGTGAAGCTAGCTGGAGTAATATGATTGGCTCAAGCTTCACAATCAAAAGAAGTCAAATAAGTATATTAGGCGAAGCCAAATGGCACTAGAAGATTGGCCCAAGATTCACAAAGATAGAAATATGTCAGATTGAAGCCATTTGGCACTCTAAGAGAGGGTGCGACTTCACAAACATGAAAAAACAACAACAAAGCTACATGGAGCAATATTATTGGTCCAAACTTTATAAAAATGAAAAATCTGGAAATATGAAGCCAAATGGAACAAAATGATTGGCCAAAGCTTTGAAAATAAAAAAACTAAAAATACAAAGATGGATGGCATAAAAATATTGGCACAAGCTTTTTGCAAAGAAAAATTAGTGAAAAATAAAGATTTTTTCTTGCTAGAACAGACTTAAAATCCCCAAAAATATAGATCTAAATAAATATTTCAGATCCACATTCAAAAAAAAATTGAAACAATCATTTATAGTTAGAAAAATTATAAAAATAACACTGAGACAACAAATTCAATCCGTAAATGGATAAAATGAAAGCAAAGGCAAAGATATAAGAAAACAAAAGCTTAAACATGATCTAAACAACCATTTATCCCATTTTTAATCAATATTTCAAGCAATATTAGGTGGGAATTGGAATTTTAAACCTGGTTAGCTTGAACATGACTGTGGAACTTTTGGGTCTCATAGATCTGTCAATAAACTTAAAGTTTCTTCACTCTTTCAAGTCAAAAGACTTCTAGATTGATCTTGCACATGCAAAATCACCAAGCTATGATATGATGTTAGATTTAGTAGGAAAAATGAGATCTACAGATCATAGATTCACCATTAAGGCCGAAGATTATAGATTATGATGTACAATCGATTTAGACTAAGCTATAACTTGAACTAGAGAGTGAATAACAGAGCTTAAAGAGAAAATAATGAGAAAGAGCTGAAAGAAAATAACAAGAACAAGAACAGTGACACATTACACCAGATATAAGTGGAGAAACTCGAAGGAAAAACTCCACTATAAAAGCATTGTCTTTTATTCAAAATCTGCTACAATTTCACCCATAACTTCCAATTCACTCCTTAGCTATATTTCACATCTCCAAAGCTATGTCTCAAGTTTTTTCAATAGCTTAAAACATTCAGTTAATTATCCCGTCCTATATACAACTTGTAGAATACGTAATATAATCTGCATAGCCATTATAGGCAGGTTAGAAAGTCAATCCAAAGAGGATCATCCAATAAATTGGGTGGGTGAATTGGTTAGGCCACTTCACTCTTTGAGTGTGAAAGAAACCACACTTAAATTTTGATCGGAAAAACTATTAATGATTTTGGGCGTGCCCATGTGGCTAATCCCACTTAACATTATCACCCCACCAATCCCCGTAATGTTAAGTGGGAAAACCCAATCAGACGTGCCAAGTTTCACACTCTTGAATGATTAAGGCTTAACATGCAAACAAGGAAAATCCGTAGATCTTCCCAAACAAAGGTTCTTAAGACTATTTCTTTATAATCATCCATAATGTTCTCTATTCTAAATTAACATAATTTATAACACACATTCCAATGCCAATCCATCTCATAACAGAAAACCATATGTAGCTGTAATGACTTGGTGAAACACCGATCTCTCATTTCATGACTCGGTATTAAACCGATATCTCATGTTAACTCAATAATGTGTATACAATGTATACTTGGTTCTTTTACCCTTTTAGGGGTACCCAAGTGTTCTGTTTAAGAGGCCTATCTGAATATTTTTATTGATATTCATCTGAAATCCACTTCTTAAACTAGGTGACATAGGACAATGCAACCAATAGCTTGTGATACTTTGGCCAAAGTTTTAAACATGTTTATCATGTTTACATTCCTTGATGACATACTCATTCAAATGGAATAAGTCCCTCACCACACTTTTCTATTATCTAGAGTGGTCTTTCCGACTCTATCAGTCCAATTTGATTCAAGGTTTCATACTAGACAAGGGTAGAAACATGCACTAGTGTGGAAGACTACTCATGGTGACTAAGGGTACATAGACATACTCAATCGAATTAACATGATTGGTGTGTCTAGTTATCCTAAGTCAACATGAGTTGACCTCGACACTAGATCATGTTCCTATCCCTGTATAGGATAGAACCATGATCCAATCTTACACTTATGTCAATCAAGTTAAACAAACTATGTGGGGTGTTGAGACATATCAATTGCATCATAGTATCCTCATAATGAATCTTGTCATTATGAAGGTATTACACTATAATTGATGTGTATCAACATCAAACCGAGTTTCCTCAACTGGATGAACATACCTTAGATTATAAGTTTATTATCCCATTAATCACTTCATTAAAGATTAATTACAACAATGCTTAAAGATTCAACTAACATCATTTAACCTATAAGGTTACAAGTTGAAATTACATGTGAGGTAGGTATGCAGGTAAAATTTACTTCCTAACCATTTAATTACATGTTTAAGTTTATCATTAAATGAAACAACTTGCATCATGTATACAATATGATATATTATAGTTATGAAAGTGTGTTAATTAGTTCCTTACTTATTTCAGCCCTAGCTTAAATAAGTTCCTTAAAACCTTTTTATTTTAGACTTCATGGAGATGAAGTCTAAATTCCATTTAAATCCTTTCAAAGCATTCCAATTTATGATTAAGGAAATCTACCTAAGGAAGTACACATGCAACCATTTACTTACAACATTCATAACACTTTAACAAGTTCTTAAATTATGTCTCAATGATTGATCTCAAGGGAATTATCCTTTTTCCCTATATTATGGACTAATGTCCATTTATGAAAACTGATTTCATATGTTCCAAATACATCCATAATTCATACATATATATATCTCTAAAAATCAATCATAGATATTTTATGTTGTTTATAGATCTATTTATGAGTTCAACTTATTAGTTGCATCTCTTTTATTTGAGAACAACCAACTAAGATTTCATATTCACAACTCATAGTTTTATAACATAAGAACTATTAAGTTCCAATTTCCATATCTCTAAAATACATATACTGCTCTCCTTCATTTATGATATTACTTAATAATACATCACAATCTATGCCAAAGAAGGTATTTCAATAAGTAAGTAATCAACAATCATCACATTATTTATTCATAAAAAGGAGTGATACATTCATTAAATTTAGAAGTATTTCAGAGATTACAAAGTGTCATAAAAAAATAAAAAACTAGTTTTATTACAAATTTTTTTTGACAAGTACATCTCAAGTAATGACGCCACATAATCATCATAATAAAGATACAATTTCTTTAGTAAAATAGATGTAACTTTCTATATGTCTTTCTCCTTTCATATTTTATGAAATCCATCTGCAAAATTGTTAGCATGGGTTAGTTCATTTGAACTGAGCATGATAAGCACTATAACATTAAAATGTTTGTACTTTTAACTAACTGTTTCATAAAAAGAACTTTGTTGTTTATGAAACAGTTCCTAAAACACAACCAATATAAACAAAAAGACTTTCCATAAAATAATACAAACAAGAAGAAGAGAGAGAGATGTTTTAAAGTTTCTAATGCTAAAGTAAGGTTTAGTTAATCATCCTATCAACCCTAACTTTTCATCATAAAACTCTTTTCAACATGTTGGAAATAAAAAAACAAAATTAAAAAAGGAAATTCATATTTCATCCTAACTTTACCTTATCATTCAATTTCCAAAATAAGATCCTCCTTTCATACCAGTTCTAACTTTTCAAGAAGTAATACTAGATACACAAATCTACCCATCTGAATATGTATATTGTTTTCTATTTCAAGAGAACATCAAAATCAATACATGAAGGAAATTATAAAAAAAATAATTATAATCCATCTTAAAAAAATCATGAATATTTCATGCTCAGCAAAGAGGTTAATTTGGATTGATTAAGATTATGTCTCTATATTCCAAGTAAAGAAGACTTAATCAATTATAAACAAACAAGTTAGCTCTCGAAGATATACTCTAAAAGACTTGAGTGAGTTCATTTCAAGTTCAACTCAAGGAACAAGTCATAACTAACACTCTACAGTCCTAACAACTACATTTCTATAGCAATCATAAGCCAAAGGAAAGAGATAATAATTTAGATCCACACACAAATTTTGACCAACTACTATCAAATCTAGAAAAGGTAGAATGGTTATAGTTCATAACCAAACTAAAACAATATCATTCCCTTTATCTTATGCTAGAGTTCATCCAAAGGAATGATTACAAAGGTAATGAGTGAATAACATTCTAGAATTGAAGAAAGAGACTTCAACCATGTCCTCAAGAGACTCATCAACACAACAATCTTAAAGATATCAAAGTATCTTAAAGATTCTAGCTAATATATCAATTACAGAGAAAGGAAAACAATTATACATCAAGCAGAGTCAGTTTCCAAACCCCAATGTTAGAACAACTTGAGAAGATTAAAAAATTAATCAAAAAAACCTCTCCTTTATAAAAAAATTGAAAGGGCATTAAAAACGATAATGAGGAATCCTCAACCATTCCCATTTCACAAGCTAATCATCCACTCCATAAAATGAAAGGAAAAAAAAAAAAGGGAACATACTACTTCAAGAGAAAGGCAATGAAAAATTTGAATGTCCCAAAAGATCAACAAGCTCAAACCTAAAAACCAATGTAACTCAGAGTTGGATAACCACAATGATCAAGCAAAAAAAGAAAAAAACATAAAATACGACAAGAAAAACAATTTGTCCTTTTTCCTTCCTACACAAAATTAAAATCACCATTCACTTATTCAATCGAATAATAAAAGAATTGTTTCAATAAATTAGAAATCTCGAAAAAAAAAAGGAAAGAGGAGAGTAATTCAGATCTAGTTCAAGTTAGTCCCCATAAAAGAACTATCAATAACAAAACAAAAAAGAAGGAGAGAAAATCATTCGAACCACTTCCTTTCACAAAAGTTCAACAACAACCAATGATTCAGAGAGAACTTCCCAAAATCTAAAAGATCTAAAGGTATCAAAATCCCAAAGTGGGTTTTAAGAAATATGAATAATATTTAATCAAAACAAAACTAAAATTTCAAAAAAATGATTTTTCTGTACACTTTCAACAAAATGAAAAAAGACTAGATACGATACCCAATAAGAGTTTTCCATATCTAAACACATATGGGCATTCCATTAGCAAGAAGAAATTACATCATAAAAACAAGTTGAAAAAAATGATGGTCTAACTTCTATTATCAAGAAAACAACCCAAAACAAAGAGCTCACATTAACCTGAACAATGACATAATGCAAAAAATGGAGATTTCCTTCAAACTATATTCCTATCAACAACAGTAAAGAGGCAAGCAAGTTAAGATCTATAGATTTCCATGAGTCACTGTGAATTTTTAATAGTATTTACAACCTCAACATAAGATTTCAATAAGTTAGAGAACCACATAGATTGTTCTAATAACATGAAGGTCTGAATTTACAAAAATCTAGCATAACATAAGATCAAAAATTCACATTTCCATATTTTTTTATCAACAATGAAGAACTAGAAGCATCAAAGAAACAAAACAAACACCATTGAAGAAAGAATAATCAATCATAAAAATAGAACCAAAAGATTTCCACAAAGAGCATATTTGTTTTTATGAAGCACTTAAGTAAAATAAAAAGACTTAATGGATAGGGCCTATCATTCCGATAGAGCTCTTGTCTTCACTTTTTCACAGAAAATCTCCAAGAAGAGCTTGATTCCTTTCCCAAAATGCCAAAAACTCCTCAAAACCTTCTCTACTTCCTCTTATATTCCATAGTGTTATTTTCATCTTCTAATGCCATGCAAGGTAAAACATTCATGCAAGGATTCAAACTATGGGTTCAAAGAAAAAACACATGCAGAGCTAAAGCTCAAAAATACCAAATGACCAAAAAAAACCGAAACCCCTCTTCTTTCCATCTTCCTCCTTCCTAGGTGGTTTTTTGCCATTTCAAAAATATTAAATGCCAAACAAGACTGACAGTCCTTCCACTTCTCCCGCCACCGCCAACTTATATGTGGATATATCTAAATTAAAAAATGCATGCAACTAACACTTTGGTGGAGGTGCCAACTAGACCACACTACCTATCATTTTTCATGCATTTACCAAATTTGGCAACTTCAAAGAGATAAACATGCCTTTAATTCCTCATAAATTCCTAGAGGTTGGTGCCACCGACCTTCCCCTTGTTCATGTCATCCCATAGGCCCCTTTTAGGTTAGCCAAACATTAGGTTAGGTTCAACATTAGTTTAGGAATTAACTTAGGTCCTTAGGTCTAAGTCTAAGGTTTTAGTCTTAGGTCCTTTAATTATTAACATCACACATTAATAAAAGAACATAGTAACTTAGAATAGGTTACAACTTTAGAATTGGGTTACCAATTTATGGAACATAGTTTAATTAGGTTCCTTTTTATAGTAAGAATTGCATCCCAAACTTACCAAAGAAGAACCAAATTACCATCCAAGATCACATATGAAGCAGGAAGCCGTAGAGATCATTCGTGACTTAGGACAAGTTAAAATTCAGAGATCACATGATTTGCATCAGCTTGGTCAATATGACCACAAAGTCATGAATTAGAAGCATACCTTGGATCAATGAAATTGATCCAAGGTAATTTTTTGTATCCAAAAATTATGAAAACTAAAGCACAAATTTTGAGTGCAACAAAGACTCATGAATTAGTTTAACTAAATCAATTTCTTATTTCCCAAGTAGTGAATTATTCAACATAAGAAGAGATGAATTACTTCATTTTCTATTCAAGCATAAACATGGTAGAATTGTACCTATTTTAGTAGATAACATATTATCTACAACAAACATGATTTCTTGATTCACAAGAGTACACCGTCTTCGACAAGAATCACATGTCAACGTTTACAACTTCAAAAATAGAAGTCATCATAGATATCAACCATGTTAGAGGTGTTACATACCTCCCTCCTAAAAATCATCATCATCCTGATGATTAACTTAGTCCACATTCTCAATAAGAAAAATAATCATAATTATAGTTCTTTCATCCATAAGTTCACAAACAGAAACCAGATTTGAGAATTTCAATTTTCATAATTTATTACAACATTAAAATAGTTGTTTAGTACTAATGAATATAGTACCTACCCAAAACTGGTAGAATTATTGATAAGTTAAAAACACAAAGTCTTTAATTGTTTATCAATCAAAGAATTAATTATGTTCAAATAAATGAGGAAAAATAATTTTCATGTCCTCAAGATTTTCCCATGTTGCACTTTCTTCATTAAACTGGTCCCACTGAACCTTACATTGACTAATTTCATGATTTTGTAAGTGAAAATGGTGATTTTCCAACACTCTTATGGGTTCAACCATGATTATTCCTAGGTCTTGGACCTATAAGGAATCCCAATTTAACACATGTGATAAATCTGAAATATTTCTTAAGCAAAGAAATATGGAAAAAACATCATGCATTCATGACAAAAGGAGGGTAATGCTAAATGATAAGCTATTGATTGATTACTTCAACAATCTTGAAAGGTCCCACATAACGAGGTGATAATTTGGCTTCCTTTCCAAAGGTTATAGAACTCTTTTTTGGCTTAACCCGTAAAAATACCTTTTCACCAAGTTCAAATTTCTTATCAACCCTTTTCAGATCTGCATAACATTTTTTCCTATATCTTTACTTCTTTTAAACATTCATGAATCATTTTAACTTTTGTTCCATTTCAGTAAGGATTTTAGGTCCAATTACCTCTCTATCTTCAATGTTATCCCAACTAATTGGGGTTCTGCATTTCCTTCCGTACAATGCTTTGAAAGGTGTCCATTTTCAAAGAGGCATGATATGTATTATTGTAAGAAAATTCAACTAAAGGAAGGTATTCTTCCCATTTTTACTACTGATCCATGTAGTACATTCATAACATATCTTCCAAAACCTGATTAACTCTCTTAGTTTGACCATATTTTCGGATGGTATGTGGAACTAAAATTTAGTTTAGTTCCTAAGGATGCATTAAGTGTTTTCCAAAATCGAGATGTCATTCTAGGGTCTCTATCAGATATAATCAATTCAGGTACTCCATGTAATCTAAAAATTTCATGCACAAATATTTTTGCTAAAATAGGTGAATCATCCTTAAGATTACCAACAATAAAATGTGCTACTTTTGTCAGTTTATCAACAACAACTAAAATAACATCATGTTTATTTCTTGACATAGGTAGCCCCTAAACAAAATCCATGCTAATTACCTACCACTTATATTGTGGTATGCTATGAGGATATAATAAACTATTGGGTGCATATGCTTAGCCTTAACACATTGACATTCCAAGTAGTGTGTCACAAAATCAGTTATGTCTTTCTTCATCCCTTTCCAAAAATATTGTTGTTTTACATCAACAAGCATTTTTGTAATACCGGGATGTCTTGAGTAAGGTGAATTATGAAATTCCATCATCAAATTTTTCCTTAACTCATTTCCAATGAAGGTACATACACCCGCTTATCATATCTCAAAATTCCTTTGTTATCAAAGTGAAAACCTTTATATCTTACGTCATTTGGATCTGTAATAAAGTGTTGTTTTTACCTGTTGAAAGTAAAAATCAGATTCCATGATACTTTTTACCTCATCTTTAAACTGAGTTCTCAAAGTTATAAGTGTCAAAAATATGTTTCCTATGACTTAGTGCATCTGCCACTCTGTTTTCTTTTCCTTTTATGTAACTTATGTCAAAATCATATTGTGACAAAAACTCTAACCATCTTCATTGTCTTGCATTCAGATTTGGTTGAGTGAAAATATACTTCAGCCCAAGATGATCATCTTTAATTCAAAAGGTCTTCCTAAAAGATAATGTCTCCATACTTGAAGTGCATGAACTATGGAAGCAAGCTCTAGGTCATGGGGAGCATAATTCAACTCATGTAACTTGAGTTTTCTGCTCTCATATGCTATAACATGTTCATTTTGTAACAAAATACCTCCGAGTCCTTCTCCGGAAGCATCTGTAACTACCGTAAAGTTTCCATTTGGATCAGGTACAACCAAAATAGGTGTAGATGTTAATTGATCCTTAAGAGTTTTAAATGTTGATTCACATTTTCACTCCACACAAATTTCTTATCTTTCTTTTGTAATGAAGTTATTGGTGCAATGACTTTTGAAAAGTCCTTAACAAATTTTCTATAGTAACCAACAAGACCCATGAAGCTTCTGACTTCATGTACATTCTTAGGTGCAGGCCACTCAGTTATTGCAACAATATTTGATGGATCAACTACTATTCCATCCTTACTTATGACATGTCCTAAATAGTGCACTTTTGTCTCATAAAAGAACATTTGGACAACTTACCATACAATCTTCTTTTTCTTAAGATTTCAAGTACTATTTTCAAATGCTCATGATGCTCATCAATGATTTTAGAATAGATAAGAATATCATCCAAGAATACAAGTACAAACTTGTCCAAGTATTCTTGAAAGATATTATTCATTAAATTCATAAAATTTGTAGGTGCATTTGTCAAACCGAAAGGTAAAACTGTAAATTCATAATGTCCATACCTTGTCCTAAAGGTTGTTTTATGAATATCTTCATCTTTGATTCTTAACTAGTGATACCCAGAATGAAGATCTATCTTAGAATATATTGATGCACCATGCATCTGATCAAACAAGATCATCAATTCTAGGAAGTGGATATCTATTTTTTGATTGTTGCTTTGTTTAACATCCTATAATCAATACACAATCTAAGTGTTCCATCTTTCTTTTTCACAAAAATTACCGGTGCTCCCAAGGTGAGACACTCGGTCTTATCAAACCTTTAGAAAATAGTTCTTGTAATTGTGCCTTAAGCTCTACCAATTCAATGGTAGTCATTCGATATGGTGCCTTGGAAATAGGTTCAAGTTCTGGTTTGATCTCAATTGTGAAATCAAACTCCCATTTGGGTGGAAGACAGGTAGTTCTTCTAGAAACACATCACTAAAATCTCTTAACAATGGATATTTTTCCAAGAAATCACTATCCCCTCAATTGTTTTCAGAAATTTTTACTACATACAAAGTGCAACCTTTGTTTTTGGCCTTTTTAAGTTGCATAGATAACAATTTTCTAACTGAAATTTCATTTTATCCCTTGAATGTATGTTGTTTCTAGCAGATCATCAAGACAACTAATGTGTTTTTCAAAATAATCTACTTTTGCTTTATGTTTAGCAAGCTAGTTAACACCTATTATTACATCATAAGACCCCAAAGGAGAAACATAAAGATCAACTTTAGTGGAAAAACTAGGTAAGTCTAGGACTACTCCAAAAAGACACTTACTAACAGTGTGTGGACAACATTATTTCCATAATGTACAACCCAAGATTTTTCCATTTTTCCATCTTTTATTTTTAGTTTTGAAGCTAATTTACTAGAAATAAAGCATTCAATAGCTCCAATATAAAAAATTATAGTAACAGGTATACCAAATAATTTACCTGGCACTTCTATAGGTGTAACTTGCTTTTCACTTGTTTATCAGCTACTGCAACATGTATCTTATGTTGTTGATTGTTTCATCCTTCCTTAGAGGGAACTGATTTGCATAATGATCTTTCCATAGTTGTAGCAGCCCCCTATAGGTCCTCTTTTAGGTTCAAATTTATTTCCAGCCTTGAAATTGTTGTTTTGTCCTCCATAGGACTTTTGTCCATTATTATTGTTCTTTTATGAAATTGTTTGAACATTTTTAGTAGGTTTATTTTTTTTTTTTTTCTTATTGTTATCAAAAAAAAATTATTTTTAGTACCAAACTTCTTCCATGCCCCCTTTTTGGGTGCAAGAGATGAAGAAGAAGTAGGAATTTTCTTTCTGTTTTCTTCCTTATGGGCAAAAATTACTTTTAATTTTTTTCCTGCCGAATGGATTTTTCTACAACCCCTTCCATGGTGGTTGGGTTGTGAACATCTACCTCACCCCTATGATAGGGTTTAATCCCATAATGAATTTTTGTATCTGAACTTCTCATCAGTTTGATATTGAGGTACGTACTTAAGAAGTTTAGTGAACCTCTCCCAAGTACTTTTTATAGTTAACTTTCCCTGAGTTAAGTTCTAAAATTTAGTCATCTTCTGATCATAATAAAGTTGTGGCAGCCAACATTGCCTAAAATAATTTTAAATTGATCCCAAGTGATGTTTGTTTCATCAATGTTTAGTTCAGCCTTATGGTTGTCCCACCAGGAAGATGCCTCATGGGAAATGATAAGCTCCCCATACTATTTAGTTTTTCTCGAGAAGTTCCTTATTGCAAATTACTTCTCCATTTCATTGAGACAATTCTTAGCTCCATCCCTAGTGTAGTGCCATCAAAATTGGGTGGACTTATCTTTTTATATCATTTGTGAGTTCAACTACTAATCTTTCCTTTTTATTTTCAAGGATGATTGGGTACATTTGCATTAGCATTTACAACATTATTATTATCAATGCCCAAATTTCAACATTGGCATTGTCCAGAGGTGGTTGATTGTTATTACCAACATCTTCTTTCCTCCTCATTACCCATAACTTTTTGTTCAAGTACAACCAAACGATCTCTTGTGTCAATAGGGAAGCAAGGATCTCATCAAGTTTTTTGTGGTAGTTGCCTCTCCACCTAGAGGTGGGTTGTTTGCACATTCTCCCCTTGTTCTAACCATTTTTTGTTAACAAGAAAATTAAGTTTTTATCAGATTATGGACTCAATAGGTCCAAGAGCTGTAACCTTCAACTTTGATACCAAGATGTAACATTCCCATTTTAAGACTTTAGAAAAAAGGATTTTTTATTTTTTTATCATCATAATGTTCTCTATTCTAAATTAACATAATTTAGAACACACATTCAATGCCAATCCATCTCATAACAGAAAACCATATGTAGTTGTAAATGACTCGGTGAAACATTGATCTCTCATTTCATGACTTGGTATTAAACCAATCTCTCATGTTAACTCAATAATGTGTATACAACATATACTTGGTTATTTTACCTTTTAGGGGTACCCAAGTGTTTGTTTAAGAGGCCTATCTGAATATATGTTACCGATATTCATATGAAATCCTGCTTCTTAAACTAGGTGACATAGGACAATGTAACCAACAACTTGTGATACTTTGGCCAAATATTTTAAACATGTTTATCATGTTTACATTCCTTGATGACATACTCATCAAATGGAATAAGTCCCTCACCACACTTGTTCTATTATCTAGAGTGTGGTCTTTCCTGAATTTTCTAATTCAAGTCCAATTGATTCAAGGTTTCATACTAGACAAGGGAAACAACATGCACTAGTGTGGAAGACTACTCATGGTGACTAAGGGTACATAGACATACTCAATCAATTAAATTGATTGGGTGTGTCTAGTTATCCTAAGTCAACATGAGTTGACCTCGACACTAGATCATGTTCCTATCCCTGTATAGGATAGAACCATGATCCAGTCTTACTTTTATGTCAATCAAGTTAAAAAAAAACTATAGTGGGGTGTTGAGACATATCAACTACATCATAGTATCCTCATAATGAATCTTTTCATTATGAAGGTACTACATTGTAGTTGATGTGTATCAACATCCAACTAATTTTCCTCAACTGGACTGGACATACCTTAGATTATAAGTTTATTAACCCATTTAATCACTTCATTAAAGATTAATTACAACAATGCTAAAGATTAAACTAACATATCATTTAACCTATAAGGTTACAAGTTGAAGTTACATGTGAGGTAGGTATGTAGGTAAAATCTACTTCCTAACCATTTAATTACATGTTTAAGTTTATCATTAAATGAAACAACTTGCATTATATCATCATATGATGATCTTATAGTTATGAAAGTGTGTTAATTAGTTCCTTACTTATTTCAGCCCTAGCTTAAATAAGTTCCATATAAACCCTTTTTATTTTAGACTTCATGGAGATGAAGTCTAAATTCCATTTAAATCCTTTCAAATCATTCCAATTTATGATTAAGGAAATCTTCCTAAGGAAGTACACATTCAACCATTTACTTACAACATTCATAACACTTTAACAAGTTCTTAAATTATGTCTCAATGATTGATCTCAAGGGAATTATCCTTTTTCCTATATTATGGACTAATGTCCATTTATGAAAACTGATTTCATATGTTCCAAATACATCAAAAACACACACACACACATATATATATCTATAAAAATCAATCATAGTTCTTTTACATTGTTTGAAAGGATCTACTTATTAACTCAACTTAGTAAGTTGCATATCTTTTATTTGAGAAAAAAACCAACTAAGATTTCATATTCACAACCAATAGTTTTATAATAAAAGAAATATTAAGTTCCAATATATCTCTAAAATACATATACTACTCTCCTTCATTTATGATATTACTTAATATATACCCCCGATTATGCCAAAGAAGTATTTTATATAAGTAGTATTCAACAATCATCACATCATTTATTCATAAAAAAGGAGTGATACATTCACTGAATCAAAAGTATTTTAGAGATTACAAAGTGTCATAACAATAATATAAAAATAGTTTTATTACAACTTTCTTTTCGACAAGTACATCTCAAGTAATGATGCCACATATCATCATAATAAAGATACAATTTCTTTAGTAAAACAGATGTAACTTTCTATATGTCTTTCTCCTTTCATCTTTTATGAAATCCATTTGCAAAATTGTTAGCATGGGTCAGTTCATTTGAATTGAGCATGATAAGCACTATAACATTAAAACATTGTGCTTTTAACTAACTATTTCATAAAAAAGAATCTATTTTTTATGAAATATTTTGAAAACATGACCATATAAAAAAAAATTTTCCATAAAATAATACAATCCAAGAAGAAGAGAGAGATGTTTTAAAGTTTCTAATGCTAAAGTAAGGTTTAGTTAATCAGCCTATCAACCCTAAATTTTCATCATAAAACTCTTTTCAACATGCTAGAAATAAAACAACATAATTACAGAAAGGAAAATTCATATTTCATCCTAACTTTACCTTATCATTCAATTTCCAAAAATAAGATCCTCCTATCATCTAGTTCTAACTTTTCAAGAATTAATACTAGATACAAAAATCTACCATCTGAATAGGTGTATACTATTTTTGCTATTTTAATAGAGCATCAAAATCAATACATGAAGGAAATTAATACAAACAAAATTATAATCCCTCAGAAAATCATGAATATTTCATGCTCAACACAAAGGTTACATTTGGATTGATTAAGATTATATCTCTATGTTCAGAAAAGAAGACTTAATCAATTAGAAACAAACAAGTTAGCTCTTAGAATATATACTCTAAAATACCTTAGTGAGTTCATTTCAAGTTCCACTCACGGAATAGTTATAACTAACACTTTTTAGTCCTAACAACTGCATTTCTATAGCAATCGAAAGCCAAAGGAAGACGAGCTAATCATTCAGATCCACACACAAGTTTTAACCAACCACTATCAAATCTAGAAAAGGCAAGAGTGGTTATAGTTCAGAACCAAACTAGACAATATCATTCCCTTTTATCTTATGCTAGAGTTCATCAAAAGGAATGATTACAAAGGTAATGAGTAAATAACATTCTATATTTGAAGAAAAAGACTTCAACCATGTCCTCAAGAGACTCATCAACACAATAATCTCAAATATATCAAAGTATCTTAAAGATTCTAGCCAATATATCAATTACAGAGAAAAGAAAAAACAATTATACATCAAGTAGTTTGGTTTCCAAAACCCCAATGTTGGAATAACTCAAAAAGAGCAAAAATAAATCAACAAAACCTCCCTTTATACAAAATCAATAGGGAATTAAAGCATGATAAGGAGGAAGCCTCAACCATTCCCCATTTCACAAACTAATCAGCCACTCCATGCAAACATGGACAAAAACAAAAAAGGAACAAACTACTTCAAGAGAAAGGTAGACAAATTTGAATGTCCCAAAAAGATCAACAAGCTCAAACTTGAAACACCAATGTAACTTAGAGTTGGATAACCACAACGATCCAAACAAAGAAACCAAAAACATAACATATGACAAAAAAACCGTCTGTCCTTCCTCTACACAAAATAAAATCACCATTCACTTATTCAATTGAATAATAAAGTATTGTTTCAATAACTTAGAAATCTCAGTGAAAGAAAGGATATGAGTAACCTAGATCTAGTTCAAGTTAGTCCCACAAAGAACTATCAATTAACAAACTAGAAGGAGAGAAAGATCATTCAAACCACTTCCTTTCACAAAAGTTCAACAATAACCAACGATTTAGAGAGAACTTGCCAAAATCTAAAAAGATCTACAAGGGTACCCAAAATCCTAGAGTGGGTTTAAGAGAACACAAATAATACTTGAAAAAATAGAACCAACTTTCACAAACACTCTTTCCTATACACTTTCAAAAAAATGAGATAAGACTTTATATGATACTCAATAAGAGTTTTTTGAGATCTAAACACATACTGGGCATTCCTATGTAAGAAGAAATTACAGTCATGAAACAAGTTGAGAAAAATGATGGTCTCAACTTCTATTATCAAGAAAAAAACCCCAAACAAAGAGCTCAGAATTAACCCGAACAATGACATAAAGATACAAAATGGAGATTCCTTCAAGCTAGATTCCTATCGAAAAAATAAAGAGGCATGCAAGTTAAGATCTACAAATTTTCATGAGTCATGAAATTGTTAATAGTATTTAAAACCTCCACATAATCTTTCAATCAGTCAGAGAACCACATAGACTTGTTCCAATAACATGAAGGTTTGCATTTACAAACAAGAAAACATTTCATTCCTAGTTCACACTTCCATATTTTGTATCAACAATGAAGAACCATTAGAATCAAAAAAAACAAAAAAACTCTTCAAGTAAGAATAATCAATCATAAAACTAAACCAAAATGTTTCCACAAAGAGCAAAGTTGTTTTTATGAAGCACTTAAGTAAAAGCAAAAGACTTAATGGATAGGGCCTATCATGCCTGATAGAGCTCTATCTTCACTTTTCACAAAAAATCTCCAAGCAGAGCTTTGATTCCTTCCCACAAATGCCAAAATATCCTCAAAACCTTCTCTACTTCCTCTTATAGCTCCACAATGCTATTTTCATCTTCTAACACCATGTAAGGTAAAACATTCATGCAAGGATTTGAACTATGGTTGAAGAGAAAAAACCACATGCAGAGCTAAAGCTCAAAAAAGACCAAATGACAAAAAAACTAAAACCCCTCTTCTTTCCATCTTCCTCCTTCCTAGGTGGTTTTTTGCCATTTCCAAAAATATTAATTACCAAACAAGACTGACACATCCTTCCACATATCTTGCCACCGCTAACTTGTATGTGGCTATATCTAAATAGTAATAGTCAAATAGATCAAACTACCAACTAGCTACCTATAAAGAGTAGGAATCACAAGCTGGTTTAGGATCAAACTTAACACCAAATTCAATAGGAATGGCATCATGCCTACAATAAAACATGTTAAATATCTTAAGCAGATTAACAACATACTGATATTGAGATGCAATAATAAATTTATGATCTTGAATGATAATCATGCCAAGAAAATGATTTAATAAACCCAAATTAGTCATTTCAAAATGTTGTTTTAATCTTTGTTTGATTCTTACAATTAGACTTTTATCACTGCTAGTAATCAAAAGATCATATACATACAAGACAATAATGATAATATGATTGTTATCAAACTTGAAAAATAAATCATTATCAGAACAACAATTAGTAAAGCCAAGGTCTTGAAAGAAACAATTAATTTTAGCATACCAAGCTCTAGGAGCTTGTTTAAGAACATAACAAGAATTTTAAAGCTTACAGACATAAAGTTAATTTCCAGAGCCTTAAAGTATTTAGGATGACTCATATAGATTTATTATTTTAAGTCACCATTTAAAAAGTAATTTTGACATCCATTTGATGAATCTCCCAACCATATTGGGTGGCCAATGCAAGAAGAACTCTTACAGTACTCATCTTAGCAACATGAGAAAAAGTCTCAACATAGTCAATACCTAGTTTCTAAGTGAAACCACAAGCTACTAGCCTTGCTTTTAACTTTTCAATCTCTCCTAGAGAGTTTTATTTGATTTTAAACTACCACCTAGATACTACAATGCTTCTCTTAGAAGGAGGGACTATTTCCCAAGTATCTTTTTTTATTATAGCATTGTATTCATCCTTCATAGCTTGAAGTGATTTTTCATCTTGAGATTCTTCTTCAAAGGATTTTGGTTCTACCTCATAGAGTGTCATCAAGGCATTGATGAGTGATAAATTCAAGTCGATTTCTAAGAGTATCAAGCTAAGAGTTTTGAACAAGATTTCTAGCCCATCTAGGAATATTAGGTTACAAGACATTTTCAAATGACTCCCCCTCAATATCCATCATATCTATATCATTATAATCAACCTCTTGAAATTATTTTTCCATAATGTCAATAGGAGGATTATCAAGATCTATCTCTAGAGAAGGAGAGGAAGGTTCATTAGGATCAATAGAGAAAGTTATTTCTAAGACTTGAACATTTCCGTTTTGAAAAATGTCATGCTTGAATGGATCATAGACTCTTAAACCTTTAGTTTTATAGCCATAGTAAAAATTAAAATAAAAAGAGTTTGGATCAAGATTATTCCTTTTAGCTTTTGGAATGAATATGGAAGGACTGCCAAATATTCTTAGGTGAGAGATATCTAGTTTTTGCTTTTTCCATACTTCATGAGGAGTAGCTTGATGAAGAGGTTTTGTAGGTAGTCTATTTAAAATATAGAAATCAATGTTCATAGCTTCATCCCATAAGAACTTAGGAACATTAGAAGCATGAATCATAGTCCTATCCATTTCTAAGACAATCCTATTCTTTCTTTCAACAATGCCATTTTGCTGAGGGGAATAGGGAGTGGTCAATTCTCTTTGAATTCCACATAACACACAAAACTCATCAAAGGATTTTCTGACATATTCACCTCCATTATCAGTCTTAATTATCTTAATTTTTAGATTTGAAGCATTCTCAACTAGATCTTTAAATTCCTTAAAGTTAGATAGGACATCAAACTTTTTCTTGATAAAATAGGACCAAATCATTCTAGAGAATTCATCAATAAAACAAACAACATACAATGCACCACTGAGACAATGAACTTCAAGTGGAACTCTTACATCACTATGTATCGTTCTAATAAGCGAAAGGAATTTAGATCATGATTTTTGTTAAATGGTTGAGCATGTTGCTTACCATGTAGGTGTTTTATTAAATAGTTTATGTAAAACAGATAAGGTAAGAGGTTAGGAGGAATATATATAAAATCAAAGGTTGAAGGTAGGATACGTACATTATTGAATTTTGATCTGAGATGATCGTGGAGAGCTTCCCTTTGGCTAGGAGGAATGACCTGTAAGAAACAAAAAAGACCAAAAATAACATTAATAATATAGGTTAGTGGACTGCCTAGCGAGTGCTAGATCTAGGAAGTGAGGTGCTTCCTAGAAGGTTGTCAATCCACTTTCAAATATAATTTAATGCAAAAAATACCATGAAATAAGGAAATCCTACTGTAGTTGTATGATTTAGGTATCTCATGCTAATACAATAAGTAAATCTAATCTAACATGTAAAGTTACGATTAGATCTAGAGGTTTGGTAGGTTATTCTAGGTTTTGCAAGTCTGACAAAGGTCGATAAAGGGTCTAGGAATGATCAGGTGAGGTCTGGGTTAGTTTTGGTTGAATTGAAGGATTACTAGTCAAAGGGTATAAAATGACACAAAGACTAATATCAGTCAGATGCCCGATGCCAAGTATAGGGGTGAAACCGATGGTGGTAAGGTAAACCAACGTCGGTAGGGGAAATGGGTAATAAATTAATAAAAATGGATTTTTGGCCTCTTTGTGATTACACAGAGAGTGAGGAAGGTGTGGTTAGGCTCATAATATAACTGAGAAGACTTAGGAATGTAGAGGAAGAGGTTAAGAAAGGTGGAAAGGATTAAAATGGTTGGGTTGGTGGATTGGTAGGAAGATGGAGATATCCAAGTAATAACAAAAATGGAAATACTAAAAGAAGTAAAAGATCTACAATAAAGTAAGAACAAATGATGAAAACCATGTTACTTACTTGTTGCTATGAAGATATCATGAATGAAGGTGGCTGGTGGTTGATAGGCAAGGTGATGGATGGTTCAGTACCATGAAAGTGTAACCTATGTGTTCCCATGGATACTCTAACGATCCGGGAGATAAACCATTGCTTGTGCTGTCCTTTGGTGGTGTGTAGACGTCATTTAGATGAAGAAATGGATCTGTGATTCACGATTGATTGTAATAGAACTCCCAAAAATGAATGACCAACCCCTATAAAGAGTTGTAAAATTGTATATAAAATAACCAATGGCAGTTTAGGTGACTTACGTCGATCGAGGATAAACCGGCGTTGGTCAAGGTGAATTAGTCAAACTTACCAAAAATAGCTTGATATTTACTATGTTTGGCATGATCTCTATTACTAATCCGGGTCTTAAGTGAGGGTTGACACTTAGATAAGTGAGAGCATTTTTGGAGAAGGAATAAGACTTTAATTTTAGGGTTTGAAATAGTTCTAATTGTTTAAGATAAGGAGAGAATCAATCTTACTTAATTTATAGGCTAGGAATAAGTCCATGGTGAGCAGCTAGGTGAGGTGTAAATTAACTTAATTAAAGTAATTAAGTTAATTAATAATGTGAGGATGAACATTAATTTAATTATAAGTAATTAAATTAATATGAATGCATGGTAAGGGGTCATGGTTAGGTGAATATGTTACATTAATTAATTAAAGGGGACTAAGGGGAGTGCGACCCAAATTTGGTGTCTACATTTTCCCCATTTTATCGTGTAGCTTGTATTGATAAGTGACGCTAAAAAAATAGGAAGTATTTTTCTCAGGTATGAGTGAATATTAGGTTACCCCAAATATGAGTGGAGGTAATCCCCCTCAAACTAGGATCTGATGAGGTAGTAGAGGGAGTCAATGAGTGGTTTGATAAATGTGCAATGGGTTTTAGGAAAGGTGAGTTTGGTTCGGGTAGTATGTAGTTGCAGTTTAATGCACACACACATATAGAATGTGATATGGTACCAAGGTGATGAGATTACAAACTCCACTTCATCAAAACAAGGTTAAAGTGGTTCAATTATCCAAGGTATAGGATATGGTCTCGAATCACAACCAAGAAAGGTGCGAGAATGAACAATAGGTTTATTCTAGGTCATTAAAGGCATGGTTGGTATAAACAACATGACATTAGGCAAGGCAAGGTCATTAGGATGAACACCACGAGTAACGTCATCATAAGGTATAACGAGTAAGCAAATTCAAGTGTTAAAATGGTCAAGGTTGGGTTGCTTCATTTAGGCATGGTTGTATGTAAGGCCAAGTTAGGTGTAGGGTCATTAGGTAAAACCTCAATAGATTGGAGGAGCTCAATAAAGGCGTGACAATGAGACTTAGAGGTTTGGATGAGGTTGTACAAATACATTTTGAGAGGAGACTGATACAATTATTTAAATATTGTATGATGGGAAACCCTATTAGAAATAGGGTATATGGGTCCACAAATGGTGATTTTAGGTGTAGGTGTAGATGGAATGTTGGGTAAAGGAGTAGTGGATGAGCTGGTTATTTTCTCCTTTCCTTTTTCCTTTTGGGATTGAGTGGAAAATTGAACCATATTGATCTACGGTGAAGGAGAAGGTGAGTCGTGAAAGGTGTAGCGATAAGACATGAAAAAATATGGTGAGGAAATATAATAGTTTTCTAAAAACAATGCGGCGCATTGGAATTTGATAGAGGTTTGGCTAGCTCTCGATGCGTACTATATTGATCTCAAATTTTGGAGGAGGATAAAATGGTTATGGAGGTGGAGATAGAGGCCACTTTGAATAAGTAAGGGACAAGGCTGTATGGTGATAGGTGTAGGTGGAATAGGGTCCTCATCTAAAAGATCATCATCTTCAAAGTTTTATTCGAGAAGACATAGTTAGAGAAGAATAGTCTTAAGATCCTTACTTGTAGTGCCCACTTCCCTTTGACACATTTTTATGGTTATGTTGATACTGTTGATTTCATTATAGACATTACTATGTTTTGTTTAGTATGATGGTTAGATGTTAGATCAGCGATTATTATTGATCGGATTTAGCTATTATGCATGATTATTACTAGAGACATTTTTTATTTGTGGATGATGATATACTATTTGAAATGGACATATTATAGATGTTGATTTAGACATGTTGTTAGTGCCATTTCTGAGCTTGCATTGTGTGCCCTAATTTTTCATGTCCGATTTTTCTTAGAAACATTTTATTTCTCAAATTGGTGATCTGTATTTTCTCCCCCTGGTTGAATGTTTCAAAATTGCACATAAACTTGTTGTTCTACCCTAGTTTAAAAGAGAAATCCGTGTATGCTCTTATTTGTGCCCTAGGTTTTTCCAATTTTTGGGCTGTGTCGTTTTCCCTTTGCCAAATCATGTAGAAAATTGAATTGATCAAAGCTAAATTGTATGGGTTAATTTCCTAATCCTAAGGTTGAAAATAATGTCAAAACATGATTCAGTTGATTCAAAATCAAAAAATTTGCAATCCTTGTTGAAAAATTTAATTTCTAGGGACTCCTTTAAAATTTTCATGATTTGATGGTCATACGGGTGTCATTTTCCCGTCAAATTTATCATTGCAAGGTAACAGAAATGTGCTAGATTCCTATTGGCCGAGGGATGTTAGAAATATTTTTAACTTACCATCTTTTGAAATTTTGGGAAAAGGGAAAATTTTGATCTGCGGCTCCTCCTTCTGCAATGAGGTGCCTACGTGGCACATTTTGATTGGCTAGGGGATTGGCGGGTGGTGGAATTTCCTTAGGAAATTTTGCTTTCATTATGCAAAATTTTCAAAATCAAATTTCGGCCCGAAGGCACATAGCCAATAGGGAGAGGATGCGTGTCCAAAAGGGCAAAAGGTGGAGGAAGGGGCCGAAGGAAATTTTTATAACTTTGGACCTTTGTTGTCTAAAAGGTAAAAATGAAAAATTAGCTCCATAGCCTATCCATGATGGACACGTGGCACATTCTAAGAAGTCAAAGGAAGGGCATGGGCCCATGGTGAGTTTTGAAATTTTCAAATTTTGTGGGAAGGTTTAAAGGTAGAATAGGAGGCTTGGCCCCACGGTGAATCGGAGAGCCACGTGGTGGAGAAGAGATCGGGCTTCGGGCCCGCGGAGGTTTTGTGGAAAAATTTCCTTTTTTCAAAAAAGTTGCAAAATTGATAGAATTGGTCCATGGTTTCAATGGGACCCACCTTTGGACACGTGGGCCCAGAAGGTAGGCGAGAGAAAAGTGGCAAAATTTTCCAAAATTTCAAAAGGTCACGAATGCATTTTTAAAGGCATGGGCCCGATCCAATCATGTTTTGACATGTGTCCCGCCTTATCCAAAGTTTAAAAAGGTAATATTGAGCTTATTTTTAAATGGCATTTTCCACGTGGAGGGCTGATATTAAAAGGTGGATGAGATCGACGGTTATTGTGCATTTGTTTGTTTGGGCCACCATGGGAGCTCTAAGAAGCTTGGAATCATGATTTCTTCATCAATTTTCATCAAATATTATATGATTTTGTGTCGCCTTGGCCTTCTGAGAACAATGGAATTATTTTCATGATCTAATTCTTTGATCTATGGTGTTAGTTTATGTAATTTTGGCTCAGGCCTGAGAAAAAACGTGAAATATCAACAATCAAAAGTTGCAGAGGTAAAATTAAAAAGGGGAAAAGGTAAAAAATGATGAATGGAGGATGCTTACATGTCTGAATGATAAAAAATGTGTCCTTGGGGTGGATAATGATCTGAATTTGTGTAATGATTTAACTTTTTGTGCATACCTAGTAACCTGCAAGTTGTTTTTCCGTTTGATGTCACTGTCATTAAATCATGAGGTTTTTTGTGACAAGTTTGATCCCATAGCATATTATTTGCTTGGGAAGGAAGAATCCAATGTGGCATAAAGTATATAATGCATTTTGGAGAATTTTTGAATGGTTGGGAGTTGAAAATCACGAGAAAATTTTGAGAAAAAGCTCATTTTCTGAGAAAATCTGCCAAAGAACAGGTTAATGTCTCATGTGTTGGAAAATTCATGTATGTGGGTTTGTTACAAGTGTATAACCACCACAAAGCTCTGAGATTTTTCATTTAACTCTCCCCTATATTTGAATCTAACAAGTTTTGAATTAAATCTGTGTTTTTCTTTGGGCAATATGATGTCTGTTATCAATTTTAAATGCCTACAAATAAATTTTATTGTTCTTGTTGCAATCTTGCATTGAAAGTCTTTAGAAGTCACACAGGATCTCCATTTCTGGTTGATAGTTTAGTGGCATTTGCAATCTCATACTCAGAAGAGCCTTCATCTGATAAGGAGATAAACAAATTTAAAATCACTTTACCTTCCTTGACTGTAGAGATTTCTTGTAAGCCTTTGGGGGTACCTTAGGCATGGTTTGATCATGGATTTTTGTGTTTAATTGAGTTCTTTACTTCAAGATTTTGTGGTGAGTTCTCAAAGATTGTGTGAAGAGTGCAACCTGGGCTTCCATTTGTGCCTCTTCTGGTTGAAAGAACATCCTAATTATTTTAGGCATTTCATCTGATAGTTGTTCAAGTATTGTACAAATTGTCAAAGATCTAATCTATCCCAGTTTTTCTTATCAATATCCCACCAAAAATCATCCAAAAACAAAGATCCTATCATGTACTACCCCTAATTTGCATTTGGATACCCACAGAAGATCAAAATCCATTTGTAAAAGTATGCATAACAGATCAAGATTTCTAATGTCTCTAATAACCTTTTCCTTGTTTTGAGAACATACCCATGTTTTGAGAAGTGACAACTTGTGAGAGTTCAGATCTGGGGTGTTGATCATGTTTTCATCAAGGTCTCCATCATAGAATTTCAAGCAAAGAGAAGGACATCTTCATCTCCTTCACCATTACAAGGTTACAAAATAGGTCCTCTTACCTTGGTTACAAGGCACAACCTAAAACAACTAGGACAAGATCAAGTCCTATTGGAGTGCTATCCATTTCTCCACAAACTTGGGTGTTAGCTAGACCATATCCCCAGCTACCAATGACATACAACATGGTCTAATTTGTCTTTAAGCTCCATGACATATCTATGGTGCTGCTTAGACTGAAAAGGAGAACAAATTTGGATACCAACACGAGTGGCACCATTGCCGGGGAATTCTTGGAATTTCTTGGTGTTTTTGAAGTGTTTGAGGAGTTTGAGCATTTGTGTATTCTAGTATTTGAGTTGCTACATTGTTAAAATATCATCCTATGCTTTAGATCTACAAGCTTTAAGCAAATTTTTCAAGCCCTGTCTGCCATTTTTCATTTCCCAGCAGTTTATACACTTTGGGTGCATTGTGATTGATTGATTTAAGAAGAGGAAGGTTTGATTTATAAGGCTTTGCAAGGGTTTTAGTACTAGAAAACATTTGATAGAATTATTTTAGTGAATTCTTGCACAACTGAGGTGAAATTCCTTAGTGGCGACTCCATCCTGACTTGAATTTTAAAATACCAAAGGTGTCTTAAGCTTTTTGTCATTTATTTTTGTGATTAAACTGGAGGGAAGAAGATCTCTCTTCCTTAAAGAATATGCTAAGAAATTGTTCTCAAATTCAAGAAATTCAGAGTTGGAAGGGAGAAGAGTTTGGAAAGTGGTTAAAGGTCAGGCATCAGGAAAAGATATAGCCATTGGTGAGAGAGATCAGCCTTTGGTAGAGGATTATCACTCTTCTTCAAGTGATTCTGATTCAAGAAATCCTCTCATAAACTTGTTTTCCTTAGCTAGTGAAGGTCCTTCTATTGTGCCTGGTAAGTTCCTTCTCCAATCTGTACCTCTGTGTTTTAATTCGAGTAAAACTTTCCAAGAAAATCAGCACTTAGAGGATACCAGTCTTGTGAATCACATTCTTGAGCCCCAAAGATATAACACTCCTCATCAGCTTGTCTCACCTCCAAGATCACCCCCACCAAACAATATGGCTCAGCCTAGACCTCCATTCATTGTTAACACCTTTGGTCCTATAAATTTTAGAGGAATGGATGGTTACCCAAATGCTGTCCCACAAGATGTTAGAAATAGGTTGCCAAAATTCCAGAGGTAACAATGCTATTACTGGTGATCAACATCTCAAACTTTTTGATAATATGATGGAAGATTTTGAGATAGAGTTTGAAGATGTGTATATTAAGTTGTTTATTCATACAATAGAAGAAGATGCTAGGGATTGGTACATGGCTCTACCTGATAACTCTATTGATTCATGGACTGAAATGAAAAATGAATTTAGGTTGTAATATGGTGACGGGACTGATCCTGGATTTATTTTATCGGAGTTCGATAATATCAAGAAGAACCCTAATGAGTCAGTCCATGAATTCAACACAAGGTTCAACAAAACTTTGAGAAGGCTTCATGTTGGTTTGAGGCCTTGTGATGAATCTTTTTAATCAAATATGTAGATGCATTTGATAAAAAGGCAACCTATTACCTAAGAGACAAGAACCCAACCAATCTAAGACAATATTTCACCATGGAAGTTAAAATTGAGAACAATATCAAGGCTATTGGGAAACCTCTTAAGAGAGATGGTGTAAAATTGATAAACCCTGAAAAACCTCAAGCTAGCAAGGGTGCTGATTTAGAAGAGGTTGTGAAGACTTTGGCAGGGGTTGTCAAAGAAATCTCATACAAGTTGGCAAGAGCTGAGAAGGGAATTGGGCAGACTTCACAAGGTTAGCCTAGGTAGTAGACACAAGATAGATTTGGAAATCACCATAGGAATGAGTAGAGGTTTGATGACAAGGGTAAAGGGCCTATTGGATCTGCAAATAGACAACCCCAAACACATGAAAATAGATTGGTTCTGACCCTCTAACTGCAGGGTTTCTATTGTTGATGAAGTTGCTGATATGGATTGGTGTGATAGATGTTTTCTTCCTCATCCTCCATGTGAAGTGGACCAACAAGTTGATGAAGCTGATAATGAGGATGGAACTGATGATGATATTTGCATGGTGGGTTGTTCTTCAAGCTCACAAGGAGGAGCAACATCTACTAAAGTAATAAGTGCTAGGACTACTGCTACCTTTTAGGATTGCATCAAGTGGGTACAAGTATTTCTCCCCCTCATGCTCTTGAATTTGATGTAGTGCAAGCTTTTGAAATTCCTAACAATGACTTTGAATACTTGAGAGCTTTGATGATTAAGAAGTATGATGGTGGTATCCCTTCGGAGGAAGATAGACAATTGTTGATGAATGTTGTTGTAGCTCAAGAGAAGGACTATAACACTAGAAGAAAAGTTGTTAAGGGAGTTGGGCCTCAAGCCAAAACTAAAACACCCTTTCTCACAAGCATTCCAAAAGAAGCTCCTAGGAAATAAACATTTGCTAGAAGCTCTGCTGTCCCGAGAAAAAATTACAATCCTCATCACACCCAAGCTGCCAAGAATCCTTTGCCATCTGATGAATCTTCTTGTATCCCTTCCAATGTTGTTTTGCCAAAGATTGTCCCTATGACATAGCCCAGGTATTGAGCCAAATTAAAGTGAGTGTTCCAATCATTGAGTTGCTTATAATTCCTGAGCATAAGAAGAGAGCATTTGAGTACTTGGGATTGAAAGAAGAGAAGATCACTCCAAGCAGAAATGTAAATGTTGTTAAGAATCCTCTTCAAATAATTGTTGGCCTTGAAACACCACCAGTAGTGGAAGATCTTGGAGAGACACCTAAGGTATATTTGGGGACATCCTTGGTTGATTCCCAATTGAATGTTGATCCATTCTTTACAACTTTTCTCATAAAAGATAGGCTACTTCACAATTGTATGTTTGATTCTAGTGCATCATGTAATGTCATGCCTCTAGAAGTCATGAATGAGTTGGATATCAAGGTGATAGCTGCCTATGGGAAGTGTACTGCCATGGATTCAAGGGAAGTGCTGGTGGTTGGTTGTGTGAAGGGTTTGGTAGTGCAACTTGCAGCCTATCCGGGTAAGAATTTGAAACTGGATGTTGTAATTGTTGACTACCCTGCCAAATGGGGTATGCTTTTGTCAAGAAAATGGGCTGCAAGTGTTGGTGGTAGTGTTTAGATGGATATGTCTTTTTCCACCATTCCCATTGAAGGCAGCCTGGTCAAACTTTATGGTGAAAAGAAGATGTTGCACCTAATTGAAGATCCCAACAATGCTTCCTATGAAGTGTTGTTTGCTGATGTAGATGCTGAGAATTTCATTGGTTTTGCTGATGGAAAAGAACACAAGATGGACAGATCAAAGTGCCTTGATATGGTAGGTTCTCCTTGGACCTTGCTATTTGATGGAGCTTGCTCCAAATTTGGAAATGGTGCTGGTATAGTTATGCTTTCTCCTAGTTTGGAAGAGTTTGTTTTTTCCTTCAAACTTAATTTTGAATGCACTAACAACATTGCTGAGTATGAGGCATTTTTGTTAGGGTTAAGGATTGCATGGAAGTATGGAGTGAAAGATATTGTTGCAAAAGGAGACTCAGAGCTGGTTGTCAAACAAATAAGAAAACTGTATGCTACAAAAAATTAGCGTATGAAACAAGTATAAGCATGTAGTTTGGGATCTAATTGAAATGTTTGATTCCTTTAACATTATTTACCATGATAGAGGTCTTAATGCTACTACTGATAAGTTGGCAGTGTTGGGTTCTAGATTTGAAAATTGCACCATTTCACCTTATTGTGATTACAATGTTGAAGTGTTGACTAGGCCAGCTGTCCCTGATAATGTGAAACATTGGAAAGTTTTTAACAATGATGCTCAAGTTCTCAGGTTCTTGCAAAACCAAGGTGAGTTTGCAAATCAGAATATTGATTGGGAGCCAATGGTGTGCATGACTGAAGGAAGAGAAACTTTTTTGGAAAAGATATCATCCAATTGAAAACAAACACCATTCCTAGAGGTCTTGTTGCACTTGAGTCAAATTTTAACAATGTTGATTACATCATAAATAGAAACATGTCTACTTCAAGGGATGTGGAAGAGCATGAATTGGGAATAAAGGACAAACCAAGGAAGGTTTGGTTGGGCAGCAATTTAAGTAAAGAAGAAAAATAGTCCTATGCCCAACTCTTGAAAAAATATCAAGACTGCCTTGCTTGGTCCTATTCAGAGCTAAAAGCATATAGGAAGATTTATTTCAGCATGAGATCCCTCTTGAAACAAATTCCAAACCATTTAGATAGAGGAAAAGGCCAATTAATCCACTTCTCTCCATGAAAATGTAGGAGGAGTTAAGGAAGTTGAGAGATGGAGGTATTATTCAGCCCACTAGATATTCATCTTGGGTTGCAAACCTTGTGCCGATTAGAAAGAAGAATGGAGACATCAGAATTTGTGTGGATTTTAGAAATCTAAATAAAGCATCCATGAAGGACAACTATCCCTTGCCAAATATGGAAAATATGTTGTAGCTTGTGACAGGGTCTGAATTGCTTTCCACATTGGATGGTTTCTCCGGATATAATCAAGTGGTAGTTAAAGAATCAGAAAGACTTAAGACAACATTCACTACGCCTTGGGGGACATATGTTTTTGTTAGGATTCCCTTTGGTTTGATGAATGCTGGTGCCACTTTTCAAAGAGCAATGGATGTTGATTTTTTTGGTTACATCAATGAGTTCATTGCAGTTTACCAAGATGATGTGACTGTATTTTCAAGGCAGAGAGGTGATCATTTGTAGCACTTGGAGAAGATGCTAATTAGATGTAGGGAGTATGGCATTTCTCTTAATCCGAAGAAGTGTCATTTTGGTGTGCAAAAGGCCAAGCTGCTTGGTCACATTGTGTCAAAAGATGGTGTTATGATAGACCCTGAGAGAGTGGAAGAAATCAGCAAGGTACCTATCCCAAGAACCAAGAAAGACATCCAGTCTTTCTTTGGTCAGATTAATTTTATTAGAAGGTTTGTTTCCAACTTTGCTGAGTTGACTCTTCCAATCACAAGCATGCTAAAGAAGGACCAAGTTATCAAATGGGATGAGGCTGCCATTCAAGCCGTTGAAGGAATTAAGGATGCACTTAAACATGCACCTATTTTAGCAGCCCCAAACTATAAGAAGCCTTTCCAAATCTTTTCCTTTACTTCTAAGTATACCATTGCTTCTATTTTGCTACAAAAGGATGAGAATGAAGTTGAGAGGCCTATTGCCTTCTTTAGCAAGGCTTTACAAGCTGTTGAGTTAAAGTATACAATCATGGAGAAACAAGAATTTTCCTTGGTGAAAGCAAAAAAAGTTTTCAGGCCTTATATATTGAGTTCAAAAGTTATTGCCTATGTTCCCTAGACCATGGTGAAAGACATCTTATCAGAGATGGAGATCTCAAGTAAAATATGTAGATGGGTGAACAAACTACAGGAGTATGATATGGACATCCAAACCAAAAAGTTGGTAAGAGGTTTGGGTCTTGCTAAGCTCATGGCTAAGAGTAACTTGCAGAATGTGGAAGTGAATCAACTAGAGGAAGAAAGGGTAGATGTGCTTGCAAAGTTGGTAAATTCTGAGTGGTACAAGGATGTAATCTTTTACCTTAGACACCTTTGCTATCCTGATCATTTAAATAAAAAATCAGAAAAGAGCCTTAAGCTGGATTCTAAAAAATATATCATTATAGACCTTGGGCTGGCTTGGAAGAACCCTAAAGGTGTCCTCTTGAAATGCATAGCTGAAGATGAAGCTCCCAAGATAGTTGCTAATTTCCATGGGGAGTTTGTGGAGGACACTTTGCTGGAAGAGTAACAACACATAAGATTTTTAGGGTTGGTTATTGGTGGCCTACTCTTTTTAAAGATGTAACCCTGAGTAGTTTAAGATGTGATAGTTGCCAATGTTTCTCTAGAAGACTGAAAGCTTCAGGCTCCCTTCCTTTGCAGCCTATATCAATTGAAGCCCCTTTCAAACAATGGGGAATAGAATTCATTGGTGAGATTTCAGATCCTTCTAGTGCTGGTCATAAGTGGATTCTTGTAGCCACTGATTATTTTACAAAATGGGTTGAAGCAATCCCATCTAAAAAGGCAACACACCAAGTGGTAGTGGACTTCTTATTGAATCATATCATATGCAAATTTGGAGTTCCATTTAATATTGTATCTGATAATGCCATGTTCTTTAGAGCCAAACCTTTAATGGCAATGCACAATGAATATGGAATCAATCTGACTTATTCTTCAAACTATAACCCCCAAGGGAATGGACAAGCTGAATCCAGTAATAAGAACTTGCTGAAGATCATTACAAGAACCTTGGAAATGAACAAGAAAAAGTGGGGTGAATAATTGAAGTTTGTAGTTTGAGCTGATAGAATAAATCCTAAAAGAGCAACTGGTAAAATCCCGTTTGAATTGGTATATGGAACTCAGGATTTGCTACCCTTACACCTCCAATTATCTTCATTTCAATTTTCCCAATAGTTGGAAGATCAAGAACATGGCCCATATGAATCAAGGATCAATCAAATTATTGAGCTTGATGAGGAGAGAAGAGCATCCCATCAAAGGCATATCAGATTTAGAGAGAAGTTGAAGAGATTGTTTGACAAGAAGGTCGCTCCTAGAGCCTTCAATATTGGAGACCTGGTTTTGCTATGGGATATTAGGCATGAAGATAAGGGCAAGCATGGCAAGTTTGATGCATTATGGATGGGTCCTTATGCCATTGACATCAGAATTGGTGAACATACCTTTTTTCTCAAATATCTAGATGGGGAATTCTTTGGACCTACCTATTAATGGAAGACATTTAAAAAATTTCTTGGATTAATCCCCAAAGTGAGGTATGCATGATTGTACAATTTTTTTTTAATATTGGTAAATAGTTTTTTGAAAGGGACTATACCCTTGTGTACAAAAGGAGGCCTAAAAGCCTGAATAAGAGAGAGGAGCAGAGAAGCTGTATCAAAGCACAAAAGTTACAGCAAAGAACACCGAAGCCTAGAAACAACAACACAAACGAGACTTAACAGCAAAACAACGGCAACAAAACAGCAAGCCTACAGCCAAGAAGCAGTAGTAAAACTGGACTACTTCTTGGCCGCTTGATCAATACTCATCTTTACTTTTTTCCAAGCATGATACATACCCAGCGTGGTCATATGAGCAGCATCCGTCTTATCGAGCTCCTCTCTGGTTCTTTTACTCTCTTTCTCATTGCCCCAAAGAGTAATCGGGACACCGCTGAGATGCGAAACACTTCTTGCATGACCTTCGATGAATTCCTCTATGGCCCTGAATGCTGCAATATTATACTCATGCCTAGTCTTCGTTTTCCCAAGGCGGGAGTCTAGGGAGGTCAGTTTTTTGTATATTTCATCAAGCTGGCTATTGCCAATGCTCCCTTCTCCCTCAATGCTTTTTTTGCCTTTTTGCTTAGCAAGATTTTTACCTCATCCTTGCAATTTAAGCTCGGCCTCTAAGGCCTCCAATCTTCTAGAAGGGTTATCCGTTAGTGCTTGCTGCAGGGTGGCACTACTAATGTTCAAAGCAGATCACGAGCAATGTCATCCAAAGGTTCATCCCCTCGGTAGTAGACTCAAGGTTGAGTCTCTAGAAGCCCCCCAGTGACACGTTTAGAAGTAGAGACAGTGTGGGTGGCAGGGGCAGCAGCAGGAGGAAAAGAAGGAGAAGCATGAGCAGCCTGCATGGGGGCATCAGCACCGGAGGCGGGGGCAGCAGCAGGGACAGCAGGGGAGACAGGACTGGCAGCAACGGAGCCCAACAAAGCCAGGCCGGGAGAGGAAGGGAGACCGGGGAATTTGATAAGGCAGTGCTTGTGAATAAGCAGAATAAGCCCTTGGTGAAGGGGAACCGCCCGGGTATGCTTCTGGAACTCCAAAATGGAGCGCTCAAGAGAGTTTAACAGATAGTGGGGGAAGCAAACCAACCTACTCCTACGAAAGTGATTCAAAAAGACAAGGTGCTTGGCAGGGACAGTAACAAACCTGCCTTCCAAGGATATGTAGCGAATCATCATGCGGGTGACTTCATCATACGGAGAAGGAATTGAATTAACAAGCAGACCCGCGGTGTTGAATATAAGCTTCTCCTCCTCCTCCACAAATCTTCTCTCTTCAGCCTCTTTGATAACCCTCTTGTTGAAGAAGCGGTATCCTTCCAAGCTGAGGCCAGTCGCTTCGGCTATGAGTTCGTCATTAATAAGAATCTTCTGCCCTCCATAGTCGACCATCCTCTCATTCCACTCCTTGGCAAAGCGAACAGAGATGCTTTGATCATGCCCTTGCACTCTCTCCACAAAGTTGGTGAATCCGCCAATACTAAGAATGTTCCAGAGCTCAGTGTTATCTTTCCAGTCAGGGTCTGCACACGGCTCAATCTGGCAGGGAGGCCCTCCCATCTTCACAAGGATGTGCTGGTTACAACAATTTTCAAAATACCTTTGGGCGTTGAGAGTGGTTCGTTTCTCACCGTTGCGGGTCGCATAAAAATGGGAACTGTAGCCGTTGGTCCTCCCACGAACGGCTGTAGGATTGCCGATCTGAGTCTGCGTGAAGTCGCGCGTGAAAACCCTTATCCTGTCAGCTTTCACCTTGTAGTTATCTTCGGTTTTCGCGGAGCTTGGCAACCGAATATCAACAGCTATTGTACTTCCCGCGTGCGCTGTTTTTAAATTTAGACAACTCCACTTGAAGTTCCTAAACAAAATCTTGCTATCATTTGGAGTAGATATCATATGCCACGCCAAATAAACTAAAACAGCACCTGTGGAAGAATTTATGGATTTCCTCCAAAGATTAAAGCATATCTTTAGAGATTGTTTGCGTGTGAAGGTCTGCATGTGTATCTTGTTGTGAAGTGATTAGGGATACTATCATTATCCCAAATAGTGAAATTTAAATTAATGCCATAATTGGCATTGCATCGGCTTGACTTGTTTCCTTCCCTATAAGTATGTATGATTCGATCTTTGTTGAAGGTATGGTGATGCTTATGGACTCGAGAGATAAAATCTTTGATATTCCGGCTAGGAGAAGAGGACTGATTAAGTGATTAATAATATTAAGGAGTCCCCTTCAACAATGAGGTTACGGATATTTTGGGCCCGAGCAACTCTCAAACCCAGAGAAGCAGATAAAGCACGCAAAATGATTGGTTTGGATTCCCATTTTTCCAGCATATGCAACAATCAAATTACCTTTATGGTCCCGTATTGCTCCTCCTCCAGCTGCTGTTCCAGGGTTCCCCTTAGAGGCACCATCAAAGTTCAGCTTGAACCAATTGGATTCAGGGGGATGCCATTTGACCAAAGATCTATCCACACTATTCCCGGGGTTGCTCCAATATCCGATCTGCCAATTTGATAAGATGTGCTTTTCATTTTCAGGGTAACAATTGTTCTTAGGAGGTTTAAATCTGGCCATGTCCTCTTTGATGCCTTGGGAGATCTTGCCAGTAGTGAGTTTAAAATTCTGCTTCTTATTTCTAAAAACTATATTATTTCTATCCTTCCAGATCCTCCAAATTAAATGCGGGATGGCTAATTTCCAGATTCTTTTGATAGCACAATGTCTGAATGGTGGGTTCCATTGGTTCCACAGCTGAGTAAGATCCTCCGGCATCACCCAGAGAGCTTCAAATTTGGAAAGGACAAAGTTCCAAACTCTAAAGGCATAATCACAGTGTATGAACAGATGTCTAATGTCTTCATAGCTATTCCTACAAAGGTGGCACCAATTGGGAATGATAAATCCTCTTTTCATCAAATTGTCAGTGGTGAGAATTTTACCTCTGATGGCCAGCCAAAGAAAAAAATTTATTTTGGGGGTTAACTCAGGCATCCAGATCAAGTTCCAGTTAAAGTCTGAATGGTTACTGTGGAAAAGACTGGTATAGCCAGATTTGACTGAGTATTTACCCTCGTGTGAATTGCTCCAGATCAGCTCATCCTTGGAATCCAGCTGACACAAAGGGAAGAGATCCAAAAGGTCTTGGAGGGAGGAAATAGTCTGTTTCAGTTCAATACTCTCCATAGTAAGTCTTTTCCAATTCTTGTTGGTGCCATTTCCATCAATGTAGTCCTTGACTTTAGTTCCATATTTTCTTATAAAGCTGTCCTTAGCGAGTCCCAAATCTCTCAAGAGATTATCATTGGACCAGATTATCCTCCCGAAGTTAATGTCATTGCCATCCCCAATTTTCCATTTGCTTCCCTTCTTAATGAAGTTTCTACTCTTAACAGATTATTCCAAAAATGGAACCATTGGGGAGTTGCTCATCATGCGAGATAGGAGTAAACAACTTGCTGATTCAAGTATTTTGTTTTTGATCTTTTTTTTTTTTTTCTTTGTTGGTGGATTGTACAATTTTATAGTCTTTGTTTTTGATCTTTTTTTTTTCTTTGTTGGTGGTTTGTGGTTTGCCCTTTGTTTTTGGTAGCTTGATTTGGTTGGTTTCTCGGCTCATTTTTGTTGGGTGGTTCCGGGTTTTAAGGTGGCTTGTGTTTTGACTCCTTTGCCCAATGGTATTTTGGCACTTGGTCTACATTTTTCCTTGTGGCACTCATTGGGAGTGCCCATCCCAGGTAGGAGCCAATGTTAGTGCCATTTCTGAGCTTGCATTGTGTGCCCTAATTTTTCATGTCCAATTTTTCTCAGAAATGTTTTATTTCTCAAATTGGTGATCTACATTTTCTCCCCCTGGTTGAATGTTTCAAAATTGCACATAAACTTGTTGTTCTACCCTAGTTTAAAAGAGAAATCTGTGTATGCTCTTATTTGTGCCCTAGGTTTTTCCAATTTTCGAGGTTGTGTCATTTTCCCTTTGCCAAATTGTGTAAAAAATTGAATTGATCAAAGCTAAATTGTATGGGTTAATTTCCCAATCCTAAGGTCAAAAATAATTTCAAAACATGATTCAGTTGATTCAAAATAAAAAAATTTCAATCCTTGTTGAAAATTTTGATTTCTAGGGCATCCTTTAAATTTTTCATGATTTGATGGTCATACGGGTGTCATTTTCCCATCAAATTTATCATCGCAAGGTAATGGCAACATGGTAGGTTCCTATTGGTTGGGGGATGTTGGGAAATATTTTTAACTTACCATTTTTTGAAATTTTGGCAAAAGGGAAAATTTTGATCCGCGGCTCGACTTCTGTAATGAGGTGCCTACGTGGCACATTTTGATTGGCTAGGGGATTGGCGGGTGGCGAGATTTCCTTAGAAATTTTTCTTTCATTATGCAAAATTTTCAAAATTAAATTTCAGCCCGAAGGCCCGTAGTGAATAGGGAGAGGACGTGTGTCCAAAAGGGAAAAAGGCGAGAGGAAGGGGCTGAAGGAAATTTTTATAACTTTTGACCTTTGTTGTCTAAAAGGTAAAAATGAAAAATTAGCTCCGTAACCTATCCATGATGGACACGTGGCACATTCTAAGAAGTTAAAGGAAGGGCACGGGCCCACGGTGAGTTTTGAAAATTTTCAAATTTTACGGGAAGGTTTAAAGGTGGAATAGGAGGCTTAGCCCCACGCTGAATTGGAGAGCACCACGTGGTGGAGAAGAGATCAGGCTTTCGGGCCCACAAAGGTTTTGTGGTAAAATTTCCTTTTTCAAAAAAATTTCAAAATTGATAGAATTGGTCCATGGTTTCAATGGGACCCACCTTTGGACATGTGGTGGGCCCAGAAGGCAGGCGGAGAAAAGTGGTGAAATTTTCCAAAATTTCAAAAGGTTGCGAATGCATTTTTTAAAGGCATGGGCCCGATCCAGTCACATTTTGACACGTGTCCCGCCTTATCTAAAGTTTAAAAAGGTAATATTGAGCTTATTTTTAAATGGAATTTTCCACGTGGAGGGCTGATATTAAAAGGTGGATGAGATCAACGGTTACTGTGCATTCATTTGTTTGGGCCACCATGGGAGCTCCAAGAAGCTTGGAATCGTGATTTCTTCATCAATTTTCATCAAATATTATATGATTTTGTGTCACCTTGGCCTTCGAGAACAATGGCATCATTTTCATGACCTAATTCTTTGATCTATGGTGTTTTTGATGTAATTTTGGCTCAGGCCCGAGAAAAAACGTGAAATGTCAACAATCAAAAGTTGCAGAGGTAAAATTGAAAAGGGGAAAAGGTAAAAAATGATGAATGAAAGATGCTTACATGCCTGAATGATAAAAAAATTCCCTTGGGGTGGATAATTATCTAAATTTGTGTAATGATTTAACTTTTTGTGCATACCTGACAACCTGCAAGTTGTTTTTCTATTTGATGTCACTGTCATTAAATCATGAGGTTTTTGTGACAAGTTTGATCCAATAGCATATTATTTTCTTGGGAAGGAAGACTCCAATGTGGCATGAAGTATATAATTCATTTTGAGAATTTGTGAATGGTCGGGAGTTGAAAATCATGAGAAAATTTTGAGAAAAAGCTCATTTTTTGAGAAAATCCGCTAAAGAACAAGGTTAATGTCTCATGTGTTGGAAAATTCATGTATGTGGGTTTGTTACAAGTGTATAGCCACCACTCAGCTTTGAGATTGTTCATGTAACTCTCCCTTGTATTTGAATCTAACAAGTTTTGAATTAAATCTGTGTTTTTCTTTGGGCAATATGATGTCTATTATCAATTTTAAATGCCTGTAAATAAATTTTATTGTTCTTGTTGCAATCTTGCATTGAAAGTCTTTAGAAGTCACACAGGATCTCCATCTCTGGTTGATAGTTCAATGGAATTTGCAATCTCATACTTAGAAGAGCCTTCATCTGATAAGGAGATAACCAAATTTAAAATCACTTTACCTTCCTTGACTACAGATATTTCTTGTAAGCCTTTGGGGGTACCTTAGGCATGGTTTGATCATGGATTTTTGTGTTTAATTGAGTTCTTTACTTCAAGATTTTGTGGCGATTTCTCAAATATTATGTGAAAAGTGCAACCTGGGATTCCATTTATGCCTCTTCTGGTTGAAAGAACATCCTAATTATTTTAGGCATTTCATCTGATAGTTGTTCAAGTATTGTACAGATTGTCAAAGATCTGATCCATCCCAGTTTGTCTTATCAATCTCCCACCAAAAATCATCCAACAACAAATATCCTATCAAGTATTACCCATTATTTGCATTTGTATACCCATAGAAGATCAAAATCCATTTGCAAAATTATGCATAACAGATCAGGATTTCCAATGTCTCTAGTAACCTTTGCCTTGTTTTGAGAAGTGACAACTTGTGAGAGTTCAGATCTGGGGTGTTGATCATGTTTTCATCAAGGTCTCCATCATAGAATTTCAAGAAAAGAGAATAAAATATTCACCTTCTTCACCATTACAAGGTTAAAAATAGGTTCTCTTACCTTGGTTACAAGGCACATCCTAAAATAGCTAGGATAAGATCAAGTCCTATTGAGTGCTATCCATTTCTCCACAAACACAGGTGCAGGCTAGACCATATCCCCGGCTACCAATGACATACAACACGGTATAATCTATCTTTAATCTCTATGACATATCTATGGTGCTGCTCAGATTGAAAATGAGAACAAATTTGGACACCAACTCATGTGACATTGGATATTGTGAATAGACCTAGTATGGAAGATTGAAAATGATAATGTCAATTTCTTGGACGTTGATGTGATTCACATGTTTAGATGATCTTGAGATGTTGTTTATATCATTTTGGATGTTCTGATATGTTCATGAGGATGAAGGAGGTATTTGTGTTTTGCAGGTTAAAATTATCACAACAATTTCGGGGGCTGGAGACCAACCGTATTGGAATTCTAGGTGAATTCAACAAGGTCACCATGGCAACATGTTTGTGTGTGTGTGTGTTGTATTATGTTAGGGATTCCCATGGGGGGAATCACCTTTGAATGTGACCATGGGGATTTATGTTTTGTTAATGTGGTTTCTTTATTAATGTTTGCATGTGTTTATTTTGTGATGTGTTACCCCTTTTCATTAGTTTATATGTTGTGTTAATGTTGTGAATAATCATGTGTTAAAATAAATAAATCAATATGTCATAAGAATGTAATTAATGAAGTTGTTTCTCTTAAATGTAATGTTGTAAGAGTGTGTAAGAATGTGTAAGGGATATGTAAGAGAATGTAAGATAGATTTTGGAGTGTGAAACACTTCATCCTCTTGGGAATTCAAATTTTTCCTTGGAGGCTATATTTGGAGGCTCGTGGGACAAGTTAAACTTATCCCACACCTCTTAAAATTATTCACCAGCCATAACTATGGTTAAGAGGATAAATTTAGACCCTTTTAATTCATTTTGAAATGACTAATTGTAAGTTTTAATTGCACTTCTCTTACATGTTTTAAATTCAGTCCTTTTAGGGTATGGGTTATTTTGGAGTGTGTAAGTCAATTTGTCATTTTATTTATTATGTTTAGGTGAATGATGTTGAATTTGATCTTGGGGTTGAGGAAGAATGATGTCGCATCCCACATGGATCCACATCATCCTCTTCTCTTCCCTCTCCTTTAAAATTTGAACTCCTTGCTTGTTGGATGGTTGTTGAAATTTTGCTTA
Source organism: Taxus wallichiana var. yunnanensis (assembly GCA_018340775.1). NCBI lineage: Eukaryota > Viridiplantae > Streptophyta > Pinopsida > Cupressales > Taxaceae > Taxus > Taxus wallichiana. The sequence goes on along the minus strand of CM031242.1, from coordinate 81,041,102 downwards.
TTCCTCTTGGGGTGAATTTTTCTTGTTGTTTTGGAGCCTTGCTTGTGAAAGGAGTTTGGAGTCATTTGCATACTAGTGTGTTGCTTATTTTGGACTGAATTTTGGCATTGGGAAGCTTGTTGATCTTGGGACAAAATCCATTATGGAGAGGTAGGAACTTGAGCCTTTTGAAAATATTTCTTCTCTTTCTATGCATGTTTAAAATGGTGAATGTTTTATGTGTGTGTTGGTTGGTTGGGTAGACTGCTTAGGACAAGGTGTAGGAGAAGGCTATGGGGAATTTTGTGGGGGGAGCATAAGGAAATGCCATTGGCATCAGAGTTTTGTGGAGGGAGTTTGGTTTTGGGTTCCACCTTGGAAAATAAATAACTTGCATTTCTTACTTTGTGGGGGCATAAGGAAATATGTGGGTGACATAACGAGGATTTTGTGGGGGCATAAGGAAATGTGTGTGTGATGAATTAATTGGTGGTTTGTTTTTGGTGGATGCCCAATTCCCAATTGGAAGGCATAAGCAACTTCCCTCATAGATGCTTACTCTTGTTGGCTTTCTTGATGAAGCCTCAGTTTTGTTTGCACTTATTTAATGTATTTTTGAACTACATTCTTCTTGAAATGTGTTTTGAAAGTGGAAATGCTGCATGTTTGTTTTGGAAGCCTTTGTTGCCATGTGTTGTATTGCATCTCTTATTTCAATATGGTTGGGGCTCGGGGGCTAATGAGGAAGGATGAATTCTCCCTTATCATTGGATATCTTTGTTGGGTGGAGAGCATTGCCTTTCCCCCTTCCTTGTTGTGATCAAGATGAAAAGATGAAGAAACTAGCATGCTGCTATTTTTGAGCAAGAGGAATATACAGTTTGATAGTCCCTTCTTTGAGCAAGTTCATTGTAATCCTTCCCACTTTGGAGTGGATGAATTGTATAGAAATTTTAATGTGAAGATATTTGTATTGATAATGGAAGATTGACATTGGAATGTGAAATGTAAAGAATTTATATCTACTCTGTTTTGAAAGGAAATGTGAAAGGATGTTACATGCATTGCATTTTGTATTTAGAAATCAAATGGAAAAGAGATAAATTGTAAAGTTGTTATTGGAAATCAATAAAGGAATGCTCTACCTTCTCATACTTGCATGATTGTGTTGGAATTGAATTTTTGTTGTGAATCAAATCTCTGTTGGAATGAAGAATGCGTATGAAGGAAAAGACAATGTTTTATTCTCTTGAAATGAGTTGAATTTGTAAATCAGGATTTGTATAATTTCTATTGAATGGTTGAATGAATCAATTGAATTCATTAGACTAGAAAGGAAATGAATTCTAACACTTGGAGGATGGAAAAATGTTTAAGAACCTTTAATGTTGATCTCTATTTTAATTTCCAAACCTGGCAATCAAATTTATCAAAGAAATGAGCAGTTCAAACTTGCACCAAGAAATAAGATATGAAACATTTAAATTTAGATGTAACAAGTCCTAAGGAACTCAAATTGACCTTAACACTTAAGAAAGGACCCTCAGAACTTTATAAAAATCCAATTTGAACTTGCACAACCATTTTACTGTCAAAAGATGGAAAATTATCAATTGCAACTCAATTAACTAAATTTAATCTTGAAAACTCTCTTAAATCCATCCAATAATAAGTCTCCATGTCTGATTGACATGTTGAGAAAGTAAGAATTCAAAATTGAAAAAAATTGTAAGTTAAAGATTACCAGTTTACTTTGCAAAACCCTACAGATTTTTTTCATAAAATTGACCACTTAAACTTCATCAAATTTCAAAATTGATAACTCTTGTGTAAAGAGGGCTTGAGATATTTCTAGAAAGTCCTCGTTTTCCCAAATCTGAGCTTCCTATCAAAAGTTATGGCCATTTGAAGTTTTACTTCAAATTGGCATTCAAAAATAAAATAAATCTAACTGTTAACTTTAATTTTTGACTTTGGAAAAATTTCCACAAAAAGTCCACGGCCCGCCATCCCACAACCAATTGGGACTTGGCACGTGGCACCTCGGAGGCGGACCAGTTTTAAACTTGTCTTTTTTGAAAATTTTCCCACTTTTCGCCACATCCCCTTAACCCGCAGCTAGTCATGTCTTTGACACATGGCACGACGGAGAGACAAACCCCTTTTGAACTTAAACCTTTTAAGTTTTGGACCTCGAGAAAATTTTCCAAATTTTCCTGCATCCCCACTAACCCGTGACCAATCAAATGTTGACACATGTCTAGGCGAAGCGTGAGAGGTTTTTCAACTTAGCATCCTTTATTCCCCTTTGGCAAAAATTTCATTTTTCCTCCGCGGCCCAGGACCGCGCCTTACCTTGGAAATTTCTCCTTTGCACACATGTGGGCCCGCATAAGTTTTTAGAGTTTTCTCCCTTTTGGCGTAATGCCTTAGGTTTTTCCACCACCCTGTCTCCCAAGCACCAATCAACACATGACACGTGGAATTTCTAGCGTCGGCATAATCATGAACCAATTTGATCCCCTTGCAATTTTGGCGAAAGAGACTTAAAGTCTCAACCTACTCCATCAGCCCGCTATTTCTCCCAACCAACTAGGGAGTGACATGTGTCTCCCTCACTGGGCTCATGGGTGTGTGAATGCATTTTGCACTTTTGCATGAAAAATGCGCCAAGTTCCTCCCCGCTCTCTCTTGACCCGTGTGCAAAGGGGGAACATTTTCCTCCCTAGGCCCATTGACTCTCCTTGGGAAAATTTCTCCCCTAAAGTCCACCGGCTCATATCTTGAAAAATATAAGGAGTTAGGAGGACTTTATATCACTGAAAGGTGAGAAATTTTCCTATCAATGGGAATGATTTAGGGAAATTTTGGAAGAATTAATTATGTGAAAAATCTAGTTGAAACTTAGAGCTTGTTAGAGAGTGGGTATTGGGTAAATTTCTCCCTGAACCTAACTAAATCATCTAACCCTAAATTTTGAACCATGTAAACTTGATATTGCTAATGAAGGAAAAATATGTCCTTTTGAAATTGAACTGTTCCATAACCTAATAGGGTCAATGGTTTCCTTGCAACTTTGTTGTGCACAATCCTAATAAAAAAATATCCCATAATTTTTCTAGCTAACCCTAGGTTGTTTCTTAGGTCTCAGTGGTTGTTTAAGCGAACACTACAATTTTGTATTAGAGCAAAGTCATTGAGACCACAGGTAGCATTGGTGGTATTCCTACCTCTATATTGTTTGACTCTGGTTCTTCCAATTATTTTATTGCACCATCTTTAGTAGAGAGATGCAGGCTAGTGGTTGTTAGGCAGGGTCATTGTTGAGACATTGAGATGGCTTCAGGATCCAATATCTCTATAGAATCCTTGGTTAAGGAGTGTGTTGTAGATTTGGGACCTTTCACCACTACCTCAGATCTCCGTATTCTTCCTTTGGGCTTGTATGGAGTCATTTTTGGTATGGATTGGTT